>JAZHRO010000067.1:10812500-15812500 GCA_037157565.1 Thalassia testudinum | reverse complement strand
AGGATCTAGAGATAGGCGGCTTCCTCCCCGTCATGGGGGATGATATTCTGGTTGTCCTGACGGCCCTGTTATATAAAGAGAAAATGAGAGAGAGAGAGAGAGAGGGAAAGAGTCAAAGAGAGAAAGAGATTCTTCACTATGTTTCCAAATTGAGAATAAAGAATTGAGGGAGAGAGAGATTCGTGAGAGATATTTAAGCTAACTAAATAAGGAAATGTGCTTGAATAATTGAGAGGCATATAAGGATGTCTCTAAAATATATTTCCTTGCTATATTTTTCTAGAACAAAATCCCACATATCTCAAATCAAGCTTTGATGTGATGCTCTTACCTTTTAAAGTGAATAATCAATCCTTCCATATAAAGATTAATGCAATTAATGCATGAAATGATAAATCTAGTGTTCACATGATTTTCCCAATAACATGCATGCTTTAAATTAATCTCTCATCCCAATAATAATGTACTTAAGCAGTAAATTAGTCCACTAAAGTGGACCTATCAGGTGCTGTAGAGTTGTTCTTGGAATGATTCTGCATCACCTGGGCATGCTATCAAGGCCAGAGTAGGTTGGATGGTGGTGCTCCACGCTGAAGAAGATGGTGGCGGCGTGGCTCGGTTGTTGAGAACCTAACATGTCAAAATACGGGCTTTAAGCCCAAATTAGAGGGTTCTGGAGCATCGCCGTGGGGTGAGGAGACTGATGGAGGTGATGGCGGGCAGTTTAGTGGTGTTCAGTGACTGGATGGAGTCGAAAAAGACAGACTGAGCAAGAGGTGTTCGGCAGAGGTTTAGGATGGGTGGAATGTGAAACAAGTAGAAGGCTTTTGAAGGTGGAGTCGAAGCCGAGCATCTGGGACTGGAACAGAGGTGTTTGGTGGCATAGGGTGCTGGCGCGAGCTCGCCAGAGCTCTCGTCGGACTTGGAGAAGACAGAGGGGGATAGTGTGAACAGCGGTCAAAATTGAAGGATAAGGGGCCAGGGGGATTAAGGAGGAGGAGAGCAAAAGGCTGGACGTAGTTATAGGATGAAAATGGAAAGGAAACCCATGTTGGTGTGATGGCCGGACGTGGGGTAGACGAACCCTCTGGTGAGGTGAACGGCGGTGTGGAAAGTTCGAAAACGATGGGGCTTTGGTCGGCCATCGTCGAAGGAAGGAGGGGAGAGCACCTGTGCCTCCAATTTGACAATTGGAGGCGCAGATGAAGGAGAACAAGGAGGGCTACTGGAGCATAGGTCTAAAGAGGTCGGAGATAAGAAAAAGGGAAGATTTTTTAGGCCAAACCTAGCTAAGGAGCACCGCCTTGCATTGGGCGTGCTTTTATAGGGCTTAAGATGGAGTTCCAAGCTTGGAAACTTTGAGCTTCTTGCGCATTTGGGATACCCACATCTCCTATGCGTTTGCATGGGAGATTGGGAAAGAATTGGAGTCTAAGGCTGGGTTTGATTGAAAGAGAATTTCTCAAGGAATCTCTGGTTCAAATTTGGGACTGATTGATTGAAAATCGAGCGAGAAATCCTCGCTCGAAACTTGACGGTGAAGGTCTGACCTTCCAAAAATGGCATGAGGACCTTTTTGCAAAGAATGATGATAAAGTTAGGGACCTGATTGTGATTATTTCGAAAGTGAGGGGCATATGTGTGAGAGAAAAGAGTCAGACAGGACTAAAATGTAAACTAGGTCAAGGTAATCTTTGAATGGGCCCAAATTTTGGTTGAGACCTAATTTGGACCCAAGGAATCTGATGGTAAAGTTGGATTTTGGCTTTGACCAATTTTGACTAGGTAAATTACGTAGAAACCGAAATTAGGGCAACTGTCTGTTTAAGACTCTGTTTTAGGTCAAAATGGGTTCCAATTGTCAAATCAAAGATGCCAAACCGTAGAGAATATTTTTATATGATTTTTAGAGGGTTTAGGTGAATTTTATCTTGACCTAAACCTCAATGAATTAAACGGGTTTGTTTTTAGGGTTTCAGATGTCATTTAATTCTCGTAACGCGTGAAAATCCATTTCTATTTATACGAAACCTCTTATTAGGCTTTAATGCATATTTGACCTTTAATAAACTCCTAAGAAAACCCATGGTTGTTCTACATTTATGATATGATGGTAAAATTATAGTTTTAACCCTAGTTTTATGTTAAACTCTCAGAAAGGATGTGTAGTGAATTATGGACCTTTGGCGGTTATGTAGGAGCATTTATTATTGAAATATGACTAATTAAAGCTAGACCATGCCTAATTTTTGATACTCCATTAGCAAAATCTTATGAAATGAACTTGATTTCTAGACCATGCTTTGAAGCTCAAAAGTCATGATTCCTTCTTCTTTTTAGAAATTAGGTCAGAATGCTAATAGTAGGCCTAGAGGTACTCAAGTACCAACCATGATCTGGACTTGACTAGCTTTAGCCTCAGTCTGTCACGAAGGTTTCTAAGTCCCACAGAAACTAACCTAAGGTTCGTTGGACCTAGCAGTTAAAGCACCCATGCTTGTAACATGGTTAGTCCAGGTTCAGTTTGTAGTACATTTTTATAAGAGATAGATAGAAGAATTTTTGGATTTTTGGAGAGATTTCTCTCTCTTTTTCTTTTCTTTATTTCTAGCTTCGGATTGGCTCAAAAACACGGTCTATATTGGATTCCTTGTTCCCACCATCAATCCTTGTAGGGTCCCTGGCTTTCGATACTTTGAGATAGCACCACCCATGGCAAACCCTAGAACCCTGGCCTTCAACACTTTGAGATAGTGTCGCCTATGACGTTCTATAGTTAAATTTAGGCCCTAATAATCGACATTTCGGGATAATCCCGCGCATGGCACCTGAACCAACACAAGGTGCGTACATGCCCCCAGTAGGATATTTAGATATCCTAGGAGACAAGTACCAAGGAGACAGTATGTTATTGCACATCTTCAAGGAGAATTTCCTACCTCTCTGCGTTGGGGACTAGTCTAAATCAACTTGTGTTGATAAGCCACTCCTAATCTAGGTAACTTTTTCATAACAGAATTAAACACTTTTGCATGATTTTGATATTAAGCGCACTGAACCAGATTGTGTGTGGATTAGGGTGCTTAGGTTATTGAGTCCCGCAAACCAGAAGTCAGTTAACGAGGCCGAATAATCCCTAATCCTTAGACCTAATACATAAGCTTCGCATTTTTCGCAGCCTATTGAGGACTATCCAGATCTTAACGAATACGTGAATTTTTAAGCGTAAAATAAGTCCAAGAGGCCTAAGATCAGCACTCATACTAATCTCTTTATCTCTCTGTTATTCTAGGACTTAATTTTTTTTCTTTTGATTTGGTCCAGAACTTAAGTAGATTCCATAATCTTTTACTAATGACTGATAAGTCCACTTTTGTGGACTATTATTTAGCTTAAGTGCTATTTAATTATTTGTTCTTAGTTGTTAATTAATTAGGAGTTATATGGCAATTCACCTTGACCTGCATTTAATTTTATACTTCAATTTTACATTTAATAGCATATGTTATGATAATATAATTTATTTGATGAATGCAGGTTAAGTGCAAGAATCAGGCACTAATTTTTACTTATATAAGACGTCTAGGACTTGGATTGGACGCCTGGAATTGCTGTCACAAATTTGCGGCATTACATTTTTTTAAGACGTCTGATGCTCCAGTTAGACATCTGAAGAAGAAACCGCCCGTGCTTATCTGTCGTTCCAACCACTCGCGATCGTCGCGAGTAGTTGGAGATACTTGCGACCGAAGGAAAAGGAGGAGAGTTTGGTTCAAAAAGAAGCTGCGTCCACCAAGGAGAGGGCTGATCTTCCTCCCCTGGCATGGATCTTCTCCCTTTCGCCACTATGGAAGAAGCGCACCCTGTGTTTCAAGCTTGCACCGTGGTCTCTGCACACCAACTTCCACCGCATGCGCATGCCCGTGCAGCGCCCACAGACGCCACACCACGTCCCTGCAGGTGCCGCATCTATCAGCCTGTCCACCGCACGTGTGCGCGCCCTTTCAACCTCGCCAGCACTCGCAGGCGTCGCACCATCATCAGCCATGCACGGCCACAGCGCAGGCTTCGCGCCCTTGCAGCCATGCGCAGCGCGCTACTACGCAACGCACAATCGTGCAGCACGCACAGCGCGAGCACACAATTGCCTGTTCATCTCCTTCCCCAAAGGAACCCATCGCCCGGCCGCGCTGTGCGTGCTGTGCGTGCGCCTCACACTGCACTGTTCATCTCCTTCCCCAAAGGAACCCATCGCCAGCCATCCACCTTCATGTGCAGCCACCTCCGTGCACCACGAAGCTTTGCTCCAACAGTGCCATCGACTTCGCCTTGCCCTCACTAGGCCGCCAACGCCCACGGCAGACCTTCCCACCGTCCATACGCCCCAGCGCGCAAGTCACCGCCGACAGCATCCAAAGCTTCGACCGGCTGCCGCCGGCCACCTCCGTCGACGCCACGGCCACCAACGCGAAGCCCACATCCCAATTGATCTACTCCGAGCACAGTGCCTCTAGCCGCGCCTTCTCCTCCGCAAGTGCACAAGGGGAACAAAATCCCCTGTTTTGCTACAGTAATACCTCAATTAATATTTACGTTCAATGCCATTGTGGATGTTCCTATTGATGAGAGCCTCATCATGAGCCATAACTAGCTCATTTTGACCCAATAAAGAAGATAAAAGCTCCTACATAACCTAGAAGAAGGCCTAAGTGAAGGAACAAGTGCTCTGAGAAGAAAACATGAATTAAAGGTTAAAACTGCAATTTTATCATTGCAGTACATAAACGGGGTTTCTCAGAGGCAAAACACAGGTTAAAAGGTCTAAATGAGATAAAAAGTGGGTTGAGTCAATCAGAAATGGGTTCATGTGCAATCTAGGAAGTAAATGACATGTGGTAACCCTAAAACAGACCCGCTTAAATTAACAAGGTTTAGGTCAGAATAAAAATCAAGTAAACCCCCTAAAAATCATGGAAAAACATCCTCTAGGGTTTATAACACTTAATTTGGCCTTTGGAACCTAGTTTGACCTAGATTAGGGTCCCAGCTCTTCAATTAACCTAATTTGAATTTTTACACAAAATGTCCAGTCAAACGAGGTCAAACCTAAAATCCAACTTCACCATTGGATTCCTTAGGTCAAAATTAGGTTTTTACCAAAATTTGGACCTAAGGGGAGGTCATCTTGACCTACTTTGCAATTTAGTACACCCAAATCATAATTTGGTCCCTATCTTTTGAAAAGCATAACAGAAAGCCCCCTAACTTCCTCGCCACCTTTGCAATCAGGTCCTGCCGCCATTATTAGGGCAGAATCCTACTCCGGCGAGGATTTGAGAGGGAATCCTCTCTGATTCCTCAGAGATCCCCTCCCAGAAATGGAAGGGAGATTCTCTGAGGAATTCCCTTCCATCTGAGGCCAATCTTGATCCCTGGTGTGAACCCAATCTCTCGTGCGAACGTGCGAGGGATTTGGGTATCTAAACTCTTTCCATCTCCAGCAACCAACCTTAGATGATTGCGTGCCTTCCACGCCTTGAACGACTGGCCCAGTGCCTATAAAGGAGACTACACCTCCGGCCGCTCATCTGGAGCTTGAGTTGGCCGAGTTTCCACCTCCAATTCATCTCCTCCTTCCCGGCCAAAGTTCCCAGCAAGCTCCTGCGAGCTCCCTCTCCCATCCTCTTCGCTCTGCCACCAAACCAGTGGCAGAGTTAGCTTCCTGACTCTCCTCCGCGTCGCGCAGCACCCGCGCACGCCGTCTCAGCCCCGTCGTCGCCGCCGTTCTCCCCCACTGGGCAGCATCTTCTCCGGCGACAGCAGGTACTGCTATTCGCCTCTCCGTCCCCCTTCATCCCTGTAGTTAGGCCAAGTACCTTCTCCACATTCCCCTCTCTCTTTTTCCCTTGCTATTTTATCTACTTACCCCCCGACAGTGCCTGAACACCTCCATCTTCCTCGCCTCCGACCGACCTCCGGCGAGCCGCCTACACCACTCCGCCCCTCCACACGGCTCGCCAACCCTCTCGTGAGCTCCGCCTCACCACCAGGAACTCAGTCCACCCCTCCACTTCCACTCCAGACCTTCACAATCACCCCCTGATCAACCCCACACCTCCGACCACAGGTTGACCTAGGCACGCACGCCTAGGCTGACCTGCGGCCTGCAGCACCGTCCACCGCCTTCGCCGTGCTACGGCGAAGGTCTCTAGCTGGTCTGATTGGGTCGAGAGGCTCGTTTTGTGTCTGACAGTGTTGATGCTCCTGCCGCCATGGACGACATTTGAAGAAGCTCCGTAGCAGCTCCAGGCGCCAGGGTTCCCAGGCTGCAGGTGCTACGTAGTCGTGTGAGTGTTGCGAAGTGCCCTGGTCCAGCAAGGAGCAAAGGCAGAGCCAGCAGCTGTGGGGAGGACACGCAAAGTCTGCGGGCGTGCGCGAAATCAGGGCAGAGGCTTTAGTCCCACATCGTGGAGAGACGAGGTGCCGCTGTGCCATAAATTGAATTTGTGATATTACCTTAACGCCTCCGTAAGCACAGGGGTGAGGTCCCTCACCTGTCCTCACACCCGCCTTGTCCGCGGCTTGATCTCGCAGATCTGGCGGGATCCGACCAGACCCAAACCTCAGCACTCCTCGCGCATCACACCACCTGCAGGTGCGCCTGGCCCCGGGTACGATCCGACCCGATTATCCGTGTGGCTTTAGGAGAGAGTCCCTGAGTGAATTGCTGAGAGAGAGAGACGCGCGGGTAGAGGGAGAAGGATAGGTTTTGCTCCTGTGCAGGCAGACTGAGCGTGGAGAGACTTAGCTACAAGGAGAAGAGAAGAAGCAGAAGAAGAAACTGAGCGAAGGAGACCAGGGAAGAGGTAGAAGCAAGGCAGAGAACGAAAGAGAGGTCAAGTGAAGATAGCAAAGATCAGAAGAAGAAGAAAGAAGGAAGGCAAGGCAGGAGAAGAAACAAGAGAAAAGATACAAAGGCAGGAAGAAGAAGCCTTTGCAAGAAAAGAAGAGAAAGAAGAAAGAAAGCAAGATCAGAAGAAGGAAAAGGGGAAATAACTTTTAAGACGTCTGATCACCAGATCAGACGTCCAATTTCATATTTTTTGTCCTAATTACTTTTAATCGCATACATTCATATTTGAATTAACATTTTGAGTAAATTAGAGTGTTCAATTACATTTTGATTTGTAGTAAATTTCATTTGCTCCCTGTGTTCGACCTCGGATACTCCGATTTTCGAGTAATAAAATTCTCTATTTGTTTGAACGCTTTGTCGGCTATACTACAACGTGACATCCTTTAAAACTGCACAAAAGCGTGAGAAAACCTATTCATTTATTTTAGGCATTACATTATTGAGGTGAATTTGCATAGCCCTCCTTCTAATTTATCTAAATTATTTGCATATGCATATCTCACATGAATGATTTAATGCATAGATATTATGGTAAACAAGTTATATTCTAGAAATCAGCATTTGCAGTATTTACCAGTATCAAGATCACTTATTAACAAAATATTATATGGTGATGATTTTGCATCTAAATACCTACATTCTTGATTAATTGGTTAAAATGAGCAGTTATGTGAGAAAAAGAATCGCATGAATTGGCATACACACCCATTGAGTTTCCCGAATAAATAAAACACTATTCACTAGTTTAAATAGGCTAATTTCTCCCTGTGGAGACGACCTAACACTTCGTGGTTAGTTTTGAGAATTATTAAATTTTTTTGAAAAGCAATTTTATACCACGCGATTACATACAATGACACATCATTTTATGTTAAAGTTTTAAACAAAAACGAAGAATCGTGCTTTCAAATGGTGCAGTTGCCGGGGAGGAAACACGCCTATTAATTTTTTCAGGAATTTTATATTATTTTAATGCTATTTTAAAAGCTTTTCTGAATTATTGACATTGGTTCTCCTTGTGTGCACGAATCGGTCGACAAATGTGACGGGCGCGAACGGCGGAGACAATCTTTTTGGTGGACCTTGACTCCACCTGGAGGCCAGCAATAGGAACACGTGGGCCTTGATCTCATGCACATAGGCTTACGGAGGAGACTGTTTTTGATTTAGTCAGTAGATCTTAGTTTAGATTTAGTTTAGATAGACATTAGAATTTAATTACTGTCTTTTGGACCCTCGTCAGGTATTTTTGGGAACATGTTCCAGTGCTTCTTTATTTCTTATTGCTCTTGTATGCAGGAGTGTATTTTCAGGAGCGTCTTCCCATTTATTTAGAGTATAGGACTATTTGAATTGTTTGAACTGCATGTTTGTTAGTTAGTTAGATTAGATATGCTTGCTTATTATTATTATTATAATTTAAAAAAAAAATAAACTGCCTGCTAGAAGTTGCATATCTATAGGGGGACCATCTAGGACTGAATGAGCAGCATCTACTTTATTTTTACTGCATTGCATTCATTATTGCACGAAGAAAGTTGGAGTAAGGTACGTCTTCTCTTCAGCATCAATTACCTGTCATGCATATCCATTGAACCTAAATCTAAGACCACTAAAATGCTTGAATTAAATTAATTCAGTGGTCACTTTAAAAATTGGGACTGCTAATAGGTTGGACTTTAAAATCTGTGACTAAAAATTATGTGCAAAAGGATCTTGTTTGCGAAATTTCAAAACTCAAAACACGATCGTATGTTTGCACACCTGAGACACTGTGCACCTCACACATAAGGTCACTAGATAAATTTCTACCTCTCCTCTTTTTCACCACAAGGGAAGTTAGTCGTAAATCAACAAGCCTATCCACCAAGTTACTTCGGTTCCTCATGTGTGGGCTCAATTCGAGACTTCCATCCCTTGCGAGTAGGTTATAGGCACCAACGAAGGTTGGCCTAGGAAGCGTAATTTTTGCAAAACTTGTTTGACCACCAACTGAACATTTAATTCTAAGACTTACAATCTACTAAAAATAGATCCCATTGAACTTGCGTTTGCTTTGACAGTAGAACTCTTTAGGAAGTTTCTGATTGTATTCTGAATTCTTCTAAATCCTAAGAGAGTTAAAACTATTTTGCTTAAAGAAATGGATCACCCTTACTCCTATCATTTAGATTATCAGAGTCAATACTTCCCATCTTTTAATCAGGATCCCATGCCCCGAGCATATCCATCGTTTGATGGGTACATTGACAATTCATGGGATCATACTTATTCTTATCCTGGGAGTACTGACTTGATAACTCCCACTTTTGATCAAAGCCTAGGAGCGGGATTTTCCAACCCTGAAATCCCTACTTCCATGCAAACACCCAACCCTCTCACACTTCATGATTTTCCGTATCGAGGTTGGACCGATACCCCTAGGCAACCAGAGCCTAAAATTGACTATCCTCCCCAACCTGATAATAGTAGCCTCTCCTCTTTTATGATAGAAATGAAAAAACAACAAAACGAAATGATGGAATAAATGGGAGAGATGTTGAGGAATAGTCAACAGTTAAATGAAGAAATAAGACAGCTTAGCTACACGCTTCCCAGTAATTCTGATCCCTACCCATACAACCCTGATCATGAAAATAATTCGGAGGAACCTAATGACAATAGGGATCCAATTTTATGTAGCTATCACTTAGACTCTCCCAATGAGACACGGCCACTAGAGTAGAATGATCATAGTGATTATCCACCCAAACTATATTGGAGTCAAAAGCAAAGGAAGATGGTACCTCTTGAGGACCTTGACCCCAATGACAGTATTCTCCTTACCCCTACCAACCCGAGTCAAGTTTGAATTATTCCTATCACTTCCCCTATTGATTATTTGGTGGAATCCCATTCTACCCTTAGTGAGCCTACTCCTGACCCTCCACTTAGGGAATCAACACCTACCATTCAGCATCCTGAGGATTTAAATGCACCCAATGAAGGTGACCCTAAGGGAATGGAGGATGAATTAGATCAATTTTGGTCTCAGGGATATGAAGAGTCTATTTTAGAGGATGAGAATGCCCCAATAGAGGAACTTGAACTGAAAGTCTGGAGTGAATTACAGGGGAATTATTTATTATTTGAGGATTTACCTCCAGAGGATATAAATAATATGGTGAAATCCAGATTCCTCCCTTATTTTGAGAATCATCCTCTACCAAAACAGGAGTTGATATTAGAGGAGGACAAACAAAATAGTGAGAAGCCTAGGGGAGACTCTCGGGGACAAAACACGTCAATTAAGGATTTATACCCTGAGAAGAATAACAAATTCAGTGATATAGGTTTGCTCCAAAACGTTAAGATTGATCCTCCTTTAGGAATAATTGAGAATATTGATCCAACTCCTAATGAATCACATATACACCCTGACAAAAATTTGAGTAAACCAAACGAATCCGGGGATGAGCTTAATGATAATGATTCTGATATTTTGACCTTGCCATCAAAGAGTTGTAATTTGGAGTCTACTCTTGATTCAAATATGACTCCGATCATTAATGCTAGGCAGGGTAACGTGCAATTGTCTACAACTGTTAGGGAGTGTACACAATCTGAATCATTGTTGGAATTGGATCTGACACCGACTAAGCCCTCATTGGACTTAAGCATTACCTTCCAACACTACCAACAACCCTTATACTCCTTAACCGATCCTTGGCTCAGATCTCTGCTCATGTACATTCCTTATGGAGAACATATCAGGCCAGTAATCCTCGGGTAGAATGGCGAGTGTGGATTGATGCTTGTACTTTTACCCTCGCCATTCAAGGGTTTGAACTATTAATGTTTATATCCTTTAAAACCCGTCCTGCTTTGGAGGATCCTTGTTATCCTCCACTTATTCCATTTCGAGAGGTCCCTTTTCATATTCCTTTTATTATTCGTAGACCTCCCAAGGTAGCCAACGAGGTTCTCTATTGTCATATCTTCTGGTGAGCATTTGGTATTACGTTGTATCATCAGCTCACCAACATCTATGGTTACCTATTTTCTAGGTCTGCATGTTACGCATATTTTTAGGGCCTAACCTTTTCTATCTGGAACCAGACTTACAGGTTCCTTCTAAGTTTGGCTGCTGACAGAAAATGCAGCGCTTGTTGGGAGGCAACCCAACGGTCTGAATAACACCATCATCAGGTGAGTTCTTTCCTTTCTCCTCCTATTTCAATTTTACAATGGGGACATTGTAGGATTTAGGCATGGGGGGTGCATTTGCATTTTAGGAAGTATTCATGCATTTAGGTTAGCATATAAAAAAAAATTTCTCTTTTCTTGAGCTGAATGGGTTAGTACTTAGCAAAATACCTTTGCCATTGGAGGCTTTTCTTCTTAAATTATTTCTTAAGTTTAGAATTCAGTACATTTATTTCACGTGCACGTAGACTTGGTAATGGATCCTTGAAAAAAACCAATAAGCAATTGTAGTCTATTGAACCCTTGGACAGTTAATAGGGAGTTAGGCATACTATCTTCTAGTAGATCCACCTCATATTTTTGAAAAGAAAGTAGAGAGATTACTGGTGCACTAAGTCTAGTGCAAGGACTCTTAAGTTTTGGATAATTAAACGATGATACTTCAGAGTTAGGAATAGTTTTAGCTCTCTGTTCCTGTGTGCGTACTTTATGTGAATTCCTGAGTCACCAAATAGGGCAGATACACAGAGATGGAGTCTTGATAAAGCTATGACTATGGTGGATGGTTATGACCGTCCTTCATAGAGTCTTCGGCTGAAGGAGGGTAATAGTGTCAAAGGTCAGAAATACGCCTGTCCTATCCATTCATTTCCAGTGTCGAGAATAGGCACTTTCACCAAATAAGCCACACCATATCCTCTTGACCATCATCATCCCTAATAATGCCTCATAAATAAAAGTTTGTTTCGTGTTGTGTTGATTGAAAAAGAAACAAAAACAAAAATAAATAATAATAATAAAAAGAAGAAAAGAGAGAGAAAAGAAAAAGAAAATAGTCCAAGGTTATATTTTATCGTTGTAACATTGTTTCTGAGGCAACAAAACATCTAGCGTGTTCCACCAAATATGACCCATACCTACCTTTTAGTATTTCTGATCGCCCGAATACTAGTTGAGGACTCTAACTTAGTTGTAGAATTATTAGAACTTTAATTGAAGTGTGGATGTCAGGTGAGGCCACCAAACAGTGAGTACAATTACTAAATCTGACGAGATTTGTGATCTCAGCAAGAAAAGAAAGAAAAGAGTGAGCGCCTAGGAACATCAAGAGAGCATAGTTTAGCCTCTCTCTGAGTTGACTTGTCTAATAGCCTAGAGATCAAGAGTTTGTAGTACTAGACTACATGTAGCACCAGATGAGTGTGTGACATCAAATACAAATCCATTTAACTCAATATCTCTTACCTACGCCTAAAGTTGGGGTCAAATTACATATTATCTTCTGCTTTATCCCCGAGAGAAGTAGTTGCTCATCCCGATAGAATGTTATCAAGGATTAAGTGCAAACTGCAAATGTAAGTTGGTTATTTTCACTTGGATCTGTTACCTACGCCATTATCACTTCACATTTGTCTGAATCTCTAAAGTTTGAAATAAGAAAAGAAGAAATCTTCTGATTACTTCTATTATTTTTCATTTTTGCTCGGGACTAGCAAAACTTAGGCATGGGGGCATTTGATAAGTTCACTTTTGTGGACTATTATTTAGCTTAAGTACTATTTAATTATTTGTTCTTGGTTGTTAATTAATTAGGAGTTATATGGCGATTCACCTTGGCCTGCATTTAATTTTATGCTTCAATTTTACATTTAATAGCATATGTTATGATAATATAATTTATTTGATGAATGCAGGTTAGGTACAAGAATCAGGAGCTAATTTTTACTTATATAAGATGTTTGGGACTTGGATTGGATGTCTGGAATTGTTGTCACAAATTCGTGGCATTACATTTTGTTAAGACGTCTGATGCTCCAATTATATGCCTGAAGAAGAAACCGCCCGTGCTTATCTGTCGTTCCAACCACTCGTGATCGTCGCAAGTAGTTGGAGATACTTGCGACCGAAGGAAAACGAGGAGAGTTTGGTCCACAGAGGAGAGGGTTGATCTTCCTCCCCTGGCGGGAATCTTCTCCCTCTCACCATTGTGGAACAAGCGCACCCCATGTTTCAAGCTTGCACCGTGGTCTTTGCGCACCAACTTCCATCGCATGCGCGTGCCCTTGCAGCGCCCACAGACGCCGCACCAAGTGCTTGCAGGCGCCACATCTATCAGCCTGTCCACCATGCGCGTGCGCACCCTTTCAACCTTGCCAGCGCTCGCAGGCATCGCACCATCATCACCCGTGCACGGCCACTGTGCAGGTGCTGCACCCTTGCTGCCACGTGCAGCACGCTACTGCGCAACGCACAACCATGCAGCATGCACAGCATGAGCACACAATCATGCCCGGCCACGCGCAAGCCTCCACGTGGAGCGCGCCTTATATCGCATTGTTCATCTTCTTCCCCAAAGGAACCCATAGTCGGCCGTCTACCTTCACGTGCAGCCACCTCCATGCGCCACGAAGCTTCACTCCAACAGCGCCATCGACTTCGCCTTGACCTCACAAGGCTGCCCACGCCCGCGGCAGACCTCGTTGTCCATACGCCCCCGCGTGCAAGCCGCCTCCGACAGCATCCAAAGCTCTGACCGGCTGTAGCCGACCACCTCCGTCGACGCCACGACCACTAGCAGAAGCCCGCATCCCAACCGATCTACTTCGAGCACAGCGCCTCCAGCCACGCCTTCTCCTCCGCGTGTGCAAGAGGGGAACAAAATCCCCTGTTTTGCTACAGTAATACCACAATTAATATTTACGTTAAATGCCATTGCGGATGTTCCTATTCATTTATTTTAAGCATTACATTATTGAGGTGAATTTGCATAGCCCTCCTACTTCATCTAACTTATTTGCATATGCATATATCACATGAATGATTTAATACATAGATATTATGGCAAACAAGTTATATTCTAGAAATCAGTATTTACAGTATTTACCAGTATCAAGATCACTTGTTAATAAAATATTATATGGTGGTGATTTTGCATCTAAATACTTACATTGTTGATTAATTGGTTAAAACGAGCAGTTATGTGAGAAAAAGAATCGCATGAATTAGCATGCACACCCATTGAGTTTCCTGAATAAACGAGACACTATTCACTAGTTTAAATAGGTTAATTCCTCCCTGTGGAGATGACCTAACTCTTCATGGTTAGCTTTGAGAATTATTAAATATTTTTGAAAAGCGATTTTCTACCACGCGATTACATACAACACATCATTTTATATTAAAGTTTTCAATGAAAATGAAGAATTGCGCTTTCAATGACTATTACCTTTTTGTTTCAAATTGTTGCTCCTTTTTATCATTTAAATTACCTCCTCTCTTCCTCGAAATGATATGCAATTAATCCTCTCAAAATTTCCTCCCCTTTCCATTTTCTTGCTCTTTTTCAATTTTTTTTTTTGATTTCTTTTGACTTAGTTATTTTTTGTGAGAACTCTTCAGAAACTTGAATTTTTATATGTTTGCACTTTAACACCCCCCCATGCCTAAGTTTTGTAATTTCCTCATTGTAAATTGGAGGGTATGAAATCGGCTTGGGTTCAAGGATTAGAACAGGGGTCAAAAGGGTGGGAGAATGGGTCGGGATGACTGTTGCGTACAATTTCAAGCTCTGGTACAGGTACCAGAGGTGGAGTCTGCTGTTCTAAAACTGAACTCAGAGTGCAGTAGACGTGAAGCACAGAAAGAGATAATCAGAAGGTTCTTGGATTTTTGAAATGATGGGTTGCCTCCTGTTAAGCACTAATTCAATGCCTTCAGCTGAGTAGAAAAGTGGTCATGGAGAATGAGTGGTCAAATCAATGGAGTTTTGTAGAAAAAGCACTTTGATCGAAAGCCTAGTTGGTCCAACTAGGTGCTTGTTCAAATCAACAGGGTAATGATGCAGCCCAAACCCAATCAGTCTGGTGGGTTGATGAATATGGATTAGCAGATGAGGAAGCCACCAGGTGTTGTCCTGCTCAGACAGATATGGCAGTGTAAATTGTTGGTTTGGCTGAGTCGATTCAACCTAGTCAGAGTAGGGATTCTTGAAAGAGAATGGATCAGTGGAGGATGTGAGATCCCTATGAGAGAGATCAGAGAAGGATGGGATGTGATTAGTAGTCTGATCAAAGTCCAAATCTCGAACAAAAGATGGATAAGAATCATGCGCGATCGAATCATCGAGAGGAAAATTAGAGTAGAAGTTGATTCCGATTGCGGGTCGGGGTTGGGATCGGATTCGAGAAGGTTCTATATGTGCTATAGAAGAGGTGGCTTCAAAGAGAACTGTGTGTGGGGGCCCATCTAGAAAAGGTTCAAAGGTAGGCGTATTTAGAGAGTCCTCATAAAGCCCATCAAAATCAAATGTAAATGCCTTGAGAGTGCTTATAGGATCATGAAAATTGGAGTCAAGAAAAGATTCAAACTTTGGGTTGCATACACTCTCAGCACTTGTAGTTTCTGAATCCTGTAGATCATAAAGGAATGATTCCAAGTCAATGGAACTCGATTTTGAATCAATGATCTCGGGATTAGCAACCTCAAAGCCAAAGTCGAAGAATGGGTCATGGATGCTGAGGTCGTAAATTGGCTCGTAGTCATTAGGAAACAAAGATTCTTCGAAATCAGAGTAAGATTCGAAATCATCGAAGAACTTATGAAGATCGTGTTCTAAACCTGATTCTAGATCGGACGTTCCACCACAGAGTGAATCGAGATGTGGAGAAGCAGCAACCTAACTTGGATCTAACCTTAACTCAGAATCCGAACTCAAAAAGGTGTCCCTATTATGCATGGGTTCAGGTTCTTGGCTCCTAGGAGAGACCCAATCAAATCCCAACTCTTCCAACTCCTCAATTTTTGTGTCATAAATTGGTGTGATTTTTGACAAATCGATCTGTTTCTCGAAGGAGTCTGGAGAAGTGTAATCATAAACGTAGGCCCAAAATCATAGTTCAACTCGAAAATCTGAGTCTCATCACATGGGGCCTCATAATTATTCTAAATAGGCTCGAATCCAGATTCTAGGTTAAGGGTAGGGATTGGATCACTAAAATCTAGGCTGGGCTCTATTGGGATGTTAGAATCATCCTTGAGAATTACCTTAATAGGATAAGGCTTGAGATTTACATTCTCGAGGAGTTCTATTTTAAGCTCATCATTACAAGTGTCTGGGAATTCAAAGCTAAGTGAACTAAGTTCTCGTATCTCTAAGGCTGGCTCAAAATTAAGAACACCTGCAATTGGATCCTCCCAACCCATCTCAAGATCAAGTGTATTAGTTTGCTCATAAGTTGGATCATATTCCATTTGGGTTGGGGATCCACAACAACCTTGATTCTTGAACCCGGGATTTGGGAAATCAGATTGATTCTTAGTCTTATTCTAAGATATTTCACTAATCTCCTAGGAAATATACAAGTATTTTTCATCGATAATCTGTTTCAATAATTTAATCATCTCTTCCTATTTCTCAAGGTCATCTTGGTGTCTTTCCCAAAGTATAGGATATGTCATGCATTAGAGATATTCAAAGTTATGCAATTTCTCTACTTCAATATAACTTATCATGAGAATATCCTGAGTTGATCCATTTGTTATTCGTGTCACTATTAATTGAGCACAATTTGCAATAAAGGCTGTTGTTTCTGGGATATTGACTTGAATCATGCTGATTGGATTTGAGGTTTTGTCGTTAACTCCATAAAATTTTAGGGCATCCTCAATCAGTCTATCTCTCATGGACATTTGGGATTCAGGTTTCCTAAATGGTCTTCCTAAATTGCCAGGCTGATTCTTCAAATAAGGTGGTGGATCAAAATGTAGAATCAAATTCAAGTTTAGATCGAAGTGATCCGATCCGATCAAAAATCTTGTAGAAGATCTAATGAGGCCTCTTAGGTTAAAAACCAAAGGACCTTTCTGTGTATGTGCTCTAAAGAATAGATGAGGGACTGGATATGAATTGGACCCAATCAAGGCACCCAAAGATTTTTGGATGAATGTAGAGGTTGGGGGCGGATGATACCCTTGGATCAGAAAGTCATCCAACTGAGAATTACCTAGGCAGCTAGGAAGGGAGAGTCTCGCAAAGACCCCTACACGGTAGAGCGTCCCCACAGTTACAGGGTTTCCCCCACCTGACCTTCTTGTCATCGCGGATCTAGGTAGACTAGAATGGATAACTTGACCTCTTAAGTCTACCAGTTTTAAGTCCTAATTTATGCCTTTAATTCCACTTGATTAGAAGTTAATTTGACTTGTGAGCTAATTTGGAGGTTGGTTGGCCCACAAAATAGACCAACCTCACCTAACCTACCCTAAAGATGATAGAATGAAATCTAGGTCAAGGCCTAGAAATCACCCTGATTTAACTCCCAGATTATTAGGTCCACAATTTTAAGATTCGAGTGAAATTTAGAGCCTGATTTTTAGGGTTTTTCTGATTAGGTTTTTCAATTAAGGGCTTGGGTGGCACACAGATGCTGGAGGGTATGTTTCCTTTTATGCAAGCAAGTGTGTACTAACACTCCAGAAACCCTAAATTTGAACCCTAAGTGGCTCTATTTCCAAGTCCAATTTGATCTTAAAATGTTCTCCATGAATTTCAAACAAGTGCGTCGTCAACGGAGATTTGCAATTAAGCGTAATCCCTTAATAGGTATAGGAAATTAGGGTAGGGATCTCTAACAGAATCATCTCAAGCTTCAATCAGGTATGGAAAATTTTCACAAATCAGGAAAAACTTGCCTTTAGAATGATGATTTCTATGAAATTAAGGTAGGTGATTACTAATTGATTGTGTCCTTTTTTATCTTCCCAAGATTAGGAGGTTGATTAGGGAAGAACAGAAGTTACTTGGCCTAGGAGTGGTTGCTTTGCTCGGAAGATCTCCTCGTGAAGTATCTCGCAAAATCACAAGAAAGTAGATAGGGTAAGTTAGTGCTCAAATATAATTAGATAAAGCAAAAAATAGCGGTGAATTGTGTGTTTCTCCCCAACAACAGTGCCAAAATGTTGAACGGGCTATTCAGGAGATTAAAGTATCTCGTTGTAGTAAAGTCTCCTAAATTGCTCCATCAACAAATACAATTTATAACTCAAATATAAGTTCGAGCTCGAACACAAGGAGCAAGTAGGAATTCATGCACTAATCTTTAATTCGAGTTAATGAGCACAATTAATTGAGCATTAAAAATAGATATTCAATGAATAATAACCTGTCGCATTATTTATTCAATGTATCTAGAAACTGCATGGAATAAAAAGAGGAGAATTGAAGACGTCGGTTTTGTATTTGTTATAACATTGTAGCAAAGCCGGTTGTTACCAACGTTTCATATAAAAATTTTTTACTCGGAAAAATGAAAGAGTTCCCGAGGTCGAACTCAGGGAGCAAGTCGTATTCTAGAGATATACATGTTTCTTTTACAAAATAAAGAGAGAGGGAAAGAATTTGTTGTGATGTTCTTTTTTCTTTCTCTTTCTTCAGATCTCCTTCTTCTTCTTTTTTGGTTTTCTGCCTTGACCTCTCTTCTTCTTCTTCTGCTTTGTTCAGATCTTCCCCTCGTGCTCTTCTTCTTCTGTCTTCTGTTCTTCCTTGTTTTCTTTCTTTCTTTTTCTTCAGATCTTCTTCTTCTTTTCTTGCTTCTTGCTTCTCTTCATTTCTTCTTCTTCTTTGTCTTCACCTGTCTTCAGGACGTACAGTGCCGCTTCAGTTCTTCTTCTTCCGCAGTCCTTCACCTGTGCCTGCACGCTCAAGAGTTCAGCATCAGAGGGCAAAAACCTACTCTACCCCCCTCCCCCGCGTTTCTCATTCTCTCTGAAATCACTCTTCGGAAGCTCTCCCAGAGCGCTACCGGGTAATCGGGTTCGGGTCAGGCCCGGGTCCAGGCCCACCGGCGTGCGTGGTGGGCGAGGAGTGCAGGTCAGTCTAATCGGGTCGGGCCAGGTCCGCGGAGCGTGGTCACGGACGAGGCCGGGTCGGGTCGGGTGAGAGGGACCTCACCCCGTGGTCAGGAGGCAGACAGCATAAGGCACTTTTTGCCTTTATGCGTCCGCGCGCCTCCGAGAGGTTCCGAGGTGGGACTAAATGTCCCACCCCAATTGAGCGCGCGTCGCGGATGGAGCAGTGGGCGATCGTGGCTTCCCGCGCAGCCTTCGCCCCATCTGTGAACCTGGGACATTTCGCGGAGAGTCCCTGCGCAACCTGGGAGTCAAACCTGGGCGAAGGCGTGCCTGCACCTGCAGGTGAAGCAGCTCTGCCTGCGCAGTAATGGCGACGGCGGGCGAGTCACCTGGTCACAGAAGAACGGCCTCTCGGCCAAATCAGACAGGCGGGGGACCTTCGCCGTGGCACGGCGAAGGTGGTCAGGGGGGCTGCAGGGGGCGTGATGGAGCCAACAGGTCGTCCTAGGTCAAACTGTGAGCGAAGAAGTGGGTGTGTTCGGTGGATCTGCAGAGGGTGTTTGGTGGGAAGTGGAGGGGCGGAAGAGGATCAGGGTGAGGAGGCGGAGGTTCTGCGGTGGTCGGCGAGCCGTGTGGGTCGCTGAGGTGATGGGAGCGGCTCGCCGGAGGGTGGTCGGAGGCGAAGAGGGTGAGGGTGAACAGGGTCGGTAGAGGGCTTAATTGACTAAATTGAAAGCGGGGAAAGAAAGAGGAGGAGAAGGGGAGTAACTCTAGCTTACTTGCAGGGACGAAGGGGGAGGAATAGGGCGACAGTCGTATCGACTGTCGCCGGAGAAGACGATGCTCAGGGAGAGGGGCAGCGGCGAGCAGAGGGCTGGAGAGGCGCCAGCTGGGTGCGGCGTGGCGCGGGAAGAACAGGGGAGGAAGTCTCTGCTGCTGGTATTGCGGCAGAGCGAAGAGGTGGAGGGGGAGGAAGCCGCCGGAGCTGGTGAGCGTCTGCCGGAGGAAGAAGAGAAGAAAGCTGGGGGTTTTCTCCGTCAGATCCCGGCTGCCCTCGTCGGTGGAGCGGCGGGGGGTATTTATAGGGATGAAGCAGGGAGGAAGGCGGAGGGAGACGACGTGTCTCCCTCGCCGGAGAATGGTCGGAACATGAACCCATACCGTCCGTGCGTTCGCACGGCCGGTATGGTGGCCTACAATGACCAGGGGGGTGCTCCTGCGACGGCTGACGACGCAGGGCACCCCCGGTTTACTTGCCAGGTCCCCTACCTCACCCTGCGCGGCGCCATGCTCCGCGCAAGGTCGCCGGAGCATGGTGCTGGCAGGGTTTTGCAGGAGGGACCTGATTGCAAAGAACGAAGGAGAGTTAGGGGCCAAAATGCGAGGGTTCAAAAGTTGAGGGCCAAAGAGTAAATATATGAGGACCAAAGTGTAAAGTCGGTCAAGGAGGTTTCTTCTTAGGCTCAAGTTTTTATACATGACTAATTAGGACCTAAGGAATCTGATGGTGAATTTTATTTTCATCTTAAACCTTGTTCGACCGGTCAATTTGCGCAAAAACCCAAATTAAGTTATTAATTGGGCATGGTTCTCAATGTAGGTCAAAATGGGTTCTAAAGGCCAAATTGAAGGTTCTAAACCCTAGAGATTATTTTTCTATGAATTTTAGAGGGTTTATTCTATTTTTACTTTGCCTCGAACCTTGTGAATTGAAGTGGGTTGTTTTAGGGTTACAGATTTAGTCTCTTGGAATTGCTGTAGCCCTTGCTAGATCATTTCATCCCACTTTTATTCTTATTAAGCTGTTTTGACCTATGTTTGGGCCCTGAATTACCCTGTATGCAGATTATACTGGTAAAATTGCACTTTTACCCCTTATGACTTGTTTTCTTCTCAAACTCAGAATTCTCTGAGTTACGCCTTTCCTTGAGATATGTAGGAGCTTTTATCCTTTTTATTGGGTCAAAATGAGCTAGTTATGGCTCATGATGAGGTTCGCATCAAGAATAAAAAACAATGGTGATTTAGATCATCACTAATCCTCTTAATTAAGCATGTATACAATTATTCAATCAGAATTCAATTGTAAACTATAGTACTTAAATTATTCAACAGTAACATAGATAATTCTCAATCAGATGCCAAGTACTTAGATGCTACAGTGTAAAGGCACTGGTCATCTTCTTCAACTCTTCTCTTCCTTCTTTCAGAGCTTCCATTCTCTCTTTCTTGCTTCTTCTTCCTTCCTTTCTTCTTTCATAGTACGCATAGGCCCTCTCCTTTCTTCTCCTTAGATTCTTTTTCTTTCCTTTGCAGCATAAGGGAAACAACCTCTTCTACGACTAAGTGTCACATAAGGATACTTCTTCAAAGTGCAAAAACCCCCCTCTCTCTCCCCTCACAATTCCTCCTCTATTTCTCTCTCAGAACATGGCATACATTCGAGTAAATAGATCCATGTATTCAGGTATTTGGATCTAGGTGACCAAGGCTACTAGGCATGGAGGTAGCTGAGGTGTGCGTGCGAGTGAGAGGGACCCAACCCCTCGTGTACTGGGTGAGGTCGATGTGACAAAATAGTAATATGCGCAATTAGGGTGTTGGGGATCCACGAGGTGGGACTATGTTCCTGTCTTGCGAGAAGCTGCAGTTGATGGCAATCCTTCGTAATTGGAGCTGCTGAAGTGGGTACTTCATGCAAAAAGGTGCTGCAGAGTTGTTCCTGGAATGATTCTGCATCACCTAGGCATGCTATCAAGGCCAGAGCAGGTTGGATGGTAGTGCTCCACGCTAAAGAAGATGGTGGTATGGCTCGACTGTCGAGAACTTGACATGCCAAAATATGGGTTTTAAGCCCAAATTAGAGGGTTCTAGGGCATCGCCGTGGGGTGAGGAGAATGATGGAGGTGATGGCGAGCGGTTTAGTGATGTTCAGTGATCATATTGAGTCAGAAATGATGAATTGAGCAGGAGGTGTTCGGCGGAGGTTTAGGATGGGTGGAACGTGAAACAAGTAGAGGGCTTTTGAAGGTGGAGTCAAGGCGGAGCTTCTGGGGGTGGAATGGAGGTGTTTGGTGGCGTAGGGTGCCGACGTGAGCTCGCTGGAGCTCTCGACGAACTTGGAGAAGACGGAGGGCGAGTGTGTGAATGACAGTCAAAATTGGAGGATAAGGGGCCAGGGAGACAAAGGAGGAGAGGAAAAGGCCGAACCTAGTTATAGGACAAAAAGGGAAAGGAAACTATTGCCGGTGTGATGGCCGGACGTGGGGGAGATGAACCCTTCGGTGAGGTGAATGACAGCGAGGAAAGTTCAAAAACGACGGGGATTTGGCTGACCACTATTGGAGGAAGGACGAGAGGACAACTGTGCCTCCAATTTGACGATTGGAGTTGCTTATGAAGGAGAATGAGGAGGGCTGCTAGAGCGTAGGTCGAAGGAGACCAAAGATAGGAAAAAGGGAAGATTTTTGAGGCTAAACCTAGCTAAGGAGCATGACTGTTTGGTGCGTAGATCACGTAAAAGATAAATACGTCGTAGTATAGCACGAAATACGTCTCGATAAATAAAATTAACAGAACTGGAAGTCATGGTCGATCATAGGGAAGCAGAAAAACGCTTTTGATTTCATTCACTTATTCTAAATCTAGTTACTAAATAATAGACACAATGAATCATGATATATATATCACATAGAGAGTTTGAACATGAATTTCATACATGAAACTAAACTAAATGATAATTTGAATATAAACTACTTATGGAATAGAACAAGGACACCACGGCTAGATCGTGGTGGCCTTTTGGAGAGGTCGAGAGAAGCAGCAGCGATCCGACAGGGTGGTCGAACGGATTCTTCAGACGGAGGCAGAGAAGACGAGAAGAAGAAGAGAGAGGTAGAAGAAGGAGGAAGAGAATGAGAGAGTTGAGAGAGAGTTGTTTTTCAAGGGGGCACCCTTAGGTCCTTTTATAAACTTTTTTTTCTCGTGCAAATCCTTCCCCAAATCCTTCTTCTTGGTTGGTTTATTCTGGTGCTGCCACATGGCGCATTCTAATGCCCTCATATCCGCATCGCACGGCTCTCGAGATCCCGCACCGCTTCTTCACATTTTCGTCTTCAAATCCTGCCTCATCATCTCAGCCATCCGATCTTGCAATCGAATGGCTTAAGCGCATGCTCTTCACGATCCTTAGCGTGATTCACGCGCCTTCCTGATTTCGCAACAACCCACGCAATCGTGCGTCCCGCCTGTAGTGCGGTTTGATCACGCCACGTGGTGCGCTGTACACCTTCCACTTGCGCATTCGCGCTAGCATGCACCAGCCCACAACCCAACACCAATTTCTGCGCAGCGCACGGCTCGAACTCGCACGTGGGCGCGCATGAGAGCCAATCCACACGCAAAGCCTTTGTAATATATACTTAATTATATTTATATTAATCTGTTCCGGGTGGCAATGTGGCACGTTCGTGGCCGTTGGATGTTCTGGATGAACATCCAACGACCCATGCTACGAGCCGAGGCGCCTTCAGGGGTTGGGGGCGCGGCGAGGGGCAGCTGTGATGGTGCCACATGGCACCATCATGGCCATCTGTTCTTCTTTTCTTTATATCTGATGACGTAGGCCTTCGATTAAGTTGATTTATGCACCGTTGGACTGCAAACGTGGATCCGAATCCATCTGTATGGTTGGATTTGTCATCTGAGGTCTGAATCTTCTTCAATTCGCCCCTTGGCTCTTATTCTTCTGTGGACTCCCTAAGGTGCTACGGAAGTCTGATTGATGCGATCTTGGATGCGTTGGACTCCCATCATTATTCCAAACAAATCCATAACGTTGGATCGGCCATCTGCGACCCTTAATTACCTTCCATCATTAGTACCTCTTAAATAACATAGTTTAATACATAAAACACATCTATCAACTACGATGCAGAATACGATGCGTATGCATGCAGAATGTTCATGTTAAGATAAGTTCTAGCTTAATTCAGGCGAGTTAGGGCCTATGATTGTTGTGCAATCATACCCCCATGCCTAAATCTTGCTAGTCCCTAGCAAGCGCAAGACTAAATACATTTTACCAAGAGTTAAACTAAAGATTTATTTCTTTATGCTGCATCCAAAAATTCAGAATCCAGATAACTATGAATATATAATTTAGTAGCTTCTGCAACAGATCCAAGCGAAGACTCGATATACATTTAAAGCTTGTACTTGACTCCTAGTAAAATTCTGTCGGGACAGGAGAACCTCCTCTCTTGGGGTTAGAAAATATTTTCTGATTTTGGCCCCGATGTTTGGTTTAGGTAGGAGATGTCTGAGTTAACTGGATTGTATTTGGTGTCCCACTCTCTTCTGGTGCTTCTTAGAGACTAGTATTTTAGAATTTAGATTTCCATATTATTTAATAAATCAACTTAGAGAGGGGCTGGAAAAACTGTGCTCACTTTGATCTTTTGTACTCTTCTCTCTTTTTTTCTTTTTCTTGTTGAGCTCACATCTCACCAGATTTGCAAATGTATTTGGTGGTCTCACACGCCATGACACTTTAATTAGGTTCTGATAACCCTATGACTAAGTCAGACTTCTCAGCCTGTATTCAGGTGGTCAAAAATACAAAAAAAGTAGGTTAAGGCTGTATGTGGTGGTTCATGAGGGTGGTAGGTGTTTTTGTCTCAAAACATTTCAAAACATTTAACTTGACTCACATTACGCAACTGTTTTACATAACACCCCTTTTTTCTTTTTTTTTTTCTTTTCTCTTCTTTTTTTTTTCTTCGAGCAAACAACTCTTTTGTATGCAAATCTATTAGCACAATGTCACAGACATGCGATTGTGCATGTGTGTTAAGAAATGTCGTTATAGTGGCACTTGCAACGTCGGTTTTAAAGTAAATAAATGGAGGTGAGTCCAGGTGTCGGTCTTAGGGAGGCGTGAAAATCAAATTTTTCTTATCACTTGTCACGGAAAGTGAGGAGTTTTGCTTGCGAAAGGTGCAGTTTTGAAAAGCGAGAGAGAGATAGAGAGAGATTAGGGTTAGAGCATTCCTTGTTTGATCATGCAACTTAAACAGAAATTAAAGTAACAACTGAACATAAAATAGCTTCATTAATCATGCACCTTTAGTTCATAGCTTACATCAATAAATACATGCTCAAAAGTAATGGAAAGCTTAAAAGAGAAAGAGAGAGGATGGAGAGCCACGAGGCAGCCACGGCGGTGAAGGAGGCTCCATCGATGGCTCGTCGTCTCCAACGATTAAAAGAGGGCCTAAAGCTATCTAAGAGAGGGGTGGAGTAGTTGCAAGGGAAGTGAATGCCTTGAATGAGTGGTTGGAGGGGGTTTAAATAGGGTTAAGGACTTTCTAAAAGAAGAAGGGGCTTTAGCGACGTCCGGGACGTCGCTAAAACCACTCCAAAAGTGTCGGTGAAGCCCTCCAGCCTACCGGTCAACCGCGCGCGTCGTTCTTCTTCACGCTCAATCTGTGGCCACTGCGTGAGAGCCATCCGATCAAAGATCGGACGGCTGAGATCTCCCCTTGGCTGCGCTTGGATCGTGCCTCGAGCGCCCGTGTGCGCGGGCGTCGTCGCCCGGCATGCACGCGCGCATGGGCGCTCGTGATCCGTGGGTGCATCGTGTGGCGCAATCTCGGCCGCCCGCTGCTGATCGGGCGGCCCAATTTCGCCGCGCGCGCCTTCGTCTTCAATTTCACGCACTGCGCGGCTCGAATCCGCATCGCGTGCGTGCGGGCGTGCACGCTAACTGTTGCACCACGCCGGTGCTTTGTCGCGGCGATTGCGGGTGGGCGCGCAAGTCTCGGCTGGATGAAGAGGTGGCGTGCGGTGGAGCGGGGGTGATGTGGCGCAATGAGGGCCGTTGATCTCCAGATCAACAGTCAGAACTTCTTGGGCCCATTGTAGGAGCTCCAGATGTCAGATTTGGCCGATCTTGAGTCCATTGGACTCTGTTCATCGTTCTGAATCCATCCGTGTGGTCCGATTACTCATCTGAGGCCTGCTTTGACAAGTTCTTACATAAATGGCCATTAATACAGTTTTAAAAGCAATCTGGGCACATGATGCATGCAATGCTCCCATTCTACTTATATTATGCCTTTTATTCTTAAGATGGGCCATATTCAACATAATTATCACCCCCTTGTGCAGTGTTATCATACCCCCATGCTTACTCCTTGCTAGTCCCTAGCAAGGTTTATTCTAGCCTTTATTTCCTTTCAGAATTTAAGAAGTAATTGCTTAGACACTTCGTCATATGTCAATAGGAGGAAATATACGAAGATCTTAATCTACAAAGATTAAGCAGTGCCCGGGTGTCTGCCAAAATACGAATCGCCCGAATCATTGCTTTAATGTATATAACTATACATATGTATATGTATATATATATTTTTTAGAATTTTTTTTGGAATTCAGTGTGGGTTGGTAACTTTTTACGGCTACCCAACCAACTCAAAACTCGGTCAAAACTGTAAGTGCTAAGCATCTTGGTGTGAAGATTGTGATAGACTCACTCAACGGTAATTTAGACAGACCTTGGGTTTCTACGCCCTTAGGTGATCGGAAAAGAAAATATATTTTCCTGAAGGTGTATTTGTTCTATTGGTAGCTTTCTCCCTACGTTTGTTTTAATTGGGGTCAACACAAGGATTTTTCCAGTGTATATCTCCTTGGCTTGTACTACTTCCCCGCTTCTTCCTTAAGTGCTTTGGTTCTTTTTATGCAGTTATTGAGCTGGGCTCTGGACAACCGACCAATGGGCTGCTACCCACAATCACTTGCCAGCCATACTTATGCGGTGAAGTGTGGTTTATTTTCTTTTCTTCTCCTCTTTTTTTTTTCGTAGGTGACTGGTCGATCTTTCGCTTTTAAGTTGGTTGCAGTTTAATGTGGTGGAAAAATCGACTGATCAATATTTAAGAAGAAATAACCACTCGCAGAGGAGCGGGTCGTATCCACAGGGAGGCAATGACGTATTAAAATTCACACCAATTAAAAACATTCGTTCGTAGTTAGTTTGGATAAGAATCAAGCCAAGATTGCCTTTAGATTAAGGTTTAAGCAAGAAACAATGCTGAAATGGCAATTATGAGAAACTAGAGGATATTTTCCGCAATGCAGAATCAATAAAATATCATTAAAAGGTGACAATGGCAGAAAATGTAATTTCTAATTGATGGTTTACTGTAGCAAAATAGGGGAATTTTTCCCCTTTGTCTTGAGCGACGAGGAGCGGATGGCCGGGCGCGGGAAGCTCGGAGGAGGTCCCTTGGACCGAGGGCTTCGAATCGGTGGTGACGGCGAGTCGCACGGCGGCCGGAGGTGGCCGGACGAGCTCCGGCGGAGGTGTTGCAGCCGGTGAGCTTGCGCGGCCTGCTGGCGTGAGATCTGCCGCGTGCTGCTGCTGGCGGGTCTGCAGGAGCGGGCGGACGGGTCTGCAGGCGCGGCTGCTGGTCTCGCAGAGTCAGGCGCGGGCGTGTGGGTCTGCAGGCGCGGGGAAGGTGTGTGCTGCAGGCTGAGGAGGGCGTGGGCTGGAGGAGCTACTGGCGGTTGGCGTGGGCGCGCAAGCTGCAGGCGCGGGCGTGCGGGTCTGCAGGAGTGGGCGAACGGGTCTGCAGGCGCGGCTGAGGATGGTTTCACGGGTCTGCAGGCGTTGTTGGATGGCGTGGGCTGGTCTACAGCTGTGCGCGAGTCTGCAGGCGCGTGGAGAGCGCTGCAGCCGGTGAGCGTGTGGAGATGGGCCCGGTTGGAAGGTGGCGTGGGCTGGTCTGCAGGCGTTGTTGGAGGATGCTGCGGGCGTCGGAGCGTGTGCGTTTGGAGGGTGCAGCAGGCTGAGGAAGACATGGCTGTTGGAGGTGAGCAGGTGGAGGGCGCTGCGTGGAGAGCGGGTGCGGGTGGACTGCAGATGGGTACGCCGGCGAGTGGGTGGAGGTGAGCGGGTAGCTTCAGACGTCTGGGAAATTTCCCAGACGTCTTAAGTTACTGAAAGGGTGGCTGAATCAGTAGCTCAGTGGTGGTGGTCGGCGACGAAGGCGAGGGAGAAGCATGCTAAGGTGCTCACGGTGATGCGGACGAGCTCCAGATGGCGGAGTGGCCTGTCACACCACACGGCCACGGTGGTGGAGACTCGCCTCCACAGTAGAGGCCGGCAGTATGGAGTGGAAGAGAGAAGTTCTCTCTACACAGTGGTGGGTCGGTGGTGGAGGCCTCTCGAGCTCGGCTACCTCCCTCCTCCTTTTGTAGTGTCCTGCACAAGTTTGAAATCAGCCTCCCGACCAGATCCACCACATCCGCTCCCCCTTGAATGGGTCTTCACTGCGGCCATTCGACGTTGGAGCGGTAGCCAGCCGTTCCTGCAAGGAGAAGAGTAAAGAAAATAATGTTAAAATATTAGGGTCATTTATATACAGACCCTCAACTTCTATGTTAATGAAAACAATGTACCTAATTGGTTGTCTAATTAGATGAATGCTATTCTAAGCTAATTCTAAATGCACTTAAGATATGAATGCAATGTATGGATTATGTAATTAAATTAAAACTATGAATTATCTATTTACATCCTAATTTATACTAAATAAATGTTAGAATTAACCTAATGTGTAGGCACTTAAATACTTAAATAACCCACAACTATGGGCTAATCAGTAGGTGGCTTCCTTGATCTAAAATGTACCTAGAGGCAATGAAGAAGAAGTGGTCTGTGGCTGGGTTCTGGACAACCTGCCAATGGGTTGTTACCCATGACAACTTGCCAGCCATACCACCCTAGAGAGTTCATTAGCTACCCAATTTCTGTCAAAATCTCTAAGGAGTGAGTCTGTGCAAAAATGTGTGCAGATGCTTAGACTCAAAGTTTTTCTGAGTTAGAGGGTGAGTTGATAAATCGTATACTTATCACCTTATTTAGTAGGAGGATTAGAATGGCTTAGGGTTGTAAGGATTCGAAGCTAAATCCATATTTTAACGGACACCAGGGCTAATTAAGCCTAAAGGCCTGAAAAGTCTAAGTGTTTAAGTTCTTTTTTTGTATTATTTCCTACTATTGACAAGTTTCTAATGCCTAAGTTTTCTTCCTAAATTCAATTTATTTTTTTTTATTCAGACTGATTAAATGAGCTCAGGATTGTGCAATTTGCCACCCCCCCATGCTTAAGTTGGACAATGTCCTCATTGGCAAGTACATGGATGCATAAGAGTTCAAAAAGATAGTACCTGAGTGACGTAAAATACCGGATTAGTCTGAATCCTCTGGGTTGCCTCCCAGGAAGCGCTGAGTTTAACGCCTCCAGCTGGGCGGTGCTCCATGTCAGCCCTCAACGAGGGTGACACTCTCCTTTGGGGGAACCTGGGCCAGGAAATGCTTCAATCTTTGATGATTAACTATAAAAGTGTGCCCAGTGTTAGGATCAGTGATTTCAACCGCCCCATTAGAGTAGGGCTTAACCACCATAAATGGTCCTTTCCATTTGGACCTGAGTTTCCCCGGGAAGAGTTTTAGGCGGGCGTCAAACAGCCAGACTTACTGGCTAGGCTCAAAGGTTTTTCTATGAATGAGTCAGTCGTGGACAAATTTCATTTTTTCCTTATACAGTCGACTATTGTCAAAGGCGTCTCGACGAATTTCTTCGAGCTCAGATAATTGGAGCGTCCTCTGCGCATCGGCTAACTGGGGATCCATGTTACATTGCTTGACAGCCC
The DNA here is from genome assembly GCA_037157565.1 of Thalassia testudinum. NCBI lineage: Eukaryota > Viridiplantae > Streptophyta > Magnoliopsida > Alismatales > Hydrocharitaceae > Thalassia > Thalassia testudinum. Next base: position 15,782,829 of record JAZHRO010000067.1, on the reverse strand, counting down.
AGTAAGCCCAGTGTTCCAATTCGACAGGGAGATGGCAGGCTTTGCCAAAGACCAGGCGATAAGGCGACATGCCTATCGGGGTCTTGAAAGCGATCCTATATGCCCACAGGGCATCATCAAGTCGTGTGGACCAGTCTTTCCTATCAGGTCTCACAGTCTTCTGTAAAATGTTCTTGATTTGTCTATTTGAGACCTCGGTCTGCCCGTTTGTTTGCGGATGATACGGGGTAGCAATGCGGTGGTTCACCCCATATTTTCTAAGTAGGGCACGGAATTAGGAATGAATAAAATGTCTTCCACCATCACTAATCATGGCCTTGGGTATTCCAAACTGGGAAAAGATGTTCTTCTTAACAAAGTCCATGACAGTCTTGTGATCGCATCGGCGGGTGGCGACGGCTTCAATCCATTTGGAAACATAGTCTACCGAGACCAGGATGTACTCGAAGCCGTTGGATGGTGGAAAGGGGCCCATAAAATCGATACCCCAAATGTTGAAGATTTCGATAATCAAAATGGGCTGAAGGGGCATCATATCTTTCTTGGTCATGGTCCCCAGCGTTTGGCAGCGTGAGTAAGTCTTGGCAAAGTTATGTGCATCCTTAAATAGGGACAGCCAGTAAAATCCATACTGCAAAACCTTTGCAGCTGTTTTTTTTTCCAGAGAAGTGGCCGCCACAAGCCTGGTCATGACAAAAGGAAAGCACACTATGAACTTTGTCTTCGGGGATACACCTCCTAATGATCTGGTCAGCGCAGAGGCGAAACAGCATGGGATCATCCCAGAAATAGTGTTTGGCCTCAGCCAAGAACCTGTCCAGTTGCTGTCTAGACCAACTGTGCAAGGTTTGTCCTACAACCAGGTAGTTGACGTAGTCAGCATACCATGGCATTTTCTTATCTTGCATAGCCAGGATGTGTTCATCAGGGAAGGCGTCAGATAGAGGTAGGGAGGATCCAATGTGGTTTGGATGAAGTTTAGACAAGTGGTTAGCCACCACATTCTTCGATCCGGCCTTGACTCGAATTTCCAGGTCAAATTCCTGCAAAAGCAGGATCCATCTGATGAGCCTGGGCATTGCGTCCTTCTTGGCCAACAGGTGCCGGATGGTTGAATGGTCAGTGTAAATAGTCACGTGGGATCCCAGCAAGTACGATTAGAAATTTTCAAGTCCAAAGACTACAGCGAGCAACTCTTTCTCTGTGACTGTATAATTACGTTGGGCCTCATCCAACGTTTTGCTCACGTAGTAGATCACCATGGGCTTCTTGTCTTGCCTTTGTCCCAGGGCAACGCCTATGGAAAAATCTGATGCATCACACATAATCTCAAAGTCATGGGACCAGTCTGGGGGTTGAAGTACAGGTGCGGTGGAGACTAAGTCCCGGAGGGTGTGATAAGCCTGGATGCAGTCAGAAGACATGTGGAATATGGCGTCATTTGCTAGAAGGTCGATCAAGGATTTGGAAAGCTTGGAAAAGTCTTTAATGAACCTTTGGTAGAAGCCAACATGTCCTAGGAAGGAGCGAATCTATCGGACTGAGCTAGGTGGAGGAAGTTTGGAAATTAAATCAACCTTAGCCCAATCTACCTCGATGCCCCTATGCGATACGATGTGACCGAGGGCAATTCCTTCTTGAACCATAAAATGGCTCTTTTCGCAACTTAACACCAGGTTAACCTCGATACATCGTTTCAGGATTTTCTGCAAGTTGCTCAGACAATGGTCGAATGAATTCCCGAATACAGAGAAATCATCCATAAAGACCTCTAAGTATTCACCCACCATTTCTGAAAAAATGGCTAGCATGCAACGCTGGAAGGTCGCAGGTGTGTTGCATAACCCGAATGGCATTTGACAGAGTGCAAATGTGCCATATGGGCAGGTGATAAATGCCAGTTTATCATCATTCTTATGCATTAAAACAAACCTAGCCCTTCGGATTTTACTCCACAAACGTGTTTTTGGGCTGCATTTAGGCATAAATTAGGTTAGGCATGCATTGCATTTTTTATTTGTCTTTTTAATATGTTTTTGTGAGTGTTAGGGATGTACAGATATGCATATCCTTAAAACCCTAGCACTCAAGAAGGCAAATGGTGAAGGAGAAGCCCAGACTAGTTGGAACTCAGCTCGATCCAGCTCACCACAACTAGAACCTAGCTCACTTGAACTAGGATTAGCTCATCCCAGCTCCATTCAGCTAATCTCAGCTGAATGGTAGATCAAGAGAGTTCATCTTAGCTCACCCTAGCTCAAGTCAGCTTAGATCCAGCTCAACTTAGCTGAGTCTAGCTCATCTCAGCTCCCACTAGTTCACAGGGAGCTCTAGCTAGCTCAGCTGAGTTGACAGGAGTTCACCCCAGCTCAGATCCAGCTACATCCAGCTCCACTCAACTCCAGCCAGCTGAAGAAGAACTCATCCCAGCTCAGGAAGCTCAAGTCCAGCTCCCGGGGACTTAGCTTAGCTCAGCTCAGTTGAGCTAAGCTACCTTAGCTGCCTCAACCAGCTTGATTCTCCCCGGGAGCACCAAACCTAGCTCACCTAGCTCATTATGGTAGAAGCTAGCTTACTTTAGCTCGGCTTAGTAGCTAGCAAAGAACTAGCAAGCTAAGCCAGCTAGAGTAGCTCCATGCCAGCCTCTTCAGCAGCAGCCAGCTCCAATTTCAGCTCCAGGCTTCTCCTCCTCAGCTCCTCCCTCCAAACCCTAGCTCCAACACCTTCTCCTCTACTCCTCCATTAGCTAAGCTATCTTAGCTTAGCTTATCTTAGCTTATCTTAGCTATGCTCCAACTTCCTTGGCTTGTACCACCCCTAAAATCCACCTAACAACTCCACCCAACTAGCTCCACCTAAGCTCCACATAAGATAAACCTACTTGGCACCAACCTAACCTACCCACCACCTCCAAAAGACACCTAAAAGTGGCACCAAAAACTACCCCTAACCACCCCCTTAATGGTGCCACTTTTCCCTCCAAAATTCCCCCTCATCTCCACCACACAATTCCCCTTGAATCCATCTCCACCATCCACCTAACCCCCCTTCTAGAAGACCCCATGTTGGCACCAAAATGGTGGTGTCTCTCCACCACCAAAAGACACCAACACCACCATAACCACCCCCTTTAACACCCCTTGGGTTGGCGCCAACTCACCTTAGCCATAGGATCACCAACCACCTCCATCCTTCCATCCTAGCCCTCCATTACAAGGGGCACCTTAACCCCCCATCCTACCCTATAAGAAGACCACTACCCACCACCATTCAAGTCATCCTTGGCTAGCAATTTCACTCTCATATTCCACCAAGAAACCCACGTCCAAGAGAGAAGAAGAAGAAGAAGATTAAGGGGATATTCTGTCCCCTTGGTGCCTTCCCCTCTTCCCTTCTCTCTTGGGTCACGCCAGCCAAAGGAGAAGCCAGGCAAGGAAGATCTTGGAGGAGATCTTGAAGGTGGTCACGCCACCTTGGAGGTGTTTTTGAGGGTGGTGCATGCCCACCCCTTGGAGAGAGCATTAAAGGTGGTAGCTTCCACCTTGGAGGAGCTCTCAAGGAAGGAGAAGAAGGAGGCCCTCTTTTCAAGCCAAGGAGCAGCTAGGCTTGGAGCAAGAAGACGCCCTTCTTCACCATTTTTGCAAGAGGATTTGTGTTTCTTTTCTTGCTTTTAGATTTGTTTAAGCATTCCTCTACTTGTCATTGAAAAGAACACTCATTCTAGTCAATTAAATTGCCTTCTTTTTGCCTTTTTACTACAATTGTTACCTTTGGTTCTAGCACTTGTTTCACCTCTTCTTCCTAATTACTCTAGGCCTCCACTTGCCTAGAGTGAGATTAGGAAGAAGATATTTATATCTTTTAAATTTTAGTTAAGCATTTCTAGGTGTTAGTACTTTTCGTTACAATTCGCATTTTGCCCTCGTCTTTTCAAAACAAAAAAAAAATACATATTGAAAAATATCAAAAAGAAAGTTGAGATCTATCTATAACAAGAGGATTAGTTTTGCAATTTTTGCCTCCTTGGACGACCCTAGATACTCCCATATCTAGGATATAAATTTAAAAGTGAAAGCGGATTCGCGTGTTGCAACGACGTTAAAAACCCGCTTTTACAAATCATGCGTAATTCGCTATCACTTTTTGGCGCCGTTGCCGGGGAGGCACGGCTTTGCATTAATTAATTTTATCTTGCTTGAAGTAGATCTCATCCCCTTCTCTTTCTTTCTTTTGTGTGTGCAGGAACTACAGCGGGAAGGTGGGAATTTGGAAGCAAGAGCTCAAAGATCCTTTTCTTCCCGCGAAAATTCAGGTTGGTTCCTCTTTCTGGTCACATAATTAATTAAAACTACAAAAAATATATTAAACTTGGCTTTCAGGATCCCAAACAACTTGATTAAGTGGAGTGGTGCCTTATAAAATCCATTGTTTGCTTGTATGCGTCTTTAGCACCACTCCATTGTAAGTATTGGTGTTCTGTTTTTCGGGTCCAGATTTCTGTTCGGAATTGAAAAATCGATTCCTAACACCACAGGCCTCCTAAAATCATAAAATTTCATAGAGTGATTCCCAATTAAGTTTGGAACATCTTTTCCAAATTTTAGATCAATTGGATTTGTATTTAATTTTTAAAAATTCATGGATTGCAGAGGGGTCACACCCTCTAATCTTCCTGTTTTGCTACTGTCCACGAATTTTTAAATTTTTTATACTTATCCAATTTTTATGAAATTTAGCTTGCTGAAATCCTTGTGAAATTTTACATATCATATAAAATCACAAAAATTTTTTTGAGGTCTGTGGTAATACTGAAAAGTCCACAATACCCACGGGTATCATTTATGGACTTTGACACCAGTACAATTAAAAATTCAAAACAATTATCAAACAAATTCCTAAAATCGTACAAAAATCTTTTATGGAATCTTTGTTTTATTTTATTCAATGTAGTGGTGTTTTTTGACTTGTTTGGACCACTACTTAATTCAGAAAGCCAAAAATCAATTCACTGGTAGTAATTTTCTGTCTTAGGGATAATTGGCTTAGGGTTTCTTTCTTTCTCTTTAGAGACTCAATTAAAAGGAAATATATAATCACACATACAACTTATCTTTCCTTTGATTGTGAACCTTCAAACTTGTTTGAAAACTTAAAGAGAAAAACCCTAAAACTCATTTAATTAAATCAAATCCTAAAAGACAAAAATACAAAAAAAAAATTGTGTGACAACTTGATCTACATCGGAGCCACTCTCCAATTCCTGCACACACACAAAAAAATCAAATAACAGGGCAACAACCCAATAAACACCCTCCACATTCCGTGTGCACTATAGCATCCTAGACCTAATTAAAATTTGTAGCAACTTAACCCCTAAGGCTTTATCAACTTAGGCTTGCTATTTAGGTCTTAAGTTTTCTTTAGTTAGTATCAATTCTGTCATCTATATCTGGTGTTCAGGCTGAGGGACCGTGTCAAACGACCAGGCGCGGGTTTGTACAAGCACCTGGGGTTTTCCCTGGGAAACGTTTGGGCCCAAACCTCCCCTTAAGCAACTTGGCTAGATTTGTTGATAGAACGGGTCTTCACTATTGACTACTTATTTCCTATATAGACCAAGTCTTAGGTTATTATTAGGAAGTCACATTTAAGTTAGGTCTAGTTTTGTTTGTTTGATTTGCACATTTTCTCTCATCTCTATCTCTTCTCCTCCCCTCCAATTCTTCCAAGTAGTGCATGCACAGGCGATGATCCCAAAAGCCACACCTCGAGGGACCATCTGATTTCGCCCCCCGCAGCAAGAAATCATTGTTTTCTTCCCCCTCGTCTTCTAAAAAAATGGAAAACCTAGGAAGCCGTCAAAAAAATTCCACTTCCACTTCTAACCCGTCAGCCGACCCACAAGCTGACTCCACCCTCCCTCACCTTCCTAACTTGGAGCAACCAGAAATACCAGCAGGGCTAGGTGGCCCTCCAATTATAACCCATAATACAAATCCCTTTGCATTAATGGTCGACCATTTGGCTCGACTACAACAAAATCAAGAAGATCTAGCTAGGACTGTCACGAACCTAGCTAATCAAGGACAAAATCGACCACCCCGCCAACAACCTGTCTTTCCTCTTAAGGATTTCTATGATCCTTCCAATTATGAGGAAAGACCAGGGGTGGTCATACCACAAGGGGATTTCGAAATCAAACCTGCCATTCTAAACCTTATCAAACATTTTCATGGTCTTCCAAGAGAGGACCCTTTTTGTCATCTCGAGGAATTAACTATCCTCGCTCAAACCACTCGTTCCCGTAATGTGCAGGAAGACATGTGGTTAATGAGACTCTTTCCTCTCTCTCTTAAAGACAAAGCATCGCATTGGTTTAGAACAGTTGGGAGTCCTATTACCACCTGGACCCAATTAAAAAGTGCTTTTCTTAAAAACTTTTTCCGATCGGTCGAACAAATGCATTAAGAAGATCTATAACGACCTTTCAACAAAAAATTGGTGAACCCCTCCACGAAGCCTGGGAAAGATTTCAGGAACTTCTGAGAAGTTGTCCCCACCATGAAATTCCACAATGGCAGTTAGTGCAGATCTTCTATCACGGATTAGAAGATCAATTAAAACGATTTGTAGATGCCTCATGTGGGGGTAATTTTCTTAACAAAGACGTCGAAAGTGCCTATCTTCTCTTTGAAGAAATGAGTGAAAACTCATTTAACATGACTTCAATGGACACTTTTGGAAGATCACAAAACCCCAGACACGGAGTCCATGAAATTGACTCCAAATCCACCTCTGTTCCAGTCACATAAGATGATTTATATATGTTAGCTCAACGACTGGACCAGATGCAAATTCACCAAAAGAAAATGGAAGAAAAGCTCACAAACAAACAAGCTCCACACGTCCACTCTCCACACACTAACCCCTCACACATTCTCCGAAGAGAAAATCTACACAATATCGATGCCACACCTGCTGGCCAGCAATTTCCAGCTGATTTCCCGCAAGATTTGACCGGGAATTTTGACCAAAATATTTTTGACTCCACCTCGAAAAATATTTATGCTCTCCAGGAGCAATTTAGAAACCCCTCCAACACTTCCAATCAAAATTGGAGGACTAACCTGAATCACTCCTGGAAAAACCCAAATCAGATTCCTTTTCCCAAACAAAACTATTTTGGGAATTATGGGCAACCTTTGTATCAACCTGGACCATCCCAGGATGATATTAATAATCAGGTCATGAAAACTCTGCAAGGAATGCAGACTCAAATGACAGAAGTAACCCGCATGTACCAATTTACAACACCAAGTTAAGGTTACTCCTGATCATAGACCTATTGGGAATTTACCATCTCAACCCATGCCCAACCCAAACAATCAAAGGAATCAATTCCAAGGTGGATATCCCAGTCAACCTATTCAGCCAGCACCTCAGCATCCGCCGGGTTTCAATAACAGCCAGGCACCCCGTCCTCATCCTAAAAACAACCAGACTGCAAATGCAGTTACCTTGAGGAATGGGAAAACCACTCACAATACCCTGCCTGTTAAAGAAACCCGCTCTAATGACACACAGATTAACTCTTCTCCTCCTATTGTTCAGGAACCAATTCATGCAAAACAGGGCAACCCTGCCCCATTTCCACAAGCCCTCCACTCTTCAAAAAAGAAAAAGACAAAATCCGAGCCCACTAAGAAGGAACTAATGGATTTATTTGGGCAAGTAGAAATTAATATCCCTATCCTAGATGCCATTAAGTATATCCCTGCCTATGCAAAATTTTTAAAAGATTTATGTACTCCAAAAAGGCAGCCCAAAAATTTAGGAAAGGTAATTCTTCCAGAGACAGTCAGCTCAGTTGTGCAGAGCTGACTGCCTCTTAAGAGAAAAGATCCTGGCACCCCCCTAATCCAAGTTATCATTAATGATACCTCATTTGATCGTGCTCTGTTGGATCTTGGTGCCTCGATTAATCTTATCCCCACAGTTATTTTTGAGGAATTTAAGATCGGTGAATTGAAGCCTGTTGAGGTTACTCTCCAATTAGCCGACCGATCTACGATTAAACCAAGGGGAATTGTTGAAGATGTTCTTGTCCGGGTCAAAAATTGTCTATTCGCAGTAGACTTTTTAGTCTTGGACAAAGAGGTACCTGAAGCACTTAAGTTTTCCGCCATTATTCTTGAAAGACCATTCTTAGCCACCGCTCGCGCCAATATTGATTATGATTCCGGAAAGATGAAGATCATGTGTGGCGGTGAATCTGTAACCCTAGACATTTTTCAAGCCTCTAGGCGATTCCAAGAACCAGATTTCTTTGATGATTCGGATTCAGAAATAGAAAACATTGTGGAGGAAACATTGCAGATTTCCCAATTAGGTTCCTGTTTTGCTGTAAATACGGTTCCAGAACAATCCACTTTTTCTCACCCTTCCACCTCAACCACACGACCAGCTAACATTCCAGCTGACCCTTTCACTCTCACCTCATCTCTAACCCACAAAGCAGAAACTCTTTCGGAGCCGGGCCTACAATTGGAATTAAAACCTTTGCCCGATTCCCTTAAATATGTCTTCCTGGGTCCAAATCAGACCCTGCCCCTGATTATAAATTCTGGACTCACCGAGGCACAAGAGCACAAACTTCTCCAGGTTTTGAGTAAATATCGAAAAGCTATTGGCTGGACCCTTTCTGATCTTAAAGGCATTCATCCGTCCTATTGTATGCATTGTATATATTTAGAGGATGATTCTCGCCCCTCCCGCCAACCACAAAGGCGCTTGAATCCTAGTATGTAGGAGGTGGTAAAAAAGGAGATTATTAAGTGGCTGGATGCTGATATCATCTACCCCATTTCTGACAGCTCCTGGGTTAGTCCAACTCAAGTTGTCCCTAAAAAGGCTGGACTAACAGTTGTCACCAATGAAAATGGGGAAAATATAGCCACTCGAACCGCTTCTTCTTGGCGCGTGTGTATAAATTACCGAAAATTAAACACCGCCATGAAGAAGGATCATTTCCCGCTCCCTTTTATTAATCAAATCTTGGAGCGGTTAGCCGGACGGGAATTTTACTATTTTTTGGACGGTTATTCTGGCTATAATCAAGTAGCGATTCATCTTGAGGACCAGGACAAAACAACTTTCACCTACCCCTTCGGAACCTTTGCTTTCCGAAGAATGCCCTTCGGTCTTTGCAACGCACCTGCAACTTTTCAAAGGTGCATGCTTGCAATTTTTTCAGACCTGGTAGGTGAATGTTTAGAAGTCTTTATGGATGACTTCTCTGTTTTTGGAGATTCTTTTGACCATTGCCTCAAAAATCTTGAAAGAACTCTCCAAAAGTGCATAGAAGTTAATCTGGTCCTCAGTTGGGAAAAAAGTCATTTCATGATCCAAGAAGGTATTGTCTTGGGCCATGTTATTTCAAAACAAGGAATCGCGGTAGATAAAGAAAAAATAGATGCTATATCTAAGCTCCCACCGCCCACTACTATCAAACAGATCAGATCCTTTTTGGTCATGTGGGTTTCTACCGTCGAATCATACAAAACTTTTCCTAAATCTCCAAGCCTTTAAGTCAGCTTCACACTAAAGACCAGCCATTTGATTTTAATAATACGTGCCTGGAGAGTTTTTTGAGGTTGAAGAAAGAGGTTACTGAGGCGCCAATATTGCAGGGACCTGATTGGAATAGTCCCTTTGAATTAATGACAGATGGCTCAGATTTTGCTGTAGGGGCCATTGTAGGGCAAAGAATTGGCAAGAAGCCCGTTGTGATCTATTATGCTAGCAAAACCCTTGATGATGCACAACGGAATTACATGGTTACTGACAAGGAACTTCTCGCCATTGTATTTGCCTTAGAAAAATTTAGATCTTATCTATTGGGGTCACATGTCACTGTTTATACAGACCACTCAGCAATTAAATATTTGGTGACAAAGAAAGATACGAAACCCCGCCTTATTCGTTGGATTCTGCTGCTCCAGGAATTTGACCTGGAAATCAAGGATAAGGCGGGATTGCACAATGTAGTTGCCGACCATCTCTCTCGTCTTATGACGAATGACATAATGACCCCGCTAGATCAGTTCCCCGATGAAAGTATTTTAGCTACTACAACCCTCCCTTGGTTTGCGCCCATCGCAAACTACTTAGCAACAGAGCAAATCCCCGCTGATTGGCCAAAAACGAAACGGGATAAGTTATTTGCTGATATTAAATATTATTTTTGGGAGGAGCCCAACCTTTTCCGCATTTGTGCCGATCAGGTCATTCGACGATGTGTCCCCGATTTTGAAATCCATGATATCTTAACACATTGTCACTCAATGGCCTGTGGCGGACATTTTTCGGGCAAGAAAACTGCAGCTAAAATCCTTAATGCGGGATTTTATTGGCCTAGCTTGCACAAAGATGCTCATGACTTCGTTCGGTCCTGTGTGCATTGCCAGAGCATCGGCAACATGACTCGAAAGGATATGATGCCCCTTAATCCGATTTTAGAGGTTGAAATTTTTGATGTTTGGGGTATCGACTTCATGGGACCGTTCATCAATTCTGGTGGGTATTTGTATATTTTAGTCGTAGTCAACTATGTTTCTAAATGGATAGAAGCAATACCCACCCGCACTAGTGATCACCATGTGGTTGTCAAATTTCTTAAGAAAAATATTTTCTTAAGATTCGGCATACCAAAAGCCATTATTAGTGACGGAGGCTCACATTTCACCCACTCACAATTCCGTCACCTCCTTTCTAAATATGGGGTTAATCATAAAATTTCCACGCCATATCACCCCTAAACTAATGGCTAGGCTGAAGTTTCTAACGGGGAAATTAAAAATATTTTACAAAAGATGGTTAGGCCCGACCATAAAGATTGGTCCACCAAATTGGACGACGCTTTATGGGCCTACCATATAGCTTTTAAAACTCCGCTTGGCATGTCTCCCTTCCGTCTGATTTTCGGGAAGGCATGCCATCTCCTGGTAGAATTAGAACATAGGGCTTTTTGGGCAATAAAATAACTCAATATGGATTTATCTAACACCAGAAACCAAAGAAAATTACAATTAACTGAATTGGAAGAATTACGTAATTTTTCCTATGAAAATGCGAGGATTTATAAAGATCGAACAAAGAAATTTCACGATAAATATATTGTTCGGAAACACTTTGACGTTAATCAACGTGTTTGGCTTTTCGATGCGAGAATACGTCTTTTTCCTGGCAAATTAAAATCTAAATGGGCCGGACCTTTTATTGTCCATAAAACATATCCATACGGCGCTGTTGACCTTTTTGATCCAAAAAATAATTCTACATTTCAAGTCAATGGCCAGCGTTTAAAGCCCTATTTTGACCATACGCCTAAAATTTCGTCTAAATCTTTTAATTTTACTGAGCCAGCCACCCTTGATCACTAATACCTTCATGCCCGGCTGAATGGCGTAAAAGATAGCACTGGATGGGAGGTAACCCATCATTTTTTCTTGCTTTCTCTTTTTTCTTCTTTTTCCAGGTTTTGTTTCTCCTAAACCGGACCGTTCTTCACTAAGGTGATCCCTTTTCCCTCCTAATGCATGAGGACATGGCATATCTTAAGCATAGGTTGTGTTTTTAAATTTTACGATCGATTTAGGATTTTCAAAACCTAAAAATATGCATTTTTGTTTAATTTATTTCCTGCTTGCATACCCAAAAAATAATAATAATAAATAAATAAAAATGTTCAAAACTTTTTGAGGAAAAATTTTGAAATCGGGACTAAGGTTGAAAAATTCACTTTTTGTACAATGGGATTTAATCTTTAATAAACTAAGGATGATGATATGGATCTGATTATTAGAATTTCAGGGTGTATTTTAGACTAGATCAGATATCCTTCTATAAAATTCCACCTGAACTCATGATAGTTCAGGTGACTTGATCCTATTTTGTAATATGGAAATTATTTGACTTAGCTTCTGATTCAAAAACTTGCATGTTTTGAGAAACTTCTTGTGTCACTCTTCACACACAAGCCAACACTTAAAAATAACTAAAAATTTCAAAAACTCCCTTGTTTGGACTTAGTAAAAGTCTGAAACAGATCATTGGTTTGAGTTCCCACCGCCGAGAAGGAGGAAAATGCCTCTTGTAAGGACGCGATGTCAACATGTTACCACCTCGGCGTTGCTCCATATCTATATTTCATATCTTTAGACGGAGCATTAAAGTGCATTTTAGCAGCTCAAGTGTCTTGGATGGTGCTTTACCTATAGTGTCGGAGCAAGAGCTTGAGTTTGCTTGGAGCGCCCCTTTTCACTGCATCATGTTTTGGGGTTGTGAGCTCCTGGGTGGTGTCATGGACAGTGCTATCCTGAAGTACTGGCGCCAGAGCCCCCTCGAAGATTGGTAACGGGAATGATGATCCCGACACATCTGTTGTAAGACTAAGCTAAAAATAAGCATGGGGAAAAAAAAAAAAAAAAATTAACACGCCCTTATAAATGTTGGCTTTTCACAAGCACAGCCACAAGGTTTTAAAGGATTTTGCAAGTTGAGAATCAGATTCATGAGCCAAAAAAAATCCTAAAAACAAACATTTCAAGTCATCTGAATTAACAAGGGGTTAATTTGAGAATTCTCTGAAGGATATATTGATCCCGTTCTGTCTAATGGTTGAATCCAAAAATAAATCCCAATGTTTATCTTTAACAAATCCCGTACCTCCAGTGTTTTAATCTACCAAGGTCCATTAATCTCTTTTTCTCCTCAAAAGTCGAAAAAAATTAGATTTCCCAAAAATTTCGTTTTAAGTTTTGCTAAGAGACTAGCAAAAGATAAGCATGGGGTGTGATAAATGCCAGTTTATCATCATTCTTATGCATTAAAACAAACCTAGCTCTTGGGATTTTACTCCACAAACGTGTTTTTGGGCTGCATTTAGGCATAAATTAGGTTAGGCATGCATTGCATTTTTTATTTGTCTTTTTAATATGTTTTTGTGAGTGTTAGGGATGTACAGATATGCAGATCCTTAAAACCCTAGCACTCAAGAAGGAAAATGGTGAAGGAGAAGCCCAGACTAGTTGGAACTCAGCTCGATCCAGCTCACCACAGCTGGAACCTAGCTCACTTGAACTAGGATTAGCTCATCCCATCTCCATTCAGCTAATCTCAGCTGAATGGTAGCTCAAGAGAGTTCATCTTAGATCACCCTAGCTCAAGTCAGCTCAGATCCAGCTCAACTTAGCTGAGTCTAGCTCATCTCAGCTCCCACTAGTTCACAGGGAGCTCTAGCTAGCTCAGCTGAGTTGACAAGAGTTCACCCCAGCTCAGATCCAGCTACATCCAGCTCCACTCAACTCCAGCCAGCTGAAGAAGAACTCATCCCAGCTCAGGAAGCTCAAGTCCAGCTCCCGGGGACATAGCTTAGCTCAGCTCAGTTGAGCTAAGCTACCTTAGCTGCCTCAACCAGCTTGATTCTCCCTGGGAGCACCAAACCTAGCTCACCTCAGCTCATTATGGTAGAAGCTAGCTTACTTTAGCTCGGCTTAGTAGCTAGCAAAGAACTAGCAAGCTAAGCCAGCTAGAGTAGCTCCATGCTAGCCTCTTCAGCAGCAGCCAGCTCCAATTTCAGCTCCAGACTTCTCCTCCTCAGCTCCTCCCTCCAAACCCTAGCTCCAACACCTTCTCCTCTACTCCTCCATTAGCTAAGCTATCTTAGCTTATCTTAGCTTAGCTTAGCTATGCTCCAACTTCCTTGGCTTGTACCACCCCAAAAATCCACCTAACAACTCCACCCAACTAGCTCCACCTAAGCTCCACATAAGATAAACCTACTTGGCACCAACCTAACCTACCCACCACCTCCAAAAGACACCTAAAAGTGGTGCCAAAAACTACCCCTAACCACCCCCTTAATGGCGCCACTTTTCCCTCCAAAATTCCCCCTCATCTCCACCACACAATTCCCCTTGAATCCATCTCCACCATCCACCTAACCCCCCTTCTAGAAGACCCCATGTTGGCGCCAAAATGGTGGTGTCTCTCCACCACCAAAAGACACCAACACCACCATAACTACCCCCTTTAACACACCTTGGGTTGGCGCCAACTCACCTTAGCCATAGGATCACCAACCACCTCCATCCTTCCATCCTAGCCCTCCATTACAAGGGGCACCTTAACCCCCCATCCTACCCTATAAGAAGACCACTACCCACCACCATTCAAGTCATCCTTGGCTAGCAATTTCACTCTCATATTCCACCAAGAAACCCACGTCCAAGAGAGAAGAAGAAGAAGAAGATTAAGGGGATATTCTGTCCCCTTGGTGCCTTCCCCTCTTCCCTTCTCTCTTGGGTCACGCCAGCCAAAGGAGAAGCCAGGCAAGGAAGATCTTGGAGGAGATCTTGAAGGTGGTCACGCCACCTTGGAGGAGTTTTTGAGGGTGGTGCACGCCCACCCCTTGGAGAGAGCATTAAAGGTGGTAGCTTCCACCTTGGAGGAGCTCTCAAGGAAGGAGAAGAAGGAGGCCCTCTTTTCAAGCCAAGGAGCAGCTAGGCTTGGAGCAAGAAGATGCCCTTCTTCACCATTTTTGCAAGAGGATTTGTGCTTCTTTTCTTGCTTTTAGATTTGTTTAAGCATTCCTCTACTTGTCATTGAAAAGAACACTCATTCTAGTCAATTAAATTGCCTTCTTTTTGCCTTTTTACTGCAATTGTTACCTTTGGTTCTAGCACTTGTTTCACCTCTTCTTCCTAATTACTCTAGGCCTCCACTTGCCTAGAGTGAGCTTAGGAAGAAGATATTTATATCTTTTAAATTTTAGTTAAGCATTTCTAGGTGTTAGTACTTTTCGTTACAATTCGCATTTTGCCCTCGTCTTTTCAAAACAAAAAAAAAATTACATATTGAAAAATATCAAAAAGAAAGTTGAGATCTATCTATAAGCAAGAGTATTAGTTTTGCAATTTTTTCCTCCTTGGACGACCCTAGATACTCCCCTATCTAGGATATAAATTTAAAAGCGAAAGCGGATTCGCGTGTTACAACGACGTTAAAAACTCGCTTTTACAAATCACGCGTAATTCGCTATCAGCAGGTGAATGTGGTCTTTTCCTGATCTTCCGGAGCAATTGCGACTTGGTTATATCCTGAATATCCATCTAGGAAGCAAAAATACTTCTGCCCTGCCAATCTTTCAGGGATTTGGTCAATGAATGGCAAGGGGAAATGATCCTTCTTAGTGGATTCATTGAGCTTCCTATAATCAATACACACCCGCCATGCGGTGGTGGTGCGGGTGGGGATGGATTCACCATGATCATTGGTGACAACGGTGAGCCCGGCTTTCTTGGGAACTACTTGAGTGGGTCTCACCTAGGGGCTATCAGAGATAGGATATATGATGTCAACGTCAAGCCACTTGATAATTTCTTTCTTAAAGACCTCCCGCATGTTTGGGTTAAAATGTCTCTGCATCTGGCGGGAAGGTCGTGCCCCGTCTTCCAGGTAAATCTTATGGGTGCAATAGGTGGGGCTAATTCCTTTTAAGTCCGAAATGGTCCAACCAATGGCGGCCCAATGTTCTGAAAGGGTCGCAGTCAACCTGAGTTCCTGATCCTTGGTTAGATGAGAATTAATAATCACTAGGAAGGTCTGGTCAAGTCCCAGGAAGACATACTTGAGATTCTCGGGCAATGGTTTAAGTTCAGGTGCAGGTGGAACCACAGTCGATGGGAAGGGAAAGGGCGGGAGTTGATCAACATCGATCTCCTCAAATGGTGTCGTGTGATGGTACTCAACCTTATAGAGGTCCATGGGTAATGATGGTGACGGGTCAGCACAGTCACTACGGGTTTGGTGGTCTAATACAGAACCGAGGGTGAGGCATTCCTCCATCAGAGTTTCCACGGGATCATGTTCCTCAACGCAATCGCAATCAAAAGACTTTGTCACCTGGAAGATATCCAATTGCATTTTCCTATCCCCGAAGGTGATTTCCATACATCCCGTGTCGCAATCAATGTTTTCTTTAGTCGTAGCTAAGAAAGGTCTGCCTAAGATTATGGGTGCGTTCTGTAATTTTTCAGGGACTTCCATGTCGAGCACCAAAAAGTCGACCGGGAAATAGAAGTCCTTGACCCGTACAATCACGTCCTTGACAACCCCCTTCGGGGTTTTCACTGATCTATCAGCCAGCTGGATGGTGACAGGGGTTGGTGTCAACTATCCAAAACCAAATTGGTGGTACAGGGTTGTTGGAATCAGATTGATAGAAGCACCTAGGTCCAAGAGCGCTCTATTAAATGTCATGTCCTTGATATTACAGGAAATCAGGGGCGCTCCTGGGTCAGTTCCCTTGAGTGGAAGGTTGCTTGATATTATGGAACTTGCTTGTTCAGAGAGTACAACCTTCCTAGGTGCTTGAGGTCTCGGCTTACGCTTGGGTGTACAGGCATCCTTTAAAAACTTCGCGTAAGCAAGGATGTGTTTGACGGCTTCAAGGAGTGGAATATTAATCTGTACTTGCTTAAAGATTTCCAACAGTTCCTCAGTTTTCACAACATTCTTCTTTTTCTTGATTGTTTCCAAGGCCTCAGGGTAGGATGTCTGAATGTGGATTGGTTCTATTTCTGGGTCCTTGGTTGGTGACTCTTCTGAGTCAGGTGTTTCAGCAGGTGAAGTCTCAGGGAGAGTCGGCCATTTGGGATCCTGGGTTTTGGTGCCACTTCTCAAGGTTACCGCATTCGCAGAGGCATTGGGGCCCTGGGTTGATCCTTGAGAAGACGAGGACGAAGAAGCACCAAACCCAGGAGGTGTCTGCGGGACCGGCTGGACCATGTGAGCCTGCCCGGGGTTGATTTGGAACCCTTGCGAATTGGGACCTCTATTAATTATGTTTCGCGGGTTCGGTTGTGGTTGGGAAGGTAGGGATCCTTGTTGTTTACAGTCCAAGTGTTGGCTTAACTATCCCTTTACCAAGGCCATTTCGTCCTGATGTTTCTGGTTCATGTCAGCCATCATCTTTATTAGGGTATCCACTTGGTTTTGTGGGGGAGGGGCCGCCCTATTCTGATTATATTGGGGTCTAACTGGTGGTCCTTGCTGATATGGGGCAAGTGTGGCTATTGGTTTAGCTTGGGCTGGTTCTGGAATTGCGGTGGTTTCTGGTTTGTCCAACCAAAGTTGGGGTGGTTACGCCAGCCAGTGTTGTAAGTGTTGGAGAAAGGGTCAGGTTTCGCATAACCTTGGACAACTTGCACATCTTCTAGGATAGCTGATGTTGATGAAGAGGGAAGGGAGTAATCAAGGGTTGAGGGAGCAAAGGTCCCTCCCTGGAACGTGGTTAGGGGTTGTTCCAGGTTCAGTTGGGTAAAGGGCTGGACTAGGTCAATATTATGCTCTCCCTTTGCTAGGGAGAAAGTCTGTAAGTGGTTCCTGGTCTGGTTCAGTAGCTCATCAATCATTTTGTCCACCAATTCCACTCCATCCAATTTCTTGGCAATGATGTCCATGTCAACTATTCTAGAATTTGCTTGTACCTCATAAATCCCACCACGTGGTTGACTGGACCTGTTGAACTGGGTCATAGAGGCATTGTTGAGCGAATTCTAGCTCATAGACTCAAAGAGCTCAAACGAGCTCTCCTCATCTTTGTTCAGGAAGTTCCCCCAGCATGAGGTATCGACGAAGTTCCGCAGGTTGCTGTCCAGACCATGGTAGAAAATATGGGCCAATTGCCATCTTGGTACTTCGTGGTGTGGGCATTTCCTCAAGAGTTCATTAAATCTTTCCCACGCCTCATGAAATTGTTCCCCATCATGGAGTGTAAAGGTAGTAATAGCTCTTCTGAGGGCATTGATTTTGTTCCCCATGCATGCCTCATTTCTTCCCAGGTGGTGATGGGTCTACCTAGGGTTCTAAGCCAATGAGAAGCCTCTTGATGAGAAGGGAAACATCTTGATTAGAACAATGTCAAGGCTAATGTTCCTAGGTTTCACAGTTCGTGCTATGCGGTCGAGATCCTTTAGGTGCTGAAAGGGGTCCTCATTTGAGCTTCCATGAAAGTGGCTCTGGATCAGACTTAAGGCATTCAGTTTCAGCTCAAAATCATCTCCCCCCTCGAGGATCCTAAGGTGTGGCTCGACTCTAATAGCAGAGGGATTATAGAAATCGCGGAGGGGCCCCGGCTGATCCTGAAATGGTGGTATATTAAGTGGTGGTTGCCCTGGTATGTCTTGGAAAGGTGGTGGTGGTTGTTCTTGTGGGTTCTGTAACCATTGTATGGCTTGCATGATGGTGTGGATTTGTTGTTGCTGAAGTCGGTGGTTAGCATTGATTTGGGCTTGGATGATGGCCATAGCATCTAGTGGGGGTTGATCCTCAGCCTCATCTACCCTAGGTTCAGCCATGTTTCCAACAGAATTACGTCGCCTAGATTCCTACCCCAAAACACACAACTCGGGATGCAGTAAGCATCTCCCATGCATACACTAGAGAAGAACAGGAGGGGATGCGGGGGGTGACAGATGTGAGAAATGTGTTTCAATCAAGCACACAAGCCTAGTCCTTATGGTGTATTCCTTAGGTGACCTAGAAATCTCACAAAGGGTGATTAAGTCTATAAGAACTGGACTCCCCTTCCCAAGGCTAATCTGGCCAGGTTGATTACGAGGGGATTGCAGGGAAGGTTCTTTCTTTGGCTTGCACCTCCAGCTCCGTAGACCCCACAACCGTGGTTGTTTGACACTACCCCGCAGCCTAGTCACCAGATTCTACCAAGGGAATGAAAGCCAAGTGCCCAGCGAACAAAACCTCGCCTTTCGAGACTTAACTTAGTCCTGCCTAGGGCATGTCTACTTAGTTTTAAAGGGTTAGGATAGTGCCTGTGCTTAGGGTTATGTGATGAGGCGTTGATTGGGGTGGTGCCTCTTAATTTTCCACTTTTAAGGTGTGTGCCTCTAACAAAACATGATTTTCAAGCAAGGATTTTTTAAGATGTGGTGTCTTTTAGTGTTTCATCCTTACTTTAGTACTTTTTAGGGTTGACGTGTCTTAATGTTTTAAGACAAGTTTTAGTGGGCACGTCAAGTTCTGCATACAATTCGATGAAAGTAGATTTCCTTTTATTCTGTAGAGGCTCTAAAACCCTAATGTACAATTCGATGATCATGCAGCTTCTATTAGATGAGTCAATTTTAGGGTTGAGTGGTGCGGCCCAGGTCAACTCATGGTGGCTTCGTAAGCACCACTCAAGAAAAAGAAAAGAACACTGCAAGAATTTATTCAGAATGTTAGAGTGTACATTTTTTTATGGGGTGATGTGTTAAGGATGCGGGTCAAGCAATAATACACCACGCCAATTTCTTTTCAATTTTTTACAATTTTTTTTGTTTTTTCACGCAAGCAAACAATCATGAGAGAAGAATTACTCACTATCGGTCCTCGTAGTGCCTACTCCCTTGCTACCGTCGTGGGATGCGTCGCATCGCCATCCACGCGCCGAATTCCTGCAACCATCAAGTAAAAAGGAAAATAGGGCATTAGACGATGTGAGAATGAATGTGGAATGGAGGTGACAAAACAAATCCATATCCTCCCTGACAATGGTGCCAAAAACTGACGTGCGATTGTGCGTGTGTGTTAAGAAGTGTCGTCATAGTCGTACTTGCAACGTCGATTTTAAAGTAAATAAACGGAGGTGAGTCCAAGTGTCGGTCTCAGGGAGGCTTGAAAATCGGATTTTTCTTATCACTTGTTGTCACGGAAAGCATGGAGTTTTGCTTGCGAAAGGTGCGGTTTTGAAAAGTGAGAGAGAGATAGAGAGAGAGAGATTAAGGTTATAGCGTTCCTTGTTTGATCATGCAACTTAAACAGAAATTAAAATAACAACTGAACAGAAAATAGCTTCATTAATCATGCACTTTTAGTTCATAGCTTATATCAATAAATACATGCTCAAAAGTAATGGAAATCTTAAAAGAGAGAGAGCGAGAGAGGATGGAGAGCGACGAGGCAGCCACGGTGGTGGAGGAGGCTCCATCGGCGGCTCATCGTCTCCGACGATTACAAGAGGGCCTAAAGCTAGCTAAGAGAGGGGTGGAGTAGTTGCAAGGGAAGTGAATGCCTTGAATGACTGGTTGGAGGGGGTTTAAATAGGGTTAAGGACTTTCTAAAAGAAGAAGGGGCTTTAGCGACGTCCGGGACATCGCTAAAACCACTCCAAAAGCGTCGGTGAAGCCCTCTAGCCTGCTGGACAACCGCGCGTGTCATTCTTCTTCGCGCTCAATCCACAGCCACTGTGTGAGAGACGTTCGATCGAAGATCGGACGGCTGAGATCTCTCCTTGGCTGCGCATGGATTGCGCCTCGAGCACGAGTGTGTGCGGGCGTCGTCGCCCGGCGTGCGAACATGCGTGGGCGCTCGTGATCCGTGGGAGCGCCGTGTGGTGCAATCTCGACTGCCTGCTGCTGATCGGGCTGCTCAGTTTCACTGCGTGCACCTTCGTCTTCAATTTCATGCACCGAGCTGCTCGAACCCGCGTCGCGTGCGTGCGGGCGTGCACGCTAACTGTTGCGCCACGCCTGCGCTTTGTCGCGGCGATTGCGGGCAGGCGCGCGAGTCTCGGCTGGATGAAGAGGTGCCGTGCGGTGGAGCGGGGGTGACGTGGCGCAATGACGGCCGTTGATCTCCAGATCAACGGTAAGAGATCAACAGTCAGAACTTCTTGGGTGTAACGAACGCGTGCCCCAGACGTATTTTAAGACGTCTGGGAGGTGGTCCAGACGTCTGACCAGACGTCTGGGATCGCTTCCAGACGTCTGGAAATCCGTTAATTTCGACACGCCCGAGTCGTCTGCGCGCCTGAGCGCGCAGACCGGATATTCGTTATTCCCTCTTTCCCTGCGGCTGTAGACGCCTGCCGCGTCCTCTCTCTCCTCCTCGCACGTCCTTAAAAGGCCACGTGTTCCCTCCCGTTGTCTCCACCGTCTCCTCCCTCTTCTCCTTCAGCCAGTGAGCGTGAGTGCGAGCGCGAGGGCGGCAGCGGCGGCCGCAGTGAGTGCGGAGGAGGTGCTGCTTGTGAGAGCGGAGCTCTGCCGTGAGGGCGAGCTCGCCGGGGCTGCTAGGGCCAGCCGGCGGAGGGTGCAGGGGCGAGGAGCGACGCGGAGGGGGGACTACTGTGGTTTGAGCAGCAGGCGCGCGAGGTGCGACGCGGGCGACGTCGCGAGCGGAAGGCGGGCGGAGCCCTGTTCTGGAAAAATTTCCAGAATCGGACGTCTGGGTTGATAGACAGATGGCGAGGGCGACGTCTGGTAGATCTTCCAGTCGTCTGAAAGGTGAGTTTTCCGCCTTCTTGTTCCATCCTGTCGACTGACCGTACTGAGGGAGGGAGATGGGTGTGCGCAGGCTCGGTGATTCGCCATCCAACGCGAATCAGAAGTCTGGCTGTTGTACCCGACGGCGGGAGTGACCTCCAGACGTCCGGGGTGACCATCGGACGTCTGGGATATAGGCCAGACGTCCCCGCAGACTTCTGGATGTCTGGGAAACCACACTGAACAGGTAATTCTCTGATCCACTTTTTAAGACGTCTGGAAGAAGTTCCAGACGTCTGATTTTGCACAGTGTCGTCGTTTTTGACCCGTTTAGGGCCCGTTCGGGTTACATTTTTCGCGATTCGAGTTGCGTTCTTTTCAGAATTATTTCCTCTACCCATCTATAGTAGCTGTACACTGTTTTAAGACACTCCTTGTGTTTGATCCTTGTGATAGGACCTCCTTCAGTTGCAGTCTTGGGAGTCGCGGAAGCACGCGGGATTCCCGATCACGCCCCCATTACTCCCGTTGTACCTGGTAGAGTGGTTTTAAGTTATCAATAAAAATCTGTTAAAGTATTGAACCATAACTAGAACCTAGGACGTTGCATGAATCCTAGGAATGAGAAATATATGATAGCTCCTAGGTGTTACATGAATCCTAGGGTTGGAAAACTAGATTGTATGATAGATCCTAGGATATGGCAAGAATCCTAGGATGGGAAAAACTAGTGGAATGTATAATACTGCAGTATTGGAAAATGGAAAGAGATATAAAGCTGCCTGTAATTTGAATTAACAGCTACCTGTTGTGAATAAATAATGTGGTTGAGGACATGGATTGTAAGAATGTGAAACTGGAAAGTGAAACCTAGACGTTTGAGTAAAAAGGATGGAACCCTACGGGGAAGTAGGAGTAGAACTCCTGGAAGGTGAATGGAATAGTATTGGGGAAGTGAGCTGGCCCTTGAGTACGGAGTACCAAGGAGAGCGACTGTCCCCCTGTTTAGTGCAGAGCGGAGCTAGCTGCCCCAGGGTCCCGGGGTTAGGACTGGCCACTCTGTACCGACTTGCTGGCCCTCGCGTACGTAGTACCGAGGAGATACTAGTGTAGGGAGGTACTAGCTACCACACGGGCCCCGGGGTTCTGCTAGCCTCCCACACTGACTTATTAGGCCTGCTGGGGCAAACCAGGGTAGTCAGGCGAGGGTGTGCGGACTGTGGAGCCTGTTATTGAGAGGGCTCTGCCCTGGACTGGTTCCGTGCTGTGCTTTGGGCGCACCCGTTAACGGAAACGACTGACCGCGTGCCAGTATGGGTTAGCTACCTGTGCGTTTGTCGCGCGTGCCGTAGTCACCGTTACGTCTGTCAGTAACCTTGGGGTGGTTGACTGAGGGTAGGATCACCATGGGGGACTCTCTCGGCCAGGAGAGCACCACGTGCTACTTCTACTTTTTGGAAAAGACTGCAATCAAGATCGTTCCCACGAGGAACATTCGAGATCAAGAAAAAGATCTAGGGAATAAATGAAATAGTGAGACAATTGAAAAATGTGAATAAAGAAAGTAATAGAACATCACAGCTACTGTACACTCTACTGTTGTCTTTAGTTTTAGTTTCCACTCTACTCAGCGCTTTGCTGACGTATTACACTCGTTACTTTTTTCAGGACCAGGTGTTGAGCAGCCAGGGTCAGCGGCTGCAGAGGACGCTGGGCCGAGTAGGGTCCAGTAGAGTTACCACTGTCTTTTGTACCTCTTTGTTTCCATTATAGTGAGTAGTTCTTGTTTCCACTGTACTTTTCTTTACCTGCAGTTCATGTTATATGATAAATGTTGTTCTACTGTTGTGGTGGTATATACTGTAGTAGTTTCTTTCCTTACTGCTGTACTTTCTTACTGTTAGTTATATTCATGCTGAATGTGGTTTATTTTACTGCTCTTTTGGTTACTTCCTCGTTGGACGACTAGGTCTTGGAATTAGTCGAGTCGGTCCGGTTCTCGTGTCTCGTAGGGACTCGGGAACCGGGTCGTTACATTGGGCCCATTGTAGGAGCTCCAGATGTCGGATTTGGCCGATCTTGAGTCCGTTGGACTCTGTTCGTCATTCTGAATCCATCCGTGTGGTCCGATTGCTCATCTGAGGCCTTCTTTGACAAGTTCTTACACAAATTTCCATTAATATAGTTTTATAAGCAATCTCGGTACATGATGCATGCAATGCTCCCATTCTACTTATATTGTGCCTTTTATTCTTAAGATGGGCCATATTCAACATAATTATCACCCCCTTGTGTAGTGTTATCAATCACAACACAACATACTGCTGTATTTATCAACACAACATAACACGACTTATGTACTTTTATACATGAGGCATTCTTGGGAAATTTTGGGATGACCAAGAGGATTTTGGGTGGCTTATTTGGTGGAAGTGCCTCTTCTTGGCACTGGGTAGGGGACGGATAGGACGACGTATTTCTGACCTTGACATCTATACCCTCCTTCAGCCGAGGATTCCGTAGAAGACGGTTGTGACTGGCTAACGGTGGCAGCAACTAGCTTTTCTTAAGTCGTTGTAGTACAGATAGTTATTGCCATCATTTGCTAATATTTGTTACTCGGAAAATACAGTTCTCCCGAGGTCGAACTCAGGGAGCAAGTCGTATTCTAGAGATATACATGTTCTATTACAAAAATAAAGAGAGAGAGAGAGATGAAAGTTTGGCTCTTCTTCTTCTCTTCTTCCTCTTTGTCTTCTCTCCTCTTTGGCTTTTGTTCTTCGTGTTCTTCCTCTACTTCTTGGTTGGACGATCCTGTCTTTTTCTTCCTTTTATTTTCTTTGTTTCTTCTTTTCTTGCTTCAGATCTTCCTCCCGTGCTCTTCTTCTTCTTTTCTTCTTGCTTCTCTTCTTCTTCTGCTTTCTGTTTCTTCACTTGGCTGCTCCTTCTCTCTTCTTTTCTTCTTCTTCTTTGTCTTCTGATCTCTGCAGAGTCTTCACTTGGCTTCTCTGTGTTCCTCTCTTTCCTCTGCCTCGCCTTCCTTCTTCTTCTTTGCCTTCACCTGTCTTGAGGACGTCGTCTGATTTCTCAATCAGACGACTTAACCCGCGGATGCTACAGTGTCGATTCAGTTCTTCCGCAGTCCTTCTTCTTCTTCACCTGTGCCTGCACGCTTAAGAGTTCAGCATCAGAGGGAAAAAACCTACGCTACCCCCTTCCCTCGCGCGTCTCTTTCTCTCTCAGAATTCGCTCTTAGGACAGCTCTCCCAGAGCAATCGGGTAATCGGGTACGAGTCGCGCCCAGGTCCAGGCCCACCGGCGTGCGGTGGTGGCAAGGAGTGGTAGTCAAGTCGGGTCGGGTCGGCCGGATCCGCGTGATGAGCTCGCGGACGGGCCGGGTGAAGCGGTGTGAGAGGGACCTCACCCCGTGTGCTGAGGCGGTAAGCCTACAGCACTTTTTCAACTTATGTCGGCGCTCCTCTTCGAAGTCTTCCGAGGTGGGACTAAATGTCCCACCCCAATGTGAGCGCCTGCGCGGAGGAAGCAGCGGCAGCGAGAACTTCACTTGAGGGCTTCGGGCGAGGGCTTCGCCCGAATTGCAGCCTGACACTTCGCGAAGCTACCCTGCGAAGCCTGGGAGTCTGACCTGGGCGTGGTGTTGCCTGGAGCAGCAGGTCGAAGGAGCTTCGCTGCTCAGCAATGGCGATGGCAGGCGCGACACCTGTTCACAGAAGCACGGCCTCTTGGCCTAATCAGATATGCGGAGAACCTTCGCCGTGGCACGGCGAAGGTGGTCAGAGGGTCTGCAATGGGCGTGGTGGAGCAAAAGGGTCGCCCTAGGTCAAACTGCGGGCGGAGAAGTGGGTGTGTTCGGTGGATCTGCAGAGGGTGTTTGGTGGGAAGTGGAGGGGTGGAAGAGGATCAGGGTGAGGAGGCGGAGGTTATGCACAGGTCGGCGAGCCATGTGGGGTGTTGGAGTGATGGGAGCGGTTTGCCGGAGTTTGGCCGGAGGTGGAGAAGGTGAGGGTGATCGGTGGGAAATCGGGGCCGACAGTAAGGGTTTTCAGTACGGAAAAGAAAGAGGGGAGGAAGAAGAGAAGTTTTACCTATTAAGCTGGACGAAGAGAGCTTGGTGCAAGTGACAGTCGTATCGACTGTCGCTGGAGAAGAAACTGCCCAGAGGAAGGGACCGGAGAGGTGCCAGGTGGGTGCGGCGTGACGCGGAAAGATCGAGGGAAGGTAACCCTGCTGCTGGTAGTGCGGCAGGGCGACGAGGAGGAGGAGGAGAGGCCGTCGGAGCAAGGGGGCGTCTGTCGGAGTGGGAAGGGAGGAATTGAGGGGGTGTCTCCATCAGATCCGAGCTGCCAAGAACGGCGGAGCGACGGGGGTATTTATAGGGGCAGAATCAGAGAGGAGGGCGGAGGGAGACGACGTGTCTCCCTCGCCGGAGGACGCCGGAGGAAGGAGACCCATACCGTCCGTGCGTTCGCACGGGCGGTATGGGCGGTCGCAGCACTCAGGGGGGTGTCCCTGCGGTGGCTGACAACGCAGGGTACCCCCCATTGACTTGCCAAGGCCCCTCCCTCACCCTGCGCGGCGCCATGCTCCCCGCAAGGTCGCCGGAGCATGGCGCTGCTCAGGTTTTGCAGGAGGGACCTAAACGCAAAGAACGAAGGAGAGTTAGGGGCCAAAATGTGAGGGTTCAAAAGTTGAGGGCCAAAAAGTAAATATATGAGGACCAAAGTGTAATGTTGGTCAAGAAGGTTTCTTCTTAGGCCCAAGTTTTTATATATGACTAATTTGGACCTAAGGATTCTGATGGTGAATTTTATTTCTAGATTAAACCTTGTTTGACCAGTCAATTTACGTAAAAACCCAAATTAAGTTGTTAATTGGGCATGGTTCTCAGTGTAGGTGAAAATGGGTTCAGAAGGCCAAATTGAAAGTCCTAAACCCTAGAGATTATTTTTCTATGAATTTTAGAGGGTTTAGTTGATTTTTACCTTGCCTCGAACCACGTGAATTGAAGTGGATTTGTTTTTAGGATTACAGGCTGTCATTTAATTCCTTGGAGTTGCTGTAGCCCTTATTGAGTCATTTCATCCCACTTTTCTTCTTATTAGGTTGTTTTGACCTATGTTTGGACCTTGATTTACCCTATTTTCAGACCAGATTGGTGAAATTGCATTTTTACCCCTCAGTTTATGTTTTCTTTGCAAACTCAAAATCTCTCTGAGCCAAGCCTTTCTAAGGTTATGTAGGAGCTTTTATTCTCTACATTAGGTCAAAATGAGCTAGTTATGGCTCATGATGAGGTTCTCATCATACCCCCATGCCTAGATTTTGCTAGTCCCTTAGC
Source organism: Thalassia testudinum (assembly GCA_037157565.1). Taxonomy (NCBI): domain Eukaryota; kingdom Viridiplantae; phylum Streptophyta; class Magnoliopsida; order Alismatales; family Hydrocharitaceae; genus Thalassia; species Thalassia testudinum. The sequence continues at coordinate 15,756,147 of JAZHRO010000067.1, read as the reverse complement.
AAAATCTTAAGGTTTCAACCCTTGTTCTAGACCATGAAGTTCTTTAATAGCTTCAGATAAGTGCTTTTTCATTTAAACTTAGATTAGGTTAGAATGCTGACCATAGGCTTAAAAGGTACTCTAGTACCAATCAAGATCCAAATCTGTCTAGCCTCAGCCTCAGTCCTTAGCAAAGGTTTTTAAGACCCACAAGAACTAACCTAAGGTTTATTGGACTTTGTAGTTAAAGCACCGTGCTTGAAATGATTTTAGCCCTGGTTCAGTTTGCAGTGCGTTTTGTAAGAGTGAGAGGTAGAAAATTTTTCTGTTTTGGAGAGTTTTCTCTCTCTTTTTCTTTTTAATTCTAGCTTAGGATTGGCTTTTCAACACGGTCTGTATCAGATTCCTGGCCCCCATCATCAATCCTCAAGGGTTCCTGGCGATCGATGCTTCGAGATAGCACCGCCCATGGCAGCCCCCAGAACCCTGGCTATTGAGATTTCGAGATAATCCCATCCATGGTGTTCCGTGGCCGCGTTTAGACCCTGGCAGTTGACACTTCGTGATAATGCCATCCATGGAATCTGAACCAGCAGGGTGCTTACATGCCCCTAGTAGGATATGTGAATATCCTAAGAGACAAGCACCGAGGAGATGATATTTTGTTACGCATCTTTGAGGGGATTTCCCGCCTCTCTGCGCTGGGAACTCGTCCAAATCAACTTGTGTTAATTGGCCGCTCCTATTTTAGGTGTACTTTTCAGAATATTTTCGACGCTTCTGCGTGATTTTGATTTTTACGCTTGCTGAACCAGGCTGTGTGTGAGGTTAGGGTGCTTAGGTTACTGAGTCCCGTAAACCAGAAGTTAGTTAGCGAGGTCAAATACTCCCTAAGCCTTGGACCTAGTACTTAAGCTTTTCATTTTCCTCAACCTCTTGAGGATTGTCTAGATCTTAATGGGTACTAAGAGTCTATCAAGAATGCCTACGGTTTGCGTTCTTACTAATCTTACCAAGCACTTTTCATTTCTTTTCTTGAAAAGATGGTCTAGACTAAGGTTAATTCCTTAGCTTCTTACTAATGACTATTACTCTTTTCTTTCATCTTTTTGTGCTTCTTTTTATTTTGTTTCTTTTCCTTCTCAAAATTTCCTTTCTCCTCTTATTCTTTTTATTTTGAAAAATTTTTAATTTTTATGGTGTTTTTGGCATATGTGAATTTTTTTGTTTAAAACCTTTTTTTCTACAAGTTTTGCACTTATACCCCCCCATGCCTAAGACTTGCAATGTCCTCATTGTGATTTAGGGGTTTTTATTTAGTTAATTTATTCCTTAAGACAGATATTTTTGTGAGTGAATGGGTTGGGATGAATTCTGCGGACGATTTCTAATCTCAGATGCAAGCATCTGAGGTGGAGTCAGCTGTCTTAAAGGGTGAACCTTAAGTCCACAATGGTGTCAGAAAAAAGGTTTTAGATTTTGAAGAAATGACGGGCTGCCTCCCGTTAAGCGCTGAGTTTTACGCCATCGGCTGGGCGCAGTAAGTTCAAGGGGAATGGAGGATGAGGGATGATTTAGCTGAATCAGTAGAAGTCACATCAATGAACGATTTGAGTCTCTTACCGTTCACGATGAAAGGTTCGGAATCATGGCTGAGTGGACTGGTTTCAATTGCTCCATTTCCAAAAACCTGTCGGACTAAATACGGTCTGACCCACTTGGACCTCAGTTTCCCTGGGAAAAGTTTGAGTCGGGCATCAAAGAGTAGGACCTTTTGACCAGGATGAAAGATCTTTATCGAGATGTGCTTGTCGTGAAAGGCTTTAACCCGCTCCTTGTAGATTCGAGAGTTCTCATACGCGTCTAGGCGTAATTCATCGATCTCGCTGATTTGGAGTTTTCTGTGGGTTCCAGCCTTGGAAAGATCTAGATTACAATTCTGTACTGCCCAATAGGCTTTATGCTCCAGTTCTACGGGAAGGTGACATGCCTTTCCGTACACCAGTCTAAAGGGAGACATGCCCAATTGGGTCTTGTGGGTGGTCCTATAGGCCCACAATGCTTCCGGAAGTCGGGACGACCAGTCCTTCCTGTTAGGCCGAACAGTGACTTGCAGGATTTTCTTGATCTCCCGATTTGATAGCTCAGCTAGACCATTTGTTTGGGGTTGGTAAGGAGTAGAGATTCGGTGAGACACCCCATATTTGGCCATCAGTGACCTGAACTGAGCATTTGTAAAATGGGTCCCCCCATCAGAAATAATAGCACGGGGAATCCCGAACCTTGAGAAAATTTAAGCTCTATTTGGCCCTCCTCACAGGAGATGTTGGCTCTAGCAGTAGCCAAGAAAGGTCTCCCTAGAATGATTGGTGTATCCCTAGGGTTTTTAGGTGCGTCCATATCTAAGACTATAAAGTCCACTGGGAAATAGAAATCCCGCACTCTTACGATAACATCCTCGAGAATCCTTTTTGGTGACTTTATAGATCGATCTGCTAATTGTAATGTCACCTCAGTTGGTTTTAGCTCAGATTCTTCTAGATGGTCAAGTAAGGATGTGGGTATCAGGTTTATGGATGCACCCAAGTCTAGCAGAGCTCTATCAAATTGGGTATCACCTATCTTGCAGGAGATCAGGGGAGTACCAGGATCTTTTGCCTTGGGTGGGAGTTTACTGAGGATTACAGAGCTGGCTTGCTCTGACAGAACAATTGGGCTCCCACCCTTGGTTCGCGGCTTACGCTGGGGTGTACACACATTCTTTAAAAATCGTGCGTAAGCTGGTACGTGGTGGATTGCATCCATCAAGGGGATGTTTATGTGGACCTGCTCAAAGAGCTTGACCAGGTCCTCCTCAGGTGCCACGGGCTTGGTGGTCTTCTTTCCCTTGGTAAAGGCCTCGGGAAACGGGATCTTGGGTGGTTCTTCTAGGATAGGTCCAGGTTGTGGATCTGGGATAAGGGTGGGGATGTCCTGGATTACTGTCCTAGGCTTGGGATCACTACCAAGCTTGGAGTGGTTCGGATGAGGTGGGTCTTGGGTTTCCTTACCACTACGGGTCGTTACGGAATTAAGTCCTGCCTGATTTTGGTTGGGATTGGGTAAGATAGCTTGCTGCTGGTAATCTGCAAAAGAAGTGGAGGCCTCTATCCCGTCAGGTGAAGGAACAGAGGGGGCCTGATAAATCATATGGGCATAGCCCGGGTTTGGGTTGATAACGCGCCGCTGGGTGGGCACGTTATTGGGATTAGGCATAGGTTGGGAAGGAAGAGTACCTGGCTGGCGAGAGTTTGCCAACTGGGTCAATTGCTTTCGGACCTCTGTAAGTTCATCCTTGTGTTGTTTCTGGATAGCCGCATTCGTTCTTTGAATGTCAGCCAGGGTCTGAAGGATAAGGGACATTTGATCTTGATTTGGCCCAGATGGATAAGTAGGGTTGGGCCGAGGCTGAGGCAGCTGGTAAGGACGAGGAGGTTGTGGGCGGGGTTGGAAGGATGGTCTTTGGATTTGGGAATTTCCCGCCCACTGAAAGTTAGGATGGTTACGCCATCCAGGATTATAGGTGTTGGAGAACGGGTCGTTCTGGATGGCGTTGAGGTCCTCGCAGGTCTGAGGAACCTCCAGAGAGTTAGAGAAAGAGGGAATGGAATTCCCCTGGTAGGTGTAGAATGAATCGGAAGGACCTCCGGGCAAAGATTCGGATGATGGGTCCATCCTAGGAGAAGATCGATGGAGAATGTTTGTCACAGTTTCCCTTGTGGAAGGAGGCTGTGTGAAAGGGTTATGCGCAGAGGTGGCTCGCTGTAGATGCTGAGTCAGCTCATCCAGCTTCTTTTCGATAATCGAGACCTTGTCCAATCGACTGGCCATTAACTCCAAGTCGACTGATGCGGACAGGCCCTGCGTCTCGTGTGCTCCCCTGAGATTTGTCGCTGCGCGGGTATTTGTCCTGTCGAATAATCCCATGGAGTCATTGTTGATGGAGTTCTCGCACATGTTTTCGAGAATCTCCCACACGGTGTCTTCATGTTGACCCATGATATTTCCTTCGCAGGTTGCATTGACGAAAAGACGGATGTCCTCACGGAGTCCCTGGTAAAAAGATTGGACTTGTTCCCATTTAGGAACTCCGTGATGGGGGCACTTTCTCATGAGATCCTGAAAACGATCCCATGCCTCATGGAGAGGTTCCCCTGTTTGTTGGGTGAAGTGTGTAATCTGATGGCGCAAGGCGTTGGTCCATCCAACAGGGAAGAACTTTTTCAGGAACTCGGACTGAAGTTCTTCCCAATTGTTGATCGGTCGGGTCTGAGTTTGATACCAATGGGTGGCCTTGTCCATAAGAGAAAAGGAAAACATCTTCATGAGAAGAATATCGCGATTTTGTGCATCTGACCCGAAAGTTTGGACCAGATGCTTTAGCTGTTTGATGTGCTGGAAGGGATCTTCAAAATTAAGCCCATGGAATTTAGGTATAGCATGAATCATATTGGGCTTTAATTCAGAATCAGGTCCTCCTGTCGGGATTCTGACTCGAGGCTCGATGGCCACCGCAGCAGGATTATAATGGTCCCGCATCATGGGACGCTGTGGTGGGTGTACAAAGTTTTGGAAGAGGTCGTTGAGTCGCTGGAGTTGGTGCTCCAGATTGTTTTCTTCCTCAACTGGCTGAGCCATGATGGGGGAAGAAGAAGAACTTGGTTCTGAATCGGAAGAGAGAATGATGTGAGGGGGTTGCTGCACAAACATGGGCGTTGAGGCTTGGCCTTGACGGGAGTGAATTTCTAAAGGAGGTCTTAAGGGTGGTCTTAAGGACCTCCTACCGTACATGCACTGTTGGAAGAGATGAGTTTAGAAGGTGCTGGACCCAATCAAGACACCCAAAAATGTGTTGGGTGACTATAGAGGTGCGGGGCAGATGGACCCCTTGATCAGAAAGATTGACCACCTGAGAATTACTTGGGCAGCCAGAGAGGGAGAGTCCCGCAAAGACCCCTACACGGTAGAGCGTCCCCACGGGTTACAGGGTTTCCCCCACCCGACCTCTCTTGTCACTGCGGTTCTAGGTAGACCAGAATGGGGATCTTGACCTCTTAAGTCTACCACTTTTAATTCAAAATCAAGGTGCTTAAGGTTCCACTTGAACTTTAGTCTTTTAAGTGCAAAGAGTGACCTAATTTGAAGGTTAGTTGACCCAAATGGTCAACTTTACCTGCTAGTTTTGCTTATTAGGTCTTGTCTTTTAGGGTTCAAGTGTTTAAAGAGCCAATCTTATTTTAGGGTTTCTTTGGATAGGTATTTTCAGATAATGGCTTGGGCACACTTCTTTTAAGGTTTCTCAATTCTTGTTTAAGAAGTGTGTCTCTAAATCCCTAATGTTGAATCTTATGTTGGCTCTACTTGGTCCAGTTAGTTCTTTGGTGGGTAATTAGGGCTCAAGCAAGAATGTGTTAGCCCCTAAATACCCTTAATAGTGTACAGGAATAATGGGTTGGAAACATGCAACTTCTTATGGTTTACTAAGTATAGAAGACAGGTTAGCCCTATATTGCTTGTTCTTTTCTTTTCTTCCTCTTTAGAGTTTAGGGGTTAATAGCGAGAGGAAAAAATTACCTATCCTCGGAGTGGTTGTCGTGCGGTTGCTTGTCTTCTTGATTTCCTGTAGCTGCACAAAAGAGAGGAGATTATCAGAACTAAAAAAAAAAAACAGGAATGTTTACCTCTAGAATAGCCGTTGCTCCCCGGCAACGGCACCAACTGGCTAACGGTGGCAGCAACTAGCTTTTCTTAAGTCGTTGTAGTACAGATAGTTATTGCCATCATTTGCTAATATTTGTTACTCGGAAAATACAGTTCTCCCGAGGTCGAACTCAGGGAGCAAGTCGTATTTTAGAGATATACATGTTCTATTACAAAAATAAAGAGAGAGAGAGATGAAAGTTTGGCTCTTCTTCTTCTCTTCTTCCTCTTTGTCTTCTCTCCTCTTTGGCTTTTGTTCTTCGTGTTCTTCCTCTACTTCTTGGTTGGACGATCCTGTCTTTTTCTTCTTTTTATTTTCTTTGTTTCTTCTTTTCTTGCTTCAGATCTTCCACCCGTGCTCTTCTTCTTCTTTTCTTCTTGCTTCTCTTCTTCCTCTGCTTTCTGTTTCTTCACTTGGCTGCTCCTTCTCTCTTCTTTTCTTCTTCTTCTTTGTCTTCTGATCTCTGCAGAGTCTTCACTTGGCTTCTCTGTGTTCCTCTCTTTCCTCTGCCTCGCCTTCCTTCTTCTTCTTTGCCTTCACCTGTCTTGAGGACGTCGTCTGATTTCTCAATCAGACGACTTAACCCGCGGATGCTACAGTGTCGATTCAGTTCTTCCGCAGTCCTTCTTCTTCTTCACCTGTGCCTGCATGCTTAAGAGTTTAGCATCAGAGGGCAAAAACCTACGCTACCCCCCTCCCCCGCGCGTCTCTTTCTCTCTCAGAATTCGCTCTTAGGACAGCTCTCCCAGAGCAACCGGGTAATCGGGTACGAGTCGCGCCCGGGTCCAGGCCCACCGGCGTGCGGTGGTGGGCGAGGAGTGGTAGTCAAGTCGGGTCGGGTCGGCCGGATCCACGTGATGAGCTCGCGGACGGGTCGGGTGAAGCGGTGTGAGAGGGACCTCACCCCGTGTGCTGAGGCGATAAGCCTACAGCACTTTTTCAACTTATATCGGCGCTCCTCTTTGAAGTCTTCCGAGGTGGGACTAAATGTCCCACCCCAATGTGAGCGCCTGCGCGGAGGAAGCAGCGGCAGCGAGAACTTCGCGTGAGGGCTTCGGGCGAGGGCTTCGCCCGAACTGCAGCCTGACACTTCGCGAAGCTACCCCGCAAAGCCTGGGAGTCTGACCTGGGCGTGGTGTTGCCTGGAGCAGCAGGTCGAAGGAGCTTCGCTGCTCAGCAATGGCGATGGCGGGCGCGACACCTGTTCACAGAAGCATGGCCTCTCGGTCGGAGGGTCTGCAGTGGGTGTGGTGGAGCAAAAGGGTCGCCCTAGGTCAAACTGCGGGCGGAGAAGTGGGTGTGTTCGGTGGATCTGCAGAGGGCGTTTGGTGGGAAGTGGAGGGGTGGAAGAGGATCAGGGTGAGGAGGCGGAGGTTATGCACAGGTCGGCGAGCCGTGTGGGGTGCTGGAGCGATGGGAGCGGTTCGCCGGAGTTTGGCCGGAGGTGGAGAAGGTGAGGGTGATCGGTGGGAAATCGGGGCCGACAGTAAGGGTTTTCAGTATGGAAAAGAAAGAGGGGAGGAAGAAGAGAAGTTTTACCTATTAAGCTGGACGAAGAGGGGTTGGCGCAGGCGATAGTCGTATCGACTGTCGCTGGAGAAGAAACTGCCTAGAGGAAGGGACCGGAGAGGCGCCAGCTGGGTGCAGCGTGACGCGGAAAGATCGAGGGAAGGTAACCCTGCTGCTGGTAGTGCGGCAGGGCAACGAGGAGGAGGAGGAGAGGCCGCCGGAGCAAGGGGGCGTCTGTCGGAGTGGGAAGGGAGGAATTGAGGGGGTGTCTCCGTCAGATCCGAGCTGCCAAGAACGGCGGAGCGACGGGGGTATTTATAGGGGCAGAATCAGAGAGGAGGGCGGAGGGAGACGACGTGTCGCCCTCGCCGGAGGACGCCGGAGGAAGGAGACCCATACTGTCCGTGCATTCGCACGGGCGGTATGGGCGGTCGCAGCACTCAGGGGGGTGTCCCTGCAGTGGCTGACGACGCAGGGTACCCCCCATTGACTTGCCAGGGCCCCTCCCTCACCTTGCGCGGCGCCATGCTCCGCGCAAGGTCGCCGGAGCGTGGCACTGCTCAGGTTTTGCAGGAGGGACCTAAACGCAAAGAACGAAGGAGAGTTAGGGGCTAAAATGTGAGGGTTCAAAAGTTGAGGGCCAAAAAGTAAATATATGAGGACCAAAGTGTAAAGTTGGTCAGGAAGGTTTCTTCTTAGGCCCAAGTTTTTATATATGACTAATTAGGACATAAGGATTCTGATGGTGAATTTTATTTCTATGTTAAACCTTGTTTGATCGGTCAATTTATGCAAAAACCCAAATTAAGTTATTAATTGGGCATGGTTCTCAATGTAGGTCAAAATGGGTTCCTAAGGCCAAATTGAAAGTCCTAAACCCTAGAGATTATTTTTATATGAATTTTAGAGGGTTTAGTTGATATTTACCTTACCTCGAACCATGTGAATTGAAGTGGGTTTGTTTTTAGGGTTACAGGCTGTCATTTAATTCCTTGGAGTTGCTGTAGCCCTTATTGAGTCATTTCATCCCACTTTTCTTCTTATTAGGTTGTTTTGACCTATGTTTGGACCCTGAGTTACCTTATTTTAAGATCGAATTGGTGAAATTGCATTTTTACCCCTCAGTTTATGTTTTCTTTGCAAACTCAGAATCTCTCTGAGCCAAGCCTTTTTAAGGTTATGTAGGAGCTTTTATTCTCTGCATTAGGTCAAAATGAGCTAGTTATGGCTCATGATGAGGTTCTCATCAGTGACCATCCACCTCAGTCATAGTTTTATTAGAACCCACTCTCTGTGTTTTTGCCTTCTTTGGTAGCTCTCGTATGGAATTTCTCACAAATTTAGTATGCAAGAACTGAGAGTGAAAACTATGCCCAACTCCAAGTGTCATTTTTCAATTAATAAAGATTCCTTATACTAGCCTTAGAGCACCAGTAAACTCTCTTCTCTCACCTCACATATATTTTGGTGGAGCTACTAGAAGATAGTTCACCTGATTCCCTGATTGCTATCCAAGGGTTCAGGAGAAGAAGCGATGCTTCTTTTTGACAAACTAGAAATGTCTATCAGTTTTCACAGAGGATCCATTGCAAAATATCCATGCAAGTATGAAATTATACTGGATTCTAAGTCTAGAAATCTACTAAAGAATAAATCTTTAATAAAACCTCTTGATAAAATGATCTAATCCCCCCAATTTTTGGCAGAAAATTTTCAGTTTTTATGAACTACCCCCCCATGCCTAAGTATCTGCATGTCCTCATGCTAGAATAAAAGAAATTGGAATAAGGCTGGGGGTATGTGGATAGAAATCACCTGGAACTGCTTCTGAGTTATCATTCAGCTCACGCCATTGCTGTAATGCCATACACAATATGCAAAACATTATGCGAAATGAAACATACTATGTATATATGGTATGTATATATGTATACGTGCTGAGTTTAACGCCTCCAGCTGGGCAACTCATCAGTCATACGTCCTCAAGAAGTATCGTTTCGTTAGCAGGAGGTTCTTAGGCAAAGAATGATTTGAGGCGTTGGCCATTAACCGTAAAAACGTGCCCAGATTTTGGGTCTCTAATTTGGATCGCCCCAATAGGATACAGGTGGACCACCAGAAATGGCCCAATCCACTTGGACTTGAGCTTTCCCGCAAAGAATTTGGGTTAGGAGTCAAACAACCAAACCTGTTGGTTAGGTGCGAACTCCTTCCTCCAGATGTGTCGATCATGGAAAGCTTTTGTCTTGTCCTTGTATATTTTTGCATTCTCATATGCTTCCCACCTAATCTTCTCTAACTCACTGAGCTGGAGCTTCCTTTCATAACCTCCAGCCTCAAGGTTAAAATTACACTTCTGCACCGTCCAAAAGGCATGGTGCTCCAACTCCACAGGACGGCAACAGGCCTTTCCATACACCATGCGGTATGGTGACATTCCGAGCGGGGCCTTGTACGCGGTCCGATATGCCCAAAGTGCATCGATCAACCGATCGGACCAATCTTTCCTATCAGGTCTAACCATCTTTTGAAGGATAAGATTGATTTGAAGGTTTGATACTTCAGCCTGCCCATTGGTCTGTGGGTGATATGGGGTAGCAATGCGGTGCCGCACCTCGTATTTCTTCAATAATGATCTAAAATGGGCATGGATGAAGTGGCTTCCCCAATCACTTATTAGGGCGCGGGGAACTTCGAATCTCGCAAAAATAAATTCTCGAACAAAGGATATAACAGTCTTATGATCAGCTCGTCTTGCCGGGATGGCTTCTACCCACTTTGAGATAGTCTACTGCGAGGAGTATGTACTCAAAGCCATGTGAGTTCGGGAAGGGGCCCCATAAAGTCGATGCCCTAGACATCAAACACTTTTACGACCAAAATGGATTGGAGAGGCATCATGTCTCTTCGGGTCATAGAACCGACTGCCTGGCATCGCTTACAACACTTGGCAAACTCGTGTGTATCTCTGAAAATGGTCGGCCAGAAAAATCCCAACTACAAATCCTTTGAAGCAGTTTTTTGACCCGAGAAATGACCCCCACAAGCGTCGCTATGGCAGAAGGATAGCACACTAGAGATTTCTAAATCAGGGACGCATCTATGGATGATCTACTTAGCCCCAATGTGAAAGAGCAATGGGTCATCCCAAAAATAGAACTTAGCCTCTGATATAAATTTGAGCATTTGGTCTTTGGATAACCCCACAGGTAGCCTGCCTGCGACAAGATAGTTTACTATATCTGCATACCAAGGAAACTCCACAGAGTTGATAGATAGTAGAGACTCATCTAGAAATCGGTCTGATATAGGCAAGGAGTACGGAATGTAGTCTGGGTCTAGCAGAGACAAGTGGTCCACCACAACATTATGTGCTCCAACTTTGTCGCAGATGTCAATATCAAACTCCTACAACAGAAGGATCCTTCTAATAAGGTGGGGTTTGTCATCCTTCTTTGCCAACAAATGCTGGAGGGTGGAATGGTCATTGTAGATGATAACTTTGGACCCGAGTAAGTATGACCTAAATTTCTCCAACCCGAATACTACGGCCAGCAATTTTTTCTCAGTGACTATATAGTTACGCTGAGCCTCATTCAGCGTTCTGCTGGCGTAGTATATTACAAATGGATGGTGCTCCTAACACTAGCCAAGAACAGCTCTGATAGCGAAGTTGGAGGCATCACACATCATCTCGAAGTCGAGTGACTAGTTTGGGGGTTGGAGAATAGGTGAATTGGAGACAGCGTTTCGCAAGGTTTGGAAAGCGCTGAGACATGAGGAGTTGAATTCAAAAGGCGTGTTGGTTACCAGAAGATTCATTAATGGATGAGCAATTTTTGATAAATCTTGAATGAATCTTCGATAAAATCCGACATGCCCTAAGAATGATCTGATTTGCCTGACAAAGCTAGGCAGAGGTAATTGCAAAATGATTTCGGACTTAGCTCGGTCAACCTCGAGTCCATTAGAGGAGGTCCTGTGACCTAGTACGATGCCATCCCTCACCATAAAATGGCTTTTTTCCCATGAAAGTACAAGGTTAACTTCTATACATCTCCTCAGAATCTTTGTGAGGTTATCGAGACAAGATGAGAAATCATCTGCAAACACAGAGAAGTCATCCATGAACACTTCTACGCAATCCCCGATCATGTCTGAAAAGATGGCCATCATGCATTGCTGAAAAGTAGCTAGTGCGTTGTAGAGGCCGAAAGGCATCCGCTTAAAAGCGAATGTTCCAAAGGGACACGTAAAAGTCATCTTGTCTTGGTCTTCCGGGTTGATTGCGACTTGATTGTACCAGGAGTATCCATCCAGAAAGCAGAAGAAACTATGCCTGGTTAGCCATTCTAGAATCTAATCAATAAAGGGCAAAGGAAAATGATCCTTTTTGGTAACCGAGTTTAGCTTCCTGTAGTCAATGCAGACCTACCAAGAAGTCATGGTGAGGGTCGAGATGGATTCTCCCAATTCATTTCTGATTACGGTGAGTCCTGCCTTTTTGGGTACTATCTGAATGGGACTCACCCACTGGCTGTCGAAAATTGGATATATAATGTCTGCGTCTAGCCATTTAATGATCTCCTTTTTGACAACTTCCAACATATTTGGATTTAGGCATCTCTGAGGTTGTCTCGACGGTCTCACCCCTTCATCAGTGTAGATATGGTGAGTGCAATATGAGGGGCAAATTCTATGGAGATTAGCAATGCCCCACCTGGTAGCAGGCCTATGTGTTCGCAAAACGGATAGATCAGCAATGCCCCACCCGTGGAGATCAGCAATGCCACCAATGATTGGAGGTAGATGATAATGCTAATGTCATCATGAAGTCTATGAGGGACTTAAATGCAAAGTTGATCAAAAGGTAATCAAATAGGTCCCCCGAGATTTTAGGGTAACCTAATTATGACCCAAGAATCTAATGGTGACTTCAATTTTGAGTTTTGATAAAGTTTGATTAGTCAATTTGTATTTTAACCCAAAATACAATAAATGTTAACATTGGTCTTTGATTTAGGTCAAATTGGGCTCTTTTTATAAAATTGATTGTTCTAAACCTTAGGGAATATTTTTCAATGATTTTTAGAAAGCTTATATTACATTTATTTCGATTAAAACCCTTTAAATTAAAGTGTTGCTGAAATTAGGATTTTTTTAAATTATCAATTGACTTTATTTCATAAAATCCATAAATCAATCAAAGTAAGCCCATTTATTGAAAATTTAAGCTTAATTGACCTTCAATTAAGTACAGGTTCAACCCTGAGTTAATCTACACTTATATTTTCTTATTAAAATAGTAGAATTAATCAATTTTGATGCATGCCCTCAAATTCTTGATAAACTTAAGCTATACCCTTTAATAGTTTAATTAGGTGAATTTACACTAAGAAATTAGCAAATTTGAGCTAGATATAGAGGATGGTGGTGTTACCATCAGTAGTAGAATTTTATATGTGGTTTGAAGCTTATCACTTTTCATTTGTGCTTTGATATGTAGTTTTGCTCCTACATTCATTAACATACGTAGAACTTTGATGCTCTTAATATTATATTTTCATCTATGCAAATTTCAAACATCCCTTAATGTCATGCCATGCATTACATTTTACAAATAGAAACGGGGAGCACATTTCTTTGATTAACTTTACATTAAGCTTCTTGTTAATAACAAAGTGGGATAAATATTCTATATGCATTTATTTTAAGCAACATGCATCATGCATTTTAAGCATATATAATTATAATTTTGTTATCATCAAAGATGGGGAGAATGTTGATACCCTTCTTTTTATGTAACAAAATTATGTTTTATTGAGGACTAATCATTTTAGGTTGTATCACGGTGACATCTTGGTGAAATGACTACAAACTAAAGAAGACTGGATTAAAGAAGTCAATTATATTTTTAGAGTTGTGATTTTTACTTTTCTGGTGTCTAGAAATACGTAAGGAACCTCAAAAATATCAACCACTTTGTTTTGACTTTTGATAGATAACAAATTTAAGTTAAAAACTAAGCTTTGAGTATAGTTGATCAATCAAGTAATTAATCTTGATCGACCAAACCTATCTTTTTAACTGATCAAAATCACCCAATGGTCAAATCCTGATTTTGTGCTACAATTCAATCAAAATAATCCTTTAATCGATGAACATGAAATTGATTAAAATATAGTTTTAATTGACCAAACTTCATTTTAAACGATCAAACAGTAATTTTGCTTGACCAACACTGCTTTTATAAACTTTCTAAATTTGTCAGAAAAACACCTATAAATAGGACCCCTCGACTTTCATTTCAAAACACACCTCTCAGAGCAATTCCAAAGCAAAACCTACTTCTACTCTCTCTTACTTTCATACTTCTGCACCTGTTCTCAACGCTTTCTAAAGTGCGGCTCTCTAAGGCTCCAAAATTCACAGTTTGCATATTTCTAAGGTTCCATATGATATTCTGTATATTTCTTTATATTCTTATTGCTTTGTTTTTGGACTTAAGTTGTTGGGAGTTCCATTGTTCTTCTCTTGCGAAGTGCAAAAGAGAAGAAGCTTTTGTAAGAGTTTGTACCACCCTCGTTGTTAAGTGGTACGTTAGTTGATTGACTAGCTCCAACTATTCGAAAAATCCTAAACTGGGAGACTTAGGTAGTAGATTTTACCTGAAAGAGTTTCCACTATAAAATTGAGGTGTAATCTATCTTATTTCTGTGGCTTGCATTTTTAATTTTATATTATTTGTCTTGGTACACTATTTACCCCCCTCTAATGTAAACTTATAAGATCCTATAGGTACACTTAGTACCCATGATTGTAGGAGGGACAACACGTGGGTTGCTATTCTATACCACCCAGGAGGTATTTTTGGATATTTGTGGGGATCCTAGAATGGGAAGAAGTTAGTTCCTCTAATGTGATTCCAATGCGGATTGTTTATTTTGATTCCTTCTATTCGATTTTTCAAGCATGGAATCATTTATCTTATCGAATCAAAAATTTCAAGCAGCCAAGATTTTATGCATCTGCAATGTGACGCGGCAAACTATTGTTCTCAACATCCATACCATTACCACAATAATAATCTTGTTTCCCTAGGTTATAGAATCGTATGCTTTATATGTGTACATTCTTCAAAATAAGTAGGCAACTTAATTTTGGCACCCAACAAACCTTCTTGACCACCAAAGCTATTCTTTATTGTATTTGATTGCCACTCCAATTTAGGTGCCCAGTCAACAATTTTAGTTGCCCAAGTCCTCGTCTTCGACCCTTGGTCTAGTTCTATGTTTGGGTGCTTATACAGTCGATTTGGTTGGCCAAACTCGTAACAGAGCAAGTCCTAACGAAGAACCATGTATTGTTCTTCAATCCATTAAACACGAATTTGCCCCTAACTTGTTTCTCAACTCTACCAAACATTTGGACTAAATTTGAATTGTAGAATTTAGACATAAGTTCAAGCTTAGATAAGGAAATATTAAATTAAACTTCTATGAATAAGTCATCATGAAATTTACCTTAAAACTCTATTATGCTCATTAAAACTCGACATGGTTGAATATAAGGAAACATGGGGTCTCTTCCCAACGCTGAGTGTAAACGATGTGAAATTCGTCGAAGAAGATTATTGGGTAATTTGGGTGTCTTCCAGGTTTAGGTGGCTAAAACCTTTGGTCCCCTAAATGAGTTAGATGGATAAGCTCGTGGCCTATCCCTCTTTATTGCATGATTGCCTGAATTTAGTCAAGCAAACTCAACATATTGGCCACCTGAAATCATAAGAAACACATCTCTTTTATTTAAATCTCACACAGTTTCTTTGTGAACTTAGTAGATGATGATAGATGAGGAAAATATGGCAAGAAGCTAGGATTCTCTAGTTGATTGTCATTAGGAACCCGAACTTTCCCTAAAATTACAAAGAAAAAGGAACTCTTAATTATAACACCTAACGCTGCACACTTATGAAGTAGAGATAGAGAAGCTTTAGAATTCCCACCTAACTCTTTAGAATGGCATTGGAACTGCACTGACATTCAGCTTAGCTCGAATAAGGCAAAGCTCGATGTCTATTCATTTTTCCACACTTATGAAAGTGATGAGCTATATGAATTTTCCAACAAAAAGAACATGAAATATCGTGTCACCCATGCATTTTCTCAATTAGATTCCAATTTCCTCCAAGATTATTGTGATAGAGAGAGAGGACCAGTTCAGCAGATAATGAAATTAGGCTTCATGGCGTGAAGCACTTGAAGAGAGAGAGAGAGGGAGATAAGAAAAATGAAATTAAGTTTCATGGATCAGTTCAACAGATAATTAAGGTGGGCTTGTTAAGGTTTCTTGGCATGATATAATTAATAAACACCTTCAAATTAATGCAACCAATCACAATCAAGTTTTGAACTTTCTGGTCCACGTGCGTACCCTTCAAGTCTGGTTCTTATCCTATGCAATTATCAAAATCCAACGTCATGATCTATCATATTATGTTTATTGTCGTGTCGTGCTCTAGAAGGGATAAATCCAAGGGTCAATCCATTTTCTACGGAGGACCTCAAGCCAGAAATAATCTTGAAGCATAAAAACCCAAAATATAGAACCATTTTGACTTTGATCTCTTCCATTAGGATGTTGGAATGAATATGCACGGTAACTTAATTATAAAGCTCGACAACTTTTCCAGGAGAACTTATCAAAGAAAGCTGCTCGATCGATACATCCATGTGAACGCACGGTTGCTTGTTTTGAGACATTAGTATTCCCTGCTCTACGTACCTCTATATATAAATGAAGTCCCTTCCTGTGCTCTGGGATTATAAGCTCAACTCAAGAAATACCATTCACCTTAATGGAATATATCCAATCAGAAAGGAGATGGCATCCCAGATGCTCAGCGTGCTCCTCCTCGTCCTCGTAGCTTTGGCTTACTCCCAAGTGGCCTTCGCATATGATCCAAGCCCCCTCCAGGACTTTTGCGTTGCGGGCAGTACATCGAAAGGTATGCATATATACCTATAGCTCGAGATATATACATTTGAAAAAAAATATAAACAACTGGGCGTGCATATATATGACGATGGTATTAAACTTCGTCATCATGTGATGGTACGCATATATATGGGAACCTGGTAATAAAAGAATTTTTAACTAACTTGCGATCGATGGTATTTATGCAGTGTTTGTGAATGGATTCACGTGCAAGAACCCTGCGAAGGTGACGGCCGAAGATTTCTTATTCTCGGGGCTGGATCGCCCTGGTGATACCGATAACCAGCTTGGCTCGAGCGTCACCCCTGTGACCGTGGCGCAGATCCCAGGCCTTAACACGCTTGGCATCTCGATGGCCCGCCTCGACTTCGAGCCTAAGGGAATCAACCCTCCCCACACCCATCCACGTGCCACCGAGATCCTTACCGTGCTCGAAGGGAAGCTGGGCGTGGGGTTCGTCACCTCCAACCAAGCCGATGGTGGCAACCGCCTCATTAGCAAGATCCTCAACAAGGGAGATGTGTTCGTGTTCCCAATCGGTCTCATCCATTTCCAGATCAACGTCGGTCGCACCAAAGCCGTCGCTATATCTGGGTTGAGCAGCCAAAACCCCGGTACCATCACCGTGGCCAACGCCCTCTTCGGCTCCGACCCCTCCATCGATCCCAACGTCCTCCAAAAAGCTTTCCAGCTTAAGAAGGACGTCATCGACTACCTGCTAGATCGATTCTAATCTAGTCAATTGAACGACAAACTATATATATATGTGTGTGTGTGTGTGATCGATGCATGTCTTAGTGTTTTTCCTTTTAAGGGTTTGTGTCAAGTGGTCCCACAAGTACTATCGTGTCTGTTTAGTTTTGCAAGATTAGCATGTTCAATATGTTCCCATGCATATGATTATCTACGATAAAGATGGATTCTCAAAGTCATTCATGTAGTTTGTACTTGTACGAATGTGATCGATATACTAAAAACGGTTACCACATCGATTATATATACATGTCTCCCTGATTCATATCTTGTCTCAAACCAAATTGTCTACATACTTAGCGTTGATCGATGGGCATTGAATCCTTAAGTACAATGTGAATTCATATTTTCCTGATATGATGGAGAGGACAATCAGATTGGCTTAATAAATCAACCAAATGAATTAATCATCCATTAATAATGGCATGCCTTGCATGTTGAATGGTCATACAAGAGATAATTTATTAAAAAAGATTCTTGAGTAAAAGGAGAAATCCTTAAAAACCGTCCTCTTCAATCAAATATCTATGGTTGGCATGGTGTGATAGTGAGAATTCCAAAGATAATCCCAAATATATACATGAATCTGTCTTTGATTGATATACCATGGGCGATCCTCTTAACTCCCCGGGTGCTCCTACCTCTCAAGAGTTGGAGAAAATTAGATAATTTCAAGGTAAGGCTTTAAGCTAAACTGTGTACAGCCCAATCACCAACAACAGAACTAGTCCACATGGGGATTCTATTAAGAATTCTCAAAATAATTCTCTAATATATGAATAATCAAGTCCACGAACGTGAATCATTCGATAGCTCTCTTGATCCCTTAAACTCCCAAAATGTCTAGCACCAATTACAACCTAATCTCGAGAGTAGAAATTAGATCGGGCTGGTATTTTATATAGTATTTTTGAGATAGCCCTTAAATGCAATGTATTGGAACCTATTTCCAAAGTTGATTGGTTTTGGTATTAATAAAAGAAATACCAATTGTTTATACTTGTAGATTAACCATACAAGTTTTAAGTCAGATGAATCCATGATTTCTTGCTCAAGTATGAATCATGGAAGCAAATAATATTGAAATGTGGTTTGAGGCCATATAAAAACGGATTGAATTCAAGCTCAAGGAATTCAAAGAAAGACTTTTCCTTTTTCACTTTTTAGACCTTTGTAGCCTCCTTGAAAGATGTATTACAATAACCTCAAATTAACTTAGAGATAATAAGATTTCACTTGTGCAGACAACTTTTCAAATCACAACTTAAAACCAACCTCCTAACTCCAAAAACATGGCAAATATAGGCATTCAGCCTTGGCTATTGGTACATGTCTTTGTACTAGTTATTGAACCTCACTATAGATATTTAGCCTACACAAGTGTTGCAAACTTTGAAAATTCAAATGTTAAAACATTCATAACAAATACAAAAGTACCCATTTGTACCTTTTTTAATCATTAGCGATACTCAAGCTTCCATATCAACGGTTAAATAATTTGGCTTCTAGACTTTAAAAAATTATACATGAGGTACCATTATGGTATAACTTTTCAGTACCAGTAGAACAACTTGTTATGGCTAAAAAATTGATTCCTTACTAATTCTT
The DNA here is from genome assembly GCA_037157565.1 of Thalassia testudinum. Lineage (NCBI taxonomy): Eukaryota > Viridiplantae > Streptophyta > Magnoliopsida > Alismatales > Hydrocharitaceae > Thalassia > Thalassia testudinum. The sequence goes on along the minus strand of JAZHRO010000067.1, from coordinate 15,737,561 downwards.
CCTAACTCAATTTTATTTAATGCTAATTCTTTCTCTAACAACTAGTACTAAATCACGGAGCCCATAAATAGGCATCCAAAGCATCCCTTTGGAGTACACAAGCATAAGGGAAAAAATCCCTTCTAAGAATCTCTTCTATTGCCTTCATGCTTAATTCAAGCTCTCCACTAGCACCTACACTCTAGTTCTCAAAATTCCATTATTCTCTTGATTTCCCTACACTTATCAGAATACCTCCCAAATACATATTGCATCCCTTATGCAATTTCGATATCCCTCACAAAAAGAAAAAGAGTTTCCCCCAAAACCTCAAAGCAAATCCCAACCCCCAAACCTCTCGAGCACCCAATTCTTCCTTATTTTGCCAAATCCCATTCTCCTAAACATCCCACACATACATTATAAAACCCATTTAGTGTCTTCCACCATCATGCTCTTCTCACACTCATTCATCCCCTTCTATTCCCTACCATTGTGGTGTTCAGTCTCATCCAATACCTCCTAACATCAACCGTCACCTACTAATCATCGTGGCACCCAATCACACCCTATGCTACTATTATGACCTGAAATCCAATTTTGAGCCCATTCCTGAATTAAGTACGTCAAGACAAATTTGTCAACACTTGTCTAGTGTGAATCAAGTTAACATGACCCAACAACGAGAAAACACATGTTTTGGTAAACCCAATCAACCCTCAGCTAAACCTTTCTTGGAATATTTCATATATGGTAGCGTTGGATTCCTCCTGTCACAAGCTTTCTTCTACTTTGTAGAAATTTGAGTTGTGAAACTCAAGTTACGTACATGCGAAACACATTGAATAGAGTGTAGGCACATGTGAATCGTAATGGGGAGTATTTTTGTCCAAACCAAGTACTAGCTTTCTTAAGATCAAACCCTACCCTAGTACTATAAATAGTACCCTTTCAATCATCGTGCCTCCATCACATTGGTCCTTGCGTCAAAAACTCGAGAAATCACAAGAAATCGAGAGAGAGAGAGAGAGAATTAGAGAAGAGAGAGAAGAGAGAGAGGGAGACGAGAAGAATGAGAGAAGAGAAAGAATAGAGAGAGAGATCCTTCTCTCCCTTACTAGTATGCACGTGAGAAAGGAGGGTGGGGATAAATACCACCCTCATAAGAAATATATCTAAATAAGGTTTTTAACAAAACTGAACATGAAAAGTTATGGTTGTGTAGAACTCTGGCTAAAAGTATTTGAAACACCACCAAAACTAGTTGCAGCTGCAAGAAAAGGCACGTGTGGAGAATAGGCATAGCATGAATGCCATGAAATCATATCTGAATAGATTGTTTAAATTAGAAAAAAATGGATTACCGGGTTGTGTTTGGCCAAAGGTCCCAAAGGAAAAGACACTTGATGTTGGAGCAGGCATTGATGATTGAAATGGACTGGAAAATGATGGCTGCATCTAGGACACAAATGAAAAAAAATCCGAAAATTTGCCTAAAAAGTAGTGCATTGCTAACTGAGAAACAAGTAATGACAACATGCATGTAAAAGCATGCATCTAGAGATGTACATGCACGTAAAGAACTACATGTACACCCATATGCATATCTGCATGAAAGTTTGTGCACTTGTGTCTGTGATCCAGATATAATCTAAGGCCCTGTTTGTTATGCGTCATTGGGCCCATATCCCACGTTTGGGCCCATATCTCTTACGTTAAAGATAACACGGGAGAGGGGCTCAAAACGTGAGATGAAAGCCAACACGCCCACCCCCCCCATATGACATATATCCTAATTAATTTCCCCCACCAGTACGAAGCCATGAGGATGTAATCTTTGCCTCGCGATTGGGGGCAGGAGATCATTGGAACCCTAGCGGCAAGATGTTGAGGGTATAGTGCTTCGACGACGATCGCGGAGGCGATGCTGAGGGGAGCATAGTCAATCATCGATGTTGATCGATGATCTCTGAGGGGACATCTAGATCAAGGTGATGATGGGCGAAAGGGTTCGAGAGGTGATCAATTCATTGCTAAGATGATGTAACATTTTTCCTCCTTTCGATGGTCTTCAGTAGTGGATCCATGGCATCTCGCATGAGCTTCTCATCAACTTTTGATCGGCTTTTTTTCGTGCGATTTGCTCGTGGTCTTTGTCGTATTATCAGCTTTTGGGTGGTTGGCTTCTTATGGGTGAAGGAATCTTTCCTTCAACATCCGGTGGTAGGAGAAGCTTTTACTCATGGAGTAAAGCCCTTTCAAACCATCAGTCGATGGATTGTTGTGTTTAAGACTATCGAGTGATGGATTCTCGGGGGATAGTGAGGATTCCTTTGCCTGTTATCAACAAGCTCTTGTTTCTTCATGGCAAACTGACATTCTTCAGGGTCTCATGTGTCCACCATCAGTGGTGGCAAATGGATGAGAATATGTAGTGCTGTGAGGAGAAGGGCCTATAAGAAGACCCTTCAACTCCAATGCTGAGCACTCATCCTCATTTTGTTGATCTTCCTCTACGAGTGAGGGGAAGGAGAGGATTAGCAATCTGAGAGTTCGGAGGGTGAGTCAGGTAAAATGGCTCATTCTATAAGTTTCTATTTAGTGACATATTATAATGAGATACTTCAATGGTGATGTGGGTTTGATTGTTGCCTTCTTTTCAAATAGCATTTGATCCTTGAGCTATCAATATTTAATTACCATCTCCTAACTCATGGTTAAAATTTATTTTACTGTCCAAAATATAGTAACATACTAATTGGTCTATCAAGTTCTTGTGGTAAGAAAATGCTACATATATTAGAAATGAGATGCAAGGATGACTTCACATATTATAGGCATAACATGCACATGCAACTGGGTTTAGCCCATGATGAATAACGTCCAAACATCTGGATTTTTAGTTGTGAATTCAACAGATATATTCAGGTTTATTAAGGGATTGCTTAGACTTCATCTCAATCTTGCACGTTGTATAGCTGCCTTCTTGCTAGATGTAGTCCTGGAACATTGATTCCCTAATACTAAGTAGCTTCCATTAATGTAGTTCAGGCATCCATTGTTGGAACTGGCCCTTAATTCATACACAATTAATGTAATGCAAACTAGTGCACCTTTCAAGCATAATATTTTTTCTTGACGATCTAATGTTTATCCACATCAAGCCAGTAAATTTTTGGAGAATTTATATCTAGATTTGCAGGCTCAACAGCACTGTCTCATCTATTTACAGGCTTAGCCTCATAGGTTTTGCATCTCTAGATGTTTTGCATGCTCCATTCTTACTTGGTTGCACCACTCTTTGAAATGAATGACATATAAGCATGTATAATCTAGAATGTTTATCTCATTGAAAAAAGCTCGTCGTATGTTTTATTTTAATTTGTTAGCCTGAAATAGGTTATTGTGAGTAGGCTTGGTGGACTCAACTAAGTAAAATCTCTCTAAGCTGACTAATGGTCCTTGGAAATCTGACTGATGAAGTGGAATTGAGATGTCTAATATAGACCTCCCATTTGTTTTGGCATCCTGCAATGAAGTTTCCATTGGATTGAACATGCTTGTCCAGAAGCTCTATTTTTCATTGTTTCCATTGTTTCCACATACTTGATTGCATGAAGTTTCCATTGTTTTACAAGGTTCTTTGAAGTTTCATTTTACATAACTTTGTAATGAATCATTTTACATTGAATATTAGGTGACTCGTGGGAGGAGGTTGTTTCAGTTCAATCAATTCGTCGTGCCCCAAGGTTAGCTATTTCTTGTCATAGTTTCGTCTTTGCAAACAATGTACAAAGTATGGTTTATGTAAAGAAAAGTGTGCAATGTAAGTCATCCTTTCGGTTTCATTTACTTCAATACTCATTTTACGAATCACAGATAACCCATTCCATGCTCAGATTTCACTTGGAATTACACATAGGTTTATATTACATAAAAATGACTTACAGTAGGGTATTTCCTATTGGAAGCATGATTATAATGAGTGGATGTTTTTCGTCCACCATTACGTAGAGTGATATTGTTTCAAGTTATGAATGACATGTGTAGAATGGCAACATCAAATCCGGGATCTTCCAAGACGAATAAGTGCAAGAATTGGAATTACGAGCTGACAACTGAGTTACTTAAGATCTTAAGGAGGCACTATGACGTCGATCATTGGAGGGAAGGATCGTTTAGTAAGAACATATGGAACGAGATTGATGCGGAGTTTGAAGTTGTGACACACATGAATTACTCACACATCCAGATATTGAATAGATGGAAGGAGTTTAAGAGGAAACATAGCAATATGTTCAACTTTTGAGCAAGAGTAGGTGGGGTATGGATCCAATGACTAATTGCCTAGTTGCATCATCTCCAAATGTGTAGGATGAGGTAACATTTATCCATTTCCGTCGACATCTTTGTATATTTTAGAATCAATTTCAAATGAGTATATCCACATTTCTTGCGATGCCCTTCAACGTAACTACCAGTGGAACTTGGGTGCCTACGAAATAAGCCATTCCTGTATTGGGATGATGTCCACACAATTGTCAGGAGAGACATCGCTATTAGGGAGCATGCTCTGTCATCAAATAGAGATGTGGATGTCACCGATCTGACCGATGATCTCCATAATGAACCTGTGCATACTACCACTCCTCAGTTCCAATTTAGATTCGCTCCAAATGAGGAAGTTTGGAGTTTCGTACAAGCACCATACACTGGTCCTTCATTATTTGGTAGCTCAACAATCCCTTCGTTCTCCAATTCGAATCCTACAGCAGGGCAAGGTGAAGCCCAACCCTAGTTACACCCCAAAGCAAGTGGGATGAAGCAGCAATCTATTGGCTTGTCTAGCAGGGGGAAGCACAGGAGATCAAGTGGATCTGCTGCAACAGCATCCTCAGCAAAAGCTGATGAGTTCACTTCGTTATTGAGGACTCTTGTTGAGCATCACATATCTCCACAACAGACAGGTGACACCATGGGTGAGGAGATCCATGATTGTTTGTGCTTACTGAGGCAGAGGGTGCCCAAAATTGCTCCAAATGATGTCATTACAGCTACGAACTTGCTAATGCACAGATCCCAAAGAGCTATTTTCGAGGATCTCCTCCCATATGATGCTGAGTTTGGTGCATACCTCCGTAAGCACATAAGTAGTGACTACGACTTCTCGTAGAGGGTCTATGATGCTGCTGGATGGACTCCTATTCCATTTGTAATGTTTAATTGTTATTCGCATTTGGACAATATGTTGCAGTAATTTCCTTATGTAATTCGTATTTGAACAATGTATCGAACTTTATGTGGTACTGTGTTTGAATTACATTGATGAACTTCCATCTTTATCATATATGGAAGTTTCTCCTATCGTTAACATGCATAACAGGAATGGATTTCGATGATGAGAGGTCACCCTCAAGTAATAGTACCATCAAGGGAAGTCCGCTTCCAATTGTCAAGGTCATCTTGCCTTTTGCGATGGACTTTCCTCCATTTAATGATGAACCTACCCCACTTAAACCTCACAATATCAATCCAAACTTTGCTAGACACATTTGGGTTCATGAGATTCTAAATGGACACTGGAGGAGATGTTATGAGGAGTTCAGGGTAAGCAAGGAAGCATTCACGGCAATTGTGGACTTTTTAAAGGAGAGAACAGGACTATACAAGTCAAGATTTGTAACTGTTAACGAACAGCTTACCATATTCTTGCATGTCCTGGGACATGGCTCATCCAATCGGCATCTAATTAAGAGATTTCAACATTCGAGGGAAACAATCTCCCGATATTTCAACGCTGTTCTCCTCGCATTATGTTCAGTTAGTCGATCCTTCATTTATTTGCTAGGAGTGAATGCAGAGGTCTCAGTTAAGATAAGGGCAAACTCGAAATTCTTCCCGTATTTCAAGGTAAGCGATAAAATTATTGATCAATATTCACCTTACTGTAATTTGTTTACGATTTGGGGTACATTTTTATTAAAAATTATGTCAAAACTCTCCATTATAGGATATCTTAGGTGCAATAGATGGATGCCATGTCCGTGCCACTGTTCCTACAGCGGATCAGGCAAGATTCCGTAATCAGAACGGATGGACAAGTCAAAACGTCGTGGCAGCTGTCGACTTTGATCTCTAGTTCTTTTTCATTGGAATTGGTAGGGAAGGATTTGTAGCAGACATAAGGTTCTTCAAATGGGCATTGAGAGAAGGCTTGAATGTACCCCAAGGTCACAAGTACTTAGTAGATTCGGGTTATGCTAATACGGATCATTTTCTTTCCCCTTTTTGGGGCATCTCCTACCATCTACAAGAGTATCGAGGTCGTAGTCGTAGGTATAGGTCATACAAGGAACTTTATAATCATCGACAAACCCAATTAAGGAATGTTGTGGACAAAGCAATTGGGGTGTTGAAAAGGAGGTTTAAAATATTGGATACCTATCCGTACTATACGTTTAATACACAACGGATTGTAATGTCATGTTGTGTAATTCACAACATGATCCGCCGTTGGAATTTGGAAGATCAATTATTTGCTGAGGTGTTGGACAACACTGAAGATGATGGTGAACTGACATCATGTGGCACGATATCGACCAAGCAACTGTATGTCAAGGAGAGTTCATGAGAGAGTAGATAACACAACAACTTTGGGCAGACCACAACCAATGGTCGAACTAAGAATTTCACTTACTGTTGTTTTACATAATGTGCTGTATCTGAACGTACTAGTTTGTAAGTATTATTTGGATCTCCTGCAATGTACAACTAGTAAACAATTATCTTTAGCACAAGTAAATGTAGGTAAGGCATGTAAGTGATTTAAAAGTAGTGTAGGTATGGTAGATGGTTTCATGACCACAACACACGGTCGAAGTTGCCACTGTGGACGACCTGCACTGCTATGGTTGGATCCCGATGGCAAACAACATCTATCGCCAATGAATCGCCTTTTCTACATATGCCAGCTTTGGAAAAATGTAAGATTATCATAGTTATTGGATTTCAAGTTGTTGAGATTTCTATATCGTGATAATAATTTCGTAGGGGTGCAATTACAAAGTTGCAGCGCAACAACTCCCTCCATCTCTTAATGCAAGATGTGCGAAGTCGTACTTTCCTTCCCCTTAAATATCATCGCCTAGAGATGGACAATACTCATATTAGAAGGAATTCTGAAGCAAATGAAGAGTACATTGATTGGCTCATAAACAAGGCCAAGGAAATCAAGGATGAAATAGAGGTCACCCATAATGAAAATCACAACTTACAAGGAGAAGTAGAACGATATCGTCATGATATAAGCAGGTTGAACGAAAGGGTGCAAGATTTAGAGATTGAACTAGGTGTTTGCAAAGTTGAGTTACATGTGAAGCATGCAGAAATTGTAGACAAGATGTGGAACTTGTCATGCTAGATATAGTAGTAATAATTATTTGCCTACCATTATTGTTACTTTTGGGACCTTAAATTTCTACCATAATAGGTATTTGTAACCATAACATTCTAGGGTATATTATTCCTATAATAATATGTGATTACAGCTCTGAAATGAGGAACCAAGTGTACACTTGGACTACGGAGAAAGATATGATACTACTGAGTCATATTAAGGATGCGACTGAATCAGGTGAATGGTACCTATTCCAAAGGTGGTACCTTCGCACTCTCACTAGGCAAGGATGGATTGTTGTAGGTGAGAACTACAATGCACAGAACTTCATGAACTTGCCACTACTTACACTATTCCAAAGGTGGAAGCACCTGAAGAAAAGGTTCCTCCTTGCTTACGAACTCCTCCAGATGGAAGGGTGGTTTTGAGATGGCACCACTAACCTTATTCTCCCACCCGATGAGAGTGCGTGGGATATGGTACATACTACTTATTTCTCTAAATTCATATATAGATGAAACGAAAGTAACAGAACATATATTTTAACTCATGTAGGTCGACGAAATGTTTTGTGACACTCTCAGGGATGTTTCCTTCCCATAATTTCCACTCCTTCTAGATATATTTCTTCTGTAGCTTCAAGTGGAGTATTGCATGTGGAAGTACTATGCTATGTAGTAACGTATTTAGGATTTCTCATATGTTACGGCATGTTGATATCGTAGTTTGTTGTAATTACCATTTCAAGTTTAAACGATTTGTATGTTGAGTGTTAACTTTGGATAACTTATTTATCTATCTTATATGTTTAATGCATCTTCTATTGTTTTATATAATTTAGCTTTCATTTGCAGGCACTCTCCAATTCCTAAATTAGGCAATGATGAAAGCTAATTGAGTAAGTGTCAAATTTATTTAATCGATGGAGACATGCACTATAAATGGTAGGAAGGCATGACCTTGGCCATGCAACCCCATCTTATAGGTTTGTTAGGATGCCAACAGATTTGCCTTTGTACAAAGTTGTTAGAAAAACCTGTTGTGGCATCATAGTGAATGCATCATCTACAAAGGAGATTGCTTTAAAGCAAATAAACTAACTGAGCCCAACCCCTTCTCAAGAAATTAATGGATTCATATAATCACCGTGTACGATATCGTAAGTAAAGTCATTTTCCATTAAAAATTTCAATTCTTCATTAACTTGTCATATTTTTAATTGGTTCATTGCTATCATGTAAGACATTTCTTATACTCGACGACAAATTCACTATAAGTGGACCATGTCATTTGAATTTGCTAAGGTGTGTTTCTTTTTGTTGTCTTTGTACATATTGTGTTGCATGCTGAAATTTAACTATCTTTGCAGCAAGTTAGACCTGAATTTCTTTGTGTTTTGATCTATTTATAAGTATTGGTCTTAATACTCTGTTAACTTTCAAATTGAAGTGTGTAGATAGTTTATTCACTGCTTCCTATGCATTGCTTGCAATTTGCAAATCTCAATACTATAGGCTAATTTTTAGAGGTGGTTACCAAATTTCCAAATCCAATCCTTTGGTTTTTTTCAATAATTACAAATTATAATGAGTTAAATTTCAAGTCATTCTGATATTTTAACCCCTTGATGTAAGCCTGTATTTTTGCTTTTTTAAATTATTGCTGGAAACCATTCATTCTGTTGCAATTTAGGAAGTGCAAGCTGAATATCTCCAAAAGCTCTCAAATTTGTATATATTACTGTTTATATATTATATTTCCAGATCAGTGGTTCGGACTTTAGGTTAAGTATTTAATGCTCAAAATTCACACTATATTATTTGTACAATCTTGTACTATCTACAGTAGTACAGTTCCTACATGTGCGTGTGCAGGCATGCAAGGGCATGTGCGTCCCGTAGTTTACTTAGTATTGTCTTTGCTTATACCTTTACATGGATGGCCATTGTTCGCATTGACACAACTTCTCTCAAACTAGCTTTTTTTTCTTAAAAGATGCTATCTACAATTGTGCTCAGCTTTAGTCGACCCAGAGTCCTTATTTTCGACTGGGTGAGTTCTGTTGAGATTATTAAAGCTTTGAGTAAAAATGTGTACTTGATTCTAATCAATGTTTTGTTTATCTTTTGTTAACTCCAATGTCCCAATGCTTGAGATACTGTGTGCTCATGTTCTTGTTATTATGCTTCAATCTCCATTTCATGACTTTAACCTTACATCTCATAGTTTTTGATCTTACACCATTATATGGACTTGCATCAAATTGAACACTTAAAAATGCCAGCGGAGAATCATCATCTGTTATAATTTTGCCGTCTAAAATTGAAGATTTGAGATCTCTACAAGTTGATGCTTCCTGGTTATCCACTGTTGACTAGCCTCAAAGATTGAGCCTACCAAGGATGGATCAGTCAGTGACGGGCTGCATCTGACCTAACCGATCAATCTTCAGTAAGTTTCGTGAAATGCATAAGTAGGGAGCTTGTTACCATGTTTTTCTGATGTACTACTTCCCCATCATTTAGAATTGGGGATTATTTCTATGGGTACCTTAGAAAATGTAAATGGTTGTCCTATTCCCATCTTAATTCTAGCTCCATCCATAAAGTGGCTGACCTTTTCTTTGTATTTTTTCAATTGTGCGCCATTGGTTGTACACAGCCCTATGATAGCTGCATGTTTTCTTTTAGTGACATTTCCATAGCAACTCAGTTGTATCATTTTTTTTCCTCCAAACAATAATCTTTTTAGGTACTTGGAACAAACAAGCTCAATGTTTAGCTATCCCAGAGGTTTGTCAATTGAATTCTAGTAGAATGATGAAACTATAGATGGATTATGGATCCGTCACCATGTTAACATTTCCTTTATGTTCAATAGGTCATGTTAACATTTCCTTTATGTTAACTATATTTTTAGTTTTCTGAATTGAAATTTATCTTATTTCATGCTTCTATTATGCATGGCCTACATGTATTAATATCTTTCTGGTACGTATGCTTATCCATTTCTCCAATGATCTGAGTGAAATCTGTTGCACATCAGCCACAGAGAGATTCCTCAAATTTTGCATTCCACTGATAATAAAGTTCTTTTCATTACTTCAATTTTTGTATAATTTCACTTAATCATTGTTCAAAATAATTACTCCTTACGAATGACATTTGCCTTAATCTTTAACTCAAGGTTTGAGTTACCTGACATGGATTGATTGATTGCAATGGTGTAACTTCATAAGGCAAGGAGTAAATCATCTTCAATGGAACAAGTGACTTTTTTGTTTCTGTTTGTATACCTGTGCTACCATCTCCTGTCAACGCTATCGCCTCGTCCTCAAACGGAGGATTGACGTCAAAATCCTAAACCAACATACCCTTCACACCCATATGGAATGCTTGGTTGGTTATGTAAATAAGAAATTAATCTGTCATTTTCACAATTGAACTTCATGCATTAGTCACATTCTACACTTTCATTTCTATAAATTTTATATTTAAATGCTTATTATAATAACAAATAAGAGTGAACGAATTCTTCTCACCAAATTTCCAAATCAACAAGAGTAACACAAATGAATGTAAAGAAGAATGTGGACTTCTATCCTTTCTACCATTTTGTCAATATTAAACGAGAGTCGACAATATTCCAAATGCAACACAAAGACATGACATTATCTACAAGAAGTTAACTATCATAATTTGTACTATTTTCATTGTACTATAATAATTTGTTATTTGAACAATTCATATGAGAATAATCCTAAATCCACCTTGTAGGATTATTACGTTCCTTTTTATTTTATGTAACTCTTTTAATATACTTATCATGTCTAAATAATAAATTACACATTTCATTTGTAACATTTTCTTTCTACTTCCTTTTTCTTGCATTCATTTCAATTTCGATGCACTCTCAGGAACAAAATACAAACTTTTGTTCACAACTTATCCATGTAGCTTCTATGCTAATCCAATAAGTAATATTCACATGGCCAAATAGTATCTACGGTGTCTAAACCCAAAATATACAAAGTTGCACTCAAATTTTTCTTTTCAACAAGTTCGACATCATACACAAACAACAATTATCTTACACATCTTCATTTTTCCATTTCACAAGTTCAGCATCCACATACCACATATCAACACTTATTGTAAATAATATTTCCACTATAAGAGCAAAAACATCAAAAATTCAACTTTCTAACCTTTTCCTTTAATTTGACCATATAACAACCAATTTATCCCATATGCAAAATCCTCGAACAAACACAAAACAAGGGATACTTTACCTTTAACCCTCCTTATCACCTAGTGCAACCAAACAACAAAACTTATTTATCCCTCACTTTTTATTCCATCCCTTACCCAACAAAATTTATCCCCTCTTACTTATCCCACGTTCCAAGCAGGGCCTAAGTAGGAAAGACGGAAGGGGAGGAAGAAAGTTACGTTTGTCTGACTGCAACCAATAGGGGTAGATGAGGGAGTTAGAGATGATGAAGTCCCAGATATGTTCCCACCAAAACCAGCAGATAGCCCACCAAAAGGGCCAGAACTAGCTGCTGTCCGACCAAAGACAGAAGTTGGTTGCCCAAAAAGAGATGTCTGTCCTGCTGCAGGAGAAGGCTGAAATAATCCAGCTGATTGAGTATTACCAAACCTTAACCCAGTATTAAATGTTGGAGTTGTTGCCGATGCGGCTGAAGAAAATCCAAAGGTAGGAGTTGATGAAGAACCAAAAAGTGGGGTGCTGCTTGCGCTGAATGCAGGGGCACATGGAACTCCAAATAAGGATGTGGCTGATGAAGACTCAAATGTGCTTGTAGAAGATGTACCAAAAGGAGAGCTAAATGCAGGAGTAGATTGACCAAAACTTGGAGCGGTGAAAGCTGGCTCCTGACCAAAGAGGCCACCACTTGTTGACGAAAAGGAGCTAGTGGAAGTCTGACCAAAAGCACTCGTTTGACCAAATGGATTAGTTTGCGTAGGTGCAGAAAAGCCGACACCCGTTGATGGTTGTCCCGCAGGATTTGGACCTCCTGAAATCAAAGGAAAGGCGACACCCGTTGATGGTTGTCCCGCAGGATTTGGACCTCCTGAAATCAAAGAAATAACAGGTGGTGAGCAAATGTTGAAAGACACATTTTACAACAAACAAAAGCATGTCCGAAGTGGGACCAGAAACAGTACAACATATCAAATTATCTCTATCAAAGAGAAAAAATAAGTGATGATTTTTTTTGAAAGAAAAAAAATAAATGGGTGATTAAAATTAAAAAACAAGTTTGCATCAAACAGAACTTTAGTCCACCTAGAATCCATGCATGCATCAACAATCTTCCCAATTATATTCCTTCCTGATGCCTTTAATACACTTCTTTTTCAAAGAAAATGAAGCATACATATGTACGAGTGTCTATCAAAACTTTTGGGGGAAGAAGTGCCCAGCAAATAACATATACACGTTTGTTTGAGCACAAGAAGAGGTGTTACGGTAAATTTCCATTCTGAAAAAAGGATGGAGAATGGGGACACCTAAAAAAAGAAAGAAACAAAAGAAAAGAAAAATAAAAGGCACATACACAAGAAGTAATAAATCAAACCCATAGCATCCTAACTCAGGATACCACTTTACACCAGCATGTGCTCAAAAGGGCATACAATTTTTCACCAGAATCTATTAATGCACCAAGATTATCCAATTGTGTGACAATTATATTCCTTGAAACACAGAGACTAGAAAGAGAGATCATACCTTTATCTCCTCGTTGATAATCTTCCCACCTTAATTCTTCATGACTTTTTTCTTTGTAGGCAGACATTGCCGAAATGGATTCAAGCTTGCCAGCAGGTTGTGTACCAGATGCACCCTCGGTATCAACTGTGGGAGCATAAGTCATCACCCTACTCCCACCTGGTTGTCCAAATGTAGACTGGCCAAAAGCAGGAGTTGATGATTGCCCACCTGCAAATTCGAAGCATGGGTTTCAAAGTCTCAATGTAGTAAAAGTATGACATTCAAATTTAGCATTGCATTCTTCTAAGATCAGTTTCTAAATGTAGAGCAATCAAGAACCGATTAGTCACATCCATTGATCGAATTCAACAAGCATGCAAAACATCTTCTAGCTTTACCAAATGAAGATGTCCCAAAAGTTGAGGTCCCAAATGCAGGTGTGGATTGACCAAAAGCAGGTGCAGAACCATAGGTAAAAGATGGATTACTTGATGCACCAAAGGCAGTGGTACTCCATATGCCGAACATTGGAGTAGTTGGAGAACTTCCAGAACCAAATGCAGGTGTTGAACTGAAGGCTGGGGTGCTAGAAAAGCCAAATCCAGTTCCTGTGCTACCAAATGTTGTCGACCCGAATGCTGGCGTGCTTGTAGCACCAAACGCGGGGGTGGAAGTGGCACCAAATGCAGGAGTACTTATGGCTCCAAAAGCAGGGGTGGATGCAGCACCAAAAGCTGGGGTACCAGTTGCACCAAAGCCCGGTTGGCTTGATGCACCAAAGGAATTGGTCGAGCCAAAGGGACTACTTCCAAATGTTGGAAGTGTCCGCTGAAAGCCGCTTCCAAAAGGGTTTGACTGAGTAGTTGATGATCCAAAACCTCCAAAGGCAGGCTTTTGCCCAAAGAGAGAAGATCCTGCAACAAAAACAATGATATGATAGTTAAATATTTTTTACAGGCATACAATAGGTAAATATTTAAGATAGATACTGAAGATAAAATGAAGAATTGCCAGGATAAATAATGTACGAGGGGAAAAAAGGACCATACCAAAGCAGTTATTGAAATATTCAAATTAAGGATAAGAATCGAGCCACATCCTTATTCAGCACATAATCTTTAGAGGTGTATATAGGCATCTATATTGAGTAGCATAGGCATCCTTCATCTAGATAATTGCCTGATTTTTTATTGAAGACAAAACCCCACATGTACATACTAGAAGAACTATTCTTCTAAAGGATTTATAGCGAAAAGTAAACCCACCAAAGTTTCAACTTTCAAGAAGTACTACATTGAATTGCAAACAAAAGTACCAGCAGTAGCATACAAGATTAACAACTTATGCATCAATTCTTTTTTGAAGAATAAAGATGTGTTTTGGATTATTAGCAACAAGAAAGAACCCTAAGGAGCAAAGCAAGATAACAATAAAGAAAGAAGCTACAGATTATTAGCGATAAGGCAGAAGCTAAGGAACCAAGCAAGTTAACAGTAAGAAGGAAACTAAGGATAAACAAAGCAAGTGATATAGAACATCTGCAATCGAAAACTCCAACAATCAAAAAGGACAAATTCGTGTATTCACATTTCACATCTCCAGATAGCACTTAGAACCAAAGGGAGAAGAGCTGGCACCAAAAGCAGGTATCGAGGAAGCACGAAATGCTGGGGTTGAACTCCCGAAAGCCGGTGACGATGAGGGACCAAACGTGGGCATGGTGGCTAATGGCGATGGAGTCTGCACAAAGACACCGGTTGATGTCCCACCAAAAATAGAGCCCCCAGTCTGCAAACCAAAGGGATTCGCAGTTGGACTGCCGAAGGGGTTCGGCGCAAAAGGGTTGCTTGTTGCTGCGCTGCTGCTCTGCCCGAATAGTGATTGCCCAAATGGGCTGCTTGATGACAACTACCCAAATGGGCTGCTTTGCCCAAATCCTGCCAAGATAAACACGATGCGTAAAGGATCGACAATCAATCAAAAAACAATCTCAGCGGACCAACAGAAGAGCACAACAAATATGACGAGAAACCACGGAAAAGCTGAGGACCACGCGAACCGCCAAGCTCATATGCAAGAAACGATAATTTGAAAGACAAAACCAACTTCCGAGACAGAAGAGAAAAACTTCAGTTCCCGTGATGGAATTCAAAAATCACCATATTACAATAAAAGAAAAAAAAATAATCAAAGGAAAGAACTGCGGAAGTGGAAAAAAAAAAGTAGAATGACGGAACCCTAATTTCGAATCCCACGCGAGTTCACAGGGCGAAACGCATCAAGAACCGAATCTTTCGGAGTCGAAGTGACCAAATCGAACGAATAACGTATCGTAAACGAGTAGAAGCGACGATTCATACCCCCGAACAAGGCTGGAATCTCTTCACGAGAGGCCTCCGATGAGCTTCACCGCAGCTATCGCGTCACAGTGGCTGGTGAGCTTGCGAGCGGCGGGGAGAGGAAGAGGGAACTACGAGGGGCCCTCCGCGTAAGATGTATGCATATATATATACATATTATGTATAGATTTGAGAATCTGAGATAGCTTACATTTGACGCTCAGGGGGTTCGAACAACGCGGCTCTCCGAGTACGATGTATGCATATATGTATATATTAAGTATAGATTTGAGATAGCTTACATTGGACGCTCAGGGGGTTCGAAGACGTGGCAAAGACCACGCCTTTGCAACGCGTGATCGGTCGTCGGGATTGGGACTTAGGGTTTGGAGGAGAAGGGGATCGAGCGTCGAGGGAGGAAGAAGAAGGGGGATTAGGGTTTGGGGAACATGAACGAGAGCTCTACCCCTCTCCGTATCGCCGATGTCTCTTCTTTCGTTCCGGGTTAAGGGATAGGGACTCCCTCCAACAGAAGCTCCGTGTCCTTCCCAACTTGAGCGTGGCGGTGTAGGAAATGTACTTGTGCGGGATGGTGTGGCCTGACGGCATCGTCGTTTGTGCTTTTTCCGGAGTAAGTTTTTTTCCCTTTTTTTTCGAGGTGGATGAGTTTCATTATTCCTTGGTGAAGCTTGTTCATAAATGTAATTATTTTGACAGTATTTGGTAGTAAGGTTAACTTGGTTAATCTGAGTTTGATAAGAGTTATCTCATGTTATTATGGAGAAGAATAATTTTTGTGACAGTGTATTCCATATAAACTATTGTATTCTATCGTTGCAAAAGTACGTGTCAAGTTAGTGTATACACGATGATTTTAGATGATAATTTTAAAAATCGTCGTCTCGTTTATTGACGACAGTTCTTGTACAAACTGTCAACAATAAGTTCTAAATGACAATTTGGATCACCATCATCTACGGTATACGTAAATCTTAGATGACGGTTGTTTAACCATCGTATAATTGTATAAACGCCGGGTTTGTGAGAACCATCATCTATGTAAACATGATAGTTATTCTTAGAACCGTCGTGTATATATTTATATATTTTTTTAATATAATGTTTAGGGTTATAAGATTCTATAATCTTAGAATCTAATAATACCTTAAAACTTATATAACATACAAAACACACACAATATAAGAATTCAACATACGTGATGGAACATAAAACATTCAACATTCAACATATATATATAAACCTAATGATAAAAGTTTATCATACTGACAAAATACAAAACCAAATAAAACAAAAGATAAATAATATAAAGTTATGCCACAGCTCCTACCCCATGTCCGAGGTCGTCATCATCTCTACGAGGCGAGTAGTGATATGAATTGTGATCCTGACCGCTGCCCCGTAATAACACCATCATCTCTCTCATCTCCACTCTCTACTACTCCATCTCCTTCCTCTACTCTCCATGAATTTGTTGGCATCTTGCCAAGCTTGAGTATACTGCCGAATCTATGAGATGACACCAGAGAGCTATGAGGTGACATCATAGAGTTGTGTCTACGTCTGCTAGACGACGGCTGCTATTGCTGACCCCTTCCGTCCATACCAGCTAGTGATCGTCTGACTTCTCCCCCCACTACGAACGAAGCATTCATGCTCCGGAGTCATGGTGCTCCTAAAAGCCTCCTTAGGTGTCATAAGAGGGTGCTGCTGAGTGCTGGAAGCGGTGTCTGTAGGGGGGTTGATTAAGTTCATCATTTCTCTCTACAAATTACAATAATTTATTGTCATATTGAAGTAAGTATAAAAATTTTAAGTAAATAAATAAATGTTACTTACATATTTTGTCTAGTATGTCTCATGTATCCATGTTCACCCGCCGTTGGTGATGGCCTTGCTATGAGTAATCTCATACACACCAACCCGATCGAGCGTGGCACCATCTTGTGAATGTGCCTATAAATATATTTCAGAGATTTGCAGGTAATAGTTGTAATTGAAACTTTAATTAAAAACATAAAAGTAACAAAATTATAAGGAATTACTTACATATTTAGCCTTAACTCTATCTATACTGGTTCGACCCAAACAATGGGTCTGTGGTGGAGCTTTGGCCCTATTGGCTTTGTTTCTCTTCGCCTGATCATGTATATATAACATATTATAGTGGAGAACAATTGAATAATTTATCTCTAAATGCTATTAAAAGTAATTGTAATTACCTCTATCTTAGGCTTATTCCAATGCTCACAGCAATCTCTCCACACATCTACTACTATTGTAGGAGACACGTTCCTTAATGCCCCTTCATTAGATGTCATTGAATTATAATACTAATTTATAGAAATAAATCATCAAAAGAAATTAATTAAGAAAATAATAAAAAATGAGAAATATTACAAATTTCACCTTTCTCTTCATTGTCATCCTCCAATCACAATGTCATCTCGCAGCAAATGAAGAATGTACTTGGTGACATTCATATCATCACCCAATCATAGATCTCCTGTAATATTATAAATCATATAAATGAATTAAATATTAATAAAGTAAACTTATGTATATATAAATAATTAATTATTTACCTCCATATTACGAATAAGCTGCATCTTGATCTCTTTGGAGACCGACCTCCAGTTAAATGAACAAAGGGGGATGAGCTCCTTTACCATCCTAGACAGTCTATTGGTGAAAGGAGGATAATCTAGATCTTCTCCAGCTTCGTTGATATGCACTTTGATTCTTGTCCCCTCTGGAAGTGTATCTAGATGTGCATTTCTTGTCGGACCCCTTCCTTTTTTTTATTACCTGATAAGAAAAATATAAATATTAAAAATTAAAACATTATCAATGAATTTTATTAAGATTTTACATACAATTCATACTAGTGGAACTGGTCCTACCCTCAGCCGGAGGGTCCTACTGAGGTGGCCTCTATACCTCAACATTGTCCTCACCCTCCTCATCCTCATCCTCACTGCCGCTGTCACCCTCGTCCTTGTCAGGGTAGTAAGTGGCAACCTCTGGCTCTGTTTCTCGCACTACATTAGTAACCACCCTCTTGCCCTTCTTTTGATATTGTCGAGCAAAATCACCAGGTCGGACATATTCACGCTGTCGAATAAATGCGGGATTAGGTACCATGACAACTGGGTGTGCATGGGGAGTACTTAGAGGAATGTACCTAGGAACGGATAGGGGAGTCTGGGTGTGGGGGCCTAGGTGAGGGGGGGCTGGGTGGGCTGTGTGCGAGGTTGCTGGGTGTAGGGGGCTGGGTGGGCTAGGTGCAAGGTGGCTGGGTGCGTGGGGGCTGCGTGGGTTACATGCAGGGTGGCTGGGTCTCATCCTTACTCGCTAAGGTACCCTGCTCATCCTTACCCCTATTAGCAAATTTCTTGAATTTCATCTGCATAGACATTAAAAAAATTAGTATTTGTATAAATTTTAAGAAATAAATAAATAAAAATAAAAAATCTAAAAAAAATTCGTCAAAGTTTCTCCTATATTACTGATATTTTCTAAAATCCTGTAAAAAGGAAATAAGACATTCTACATAGTATAAAATCACACATTCTACATTAAAATATAAACATAATAGAACATTCAAAACATAAACATAAACATAATGAATGAAAAAAGCACTTTGAATATTATTCTAACATAAACATAAACATAAAAGTAACTGGTTGTTTTTTTTCCAAACCATTGTTTTGTTAGAGAAGTTAATTTGGGTTATATACCCCTAAATGATGATTACTAGCAATTTTCATATGTCATTTTCCTATCTCTAATAATGAAAACTTTCCGTGAAAGCTTACCATAAATTGATGAATTTATATAGACAAATTGGACTCTTGAAGTTGACAACAAGAGCCTACAAGAAATATCTTGTTGCCCATAAATATCTTTCACTTCTCCACGAATTTCTCCACTTTTTCAATCTTCTCCTCCATGACCGCAACACTATACTTTGATGGCTCATCCACCTACATTGTTGCAAGCATGGAGATGGGAATTTTTTTTTTTTTTGAAAAGCACATGGAGATGGGAAAATATGACATAAGAAGAAGTTATCAATGTTATAAAGATAATTATATCTTACATATCAATATCCATCGCACATGCACCAACTTTTGGCAAGTGTTCTTGATAAGCATTTGCTTTTATATCATTTTCGACATCTTTTTGCGCGTCAAAATATTCACGTGGAATTGTCCGTATGGGTATAATCCATCCATTCTACTATTGTCAGGGACGTAGAAGACTTGAGATACTTAACATGCTAATGTAAATGGTTCTGAAAAATGAAAAATTCGACGATTCTTATTCAAACTTAAAAAATCATGCTTCTTATCAAGTTTGAATCTAATGTCTTCTTTAAACTCATCGAACCAATTGTACTTGAAAATGACAACTCTACAGTCATATCTAAAGCTCATCTCAACGATTTCTTCAATATGTCCGTAGTAGCTACCACAACTAGTGTTCACATCGCAACTGATAACAACACCAGCATGCTACGTGGCCTTCATATCATCTATGGATTTTATCTTGAATCAAAATCCATTTATAATGTAACTTGAATAGTAATGTCCATAATTCAATGGTTGATTCGATATTATGTCGAAGTCCTCCAACCATCGTGGGTCATTCTCTTTTTTCATTTGCATAAAACATTCTTTAAACCACTCGAGAAAGTCGACCTCGCGTGTTTCTGGATGTGAACACTCCTTAAATTCATTATAAAATGCATCAACTTCTGGAATCTGCTTAAAAAGGTACAAGTGAGCTAAACACCGATCGATTTCAGAGATTGATTTGTACTCTGTGTGGAGGATAGACCTTCCTGGAATGTCAAATATGGAAAGACAATCTTCATCGTTCTCATTGTACCCTCCATCATAATTTCTCTGTAATCAATTAAATCGATTATCTATCTCATCCACATACATGACATAGAACTTAATGAACTCTTCTACAAGATATCTTCCATAATAGATCTTTCAGGCTTAGCCTTATTTAACACATAATCTATAAGTTTCTTCAATAATCGTTCAACTGGATACATCCATCTATTTTGCGCAGGCCCAGCAACTTTGGCTTCATTTGCAAGATGTAGAGTTAAATGAACCATGACATCAAAGAACACTAGAGGAAATATCTACTTCATTTTACATAATGTGATGACTATTTGCTTATCTCAATACTACAATAAATCAGAATGTACAATTTTCGAACAAATAGCTTTGAAATATCGTCTGATCTCTGTAATTGAATCCATAACTGGATCAGGTAGCACTCCACGAATAGCTAGTGAAAACAAGACCTGCATGTAAGCGTGACTGTTGTGACTCTTTAATCCACTAATTTTCTTTTAAGCCTCATTTACACATCAAGAAAGTTGTGAAGAATAGCCATCTGGCACCCGTACTTCTTTCAAAAAGGTGAAAACTTTCTCTCGTTAATCATTGTTTAAGCTGTAAATGGCTTCCGGAAAGTCATAACTGCCGTCTTCTTTTACAATAACATGTAACTCTGGACGAATGCGTAAAATTATCATGTCTTTTCTCATTTTCACTGTATCCTTTAGACTATCAATTAAGTTGAACACATCCAAAATGTTGTTCGTGACATTCTTCTCAATATGCATCACATCAAGATTATGTTGAATAGTTAGATCTTTCCAATATGGGAGTTCCATGAAGAAAATGCTCTTCTTTTTAAAACACGTATGTTTCAAAGCTATTTGATCTTTCTTAAATAGACGATCTAATTGTATGTTGCCAAGTTGTTGTAATTTCTCCATTATTTGAAAACCTGACAACCTTATTGAATTTGTACTTATCTTATTCCTCAAATTCTTAGAAGAATACCAACAACTTTTACCATCAATTTGTCCTTAAACACTGTTGTTCGCCATCTATGCTCAACTAGTAGGAATCTACGGTGTCCCAAATAACAGACATATTACTTTCAGGTAGTCGAAGGTGCTGAGTGTCATCCATACATACTGGACAAGCAAACTTTCCCTTTGTACTTTATTCTGACAAATTTGCATATATGGGGAAGTCATTAATGGTCATAATAATGCAGCATGCATATCAAAGAATTCTTTTCTGTGTGCATCATATGTACGAATGCCGTTACACCACAACAGTTTCAGTTCATCTATCAATGGTTGAAGATAAACATCAATTGCATTTCCTGCCTGCTTTGGACTGAGGATGAGGAGGGTCAGCATCATAAACAACGATCGCATAAAAAGCCACGCAGGTAAGTTGTAAGTTACCATCACGACTGGCCAAATTAAATAGGATGGGTACATGTTCTTGAAAGGATTAAACATATCGTTTGCAAAACCCAATCTGACATTCCTTGCATTCTCTATAAATGCTAAATGAGTGCTGTCAAATATTTTCCACTCTTCTGAATCTATAGGATGATGAATGCGACCATCTCGTGACATATTATCCTTATGCTATGTCATCGAATTTGTAGTTCTATTTGAAATAAAAAGGCATTGAAGGCTATGAATAAATGGAAAGTAACGTACAACCTTCTCCAACTGTTTTTTGGCCCTTGTATTTAGTGGATTTCTCATTTTAAATCTCTCGACACCACATTGTGGACAACTACTCAACTCTGCATATTCTTTTCTGTATAACACACAATCATTTAGACAAACGTCAATTTTCTCGCAATTTAAACCAAGTCCACGAATCTGTTTCTTTGCTTTATACCATGTCTTTGGATAACCTTTTGGATCATTTAAAAGTTCACCAAAGAATTCAAGCACCTCGGATATCAATTTAGAGGTCGCTCTATTCATAACCTTCATCTAAAATAACTTCAAAAGAAATGACAACTTAGAAATGGATGTGATACTGGGAGCAATAGGTTCGTCTACTGCCTTAATAGCATTATAAAACTAATTACAAGTTTCCCTACTAGTCGGATCTTCAACTCCTGCTCTCATCTCATCAAGCATTTCATCGATGTCATCAACTTTAATGTCAACAATTGTCTCATCGAAATTTATCGGAGATCGTCTGTCTTCCTTTGTCTGATCCTCTCCATGAGCAATCCAATTAGTATAATGCTGCCACCAACTGTTGCAAATCGTGTGCTCATATAAAGTGTTCCTATCATGTGAATATCCATTCAAGTACCTCCTACATGGGCAAATATCCTGTTGAACTTGTCTCCTCGTCTGAATGACTTCCTATCGTCATGAAATTCCCAATCAAAGAACTCTCTCACTCCATTCTTGTATCGAGAGTAATCCAAGTTTCTTAAACTAATGCAAGACTTACCTATGATAATCTACAAAAATGAAATAAAATCACCCAATAATTGTAATTAATTTGATTTCATAACAGTGTTTGTATCTTGATTAAGATTTTCACTTAATAGCATATCATTGAAGATTTGATCACAACATTACCTGTTACATGTAACTGATGTCTGGAGAAATTTTGACAGCATCTTTTTGCACTTCTCCAGTATCCCCCCAAGACTAACCTTAACTATATTCCCAATAACTCCCATTTAAGGGTGTATTAGGAACGTAGATAAGATCAGTTGGTATACCGGAGAAGAGCGAAAAGATACTACCGAAATTTTTCCAGACATCGGTTCCATGTAACAAATAACGATAAGTTGTTATCAAATCTTCAAGGACCGCCTTTTGTTCAGAACTTCTATGAATAAAGGACGACTCCTATGGCATGCTATAAAGACAAAGCTTCGTGAATGTAAGTGAGGTATACAAATATTTTGCATTGTCCGTATAACATGATCATAAGTGTCGACGGGCAAGTATTTTGACTCGATTATCCCCACCCAAAACCTGTAACCTAGGTGTTATAATACCTGTTGGTTGGCCTCAAGTACATCTAAATTTGTGCAAGTATGTGTATCTATGAATTCATTAAAATAAATAATTATATACAAAATAAAAATAGATTCTTCCTTTGTTTCCCTCCTCTCCCTTCTCTCCTATCTCCCAGTTTTACCACTTCCTTTCTACTCTCTCTCTTCTCCCTACCCTTTCTCTCATCCTTCCCTTCCTTTATATTCTTCTCTGTGCATCTCTCTCCTTCTTCTTCATGTCCTATCTATTTATTTATCCTCTTTTTCCTTGCTTCTCCCTATCCCTCCTCTCCTCCTTCCCTTCATTAATTCATATTCTTCTTTATTCATCTCTTTCCCTCCTCTTCCTCTCCTACTCCATCTCCTTTCACTTTCCCTCTTCTTTCATTACTTCTTCCAAACTTCTTAAATTCATAAAAAATTACACATAAGAAATACAATCAAATAAGCATTAAGTGGGCACACCCCACATTCATAAAAATATTCACATATCATAATATCATCAAGTGGGTACACCCTACATTCTAAACCCAAGTGGGTACACTTCACATTCTAGACATAATTAAGTGGATACACCCCACATTCATTCACAAATGAATTAAGACAATTTAATTTCATACCTCAATAAAGTGTGTGAATCACAGAGAAGGTGTCCGATGACACGAGATACCTAAATCAAATTACAAATATTTATAAGTAAATAACTAAAATAAATTAAAAAAATTAATCAAATTTAACATTTACTTAATACAAAATATTTCGTAATTAGGGGGAGAAATAGGAGGAGGAGGAGCATGGGGTGATGTAGATGGGATGAGGAGGAGGAGGGGTTGATCGAGGATGGGGATGAGGAGGAGGAGGGGCTAGGGATGAGGATGAGGAGGAGGAGGAGGGGGGCTACGAATGGGAGGAGGGGCTAGGGATGGGGATGAGGAGGAGGGAGGGCCTGCGGATGGGAGGAGGGGCTGGTTGGGTTTGGGGATGAGGAGGAGGGGTGACGTTGGCAAGGAGGAGGAGGAGGGGTTGTGGCTGCTAGAAGGAGGTAAAGGAGGGGTCTACAGATGGGATTGAGGAAGAGGTGATGGTTGCTGGAAGGAGGAGGATCTAGGGCTACGCGCGGATGGGAGGAGTAATGGCTCATGAGGAGGACGAGGGCTGGGGCTGCGTGAGCGCGGATGGGAGGACAGCTGGCAGTGCATGGGTGGACGGTTGACTACACGATGGTGGAGGGATGAGCAAGAGGAGGAGCACGCGCAAAGGAGGATGATTAGGAGGAGGAGCACGTGGCGAAAAGATCTTTGAGGAGGAGGAGAGCCTTACGAGGAGGAGAGGATGACAGAGGAGAGCTCTGTCAGGAGGAGTGCGCGCGAGAAAGATGACTAGCGCACGGGGGCTCGGGCACTGGTTTTAGGGTACAGGAACTTTAAACGATGGTTTTTGTAAGAACTGTCATTTAAACTCGGGTAGGGCACGAAAAATGCTTCCCGACCAAAAGTTGCAATCAATGTAGACGACGGTTACAAGATAGAACCGTCGTCTATAATACGATGATTTTTATACAACCATCATGTAAATATATGCGGGTCCACCACTCATTGCACGGGATTCAAGGTAAATATATACGACAGTTGTAATTCCAACCGTCGTATATATGAAGAATAAGACGGTTTTCAAACCGTCATCTAGGAACTCTACTATATACGACAATTTTAACAAAAGCCATCACTATAAAAGTGTCACGAAAGCCCATTTTTCTAGTAGTGTGTCTCAAGGGCATCGGGTTAACCAAAGAAATCATGAGGCAACCATTGCTCTGCCTCCCTTTTGGAACAAGTGTTACTTCACGAGTTATTTTGTAATAGGGAAGGATACTAGAAACAAAATTGTTCGAAGTACCTCAAGTCTTTAAAGATGGACAAGGGCAAAGCTATTGTAGGTATACCATCTCTTTTCATCATAGAAACTAACCTAATCATTGGACGAGCAGGAACTTGGGTTGTGAAATCTAGTGCATCTGTTCACATTTGCAATATGCTGCATGTTTTCAGGTGAGCAAAAAGTTTAGAGAAGGAGAAGTGCAGATCAAAGCTATTGTAGGTATACCATCCCTTTTCATCGTAGAAACCAACCTAATCATTGGACGAGCAGGAAGTTGGGTTGTGAAATCTACTGCATATGTTCACATTTGCAATACACTACATGTTTTTCAGGTGAGCAAAAAGTTTAGAGAAGGAGAAGTGCAGATCATGATAGGATCCAAGGCAATGGTGATAGCAAAAGTTGTCGGGAACTACAAACTCAAGCAACCCAACAAGTACATCCTCATCCTTAGAGATTGATTCTATGTTCCTTCTATCAGAAGAACCTTGTATCAATTTCTAACTTAGTTAGATTTGAATAATATGAGTAGATACTTATTATAAGTTGTTGTAGTAATGTTATCACTTTTGGTTCTTTTGCTCCTGGTGGATTGTACGAATTGGATGAATGTGAGTCTGTGATGAATATTTTTGATGTCGTGATTGAGAATCAAACTCCCTCTTAGGTGTACCAGGGATAATGTAAAAAGATCAATGATTATTTGACATCAAAGACTTGACCATATGTCTATTGATAGGATCCATAAATCAGTCAAAGATGGATCATTAGATTTTCTAAAGGTTCAACCTTTGCCCACCTACAAGCACTATTATTCATGAAAAAGATGTCCAGAGCTCCCTTTCAAGGAAATGGTGTTAGACATGAAGACTTGTTGAACCTCATACATACTTATGTGTATGGCTCATTCAATACTATAACTAGAAACGGTCAATAGTATTTTGTGACATTTATTGATTATCATTCGTAATATAGATTTGTTTACCTAATGCATCAAAAGTCTGAGACCTTTGAAAAGTTCAAGGAATATCAAGCATTGGTTAAGAACCAAATAGGGAAATGAATTAAAGCAATTCGGTTGGATCGAGAAGTGAATATCTCTCAAAGGAATTTAAGGAATACCTTAAGGAGAAGGGAATCATCTCTAAACTCATGCTACCTAGTATACCACAATTAAATAGCATGTCTAAGAGACACAATCACACCCTATTAGATATGGTCCGGTTCATGATGAGCAAAGTAGATTTGCTACTTTACTTTTAAGGATATGCACTGAAAACAACTGCATACATACTAAATAGGATTGCAACTAAATTTGTCCCTAAAACTCCACATAATATGTGATAGGGAAGGAATCCAAGGGTAAGACACTTGCACATTTGGGGTTATTTTATCAATTTCTAGGTTAGATTTAAATATTCTTTTCTTTTGAGCAGAAACTTATTGTAAGTCATTATGGTAATGATATCACTTTTGGCTCATTTACTCCTGGTGGATTGTATGAATTAGATGAATGTGAGTCTGTGATGAATAATTTTGATGTTGTGATCGAGAATCAAATACCCTCTAAGTGTATCAGGGATAATGCAAAAGATTAATGATGATCTGACATGAAAGACTTAAACATGTTTCTATTGATAAGATCCATAGATTGGCCAAAGATGGATCATTAGATTTTCTAAAGGTTCAACCTTTGCCTACCTACAATCACTATATTCATGAAAAAATGTCCAAACCTCCCTTTTAGGGAAAGGGAGTTAGACACGAAGACTTGTTGAACCTCATATATATTGATGTGTGTGGCCTATTTAGTATTGTGACTAGAAATTGTCAATAGTATTTTGTGACATTTATTGATTATCATTTGCAATATAGATTTGTTTACCTGATGCATCAAATGTCTGAGACCTTTGAAAAGTTCAAGAAATATCAGGCATTGGTTAAGAACCAAACAGGTAAATGAATTAAAGCAATTTAATCGAACCAACAAGGTGAAAATCTCTCAGAGGAATTCAAAAAATACCTTAAGGAGAAGGGAATCATCTCTGAACTCACGCTACCTGGTATACCACAATAAAATAGCATGTTTGAGAGACGCAATCACACCCTATTAGATATGGTACGGTTCATGATAAGCAAAGCGGATTTGCTACTTTACTTCTAGGGGTATGCGCTAGAAACAAGTGCATACTGAATAGAATTCCAATTAAATCTATCCATAAAACTCTGCATAAGATGTGGTTGGGAAGGAATCTAGGGGTAGGACACCTGCACATTTGGGGTTGTTTTATCAATTACTAAGTTAGTTAGATTTAAATATTCTTTTCTTTTGAGCTGATACTTATTATAAGTCATTATGGTAATGATATCATTTTTGGATCCTTTACTCCTGGTAAATTGTATTGTAATTCCTGACGTAGGGCGTGAGATCGAGCGTAATATGAAAGAATAATGCAAAAATAATATAATAATCACACAAATAAGCAATCTCACAAGAACACAATAATTTTTAGGTGGAAACCAAAATGCGGGTAAAAATTACCACCTAAACCTCTTGGTTTAGTATTTCCCGATCAACCTAGTTGATCAAATCCACTAACGAACTACTTCAACAAGAGTAGTTCAACCTCTATACAACTGTGCTACTTACACGAGGATAGCGTACCTCAAACCCCTCCACTTCATGAGAAGTATTTTGTCTCACAAGGGAGATAGGAATTCGCAAAGTGAATACCCAACAAAGACAATTTATAACAATCCTATAGAGTCACAAAGTATAAATGAGATCTAGCTACTATACATAAAAGAAACTTCCCTTTGATGGAAGTGCCTCGGCTAACAATGCGGTGTGTATGAACCACGCAAGGCATGATGACGCTCTCATATGCGAAGACGGGAGAGCGAATGCATGATTGCATAGCAAAAATACACCAACAATTCTGCCATCTTGTGCTATTTCCTAGCATTACCAGTGCATAATAGGCAACCATAGTCGCATTTGTGAAAATACACGCATGCATGCATTTATTTGAGAGGGGAGGAGAGTGAGGTAAATGGCCTTGTAATTAACAAATTCCTCAAGTGCTGCCTTGCAAAATTCACCATCTTTATTTTTATCTTTATTTGACTTTCTTCTCCGCGTTTGCATGGGTGGACCTTCTTCGCGCCATGCTCTGCACATCTGCTTGCCCTGCAGCTGCATGCACCGCATGTGGAGCCATGCACAGCCAGGGCATGCACAGCAGCCTTCTTCCCTTCCAGGTCGTCTCCTCCCCTCTCCCTCCATACGCAGCCTCTCCTCCTCTGAGGAGCCACTCTGCGGGCAAGAGTACCTCACTGTGGTGCACAACCACCACCGTGAGTCCCACCACCACCTAGCTCATCAAAGAGCCGGTGGGCATGGTGGTTCTCTTCCCTGTTTCATCGTTCCAAGCCAACCCCGCCATTGCCACAGGAGCTTCAAGCTTTGAAGCTCAAAGCTCCACAACAGCAGCAGCAAGGCGGCAGCAGCAGCGCAGGCCTCCAGCACGCGTCTGCAGGCCGCCCTCGCCACTGCGCGCGCCTGCAGGCGCCCTCGCCTCCCGCTTCTTCGCGTCTTCACCCGCCTCCGTGTAAGCCAGCAGCCGGCGTAGCCTCTTCAGTGCGCGTGCCAGCCGCTCCACACCTCCCGCACTCACAGCACCAGGCTCACCCGGTCGCGCGGCTCGACCATGCACTGTAGCCACTGTTCATGCTAGTCAGCGGAGCACTGTGGCTACAGTGTGGTGACCGGTAAGTTTCTCACTTATCCGGTCATCCAGCATGCCGCAACCTACGCTAGCCTGCACCCGCGTCATTCCCCGCGCCCGCTCCAGCGATCGATCCCGCGTGAGCCTTCGCCCGCGTATGCCCTCCCGCTTCAGCATCTGCGTGCGCCCGCTCCCAGCGCCTTCACCCGCACCCGCCTCTTCGCGCAGCGCTGTACGTTGCGGTCTCTCCCCCACGCCCGCTCCCTCCTACGTGCGTGCCTCTTAGCGCGCCTACGCGCGTGTGCGTGCGCTTGGCACCAAACGATGCCCGCTGCATGCAGACGACTTAACTCTCCCAACCTTCTTGACAGCAGGCGCTCTCTCTCTCTCTCTCTCTCTAACAGCACTCTCTCACTCCCTCAACAGACACATACACACACACGCACACTCTCGTACACACACCCACTCACTTATACACTAATATATACTTATATATATATACATATATATATTTATATCTATATATATTTATATACATATATATATATATATATACATATATATACACATATACTTATACATATATATATATCTACATATATCTATATCTATAGATACTTATACTAATATATATAGATACATATACACATATATAGATAACTATATATATATACATATCTATATATATATATATACACATATATCTATCTATACATATATTTACATATCTATATATATATACATACATATATATATATATACACATATATCTATCTATACATATATTTACATATCTATATATGTATACATATATATATATACACATATATAGCTATATATACACTTATATAATTATAACCATATATATATATACATATACATATATATTTACAGATATATATATATATATTTTTTTTTTTCATATTACCTATCATAAGTTGTATCGCGGGAATATCTGCACCAGTTTCTGATATTCCTTGATACACGCGTACAGAAAATGTTTTTCTCACACATCTTCCACCATCCATCTTACACTCCACGCGGCACTTCGTCCTGTTGGTTGCGTCTTTCTAGACGACGACCGACTCGACACCGTGCTACACGCCATCTCCACCTCCACCTCCACCCCCACCCCTATATACATATATATATATACTATATTTACTTTATTTCTGTTTCTCTTTCCTGCCATTAAAAAGATAAAAAAAATACACAAAAGAGAAAAGATAATCCTTGACTTGCAGGTACTCAGTCTTACGAATAGCAAGACCAGTTTTGGAACCCTAATTTGACTCAAAGCCAAGAACCTGATTTTGAGGGTGTACCACAATGACAAAAATTATTAGAAAAAAATATTAAATAGAAAAAACATCAAAAACATAATAAACGAACGGAAGAGATTCGTTGTAGGAAAGGTATAGAAACTAATTCACTTCTAATCCCACTTCCCTAAGTTCGACCTTGGGCCTAAAAGTGACCAAGATAAAATCAAGTAGGCCAGGTAAAAAATTTTTGTAAAGAGATGGTTAGGCTCGATTTAGGTTAACCACTATACTCATTACAACGATAAAATCACCATATTAACACAACCTATCTGGGCCCGACTACATCCCTTTTCATGGCGCCGTTGCCGGGGAAGTGCGCCTTCAAGTAAGTTTTTACTCCATTCCTTTAATTTTTCTCTTCTCACACCCTTCTCTTCACGGGTGTTTTTGTTTGTTGCTGTGAAGGTGAACCTGTTGTAAGGTGAAGATGGGCAGATAAAGTCGGAGACGTGGGCAGATCCAAGGCGGGAACGAGAGCATGAAGTCGCTGACACCGCACTGGAGCTTCGCACACATTGCTGAACAAGTAGGTCTTTCTTTCCTAGCAACTTAGGTTAACTTGTCACCTTAATAAAAAATAAAAAAATATAAAAACAAAAACTAAAAAAAAGAAAAACTAGAAAAACTTCTTGGGATCTCTTGGGGCAAGTGGATTAAAACTCACTTGTTTGATTATTTGGCTTTACTCCCACCACCCCGGGATTTCCCGCCTTACTTCGCATAGCGAAAATCCAAGAATCTTGTTTCTTGAATTTTTCGCGTTGTGAAGTATTCTTTGAGGCAAAAATAAATAGACCGATTGCCATCCCTCTTTGCCTCATTTATCTGCAATTCGGGATCGCCTTTTTGTTGAGGAGACTTGGAATTGAGTTGATTCTAACCCCACCACGACCATTCACGTGCCTAAAATTCGATCTTGAATATTTCAACCCCAACAATTTGATTCTCTTTATCTTATGGTTGAGCCTTGTGTGTGGAAATCATTTTGGTGATTGGGAGCACTTGAATTGAAGTGCTTTGGCTCCCTTTCACACTAATCTAAAATTGATTCGTGCATCCACACATAGAAATCTCCATCTAGGGAAGTCCATTGCATTTTAGCATGCATTAACCAATTGACATTGAAGAAGGGTTTGTTGGGCTTAGAGAAAAAACTTGTATTCCTTCAAAATCCGAAGATTGGTTGAATTGGTAATTCAGAGAAATCCTAAAATCCATACTACTTAAGGCTGAATTCTAAAAACATTCACCAATTAAAACTTCAATTCGGGGAGATTTCCCCGTTGCATGCTTGGTTTACACACTTCGTAAAATCAATCACTTGGGCATTACCCATAAAAAATGCCCTTCTCATTCCAGAAGCACTTGATCCTAATCCTCTAACTAAAACTAGAAGCAACTTGACCCTTATTAAGGATTAGAGGTCTAATTACCTGCGTGTAGCGCCTACGTGCTGGTGAGGGTTCCCACGTGCTATCGGGTGTCTAAGACTGGGGCAAACGGCCTTTCAATCTGGCTCGGTGGTTCCGCGGTGCTCGCATTCGGTTCCGTAGTTCGTGATAGAAGGTAACTTAGATCTTTAGGTCTAAGGGCACACTGTAGAGGTTAGGAATTTGATTGTATCGATTTGTCATCAAGTGTACCTTTGCGGTGTCATTTCTCTCATCTCTTTTCCCTTCGTATCCCCCCAATTCTTCCTACGGTAGTGCATGTTTGGGAGGAGGTCACAAAACCCTGAATTGTGTGAATTGCCTGATAAATTTAGAAAAGAAGCTGAATTGTCCTCCTCCACAAACATGGCTGCACGCCCACCCCCAAATCCCGAGGGAGGAAACCACCCTCAAAACCCACCAGGTGATGGAGCCTTAGATCTCATAACCCGCCTCCAAGCCCAAATGGAAATGTATAATGAACAAATCGACGCCATTAGGGAAATATTGGAGGAAATGCAGAACCCTCCCAAACGGGAGGAGCCTAGGTCTCTTAGCTCCTATCAGAATCCCGCTACTACAAAGACCATAGGACAAATTCGGGTCCCCATGGGCGGGGACGACTTTGAATTAAAACCTAACATAATTGGTGTAATGACCCGATTCCCGAGTCCCTACGAGACAAGAGAACCGGACCGACTCGACTAATCCCAAGACCTAGTCGTCCAACGAGGAAGTAACCAAAAGAGCAGTAAAATAAACCACATTCAGCATGAATATAGCTAACAGTAAGAAAATACAGCAGTAAGGAAAGAAAACACTACAGTATATACCACCACAACAGTAGAACAACATTCATAACATAATATGAACTGCAGGTAAAGAACAGTACAGCGGTAATAAGAACTACTCACTACAACGGAAATAAAAGGAGGTACAAGAGAACAGTGGTAACTCTACTGGACCCTACTCGGCCCAGCGTCCTCTGCAGCCGCTGACCCTGGCTGCTCAACACCTGGTCCTGAAAGGTAACGAGTGTAACACGTTAGCAAAATGCTGAGTAGAGTGGCAACTAAAACAAAAGAAACAGTAGAGTGTACAGTAGCTGTTTTATTTTCTTTCTTTATTTACGTCTTTCTATTGTTTCTCCATTGTCTATTTCTCAGATCCTTTACTTGATCTCGAATGTTCCTCGTGGGAACGATCTTGATTGCAGTCTTTTCCGAAAAGTAGAAGTAACACGTGGTGCTCTCCTGGCCGGGAGAGTCCCTCGTGGTGGTCCTACCTTCCCAGTCAACCACCCCAAGGTCACTGACAGACGTAACGGTGACTACGGCATGCGCGATAAATGCACGGGTAGCTAACCCGCACTGGCACGCGGTTAGTCGTTTCCATTAACCGGTGCGCCCAAAGCACAGCACGGAACCAGTACAGGGCAGAGCCCTCTCAGTAACAGGGGTCCAACCCCTCTACAGTAACCAAACAGAGGCCTTGCCCCTCCACAGTCCGCGCACCCTCGCCTGACTACCCTGGTTTGCCCCAGTGGGCCTAACAAGTCGGTGTAGGAGGCTAGCAGAACCCCGGGGCTTGTGGGGTAGCTAGTACCTCCCTACACTAGTAGCTCTCCTCGGTACTACGTACACGAGGGCCAGCAAGTCGGTACAGAGTGGCAAGTCCTAACCCCGGGTCCCTAGGGCAGCTGGCTCCGCTCTACACTAAATAGGGGGACAGTCGCTCTCCTTGGTACTCCGTACTCAAGGGCCAGCTCACTTCCCCAATTCTATTCCATTTACTTTCCAGGAGTTCTACTCCTAATTCCCTGTAGGGTTCCAACTCTTTTAACTTAGCGCATTCCGGTTTCACCTTTCCAGTTTCACGTTCATACATCCCATATTCTTAATCATGTTCATTTATTCATAACAGGTAGCTGTTTAAACAAATTTACAGGCAGCTATTATTTCTTTTCCACATTTTCAAGACTGCAGTGTTCACATATTCCACTAGTTTTCCCATCCTAGGATTCATGTCATACCCTAGGATCTATCATACAATCTAGTTTTCCAACCCTAGGATTTATGCAACACCCTAGGATCTATCATTCAATCTAGTTTCTCATTCCTAGGATTCATGCGATGTCCTAGGTTCTATTTATGGTTCCATAATTTAACAGATTATGCTAATAAACTTAAATGCCACTCTACCGGTTACAACAGGCGTACTGGGGGCGTGGT
The DNA here is from genome assembly GCA_037157565.1 of Thalassia testudinum. NCBI lineage: Eukaryota > Viridiplantae > Streptophyta > Magnoliopsida > Alismatales > Hydrocharitaceae > Thalassia > Thalassia testudinum. The sequence goes on along the minus strand of JAZHRO010000067.1, from coordinate 15,703,626 downwards.
CGAGAATCCCGCGTACCTCCGCAACCCCCGAGACTGCAACGGAATGGGGTCCTATCACAAGGATCAAACACAAGGAGTTTCTCAAAATAGTATACAACTACTGTAGACGGGTAGAGGATTAAATTCCGAAAAGAACGCAACTCGAAACGCGGAAAACGGACTCCGAACGGGCCCTAAACGGGTCGAAAACGACGAAGCAGTGCAAAATCAGACGTCTGGAACTTATTCCAGACGTCTTAAAAAGTGGATCAGGGGTTACCTTGCTCTGCGTGGTCTCTCAGACGTCCAGAAGCCTGCGGGGGCGTCTGTCCTAGTTCCCAGACGTCCGATGGTCACCCCGGACGTTTGGAAGTCGCTCCCGTCGTCTGGCACTACAGCCAGACGTCTGATTCGCGCTGGATGGCGAATCCGAACCTGCGCGTACCCATTTCCTCTCTCTCTTAGTACGGTCAGTCGAAGAAGAGGAAGAAAGACGGAAATAACTCACCTTTTAGACGTCTGGACAGTCCTCCAGACGTCCTCCACGCAGTCTGGTTGCACGTCCAGACGTCTGATTCTGGAGAAAATTCCAGAACCAGGGCGCAACTCGCCCTCCGCTCGCGACGCTCGGCCGCGCCGCGACTCATCCGCCTGCTGCTCGAGCTGCAGCAGGCCTCCCGCGTCACCCCACGTCCGTTGCGCCCCCGCCGGCCGGCTCCCGCTGCCCCGGCAGGCTCGAGCCCTCACGGCCGAGCGGCTCCTCTTCTCGCGCAGCGCCTCCTCCCGCACTCACCGCGACTGTCGCCGCCCCGCTCGCTCGTGCTCGCACTCGCACTCGCTGGAAGAAGAGGAAGGAGGAGCGGAGGTGATGAGAGTGAGGGAGAGGGCGTGGCTTTTTAAAGCCGCGCGGGGAGAGAGAGCGAGAGAGAGAGGGGCGCAGTCTGCGCCCGCAGGAGGAGAGGGAAAAAGAAGAGGCGGAGCAGGTCTACACGCGCAGGCGCGCAGACGCAATGGTGTGTGCCGCAGAAACTGAATCCCAGACGTCTAGAAGTGATACCAGACGTCTGGTACGACGTCTGGGCCACCTCCCAGACGTCTTAAAAGACGTCTGAAAGCACTGTTCGTAACAATATAAAAAACTCAAAGGAAGTTTCGTCCCCGAAACTTGCGCTAACTAGGGTGCGGGAAAACGTCATAAATACCATAACAAACTTAAAGAGGACCAAAGCCGGTCCGAAAAGACGTACCCGCGAAGAGTTCTGGGTACCGCTCCCGCATTGCCGCCTCAGGCTCCTAGGTAGCCTCCTCGTACCGTTGGCTCCTCCACAAAACCTTTACCAGGGGTACTTGCTTTCGTCTCAAACTGCGGACGGCTCGGTCTAGAATCTGCACTGGCCGCTCGGGGTAGGTCAGGTCGTCGCCCACCTCGACGCTCTCGTGACTCAGTACGTGACTGGGATCGGCTACGTACTTCCTGAGGTTGGACACGTGGAACACGTTGTGCACACCAGAAAGCTGCGGGGGGGAGGGCAAGCCTGTAAGCAGCGGGTCCAACTCGCTCCAGGACCTCAAAGGGCCCCACAAACTTCGGCGCAAGCTTCCCTCTCACCCCAAACCGCTGCAGGCCCTTCAAGGGCAAAACACGGAGAAAGACGTGGTCCCCAACCTCAAACTGCACCTCTCTGCGTTTCCAATCCGCGTAGCTCTTCTGTCTGCTCCTGACAGTGCGGAGTCGCCTATGGATCTGCTCGACCACCTCCTGACTCTGCCGGATCAACCTGGGGCCAACCTCCCATTTGGTCCCCACCTCAACCCAACTCAAGGGTGCTGTACACCTCCATCCGTACAGAGCCTTGTAGGGAGCCATGCCGATACTCGAGTGATAACTGTTATTGTATGCAAACTCCACTAGGGGCAGGTGCTCCTCCCAAGAGCCCCTCCAGTCCAGTACACAGGCATGCAAAAGGTCCTCAAGTGTCTGTATCGTGCGCTCAGACTGTCCGTCCGTCTGGGGGTGGTAAGCTGTACTAAACCTCAACCGCGTCCCCAGGGCCTGCTGAAACTCATCCCAAAACTGGGACATAAAGCGGGTATCTCGGTCGGATACGATCTCCCGCGGAACTCCGTGTAGTCATACCACGTCGTGGATATACCTCTCTGCCAACTGTGCTGATCCCAAAGTGACTCGGATCGGCAGGAATCGTGCCATCTTCGTCAGTCTATTCACAATTACCCAGACAGCGTCGTGCCCTCGCTGGGTAACAGGTAAGCCCACCACCAAGTCCATGGTGATGCTCTCCCACTTCCACTCTGGCACTGGAAGCGGCTGTAGCGGCCCTGCAGGCCTCTGATGCTCGGCCTTCACCTGCTGGCACACTAAGCACTATTGCACGAATTCACCCACATCCCGCTTCATCCCCCTCCACCAAAACTTGCATCTCAAGTCGTGGTACATCTTCGTGTTTCCAGGATGTATGGTGAATCTGGAACCGTGTGCCTCAGTCAGGAGCTCTCTCAACAGCTCCCCGTCTCTGGGAACACACAACCGTCCCGTCAGGCGTAGCACCTGGTCTGTGAAAGAGAAGTCCCCTGGGTCTCCTGATAGTACTCTGTCGCGCAAGGACTGCAAGTACGGATCGGCCATCTGTCCTGTGATGATGAGGTCTATCAGCTCTAGCCTAGTTTGCCGTGTCACAGTCACTGCCCCACAGTACCCCCGTAACTCTAGAGGTCGCCAACTGCCCACCTCCTCCAAAAGGCTCCAACTCTGTAACTGTAAACTGGCCAAGTGTGCGGGCACCTTATGGCTCAAGGTGTCAGCCACCACATTGGCCTTTCCCGGGTGGTAGGAGATGCTGCAGTCGTAGTCCTTCAGGAGCTCCAACCAACGTCTCTGTCTCATGTTGAGCTCCTTCTGATCAAAAAGGTATCTGAGGCTCTTGTGATCTGTGAAAATCTCGAAGGTCTCACCGTACAAGTAGTGCCTCCAGGTCTTCAGCGCGAAGACGACAGCTGCCAACTCCAGGTCGTGGGTAGGGTAGGTATGCTCATGGGGCTTCAGTTGCCGTGAAGCATAAGAGACAATGTGACCCCTCTACATGAGCACGCCTCTTAACCCCTGCAAGGAGGCATCTGTGTACACAATGAACTCGCCACTACTGTCAGGGATGGTGAGCACGGGAGCCGAGGTCAACCTCTCCTTCAGCTCCAGAAAACACGCCTCACAGGCGTCTGTCCAAGCGAAGGGCACGTCCTTCCGGGTCAACTGTGTCATAGGACGTGCGATCTGTGAAAAACCTCTGATGAAACGTCTGTAGTAGCCTGCCAGTCCCAGGAAACTGCGAATCCCAGTGACTGAACGCGGTCTCTCCCACCTGAGTACTGCCTCAACCTTGGTTGGGTCCACCGCCAAGCCGTCTCCAGAGATCACGTGACTTAAGAAGGTCACCTCCCTCAACCAGAACTCGCACTTGCTGTACTTGGCGTACAGCCTATGTCATCTCAGAGTGTCCAGAACCATCTGCAAGTGCTGCCCGTGCTGCGTCTAATCTCTAGAATAGATGAGTACATCATCTATGAAAATCACCACGAACTGGTCCAAGTACGGTTTAAACACCCGGTTCATCAGATCCATAAAAGCAGCGGGGGCATTGGTCAGCCCAAACGGCATGACAAAAAACTCGTAGTGTCCGTACCGGGTGCGGAAAGCTGTCTTGGAGACGTCGGTCTCCCTGGTCCTCAACTGGTGGTATCCCGACCTCAAGTCGATCTTGGAGAACACCGTGGCACCCCGCAATTGGTCAAACAAGTCGTCAATCCTCGGCAGCGGATATCTATTCTTGATGGTGACCCTATTCAGCTGTCGGTAGTCCACACAAAGGCGTAAGGTCCCATCCTTCTTCTTCACAAACAGTACCGGGGCTCCCCAGGGAGACGCACTGGGCCTCACGAAACCTTTCTCCAATAGGTCTTGCAACTGAGACTTGAGCTCTCGTAGCTCAAGCGGTGCCATCCTGTATGCCGCAGTGGAGATGGGGCTGGTCCCTGGTACTAGTGAGATCTCAAACTCGATCTCACGCTCAGGCGGTAGTCCTGGTAACTCGTCTGGAAACACGTCAGGGTACTCTCTGACCACCAGGATGCTCTGGAAGTCTGCCACAGGGCTGGGCTCTGCCACTACACAAGCTAGGAAGCCCTCACACCCCTGGCTTAAAAGTCTCGCCGCCCGAAGTGCCGAAATGCACCTGAAGCCTCCGTCCACTGGCTGTCTGTGAAATTCGAAAGAAGGTAACTCCGGAATGGAGAAGACGATCTTCCTCTCAAAACAGTCCACCAAGGCGTGGTAAGCGGACAGCCAATCCATCCCCAGAATCACTCCAAAGTCCTCCATCTGTAACATAATCAGGTCAACTGGCAGGCTATGTCCCCCGACGCTGACCTCGCAATCCGTGTACACCTCCTCAGCTACAAACAGCTGACTACTCGGACCTCTAATTACGAACGGATTCTCTAATAGTGTATAATCTTGATCCAAGTTAACTGCGAAACTGGCTGCGACAAACGAGTGCGTAGCGTCGGAATTGAAAAGCGTGTAAAGGAGTCTACCGGAAACTGAAACCATACCTGCTACCACTGATCCCGAAGCTCTGGCGTCCCTGTGTATCAGGGCGTTGATACGCCCCTCAGCTCTAGGTGCGGACGAAGCAGCTACACTCTGCGTCAGACGGATAGGTGCTGGCTGGTACCCTCATCGCGACTGCTGTCCTCCTCCTCGCGCCTGGGAACCGCAGCCTCCTGCGCACCCTCCAGTGCTCTACGCGGGAAGTATCTGCTGACCTCCTACCCTAGACGGGCAGTCCCTCCAGATGTGGCCCGGCTGGCCACACTGGTAACAAAGGGAAACCCGACTCCCGCCCTTAGTGGGTCCCTGCTGTCGGCTGGGCGGGGGTCCGGTGTTGGCGACTGGCCCCTGTCGAGGGCCCCCAAAGGCCACTGATGGCCCTGTAAAACGTGACGGCTCTCCTGCGGACGCCACATGTCTCCTTTGAGTTCTCCTAACACGCCTAGTTTGACGGCGGAAATCTCGTTCCACCACCAACTCCCTTGTCGTACGCTCGGAAGGGGGAGGAGGGGGTGGCGATGGGGGTGGAAGCTGAAATTCTTCTCGAACCACCTCTCGAATTAGTTGGACGAGGTCCGGAGATGGTATGCTCAGGAGAAGAGGAAGGGTAGTATGTACTCCAAGCCCGACACATCTGTCCCTCAGGCCCCGACCTCGGCCGCGCCCGCGGCCCACCCTCCTAGTTCCACGACAAGGCATCTCCTACAAGGAGACGCAAAACAAAACGGAACACGTCACTACAGAACGATATCGAACGGAAACTTCTAAGAGCTCATGTCAAAAGATATGTTGTGGTAGCTACTCTAGTTATAGACATGTGAATTGGTTATTTTCCAGTCAGTTGATTCACTTCTCGAGACGACCTTGCTCTGATACCATCTTGTAACGACCCGATTCCCGAGTCCCTACGAGACAAGAGAACCGGACCGACTCGACTAATCCCAAGACCTAGTCGTCCAACGAGGAAGTAACCAAAAGAGCAGTAAAATAAACCACATTCAGCATGAATATAACTAACAGTAAGAAAATACAGCAGTAAGGAAAGAAAATACTACAGTATATACCACCACAACAGTAGAACAACATTCATAACATAATATGAACTGCAGGTAAAGAAAAGTACAGCGGTAACAAGAACTACTCACTACAGCAGAAACAAAAGGAGGTACAAGAGAACAGTGGTAACTCTACTGGATCCTACTCGGCCCAGCATCCTCTGCAGCCGCTGACCCTGGCTGCTCAACACCTGGTCCTGAAAGGTAACGAGTGTAACACGTCAGCAAAACGCTGAGTAGAGTGGCAACTAAAACAAAAGAAACAGTAGAGTGTACAGTAGCTGTTTTATTTTCTTTCTTTCTTTATTTACGTTTTTCTATTATTTCTCCATTGTCTATTTCTCAGATCCTTTACTTGATCTCGAATGTTCCTCGTGGGAACGATCTTGATTGCAGTCTTTTCCGAAAAGTAGAAGTAACACGTGGTGCTCTCCTGGCCGGGAGAGTCCCCCGTGGTGGTCCTACCTTCCCAGTCAACCACCCCAAGGTCACTGACAGACGTAACGGTGACTACGGCACGCGCGATAAATGCACGGGTAGCTAACCCGCACTGGCACGCGGTTAGTCGTTTCCGTTAACGGGTGCGCTCAAAGCACAGCACGGAACCAGTACAGGGCAGAGCCCTCTCAGTAACAGGGGTCCAACCCCTCCACAGTAACCAAACAGGGGCCTTGCCCCTCCACAGTTCGCGCACCCTCGCCTGACTACCCTGGTTTGCCCCAGTGGGCCTAACAAGTCGGTGTAGGAGGCTAGCAGAACCCCGGGGCCTGTGGGGTAGCTAGTGCCTCCCTACACTAGTAGATCTCCTCGGTACTACGTACACGAGGGCCAGCAAGTCGGTACAGAGTGACAAGTCCTAACCCCGGGTCCCTGGGGTAGCTGGCTCTGCTCTGCACTAAACAGGGGGATAGTCGCTCTCCTTGGTACTCCGTACTCAAGGGCCAGCTCACTTCCCCAATTCTATTCCATTCACTTTCCAGGAGTTCTACTCCTAATTCCCCGTAGGGTTCCATCTCTTTTAACTCAGCGCATTCCGGTTTCACCTTTCCAGTTTCACGTTCATATATCCCATATTCTTAATCATGTTCATTTATTCATAACAGGCAGCTGTTTAAACAAATTTACAGGCAGCTATTATTTCTTTTCCACATTTTCAAGACTGCAGTGTTCACATATTCCACTAGTTTTCCCATCCTAGGATTCATGTCATACCCTAGGATCTATCATACAATCTAGTTTTCCAACCCTAGGATTTATGCAACACCCTAGGATCTATCATTCAATCTAGTTTCTCATTCCTAGGATTCATGCAATGTCCTAGGTTCTATTTATGGTTCCATAATTTAACAGATTATGCTAATAAACTTAAATGCCACTCTACCGGTTACAACAGGCGTACTGGGGGCGTGGTCGAGAATCCCGCGTACCTCCGCAACCCCCGAGACTGCAACGGAATAGGGTCCTATCACAAGGATCAAACACAAGTAGTTTCTCAAAATAGTATACAACTACTGTAGACGGGCAGAGGATTAAATTCTGAAAAGAACGCAACTCGAAACGCGGAAAACGGACTCCGAACGGGCCCTAAACGGGTCGAAAACGACGAAATAGTGCAAAATCAGACGTCTGGAACTTATTCCAGACGTCTTAAAAAGTGGATCAGGGGTTACCTTGCTCTGCGTGGTCTCTCAGACGTCCAGAAGCCTGCGGGGGCGTCTGGCCTAGTTCCCAGGCGTCCGATGGTCGCCCCGGACATTTGGAAGTCGCTCCCGTCGTCTGGCACTGCAGCCAGACGTTTGATTCGCGCTGGATGGCGAATCCGAACCTGCGCGTACCCATTTCCTCTCTCTCTTAGTACGGTCAGTCGAAGAAGAGGAAGAAAGACGGAAATAACTCACCTTTCAGACGTCTGGACAGTCCTCCAGACGTCCTCCACGCCGTCTGGTTGCACGTCCAGACGTCTGATTCTGGAGAAAATTCCAGAACCAGGGCGCAACTCGCCCTCCGGTCGCGATGCTCGGCCGCACCGCGACTCGTCCGCCTGCTACTCGAGCTGCAGCTGGCCTCCCGCGTCACCCCGCGTCAGTTGCGCCCCCGCCGACCGGCTCCCGCTGCCCCGGTAGGCTCGAGCCCTCACGGCCGAGTGGCTCCTCTTCTCGCGCAGCGCCTCCTCCCGCACTCACCGCGGCTGTCGCCGCCCCACTCGCTCGCGCTCGCACTCACACTCGCTGGAAGAAGAGGAAGGAGGAGCGGAGGTGATGAGAGTGAGGGAGAGGGCGTGGCTTTTTAAAGCCGCGCGGGGAGAGAGAGCGAGAGAGAGAGGGGAGCAGTCTGCGCCCGCAGGAGGAGAGGGAAAAAGAAGAGGCGGAGCAGGTCTGCACGCGCAGACGCAACAGTGCGTGCCGCAGAAAATGAATCCCAGACGTCTGGAAGTGATACCAGACGTCTGGTACGACGTCTGGGCCACCTCCTAGATGTCTTAAAAGACGTCTGAAAGCACGGTTCGTAACAATTGGCCTAATAAATTTTCACTTCCATGGTCTTGCAAGTGAAGATCCTTTTCTCCACTTGGAAGACCTAACCCGATTGGCTGAAACTATTAAACCAAGAAATATCGGGTTACCAATAGTCCTCATGAAAATGTTCCCATTTTCATTGCGGGATAAAGCGTCGTAGTGGTTCCGCACCCTTGGGAGAACCATCCACTCTTAGGAAGAGATGCGAACAGCGTTTCTCAAGAAGTTCTTCCCAATCGGGTGAACCAATGCACTTCGCCGTGCTATCACTTCATTTACGCAACAAAACGGCGAACAGTTTCATGAGGCATGGGAGAGATATAATGGCCTCCTCAGGAAGTGTTCGCACCACGGTCTACCTAAGTGGCATATAGCCCAGATTTTCTACTATGGGCTAAATGAGACTTTGAAGCAGATTGCAAACACTTCCTGCGGAGGGAATTTCATGAATAAAGATGAGAATGGAGCATTTGAATTATTTGAAAATATGAGTGAAAACTCAATGAACAATGCTTCCATTATCGCCTTTAATCATACCAGCCTGCCCCGTAATGTTCACGAAGTTGACACGGGACCCTCCCATTCATCCACTGATCTCAGCCTTATTGCACAGAAATTGGATGAAGTCTCCGTCGTGCACAAGAAGCTGAATGAGCTTCTGGCCAACCCCGCCCGATCTATGGCAAACACCCCCACTTCACCACTTCGTCACAATCCCAATTCATCGAACACTAGGCTTATCCGGAGAAACCCCGCAAGACCTTCCTTACCGAGTGTCATGCCGAGCGACTCGGTAAGTCATGTGGAACTGGCTTCTGCAAGCCAGTATTTTGACACGGAGGACCAAGCCTCCGTGTGCTTGGACGCATATTTACATGAGGATGCATCTTCTGTCATAGAAGATGCCTACGCCTTTGGGAACAACCCGTTCTCTGCCACTTATAACCCAGGGTGGCGAAATCATCCAAACTTCGCATGGTCCAACAACCCGCAATGCCAAAACCCTGCGGGTGGACCAATGTGACCGTCCGCACCCGTCATCCCAAGGGCCCAGTCTAATCCTATGGCGAATCCGCCATCGGGTCCTTGCGCACCGCAAACAGAACATGCATCAAGCCCTCTTGATAAATTGATGCGAATGATGATGGAAATGTCAAAGCGCCATGAAGAGAACATGACCTCTCTTCAGCACCAATTGGTGTAGCAGAATGCTGAGATCAGTCAACTACGCATGGCGACTCAATCTCAGGGCACTCTTCCTGCCCAACCTGTTCCAAACTCGCGAAATTTCGTACCCCGTGGTCCTCAACCACATGTACGACCTTCTCAGGGGTAGGTACATCAAATTCTGCAGGCTCCGAGCATTCCACCGGGATTTCAGGCTAATCCCACTATAGCACCTCACTCTTATGTCCCTATTGCGAACCCTCCTCCGCCTTATGATCCCACTGGACCCGCATCGTCCAATGCGATCACTAAGAGGAGCGGTAAGCAGACCGTCGATCCGCCTCGACCTGATCCTGGCCCATCTTCTTCATCGCCCTCTCATTCGGGATGCGCACCGCATTCACGAGAGGACGATACACCCAAATTGGTGCCAGAATCAATCCCATTCCCTGATGCTCTACTGAGGGAGCCAAAAGGCAAGAAGAAGGATACGCAGGCCTTTGATAACCTGCGTAATTTGTTCAGGGATGTAGAAATCAAGGTGCCCCTGCTCGAGGCTATCGATCACATACCTATTGTCGCCTGATTTTTCAAAGACTACACAACACCCAAGCGAAAGTCAAAGAAAACTAAGAATCCGGTGGTTCTCTCGCCTCATGTGAGTTATGCTATACTATCAAATCTACCACCGAAGCAGAAAGATCCAGGCACATTGCTTATTTCCTGTAGCATCCAAGGCTGCAATTTTAACCGTGCCCTACTTGATCTAGGATCTTCCATCAATCTTATACCAACCATCATGCTCGAAAAATTTTCCTTGGGAAATCTGAAACCCACCCCTATCACGTTACAGTTGGCAGATCGTTCTGTCAAAATTCCAAAGGGTGTGGTGGAAGACGTTGTGGTTAGGGTCAACAGTCTCTGTTTTCCTGTTGACTTTCCTGTTTTAGATATGGAAGTTCCTAGCTCACTTTCTGATTGTCCGATCATCCTTGGTCGACCTTTCTTGGCCACAGCCCGTGCCCATATCGACTGCGAGTTGGGCTGTATTGAGATTGCTGTTGGATCTGAAAAGCTTAAGCTTAACATCTTCAAGGTAGCCAAGAACTTTGATTGCGATTGCATCGAGGATGACACGTCTGACGAGGACATGGCCGTCAGCGCATGTATCGGACTAATTGGGACCTATTCTGACTGCTGCGGACTGCCTGGAAACATTGACGACTGCCTGACCGACACATATTGTGACGTTCCCCCATCCCTTCCTAGTCCCGTACCTTCTCCTGACCAGACTTCTGACGAGGTTTTCTCCGCTTCCCATACCTCGTGGTCTGAGTCATATCAAGGCTACTCACCACCGGTCCACACTCTTGAAGATCGGATTGCCCTTTCTTTCCTGCCAAATCAGGCGGATTTACAACTCCACACTGGGACCTTGAGCCCACATACTTCTCACTGGGGCTATTCCTTTTTGAATCCATCTATCCAAGAAGCCCCTCTTCTTGGCCAATCTGAGGGCCAACTTCTTCCTCCTGACTTGTTTCCTGATCCGCTTGGGACACTCTCATCCCAAGAAATGCCAGATCTTTCACCATCCACTCCCGAGCTGAAAGAGCTGCCTAGTACACTAAAGTATGTTTTCCTGGGGCCAAATGAAATGCTCCCCATAATCATCAGCTCAAAATTGACTAGGGAGCAAGAGTGCAAACTAGCGAAGGTCCTTATGGAACACAAGGTAGCCATTGGATGGTCTTTATCAGACTTATCTGGCATTAGCCCCTCCTACTGCACTCACCGTATATATACGGAGGAGGAGGCTCGACCTTCCCGCGAGATGCAGAGACGTCTCAACCCTAACATGTGGGAGGTCGTTAAGAAGGAAATCATTAAGTGGCTGGATGCGGGTATAATCTACCCGATCAGTGATAGCCCCTGGGTGAGTCCGATTCACGTCGTGCCCAAAAAGGCAGGACTCACCATCCGTCTCAGTGATAGGGTGAATCCATCCCTACACGCACTCCTACATCTTGGAGAGTGTGTGTAGATTATAGGAAACTCAATGCTGCAACTAAGAAAGATCACTTTCTGCTACCTTTCATTGACCAAATCCTGGAGCGGTTAGCGGAAAATAAATTTTTCTGTTTCCTGGATGGATTCTCAGGATATAACCAGGTGGCAATTGACCCCCGGGACCAAGAGAAAACCACTTTTACCTGCCCCTTCGGCACCTTTGCATTTAGAAAGATGCCATTCGGACTTTGCAACGCACCAGCAACTTTCCAGAGATGTATGCTGGCGATATTTCATGACATGGTGGGTGACTTTCTCGAGGTCTTCATGGATGACTTTTCGGTCTTTGGACCATCTTTCGATGAATGTCTTGCCAACCTGACCTGTATCCTTAGGAGATGTATTGATGTAAACCGCGTGCTTTCCTGGGAAAAAAGTCATTTTATGGTAGACGAGAGAATTATTCTCGGACATATCATCTCCGATAGGGGTATCGAGGTTGACAGAGCTAAGCTTGATGTCATTGCTGATTTACCTGTGCCTGGCTCTGTCAAATAAATCCGTTGCTTCTTGGGACACGTCGGTTTCTATAGGAGATTTATCAAAGATTTCTCCAAGATTTCTCGACCTTTAACTCATCTCCTATCGACCGACGTACCCTTCGATATGGGCCCTGGTGACTGCGCTTTTCGTCTTTATAGTTATTATAGTCATTGTGGTATATGACAAAGCAGTTACCAGTTTAATACAATTTATTACTCGGAATAACAAGTTTCCCGAGGTCGAACTCAGGGAGCAATTATAATTCTAGAAGCCTATAAATTCTCAATATAAGGTTTTATAAAAATTAAAAGAGAGAAAGAATTGGCTTTTTCTTCTTCTCTTTCTGTCTTCTTCTTTGCTCTTTCTTCTTTTCTTCTTTTTCTTTCTTCTTTTCTGCTTCTGTGGTTCCTCTTTCTCTTTCTTCTTTCTTCCTCTCTGATTTTATTCTCTTCTTCTTCTTTCTTTCTCTTCTTCCTTATGACTGCAGAGGCTTCTGCCTTCTCTTCTTTCTTCTTTTCCTCTGCTCTGGCCGTTCCTCTTCTTTCCTTCTTTCTTCTTCTTCTTCTTTTCTTCTGCTCTGGCCGCTGACCTTCTGTCGTCTGACTCGGTGCTCAGACGGCTTAACTGTGAGTTTGCTACAGTGCGGCTCTCCTTCTTTTCCTTCAGCTGCTCTCCTTCCTTTCTTCTTCAGCAGCTGCTCAGTGCGGCTAAGTCTTTAGCCTCTCCTCCTCCTCTCTTCTTCTTCCTTCGCCTGCTTCTTCCTTCTTTTTCCTTCTTCCTTGCGCGTACACACAATTATCAGTGCAAAACCTACCCCTACCTCTTCTCGCGTCTCTCCCTCTCTCTATTTCTCTCTCAAAGGTTCGCTCCCAGAGCATTCGCGGGTATATGAGTTGGGTAACACGCCCAGGACCAGGCCCACCGGCGTGCAGTGGTGGGCGAGGAGTGCTTGGTCGGGTAGTCGGGTTCGGCCCAGGCCAGCGGGGCGTGAGCGCAGGCGAGGGCGGTTGCGAGCGTGTGGCGCACTGCGTGCATGGGTGAGGGACCTGACCCCTGTGTATCGAAGGCGAACAGCTAAGATCACAAAATCAATTTAAGTGTAGGCGCGAGGCCACACACTTACGAGGTGGGACTAAAGTCCCACCTCTGCTCTGCACGCCCGCAGGCGAGAAGGTGCTGGCAATTGGGGTAGCAACAAAGGCTCGCGACCCCAATTGCGAACCTGGGCGCACTTGCGGAAGCACCCCGCGTTGCCTGGAGCTCACGCCTGGGTTGGAGGGGTCCTGGAGCTGCCTGCGAAGAAGCTTCAGCAGCTCGTCAATGGCGGCGAGGAGGCGGAGACTTGAAATCACAAAGATAGCCTCTCGACCATATCAGACAACGCAGGGAGCCTCGTCGGAGTGTGGCGAAGGCAGTGCGAGGGTCGGCGAGGCGCAAGAGCGCCTGTGTCCGTGTGCCTAGGGCAGATTGTGTGTGCGGAAGTGGGTGTGTTCGGGGGGTGGTCGGGAGGTGAAGGGCGGTGAATGGAGTGGGGGAAATGCTTGAGTGGAGTGAGGGGGATCTTCTAGGCTTGTCGGCGAGGGGTGAAATGCTCTGTGGAGGTGGAGCGACCTCGCCGGAGATGGCGACCGGAGATGGGGAAGGTGGTGATGGACAGTGGCGGTCGGTGGGATAAAATGGTAAATTAAGAAGGGAAAAATATAAGGGAGAGAGAGGGGAAGATTCCTACCTACTTAGTTGACGAAGAGGGAGAGGAAGGCGTCCGGCTCGTGCCTGTTGGAGCTGGGGATGAAGGTGCCCAGGAGGGGGTTATCGGCGACGAGGAGGAGATCTAAGGACGTTAGCTGGTGCGGCCTGGCGTGGGAAGATGGGGCAGAGTGGGCTCTGCTGCAGGTATGGAGGCAGAGCGACGAGGAGGAGGGAGGATCGCCGGAAGCTAGGGCACTCTGACTGGAGAAGGGAGATATGAAATCGAGGTTTTTTTCTCCGCCAGAAGTAGCTTGAAGGAGATGGCAGACCCTGTCGCTCCTTATAAAGGCACTGGAGAGGAGAGGGGACCGAGGGAGCGACGTGTCGTGCTCGCCGGAGATGGCCGGAAATGGACACCCATGCCTTTCGTGCATTCGTACAAGAGGCATGGTCGGTTGCAGAGGTCAGGGGAGGGTCCCTGCAACAGAGGACTACGCAGGGAACCCCCCGCTCGTTCCTGAGGACGGGCGCCTTGCCCTACGCGGCGCCAACCTCTGTGCAAGGTCGCCGGAGGTATGGCGCTGCGCAGAAATGGCAGGGAGGACCATTCTGCAAAGAACGACAAGAAAGATAGGGGGTCATTCGCAAGGGTTTCAAAAGATAAGGGTCAAAAAGTAATTTAAGAGGATCAATTTGTAAAGTCGGTCAAGATGGTCTTTTCTTAGGCCCAAATTTTTATACCAGCCTAATTTGAACCTAAGGATTTTAATGGTGAAATTTGATTTTAGGTTGGACCATGTTTGATCGGTCAATTTGCACAAAAACCCAAATTAGGTCATAAATTGGGCATGGTTCTCATTTTAGGTCAAAATAGGTTGCAAAGGCCAAATTGAAGGTTCTAAACCCTAGGGAATATTTTTCCATGAATTTTAGAGGGTTTAGTTGATTTTTGTCTTATCTCGAACCTCATGAATTAAAGTGGATTTGTTTCAGGGTTACAGAATGTCATTTAATTCCTAGAAGTTGCTATAACCCTTTTCAGATCAGATCATCCCACTTCCCTCCTTATTAAGCTCATTTGACTTGTGTTTAGACCCTTAATTACCCTATTTTCGCACTGCATTGGTAAAATTACAGTTTTACCCCTTATGATTTGTCTTATTCTTTAACTCAGAATTCTCTGAGTTAAGCCTCTCTTTGGGTTTTGTAGGAGCTTCTTTACACTTATTTAGATTAAATTGTGCTAGTTAGGGTTCATGATGAGGTTCTCATCAGGCCCCGACTGCATACGAGCATTCACGCAACTGGGTAATGCTGTCACCAAGGCCCCTGTTCTCTAGCCACCCGATTGGTCCCTCGACTTTGAACTCATGTGTGATGCTTCCAACCTTGCAGTCGGAGCCATCCTGGGACAAAGACGTGATAGACACCCCTTCGTGGTGTACTACGCCAGTAAGACGTTGGACGAGGCCCAGCGTAATTATACTACCACTGAAAAAGATTTACTGGCGGTCGTATTTGGGCTGGAGAATTTCCGCTCTTACCTTCTGGGCTTACATGTTATTGTTTTCACTGATCACGCGGCCATTCGCCATCTCATGCACAAGAAGGATGCCAAGCCTAGACTGATTCGTTGGATCCTTCTGCTCCAGGAATTTGACATTGAGATTCGCGATAAGGCCGGAGCCCAGAATGTTGTGGCTGACCATCTTTCCAGACTGGACCCTGACCATATTGGACTTACTCTGCCAATTAATGAGATTTTTCCCGATGAGCACCTATTGGCAATTAATGTGGCAAGTGGACCTTAGTATGCCGACATTGCCAATTACCTTGCTTCTGGATCCCTTCCACGTGGCTGGCCTAAAAACCAACGTGAGCGTCTCATGGCAGAAGCAAAGTATTATTTCTGGGATAATCCACTTCTTTTTCGAATAGGTGCTAATCAAATCATCCGTCGCTGTATTCCTGACAGTGAATTCCCCAGTGTGCTATCCTTCTGCCACGATCAGGCCTGCGGAGGCCATTTCTTTGGGAGGAAAACTGCAGCCAAGGTGTTGCAGTGTGGTTTCTTTTGGTCCTCCCTTCACCAGGATGCACACAATTATACCAAGCATTGCACTAGGTGCCAGTCGTTAGGGTCAATGTCACGTCGTGACATGATGCCCTTGCAACCCATCCTAGCTGCGGAAATCTTTGACATTTGGGGAATTGATTTCTTGGGTCCCTTTCCTCCTTCCAACGGCTTCGAATTTATCCTCGTGGCCGTTGATTATGTTTTGAAATGGATCGAGGCTATTCCCATGCGTCGTGCTGACCATGTTATATCCACTCGATTTGTCAAAGACCACATTTTTGCGCGTTTTGGGATCCCTCGAGCCATTATCTCGGATGGAGGAAGCCACTTTACCCATGCTTCTTTTCGGGCACTTATGAGAAAATACGGAGTCCACCATCGTATCGCGTCTCCGTATCATCCTCAGACGAACGGCCAGGCAGAAGTGTCGAACCAGCAAATCAAGCAAATTCTCTAGAAAATGGTTCGACTTGATCGTAAGGATTGGTCCAACAAGCTGATTGACGCACTTTGGGCGTATCAGACCGCCTTCAAGGCTCCCCTTGGTATGTCTCCTTATAAAATTGTTTACGGGAAGCCTTGTCATTTGCCCATGGAGTTGGAGCACCGCGCTTATTGGGCGGTTCGCCAATGTAACCTCGACTCAGATCTGTGTGGTCGAGAAAGGAAACTCCAACTCCAGGAGCTGGAAGAGCTCCGTCGTGAAGCCTATGATTCTGCATTAACTTTTAAACAACGCACTAAGGCTTTTCACGACAGCCGTATTCGGTGGAAAGAATTTGAGCCATCTCAGTAAGTTTGGCTCTACAATGCCCGGCTCAAATTCTTTCCTGGGAAACTGAAGTCCAAATGGACTGGTCCTTTCCTGGTCTCGAGACCATTTCCCAACGTGGCTGTTGAGATTAAAGATCCCAAATTTGGGCATAAATTTACGGTCAATGGGCAGCGTTTGAAACCCTATCTTACTCATGAACCTACCCCCGTTGGAGAATCTGTTGCCTTGCTGGAGGGTAACTAATTTTGTGCCTCATTCTGAGTCCATCTGGGGATGTTAAATTCAACGCTCGTTGGGAGGCACCCCAACAACACTCACCATCCATCACTTTTCACGCCACTATCACGATCACTTCACTTTTCACTTCACCACCCACCATCCACCCACCCTACCACCCTGCTGTATACCCTGCACCTTAGCTCTCGTTACCCAATCTTTCATCCTTCCTCTACCCTTCCTTGCATGCATATGAGGACATAGCATCATTTGGCATGGGGGGGTGGATAGGCATCCTTAGGATCTGGGTATTTTAGGGTATCATGCAGTTTCCACTTATCTATAAATATGTAAAAAAAAAAAATGAAAATGGTGTTTAGTAATGATTTGAAGGCTGAAACAAAAATACAATAAGTGTTTATGGATATTCAACCACTGTTTTGAAGACTTTCCAGGCCACAGAAGCTTGATTTGCTCAGGCTCGGCTTAATTCACTTGAGCATTGACAAGATAGATCGGGATCTCTCCTAACTAAGGACGTATTCTTATACCTGAGATACCAGTACAGGATCCATTGGTTTGCTTCTACTCAAAAGCCTAAGTAATCTTGGTTTACACTACACATATCAAGAAAGACCAGGTGAACATAAGATCCAACTCTAGTGTTCATTAGGGAAGGTGGAGTCCTTACCTGTGCGTGCAGGTAGACTTTTTATCCCAGGCTTTAGTCTTGTGTTTAGGAGAGACTCTTTCCACCAAAAAGGAACTCTCCCACCAAAAGAAAAGTGTGCTCCTCCAAATAATGTTATAAGAGATATACTGACACGTGTTTCAAAAAAAAAAAGATGTAAATAAGTCAGTATATCTCACAAATGTCTGTAAAATCGCCCTACAAAAGTTCTTCAGGGCAGGTTACAAATACCCTATTTTCTTTGAGTCACAAATGTCAGAAAATGAGAGTTGAGTTTTCCATCATCCTTTTAAGGGTCAATCCGAAGACACGAGCTGAAACTGGGACCAACCTGTACTTAAAAATTCGTGAAACCCTGGGCTTGAGTCTTAATGTTCATCTGGTCAGTCTTGATCCTTCACTAAGCACAAGCCATAATCTCTTGAGCTCTCGAGTACGGCAAAAACCTCCTGCGTCCTGGAAATCGTACCTAAGGTTTAAATATTAAGAGTCTTGGTTAGTCGAGAGACGATCTATGTCACATAAGACTTAAAGTACTGGCAGTCTTCTCTACAATTGGTTCTCACAATATCCAACAAATAAACACACCTTTGTCGCCTCAGAAGAAAATCTTCAGCTGAAAGATCATTTCTAAATACAATACAAAAAAATGTTTTGCTAGGGACTAGCAAAAAATAGGCATGGGGGTATGATTGCACAGCAAAAATACACCAACAATTATGCCATCTTGTGCAATTTCCTAGCATTACCAGTGCATAATAGGCAACCATAGTCGCATTTGTGAAAATACACGCATGCATGCATTTATTTGAGAGGGGAGGAGAGTGAAATAAATGGCCTTGTAATTAACAAATTCCTCAAGTGCTGCCTTGCAAAATTCACCATCTTTATTTTTATCTTTATTTGACTTTCTTCTCCGTGGCTGCATGGCTGGACCTTCTTAGCACCATGCTCTGCACATCTGCTTGCCCTGCAGCTGCATGCACCGCATGTAGAGCCATGCACAGCCAGGGCATGGCTGTGCATGCCTCTTTCCTCTTTAAAAAGAGCTCAGCTTTCTTCTTTGAAGAGAGCCTGGTCCACACACCTACAGCAGCCTTCTTCCCTTCCAGGCCGTCTCCTCCCCTCTCCCTCCATACGCAGCCTCTCCTCCTCTGAGGAGTCACTCTGCAGGCAGGAGTACCTCACTGTGGTGCACAACCACCACCGTGAGTCCCACCACCGCCCAGCTCATCAAAGAGCCGGTGGGCGTGGTGGTTCTCTTCCCTGTTTCATCATTCCAAGCCAACCCCGCCATTGCCACAAGAGCTTCAAGCTTTGAAGCTCAAAGCTCTGCAACAGCAGCAGCAACAGCGCAGGCCTCCAGCGCACGCCTGCAAGCCACCCTCGCCACCGCACACGCCTGCAGGCGCCCTCGCCTCCCACTTCTTCGCATCTTCACCCGCCTCCGCGCAAGCCAGCAGCCAGCGCAACCTCTTCAGCGCGCGCACCAGCCGCTCCACACCTCCCGCACTCACAGCATCGGGTGCACCCAGTTGCGCAGCTCGACCATGCACTGTAGCCAGTGTTCACGCTAGTCAGCGGAACACTGTGGCTACAGTGCGGTGACTGGTAAGTTTCTCACTTATCCGATCACCCGATGCGCCGCAACCTGCGCTAGCTCGCACCCGCTCCAGCGCTCGATCCCGCGTGAGCCTTCGCCCGCGTACGCCCTCCCGCTTCAGCGTCTGCGTGCTTCCGCTCCTAGCGCCTTCGCTCGCACTTGCCTCTTCTCGCAGAGCTGTGCGCTGCGGTCTCTCCCCCACGCCTGCTCCCTCCTTTGTACGTGCCTACGCGCGTGCGCGTGCACTTGGCACCAAACGATGCCCGCTGCGTGCAGACGACTTAACTCTCCCAGCCTTCTTCACAGCAAGCACTCTCTCTCTCTCTCTCATAGCACTCTCTCACTCCCTCAACAGACACATACACACACACACTCTCTCGTACACATACCCACTCACTTATACACTAATATATACTTATATATATATATATACATATATTATTACCTATATAACTAAGTATAAGTATAGATACATATATATATATATATATACATATATATACATACATATATACATATACCTATAACTATAAATACATATATATATATATTTGTATATCTATCTACATATATCTATATCTATAGGTACTTATACTAATATATATAGATACATATACACACATATATATAACTATATGTATATATATATATACACATATATAGCTATATATACACTTATATAATTATAACCATATATATATATATATTTACAGATATATATATATTTTCATATCATCTACCATAAGTTGTATCGCGGGAATATCTACACCAGTTGCTGATATTCCCCGATACACGCGTACAGAAAGCGTTTTTCACACACATCTTCCACCATCCATCCTACACTCCATGCGGCACTTCGTCCTGTTGGCTGCATCTTTCTAGACGACAACTGACTCGACACCGTGCTACACGTCATCTCCACCCCCACCCCTATATACACACATATATATACTATATTTACTTTATTTTTGTTTCTCTTTCCTGCCACTAAAAAGATAAAAAAAATATACAAAAGAGAAAATCCTTGACTTGTAGGTACTTAGTTTTGCGAATAGCAAGACTAGTTTTGGAACCCTAATTTGGCTCAAAACAAAGAACCTGATTTTGAGGGTGTACCTCATGGACAAAAATTATCAGAAAAAAATATTAAATAGAAAAAACACCAAAAACATAATAAACAAACGGAAGAGATTCGTTGTAGGAAAGGTGTAGAAACTAATTCACTTCTAATCCCACTTCCCTGAGTTTGACCCTGGGCCTAAAAGTGACTAAGATAAAATCAAGTAGGCCAAGTAAAAAATTTTTTTGTAAAGAGATGGTTAGGCTCGATTTAGGTTAACCACTATACTCATTACAACGATAAAATCACCATATTAACACAACCTATTCGAGCTCGACTACATCCCTTTTCATTGCATAGCTATGATGGTGCTCTCAAATGTGTAGGGTGATCTTTGAGAGCAACAACACTTCTCTAAATGATTTCTCTCTTCTCTTGGACACAGTACGAGTGGAAGTAGTATGTCAAGGTGTATTTAACAAAGGAAGGGTCCTCCTTTATTTATAAAGGCCCTAAGAGGGGTTAGAAGGCTTTGGAAGGCTTTCATAGCCATTGGGAACAAATCACAAAAGATCAACCCAAAATGGCAACGAAATCAGGGTCATTTATAAGTCTGACAAGATTATTAGACATCTGGATTTAAGGTCAGACGTCTAATACTTTGTATGATCCAAAGGTCAGTCATCTGATTTAGAAAGGTTGATCATCTGGATAATGTTGGATCAAAATGGATGTCTACGAAGTAATTTATAAGACGTCTTGATGTGGTGTGACTCATTATAGCTAAAATGCCTAAGTTAGCCTAGAAATTAGGTTAAACACTACATAATTAACGCATGAAATGGGTATGTGTGGGAAATAACAGAAATGACCTAAAATAGCAAATTTATGCTAAACAAGCAAAATTAGGTCATAAAATGCGATATTCTATTCATTAATATATATTGATATCCAATTGCAAATTGAACACATATTTGGATTTAAAAGATCAAATTGAAAGAGAAATTAACTTCCTAAATGTTCAATTGTACTTAAATAAAAACTTGACTGCATGTGAACATCAATAGGACCTTAAATTAATGACTTTACATCTAGGTCCTCAAGTCATAACATTTTCTTCAAATAAAACCATCCAAGGACCTCTTTGATAACCGTAGGGACCTCTTTGCATAGCCCAGGGAACGTACTGCAACACTTTCTCACCACTTACGGGCCTGAGTACAATCTTTCCACCGTTTCAATCCAAGGGCCTTAGTGAAATTCCTCCATTAGACCTGCAGCTGCATGCACCTCTGGGTGCACTGTTCACCCGTCAAACACGCACCATCTGGGCCGTTGTTCCCTTGATCAACGGCCGATCTAAATCCAAATTTCACACGACTTTGCGCATGGATTCACCACTAAACCCATATCCAATCCAACAGCCATGTTTTGATTTGAATGCTTACGTGCACCTCTCTCTTCATCTCCACCATAGAAGCCCTAATGGCCTATTCTCACCACTGCAGCGACTACAATCAGTGAAGCGCCTACTTAAACTACTCCAGAGCTCCTCGTGCGTGCATCGACTCCCCTCCTACTTCCTTGAGCTAATCCCTTCCTCCCTATCTAGTTCCTTCTATCCCTTTCACTCGCCATGCATGTGATAGGAGCGTGGTTTTTCATCTTCAATTCCTCCTCATCGCTAGGGATGACGTATGCTTGAGGATGACCATGGAGCTCCATTAGAGGGCTCTTCACTCGCTGGAGACCTCCCTCCCTTCTTCCTCCTTTGCTACCAGCTTTGGATCCAGGCAACCCCATTCTTCCTATTAGATAGGATTTTCAGCTTTCTAGAGTAGTTTAGAGTAGTAATTAGTGTAATTAGATTAGCTAGGAGTAGATTAGAAATCATAATCAGTGATGGATTGGTTTAGAGTAGATTAGATTAGTTTAGATCAGGTGTTTTTCCACCTCCATTTCGATTCATAAATCTCCCTCAACACTCAACAATTTGTTTCTAATTTTCCCTTGCATTTTATTCATTGTTCACCCCTCCATCAAGGTCAAATTCAGATTTGGAAGCTTTGGCTTCTAGATCTGAATTCGCATCTACAATCCACTTGGGGGTCTCCCATTCACTCCATCAATTCACAAAGACCCCCCTATCTGGTTTTAGTTGAACTGATTCGCTCGATTCTTTCAAATTTGGTTTTCACGTCCAATCTTGCAATTTGGAGTCAATTTGATTTTAATCGAATTTAATTGAGTGATTCGAGTTTATATTTGCTTAATTGGGTGTATTGCGATGAATTTGAATGTGTTTTGATTGAGATTTATTCTCAAAGGAGCATATGCCCAATGGGAGCATTGTTTTGGGTAGCTATGGCCAAGGATAATCCAATACATAGATTAGAGGTCATAGCAATGATCTATTATTTAGAGGATCATTTAGAATACTTGCACACTAATTAATAGTGTGCACATGTTCTTCATGATTTTATCTTCATAATGATCCCCATTAAAAGCCCAAAATAGGGCTACATGGATTCCTAAATCAATCTAAATTCACTCTGATTTTTAAAGGAACAAATGATGATTTCAAGGTTTTAATGGAAATTCAGAGTTGCTTTGAGATGATTTCAATACCTAGTGTGATTTTCCTCTTTACATTGTCTATAATGTAAAGAGGAGATCATATTGGGGTTTTTTGAGAATTTTAAAGAATGAGTATTAGCCATATGGATTTTAGATCTTCATACATGGTTTTAAAAGGATTTTTGGATGAAAATGATTTGTTAGAGATCGAATTGATTTGAGCCTAAGATCAGATCTTCTTAGGTCTGATCTTGGTTGATTTTTTTTAATTTGACAGCAACAGCAGCAGCTCATCTCAGCTGCAGAGTTTTGTTTGAGCAACTTCCAGCTGCTGGGTGTTTGCATCTATTGAAGCAGCTAAGCTAAGACATCTAAATCTGCTGTAGATGAGGTAGCATTTTGGTCTAAAATGCGCAGCAACAATTAGCTAGTGAAATGTCTATATAGCAGCAGCAATAGCCACCATGGTGAATTGATTTGGCTGGTCTGAGAGAAATTTGAAGTGGATTTTGGATTGTAATGTAGCTGACATGTTGTCTAGAGTTAGAACTTAATATACAAGTATTCATGTACTAAAATTGAGTTTTAATTCAACTGGAATTGCTTGTAATCTTATGTTAAATTCTTTTGTCAACTACCATTGTGAATTATCTGTCCAAACTAAAATTTTAAATGCAAATTTAGTTGAAAATCTTGTTTAAATGCTCCATCATATCCCATGTGATGTGTTGAGTGTATGTGAATGCTTTTACTGATTGTTTAACCCTTAAAACACATTTAGAGGCCTTAGGCTCTTTATTGTAAACCCTTTTAGGAACTAAATTATGTTTAACTTGTAAATAAATTAAAATAATTAAAAAATCACAAAAAAATAAAAGAAAGGTGTCCTGGGTAGAATTGAGTATTTTTCTAAGTGTATGTTAAGTTTCAAGGTAATCTGAACCACCGGCTCAGTAGAACATACCAGCCGACGGTTCAGTATACCTTGGAATTTAATAAAAGAACATAAGAAGGAAAATACCAAAAAGAACTCTCTCATCTCACTCTCTCTCATCCTCTATCTCTATTATACATACAAAAAATATCCAAAAATACCCTATATACTATGTATATACTTGTATATATAAGTTAAAGCTAAGCTAAGTTCATATATTGTATAATATGTAAAAAATATATATAAATAACTTATCTATGTATTCTATATATTAAATTAAATATTTAGGATGATTTATTGTATATATAACCATATTGTATTATTATCTATTAATTTATATTAAGTAAATTTATAATAACCTAAGTAATTTTATAAACATATCTATATGTACATAATTGTACCCAATACTGTATACATGTATTTAACTATGTATTATGAACTATACAGTACCTATAATTTAATTTAATTATATATTTACAGAAGGTAATTAAGTAATTTATTAACTTAAAATAAAATAAATTAGTAATTTAATCTAATACTATGTATATTTATATAATGATATATTAAATATTTTGAATGTATTTATACTGTATTTATAATGTATTATAGTATTTATAAATTATTTATGCGTATAACTAACGAGAACATATAATTAAATGTATATAAATTAAAATAAAGCTTTTAAAATATAATAAAAATGTATAATAACATTACAACATATTCCACTTTTGTTGTCAATTAGAAACCGACGGCAAAAACTTATTAACCGATGCCATTTTGATGGTCGCTATTTTGTTTTCCCGTCAGTTTAAGGGCATATCTGATGTCAAAATAGTGTCTAACCACAAGATGGATAGGCCATTTTGACGTTGGTTAAAAATCAACGTGAAATACAATTGCCGTCGGTTTATTTAGAATCGATGGCAGAAAAGTGTTCACCCAAGGTCGGTTTAGATTTCTGCCATTGTTTCAAAATCAATGGTACGTGTATGTGCCGTCGCTTATTTGCCTAGCGACGACATTAATTCGGCCCTTTTTCCTGCCTTTACGCACCTTTTTTTGAAGTTTTCCCATCCATTATATACATTTACCGTTAGTTATATAAGTTACGGCAAAAATATTTTTGCCATTGCATATCATTAGAACTGATGGCATATATATGACGGCAAAAATATTTTTGCCGTCAGTTTACTTATAAGCAACAGAAAATATGTGACATAGTTAGTCTAGAAGATATTTTGACCGTCAGTTATTATGGAAAGCGGTGGGAAAAATATTTTTCCTGTCAATGATAAGCCGTCGATTAATTAACTAACCGATGGCAAATGTATGAATTTTTTTTTTAAGAAATTACAAAATGATGGAACTACATACTAAATATACTTAAAAGACTTACTAATGAAGAGAAGTCTATATTGCATAAATATAAAAAGTCTAGTACATAAAAAGTTCGAAAAAGAAAAATTTACATAAAATGAAAATAAAATATTTACATGAAAAACAAAAGAAAAGAAAAGTATAAATATCACTATGTAGCTGCCCCGATGCTACTAGCTCCACCCATGTCGTTGTCGTCATTTCGTCTGTGGATGCTGGGATCTGATGAAGATGGATGCTCTGACTGACCCTTCTGCAGAAGAAGGGTTAGAAGCTTCTCAATCTTCCAATCCATCTTATTTATCTGTGATTGCATGACATCTATCTAACTCTTCATATATGTCTCTCTCTTCTCCCTCTCTTCCTCTTGTCTCTGTAGTGTGTCGATTTTTTGATGCAACTGATCGACGACACTAGATGAGACGGCACCTTTCTTCCCATACAAGGTAGATAACGTATGTGCCCTCCCCGCATTACGAACAAAACCACCGTGGTCCAGTGGCATCACTCTCCTAAATGTGTCCTCTGGTTGTAAAGGCTGGTGGACGCTGTTGGACGCCTCGTCAGTGAGGGAATGTACTAACTATACCATTTGCTTCTACATATATTAAAAAATATTATTATAATATATATAGAAAGTTATAAATATTTTTGAGTTTAAGAAACTTACATGTTTCTCCTGGTATGACTCATGAATCCACTTATGTGCACTGTCAGCTGCAGCCTTACTGTGGATGACCTTGTATATATCCATCCTATTCATTTCCATCCCATCATGTGTAACGGATTGAAAATATAAAAATGATATAATTATATTAAGATAACATAAAAATTAAGTAATATTCAACTAAAAAGTAGTTCCAACACTTATATAACAGCTCATGACCGTCTCGATACTCCTTCGACCCAAATAATGGGTCTGTGGTGGAGCTTTAGCCCTATTAGCCTTATTTTTTCTTGCTTTCTCCTGTACATATACATATTAATATTTTTTATGAATGAAAGATATATGAAATTAATAGAATAATTTGTAATCGTTTACTAACCTCCGTCTTTGGATTCAACCAATGCTCGCATGCCTTCTTCCAGTTGTTAGGCATGACATCAGGAGCATCTCCCATTGCCTCCTCTGGTGAACTCTTGTTAGAGAAAAACTAAATACCAAATATAAATTGTTATAAATAATATAAGAAATTATGTACATAATAAAAATGTAAATGTTTAAAAATTCTTATATTTCTCTTGGTCTCCGTCCTCCAATCCCTGTGGATTTTGGCAATGTGCTTAAGGATATATCGGGAGGCATTGGGGTCGTCAATCTTACTTTATAATAATTTTAAGATAATGTTATAAAGGAAATAACTTTTATAAATAAAATTACCTCCAATTGATAGAGGAACTATCTTTTCAGCTCTGCGGGCACCTTCCTCCAGTTGAAGTAGCAAATGGGTATAATGGACTTAATAATTGTGCCCACTCGACTGATAAAGCCCGTGTAATTCTCCGCCTCCCCTGCGGTTCTAAGCCTAATTGTTATTCTCACGCCCTCAGGGATACGCTGAAGGTCTAGATTTTTTGTCTTCCCCTGTCCTCTTGTTAGTCTACCTGCGTAAACATTAATCATATTCATTATATATGTTTGGAGTTATAATAAACTTTAAAACAAATAAGTAATTTACTTCTTAAGGTATATGATTTCTTATCGAAACTTGAGCCCGCCACTGAGGGGTCGACATGAACTGGAGACGTACTCCCCAACATCTCACCCTCTGCCTCCTCGCCCTCCTCCTCTCCCGCCTCCTCCCCCTTCTCCTCATCTGATCCTCCATAATCTGGATCATCCTCTACTCGGTCTGGCAAGATCTAAGCAATCTCCTTCCACTTTCCCTTCCTCCTCGTATGTAGTAAATGTGTCATCTCTTCAAGTCATACAAAACATGACGGGGGGGTGGCTGAAGCTGCTGTTGAAGGAATGGCTGAGCCTACTGTGGTGGGGTGGCTGAGCTTGAGGAGACGAATCAAGCTGTGTGGAGGGCTGTGTCTCAGGAGGACATTTTTTTTAAGTTTTTTCTTAAACAACTTCATCTGTAACACATATAAAATGTAATAATTAATATAATTAAAAATAATTAATATATAAATCAACAAACATGAATTTCAATTTTACTCCAAATCCCCTTTATAATGACATATATGCCCCTATAAATTTTAATTTTAATATAAATTTCATTTAAACAAAAATGAAATGAAGCAAAGAAATTGTTACTGATTTTAGATGTCAACATTGATTGCAAATAAATGATCTTCTTTTGTTAATTTCTGGTATGCTTCAGACTGTACGTTAAAATGGTTACGCAGTACTATTCTTATGGGTATAATCCATCCCCTTTAGCAATTATCGGGGACATAGAAACTTGTGCTGCTTGACATGCCAATGTGAATGGTTCATCAAATTGAAGAATTTGACGATTACGATTTAAACTCAAGAAATTATATCTTGTCAATTTTGAAATCGGTGCACTCTTTAAAAACATTAAGCCAATGACATTTAAGTAGGACAACTCTGCGATCAAATCTGAAGCTGATCTCAACAATTTCTCTGATTTCACCATAATATCCGTCTGGACCGGTGGAAAGATCTGAATCAATAACTCCAGCTTGTTATGTAACATTTCTATCATCAATTTCTTTCATCCTGAATCTGAACCCATTTATTATATACCCAGAGTGGTAATGTGCATAATGTAATGATGAATCGACAATTATATTAAAGTATGGTACCCATCGTGGGTCCTTATCCTCTTTCAATTGATTAACCCAATCTTTAAACCAATCTAAGTCAAATTCAGTTTCCTTAAAAGAGGTAACCGTTCGAATTCCTCGTAAAATGAATCAATTTCAGGAATTTATTTTAAAATATATAAATGTGCGCAACGTCTGTCATTTTCTGAAATTGCCTTGTACTCTGTATGAAGAATCGACTTTCCTCTGATATAAAAAATTGACAAACATTCTTCATCACTGTCTTTGTATTCCCCATCACAGTTCCTTTGAAGTTTATTAAAGCGGTTGTCTATTTTATTCATTTACATGGAAGTAAAATTTATGCATTCCTCCATGGGATACCCTTATACAATGGATTCTTTCGATTTTGCCTTGTTCAAATCATAATCTTTAAGCTTTTTCAAAAAATCGCTCCACAAGATACATCCATATGAATTGTATAAGTCCATCGATTCTTGCTTCATTTGCAAGAAGCAGGGTGAGATGAACCATTACATCAAAGAAGGGTGGGGGAAGAATCTGTTCCATCTTACAGAGAGTAATGACTATTTGTTTATCCCAATGATCCAACATATCATTTAGTAACGTCTTCGAACAAATAGCTTTGAAAAATCTGCTCATCTCTGTGAATGAATCAACAATTAGCTCTGACAGTATCCCCCATATTGCTAGTTGGTGACGACCTTCCTCTATAGTTCTATTATTTCGTCGTAGTATAGTATAGAGAAGTGATTACCAGTTTAATACAATTTGTTACTCGGAAATAAAAGAGTTCCCGAGGTCGAACTCAGAGAGCAAGTTGTATTCTAGAGATACAAATTCTTATTACAAAAAATATTACAAAAATAAAGAGAGAGAGAGATAAAAATTTGGTTCCTTTTTTCTTCCTCTTTGTTTTCTCTTCTCTTTGGCTTTTGGTTTTTCTTCTTTGTTTATCTCCTGGTGGTCTTCTTCTTCTGCCTTCTGTTCTTCAGATCTTCTTCTCGTGCTCTCTTCTTCTGCTTTTGCTGTCAGGACGTCGTCTCTCCTTCTTTCTTCTTTTTCTTTTTATCTACAGCAGTGGGTGATGTTCTTCTTCTTCTTTCAGCTCTTGTTTCTGCTTGTCTCTTTCTTTTTCTTTTCCCTTGCGGTCCTGTTCTTCTTCCTCTTTTCTGCCTTCGGAGCGTCGTCTGATTTTCAATCAGACGACTTAAACCGCCGCTGCTACAGTGCTCCTCCTTCCTTCAGCTTTCGTCGTCCTTCTTCTCTGCCTCGCTCGTCTTCTTCTTCTTCGCCTGTGCCTGCACACTTCAAAGCTCTAGTCAGCGGGAAAAAACCTACTCTACCCTCCCCCCCGCGCGTTTCTCTCTCACAGAAGCCGCTCTTGGGAAAGCTCTCCCAGAGCTGTCGGGTAGTCGAGTACGGGTCGCGCCCGGGTCCAGGCCCACCGGCGTGCGTGGTGGGCGAGGAGTGCAGGTCAGGCTAAGTCGGGTCGGGCCAGGTCCGCGAGGCGTGCGTGCGGACGAGGCCGGGTAGTCGGGCGGGTGAAGGGGACCTCACCCCGTGAACTGAGGCGAACAGCTTAAGGCACTTTTTTCCTTTAAGCGCCCGTTCGCCTCAGTGGCTTTCCGAGGTGGGACTAAATGTCCCACCCCAATTTGGATCCCTGCGCGGAGGAAGCAGCGGCAGTCGAGGCGAAGCGCGGGGGCTTCGCGCGAGAGCTTCGACTCGACTGCAGCCTGGTACTTCGCGAAGACGCCTCGCACTGCCTGGGAGCGTGACCTGGGCGTGGCGCACCTGGGGCAGCAGGTGAAGAAGCTGCTTCGCTTCAACAATGGCGGCGGCGAGCGCAGGTACCTGCCCACAGAGAAACGGCCTCTCGGCCCAATCAGAAACGCGGAGGACCTTCGCCGTGGTACGGAGAAGGTGGTCGGGGGGTGCGCAGGCGGCGGGGCGGAGCCTAAGGGCCGGAGAGGCGCCAGCTGGGTGCGGCGTGGCGCGGGAAGAGCGAGGGAGAGCAACCCTGCAGCTGGTAGTGCGGCAGAGCGACGAGGAGGAAGAGGGGAGGCCGCCGGAGCTGGAGGGCTTCCTGTCGGAGTGGGAAGAGAGGAAGTGGGGGTCTTTCTCCGTCAGGACCAAGCTCCTTTGAACGGTGGAGCGACGGGGGGTACTTATAGGGTAGAATCAGAGAGGAGGGCGGAGGGAGACGACGTGTCTCCCTCGCCGGAGGACGCCGGAGATGGAGACCCATATCGTCCGTGCGTTCGCACGGCCGGTAAGGTGGGTTGCAGCGACCAGGGGGGTGTTCCTGCGACGGCTGACGACGCAGGGCACCCCCGGTTTACTTGCCAGACCCTCCCCCTTACCCTGCGCGGCGCCAAGCTCCGCGCAAGGTCGCCGGAGCATGGTGCTGGTCAGGTTTTGGCAGGAGGGACCTGAATGCAAAGAACGAAGGAGAGTTAGGGGCAGAAATGTGAGGGTTCAAAAGTTGAGGGGCCAAAAAGTAAATAAATGAGGACCAAAGTGTAAAGTTGGTCAAGAAGGTTTCCTCTTAGGCTCAAGTTTTTATACATGACTAATTGGGGCCTAAGGATTATGATGGTGAATTTTATTTCCAGATTAAACCTTGTTTGACCGATCAATTTACGCAAAAACCCAAATTAAGTTGTTAATTGGGCATGGTTCTCAATGTAGGTCAAAATGGGTTCCTAAGGCCAAATTGAAGGTTCTAAACCCTAGAGATTATTTTTCTATGAATTTTAGAGGGTTTAGTTGATTTCTTTCTCTGCCTCGAACCTCGTGTTTTTAAGTGGGTTTGTTTTTAGGGTTACAGGATGTCATTTAATTCCTTGGAGTTGCTGTAGCCCTTATTGAATCATCTCATCCCACTTTTCCTCTTATTAGGTTTCTTTGACCTATGTTTGGATCCTGAGTTACCCTGTTTTCAGATTGGATTGGTGAAATTGCATTTTTACCCCTTAGTTTCTGTTTTCTTTGCGAACTCAGAATCTCTCTGAGTTAAGCCTTTCCTTGAGTTATGTAGGAGCTTTTATCCTTTGTATTAGGTCAAAATGAGCTAGTTATGGCTCATGATGAGGTTCTCATCATACCCCCATGCCTAGCTTTTGCTAGTCCCTTAGCAAAAACTTAAGGTTTCAACCCTCATTCTAGACCATGAAGTTCTTAATAGCTTCAGATAAGTGTTTTTCATTTGAGCTTAGATTAGGTTAGAATGCTGACCATAGGCCTAAAAGGTACTCTAGTACCAATCAAGATCCAAATCTGTCTAGCCTCAGCCTTAGTCCTTAGCAAAGGTTTTTAAGGCCCACAAGAACTAACCTAAGGTTTATTGGACTTTGTGGTTAAAGCACCCGTGCTTGAAATGATTTTAGCCCTGGCTCAGTTCGCAGTGCGTTTTGTAAGAGAGAGAGAGAAAATTTATCTGTTTGGAGAGTTCTCTCTCTTTTTCTTTTTAATTCTAGCTTAGGATTGGCTTTTCAACACGGTCTGTATCAGATTCATTGCTCCCATCATCAATCCTCAAGGGTTCCTGGCGATCGATGCTTCGAGATAGCACCGCCCATGGCAACCCCCGGAACCCTGGCTATTGAGATTTCGAGATAATCCCATCCATGGTGTTCCGTGGCTGAATCCAGACCCTGGCAATTGACACTTCGAGATAATGCCATCCATGGAATCTGAATCAGCAGAGTGCTTACATGCCCCCAGTAGGATATGTGAATATCCTAAGAGACAAGCACCGAGGAGATGATATTTTGTTACGCATCTTCGAGGGGGTTTCCTGCCTCTCCGCGCTGGGAACTCGTCCAAATCAACTTGTGTTGGTCGGCCGCTCCTACTCTAGGTGTACTTTTCAGAATTTTGCGACGCTTCTGCGTGATTTTGATTTTTACGCTTACTGAACCAGGCTGTGTGTGAGGTTAGGGTGCTTAGGTTACTGAGTCCCGTAAACCAAAAATTAGTTAACGAGGCCAAATACTCCCTAAGCCTTGGACCTAGTACTTAAGCTTTTCATTTTCCTCAACCTCTTGAGGATTGTCTAGATCTTAATGGGTACTAAGAGTCTATTCAAGAATGCCTAAGGTTTGCGTTCTTACTAATCTCATTATGCACTTTTCAGTTATTTTCTTGAATGAGGTCTAGAACTTAGGTTAATTCCTTAGTTCCTTACTAATGACTATCACCTTTTCTCATAATTTTGTGCTCCTTTTTCATTTTGTTTCTTTTCTCCTTCTCCTTCACAAAATTTCCTTCTCCTCTTTTCCTCTTATTCTTTTTCGAAAATTTAATTTTTATGGTGTTTTTGGCATATGTGAATTTTTTGTTTGAAACCTTTTGTTACAAGTTTTGCACTTTCATACCCCCCCATGCCTAAGATTTACAATGTCCTCATTGTAACCTAGGGATTTTTATTTAACTTAGTTCATTCCTTAAGACAGAAATTTGGATGAGTGAATGGGTCGGGTTGAATTTTTGCGGACGATTTCTAATCCCAGATGCAAGCATCTGAGGTGGGGTCGGCTGTCTATAAGGGTGAACCTTAAGTGCAAAAAGGTGTCAGAAAAAGTTTTGGATTTTTAGGAAAATGACGGGTTGCCTCCCGTTAAGCGCTGAGTTTTACGCCATCGGCTGGGCGTAATAAGCTCAAGGGGAATGGAGGATATAAGATGCTTCAGCCAAATCAGTAGAAGTTACATCAATGAACGACTTGAGTCTCTGACCGTTCACGATGAAAGGTTCAGAATCGTGGCTGAGTGGACTGATTTCGATTGCTCCATTTCCAAAAACTTGTCGGACCAAATATGGTCCGACCCACTTGGACCTCAACTTTCCCGGGGGAAAAGTTTGAGTCGGGCATCAAAGAGTAGGACCTTTTGACCAGGATGAAAGATCTTTCTCGAGATGTGTTTGTCTTGGAAGGCTTTAACCCGCTCCTTGTAGATTTGCGAGTTCTCGTACGCGTCTAAGCGTAATTCATCGATCTCGCTGATTTGGAGTTTTCTGTGGGTCCCAGCCTTGGAAAGATCTAGATTACAGTTCCGTACTGCCCAATAGGCTTTATGCTCCAGTTCTACGGGAGGTGGCATGCCTTTCCGTACACCAGTCTAAAGGGAGACATGCCCAATTGGGTCTTGTGGGCGGTCCTATAGGCCCACAATGCTTCCGGAAGTTGGGACGACCAGTCCTTCTTGTCAGGCCGAACAGTGACTTGCAGGATTTTCTTGATCTCCCGATTTGATAGCTTAGCTAGACCATTTGTTTGGGGGTGGTAAGGAGTAGAGATTCGATGAGACACCCCAAATTTGGCCATAAGTGACCTAAACTGAGCATTTGTAAAATGGGTCCCCCCATCAGAGATAATAGCACGGGGAATCCCGAACCTTGAGAAAATGTTTTGATGTATGAACTTAAGAACAATCTTGTGATTACAGGTTCGGGTCGGTATGGCTTCGATCCATTTGGACACGTAGTCCACCGCAAGCAGGATGTACTCGAAACCATCCGAAACAGGAAAGGGGCCCATAAAATCAATCCCCCAGACATCGAAGATTTCGCATACGAGAATCGGCTGTAAAGGCATCATGTCGCGACGGTTCATGTTGCCCAAAGTCTGGCAACGACTGCATGCCTTACAGTGGCTGTATGCGTCCTTGAATAGTGTAGGCCAGTAGAAGCCACACTGGAGGACTTTGGATGCGATTTTATGTCCTGAGAAATGGCCACCGCATGCCTGGTCATGGCAGAAGGATAGGAAATTGCTGATTTCCTCTTCCGGGACACATCTCCGAATGATCTGATCAGCACCTATGCGGAAGAGGTACGGGTCTTCCCAAATGTAATACTTGGCATCGGAGCGTAATTTGTCCTTCTTGGCCTTCGGCCAATCGGACGGGATCTGATGAGATGCCAAGTAATTTACTACATTAGCAAACCATGGAAGGTTAGTACCGATAGTCAGCAGGTGCTCATCGGGAAAATGCTCAGTGATGGGTCCGGAAGGGCTAATGATCTCAGAAGGAAGACGGGACAGATGGTCGGCTACCACATTCTGCCTTCCCGCCTTGTCGCGTATCTCAAGATCGAATTCTTGCAACAGCAAGATCCATCGGATTAATCGAGGTTTCGTGTCCTTCTTTGCAAGGAGATGCCTCACAGCTGTGTGATCCGAGTAGATGATGACATGGGAACCCAGAAGATACGATCGGAATTTTTCAAGGGCAAATACTACGGCTAGCAGCTCTTTCTCCGTAACCGTATAGTTACGCTGAGCCTCGTCAAGTGTCTTGCTAGCGTAGTAGATGACCACGGGTTTCCCGTCAGCTTTCTGCCCCAAAACCGCTCCTACAGCGAAGTCGGATGCATCGCACATGATCTCAAAGGGTTGAGACCAATCAGGGGACTGTAAGATCGGGGCTTGGGTGACTCGGTCACGCAGGATCTCAAATGCTTGAGTGCATTCCTTGGAAATTTCGAAAGGTACATCCTTGGAGAGAAGAGAAGTCAAGGGGCGCGTGATTTTCGAGAAATCTGGAATGAAACGGCGGTAAAAACCAACGTGCCCTAAAAAGGAACGGATGTCCCTGATCGAGCTAGGCATAGGAAGGTGAGAAATCAGATCAACCTTAGCTCGGTCCACTTGGATGCCTTTTTCCAAAATTGAGTGTCCCAGGACAATTCCCTCAGGTACCATGAAATGGCTCTTTTCCCAGGAAAGAACCAAATTCACATCGATGCACCGCCTGAGTATCTGGACCAAGTGTTGGAGGCAATCGTCGAATGATGCTCCGAAAACTGAAAAGTCATCCATGAAGACTTCCAGATAATCACCTACCATATCTGAGAATATGGCAAGCATGCATCGCTGAAAAGTAGCGGGTGCATTGCAAAGACCGAAAGGCATCCTTCGGAAAGCGTATGTTCCGAAGGGGCAGGTGAACGTGGTCTTTTCTTGGTCCTCAGGATGGATTGCCACCTGGTTATAACCGGAGTACCCGTCAAGAAAGCAGAAGAACCTATTTCCCGCAAGTTTTTCGAGAATTTGATCAATGAAGGGTAGTGGGAAATGATCCTTCTTCATGGAGGAATTGAGTCGGCGGTAATCTATACAGACTCTCCACGAGTTGGCTAGTCGGGTAGGAATGATTTCTCCGGTCTCAGTCGTTATAGTGGTGAGTCCTGCCTTCTTGGGCACGACCTGAATTGGGCTCACCCAACGACTATCGAAGATCGGGTAGATAATTCCGGCATCTAACCACTTGATGATCTCCCTTTTCATGACCTCCTGCAGATTGGGGTTTAAGCGTCTCTGCATTTCACGAGAAGGTCGTGTGCCCTCTTCTGAATAGATATGATGAGTACAATAGGAGGGACTTATTCTAGTCAAATCATCGAGAGTCCACCCGATGGCTCTGTGATGTTGCTGGAGAATAGTAATCAGACGGGATTCCTGTTCGGGATTGAGGTTGGAATTGATAATCACAGGAAGGGTCTGATCGGAACCCAAAAAGATGTATTTCAAGTGAGCAGGAAGAGGCTTTAACTCGAGGACAGGGTTTTCAGCAGCAGCGGGTGGTTCAATGTAGATGTGAGGTTCAAGGGTGGGAGTTACTGGGTTGTGTATGTCTGGATTCGACTCCTCTGTTTGCGGGTCAAGATCCTTCTGTGGTTGATGAGGCATAATCGAGTCATTCTGGAAGTGTGATTCATCAACCAAAGTCCTGACGTCACAAATTTGTTCGATGACACCGCAATTAATTCCTTGTTGGGCCTTAAATATATCAATTTTCAGTGTTTGATCTCCAAACTTAAGCTCTATTTGGCCCTCCTCACAGCTGATGTTGGCTCTAGCAGTAGCCAAGAAAGGTCTCCCTAGAATGATTGGTGTATCCCTAGGGTTCTCAGGTGCGTCCATATCTAAGACTATAAAGTCCACTGGGAAATAGAAATCCCGCACTCTTACGATAACATCCTCGAGAATCCCTTTTGGTGACTTTATAGATCGATATGCTAATTGTAATGTCACCTCGGTTGGTTTTAGCTCAGATTCTTCTAGATGGTCAAGTAAGGATGTGGGTATCAGGTTTATGGATGCACCCAAGTCTAGCAATGCTCTATCAAATTGGGTACCACCTATCTTGCAGGAAATCAGGGGAGTACCAGGATCTTTTGCCTTGGGTGGGAGTCTACTAAGGATTACAGAGCTGGCTTGCTCTGACAGAACAATTGGGCTCCCTCCCTTGGTTCGCGGCTTACGCTGGGGTGTACATATATTCTTTAGAAATCGTGCGTAAGCTGGTACGTGGCGGATTGCATCCATCAAGGGGATGTTTATGTGGACCTGTTCAAAGAGCTTGACCAGGTCCTCCTCAGGGGCCACGGGTTTGGTAGTCTTCTTTTCCTTGGTCAAGGCCTCGGGAAACGGGACCTTAGGTGGTTCTTCTAGGATAGGTCCAGGTTGTGGATCTGGGACAGGGGTGGGGACGTCCTGGATTACTGTCCTAGGCTTGGGATCAATACCCAGCTTGGAGTGGTTTAGATGAGGTGGGTCTTGGGTTTCCTTACCACTACGGGTTGTTACGGAATTAAGTCCTGCCCGGTTTTGGTTGGGATTGGGTAAGATAGCTTGCTGTTGGTAACCTGCAAAAGAAGTGGAGGCCTCTATCCCGTCAGGTGAAGGAACAGAGGGGGCCTGATAAATCATATGGGCATGGCCCGGGTTTGGGTTCATAACGTGCTTCTGGGTCGGCACGTTATTTGGGTTAGGAAGGGGTTGGGAAGGGAGTGTGCCTGGCTGGCGAGAATTTGCCAACTGGGCCAATTGAGTCCTAACCTCTGTAAGTTCGTCCTTATGTTGTTTTTGAATAGCCGCATTAGTTCTTTGAATGTCAGCTAGAGTCTGAAGGATTAGGGACATTTGATCCTGATTTGGCCCTGATGGATAAGTAGGGTTGGGCCGAGGCTGAGGCGGCTGGTAATGACGAGAGGGCTGTGGGCGGGACTGAAAAGGTGGTCTTTGGATTTGGGAATTTCCTGCCCACTGAAAATTGGGATGGTTTCGCCATCCAGGGTTGTAGGCGTTGGAGAATGGGTCGTTCTGGATGGCGTTGAGGTCCTCGCAGGTCTGAGGAACCTCAAGAGAATCAGGGAAAGGGGGAATGGAATTTTCCGGGCTGGTATAGATAGGATCGGGTGATCCTCCGATCCGAGAATCAGATGGGGATGGATATGGATCCATCCTAGGGGAAGATCGGTGGAGAATGTTTTGCACAGTTTCCCTTGTGGAAGGAGGCTGTGCGAAAGGGTTATGCGCAGAGGTGGCTCGCTGCAAATGCTGAGTCAGCTCGTCCACCTTCTTTTCGATAATTGAGACCTTGTCCAATCGACTGGCCATTAATTCCAGGTCGACTGATGCGGACAGGCCCTGCGTCTCATGTGCTCCCCTAAGATTCGTCGATGCACGGGTATTCGTCCTGTCGAATAATCCCATGGAGTCATTGTTGATGGAGTTCTCGCACATGTTTTCGAAAATCTCCCACATGGTGTCTTCATGCTGACCCATGATATTTCCTCCGCAGGTTGCATTGACGAAAAGACGGATGTCCTCACGGAGTCCCTGGTAAAAAGACTGGACTTGTTCCCATTTAGGAACTCCGTGATGGGGGCACTTTCTCATGAGATCCTGGAAACGATCCCATGCCTCATGGAGAGGTTCTCCTGATTGTTGAGTGAAGTGCGTAATCTGATGGCGCAAGGCGTTGGTCCGACCAACGGGAAAAAACTTCTTCAAAAACTCGGATTGAAGTTCTTCCCAAGTGTTGATCGGCCGGGTCTGAGTTTGATACCAATGGGCGGCCTTGTCCATAAGAGAAAAGGAGAACATCTTCATGAGAAGAATATCCCGATTTTGCGCATCTGACCCAAAAGTTTGGGCTAGATGCTTTAGTTGTTTGATGTGCTGGAAGGGATCTTCGGAATTAAGCCCATGGAATTTAGGTATAGCATGAATCATGTTGGGTTTCAATTCAGAATCAGGTCCTCCAATCGGGATTCTGACTCGAGGCTCAATAGCCACCGCAACAGGATTGTAGTGGTCCCGCATCATAGGACGCTGTGGTGGGTGCATGAAGTTTTGGAAGAGGTCATTGAGTCACTGGAGTTGGTGCTCCAGATTGTTTTCTTCCTCAACTGGCTGAGCCATGATGGGGGAAGAAGAAGAACTTGGTTCTGGATCAGAAGAGAGAATAATGTGAGGGGGGTGCTGCACAAACACGGGCGTCGAGGCTTGGCCTTGACGAGAGTGAATTTCTAAAGGAGGTCTTAAGGGTGGTCTTACGGACCTCCTACCGTACATGCACTGTTGGAAGAGATGAGTTTAGAAGGTGCTGGACCCAATCAAGACACCCAAAAATGTGTTGGGTGACTATAGAGGTGCGGGGCAGATGGACCCCTTGATCAGAAAGATCGTCCACCTGAGAATTACCTGGGCAGCCAGAGAGGGAGAGTCCCGCAAAGACCCCTACACGGTACAGCGTCCCCACGGGTTACAGGGTTTCCCCCACCCGACCTCTCTTGTCACTGCGGTTCCAGGTAGACCAGAATGGGGATCTTGACCTCTTAAGTCTACCAATTTTAGGTTAAGATTAGGGTGCATAAAGTTACACTTGAACTTTAGTTCTTTGAGTGCAAAGAGTGACCTAATTTAAGGTTGGTTGACCCAAGGGGGCAACTTTACCTCTTGTTTCCTTTGAGAGTTTTTGGGTCTTGTCTTTTAGGGTTCAAGTGTTTAGAGAGCCAATTGTTTTGGGTTTTTCTTTGAATAGGTATTTTCAGACAAGGGCTTGGGCACACTTCATTTGATTTTCTCAATTCTTGCTTAAGGAGTGTGTCTCTAAATCCCTAGTGTTGGATCCTAGGTTGGCTCTACTTGGTCCAGTTAGCTCTTTGTTGGGTAATTAGGACTCAAGCAAGAATGTGTTAGCCCTTAAATACCCTTAATAGTGTGCAGTAATAATGGGTTGAAAACATGCAACTTTTGATGGTTTACTGAGTATAGAAGACAGGTTAGACCTATATTGCTTGTTCTTTTCTTTTCTTCCTCTTTAGAGTTTAGGGATTGAGAGGATAGAATTTTACCTGTCCTTGGAGTGGTTGTCGTGCGGTTGCTTTTCTTCTCGATTTTCTTGTATTTTCCTGCACAACAAAGGAGAGATTGTTAGCAATGTAAAAACAGGAATTTGATTATCTCTAGAATAGCCGTTGCTCCCCGGCAACGGCGCCAAAAACTGGTGACGACCTTCCTCTATAGTTCTATTATTTCGTCGTAGTATAGTATAGAGAAGTGATTACCAGTTTAATACAATTTGTTACTCGGAAATAAAAGAGTTCCCGAGGTCGAACTCAGGGAGCAAGTTGTATTCTAGAGATACAAATTCTTAGTACAAAAAATATTACAAAAATAAAGAGAGAGAGAGAGATAAAAATTTGGTTTCTTTTTTCTTCCTCTTTGTTTTCTCTTCTCTTTGGCTTTTGGTTTTTCTTCTTTGTTTATCTCCTGGTGGTCTTCTTCTTCTGCCTTCTGTTCTTCAGATCTTCTTCTCGTGCTCTCTTCTTCTGCTTTTGCTGTCAGGACATCGTCTCTCCTTCTTTCTTCTTTTTCTTTTTATCTGCAGCAGTGGGTGATGTTCTTCTTCTTCTTTTAGCTCTTGTTTCTGCTTGTCTCTTTCTTTTTCTTTTCCCTTGCGGTCCTGTTCTTCTTCCTCTTTTCTACCTTCGGAGCGTCGTCTGATTTTCCAATCAGACGACTTAAACCGCCGCTGCTACAGTGCTCCTCCTGCCTTCAGCTTTCGTCGTCCTTCTTCTCTGCCTCGCTCGTCTTCTTCTTCTTCACCTGTGCCTGCACACTTCAAAGCTCTCGTCAGCGGGCAAAAACCTACTCTACCCTCCCCCCCCCGCGCATTTCTCTCTCACAGAAGCCGCTCTTGGGAAAGCTCTCCCAGAGCTGTCGGGTAGTCGGGTACGGGTCGCGCCCGGGTCCAGGCCCACCGGCGTGCGTGGTAGGCGAGGAGTGCAGGTCAGGCTAAGTCGGGTCGGGCCAGGTCCGCGAGGCGTGCGTGCGGACGAGGCCGGGTAGTCGGGCGGGTGAAGGGGACCTCACCCCGTGAACTGAGGCGAACAGCTTAAGGCACTTTTTGCCTTTAAGCGCCCGTTCGCCTCAGTGGCTTTCCGAGGTGGGACTAAATGTCCCACCCCAATTTGGATGCCTGCGCGGAGGAAGCAGCGGCAGTCGAGGCGAAGCGTGGGGGCTTCGCGCGAGAGCTTCAACTCGACTGCAGCCTGGTACTTCACGAAGACGCCTCGCACTGCCTGGGAGCGTGACCTGGGCGTGGCGCACCTGGGGCAGCAGGTGAAGAAGCTGCTTCGCTTCAACAATGGCGGCGGCGAGCGCAGGTACCTGCCCACAGAGAAACGGCCTCTCGGCCCAATCAAAAACGCGGAGGACCTTCGCCGTGGTACGGAGAAGGTGGTCGGGGGGTGCGCAGGCGGCGGGGCGGAGCCTAAGGGCCGGAGAGGCGCCAGCTGGGTGCGGCGTGGCGCGGGAAGAGCGAGGGAGAGCAACCCTGCAGCTGGTAGTGCGGCAGAGCGACGAGGAGGAAGAGGGGAGGCCGCCGGAGCTGGAGGGCTTCCTGTCGGAGTGGGAAGAGAGGAAGTGGGGGTCTTTCTCCGTCAGGACCGAGCTCCTTTGAACGGTGGAGCGACGGGGGGTACTTATAGGGTAGAATCAGAGAGGAGGGCGGAGGGAGACGACGTGTCTCCCTCGCCGGAGGACGCCGGAGATGGAGACCCATACCGTCCGTGCGTTCGCACGGCCGGTATGGTGGGTTGCAGCGACCAGGGGGTGTTCCTGCGACGACTGACGACGCAGGGCACCCCCGGTTTACTTGCCAGACCCTCCCCCTTACCCTGCGCGGCGCCATGCTCCGCGCAAGGTCGCTGGAGCATGGTGCTGGTCAGGTTTTGGTAGGAGGGACCTGAATGCAAAGAACGAAGGAGAGTTAGGGGCATAAATGTGAGGGTTCAAAAGTTGAGGGCCAAAAAGTAAATAAATGAGGACCAAAGTGTAAAGTTGGTCAAGAAGGTTTCCTCTTAGGCTCAAGTTTT
Organism: Thalassia testudinum; assembly: GCA_037157565.1. Lineage (NCBI taxonomy): Eukaryota > Viridiplantae > Streptophyta > Magnoliopsida > Alismatales > Hydrocharitaceae > Thalassia > Thalassia testudinum. Next base: position 15,662,794 of record JAZHRO010000067.1, on the reverse strand, counting down.
TATACATGACTAATTGGGACCTAAGGATTATGATGGTGAATTTTATTTCCAGATTAAACCTTGTTTGACCGGTCAATTTATGCAAAAACCCAAATTAAGTTGTTAATTGGGCATGGTTCTCAATGTAGGTCAAAATGGGTTCCTAAGGCCAAATTGAAGGTTATAAACCCTAGAGATTATTTTTCTATGAATTTTAGAGGGTTTAGTTGATTTCTTTCTCTGCCTCGAACCTCGTGTTTTTAAGTGGGTTTGTTTTTAGGGTTACAGGATGTCATTTAATTCCTTGGAGTTGCTGTAGCCCTTATTGAATCATCTCATCCCACTTTTCCTCTTATTATGTTTCTTTGACCTATGTTTGGATCCTGAGTTACCCTGTTTTCAGATTGGATTGGTGAAATTGCATTTTTACCCCTTAGTTTCTGTTTTCTTTGCGAACTCAGAATCTCTCTGAGTTAAGCCTTTCCTTGAGTTATGTAGGAGCTTTTATCCTTTGTATTAGGTCAAAATGGGCTAGTTATGGCTCATGATGAGGTTCTCATCACTAGTGGAAATAATACTTGCATATAAACGTGGGAGTCATGACTTTTCAATCCAGCTATCTTTTCTGCGCTTCATTCACACAACGAGAAAGTTGCGATGAAAACCCATCTGGCACCTAAATTTCCTTTAAGAAGGAGAACAACCTACTCTTCTGATCTTGATTCAAGCCGTAAATAGCAGGTGGGAAGTAGCCATCATCCTCATGAATATGCAGCTCCGGGCATATTTCTAAACTCTCCATGTCTTTCCTTATTTTCAACATGTCCTTTGGATCATCTGTTAGATTTAATACGTCTAAGATGTTATCCATCACATTTTTTTATGTGCATAACATCTAAATTATGACGTATTGTAAGATCTTTCCAGTATGGCAGCTCCATAAAGAAAATGCTTCTCTTTTGAAATCCAGAATTCCTCGAGGCCGTCTGGTCTTCTTTAAATGGTCGACCCAACAGTATCTCACCCTTTTCTTGTAATATCTCCATTATAACCTGACCTGGCAACCTGATAGAATTTGTACTAAGTTTATTCTTTGGATTTTTCTTTGAATATCGACACATCCTGCCATCAAATTTACTGTTGAACTGTGACATTTGCCATCTATGTTCAATAGGTAGAAATCTGTGATGTCCTAAGTAATAGAATTTCTTATTTTCCAGTAATCGTAGGTGATGAATGTCTTCCATACAGACTGGCTAAGCAAACTTTCCTTTAATGCTCCAACCTGACAAATTTGCATACATCGGGAAGTCATTTATGGTCCACAACAATGCTGCATGCATATTATAAAATTCTTTCTTTTCTGCATCATACGTCTTCACGCCGATGTACTATAGTTGTTTTTGTTCATCGATTAATGGTTGGAGATAAACATCTATTGCATTTCCTAGTTGTTTTGGACCAGGGATTAATAGGATCGACATCATGAATGACGATCTCATACACAACAAGGGAGGTAAGTTATAAGTGACCATTATCACTGGCATATAGAGTACGACATGTACATACTTTTAAATGGATTGAATCCATTGCTTGTAAGACCCAACCGCATGTTCCTTACTTCTAAAGCGAATAAATTATTTCTTTTGTCAAATCTCTTCCACTCCTTTGAATCAGTAGGATGACATATTCTTCCATCTTGAGATTTACAATCCTGGTGTCATGTCATCCAACGTGCAGTTTTAGTTGATATAAAAAGGCGTTGAAGCTAGGTGTCAACGGAGAGTAATGAAAAACTTTATGAGGTTGTTTCCTTTTACTTTCATTTTCACCTTCCTTATATCTCTCATGTCCACATTTAGGATAATTACTCAAATTTGCGAATTCATTTCTGAAAAGAACGTAGTCATTCGGACATACATTGATTTTCTGACAATCGAAACCAAGCTTATGAATCGATTTTATTGTCTCATACCATGAAGCCGAAAAACCATTAGGGTTATGTTGGAACCTTATTCCACATCTTATTTTGGTGTTAATAAAATTATTATGGATTAATGTTTGCCATTAAGAATGTAAAGAGAGTGAATGGCAAGCTTCTTCTTTCTCTCTTGAAAATATGGTATTCATTTTAATTATTGCTGGGAGGCATAGGTATTCTTGTTGTAAAAGTTCTCTTTTTTACACCAGTTCTTATTTGTATTTTGAACTTGTTGCTCGTTGGGTTGTAACAAACTCGTTATTATACTTGGGTTGAGGTAACTTGTTAATTACCTCGGTTTAGTAAATTGATTCCTTCGGGGTTAAGGGAATCGGGTTAAAAATCCTAAGCTGGGAGGCTTACGTAGTGGAGTACCCAAGGGAGGGGAACTACTATACATTTTGTGTCCTTTGTGGTTTGAATTGTTTGTACAAATCTTTCTTGTTATTACTAACATTGTGCTTGAGTGTTTGTGCGCATAGCCAATCGTATCTTAAGATCCTAATAGGTTATTCAGTAACTCAATAATAAACTGAAGTATTTCTGACATGAATTTAGCACCAGCTTTATTCATAACCTTCAGTTGAAACATTTTCAACAAAAATGACAACTTTGACAATTTCATAACACCGGGAACAATAGGATCCTCAGCTGCCTTAACAGCATCATAGAACGGATCACAACTGACCGGATCTTCCTCGTTTGTATTTATATCCTCTCCTGCTTTCATCTTGTTCAATGTTTCTTCTATTTCTTCACCTCCACTATCAGATATGTCCTTGTCGATATCTTGGTCAACAGTGTTCTCATTGTTTATGACTTTCTTATCAACTCCTCTCCATGAGCTACCTAAATAGTGTAATGCTGCCACCACCCATTACAAATGCAGTGCTCGAGCATAGTATTACGATCATGCAAGGAACTATTTAAACATCTTTTGCATGGGCAGAAGATATTATCAAGTTGATCTCCTCGCCTAAATATCTTCCTATCATCATGAAAGGCCCAATCCAGGAATGAAATTACTCCATCCTTATATCTGGTGCAATTTGAACCCCGCAATCCAATCTAATCCAATCCAAGATTTATCCATTATAACCTACAATTTAATGTAAACAAATCACTTATTAGGAAGTGTTAATCGAACTTTTCATTAAGTTTAGAAAATTTCGTTGTAGTACGTTGACAAATAACTCTTAAACAAATAAAATTTATTATTTAAAATTTAAATTGAAGTCTGAGGTCGAACACAGGGAGCAAATATGGAATTCACGTGCTAATCTTTAATTGCATATAAATGAGCACCTTAATCTAAGCACAAAAGAGATTTTTAATTAATAATATCTACTCAAATTGATATTCAATTATAAGCATAAGTATTTTAATAGATTACAATGATAAAAGAAATCGAAGACAAAATAATGATGATTTAGATCACCAATTATTAGCCTTAATTAGGCATATATTAACTACTCAAAATTTGAACAGTATCATCAATCAGAAATGCCATGCAAGATAAGTGGCCACAGTATCTTCAGATGATAGAGCATTCCATCAGCCAAGTTATATGCGGCCCTGCTACAATGCTCTTCAGAGCCTTCTTTATTTTTTTTCTTCTTCTTCTCTTCTTCACAAGCCTCCTCTCTTCTTCAGAGCCTTCCTTCCTTCATGCAAAGGCTAAGTGTTGGCCCCTCCTCTTCAAAGCACAAGGGAAGACTAAGCTTTAGAGAGAAAACCCCCCTCTGCTCTCTCACAATTTCTTCTCCTCTTCCTTCTCTCATAGACCAAAGCTCATAGTCGGATCCATATACTTGGGTTATCAGGTCTCAAAAAGTGCTTAGGCTTGCGTGCATGGGTCTCAGGCGAGGAGTGGCATAGGCGGGTTAAGCGGATGTGTGGGTAAATGGGACTCAACCCCCGTGACTTGGGCGATAAAGCCTAAATCACGTAAAACGTTAATGCACTATCACGTGCCTTTCACTGCACAAGGTCGGACTATCTTAGTCCCCCTCATTTACATAGCAGCAGTAGATGAAGCTTCGTCTAATAGGAGGTGTTGAGGTAGCTGTGGTTTTCAATTGAAGGTCTGGAATGGTGTCTAGAGGAGTTGCGCGTGACCTGGAGATGAATTTGATGATGAACACGGCCGAAGGACTGTGGTTGTTATCGGAGATGGAGGTGACGGTGGAGGATGATGGCGAACACCTGAAACACCAAAGAACGGCCTCTCGGCCATGTTGAATCACTTTAGGAGCTTCACCAAATCATGGCGAAGGTGTTGGTGGAGATTTTGTGGCGTAAAAGTGTATGTGGAAGTTGGACTGTGACGGAGATGAAGGTGAGAAGGTGGGTTGTTCGGTGGAGTGTTCTGATGGGTGGAATGCGTAATAAAGATGGAGGTTTGGTTCGGATGGGTGAGAAGGAGGTGTAGGAAGTGTTGGCGAGGCGTCGGGCATTAAATTGAGGGTTTAAAGGGAGGAAAAGATAATAGAGGGAGAGAGAAACCTAACTATGCTAACCTAATTGGACAAAAGGGGCAGGGGGCATCAGCTTTGATTGGCTGGCACCGTGGAAGGTGAACTCTCCGGTGGGCGAAGCGGCAACGACGAGGGGAGGTAGGCGGCACTCGCTGGTATTGCGAGACGAGGAAGAGTGAGAAGAAGGAGAACCTGTCGGCTATTGTCTTGATGGCGAGCGAAGAGGGCAGTCGAAGAGGGTTGCTGGAGTTGGTGGAGACGGAGGTCGGGGAGAAGAGAAGGGGATTTTGACCTCCAAACCAAGCTAAGTTGAGAAGGTAGGAGTTCCAGAGCTTAAATAGAGCTCTAAAGAGGACTCTAGATTAGGAAAGAAGGATTTCCATGGCTTGGGATTGAAGAAATAGGACCCATGATTCTCGTGTATTCACATGAGCAATCTATGGGGATTTGGAGCTTCAAATTGATCCCATATGATTCATCTATGTGTGAACATCAATCCCACCAAGCTTGGTGGGATTTGATTGCCATTTGAGTAGGATTTAAGTCAGTTAACACTTGTGTGGAGGTTGGGTTTGACCTCAATGGTGAAAGGGGGCTATTTGTGAAGGAGATGACAAAGTTGGGGGCCTCTTTGCAAATATTTCAAACTTTAAGGGGCTGATTGAAAGACAAAGAGAGTCATACTAGATTAGGATGCAAACTAGGTTAAGATGATTTCTAATTGAGCCTAAATTTTGGTAAAGACCTACTTTGGACCCAAGGAATCTAATGGTGAAGTCGGATTTAGGTTTTAACCAAGTTTTGACTAGGTAATTTGCACAGAAACCCAAATTAAGGTAACTTCCTATCTGAGATTCTATTTTAGGTCAAAATAGGTTCAGATAGTAAAATCAAGGATACCAAACCATATAGAATATTTTTATATAAATTTTAGAAGGTTTAGGTGAATTTTATCCTGACCAGAACCTCCGTTAATTAAGCGGATCTGAAATTAGGGTTTCGAGTGTCCATTAGTTCTCGAAATGCATGAAAACCTATTTTTGTCTGCATGGACCCTCTTATTAGTCATTAATGCTCATTCAACCTTCATTTAACCCCTAGGAAATCCCATGATTACTCTACATTTATGATATACTGTTAAAACTACAGATTTATCCATGTTTTAATGCATTCTTCTCAGAAAGGATATGTAATGAATTACGACTCTCCGACGGTTATGTAGGAGCATTTGTCTTTTGATTCTGACTAATTAAAGCTAGTTATGGCTGATGATGATGTTATCATCAGGAAGGGAAATGATCGAATGATGTGTATGTTGATTAAGATTTTCACTTTATAGCCCATCCTCAAAGATTTGATAACTTAGTTTTGCTCGTTACAAGTAACCTTAGTGCGGAGAAATTTTGGCAACATCTCCCCACACTTCTCCAGTATATCTCCCAATACTAACCTCAACTAGATTTCCTTTAACACCCTATTAAGGGCACCGTAGGAAACTAGATAATATTAATTGGTATACCAGAGAAGAGCAGGAATAAGCAATCAAAATTTCACTGCACAAGGTTACATGTAACGAGTGAAACTAAGTTATCATCAAATCTTTAACGAACTTCTTTAGTTCGGTACTTCACTGAATTAAAGTCGATTAAGTCTTATGGCATGCTACAAAGACAACACATCATGCATGTAAGTGAGGTATACATACACTTCCTACATTGTCAGTATAACATGATCATAAGTGACAATGGGCAAGTAATTTGGACACAATTTGACTCGGAGGACTTTTACCCTACGGGTTAGAATACCTAATGTTTGGCCTTGTATGCATATATCTTCTTTAGTAAGTGTGTGTATCTAAAATAATACTCATAATTGCAAAGAAATTGACATAAACATAAGCAATTATCTGATAAGAAATAAAATTATTTTTATTAAATGCTAGAAAGAAATTTACAATAAATCAAATAGAACTACAAAGTGGATAATGTAGCTTCAGAATAGTAAATTATATGAACATAAGATCAAATGCCTTCCTGGGCGACAGCTTGAGCAATTGAAAGTTGTTTTAATATGTCTATCAGAGTTTGAGCAATGCTTGAGAGATTTGAATGAAGGTTTATGATTGGTTTTAAATTGATTTTAATACCTGATGTAATTTTCCTCCACATTGTCTATAACATAAGGAGGGGGATCAATTAGGATTTCTAGGATCTAAAGATTCCTAATATAAGTTGGATTGAATTCTAGATATATCACAATTTTTTTGCAATAAGTTAGAATGGAGATTTACTGCGTTAAATCAGTTCTAGGATGAACACTTTCATCACCGAGGTTTGAGGTGATTTACGGATTTCAAGCATTCGTTTAAAGGGTTAAGGTGTTGATTAAGGTTCAAAAATGGTTCAGAAGCTCAAATGGAGTTTCTAAATGGACATTGAATTAATTCGATTGGAGATTGCAACTGGTTTTGATTAATCATAAACATGAAATGGATTTTCTGGGCTTAGTTTTTTTTGTAGATTAACATCTCAAATGCTTGCAGGTGTCCATTTACTTAAAATTTGAAAAATCGTGGCTTATAGAATCGAGCTTTAAGGACCTAGTCCAAGGAAAATGGAAGAAAGCACCACCTGGACTAACAGCTATGAGGGAAACTTCCACCATTGCCCCTTCACCCCCACACCCCCATCCCCCCTCGGACCTCCCTCCTCCACCCATCCCACCCACCCCCTCACTAGAGCCCTAACAGGGACACGTCTACCTTCCGACCCCTCCCACCCACCCCTCACCAGAGCCCTAACAGGGACACCTCCACCCTCCGACCCCTCCCCCATGCCCCCAGCAGTGGCGACTCCTCCCACCAGCACCACCCCACTTCCGACCCGACTGCCTCTTCGCCATCCGCATCACCGTCGTCATCTGCCTCTTCGAGCATGTCCTTTCGCCACCATCGATTTTATCGCTCTCCTCTACAAGCTTGAGGGTGACCACTCCACCACCCTCGTCAAGAGGGCTTTGGCTGGTAGATTGCGGCACTTAAGAGTGTAGCTGATAAAGTATAATGAGTTGTGACAGAGAAGGGAAGCAACTGGAGAGGAAGCTCTCACGAGCATCTCTCCTCGACATAAGATCCTCGACATCATGCCCTAACATGTTCACGTCTCTCCCTCATTGTCATTCACTCCCTCATTGATGTCTCTCCCTCTCTAACACGCTCTCCTCCTTCGACATCTCCACTGAGCTCCAATTCCTGTCCCTCCCTTTCCCCCTTCCCTTCCCCTCCCCACACGATGATGACATCCGCCTCGATGCTTTCCACCCCATCATCCACCTCAACAACAACTCACGAGACGGCAATGGCAGAGGAGATCCCCTTCGTGACAACAAGGATGGTGGTGTAAGGGGTGCATGGCGTAGTGGAAACCGAAGGTTGTGCACATAACCTAACCAAATCCTAACATAACCTAACCAAAGCCAAACCTAACCCTAAATCCCATTAAAGAATTTTAAAAAATTTGACAGAGTTTCCCTTTAAATTTTAAGTTTTTTCATAAACCTGCATATCAAAATAACAGACATAATAAAAGTGGGCACACCCCACAATAACAGTGCATCACACAAAAACATAAAGTGCATAAAAGTGGGCACACCCCACCATACATTCAAACAAATGACATTATGTGGGCACACCCCACATCTAATATAGTCCTAAAATATCATCAAAATAAATTTAAAGAAATGAAATTATACCTCCGATGTACTACAGCCTCTGAGTGTAACTGAGCGTGATCGTCACCAACAATCTGTAAATTCAATAATGCACAATAAATTAAATAATAAATCATTATGTTATTAATAACTTTACATATTAATTTGATATAAGGAAAGTAAGATGAGAAGGGGATGAAGAGGAAGGTGGCAGTAAGAAGGAGAGGAGGATGGGGGAGGGTGCAGTAGCAAGAGGAGGAGGAGGGGGATGGTAGGCGGAGGAGGGAGGGCAGGGCCATTCCCTGCAAGATGAGGAGGGTGGAAAAGAGGAGGATGAGAATGGCAGGAGGGGTAATAGGAGGGGTAGCAAGAGGGGGCGGCAGGAGGGTGGTAGGGTGAGGAGGAGGTCAGCAGGAGGGGCTCAGGCTAGAGGAGGAGGAGGAAGAGAGGGTCAGGGAGGAGGAAGAGGGGGGCTGCAGGAGGAGGTCGGGAAGGAGGAGGAGGGCGACAGGAGGGGTCAGGGAGGAGGAAGAGGATGGCAGGAGGGGGAGGAGGAGGAGGGGGTCAGGGAAGAGGAGGAGGGGGCTAGGGTGGAGGAGGAGGCTGGCAGGAGGGGTCAGGGAGGAAGTGGAGGAGGAGGAAGGGGTCGGGGAGGAGGAGGAGGGGAGGCAGGAGGGGGTCGGGGTGGAGGAGGAGGCCAGCATGAGGGGTCAGGGAGGAAGAGGAGGATGACAGGAGGGGGAGGAGGAGGAGGGGGTTGGGGAGGAGGAGGAGGACGATTACCTCATCGGAGAAGGCAGAGGAGGAGGGCGTCGCGGATGGGAAGGAGGTGAAGGTTCTACCCTTGTACTAGGAGGGGTGAGATCAGCGTGACAAAAAAATGCGGAATTGAAAATATATAAAGCAATCTCACAAAAATAAGCAATCACAAAATGTACACAAAGATTTTTAGGTGGAAATCCAAACCGGGTAAAAACCACCACCTAACCCTCTCGAGTTAGGATTTTCCGATCAACCTAGTTGATCAAATCCACTAACCGAATCACTTTGAACGAGGGTGATTCAACCTCAGTACAACCACGCTACAAGTACGAGGGTAGCGTTCCTCAACCCCTTCTCTCCACGAGAAGGATTTTGTCCCACGAAGGAGATGGGAATTCACAAAGCGAATACCCAACCAAAATACAAAGATAAAATAAACAACAGTCCTATAGAGCCAACAAAATTAAACCTAGCTTCTATAGGAAATAGGAAACTCCCCTTTGCAAGGAGTGCGTCGACGATGACGCGGTGCGTGTGCCACGCGATGGCGCTACGTCGCTCTCGTTATCAACAGCGGGAGAGCGGGCGCGCAAACTGTTTGATGCTCTCAAGATGTAGAGCTTGAGCTTGGAGAGCAAGAACTTCTTGGACACAAGAGTGTGAAAATGTGTAGCTAAGTGTATCCAAGTGTATTTCTAAGTGTCTCTTATGTTGTCTCTTCTTGTGTATATGTGTTACAAAGGTTCCCCTCTATTTATAGAGGCCTTAGGAAGGCTTTAGAAGGCTTGGAAAAGCTTCCATAGCCGTTGGGTGCAAAGCCCAAGAGAATCAGGCCGAAATCAGGACAATGATTGCATTTGACAGGGTTATCAGACGTCTAACTCTGGCATCAGACGTCTGGAAGGCCACTTTAAGACGTCTGATTCCAAGGTCAGACGTCTGATTCTATGCGGGTTTCTCCCTGACTTGAATCAGATCTAAACAGGGTTTTTGTGCAAGTCCATCAGACGACATACAGGACGTCTGGAAACCTACTTTTACTGTGGGAATTGATTTCCAAACGTTGCAACGGCTAGAAAATCTCTAAGAAGAGATTTTGGGTCAGCCGAGGCAAAACGGTCATTTATCAGACGTCTGGTAAGTTCTATGGACGTCTGATAAGGCTCTAACGGTCATAATCTTGAGTGTTTTCTAAGCCAGCCAACGGTCCACTAATTGGACGTCTGGCAAAGTCATCAGACGTCTCCTAAGACGTCTGGTCTAAGGTCTGGACGTCTGAATTCATCAGACAGAACTAACTATGTCCAGCCTAACAGTTATCAGACGTCTGAAACAACAGTCAGACGTCTTAAAATACATTATCAGACGTCTGATTTGGCAATTAGACGTCTGGAAAGTCTGTTTGAACCCTATATTGGTTTTCTAAGTATTCTACAGAAAACCTAAGTATCCTAGGGTTGTGCAGGTGTTCCTAGGACTACTTTTAGGGTACTTTGAGGCTCTTTAACATAATGTTCTAAGGAATCAAAAAGAGCAAGAAAATAAATACAAGAGATACATGAAAGGATAAAAAAGAATCTATCCTATTCTTCTTGTCTTCCATCTCCAATCTTTCGCTCCACGCGAACCTCCTCTGTTTTCCGTCAAGCTCCTCCAATCCGTCCTGGATGCGAGCTCGAGTTCCGTCTAAACACGTCTTCATTTGCAATTGACCTGAAATCTAGGACTCAAATTGCAAATGTTAAATAACACGTGTTTTGTTATCATCAAAACAAATGATCGTGGTGCTCTAGCACCAACAATCTCCCCCTTTTCGATGATGACAAAATCGTAAATAATAATGCTTAAAAATCCTCCCCCTTTTTGACATTATCAAAAAGGTTTGATTGATTTTAAATTTTCTATTACTCCCCCTTAAAACATGCTCTTCTATTTATTTTAACAAAGGTAATGTCCTCCCCCTTTTTATAACAACAAGATAGCTATTATTTTTCTCCCCCTTACTAAAGGAAATTTAGCTAACTTGTATCTCCCCCTTAAAAATTGACAATAAGCTCATCATTTTTAACTCCCCCTATCTAAATGCTTATAAAAAGGATAGGGTTAAGAATTTTACCTCACCTACCATGGCCAATAAAATGGCCCGAATGGTGGTGGTGGATGCCACATCGGATGGGGCTCCCATCCGTAGCTTGGAGGCCCGGGCATCGGCGCCGGTCTCCAATCTGGTGGTCGACGTGCGGCGGGTCCGTCATTTGTTTGCCGTCTCGTCGGTCTTCTTCTTCTCCTCCTTGGTCTACTCATTGGTTCTCCCAACTTAAGTTGACCAGCCTTGAATTTGTAGGTCCAATCCTTTGTGTTGTAGTTATCCTTGAAACCTACAAAACAGGATTCCAAATTTTTCTTCGGTATCCAAGTGAGCTTGGATCCGGATTTGTTAGAAGGTCACCTTGATGGAGATCCTTTCTCAACCTTAGGACTATAAAACTTGTCTACTTTGTTGATTAATTTGTTAGAATTTTCCCTAAGACATGCAATTTCTTTTTCTATAATGTTCATTTTAGTCTTTAAATCTGAAATTTCTAATTTTAGACTATTATTTTCCTCAATCAATTTAGTATTTTCATTGTTGAGGTTATGATTATCTAATAATAGGTTATCATCCTTAGGACTAGCTTCTATGTCCTTAAGTTGTTTTTCTAACCTATCATTTTCATTTTTAAGAAAACTAAGGTTCTTTTTAATGCTTTTATTTTCTATCCTAAGTGATTTACTAATCTCAAAAAGTTCATTAAAAGCTTCTTGAAGATCGAGATTTACCTCGTCGTCGGAGTCGCTTCCGCTTTTACTGTCGCAGTTGCTTCCTCTGGCCATGAAACCAAAGCAAGCGGTTTCTTCTTCTTCTTCTTCCTCCGAGCTGGAATCGTCCCAAGTGGCTTGGAACGCCTTCTTCTTAGATTTTTCCTTTTCCTTTTTCTTCTCCTTTTTGAGAAGAGGGCACTCTGGTCGTAGGTGCCCTTTCTCGTTGCAATGGTAGCAACGTCTCGGGCTTTCCTTCTCCTTTTTCTCTTTATTTAATTCCCTACAAAACTTGGAAAAATTTTTAAGTAAAATTCTAAAGTCTTCGTCGTCGGAACTTACTTCGCTATCTGACGCGGCTTTGAAGGCGAGAGTCTTCTTTAGTTTAGGCTCCGGTGTATCCTTCTTCTTCTGCTTCAACTTAGTCTCGTAGGCCATCAGATTGCCTAGGAGATCTTCTATGTTGAGCTCCTCCATTTCGTTCGCCTCTTCGATGGCGGTGACTTTCTGTTCCCATTCCGGTCCAAGGGAACGAAGAAGCTTTCCTTGAAGCTCCCCCTTGATGAAAGTCTTCCCTAAAGCTTTCAAGTTATTTACTATGAGAGTGAACCTAGTGTTCATCTCACTTAAAGTTTCGTTAGTTTTCATAGAAAAAGCCTCAAATTCTTGTGAAAGTAAATTGAGCTTAGAAGTTTTTACCTTAGAGGTACCTTCATGAGTTACCTCGAGTGTGTGCCAGATCTCGTATGCGGTGGCGCATTGCGAGATTCTGTTGAACTCCTCCGGGCTGAGCGCACAATACAACGCGTTCATTGTTTTCGCGTTGAGAGAGAGCTCCCGGATCTGCTGCTGCGAGTATCCTCTAGCGGGTTTCTCTGGGATGTCGAAGGGGGTCTCGCACCTGGCCCAGACTGTGAAGTCGGTGGCTTGAAGCCACGTCTTCATCCGCAACTTCCAGTAGGTGTAGTTGTTCCCATCAAAGTAGGGCGGACGGGTTGTGGACTGCCCCTCGGAAATCCTACTTGTGGAACAGCTTCCCTCCATGTTTAGATCCTCGCCGGTTTGTAACGCCGAAAATGCGAGACCTGCTCTGATACCAATTGAAGGTTCTACCCTTGTACTAGGAGGGGTGAGATCAGCGTGACAAAAAAATGCGGAATTGAAAATATATAAAGCAATCTCACAAAAATAAGCAATCACAAAATGTACACAAAGATTTTTAGGTGGAAACCCAAACCGGGTAAAAACCACCACCTAACCCTCTCGAGTTAGGATTTTCCGATCAACCTAGTTGATCAAATCCACTAACCGAATCACTTTGAACGAGGGTGATTCAACCTCAGTACAACCACGCTACAAGTACGAGGGTAGCGTTCCTCAACCCCTTCTCTCCACGAGAAGGATTTTGTCCCACGAAGGAGACGGGAATTCGCAAAGCGAATACCCAACCAAAATACAAAGATAAAATAAACAACAGTCCTATAGAGCCAACAAAATTAAACCTAGCTTCTATAGGAAATAGGAAACTCCCCTTTGCAAGGAGTGCGTCGACGATGACGCGGTGCGTGTGCCACGCGATGGCGCTACGTCGCTCTCGTTATCAACAGCGGGAGAGCGGGCGCGCAAACTGTTTGATGCTCTCAAGATGTAGAGCTTGAGCTTGGAGAGCAAGAACTTCTTGGACACAAGAGTGTGAAAATGTGTAGCTAAGTGTATCCAAGTGTATTTCTAAGTGTCTCTTATGTTGTCTCTTCTTGTGTATATGTGTTACAAAGGTTCCCCTCTATTTATAGAGGCCTTAGGAAGGCTTTGGAAGGCTTGGAAAAGCTTCCATAGCCGTTGGGTGCAAAGCCCAAGAGAATCAGGCCGAAATCAGGACAATGATTGCATTTGACAGGGTTATCAGACGTCTAACTCTGGCATCAGACGTCTGGAAGGCCACTTTAAGACGTCTGATTCCAAGGTCAGACGTCTGATTCTATGCGGGTTTCTCCCTGACTTGAATCAGATCTAAACAGGGTTTTTGTGCAAGTCCATCAGACGACATACAGGACGTCTGGCACTATGTCTGGACGTCTGGAAACCTACTTTTACTGTGGGAATTGATTTCCAAACGTTGCAACGGCTAGAAAATCTCTAAGAAGAGATTTTGGGTCAGCCGAGGCAAAACGGTCATTTATCAGACGTCTGGTAAGTTCTATGGACGTCTGATAAGGCTCTAACGGTCATAATCTTGAGTGTTTTCTAAGCCAGCCAACGGTCCACTAATTGGACGTCTGGCAAAGTCATCAGACGTCTCCTAAGACGTCTGGTCTAAGGTCTGGACGTCTGAATTCATCAGACAGAACTAACTATGTCCAGCCTAACAGTTATCAGACGTCTGAAACAACAGTCAGACGTCTTAAAATACATTATCAGACGTCTGATTTGGCAATTAGACGTCTGGAAAGTCTGTTTGAACCCTATATTGGTTTTCTAAGTATTCTACAGAAAACCTAAGTATCCTAGGGTTGTGCAGGTGTTCCTAGGACTACTTTTAGGGTACTTTGAGGCTCTTTAACATAATGTTCTAAGGAATCAAAAAGAGCAAGAAAATAAATACAAGAGATACATGAAAGGATAAAAAAGAATCTATCCTATTCTTCTTGTCTTCCATCTCCAATCTTTCGCTCCACGCGAACCTCCTCTGTTTTCCGTCAAGCTCCTCCAATCCGTCCTGGATGCGAGCTCGAGTTCCGTCTAAACACGTCTTCATTTGCAATTGACCTGAAATCTAGGACTCAAATTGCAAATGTTAAATAACACGTGTTTTGTTATCATCAAAACAAATGATCGTGGTGCTCTAGCACCAACAATCTCCCCCTTTTCGATGATGACAAAATCGTAAATAATAATGCTTAAAAATCCTCCCCCTTTTTGACATTATCAAAAAGGTTTGATTGATTTTAAATTTTCTATTACTCCCCCTTAAAACATGCTCTTCTATTTATTTTAACAAAGGTAATGTCCTCCCCCTTTTTATAACAACAAGATAGCTATTATTTTTCTCCCCCTTACTAAAGGAAATTTAGCTAACTTGTATCTCCCCCTTAAAAATTGACAATAAGCTCATCATTTTTAACTCCCCCTATCTAAATGCTTATAAAAAGGATAGGGTTAAGAATTTTACCTCACCTACCATGGCCAATAAAATGGCCCGAATGGTGGTGGTGGATGCCACATCGGATGGGGCTCCCATCCGTAGCTTGGAGGCCCGGGCATCGGCGCCGGTCTCCAATCTGGTGGTCGACGTGCGGCGGGTCCGTCATTTGTTTGCCGTCTCGTCGGTCTTCTTCTTCTCCTCCTTGGTCTACTCATTGGTTCTCCCAACTTAAGTTGACCAGCCTTGAATTTGTAGGTCCAATCCTTTGTGTTGTAGTTATCCTTGAAACCTACAAAACAGGATTCCAAATTTTTCTTCGGTATCCAAGTGAGCTTGGATCCGGATTTGTTAGAAGGTCACCTTGATGGAGATCCTTTCTCAACCTTAGGACTATAAAACTTGTCTACTTTGTTGATTAATTTGTTAGAATTTTCCCTAAGACATGCAATTTCTTTTTCTATAATGTTCATTTTAGTCTTTAAATCTGAAATTTCTAATTTTAGACTATTATTTTCCTCAATCAATTTAGTATTTTCATTGTTGAGGTTATGATTATCTAATAATAGGTTATCATCCTTAGGACTAGCTTCTATGTCCTTAAGTTGTTTTTCTAACCTATCATTTTCATTTTTAAGAAAACTAAGGTTCTTTTTAATGCTTTTATTTTCTATCCTAAGTGATTTACTAATCTCAAAAAGTTCATTAAAAGCTTCTTGAAGATCGAGATTTACCTCGTCGTCGGAGTCGCTTCCGCTTTTACTGTCGCAGTTGCTTCCTCTGGCCATGAAACCAAAGCAAGCGGTTTCTTCTTCTTCTTCTTCCTCCGAGCTGGAATCGTCCCAAGTGGCTTGGAACGCCTTCTTCTTAGATTTTTCCTTTTCCTTTTTCTTCTCCTTTTTGAGAAGAGGGCACTCTGGTCGTAGGTGCCCTTTCTCGTTGCAATGGTAGCAACGTCTCGGGCTTTCCTTCTCCTTTTTCTCTTTATTTAATTCCCTACAAAACTTGGAAAAATTTTTAAGTAAAATTCTAAAGTCTTCGTCGTCGGAACTTACTTCGCTATCTGACGCGGCTTTGAAGGCGAGAGTCTTCTTTAGTTTAGGCTCCGGTGTATCCTTCTTCTTCTGCTTCAACTTAGTCTCGTAGGCCATCAGATTGCCTAGGAGATCTTCTATGTTGAGCTCCTCCATTTCGTTCGCCTCTTCGATGGCGGTGACTTTCTGTTCCCATTCCGGTCCAAGGGAACGAAGAAGCTTTCCTTGAAGCTCCCCCTTGATGAAAGTCTTCCCTAAAGCTTTCAAGTTATTTACTATGAGAGTGAACCTAGTGTTCATCTCACTTAAAGTTTCGTTAGTTTTCATAGAAAAAGCCTCAAATTCTTGTGAAAGTAAATTGAGCTTAGAAGTTTTTACCTTAGAGGTACCTTCATGAGTTACCTCGAGTGTGTGCCAGATCTCGTATGCGGTGGCGCATTGCGAGATTCTGTTGAACTCCTCCGGGCTGAGCGCACAATACAACGCGTTCATTGTTTTCGCGTTGAGAGAGAGCTCCCGGATCTGCTGCTGCGAGTATCCTCTAGCGGGTTTCTCTGGGATGTCGAAGGGGGTCTCGCACCTGGCCCAGACTGTGAAGTCGGTGGCTTGAAGCCACGTCTTCATCCGCAACTTCCAGTAGGTGTAGTTGTTCCCATCAAAGTAGGGCGGACGGGTTGTGGACTGCCCCTCGGAAATCCTACTTGTGGAACAGCTTCCCTCCATGTTTAGATCCTCGCCGGTTTGTAACGCCGAAAATGCGAGACCTGCTCTGATACCAATTGAAGGTTCTACCCTTGTACTAGGAGGGGTGAGATCAGCGTGACAAAAAAATGCGGAATTGAAAATATATAAAGCAATCTCACAAAAATAAGCAATCACAAAATGTACACAAAGATTTTTAGGTGGAAACCCAAACCGGGTAAAAACCACCACCTAACCCTCTCGAGTTAGGATTTTCCGATCAACCTAGTTGATCAAATCCACTAACCGAATCACTTTGAACGAGGGTGATTCAACCTCAGTACAACCACGCTACAAGTACGAGGGTAGCGTTCCTCAACCCCTTCTCTCCACGAGAAGGATTTTGTCCCACGAAGGAGACGGGAATTCGCAAAGCGAATACCCAACCAAAATACAAAGATAAAATAAACAACAGTCCTATAGAGCCAACAAAATTAAACCTAGCTTCTATAGGAAATAGGAAACTCCCCTTTGCAAGGAGTGCGTCGACGATGACGCGGTGCGTGTGCCACGCGATGGCGCTACGTCGCTCTCGTTATCAACAGCGGGAGAGCGGGCGCGCAAACTGTTTGATGCTCTCAAGATGTAGAGCTTGAGCTTGGAGAGCAAGAACTTCTTGGACACAAGAGTGTGAAAATGTGTAGCTAAGTGTATCCAAGTGTATTTCTAAGTGTCTCTTATGTTGTCTCTTCTTGTGTATATGTGTTACAAAGGTTCCCCTCTATTTATAGAGGCCTTAGGAAGGCTTTAGAAGGCTTGGAAAAGCTTCCATAGCCGTTGGGTGCAAAGCCCAAGAGAATCAGGCCGAAATCAGGACAATGATTGCATTTGACAGGGTTATCAGACGTCTAACTCTGGCATCAGACGTCTGGAAGGCCACTTTAAGACGTCTGATTCCAAGGTCAGACGTCTGATTCTATGCGGGTTTCTCCCTGACTTGAATCAGATCTAAACAGGGTTTTTGTGCAAGTCCATCAGACGACATACAGGACGTCTGGAAACCTACTTTTACTGTGGGAATTGATTTCCAAACGTTGCAACGGCTAGAAAATCTCTAAGAAGAGATTTTGGGTCAGCCGAGGCAAAACGGTCATTTATCAGACGTCTGGTAAGTTCTATGGACGTCTGATAAGGCTCTAACGGTCATAATCTTGAGTGTTTTCTAAGCCAGCCAACGGTCCACTAATTGGACGTCTGGCAAAGTCATCAGACGTCTCCTAAGACGTCTGGTCTAAGGTCTGGACGTCTGAATTCATCAGACAGAACTAACTATGTCCAGCCTAACAGTTATCAGACGTCTGAAACAACAGTCAGACGTCTTAAAATACATTATCAGACGTCTGATTTGGCAATTAGACGTCTGGAAAGTCTGTTTGAACCCTATATTGGTTTTCTAAGTATTCTACAGAAAACCTAAGTATCCTAGGGTTGTGCAGGTGTTCCTAGGACTACTTTTAGGGTACTTTGAGGCTCTTTAACATAATGTTCTAAGGAATCAAAAAGAGCAAGAAAATAAATACAAGAGATACATGAAAGGATAAAAAAGAATCTATCCTATTCTTCTTGTCTTCCATCTCCAATCTTTCGCTCCACGCGAACCTCCTCTGTTTTCCGTCAAGCTCCTCCAATCCGTCCTGGATGCGAGCTCGAGTTCCGTCTAAACACGTCTTCATTTGCAATTGACCTGAAATCTAGGACTCAAATTGCAAATGTTAAATAACACGTGTTTTGTTATCATCAAAACAAATGATCGTGGTGCTCTAGCACCAACAATCTCCCCCTTTTCGATGATGACAAAATCGTAAATAATAATGCTTAAAAATCCTCCCCCTTTTTGACATTATCAAAAAGGTTTGATTGATTTTAAATTTTCTATTACTCCCCCTTAAAACATGCTCTTCTATTTATTTTAACAAAGGTAATGTCCTCCCCCTTTTTATAACAACAAGATAGCTATTATTTTTCTCCCCCTTACTAAAGGAAATTTAGCTAACTTGTATCTCCCCCTTAAAAATTGACAATAAGCTCATCATTTTTAACTCCCCCTATCTAAATGCTTATAAAAAGGATAGGGTTAAGAATTTTACCTCACCTACCATGGCCAATAAAATGGCCCGAATGGTGGTGGTGGATGCCACATCGGATGGGGCTCCCATCCGTAGCTTGGAGGCCCGGGCATCGGCGCCGGTCTCCAATCTGGTGGTCGACGTGCGGCGGGTCCATCATTTGTTTGCCGTCTCGTCGGTCTTCTTCTTCTCCTCCTTGGTCTACTCATTGGTTCTCCCAACTTAAGTTGACCAGCCTTGAATTTGTAGGTCCAATCCTTTGTGTTGTAGTTATCCTTGAAACCTACAAAACAGGATTCCAAATTTTTCTTCGGTATCCAAGTGAGCTTGGATCCGGATTTGTTAGAAGGTCACCTTGATGGAGATCCTTTCTCAACCTTAGGACTATAAAACTTGTCTACTTTGTTGATTAATTTGTTAGAATTTTCCCTAAGACATGCAATTTCTTTTTCTATAATGTTCATTTTAGTCTTTAAATCTGAAATTTCTAATTTTAGACTATTATTTTCCTCAATCAATTTAGTATTTTCATTGTTGAGGTTATGATTATCTAATAATAGGTTATCATCCTTAGGACTAGCTTCTATGTCCTTAAGTTATTTTTCTAACCTATCATTTTCATTTTTAAGAAAACTAAGGTTCTTTTTAATGCTTTTATTTTCTATCCTAAGTGATTTACTAATCTCAAAAAGTTCATTAAAAGCTTCTTGAAGATCGAGATTTACCTCGTCGTCGGAGTCGCTTCCGCTTTTACTGTCGCAGTTGCTTCCTCTGGCCATGAAACCAAAGCAAGCGGTTTCTTCTTCTTCTTCTTCCTCCGAGCTGGAATCGTCCCAAGTGGCTTGGAACGCCTTCTTCTTAGATTTTTCCTTTTCCTTTTTCTTCTCCTTTTTGAGAAGAGGGCACTCTGGTCGTAGGTGCCCTTTCTCGTTGCAATGGTAGCAACGTCTCGGGCTTTCCTTCTCCTTTTTCTCTTTATTTAATTCCCTACAAAACTTGGAAAAATTTTTAAGTAAAATTCTAAAGTCTTCGTCGTCGGAACTTACTTCGCTATCTGACGCGGCTTTGAAGGCGAGAGTCTTCTTTAGTTTAGGCTCCGGTGTATCCTTCTTCTTCTGCTTCAACTTAGTCTCGTAGGCCATCAGATTGCCTAGGAGATCTTCCATGTTGAGCTCCTCCATTTCGTTCGCCTCTTCGATGGCGGTGACTTTCTGTTCCCATTCCGGTCCAAGGGAACGAAGAAGCTTTCCTTGAAGCTCCCCCTTGATGAAAGTCTTCCCTAAAGCTTTCAAGTTATTTACTATGAGAGTGAACCTAGTGTTCATCTCACTTAAAGTTTCGTTAGTTTTCATAGAAAAAGCCTCAAATTCTTGTGAAAGTAAATTGAGCTTAGAAGTTTTTACCTTAGAGGTACCTTCATGAGTTACCTCGAGTGTGTGCCAGATCTCGTATGCGGTGGCGCATTGCGAGATTCTGTTGAACTCCTCCGGGCTGAGCGCGCAATACAACGCGTTCATTGTTTTCGCGTTGAGAGAGAGCTCCCGGATCTGCTGCTGCGAGTATCCTCTGGCGGGTTTCTCTGGGATGTCGAAGGGGGTCTCGCACCTGGCCCAGACTGTGAAGTCGGTGGCTTGAAGCCACGTCTTCATCCGCAACTTCCAGTAGGTGTAGTTGTTCCCATCAAAGTAGGGCGGACGGGTTGTGGACTGCCCCTCGGAAATCCTACTTGTGGAACAGCTTCCCTCCATGTTTAGATCCTCGCCGGTTTGTAACGCCGAAAATGCGAGACCTGCTCTGATACCAATTGAAGGTTCTACCCTTGTACTAGGAGGGGTGAGATCAGCGTGACAAAAAAATGCGGAATTGAAAATATATAAAGCAATCTCACAAAAATAAGCAATCACAAAATGTACACAAAGATTTTTAGGTGGAAACCCAAACCGGGTAAAAACCACCACCTAACCCTCTCGAGTTAGGATTTTCCGATCAACCTAGTTGATCAAATCCACTAACCGAATCACTTTGAACGAGGGTGATTCAACCTCAGTACAACCACGCTACAAGTACGAGGGTAGCGTTCCTCAACCCCTTCTCTCCACGAGAAGGATTTTGTCCCACGAAGGAGACGGGAATTTGCAAAGCGAATACCCAACCAAAATACAAAGATAAAATAAACAACAGTCCTATAGAGCCAACAAAATTAAACCTAGCTTCTATAGGAAATAGGAAACTCCCCTTTGCAAGGAGTGCGTCGACGATGACGCGGTGCGTGTGCCACGCGATGGCGCTACGTCGCTCTCGTTATCAACAGCGGGAGAGCGGGCGCGCAAACTGTTTGATGCTCTCAAGATGTAGAGCTTGAGCTTGGAGAGCAAGAACTTCTTGGACACAAGAGTGTGAAAATGTGTAGCTAAGTGTATCCAAGTGTATTTCTAAGTGTCTCTTATGTTGTCTCTTCTTGTGTATATGTGTTACAAAGGTTCCCCTCTATTTATAGAGGCCTTAGGAAGGCTTTGGAAGGCTTGGAAAAGCTTCCATAGCCGTTGGGTGCAAAGCCCAAGAGAATCAGGCCGAAATCAGGACAATGATTGCATTTGACAGGGTTATCAGACGTCTAACTCTGGCATCAGACGTCTGGAAGGCCACTTTAAGACGTCTGATTCCAAGGTCAGACGTCTGATTCTATGCGGGTTTCTCCCTGACTTGAATCAGATCTAAACAGGGTTTTTGTGCAAGTCCATCAGACGACATACAGGACGTCTGGCACTATGTCTGGACGTCTGGAAACCTACTTTTACTGTGGGAATTGATTTCCAAACGTTGCAACGGCTAGAAAATCTCTGAGAAGAGATTTTGGGTCAGCCGAGGCAAAACGGTCATTTATCAGACGTCTGGTAAGTTCTATGGACGTCTGATAAGGCTCTAACGGTCATAATCTTGAGTGTTTTCTAAGCCAGCCAACGGTCCACTAATTGGACGTCTGGCAAAGTCATCAGACGTCTCCTAAGACGTTTGGTCTAAGGTCTGGACGTCTGAATTCATCAGACAGAACTAACTATGTCCAGCCTAACAGTTATCGGACGTCTGAAACAACAGTCAGACGTCTTAAAATACATTATCAGACGTCTGATTTGGCAATTAGACGTCTGGAAAGTCTGTTTGAACCCTATATTGGTTTTCTAGGTATTCTACAGAAAACCTAAGTATCCTAGGGTTGTGCAGGTGTTCCTAGGACTACTTTTAGGGTACTTTGAGGCTCTTTAACATAATGTTCTAAGGAATCAAAAAGAGCAAGAAAATAAATAGAAGAGATACATGAAAGGATAAAAAAGAATCTATCCTATTCTTCTTGTCTTCCATCTCCAATCTTTCGCTCCACGCGAACCTCCTCTGTTTTCCGTCAAGCTCCTCCAATCCGTCCTGGATGCGAGCTCGAGTTCCGTCTAAACACGTCTTCATTTGCAATTGACCTGAAATCTAGGACTCAAATTGCAAATGTTAAATAACACGTGTTTTGTTATCATCAAAACAAATGATCGTGGTGCTCTAGCACCAACAGGAGGTTGCCGAGGATGGTGAGGAGGACGATGAGCAGCGGGTCGGAGGAGGAGCAGGAGGGTGTCGGGGAGGTTACCCAATGAGGAGGAGGAGGGGGTGACGTACATTAGGTTTTAGGGAAGACGATGAACAGTGATGGGGAGGTCGGTTGCGCGCGATAGATGAACCAATATATGCCATCAGTTACATTACAAACCGACGCCAAAGGATCATTTCAGTTCACCCTCGTACGCGCCTGTTGACGAGACTAGATCGTGGTTTTAAAGAGATGTCGCATTGTAGTATAGATGAAATCACCTCGAAAACAAATAAGAATTTATTACTCAAAAACCTAAGTATCCGAGGTCGAACACAGGGAGCAAATGGAATTTATTCACTAATCTCAATAATGTAATTAAACACTTAGAGTTACTCAAAACCTAATTCAGAATATAAATGCACGAGTTTAGGAATTGAAATACAGCAAAAAAGTAGAATTGGACATCTGATTTTATAATCAGACATCTTAAATGATAGCCTCTTATTTCCTTCTTTTTGCTTTCTCTTCTTTCTTTTCTTTCTTTCTCTAACTTTCCTCTTTCCTTAGCTCTTCTATTCTTCTCTGACTTTGGCCGTCTGCAGCTCTTCTTCCTTGTCTCTTCTTGGCTCCTTTCTTTGGCCTTCTAACCTTGCCCTTCTTCTTTCACTTTCTTCTCTTGCACAGTGCGTTTCTCCTTCTTCTTCCTTTGCGGTCTTTTTCTCCTTCTTTAATTCTTTTCTCTGTCTTCTTCCTTCATTGGCTTGCCTCTCCTTCTGCCTTATCTTTCCTTCTTCCTTCCTTCTTTCTTCTTCAGCCACACTTCTGCTACGGTGCTTCTCCTTCTTGAGTCTTCTCTTTTCCTTCCTTGGCTTCTGCCTTGATATCCTTCTTCAACCCTTTTCCTTAGCTCTCCCCTAATTTTCTCTTCTTCTCTTTAGCCTTCCTTCCTTCTTCTTCCTTTCTGCAGCTAAGTGTCCTTCCTTCCCTGCTTAGCTTCACCTCAGCTGCGCCTTCCTCTTCCTTCTTCTTTTCATCTTCCCTGCGCATGCACACAGAAGCAAAACCTATCCCCTACCCTCCCTGCATCTCTCTCTCTCTGTTTCTCTCTTAGGTACGCTCTCCCAGAGCTGGGTAATCGGGTCGAGTATCACATGCTCAGGTCCAGACGCACCGGCGTGGTGTAGTGCGTGATGAGTGCTAGGTCTAGGTAATCAGGTCAGGTGCCAGGTCCACGGGGACAGAGGTTGCGGATGAGGCATGAGCGAGTGAGGGTGAGGGACCTCACCCCTGTGTTACTTAAGGCAACTAACTGAAAGCACAAATTCAATATGTGGCACTCTCCGCGCTTCTAAGTTCACGAGGTGGAACTAAATGTTCCACTCGCTTCTGCGCTCGTGCCCGCAGGGTGTCTTCTTCGATTGCTGCTGCTGGGTTGCTTGCCAAGCCAATCTCTTGGCTGTATGAGTTCGTGACACCAATCCGCTTCTCCTGGGACTCTGACGCCTGGAGCACGTGACCTAGAGCGCTGCTGCAAGCTCCTTGCTTCAACGTCAATGGCGGAAGGGGGTGTCGACCTGAAGTTCATGAATACAGCCTTGCGGCCCCATGAAAACACATGAGGAGCTTCGTTGTGTCTTAGCGAAGGTGAGACGGTGGGTGGCTGTTAATACCCACGACATCAAACGCTTTTAGGACATCTGGGAGTTGGTCCAGACGTCTGGTCAGACGTCTGGAATTTAATTTTTGCGGCGTATGATTGCTAGTCTGCATGCGTGTGCGCACAGATTGTGCCCACCGACCTGCAGGGGTCCCTCCTTCCATTTTTCTCTCTCCCCGATGCCTTCAAATACTCTCTTCCTCCCTTCCCTCTCCCTCACCACCACTTCACCGTCTCCTCCTTCTTCTCTAGTGTTGGCGTGAGAGCGAGAGAGCGAGGGCAGCAGCTGCTGCCAGGCGCATGCGGGGAGGAGGAGGTGCAGCGAGAGGGAGAAGAGGCGGAGCACGTGAGGAAGAGGGAGCGAGCTCGCCGGAGCAGCCCAGAGCCGGCCGATGAGAGCGCAGCGGGAGCATGCTGCTGGGGGAAGTTACCTCGGTGCTGCTGCAGCTCAGGCAGCAAGCGGACGAGTGCGGCGCGGCCGCGCGCAGCGAGAAGAAAGCAAGAAGGTTCTGATTCTGGGAAATTTTCCAAGAATCAGATGTCTGGACCTACGTCCAGACGACGCGGGAGACGTCTGAAGGGAGATCCAGACGTCTGAAAGGTACGATATTTCTCTTCTTCTTCCTTCCGCGGATACGGCCATGCAGGCCGTTCCGCCGAAAGTTCTGCCTCTTTGCCGTGTTGAGATCGTTGCGTATGCATGCAGGTTTCGTTCGGGAAGGCACAAGGACACACCCTCCCACACAAATAAGACGTCTGGGCACAGCACCAGACGGCGGAGAGAGTCTCCAAACGTCCAGAGTGACAGTCGGACATCTGGAACTAAGTCTAGATGGTTCAGTGGGATCTTGGACGTCTGAAGAGCAGCGCAGAAGTAAGGTATGATCTGAACCATCGTTTAAGATGTCTGGAAGGTGTTCCAGACGTCTGATTTGGGGCAGAGTTGTCATTTTTGACCCGTTTAGGGTCTGTTAGAAGTCCGATTTCCACGTTTGAAATTCCGTTCTTCTCAGAAATTGTTCCTCTACTTGTTTAAAATACTTGTAACCTATTCTAAATAGTTCCTTATGTTTGATCCTTGTTTTAGGACATCGTCCCTTTGCGGCTCTGGGGGTTGCAGAGGCACGCGGACCTACCGATCACGCCCCCATTACTCCTGATTTTACGGGTAGAGTGGTTCTCCTTGGTTATTTACCAACATTAATGCATCCTTGAGATAATAATAGATTCTAGGGTATGGCATGAATCCTAGGACTGGAAAATTAGATTGAATGATAGATCCTAGGGTGTGGCATGAATCCTAGGACTGGAATACTAGATTGAATGATAGATCCTAGGGTGTGGCATGAATCCTAGGATTGCAAAACTAGATTAAATGATAAATCCTAGGGTGTAGCATGAATCCTAGTAACAGAAACATTGAAACGAATGTCGTGAATACATGAATTGCAATCTGGGAAAAGTAGATAGAACAATGATAACTGCTTGAATTTGGATAATAGCTACTTGTATACGAATGGATATTAACTGTTGGGAATATGGGCTATATGAAAATAAAGCTGAAACGATGAAACCTAAATTGATTTGGTTAAAGAAATATGAGCATGAACCCTACGGGGAATTAGGAGTAAAGCTCTTGAGAGGTAAATGGAATTGGGGAATTGAGCTGGCCCTTGAGTACGGAGTACCAAGGAGAGTGACTGTTCCCTCGTTTAGTGTAGAGCAGAGCTAGCCGCCCCAAGGACTTGTGGTTAGGTCTGGCCACTTTATACCGACTTTTGGCCCTCACGTACACAGTACCGGGGAGAGCTACTAGTATAGGGAGAGCGTTAGCCACCTCACAGGCCCTAAGGTTCTGCTAGCCGTCCTACACCGACTTGTTAGGCCTACTGGGCAAACCAGGGTAGTCAGACGAGGGTGCACGGACTGTGGAGGGGCAAGACCCCTATTTGGTTACTGTGGAGGGGCTGGACCCCTATTACTGAGAGGGCTCTACCCTATACTGGTTCCGTGCTGTGCTTTGGGGCGCACCCATTAACGGAAACGACTGACCGCGTGCCAATGCGGGGTAGCTACCCATGCATTTATCTCGCGTGCCGTAGTCACCGTTACTCCTGTCAGCGACCTTGGGGTGGTTGACTGAGAGTAGGACCACCATGGGGGACTCTCCCGGCCAGGAGAGCACCACGTGTTACTTCTACTTTTCGGAAAAGACTGCAATCAAGATCGTTCCCACGAGGAACATTCAAGATCAAGAGAAAGATCTCAGAAATAATTCGAGAACCGGTAAATAGAGGAATAAAGGAAGAAACTAAAAACAACAGCTACTTGTCTACCTTTACTGTTTTTCTTAGCTAGCTGGTTGCCACTCTACTCAGCGTTTCGCTGACGTGTCACCTTTGTCACCTTTTCAGGACCAGGTGTTAAGCAGCCAAAGCCTGCGGCTGCAGAGGGTGCTGGGCCTAGTAGAGCCCAGTAGTTCTACTTGTGTTGTACCTACTGTACCATTTTTCTGTTGTAGCAAGTATATCCTGTTACACTTGTACTCTTTTATTGTAAGCATCATGTTTATGTACCTGTTTAAATTCTTTACTGTTGTGGTGGTGTGTACTGTAGTAGTTTTTTTTTTACTGCTATACTTTTGTTACTGTTAGTTACATGAATGATGAATGTGGTTTATTTTACTGTTCTTTTGGTTACTTTCTCGTTGGACGATTGGGTCTTGGGATCAGTTGAGTCGGTCCGATTCTCATGTCTCGTAGGGATTCGAAAATTGGGTCGTAATAAGATGGTGTCAGAGTAAGGTCGTCCTAAGAAGTGAATCAACTGGCTGGAAAATAACCAATTCACGTGCCTGTAACTAGAGTAGCCATCACAACGTATCTTTTGACATCTGTTTTTAGACTTCTCTGTTAGATATCGATTCGTATTGACGTTTTTTTTTCCGTTCCGTGTTCGCATCTCCATGCAGGAGATGCCTCGACAAGGAGGTAGCGAGGCGGGCCACGGACGCGGCTGAGAACGAGGTCGGAGGGGTAGGCGCGTTGAGCCCGACGCCTCAGTGGACCAGCCACTGCTCCCGGGCATTCAGGCCCAGGACCTCGCCCAATTGATACGGGACATCATGCGAGAGAAGCTCCACCTGCCGCCACGAGTGCCTCTCCCTGGGGCTGCGGAGGGGGAGTCCTCTGTGGGACCACGCGATGGATATGGCGCTGGACGCGGGGGAGGGGATGGGCCTCCACTGCCCCCACCTTCCTCCGGCACTTCCGAGCACGAGGCTTCTTTACCTGGAGGCGTACCAGCATCTCCACTTCAGTGCCACTTTGAGCTTTTAGGACAGTTTCGGAAGCTGAAGCCCCCCTCCTTCAAAGGGGATGAGGACCCGACCGAGGCAGAGGATTGGCTCGAGCAGATCAAGAAGGTTTTTGACACCCTTCGCCTCCCTGTGGAGTGCCGCGTGGCCTTTGCCACGTACCAGCTGGAGAGTGTGGCACACAGGTGGTGGAGGGCGGTCAGGGGACAGGAGAGAAACGAGCCAACTTGAGACCGGTTCGTCACCCTCTTCTGCGAGCAGTAATTTCCCCAGACGTGGCAGGACCAAAGGAGGCGAGAGTTCCACACCCTCCACCAAGGGATGATGACCGTGAGCGTGTACCGTACGTGTTTCCTGGAGTTGTCTCGCTTCGCAGTGACAGCCGTGGCTACGGAGGAGTGTCTTTGGAGGTTCACCGAGGGGCTCCGGCCTACAATTCGGGGGTATGTCAAACCCCTGAAGCTGCCTACGTTCTCGAGGGTGGTGGAGGTAGCTATGACGTACGAAGAAAATAACCCATCCGCACGCGACACTGACAGCAAGCGGAAGCGACCTTATCAGCCAGACTTCCCACAGGGCCGATGAGAGAGGAGGCACGTGGTGCCCGCAGGAGAGCCGTCACGTTTTGTGGGGCCATTAATGGCCTTTGGGGGCCCCCGACAGGGGCCAGCTGCTAGCACCGGATCCTCGCCCAGCCGACAGCAGGGACCCATTGAGGGCGAGAGTCGAGTCCCTCTTTGCTACCAGTGTGGCCAGCCGGGCCACATCAGGAGGGACTGCCTGTCTAGGGCAGGAGGTCAGCGATGCTTCCCGCGCCGAGCACTGGAGGGCAAGCAGGAGGCCGCGGTTTCCAGGCGCGAGGAGGACAGCAGTAGCAGGGAGGGTACCGGCTGGCGGCTACCCGTCCCCGGCTACCCGTCCAACGCAGAGTGTGGCTGCTTCATCCGCACCTAGGGCTGAGGGGCGTATCAACGCCCTGACACACAAGGATGCCAGAGCTTCGGGATCAGTGGTGGCAAGTATGGTTTCAGTTTCCGGCAGACTTGTTTACACGCTTTTCGACTCCGGCGCTACACACTCGTTTGTCGCTGCCAGTTTTGCGGTTAGTTTGGGGCAGGACTGTGTGCTGTTAGACGATCCGTTCGTGATTAGAGGTTCGAGTGGTCAGCTGTTTGTAGCTGAGGAGGTGTATGCAAGTTGTGAGGTCAGTGTTGGGGGACACAACCTTCCCGCTGACCTGATTATGATACAGATGGAGGACTTTGGCGTAATTCTGGGAATGGACTGGCTGTCCGCTTACCAAGCCTTGGTGGACTGCTTTGAGAGGAAGATCGTCTTCTCCATACCGGAGTTGCCTTCTTTTGAGTTCCATGGGCAGCCAGTGGATGGAGGCTTCAGGTGCATTTCTGCACTTCGGGCGGCGAGACTTTTGAGCCAGGGGTGCGAGAGCTTCCTAGCTTGTGTGGTGGCAGAGCCCAGCCCTGTGGCAGACTTCCCAAGTATCCCGGTGGTCAGAGAGTACCCCGACGTGTTCCCAGACGAGTTGCCAGGACTACCGCCCGAGCGTGAGATCGAGTTTGAGATCTCACTGGTACCGGGGACCAGCTCCATCTCTACAGCACCATACAGGATGGCACCACTTGAGCTGCGAGAGCTCAAGTCTCAGTTGCAGGATCTTCTGGAGAAGGGCTTTGTGAGGCCCAATGCATCTCCCTGGGGAGCCTCGATTTTGTTCGTAAAGAAGGATGGTACCCTACGCCTTTATGTGGACTACAGACAACTGAATAGGGTCACCATCAAGAACAGGTATCTGCTGCCGAGGATTGATGACTTATTTGACCAGCTGCGAGGTGCCACGATATTCTCCAAGATCGACTTGAGTTCTGGATACCACCAGTTGAGGATCAAGGAGGTAGACGTCTCCAAGACAGCTTTCCGCACCCGGTACGGACACTATGAGTTTCTGGTCATGCCGTTTGGGCTGACCAATGCCCCCGCTGCATTCATGGATTTGATGAACCGGGTGTTTAGACCGCACCTAGACCAGTTCGTGGTGGTATTCATTGATGATGTGCTCATCTATTCTCGAGATCAGACGCAGCATGGACAGCACTTGTGGATGGTTTTGGACACACTGAGACGATGTAGGCTATACGCCAAATACAGCAAGTGCGAGTTCTGGTTGAGGGAGGTGACCTTCTTAGGTCATGTGATCTTCGGGGATGGCTTGGCTGTGGACCCAGCCAAGGTCGAGGCAATGCTAAGGTGGGAGAGACCACGTACGGTTACTGAGATCTGCAGTTTCTTGGGACTGGCAGGCTACTACAGGCGGTTTATCAAGGGCTTCTCGCAGATTGCACGTCCTATGACACAACTGACCTAGAAGGACGTGCCCTTTACTTGGACAGACGCCTGTGAGGCATATTTTTAGGAGCTGAAGGAGAGGCTGACTTCGGCTCTCGTGCTCACCATCCCAGACAATAGTAGCGGGTTCGTTGTGTACACGGATGCCTCTTTGCAGGGGTTAGGGGGTGTGCTCATGCAGAGGGGTCACGTTGTTACTTACGCTTCGCGGCAACTGAAGCCCCATGAGCATAGCTACCCTACCCACGACCTGGAGCTGGCAGCTGTCGTCTTCGCGCTGAAGACTTGGAGGCACAAATTGTACGGTGAGACCTTTGAGATTTTCACAGATCACAAGAGCCTCAGATACCTGTTTGATCAGAAGGAGCTCAACATGAGACAGAGACGTTGGTTGGAGCTCCTGAAGGACTATGACTGAAGCATTTCCTATCACCCGGGAAAGGCCAACGTGGTGGCTAACGCCTTGAGCCAGAAGGCGCCTGCCCACTTGGCCAGATTACAGGCGCAGAGTTGGAGCCTCTTGGAGGAGATGGGCAGTTGGCGGCCCCTAGAGTTACTGGGGCACCGTAGGGCAGTGACTGTGACACGACAGACGAGGCCAGAGCTGATAGACCGCATCATCACAGGGCAGATGGCCGACCCGTACTTACAGTCATTGCATGATAGAGTGCTGTCGGGAGACCCTGGAGACTTCTCTTTTACAGACCAGGTACTGCGCATGAGGGGACGTTTGTGCGTTCCCAGAGACGAGGAGCTATTGAGAGAGCTCCTGATTGAGCCACACCATTCCAGGTTCACCATACATCCCGGAAACACAAAGATGTACCATGATTTGAGACGTGACTTTTGGTGGAGGGGGATGAAGCGGGATGTGGGTGAATTCGTACAGCAGTGTTTAGTGTGCCAGCAGGTGAAGGCCGGGCATCAGAGGCCTACAGGGCTGTTACAACCACTTCCACTGCCATAGTGGAAGTGGGAGAGCATCACCATGGACTTGATGGTGGGCTTACCTGTTACCCAGCGAGGACACGATGTAGTCTGGGTAATCGTTGACAAATTGACGAAGATGGCACGTTTCTTGCCGATCCGAGTCACCTCGGGACCAGCACAGTTGGTAGAGAGGTATATCCGCGATGTGGTACATCTACACGGAGTTCCGTGGGAGATCATATCTGATCAGGATACCCGATTTACATCCCAATTTTGAGTTGAGTTTCAGCAGGCCCAGGGGACGCGGTTGAGGTTCAGTACAACATACCACCCCCAGACGGATGGACAGTCTGAGCACACGATACAGACACTTGAGGATCTTTTGCGTGCTTGTGTACTGGACTGGAGGGGCTCTTGGGAGGAGCACTTGCCCCTGGTGGAGTTCGCATATAATAACAGTTATCACTCGAGCATCGGCATGGCACCCTACGAGGCTCTGTACGGACGGAGGTGTACGACACCCTTGAGTTGGGTTGAGGTGGGGACCAAGTGGGAGGTTATCCCCAGGCTGATCCGGCAGAGTCAAGAGGTAATCGAGCAGATTCACAGGCAACTCCACACTGTCAGGAGCAGATAGAAGAGCTATGTAGATCGGAAACATAGAGAGGTACAGTTTGAGGTTGGGGACCACGTCTTCCTTCGTGTTTCGCCCATGAAGGGCCTGCAGCGGTTTGGGGTGAGAGGGAAGCTCGCGCCGAGATTCGTGGGACCCTTTGAGGTCCTGGAGCAAGTTGGATCCATTGCTTACAGGCTTACCCTTCCTCCCCAGCTTTCTAGTGTGCACGACGTGTTCCACGTGTCCAACCTTAGGAAGTACATCGTCGATCCCAGCCACGTCCTGAGCCACGAGAGCGTCGCGATGGGTGACGACCTGACCTACCTCGAGCGGCTAGTGCAGATTCTCAACAGAGCTGTCCGGAGTCCGAGACAGAAGCAGGTACCCCTGGTGAAGGTTTTGTGGAGGAGCTAGCGGTATGAGGAGGCTACCTGGGAGCTTGAGGCGGCGATGCGGGAGTTGTACCTGGAGCTCTTTGAGGGTAGATCTTTTCGGACCGGCTTCGGTCCACTTTGAGTTTGTTATGCATATATCGTTCTTTTCCGCACTCTAGTTAGCGCAAGTTTCGGGGACGAAACTTCCTTTGAGTTTGTTATGTTGTTAAGACCCACGGCATCAAACGCTTTTAAGACGTCAGGGAGTTGGTCCAGACGTCTGGTCAGACGTCTAGACGCCATCCCAGATGTATGGAATTTAATTTTTGCGGCGTACGATTGTGAGTTTGCGTGCGTGCGCACGTAGACTGTGCCCGCCGACCTGCAGGCGTCCCTCCTTCCATTTTTCTCTCTCCCCGATGCCTTCAAATACTCTCTTCCTCCCTTCCCTCTCCCTCACCACCACTTCATCGTCTCCTCCTTCTCCAGTGTTGGCGTGAGAGCGAGAGAGCGAGGGTAGCAGCTGCTGCCTGGCGCTCGTGGGGAGGAGGAGGTGCAGCGAGAGGGAGAAGAGGAGGAGTGCGTGAGGAAGAGGGAGCAAGCTCGCCGGAGCAGCCCAGAGCCGGCCGACGAGCGCGCAGCGGGAGCATGCTGCTAGGGGAAGTTACCCCGGTGTTGGTGTAGCTCAGGCAGCAGGCGGACGAGCGCGGCACAGCCGCGTGCAAATTTCCCAGAATCAGACGTCTGGACCTACGTCCAGACAATGCGGGAGACGTCTGGAGGGAGATCCAGATGTCTGAAAGGTACGATATTTCTCTTCTTCTTTCTTCCGCAGATACGGCCATGCAGGCCATTCCGCTGAAAGTTCTGCCTCTTTGCCGTGTTGAGATCGTTGCGTACACGTGTAGGTTTCATTCGGGAAGGTGCAAGGACACGCCCTCCCACACAAATCAGACATCTGGGCACAGCACCAGACGGCGGAGAGAGTCTCCAGACGTCCGGAGTGACAGTCGGACGTCTGGAACTAAGTCCAAATGGTTTAGCGGAATCCTGGACATCTGAAGAGCAGCGCAGAAGTAAGGTATGATCTGAACCATCATTTAAGATGTCTGGAAGGTGTTCTAGACGTCTAATTTGGGGCAAAGTTGTCGTTTTTGACCCATTTGGGGTCCATTCGAAGTTCGATTTTCGCGTTTGAAATTCCGTTCTTCTCAGAAATTGTTCCTCTACTTGTTTAAAATACTTGTATCCTATTCTTAGTGGTTCCTTGTGTTTGATCCTTGTGTTAGGACCTCGTCCCGTTGCGGCTCTAGGGATTGCGGAGGCACGCGGACCTGCCGATCATGCCCCCATTACTCTCGATTTTGCGGGTAGAGTGGCTCCCCTTGGTTATTTACCAACATTAATGCATCCTTGAGATAAATAATAGATTCTAGGGTATGGCATGAATCCGAGGACTGGAAAACTAGATTGAATGATAGATCTTAGGGTGTGGCATGAATCCTAGGATTAGAAAACTAGATTGAATGATAGATCCTAGGGTGTGGCATGAATCCTAGGAACAGAAACACTGAAACGAATGTCGTGAATACATGAATTGCAGTCTGGGAAAAGTAGATAGAACAATGATAATTGCTTGAATTTGGATAATAGCTACTTGTATACAAATGGATATTAACTGTTGGGAACATGGGCTATATGAAAATAAAGCTGAAATGATAAAACCTAAATTGATTTGGTTAAAGAAATATAAGCATGAACCCTACGGGGAATTAGGATTAGAGCTCCTGAGAGGTAAATGAAATTAGGGAAGTGAGCTGACCCTCGAGTACGGAGTACCAAGAAGAAAGACTGTCCCCTCGTTTAGTGCAGAGCGGAGCTAACCGTCCCAGGGACTCGGGGTTAGGTCTAGCCACTTTGTACCAACTTTTGGCCCTCGCGTACACAGTACTGGGGAGAGCTACTAGTGTAGGGAGAGCGCTAGCCACCCCATGGGCCCCGGGGTTCTGCTAGCCGTCCTACACCGACTTGTTAGGCCCACTGGGCAAAGCAGGGTAGTCAGTCGAGGGTGCGCGGACTGTGGAGGGGTAAGACCCCTGTTTGGTTTCTGTGGAGGGGCTGGAACCTTGTTACCGAGAGGGCTCTGCCCTATACTGGTTCCGTGCTGTGCTTTGGGGCGCACCCGTTAATGGAAACGACTGACCACGTGCCAGTGCGGGGTAGCTACCCGTGCGTTTATCGCGCGTGCCATAGTCATCGTTACGCCTGTCAGCGACCTTGGGGCGGTTGACTGAGGGTAGGACCACCACAGGAGACTCTCCCAGCCAGGAGAGCACCACATGCTACTTCTACTTTTCGGAAAAGACTGCAATCAAGATCGTTCCCACGAGGAACATTCAAGATCAAGAGAAAGATCTGAGAAATAATTCGAGAACGGGTAAATAGAGGAATAAAGGAGGAAACTAGAAACAACAGCTACTTGTCCACCTTTACTGTTTTTCTTAGCTAGCTGGTTGCCACTCTACTCAGCGTTTCGCTGATGTGTCACCTTTGTTACCTTTTCAGGACCAGGTGTTGAGCAGCCAGAGCCTACGGCTACAGAGGGTGCTGGGCCTAGTAGAGCCCAGTAGTTCTACTTGTGTTGTACCTACTATACCATTTTTTTGTTGTAGTGAGTATATCCTGTTACACTTGTACTCTTTTATTGTAAGAATCATATTTATGTACCTGTTTAAATTCTCTACTATTGTGGCGGTGTGTACTGTAGTAGTTCTTTTCTTTACTGCTGTACTTTTGTTACTGTTACTTACATGCATGATGAATGTGGTTTATTTTACTGTTCTTTTGGTTACTTTCTCGTTGGATGACTGGGTCATGGGATCAGTCAAGTCGGTCTGATTCTCGTGTCTCGTAGGGATTCGGGAATTGGGTCGTAATAGTGCCAGGCCGCGGGGTGGCCTAGGCGTGCGTGCCTAGGTCGCCCCATGGTGTGCTTATAAGTTTGGTCATGGGGCGTTTAGGGAGGTGTTGGCGGTCGATGGATGGGCGGAAGGTGATTAGTGGATGATGGCAGAGGTGGTGAGGTGTCTGGCGAGGCGTGTGGAGGTACGGAGCAATGGAAGCACCTCGCCGGTGGGAGGCTGGAGATGGAGAAGATGGCAGTGGACAGTGGCTGCGAGGGGTCGAAAGGGGAAATAGAAAGAGGGGAATTGAAGAGGGGATAGAGAGGAGTAATTCTAACCTAGCTAAGTGGATGAAGGGGGAGAGGAGGTGGCTGGTTGTACCTGCTGTCGCAAGAGAAGACGATGTCCAGTGGAGAGGTGACGACAACGACGGGGCTAGAGGTGCGCATGCGGGTGTTGCGTGACGCGGAGGAATGTGGTGAAGGCGGCTCTACCACTGGTATGGTGGCAGAGTGACAAGAAAGAGGAGGGGGGCTCGCCGAAGCTCGCTGGACTCCTAACCGGAGGAGAAGAAGACGAAATAGGGGTGATTCTTCGGCCAAGTTGAGCTCAAGAGATGCGGCTGGAGGTGGTTATGCTTTTATAGTTGCTAGCAGGGGTTCTTATGCTTAGAAGACAAGCTTCCAAGAACAAGAGACCTCGCCGAAGATGGAAACAGCTGGAGACCCAAATCTTTTATGCGTTCGCACGAGAGATTGAGTGTGAATCAGAGATTGCAATCAAGCTCAAATGGAAGGGAATTCCTCAGAGAATCTCCCTTCCAAATCTGGGAGATCTCTGAGGGATCGGGGAGTAATCCCCCTCCATTCCTCGCCGGAGTAGGATTTCTCCCCATTAATGGTAGAGGGACCTGATTGTAAGGGTGGCGAGGAAGTTAGGGGGGTCTACGCAAGAGTTTTCAAAAGTTAGGGGTCAGAATGTAATTGGGTGGACTATTTTGCAAGGTAGGTCAAGATGACCTCCCCTTAGATCCAAATTTTGGTACAAACCTAATTTGGACCTAAGGAATTCAATGGTGAAGTTGGATTTTAGGTTTGATAACGTTTGATTGGATATTTTACACAAAAACCTAAATTAGGTCAAATAATGAGCTATAACCCCAATCTAGATCAAAATAGGTTCCAAAGGCCAAATTAAAGGTTCTAAACCCTAAGGGATATTTTTCCATGAATTTT
Source organism: Thalassia testudinum (assembly GCA_037157565.1). Classification (NCBI taxonomy): domain Eukaryota; kingdom Viridiplantae; phylum Streptophyta; class Magnoliopsida; order Alismatales; family Hydrocharitaceae; genus Thalassia; species Thalassia testudinum. The sequence goes on along the minus strand of JAZHRO010000067.1, from coordinate 15,627,136 downwards.
AGAGGGTTTAGTTGATTTTTATCCTGATCATAACCTTGTTGAATTAAGCGGGCCTGTTTTAGGGTTACAAAATGTCATTTAATTCTTAGATAGCACAATAACCCATTTCTGACTGAACCAATCCACTCTTTATCTTATTTAGACCATTTAACCTATCTTTTTCCTTTGAGAAATCCCATTTATGTACTATACTGGTAAAATTATAGTTTTAAGCTTTGTTTTATGTTTTCTTCTCAAAACATTAATTTCTTGAATTAGGCCCTTTTCTAGGTTATGTAGGAGCTCTTATTCTCTTTCTTAGGTCAAAATGAGCTAGTTAGGACTCATGATGAGGCTCTCACCAGCACCTAGAATTTTGTCTACTAAATATAACCTATCTTTCATCGTCGGTTCTTACACAAACCGATGGTATAGGTGACAATCCCACCCAAAATTTAAGTACAAATTTTAACTGTCTTTTCACCATCGCTTATTGAGATAATTGACGGCAAAGGTTTACTTCACCAACTCCGCCAACTCACCCAAATTTTGGTCGGTAAATTTAACCTACTTTTCATCGACGTTTCTTTCACTAATCGACGATACTCCCTCTAAAATTTTAGGCGCAACTTTTAAGGGTCTTTTTACCGTCGGTTATTACAAGAAGCGATGGAGAAAATATATTTATTGTTACTTGAATAACCAACGGTAAATATTTATGACCACTATGCACCCATCCCCTTTTCTTCAGTCGAGTATAGACCTTCGCCGTCGCTTATTTTAATAACCGACAGGGAAAATATATTTGCCGTCGATTTGGTTAACTGACAATAAGTAACCGACGGCATATCCCATTTTTCTAATAGTGTAAATATTTTATTATGTAAATTAATACTGTATAAAGTCAATTTGATGATTAAGACATTAATTTATACTTTAATTAAGTAATTAACCTCTAATTTAATCTGTATAATCAACCAACTTCAACTAATTTAATTATATATCTAAATAATTTATGTCCTTAAACTAACTATACCATTATATAACCCTATATAAGGGCTTTTCAAGAATATAACTTATTTTTAAATCGAACTTAAATTAGGCCCTCAAATTGAGGGCTAAACCCTCAGAATCCGTGCAATTTCTAGGTGCATAGCAGCACTCCTTTGGGCGATCCAATAGGGCACATCGTGGCTGGAAAGCACTATGAGGCGGTATAACAAGCTCCTGCATTGATGGCCTCTCGGTCGTCAGCACAGGGTGCACAATTAAGCATACAGGGTCATGGTTACAAAAAAACTCGGGTTGCATGTTGCGTGCACCTATGGGCGTGCGTGTGCGTGTAAGCGCAAGTGTGTGTAGGCATGTGGGCCTAAAATTGGGCCTGTAAATACATAAAAATACACCTAAAATGAACTAGGGTGGCCCATTAGGAGTCTAGTCCCGCCCTTGTGGCATTGTGTATCCTCCGAAAGTGGGTTGCTCACCCATTAAACACATTTTTGGCCCATTAATGAAATTGGACGTCTGATGAAAACTCAGACGGCCCAAATCAAAAGGAGAAATCGTGAAATGGCTAAGTGTTGAAGCTATGCTTGTGCTGTGTGTGCACGTGCATATGTATATATGTGTAATATGTATAGTATACATATAAAATATATATGTATATAAATAATGTAAATAAGTAATTATAAATATGTATACGTATGTAATTAATATATGTAATAGTATAAGTAGAGTAGGTATTTGTTTGAGTTGTATATGTACATAAATAACTAAGAGCTTTAGTGACAGATAAATCCATCACTCTAAATAGGTATATATGGTAGTAAAAGTAGTTTTGTTTGCCTTATGTTTTGTATATATTTTACTAAGGCTACAGTGACACTTATTTATGTTATTATATATGTAATATATGTTACTACAAGTATTAGTATGTTAATATAATTTAGTATAATAAATATTAATAGGTATTTTTGTACCCATACTTAAGTATTACTTATATTAGTTGTTTATAATTAACATAGTGTAGTAGTAGCTAGTTTTTTATGCCTGTTTATTCTGAATTTGTTTTCAGGCATTGTAATACATATTAATTGATTCTTTTTGTAAATAATTAACCAATTCTTTCATTCATTGATTCATTTGTTCATTTTGTAAATAAAATTAACATTTTTGAAATAAAAGAACATTTTGGGACTTAGAGAGTGATGTATATCAATAACTGTCTCCCAATGAACTACTTGGAAATAAATTAATAAAAATTGTAAATAAATAAATTGACGTGACATTGGTTTGTATTTGTGACACATACTATAATAACGACACATTAAACAATCTTTTTTAATGCAACCAGGTGGTTGACGATAATATTTTTAGTGCCGTTGTCGGGGATAAAAACCCGACAATGCTTTATTGTGATTGATTGACGATTGTTGTGAAGCATCGTATTATTTTTGGCGCCGTTACCAGGGAGGCAACTCTCTATACGTCAAAACTTTTCTTTTATTCTTCATTTGTATATATTTTTGATTTATTTGTATATAATTATTCTTTCCTTCATATTCTTTGTTGTATATAGATTCTTTTATTCATTTTACTCTTTGATTGATTTGTGTATATAATTGTCTTACTAATCACTTATTGTTTTTGCAGCACTTGAGGAGAAGTAAGAGGAGTAGTGACTTCTTCCAGGTGGAGTTCTTCTTCTTGGTAGATTTGCTGCACCTCAGACCCGACTTCCTGAAAGAGTGTTTCCTGTAAGAGCTGCATTTCCCACTTTCTTAGATTACTATAGTGGTAATTTAGACTTAGGAATATTCATAAGATTATATTTGTTAGGCATAAGTTGTGAGAGCATGTTCTCACACACCAGTTGTATAATTTAGACTTTCTGGATTCTCTATATCTCTCTTCTCATCTCTCATCGATGTGGTTTTTCCGTATCCCAATTTTTCCATATCGATTTATTTTTTATTTGTTTTTGCTTGTTGCATTTAAAAATCTAAAAATATTATAAAATCAAAAAATACCAAAAATATCTCATTCTTTATCTAGCAGCAACATATTCTATACATCCATACTTAGGTTGCACATTTCCTGCTAGATTTCAATTTAGTCAAATTGCATCACCTATAGAATTGCTGGAGTTAGGTACACATTTTTATCCTTTCTGAGCTCCTACCATCTTTGCATTCGACTTAAACTTAAAAAGACCATCTTTTGTTTGAAAAGGAACTAAAAAGCGAGACAAGCTGTATAGAAAACATTTTCTAAATACCCAAATTAAATTCAAAAGGAGACATAAAAATTGTTTAAAACCCTGACTGAGCTTTTCACCACTATTTGTTGATTGCGATCATGTATACACTACACGATTACATAAGATTCACAAACACACGAGTTTCTATCTCATCTTCTTGAGCAACCACAGGGTCTGGATTTGCACGCCAGTCTTATCCAGATTTTGGGTAGATTTTAGAGGTCTGCACCTTGCTAGGTTTTCTGTAGGGCGCGTACAATTGTATTAAAACATTTGTTTGCATACTACTATCTTTACGTAGGAGTCCCTACGAAAAATTCAGATTTATCTCACTTAACATGAGATTGATTAGTCTTTTGTGAGATAGATTGATTGAGATTTTACCTTTCCTTTAAGTTGTGACTGATTCGAAAAAGCATTTTCAAAGAAATTGACTCAATGGAAGGTAGGAGATCCCAAAATCCAGAGTTACTACCTCCCTTGGGTGCTGATGCCCAAGCTTCTACATCCACTTCAATGCCTTCCACATCCAATCCTCTACTGCCTAGGCCTTAAACTCCCATCCATCATCCCGTTCATCCGGAGGATGATCATGATTTTGCACAGTTTAAGGATTTTGAAGAACTTCCTCCACATCTCTTTACACATCCTTCGCCACCACCACCACCACCAAACCATAGGTTCCAACCTCCTCCATACCTTAACTTTCATAACCAACCACCATCGGAGAGAGATCCCATACCTAATCTGCAACACCTATTTGAAACACAACTTCAGATGAACACTCTAACCCATTAGGTGCAATAGCTTACTCAAGCTATGAATCTTTTAGTGAACCTCCAACCTCAACCTAACCCAGGCACCACAACCGCGTAGACCTGTACTATGGGATTACTATAATCTCACTGTTGTACCTCCAATGCTTGTGGTACGCTATCCCATTGGAGGCCGTGCTGTTGAATTGAAGCCAAACCTTATTGAACTTATTCCTCACTTCCATGGTCTTGCTTCTGAGGACCCATTTCAACATCTAGAGGAGCTGAAAAATCTTGCTCAAACCCTGGGTTCGCAAGGTCATGATCAGCATATGCTTTTGATGAGAATGTTCTCCTTCTCACTCAAGGATAAGGTAGCCTTCTAGTTTAGAACTCTAGCACAGACTACACCTATAGAGACATGGGCTACTTTGGAACATGAGTTCCTTAAGAAGTACTTTCCTGTAGGCTGCACAAATACTTTAAGGTATGCCATCACCACATTCACCCAAAATTTAGGAGAATAGGTGCACGAGGCCTGGGAGTGATTCCACGAGCTTTTGAGAAAGTGTCCCCACCATGGTGTCCCACGTTGGCAACAGGTCCAGATCTTTTATCATGGGCTCCATGATGACACAAGGAATTTCGAAGATGTCGCTTGCAGAGGCAATTTCCTATGTTGGGATGAGGACTCAGCCTTTGAGCTCTTCGAAGGCATGGCAGAAAATTCTATTAATGCTTCGATAAGTGTTTTTAATAGAAAGTCCTCACATCCCTACTCACACATAAGGGTACATGAAGCCTAATCCAACACAAGAGACCTAGAGATTGTGGTTAGTCAGCTGGATAAGGTGGGCTTAATAGAGAAGAAAGTAGATGAAGTATAAAAAGTCCTGTCTAAACCTTTATCATCTTCTTCTCAGTCAGTTGCACCTCGCACTTCTTCTCAATTTCCCACAGGGAGGGAAACCGTGAATAATCTTTCTGTGACAAAATTTGCATTATCGGACTATTCATTTTTTTTATCCTTCACCGATTGGAGGAACCTTTGTTCCTCCCTACACTGACTTCCCTACACCTTTTGGAGCTTTGGAGGAGCTCCACGCCATTCACAATGACACATATTCACAAACCTACAACCTAGGATGGCGAAATCATCCAAATTTCGAGTGGTCGGGAAATTCACAGAGATCTACCTTTCAACAACCTTTTGCACCACCACTTCACGACCTAGTCTGAGTACCACCTCCACAACAACACGGGTAACCACTGCGTGCCTACCAGCAACCCCAACACAGGCCTGCCCAATACTCTCAACCTGGGCCTACATGAGATGATCAGTTGGGGACAATCATGAAAGCTCTTGCTGACATGTGGCAACAAAACATTACTATGTAGCAGAGACAGGACACGCCACTACTTGAGGTGAGAGCCTAGATATCACACTTGACGGAATCCCGTCAACCACATTCACTCCCATCTTAATCACAACCCAACCCTAGGAACACATCTGCATAGAGGTATGTTCAACCCAGACCTCCTTTGCAAGGTCAAGTACACTTCATATCACAAACCTTGCATGAACCTGAGCTTTACACCAATCCTAATTCTTCCTATTCTAATCATATTTGTTATTCTGATCCACAACCACCTATTCTATTTGATCCTGATTCTTTGTCTATGCCATAAGCTAATTTGCATGTCATCACTACTAGGAGTGGTAGAAGTACAACGGATTCACCTTTTTCGACTTCTACATCTTTACTTGGACCTTCCACCTCCACTCCTACAACTAATTTACCTATACCTGACTCTTTTGAACCTTTGATTGATCCTCATACTACTACTTCAGTACCTTTTCCAAAGGCTTTAGAGAAGAGTAATGAAAAGAAGAAAATTATTGTGGCTCCTGAGGAGGATCTGCTCAAGCTCTTTGAGCAAGTCCACATAAACATCCCCTTGTTGTATGCAATTCGCCACATTCCACCTTATGCTAAGTTTTTGAAAGACCTATGTACATCTAAGTGTAAGATAGAATTCAGAAAGTGAGTGGTCCTGTCATTCTCTCGGAACAAGTGAGTTCCTTTATTTCAAACCTCCCTATTAGGAAGAAAGACTTAGGCACCCCTCTTCTTTCCTGCATGATAGGAAACACCACATTTAACAGAGCCCTACTTGATCTATGTGATTCCATCAATCTTATCCCAACCTCCCTACTGACACATTTCGAGGTTGGCAATCTGAAGCCAACAGAGGTGTCCTTGCAATTGGCTGATCGATTAGTTAAGACACCTCAGGGAGTATCGGAAGATGTTATAGTGCGGGTCAAAGACTTTTATTTTCCTGTAGACTTTATAGTCCTTGACATGGAACCTGAGGATATTCAGAATGCACCTATCATTCTAGGAAGACTTTTCTTGGCTACGGTTAAGGCAAACATAAGTTGTGAACAGGGCCTTATAGAGTTGAAAATTGAAGCTCAGAGGATGAAGATTGATATCTTTCAGGCATAAAGGGGACCATCATGTAGTTTAATTGAGGAAATCTGTTCCTTGGATTCACTGGAAAAGTTGTTCGAGGACACATTAATTGATTCACTTAATTTAGAGCTTCAACACCCTTTGGCCTCCGACTCGACTCTACCTGAGACATTACCCTTAGAAATTAAGAACTTACCTCATATTCCTTTGGTGTCTCTAGGATCTTCTGAGATCTCCACACCTGCTCCTTTACCAGATTTTGTACCTATTGAGCTTAAACCTCTTCCCAACTCTCTGAAATATGTCTTCTTAGGACCAGATCAGACTTATCCTGTGATTGTCAACTCCCACTTATCATTTAATTAAGAATCACGACTCTTATCTGTCCTAAGAGCACATAGACAGGCTATAGGATGGAGCTTATCTGACCTGACTGGCATTAGTCCTTCCTACTGCACACATAGAATTTTCACTGAAGAAGGATCTAGACCAACTAGACAGCCACAGCATAGACTGAACTCAACACTTTAGGAGGTGGTTACGAATGAGATGATCAAGTGGTTAGACAATGGAATTATCTTCCCTACATAGTCATTGGGTAAGTCCTGTTCAAGTTGTGCCTAAGAAGGCTGGGCTTACCGTCATAACCACTGAATCTGGAGAAGTTATCCCTACACGGATTGCTAGTTCATGGCGAGTATGTATTGACTATCGCAAACTCAACCAAGCCACGAAGAATGATCATTCCCCATTGCCCTTCATTGATCAGATACTAGAAAGATTGGCAGGGAATAGATTTTTCTACTTTTTGGATGGCTACTCAGGTTACAATCAAGTGGCAATTCACCCCGATAGCTAGGAAAAACGACTTTCACCTTCTCCTATGGAGCCTTTGCATTTCGTAGGATGCCATTTGGATTATGCAATGCACCTGCTACATTTCAGCGATGTATGTTTGCAATCTTCTCCGATTTAGTAGGTGAATGTTTAGAAGTCTTCATGGATGACTTCTCGATCTTTGGGAGCACATTTGATGAATGCTTAGACCACTTGACTACGGTCTTGCAAAGATGCATTGTAATGACCCGACTCCCGAGTCCCTACGAGACACGAGAACCGGACCGACTCGACTAATCCCAAGACCTAGTCTTCCAACGAGGAAGTAACTAAAAGAGTAGTAAAATAAACCACATTCAGCATGAATATAACTAACAGTAAGAAAGTACAGCAGTAAGGAAAGAAACTACTACAGTATATACCACCACAACAGTAGAACAACATTTATCATATAACATGAACTGCAGGTAAAGAAAAGTACAGCGGAAACAAGAACTACTCACTATAACGGGAACAAAGAGGTACAAAAGACAGTAGTAACTCTACTGGACCCTACTCGGCCCAGCGTCCTCTGCAGCCGCTAACCCTGGCTGCTCAACACGTGGTCCTGAAAAAGGTGACGAGTGTAACACGTCAGCAAAACGCTGAGTAGAGTGGCAACTAAAACTAAAGACAACAGTAGAGTGTACAGTAGCTGTTATGTTCTATTACTTTATTTACATCTTTCAATTGTCTCACTATTTCATTTATTTCTCAGATCTTTTACTTGATCTCGAATGTTCCTCGTGGGAACGATCTTGATTGCAATCTTTTCCAAAAAGTAGAAGTAGCACGTGGTGCTCTCCTGGCCGGGAGAGTCCCCTGTGGTGATCCTACCCTCAGTCAACCACCCCAAGGTCACTGACAGACGTAACGGTGACTACGGCACGCGCGATAAACGCACAGGTAGCTAACCTGTACTGGCACGCGGTCAGTCGTTTCCGTTAACGGGTGCACCCAAAGCACAGCACGGAACCAGTACAGGGCAGAGCCCTCTCAGTAACAGGGGTCCAACCCCTCCACAGTAACCAAACCGGGGCCTTGCCCCTCCACAGTCCGCGCACCCTCGCCTGACTACCCTGGTTTGCCCTAGTGGGCCTAACAAGTCGGTGAAGGAGGCTAGCAGAACCCCGGGGCCCGTGGGGTAGCTAGTACTCTCCTAACACTAGTAGCTCTCCTCGGTACTACGTACACGAGGGCCAGCAAGTCGGTACAGAGCGGTCAATCCTAACCCCGGGTCCCTGGGGTGGCTGGCCCCACTCTGCACTAAACAGGTACAGGTACTTCCCTTGGTACTGCGTACCCAAGAGACAGTACAAAATACATCTCAGTTCCATTCCTTCCCCTTTCCAGGAGTTCTACTCTTAATTCCCCGTAGGGTTCCATCCTTTTAACTCAAACATCCAGGTGTCACTTTCCAGTTTCACGTTCTTACGACCCATGATCTCATTCATGTTTCTTTATTCGTAACAGGCAGCTGTTAATTCAATTTACAGGCAGCTTTATATTCCTTTCCATTTTTTCAAGACTGCAGTATTATACATTCCACTAGTTTTTCCATCCTAGGATTCATGCCACATCCTAGGATCTAGCATACAACTAGTTTTCCAGCCCTAGGATTCATGCATCACCTAGGAGCTATCATTCCATACATTTCTCATTCCTAGGATTCATGCAATGTCCTAGATTCTAGTTATGGTTCCATACTTTAACAGATTTTAATAATAAACTTAAGCCACTCTACCAGGTACAACGGGAGTAATGGGGGCGTGATCGGGAATCCCGCGTGCCTCCACGACTCCCAAGACTGCAACTGAACGAGGTCCTATCACAAGGATCAAACACAAGGAGTGTCTCAAAACAGTGTATAGCTACTGTAGACGGGTAGAGGAATTAATTCTGAAAAGAACGCAACTCGAATCGCGGAAACGGAGCCCGAACGGGCCCTAAACGGGTCAAAAAAGACGATACTGTGCAAAATCAGACGTCTGGAACTTCTTCCAGACGTCCTAAAAAGTGGATCAAAGAATTACCTGTTCAGCGTGGTTTCCCAGACGTCCAGAAGTCTGCGGGGACGTCTGGCCTACCTTCCATACGTCCGATGGTCACCCCGGACGTCTGGAGGTCACTCCAGCCGTCTGGTACAACTTCCAGACGTCTGATTCACAAAGGATGGCGAATCAGCGAGCCTGCGCACAGCCAACTCCCTCCCTCAGTACGGTCAGTCGACAGGAAGGAAGAAGAAAGCGGAATACTCACCTTTCAGACGTCTGTATGAGCTTCCAGATGTCTCCCTCGTCGTCTGGCTATCAACCCAGACATCTGATTCTGGAAATTTTTTCCAGAATCAGGGTGCCACTCGGCCTCCGCTCGCGACGCCGCCCGCGTCGCACCTCGCGCGTCTGCTGCTCAGACCGCAGCAGGTCCCTCTCCGCGTCGTTCCGCGCCCCCTGCGCCCTCCGCCGGCCGGCCAAGCCGCTTCGGCGAGCTCGCCCTCACGGCAGAGCTCCGCCCTCGCACGCCGCACCTCCTCCGCGCTCACTGCGGCCGCCGCTGCCGCCCTCGCGCTCGCTCGCTCTCGCGCACAGGAAGGAGAAGAGGAAGGGGACGGTGGAGACGATAGGAGGGGAGGCGTGGCCTTTTAAGGCCGCGCGAGGAGGAGGGAGAGAGTACGCGGCAGGTCTCAGCCGCAGAGAGAAAGGGAAAAAGAGAGCTCGTGTGAAAAATAACTATTTTCCAGACGTCTGGAAACGATCCCAGACGTCTGGTCAGACGTCTGGATGTGATCCCAGACATCTGGTCCGACGTCTGGGCCACCTCCTAGACGTCTTAAAAGACGTCTGGGGCACGCGTTCGTAACATGCATCAATGTGAATTTGGTAATTTCCTAGGAGAAATTACATTTCATGGTACCAGAAGAACTAGCTTTAGGTCACTTTATTTTTGAGAGAGGAATTGAGGTTGACCGTGCAAAGGTGAAATAGATTTTTGACCTGCCAATACCTTCGTCAGTTAAGTAAATCCGATCTTTTCTCAGGCATGTTGGTTTCTATCACCGCTCTATAGCAGACTTCTCTAAATTAGCCCAACCTCTCACCAATCTCCTCTCTAAGGATGTAGACTTCCAGATTTCTGACGATTGTGTTCGTGCCTATACGACACTTCGTGATCTGGTTACCGAGGCACCAATATTGCAACCCCTGAATTGGTCTCACCCTTTGGAGATCATGTGTGTTGCCTCTGATTATGCAGTAGGAGCAGTCATTGGTCAAAAACTGGATGGGAAACCTACAATCATCTATTATGCTAACAAGACCTTAGATGAAGCTCAGAGGAATTACACCGTCACTGAAAAGGAATTGCTAGCAGTAGTATTTGTACTGGAAAAATTCAAGCCTTATCTTTTAGGTTCCCACATTATAGTCTATATTGACCACAAAGCAGTTTGACATCTTTTCGCCAAGAAGGATGTGAAATCTCGTCTGATTAGATGGATCCTACTGTTGCAGGAGTTTGATTTAGAGATTCGTGACAAGGCCAGGAAGCGATATCTCCTTCACTTCCAATCACTGACAACTTCCCTCACGAGCAATTGCTGATCATTTATTTTGATCTTCCCTAGTATGCTGATATTGTCAACTACCTGGCTTCTGAAGCATTCCCCTTTGATTGGAATCAACATCAAAAAGACAGACTTAGATTCGGAGCCAAACACTTTTTCTGGGAAGAACCTTGGCTATTCAAATCTTGCTCTGACCAGATCATTAGGAAGTGTGTACCTGATAAGGAGATAGAAAACATCCTGCCATTCTACCATGACCAGGCATGTGGCAGTCATTTCTCTTGCAAAAAGACCACTGCTAAGATTTTGTAGAGCGATTTCTACTAGCCCACACTTTTCAAAGACGCATGCGAATATAGTAGGGCATGTCCACGATGTCAGTCTCTCGGTAGTATTGGCTGCCGAGACATGATGCCCTTGACTCCAATCTTAGTATATGAAGTCTTTGATATTTGGGGCATTGACTTCATGGGACCTTTTTCTGAATTCTCATGGCCTCGAGTACATCTTATTGGCAGTTGATTATGTTTCGAAATGGATTGAAGTCATCCCCATAAGGAAAAATGACCATAGAGTTGTGACAGAATTTGTTTAGGATTATATCTTCTCTAGATTTGGGGTACTAAAAGGTATCATTAGTGATGGAGGGTCTCACTTTAGGAACACACATTTTCAGTCCCTACTTTAGAAGTATGGGGTGACACATAAGATTGCAACACCTTATCACCCTCAAACTAATGGACTTGTTGAATTGTCTAACCAGGATATTAAGAAGATTTTGCAGACTACCATCTGACTTGATGGAAATGATTGGTCTTCCTACCTTACTGATGTGTTGTGGGCGTATAGGATAGCTCACAAAATCCATTAGGCATGTCTCCCTTCAGACTTGTGTACAGGAAACCCTGTCCTCTTCCCATAGAACTTGACCACGAAGCCTATTGGGGCATCAGAAAGTGTAACCTGGACTTAGAGAAGGTCGGTGATCATAGAAGACTTCAAATTTCCGAGCCAGATGAATTAAGGAATGAATCTTATGAAAGCTTGATGATTTATAAGGACAAATTAAAGGCCTTTCATGACCATCACATTCGTAGGAAATCATTTCACCCTGGTTAAAAAGTCCTTTTCAACTCAAGACTTAAACTTCTCCTAGGGAAACTCGGATCAAAGTGGACTGGACCTTTGAAGATCTTAAAAATCTTTGATAATGGAGTTGTCGAGATCACTGAGATTGACAAATCTGAACCTTTTATTGTCAATGGGCAAAGACTAAAACCCTTCATTGAGTCGCATGATCTCAGGCTTGTCAATTCTACCATTTCGCTCCAGCATCTTGAACCTATCTCTGATGAAACTTCTACTGGGTTTACACCTAGTTGAAGGTGTAAAACTTAGCAAACCTATCTTTTGTATATAGTTGTTTTCACCTTTCTTATTTTCCATTTCTTTTATTAGGGTCTATCCTTGCATTTTTAGCATGCATTCATAGCCACATATGTCTTGCATTTCACTACTTAGCCTGACTTTCCACTCTGATCGTGTATCAGACTTAAAATCGTCCGCACAAGGATTTTTATCTCCTCATTCCGACTTCCTTCTGTCACCTAGTCTAAAATAGTGAAAAACAGAGCATGCATTTGTATCTACTCTATTCATACAAAGAGGAGATTGCATCATTTAAGCATGGGAGGTGTAAATGGTGAAATCTTTCTCTAAAATGAAATTATAGACACACTTGTAGTGTGTATAGTATAGTATTATCAAAAATACAAAAAAAAAGAAATTTTGAAAAGTTTGAAAAAAATTACAAAGTCAAAAATACAAAAAGATGACAAAAACAAAAATTTCAAAAATACAATAAGGGACCTGAATGTATTTATTGTTGAGGGAAAACTCTAAAACTAAAAATTTTGAGGAGAGAAGAAAAACAATGAAAAGAATCTTGAGTGTTTAACTATGATCTTATAGCTGAAAAAAAATAGAATAAGTGCTTATGGACATTCAACTTTCGCTAGTTAGACTTTCCAAGCTACTGTAGCATAATTCGCTCAGGCTTTAGCTCAATAAACTTTAAGCTTTGATAAGATAGATCAGGATTTCTCCTAACTTAGGACGTATTCTTGTACCTAAGTCACCAGTATAGGATTCAATGGTTTGTTTTGGCTTAGGAGTCTAAGTAACCTTAGTTTACACTACAGAGTGTTGAGAAAGATCTTGTAAACTTGAAATTCAACCCTTGTGTTCATTAAGAAAGGTGGAGTCCTTACCTATGCGTGCAGGTAGACTCTTTGTCTTAGTCTTTAGTCTTGTGTCTAGGAGAAGCTCTTTCCACCAAAGAACTCACCTACCAAATAAGTATGCTCTACCAAATAAAGTTGTCGGAAACATGCTGACACTTATTTGTTAAAAAAAAATTAGAAAAATTTAAAAAGAATTTTCAGAAAAAGACATTATTTAGAATAAGTTAAGTATGTTCTCCAAGTCTTGTAAATATTTCCACCAAAAAATTTTTTAAGGTGCATTATAAATACCCTGTTTCCACTAAATATCCTCTGAGCCACAATGCAATAAGAGTTGGGTTTGGGTCTTTCACTTTTGAAAGTCAATCCGAAGACATGAACTGAAGCTAAAATCAACTTGAACTTAAAAAGACTATATCTAGTAGTTAACTATATTACTTTGATTATTCACCTTCTAAGTCAACAACTTGATTTTCATCATTAATATTTAATATTTCAGTACCTAGGGTAACAAGAAATACACAAGCAGGTCCAATTCCAGCAAGAGGTAAGAACACACGCTAAATAGTATAACATACGAAGAAAATCACTATGTAGGTAAATTATACGAAAAAGGAGAGAAACTACTCTATTTAATGTCACCGGGGATCACAGTGACTCTGAACTATTTACATAGGGCCTGGAGGTAGTATTCACTCTCACCTCGAAATCTGTGCATGCATCGAGGGCAAGATCAATGTCGAGATACTAAAGGAATAAATTAAAACATTATAACCTTTTATTGAAATTTTCACATAAAAATAAATTTCCAAAACAAAGCTTAAAATTTACCCATATGTAGTTCATGGGGAGACAATTCTAATGGATCCTAGAATATGAAAAACAGACATCATTTGACCCCAGAACGGATCAGAGCAACGATCACGCATGTACGTCCTTTTTCCATGTGCCTTGAGAATCGGAGCAGAAACCACCTGATCCAATCATACGGATGAGTCCAGCACGCTTGAGAGCCCCAAGATCGAGTCTTGGGTCACCAAAATCCGCCTTCGGATCGCCTAGATCAGTACAAAACAATGTGGATCGTCAAATCTCCATAAGACAATGAATCCCTTCACAGGGGCCTATTCGCAATATTAAAAAGTTATCATTTTTAAGTTGTAATTTTTCTTAACCCTTTAATCCTTCCCCTTCTTCCCCGTCTTCGTTCTTCTCTGAGGTCACCGTTCATGTGCGTAAACCCATGCACGCAGGGCGTGTATGGTTGAGACTCTAGCCACGTTGGTCACTGCCGGCCACGCCGACCGTCGCCGGCGCTTCGCTGACGCTGCGGGGGCTCTCCTCTCGCCAACTGGCCCTTCTTCTTCCTCTCCTCCTTGTCACCACGCATGGGTGCAACACAACACCCATCACCGGCCAACCCTCGCCGGTCGTTCATCGGCTTCCATCGACCCCTGGCGGCTCTTCTCGATCGAGCGTCCACCTTTCGGCAACCCTAAGCGCGAGGAAGAACCTGCTGCTCCTAACCTCACCGGCCTCCCTTTCCTCCTCTCTTCTCCTTCTCCTCTCCCTCCACGCACTCCATGCACGCACGGGGAAGAACGAAAAAGAAAACGAAGAGGCCTTACATTCGGCCTCTTACTCACTCGTGGCCGCGCCTCTTTGCGTTCCCTCTCGCTCTGTCCGATCTTTCCCGCACGATGCCGCCTCCTCCCCTCGACCATCTGATTTCTTTCTTGGTCTCTTCTCTCTCTCTCTCTCTTTTTCTCGATTTCCTCCTCTCTCCTATTTATAACCCAACGATAACAACAAAACCCACAAACAGAGGGACGAGGTTCCTCATCCAACGAATCCACCGAATTTTATTTTAATTTTATAATAATAAGAATAATAATTATTAATAGCCTATTAGTTTAGAATCCTCCGTGACATACTTCCGTATATAAATATTTTTATTTATAACTACGAGTAATTTCATAATTAATTCAAATGGGCCTCGATTTTAGCAAAACACGTATCTTTGGAATCGTTGTGAGACAAGAAATCCAACAAAATTCGTGGATTTCCAAATTGAGATCATTTGCACAATATGATTCTTATAGTGGGTTGCATGCAGGTTTACTCACAATTTATACACGTTTCGTACATCTGAGGTCCAATTGTTACACAGAACTTACCATAGAAATTCTTACAACACCAGAAAGTTAACAATACTTTAACATCATCGATTCGAGGTTCAGATTACAAAAACGAAAAACACACGGGTTTCCAATTTGATTCGCATTTTTAATTTGTGCAGGCTCCGATTTGCATATGAAAAGTGACAGCAGGTTTGTCTTAGTATGCTTAGTTTGAAATGACTCAGAAATTTGGGTTCGAAACATTACAAATGTCGTGGCTGGAATTTATTTCGATTCCCAAGTATTCCATTCTTTTGCAAATCTCAATTAGCTCCGTAGCTATTTCCTTTTCAATTTTATATTTTGATTATAATATATCAAAATATGAAAATATTGATAACACTAGTCATATGGTTATATCTTTTAACATGGGATGGACTGTTGTAAGGAAGGAATTGGAGTATCTAGAGAAAAAAGTAAGCTTTTCCCTATAACATAATTAGGTATTTACAAAATAAAGTTCTAGTTTATTGCAAAATTTTACAATGGTCCAAATCTTTAAGATTTCCCTAAACACAACATTAGTTTCAAAGACCTCTAGATGTGTTATGATAGTTCAAACTAAACTTTGAATCTCAACAGTACCCTTTGGACATTTTTCTTGTTGGGGTCCTTTTTCTTTCTTGTAAATTACTTTCATTTGTATCTATACGAAAATTCATGAACTTTTGGTCACCTTTTTTATACCTTTTTCCATTTATTTTTACCATGGGAAGCCATTTTGATTATTAGTAAAATTGCTAGTTTATATGAAATTACCTTATTTTTTAATAAATTCTCCAGAAAATATGCCAACACTTGATGCAATAGCATTGTAGGGAAATTTTCCTACTCTGAGCATCTTCAATTTTGAGAAGTTCATAGAGACAAATCTTTGAAGGAAGATTTTAAGACTATCCTACAAATCAGGTCTTGTAATTTGCAATATACCTTACATATTGCATACTAATCTTAATGTATTTGATCGACGGTTAGGCAAACATGTAATTTGGATTTTCTTTACTTGAACAACCACACAATTTGGTTTCTTTTGGCCATCTTTCTACTAGTTATGTCTATTGTAATTTTCTTTTAGCCCAACACACGCACACACCCCCAACAAAACCTCTAACACACATAAAGGAAACGCAACGCAACAGACGCCCCTCCCCCTCTCTAGCATTCTCCATCACCTTCGCTTCCAACACCTCAACTCTGCCATCTCGCCTTACCTCTGATGACTAAGGAGCTCTCCATCACCTGCCCTTAAGGAGCTCTTGAGGTCGTCACCGTCGCCCTTAGGAAGCTCCCATCACCTATGCCTCCTTCATCGTCCTTGTCTCCTCCATCACTAATAAGAAGAGATCACTTCCTATGTCCTCGTACAACTCCCTCTTTTCTACCTCTCTCAAATCTCCCTCCCCCTCATCTCTCAGATTTGTTGCTCGAACAAATCACTTAGATTAGATCACAAGTCACGGATTGTAGAAAATGTTAGATAGCAGATCTCTCCCTGTTGCTTAGATATCAGGTACCGCTTAGGTCTTAGATCTCTCTCTGAGATCGAAATCACTCAGATTAGATCGAAATCACTCAAATCGTGTCTTAGATCTAATCTCTCTTAGATCAAACTCACTCAAATCCCGAGGATGGGATCTCTCTGCGATTTGCTCAATTAGGGGTTAGAATCAAACCTATGATCGGATTTGTGTTAAAGATTTGTCACTCAATCTCCCTTGATAGTTGTGTTGATTCTTGCAATCGATTAACTTTGTTCTTTTTTTCTTCCTTATGTGATTCATGATATTTTGTGTAGTGGCTTGTTATTTGAGGCAAATCACTCATAGCATCTTTCACAGCAGTGGAGAAGATCTTGCATGGTAAAAACTACATTAGATCTGTTTATGGTAGTTTATTGTTACTACAAGTGCAAATTTGTGAAGAGTAGATTTGCTCGTGTGACTTGTGACCTTGTGATAGCTAGGCATGTCTAGGTTCACATTATGTAATGAGAATGGAGTGTTGAGTTAGGACTAAAGAGTTAGACACCCCTCCAACCCCCAAAATTGTCACCATTGTTAAAAATTAGAAGGAAAAAATTCTCCTCTCCCAAGTAAAAATTAAGAATAAGAATGACTTAAATTTAGGCATGGGCAAGATCCACCATTCTTCTTCTTTGTTGACCAAAATCTTCCTGCAAGCCTCATAGCACATGAATGAAATCCCAGCAGCTGGAACGAACCTGATGCAACTTGGTCCTAATCCTTTGGAGAGACCACCAATACCTTCTTTCTCTAAAATGCTCGATAAGGCATGAACCATACTCTTATAAACTTGCCTGCCACCTACTGCCTCTATTTGCATCTGTGTGCGGGCTACCTCAAGAGGAAAGGTAGCAGTGCTCGAAATAGCACCTGCAGCTGATCCTATCAGTAGAGTTTGAATATTGCCGATATCCTCGTGCCTGAAAACTTTGTTGTATGCCTTTCTCGGAGCATCGTAGGCGTAGTAATCAGCAGAAATATATGGTATTACTCATATTATGCTGGGAGCGAGGCCCCTGTTCAGCTCCCCTGGCTCTTCATCCCGCACAATTTTAATGAGAGCATCCAAGAGGCTGTTATATGCATCCCCATGTAAACGAGTGGCAGCATATATATATATATATATTTTGAAAAGCTACAAGATGGTTATATGAATGACCTCCACCTAAATTTAATTAATGAGGGGGCCAAAAAGCGAAGAGTGGTAGCATATTGTGGATCATAAGCGTTAAAACTCTTGTTCATTGAATAAATGCTCCCAGAGGAAGCAGAAATACTAGGAATCTTGAAGCGATTGAGCATCTTTGAATCTTTGATAAGCAACATGAACGGTGAATTCACCATCACCCCCTTATCATATCATCCATCCCTTGCTAGGATGAACTTCCTGCAACAACTGAAGAAGTCTAATAAGTTCCTCTACTCTTTGATCTGGAAAATATGGCAATAAAGGAAGGGGCCTAAGCAACCAATTTGCCATCAAATAAGCTTGTCCAGGAGTCTTTAGTTGACACATCTTTGTTTGGAACCAAAACAAAAAAACGAGGCACGATCCAACTAAAGATCAATGCCCTTTCAAAAGGTAAAAAAATCCTGCCAATCATACAAAAAGGGCACAATGTTGCTGCAGATACCTATCACACTTTTAGGAAAACCTGAGGCACCATTCCTTTTTCTTTGTTTTGAGATGGTAAATGTGTTGGGAAGGGGATTTGATACCATGACTTCTTCGATGCTAGTGGGTTGCTCTACCATTGAGCCAACCCCTTGCACTAAGTTGCTCCTCTCCTAATTGAGACATCTTAAATAACTTGAGTGAAACATGTTTGCTCAAGGATCTCCACCATGGCAAGTTATACAAGCCACCCATTTGGTGATTAGAGCCTCATTCGTTGACCTCAAGTGTCTCACCATGGCAAGTTGTCTCATTCGTTTATCAGCTTCTCCAATCTATTGATCTTTAGAGCAACTGGAAGGCAACTTTTTCAATTTTTTCTGGACCTTGGAGGGCAACCTGAAAATGGACATGTAATATTTGGCAGAGATGTAATATTACATGGCAGAGTGGACATGTAATATTTTCTTGACTTGTGGCTGTCATCCTTGCATAGGGGCCATGGCACCGTGCTGATCCTTTTTTCTTTTTTCTTTGCCAATGAGTAGACATGCTGATCTTCTTTTATTATTCCAAAATTATTCTGAATGACATCAGCGATAGCAACTGTGCATCCAATCCATCCCTTGGCGGGATGGACCATGATTCCTTTTGGGAAAGAGGTGCTGACTCGTATATCACATATTGCCAGATATTTATGAATATGGTGCCTGTAATTTACTTACACCTATTTTCATATACAATAATCTCACTATTTTCCTTCACCAGTAACTTCTGCCTGCTAAATTGATAACAGTTGGAAATGCAGGTGATCACTATACAGGTGATCACTATGGAGTTAGAAATGAAGCGGGATGGGAATTGTAATATCGGGGTGTCTCTCCCTATACAGGTGATCTGGTTTCAATTTTGTATTATCAGTTCGAGTTGATGATTGGACAATTTTCTGTGGATCCCCAACCCCTAGGAAAAGGTCCCTGACGTATTACATACCTAAATTTATCACCAGAAAGCTCGGAAACTAATATATGCTTCTTTACGGTGTGCGTAGGCTGAATTTTACTTCTAATTTGCTAGATTGACCGATAAAAAGAAATATTTTGTGGAAGTTCTAAATTTGTTTAGCTGCTGAAATTTTAGTCTTTTATATGGATTTCGAAATTCACAAGCTACCAAATAGTTCATTTTAGCCCTTTATATGTTGACAATATATTTTATTAAATCAAGAGAAGATAATCTATTATACGAACAAAACTGAACATGAAGACTTACGGTTGTGCAGAACTCTAGTTAAAAGTATTTGAAACACCACCAAAACCAGCTGAAGCTGCAAGAAAAGGCATGTGTGGAGAATAGGCATAGCATGAATGCCATGAAATCATATCTGAATAAATTGTTTAAATTAGAAAAAAAATGGATTATCGGGTTGTGTTTGGCCAAAGTTCCCAAAGGAAAAGCCACTTGATGTTGGAGCAGGCATTGATGATTGAAATGGACTGGAAAATGATGGCTGCATGTAGGACACAAATGAAACAAATTCCGAAAATTTGCCAAAAAAGTAGTACATTGCTAACTGAGAAACAAGTAATGACAACATGCATGTAAAAGCATGCATCTTGAAATGTACATGCACGTAAGGGACTGCATGTACACCCACATGCATATCTGCATGAAAGTTTGGGTGCACTTGTGTCTGATCCAGATATAATCTAAGAAGGAAAGACGGAAGGGGAGGAAGAGAGTTACGGTTGTCTGACTGAAACCAATAGGGGTAGATGAGGGAGTTAGAGATGATGAAGTCCCAAATATGTTCCCACCAAAACCAGTAGATTGCCCACCAAAAAGGGTAGAACTAGCTGCTGTCTGACCAAAGACAGAAGCTGGCTGCCCAAAAAGAGATGTCTGTCCTGCTGCAGGAGAAGACTGAAATAGTCCAGCTGATTGAGTATTACCAAAACTTAATCCAGTATTAAATGTTGGAGTTGTTGCTGATGTGGCTGAAGAAAATCCAAAGGTAGGAGTTGATGATGAACCAAAAAGTGGGGTGCTGCTTGCGCTGAATGCAGGGGCAGATGGAGCTCCAAATAAGGATGTAGCTGATGAAGACCCAAATGCGCTCGTAGAAGATTTACCAAAAGGAGAGCTAAATGCAGGAGTAGATTGACCAAAACTTGGAGCAGTGAAAGCTGGCTTCTGACCAAAGAGGCCACCACTTGTTGAAGAAAAGGGGCTAGCAGAAGTCTGACCAAATGCAAATGGATTAGTTTGCGTAGGTGCAGAAAAGCCAACACCCGTTGATGGTTGTCCCGCAGGATTTGGACCTCCTGAAATCAAGGAAACAACAGGTGGTGCGCAAATGTTGAAAGACGCATTTTACAACAAACAAAAGCATGTCCGAAGTGGGACCAGAAACAGTACAACATATCAAATTATCTCTATCAAAGAAAAAAAAAAGGCGGATGATTTCTTTTGAAGGAAAAAAAAAGGGTGATTAAAATTAAAAAACAAGTTTGCATCAAACAGAACTTAGAATCCATGCATGCATCAATAATCTTCCCAATTATATTCCTTCCCGATGCCTTTATTACACTTCTTTTTCAAAGAAAATGAAGCATACATATGTACAAGTGTCTATCAAAACTTTTTTGCGGGGGGGGTGGTGGGAAATGCCCAGCAAATAACATATACACGTTTGTTTGAGCACAAGAAGAGGTGTTGCGGTAAATGTCCATTCTGATAAAAAGATGGAGAATGGGGACACCTAAAAAACGAAAGAAACAAAAGAAAACAAAAATAAAAGACATATACACAACAAGTAATGAATCAAACCCACCTACCTATTATGGTTTTAATAATACCAAAATCATAATTAAATACCTATGGTTTTAATAACTTAAGTACTTAATTTAAAATTTATGAGAAGGAAATTGAGGAAAAGGAGACGGAGATGGCAAGAGGGAGGGGATGATGGGGAGGGTGGCAGTTGGGAAGAGGAGGAGGAGAAGGAACATACAAGGAAGAGGAGGAGGAAGGGAAGAGGGGGCAGATTGTCGGAGGAGGAGGCAGGGAAGAGGAGGCGGTGCAGGAGGTCGGGAGGAGGACGCCGAGCAGGAGGCAGGGAGGAGGAGGTGCGAAGGAATAGGAGGAGGCAGGGAGGAAGAGGAGGAGGAAGGGAAGAGGGGGGGAGGGGAGGAGGACTCGCAGGAGGAGGAATGATAGGGAGGAGGAGGAGGAGGAGGAGTCGAGGAGGACAATGGGGAGGGGGCGGATCGCAGGAGCAGGAGGAGGAGAGGTGCCGGCGGCTGCAGGAGGAGGACGAGGAGGAGGAGAGGCGAAGGGGGCGGGGAGGAGGAGGGGGCCGCTGGCGGATGAGGAGGGGGAGGAATTGGGAA
Source organism: Thalassia testudinum (assembly GCA_037157565.1). Taxonomy (NCBI): domain Eukaryota; kingdom Viridiplantae; phylum Streptophyta; class Magnoliopsida; order Alismatales; family Hydrocharitaceae; genus Thalassia; species Thalassia testudinum. Next base: position 15,605,269 of record JAZHRO010000067.1, on the reverse strand, counting down.
GGACGAGGGAGAGGGGGCGGAGCGCAGGAGGAGGATAGGCGGTGGCGGCTGCAGGAGGAGGACGAGGAGAAGGAGGAGAGGCGGAAGGGGCGTGGAGGAGGAGGGGGGCGCTGGCGGATGAGGAGGGGGAGGAATTGGGGAGGAGGAGAGGCGATGGCCGCAGGAGGAGGACGAGTAGGAGGAGAGGTGGAGGGGGTGGGGAGGACGATGGTCGAGGAGGAGGAGAGGCAGAGGGGGCCGGGAGGAGGAACGGAGGAGGGTCTCACCTGAGACGGCGAGGAGGAAGGGGCTTGCCAGGAGGAGGAGAGGCGGAGGGGTCGTCGCTTGTGGTCGGGGGGAGGCGGCGGGGAGGTAGACACGAGGACAAAGATGAACAATAGGAGAGGATTGGGCTCTCCACGTGTGGATGAATTGACATGTGTGGTCAATTTAATTAATAAGTGACGGTAAATATCGCCTTAATAAATTTTATCGTCTATCCAAATACGTTGTTTTCTTAACAAAAGAGATTCGTCGTCGCTTTATTAATCAAACGACGACAAATATACATATTAAATTCATTGTCACTCTTCTTTGATAGTGACAACGGGGATATATTTACACTACTCCTTTACCGTCGCTTGTTGAACTGATGGTAAGTAATAGACGGTATAACTCATTTTTCTAATAGTGGTCAATGCCAATGTCTTAATGCAAGTTCTTGGTTGTCCCTCTTCTTTTCCCACATATCTAGAGTTACACCATGACACATCCTTTGACACCATTTGGGAGACATTATTGACTCCTGAATACTATGACTTGGGCAAGCCTGCCAAGTCACCCTACTTTCTTCCCCTCACGTGGTTTCTTAACCATGTATTTTTATGGAATTTTATGTCGAAGTTCACCTCTTTTGAGAACTACCCCGATCCTATGCTTGTGGCATTATATGCCTTTGTGTAGAATAAGGCATTTAATTGGAATCATTTCATCCTTACCTTCATGGAGAGGAAACCTTCTAGTGCCTTTCCATTTGGTACCCTTCTCTCCCACATTTTTCATCACTTTAGTGTGCTTATGGATATCAACCACAACCAATTCATTACACAGCCAGTATCTTTATAGAATCAACCTATTCCAAAATGGAACAAGAAAGGCAAGGTCGACAGGATCCTCCTACCCCCTCATAGGCAGCAGCTCCTACCTTCTCTTTCCAACCCCCTCCCTCACAAGCTGGACCTTTTCTCCTCCACCATCCTATCCACCATACTAGCATTTCTTTGCCTTCTGCCCCCACTAGTGCGACTATTGGAAGGATCTAGAGAGGATTTAGATTAAGTTATCATCGTTGTAGTGCAAAATCCTCAATCGATCTCTCAACAAATAAAATTTATAACTTGAATATCTAGAAATGAAGTCCGAGGTCGAACACAGGGAGCAAATAGGAATTCACACGCTAATCTCAATGAATATATAAATTAGCACAAGAAATTGAGCAAAATATAGATTTTCAATGAATAATAATAAGTCACATTAAATATTCAATGAAGATTAATGTTTCTAGAGACAAAAAGATACCTAGAACAAAATAATGATTATTTAGATCATCATTTATTAGCCTAAGCATATGTATATCAATTACTCAATCATGTTAAATAAATGAACAATAATCAAACGTCTGGATATCAAGTCAGATGACTTAAATGTCGCCTGCTACAGTGCTTCTCTTTGATCTTCGAGTTCTATTTCTATTGCTCTCTTTTTCTTCTTCTTCTCTCCTTCCTCTTCTGCAAGTTCTCTTCTTCCTTGGTTCTCTTGCAAGCCTTCTCTTTTCTTTCCTTCCCAGCACACAAGGGAAACTCACGGCTAAGTGTTGCACTGGGTACTTCAGAGAGCAAAACTCTCCCCTCCCCCACTCTCTCTCTATTTCTTTCCTTTCTCCTCTTCTCTTTCTCTCAAACTAGGCTTATCGGGTATTCGGATTGCGTAACCTGGTCCAGGGCTGCGTGCGTGGGGTCGAAATCGAGGAGTGAGGCTAATAGGCGGGTTGGGTCAGTGAAGGGTGAGCGGGGACCTTACCCCCAAGTGTCTGAGGCAAACAGCCCTCAGCACAAATTCAATTTATGCGCCTTCAGTGATCCCAAATCCCACGATGTGGGACTATCTTCATGCCTCTTCTCTTCGCGTGCGCTGCTACAGTGAAGGTGTCCTCGATTGGAGCAGCAGTAGATGGTGTGGCCTTCAATTGACCACTTGGGAGTAGTCCTGGGCTGATTTCGCACTGGCTGGAGGTGTCACCTAGGGCGTGAGCGACCTAGAGCTCAAAGAACATGGCGGCGTTGATGGCAGTGGCAGCGGAGAACAGTGAGCACCTGAGAATCAAGAACACGGCCTGTCGGCCATATTAAAATAGCTCACAAGCATTGCCGGAAGGTGTGGAGTGTAGAGGCAGTGCGTATGTGGTGAGTGGCAATGTGTGGTGGCCGGACAGCCTCATGGAAGGTGATGCGAAGGTGGGTTGTTCGGCGGGGCTTTTGGGTGGGTGGAGTGGCGAATAGGTAGAGGGGTTTTGTTCGTGGTGTTGTGGTGAAGGGTGTGGAAGTGTTGGCGAGGTGGGTGAACGGGTGTGTAGCGAGCGGATAACCTCACCAGAGGTGCGGTCGAAGCGAAGGGAGATGAAGGTGTGTAGATAAGTCGAGGGGTGTTTTTTGGGTTTTGGATAGAGGGATAAAACCTAAGGAACTAAGGGAACTATCTACCTACTCTAATTGAACAAAAAAGGTAGAGTCTGCGTCGATTTTGGTAGGCCGGCGACGGAGAAGATGAACTCTCCGGAGGGAGACGACGGCGAGGAACAGGGAAGACGACCCTCGTTTTGACTGGCGAGACGCGGAGGAAGATGAGGAAGAGGATGGGCAGACCAATTTGGCCGTTGGCTACTTTTAGGAAGACAGGGAAGGAGGTCGTTGGAGCTTGGTCAGAGAGGGGTCGGAGGTAGGGTTTAGAAGAGGTTTTTAGCCCCAAACCTTGCTAAGGAGGTACGGAAGTCGAGGCGAAGCTTATATAGAGCTCAGGACCTGCTGTAAATAAGGGAGGAAGCTCGACGAGCTTCGAAATTTCAGGGGAAGAAATCATTAAAACTTTGAAGGTTCGCAACAGCTTTTGGGTTTGATTCTAGGTCCAAGAAGTTGCTCAGATGATCGAGAATCAACTGAGGAACACTCCTTCCAATTTCGAGGGAGATTGATTGAAAGATCAGAGAGCTTTCCTTAATTGAAGGTCATCTGCTTGGTGGGTTTAGGACTTGGATTGAAGGCGGAAGGGATTGTTTGGTGAAGAAGATGATGAAGTTAGGGGGGTATTTGCAAAGAATTTTGAAAGCTAGGGGCATGAGTGAGAGAAGAAGAATCAGACTGAACTAAAATGCAAACTGGGTCAAGATGATATCTGATTAGGCCCAAATTTTGGTACAAACCTAATTTGGATCCAAGGAATCTGATGGTGAAGTCGAATTTAGATTTTGATCAAATTTGACTGGGTAATTTACGTAGAAACCTAAATTAGGGCAACTGTCCAACTGAGATTCTATTTTAGTTCAAAATATGTTCCAATGGTTAAATCAAAGGTACCAAACCTTAGAAAATATTTTTCTATGATTTTTAAAAGGTTTAGATGAATTTTATCCTGATCAAAACCTCGATTAATTAAGCAGGTTAGTTTTTAGGGTTTCAGATGTTATTTAATTCTCAAAATACGTGAAAACCCATTTCTGTCTGCACAAACCCACTTATTAGACATTTATGATCATTTGACCTTTAATTAACCCCTGGAAAATCCCGTGATTGTTCTTCATTTAGGATATTCTGTTAAAACTGTAGATTTACCCCTATTTAATGTATTTCTCTCAGAAAGGATATGCAATGAATTACAGTCTTCTGGCGGTTATGTAGGAGTATTTAGTAATGGATTATGACTAATTAAAGCTAGATATGGCTGATGATGACGTTATCATTAGCGACCTACTCCATCTTTGTACGACAATGAATGGTTGTATCTTGACAGGAAGTTCACCAGGAACGACTCTTTGGGAATTCAGGATGTGACACATGGCATCTCTCTCATGATGCATAGACAGAGAGAGAATGCAGTGATAATGATGGATCACAGGACTTAGGTATCCGACTACCTGAGTTGACAGGGTCAGTTCCTGGATCAGTTGGGAGAGTAAATACCAGTTCTTTACTTTCGTGACCAGCAGCCTGCCAGATCCAGACGAACAGCAGTAGTAGCTCCTTCTCCTACATAGCAGCAGTATGGATAGTCCACACATCGGCAACAACCTTGACAGCAGCAAACCAGTTCGGCTCTAGGCATCACTCGCCTCTTTTGTTGGGCTGAGCACCTCTGGTCATGCACTAGATGAATTTGACATGGATGTAGAGTTCCTGGAGAACCTAGGGGCTTTTCTTAGTTTCTTTTAGACTATTATTTCAGCAGTTTGGTCTGTAGTTGATGTGTGCAAATTGAGATTTGATAAAATCACGTCGTTGTATAGTCCGAAGCGCTCAAGTCACTTTTAAAATTTATATTCTCGAAGTTAGTATCCGAGGTTGTTCGCTACGAGCAAAAGTTGTGAAAATATCACTATTTAATTATTTATAAGTGAATTCAATTCAACACATGAACTTGTAATCGAGGTGAATTCTCTAAAATCCAATAAGTTCTACCAAAAATTGCAATTTGATCTACAAAATAAGGAGATGAAATGTAAGATTCAAGTGCAAAGAATAAAATTTCAAAAAGGTTTATTTTTTATATACATTTAATTATTCAATGCTCCATTAAAGATAATCAAGTATTAACGAGATTAAGCACTAAATAAGCCACAACAATAATGTCTGAACAAGTTAATGCAATGAAACCCTCAGATAAACACATCCTCAACTAATGCAAGAAAAATTACAAAAAGATCCCTAAAAGTATTTATTTTTATTGCAAGTGGGTCCCTAAAAGCTTGCAAGCAGGTCCCTGAGTGTTTCCAGCCCATCTACTTCCTCACCAGCGAGGTCATCGGCGATGTGATCCAGTCATTGGATCTCTCCGACGAGCAGTGAAGCAGACCCACAAGGTGGTCGGTGACTTGGTGGAGGCGACGAATCGGCGACAGAGTAGCAGCAGCAGCAATCGACGGCGACCAAAGTTGGAGAAAATGGCCAACTTCGACGAGCACCTACAGGAAATATACGAGGTCTTTTCGACCTCTCATCAAACCCAAAAGCTTTAGGGTGATGCCTCGAAGCAAAGACCTATGTTAATTGGGTGTGAGGGTGCGTATGTGAGTGGGGCGGAGGAGCTTCTCGAAGCTCTTAATGGTAGGGATTGTGTAGGGAGATAGAGGCGATGAAAGTCTAAATTAACCTGCCCTTAACCTAAAGCAAACCACGAAGAACAAAAACCCTAACCTAATTTGGTGCAATGCAAGGGAAGACTGGTGGCATTGATGAGCTCGCCGAGGACAAAGGGGGTTGGGAACGGAGGTTGAAGAAGAGGAATTGGATCGTCTTCTCTGGCAGGAAGCTCGGTGAGGAAGCAAGGAAGATAACTGTGACATTGATTGGCAGCGAGGACTGGCAACGAAGGGGGTTGAAGAAGCTTCAGGTGCTCGTTAATGGCGCTCAAGGAAGAAGACAGAAAGGGTTGCTGTCAAGCTAAAAATTGCACGCCTTGCATCAGTGGAGCATGGCCAATCTATATAGATGGTCAATCACCTCAATTAAGGAAAAATCACGACCTTGATATGGTCAAGGACCACATCATTTTGGTTGATTTTTGACTGCAAATCACGAGCTCTCAAGATGGAATCTAGAGTTGGAAATTACACTAGATTATGCAGCTATGATAGGGGAATCTTCCCAGCAAATTTGGTGAGGTCTTGATGTAAGATTTAGGAGATTTTCCTCTCTAAAAATCACATTGAAGATAGCTTGGGCTACTACTGCCAATGACTGGAGGTAGAAGATAATGTTGACGTCATCATGACATTAGCGAGGGACCCAAATGCAAAGTTGATCAAAATGTAATCAAATAGGACCCAAGTTCTTAGGGTAACTTAATTAGGACCTAAGGAATATAATGGTTGTAATTCCCTACTTGGAGGGGGTGAGATTAGCGTGACGTAAAGAATGCAGAATTGAAATATAAATAATCTCACAAAGAAGCAATCACACGAGTACACAATTATTTTTAGGTGGAAACCCAAACCGGGTGAAAACCACCACCTAACCCTCTCGAGTTAGGATTTTCCGATCAACCAAGTTGATCAAAATCCACTAAACCGAATCACTTTAAACGAGGGTGATTCAACCTCAATACAACCACGCTACTTAAATGAGGGTAGCGTACCTCAACCCCTTCTCTCCACGAGAAGAATTTTGTCTCACGAAGGAGACAGGAATTCGCAAAGCGAATACCCAACCAAATAACAAAGATAAAAGAAACAACAAGTCCTATAGAGCCAACAAACTAATTATAAACCTAGCTTCTATAGGAATTAGGAAACTCCCCTTTGCAAGGAGTGCGTCGAGTTGATGACGCGGTGCGTGAGCCACACGACGGTGAAACTTCGCTCTCGTGAACTACGGCGGGAGAGCGGGTGCGCAACAGCTTGATGCTCTCAAGAGAATGGAACTTGAGCTTGGAGAGCAAGAGCTAGCTAGGACACAAGAGAGTGGAACTATGTTGCTTAAGTGTGTCTTGTGTTTCTCTTAGTGTATCTAGGTGTGTATTTGTGTTGCAAAGGTTCCCCTCTATTTATAGAGGCCTTAGGAAGGCTTTGAAAGGCTTAGGAAAGGTTCTATAGCCGTTGGGAACAAAGCCCAAGAGAATCAGCCCGAAATCAGGAACAATCATTGTTCTGACAGGCTTATCAGACGTCTAATTCTGGCATCAGACGTCTGGAACTTCACTTTAAGACGTCTGATTTCAAGGTCAGACGTCTGATTTTGGGCGGGTCGCTTCCTGACTTGAATCAGATCTAAACAGGGTTTTTGTGCAAGTCCATCAGATGACATACAGGACGTTTGGCACTATGTCTGGACGTCTGGAAACCTACTTTTACTGTGGGAATGGGTTTTCCAAACGTTGCAACGGCTAGAAAATCTCTGAGAAGAGATTTTGGGTCAGCCGAGGCAAAACGGTCAATTATCAGACGTCTGGACAGTCCTATGGACGTCTGATAAGGCTCTAACGGTCATATTCTTGAGTGTATGCTAAGCAGCCAACGGTCCACTAATTGGACGTCTGGCAAATCCATCAGACGTCTCCTAAGACGTCTGGTCTAAGGTCTGGACGTCTGATTTCATCAGACAGAACTAGCTATGTCCAGCCTAACAGTTATCAGACGTCTGAAACAACAGTCAGACGTCTTAAAATACTTTATCAGACGTCTGATTTGGGAATTAGACGTCTGGAAACTCTGTTTGAACCCTATATTGGTTTTATAAGTTCTCTACAGAAAACCTAAGTATCCTAGGGTTGTGCGGGTGTTCCTAGGACTACTGTTAGGGTACTTTGAGGCTCTTTAACATAATTTTCTAAGGAAATAAAGAGCAACAAAAGAAACGAAAAATACAACAAGTACAAAAGAAGGAAATCTATCCTATTCTTCATTTCCTTCCATCTTCAATCTATCGCTCCTCGCGAATCTCTTCTGCTCTCCATCGAGCTCCTCCAATCCGTCCTGGATGCGAGTTCGAACTCCGTCTAATCACGTATCCATTTGCGATTGACCTGAAATCTAGGACTCAAAGCGCAAATATTAAATGACTCGTGTTTTGTTATCATCAAAACAAATGATCGTGGTGCTCTAGCACCAACAATGGTGACTTCAGTTTTAGGATTTGATGAAGTTTGATTAGTCAATTTGTATTTAACCCAAAATGTAATAAATTTTAACCTTGGACTTTGATTTAGGTCAAATTGGACTCTTTTTCTAAAATTGATCATTCTAAACCTTAAGGAATATTTTTCAATGATTTTTAGAAAGTTTATATTACATTTATTTCAATTAGAACCCTTTAAATTAAAGTGGTGTTGAAATTATGATTTTTTAAATTGTCAATTGGCTTTTATTTCATAAAATCCTTAAATCAATAAATGCAAGCCCACTTATTGAAAATTTAATCTTAGTTGACCTTCAATTAAGTATAGGTTCACCCCTGAATTAATCTGCACTTATATTTTCTTGTTAAAATAGCAGAATTAATCAATTTTGATGCATACCCTCAAATTCTTGATATCTTTAAGCTATACCCTTTAATAGTTTAATTAGGTGAATTGATACTAAGAAATTAGCCAATTTGAGCTAGAAATAGAGGATGATGGTGTTACCATCAGTAGAACAATTTTATATGTGGTGTGACATTTATCACTTTTCATTATTGCTTTGATATGTAGTTTTACTCCTGCTTTCATTATCATATGTAGAACTTTGAACCTCTTAATATTATATTTTCATCTATGCAAATTTCAATTATCCCTTGAATGTCATGCCATCCATTACATTTTACAAATAGAAAGGGGGAGCACATTTCTTTGATTAACTTTACATTAAGCTTTTTTTTAATAACAAAGCGAGATAAACATTCTATATGCATTTACTTTAAGCAACATGCGTCATGCATTTGATGCATATATAATTATAATTTTGTTCTCATAAAAAATGAGGAGAATATTGATATCCTTATTTTGATGTAACAAAGTTATGTTTTATTGCAGATTAATCATTTGAGGTAATTGTGTCACAGTGAAATCTTGGTGAAATGATTACAAACTAAAGAAGACTGGATTCAAGAAGTCAATTGTATTTTTTGAGTTGGATTTTTACTTTTCTTGAGTCTAGAAATATGTAAGGAACCTTAAAAATATCAACCGCTCTGTTTTGACTTTTGATAGATAGCAAATTTAAGTTAAAAACTAAATTTTTGGTACTATTGATCAACCAAGTAATTAATCTTGATCGGCCAATTGCCATTGATCGACCAAACATATCTTTTTAACCGATCAAAATCACCTAATGGTCAAATCCTGATTTTGTGCTACAAGTAGATCAAAATAGTCTTTTAATTGATGAACATGAAATCAACCAAAATATAGTTTTAATCGACCAAACTTCATTTGAATGACCGAATAGTAATTTTGCTTGACCAACACTATTTTTATAAGCTTTCTAAATCTGTCAGAAAATACCTATAAATAGGATCCCTCAACCTTCATTTCAAAACACACCTCTTAGAGCAATTCCAAAGCAAAACCTACTTCTACTCCCTCGTACTTTCGTGCTTTTGCACTTGTTCTCAATGCTTTCTAAAGCGCGACTCTCTAAGGCTCCAAAATTCACGGTTTGCTTATTTCTGAGGTTCCATAGGATATTCTGTATATTTCTTTATATTCTTGTTGCTTTGATTTGGGACCCAAGTTGTTGGGAGTTCCATTGTCTTCTCTTGCGAAGTGTAAAAGAGAAGAAGCTTTTGTAAGAGTTTGTACCACCCTCGTTGTTAAGTGGTGCATTAGTTGATTGGCTAGCGTCGACTAGTCGAAAAATCCTAAATTGGGAGGCTTAGGTAGTAGATTTTACCTTGAAGAGTTTCCACTATAAAATTGAGGTGTGATCTATCTTATTTCTGTGGCTTGCATTTTTAATTTTATAGTATTTGTCTTGGTACACTATTCACCCTCTTCTAATGTAAGCTTATAAGATCCTATTGGTACACTTAGTACCCATGATTATAGGAGGGACAACATGTGGGTTGCTATTCTATACCATCCAGGAGGTATTTTTGGATACTTGTGGGGATCCCAAAAAGGGAAGAAGTTAGTTCCTCTAATGTGATTCAAATGCAGACTGTTTATATTGATTCCTTCTATTCGATTTTCCAAGCATTGAATCGCTTATCCTATCGAATCAAAAATTTCAAGCAACCAAGATTTTATGCATCTGCAATGCGATGCAAGAAACTATTGTTCCCAACATCCATACCATTACCACAATAATAATCTTGTTTCCTTAGGTTATAGAATCACATGCTTTATATGTGTACATTCTTCAAAATAAGTGGGCAATTTAATTTTGGCGCTCAACAACTGGGTTGAATCTGATTCTAGATGGAGAGAATGTGCTCTGTCGACGTTCTGGAGAGCGTGTGAGAAGGCGAGCAATCGAGCTATGTTTGTATTCACCAAGGGGGATCTGCACGAGGTGAGTAATCGAGCTGTGTCTGTATTCTTTTGCGAGACAAAATACTCCTCGTGAAGAGGAGGGGATTTGAGGTACGCTACCCTTATCTAAGTAGTGTGGTTGTAAAAGGTTGTACTACCCCCATTAAAGTAGTACGTTAGTGGATTTGATCGACTAGGTTGATTGAGAAATCTTAAGTTGAGAGGCTTAGGTAGTGGTTTTTACCCGAGTTTGAGTTTTCACCTAAAAATTCTTATGTACTTGTGTGATTGCTCTTTTTGTGAGATTGTCGCATATTTATTTCCACATTATTTATTTATTACGCAAATCTCACCTCCTCCTTAAGAACCTACACTAATGTGATTCCAATGCGGGTTATTTATTTTGATTCCTTCTATTTAATTTTCCAAGCATTGAATCGTTTATCCTATTGAATCAAAAAATTCAAACAACTGAGATTTTATGCATCTACGATACCACGCGACAAACTATTGTTCCCAACATCCATACCATTGCCACAATAATAATCTTGTTTCCTTAAGTTATAGAATCATGTGCTTTATACATGTACATTCTTCAAAATAAGTGGGCAATTTAATTTTGGCACCCAACAAACCTTCTTAGTCACGAAAGCTATTCTTTATTGTATTTGATTGCCACTCCAATTCAGTTGCCCAAGTCTTCATCTTCGACCCTTAACCTAGTTCTAGGTTTGGGTGCCCATACAATCAATTTGGTTGGCCAAACTCGTAACAGAGCAAGTCCTAATGAAGAACCATGTATTGTTCTTCAATCCATTAAACACGAATTTGCCCCTAACTTGTTTCTCAACTCTTCCAAACATCTTGATTCAATTTGAATTGTAGAATTTGGACATAAGTTCAAGCTTAATTAAGGAAATATTAAATTAAACTTCCATGAATAAGTCATCACGAAATTCTGCTTAAAACTCGATTATGCTCATTAAAACTCTACAAGGTCGGATCTAAGGAAAGACGAGGTCTCTTCCCAACGCTGAGTGTAAACGATGTGAAATTTGTCGAAGAAGATTATTAGGTAATTTGGGTGTCTTCCAGGTTTAGGTGGTTAAAACCTTTGGTCGCCTAAATGAGTTAGATGGATAAGCTCATGGCCTATCCCTCTTTATTGCATGCTTGCCTAAATTTAGTCAAGCAAACTCAACATATTGGGCACCTGAAATCATAAGAAACACATCTCTTTTATGTAAATCTCACACAATTTGTTTGTGAACTTAGTAGATGATGATAGACAAGGAAACTATGGAAAATATGACAAGGAAAAAATATTGCATCAATTTTTACATCTTAATCAAATAAATTTAAGTCGTTATGGAAGGGGCAATCTGGATGAAGTCGTACCAAAATTTAGAGTGCATCTTCAGATATTTAATTTATCATATAAGAGAAAAGGAAAGAAAGGAAAAAAGGAAACAAATAAAATCCTTCCTTCTCTCTCCCTTACGAATCTCTCTCCCTCAAATCTCTCCTCTCTTTGACAATCCTCTTTCTCTCTTTGACTCTTTCCTTCTCTAATTCTCTCTCTTTCAACTATATATGTGCAGGGAAGGTTAAGGCCAAGGATCCATCTTCCTTCGCCGGGAAGGGAATCCTCCACCTGAACTAACCACCACCACGCTTCCACCACCGTGTGCTACCAATTGTCACAATTGCATCAACCACTGCGAGCCATCCACGACCGCGCCCGTGCACCAACGACACCGCCACCGTGGTCGGCGGTGACAGCCCCGACATCACCACCGTGACCACTCGCCACCGCATCTCATCCTCCTCGCCACTGCGATCCTCCACCTTGATGTTCACAACCGCGCTCCACCGTATCACTCAATTGCGACCACAATCGTGCCTCCCCATGCATGGCTTCTTCTCCCTTTACAACAACCAATAGAGGCCTCCAGCCTCTTCATCTTCCTCCTCGTACTGCTGTCTCTGCCCCTTCCATCAAGAAACAAGAGCGCCGGCCTCCTCCTCACCCATAGTGCATGCCATGTCGCGCGCGCATGCGCACCCAAGATTCCATGCAACCAACAGTGTGCGCCAACACCTCCACACGCCGAAGATGCCACCACTGCACACCGACCTTGCCACCATCACTGCGTGCCTCTCGTGTGCAGCCTACGCGGCCACATGCGCGCACATCAGCCATCGTGCCACAGCCCCAGCAACCTCGTGCCCCTCGTGTGCGCGTGCGTAAGCAGTTGCAGCCAATCGTCCCTCCTCTCCTTCTTCTTCTCCACCAATAGAAGAGAGGAGGAACCCATCACCGACACCACCTCCCTCCATGCAGCCACCTCCACGGACCTCTAATCTCTGCTCCGTTGACACCGTTGAACTCGACGTGCCCTCACGAGCTCGCCCACACCTTTAGGTGCTCTCCCGCAGTCCACACACGACCGTGGACGCCGCCACAGCCGGCGATCTCTCCTTCTCTTGCTAAGTGTAAAAGAGAAGAAGCTTTTGTAAGAGTTTGTACCACTCTCGTTGTTAAATGGTGCATTAGTGAAATGATCCGCCGCCCTTTTAATCGGATAAGATATCTGGAGTGTCAGTCAGACGTCTGTCCAGACGTCTAGAAATAGGTCCAAACGTCCGAAAGTGGGAAAAATTGAAACTTACCTTTTCTCCGCATGTGCGCTGCATGCAGACCATTCTCTCTCCTCTCGACCCTCTCAACCGAAACCCTAATGCTTCTCTATTTAAACCCCCCATCTACACTCCACCCCCCACCACTTGAGCCACCGCCACCTCCAGCCGTCGTCCCTGTGTAGCCGCGGTGAGGGTTAGGAGGGAGAGAGAGAGAGCGAGGGAGAATGAGAGGGAGAACAAGAGGGAGAGAGAGGAAGAATGTGAAGGGAGGACCAAGGTCGGAGGAGCTTCGGCGGAGCTCGGAGGAGCTCGTGCAGAAGCTTGGAGGAGCTCGTGTGGAAGCTCAGAGGAGCTTCAGCGGAAGCCTGGAGGAGCTCGCGTGAGCGACGGTGGGCTCGCTCGTGAGGAGGAGGGCTCGGGGAGGCAACCTCCCAGCCCTCTGCAGTTGTTGAGGCTACTGCGACGTGCTGCGGGTGGCACTGCGAGGAAAGTAGCATCAAGGAGGAGGTCTTGATACTGGAAGTCTTCTAGTATCAGGACATCCGGAGCTGAAGCCGGACGTCTGAAAGCATATTATCGTGCAGAGGTACGTGTTCCCAACGCTAGTTTCTGCCATGCAGACCATAGTGTAGGAATGTTTGGCTAAAAATAGGTATGCGATTTTGTACGCAGGTGCAGGGCGTTGGAAAGGCACACGGTGCGCCTTTCCAGGCACTTTTGGACGTCTGACCACATCTCTAGACGTCCGACAACACTTCCAGACGATTGAAAGGAAGGTCAGACATCTAGAACTCTCCTCAAACAGTTGCAGAGGAGTCTGGATGTCTGAAGCAGCCGCAGGAAGTGAGAGGTAAGCTTTGACGTCTTTTAAGACATCTGGGACTAGTCTCAGATGTCTGATTTTGGCAGTATAGGTGTTTTTGGCCCATTCAGGGCCCAAACAAAATCGGATTTTCGCAAACGAAGTATCGTTGTTTTCCGCTTGAGTTTCTCTAGGTGTAGTGTAGAGTATCCAATGTTTTGACTCGTCTGATGTGAATTAGTCGCTGGTATAGGTTACCACCCGGTGGCATGTTCGGGGCCCGCAGAGACGATGAGATCTGCGGTGCAGGCCCCCATTCCTCCCGTGATACCTAATAGAGTGGTTTAATTCAGTTGTTAATATTTAAATAAGAATGTGCTTATTTGGAATAATTGGATTGAACTCTAGGATGTGGAATGAACCCTAGGGTAGAAATGTATGAGCCTGTTTTGAGCTATAATGTTTACTTGAGTGCATGTTTAAAATAAATTGCTAGCAATGGTATTAGTGTAATTATGAGATACTGTTTTAGACATGAAAACACGAGCTGCCTGTATGTGATGGAAAATTGAGACTTGGATAGTGTGATCCGGATATTGATAATGAGATGAATATGAGCATAAACCTTACGAGGAATTAGGAGTAGAAGTCCTGTGTATGAAAGGAATCTGGTATGTAGACAGGAAGTGAGCTGAACCTTGTGTACACGATACCAAGGAGAGCGACTGTCCCTTTTAGTGTAGAGGGGGAGCCAGCCACCCCTTGGGTTGAGACCCGGGGTAGGACTAGTTACTCTACACCGACTCCTATTTGGCCCTCGCGTACGTAGTACCGAGGTGTGCTACTAGTGTAGGGAGGGAGTTAGCCGTCCCATGGGGCCCGAGGTTAGGACTAGCCAACCTACACTGACTTTTAGGTCCTCTGGGCAAACTAGGGTAGTCGGACGAGGGTACGCGGACTGTGGAAGGGTGAGACCCCTATTTGGTTCTGAGGAGCGAGACCCCTGTTCTGAGAGGGCAAGGCCCTATACTGTTCCGTGCTATACTTTAGGTGTACCCGCTAGCGAAAACGATTGACCGCGTGCCAGTGTAAGGTAGCTACCCGCGTGCTTATCATGCATGCCGTAGTCATCGCTACGTCATGATAGTGACCTCGGGGTGCTTGACTGGGTGTAGGACTACCGCGGGGGACTCCCCGGGCCAGGAGAGCACCACGTGTACCTTCTACTCCATGAAAAAAACTACAATCAAGATCGTTCTTACGAGGAATAAGCAAGATCAAGAAATACTTGGATCCTTTGTGAACTAAATGAGCCAGAAATACATAGATGAGATAAATAGAAATGAGAATAAAACCTAGTTGCTTATTTTACTTTACTTGCACATAAATAATGTAAATACCACTCTACTCAGCTTTCGCTGACTCTGTCTTTTAGTAACCTTGTTCAGGATCAGGAGTTGAGCGGCCTGAGTTTCCGACTACAGAGGGTGCTGGGCCCAGCCAAGCCAGTCGTAGTCGTTTCTTTCCAGCTGTTTAGTCTTCTGCTATTGTAGTAAGTACTAGACATCTATTTTACTATTCCTGTTACTTTCTGTCTTCTTTTCTGCTGTGCTGTTGTGATGGCATGTATTATTTTATTGAGACTTTTAACTCTGTTGTTCCTTTACATCTCATTTTTCCTTCTGCTCAGTTATATTGCATGTGTGATTGTGGTTTATTTCCTACTTTTGGTTATTTTTCATTGGACGACTAGGTCTTGGGATTAGTCGAGGCGAGCCGATCTCGGGTCCTGTAGGGATTTGGAAATCGGGTCATAACAAGATGGTATCAGAGCAAGGTCATCCTGAGAAATGAACCAATTGGTCCGAGAATAACCACTCACGTGCATATAACTAGGATAGACATCACAACGTATCGCTTTGATATTCGTTTCCGAGTCTTTTTCTCGATGTAATCCGGTATCATTGACAACTCTTGTTCTTTCTCTTGCATCTCCTTGTAGGAGATGCCTCGTCGAGGAGTCCTCGAGGTAGGTTGTGATCGTGGATGAGGTCGAAGGGGCAAACGTGCCGGACCTGAGGCACCAATTGACCCACCCCTCCTCCCAGGCATTCAGGCCTAGGATCTCACCCAGCTGATCAGAGACATTGTGCAGGAGGAGCTCCAGCAGCTTCCTCAGCCACCTCTCCCTGAGGATGTGGAGGGGGAGTCCTCGATGGGATAGGGAGACCGTCACAGCGCTGGACGAGCACGAGGAGGAGGGGGTGATCCTCCACTACCCCCACCACCCTCTGACACTTTTGAGCACGAGCCCTCCTTACTTGGAGGAATGCCTGTTCCTCCGTGAAACAGTGGGCGACAACTATGACTAGTTTTTGCTATAGCGTTGTAGTATAGCTAGTTATTGCCATCATTTCAAATATATATATATTTTTTTACTCCGGAATAACAATTCTCCCGAGGTCGAACTCAGGGAGCAAGTCGTATTCTAGAGATATACATGTTCTACTACAAAAATAAAGAGAGAGAAAGAGAGAGATGAAAGTTTGGCTTCTTCTTCTTCTCTTCTTGCTTCCTCTTTGTCTTCTCTCCTCTTTGACTTTTGTTTTTCCTGTTCTTCTTCTTCTTCTTTGTCTTCTCTCCTCTTTGGCTTCTGTTCTTCCTGTTCTTCTTCTTCTTCTTTGTCTTCTCTCCTCTTTGGCTTCTGTTCTTCCTGTTCTTCTTCTTCTTCTTTTCTTGCTTCTTGCTTCTCTTCTTCTTCTGCTTTCTGTTTCTTCACTTGGTTGTTCCTTCTCTCTTCTTTTCTTCTTCTTTGTCTTCACCTGTCTTCAGGACGTCGTCTGATTTTCCAATCAGACGACTTAACCTGCGGATGCTACAGTGTTGCTTCAGTTCTTCTTCTTCCGCAGTCCTTCTTTTTCTTCACCTGTGCCTGTACGCTCAAGAGTTCAGCATCAGAGGGCAAAAACCTACTCTACCCTCTCCCCCCCCGCGTCTCTCTCTCTCAGAATTCGCTCTTAGGACAGCTCTCCTAGAGCAACCGGGTAATCGGGTACGCGGGTCGCGCCCGGGTCCAGGCCCATCGGCGTGCGGTGGTGGGCGAGGAGTGCCAGTCAAGTCGGGTCGGGTCGGCCGGATCCGCGTAATGAGCTCGCGGACGGGCCGGGTGAAGCGGTGTGAGAGGGACCTCACCCCGTGTGCTGAGGCGATAAGCCTACAGCACTTTTTCAACTTATATCGGCGCGCCTCTTCGAAGCCTTCCGAGGTGGGACTAAATGTCCCACCCCAATGTGAGCGCCTGCGCAGAGGAAGCAGCGGCAGCCGAACTTCGCGCGAGGGCTTCGGGTGAGGGCTTTGCCCGAACAGCAGCCTGACACTTCGCGAAGCTACCCCGCGAAGCCTGGGAGTCTGACCTGGGCGTGGTGTGCCTGGAGCAGCAGGTCGAAGGAGCTTCGCTGCTCAGCAATGGCGATGGCGGGCGCAACACCTGTTCACAGAAGCACGGCCTCTCGGCCTAATCAGATATGCGGAGAACCTTCGCCGTGGCACGGCGAAGGTGGTCGGAGGGTTTGCAGTGGGCGTGGTGGAGCAAAAGGGTCGCCCTAGGTCAAACTGCGGGCGGAGAAGTGGGTGTGTTCGGTGGATCTGCAGAGGGCGTTTGGTGGGAAGTGGAGGGGCGGAAGAGGATCAGGGTGAGGAGGCGGAGGTTATGCACAGGTCGGCGAGCCGTGTGGGGTGCTGGAGCGATGGGAGCGGTTCGCCGGAGTTTGGCTGGAGGTGGAGAAGGTGAGGGTGATCGGTGGGAAATCGGTGGCGACAGTAAGGGCTTTCAGTATGGAAAAGAAAGAGGGGAGGAAGAGGAGAAGTTTTACCTACTAAGCTGGACGAGGAGGGGTTGGCGCAGGCGACAGTCGTATCGACTGTCGCCGGAGAAGAAATTGCCCAGAGGAAGGGGCAGCGGCGAGGCGCCAGCTGGGTGCGGCGTGACGCGGAAAGATCGAGGGAAGGTAACCCTGCTGCTGGTAGTGCGGCAGGGCGACGAGGAGGAGGAGAGGCCGCCGGAGCAAGGGGGTGTCTGTCAGAGTGGGAAGGGAGGAATTGAGGGGGTGTCTCCGTCAGATCCGAGCTGGGAAGAACGGCGGAGCGACGGGGGTATTTATAGGGGCAGAATCAGAGAGGAGGGCGGAGGGAGACGACGTGTCTCCCTCGCCGGAGGACGCCGGAGGAAGGAGACCCATACCGTCCGTGCGTTCGCACGGGCGGTATGGGCGGTCGCAGCACTCAGGGGGGGTGCTCCTGCGGTGGCTGAAGACGCAGGGCACCCCCATTTGACTTGGCAGGCTCCCTCCCTTACTCTGCGCGGCGCCATGCTCCGCGCAAGGTCGCCGGAGCATGGTGCTGCTCAGGTTTTGCAGGAGGGACCTGAACGCAAAGAACGAAGGAGAGTTAGGGGCCAAAATGTGAGGGTTCAAGAGTTGAGGGCCAAAAAGTAAATATATGAGGACCAAAGTGTAAAGTTGGTCAAGAAGGTTTCTTCTTAGGCTCAAGTTTTTATACATGACGAATTAGGACCTAAGGAATCTGATGGTGAATTTTATTTCTAGATTAAACCTTGTTTGACCAGTCAATTTATGCAAAAATTCAAATTAAGTTGTTAATTGGGCATGGTTCTCAATGTAGGTCAAAATGGGTTCCTAAGGCCAAATTGAAGGTTCTAAACCCTAGAGATTATTTTTCTATGAATTTTAGAGGGTTTATTCTATTTTTACTTTGCCTCGAACCTCGTGAATTGAAGTGGGTTTGTTTTAGGGTTACAGACTATCATTTAGTTCCTTGGAATTGCTGTAGCCCTTATTGGATCAGATCATCCCACTTTCCTTCTTATTTGGTTTTTTTGACCTATGTTTGGACCCTGAGTTACCCTGTTTTCATATTGGATTGGTGAAATTGCATTTTTACCCCTCAGTTTATGTTTTCTTTGCAAACTCAGGGTTACAGACTATCATTTACCCAAGGTCTCTTCTTAGGCCCAAGTTTTTATACATGACTAATTAGGACCTAAGGATTCTGATGGTGAATTTTATTTGTAGATTAACCCTTGTTTGACCAGTTAATTTACGTAAAAACCCAAATTAAGTTGTTAATTGGGCATGGTTCTCAATGTAGGTCAAAATGGGTTCCTAAGGCCAAATTGAAAGTCCTAAACCCTAGAGATCATTTTTCTATGAATTTTAGAGGGTTTAGTTGATTTTTACCTTGCCTCGAACCATGTGAATTGAAGTGGGTTTGTTTTTAGGGTTACAGGCTGTCATTTAATTCCTTGGAGTTACTGTAGCCCTTATTGAGTCATCTCATCCCACTGTTCTTCTTATTAGGTTGTTTTGACCTATGTTTGGACCCTGAGTTACCCTATTTTCAAATCGGATTGGTGAAATTGCATTTTTACCCCTTAGTTTATGTTTTCTTTGCAAACTCAGAATCTCTCTGAGCCAAGCCTTTCTAAGGTTATGTAGGAGCTTTTAGTCTCTGTATTAGGTCAAAATGAGCTAGTTATGGCTTATGATGAGGTTCTCATCACTCCGTTGTAGCTACACCACGAGCTTTTCGATTAGTTCTAGAAGCTGAAACCCCCTCCTTCAAGGGGGATGAGAGCTCGTCTGAGGCAGAGGACTGGCTGGAGCAGATGGAGAAGGTGTTCGACACCCTTTGCCCTCTTGCAGACTGCCGCGTGGCCTTTGCCACATACCAGCTTGAGAGCGCAGCACACAAGTGGTAGAGGGTAGTCAGAGGCCAGGAGGGGAGAGAGCCGACATGGGACTAGTTCATGGCTCTCTTCTGTGAGCAGTACTTTCCGCAGACCTAGCAGGACTAGAGGAGGCAGGAGTTCCACACTCTCCACCAGGGGGCGATGACGGTTAGTGCGTACTGCACGCGTTTCTTGGAGCTGTCACGCTTTGCCCTGACGGCTGTGTCTACTGAGGAGTGCTTGTGGAGGTTTACGAAGGGGCTCCGACCTGCGATTCGGGGTTATGTCAAACCCATGAAGCTTCCCACCTTCTCACGCGTGGTCGAGGTGGCCATGACTTATGAGGAGACCAACCCGGCCGCGCGAGACACTAACGGCGGACGGAAGAGGCCCTACCAACTAGAGTACTCACAGGGCCATCGAAAGAGGAGGCACACGGTGCCCGCAAGAGAGCCATCTCATTCTGCGGGGCCACCAGTGGTCTTTGGGGGCCCCAGACAGGGGCCAATTGCCAGCACCGGACACCCGCTTAGTCACCAACAGGGACCTACTGAGGAAGGAGACCATGTACCCCTCTGCTACCAGTGTGGCCAGCCGGGCCACATCAGGAGGGATTACCCATCTAGGGCTGGAGCACATCAGATGCTCTTTACACTGAGCGTTGGAGGCCGAGCTGGCAATCGTGGTCACCAGGCGCTTAGGGGAAGACAGCAGTCACGAGGAGGGTACCGGCTAGCTGCTGCTTGCCCGACCCAGAGTGTAGCCTCTTCATCTGCATCGAGAGCTGAGGGGTGTATCAACACCCTAACACACAGAGATGCCAGGGCTTCGGGTTCTGTGGTGGCAGGTATGCTTACCGTTTCTGGTAGATTAGTGTACATACTTTTTGATTCCGGTGCCACCCACTCTTTCGTCTCTACTAGTTTTGCCGTTAGTTTGAGGCAAGGCAGTGCACTATTAGAGGATCTGTTTGTGATCAGAGGCCCAGGTGGCCAATTTTGTAGCCGAGGAGGTCTACACGGACTGCGAGGTCAGCATAGGGGGACACAGCCTTCCCGCTGACCTGATTGTGATCCAGATGGAGGACTTTGGTGTGATCTTAGGGATGGACTGGCTGTCCGCCTATCACGCCTTGGTGGACTGTTTTGGGAGGAAGATCGTCTTCTCCATAACGGAGTTGCCTCCCTTTGAGTTTCACGGTCAGCCGATGGATGGAGGTTTCAGATACATCTCCACGCTTTGGGTAGCGAGGCTTTTGAGCCAGGGGTGTGAGGGCTTCTTGGCCTATGTGGTTGCAGAGCTTAGCCCCGTGGCTGACCTTTGGAGTATCCCAGTGGTCTACGAGTACCCCGACGTCTTCCCAGAGGAGTTACCAGGTTTACCTCCAGAGCGTGAGATCGAGTTCGAGATCTCACTGGTATCGGGGCCTAGCCTCATTTCTACTGCACTGTACCGGATGGCACCGCTTGAGCTGCGAGAGCTCAAGTCACAGCTACAGGACCTGTTGGAGAAGGGCTTTATGAGGCCCAATGCGTCCTCGTGGGGAGCCCCATGCTATTTATGAAGAAGAAGGACAGTACCCTACAACTTTGTGTTGACTACCAACAGCTAAATCGGGTCACCGTCAAGAACAAGTACCCGCTGCCTCGTATCGACGACCTTTTTGACCAGTTGTGAGATGCCGCAGTATTCTCCAAGATAGATTTGAGGTTAGGTTACCACCAGTTGAGGATCAGGGAGACCGACGTCTCCAAGACGGCTTTCCGTACCCGGTACGGGCACTATGAGTTCTTGGTCATGTCATTTGGACTGACTAATGCCCCCGCTGCCTTCATGGGCATAATGAACCGCGTTTTCAGGCCATACTTAGACCAGTTTGTGGTGGTGTTTATCGACGACGTACTCGTTTACTCACGGGATCAAGTACAGCATGGACAGCATTTACGCATGGTCCTGGATACCTTGAGGCGACGTAGGATGTATGCCAAGTACAGCAAGTGCGAGTTTTGGCTGAGACAGGTGACTTTCTTGGAATACGTGATTTCAGGAGACAGGTTGGCGGTGGATCCAACCAAGGTTGAGGCTGTACTCAGGTGAGAGAGGCCACGCACGGTGACAGAGATACGCAGCTTTTTGTGACTGGCAAGTTATTATCGGTGGTTTGTCAGAGGATTCTTTCCGATTGCACGTCCTATGACCCAGCTGACTCGGAAGGACGTGCCCTTTGCCTTTGACAGGTGCGAGGCATGTTTCCAGGAGTTGAAGGAGAGACTGACTTCAACTCCTGTCCTTACCATTCCAGACAACAATGGCGGTTTCATGGTTTACACCGACGCTTCATTGCAGGGGTTAGGGGGCGTGCCCATGCAGTGGGGTCATGTTGTCGCTTACGCTTTGTGGCAACTGAAGCCCCATGAGCATAGCTACCCTATCCATGACTTAGAGCTGACAGTTGTTGTCTTCGTGCTAAAGACATGGAGGCACTACCTTTACAGTGAGACTTTCGAGATCTTCACAAATCATAAGAGCCTCAGGTACTTGTTTAACTAAAAGGAGCTCAACATGAGACAAAGTCGTTGGTTAGAGCTCCTGAAGGACTACGACTGCAGCATCTCTTACCATCTAGGGAAGGCCAATGTGATGGCTGATACCTTGAGCCGAAAGGCACTCACCCACTTGGCTAGTTTATAGGCGTAGAGTTGGAGACTCATGGAGGAGGTGGACAGTTGGTGACCCCAGGAGTCATGGGGGTACTGTGGCACAGTGACAGTGACGCGGCAGGCACGACCGGAGCTGATAGACCGCATCATCGCAAGGTAGATGGCCGACTCGTACCTATAGACACTACGAGACAAGGTGCTGACGGGGGACCCAGGGGACTTTTCCTTCTCAAACGAGATACTGTGCATGAGGGGACGCCTATGCGTTCCTAGAGACGAGGAGTTGTTGAGAGAGCTCCTGACCGAGGTGCACGGGTCCAGGTTCACCATACATCTCGGGAACACAAAGATGTACCATGACTTGCGACGCGACTTCTGGTGGAGAGGGATGAAGCTGGATATTTGTGAGTTCATTCAGTAGTGTTTGGTATGCCAACAGGTGAAGGCCGAGCACCAGAGGCTTGCAGGGCCATTGCAGCCACTTCCTGTGCCAGAGTGGAAGTGGGAGAGCATCACCATGGACTTGGTGGTGGGTATACTAGTTACCTAGCGGGGACACGACGCAGTTTGGGTGATAGTAGGCCAGCTGACGAAGATGATACGATTCCTGCCGATCCGAGTCACTTTTGGGCTAGCACAGCTAGTGGAGTAGTACATTAGGGATGTGGTGCGTCTACATGGAGTCCTTTGCGAGATTGTATTTGATAGAGATACTTGTTTCACTTCCTAGTTCTGGGCAGAGTTCCAGTGGGCCTTGGGGATGCATCTGAGGTTCAGTACAACCTACCACCCCCAGACCGACGGGCATTCAGAGTGAACGATACAAACACTTGAGGTCCTCCTGTGCGTTTGTATACTAGACTAGAGAGGCTCCTGGGAGATGCATTTTCCCCTGGCAGAGTTTGCATACAATAACACTACCATTTGAGCATTGGCATGACACCTTACGAGGCTCTATATGGGAGGAAGTGTACTGTACCCTTGAGTTGGGTCGAGGTAGGGACCAAGTGGGGGGTTGGTCCTAGGCTAATCCGACAGAGTCAGGAGGTGATAGAGCAGATTCACAGACGACTCCACACTGTTAGGAGTAGGCAGAAGAGCTATGCCGACAAGAAGCGTAGAGAGGCGCAGTTTGAGGGTAGGGATCACGTCTTTCTCTGTGTTTCTCTCGTGAAGGGCTTGTAGCATTTTGGGGTGAAAGAGAAGCTTGCGTCGAGGTTTGTGGGGCCCTTTAAGGTCTTGGAGCGGATAGGACCCGTTGCTTACCGGCTTGCCCTTTCCCCCCAGCTTTCTGGAGTGCATGACGTGTTTCACATGTCCAACCTTAGGAAGTACGTCCCGATCCCAGTCACATTCTGAGCCATAGAGAATCGATGTGGGAGACGACCTGACTTATCCCGAGAGGCCAGTACAGATACTAGATAGAGCTGTCTGGAGTCTGAGACGGAAGCAGGTACCACTGGTGAAGGTTCTATGGAGAAGCCAGCGGTACGAAGAGGTGACTTGGGAGCCTGAGGCGGTAATGCGAGAGCGGTACCCGGAGCTTTTTGAGGGTACGTCTCTTTGGACCTACTTCGGTCCTCTTTAAGTTTGTTATGCGTTTTTACGTTACTTTTTCCGCACCATACGTAGCCTAAGTTTCAGGGATGAAACTTCCATTAAGTTTGTTATGTTGAAATGACTTGTCGCCCTTTTAGTCGGATAAGATGTCTGGAGTGTCAGTCAGACATCTGTCCAGACGTCTGGACATAGGTTTGGATGTTCGAAAGCGAGAAAAGTTGAAACTTATAGACGTATGGACATAGGTTCGGATGTCTGAAAGTGGGAGAAATCGAAACTTACATTTTCTCCGTGTGCACGGTGTGCAGACCGTTCTCTCTTCTCTCAACCCTCTCACCTGAAACCCTAATGCTTCTCTATTCAAACTCCCCCATCTACACTCCACCCCCCACCACTCGAGCCACCGCCACCTCCAACCGTTGTCCTTGTGTAGCCGCGAAGAGGGTTAGGAGGGAGAGTGAGAGAGAGAGAGGGTGAGCGAGAGGGAGAATGAGAGGGAGAGAGAGGAAGAACGTGAAGGGAGGACCAAGGCCGGAGGAGCTTCGGCGGAGCTCGAAGGAGCTCGTGCAGAAGCTCGGAGGAGCTTTGGCGGAAGCCTAGAGGAGCTCGCGTGAGTGGCAGCGGGCACGTACGCGAGGAGGAGGGCTCGGGGAGGAGCCTCCCGGCCCTCTACAACTGTTAAGGCTGCTGCGGCATGCTACAGGCGGCACTGCGAGGAAAGCAGCATCGCGGAGGAGGTCCTGATATTGGAAGTCTTCCAGTATCAGACATCTTGAGGATCGACCAGACATCTGGAGAGGCATCAAGATGTCCGGAGCTAAAGCCGGATGTTTGAAAGCATATTATCGTGCGAAGGTACGTGTTCCCTGCGCTAGTTTCCTCCTGCAAACCGTAGAGTAGGAATGTTTCACTGAAAATAGGTCTGTGATTTCGTACACAGGTGCAGGGTGTTGGAAAGGCGCGTGGTGCACCTTTCCAAGCACTTTTGGACGTCTGACCACATCGCCAGACGTCCAATGGCACTTTCAAACAACTGGAAGGAAGGTCAGACGTCTGGAACTCTCCTTAGACTGTTGTAGAGGAGTCTGGACGTCTGAGGTAGCCACAGGAAGTGAAAGGTAAGATCTGACGTCTTTTAAGACATCTGGGACTAGTCTCAGACGTCTGATCTTAGACAGTATGGTTGTTTTTGGCCCATTCGGGGCCTAAACAGAATCGGATTTCCGCAAACGAAGTATCGTTGCTTTTCACTTGAGTTTCTCTACATGTTAGTGTAGAGTATCCACTATTTTCACCGTCTGATGTGAATTAGTCGCTAGTACAGGTTACTAGCCGGTGGCATGTTCGGGGCCTACAAAGATGATGAGATTTGCGGTGTATGCCCCCATTCCTCTCGTGATACCCGGTAAAGTGGTTTAATTCAGTTCTTAATATTTAAATAAGAATGTGCTTGTTTGGAATAATTGGATCGAACTCTAGGATGTGGAATGAACCCTAGGGTAGAAATGTATGAGCCTTTTTTGAGCTATACTGTTTACTTGAGTGCATGTTTAAAATAAATTGCTAGCAATAGTATTAGTGTAATTATGAGATACTGTTTTAGACATGAAAACACGAGTTGCCTGTATGTGATGGAAAATTGAGAATTGGATAGTGTGATCCGGATATTGATAATGAGATGAATATGAGCATGAACCCTACAGGGAATTAGAAGTAGAACTCCTGTGTATGAAAGGAATCTAGTATGTAGACAGGAAGTGAGCTGACCCTTGTGTACACGGTACCAAGGAGAGAAACTGTCCCTTTTAGTGTAGAGGGGGAGCCAGCCACCCCTTGGGTTGAGACCCGGGGTAGGACTGGTTACTCTACACCGACTCCTGTTTGGCCCTCGCGTATGTAGTACCGAGGTGTGCTACTAGTGTAGGGAGGGAGCTAGCCACCCCACAAGGCTCGGGGTTAGGACTAGCCAACCTACACCGACTTTTAGGTCCTCTGGGCAAATCAGGATAGTTGGACGAGAGTACATGGACTATGGAGGGGCGAGACCTCTATTTGGTTCTGAGGGGCGAGACCCCTATTTTGAGAGGGCAAGGCCCTATACTATTCCATGCTGTACTTTAGGCGTACGCACTAGCGGAAATGACTGACCATGTGCCAGTGCGGGGTAGCTACCCGTGTGCTTATCACTCGTGCCATAGTCACCACTACGTCGCGACAATGACCTCGGGGTGGTTGACTGGGTGTAGGACTACCGCAGGGGACTCTCTTGGCCAAGAGCACCACGTGTAACTTCTACTCCACAGAAAAGACTACAATCAAGATCGTTCCCACGAGGAATAAGCAAGATTAAGAAATACTTGGATCCTTTGTGAACTAAATAAACCAGAAATACATAAATGAGATAAACAGAAATGTGAATAAAACCTGGTTGCTTGTTTTACTTTACTTGCACATAAATAATGTAAACACCACTCTAGTCAGCATTCGCTAACTCTGTCTTTTCATAACCCTATTCAGGACCAGGAGTTGAGCGGCCTGAATTTCCAGCTATAGAGAGTGCTGAGCCCAGCCAAGCCCAGCCGTAGTTATTTCTTTCCAGCTCTTTAGTCTTCTATTGTTGTAGTAAGTACTAGACATCTATTTTACTATTCCTGTTACTTTCTGTCTTCTCTTCCGCTATGTTGTTGTGACGGCATGTATTATTTTGTTGAGACTTTTAGCTCTGTTGTTCCTTTACGTCTCATTTTTCCTTCTACTTAGTTATATTTCATGTGTGATTGTGGTTTATTTCCTACTTTTGGCTATTTCTCGTTGGACGACTAGGTCTTGGGATTAGTCAAGGCGAGCCGGTCTCGGGTCCTGTAGGGATCTGGAAATCGAGTCGTAACAATTAGTTGATTGACTAGCGCCGACTAGTTGAACAATCCTAAACTGAGAGGCTTAGGTAGTGGATTTTACCCGGAAGAGTTTCCACTATAAAATTGAGGTGTGATCTATCTTATGTCTGTGGCTTGCATTTTTAATTTTTTATTATTTGTCTTGGTACACTATTCACCCACCTCTAATGTAAGCTTATAAGATCCTATCAGTACACTTAGTACCCACGATTGTAGGAGGGACAACACGTGGGTTGCTATTCTATAACACCCAGGAGGTATTTCTGGATACTTGTGGGGATCCCAGAATGGAAAGAAGTTAGTTCCTCTAATGTGATTCCAATGTAGATTGTTTATTTTGATTCCTTCTATTCGATTTTCCAAGCATTGAATCATTTATCCTATTGAATCAAAGATTGCAAGCAGGCAAGATTTTATGCATCTGTAATGTGACACGACAAACTATTGTTCTCAACATCCATACCATTACCACAATAATAATCTTGTTTCCCTATGTTATAGAATCATATGCTTTATATGTGTACATTCTTCAAAATAAGTTGGCAATTTAATTTTGGCACCCAACAAACCTTCTTGACCACCAAAGCTATTCTTTATCGTATTTGATTGCCACTCCAATTTAGGTGCCCAATCAACAATTTTAGTTGCCCAAGTCTTCGACCCTTGGCCTTGTTCTAGGTTTGGGTGCCCATACAGTCGATTTGGTTGGCCAAACTCGTAATAGAGCAAGTCCTAACGAAGAACCATGTATTGTTCTTCAATCCAATAAACACAAATTTGCCCCTAACTTGTTTCCCGACTCTACCAAACATCTGGACTAAATTTGAATCGTAGAATTTAGACATAAGTACAAGCTTAATTAAGGAAATATTAAATTAAACTTCTATGAATAAGTCATCACGAAATTTACCTTAAAACGGGATTATGCTCATTAAAACTCTACAAGGTTGAATCTAAGGAAACATGGGGTCTGATGAGAACCTCATCATGAGCCATAACTAGCTCATTTTGACCTAATACAAAGGATAAAAGCTCCTACATAACTTAGCAAAGGGCTTAATTGAGGAATAAGTGTTCTGAGAAGAAAACATGAAATAAAGGTTAAAAACTGTAATTTCACCATTGCAGTACATAAACGGAATTTCTCAGAGACCGAACATAGGTCAAATGATCTAAATAAGATAAAAAGTGGGTTGAATCAATCAGAAATGGGTTCATGAGAAATTTAAGAATTAAATGACATTCTGTAACCCTAAAAAAATCCACTTCAATTCACGAGGTTCGAGGTAAAGTAAAAATAGAATAAACCCTCTAAAATTCATATAAAAATAATCTATAGGGTTTAGAACCTCCAATTTGGCCTTAGGAACCCATTTTGACCTACATTGAGAACCATGCCCAATTAACCACTTAATTTGGATTTTTGCGTAATTTGACCGGTTAAACAAGGTTTAATCAAGAAATAAATTCACCATCCGAATCCTTAGGTCCTAATTAGTCATGTATAAAAACTTGAGCATAAGAAGAAACCTTCTTGACCAACTTTATACTTTGGTCCTCATATATTTACTTTTTGGCCCCTAACTCGCCTTCATTCTTTGCGTTTAGGTCCCTCCTGCAAAACCTGAGCAGCACCATGCTCCGGCGACCTTGCGCGGAGCATGGCGCCGTGCAGGGTGAGGGGGGGCCTGCCAAGTCAAATGGGGGTGCCCAGCGTCGTCAGCCGTCGCAAGAGCACCCCCCTGAGTGCTGCAACCACCCATACCGGCCGTACAAATGCACGGACGGTATGGGTCTCCTTCCTCCGACGTCCTCCGACGAGGGAGGCACGTCGCCTCCCTCCGCCCTCCTCTCCGTCTCTACCTCTATAAAAACCCCACAAGCTCTGCCGTTCTCCTGAGCTCGGATCTGACGGAGATACCCCCTCACTTCCTCTCTTCCCACTCTGACAGACGCCCCCTTGCTCCGGCGGTTTCTCCTCCTCCTCCTCGTCGCTCTGCTACAATACCAGCAGCAGAGCCACCTCCCTGATCTTCCTCCGCATCGCGCAATGCCAGCGCGCGCTGCCTCTGCCCCGTCGTCGCCGCCGTCCTCCCCCACTGGGCACCTTCTTCTCCGGCGACAGCAGGTACAGCCGTCCGCCTCCTCGCCCCCTTCGTCCCTTTAGTTAGGTTAGAACTACTTCCCTGCCTCCTCTCTCTCTTTTCCCCCTGCTATTTTTATCTAATTACCCCTCGACCGCGCCTAATCACCCTCACCTTCTCCATCTCCGGCCAAACTCCGGCGACCCGCTCCCGTCACTCCAGCACCCCACACGGCTCGCCGACCCTCACAGAACCTCCACCTCCTCACCCTGATCAACCTCCGCCCTTCCACTTCCCACCAATTGCCCTCTGCAGACCCACCGACCAAACCCATCTCCCAACCTACAGTTTGACCTAGGGCGGCCCTTAGGCTCCGCCCCGCCACCTGCAGACCCCCCGACCACCTTCGCCGTGCTACGGCGAAGGTCCTCCGCGTATCTGATTAGTCCGAGAGGGCGTTTCTCTGTGAGCAGGTACTTCGTTCGCCGCCGCCATTGCTGAGTGAAGCAGCTTCTTCGACCTGCTCCTCCAGGCACGCCACGCCCAGGTCAGACTCCCAGGCTGCGCGGGGCATCTCCGCAAAGAAGTCCCAGGCTGCAGTTGGGGCAAAGGCTTCTTGTGGAGCCTCGATTATGCGCTGCCTCCTCCGCGCGGGCGTCCAATTGGGGTGGGACATTTAGTCCCACCTCGGAAACTCACTGAGGCGAGTGGGCGCTTAAAGGCAAAAAGTGCCTTAAGCTGTTCGCCTCGGATCACGGGGTGAGGTCCCCTTCACCCGCCCGATTACCCGGCCTCATCCGCGCTCACGCCCCTCGGACCTGGCCCGACCCTATTAGCCCGTCCTGCACTCCTCGCCCACCACCGCACGCCGGTGGGCCTGGACCCGGGCGCGACCCGCGTACCCGGCTATCTGGCAACTCTGGGAGAGCTATCCTATGAGTGAATTCTGAGAGAGAGAGAGACGCGGGGGAGGGTAGAGTAGGTTTTGCCGTCTGATTGAACTTTGAGTGTGCAGGCACAGGTGAAAAAGAAGAGAAGGCAGGAAGAAGGACTGCGAGAAGAAGAAGAAGAAAGCCAAAGAGGAAAGAAGAAGAAAAGACGCACTGTAGCAGCAGCTACTTAAGTCGTCTGATTGAAAAATCAGGCGATGCTCTGAAGGCAAAGAAGAAGGAGAAGAAAAGAAGAACAGGACCGCAAGGGAGAAGAAAAAGAAAGAGACGGACAGAAAGAAGAACAAGAAGAAAAACAAAGAGAAGAAAGAAGAAGAACAGAAGAGAAGGCAAGAAGAAAATAAGAAAAGAAGAACAGAGCAAGAATAAGAAGAAGGAAGAAAACTGAAGACTCAAAGAGAAGAGAAAAGAAGACAAAGAAGAGAAGAAGAAGAAAGAAGCCAACAAGACAAATCTCTCTCTCTCTCTCTTTATTTTTTGTAATAGAAACTTCGTACCTCTAGAATATAACTTGCTCCCAGAGTTCGACCTCGGGAGAACTCTCATTTCCGAGTAAAAATTGTAATAATGGCAATGACTATCTGTACTACAACGTAATTTCTACAACAAAACCTAGTCACAACGCCGTTATCACTTGGTGCCGTTGCAGGGGAGCAAGGCTATTCTAGAAGCTTTGAATTTCTTTTAAGAGATTGCTAACCTTTTTCTCTCTCTTTTGTGCAGGTACAGAAACAAAAAGACGCAGCCGCACCACAGCCACTCCAAGGATAGGTAACTTCCTATTAAACCCTAAAATTTTCAAGAGAAAGAAAAGAAATAGGCATAACCTGTCTTTATACATAGTAATAGCTGCATATTCTCAGAAACTATTATTCCTGCACACAGTTTTAAAGGTGATTAGGGGCTAACACATCCTTGCCTGAGCCCTAATTACCCAAACAAAGAGTTAAATAGACCAAGTAGAGCCAACATAAGGTCAAAAGCTAGGGTTTTTAGAGACACACCTTCTATTAACAAAGAAAAGATCTTCCCAAAAAGAGGTGTACTTAAACCTTGTTTGAAAGGATCTATACAAGAGAAACCCTAAACAATTGGCTCTCTAAACACTTGAACCCTAAAAGAATGGACCCAAAAGCTCTCAAAAGAACAAGAGGTGAAGTTGACCCCTTGGGTCAACCAACCTTAAAATTAGGTCACTTCTTCACTCAAAAATACCTAAAAGTTCAAGTGAAACCTTAAGCACCCCGATCTTAAACTAAAATTGGTAGACTTAAGAGGTCAAGATCCCCATTCTTGTCTACCTGGAACCGCAGTGACAAGAGAGGTCGGGTGGGGGAAACCCTGTAACCCGTGGGGACGCTCTACCATGTAGAGGTCTTCGCGGGACTCACCCTCTCTGGCTGCCCAGGTAATTCTCAGGTGGACGATCTTTCTGATCAAGGGGTCCATCTGCCCCGAACCTCTATAGTCACCCAACATTTTGGGTGTCTTGATTGGGTCCAGCACCTGCTTATCTCATCCAGCCCTTCAGTATTTTGCAGGAGGTCCTTGAAACCTCCTTTAGAAATTTCCCCCCCCTCGAGGCTGAGCCTCGCTGCCCTTACTTGTGCAACAAACACTCCACACAACCCTTTTCCTCTGATTCTGAACAACGTCCCCTTCTTCCATCTTGATTCAAATTTCAATTCTATATCTTGATTCCACCACTTGATTCAAAGATGCAGCCATACCATTTAAGACTACCTTTCAAGAAACCTGAATATCGGAGAACCATGAAAGATAAAATGATTGAGGATGCCCTTGAATTCTATGAAATCAAATGTAAACCCTCGACACCAATAGAAAGCATTCAGGTTAATGTCCCAACAACCACAGCTTTCATCATAAACTGTGCCCAAATTCTATTGACTAAAATTTCAAAAGGATCAACCCGAGATATGCTCATGATAGGATACATTGAGATAGAAAAATTACACCAATCTGAATACCTTCAATGCTTGACAAATCCTGTACTTTGGGAACAACACCAAGATGACCTTATAAAACGGGTAGAAATGATGAGATCACTAGAACAAATTATCAACCAGAAATACCCGTATATACCAGAAACAGAGGAGGAACCATCTTGGAATAGTATTAAGGAACAATCCAGTTTCCCAGATCTCGGGACTGAGGCACAAAGTGGTTGTAGAATCCCAACCCAGATAGAAGACAACATTGAATTAGGTTGGGATATTGCAGGAGAACACAATGATGAGCTGAACTTAGAACATGAATTGCCAAGCTTAGAGTTCCAAAACTCCTGCAACAATGAGATCGGAACTGAACCTTTTGAGGGTATAAATTCCTCCCCTTATTCTGATAAGGTGGCCCTCGAAGGTTATTCAGACTTAGGTTCTAGTAACTCTACCCACATCCTAAGCCTAGAACCTAGATCTGAAACTTATTGGGAAGATTATGAGGCCCCTTATGAGAAAGATCAAATTTTTGCAGAATATGATTCCGGGCCTCTATTTGATGAATGTCCCTCTCCAACATCCTCAGGAAATCTGATCGATTTTTCAGAAAACATGCCAATTTATGATACAGAAACTGAGGAGTTGGATGAGCAGGGTTTTAATTGGGTCTATCCTACCAGCTTGGAGCTTGAGCCTAGACAGAATACCTTTTCGAGTCCAGAATTGACATATAGGCTAGACCCCAGTCAGGCTACTGATTCCACATCTGATGATTTTTGCTGTGGTGGAATTCATGATCATGAATCTCATTTTCGCCAACTCTCCGACAATTTCAGATCTGACTATAATTGCGGAGAGACTCTCCTTCTTGAACACACCAAGCCTATTTACGACCTCAGTCCACATGACTCATTCTCTGACTCCGACTCTGAGGTCCTGGTTCCCGAGATCACTGATAACACAGAATCATTCCTTTTCGATCCTCAGGAACCAAAAACAGAAAATGCCAAGAGTGCTTGCAACCCAGAATCCAAATTTTTTCTCGAATCAGATTTCTTTCATCCTACAAACACTCTTTCGGCATTTGGTAGTTACCCAGAGGACTCTCTACAGGAAACCACCTATCATCCGTTTCTAGAAGAGCCCTCGTACACAATGGCCACCTCGTCCGCACACACAGAACGGATCAAAACCTCTTCCTAACCCCGACCCGCAACCGGACTCAATCTCTATTCAGATTCACCTCTCGCCGAGCCGATTGCATTTCCACATCGGGTTTGGAACACTGATCAGACTACATACCATGCTCCATCATTCTCTGATCACCTCTATAGGGTTCCCGCGTCACTCATTGATTATTCTACGGGTCCCTATTCTGACCAGGCTGATTCGACTCAGCCAAACCCTGTATTCACACTTCCATATCCATCTGAGTCACATTGCATATGGTCGGTTCCACACCTTTTGATCTTCATCTATCAACCCACCAGATTGATTGGGTTTGGGCTGCATCATCAGCCTGTTGATCTGAACAAGCACCTGGTTGGACCAACCAGGCTCTTAATCAAGGTGCTTGTTATATTAAACTCTGCTGATTTGACCATCCCCTCTCTACTCCATTTTTCCCGCTTAGCTGAAGGCATCAAATTTAGCGCTTAACGGGAGGCAGCCCGTCTTTCTCTTTGAAAACCTGAAACCTTTTCTAACACTTTTGTGCACTTAACGTTCACCCTTGTAGACAGCCAACCCCACCTCAGATGCTTGCATCTGGGATTAGAAATCGTCCGCAAATTCATCCCGACCCATTCACTCATCCAAACATCTGTCATAAGGAATGAACTAAGTAAATAAAAACCCCCTAGGTCACAATGAGGACATTGCGAATCTTAGGCATGGGGGGGTATGAAAGTGCAAAACTTGTAAGAAAAGGTTTTAAACAAAAAATTCACATATGCCAAAAATACCATAAAAATTAAAAATTTTTTTTGAAAAAGATAATAAAATGAGAGGAGGAATTTTGGGATGTGGGAGGAGAAAAAGAAACAAAATGAAAAAAGGAGCACAAATATGAAAGAAAAAAGTGATAGTCATTAGTAAGGAACTAAGGAATTGATCTAAGTTCTAGACCTCATTCAAGAAAAGAACTGAAAAGTGCACAAAGGGATTAGTAAGAACGTAAACCTTAGGCATTCTTGGATAGACTCTTAGTACCCATTAAGATCTGGATACTCCTCAAGAGGTTGAGGAAAATGAAAAGCTGAAGTATTAGGTCTAAGGCTTAGGGAGTATTTGACCTCATTAACTAACTTTTGGTCTACGGGACTCAGTAACATAAGCACCCTAACCTCACACACAGCCTGGTTCAGTAAGCGTAAAAATCAAAATCACGCAGAAGCGTCGAAAAATTCTGAAAAGTACACCTAGAGTAGGAGCGGCCGATCAACACAAGTTAATTTAGACGAGTTCCCAGCGCGGAGAGGCGGGAAATCCCCTCGAAGATGCGTAACAAAATATCATCTCCTCGGTGCTTGTCTCTTAGGATATTTACATATCCTACTGGGGGCATGTAAGCACTCTGCTGGTTCAGATTCCATGGATGGCATTATCACGAAGTGTCAATTGCCAGGGTCTGGACTCGGCCATGGAACACCATGGATGGGATTATCTCGAAATCTCAATAGCCAGGGTTTCGGGGGTTGCCATGGGCGGTGCTATCTCGAAGCATCGATTGCCAGGAACCCTTGAGGATTGATGATGGGGGCAAGGAATCTGATACAGACCGTGTTAAAAAGCCAATCCTAAGCTAGAATTAAAAAGAAAAAGAGAGAGAAAACTCTCCAAACA
Source organism: Thalassia testudinum (assembly GCA_037157565.1). Classification (NCBI taxonomy): domain Eukaryota; kingdom Viridiplantae; phylum Streptophyta; class Magnoliopsida; order Alismatales; family Hydrocharitaceae; genus Thalassia; species Thalassia testudinum. The sequence goes on along the minus strand of JAZHRO010000067.1, from coordinate 15,570,931 downwards.
GAAAAATCTTCTATCTCTCTCTCTTACAAAACGCACTGCGAACTGAGCAGGGCTAAAATCATCTCAAGCACGGGTGCTTTAACCACAAAGTCCAATAGACCTTAGGTTAGTTCTTGTAGGCCTTAAAAACCTTTGCCAAAGACTGAGGCTGAGGCTAGACAGATCTGGATCTTGATTGGTACTAGAGTACCTTTTAGGCCTATGGTTAGCATTCTAACGTAATCTAAGTTCAAATGAAAAAGCACTTATCTGAAGCTATTAAGAACTTCATGGTCTAGAACAAGGGTTGAAACCTTAAGTTTTTGCTAAGGGACTAGCAAAAGCTAGGCATGGGGGTATGATGAGAACCTCATCATGAGCCATAACTAGCTCATTTTGACCTAATGCAAAGGATAAAAGCTCCTACATAACTTAGCAAAGGGCTTAATTGAGGAATAAGTGTTCTGAGAAGAAAACATGAAATAAAGGTTAAAAACTGCAATTTCACCATTGCAGTACATAAACGGAATTTCTCAGAGATTGAACATAGGTCAAATGATTTAAATAAGATAAAAAGTGGGTTGAATCAATCAGAAATGGGTTCATGAGAAATTTAAGAATTAAATGACATTCTGTAACCCTAAAACAAATCCACTTGAATTCACGAGGTTCGAGGTAAAGTAAAAATGGAATAAATCCTCTAAAATTCATATAAAAATAATCTCTAGGGTTTAGAACCTCCAATTTGGCCTTAGGAACCCATTTTGACCTACATTGAGAACCATGCCCAATTAACAACTTAATTTGGATTTTTGCGTAATTTGACCGATCAAACAAGGTTTAATCTAGAAATAAAATTCACCATCCGAATCCCTAGGTCCTAATTAGTCATGTATAAAAATTTGAGCCTAAGAAGAAACTTTCTTGACCAACTTTACACTTTGGTCCTCATATATTTACTTTTTGGCCCTCAACTTTTGAACCCTCACATTTTGGCCCCTAACTCTCCTTCGTTCTTTCCGTTTAGGTCCCTCCTGCAAAACCTGAGCAGCACCATGCTCCGGCGACCTTGCCCGGAGCATGGCGCCGCGCAGGGTGAGGGGGGGGCCTGCCAAGTCAAATGGGGGTGCCCTGCGTCGTCAGCCGTCGTAGGAGCACCCCCCTGAGTGCTGCAACCACCCATACTGGCCGTACGAATGCACAGACGGTATGGGTCTCCTTCCTCCGGCGTCCTCCGACGAGGGAGGCACGTCGCCTCCCTCCGCCCTCCTCTCCGTCTCTACCTCTATAAAAACCCCACAAGCTCTGCCGTTCTCCTGAGCTCGGATCTGACGGAGATACCCCCTCACTTCCTCTCTTCCCACTCTGACAGACGCCCCCTTGCTCCGGCGGTTTCTCCTCCTCCTCCTCGTCGCTCTGCTGCAATACCAGCAGCAGAGCCACCTCCCTGATCTTCCTCCGCGTCGCGTAATACCAGCACGCGCTGCTTCTACCCCGTCGTCGCCGCCGTCTTCCCCCACTGGGCACCTTCTTCTCCGGCGACAGCAGGTACAGCCGTCCGCCTCCTCGCCCCCTTCGTCCCTTTAGTTAGGTTAGAACTACTTCCCTGCCTCCTCTCTCTCTTTTCCCCCTACTATTTTTATCTAATTACCCCTCGACCGCGCCTAATCACCCTCACCTTCTCCATCTCCGGCCAAACTCCGGCGACCCGCTCCCGTCACTCCAGCACCCCACACGGCTCGCCGACCCTCACAGAACCTCCACCTCCTCACCCTGATCAACCTCTGCCCTTCCACTTCCCACCAATCGCCCTCTGCAGACCCACCGACCAAACCCATCTCCCAACCTACAGTTTGACCTAGGGCGGCCCTTAGGCTCCGCCCCGCCACCTGCAGACCCCCCGACCACCTTCGCCGTGCTACGGCGAAGGTCCTCCGCGTATCTGATTAGTCCGAGAGGGCGTTTCTCTGTGAGCAGGTACTTCGTTCGCCGCCGCCATTGCTGAGTGAAGCAGCTTCTTCGACCTGCTCCTCCAGGCGCACCACGCCCAGGTCAGACTCCCAGGCTGCGCGGGGCATCTCCGCAAAGAAGTCCCAGGCTGCAGTTGGGGCAAAGCCTTCTTGTGGAGCCTCGATTATGCGCTGCCTCCTCCGTGCGGGCGTCCAATTGGGGTGGGACATTTAGTCCCACCTCGGAAACTCACTGAGGCGAGCGAGCGCTTAAAGGCAAAAAGTGCCTTAAGCTGTTCGCCTCGGATCACGGGGTGAGGTCCCCTTCACCCGTCCGATTACCCGGCCTCATCCGCGCTCACGCCCCGCGGACCTAGCTCGACCCGATTAGCCCGTCCTGCACTCCTCGCCCACCACCGCACGCCAGTGGGCCTGGACCCGGGCGTGACCCGCGTACCCGACTATCCGGCAACTCTGGGAGAGCTATCCTATGAGTGAATTCTGAAAGAGAGAGACGCGGGGGAGGGTAGAGTAGGTTTTGCCGTCTGATTGAACTTTGAGTGTGCAGGCACAGGTGAAAAAGAAGAGAAGGCAGGAAGAAGGACTGCGAGAAGAAGAAGAAGAAAGCCAGAGAGGAAAGAAGAAGAAAAGACGCACTGTAGCAGCAGCTACTTAAGTCGTCTGATTGAAAAATCAGGCGACGCTCTGAAGGCAAAGAAGAAGGAGAAGAAAAGAAGAACAGGACCGCAAGGGAGAAGAAAAAGAAAGAGACGGACAGAAAGAAGAACAAGAAGAAAAACAAAGAGAAGAAAGAAGAAGAACAGAAGAGAAGGCAAGAAGAAAACAAGAAATGAAGAACAGAGCAAGAATAAGAAGGAAGAAAACTGAAGACTCAAAGAGAAGAGAAAAGAAGACAAAGAAGATAAGAAGAAGAAAGAAGCCAACAAGACAAATCTCTCTCTCTCTCTCTTTATTTTTTGTAATAGAAACTTCGTACCTCTAGAATACAACTTGCTCCCTGAGTTCGACCTCAGGAGAACTCTCATTTCCGAGTAAAAATTGTAATAATGGCAATGACTATCTGTACTACAACGTAATTTCTACAACAAAATCTAGTCACAACGCCGTTATCAGGGTCTCTTCCCAATGCTGAGTGTAAACGATGTGAAATTCGTCAAAGAAGATTATTGGGTAATTTGGGTGTGTTCCAGGTTTAGGTGGCTAAAACCTTTGGTTTCTTAAATGAGTTAGATGGATAAGCTTGTGGCCTATCCCTATTTATTGCATGCTTGTCTGAATTTAGTCAAGCAAACTCAACATATTGGGCACCTTAAATCATAAAAAACACATCTCTTTTATTTAAATCTCACACAGTTTCTTTGTGAACTTAGTAGATGATGATAGACAAGGAAAATATGGCAAGAAGCTAGGATTCTCTAGTTGATTGTCATTAAGAACCTGATCTTTCCCTAAAATTACAAAGAAAAAGGAACTCATAATTGTAACACCTAACGCTCCACACATACGAAGTAGAGAGCGAGAAGCTTTAGAATTCCCACCTAACTCTTTAGATTCACATTAGAATTGCACTGACATTCAACTTAGTTCGAATAAGGCAAAGCTCGATGTCTATTCATTTTTCCACACTCATGAAAGTGATGAAAAGCAACCATGGGTTTTTGAGCTATATGAATTTTCCAACAAAAAGAACATGAAATATCGTGTCACCCATGCATTTTCTCTATTAGATTCCAATTTCCTCCAAGATTATTGTGATAGAGAGAGAGGACCAGTTCAGCAGATAATGAAATTAGGTTTCATGGCGTGAAGCACTTGAAGAGAGAGAGAGAGGGAGATAACAAAAATGAAATTAAGTTTCATGGACCAGTTCAACAGATAATTAAGGTGGGTTTGTTAAGGTTTCTCGGCATGATATAATTAATAAACACCTTCAAATTAATGCAACCAATCACAATCAAGTTTGGAACTTTCTCCTCCACGTGCGTGCCCTTCAAATCTGATTCTTATCTTGTGCAATTATCAAAATCCAACGTCATGATCTATCATATTATGTTTATTGTCGTGTCGTGCTCTAGAAGGGATAAATCCAAGGGTCAGTTCATTTTCTACGGAGGACCTCAAGCAAGGAAAAATCTTGAAGCATAAAAACCCAAAATATAGAACCATTTTGAGTTTGACCTCTTCCATTAGGATGTAGGAATGAATATGCACGGTAACTTAATTAGAAAGCTCGACTACCAGGAGAACTTTTCAAAGAAGGCTGCTCGATCGATACATCCATGTGAACACACGGTTGCTTGTTTTGAGACATTAGTAGTCCCTTCCTGTGCTCTGGGATTATAAGCTCAACTCAAGAAACACCATTCACCTTAATTGAATATATCCAATCAGAAAGCTAGGAGATGGCATCCCAGATGCTCAGCGTGCTCCTCATCCTCCTCGTAGCTTTGGCTTACTCCCAAGTGGCCTTCGCATATGATCCAAGCCCTCTCCAGGACTTTTGCGTTGCGGACAATACATCGAAAGGCATGCATATATACCTATAGCTCGAGATATATACATTTGAAAAAAAATATAAACAACTGGGCGTGCATATATATGACGATGGTATTAAACTTCATCATCATATGATGGTACGCATATATATATGGGAACCTGGTAATAATAGAATTTTTAACTAACTTGCGATCGATAGTATTTATGCAGTGTTTGTGAATGGATTCACGTGCAAGAACCCCGCGAAGGTGCCGGCCGAAGATTTCTTATTCTCGGGGCTGGATCGCCCTGGTGATACCGATAACCAGCTTGGCTCGAGCGTCACCCCTGTGACCGTGGCGCAGATCCCAGGCCTTAACACGCTCGGCATCTCGATGGCCCGCCTCGACTTCGAGCCTAAGGGAATCAACCCTCCCCACACCCATCCACGTGCCACCGAGATCCTCACCGTGCTCGAAGGGAAGCTGGGCGTGGGGTTCGTCACCTCCAACCAAGCCGACGGTGGCAACCGCCTCATTAGCAAGATCCTCAACAAGGGAGATGTGTTCGTGTTCCCAATCGGTCTCATCCATTTCCAGATCAACGTCGGTCGCACCAGAGCCGTCGCTATATCTGGGTTGAGCAGCCAAAACCCCGGTACCATCACCGTGGCCAACGCCCTCTTCGGCTCCGACTCCTCCATCGACCCCAACGTCCTCCAAAAAGCTTTCCAGCTTAAGAAGGACGTCATCGACTACCTGCTAGATCGATTCTAATCTAGTCAATTGAACGACAAACTATATATATATACATGTGTGTGTGTGTGTGTGATCGATGCATGTCTTAGTGTTTTTCCTTTTAAGGGTTTGTGTCAAGTGGTCCCATAAGTACTATCGTGTTTGTTTAGTTTTGCAAGATTAGCATGTTCAATATGTTCCCATGCATATGATTATCTACGATAAGGATGGATTCTCAAAGTCATTCATGTAGTTTGTACTTGTACCAATGTGATCGATATACTAAAAATGGTTACCATGTCGATTATATATACATGTCTCCCCGATTCATATCTTGTCTCAAACCAAATTATCTACATACTTAGCGTTGATCGATGGGCATTGAATCCTTAAGTACAATGTGAATTCATATTTTTCCTGATATGATGGAGAGGACAATCAGATTGGCATAATAAATCAACCAAACGAATTAATCATCCATTAATAATGGCATGCCTTGCATGTTGACTGGTCATACAAGTGATAATTTATTAAAAAAGATTCTTGAGTAAAAGGAGAAATCCTTAAAATCCATCCTCTTCGATCAAATATCTATGGTTGACATGGTGTGATAGTGAGAATTCTAGAGATAATATCAAATATATACACGAATTTGTCATCGATTGATATACCATGGGCAATCCTCTTAACTCCCCAGGTGCTCCTACCTCTCAAGAGTTGGAGAAAATTAGATAATTTCAAGGCAAGGCTTTAAGTTAAACTATGTACAACCCAATCACTAACAACATAACTAGTCCAAATGGGGATTCTATTAAGAATTCTCAAAATAATTTTCTAATATATTAATAATCAAGTCCACGAACGTGAATCATTCGATAGCTCTCTTGATCCCTTAAACTCCCAGAACGTCTACCACTAGTTACAACCTAATCTCTAGACTAGAAATTAGACCAGATTGGTATTTTATATATTATTTTTGAGATAGCCCTTAAATGCAATGTATTGGAACCTATTTCCAAAGTTGATTGGTTTTGGTATTAACAAAAGAAATACCAATTGTTTATACTTGTAGATTAACTATACAAGTTTTAAGTCACATGAATCCAGAAGTACCCAATGGATAACTGTTCAAGGGCAAGATTCTCACTGTGCATCACGGGGCTCCGAACACGTCTCATCCCTTCACGTGTAATGAATGGCTCTGATATCAATTGAAGTATTTAGGGGATTACGTGAGGGCATGGATGCGGTGGATGCAGAAGTGTCAATTGTCGAGGTATGGCAAATATTGGAAGCTTTATTGCCATAAGCTACCTTACAGGGTTATACCCGGTATGTATTAACCATCAGAAATATAAATTAGTGGAAATTTCTCTGTATTTTCAGGCTATGTACTGTGTAAAGCCATTCACAGACTGATTTGCTTTCCAAGGTGTAGCCTATCGTGTTGAGAACGTGTAAGTTTTACTTGGGTTTTGCACCCACTAACTGTCGACCTTTTGGAAATTGCCAGCATTAGATGGAGGATTCTTTGTTTTAGTTTAAAAAAAAAAAAAAAATGTCACATGAATCCATGATTTCTAAGCTCAAATGTGATACATTTCCATCCTCATGGAAGCAACTAATATTGAAATGTGGTTAGAGGCCATATAAAAAAGGATTGAATTCAAGCTCAAGGAATTCAAAGAAAGACTTTTCCTTTTTCAATTTTTAGATCTTTGTAGCCTTCTTGAAAGATGTATTTCAATAACCTCAAATTAACTTAGAGATAATAAGATTTCAATTGTGCAAACAACTTTCCCAATCACAACTTAAAACCAACCTCTTAGCTCCAAAAACATGGCAAATATAGGTATTCAATCATTTTCCATGACCCTTCACTGTTTTCCCCCAGGGCCAAGGGTCTTCTCAGGCTCGACAAGATCCAATTTCCTTACATTTTCTCCTCTAGTTAGTTTTTGTTGTTTTGCTCTTGTTTCCTTTCTTTTTCTTTTAATGTACTATGCCATGAGTCGTGATCCTCTTTTCTTATAATCATCAAGTTTTGGTTTGGTCTCCCTGCCTATTTTTGCCCCTTGGGAGTAGAGGATGAATAAAATCCACTCTTGTTTCCTTAAAAAAAAAATGGCATTTATCCTTGGCTATTGGCATGTGTCCCTATACTAGTTATTGAACCTCACTATAGATATTTAGCCTACACAAGTGTTGCAAACTTTGAAAATCCAAATGTTAAAACATTCATTACAAATACAAAAGTAGCCACTTGTACCTTTTTTAACCAATATTGATACTCAAGCTTCCATACCAATGGTTAACTAATTTGGCTTCTAGACTTTAAAAAATTATACATGAGGTACCATTGTGGCATAACTTTTCAGTACCAGTAGAACAACTTGTTATGGCTAAAAAAATGATTCCTTACTAATTCTTCCTAACTCAATTTGATTTAATGCCAATTCTTTCTCTAACAGCTGGTACTAAATCACAGAGCCCATAAATAGGCCTCCAAAGCATCCCTTTGGAGTACACAGGCATAAGGGAAAAAATCCCTTCTAAGAATTCTCATCTTCTATTGCCTTCATACTCAATTCAAGCTCTCCACTAGCACCTACACTCTAGTTCTCAGAATTCCATTATTCTCTTGATTTCCCTACACTTATTAGAATACCTCCCAAATACATATTGCATCCCTTATGCAATTTTGATATCCCTCACAAAAAGAAAAAGAGTTTCCCCCAAAACCTCGAGGCAAATCCCAACCTCCAAACCTCTCGAGCACCCAATTCTTCCTTATTTTGCCAAATCCCATTCACCCAAACATCCCACATGCCCATCACAAAACCCATTTAGTGTCTTCCACCATCATGCTCTTCTCACACTCGTTCATCCCCTTCTATTCCCTACCATTGTGGTGCTCAGTCTCATCCAAAAAATCCCAACATCAACCATCCCCTACTAATCATCGTGGCACCCAATCTCACCCTATGCTATTATTATGACCTGAAATCCAATTCTGAACCCATTCCTGAATTAAGTACGTCAAGACAAATTTGTCGACACTTGTCTGGTGTGAATCAAGTTAGCGTGACCCAACAATGAGAAAACATGTGTTTGGGTAAACCCAATCAATTCTCAGCTAAACTTTTCTTGGAATATTTCATATATGGTACCATTGGATTCCTCCTGTCATAAGCTTTCTTCTACTTTGTAGAAATTTGAGTTGTGAAACTCAAGTTACGTACATGCGAAAAACATTGAATAGAGTGTAGGCACACGTGAATCGTAATGGGGGGTGTTTTGTCCCAACCAGGTGCTAGCTTTCTAAGATCTACCCTTCCCTAGTAGTATAAATAGTACCCTTTCAAGCACCGTGCCTCCGTCACATTGGTCCTTGCATTGAAAACTCGAGAAATCACAAGAGAGAGAGAGAGATCCTTCTCTCCCTTACTAGTATGCACATGAGAAAGGAGGGTGGGGATAAATATCACCCTCAGAAGCAATATATCTAACAAGTAAACTATAGTAAATCTAATCCTCAAGTGTGTCGAATCTACACCATTTGTCAATGTATGAGCGGATTTAGTGTTATGAGAAAAATACAACCAAACAATCACACAAGTAAACTATGGTTTATGATGTAACCTTCAAAGAAGTGGGGTTTCTGATGGCATTGCCATCATCCTCTATAACTAACCTAATTTAGGTAAGTTCTAAGGTTAAATTTATTAAATAATATATTAAAAGGGTACAATATAATCAGGAGGAGGAAGCATTAGCATAAACCCAAACAACAGCTAAATAACTTCAAAACAACTAATTTAGGGTTTCCTTTGGAAATCAAGCTATCAAGACAATAATTAAACCCTATTTTTTGTTTAACTCTGTCGACTAGATTCTGATGGAAAATTTACAAATTAAACCTGCTAAAAATTATAGATAAAGATTCTATAAGGTTTAATGTGAGCAGTTGAATTAAAGGAACCAAGTTGACCTAAAATAGTGATCTAGGTGAATAATTAATGTCAAGTGGGTTTAAATATGAAATTGACCAAATAAATAATTTCAAAACTCAAAATTGAGACTGTTAATAGATTCCCTAGATCTTAATTAAGCTCCCATAAAAAGTTGGACCTATTGTGACAACATTCTCACCTACTTTGCATTTAAGTCCTTAACTTCCTAAAAATTTTGCAAATAGGTCCCATTTTATTACTTTTGGGTCGTAACATCTTGCAAAAAGGACCCTAGCCATCATCTTCCTCACAGCCTATCTGCACGCTTTGACCGAGTAGCTTGACGAGCTTCAAGCTCGAGTTGTAGCTGCCTTAGTGCACAAACGACCTCGATAATAGAAGATATTTTCCCCTCGCCGTTCCGCATCTATTAGTGTTTGTTTCACGGGTTGCCATTGCCTCCTTCACTCGTGATCTTCGGTCAAAATAGAAGCGGTTGTAGCGAGTTGTTGCAAGTGTTTCTCGCAACTTCTCGCCTCCTTTGAGCACGACCGTAGCTCTATAAAAGATCGACAACCTCTCCCGAGTCTCGTCGTCTGGAATCCGAGTGCAAAAACCTCCTCCTTCCCTTCCTCTGTGGGTCACCATTGCTAGACCTTGAGGTCTCCTTTGCCCCTTCGCTTCGCCGCCTCTCGCCAACAAATGAGGGTGCAGTCATCGTCGCCTCTCTCTCGCCGAGCTTCCTAGCCAAGAAGCTGGCCCTCTACCTCCATCGACCTCAATTCCTCCGCCAACTCTTCACCGGCAGCCTTCCACCGCCACCGGTCTCCTCACCTCCTCTCCAATAAAATTAGGGTTTCACCTCCCATTCTTCTCTACCTTATCACCTCTTCAATTTCTTTTTCAACTGTGTTTTCACCATCACCGACCACCATCGCTTGGAACTCTGACAAGCTTCATTGCCACGCCTCCACGCACACCCAACCACCCAATAGATTTAGGGCCTTCTTCAGGGCTTCACCCCGAAGCTTTTGCTTTTGAGGAGAGGTCGAAAGACCTCCTATTCTGCTTGCTTGTTCTCGTCAAAGTCGGTCCTCGTCTTCGCCTCCTGCAACAGCTCTCCGGTCACCTTTGATGAAGCTTTGCACGCCATCGAAAGCCCTGATTGAAAGACGAGTAGGTCAATTGGAAGTCCTACCGATACCTCGATCCATCCTCGACCTCATCTGAGAGATCGGACGGTTGACGCAAGCCAATCAAGCTGGACTTCCTCGCTGCCAGGAGACACGAGGAGGAAAAGGGGCTTTAGTCCCACATCATGCACAATCGAAGCTTGAGTAGCATTTATTACGAAAACGCACACTTGGCTTATCTCCTCAGAACTCACAGGGTAAGGTCCCCTCTGCACACCCATACGCACACGCTCACGAATGTGCATGCTCATGAGCCCTCGCCCGCAAATATGCTCGCAGGTTTAGGTTGTGGATCTGGATACCCGGGTCCGACTGAGAAGAAGATTGAGGAGGGAGGCGGGTTTTGCATATCGAGATCTATGCTACTCCCCTTCAGTACATGGCTTTAGCAAGGCCCTTGCACTACATGCCTTAATTAGTTAAGACAAGTGTGCCTTATACTCGACGTCTGAGGGTAAAGCCTGACTTGGTTTTGTGAAGTTAACGTCACTGGTTCTATTCAGATATTAGAGGGTGTTAAGACCCATGCTCTTTGAGCCTTTTAAGACGTCTGGACTGTGGGTCAGACGTTTGGACACCTTCCCAGATGTCTGAAAATCAAAAATTTTGAGTACGAGCTCGCGTTTGCACGCGTGCTGCGCGCAGACAGTACACTCCTCTCATTTTCCTTCTTCTTCTCTCTCCTTCCGCCCCAATGAAACCCTAAACCCACACCCTTATATAAAGTCCCCCTCCTCTCCCTCGTTCCACCCCACTTCCCTGCTACCTTCCTCCTTCCCTTCAGCGAGAGCAGTAGAGCGAGTGAGAGCGTGAGAGTTGCGTGAGAAGGAGAAGAGGAGCAGCATGAGAGGGAGAGGAGTTTAGATTGAGAGCTCGCGTAGGAGCTCGCTGGTGAGCTCATGGCCGGAGCAGCACGTGCGTAAGGCAGAGGAGTGTGTCGGGGAGGTCCTCCCTAACATTGCTGCAGCCGAAGCAGCAGGCGAGAGGGCGCGGCGCGGCCACGCGCGGTGCGAGAGGGCGGAAGCAAGTTCTGGTTATGGGATTTTCCCAGAATCAGGCGTCTGGAGTGACGTCCAGCCGGCTTAGCCGATGTCTGGAGGAGGTTCTAGACGTCTAAGGAGTAGACTTCGCGAAGGTATGCCTTCTTTGCAGATACGACCATGCAGGCCGCTCCGCTGAGTCATTGTTGCATGCCTTTTTGAGGAGATTTGGTGGATTTCGTGCAGGGATTGCTTCGGGAAGGAGCGGGACACACCCTCCCACTCATTTCGAACGTCTGGGCGACATACCAGATGACGGGAAGTGCTTCCAGACATCCGGAGAGGTGGTTGGACATCTGGAACTGGGTCCAGACGGTTTAGCGGAGTTCCTGGATGTCTGAGGAGTGGCACAGGACTTGAGGTATGGCACTGGACACTTTTAAGACATTTGGAAGTTGTTCCAGACGTCTGATTTGAGTCAGAGATATTATTTTTGACCCGTTTAGGGTTCGTTTGAGGTCTGATTTCTGCAATTAAGATACCGATGTTTCCCGTATGAATTCCTCTACTTGTTAGAAGATTTCTATGACATTCTGAGTATTCTCTTGTGATTGATCCTTGTGATAGGACTTGTTTCCATTGCGGGTTCTGGGCTTGCTGAGACATGTGAGCCTGCCGTTCAAGCCCCCACTACTCTTGAGTTTACTGGTAGAGTGACTTCCCCTTAATTTAATTAAAACCTAAATGCATGTGTGGAATGAATGATTAGAACCTAGGATATGGCATGAATCCTAGGACTAGAAATACTGGAATGTCTGTATTAAATGAATGGATTGCAGTCTTGAATGAGTAGATAGAATGATAACAATTGCCTGTAATTGAATAACAGTTGCCTGCAAAATATGTAGTATTTGTGCTAGTTAACTGTTAAATGTAACTTTCCTGATGTACACGTGAAATGGCATAATATGAGCTGCATGTATATAATTTGAAAATGGAAAGGTGAATGTTGGAAACACGAGCTACCTGTGAATAACCTGAATATGGAAATATGAACGATATAATTTCAATTTGCATGTGTATAACCTGAGAATGGAAATAGAAATGATGAAACCTGGTATGGAATGGCCTGAGGAATATGAGCATGAACCCTACGGGGAATTAGGAGTAGAGCTCCTAGAAATAAATGGAATGGAATTGGAAATGTGAGTGGGGAAGTGAGTTGGCCCTTGAGTATGGGTACCAAGGAGAGTGACTATCCCCCTGTTTAGTACAGAGTGGAGCTAGCTACCCTTGGGTTGGGACCTGGGGTTAGGATTGGCCACTCTATATCGACTTCTTGGCCCTCGTGTACACTGTACCAGGGAGAGCTACTATTGTAGGGAGGGAGCTAGCAACTCCATGGGGCCTGCGATTCAGCTAGTCGCCTTACACCGACTTGTTAGGCCTACTAGGCAAACCAGGGTTGTCAGGCGAGGGTGCACGGACTGTGGAGGGCGAGACCCCTGTTTGGTTCTTAGGGGCTAGACCACTGTTACTGAGAGGGCTAGGCCCTATACTGGTTCTGTGCTGTGCTTTGGGTGCACCCGCTAATGGAAACGACTGACCGCATGCCAGTGTGGGGTAGCTACCCGTGCTCTTATCGCGCATGCCATAGTCACCGTTACGTCTGTTCGTGACCTTGGGGTGGTTGACTGGGTGTAGGATCACCACGGGGGACTCTCCCTGCCAGGAGAGCACCACATGCAACTTCTACTCTTTGGAAAAGACTGCAATCAAGATCGTTCCCATGAGGAACATTCGAGATCAAGAAGAGACCTGATAAATAAACCAAGTGGTGAAAGAAAGAATAATTAGTTAAAGAAAGAAAGAAATTGGAGAACAACAGCTACCTGTCCACCTTTACTGCTTTAGCTAGTTGGTTGCCACTCTACTCAGCGTTCACTGACGTTTTGTACTCATAACCCCTTTTCAAGTCCAGGTGTTGAGCAGCCAGAGCCTACGACTGCAGAGGGTGCTGGGCCCAGTAGAGCCCAGTAGTTGTAGCTTCTTGTTGTACTCCTTTTCAGTTGTAGTGAGTAGTTCTTGCACATCTGTACTCTTTCATTCTGTACTTTATATTCTTGTACCTATTTAGTTTCCTACTATTATGGTGGTGTGTACTGTGGTAGTTTTACTTCTTTACTGCTGTACTTTTGTTACTGTTAGTTTCTTAGCATGGTGAATGTGATTTACTTTCCTGCTTTTTGGTTACCTTCTCGTTGGACGACTGGGTCTTGGGATCAGTCGAGTCAGTCTGGACTCGTGTCCTGTAGGGATTCAGGAACCGGGTCGTAACAAGATGGTATCAGAGAAAGGTCGTCCCGAGAAGTGAACCAACTAGCTTGAGAATAACCAATTCACGTGCTTGTAACTAGAGTAACCACCACAACGTACCTTTTGACATCTGTTCTGAGGTTCTTTTGCTGAATGTCCGTTGGAATTGACGTCTTCCTATTCTGTTGTTCGCGTCTCCTTGCAGGAGATGCCTCAACATGGAGTCATTGAGGTGGGCCACGGATGCGGCTGAGGACGAGGTCGTAGGGGCGGACGTGTTGAGCCCAATGTCTCAGTGGACCAACCACTTCTTCCAGGCATTCAGGCCCAGGACCTCTCCCAGCTGATATGGAAGATTGTGCAAGAGGAGCTCCACCCACCTCCACAGGCACCTCTCCCTGGGGACGTGGAGGGGGTGTCCTTTGTGGGACCTCGAGACAGACGCAGCACTAGACGTGGGGGAGGGGGTGGTCCTCCACTGCCCCTACCATCCTCTGACACTTCCGAGCATGAGCCCTCCCTGCCTGGAGGCATACCAGTTTCCCCACTTCAGCGCCATTATGAGCTTTTCGAACAGTTCCGGAAGCTGAAGCCCCCCTCCATCAAGAGGGATGAGGACCCGACCGAGGTGGAGGACTAGCTCAAGCAAATCGAGAAGGTGTTTGACACCCTTCGCCCCCCTGCGGAGTACCGCGTGGACTTTGCCATGTACCAGTTGGAGAGTGCGGCACACAGGTGGTGGAGGGCGGTCAGAGGTCAGGAGAGGGCCGAGCTGACATGGGACCATTTTGTCACCTTCTTCTACAAGTAGTACTTTCCCCAGACGTGGCAAGATTAAAGGAGGCGGGAGTTCCACACTCTCCGCCAGGGGACGATGGCAGTGAGCGCGTATCGCATGCGTTTTCTGGAGCTATCTCGTTTCGCCACGACAGCTGTGGCTACTAAGGCGGAGCGCCTGTGGAGGTTCACCGAGGGGCACCGACCTACTATTCAGGGGTATGTCAAACCCCTGAAGCTGCCTACGTTTCGAGGGTGGTGGAGGTAGCTATGACATATGAGGAGACCAACCTGACTGCACGTGACACTAACAGCAGACGGAAGAGGTCCTACCAGCCAGACTACTCACAGGGTCGGTGAGAGAGGAGGCACGCGGTGCCCGCAGGAGAGTCGTCAAGCTTTGTAGGGCCGTCAGTGGCCTTTGGGGGCCCCCGACAGGGGCCAGCAACCAGCACTGGACCCCCGCCCAGCTGTCAGCAGGGACCTACCGAGGATGGGAGTTGAGTTCCCCTTTGCTACCAGTGTGGCCAACCGAGCCACATTAGGAGGGACTACCCGTCTACAGCTGGGGGTCAACAGATGCTCCCCGCACTGAGCGCTGGAGGACAAGCAGGAGGCCGTGGTTCCCAGGCGCATGGGGGGGACAGCAGTCAAGGGGAGGGTACTGGCCAGCGGTTACCCATCCGACGCAGAATGTGGCTGCTTCTTCTGCACCAAGGGCTGAGGGGCGTATCAATGCCCTGACACACAGAGACGCCAGAGCTTTAGGCTCAGTGGTGGTAGGTATGGTTACAGTTTCCGGCAGACTTATTTACACACTTTTTGATTCCAGCGCCACGCACTCGTTTGTTGCTGCTAGTTTTGCTGTCAGCTTGGGACAAGACTGTGTGTTATTAGAGGATCCGTTTGTGATCAGAGATCCGGGTGGTCAGCTGTTTGAAGCTGAGGAGGTTTACATAAGCTGTGAGGTTAGTGTTGGGGGACACAGCCTCATCACTGATTTGATTGTGATACCGATGGAGGACTTTTGTGTGATTTTGGGGATGGACTGGCTGTCCACTTACCATGCTTTGGTGGACTGTTTTGAGAGGAAGATCGTCTTCTCATACCGAAGATGCCTTCTTTTGAGTTTCATGGACAGCCGGTGGACAGAGGCTTCAGGTGCATTTCTACACTTCGAGCGGCGAGACTTTTGGGCTAGGGGTGTGAGGGCTTTCTGGCTTGTGTAGTGGCAGAGCCCAGCCCTGTGGCCGACTTTCAGAGTACCCCGATGGTCAGAGAGTACCCCGACGTGTTACCAGAGGAGCTGCCAGGACTACCGCCTGAGCGTGAGATCAAGTTAGAGATCTCACTGGTACCGGACACCAGCCCCATTTCTGCAACACCTTACAGGATGGCACCACTTGAGCTGCGAGAGCTCAAGTCCTAGTTGCAAGACCTTCTGGAGAAGGGCTTTGAGAGGCCAGTGCATCTCCATGGGGAGCCTCGATATTATTTGTGAAGAAGGATGGTACCCTACGCCTTTGTGTAGACTACAGACAATTGAATAGGGTTACCATCAAGAACAGGTATCCACTGCCGAGGATTGATGATTTGTTTGATCATTTGCGAGGTGCCACGGTTTTCTCAAAGATAGACTTGAGGTCTGGCTACCACCAGTTGAGGATCAAGGAGACCGACGTCTCCAAGATAGCTTTCCACACCTGCTACAGACACTATGAGTTTTTGGTCATGCATTTGGGCTGACCAACGCCCCCGCTGCTTTCATGGATTTGATGAACCACGTGTTCAGACCATATCTGGATCAGTTCGTGGTGGTATTTATCGATGATGTGCTCTACTCACAGGATCAGGCGCAGCACAAACAACACTTGCAGATGGTTTTGGACACGTTGAGGCGACGTAGGCTGTATGCCAAATACAGCAAGTGCGAGTTCTGGTTGAGGCAGGTGACCTTCTTAGGTCATGTGATTTTAGGGGATGACTTGGCTGTGGACCCAGGCAAGGTAGAGGCAGTGCTCAGGTGGGAGAGACCACGTACAGTGACAGAGATCTGCAGTTTCTTGGGACTGGCAGGCTACTACCGGCAGTTTATCAGGGGTTTCTCGTAGATTGCACGTCCTATGGCACAGTTGACCTGAAAGGACGTGCCCTTTTCTTGGTCAGACACTTGTGAGGCGTGCTTTCAGGAGTTGAAGGAGAGGCTGACTTCGGCTCCTGTGCTTACCATTCCGGACAGCAGTGGCGGGTTCGTTGTATACACGGACGCCTCTTTGCAGGGGTTAGGGGGTGTGTTCATGCAGTGGGGTCACGTTGTCGTATACGCTTCGCGGCAACTGAAGCCCTATGAGCATAGCTACCCTATCCATGACCTATAGCTGGCAGCTGTCGTCTTTGCGCTGAAGACTTGGAGGCACTACCAGTATGGTGAGACCTTTGAGATATTCACGGATCATAAGAGCCTCAGGTACTTGTTTGTTTAGAAGGAGCTCAACATGAGACAGAGATGTTGGTTAGAGCTCCTGAAGGACTATGACTGCAGCATTTCCTACCATCTAGGGAAGGCCAACGTGGTGGCTGATGCCTTGAGCCGGAAGGCGCCCGCCCACATAGCCAGTTTACAGGCACAGAGTTGGAGACTCATGGAGGAGATGGGCAGTTGGCGACCCCTAGAGTTATTGGGGCACTGTGGGCCAGTGACTGTGACACGATAGACGAGGCCAGAGTTGATAGACCACATCATCACAGGATAGATGGCAGACCCATACCTGTAGTCGTTGCGTGACAGAGTACTGTCAGGGGACCTTGGAGACTTCTCCTTTACTGACGAGGTGCTGCGCATGAGGGGACATTTGTGCATTCCCAGGGACGAGGAGTTGTTGAGAGAGCTCCTGACTGAGGCACACAGTTCCAGGTTCACCATACATCCTGGGAACACAGATGTATCATGATCTGAGACGTGACTTTTGGTAGAGGGGAATGAAGCGAGATGTGGGTGAATTCGTGCAGCAGTGTTTGGTGTGCCAGCAGGTGAAGGCTGAGCATCAGAGGCCTACAGGGCCGTTGCAGCCACTTGCAGTGCCAGAGTGGAAGTGGGAGTGCATAACCATGGACTTAGTGGTGGGCTTGCCCGTTACCCAGTGAGGACACGATGCAGTCTGGGTGATTGTAGACAGATTGACGAAGACAGCACGTTTCTTGCCGATCCGAGTCACTTTGGGACTAGCATAGTTTGCAGAGAGGTATATCCATGACGTGGTACGTTTGCACGGAGTTTCGCATGAGATTGTATCTGACCAGGATACCCATTTTACGTCCCAATTTTGGGCTGAGTTTCAGCAGGCTTTGGTGACACGGTTAAGGTTCAGCACGGCATACCACCCCCAGACGGACGGACAGTCGAAGCGGACGATACAGATGCTTGAGGACCTTTTGCGTGCCTGTGTACTAGACTGGAGGGGCTCTTGGGAGGAGCACTTGCCCCTGGCAGAGTTGCATATAATAACAGCTATCACTCAAGCATCGGCATGGCACCCTACGAGGCTCTGTGCGGATGGAGGTGTACTGCACCCTTGAGTTGGGTTGAGGTGGGGACCAAGTGGGAGGTTGGCCCCAGGCTGATCCGACAAAGTCAGGAGGTGGTTGGGCAGATTGACAGACAGCTCTGCACTGTCAGGAGCAGACAGAAGAGCTATGCCGATTGGAAGCGCAGAGAGGTGCAGTTTGAGGTTGGGGATCACGTCTTCCTTCGCGTTTCTCCCATGAAGGGTCTGCAGCATTTTGGGGTGAAAGGAAAGCTCGTGCCGAGGTTTGTGGGGCCCTTTGAGGTCTTGGAGTGGGTTGGACCCGTTGCTTACAGGCTTACCCTTCCCCCCAGCTTTCTGGTGTGCACAATGTGTTCCACGTGTCCAACCTCAGGAAGTACGTCGCCGATCCCAGTCACGTTTCGAGCCACGAGAGTGTCGAGGTGGGTGATGACCTGACCTACCCCGAGCAACCAGTGCAGATACTAGACAGAGCCGTTTGGAGTTTGAGACAGAAGCAGGTACCCCTGGTGAAGATCTTGTGGAGGAGCCAGAGGTACGAGGAGGCTACCTGGGAGCCTGAGGCGGCGATGCGAGAGTGGTACCCGGAGCTCTTTGAGGGTACATCTTTTCGGACCAGCTTCGGTACTCTTTGAGTTTGTTATGCGTATGTTGTTCTTTTTCTGCACCCTAGCTAGCTCAAGTTTCGGGGACGAAACTTCCTTTGAGTTTGTTATAATGTTAAGACCTGTGCTGTTTGAGCCTTTCAAGATGTCTGAACTATCGGTCAGACATCTGGTCAGACGTCTAGAAATCAAAAATTTTGAGTACGAGCTCGCCTCTGCGTGCGTGTTGCACGCAGATAGTACACTCCTCTCATTTTTTTTCTTCTTCTCTCTCCTTCCACCCCGACAAAACCCTAAACCCACACCCTTATATAAAGCCCCCTCCTCTCCCTCGTTCCACCCCACTTCCCAGCCACCTTCCTCCTTCCCTCCAGCGAGAGTAGAAAAGCGAGTGAGAGCGTGGGAGTGGCATGAGAAGGAGAGGAGGAGCAGCGTGAGAGGGAGAGGAGTTTAGTTTGTGAGCTCGCGTGGGAGTTCGCCGATGAGCTCATGGCCAGAGTGGTGCGTTCGTAAGGCGAAGGAGTGCGTCGAGGAGGTCCTCCCCGACACTGCTGCACCCGGAGCAACAGGCGAGAGGGTGCAGCGCAGCCACGCGCGGCGCGAGAGGGTGGAAGCAGGTTCTGGTTCTGGCTTATTCCCAGAATCAGACGTCTAGAGCGACGTCCAGATGACTTATCCGATGTCTGGAGGAGGTTCCAGATGTCTCAAGAGTAGACTTTGCGAAGGTATGCCTTCTTTGTAGATACGGCCATGCAGGCCGCTCCACCTAGGCACTGTTGCATGCCTTTTTGAGGAGATTTAGTGGATTTCATGCAGGGATCGCTTCGGGAAGGCGCGGGACACACCCTCTCATGCATTTTGGACGTCTGGGCGACATACCAGATAATGGGAAGTGCTTCCAGACATCCAGAGAGGTGGTCGGACATCTGGAACTGGGTCCAGACGGTTCAGCGGAGTTCCTGGACATCTGAGGAGTGGCACAGGACTTGAGGTATGGCACTGGACACTTTTAAGACATCTGGAAGTTGTTCTAGACGTCTGATTTGAGTTAGAAATACTATTTTTGACCTGTTTAGGGTTCGTTTGAGGTCCGATTTCCACAATTAAGATATCGATGTTTCCCGTATGAATTCCTCTACTTGTTAGAAGACTTTCTATACTATTTTGAGTATTCTCTTGTGATTGATCCTTGTGATAGGACTTGTTTCCGTTGCGGGTTCGGGACTTGCTAAGGCACGTGAGCCTGCCGTTCAAGCCCCCACTACTCCTGGGTTTACTGGTAGAGTGGCTTCTCCTTAATTTAATTAAAACCTAATTGCATGCGTGCAATGAATGATTAGAACCTAGGATATGGCATGAATCCTAGGACTATAAATACTGGAATGTCTGTATTGAATGAATGGATTGCAGTCTTGAATGAGTAGATAGAATGATAACAATTTCCTGTAATTGAGTAATAGTTGCCTGCAAAATATGCAGTATTTGTGTTAGTTAACTATTGAATGTAACTTTCTTGTCGCACACGTGAAATGGCATAATATGAGATGCATGTATATAATTTGGAAATGGAAAGGTGATTGTTGGAAACATGAGCTACCTGTGAATAACCTGAATATGGAAATATGAACGATATAATTTCAATCTGCATGTGTATAACCTGAGAATGGAAATAGAAATGATGAAACCTGGTATGGAATGGCCTGAGGAATATGAGCATGAACCCTACAGTTAATTAGGAGTAGAGCTCCTGAAAATAAATGGAATGGAACTGGAAATGTGAGTGGGGAAGTGAGCTGGCCTGTGAGTACGGAGTACCAAGGAGAGCGACTGTCCCCTTGTTTAGTGCAAGCTAAGCTAGCCGCCCTTGGGTTGGAACCTGGGGTTAGGATTGGCCACTCTGTACCAACTTCTTGTCCCTCGTGTACACTGTACCGGGGAGAGCTACTAGTGTAGGGAGAGAGCTAGCAACCCCATGGGACCCGGGGTTCAGCTAGCCACCTTACACTGACTTGTTAGGCCGACTGGGCAAACCAGGATAGTCAGTCGAGGGTGCGCGGACTGTGGAGGGGCGAGACCCTTGTTTGGTTCTTAGGGGCTAGACCCCTACTACTGAGTGGGCTAGGCCCTATACTGGTTCCGTGCTGTGCTTTGGGTGCACCTGCTAATGGAAAAGACTGACCACGTGCCAGTACGGGGTAGCTACCCGTGCGCTTATCACGCGTGCCGTAGTCACCGTTACATCTATCCGTGACCTTGGGGTGGTTGATTGGGTGTAGGACCACCACGGGGGACTCTCCCGGCCAACAGAGCACCACGTGCAACTTCTACTCTTCGGAAAAGATTGCAATCAAGATCATTCCCACGAGGAACATTCAAGATCAAGGAAGAGACCTGATAGATAAACCAAGTGGTGAAAGAAAGAATAATTAGTTAAAGAAAGAAAGAAATTGGAAAACAACAGCTACCTGTCCACCTTTACTGCTTTAGTTAGTTGGTTGCCACTCTACTCAGTGTTCGTTGATGTTTTGTACTCATAACCCCTTTTCAGGTCCAAGTGTTGAGCAGCTAGAGCCTACGGTTGCAAAGGGTGCTGGGCTCAGTAGAGCCCAGTAGTTGTAGCTTCTTGTTGTTCTCCTTTTCAGTTGTAGTGAGTAGTTCTTGCACCTCTATACTCTGACATTCTGTACTTTATATTCTTGTACCTGTTTACTTTCCTACTGATGTGGTGGTGTGTACTGTGGTAGCTTTACTTCTTTACTGCTGTACTTTTGTTACTGTTAGTTGCTTAGCATGGTGAATGTGGTTTACTTTCCTACTTTTTGGTTACCTTCTCATTGGACGACTGGGTCTTGGGATCAGTCGAGTCGATCCGATCTTGTGTCCTGTAGGGATTCGGGAACCGGGTCGTAACAGAGGGCATTTGAACTTAAATATTTAGTGTAAAATTGGTCATTTAAACCATGACTTTTACCTTTACTTTTATACCTTCCTGTCTAAAGATACATTGAACAACTATTATATTGTGATAGTGATTACTTGCGTGATTTCTTGCTCCCAAAGATGACCTCGAACATTCTGATTAAATTCGAGTAATAAATTTTAAATGTTTGATTTGCCTTGATCAACTATACTACGGCACGAGTTTTTAAAATATGATCGAGGCAATTCAACATTTTGGCGCCATTGCTGGGGTGCAACGTGCACTTATCGCTATTATTTATGATTTCTGACATATCTTCCTAGTTTTGACTGTTTTCAAATTGAATCTGACTAAGGACATGTGGCTTCTTTGATCTCTGGACAACCACTCCACGGTAGGTAACTCTCTCTACTCTCTTCTTAGTCCCCTCTTTCTTAATATAAATAAAACAAAAAGGGGTAACAAAGAAAGATTAGGATTCAACCTTGCCGTATTTTCTTAGAAATATCATTTGTGGCAAGAATTTCAAATTTCTGAATGTTAACTATGGTTAAGGAGGAAGATCTGTTTAGAAGACATGACTCAACAATTTCTGAACCTATAGGGACTTATTTGAGAACCCTTGGACTAGCACATTCTTGATTGAGTCCAAAGGGATTATTGAACTTAAAATTGGACTCCACTTTAGAGCCAAATTAGGGTTAAAATTTTTGGGCTATCTAGTACACATTTGCAAATTATAAAGGAAATTATTATCCTCATTGTGTGCTACCTAAGCCTTGATTGAACCAATTTATAACTCAAACCCTAAAACACAAGCTCTAAGATCACTCGAACCCTTAAAAAGGTGACTTAATAACCTGCTTATCAAACCAAAATAGGGTGATTCGGGTGTGTTAACCCAGATTACATCCTAAACATTAGGACAAGTTAGGTGAAGCTGGTTCACTTGGTGAACCAATCAACCTAGAAATTAGGTAACAAAATGGAATCAAACTCTAAATCAAGTGATAATTTGGGACACAAATAGGCTTAAAATCTGGTAGCCCTAGGACCCAATTCACATGCATCCGGTCTACTTGAAACCATAGTGACAAGAAAGGTTGGGTGTGGGAAACCCTGTAACCCATGAGGGCACTCTTCTATGTAGGGGTCTTTGTGGGACTCCCCCTTTCTGGCTGCCCAAGTAATTCTCAGTTGGGTGGATTTGTGATCTAGAGGCCATCTGCCTCGAACAAGCCTAAGCCATTCAAACATATTTGGGTGTCTTGATTAGGTCTGATTGAAATCTAGTCTGTCATCTTTTCTGTAGTGCATGCACGGTAGGAGGTCCTTAAGACCAATCTTAAGACCTCTTTTAGTAGTTCACTCATGTCGGGGCCAGAAGTCAACTAACTTGTTTGGATCTTCTTCTGATTCGATCCATATCCCCTCTGACCCATCTACATCCAACCTAGGCTCTTCGTACTCTAATTCTGACTCAATGGAGAACCCTGGTCCAAAAGAAGGAGGAGACAACATCCGGCACCTGCAAAACCAGCTTCAGAGTCTCATAGATCTTATCAATGGGCTGGTAAACCCTAAAGCAGGTCCACAAATGCGGGATCACTATAATCCTGCATGAGTGGCTATCGAGCCCAGAGTGTGTATTCTGGTTGGGGGACCTGAGATCGAGCTCAAGCCGAATATTATCAGCTTGATTCCCCATTTCCATGGGATGGGTTCTAAAGACCCATTCCAACACATTCAAGAGTTGAAACATTTGGCCCAGACCCTCAGGCCAACTGTTCAAAATTGGAACACTCTGCTCATCAAGATGTTCCCTTTCTTGCTTAAAGAGAAAGCTACCCACTGGTATCAGTTTCTGAATCGACTGATCAATACCTGGGATGAATTGCAAGCTGAATTTCTGAGGAAATACTTCCAAGTAGGGCGTACTAACGCCTTGAGGCATCAAATTACGCATTTTCAACAAAATTTGGGGGAACCACTTCATGAGGCATGGGATCGCTTTCTTGATCTCATGTGGAAATGCTCGCATTACGGAGTTCCTAAATGGGAACAGGTCCAATCTTTTTATCGTGGGCTCCGTGAAAATATTTGACTTTTCGTCGATGCATCCTGTGGAGGAAACTTCATGGGCAAGCATGAGAATGCCGTTTGGGAATTTCTTGAAAATATGTTCGAGAATTCGATAAACAATGCATCCATGGGTATGTTTGACAGGATGACTACCCGTGCATCGACGAACACACATGGGACACATGAAGCACAAGACCTATCCTCCTCCATCGATATGGAGATTGTGGCCTGTTGATTGGATAAGGTCTTTGTAATAGAGAAGCTTAACGATTTGACTTGCCAGTTGCAAAAGGTCACTTCTCAACAAAACATGCATGCACGACCGCCTGCATGGAGGGAGGCCATGCATAATATTCACCACACTAAGATGGATATGAATCCATCTTCTTCTGACTTAGGTTTTAGAGGAAACTCTGAACTTATTTATCCTAGTTGGGGGTCCTTTCAACCCCATTATTATAATTTTTTCGGAGCTACTCAACCCTATGAGGAACTCCATGATATCCAGAACAACCCCTATTCCAATTCCTACAATCCTGGATGGTGTAATCATCCTAACTTTTCCTGGTCAGGGAACTCTTATCCTCAAATCCTTGACCTCAATATCCACCTCGACCAAAGAATTCACACTCGTATCAGCCAGCTCAACCTAAGCCTAATCCAAATTTTCAATCTAGGCCTAGTAAAGATGATCAAATGAGGTTGATTCTTCAGACATTGGCAGATGTGCAGAAGATCAATGCTACTATGCAGAGGCAGCATACTGCGGATATGGTAGATATGCACAACCAAATTATGCAAATGGTTGGGACTCGCCAGCCAGGTGCATTACCCTCGCAACCACTGCCAAACCCTAACAATGTATCGAACCAGAGGTACGTTGCGAACCCAAGACAAGGCAAAATTCATTATGTGCAACCAGGACCTTCTGTACCTGTGTATCAAGATGGGTCAGAAGCATCAACTTCTTCACCTGATTCATCTCAACAACAGCAGCCACCTATCTTAGCAACAGCAGCTATACGTCATGTATTGGCTTATGCAAGATTTTTGAAGAATCTTTCTACACTAAAGCGAAAGCTGAAGAATTCGGATGGAAGTCCTATTTTGCTATCAGAGCAGGTTAACTCCATTATCTTGAGCAAGCTTCCGTAGAAATTAAACGACCCTGGCACCCCTCTGATCTCCTGCAAGATCGGAGATTTAGAATTTAACCGAGCTCTCTTAGATTTAGGTGCATCCCTTAACCTTATTCCCACATCTCTCCTAAAATATTTTAAGGACCCTAAACTGAAACCCACGGAAGTGACTTTGCAGTTAGCAGACTGATCTATTAAGTCACCCCGTGGAAGTTTGGAGGATGTTGTAGTAAGAGTCTAGGATTTCTATTTTCCGGTTGACTTTATTGTATTAGATATGGATACACCGGAAAATATAAAAGAAACGCCTATAATCTTGGTGAGACCATTCCTAGTAACAACTAGGTGAACATTAATTGCGAGGAGGGCCAAATGGAAATTAAATTTGGGGATAAGACAATGAAAATTGACATTTTTAAGGCCCATAGAGGAATTAATTGCGGTATGATTCAGGAATTGAATTGAATTGACTCACTTCTTGACGACTAAATTGCTGATAATTTGGATTTGAATACACCTAAGCAAGAATCTCTAGAAGCCTAATCACACCTTGAGGAACCTAATCCACCTTTATCTCCCCCTAAGGCTAGCCCCGACCTTCCCGCTGCTGCTGAGAATCAGGTACTTGAGTTGAAATCGCTTCCTAACCATCTCAAGTACTTTTTGGGTTCAAGCAACACGTTTCCTGTGATTATCAACTCTTCTCTATCCACAGATCAGGGAACACGTTTAATTTCTATCCTCCGGGAGCATCTCAAGGCCATTGGTTGGACCTTGGATGATCTCACTAGCATAAGCCCTTCTTACTGTACCCACCAAATATTTACAAAAGAAGGGTCACGACCTACGCGTGAAGGACAGCGTTGACTCAACCCGAATCTTCAAGAGGTCCTGAAGAAAGAGATAATAAAATGGCTTGATGTGGATATTATCTATCACATCTCTAATAGCCATTGGGTTAGCCTAATTCATATGGTACCTAAGAAGGCCAGGCTAACCATTATCAAATCTGAGTTTGGAGAATCCATCCCCACCCATATTGCAAATTCGTGGAGAGTCTGCACAGATTATAGGAAATTGAATACCTCTACGAAGAAGGACCATTTCCCGCTACCTTTTATCAATCAGATTCTCAAAAACTTAGCGGGAAATCAATACTTCTATTTCTTGGATGGATACTCGGGCTATAATGAAGTGGCCATTCATCCTGAAGATCAGGAGGAAACCACATTCACCTATCCTTACGGGACATTTGCGTTCCGTAGAATGCCATTTAGACTTTGCAATGCACCCACCACCTTCTAGCGGTGCATGCTGGCAATATTCTCAGACATGGTGGGTGAATTTTTAGAGGTCTTCATGGATGATTTTTCCATCTTTGGAAAAACTTTTGATGAATGTTTGGGCCACTTAACTAAGATCCTTCAATGATGCATTGATGTAAATCTGGTCTTGAGTTGGGAAAAGAGTCATTTTATGGTTCCTCAGGGCATCGTTCTTGGACACCTTGTGTCTGAACAAGGTATCCAGATTGACTGAGCAAAGATAAATCTAATATCTAATCTCCCTCCTCCCTCCTTGGTCAAAGAAATTAGATCCTTCTTGGGGCACATTGGATTCTACCGACGCTTTATCTCTGATTTCTCAAAAATCGCTAGGCCCTTGACTTGTTCTCGAAGGATATTCCCTTCAATTTCTCGGACGAGTGTGCTACTGCATTCAAAATCCTTAAGGACCGAGTCACCAAGGCACCGATATTGCAACCCCCTAATTGGTCTCTTCCCTTTGAGATCATGTGCGACGCTTTAGATTATGCTATGGGGGCAGTCCTTGGTCAGAAAAATTGATGGGAAACCTGTAGTGATCTATTATACAAGTAAAATGTTGGACAAAGGTCAACATAATTACACTATCACTGAGATGGAACTTCTGACTGTTGTCTTCGCCCTGGAGAAATTCCGATCATACTTTCTTAGGTCTCGCATAATCATATACTTGGACCACACTGCAATATGACACATGCTAGCCAAAAGGGACGCGAAGCCTTGTCTAATTCGTTGGATCTTGCTTCTGCAAGAATTTGATTTAAAGATTTGCAATAAAGCGGGTACATAGAACGTAGTTGCAAATTATCTATCCTGCCTTCCCTCATCTATCATTGAACCTTCAGTGCCTATTACTGAGTAGTTTCCGGATGAGCATCTTATGGGCATAGATGCTGGGCTTCCCTGGTATGCAAACATTGTTAACTATTTGGCATCGAACCTGATTCTGTCTGATTGGCCCAAAGCCAAAAATGACAAATTGATTTTAGATGCCAAGTATTATTTCTAGGAAGACCCATATCTTTTCCGCATTGGAGCGGATCAGATCATCCGGCAATGTATTCCTAATATTAAAGTCAATGATATTATTTCATTTTTTCATGACCAAGCTTGCGGTGGCCAGTTTTCTGGGCATAAAATCATAGCAAAAATCCTCAAAAGTGGCTTTTATTGGTCGACTTTATTTAAAGATGCACACAATTATTGTAGGGCATGCACTCGTTGCCAGACCTTAGGCAACATGGGCCATCATGATATGATGCCCTTAAACTCGATCATCATGTGCGAAATTTTTGATATTTGGGGGATTGATTTTATAGGCCCATTTCCAACCTCGAATGGCTTTGAATATATTCTTCTTGCTGTGGACTATGTGTCTAAATGGATTGAAGTCATTCCAACCTGAACTAATGATCATAAGGTCGTTAGCAGATTTATTCACAATAACATCTCCCAGTTCAGTATCCATAAAGTGATTATCTATGATGGTGGGACCCATTTTGTGAATGTGCATTTTCAGTCCGTGCTTAGAAAATACGGGGTATATCACCACATTTGTACCCCGTATCATCCACAAACAAACGGACTAGCCAAGCTGTCAAACAGAGAAATCAAAAAGATTACGCAGGTCACTGTTCGACCTGATAGAAAAGATTAGTCAACCTAGCTTCCGGAAGCATTATGGGCTTATAGGATCGCCCATAAGACCCAATTAGGAATGTCGCCTTTTAGGACTGTTTACAGGAAGGCGTGTCACCTTCCTGTAGAAATGGAGCATAAAGCCCATTGGGCTGTACGAAAATGCAACCTGGACCTCGGAAAGGTTGGCATTCACCGTCGCTTGCAAATAAGTGAGCTCAATGAGTTATGCAACGACGCGTACGAGAACTCGCGAATTTACAAGGATTGAATTAAGGCCTTACATGATAAGCACATTTCACGTAAAACATTCAGTCCTGGTCAAAAAGTACTTTTGTTTGATGTCCATTTTAAACTGTTCCCGAGGAAGCTCAGATCTAAATGAACTGGACCATTTCTAGTAAGGAGGATCTTTGGTAATGGAGCTGTGGAAATCTCACCTCTCAATCTCAACTCGATACCATTTGTTGTTAATGGCCAACGTCTCAAACCTTTTCTTGAACTTCATGATTTAAGTTTGATCGATGAGTCTCTTGACCTCTTTTCCACTTGAGTCGCATTTCGCCCAGCTAATGGCAGCAAACTTAGCACTTAATGGGAGGAAACCCGCTATTCTTTTAGAAAAAAAAATCCCGAGACCTTTCTTAATCTATTTGAAATTCATTCATACTGCACTTTAGGGTTCCTAACTTAAGAACTAATCTGTTCTAAAATTATGAACTAAACTGAATTGGAACCAAGCCTGTTTGCAATGAGGGCATTGCAACACTTAGGCATGGGGGGGATTAAAGTGCTAACATTTGAAAGATATTTCTGAAAGGTTCTCACCAAAAATATGCTTAGAATCGAAAAAAAAAAGAGGGGGGAAGAGAAAGAAGAAAAAGAATAAAATAAGAGAAAAAAAAAGAAAGGAAGAGAAAAGAGAAAAATCAATAAACATTTTTAGTTTGTTAAAACCCTTGGATATTCAGTTATGGAGTCAGGAAAATCTTCTTCCATAAGATCCACCAAATAATTGTGGGGTGAGAAAGGAGTGTCTACTGGTGCTCTAAGTCTAGTATGAGGACTCTTAAGTTCTAAATAATTAGATAATGATACTCGGAGTTAGGCATAGTTTTCACTCTTAGCTCCTATGTACGAATATTTTGTGTGAATTCCTGAGAGCCACCAAATAAGGCAAATACACAGAGAACAGGTTCTAATAAAACTATGACTAAGGTGGTTGGTTACGACCATTCTTTACGGGATTCTTGACTGAAGGAGGGTGCTAATGTCAAAGGTCAGAAATACACTGTCCTATCCGTCCCTTTCCGGTGCTGAGAGTAAGTACTTCCACCAAATAAGCCACACAATGTCCTCTTGAACACCACCATTTCTCAATAATGCCTCATTAATGAAAATTATGTTGAGTTGACTTATATCGTTAAAAAAAAATAAAAAAGAAAAAGAGAGAAAGAGAAAAAAAAACACAAAATATATATGTATTAGATATCCACGAGAAAAGAAAAATATATCCTTATAAAAAAGAGAGAGAGAGAGAAAAAGAGTGTGTTTGAGTGCGTAGTTGTGCTTATGTGTTTTCATTACAAATAAATTTCATTGAGACAGCAATACCCACCCCCATTTATGATTCACCAAATACAGCCTTGACCTACCTTTCCATATTTTTGACTGCCTGAATACTAGTTGAAGAATTCCAACTTAGTTATACGGTTATCAGAACTTAATCAAAGTATTAATGTCATGAGAGACCACCAAACATGTTAAGAAATCTGGTGAGATTGTGAGCCCTTACTTATGCATGAAAAAAAGAGAGAGAATAAAGGAACTAAAAGAGAGCATAGATTTTTAGCATTCCTCTAAGTTGATTTGTTTAATAATCTATAAATTTAGAGTCTGAAGTACTAGATTATATGTAGCACCAAATGAGTATGAGCTACTAAAAATAAAATCCTTCAACTCAGACATCTTCTACCTAGACCTAAAAATCGAGGTTAAATCACAGATCACCTGCTATCCCCAAGGGAAGAAGTTTGTCTATCCTGATAAATTTGTACCAAGGGTTAAAAACAAACTTTAAATGAGTATTGGTATATGATAAGGAGGAGGAGAATAAATTTGTTTGAGCTAAATGTCAAAAATACCCTTGCACTGAAAATCTATAGCTAACTCTAAAATTTACTTAGGGACTAGCAAATGGTAGGCATGGGGGTATGATGGCATTGCCATCATCCTCTATAACTAACCTCATTTAGCTAAGTCCTAAGGTTAAATTTATCTAAATAATATATTAAAAAGGTACAACATGATTAGGAGGAAGAAGCATCAAAATAAACCCAAATGACAGCTAAATAACTTCAAAACAACCAAATTAGGGTTTCCTTTGGAAATCAAGCTATCAAAACAATAATTAAAACCTATTTTTGGTCTAACTCTGTTGACAGGATTCTGATGGAAAATTTATAAATTAAACCCCTTAAAAATTATAGATAAAGATTCTATAAGGTTTAATGTGAGCAGTTGAATCAAAGGAGCCAAGTTGACCTAAAATAGTGATCTAGGTGAATAATTAATGTCAAGTGGGTTTAAATACAAAATTAACCAAACAAATAATTTCAGAACTCAAAATTGAGAATGTCACTAGTTTCCCTAGATTCTAATTAAGCTCCCATAAAAAGTTTGACCTATTTTAACAACATTCTCACCTACTTTGCATTTAAGTACTTAACTTCCTAAAACTTTGCAAATAGGACCAATTTTATTACTTTTGGGTCCTTCCCTCTTGCAAAAAGGACTCTGGCCATCTTCTTCCTGGTAGCCGATCTGCAGGCTTTGATTGAGCAGCTTGACGAGCTTCAAGCTCGAGTTGCAGCTGCCTCAGTGCACGAACGGCCTCGGCAACAAAAGATCTTTTCCCCTCACCATTCCATGTCTATTATTGTTTTTTCATCGGCTGCCATCGCCTCCTCTGCCCATGATCTCCGATCAAAACAGAAGCAGTTGTAGTGAGTTGTTGCGAGTGTTTCTCGCAACT
Source organism: Thalassia testudinum (assembly GCA_037157565.1). Classification (NCBI taxonomy): domain Eukaryota; kingdom Viridiplantae; phylum Streptophyta; class Magnoliopsida; order Alismatales; family Hydrocharitaceae; genus Thalassia; species Thalassia testudinum. The sequence continues at coordinate 15,540,263 of JAZHRO010000067.1, read as the reverse complement.
TCTCGCCTCCTTTGAGCACAACCATAGCTCTATAAAAGATCGATGACCTCTCTCGAGTCCTATCGTCTGGAATCCGAGCGCAAAAACCTCCTCCTTCCCTTCCTCCATGCACTGCCATTGCGAGATGTTGAGGTCTCCTTCGCCCCTTCTCTCCACCGCCTCTCGCCAACAAACGAGGGTGCAACCATCGTCGCCCCTCTCACGTCGAGCTTCCTAGCCAAGAAGTCGGCCCTCTACCTCCTTCGTTGACCTCAATTCCTCCGTTGACTCTTCGCCGGTGACCTTCCACCACCATCGATTTCCACACCTCCTCTCCAATAAAGTTAGGGTTTGTCCTCCCCTTCTTCTCTTCTACCTTCTCGCATCTTCAATTTCTTCTTTCGATTGTGTTTTCACCATCACCGACTGCCACCACTTGGAGCTCCGACGAGCTTCATCACCATGCCTCCATGCACACCCAACCACACAATAGATTTAGGGCCTTTCTTCGAGGCTTCACCCCGAAGCTTTTGCTTTCGACGTGAGGTCGAAAGACCTCCTATTCTGCCTGTAGGTCCTCGCCGAAGTCGGTCCTCATCTTCGCCTTTTGCAGTAGCTCTTCGGTCACCTTCAACGAAGCTTCTCACGCCATCGAAAGCCCCGATCAAAAGAGGAGTAGGTCAATTGGAAGTCTTGCCGATACCTCGATCCATCCCCGACCTTATCTGAGGGATTAGATGGTCAATGAAAGCCAATCAAGCCAGACTTCCCCACTGCCAGGAGATGCGAGGAGGCAAAGGGACTTTAGTCCCACATCGTGCGCAATTAAAGCTTGAGTAGCATTTATTACGAAAATGCGGTCTTGGCTTATTGTCTTAGAACGCACGGGGTGAGGTCCCCTCTGCACACCCGTACGCACATGCTCACGAACGTGCATGCTCACACGCCCTCGCCTGCGAATATGCCTGCGGGTCTAGGCTGTGGATCCAGATACCCAGGTCTAGCTGAGAAGAAGAAAATTGAGGGAGGCAAGTTTTGCACATTGAGATCTGTGCTGTTCCCCTTCAGTACTTGACCTTAGCAAGGCCCTTGCGTTGCATGCCTTAAGCAGTTAAGATGACTGTGCCTTATACCTGACATCTGAGGGTAAAGCCTGACTTGGTTCTGTGAAGTTAACGTAGCTGGTTCTGTTCAGATATTAGAGGGTATTTGAGCTTAAGAATTAAGGGTAAAATTGGTGGTTTAAACCACCACTTTTACCTTTATTTTTATACCTTCCTGTCTAAAGATACATTGAACATCTATTATATTGTGATAGTGATTACTTGCGTGATTTCTTACTCCCAAAGACGACCTCGTATATTCTAATTAAATTCGAGTAATAAATTTTGAATGTTTGATTCACCTTGATCAGCTATACTACGACGTGGGTTTTTAAAATATGATCGAGGCAATTCAACAGTTTCTCCCTTCCTTCCTTATGACTTTTAAGGCTGCTTAACATTGGTGTTTTTGCCTGCATAAAAAAAGAAGAAAAATTACGTTTTGGGGAAAGAAAGTCCCTAAATGCATTATAATAGGAATATGATAGGGCTATTAATTTGATGCCTGTAGATAGCATTAATTATAGCCTTGTTAGATGAAATTCAGGCAAATAGGATCTCCCCATTTTTCCCCCTAGCCACATTAGTCATCAATGCACTTATTATTGTCATCGTGACTATTAGAATAACTAGCGCCAGTGAAGCAATATATTGTGGTCATAGATCACATGCAAGTAGGGTTGCCATCCTCTCTGTAGATGGCCAAGTTTGAAGAGTCTCTTCAATGCTACAATATAAAGGCAAGATTGAAGATATTATAGTGATCATAATCAATTCAAGACATTACGAAGAAAATACTTGTTGGTGATGAGGAAAAGATACCTATGCATGCATCGTGCATGCAACATGTGGACAAGCTCAAAAGGAAAAAGGTCCACCCAGCCATTCTTCATCCTCTCACCAACCTTCTCATTGACTTTTTTCCTTCTATTGCTACTTACAGGTCTTCAATCTCAACTTGGAATTGGCAACTCACAAATCCCCCGCTCCTCCTCTGTTTCATAACTATCTTTCTGCATTTTCCTCTTCCTCCTTCTACTCTTGTTTGCACCACCGTGACCACCACCTCCAACTTACCACTATGATCTCTACCCCACCTCTCTAGCTCCTCGTCGAAGTTTTATGCATCTCAACTCCTCCCTAACTACCACCGGTGGCTTCTTCCTCGTTAAATATAGATGGTTCGCCCTCTTCACTTCTTGCTCAACGTCCTCCTCTTCCTCAACTTCAACTCCATGGATTTCTATCTTAGCAACCATAGCATAATCTCCCCTCTTTCCCTCTTGTTCATTTGATGTTTTTATTGTAGTTAAGATGTATCTTGTTAACTTGCATGAATGTTATTTGTTTTAAGTAGTCATTTTGTATTTCTTAATTGAGTAGACTGTGATTTAGAATTTTCTAAATCTTTTTAATTTAATATTGGATGTGTGTTAGATTTAGATGTCTTATATCACGCATGTTTAATTTTGTGTTTTTATAGATGGGTAATTCAATGTACGTTAAGCATGTTCTTTTTTCTCATACAAATCTAAGTATGATTTTAAAATAGATGCATGTTTTTCTTCATATTGAAATCATTACTTCTCTGAGTCAGAGTTTAAGAACAATGATCTTACTTTTTAAAATAGTTAATTTTCCTTCTTTTTAAATAGTTGTTAAGTTCATTTCATGCCTGTTGTCTTCTAAAAATCCATTAATGCAACATTAGACTTCATATAAGTTTTAAGTTTGAAGTTAATTTTTATTTCTATTTCAAATTACACAAACTCTCTTAACTAACCTAATTAGAAAACTCTTTCAAGTCTCCCAGCGAAACGACTCAGATTCACCCATATTTGTAGTTCGATATCTAAATTAGTAAACTTGACACTCTAATTGAGCTACAATGATGAATTTTTAACAATAGTGATTTGTTCACGTCAGACTAACCTTACCAAGTTTTTGGAAGAGAGAGACCATTGTCGCCTCAAGATTCATGAAGGGCTCGTGATGCATGAAGGGTTTGCGATGCACACACACAATTGAGTGTTTTCAACATGAATGGCCTCTTCCAACGTAGTGAGAATAAGGGCATCACGTCAAACCATGACTTATTATAGGAGGGGCAATACGTGAGGTACTATGCCACGTACACTATCCTAGGAGATATTTCTCGATACTTTTAAGGATCCTAAAATGAGAAGTTAGTTCTTCTCATGTGGTTCCAATGTAGGTTGTTTATTTTGATTCCTTCTATTCGATTGATCTTCCAAGCATGGAATCGTTTATCCTATCGAATCAAAAATTTCAAACAACTGTGATTTATGCATTCGTGATGCCACACGACAAACTATTGTTCCCAACATCCATACCATTAGCACAATAATAATCTTGTTTCCCTAGGTTATAGAATCATATACTTTCTATGTGTACATTCTTCATAATAAGTGGGCAATTTAATTTTGGCACCCAACAAACCTTCTTGGTCATCAAAGCTGTTCTTTATCGTTATTTGATTGCCATTCCAATTCAGTTGCCCAAACCTTCGTCTTCAACCCTTAACCTAGTTTAAGGTTTGGGTGCCCAAACAATTGACTTGGTTAGCCAAACACATAACAGAGCAAGTCCTAACGAAGAACCATATGTCTTGTTCTTCAATCACTAAACACGAATTTGCCTCCAACTTGTTTCTCAACTCTACTAAACATCTTGACTGATTTTGAAGTGGAATTTAGACATAAATTCAAGCTTAATCATAGAAACATTAAACTAAACTTCTACAAAGAAGGCATATCAAATTTAGCCAAAAACTCGATTCTACTCATTAAGAGCCTACAAGGTCAAATCCAAAGAAACATGGGGTCTCTTCCCAATGCTAGGGAGTGAAAATGATGTGAAATTTGTCGAAGAAGATTGTTGGGAAATTTGGGTGTCTTCGAGGTTTAGGAGCCTAAAACCTTTAGTCGCCTAAATGAGTTAAATGGGTAAGCTCGTGGCCTATCCCTCTTTATTGCATGCTCGCTTGAATTTGGTCAAGCAAACTTAACATATTGAGCCCTTGAAATCATACGAAACACATTTTGATTGACCAACACCGTTTTTATAAACTTCCTAAATCTGTTAGGAAAATACCTATAAATAGGACCCCATGACTCTCATTTCAAAACACATCTCTCAGAGCAATTCCAAAGAAAAATGTGCTTCTATTATCTCGTGCTTTCGTGTCTCTACTCTAGTTCTCAATGCTTTCTAAAGTGCAGCTCTCTAAGGCTCCAAAATTCTCGATTTGCTTATTTTTGAGGTTCCATAGGATATTTTGTATATTTCTTTATATTCCCGTTTCTTTGATTCGCATCCCAAGTTGTTGGGAGTTCCGTTCTTATCTTGTCAGGTGTAAAAGAGAAGAAGCTTTTGTAAGAGGTTGTATCTACCCTCATTGTTAAGTGGTGTACTAGTGGATTGACTAGTGTTGACTAGTCGAAAAATCCTAAGCTTGGAGGCTTAGGTAATCATTTTTACCCATAAGGATTTCCACTATAAAATTGAGGTGTGATTTGTCTTATTTCAGTGGCTTACACTTTTAATTTTATATTATTTGCCTTGGTACACTATTCACCCCCATTTAGTGTTGACTTATAAGATCCTACAGGTACACCAACGACAACAACAACCTAATTAAAAAAAGACGAGACAGATAATTAAGTGTGTAGATAAAAAAGTTTACAGAAGCAGGATAGCTTCCTTGCTTTACTTACCAGTTGGTAGACCTCACATTTTGTTTAGCACTTGTTTATGTGATAGGTTTCAAATAAACCCTAAGGAATCACACCACAATGCCACAAAAAGAATACTTAGGTAGTTACAAAACAGTGAAGATCTTGGTTTGTTCTATCCCAAGGTAGCCACACTTGACTTATTCTCTTATTGTGATGCTGACTATGTGCGAAGTCAGATAGATCGCAAGAGACTAGTGGAACATGTCAATTTCTCGAGAATTCACAAGTCTCTTCAGTCAATAAGAAACAAATTTGTGCTTCTCTATCCATAATTGAAGCTAAATACATTGTTGCTTCCTTGGTGTGTTTGCATATCTTGTGGATGAAGAAACACTTAAGATTTTGGACTTTGCTTTGAAAACACTAGGATTTTATGTGAAAACACTAGTGCAATTAACCTGTCCAAGAATCTCATACAACATTCAAGAACTAAGCACATTGATATCTACCACCACTTTCCACTTTTTGAGAGATTTTGTTCTCAAAAAGGAAATATCATTAGAGTTTGTTGAAATTGAAAGTTATCTAGATGATATCTTCACAAAACCATTAGCAAAAGATAGATTCATCACAATTAGAAGAGAACTAGGTTTCACAAGACTATAGGAACATTGAATTCATCTTAATATTAAGACTTGCCTACTGTTGATTGATCAAACAAATCACCTTGATAGATCAACTCCGTTTGATCGATCAAAACCATAGATTTGGCCAATTAAATCTGGAGCTTGCGGCAAAACTCCCTCCAAAAATTTCAAAGGTTGATCGATCGACCCTTAATTTTGATTGACCAATGTTTGGGTGGGAAATTTTCCTCCACTGGAAATTCAAATTTTCGATCAATCTAGTTATTTGATTGACCAAATTTGGGCGAAATGAAATCTGTTGAGAATTGTGTTTTTCTCCTCTAATCACTCCAATCTTGTTACTAATCATTCTCTAATCATAGATCTAAATTCCTAAAATAATATTACCTCATTTACTAAGCCCATTACCTATGAAAATGAATTTTTTTACCATCATTCTTTACCAAACAAAAATCGTCTCACCTCCACCTTTCAAACAACTCACCCAAATGACCCCACCATTATCATCCCTACACTAACAAACATAGTCCCCACAATACTTCCCACTGACCAAACCCTCCACCACCGACCAACACCCTTTGCTGCTGCCGCCAACCACTACTTGGTCGATCGAGCAATGCTACTCCCTCTTTCGCGACCATCACTTCCTCTCGCTCGTCGTCATTCATCCTCGACGACCACCGCCTCCACTAGCGACCTTCCCACATTGCTGCCTCCATAGATCGACCCAAGTTGATCTTGCTAAACTCCTCCTTAAATTCATGTCTTTATTATTATTTCAATTCAAACAATCTATCTTGTTTTGATGTGAAATTGTTGATTTTTTTCTTGTCATGTTTCTTATACTTGATTCTCGAATCATGTTGATCTTGCCTTAACTTGAACCATCTCATGATTGGTGGAATGATTTCAACTTGTTTTTGATCCATTCTCGCCACTGTCTGTGCACAAAAATGTGTTTTTGATCGATCAACTTTCCATATTGATCGACCAAAATCGTGATTTCTAGTACCTTAAAGATCCAGAGTTGATTGATCAACCACACTTTTTTGATCGACCAGTGTTTGTTTTTGATCGACCAAAACTACACCAAAGTAAAAAATGGCGCCTAAACGCACTCGCCATGGTTCTTCCTCCTTTCGCGATGACACCTTTGACTAATACTTTAATAATGATGATGCGAGATTTAATTTCTCCACGTCAAGTTATCTCCCCATGTTGGTTGCCCAATTGATTTTGACTATTTTGAGTGCATTTTTTCCGAGCTTAGAGATAATTTTGTTTTTCATAAAATCGGTCGTCTCTTTGATCGGAACTTTTATGCGGGCACTCATGGCAGTCGTATCAAGGGCATTGATCCCATGGTGTGCCACATTTTCTATGCCAACCTTCGCAACATCAGTGAAGGATTTGATATCTAGTTCACTTCAAATGTCTATGGCATTGAAGTATTGGTCAATGCCAATGTCTTGATGAAAGTTATTGGTTGTCCCTCTTCTTATCCCACATATCTAGAGTTACACCATGACACATCCTCTGACACCATTTGGGAGACATTATTGACTCCTGAATACTATGACTTGGGCATGCTTGCCAAGTCACCCTACTTTCTTCCCCTCACACAGTTTCTTAATTGCGTATTTTTATGGAATTTTATGTCGAAGTTCACCTCTTTCAAGAACTGCCTCGGTCCAATGCTTGTGGCATTATATGCCTTCGCCTAGAATAAGGTGTTCAATTGGAATCATTTCATCCTCACCTTCATGGAGAGGAAACCTTCTAGTGTCTTTCCATTTGGTACCCTTCTCTCCACTACTAGAAAAATGGCCTTTTGTGATGCTTTTGTAGCGACGATTTTTGTCAAAACCATCGTCTATAGCAGAATATATAGACAACAGTTTTAAAACTGTCTTATTGATGATATAGATGATAGTTTTAATTAAACTTGTCATTTATATTTACCATCAATGCCCCTTCTTGTGTGTGGAGGTCCTCGCATTAACGTACACGATGGTTCTTATAAAACCATCGGATTAGAGACAACGATTCTATCTTGTAACCGTCGTATATATTGATTCTGAATTTTGGTTGGGTGGCATTTCGCACCCTACCTGACTTGAAACGATGGTTTTGACAAAAATCATCATGTAAAGTACCTGTGCCCTACAACTAGTGCCCAACCCCTTGTGCCCTATTCACTCAACATTGATCTCCTCCTCGATCAACATCTCTTCCTCGTAAGGCTCTCCTCCTCCTCCTCCTCAAATGCCTATCAACGTCACCTCCTTGCCACGCACAACCCCCTACTAGCCGCGATCTCCTCCTCCTCATCCCCATGTACACCACCCCTCCTCCCATCCGCCACCGCCCCACCTCCTCATCCCCATCCCCTGCCCCTCTTCCTCTTCCTCCCATCAACAGCCCCCTCCTCCTCCCATGCGCTGCCGCAACTCCTCCTCCTCCTCCTCCCATCCACTAGTAGCCCCAGACCCCCCTCCTCGTCCTCCCATGTGCCACTTGAAATGACCCGCTGCCTTTTTGGGCTGTTTAAGACGTCTGGATTAGTTGTTAGATGTCTGTCCAGACGTCTGGACAGAAGGTCGGACGTCTGAAAGTAGAAGGACCGTACCCTATTTTTATTTTTCCACGCGCATTCATTATGTGCACACCTCCTCTCCCCTCACCCCAAACCCTAAACCTTTCTATTTAAACCCCACACCCATGCCACTCTTCCCATCTCCACCAGCCACCACCTCCATCTTTCCCTCCTGCCGGCCGCCACTTTCCTCCCAGCCACCAGCGTAGCAAGGGGAGGAGTGGAGAGCGAGAGCGTGGGAGGAACTCACAAGGAAGCCATGGGAGCTTGGAGGAGCTTGTGCAGGAGGAGTCAAGGATGTGTGCGAGGAGGAGGAGCTCACGAAGGTGAGCTTCGCAACTTCCTGAAGTTGCCAGCGTCGCAGCTGCGGGCGACATGGAGGGGTTCCACACGGAGATGAAGGCTCGCAGAAGTTCTGCGTACTGGATATTTTCCAGTATCAGACATGAGAGCACATCCCAGATGTCTGGAATAGAGAAAAGACATCCGGAGCTGAAGCCGGATACCTAAAGGCATGCTTAGTGCCAAGGTACTTGCTTCTATGCAGTTTACAGCCATGCAGGCCTTACCACAGAATTTTGTCCAGCTGTTTTTAGCTCTATGTGTATGTACGTAGGGCGCAGAGAATTGGAAAGGTGTAGGGTGCGCCCTTCGAGGTGTTTTTGGACGTCTGGATACATTGCCAGACGTCTGACCATACCTCCAGACAGTCGAAAGGAGAGTCCAACGTCTGGAACTCTTCTCAGATGATCACAGAATGGTCCGGATGTCTGACGTAGCCGCAAGAAACCCAGTGTGAGTACTAACTTCTTTTAAGATGTCTAGGGCTAGCCCAGGCATCTAATTATGGACAATGTGCATGTTTTTGGCCCGTTTAGGGACCAAACGGAATCGAATTTCCATAAACGAAGTACCATTATTTTCCGCTTGAGTTTCTCTACATGTTAGTGTTACTCGTATATAGTTTAGAACTCATTTGATGTGGTTGGTCATCTATATACTTCTCCAGCCAGTTGTGTATGTGGGAGCTGCAGAGGTGACGGGATCTGCGATCCGAGCCCTTATTCCTCAAGTGTTTTCTGGTAGAGTGGTTTACATTAATATTATGATTTAAACAAATGAACTGCATGTTTAGAATAACTTGAATGAACCATAGGGTAGGAACAAATGAGTATGGTTTGAGCTACACTGTATACTTGAGATACATGTAGAACCCTAGGATGAGAATGAACCCTAGGGCAGGAACAAATGAGTATGGTTGAGCTACACTGTTTACTTGAGATGATTGTACAATTCTAAATGCTAGCAAATGAATGGTTATTTTAATGCGATGCTTTGTCAGTTAGAAATTCACGAGCTGCTTGTTTTAGGAAGGAAACCGGTGATAGAGAGATTGGAACGTTTGGAATATGAAACGAAAGGAATACCAGCATGAACCCTACGAGGAATTAGGAGGAGGACACTAGTAGACGGGAAGTGAGCTAGCCCTTGTGTACGTGGTACCAAGGAGAGCAACTGTCCCTTTAACGTAGAGGGGTACTAGCCGCCTGTTGGGTTGAGCCCCAGGGTCAAGCCAAGTCACTCTACATCGACTCGGTTTGGCCCTCATGTACTTGGTATCGAGGAGAGCTACTTAGTGTAGGGAGGGAGCTAGTCACCCCAGGGGGCCCAGGGTTAGGACTAGTCGCCCTACACCAACTCTTTCTAGGCCCACTGGGCAAATCGGGTGTTACGACCCAATCCCAGATTCCTACGGGACCTGAGATCGGCCCACCTCGACCAATCCTAAGACCTAGTCGTCAAACGAGAAATAACCAAAAGCAGGAAATAAATCACAACCACACATGCAATGTAACTAAGCAGAAATAAATCAAAAGATAGTAAGAGAAACATAGTGAAATAGTCTATCAATATTAGAGGCCATCACAACTACAACAGAGAAAAGTACAGTGGAAAAGTACTGACATAGTATTACATAGAACAAAATACTCACTACTACAACAGAAGCTAGGAAACAGTAAGAAAACGTAGCTAAGGACGGGCTCGGCTGGGTCCAACTCCCTCTGCAGCCGATGGTGTTGGCTGGTTAACTCCCTGACCTGAACAAGGTTGTAAAATTTCCAGAGTCAACGAATGCTGAGTAGAGTGGTAATTTAGCTATTTACATGTAATTAAGACAAGAAATTAATTAATACAATTAAACAACTATCCATTTTCATTTAGTTCAACCAAGTACTTTTAATTTATTATTCCTTTATTCACTTAGGTCATTTCTTGATTTATCCTGTTCCTCATGAGAACGATCTTGATTGCAGTCTTTTCCATGATGTAGGAGGTACACGTGGTGCTCTCCTAGCCGAGAGAGTCCCCTGTGGTAATCGTACACCTAGTCAACCACCACGAGGTCATAGCCGCAACGTAGCGGTGACTACGGCACACGTGATAAACGTGTGGGTAGCTATCCCGTACTGGCACGCGGTCAGTCATTTTCGCGAGTGGGTACGCCTAAAGGTACAACATGGAACAGTACAGGACCTTGCCCTCTTAAAACAAAACAAAATAGGGGTCTCGCCCCTCTACAGTCCGCGTACCCTCATCCGACTATCCGGTTTGCCCAGTGGGCTTAGCAAGAGTCGGTGTAGGGTAGCTAGTCCTAACCCCGAGCCCCCTGGGGAGGCTAGCTCCCTCCCTGCACTAAGTAGCTCACCTCGGTATCACGTACACGAGGGCTAAATAGAGTTGGTGTAGAGTGTCTAGGCCTAACCTCGAGGCTCAACCCAACGAGCAGCTAGTACTCCTCTACACTAAAGGGACAATGGCTCTCCTTGGTACCACGTACACAAGGGCCAGCTCAGTTCTCGTCCATAGGAGTTGTTCTCCTAATTCGCAGTAAGGTTCATGCTGGTATTCCTTTCGTTTCATATTCCAAACTTTCAGATCTTTCTATTTACATTTCCATTTCCATTCTTAAAACAGGCAGCTCATGATTTTCTAACTGACAAGGCATCATATTAAATAACTAGTACATTTGCTAACATTTAAAGTTTTACATGCATCTCAAGTAAACAGTGTAGCTCAACCTTACTCATTTGTTCCTGCCCTAGGGTTCATTCTCATCCTAGGGTTCTACATGTATCTCAGGTATACAGCATGGCTCAAACCATACTCATCTGTTCCTGCCCTAGGGTTCATTCAAGTTATTCTAAGCATGCAGTTCATTAATTTAAATCATAATATTAATGTAAACCACTCTACCGGCAAACACGGGAGGAATGGAGGCTTGGATCATAGATCCCGTCGCCTAAGTGGCTCATGTGTACTCGACTAGCTGGAGACCTATACAATTGACCAACCACATCAAACGAGTCGAAAATTGTATACAAGTGACACTAACTAGTAGAGAAACTCAAGCGAAAAGCAACGGTACTTCGTTTGTGGAAATCCGATTTCGTTTGGGTCCTAAACGGGCCAAAAACACTCACACTGTCCAAAATCAGACATCTGGGTCTAATCCGCGACGTCTTAAAAGACGTCAACACTTACCCTGGGTTCCCTGCAGCTACCTCGGACGTTCGGACCCTTCCATGATCGTCTGAGGTGATTTCTAGATGTCGGAATATCCTTCCGGTCGTATGGTGGTATGGTCAGATGTCTGGCAATGTGTCCAGACGTCCAAAATACCTTGAAGGGCGCACCCTACGCCTTTCCAATGCTTTGCCCCCTACGTACGTATGCACAAAGCGAAAAATAGCCAAACAAAAACCTATGGTAAGGATCGCATGGCCGTAAACTACAAAGAAGCACGTACCTTAGCACTGAGCATGCTTTCAGATGTTCGACTTCAGCTTCGAATGTCCTTTTGCTATTCCAGACATCTGGGATGTGCTTCAGATGTCTGATACTGGAAAATCTCCAGTACGCAGAACCTCTGCGAGCCCTCTTCTCTGGGCGGAACCCCTCCGCACCGCCCGCAGCTATGACACCAGTAGCTTCAGTAGGCCGCGAAGCCCACCTTCACGAGCTCCTCCCCTCGAGCTCCTCCCATGCTCTCACATCTCCCTCATGAGCTCCTCTCGAGCTCCCCTCTCCTCCTTCGTGTCCCGTCCCTCTCTCTTCTTCCTCTCCTCTCGTCGCGCTGTAAGGGAGGAAGGTGAAGGATGGAGGGGAGGATGAAGGTGGTGGTTGGTGGAGATGGGGAGAGTGGCATGGGTGAAGGGGGGTTTAAATAGGAAAGGTTAGGGTTTGGGTGAGGAAGGAGGGGGGGTGTGTGCATGTTGCATGCGCACTGGAAAAGAAAAATAAGGTATGGTTCTTCTACTTTCAAACATCTGACCCTCTGATGTAAACACATTTACACTACTTAAGATGCCTATTTTTGCATGTTCTTAAGCATAGGATTGCATTTCATGATATAAATATTGCATAACATGCATTATCTTGCATTTAGAATAGTTTGAATAAAATGGAGGTTAATTGTCTCCTTTTATGTGCTTGGACAGGGTAAACATTTTATTGGGGCCTCAGATCAAAGATCTAACTGTATGGATGTGATCAGGGCGACGATTGGAGTTCAACGACTCCAAGATCGCCTTAATCAGGCATCCGTAGCATCAGATAGTGACCAGGGAACCCTAGAAGATCAAGGGTCAGATGGTGTAAATCTGCACTTCAAACGACAAATCCGACCACACGGATGGATTCGGATCGACGATCGCAACCCAACAACGCAAAAATCAAGTCAATCAGACATCTATGGCACCATCTACAACATCCAGAAGATGGACGGCCAAGATGGCGCCACGTGGCACCATCCCGACCGCCCAAACGGCCGCATCCATTTTCTGAAGACCCCGCACCCGCTCCCTCTCCGCCGTTGGATCTCGATCCAACGGCTGTGGTCAGCCGTGCCTAAAAGCGCCCGCTCGACCATCCGCACCTCGTAGTGCAGCGGTCGAGTGCGCTTATGCGAGCTGCAGGCGCGGGTTCGAACCGCAGCGAAGGGGAGGAAGGCGCGGGCGAGCGAGGGCGGGCGTTGGATCTTGATCGAACGGCCGTCTGCGCTTAATTGAGATCACGCGCAATTGAACGCGCGACAAGGACACGCGATCGTACGCGCTGGGCGGGCGCGCAGCAGCGGTCGGAGATGCATCTTAAGCCGTCCGATCTCGCGATCGGACGGCTGAGTTCTGATAACGTGCATAGGCGTTGAAGAAGAGCGCAGCTGAGGAGGCACGCGTGGGCGTGGGTGCTACGCCCACGTTGGGGCTTTAGTGACGGATTTATCCATCACTAAAGGCCCCTCATTTATTATTTTAAAGATGTAATGACCGTTTTGCCCCCACTCCTTGCAACTATAAAAGGAGACCCCCTCCATACGAAATTCTCATCCCTTCCTTCTCTTTACCTCTCCAAAGCTCAAGAGGAGCTTGTCCCACTCCCGGGATGCTTCTCGCGAGATAAAGTCCAAATTTTCGTCCCCCTTCGGGAGTGGATCCCGCGACGACGACAGTGTGCTGCTCCGTTCCCGTTCTTCTGCTTCATCCTCCTTCGTCCTGCTTCGTCCTCCTTCGTTCAGGCGTCGTCCCATCCGGCTCATCCTCCAAGCAACCATCGAGGAGGATTTCTCTCTCCCTATTCTTTTTGTTGCTTTCTAGTATAGATTTACTGCTTTCTAGAGTAGTTCTGCTCATCCTCCAAGCGATCGTCGAGGAGGACATTTCTCCCTCCATTCTTTTAATGCTTTCTAGAGTAAATTTATCACTTTCTAGTGCAATTATTTTATGCTTGCTAGTTGTAATGAATAATCTCCTTAATGATAAATTCTCTGTTTATTCTACATCTCATTTTGATTTCTATGTGTAATATTCTCTCTCTCTTACCCTCTCTCTCTCTCTTCTATTTATTGAATTACTTCATGACAAATAAAAAAGAAACGCGTAGTTTTTAAATCAAACGTCCACCTCCCTGTGTTCGACATGGAATTTCAATTTCGGTATAAATTTTATTTGTTGAACACGAATTCTTCGCTTTCAAGCTACAACGACAGGTTTTCCAAAATCAAACACGTTAGCGTAGCGATTCGAGCGTTCAACATTTTGGCGTCGTTGCCGGGGAGGCGACGATCTTTGATTTCTTTTCGCGTTTTGTAACTTATAAATCATTTACCTCACTTTTCTCCTTTCTTATTATAATTGCAGGTACTCTTTCGAGACAGGCAAAAGCAGTAGATCGGAGAAAAGTGCTGTGGAGGGTTCTGTGAGTTATCCCCCACCTCCCACCCATTAGATTTCATTCCACAACATAATAATTCAAACATCAATCAACTTAGGTGTTTTTATAAACTCTAAGGTTAGATTGTTTGTTGTTTGACACCCATACTCACCCCAACCCCCACATTAAAAAAAAGAAAATATAAATAAAAAAAAATCTCACAGAAGTACACAACCTCATCTGATTTTCTAACTCAACTGGTAAACCGATCTTAGGAACTGATACACACATTCAAACACATAATTGAGTAGAAATCAGATTAGGTAATCATTTGTGTGCCTAATTAAGTAGTGCATCAGGCCAATTGTTTGAGTTGATTGGGTCGCACCACTTCAAATAAAATAAACTCATCAAGTAGCTGCCAATTAGGTTCAACTCTTAGGGATTTACCAGGCACTCCACATTCTTTTTAAACTTTAAAGGAAAACATTTTCATCTGTGGTTGCAAAACCTGGTGTGCCAACGAAACTTGTTTGAAAACACCTAAAGTTGAATCCTAAAAGCTACTAAGCAAGATTTGAAGCTTAAAATTCACCACATCAAAAACAATCTTGCTGAAAACCACTGGTTGTGCACGCACACACAAATCAATCAATCATTAAGGGCACAACCCATTTAAAGGGCCCATCACATTCCAAAGCACATTCAAACCTAGCCCTAAATAAAACAGAGTAGACGTTGGCCTTAAGGATTGGACTCGCTCTTCAGAACCCAGAACGAGATTATTTTCGATTAGTCTGTTTCTACTGTTCAATCTGATGTCTAGCTAGGGGAGCAGAGTTAAACGATCACGGCTGGGGGGTACACTAGGAACCGGAGGTGCAAGCCGAAGGAAGAACCTTCTCCCCAGTCCCTCCTTCTAACTGGTTGGATTGAACAGACAGAAGTAGATAAAATCGTTTCTTTATCTCAAGACAGGTTTTGGGAGTCTGTAGGTCTTTAGGCTAACCCATTTAAGGACAGGTTTGATTATTTGTATTGCAGGGTGTCTTTCTTCCTCCCGTGTCTCATGAATCCTTCCACATATTTCACGCATTCCCGCTCTTTCCCTCCTGTTGTGAATTATCCTCAACATGACGATTATCCCGACTCATATTGTAATCAACCATCAGTTAGTTGGGATAATTCGGATTGGGGATACAATTCTAGACCTCTGTGTTTAGGGTCTAACCACGAACACTTTGATTCTGATTTCTATCCTTCTTAGAGCTACATCGATTATAGATCGTCTTCCATTCATAAACAACCTAATATGATCTACAATCAAGAAGGATACACCAATCTTTACCCATCCTCTAATTTCACTGCCTTTAGGTTATCACCTTCTTTTGAACAATCTGAAATGACCTATTATCAGGAAGGATATAACGAATCTCAATTCGTTAATTCCCCTGCATTGAGCCCAAACCCGCCCAACCCTGAACCAACTCATTTGGTTCAGGTTAACCAGGTTCAAGATAAGGTTCTAGCTAACTTGAGGAATATCATTCAATCTTTAGAAGTTCAGCCAATACCTTGCATTGAGAGATTGGAGCCCCTGATTGAAATGATTGATGATTTGAATAAGTCTTTGTTGGATTGGCTCCAGGACATTAAGGATAAGAATCCTGGTGAGCTTCTACTTGGGAAATTAGCAAAATTGAGGATGAGATTCGTGATTACTTTGATTCAATCTTGGGATGATTCCCAGGATGAACCCTCTTCAGGAAAGCCAATGACAGAACCCGCTCAGGCACCTGTTGGGGGGACACGTGTTACGAGACTGACTAAATTGAATTAAAGCAACCAATTAAGGAAGATCTAATTTCTTCACCTGAGATCCCTGAGCCAGGTTACGAGGAAACGTATATCTCCTTGGAACAGAAAGTGACAAATGATTTTGGGACATACATTGATACGGATCCTGATTTCTTTGATGGTGAAGATTCAAGTTGCGAAGTCTCACGTGAGTTTTCTTAACAGGATTTCTGTGAGACAATTGGGCTTGAGGAATCTGATAGATCATTTGATAGCCCAGTAATTGAGGAAACTGATCTTAGGGCACACATTACGGATCCAGAATCGCATTTTCTGGATGATTCAATTCAATGCCTTGATTATCAGTTACACCCCGTTGAGCTTATCGATAATTTTGTTTCTGAGATAAATAGACCCAAGTCAATGTTGATTCTGCCACATCATTTAGACTTAGAGATTGCAAATGGGGTGATTAATATACAAGAGGTCCTAGAATTTGATATGCTGAATGAGGAGGATAGGAGTCGAGAAGTTCTGATTTGGGAAGTTAATTTTGGAGGAAATGGAAGATTGAGTCGAAGGGTTCCTTTTAAGCTGAAACCATCAAATCAGAACCCTTACGACATTTATTTCAAGGATGTCAAACTCAAGCACACATTCAACGATTATCCTTTTGAGCTTCAATTCTCTATAACCCGACTTTTTGGTGTTGGGTTGCGTCCTCATAAATCGCAAGCCCGAACCCTCTTGCATTCTGATTTTAGGTTTTGGGTAATTTTTATCAAGAACCTAAGATATTCTCGATTATGGGGAATGGGTCTGCACCACAATCTGGTCCACATCTGTGGACCTCTTTTGATAGGTCAGGGGATTCTTCTGTTTATTCTGATTCTGACCTGCACTTGTGAATTCTTCATTTCTTTTCCTTGTATAGTGTGCCTAGCTGAAGGCACTACACTCAGCACATATACAGTTCTTTTTAGTTTTCATCTCGGAGCGGACCTAACATTCACACAATTCAGGTGCTTTCTATGCTTTTCCACTCTGTTTTATGTCTTTTTAATACAGTGAGGACATTGCATTAGATAGGCATGGGGGGGTGGATATTTATCTCTGAATTCATTCGTCACCTCCGTAGATTTATTTTATTTTCTTTTATTAAAAAAAAATTTGAAATTAGGAAAGAGAATTTATGTTTAAGAAAATTTCAATCTTAAGAAATACTACATTATGATTTGAACACAAAGACCCTTCAGGTCTTTGAACTTAATTAGCCCGTGTATCCACTAAAATGTGGATTTGTCTTTGAGTCCTCACCATCTTAATTATATTGTAATTGGAATAAATAAGTTTGGGTGATAAGTACACGACTTATCAACCTGCCCTCTGATTTGAGGGAATTTTGAGTCTTAAGCATCTACACACTTTCTTTGCACTGACTCGTTCGGCGATTTTAATGGAAATTGGGTAGCTAATGAACCTTCTAGGATAATATGGCTGATAAGTTATCATGGGTAATAGCCCATAGGTAGGTTGTCCAGAGCCCAGTCACTGGACCTTTCTCTTTTTGCTGCCTTTAGGTAAATCTTAGATCAGGGAAGCCACCTACTTAAAAAAAAAAGAATCAAAAAGAAATAAGCCACACTTCGCCGCACGAGTATGGCTGGCAAGTTGTCGATGGTAACAGCTCATTAACTGGTTGTCCAGAACCCAGCTCAATAAATGCACTAAAAATTCCCAAAACACTTAGGAAGAAGCGGAGAAGTAGAATAAACTGGGGAGATATACACTGGATTCACCCTTGTGTTGACCCCGTAAAAAGAATAAAAGTAGGGAGAAAGCTATCGATTGTAAAGATACACCTTTAGGTAGAATTATTTTTGAGGTCACCTAGAGGCGTAGAAATCCGAAGTTTCTTTTTAACTGTCGGTCAATAAGTCTATCACAATCACAATAAGATGCTTAAAGCCTAGGGTTCTCATCAAATCTTGGGTGAGTTGAATGGCCATAGAAAGCCACTCTTAAACTCTAAAATTTGCAAATCCAAAAAAAATTAGAAAAGAGTAAAAAGAGAAAAAGAAAATTTTCTTTGAATAAGGCGAGGGCTTGAGGCTGTCTGCATTTTGGCAGATACTTGGGCACTGTTGTGTCTTTGAAAGTTCAGTTCCTAAGTAGATAATTTCTTAATGATTGAAAATAACTCAGCTCCAAATAATCCAACCTAATTCTTTTATAAATAGCATATAGTTTTTGCTAGGGACTAGCAAAAGATAGGCATGGGGGTATGATGTAAACACATTTACACTACTTAGATGTCTATTTATGCATGTTCTTAAGCATAGGATTGCATTTCATGATATAAATATTGCATAACATGCATCATCTTGAATTTAGAATAGTTTGAATAAAATGGAGGTTAATTGTCTCCTTTTATGTGCTTGGACAGGATAAACATTTTATCGGGACCTCAGATCAAAGATCCAACCATATGGATGTGATCAGGGTGACGATTGGAGTTCAACGACTCCAAGATCACCCTAATCAGGCATCCGTAGCATCAGATAGTGACCAGGGAACCCTAGAAGATCAAGGGCCAGATGGTGTAAATCCACACTTCAAATGACAAATCCAACCACACGGATGGATTCAGATCGACGATCGTAGCCCAACGACGCAAAAATCAAGTCAATCTGACAACCGTGGCACCATCTACAACATCCAGAAGATGGACGGCCAAGATGGCACCACGTTAGCCACCCAAACGGCTGCATACATTTTCTGAAGACCCCGCACCTGCTCCCTCTTCGCCGTTGGATCTCGATCCAACGGCTGTGGTCAGCCGCGCCTAAAATTGCCCGCTCGACCATTCGCGCCTCGTAGCGCAGCAGTCGAGTGCGCTTACGCGAGCTACGGGCGTGGGTTCGAACCACAGTGAAGGGGAGGAAGGTGCGGGCGAGCGAGCGTGGGCGGGTGTTGGATCTTGATCGGACGGCCATCTGCGCTCAATTGATATCACGCGCGATTGAACGCTCGGCAAGGACATGCGATCGTACGCACTGGGCAGGCACGCAGCAGTGGGCGAAGATGCATCTTAAGCTGTCCAATCTCGCGATCAGACGGCTGAGATCTGATGAACGTGCATGGGCATTGAAGAAGAGCGCAGCTGAGGAGGCGCGCGTGGGCGTGGGTGCTACGCCCACGTTGGGGCTTTAGTGACGGATTTATCCGTCACTAAAGACCCCTCATTTATTATTTTAAAGATGTAATGACCATTTTTCCCCCACTCCTTGCAACTATAAAAGGAGACCCCCTCTATACGAAATTCTCATCCCTTCCTTCTCTTCTTTACCTCTCCAAAGCTCAAGAGAAGCTTGTCCCACTCCCGGGATGCTTCTCGCGAGATAAAGTCCAAATTTTCGTCCCCCTTTGGAAGTGGATCCCGCGACGACGACGGCGTTCTGCTCCGTTCCCGTTCTTCTACTTCATCCTCCTTCGTCTGGGCGTCGTCCCATCCAGCTCGTCCTCCAAGCGACCGTCGAGAAGGATTTCTCTCTCCCTATTCTTTTTACTGCTTTCTAGTATATATTTATTGCTTTCTAAAGTAGTTTTGCTCATCCTCCAAGCGATCGTCGAGGAGGACATTTCTCCCTCCATTCTTTTAATGCTTTCTAGAGTAAATTTATGGCTTTCTAGTGCAATTGTTTTATGCTTTCAAGTTGTAATGAACAATCTCCTTAATGATAAATTCTCTGTTTATTCTACATCTCATTTTGATTTCTATGTGTAATATTCTCTCTCTCTTACCTTCTCTCTCTCTCTTCTATTTATTGAATTACTTCATGACAAATAAAAAAGAAATGCGTAGTTTTTAAATCAAACGTCCGCCTCCCTGTGTTCCACCTGGAATTTCAATTTCGGTATAAATTTTTTTTGTTGAACACGAATTCTTCGCTTTCAAGCTATAACGACAGGTTTTTCAAAACCAAACACGTTAGCGTAGCGATTCAAGCGTTCAACACCCTCCATCCAAATGTCTGGGCAGACGTTTGATGGCTCATCTAGACTTCTTAAACAACCCAAAATGGCAACAAGTCATTTCACTGGGATAGTCGAATAAGGGTACGCGGACTGTGGAGGGGTCTCTGTGACCCCTGTTCTGTTCTGAGGGGCGAGACCCCTATTCTGAGAAGGTAAGGCCCTATACTGTTCTCTGCTATCCATATAGGCGTACCTGCTAGCAGAAACGACTGACCACATGCCAGTGTGGGATATCTACCCGTGCATTTATCACGTGTGCCGTAGTCTCTGCTACGTCACGACAGTGACCTCGGGGTGGTTGACTGGGTGTAGGACTACCACCGGGGACTCTCCAAGCCAGGAGGGCACCACATGTACATTCTACATCATGGGAAATACTGCAATCAAGATCTTCCCCTTGGGGGACAGTCAAGATCAAGAAATGACTAGTTCTTAAGAGAATGAAAAATTAGAACTACTCGTTGAGCTAAATGGAAATTTAGAAAAAATAACCAGTTACTTGTCTTAAATTAAATTGCAACTAAATGTTTTAGTTGCCACTCTACTCAGCGTTCGCTGACTCCAAAAATTTTATAACCTTGTCCAGGTCAGGGAGTTGAGCAGCTAGCACCATCGGCTGCAGAGGGAGCTGGACCCAGTAGAGCTCAACCTTAGCTACGTTTCTTTTCTGTTTCCTAGCTTCTATTATTGCAGTGAGTATTTTTGTTCTATGTAACACTGTCCCAGTTACTTTTCCATTGTACTTTTCTCTGTCGTAGTTGTGATGGCTTGTAATATTGATAGACTTTTTCGCTCTATTTCTTTTACTATCTTTTGGTTATTTTTCTACTTAGTTACATTGCATGTGTGGTTGTGAATTATTTCTTGCATTTTGGTTATTTCTTGTTGGACAACTAGGTCTTGGGATTAGTTGAGGTGGGTTGGTCTAGGGTCCTGTAGGGATCTGAGATCGGGTCGTAACAAGATCGTATCAGAGCAAGGTCGTCCTGAGAAATGAACCAAATGGTCTGAAGAACAGCCACTCACATGCATGTAACTAGGCTAACCATCACAATGTATCGCTTTGATCTTTGCTTCGAGTTGTATCTCTTGATGTGATCTGTTATCATTGATCGTTCCTACTCTTTTTCCTGTCACCTTGTAGGAGATGCCTCGTCAAGGAGTTCCCGAGGCATGCCGTGGACGTGGCCGTGGGCTGGGTCGGAGGGGTGGGCGTGCTGAACTTGGGGCACCAGTCGACCCGCCTCTCCTTTCAAGCATTCAGGCCCAGGATATCACCTAGATGATCTGAGATATAGTATAGGAGGAGTTCCAGCAGCCTCCTCGACCACCCCTTCCTGAGGACGTGGAAAGAGAGTCCTCCGTGGGACAGGGGAACCGCCATAGCGTTGTACGAGCTGGAGGGGGAGGGGGTGATCCTCCACCACCCCCACCGCCCTAAAACATCTCTGAGAATGAGCCCGCCTTACTTGGAGGCATACATGTTCCCCCGTTGCAGCTTCACCACGAACTTTTCGGCCAGTTCTGGAAGCTGAAGCCCCCACCTTCAAGGGGGATGAGAGCTCGTCTGAGGTAAAGGACTGGCTGGAGCAGATAGAGAAGGTGTTCGACACCCTCCGCCCTCCTGCAGAGTGCCGTGTGGCCTTTTCCGTGTACCAGCTAGAGAGCGTAGCCCACAGGTGGTGGATGGAAGTCAGAGGCTAGGAGGGGAGAGAGTCGACGTGGAACCAGTTTGTGGCTCTTTTCTACGAGTAGTACTTTCTACAGACTTGGCAGGACCAGAGGAGGCAGGAGTTCCACAGTCTCCGTCAAGGGGCGATGACAGTTAACGTGTACCGCACGTGTTTTTTGGAGTTGTCACGCTTCGCCCCGACAACTTTATCTACTGAGGAGTAGCTCTTGTGGAGGTTTACTGAGGGCTTCGACCTGCGATCCAGGGGTATGTGAAACACCTGAAGCTACCCACTTTCTCTCGCATGGTTGAGGCAGCCATGACCTATGAGGAGACCAACCCGACTGCGTGAGACACTGACGGTGGACGGAAGAGGCCCTACCAACTAGAGTACTCCAGGGCCGATGAGAGAGGAGGCACACGGTGACCGCTGGGGAGCCGTCTCATTCTGCGAGGTGATGGGTCGGCCTGGATAGGTTGTTAATATGATGTTTTTATCGTTGAAATATGTATAGTGGTTAACCTAATTCAGACCTAACCATCTCTTTACAAAATTTTTAACCTGGCCTAATTGATTTTATCTTGTCACTTTTAGGCCCAGGGTCGAACTCAGGGAAGTGGGGTTAAAGTCGAGTTTCTACGTTTTCCTTAAAACGTGTCTCTTCCGTTCGTTTATTGTGTTTTTGATGTTTTTCTTATTTAGGTTTTTTATGGTAATCCTTGTTCTTGAGGCACACCCTCAAAATTGTGTCCTTGGCTTTTAGCCAAACAGAGTCCCAAAACAAGTCTTGCTACTCGCAAGACGAGGTACCTGCAAGTCAAAGATTATCTTTTCTTTTTTATGTATTTTTTTTATCTTTTTACTAACAGAAAAGCAAATAGACAGAAAGTAAATATAGTATGTATATATATATATATATATGTAGTATATATATATAGGGGTGGGGGTGGAGGTAGCGATGGAGTGTAGCACTATGTCGAGTCAGTCGACGTCTAGAGAGACGCAACCAACACGACTATGTGCCGCGTGGAGTGTGGATGGAGGATGGATGATGTATGGGACCACGCTTTTTGTGTACGCGTGTATTAGGAAATATCAACAACTGGTGCAGATATTCCCGCGATACAGCGTATAGTAAATAACGTGAAAATATATGTACATATGTATGTATATGAGTAAATATATCTATATGTATATAAATGTATAAGTATATATGTATAGATATATATAGATATATATGTATTATATATATATATAGGTGTATATGTATATATATATATGTATGTATATATGTATATAGCTATGTATATATGTATATAAGTATATATATATAATACTATATAGATGTATATATATATATATGTATATAAGTATATATGTATCTAGATATATATATATATGTGTGTATATATATAAGTATATAGATATGTATATATATATATGTATATAAGTATATATGAATATATATATAAGTATATGTATAAGTATATAGATATATATATACGTATATATATATATATATATATATATATAGATATATTATATATATGTGTGTGTATACATAAATATATAGATATACTATGTATATAAGTATATATATATATATATAAGTATATGTATAAGTATATAGATATATATAAGTAGATATATATATATACATATATTATATATATATGTATATATATTATATATATATGTATGTATACATAACTATAGATATTACTATGTATATAAGTATATATATATATATATATATGTATATATTATATATAGATGTATATAAGTATATATATGTTACTATAAGTGTGTGAGTGTGTGTGTATGTGTTGGTATAGGTGTGTGTGCGTCGGTGAATGTGTGTGTGTGTGTTGCTGTGAGTAAAAAAACAGAGAGAGAGAGAGAGAGAGAGCGGGAGAGAGAGAGAATACGTGAGAGAGAGAGAGCGGGAGAGAGAGAGAATACGTGAGAGAGAGAGAGCGGGAGAGAGAGATCAGCAGAGAGAGAGAGCGGGCTGGAGAGATCGAGAGCGCGGACAATGGCAGCGAGTTAAGTCGTCTGCTCGCGGCGGCGGACGTCTGACGCCGCGTCGTCTGAAGGCGGAGGCGGACTTCTGAAGACGGCGGGTGCGGGCGCGCCTTCGCGTAGGGTTCTGTAGGCCTGCGCGAAGGCGACGGGCGGGCGAAGGCGTGGAGGAGCGAGCGTGGAGGAGGTCTGCAGGTGGTCGCGGAGGGTCGCGGAGGAGGGCAGGGGGCAGCGCGAGGCCGTAGCCGGCCGCTGCAGTGCGCGCAGCGGACGGCTACAGGTGCAACTGCGAGGCGGACAGAACGGAGACGGAGGCGGGGAACGCCCTGCAGACGCGCGCGGAGGCGGTGAGCGACTGCGGGGACGGTCGCGGAGGAGCGGGAGGACCTGCTGCTGCTGCTGCTGTGCTGCTGCTGCCGTGGCTTCAAGCTTCGAAGCTTGGAGCGGCGGCAATGGCGTTAAAGAGAAAAAACGAAGCGAGGGAATGCACCACGCCCACCGGCTCGTCGAAGAGCTGGGCGGTGGTGCTCCCACTGTGGTGGTGTGCACCACAGTGGGTTCTCCTGCTCGCCGGGTGCTTCCTCGACGGAGGGCCGACGTATGGGAGGGGAAAGCGGTGGAGAAGATGGCTGCGGGTTTTTGTTGCTGCAGCCGCTGCGTCGCGAGGATGAAGCTGCAGCTACTTATAGAGGAGGGGAGAGTGGCGTGCCGGCTGCAGCAGGGAGAGGGTGTGCGAGTTGCAGCTATAGGGAGCGGCGTTGGCAGGGAGAAGTGACGGGAAGAAGTGCTGCGTGGCTGCTGCATGCAGCTGCGGGAAGAGTGCAGCCGCGGTAAGGGTGCAGCCGCGGGAAGGAGAGAAAAGAAGAAATCAAGAGGAAAAATAAAAAGAGGGTGATTTTGCAAGGAGGCACTTGAAGAAAAATGTAACTATGCAGGCGATTGTTTCACTCCTCTTCCTCTCTTGATTAAATGCATGCATGCAAGTGTTTTTACAAATGCGATTACAGGATCCTATTATGCAATGTTAATGCTAGAAAATAGCACAAGAAGGCGTTATTACAGGCGTGTTTTGAGGTGCAAACATATACCCCCATGCCTATCTTTTGCTAGTCCCTAGCAAAATAGTATTTAGAAATGATCTTAAGCTAAAGATTTTCTTCTGAGGTGATATCGGTGTGTTTATTATCGGATATTGTGAGAACTAATTGTAGAGAAGATTACCAGTACTTTAAGTCTTACATGACAAAGATCATCTCTCAACTAACCAGGACTCTTGATATTTAAACCCTAAATACGATTTCGAAGACCCAGGAGGTTTTGCCGTACTCGAGAGCTCAAGAGGTTATGGTTGTGCATAGTGAAGGATCAAGACTGACCAGATGAACCTTAAGACTCACTCCCAGGGTTTCACGAATTTTTAAGTACAAGTTGGTCCCAGTTTCAGCTCGTGTTTTTGGATTGACCGTTAAGATGATTACGGAAAACTCAACTCCCATTTTCTGATATTTTTTTGTGGCTCACCGAAAAACAAAGTATGCAGACATTTATGAGATATACTGACTCTTTTAAAACATCTCTCTTTTTTTTTTTTTTTTTTTCTTTTTTTTTTCTTTTTTTTTTCTTAACAACTCTTTTTTTTTTTTTTTTTTGAACCACGTGTCAGTATATCTCTTACAACACATTTTGAAGGAGCACACTTATTTTTCTTTTTGGTGGGAGAGTTTCTTTTTGGTGGAAAGAGTCACTCCTAAACACAAGACTAAATGCTGGGATAAAAAGTCTACCTGCACGCACAGGTAAGGACTCCACCTTCCCTAATGAACACTAGGGTTGGATCTTATGTTCACTTGGTCTTTCCTGATATGTGTAGTGTGAACCAAATTTACTTAAGCTCTCAAGAAAAAGCAAACCAACGGATCCTGTACTGGTGTCTCAGGTACAAGAATACGTCCTTAGTTAAGAGAGATTTTGATCTATTTCGTCAATACTTTAAGTGAATTAAGCCGAGCCTGAGCGAATCAAGCTTCTGTGGCCTGGAAATTCTTCAAAACAGAGGTTGAATATCCATAAACACTTATTGAATTTTTTTTGTTTCAACTTTCAAATCATTACTAAACACCATTTATTATTAATATATATATATATATTTTTTTTCTTTTTTTTTTCTTTTTCTTTTTCTTTTTCTTGCATATTTATAAATAGGTGGTAATTGTCTGATACCATAAAATACCCGGATCCTATGGATGCCTATCCACCCCCCCATGCCAAACAATGCTATGTCCTCATATGCATGCAGGGAAAGGCAGAGAACGGACGACAGATCGGGTAACAGGAGCTGAGGTTCAGGGTATAAATCAGGGTGGAAGGGTGGGTGGATGGTGGGTGGTGAAGAGAAAAGCGAAGTAATCGCGATAGAGGCGTGAAAAGTAATGGTGGATGGTGAGAGATTTGGCATTTTCTGGGACGAGAGTGTCCCAGGTGGATCAGAAAACAGATCAGGAAGAGGAAGTTGGCCCTTAGATTGGCCAAGAAGGGGGGCTTTTTGGATAGATGGATCCAAAAGGGAATAGCCCCGGTGAGTAAGATGTGGGCTCAAGGTCCCAGTGTGGATTTGCAAATCCGCCTGATTTAGCGGGAAAGAAAGGGCAATCCGGTCTTCCATAATGTGGACCGGCGGTGAGCAGCCCGGCGATGACTCAGACCACAAGGTATGGGAAGCGGAAAAAACCTCGTCAGAAGTCTGGTCAGGAGAAGGTACAGGAATAGGGAGGGATTGGGGAACGTCACAGTTTGTGTTGGTCAGGCAGTCGTCAGGTAATTCGCAGCAGTCTGAATCGGCTCCAATTAGTTCGATACACGTACTGACAGTCACGTCCTCGTCAGACGTGTCATCCTTGATGTGATCACTATCAGCATAAGAGTGCGGTGCTGCAGCGGGATTAACCTGAAATCCCGGAGGAATACTCGGAGCTTGCAGAATTTGATGAACCTGTTCCTGAGAAGCTTGTACCTGTGGTTACGGACCACAGGGTACAAAGTTTTGCGGGTTTGGAACAGGTTGGGCGAGAAAAGTGCCCTGAGATCGAGTCGCCATGCTTAGTTGACTGATCTCAGCATTCTGCTGCGCCAAATGCTGAAGAGAGGTCATGTTTTCTTTATGGCGCTTTGACATTTCCGTCATCATTCGCATCAATTTATCAAGAGGTTTTGATGCGTGTTTGGTTTTCAGCACACAAGGGCCTGATGGCAGATTTGCCATAGGATTAGACTGGGCCCTTGGGATGACGGGTGCGGACGATCGCATTGGTCCACCAGCGGGGTTTCGACGCTGCGGGTTGTTGGACCATGCAAAATTGGGATGATTGTGCCACCCTGGGTTATACGTGGCAGAAAACGGGTTGTTCCCCAGGGTGCAGGCATCTTCTATGCCAGAAGACGTGTCTGCATATGTGTCCGAGTACACGGAGGCTTGGTCCTCCGTGTTGAAATACTGGCTCGCAGAAGCCAGTTCCACATGACTTACCGAGTCGCTTGGCGCGACACTCGATAAGGAAGGCCTTGCAGGGTTTCTCGGGATAAGCCTGGTGTTGAAAGAATTGGAATTGTGACGAAGTGGTGAGGCGGGGGTGTGTGCCATGTTTGTGGAGGAGGAGGATGATTCGGCTCTTTTTCTAGATTTATCAGTCAATACAAGCAATTCAGGGTTTTGTGACCTCCTCCCAAACATGCACTACCACAGGAAGAATTGGGGAGATGAGAAGGGAAAAGGGATGAGAGAAATGACACCGCAAAGGTACACTTGATTACAAATCAATACAGTCAAGTTCCTAACCTCTACAGTGTGCCCTTAGACCTAAAGATCTAAGTTACCTACTATCACGAACTACGGAACCGAATGCGAGCACCGCGGAACCACCGGGCCAGATTGAAAGGCCGTTTGCCCCAGTCTTAGACACCCGATAGCACGCGGGAACTCTCACCAGCACGTAGTCGCTACACACAGGTAGTTAGACCTCCAATCCTTAGTAAGGGTCAAGTTACTACTAGTTTTAATTAGAGGCTTAGGGTCAAGTGCTTTTGGAATGTGAAGGGCGTTGTTTACGGGTAATGCCCAAGTGATTGATTTTAAGAGTGTGTAAGAACAAGCATGCAACGGGGAAATCTCCCTGAATTTTGAAGTTTTTATTGGTGAATGGTTTTTAGAGTTCAGCCTTAAGTAGTATGAATTTTAGGGTTTTGCTGAATTACCAATTCAACCAATTTTCGGGTTTTTGCAAAAATACAGGCTTTCCTTCTAAAACCCAAGAAACCCTTCTTCAATTATCAGTTAGTTAATGCATGCTAAAATGCAATGGGCTACCCTAAATGGAGATTTCTAAGTGTGGATGCACGAATCAGTTTTATATCAATGTGACAGGGAGCCAAAGCACTTCAATTCAAGTGCTCCCAATCACCAGAAATGATTTCCACACACAAGGCTTCAACCAAAAGATAAAGAAAATAAAATTGTTGGGGTTGAAGTATTCAGGATCGAATCACAGGAAAGTTTGAAAAGTCGTGGTGGGGTTGGAATCAACTCAATTCCAAGTCTCCCCACCAAAAATGTGATCCTGAATTAAAGATAAGTGAGGCAAAAGAGGGATACAAGCAATCTTTTTCTTTGCCTCAAAGAATACTTCCCACGACGAAAAATCTAAGAATCAAGATTCTCGGATTTTCGCTATGCGAAGTAAGGCGGGAAATCCCGGGGCAGTGGGAGTGAAGACAACCAATCAATCAAGTGAATTTTAATCCACTTGCCCTCAAGAAATCCCAAGAAGTTTTTCTAGTTTTTAGTTTAAATTTTTTTTTTTTTTATTGTGGTGGCAAGTTAACCCTAATTTGATGAGAAAAGAAAACCTACTTGTTCGGCAACGTGTGCGAAGCTCCAATGCGATGTCGACGTCTTCACGCTCTCGTTCCCGCCTTGGATCTGCTCACGTCCTCGACTTCGTCAGCCTTCTTCTCCTTCCACCAGGTTCACCCGCACACCAAAAAACAACAATACCCGTGAAGAGAGAAGAGACAAATTTAAAGGAATTGGATAGAAACTTACTCGAAAGCGCACCTCCCCGGCAACGGCGCCAGAAAAGTCATGATGGGTCGGCCTGGATAGGTTGTTAATATGATGTTTTTATCGTTGAAATATGTATAGTGGTTAACCTAATTCAGACCTAACCATCTCTTTACAAAATTTTTAACCTGGCCTAATTGATTTTATCTTGTCACTTTTAGGCCCAGGGTCGAACTCAGGGAAGTGGGGTTAAAGTCGAGTTTCTACGTTTTCCTTAAAACGCGTCTCTT
Organism: Thalassia testudinum; assembly: GCA_037157565.1. Taxonomy (NCBI): domain Eukaryota; kingdom Viridiplantae; phylum Streptophyta; class Magnoliopsida; order Alismatales; family Hydrocharitaceae; genus Thalassia; species Thalassia testudinum. Next base: position 15,511,157 of record JAZHRO010000067.1, on the reverse strand, counting down.
CCGTTCGTTTATTGTGTTTTTGGTGTTTTTCTTATTTAGGTTTTTTATGGTAATCCTTGTTCTTGAGGCACACCCTCAAAATTGTGTCCTTGGCTTTTAGCCAAACAGAGTCCCAAAACAAGTCTTGCTACTCGCAAGACGAGGTACCTGCAAGTCAAAGATTATCTTTTCTTTTTTATGTATTTTTTTTATCTTTTTACTAACAGAAAAGCAAATAGACAGAAAGTAAATATAGTATGTATATATATATATATATGTAGTATATATATATAGGGGTGGGGGTGGAGGTAGCGATGGAGTGTAGCACTATGTCGAGTCAGTCGACGTCTAGAGAGACGCAACCAACACGACTATGTGCCGCGTGGAGTGTGGATGGAGGATGGATGATGTATGGGACCACGCTTTTTTTGTACGCGTGTATTAGGGAATATCAGCAACTGGTGCAGATATTCCCGCGATACAGCGTATAGTAAATAACGTGAAAATATATGTACATATGTATGTATATGAGTAAATATATCTATATGTATATAAATGTATAAGTATATATGTATAGATATATATAGATATATATGTATTATATATATATATAGGTGTATATGTATATATATATATGTATGTATATATGTATATAGCTATGTATATATGTATATAAGTATATATATATAATACTATATAGATGTATATATATATATATGTATATAAGTATATATGTATCTAGATATATATATATATATATGTGTGTGTATATATATAAGTATATAGATATGTATATATATATGTATATAAGTATATATGTATATATATATAAGTATATGTATAAGTATATAGATATATATATACGTGTATATATATATATATATATATATATATAGATATATTATATATATGTGTGTGTATACATAAATATATAGATATACTATGTATATAAGTATATATATATATATATATAAGTATATGTATAAGTATATAGATATATATAAGTAGATATATATATATACATATATTATATATATATGTATATATATTATATATATATGTATGTATACATAACTATAGATATTACTATGTATATAAGTATATATATATATATATATGTATATATTATATATAGATGTATATAAGTATATATATGTTACTATAAGTGTGTGAGTGTGTGTGTATGTGTTGGTATAGGTGTGTGTGCGTCGGTGAATGTGTGTGTGTGTGTTGCTGTGAGTAAAAAAACAGAGAGAGAGAGAGAGAGAGAGCGGGAGAGAGAGAGAATACGTGAGAGAGAGAGAGCGGGAGAGAGAGATCAGCAGAGAGAGAGAGAGCGGGCTGGAGAGATCGAGAGCGCGGACAATGGCAGCGAGTTAAGTCGTCTGCTCGCGACGGCGGACGTCTGACGCCGCGTCGTCTGAAGGCGGAGGCGGACGTCTGAAGACGGCGGGTGCGGGCGCGCCTTCGCGTAGGGTTCTGCAGGCCTGCGCGAAGGCGACGGGCGGGCGAAGGCGTGGAGGAGCGAGCGTGGAGGAGGTCTGCAGGTGGTCGCGGAGGGTCGCGGAGGAGGGCAGGGGGCGGCGCGAGGCCGTAGCCGGCCGCTGCAGTGCACGCGGCGGACGGCTACAGGTGCAACTGCGAGGCGGACAGAACGGAGACGGAGGCGGGGAACGCCTTGCAGACGCGCGCGGAGGCGGTGAGCGACTGCGGGGACGGTCGCGGAGGAGCGGGAGGACCTGCTGCTGCTGCTGCTGCTACTGCTGGGCTGCTGCTGCCGTGGCTTCAAGCTTCGAAGCTTGGAGCGGCGGCAATGGCGTTAAAGAGAAAAAACGAAGCGAGGGAATGCACCACGCCCACCGGCTCGTCGAAGAGCTGGGCGGTGGTGCTCCCACTGTGGTGGTGTGCACCACAGTGGGTTCTCCTGCTCGCCGGGTGCTTCCTCGACGGAGGGCCGACGTATGGGAGGGGAAAGCGGTGGAGAAGATGGCTGCGGGTTTTTGTTGCTGCAGCCGCTGCGTCGCGAGGATGAAGCTGCAGCTACTTATAGAGGAGGGGAGAGTGGCGTGCCGGCTGCAGCAGGGAGAGGGTGTGCGAGTTGCAGCTATAGGGAGCGGCGTTGGCAGGGAGAAGTGACGGGAAGAAGTGCTGCGTGGCTGCTGCATGCAGCTGCGGGAAGAGTGCAGCCGCGGTAAGGGTGCAGCCGCGGGAAGGAGAGAAAAGAAGAAATCAAGAGGAAAAATAAAAAGAGGGTGATTTTGCAAGGAGGCACTTGAAGAAAAATGTAACTATGCAGGCGATTGTTTCACTCCTCTTCCTCTCTTGATTAAATGCATGCATGCAAGTGTTTTTACAAATGCGATTACAGGATCCTATTATGCAATGTTAATGCTAGAAAATAGCACAAGAAGGTGTTATTACAGGCGTGTTTTGAGGTGCAAACACGAGGTCACTAGTGGCCTTTGAGGGCCCCAGACAGAGGCCAGCTACCAGCACCGGACCCCAGCCTAGCCACCACTAGGGACCGACTGAGGGAGGATGCCGTGTTCCTCTCTACTACTAGTGTGGCCAGCCGGGCCACATCAGGAGGGACTGTCCATCTAGGGCTGGAGCACAGCAAATGCTCCCTGCACCGAGCACCAGAGGTAGAGCTAGCGAACACAGTCACCAGGCTCCTGGGGGAGGACAGCAGTCACGAGGAGGGTACTGGCTAGCTACTGCTCGCCTAACTCAGAGAGTGGCCGCTTTGTCTACACCCAGGGATGAGGGGCATATCAATGCCCTAACACATAGAGATGCCAGGGCTTTGGATTCTGTGGTAGCAGGTATGGTTGCTGTGTCTGGCAGATTAGTCTATGTTCTTTTCGATTCTGGTGCCACACACTCTTTTGTCTCCTCGAGTTTTGTCGTCAGTTTAGGGCTGAGTAGTGTACTGTTAGAGGTTCATTTCCTGATTAGAGGGCTGGGTGGACAGTTATTCATAGTAGAGGTCTTTACAGACTGCGAGGTCACTATAGGGGGACACAGTCTTCTCGCCGACCTAATTGTAATCCCTATGGAGGACTTTGACGTGATCCTATGGATGGACTGGTTGTCTGCCTATCAGACCTTTATGGACTATTTTGGGAGGAAGATTGTCTTCTCCATACCAGAGTTGCCTCCCTTTGAGTTTCACGGCTAGCCAATGGACGGAGGTTTTAGGTGCATCTCCGCTCTTCGAGCAGCGAATCTCTTGGGCCAGGGGTATGAGGGCCTCTTAGCTTGTGTTGTAGCAGAGCCTAGTTCCGTGGCCAACGTTCAGAGTATTCAGGTGGTCTGTGAGTACCCTGACGTTTTCCCAGAGGAGTTGATAGGACTACTGCCTGAGCGTGAGATCGAATTTGAGATCTCACTAGTACCGGGGACCAGGCCCATTTCTACTGCACCGTACAGGATGGCGCTGCTTGAGCTGCAAGAGCTCAAGTCACAATTACAGGACCTGTTGGAGAAGGGCTTTGTGAGGCCCAGTGCATCCCCATGAGGAGCCCCCGTGTTGTTTGTGAAGAAGGATGGTACCCTACGGCTTTGTGTCGACTACCGACAGCTGAATCGAGTCACCATCAAGAACAAGTACCCGTTGTCTCGTATCGACGACCTCTTTGACTAGTTGAGAGATGCCACAGTGTTCTCTAAGATAGATCTATGGTCGGGTTACCACCAGTTGAGGATCAAGGAGACCGATGTCTCCAAGATAGCTTTCCATACTCGGTACGGGTACTAGTAGTTCTTGGTCATGCCGTTCGGGCTGACTAGCGCCCCCGCTGCTTTCATGGACATGATGAACTGTGTTTTCAGATCGTATTTAGCAGTTTGTGTGGTATTCATCAACGACATCCTAGTCTACTCACGGGATCAGGCGCAGCATGAACAACATTTACGTATGGTCCTGGATACCTTGAGACGGCGTAGGTTGTACGCCAAGTATAGCAAGTGTGAGTTTTGGCTGAGGTAGGTGACTTTCTTGGGTCACGTGATTTCAGGAGACCGATTGGCTGTGGACCTAACCAAGGTTGAGGTTGTGCTCAAATGGGAGAGACCACGCACGGTGACAGAGGTACGCAGCTTTCTGGGACTAGCAAGCTACTATCGACGGTTTATCAGAGAATTCTCTTAGATCGTGCGTTCTATGGCTCAGTTGACTCGGAAGGACGTGCCCTTTACCTACACCAACGAGTGTGAGGCATGCTTTCAGGAGTTGAAGGAGAGACTGACTTCAGCTCCTGTACTTACCATTCCAGACAGTAGTGGTGGGTTTGTGGTTTACTCTGATGCATCGTTGCAGGGGTTGGGTGGTGTGCTCATGCATTGAGGTTACGTTTTCGCTTACGCTTCATGGCAACTGAAGCCCCATGAGCATAACTACCCCACCCATGACTTAGAGCTGGTAGCAGTTGTCTTCGCATTGAAGACATGGAGGCACTACCTGTATGGTGAGACATTCGAGATCTTCACAAATCACAAGAACCTCAGGTACCTATTTGACCAGAAGGAGCTTAACATGAGACAAAGACATTGGTTAGAGCTCCTGAAGGACTACGACTGTAGCATCTCCTACCACCCAGGGAAGGCCAATGTGGTGGCTGACGCCTTAAGTCGGAAGGCTTCCACCCACCTGGCCATCTTGCAGGCATAGAGTTGGAGACTCATGGAGGAGGTGGGCAATTGGCGACCCCGGGAGTCACGGGGGTACTGCGGGGCAGTGACAGTGACGCGACAGGCATGACTAGAGCTAATAGACTGCATCATTGCAGGACAGATGGCCGATGCATACTAACAGACACTGTGAGATAGGGTGTTGACAGGGGACGCAGGAGACTTTTCCTTCTCAGATGAGATACTACGCATGAGGGGACGCCTATGCATTCCTAGAGACGAGGAGTTGTTGAGAGAGATCCTGACCAAGGCATACGGGTCCCGATTCACCATACATCCCGGAAATACCAAGATGTACCATGATTTGAGAAGTGACTTATGGTGGAGAGAGATGAAGTGGGATGTTGGTGAGTTTGTCCAGCAGTGCTTGGTATGCAAGCAGGTGAAGGTCGAGCACCAGAGGGCTGTAGGGCCACTACAGCCACTTCCTGTGCTAGAGTGGAAGTGGGAGAGCATCATCATGGACTTAGTGGTGGGTCTACCAGTTACCCATCGCTGACACGATGCAGTTTGGGATAGTAGATCGATTACGAAGACGGCACGGTTCCTGCCGATCTGAGTCACTTTTGGGCTAGCCTAGCTAGTAGAGAGATACATCAGAGATGTGGTGCGTTTGCACGGAGTCCCTCGTGAGATCATATTCGACAGGGATACTTGTTTTACTTCCAAGTTTTGGGTGGAGTTTCAGTAGGCATTGGGGACCCGTTTGAGGTTTAGCACCGCCTACCACCCCCAGACTGACGGGCAGTCAGAGAGCACCATACAGACACTCGAGGACCTCCTACGTGCTTGTGTACTTGACTGGAGATGCTCCTGGGAGGAGCATTTGCCCCTGGCAGAGTTTGCCTACAATAACAGCTATCATTCGAGCATCGGCATGGTGCCTTACGAGGCCCTATATGGGAGGAGGTGTACTGCACCCTTGAGTTGGGTCAAGGTGGGGACCAAGTAGGAGGTTGGCCCCAGGTTGATCCGGTAGAGTCAGGAGGTGATAGAGCATATTCATAGAAGACTCCGCACTGTCAGGAGCAGGTAGAAGAGCTACGCCGATAGGGAGCGTAGAGAGGTACAGTTCGAGGCTGAAGATCATGCCTTCCTCCATGTTTTTCCCATGAAGGACTTGCAGCGTTTTGGGGTGAAAGGGAAGCTCGCATCGAGGTTTGTGGGACCCTTTGAGGTCTTAGAGCGGGTTGGACCCGTTGCTTACCGGCTTGCCCTTCCTCCCCAGCTTTCTAGAGTGCACAACATGTTCCATGTGTCCAACCTCAGGAAGTACGTCGCCGATCCCAACCACATTCTGAGCCATGAGAGCGTTGACGTGGGAGACGACCTGACCTATTAATGGAGAGAGTTTCGCTTATTTGTGAGAGCAATAGCGGATATGTCGTAGTAATTAATGTGGTGGAAATCTCTCAATCAAATAATTAATATAGATAAGAATTTAAACCACAATAAAGGATGTCATATCCACAGGGAGGAACAGATTAACAAGTTCACAAAATATTTTTCTTTTTTTTCTTTTGTACTTATTCAATCACGTGCGCAATCCATTATCAAATCTGATGCGAAACAACGTGAAAAGAAGGAACACGTAATTATTTAGAAATGCAGGGATATGGATATAATTTTCCTTTCATGAAATAACTTGTAATGGCATGTAAAATAGTTGTATTTCAAAACATGGGGCTTTCTCTTTTAGGTCATGTGAGTGTATGGATTAGGTCTTATGCATTTATCACATCACCATTTAAAAGTTAAGTGCATGAAAGAAATGCTATAACATGTAAGGACATGCATGCAATTTCACTCAAATAAATTAATCCACTAAATAATGCAATAGTGTTTGGTAATGGCACAAATGGTAATTTTTAATTTCACCCAAAACAGAGGAAAATTCCTCTCTCCTTACGTGTTTGAAGAGGCTCAGCTGGCTGCGAGGTCCTTGGGGAAGGTGCGTTAGAGTGATGGCTTCACGTCGATGTTCTCGACATGGGTCGAGGTGGCCGGAGGCGGAGGTTGGCTGGCGGCGGGGCTTGCTACAGCCCGCTATCGCCACTACTAGACAGGCACTGGAAGCACTGTGGGGTCTACAGGATGCGATGTGGGCGGCTATTGCCTGCTAAGGGTTGGCATGCAAGGGCACTTGGCGAGGGTGCGCTGCTGGAGAGAGCGCGGGTGCAGGAAGGTCTGCGCCTATAGAGGGCGCAGTGAGGCACTGTCGTGGGTGCTTGCGATGGAAGGTGATGGCGTGGGCGCACGTGAATGGTGGATGCTAGGCGCGGCGCCTACTATGCACTGGAGAGAGCACGGGTGCAGGGCGGTGGGTGTGCAAAGGTGCTGGAGGGGCACGGCGCCTGTAGAAGGCGCGATGAGGCGTTGTCATAGGTGCGCGCAGGTGCGCGCCTACAGAGGAGGACGGTTGGCCTGTAGTGCCTGTGGTGAGCGGTGCAGCGCCTGTGGTGAAGGGCGCTGGAGGGGGCTATGCCTGCGGGCGCCTGGTTGGAGGTGTGAGCGCCTGCAGAGCGACGATGGCTCTGGAGAGGGGGTGGCACCTACAAAGGGCACAGGTGCGCGAGGGCAGTAGGGTGTTGGAAGGTGCAGTGTAGGTTGGAAGGTTTGGCGTGAGTGTGCTTGCAGAGGGTGTGCAAGGCGCTGGAGGTGGAAGGCAGGTGCTCGATGTGCACAGTGCATGCTGTGGATGATGGATCATGGATAGCCTTTCAATCCCCTCCGCTTCTCCTCTATATCTCTTCTCCTCTGCCTCCCAAGGGATTTTCAAAATCCCTTCCTAATTTTAGCTGGCACTTGTTGGGTTCTGTTGGCCGTAGGTGGAGATATTTGTGAGGGGAAAATATCTTTCCACCCCCGGTTCTTTTCCACATTTGATCCTCCTCCCTCTTCTTCCCGATATTATTCCTGCAACAAAACGTAAAATAATTACATACTATAAAATACAATAAAATAGATAAAAACTCAAGTAATGATGCAAGCACTTATTTAATGACTTAATTTGATTATTAACAAACATACTATGTTAGAATTGAAGTACTTAGGTGTAATAATAGTCCATTAAAATGGACTCATCACCTATCCCGAGAAGCCAATACAGATATTAGACAGAGCTGTCCGAAGTCTGAGACGGAAGCAGGTATCACTGGTGAAAGTCCTATGGAGAAGCCAGCAATACGAGGAGGCCACTTGGGAGCCTGAGGCAACAATGCGAGAGTAGTACCCGGAGCTTGTTGAAGGTACGTCTCTTCGGACCTACTTTGGTCCTCTTTAAGTTTGTTATGCACTTTTACCCTACTTTTTCCGCACCCTAATTGGCTCAAGTTTTAGGGATGAAACTTCCATTAAGTTTGTTATGTTGAAATGACCCGCTGCCTTTTTGGGTTGTTTAAGACGTCTGGATTAGCCGTCAAACGTCTGTCCAGACGTCTGGATAGAGGGTTGGTCATCTGAAAGTAGAAGGACCGTACCCTATTTTTCTTTTCCCACACACACTCAATAGGAGCACACCTCCTCTCCTCTCACCCTAAACCCTAACCCTTTCTATTTAAACCCACACCCACGCCACTCTCCCCATCTCCACCAACCACCACCACCATCTTTCCCTCCTGTTAGCCGCCACCTTCCCCCTAGCCACCAGCGTGGTGAGGGGAGAAGGAGAGGAGACCGAGAGCGTGGGAGGAGCTCGAGGGGAGGAGCTCACGAGTGAGTCGTGGGAGCTCGGAGGATCTTGTGTGGGAGGAGTCGAGGATGCGTACGAGGAGGAGGAGCTCGCAAAGGTGAGCTTCGCGACCTCCAGAAGCTGCCAACGTCGGAGCTGCGGGTGGCACGGAGGGGTTCCGCGTGGAAAAGAAGGCTCATGGAAGTTTTGCGTACTGGATATTTTCCAGTATCAGACGTCTGGAGCACATCCCAGATGTCCGGAATAGCAGAAGGATGTCCGGAGCTAAAGTCGGATGTCTGAAAGCATGCTTAGTGCCAAGGTACGTGCTTCTATGCGGTTTACGGACATGCAAGCTTTACCATAGAATTTTGGCCGACTATTTTTAGCTCTGTGCGTACGTACGTAGGGGGCAGAGCATTGGAAAGGTGCAAGGTACACCCTTTGAGGTGTTTTTGGATGTCTGGACACGTCACCAGACATCTGACTGTACCTTCGGATGATCGGAAGGAGAGTCTGACGTCTGGAACTCTCCTTGGACGATCGTGGAAGGGTCCCGATGTCCGAGGTAGCTGCAGGAAACCCAGGGTGAATACTGACGTCTTTTAAGATGTTTGGGGCTAGCCTCAGACGTCTGCTTTTGGACAGTGTGCATGTTTTTGGCCTGTTTAGGGCCCAAATGGAATTAGATTTCCACAAAGTAAGTACAGTTATTTTCCGCTTGAGTTTCTCTACGTGTTAGTATCAGTTGTATACAGTTTTGAACTCATTTGATGTGGTTGGTCATTTGTATAGGTCTCCAACCAGTTGAGTACGCAGGAGTCGCGGAGGCAACTGGATTTGCGATCCGAGCACCCATTCCTCCCATGTTTTTCAGTAGAGTGGTTTACATTAATATTATGATTTAAACAAATAAATTGCATGTTTAGAATAACTTGAATGAACCCTAGGTGTTTAGCGAAGCGAGATCAATGTTTAAAATTAATGCGTCGTAGTATAGTTGAAATTGCTTGAAAACAAATAAATTTTATTACTCGAAATTGTAAATCCAAGGTCAAACACATGAAGCAAATTGGGGTTTAAAAATCAAGAACACAACTTTGAGAAATTGAATATAATAAGCAATGAAAATCAGAGTTAATGCAAAATGTAAATATAGCCACAAAATATCAATGTATATGAAGAGCACAAAAAAGAATGGACGTCTGATTTTGTGAATCAGACATCTTAAACTAGTGATTGCTACAGTGCTATTTCTCTTCTTCTCTTCTCTATCTCTGATCTCTGTCTCTGTCTTTGTCTTTGTCTTCCTTGTTCTTTTCTTCTCTAATTTCTTCTTGCCTTAGCCTTCTTTTGCCTTTAGCTTCTCTGGCCCTTGTCTTCTTCTTCTTCTTTTTCCTTTCCTTCTGTCTTTGCGGCTCTTCTTTCTTCTACCTTCAACTTCTTCTCCATCTCTTTCTCTTGCTTCAGCCCTTCAGCCTTTAGCTCTTCTTCTTCAGCCTTGCCTTCTCCTTAGCTTCTCTGGCTGCCGCCTTCTCCTCCCTTGGCTTCTTCTTCTTCTGCTTGTAAGAGCAAAACCTACCCCTACCCGCCCCCACGATCTCTCTTCTTCTTTCTCTCTTAGGCTCGCTCTCCCAGATCCTTCTCGGGTAATCAGGTTGGGTATGCATGCCTGGGACCAGGCCCATCGGCGTGGGTGGTGGGCAAGGAGTGCAGGTTGGTCGGGTATACAGGGCAGGGCCAGGTCTGCGAGCAGTGGGTCAAGGACAAGGCTGTGAGGGCGAGTGGGACCTCACCCCGTGGTTAGGAGGCGAAGAGGCGCTGTGACTTTTTCCTCTTATGTCGCTGTGCTTGCTCAAGACTTTCCAAGGTGGGACTATGTTGTCCCACCTTCCTTCGCGAATGCCCGCAGCAGAAGCTTCCCCGATTGCAGTAGCTACGTGGGGCGTCAGTGCCAATTGCTTGGCTGAGGCTGTGCGCGAAGAGATTCCGTGCGACCTAGGACCTGTAGCCTAGAGCAAGGAGACCTGGGTGAAGCTCCCAAGCAATCTCCTTGCTGCATCAATGGAGGTGGAGACCTTCAACACCTGTCAATAGGAAAATGGTCTTGCGGCCTAGTCAGAAGGTTCAAGCAGCTTTTCCTGGACACAATAAAGGTAGTGAGAGGGTCAGCGTGGCTTGGGGTGGCCAGAGCGTGTGTGCCTAGGTCACCCTGTGTGTGCGAAAGTGGGTGTGTTTGGGGGGAGTTCTGGGGGTGTGGCATGGTGAGTGGAGCGAGGGTTTAGGATCAGTGAGGTGTGGCAGTGCTTGTGGGGTAGTTAGCAAGGTGGATGGAGGCATGGAGCGGCGGGAACACCTCACCGGAGGTCCGGTCGAAGGTGGAGAAGGTGGTGGTGAGTTGTGGCGTCGAGGCATGTTTGCAAGAATAAAAGATAGAAAAATTTTTAGAAGGGAGGGAGGACTTAGGTGAGTGTGGATAGACAAAGGGGGATGCAGAGAAGGCCGTCGGCTCGTATTGCCATCGCCGGAGACGAAGTACCTAGTGGGAGGAGGATGGCGACGACGAGGGGGTTAAAGGGACGTCGGCTGGTGCGACGCGACGTGGATGAAAAGGATAGAACCCTACAACTGGTATTGTGGCAGAGCGATGAGAGAGAGAGATGAGGGTTGCCAGAGCTTGCTAAGTTACTGACAGAAGGGGGAAGAGAAGAAATAGGAGGTTTCTCTGGCCAATTTCAAGCTTAGAGGTTGCAGGTTGATCTGGGCATGCTTTTATAGACCCTGGCAGAAGGTCTTGTGCTTGGAAGACAAGCTTCCAAGCATGACAACCTCACCGGGGTTGGAAGGTCCAAGGTGACCCAAATCTCTCATGCATTCACATAAGAGATTGGGTGCCAAATCAAGCCTCTGATTGTGTTCAAACTGGAGGAGATTTCTTAGAAAATCTCCCTTTCAAATTTGAAGGGGATTCTCTGAGGAATTAGGGAGATCTTTCCCTCGATACCTCGCTCGAGTAGAATTCTCTCCGCTATAATGGCAAAGTGACCTAATTGCAAAGAACGAAGATAAAGATAGGGGATTTTTGCAGAAGTTTTCAAAAGTTAAGGGTAGAAATGTAATTAGGCTGGACCTATTTGCAAAGTAGGTCAAGGTGAATTCCCTTTAGGTCCAAATTTTGGTAAAAACCTAATTTGACCTAAGGAATCAATGGTAAAGTTGGATTTTAGGTTTGACCACCTTTGACTGGGTAATTTACACAAAAACCCAATTTAGGACAAACATTTGACTCTGACCCCAATTTAGATCAAAATACGTTCTAACGGTCAAATTGAAGGTTCTAAACCCTAGAAGATATTTTTCCATGAATTTTATAGGGTTTAGGTGAATTTTATCCTGACTAAAACCTTTTTAAATTAAGTGGGCCTTTTGTAGGGTTACAAGAAGTCATTTAATTCCCAAAATTCACATGAACCCTTTTCTGTTTGAACCAACTCACTTTTTATCTTGTTAAGACCATTTGACCAATGTTTAGCCCATGAGAAAGTTGTACTATAATGGTAAAATTGTAGTTTTACCCCTTATTTCTTGCTTTTCTCTTAGAAGGGTTATTCATTGAGTTCGGACGTCCAGTTGGTTATGTAGGAGCTTTTGTTCTCTTTTCTGGGTCAAAATGAGCTAGTTAGGGCTCATGATGGTGTTCCCATCATACCCCTATACCTAGATTTTGCTAGCCCCTTAGTAAAATTTTAAGGTTTTAACTTTTGTTCTAGACCATGAATTCCTTGATGTTCAGAGATTATGATGAGTGCTTTTTTTCTTTTTGATTGGGTTAGAATGCCAACAGTAGGCTTAGAGGTACTCAAGTACCAACCAAGATCCAAATCTGACCAGCTCTAGCCTCGATCCTTTGCGAAGGTTTTTAAGGCCCACAGGAACTATCCTAAGGTTCGTTGAACTCCGCGGTTAAAGCACCCATGCTTGAAATGTATTTTTGCCCCAGTTCAGTTTACAGTGCATTTTTTTGCAAGAGAGAGACAGAGGATTTCTTTGTTTGGAGAGTTTTCACTCTCTTTTCTTTTTATTTCTAGCTTCAGATTGGCTTCTCAACACGGTATGTATCGGATTCCTCATCCCCATCATTAATCCTCGAAAGGTCCCTGGCAATCGATGCTTCGTGCTAGCATCACCCATGGAAACCCCCAGAACCCTGGCTTTCGAGATTTTGAGATAATCTCGCTCATGGTGTTTTGTATCTAAATCCAGACCTTGGCAATCGACATTTTGTGATAATGCCGCCCATGGCATTTGAACTAGCACAGGGTGCTTACGTGCCCCTGGTAGGATATGTAAATATCCTAGGAGACAAGCATCGAGGAGACGATATGTTATTATGCATCTTAGAGGGGACTTTCCCACCTCTCCGCGCCAGGAACTCATCCAAATCAACTTGCATTGATCGGCCGCTCCTAATCTAGGTGACTTTTTCAGAACATTTAAATGCTTTTACATGATTTTGATAATTATGTGCACTGAACCAGACTGTGTGTGGATTGGGGTGCTTAGGTTACCAAGTCCTGCAAACCAAAGGTCAATTAACGAGGTCGAATACTGTCTAAGACTTAGACGTAATACTTAAGCTCTGCATTTTCCCCAACTTCTTGAAGACTATCCAGATCTTAACGGATACTTGAATTTTTAAGCCTAATAGTCTAGCCTAAGAGGCCTAAGATCAGCATTCCTACTAATCTCTTTTGTGTCTCATTTAGCACTTTTTCCTTCATTTTTCTTTTTCTTGATATGGTCTAGAACTTCAGTTAATCCTTAATTTCTTAATAATGACTCTCTTTTTTTTCTTTTCTTTTTTCATTTTATGATCCTTTTTTGATATTTTTCACTTTTCCTTTTCATTTTCTCCTCATGATTTGTATGGCCTTAAAATTTTTTCCCCCTCAGAATTTATTTGTTCTTTTTCAATATTTTTTCAATTTTTTTGGTGTTTTTGTGATACGTGATTTTTTTGTTGAAACCTTTTCTTGTGAGATGAGTTTTCATGGTGTTTTCCACTTTCATACCCCCCCATGCCTACGATTTGCAATGTCCCCATTGTAAATTAGGTGGGTTCGAGTTCAGCTTAAATCATTCATTAGAACAGGTTTTGGGTGGGCGAACGGGTCGATGTGATTATTGTGAACGATTTCTAAACTCGGGTACGGGTACCTAATGTGGGGTCGGTTGTTCTAATGGTTGAACCCTAAAGTGCAATATGAATTCAGCATAGGAATGTCAAGAAAGGTTTCAGGTTTTTCAAGAATGACGGATTGCCTCCCATTAAGTACTGAGTTTTACGCCATCGGCTGGGTGCAATGAGCTCTGGGAGAATGGAGGGTAAAGGATATCTCAGCCAAATTTGTATCAGTCAAGTCAGTGAATGGTTTGAGTCTCTTACCGTTCACGACGAAAGGTTCTGAATCGTGGCTAAGTGGACTGATTTCAATGGCTCCATTTCCAAAGATTCGTCGGATGAGGTCGGGTCCGATCCAGTTTGATCGTAGTTTTCCTGGGAACAGTTTAAGCTTGGTATCAAAGAGTAGGACTTTTTGACCAAAATGGAAGATCTTTCTAGATATGTGTTTGTTATGAAAGGCCTTAACTCGCTCTTTGTAAATTCGCAAGTTCTCTACGCGTCGTGGCATAATTCATCGATCTCGCTCATTTAGAGCTTTCTATGGGTTCCTGCCTTAGAAAGATCCAGGTTGCAGTTTTGTACTGCCTAATAGGCTTTGTGCTCCAATTCAATGGGGAGGTGACATACCTTCCCATACACCAATATGAAGGGAGACATACCTAGTTGGGTTTTGTGGGCGGTCCTATAAGCCCACAAAGCTTCTGGAAGTCGGGATGACCAATCCTTCCTATCAGGTCAGATAGTAACTTGGAGGATTTTCTTGATCTCCAGATTTGATAACTCAGCTAGACCATTAGTTTAGGGGTGGTAAGGAGTAGAGATTGGGTGTGACACCCCATATTTGGTCATTAGTGACTTGAACTGAGCGTTAGTGAAATGGGTCCCTCCATCAGAAATTATAGCACGTGGAATCCCGAATAGTGAAAAGATGTTTTGATGAATGAATTTGATAACCACTTTATGATCATTGGTTCGGGTCGAAATGGCTTCGATCCATTTGGACACGTAGTCAACAGTGAGTAAAATGTACTCAAAGCCATCTGAAACAGGGAAGGGTCCCATAAAATCAATCCCCCATATGTCGAGGATTTCGCATACAAGAATCGGCTGCAAGGGCATCATATCACGATGGCTCATGTTGCCTAAGGTCTGGCAACGAGTGCATGCCTTATAGTGATTGTACGTGTCTTTGAAAATTGTGGGCTAATAGAAGCCGCATTGGAGGACTTTCGCTGCGCTTTTAGGACTTGAAAAATGTCCACCGCATGCCTGGTCATGGTAGAAAGACAATATGTCTTGAATTTCCGCTTCCGCGACACATCATCGAAAAATCTGATCAGCACCGATGCGGAAAAGATACGGGTCTTCCCAGAAGGAATACTTGGCATTGGAAAGCAATTTGTCCTTCTTGGCCTTCGGCCAATCAGACGAGATCTGATGTGATGCCAGGTAGTTTACTATATCAGCAAACCATGGAAGCCCTATATTGATAGTAAGAAGCTGCTCATCAGGAAAGTGTTCCGTGATGGGTCCGGAAGGGTCGATGATCTCAGAAGGAAGGCGGGATAAGTGATCAGCTACCACATTCTGTTTTCCCGCTTTGTCGCGAATCTCGAGGTCAAATTCTTGCAACAGCAAGATCCAGCAAATTAATCGAGGTTTCGCGTCCTTCACAAGAAGATGGCTCACAGCTATGTGATCTGAGTAAATGATAACACAGGAACCCAGGAGATAAGATTTGAATTTTTCCAAGGCAAATACTACTGCTAGCAGCTCTTTCTTAGTAACTGTGTAGTTACGCTGAGCCTCGTCAAGTGTCTTGCTAGCATAGTAGATGACCACGGGTTTCCCGTGAATTTTCTGCCCAAGTATCGCTCCTACAGTGAAATCAGATGCATCGCACATAATCTCAAAGGGTTGAGACCAATCAGGGGACTGTAGGATCAGGGCTTGGGTAACTCAATCACGGAGGATTTCAAATGCTTGAGTGCATTCTTTAGAGATTTTGAAAGGTACATCCTTAGAGAGTATAGTGGTCAGGGTGCGCGCGATCTTTGAGAAATCATGAATGAATCAACGGTAAAAACCAACATGCCCCAGAAAAGATCAGATGTCCTTGATTGAGCTAGGCATTGGGAGTTTGGAAATCAAGTTCACCTTGGCTCGATCGACTTGGATGCCTTTTTCTGAAATGAGGTGTCCCAGGATAATTCCTTCAGGCACCATGAAATGGCTCTTTTCCTAGGAAAGAACTAGATTCACATCAATGCACCACCTGAGGATTTGGACCAAGTGTAGGAGACAATTATCAAATGATTCTCCGAATACTGAAAAGCCATCCATGAAGACTTCTAGATAATCACCCACCATATTTGAGAATATGGCAAGCATGCACTGCTGAAAAGTAGCAAGTGCATTGCAGAGATCGAACGGCATCCTTTGGAATGCGTACGTCCCGGAGGGGCAGGTGAAAGTGGTCTTTTCTTGGTCCTCAGAATGGATTGCCACCTGGTTGTAACCGAAGTATCCATCCAAAAAGCAGAAGAACCTATTTCCCGTTAGTTTCTAGAGGATCTGATCAATAAACGGGAGTGGGAAATGATCCTTCTTCGTAGAGGAATTGAGTCTTCTGTAATCAATGCAGACTTTTCACGAGTTCACCACATGGGTCGGTATGACTTCTTTGGTTTTAGTCATGATAACGGTGAGTCCTGCCTTCTTAGGCACAACCTGGATTGGACTCATCCACCGACTGTCGGAGATCAGGTAGATGATCCTTGTATCTAACCACTTGATGATCTCCTTTTTCACAACCTCCTGCATATTAGGATTCAGACGTCTCTGCATTTCACGAGAAGGTCGTATGCCCTCTTCGGTGCAGATATGGTGTGTGCAACAAGAGGGGCTGATACCAGTCAAATCATCGAGAGTCCATCCAATGGCTCTATGATGTTGCTGGAGAACAGTAATCAGACGGGATTCCTGGTTAGGTGTGAGTCTGGAGTTGATAATCACAGGAAACGTCTGATTGGAACCCAAAAGGACGTACTTCAGATGGTCGGGAAGAGGCTTGAGTTCTAGAACGGGCTTATCAGTAGCAGTAGACGGTTCAGGGTGTGTGTCAGGAGCAAGGGAAGGAGTTATGGGTGTATCTAAGTCAAATTCGGACTCCTCTGATTGCAGATTTTGATCTTCTTGTGGTTGATTGGGAGTAATCAAGTTGTCCTCGATATATGATTCATCAACCACGGCCTTGATATCACATATCTGTTTTATAGCACCACAATTAATCCCTTGATGGGCTTTAAAGATGTCAATTTTCAGTGTTTGGTTCCCGAATTTCAGTTCAATTTGGCCCTCCTCACAATATATATTGGCCCTAGCAGTGGCCAGAAAGGGTCTCCCTAGTATAATTGGTGTATCCTTTGGGTTTTCAGGTGCATCCATATCCAAGACTACAAAATCCACCAGGAAATAGAAATCTCGTACCCTAATGATGACATCCTCGAGTACTCCATTAGGTGACTTGATAGATCGGTCAGCCAACTGCAATGTCACCTCTGTCGGTTTAAGCTCAGATTCCTCAAGGTGGTCAAGGAGGAATGTAGGTATTAGGTTTATGGAGGCACCTAAATCTAATAAAGTTCTGTCGAATTGGTTATCACCAATGGTACATGAAATCAGGGGAGTACTTGGGTCTTTTGCCTTAGGTGGGAGTTTGCTCAAAAGTACAGAGCTGGCTTGCTCTGACAGTACGATCGAACTCCCACTTTTGGTTCGCAGCCTACGGTTGGGTCTACACACGTCCTTCATAAATCGTGCGTGAGCCGGTACATGGCAGATTGTATCCATCAAGGGGATGTTTATATGGACCTGTTCAAAGAGCTTGACTAGATCCTCCTCAGGAGGGACAGGTTTGTTTGTCCTCTTTCCCTTGGTCAAGGCCTCGGGAAATGGAACCTTATTTGGTTCCTCTAGAATAGGTCCAGGTTCTTGATCTGGGATAGGGGTGCCCTGGATAACTATCCCAGGGCTTGGGTTACTACCCGGCTGAGAGTGGCTTGGATAAGGTGGATCTTGAGTTGCTTTACCACTACAGATTGTTACAGCATTCAGTCTTGCCAAGTTTTGGTTTGGGGTTGGTAAAATAGGTGGCTGCTGTTGAAATCCTACATAAGATGTCAAAGCTTCCATCCTGTCGGGTGATGGAACAGAAGGGGCTTGATAAATCATGTGAGCTTAGCCCGGATTTGGGTTCATAACGCACCTCTGGTTTGGCACGTTATTTGAATTCGGGAGAGGTTGCGAAGGGAGTGTGCCAGGTTGGCGGGAATTTGCCATCTGGGCGAGTTGATTGCGAACCACTGTGATCTCGTCCTTGTGCTGTTTTTGCATAACCGCATTTATCTTCTGAATGTCAGCCAGAGTTTGAAGGATAAGAGTCATTTGATCAGCTTGGGTTGGCCCAGATTGATAGGTGGGGTTGGGGCAAGGCTGAGGCGGCTGATATGGATGAGGAGCTTGTGGATGGGGTTGATATGGTGGTCTTTGATTATGAGTATTTCCTGCCTACAGGAAGTTAGGATGATTCCGCCATCTAGGGTTATAGGTATTAGAGAATGGGTCATTTTAGATGGCATTTAGGTCCTCGCAGGTCTGAGGAACCTCAGGAAAATTAGAGTAAGAGGGTTCAGAGTTCCCGTAACTAGAGTAGGTCGGATCAGAGTTTCCTCCGGTCCTGGAGTCAGACGGGGGTGGATACGGATCCATCCCCTGAGAAGATTAGTGATAGATGTTATGGACAGTTTCCCTCCCAAAAGGTGGAAGTACAAATGAGTTTTGCGCAAAGGTGGCTCGCTGCAGAAGTCGAGTCAACTCATCCACCTTCTTCTCGATGATAGATACCTTGTCCAACCGACTGGCCATCAATTCCAAGTCGACGGATGAGGACAGGCCCTGTGTCTCATGTGCTCCCCTTGGATTCGTTGATGTGCAGGTATTCGTCCAGTCAAATAAGCCCATGGAGTCAATATTGATGGAGTTCTCTCACATATTTTTGATAATCTCCCACATAGTGTCTTCGTGTTGACCCATGATATTTCCTCTGTAGGTTGCATTGATGAATAAGCAGATGTCTTCACGGAGTCCTTGGTAAAAAACTAGACTTGTTCCCATTTAGGAACTCTGTGATGGGGGCACTTCCGCATGAGATCCAAGAAACGGTCCCATGCCTCATGAAGAGGTTCTCCAGATTGCTGAGTGAAGTGTGTGATCTGGTGGCGCAAGGCATTCGTTAGACCAACTGGGAAGAACTTTTTCAAGAATTCGGATTGTAGTTCAACCCACGTGTTGATTGGATGTGTTTGAGTCTGATACCAATAAGCTGCCTTGTCCATTAGAGAGAAGAAAAACATCTTCATAAGAAGAATATCCCGATTTTGTACATCTGATCCGAAGGTCTGTGCCAGATGTTTGAGTTGTTTGATGTGCTGGAAGGGATCCTCGGAATTAAGCCCATGAAACTTTGGAATAGCATGAATCATGTTGGGCTTGAGTTAAGAATCAGGACTTCCACCCGAGATTTGGACTCGAGGTTAGATCATCACCGCAGCGGGATTATAGTGATCTTGCATCATAGGACACTGCGGTGGGTTTACAAAATTTTGAAATAGATCATTCAGGTGCTGGAGTTGGTGTTCAAGATTGTTCTCTTCTTCAACTGGTTGTGCCATGATGATGGAAGGAGAATTGGGTTCTGATGAATAAGAGGAGATGTCTATGTGGTGGGGTTGCTGCATAAACACGGACGTCGAGGCTTAGCCTCGACAGGAGTGGATTGCTAAAGGAGGTCTTAAGGACTTCCTACTGAACATGCACTGAAGGTTTGGATGAGAGTAGAATGTGCTGGACCCAATCAAGACACCCAAAAATTTGGATGACTGTAGAGGTTTGGGGCGGATGAGTCAGAAAAGTCATCCACCTGAGAAATACCTGGGCGGCTAGAGAGGGAGAGTCCTGCAAAAACCCCTACACGGTAGAGTATCCCCATGAGTTACAGGGTTTCCCCCACCCGACCTCTCTTGTCATTGAGATGCCAGGTAGACCAGAATGGATACCTTGACCTCTTAAGTCTACCACTTTTATTTAAGATCAAAGGTACTTAGGATTCCACTTGAACTTTAGATGTTTTGAGTGCAAAAGTGACCAAATTTCAAGGTTGGTTGACCCAACAAGGGGGTCAACTTCACCCATTTGTCTTTTAAGAGCTTTAGGTCCTTTCTTTTAGGGTTCAAGTGAAATTAAGAGCTTGAATTTTTAGGGTTTCTCTTGAATAAGTCTTTTCCATCAAGGTTTAGGCACACCTCTTTTTGGAAAAGTTGGTTCTTTCTTAGAAAGATGTGTCTCTAAAACCCTAAATTGGAATCCTTAATTTAGCTCTAATTTTGGTCCAATTTAGTTGCCACAAATATGGTATCTAGGGCTCAATCAAGAAGGTGGTAGCCCTAATTACCTTAAATGGATGCACAAATCAATATTTGTTGAAATCAAAATTAGGCAACTTTGGTGACTTAGCTAAATATGGAAAGCAGGTAGCCCTAAATTGATCTTTATCTTTGTTTTTCCTTTTCAAAATGAGGGGCTTAAGAGAAAGGGCTAATCAAAGATTACCTATCCCGGGTGTGGTTGTTGTGCGGCCTTCTTCTTTTGATGCTTCTCCCCTGAAACAATCACAACAAAAGAGATGTATCAAGTTAGTATCAAATCAAAAATTGTGATCGACATTTCTAAATGCCCGTTGCTCCCCGGCAACGACGCCAAAATGCTTAGCGAAGCGAGATCAATGTATAAATTAATGCGTCGTAGAATAGTTAAAATCGCTCGAAAATAAATAAATTTTATTACTCGAAATTGTAAATCCGAGGTTGAACACAGGGAGCAAATTGGGGTTTAAAAATCAAGAACACAACTTTGAGAAATTGAATATAATAAGTAATGAAAAACATAGTAAATGCAAAATGTAAATATAGCCACAAAATATCAATGTATATGAAGAGCACAAAAAAGAATGGACGCCTGATTTTGTGAATCAGATGTCTTAAACTAGTGATTGCTACAGTGCTATTTCTCTTCTTCTTCTCTTCTCTATCTCTGATCTCTATCTCTGTCACTGTCTCTATCTTCCTTCTTCTTTTCTTCTCTGGTTTCTTCGTGCCTTAGCCTTCTTTTGCCTTTAGCTGCTCTGGCCCTTGTCTTCTTCTTCTTCTTCTTCTTCTTCTTTTCCTTTTCTTCTGTCTCGGTGGCTCTTCTTTCTTCTGCCTTCAACTTCTTCTTCTCTTTCTCTTGCTTTAGCCCTTCAATCTTCAGCTCTTCTCCTTCAGCCTTTCCTTCTCCTTAGCTTCTCTGACTACTGCCCTCTCCTCCCTTGGCTTCTTCTCCTTCTCCTGCCTGCGAGAGTAAAACCAACCCCTACCTGCCCCTGCAATCTCTCTTCTTCTTTCTCTCTTAGGCTCGCTCTCCCAGAGCCTTCTCGGGTAATTGGGTCAGGTATGAGCACCCGGGACCAGGCCCACCGGCGTGCGTGGTGGGCGAGGAGTGCAGGTTGGTCGTGTATACAAGTCAGGGCCAAGTCCATGAGCAGTGGGTCACGGACAAGGCTGTGAGGGCGAGTGGGACCTCACCCTGTGGTCAAGAGGCAAAGAGGCTCTGTGATTTTTTCCTCTTATGTCGCTGTGCTTACTCAAGACATTCCGAGGTGGGACTATGTTGTCCCACCTTCCTTCGTGAACGCCCGCAGCAGAAGCTTCCCTGATTACAGCAGCTACGTGGGGCGTCAGTGCCAATTGCTTGGCTAAGGTTGTGTGCGAAGAGATTCTGCGTGACCTGGGGCCTGTAGCCTGGAGCGAGGAGACCTGGGTGAAGCCCCAAGCAAGCTCCTTGCTGTGTCAATGGCGGTGGAGACCTTCAACATCTGTCAATAGGAAAATGGCCTTGCGGCCTCGTCAGAAGGTTCAGGCAGCTTTGCTTGGACACGGCGAAGGTAGTGCGAGGGTCGGCGTGGCATGGGGTAACCGGAGCGTGCGTGCCTAGGTCACCCTATGTGCGCGAAGGTGGGTGTGTTCGGGGGGAGTTCTGGGGGTGTGGTGTGGTGAGTGGAGCATGGGTTTAGGGTCAGTGAGGTGTGGCGGTGCTTGTGGGGTAGTTGGCGAGGCAGATGGAGGCATGGAGCAGCGAGAACACCTCGCCGGAGGTTTGGCTGGAGGTGAAGGTGGTGGTGACTTGTGGTGTCGAGCCATGTTTGCAAGAATAAAAGATAGAAAAATGTTTAGAAGGGAGGGAGGTCTTAGCTGAGTGTGGATAGACGAAGGGGGATGCAGAGGATTCGGCCAGCTCATATTACCGTCGCCGAAGACGAAATACCTAGTGGGAGGAGGATGGCGATGACGAGGGGGTTGCAGGGACGTCGGCTGGTACGGATGAAGAGGATGGAGAGAACCTTGCCACTGGTATTGTGGCAGAGCTTCGAGAGAGAGAGAGATGAGGGTCGCCGGAGCTTGCTGAGTTACTAACCGGAGGGGGAAGAGAAGAAATAGGAGGTTTCTCTGGCCAATTTCAAGCTTAGAGGTTGCGGGTTGATCTGGGCATGTTTTTATAGGATCTGGTAGAAGGTCTTATGCTTGGAAGACAAGCTTCCAAGCATGACAACCTCGCCGGGGTTGGAAGGTCGAAGGTGATCCAAATCTCTCATGCATTCGCATTAGAGATTGGGTGCCAAATCAAGCCTCTGATTGTGTTCAAATTGGAGGAGATTTCTTAGAGAATCTCCCTTTTAAATTTGAAGGGGATTCTCTGAGGAATCAGGGAGATCATTCCCTCGATACCTCGCTGGAGTAGGATTCCCTCCGCTATAATGGTGGAGGGACCTAATTGTAAAGAATGAAGATAAAGATAGGGGGTTTTTGGAGAAGTTTTCAAAAGTTAGGGGCAGAAATGTAATTGGGCTAAACCTGTTTGCAAAGTAGGTCAAGGTGAATTCCCCTTAGGTCCAAATTTTGGTACAAACCTAATTTGGACCTAAGGAATCAATGGTGAAGTTGGATTTTAGGTTAGACCACATTTGATTGGGCAATTTACACAAAAACCCAATTTAGGGCAAACATTTGACTGACCCTAATTTAGGTCAAAATAGGTTTTAAGGGCCAAATTGAAGGTTCTAAGCCTTAGATAATATTTTTTCATAAATTTTAGAGGGTTTAGGTGAATTTTATCCTGACCAGAACCTTGTTAAATTAAGTAGGTCTATTTTAGGGTTACAAGAAGTCATTTAATTCCCAGAATTCACATGGACCCTTTTCTGTTTGAACCAACCCACTTTTTATCTTGTTAAGATCATTTGACCTGTGTTTAGCCCATGAGAAGACCCGTTGTTGTACTGTAATGGTAAAATTGCAGTTTTACCCCTTGTTTCCTACTTTTCTCTCAAATGGGTTATTCATTGAGTTAGGACCTCCAGTTGGCTATGTAGGAGCTTTTGTTCTCTTTTCTGGATCAAAATGATCTAGTTAGGGCTCATGATGGTGTTCCCATCACTAGGGCAGGAACAAATGAGTATGGTTTGAGCTACACTTTATACTTGAGATACATATAGAACCATAGGATGAGATTGAACCCTAAGGTAGGAACAAATGAGTACGGTTGAGCTACACTATTTACTTGTGATGCATGTGCACCTCTAAATGCTAGCAAATGAATGGTTATTTTAATGTGATGCTTTGTCTATTAGAAATTCACGAGCTTCCTGTTTTAAGAAGGAAACCAGTGATAGAGAGATTGGAATGTTTGGAATATGAAACGAAAGGAATACCAGCATGAACCCTACGGGGAATTAGGAGGAGAACTCTCGTAGACGGGAAGTGAGCTGGCCCTTGTGTATGTGGTACCAAGGAGAGAAACTGTTCGTTTAGTGTAGAGGGTACTAGCTGCCTGTTAGGTTGAGCCCCGGGGTGAGGCCTAGTCACTCAACACCAACTCTGTTTGGCCCTTGTGTACGTGGTACCAAGGTGAGCTACATAGTGTAGGGAGGGAGCTAACCACCCTAAGGGGCCTGGGGTTAGGACTAGCTACCCTACACTGACTCTTTCTAGGCCCACTAGGCAAACTAGGATAGTCGGATGAGGGTACGCAGACTGTGGAGGGGCGAGACCCCTATTCTGTTCTGAGGGGCGAGACCCCTGTTCTGAGAGGGCAAGGCCCTGTACTGTTTCGTGTTGTACCTTTAAGCGTATCTGCTAGCGGAAACGACTGACCGTGTACCAGTTCGGGATAGCTACCCGCGCACTTATCACGTGTGCCGTAGTCACCGCTACGTCGCGACCGTGACCTCGGGGTAGTTGACTGGGTGTAGGACTACCAGGGGGGACTCTCCAGGCCAGGAGAGCACCACGTATACATCCTATATCATGGGAAAGACTGCAATCAAGATCGTCCCCTTGAGGGACAGTCAAGATCAAGAAATGAATGGTTCTTAAGAGAATGACAAATTAGAACTACTTGTTGAGCTAAATGGAAATTTGAAAAAAAAAAACTAGTTGCCTGTTTTAAATTAAATTGCAAGTAAATGTTTTAGTTACCACTCTATTTAGCGTTTGCTGACTTTGAAAATTTTATAACCTTGTCTAGGTCAGGGAGTTGAGCAGCCAGCACCACCGACTGTAGAGGAAGCTGGGCCCAGTCGAGCCCAACCTTAGCTGCGTTTCTTTTCTGTTCCCTAGCTTCTGTTGCTGTAGTAATTATTTTTGTTCTATGTAATACTGTTCTAGTTACTTTTCCACTGTACTTTTCTCTGCCGTAGTTGTGATGGCTTGTAATATTAGTAGACTTTTTCACTCTATTTCTTTTACTATCTTTTGGCTATTTTTTTGCTTAGTTACATTGCATGTGTGGTTGTGAATTATTTCTTGCATTTTGATTATTTCTCGTTGGACGACTAGGTCTTGGTGATAAGTCCACTTTTGTGGACTTTTATTTAGCCTAAGTACTATT
The DNA here is from genome assembly GCA_037157565.1 of Thalassia testudinum. Lineage (NCBI taxonomy): Eukaryota > Viridiplantae > Streptophyta > Magnoliopsida > Alismatales > Hydrocharitaceae > Thalassia > Thalassia testudinum. The sequence goes on along the minus strand of JAZHRO010000067.1, from coordinate 15,486,591 downwards.
TAATTATTTACTCTTCGTTGCTAATTGACTAGGAGATATATGGTAATTCACCTTGGCCTGCATTTAATTTTATGCTCTGATTTTACGTTTAATAACATATGTTATGATAATATAATTTATTTTATGAATGCAGGCTAGATACAAGAGTTCACACGACATTTCTGTGTTTGTAAGATGTCTAGAGCTAAGGATGGATGGTTCGGCGTGTTTCGCGTGTTAGAAATCGGGGTTACAAGTAACCCATTTTCGTAGTTGCAAAACACGTCGATCAGATAAAATTTATACCGAAACTCCAAGGGAGTCCTGGGACAAACACAGGGAGGCGATGTTTACTTTACGTGAAAACCATGCTTCACTTCGTTTCTTTTTGGTATTTTAGGGTTTTGTTATTTTTTTGTATTTTTGTAAGAAGAAACAAGCAAATGTATCACAAGATAGAGATGTGGAACGAAAATTGTATATATTACTTCCAATGTCAATTACAATAAACTATGAAAGCATAAAAAGAGAGGGGGATGAGAGGAAATCTCCTGAATTTGTTGTTTGGCGAGACGACAGTGCTTGGCGGAAGCTCGTACGAAGGAGGTGAGGAGCGGGACGACGGAGGTGAGATGCAGGAGGACGTCGTGTTGAGGAAAGCTTCGGTGTGGCTCCGGAATGGAGGTGAGAAGACGGAGTTGATCTGCTACCAGAATGAGGTTGGAGGACGGCTCCAAGGCGACCTATGAAGTGGGATGGGAAGTTGGAAGAATATTTGGTGGGCAAAGGTTTGCTACACTAATAAGAGCCTTGGGAGCTTGAGAACAAGTTCTAATGGAGCATTGGTAGGCTTACTAGAGCTTGGGAGTAGGTGGGAGTAGAGTAGGTAGAGATGGCTTGGAAGGGAGGGGGTGTAGGTCCTTTTATAGTGGAGGAGAAGAGGCAAAAATAGGTTATGGGACCATTAGTGACATCTAGGTTGTCGCTGGAAGCGTCGCTATAGGTAGCTCATGCCCGCTTACACCCAAATTTGGCTTTGCTGGCGGGCGAAGAATTAGTGACAGCTGTAAGCGTCGCTGTAAATCTAGCTCATGCGTCGCTGTAGCTCCAGCTCACGCATAGCTGGCGTTGCTCCCCTGCCTTACCGGGCGAGCACACCTGCGCGTGCGGTGCTGCGTGCTTGCGCTGGCAGCCTGGGCTGCACCACATGGCGCAATCTGGGCCGTCCATCTTCTTCTTGTTGTAGGGGTTGCTACAGAGGTCGGATTGAGTCGATTTTCATGCCGTTAGGCTGTGATCGTCGACCCGAATCCATTTGCATGGTCAGATTTGTCATTTGAAGCTTCAAATTATGTCTCCTAGTCCCTTGGCCATTGATCTTCCTTGGACTGCATATAGTGCTACAGGACCCCGATTGAGGCGATTTCAGAGGAGTTGGACTCCGATTGTCATCTTGATCAGATCCGTATAGTCGGATCGTCAATCCGAGGTTCCAAAATAAATATTCTTCTCTCCTAACTACAAAAAGGACGTAATTAACCTAAATTTTATACAACTACTCTAAATGCAGAATGATGCATGTTATGCAATATTTATAACATGAAATGCAAATCTAAGCCTAGGAACATGTATGAATAGGCATTTTACCCTCAATAAATGTGTTCACATCATACCCCCATGCCTATCTTTTGCAAGTCCCTAGCAAAATTAAACTATATGCTATGTATAAAAGCATAATTAGGATTAGATCGCTTAAGCCTAAGTCGTTTATTAACAATAGAAAATTTCAACTAAGGTCCTAAACTACGAAAACTCAACAGTACCCGGGTGCCTACCAAAATGTAGACTGCCCAAGTTGCCTTATTTGAGGAGGGAAGATACATTTTTTTTGATTTCTCTTCTTTTCTAATTTTTTTGTACTTTTGGAGTTTGAGAGTTTCGGGATAACCTTTTACAGCTACCTGACCCGCCCAAGATTTGAAAAGGACTTTAAGTGCTAAGCATCTTGTGAAATTATTGAAAGACTCACTAGATGGCCGTTAAAACGGACTTTGGGTTTCTATGACCCTAGGTGACCTTGCCTAAAGGTTTATCTTTACGATCGGTAGCTTTCTCCCTACTTTCTTTTATATGGGGTTAACACAAAGGCGAACCTAGTGTATATCTCCCCAGTTTATTCTACTTTCCCACTTCTTCCCTAAGTGTTTTGGGAATTATTGTGCATTTTTTTGTGAGCTGGGTTCAGGACAACCGGCCGATGAGCTGTTACCACTGACAACTTGCTAGCCATACTCGTGCGATGAAGTGTGATTTTATTATTTTCTTTTTTCTACTTTCTCCTTTTTCTTTTTTTTTTCTTTTCTTTTGAGTGTTTGTTTTTTTTTCTTTTTTTTTTCTAAGTAGGTGGCTTCCCTGATCTAAGATTTACCTAAAGGCAGTACAATGAAAATGGTCTTGTGGCTAGGCTCTGGACAACCGGCTGATGAGCTATTACCATCGACAACTTGCCAGCCATACCACCCAAATCAATCCACTAGCTACCCAATTTCCGTAAAAACTACCGGAAAGTGAGTAGGTGCAAATAGTGTGTAGATGCTTAGCCTTAAAATCCCCCCAAATCAGAGGGCAGGTTGATAAGTCGCATACTTATCATCCCAAATTATTTACCAAATTAAAATAAATTTTAATTGGCGAGGACTCGAGACTAAGTCCACATTCGAGTGGATAGCTGGGCAAATTAATCTTGAGGACCTGAGAAGTCTAAGTGTTTAAGTCCTCTTGTATCATTTCCTAAAGTTAACTTCCAAATGCCTAAGTTCTCTTTTCCTAATTTCTTTTGTTTTTTCTTTTTTCAATTTTTTAATTTTTTAAAAATTTTATACGAAACTAAAAGAAATTTTACGGAGTTAACGTAATGATTTCAGGAATTGATTATTCACCCCACATGCCTAAATGATGCAATGACCTCATTGTAAAAATAAAGACATGAAAAGGGCGGAGTAAACAGAACATCACCTGAGTGTCATGAAAATCCGGTCAGCACCACAGAGAGAAGAGTGTATACACACGTGCTAAGTTTAATGCCTTCAGCTAGGCATAACATACATACAAAGAAGAAATTGAGAATTCACAAGTGCGGGTCAGAATCAAAATCAAAAGGTTGATCCTGAAACCCATCCGCAGAAGATGTCCACAGATGTGGATGAGATTATGGTGCAGACCCATGCCCCAGGGTCGAGTGGTTCTCAGGTTCTGGATGAAAATCACCCAGAACCGAAGGTTGTTATGTTTACGGGGCCGTGCCTGCAGTTTAGTGGTGTGCAACCCAAGACCAAAGTGTCGGACAACAGGTAAAGATGGTTCAATAGGTGCGGTTGTCCACTTAACATCTAGCTCAGAAAAATAATCAGTTATGCCAGACGTGGGTCGCACGTGAAAGATATCATAAGGGTCCGTATAGAAGATAGGTGGTTTCAGGTCAATAGGTACCCTTATATCCGAACTTGTTTTTCCCTCAAAATTAACGTCCCAAATTTTTATTTCCAACTTCCTATCCTCTGAAATCAAGGTTTCCGGGACCTCCATATCATTATATGCCCCATCTAAAATACCCAAGTCCAACAATTGTGGCTGAATCAGGATTGACTTAGGCACAATATCTCAAAAGTATGTTCATTCAACTCTTCAGGGTGTGGTTGATGAATGGGGCTACTAATTGAGTCATCGGGTATCAGATCCTCCAAGTTAACCTCAATCGAATAAGAATCTTCAGTAGTCGGGCTACCAAATTGGTCGTCATACTCCTCGAGCCCGTATGCCTCACTAAAATCATTCTCCTTAAGCTTAAGTGAGACTTCACTAAGAGATTCCTCACCCTCAAAATGAAAGAATTCATGATCCTCATTTGTATATGTCTCAACATCACAAGTCATCTCATCATCCAAGGAGACATGATTTTCTTCGTTTCTTGACTTGGGGATCTCGGGTGAATCAATCGGTTCATCCTCAAAGGGTTGCTCTAGACCAATCTGGTCATCTCCAATCTCTGAATATGTATCCCCCCTGATAGGCACCTAAGCGAGTTCAGACATTGGCTCTCCTGAAGAGCGTTCATCTTGAGAATCATCCCAAGATTTGACTAGTGCAACCACAAATTTCATCCTCAACCTCGATAATTTTCCAAGGAGAAACTCACCCAGGTCCCTATCCCTAACACTTTGGAGCAAATCCAATAGAGAACTATTAAGTTCATCAATCATTTTAATCATAGGCTCTAGTGCTTCGATGCACGGTGTTGGCTGGGCTTTTAACAATTGTATGGTGTTCCTCAAATTAGCCAACACTCTATCTTGGATCTGGTTCACCTGAACCGACTGGTTCCATTCAGGTTTGGTTGGGTTTGGGTTGAATCTAGGGGAGTCAAGATGTTGAGGTTCTCGGGTCCCTCCTAGAAAGTAGGTCGTTCTAGGTTGTTCAAAGGATGGTGGTTACCTATATTCAGTGGAATGCTGGGGAGGGTAGGTGTTATAATCATGACATCCTTCCTGATTGTAGATCGGGTTGGTTTGGTCATCAAAGGATGGAGATCCATAATCAGTATAGCTCTGGGAAGGATAATAATCATAGTCTTATTGTCCAGGGTTAGGCCCTGGACATTGAAGTCCGGATTCATATCCCCAATCAAAGTTATCTTGGCTAGTGGATGGGTAATTACAAGTCAAGTTGGGATAGTAATCATCTTGTGGATAAGTGGTGGTAGGACGATAGGATGTGAAATGTGTGTAGGATGTGGAAGGGTACATGGTAGAAAGGGAGGGAAAATGGAGAAGAGAAAAGGTGCCCTGCAATACAAAAATACAAGCCTATCCTTAGGTTGGGGTAGCCTAAAGGTCTATGGATTCTCAAAATCCGTCCTAAGATTATGGATGATTTACTCTACTTATGTCCAGGCAATCCAACTAGTTAGAAGGAGGGACTGGGGAGAAGGTTCTTCCTTTGGCTTGTGCCTCTGGTTCCTAGTGTACCTCCCAGCTGCGGTCGTTTAACGCTACTCCCCTAGCTAGACATCAGATTGACTAGTATAAGCAGGTTAATCATGAACAATCTCAATCGGGATCCCGACGAGTGAACCAGACCTTAGGGCCAACGTCTAATCAATGTTAGTTAGGCTTGGGACAATGGTGCTTCAGGAATGTGATAGGCCCTTTAGATGGGTTGTACCCTTAATGATCAGCTAAAATGTGTGTGTGTACACAACCAGGGTTTTGAAACAAGGTTATTTGATGATGTGTCTTTTAGGGTTCAACCTTGTTTAGTAGCTTTTAGGGTTTAATTCTTAGGTTGGTTCAATCAAGGTTTAGTAGAACACTCCAAGTTTTGAAAGCACGGGTAATGATGTGTGGAGTGCCTGGTTCAGTCGTAAAAATCAACCTTAAGTGGCAAGCTACTTAGTGAATTAGTTTTAGATTGAGTGGTGCAGCCCAAACAGCTCAATCAATTAGCCTATTGCACCACTTAGTTAAGACACACATAAATGTTTGACCTACTCAGATTTCTACTCACTTATGTGTATTTAGTTGAAGTGTACTTGGTCCATAGGTCAGATCCCGATTAAGTGGTAGAATCAAAGTGATTGTGTGCCTTTGGATAAGAAGTTGTGGGTGTTAAGTGTGTAGCTTTCAGAAAATCCCACAATCAGATAACACTTTTTTTTATTTTTTTAATTTATGTGGATGGCGAGGTGAGTGGAGGTGGCAAACAAACAACCAAATCTATCCTAGGGTTTATAAAAAGCACCTAAGTTGATTTGGGTTTGAGTTATTAGGTTATGGAATGAAAACTAAGGTGGGGGTGGTGTGGGGGACACTTACAAAACACTCTACCCACACTTTACTTCAATCTACTGCACTTGGATCTCTATGCTAGGGTACCTATAAGATAGTAGATCAAAGACAAGTAGGGTTAGTGCTATGTAAATGCAAAGAAACGCAGAAATAATAAAGTAAATTTCATTTCCTCCCTGGCAATGGCGCCAAAATGGTCATATTGTCCCCGGCAACGGCACCAAAATGGTCGGGCGTGTTTCGCGTGTTAGAAATCGGAGTTACAAGTAACCCATTGTCATAGTTGCAAAACATGTTGATCAGATAAAATTTATACTGAAACTCCAAGGGAGTCCCAAGTCGAATATAGGGAGGCGACGTTTACTTTACATGAAAACCGCGCTTCAATTCATTTCTTTTAGGTATTTTAGGGTTTTGTTATTTTTTTGTATTTTTGTAAGAGGAAACAAGCAAACGTATCACAAGATAGAGATGTGGAATGAAAATGGTATATATTACTTCCAATGCCAATTACAATAAACTATGAATGCATAAAAAGATAGGGGGGTAAGAGGAAATTTCCCAAATATGTTGTTCGGTGAGACGACGGTTCCTGGCGAAAGCTCAGACGAAGGAGGTGAGGAGTAGGACGACGGAGGTGAGATGTAGGAGGGTATCATGTTGAGGAAAGCTTCGGCGTGGCTCTGGAATGGAGGTGAGAAGATGGAGTTGATCTGCTACGAAAATGGAGGTGGGAGGACGGCTCCAAGGCGACTTATGAAGGGGGATGGGAAGTTGGAGGAATATTTAGTGGGGCAGAGGTTTGCTACACTAATAGGAGCCTTGGAAGCTTGAGAACAAGCTCTAATGGAGCATTGGTAGGCTTGCTAGAGCTTGGGAATAGGTGGGAGTAGAGTAGGTAGAGATGGCTTGGAAGGGAGGGGGTGTAGGTACTTTTATAGTGGAGAAGAGGCAAAAATAGGTATGGGACCATTAGTGACATCCAGGCCGTCGCTGTAGGCAGCTCATGCATGCTCATGCCCGCTCACACCCAAAGTTCGCTTTGCTGGTGCGCAAAGAATTAGCGATGGCTGTAAGCGTCGTTATAAATCCAGCTCATGCGTCGCTGTAGGTCCAGCTCACGCATATTTAGCGCTGCTCCCCTGCCTTGTCGCGCGCGCACCCGCACTGCTGCGCACATGCAATGCTACATGCGTGAGTTTGGTGGCCTAGGCTGCGCCACGTGGCGCAGTTTAGGCCGTTCATCTTGTTGTAAGGGTTACTACAATGGTTGGATTGAGTCAATTTTCACGTCGTTAGGCTGTGATCGTCGTCCTGAATCCATCCGCGCGGTTGGATTTGTCATTTGAAGCTCCGAATTATGTCTCCTTGTACCTTGGCCATTGATCTTCCTCGGATTGCATATAGTGCTACGAGACTCCGATCGAGGCGATTTCAGAGGCGTTGGACTCTGATTGTTGTCTTGATCAGGTCCGTATGGTTGGATCGTCGATCCGAGGCTCCGAAATAAAAATTCTTCTCTCCTAGCCACAAAAAGATGCAATTAACCTAAATTTTATACAACTACTCTAAATGCAGGTGATGCATGCTATGCAATATTTATAACATGAAATGCAAATCTAAGCCTAAGAACATGAATGAATAGGCACTTTACCCTCAATAAATGTGTTCACATCAATGGATGTCTGGGAATTGCAGGATAAGTGTCTTGACTTTACAATTGTTTGAAGACATCTGATAGAGGACGGCCAGAACTTATCTTCTGTTCCAACCACTCGTGATCTTCACAGAGTGGTTGCAGAAGTCAACGGTTGAAGAGAAACAGACGGAGAGTTTTCTTTTAAAAAGCCACACCCCTCTCCACCGGGACTCTCTAGCCTACACTGTGGAAGCCGCGAGCACTGTGGCCCTCTCAGCGAGCACCATGGTGCCACCGCGAACTCCTCGTTGATCGAAGGTGCGGTAACAGTGCACTACCCCACCGTAGCAACCACCTGCGCATGCCCAGCACACCAGGTGCAGTCTTCCTTATATGCAGCAGCAGACACTACCTTCACTGCCCGCCCCTCCAGCAGCCACGCTCAAGCCACACCTTCACGCGCACAACCTCACACCTCATGCGCACTTCTTCATGCGTGTGCACGACCAACTTATGAGGAATCACTTAATAGAAAGCTTTCTTATGTTTATGTTCAATGATTAATTCGTAGGAAAAGTTGTCATTATAATATGTGGTGAAATAGCTAACAGAAAATATCTTTTCATACCACTTATGAGGATTAGAAACACTGTTGTTTGAAAAATGAGTGTATAAGATGTTCCATATAACTCAACTAAATAAGTTTATGTTTATGTTTATATTTATACTAATAGAAACACCTAACTATTATTCTAACATTGTTTCTTCATTATATATTCTTTTTCTTTTCATTCCTTATGTTTATGTTTATGTTTATGCTTTCAAGGTTCTATTATGTTTATGTCTATATTTTATTGTAAAATATGTGATTTTCTACCATGTAGAATGTGTCATTTCCTTTTTACAGGATTTTGAAAAATATTCGTAATATAGGGGAAACTCTGCTGAATTTTTTTCATATTTTATTATTATTTATTTATTTATTTCTTAATATTTATACAAATACTATTTTATTTTAATGTATATGCAGATGAAATTTAAAAATTTCACTAATAGGGGTAAGGATGACCAGGGCACCTCTGCGAGTAGAGATGAGACGCAGCCTCCTTCCACCCAACCCACCCAGCCCCCCTGCACGTAGCCACCCCGTACACAGCCCCCCCGCACCCAGCCACCCAACACCCAGACTTCCCCATCCGTTGTTGAGTACATCCCTCTACGTACTCCCCATGTACACTCAGTTGTCATGGTACCTAATGTGCGTGCTCAGTGCTAGAAGTGTGCATCACACCGCAAATCATTCTTTATTTTGAAAACACAGACAAGTCCCTTCGAATCAGATTAAGTATGACTTGGTTTTAAGGTCGAATCTGATTATCACTCCAATTTCAATTAAGCGACCACTAAATTAGTTTAATTCAATCAATTTTGGTGGTCTTGAATTTTAATCCAAATGTAAATGCGTGGACAGTAGCTGGATGTAATGTTAGAAACGTGTACCTGCCTCCAACAATCTTCGTGAAAATATGCCCGCAATGCAATAATGAGATCTGATATGCTGCTCAATCACCCCTAAATGCACGCACCTAAGGGCATGCAACTCCTAAAAAGGCTGCTTGATATTTTTTTTAATTTTTTTTAGAGGCAAGCATGAAGAAAAATGAATCACACGAGTAGAGAAAATGTAGCCCCTAGTCTCTAAAGAATGTGGGGACAGACCTCCAAAAATCAACCCCAATTACTACAAGGCAAGAAAACAGAAATAAAACTTGTGACAAAGGAGAATCCCGTATGAATGTGGGATCCAGGTCTCCTGTGTCTTCCCCGGGTGTTGCCGTCGCTCAAGGTCGATGTCGTCTCCCAGCTGCGCCTATCGCCTCGTCAGATTCCTTGCATAGAAAAGATAACAACTGGTCGGATCATTGTGCAACAAGAAATAATCAGAAATAAAAATCAGGTGAAATTATTGCGTTTGTTGCCTCCCCGGCAATGACACCATTTGATCGAATGTTTTTCGCTTGCAGAAATAATGAATATGAAAAATATTGTGTCGTAGTAAATAATGCTGTGGAAAACCCTCGATCAAAGTTACTAAAAATATACTGAAATTATACCACACTTCAGGTCGTATCCACAGGGAAGACAGCCCAATAAATTCACCAATATTTGTAGTGTTGGAGTATGTTATACAAAGCTTAACATGATGCAAAAAGTAATTTTGACTATTAGTTGTAGCATCAAACCAAAGGGAGAGTAACTTGAATGAGTAGTAACATAAAATATAGAGAATCAGAGGGCTTGAGAAACAATTACCCACAATATAAAATAATTTCGCAAAAATCCCACCTCTTCAACCACAATCATTTAAACTAATTCCCCCTCTCTTGTAGCAAAACAGGGGAGGTGGATTTGCTCACTTGCACGCATACGGGGAGCCGCGGTTGGCGACATGGCTCGTTAGAGGAGTAGGGCCGAAGGAGAGGAGCGCCTTGACGGTGGTGCGGCGGCATGTGGTGGCCGGAGTTGCCGCCGCCGATGAGGTGGATGTGCGGCGGCGGTGGTAGCTGCTACCGCTGTTTGGAGTTACGCACGGTCGAGGAGGCCTTGGGTGAGGGTGGAGCTGCACCCGTCACCTTTAGTGGCGGATGGATGGTGCTGGAGGGCTGCCGTTGACACCAAGGAGGGGAGCATGCGGTCGACAATGTTGGGTTCCTCCTTGGTTGCAACAGGTGAAGGAAGAAGAAGGAGAGGAGGTCGGACGTCTCCTCTGGATGCGGGTGGCTACGTGTGGAGGCGCATGTGAAGGCTAGAGCATGTGGGGGCTACTGCGTGTTAGGTGGAGTGTGTGACGAGGGAACGGCTGTGTTCGTGCGGAGGAGAGGGCATGCTGGAGGAGTTGGCACACGGAGGAAATGGCAGGTGGATGTCGTGGTTGCAAGGAGGCGTATCGGAGACGAGGCGCTGAAGATGGTGGTCCTCTGTGGAGATGCGTATGGAGGCAGCGTGGTCTCTGGACGTCCGGGAAGGTTCTCGGACGTCTTAAATGTGGGGGTGGCGTATGGTGGTGCTATCAGAGCGCGGTGGTGGTGTTGCAGATGTCATCCTGGTGTTGGAGGCTCGCAGTTGTGTGGGGTTGTGGTGGCTCGCTGTGGTGATTAGGAGGCAAGGTTGAGGACGAAGGCTCGCGGTTGTGGAGAGGAGGCACATGGTCGTGGGAACGTTGGGGCTGCACGGTGAGGTGGTGGCTCGTGGTGGTGAAAGGCACATAGTGAAGGTTGAGAGAGGATCTAGAGATAGGCGGCTTCCTCCCCGTCATGGGGGATGATATTCTGGTTGTCCTGACGGCCCTGTTATATAAAGAGAAAATGAGAGAGAGAGAGAGAGAGGGAAAGAGTCAAAGAGAGAAAGAGATTCTTCACTATGTTTCCAAATTGAGAATAGAGAATTGAGGGAGAGAGAGATTCGTGAGAGATATTTAAGCTAACTAAATAAGGAAATGTGCTTGAATAATTGAGAGGCATATAAGGATGTCTCTAAAATATATTTCCTTGCTATATTTTTCTAGAACAAAATCCCACATATCTCAAATCAAGCTTTGATGTGATGCTCTTACCTTTTAAAGTGAATAATCAATCCTTCCATATAAAGATTAATGCAATTAATGCATGAAATGATAAATCTAGTGTTCACATGATTTTCCCAATAACATGCATGCTTTAAATTAATCTCTCATCCCAATAATAATGTACTTAAGCAGTAAATTAGTCCACTAAAGTGGACCTATCAGGTGCTGTAGAGTTGTTCTTGGAATGATTCTGCATCACCTGGGCATGCTATCAAGGCCAGAGTAGGTGGGATGGTGGTGCTCCACGCTGAAGAAGATGGTGGCGGCGTGGCTCGGTTGTTGAGAACCTAACATGTCAAAATACGGGCTTTAAGCCCAAATTAGAGGGTTCTGGAGCATCGCCGTGGGGTGAGGAGACTGATGGAGGTGATGGCGGGCGGTTTAGTGGTGTTCAGTGACTGGATGGAGTCGAAAAAGACAGACTGAGCAAGAGGTGTTCGGCAGAGGTTTAGGATGGGTGGAATGTGAAACAAGTAGAAGGCTTTTGAAGGTGGAGTCGAAGCCGAGCATCTGGGACTGGAACAGAGGTGTTTGGTGGCATAGGGTGCTGGCGCGAGCTCGCCAGAGCTCTCGTCGGACTTGGAGAAGACAGAGGGGGATAGTGTGAACAGCGGTCAAAATTGAAGGATAAGGGGCCAGGGGGATTAAGGAGGAGGAGAGAAAAAGGCTGGACGTAGTTATAGGATGAAAATGGAAAGGAAACCCATGTTGGTGTGATGGCCGGACGTGGGGTAGACGAACCCTCTGGTGAGGTGAACGGCGGTGTGGAAAGTTCGAAAACGATGGGGCTTTGGTCGGCCATCGTCGAAGGAAGGAGGGGAGAGCACCTGTGCCTCCAATTTGACAATTGGAGGCGCAGATGAAGGAGAACAAGGAGGGCTACTGGAGCATAGGTCTAAAGAGGTCGGAGATAAGAAAAAGGGAAGATTTTTTAGGCCAAACCTAGCTAAGGAGCACCGCCTTGCATTGGGCGTGCTTTTATAGGGCTTAAGATGGAGTTCCAAGCTTGGAAACTTTGAGCTTCTTGCGCATTTGGGATACCCACATCTCCTATGCGTTTGCATGGGAGATTGGGAAAGAATTGGAGTCTAAGGCTGGGTTTGATTGAAAGAGAATTTCTCAAGGAATCTCTGGTTCAAATTTGGGACTGATTGATTGAAAATCGAGCGAGAAATCCTCGCTCGAAACTTGACGGTGAAGGTCTGACCTTCCAAAAATGGCATGAGGACCTTTTTGCAAAGAATGATGATAAAGTTAGGGACCTGATTGTGATTATTTCGAAAGTGAGGGGCATATGTGTGAGAGAAAAGAGTCAGACAGGACTAAAATGTAAACTAGGTCAAGGTAATCTTTGAATGGGCCCAAATTTTGGTACAGACCTAATTTGGACCCAAGGAATCTGATGGTAAAGTTGGATTTTGGCTTTGACCAATTTTGACTAGGTAAATTACGTAGAAACCGAAATTAGGGCAACTGTCTGTTTAAGACTCTGTTTTAGGTCAAAATGGGTTCCAATTGTCAAATCAAAGATGCCAAACCATAGAGAATATTTTTATATGATTTTTAGAGGGTTTAGGTGAATTTTATCTTGACCTAAACCTCAATGAATTAAACGGGTTTGTTTTTAGGGTTTCAGATGTCATTTAATTCTCGTAACGCGTGAAAATCCATTTCTATTTATACGAAACCTCTTATTAGGCTTTAATGCATATTTGACCTTTAATAAACTCCTAAGAAAACCCATGGTTGTTCTACATTTATGATATGATGGTAAAATTATAGTTTTAACCCTAGTTTTATGTTAAACTCTCAGAAAGGATGTGCAGTGAATTATGGACCTTTGGCGGTTATGTAGGAGCATTTATTATTGAAATATGACTAATTAAAGCTAGACCATGCCTAATTTTTGATACTCCATTAGCAAAATCTTATGAAATGAACTTGATTTCTAGACCATGCTTTGAAGCTCAAAAGTCATGATTCCTTCTTCTTTTTAGAAATTAGGTCAGAATGCTAATAGTAGGCCTAGAGGTACTCAAGTACCAACCATGATCTGGACTTGACTAGCTTTAGCCTCAGTCTGTCACGAAGGTTTCTAAGTCCCACAGAAACTAACCTAAGGTTCGTTGGACCTAGCAGTTAAAGCACCCATGCTTGTAACATGGTTAGTCCAGGTTCAGTTTGTAGTACATTTTTATAAGAGATAGATAGAAGAATTTTTGGATTTTTGGAGAGATTTCTCTCTCTTTTTCTTTTCTTTATTTCTAGCTTCGGATTGGCTCAAAAACACGGTCTATATTGGATTCCTTGTTCCCACCATCAATCCTTGTAGGGTCCCTGGCTTTCGATACTTTGAGATAGCACCACCCATGGCAAACCCTAGAACCCTGGCCTTCAACACTTTGAGATAGTGTCGCCTATGACGTTCTATAGTTAAATTTAGGCCCTAATAATCGACATTTCGGGATAATCCCGCGCATGGCATCTGAACCAACACAAGGTGCGTACATTCCCCCAGTAGGATATTTAGATATCCTAGGAGACAAGTACCAAGGAGACAGTATGTTATTGCACATCTTCAAGGAGAATTTCTTACCTCTCTGCGTTGGGGACTAGTCTAAATCAACTTGTGTTGATAAGCCACTCCTAATCTAGGTAACTTTTTCATAACAGAATTAAACACTTTTGCATGATTTTGATATTAAGCACACTGAACCAGATTGTGTGTGGATTAGGGTGCTTAGGTTATTGAGTCCCGCAAACCAGAAGTCAGTTAACGAGGCCGAATAATCCCTAATCCTTAGACCTAATACATAAGCTTCGCATTTTTCGCAGCCTATTGAGGACTATCCAGATCTTAACGAATACGTGAATTTTTAAGCGTAAAATAAGTCCAAGAGGCCTAAGATCAGCACTCATACTAATCTCTTTATCTCTCTGTTATTCTAGGACTTAATTTTTTTTCTTTTGATTTGGTCCAGAACTTAAGTAGATTCCATAATCTTTTACTAATGACTGATAAGTCCACTTTTGTGGACTATTATTTAGCTTAAGTGCTATTTAATTATTTGTTCTTAGTTGTTAATTAATTAGGAGTTATATGGCAATTCACCTTGACCTGCATTTAATTTTATACTTCAATTTTACATTTAATAGCATATGTTATGATAATATAATTTATTTGATGAATGCAGGTTAAGTGCAAGAATCAGGCACTAATTTTTACTTATATAAGACGTCTAGGACTTGGATTGGACGCCTGGAATTGCTGTCACAAATTTGCGGCATTACATTTTTTTAAGACGTCTGATGCTCCAGTTAGACATCTGAAGAAGAAACCGCCCGTGCTTATCTGTCGTTCCAACCACTCGCGATCGTCGCGAGTAGTTGGAGATACTTGCGACCGAAGGAAAAGGAGGAGAGTTTGGTTCAAAAAGAAGCTGCGTCCACCAAGGAGAGGGCTGATCTTCCTCCCCTGGCGGGGATCTTCTCCCTTTCGCCACTATGGAAGAAGCGCACCCTGTGTTTCAAGCTTGCACCGTGGTCTCTGCACACCAACTTCCACCGCATGCGCATGCCCGTGCAGCGCCCACAGACGCCACACCACGTCCCTGCAGGTGCCGCATCTATCAGCCTGTCCACCGCACGTGTGCGCGCCCTTTCAACCTCGCCAGCACTCGCAGGCGTCGCACCATCATCAGCCATGCACGGCCACAGCGCAGGCTTCGCGCCCTTGCAGCCATGTGTAGCGCGCTACTACGCAACACACAATCGTGCAGCATGCACAGCGCGAGCACACAATTGCCTGTTCATCTCCTTCCCCAAAGGAACCCATCGCCCGGCCGCGCTGTGCGTGCTGTGCGTGCGCCTCACACTGCACTGTTCATCTCCTTCCCCAAAGGAACCCATCGCCAGCCATCCACCTTCATGTGCAGCCACCTCCGTGCACCACGAAGCTTTGCTCCAACAGTGCCATCGACTTCGCCTTGCCCTCACTAGGCCGCCAACGCCCACGGCAGACCTTCCCACCGTCCATACGCCCCAGCGCGCAAGTCACCGCCGACAGCATCCAAAGCTTCGACCGGCTGCCGCCGGCCACCTCCGTCGACGCCACGGCCACCAACGCGAAGCCCACATCCCAATTGATCTACTCCGAGCACAGTGCCTCTAGCCGCGCCTTCTCCTCCGCAAGTGCACAAGGGGAACAAAATCCCCTGTTTTGCTACAGTAATACCTCAATTAATATTTACGTTCAATGCCATTGTGGATGTTCCTATTGATGAGAGCCTCATCATGAGCCATAACTAGCTCATTTTGACCCAATAAAGAAGATAAAAGCTCCTACATAACCTAGAAGAAGGCCTAAGTGAAGGAACAAGTGCTCTGAGAAGAAAACATGAATTAAAGGTTAAAACTGCAATTTTATCATTGCAGTACATAAACGGGGTTTCTCAGAGGCAAAACACAGGTTAAAAGGTCTAAATGAGATAAAAAGTGGGTTGAGTCAATCAGAAATGGGTTCATGTGCAATCTAGGAAGTAAATGACATGTGGTAACCCTAAAACAGACCCGCTTAAATTAACAAGGTTTAGGTCAGAATAAAAATCAAGTAAACCCCCTAAAAATCATGGAAAAACATCCTCTAGGGTTTATAACACTTAATTTGGCCTTTGGAACCTAGTTTGACCTAGATTAGGGTCCCAGCTCTTCAATTAACCTAATTTGAATTTTTACACAAAATGTCCAGTCAAACGAGGTCAAACCTAAAATCCAACTTCACCATTGGATTCCTTAGGTCAAAATTAGGTTTTTACCAAAATTTGGACCTAAGGGGAGGTCATCTTGACCTACTTTGCAATTTAGTACACCCAAATCATAATTTGGTCCCTATCTTTTGAAAAGCATAACAGAAAGCCCCCTAACTTCCTCGCCACCTTTGCAATCAGGTCCTGCTGCCATTATTAGGGCAGAATCCTACTCCGGCGAGGATTTGAGAGGGAATCCTCTCTGATTCCTCAAAGATCCCCTCCCAGAAATGGAAGGGAGATTCTCTGAGGAATTCCCTTCCATCTGAGGCCAATCTTGATCCCTGGTGTGAACCCAATCTCTCGTGCGAACGTGCGAGGGATTTGGGTATCTAAACTCTTTCCATCTCCAGCAACCAACCTTAGATGATTGCGTGCCTTCCACGCCTTGAACGACTGGCCCAGTGCCTATAAAAGAGACTACACCTCCGGCCGCTCATCTGGAGCTTGAGTTGGCCGAGTTTCCACCTCCAATTCATCTCCTCCTTCCCGGCCAAAGTTCCCAGCAAGCTCCTGCGAGCTCCCTCTCCCATCCTCTTCGCTCTGCCACCAAACCAGTGGCAGAGTTAGCTTCCTGACTCTCCTCCGCGTCGCGCAGCACCCGCGCACGCCGTCTCAGCCCCGTCGTCGCCGCCGTTCTCCCCCACTGGGCAGCATCTTCTCCGGCGACAGCAGGTACTGCTATTCGCCTCTCCGTCCCCCTTCATCCCTGTAGTTAGGCCAAGTACCTTCTCCACATTCCCCTCTCTCTTTTTCCCTTGCTATTTTATCTACTTACCCCCCGACAGTGCCTGAACACCTCCATCTTCCTCGCCTCCGACCGACCTCCGGCGAGCCGCCTACACCACTCCGCCCCTCCACACGGCTCGCCAACCCTCTCGTGAGCTCCGCCTCACCACCAGGAACTCAGTCCACCCCTCCACTTCCACTCCAGACCTTCACAATCACCCCCTGATCAACCCCACACCTCTGACCACAGGTTGACCTAGGCACGCACGCCTAGGCTGACCTGCGGCCTGCAGCACCGTCCACCGCCTTCGCCGTGCTACGGCGAAGGTCTCTAGCTGGTCTGATTGGGTCGAGAGGCTCGTTTTGTGTCTGACAGTGTTGATGCTCCTGCCGCCATGGACGGCATTTGAAGAAGCTCCGTAGCAGCTCCAGGCGCCAGGGTTCCCAGGCTGCAGGTGCTACGTAGTCGTGTGAGTGTCGCGAAGTGCCCTGGTCCAGCAAGGAGCAAAGGCAGAGCCAGCAGCTGTGGGGAGGACACGCAAAGTCTGCGGGCGTGCGCGAAATTAGGGCAGAGGCTTTAGTCCCACATCGTGGAGAGACGAGGTGCCGCTGTGCCATAAATTGAATTTGTGATATTACCTTAACGCCTCCGTAAGCACAGGGGTGAGGTCCCTCACCTGTCCTCACACCCGCCTTGTCCGCGGCTTGATCTCGCAGATCTGGCGGGATCCGACCAGACCCAAACCTCAGCACTCCTCGTGCATCACACCACCTGCAGGTGCGCCTGGTCCCGGGTACGATCCGACCCGATTATCCGTGTGGCTTTAGGAGAGAGTCCCTGAGTGAATTGCTGAGAGAGAGAGACGCGCGGGTAGAGGGAGAAGGATAGGTTTTGCTCCTGTGCAGGCAGACTGAGCGTGGAGAGACTTAGCTACAAGGAGAAGAGAAGAAGCAGAAGAAGAAACTGAGCGAAGGAGACCAGGGAAGAGGTAGAAGCAAGGCAGAGAACGAAAGAGAGGTCAAGTGAAGATAGCAAAGATCAGAAGAAGAAGAAGAAAGAAGGAAGGCAAGGCAGGAGAAGAAACAAGAGAAAAGATACAAAGGCAGGAAGAAGAAGCCTTTGCAAGAAAAGAAGAGAAAGAAGAAAGAAAGCAAGATCAGAAGAAGGAAAAGGGGAAATAACTTTTAAGACGTCTGATCACCAGATCAGACGTCCAATTTCATATTTTTTGTCCTAATTACTTTTAATCGCATACATTCATATTTGAATTAACATTTTGAGTAAATTAGAGTGTTCAATTACATTTTGATTTGTAGTAAATTTCATTTGCTCCCTGTGTTCGACCTCGGATACTCCGATTTTCGAGTAATAAAATTATCTATTTGTTTGAACGCTTTGTCGGCTATACTACAACGTGACATCCTTTAAAACTGCACAAAAGTGTGAGAAAACCTATTCATTTATTTTAGGCATTACATTATTGAGGTGAATTTGCATAGCCCTCCTTCTAATTTATCTAAATTATTTGCATATGCATATCTCACATGAATGATTTAATGCATAGATATTATGGTAAACAAGTTATATTCTAGAAATCAGCATTTGCAGTATTTATCAGTATCAAGATCACTTATTAACAAAATATTATATGGTGATGATTTTGCATCTAAATACCTACATTCTTGATTAATTGGTTAAAATGAGCAGTTATGTGAGAAAAAGAATCGCATGAATTGGCATACACACCCATTGAGTTTCCCGAATAAATAAAACACTATTCACTAGTTTAAATAGGCTAATTTCTCCCTGTGGAGACGACCTAACACTTCGTGGTTAGTTTTGAGAATTATTAAATTTTTTTGAAAAGCAATTTTATACCACGCGATTACATACAATGACACATCATTTTATGTTAAAGTTTTAAACAAAAACGAAGAATCGTGCTTTCAAATGGTGCAGTTGCCGGGGAGGAAACACGCCTATTAATTTTTTCAGGAATTTTATATTATTTTAATGCTATTTTAAAAGCTTTTCTGAATTATTGACATTGGTTCTCCTTGTGTGCACGAATCGGTCGACAAACGTGACGGGCGCGAACGGCGGAGACGATCTTTTTGGTGGACCTTGACTCCACCTGGAGGCCAGCAATAGGAACACGTGGGCCTTGATCTCATGCACATAGGCTTACGGAGGAGACTGTTTTTGATTTAGTCAGTAGATCTTAGTTTAGATTTAGTTTAGATAGACATTAGAATTTAATTACTGTCTTTTGGACCCTCGTCAGGTATTTTTGGGAACATGTTCCAGTGCTTCTTTATTTCTTATTGCTCTTGTATGCAGGAGTGTATTTTCAGGAGCGTCTTCCCATTTATTTAGAGTATAGGACTATTTGAATTGTTTGAACTGCATGTTTGTTAGTTAGTTAGATTAGATATGCTTGCTTATTATTATTATTATAATTTAAAAAAAAAATAAACTGCCTGCTAGAAGTTGCATATCTATAGGAGGACCATCTAGGACTGAATGAGCAGCATCTACTTTATTTTTACTGCATTGCATTCATTATTGCACGAAGAAAGTTGGAGTAAGGTACGTCTTCTCTTCAGCATCAATTACCTGTCATGCATATCCATTGAACCTAAATCTAAGACCACTAAAATGCTTGAATTAAATTAATTCAGTGGTCACTTTAAAAATTGGGACTGCTAATAGGTTGGACTTTAAAATCTGTGACTGAAAATTATGTGCAAAAGGATCTTGTTTGCGAAATTTCAAAACTCAAAACACGATCGTATGTTTGCACACCTGAGACACTGTGCACCTCACACATAAGGTCACTAGATAAATTTCTACCTCTCCTCTTTTTCACCACAAGGGAAGTTAGTCGTAAATCAACAAGCCTATCCACCAAGTTACTTCGGTTCCTCATGTGTGGGCTCAATTCGAGACTTCCATCCCTTGCGAGTAGGTTATAGGCACCAATGAAGGTTGGCCTAGGAAGCATAATTTTTGCAAAACTTGTTTGACCACCAACTGAACATTTAATTCTAAGACTTACAATCTACTAAAAACAGATCCCATTGAACTTGCGTTTGCTTTGACAGTAGAACTCTTTAGGAAGTTTCTGATTGTATTCTGAATTCTTCTAAATCCTAAGAGAGTTAAAACTATTTTGCTTAAAGAAATGGATCACCCTTACTCCTATCATTTAGATTATCAGAGTCAATACTTCCCATCTTTTAATCAGGATCCCATGCCCCGAGCATATCCATCGTTTGATGGGTACATTGACAATTCATGGGATCATACTTATTCTTATCCTGGGAGTACTGACTTGATAACTCCCACTTTTGATCAAAGCCTAGGAGCGGGATTTTCCAACCCTGAAATCCCTACTTCCATGCAAACACCCAACCCTCTCACACTTCATGATTTTCCGTATCGAGGTTGGACCGATACCCCTAGGCAACCAGAGCCTAAAATTGACTATCCTCCCCAACCTGATAATAGTAGCCTCTCCTCTTTTATGATAGAAATGAAAAAACAACAAAACGAAATGATGGAATAAATGGGAGAGATGTTGAGGAATAGTCAACAGTTAAATGAAGAAATAAGACAGCTTAGCTACACGCTTCCCAGTAATTCTGATCCCTACCCATACAACCCTGATCATGAAAATAATTCGGAGGAACCTAATGACAATAGGGATCCAATTTTATGTAGCTATCACTTAGACTCTCCCAATGAGACACGGCCACTAGAGTAGAATGATCATAGTGATTATCCACCCAAACTATATTGGAGTCAAAAGCAAAGGAAGATGGTACCTCTTGAGGACCTTGACCCCAATGACAGTATTCTCCTTACCCCTACCAACCCGAGTCAAGTTTGAATTATTCCTATCACTTCCCCTATTGATTATTTGGTGGAATCCCATTCTACCCTTAGTGAGCCTACTCCTGACCCTCCACTTAGGGAATCAACACCTACCATTCAGCATCCTGAGGATTTAAATGCACCCAATGAAGGTGACCCTAAGGGAATGGAGGATGAATTAGATCAATTTTGGTCTCAGGGATATGAAGAGTCTATTTTAGAGGATGAGAATGCCCCAATAGAGGAACTTGAACTGAAAGTCTGGAGTGAATTACAGGGGAATTATTTATTATTTGAGGATTTACCTCCAGAGGATATAAATAATATGGTGAAATCCAGATTCCTCCCTTATTTTGAGAATCATCCTCTACCAAAACAGGAGTTGATATTAGAGGAGGACAAACAAAATAGTGAGAAGCCTAGGGGAGACTCTCGGGGACAAAACACGTCAATTAAGGATTTATACCCTGAGAAGAATAACAAATTCAGTGATATAGGTTTGCTCCAAAACGTTAAGATTGATCCTCCTTTAGGAATAATTGAGAATATTGATCCAACTCCTAATGAATCACATATACACCCTGACAAAAATTTGAGTAAACCAAACGAATCCGGGGATGAGCTTAATGATAATGATTCTGATATTTTGACCTTGCCATCAAAGAGTTGTAATTTGGAGTCTACTCTTGATTCAAATATGACTCCGATCATTAATGCTAGGCAGGGTAACGTGCAATTGTCTACAACTGTTAGGGAGTGTACACAATCTGAATCATTGTTGGAATTGGATCTGACACCGACTAAGCCCTCATTGGACTTAAGCATTACCTTCCAACACTACCAACAACCCTTATACTCCTTAACCGATCCTTGGCTCAGATCTCTGCTCATGTACATTCCTTATGGAGAACATATCAGGCCAGTAATCCTCGGGTAGAATGGCGAGTGTGGATTGATGCTTGTACTTTTACCCTCGCCATTCAAGGGTTTGAACTATTAATGTTTATATCCTTTAAAACCCGTCCTGCTTTGGAGGATCCTTGTTATCCTCCACTTATTCCATTTCGAGAGGTCCCTTTTCATATTCCTTTTATTATTCGTAGACCTCCCAAGGTAGCCAACGAGGTTCTCTATTGTCATATCTTCTGGTGAGCATTTGGTATTACGTTGTATCATCAGCTCACCAACATCTATGGTTACCTATTTTCTAGGTCTGCATGTTACGCATATTTTTAGGGCCTAACCTTTTCTATCTGGAACCAGACTTACAGGTTCCTTCTAAGTTTGGCTGCTGACAGAAAATGCAGCGCTTGTTGGGAGGCAACCCAACGGTCTGAATAACACCATCATCAGGTGAGTTCTTTCCTTGCTCCTCCTATTTCAATTTTACAATGGGGACATTGTAGGATTTAGGCATGGGGGGTGCATTTGCATTTTAGGAAGTATTCATGCATTTAGGTTAGCATATAAAAAAAAATTTCTCTTTTCTTGAGCTGAATGGGTTAGTACTTAGCAAAATACCTTTGCCATTGGAGGCTTTTCTTCTTAAATTATTTCTTAAGTTTAGAATTCAGTACATTTATTTCACGTGCACGTAGACTTGGTAATGGATCCTTGAAAAAAACCAATAAGCAATTGTAGTCTATTGAACCCTTGGACAGTTAATAGGGAGTTAGGCATACTATCTTCTAGTAGATCCACCTCATATTTTTGAAAAGAAAGTAGAGAGATTACTGGTGCACTAAGTCTAGTGCAAGGACTCTTAAGTTTTGGATAATTAAACGATGATACTTCAGAGTTAGGAATAGTTTTAGCTCTCTGTTCCTGTGTGCGTACTTTATGTGAATTCCTGAGTCACCAAATAGGGCAGATACACAGAGATGGAGTCTTGATAAAGCTATGACTATGGTGGATGGTTATGACCGTCCTTCATAGAGTCTTCGGCTGAAGGAGGGTAATAGTGTCAAAGGTCAGAAATACGCCTGTCCTATCCATTCATTTCCAGTGTCGAGAATAGGCACTTTCACCAAATAAGCCACACCATATCCTCTTGACCATCATCATCCCTAATAATGCCTCATAAATAAAAGTTTGTTTCGTGTTGTGTTGATTGAAAAAGAAACAAAAACAAAAATAAATAATAATAATAAAAAGAAGAAAAGAGAGAGAAAAGAAAAAGAAAATAGTCCAAGGTTATATTTTATCGTTGTAACATTGTTTCTGAGGCAACAAAACATCTAGCGTGTTCCACCAAATATGACCCATACCTACCTTTTAGTATTTCTGATCGCCCGAATACTAGTTGAGGACTCTAACTTAGTTGTAGAATTATTAGAACTTTAATTGAAGTGTGGATGTCAGGTGAGGCCACCAAACAGTGAGTACAATTACTAAATCTGACGAGATTTGTGATCTCAGCAAGAAAAGAAAGAAAAGAGTGAGCGCCTAGGAACATCAAGAGAGCATAGTTTAGCCTCTCTCTGAGTTCACTTGTCTAATAGCCTAGAGATCAAGAGTTTGTAGTACTAGACTACATGTAGCACCAGATGAGTGTGTGACATCAAATACAAATCCATTTAACTCAATATCTCTTACCTACGCCTAAAGTTGGGGTCAAATTACATATTATCTTCTGCTTTATCCCCGAGAGAAGTAGTTGCTCATCCCGATAGAATGTTATCAAGGATTAAGTGCAAACTGCAAATGTAAGTTGGTTATTTTCACTTGGATCTGTTACCTACGCCATTATCACTTCACATTTGTCTGAATCTCTAAAGTTTGAAATAAGAAAAGAAGAAATCTTCTGATTACTTCTATTATTTTTCATTTTTGCTCGGGACTAGCAAAACTTAGGCATGGGGGCATTTGATAAGTTCACTTTTGTGGACTATTATTTAGCTTAAGTACTATTTAATTATTTGTTCTTGGTTGTTAATTAATTAGGAGTTATATGGCAATTCACCTTGGCCTGCATTTAATTTTATGCTTCAATTTTACATTTAATAGCATATGTTATGATAATATAATTTATTTGATGAATGCAGGTTAGGTACAAGAATCAGGAGCTAATTTTTACTTATATAAGATGTTTGGGACTTGGATTGGATGTCTGGAATTGTTGTCACAAATTCGTGGCATTACATTTTGTTAAGACGTCTGATGCTCCAGTTATATGCCTGAAGAAGAAACCGCCCGTGCTTATCTGTCGTTCCAACCACTCGTGATCGTCGCAAGTAGTTGGAGATACTTGCGACCGAAGGAAAACGAGGAGAGTTTGGTCCACAGAGGAGAGGGTTGATCTTCCTCCCCTGGCGGGAATCTTCTCCCTCTCACCATTGTGGAACAAGCGCACCCCATGTTTCAAGCTTGCACCGTGGTCTTTGCGCACCAACTTCCATCGCATGCGCGTGCCCTTGCAGCGCCCACAGACGCCGCACCAAGTGCTTGTAGGCGCCACATCTATCAGCCTGTCCACCATGCGCGTGCGCACCCTTTCAACCTTGCCAGCGCTCGCAGGCATCGCACCATCATCAGCCGTGCACGGCCACTGTGCAGGTGCTGCACCCTTGCTTCCACGTGCAGCACGCTACTGCGCAACGCACAACCATGCAGCACGCACAGCATGAGCACACAATCATGCCCGGCCACGCGCAAGCCTCCACGTGGAGCGCGCCTTATATCGCATTGTTCATCTTCTTCCCCAAAGGAACCCATAGTCGGCCGTCTACCTTCACGTGCAGCCACCTCCATGCACCACGAAGCTTCACTCCAACAGCGCCATCGACTTCGCCTTGCCCTCACAAGGCTGCCCACGCCCGCGGCAGACCTTCTCGTTGTCCATACGCCCCCGCATGCAAGCCGCCTCCGACAGCATCCAAAGCTCTGACCGGCTGTAGCCGACCACCTCCGTCGACGCCACGACCACTAGCAGAAGCCCGCATCCCAACCGATCTACTTCGAGCACAGCGCCTCCAGCCACGCCTTCTCCTCCGCGTGCGCAAGAGGGGAACAAAATCCCCTGTTTTGCTACAGTAATACCACAATTAATATTTACGTTAAATGCCATTGCGGATGTTCCTATTCATTTATTTTAAGCATTACATTATTGAGGTGAATTTGCATAGCCCTCCTACTTCATCTAACTTATTTGCATATGCATATCTCACATGAATGATTTAATACATAGATATTATGGCAAACAAGTTATATTCTAGAAATCAGTATTTACAGTATTTACCAGTATCAAGATCACTTGTTAACAAAATATTATATGGTGGTGATTTTGCATCTAAATACTTACATTGTTGATTAATTGGTTAAAACGAGCAGTTATGTGAGAAAAAGAATCGCATGAATTAGCATGCACACCCATTGAGTTTCCTGAATAAACGAGACACTATTCACTAGTTTAAATAGGTTAATTCCTCCCTGTGGAGATGACCTAACTCTTCATGGTTAGCTTTGAGAATTATTAAATATTTTTGAAAAGCGATTTTCTACCACGCGATTACATACAACACATCATTTTATATTAAAGTTTTCAATGAAAATGAAGAATTGCGCTTTCAATGACTATTACCTTTTTGTTTCAAATTGTTGCTCCTTTTTATCATTTAAATTACCTCCTCTCTTCCTCGAAATGATATGCAATTAATCCTCTCAAAATTTCCTCCCCTTTCCATTTTCTTGCTCTTTTTCAATTTTTTTTTTTGATTTCTTTTGACTTAGTTATTTTTTGTGAGAACTCTTCAGAAACTTGAATTTTTATATGTTTGCACTTTAACACCCCCCCATGCCTAAGTTTTGCAATTTCCTCATTGTAAATTGGAGGGTATGAAATCGGCTTGGGTTCAAGGATTAGAACAGGGTCAAAAGGGTGGGAGAATGGGTCGGGATGACTGTTGCGTACAATTTCAAGCTCTGGTACAGGTACCAGAGGTGGAGTCTGCTGTTCTAAAATTGAACTCAGAGTGCAGTAGACGTGAAGCACAGAAAGAGATAATCAGAAGGTTCTTGGATTTTTGAAATGATGGGTTGCCTCCTGTTAAGCACTAATTCAATGCCTTCAGCTGAGTAGAAAAGTGGTCATGGAGAATGAGTGGTCAAATCAATGGAGTTTTGTAGAAAAAGCACTTTGATCGAAAGCCTAGTTGGTCCAACTAGGTGCTTGTTCAAATCAACAGGGTAATGATGCAGCCCAAACCCAATCAGTCTGGTGGGTTGATGAATATGGATTAGCAGATGAGGAAGCCACCAGGTGTTG
This sequence comes from Thalassia testudinum, assembly GCA_037157565.1. Taxonomy (NCBI): domain Eukaryota; kingdom Viridiplantae; phylum Streptophyta; class Magnoliopsida; order Alismatales; family Hydrocharitaceae; genus Thalassia; species Thalassia testudinum. The sequence continues at coordinate 15,460,831 of JAZHRO010000067.1, read as the reverse complement.
TCTTGCTCAGACAGATATGGCAGTGTAAACTGTTGGTTTGGCTGAGTCGATTCAACCTAGTCAGAGTAGGGATTCTTGAAAGAGAATGGATCAGTGGAGGATGTGAGATCCCTATGAGAGAGATCAGAGAAGGATGGGATGTGATTAGTAGTCTGATCAAAGTCCAAATCTCGAACAAAAGATGGATAAGAATCATGCGCGATCGAATCATCGAGAGGAAAATTAGAGTAGAAGTTGATTCCGATTGCGGGTCGGGGTTGGGATCGGATTCGAGAAGGTTCTATATGTGCTATAGAAGAGGTGGCTTCAAAGAGAACTGTGTGTGGGGGCCCATCTAGAAAAGGTTCAAAGGTAGGCGTATTTAGAGAGTCCTCATAAAGCCCATCAAAATCAAATGTAAATGCCTTGAGAGTGCTTATAGGATCATGAAAATTGGAGTCAAGAAAAGATTCAAACTTTGGGTTGCATACACTCTCAGCACTTGTAGTTTCTGAATCCTGTAGATCATAAAGGAATGATTCCAAGTCAATGGAACTCGATTTTGAATCAATGATCTCGGGATTAGCAACCTCAAAGTCAAAGTCGAAGAATGGGTCATGGATGCTGAGGTCGTAAATTGGCTCGTAGTCATTAGGAAACAAAGATTCTTCGAAATCAGAGTAAGATTCGAAATCATCGAAGAACTTATGAAGATCGTGTTCTAAACCTGATTCTAGATCGGACGTTCCACCACAGAGTGAATCGAGATGTGGAGAAGCAGCAACCTAACTTGGATCTAACCTTAACTCAGAATCCGAACTCAAAAAGGTGTCCCTATTATGCATGGGTTCAGGTTCTTGGCTCCTAGGAGAGACCCAATCAAATCCCAACTCTTCCAACTCCTCAATTTTTGTGTCATAAATTGGTGTGATTTTTGACAAATCGATCTGTTTCTCGAAGGAGTCTGGAGAAGTGTAATCATAAACGTAGGCCCAAAATCATAGTTCAACTCAAAAATCTGAGTCTCATCACATGGGGCCTCATAATTATTCTAAATAGGCTCGAATCCAGATTCTAGGTTAAGGGTAGGGATTGGATCACTAAAATCTAGGCTGGGCTCTATTGGGATGTTAGAATCATCCTTGAGAATTACCTTAATAGGATAAGGCTTGAGATTTACATTCTCGAGGAGTTCTATTTTAAGCTCATCATTACAAGTGTCTGGGAATTCAAAGCTAAGTGAACTAAGTTCTCGTATCTCTAAGGCTGGCTCAAAATTAAGAACACCTGCAATTGGATCCTCCCAACCCATCTCAAGATCAAGTGTATTAGTTTGCTCATAAGTTGGATCATATTCCATTTGGGTTGGGGATCCACAACAACCTTGATTCTTGAACCCGGGATTTGGGAAATCAGATTGATTCTTAGTCTTATTCTAAGATATTTCACTAATCTCCTAGGAAATATACAAGTATTTTTCATCGATAATCTGTTTCAATAATTTAATCATCTCTTCCTATTTCTCAAGGTCATCTTGGTGTCTTTCCCAAAGTATAGGATATGTCATGCATTAGAGATATTCAAAGTTATGCAATTTCTCTACTTCAATATAACTTATCATGAGAATATCCTGAGTTGATCCATTTGTTATTCGTGTCACTATTAATTGAGCACAATTTGCAATAAAGGCTGTTGTTTCTGGGATATTGACTTGAATCATGCTGATTGGATTTGAGGTTTTGTCGTTAACTCCATAAAATTTTAGGGCATCCTCAATCAGTCTATCTCTCATGGACATTTGGGATTCAGGTTTCCTAAATGGTCTTCCTAAATTGCCAGGCTGATTCTTCAAATAAGGTGGTGGATCAAAATGTAGAATCAAATTCAAGTTTAGATCGAAGTGATCCGATCCGATCAAAAATCTTGTAGAAGATCTAATGAGGCCTCTTAGGTTAAAAACCAAAGGACCTTTCTGTGTATGTGCTCTAAAGAATAGATGAGGGACTGGATATGAATTGGACCCAATCAAGGCACCCAAAGATTTTTGGATGAATGTAGAGGTTGGGGGCGGATGATACCCTTGGATCAGAAAGTCATCCAACTGAGAATTACCTAGGCAGCTAGGAAGGGAGAGTCTCGCAAAGACCCCTACACGGTAGAGCGTCCCCACAGTTACAGGGTTTCCCCCACCTGACCTTCTTGTCATCGCGGATCTAGGTAGACTAGAATGGATAACTTGACCTCTTAAGTCTACCAGTTTTAAGTCCTAATTTATGCCTTTAATTCCACTTGATTAGAAGTTAATTTGACTTGTGAGCTAATTTGGAGGTTGGTTGGCCCACAAAATAGACCAACCTCACCTAACCTACCCTAAAGATGATAGAATGAAATCTAGGTCAAGGCCTAGAAATCACCCTGATTTAACTCCCAGATTATTAGGTCCACAATTTTAAGATTCGAGTGAAATTTAGAGCCTGATTTTTAGGGTTTTTCTGATTAGATTTTTCAATTAAGGGCTTGGGTGGCACACAGATGCTGGAGGGTATGTTTCCTTTTATGCAAGCAAGTGTGTACTAACACTCCAGAAACCCTAAATTTGAACCCTAAGTGGCTCTATTTCCAAGTCCAATTTGATCTTAAAATGTTCTCCATGAATTTCAAACAAGTGCGTCGTCAACGGATATTTGCAATTAAGCGTAATCCCTTAATAGGTATAGGAAATTAGGGTAGGGATCTCTAACAGAATCGTCTCAAGCTTCAATCAGGTATGGAAATTTTTCACAAATCAGGAAAAGCTTGCCTTTAGAATGATGATTTCTATGAAATTAAGGTAGGTGATTACTAATTGATTGTGTCCTTTTTTATCTTCCCAAGATTAGGAGGTTGATTAGGGAAGAACAGAAGTTACTTGGCCTAGGAGTGGTTGCTTTGCTCGGAAGATCTCCTCGTGAAGTATCTCGCAAAATCACAAGAAAGTAGATAGGGTAAGTTAGTGCTCAAATATAATTAGATAAAGCAAAAAATAGCGGTGAATTGTGTGTTTCTCCCCAACAACAGTGCCAAAATGTTGAACGGGCTATTCAGGAGATTAAAGTATCTCGTTGTAGTAAAGTCTCCTAAATTGCTCCATCAACAAATACAATTTATAACTCAAATATAAGTTCGAGCTCGAACACAAGGAGCAAGTAGGAATTCATGCACTAATCTTTAATTCGAGTTAATGAGCACAATTAATTGAGCATTAAAAATAGATATTCAATGAATAATAACCTGTCACATTATTTATTCAATGTATCTAGAAACTGCATGGAATAAAAAGAGGAGAATAAAAAACAATGGTGATTTAGATCATCACTAATCCTCTTAATTAAGCATGTATACAATTATTCAATCAGAATTCAATTGTAAACTATAGTACTTAAATTATTCAACAGTAACATAGATAATTCTCAATCAGATGCCAAGTACTTAGATGCTACAGTGTAAAGGCACTGGTCATCTTCTTCAACTCTTCTCTTCCTTCTTTCAGAGCTTCCATTCTCTCTTTCTTGCTTCTTCTTCCTTCCTTTCTTCTTTCATAGTACGCATAGGCCCTCTCCTTTCTTCTCCTTAGATTCTTTTTCTTTCCTTTGCAGCATAAGGGAAACAACCTCTTTTACGACTAAGTGTCACATAAGGATACTTCTTCAAAGTGCAAAAACCCCCCTCTCTCTCCCCTCACAATTCCTCCTCTATTTCTCTCTCAGAACATGGCATACATTCGAGTAAATAGATCCATGTATTCAGGTATTTGGATCCAGGTGACCAAGGCTACTAGGCATGGAGGTAGCTGAGGTGTGCGTGCGAGTGAGAGGGACCCAACCCCTCGTGTACTGGGCGAGGTCGATGTGACAAAATAGTAATATGCGCAATTAGGGTGTTGGGGATCCACGAGGTGGGACTATGTTCCTGTCTTGCGAGAAGCTGCAGTTGATGGCAATCCTTCGTAATTGGAGCTGCTGAAGTGGGTACTTCATGCAAAAAGGTGCTGCAGAGTTGTTCCTGGAATGATTCTGCATCACCTAGGCATGCTATCAAGGCCAGAGCAGGTTGGATGGCAGTGCTCCACGCTAAAGAAGATGGTGGTATGGCTCGACTGTCGAGAACTTGACATGCCAAAATATGGGTTTTAAGCCCAAATTAGAGGGTTCTAGGGCATCGCCGTGGGGTGAGGAGAATGATGGAGGTGATGGCGAGCGGTTTAGTGATGTTCAGTGATCATATTGAGTCAGAAATGATGAATTGAGCAGGAGGTGTTCGGCGGAGGTTTAGGATGGGTGGAACGTGAAACAAGTAGAGGGCTTTTGAAGGTGGAGTCAAGGCGGAGCTTCTGGGGGTGGAATGGAGGTGTTTGGTGGCGTAGGGTGCCGACGTGAGCTCGCTGGAGCTCTCGACGAACTTGGAGAAGACGGAGGGCGAGTGTGTGAATGACAGTCAAAATTGGAGGATAAGGGGCCAGGGAGACAAAGGAGGAGAGGAAAAGGCCGAACCTAGTTATAGGACAAAAAGGGAAAGGAAACTAATGCCGGTGTGATGGCCGGACGTGGGGGAGATGAACCCTTCGGTGAGGTGAATGACAGCGAGGAAAGTTCAAAAACGACGGGGATTTGGCTGACCACTATTGGAGGAAGGACGAGAGGACAACTGTGCCTCCAATTTGACGATTGGAGTTGCTTATGAAGGAGAATGAGGAGGGCTGCTAGAGCGTAGGTCGAAGGAGACCAAAGATAGGAAAAAGGGAAGATTTTTGAGGCTAAACCTAGCTAAGGAGCATGACTGTTTGGTGCGTAGATCACGTAAAAGATAAATACGTCGTAGTATAGCACGAAATACGTCTCGATAAATAAAATTAACAGAACTGGAAGTCATGGTCGATCATAGGGAAGCAGAAAAATGCTTTTGATTTCATTCACTTATTCTAAATCTAGTTACTAAATAATAGACACAATGAATCATGATATATATATCACATAGAGAGTTTGAACATGAATTTCATACATGAAACTAAACTAAATGATAATTTGAATATAAACTACTTATGGAATAGAACAAGGACACCACGGCTAGATCGTGGTGGCCTTTTGGAGAGGTCGAGAGAAGCAGCAGCGATCCGACAGGGTGGTCGAACGGATTCTTCAGACGGAGGCAGAGAAGACGAGAAGAAGAAGAGAGAGGTAGAAGAAGGAGGAAGAGAATGAGAGAGTTGAGAGAGAGTTGTTTTTCAAGGGGGCACCCTTAGGTCCTTTTATAAACTTTTTTTTCTCGTGCAAATCCTTCCCCAAATCCTTCTTCTTGGTTGGTTTATTCTGGTGCTGCCACATGGCGCATTCTAATGCCCTCAGATCCGCATCGCACGGCTCTCGAGATCCCACACCGCTTCTTCACATTTTCGTCTTCAAATCCTGCCTCATCATCTCAGCCATCCGATCTTGCAATCGAATGGCTTAAGCGCATGCTCTTCACGATCCTTAGCGTGATTCACGCGACTTCCTGATTTCGCAACAACCCACGCAATCGTGCGTCCCGCCTGTAGTGCGGTTTGATCACGCCACGTGGTGCGCTGTACACCTTCCACTTGCGCATTCGCGCTAGCATGCACCAGCCCACAACCCAACACCAATTTCTGCGCAGCGCACGGCTCGAACTCGCACCCCGCGCATACGTGGGCGCGCATGAGAGCCAATCCACACGCAAAGCCTTTGTAATATATACTTAATTATATTTATATTAATCTGTTCCGGGTGGCAATGTGGCACGTTCGTGGCCGTTGGATGTTCTGGATGAACATCCAACGACCCATGCTACGAGCCGAGGCGCCTTCAGGGGTTGGGGGCGCGGCGAGGGGCAGCTGTGATGGTGCCACATGGCACCATCATGGCCATCTGTTCTTCTTTTCTTTATATCTGATGACGTAGGCCTTCGATTAAGTTGATTTATGCACCGTTGGACTGCAAACGTGGATCCGAATCCATCTGTATGGTTGGATTTGTCATCAGAGGTCTGAATCTTCTTCAATTCGCCCCTTGGCTCTTATTCTTCTGTGGACTCCCTAAGGTGCTACGGAAGTCTGATTGATGCGATCTTGGATGCCTTGGACTCCCATCATTATTCCAAACAAATCCATAACGTTGGATCGGCCATCTGCGACCCTTAATTACCTTCCATCATTAGTACCTCTTAAATAACATAGTTTAATACATAAACACATCTATCAACTACGATGCAGAATACGATGCGTATGCATGCAGAATGTTCATGTTAAGATAAGTTCTAGCTTAATTCAGGCGAGTTAGGGCCTATGATTGTTGTGCAATCATACCCCCATGCCTAAATCTTGCTAGTCCCTAGCAAGCGCAAGACTAAATACATTTTACCAAGAGTTAAACTAAAGATTTATTTCTTTATGCTGCATCCAAAAATTCAGAATCCAGATAACTATGAATATATAATTTAGTAGCTTCTGCAACAGATCCAAGCGAAGACTCGATATACATTTAAAGCTTGTACTTGACTCCTAGTAAAATTCTGTCGGGACAGGAGAACCTCCTCTCTTGGGGTTAGAAAATATTTTTTGATTTTGGCCCCGATGTTTGGTTTAGGTAGGAGATGTCTGAGTTAACTGGATTGTATTTGGTGTCCCACTCTCTTCTGGTGCTTCTTAGAGACTAGTATTTTAGAATTTAGATTTCCATATTATTTAATAAATCAACTTAGAGAGGGGCTGGAAAAACTGTGCTCTCTTTGATCTTTTGTACTCTTCTCTCTTTTTTTCTTTTTCTTGTTGAGCTCACATCTCACCAGATTTGCAAATGTATTTGGTGGTCTCACACGCCATGACACTTTAATTAGGTTCTGATAACCCTATGACTAAGTCAGACTTCTCAGCCTGTATTCAGGCGGTCAAAAATACAAAAAAAGTAGGTTAAGGCTGTATGTGGTGGTTCATGAGGGTGGTAGGTGTTTTTGTCTCAAAACATTTCAAAACATTTAACTTGACTCACATTACGCAACTGTTTTACATAACACCCCTTTTTTCTTTTTTTTTTCTTCTCTCTTCTTTTTTTTTTCTTCGAGCAAACAACTCTTTTGTATGCAAATCTATTAGCACAATGTCACAGACATGCGATTGTGCATGTGTGTTAAGAAATGTCGTTATAGTGGCACTTGCAACGTCGGTTTTAAAGTAAATAAATGGAGGTGAGTCCAGGTGTCGGTCTTAGGGAGGCGTGAAAATCAAATTTTTCTTATCACTTGTTGTCACGGAAAGTGAGGAGTTTTGCTTGCGAAAGGTGCAGTTTTGAAAAGCGAGAGAGAGATAGAGAGAGATTAGGGTTAGAGCATTCCTTGTTTGATCATGCAACTTAAACAGAAATTAAAGTAACAACTGAACATAAAATAGCTTCATTAATCATGCACCTTTAGTTCATAGCTTACATCAATAAATACATGCTCAAAAGTAATGGAAAGCTTAAAAGAGAAAGAGAGAGGATGGAGAGCCACGAGGCAGCCACGGCGGTGAAGGAGGCTCCATCGACGGCTCGTCGTCTCCAACGATTAAAAGAGGGCCTAAAGCTATCTAAGAGAGGGGTGGAGTAGTTGCAAGGGAAGTGAATGCCTTGAATGAGTGGTTGGAGGGGGTTTAAATAGGGTTAAGGACTTTCTAAAAGAAGAAGGGGCTTTAGCGACGTCCGGGACGTCGCTAAAACCACTCCAAAAGTGTCGGTGAAGCCCTCCAGCCTACCGGTCAACCGCGCGCGTCGTTCTTCTTCACGCTCAATCTGTGGCCACTGCGTGAGAGCCATCCGATCAAAGATCGGACGGCTGAGATCTCCCCTTGGCTGCGCTTGGATCGTGCCTCGAGCGCCCGTGTGCGCGGGCGTCGTCGCCCGGCATGCACGTGCGCATGGGCGCTCGTGATCCGTGGGTGCACCGTGTGGCGCAATCTCGGCCGCCCGCTGCTGATCGGGCGGCCCAATTTCGCCGCGCGCGCCTTCGTCTTGAATTTCACGCACTGCGCGGCTCGAACCCGCATCGCGTGCGTGCGGGCGTGCACGCTAACTGTTGCACCACGCCGATGCTTTGTCGCGGCGATTGCGGGTTGGCGCGCAAGTCTCGGCTGGATGAAGAGGTGGCGTGCGGTGGAGCGGGGGTGATGTGGCGCAATGAGGGCCGTTGATCTCCAGATCAACAGTCAGAACTTCTTGGGCCCATTGTAGGAGCTCCGGATGTCAGATTTGGCCGATCTTGAGTCCATTGGACTCTGTTCGTCGTTCTGAATCCATCCGTGTGGTCCGATTACTCATCTGAGGCCTGCTTTGACAAGTTCTTACATAAATGGCCATTAATACAGTTTTAAAAGCAATCTGGGCACATGATGCATGCAATGCTCCCATTCTACTTATATTATGCCTTTTATTCTTAAGATGGGCCATATTCAACATAATTATCACCCCCTTGTGCAGTGTTATCATACCCCCATGCTTACTCCTTGCTAGTCCCTAGCAAGGTTTATTCTAGCCTTTATTTCCTTTCAGAATTTAAGAAGTAATTGCTTAGACACTTCGTCATATGTCAATAGGAGGAAATATACGAAGATCTTAATCTACAAAGATTAAGCAGTGCCCGGGTGTCTGCCAAAATACGAATCGCCCGAATCATTGCTTTAATGTATATAACTATACATATGTATATGTATATATATATATTTTTTAGCATTTTTTTTGGAATTCAGTGTGGGTTGGTAACTTTTTACGGCTACCCAACCAACTCAAAACTCGGTCAAAACTGTAAGTGCTAAGCATCTTGGTGTGAAGATTGTGATAGACTCACTCAACGGTAATTTAGACAGACCTTGGGTTTCTACGCCCTTAGGTGATCGGAAAAGAAAATATATTTTCCTGAAGGTGTATTTGTTCTATTGGTAGCTTTCTCCCTACGTTTGTTTTAATTGGGGTCAACACAAGGATTTTTCCAGTGTATATCTCCTTGGCTTGTACTACTTCCCCGCTTCTTCCTTAAGTGCTTTGGTTCTTTTTATGCAGTTATTGAGCTTGGCTCTGGACAACCGACCAATGGGCTGCTACCCACAATCACTTGCCAGCCATACTTATGCGGTGAAGTGTGGTTTATTTTCTTTTCTTCTCCTCTTTTTTTTTTCGTAGGTGACTGGTCGATCTTTCGCTTTTAAGTTGGTTGCAGTTTAATGTGGTGGAAAAATCGACTGATCAATATTTAAGAAGAAATAACCACTCGCAGAGGAGCGGGTCGTATCCACAGGGAGGCAATGACGTATTAAAATTCGCACCAATTAAAAACATTCGTTCGTAGTTAGTTTGGATAAGAATCAAGCCAAGATTGCCTTTAGATTAAGGTTTAAGCAAGAAACAATGCTGAAATGGCAATTATGAGAAACTAGAGGATATTTTCCGCAATGCAGAATCAATAAAATATCATTAAAAGGTGACAATGGCAGAAAATGTAATTTCTAATTGATGGTTTACTGTAGCAAAATAGGGGAATTTTTCCCCTTTGTCTTGAGCGACGAGGAGCGGATGGCCGGGCGCGGGAAGCTCGGAGGAGGTCCCTTGGACCGAGGGCTTCGAATCGGTGGTGACGGCGAGTCGCACGGTGGCCGGAGGTGGCCGGACGAGCTCCGGCGGAGGTGCTGCAGCCGGTGAGCTTGCGCGGCCTGCTGGCGTGAGATCTGCCACGTGCTGCTGCTGGCGGGTCTGCAGGAGCGGGCGGACGGGTCTGCAGGCGCGGCTGCTGGTCTCGCAGAGTCAGGCGCGGGCGTGTGGGTCTGCAGGCGCGGGGAAGGTGTGTGCTGCAGGCTGAGGAGGGCGTGGGCTGGAGGAGCTACTGGCGGTTGGCGTGGGCGCGCAAGCTGCAGGCGCGGGCGTGTGGGTCTGCAGGAGTGGGCGAACGGGTCTGCAGGCGCGGCTGAGGATGGTTTCACGGGTCTGCAGGCGTTGTTGGATGGCGTGGGCTGGTCTACAGCTGTGCGCGAGTCTGCAGGCGCGTGGAGAGCGCTGCAGCCGGTGAGCGTGTGGAGATGGGCGCGGTTGGAAGGTGGCGTGGGCTGGTCTGCAGGCGTTGTTGGAGGATGCTGCGGGCGTCGGAGCGTGTGCGTTTGGAGGGTGCAGCAGGCTGAGGAAGACATGGCTGTTGGAGGTGAGCAGGTGGAGGGTGCTGCGTGGAGAGCGGGTACGGGTGGACTGCAGATGGGTACGCCGGCGAGTGGGTGGAGGTGAGCGGGTAGCTTCAGACGTCTGGGAAATTTCCCAGACGTCTTAAGTTACTGAAAGGGTGGCTGAATCAGTAGCTCGGTGGTGGTGGTCGGCGACGAAGGCGAGGGAGAAGCATGCTAAGGTGCTCACGGTGATGCGGACGAGCTCCAGATGGCGGAGTGGCCTGTCACACCACACGGCCACGGTGGTGGAGACTCGCCTCCACAGTAGAGGCCGGCAGTATGGAGTGGAAGAGAGAAGTTCTCTCTACACAGTGGTGGGTCGGTGGTGGAGGCCTCTCGAGCTCGGCTGCCTCCCTCCTCCTTTTGTAGTGGCCTGCACAAGTTTGAAATCAGCCTCCCGACCAGATCCACCACATCCGCTCCCCCTTGAATGGGTCTTCACTGCGGCCATTTGACGTTGGAGCGGTAGCCAGCCGTTCCTGCAAGGAGAAGAGTAAAGAAAATAATGTTAAAATATTAGGGTCATTTATATACAGACCCTCAACTTCTATGTTAATGAAAACAATGTACCTAATTGGTTGTCTAATTAGATGAATGCTATTCTAAGCTAATACTAAATGCACTTAAGATATGAATGCAATGTATGGATTATGTAATTAAATTAAAACTATGAATTAATCTATTTACATCCTAATTTATGCTAAATAAATGTTAGAATTAACCTAATGTGTAGGCACTTAAATACTTAAATAACCCACAACTATGGGCTAATCAGTAGGTGGCTTCCTTGATCTAAAATGTACCTAGAGGCAATGAAGAAGAAGTGGTCTGTGGCTGGGTTCTGGACAACCTGCCAATGGGTTGTTACCCATGACAACTTGCCAGCCATACCACCCTAGAGAGTTCATTAGCTACCCAATTTCTGTCAAAATCTCTAAGGAGTGAGTCTGTGCAAAAATGTGTGCAGATGCTTAGACTCAAAGTTTTTCTGAGTTAGAGGGTGAGTTGATAAATCGTATACTTATCACCTTATTTAGTAGGAGGATTAGAATGGCTTAGGGTTGTAAGGATTCGAAGCTAAATCCATATTTTAACGGACACCAGGGCTAATTAAGCCTAAAGGCCTGAAAAGTCTAAGTGTTTAAGTTCTTTTTTTGTATTATTTCCTACTATTGACAAGTTTCTAATGCCTAAGTTTTCTTCCTAAATTCAATTTATTTTTTTTTATTCAGACTGATTAAATGAGCTCAGGATTGTGCAATTTGCCACCCCCCCATGCTTAAGTTGGACAATGTCCTCATTGGCAAGTACATGGATGCATAAGAGTTCAAAAAGATAGTACTTGAGTGACGTAAAATACCGGATTAGTCTGAATCCTCTGGGTTGCCTCCCAGGAAGCGCTGAGTTTAACGCCTCCAGCTGGGCGGTGCTCCATGTCAGCCCTCAACGAGGGTGACACTCTCCTTTGGGGGAACCTGGGCCAGGAAATGCTTCAATCTTTGATGATTAACTATAAAAGTGTGCCCAGTGTTAGGATCAGTGATTTCAACCGCCCCATTAGAGTAGGGCTTAACCACCATAAATGGTCCTTTCCATTTGGACCTGAGTTTCCCCGGGAAGAGTTTTAGGCGGGCGTCAAACAGCCAGACTTACTGGTTAGGCTCAAAGGTTTTTCTATGAATGAGTCAGTCGTGGAGAAATTTCATTTTTTCCTTATACAGTCGACTATTGTCAAAGGCGTCTCGACGAATTTCTTCGAGCTCAGATAATTGGAGCGTCCTCTGCGCATCGGCTAACTGGGGATCCATGTTACATTGCTTGACAGCCCAGTAAGCCCAGTGTTCCAATTCGACAGGGAGATGGCAGGCTTTGCCAAAGACCAGGCGATAAGGCGACATGCCTATCGGGGTCTTGAAAGCGATCCTATATGCCCACAGGGCATCATCAAGTCGTGTGGACCAGTCTTTCCTATCAGGTCTCACAGTCTTCTGTAAAATGTTCTTGATTTGTCTATTTGAGACCTCGGTCTGCCCGTTTGTTTGCGGATGATACGGGGTAGCAATGCGGTGGTTCACCCCATATTTTCTAAGTAGGGCACGGAATTGGGAATGAATAAAATATCTTCCACCATCACTAATCATGGCCTTGGGTATTCCAAACTGGGAAAAGATGTTCTTCTTAACAAAGTCCATGACAGTCTTGTGATCGCATCGGCGGGTGGCGACGGCTTCAATCCATTTGGAAACATAGTCTACCGAGACCAGGATGTACTCGAAGCCGTTGGATGGTGGAAAGGGGCCCATAAAATCGATACCCCAAATGTTGAAGATTTCGATAATCAAAATGGGCTGAAGGGGCATCATATCTTTCTTGGTCATGGTCCCCAGCGTTTGGCAGCGTGAGCAAGTCTTGGCAAAGTTATGTGCATCCTTAAATAGGGACAGCCAGTAAAATCCATACTGCAAAACCTTTGCAGCTGTTTTTTTTTCCAGAGAAGTGGCCGCCACAAGCCTGGTCATGACAAAAGGAAAGCACACTCTGAACTTTGTCTTCGGGGATACACCTCCTAATGATCTGGTCAGCGCAGAGGCGAAACAGCATGGGATCATCCCAGAAATAGTGTTTGGCCTCAGCCAAGAACCTGTCCAGTTGCTGTCTAGACCAACTGTGCAAGGTTTGTCCTACAACCAGGTGAAATGCTTGGTTCGGGACAACCGGGTTTTATTGTTATAACGTTGTAGTATAGCCAGTTATTACCAACATTTCAAGTATATAAATTTTTTACTCGGAAAATAAAAGAGTTCCCGAGGTCGAACTCAGGGAGCAAGTTGTATTCTAGAGATATACATATTTCTTTTACAAAATAAAGAAAGAGAGAGGGAAAGAATTTGTTGTTCTCTTTGTTTTCTCCTCGTGATGTTCTTCTTTCTTTCTTTCTTCAGATCTCCTACTTCTTTGTTCTGCAGAGGTGATGCTCCGATCTCCTTCTTCTTCTTTGTTCTGCAGAGGTGATGCTCCGATCTCCTTCTTCTTCTTTGTTCTGCAGAGGTGATGCTCCTCTTTCTTTCTTCAGATCTCCTTCTTCTTCTTCCTTGGTTTCTGTCTTGGTCTCTCTTCTTCTTTTTCTGCAGTCTCTTCTGTGAAGGTTTCTTCTTGTTTCTCCTCCCTGCGGCTAAGTGTCAGCTTCTTCTTTTCTTTTTCAGCCAGGGACGTCACCCCTCCTTTCTTCTTTTCCCTTCAGGCCGTCGTCTGATTTCCAAATCAGACGACTTAACTACCTGTTGCTACAGTCAGCTTCCTTCTTCTTCCGCGGGTCTTCTTCTTCGCCTGTGCCTGCACACTTCAGAGTTTTTCGTCAGAGGCAAAACCTACTCTACCCTCCCCCCCCGCGTCTCTCTCTCTCTCTGAAACCACTCTTGGGAAAGCTCTCCCAGAGCTGCCGGGTAACCGGGTTCGGGTCAGGCCTGGGTCCAGGCCCACCGGCGTGCGTGGTGGGCGAGGAGTGCAGGTCAGTCTTAAGTCGGGTCGGGTCGGGTCGGGTCGGGTCAGGTCCGCGGGGCGTGAGCGCGGACGAGACCGGGTAACCGGGCGGGTGAAGGGGAAAGTGGCAGGTTGGGGGTTGATCAGGGTGAGGAGGCGGAGGTCCTGCGGTGGTCGGCGAGCCGTGTGGGTCGCTGAGGTGATGGGAGCGGCTCGCCGGAGGGTGGTCGGAGACGAAGGGGGTGACGATGGTCAGGGTCGGTCGAGGGCTTAATTGAATAAATTGAAAGCGGGGAAAGAAAGAGGAGAAGAAGGGGAGTAGCTCTAGCTTACTTGCAGGGACGAAGGGGGAGGAACAGGGCGACAGTCGTATCGACTGTCGCCGGAGAAGACGATGCTCAGGGAAAGGGGCGGCGGCGAGCAGAGAGCCGGAGAGGCGCCAGCTGGGTGCGGCGTGGCGCGGGAAGAGCAGGGGAGGAAGTCTCTGCTGCTGGTATTGCGGCAGAGCGAAGAGGTGGAGGGGGAGGAAACCGCCGGAGCTGGTGAGCGTCTGCCGGAGGAAGAAGAGAGGAAAGTTGGGGATTTTCTCCGTCAGATCCAGGCTGCCCCGGTCGGTGGAGCAACGGGGGGTATTTATAGGGATCAAACAGGGAGGAAGGCGGAGGGAGACGACGTGTCTCCCTCACCGGAGGATGGCCGGAAACAAGAACCCATACCGTCCGTGCATTCGCACGGCCGGTATGGTGGGTTACAACGACCAGGGGGGTGTCCCTGCGACGGCTGACGACGCAGGGCACCCCCGGTTTACTTGCCAGGTCCCCCACCTCACCCTGCGCGGCGCCATGCTCCGCACAAGGTCGCCGGAGCATGGTGCTGGCAGGTTTTGCAGGGGGGACCTGATTGCAAAGAACGAAGGAGAGTTAGGGGCCAAAATGCGAGGGTTCAAAAGTTGAGGGCCAAAGAGTAAATATATGAGGACCAAAGTGTAAAGTCGGTCAAGGAGGTTTCTTCTTAGGCTCAAGTTTTTATACATGACTAATTAGGACCTAAGGAATCTGATGGTGAATTTCATTTCCATATTAAACCTTGTTTGACCGGTCAATTTACGCAAAAACCCAAATTAAGTTATTAATTGGGCATGGTTCTCAATGTAGGTCAAAAAGGGTTCTGAAGGCCAAATTGAAGGTTCTAAACCCTGGAGATTATTTTTCTATGAATTTTAGAGGGTTTATTCTATTTTTACTTTGCCTCGAACCTTGTGAATTGAAGTGGGTTGTTTTAGGGTTACAGATTATCATTTAGTTTCTTGGAATTGCTGTAGCCCTTGCTAGATCATTTCATCCCACTCTTATTCTTATTAAGCTGCTTTGACCTATGTTTGGGCCCTGAATTACCCTGTATGCAGATTATACTGGTAAAATTGCATTTTTACCCCTTATGACTTATTTTCTTCTCAAACTCAGGATCCTCTGAGTTAAGCCTTTCCTTGAGATATGTAGGAGCTTTTATCCTTTGTATTAGGTCAAAATGAGCTAGTTATGGCTCATGATGAGGTTCTCATCATACCCCCATGCCTAGCTTTTGCTAGTCCCTTAGCAAAAACTTAAGGTTTCAACCCTTGTTCTAGACCATGAAGTTTTTAATAGTTTTAGATAAGTGCCTTTTTTATTTGAGCATAGATTAGGTTAGAATGCTGACCATAGGCCTAAAAGGTACTCTAGTGCTAATCAAGATCCAAATCTGTCTAGCCTTAGCCTCAGTCTTTTAGCAAAGGTTTTTAAGGCCCAGAAGAACTAACCTAAGGTTTATTGGACTTCGTGGTTAAAGCACCCGTGCTTGAAATGATTTTAGCCCTGGCTCAGTTCGCAGTGCGTTTTGTAAGAGAGAGATAGAAAGTTTTTCTGTTTGGAGAGTTTTCTCTCTCTTTTTCTTTTTAGTTCTAGCCTAGGATTGGCTTTTCAACACGGTCTGTATCAGATTCCTTGCTCCCATCATCAATCCTCAAGGGTTCCTGGCGATCGATGCTTCGAGATAGCACCGCCCATGGCAACCCCCGGAACCCTGGCTATTGAGATTTCGAGATAATCCCATCCATGGTATTCCGTGGCCGAATCCAGACCCTGGCAATTGACACTTCGAGATAATGCCATCCATGGAATCTGAACCAGTAGAGTGCTTACATGCCCCCAGTAGGATATGTAAATATCCTAAGAGACAAGCACCGAGGAGATGATATTTTGTTACGCATCTTCGACGGGATTTCCCGCCTCTCCGTGCTGGGAACTCGTCCAAATCAACTTGTGTTGATCGGCCGCTCCTATTCTAGGTGTTCTTTTCAGATTTTTGCGACGCTTCTGCGTGATTCTGATTTTTACGCTTACTGAACCAGGCTGTGTGTGAGATTAGGGTGCTTAGGTTACTGAGTCCCGTAAACCAAAAATTAGTTAACGAGGCCGAATACTCCCTAAGCCTTAGACCTAATACTTCAGCTTTTCATTTTCCTCAACCTCTTGAGGAGTGTCCAGATCTTAATGGGTACTACGAGTCTATTCAAGAATGCCTAAGGTTTGCATTCTTTACTAATCTCATTGTGCACTTTTCTTGAATGAGGTCTAGAACTTAGGTTAATTCCTTAGTTCCTTACTAATGACTACCACTTTTTCTCATAATTTTGTGCTCCTTTTTCATTTTGTTTCTTTTCTCCTTCGCAAAATTTCCTTCTCTTTTCCTCTTATTCTTTTTCGAATTTTTTTTTTTTTATGGTGTTTTTGGCATATGTGAATTTTTTTGTTTGAAACCTTTTCTTACAAGTTTTGCACTTTCATACCCCCCCATGCCTAAGATTTGCAATGTCCTCATTGTAACCTAGGGGGTCTTAGTTCATTCCTTAAGACAGAAATTTGGATGAGTGGATGGGTCGGGTTGAATTTTTGCGGACGATTTTAAATCCCAGATGCAAACATCTGAGTTGGGGTCGGCTGTCTACAAGGGTGAACTTCGAGTGCTAAAAGGTGTCAGAACAAGTTTCAGGTTTACAAAGAGAATGACGGGCTGCCTCCCGTTAAGCGCTGAGTTTTACGCCATCGGCTGGGCGCAATAAACTCAAGGGGAAAGGAGGATATAAGATGCCTCAGCCAAATCAGTAGAAGTTACATCAATGAACGGCTTGAGTCTCTGACCGTTCACGATGAAAGGTTCAGAATCGTGGCTGAGTGGACTGATTTCGATTGCTCCATTTCCAAAAACCTGTCGGACCAAATATGGTCCGACCCACTTAGATCTCAGTTTTCCTGGGAAGAGTTTGAGTCGGGCATCAAAGAGTAGGACCTTTTGACCAGGATGAAAGATCTTTCTCGAGATGTGTTTGTTCGTGGAAGGCTTTAACCCGCTCCTTGTAGATTTGCGAGTTCTCGTACGCGTCTATGCGTAATTCATCGATCTCGCTGATTTGGAGTTTTCTGTGGGTCCCAGCCTTGGAAAGATCTAGATTACAGTTCCGTACTGCCCAATAGGCTTTATGCTCCAGTTCGACGGGAAGGTGGCATGCCTTTCCGTACACCAGTCTAAAGGGAGACATGCCCAATTGGGTCTTGTGGGCGGTCCTATAGGCCCACAATGCTTCCGGAAGTCGGGACGACCAGTCCTTCCTGTCAGGTCGAACAGTGACTTGCAGGATTTTCTTGATCTCCCGATTAGACAGCTCAGCTAGACCATTAGTTTGGGGGTGGTAAGGAGTAGAGATTCGGTGAGACACCCCGTATTTGGTCATCAGTGACCTAAACTGAGCATTTGTGAAATGGGTCCCCCCATCAGAGATTATTGCACGAGGAATCCCGAACCTTGAGAAAATGTGTTGATGAATGAATTTGAGAACGATTTTGTGATCACAGGTTCGGGTCGGTATGGCTTCGATCCATTTGGACACGTAGTCCACAGCCAACAGAATGTATTCGAAACCATCCGAAACAGGAAAGGGGCCCATAAAATCAATCCCCCAAACATCAAAGATTTCGCATACTAGAATCGGTTGCATAGGCATCATGTCGCGATGGCTCATGTTGCCCAAAGTCTGGCAACGACGGCATGCCTTGCAATGACTGTATGCGTCTTTGAACAGTGTGGGCCAGTAAAAGCCGCACTGGAGGACTTTTGATGCGGTTTTATGCCCGGCAAAATGGCCACCGCATGCCTGGTCATGGCAGAAAGAGAGGATATTGTTGACTTCCCCTTCCGGGACACATCTCCGGATGATCTGATCGGCACCTATGCGGAAGAGGTACGGGTCTTCCCAAATGTAATACTTGGCATCGGAGCGTAATTTGTCTTTCTTGGCCTTCGGCCAATCGGACGGGGTCTGATGAGATGCCAAGTAATTTACAATATTAGCAAACCATGGAAGGCTAGTACCAATAGTCAGCAGGTGCTCATCGGGAAAATGCTCAGTGATGGGTCCGGAAGGGTCAATTATTTCAGAAGGAAGACGGGACAAGTGATCAGCTACCACGTTTTGTTTTCCCGCTTTGTCGCGAATCTCAAGGTCAAATTCTTGCAACAGCAAGATCCATCGGATCAATCGAGGTTTCGCGTCCTTCTTTGCAAGGAGATGCCTCACAGCTGTGTGATCCGAGTATATGATGACATGGGAACCCAGAAGGTACGATCTGAACTTCTCTAGGGCAAATACTACAGCTAGCAGCTCTTTCTCAGTAACCGTATAGTTACGCTGAGCCTCATCGAGTGTTTTGCTGGCGTAGTAAATGACCACAGGTTTCTTGTCATTTTTCTGCCCCAAAACTGCTCCTACAGCGAAGTCGGATGCATCACACATGATCTCAAAGGGTTGAGACCAATCAGGGGACTGTAGGATCGGGGCTTGGGTGACTCGGTCACGCAGGATTTCAAATGCTTGAGTGCATTCCTTGGAGATTTCGAAGGGAACATCCTTGGAGAGAAGAGTGGTCAGGGGGCGTGCGATTTTTGAAAAATCAGGGATAAATCATCGATAAAAACCGACATGCCCTAAAAAGGATCGGATGTCCCTGATCGAGCTAGGCATAGGAAGGTGAGAAATCAGATTAACCTTAGCTCGATCCACTTGGATACCTTTCTCCGAAATTGAGTGTCCCAGGACAATTCCCTCAGGCACCATGAAATGGCTCTTTTCCCAGGAAAGAACCAAATTCACATCGATGCACCGCCTGAGTATCTGGACCAAGTGTTGGAGGCAATCGTCGAATGATGCTCCGAAAACTGAAAAGTCATCCATGAAGACTTCCAGATAATCACCTACCATATCTGAGAATATGGCAAGCATGCATCGCTGAAAAGTAGCGGGTGCATTGCAAAGACCGAAAGGCATCCTTCGGAAAGCGTATGTTCCGAAGGGGCAGGTGAACGTGGTCTTTTCTTGGTCCTCAGGATGGATTGCCACCTGGTTATAACCGGAGTACCCGTCAAGAAAGCAGAAGAACCTATTTCCCGCTAGTTTTTCGAGAATTTGATCAATGAAGGGTAGTGGGAAATGATCCTTCTTCGTGGAGGAATTGAGTCGACGGTAATCTATACAGACTCTCCACGAGTTGGCTAATCGGGTAGGAATGATTTCTTCGGTCTCAGTCGTTATAGTGGTGAGTCCTGCCTTCTTGGGCACGACCTGAATTGGGCTCACCCAACGACTATCGGAGATCGGGTAGATGATCCCGGCATCTAACCACTTGATGATCTCCTTTTTCACGACCTCCTGCAGATTGGGGTTTAAGCGTCTTTGCATTTCGCGAGAAGGTCGTGTGCCCTCTTCTGAATAGATATGATGAGTACAATAAGAGGGACTTATTCCAGTCAAATCATCGAGAGTCCATCCGATGGCTCTGCGATGTTGCTGGAGGACAACAATCAGACGGGATTCCTGTTCAGGACTGAGGTTGGAATTGATGATCACAGGAAGGGTCTGATTAGAACCCAAAAAGACGTATTTTAAGTGAGCAGGAAGGGGTTTCAGTTCGAGGATGGGGTTTTCAACAGCAGCGGGTGGTTCAGTATAGATGTGAGGTTCAAGGGTGGGAGTTACTGGGTTGTTCACATCTGGATTTGACTCCTCTGTTTGCGGGTCAAGATCCTTCTGTGGTTGATGAGGCATACTCGAGTCATTCTGGAGGTGTGATTCATCAACCAAAGTCTTGATGTCACAAATTTGCTCGATGACGCCGCAATTAATTCCTTGTTGGGCCTTAAATATATCAATTTTCAGTGTTTGATCTCCAAACTTAAGCTCTATTTGGCCCTCCTCACAGCTGATGTTGGCTCTAGCAGTAGCCAAGAAAGGTCTCCCTAGAATGATTGGTGTATCCCTAGGGTTCTCAGGTGCATCCATATCTAAGACTATAAAGTCCACTGGAAAATAGAAATCCCGCACTCTCACGATAACATCCTCGAGAATCCCTTTTGGTGACTTTATAGATCGATCTGCTAATTGTAATGTCACCTCGGTTGGTTTCAGCTCAGATTCTTCTAGATGGTCAAGTAAGGATGTGGGTATCAGATTTATAGATGCACCCAAGTCTAATAATGCTCTATCAAATTGGGTACCACCTATCTTACAGGAGATCAGGGGAGTTCCAGGATCTTTTGCCTTGGGTGGGAGTCTACTAAGGATTACAGAGCTGGCTTGCTCTGACAGAACAATTGGGCTCCCTCCCTTGGTTCGCGGCTTACGCTGGGGTGTACATATATTCTTTAGAAATCGTGCGTAAGCTGGTACGTGGCGGATTGCATCCATCAAGGGGATGTTTATGTGGACCTGCTCAAAGAGCTTGACCAGGTCCTCCTCAGGGGCCACGGGTTTGGTGGTCTTCTTTCCCTTGGTCAGGGCCTCGGGAAACGGGATCTTGGTTGGTTCTTCTAGGATAGGTTCAGGTTGTGGATCTGGAACAGTGGTTCCTTGGATAACTATCCTAGGGTCATGGTTATCAGGCTGGGAGTGGTTTGGATAATGCGGGTCTTGAGTTGTCTTACCACTACGTGTTGTTACAGAATTTAATCCGGCCTGATTTTGGTTTGGGTTTGGTAGGAGGGGTGGCTGCTGCTGAAATCCCGCATAAGAAGTTGAGGCTTCCATCTCGTCTGGAGATGGAGCAGTAGGAGCCTGATAAATCCATTGGGCGTGGCCTAAATTTGGATTCATAACGCGCTTCTGGGTTGGCACGTTATTTGGGTTAGGAAGAGGTTGGGAAGGGAGTGTGCCTGGTTGGCGAGAATTTGCCAACTGGGCCAGTTGAGTTTTAACTTCTGTAAGCTCGTCCTTGTGCTGTTTTTGAATAGCCGCATTCGTTTTTTGAATGTCAGCCAGAGTCTGAAGGATTAAGGACATTTGATCTTGATTTGGCCCTGATGGATAAGTAGGGTTGGGCCGAGGCTGAGGCGGCTGGTAGTGACGAGAGGGCTGTGGGCGGGACTGAAAAGGTGGTCTTTGGGTTTGGGAATTTCCCGCCCACTGAAAATTGGGATGGTTTCGCCATCCAGGGTTGTAAGTGTTGGAGAATGGGTCGTTCTGGATGGCGTTGAGGTCCTCGCAGGTCTGAGGAACCTCCTGAGAATCAGGGAAAGGAGGAATGGAGTTCCCCCGGCTGGTGTAGAAAGGATCGGATGATC
Organism: Thalassia testudinum; assembly: GCA_037157565.1. NCBI lineage: Eukaryota > Viridiplantae > Streptophyta > Magnoliopsida > Alismatales > Hydrocharitaceae > Thalassia > Thalassia testudinum. The sequence continues at coordinate 15,439,497 of JAZHRO010000067.1, read as the reverse complement.
TTCCAGTCCAAGAATCAGATGGGGATGGATATGGATCCATCCCAGGGGAGGATCGGTGGAGGATGTTTTGCACAGTCTCCTGTGTGGAAGGAGGTTGTGCAAAGGAGTTACGCGCAGAGGTGGCTCGCTGCAAGTGCTGAGTCAGCTCATCCACCTTCTTTTCAATGATTGAGACCTTGTCCAATCGGCTGGCCATTAATTCCAGGTCGACTGATGCGGACAGGCCCTGCGTCTCATGTGCTCCCTTAAGATTCGTCGCTGCGCGGGTATTCGTCCTGTCGAATAATCCCATGGAGTCATTGTTGATGGAGTTCTCGCACATGTTTTCGAGAATCTCCCATACGGTGTCTTCATGTTGACCCATGATGTTTCCTCCGCAAGTTGCATTGACGAAAAGGCGGATGTCCTCACGGAGTCCCTGGTAAAAAGATTGGACTTGTTCCCATTTAGGAACTCCGTGATGGGGGCACTTTCTCATGAGATCCTGAAAACGATCCCATGCCTCATGGAGAGGTTCTCCTGATTGTTGAGTGAAGTGTGTAATCTGATGGCGCAAGGCGTTGGTCCGACCAACGGGAAAAAACTTTTTCAAAAATTCGGATTGAAGTTCTTCCCAAGTGTTGATCGGCCGGGTCTGAGTTTGATACCAATGGGCGGCCTTGTCCATAAGAGAAAAGGAGAACATCTTCATGAGAAGAATATCCCGATTTTGCGCATCTGATCCAAAAGTGTGGGCCAGATGCTTTAGCTGTTTGATGTACTGGAAGGGATCTTCAGAATTAAGCCCATGGAATTTAGGTATAGCATGAATCATGTTGGGCTTTAATTCGGAATCAGGTCCTCCAGCCGGGATTCTGACTCGAGGCTCAATGGCCACCGCAGCAGGATTGTAGTGGTCCCGCATCATAGGACGCTGTGGTGGGTGCACGAAGTTTTGGAAGAGGTCATTGAGTCGCTGGAGCTGGTGTTCCAGATTATTTTCTTCCTCAACTGGCTGAGCCATGATGGGGGAAGAAGAAGAACTTGGTTCTGAATCAGAAGAGAGAATAATGTGAGGGTGTTGCTGCACAAACACGGGCGTCGAGGCTTGGCCTTGACGAGAGCGAATTTCTAATGGAGGTCTTAAGGGTGGTCTTAGGGACCTCCTTCCGTACATGCACTGTTGGGAGAGGTAAGTTAGAAGGTGCTGGACCCAATCAAGGCACCCAAAAATGTGTTGGGTGACTATAGAGGTACGGGGCAGATGGACCCCTTGATCAGAAAGATCGTCCACCTGAGAATTACCTGGGCAGCCAGAGAGGGAGAGTCCCGCGAAGACCCCTACACGGTAGAGCGTCCCCACGGGTTACAGGGTTTCCCCCACCCGACCTCTCTTGTCACTGCGGTTCCAGGTAGACTAGAATGGGGATCTTGACCTCTTAAGCCTACCAATTTTAAGATCAGGGTGCTTAAGGTTTCACTTGAACTTTAGTCTTTTTAAGTGCAAAGAGTGACCTAATTTAAGGTTGGTTAACCCAAAGGGGTCAACTTTACCTCTTGTTTTCTTTGAGAGCTTTCAGGTCTTGTCTTTTAGGGTTCAAGTGTTTAAAGAGAGAGCCAATTGTTTAGGATTTTTCTTGTTAATTATTTTCAATCAATGGCCTGGGCACACCTCTTTTGAATTTCCTCAATTCTTGATTAAGGGGTGTGTCTCTACTGAAATCCTAATGTTTAACCTTATGTTGGCTCTACTTGGTCCATTTAACTCTTTGTTGGGCAATCAGGGCTCAAGCAAGAATGTGTTAGCCCTTAAGTACCCTTAATAGTGTGCAGGAGTGATGAGTTGAAAACATGCAACTCTTTATGGTTACTAAGTATGGAAGACAGGTTAGCCCTATATTGCTTGTTCTTTTCTTTTCTTCCTCTTTAGAGTTTAGGGGTTAATAGTGAGAGGAAAAATTTACCTGTCTTCGGAGTGGTTGTCGTGTGGTTGCTTGTCTTCTTGAGTTCCTGTAGCTGCACAAAAGAGAGGAGATTATCAGAAATTAAAAGAAACAGGAATGTTTACCTCTAGAATAGCCGTTGCTCCCCGGCAACGGCGCCAAAATGAAATGCTTGGTTCGGGACAACCGGGTTTTATTGTTATAACGTTGTAGTATAGCCAGTTATTACCAACATTTCAAGTATATAAATTTTTTACTCGGAAAATAAAAGAGTTCCCGAGGTCGAACTCAGGGAGCAAGTTGTATTCTAGAGATATACATATTTCTTTTACAAAATAAAGAAAGAGAGAGGGAAAGAATTTGTTGTTCTCTTTGTTTTCTCCTCGTGATGTTCTTCTTTCTTTCTTTCTTCAGATCTCCTACTTCTTTGTTCTGCAGAGGTGATGCTCCGATCTCCTTCTTCTTCTTTGTTCTGCAGAGGTGATGCTCCGATCTCCTTCTTCTTCTTTGTTCTGCAGAGGTGATGCTCCTCTTTCTTTCTTCAGATCTCCTTCTTCTTCTTCCTTGGTTTCTGTCTTGGTCTCTCTTCTTCTTTTTCTGCAGTCTCTTCTGTGAAGGTTTCTTCTTGTTTCTCCTCCCTGCGGCTAAGTGTCAGCTTCTTCTTTTCTTTTTCAGCCAGGGACGTCACCCCTCCTTTCTTCTTTTCCCTTCAGGCCGTCGTCTGATTTCCAAATCAGACGACTTAACTACCTGTTGCTACAGTCAGCTTCCTTCTTCTTCCGCGGGTCTTCTTCTTCGCCTGTGCCTGCACACTTCAGAGTTTTTCGTCAGAGGCAAAACCTACTCTACCCTCCCCCCCCGCGTCTCTCTCTCTCTCTGAAACCACTCTTGGGAAAGCTCTCCCAGAGCTGCCGGGTAACCGGGTTCGGGTCAGGCCCGGGTCCAGGCCCACCGGCGTGCGTGGTGGGCGAGGAGTGCAGGTCAGTCTTAAGTCGGGTCGGGTCGGGTCGGGTCGGGTCAAGTCCGCGGGGCGTGAGCGCGGACGAGACCGGGTAACCGGGCGGGTGAAGGGGAAAGTGGCAGGGCGGGGGTTGATCAGGGTGAGGAGGCGGAGGTCCTGCGGTGGTCAGCGAGCCGTGTGGGTCGCTGAGGTGATGGGAGCGGCTCGCCGGAGGGTGGTCGGAGACGAAGGGGGTGACGATGGTCAGGGTCGGTCGAGGGCTTAATTGAATAAATTGAAAGCGGGGAAAGAAAGAGGAGAAGAAGGGGAGTAGCTCTAGCTTACTTGCAGGGACGAAGGGGGAGGAACAGGGCGACAGTCGTATCGACTGTCGCCGGAGAAGACGATGCTCAGGGAAAGGGGCGGCGGCGAGCAGAGAGCCGGAGAGGCGCCAGCTGGGTGCGGCGTGGCGCGGGAAGAGCAGGGGAGGAAGTCTCTGCTGCTGGTATTGCGGCAGAGCGAAGAGGTGGAGGGGGAGGAAACCGCCGGAGCTGGTGAGCGTCTGCCGGAGGAAGAAGAGAGGAAAGTTGGGGATTTTCTCCGTCAGATCCAGGCTGCCCCGGTCGGTGGAGCAACGGGGGGTATTTATAGGGATCAAACAGGGAGGAAGGCGGAGGGAGACGACGTGTCTCCCTCACCGGAGGATGGCCGGAAACAAGAACCCATACCGTCCGTGCATTCGCACGGCCGGTATGGTGGGTTACAACGACCAGGGGGGTGTCCCTGCGACGGCTGACGACGCAGGGCACCCCCGGTTTACTTGCCAGGTCCCCCACCTCACCCTGCGCGGCGCCATGCTCCGCACAAGGTCGCCGGAGCATGGTGCTGGCAGGTTTTGCAGGGGGGACCTGATTGCAAAGAACGAAGGAGAGTTAGGGGCCAAAATGCGAGGGTTCAAAAGTTGAGGGCCAAAGAGTAAATATATGAGGACCAAAGTGTAAAGTCGGTCAAGGAGGTTTCTTCTTAGGCTCAAGTTTTTATACATGACTAATTAGGACCTAAGGAATCTGATGGTGAATTTCATTTCCATATTAAACCTTGTTTGACCGGTCAATTTACGCAAAAACCCAAATTAAGTTATTAATTGGGCATGGTTCTCAATGTAGGTCAAAAAGGGTTCTGAAGGCCAAATTGAAGGTTCTAAACCCTGGAGATTATTTTTCTATGAATTTTAGAGGGTTTATTCTATTTTTACTTTGCCTCGAACCTTGTGAATTGAAGTGGGTTGTTTTAGGGTTACAGATTATCATTTAGTTTCTTGGAATTGCTGTAGCCCTTGCTAGATCATTTCATCCCACTCTTATTCTTATTAAGCTGCTTTGACCTATGTTTGGGCCCTGAATTACCCTGTATGCAGATTATACTGGTAAAATTGCATTTTTACCCCTTATGACTTGTTTTCTTCTCAAACTCAGGATCCTCTGAGTTAAGCCTTTCCTTGAGATATGTAGGAGCTTTTATCCTTTGTATTAGGTCAAAATGAGCTAGTTATGGCTCATGATGAGGTTCTCATCACCAGGTAGTTGACGTAGTCAGCATACCATGGCATTTTCTTATCTTGCATAGCCAGGATGTGTTCATCAGGGAAGGCGTCAGATAGAGGTAGGGAGGATCCAATGTGGTTTGGATGAAGTTTAGACAAGTGGTTAGCCACCACATTCTTCGATCCGGCCTTGACTCGAATTTCCAGGTCAAATTCCTGCAAAAGCAGGATCCATCTAATGAGCCTGGGTATTGCGTCCTTCTTGGCCAACAGGTGCCGGATGGTTGAATGGTCAGTGTAAATAGTCACGTGGGATCCCAGCAAGTACGATTAGAAATTTTCAAGTCCAAAGACTGCAGCGAGCAACTCTTTCTCTGTGACTGTATAATTACGTTGGGCCTCATCCAACGTTTTGCTCACGTAGTAGATCACCATGGGCTTCTTGTCTTGCCTTTGTCCCAGGGCAACGCCTATGGAAAAATCTGATGCATCACACATAATCTCAAAGTCATGGGACCAGTCTGGGGGTTGAAGTACAGGTGCGGTGGAGACTAAGTCCCGGAGGGTGTGATAAGCCTGGATGCAGTCAGAAGACATGTGGAATATGGCGTCATTTGCTAGAAGGTCGATCAAGGATTTGGAAAGCTTGGAAAAGTCTTTAATGAACCTTTGGTAGAAGCCAACATGTCCTAGGAAGGAGCGAATCTATCGGACTGAGCTAGGTGGAGGAAGTTTGGAAATTAAATCAACCTTAGCCCAATCTACCTCGATGCCCCTATGCGATACGATGTGACCGAGGGCAATTCCTTCTTGAACCATAAAATGGCTCTTTTCGCAACTTAACACCAGGTTAACCTCGATACATCGTTTCAGGATTTTCTGCAAGTTGCTCAGACAATGGTCGAATGAATTCCCGAATACAGAGAAATCATCCATAAAGACCTCTAAGTATTCACCCACCATTTCTGAAAAAATGGCTAGCATGCAACGCTGGAAGGTCGCAGGTGTGTTGCATAACCCGAATGGCATTTGACAGAGTGCAAATGTGCCATATGGGCAGGTGATAAATGCCAGTTTATCATCATTCTTATGCATTAAAACAAACCTAGCTCTTAGGATTTTACTCCACAAACGTGTTTTTGGGCTGCATTTAGGCATAAATTAGGTTAGGCATGCATTGCATTTTTTATTTGTCTTTTTAATATGTTTTTGTGAGTGTTAGGGATGTACAGATATGCATATCCTTAAAACCCTAGCACTCAAGAAGGCAAATGGTGAAGGAGAAGCCCAGACTAGTTGGAACTCAGCTCGATCCAGCTCACCACAACTGGAACCTAGCTCACTTGAACTAGGATTAGCTCATCCCAGCTCCATTCAGCTAATCTCAGCTGAATGGTAGATCAAGAGAGTTCATCTTAGCTCACCCTAGCTTAAGTCAGCTCAGATCCAGCTCAACTTAGCTGAGTCTAGCTCATCTCAGCTCCCACTAGTTCACAGGGAGCTCTAGCTAGCTCAGCTGAGTTGACAGGAGTTCACCCCAGCTCAGATCCAGCTACATCCAGCTCCACTCAACTCCAGCCAGCTGAAGAAGAACTCATCCCAGCTCAGGAAGCTCAAGTCCAGCTCCCGGGGACTTAGCTTAGCTCAGCTCAGTTGAGCTAAGCTACCTTAGCTGCCTCAACCAGCTTGATTCTCCCCGGGAGCACCAAACCTAGCTCACCTCAGCTCATTATGGTAGAAGCTAGTTTACTTTAGCTCGGCTTAGTAGCTAGCAAAGAACTAGCAAGCTAAGCCAGCTAGAGTAGCTCCATGCCAGCCTCTTCAGCAGCAGCCAGCTCCAATTTCAGCTCCAGGCTTCTCCTCCTCAGCTCCTCCCTCCAAACCCTAGCTCCAACACCTTCTCCTCTACTCCTCCATTAGCTAATCTATCTTAGCTTAGCTTATCTTAGCTTATCTTAGCTATGCTCCAACTTCCTTGGCTTGTACCACCCCTAAAATCCACCTAACAACTCCACCCAACTAGCTCCACCTAAGCTCCACATAAGATAAACCTACTTGGCACCAACCTAACCTACCCACCACCTCCAAAAGACACCTAAAAGTGGCACCAAAAACTACCCCTAACCACCCCCTTAATGGTGCCACTTTTCCCTCCAAAATTCCCCCTCATCTCCACCACACAATTCCCCTTGAATCCATCTCCACCATCCACCTAACCCCCCTTCTAGAAGACCCCATGTTGGCACCAAAATGGTGGTGTCTCTCCACCACCAAAAGACACCAACACCACCATAACCACCCCCTTTAACACCCCTTGGGTTGGCGCCAACTCACCTTAGCCATAGGATCACCAACCACCTCCATCCTTCCATCCTAGCCCTCCATTACAAGGGGCACCTTAACCCCCCATCCTACCCTATAAGAAGACCACTACCCACCACCATTCAAGTCATCCTTGGCTAGCAATTTCACTCTCATATTCCACCAAGAAACCCACGTCCAAGAGAGAAGAAGAAGAAGAAGATTAAGGGGATATTCTGTCCCCTTGGTGCCTTCCCCTCTTCCCTTCTCTCTTGGGTCACGCCAGCCAAAGGAGAAGCCAGGCAAGGAAGATCTTGGAGGAGATCTTGAAGGTGGTCACGCCACCTTGGAGGAGTTTTTGAGGGTGGTGCACGCCCACCCCTTGGAGAGAGCATTAAAGGTGGTAGCTTCCACCTTGGAGGAGCTCTCAAGGAAGGAGAAGAAGGAGGCCCTCTTTTCAAGCCAAGGAGCAGCTAGGCTTGGAGCAAGAAGATGCCCTTCTTCACCATTTTTGCAAGAGGATTTGTGTTTCTTTTCTTGCTTTTAGATTTGTTTAAGCATTCCTCTACTTGTCATTGAAAAGAACACTCATTCTAGTCAATTAAATTGCCTTCTTTTTGCCTTTTTACTACAATTGTTACCTTTGGTTCTAGCACTTGTTTCACCTCTTCTTCCTAATTACTCTAGGCCTCCACTTGCCTAGAGTGAGATTAGGAAGAAGATATTTATATCTTTTAAATTTTAGTTAAGCATTTCTAGGTGTTAGTACTTTTCGTTACAATTCGCATTTTGCCCTCGTCTTTTCAAAACAAAAAAAAAATTACATATTGAAAAATATCAAAAAGAAAGTTGAGATCTATCTATAACAAGAGGATTAGTTTTGCAATTTTTGCCTCCTTGGACGACCCTAGATACTCCCATATCTAGGATATAAATTTAAAAGTGAAAGCGGATTCGCGTGTTGCAACGACGTTAAAAACCCGCTTTTACAAATCATGCGTAATTCGCTATCACTTTTTGGCGCCGTTGCCGGGGAGGCACGGCTTTGCATTAATTAATTTTATCTTGCTTGAAGTAGATCTCATCCCCTTCTCTTTCTTTCTTTTGTGTGTGCAGGAACTACAGCGGGAAGGTGGGAATTTGGAAGCAAGAGCTCAAAGATCCTTTTCTTCCCGCGAAAATTCAGGTTGGTTCCTCTTTCTGGTCACATAATTAATTAAAACTACAAAAAATATATTAAACTTGGCTTTCAGGATCCCAAACAACTTGATTAAGTGGAGTGGTGCCTTATAAAATCCATTGTTTGCTTGTATGCGTCTTTAGCACCACTCCATTGTAAGTATTGGTGTTCTGTTTTTCGGGTCCAGATTTCTGTTCGGAATTGAAAAATCGATTCCTAACACCACAAGCCTCCTAAAATCATAAAATTTCATAGAGTGATTCCCAATTAAGTTTGGAACATCTTTTCCAAATTTTAGATCAATTGGATTTGTATTTAATTTTTAAAAATTCATGGATTGCAGAGGGGTCACACCCTCTAATCTTCCTGTTTTGCTACTGTCCACGAATTTTTAAATTTTTTATACTTATCCAATTTTTATGAAATTTAGCTTGCTGAAATCCTTGTGAAATTTTACATATCATATAAAATCACAAAAATTTTTTTGAGGTCTGTGGTAATACTGAAAAGTCCACAATACCCATGGGTATCATTTATGGACTTTGACACCAGTACAATTAAAAATTCAAAACAATTATCAAACAAATTCCTAAAATCGTACAAAAATCTTTTATGGAATCTTTGTTTGATTTTATTCAATGTAGTGGTGTTTTTTGACTTGTTTGGACCACTACTTAATTCAGAAAGCCAAAAATCAATTCACTGGTAGTAATTTTCTGTCTTAGGGATAATTGGCTTAGGGTTTCTTTCTTTCTCTTTAGAGACTCAATTAAAAGGAAATATATAATCACACATACAACTTATCTTTCCTTTGATTGTGAACCTTCAAACTTGTTTGAAAACTTAAAGAGAAAAACCCTAAAACTCATTTAATTAAATCAAATCCTAAAAGACAAAAATACAAAAAAAAAATTGTGTGACAACTTGATCTACATCGGAGCCACTCTCCAATTCCTGCACACACACAAAAAAATCAAATAACAGGGCAACAACCCAATAAACACCCTCCACATTCCGTGTGCACTATAGCATCCTAGACCTAATTAAAATTTGTAGCAACTTAACCCCTAAGGCTTTATCAACTTAGGCTTGCTATTTAGGTCTTAAGTTTTCTTTAGTTAGTATCAATTCTGTCATCTATATCTGGTGTTCAGGTTGAGGGGCCGTGTCAAACGACCAGGCGCGGGTTTGTACAAGCACCTGGGGTTTTCCCTGGGAAGCGTTTGGGCCCAAACCTCCCCTTAAGCAACTTGGCTAGATTTGTTGATAGAACGGGTCTTCACTATTGACTACTTATTTCCTATATAGACCAAGTCTTAGGTTATTATTAGGAAGTCACATTTAAGTTAGGTCTAGTTTTGTTTGTTTGATTTGCACATTTTCTCTCATCTCTATCTCTTCTCCTCCCCTCCAATTCTTCCAAGTAGTGCATGCACAGGCGACGATCCCAAAAGCCACACCTCGAGGGACCATCTGATTTCGCCCCCCGCAGCAAGAAATCATTGTTTTCTTCCCCCTCGTCTTCTAAAAAAATGGAAAACCTAGGAAGCCGTCAAAAAAATTCTACTTCCACTTCTAACCCGTCAGCCGACCCACAAGCTGACTCCACCCTCCCTCACCTTCCTAGCTTGGAGCAACCAGAAATACCAGCAGGGCTAGGTGGCCCTCCAATTATAACCCATAATACAAATCCCTTTGCATTAATGGTCGACCATTTGGCTCGACTACAACAAAATCAAGAAGATCTAGCTAGGACTGTCACGAACCTAGCTAATCAAGGACAAAATCGACCACCCCGCCAACAACCTGTCTTTCCTCTTAAGGATTTCTATGATCCTTCCAATTATGAGGAAAGACCAGGGGTGGTCATACCACAAGGGGATTTCGAAATCAAACCCGCCATTCTAAACCTTATCAAACATTTTCATGGTCTTCCAAGAGAGGACCCTTTTTGTCATCTCGAGGAATTAACTATCCTTGCTCAAACCACTCGTTCCCGCAATGTGCAGGAAGACATGTGGTTAATGAGACTCTTTCCTCTCTCTCTTAAAGACAAAGCATCGCATTGGTTTAGAACAGTTGGGAGTCCTATTACCACCTGGACCCAATTAAAAAGTGCTTTTCTTAAAAACTTTTTCCGATCGGTCGAACAAATGCATTAAGAAGATCTATAACGACCTTTCAACAAAAAATTGGTGAACCCCTCCACGAAGCCTGGGAAAGATTTCAGGAACTTCTGAGAAGTTGTCCCCACCATGAAATTCCACAATGGCAGTTAGTGCAGATCTTCTATCACGGATTAGAAGATCAATTAAAACGATTTGTGGATGCCTCATGTGGGGGTAATTTTCTTAACAAAGACGTCGAAAGTGCCTATCTTCTCTTTGAAGAAATGAGTGAAAACTCATTTAACATGACTTCAATGGACACTTTTGGAAGATCACAAAACCCCAGACACGGAGTCCATGAAATTGACTCCAAATCCACGTCTGTTCCAGTCACATAAGATGATTTATATATGTTAGCTCAACGACTGGACCAGATGCAAATTCACCAAAAGAAAATGGAAGAAAAGCTCACAAACAAACAAGCTCCACACGTCCACTCTCCACACACTAACCCCTCACACATTCTCCGAAGAGAAAATCTACACAATATCGATGCCACACCTGCTGGCCAGCAATTTCCAGCTGATTTCCCGCAAGATTTGACCGGGAATTTTGACCAAAATATTTTTGACTCCACCTCGAAAAATATTTATGCTCTCCAGGAGCAATTTAGAAACCCCTCCAACACTTCCAATCAAAATTGGAGGACTAACCTGAATCACTCCTGGAAAAACCTGAATCAGATTCCTTTTCCCAAACAAAACTATTTTGGGAATTATGGGCAACCTTTGTATCAACCTGGACCATCCCAGGATGATATTAATAATCAGGTCATGAAAACTCTGCAAGGAATGCAGACTCCAATGACAGAAGTAACCCGCATGATTACCAATTTACAACACCAAGTTAAGGTTACTCCTGATCATAGACCTATTGGGAATTTACCATCTCAACCCATGCCCAACCCAAACAATCAAAGGAATCAATTCCAAGGTGGATATCCCAGTCATCCTATTCAGCCAGCACCTCAGCATCCGCCGGGTTTCAATAACAGCCAGGCACCCCGTCCTCATCCTAAAAACAACCAGACTGCAAATGCAGTTACCTTGAGGAATGGGAAAACCACTCACAATACCCTGCCTGTTAAAGAAACCCGCTCTAATGACACACAGATTAACTCTTCTCCTCCTATTGTTCAGGAACCAATTCATGCAAAACAGGGCAACCCTGCCCCATTTCCACAAGCCCTCCACTCTTCAAAAAAGAAAAAGACAAAATCCGAGCCCACTAAGAAGGAACTAATGGATTTATTTGGGCAAGAAGAAATTAATATCCCTATCCTAGATGCCATTAAGTATATCCCTGCCTATGCAAAATTTTTAAAAGATTTATGTACTCCAAAAAGGCAGCCCAAAAATTTAGGAAAGGTAATTCTTCCAGAGACAGTCAGCTCAGTTGTGCAGAGCTGACTGCCTCTTAAGAGAAAAGATCCTGGCACCCCCCTAATCCAAGTTATCATTAATGATACCTCATTTGATCGTGCTCTGTTGGATCTTGGTGCCTCGATTAATCTTATCCCCACAGTTATTTTTGAGGAATTTAAGATCGGTGAATTGAAGCCTGTTGAGGTTACTCTCCAATTAGCCGACCGATCTACGATTAAACCAAGGGGAATTGTTGAAGATGTTCTTGTCCAGGTCAAAAATTGTCTATTCGCAGTAGACTTTTTAGTCTTGGACAAAGAGGTACCTGAAGCACTTAAGTTTTCCGCCATTATTCTTGAAAGACCATTCTTAGCCACCGCTCGCGCCAATATTGATTGTGATTCCGGAAAGATGAAGATCATGTGTGGCGGTGAATCTGTAACCCTAGACATTTTTCAAGCCTCTAGGCGATTCCAAGAACCAGATTTCTTTGATGATTCGGATTCAGAAATAGAAAACATTGTGGAGGAAACATTGCAGATTTCCCAATTAGGTTCCTGTTTTGCTGTAAATACGGTTCCAGAACAATCCACTTTTTCTCACCCTTCCACCTCAACCACACGACCAGCTAACATTCCAGCTGACCCTTTCACTCTCACCTCATCTCTAACCCACAAAGCAGAAACTCTTTCGGAGCCGGGCCTACAATTGGAATTAAAACCTTTGCCCGATTCCCTTAAATATGTCTTCCTGGGTCCAAATCAGACCCTGCCCCTGATTATAAATTCTGGACTCACCGAGGCACAAGAGCACAAACTTCTCCAGGTTTTGAGTAAATATCGAAAAGCTATTGGCTGGACCCTTTTTGATCTTAAAGGCATTCATCCGTCCTATTGTATGCATTGTATATATTTAGAGGATGATTCTCGCCCCTCCCGCCAACCACAAAGGCGCTTGAATCCTAGTATGTAGGAGGTGGTAAAAAAGGAGATTATTAAGTGGCTGGATGCTGATATCATCTACCCCATTTCTGACAGCTCCTGGGTTAGTCCAACTCAAGTTGTCCCTAAAAAGGCTGGACTAACAGTTGTCACCAATGAAAATGGGGAAAATATAGCCACTCGAACCGCTTCTTCTTGGCACGTGTGTATAAATTACCGAAAATTAAACACCGCCATGAAGAAGGATCATTTCCCGCTCCCTTTTATTAATCAAATCTTGGAGCGGTTAGCCGGACGGGAATTTTACTATTTTTTGGACGGTTATTCTGGCTATAATCAAGTAGCGATTCATCTTGAGGACCAGGACAAAACAACTTTCACCTACCCCTTTGGAACCTTTGCTTTCCGAAGAATGCCCTTCGGTCTTTGCAACGCACCTGCAACTTTTCAAAGGTGCATGCTTGCAATTTTTTCAGACCTGGTAGGTGAATGTTTAGAAGTCTTTATGGATGACTTCTCTGTTTTTGGAGATTCTTTTGACCATTGCCTCAAAAATCTTGAAAGAACTCTCCAAAAGTGCATAGAAGTTAATCTGGTCCTCAGTTGGGAAAAAAGTCATTTCATGATCCAAGAAGGTATTGTCTTGGGCCATGTTATTTCAAAACAAGGAATCGCGGTAGATAAAGAAAAAATAGATGCTATATCTAAGCTCCCACCGCCCACTACTATCAAACAGATCAGATCCTTTTTGGTCATGTGGGTTTCTACCGTCGAATCATACAAAACTTTTCCTAAATCTCCAAGCCTTTAAGTTAGCTTCACACTAAAGACCAGCCATTTGATTTTAATAATACGTGCCTGGAGAGTTTTTTGAGGTTGAAGAAAGAGGTTACTGAGGCGCCAATATTGCAGGGACCTGATTGGAATAGTCCCTTTGAATTAATGACAGATGGCTCAGATTTTGCTGTAGGGGCCATTGTAGGGCAAAGAATTGGCAAGAAGCCCGTTGTGATCTATTATGCTAGCAAAACCCTTGATGATGCACAACGGAATTACATGGTTACTGACAAGGAACTTCTCGCCATTGTATTTGCCTTAGAAAAATTTAGATCTTATCTATTGGGGTCACATGTCACTGTTTATACAGACCACTCAGCAATTAAATATTTGGTGACAAAGAAAGATATGAAACCCCGCCTTATTCGTTGGATTCTGCTGCTCCAGGAATTTGACCTGGAAATCAAGGATAAGGCGGGATTGCACAATGTAGTTGCCGACCATCTCTCTCGTCTTATGACGAATGACATAATGACCCCGCCAGATCAGTTCCCCGATGAAAGTATTTTAGCTACTACAACCCTCCCTTGGTTTGCGCCCATCGCAAACTACTTAGCAACAGAGCAAATCCCCGCTGATTCGCCAAAAACGAAACGGGATAAGTTATTTGCTGATATTAAATATTATTTTTGGGAGGAGCCCAACCTTTTCCGCATTTGTGCCGATCAGGTCATTCGACGATGTGTCCCCGATTCTGAAATCCATGATATCTTAACACATTGTCACTCAATGGCCTGTGGCGGACATTTTTCGGGCAAGAAAACTGCAGCTAAAATCCTTAATGCGGGATTTTATTGGCCTAGCTTGCACAAAGATGCTCATGACTTCGTTCGGTCCTGTGTGCATTGCCAGAGCATCGGCAACATGACTCAAAAGGATATGATGCCCCTTAATCCGATTTTAGAGGTTGAAATTTTTGATGTTTGGGGTATCGACTTCATGGGACCGTTCATCAATTCTGGTGGGTATTTGTATATTTTAGTCGTAGTCAACTATGTTTCTAAATGGATAGAAGCAATACCCACCCGCACTAGTGATCACCATGTGGTTGTCGAATTTCTTAAGAAAATATTTTCTTAAGATTCGGCATACCAAAAGCCATTATTAGTGACGGAGGCTCACATTTCACCCACTCACAATTCCGTCACCTCCTTTCTAAATATGGGGTTAATCATAAAATTTCCACGCCATATCACCCCTAAACTAATGGCTAGGCTGAAGTTTCTAATGGGGAAATTAAAAATATTTTACAAAAGATGGTTAGGCCCGACCATAAAGATTGGTCCACCAAATTGGACGACGCTTTATGGGCCTACCATATAGCTTTTAAAACTCCGCTTGGCATGTCTCCCTTCCGTCTGATTTTCGGGAAGGCATGCCATCTCCTGGTAGAATTAGAACATAGGGCTTTTTGGGCAATAAAATAACTCAATATGGATTTATCTGACACCAGAAACCAAAGAAAATTACAATTAACTGAATTGGAAGAATTACGTAATTTTTCCTATGAAAATGCAAGGATTTATAAAGATCGAACAAAGAAATTTCACGATAAATATATTGTTCGGAAACACTTTGATGTTAATCAACGTGTTTGGCTTTTCGATGCGAGAATACGTCTTTTTCCTGGCAAATTAAAATCTAAATGGGCCGGACCTTTTATTGTCCATAAAACATATCCATACGGCGCTGTTGACCTTTTTGATCCAAAAAATAATTCTACATTTCAAGTCAATGGCCAGCGTTTAAAGCCCTATTTTGACCATACGCCTAAAATTCCGTCTAAATCTTTTAATTTTACTGAGCCAGCCACCCTTGATCACTAATACCTTCATGCCCGGCTGAATGGCGTAAAAGATAGCACTGGATGGGAGGTAACCCATCATTTTTTCTTGCTTTCTCTTTTTTCTTCTTTTTCCAGGTTTTGTTTCTCCTAAATCGGACCATTCTTCACTAAGGTGATCCCTTTTCCCTCCTAATGCATGAGGACATGGCATATCTTAAGCATAGGGGGTGTTTTTAAATTTTACGATCGATTTAGGATTTTCAAAACCTAAAAATATGCATTTTTGTTTAATTTATTTCCTGCTTGCATACCCAAAAAAAAAAAAATAAATAAATAAAAATGTTCAAAACTTTTTGAGGAAAAATTTTGAAATCGGGACTAAGGTTGAAAATTTCACTTTTTGTACAATGGGATTTAATCTTTAATAAACTAAGGATGATGATATGGATCTGATTATTAGAATTTCAGGGTCTATTTTAGACTAGATCAGATATCCTTCTATAAAATTCCACCTGAACTCATGATAGTTCAGGTGACTTGATCCTATTTTGTAATATGGAAATTATTTGACTTAGCTTCTGATTCAAAAACTTGCATGTTTTGAGAAACTTCTTGTGTCACTCTTCACACACAAGCCAACACTTAAAAATAACTAAAAATTTCAAAAACTCCCTTGTTTGGACTTAGTAAAAGTCTGAAACAGATCATTGGTTTGAGTTCCCACCGCCGAGAAGGAGGAAAATGCCTCTTGTAAGGACGCGATGTCAACATGTTACCACCTCGGCGTTGCTCCATATCTATATTTCATATCTTTAGACGGAGCATTAAAGTGCATTTTAGCAGCTCAAGTGTCTTGGATGGTGCTCTACCTATAGTGTCGGAGCAAGAGCTTGAGTTTGCTTGGAGCGCCCCTTTTCACTGCATCATGTTTTGGGGTTGTGAGCTCCTGGGTGGTGTCATGGACAGTGCTATCCTGAAGTACTGGCGCCAGAGCCCCCTCGAAGATTGGTAACGGGAATGATGATCCCGACACATCTGTTGTAAGACTAAGCTAAAAATAAGCATGGGGAAAAAAAAAAAAATAATTAACACGCCCTTATAAATGTTGGCTTTTCACAAGCACAGCCACAAGGTTTTAAAGGATTTTGCAAGTTGAGAATCAGATTCATGAGCCAAAAAAAATCCTAAAAACAAACATTTCAAGTCATCTGAATTAACAAGGGGTTAATTTGAGAATTCTCTGAAGGATATATTGATCCCGTTCTGTCTAATGGTTGAATCCAAAAATAAATCCCAATGTTTATCTTTAACAAATCCCGTACCTCCAGTGTTTTAATCTACCAAGGTCCATTAATCTCTTTTTCTCCTCAAAAGTCGAAAAAAATTAGATTTCCCAAAAATTTCGTTTTAAGTTTTGCTAAGAGACTAGCAAAAGATAAGCATGGGGTGTGATAAATGCCAGTTTATCATCATTCTTATGCATTAAAACAAACCTAGCTCTTGGGATTTTACTCCACAAACGTGTTTTTGGGCTGCATTTAGGCATAAATTAGGTTAGGCATGCATTGCATTTTTTATTTGTCTTTTTAATATGTTTTTGTGAGTGTTAGGGATGTACAGATATGCAGATCCTTAAAACCCTAGCACTCAAGAAGGAAAATGGTGAAGGAGAAGCCCAGACTAGTTGGAACTCAGCTCGATCCAACTCACCACAGCTGGAACCTAGCTCACTTGAACTAGGATTAGCTCATCCCATCTCCATTCAGCTAATCTCAGCTGAATGGTAGCTCAAGAGAGTTCATCTTAGATCACCCTAGCTCAAGTCAGCTCAGATCCAGCTCAACTTAGCTGAGTCTAGCTCATCTCAGCTCCCACTAGTGCACAGGGAGCTCTAGCTAGCTCAGCTGAGTTGACAGGAGTTCACCCCAGCTCAGATCCAGCTACATCCAGCTCCACTCAACTCCAGCCAGCTGAAGAAGAACTCACCCCAGCTCAGGAAGCTCAAGTCCAGCTCCCGGGGACATAGCTTAGCTCAGCTCAGTTGAGCTAAGCTACCTTAGCTGCCTCAACCAGCTTGATTCTCCCTGGGAGCACCAAACCTAGCTCACCTCAGCTCATTATGGTAGAAGCTAGCTTACTTTAGCTCGGCTTAGTAGCTAGCAAAGAACTAGCAAGCTAAGCCAGCTAGAGTAGCTCCATGCTAGCCTCTTCAGCAGCAGCCAGCTCCAATTTCAGCTCCAGACTTCTCCTCCTCAGCTCCTCCCTCCAAACCCTAGCTCCAACACCTTCTCCTCTACTCCTCCATTAGCTAAGCTATCTTAGCTTATCTTAGCTTAGCTTAGCTATGCTCCAACTTCCTCGGCTTGTACCACCCCAAAAATCCACCTAACAACTCCACCTAACTAGCTCCACCTAAGCTCCACATAAGATAAACCTACTTGGCACCAACCTAACCTACCCACCACCTCCAAAAGACACCTAAAAGTGGTGCCAAAAACTACCCCTAACCACCTCCTTAATGGCGCCACTTTTCCCTCCAAAATTCCCCCTCATCTCCACCACACAATTCCCCTTGAATCCATCTCCACCATCCACCTAACCCCCCTTCTAGAAGACCCCATGTTGGCGCCAAAATGGTGGTGTCTCTCCACCACCAAAAGACACCAACACCACCATAACTACCCCCTTTAACACACCTTGGGTTGGCGCCAACTCACCTTAGCCATAGGATCACCAACCACCTCCATCCTTCCATCCTAGCCCTCCATTACAAGGGTCACCTTAACCCCCCATCCTACCCTATAAGAAGACCACTACCCACCACCATTCAAGTCATCCTTGGCTAGCAATTTCACTCTCATATTCCACCAAGAAACCCACGTCCAAGAGAGAAGAAGAAGAAGAAGATTAAGGGGATATTCTGTCCCCTTGGTGCCTTCCCCTCTTCCCTTCTCTCTTGGGTCACGCCAGCCAAAGGAGAAGCCAGGCAAGGAAGATCTTGGAGGAGATCTTGAAGGTGGTCACGCCACCTTGGAGGAGTTTTTGAGGGTGGTGCACGCCCACCCCTTGGAGAGAGCATTAAAGGTGGTAGCTTCCACCTTGGAGGAGCTCTCAAGGAAGGAGAAGAAGGAGGCCCTCTTTTCAAGCCAAGGAGCAGCTAGGCTTGGAGCAAGAAGATGCCCTTCTTCACCATTTTTGCAAGAGGATTTGTGCTTCTTTTCTTGCTTTTAGATTTGTTTAAGCATTCCTCTACTTGTCATTGAAAAGAACACTCATTCTAGTCAATTAAATTGCCTTCTTTTTGCCTTTTTACTGCAATTGTTACCTTTGGTTCTAGCACTTGTTTCACCTCTTCTTCCTAATTACTCTAGGCCTCCACTTGCCTAGAGTGAGCTTAGGAAGAAGATATTTATATCTTTTAAATTTTAGTTAAGCATTTCTAGGTGTTAGTACTTTTCGTTACAATTCGCATTTTGCCCTCGTCTTTTCAAAACAAAAAAAAAATTACATATTGAAAAATATCAAAAAGAAAGTTGAGATCTATCTATAAGCAAGAGTATTAGTTTTGCAATTTTTGCCTCCTTGGACGACCCTAGATACTCCCCTATCTAGGATATAAATTTAAAAGCGAAAGCGGATTCGCGTGTTACAACGACGTTAAAAACTCGCTTTTACAAATCACGCGTAATTCGCTATCAGCAGGTGAATGTGGTCTTTTCCTGATCTTCCGGAGCAATTGCGACTTGGTTATATCCTGAATATCCATCTAGGAAGCAAAAATACTTCTGCCCTGCCAATCTTTCAGGGATTTGGTCAATGAATGGCAAGGGGAAATGATCCTTCTTAGTGGATTCATTGAGCTTCCTATAATCAATACACACCCGCCATGCGGTGGTGGTGCGGGTGGGGATGGATTCACCATGATCATTGGTGACAACGGTGAGCCCGGCTTTCTTGGGAACTACTTGAGTGGGGCTCACCTAGGGGCTATCAGAGATAGGATATATGATGTCAACGTCAAGCCACTTGATAATTTCTTTCTTAAAGACCTCCCGCATGTTTGGGTTAAAATGTCTCTGCATCTGGCGGGAAGGTCGTGCCCCGTCTTCCAGGTAAATCTTATGGGTGCAATAGGTGGGGCTAATTCCTTTTAAGTCCGAAATGGTCCAACCAATGGCGGCCCAATGTTCTGAAAGGGTCGCAGTCAACCTGAGTTCCTGATCCTTGGTTAGATGAGAATTAATAATCACTAGGAAGGTCTGGTCAAGTCCCAGGAAGACATACTTGAGATTCTCGGGCAATGGTTTAAGTTCAGGTGCAGGTGGAACCACAGTCGATGGGAAGGGAAAGGGCGGGAGTTGATCAACATCGATCTCCTCAAATGGTGTCGTGTGATGGTACTCAACCTTATAGAGGTCCATGGGTAATGATGGTGACGGGTCAGCACAGTCACTACGGGTTTGGTGGTCTAATACAGAACCGAGGGTGAGGCATTCCTCCATCAGAGTTTCCACGGGATCATGTTCCTCAACGCAATCGCAATCAAAAGACTTTGTCGCCTGGAAGATATCCAATTGCATTTTCCTATCCCCGAAGGTGATTTCCATACATCCCGTGTCGCAATCAATGTTTTCTTTAGTCGTAGCTAAGAAAGGTCTGCCTAAGATTATGGGTGCGTTCTGTAATTTTTCAGGGACTTCCATGTCGAGCACCAAAAAGTCGACCGGGAAATAGAAGTCCTTGACCCGTACAATCACGTCCTTGACAACCCCCTTCGGGGTTTTCACTGATCTATCAGCCAGCTGGATGGTGACAGGGGTTGGTGTCAACTCTCCAAAACCAAATTGGTGGTACAGGGTTGTTGGAATCAGATTGATAGAAGCACCTAGGTCCAAGAGCGCTCTATTAAATGTCATGTCCTTGATATTACAGGAAATCAGGGGCGCTCCTGGGTCAGTTCCCTTGAGTGGAAGGTTGCTTGATATTATGGAACTTGCTTGTTCAGAGAGTACAACCTTCCTAGGTGCTTGAGGTCTCGGCTTACGCTTGGGTGTACAGGCATCCTTTAAAAACTTCGCGTAAGCAAGGATGTGTTTGACGGCTTCAAGGAGTGGAATATTAATCTGTACTTGCTTAAAGATTTCCAACAGTTCCTCAGTTTTCACAACATTCTTCTTTTTCTTGATTGTTTCCAAGGCCTCAGGGTAGGATGTCTGAATGTGGATTGGTTCTATTTCTGGGTCCTTGGTTGGTGACTCTTCTGAGTCAGGTGTTTCAGCAGGTGAAGTCTCAGGGAGAGTCGGCCATTTGGGATCCTGGGTTTTGGTGCCACTTCTCAAGGTTACCGCATTCGCAGAGGCATTGGGGCCCTGGGTTGATCCTTGAGAAGATGAGGATGAAGAAGCACCAAACCCAGGAGGTGTCTGCGGGACCGGCTGGACCATGTGAGCCTGCCCGGGGTTGATTTGGAACCCTTGCGAATTGGGACCTCTATTAATTATGTTTCGCGGGTTCGGTTGTGGTTGGGAAGGTAGGGATCCTTGTTGTTTACAGTCCAAGTGTTGGCTTAACTATCCCTTTACCAAGGCCATTTCGTCCTGATGTTTCTGGTTCATGTCAGCCATCATCTTTATTAGGGTATCCACTTGGTTTTGTGGGGGAGGGGCCGCCCTATTCTGATTATATTGGGGTCTAACTGGTGGTCCTTGCTGATATGGGGCAAGTGTGGCTATTGGTTTAGCTTGGGCTGGTTCTGGAATTGCGGTGGTTTCTGGTTTGTCCAACCAAAGTTGGGGTGGTTACGCCAGCCAGTGTTGTAAGTGTTGGAGAAAGGGTCAGGTTTCGCATAACCTTGGACAACTTGCACATCTTCTAGGATAGCTGATGTTGATGAAGAGGGAAGGGAGTAATCAAGGGTTGAGGGAGCAAAGGTCCCTCCCTGGAACGTGGTTAGGGGTTGTTCCAGGTTCAGTTGGGTAAAGGGCTGGACTAGGTCAATATTATGCTCTCCCTTTGCTAGGGAGAAAGTCTGTAAGTGGTTCCTGGTCTGGTTCAGTAGCTCATCAATCATTTTGTCCACCAATTCCACTCCATCCAATTTCTTGGCAATGATGTCCATGTCAACTATTCTAGAATTTGCTTGTACCTCATAAATCCCACCACGTGGTTGACTGGACCTGTTGAACTGGGTCATAGAGGCATTGTTGAGCGAATTCTAGCTCATAGACTCAAAGAGCTCAAACGAGCTCTCCTCGTCTTTGTTCAGGAAGTTCCCCCAGCATGAGGTATCGACGAAGTTCCGCAGGTTGCTGTCCAGACCATGGTAGAAAATATGGGCCAATTGCCATCTTGGTACTTCGTGGTGTGGGCATTTCCTCAAGAGTTCATTAAATCTTTCCCACGCCTCATGAAATTGTTCCCCATCATGGAGTGTAAAGGTAGTAATAGCTCTTCTGAGGGCATTGATTTTGTTCCCCATGCATGCCTCATTTCTTCCCAGGTGGTGATGGGTCTACCTAGGGTTCTAAGCCAATGAGAAGCCTCTTGATGAGAAGGGAAACATCTTGATTAGAACAATGTCAAGGCTAATGTTCCTAGGTTTCACAGTTCGTGCTATGCGGTCGAGATCCTTTAGGTGCTGAAAGGGGTCCTCATTTGAGCTTCCATGAAAGTGGCTCTGGATCAGATTTAAGGCATTCAGTTTCAGCTCAAAATCATCTCCCCCCTCGGGGATCCTAAGGTGTGGCTCGACTCTAATAGCAGAGGGATTATAGAAATCGCGGAGGGGCCCCAGCTGATCCTGAAATGGTGGTATATTAAGTGGTGGTTGCCCTGGTATGTCTTGGAAAGGTGGTGGTGGTTGTTCTTGTGGGTTCTGTAACCATTGTATGGCTTGCATGATGGTGTGGATTTGTTGTTGCTGAAGTCGGTGGTTAGCATTGATTTGGGCTTGGATGATGGCCATAGCATCTAGTGGGGGTTGATCCTCAGCCTCATCTACCCTAGGTTCAGCCATGTTTCCAACAGAATTACGTCGCCTAGATTCCTACCCCAAAACACACAACTCGGGATGCAGTAAGCATCTCCCATGCATACACTAGAGAAGAACAGGAGGGGATGCGGGGGGTGACAGATGTGAGAAATGTGTTTCAATCAAGCACACAAGCCTAGTCCTTATGGTGTATTCCTTAGGTGACCTAGAAATCTCACAAAGGGTGATTAAGTCTATAAGAACTGGACTCCCCTTCCCAAGGCTAATCTGGCCAGGTTGATTACGAGGGGATTGCAGGGAAGGTTCTTTCTTTGGCTTGCACCTCCAGCTCCGTAGACCCCACAACCGTGGTTGTTTGACACTACCCCGCAGCCTAGTCACCAGATTCTACCAAGGGAATGAAAGCCAAGTGCCCAGCGAACAAAACCTCACCTTTCGAGACTTAACTTAGTCCTGCCTAGGGCATGTCTACTCAGTTTTAAAGGGTTAGGATAGTGCCTGTGCTTAGGGTTATGTGATGAGGCGTTGATTGGGGTGGTGCCTCTTAATTTTCCACTTTTAAGGTGTGTGCCTCTAACAAAACATGATTTTCAAGCAAGGATTTTTTAAGATGTGGTGTCTTTTAGTGTTTCATCCTTACTTTAGTACTTTTTAGGGTTGACGTGTCTTAATGTTTTAAGACAAGTTTTAGTGGGCACGTCAAGTTCTGCATGCAATTCGATGAAAGTAGATTTCCTTTTATTCTGTAGAGGCTCTAAAACCCTAATGTACTCATCCTAATGATCATGCAGCTTCTATTAGATGAGTCAATTTTAGGGTTGAGTGGTGCGGCCCAGGTCAACTCATGGTGGCTTCGTAAGCACCACTCAAGAAAAAGAAAAGAACACTGCAAGAATTTAGTCAGAATGTTAGAGTGTACATTTTTTTATGGGGTGATGTGTTAAGGATGCGGGTCAAGCAATAATACACCACGCCAATTTCTTTTCAATTTTTACAATTTTTTTTGTTTTTTCACGCAAGCAAACAATCATGAGAGAAGAATTACTCACTATCGGTCCTCGTAGTGCCTACTCCCTTGCTACCGTCGTGGGATGCGTCGCATCGCCATCCACGCGCCGAATTCCTGCAACCATCAAGTAAAAAGGAAAATAGGGCATTAGACGATGTGAGAATGAATGTGGAATGGAGGTGACAAAACAAATCCATATCCTCCCTGACAATGGTGCCAAAAACTGACGTGCGATTGTGCGTGTGTGTTAAGAAGTGTCGTCATAGTCGTACTTGCAACGTCGATTTTAAAGTAAATAAACGGAGGTGAGTCCAAGTGTCGGTCTCAGGGAGGCTTGAAAATCGGATTTTTCTTATCACTTGTTGTCACGGAAAGCATGGAGTTTTGCTTGCGAAAGGTGCGGTTTTGAAAAGTGAGAGAGAGATAGAGAGAGAGAGATTAAGGTTATAGCGTTCCTTGTTTGATCATGCAACTTAAACAGAAATTAAAATAACAACTGAACAGAAAATAGCTTCATTAATCATGCACTTTTAGTTCATAGCTTATATCAAT
The DNA here is from genome assembly GCA_037157565.1 of Thalassia testudinum. NCBI lineage: Eukaryota > Viridiplantae > Streptophyta > Magnoliopsida > Alismatales > Hydrocharitaceae > Thalassia > Thalassia testudinum. The sequence goes on along the minus strand of JAZHRO010000067.1, from coordinate 15,415,963 downwards.
AAATACATGATCAAAAGTAATGAAAATCTTAAAAGAGAGAGAGCGAGAGAGGATGGAGAGCGACGAGGCAGCCACGGTGGTGGAGGAGGCTCCATCGGCGGCTCATCGTCTCCGACGATTACAAGAGGGCCTAAAGCTAGCTAAGAGAGGGGTGGAGTAGTTGCAAGGGAAGTGAATGCCTTGAATGACTGGTTGGAGGGGGTTTAAGTAGGGTTAAGGACTTTCTAAAAGAAGAAGGGGCTTTAGCGACGTCCGGGACATCGCTAAAACCACTCCAAAAGCGTCGGTGAAGCCCTCTAGCCTGCTGGACAACCGCGCGTGTCATTCTTCTTCGCGCTCAATCCACAGCCACTGCGTGAGAGACGTTCGATCGAAGATCGGACGGCTGAGATCTCTCCTTGGCTGCGCATGGATTGCGCCTCGAGCACGCGTGTGTGCGGGCGTCGTCGCCCGGCGTGCGAACATGCGTGGGCGCTCGTGATCCGTGGGAGCGCCGTGTGGTGCAATCTCGACTGCCTGCTGCTGATCGGGCTGCTCAGTTTCACTGCGTGCACCTTCGTCTTCAATTTCATGCACCGAGCTGCTCGAACCCGCGTCGCGTGCGTGCGGGCGTGCACGCTAACTGTTGCGCCACGCCTGCGCTTTGTCGCGGCGATTGCGGGCAGGCGCGTGAGTCTCGGCTGGATGAAGAGGTGCCGTGCGGTGGAGCGGGGGTGACGTGGCGCAATGACGGCCGTTGATCTCCAGATCAACGGTAAGAGATCAACAGTCAGAACTTCTTGGGTGTAACGAACGCGTGCCCCAGACGTATTTTAAGACGTCTGGGAGGTGGTCCAGACGTCTGACCAGACGTCTGGGATCGCTTCCAGACGTCTGGAAATCCGTTAATTTCGACACGCCCGAGTCGTCTGCGTGCCTGAGCACGCAGACCGGATATTCGTTATTCCCTCTTTCCCTGCGGCTGTAGACGCCTGCCGCGTCCTCTCTCTCCTCCTCGCACGTCCTTAAAAGGCCACGTGCTCCCTCCCGTTGTCTCCACCGTCTCCTCCCTCTTCTCCTTCAGCCAGTGAGCGTGAGTGCGAGCGCGAGGGCGGCAGCGGCGGCCGCAGTGAGTGCGGAGGAGGTGCTGCTTGTGAGAGCGGATCTCTGCCGTGAGGGCGAGCTCGCCGGGGCTGCTAGGGCCAGCCGGCGGAGGGTGCAGGGGCGAGGAGCGACGCGGAGGGGGGACTACTGTGGTTTGAGCAGCAGGCACGCGAGGTGCGACGCGGGCGACGTCGCGAGCGGAAGGCGGGCGGAGCCCTGTTCTGGAAAAATTTCCAGAATCGGACGTTTGGGTTGATAGACAGATGGCGAGGGCGACGTCTGGTAGATCTTCCAGTCGTCTTAAAGGTGAGTTTTCTGCCTTCTTCTTCCATCCTGTCGACTGACCGTACTGAGGGAGGGAGATGGGTGTGCGCAGGCTCGGTGATTCGCCATCCAACGCGAATCAGAAGTCTGGCTGTTGTACCCAACGGCGGGAGTGACCTCCAGACGTCCGGGGTGACCATCGGACGTCTGGGATATAGGCCAGACGTCCCCGCAGACTTCTGGATGTCTGGGAAACCACACTGAACAGGTAATTCTCTGATCCGCTTTTTAAGACGTCTGGAAGAAGTTCCAGACGTCTGATTTTGCACAGTGTCGTCGTTTTTGACCCGTTTAGGGCCCGTTCGGGTTACGTTTTCCGCGATTCGAGTTGCGTTCTTTTCAGAATTATTTCCTCTACCCATCTATAGTAGCTGTACACTGTTTTAAGACACTCCTTGTGTTTGATCCTTGTGATAGGACCTCGTTCAGTTGCAGTCTTGGGAGTCGCGGAAGCACGCGGGATTCCCGATCACGCCCCCATTACTCCCGTTGTACCTGGTAGAGTGGTTTTAAGTTATCAATAAAAATCTGTTAAAGTATTGAACCATAACTAGAACCTAGGACGTTGCATGAATCCTAGGAATGAGAAATATATGATAGCTCCTAGGTGTTACATGAATCCTAGGGTTGGAAAACTAGATTGTATGATAGATCCTAGGATATGGCAAGAATCCTAGGATGGGAAAAACTAGTGGAATGTATAATACTGCAGTATTGGAAAATGGAAAGAGATATAAAGCTGCCTGTAATTTGAATTAACAGCTACCTGTTGTGAATAAATAACGTGGTTGAGGACATGGATTGTAAGAATGTGAAACTGGAAAGTGAAACCTAGACGTTTGAGTAAAAAGGATGGAACCCTACGGGGAAGTAGGAGTAGAACTCCTGGAAGGTGAATGGAATAGTATTGGGGAAGTGAGCTGGCCCTTGAGTACGGAGTACCAAGGAGAGCGACTGTCCCCCTGTTTAGTGCAGAGCGGAGCTAGCTGCCCCAGGGACCCGGGGTTAGGACTGGCCACTCTGTACCGACTTGCTGGCCCTCGCGTACGTAGTACCGAGGAGATACTAGTGTAAGGAGGTACTAGCTACCCCACGGGCCCCGGGGTTCTGCTAGCCTCCTACACTGACTTATTAGGCCCGCTGGGGCAAACCAGGGTAGTCAGGCGAGGGTGTGCGGACTGTGGAGCCTGTTATTGAGAGGGCTCTGCCCTGGACTGGTTCCGTGCTGTGCTTTGGGCGCACCCGTTAACGGAAACGACTGACCGCGTGCCAGTACGGGTTAGCTACCTGTGCGTTTGTCGCGCGTGCCGTAGTCACCGTTACGTCTGTCAGTAACCTTGGGGTGGTTGACTGAGGGTAGGATCACCATGGGGGACTCTCTCGGCCAGGAGAGCACCACGTGCTACTTCTACTTTTTGGAAAAGACTGCAATCAAGATCGTTCCCACGAGGAACATTCGAGATCAAGAAAAAGATCTGGGGAATAAATGAAATAGTGAGACAATTGAAAAATGTGAATAAAGAAAGTAATAGAACATCACAGCTACTGTACACTCTACTGTTGTCTTTAGTTTTAGTTTCCACTCTACTCAGCGCTTTGCTGACGTATTACACTCGTTACTTTTTTCAGGACCATGTGTTGAGCAGCCAGGGTCAGCGGCTGCAGAGGACGCTGGGTCGAGTAGGGTCCAGTAGAGTTACCACTGTCTTTTGTACCTCTTTGTTTCCATTATAGTGAGTAGTTCTTGTTTCCGCTGTACTTTTCTTTACCTGCAGTTCATGTTATATGATAAATGTTGTTCTACTGTTGTGGTGGTATATACTGTAGTAGTTTCTTTCCTTACTGCTGTACTTTCTTACTGTTAGTTATATTCATGCTGAATGTGGTTTATTTTACTGCTCGTTTGGTTACTTTTTCGTTGGACGACTAGGTCTTGGAATTAGTCGAGTCGGTCCGGTTCTCGTGTCTCGTAGGGACTCGGGAACCGGGTTGTTACATTGGGCCCATTGTAGGAGCTCCGGATGTCGGATTTGGCCGATCTTGAGTCCGTTGGACTCTGTTCGTCATTCTGAATCCATCCGTGTGGTCCGATTGCTCATCTGAGGCCTTCTTTGACAAGTTCTTACACAAATTTCCATTAATATAGTTTTATAAGCAATCTCGGAACATGATGCATGCAATGCTCCCATTCTACTTATATTGTGCCTTTTATTCTTAAGATGGGCCATATTCAACATAATTATCACCCCCTTGTGTAGTGTTATCAATCACAACACAACATACTGCTGTATTTATCAACACAACATAACACGACTTATGTACTTTTATACATGAGGCATTCTTGGGAAATTTTGGGATGACCAAGAGGATTTTGGGTGGCTTATTTGGTGGAAGTGCCTCTTCTTGGCACTGGGTAGGCGACGGATAGGACGACGTATTTCTGACCTTGACATCTATACCCTCCTTCAGCCGAGGATTCCGTAGAAGACGGTTGTGACTGGCTAACGGTGGTAGCAACTAGCTTTTCTTAAGTCGTTGTAGTACAGATAGTTATTGCCATCATTTGCTAATATTTGTTACTCGGAAAATACAGTTCTCCCGAGGTCGAACTCAGGGAGCAAGTCGTATTCTAGAGATATACATGTTCTATTACAAAAATAAAGAGAGAGAGAGAGATGAAAGTTTGGCTCTTCTTCTTCTCTTCTTCCTCTCTTCTTCTTCTCTTCTTCCTCTTTGTCTTCTCTCCTCTTTGGCTTTTGTTCTTCGTGTTCTTCCTCTACTTCTTGGTTGGATGATCCTGTCTTTTTCTTCTTTTTATTTTCTTTGTTTCTTCTTTTCTTGCTTCAGATCTTCCTCCCGTGCTCTTCTTCTTCTTTTCTTCTTGCTTCTCTTCTTCTTCTGCTTTCTGTTTCTTCACTTGGCTGCTCCTTCTCTCTTCTTTTCTTCTTCTTCTTTGTCTTCTGATCTCTGCAGAGTCTTCACTTGGCTTCTCTGTGTTCCTCTCTTTCCTCTGCCTCGCCTTCCTTCTTCTTCTTTGCCTTCACCTGTCTTCAGGACGTCGTCTGATTTCTCAATCAGACGACTTAACCCGCGGATGCTACAGTGTCGATTCAGTTCTTCCGCAGTCCTTCTTCTTCTTCACCTGTGCCTGCACGCTTAAGAGTTCAGCATCAGAGGGAAAAAACCTACGCTACCCCCTTCCCTCGCGCGTCTCTTTCTCTCTCAGAATTCGCTCTTAGGACAGCTCTCCCAGAGCAATCGGGTACGAGTCGCGCCCGGGTCCAGGCCCACCGGCGTGCGGTGGTGGCAAGGAGTGGTAGTCAAGTCGGGTCGGGTCGGCCGGATCCGCGTGATGAGCTCGCGGACGGGCCGGGTGAAGCGGTGTGAGAGGGACCTCACCCCGTGTGCTGAGGCGGTAAGCCTACAGCACTTTTTCAACTTATGTCGGCGCTCCTCTTCGAAGTCTTCCGAGGTGGGACTAAATGTCCCACCCCAATGTGAGCGCCTGCGCGGAGGAAGCAGCGGCAGCGAGAACTTCACTTGAGGGCTTCGGGCGAGGGCTTCGCCCGAACTGCAGCCTGACACTTCGCAAAGCTACCCTGCGAAGCCTGGGAGTCTGACCTGGGCGTGGTGTTGCCTGGAGCAGCAGGTCGAAGGAGCTTCGCTGCTCAGCAATGGCGATGGCAGGCGCGACACCTGTTCACAGAAGCATGGCCTCTCGGCCTAATCAGATATGCGGAGAACCTTCGCCGTGGCACGGCGAAGGTGGTCGGAGGGTCTGCAGTGGGCGTGGTGGAGCAAAAGGGTCGCCCTAGGTCAAACTGCGGGCGGAGAAGTGGGTGTGTTCGGTGGATCTGCAGAGGGTGTTTGGTGGGAAGTGGAGGGGTGGAAGAGGATCAGGGTGAGGAGGCGGAGGTTATGCACAGGTCGGCGAGCCATGTGGGGTGTTGGAGTGATGGGAGCGGTTTGCCGGAGTTTGGCCGGAGGTGGAGAAGGTGAGGGTGATCGGTGGGAAATCGGGGCCGACAGTAAGGGTTTTCAGTACGGAAAAGAAAGAGGGGAGGAAGAAGAGAAGTTTTACCTATTAAGCTGGACGAAGAGAGCTTGGCGCAAGCGACAGTCGTATCGACTGTCGCTGGAGAAGAAACTGCCCAGAGGAAGGGACCGGAGAGGTGCCAGCTAGGTGCGGCGTGACGCGGAAAGATCGAGGGAAGGTAACCCTGCTGCTGGTAGTGCGGCAGGGCGACGAGGAGGAGGAGGAGAGGCCGCCGGAGCAAGGGGGCGTCTGTCGGAGTGGGAAGGGAGGAATTGAGGGGGTGTCTCCGTCAGATCCGAGCTGCCAAGAACGGCGGAGCGACGGGGGTATTTATAGGGGCAGAATCAGAGAGGAGGGCGGAGGGAGACGACGTGTCTCCCTCGCCGGAGGACGCCGGAGGAAGGAGACCCATGCCGTCCGTGCGTTCGCACGGGCGGTATGGGCGGTCGCAGCACTCAGGGGGGTGTCCCTGCGGTGGCTGACAACGCAGGGTACCCCCCATTGACTTGCCAGGGCCCCTCCCTCACCCTGCGCGGCGCCATGCTCCCCGCAAGGTCGCCGGAGCATGGCGCTGCTCAGGTTTTGCAGGAGGGACCTAAACGCAAAGAACGAAGGAGAGTTAGGGGCCAAAATGTGAGGGTTCAAAAGTTGAGGGCCAAAAAGTAAATATATGAGGACCAAAGTGTAATGTTGGTCAAGAAGGTTTCTTCTTAGGCCCAAGTTTTTATATATGACTAATTAGGACCTAAGGATTCTGATGGTGAATTTTATTTCTAGATTAAACCTTGTTTGACCAGTCAATTTACGTAAAAACCCAAATTAAGTTGTTAATTGGGCATGGTTCTCAGTGTAGGTGAAAATGGGTTCAGAAGGCCAAATTGAAAGTCCTAAACCCTAGAGATTAGTTTTCTATGAATTTTAGAGGGTTTAGTTGATTTTTACCTTACCTCGAACCACGTGAATTGAAGTGGATATTTTTTTAGGATTACAGGCTGTCATTTAATTCCTTGGAGTTGCTGTAGCCCTTATTGAGTCATTTCATCCCACTTTTCTTCTTATTAGGTTGTTTTGACCTATGTTTGGACCTTGATTTACCCTATTTTCAGATCAGATTGGTGAAATTGCATTTTTACCCCTCAGTTTATGTTTTCTTTGCAAACTCAAAATCTCTCTGAGCCAAGCCTTTCTAAGGTTATGTAGGAGCTTTTATTCTCTACATTAGGTCAAAATGAGCTAGTTATGGCTCATGATGAGGTTCTCATCATACCCCCATGCCTAGATTTTGCTAGTCCCTTAGCAAAATCTTAAGGTTTCAACCCTTGTTCTAGACCATGAAGTTCTTTAATAGCTTCAGATAAGTGCTTTTTCATTTAAACTTAGATTAGGTTAGAATGCTGACCATAGGCTTAAAAGGTACTCTAGTACCAATCAAGATCCAAATCTGTCTAGCCTCAGCCTCAGTCCTTAGCAAAGGTTTTTAAGACCCACAAGAACTAACCTAAGGTTTATTGGACTTTGTAGTTAAAGCACCCGTGCTTGAAATGATTTTAGCCCTGGTTCAGTTTGCAGTGCGTTTTGTAAGAGTGAGAGGTAGAAAATTTTTCTGTTTTGGAGAGTTTTCTCTCTCTTTTTCTTTTTAATTCTAGCTTAGGATTGGCTTTTCAACACGGTCTGTATCAGATTCCTTGCCCCCATCATCAATCCTCAAGGGTTCCTGGCGATCGATGCTTCGAGATAGCACCGCCCATGGCAGCCCCCAGAACCCTGGCTATTGAGATTTCGAGATAATCCCATCCATGGTGTTCCGTGGCCGCGTTCAGACCCTGGCAGTTGACACTTCGTGATAATGCCATCCATGGAATCTGAACCAGCAGGGTGCTTACATGCCCCTAGTAGGATATGTGAATATCCTAAGAGACAAGCACCGAGGAGATGATATTTTGTTACGCATCTTTGAGGGGATTTCCCGCCTCTCTGCGCTGGGAACTCGTCCAAATCAACTTGTGTTAATTGGCCGCTCCTATCCTAGGTGTACTTTTCAGAATTTTTTCGACGCTTCTGCGTGATTTTGATTTTTACGCTTGCTGAACCAGGCTGTGTGTGAGGTTAGGGTGCTTAGGTTACTGAGTCCCGTAAACCAGAAGTTAGTTAGCGAGGTCAAATACTCCCTAAGCCTTGGACCTAGTACTTAAGCTTTTCATTTTCCTCAACCTCTTGAGGATTGTCTAGATCTTAATGGGTACTAAGAGTCTATCAAGAATGCCTACGGTTTGCGTTCTTACTAATCTTACCAAGCACTTTTCATTTCTTTTCTTGAAAAAATGGTCTAGACTAAGGTTAATTCCTTAGCTTCTTACTAATGACTATTACTCTTTTCTTTCATCTTTTTGTGCTTCTTTTTATTTTGTTTCTTTTCCTTCTCAAAATTTCCTTTCTCCTCTTATTCTTTTTATTTTGAAAAATTTTTAATTTTTATGGTGTTTTTGGCATATGTGAATTTTTTTGTTTAAAACCTTTTTTTCTACAAGTTTTGCACTTATACCCCCCCATGCCTAAGACTTGCAATGTCCTCATTGTGATTTAGGGGTTTTTATTTAGTTAATTTATTCCTTAAGACAGATATTTTTGTGAGTGAATGGGTTGGGATGAATTCTGCGGACGATTTCTAATCTCAGATGCAAGCATCTGAGGTGGAGTCAGCTGTCTTAAAGGGTGAACCTTAAGTCCACAATGGTGTCAGAAAAAAGGTTTTAGATTTTGAAGAAATGACTGGCTGCCTCCCGTTAAGCGCTGAGTTTTACGCCATCGGCTGGGCGCAGTAAGTTCAAGGGGAATGGAGGATGAGGGATGATTCAGCTGAATCAGTAGAAGTCACATCAATGAACGATTTGAGTCTATTACCGTTCACGATGAAAGGTTCGGAATCATGGCTGAGTGGACTGATTTCAATTGCTCCATTTCCAAAAACCTGTCGGACTAAATACGGTCTGACCCACTTGGACCTCAGTTTCCCTGGGAAAAGTTTGAGTCGGGCATCAAAGAGTAGGACCTTTTGACCAGGATGAAAGATCTTTATCGAGATGTGCTTGTCGTGAAAGGCTTTAACCCGCTCCTTGTAGATTCGAGAGTTCTCATACGCGTCTAGGCGTAATTCATCGATCTCGCTGATTTGGAGTTTTCTGTGGGTTCCAGCCTTGGAAAGATCTAGATTACAATTCTGTACTGCCCAATAGGCTTTATGCTCCAGTTCTACGGGAAGGTGACATGCCTTTCCGTACACCAGTCTAAAGGGAGACATGCCCAATTGGGTCTTGTGGGTGGTCCTATAGGCCCACAATGCTTCCGGAAGTCGGGACGACCAGTCCTTCCTGTTAGGCCGAACAGTGACTTGCAGGATTTTCTTGATCTCCCGATTTGATAGCTCAGCTAGACCATTTGTTTGGGGCTGGTAAGGAGTAGAGATTCGGTGAGACACCCCATATTTGGCCATCAGTGACCTGAACTGAGCATTTGTAAAATGGGTCCCCCCATCAGAAATAATAGCACGGGGAATCCCGAACCTTGAGAAAATTTAAGCTCTATTTGGCCCTCCTCACAGGAGATGTTGGCTCTAGCAGTAGCCAAGAAAGGTCTCCCTAGAATGATTGGTGTATCCCTAGGGTTTTTAGGTGCGTCCATATCTAAGACTATAAAGTCCACTGGGAAATAGAAATCCCGCAGTCTTACGATAACATCCTCGAGAATCCTTTTTGGTGACTTTATAGATCGATCTGCTAATTGTAATGTCACCTTAGTTGGTTTTAGCTCAGATTCTTCTAGATGGTCAAGTAAGGATGTGGGTATCAGGTTTATGGATGCACCCAAGTCTAGCAGAGCTCTATCAAATTGGGTATCACCTATCTTGCAGGAGATCAGGGGAGTACCAGGATCTTTTGCCTTGGGTGGGAGTTTACTGAGGATTACAGAGCTGGCTTGCTCTGACAGAACAATTGGGCTCCCACCCTTGGTTCGCGGCTTACGCTGGGGTGTACACACATTCTTTAAAAATCGTGCGTAAGCTGGTACGTGGTGGATTGCATCCATCAAGGGGATGTTTATGTGGACCTGCTCAAAGAGCTTGACCAGGTCCTCCTCAGGTGCCACGGGCTTGGTGGTCTTCTTTCCCTTGGTAAAGGCCTCGGGAAACGGGATCTTGGGTGGTTCTTCTAGGATAGGTCCAGGTTGTGGATCTGGGATAGGGGTGGGGATGTCCTGTATTACTGTCCTAGGCTTGGGATCACTACCAAGCTTGGAGTGGTTCGGATGAGGTGGGTCTTGGGTTTCCTTACCACTACGGGTCGTTACGGAATTAAGTCCTGCCTGATTTTGGTTGGGATTGGGTAAGATAGCTTGCTGCTGGTAATCTGCAAAAGAAGTGGAGGCCTCTATCTCGTCAGGTGAAGGAACAGAGGGGGCCTGATAAATCATATGGGCATAGCCCGGGTTTGGGTTGATAACGCGCCGCTGGGTGGGCACGTTATTGGGATTAGGCATAGGTTGGGAAGGAAGAGTACCTGGCTGGCGAGAGTTTGCCAACTGGGTCAATTGCTTTCGGACCTCTGTAAGTTCGTCCTTGTGTTGTTTCTGGATAGCCGCATTCGTTCTTTGAATGTCAGCCAGGGTCTGAAGGATAAGGGACATTTGATCTTGATTTGGCCCAGATGGATAAGTAGGGTTGGGCCGAGGCTGAGGCAGCTGGTAAGGACGAGGAGGTTGTGGGCGGGGTTGGAAGGATGGTCTTTGGATTTGGGAATTTCCTGCCCACTGAAAGTTAGGATGGTTACGCCATCCAGGATTATAGGTGTTGGAGAACGGGTCGTTCTGGATGGCGTTGAGGTCCTCGCAGGTCTGAGGAACCTCCAGAGAGTTAGAGAAAGAGGGAATGGAATTCCCCTGGTAGGTGTAGAATGAATCGGAAGGACCTCCGGGCAAAGATTCGGATGATGGGTCCATCCTAGGAGAAGATCGATGGAGAATGTTTGTCACAGTTTCCCTTGTGGAAGGAGGCTGTGCGAAAGGGTTATGCACAGAGGTGGCTCGCTGCAGATGCTGAGTCAGCTCATCCAGCTTCTTTTCGATAATCGAGACCTTGTCCAATCGACTGGCCATTAACTCCAAGTCGACTGATGCGGACAGGCCCTGCGTCTCGTGTGCTCCCCTGAGATTTGTCGCTGCGCGGGTATTCGTCCTGTCGAATAATCCCATGGAGTCATTGTTGATGGAGTTCTCGCACATGTTTTCGAGAATCTCCCACACGGTGTCTTCATGTTGACCCATGATATTTCCTTCGCAGGTTGCATTGACGAAAAGACGGATGTCCTCACGGAGTCCCTGGTAAAAAGATTGGACTTGTTCCCATTTAGGAACTCCGTGATGGGGGCACTTTCTCATGAGATCCTGAAAACGATCCCATGCCTCATGGAGAGGTTCCCCTGTTTGTTGGGTGAAGTGTGTAATCTGATGGCGCAAGACGTTGGTCCATCCAACAGGGAAGAACTTTTTCAGGAACTCGGACTGAAGTTCTTCCCAATTGTTGATCGGTCGGGTCTGAGTTTGATACCAATGGGTGGCCTTGTCCATAAGAGAAAAGGAAAACATCTTCATGAGAAGAATATCGCGATTTTGTGCATCTGACCCGAAAGTTTGGACCAGATGCTTTAGCTGTTTGATGTGCTGGAAGGGATCTTCAAAATTAAGCCCATGGAATTTAGGTATAGCATGAATCATATTGGGCTTTAATTCAGAATCAGGTCCTCCTGTCGGGATTCTGACTCGAGGCTCGATGGCCACCGCAGCAGGATTATAATGGTCCCGCATCATGGGACGCTGTGGTGGGTGTACAAAGTTTTGGAAGAGGTCGTTGAGTCGCTGGAGCTGGTGCTCCAGATTGTTTTCTTCCTCAACTGGCTGAGCCATGATGGGGGAAGAAGAAGAACTTGGTTCTGAATCGGAAGAGAGAATGATGTGAGGGGGTTGCTGCACAAACATGGGCGTTGAGGCTTGGCCTTGACGGGAGTGAATTTCTAAAGGAGGTCTTAAGGGTGGTCTTAAGGACCTCCTACCGTACATGCACTGTTGGAAGAGATGAGTTTAGAAGGTGCTGGACCCAATCAAGACACCCAAAAATGTGTTGGGTGACTATAGAGGTGCGGGGCAGATGGACCCCTTGATCAGAAAGATTGACCACCTGAGAATTACCTGGGCAGCCAGAGAGGGAGAGTCCCGCAAAGACCCCTACACGGTAGAGCGTCCCCACGGGTTACAGGGTTTCCCCCACCCGACCTCTCTTGTCACTGCGATTCCAGGTAGACCAGAATGGGGATCTTGACCTCTTAAGTCTACCACTTTTAATTCAAAATCAAGGTGCTTAAGGTTCCACTTGAACTTTAGTCTTTTAAGTGCAAAGAGTGACCTAATTTGAAGGTTAGTTGACCCAAATGGTCAACTTTACCTGCTAGTTTTGCTTATTAGGTCTTGTCTTTTAGGGTTCAAGTGTTTAAAGAGCCAATGTTATTTTAGGGTTTCTTTGGATAGGTATTTTCAGATAATGGCTTGGGCACACTTCTTTTAAGGTTTCTCAATTCTTGTTTAAGAAGTGTGTCTCTAAATCCCTAATGTTGAATCTTATGTTGGCTCTACTTGGTCCAGTTAGTTCTTTGGTGGGTAATTAGGGCTCAAGCAAGAATGTGTTAGCCCCTAAATACCCTTAATAGTGTACAGGAATAATGGGTTGGAAACATGCAACTTCTTATGGTTTACTAAGTATAGAAGACAGGTTAGCCCTATATTGCTTGTTCTTTTCTTTTCTTCCTCTTTAGAGTTTAGGGGTTAATAGCGAGAGGAAAAAATTACCTATCCTCGGAGTGGTTGTCGTGCGGTTGCTTGTCTTCTTGATTTCCTGTAGCTGCACAAAAGAGAGGAGATTATCAGAACTAAAAAAAAAAAACAGGAATGTTTACCTCTAGAATAGCCGTTGCTCCCCGGCAACGGCACCAACTGGCTAACGGTGGCAGCAACTAGCTTTTCTTAAGTCGTTGTAGTACAGATAGTTATTGCCATCATTTGCTAATATTTGTTACTCGGAAAATACAGTTCTCCCGAGGTCGAACTCAGGGAGCAAGTCGTATTTTAGAGATATACATGTTCTATTACAAAAATAAAGAGAGAGAGAGAGATGAAAGTTTGGCTCTTCTTCTTCTCTTCTTCCTCTTTGTCTTCTCTCCTCTTTGGCTTTTGTTCTTCGTGTTCTTCCTCTACTTCTTGGTTGGACGATCCTGTCTTTTTCTTCTTTTTATTTTCTTTGTTTCTTCTTTTCTTGCTTCAGATCTTCCACCCGTGCTCTTCTTCTTCTTTTCTTCTTGCTTCTCTTCTTCCTCTGCTTTCTGTTTCTTCACTTGGCTGCTCCTTCTCTCTTCTTTTCTTCTTCTTCTTTGTCTTCTGATCTCTGCAGAGTCTTCACTTGGCTTCTCTGTGTTCCTCTCTTTCCTCTGCCTCGCCTTCCTTCTTCTTCTTTGCCTTCACCTGTCTTGAGGACGTCGTCTGATTTCTCAATCAGACGACTTAACCCGCGGATGCTACAGTGTCGATTCAGTTCTTCCGCAGTCCTTCTTCTTCTTCACCTGTGCCTGCATGCTTAAGAGTTTAGCATCAGAGGGAAAAAACCTACGCTACCCCCCTCCCCCGCGCGTCTCTTTCTCTCTCAGAATTCGTTCTTAGGACAGCTCTCCCAGAGCAATCGGGTAATCGGGTACGAGTCGCGCCCGGGTCCAGGCCCACCGGCGTGCGGTGGTGGGCGAGGAGTGGTAGTCAAGTCGGGTCGGGTCGGCCGGATCCACGTGATGAGCTCGCGGACGGGTCGGGTGAAGCGGTGTGAGAGGGACCTCACCCCGTGTGCTGAGGCGATAAGCCTACAACACTTTTTCAACTTATATCGGCGCTCCTCTTCGAAGTCTTCCGAGGTGGGACTAAATGTCCCACCCCAATGTGAGCGCCTGCGCGGAGGAAGCAGCGGCAGCGAGAACTTCGCGTGAGGGCTTCGGGCGAGGGCTTCGCCCGAACTGCAGCCTGACACTTCGCGAAGCTACCCCGCAAAGCCTGGGAGTCTGACCTGGGCGTGGTGTTGCCTGGAGCAGCAGGTCGAAGGAGCTTCGCTGCTCAGCAATGGCGATGGCGGGCGCGACACCTGTTCACAGAAGCATGGCCTCTCGGTCGGAGGGTCTGCAGTGGGCGTGGTGGAGCAAAAGGGTCGCCCTAGGTCAAACTGCGGGTGGAGAAGTGGGTGTGTTCGGTGGATCTGCAGAGGGCGTTTGGTGGGAAGTGGAGGGGTGGAAGAGGATCAGGGTGAGGAGGCGGAGGTTATGCACAGGTCGGCGAGCCGTGTGGGGTGCTGGAGCGATGGGAGCGGTTCGCCGGAGTTTGGCCGGAGGTGGAGAAGGTGAGGGTGATCGGTGGGAAATCGGGGCCGACAGTAAGGGTTTTCAGTATGGAAAAGAAAGAGGGGAGGAAGAAGAGAAGTTTTACCTATTAAGCTGGACGAAGAGGGGTTGGCGCAGGCGATAGTCGTATCGACTGTCGCTGGAGAAGAAACTGCCTAGAGGAAGGGACCGGAGAGGCGCCAGCTGGGTGCAGCGTGACGCGGAAAGATCGAGGGAAGGTAACCCTGCTGCTGGTAGTGCGGCAGGGCAACGAGGAGGAGGAGGAGAGGCCGCCGGAGCAAGGGGGCGTCTGTCGGAGTGGGAAGGGAGGAATTGAGGGGGTGTCTCCGTCAGATCCGAGCTGCCAAGAACGGCGGAGCGACGGGGGTATTTATAGGGGTAGAATCAGAGAGGAGGGCGGAGGGAGACGACGTGTCGCCCTCGCCGGAGGACGCCGGAGGAAGGAGACCCATACCGTCCGTGCATTCGCACGGGCGGTATGGGCGGTCGCAGCACTCAGGGGGGTGTCCCTGCAGTGGCTGACGACGCAGGGTACCCCCCATTGACTTGCCAGGGCCCCTCCCTCACCTTGCGCGGCGCCATGCTCCGCGCAAGGTCGCCAGAGCATGGCACTGCTCAGGTTTTGCAGGAGGGACCTAAACGCAAAGAACGAATGAGAGTTAGGGGCTAAAATGTGAGGGTTCAAAAGTTGAGGGCCAAAAGTAAATATATGAGGACCAAAGTGTAAAGTTGGTCAGGAAGGTTTCTTCTTAGGCCCAAGTTTTTATATATGACTAATTAGGACATAAGGATTCTGATGGTGAATTTTATTTCTATGTTAAACCTTGTTTGATCGGTCAATTTATGCAAAAACCCAAATTAAGTTATTAATTGGGCATGGTTCTCAATGTAGGTCAAAATGGGTTCCTAAGGCCAAATTGAAAGTCCTAAACCCTAGAGATTATTTTTCTATGAATTTTAGAGGGTTTAGTTGATATTTACCTTACCTCGAACCATGTGAATTGAAGTGGGTTTGTTTTTAGGGTTACAGGCTGTCATTTAATTCCTTGGAGTTGCTGTAGCCCTTATTGAGTCATTTCATCCCACTTTTCTTCTTATTAGGTTATTTTGACCTATGTTTGGACCCTGAGTTACCTTATTTTAAGATCGAATTGGTGAAATTGCATTTTTACCCCTCAGTTTATATTTTCTTTGCAAACTCAGAATCTCTCTGAGCCAAGCCTTTTTAAGGTTATGTAGGAGCTTTTATTCTCTGCATTAGGTCAAAATGAGCTAGTTATGGCTCATGATGAGGTTCTCATCAGTGACCATCCACCTCAGTCATAGTTTTATTAGAACCCACTCTCTGTGTTTTTGCCTTCTTTGGTAGCTCTCGTATGGAATTTCTCACAAATTTAGTATGCAAGAACTGAGAGTGAAAACTATGCCCAACTCCAAGTGTCATTTTTCAATTAATAAAGATTCCTTATACTAGCCTTAGAGCACCAGTAAACTCTCTGCTCTCACCTCACATATATTTTGGTGGAGCTACTAGAAGATAGTTCACCTGATTCCCTGATTGCTATCCAAGGGTTCAGGAGAAGAAGCGATGCTTCTTTTTGACAAACTAGAAATGTCTATCAGTTTTCACAGAGGATCCATTGCAAAATATCCATGCAAGTATGAAATTATACTGGATTCTAAGTCTAGAAATCTACTAAAGAATAAATCTTTAATAAAACCTCTTGATAAAATGATCTAATCCCCCCAATTTTTGGCAGAAAATTTTCAGTTTTTATGAACTACCCCCCCATGCCTAAGTATCTGCATGTCCTCATGCTAGAATAAAAGAAATTGGAATAAGGCTGGGGGTATGTGGATAGAAATCACCTGGAACTGCTTCTGAGTTATCATTCAGCTCACGCCATTGCTGTAATGCCATACACAATATGCAAAACATTATGCGAAAATGAAACATACTATGTATATATGGTATGTATATATGTATACGTGCTGAGTTTAACGCCTCCAGCTGGGCAACTCATCAGTCATACGTCCTCAAGAAGTATCGTTTCGTTAGCAGGAGGTTCTTAGGCAAAGAATGATTTGAGGCGTTGGCCATTAACCGTAAAAATGTGCCCAGATTTTGGGTCTCTAATTTGGATCGCCCCAATAGGATACGGGTGGACCACCAGAAATGGCCCAATCCACTTGGACTTGAGCTTTCCCGCAAAGAATTTGGGTTAGGAGTCAAACAACCAAACCTGTTGGTTAGGTGCGAACTCCTTCCTCCAGATGTGTCGATCATGGAAAGCTTTTGTCTTGTCCTTGTATATTTTTGCATTCTCATATGCTTCCCACCTAATCTTCTCTAACTCACTGAGCTGGAGCTTCCTTTCATAACCTCCAGCCTCAAGGTTAAAATTACACTTCTGCACCGTCCAAAAGGCATGGTGCTCCAACTCCAC
This sequence comes from Thalassia testudinum, assembly GCA_037157565.1. Lineage (NCBI taxonomy): Eukaryota > Viridiplantae > Streptophyta > Magnoliopsida > Alismatales > Hydrocharitaceae > Thalassia > Thalassia testudinum. The sequence continues at coordinate 15,399,599 of JAZHRO010000067.1, read as the reverse complement.
AGGACGGCAACAGGCCTTTCCATACACCATGCGGTATGGTGACATTCCGAGCGGGGCCTTGTACGCGGTCCGATATGCCCAAAGTGCATCGATCAACCGATCGGACCAATCTTTCCTATCAGGTCTAACCATCTTTTGAAGGATAAGATTGATTTGAAGGTTTGATACTTCAGCCTGCCCATTGGTCTGTGGGTGATATGGGGTAGCAATGCGGTGCCGCACCTCGTATTTCTTCAATAATGATCTAAAATGGGCATGGATGAAGTGGCTTCCCCAATCACTTATTAGGGCGCGGGGAACTTCGAATCTCGCAAAAATAAATTCTCGAACAAAGGATATAACAGTCTTATGATCAGCTCCTCTTGCCGGGATGGCTTCTACCCACTTTGAGATAGTCTACTGCGAGGAGTATGTACTCAAAGCCATGTGAGTTCGGGAAGGGGCCCCATAAAGTCGATGCCCTAGACATCAAACACTTTTACGACCAAAATGGATTGGAGAGGCATCATGTCTCTTCGGGTCATAGAACCGACTGCCTGGCATCGCTTACAACACTTGGCAAACTCGTGTGTATCTCTAAAAATGGTCGGCTAGAAAAATCCCAACTACAAATCCTTTGAAGCAGTTTTTTGACCCGAGAAATGACCCCCACAAGCGTCGCTATGGCAGAAGGATAACACACTAGAGATTTCTGAATCAGGGACGCATCTATGGATGATCTACTTAGCCCCAATGTGAAAGAGCAATGGGTCATCCCAAAAATAGAACTTAGCCTCTGATATAAATTTGAGCATTTGGTCTTTGGATAACCCCACAGGTAGCCTGCCTGCGACAAGATAGTTTACTATATCTGCATACCAAGGAAACTCCACAGAGTTGATAGATAGTAGAGACTCATCTAGAAATCGGTCTGATATAGGCAAGGAGTACGGAATGTAGTCTGGGTCTAGCAGAGACAAGTGGTCCACCACAACATTATGTGCTCCAACTTTGTCGCAGATGTCAATATCAAACTCCTACAACAGAAGGATCCTTCTAATAAGGTGGGGTTTGTCATCCTTCTTTGCCAACAAATGCTGGAGGGTGGAATGGTCATTGTAGATGATAACTTTGGACCCGAGTAAGTATGACCTAAATTTCTCCAACCTGAATACTACGGCCAGCAATTTTTTCTCAGTGACTATATAGTTACACTGAGCCTCATTCAGCGTTCTGCTGGCGTAGTATATTACAAATGGATGGTGCTCCTAACACTAGCCAAGAACAGCTCTGATAGCGAAGTTGGAGGCATCACACATCATCTCGAAGTCGAGTGACTAGTTTGGGGGTTGGAGAATAGGTGAACTGGAGACAGCGTTTCGCAAGGTTTGGAAAGCGCTGAGACATGAGGAGTTGAATTCAAAAGGCGTGTTGGTTACCAGAAGATTCATTAATGGATGAGCAATTTTTGATAAATCTTGAATGAATCTTCGATAAAATCCGACATGCCCTAAGAATGATCTGATTTGCCTGACAGAGCTAGGCAGAGGTAATTGCAAAATGATTTCGGACTTAGCTCGGTCAACCTCGAGTCCATTAGAGGAGGTCCTGTGACCTAGTACGATGCCATCCCTCACCATAAAATGGCTTTTTTCCCATGAAAGTACAAGGTTAACTTCTATACATCTCCTCAGAATCTTTGTGAGGTTATCGAGACAAGATGAGAAATCATCTGCAAACACAGAGAAGTCATCCATGAACACTTCTATGCAATCCCCGATCATGTCTGAGAAGATGGCCATCATGCATTGCTGAAAAGTAGCTAGTGCGTTGTAGAGGCCGAAAGGCATCCGCTTAAAAGCGAATGTTCCAAAGGGACACGTAAAAGTCATCTTGTCTTGGTCTTCCGGGTTGATTGCGACTTGATTGTACCAGGAGTATCCATCCAGAAAGCAGAAGAAACTATGCCTGGTTAGCCATTCTAGAATCTAATCAATAAAGGGCAAAGGAAAATGATCCTTTTTGGTAACCGAGTTTAGCTTCCTGTAGTCAATGCAGACCTACCAAGAAGTCATGGTGAGGGTCGAGATGGATTCTCCCAATTCATTTCTGATTACGGTGAGTCCTGCCTTTTTGGGTACTATCTGAATGGGACTCACCCACTGGCTGTCGAAAATTGGATATATAATGTCTGCGTCTAGCCATTTAATGATCTCCTTTTTGACAACCTCCAACATATTTGGATTTAGGCATCTCTGAGGTTGTCTCGACGGTCTCACCCCTTCATCAGTGTAGATATGGTGAGTGCAATATGAGGGGCAAATTCTATGGAGATTAGCAATGCCCCACCTGGTAGCAGGCCTATGTGTTCGCAAAACGGATAGATCAGCAATGCCCCACCCGTGGAGATCAGCAATGCCACCAATGATTGGAGGTAGATGATAATGCTAATGTCATCATGAAGTCTATGAGGGACTTAAATGCAAAGTTGATCAAACGGTAATCAAATAGGTCCCCCGAGATTTTAGGGTAACCTAATTATGACCCAAGAATCTAATGGTGACTTCAATTTTGAGTTTTGATAAAGTTTGATTAGTCAATTTGTATTTTAACCCAAAATACAATAAATGTTAACATTGGTCTTTGATTTAGGTCAAATTGGGCTCTTTTTATAAAATTGATTGTTCTAAACCTTAGGGAATATTTTTCAATGATTTTTACAAAGCTTATATTACATTTATTTCAATTAAAACCCTTTAAATTAAAGTGTTGCTGAAATTAGGATTTTTTTAAATTATCAATTGACTTTATTTCATAAAATCCATAAATCAATCAAAGTAAGCCCATTTATTGAAAATTTAAGCTTAATTGACCTTCAATTAAGTACAGGTTCAACCCTGAGTTAATCTACACTTATATTTTCTTATTAAAATAGTAGAATTAATCAATTTTGATGCATGCCCTCAAATTCTTGATAAACTTAAGCTATACCCTTTAATAGTTTAATTAGGTGAATTTACACTAAGAAATTAGCAAATTTGAGCTAGATATAGAGGATGGTGGTGTTACCATCAGTAGTAGAATTTTATATGTGGTTTGAAGCTTATCACTTTTCATTTGTGCTTTGATATGTAGTTTTGCTCCTACATTCATTAACATACGTAGAACTTTGATGCTCTTAATATTATATTTTCATCTATGCAAATTTCAAACATCCCTTAATGTCATGCCATGCATTACATTTTACAAATAGAAACGGGGAGCACATTTCTTTGATTAACTTTACATTAAGCTTCTTGTTAATAACAAAGTGGGATAAATATTCTATATGCATTTATTTTAAGCAACATGCATCATGCATTTTAAGCATATATAATTGTAATTTTGTTATCATCAAAGATGGGGAGAATGTTGATACCCTTCTTTTTATGTAACAAAATTATGTTTTATTGAGGACTAATCATTTTAGGTTGTATCACGGTGACATCTTGGTGAAATGACTACAAACTAAAGAAGACTGGATTAAAGAAGTCAATTATATTTTGAGTTGTGATTTTTACTTTTCTGGTGTCTAGAAATACGTAAGGAACCTCAAAAATATCAACCACTTTGTTTTGACTTTTGATAGATAACAAATTTAAGTTAAAAACTAAGCTTTGAGTATAGTTGATCAATCAAGTAATTAATCTTGATCGACCAAACCTATCTTTTTAACTGATCAAAATCACCCAATGGTCAAATCCTGATTTTGTGCTACAATTCAATCAAAATAATCCTTTAATCGATGAACATGAAATTGATTAAAATATAGTTTTAATTGACCAAACTTCATTTTAAACGATCAAACAGTAATTTTGCTTGACCAACACTGCTTTTATAAACTTTCTAAATTTGTCAGAAAAACACCTATAAATAGGACCCCTCGACTTTCATTTCAAAACACACCTCTCAGAGCAATTCCAAAGCAAAACCTACTTCTACTCTCTCTTACTTTCATACTTCTGCACCTGTTCTCAACGCTTTCTAAAGTGCGGCTCTCTAAGGCTCCAAAATTCACAGTTTGCATATTTCTAAGGTTCCATATGATATTCTGTATATTTCTTTATATTCTTATTGCTTTGTTTTTGGACTTAAGTTGTTGGGAGTTCCATTGTTCTTCTCTTGCGAAGTGCAAAAGAGAAGAAGCTTTTGTAAGAGTTTGTACCACCCTCGTTGTTAAGTGGTACGTTAGTTGATTGACTAGCTCCAACTATTCGAAAAATCCTAAACTGGGAGACCTAGGTAGTAGATTTTACCTGAAAGAGTTTCCACTATAAAATTGAGGTGTAATCTATCTTATTTCTGTGGCTTGCATTTTTAATTTTATATTATTTGTCTTGGTACACTATTTACCCCCCTCTAATGTAAACTTATAAGATCCTATAGGTACACTTAGTACCCATGATTGTAGGAGGGACAACACGTGGGTTGCTATTCTATACCACCCAGGAGGTATTTTTGGATATTTGTGGGGATCCTAGAATGGGAAGAAGTTAGTTCCTCTAATGTGATTCCAATGCGGATTGTTTATTTTGATTCCTTCTATTCGATTTTTCAAGCATGGAATCATTTATCTTATCGAATCAAAAATTTCAAGCAGCCAAGATTTTATGCATCTGCAATGTGACGCAGCAAACTATTGTTCTCAACATCCATACCATTACCACAATAATAATCTTGTTTCCCTAGGTTATAGAATCGTATGCTTTATATGTGTACATTCTTCAAAATAAGTAGGCAACTTAATTTTGGCACCCAACAAACCTTCTTGACCACCAAAGCTATTCTTTATTGTATTTGATTGCCACTCCAATTTAGGTGCCCAGTCAACAATTTTAGTTGCCCAAGTCCTCGTCTTCGACCCTTGGTCTAGTTCTATGTTTGGGTGCTTATACAGTCGATTTGGTTGGCCAAACTCGTAACAGAGCAAGTCCTAACGAAGAACCATGTATTGTTCTTCAATCCATTAAACACGAATTTGCCCCTAACTTGTTTCTCAACTCTACCAAACATTTGGACTAAATTTGAATTGTAGAATTTAGACATAAGTTCAAGCTTAGATAAGGAAATATTAAATTAAACTTCTATGAATAAGTCATCATGAAATTTACCTTAAAACTCTATTATGCTCATTAAAACTCGACATGGTTGAATATAAGGAAACATGGGGTCTCTTCCCAACGCTGAGTGTAAACGATGTGAAATTCGTCGAAGAAGATTATTGGGTAATTTGGGTGTCTTCCAGGTTTAGGTGGCTAAAACCTTTGGTCCCCTAAATGAGTTAGATGGATAAGCTCGTGGCCTATCCCTCTTTATTGCATGATTGCCTGAATTTAGTCAAGCAAACTCAACATATTGGCCACCTGAAATCATAAGAAACACATCTATTTTATTTAAATCTCACACAGTTTCTTTGTGAACTTAGTAGATGATGATAGATGAGGAAAATATGGCAAGAAGCTAGGATTCTCTAGTTGATTGTCATTAGGAACCCGAACTTTCCCTAAAATTACAAAGAAAAAGGAACTCTTAATTATAACACCTAACGCTGCACACTTATGAAGTAGAGATAGAGAAGCTTTAGAATTCCCACCTAACTCTTTAGAATGGCATTGGAACTGCACTGACATTCAGCTTAGCTCGAATAAGGCAAAGCTCGATGTCTATTCATTTTTCCACACTTATGAAAGTGATGAGCTATATGAATTTTCCAACAAAAAGAACATGAAATATCGTGTCACCCATGCATTTTCTCAATTAGATTCCAATTTCCTCCAAGATTATTGTGATAGAGAGAGAGGACCAGTTCAGCAGATAATGAAATTAGGCTTCATGGCGTGAAGCACTTGAAGAGAGAGAGAGAGGGAGATAAGAAAAATGAAATTAAGTTTCATGGATCAGTTCAACAGATAATTAAGGTGGGCTTGTTAAGGTTTCTTGGCATGATATAATTAATAAACACCTTCAAATTAATGCAACCAATCACAATCAAGTTTTGAACTTTCTGGTCCACGTGCGTACCCTTCAAGTCTGGTTCTTATCCTATGCAATTATCAAAATCCAACGTCATGATCTATCATATTATGTTTATTGTCGTGTCGTGCTCTAGAAGGGATAAATCCAAGGGTCAATCCATTTTCTACGGAGGACCTCAAGCCAGAAATAATCTTGAAGCATAAAAACCCAAAATATAGAACCATTTTGACTTGGACCTCTTCCATTAGGATGTTGGAATGAATATGAACGGTAACTTAATTATAAAGCTCGACATCTTTTCCAGGAGAACTTATCAAAGAAGGCTGCTCGATCGATACATCCATGTGAACACACGGTTGCTTGTTTTGAAACATTAGTATTCCCTGCTTTACGTACCTCTATATATAAATGAAGTCCCTCCGTGTGCTCCGGGATTATAAGCTCAACTCAAGAAATACCATTCACCTTAATTGAATATATCCAATCAGAAAGGAGATGGCATCCCAGATGCTCAGCGTGCCCCTCGTCGTCCTCGTAGCTTTGGCTTACTCCCAAGTGGCCTTCGCATATGATCCAAGCCCTCTCCAGGACTTTTGCGTTGCGGACGGTACATCGAAAGGTATGCATACCTATAGCTCGAGATATATACATTTGAAAAAAAATATAAACAACTGGGCGTGCATTATATGACGATGGTATTAAACTTCGTCATCATGTGATGGTACGCATATATATGGGAACCTGGTAATAAAAGAATTTTTAACTAACTTGCGATCGATGGTATTTATGCAGTGTTTGTGAATGGATTCACGTGCAAGAACCCTGCGAAGGTGACGGCCGAAGATTTCTTATTCTCGGGGCTGGATCGCCCTGGTGATACCGATAACCAGCTTGGCTCGAGCGTCACCCCTGTGACCGTGGCGCAGATCCCAGGCCTTAACACGCTCGGCATCTCGATGGCCCGCCTCGACTTCGAGCCTAAGGGAATCAACCCTCCCCACACCCATCCACGTGCCACCGAGATCCTTACCGTGCTCGAAGGGAAGCTGGGCGTGGGGTTCGTCACCTCCAACCAAGCCGATGGTGGCAACCGCCTCATTAGCAAGATCCTCAACAAGGGAGATGTGTTCGTGTTCCCAATCGGTCTCATCCATTTCCAGATCAACGTCGGTCGCACCAAAGCCGTCGCTATATCTGGGTTGAGCAGCCAAAACCCCGGTACCATCACCGTGGCCAACGCCCTCTTCGGCTCCGACCCCTCCATCGATCCCAACGTCCTCCAAAAAGCTTTCCAGCTTAAGAAGGACGTCATCGACTACCTGCTAGATCGATTCTAATCTAGTCAATTGAACGACAAACTATATATATATGTGTGTGTGTGTGTGATCGATGCATGTCTTAGTGTTTTTCCTTTTAAGGGTTTGTGTCAAGTGGTCCCACAAGTACTATCGTGTCTGTTTAGTTTTGCAAGATTAGCATGTTCAATACGTTCCCATGCATATGACTATCTACGATAAAGATGGATTCTCAAAGTCATTCATGTAGTTTGTACTTGTACGAATGTGATCGATATACGAAAAATGGTTACCATGTCGATTATATATACATGTCTCCCCGATTCATATCTTGTCTCAAACCAAATTGTCTACATACTTAGCGTTGATCGATGGGCATTGAATCCTTAAGTACAATGTGAATTCATATTTTTCCTGATATGATGGAGAGGACAATCAGATTGGCATAATAAATCAACCAAATGAATTAATCATCCATTAATAATGGCATGCCTTGCATGTTGACTGGTCATACAAGTGATAATTTATTAAAAAAGATTCTTGAATAAAAGGAGAAATCCTTAAAAACCATCCTCTTCGATCAAATATCTATGGTTGACATGGTGTGAGTGAGAATTCCATAGATAATACCAAATATATACACGAATTTGTCTTCGATTGATATACCATGGGCAATCCTCTTAACTCCCCAGGTGCTCCTACCTCTCAAGAGTTGGAGAAAATTAGATAATTTCAAGGCAAGGCTTTAAGTTAAACTATGTACAACCCAATCACTAACAAGAGAACTAGTCCAAATGGGGATTCTATTAAGAATTCCCAAAATAATTTTCTAATATATTAATAATCAAGTCCACGAACGTGAATCATTCGATAGCTCTCTTGATCCCTTAAACTCCCAGAACGTGTAGCACTAGTTACAACCTAATCTCTAGAATAGAAATTAGACCAGATTGGTATTTTATATAGTATTTTTGAGATAGCCCTTAAACACAATGTATTGGAACCTATTTCCAAAGTTAATTGGTTTTGGTATTAACAAAAGAAATACCAATTGTTTATACTTGTAGATTAACCATACAAGTTTTAAGTCACATCAATCCAGAAGTACCCAATGGATAACTGTTCAAGGGCCAAGATTCTCACCGTGCATCACGAGGCTCCGAACACGTCTCAGCCCTTCATGTGTAATGAATGGTTCTGATATCAATTGAAGTATTTAGGGGATTACGTGAGGGCATGGATGCGGTGGATGCAGAAGTGTCAGTTGTCAAGGTATGGCAAATATTGGAAGCTCTATTGCCAGAAGCTACCTTACAGGGTTATACACGGTATATATTAACCATCAGAAATATAAATTAGTGGAAATTTCTGTGTATTTTCAGGCTATGTACTGTGTAAAGCCATTCACAGACTGATTTGCTTTCCAAGGTGTAGCCTATCGTGTTGAGTACGTGTAAGTTTTACTTGGGTTTTGCACCCACTAACTATTGACCTTTTGGAAATTGCCAGCATTAGATGAAGGATTCTTTGTTTTAGTTGTAAAAAAAAAAAATGTCACATGAATCCATGATTTCTAAGCTCAAATGTGATACATTTCCATCCTCATGGAAGCAACTAATATTGAAATGTGGTTCAAGGCCATATAAAAAAGGATTGAATTCAAGCTCAAGGAATTCAAAGAAAGACTTTTCCTTTTTCAATTTTTAGATCTTTGTAGCCTTCTTGAAAGATGTATTTCAATAACCTCAAATTAACTTAGAGATAATAAGATTTCAATTGTGCAAACAACTTTCCCAATCACAACTTAAAACCAACCTCTTAGCTCCAAAAACATGGCAAATATAGGCATTCAGTCATTTTCCATGACCCTTCCCTGTTTTCCCCTAGGGCCAAGGGTCTTCTCAGGCTCGACAGGATCCAATTTCCTTACATTTTCTCCTCTAGGTAGTTTTTGTTGTTTTGCTCTTGTTTCCTTTCTTTTTCTTTTAATGTACTAGGCCATAAGTCGTGGTCCTCTTTTTTTATACTCAGCGAGTTTTGGTTTGGTCTCCCGGGTTGTTTTTGCCCCTTGGGAGTAGAGGATGAATAAAATTCACTCTTGTTTCCTTAAAAAAAAAAAAGGCATTTATCCTTGGCTATTGGTATGTGTCCCTATACTAGTTATTGAACCTCACTATAGATATTTAGCCTACACAAGTGTTGCAAACTTTGAAAATCCAAATGTTAAAACATTCATAACAAATACAAAAGTAGCCATTTGTACCTTTTTTAACCAATATTGATACTCAAGCTTCCATACCAATGGTTAACTAATTTGGCTTCTAGACTTTAAAAAATTATACATGAGGTACCATTGTGGCATAACTTTTTAGTACCAGTAGAACAACTTGTTATGGCTAAAAAAATGATTCCTTACTAATTCTTACTAACTCAATTTGATTTAATGCTAATTCTTTCTCTAACAGCTTGTACTAAATCACAGAGCCCATAAATAGACCTCCAAAGCATCCCTTTGGAGTACACAAGCATAAGGGAAAAAATCCCTTCTAAGAATTCTCATCTTCTATTGCCTTCATACTCAATTCATGCTCTCCACTAGCACCTACACTCTAGTTCTCAGAATTCCATTATTCTCTTGATTTCCCTACACTTATTAGAATACCTCCCAAATACATATTGCATCCCTTATGCAATTTTGATATCCCTCACAAAAAGAAAAAGAGTTTCCCCCAAAACCTCGAAGCAAATCCCAACCTCCAAACCTCTCGAGCACCCAATTCTTCCTTATTTTGCCAAATCCCATTCACCCAAACATCCCACATGCCCATCATAAAACCCATTTAGTGTCTTCCACCATCATGCTCTTCTCACACTCGTTCATCCCCTACCATTGTGGTGCTCAGTCTCAACCAAAAAATCCCAACATCAACCATCCCCTACTAATCATCGTGGCACCCAATCTCACCCTATGCTATTATTATGACCTGAAATCCAATTTTGAACCCATTCCTGAATTAAGTACGTCAAGACAAATTTGTCAGCACTTGTCTGGTGTGAATCAAGTTAGCGTGACCCAACAATGAGAAAACATGTGTTTCGGTAAACCCAATCAATCCTCAGCTAAACCTTTCTTGGAATATTTCATATATGATACTGTTGGATTTCTCCTGTCATAAGCTTTCTTCTACTTTTTAGAAATTTGAGTTGTGAAACTCAAGTTACGTACATGTGAAAAACATTGAATAGAGTGTAGGCACACGTGAATCGTAATGGGGGGTATTTTGTCCGAACCAAGTGCTAGCTTTGTAAGATCTAACCCTTCCCTAGTAGTATAAATAGCACCCTTTCAAGCACCGTGTCTCCGTCACATTGGTCCTTGCATTGAAAACTCGAGAAATCACAAGAGAGAGAGATCCTTCTCTCCCTTACTAGTATGCACATGAGAAAGGAGGGTGGGGATAAATATCACCCTCATAAGCAATATATCTAACAAGTAAACTATAATAAATCGAATCCTCAAGTGTGTCGAATCTACACCATTTGTCAATGTATGAGTGGATTTAGTGTTATGAGAAAAATACAACCAAACAATCACACAAGTAAACTATGGTTTATGATGTAACCTTCAAAGAAGCAGGGTTTCTGATGGCATTGCCATCATCCTCTATAACTAACCTAATTTAGCTAAGTTCTAAGGTTAAATTTATTAAATAATATATTAAAAGGGTACAATATAATCAGGAGGAGGAAGCATCAGAATAAACCCAAACAACAGCTAAATAACTTCAAAACAACCAATTTAGGGTTTCCTTTGGAAATCAAGCTATCAAGACAATAATTAAACCCTATTTTTCGTTTAACTCTGTTGACTGGATTTTGATGGAAAATTTACAAATTAAACCTGCTAAAAATTATAGATAAAGATTCTATATGGCTTAATGTGAGCAGTTGAATTAAAGGAACCAAGTCGACCTAAAATAGTGATCTAGGTGAATAATTAATGTCAACTAGGTTTAAATATGAAATTGACCAAATAAATAATTTCAAAACTCAAAATTGAGACTATCAATAGATTCCCTAGATCTTAATTAAGCTCTCATAAAAAGTTGGACCTATTGTGACAACATTCTTACCTACTTTGCATTTAAGTCATTAACTTCCTAAAAATTTTGCAAATAGGTCCCATTTTATTACTTTTAGGTCCTACCCTCTTGCAAAAAGGACCCTAGCCATCATCTTCCTCACAGCCTATCTGCACGCTTTGACCGAGTAGCTTGACGAGCTTCAAGCTCGAGTTGTAGCTGCCTCAGTGCACAAACGGCCTCGATAATAGAAGATATTTTCCCCTCGCCATTCTGCATCTATTAGTGTTTGTTTCATGGGCTGCCATTGCCTCCTTCACTCATGATCTTAGGTCAAAATAGAAGCGATTGTAGCGAGTGTTTCTCGCAACTTCTCGCCTCCTTTGAGCACGACCGTAGCTCTATAAAAGGTTGACAACCTCTCCCGAGTCTCGTCGTCTGGAATCCAAGTGCAAAAACCTCCTCCTTCCCTTCCTCTGTGGGTCACCATTGCTAAACCTTGAGGTCTCCTTTGCCCCTTCGCTTCGCCGCCTCTCACCAACAAACGAGGGTGCAGCCATCGTCGCCTCTCTCTCGCCAAGCTTCATAGCCAAGAAGCTGGCCCTCTACCTCCATCGACCTCAATTCCTACGCCAACTCTTCGTCCGCAGCCTTCCATCTCCACCGGTCTCCGCACCTCCTCTCCAATAAAATTAGGGTTTCACCTCCCATTCTTCTTCTCTACCTTCTCACCTCTTCAATTTCTTTTTCAACCGTGTTTTCACCATCACCGACCACCACCACTTGGAACTCCGACGAGCTTCATTGCCACGCCTCCACGCACACCCAACCACCCAATAGATTTAGGGCCTTCTTCAGGGCTTCACCCTGAAGCTTTTGCTTTTGAGGAGAGCTCGAAAGACCTCCTATTCTGCTTGCTTGTTCTAGTCAAAGTCGGTCCTCGTCTTCGCCTCCTGCAATAGCTCTCCGGTCACCTTCGATGAAGTTTTGCACGCCATCGAAAGCCCTGATTGAAAGATGAGCAGGTCAATTAGAAGTCCTACCGATACCTCGATCCATCCTCGACCTCATCTGAGAGATCGGATGGTTGACGCAAGCCAATCAAGCTGGACTTCCTCGCTAACAGGAGACACGAGGAGGCAAAGGGCTTTAGTCCCACATCATGCGCAATCGAAGCTTGAGTAGCATTTATTATGAAAATGCACACTTGGCTTATCTCCTCAGAACGAATAGGGTAAGGTCCCCTCTGCACACCCGTACGCACATGCTCACGAATGTGCATGCTCACGAGCCCTCGCCCGCGAATATGCCCGTGGGTTTAGGTTGTGGATCTGGATACCTGGGTCCGACTGAGAAGAAGACTGAGGAGGGAGGTGGGTTTTGCATATCGAGATATGTGCTGCTCCCCTTCAGTACATGGCTTTAGCAAGGCCCTTACGCTACATGCCTTAATCAGTTAAGACAAGTGTGCCTTATACTCGAAGTCTGAGGGTAAAGCTTGACTTGGTTCTGTGAAGTTAACGTGATTGGTTCTATTCAGATATTAGAGGGTGTTAAGACCCATGCTGTTTGAGCCTTTTAAGATGTCTGGACTGTGGGTTAGACATATGGACACCTTTCCAAATATCTGGAAATCAAAAATTTTGAGTACGAGCTCGCGTTTGCACGCGTGCTGCACGCAGACAGTACACTCCTCTCATTTTCCTTCTTCTTCTCTCTCCTTCCACCCCAACGAAACCTTAAGCCCACACCCTTATATAAAGTCCCCCTCCTCTCCCTCATTCCACCACACTTCGCAGCCACCTTCCTCCTTCCCTTCAGCGAGAGCAACAGAGCGAGTGAGAGTGTGGGAGTGGCGTGAGAAGGAGAGGAGGAGCAGCATGAGAGGGAGAGGAGTTTAGCTTGCGAGCTCACGTAGGAGCTCGCCGGTGAGCCCACTGCCAGACCAGCTTGTGCGTAAGGCGGAGGAGTGCGTCGGGGAGGTCCTCCCCAACATTGCTGTAGCCGAAGCAGCAGGCGAGAGGGCGCGGTGCAGCCGCGCACGGCGCGAGAGGGTGGAAGTAGGTTCTGGTTCTGGGTTTTTCCTAGAATCAGGCGTTTGGAGTGACGTCCAGCCGACTTAGCCGACGTCTGGAGGAGGTTCCAGACGTCTGAGGAGTAGACTTTGCGAAGGTATGCCTTCTTTGCGGATACGGCCATGCAGGCCACTCAGCTGAGGCATTGTTGCATGCCTTTTTGAGGCGATTTGGTGGATTTTGTGCAGGGATCACTTCGGGAAGGAGCGGGACACACCCTCCCACGCATTTCGAATGTCTGGGCGACATACCAAATGATGGGAAGTGCTTCCAGACGTCCGGAGAGGTGGTTGGACATCTGGAACTGGGTCCAGACAATTTAGCAGAGTTCCTGGACATCTGAGGAGTGGCACAGGACTTGAGGTATGGCACTGGACACTTTTAAGACATCTGGAAGTTGTTCCAGACGTCTGATTTGAGTCAGAAACATTATTTTTGACCCGTTTAGGGTTCGTTTGAGGTATGATTTTTGCAATTAAGATACCGATGTTTCCCGTATGAATTCCTCTACTTGTTAGAAGATTTCTATACTGTTCTGAGTGTTCTCTTGTGACTGATCCTTATGATAGGACTTATTTCCGTTGCGGGTTCGGGGCTTGCTGAGACACGTGAGCCTGCCGTTCAAGCCCCCACTACTCCTGAGTTTACTGATAGAGTGGCTTTCCCTTAATTTAATTAAAACCTAAATGCATGTGTGGAATGAATGATTAGAACCTAGGATATGGCATGAATCCTAGGACTAGAAATATTAGAATGTCTGTATTAAATGAATGAATTACAGTCTTGAATGAGTAGATAGAATGATAACAATTGCCTATAATTGAATAACAGTTGCCTGCAAAATATGTAGTATTTGTGCTAGTTAACTGTTGAATGTAACTTTCTTGTCGCACACGCGAAATGATATAATATGAGCTGCATGTATATAATTTGAAAATGGAAAGGTGAATGTTGGAAACACGAGCTACCTGTGAATAACCTGAATATGAAAATATGAATGATAGAATTTCAATTTGCATGTGTATAACCTAAGAATGGAAATAGAAATGATGAAACCTGGTATGGAATGGCCTGAGGAATATGAGCATGAACCCTACGGGGATTTAGGAGTAGAGCTCCTAGAAATAAATGGAATGGAGTTGGAAATGTGAGTGGGAAAGTGAGCGAGCCCTTGAGTACGGAGTACCAAGGAGAGCGACTGTCCCCTTGTTTAGTGCAGAGTGGAGCTAGCTACCCTTGGGTTGGGACCTGGGGTTAGGATTGACCACTCTGTACCGATTTCTTGGCCCTCGTGTACACTGTACCGGGGAGAGCTACTATTGTAGGGAGGGAGCTAGCAACCCCACGAGGCCTGGGGTTCAGCTAGCGGCCCTACACCTACTTGTTAGGCCCACTAGGCAAACCAGGGTTGTCAGGCGAGGGTGCACGGACTGTGGAGGGGAGAGACCCCTGTTTGGTTCTTAGGGGCTAGACCACTGTTACTGAGAGGGCTAGGCCCTATACTGGTTCTGTGCTGTGCTTTGGGGGCACCCGCTAATGGAAACGACTGACCGCGTGCCAATGCGGGGTAGCTACCCGTGTGCTTATCGCGCGTGCCATAGTCACCGTTACGTCTGTCCGTGACCTTGGGGTGGTTAACTGGGTGTAGGACCACCACGGGGGACTCTCTCGGCCAGGAGAGCACCACATGCAACTTCTACTCTTTGGAAAACACTACAATCAAGATCGTTCCCATGAGAAACATTCAAGATCAAGAAAGAGACCTGATAAATAAACCAATTGGTGAAAGAAAGAATAATTAGTTAAAGAAAGAAAGAAATTGGAGAACAACAGCTACCTGTCCACCTTTACTGCTTTAGTTAGTTGGTTGCCACTCTAGTCAGCGTTCGCTGATGTTTTGTACTCATAACCCCTTTTCAAGTCCAAGTGTTGAGCAGCTAGAGCCTACGACTGCAGAGGGTGCTGGGCCCAGTAGAGCCCAGTAGTTGTAGCTTCTTGTTGTACTCCTTTTCAGTTGTAGTGAGTAGTTCTTGCACATTGTACTCTTTCATTCTGTACTTTATATTCTTGTACCTATTTAGTTTCCTACTATTGTGGTGGTGTGTACTATGGTAGTTTTACTTCTTTACTGCTGTACTTTTGTTACTGTTAGTTGCTTAGCATGGTGAATGTGATTTACTTTCCTGCTTTTTGGTTACCTTCTCGTTGGACGACTGGGTCTTGGGATCAGTCGAGTCGATCTGGTCTCGTGTCCTGTTGGGATTCAGGAACCTGGTCGTAACAAGATGGTATCAGAGCAAGGTCGTCTCGAGAAGTGAACCAACTAGCTTGAGAATAACCAATTCACATGCTTGTAACTAGAGTAACCACCACAACGTACCTTCTGACATCTATTCTGATGTTCTTTTGCTAAATGTCCGTTGGAATTGATGTCTTCCTATTCTGTTGTTCGCGTCTCCTTGCAGGAGATGCCTCGACGTGGACTCATTGAGGTAGGCCACGGACGCGGCCGAGGACGAGGTCGTAGGTGCGGACGTGTTAAGCCCAATGTCTCAGTGGACCAGCAACTACTTCCAGGCATTCAGGCCCAGGACCTCGCCCAGCTGATACGGGAGATTGTGCAGGAGGAGCTCCACCCGCCTCCACGGGCACCTCTCCCTAGGGACGTGGAGGGGGTGTCCTTTGGGGGACCTCGAGACAGACACAGCACTGGACGTGGGGGAGGGGGTGGTCCTCCACCGCCCCTACCATCCTCTGACACTTTCGAGCATGAGCCCTCCCTGCCTGGGGGCGTACCAGTTTCCCTACTTCAGTGCCATTACGAGCTTTTCGGACAGTTTCGGAAGCTGAAGCCCCCCTCCTTCAAGAGGGATGAGGACCCAACCGAGGTGGAGGACTAGCTCGAGCAAATTGAGAAGGTGTTTGACACCCTTCGCCCCCCTGCAGAGTGCCGCGTGGCCTTTGCCATGTACCAGTTGGAGAGTGCGGCACACAAGTGGTGGAGGGTGGTCAGAGGTCAGGAGAGGGCCGAGCCGACATGGGACCAGTTTGTCACCCTCTTCTACGAGCAGTACTTTCCCCAGACGTGGCAAGATTAGAGGAGGCGGGAGTTCCACACTCTCCGCCAGGGGACGATGACCGTGAGCGCGTATCGCACGCGTTTTCTGGAGCTATCTCATTTCACCTCGACAGCTGTAGCTACTAAGGAGGAGTGCCTATGGAGGTTCACCGAGGGGCACCGGCCAACTATTCAGGGGTATGTCAAACCCCTGAAGCTACCTATGTTTCGATGGTGGTGGAGGTAGCTATGACATATGAGGAGACCAACCCGACCGCACGTGACACTAACAACAGACGGAAGAGGTCCTACCAGCCAGACTACTCATAGGGCCGGTGAGAGAGGAGGCACGCGGTGCCCGCAGGAGAGCCATCACGCTTTGCAGGGCCGTCAGTGGCCTTTAGGGGCCTCCGACAGGGGCCAGCAGCCAGCACTGGACCCCCGCACAGCCGTCAGCAGGGACCTACCGAGGATCGGAGTCGAGTTCCCCTTTGCTACCAGTGTGGTCAGCCGAGCCACATCAGGAGGGACTACCCGTCTAAGGCTAGAGGTCATCAGATGCTCCTCGCACCGAGCGCTGGAGGACAAGCAGGAGGCCGTGGTTCCCAGGCACGTTGGGGAGGACAGCAGTCGACGGGAGGGTACTGGCCAGCGGTTACCTGTCCGATGCAGAGTGTGGCTGCTTCTTCCGCACCGAGGGCTGAGGGGCGTATCAACACCCTGACACACAGAGACACCAGAGCTTCAGGCTCAGTGGTGGCAGGTATGGTTACAGTTTCCGGCAGACTTGTTTACACACTTTTTGATTCCAGCGCCACGCATTCGTTTGTTGCTACTAGTTTTGCTGTCAGCTTGGGACAAGACTGTGTGTTATTAGAGGATCCGTTTGTGATCAAAGGTCCGGGTGGTCAGCTGTTTATAGCTGAGGAGGTTTACACAAGATGTAAGGTCAGTGTTGGGGGACACAGCCTCATCACTGATTTGATTGTAATACCGATGGAGGACTTTGGTGTGATTCTAGGGATGGACTGGCTGTCTGCTTACCACGCTTTGGTGGACTGTTTTGAGAGGAAGATCCTCCTCTCATGCTGGAGATGCCTTCTTTTGAGTTTCACGGACAGCCGGTGGACGAAGGCTTCAGGTGCATTTCTACACTTCGGGCGGCGAGACTTCTGGGCCAAGGGTGTGAGGGCTTTCTGGCTTGTGTAGTAGCAGGGCCCAGCCCTGTGGCAGACTTTCAGAGTATCCCGGTGGTCAGAGAGTACCCCGACGTGTTTCCAGAGGAGCTGCCAGGACTACCGCCTGAGCCTGAGATCGAGTTCGAGATCTCACTGGTACTGGGGACCAGTCCCATTTCTACAACACCTTACAGGATGGCACCACTTACGATGCGAAAGCTCAAGTCCTAGTTGCAGGACCTTCTGGAGAAGGGCTTTGTGAGGCCCAGTGCGTCTCCGTGGGGAGCCCCGATATTATTTGTGAAGAAGAAGGATTGTACCCTACGCCTTTGTGTAGACTACAAACAGTTGAATAGGGTTACCATCAAGAATAGGTATCCACTACCGAGGATTGATGATTCGTTTGATCAGTTGCGAGGTGCCGCGGTTTTCTCAAAGATAGACTTGAGGTTTAGCTACCACCAGTTGAGGATCACGGAGACCGATGTCTCCAAGACAGCTTTCCACACCAGATACGGACACTATGAGTTTTTGGTCATGCCATTTGGGCTGACCAACGCCCCCGCTGCTTTCATGGATTTGATGAACCGGGTGTTCAGACCATATCTTGATCAGTTCGTGGTGGTATTTATTGATAATGTGCTCATCTACTCACAGGATCAGGCGTAGCACGGATAGCACTTGCGGATGGTTTTGGACACGTTGAGGTGACGTAGGCTATATGCCAAATACAGCAAGTGCGAGTTCTGGTTGAGGCAGGTGACCTTCTTAGGTCATGTGATTTTAGAGGATGACTTGGCTGTGGACCCAGGAAAGGTAGAGGCAGTGCTCAGGTGGGAGAGACCATGTACAGTGACAGAGATCCGCAGCTTCTTGGGACTAGCAGGCTACTACCAGCAGTTTATCAGGGGTTTCTCGTAGATTGCACGTCCTATGGCACAGTTGACCCGGAAGGACGTGCCCTTTTCTTGGACAGATGCTTGTGAGGAGTGCTTTCAGGAGTTGAAGGAGAGGCTGACTTCAGCTCCTGTGCATACCATTCCGGATAGCAGTGGCGGGTTCGTTGTGTACACTGACGCCTCTTTGCAGGGGTTAGGGGGTGTGTTCACGCAATGGGGTCACGTTGTCGTATACGCTTCGCGGCAACTGAAGCCCCATGAGCATAGCTACCCTACCCACGACCTAGAGCTGGCAGCTGTCGTCTTCGCCCTGAAGACTTGGAGGCACTACCTGTACGGTGAGACCTTTGAGATATTCACGGATCATAAGAGCCTCAGGTACTTGTTTGATCAGAAGGAGCTCAACATGAGATAGAGATGTTGGTTAGAGCTCCTGAAGGACTATGACTGCAGCATTTCCTACCATCCAGGGAAGGCCAACGTGGTGGCTGACGCCTAGAGCCGGAAGGCACTCGCCCACTTGGCCAGTTTACAGGCACAGAGTTGGAGACTCATGGAGGAGATGGGCAGTTGGCGACCCCTAGAGTTATTGGGGCACTATGGGCTAGTGACTGTGACACGACAGACGATGCCAGAGTTGATAGACCGCATCATCACAAGACAGATGGCAGACCCGTACCTGTAGTCGTTGCGTGACAGAGTACTGTCAGGGGACCCTGGAGACTTCTCCTTTACTGACGAGGTGCTGTGCATGAGGGGACATTTGTGCATTCCCAGGGACGAGGAGTTGTCGAGAGAGCTCCTGACTGAGGCTCACGGTTCCAGGTTCACCATACGTCCCGGGAACACAAAGATGTATCATGATATGAGACGTGACTTTTGGTAGAGGGGAATGAAGCAAGATGTGGGTGAATTCGTGTAGCAGTGTTTGGTGTGCCAGCAGGTGAAGGCTGAGCATCAGAGGCCTGCAGGGCCGTTGCAGCCACTTCCAGTGCCAGAGTGGAAGTGGGAGTGCATCACCATGGACTTGGTGGTAGGCTTTCCCGTTACCCAGCGAGGACACGATGCAGTCTAGGTGATTGTAGACAGATTGATGAAGACGACACGTTTCTTGCTGATCCAAGTCACTTTGGGATAAGCATAGTTGGCAGAGAGGTATATCCATGACGTGGTACGTCTGCACGGAGTTCCGCATGAGATTGTATCCGACCAGGATACCCATTTTACGTCCCAATTTTGGGCTGAGTTTCAGCAGGCTTTGGTGACACGGTTAAGGTTCAGCACGGCATACCACCCCCAGATGGACAGACAGTTGGAGCGCACGATACAGATGCTTGAGGACCTTTTGCGTGCCTGTGTACTGGACTGGAGGGGCTCTTGGGAGGAGCACTTGCCCCTGGCAAAGTTTGCATATAATAACAGCTATCGCTCAAGCATCGGCATGGCACCCTAAGAAGCTCTGTACGGACAGAGGTGTACTGCACCCTTGAGTTGGGTTGAGGTGGGGACCAAGTGGGAGGTTGGCCCCGGGCTGATCCGACAGAGTCAGGAGGTGGTTGGGCAGATTCACAGACAGCTCCGCACTGTCAGGAGCAGACAGAAGAGCTATGCCGATCGGAAGCTTAGAGAGGTGCAGTTTGAGGTTGGGGATCACGTCTTCCTTCGTGTTTCGCCGATGAAATGTCTGCAGCATTTTGGGGTGAAAGGAAAGCACGCATCGAGGTTTGTGGGGCCCTTTGAGGTCCTGGAGTGGGTTGGACCCATTGCTTACAGGCTTGCCCTTCCTCCCCAGCTTTCTGGTGTGCACGACGTGTTCCACGTGTCCAACCTCAGGAAGTACGTCGCCGATCCCAGTCACATTCTGTTACACAAGAGTGTCGAGGTGGGTGACAACCTGACCTACCCCGAGCAAGCAGTGCAGATACTAGACAGAGCCATTTGGAGTTTGAGACGGAAGTAGGTACCCCTGGTGAAGATCTTGTGGAGGAGCCAGAGGTACAAGGAGGCTACCTGGGAGCCTAAGGCAGCGATGCGAGAGCGGTACCCGGAGCTCTTTGAGGGTACATCTTTTCGGACCAGCTCGGTCCTCTTTGAGTTCGTTAGGTGCATGTTGTTCTTTTTCTGCACCCTAGCTAGCTCAAGTTTCGGGGACGAAACTTCCTTTGAGTTTGTTATGATGTTAAGACCTGTGCTGTTTGAGCCCTTTAAGATGTCTAGACTGTGGGTCAGACGTCTGGACACCTTCACAGACGTCTGGAAATAGAAAATTTTGAGTACGAGCTCGCCTCTGTGTGCGTGTTGCGTGCAGACAGTACACTCCTCTCGTTTTCCTTCTTCTTCTCTCTCCTTCCGCCCCAACAAAACCCTAAACCCACACCCTTATATAAAGCCCCCTCCTCTCCCTCGTTCCACCCCACTTCCCAGCCACCTTCCTCCTTCCCTCCAGCGAGAGCAGCAGAGCGAGTGAGAGTGCGGGAGTGGAGTTAGAAGGAGAGGAGGAGCAGTGTGATAGGGAGGGGAGTTTAGCCTGCGAGCTCGCGTGGGAGCTCGCCGGTGAGCTCACGGCTGGAGTGGTGCATGCGTAAGGTGAAGGAGTGCATCGAGGAGGTCCTCCCCGACATTGCTGCAGCCGGAGCAGCAGGAGAGAGGGTGCAGTGCGGCCACGCGCGGCATGAGAGGGTGAAAGCAGGTTCTGGTTCTGGCTTTTTCCTAGAATCAGACGTCTGGAGCGATGTCCAGATGACTTAGTCGACGTCTGGAGGAGGTTCCAGACGTCTCAGGAGTAGACTTCGCGAAGGTACGCCTTCTTTACAGATACGGCCATGCAGGCTGCTCCACCGAGGCACTGTTGCATGCCTTTTTGAGGAGGTTTGGTGGATTTCATGCAGGGATCGCTTCGGGAAGGCGCGAGACACACCCTCCTATGCATTTTGGACGTTTGGGCGACATACCAAACGACGGAAAGCACTTCCAAATGTCTGGAGAGGTGGTCGGACGTCTGGAATTGGGTCCAGATGGTTCAACGGAGTTCCTGGACGTCTAAGGAGTGGCACAAGACTTAAGGTATGGCACTGGACACTTTTAAGATGTCTGGAAGTTGTTCCAGACGTCTGATTTGAGTCAAAAACACTATTTTTGACCCGTTTATGGTTCGTTTGAGGTCCGATTTTCGCAATTAAGATACCGATGTTTCCTGTATGAATTCCTCTACTTGTTAAAAGAGTTTCTATACTGTTTTGAGTATTCTCTTATGATTGATCCTTGTGACAAAACTTATTTCAGTTGCAGGTTCGGGAGTTGCTAAGGCACGTGAGCCTGCCATTGAAGCCCTCACCACTCCTGGGTTTGCTGGTAGAGTGGTTTCTCCTTAATTTAATTAACACCTAATTGCATGTGTGCAATGAATGATTAGAACCTAGGATATGGCATGAATTCTAAGACTAGAAATACTGGAATGTCTATATTGAATGAATGGATTGCAGTCTTGAATGAGTAGATAGAATGATAACAATTGCCTGTAATTGAACAATAGTTGCCTGCAAAATATGTAGTATTTGTGTTAGTTAACTGTTGAATGTAACTTTCCTGTCGCACACGTGAAATGACATAATATGAGCTGCATGTATATAATTTGGAAATGGAAAGGTGAATGTTGGAAACACGAGCTACTTGTGAATAACCTGAATATGGAAATATGAACGATAGAATTTCAATTTGCATGTGTATAACCTGAGAATGGAAATAGAAATGATGAAACCTGGTATGGAATGGCCTGAGGAATATGAGCATGAACCCTATGGGGAATTAGGAGTAGAGCTCCTGGAAAAAAATGGAATGGAACTAGAAATGTGAGTGGGGAAGTGAGCTGGGCCTTGAGTACGGAATACCAAGGAGAGCGAGTGTCCCCCTATTTAGTGTAGAGCGGAGCTAGCTACCCTTGGGTTGGGACCCGGGGTTAGGATTGGCCACTCTGTACCGACTTCTTGGCCCTCGTGTACACTGTACCGGGGAGAGCTACTAGTGTAGGGAGAGAGTTAGCAACCCCACGGGCTCGGGATTCAGCTAGCCGCCTTACACCGACTTGTTATGTCGACTAGGTAAACTAGGATAGTCAGGCGAGGGTGCGCGGACTGTGGAGAGGCGAGACCCTTGTTTAGTTCTTAGGGGCTAGACCCCTATTACTGAGAGAGCTAGGCCCTATACTGGTTCCGTGCTGTGCTTTAGGTGCACCTACTAATGGAAACGACTGATCGCGTGCTAGTACAGGGTAGCTACCCGTGTGCTTATCGCGCGTGCCGTAGTCACCGTTACATCTGTCCGTGACATTGGGGTGGTTGACTGGGTGTAGGACCACCACGGGGGACTCTCCCGGCCAGGAGAGCACCACGTGCGACTTCTACTCTTTAGAAAAGATTGCAATCAAGATCATTCCCACGAGGAACATTCAAGATCAAGGAAGAGACCTGATAGATAAACCAAGTGGTGAAAGAAAGAATAATTAGTTAAAGAAAGAAAGAAATTGGAAAACAATAGCTACCTGTCCACCTTTACTGCTTTAGTTAGTTGGTTGCTACTCTACTCAGTGTTCGCTGACGTTTTGTACTCATAACCCCTTTTCAGGTTCAAGTGTTGAGCAGCTAGAGCCTACGGCTGCAGAGGGTGCTGGGCTCAGTAGAGCCCAGCAGTTGTAGCTTCTTGTTGTTCTCCTTTTCAGTTGTAGTGAGTAGTTCTTGCACCTCTATACTCTGACATTCTGTACTTTATATTCTTGTACCTACTTACTTTCCTACTGTTGTGGTGGTGTGTACTGTGGTAGCTTTACTTCTTTACTGCTGTGCTTTTGTTACTATTAGTTGCTTAGCATGGTGAATGTGGTTTACTTTCCTGCTTTTTGGTTACCTTCTCTTTGGACGACTGGGTTTTGGGATCACTCGAGTCGATCCGATCTTGTGTCCTGTAGGGATTCGAGAACCGGGTCGTAACAGAGGGCATTTGAACTTAAATATTAAGTGTAAAATTGGTGGTTTAAACCATGACTTTTACCTTTACTTTTATACGTTCCTGTCTAAAGATACATTGAACATCTATTATATTGTGATAGTGATTACTTGCGTGATTTCTTGCTCCCAAAGACGACCTCGGATATTCTGATTAAATTCGAGTAATAAATTTTAAATGTTTGATTTGCCTTGATCAACTATACTACGGCACGAGTTTTTAAAATATGATCGAGGCAATTCAACATTTTGGCGCCATTACCAGGGTGCAACGCGCACTTATCGCTATTATTTATGATTTCTGACATATCTTCCTAGTTTTGACTGTTTTCAAATTGAATCTGACTAAGGACATGTCGCTTCTTTGATCTCTGGACAACCACTCCACGGCAGGTAACTCTCTCTACTCTCTTCTTAATCCCTTCTTTCTTAATATAAATAAAACAAAAAGGGGTAACAAAGAAAGATTAGGATTCAACCTTGCCGTATTTTCTTAGAAATATCATTTGTGGCAAGAATTTCAAATTTCTGAATGTTAACTATGGTTAAGGAGGAAGATCTATTTAGAAGACATGACTCAATAATTTCTGAACCTATAGGGACTTATTTGAGAACCCTGGGACTAGCACATTCTTGATTGAGTCCAATGGGATTATTGAACTTAAAATTGGACTCCACTTTAGAGCCAAATTAGGGTTAAAATTTTAGGGCTATCTAGTACACATTTGCAAATTATAAAGGAAATTATTATCCTCATTGTGTGCTACCTAAGCCTTGATTGAACCAATTTATAACTCAAACCCTAAAACACAGGCTCTAAGATCACTTGAACCCTAAAAAAGGTGACTTAATAACCTGCTTATCAAACCAAAATTGGGTGATTCAGGTGTGTTAACCCAGATTACATCCTAAACATTAGGACCGGTTAGGTGAAGTTGGTTCACTTGGTGAACCAATCAACCTAGAAATTAGGTAACAAAATGGAATCAAACTCTAAATCAAGTGATAATTTGAGATACAAATAGGCTTAAAATCTGGTAGCCCTAGGACCTAATTCACACGCATTTGGTCCACTTGAAACCATAGTGACAAGAAAGGTTGGGTGGGGGAAACCCTATAACCCATGAGGGCACTCTTCTATGTAGGGGTCTTTGCGGGACTCTCCCTTTCTGGCTGCCTAAGTAATTCTCGGTTGGGTGGATTTGTGATCTAGAGGCCATCTGCCTCGAACAAGCCTAAGCCATTCAAACATATTTGGGTGTCTTGATTGGGTCTGATTGAAATCTAGTCTGTCATCTTTTCTGTAGTGCATGCACGGTAGGAGGTCCTTAAGACAAATCTTAACACCTCTTTTAGTAGTTCACTCATGTCAGGGCCAGAAGTCAACTAACTTGTTTAGATCTTCTTCTGATTCGATCCATATCCCCTCTGACCCATCTACATCCAACCCAGGCTCTCCGTACTCTAATTCTGACTCAATGGAGAACCCTGGTCCAGAAGAAAGAGGAGACAACATCCAGCACCTGCAGAACCAGCTTCAGAGTCTCACAGATCTTATCAATGGGCTAGCAAACCCTAAAGCAGGTCCACAAATGCGGGATCACTATAATCCTGCATGAGTGGCTATCGAGCCTAGAGTGTGTATTCTGGTTGGGGGACCTGAGATCGAGCTCAAGCCGAATATTATCAGCATGATTCCCCATTTCCATGTGATGGGTTCTAAAGACCCATTCCAACACATTCAAGAGTTGAAACATTTGGCCCAGACCCCCGGGCCAACTGTTCAAAATTGGAACACTCTGCTCATCAAGATGTTCCCTTTCTTGCTTAAAGAGAAAGCTACCCACTGGTATCAGTCTCTGAATCGACCGATCAATACCTGGGATGAATTGCAAGCTGAATTTCTGAGGAAATACTTCCCAGTAGGGTGTACTAATGCCTTGAGGCATCAAATTACGCATTTTCAACAAAATTTGGGGGAACCACTTCATGAGGCATGGGATCGCTTTCTTGATCTCATGTGGAAATGCTCGCATTACGGAGTTCCTAAATGGGAACAGGTCCAATCTTTTTACTGGGGGCTCCGTGAAGATATTCGACTTTTCGTCGATGCAGCCTGTGGAGGAAACTTCATGGGCAAGCATGAGAACGCCGTTTGGGAAATTCTTGAAAATATGTTCGAGAATTCGATGAACAATGCATCCATGGGTATGTTTGACAGGATGACTACCCATGCATCGATGAACACACATGGGACACATGAAGCACAAGACCTATCCTCCTCCATCGATATGGAGATTGTGGCCAGTTGATTAGATAAGGTCTTTGTAATAGAGAAGCTTGACGATTTGACTTGCCAGATGCAAAAGGTCACTTCTTCTCAACAAAACATGCATGCACGACCGCCCGCATGGAGGGAGGTCGTGCATAATATTCACCACACTAAGATGGATATGAATCCATCTTATTCTGACTCAGGTTTCAGAGGAAACTCTGAACTTATTTATCCTAGTTGGGGGTCCATTCAACCCCATTATTATGATTTTTTCGAAGCTACTCAACCCTATGAGGAACTCCACGCTATCCAGAACAACCCCTATTCCAATTCCTACAATCCTGGATGGTGTAATCATCCTAACTTTTCCTGGTCAGGGAACTCTTATCCTCAAATCCTTGACCTCAATAT
Organism: Thalassia testudinum; assembly: GCA_037157565.1. Taxonomy (NCBI): domain Eukaryota; kingdom Viridiplantae; phylum Streptophyta; class Magnoliopsida; order Alismatales; family Hydrocharitaceae; genus Thalassia; species Thalassia testudinum. The sequence continues at coordinate 15,373,335 of JAZHRO010000067.1, read as the reverse complement.
CCACCCCGACCACAGAATTCGCACTCGTATCAGCCAGTTCAACCTAAGCCTAATCCAAATTTTCAATCAAGGCCTAGTAAAGATGATCAAATGAGCTTGATTCCTCAGACATTGGCAGATATGCAGAAGATCAATGCTGCTATGCAGAGGCAACATACCGCGGATATGGTAGATATGCGCAACCAAATTGTGCAAACGGTTGGAACTCGCTAGCCAGGTGCATTACCCTCGCAACCACTGCCAAACCCTAACAACGTATCGAACCAGAGGTACGTTGCGAACCCAAAACAAGGCCAAATTCATTATGTGCAACCAGGACATTTTGCACCTGTGTATCAAGATGGGTCAGAAGCCTCAACTTCTGCACCTGATTCATCTCAGCAACAGCAGCCACCTATCCTACCCACTCCATATCCTGCAGGATTACATTCTGTCACAACCCGAAGTGGTAAGTGTACTAAGGACCCTGAGCCGAAGAGATATATTAAACCTAAACCTAGCACATCTCAATCTGGAGTGATTATTAAGGATAGCCAAGGAAAAACAGAACCCACTCCATATGAGCCTAGGGCCATACCTTTTCCTGAGGCCTTGACCAAGGGAAATAAGGGTAGGAAACCACCTCAAATTGATAAGGACTTGGTCAAGCTCTTTGAGCAAGTCCAGATTAGTATTCCCTTGATGGATGCTATACGTCATGTATTAGCTTATGCAAGATTTTTGAAGAATCTTTGTACACAAAAGCGAAAGCTGAAGAATTCGGACAGAAGTCCTATTTTGCTATCAGAGCAGGTTAACTCCATTATCTTAAGCAACCTTCCATAGAAATTAAAAGACCCTGGCACCCCTCTGATCTCCTGCAAGATCGGAGATTTAGAATTTAACCGAGCTCTCTTAGATTTAGGTGCATCCATTAACCTTATTCCCACATCTCTCCTAAAATATTTTAAGGACCCTAAACTGAAACCCACGGAAGTGACCTTGCAGTTAGTAGACTGATCTATTAAGTCACCCCGTGGAAGTTTGGAGGATATTGTAGTAAGAGTCTAGGTTTTTTATTTTCTGGTTGACTTTATTGTATTAGATATGTATACACTGGAAAATATAAAAGAAACACCTATAATCTTGGGGAGACCATTCCCAGTAACAACTAGGGTGAACATTAATTGCGAGGAGGGCCAAATGGAAATTAAATTCGGGGATAAGACAATGAAAATTGACATTTTTAAGGCCCATAGAGGAATTAATTGCAGTATGATTCAGGAATTTAATAGAATTGACTCACTTCCTGACGACTAAATTGTTGATAATTTGGATTTGAATACTCCTAAGTAAGAACCTCTAGAAGCCTAATCACACCTTGAGGAACCTAATCCACCTTTATCTCCCCCTAAGGCTAGCCCCGACCTTCCCGCTGCTGCTGAGAATCAGGTACTTGAGTTGAAATCGCTTCCTGACAATCTCAAGTACTTCTTTTTGGGTTCAAGCAACACGTTTCCTGTGATTATCAACTCTTCTCTATCCACAGATCAGGGAACACGTTTAATTTCTATCCTCCGGGAGCATCTCAAGGCCATTGGTTGGACCTTGGATGATCTCACTAGCATAAGCCCTTCTTACTGTACCCACCAAATATTTACAAAAGAAGGGTCACGACCTACACGTGAACGACAGCGTTGACTCAACCCGAATCTTCAAGAGGTCCTGAAGAAATTGATAATAAAATGGCTTGATGTGGATATTATCTATCGCATCTCTGATAGCCATTGGGTTAGCCCAATTCATGTGGTACCTAAGAAGGTCGGGCTAACCATTACCAAATCTGAGTTTGGAGAATCCATCCCCACCCATATTGCAAATTCGTGGAGAGTCTGCATAGATTATAGGAAATTGAATACCTCTACGAAGAAGGACCATTTCCCGCTACCTTTTATCAATCAGATTCTCGAAAAATTAGCGGTCAATCAGTACTTCTATTTCTTGGATGGATACTCGGGCTATAATGAAGTGGCCATTCATCTTAAAGATCAGGAGAAAACCACATTCACCTATCCTTACGGGACATTTGAGTTCTGTAGAATGCCATTCAGACTTTGCAATGCATCCACCACCTTCTAGAGGTGCATGCTGGCAATATTCTCAGACATGGTGGGTGAATTTTTAGAGGTCTTCATGGATGATTTTTCCATCTTTGGAAAAACTTTTGATGAATGTTTGGGCCACTTAACTAAGATCCTTCAATGATGCATTGATGTAAATCTGGTCTTGAGCTGGGAAAAGAGCCATTTTATGGTTCCTCAGGGCATCGTTCTTGGACACCTTGTGTCTAAACAAGGTATCCAGATTGACTAAGCAAAGATCAATCTAATATCTAAGCTCCCTCCTCCCTCCTTGGTCAAAGAAATTAGATCCTTCTTGGGGCACATTGGATTCTACCGACGCTTTATCTCTGATTTCTCAAAAATCGCTAGGCCCCTGACTTGTTATCGAAGGATATTCCCTTCAATTTCTCCGACGAGTGTGCTGGTGCTTTCAAAATACTTAAGGACCGAGTCACCAAGGCACCAATATTGCAACCCCCTGATTAGTCTCTTCCCTTTGAGATCATGTGCGACGCTTCAGATTATGCTATGGGGGCAGTTCTTGGTCAGAAAAATTGATGGGAAACCTGTAGTGATCTATTATACAAGTAAAATGTTGGACGAAGCTCAATGTAATTACACTATCACTGAGATGGAACTTCTGGCTGTTGTCTTCGCCCTAGAGAAATTCCGATCATACCTTATTAGGTCTCACATAATCATATACTTGGACCACACTGCAATATGACACTCACCAAAAGGGACGTGAAGCCTTGTCTGATTCGTTGGATCTTGCTTCTGCAAGAATTTGATTTAAAGATTTGAGATAAAGCGGGTAGATAGAACGTAGTTGCAGATTATCTGTCCCGCCTTCCCTCGTCTATCATTGAACCTTCAGTGCCTATTACTAAGCAATTTCCGGATGAGCATCTTATGGGCATAGATGCTGGGCTTCCCTGGTATGCAAACATTGTTAATTATTTGGCATCGAACATGATTTTGTCTGATTGGCCCAAAGCCAAAAATGACAAATTGATTTTAGATGCCAAGTATTATTTCTAGGAAGACCCATATCTTTTCCGCATTTGAGCGGATCAAATCATCCGGCGATGTATTCCTAATATTAAAGTCAATGATATTATTTCATTTTTTCATGACCAAGCTTGCAGTGGCCAGTTTTCTGGGCATAAAATCACAGCCAAAATCTTCCAAAGTGGCTTTTATTGGCCGACTTTATTTAAAGACGCACACAATTATTGTAGGGCATGCACTCATTGCCAGACCTTAGGCAACATGGGCCATCACGATATGATGCCCTTAAACTCGATCATCATGTGTGAAATTTTTGATATTTGGGGGATTGATTTTATAGGCCCATTTCCAACCTCCAATGGCTTTGAATATATTCTTCTTGCTGTGGACTATGTGTCTAAATGGATTGAAGTCATTCCAACCCGAACTAATGATCATAAGGTCGTTAGCAGATTTATTCACAATAACATCTCCCAGTTTAGTATACCTAAAGCGATTATCTATGATGGTGGGACACATTTTGTGAATGTGCATTTTCAGTCCGTGCTTAGAAAATACGAGGTATATCACCACATTTGTACCCCGTATCATCCACAAACAAATGCACTAGCCATGTTGTCAAATCAGGAAATCAAAAAGATTATGCAGGTCACTGTTCGACCCGATAGAAAAGATTAGTCAACCTAGCTTCTAGAAGCATTATGGGCATATAGGATCGCCCATAAGACCCAATTAGGAATGTCTCCTTTTAGGACTGTTTACAGGAAGGCGTGTCACCTTCCTGTAGAAATGGAGCATAAAGCCTATTGGGCTATACGGAAATGCAACCTGGACCTCAGAAAGGTTGGCATTCACCTTCACTTGCAAATAAGTGAGCTCGATGAGTTATGCAATGACGCGTACGAGAACTCGCGAATTTACAAGGATTGAATTAAGGCCTTACATGATATGCACATTTCACGTAAAACATTCTGTCCTGGTCAAAAAGTACTTTTGTTTGATGCCCATTTTAAACTGTTCCCGAGCAAGCTTAGATCTAAATGAACTGGACCATTTCTAGTAAGGAGGATATTTAGTAATGGAGCTGTGGAAATCTCACCTCTCGATCTCAACTCAATACCATTTGTTGTTAATGGCCAACATCTCAAACCTTTTCTTGAACTTCATGATTTAAGTTTGATCGATGAGTCTCTTGACCTCTTTTCCACTTGAGTCGCATTGCGCCCAGGTAATGGCAGCAAACTTAGCACTTAATGGGAGGCAACCCGTCATTCTTTTAGAAAAAAAAAATATCCCTAGACCTTTCTTAATCTATTTGAAATTCATTCATACAACACTTTAGGGTTCCTAACTTAAGAACTAATCTGTTCTAAAATTATGAACTAAACTGAATTGGAACCAATCCTGTTTGCAATGAGGGCATTGCAACACTTAGGCATGGGGGGGATTAAAGTGCTAACATTTGAAAGATATTTCTGAAAGGTTCTCACCAAAAATATGCTTAGAATCGAAAAAAAAAGAGGGGGGAAGAGAAAGAAGAAAAAGAATTAAATAAGAGAAAAAAAAGAAAGGAAGAGAAAAGAGAAAAATCAATAAACATTTTTAGTTTGTTAAAACCCTTGGATATTTAGTTATGGAGTCAGGAAAATCTTCTTCCATAAGATCCACCGAATAATTGTGGGGTGAGAAAAGAGTGTCTACTGGTGCTCTAAGTCTAGTATGAGGACTCTTAAGTTCTAAATAATTAGATAATGATACTCAGAGTTAGGCATAGTTTTCACTCTTAGCTCCTATGTGCGAATATTTTGTGTGAATTCCTGAGAGCCACCAAATAAGGCAAATACATAGAGAGCAGGTTCTAATAAGACTATGTCTAAGGTGGTTGGTTACGACCATTCTTTACAGGATCCTTGACTGAAGGAGGGTGCTAATGTCAAAGGTCAGAAATACACTATCCTATCCGTCCCTTTCCAGTGCTGAGAGAAGGTACTTCCACCAAATAAGCCACACAATGTCCTCTTGAACACCACAATTTCTCAATAATGCCTCATTAATGAAAATTGTGTTGAGTTGAGTTATATTGTTAAAAAAAAATAAAAAAGAAAAAGAAAGGGAGAAAGAGAAAAAAAATGAAAAAAATATATGTATTAGATATCCACGAGAAAAGAAAAATATATCCTTATAAAAGAGAGAGAGAGAGAGAGAGAGAAAAAGAGTGTGTTGGAGTGCATAATTGTGCTTATGTGTTTTCATTACGAATAAATTTCATTGAGGCAGCAATACCCACCCGCATTTATGATTCACCAAATACAGCCTTGACCTACCTTTCCATATTTTTGACTGCCTGAATACTGGTTGAAGAATTCCAACTTAGTTATACGGTTATCAAAACTGAATCAAAGTATTAATGCCATGAGAGACCACCAAACATGTTAAGAAATCTGGTGAGATTGTGAGCTCATATTTATGCATGAAAAATAGAGAGAGAGAGAATAAAGGAACTAAAAGAGAGCATAGTTTTTGAGCATTCCTCTAAGTTGATTTGTTTAATAATCTGTAAATTTACAGTTTGAAGTATTAGATTATATGTAGCACCAAATGAGTATGAGCTACCAAAAATAAAATCCTTCAACTCAGACATCTTCTACGTAGACCTAAAAATCGAGGTTAAATCACAGATCACCTGCTATCCCCAAGGGAAGAAGTTTGTCTATCCTGATAAATTTGTACCAAGGGTTAAAAACAAACTTTAAATGAGTATTGGTATATGATAAGGAGGAGAAGGAGAATAAATTTGTTTGAGCTAAATGTCAAAAATACCCTTCACTGAAAATCTATGGTTAACTCTAAAATTTACTTAGGGACTAGCAAATGGTAGGCATGGGGGTATGATGGCATCGCCATCATCCTCTATAACTAACCTAATTTAGCTAAATTCTAAGGTTAAATTTATCTAAATAATATATTAAAAAGGTACAATATAATCAAGAGGAAGAAGCATCAAAATAAACCCAAATGACAACTAAATAACTTCAAAACAACCAATTTAGGGTTTCCTTTGGAAATCAAGCTATCAAAATAATAATTAAACCCTATTTTTGGTCTAACTCTGTTGACAGGATTCTGATGGAAAATTTATAAATTAAACCCCTTAAAAATTATATATAAAGATTCTATAAGGTTTAATGTGAGATGTTGAATCAAAGGAGCCAAGTTTACCTAAAATAGTGATGTAGGTGAATAATTAATGTCAAGTGGGTTTAAATATGAAATTAACCAAACAAATAAATTCAAAACTCAAAATTGAGACTGTCACTAGTTTCCCTAGATTCTAATTAAGCTCCCATAAAAAGTTTGACCTATTTTAACAACATTCTCACCTACTTTGCATTTAAGTCCTTAACTTCCTAAAATTTTGCAAATAAGTCCAATTTTATTAATTTTTGGTCCTTCCCTCTTGCAAAAAGGACTATAAACATCTTCTTCCTGGTAGCCGATCTGCAGGCTTTGACTGAGCAGCTTGACGAGCTTCAAGCTCGAGTTGCAGCTGCCTCAGTGCATAAACGGCCTCGGCAACAAGATCTTTTCCCCTCACCATTCCATGTCTATTGCTGTTTGTTTCACCGACTGCCATCGCTTCCTCTGGCCATGATCTCCGGTCAAAACTGAAGCAGCTGTAGAGAGTTGTTGCGAGTGTTTCTCGCAACTTCTCGCCTCCTTTGAGCACAACCATAGCTCTATAAAAGATCGACGACCTCTCCCGAGTCCTGTCGTTTGGAATCCGAGTGCAAAAACCTCCTCCTTCCCTTCCTCCATGCACTGCCATTGCGAGATGTTGAGGTCTCCTTCGCCCCTTTGCTCCACCGCCTCTCGCCAACAAACAAGGGTGCAACCATTGTCGCCTCTCTCACGTCGAGCTTCCTAGCCAAGAAGTCGGCCCTCTACCTCCTTCGTTGACCTCAATTCCTCCACCGACTCTTCGTCGGTGACCTTCCACCACCATCGATTTCCGCACCGCCTTCTCTCTAATAAAGTTAGGGTTTGTCCTCCCCCTCTTCTCTTGTACCTTCTCGCGTCTTCAATTTCTTCTTTCGATTGTGTTTTCACCATCACCGACCACCACCACTTGGAGCTCCAACGAGCTTCATCACCATGCCTCCATGCACACCCAACCACACAATAGATTTAGGGCCTTTCTTCGGGGCTTCACCCCGAAGCTTTTGCTTTTGACATGACGTCGAAAGACCTCCTATTCTACCCGTAGGTCCTCGTCGAAGTCGGTCCTCATCTTCGCCTTCTGCAGCAGCTCTTCGGTCACCTTCAACGAAGCTTCTCACGCCATCGAAAGCCCCGATTGAAAGAGGAGTAGGTCAATTGGAAGTCTTGCTGATACCCCGATCCATCCCCAACCTTATCTGAGGGATCAGATGGTCAATGCAAGCCAATCAAGCCGGACTTCCTCACTGCCAGGAGACGCGAGGAGGCAAAGGGACTTTAGTCCCACATCGTGTGCAATCGAAGCCTGAGTAGCATTTATTAAGAAAATGCGATCTTGGCTTATTGTCTTAGAACGCACGGGGTGAGGTCCCCTCTGCACACCTGTATGCACACGCTCACAAACGTGCATGCTCACACGCCCTCGCCTGCGAATATGCCTGTGGGTCTAGGCTGTGGATCCGGATACCCAGGTCTAGCTGAGAAGAAGAAAATTGAGGGAGGCAAGTTTTGCTCATTGAGATCTGTGCTGTTCCCCTTCAATACTTGACCTTAGCAAGGCCCTTGCGTTGCATGCCTTAAGCAGTTAAGACGACTGTGCCTTATACCTGACGTCTGAGGGTAAAGCCTAACTTGGTTCTGTGAAGTTAACGTAGCTGGTTCTGCTCAGATATTAGAGGGTATTTGAGCTTAAGTATTAAGGGTAAAATTGGTGGTTTAAACCACCACTTTTACCTTTATTTTTATACCTTCCTGTCTAAAGATACATTGAACATCTATTATATTGTGATAGTGATTACTTGCGTGATTTCTTACTCCCAAAGATGACCTCGGATATTCTAACTAAATTCGAGTAATAAATTTTAAATGTTTGATTCACCTTGATCAGCTATACTACGACGTGGGTTTTTAAAATATGATCAAGGCAATTCAACAGTTTCTCCCTTCCTTCTTTATGACTTTTAAGGCTGCTTAACATTGGTGTTTTTTCCTGCATAAAGAAAGAAGAAAAATTATGTTTAGGGGAAAGAAAGTCCCTAAATGCATTATAATAGGAATATGATAGGGCTATTAATTTGATGCCTGTAGATAGCATTAATTACAACCTTGTTAGATGAAATTCAGGCAAATAGGATCTCCCCATTTTTCCCCCTTGCCACATCATCAATGCACTTATTATTGTCATCGTGACTATCAGAATAACTAGCACCAGTGAAGCAATATATTGTGGTCATAGATCACATGCATGCAGGGTTGCCATCCTCTCTGTAGATGGCCTAGATTGAAGAGTCTCTTCAATGCTAAAATATAAAGGCAAGATTGAAGATATTATAGTGATATAATCAATTCAAGACATTACGAAGAAAATACTTGTTGGTGATGAGGAAAAGATACCTATGCATGCATCGTGCATGCAACATGTGGACGAGCTTAAAAGGAAAAAGGTCCACCCAACCATTCTTCATCCTCTCACCGACCTTCTCATTGACTTCTTTCCTTCTATTGCTACTTACAGGTCTTCAATCTCAACTTGGAATTGGCAACTCACAAATTGCCTGCTCCTCCTCTGTTTCATAACTATCGTTCTGCATTTTCCTCTTCCTCCTGCTACTCTTGTTCGCACCACCATAACCACCACCTCCAACTTACCACTACGATCTCTACCACACCTCTCTAGCTCCTCGTCGAAGTTTTATGCATCTCAACTCCTCCCTAACTACCACCGGTGGCTTCTTCCTCGTTAAATATAGATGGTTCACCCTCTTCACTTCTTGCTCAACGTCCTCCTCTTCCTCGACTTCAACTCCATGGATTTCTATCTTGTCAACCATAGCATAAGCTCCCCTCTTTCCCTCTTGTTCATTTGATGTTTTTATTGTAGTTAAGATGTATCTTGTTAACTTGCATGAATGTTATTTGTCTTAAGTAGTCATTTTGTATTTCTTAATTGAGTAGTCTGTGATTTAGAATTTTCTAAATCTTTTTAATTTAATATTGGATGTGTGTTAGATTTAGATGTCTTATATCACGCATGTTTAATTTTGTGCTTTTATAGATTGGTAATTCAATGTACGTTAAGCATGTTCTTTTTTCTCATAAAAATCTAAGTATGATTTTAAAATAGATGCACGTTTTTCTTCATATTGAAATCATTACTTCTCTGAGTCAGAGTTTAAGAACAATGATCTTACTTTTTAAAATCGTCAATTTTCCTTCTTTTTAAATAGTTGTTAAGTTCATTTCATGCCTGTTGTCTTCTAAAAATCCATTAATGCAACATTAGACTTCATATAAGTTTTAAGTTTGAAGTTAATTTTTATTTCTATTTCAAATTACACAAACTCTCTTAACTAACCTAATTAGAAAACTCTTTCAAGTCTCCAAGCGAAACGACTCAGATTCACCCATATTTGTAGTTCGATATCTAAATTAGTAAACTTGACACTCTAATTGAGCTACAATGATGAATTTTTAACATTAGTGATTTGTTCACGTCAGACTAACCTTACCAAGTTTTTGGAAGAGAGAGACCATTGTCGCCTCAAGATTCGTGAAGGGCTCGTGATGCATGAAGGGTTTGTGATGCACACACACAATTGCGTGTTTTCAACACGAATGGCCTCTTCCAACGTAGTGAGAATAAGGGCATCATGTCAAACCATGACTTATTATAGGAGGGGCAATACGTGAGGTACTATGCCACGTACACTATCCTAGGAGATATTTCTCGATACTTTTAAGGATCCTAAAATGAGAAGAAGTTAGTTGTTCTCATGTGGTTCCAATGTAGGTTGTTTATTTTGATTCCTTCTATTCGATTGATCTTCCAAGCATTGAATCGTTTATCCTATCGAATCAAAAATTTCAAACAATTGAGATTTTATGCATTCGTGATGCCACACGACAAACTATTGTTCCCAACATCCATACCATTAGCACAATAATAATCTTGTTTCCCTAGGTTATAGAATCATAGACTTTCTATGTGTACATTCTTCATAATAAGTGGGCAATTTAATTTTGGCACCCAACAAACCTTCTTGGTCATCAAAGCTGTTCTTTATCGTTATTTGATTGCCATTCCAATTCAGTTGCCCAAACCTTCGTCTTCAACCCTTAACCTAGTTTAAGGTTTGGGTGCCCAAACAATTGACTTGGTTAGCCAAACACATAACAGAGCAAGTCCTAACGAAGAACCATATGTCTTGTTCTTCAATCACTAAACACGAATTTGCCTCCAACTTGTTTCTCAACTCTGCTAAACATCTTGACTTATTTTGAAGTGGAATTTAGACATAAATTCAAGCTTAATCATAGAAACATTAAACTAAACTTCTACGAAGAATGCATATCAAATTTAGCCAAAAACTCGATTCTACTCATTAAGAACCTACAAGGTCAAATCCAAAGAAACATGGGGTCTCTTCCCAATGCTAGGGAGTGAAAATGATGTGAAATTTGTCGAAGAAGATTGTTGGAAAATTTGGGTGTCTTCCAGGTTTAGGAGCCTAAAACCTTTGGTTGCCTAAATGAGTTAAATGGGTAAGCTCGTGGCCTATCCCTCTTTATTGCATGCTCGCTTGAATTTGGTCAAGCAAACTCAACATATTGGGCCCTTGAAATCATACGAAACACATTTTGATTGACCAAATAGTAATTTTGATCGACCAACACCATTTTTATAAACTTCCTAAATCTGTTAGGAAAATACCTATAAATAGGACCCCTCGACTCTCATTTCAAAACACATCTCTCAGAGCAATTCCAAAGAAAAATGTGCTTCTATTATCTCGTGCTTTCGTGTCTCTAGCTAGTTCTCAATGCTTTCTAAAGTGCAGCTCTCTAAGGCTCCAAAATTCTCGATTTGCTTATTTCTGAGGTTCCATAGGATATTCTGCGTATTTCTTTATATTCATGTTGCTTTGATTCGCATCCCAAGTTGTTGGGAGTTCCGTTCTTCTCTTGTCAGGTGTAAAAGAGAAGAAGCTTTTGTAAGAGGTTGTATCTACCCTCATTGTTAAGTGGTGTACTAGTGGATTGACTAGTGTTGACTAGTCAAAAAATCCTAAGCTTGGAGGCTTAGGTAATAATTTTTATCCATAAGGATTTCCACTATAAAATTGAGGTGTGATTTGTCTTATTTCAGTGGCTTACACTTTTAATTTTATATTATTTGCCTTGGTACACTATTCACCCCCATTTAGTGTTGACTTATAAGATTCTACAGGTACACCAACGACAACAACAACCTAATTAAAAAAAGACGAGACAGGTAATTAAGTGTGTAGATAAAAAAGTTTACAGAAGCAGGATAGGTTCCTTGCTTTACTCACCAGCTGGTAGACCTGACATTTTGTTTAGCACTTGTTTATGTGATAGGTTTCAAATAACCCCTAAGGAATCACACCACAATGCCACAAAAAGAATACTTAGGTAGTTACAAAACAGTGAAGATCTTAGTTTGTTCTATCCCAAGGTAGCCACACTTGACTTATTCACTTATTGTGATGCTGACTATGTGCGAAGTCAGATAGATTGCAAGAGACTAATGGAACATGTCAATTTCTCGAGAATTCACAAGTCTCTTCAGTCAATAAGAAACAAATTTGTGCTTCTCTATCCATAATTGAAGCTAAATACATTGTTGCTTCCTTCGTGTGTTTGCAGATCTTGTGGATGAAGAAAAACTTAAGATTTTGGACTTTGCTTTGAAAAGACTAGGATTTTATGTGAAAACACTAGTGCAATTAACCTATCCAAGAATCTCATACAACATTCAAGAACTAAGCACATTGATATCTACCACCACTTTCCACTTTTTGAGAGATTATGTTCTCAAAAAGGAAATATCATTAGAGTTTGTTGAAATTGAAAGTTATCTAGCTGATATCTTCACAAAACCATTCGCAAAAGATATATTCATCACAATTAGAAGAGAACTAGGTTTCACAAGACTACATGAACATTGAATTCATCTTAATATTAAGACTTTCCTACTGTTGATTGATCAAACATATCACCTTGATAGATCAACTCCGTTTGATCGATCAAAACCATACATTTGGCCAATTAAATCTGGAGCTTGCGGCAAAACTCCCTCCACAAATTTCAAAGGTCGATCGATTAACCCTTAATTTTGATTGACCAATGTTTAGGTGGGAAATTTTCCTCCACTGGAAATTCAAATTATGGATCAATCTAGTTATTTAATTGACCAAATTTGGGCGAAATGAAATCTATTGAGAATTGTGTTTTTCTCCTCTAATCACTCCAATCTTGTTTCTAATCATTCTCTAATCATAGATCTAAATTCCTAAAATAATATTACCTCATTTACTAATCCCATTACCTATGAAAATGAATTTTTTTACCATCATTCTTTACCAAACAAAAATCGTCTCACCTCCACCTTTCAAACAACTCACCCAAATGACCCCACCATTATCATCCCTACACTAACAAACATAGTCCCCACAATACCTCCCACTGACCAAACCCTCCACCACCGACCAACACCCTTTGCTGCTACCGCCGACCACTACTTGGTCGATCTAGCAATGCTACTCCCTCTTTGGCGACCATCACTTCCTTTCGCTCATCGTCATTCATCCTCAACGACCACCGCCTCCACCAGCGATCTTCCCACATTGCTGCCTCCATAGATCGACCCAAGTTGATCTTGCTAAACTCCTCCCTAAATTCATGTCTTTATTATTATTTCAATTCAAACAATCTATCTTGTTTTGATGTGAAATTGTTGATTTTTTTCTTGTCATGTTTCTTATACTTGATTCTCGAATCATGTTGATCTTGCCTTAACTTGAACCATCTCATATTAGTGGAATGATTTCAACTTGTTTTTGATCCATTCTCGCCAACGTCTGTGCACAAAAATGTGTTTTTGATTGATAAACTTTCCATATTAATCGACCAAAATCGTGATTTCTAGTACCTTAAAGATCCAGAGCTGATTGACCAACCACACTTTTTTGATCGACCAGTGTTTGTTTTTGATCGACCAAAACTACACCAAGTAAAAAATGGCACCTAAACACACTCGCCTTGGTTCTTCCTCCTCTCGCGATGACACCTTTGACTGATACTTTAATAATGATGATGTGAGATTTAATTTCTCCACGTCAAGTTATCTCCCCATGTTGGTTGCCCAATTGATTTTGACTATTTTGAGTGCATTTTTTCCAAGCTTAGAGATAATTTTGTTTTTCATAAAATCGGTCGTCTATTTGATCGAAACTTTTATGCGGGCACTCATGGCAGTCGTATCAAGGGCATTGATCCCATGGTGTGCCACCTTTTCTATGCCAACCTTCGCAACATCAGCGAAGGATTTGATATCTAGTTCACTTCAAATGTCTATGGCATTGAAGTCTTGGTCAATGCCAATGTCTTGATGAAAGTTATTGGTTGTCCCTCTTCTTATCCCACATATCTAGAGTTACACCATGACACATCCTCTGACACCATTTGGGAGACATTATTGACTCTTGAATACTATGACTTGGGCAAGCTTGCCAAGTCACCCTACTTTCTTCCCCTCACACGGTTTCTTAATTGCGTATTTTTATGGAATTTTATGTCGAAGTTCACCTCTTTCAAGAACTGCCTCGATCCTATGCTTGTGGCATTATATGCCTTCGTGTAGAATAAGGTGTTCAATTGGAATCATTTCATCCTCACCTTCATGGAGAGGAAACCTTCTAGTGTCTTTCCATTTGGTACCCTTCTCTCCACTACTAGAAAAATGGCCTTTTGTGATGCTTTTGTAGCGATGGTTTTTGTCAAAATCATCGTCTATAGTAGAATATATAGACAACAGTTTTAAAACTATCTTATTGATGATATAGATGAAAGTTTTAATTAAACTTGTCATTTATATTTACCATCAATGCCCCTTCTTGTGTGTGGAGGTCCTCTCATTAACGTATACGACGGTTCTTATAAAATCGTCGAATTAGAGACAGCGGTCCTATCTTGTAACCGTTGTATATATTGATTCTAAATTTTGGTTGGGTAGCATTTCTTCTCACCCTACCTGACTTTAAACGATGGTTTTGACAAAAATCGTCATGTAAAGTACCTGTGCCCTACAACTAGTGCCCAACACCCTGTGCCCTATTCACTCAACATTTATCTCCTCCTCCATCAACATCTCCTCTTCCTCGTAAGGCTCTCCTCCTCCACCTCCTCAAATGCCTAGCAACGTCGCCTCCTTGCCACACACAACCCCCTACTAGCCGCGAGCTCCTCCTCCTCATCCCCATGTACACCACCCCTCCTCCTCCCATCCGCCACCGCCCCACCTCCTCCTCATCCCCATCCCCTTCCCCTCTTCCTCTTCCTCCCATCAACAGCCCCCTCCTGCTCCCATGCGTCGCCGCCCCTCCTCCTCCTCCTCCCATCCACGCTTAGCCCCAGCCCCCCCTCCTCGTCCTCCCATGCGCCACTTGAAATGACCCGCTGCCTTTCTGGGTTGTTTAAGACATCTAGATTAGCTGTCAGATGTCTATCTAGACGTCTGGACAGAGGGTCGGACGTCTAAAAGTAGAAGGACCATACCCTATTTTTGTTTTTTCGCACGCACGCATTATGTGCACACCTACTCTCCCCTCACCCCAAACCCTAACCCTTTCTATTTAAACCCCACACCCATGCCACTCTCCCCATCTCCACCAGCCACCACCTCCATCTTTCCCTCCTGCCGGCCGCCACCTTCCTCCCAGCCACCAGCGCAGCGAGGGGAGGAATGGAGAGCGAGAGCATGGGAGGAGCTCGCGAGGAAGCCATGGGAGCTTGGAGGAGCTTGTGCAAGAGGAGTCAAGGATGTGTGCGAGGAGGAGGAGCTCACGAAGGTGAGTTTCGCAACTTCCTAAAGCTACCAGCGTCGCAGCTGCAGGCGGCGCGGAGGGGTTCCACACGGAGAAGAAGGCTCGCAGAAGTTCTGCGTACTGGATATTTTCTAGTATCAAACATCTGGAGCACATCTCAGACATCTGGAATAGAAAAAAGACATCCAGAGCTAAAGCCGGACATCTGAAAGCATGCTTAGTGCCAAGGTACTTGCTTCTATGAGGTTTACAGCCATGCAGGCCTTATCGCAGAATTTTGTCTAGCTATTTTTAGCTCTATGCGTACGTACGTAGGGGGTAGAGAATTGGAAAGGTGTGGGGTGCGCCCTTCGAGGTGTTTTTGGATGTCTGGATATGTTGCCAGACGTCTGACCGTACCTCCAGACGGTCGAAAGGAGAGTCCAACGTCTGGAACTCTTCTCAAACGATCACAGAATGGTCCGGACATCTGACGTAGCCGCAGGAAACCCAGTGTGAGTACTAACGTCTTTTAAGATGTCTAGGGCTAGCCCCAGGCATCTAATTATGGACAATGTGCATGTTTTGGCCCATTTAGGGCCCAAACGGAATTGAATTTCCGTAAATGAAGTACCATTGTTTTCCGCTTGAGTTTCTCTACGTGTTAGTGTCACTCGTATATAGTTTTGAACTCATTTGATGTGGTTGGTCATCTATATACTTCTCCAGCCAATTGTGCATGCGGGAGCTGCAGAGGCGACGGGATCTGCTATTCGAGCCCTTATTCCTCCCGTGTTTTCCGGTAGAGTGGTTTACATTAATATTATGATTTAAACAAATGAACTGCATGTTTAGAATAACTTGAATGAACCCCAGGGGCAGGAACAAATGAGTATGGTTTGAGCTACACTGTATACTTGAGATACATGTAGAACCCTAGGATGAGAATGAACCCTAGGACAGGAACAAATGAGTATGGTTGAGCTACATTGTTTACTTGAGATCATTGTACCATTCTAAATGCTAGCAAATGAATGGTTATTTTAATGTGATGCTTTGTCAGTTAGAAATTCACGAGCTGCTTGTTTTAGGAAGGAAACCAGTGATAGAGAGATCGGAACGTTTGGAATATGAAACGAAAGGAATACCAGCATGAACCCTACGAGGAATTAGGAGGAGGACACTAGTAGACGGGAAGTGAGCTAGCCCTTGTGTATGCTGTACCAAGGAGAGCAACTGTCCCTTTAGCGTAGAGGGGTACTAGCCGCCTGTTGGGTTGAGCCCCGGGGTCATGCCAAGTCACTCTACATCGACTCTTTTTGGCCCTCGTGTACTTGGTATTGAGGAGAGCTACTTAGTGTAGGAAGGGAGCTAGTCACCCCAGGGGGGCCCAGGGTTAGGACTAGCCACCCTACACCAACTCTTTCTAGGCCCATTGGGCAAACCGGGTGTTACGATCCAATCCCAGATTCCTACGGGACCTGAGATCGGCCCACCTCGACCAATCCCAAGACCTAGTCGTCAAACGAGAAATAACCAAAAGTAGGAAATAAATCACAACCACACATGCAATGTAACTAAGCAGAAATAAATGAAAAGATAGTAAGAGAAACATAGTGAAATAGTCTATCAATATTAGAGGCCATCACAACTATGGCAGAGAAAAGTACAGCGGAATAGTACTGAAATAGTATTACATAGACCAAAATACTCACTACTACAACAGAAGCTAAGAAACAGTAAGAAAACGTAGCTATGGATGGGCTCGACTGGGCCCAGCTCCCTCTGCAGCCGGTGGTGTTGGCTGGTTAACTCCCTGACCTGAACAAGGTTGTAAAATTTCCAGAGTCAGTGAACGCTGAGTAGAGTGGTAATTTAGCTATTTACATGTAATTAAGACAAGCAATTAATTAATACAATTAAACAACTATCCATTTTCATTTAGTTCAACCAAGTACTTTTAATTTATTATTCCTTTATTCACTTAGGTCATTTCTTGATTTAGCCTGTTCCTTACGAGAACGATCTTGATTGCTATCTTTTCCATGATGTAGGAGGTACACGTGGTGCTCTCCTAGCCGAGAGAGCCCCCCGTGGTAATCCTACACCTAGTCAACCACCCCGAGGTCACAGTCACGATGTAGCGGTGACTACGACACACGTGATAAACGTGTGGGTAGCTATCCCGTATTGGTACGCAGTCAGTCATTTCCGTGAGTGGGTATGCCTAAAGGTACAACATGGAACAGTACAGGGCCTTGCCCTCTTAAAACAAAACAAAATAGGGGTCTCGCCCCTCCACAGTCCGCGTACCCTCATCCGACTATCCTGGTTTGCCCAGTGGGCTTAACAAGAGTCGGTGTAGGGCAGCTAGTCCTAACCCCGAGCCCCCTGGGGAGGCTAGATCCCTCCCTGCACTAAGTAGCTCACCTCGGTATCATGTACACGAGAGCCAAATAGAGTCGGTGTAGAGTGTCTAGGCCTAACCTCGAGGCTCAACCCAACGGGTGGCTGGTATTCCTCTACACTAAAGGGACAATGGCTCTCCTTGGTACCACGTACACAAGGGCCAGCTGACTTCCCGTCTATAGGAGTTGTTCTCCTAATTCGCAGTAAGGTTCATGCTAGTATTCCTTTCATTTCATTTTCCAAACTTTCAGATCTCTCTATTTACATTTCCGTTTCCATTCTTAAAATAGACAGCTCGTGATTTTCTAACTGACAAGGCATCATATTAAATAACTAGTACATTTTCTAACATTTAAAGTTTTACATGCATCTCAAGTAAACAGTGCAGCTCAACCTTACTCATTTGTTCCTGCCCTAGGGTTCATTCTCATCCTAGTGTTCTACATGTATCTCAAGTATACAGTATGGCTCAAACCATACTCATCTGTTCCTGCCCTAGGGTTCATTCTCTTCCTAGGGTTCATTAAAGTTATTCTAAGCATGCAGTTCATTTATTTAAATCACAATATTAATGTAAACCACTCTACCAGTAAACATGGGAGGAATGGAGGCTTGGATGGCAAATCCCGTCGCCTAAGAGGCTCATGCGTACTCGACTAGATGGAGACCTATACAATTGACCAACCACATCAAACAAGTCTAAAATCATATACAAGTGACACTAACTCGTAGAGAAACTCAAGCAAAAAGCAACGGTACTTCGTTTGTGGAAATCCGATTCCATTTGGTTCCTAAACGGGTCAAAAACACTCACACTATCCAAAATCAGACATCTGGGTCTAATCCCAAACGTCTTAAAAGACGTCAACACTTACCCTAGGTTCCCTACAGCAACCTCGGACGTTCGGACCCTTCCACGATCGTCTGAGGTGATTTCTAGATGTCGGACTATCCTTCCGATCGTATGGTGGTACGGTCAGATGTCTGGCAATGTATCCAGACGTCCAAAATACCTCGAAGGGCGCACCCTACGCCTTTCCAATGCTCTGCCCCCTAGGTATGTATGCATAAAGCTAAAAATAGCCAAACAAAAACCTATGGTAAGGCTCGCATGGCCGTAAACTACACAGAAGCACATACCTTAGCACTGAGCATGCTTTCAGATGTTCGACTTCAGCTTCGGACGTCCTTTTGCTATTCCAGACATCTGGGATGTGCTTCAGTCGTCTGATACTAGAAAATCTCCAGTACGCAGAACCTCTGCGAGCCCTCTTCTTCGGGCAGAGCCCCTTCGCACCGCCCGCAGCTACGACGCCGGCAGCTTCAGTAGGCTACGAAGCCCACCGTCGCGAGCTCCTCTGAGCTCCTCCCCTCGAGCTCCTCCCATACTCTCACGGCTCCCTCGCGAGCTCCTCTCGAGCTCCCCTCTCGTTCTCCGTGTCCTGTCCCTCTCTCCTCTTCCTCTCGTCTCACCACGCTGTAAGGGAGGAAGGTGAAGGATGGAGGGGAGGATGAAGGTGGTGGTTGGTGGAGATGGGGAGAGTGGCATGGGTGATGGGGAGTTTAAATAGGAAAGGTTATGTTATGAACGCGGCTTCAAGACGATTTTTTTAAGACGTCTGGGAGGTGGCCCATACGTCTGACCAGACGTTTGGAACCCCTTCCAGACGTCTGGGATTAAATTTCTGCGACGTACGGGGTTGCGTCTGCGTGCATGCGCGGGCAGACCTGCAACCGCCACCCTCTTTCCTCTTTTTCCCTCTCTCCTCCTGAAGGGCGCAGTGCTCTCTCTCTCTCTCTCCCTGCGCGGCCTTAAAAGGCCCTCACCCTCTCCCTCACTGATAGTGAAAATGATTGTAAATGTTTGTTGGTAATAATTGTTGATCATGTCGTTGTAGTATAGGGTGTATAATATAACATTAAGGATGTCGTATAGTGGTGAGTATGGGTGAGTTCCAGTCATTACAACCATTATTATCATTTGCTTATTTATCTAATTTTTACTGGTTTTGTTCCAGGTCGTTCTCTGGGAGGCAATTTATTGAATTTAATTCGGTCACTCTTTGATTATCTCCAAAATTGTCTTCTTATTCAAAAAGAAACTTTACATTTAAAGAATGAATGAATGTTTTGTTTACCTAGTTACTAAGAAGTGCTTGCAAAAATGCTAACTATGAACAAGCATCAAACAATCTATTATTATACTCTAAACTATGTATTTACAAGTTATGCTCTTAACACTAATATGTTAGTTCATACTACATTAGGATACCATAGTGTAAAAACTTAACTTACTAGTCATTTATTTATAGTGACATATATATCAGTTTTAGTGACAGATATAAACGTCGCTAAATCTCAGAAAACACTATATACAACCTAAAGAAGCAAACTGAGGTCTTTAGCGACATTTATAGTGTCGTTTTATTCTGTTAGTAATTATGTGGGTTTAATTTTACATATGTACAGAGTCTTCTCTGTTGTTATCTCGTGTTATCTCTTCTTTTTTTTTTTTTTTTTTTTAAGTCGTCTGTCCTTTCATTTTGTTCTGTGTAGTCTTTCAGAGGCTGCGGTGGAGAGTCCTTAGTGTAAAATGTGTTTAATTAGCGGGCGCGCTTTTCGAGGGATACACAGCACCCTTACGGTGGGACCAGACCTCTACTAAGCGCGCCCTAATCTCAGATTAGGTGCGTAATTACGTTTTCGTATCAGCGCAGGGCCTCAGCCCAACGCCTTCAATAATCGCACACACTCGGGCTCCCAGCCCCACATAGGAATCACGCATTCAGTATTCAGCACATATCAGAATCGGGTTATCGGATCAGACGGAACAGGTGAAGTTTCGGGCGCCCGGCGCCATGACGACTAACTAAGCTATAGCATAAATTCTATTTATATAGCTGCGTTTCGTTTGCAGCCCACGATGTGGCGCTGGAACACGATGTGGCGCTATTCCAGCGCCACATCGTGCGCTGGAAACCAGACGCAGCTGCGTCTGTGCGCGTTTTTGGCCCTCGATTTGGGGGCCATAAATTATAAAAAAAAATAAAATAAAATATGGTAAATAAAATATTTACATAATACTACATAATTGATTAATTAATTTTGAATTTTAAATATATTTACTATATAAATAAATTCGCTAAACTAGGCTGATTATACAGGTTGATTTAGGTGATTAAATAGTTAATTACTTATAAAATAATTAGTAAATGGTCTAATTGACCTTAAACAGTTTTAACTTACATACTTAAGTATTTAATACATATTTTTATTGTATTTTTACGAATTTATTTATGTTTTATTTAGGCTAAAATAGCAATTCTGTGTAGTTTATAATTAAAACTAAGTTACAGTAAGTTATACTAGGTATAATTATACTTTGACTAACTTAATTACTTAATATATACATATATATATATATATTCCCTAGTTTATAGGTTTATTTACTTGATTATTGCTCTAACCTATTAACTTAGCTACTAAATCAGTAAATATAAATCTGTACATATATATATACATAGATCAGTAGATACATACATACTAGATTAGTATATATACATATTTTTACATAGATTACATATGTATACAAATTTCTGTACAGGTTTTATACATATTTACAGTATAACTATGTATCTAACTGATATGCCATAGTTATAGTTATAATACTATGAATGGGTGTATTTACAGTTTTAAAATAAGTCTATGCCATTAGGCTTTTGTATAAAGTTAGGGAATTAGAGTTGATTGATTTTTTTTTTTTATTTGAGTTTAGGCAGCAGCTTCAGCTACTGTCAGAGGAGATGGAGAAGAGAACAATGTGCTGTTTTAGTGTTATTTACAGTGGCAGTGGCTTAAGCCACTGTCAAATGGCTAACTGCTGCTGCAGTTAGTCCACTTGAAGAGGGGGGAAGCATTCTACAGAGAAGAGGGAAATTTAGAGAAGAAGGGAGTTTAGAGAAGAGGGGAATGTAGCTGCTATATGCAGCATGTTGCTGTATAACTAGGAGTAAGATAAAATTCAAAACAAACTACAATTTACAGAGTTGAAATCCAAATCTGAAAGGGGTTTAAATCTCACGAAAATCTCATGTAAATTCAGCTCAAACACTCATTAGAAAAAAAACTTAGCAGAAGCATCCTTTCAGATCAAAACAGCAAATGGCATTGAGTTAGTCTTCCTAATGCCATAGACAGCATGAAGGAAGACTTAGCTCAATCAATTAAAACCAAAGAAACACAATCCCAGTTTCTTGCAACCTGAAGGAGTATGGAAAACTCCTTAGGTTAGAGAATCACCATACAGAAATGATCATCAACACAAATAGTGCATGGCAGTTCTGAAATAGCAAAAAGAGACTAAGAATGCATTAAGGAAATTTAATGGAAGCTGGCGAATGCATTCAAAACAAAGTATAAACAGAATTATGAAAGGCTCTTCTGATTGGTTCTCTGTCACCAGAGAACTTCTCAGAATCCTTGCCTACAATGAAAACCAAAAATCCTTTCAATTTGTCAGATCTGTCAAAACATTTCAGAGAGTAAAAATCCTTTACAATCCAGATCAAAAGTGCTCTGACAAACTGAGGCAATCCATTTAAAACAGAGGGGCTTTTATGAAACAAATGGAATGAGTGAGAAGCCCCAAATGGTGCTTGTGACGCCACTTTCAGATCTGAGGCAGTGCGCCATCAGATCTGAAATTGGGTCAGGATGTGTGGGTGATTGGTGAAAAATTCGTCGTTAAAAGGAAAAAAAACAAGAATCAGAATCTGGATGATGGGAAAAACAAAACATGAAGAGGGAGATAAATTGAATAGTGAACAGATGATTCTTCCCCTCTGATCTGGACTGATCAGAGGAGGTGAGGGAGGGGATCTAATACTAATTCTACTCCTAAGGCTAATCTAACTACAGCTAACATTAAACACTAACAATTAAAACTAAATCTATTCTAAACTACTGCAAACTAAATCTAACACTACTTGTGCAGAATTAAAAACTAAACTAAAAGGAAGAATGGGACCTATGGGTCCTTAGCCGGCGGCTAAGGAGGAAGAAAGGAGGAGGGTGACTCCAGCGGAGGGAAGAGTCTGCTAGTGAGACTCCAGGGTCGTCCTCAGGTGCTACGAGGTCCTTAGCGACGAGGAAGGTCGAGAGCAGGCGATGATTCCACAGCCGGTGGCTGTGAAATCAGGGTCTAGATGAGGAGGAGAGATTGGAGTGGAAGAATTGATCGCTAAGAGATGTAGGAGGGAGCGATCCCCTGCACGCGACACCACTGAGGTGCTTAAATAGCAGCTCAGTGACTGAGATCACCGCAAGGGTGAGGTTAATCAGAATCAGGCCGGCGGTGAGGATGAGATGGGTAGAGCGCGCGGCGAGTCAAGAGAGAGATCTGACCGTCAGATGAGATCTGGGAAGAGAGGTGAACGCACGCACCGAATCGCGCGAAGGTTCCATTTGATTCCAGCCGCAGATCGAGATCAAAAGTGCGATGGACGGTCGAGAATGGCTGTGTTCTTCGCGCGCTACAGTGCGCGTGAAGAACACAGGCTTCTCTCTGAAATGAGGGAAAACTTGCAGGAAGACCCTTAAACGAAGGGGTAGAAGAATAGCGTGCAGGTCCAAAAGTGAGAAGAACTATAACCGGAAGGGCCCTGCAGTCATACAGAAGGGTCCCTGCGGCTTGCAAAAAAGGTCCAAGAAGGAGTTTTGAAGGGTAGAAATGTAATGCATGAAGGACCTACTTGTAATCTATTTATTTCTAAGCCTAAATGATGTCCAATTGCTTTCAAATTTTTACATGTGCTTAATTGAACATTTAAGACATTGATTTTACTTCTGATTTGTCTTTTCAAACTTGTTTATGTGTTCAATTGATGCATGGATCATCATTTGTTCTTTAGTTTTCAGAATATCTCATTTTTGTGACCTAATTAGGAGATTTTAACACACATTAAAAGTTTTAGGTCTTTTCTTTAATTCCCACACTTAACCCTTTTTATGTGTTAATTTGATATTGTTTTGCTTAGTATCTAGCTTAATTTCAGCCTTTTAGCTATGATGAGTAGCCACTCATCACTCACCCTCATCCCCTTCGTTTCCCTCTTCTTCTTCTCCCAGTCGGTGTGAGAGCGAGAGAGCGGCGGCAGCAGCTGCCGCGGCAAGTGTGCGGGAGGAGGTGTTGCGCGAGGGAGGAGATGCTCGACCGTGAGGGCTCGAGCTTGCCGGGGCAGCTAGAGCCGACCGGCGAGGGAGCAGCGGGTGTGGAGTGTCGCGGAGGGGCTGCTGCAGCTCGAGCAGCAGGAGGACGGGGCGCGGTACGGCAGTACGTCGCTGGCGGAGAGCGAGAGGAGCTCTGATTCTGGAAACTTTTCCAGAATCGGACGTCTGGGCTTACGACCAGATGACGGTGAAGACGTCTGGAGGATTGTCCAGATGTCTGACAGGTAAGATATTTCGTCTTCTTCACTTTTTCGTGCGTACGGCCATGCAGCCATCTGCCGCGCCTTCGTCTGCGACCCGTCGTATTGAGAACGGGTATGGGTGCATGCAGGTTCTGCTCGGGAGGGCGCGATACTCGCCATCCAATTGGATGTCTGGCCGCAGTGCCAGACGACGAAGAGGACTTCCAGACGTCCGGGTTGACCATCGGACGTCTGGGAATTAAGCCAGACATCCCCGCAGGCTTCTGGATGTCTGAGGGACTACACAGAGAGAAGGTATCATCTGAACCACCTTTTAAGACGTCTAGAAGAGGATCCAGACGTCTGATTTTGGACTGTTTCATCGTTTTCGACCCGTTTAGGGCCCGTTCGGAGTCCGTTTTCCACGTTTCGAGTTGCGTTCTTCCCAGAATAAAATCCTCTACCCATTTACAGTAATTATATACTATTCTGAGAAACTCCTTGTGTTTAATCCTTGTGTTAGGACCTCGTTCCATTGCAGTCTCGAGGGTTGCGGAGGCACGAGGGATTTCCGACCATGCCCCCAGTACTCCCGTTGTAGCTGGTAGAGTGGCTTTTAAAATTATTAGCATAATTTGTTACAATTATGGAACAATTAATAGAACCTAGGGCGTTGCATGAATCCTAGGAATGAGAAACCAGATTGAATGATAGATCCTAGGGTAATGCATGAATCCTAGGAATGAGAAACTAGACTGAATGATAGATCCTAGGGTACGGCATGAATCCTAGGACTGGAAAACTAGTGATATGTATATAGATATTGCAGTCTTGGAAAAGTGGAAAGGAAATAATAGCTGCCTGTAAATTGATTTAACAGCTGCCTGTTATGAATAAATAAACATGATTGAGAACATGGGTTGTATGAACGTGAAACTGGAACGGTGAAACCTAAATGTGCTGAGTTAAAAGTGATGGAACCCTACGGGGAATTAGGAGTAGAACTCCTGGATAGAGAATGGAATGGAACTGAGAAAGAAGGACGTGGAAGTGTGTTGCCCCTTGGGTACGTAGTGCCCGGGGAAGCACCTGTTACCTGTTTAGTGCAGAGCGGAGCCAGCCGCCCCAGGGACCCGGGGTTAGGTCTGACCACTTTGTATCGACTTTTGGCCCTCGTGTACATAGTACTGAGGAGAGCTACTAGTATAGAGCGAGTACTAGCTACCCCACGGGCCCCGGGGTGCTGCTAGCTCACCTACACCGACTTGTTAGGCCCACTGGGCAAACCAGGGTAGTCAAGCGAGGGTGCGCGGACTGTGGAGAGGCAAGACCCCTGTTTGGTTACTGTGGAGGGGCTGGACCCCTGTTACTGAGAGGGCTCTGCCCTATACTGGTTCCGTGCTGTGCTTGGGCGCACCCGTTAACGGAAACGACTGACCGCGTGCCAGTGCGGGGTAGCTACCCATGCGTTTATCGTGCATGCCGTAGTCACTGTTACGTCTATCAGCGACCTTTGGGTGGTTGACTGAGGGTAGGACCACCACGGGCGACTCTCCCGGCCAGGAGAGCACCATGTGTTACTTCTACTTTCCGGAAAAGACTGCAATCAAGACCGTTCCCACGAGGAACATTCGAGATCAAGTGAAGGATCTGAGAAATAAATAAATCATGAAATAATAGAAAGACGTAAATAAAGAAAATAAAACAGCTACTGCACACTTTACTGCTTCTTTACTTTTAGCTACCACTATAGTCAGCGTTTCCCTGACGTGTTACACTCGTTACTTTTCAGGACCAGGTGTTGAGCAGCTAAGGTCAGCGGCTGCAGAGGACGCTGGGCCGAGTAGGGTCCAGTAGAGTTACCGCAGTTCTTTTTGTACCCCTTTTGTTCCACTGTAGTGAGTAGTTCTTGTTACTCTCTGTACTTCTTTACTTGTAGCTTCATGTTATGTTATAATTATTGTTCTACTGTTGTGGTGGTACATACTGTAGTAGTTCCTTTTCTTACTGCTGTATTTTGTTACTGCTAGTTATATTCATGCTGAATGTGGTTTATTTTACTGCTCTTTTGGTTACTTCCTCGTTGGACGACTAGGTCTTGGGATTAGTTGAGTCGGTCCAGTTCTCGTGTCTCGTAGGGACTCAGGAATCGGGTCGTTACAGGTTAGGGTTTGGGTGAGGAAGGAGGGGGGGTGTATGCATGCTGCGTGCGCACTGGAAAAGAAAAATAAGGTACAGTTCTTCTACTTTCAAACATCTGACCCTCCATCCAGATGTCTGGGTAGACGTTTGATGGCTCATCTAGACTTCTTAAACAACCCAAAATGGCAACAGGTCATTTCACCGGGATAGTCGGACAAAGGTACGCTGACTGTGGAGGGGTCTCTGAGACCCCTGTTCTATTCTGAGGGGCGAGACCCCTGTTCTGAGAAGGTAAGGCCCTGTACTATTCTCTGCTATACATTTAGGCGTACCTACTAGCAGAAATGACTGACCGCGTGCCAGTGTGGGATATCTACCCGCACATTTATCACGTGTGCCGTAGTCACCGCTACGTCACGACCGTGACCTCAGGGTGGTTGACTAGGTGTAGGACTACCACCGGAGACTCTCCAGGCTAGGAGGGAACCATGCGTACATTCTACATCATGGGAAAGACTGCAATCAAGATCGTCCCCTTGAGGGATAGTCAAGATCAAGAAATGACTGGTTCTTAAGAGAATGACAAATTAGAACTACTCGT
Source organism: Thalassia testudinum (assembly GCA_037157565.1). Taxonomy (NCBI): domain Eukaryota; kingdom Viridiplantae; phylum Streptophyta; class Magnoliopsida; order Alismatales; family Hydrocharitaceae; genus Thalassia; species Thalassia testudinum. The sequence goes on along the minus strand of JAZHRO010000067.1, from coordinate 15,346,619 downwards.
TGAGCTAAATGGAAATTTAAAAAGAATAACTAGTTACTTGTCTTAAATTAAATTGTAACTAAATGTTTTAGTTACCACTCTACACAGCGTTCGCTAACTTTGAAAATTTTATAACCTTGTCTAGGTCAGGGGGTTGAGTAGCTAGCATCACCGGATGCAGAGGGAGCTGGGCCTAGTCGAGCTCAACCTTAGCTACGTTTCTTTTCTGTTTCCTAGCTTCTATTATTGTAGTGAGTATTTTTGTTCTATGTAATATTGTCCTAGTTACTTTTCCATTGTACTTTTCTCTGTCGTAGTTGTGATGGCTTGTAATATTGATAGACTTTTTCGCTCTATTTCTTTTACTCTCTTTTGGTTATTTTTCTACTTAGTTACATTGCATGTGTGGTTGTGAATTATTTCTTGCATTTTGGTTATTTCTCGTTGGACAACTAGGTCTTAGGATTAGTCGAGGTGGGTCGATCTCGCGTCCTGTAGGGATCTGGGATCGGGTCGTAAAAAATGGTATCAGAGCAAGGTCGTCCTGAGAAATGAACCAAATGGTCTAAAGAACAGCCACTCACATGCGTGTAACTAGGCTAACCATCACAATGTATCGCTTTGATCTTCGCTTTGAGTTGTATCTCTTGATGTGATCTGTTATCATTGATCGTTCCTACTCTTTTTCTTGTCACCTTGTAGGAGATGCCTCGTCAAGGAGTTCTCGAGGCATGCCATGGATGTGGCCGTGGGCTGGGTCGGAGGGGTGGGCGTGCTGAACCTGGGGCACCAGTCGACCCACCTCTCCTTTCAAGCATTCAGGCCCAGGATATCACCTAGATGATCCGAGATATAATACAGGAGGAGCTCCAGCAGCCTCCTCGGCCACCCCTTCCTGAGGATGTGGAGGGAGAGTCCTCCCTGGGACAAGGGAACCACCGCAGCGTCGTACGAGCTGGAGGGGGAGGGGGTGATCCTCCACCACCCCCACCGCCCTCAAACACCTTTGAGAATGAGTCTGCCTTGCTTGGAGGCATACCTGTTCCCCCGTTGCAGCTTCACCACGAACTTTTCGGCCAGTTCTGGAAGCGGAAGCCCCCTCCTTCAAGGGGGATGAGAGCCCGTCTGAGGTAGAGGACTGGCTGGAGCAAATAGAGAAGGTGTTCGACACCCTCCGCCCTCCTGCAGAGTACCGTGTGGCCTTTTCCGTGTACCAGCTAGAGAGCGTAGCCCACAGGTGGTGGATGGAAGTTAGAGGCTAGGAGGGGAGAGAGTCGACGTGGAATCAGTTTTTGGCTCTTTTCTGTGAGTAGTACTTTCTACAGACTTGGCAGGACAAGAGGAGGCAGGAGTTCCATACTCTCCATTAGGGGGCGATGACAGTTAACGTGTATCGTACGTGTTTTTTGGAGTTGTCATGCTTTGCCCCGACAACTACATCTATTGAGGAGGAGCTCTTGTGGAGATTTACTGAGGGCTCCGACCTGCGATCCAGGGGTATGTGAAACCCCTGAAGCTACCCACTTTCTCTCGCGTGGTTGAGGTAGCCATGACCTATGAGGAGACTAACCCGACTGCGCGAGACACTGACGGTGGATGGAAGAGGCCCTACCATCCAGAGTACTCACAAGGCCAACGAGAGAGGAGGCACACAGCGGCCGCTGGGGAGCTGTCTCGTTCTACGAGGTCACTAGTGGCCTTTGGGGGCCCCAGACAGAGGCCAGCTACCAGCATCGGACCCCAGCCTTGCCACCACCAGGGACCGACTGAGGGAGGAGGTTGTGTTCCTCTCTATTACTAGTGTGGCTAGCCAGGCCACATCAGGAGGGATAGCCCATCTAGGGCCGGAGCACAGCAAATGCTCCCCGTACCGAGCACCGGAGGTCGAGCTGGCGAACGCGGTCACCCGACTCGTGGGGGAGGATAGCAGTCACGAGGAGGGTACCGGCCAGCTGTTGCTCGCCCAACTCAGAGAGTGGCCGCTTTGCTTGCACCCAGGGATGAGGGGCATATCAATGCCCTAACACATAGAGATGCCAGGGCTTCGGATTCTGTGGTAGTAGGTATGGTTATTGTGTCTAGCAGATTAGTCTATGTTCTTTTCGATTCTGGTGCCACACACTCTTTTGTCTCCTCGAGTTTTGCCGTCAGCTTAGGGCCGAGTAGTGTACTGTTAGAGGTTCCTTTCCTGATTAGAGGGCCGGGTGGACAGTTATTCATAGTAGAGGTCTTTACAGACTGCGAGGTCACTATAGGGGGACAGTCTTCCCGCTGACCTAATTGTAATCCCTATGGAGTACTTTGGCGTGATCCTAGGGATGGACTGGCTGTCTGCCTATCAGACCTTTGTGGACTATTTTGGGAGGAAGATCGTCTTCTCCATACCAGAGTTGCCTCCCTTTGAGTTTCACGGCCAGCGTGTGGACGGAGGTTTTAGGTGCATCTCTGCTCTTCGAGCAGCGAATCTCTTGGGCCAGGGGTGTGAGGGCTTCTTGGCTTGTGTTGTAGTAGAGCCTAGTTCCGTGGCCGACTTTCAGAGTATTCTGGTGGTCTGTGAGTACCTTGACGTTTTCCCAGAGGAGTTGATAGGACTACCGCCTAAGCGTGAGATCGAATTTGAGATCTCACTAGTACCGGGGACCAGGCCCATTTCTACTGCACCGTACAGGATAGTGCTGCGTGAGCTGCAAGAGCTCAAGTCACAGTTACAGGACCTATTGGAGAAGGGCTTTGTGAGGCCCAGTGCATCCCCATGAGGAGCCCCCGTGTTGTTTGTGAAGAAGAAGGACGGTACCCTACGGCTTTGTGTCGACTACCGACAGCTGAATCGAGTCACCATCAAGAATAAGTACCCGTTGCCTCGTATCGACGACCTCTTTGACCAGTTGTGAGATGCCACAGTGTTCTCTAATATAGATCTGAGGTCGGGTTACCACCAGTTGAGGATCAAGGAGACCGATGTCTCCCAGACAGCTTTCCGTACTCGGTATGGGTACTAGCAATTCTTGGTCATGTCGTTCGGGCTGACCAGCGCCCCTGCTGCTTTCATGGACATGATGAACCGTGTTTTCAGATCGTATTTAGCAGTTTGTGGTGGTATTCATCAACGACATCCTAGTCTACTCACGGGATCAGGCGCAGCATGAACAACATTTACGTATGGTCCTGGATACCTTGAGACGGCGTAGGTTGTACGCCAAGTATAGCAAGGTGAGTTTTGGCTGAGGTAGGTGACTTTCTTGGGTCACGTGATTTCAGAAGATCGATTGGCTATGGACCCAGCCAAGGTTGAGGCTGTGCTCAAGTGGGAGAGACCACTCACGGTGATAGAGGTACACAGCTTTCTGGGACTGGCAAGCTACTATCGGCGGTTTATCAGAGAATTCTCTCAGATCGCTCCTTCTATGACTCAGTTCACTCGGAAGGACGTGCCCTTTACCTGGACCAACGAGTGCGAGGCGTGCTTTCAGGAGTTGAAGGAGAGATTGACTTCAGCTCCTGTACTTACCATTCCAGACAGTAGTGGTGGGTTTGTGGTTTACACTGATGCATCGTTGCAGGGGTTGGGTGGTGTGCTCATGCAATGAGGTCATGTTTTCGCTTACGCTTCGCGGCAACTGAAGCCCCATGAGCATAACTACCCCACCCATGACTTAGAGCTGGCAGCAGTTGTCTCCGCATTGAAGACATGGAGGCACTACCTGTATGGTGAGACATTCGAGATCTTCACAAATCACAAGAGCCTCAAGTACCTATTTGACCAGAAGGAGCTTAACATAAGAGAAAGACATTGGTTAGAGCTCCTGAAGGACTACGACTGTAGCATATCCTACCACCCAGGGAAGGCCAATGTGGTGGCTAACACCTTAAGCTGGAAGGCACCCACCTACTTGGCCATCTTGCAGGCACAGAGTTGGAGACACATGGAGGAGGTGGGCAATTAGCGACCCCGAGAGTCACGGGGGTACTGCGGGGCAGTGATAGTGACGCAACAGGCATGACCAAAGCTGATAGACTGCAACATTGCAGGACAGATGGCTGATCCGTACTAACAGACACTGCGAGACAGGGTGTTGACAGGGGACGCAGGAGACTTTTCCTTCTCAGATGAGATACTGCGCACGAGGGGACACCTATGCATTCCTAGAGACGAGGAGTTGTTGAGAGAGATCCTGACCAAGGCATACAGGTCCCGATTCACCATACATCCCGAAAATACCATGTACCATGATTTGCAAAGTGACTTATGGTGGAAAGGGATGAAGCGGGATGTTGGTGAGTTTGTCTAGCAGTGCTTGGTATGCAAGCAGGTGAAGGTCGAGCACCAGAGGGATGTAGGGTCGCTACAGCCACTTCCTGTGCTAGAGTGGAAGTGGGAGAGCATCATCATGGACTTAGTGGTGGGTCTACCAGTTATCCATCACTGACACGATGCAGTTTGGGTGATAGTAGATCGATTACGAAGACGGCACGGTTCCTACCGATCCGAGTCACTTTTAGGCCAACCTAGCTAGTAGAGAGATACATCAGAGATGTGGTGCGTCTGCACGGAGTCCCTCGTGAGATCATATTTGACAGGGATACTTGTTTTACTTCCCAGTTCTGGGCGGAGTTTTAGTAGGCATTGGGGACCCATTTGAGGTTTAACACCGCCTACCACCCCCAGACTGACGGGCAGTCAGAGAGCACCATACGGACACTCAAGGACCTCCTACGCGCTTGTGTACTAAACTGGAGATGCTCCTGGGAGGAGCATTTGCCCCTGGCAGAGTTTGCCTACAATAATAGCTATCATTTGAGCATCGGCATGGTGCCTTACGAGGCCCGGTATGGGAGGAGGTGTACTGCACCCTTGAGTTGGGTCGAGGTGGGGACCAAGTGGGAGGTTGGCCCCAGGTTGATCTGGCAGAGTCAGGAGGTGATAGAGCATATTCATAGACGACTCCGCACTGTCAAGAGCAGGTAGAAGAGCTACGCCTATAGGGAGTGGAACGACCCGATTCCTGAATCCCTACGAGACACGAGAACTGGACCAACTTGACTAATCCCAAGACCTAGTCTTCCAATGAGGAAGTAACCAAAAGAGCAGTAAAATAAACCACATTCAGCATGAATATAACTAGCAGTAACAAAATACAGCAGTAAGAAAAGGAAATACTACAGTATACACCACCACAACAGAAGGAAAATCAACATGTACATAACATAAAGTTTCGACAAAGAAAGTACAGGGAGTAACAAAGAAAATTACTCACTACAGTGGAAGAACAGTACAAAAAGTACCACTGGTAACTCTACTGGACCCTACTAGGCCCAGCGTCCTCTGCAGCCGCTGACCCTGGCTGCTCAACACCTGGTCCTGAAAAGTAACGAGTGTAACACGTCAGCGAAACGCTGAGTAGAGTGGCAACTAAAAGCTAAAGAAGCAGAAGAGTGCACAGTAGCTGTTATATTTTTACCTTCGTTATTTACGTCTTTCTATTTATTCACATTGATTTATTTCTCAGATCCTTCTCTTGATCTCGAATGTTCCCCGTAGGAACGATCTTGATTGCAGTCTTTTCCGAAAAGTAGAAGTAACACATGGTGCTCCCCTAGCCGGGAGAGTCTCCCGTGGTGGTCCTACCCTCAGTCAACTACCCCAAGGTCACTGACAGATGTAACGATGACTACGGCATGTGCGATAAGCGCACGGGTAGCTAACTCGCACTGGCACGCGGTCAGTCGTTTCCGTTAACGGGTGCGCCCAAAGCACAGCATGGAACCAGTATAGGGCAGAGCCCTCTCAGTAACAGGAGTCCAACCCCACCACAGTCCGTGCACCCTCGCCTGACTACCCTGGTTTTCCCAGTGGGCCTAACAAGTCGGTGTAGGAGGCTAGCAGAACCTCGGGGCCCGTGGGGTAGCTAGTGCTCTCCCTACACTAGTAGCTCTCCTCAGTACTATGTACGTGAGGGCCAGCAAGTCGGTGTACAGTGGCCAAACCCACCCCGCTCTCAACCTGAGGGCGGCAAGCTCCCCTCTACACTAAGAGGTAATGTGTGCTCTCTCTAGTACCATGTACCTAAGAAACAACACACTTCCACGTTTCACTTTCTCAGTTCCATTCTATTCTCTTTCCAAGAGTTCTACTCCTAATTCCCCATAGGGTTCATGTTCTTTTTGGTTTGGCCATTTTAGGTTTCACCGTTCCAGTTTTTCGTTCATACAACCCATGTTCTCCATCATATTCTTCATTCATAACAGGCAGCTGTTAAATCAATTTACAGGCAGTTATTATTTCCTTTCTACTTTTCCAAGACTGCAATATTTATATGTTCCACTAGTTTTCCAGTCCTAGGATTCATGTCGTATGCTAGGATCTATCATTCAATCTAATTTTCCAGTCCTAGGATTCATGCAATACCCTAGGATCTATCATTCAATCTAGTTTCTCAGTCCTAGGGTTCACGCAATGCCATAGGCTCTATTAATTGTTCCACAATTGTAACAAATTTTGTTAAGTAAATTAAAAAGCCACTCTACGAGGGAAAACGGGAGTACTGGAGGCGTGGTCGACAATCCCACGCACCTCCGCAAACCCTAAGATTACAACGGAACGGGGTCCTAACACAAGGATCAATCTTATGGAGTTTCTCAGAATGGTATACAATTACTATAAACGGGTAGAGGAATTTATTCTGGAAATAACGCAACTCGAAACGTGGAAAACAGACTCCGAACCGGCCCTAAACGGGTCAAAAATGACGAAATTGTCCAAAATCAGGCGTCTGGAACCTCTTCCAGACGTCTTAAAAGGTGGGTCAGGTCATACCTTAGTTCTGCGTAGTCCTTTAGACGTCCAGAAGCCCGCTGGGACATCTGACTTGGTTTTCAGACGTTCGATTGTCTCCCCAGACGTTTGGAGGTTCTCTCCGTCGTCTGGCACAGCGGCCAGACGTCTGATTTACGTGGGATGGCGAGCCTTCGCGCCCTCCTGAGCAGAACCTATGCACACACACACTTGCTCTCAGCACAACGAAACGCAGGCGAAGTCACGGCGGACGGTTGCATGGCCGTACACGTAAAAAAGGGAGAAGATAGAAATATCTTTCCTATCAGACTTCTGGACAGTCCTCCAGACGTCTTCAGTGTCGTCTGGTCGTAAGTCCAGACGTCTGATTCTGTAAAATTTTCCAGAACCAGGGCCCGACTCGCTCTCCGCCCGCGACGCACGGCAGCGCCGCGCCCCGTCCACCTGCTGCCCAAGCTGCGGCAACCCCTCCTTGACACCCCACGCCCGCCACTCCCCTGCCGGCCGGCTCTAGCTAACCCGGCAAGCTCGAACCCTCGCGGTCGAGCTTCTTCCTTCCACTCGCAACCCTCCTTCCCGCACGCTCGCCGTGGCCGCTGCTGCCACCGCTTACTCGCTCGCTCGCGCTCTCGCACTGGCAGGGAGAAGGAGAAGAGGAAGGCGGAGGAGATGAGGGTGAGGGAGAGGGTGAGGGTGTCTTATAAGGCCGCGCGGGGAGAGGGAGAAGAGAGCGGCACGCCTGCAGGAAGAGAGAGAGGAAAAGAGGAACGAAAGTGGCGGGTGCAGTCTGCACGCACGCAGTCGCAACCCCGTATGACGAAAAAATTTATTACCAGAAGTCTGGAAAGGGTTCCAGATGTCTAGACAAACATTTGGGCCACTTCCAAGACATCTTAAAAACCCGTCTGATGCCACAATCATAACAATATAACAAACTCAAAGGAAGTTTCATCCCCGAAACTTGCGCTAACTAGGGTGTGGGAAAGAACAACATATATAAACATAACAAGCTCAAAGAGGACCGAAGCTGGTCCGAAAAGACGTACCCACGAAAAGCTCTGGGTACCGCTCTTGCATTGCTGCCTCAGGCTCCCAGGTATCCTCCTCATACCGCTGGCCCCTCCACAAAACCTTCACCAGGGGTACTTGCTTTCGTCTCAAACTGCGGACGGCTCTGTCAAGAATCTGTACTGGCCACTCGGGGTAGGTCGTGTCATCGCCCACCTCGACGCTCTCGTGACTCAGGACGTGACTAGGATCGGCAATGTACTTCCTGAGGTTAGACACGTGGAACACGTCGTGTACACTAGAAAGCTGAGGAGGGAGGGCAAGCCTGTAAGCAACGGGTCCAACCCGCTCTAGGACCTCAAAGGGCCCCACGAACCTCGGCGGGAGCTTCCCTCTCACCCCAAACCGCTGCAGGCCCTTCATGGGCGAAACACGAAGGAAGACGTGGTCCCCAACCTCAAACTATACCTCTTTGCATCTCCGATCCGCGTAGCTCTTCTGCCTGCTCCTGATAGTGCAGGGTCACCTGTGGATCTGCTCGACTACCTCCTGACTCTGCCGAGTCAACCTGGGGCCAACCTCCCACTTGGTCCCCACCTCAACCCAACTCAAGGGTGCCATACACCTCCATCCGTACAGAGCCTCGTAGGGAGCCATGCCGATGCTCGAGTGATAACTGTTGTTGTATGCAAACTCTGCCAGGGGCAAGTGCTCCTCCCACGAGCCCCTCCAGTCCAGTACACAGGCACGTAAAAGGTCCTCAAGTGTCTGTATAGTGCGCTCAGACTGTCCGTCCGTCTGGGGGTGGTAAGCTGTACTGAATCTCAACCACGTCCCCAGGGCCTGCTGAAACTTAGCCCAAAACTGGGACGTAAAGCAGGTATCCCGGTCGAATACGATCTCCTGCAGAACTCCATGTAGTCGTACCACGTCGCGAATATACCTCTCTTCCAACTGTGCTGGTCCCAAAGTGACTCGAATCGGCAAGAATCGTGTCATCTTCGTCAGTCTATCCACAATTACCCAGACTGCATCGTGTCCTCGCTGGGTAACAGGTAAGCCCACCACCAAGTCTATGGTGATGCTCTCCCACTTCCACTCTGGCACTGGAAGCGGCTGTAGCGGCCCTGCAGGCCTTTGATGCTCGGCTTTCCCCTGCTGGCACACTAAACACTGCTGCACGAATTCATCCACATCCCACTTCATCCCCCTCCACCAAAACTCGCATCTCATGTCATGGTACATCTTCGTGTTTTCGGGATGTATGGTGAATCTGGAACCGTTTGCCTCAGTCAGGAGCTCTCTCAACAGCTCCTCGTCTCTGGGAATGCACAACCGTCCCCTCAGGCGTAGCACCTGGTCTGTGAAAGAGAAGTCCCCTGGGTCTCCTGACAGTACTCTATCGCGTAGGGACTGCAAGTACGGATCGGTCATCTGTCCTGTGATGATGCGGTCTATCAGCTCTGGCCTAGTCTGTAATGTCATAGCCACTGCCCCACAGTGCCCCCGTAACTCTAGGGGTCGCCAACTGCCCATCTCCTCCAAAAGGCTCCAACTCTGTACCTGTAAACTGGCCAGGTGTGCGGGCGCCTTCTGGCTCAAGGCGTCAGCCACCACATTGGCCTTTCTCGGGTGGTAGGAAATGCTGCAGTCATAGTCCTTTAGGAGCTCCAACCAACGTCTCTGTCTCATGTTGATCTCCTTCTAGTCAAATAGGTATCTGAGGCTCTTGTGATCTGTGAAAATCTCGAAGGTCTCACCGTACAAGTAGTGCCTCCAGGTCTTCAGCGCGTAGACAACAGCTGCCAGCTCCAGGTCGTGGGTAGGGTAGGTATGCTCATGGGGCTTCAGTTGCCGTGAAGCGTAAGCGACAACGTGACCCCTCTGCATGAGCACACCCCCTAACCCCTGCAAAGAGGCGTCCGTGTACACAACAAACCCGCCACTACTGTCAGGGATGGTGAGCATGGGAGCCGAAGTCAACCTCTCCATCAGCTCCTGAAAACATGCCTCACAGGCGTCTATCCAAGTGAAGGGCACGTCCTTCCGGGTCAACTGTGTCATAGGACGTGCAATCTGTGAAAAACCCCTGATGAACCGTCTGTGGTAGCCTGCCAGTCCCAGGAAACTGCGAATCTCAGTGACTGTACGCAGTCTCTCCCACCTAAGCACTGCCTCGACCTTGGCTGGGTCCACCACCAAGCCGTCCCCAGAGATCACATGACCTAAGAAGGTCACCTCCCTCAACCAAAACTCGCACTTACTGTATTTGGCGTACAGCCTACGTCATCTCAGTGTGTCCAGAAACATCCGCAAGTGCGGTCCATGCTGCGTCTGATCTCGAGAATAGATGAGTACATCATCAATAAATACCACCACGAAATGGTCCAAGTACGGTCTAAACACCCGGTTCATCAGGTCCATGAAAGCAGCGGGGGCACTGGTCAGCCCAAACGGCATGACCAAAAACTTGTAGTGTCTGTACCGGGTGCGGAAGGCTGTCTTGGAGACATCTGCCTCCCTGATCTTTAACTGGTGGTATCCATACCTCAAGTCGATCTTGGAGAACACCGTGGCACCTCGAAATTGGTCAAACAAGTCATCAATCCTTGGAAGCAGATATCTGCTCTTGATGGTGACCCTATTCAGCTATCTGTAGTCCACACAAAGGCGTAGGGTACCATCCTTCTTCTTTACAAAGAGTACCGGGGCTCCCCAGGGAGACGCACTAGGCCTCACAAAGCCCTTCTCCAAAAGATCCTGCAGCTGAGACTTGAGCTCTCGCAGCTCAAGCGGTTCCATCCTGTATGGTGCGGTGGAGATGGGGCTGGTCCCTGGTACTAGTGAGATCTCAAACTCGATCTCACGCTCTGGCGGTAGTCCTGGTAACTCGTCTGGGAACACGTCAGGGTACTCTCTGACCACCGGGATGCTTTGGAAGTCTGCTACAGGGTTGGGCTCTGCCACCACACAAGCTAGGAAGCCCTCACACCCCTGGCTCAAAAGTCTCGCCGCTTGAAGTGCCGAAATGCACCTGAAGCCTCCGTCCACTGGCTGACCGTGAAACTCAAAAGAACGCAACTCCGGTATGGAGAAGACAATCTTCCTCTCAGAACAGTCCACCAGAGCGTGGTAAGCGGACAGCCAGTCCATCCCCAGAATTACGCCAAAGTCCTCCATCTGTATCATAATCAGGTCAGCTGGCAGACTATGTCCCCTGATACTGACCTTGCAACCCGTGTACACCTCCTCAGCTACAAACAGCTGACCACTTGGACCTCTGATTACAAACAGATTCTCCAACAGCATATAATCCTGGCCCAAACTAACTGCGAAACTGGCTACGACAAACGAGTGCGTAGTGCCGGAATCGAAAAGTGTGTAAACGAGTCTATCGAAAACTGAAACCATACCTGCCACCACCGATCCCGAAGCTCTAGCATCCCTGTGTGTCTGGGTGTTGATATGTCCCTTAGCTCTAGGTGCGGACGAAGCAGCCACACTCTACGTCGGACGGGTAGGTGCTGGCCGGTACCCTCCTCGTGACTTCTGTCCTCCTCGCGCCTGGGAACCGCTGCCTCCTGCTCACCCTCCAGTGCTCGACGCGGGAAGTATCTGCTGACCTCCTGCCCTAGACGGGCAGTCCCTCCTGATGTGGCCCGGTTGGCCACACTGGTAGCAGAGGGGAACCCGACTCCCGCCCTCAGTGGGTCCCTGCTGTCGGCTGAGCAGGGGTCCGGTGCTGGCAACTGGCCCCTGTCGAGGGCCCCCAAAGGCCACTGATGGCCCTGCAAAACATGATGGCTCTCCTATGGACGCCACGTGTCTCCTCTCTCGTTGACCCTGTGAAAAGTCTAGCTGGAAGGGCCTCTTCCGCCCGCCGTCAGTGTCTCGCGCGGACGGGTTGGTCTCCTTGTAGGTCATAGCTGCCTCCACCACCCTCGAAAACGTAGGTAGCTTCAGGGGTTTGACATAGCCCCGAATGGCAGGCCGAAGCCCCTCGATTAACCTCCAAAGGCGCTCCTCCTCAGTGGCTACCGCTGTCGCTGCAAAGTGGGACAGTTCCAGAAAACGCATGCGGTACGCGCTCACGGTCATCGTCCCCTGGCGGAGAGTGTGGAACTCCTGCCTCCTCTGGTCTTGCCACTTCTGGGGAAAGTACTGCTCGCAGAAGAGGGTAACGAACCGGTCCCAGGTCGGCTCATCCCTCTCCTGTCCCCTGATTGCCCTCCACCACCTGTGTGCCGCACTCTCCAGCTGGTACGTGGCAAAGGCCACGCGGCACTCCACCGGGGGGAGAAGGGTGTCGAAAATCTTCTCAAGCTACTCGAGCCAGTCCTCTGCCTCGATCGGGTCCTCATCCCCCTTGAAGGAGGGGGGCTTCAGCTTCCAGAACTGCCCAAAGAGCTCGAAGTGGCACTGCAGTGGAGATGCTGGTGCACCTCCAGGTAAAGGAGCCTCGTGCACAGAAGTGTTGGAGGAAGGTGGGGGCGGTGGCAGCCCATCCCCTCTCCTGTGTCCAGCGCCGCGTCCGTCGTGTGGTCCCACAGAGGACTCCCCCTCCGCAGCCCCACGGAGAGGCACTCAGGGCGGTGGGTGGAGCTCCTCTCGCACAATATCTCGTATTAGCTGGGTGAGGTCCTGGGCCTGAATGCCCTGGAGCAGTGGCTGGTCCACTGAGGCATCGACAGCAGCACGCCCACCTCGCCGACCGCGCCTGCGGCCCGCCTCGCTAGTCCTGTGAAGAGGCATCTCCTGCAAGGAGACGCGAAATAGAACGGAAACACGTCAATATGGAACGATATCTAACAGAAAAGTCTAAGACCTTATGCCAAAATAAATGTTGTGGTGGCTACTCTAGTCACAGACATGTGAATTGGTTATCTCCCAGTCAGTTGGTTCACTTCTCGGGACGACCTTGCTCTGATTCCATCTTGTAACGACCCGATTCCCGAATCCCTAAGAGACACGAGAATCAGACCGACTCGACTAATCCCAAGACCTAGTCCACCAACAAGGAAGTAACCAAATGAGTAGTAAAATAAACCACATTCAGCATGAATATAACTAGCAGTAACAAAATACAGCAGAAGAAAAGGAAATACTACAGTATACACCACCACAATAGAAGGGAAATCAACATGTACATAACATAAAGTTTTGACAAAGAAAGTACAGGGAATAACAAAGAAAACTACTCACTACATTGGAAGAAAAGTACAAAAAGTACCACCGGTAACTCTACTGGACCCTACTAGGCCCAGCGTCCTCTGCAGCCGCTGACCCTAGCTGCTCAACACCTGGTCCTGAAAAGTAAGGAGTGTAACACGTCAGCGAAACGCTGAGTAGAGTGGCAACTAAAAGCTAAAGAAGCAGAAGAGTGCACAGTAGCTGTTATATTTTTACCTTCGTTATTTACGTCTTTCTATTTATTCACTATTGATTTATTTCTCAGATCCTTCTCTTGATCTCGAATGTTCCCCGTGGGAACAATCTTGATTGCAGTCTTTTCCGAAAAGTAGAAGTAACACGTGGTGCTCCCTTGGCCGGTAGAGTCCCCCGTGGTGGTCCTACCCTCAGTCAACCACCCCAAGGTCACTGACAGACGTAACGGTGACTACGGCACGCGCGATAAGCGCATGGGTAGCTAGCCCGCACTAGCACGCGGTCAGTCATTTCCGTTAACGGGTGCGCCCAAAGCACAGCACGGAACCAATATAGGGTAGAGCCCTCTCAGTAACAGGGTCCAACGCCTCCACAGTCCGTGCACCCTTGCCTGACTACCCTGGTTTTCCTAGTGGGCCTAACAAGTCGGTGTAGGAGGCTAGCAGAACCCCGGGGCCCGTGGGGTAGCTAGTGCTCTCCCTACACTAGTAGCTCTCCTCGGTACTGTGTACGCGAGGGCCAGCAAGTCGGTGTATAGTGGCCAAACCCACCCCGGTCTCAACCTGAGGGCGGCAAGCTCCCCTCTACACTAAGAGGTAATGTGTGCTCTCTCTGGTACCACGTACCTAAGAAACAACACACTTCCACGTTTCACTTTCTCAGTTCCATTCTATTCTCTTTCCAGGAGTTCCACTCCTAATTCCCCGTAGGGTTCATGTTCTTTTTGGTTTGGCCATTTTTGGTTTCATCGTTCCAATTTTTCGTTCATACAGTCCATGTTCTCCATCATATTCTTCATTCATAATAGGCAGTTGTTAAATCAATTTACAGACAGTTATTATTTCCTTTCTACTTTTCCAAGACTGCAATATTTATATGTTCCACTAGTTTTCCAGTCCTAGGATTCATGTCGTACCCTAGGATCTATCATTCAATCTAGTTTTCCAGTCCTAGGATTCATGCAATACCCTAGGATCTATCATTCAATCTAGTTTCTCAATCCTAGGGTTCATGCAATGCCCTAGACTCTATTAATTATTCCACAATTGTAACAAATTTTGTTAAGTAAATTAAAAAGCCACTCTACCAGCGAAAACAGGAGTACTGGGGGCGTGGTCGGCAATCCCGCGTGCCTCCGCAAACTCGAAGACTGCAACGGAATGGGGTCCTAGCACAAGGATCAATCATAAGGAGTTTCTCAGAATGGTATACAATTACTGTAAACAGGTAGAGGAATTTATTCTGGAAAGAACGCAACTCGAAACGCAGAAAACGGACTCCGAACGGGCCCTAAACGGGTCAAAAATGATGAAACTATCCAAAATTAGACATCTGGAACCCCTTCCAGACGTCTTAAAAGGTGGGTCAGGTCGTACCTTAGTTCTACGTAGTCCTTCAGACGTCCAGAAGCCTGCTGGGATGTCTAACTTGGTTTCCAGACGTCTGATTGTCTCCCCGGACGTCTGGAGGTTCTCTCCGCCGTTTGTAATAGCGGCCAGACGTCTAATTTATGTGGGATGACGAGCCCTCGCGTCCACCTGAGTAGAACCTGCGCACACACACACCTGCTCTCGGTACGACGAAACATAAGCGAAGTCGCGGCAGACGGCTGCATGGCCGTACAAGCGAAAAAGGGAGAAGATAGAAATATCTTGCCTATCAGACGTCTAGACAGTCCTCCAGACGTCTTCAGCGTCGTCTGGTCGTAAGTCCAGACATCTGATTCTGGAAAATTTTCCAGAACCAGGGCCCGACTCGCTCTCCGCCCGCGACGCACGGCCGCGCTGCGCCCCGTCCGCCTGCTGCCCGAGCTGCAGCAGCCCCTCCGCAACACCCCACGCCCGCCGCTCCCCCACCTGCCGGCTCTAGCTAACCCGGCAAGCTCGAACCCTCGTGGTCGAGCTTCTTCCTTCTGCTCGCAACCCTCCTTCCCGCACGCTCGCTACGGCTGTTGCTGCCGCCGCTCACTCGCTCGCTCGTGCTCTCACACTGGCAGGGAGAAGGAGAAGAGGAAGGAAGAGGAGATGAGGGTGAGGGAGAGGGCGAGGGTGTCTTATAAGGTCGCGCGGGGAGAGGGAGAAGAGAGTGACGCACCTGCAGGAAGAGAGAGAGGAAAAGAGGAACGAAAGCGGCAGGTGCAGTCTGCGCGCGCACGTGCGCAAACGCAACCCCGTACGCCAAAAAAATTTATTACCAGACGTCTGGACAAACGTCTGGGCCACTTCCCAGACGTCTTAAAAACCCGTCTGATGCCACGATCGTAACGGGGAGCGTTGAGAGGTACAGTTTGAGGCTAAAGATCATGTCTTCCTCCGTGTTTCGCCCATGAAGGACTTGTAGTGTTTTGGGGTGAAAGAGAAGCTCGCACCGAGGTTTGTGGGACCCTTTGAGGTCTTAGAGCGGGTTGGACCCGTTGCTTACTGGGTTGCCCTTCCTCCCTAGCTCTCTGGAGTGCACAACATGTTCTATGTGTTCAACCTCAGGAAGTACGTCGCCGATCCCAACCACGTTCTGAGCCATGAGAGCGTCGACGTGGGAGATGACCTAACCTATTGACAGAGAGAGTTTCACTTATTTGTGATAGCAATAGCGGATATGTCGTAGTAATTAATGTGGTGGAAATCTCTCAATCAAATGATTAATATAGATATGAATTTAAACCACAATAAAGGTTGTCGTATCCAAAGGTAGGAACAAATTAACAAGTTCACAAAATATTTTTCTTTTTTTATTTTGTACTTATTCAATCGTGTGTGCAATCCATGATCAAATCTGATGCGGAACAAGGTGAAAAGAAGGAACACATAATTATTTAGAAATGCAGGGATATGGATATAATTTTCCTTTAATGAAATAACAAGTAATGGCATGTAAAATAGTTGTATTTCAAAACATGGGGCTTTCTCTTTTAGGTCATGTGAGTGTATGGATTAGGTCTTATGCATTTATCACATCACCATTTAAAAGTTAAGTGCATAAAAGAAATACTATAACATGTAAGGACATGCATGCAATTTCACTCAAATAAATTAATCCACTAAATAATGCAAGAGTGTTTGGTAATGGCACAAATGGTAATTTTTAATTTCACCCAAAACAGAGGAAAATTCCTCTCTCCTCCTTGCACGCGTGAAGAGGCCTGGCTGGCTGCAAGGTCCTTGGGGAAGGTGCGTCAAAGTGATGGCTTCATGTCGATGTTCTCGACGTGGGTCGAGGTGGCCGGAGGCGGAGGTTGGCTAGCGGTGTAGCTTGCTGCAACCCGCTGTCGCCGCTACTGGACAGGCGCTGGAGAGCACTGTGGGGTCTGTAGGATGCGATGTGGACGGCTATTGCCTGGTGAGGGTTGGCATGCAAGGGCTCTTGGCGAGGGCACGCTGTTGGAGAGAGCGCGGGTGCAGGAAGGTCTGCGCCTGTA
Source organism: Thalassia testudinum (assembly GCA_037157565.1). Taxonomy (NCBI): domain Eukaryota; kingdom Viridiplantae; phylum Streptophyta; class Magnoliopsida; order Alismatales; family Hydrocharitaceae; genus Thalassia; species Thalassia testudinum. Next base: position 15,330,039 of record JAZHRO010000067.1, on the reverse strand, counting down.
GAGGGCGCAGTGAGGCGCTATCGTGGGTGCTTGCGATGGAAGGCAATGGCGTGGGCGCACGTGAACGGTGGATGCTGGGCGCGGCGCCTGCTGTGCACTGGAGAGAGCGCAGGTGCATGGCGGTGGGTGTGCGAAGGTGCTAGAGGGGCGTGGCGCTTGCAGAAGGCGCGGTGAGGCGTTGTCATAGGTGCACGCGGGTGTGCGCCTGCAGAGGAGGACGATTCGCCTGTAGTGCCTATGGTGAGTGGTGCAGCGCCTGCAGTGAAGGGTGCAGGAGGGGGCTGTGCCTGCGGGCGCCTGGTTGGAGGTGTGAGCACCTGCGGAGCTACGATGGCTCTAGAGAGGGGGCGGCGCCTACAGAGGGTGCAGGTGGAAGGTTTGGCGTGAGTGTGCTTGTAGAGGGCGTGCAAGGCACTGGAGGTGGAAGGCAGGTGCGCGATGTGCACAGTGCAAGCTGTGGATGATGGATCATGGATAGCCTTTCAATCCCCTCTGCCTCTCCTCTATATCTCTTCTCCTCCGCCTCCCAAGGGATTTTCAAAATCCCTTCCTAATTTTAGCTGGCGCTTGTTGGGTTCTGTTGGCCGTAGGTGGAGATATTTGTGGGGGGAAAATATCTTTCCACCCCCTGTTCTTTTCCAGATTTGATACTCCTCCCTCTTCTTCCCGATATTATTCCTGAAACAAAACATAAAATAATTACATACTATAAAATGCAATAAAATATATGAAAACTCAAGTAATGATGCAAGCACTTATTTAATGACTTAGTTTGATTATTAACAAACATACTATGTTAGAATTGAAGTACTTAGGTGTAATAATAGTCCATTAAAATGGACTCATCACCTATCTCGAGAAGCCAATACAGATATTAGACAGAGTTGTCTGGAGTTTGAGACGGAAGCAGGTATCACTGGTGAAAGTCCTATGGAGAAGCCAGTAATACGAGGAGGCCACTTGGGAGCCTGAGGCAACAATGCAAGAGTTGTACCTGGAGCTTTTTGAGGGTACGTCTCTTCGGACCTACTTTGGTCCTCTTTAAGTTTGTTATGCACTTTTACCCTACTTTTTCCGCACCCTACTTGGCTCAAGTTTCAGGGACGAAACTTCCATTAAGTTTGTTATGTTGAAATGACCTGCTGCCTTTTTGGGTTGTTTAAGACATCTGGATTAGCCGTCAGACGTCTGTCCAGACGTCTGGATAGAGGGTTGGTCATCTGAAAGTAGAAGGACTGTACCCTATTTTTCTTTTCCCGCACACACTTAATACGCGCACACCTCCTCTCCCCTCACCCTAAACCCTATCCCTTTCTATTTAAACCCCACACCCACACCACTCTCCCCATCTCCACCAGCCACCACCTCCATCTTTCCCTCCTACCAGCCGCCACCTTCCCCCCAGCCACAAGCGCGGCGAGGGGAGAAGGAGAGGAGACAAAGAGCGTGGGAGGAGCTCGAGGGGAGGAGCTCACGAGGGAGTCGTGGAAGCTCAGAGGAGCTTGTGTGGGAGGAATCGAGGATGCGTACGAGGAGGAGGAGCTCGCAAAGGTGACCTCCTGAAGCTGCCAACGTTGCAACTGCGGGTGGCACGGAGGGGTTCAACGCGGAAAAGAAGGCTCATGGAAGTTTTGCGTACTGGATATTTTCCAGTATCAGACGTCTGGAGCACATCCCAGACGTATGGAATAGCAGAAAAACGTCCGGAGCTAAAGTCGGACATCTGAAAGCATGCTTAGTGCCAAGGTACGTGCTTCTATGCGATTTACGGACATGCAAGCCTTACCACAGAATTTTGGCCAGCTGTTTTTAGCTCTATGCGTACATACGTAGCGGGCAGAGCATTGGAAAGGCGCAAGGTGCACCCTTTGAGGTGTTTTTGGACGTCTGGACATGTCGCCAGATGTCTGACTGTACCTTCGGATGACCGGAAGGAGAGTCTGACGTCTGGAACTCTCCTCGGACGATCGCGGAAGGGTACCGATGTCCGAGGTAGCCACAGGAAACCCAGGGTGAATACTGACGTCTTTTAAGATGTTTGGGGCTAGCCTCAGATGTCTGCTTTTGGACAGTGTGCATGTCTTTGGCCTGTTTAGGGCCCAAATGGAATTAGATTTCCACAAACTAAGTACCGTTATTTTCCGCTTGAGTTTCTCTACGTGTTAGTGTCAGTTGTATACAGTTTTGAACTCATTTGATGTGGTTGGTCATTTATATAGTGATGAGAGCCTCATCATGAGCCATAACTAGCTCATTTTAAACCAATAAAGAAGATAAAAGCTCCTACATAACCTAGAAGAAGGCCTAAATGAAGGAATAAGTGCTCTAAGAAGAAAACATGAATTAAAGGTTAAAACTGCAATTTTACCATTGCAATACATAAACGGGATTTCTCAGTGGCAAAACATAGGTCAAATGATCTAAATAAGATAAAAAGTGGGTTGAGTCAATCAGAAATGGGTTCATGTGCAATTTAAGAATTAAATGACATTTGGTAACCCTAAAACAGACCTGCTTAAATCAAAAAGGTTCTGGTCAGGATAAAAATCATGTAAACCCTCTAAAAATCATGGAAAAATATCCTCTAGGGTTTAGAACACTTAATTTGGCCTTTGGAACCTAGTTTGACCTAGAATAGGGTCCTAGCTCTTCAATTAACCTAATTTGTGTTTTTACACAAAATGTCCAGTCAAACGTGGTCAAACCTAAAATCCAACTTCACCATTAGATTCCTTAGGTCCAAATTAGGTTTGTACCAAAATTTGGACCTAAGGGGAGGTCATCTTGACCTACTTTACAATTTAGTACACCCAAATCACAATTTGGTCCCTATCTTTTGAAAATCCTTGCAGAGAGCCCCCTAATTTCCTCGCCACCTTTGCAATCAGGTCCTACCGCCATTTTTAGGGCAGAGTCGAGCTCCGGCGAGGTTTAGAGAGGGATTACTCTCTGATTCCTCAGAGATTCCCCCCCAGAAATGGAAGGGAGATTCTCTGAGGAATCCCCTTCCATCTAAAGCCAATCACGATCTCTGGTGTGAACTCAATCTCTTGTGCGAACGCATGAGGGATTTGGGTATCCACCCTCTTTCCTTCTCCAGCAAGCCGGCAGAGGTGATTGCACGCCCTCTACGCACTAGAAAGTTCAGCCCACACCTATAAAAGGATCCCCAGACCCGGCCGCAGATCTTGAGACTTGTTTTGGCGGAGATTCCCCCAAATTTTCCTCTCTTCCATCTCCGGCCAAGAAACCCGCAAGCTCCGGCAACCTCCTCCCCTCCTTCTCGTCGCTCTGCTGCCATACCAGCAGCAGAGTCAACTCCACCTCTTTCTCCCGCGTCGCGCAGTACCAAGCACACGTTCTCCTGACCTCGTCCTCGTCTCCTCTCTCTCCCTCAGGGTTCTTCTTCTTCGACGACGGCAGCTACGCGCCGTCTGCTCCCCTACCTCCCTCCTGTCCAGAACACTCCAGATACCTTCTCCACCTTTCCCTCTCTCTTTTCCCCCTATTATTTTATTTAATTGCCCCCCGACATTGCCTGACCACCTCCATCTTCCTCGCCTCCGACTGACCTCCGGCGAGCCGCATCCACCATTCCGCCCCTCCACACGGCTCGCCAATCATCTCATAAGCTCTGCCTCACCACAAGGAACAATCTCCGCCCCTCCACTGCCACTCCAGACCTCCACAGTAGCCCCCCAGAACTCACCCACACCTCCGGTCGCAGGACGACCTAGGTACGCACACCTAGGCTGTCCCACGACCTGCAGCACCGTTCACCACCTTCGCCGTGCCAGGCGAAGGTTCCCAGCTGGTCTGATTAGGCCAATAGGCCGTGCTTGTGTTTGACAGGATTTCAGTCCTACCACCATTGACGGTTGAAGCAGCTTCGCAGCAGCTCCAGGCGTCACGTCTTCCAGGCTTCAGGCATAGCAGATTCGTGCAAGCAGTGCGAAGCCCTTGGGTCCAACAAGGAGCGCTGCGAAGCCCGAAGCTTTGGCAATTGCACAAAGAAAGATCTGCGGCCGTGCGCGAGATTGGGGCAGGCCAGATAGTCCCACATCGGCGAAACGCAACGCGCAGGTATGCTTTAAATTGAATTTGTGTTATCTGCTATTCGCCTCCGAACGCACAGGGGTGAGGTCCCTCACCTGACCCACGCCCGCCTCGTCCGCGGTTTCACCTCGCGAATCTGGCAGGATCCGACCCGACCCTAACCTGAGCACTCCTCGCGCATCATCCACCTGCCGGTGCGCCTGGTCCCAGGTGCGAGATCCGACCCGAATACCCGTGGCTCTAGGAGAGCATCCTTGAGCGAATTGTAGAGAGAGAGAGACGTTCGGGTAGAGGGGAAGGGTTAGGTTTTGCTTCCCTGTGTGCAGGCAGGCCGGGCGGTGAAGAGAGGAGACTTAGCCGCAAGGAGAAGAAGGAAGAAGAAGCAGAAGACGAGAAGACACGGAAGAAAGAAGGACTGCAGACGAAAAGGAAGAAGAAGACAAAAGAGAAACAAAGGCAGGAAGAAGAAGCCTTCACAGGAAAGAGAAGAGAAGAGAAAGAAGTTCAAGGAAGAAAAAGACCTGTGGATCAGAAGAAAAGAAGAAGAAGAGCCAACGAAGAAGAAGAAGAGGAAGGTAGAAGAGAGAAAGAAGACTTACTTTTAAGACATCTGATAAAGAAATCAGATGTCCAATTCTATTTTCTTTTAGCAATTCTTTTTATAACTCTCTCTCTTTGAATCAATTGTTTTCATTTAAAAGTTGTATTCTTTGGTTTTAAAAGTACTGAGATTGCTCCCTGTGTTCGACCTCGGATACTCTAGTTTTTCGAGTAATAAAATTCTCTATATTTGTTTGAACATTTTGTCGGCTATATTACAATGTGTTATCTTTTAAAATCCGATCACAAAAACGTACAAACATTTTGGCGCCCAACCATTTCAGTACGCAGGAGCTGCGAAGGCAACGAGATCTGCGATCCGAGAACCCATTCCTCCCATGTTTTTCGGTAGAGTGGTTTACATTAATATTATGATTTAAACAAATAAACTGCATGTGTAGAATAACTTGAATGAACCCTAGGTGTTTAGCGAAGCGAGATCAATGTTTAAAATTAATGCGTCGTAGTATAGTTGAAATTGCTAGAAAAAAAATAAATCTTATTACTCGAAATTGTAAATCCGAGGTCAAACACATGAAGCAAATTGGGGTTTAAAAATCAAGAACACAACTTTGAGAAATTGAATATAATAAGCAATGAAAATCAGAGTTAATGCAAAATGTAAATATAGCCACAAAATATCAATGTATATGAAGAGCACAAAAAGGAATGGGCATCTGATTTTGTGAATCAGACGTCTTAAACTAGTGATTGCTACAGTGCTATTTCTCTTCTTCTCTGCTCTGTCTCTGATCTCTATCTCTGTCTTTGTCTCTGTCTTCCTTGTTCTTTTCTTCTCTAATTTCTTCTTGCCTTAGCCTTCTTTTGCCTTTAGCTACTCTGGCCCTTGTCTTCTTCTTCTTCTTTTTCCTTTCCTTCTGTCTTTGTGGCTCTTCTTTCTTCTGCCTTCAGCTTCTTCTCCTTCTCTTTCTCTTGCTTCAGCACTTCAGCCTTTAGCTCTTCCCCTTCAGCCTTGCCTTCTCCTTCCTTAGCTTCTCTGGCTGCCGCCTTCTCCTCCCGTGGCTTCTTCTTCTTCTGCTTGCGAGAGCAAAGCCTACCCCTACCCGCCCCCACGATCTCTCTTCTTCTTTCTCTCTTAGGCTCGCTCTGCCAGAGCCTTCTCGGGTAATCGGGTTGGGTATGCATGCCTCGGACCAGGCCCATCGGCGTGGGTGGTGGGCGAGGAGTGCAAGTTGGTCAGGTATACAGGTCAGGGCCAAGTCCGCGAGCAGTGGGTCACGAACGAGGCTGTGAGGGCTAGTGGGACCTCACCCCGTGGTCAGGAGGCGAAGAGGCTCTGTGACTTTTTCCTCTTATGTCGCTGTGCTTGCTCAAGACTTTCCGAGGTGGGACTATGTTGTCCCACCTTCCTTCGCGAATGGCCACAGCAGAAGCTTCCCTGATTGCAGCAGCTACGTGGGGCGTCAGTGCCAATTGCTTGGCTGAGGCTGTGCACCAAGAGATTCCGTGCGACCTAGGACCTGTAGCCTGGAGCAAGGATACCTAGGTGAAGCTCCCAAGCAAGCTCCTTGCTGCATCAATGGAGGTGGAGACCTTCAACACCTGTCAACAGGAAAATGGCCTTGCAGCCTCGTCAGAAGGTTCAGGCAGCTTCGCCTGGACACAGTAAAGGTAGTGAGAGGGTCGGCGTGGCGTGGGGTGGCCGGAGCGTGCGTGCCTAGGTCACCCTGTGTGTGCGAAAGTGGGTGTGTTCGGGGGGAGTTCTGGGGGTGTGGCATGGTGAGTGGAGCGAGGGTTTAGGATTAGTGAGGTGTGGTAGTGCTTGTGGGGTAGTTAGCGAGGTGGATGGAGGCATGGAGCGGCGGGAACACCTCACCGGAGGTCCGGTAGAAGGTGGAGAAGGTGGTGGTGACTTGTGGCATCGAGGCATGTTTACAAGAATAAAAGAAAGAAAAATGTTTAGAAGGGAGGGAGGACTTAGCTGAGTGTGGATAGACAAAGGGGGATGCAGAGAAGGCAGCCATCTCGTATTGCCATCGCCGGAGACAAAGTACCTAGTGGGAGGAGGATGGCGACGACGAAGGGGTTGTAGGGACGTCGGCTGGTGTGGCATGACGCGGACGAAAAGTATAGAGAGAACACTACATCTGGTATTGTGGCAGAGCAACGAGAGAGAGAGATGAGGGTCGCCAGAGCTTGCTGAGTTACTGACCGAAGGGGGAAGAGAAGAAATAGGAGGTTTCTCTGGCCAATTTCAAGCTTAGAGGTTGCGAGTTGATCTGGGCATGCTTTTATAGGCCCTGGCAAAAGGTCTTGTGCTTGGAAGACAAGCTTCCAAGCATGACAACCTCATCGGGGTTGGAAGGTCAAAGGTGACCCACATCTCTCATGCATCCGCATAAGAGATTGGGTGCCAATTCAAGCCTCTGACTGTGTTCAAACTGGAGGAGATTTCTTAGAAAATCTCCCTTTCAAATTTGAAGGGGATTCTCTGAGGAATCAGGGAGATCTTTCCCTCGATACCTTGTTGGAGTAGAATTCTCTCTGCTATAATGGCGAAGGGACCTAATTGCAAAGAACGAAGATAAAGATAGGGGGTTTCTGCAGAAGTTTTCAAAAGTTAAGGGTAGAAATGTAATTAGGCTGGACCTGTTTGCAAAGTAGGTCAAGGTGAATTCCCCTTAGGTCCAAATTTTGGTAAAAACCTAATTTAGACCTAAGGAATCAATGGGGAAGTTTTATTTTAGGTTTGACCACTTTTGACTGGGTAATTTACACAAAAACCCAATTTAGGGCAAACATTTGACTTAGACCCCAATTAAGGTCAAAATAGGTTCTAAGGGTCAAATTGAAGGTTTTAAACCCTAGAGGATATTTTTCCATGAATTTTAGAGGGTTTAGGTGAATTTTATCCTGACTAAAACCTTGTTAAATTAAGTGGGTCTTTTTTAGGATTACAAGAAGTAATTTAATTCTCAGAATTCTCATGAACCCTTTTTTGTTTGAACCAACCCACTTTTTTTCTTATTAAGACCATTTGACCTATGTTTAGCCCATGAGAAAGTTGTACTACAATGGTAAAATTGTAGTTTTACCCCTTTTTTCTTGCTTTTCTCTCAGAAAGGTTATTCATTGTGTTAGGACGTCCAGTTGGTTATGTAGGAGCATTTGTTCTCTTTTCTGGGTGAAAATGAGCTAGTTAGGGCTCATGATGGTGTTTCCATCATACCCCCATGCCTAGCTTTTGCTAGTCCCTTAGTAAAATTTTAATGTTTTAACTTCTGTTCTAGACCATGAATTCCTTGATGTTCAGAGATTATGATGAGTGCTTTTTTTCTTTTTGATTGGGTTAGAATGCCGATAGTAGGCCTAGAGGTACTCAAGTACCAACCAAGATTCAAACCTGACCAGCTCTAGCCTCGATCCTTTACGAAGGTTTTTAAGGCCCACAAGAACTATCCTAAGGTTCGTTGGATTCCGCGGTTAAAGCACCCATGCTTGAAATGTATTTTTGCCCCGGTTCAGTTTGCAGTGCATTTTTTTGCAAGAGAGAGACAGAGGATTTCTTTGTTTGGAGAGTTTTCACTCTCTTTTCTTTTTATTTCTAGCTTCAGATTGGCTTATCAACACGGTATGTATCGGATTCCTCATCCCCATCATTAATCCTCGAAAGGTCCTTGGCAATCGATGCTTCGTGCTAGCATCGCCCATGGCAACCCCCAGAACTCTGGCTTTTGAGATTTCGAGATAATCTCGCTCATGGTGTTTTGTATCTAAATCCAGACCTTGGCAATCGACATTTTGTGATAATGCCGCCCATGGCATTTGAACTAGCACACGGTGCTTACGTGCCCCCGGTAGGATATGTAAATATCCTAGGAGACAAGCACCGAGAAGACGATATGTTATTACGCATCTTCGAGGGGACTTTCCCACCTCTCTGCGTCGGGAACTCATCCAAATCAACTTGCATTGATCGGCCGCTCCTAATCTAGGTGACTTTTTCAGAACATTTAAATGCTTTTGCATGATTTTGATAATTATGTGCACTGAACCAAACTGTGTGTGGATTGGGGTGCTTAGGTTACCAAGTCCTGTAAACCAAAGGTCAGTTAACGAGACCGAATACTCTCTAAGCCTTAAACCTAATACTTAAGCTTTGCATTTTCCCCAACTTGAGGACTATCTAGATCTTAACAGATACTTGAATTTTTAAGCCTAATAGTCTAGCCCAAGAGGCCTAAGATCAGCATTCCTACTAATCTCTTTTGTGTCTCATTTAGCACTTTTTCCTTCATTTTTCTTTTTCTTGATATGGTCTAGAACTTCAGTTAATCCCTTAATTTCTTTCTAATGACTATCTCTTTTTTTTCTTTTCTTTTTTCATTTTGTGCTCCTTTTTTTGATATTTTTCACTTTTCCTTCTCATTTTCTCCTCATGATTTGTATGGCCTTAAAATTTGTTCTCCCCTCAGAATTTTTTTGTTCTTTTTTAATATTTTTTCAATTTTTTTGGTGTTTTTGTGATATGTGACTTTTTTGTTGAAATATTTTCTTGTGAGATGAGTTTTCATGGTGTTTTTCACTTTCATATCCCCCCATGCCTACGATTTGCAATGTCCCCATTGTAAATTAGGTGGGTTCGAGTTCAGCTTAAATCATTCATTAGAACATGTTTTGGGTGGGCGAACGGGTCGAGGTGACTGTTGCGAACGATTTCTAAACTTGGGTACAGGTACCTAAGGTGGGGTCGGTTGTTCTAATGGATGAACCCTAAAGTGCAATATGAATTCAGCATAGGAATGTCAAGAAAGGTTTCGGGTTTTTCAAGAATGATGGATTGCCTCCCATTAAGTACTGAGTTTTACGCCATCGGCTGGGTGCAATGAGCTCAAGGAGAATGGAGGGTAAAGGATATCTCAGCCAAATTTGTATCGGTCAAGTCAGTGAACGGTTTGAGTCTCTGACCATTCACGACGAGAGGTTCTGAATCGTGGCTAAGTGGACAGATTTCAATGGATCCATTTCCAAAGATTCATCGGACAAGGTAGGGTTCGATCCAGTTTGATCGTAGTTTTCCTTGGAACAGTTTAAGCTTGGTATTAAAGAGTAGGACTTTTTGACCAAAATGGAAGATCTTTCTAGATATGTGCTTCTCATGAAAGGCCTTAACTCGCTCTTTGTAAATTCGCAAGTTCTCGTACGCGTCGTGGCGTAATTCATCGATCTCGCTCATTTGGAGCATTCTATGGGTTCCTGCCTTAGAAAGATCCAGGTTACAGTTTTGTACTGCCCAATAGGCTTTGTGATCCAATTCGACGAGGAGGTGACATGCCTTCCCGTACACCAATCTGAAGGGAGACATACCTAATTGGGTTTTGTAGGCGGTCCTATAAGCCCACAAAGCTTCTGGAAGTCAGGATGACCAATCCTTCCTATCAGGTCAGACAGTAACTTGGAGTATTTTCTTGATCTTCCGATTTAATAACTCAGCTAGACCATTATTTTAGGGGTGGTAAGGAGTATAGATTCGGTGTGGCACCCCGTATTTGGTCATCAGTGACCTTAACTGAGTGTTAGTGAAATGGGTCCCTCCATTAGAAATTATAGCACGTGGAATCCCGAACCGTGAAAAGATGTTTTGATGAATGAATTTGATAACCACTTTATGATCATTGGTTCAGGTCGGAATGGCTTCGATCCATTTGGACACGTAGTCAACAGCGAGTAAAATGTACTCAAAGCCATCTGAAACAGGGAAGGGTCCCATAAAATCAATCCCCCATATGTCGAAGATTTCGCATACAAGAATCTGCTGCAAGGGCATCATATCACGATGGCTCATGTTGCCCAAGGTCTGGCAACGAGTGCATGCCTTACAGTGATTGTACGTGTCTTTGAAAATTGTGGGCCAATAGAAGCCTCACTGGAGGACTTTCGCTGCGCTTTTAGGACCTGAAAAATGTCCACCGCATGCCTGGTCATGGCAGAAAGACAATATGTCTTGAATTTCCGCTTCCGTGACACATCATCGAAAAATCTGATTAGCACCGACACGGAAAAGTTATGAGTCTTCCCAGAAGTAATACTTAGCATCGGAAGGAAATTTGTCCTTCTTGGCCTTCGGCCAATCGGACGAGATCTGATGTGATGCCAGGTAGTTTACTATATCAGCAAACCATGGAAGCCATGTATTGATAGTAAGAAGCTGCTCATCAGGAAAATGTTCCGTGATGGGTCCGGAAGGGTCGAATATCTCAGAAGGAAGGCGGGACAAGTGATCAGCTACCACATTCTATTTTCCCGCTTTGTTGCGAATCTCGAGGTCAAATTCTTGCAACAACAAGATCCAACAAATTAATCAAGGTTTCGCGTCCTTCGTAAGGAGATGGCTCACAACTGTGTGATCTGAGTAAATGATAACACAGGAACCCAGGAGATAAGATCTGAATTTTTCCAGGGCAAATACTATGGCTAGCAGCTCTTTCTCAGTAACTGTGTAGTTATGCTGAGCCTCGTCAAGTGTCTTGCTAGCGCAGTAGATGACCACTGGTTTCCCATGAATTTTCTGTCCAAGTATCGCTCCTACAGTGAAATCAGATGCATCGCACATAATTTCAAAGGGTTGAGACCAATCAGGGGACTGTAGGATCGGGACTTGGGTAACTCGATCACAGAGGATTTCAAATGCATGAGTGTATTCCTTAGAGATTTCGAAAGGTACATCCTTAGAGAGTAGAGTGGTCAGGGTGCGCGCGATCTTTGAGAAATCAAGAATGAATCGACGGTAAAAACCAACATGCCCCAGAAAAGATCGGATGTCCTTGATTGAGTTAGGCATTGGGAGTTTGGAAATCAAGTTCACCTTGGCTTGATCGACTTGGTTACCTTTTTCTGAAATAAGGTGTCCCAGGACAATTCCTTCAGGCACCATGAAATGGCTCTTTTCCTAGGAAAGAACTAGATTCACATCAATGCATCGCCTAAGGATTTGGACCAAGTGTAGGAGACAATTGTCAAATGATTCTCCAAATACTGAAAAGCCATCCATGAAGACTTCTAGATAATCACCCACCATATTTGAGAATATGGCAAGCATGCACTGCTGAGAAGTAGCAGGTTCATTGCAGAGACTGAACGGCATCCTTTGGAACGCGTACGTCCCGAAGGGGTAGGTGAAAATGGTCTTTTCTTGGTCCTCAGAATGGATTGCCACCTGGTTATAACCGAAGTATCCATCCAAAAAGCAGAAGAACCTATTTCCCGCTAGTTTCTCGAGGATCTGATCAATAAACGAGAGTGGGAAATGATCCTTCTTCGTGGAGGAATTGAGTCTTTTGTAATCAATGCAAACTCTCCACGAGTTCACCACATGGGTCGGTATGACTTCTCCGATTTTAGTCATGATAACGGTGAGTCCTGCCTTCTTAGGCACAAGCTGGATTAGACTCATCCATCGACTGTCGGAGATCAGGTAGATGATCCTTGCATCTAACCACTTGATGATCTCCTTTTTCACGACCTCCCGCATATTAGGATTCAGACGTTTCTGCATTTCACGAGAAGGTCGTGTGCCCTCTTCGGTGTAGATATGGTGTGTGCAATAAGAGGGGCTGATACCAGTCAAATCATTGAGTGTCCATCCAATGGCTCTACGATGTTGTTGGAGAACAGTAATCAGACAGGATTCCTGGTTAGGTGTGAGTCTGGAGTTGATAATCACAGGAAACGTCTGATTGGAACCCAAAAAGACGTACTTCAGATGGTCGGGAAGAGGCTTGACTTCTAGAACGGGCTTATCAGTAGCAGTAGATGGTTCAGGGTGTGTGTCAGGAGCAAGGGAAGGAGTTATGGGTGTATCTAAGTCAAATTCGGACTCCTCTGATTGCTGATTTTGATCTTCTTGTGGTTGATTGGGAGTAATCAGGTTGTCCTTGATATACGGTTCATCAACCACAGCCTTGATATCACATATCTGTTCTATAACACTGCAATTAATCCCTTGATGGGCCTTAAAGATGTCAATTTTCAGTGTTTGGTTCCCGAATTTCAGTTCAATTTGGCCCTCCTCACAATATATATTAGCCCTAGCAGTGGCCAGAAAGGGTCTCCCTAGTATAATTGGTGTATCCTTTGGGTTTTCAGGTGCATCCATATCCAAGACTACAAAATCCACCAGGAAATAGAAATCTCGTACCCTAATGATGACATCGTCGAGTACTCCTTTAGGTGACTTGATAGATCGGTCAGCCAACTGCAATGTCACCTCTATCGGTTTAAGCTCAGATTCCTCAAGGTGGTCAAGGAGGGATATAGGTATTAGGTTTATGGAGGCACCTAAATCTAATAAAGCTCTGTCGAATTGGGTATCACCAATGGTACATGAAATCAGGGGAGTGAAAGTTCCCTACTCGGAGGGGGTGACGTAATAATTGCGGAAATAAAATAAACAATCTTCCAAATAAGCAATCACACAAGTACACAAGAATTTTTAGGTGGAAACCCAAACCGGGTGAAAACCACCACCTAACCCTCTCGAGTTAGGATTTTCCGATCAACCAAGTTGATCAAAATCCACTAAACCGAATCACTTTAAACGAGGGTGATTCAACCTCATTACAACCACGTTACTTAAACGAGGATAGCGTACCTCAACCCCTTCTCTCCACGAGAAGGATTTTGTCTCACGAAGGAGACGGGAATTCGCAAAGCGAATACCCAACCAAATAACAAAGATAAAAGAAACAACAAGTCCTATAGAGCCAACAAAGTAATTATAAACCTAGCTTCTATAGGAATTAGGAAACTCCCCTTTGCAAGGAGTGCGTCGAGTTGATGACGTGGTGCGTGAGCCACGCGACGGCGCAACTTCGCTCTCGTGAACTATGGCAGGAGAGCGGGTGCGCAACAGCTTGATGCTCTCAAGAGAATGGAGCTTGAGCTTGGAGAGCAAGAGCTAGCTAGGACACAAGAGAGTGGAACAAAGTTGCTTAGGTGTGTCTTGTGTTTCTCTTAGTGTATATTTGTGTTGCAAAGGTTCCCCTCTATTTATAGAGGCCTTAGGAAGGCTTTGGAAGGCTTAGGAAGGTTCTATAGCCGTTGGGAACAAAGCCCAAGAGAATTAGCCCAAAATCAAGAACAATCATTGTTCTAACAGGCTTATCAGACGTCTAATTCTAGCATCAGACGTTTGGAAGTTCACTTTAAGACGTCTGATTTAAAGGTCAGACGTCTGATTTTGGGCGGGTCTCTTCCTGACTTGGATCAGATCTAAACAGGGTTCTAGTGCAAGTCCATCAGACGACATATAGGACGTCTGGCACTATGTATGGATCTATGGAAACCTACTTTTACTGTGGGAATGGATTTTCCAAACGTTGCAACAGCTAGAAAATCTCTGAGAAGAGATTTTGGGTCAGCCGAGGCAAAACGGTCATTTATTAGATGTCTGGAAAGTCCTAAGGATGTTTGATAAGGCTCTAACGATCATAACCTTGAGTGTCTGCTAAGCCAGCCAACGGTCCACTAATTGGACGTCTGGCAAAGTCAACAGACGTCTCCTAAGACGTCTGGTCTAAGGTCTGGACGTCTGATTTCATAAGACAGAACTAACTATGTCCAGCCTAACAGTTATCAGATGTCTGAATCAACAGTCAGACGTCTTAAAAAACTTTATCAGACGTCTGATTTGATAATTAGACGTCTGGAAGTGCTGTTTGAACCCTATATTGGTTTTCTAAGTGTTCTAGCACGTACTCCGTCTAATCACGTATCCATTTGCGATTGACCTGAAATCTAGGACTCAAAGTGCAAATGTTAAATGACACGTGTTTTGTTATCATCAAAACAAATGATCGTGGTGCTCTAGCACCAACAATCTCCCCCTTTTTGATGATGACAAAACCATAAATAATAATGCAGAAAATCCTCCCCCTTTTTGACATTATCAAAAAGGTTTAATAGATTTTACATTTCCTATAACTCCCCCTTAAAACATGCTCTTCTATAAATTTCTTTTGACAAAGGTAATGTCTCCCCCTTTTTTTATAACAACAAGATAGCTATTATTTTTCTCCCCCTTTCTAGAGGAAATTTAGCAACCTTATATCTCCCCCTTAAAAAGTGACAATTAGCTCATAAATTTTAACTCCCCCTATCTAAATTCTACTGATAAACAAAGATAGGGTCAAGAATTTTTACCTCACCTACCATGGCCAATAAAATGGGCCAAATGGTGGTGGTGGATGCCACATCGGATGGGGCTCCCATCCGTAGCTTGGAGGCCCGGGCATTGGCGCCGGTCTCCAATCTGGTGGTCGACGTGCGGCGGGTCCGTCGTTTGTTCGCCGTCTCGTCGGACTTCTTGTTCTCCTCCTTGGTCTATTCCGTGGTTCTCCCAACTCCAGTTGACCAGACTTGAGCTTGTAGGTCCAGTCCTTTGTGTTGTAATTATCCCTGAACCCTACAAAACAAGATTCTAATTTTTTCTTCAGTATCCAAGTGAGCTTGGATCCGGATTGATTAGTGGGTCTCCTTGATGGAGATCCTTTCTCAACCTTAGGGCTATATAAATCATCTACTTTGTTGATTAATTTGTTAGAGTTTTCCCTAAGACATGCAATTTCTTTTTCTATAGTGTACATCTTAGTCTGTAAGTCAGAAATTTCTAATTTTAAACTATCATTTTCTTCAATCAATTTATTATTTTCATTGATGAGTTTATGATTTTCTAATAATAGGTTATCATTTTTAGGAGTAGCTTCTATGTCCTTAAGTTGTTTTTCTAACCTATCATTTTCATTTTTAAGAAAACTAAGGTTCTTTTTAATGCTATTATTTTCTCTTTTTAGTGATTTACTAACTTCAAAAAGCTCATTAAAAGCTTCTTGTAGATCGAGATTTACCTCGTTGTCGGAGTCGCTTCCGCTTTCGCTGTCGCTTCCTCTGGCCATGAAACCAAAGCAAGCGGTTTCTTCTTTTTCTTCTTCTTCCGAGCTCGTCTCCTCATGAGTGCCTTCCAACCTCGTCCATATCTCGTGGGCGGTGGTGTACTCTTGGATTCGTTTGAATTCCTTTGGACTCAACGCGCAATACAAGGCATTCATTGCCTTTGCGTTGAGGTTGAGATTCTGAACCTGATCTTCTGAGTAACCTCTTGCGGGTTTCTTGGGAATCACAAATGCGGATTCGCATTTTTCCCACACCAGGAAGTCGTAGGCCTGCAACCACATAGTCATACGATTTTTCCAATAAACGAAATCTATACCTGCAAAGTATGGTGGTCGCGAGGTATCATGTCCTTCGGTGCACATGAATGCTTTTCCCTCCATATCTAGATCCTCGCCGGTTTGTAATGCTGATAACGCGAGACCTGCTCTGATACCAACTGAAAGTTGCCTACTCGTAGGGGGTGATGTAATAATTGCGAAAATAAAATAAACAATCTTCCAAATAAGCAATCACACAAGTACACAAGAATTTTTAGGTGGAAACCCAAACTGGGTGAAAACCACCACCTAACCCTCTCGAGTTAGGATTTTCCGATCAACCAAGTTGATCAAAATCCACTAAACCGAATCACTTTAAACGAGGGTGATTCAACCTCAATACAACCACGCTACTTAAACGAGGGTAGCGTACCTCAACCCCTTCTCTCCACGAGAAGGATTTTGTCTCACGAAGGAGACGGGAATTCGCAAAGCGAATACCCAACCAAATAACAAAGATAAAAGAAACAACAAGTCCTATAGAGCCAACAAAGTAATTATAAACCTAGCTTCTATAGGAATTAGGAAACTCCCCTTTGCAAGGAGTGCGTCGAGTTGATGACGTGGTGCGTGAGCCACGCGACGACGCAACTTCTCTCTCGTGAACTACGGCGAGAGAGCGGGTGCGCAACAGCTTGATGCTCCCAAGAGAATGGAGCTTGAGCTTGGAGAGCAAGAGCTAGCTAGGACACAAGAGAGTGGAACAAAGTTTCTTAGGTGTGTCTTGTGTTTCTCTTAGTGTATATTTGTGTTGCAAAGGTTCCCCTCTATTTATAGAGGCCTTAGGAAGGCTTTGTAAGGCTTATGAAGGGTTCTATAGCCGTTGGGAACAAAGCCCAAGAGAATCAGCCCGAAATCAGGAACAATCATTGTTCTGACTGGCTTATCAGACGTCTAATTCTAGCATCAGACATCTGGAAGTTCACTTTAAGACGTCTGATTTAAAGGTCAGACGTCTGATTTTGGGTGGGTCTCTTCCTGACTTGGATCAGATCTAAACAGGGTTCTAGTGCAAGTCCATCAGACGACATATAGGACGTCTGGCACTATGTATGGACATCTGAAAACCTACTTTTACTGTGGGAATGGATTTTCCAAACGTTGCAACGGTTAGAAAATCTCTGAGAAGAGATTTCGGGTCAGCCGAGGCAAAAAGGTCATTTATCAGACGTCTGGAAAGTCCTAAGGACGTCTGATAAGGCTCTAACGGTGATAACCTTGAGTGTCTGCTAAGCCAGCCAACGGTCCACTAATTGGACGTCTGGCAAAGTCAACAGACGTCTCCTAAGACGTCTGGTCTAAGGTCTGGACGTCTGATTTCATAAGATAGAACTAACTATGTCCAGCCTAACAGTTATCAGACGTCTGAATCAACAGTCAGACGTCTTAAAAAACTTTATCAGACGTCTGATTTGATAATTAGACGTCTGGAAGTGCTGTTTGAACCCTATATTGGTTTTCTAAGTGTTCTACAGAAAACCTAAGTATCCTAGGGTTGTGCAGGTGTTCCTAGGACTACTGTTAGGGTACTTTGAGGCTCTTTAACATGAATTATATAAGGAAATAAAGAGCAACAAAAGAAACGAAAAATACAACAAGTATAAAAGAAGGAAATCTATCCTATTCTTCATTTCCTTCCATCTTTAATATATCGCTCCTCGCGAATCTCCTCTGTTTTCCATCAAGCTCCTCCAATCCGTCCTGGATGAGAGGTCGAACTCCGTCTAATCACGTATCCATTTGCAATTGACCTGAAATCTAGGACTCAAAGTGCAAATGTTAAATGACACGTGTTTTGTTATCATCAAAACAAATGATCGTGGTGCTCTAGCACCAACATGGAGTACCTGGGTCTTTTGCCTTAGGTGGGAGTTTGCTTAAAATTACAGAGCTGGCTTGCTCTGATAGTATGATCGGACTCCCACTTTTGGTTCGTGGCCTACGCTTGGGTGTACACACGTCCTTCAGAAATCATGCGTAAGCCGGTACGTGGCGGATTGTATCCATCAAGGGGATGTTTATATGGACATGTTCAAAGAGCTTGACCAGATCCTCCTCAGGAGCCACAGGTTTGTTTGTCCTCTTTCCCTTGGTCAAGGCCTCGGGAAATGGAACCTTGTTTGGTTCCTCTAGAATAGGTCTAGGTTCTTGATCTGGGATAGGGGTGCCCTAGATAACTATCCTAGGGCTTGGGTTACTACCCGGCTGAGAGTGGCTTGGATAAGGTGGATCTTGAGTTGCTTTACCACTACGGATTGTTACAGCATTCAGTCTTGCCTGGTTTTGGTTTGGGGTTGGTAAAATAGGTGGCTGCTGTTGAAATCCTACATAAGATGTCAAAGCTTCCATCTTGTCGGGTGATGGAACAGAAGGGGCTTGATAAATCATGTGGGCTTGGCCCGGATTTGGGTTCATAATGCACCTTTGGTTTGGCACGTTATTTGAATTCGGGAGAGGATGCGAAGGGAGTGTGGTAGGTTGGCAGGAATTTGCCATCTGGGCGAGTTGATTGCGAACCTCTGTGATCTCATCCTTGTGCTGTTTTTGCATAACTGCATTTGTCTTCTGAATGTCAGCCAGAGTCTGAAGGGTAAGAGTCATTTGATCAGCTTGGGTTGGCCCAGATTGATAGGTGGGGTTAGGCCAAGGCTGAGGCGGCTGATATGGACGAGGAGCTTGTGAACGGGGTTGATATGGTGGTCTTTGATTCTGAGTATTTCCCGCCTACAGGAAGTTGGGATGATTCTGCCATCTAGGGTTATAGGTATTAGAGAATGGGTCATTTTGGATGGCGTTGAGGTCCTCGCAGGTCTGAGGAACCTCAGGAAAATTAGAGTACGAGGGTTCAGAGTTCCCCTAACTAGAGTAGGTCGGATCAGAGTTTCCTCTGGTCCTGGAGTTAGACGGGGGTGGATACGGGTCCATCCCCTATGAAGATTGGTGATAGATGTTATGCACAGTTTCCCTCCCAAAAGGTGGCAGTGCAAATGAGTTTTGCGCAAAGGTGACTCCCTGCAGATGTCGAGTCAGCTCATCCACATTCTTCTCAAAGATAGATACCTTGTCCAACCGACTGGCCATCAATTCCAAGTTGACAGATGCGGACAGACCCTGCGTCTCATGTGCTCCCCTTGGATTCGTTGCTGCGCAGGCATTCGTCCAGTCGAATAAGCCCATGGAGTCATTATTGATGGAGTTCTCTCACATATTTTTGAGAATCTCCCACATGGTGTCTTCATGTTAACCCATGATATTTCCTCTGCAGGTTGCATTGATGAATAAGCAAATGTCATCACGGAGTCCCTGGTAAAAAGACTAGACTTGTTCCCATTTAGGAACTCTGTGATGGGGGCACGTCCGCATGAGATCCAAGAAATGGTCCCATGCGTTATGAAGAGGTTCTCCAGATTGCTGAGTGAAGTGTGTGATCTGGTGGCGCAAGGCATTCATTCGACCAACTGGGAAGAACTTTTTCAAGAATTCGGATTGTAGTTCAACCCACTTGTTGATTGGATGTGTTTGAGTCTGATACCAATAAGCTGCCTTGTCCATGAGAGAGAAGAAAAACATCTTCATAAGAATAATATCCCGATTTTGTACATCTGATCCGAAGGTCTGGGCTAGATGTTTGAGTTGTTTGATGTGCTGGAAGGGATCCTTGGAATTTGGCTCTTTTCAATCAAGGTTTAGGCACACCTCTTTTTGGAAAAGTTGATTCTTTCTTAGAAAGATGTGTCTCTAAAACCCTAAATTGGAATCCTTAATTTGGCTCTAATTTTGGTCAAATTTAGTTGCCACAAATATGATATCTTGGGCACAATCAAGAAGGTGGTAGCCCTAGTTACCTTAAATGGATGCACAAATCAATATTTATTGAAATCAAAATCAGGCAACTTTGGTGACTTAGCTAAATATGGAAAGCAGGTAGCCCTAAATTGATTTTTATCTTTGTTTTTCCTTTTCAAAATGAGGGGCTTAAGAGAAAGGGCTAATCAAAGATTACCTATCCCGGGTGTGGTTGTTGTGCGGCCGTCTTCGTTTGATGCTTCTCCCCTGAAACAATCACAACAAAAGAGATGTATCAAATCAAAAATTGTGATCGAGATTTCTAAATGCCCGTTGCTCCCTGGCAACGACGCCAAAATGTTTAGCGAAGAGAGATCAATGTTTAAAATTAATGCGTCATAGTATTGTTGAAATCACTCGAAAACAAATAAATTTTATTACTCGAAATTGTAAATCCGAGGTTGAACATAGGGAGCAAATTGGGGTTTAAAAATCAAGAACACAACATTGAGAAATTGAATATAATAAGCAATGAAAAACATAGTTAATGTAAAATGTAAATATAGCCACAAAATATCAATGTATATGAGGAGAACAAAAAAGAATGGACGCCTGATTTTGTGAATCAGATGTCTTAAACTAGTGATTGCTACAGTGCTATTTCTGTTCTTCTTCTCTTCTCTGTCTCTGATCTCTATCTCTATCGCTGTCTCTGTCTTCCTTCTTCTTTTCTTCTCTGATTTCTTCCTGCCTTAGCCTTCTTTTGCCTTTAGCTACTCTGGCCCTTGTCTTCTTCTTCTTCTTCTTTTCCTTTCCTTCTGTCTCGGTGGCTCTTCTTTCTTCTGCCTTCAACTTCTTCTCCTTCTCTTTCTCGTGCTTCACCCTTCAACCTTTAGCTCTTCTCCTTCAGCCTTGCCTTCTCCTTAGCTTCTCTAACTGCTGCCCTCTCCTCCCTTGGCTTCTTCTCCTCCTCCTGCCTGCGTGGCGTGCGTGGTGGGCGCCCAGGACCAGGCCCACTGGCGTGCGTGGTGGGCGAAGAGTCCAGGTTGGTCGTGTATATGAGTCAGGGCTAGGTCCGTGAGCAGTGGATCAAGGACGAGGCTGTGAGGGTGAGTGGGACCTCACCCTGTGGTCAAGAGGCAAAGAGGCTCTGTGACTTTTTCCTCTTATGTCGCTGCGCTTGCTCAAGACTTTCTGAGGTGGGAGTATGTTATCTCACCTTCCTTCGTGAATGCCCACAGCAGAAGCTTCCCTGATTGCAGCAGCTACGTGGGGTGTCAGTGCCAATTGCTTGGCTGAGGTTGTGCGCGAAGAGATTTCGCGTGACCTGGGGCCTGTAGCCTGGAGCGAGGAGACCTGGGTGAAGCTCCCAAGAAAGCTCCTTGCTGTGTCAATGGCGGTGGAGACCTTCAACACCTGTCAATAGGAAAATGGCCTTGCGGCCTCGTCAGAAGGTTCAGGCAGCATTACTTGGACACGGCGAAGGTAGTGCGAGGGTCGGCGTGGCATGGGGTGGCCGGAGCGTGCGTGCCTAGGTCACCCTATGTGTGTGAAGGTGGGTGTGTTCGGGGGGAGTTCTGGGGGTGTGGCATGGTGAGTGGAGCAAGGGTTTAGGGTCAGTGAGGTGTGGCAGTGCTTGTGGTGTAGTTGGTGAGGCGGATGGAGGCGTGGAGCGGCGAGAACACCTCGCTGGAGGTCTGGATGGAGGTGGAGAAGGTGGTGGTGACTTGTGGCGTTGAGCCGTGTTTGCAAGAATAAAAGATAGAAAAATGTTTAGAAGGGAGGGAGGTCTTAGCTGAGTGTGGATAGACGAAGCGGGATGTAGAGGATTCCACCGGCTCATATTACCGTCGTCGGGGACGAAATACCCAGTGGGAGGAGGACGGAGACGACGGGGGGGTTGCAGGGACGTCGGCTAGTGCGGACGAAGAGGATGGAGAGAACCCTGCCACTGGTATTGTGGCAGAGCTTCGAGAGAGAGAGATGAGGGTCACCGGAGCTTGCTGAGTTACTGATCGGAGGGGGAAGAGAAGAAATAGGAGGTTTCTCTAGCCAATTTCAAGCTTAGAGGTTGCGGGTTGATCTGGGCATGCTTTTATAGGCCTTGGTAGAAGGCCTTATGCTTGGAAGACAAGCTTCCAAGCATGGCAACCTCGCCGAGGTTGGAAGGTCGAAGGTGGCCCAAATCTCACATGCATTCGCATAAGAGATTGGGTGCTAAATGAAGCCTCTGATTGTGTTCAAACTGGAGGAGATTTCTCAAAGAATCTCCCTTTTAAATTTGAAGGGGATTCTCTGAGGAATCAGGTAGATCTTTCCCTCGATACCTCGCTGGAGTAGGATTCCCTCTTCTATAATGGTGAAGGGACCTAATTGCAAAGAATGAAGATAAAGATAGGGGGTTTCTGTAGAGGTTTTCAAAAGTTAGGGGTAGAAATGTAATTGGGCTAAACCTGTTTGCAAAGTAGGTCAAGGTGAATTCCCCTTAGGTCCAAATTTTGGTACAAACCTAATTTGGACCTAAGGAATCAATGGTGAAGTTTGATTTTAGGTTTAACCACATTTGATTGGGCAATTTACACAAAAATCCAATTTAGGGTAAACATTTGGCTGACCCCAATTTAGGTCAAAATAGGTTCTAAGGGCCAAATTGAAGGTTCTAAGTCCTAGATGATATTTTTCCATAAATTTTAGAGGGTTTAGGTTAATTTTATCTTGACCAGAACCTTGTTAAATTAAGTGGGTCTATTTTCGGGTTACAAGAAGTCATTTAATTCCCAGAATTCACATGAACCCTTTTATGTTTGAACCATCCCACTTTTTATCTTGTTAAGACCATTTGACCTGTGTTTAGCCCATGAGAAGACCCGTTGTTGTACTGCAATGGTAAACTTGCAGTTTTACCTCTTGTTTCCTGCTTTTCTCTCAAAAGGGTTATTCATTGAGTTAGGACCTCCAATTGGTTATGTAGGAGCTTTTGTTCTCTTTTCTGGGTCAAAATTATCTAGTTAGGGCTCATAATGGTGTTCCCATCACTAGGGTAGGAACAAATGAGTATGGTTTGAGCTACACTGTATACTTGAGATACATATAGAACCATAGGATGAGATTGAACCCTAGGGTAGGAACAAAAGAGTGTGGTTGAGCTACACTATTTACTTGAGATGCATGTGCACCTCTAAATGCTAGCAAATGAATGGTTATTTTAATGTGATGCTTTGTTTATTAGAAATTCATGAACTGCCTGTTTTAAGAAGGAAACCAGTGATAGAGAGATCGGAACGTTTGGAATATGAAACGAAAGGAATACCAGCATGAACCCTACGGGGAATTAGGAGGAGAACTCTCGTAGACGGGAAGTGAGCTGGCCCTTGTGTACATGGTACCAAGGAGAGCAACTGTTCATTTAGTGTAGAGGGTACTAGCTGCCTGTTGGGTTGAGCTCGGGGTCAGGCCTAGTCACTCGACACCAACTCTGTTTAGCCCTTGTGTACGTGGTACTGAGGTGAGCTACATAGTGTAGGGAGGGAGCTAACCACCCTAGGGGACCTGGGGTTAGGACTAGGCACCCTTCACTGACTCTTTCTAGGCCCACTAGGCAAACTGGGATAGTCGGACGAGGGTACGCAGACTGTGGAGGGACGAGACCCCTGTTCTGTTCTGAGGGGCGAGACCCCTGTTCTGAGAGGGCAAGGCCCTGTACTATTCCGTGCTGTACCTTTAGGCGTATCTGCTAGCGGAAATGACTGATCGTGTACCAGTGTGGGATAGCTACCTGCGTGCTTATCACTCATGCCGTAGTCACCGCTACGTCGCGACCGTGACCTCAGGCTGGTTGATTGGGTGTAGAACTACCAGGGGGACTCTCCAAGCCAGGAGAGCACCACATGTACATCCTATATCACGAGAAAGACTGCAATCAAGATCATCCCCTTGAGGAACAGTCAAGATCAAGAAATGAATGGTTCTTAAGAGAATGACAAATTAGAACTACTTGTTGAGCTAAATGGAAGTTTGAAAAAAAAAAACTAGTTGCATGTCTTAAATTAAATTGCAAGTAAATGTTTTAGTTACCACTCTACTTAGCGTTTGCTGACTTCGAAAATTTTATAACCTTGTCTAGGTCAGGGAATTGAGCAGCCAGCACCACCAACTGTAGAGGAAGCTGGGCCTAGTCGAGCCCATCCTTAGCTGCATTTCTTTTCTCTTCCCTAGCTTCTGTTGCTGTAGTAATTATTTTTGTTCTATGTAATACTGTTCTAGTTACTTTTCCGCTGTACTTTTCTCTGTCGTAGTTGTGATGGCTTGTAATATTGATAGACTTTTTCACTCTATTTCTTTTACTGTCTTTTGGTTATTTTTTTGCTTAGTTACATTGCATGTGTGGTTGTGAATTATTTCTTGCATTTTGATTATTTCTCGTTGGACGACTAGGTCTTGGTGATAAGTCCACTTTTGTGGACTTTTATTTAGCCTAAGTACTATTTAATTATTTACTCTTTGTTGCTAATTGACTAGGAGATATATGGTAATTCACCTTGGCCTGCATTTAATTTTATGCTCTGATTTTACGTTTAATAACATATGTTATGATAATATAATTTATTTTATGAATGCAAGCTAGATACAAGAGTTCACACGACATTTCTGTGTTTATAAGATGTCTGGAGCTAAGGATGGATGGTCGGGAGTGTTTCGCGTGTTAGAAATCGGGTTTACAAGTAACCCATTGTCGTAGTTGCAAAACACGTCGATCAAATAAAATTTATACCGAAACTCCAAGGGAGTCCCGGGACAAACACAGGGAGGCGGCGTTTACTTTACGTGAAAACCATGCTTCACTTCATTTCTTTTTGGTATTTTAGGGTTTTGTTATGTTTTTGTATTTTTGTAAGAAGAAACAAGCAAATGTATCACAAGATGGAGATGTGGAACGAAAATTGTATATATTACTTCCAATGTAAATTACAATAAACTATGAAAGCATAAAAAGAGAGGGGGATGAGAGGAAATCTCCTGAATCTGCTGTTCGGCGAGACGACAGTGCCTGGCGGAAGCTCGGACGAAGGAGGTGAAGAGTGGGATGACGGAGGTGAGATGCAGGAGGACGTCATGTTGAGGAAAGCTTCAACATGTTTTGCTACCGGAATGGAGGTGGGAGGACGGCTCCAAGGCGACCTATGAAGTGGGATGAGAAGTTGGAGGAATATTTGGTGGGGCAAAGGTTTGCTACACTAATAGGAGCCTTGGGAGCTTGAGAACAAGTTCTAATGGAGTGTTGGTAGGCTTGCTAGAGCTTGGGAGTAAGTGGGAGTAGAGTAGGTGGAGATGGCTTGGAAGGGAGGGGGTGTAGGTCCTTTTATAGTGGAGGAGAAGAGGCAAAAATAGGTTATGGGACCATTAGTGACATCTAGGCCGTCACTAGAAGCGTCGCTATAGGTAGCTCATGGCCGCTTACACCCAAAGGTGGCTTTGCTGGCGTGCAAAGAATTAGTGACAACTGTAAGCGTCGCTGTAAATCCAGCTCATGCATCTTTGTAGGTCCAGCTCACGTATAGCTGGAGCTGCTCCCCCGCCTTACCGCACGAGCGCACCTGCACGTGCGGTGCTACGTGCATGCGCTGGCAGCCTGGGCTACGCCACATGACACAATCTGGGCCGTCCATCTTCTTCTTGTTGTAGGGGTTGCTACAGAGGTCGGATTGAGTCGATTTTCACGCCGTTAGGCTATGATCATCGACTTGAATCCATTTGCATGGTCAGATTTGTCATTTGAAGCTCCAAATTATGTCTCCTAGTCCCTTGGCCGTTGATCTTCCTTAGACTGCATATAGTGCTACGGGACTTCGATTGAGGCGATTTTAGAGGCGTTGGACTCCGATCGTCATCTTGATCAGATCCGTATAGTCGGATCATCAATCCAAGACTCCAAAATAAATATTCTTCTCTCCTAACTACAAAAAGGATGCAATTAACCTAAGTTTTATACAACTACTCTAAATGCAGAATGATGCATGCTATGCAATATTTATAACATGAAATTCAAATCTAAGCCTAGGAACATGTATGAATAGGCATTTTACCCTCAATAAATGTGTTCACATCATACCCCCATGCTTATCTTTTGCTAGTCCCTAACAAAATTAAACTATATGCTATGTATAAAAGCAGAATAAGGATTAGATTGCTTAAGCCTAAGTCGTTTATTAACAATAGAAAATTTCAACTAAGGTCCTAAACTACGAAAACTCAACAGTACCTGGGTGCCTACCAAAATGTAGACTGCCCAAGTTGCCTTATTTGAGGAGGGAAGATACACTTTTTTTTATTTCTCTTCTTTTCTAATTTTTTTTTACTTTGGAATTTGAGAGTTCTGGGATAACCTTTTACAGCTACCCGACCTGCCAAAGATTTGAAAAGGACTCTAAGTGCTAAGCATCTTGTGAAATTATTGAAAGACTCACTAGACGGCCGTTAAAACGGACTTTGGGTTTCTCCGACCCTAGGTGACCTTGCCTAAAGGTTTATCTTTACGATCGGTAGCTTTCTCTCTACTTTCATTTATATGGGGTCAACACAAAGGCGAACCCAGTGTATATCTCCCCGGTTTATTCTAGTTCCCCGCTTCTTCTCTAAGTGTTTTGGGAATTATTATGCATTTTTTTGTTAGCTGGGTTCTGGACAACTGGTCGTTGAGCTGTTACCACCGACAACTTGCCAGCCATACTCGTGCGGTGAAGTGTGGTTTTATTATTTTCTTTTTTTTACTTTCTCCTTTTTCTTTTTGAGTGTTTCTTTTTTTTTCTTTTTTCTTTTCTAAGTAGGTGGCTTCCCTGATCTAATATTTACCTAAAGGCAGTACAATGAAAATGGTCTTGTGGCTGGGCTCTGGACAACTACTTGATGAGCTGTTACCACCGACAACTTGCCAGCCATACCACCCAAGTCGGTCCATTAGCTACCCAATTTCTGTAAAAACTGCCGGAAAGTGAGTAGGTGCGAATAGTGTGTAGATGCTTAGCCTTAAAATCCCCCCAAATTAGAGGGCAAGTTGATAAGTCACATAGTTATCATCCCAAATTATTTACCAAATTAAAATGAAATTTAATTGGCGAGGACTCAAGACTAAGTCCACATTCGAGTGGACTGTTAGGCTAATTAATCCTGAGGACCTGAGGAGTCTAAGTGTTTAGGTCCTCTCGTATCATTTCCTAAAGTTAATAACTTCCAAATGCCTAAGTTCTCTTTTCCTAATTTCTTTTTTTTTTCTTTTTTCAAATTTTTAATTTTTTTAAAATTTTATACGAAACTAAAAGAAATTCTACGGAGTTAACATAATGATTTCAGGAATTGATTATTCACCCCCCCATGCCTAAATGATACAATGTCCTCATTGTAAAAATAAAGACATGAAAAGGGCGGAGTAAATAGAACATCACCTGAGTGTCATGAAAATTCGGTTAGCTCCACAGAGAGAAAAGTGTATACACACGGGCTAAGTTTAATGCCTTCAGCTAGGCATAACATACATACAAAGAAGAAAATGAGAATTCATAAGTGCGGGTCAGAATCAAAATCAAAAGGTTGATCCTTAAACCCATCCGCAGAAGTTGTCCACAGATGTGGATGAGATTATGGTATAGACCTATGCCCCAGGGTCGAGTGGTTCTCAGGTTCTGGATGAAAATCACCCAGAACCGAAGGTTGTTATGTTTACGGGGCCGGACTTGCGGTTTAGTGGTGTGCAACCCAAGACCAAAGTGTCGGACAAGTAAAGATGGTTCAATAGGTGCAGTTGTCCACGTAACATCTAGCTCAGAAAAATAATCAGTTATTCTAGACTTGGGTCGCACGTGAAAGATATCATAAGTGTTCATATAGAAGATAGGTGGTTTCAGGTCAATAGGTACCCTTATATCCAAACTTGTTTTTCCCTCAAAATTAACGTCCCAAATTTTTATTTCCAACTTCCTATCCTCTGAAATCAAGGTTTCCAGGACCTCCAGATCATTGTACACCCCATCTAAAGTACCCAAGTCCAACAATTGTGGCTGAATCAGGACTGACTTAGGCACAATGCTCTCAAAAGTATGTTCATTCATCTCTTCGGGTGTGGTCGATGAATGGGGCTACTAATTGAGTCATCGGGTATTAGATCCTCCAAGTTAACCTCAACCGAATAAGAATCTTCAGTAGTCGGGCTACCAAATTGGTCGTCATACTCCTCGAGCCCGTATGCCTCACTAAAATCATTCTCCTCAAGCTTAAGTGAGACTTCACTAGGAGATTCCTCACCCTCAAAATCAAAGAATTCATGATCCTCATTTGTATATGTCTCAACATCACAAGTCATCTCATCATCCAAGGAGACATGATTTTCTTCATTTCCTGACTTGGGGATCTTAGGTGAATCAATCGGTTCATCCTCAAAGGGTTGCTCTAGACCAATCTGGTCATCTCCAATCTCTGAATATGTATCCCCCCCGACAGGCACCTAAGCGAGTTCAGACATTGGCTCTCCTGAAGAGGGTTCATCTTGAGAATCATCCCAAGATTTGACTAGTGCAACCACAAATTTCATCCTCAACCTCGATAATTTTCCGAGAAACTCACCTAGGTCCCTATCCCTAAAACTTTAGAGCAAATCCAATAGAGAACTATTAAGTTCATCAATCATTTTGATCATAGGCTCCAGTGCTTCGGTACACGGTGTTGGCTGGGCTTCGAACGATTGTATGGTGTTCCTTAAATTAGCCAACACTCTATCTTGGATCTGGTTCACCTGAACCGACTGGTTCCATTCAGGTTTGGGTGGGTTTGGGTTGATTCTAGGGGAGTCAAGATGTTGGGGTTCTCGGGTCCCTCCCTGAAAGTAGGTTGTTCTAGGTTGTTCAAAGGATGGTGGCGACCTATATTTAGTGGAATGCTGGGGAGGGTAGGTGTTCTAATCATGACATCCTTCCTGATTGTAGATCAGGTTAGTTTGGTCATCAAAGGATGGAGATCCATAATCATTATAGCTCTGGGAAGGATAATAATCATAGTCTTATTGTCCAGGGTTAGGCCCTAGACATAGAGGTCCGGATTCATATCCCCAATCAAAGTTATCTCGGCTAGTGGATGGGTAATTACAAGTCAAGTTGGAATAGTAATCATCTGGTGGATAAGTGGTGGTAGGAGGATTGGATGTGAAATGTGTGTAGGATGTGAAAGGGTACATGGTAGAAAAGGAGGGAAAATGGAGAAGAGAAAAGGTGCCCTGCAATACAAAAATACAAGCTTGTCCTTAGGTTGGGGTAGCCTAAAGGTCTACAGATTCTCAGAATCCATCCTAAGATTATGGATGATTTACTCTATTTATGTCCAGGAAATCCAACCAGTTAGAAGGAGGGACTGGGGAGAAGGTTCTTCCTTTGGCTTGCGCCTCCGGTTCCTAGTGTACCCCCCAGCTGTGGTCGTTTGATGCTACTCCCCTAGCTAAACATCTGATTGACTAGTATAAGCAGGTTAATCGTGAACAATCTCAATCTGGATCCCGACAAGTGAACCAGTCCTTAGGGCCAACGTCTAATCAATTTTAGTTAGGCTTGGGACAATGGTGCTGCAAGAATGTGATGGGGCCTTTAGATGGGTTGTACCCTTAATGATCAGTTAAAATGTGTGTGTGTGCACAACCAGGGTTTTCAAACAAAGTTATTTGATGATGTGTCTTTTAGGGTTCAACCTTGTTTAGAAGCTTTTAGGGTTTAATTCTTAGGTTGGTTCAATCAAGGTTTAGTAGAACACTCCAAGTTTTGAAAGCACGGGTAATGATATGTTCCTCTAAAAATTAGAAATAAAATGTGGAGTGCCTGGTTCAGTCCTAAAAATCAGCCTTAAGTGGTAAGCTACTTAGTGAATCAGTTTTAGATTGAGTGGTGCAACCCAAACAGCTCAATCAATTGGTCTATTGCACCACTTAGTTAAGACACACAAATTTTTGACCTATTCAGATTTCTACTCACTTATGTGTATTTAGTTGAAGTGTACCAGGTCCATAGGTCAGATCCCGATTAAGTGGTAGAATCAAAGTGATTGTGTGCCTTTGAATAAGAAGTTGTGGGTGTTAAGTGTGTAGCTTTCAGAAAATCCCACAATCAGATAACACTTTTTTTTCATTTATGTGGATGGCGAGGTGAGTGGAGGTGGCAAACAAACAACCAAATCTATCCTAGGGTTTATAAAAAGCACCTAAGTTGATTTGGCTTTGAGTTATTAGGTTATGGAATGAAAACTAAGGTGGGGGTGGTGTGGGGGACACTTACAAAACACTCTACCCACACTTTACTTCGGTCTACCGCACTTGGATCTCCATGCTAGGGTACCTATAAAATAGTAGATCAAAGACAAGTAGGGTTAGTGCTATGTAAATGCAAAGAAACATAGAAATAATAAAGTAAATTTCATTGCCTCCCTGGCAACGGCGCCAAAATGGTCATATTGTCCCTGGCAACAGTGCCAAAATGGTCAGGCGTGTTTCGCGTGTTAGAAATCGGGGTTACAATTAACCCGTTGTCATAGTTGCAAAACACGTCGATCAGATAAAATTTATACTGAAACTCCAAGGGATGCTCGGGTCGAACACAGGGAGGCAACATTTACTTTACATGAAAATCGCGCTTCAATTCGTTTCTTTTAGGTATTTTAGGGTTTTGTTATTTTTTTGTATTTTTGTAAGAAGAAACAAGCAAACATATCACAAGATAGAGATGTGGAATGAAAATGGTATATATTACTTCCAATGCCAATTACAATAAACTATGAATGCATAATAAGAGAGGGGGGTAAGAGGAAATCTCCTAAATCTGTTGCTCGGTGAGACGACGGCACCTGGCGGAAGCTCGGACGAAGGAGGTGAGGAGTGGGACGACGGAGGTGAGATGCAGGAGGACGTCATGTTGAGAAAAGCTTCGGTGTGGCTATGGAATGGAGGTGAGAAGATGGAGTTGATCTGCTACCGAAATGGAGGTGGGAGGACGACTCCAAGGTGACTTATGGAGGTGGGAGGACGGCTCCATGGCTGTGGAATGGAGGTGAGATGCAGCCTCCTTCCACCCAACCCACCCAGCCCCCCTGCACATTGCCACCCCGTACACAGCCCCCCCCGCACCCAGCCACCCTACACCCAGACTTCCCCATCCGTTGTTGAGTACATCCCTCAACGTACTCCCCATGTACACTCAGTTGTCATGGTACCTAATGTGCGTTCTCAGTGCTAGAAGTGTTCATCGCACCGCAAATCATTTTTTATTTTGAAAACACAGACAAGTCCCTTTGAATCAGATCAAGTATGACTTGGTTTTAAGGTTGAATCTGATTATCAGTCCCAATTTCAATTAAGCGACCACTAAATTAGTTTAATTCAATCAATTTTGGTGGTCTTGAATTTTAATCCAAATGTAAATGCGTGGAAAGTAGCTGGATGCAAAGTTAGAAAGGTGTACCCGCCTCCAGCAATCTTCGTGAAAATATGCTCGCAATGCAATAATGAGATCTAATATGCTGCTCAATCACCCCTAAATGTGCGCACCTAAGGGCATGCAACTCCTAAATAGGCAGCTTGATATTTTTTTTAATTTTTTTAGAGGCAAGCATGAAGAAAAATGAATCACACGAGTAGAGAAAATATAGCCCCTAGTCTCTAAAGAATGTGGGGACAGACCCTAAAAAATCAGTCCCAATTAGTACAAGGGCGAGAAAACAGAAATAAAACTTGTGAAAAAGGAGAATCCCGTATGAAAGTGGGATCCAGGTCTCCTGTGTCTTCCCTGGGTGTTGCCGTCGCTCAAGGTCGATGTCGTCTCCCAGCTGCGCCTATCGCCTCGTTAGATTTCTTGCATAGAAAAGATAACAATTGGTCGGATCACTGTGCAACGAGAAATAATCAGAAATAAAAATCAGGTGAAATTATTGCGTCTGTTGCCTCCCCGGCAACAACGCCATTTGATCGAATGTTTTTCGCTTGCAGAAATAATGAATATGAAAAATATTGTGTCGTAGTAAATAATGTGGTGGAAAACCCTCGATCGAAGTTACTAAAAATATACTAAAATTATACCACACTTCAGGTTGTATCCACAGGGAGGACAGCCCAATAAATTCACCAATATTTGTAGTGTTGGAGTATGTTATACAAAGCTTAACATGATGCAAAAAGTAACTTTGACTATTAGTAGTAGCATCAAACCAAAGGGAGAGTAACTTGAATGAGTAGTAACATAAATATAGAGAATCAGAGGGCCTGAGAAACAATTACCCACAATATAAAATAATTTCTCAAAAATCCCACCTCTTCAACCACAATCATTTAAACTAATTCCCCCTCTCTTGTAGCAAAACAGGGGAGGTGGATTTGTTCACTTGCACGCACACGGGGAGCCGCGGCTGGCGGCATGGCTCGTTAGAGGAGTAGGGCCAAAGGAGAGGAGCGCCCTGACGGTGGTGTGGCGGCATGTGGTGGCCAGAGTTGCCGCCGACGACGAGGTGGATGTGCGGCGGCGGTGGTAGCTGCTGCCGCTGTTTGGAGTTACGCACGGTCGAGGAGGCCTCGAGTGAGGGTGGAGCTGCACCCGTCACCTTTGGTGGTGGATGGATGGTGCTGGAGGGTTGCCGTTGACACCAAGGAGGGGAGCATGCGGTCGACGATGTTGGGTTCCTCCTTGGTTGCAGCAGGTGAAGGAAGAAGGAGAGGAGGTCGGACGTCTCCTCCTGATGTGGGTGGCTACGCATGGAGGCGCACGTGAAGGCTAGAGAGTGCAGGGGCTGCTGCGTGTTAGGTGGAGTGCGTGACGAGGGAACGGCTGTGTTCGCGTGGAGGAGAGCGCATGCTGGAGGAGTTGGTGCACGAAGGAAAAGGCAAGTGGATGTCGTGGTTGCAAGGAGGCGTATCGAAGACGAGGCGCTGAAGATGGTGGTCCTCTGTGGAGATGTGTATGGAGGCAGAGTGGTCTCTGGACGTCCGGGAAGGTTCTCGGACATCTTAAATATGGGGGTGGCGTATGGTGGTGCTGTCAGAGCGCAGTGGTTGTGTTGCAGATGTCATCCGGGCGTTGGAGGCTCGCAGTTGTGTGGGGCTATGGTGGCTCGCTGTGGTGATTGGGAGGCACGGTTGAGGACGAAGGCTCGCAGTTGTGGAGAGGAGGCACACGGTCGTGGGAACGTCGGGGCTGCACGGTGAGGTGGTGGCTTGTGGTGGTGAAAGGCACACAGTGAAGGTTGAGAGAGGATCTAGAGATAGGCGGCTTCCTCCCCGTCGTGGGGGATGATATTCTGGTTGTCCTAACGTCCCTGTTATATAAAGAGAAAATGAGAGAGAGAGAGAGAGAGAGGGAAAGAGTCAAAGAGAGAAAGAGATTCTTCACTATGTTTCCAAATTGAGAATAGAGAATTGAGGGAGAGAGATTCGTGAGAGAGATATTTAAGCTAACTAAATAAGGAAATGTGCTTGAATAATTGAGAGGCATATAAGGATGTCTCTAAAATATATTTCCTTGCTATATTTTGCTAGAACAAAATCCCACATATCTCAAATCAAGCTTTGATGTGATGCTCTTACCTTTTAAAGTGAATAATCAATCCTTCCAAATAAAGATTAATGCAATTAATGCATGAAATGATAAATCTAGTGTTCACATGATTTTCCCAATAACATGCATGCTTTAAATTAATCTCTCATCCCAATAATAATGTACTTAAGCAGTAAATTAGTCCACTAAAGTGGACCCATCAGGTGCTGCAGAGTTATTCTTGGAATGATTCTGCATCACCTGGGCATGCTATCAAGGCCAAAGCAGGTTGGATGGTGGTGCTCCACGCTGAAGAAGATGGTGGCGGCGTGGCTCGACTGTCGAGAACCTAACATGTCAAAATACGGGCTTTAAGCCCAAATTAGAGGGTTTTGGAGCATCGCCGTGGGGTGAGGAGAGTGATGGAGGTGATGGTGGGCGGTTTAGTGGTGTTCAGTGACTGGATGGAGTCGAAAAAGACAGACTGAGCAAGAGGTGTTCAGCAGAGGTTTAGGATGGGTGGAATGTGAAACAAGTAGAAGGCTTTTGAAGGTGGAGTCGAAGTCGAGCTTCTGGGACTGGAACAGAGGTGTTTGGTGGTGTAGGGTATTGGCACGAGCTCGTCGGAGCTCTCGCCGGACTTGGAGAAGACGGAGGGGGAGAGTGTGAACAGCGGTCAAAATTGAAGGATAAGGGGCCAGGGGGATTAAGGAGGAGGAGAGCAAAAGGCTGAACATAGTTATAGGATGAAAATGGAAAGGAAACCCATGTTGGTGTGATGGCCGGACGTAGGGTAGACGAACCCTCTGGTGAGGTGAATGGCGGTGTGGAAAGTTCAAAAACGATGGGGCTTTGGTCGGCCATCGTTGAAGGGAGGGGAGGGCACCTGTGCCTCAAATTTGACAATTGGAGGCGCAGATGAAGGAGAACAAGGAGGGCTGCTGGAGCATAAGTCTAAGGAGGTTGGAGATAAGAAAAAGGGAAGATTTTTTAGGCCAAACCTAGCTAAGGAGCACAGCCTTTCATTGGGCATGCTTTTATAGGTCTTAGGATGGAGTTCCAAGCTTGGAAACTCCGAGCTTCTTGCACATTTGGGATACCCACATCTCCTATGCATTTGCATGGGTGATTGGGAAAGAATTGGAGTCTAAGGCTGGGTTTGATTGAAAGAGAATTCCTCAAGGAATCTCTGGTTCAAATTTGGGACTGATTGATTGAGAATCGAGCGAGAAATCCTCGCTCGAAACTTGACGGTGAAGGTCTGACCTTCCAAAAATGATATGAGGACCTTTTTGCAAAGAATGATGATAAAGTTAGGGACCTGATTGTGATTATTTCGGAAGTGAGGGTCATATGTGTGAGAGAAAAGAGTCAGACAGGACTAAAATGTAAACTAGGTCAAGGTAATCTTTGAATGGGCCCAAATTTTGGTACAGACCTAATTTGGACCCAAGGAATCTGATGGTAAAGTTGGATTTAGGTTTTGACCAATTTTGACTAGGTAAATTGCATAGAAACTGAAATTAGGGCAACTGTCTGTTTAAAACTCTGTTTTAGGTCAAAATAGGTTCCAATTGTCAAATCAAAGATGCCAAACCCTAGAGAATATTTTTCTATGATTTTTAGAGGGTTTAGGTGAATTTTATCCTGACTTGAACCTCATTGAATTAAACGGGTTTGTTTTTAGGGTTTCAGATGTCATTTAATTCTCGTAACGCGTGAAAATCCATTTCTATTTATACGAACCCTTTTATTAGGCTTTAATGCATATTTGACCTTTAATAAACTCCTAAGAAAACCCATGGTTGTTCTGCATTTATGATATGATGGCAAAATTACAGTTTTAACCCTAGTTTTATGTTAAACTCTCAGAAAGGATGTATAGTAAATTATGGTCCTTTGGCAGTTATGTAGGAGCATTTATTATTGAAATATGACTAATTAAAGCTAGACCATGCCTAATTTTTGCTACTCCCTTAGCAAAATCTTATGAAATGAACTTGATTTCTAGACCATGCTTTGAAGCTCAAAAGTCATGATTCCTTCTTCTTTCTAGAAATTAGGCCAGAATGCTAATAATAGGCCTAGAGGTACTCAAGTACCAACCATGATCCGGACTTGACCAGCTTTAGCCTCAGTCTGTCACGAAGGTTTCCAAGGCCCACAGAAACTATCCTAAGGTTCGTTGGACCCAGCAGTTAAAGCACCCATGCTTGTAACATGGTTAGTCCAGGTTCAGTTTGTAGTACGTTTTTATAAGAGAGAGATAGAAGAATTTTTGCATTTTTGGAGAGCTTTCTCTCTTTTTCTTTTCTTTATTTCTAGCTTCAGATTGGCTCAAAAACACGGTCTATATTGGATTCCTTGTTCCCACCATAAATCCTCGTAGGGTCCATGGCTTTCGATGCTTCGAGATAGCACCACCCATGGCAAACCCTAGAACCCTGGCCTTCGACACTTCGAGATAGTGTCGCCTATGACGTTCTATAGTTAAATTTTGGCCCTAGTAATCGACATTTCGGGATAATCCCGCCCATGGCACCTGAACCAGCACAAGGTGCTTACATGCCCCCAGTAGGATATTTAGATATCCTAGGAGACAAGCACCAAGGAGACAGTATGTTATTGCACATCTTCAAGGGGAATTTCCTACCTCTCTGCGCTGGGAACTAGTATAAATCAACTTGTGTTGATAAGCCACTCCAAATCTAGGTAACTTTTTCATAACAGAATTAAACACTTTTGCGTGATTTTGATATTAAGTGCACTGAACCAGATTGTGTGTGGATTAGGGTGCTTAGGTTATTGAGTCCCGCAAACCAGAAGTTAGTTAACGAGGCCGAATAATCCCAAAGCCGTAGACCTAATACATAAGTTTCGCATTTTCCGTAACCTATTGAGGACTATCCAGATCTTAATGGATACGTGAATTTTTAAGCCTAAAATAAGCCCAAGAGGCCTAAGATCAGCACTCATACTAATCTCTTTATCTCTCTGTTATTCTAGGACTTAATCTTTTCTCTTTTGATTTGGTCCAGAACTTAAGTAGATTCCATAATCTTTTACTAATGACTGATAAGTCCACTTTTGTGGACTATTATTCAGCTTAAGTGATATTTAATTATTTGTTCTTAGTTGTTAATTAATTAGGAGTTATATGGAAATTCACCTTGGCCTGCATTTAATTTTATACTTCAATTTTGCATTTAATAGCATATGTTATGATAATATAATTTATTTGATGAATGCAGGTTAGGTACAAGAATCAGGCGCTAATTTTTACTTATATATGACGTCTAGGACTTGGATTGGACGTCTGGAATTGCTGTCACAAATTCACGGCATTACATTTTTTTAAGACGTCTGATGCTCCAGTTAGACGTCTGAAGAAGAAACCACCTGTGCTTATCTGTCGTTCCAACCACTCGCGATGGTCGCGAGTAGTTGGAGATACTTGCGATCGAAGGAAAAGGAGGAGAGTTTGGTTCAAAAAGAAGCTGCGTCCACCGAGGAGAGGGCTGATCTTCCTCCCTTAGCGGGGATCTTCACCCTCTCGCCACTGTGGAACAAGCGCACCCTGTGTTTCAAGCTTGCACCATGGTCTCTGCGCACCAACTTCCACCGCATGCGCACGCCCTTGCAACGCCCACAGAAGCCACACCAGGTGCCTATAGGTGCCGCATCCATCAGCCTGTCCACCGCACGCGTCCGTGCCCTTTCAACCTTGCCAGCACTCGCAGGCGTCGCACCATCATCAGCCGTGTACGGCCACAGCGTAGGCTTCGCGCCCTTGCAGCCACGTGTAGCACTCTACTACGCAGCGCATAATCGTGCAGCACGCACAGCACGAGCACACAATCACGCCGCCACGCACAGTGTGCCTCACACCGCACTGTTCATCTTCTTCCCCAAAGGAACCCATCACCGGCCATCCACCTTCACGTGCAGCCACCTCCATGCGCCACGAAGCCTCGCTCCAACAGCGCCATCTACTTCGCCTTGCCCTCACAAGGCCGCCCACGCCCACGGTAGACCTTCCCACCGTCCATACGCCCCCGCGTGCAAGCTGCCGCCGACAGCATCCAAAGCTTCGACCAGCTGCCGCCGGCCACCTCCGTCAACGCCACGACCACCAACGTGAAGCTTGCATCCCAACTGATCTACTCTGAGCACAGCGCCTCTAGCCGCGGCTTCTCCTCAGCGTGCGCACAAGGGGAACAAAATCCCCTATTTTGCTACAGTAATAGCTCAATTAATATTTACGTTAAATGCCATTGTGGATGTTCCTATTCATTTATTTTAGGCATTACATTATTGAGGTGAATTTGCATAGCCCTCCTTCTAATTTATCTAAATTATTTGCATATGCATATCTCACATGAATGATTTAATGCATAGATATTATGGTAAACAAGTTATATTCTAGAAATCAGTATTTGCAGTATTTACCAGTATCAAGATCACTTATGAACAAACTATTATATGGTGGTGATTTTGCATCTAAATACCTACATTCTTGATTAATTGGTTAAAACGAGCAGTTATGTGAGAAAAAGAATTGCATGAATTAGCATGCACACCCATTGAGTTTCCTGAATAAATGAGACACTATTCACTAGTTTAAATAGGCTAATTCCTCCCAGTGGAGACGACCTAACTTTTTGTGGTTAGTTTTGAGAATTATTAATTTTTTTTGAAAAGCAATTTTATACCACGCGATTACATACAATGACACATCATTTTATGTTAAAGTTTTCAACAAAAACGAAGAATCGTGCTTTCAAATGGCGCGGTTGCCGGGGAGGAAACACGCCTATTAATTTTTTCAGGAATTTTATATTATTTTAATGCTATTTTAAAAGCTTTTCTGAATTATTGACATTGGTTCTCTTTGTGTGCACGAATCGGTCGACGAACGTGACGGGCGCGCACGACCGAGACGATCTTTTTGGTGGACCTTGACTCCACCTGGAAGCCAGCAATAGGAACACGTGGGCCTTGATCTCATGCACATAGGCTTACGGAGGTGCCTGTTTTTGATTTAGTCAGTAGATCTTAGTTTAGATTTAGTTTAGATAGACATTAAAATTTAATTACTGTCTTTTGGACCCTTGTGTATTTTTGGGAACATGTTCCCAGTGCTTCTTTATTTCTTATCGCTCTTGTATGTGGGAGTGTATTTGCAGGAGCATGTTCCCATTTATTTAGATTATAGGACTATTTGAATTGTTTGAACTGCATGTTTGTTAGTTAGTTAGATTAGATATGCTTGCTTATTATTATTGTTATTATTAAAAAAAAAAAATCGAACTGCCTGCTAGAAGCTGCATATCTATAGGACGACCATCTAGGACTAAATGAGCAGCATCTAGTTTATTTTTACTGCATTGCATTCATTATTGAACGAAGAAAGTTGGAGTAAGGTATGTCTTCTTTTCAGCATCAATTACCTATCATGCATATGCATTGAACCTAAATCTAAGACCACTAAAATGCTTAAATCAAATTAATTCAGTGGTCACTTTAAAAATTGGGACTGCTAATAGGTTGGGCTTTAAAATCTGTGACTGAAAATTGTGTGCAAAAGGATCTTGTTTGAGAAATTTCAAAACTCAAAACACGATCGTATGTTTGCACACCTGAGACACTGTGCACCTCACACATAAGGTCACTAGATAAATTTCTACCTCTCCGCTTTTGCACCACAAGGGAAGTTAGTCGGAAATCAACAAGCCTATCCACCAAGTTACTTCGGTTCCTCATGTGTGGGCTCGATTCGAGACTTCCATCCCTTGCGAGTAGGTTATAGGCACCAGCGAAGGTTGGCCTAGGAAGCATAATTTTTACAAAACTTGTTTGACCACAAACTGATCATTTAATTCTAAGACTTACAATCTACCAAAAATAGATCCCATTGAATTTGTGTTTGCTTTGACAGTAGATCTCTTTAGGAAGTTTCTGATTGTATTTTGAATTCTTCTAAATCCTAAGAGAGTTAAAACTATTTTGCTTAAAGAAATGGATCACCCTTACTCCTATCATTTAGATTATCAGAGTCAATACTTCCCATCTTTCAATCAGGATCCCATGCCTCGAGCATATCCATCCTTTGATGGGTACATTGACAATTCATGGGATCATACCTATTCTTATCCTGGGGGTACTGGCTTGATAACTTCAACTTTTGAGCAGAGCCTAGGAGAGGGATTTTCCAACCCTGAAATCCCTACTTCCATGCAAACACCTAACCCTCTCACACTTCATGATTTTCCGTATCGAGGTTGGACCGATACCCCTAGACAACCAGAGCCTGAAATTGACTATCCTCCCCAACCTGATAATAGTAGCCTCTTCTCTTTTATGATAGAAATGCAAAAACAACAAAACGAAATGATATAATCAATGGGAGAGATGTTGAGGAATAGTCAACAGTTAAATGAAGAAATAAGACAGCTTAGCTACACGCTTCCCAGTAATTCTAATCCCTACCCATACAACCCTGATCATGAAAATAATTCGGAGGAACCCAATGACAATAGGGATCCAATTTTATGTAGCTATCACTTAGACTCTCCCAATGAGACACTGCCACTAGAGGAGAATGATCATAGAGATTATCCACCCGAACTATATTGGAGTCAAAAGCAAGGGAAGATGGTACCTCTTGAGGACCTTGACCCTAATGACAGTATTCTCCTTACCCCTACCAACCCGAGTCATGGTTGAATTATTCCTATCACTTCCCCTATTGATTATTTGGTTGAATCCCCTTCTACCCTTAGTGAGCCTACTCCTGACCCTCCACTTAGGGAATCAACACCTACCATTCAGCATCCTGAGGATTTAAATGCACCCAATGAAGGTGACCCTAAGGGAATGGAGGATGAATTTGATCAATTTTCGTCTCAGGGATATGAAGAGTCTATTTCAGAGGATGAGGATGCCCCAATAGAGGAACTTGGACTGAAATTCTGGAGTGAATTACAGGGAATTATTTATTATTTGAAGACTTACCTCCAGAGGATATAAATATTATGGTGAAATCCAGATTCCTCCCTTCTTTTGAGAATCATCCTCTACCAAAACAGGAGTTGATATTAGAGGAGGACAAACAAAATAGTGAGAAGCCTAGGGGAGACTCTCGAGGACAAAACACGTCAATTAAGGATTTATACCCCGAGAAGAATAACGAATTCAGTGATATGGGTTTGCTCCAAAACATTAAGACTGATCCTCCTTTAGGAATAATTGAGGATACTGATCCAACTCCTAATGAATCACATATACACCCTGACAAAAATTTTAGTAAACCAAACGAATCCGGGGATGAGCTTAATGATAATAATTTTGATATTTTGACCTTGCCATCAAAGAGTTGTAATTTGGAGTCTACCCTTGATTCAAATATGACTCCGATCATTAATGCTAGGCAGGGTAACGTGCAATTGTCTACAACTGTTAGGGAGTGTACACAATCTAAATCATTGTTGGAATTGTATCTGACACCGACTAAGCCCTCATTGGACTTAAGCATTACCTTCCAACACTACCAACAACCCTTATACTCCCTAACCGATCCTTGGCTCAGATCTCTGCTCATGTACATTCTTTATGGAGAACATATCAGGCTAGTAATCCTCGGGTAGAATGGCGAGTGTGGATTGATGCTTGTACTTTTACCCTCGCCATTCAAGGGTTTGAACTATTAATGTTTATATCTTTTAAAACCCGTCCTGCTTTGGAGGATCCTTGTTATCCTCCACTTATTCCGTTTCGAGAGGTCCCTTTTCATATTCCTTTTATTATCCCTAGACCTCCCAAGGTAGCCAACGAGGTTCTCCGTTGTCATATCTTCTGGCAAGCATTTGGTATTACGTTGCATCATTAGCTCGCCAACATCTGTGGTTACCTGTTTTCTAGGCCTACACTGTTATGCATATTTTTAGGGCCTAACCTTTTCTATCTGGAACCAGACTTACAGGTTCCTTCTAAGTTTGGCTGCTAACAGAAAATGCAGTGCTTGTTGGGATGCAACCCAGCGGTCTGAATAACACCATCATCAGGTGATTTCTTTCCTTTCTCCTCCTGTTTCAATTTTACAATGGGGACATTGTAGGATTTAGGCATGGGGGGTGAATTTGCATTTTAGGAAGTATTCTTGCATTTAGGTTAGCATATATAAAAAAAAAATTTCTCTTTTCTTAAGCTGAATGGGTTAGTACTTAGCAAAATACCTTTGTCATTGGAGGCTTTTCTTTCTAAATTATTTCTTAAG
Organism: Thalassia testudinum; assembly: GCA_037157565.1. NCBI lineage: Eukaryota > Viridiplantae > Streptophyta > Magnoliopsida > Alismatales > Hydrocharitaceae > Thalassia > Thalassia testudinum. The sequence continues at coordinate 15,288,550 of JAZHRO010000067.1, read as the reverse complement.
TTTAGAATTCAGTGCATTTATTTCACGTGCACGTAGACTTGGTAATGGATCCTTGAGAAAAATCAATAAGCATTTGTAGTCTATTGAACCCTTGGACAATTAATAGGGAGTAAGGCATACTATCTTCTAGTAGATCCACCACATATTTTTGAGAAGAAAGTAGAGAGATTACTGGTGCACTAAGTCTAGTGCAAGGACTCTTAAGTTTTGGATAATTAGATGATAATACTTTAGAGTTAGGCATAGTTTCAGCTCTCTGTTCCTGTGTACGTACTTTGTGTGAATTCCTGAGTCACCAAATAGGGCAAATACACAGAGATGGAGTCTTGATAAAGCTATGACTATGGTGGATGGTTATGACCATCATTCATAGAGTCTTCGGTTGAAGGAGGGTAATAGTGTCAAAGGTCAGAAATACGCCTATCTTATCCATTCATTTCCAGTGCCGAGAATAGGCACTTCTACCAAATAAGCCACACCATATCCTCTTGACCATCATCATCCCTAATAATGCCTCATAAATAAAAGTCTGTATCGTGTTGTGTTGATTGCAAAAGAAACAAAAATAAAAATAAATAATAATAAAAAAAGAAGAAAAAAAAGAAGAAAAGAGAGAGTAAAGAAAAAGAAAAGAGTCCAAGGTTATATTTTATCGTTGTAACATTATTTCTGAGGCAACAAAACATCTAGCACATTCCACCAAATATGACCCATACCTACCTTTTAGTATTTCTGATCGCCCGAATACTAGTTGAGGACTCTAACTTAGTTGTAGAATTATTAGGACTTTAATTGAAGTGTGGATGTCATGTGAGGCCACCAAACAGTGAATACAATTACTAAATCTGTCGAGATTTGTGATCTCAGTAGGAAAAGAAAGAAAAGAGTGAGCGCCCAGGAACATCAAGAGAGCACAGTTTAGCCTCTCTCTGAGATGACTTGTCTAGTAGCCTAGAGATCTAAAGTCTATAATACTAGACTACATGTAGCACCAGATGAGTGTGTGCCACCAAATACAAATCCATTTAACTCAATATCTCCTACCTACGCCAAAAGTTAGGGTCAAATTACAGATTATCTTCTGCTTTATCCCCGAGAGAAGTAGTTGCCCATCCCGATAGAATGTTATCAAGGATTACGTGCAAATTGCAAATGTAAGTTGGTTATTTTCACTTGGATCTGTTACCTACGCCATTATCACTTCACATTTGTCTGAATATCTAAAGTTTTGCAATAAGAAAAGAAGAAATCTTCTGATTACTTCTATTGTTTTTCATTTTTACTCGGGACTAGCAAAACTTAGGCATGGGGGCATTTGATAAGTCCACTTTTGTGGACTACTATTTAGCTTAAGTACTATTTAATTATTTATTCTTAGTTGTTAATTAATTAGGAGTTATATGGCAATTCACCTTGGCCTGCATTTAATTTTATGCTTCAATTTTACATTTAATAGCATATGTTATGATAATATAATTTATTTGATGAATGCAGGTTAGGTACAAGAATCAGGCACTAATTTTTACTTATATAAGATGTCTGGGACTTGGATTGGATGTCTGGAATTGTTGTCACAAATTCGCGGCATTACATTTTTTTAAGACGTCTGATGCTCCAGTTAGATGCCTGAAGAAGAAACCGCTCGTGCTTATCTGCCATTCCAACCACTCGTGATCGTCGCGAGTAGTTGGAGATACTTGCGACCGAAGGAAAAGGAGGAGAGTTTGGTTCAAAAAGGAGTCACGTCCACAGAGGAGAGGGTTGATCTTCCTCCCCTGGCGGGGATCTTCTCCCTCTCACCACTATGGAACAAGCGCACCCTGTGTTTCAAGCTTGCACCGTGGTCTTTGCGCACCAACTTCCATCGCATGCGCGTGCCCTTGCAGTGCCCACAGACGTCGTACCAAGTGCCTGTAGGCGCCGCACCCATTAGCCTGTCCACCGTGCATGTGCGCGCCCTTTCAACCTTGCCAGCACTCGCGGGCATCGCACCATCATCAGCCGTGCATTGCCACAGCGCAGGCACTGCGCCCTTGCAGCCACGCACAGCACGCTACTGCGTAGCACACAACAATGTAGCACGCATAGCACGAGCACACAATCATGCCCGGCCACGAGCAAGCCGCCACGTGTAGTGCGCCTCACACCGCATTGTTCATCTTCTTCCCCAAAGGAACCCATAGCCGGCCGTCCACCTTCACATGTAGCCACCTCCATGAGCCACAAAGCTTTGCTCCAACAGCACCATCGACTTCGCCTTGCCCTCACAAGGCTGCCCACACCCGCGGCAGACCTTCTCGCTGTCCATACTCCCCCGTGTGCAAGCCGCCTTCGACAGCATCCAAAGCTCTGACCGGTCGTCGCCGACCACCTCTGTCGACGCCACGACCACCAATAGAAGCCTGCATCCCAACTGATCTACTTCGAGCACAGCGCCTCCAGCCATGCCTTCTCCTCCGCGTGCGCACGAGGGGAACAAAATCCCCTATTTTGCTACAGTAATACCTCAATTAATATTTACATTAAATACCATTACAGATGTTCCTATTCATTTATTTTAGGCATTACATTATTGAGGTGAATTTGCATAGCCCTCCTACTTCATCTAAATTATTTGCATATGCATATCTCACATGAATGATTTAATACTTAGATATTATGGTAAACAAGTTATATTCTAGAAATCAGTATTTACAGTATTTATCAGTATCAAGAACCCTTCTTAACAAAATATTATATGATGGTGATTTTGCATCTAAATACCTACATTGTTGATTAATTGGTTAAAACCAGCAGTTATGTGAGAAAAAGAATTGCACGAATTAGCATGCACACCCATTGAGTTTCCCGAATAAACGAGATACTATTCACTAGTTTAAATAGGTTAATTCCTCCCTGTGGAGGCGACCTAACTCTTCATGGTTAGCTTTGAGAATTATTAAATATTTTTGAAAAGCGATTTTCTACCACGCGATTACATACAACGACACATCATTTTATGTTGAAGTTTTCAACGAAAATGAAGAATTGCGCTTTCAATGACTATTACCTTTTTGTTTCAAATTGTTGCTCGTTTTTATCATTTAAATTACCTCCTCTCTTCCTCGAAATGATATGCAATTAATCCTCTCAAAATTTCCTCCCCTTTCCATTTTCTTGCTCTTTTTCAATTTTTTTTTTGATTTCTTTTGATTGAGTAGTTATTTTTTGTGAGAACTCTTCAGAAACTTGAATTTTTATATGTTTGCACTTTAACACCCCCCCATGCCTAAGTTTTGCAATTTCCTCATTGTAAATTGGAGGGTATGAAATCAGCTTGGGTTCAAGGATTAGAACAAGGTCAAAAGGGTCGGAGAATGGGTTGGGATGACTGCTGCGTACGATTTCAAGCTCTGGTACAGGTACCAGAGGTGGAGTCGGCTGTTCTAAAACTGAACTTAGAGTGCAGTAGACGTGAAGCACAAAAAGAGATAATCAGAAGGTTCTTGGATTTTTGAAATGATGGGTTGCCTTCTATTAAGCACTAATTCAATGCCTTCAGCTGAGTAGAAAAGTGGTCATGGAGAATGAGTGGTCAAATCAATGGAGTTTTGTAGAAAAAGTACTTTGATCGAAAGCCTGGTTGGTCCAACTAGGTGCTTGTTCAGATCAACAGGCTAATGATGTAGCCCAAACCTAATCAGTCTGGTGGGTTGATGAATGTGGATTAGCAGATGAGGAACCCACCAGGTGTTGTCCTGCTCAGATAGATATGGCAGTGTAAATTGTTGGTTTGGCTGAGTCGATTTAGCCTAGTCAGAGTAGGGATTCTTGAAAGAGAATGGATTAGTGGAGGATGTGAGATCCCTATGAGAGAGATCAGAGAAGGATGGGATGTGATTAGTAGTCTGATCAAAGTCCAAATCTCGAACAAAAGATGGATAAGAATCATGCGCGACCGAATCATCGAGAGGAAAATCAGAGTAGAAGTTGATTTCAGTTGTGGGTCGGGGTTGGGATCGGATTTGAGAAGGTTCTATATGTGCTATAGAAGAGGTGGCTTCAAAGAGAACTGTGTGTGGGGGCTCATCTAGAAAAGGTTCAAAGGTAGGTGTATTTAGAGAGTCCTCATAAAGCCCATCAAAATCAAATGTAAATTCCTGGAGAGTGCTTATAGGATCATGAAAATCGGAGTCAAGAAAAGATTCAAACATTGGGTTGCATACACTCTCAGCACTTGTAGTTTCTGAATCTTGTAGATCATAAAGGAATGATTCCAAGTCAATGGAACTCGATTTTGAATCGATGATCTCAGGATTAGCAACCTCAGAGTCAAAGTCGAAGAATGGGTCATGGATGCTGAGGTTGTAAATTGGCTCGTAGTCATTAGGAAACAAAGATTCTTCGAAATCAGAGTAAGATTTGAAATTATAGGAGAACTTATGAAGATCGTGTTCTAAACCTGATTCTAGATCGGACGTTCCACCACAGAGTGAATCGAGATGTGGAGAAGCAGTAACCAAAACTTGGATCTAACCTTAACTCAGAATCCGAACTCAAAAAGGTGTCCCTATTATGCATGGGCTCAGGTTCTTGGCTCCTAGGAGAGACCCAATCAAATCCCAACTCTTTCGGCTCCTCGATTTTTGTGTTATAAATTGGTGTGATTTTTGACAAATCGATATGTTTCTCGAAGGACTCTGGAGAAGTGTAATCATAAATGTAGGCTCAAAATCATAGTTCAACTCAAAAATCTGAGTCTCATCACATGGGGTCTCATAATTATTCTAAATAGGCTCGAATCCAGATTCTAGGTTAAGGGTAGGGATTGGATCACTAAAATCTAGGTTGGGCTCTATTGGGATGTCAGAATCATCGTTGAGAATTACCTTAATAGGATAAGGCTTGAGATTTACATTCTCGAGGAGTTCTATTTTAAGCTCATCATTACAAGTGTCTGGGAATTCAAAGCTAAGTGAACTAAGTTCTCGTATCTCTAAGGTTGGCTCAAAATCAAGAACACCTGCAATTGGATCCTCTCAACCCATCTCAAGATCAAGTGTATTAGTCTGCTCATAAGTTGGATCATATTCTATTTGGGTTGGGGATCCACAACAACCTTGATTCTTGAACCTAGGATTTGGGAAATCAGATTGATTCTTAGTCTTATTCTAAGATATTTCGCTAATCTCCTAGGAAATATACAAGCATTTTTCATCGATAATCTGTTTCAACAATTTAATCATCTCTTCCCATTTCTCAAGGTCATCTTGGTGTCTTTCCTAAAGTATAGGATTTTTCATGCATTAGAGATATTCAAAGTTATGCAATTTCTCTAATTCAATATATCTTATCATGAGAATATCCTGAGTTGATCCACTTGTTATTCGTGTCACTATTAATTGAGCACAATTTGCAATAAAGGCTGTTGTTTCTAGGATATTGACTTGAATCATGCTGATTGGATTTGAGGTTTTGTCGTTAACTCCATAAAATTTTAGGGCATCCTCAATCAGTCTATCTCTTATGGACATTTGGGATTTAGGTTTCCTAAATGGTCTTCCTAAATTGCCAGGCTGATTCTTCAAATCAGGTGGTGGATCAAAATGTAGAATCAAATTCAGGTTCAGATCGAAGTGATCCGATCTGATCAAAAATCCCGTAGAAGATCTAATGAGGCCTCTTAGGTTAAAAACCAAAGGACCTTTCTGTGTATGTGCTCTAAAGAATAGATGAGGGACTGGATATGAATTGGACCCAATCAAGGCACCCAAAGATTTTTGGATGACTGTAGAGGTTCGGGGCGGATGATACCCTTGGATCAGAAAGTCATCCACCTGAGAATTACCTAGGCAGCTAGGAAGGGAGAGTCCCACAAAGACCCCTACACGGTAGAGCGTCCCCACAGTTACAGGGTTTCCCCCACCTGACCTTCTTGTCATCGTGGATATAGGTAGACTAGAATGGATAACTTGACCCCTTAAGTCTACCAGTTTTAAGTCCTAATTTATGCCTTTAATTCCACTTGATTAGAAGTTAATTTGACTTGTGACCTAATTTGGAGGTTGGTTGGCCCACAAAATAGACCAACTTCACCTAACCTACCCTAAAGATGATAGAATGAAATCTAGGTCAAGGCCTAGAAATCACCCTGATTTAACTCCCAGATTATTAGGTCCACAATTTTATGATTTGAGTGAAATTTAGAGCCTGATTTTTAGGATTTTTCTGATTAGATATTTTCAATTAAGGGCTTGGGTGGCACACAGATGTGGGAGGGTATGTTTCCTTTTATGCAAGCAAGTGTGTACTAACACTCCAAAAACCCTAAAGTTGAACCCTAAGTGGCGCTATTTCCAAGTCCAATTTGATCTTAAAATGTTCTCCATGAATTTCAAGCTAGTGCGTAGTCCAAGGAGATTTGCAATTAAGCATAATCCCTTAATAGGTATAGGAAATTAGGGTAGGGATCTCTAACAGAATCGTCTCAAGCTTCAATCAGGTATGGAAATTTTTCACAAATCAGGAAAAACTTGCCTTTAGAATGATGATTTCTATGAAATTATGGTAGGTGATTCCTAATTGATTGTGTCATTTTTTATCTTCCCAAGATTAGGAGGTTGATTAGGGAAGAACAGAAGTTACTTGGCCTAGGAGTGGTTGCTTTGCTCTGAAGATCTCCTCGTGAAGTATCTCGCAAAATCACAAGAAAGTAGATAGGGTAAGTTAGTGCTGAAATATAATTAGATAAACCAAAAAATAGCGGTGAATTGTGTGTTTCTCACCAACAACAGTGCCAAAATGTTGAACGGGCTATTCAGGAGATTAAAGTGTCTCGTTGTAGTAAAGTCTCCTAAATTGGTCCATCAACAAATACAATTTATAACTCAAATATAAGTTCGAGGTCGAACACAGGGAGCAAGTAGGAATTCACGCACTAATCTTTAATTCGAGTTAATGAGCACAATTAATTAAGCATTAAAAATAGATATTCAATGAATACTAACCTGTCACATTATTTATTCAATGTATTTAGAAACTGCATGGAATAAAAAGAGGAGAATAAAAAACAATGGTGATTTAGATCACCACTAATCCTCTTAATTAAGCATGTATACAATTATTCAATCAGAATTCAATTGTAAACTATAGTACTTAAATTATTCAACAGTAACATAGATAATTCTCAATCAGATGCCAAGTACTTAGATGCTGCAGTGTAAAGGCACCGGTCATCTTGTTCAACTCTTCTCTTCCTTCTTTCAGAGCTTCCCTTCTCGCTTTCTTTCTTCTTCTTTCTTCCTTTCTTCTTTCATAGTATGCATAGGCCCTCTCCTTTCTTCTCCTTAGCTTCTTTTTCTTTCCTTCGTAGCACAAGGGAAACAACCTCTTCTACGACTAAGTGTCACACAGGGATACTTCTTCAAAGAGAAAAAAGCCCCCCTCTCTCTCCCCTCACAATTCCTCCTCTATTTCTCTCTCAGAACATGGCATACATTCGAGTAAATAGATCCATGTATTCAGGTATTTGGATTTAGGTGACCAAGGCTACTAGGCATGGAGGTAGCTGAGGTGTGCGTGCATGTGAGAGGGACCCAACCCCTCATGTACTGGGCGAGGTTGGTGTGACAAAATAGTAATATGCACAATTAGGGTGTTGGGGATCCACGAGGTGGGACTATGTTCCTGCTTGCAAGAAGCTGTAGTTGATGGCAATCCTTCGTAATTGGAGCTGCTGCAGTGGGTACTTTGTGCAAAAGGTGTTGCAGAGTTGTTCCTGGAATGATTCTACATCACCTAGGCATGCTATCAAGGCTAGAGTAGGTTGGATGGTGGTGCTCCACGCTAAAGAAGATGGTGGCATGGCTCGACTGTCAAGAACTTGACATGCCAAAATACGGGTTTTAAGCCCAAATTAGAGGGTTCTAGGGCATCGCCGTGGGGTGAGGAGAATGATGGAGGTGATGGCGAGCGGTTTAGTGGTGTTCAGTGATCATATTGAGTCAGAAATGATGGATTGAGCAGGAGGTGTTCGGCGGAGGTTTAGGATGGGTGGAACGTGAAACAAGTAGAGGGCTTTTGAAGGTGGAGTCAAGGCGGAGCTTCCGGGGGTGGAATGGAGGTGTTTGGTGGCGTAGGGTGCCAGTGTGAGCTTGCTAGAGCTCTCACCGAACTTGGAGAAGATAGAGGGCGAGTGTGTGAATGGCTATCAAAATTGGAGGATAAGGGGCTAGGGAGATTAAGGAGGAGAGGAAAAGGCCGAACCTAGTTATAGGACAGAAAGGGAAAGGAAACCCACGCCGGTGTGATGGCCGGACGTGGGAGAGATGAACCCTTCGGTGAGGTGAATGACAGCGAGGAAAGTTCAAAAACGATGGGGCTTTGGCCGACCACTGTTGGAGGAAGGACGGGAGGACAACTGTGCCTCCAATTTGACGATTGAAGTTGCAGATGAAGGAGAATGAGGAGGGCTGCTAGAGCGTAGGTCGGAGGAGACCAAAGATAGGAAAAAGGGAAGATTTTTGAGGCCAAACCTAGCTAAGGAGCATGACTGTTTGGTGCGTAGATCGCGTAAAAGATAAATACGTCGTAGTATAGCATGAAATACGTCTCTATAAATAAAATTAACGGAACTGGGAGTCTCGGTCGATCACAGTGAAGCAGAAAAATGCTTTTGATTTCATTCACTTATTCTAAATCTAGTTAATAAATAATAGACACAATGAATCATGATATATATATCACATAGAGCGTTTGAACATGAATTTCATACATGAAACTAAACTAAATGATAATTTGAATATAAACTACTTATGGAATAGAACAAGGACACCATGGCTAGATCGAGGTGGCCTTTTGGAGAGGTCGAGAGAAGCAGCACCAATCCGACAGGGTGGTCGAACGGATTCTTCAGACGGAGGCAGAGAAGACGGGAAGAAAAAGAGAGAGGTAGAAGAAGGAAGAAGAGAATGAGAGAGTTGAGAGAGAGTTGTTTTTCAAGGGGGGGCCCTTAGGTCCTTTTATAAACGTTTTTTCTCTCGTGCAAATCCTTCACCAAATCCGTCTTCTTGGTTGGTTTATTCTGTTGCTGCCACATGGTGCATTCTAATGCCCTCAGATCCTCATCGCACGCTCCCACGATCCCGCACCGCTTCTTCGCATTTTCATCTATAAATCCTGCCTCATCATCTCAGCCATCAGATCTTGCAATCGAATGGCTTAAGCGCATGCTCTTCACGATCCTTAGCGCGATTCACGCGCCTTCCTGATTTCGCAACAACCCACGCAATCGTGCGTCCTGCCCGTAGTGCGCTCTGATCATGCCACGTGGTGCGCTGTACACCTTCCACTTGCGCATCCGCGCTAGCATGCACTAGCCCGCAACCCAACACAAATTTCTGCGCAGTGCACGTCTCGAACCCACGCCTGCGCATACGCGGACTCGCATGCGAACCAATCCGCTATGCAAAGCCTTTGTAATATATACTTAATTATATTTATATTAATCTATTCTGGATGGCAATGTGGCACGTTCATGGCCGTTGGATGTTCTGGATGAACATCCAACGATCCACGCTATGAGGCGAGGTGCCTTCAAGGGTTGGGGGCACGGCGAGGGGCGGCTGTGATGGTGCCACGTGGCACCATCGTGGCCGTCCGTTCTTCTTCTCTTTATATCTGATGACGTAGGCCTTCGATTAAGTTGATTTATGCACCGTTGGACTGCAAACGTCGATCCGGATCTATCCGTATGGTTGGATTTGTCATCTGAGGTATGGATCTTCTTCAATTCACCCCTTGGCTCTTGTTCTTCTGTGGACTCCCTAGGGTGCTACGGAAGTCTGATTGATGCGATCTTGGATGCGTTGGACTCCCGTCGTTATTCCAAACAAATCCATAATGTTGGATCGACCATCTGTGGCCCTGGATTACCTGCCATCATTAGTACCTCTTAAATAACATAGTTTAATACATAAAACACATCTATCAACTACGATGCAGAATACGATGCGTATGCATGCAGAATGTTCATGCTAAGATAAGTTCTAGCTTAATTCAGGCGAGTTAAGGCCTATGATTGCTGCGCAATCATACCCCCATGTCTAAATCTTGCTAGTCCCTAGCATGTGCAAGACTAAAAACATTTTACCAAGAGTTAAACTAAAGATTTATTTCTTTTTACTGAATCCAAAAATTCAGAATCCAGATAACTATGAATATATAATATTGTAGCTTCTGCAACAGATCCAAGCGAAGACTCGATATACATTTAAAGCTTGTACTTGACCCCTAGTAAAATTCTGTTGGAACAGGCGAACCTCCTCTCTTGGGGTTAGAAAATATTTTCTGATTTTGGCCCCGATGTTTGGATTAGGTAGGAGATGTCTGAGTTAACTGGATTGTATTTGGTGGCTCACTCTCTTCTGGTGCTTCTTAGAGACTAGTATTTTAGAATTTAGATTTCCACATTATTGAATAAATCAACTTAGAGAGGGGCTGGAAAAACTGTGCTTTCTTTAATCTTTTGTACTCTTCTCTCTTTTTTTCTTTTTCTTGTTGAGCTCACATCTCACCAGATTTGAAAATGTATTTGGTGGTCTCACATGCCATGACACTTTAATTAGGTTCTGATAACCCTACCACTAAGTCAGACTTCTCAGCCCGTATTCAGGCGGTCAGAAATACAAAAAAAGTAGGTTAAGGCTGTATTTGGTGGTTCTTGAGGGTGGTAGGTGTTTTTGTCTCAAAACATTTCAAAACATTTAACTTAACTCACATTACGCAACTGTTTTACATAACACCCCTTTTTTTGTTTTTTTTTTCTTCTCTCTTCTTTTTTTTTTCTTCGAGCAAACAACTCTTTTGTATGCAAATCTATTAGCAGAATGTCACTGACATGCGGTTGTGCGTGTGTGTTAAGAAGTGTCGTTATAGTCGCACTTGCAACGTCGGTTTTAAAGTAAATAAACAGAGGTGAGTCCGAGTGTCGGTCTTAGGGAGGCGTGAAAATCAGATTTTTCTTATCACTTATTATCACGAAAAGAACGGAGTTTTGCTTGCGAAAGGTGTGGTTTTGAAAAGCGAGAGAGAGATAGAGAGAGAGATTAGGGTTAGAGCGTTCCTTGTTTGATCATGCAACTTAAACAGAAATTAAAGTAACAACTGAACATAAAATAACCTCATTAATCATGCACTTTTAGTTCATAGCTTACATCAATAAATACATGCTCAAAAGTAATGGAAAGCTTAAAAGAGAGAGAGAGAGGATGGATAGCGACGAGGCAGCCACGGCGGTGGAGGAGGCTTCGTCGGCGGCTCGTCGTCTCCAGTGATTACAAGAGGGCCTAAAGCTAGCTAAGAGAGGGGTGGAGTAGTTGCAAGGGAAGTGAATGCCTTGAATGAATGGTTGGAGGGGATTTAAATAGGGTTAAGGGCTTTCTAAAAGAAGAAGGGGCTTTAGCGACGTCTGGGACGTCGCTAAAACCACTCCAAAATCGTCGGTGAAGCCCTCTAGCCCGTCGGTCAACCGCGCGCATCGTTCTTCTTCGTGCTCAATCCACGGCCACTGGGTGAGAACCATCCGATAGAAGATCGGATGGCTGAGATCTCTCCTTGGCTACGCTTGGATCACACCTCGGGCACACGTGTGCGCGGGCGTCGTCACCCGACGTGTGCACGTGCATGGGCGCTTGCAATCCGTGGGTGTGCCGCGTGGCGCAATCTCGGCTGCCTGCTGCTGATCGGGCGGCCTAATTTCGCTGCGTGTGCCTTTGTCTTCAATTTCACACACCGCATGACTCGAACCCACGTCACGTGCGTGCGGGCGTGTGCGCTAACCGTTGCACGACGCCCGCACTTTGTCGCGGTGATTGCGGGCGGGCGCGCGAGTCTCAGTCGTCCGATCAAAGATCGACGGCTGAGATCTGATCTCAGCTGGATGAAGAGGTGGCATGCGATGGAGCGGGGGTGACGTGGAGCAATGAGGGCCGTTGATCTCCAGATCAACGGTTAGAACTTCTTGGGCCATTGTAGGAGCTCCGGATGTCGGATTTGGCCGATATTGAGTCTGTTGGACTCCGTTCGTCGTTCTGAATCCATCAACGTGATCCGATTGCTCATCTGAGGCCTGCTTTGACAAGTACTTACACAAATGGCCATTAATACAGTTTTATAAGCAATCTTAGTACATGATGCATGCAATGCTCCCATTCTACTTATGTTGTGCCATTTATTCTTAAGATGGGCCATATTCAGCATAATTATCACCCCCTTGTGCAGTGTTATCATACCCCCATGCTTACTCCTTGCTAGTCCCTAGCAAGGTTTATTCTAGCCTTTATTTTCTTTCAGAATTTAAGAAGTAATTGCTTAGACACTTCGTCATATGTCAATAGGAGGAAATATACTAAGATCTTAATCTACAAAGACTAAGCAGCGCCCGAGTGTCTGCCAAAATACGAATCGCCCGAATCCTTGCTTTAATGTATATAACTATACATATGTATATGTATATATATATTTTTTTTTTTAGAATTTTTTTCGGAATTCAGTGTGGGTTGGTAACTTTTTACGGCTACCCAACCCACCAAAAACTCGGTCAAAACCCTAAGTGCTAAGCATCTTGGTGTGAAGATTGTGATAGACTCACTCAACGGTAATTTAGATAGACTTCGGGTTTCTACGCCTCTAGGTGACCGGAAAAGAAAATATATTTGCCTGAAGGTGTATTTTTTCGATTGGTTGCTTTCTCCCTACGTTTGTTTTAATTGGGGTCAACACAAGGATTTTTCCAGTGTATATCTCCCCGGCTTGTACTACTTCCTCGCTTCTTCCTTAAGTGGTTTGGTTCTTTTTGTGCAGTTATTGAGCTGGGCTCTGGACAACCGACCAATGGGCTGTTACCCACAATCACTTGCCAGCCATATTGTGTGGTGAAGTGTGGTTTATTTTCTTTTCTTCTCCTCTTTTTTTTTTCGTAGGTGGCTTCCCTGATCTCAAATGTACCTAGAGGCAATGAAGAAGAAATGGTCTGTGGCTAGGTTTTGGACAACCTGCCAATGGGCTGTTACCCATGACAACTTGCCAGCCATACTACCGTAGAGAGTTCATTAGCTACCCAATTTCTGTCAAAATCTTCGAGGAGTGAGTCTGTGCAAAAATGTGTGTAGATGCTTAGACTCAAAGTTTTTCTGAGTTAGAGGGTGAGTTGATAAGTCGTATACTTATCACCTTATTTAGTAGGTGGATTAGAATGGCTTAGGGTTGTAAGGATTTGAAGCTAAATCCATATTTTAACAGACACCAAGGCTGATTAGGCCTGAAGGTCTGAAAAGTCTAAGTATTTAAGTTCTTTTTTTGTATTATTTTCCACTATTGACAAGTTTCTAATGCCTAAGTTTTCTTCCTAAATTCAATTTATTTTTTTTATTTTATTTTTTTTATTCAAACTGATTAAATGAGCTCAGGATTGTGCAATTTACCACCCCCTCATGCTTAAGTTGGACAATGTCCTCATTGGCAAGTACATGGATGCATAAGGGTTCAAAAAGATAGTACCTGAGTGACGTAAAATATCGGATCAGTCTGAATCCTCTGGGTTGCCTCCCAGGAAGCGCTGAGTTTAACGCCTCAAGCTAGGCGGTGCTCTGTCTCAGCCCTCAACGAGGGTGACACTCTCCTTTGGGGGAACATGGGCCAGGAAATGCTTCAATCTTTGATGGTTAACTATAAAAGTGTGCCCAGTGTTAGGATCAGCAATTTCAACCGCCCCATTAGAGTAGGGCTTAACCACCCGAAATGGTCCTATCCATTTGGACCTGAGTTTCCCCGGGAAGAGTTTTAGGTGGGCGTCAAACAGCCAGACTTGCTGGTTAGGCTCAAATGTTTTTCTATAAATTAGCTAGTCATGGACGGCTTTCATTTTTTCCTTATACAGTCGACTATTGTCAAAGGCGTCCCGACGAATTTCTTCGAGCTCAGATAATTAGAGCATCCTTTGCGCACCGGCTAACTGGGGATCCATGTTACATTGCTTAACAGCCCAGTAATCCCAGTGTTCCAATTCGACAGGGAGATGGCAGGCTTTGCCAAAGACCAAGCGATAAGGCGACATGCCTATCAGGGTCTTGAAAGCGGTCCTGTATGCCCACAGGGCATCATCAAGTTGTGTGGACCAGTCTTTCCTGTCAAGTCTCACAGTCTTCTGTAAAATGTTCTTGATTTGTCTATTTGAGACCTCGGTCTGCCCGTTTGTTTGCGGATGATACGGGGTAGCAATGCAGTGGTTCACCCCATATTTTCTAAGCAGGGCACGGAATTGGGAATGAATAAAATGGCTTCCAACAACACTGATCATGGCCTTGGGTATTCCAAACCGGGAAAAAATGTTCTTCTTAACAAAGTCCATGACAGTCCTGTGATCGCATCGGCGGGTGGCGACGGCTTCAATCCATTTGGAAACATAGTCTACCAAGACCAGGATGTACTCGAAGCCGTTGGATGGTGGAAAGGGGCCCATAAAATCGATACCCCAAACGTCAAAGATTTCAATAATCAAAATGGGCTGAAGGGGTATCATATCTTTTTTGGTCATGGTCCCCAGCGTTTGGCAGCGTGAGCAAGTCTTCGCAAAGTTGTTTGCATTGTTAAATAGGGACGGCCAGTAAAATCCAGACTGCAAAACCTTTGCAGCTGTTTTCTTTCCAGAGAAGTGGCCGCCACAAGCCTGGTCATGACAAAAGGAAAGCACACTCTGAACTTCATCTTCGGGGATACACCTCCTGATGATCTGGTTAGCACAGAGGCAAAACAGCATGGGATCATCCCAGAAATAGTGCTTGGCCTCAGCTAAGAACCTATCCCATTGCTGTCTGGACCAGCTGTGTGGGGTTTGTCCTACAACCAGGTAGTTGACATAGTCAGCATACCATGGCATTTTCTTATCTTGCATAGCCAGGATGTGTTCATCAGTGAAGGCATCAGATAGAGGTAGGGAGGATCCAATGTGGTCTGGATGAAGTTTAGACAAGTGGTCAGCTACCACATTCTTCGATCCGGCCTTGTCTCAGATTTCCAGGTCAAATTCCTGCAAAAGCAGGATCCATCTGATGAGCCTGGGCTTTGCGTCCTTCTTGGCCAATAGGTGCCGGATGCCTGAATGGTCAATGTAAATAGTGACGTGGGATCCCAGCAAGTACGATCGGAACTTTTCAAGTCCAAAGACTACAGCAGCAACTCTTTCTTTATGACCGTATAATTACGTTGGGCCTCATCCAACGTTTTGCTCGTGTAGTAGATCACCACGGGCTTCTTGTCTTGCCTTTGTCCCATGATAGCACCTATGGAAAAATCTGATGCATCACACATAATCTCAAAGTCCTGAGACCAGTCTGGGGGTTGAAGTACAGGTGCGATGGAGACTAAGTCCTGGAGGGTGTGATAAGCCTGGATGCAATCAGAAGACATGTGGAATATGGCGTCATTGGCTAGAAGGTCGGTCAAGGGTTTGGAAAGCTTGGAAAAGTCATTAATGAACCTTCGGTAGAAGCCAACATGTCCTAGGAAGGAGCAAATCTGTCGGACTGAGCTAGGTGGAGGAAGTTTGGAAATTAAATCAACCTAAGCCCGATCTACCTCGATGCCCCTATGCAATAAGATGTGACCGAGGACAATTCCTTCTTGAACCATAAAATGGCTCTTTTCCCAACTTAACACCAGGTTAACCTCGATACATCGTTTCAGGATTTTCTCCAAGTTGCTCAGACAATGGTCGAATGAATTCCCGAATACAGAGAAATCATCCATAAAGACCTCTAAGTATTGACCTACCATTTCTCAAAAAATGGCTAGCATGCAATGCTGGAAGGTCGCAGGTGCATTACATAACCCAAACGGCATTCGACGGAAAGCAAACGTGCCATATGCGCAGGTGAATGTGATTTTTTCCTGATCTTCTGGAGCAATTGCTACTTGGTTTTATCCTGAATATCCATCCAGGAAGCAAAAATACTTCTACCCTGCCAATCTTTCAAGGATTTGGTCAATGAATGGCAAGGGGAAATGATCCTTCTTAGTGGCTTCATTGAGCTTCCTATAATCAATACACACCCGCCATGCGGTGGTGGTGCGGGTGGGGATGGATTCGCCATGATCATTGGTGACAACGCTGAGCCCGGCTTTCTTGGGAACTACTTGAGTGGGGCTCACCCAGGGGCTATCAGAGATAGGATATATGATGTCGGCGTCAAGCTACTTGATAATTTCTTTTTTAACGACCTCCCGCATGTTTGGGTTTAAACGTCTCTGCATCTGGCGGGAAGGCCGTGCCCCGTCTTCTAGGTAAATCTTATGGGTGCAATAGGTGGGGCTAATTCCTCTTAAGTCTGAAATGGTCCAACCAATGGCGACCCGATGTTCTGAAAGGGTCGCAGTCAACCTGAGTTCCTGATCCTTGGTTAGATGAGAATTAATAATCACTAGGAAAGTCTGGTCAAGTCCCAGGAAGACATACTTGAGATTCTCGGGCAATGGTTTAAGTTTAGGTGTGGGTGGAACCACAGTCGATGGGAAGGGAAAGGGCGGGAGTTGATCAACATCGATCTCCTCAAATGGTGTCGTGTGATGGTACTCAGCCTTACAGAGGTCCGCAGGTAATGATGGTGACGGGTCAGTACAGTCACTACGGGATTGGTGGTCTGATACAGAACTGAGGGTGAGGCATTCCTCGATCAGAGATTCCACGGGATCATGTTCCTCAACGCAATCGCAATCAAAAGACTTTGTCACTCGGAAGATATCCAATTGCATTTTCCTATCCCCGAAGGCGATTTCCATACATCCCGTGTCGCAATCAATGTTTGCTTTAGCCGTAGCTAAGAAAGGTCTGCCTAAGATTATGGGTGCATTCTGTAATTTTTCAGGGACTTCCATATCGAGCACCAGAAAGTCGACCGGGAAATAGAAGTCCTTGACCCGTACAATCACATCCTCGACAACCCCCTTCGGGGTTTTCACTGATCTATCAGCCAGCTAGATGGTGACAGGGGTTGGTGTCAGCTCTCCAAAGCCAAATTGGTGGTACAGGGTTGTTGGAATTAGATTGATAGAAGCACCTAGGTCTAGGAGCGCTCTATCAAACGTCATGTCCCCGATATTGTAGGAAATCAGGGGCGTTCCTGGGTCAGTTTGCTTGAGTGGAAGGTTGCTTGATATTACAGAACTTGCTTGTTCAGAGAGTACAACCTTCCTAGGTGCTTGAGGTCTCGGCTTACACTTGGGTGTACAGGCATCCTTTAAAAACTTGGCGTAAGCAGGGATGTGTTTGATGGCTTCAAGGAGCGGAATATTAATCTGTAGTTGCTAAAGATTTCCAATAGCTCCTTAGTTTCCACAACATTCTTCTTTTTCTTGATTATTTCCAAGGCCTCAGGGTAGGGTGTCTGAATGTGGATTGGTTCTATTTCTGGGTCCTTGGTTGGTGCCTCTTCTGAGTCGGGTGTTTCAGCGGGTGAAGTCTCAGGGAGAGTCGGCCATTTGGGATCCTAGGTTTTGGTGCCGCTTCTCAAGGTTACCGCATTCGCAGAGACATTGGGGCCCTGGGTTGATCCTTGAGAAGACGAGGACGAAGAAGCACCAAGCCCAGGAGGTGTTTGCGGGGCCGGCTGGACCATGTGAGCCTGCCCGGGGTTGCTTTGGAACCCTTGCGAATTGGGGCATCTGTTAATTATGTTTCTCGGGTTTGGATGTGGTTGGGAAGGTAGGGATCCTTGTTGTTTACAGTCCAAGAGTTGGCTTAACTGTCCCTTTACCAAGGCCATTTCCTCATGATGTTTCTGGTTCATGTCAGCCATCATCTTTATTAGGGTATCCATTTGGTTTTGTGGGGGAGGGACCGCCCTATTATGAATATATTGGGGTCAAACTGGTGGTCCTTACTGATAGGGGCAAGTGTGGCTATTGGTTTAGCTTGGGCTGGTTCTGGAATTGCAGTGGTTTCTGGCTTGCCCAACCAAAGTTGGGGTGGTTACGCCAGCCAGTGTTGTAAGTGTTGGAGAAAGGGTCAGGTTTCGCATAACCTTGGACAGCTTGCACATCTTCTAGGTTAGCCGATGTTGACGAAGAGGGAAGGGAGTAATCAAGGGTTGAGGGAGCAAAGGTCCCTCCCTAGAACGTGGTTAGGGGTTGTTCCAGGTTCAGTTGGGTAAAGGGCTGGACTAGGTCAATATTATGCGCTCCCTTTGCTAGGGAGAAAGTCTGTAAGGGGTTCCTGCTCTGGTTCAGTAGCTCATCAATCTTTTTGTCCACCAATTCCACTCGATCCAATTTCTTGGCAATGATGTCCATGTCAACCATTCCAGAATTTGCTTGTACCTCATAAATCCCACCACGGGGTTGACTGGACCTGTTGAACTGGGTCATAGAGGCATTGTTGAGTGAATTCTCGCTCATAGACTCAAAGAGCTCAAACACGCTCTCCTCGTCTTTGTTTAGGAAGTTCCCCTCGCATGAGGCATCGACGAAGTTCCGCAGGTTGCTGTCCAGACCATGGTAGAAAATCTGGGCCAATTGCCACCTTGGTACTTCGTGGTGTGGGCATTTCCTCAAGAGTTCATTAAATCTTTCCCACGCCTCATGAAATTGTTCCCCACCATGGAGTGTAAAGGTAGTAATAGCTCTTATGAGGGCGTTGGTTTTTCCTATGGAGAAGAATTTCTTTAAAAATGCATGCCTCATTTCTTCCCAGGTGGTGATGGGCCTACCTAGGGTTCTAAGCCAATGAGAAGCCTTGTCTCTTAATGAGAAGGGAAACATCTTGATTAGAACAATGTCAAGGCTAATGTTCCTAGGTTTCACAGTTCGCGCTATGCGGTCAAGATCCTCTAAGTGCTGAAAGGGGTCGTCATTTGAGCTTCCATGAAAGTGGCTCTGGATCAGACTTAAGACATTCGATTTCAGCTCAAAATCATCCCCCCTCGAGGATCTTAAGGTGTGGCTCGACTCTAATAGCAGAGGGATTATAGAAATTGCAGAGGGGCCTTGGCTGATCCTAAAATGGTGGTATATCAAGTGGTGGTTGCCCTGGTATGTCTTGGAAAGGTGGTGGTGGTTGTTCTTGTGGGTTCTGTAACCGTTGTATGGCTTGCATGATGGTGTGGATTTGTAGTTGCTGAAGCCGATGGTTAGCATTGATTTGGGCTTGGATGATGGCCATAGCATCTGGTGGGGGTTGATCCGCAGCCTCATCTACCCTAGGTTCAACCATGTTTCCAATAGAATTGCGTCGCCTAGATTCCTGCCCCAAAACACACAACTCGGGATGCAGTGAGCATCTCCCGTGCATACACTAGAGAAGAACAGGAGGGGATGCGGGGGGAGACAAATGCGAGAAATGTGTTTCAATCAAGCACACAAGACTAGTCCTTATGGTGTATTCCTTAGGTGACCTAGAAATCTCACAAAGGGTGATTAAGTCCGTAAGCACTGGACTCCCCTTCCCAAGGCTAATCTAGCCAGGTTGATTATGAGGGGATTGCAGGGAAGGTTCTTCCTTTGACTTGCGCCTCCGGTTTTGTAGACCCCACAACCGTGGTTGTTTAACACTGCCCAGTAGCCTAGTGACCAGATTCTACCAAGGGAATGAAAGCCAAGTGCCCAGCAAACAAAACCTCGCCTTTCGAGACTTAACTCAATCCTGCCTAGGGCATGTCTACTCAGTATTAAAGGGTTAGGATAGTGCCTATGCTTAGGGTTATGTGATGAGGCGTTGATTGGGGTGGTGCCTCCTAATTTTCCACTTTTAAGGTGTGTGCTTCTAGGAAAACATGGCTTTCAAGCAAGGATTTTTTAAGATGTGGTATCTTTTAGTGTTTCATCCTTACTTTAATACTTTTTAGGGTTGACGTGTCTTAATGTTTTCAGACAAGTTTTAGTGGGCACGTCAAGTTCTGCACACAATTCAATGAAAGTAGATTTCCTTTTATTCTGTAGAGGCTCTAAAACCCTAATGTACTCATCCTAATGATCATGCAACTTCTATTAGATGAGTCGATTTTAGGGTTGAGTGGTGCGGCCCAGGTCAACTCATGGTGGCTTCGTAAGCACCACTTAAGAAAAAGAAAAGAACACTCCAAGAATTTATTCAGAATGTTAGAGTGTACATTTTTTTGTAGGGTGATGTGTTAAGGATGTGGGTCAAGCAATAATACACCATGCCAATTTTTTTCAATTTTTACAATTTTTTTAGTTTTTTCACACAAGCAAACAATCATGAGAGAAGAATTACTCACTATCGGTCCTCGTAGCGCCTACTCCCTTGCTACAGTCGTGGGATGCGTCGCATCGCCATCCACGCACTAAATTCCTGCAACCATCAAGTAAAAAGGAAAATAGGGCATTAGACGATGTGAGAATGAATGTGGAATGGAGGTGACAAAACAAATCTGTTGCCTCCCCGACAACGGCGCCAAAAACTAACATGCGGTTGTGCGTGTGTGTTAAGAAGTGTCATTATAGTTGCACTTGCAATGCTGGTTTTAAAGTAAATAAACGGAGGTGAGTCTGAGTGTCGGTCTCAGAGAGGCGTGAAAATCAGATTTTTCTTGTCACTTGTTGTCACAGAAAGCGCGGAGTTTTGCTTGCGAAAGGTGCGGTTTTGAAAAGCGAGAGAGAGATAGAGAGAGGGAGAGATTAGGGTTAGAGCGTTCCTTATTTGATCATGCAACTTAAATAGAAATTAAAGTAACAATTGAACATAAAGTAGGTTCATTAATCATGCACTTTTAGTTCATAGCTTACATCAATAAATGCATGCTCAAAAGTAATGGAAAGCTTAAAAGAGAGAGAGAGAGGATGGAGAGCAACGAGGCAGCCACGGCGGTGGAGTAGGCTCCATCGGTGGCTCGCAGTCTCCGACGATTACAAGAGGGCCTAAAGCTAGCTAAGAAAGGGGTGGAGTAGTTGCAAGGGAAGTGAATGCCTTGAATGAGTGGTTGGAGGGGGTTTAAATAGGGTTAACGGCTTTCTAAAAGAAGGGGCTTTAGCGACGTCCGGGACGTCGCTAAAACCACTCCAAAAGCGTCGGTGAAGCCCTCCAACCGACCGGTCAACCGCGCGCGTCGTTCTTCTTTGCACTCAATCCGCGGCCGCTGCGTGAGAGCCGTTCGATCGAAGATCGGACAGCTGAGATCTCTCCTTGGCTGTGCTTGGATCGTGCCTCGAGTGCACGTGTGCACGGGCGTCGTCGCCCGGCGTGCGCACGTGCGTGGGCGCTCGCGATCTATGGACATGCCGTGTGGCGCAATCTCGGTCGTCCGCTGCTGATCGGGCGGCCCAATTTCGCCGCGATCACCTTCGTCTTCAATTTCACGCACCGCGCGGCTTGAACCCACGTCGCGTGCGTGCGGGCGTGCGCGCTAACCATTGCACCACGCCCGCACTTTGTCACAGCGATTGCGGGCAGGCACACGAGTCTCAGCCGTCCGATCAAAGATCGACGGCTGAGATTTGATCTCGGCTAGATGAAGAGGTGGCGTGCGGTGGAGCGGGGGTGATGTGGCGCAATGAGGGCCATTGATCTCCAGATCAATGGTCAGAACTTCTTGGGCGAATTGTAGGAGCTCCGGATGTTGGATTTGGCCAATCTTGAGTCCGTTGGACTCCGTTCGTTGTTCTGAATCCATCCGTGCAGTCCGATTGCTAATCTCAGGCCTGCTTTCACAAGTGCTTACACAAATGGCTGTTAATACAGTTTTATAAGCAATCTCGGTACATGATGCATGCAATGCTCCCATTCTACTTATATTGTGGCTTTTATTCTTAAGATGGGCCATATTCAACATAATTATCACCCCCTTGTGCAGTGTTATCAGTCACAACACAACATACTGCTGTATTTATCAACATAACATAACACGACATATGTACTTTTATACATGAGGCATTCTTGGGGAATTTTGGGATGACTAAGAGGATTTTGGGTGGCTTATTTGGTGGAAGTGCTTCCTCTTGGCACTGGGTAGGGGACGGATAGGACGACGTATTTCTGACCTTGACATCTGTACCCTCCTTCAGCTAAGGATTCCGTAGAGGACGGTTGTGGCCATCCACCTCAGTCATAGTTTTATTAGAACCCACTCTCTGTGTTTTTGTCTTCTTTGGTAGCTCTCATATGGAATTTCTCGCAAATTTAGTATGCAAGAACTGAGAGTGAAAACTATGCCCAACTCTAAGTGTCATTATTCAATTATTAAAGATTCCTTATACTAGCCTTAGAGCACCAGTAAACTCTCTACTCTCACCTCACATATATTTTGGTGGAGCTACTAGAAGATAGTTCACCTGACTCCCTTATTGCTATCCAAGGGTTCAGGAGAAGAAGCGATGCTTCTTTTTGACAAACTAGAAATGTCTATCAGTTTTCATAGAGGATCCATTGCAAAATATCCATGCAAGTATGAAATTATACTGGATTCTAAGTCTAGGAATCTACTAAAGAATAAATCTTTAATAAAACCTCTTGATAAAATATCTAATCCCCCCAATTGTTGGTAGAAAATTTTCAGTTTTTATGAACTACCCCCCCATGCCTAAGTATCTACATGTCCTCGTGCAAGAATAAAAGAAATTGGAATAAGGCTGGGAGTATGTGGATAGAAATCACTTGGAACTGCTTCTGAGTTATCATTCAGCTCACGCCATTGCTGTATTGCCATACACAATATGCAAAACATTATGCAAAAATGAAACATACTATGTATATATGGTATGTATATATGTATACGTGCTGAGTTTAACGCCTCTAGCTGGGCAACTCATCAGTCATACGTCCTCAAGAAGATGTATCGTTTCATTAGTAGGAGGTTCCTGGGTAAAGAATGATTTGAGGCGCTGGCCATTAACCGTAAAAACGTGCCCAGATTTTGGGTCTCTAATTTGGATCGCCCCATTAGGATACGGGTGGACCACCAGAAAAGGCCCAATCCACTTGGACTTGAGCTTTCCCGCAAAGAATTTGAGTTAGGTGTCAAACAACCAAACCTGTTGGTTAGGTGCGAACTCCTTCCTCCAGATGTGTCAATCATGGAAAGCTTTTGTCTTGTCCTTGTATATTTTTGCATTCTCATATGCTTCCCTCCTAATCTCCTCTAACTCACTGAGCTGGAGCTTCCTTTCATAACCTCCAACGTCAAGGTTAAAATTACACTTCTTCACCGCCCAAAAGGCATGGTGCTCCAACTCCACAGGAAGGTGACAGGCCTTTCCATACACCATGCGGTATGGTGACATTCCGAGCGGGGCCTTGTACGCGGTCCGATACGCCCATAGAGCATCGATCAACCAATCGGACCAATCCTTCCTATCAGGTCTAACCGTCTTTTGAAGGATAAGATTTATTTGACGGTTTGATACTTCAGCCTGCCCATTGGTCTATGGGTGATATAGGGTAGCAATGCGGTGCTGCACCTCGTATTTCTTCAATAATGATCTGAAATGGGCATGGATGAAGTGGCTTCCCCTATCACTTATTAGGGTGCGGGGAACTTCGAATCTTGCAAAAATAAATTCTTAGACAAAGGATATAATAGTCTTATGTTCAGCTCGTCTTGCTGGGATGGCTTCTACCCACTTTGAGACAGTCTACTGCGAGGAGTATGTACTCAAAACCATGTGAGTTCGGGAAGGGGCCCATAAAGTCGATGCCCAGACATCAAACACTTCTATGACCAGAATGGATTGGAGAGGCATCATGTCTCTTCAGGTCATAGAACCGACTGCCTGGCATCGCTTACAACACTTGGCAAACTCGTGTGTATCTCTGAAAATGGTCGGCCAGAAAAATCCCAACTACAAAATCTTTGTAGTAGTTTTTTGCCCCGAGAAATGACCCCCACAAGCGTCACTATGGCAGAAGGATAGCACACTAGAGATTTCTGAATCGGGGATGCATCTACGGATGATCTGATCAGCCCCAATGTGAAAGAGCAATGGGTCATCCCAAAAATAAAACTTAGCCTCTGATATAAATTTGAGCATTTGGTCCTTGGATAACCCCACAGGTAGCCTGCCTGTGACAAGATAGTTTACTATATCAGCATACCAAGGAAACTCCACAGAGTTGATAGATAGTAGAGACTCATCTAGAAATCGGTCTGATATCGACAGGGAGTACGGAATGTAGTCTGGGTCTAGCCGAGACAAGTGGTCCACCACAATATTATGTGCTCCGACTTTATTGCATATTTCAATATCAAACTCCTGCAACAGAAGGATCCATCTAATAAGGTGGGGTTTGGCATCCTTCTTTGCCAACAAATGCTGGAGGGCAGAATGGTCTGTGTAGATGATAACTTTGGACCTGAGTAAGTATGACCTAAATTTCTCCAACCGGAATGCTACGACCAGCAATTCTTTCTCAGTGACTATATAGTTACACTGAGCCTCGTTCAGCATTTTGCTGGCGTAGTATATTACAAATGGATGGTGCTCCTAACACTAGCCAAGAACAGCTTTGATAGTGAAGTTGGAGGCATCACACATCATCTCGAAGTCGAGTGACTAGTGGGGGGGTTGGAGAATAGGTGCACTGGAGACAGCGTTTCGCAAGGTTTGGAAAGCGCTGAGACATGAGGAGTCGAATTCAAAAGGCGTGTCGGTTACCAGAAGATTCATTAATTGACGAGCAATTTTCGAGAAATCTTGAATGAATCTTCGATAAAATCCGACATGCCCTAAGAATGATCTGATTTTCCTGACAGAGCTAGGCAGAGGTAATCGCGAAATGATTTCGGACTTATCTCGGTCAACCTCGAGTCCATTAGAGGAGATCCTGTGACCTAGTACGATGCCATCCCTCACCATAAAATGGCTTTTTTCCCATGAAAGTACTAGGTTAACTTCTATACATCTCCTCAAAATCTTTGTGAGGTTATCGAGACAAGATGAGAAATCATCTCCAAACACGGAGAAGTCGTCCATGAACACTTCTACGCAATCCCCGATCATGTCTGAAAAGATGGCCATCATGCATTGCTGAAAAGTAGCTGGTGCGTTGTAGAGGCCGAAAGGCATCCGCTTAAAAGTGAATGTTCCAAAGGGACACGTAAAAGTCATCTTATCTTGGTCTTCCGGGTTGATTGCGACTTGATTGTACCAGGGGTATCCATCCAGAAAGTAGAAGAAACTTTGCCCGGTTAGCCATTCTAGAATCTAATCAATAAAGGGAAAAGGAAAATGATCCTTTTTGGTAATCGAGTTTAGCTTCCTATAGTCAATGCAGACCTGCCAAGAAGTCATGGTGCGGGTCGGGATGGATTCTCCCAATTCATTTCTGATTACGGTGAGTCCTGCCTTTTTGGGTACTATATGAATGGGACTCACCCACTGGTTGTCGGAAATTGGATATATAATGTCTGCGTCCAGCCATTTAATGGTCTCCTTTTTGACAACCTTGAACATATTTGGATTTAGGCATCTCTGAGGTTGTCTCGACGGTCTCACCCCTTCATCAGTGTAGATATGGTGAGTGCAATATGAGGGGCAAATTGCGTGGAGATCAGCAATGCCCCACCCGGTAGTAGCCCTATGTGTTCGCAAAACGGATAGATCAGCAATGCCCCACCTGTGGAGATCAACAATGCCACCAAGGATTGGAGGTAGATGATAATGCTAATGTCATCATGACATCTATGAGGGACTTAAATGCAAAGTTGATTAAACGGTAATCAAATAGGTCCCTCTAGATTTTAGGGTAACCTAATTATGACCCAAGAATCTAATGGTGACTTCAATTTTGAGTTTTAAAAAAGTTTGATTAGTCAATTTGTATTTTAACCCAAAATACAATAAATGTTAACATTGGTCTTTGATTTAGGTCAAATTGGGCTCTTTTTATAAAGTTGATCGTTATAAAGCTTAGGGAATATTTTTCAATGATTTTTAGAAAGCTTATATTACATTTATTTCAATTAAAACCCTTTAAATTAAAGTGTCGGATTTTTTTAAATTTTCAATTGACTTTATTTCATAAAATCCTTAAATCAATCAAAGTAAGCCCACTTATTGAAAATTTAAGCTTAATTGACCTTCAATTAAGTACAGGTTCAACCCTGAGTTAATCTACACTTATATTTTCTTATTAAAATAGTAGAATTAATCAATTTTGATGTATGCCCTCAAATTCTTGATATGCTTAAGCTATACCCTTTAATAGTTTAATTACGTGAATTTACACTAAGAAATTAGCAAATTTGAGCTAGATATAGAGGATGGTGGTGTTACCATCAGTAGTAGAATTTTATATGTGGTTTGAAGCTTATCACTTTTCATTCCTGCTTTGATATGTAGTTTTGCTCCTACATTCATTAACATAAGTAGAACTTTGATGCTCTTAATATTATACTTTCATCTATGCAAATTTCAAACATCCCTTAAATGTCATGCCATGCATTACATTTTACAAATAGAAACAGGGAGCACATTTCTTTGATTAACTTTACATTAAGCTTTTTGTTAATAACAAAGCAGGATAAATATTCTATATGCATTTATTTTAAGCAACATGCATCATGCATTTTAAGCATATATAATTATAATTTTGTTACAATCAAAGATGGGGAGAATGTTGATACCCTTATTTTTATGTAACAAAATTATGTTTTATTGAGGACTAATCATTTCAGGTTATATCACGGTGACATCTTGGTGAAATGATTACAAACTAAAGAAGTCAATTGTATTTTTAGGGTTGTGATTTTTACTTTTCTGGTGTTTAGAAATATGTAAGGAACCTCAAAAACATCAACCACTTTGTTTTGACTTTTGATAGATAACAAATTTAAATTAAAAACTAAGCTTTCAGTACAGTTGATCAATCAAGTAATTAATCTTGATCGACCAATTGCCATTGATCGACCAAACCTATCTTTTTAACTGATCAAAATCACCCAATGGTCAAATCCTGATTTTGTGCTACAAGTCAATCAAAATAATCCTTTAAACGATGAACATGAAATTGATTAAAATATAGTTTTAATTGACCAAACTTCATTTTAAACGATCAAACAGTAATTTTGCTTGACCAACACTGCTTTTATAAACTTTCTAAATTTGTCAGAAAAACACCTATAAATAGGACCCCTCGACCTTCATTTCAAAACACACCTCTCAGAGCAATTCCAAAGCAAAACCTACTTCTACTCTCTCTTACTTTCATACTTCTGCACCTGTTCTCAACGCTTTCTAAAGTGCGGCTCTCTAAGGCTCCAAAATTCACTGTTTGCTTATTTCGAAGATTCCATATGATATTCTGTATATTTCTTTATGTTCTTGTTGCTTTGTTTTAGGACTTAAGTTGTTGGGAGTTCCGTTCTTCTCTTGCGAAGTGTAAAGGAGAAGAAGCTTTTGTAAGAGTTTGTACCACCCTCGTTGTTAAGTGGTACGTTAGTTGATTGACTAGCTCCAACTAGTAGAAAAATCCTAAACTGGGATGCTTAGGTAGTAGATTTACCCGAAAGAGTTTCCACTATAAAATTGAGGTGTAATCTATCTTATTTCTGTGGCTTGCATTTTTAATTTTATATTATTTGTCTTGGTACACTATTTACCCCCCTCTAATGTAAACTTATAAGATCCTATAGGTACACTTAGTACCCATGATTGTAGGAGGGACAACACATGGGTTGCTATTCTATACCACCCAGGAGGTATTTTTGGATATTTGTGGGGATCCCAGAATGGGAAGAAGTTAGTTCCTCCGATGTGATTCCAATGCGGATTGTTTATTTTGATTCCTTCTATTTGATTTTTCAAGCATGGAATCATTTATCTTATCGAATCAAAAATTTCAAGCAGCCAAGATTTTATGCATCTGCAATGTGATGCGGCAAACTATTGTTCTCAACATCCATACCATTACCACAATAATAATCTTGTTTCCCTAGGTTATAGAATCGTATGCTTTATATGTGTACATTCTTCAAAATAAGTAAGCAACTTAATTTTGGCACCCAACAAACCTTCTCGACCACCAAAGCTATTCTTTATCTTATTTGATTGCCACTCCAATTTAGGTGCCCGGTCAACAATTTTAGTTTCCCAAGTCCTCGTCTTCGACCCTTGGCCTAGTTCTAGGTTTGGGTGCTTATATAGTCGATTTGGTTGGCCAAACTTGTAACAGAGCAAGTCCTAATGAAGAACCATGTATTGTTCTTCAATCCATTAAACACGAATTTGCCCCTAACTTGTTTCTCAACTCTACCAAACATCTGTACTAAATTTGAATTGTAGAATTTAGACATAAGTTCAAGCTTAATTAAGAAAATATTAAATTAAACTTCTATGAATAAGTCATCATGAAATTTACCTTAAAACTTGATTATGCTCATTAAAACTCGACATGGTTGAATATAAGGAAACATGGGGTTTCTTCCCAACGCTGAGTGTAAATGATGTGAAATTCATCGAAGAAGATTATTGGGTAATTTGGGTGTCTTCCAGGTTTAGGTGGCTAAAACCTTTGGTCCCCTAAATGAGTTAGATGGATAAGCTCATGGCCTATCCCTCTTTATTGCATGCTTGCCTGAATTTAGTCAAGCAAACTCAACATATTGGCCACCTGAAATCATAAGAAACACATCTCTTTTATTTAAATCTCACACAGTTTCTTTGTGAACTTAGAAGATGATGATAGACGAGGAAAATATGGCAAGAAGCTAGGATTCTCTAGTTGATTGTCATTAGGAACCCGAACTTTCCCTAAAATTACAAAGAAAAAGGAACTCTTAATTATAACACCTAATGCTCCACACGTATGAAGTAGAGATCAAGAAGCTTTAGAATTCCCACCTAACTCTTTAGAATGGCATTGGAACTACACTGACATTCAGCTTAGTTTGAATAAGGCAAAGCTCGATGTCTATTCATTTTTCCACACTTATGAAAGTGATGAAAAGCAACTATGGGTTTTTGAGCTATATGAATTTTCGTACAAAAAGAACATGAAATATCGTGTCACCCATGCATTTTCTCAATTAGATTCCAACTTCCTCCAAGATTATTGTGATAGAGAGAGAGGACCAGTTCAGCAGATAATGAAATTAGGTTTCATGGCGTGAAGCACTTGAAGAGAGAGAGAGAGGGAGATAAGAAAAATGAAATTAAGTTTCATGGACCAGTTCAACAGATAATTAAGGTGGGCTTGTTAAGGTTTCTTGGCATGATATAATTAATAAACACTTCAAATTAATGCAACCAATCACAATCAAGTTTTGAACTTTCTGGTCCACGTGCGTACCCTTCAAGTCTGGTCCTTATCCTATGCAATTATCAAAATCCAACGTCATGATCTATCATATTATGTTTATTGTCGTGTCGTGCTCTAGAAGGGATAAATCCAAGGGTCAATCCATTTTCTACGGAGGACCTCAAGCCAGAAGTAATCTTGAAGCATAAAAACCCAAAATATAGAACCATTTTGACTTGGACCTCTTCCATTAGGATGTTGGAATGAATATGCACGGTAACTTAATTATAGAGCTCGACAACTTTTCCAGGAGAACTTATCAAAGAAGGCTGCTCGATCGATACATCCATGTGAACACACGGTTGCTTGTTTTGAAACATTAGTATTCCCTGCTCTACGTACCTCTATATATAAATGAAGTCCCTTCCTGTGCTCCGGGATTATAAGCTCAACTCAAGAAATACCATTCACCTTAATTAAATATATCCAATCAGAAAGGAGATGGCATCCCAGATGCTCAAAGTGCCCCTCCTCGTCCTCGTAGCTTTGGCTTACTCCCAAGTGGCCTTCGCTTATGATCCAAGCCCTCTCCAGGACTTTTGCGTTGCGGACAGTACATCGAAAGGTATGCATACCTATAGCTCGAGATATATACATTTGAAAAAAAATATAAACAACTGGGCGTGCATATATATGACGATGGTATTAAACTTAAAGAAAATGTGATGGTACGCATATATATGGGAACCTGGTAATAAAAGAATTTTTAACTAACTTGCGATCGATGGTATTTATGCAGTGTTTGTGAATGGATTCACGTGCAAGAACCCTGCGAAGGTGACGGCCGAAGATTTCTTATTCTCGGGGCTGGATCGCCCTGGTGATACCGATAACCAGCTTGGCTCGAGCGTCACCCCTGTGACCGTGGCGCAGATCCCAGGCCTTAACACGCTCGGCATCTCGATGGCCCGCCTCGACTTCGAGCCTAAGGGAATCAACCCTCCCCACACCCATCCACGTGCCACCGAGATCCTTACCGTGCTCGAAGGGAAGCTGGGCGTGGGGTTCGTCACCTCCAACCAAGCCGATGGTGGCAACCGCCTCATTAGCAAGATCCTCAACAAGGGAGATGTGTTCGTGTTCCCAATCGGTCTCATCCATTTCCAGATCAACGTCGGTCGCACCAAAGCCGTCGCTATATCTGGGTTGAGCAGCCAAAACCCCGGTACCATCACCGTGGCCAACGCCCTCTTCGGCTCCGACCCCTCCATCGATCCCAACGTCCTCCAAAAAGCTTTCCAGCTTAAGAAGGACGTCATCGACTACCTGCTAGATCGATTCTAATCTAGTCAATTGAACGACAAACTATATATATATATATATATGTGTGTGTGTGTGATCGATGCATGTCTTAGTGTTTTTCCTTTTAAGGGTTTGTGTCAAGTGGTCCCATAAGTACCATCGTGTTTGTTTAGTTTTGCAAGATTAGCATGTTCAATATGTTCCCATGCATATGACTATCTACGATAAAGATGGATTCTCAAAGTCATTCATGTAGTTTGTACTTGTACGAATGTGATCGATATACTAAAAACGATTACCATGTCGATTATATATATATGTTTCCCCGATTCATATCTTGTCTCAAACTAAATTGTCGACATACTTAGCGTTGATCGATGGGCATTGAATCCTTAAGTACAATGTGAATTCATATTTTTCCTGATATGATGGAGAGGACAATCAGATTGGCATAATAAATCAACCAAATGAATTAATCATCCATTAAAAATGCCATGCCTTGCATGCTGACTGGTCATACAAGTGATAATTTATTAAAAAAGATTCTTGAGTAAAAGGAGAAATCCTTAAAAACCATCCTCTTCCATCAAATATCTATGGTTGACATGGTGTGATAGTGAGAACTCCAGAGATAATACCAAATATATACACGAATTTGTCTTCGATTGATATACCATGGGCAATCCTCTTAACTCCCCAGGTGCTCCTACCTCTCAAGAGTTGGAGAAAATTAGATAATTTCAAGGCAAGGCTTTAAGTTAAACTATGTACAACCCAATCACTAACAACAGAACTAGTCCAAATGGGGATTCTATTAAGAATTCTCAAAATAATTTTCTAATATATTAATAATCAAGTCCACGAACGTGAATCATTCGATAGCTCTCTTGATCCCTTAAACTCCTAGAACGTCTAGCACTAGTTACAACCTAATCTCTAGAATAGAAATTAGACCAGATTGGTATTTTATATAGTATTTTTGAGATAGCCCTTAAACGCAATGTATTGGAACCTATTTCCAAAGTTGATTGGTTTTGGTATTAACAAAAGAAATACCAATTGTTTATACTTGTAGATTAACTATACAAGTTTTAAGTCACATGAATCCAGAAGTACCCAATGGATAACTGTTCAAGGGCCAAGATTCTCACCGTGCATCATGAGGCTCCGAACACGTCTCAGCCCTTCATGTGTAATGAATGGCTCTGATATCAATTGAAGTATTTAGGGGATTACGTGAGGGCATGGATGCAGTGGATGCAGAAGTGTCAATTGTCAAGGTATGACAAATATTGGAAGCTCTATTGTCAGAAGCTACCTTACAGGGTTATACCCAGTATATATTAACCATCAAAAATATAAATTAGTGGAAATTTCTCTGTATTTTCAGGCTATGTACTGTGCAAAGCCATTCACAGACTGATTTGCTTTCCAAGGTGTAGCCTATCGTGTTGAGTACGTGTAAGTTTTACTTGGGTTTTGCACCCACTATCTGTTGACCTTTTGGAAATTGCCAACATTAGATGAAGGATTCTTTGTTTTAGTTGTAAAAAAAAAAAAAAATGTCACATGAATCCGCGATTTCTAAGCTCAAATGTGATACATTTCCATCCTCATGGAAGCAACTAATATTGAAATGTGGTTCGAGGCCATATAAAAAAGGATTGAATTCAAGCTCAAGGAATTCAAAGAAAGACTTTTCCTTTTTCAATTTTTAGATCTTTGCAGCCTTCTTGAAAGATGTATTTCAATAACCTCAAATTAACTTAGAGATAATAAGATTTCAATTGTGCAAACAACTTTCCCAATCACAACTTAAAACCAACCTCTTATCTCCAAAAACATGGCAAATGTAGGCATTCAGTCATTTTCCATGACCCTTCCCTGTTTTCCCCCAGGGCCAAGGGTCTTCTCAGGCTCGACATGATCCAATTTCCTTACATTTTCTCCTCTAGGTAGTTTTTGTTGTTTTGCTCTTGTTTCCTTTCTTTTTCTTTTAATGTACTAGGCCACGAGTCGTGGTCCTCTTTTCTTATACTCAACAAGTTTTGGTTTGGTCACCCTACTTGTTTTTGCCCCTTGGGAGTAGAGGATGAATAAAATCCACTCTTGTTTCCTTAAAAAAAAAAAAAGGCATTTATCCTTGGCTATTGGTATGTGTCCCTATACTAGTTATTGAACCTCACTATAGATATTTAGCCTACACAAGTGTTGCAAACTTTGAAAATCCAAATGTTAAAACATTCATAACAAATACAAAAGTAGCCATTTGTACCTTTTTTAACCAATATTGATACTCAAGCTTCCATACCAATGGTTAACTAATTTGGCTTCTAGACTTTAAAAAATTATACATCAGGTACCATTGTGGCATAACTTTTGAGTACCAGTAGAACAACTTGTTACGGCTAAAAAAATGATTCCTTACTAATTCTTCCTAACTCAATTTGATTTAATGCTAATTCTTTCTCTAACAGCTTGTACTAAATCACAGAGCCCATAAATAGGCCTCCAAAGCATCCCTTTGGAGTACACAAGCATAAGGGAAAAAATCCCTTCTAAGAATTCTCATCTTCTATTGCCTTCATACTCAATTCAAGCTCTCCACTAGCACCTACACTCTAGTTCTCAGAATTCCATTATTCTCTTGACTTCCCTACACTTATTAGAATACCTCCCAAATACATATTGCATCCCTTATGCAATTTTGATATCCCTCACAAAAAGAAAAAGAGTTTCCCCCAAAACCTCGAAGCAAATCCCAACCTCCAAACCTCTCGAGCACCCAATTCTTCCTTATTTTGCCAAATCCCATTCACCCAAACATCCCACATGCCCATCATAAAACCCATTTTGTGTCTTCCACCATCATGCTCTTCTCACACTCATTCATCCCCTTCTATTCCCTACCATTGTGGTGCTCAGTCTCATCCAAAAAATCCCAACATCAACCATCCCCTACTAATCATCGTGGCACCCAATCTCACCCTATGCTATTATTATGACCTGAAATCCAATTCTGAACCCATTCCTGAATTAAGTACGTCAAGACAAATTTGTCGACACTTGTCTGGTTTGAATCAAGTTTGCGTGACCCAACAATGAGAAACATGTGTTTCGGTAAACCCAATCAATCCTCAGCTAAACCTTTCTTGGAATATTTCATAGATGGTACCGTTGGATTCCTCCTGTCATAAGCTTTCTTCTACTTTGTAGAAATTTGAGTTGTGAAACTCAAGTTACGTACATGCGAAAAACATTGAATAGAGTGTAGGCACATGTGAATCGTAATGGGGGGTATTTTGTCCGAACCAAGTGCTAGCTTTCTAAGATCTAACCCTTCCCTAGTTGTATAAATAGTACCCTTTCAAGCACCGTGCCTCCGTCACATTGGTCCTTGCATTGAAAACTCGAGAAATCACAAGAGAGAGAGAGAGAGATCCTTCTCTCCCTTACTAGTAAGCACATGAGAAAGGAGGGTGGGGATAAATATCACCCTCATAATCAATATATCCAACAAGTAAACTATAGTAAATCGAATCCTCCAATGTGTCAAATCTATACTATTTGTCAATGCATGAGCGGATTTAGTGTTATGAGAAAAATACAACCAAACAATCACACAAGTAAACTATGGTTTATGATGTAACCTTCAAAGAAGCGGGGTTTCTGATGGCATTGCCATCATCCTCTATAACTAACCTAATTTAGCTAAGTTCTAAGGTTAAATTTATTAAATAATATATTAAAAGGGTACAATATAATCAGGAGGAGGAAGCATCAGAATAAACCCAAACAACAGCTAAATAACTTCAAAACAAGCAATTTAGGGTTTCCTTTGGAAATCAAGCTATCAAGACAATAATTAAACCCTATTTTTTGTTTAACTCTATTGACTGGATTCTGATGGAAAATTTACAAATTAAACCTGCTAAAAATTATAGATAATGATTCTATAAAGTTTAATGTGAGCAGTTGAATTAAAGGAACCAAGTTGACCTAAAATAGTGATCTAGGTGAATAATTAATGTCAAGTGGGTTTAAATACAAAATTGACCAAATAAATAATTTCAAAACTCAAAATTGAGACTGTCAATAGATTCCCTATATCTTAATTAAGCTCCCATAAAAAGTTGGACCTATTGTGACAACATTCTCACCTACTTTGCATTTAAGTCCTTAACTCTCTAAAAATTTTGCAAATAGGTCCCATTTTATTACTTTTGTGTCCTACCCTCTTGGAAAAAGGACCCTAGCCATCATCTTCCTCGCAGCCTATCTGCATGCTTTGACCGAGTAGCTTGACGAGCTTCAAGCTCGAGTTGTAGCTGCCTCAATGCACAAACGGCCTCGATAATAGAAGATATTTTCCCCTCGCCGTTCCGCATCTATTAGTGTTTGTTTCACGGGCTGCCATTGCCTCCTCCACTCGTGATCTTCAGTCAAAATAGAAGCGATTGTAGCGAGTTGATGCGAGTATTTCTCGCAACTTCTCACCTCCTTTGAGCATGACCGTAGCTCTATAAAAGATCGACAACCTCTCCCGAGTCTCGTCGTCTGGAATCCGAGTGCAAAAACCTCCTCCTTCCCTTCCTCTGTGGGTCACCATTGCTAGACCTTGAGGTCTCCTTTGCCCCTTCACTTCGTCGCCTCTCGCCAACAAACGAGGGTGCAGCCATCGTCACCTCTCTCTCGCTGAGCTTCCCAGCCAAGAAGCTGGCCCTCTACCTCCATCGACCTCAATTCCTCCGCCAACTCTTCGCCGACAGCCTTCCACCGCCACCGGTCTCCGCACCTCCTTCTCTCCAATAAAATTAGGGTTTCACCTCCCATTCTTCTCCTCTACCTTCTCACTTCTTCAATTTCTTTTTCAACCATGTTTTCACCATCACCGACCACCACCACTTGGAACTCCGACGAGCTTCATTGCCACGCCTCCACGCACACCCAACCACCCAATAGATTTAGGGCCTTCTTCAGGGCTTCACCCCGAAGCTTTTGCTTTTGAGAAGAAGTCGAAAGACCTCCTATTCTGCTTGCTTGTTCTCGTCAAAGTCGGTCCTCGTCTTCGCCTCCTGCAACAGCTCTTCGGTCACCTTCGATGAGGCTTTGCACACCATCGAAAGCCCTGATTGAAAGACGAGCGGGTCAATTAGAAGTCCTACCGATACCCCGATCCATCCTCGACCTCATCTGAGAGATCGGATGGTTGACGCAAGCCAATCATGTTGGACTTCCTTGCTGCCAGGAGACGTGAGGAGGCAAAGGGGCTTTAGTCCCACATCATGCGCAATCGAAGCTTGAGTAGCATTTATTACGAAAATGCACACTTGGCTTATCTCCTCAGAACACACAGGGTAAGGTCCCCTCTGCACACCCGTACTCACACGCTCACGAATGCGCATGCTCACGAGCCCTCGCCTGCAAATATGCCTGCGGGTTTAGGTTGTGGATCTGGATACCCGGGTCCAACTGAGAAGAAGACTGAGGAGGGAGGCAGGTTTTGCATATCGAGATCTGTGCTACTCCCCTTTAGTACATGGCTTTAGCAAGGCCCTTGCGCTACATGCCTTAATCAGTTAAGACAAGTGTGCCTTATACTCGACGTCTAAGGGTAAAGCCTGACTTTGTTCTGTGAAGTTAACATCACTGGTTCTATTCAGATATTAGAGGGTGTTAAGACCCATGATGTTTGAGCCTTTTAAGACGTCTGGACTGTGGGTCAGACATCTGGACACCTTCCCAGACGTCTAGAAATCAAAAATTTTAAGTACGAGCTCGCGTCTGCGTGCTTGCTGCACGTAGGCAGTACACTCTCGTTTTCCTTCTTCTCTCTCCTTTCACCCCGACGAAACCCTAAACCCACACCCTTATATAAAGTCCCCCTCCTCTCCCTCGTTCCACCCCACTTCCCAGCCACCTTCCTCCTTCCCTTCAGCGAGAGCAGCAGAGCGAGTGAGAGTGTGGGAGTGGCGTGAGAAGGAGAGGAGCAGCAGCATGAGAGGGAGAGGAGTTTAGCTTGCGAGCTAGCGTAGGAGCTCGCCGGTGAGCTCATGGCCGAAGCAGCGCATGCGTAAGGTGGAGGAGTGTGTCAGGGAGGTCCTCCTCAACATTGCTGCAGCCGAAGCAGCAGGCGAGAGGGCGCGACGCGGCCACGCACGGGGCGAGAGGGCGGAAGCAAGTTCTGGTTTTGGGTTTTTCCCAGAATCAGGCATCTGGAGTGACGTCCAGCAGACTTAGCCGACGTCTGGAGGAGGTTCCAAACGTCTGAGGAGTAGACTTTGCGAAGGTACGCCTTCTTTGCGGATACGGCCTTGCAGGCCGCTCTGCTGAGGCATTGTTGCATGCCTTTTTGAGGAGATTTGGTGGATTTCATGCAGGGATCGCTTCGGGAAGGAGCGGGACACACCCTCCCACGCATTTCGAACGTCTGGGCGACATACCAGATGACGGGAAGTGCTTCAAGACGTCCGGAGAGGTGGTCGGACATCTGGAACTAGGTCCAGATGGTTTTGCGGAGTTCCTGGATGTCTGAGGAGTGGCACAGGACTTGAGGTATGGCACTGGATACTTTTAAGACATCTGGAAGTTGTTTCGGACGTCTGATTTGAGTCAGAAACATTATTTTTGACCCATTTAGGGTTCGTTTGAGGTCTGATTTCTACAATTAAGATACCGATGTTTCCCGTATGAGTTCCTCTACTTGTTAGAAGATTTCTATACTGTTCTGAGTATTCTCTTGTGATGGATCCTTGTGATAGGACTTATTTTCGTTGCGGGTTCGGGGCTTGCTGAGACATGTGAGCCTGCAGTTCAAGCCCCCAATACTCCTGAGTTTTCTGGTAGAGTGACTTCCCCTTAATTTAATTAAAACCTAAATGCATGTGTGGAATGAATGATTAGAACCTAGGATATGGCATGAATCCTAGGACTAGAAATAATGGAATGTCTATATTAAATGAATGGATTGTAGTCTTGAATGAGTAAAAAGAATGATAACAATTGCCTGTAATTGAATAACAGTTGCCTGCAAAATATGTAGTATTTGTGCTAGTTAACTGTTGAATGTAACTTTTCTGTCGCACACGTGAAATGACATAATATGAGGTGCATGTATATAATTTGAAAATGGAAAGGTGAATGTTGGAAACACGAGCTACCTATGAATAGCCTGAATATGGAAATATGAATGATAGAATTTCAATTTGCATGTGCATAACCTGAGAATGGAAATAGAAATGATGAAACTTAGTATGGAATGGCCTGAGGAATATGAGCATGAACCCTACGGGGAATTAGGAGTAGAGCTCCTGGAAATAAATGGAATGGAATTGTAAATGTGAGTGGGGAAGTGAGTTGGCCCTTGAGTACGGAGTACCAAGGAGAGCGATTGTCCCCCTATTTAGTGTAGAGCGGAGCTAGCTACCCTTGGGTTGGGACCTGGGGTTAGGATTGGCCACTCTATACTGACTTCTTGGCCCTCGTGTACACTATACCGGAGAGAGCTACTATTGTAGGGAGGGAGCTAGCAACCCCACAGGGCCCGGGGTTCAGCTAGCCGCCCTACACCGACTTGTTAGGCCCACTGGGCAAACTAGGGTTGTCAGGCGAGGGTGCACGGACTGTGGAGGGGCGAGACCCCTGTTTGGTTCTTAGGGGCTAGACCACTGTTACTGAGAGGGCTAGGCCCTATGCTGGTTCTGTGCTGTGCTTTGGGCGCACCCGCTAACGGAAACGACTGACCGCGTGCCAGTGCGGGGTAGCTACCCGTGCGCTTATCACGCATGCCATAGTCACAGTAACGTCTGTCCGTGACCTTGGGATGGTTGACTAGGTCTAGGACCACCACGGGGGACTCTCCCGGCCAGAAAAGCACCACATACAACTTCTACTCTTTGGAAAAGACTGCAATCAAGATCGTTCCCATGAGGAACATTCGAGATCAAGAAAGAGACCTGATAAATAAACCAAGTGGTGAAAGAAAGAATAATTAGTTAAAGAAAGAAAGAAATTGGAGAACAACAGCTACCTATCCACCTTTACTACTTTAGTTAGCTGGTTGCCACTCTACTCAGCGTTCGCTGACGTTTTGTACTCATAACCCCTTTTCAAGTTCAGGTGTTGAGCAGCCAGAGCCTACGGCTACAGAGGGTGCTGGGCCCAGTAAAGCCCAGTAGTTGTAGCTTCTTGTTGTACTCCCTTTCAGTTGTAGTGAGTTGTTCTTGCACATCTGTACTCTTTCATTCTGTACTTTATATTCTTGTACCTATTTAGTTTCCTACTATTGTGGTGGTGTGTATTGTGGTAGTTTTACTTCTTTACTGCTGTACTTTTGTTACTGTTAGTTGCTTAGCATGGTGAATGTGATTTACTTTCCTGCTTTTTGGTTACCTTCTTGTTCGACGACTGGGTCTTGGGATCAGTCGAGTCGGTCTAGTCTCATGTCCTGTAGGGATTCAGGAACCGGGTCGTAACAAGATGATATCAGAGTAAGGTTGTCCCGAGAAGTGAACCAACTAGCTTGAGAATAACCAATTCACATGCTTGTAACTAGAGTAACCACCACAACGTACCTTTTGACATCTGTTCTGAGGTTCTTTTGCTGAATGTCTGTTGGAATTAACGTCTTCCTATTCTGTTGTTCGCGTCTCCTTGAAGGAGATGCCTCGACATGGAGTCATTGAGGTGGGCCACGGACGTGGCCGAGGATGAGGTCATAGGGGTGGACGTGTTGAGCCCAATGTCTCAATGGACCAGCCACTACTTCCGGGCATTCAGGTCCAGGACCTCGCCCAGCTGATACGGGAGATTGTGCAAGAGGAGCTCCACCCACCTCCACGGGCACCTCTCCCTGGGGACGCGGAGGGGGTGTCCTTTGTGGGACCTCGAGATAGACGCAGCACTGGACGTGGGGGAGGGGGTGGTCCTCCACTGCCCCTACCATCCTCTGACACTTCCGAGCATGAGCCCTCCCTGCCTGGAGGCGTACCAGTTTCCCCACTTCAGCGCCATTACGAGCTTTTTGGACTGTTCCGGAAGTTGAAGCCCCCCTCCTTCAAGAGGGATGAGGACCCGACTGAGGCGGAGGACTAGCTCGAGCAAATCGAGAAGGTGTTTGACCCCCTTCGCTCCCCTGCGGAGTGCCGCGTGGCCTTTGCCATGTACTAGTTAGAGAGTGCAGCACACAGGTGGTGGAGGGCGGTCAGAGGTCAGGAGAGGGTCGAGCCGACATGGGACCAGTTTATCACCCTCTTCTATGAGCAGTACTTTCCCCAGACGTGGCAAGATTAGAGGAGGCAGGAGTTCCACAGTCTCTGCCAAGGGACGATGACCGTGAGCGCGTATCGCATGCATTTTCTGGAGCTATCTCATTTCTCCACAACAGCTGTAGCTACTAAGGAGGAGCGCCTGTGGAGGTTCACCGAGGGGCACCGGCCTACTATTCAGGGGTATGTCAAACCCCTGAAGCTGCCTACGTTCTGAGGGTGGTGGAGGTAGCTATGACATTTGAGGTGACCAACCCGATCGCACGTGACACTAACAGCAGACGGAAGAGGTCCTACCAGCCAGACTACTCACAGGGCCGGCGAGAGAGGAGGCACGCGGTGCTTGCAGGAGAGCCGTCACACTTTGCGGGGCCGTCAGTGGCCTCTGGGGGCCCCTGATAGGGGCCAGCAGCCATCATTGGACCCCCGCCCAGCCATCAGTAAGGACCTACCTAGGACGGGAGTCGAGTTCCCCTTTGCTACCAATGTGGCAAGCCTGGCCACATTAGGAGGGACCAGCCGTCTAGGGCTGGATGTCAGTAGATGCTCCCCGCACCGAGCGCTGGAGAACAAGTAGGAGGTCGTGGTTCCCAGGCGCGTGGGGGAGGACAGCAATCGAGGGGAGGGTACTGGCCAGCGATTACCCGTCCGACGCAGAGTGTGGCTGCTTCTTCCACACCGAGGGCTGAGGAGCATATCAACGTCCTGACACACAGAGACGCCAAAGCTTCAGGCTCAGTGGTGGCAGGTATGGTTACAGTTTCTAACAGACTTGTTTACACACTTTTTTATTCCAGCGCCACGCACTCGTTTGTTGCTGCTAGTTTTGCTGTCAGCTTGGGACAAGACTTTGTGTTATTAGAGGATCCGTTTGTGATCAGAGGTCCGGGTGGTCAGCTGTTTGTAGCTGAGGAGGTTTACACAAGCTGTGAGGTCAGTGTTGGGGGACAGAGCCTCATCACTGATTTGATTGTGATACCGATGGAGGACTTTGGTGTGATTCTGGGGATGGACTGGTTGTTTGCTTACCATGCTTTGGTGGACTATTTTGAGAGGAAGATCGTCTTCTCATACCGGAGATGCCTTCTTTTTAGTTTCATGGACAGCTGGTGGACAGAGGCTTCAGGTGCATTTCTACACTTCGGGCGGTGAGACTTTTGAGCCAGGGATGTGAGGGCTTTCTGGCTTGTGTAGTGGCAGAGCCCAGCCTTGTGGCAGACTTTTAGAGTTTCCCCGTGGTCAGAGAGTACCCCGACGTGTTTCTAGAGGAGCTGCTAGGACTACCGCCTGAGCGTGAGATCGAGTTCGAGATCTCACTGGTACCGGGGACCAGCCCCATTTCTACAACACCTTACAGGATGGCACCACTTGAGCTACGAGAGCTCAAGTCCTAGTTGCAGGACTTTCTGGAGAAGGGCTTTGTGAGGCCCAGTGCGTCTCCGTGGGGAGCCCCGATATTATTTGTGAAGAAGAAGGATTGTACCCTACACCTTTGTGTAGACTACAAACAGTTGAAAAGGGTTACCATCAAGAACAGGTATCCACTGCTGAGGATTGATGATTTGTTTGATTAGTTGCGAGGTGCCACAATTTTCTCAAAGATAGACTTGAGGTCTGGCTACCACCAGTTGAGGATCAAGGAGACCGACGTCTCCAAGACAGCTTTCCACACTCG
The DNA here is from genome assembly GCA_037157565.1 of Thalassia testudinum. NCBI lineage: Eukaryota > Viridiplantae > Streptophyta > Magnoliopsida > Alismatales > Hydrocharitaceae > Thalassia > Thalassia testudinum. The sequence goes on along the minus strand of JAZHRO010000067.1, from coordinate 15,247,092 downwards.
CTACGGACACTATGAGTTTTTGATCATGCCATTTGGGCTGACCAACACCCCCGCTGCTTTCATGGATTTGATGAACAGGGTGTTCAGACCATATCTGGATCAGCTCATGGTGTTATTTATCGATGATGTGCTCATCTACTCAAGGGATCAGGCACAGCACGGATAGCACTTGCGGATGGTTTTGGACACATTGAGGTGACGTAGGCTGTATGCCAAATACAACAAGTGCGAGTTCTGGTTGAGGCAAGTGACCTTCTTAGGTCATGTGATTTTAGGCGATGACTTGGCTGTGGGCCCAGGAAAGGTAGAGGCAGTGCTTAGGTCGGAGAGACCACGTACAGTGACAAAGATCCGCAGTTTCTTGGGACTGGCAGGCTACTACCGGCAGTTTATCAGGGGTTTCTCATAGATTGCACGTCCTATGGTACAGTTGACCCGGAAGGACGTGCCCTTTTCTTGGTTAGATGCTTGTGAGGTGTGCTTTCAGGAGTTGAAGGAGAGGCTGACTTCGGCTCCTGTGCTTACCATTCCGGACAGCAGTGGCGGGTTCGTTGTGTACACGGACACCTCTTTGCAGGGGTTAGGGGGTGTGTTCATGCAATGGGGTCACGTTGTCGTATACGCTTCACGGCAACTAAAGCCCCATGAGCATAGGTACCCTACCCACGACCTAGAGCTGGCAGCTGTCGTCTTCGAGCTGAAGACTTAGAGGCACTACCTGTACGGTGAGACCTTTGAGATATTCACGGATCATAAGAGCCTTAGGTACTTGTTTGATCAGAAGGAGCTCAACATGAGATAGAGATGTTGGTTAGAGCTCCTGAAGGACTATTACTGCAGCATTTCCTACCATCCGGGGAAGGCCAACGTGGTGGCTGACGCCTTGAGTCAGAATGCGCCCGCCCACTGGGCCAGTTTACAGGCACAGAGTTGGACACTCATGGAGGAGATGGGCAGTTAGCAACCCTAAAGTTATTGGGGCACTGTGGGCCAGTGACTATGACACGACAGAAAAGGCCAGAGTTGACAGACCGCATCATCATTGGACAGATGGCACACCCGTACCTGTAGTGGTTGCGTGACAAAGTACTGTCAGGGGACCCTCGAGACCTCTCCTTTACTGACGAGGTACTGCACATGAGGGGACATTTATGCATTCCTAGGGACGAGGAGTTGTTGAGAGAGCTCCTGACTAAGGCACACGGTTCCAAGTTCACCATACATCTCGGGAACACAAAGATGTATCATGATCTGAGACGTGACTTTTGGTAGAGGGGAATGAAGCAAGATGTGGGTGAATTCGTGCAGCAGTGTTTGGTGTGCCAGCAGGTGAAGGCTGAGCATCAGAGGCCTGCAGGGCCGTTGCAGCCACTTCCAGTGCCAGAGTGGAAGTGGGAGTGCATCACCATGGACTTGGTGGTGGGCTTGCCCGTTACCCAGCGAGGACACGATGCAGTCTGGGTGATTGTAGACAGATTGATGAAGACAGCACGTTTCTTGCCGATCCGAGTCACTTTGGGACCAGCATAGTTGGCAGAGAGGTATATCCATGACGTGGTACGTCTGCACGGAGTTCCACATGAGATTGTATCCAACCGGGATACCCATTTTATGTCCTAATTTTGGGCTGAGTTTCAGCAGGCTTTGGTGACACGGTTAAGGTTCAGCACGGCATACCACCCCCAGACGGACGGACAGTCAGAGTGCACGATACAGACGCTTGAGGACCTTTTGCGTGCCTGTGTACTAGACTGGAGGGGCTCTTGGGAGGAGCACTTGCCCCAGGCAGAGTTTGCATATAATAACAGCTATCACTCAAGCATCGGCATGGCACCCTACGAGGTTCTGTACGGACGGAGGTGTACTACACCCTTGAGTTGGGTTGAGGTGGGGACCAAGTGGGAGGTTTGCCCCAGGTTGATCCGATAGAGTCAGGAGGTGGTTGGGCAGATTCACAGACAGCTCCGCATTGTCAGGAGCAGACAGAAGAGCTATGCCGATCAGAAGCACAGAGAGGTGCAGTTTGGGGTTGGGGATTACGTCTTCCTTCACGTTTCACCCATGAAGGGTCTGCAGCATTTTGGGGTGAAAGGAAAGCTCGTACCGAGGTTTGTGGGGCCCTTTGAGGTCCTAGAGTGGGTTGGACCCGTTGCTTACAGGCTTGCCCTTCCTCCTCAGCTTTCTGGTGTGCACGACGTGTTCCACGTGTCCAACCTCAGGAAGTACGTCGCCGATCCCAGTCATGTTCTGAGCCACGAGAGTGTTGAGGTGGGTGACGACCTGACCTACCCCGAGCAACCAGTGCAGATACTAGACAGAGCTATTCGAAGTTTGAGACGGAAGCAGGTACCCCTGGTGAAGATCTTATGGAGGAGCCAGAGGTACGAGGAGGCTACCTTGGAGCCTGAGGCGGCGATGCGAGAGCGGTACCCGGAGCTCTTTGAGGGTGCATCTTTTCGAACCATCTTCGGTCCTCTTTGAGTTTGTTATGCGTATGTTGTTCTTTTTCTGCACCCTAGCTAGCTCAAGTTTCGGGGACGAAACTTCCTTTGGGTTTGTTATGATGTTAAGACCTATGCTGTTTGAGCCTTTTAAGATGTCTGGACTGTGGGTCAGACGTCTGGTCAGACGTCTAGAAATCGAAAATTTTGAGTACGAGCTCGCATCTGCGTGCGTGTTGTGCGCAGACAGTACACTCCTCTCGTTTTCCTTCTTCTCTCTCCTTCCACCCCGACGAAACCCTAAACCCACACCCTTATATAAAGCCCCCTCCTCTCCCTCGTTCCACCCCACTTCCCAGCCACCTTCCTCCTTCCCTCCAGCGAGAGCAGTAGAGCAAGTGAGAGCGTGGGAGTGGCATGAGAAGGAGAGGAGGAGTAGCGTGAGAGGGAGAGGAGTTTAGCTTGCGAGCTCGCGTGGCAGCTCGCCTGTGAGCTCACGGCAGGAATGGTGCGTGCGTAAGGAGGAGGAGTGCATCGAGGAGGTCCTCCCCGACACTACTGCAGTCGGAGCAGCAGGCGAGAGGGTGCGGCGCAGCCACGGCCGGCGCGAGAGGGTGGAAGCAGGTTTTGGTTCTAGCTTTTTCCTAGAATCAGACGTCTGGAGCAATGTCCAGATGACTTAGCCGACGTCTGGAGGAGGTTCCAGACGCCTCAGGAGTAGACTTCGCGAAGGTAAGCCTTCTTTGTAGATAAGGCCATGCAGGCCACTCCACCGAGGCACTGTTGCATGCCTTTTTGAGGAGATTTGGTGGATTTCATGTAGCGATCGCTTCAGGAAGGCGTGGGACACACCCTCCCATGCATTTTGGATGTCTGGGCGACATACTAGATGACGGGAAGCACTTTCAGACGTCCGGAGAGGTGGTCGGACGTCTGGAATTGGGTCTAGATGGTTCAGCAGAGTTCTTGGACATCTGAGGAGTGGCACAGGACTTAAGGTATGGCACGGGACACTTTTAAAACGTCTGGAAGTTGTTCCAGACGTCTGATTTAAGTCAGAAACACTGTTTTTGACTCGCTTAAGGTTCATTTGAGGTCCGATTTCCTCAATTAAGATACCAATGTGTTCGTATGCTTTTGTGCGGGTTTTAAAGAGAATATGACGTTGTAGTATAGCCGACAAAGCATTCAAACAAATAGAGAATTTTATTACTCGAAAATCGGAGTATCCGAGGTCGAACACTGGGAGCAAATGGAATTTACTACTAATCAAAATGTAATTGAACACTCTAATTTACTCAAAATTGGAGAGGTATCTAAAAAATAATTCAGGCAAAAGAGTCAAATTAGACGTCTGATCCCAAGATCAGACGTCTTAAAAGTGTTTTCCCTTTTCCTTTCGATTATTCTTCTTCTTCTGATCTTGCTTTCTTTCTTCTTTTGCAGACTCTTTTTCTTCTTCATCTTCTGTCTTGGCTTCTCTTCTTTCTCTTCTCTCTTTCTGCTTTGCTTCTTTTCTTGAGAAGGCTTCTTCTTCCTGCCTTTGTTTCTTTTCTCTTGTTTCTTCTCCTACCTTGCGCTTCCTTCTTTCTTCTTCTGATCTTTGCAGTCTTTCTTCTGCCTTGCCTTCCTTCTTCTCCTGTGAAGGCTTCTTTCCTCCACCTTCTCTTCTCTGCCTTGCCTCTTTTCCTTCTCGCGGCCAAGTCTTTCTTCCTCAACGTTCAGCCTGTGCCTACACAGAGCAAAACCTACCCCTTTCCCTCTACCCGCACGTCTTTCTCTTAGCAATTCACTCAAACACGCTCTCCCAGAGCCACACGGGTAATCGGGTCGGATTCGCACCTGGGACCAGGCGCACCTACAGGTGGTGATGCGCGAGGAGTGCGTTGGTTTGGGTCGGGTCGGATCCCGCCAGATCCGCGAGATGAAACCGCGGACGAGGCGAGCGTGAGGGCAAGTGAGGGACCTCACCCCTGTGCTTTCGGAGGCGGTAAGCATAAAACACAAATTCAACTTATAGCATACCCGCGCCTCGCGATTCCATGATGTGGGACTAAAGGTTCTGCCCTGATTTCGCGCGCGCCGGCAGACCTGCGTGCAATCGCCACAGATGCTGGCTTCGCAGCGCCCCTGGCTGGACTCAAGGCACTTTACGACGCTTGCCCGAATACACAACACCTGAAGCCTAGAGCTGCTGACGCCTGGAGCTGCTGCGAAGCTACTTCAACCTTCGTCAATGGCGGCAGGAGCTGAAATCTTATCAGACACAAAGCAAGCCTCTCGGCTCAATTAGACCAGCTAGGGACCTTCGCCGTAGCACGGCGAAGGTGGTAAGCCATGCTGCAGGCCGCAGGATGGCCTAGGCGTGCGTGCCTAGGTCAACCTATGGCCGGATGTGTGGGGTTGTTCGGGGGGCTATTGTGGATGTGCGGAGTGGCAGTGGAGGGGTGGAATGTGTTCCTGGTGGTGAGGCGGAGCTTACTAGATGGTCGGCGAGCCGTGTGGAGGGGCGGAATGGTGGGAGCGGCTCGCCGGAGGTCGGTCGGTGATGTGGAAGATGAGGGTGGTCGGCGTCGGTCGAGGGTCGATTAGATGAGATAATAGGGGGAAAAGAGAGAGGGAACTACGGGGAATAGTTCTACCCTAATTGTAGGGACGAAGGAGGACGGAGGGCGGACAGCTGTACCTGCTGTCGGCGAAGACACTGCCCAGTGGGGGAGAACGGCAGCGACAACGGGGTTGAGGCGGCGTGCGCGGGTACTGCGCGACGCGGAGGAGAGTCAGGAAGATAACTTTGCCACTCGTTTTGTGGCAGAGTGAAGAGGGAGGGGAGGGGGGCTCGCCGGAGCTTGCTGGGAACTTTGGCCGGGCAGGAGGAGATGAATTGGAGGTGGAAACTCGGCCAAATCAAGCTAAAGATTTGTGGCCAGGCTTAGAGGTTCTTTTATATGCACTGGGCCGCGTGGAGAGGCAGAATGGGCACGCCTATTGCCTCTGATGGATCACCAGAGTAGAAAATAGCTTAAGATACCCAAATCCCTCATGCGTTTGCACGAGAGATTGGGTTCACACCAGAGATTGTAATTGGCTTTAGAAGGGAATTCCTCAGGGAATCTCCCTTCCATTTCTGGGACAGAATCTCTGAGGAATCAGAGAGTAATCCCTCTCTAAACCTTGCCGGAGCTTGGTTCTGCCCTAACAATGGCGGCAGGACCTAATTGCAAAGGTGGCGAGGAACTTAGGGGGCTCTCTGCAAAGATATTCAAAAGATAGGGACCAAATTATGATTTGGGTGTACTAAATTGCAAAGTAGGCCAAGATGACCTCCCCTTAGGTCCAAATTTTGGTACAAACCTAATTTTGACTTAAGGAATCCAATGGTGAAGTTAGATTTTAGGTTTGACCTCGTTTGACTGGACATTTTGCGTAAAAACCCAAATTATGTTACTTGAAGAGCCAGGACCCTAATCTAGGTCAAACTGGGTTCCAAGGGCCAAATTAAGTGTTCCAATCCCTAGAGGATGTTTTTCCATGATTTTTAGATGATTTACTTGATTTTTATCCTGACCGGAACCTTGTTAATTTAAGCGGATCTGCTTTAGGGTTAACAAGTGTCATTTAATTCCTAGATTGCACATAAACCCACTTCTGATTGACTCAACCTACTTTTTATCTCATTTAGATCATTTGACCTATGTTTCACCTCTGAGAAATCCTGTTTATGTACTGCAATGGTAAAATTACAGTTTTAACCTTTATTTCATGTTTTCTTCTCAGAGCACTTGTTCCTTCAGTTAAGCCTTCTTCTAGGTTATGTAGGAGCTTTTATCTTCTTTATTGTGTCAAAATGAGCTAGTTATGGCTCATGATGAGGCTCTCATCACAATGTTTCCTGTATAAATTCCTCTACTTGTTAGAAGACTTTCTATACTATTTTGAGTATTCTCTTGTGATTGATCCTTGTGATAGGACTTGTTTCCGTTGCAGGTTCGAGACTTGCTAGGGCATGTGAGCCTGTCATTCAAGCCCCCACTACTCCTGGGTTTACTGGTAGAGTGGCTTCTCCTTAATTTAATTAAAACCTAATTGCATGTGTGCAATGAATGATTAGAACCTAAGATATGGCATGAATCCTAGGACTAGAAATATTGGAATGTCTGTATTGAATGAATGGATTGCAGTCTTGAATGAGTAGATAGAATGATAACAATTACCTGTAATAGAATAATAGTCACCTGCAAAATATGTAGTGTTTGTGTTAGTTAACTGTTGAATGTAACTTTCCTGTCACACACGTGAAATGACATAATATGAGCTGCATGTATATAATTTGGAAATGGAAAGGTGAATGTTGGAAACACGAGCTGCCTGTGAATAACCTGAATATGGAAATATGAATGATAGAATTTCAATTTGCATGTGTATAACCTGAGAATGAAAATAGAAATGATGAAACCTGGTATGGAATGGCCTGAGGAATATGAGCATGAACCCTACGGGGAATTAGGAGTAGAGCTCCTGGAAATAAATGGAATGGAACTGGAAATGTGAGTGGGGAAGTGAGCTGGCCCTTAAGTACGGAGTACCAAGGAGACCGACTGTCCCCCTGTTTAGTGCAGAGCGGAGCTAGCCGCCCTTGGGTTGGAACCCAGGGTTAGGATTGGCTACTCTGTACCGACTTCTTGGCCCTCATGTACACTGTACTGGGGAGAGCTACTAGTGTAGGGAGAGTGCTAGCAACACCACGGGGCCCAGGGTTCAGCTAGCCGCCTTACACCAACTTGTTAGGCCGACTGGGCAAACCAGGATAGTCAGGCAAGGGTGCGTGGGCTGTGGAGGGGCGAGACCCTTGTTTAGTTCTTAGGGGCTAGACCACTATTACTGAGAGGGCTAGGCCCTATACTGGTTTCGTGCTGTACTTTGGGTGCACCTGCTGACGGGGTAGCTATCCGTGCGCTTATCGCACGTGCCGTAGTCACCGTTACGTCTGTCCGTGACCTTAGGGTGGTTGACTGGGTGTAGGACCACCACGGGGGACTCTCCTGGCCAGGAGAGCACCACGTGCGACTTCTACTCTTCGGAAAAGATTGCAATCAAGATTGTTCCCACGAGGAACATTCAAGATCAAGGAAGAGACCAGATAGATAAACCAAGTGGTGAAAGAAAGAATAATTAGCTAAAGAAAGAAAGAAATTGGAAAACAACAGCTACCTGTCCACCTTTACTGCTTTAGTTAGTTGGTTGCCACTCTACTCAGTGTTCGCTAACGTTTTGTACTCATAACCCCTTTTCAGGTCCAAGTGTTGAGCAGCTAGAGCCTATGGCTGCAGAGGGTGCTGGGCTCAGTAGAGCCCAGCAGTTGTAGCTTCTTGTTGTTCTCCTTTTCAGTTGTTGTGAGTAGTTCTTGCACCTCTGTACTCTGACATTCTGTACTTTATATTCTTGTACCCGTTTACTTTCCTATTTTTGTGGTGGTGTGTACTATGGTAGCTTTACTTCTTTACTGCTGTACTTTTATTACTGTTAGTTGCTTAGCATGGTGAATGTGGTTTACTTTCCTGCTTTTTGATTACCTTCTCATTGGACGACCAGGTCTTGGGATCAGTCGAGTCGATTCGATCTTGTGTCCTGTACGGATCCGGGAACCGGGTCATAAAAGAGGGTATTTGAACTTAAATATTAAGTGTAAAATTGGTGGTTTAAACCATGAGTTTTACCTTTACTTTTATACCTTCCTGTCTAAAGATACATTGAACATCTATTATATTGTGATAGTGATTACTTGCGTGATTTCTTGTTCCCAAAGACGACCTTGGATATTCTGATTAAATTCGAGTAATAAACTTTAAATGTTTGATTTGCCTTGATCAACTATACTACATCGAGTTTTTAAAATATGATTGAGGCAATTCAACATTTTGGCGCCATTGCCAGGGTGCAACGTGCACTTATCGCTATTATTTATGATTTCTGACATATCTTCCTAGTTTTGACTATTTTCAAATTGAATCTGACTAAGGACATGTGGCTTCTTTGATCTCTGGACAACCACTCCACGGCAGGTAACTCTCTCTGCTCTCTTCTTAATCCCCTCTTTCTTAATATAAATAAAACAAAAAGGGGTAACAAAGAAAGATTAGGATTCAACCTTGCCGTATTTTCTTAGAAATATCATTTGTGGCAAGAATTTCAAATTTCTGAATGTTAACTTTGGTTAAGGAGGAAGATCTGTTTAGAAGACATGACTCAACAATTTCTGAACCTATAGGGACTTATTTGAGAACCCTTGGACTAGCACATTCTTGATTGAGTCCAAAGGGATTATTGAACTTAAAATTGGACTCCACTTTAGAGCCAAATTAGGGTTAAAATTTTAGGGCTATCTAGTACACATTTGCAAATTATAAAGGAAATTATTATCCTCATTGTGTGCTACCTAAGCCTTGATTGAACCAATTTATAACTCAAACCCTAAAACACAGGCTCTAAGATCACTTGAACCCTAAAAAAGGTGACTTAATAACCTGCTTATCAAACCAAAATAGGGTGATTCGGGTGTGTTAACCCAGATTACATCCTAACCATTAGAACCGGTTAGGTGAAGTTGGTTCACTTGGTGAACCAATCAACCTAGAAATTAGATAACAAAATGGAATCAAACTCTAAATCAAGTGATAATTTGAGACACAAATAGGCTTAAAATCTGGTAGCCCGAGGACCCAATTCACACGCATCCGGTCTACTTGAAACCATAGTGACAAGAAAGGTTGGGTGGGGGAAACCCTGTAACCCATGAGGGCACTCTTCTATGTAGGGGTCTTTGTGGGACTCCCCCTTTCTGGCTGCCCAAGTAATTCTCGGTTGGGTGGATTTGTGATCTAGAGGCCATCTGCCTCAAACAAGCCTAAGCCATTCAAACATATTTGGGTGTCTTGATTGGGTCTGATTGAAATCTAGTCTGTCATCTTTTTTGTAGTGCATGCATGGTAGGAGGTCCTTAAGACCAATCTTAAGACCTCTTTTAGTATTTCACTCACGTCGGGGCCAGAAGTCAACTAACTTGTTTGGATCTTCTTCTGATTCGATCCATATCCCCTCTGACCCATCTACATCCAACCCAGGCTCTCCGTACTCTAATTCTGACTCAATGGAGAACCCTGGTCCAGAAGAAGGAGGAGACAACATCCAGCACCTGCAGAACCTGCTTCAGAGTCTCACAGATCTTATCAATGGGATGGCAAACCCTAAAGCAGGTCCGCAAATGCAGGATCACTATAATCCTACATGAGTGGCTATCGAGCCCAGAGTGTGTATTCTGGTTGGGGGACCTGAGATCGAGCTCAAGCCGAATATTATCAGCTTGATTCCCCATTTCCATGGGATGGGTTCTAAAGACCCATTCCAACACATTCAAGAGTTGAAACATTTGGCCCAGACCCTCGGGCCAACTGTTCAAAATTGGAACACTATGCTCATCAAGATGTTCCCTTTCTTGCTTAAAGAGAAAGCTACCCACTGGTATCAATCTCTGAATCGACCGATCAATACCTGGGATGAATTGCAAGCTGAATTTCTAAGGAAATACTTCCCAGTAGGTCGTATAATGCCTTGAGGCATCAAATTACGCATTTTCAACAAAATTTGGGGGAACCACTTCATGAGGCATGGGATCGCTTTCTTGATGTCATGTGGAAATGCTCGCATTACGGAGTTCCTAAATGGGAACATGTCTAATCTTTTTACCGGGGGCTCCGTGAAGATATTCGACTTTTCGTTGATGCAACCTGTGGAGGAAACTTCATGGGCAAGCATGAGAATGCCGTTTGGGAAATTCTTGAAAATATGTTCGAGAATTCGATAAACAATGCATCCATGGGTATGTTTGACAGGATGACTATCCATGCATCGACGAACACACATGGGACACATGAAGCACAAGACCTATCCTCCTCCATTGATATGGAGATTGTGGCCAGTTGATTGGATAAGGTCTTTGTAATAGAGAAGCTTGACGATTTGACTTGTCAATTGCAAAAGGTTACTTCTTCTCAACAAAACATGCATGCACGACTGCCCGCATGGAGGGAGGCCGTGCATAATATTCACCACACTAAGATGGATATGAATCCATCTTCTTCTGACTCAGGTTTCAGAGGAAACTCTGAACTTATTTATCCTAGTTGGGGGTCCTTTCAACCCCATTATTATGATTTTTTCGGAGCTACTCAACCCTATGAGGAACTCCACGCTATCCAGAACAACCCTTATTCCAATTCCTACAATCCTGCATGGTGTAATCATCCTAACTTTTCCTGGTCAGGGAACTCTTATCCTCAAATCCTTGACCTCAATATCCACCCCGACCACAGAATTCGCACTCGTATCAGCCAGCTCAACCTAAGCCTAATCCAAATTTTCAATCTAGGCCTAGTAAGGATGATCAAATGAGCTTGATTCTTCAGACATTGGCAGATATGCAGAAGATCAATGCTACTATGCAGAGGCAACATACTGCGGATATGATAGATATGCGCAACCAAATTGTGCAAATTGTTGGGACTCGCCAGCCAGGTGCATTACCCTCGCAACCACTGCCAAACCCTAACAACGTATCGAACCAGAGGTACGTTGCGAACCCAAAACAAGGCCAAATTCATTATGTGCAACCAGGACCTTCTGCACCTGTGTATCAAGATGGGTCAGAAGCATCAACTTCTGCACCTGATTCATCTCAGCAGCAGCAGCCACCTATCCTACCCACTCCTCCATATCCTACGGGATTACATTCTATCACAACCCAAAGTGGTAAGTGTACTAAGGACCCTGAGCTGAAGAGATATATTAAACCTAAACCTAGCACATCTCAATCTGGAGTGATTATTAAGGATAACTAAGGAAAAATAGAACCCACTCCATATGAGACTAGGGCCATACCTTTTCCTGAGGCCTTGACCAAGGGAAATAAGGGTAGGAAACCACCTCAAATTGACAAGGACTTGGTCAAGCTCTTTGAGCAAGTCCAGATTAGTATTCCCTTGATGGATGTTATACGTCATGTACTGGCTTATGTAAGATTTTTGAAGAATCTTTGTACACCAAAGCGAAAGCTGAAGAATTTTGACGGAAGTCCTATTTTGCTATCAGAGCAGGTTAACTCCATTATCTTGAGCAAGCTTCTGTAGAAATTAAAAGACCCTGGCACCCCTCTGATCTCCTGCAAGATCAGAGATTTAGAATTTAACCGAGCTCTCTTAGATTTAGGTGCATCCATTAACCTTATTCCCACATCTCTCCTAAAATATTTTAAGGACCCTAAACTTAAACCCACGGAAGTGACCTTGCAGTTAGCAGACTGATCTATTAAGTCACCTCGTGGAAGTTTAGAGGATGTTGTAGTAAGAGTCTGGATTTCTATTTTTCGGTTGACTTTATTGTATTAGATATGGATACACCAGAAAATATAAAAGAAACACCTATAATCTTGGGGAGACCATTCCTAGTAACAACTAGGGTGAACATTAATTGCGACGAGGGCCAAATGGAAATTAAATTTGGGGATAAGACAATGAAAATTGACATTTTTAAGGCCCATAGAGGAATTAATTGTGGTATGATTAAGGAATTGAATAGAATTGACTCACTTCCTGACGACTAAATTGTTGATAATTTGGATTTGAATACTCCTGAGCAAGAACCTCTAGAAGCCTAATCACACATTGAGGAACCTAATCCAACTTTATCTCCCCCTAAGGCAAGCGCCAACCTTCCCGCTGCTGCTGAGAATCAAGTACTTGAGTTGAAATCGCTTCCTGACAATCTCAAGTACTTCTTTTTGGGTTTAAGCAACACGTTTCTTGTGATTATCAACTCTTCTCTATCCACAGATCAGGGAACATGTTTAATTTCTATCCTCTGGGAGCATCTCAAGGCCATTGGTTGGACCTTGGATGATCTCACTAGCATAAGCCCTTCTTACTGTACCCACCAAATATTTACAGAAGAAGGGTCACGACCTACGTGTGAAGGACAACATTGACTCAACCAGAATCTTCAAGAGGTCGAGAAGAAAGAGATAATAAAATGGCTTGATGTGGATATTATCTATCACATCTCTGATAGCCATTGGGTTAGCCCAATTCATGTGGTACCTAAGAAGGTCGGGCTAACCATTATCAAATCTGAGCTTGGAGAATCCATCCCCACCCATATTGCAAATTCGTGGAGAGTCTGCATAGATTATAGGAAATTGAATACCTCTACGAAGAAGGACCATTTCCTGCTACCTTTTATCAATCAGATTCTCGAAAAATTAGCGGGAAATCAGTACTTCTATTTCTTGGATGGATACTCGGGCTATAATGAAGTGGCCATTCATCCTGAAGATCAGGAGAAAACCACATTCACCTATCCTTACGGGACATTTGCATTCTGTAGAATGCCATTCAGACTTTGCAATGCACCCACCACCTTCTAGCGGTGCATGCTAGCAATATTCTCAGACATGGTGGGTGAATTTTTAGAGGTCATCATGGATGATTTTTCCATCTTTGGAAAAACTTTTGATGAATGTTTAGGCCACTTAACTAAGATCCTTCAATGATGCATTGATGTAAATATGGTCTTGAGCTGGGAAAAGAGCCATTTTATGGTTCCTCAGGGCATCGTTCTTAGACACCTTGTGTCTGAACAAGGTATCCAGATTGACTGAGCAAAGATCAATCTAATATCTAATCTCCCTCCTCCCTCCTTGGTCAAAGAAATTAGATCCTTCTTGGGGCACATTGGATTCTATCAACGCTTTATCTCTGATTTCTCAAAAATCGCTAGGCCCCTAACTTGTTATCGAGGGATATTCCCTTTAATTTCTCGGACGAGTGTGCCGCTGCTTTCAAAATCCTTAAGGATCGAGTTACCAAGGCACTGATATTGCAACCCCTTGATTGGTCTCTTCCCTTTGAGATCATGTGCGACGCTTCAGATTATGCTATGGGGGCAGTCCTTGGTCAGAAAAATTGATGGGAAACCTGTAGTGATCTATTATACAAGTAAAATGTTGGACGAAGCTCAACGTAATTACACTATCACTGAGATGGAACTTCTGGCTGTTGTCTTCCCCCGGGAGAAATTTCGATCATACCATCTTAGGTCTCTCATAATCATATACTTGGACCACACTGCAATATGACACTTACTCGCCAAAAGGGATGAGAAGCCTTGTCTGATTCGTTGGATCTTGCTTCTGCAAGAATTTGATTTAAAGATTTGCGATAAAGCGGGTAGATAGAACGTAGTTGCAGATTATCTATCCCGCCTTCCCTCGTCTATCATTGAACCTTCAGTGCCTATTACTGAGCAGTTTCCGGATGAGCATCTTATGGGCATAGATGCTGGGCTTCACTGGTATGCAAACATTGTTAACTATTTGGCATCGAACCTGATTCTGTCTGATTGGCCCAAAGCCAAAAATCACAAATTGATTTTAGATGCCAAGTATTATTTCTAAGAAGACCCATATATTTTCCGCATTGGAGCGAATCAGATCATCCGGTGATGTATTCCTAATATTAAAGTCAATGATATTATTTCATTTTTTCATGACCAAGCTTGCAGTGGCCATTTTTCTGGGCATAAAATCAGAGCCAAAATCCTCCAAAGTGGCTTTTATTGGCTGACTTTATTTAAAGATGCACACAATTATTGTAGGGCATGCACTCGTTGCCAGACCTTAGGCAACATGGGCTATCATGATATGATGCCCTTGAACTCGATCGTCATGTGCGAAATTTTTGATATTTGGGGGATTGATTTTATAGGCCCATTTCCAACCTCGAATGGCTTTGAATATATTCTTCTTGCTGTGGACTATGTGTCAAAATGGATTGAAGTCATAACAACCCGAACTAATGATCATAAGGTCGTTAGCAGATTTATTCACAATAACATCTCCCAGTTCAGTATCCCTAAAGCGATTATCTATGATGGTGGGACCCATTTTGTGAATGTGCATTTTCAGTCCGTGCTTAGAAAATACGGGGTATATCACCACATTTGTACCCCGTATCATCTACAAACAAATGGACTAGCCAAGCTGTCAAACCGGGAAATCAAAAAGATTATGCAGGTCACTGTTCAACCCGATAGAAAAGATTAGTCATCCTAGCTTCCGGAAGCATTATGGGCTTATAGGATCACCCATAAGACCCAATTAGGAATGTCTCCTTTTAGGACTGTTTACAGGAAGGCGTGTCACCTTCCTGTAGAAATGGAGCACAAAGGCTATTGGGCTGTACGGAAATGCAACCTGGACCTCGGAAAGGTTGGCATTCACCGTCACTTGCAAATAAGTGAGCTCGATGAGTTATGCCACGACGCATACGAGAACTCGCGAATTTACAAGGATTGAATTAAGGCCTTACATGATAAGCACATTTCACGTAAAACATTCAGTCCTGGTCAAAAAGTACTTTTGTTTGATGCCCATTTTAAACTGTTCCCGAGCAAGCTCAGATCTAAATGAACTGGACCATTTCTAGTAAGGAGGATCTTTGGTAATGGAGCTGTGGAAATCTCACCTCTCGATCTCAACTTGATACCATTTGTTGTTAATGGCCAACGTCTCAAACCTTTTCTTGAACTTCATGATTTAAGTTTGATCGATGAGTCTCTTGACCTCTTTTCCACTTGAGTCGCATTGCGCCCAGCTAATCGCAACAAACTTAGCACTTAATGGGAGGCAACCCGTCATTCTTTTAGAAAAAAAAAATCCCAAAACCTTTCTTAATCTATTTGAAATTCATTCATATAGCACTTTAGGGTTCCTAACTTAAGAACTAATCTGTTCTAAAATTATGAACTAAACTAAATTGGAACCAAACCTGTTTGCAATGAGGGCATTGCAACACTTAGGCATGGGGGGGATTAAAGTGCTAACATTTGAAAGATATTTTTGAAAGATTCTCACCAAAAATATGCTTAGAATCAAAAAAAAAAGAGGGGGGAAGAGAAAGAAGAAAAAGAATAAAATAAGAGAAAAAAAAGAAAGGAAGAGAAAAGACAAAAATTAATAAACATTTTTAGTTTGTTAAAACCCTTGGATATTCAGTTATGGAGTCAGGAAAATCTTCTTCCATAAGATCCACCAAATAATTGTGGGGTGAGAAAAGAGTGTCTACTGGTGCTCTAAGTCTAGTATGAGGACTCTTAAGTTCTAAATAATTAGATAATGATACTCGGAGTTAGGCATAGTTTTCACTCTTAGCTCCTATGTGCGAATATTTTGTGTGAATTCCTGAGAGCCACCAAATAAGGCAAATACACAGAGAGCAGGTTCTAATAAAACTATGACTAAGGTGGTTGGTTATGACCATTCTTTACAGGATCCTTGACTAAAGGAGGGTGCTAATGTCAAAGGTCAGAAATACACTATCCTATCCGTCCCTTTCCGGTGCTGAGAGTTGGTACTTCCACCAAATAAGCCACACAATGTCCTCTTGAACACCACCATTTCTCAATAATGCCTCATTAATGAAAATTGTGTTGAGTTGAGTTATATTGTTAAAAAAAATAAAAAAGAAAAAGAAAGAGAGAAAGAGAAAAAAAAACACAAAAAATATATGTATTAGATATCCACGAGAAAAGAAAAATATATCCTTATAAAAGAGAGAGAGAGAGAAAAAGAGTGTATTTGAGTGCATAGTTGTGCTTATGTGTTTTCATTATGAATAAATTTCATTGAGGTAGCAATACCCACCCCCATTTATGATTCACCAAATACAGCCTTGACCTACCTTTCCGTATTTTTGACTGCCTAAATACTGGTTGAAGAATTCCAACTTAGTTATACGGTTATCAAAACTTAATCAAAGTATTAATGCCATGAGATACCACCAAACATGTTAGGAAATCTGGTGAGATTGTGAGCTCTTATTTATGCATGAAAAAGAGAGAGAGAGAGAATAAAGGAACTAAAAGAGAGCACAGTTTTTTAGAATTCCTCTAAGTTGATTTGTTTAATAATCTATAAATTTAGAGTCTGAAGTACTAGATTATATGTAGCACCAAATGAGTATGAGCTACCAAAAATAAAATCCTTCAACTCAGACATCTTCTACCTAGACCTAAAAATCGAGGTTAAATCACAGATCACCTGCTATCCCCAAGGGAAGAAGTTTTTCTATCCTGATAAATTTGTACCAAGGGTTAAAAACAAACTTTAAATGAGTATTGGTATATGATAAGGAGGAGAAGGAGAATAAATTTGTTTGAGCTAAATGTCAAAAATATTTTTACACTGAAAATCTATGGTTAACTCTAAAATTTACTTAGGGACTAGCAAATGGTAGGCATGGGGGTATGATGGCATCGCCATCATCCTCTATAACTAACCTAATTTAGCTAAGTTCTAAGGTTAAATTTATCTAAATAATATATTAAAAAGGTACAATATAATCAGGAGGAAGAAGCATCAAAATAAACCCAAATGACAGCTAAATAACTTCAAAACAACCAATTTAGGGTTTCCTTTGGAAATCAAGCTATCAAAACAATAATTAAACCCTATTTTTGGTCTAACTCTGTTGACAGGATTCTGATGGAAAATTTATAAATTAAACCTCCTAAAAATTATAGATAAAGATTCTATAAGGCTTAATGTGAGCAGTTGAATCAAAGGAGCCAAGTTGACCTAAAATAGTGATCTAGGTGAATAATTAATGTCAAGTGGGTTTAAATACGAAATTAACCAAACAAATATTTTCAAAACTCAAAATTGAGACTACCACTTGTTTCCCTAGATTCTAATTAAGCTCCCATTTAAGTCCTTAACTTCCTAAAATTTTGCAAATAGGTCCAATTTTATTACTTTTGGGTCCTTCCCTCTTGCAAAGAGGACTCTGGCCATCTTCTTCCTAGTAGCCGATTTGCAGGCTTTGACTGAGCAGCTTGACGAGCTTCAAGCTCGAGTTGCAGCTGCCTCAGTGCACGAAAGGCCTCAGCAACAAAAGATCTTTTCCCCTCACCATTCCATGTCTATTGCTGTTTGTTTCACCGGCTGCCATCGCCTCCTCTGCCCATGATCTCCGGTCAAAACAGAAGCAGTTGTAGTGAGTTGTTGCGAGTGTTTCTTACAACTTCTCGCCTCCTTTGAGTATAACCATAGCTCTATAAAAGATCGACGACCTCTCCCGAGTCCTATCGTCTGGAATCTGAGCGTAAAAACCTCCTCCTTCCCTTCCTCCATGCACTGTCATTGCGAGATGTTGAGGTCTCCTTCGCCCCTTCGCTCCGCTGCCTCTCGCCAACAAACGAGGGTGCAACCATCGTCGCCTCTCTCACGTCGAGCTTCCTAGCTAAGAAGTCAGCCCTCTACCTCCTTCGTTGACCTCAATTCCTCCGCCGACTCTTCGCCAGTGACCTTCCACCACCATCGATTTCCGCACCTCCTTCTCTCCAATAAAGTTAGGTTTTGTCCTCCCCTTCTTCTCTTCTACCTTCTCGCATCTTCAATTTCTTCTTTCGATTGTGTTTTCACCATCACCGACCACCACCACTTGGAGCTCCGACGAGCTTCATCACCATGCCTCCATGCACACCCAACCACACAATAGATTTAGGGCCTTTCTTCGGGGCTTCACCCCGAAGCTTTTGCTTTTGACGTGAGGTCGAAAGACCTCCTCTTCTGCCCGCAGGTCCTCGCCGAAGTCGGTCCTCATCTTCGCCTCCTGCAGCAGCTCTTCAGTCACCTTCAACGAAGCTTCTCACGCCATCGAAAGCCCTGATCGAAAGAGGAGTAGGTCAATTGGAAGTCTTGCTGATACCCCGATCCATCCCCAACCTTATCTGAGGGATCAGATGGTCAATGCAAGCCAATCAAGCTGGACTTGCTCATTGCTAGGAGATGTGAGGAGGCAAAGGGACTTTAGTCCCACATCGTGCGCAATCGAAGCTTGAGTAGCATTTATTACGAAAATGCGGTCTTGGCTTATTGTGTTAGAACGCATGAGGTGAGGTCCCCTCTGCACACTCGTACTCACACGCTCACGAACATGCATGCTCACACGCCCTCACCTGCGAATACGGCTGCGGGTCTAGGCTGTGGATCCGGATACCCAGGTCTAGCTGAGAAGAAGAAAACTTAGGGAGGCAAGTTTTGCACATTGAGATCTGTGCTGTTCCCCTTCAGTACTTGACCTTAGCAAGGCCCTTGCGTTGCATGCCTTAAGCAGTGAAGACGACTGTGCCTTATACTTGACGTCTGAGGGTAAAGCTTGACTTGGTTCTGTGAAGTTAACGTAGCTGGTTCTGTTCAGATATTAGAGGGTATTTGAGCTTAAGTATTAAGGGTAAAATTGGTGGTTTAAACCACCACTTTTACCTTTATTTTTATACCTTCCTGTCTAAAGATACATTGAACATCTATTATATTGTGATAGTGATTACTTGCATGATTTCTTACTCCCAAAGATGACCTCGAATATTCTAATTAAATTCGAGTGATTCACCTTGATCAGCTATACTACGACATGGGTTTTTAAAATATGATCGATGCAATTCAACAGTTTCTCCCTTCCTTCCTTATGACTTTTAAGGCTGCTTAACATTGGTGTTTTTGCCTGCATAAAAAAAGAAGAAAAATTACGTTTAAGGGAAAGAAAGTCCCTAAATGCATTATAATAGGAATATGATAGGGCTATTAATTTGATGCCTGTAGATAGCATTAATTATAGCCTTGTTAGATGAAATTCAGGCAAATAGGATCTCCCCATTTTTCCCCCTTGCCACATTAGTCATCAATGCACTTATTATTGTCATCGTGACTATCAGAATAACTAGCACCAATGAAGCAATATATTGTGGTCATAGATCATATGCATGCAGGGTTGCCATCCTCTCTGTAGATGGCCTAGTTTGAAGAGTCTCTTCAATGCTACAATATAAAGGCAAGATTGAAGATATTATAGTGATCATAATCAATTCAAGACATTACGAAGAAAATACTTGTTGGTGATGAGGAAAAGATACCTATGCATGCATTGTGCATGCAACATGTGGACGAGCTCAAAAGGAAAAAGGTCCACCCAGCCATTCTTCATCCTCTCACTGACCTTCTCATTGACTTCTTTCCTTCTATTGCTACTTACAAGTCTTCAATCTTAGCTTGGAATTGGCAACTCACAAATCCCCCTCTCCTCCTCTGTTTCATAACTATCTTTCTGCATTTTCCTCTTCCTCCTTCTACTCTTGTTCGCACCACCGTAACCACCACCTCCAACTTACCACTACGATCTCTACCCCACCTCTCTAGCTCCTCGTCGAAGTTTTATGCATCTCAACTCCTCCCTAACTACCACCGGTGGCTTCTTCCTCGTTAAATATAGATGGTTCGCCCTCTTCACTTCTTGCTCAACGTCCTCCTCTTCCTCGACTTCAACTCCATGGATTTCTATCTTGGCAACCATAGCATAAGCTCCCCTCTTTCCCTCTTGTTCATTTGATGTTTTTATTGTAGTTAAGATGTATCTTGTTAACTTGCATGAATGTTATTTGTTTTAAGTAGTCATTTTGTATTTCTTAATTGAGTAGACTGTGATTTAGAATTGTCTAAATCTTTTTAATTTAATATTGGATGTGTGTTAGATTTAGATGTCTTATATCATGCATGTTTAATTTTTTGTTTTTATAGATTGGTAATTCAATGTACGTTAAGCATGTTCTTTTTTCTCGTACAAATCTAAGTATGATTTTAAAATAGATGCACGTTTTTCTTCATACTAAAATCATTACTTCTCTGAGTTAGAGTTTAAGAACAGTGATCTTACTTTTTAAAATCGTTAATTTTCCTTCTTTTTAAATAGTTGTTAAGTTCATTTCATGCCTGTTGTCTTCTAAAAATCCATTAATGCAACATTAGACTTCATATAAGTTTTAAGTTTGAAGTTAATTTTTATTTCTATTTCAAATTACACAAACTCTCTTAACTAACCTAATTAGAAAACTCTTTCAAGTCTCCCAGCGAAACCACTCAGATTCACCCATATTTGTAGTTCAATATCTAAATTAGTAAACTTGACACTCTAATTGAGCTACAATGATGA
Source organism: Thalassia testudinum (assembly GCA_037157565.1). Lineage (NCBI taxonomy): Eukaryota > Viridiplantae > Streptophyta > Magnoliopsida > Alismatales > Hydrocharitaceae > Thalassia > Thalassia testudinum. Next base: position 15,226,559 of record JAZHRO010000067.1, on the reverse strand, counting down.
ATTTTTAACAATAGTGATTTGCTCACGTCAGACTAACCTTACCAAGTTTTTGGAAGAGAGAGACCATTGTCGCCTCAAGATTCGTGAAGTGCTCATGATGCATGAAGGGTTTGCGATGCACACACACAATTGAGTGTTTTCAACATGAATGGCCTCTTCCAACGTAGTGAGAATAAGGGCATCACGTCAAACCATGACTTATTATAGGAGGGGCAATACGTGAGGTACGTACACTATCCTAGGAGATATTTCTCGATACTTTTAAGGATCCTAAAATGAGAAGTTAGTTCTTCTCATGTGGTTCCAATGTAGGTTGTTTATTTTGATTCCTTCTATTCGATTGATCTTCCAAGCATTGAATCCTTTATCCTATCGAATCAAAAATTTCAAACAACTGAGATTTATGCATGCGTGATGCCACACGACAAACTATTGTTCCCAACATCCATACCATTAGCACAATCATAATCTTGTTTCCCTAGGTTATAGAATCATATACTTTCTATGTGTACATTCTTCATAATAAGTGGGCAATTTAATTTTGGCACCCAACAAACCTTCTTGGTCATCAAAGCTGTTCTTTATTGTTATTTGATTGCCATTCCAATTCAGTTGCCCAAACCTTCGTCTTCAACCCTTAACCTAGTTTAAGGTTTGGGTGCCCAAACAATTGACTTGGTTAGCCAAACACATAACAGAGCAAGTCCTAACAAAGAACCATATGTCTTGTTCTTCAATCACTAAGCACAAATTTGCCTCCAACTTGTTTCTCAACTCTGCTAAACATCTTGATTGATTTTGAAGTGGAATTTAGACATAAATTCAAGCTTAATCATAGAAACATTAACCTAAACTTCTACGAAGAAGGCATATCAAATTTAGCCAAAAACTCGATTCTATTCATTAAGAGCCTACAAGGTTAAATCCAAAGAAACATGGGGTCTCTTCCCAATGCTAGGGAGTGAAAATGATGTGAAATTTGTCGAGAAGATTGTTGGGAAATTTGGGTGTCTTCGAGGTTTAGGAGCCTAAAACCTTTGGTCGCCTAAATGAGTTAAATGGGTAAGCTCATGGCCTATCCCTCTTTATTGCATGCTCGCTTGAATTTGGTCAAGCAAACTCAACATATTGGGCCCTTGAAATCAAACGAAACACATTTTGATTGACCAAATAGTAATTTTGATCGACCAACACCATTTTTATAAACTTCCTAAATCTATTAGGAAAATACCTATAAATAGGACCCCTTGACTCTCATTTCAAAACACATCTCTCAGAGCAATTCCAAAGAAAAATGTGCTTCTATTATCTCGTGCTTTCATGTCTCTACGCTAGTTCTCAATGCTTTCTAAAGTGCAGCTCTCTAAGGCTCCAAAATTCTCGATTTGCTTATTTCTAATGTTCCATAGGATATTCTGTATATTTCTTTATATTCTCGTTGCTTTGATTTGCATCCCAAGTTGTTGGGAGTTCCGTTCTTCTCTTGTCAGGTGTAAAAGAGAAGAAGCTTTTGTAAGAGGTTGTATCTACCCTCAATGTTAAGTGGTGTACTAGTGGATTGACTAGTGTTGACTAGTCGAAAAATCCTAAGCTTGGAGGCTTAGGTAATAATTTTTACCCATAAGGATTTCCACTATAAAATTGAGGTGTGATTTGTCTTATTTCAGTGGCTTACACTTTTAATTTTATATTATTTGCCTTGGTACACTATTCACCCCCATTTAGTGTTGACATATAAGATCCTACAGGTACACCAATGAAAACAACAACCTAATTAAAAAAAGATGAGACAGGTAATTAAGTGTGTAGATAAAAAAGTTTATAGAAGTAGGATAGGTTCCTTGCTTTACTTACCAGCTGGTAGACTGGACATTTTGTTTAGCACTTGTTTATGTGATAGGTTTCAAATAAACCCTAAGGAATCACACCACAATGCCACAAAAAGAATACTTAGGTAGTTACAAAACAGTGAAGATCTTGGTTTGTTCTATCCCAAGGTAGCCACACTTGACTTATTCTCTTATTGTGATGCTGACTATGTGCGAAGTCAGATAGATCGCAAGAGACTAATGGAACATGTCAATTTCTCGAGAATTCACAAGTCTCTTCAGTCAATAAGAAACAAATTTGTGCTTCTCTATCCATAATTGAAGCTAAATACATTGTTGCTTCCTTGGTGTGTTTGCAGATCTTGTGGATGAAGAAACACTTAAGATTTTGGACTTTTCTTTGAAAACACTAGGATTTTATGTGAAAACACTAATGCAATTAACCTGTCCAAGAATCTCATACAACATTCAAGAACTAAGCAAATTGATATCTACCACCACTTTCCACTTTTTGAGAGATTATGTTCTCAAAAAGGAAATATCATTAGAGTTTGTTGAAATTGAAAGTTATCTAGCTGATATCTTCACAAAACCATTAGCAAAAGATAGATTCATCACAATTAGAAGAGAACTAGGTTTCACAAGATTACAGGAACATTGAATTCATCTTAATATTAAGACTTGCCTACTGTTGATTGATCAAACATATCACCTTGATAGATCAACTCCGTTTGATCGATCAAAACCATACATTTGGCCAATTAAATCTGGAGCTTGCGGCAAAACTCCCTCCACAAATTTCAAAGGTTGATTGATCAACCCTAAATTTTGATTGACCAATGTTTGGGTGGGAAATTTCCCCCCCCTGGAAATTTAAATTATCGATCAATCTAGTTATTTGATTGACCAAATTTGGGTGAAATGAAATCTGTTGAGAATGTGTTTTTCTCCTCTAATCACTCCAATCTTGTTTCTAATCATTCTCTAATCATAGATCTAAATTCCTAAAATAATATTACCTCATTACTAAGCCCATTACCTATGGAAATGAATTTTTTTACCATCATTCTTTACTAAACAAAAATCGTCTCACCTCCACCTTTCAAACAACTCACCCAAATGACCCCACCATTATCATCCCTACACTAACAAACATAGTCCCCACAATACCTCCCACTGACCAAACCCTCCACCACCGACCAACACCCTTTGCTGCTGCCGCCAACCACTACTTGGTCGATCGAGCAATGCTACTCCCTCTTTGGCGACCATCACTTCCTCTCATTCATCATCATTCATCCTCGACGACTGCCGCCTCCACCAGTGACCTTCCCACATTGCTACCTCCATAGATCGACCCAAGTTGATCTTGCTAAACTCCTCCCTAAATTCATGTCTTTATTATTATTTCAATTCAAACAATCTATCTTGTTTTGATGTGAAATTGTTGATTTTTTTCTTCTCATGTTTCTTATACTTGATTTTCGAATCATGTTGATCTTGCCTTAACTTGAACCATCTCATGATTGGTGGAATGATTTCAACTTGTTTTTGATCCATTCTCGCCACTGTCTATGCACAAAAATGTGTTTTTGATCGATCAACTTTCCATATTGATCGACCAAAATCATGATTTCTAGTACCTTAAAGATCCAGAGTTGATTGACCAACCACATTTTTTTGATCGACCAGTGTTTGTTTTTGATCGACCAAAACTACACCAGAGTAAAAAATGGCACCTAAACGCACTCGCCATGGTTCTTCCTCCTCTCGCTATGACACCTTTGACTGATACTTTAATAATGATGATGCAAGATTTAATTTCTCCACGTCAAGTTATCTCCCGATGTTGGTTGCCCAATTGATTTTGACTATTTTGAGTGCATTTTTTCCGAGCTTAGAGATAATTTTGTTTTTCATAAAATCGGTCGTCTCTTTGATTGGAATTTTTATGCGAGCACTCATGGCAATCGTATCAAGGGCATTGATCCCATGGTGTGCCACCTTTTCTATGCCAACCTTCGCAACATCAGCGAAGGATTTGATATCTAGTTCACTTCAAATGTCTATGGCATTGAAGTCTTGGTCAATGCCAATGTCTTGATGAAAGTTATTGGTTGTCCCTCTTCTTATCCCACATATCTAGAGTTACACCATGACACATCCTCTGACACCATTTGGGAGACATTATTGACTCCTGAATACTATGACTTGGGCAAGCTTGCCAAGTCACCCTACTTTCTTCCCCTCACACGGTTTCTTAATTGCATATTTTTATGGAATTTTATGTCGAGGTTCACCTCTTTCAAGAATTGCCTCGATCCTATGCTTGTGGCATTATATGCCTTCGTGTAGAATAAGGTGTTCAATTGGAATCATTTCATCGTCACCTTCATGGAGAGGAAACCTTCTAGTGTCTTTCCATTTAGTACCCTTCTCTCCACTACTAGAAAAATGGCCTTTTGTGATGCTTTTGTAGCGACGATTTTTGTCAAAATCGTCGTCTATAGCAGAATATATAGACAATAGTTTTAAAACTGTCTTATTGAAGATATAGATGATAGTTTTAATTAAAATTGTCATTTATATTTACCATCAATGCCCCTTCTTGTGTGTGGAGGTCCTCACATTAACGTACACGACGGTTCTTATAAAATCGTTGGATTAGAGACAACGGTTCTATCTTGTAACCATCGTATATATTGATTCTGAATTTTGGTCGGGCGGCATTTCTTCGCACCCTACCTGACTTTAAACGATGGTTTTGACAAAAATTGTCATGTAAAGTACCTGTGCCCTACAACTAGTGCCCAACCCCCTGTGCCCTATTCACTCAACATTGATCTCCTCCTCCATTAACATCTCCTCTTCCTCGTAAGGCTCTCCTCCTCCTCAAATGCCTAGCAACGTCGCCTCCTTGCCACGCACAACCCCCTACTAGCCGCGAGCTCCTCCTCCTCATCCCCATGTACACCACCCCTCCTCCTCCCATCCGCCACCACCCCACCTCCTCCTCATCCCCATCCCCTACCCCTCTTCCTCTTCCTCCCATGCACCGCCACCCCTCCTCCTCCTCCCATCCACGCTTAGCCCCAGCCCCCCCTCCTCGTCCTCCCATGCGCCACTTGAAATGACCCACTGCCTTTTTGGGTTGTTTAAGATGTCTGGATTAGCTGTCAAATGTCTATCCAGACATTTGGATAGAGGGTTGGATGTCTGAAAGTAGAAGGACCGTACCCTATTTTTATTTTTCCGCACGCATGCATTATGTGCACACCTCCTCTCCCCTCACCCCAAACCCTAACCCTTTCTATTTAAACCCCACACCCATGCCACTCTCCCCATCTCCACCAGCCACCACCTCCATTTTTCCCTCCTGTCGGCCGCCACCTTCCTCCCAACCACCAGCACATCGAGGGGAGGAGTGGAGAGCGAGAGCGTCGGAGGAACTCACGAGGAAGCCATGGGAGCTCGGAGGAGCTTGTGCAGGAGGAGTCAAGGATGTGTGCGAGGCGGAGGATCTCATGAAGGTGAGCTTCGCAACTTCCCGAAGCTGCCAGCGTCGCAGCTGTGGGCGGCGCGGAGAGGTTCCACACGAAGAAGAAGGCTCGCAGAAGTTCTGCATACTGAATATTTTCCAGTATCAGACATCTGGAGCACATCCCAGATGTCTGGAATAGAAAAAGACATCCGGAGCTGAAGCTGGACATCTGAAAGCATGCTTAATGCCAAGGTACATGCTTCTATGTAGTTTACAGCCATGCAGGCCTTACCGTAGAATTTTGCCCAGCTGTTTTTAGCTCTATGCGTACGTACGTATGGGGCAGAGAGTTGGAAAGGTGTGGGGTGCGCCCTTTGAGGTGTTTTTGGACGTCTAGATACGTTGCCAGACGTCTGGCCGTACCTCCAGACGGTCTAAAGGAGAGTCCAACATCTGGAACTCTTCTCAGACGATCACAGAATGGTCCGGACGTCCGACGTAGCCGCAGGAAACCCAGTGTGAGTACTAACGTCTTTTAAGACGTCTAGGGCTAGCCCCAGGCATCTAATTATGGACAATGTGCATGTTTTTGGCCCGTTTAGGGCCTAAACGGAATCGAATTTCCATAAATGAAGTACCATTGTTTTCCTCTTGAGTTTCTCTACGTGTTAGGGTTACTCGTATATAGTTTTGAACTCATGTGACATGGTTGGTCATCTGTATACTTCTCCAGCCAGTTGTATACGCAGGTGCTGCAGAGGCGACGGGATCTGCGATCTGAGCCCTTATTCCTCTCGTGTTTTCTGGTAGAGTGGTTTACATTAATATTATGATTTAAACAAATGAACTGCATGTTTAGAATAACTTGAATGAACCCTAGGGCAGGAACAAATAAGTATGGTTTGAGCTACACTGTATACTTGAGATACATGTAGAACCCTAGCATGAGAATGAACCCTAGGGCAGGAACAAATGAGTATGGTTGAGATACACTATTTACTTGAGATGATTGTACAATTCTAAATGCTAGCAAATGAATGGTTATTTTAATGTGATGCTTTGTCAGTTAGAAATTCACAAGCTGCTTGTTTTAGGATGGAAACCAGTGATAGAGAGATCAGAACGTTTAGAATATGAAACGAAAGGAATACCAGCATGAACCCTATGAGGAATTAGGAGGAGGACACTAGTAGTTGGGAAGTGAGCTAGCCCTTGTGTACGCGGTACCAAGGAGAGCAACTGTCCCTTTAGCGTAGAGGAGTACTAGCCACCTGTTGGGTTGAGCCCCGGGGTCAGGCCAAGTCACTCTACATCGACTATGTTTGGCTTTCGTGTACTTGGTATCGAGGAGAGCTACTTAGTGTAGGGAGGGAGCTAGTCACCCCAGGGGGACCCGAGGTTAGGACTAGCCGCCCTACACTAACTCTTTCTAGGCCCACTGGGCAAATCGAGTGTTACGACCCAATCCCAGATTCCTACAGGACCTGAGATTGGCCCGCCTCAACCAATCCCAAGACCTAATCGTCAAACGAAAAATAACCGAAAGCAGGAAATAAATCACAACCACACATGCAATGAACTAAGCAGAAATAAATCAAAAGATAGTAAGAGAAACATAGTGAAATAGTCTACCAATATTAGAGGCCACCACAACTACGGCAGAGAAAAGTACATCGGAAAAGTACTGAAATAGTATTACATAGAACAAAATACTCACTACTACAACAGAAGCTAGGAAACAACAAGAAAACGTAGCTAAGGATGGGCTCGACTGGGCCCAGCTCCCTCTGCAGCCAGTGGTGTTGGCTGGTTAACTCCCTGACCTGAACAAGGTTGTAAAATTTTCAGGGTCAGCGAACGTTGAGTAGAGTGGTAATTTAGCTATTTACATGTAATTAAGACAAGCAATTAATTAATACAATTAAACAACTATCCATTTTCATTTAGTTCAACCAAGTACTTTTAATTTATTATTCCTTTATTCACTTAGGTCATTTCTTGATTTAGCCTGTTCCTCACGAGAACGATCTTGATTGCAGTCTTTTCTATGATGTAGGAGGTACACGTGGTGCTCGCCTAGCCGAGAGAGTCCCCCATGGTAATCCTACACCTAGTCAACCACCCCGAGGTCACAGTCGCGACGTAGCGGTGACTACGGCACACGTGATAAACATATGGGTAGCTATCCCGTACTGGCGCGCGGTCAGTCGTTTCTGCAAGTGGGTACACCTAAAGGTACAACATGGAATAGTACAGGGCCTTTCCCTCTTAAAAGAAAACAAAACAGGGGTCTCGCCCCTCCACAGTCCACGTATTCTCATCCGACTATCCCAGTTTACCTAGTGGGCTTAACAAGAGTCGATGTAGGGCAACTAGTCTAACCCTGAGCCCCTTGGGGAGGCTAGCTACCTCCCTGCACTAAGTAGCTCACCTCGGTATCACGTACACGAGGGCCAAATAGAGTCGGTGTAGAGTGTCTAGGCCTAACCTCGAGGCTCAACCCAACGGGCGGCTAGTACTCCTCTACACTAAAGGGATAATGGCTCTCCTTGGTACCACGTACACAAGGGCCAGCTCACTTCCCATCTATAGGAGTTGTTCTCCTAATTCGTAGTAAGGTTCATGCTAGTATTTCTTTCGTTTCATATTCCAAACTTTCAGATCTCTCTATTTACATTTCCGTTTCCATTCTTAAAACAGGCAGCTTGTGATTTTCTAACTGACAAGCATCATATTAAATAACCAGTACATTTGCTAACATTTAAAGTTTTACATGCATCTCAAGTAAACAGTGTAGCTCAACCTTACTCATTTGTTCCTGCCCTAGGGTTCATTCTCATCCTAGGGTTCTACATGTATCTAAGGTATACAGCATGGCTCAAACCATACTCATCTGTTCCTACCCTAGGGTTCATTCTCTTCCTAGGGTTCATTCAAGTTATTCTAAGCATGCAGTTCATTTATTTAAATCATAATATTAATGTAAACCACTCTACCGGCAAACACAGGAGGAATGGAGGCTTGGATCGCAGATCCCATTGCCTAAGCGGTTCATGCGTACTTGACTAGCTGGAGACCTATACAATTGGCCAACCACATCAAACGAGTCCAAAATCGTATACAAGTGACACTAACTCGTAGAGAAACTCAAGCGAAAAGCAATGGTACTTCGTTTGTGGAAATCCGATTCCGTTTGGGTCCTAAACGGGCCAAAAACACTCACACTATCCAAAATCAGACATCTGGGTCTAATCCCCGACATCTTAAAAGACGTCAACACTTACCCTGGGTTCCCTGTAGCTACCTCGAACGTTCGGACCCTTCCACGATCGTCTGAGGTGATTTCTAGACGTCGGACTATCCTTCCGATCGTATGGTGGTATGGTTAGATGTCTAGCAATGTGTCCAGATGTCCAAAATACCTTGAAGGGCGCACCCTACACCTTTCCAATGCTCTGCCCCCTACGTATGTACACACAAAGCTAAAAATAGCCAAACAAAAACCTATGGTAAGGCTCGCATGGCCGTAAACTACACAGAAGCACGTACCTTAGCACTGAGCATGCTTTCAGATGTTCGGCTTCAGCTTTGGACGTCCTTTTGCTATTCCAGACATCTGGGATGTGCTTCAGAAGTCTGATACTAGAAAATCTCCAGTACGCAGAACCTCTGCGAGCCCTCTTGTCTGGGTGGAACCCCTCCGCACCACCCACAGCTACGACGCCGACAGCTTCAGTAGGCCGTGAAGCCTACCTTCGCGAGCTTCTCCCCTCGATCTCCTCCCATGCTCTCGCAGCTCCCTTGTGAGCTCCTCTCGAGCTCCCCTCTCCTCCTTCGTGTCCTGTCCCTCTCTCTTCTTCCTCTCCTCTCGCCGCACTGTAAGGGAGGAAGGTGAAGGATGGAGGGGAGGATGAAGGTGGTGGTTGGTGGAGATGGGGAGAGTGGCATGGGTGAAGGGGGGTTTAAATAGGAAAGGTTAAGGTTTGGGTGAGGAAGGAGGGGGGGTGTGTGCATGCTGCGTGCACGCTGGAAAAGAAAAATAAGGTACGGTTCTTCTACTTTCAAACATCTGACCCTCCATCCAAACGTCTGGGTAGACGTTTGATGGCTCATCTAGACTTCTTAAACAACCCAAAATGGCAACAGGTCATTTCACCGGGATAGTCGAACAAGGGTACGCAGACAGTGGAGGGGTCTCTGAGACCCCTGTTCTGTTCTGAGGGGCGAGACCCCTGTTCTGAGAAGGTAAGGCCCTATACTATTCTCTACTATACATTTAGGCCTACCTGATAGCAGAAACGACTGACCGCGTGCTAGTGTGGGATATCTACCCACGCATTTATCATGTGTGCCGTAGTCACCGCTACGTCACGACCGTGACCTCGAGGTGGTTGACTAGGTGTAGGACTACCACCGGGGACTCTCCAGGCCAGGAGGGCACCGCGTGTACATTCTACATCATGGGAAAGACTGCAATCAAGATCGTCCCCTTGAGGGACAGTCAAGATCAAGAAATGACTAGTTCTTAAGAGAATGACAAATTAGAACTACTCATTGAGCTAAATGGAAATTTAAAAAAAGTAACTAGTTACTTGCCTTAAATTAAATTGCAACTAAATGTTTTAGTTACCACTCTACTCAGCATTTGCTAACTCCAAAAATTTTATAACCTTGTCCAAGTCAGGGAGTTGAGCAGCTAGCACCACCGGCTGCAGAGGGAGCTGGGCCTAGTCGAGCTCAACCTTAGCTACGTTTCTTTTCTGTTTCCTAGCTTCTATTATTGTAGTGAGTATTTTTGTTCTATGTAATACTGTCCCAGTTACTTTTCCATTGTACTTTTCTCTGTCGTAGTTGTGATGGCTTGTAATATTGATAGACTTTTTCGCTCTATTTCTTTTACTATCTTTTGGTTATTTTTCTACTTAGTTACATTGCATGCGTGGTTGTGAATTATTTCTTTCATTTTGGTTATTTCTCGTTGGACAACTAGGTCTTGGGATTAGTTGAGGTTGGTCGGTCTCGGGTCCTGTAGGGATCTAGGATCGGGTCGTAACAAGATGGTATCAGAGCAAGGTTGTCCTGAGAAATGAACTAAATGGTCTGAAGAAAAACCACTCACATGCGTGTAACTAGGCTAACCATCACAATGTATCGCTTTGATCTTCACTTCGAGTTGTATCTCTTGATGTGATCTATTATCATTGATCGTTCCTACGCTTTTTCCTATCACCTTATAGGAGATGCCTCGTCAAGGAGTTCCCGAGGCATGCCGTGGACGTGGCCATGGGCTGGGTCGGAGGGGTGGGCATGCTGAACCTGGGGCACCAGTCGACCCACCTCTCCTTTCAAGCATTCAAGCCCAGGATATCACGCAGATGATCCGAGATATAGTACAGGAGGAGCTCCAGCAGGCTCCTCGGCCGCCCCTTCCTGAGGACGTGGAGGGAGAGTCCTCCGTGGGACAAGGGAACCGCCGCAGCGTCGTATGAGCTGGAGGGGGAGGGGGTGATCCTCCACCACCCCCACTGCCCTCAAACACCTTTGAGAATGAGCTCGCCTTGCTTGGAGGCATACCTGTTCCCCCGTTGCAGCTTCACCATGAACTTTTCGGCCAGTTCTGGAAGCTGAAGCCCCCTCCTTCAAGGGGGATGAGAGCTCATCTGAGGTAGAGGACTGGCTGGAGAAGATAGAGAAGGTGTTCGACACCCTCCGCCCTCCCGCAGAGTGCCGTGTGGCCTTTTCCGCATACCAGCTAGAGAGCATAGCCCACAGGTGGTGGATGGAAGTCAGAGCTAGGAGGGGAGAGAGCTGATGTGGAACCAGTTTGTGGCTCTTTTCTGCGAGTAGTACTTTCTACAGACTTGGCAGGACCGGAGGAGGAGGGAGTTCCACACTCTCCGTCAAGGGGCGATGACAGTTAACGTGTATCGCACGTGTTTTTTGGAGTTGTCACGCTTCACCCCGACAACTGCGTCTACTGAGGAGGAGCTCCTGTGGAGGTTTACTGAGGGCTCTGACCTACAATCCAGGGGTATGTGAAACCCCTGAAGCTACCCACTTTCTCTCGCATGGTTGAGGTAGCCATGACCTATGAGGAGACCAACTCGACTACGCGAGACACTGACGGTGGATGGAAGAGGCCCTACCAGCCTGAGTACACATAGGGCCGACGAGAGAGGAGGCACACGACGACCGCTAGAGAGCCGTCTTGTTCTGTGAGGTCACTAGTGGCCTTTGGGGGCTCCAGACAGAGGCCAGCTACCAGCACCAGACTCTAGCCTAGCCACCACCAGGGACCGACTGAGGGAGGAGGCCGTGTTCCTCTCTACTACTAGTGTGGCCAGCCGAGCCACATCAGGAGGGACTGCCCATCTATGGTCGGAGCACAGCAAATGCTCCCCGCACCGAGCACCGGAGGTCGAGCTGGCGAACGCGGTCACCAGGCTCGTGGTGGAGGACAGCAGTCACGAGGAGGGTATCGGCCAGCTGCTGCTCACCCAACTCAGAGAGTGGCCGCTTTGTCTGCACCCAAGGATGAGGGGCATATCAATGCCTTAACACATAGAGATGCCAGGGCTTCGGATTCTATGGTATCAAGTATGGTTACTGTGTCTGGCAGATTAGTCTATGTTCTTTTCGATTCTGGTGCCACACACTCTTTTGTCTCCTCGAGTTTTGTCATCAGTTTAGGGCCGAGTTATGTACTGTTAGAGGTTCCTTTCCTGATTAGAGGGCCGGGTGGACAGTTATTCATAGTAGAGGTCTTTACAGACTGTGAGGTCACTATAGGGGGATATAGTCTTCCCGCCGACCTAATTGTAATCCTTATGCAGGACTTTGGCGTGATCCTAGGGATGGACTGGCTGTCTGCCTATCAGACCTTTGTGGACTATTTTGGGAGGAAGATCGTCTTCTCCATACTAGAGTTGTCTCCCTTTGAGTTTCACGGCCAGCCGGTGGACGGAGGTTTTAGGTGCATCTCCGCTCTTCGAGCAGTGAATCTCTTGGGCCAGGGGTGTGAGGGCTTCTTGGCTTGTGCTGTAGCAGAGCCTAGTTCCGTGGCCGACTTTCAGAGTATTCCGGTGGTCTGTGAGTACCCTGACATTTTCCCAGAGGAGTTGATAGGACTACCGCCTGAGCGTGAGATCGAATTTGAGGTCTCACTAGTACCGGGGACCAGGCCCATTTCTACTGCACCGTACAGGATGGCGCTGCTTGAGCTGCGAGAGCTCAAGTCACAGTTACAGGACCTGTTAGAGAAGGGCTTTGTGAGGCCCAGTGCATCCCCATGAGGAGCCCCCGTGTTGTTTGTGAAGAAGAAGGACGGTACCCTACGGCTTTGTATCGACTACCGACAGCTGAATCGAGTCACCATCAAGAACAAGTACCCGTTGCCTCGTAGCGACGACCTCTTTGACCAGTTGAGAAATGCCACAGTGTTCTCTAAGATAGATCTGAGGTCGAGTTACCACCAGTTGAGGATCAAGGAGACCGATGTCTCCAAGATAGCTTTCCGTACTCGGTACGGGTACTAGTAGTTCTTGGTCATGCCGTTCGGGCTAACCAGCGCCCCCGCTGCTTTCATGGACATGATGAACCGTGTTTTCAGATCGTATTTAGCAATTTCTGGTGGTATTCATCAACGACATCCTAGTCTACTCACGGGATCAGGCGCAGCATGAACAGCGTTTACGTATGGTCCTGGATACCTTAAGACGGTGTAGGTTGTACGCCAAGTATAGCAAGTGCGAGTTTTGGCTGAGGCAGGTGACTTTCTTGGGTCACGTGATTTCAGGAGACCGATTGGCTATGGACCCAGCCAAGGTTGAGGCTGTGCTCAAGTGGGAGAGATCACGCACGGTGACAGACGTATGCAGCTTTCTAGGACTGGCAAGCTACTATTAGCGGTTTATTAGAGAATTCTCTCAGATCATGCATTCTATGACTCAATTGACTCGGAAGGACGTGCCCTTTACCTGGACCAACGAGTGCAAGGCATGCTTTCAGGAGTTGAAGGAGAGACTGACTTCAGCTCCTATACTTACCATTCCAGACAGTAGTGGTGGGTTTGTGGTTTACACTGATGCATCGTTGCAGGGGTTGGGTGGTGTGCTCATGCAATGAGGTCACGTTTTCGCTTACGCTTCGCGGCAACTGAAGCCCCATGAGCATAACTACCCCACCCATGACTTAGAGCTGGTAGCAGTTGTCTTCGCATTGAAGACATGGAGGCACTACCTGTATGGCGAGACATTCGAGATCTTCACAAATCACAAGAGCCTCAGGTACCTATTTGACCAGAAGGAGCTCAACATGAGACAAAGACATTGGTTAGAGCTCCTGAAGGACTACGATTGTAGCATCTCCTACCACCCTAGGAAGGCCAATGTGGTGGCTGACGCCTTCAGCCGGAAGGCACCCGCCCACTTGGCCATCTTGTAGGCACAAAGTTGGAGACTCATGGAGGAGGTGGGCAATTGGTGACCCCGGGAGTCACAGGGGTACTGCGGGGCTGTGACAGTGATGCGACAGGCATGACCAGAGCTGATAGACTGTATCATTGCAGGACAGATGGCTGATCCGTACTCAGACGCTGCGAGACAGGGTGTTGACAGGGGATGCAGGAGACTTTTTCTTCTCAGATGAGATACTGCGCATGAGGGGATGCCTATGAGTTCCTAGAGATGAGGAGTTGTTGAGAGAGATCCTGACCAAGGAATACAGGTCCCGATTCACCATACATCCTGGAAATACCAAGATGTACCATGATTTGCGAAGTGACTTATGGTGGAGAGGGATGAAGCGGGATGTTGGTGAGTTTGTCCAGCAGTGCTTGGTATGCAAGCAGGTGAAGGTCGAGCACCAGAGGGCTGTAGGGCCGCTACAGCCACTTCCTGTGCTAGAGTAGAAGTGGGAGAGCATCATCATGGACTTAGTGGTGGGTCTACCAGTTACCCATTGCTGACACGATGTAGTTTGGGTGATAGTAGATCGATTACGAAGACGGCACGATTCCTGCCGATCCGAGTCACTTTTGGGCCAGCCTAGCTAGTAGAGAGATACATCAGAGATGTGGTGCGTCTGCACGGAGTCCCTCATGAGATCATATTCGACAGGGATACTTGCTTTACTTCCCAGTTCTGGGCAGAGTTTCAGTACGCATTGGGGACCCGTTTGAGGTTTAGCACCGCCTACCACCCCCAGACTGACAGGCAGTCAGAGAGCACCATACAGACACTCGAGGACCTCCTACATGCTTGTGCACTAGACTGGAGATGCTCCTGGGAGGAGCATTTGCCTCTGGTAGAGTTTGTGTGCAATAATAGCTATCATTCAAGCATCGGCATGGTGCCTTACGAGGCCCTGTACGGGAGGAGGTGTACTGCACCCTTGAGTTGGGTTGAGGTGGGGACCAAGTGGGAGGTTGGCCCCAGGTTGATCAGGCAGAGTCAGGAGGTGATAGAGCATATTCATAGACAACTCTGCACTGTCAGGAGCAGGTAGAAGAGCTACGCCGATAGGGAGCGTAGAGAGGTACAGTTCGAGGTTGAAGATCACGTCTTCCTCCGTGTTTCGCCCATGAAGGACTTGCAGCGTTTTGGGGTGAAAGGGAAGCTCGCACTAAGGTTTGTGGGACCCTTTGAGGTCTTAGAGCGGGTTGGACCCGTTGCTTACCGGCTTGCCCTTCCTCCCCAGCTCTTTGGAGTGCACAACGTGTTCCATGTGTCCAACCTCAGGAAGTATGTCGCCGATCCCAACCACGTTCTGAGCCATGAGAGTGTCGACGTGGGAGACGACCTGACCTATTGACGGAGGGAGTTTCGCTTATTTGTGATAGCAATAGCGGATATGTCATAGTAATTAATGTGGTGGAAATCTCTCAATCAAATGATTAATATAGATATGAATTTAAACCACAATAAAGGATGTCGTATCCACAGGGAGGAACAGATTAACAAGTTCACAAAATATTTTTCTTTTTCTTCTTTTATACTTATTCAATCACGTGCACAATCCATGATCAAATCTGATGCGAAACAAGGCAAAAAGAAGGAACATGTAATTATTTAGAAATGCAGAGATATGGATATAATTTTCCTTTCATGAAATAACTTGTAATGGCATGTAAAATAGTTGTATTTCAAAACATGGGGCTTTCTCTTTTAGGTCATGTGAGTGTATGGATTAGGTCTTATGCATTTATCACATCACCATTTAAAAGTTAAGTGCATAAAAGAAATACTATAACATATAAGGACATGCATGCAATTTCACTCAAATAAATTAATCCACTAAATAGTGCAATAGTGTTTGGTAATGGCACAAATGGTAATTTTTAATTTCACCCAAAACAGAGGAAAATTCCTCTCTCCTCCTTGCGCGCGTGAAGAGGCTCGGCTGGCTACGAGGTCCTTGGGGAAGGTGCGTCAGAATGATGGCTTCACGTCGACGTTCTCGACGTGGGTCGAGGTGGCCGGAGGCGGAGGTTGGCTGGCGACGGAGCTTGCTGCAGCCGGCTGTCGCCGCTACTGGACAGGCGCTGGAAAGCACTGTGGGGTTTGCAGGATGCAATGTGGGCGGCAATTGCCTACTGAGGGTTGGCATGCAAGGGCGCTTGGTGAGGGCGCGCTGCTGGAGAGAGCGTGGGTGCAGGAAGGTCTGCACCTGTAGAGGGCGCAGTGAGGCACTGTCATGGGTGCTTGCGATGGAAGGCGATGGCATGGGCGCACGTGAACGGTGGATGCAGGGCGTGACGCCTGCTGTCCACTGGAGAGAGCGCGGTTGCAGGGCGGTGGGTGTGCGAAGGTGCTGGAGGGGCGCAGCTCCTGTAGAAGGTACGGTGAGGCGTTGTCATAGGTGCGCACTGGTGAGCGCCTGCAGAGGAGGACAGTTGGCCTGTAGTGCCTGTGGTGAGCGGTGCAGCGCCTGCGGTGAAGGGCGCTGGAGGGGGCTGTGCCTGCAGGCGCCTAGTTGGAGGTGTGAGCGCCTGCGGAGCGACGATGGCTCTGGAGAGGGGGCGGCGCCTACAGAGGGCGCAGGTGCGCGAGGGTAGTAGGGCTTTGGAAGGTGCA
Source organism: Thalassia testudinum (assembly GCA_037157565.1). Lineage (NCBI taxonomy): Eukaryota > Viridiplantae > Streptophyta > Magnoliopsida > Alismatales > Hydrocharitaceae > Thalassia > Thalassia testudinum. The sequence continues at coordinate 15,210,177 of JAZHRO010000067.1, read as the reverse complement.
GTGCAGGCTGGAAGGTTTAGCATGAGTGTGCTTGCAGAGGGCGCGCAAGGCGTTGGAGGTGGAAGGCAGCTGCGTGATGTGCACAGTGCACGCTGTGGATGATGGATCATGGATAGCCTTTCAATCCCCTTCGCCTCTCCTCTATATCTCTTCTCCTCCGCCTCTGATAACACCACACAAGGGGGTAGTAATTAGGTTTAATATGGCCCATCTTTGTAATAAAAGGCACAACATAAGTAGAATAGGAGCATTGCATGCATCAAGTATCAAGATTGCTTATAAACTGTATTAATGGCCATTTGTGTAAAGCATTTGTCAAAGCAGGCCTCATATGAGCAATCAGACCACACGGATGGATTCAGAACGACGAACGGAGTCCAACGGACTCAAGATCGGCCAAATCCGACATCCGGAGCTCCCACAATGGGCCCAAGAAATTCTGACCGTTGATCTGGAGATCAACGGCCCAGAGAGTGCCACGTCGCCCCGCCCCCACCGCTCGCACACCCTCAAGCCGGCCAAAGACGAATCTCGGCCGTTGATCTTCGATCGAATGGCCGTGATCAGCGCGCTCGCCCGCGGTCGCCGCGACAAAGCGCGGGCATGGCGCAACAGTTAGCGCGCATGCCCGCATCATCGCGACGCGCGTTCGAGCTGCGAGGAGCGGGATTTGAAGGCGGGCGAAGGACGTGGAAAAATTGGGCCGCCTGATCAGTAGCGGGCGGCCACGATCTCTCCACGCGGCGCGACCGCAGCGCACGAGCGCCCACGCGCGCACGCACACGCGCGCCCAAGGCGCGATCTTAGCGCGGGCGTAGAAGGCTCTCAGCCGTCCGATCTTCGATCGAATGGCTCTCGTTCAGCGGACACGGATCGCGCGAAGAGGAATACCGGGGCGGGCAGTTGACCGGTGGCGAGAGGGCTACACCGACGCTTTTGGAAGCGATTTTAGCGACTCTCTGGATGTCGCTAAAGCCCCTCCTTCTTTTAGGAAGCCCTTAACTCTATTTAAACCCCCTCCTACCACCATTCAAGAGATACTCTCCCACTTTCAACTACTCCACTCCTCTCCTAGCTAGCTTTAGGCACTCTTGTAATCGCCGGAGACGACGAGCCACCGACGGAGCCTCCTCCACCGCCGTGGCTACCTCGTCGCTCTCCACTCTCCCTCTACCTCTCTCTCTCTCTCTTTTAAGCTTTCATTTACTTTTGTTGAAGCATGTATTTAATGTTGTAAACCATGAACTATGAATGCATGTTTAATGAAATTATTTTCCATTTAGTCGCCATTTTAATTTCTGTTTAAAGTGCATGATCAAAACCAAGAGCTTTCTAACCCTAAACTCTCTCTCTCTATCTCTCGCTTTCAAAAGTGTCTCTTTCACAAGCAAAACTCCGCCTTTTTCGTGGCAACAAGTGGTAAACAAAATCCGATTTTCACGCCTCCCTGAGACCGACACTCGGACTCACCTCCATTTACTTCTTTTAAAACCGACGTATCAAGTGCAACTATAATGACAACTCTTAACACACATGCACTACGGCACGTCAGCCTCCCAAGGGATTTTCAAAATCCCTTCCTAATTTTAGCTGGCGCTTGTTGGGTTCTGTTGGCCGTAGGTGGAGATATTTGTGGGGGGAAAATATCTTTCCACCCCTTGTTCTTTTCCACATTTGATCCTCCTCCCTCTTCTTCCCGATATTATTCCTGCAATAAGACATAAAATAATTACAAACTATAAAATGCAATAAAATAGATAAAAACTTAAGTAATGATGCAAGCACTTATTTAATGACTTAATTTGATTATTAACAAACATACTATATTAGAATTGAAGTACTTAGGCATAATAATAGTCCATTAAAATGGACTCATGATGTAAACACATTTACACTACTTAAAATGTCTATTTATGCATGTTCTTAAGCATAGGATTGCATTTCATGATATAAATATTGCATAACATGCATTGTCTTGCATTTAGAGTAGTTTGAATAAAATGGAGGTTAATTGTCTCCTTTTATGTGCTTGGATAGGGAAAACATTTTGTCGGGACCTTGGATCAAAGATCCAACCGTATGGATGTGATCAGGGCGACGATTGGAGTTCAACGACTCCAAGATCACCGTAATCAGACATCCGTAGCATCAAATAGTGACCCGGGAACCCTAGAAGATCAAGGGCCAGGATGGTGTAAATTCGCACTTCAGATGATAAATCCGACAACACGGATGAATTCGGATCGACGATCGCAGCCCAACGACACAAAAATTGAGTCAATCCGACATCTGCGGCACCATCTACAACTTCTAAAAGATGGACGGCCAAGATAGCGCCATGTGGTGCCATCTCAGCTGCCCAAACGACCGCTTGCATATTGTGAAGGCCCCGCGCTCGATCGCTCTCCGCCGTTGGATCTTAATCCAACGGCTGTGGTCGCTCGCGCTTAAAAGCGTCTGCTCGGCCATCCGCGCACCATAGCGTAGTGGTCGAGCACGCTTTCGCAAGCAGCAGGCGCGGGATCGAGCCGTGGCGAGGGGCTGGAAGGCGCGGGCGATTTGTTCGGGTGGACCGTCAGATGGAGATCGGACGGCCACGTGTGCCCGATTGCGTTCACGCTCGATTGAACGGGTAGTGCGGACGCGCAATCAGACGTGCGGGAGGGCGCGCAATGCAGCAGGAGAAGGCACGACTTAAGCCGTCCGATCGCGATCGCTTGACGTGCGTGTACGTTGGGCGCGCGGGCAGCTGAAGCGATGCACGTGGGCGCGGAAGCTATGCCCACGTCGGGGCTTTAGTGACGGATAAATCCGTCACTAAAGACCCCTCTTTTATTATTTTGAAGTTGTAATGTCGATTTTGCCCCCACTCCTTGCAACTATAAAAGGAGACCCCCTCCATACGAAATTCTCACCCCTTCTTTCTCCTCTCTACCCCTCCAAAGCTCAAAAGAAGCTTGTCCCACACCCGGGATGCTTCTCGCGAGATAAAGTCCAATTTTCGTTCCCCTTTGGAAGTGGATCACGCGACGACGACGACGTGCTGGTTCATTCCCGTTCTTCTGCTTCGTCCTCCTTCGTCCTGCTTCGTTCTCCTTTGTCCAGGCGTCGTCCCGTTCGACTCGTCGTCCAAGCAATCGTCGAGGAGGATAACTTCTCTCTCCCATTCTTATTTACAACTTTTCTAGTGTAGAATTTTCCTACTTTATAGTGTAATTGATTTTCCGCTTTCTAGTGTAACTTTTATTTAGCTTGATTATATAAACAATTGGAATATTAAATGCATGTTCTCTCTCTCTCTCTCTCTCTTTCTCTCTCTCTCTCTCTCTTTCTTGTAGTCTGATAGCTCCATTGTAATTATATCGCCTTGCTTATCAAAAAAAAAAAATCCTAAAAAAAATATAATTGTGAATATAGATCAATGTAGCCTCCCTGTATTCGACCCGGAATTCTTTTCGGTATAAATTTTTATTTGTTGAACACGAATTCTTCGCTTTCGAACTACAACGACTGGTTTTCCAAAACCAAAAGCGTAGCGATTCGTAAAACGTTCAACATTTTGGTGCCGTTGTCGGGGAGGCAACGATTTTCGATCTTTCCTTCGCATTTTTTTTGCACTTTATTTGTTTTCTAACTAGCTTTCTCTTGTGTCTATTGTTTTACAGAGACCTCCATCAAGGAATCAACAAGCGGTAGACTGGAGCAAAGTGCAGTTGAAGACAACTGTAAGTGTTCCCCCATTCTTTCCCCCTCCATAGATTTCACTCGCCACATTAAATCCAAATCCCAATTAACCTAGGTGTTTGCATAAATCCTAGGAATAGTTTGGTTGTTTGGATTTTCACTCACATTCATTCCACCCTCATTCATAAAAAAATAACAAAAAGATAATCTTGTGGGGTAATTTCCAACAAACACACACATTCAAGGCACTTGATCAACTCGATTTGTTTTCTACTCAACCGGGTTCTGATCAGTGGAACCGGTACACACAAAGCAACACATAACAGAGTAGAAATTATTCTAAGTTAGCCATTTTTTTTGAGTGCCTAACTTAGTGGTGCATTTGTGGCCAATTGTTTGAGTTGTTTGGGCCGCACCACTTTATTTTAAAACCAACTCATCAAGTAGCTCCTCCTTAGGGTTTTCAATCTAGGTATATTCCAGGCACTCCACTTTCTTTCTGATTTTAAAGGAAAACAATCTTCACCCGTGTTTTACAACTTGGTTTGCCTAGAAACTTGATTGCAATTCACCTAATTTGAAACCCTTAAGCTACTTAAGCAAGATTTGAACATTAAAATTCACACATTATCAATAATCTTACTTGAAAACCCTAGTTGTGCACGCACTTACACAAATCTCAATCAATCATTAAGGGCACAACCCATTGTAAGGGCCCATCACATTCCATAAGCACCACAATCCCAGGCCTTAATAAAATTGAGTAGACGTTGGCCTTAAGGTTTGATTCGCTCTTAAAGGCCTAGTCTGAGATTATTTTTTATTAACCTACTTATATTGATTAATCTGATGTCTAGCTAGGGGAGCAGGGTCAAACGACCGCGGCTGGGGGGTACACTAGGAACCGGAGGTGAAAGCCAAAGGAAGAACCTTCTCCCTAGTCCCTCCTTCTAACTGGTTGGATTAAATAGACGCAAGTAGAGTAAATCACTTACAGTCTTAAGGCTGGTTTTGGGAGTTAGTAGATCCCTAGGCTACCCCATTTAAGGATAGCCTTGTTTTGTTGTGCTGTAGGGTCCCTATCCCCAGTCCTTCCGACCTTCTCCTAGTTTATGCTGGGAAGACGGTCATTGAATCCCCGATTGGAAGGACCGTTAGAACATTCTAGGAGGTGCAAGTTAGATTTTGGTCAATTTGATCCCATGGCCGAACAACAGCCTCCTCTGCTTGAAAATCCACACGAAGAATTTCGAAGGCAGCTGGAACAAATGCAGAGAATGCAGGAATAGTTCCAGAGAATGCAGGGCGCTTAGCCCTTGAAGGATTTTTATGATCCTTCAAATTACGGGGAATGTCCCGGCGTCCAGATTCCAGCCGGTGACGTAGAAATCAACCCCCAGGTGTTAAGCCTGATTAAATATTATCATGGGCTTGGCTCTGAAGATCTGTTTCAGCACTTGGAAGATTTGACCACTTTGGTCCAGACCACCAAGGCTCGAAACGTTAACGAGGAGAAAATGATCATGAAGCTCTTCCCCCACTCTCTTGGGGATAAAGCTGCGCATTGGTATAGGTTAATAGGAAGACCAATTACAACTTGGAATGAGTTGAAATCAACCTTTCTGAAGAAATTCTTCCCAGTCGGTCGTACCAATGCTTTGAGACGGGCAATCACTACCTTTACCCAGCGGTCGGGGGAGCAGTTTCATGTGGCCTGGGAGCGATTCCAGGACTTATTGCGGAGGTGTCCACACCACGAGGTGCCGAAATGGAAACTCGTGCAGATCTTCTATCATGGGTTGAATGAGCAACTCAGAAACCATGTGGATGCTTCTTGCGGAGGCAATTTCCTCAATAAAGATGCAGATAATGCACATGATTTATTTGAGGAAATGAGCGAGAATTCAATTAATCATACCTCCATGGATACTTTTAACCGGTCCTAGCAACCCAGATCAAATGTCAATGAAGTCCATGACTCTCATTCATTTGATATGGAATTGATTTGTAATAAACTTGATAAGGTGGACTTGGTTGCTAAAAGAATGGAAGAGTGGATGGCTGGCAATTCTATGAACAACTCTCAATCCACTGAATCCTAAAATTCAGGATTCCATTCCTCACGAGCTCCTTCTGGACGGGAGTTCGTGAATCAACTCGATGTGACTCAACCTATGAGTCAGCATTTTTCGGAACCCCATGGGTTCCCAACTGGGGCCTTTGATCCCAGTTTTTCTGATCCTTCCCTTTCTTTCTCTCCATCCTCACCCTATGAGGATGTCTGTGCTGTACAAGAGAATGTTAGATCCAACCCCTACTCGAATGCCTATAATCCAGGTTGGAGAAACCACCCTAACTTCTCTTGGAAAAATCCAGGGCAACAGACCCAATTCCAACCCAGCAACTATGCTCTGCAACGACCAATGGGTCAGGGTCAAGTATATACTCAGTTGCCTCCGAATCAGGTCAATCAGCCAGCTTGGAATGCCCATCAACCTGTAGGGCAGGCTGATTTGAACCATCAAATGGTAGAGATGCAAGGATCTATGCTCCAGCTCATGCAGCAAATGAAAAACTCGCTGGACAACTTGCAATCTGGGCTCATTGCTAACTCTCGTCAACCCGGATCTCTACCATCCCAACCCGTACCCAACCTGCGAAACATTATAAATTCGGGCAATCAAGCCCAAGGGTACGGAAATCAGAGGGACCCGCACGCACATGCTCAGGTGGTTGAGCAAGGTTCCTCGTCTTCTTCTTCTGCTAATCAACAATTCATGGTCAATCAAGCCCCTCCAATCTTTCCTAACCCTCCCCAAGACCCAAATTCTTACGCTTCTGTAAATTCTGTCACTTTGAGGAGTGTTAAGAAGACTCAGGATCCACAACCACACTATTCTGATCTTTTGAATCCTGAAGAATCTGAGAAGAGAGGAGAATTCTAGAGGAGAAATCAAGGCTCAGGAACCTGATTCCAAAGATCTGATTCATGTTCATTTTCCTGAAGCCTTAGCCAAAGCAAAGAAGAAGAAGTCTGTTGATAGCAATGAGGAGCTTCTGAATTTATTTAAGAATGTTGAGATCAATATTCCGCTTCTTGATGCTATCAAGCACATACCGGCTTACGCAAAATTTTTAAAGGAATTATGTACGCAAAAGCGTAAGTCGAGAGAATCTATTCCGAGGAAGGTGGTACTCTCCGAGTAGGCTAGCTCTGTTATCCTGCACTACCTCCCTCAGAAAAAGAGAGATCCTGGTGTTCCTTGGATTTCTTGCGTTATCGGAGATTACACATTTGATAGAGCACTTTTGGATCTCGGTGCATCCATCAACCTAATTCTGACTTCTCTTTATGAGAAGTTTGGGTTAGGTGAACTTCGGCCAACTTCAGTAATGCTACAGTTAGCAGACCGTTCGGTCACAAACCCACGAGGCGTTATTGAAGATGTTATAGTTAAGGTCAAAGATTTCTATTTTCCTGTAGATTTCCTTGTCCTTGACATGGATGTACCAGATAATCTGAGGAACACGCCCATCATTCTGGGGCGTCCGTTCCTGGCTACCGCAAAGGCCAACATTAATTGTGAAAGCGGTAGCATGGAAATCGCCTTTGGGGATCAACGAATGAAATTGGATATTTTTAAGGTGATCAAAAAATTTGAGGATTGTGGATTTATTGAGGAACTTGATGAGGATAATGTTAATATTGAAACTTATTTGACAGTTTCTTTAATTGAAAGTTCCTCTTTGGTTGATGAATTTGACCCACAACCCTCTGACCTGACATCTTCGGAAGAGGTTACTGATTTTGTTCACTCAAAACCTCTTCCTCTTGTTGAATCTTCAGCATCTACCCTACCATCAATCATCACCCCACCCCAGCTTGAATTGAAACCATTGCCCGAGAATTTAAAATATCAATTTTTAGGACCTCAGAATATGCTCCCTGTGATTATTATTGCTAAATTGACAAAGGAGCAAGAGATTAAATTAATTAAGGTCCTAAAGGAACATAAGGAGGTAATTGGTTGGACCATTCATGACCTCAGGGGGATCGAGCCATCTTACTATAATCATAGAATATTTTTGGAAGATGGATCCCACCCTTCTCGCCAGATGCAGAGGAGATTGAATCCAAATATGCGAGAAGTGGTCAAAAAGGAAATCATCAAGTGGCTCGATGCAGGAATTATTTATCCAATCTCTAACAGTCCCTGGGTAAGTCCCGTTTAGATTATTCCAAAGAAAGCCGGGATTACTGTTGTGACTAATGAGAGAGGTGAATCTGTCACAACTCGTTCAGCTTCCTCTTGGAGAGTTTGTATTGATTACAGGAAGCTGAACACAGCCACTAAAAAGGATCATTTTCCCCTACCCTTCATTGATCAAATCTTGGAAAAATTAGCCAGGCAGAAGTACTTCTGTTTTCTTGATGGCTACTCGGGATACAATCAAGTTCCTATCCATCCCGAGGATCAGGAAAAAACTACTTTCACCTGTCCCTACGGAACCTTTGCTTTTCGTAGGATGCCTTTTGGGTTATGCAATGCACCTGCGACTTTTCAAAGGTGTATGCTAGCCATATTTTCCGACATGGTGGGAGAGTTTATGGAAGTCTTCATGGATGATTTCTCTGTTTTCGGAGAAACATTTGACTCTTGTTTGGCTAATTTGGAAATGATTCTTTAAGCGATGAATCAAGACACGACTGGTCCTTAGCTGGGAAAAGAGTCATTTTATGACCCAAGAAGGCATCATTTTGGGTCATGTAATTTATGAATGGGGAATTGAAGTAGACAAAGCTAAGGTTGATGCTATCGCTAAACTTCCTCCTCCCACATCTGTTAAACAAATCAGATCATTTCTTGGCCATGTGGGATTTTATCGAAGATTCATCAAGGATTTGTCGAAGGTTGCTTGTCCTTTGAGCAATCTTCTTGCCAAAGAAACGCCGTTTGTTTTTGACGAATCATGCCAAAAGGCATTTGATTTTCTGAAAATGACAGTCACCTGTGCTCCAATTTTGCAACCACCAATTTGGACAGCCCCTTTTGAGATCATGACCGATGCTTCTGATTATGCGGTCGGGGCTCTCCTGGGTCGGAAAATTGACCGAAAGCCCTCTGTCATTTACTACGCTAGTAAAACTCTAGATGAAGCCCAGAGGAATTACACTGTTACTGAAAAGGAATTACTAGCTATAGTATTTGCGTTAGAAAAATTCAGGGCTTATCTCTTGGGGTCTCATGTTATTGTTTATACCGACCACTCGGCCTTGAGACATCTCTTAGCTAAAAAGGATGCTAAACCCCGGCTTATTTATTGGATTCTTCTTCTTCAAGAATTTGATCTTGAAATCAAGGATAAAGCCGGGGTTCAAAATGTGGTAGCGGATCATTTATCGAGACTCCTAGGTGATTCTTCTTGTCCAGACATTCCGATTGCTGACACTTTTCCGGACGAAACCATTCTTACAGTTTTAGGTGTCCACACCCCATGGTTTGCTGACATTGTTAACTATTTGGCCGTTGATCAAATCCCCCAAGATTGGACCAAGCAACAACGAGATAAACTCAAATCTGAGGCCAAATACTACTTTTGGGAGGATCCTGAACTGTATCGCATCGGCTCTGATCAGATTATTCGTCGATGCATACCGGAGAATGAATTCAACAATATACTCGAGTTCTGCCATGCATCTGGGTGTGGTGGACATTTCTCAGCGAGAAAGACGGCTGCAAAAATCTTGCAATCTGGCTTCTATTGGCCATCTTTATTCAAGGATGCCCAGGACTTCTCAAGGTCATGTTCTCGATGTCAGTCACTCGGGAACATAACTAAGAGAGACATGATGCCCCTAAACCCTATTCTTCCTGTAGAAATTTTCGATGTTTGGGGCATCGATTTCATGGGACCCTTTATCCCTTCATTTGGACATCAGTACATTCTTGTTGCTGTTGATTATGTGTCCAAATGGATTGAGGCAATTCCCACCCGAACCAATGACCACAAGGTGGTCATCAATTTTATCAAGAAAAATATCTCAAGTAGGTTCGAGATTCCGAGGGCTATCATCAGTGATGGTGGCACTCATTTTACTAATGCCCAATTCTAAAATTTATTGGCCAAATATGGGGTTAATCATCGAATTTCCACACCTTACCATCCCCAAACAAATGGACAAGCCGAGATCTCCAATCGAGAGATCAAGAACATTCTACAAAAAATGGTTAGGCCTGATCGCAAGGATTTGACTCAAAAGCTTGAGGATGCTCTTTGGGCCTACCGTACGGCGTATAAAATGCCCATCGGCATGTCTCCATTCCGTTTGGTGTATGGAAAGGCGTGCCATCTACCTGTAGAGATTGAACACAGGGCATTCTGGGCAATCAAATAATGCAATTTAGATCTGAATCTAGCTGGAAAGATCAGGAAACTCCAACTATCTAAGTTGGCATAGCTTAGAAATGATGCTTATGAGAATGCCAAGATCTACAAGGCTCGGACCAAAGCTCTACATGATCAATTGATTTCCCGCAAGAGCTTTCAGCCAAACCAGAAGGTCTGGTTATTTGATTCTAAACTTAAGCTCTTTCCTGGTAAACTTAGATCTAAATGGAATGGCCCATTCATAATTGATCAGATTTTTCCTAATGGTGCCGTTCAGATTTCTGACCCAAAGACGGGTAACACCTTTAAAGTCAACGGTCAACGTTTGAATCCTGTTGTTGACCGTAATCTTCCAGAACCCATCTCAGACTCTGTTGCTCTAGCCATTCTGTGACTTCTTTGGCTAGACTTCGCCTAGCTGACGGCATTAAACTCAGTAGTTGTACATATGACACAAGGCTGATACGAGCTTCATATCCAGGTGACATCTTCCATATTCTACCCTTTCTTTCATGTCTCTTTTTCAATGAGGACATGATAGCGAAAATACGCGGTTTGTTAAAATACGTCGTTGTAACGCGTAAAACCGATCAACTCTTAAATTTATAATCCTAGATAGGGAAGTATCTAGGGTCGTCCAAGGAGGCAATATGTTTGCAAAATTGATTCTCTTGCTTGGAATATATCTCAACTTTCTTTTGGTAATTTTTAATATACCATTTTTTTTTTGTTTTTTTGAACTAAGGCAACATGCGAAATTATGGCGGGAAAAGTGTTTACACTTCCAATTAAGTAAACTACTCTAAAGTGGCAAGTAGAGCCTCTCCCTAAGCTCACTCTAAGCAAGTGGAGGCCTAGAATAATTAGGGAGAGGAAGTGAAGAATGCTGAAAATAAGCAAATAGAAATGCAAACAAGATATGCGAAGAAGGCAACTAGATAATTGATAAAGTGTTTAACAAAAATGCCTAGTAGAGGAATGCTTCTACTACTAGATAATTGAAATAAAGAAAGAAAACACAAATCCTCTAAATAGATGGTGAAGAAGAGGGCTTCTTGCTCCAAGGTTGGTGGCTCCCAAGCTTGAAAAGAATCCTTCAACTCCTTCCTTGCAGAACTCCGCCAAGGTGATGACCTCCAAGGCAAGCCCTAAGGGGGCGTGCCCTAAGTTTCTCTCCAAGGGTGGACGTCCACCCTAAGCTTTTCTCCTTTGCCTGGCCGTCCTCCTTGAAGTGGGAGAGTCCTCCTCCTTGGCGTGGCTCAAGTTGAAGAGAGTGGGGAGAAGAAGGCACCAAAAGGGCTGGTGATGTGCCCCTTTAATCTCCTTCTCTACTCCTTCTTCTTGGCCGTAGGTATAGGTGGTTTAGGTAGAAAATATACTAAGGGAGGATGCTCCAAAATGGTGGTAGGTGGTGGCTTTTTATAGAATAGGATGGGGGGTTAAGGTGCCCCTTGAAATGGAGGGCTAGGATGGAAGGATGAGGGTGGTTGGTGATCCTATGGCTAGGGTGAGTTGGCGCCAACCCAAGGGGTGTCAAAGGGGGTGGTTATGGTGGTGTTGGTGTCTTTTGGTGGTGGAGAGACACCCCCATGTTGGCGCCAACATGGGGTCTTCTAGAAGGGGAGTTAGGTGGATGGTGGAGATGGATTCAAGGGGGATTGTGTGGTGGAGATGAGGGGGGGATTTTGGAGGGAAAAGTGGTGCCACTAAGGGGTGGTTATGGGTAGTTTTTGGCGCCACTTTTAGGTGTCTTTTGGAGGTGGTGGGTAGGTTAGGTTGGTGCCAAGTAGGTTAGCTTATGTGGAGCTTAGGTGGAGCTAGTTGGGTGGAGTTGGTAGGTGGGTTTTTGGGGTGGTACAAGCCAAGGAAGTTGGAGCATAGTTAAGCTAAGCTAAGCTAAGCTAAGCTAGCTTAGCTAATGGAGGAGTAGAGGAGAAGGTGTTGGAGCTAGGGTTTGGAGGGAGGAGCTGAGGAGAAGTCTGGAGCTGAAATTTGGAGCTGGCTGCTGCTGAAGAGGCTGGCATGGAGCTATTCTAGCTGGCTTAGCTTGCTAGTTCTTTGCTAGCTACTAAGCCGAGCTAAGGTAAGCTAGCTTCTACCATACTGAGCTAAGGTGAGCTGGGTCTGGTGCTCCCGGGGAGAATCAAGCTGGTTGAGGCAGCTAAGGTAGCTTAGCTCAACTGAGTTGAGCTAAGCTGAGTCCCTATGAGCTGGACTTGAGCTTCCTGAGCTGGGATGAATTCTTCTTCAGCTGGTTGGAGCTGAGTGGAGCTGGATGTAGCTGGATCTGAGCTGGGGTGAACTCCTGTCAACTTAGCCGAGCTAACTAGAGCTCCCTGTGGACTAGTGGGAGCTGAGATGAGCTAGACTCAGCTAAGTTGAGCTGGATCTGAGCTGACTTGAGCTAGGATGAGCTAAGGTGAACTCTCTTGAGCTGCCATCCAGCTGAGATTAGCTGAATGGAGCTGGGATGAGCTAACCCTAGTTCAAGTAAGCTAGGTTCCAGCTGCGGTGAGCTAGATCAAGCTGAGTTCCAACTAGTCTGGGCTTCTCCTTCACCAATTGCCTTCTTGAGTGCTAGGGTTTTAGGGATCTGTGAATCTGTACATCCCTAACACTCACAAAAACACATTAAAACAATAATAAAAAATGCAATGCATGCCTATCCTAATTTATGCCTAAATGCAGCCCAAAAACCCGTTTGCGGAGTAAAATCCTAAGAGCTAGGTTAGTTTAAAGCATAAAAATGATGATAAACTGGCGTTTATCACACCCCCATGCTTATCTTTTGCTAGTCTCTTAGCAAAACATTAATTTTTTTGGAAAACGGAATTTTTGGGAAATCTATTTTTTTTTACTTTTGAGGAGAAAAAGAGATTAAGGGACCTTGGTAGATTAAAACACAGGAGATATGGGATTTGTTGAAGATAAACATCAGGATTTATTTTTGGATCCAACCATTAGATAGAACAGGATCAATATATCCTCAGAAAATTCACAAATTAACCCCTTGTTAATTCAGATGACTTGAAATGTTTGTTTTTAGGATTTTTCTGGCTCGTGAATCTGATTCGCAACTTGCAAATTCCTTTAAAACCTTGTGTCGGTGCTTGTGAAAAGCCAACCTTAATAAGGACGTGTTATTATTATTATTATTTATTTATTTTTTTTTCCCCCATGCTTATTTTTAGCTTAGTCTTACAACAGATGTGTCGGTATCATCATTCCCATTACCATTCCTCGAGGGGGCTCTGGCGCCAGTACTTCGGGATAGCACTGTCCATGACACCACCCAGGAGCTCACAACCCCAAAACACGATGCGGTGAAAAGGGGCGCTCCAAGCAAACTCAAGCTCTTGCTCCGACGCTATAGGTAGAGCACCGTCCAAGACACTTGAGCTGCTGAAATGCGCTTTAATGCTCCGTCTAAAGATATGAAATATAGATATAGAGCAGCACTGAGGCGGTAACATGTTGACATCGTGTCCTCAAAGAAGGTTTTTTCCTTCTTCTCGACAGTGGGAACTCAAACCAATGATCTGCTTCAGACATTTACTAAATCCAAACAAGGGAGTTTTTTCAAATTTTTAGTTATTTTTAAGTGTTGGCTTGTGTGTGAAAATTGACACAAGAAGTTTCTCAAGAACGGCAGGTTTTTGAATCAAAAACTAAGTCAAATACTTTCCATATTACAAAATAGGATCAAGTCACCTGAACTATCAGGAGTTCAGGTGGAATTTTAGAGAAGGATATCTGATCTAGTCTAAAATAGACCCTAGAATTCTAATGATCAGATCCATATCCTCATCCTTAGTTTGTTAAAGATTAAATCCCATTGTACCAGAAGTGAATTTTTCGACTGTAGTCCCGATTTCAAAATTTTTCCTCAAAAAGTTTTCAATTTTTTTTTTTTTTGGGTATGCAAGCAGGAAATAAGTTAAAGAAAATTGCATGTTTTTAGGTTTTGAACATCCTGAATCGATCATAAAAATTTAAAAACACCCCCCCATGCTTAAGATATGCCATGTCCTCATGCATTAGGAGGGAAAAGGGATCACCTTAGTGATGACGGTCGGGTTTAGGATGAACAAAACCTAGAAAAAGAAGAAAAAAGGAAAGCAAGAAAATGATGGGTTACCTCCCATCCAGTGCTATCTTTTACGCCATTCAGCCGGGCGTGAAGGTATGCACAGAAGACGGAAAATCATGTAAATAATTGGACACTTGGATTCCCGCAAAAAAGGTGTCTTCGTCTAGATCCCTAGAAAATTGATTAGAAATAATATTGGGATCAAAGTGAGATGGAAATTGATAAGTGTGGCCCGAGTCTGGCCATGGTTTTAATTCAGGTTGGGTGCCAAACTCGGGCGGGGTTGGTGGCAGGTCCATAAGAAAGGGGTCGGGGAAGGAATGGTGAGTTAGTGTGGAAAAATTAGGTGCGTGAATAGTGGGTGGGTTAGGGGGGTATCAGGAACAAATTTGGAGTCAAGACAAGTTTCCGGATCACAGATCTCGCCGACCACTGAGTCTGAATCAGAGTCCTCAAAAAAACTGTGGTCGGTAAGGGTATCTATTAACATTGTCTCCTCCACCATATTAGAAATTTCAGTATCTGAGTCCTCAAAGAAGTTATCATCATGGAATCTCCTGGAGGATTTAAAAATATCTAAGGTGATAGTTTGGCCTGCACAGTTGATATCCATTTTGCCTGTGTGGCAATTGATATTTGCCTTTGCAGTAGCCAAAAAGGGGCGTCCAAGGATTATCGGGGAGTCCAGTAATGATTCGGGTGCCTCAATGTCAAGAACCAGAAAGTCTGCAGGGAAGACACAATTCTGGACCTTGACTAATACATCCTCGACAATCCCACGAGGTTTGATTGTAGATCGGTCGGCTAATTGCAGGGTAACCTCGACGGGTTTTAATTCACCGATCTGAAATTCTTCGAATAAACTTGTGGGAATAATATTTACAGAGGCACCAAGATCAAGGAGGGCGCGATTAAATGTAGTGTCATCAATAATTACAGAAATTAAAGGTGCCCCCGGATCTTTCATCTTAGGAGGCAGCTTACTCTGTATGACAGAGCTTACTGTCTCCGAAAGATGCACCTGTCCTAGATTTTTGGCCTGCCTTTTAGGAGTACAAATCTCCTTTAAAAATTTAGCATAGGCAGGTATATATTTAATGGCATCTAGGAGAGGGATATTGATATGAACTTGCCCAAATAGCTTCATGAGTTCTTCTGTAGTGGGCTCAGATTTCTTTCTTTTGTTGGTGGTAGGGTAGAGAGCTTGTGGGAAAGGGATAGGAATCTTGTCTTGAGATTTTTGTTGTTCTTTTTCTTCCTGATGGGGAGGTGGGGAGTCAACTTGCACATGTATCTTACCAGGTTCGTGCGAAGGCTCGGGGTCAGTGGTGGTTTTCCCACTCCTCAAAGTAACTGCATGTGCAGTCGGATTATTATTTGGAGGAGGTGGGGGGGCCTGTGATTGCAGGAACCTGGGTGGCTGCTGAGGTGGATGAGGAGGAGGCTGATTTGGATAATGTGGATTTCTGCCCATATAATGGTTCCCTTGGTGATTGGGATTGGGTATGGGTTGGGACGGAAGATGTCCTACAGGTCTTTGCGTGGGAGCAACCCCAATCTGATTGTTCAGATTTGTGATGTTACGGGTTACTTCCGTCATTTTTGTTTGCATATCCTGCAGGGTCCGTAGCATCTGGGCATTGATATCTTGTTGGGATGGCCCATGATGGAAATTTGGATTCGACCCATACCCATTAAAATGATATGGTTGGGAGGAAACTTGATTATTCCAGGAGTAGTTCGGGTAATTTTTCCAATTGGAAGAATTTTTAAAGGGCTCCTGGATGGCAGAAATATTTTGGGTGGGGTTAAGATCTGGATAATTGAAATTCCCCAGTGAATCATGGGCAACCTCAGAATAATCAGCAGGAGTGGTGTTGAGATTGTGCAAATTTTCTCTTCGTGGAAAGTTAGGTTGGGTTAGATGTGGGTGTGGAGCTTGAATTGATGTGGCGAGTCTTTCCTCAATTTTCTTCTGATTAATATGCATCTGGTCGAGTTTCTGAGCGATCATTTGAAGATCGTCTTGGGTGACTGGGATAGATTGAGTGCCTATTTCATGAACACCAAACTGCAGGTTTTGGGTTCTGCAAAATGTGTTCATGGAAGCTTGGTTAAATGAGTTTTCACTCATTTCTTCAAATAGATCATAAGCACTTTCAACATCTTTATTTAAGAAGTTGCCGCCACACGAGGCGTCGACAAACTGTCGGATTTGATCTTCTAATCCATGATAGAAGATTTGCACGAGCTGCCATAAAGGAATCTCGTGGTGCGGGAAACTTCTTAAAAGGTCTTGAAATCTTTCCCAAGAATCATGGAAAGTTTCACCAGATTTTTGGTGAAAGGTCGTAATAGATCTTCGTAAGGAATTGGTACGACCTATGGGAAAGAATTTCTTGAGGAAGGCACTCTTGAGTTGAGGCCATGTTGTAATGGGTCGGCCAATGGTCCTGAACCAATAAGCGGCCTTATCTTTAAGAGATAATGGAAAAAGCCGTATCAGCCATATGTCTTCTTGCACATTTCGGGAACGGGTTGTCTGTGCAAGAAGAGTTAGTTCTTCAAGGTGGCTGAAAGGGTCTTCCCTAGGAAGGCCATGAAAGTGTTTAATCAGGTTCAGGACGGCTGGCTTGATCTCAAAGTCCCCCTCCGGTATGACCACCCCTGGTCGTTCCTCATAATAAGACGGATCATAGAAATCCTTTAGAGGAACAACAGGCTGCTGACGGGGTGGTGGGTTTGGCCTTGGATTGGCTAGGTTTTGGATGTTCCTAGTCAATGTTTGTTGATTGGAATTTAATTTATTAATCTGATCGGCCATCAATTTTAAAAGATCAGGTAGGGGGTCTTGATGTTGTGTGTGGGGCAACTCAAGATTGGGGAGCTCCAAGTGTGGAAAGTTACTGGTGGTTGGGTTTTGAGTGGAAGGGTTAGAATTAGGGTTAGAGGTGGGGTTAGAGGTAGACGTGGAAGGGTCAGTGGACCTATTTTGTTGTGTTTCCATTTTTTTAGGAGAAGACAGAAAAAGTGGTCTTTTTACGTGGGGGGCGAAATCAAATGGTCCTTCCAAGTGCGGATTTTGAGACCGTCGCCCATGCATAAAATGGAAGAACGGGGAGGGGAGGAGAAGAGAAAGAGATGAGAGAAAGTGTGCAATTCAAACAAACAAAACTAGACCTAACTTAATTGTGACTCCCTAATAATAACCTAAGACTTGGTCTATATAGGAAATAAGTAGTCAATAGTGAATACCCGTTCTATCAACAAATCTAGCCAAGTTGCTTAAGGGGAGGTTTGGTCCCAAACGTTTCCCAGGGAAAACCCCAGGTGCTTGTACAAACCCGCGCCTGGTCGTTTGACACGGCCCCTCAGCCTGAACACCAGATATAGATGACAGAATTGGTACTAACTAAAGAAAACTTAAGACCTAAATAGCAAGCCTAAGTTGATAAAGCCTTAGGGGTCAAGTTGCTACAAATTTTAATTAGGTCTAGGATTCTATAGTGCACACGGAATGTGGAGGGCGTTTATTGGGTTGTTGCCCTGTTATTTGATTTTTTTGTGTGTGTGCAGGAATTGGAGAGTGGCTCCAATGAAAATCAAGTTGTCACACAATTTTTTTTATATTTTTGTCTTTTAGGATGTGATTTAATTAAATGAATTTTAGGGTTTTTCTCTTTAAGTTTTCAAACAAGTTTGAAAGTTCACAATCAAAGGAAAGACAAGTTGTATGTGTGATTGTATATTTCCTTTTAATTGAGTCTCTAAAGAGAAAAAAGAAACCCTAAACCAATTATCCCTGAGACAGAAATTTAACTACCAATGAATTATTTTTAGCTTTCAGAATTAAGTAGTGGTCCAAACAAGTCAAACAACACCACTACTTTGAAGAAAATCAAACAAGGATTCCAGAAAAGATTTTTGTAAGATTTTAGAAATTTTTTTGATAATAGTTTTGAATTTTTAATTGTACTGGTGTCAAAGTCCAGAAATAATACCCGTGGGTATTATAGACATTTCAGTATTACCACCGACCTCAGAAAATTTTTATGATTTTATATGATATGTAAAATTTCATAGGGATTCCAACAAGATAAATTTCACAAAAATTTGATGAGTATAAAAATTCTGAAAATTCGCGGACAGTAGCAAAACAGGAAGATTAGAGGGTGTGACCCCTCTGTAATCCACGAATTTTTAAAAATTACATACAAATCCAATTGATCTGAAATTTGGAACAGATGTTCCAAACTTAATTGGGAATCACTCTATAAAATTTTATGATTTTAGGAGGCCTGTGGTGTTAGGAATCGATTTTTCAAGTCTGGACAGAAATCTAGACCCGAAAAACAGAACACCAATACTTGCAATGGAATGGTGCTAAAGAAGCATACAAGCAAACAATGATTTTAAAATGCACCACTCCACTTAATTTAAGTGTTTAGGGTCCTGAAAGCCAAGTTTAATATATTTTTGGTAGTTTTAATTAATTATGTGACTAGAAAGAGGAACCAACCTGAACTTTCGCGGGAAGAAAAGGATCTTTAAGCTCTCGCTTCCAGATTCCCGCTTTCCCGCTGTAGTTCCTGCACACACAAAAGAAAGAAAGAGAAGGGGATGAGATCCACTTCAAGCAAGAGAAAATGAGTTAATGCAAAGCCGTGCCTCCCCGGCAACGGCGCCAAAAAGTGATAGCGAAAATACGCGGTTTGTTAAAATACATCGTTGTAACGCGTAAAACCGATCAACTCTTAAATTTATAATCCTAGATAGGGAAGTATCTAGGGTCGTCCAAGGAGGCAATATGGTTGCAAAATTGATTCTCTTGCTTGGAATATATCTCAACTTTCTTTTGGTAATTTTTAATATACCATTTTTTTTTTGTTTTTTTGAACTAAGGCAACATGCGAAATTATGGCGGGAAAAGTGTTTACACTTCCAATTAAGTAAACTACTCTAAAGTGGCAAGTAGAGCCTCTCCCTAAGCTCACTCTAAGCAAGTGGAGGCCTAGAATAATTAGGGAGAGGAAGTGAAGAATGCTGAAAATAAGCAAATAGAAATGCAAACAAGATATGCGAAGAAGGCAACTAGATAATTGATAAAGTGTTTAACAAAAATGCCTAGTAGAGGAATGCTTCTACTACTAGATAATTGAAATAAAGAAAGAAAACACAAATCCTCTAAATAGATGGTGAAGAAGAGGGCTTCTTGCTCCAAGGTTGGTGGCTCCCAAGCTTGAAAAGAATCCTTCAACTCCTTCCTTGCAGAACTCCGCCAAGGTGATGACCTCCAAGGCAAGCCCTAAGGGGGCGTGCCCTAAGTTTCTCTCCAAGGGTGGACATCCACCCTAAGCTTTTCTCCTTTGCCTGGCCGTCCTCCTTGAAGTGGGAGAGTCCTCCTCCTTGGCGTGGCTCAAGTTGAAGAGAGTGGGGAGAAGAAGGCACCAAAAGGGCTGGTGATGTGCCCCTTTAATCTCCTTCTCTACTCCTTCTTCTTGGCCGTAGGTATAGGTGGTTTAGGTAGAAAATATACTAAGGGAGGATGCTCCAAAATGGTGGTAGGTGGTGGCTTTTTATAGAATAGGATGGGGGGTTAAGGTGCCCCTTGAAATGGAGGGCTAGGATGGAAGGATGAGGGTGGTTGGTGATCCTATGGCTAGGGTGAGTTGGCGCCAACCCAAGGGGTGTCAAAGGGGGTGGTTATGGTGGTGTTGGTGTCTTTTGGTGGTGGAGAGACACCCCCATGTTGGCGCCAACATGGGGTCTTCTAGAAGGGGAGTTAGGTGGATGGTGGAGATGGATTCAAGGGGGATTGTGTGGTGGAGATGAGGGGGGGATTTTGGAGGGAAAAGTGGCGCCACTAAGCGGTGGTTATGGGTAGTTTTTGGCGCCACTTTTAGGTGTCTTTTGGAGGTGGTGGGTAGGTTAGGTTGGTGCCAAGTAGGTTAGCTTATGTGGAGCTTAGGTGGAGCTAGTTGGGTGGAGTTGGTAGGTGGGTTTTTGGGGTGGTACAAGCCAAGGAAGTTGGAGCATAGTTAAGCTAAGCTAAGATAAGCTAAGCTAGCTTAGCTAATGGAGGAGTAGAGGAGAAGGTGTTGGAGCTAGGGTTTGGAGGGAGGAGCTGAGGAGAAGTCTGGAGCTGAAATTTGGAGCTGGCTGCTGCTGAAGAGGCTGGCATGGAGCTATTCTAGCTGGCTTAGCTTGCTAGTTCTTTGCTAGCTACTAAGCCGAGCTAAGGTAAGCTAGCTTCTACCATACTGAGCTAAGGTGAGCTGGGTCTGGTGCTCCCGGGGAGAATCAAGCTGGTTGAGGCAGCTAAGGTAGCTTAGCTCAACTGAGTTGAGCTAAGCTGAGTCCCTGTGAGCTGGACTTGAGCTTCCTGAGCTGGGATGAATTCTTCTTCAGCTGGTTGGAGCTGAGTGGAGCTGGATGTAGCTGGATCTGAGCTGGGGTGAACTCCTGTCAACTTAGCCGAGCTAACTAGAGCTCCC
The DNA here is from genome assembly GCA_037157565.1 of Thalassia testudinum. Taxonomy (NCBI): domain Eukaryota; kingdom Viridiplantae; phylum Streptophyta; class Magnoliopsida; order Alismatales; family Hydrocharitaceae; genus Thalassia; species Thalassia testudinum. Next base: position 15,189,519 of record JAZHRO010000067.1, on the reverse strand, counting down.
TGTGGACTAGTGGGAGCTGAGATGAGCTAGACTCAGCTAAGTTGAGCTGGATCTGAGCTGACTTGAGCTAGGATGAGCTAAGGTGAACTCTCTTGAGCTGCCATCCAGCTGAGATTAGCTGAATGGAGCTGGGATGAGCTAACCCTAGTTCAAGTAAGCTAGGTTCCAACTGCGGTGAGCTAGATCAAGCTGAGTTCCAACTAGTCTGGGCTTCTCCTTCACCAATTGCCTTCTTGAGTGCTAGGGTTTTAGGGATCTGTGAATCTGTACATCCCTAACACTCACAAAAACACATTAAAATAATAATAAAAAATGCAATGCATGCCTATCCTAATTTATGCCTAAATGCAGCCCAAAAACCCGTTTGCGGAGTAAAATCCTAAGAGCTAGGTTAGTTTAAAGCATAAAAATGATGATAAACTGGCGTTTATCAGGACATTGCATCAACTAGGCATGGGGGGTTGGATTCATTCTTGAATTATTTGGTCAGCTTTGTGAAATCCATATAAATTGTCTCTCTTCTTATTAAAAAAAAGAAAAAAAAATTAGGAAGGATTAGTTGGACATTAGGACTTTTCAATCCTAAGAAATTTTACATTAGGATCTGAATATAAAGACCCCTCAAGTCTTTGGACTTAATTAGCCTGTGTATCCACCAAAATGTGGATTTATTTTTGAGTCCTCGCCATCTTAATTCTATTATAATTGGAACAAATAAGTTTGGGTGATAAGTACACGACTTATCAACCCGCCCTCTAATTTGAGGGAATTTTGAGTTTTAAGCATCTACACACTTTCTTTGCACTGACTCGTTGTTCGACGATTCTAATGGAAATTAGGTAGCTAATGAACCTCGTAGGGTGATATGGCTGGCAAGTTATCGTGGGTAACAGCCCATAGGTTGGTTGACCAGAGCCCAGTCACTGGACCTTTCTTAGTTTGCTGCCTTTAGGTAAATCTTAGACTAGGGAAGCCACCTACTTACAAAAAAAAAGGGGAGAAAAGAACAAAAAGAAATAAGCCACACTTCTCCACACAAGTATGGCTGGCAAGTTGTCAGTGGTAACAGTTCATCGACCGGTTATCCAGAACCAAACTCAAAAAATGCACTAAAAATTCCCAAAACACTTAGGAAGAAGCGGAGAAGTAGAATAAACCAGGGAGATATACACTGGATTCACCCTTGTGTTGACCCCGTAAAAAAATAAAAATAAAAATAAAAGTAGGGAGAAAGCTACCAGTTGTAAAGATACACTTTTAGGCAGAATTCTGGTTAGGTCACCTAGAGGCGTAGAAATCCAAAATCCATTTTAATTGCCGGTCAACGAGTCTATCACAATCACAATAAGATGCTTAAATCTTAGGGTTCTCATCAAATTTTTGGTGAGTTGAATGGCCGTAGAAAGCCACTCTTAAACCCGAAAATTTGAAAATCCAAAAAATTAGAAAAGAGAAAAAGAGAAAAAGAAAATTTTCTTTTAATAAGGCGAGGGCTTGAGGCGGTCTGCATTTTGGCTGATACCCGGGCACTGTTGTGTCTTTGTAAGTTCAGTTCCTAAGTAGACAATTTCTTAATGATTGAAAATAACTCAAGTCCAAATAATCCAACCTAATTCTTTTACAAATAGCATATAGTTTTTGTTAGGGACTAGCAAAAGATAGGCATGGGGGTATGATGTAAACACATTTACACGACTTAAAATGTCTATTTATGCATGTTCTTAAGCATAGGATTGCATTTCATGATATAAATATTGCATAACATGCATCATCTTGCATTTAGAGTAGTTTGAATAAAATGGAGGTTAATTATCTCCTTTTATGTGCTTGGACTGGGCAAACATTTTTTTGGGACCTCGGATCAAAGATCCAACCGTATGGATGTGATCAGGGCGACGATTGGAGTTCAACGACTCCAAGATCGCCCTAATCAGACATCCGTAGCATCAGATAGTGACTCGGGAACCCTAGAAGATCAAGGGCCAGGATTGTGTAAATTCACACTTCAGATGATAAATCCGACCGCAAGGATGAATTCGGATTGACAATCGTAGCCCAACGACACAAAAATCGAGTCAATCCAACATCGTGGCACCATCTACAACTTCCAGAAGATGGACGACCAAGATAGCGCCACGTGGTGCCATCTCAGCCGCCCAAACGGCCGCTTGCATCTTGTGAAGGCCCCGTGCCCGATCGCTCTCCACCGTTGGATCTTAATCCAACGGCTGTGGTCGATGGCGCTTAAAAGCGTCCGCTCGACCATCTGCACCCCATAGCGCAGTGGTCGAGCACGCTTTCGCGAGCGGCAGGCGTGGGATCGAGCCATGGCGAGGGGCTGGAAGGCGCGGGCGATTGGGCGCGGGTGGAGCGTCAGATGGAGATCGGACGGCCACGCGCACCCGATTACGTTCATGCGCGATTGAACGCGCGGCGCGGATGCGCAATCGGACGTGCGGGCGGGCACGCAATGCAGCGGGAGAAGGCGCAACTTAAGCTGTCCGATCTCGCGATCGGATGGCTGAGGATCGCTGGACGTGCGTGTACGTTGGGCATGCGGGCAGCTGAAGAGACGCTCGTGGGCGCGGAAGCTACGCCCACGTCGGGGCTTTACTGACGAATTTATCCGTCACTAAAGACCCCTCTTTTATTATTTTGAAGTTGTAATGTCCATTTTGCCCCCACTCCTTGCAACTATAAAAGGAGACCCCCTCCATACGAAATTCTCATCCCTTCTTTCTGCTCTCTATCCCTCCAAAGCTCAAAAGAAGCTTGTCCCACACCCAGGATGCTTCTCACGAGATAAAGTCCAATTTTTGTTCCCCTTCGGAAGTGGATCCCGCGACGACGACGGCGTGCTGCTTCGTTCCTGTTCTTCTGCTTCATCCTCCTTCGTCCTGCTTCGTTCTCCTTCGTCCAGTCGTTGTCCCGTCCGGCTCGTCCTCCAAGCAATCGTCGAGAAGGATAACTTCTCTCTCCCATTCTTATTTACAGCTTTTCTACTGTAGAATTTTCTTGCTTTATAGTGTAATTGATTTTCCGCTTTCTAGTGTAACTTTTATTTAGTTTGATTATATAAACAATTGGAATATTGAATGCATGTTCTCTTTCTCTCTCTCTCTCTTTCTTTTAGTCTGGTAGCTCCATTGTAATTATATCGCCTTGCTTATCAAAAAAAAAAAATCCTAAAAAAAATATAATTTCGAATATAGATCAACGTAGCCTCCCTGTGTTCGACACGGAATTCTTTTCGGTATAAATTTTTATTTGTTGAACACGAATTCTTCGCTTTCGAACTACAACGACTGGTTTTCCAAAACCAAACACGTAAGCGTAGCGATTCACAAAACGTTCAACAACTCATCACCTATCCCAAGAAGCCAATGTAGATATTAGACAGAGCTATCCGGAGTCTGAGACGGAAGCAGGTATCACTAGTGAAAGTCCTATGGAGAAGCCAGCAATACGAGGAGCCACTTGGGAGCCTGAGGCAACAATGCGAGAGTAGTACCCAGAGCTTTTTGAGGGTACGTCTCTTTGGACCTACTTTGGTCCTCTTTAAGTTTGTTATGCACTTTTACGCTACTTTTTCCACACCCTACTTAGCTCAAGTTTCAGGGATGAAACTTCCATTAAGTTTGTTATGTTGAAATGACCTGCTGCCTTTTTGGGTTGTTTAAGACGTCTGGATTAGCCGTCAGACGTCTGTCCGGATTTCTGGATAGAGGGTTGGTCGTCTGAAAGTAGAAGGACCGCACCCTATTTTTCTTTTCCCTCACACACTTAATACTTGCACACCTCCTCTCCCCTCACCCTAAACCCTAACCCTTTCTATTTAAACCCCACACCCACACCACTCTCCCCATCTCCACCAGCCACCACCTCCATCTTTCCCTCCTGCCAGCCGCCACCTTCCCCCCAGCCACCAGTGCAGCGAGGGGAGAAGGAGAGGAGACCGAGAGCATGGGAGGACCTCACGAGGGAGTCGTGGGAGCTCAGAGGAGCTTGTGTGGGAGGAGTCTAGGATGCGTACGAGGAGGAGGAGCTTGCGAAGGTGAGCTTCGCGACCTCCTGAAGCTGCCAACGTCGCAGCTGCGGGCAGCACGGAGGGGTTCCATGCGGAAAAGAAGGCTCATGGAAGTTTTGCGTACTGGATATTTTCCAGTATCAGACGTCTGGAGCACATCCCAGATGTCTGGAATAGTAGAAGGACGTCCGAAGCTAAAGTCGGACGCCTAAAAGCATGCTTAGTGCCAAGGTACGTGCTTCTATGCGGTTTACAGACATGCAAGCCTTACCACAGAATTTTGGCCGGCTATTTATAGCTCTGTGAGTACGTACGTAGGGGGCAGAGTGTTGGAAAGGCGCAAGGTGCACCCTTTGAGGTGCTTTTGGACGTCTGGACACGTTGCCAGACGTCAGAATGTACCATCGGATGACCGGAAGGAGAGTCTGACGTCTGGAACTCTCCTCGGATGATCGCAGAAGGGTCCCGATGTCCGAGGTAGCCACAGGAAACCAAGGGTGAATATGGACGTCTTTTAAGATGTTTGGGGCTAGCCTCAGACGTCTGCTTTTGGATAGTGTGCATGTTTTTGGCCTGTTTAGGGCCCAAATGGAATTAGATTTCCACAAACTAAGTACCGTTATTTTCCGCTTGAGTTTCTCTACGTGTTAGTGTTAGTTGTATACAGTTTCGAACTCATTTGATGTGGTTGGTCATTTGTATAGGTCTCCAACCAGTTGAGTACGCAGGAGCTGCAGAGGCAACGGGATCTGCGATCCGAGCACCCATTCCTCCCTTATTTTTTGGTAGAGTGGTTGACATTAATATTATGATTTAAACAAATAAACTGCATGTTTAGAATAACTTGAATGAACCCTAGGTGTTTAGCGAAGCGAGATCAATGTTTAAAATTAATGCGTCGTAGTATAGTTGAAATTGCTCGAAAACAAATAAAGTTTATTACTCGAAATTGTAAATCCGAAGTCAAACACATGAAGCAAATTGGGGTTTAAAAATCAAGAACACAACTTTGAGAAATTGAATATAATAAGCAATGAAAATCAAAGTTAATGCAAAATGTAAATATAGCCACAAAATATCAATGTATATGAAGAGCACAAAAAAGAATGGACGTCAGATTTTGTGAATCAGACGTCTTAAACTAGTGATTGCTACAGTGCTATTTCTCTTCTTCTTCTCTGTCTCTGATCTCTGTCTCTGTCTTTGTCTCTGTCTTCCTTCTTCTTTTCTTCTCTAATTTCTTCTTGCCTTAGCCTTCTTTTGCCTTTAGTTGCTCTGGCCCTTGTCTTCTTCTTCTTCTTCTTTTTCCTTTCCTTCTATCTCTACTGCTCTTCTTTCTTCTGCCTTCAGCTTCTTCTCCTTCTCTTTCTCTTGCTTCAGCCCTTCAGCCTTTAGCTCTTCTCCTTCAGCCTTGCCTTCCCCTTCCTTAGCTTCTCTGGCTGCAGCCTTCTCCTCCCTTGGCTTCTTCTTCTTCTTCTGCCTGCGAGAGCAAAACCTACCCCTACCCGCCCCTACGAGCTCTCTTCTTCTTTCTCTCTTAGGCTTGCTCTCCCAGAGCCTTCTCGGGTAATCGGGTTGGGTATGCATGCTGGGACCAGGCCCATCGGCGTGGGTGGTGGGCGAGGAGTGTAGGTTGGTCGGGTATATAGGTTAGGGCTAGGTCCACGAGCAGTGGGTCACGGACGAGGCTGTGAGGGCGAGTGGGACCTCACCCCATGTTCAGGAGGCGAAGAGGCTCTGTGACTTTTTCCTCTTATGTCACTGTGCTTGCTCAAGACTTTCCGAGGTGGGACTATGTTGTCCCACCTTCCTTTGCGAACACCCGCAGCAGAAGCTTCCCTGATTGCAGCAGCTACGTGGGGCGTCAGTGCCAATTGCTTGGCTGAGGCTGTGCGCAAAGAGATTCCGTGAGACCTAGGACCTGTAGCCTGGAGCAAGGAGACCTGGGTGAAGCTCCCAAGCAAGCTCCTTGCTGCATCAATGAAGGTGGAGACCTTCAACACCTGTCAACAGGAAAATGGCCTTGCGGCCTCGTCAGAAGGTTCAGGCAGCTTCTCCTGGACACAGTAAAGGTAGTGAGAGGGTCGGCGTGGCATGGGGTGGCCGGAGCGTGCGTGCCTAGGTCACCCTTTGTGTGCGAAAGTGGGTGTGTTCGGGGGGAGTCTGGGGGTAGGCGTGGTGAGTGGAGCGAGGGTTTAGGATCAGTGAGGTGTGGCAGTGCTTGTGGGGTAGTTAGCGAGGTGGATGGAGGAATGGAGTGGCGGGAACCCCTCACTGGAGGTCCGGTCAAAGGTGGAGAAGGTGGTGGTGACTTGTGGCGTCGAGGCATGTTTGCAAGAATAAAAGATAGAAAAATGTTTAGAAGGGAGGAAGGACTTAGTTGAGTGTGGATGGACAAAGGGGGATGCAGAGAAGGCGGCCAGCTTGTATTGCCATCGCCGGAGACGAAGTACCTAGTGGGAGGAGGATGGCGACGACGAGGGGGTTGTAGGGACGTCGGCTGGTGCAGCGCAGCGCGGACGAAAAGGATAGAGAGAACCCTATAACTGGTATTGTGGCAGAGCGACGAGAGAGAGAGATGAGGGTCGCCGGAGCTTGCTGAGTTACTGACCGAAGGGGGAAGAGAAGAAATAGGAGGTTTCTCTGGCCAATTTCAAGCTTAGAGGTTGCAGGTTGATCTGGGCATGCTTTTATAGGCCCTGGCAGAAGGTCTTGTGCTTGGAAGGCAAGCTTCCAAGCATGACAGCCTCACCGGGGTTAGAAGGTCAAAGATGACCCAAATCTCTCATGCATTCGCATAAGAGATTGGGTGCCAAATCAAGCCTCTGATTATGTTCAAACTGGAGGAGATTTCTTAGAAAATCTCTCTTTCAAATTTGAAGGGGATTCTCTGAGGAATCAGGGAGATCTTTCCCTCGATACCTCGCTGGAGTAGAATTCTCTCCACTATAATGGTGAAGGGACCTAATTGAAAATAACGAAGATAAAGATAGGGGGTTTTTGCAGAAGTTTTCAAAAGTTAAGGGTAGAAATGTAATTAGGCTGGACCTGTTTGCAAAGTAGGTCAAGGTGAATTCCCCTTAGGTCCAAATTTTGGTAAAAACCTAATTTGGACCTAAGGAAACAATGGTGAAGTTGGATTTTAGGTTTGACCACTTTGGCTAGGTAATTTACATAAAAATCCAATTTAGGGCAAACATTTGACTCAGACCCCAATTTAGGTCAAAATAGGTTCAAGGGTCAAATTAAAGGTTCTAAACCATAGAGGATATTTTTCCATGAATTTTAGAGGGTTTACGTGAATTTTATCTTGACTAAAACCTTGTTAAATTAAGTGGGTCTTTTTTAGGGTTACAAGAAGTCATTTAATTCCCAGAATTCACAAAAACCCTTTTCTGTTTGAACCAACCAACTTTTTATCTTGTTAAGACCATTTCACCTATGTTTAGCCCATGAGAAAGTCGTACTGCAATGGTAAAATTGTAGTTTTACCCCTTATTTCTTGCTATTCTCTCAGAAGGGTTATTCATTGAGTTACGACGTCCAATTGGTTGTGTAGGAGCTTTTGTTCTCTTTTCTAGGTCAAAATGAGCTAGTTAGGGCTCATGATGGTGTTCCCATCATACCCCCATGTCAAGCTTTTGCTAGTCCCTTAGTAAAATTTTAAGGTTTTAACTTTTGTTCTAGGCCATGAATTCCTTGATGTTCAGAGATTATGATGAGTGCTTTTTTTCTTTTTGATTGGGTTAGAATGCCGACAGTAGGCCTAGAGGTACTCAAGTACCAACCAAGATCTAAACCTGACTAGCTCTATCCTCGATCCTTCGCGAAGGTTTTTAAGGCCCACAGGAACTATCCTAAGGTTCGTTGGACTTTGCGGTTAAATTACCCATGCTTGAAATGTATTTTTGCCCCGGTTCAGTTTGCAGTGCATTTTTTTGCAAGAGAGAGACATAGGACTTCTTTGTTTGGAGAGTTTTCACTCTCTTTTCTTTTTATTTCTAGCTTCAGATTGGCTTCTCAACATGGTATGTATCGGATTCCTCATCCCCATCATTAATCCTCGAAAGGTCCCTAGCAATCGATGCTTCGTGCTAGCTGTTGGTGCTAGAGCACCACGATCATTTGTTTTGATGATAACAAAACACGTGTCATTTAATATTTGCGCTTTGAGTCCTAGATTTCAGGTCAATCGCAAATGGATACGTGATTAGACAGAGTTCGAGCTCGCATCCAGGACGGATTGGAGGAGCTCGATGGAGAGCAGAAGAGATTCACGAGGAGCGATATATTGAAGAAGGAAGGAGATGAAGAATAGGATAGATTTCCTTCTCTTGTACTCATTGTATTTTTCGTTTCTTTTGTTGCTCTTTATTTTTATTACTTAGATTTCTGTTAAAGAGCCTCAAAGTACCCTAACAGTAGTCCTAGGAACACCTGCACAACCCTAGGATACTTAGGTTTTTTGTAGAGAACTTAGAAAACCAATATAGGGTTTAAACAGCACTTCCAGACGTCTAATTCCCAAATCAGACGTCTGATAAAGTGTTCTAAGACGTCTGACTGTTGATTCAGACGTCTGATAACTATTAGGCTGGACATAGTTAGCTCTGTCTGATTAAATCAGACGTCCAGACCTTAGACCAGACGTCTTAGCAGACGTCTGATGACTTTGCCAGACGTCCAATTAGTGGACCGTTGGCTGGCTTAGCAGACACTCAAGAATACGACCGTTAGAGCCTTATCAGATGTCCATAGGACTGTCCAGACGTCTGATAATTGACCGTTTTGCCTTGACTGACCCAAAATCTCTTCTCAGAGATTTTCTAGCCATTGCAACGTTTGGAAATCCATTCCCACAGAAAAAGTAGGTTTCCAGACGTCCAGACGTAGTGCCAGACATCCTATATGTCGTCTGATGGACTTGCACTAGAACCCTGTTTAGATCTGATCCAAGTCAGGAAGAGACCCGCCCAAAATCAGACGTCTGACCTTTAAATCAGACGTTTTAAAGTGAACTTCAAGACGTCTGATGCCAGAATTAGACGTCTGATAAGCCTGTCAGAATAATGATTGTTCTGGTTGATTCTCTTGGGCTTTGCACCCAACGGCTATAGAACCTTTCCTAAGCCTTCCAAAGCCTTCCTAAGGCCTCTATAAATAGAGGGGAACCTTTGCAACACAAAAACACACCAAGAAACACCAAGACACACCTTGCAATACACTTTCAAACCATTTTGTGTCTCTCTTGCTCTCTAAGCGCTAGTTCCATTCATCTTGAGAGCATCAAGCTTCGCGCACCCGCTCTCCCGCTGTAGTTCACGAGAGAGAAGTTGCGCCATCGCGTGGCTCACGCACCGCGTCATCAACTCGACGCACTCCTTGCAAAGGGGAGTTTCCTAATTCCTATAGAAGCTAGGTTTAAAATTACTTTGTTGGCTCTATAGGATTACTTGTTTATTTTATCTTTGTTATTTGGTTGGGTATTCTCTTTGCGAATTCCCGTCTCCTTCGCGAGACAAAATCCTTCTCATGGAGAGAAGGTATTGAGGTACGCTTCCCTCATTTAAGTAGCGTGGTTGTAATTGAGGTTGAATCACCCTCATTTTGAAGTGATTCGGTTTAGTGGATTTGATCAACTTGGTTGATCGGAAAATCCTAACTCGAGAGGGTTAGGTGGTGGTTTTCACCCGGTTTGGGTTTCCACCTAAAAATACTTGTGTACTTTGTGCGATTGTCTTTTTGTGAGATTGTTTATTATTCAATTCCGCAATTATTACGTCATCCCTCCTGGTAGGGCGAAACTTTCACTAGCATCACCCATGGCAACCCCCAGAATCCTGGCTTTCGAGATTTCGAGATAATCTCACTCATGGTGTTTTGTATCTAAATCCAGACCTTGGCAATCGACATTTTGTGATAATGCCGCCCATGGCATTTGAACTAGCACAGGGTGCTTACGTGGCCCCAGTAGGATATGTAAATATCCTAGGAGAAAAGCACCGAGAAGACGATATGTTATACGCATCTTCGAGGGGACTTTCCTACCTCTCCATGCCGGGAACTCATCTAAATCAACTTGCGTTGATCGGCCGCTCCTAATCTAGGTGACTTTTTTAGAACATTTAAATGCTTTTGCATGATTTTGATAATTATGTGCACTGAACCAGACTGTGTGTGGATTGGGGTGCTTAGGTTACCAAGTCCTGCAAACCAAAGGTCAGTTAACGAGGCTAAATACTCCCTAAGCCTTAGACCTAATACTTAAGCTTTGCATTTTCCCCAACTTCTTGAGGACTATCCAGATCTTAAGGGATACTTGAATTTTTAAGCCTAATAGTCTAGCCCAAGAGGCCTAAGATCAGCTTTCCTACTAATCTCTTTTGTGTCTCATTTAGCACTTTTTCCATCATTTTTCTTTTTCTTGATATGGTCTAGAACTTCAGTTAATCCCTTAATTTCTTACTAATGACTATCTCTTTTTTTTCTTTTCTTTTCTCATTTTGTGCTCCTTTTTTGATATTTTTCACTTTTCCTTCTCATTTTCTCCTCATGATTTGTATGGCCTTAAAATTTTTTCTCCCCTCAGAATTTTTTTGTTCTTTTTCAATATTTTTTTCAATTTTTTTGGTGTTTTTGTGATATGTGATTTTTTTGTTGAAACCTTTTCTTGTGAGATGAGTTTTCATGGTATTTTTCACTTTCTTACCCCCCCATGCCTACGATTTGCAGTGTCCCCATTGTAAATTAGCTGGGTTCGAGTTCAGCTTAAATCATTCATTAGAACAGGTTTTGGGTGGGCGAACGGGTCGAGGTGACTGTTGCGAACGATTTCTAAACTCGGGTACGGGTACATAAGGTGGGGTCGGTTGTTCTAATGGATGAACCCTAAAGTGCAATATGAATTCAGCATAGGAATGTCAAGAAAGGTTTCGGGTTTTTCAAGAATGACGGATTGCCTCCCATTAAGTATTGAGTTTTACGCCATCGGCTGGGTGCAATGAGCTCAGGGAGAATGGAGGGTAAAGGATATCTCAGCCAAATTTGTATCGGTCAAGTCAGTGAACGGTTTGAGAATCTGACCGTTCACAACGAAAGGTTCTGAATAGTGGCTAAGTGGACTGATTTCAATGGCTCCATTTCCAAAGATTCGTTGGATGAGGTAGGGTCTGATCCAGTTTGATCGTAGTTTTCCTGGGAATAGTTTAAGCTTGGTATCAATGAGTAGGACTTTTTGACCCAAATGGAAGATCTTTCTAGATATGTGCTTGTCATGAAAGGCCTTAACTCGCTCTTTGTAAATTCGCGAGTTCTCGTACGCGTCGTGGCGTAATTCATCGATCTCGCTCATTTGGAGCTTTCTATGGGTTCCTACCTTAAAAAGATCCAAGTTGCAGTTTTGTACTGCCCAATAGGCTTTGTGCTCCAATTCGACGGGGAGGTGACATGCCTTCCCGTACACCAATCTAAAGGGAGACATACCTAATTGGGTTTTGTGGGTGGTCCTATAAGCCCACAAAGCTTCTGGAAGTCGGGATGACCAATCCTTCCTGTCAGGTCAGACAGTAACTTGGAGGATTTTCTTGATCTCCCAATTTAATAGCTCAGCTAGACCATTATTTTAGGGGTGGTAAGGAGTAGAGATTCGGTGTGACACCCCGTATTTGGTCATCAGTGACCTAAACTGAGCGTTAGTGAAATGGGTCCCTCCATCAGAAATTATAGCACGTGGAATCCCTAATCGTGAAAAGATGTTTTGATGAATGAATTTGATAACCAATTTATGATCATTGGTTCGGGCCGGAATGGCTTCGATCCATTTGGACACGTAGTCAACAGCGAGTAAAATGTACTCAAAGCCATCCGAAACAGGGAAGGGTCCCATAAAATCAATCCCCCATATGTCAAAGATTTCGCATACAAGAATCGGCTGCAAGGGCATCATATCACGATGGCTCATGTTGCCCAAGGTCTGGCAACGAGTGCATGCCTTACAGTGATTGTACGTGTCTTTGAAAATTGTGGGCCAATAGAAGCCGCACTGGAGGACTTTCGCTGCGCTTCTAGGACCTGAAAAATGTCCACCGCATGCCTAGGCATGGCAGAAAGACAATTTGTCTTGAATTTCCGCTTCCACGACACATCATCGAAAAATCTGATCAGCACCGATGCAGAAAAGATACGGGTCTTTCCAGAAGTAATACTTGGCATCAGAAAGCAATTTGTCCTTCTTGGCCTTCGGCCAATCAGACGAGATCTGATGTGATGCCAGGTAGTTTACTATATCAGCAAACCATGGAAGCCCTGTATTGATAGTAAGAAGCTGCTCATCAGGAAAATGTTCCGTGATAGGTCCGGAAGGGTCGATGATCTCATAAGGAAGGCGGGACAAGTGATCAGCTACCACATTCTATTTTCCTGCTTTATCGCGAATCTCGAGGTCAAATTCTTGCAACAGCAAGATCAAGCAAATTATTCGAGGTTTCGCGTCCTTCGCAAGGAGATGGCTCACAGCTGTGTGATCTGAGTAAATGATAACACAGGAACCCAGGAGATAAGATCTGAATTTTTCCAGGGCAAATACTACGGCTAGTAGCTCTTTCTCAGTAATTTGTAGTTACGCTGAGCCTCGTCAAGTGTCTTGCTAGCGTAGTAGATGACCATGGGTTTCCCATGAATTTTTTGCCCAAGTATTGCTCCTACAGTGAAATCAAATGCATCGTACATAATCTCAAAGGGTTGAGACCAATCAAGGGACTGTAGGATCGGGGCTTGGGTAACTCGATCATGGAGGATTTCAAATGCTTGAGTGCACTCCTTGGAGATTTCGAAAGGTACATCCTTAGAGAGTAGAGTGGTTAGGGTGCATGCAATCTTTGAGAAATCAGGAATGAATCGACGGTAAAAACCAACATGCCCCAGAAAAGATTGGATGTCCTTGATCGAGCTAGGCATCGAGAGTTTGGAAATCAAGTTCACCTTGGCTCGATCGAATTAGATGCCTTTTTCTGAAATGAGGTGTCCCAGGACAATTCCTTCAGGCACCATGAAATGGCTCTTTTCCTAGGAAAGAACTAGATTCACATCAATGCACCGCCTGAGTATTTGGACCAAGTGTAGGAGACAATTGTCAAATGATTCTCCGAATACTGAAAAGCCATCCATGAAGACTTCTAGATAATCACCCACCATATTTGAGAATATGGCAAGCATGAATCGTTGAAAAGTAGCAGGTGCATTCTAGAGACCGAACGGCATCCTTTGGAACGCGTACGTCCCAAAGGGGCAGGTGAAAGTGGTCTTTTCTTGGTCCTCAGAATGGATTTCCACCTGGTTATAACTGAAGTATCCATCCAAAAAGCAGAAGAACCTATTTCCTACTAGTTTCTCGAGGATCTGATCAATAAATGGGAGTGGGAAATGATCCTTCTTCATGGAGGAATTGAGTCTTCTGTAATCAATGCAGACTCTCCACGAGTTCACCACATGGGTCGGTATGAATTCTCCGATTTTAGTCATGATAACGGTGAGTCCTGCCTTCTTAGGCACAACCTAGATTGGACTCATCCACCAACTGTCAGAGATCAGGTAGATGATCCTTGCATCTAACCACCTGATGATCTCCTTTTTCACGACCTCCTACATATTAGGATTCAGATGTCTCTGCATTTCACAAGAAGGTCGTGTGCCCTCTTCGGTGTAGATATGGTGTGTGCAACAAGAGGGGCTGATACCAGTCAAATAATCGAGAGTCCATCCAATGGCTCTACGATGTTGCTGGAGAACAGTAATCAGATGGGATTCCTGGTTAAGTGTGAGTCTGGAGTTGATAATCACAGGAAACGTCTGATTGGAACCCAAAATGACGTACTTCAGATGGTCGGAAAGAGGCTTGAGTTCCAGAACAGGCTTATCAGTAGCAGTAGACGGTTCAGGGTGTGTGTTAGGAGCAAGGGAAGGAGTTATGGGTGTATCTAAGTCAAATTCGGACTCCTCTGATTGCGGATTTTGATCTTCTTGTGGCTGATTGGGTGTAATCAGGTTGTCCTCGATATACGGTTCATCAACCACGGCCTTGATATCACATATCTATTCTATAACACCACAATTAATCCCTTGATGGGCCTTAAAGATGTCAATTTTCAGTGTTTGGTTCCCAAATTTCAGTTCAATTTGGCCCTCCTCACAATATATATTGGCCCTAGCAGTGGCTAGAAAGGGTCTCCCTAGTATAATAGGTGTATCCTTTGGGATTTCAGGTGCATCCATATCCAAGACTGCAAAATCCACCAGGAAATAGAAATCTCGTACCCTAATGATAACATCCTCGAGTACTCCTTTAGGTGACTTGATAGATCGGTCAGCCAACTGCAATGTCACCTTTGTCAGTTTAAGCTCAGATTCCTCAAGGTGGTCAAGGAGGGATGTAGGTATTAGGTTTATGGAGGCACCTAAATCTAATAAAGCTCTGTCGAATTGGGTATCACCAATGGTACATGAAATCAAGGGAGTACCTGGGTCTTTTGCCTTAGGTGGGAGTTTGCTCAAAATTACAGAGCTGGCTTGCTCTGACAGTACGATCGGACTCCCACTTTTGGTTCATGGGCTACGCTTGTGTGTACACACATCCTTCAGAAATCGTGCGTAAGTCGGTACGTGGCGGATTGTATCCATCAAGGGAATGTTTATATGAACCTGTTCAAATAGCTTGATGATGAGAACCTCATCATGAGCCATAACTAGCTCATTTTGACCTAATACAAAGGATAAAAGCTCCTACATAACTCAAGGAAAGACTTAACTCAGAGAATTCTGAGTTTAAGGAGAAAACAAGTCATAAGGGGTAAAAATGCAATTTTACCAGTATAATCTGCATACAGGTCCAAACATAGGTCAAACAAACCGAATAAGAAGGAAAGTGGGATGATCTGATAAGGGCTACAGCAATTCCAAGGAACTAAATGATAATCTGTAACCTTAAAACAAACCCACTTCAATTCACGAGGTTCGAGGCTAAGTAAAAATAGAATAAACCCTCTAAAATTCATAGAAAAAATAATCTCTAGGGTTTAGAACCATCAATTTGGCCTTCGGAACCCATTTTGACCTACATTGAGGACCATGCCCAATTAATAACTTAATTTGGGTTTTTGTGTAAATTGATCGGTCAAATAAGGTTTTATCTAGAAATAAAATTTACCATCAGAATCCTTAGGTCCTAATTAGTCACGTATAAAAACTTGAGCCTAAGAAGAAACCTTATTGACCAACTTTACATCTTGGTCCTCATCTATTTACTTTTTGGCCCTCAACTTTTGAACCCTCGCATTTTGGCCCCTAACTCTTCTTCGTTCTTTACATTCAGGTCCTCCCTGCAAAACCTGCCAGCACCATGCTCCGGCGACCCTGCGCGGAGCATGGCGCCGCGCAGAGGAAGGGGGAGGGCTTGCTAGGCCAAATGGGGATGCCCTGCGTCGTCAGCCGTCGCAGGAACACCCCCTGGTCGCTGCAACCAACCATACCGGCCGTGCGAACGCACGGACGGTATGGGTCTCCTTCCTCCGATGTCCTCCGGCGAGGGAGACACATCGTCTCCCTCCGCCCTCCTCTCTGGTTCGACCCCTATAAATACCCCCGTCGCTCCACCGTTCTTCCTAGCTCGGTCCTGACGGAGAAACACCCTCTTTTCACTCTCTTCCCACTCCGACAGGAAGCCCTCCAACTCCGACGGTTTTTTCCTCCTCCTCCTCGTCGTTCTGCCGCACTACCAGCAGCAGGGTTGCCTTCCCCTGCTCTTCCCGCGCAGCGCCGCACCCAGCGCGTGCCTCTCCAGCCCTCTCCTCGCCGTCGCTCCTTCCTCTGGGCAGCTTCTTCTCCAGCGACAGTCGATACGACTGTCGCCTGTTCCGACCCCTCCTTGTCCTGTTAAGTAGGTATAACTTCTCACCTTTCTCCCCTCTTCCTTTTCCTCACTTTAAACCCTTACTGTCGCCCTCGATTCCAACCAATCGCCCTCACCTTCTCCACCTCTGGCCACACTCCGGTGACCCGCTCCCATCACTCCAGTACCCCACACGGCTCGCCGACCTGCACATAATCTCCGCCTCCTCACCCTGATCCATTTCCGCCCTTCCAATTCCCGCCACCCGACCTCTGCAAATCCACCGAACACACCCACTTCCCGACCCACAGTCCGACCTAGGGCAGCCCTCGCACGCCGCCCCACGCCTCGCCACCACCCGCACGAGCTTCGCTGCACTCTGGAGAAGCTCCCGGTACCTTCTGATTAGGCTGAGAGGCCGTTTTGCTGTGAACAGGTCACCCAACCTCCGCCGCCATTGCTGTGCAGAAGGAGCTGCCTCCGCTTGCAGCTGCAGCCTCGCTACGCCCAGGTCAGGCTCTCAGGTTACGTGGGGTGTCTTCGCGAAGAGCCCCAGGTTCGCAGCAGGGGCGAGGGCCTCGCGTAAAGTCGCAGTTGCCAGCTGGTTCCTCCGCGCAAGCGCCAAATTGGGGTGGGACATTTAGTCCCACCTTGGAAGGCTCTGGAGCGGCGCAGCGATACAAATTGAAAACGTGCTGGAGGCTTATCGCCTCAGCACACGGGGTGAGGTCCCTCTCACACCGTCTCACCCGGCCCATCCGCGAGTTCATCACGCGGATCCGGCCGACCCGACCCGACTTGTCTGGCACTCCTCGCCCACCACGCACGCCGGTGGGCCTGGACCCAGGCGCGACCCGTACCCGACTACCCGGCAGCTCTGGGAGAGCTTTCCTAAGAGCGGCTTCTGTGAGAGAGAAACGCGGGGGGGAGGGTAGAGTAGGTTTTGCCGTCTCTGATTGGAACTTTGAGTGTGCAGGCACAGGTGAAGGGACTGCGGAAGATCTGAGGAACAAAAAGCAGAAGAAGAGCACGAGAAGGAGATCAGCTGAAGAGAAGAAGAAGAAGACTGAAGGAAGGAGCACCGAGTGGCACTGTAGCAGCGGGGACTTAAGTCGTCTGAGTGGAAAATCAGACGACGCTCTGAAAGCAGAAAAGAAAGAAGAAGAACATCACCACTGCTGCAGATAAAGAAGACAGAAAGAAAAAGAAGAAAGGAGGAGAGACAACGTCCCGACAGCAAAAGCAGAAGAAGAGCACGAGAAGGAGATCAGCAGAAAGAAGTACAAAGAAGATCTGAAGAACAAAAGCAGAAGAAGACCACAAGGAGATAAACAAAGAAGAAGAAACCAAAAGCCAAAGAGAAGAGAAAACAAAGAAGAGAAAGAAGAAGCCAAACTTTCATCTCTCTCCCCCTCTCTCTCTCTTTATTTTTGTAATAAGAATTTGTACCCCTAGAATAAACTTGCTCCCTGAGTTCGACCTCGGGAACTCTTTATTTTCCAAGTAAAAAATTATATATTTGAAATGATGGCAATAACTGGCTATACTACAACGCTATAATAAAACCTAGTTATCTCTCGCCACCATTTCTCATTTGGCGCCGTTGCCGGGGCGCAACGACTATTCTAGAGGTAAACATTCCTGTTTCTTTCTTGTTTCTGATAATCTCCTCTCTTTTGTGCAGCTACAGGAAATCAAGAAGACAAGCAACCGCACGACAACCACTCCGAGGACAGGTAATTTTTTTTCCTCTCGCTATTAACCCCTAAACTCTAAAAAGGAGGAAAAGAAAAGAACAAGCAATATAGGGCTAACCTGTCTTCCATACTTAGTAACCATAAAAAGTTGCATGTTTTCAACCCATTATTCCTGCACACTATTAAGGGTGTTTAAGGGCTAACACATTCTTGCTTGAGCCCTAATTACCCAACAAAGAGCTAACTGGACCAAGTAGAGCCAACCTAGGATCCAACACTAGGGATTTAGAGACACACTCCTTAAGAAAGAATTGAGAAAACCAAATGAAGTGTGCCCAAGCCCTTGTCTGAAAATACCTATTCAAAGAAAACCTAAAACAATTGGCTCTCTAAACACTTGAACCCTAAAAGACATGACCCAAAAACTCTCAAAGGAGACAAGAGGTAAAGTTGCCCCCTTGGGTCAACCAACCTTAAATTAGGTCACTCTTTGCACTCAAAGAACTAAAAGTTCAAGTGAAACCTTAAGCACCCTGATCTTAAAGTAAAAATTGGTAGACTTAAGAGGTCAAGATCCCCATTCTGGTCTACCTAGAACCGCAGTGACAAGAGAGGTTGGGTGGGGGAAACCCTGAAACCCGTGGGGACACTCTACCGTGTAGGGGTCTTTGCGGGACTCTCCCTCTCTGGCTGCCCAGGTAATTCTCAGGTGGACGATCTTTCTAATCAAGGGGTCCATCTGCCCCGCACCTCTATAGTCACCCGACACATTTTTGGGTGTCTTGATTGGGTCCAGCACCTTCTAAACTCATCTCTTCCAACAGTGCATGTACGGTAGGAGGTCCTTAAGACCACCCTTAAGACCTCCTTTAGAAATTCACTCTCGTCAAGGCCAAGCCTCGACGCCCGTGTTTGTGCAGCAACCCCCTCACATTATTCTCTCTTCTGATTCAGAACCAAGTTCTTCATCTTCTTCTTCCCCCATCATGGCTCAGCCAGTTGAGGAAGAAAACAATCTGGAGCACCAGCTCCAGCGACTCAATGACCTCTTCCAAAACTTCGTGCACCCACCACAGTGTCGTATGATGCGGGACCACTACAATCCTGCTGCGGTGGCTATTGAGCCTCGAGTCAGAATCCTGACTGGAGGACCTGATTCCGAATTGAAGCCCAACATGATTCATGCTATACCTAAATTCCATGGGCTTAATTCTGAAGATCCCTTCCAGCACATCAAACAGCTAAAGCATCTGGCCCAAACTTTTCGGTCAGATGCGCAAAATCGGGATATTCTTCTCATGAAAATGTTCTCCCTTTCTCTTATGGACAAGGCAGCCCATTGGTATCAAACTCAGACCCAGCCGATCAACACTTGGGAAGAACTTCAATCCGAGTTTTTGAAAAAGTTTTTTCCCGTTGGTCGGACCAACGCCTTGCGCCATCAGATTACGCACTTCACTCAACAATCAGGAGAACCTCTCCACGAGGCATGGGATCGTTTTCAGGATCTCGTGAGAAAGTGCCCCCATCACGGAGTTCCTAAATGGGAACAAGTCCAATCTTTTTACCAGGGACTCCGTGAGGACATCTGCCTTTTCGTCAATGCAACTTGCGGAGGAAATATCATGGGTCAACATGAAGACACCGTGTGGGAGATTCTTGAAAACATGTGCGAGAACTCCATCAACAATGACTCCATGGGATTATTCGACAGGACGAATACCCGCACAGCGACGAATCTTAGGGGAGCACATGAGACGCAGGGCCTGTCCGCATCAGTCGACCTGGAATTAATGGCCAGTCGATTGGACAAGGTTTCAATCATTGAGAAGAAGGTGGATGAGCTGACTCAGCACTTGCAGCGAGCCACCTCTGCGCGTATCTCCTTTGCACAACCTCCTTCCACACAGGAGACTGTGCAAAACATTCTCCACCGATCTTCCCCTAGGATGGATCCATATCCATCCCCATCTGATTCTCGGATCGGAGGATCATCTGATCCTATCGACACCAGCCCGGGGAATTCCATTCCCCCTTTCCCTGATTCTCTAGAGGTTCCTCAGACCTGCGAGGACCTCAACGCCATCCAGAACGACCCATTCTCCAACACCTACAACCCTGGATGGCGAAACCATTCCAATTTTCAGTGGGCGGGAAATTCCCAAATCCAAAGACCACCTTTTCAGTCCCACCCACTGCCCTCTCGTCATTACCAGCTGCCTCAGCCTCGGCCCAACCCTACTTATCCATCAGGGCCAAATCAAGATCAAATGTCCCTAATCCTTCAGACTCTGGCTGACATTCAAAGAACGAATGCGGCTATTCAAAAACAACACAAGGATGAACTTACAGAGGTTAGGACTCAATTGGCCCAGTTGGCAAATTCTTGCCAGCCAGGCACACTCCCTTCCCAACCTCTTCCTAACCCGAATAACGTGCCGACCCAGAAGCATGTTATGAATCCAAATTTAGGCCACGCACAATGGATTTATCAGGCCCCTACTACTCCATCTCCAGATGAGATGGATGCTTCAACTTCTTATGCGGGATTTCAGCAGCAACCACCCCTCTTACCAAACCCAAACCAAAATCAGGCCGGATTAAATTCTGTAACAACACGTAGTGGTAAAACAACTCAAGACCCGCATTATCCGAACCACTCCAAGCCTGATAACCATGACCCTAGGATAGTTATCCAAGATACCACTGTCCCAGATCAAGAACCCGGACCTATCTTAAAAGAACCAACCAAGGTCCCATTCCCTGAAGCCTTAACCAAAGGGAAGAGACGAACCAAGCCCGTGGCACCTGAGGAGGACCTGGTCAAGCTCTTTGAGCAGGTCCACATAAACATCCCCTTGATGGATGCAATCCACCACGTACCGGCTTATGCACGATTTTTAAAGAATGTATGTAGACCCCAGCGTAAGCCATGAACCAAGAGTGGGAGTCCAATTGTTCTGTCAGAGCAAGCCAGCTCTGTAATCCTAAGCAGACTCCCACCCAAGGCTAAAGATCCTGGTACTCCCCTGATTTGCTGCAAGATAGGTGATACACAATTTGATAGAGCATTGCTAGACTTGGGTGCTTCCATAAATCTGATACCCACATCCTTACTTAACCATCTAGAAGAATCTGAGCTGAAACCAACTGAGGTAACATTACAATTAGCAGATCGATCTATAAAGTCACCAAAAGCGATTCTCGAGGATGTTATTGTGAGAGTGCGGGATTTCTACTTTCATGTAGACTTCATAGTCTTAGATATGGATGCACCTGAGAACCCTAGGGATACACCAATCATTTTAGGGAGACCTTTCTTGGCTACTACTAGAGCCAACATTAGCTGTGAGGAGGGCCAAATAGAGCTCAAATTTGGGAATCAAACACTGAAAATTGATATATTTAAGGCCCAACAAGGAATCAATTGCGGTGTCATCGAACAGATTTGTGACATTAGGACTTTGGTTGATGAAACACACTTCCAGAATGATCTAATTATACCTCATCAACCGTAGAAAGATCTTGATCCGCAAACTGAGGAGTCGAATCCAGATATGAACAACCTAGTAACTCCCACCCTTGAACCTCACATCTATACTGAACCACCCGCTGCTGCTGATAACCCCATCCTCGAACTGAAACCCCTTCCTGCTCACTTGAAATACATCTTTTTGGGTTCTAATCAGACCCTTCCTATGATTATCAATTCCAACCTCAGTCCTGAACAGGAATCCCGTCTGATTGTTGTCCTCCAGCAACATCGCAGAGCCATCGGGTGGACTCTCGATGATTTGACTAGAATAAGTCCCTCTTATTGTACTCATCATATCAATTCAGAAGAGGGCACACGACCTTCTCGTGAAATGCAGAGACGCTTAAACCCCAATCTGCAGGAGGTCGTGAAAAAGGAGATCATCAAGTGGTTAGATGCCGGAATCATCTACCCGATCTCCGATAGTCGTTGGGTGAGCCCAATTCAGGTCGTGCCCAAGAAGGCAGGACTCACCACTATAACGACTGAGACCGGAGAAATCATTCCTACCCGATTAGCCAACTCGTGGAGAGTCTGTATAGATTACCGCCGACTCAATTCCTCCACGAAGAAGGATCATTTCCCACTACCCTTCATTGATCAAATTCTTGAAAAACTTGCGGGAAATAGGTTCTTCTGCTTTCTTGACGGGTACTCCGGTTATAACCAGGTGGTAATCCATCCTGAGGACCAAGAAAAGACCACGTTCACCTGCCCCTTCGGAACATACGCTTTCCGAAGGATGCCTTTCGGTCTTTGCAATGCACCCGCTACTTTTCAGCGATGCATGCTTGCCATATTCTCAGATATGGTAGGTGATTATCTGGAAGTCTTCATGGATGACTTTTCAGTTTTTGGAGCATCATTCGACGATTGCCTCGAACACTTGGTCCAGATACTCAGGCGGTGCATCGATGTGAATTTGGTTCTTTCCTGGGAAAAGAGCCATTTCATGGTGCCTGAGGGAATTGTCCTGGGGCACTCAATTTCGGAAAAAGGCATCCAAGTGGACCGAGCTAAGGTTGATCTGATTTCTCACCTTCCTATGCTTAGCTCGATCAGGGACATCCGATCTTTTTTGGGGCATGTCGGTTTTTATCGACGATTTATCCCTGATTTTTCAAAAATCGTGCACCCCCTGACCACTCTTCTCTCCAAGGATGTACCTTTCGAAATTTCCCAGGAATGCACTCAAGCATTTGAGATCCTGCTTGACCAAGTAACCCAAGCCCCGATCCTACAGTCCCCTGATTGGTCTCAACCCTTTGAGATCATGTGCGATGCATCCGACTTCGCTGTAGGAGCGGTTTTGGGGCAGAAAATTGACAGGAAACCTGTGGTCATTTACTACACCAGCAAAACACTCGATGAGGCTCAGCGTAACTATACGGTTACTGAGAAAGAGCTGCTAGCTGTAGTATTTGCCCTAGAAAAATTCAGATCGTACCTTCTGGGTTCCCGTGTCATCATATACTCGGATCACACAGCTGTGAGGCATCTCCTTGCAAAGAAGGACACGAAACCTCGATTAATCCGATGGATCTTGCTGTTGCAAGAATTCGATCTTGAGATTCGCGACAAGGCAGGAAGGCAGAATGTGGTAGCCGACCATCTGTCCCGTCTTCCTTCTGAGATCATTAACCCTTCCGGACCCATCACTGAGCATTTTCCCGATGAGCACCTGCTGACTATCGGTACTAGCCTTCCATGGTTTGCTAATGTAGTAAATTACTTGGCATCTCATCAGATCCCGTCCGATTGGCTGAAGGCCAAGAAGGACAAATTACGCTCCGATGCCAAGTATTACATTTGGGAAGACCCGTACCTCTTCCGCATAGGTGCTGATCAGATCATCCGGAGATGTGTCCCGGAAGAGGAAATCAGCAATGTCCTATCTTTCTGCCATGACCATGCATGCGGTAGCCATTTCGCCAGGCATAAAACCGCATCAAAAGTCCTCCAGTGCGGCTTTTACTGGCCCACACTGTTCAAAGATGCGTACAGTCACTGCAAGGCATGCAGTCGTTGCCAGACTTTGGGCAACATGAGCCATCGCGACATGATGCCTATGCAACCAATTCTAGTATGCGAAATCTTTGATGTTTGGGGGATTGATTTTATGGGCCCCTTTCCTGTTTCGGATGGTTTCGAATACATACTGTTGGCTGTGGACTACGTGTCCAAATGGATCAAAGCCATACCGACCTGAACCTGTGATCACAAAATCGTTCTCAAATTCATTCATCAAAACATTTTCTCAAGGTTCGGGATTCCTCGTGCAATAATCTCTGATGGGGGGACCCATTTCACAAATGCTCAGTTTAGGTCACTGATGACCAAATACGAGGTGTCTCACCGAATCTCTACTCCTTATCACCCACAAACTAATGGTCTAGCTGAACTGTCTAATTTGGAGATCAAGAAAATCCTGCAAGTCACTGTTCGGCCTGACAGGAAGGACTGGTCGTCCCGACTTCCGGAAGCATTGTGGGCCTATAGGACTGCCCACAAAACCCAATTAGGCATGTCTCCCTTTAGACTGGTGTACGGAAAGGCGTGTCACCTTCCCGTAGAACTGGAGCATAAAGCCTATTGGGCAGTACGGAACTGTAATCTAGATTTTTCAAAGGCTGGAACCCACAGAAAACTTCAAATCAGCGAGATCGATGAATTACGCCTAGACGCGTATGAGAGCTCGCGAATCTACAAGGAGCGGGTTAAAGCCTTCCACGACAAGCATATCTCGAGAAAAATCTTTCATCCTGGTCAGAAGGTCCTACTCTTTGATGCCTGACTCAAACTTTTCCTGGGAAAGCTGCGATCCAAGTGGGTCGGACCATATTTAGTCCGACAAGTTTTTAGAAATGGAGCTATCGAAATCAGTCCACTCAGCCACAATTCCGAACCTTTCATCGTGAACGGTCAGAGACTCAAGCCGTTCATTGATGTGACTTCTACTGATTTGGCTGAAGCATCTTATATCCTCCATTCCCCTTGAGCTTATTACGCCCAGCCGATGGCGTAAAACTTAGCGCTTAACGGGAGGCAACCCGTCTTTTTCCAAAAAAAAATCCAAAACTTTTCTGACACCTTTTTGCACTTAAGGTTCACCCTTGTAGACAGCCGACCCCACCTCAGATGCTTGCATCTGGGATTAGAAATCGTCCGCAAAATTCAACCCGACCCATTCACTCATCCAAATTTCTGTCTTAAGGAATGAACTAAGTTGAATAAAAACCCCCTAGGTTACAATGAGGACATTGCAAATCTTAGGCATGGGGGGGTTTGAAAGTGTAAAACTTGTAAGAAAAGGTTTCAAACAAAAAATTCACATATGCTAAAAACACCATAAAAATTAAAAAAAAAAATTTTCGAAAAAGAATAAGAGGAAAAGAGAAGGAAATTTTGTGAAGGAGAAGAGAAAAGAAACAAAATGAAAAAGGAGCACAAAATTATGAGAAAAAAAAGTGATAGTCATTAGTAAGGAACTACGGAATTAACCTAAGTTCTAGACCTCATTCAAGAAAATAACTGAAAAGTGCATAATGAGATTAGTAAGAACGCAAACCTTAGGCATTCTTGAATAGACTCTTAGTACCCATTAAGATCTAGACATTCCTCAAGAGGTTGAGGAAAATGAAAAGCTGAAGTATTAGGTCTAAGGCTTAGGGAGTATTTGGCCTCGTTAACTAATTTTTGGTTTACGGGACTTAGTAACCTAAGCACCCTAACCTCACACACAGCCTGGTTCAGTAAGCGTAAAAATCAAAATCACGTAGAAGGGTCGCAAAATTCTGAAAAGTACACCTAGAGTAGGAGCGGCCGATCAACACAAGTTGATTTGGACGAGTTCCCAACGCAGAGAGGCAGGAAATCCCCTCGAAGATGCGTAACAAAATATCATCTCCTCGGTGCTTGTCTCTTAGGATATTTACATATCCTACTGGGGGCATGTAAACACTCTGCTAGTTCAGATTCCATGGATGGCATTATCTCGAAGTGTCAATTGCCAGGGTCTGGATTCAGCCACGGAACACCATGGATGGGATTATCTCAAAATCTCAATAGCCAGGGTTCCGGGGGTTGCCATGGGCGGTGCTATCTCGAAGCATCGATTGCCAGGAACCCTTGAGGATTGATGATGGGAGCAAGGAATCTGATACAGACCGTGTTGAAAAGCCAATCCTAGGCTAGAATTAAAAAGAAAAAGAGAGAGAAAACTCTCCAAACAGAAAAACTTTCTATCTCTCTCTTATAAAACGCACTGCGAACTGAGCCAGGGCTAAAATCATTTCAAGCACGGGTGCTTTAACCACAAAGTCCAATAAACCTTAGGTTAGTTCTTGTGGGCCTTAAAAACCTTTGCTAAAGACTGAGGCTAAGGCTAGACAGATTTGGATCTTGATTGGTACTAGAGTACCTTTTAGGCCTATGGTCAGCATTCTAACCTAATCTAAGCTCAAATGAAAAAGCACTTATCTAAAGCTATTAAGAACATCATGGTCTAGAACAAGGGTTGAAACCTTAAGTTTTTGCTAAGGGACTAGCAAAAGCTAGGCATGGGGGTATGATGAGAACCTCATCATGAGCCATAACTAGCTCATTTTGACCTAATACAAATGATAAAAGCTCCTACATAACTCAAGGAAAGGCTTAACTCAGAGAATTCTGAGTTTAAGGAGAAAATAAGCCATAAGGGGTAAAAATGCAATTTTACCAGTATAATCTGCATACAGGTCCAAACATAGGTCAAACAAACTGAATAAGAAGGAAAGTGGGATGATCTGATAAGGGCTACAGCAATTCCAAGGAACTAAATGATAATCTGTAACCTTAAAACAAACCCACTTCAATTCACGAGGTTCGAGGCTAAGTAAAAATAGAATAAACCCTCTAAAATTCATAGAAAAAATAATCTCTAGGGTTTAGAACCTTCAATTTAGCCTTCGGAACCCATTTTGACCTACATTGAGGACCATGCCCAATTAATAACTTAATTTGGGTTTTTGTGCAAAATTGATCGGTCAAACAAGGTTTTATCTAGAAATAAAATTTACCATCAGAATCCTTAGGTCCTAATTAGTCACGTATAAAAACTTGAGCCTAAGAAGAAACCTTCTTGACCAACTTTACATCTTGGTCCTCATCTATTTACTTTTTGGCCCTCAACTTTTGAACCCTCGCATTTTGGCCCCTAACTCTTCTTCGTTCTTTACATTCAGGTCCTCCCTGCAAAACCTGCCAGCACCATGCTCCGACGACCCTGCGCGGAGCATGGCGCCGCACAGAGGAAGGGGGAGGGCTTGCCAGGCCAAATGGGGATGCCCTGCGTCGTCAGCCGTCGCAGGAACACCCCCTGGTCGCTGCAACCCACCATACCGGCCGTGCGAACGCACGAACGGTATGGGTCTCCTTCCTCCAGTGTCCTCCGGCGAGGGAGACACGTCGTCTCCCTCCGCCCTCCTCTCTGGTTCGACCCCTATAAATACCCCCGTCGCTCCACCGTTCTTCCTAGCTCGGTCCTGACGGAGAAACACCCTCTTTTCACTCTCTTCCCACTCCGACAGGAAGCCCTCCAGCTCCGGCGGTTTTTCCCTCCTCCTCCTCGTCGTTCTGCCGCACTACCAGCAGCAGGGTTGCCTTCCCCTGCTCTTCTCGCGCCGCGCCGCACCCAGCGTGCGCCTCTCCATCCCTCTCCTCGCCGTCGCTCCTTCCTCTGGGCAGCTTCTTCTCCAGCGACAATCGATACGACTGTCGCCTGTTCCGGCCCCTCCTTGTCCTGTTAAGTAGGTATAACTTCTCACCTTTCTCCCCTCTTCCTTTTCCTCACTTTAAATCCTTACTGTCGCCCTCGATTCCGACCAATCGCCCTCACCTTCTCCACCTCTGGCCACACTCCGGCGACCCACTCCCATCACTCCAGTACCCCACATGGCTCGCCGACCTGCACATAATCTCCGCCTCCTCACCCTGATCCATTTCCGCTCTTCCAATTCCCGCCACCCGACCTCTGCAAATCCACCGAACACACCCACTTCCCGACCCACAGTCCGACCTAGGGCAGCCCTCGCACGCTGCGCCACGCCTCGCCACCACCCGCACGAGCTTCGCCGCACTTTGGCGAAGCTCCCGATACCTTCTGATTAGGCTGAGAGGCCGTTTTGCTGTGAACAGGTCACCCGACCTCCGCCGCCATTGCTGTGTAGAAGGAGCTGCCTCCGCCTGCAGCTGCAGCCTCGCTACGCCCAGGTCAGGCTCTCAGGTTACGTGGGGTGTCTTCGCGAAGAGCCCCAGGTTCGCAGCAGGGGCGAGGGCCTCGCGTAAAGTCGCAATTGCCAGCTGGTTCCTCCGCGAGGCTCTGGAGCGGCGCAGCGATACAAATTGAAAACGTGCTGGAGGCTTATCGCCTCAGCACACGGGGTGAGGTCCCTCTCACACCGTCTCACCCGGCCCATCCGCGAGTTCATCACGCGGATCCGGCCGACCCGACCTGACTTGTCTGGCACTACTCACCCACCACGCACGCCGGTGGGCCTGGACCCAGGCACGACCCGTACCCGACTACCCGGCAGCTCTGGGAGAGCTTTCCTAAGAGCGGCTTCTGTGAGAGAGAAACGCGGGGGGGAGGGTAGAGTAGGTTTTGCCATCTCTGATTGGAACTTTGAGTGTGCAGGCACAGGTGAAGGGACTGCGGAAGATCTGAGGAACAAAAAGCAGAAGAAGAGCACGAGAAGGAGATCAGCTGAAGAGAAGAAGAAGAAGACTGAAGGAAGGAGCACCGAGCGGCACTGTAGCAGCGGGGACTTAAGTCGTCTGAGTGGAAAATCAGACGACGCTCTGAAAGCAGAAAAGAAAGAAGAAGAACATCACCACTGCTGCAGATAAAGAAGACAGAAAGAAAAAGAAGAAAGGAGGAGAGACAACATCCCGACAGCAAAAGCAGAAGAAGAGCACGAGAAGGAGATCAGCAGAAAGAAGTACAAAGAAGATCTAAAGAACAAAAGCAGAAGAAGACCACAAGGAGATAAACAAAGAAGAAGAAACCAAAAGCCAAAGAGAAGAGAAAACAAAGAAGAGAAAGAAGAAGCCAAACTTTCATCTCTCTCCCCCTCTCTCTCTCTTTATTTTTGTAATAAGAATTTGTACCCCTAGAATACAACTTGCTCCCTGAGTTCGACCTCGAAAACTCTTTATCTTTCGAGTAAAAAATTATATATTTGAAATGATGGCAATAACTGGCTATACTACAACGCTATAATAAAACCTAGTTATCTCTCACCACCATTTCTCACTTGACCAGATCCTCCTCAGGAGCCACAGGTTTATTTGTCCTCTTTCCCTTGGTCAAGGCCACGAGAAATGGAACCTTGTTTGGTTCCTCTAGAATAGGTCCAGGTTCTTTATCTGGGATAGGGGTACCCTGGATAACTATCCTAGGGCTTGGGTTACTACCCAGCTGAGAGAGGCTTGGATAAGGTGGATTTTGAGTTGCTTTACCACTACGGATTGTAACAGCATTCAGTCTTGCCTGGTTTTGGTTTAGGGTTGGTAAAATAGGTGGCTGCTGTTGAAATCCTGCATAAGATGTCAAAGTTTCCATCCTGTCGAGTGATGGAACAGAATGGGCTTGATAAATCATGTGGGCTTGGCCCAGATTTGGGTTCATAACGCACCTCTGGTTTGGCACGTTACTTGAATTCAGGAGAGGTTGCGAAGGGAGTGTGCCAGGTTGGCAGGAATTTTCCATCTGGGTTAGTTGATTGCGAACCTCTGTGATCTCGTCCTTGTGCTATTTTTGCATAACCGCATTTGTCTTCTGAATGTCAACCAGAGTATGAAGGATAAGAGTCATTTGATCAGCTTGGGTTGGCCCAGATTGATAGGTGGGGTTGGGCCAAGGCTGAGGCGGCTGATATAGACGAGGAACTTGTGGACAGGGTTGATATGGTGGTCTTTGATTTTGAGTATTTCCCGCCTACAGGAAGTTGGGATGATTCTGCCATCCAGGGTTATAGGTATTAGAGAATGGGTCATTTTGGACGGCGTTGAATTCCTCGCAGGTCTGAGGAACTTCAGGAAAATTAGAGTATGAGGGTTCAGAGTTCCCCTAACT
The DNA here is from genome assembly GCA_037157565.1 of Thalassia testudinum. Classification (NCBI taxonomy): domain Eukaryota; kingdom Viridiplantae; phylum Streptophyta; class Magnoliopsida; order Alismatales; family Hydrocharitaceae; genus Thalassia; species Thalassia testudinum. The sequence goes on along the minus strand of JAZHRO010000067.1, from coordinate 15,160,266 downwards.
AGAGTAGGTCGGATCGATGTTTCCTCCGGTCCTAGAGTCAGACAGGGGTGGATACAGGTCCATCCCCTGAGAAGATTGGTGATAGATGTTATGCACAGTTTCCCTCCCAAAAGGTGGCAGTGCAAATGAGTTTTGCGCAAAGGTGGCTCGCTGCAGATGTCGAGTCAGCTCATCCACCTTCTTCTCGATGATAGATACCTTGTCCAACCGAGTGGCCATCAATTCCAAGTCGACGGATGCGGACAGGCCCTGCATCTCATGTGCTCCCCTTGGATTCGTCGATGCGCGGGCATTCGTCCAGTCGAATAAGCCCATGGAGTCATTATTGATGGAGTTCTCTCACATATTTTCGAGAATCTCCCACACAGTGTCTTCGTGTTGACCCATGATATTTCCTCCGCAGGTTGCATTGATGAATAAGCAGATGTCTTCACAGAGTCCCTGGTAAAAAGACTAGACTTGTTCCCATTTAGGAACCCTGTGATGGGGGCACTTCCGCATGAGATCCAAGAAACGGTCCCATGCCTCATGAAGAGGTTCTCCAGATTGCAGAGTGAATTGTGTGATCTGGTGGCGCAAGGCATTCGTTCGACCAACTGGAAAGAACTTTTTCAAGAATTCAGATTGTAGTTCAACCCACATGTTGATTGGACGTGTGAGTCTGATACCAATAAGCTGCCTTGTCCATGAGAGAGAAGGAAAACATCTTCATAAGAAGAATATCCCGATTTTGTACATCTGATCCGAAGGTTTGGGCCAAATATTTGAGTTGTTTGATGTGTTGGAAGGGATCCTCGGAATTAAGCCCATGAAACTTTGGAATAGCATGAATCATGTTGGGCTTGAGTTCAGAATCAGGACCTCCACCTGAGATTTGGACTCGAGGTTAGATCACCACCGCAGCGGGATTATAGTGATCTCGCATCATAGGACACTGCGGCAGGTTTACAAAGTTTTGAAATAGATCATTCAGGTGCTGGAGTTGGTGTTCAAGATTGTCCTCTTCTTCAACTGGTTGTGCCATGATGATGGAAGAAGGAGAATTGGATTCTGATGAATCAGAGGAGATGTCTATGTGGTGGGGTTGCTGCACAAACATGGACGTCGAGGCTTGGCCTCGACCGGAGTGGATTGCTAAAGGAGGTCTTAAGGATGGTCTTAAGGACCTCCTACTGAACATGCACTGAAGGTTTGGATGAGAGTAGAATGTGCTAGACCCAATCAAGACACCCAAAAATTTGGATGACTATAGAGGTTTGGGGTGGATGATACCCCTTAGTCAGAAAAGTCATCCACCTGAGAAATACCTGGGCAGCCAGAGAGGGAGAGTCCCGCAAAAACCCTTACACGGTAGAGTATCCCCATGAGTTACAGGGTTTCCCCCACCCAACCTCTCTTGTCATTGAGATTCCAGGTAGACCAGAATGGAGACCTTGACCTCTTAAGTCTACCACTTTTATTTAAGATCAAAGGTGCTTAGGATTTCACTTGAACTTTAGATGTTTTGAGTGCAAAAGTGACCAAATTTCAAGGTTGGTTGACCCAACAAGGGGGTCAACTTCACCTATTTATCCTTTAAGAGCTTTAGGTCCTTTCTTTTAGGGTTCAAGTGAAATTAAGAGCTTGAATTTTTAGGGTTTCTCTTGAGTAAGTCTTTTCAATCAAGGTTTAGGCACACCTCTTTTTGGAAAAGTTGATTCTTGCTTAGAAAGATGTGTCTCTAAAACCCTAAATTGGAATCCTTAATTTGGCTCTAATTTTGGTTCAATTTAGTTGCCACAAATATGGTATCTAGGGCTCAATCAAGAAGGTGGTAGCCCTAGTTACCTTAAATGGATGCACAAATCAATATTTGTTGAAATCAAAATCAGGCAACTTTGGTGACTTAGCTAAATATGTAAAGCAGGTAGCCCTAAATTGATATTTATCTTTGTTTTTCCTTTTCAAAATGAGGGGCTTAAGAGAAAGGGCTAATCAAAGATTACCTATCCCGAGTGTGGTTGTTGTGCGGTCGTCTTCTTTTGATGCTTCTCCCCTGAAACAATCACAACAAAAGAGATGTATCAAGTTAGTATCAAATCAAAAATTGTGATCGAGATTTCTAAATGCCCGTTGCTCCCCGATAACGACGCCAAAATGTTTAGCGAAGCGAGATCAATGTTTAAAATTAATGCATCGTAGTATAGTTGAAATCGCTCGAAAATAAATAAATTTTATTACTCGAAATTGTAAATCCGAGATTGAACACAGGGAGAAAATTGGGGTTTAAAAATCAAGAACACAACTTTGAGAAATTGAATATAATAAGCAATGAAAATCATAGTTAATGCAAAATGTAAATATAGCCACAAAATATGAATGTATATGAAAAGCACAAAAACGAATGGATGCCTGAGTTTGTGAATCAGATGTCTTAAACTAGTGATTGCTACAGTGCTATTTCTTTTCTTCTTCTCTTCGCTGTCTCTGATCTCTATCTCTATCTCTGTCTCTGTCTTCCTTCTTCTTTTCTTCTCTGATTTCTTCGTGCCTTAGCCTTCTTTTGCCTTTAGCTGCTCTGGCCCTTGTCTTCTTCTTCTTCTTCTTCTTCTTCTTTTCCTTTCCTTCTATCTTAGTGGCTCTTCTTTCTTCTGCCTTCAACTTCTTCTCCTTCTCTCTCTCTTGCTTCAGCCCTTCAACCTTCAGCTCTTCTCCTTCAGCCTTGCCTTCTCCTTAGCTTCTCTGACTGCTACCCTCTCCTCCCTTGGCTTCTTCTCCTTCTCCTGCCTGCGAGAGCAAAACCAACCCCTACCCGCCCTTGCTATCTCTCTTCTTCTTTCTCTCTTAGGCTTGCTCTCCCAGAGCCTTCTCGGGTAATTGGGTCAAGTATGAGCGCCCGGGACCAGGCCCACCGGCGTGCGTGGTGGGCGAGGAGTGTAGGTTGGTCGTGTACACGAGTCAGGGCCAGGTCCGTGAGCAGTGGGTCACGGACGAGGCTGTGAGGGCGAGTGGGACCTCACCCTGTGGTCAAGAGGCAAAGAGGCTTTGTGACTTTTTCCTCTTATGTCGCTGCGCTTGCTCAAGACTTTCCAAGGTGGGACTATGTTGTCCCACCTTCCTTCGTGAAAGGCCGCAGCAGAAGCTTCCCTGATTGCAGCAGCTACGTGGGGCGTCAGTGCCAATTACTTGGTTGAGGTTGTGCACGAAGAGATTCCGCGTGACCCGGGGCCTGTAGCCTAGGGCGAGGAGACCTAGGTAAAGCTCCCAAGAAAGCTCCTTGCTGCGTCAATGGCGGTGGAGACCTTCAACACCTGTCAATAGGAAAATGGCCTTGCGGCCTCGTCAGAAGGTTTAGGTAGCTTTGCCTGGACATGGCGAAGGTAGTGCGAGGGTCGACGTGGCATGGGGTGGCCGGAGCATGCATGCCTAGGTCACTCGATGTGCGCGAAGGTGGGTGTGTTCGGGGGGAGTTCTGGAGGTGTGGCATGGTGAGTGGAGCAAGGGTTTAGGGTTAGTGAGGTGTGGCGGTGCTTGTGGGGTAGTTGGCGAGGCGGATGGAGGCATGGAGTGGCGAAAACACCTCGCCGGAGGTTTGGCCGGAGGTGGAGAAGGTGGTGGTGACTTGTGGCGTCAAGCCGTGTTTGCAAGAATAAAAGATAGAAAAATGTTTAGAAGGGAGGGAGGTCTTAGCTGAGTGTGGATAGATGAAGGGGGATGCAGAGGATTCAGCCGGCTCATATTATCGTCGCCGGAGATGAAATACCCAGTGGGAGGAGGATGGTGACGACGAGAGGGTTGCAGGGACGTCGGTTGGTGCGGACGAAGAGGATGGAGAGAACCCTGCCACTGGTATTGTGGTAGAGCTTCGAGAGAGGGAGATGAGGGTCGCCGGAGCTTGCTGAGTTACTAACCGGAGGGGGAAGAGAAGAAATAGGAGGTTTCTCTGGCCAATTTCAAGCTTAGAGGTTGCGGGTTGATCTGGGCATGCTTTTATAGGCCCTGGCAGAAGGTCTTATGCTTGGAAGACAAGCTTCCAAGCATGACAACCTCGCCGGGGTTGGAAGGTCGAAGGTGACCCAAATCTCTCATGCATTCGCATATGAGATTGGGTGCCAAATCAAGCCTCTGATTATGTTCAAACTGGAGGAGATTTCTCAGAGAATCTCCCCTTTAAATTTAAAGGGGATTCTCTGAGGAATCAGGGAGATCTTTCCCTCGATACCTTGTTGAAGTAGGATTCCCTCTGCTATAATAGTGGAGGGACCTAATTGCAAAGAATGAAGATAAAGATAGGGGGTTTTTGTAGAAGTTTTCAAAAGTTAGGGGTAGAAATGTAATTGGGCTAAACCTATTTGCAAAGTAGGTCAAGGTGAATTCCCCTTAGGTCCAAATTTTGGTACAAATCTAATTTGAACCTAAGGAATCAATGGTGAAGTTGGATTTTAGGTTTGACCACATTTGATTGGGTAATTTACATGAAAACCCAATTTAGGGCAAACATTTGACTCACCCTAATTTAGGTCAAAATAGGTTCTAAGGGCCAAATTGAAGGTTCTAAGCCCTAGATGATATTTTTCCATAAATTTTAGAGGGTTTAAGTCAATTTTATCCTGACCAGAACCTTGTTAAATTAAGTGGGTCTATTTTAAGTTTACAAGAAGTCATTTAATTCCCAGAATTCACATGAACCCTTTTCTGTTTGAACCAACCCAATTTTTATCTTGTTAAGACCATTTAACCTGTGTTTAGCCCATGAGAAGACCCGTTGTTGTACTGCAATGGTAAAATTACAGTTTTACCCCTTGTTTCCTGCTTTTCTCTCAAAAGGGTTATTCATTGAGTTAGGACCTCCAGTTGGTTATGTAGAAGCTTTCATTCTCTTTTCTGGGTCAAAATTATCTAGTTAGAGCTTATGATGGTGTTCCCATCACTAGGGTAGGAACAAATGAGTATGGTTTGAGCTACACTGTATACTTGAGATACATATAGAACCATAGGATGAGATTGAACCCTAGGGTAGGAACAATTGAGTATAGTTGAGCTACACTATTTACTTGAGATGCATGTGCACCTCTAAATGCTAGCAAATGAATGGTTATTTTAATGTGATGCTTTGTCTATTAGAAATTCACGAGCTGCCTGTTTTGAGAAGGAAACCAGTGATAGAGAGATTGGAACGTTTGGAATATGAAACGAAAGGAATACCAACATGAACCCTACGGGGAATTAGGAGGAGAACTCCCACAGACGGGAAGTGAGCTGGCCCTTGTGTACGTGGTACCAAGGAGAGCAACTGTTCGTTTAGTGTAGAGGGTACTAGCTACCTATTGGATTGAGCCCCGGGGTCAGGCCTAGTCACTCAACACCAACTCTATTTGGCCCTTGTGTACGTGGTATCAAGGTGAGCTACATAGTGTAGGGAGGGAGCTAACCACCCTAGGGGGCCTGGGGTTAGGACTAGCCACCCTACACTGACTCTTTCTAGGCCCACTAGGCAAACTGGGATAGTCAGACGAGGGTACGCAGACTTTGGAGGGGCGAAACCCTTGTTCTGTTATGAGGGGCGAGACCCCTGTTCTAAGAGGGCAAGGCCCTGTACTGTTCCGTGTTGTACCTTTAGGCGTATCTGCTAACGGAAATGACTGACCGTGTACCAGTGCGGGATAGCTACCCGCACGCTTATCACGTGTGCCGTAGTCACCGCTATGTCGCGACCGTGACCTCGGGGTGGTTGACTAGGTGTAGGACTACCAGGGGGGACTCTCCAGGCTAGGAGAGCACCACGTGTACATCCTATATCACGAGAAAGACTGCAATCAAGATCGTCCCCTTGAGGGACAGTCAAGATCAAGAAATGAATGGTTCTTAAGAGAATGACAAAGTAGAACTACTTGTTGAGCTAAATGGAAATTTGAAAAAAAATAACTAGTTGCCTGTCTTAAATTAAATTGCAAGTAAATGTTTTAGTTACCACTCTACTCAGCGTTTGCTGACTTCGAAAATTTTATAACCTTGTCTAGGTCAGGGAGTTGAGCAACCAACACCATCGACTGTAGAGGAAGCTGGGCCCAGTCGAGCCCAGCCTTAGCTGTGTTTCTTTTCTGTTCCCTAGCTTCTGTTGCTGTAGTAATTATTTTTGTTCTATGTAATACTGTTCTAGTTACTTTTCCACTGTACTTTTCTCTGTCGTAGTTGTGATGGCTTGTAATATTGATAGACTTTTTTACTCTGTTTCTTTTACTATCTTTTGGCTATTTTTTTGCTTAGTTACATTGCATGTGTGGTTGTGAATTATTTCTTGCATTTTGATTATTTCTCGTTGGATGACTAGGTCTTGGTGATAAGTCCACTTTTGTGGACTTTTATTTAGCCTAAGTACTATTTAATTATTTACTCTTCGTTGCAAATTGACTAGGAGATATATGGTAATTCACCTTGGCCTGCATTTAATTTTATGCTCTGATTTTACGTTTAATAACGTATGTTATGATAATATAATTTATTTTATGAATGCAAGCTAGATACAAGAGTTCACACATTTCTGTGTTTATAAGATGTCTGGAGCTAAGGATGGATGGTCAGGCGTGTTTCGTGTGTTAGAAATCGGGGTTACAAGTAACCCATTGTCGTAGTTGCAAAACACGTCGATCAGATAAAATTTATACCGAAACTCCAAGGGAGTCCCGGGACAAACATAGGGAGGCAACGTTTACTTTACGTGAAAATCGCGCTTCACTTCGTTTCTTTTTGGTATTTTAGGGTTTTGTTATTTTTTTGTATTTTTATCAGAAGAAACAAGCAAATGTATCACAAGATAGAGATGTGGAACGAAAATTATATATATTACTTCCAATGTCAATTACAATAAACTATGAAAGCATAAAAAGAGAGGGGGATGAGAGGAAATCTCCTGAATTTGCTGTTCGGCGAGACGATAGTGCCTGGCAGAAGCTCAGACGAAGGAGGTGAGGAGCGGGACGACGGAGGTGAGATGCAGGAGGATGTTGTGTTGAGGAAAGCTTTGGCGTGGCTTCGGAATGGAGGTGAGAAGACGTAGTTGATCTGCTACCGGAATGGAGGTGGGAGGACGGCTCCAAGGTGACCTATGAAGTGGGATGGGAAGTTGGAGGAATATTTGGCGGGGCAAAGGTTTGCTACATTAATAGGACCCTTGGGAGCTTGAGAACAAGTTATAATGGAGCCTTGGTAGGCTTGCTAGAGCTTGGGAGTAGGTGGGAGTAGAGTAGGTAGAGATGGCTTAGAAGGGAGGAGGTGTAGGTCCTTTTATAGTGGAGGAGAAGAGGCAAAAATAGGTTATTGGACCATTAGTGACATCTAGGCCATCGCTGGAAGAGTCGCTATAGGCAGCTCATGCCCGCTTACACCTAAAGTTGGCTTTGCTGGCGTGCAAAGAATTAGTGACAGCTGTAAGCGTCGCTGTAAATCCAGCTCATGCATCGCTGTAGGTCCAGCTCACGCATAGCTGGCACTACTCCCCCACCTTACCGTGCGAGCGCACCTGTGCGTGCGGTGCTGCGTGCATGCGCTGGTGGCCTAGGCTGCACCACATGGCGCAGTCTGGGCTGTCCATCTTCTTATTGTAGGGGTTGCTACAAAGGTCGAATTGAGTCGATTTTCACGCTGTTAGGCTGTGATCATCGACTCAAATCCATTTGCACAGTCAGATTTGTCATTTGAAGCTCCAAATTATGTCTCCTAGTCCCTTGGCCGTTGATCTTCCTCGGACTACATATAGTGCTACGGGACTCCGATTGAGGCGATTTTAGAGGCGTTGGACTCCGATCGTCATCTTGATCAGATCCGTATAGTCAGATTGTCAATCCGAGGCTCCAAAATAAATATTCTTCTCTCCTAACTATAAAAAGGACACAATTAACCTAATTTTTATACAACTACTCTAAATGTAGAATGATGCATGCTATGCAATATTTATAACATGAAATGCAAATCTAAGCCTAGGAACATGTATGAATAGGCATTTTACCCTCAATAAATGTGTTCACATCATAACCCCATGGCTATCTTTTGCTAGTCCCTAGCAAAATTAAACTATATGCTATGTATAAAAGTAGAATTAGGATTAGATCACTTAAGCCTAATTCGTTTATTAACAATAGAAAATTTCAACTAAGGTCCTAAACTATGAAAACTCAACAGTATCCGGGTGCCTACTAAAATGTAGACTGCCTAAGTTGACTTATTTGAGGAGGGAAGATACATTTTTTTTTATTTCTCTTCTTTTCTAATTTTTTTGTACGTTTGGAGTTTGAGAGTTCCGGGATAACCTTTTACAGCTACCCGACCCATCCAAGATTTGAAAAGGACTCTAAGTGCTAAGCATCTTGTGAAATTAGTGAAAGACTCACTAGACGACCGTTAAAACGGACTTTGGGTTTCTATGACCCTAGGTGACCTTGCCTATAGGTTTATCTTTACAATCGGTAGCTTTCTCCCTACTTTCTTTTATATGGGGTCAACACAAAGGCAAACCCAATGTATATCTCCCCGGTTTATTCTACTTCCTCGCTTCTTCCCTAAGTGTTTTGGGAATTATTGTGCATTTTTTTGTGAGCTGGGTTCTGGACAACCGGCCGATGAGCTATTACCACCGACAACTTACCAACCATACTCGTGCGGTGAAGTGTGATTTTATTATTTTCTTTTTTTTACTTTCTCCTTTTTCCTTTTTTTCTTTTCTTTTTGAGTGTTTCTTTTTTTTTCTTTTTTTTTCTAAGTAGGTGACTTCCCTGATCTAAGATTTAACTAAAGGCAATATAATGAAAATTGTCTTGTGGCTGAGCTCTGGACAACCAGCTGATGAGCTATTACCACCGACAACTTGCCAGCCATACCACCCAAGTCGGTCCATTAGCTACCCAATTTCCGTAAAAACTGCCGGAAAGTGAATAGGTGCGAATAGTGTGTAGATGCTTAGCCTTAAAATCCCCCCAAATCAGAGGGCAGGTTGATAAGTCGCATACTTATCATCCCAAATTATTTACCAAATTAAAATGAATTTTAATTGGCGAGGACTCAAGACTAAGTCCACATTCGAGTGGACAGCTAGGCTAATTAATCCTGAGGACCTGAGGAGTCTAAGTGTTTAGGTCCTCTCGTATCATTTCCTAAAGTTAATAACTTTCAAATGCCTAAGTTCTCTTTTCTTAATTTCTTTTTTTTTTCTTTTTTCAAATTTTTAATTTTTTTTAAATTTTATATGAAACTAAAAGAAATTCTACGGAGTTAACATAATGATTTCAGGAATTGATTATTCACCCCCCATGCCTAAATGATGCAATGTCCTCATTGTAAAAATAAAGACATGAAAAGGGTGGAGTAAATAGAATATCACCTGAGTGTCATGAAAATCCGGTCAACTCCGCAGAGAGAAGAGTGTATACACACGCGCTAAGTTTAATGCCTTCAGCTAAGCATAACATACATACAAAGAAGAAATTGAGAATTCACAAGTGCGGGTCAGAATCAAAATCAAAAGGTTAATCCTGAAACCCGTCCGTAGAAGATGTCCACAGATGTGGATGAGATTATGGTGCAGACCTATGCCCCAGGGTCGAGTGGTTCTCAAGTTCTTGATGAAAATCACCCAGAATCGAAGGTTGTTATGTTTGCAGGGCTGGGCCTGCGGTTTAGTGGTGTGCAACCCAAGACCAAAGTGTCGGACAACAGGTAAAGATGGTTCAATAGGTGCGGTTGTCCACTTAACATCTAGCTCAGAAAAATAATCAGTTATTCCAGACTTGGGTCGCACGTGAAAGATATCATAAGGATCCATATAGAAGATAGGTGGTTTCAGGTCAATAGGTACCCTTACATCCAAACTTGTTTTTCCCTCAAAATTAACGTCCCAAATTTTTATTTCCAACTTGCTATCCTCTGAAATCAAGGTTTCTGGGACCTCCAGATCATTGTACACCCCATCTAAAGTACCCAAGTCCAACAATTGTGGCTGAATCAGGATTGACTTAGGTACAATGATCTCAAAAGTATGTTCATTTAGCTCTTCGGGGTGTGGTCGATGAATGGGGCTACTAATTGAGTCATCGGGTATCAGATCCTCCAAGTTAACCTCAACTGAATAAGAATCTTTAGTAGTCGGGCTACCAAATTGGTCGTCATACTCCTCGAGCCCGTATCCCTCACTAAAATCATTCTCCTAAAGCTTAAGTGAGACTTCACTAAGAGATTCCTCACCCTCAAAATCAAAGAATTCATGATCCTCATTTGTATATGTCTCAACATCACAAGTCATCTCATCATCCAAGGAGACATGATTTTCTTCGTTCCCTGACTTGGGGATCTCAGGTGAATTAATCGGTTCATCCTCAAAGGATTGCTCTAGACCAATCTGGTCATCTCCAATCTCTGAATATGTATCCCCCCCGATAGGCACCTAAGCGAGTTCAGACATTGGCTCTCCTGAAGAGGGTTCATCTTGAGAATCATCCCAAGATTTGACTAGTGCAACCACAAATTTCATCCTCAACCTCAACAATTTTCCAAGGAGAAACTCACCCAGGTCCCTATCCCTAACACTTTGGAGCAAATCCAATAGAGAACTATTAAGTTCATCAATCATTTTGATCATAGGCTCCAGTGCTTCGGTGCACGGTGTTGGCTGGGCTTCTAACAATTGTATGGTGTTCCTCAAATTAGCCAACACTCTACCTTGGATCTAGTTCACCTGAACCGACTAGTTCCATTCAGGTTTGGGTGGGTTTGGGTTGAATCTAGGGGAGTCGAGATGTTGAGGTTCTCGAGTCCCTCCCTGAAAGTAGGTCGTTCTAGGTTGTTCAAAGGATGGTGGCGACCTATATTCAGTGGAATGCTGGGGAGGGTAGGTGTTATAATCATGACATCCTTCCTGATTATAGATCGAGTTGGTTTGGTCATCAAAGGATGGAGATCCATTATCATTATAGCTCTGGGAAGGATAATAATCATAGTCTTATTGTCCAGGGTTAGGCCCTAGACACTGAGGTCCGGATTCATATCCCCAATCAAAGTTATCTCGGCTAGTAGATGGGTAATTACAAGTCAAGTCGGGATAGTAATCATCTTGTGGATAAGTGGTGGTAGGAGGATAGGATGTGAAATGTGTGTAGGATGTGGAAGGGTACATGGTAGAAAAGGAGGGAAAATGGAGAAGAGAAAAGGTGCCCTGCAATACAAAAATACAAGCCTGTCCTTAGGTTGCGGTAGCCTAAAGGTCTACAGATTCTCAGAATCCGTCCTAAGATTGTGGATGATTTACTCTACTTATGTCCAGGCAATCCAACCAGTTAGAAGGAGGGACTGGGGAGAAGGTTCTTCCTTTGGCTTGCGCCTCCGGTTCCTAGTGTACCCCCCAGCTGCGGTCGTTTGACGCTACTCCCCTAGCTAGACATCAGATTGACTAGTATAAGCAGGTTAATCGTGAACAATCTCAATCTGGATCCCGACGAGCGAACCAGTCCTTAGGGCCAACGTCTAATCAATTTTAGTTAGGCTTGGGACAATGTTGCTTCAGGAATGTGATGGGCCCTTTAGATGGGTTGTACCCTTAATGATCGGTTAAAATGTATGTGTGTGCACAACCAGGGTTTTCAAACAAGGTTATTTGATGATGTGTCTTTTAGGGTTCAACCTTGTTTAGTAGCTTTTAGGGTTTAATTCTTAGGTTGGTTCAATCAAGGTTTAGTAGAACACTCCAAGTTTTGAAAGCACGGGTAATGATATGTTCCTCTAAAAATTAGAAATAAAATGTGGAGTGCCTAGTTCAGTCCTAAAAATCAACCCTAAGTGGCAAGCTACTTAGTGAATCAGATTTAGATTGAGTGGTGTAGCCCAAACAGCTCAATCAATTGGCCTATTGCACCACTTAGTTAAGACACACATAAATGTTTGACCTATTCAGATTTCTACTCACTTATGTGTATTTAGTTGAAGTGTACCGGGTCCATAGGTGAGATCCCAGTTAAGTGGTAAAATCAAAGTGATTGTGTGCCTTAGGATAAGAAGTTGTGGGTGTTAAGTGTGTAGCTTTCAAAAAATTCCACAATCAGATAACACTTTTTTTAATTTATTTTTATTTATGTGGATGGCGATGTGAGTGGAGGTGGCAAACAAACAACCAAATCTATCCTAGGGTTTATAAAAAGCACCTAAGTTGAATTGGGTTTGAGTTATTAGGTTATGGAATGAAAACTATGGTGGGGGTGGTGTGGGGGACACTTACAAAACACTCTACCCACACTTTACTTCGGTCTACCGCAATTGGATCTCCATGCTAGGGTACCTATAAGATGTAGATCAAAGACAAGTAGGGTTAGTGCTATGTAAATGCAAAGAAACGTAGAAATAATAAAGTAAATTTCATTGCTTCCTTGGCAACGGTGCCAAAATGGTCATATTGTCCCCGGCAACAGCACCAAAATGGTCCGGTGTGTTTCGCGTGTTAGAAATCAGGGTTACAAGTAACCCGTTGTCATAGTTGCAAAACACGTCGATCAGATAAAATTTATATTGAAACTCCAAGGGAGTCCCGGGTCGAACACGGGGAGGCGACGTTTACTTTACATGAAAACCATGCTTCAATTCGTTTCTTTTAGGTATTTTAGGGTTTTGTTATTTATTTGTATTTTTGTAAGAAGAAACAAGCAAACGTATCACAAGATAAAGATGTGGAATGAAAATGGTATATATTATTCCATTGCCAATTACAATAAACTATGAATGCATAAAAAGAGAGGGGGTAAGAGGAAATCTCCAAAATCTGTTGTTCAGTGAGACGACGGCACCTGGTGAAAGCTCGGACGAAGGAGGTGAGGAGCGGGACGACGGAGGTGAGATGCAGGAGGACGTCATGTTGAGGAAAGCTTCGGCATGGCTCTGGAATGGAAGTGAGAAGATGGAGTTGATCTGCTACCGAAATTGAGGTGGGAGGACGGCTCCAAGGCAACTTATGAAGGGGGATGGGAAGTTGGAGGAATATTTGGTGGGGCAGAGGTTTGCGACAATAATAGGAGCCTTGGGAGCTTGAGAACAAGCTCTAATGGAGCATTGGTAGGCTTGCTAGAGCTTGGGAATAGGTGGGAGTAGAGTAGGTAGAGATGGCTTGGAAGGGAGGGGGTGTAGGTCCTTTTATAGTAGAGAAGAGGCAAAAATAGGTATGGGACCATTAGTGACATCCAGACCGTCCCTGGAAGCGTCGCTGTAGGCAGCTCATGCCTGCTCACGCCCAAAGTTCGATTTGCTGGTGCACAAAGAATTAGCGATGGCTGTAAGCGTCGCTGTAAATCCAGCTCATGTGTCGCTGTATGTCCAGCTCACGCATATCTGGCGCTACTCCCCCGCCTTGTCGCACACGTGCACGCCCACGCGCTGGGGCTGCGCTGTGCTGTGCGCATGCGCGCTTGTGCGCTCCTGCGTGCACCCACACTGCTGCGCACGTGCAATGCTACGTGGGTGCGTTGGCGGCCTAGGCTGCACCACGTGGCGTAGTCTAGGACATCCATCTTCTTGTTGTAAGGGCTACTACAATGGTTGGATTGAGTCAATTTTCACGCCGTTAGGCTGTGATCGTCATCCCAAATCCATCCGCATGGTCGGATTTGTCATTTGAAGCTCCAAATTATGTCTCATTGTACCTTGGCCATTGATCTTCCTCAGATTGCATATAGTGCTACGAGACTCCGATCGAGGCGATTTCAGAGGCGTTGGACTCTGATTGTCGTCTTGATCAGATTCGTACAGTCGGATCATCAATCCGAGGCTCCAAAATAAAAATTCTTCTCTCCTAGCCACAAAAAGGATGCAATTAACCTAAATTTTATACAGTCGGATCGTCAATCTGGGCAAAATGATGCATGCTATGCAATATTTATAACATGAAATGCAAATCTAAGCCTAAGAACATGAATGAATAGGCACTTTACCCTCAATAAATGTGTTCACATCAATGGACATCTGGGAATTGCAGGATAATTGTCTTGACTTTACAATTGTTTGAAGACATCTGATGATGAAGTCAGACATCTGATAGAGGACGGCCAGAACTTATCTTCTATTCCAACCACTCGCGATCATCACAGAGTGGTTGGAGAAGTCAGCGGTTGAAGAGAAACAGGTGGAGAGTTTTCTTTTAAAAAGACACGCCCCTCTCCACCGGGACTCTCTAGCCTACACTGTGGAAGCCGCGTGCACTGTGGCCCTCTCAGTGTGCACCATGGTGCCACCACGAACTCCTCGTTGATCAGTGGTGCGGTAACAGTGCACTACCCCACCGTAGCAACCACCTGCACATGCCCAGCACACAAGGTGCAGTCTTTCTTCCTTATATGCAGCAGCAGCCACGCTCAAGCCGCACCTTCACGTGCACAACCGCACACCTCGTGGGCTTCTTCACGCGTGTGCACGAACGACTTATGAGGAATCACTTAATAGAAAGCTTTCTTATGTTTGTGTTCAATGAGTAATTCGTAGGAAAAGTTGTCATTATAATATGTGATGAAATAGCTAGCAGAAAATATCTTTTCATACCACCTATGAGGATTAGAAACACTATTGTTTGAAAAATGAGTGTATAAGATGTTCCATATAACTCACCTAAATAAGTTTATGTTTATGTTTATATTTATACTAATAGAAACACCTAACTATTATTCTAAAATTGTTTCTTCATTATATATTCTTTTTCTTTTCATTCCTTATGTTTATGTTTATGTTTATGCTTTTAAGGTTCCATTATGTTTATGTTTATATTTTACTGTAAAATATGTGATTTTCTACCATGTAGAATGTGTCATTTCCTTTTTACAGGATTTTGGAAAATATTCGTAATATAGGGGAAACTCTGCTGAATTTTTTTCATATTTTATTATTATTTATTTATTTCTTAATATTTATATAAATACTACTTTATTTTAATGTATATGCAGATGAAATTTAAAAAATTTACTAATAGGGGTAAGGATGACCAGGGCACCTCAGCGAGTAGGGATGAGACGCAGCCTCCTTCCACCCAACCCACCTAGCCCCCCTACACGTAGCCTTCCCGTACACAACCCCCCCATACCCAGCCACCCTACACCCAGACTTCCCCATTCGTTGTTGAGTACATCCCTCTACGTACTCCCCATGTACACTCAGTTGTCATGGTACCTAATGTGCGTGCTCAGTGCTAGAAGTGTGCATCGCACCGCAAATCATTTTTTATTTTGAAAACATAGACAAGTCCCTTCGAATCAGATCAAGTATGACTTAGTTTTAAGGTCGAATCTGATTATCAGTCCCAATTTCAATTAAGAGACAACTAAATTAGTTTAATTCAATCAATTTTGGTGGTCTTGAATTTTAATCCAAATGTAAATGCGTGGACAGTAGCTGGATACAAAGTTAAAAAGGTGTACCTACCTCCGGCAATCTTCGTGAAAATATGCTCGCAATGCAATAATGAGATCTAATATGCTGCTCAATCACCCCTAAATGCACGTACCTAAGGGCATGCAACTCCTAAATAGGGAGCTTGATATTTTTTTTAATTTGTTTTAGAGGCAAGCATGAAGAAAAATGAATCACACGAGTAGAGAAAATATAGCCCCTAGTCTCAAAAGAATGTGGGGACAGACCCCCAAAAATCATCCCCAATTACTACAAGGGCGAGAAAACAGAAATAAAACTTGTGACAAAGGAGAATCCCGTATGAAAGTGGGATGTAGGTCTCCTGTGTCTTCCCCAGGTGTTGCCGTCGCTCAAGGTCGATGTCGCCTCCCAACTGCGCCTATCGCCTCGTCAGATTCCTTGCATAGAAAAGATAACAACTGGTCGGATCACTGTGCAACGAGAAATAATCAGAAATAAAAATCAGGTGAAATTATTACATCTGTTGCCTCCTCGGAAACGGCGCCATTTGATCGAATGTTTTTCGCTTGCAGAAATAATGAATATGAAAAATATTGTGTCGTAGTAAATAATGTGGTGGAAAACCCTTGATCAAAGTTACTAAAAATATACTGAAATTATACCACACTTCAGGTCGTATCCACAGGGAGGACAGCCCAATAAATTCATCAATATTTGTAGTGTTGGAGTATGTTATACAAAGGTTAACATAATGCAAAGCGTAACTTTGACTATTAGTTGTAGCATCAAACCAAAGGGAGAGTAACTTGAATGAGTAGTAACATAAAATATAGAGAATCAGAGGGCCTGAGAAACAATTACCCACAATATAAAATAATTTCTCAAAAATCCCACCTCTTCAACCACAATCATTTAAACTAATTCCCCCTCTCTTGTAGCAAAATAGGGGAGGTAGATTTGCTCACTTGCATGCACACGGGCAGCCGCGGCTGGCGGCATGGCTCATTAGAGGAGTAGGGCCGAAGGAGAGGAGCTCCCTGACGGTGGTGCGGCAGCATGTGGTGGCCGGAGTTGCCGCCGACGACGAGGTGGATGTGCGGCAGCGATGGTAGCTGCTGCCGCTGTTTGGAGTTACGCACGGTCAAGGAGGCCTCGCGTGAGGGTGGAGCTGCACACGTCACCTCTGGTGGCGGATGGATGGTGCTAGAGGGTTTCCGTTGACAGCAAGGAGGGGAGCATGCAGTCGACGATGTTGGGTTCCTCCTTGGTTGTAGCAGGTGAAGGAAGAAGGAGTGGAGGTCGAGCGTCTCCTCCTGATGTGGGTGGCTAGGCGTGGAGGCACACGTGAAGGCTAGAGCGTGCGGGGGCTGCTGCGTGTTAGGTGGAGTGCGCGACGAGGGAACGGCTGTGTTCGTGCGAAGGAGAGAGCATGCTGGAGTAGTTGGCGCACGGAGGAAAAGGCAGGTGGATGTCGTGGTTGCAAGGAGGCGTACCAAAGATGAGGCGCTGAAGATGGTGGTCCTCTGTGGAGATGCGTATGGAGGCGGCATGGTCTCTGGACATCCGGGAAGGTTCTCGGACGTCTTAAATGAGGGGGTGGTGTATGGTGGTGTTGTCAGAGCGCAATGGTGGTGTTGCAGATGTCATCCTGGCGTTGGAGGCTCGCAGTTGTGTGGGGCTGTGGTGGCTCGCTGTGGTGATTAGGAGGCACAGTTGAGGACGAAGGCTCGCGGTTGTGGAGAGGAGGCACACGGTCGTGGGAACGTCGGGGCTGCACGATGAGGTGGTGGCTCGTGGTGGTGAAAGGCACACAGTGAAGGTTGAGAGAGGATCTAGAGATGGGTGGCTTCCTCCCCGTCGTGGGGGATGATATTCTGGTTGTCCTGACGTCCCTGTTATATAAAGAGAAAATGAGAGAGAGATGTTGGTGCTAGAGCACCACGATCATTTGTTTTGATGATAACAAAACACGTGTTATTTAACATTTGCAATTTGAGTCCTAGATTTCAGGTCAATTGCAAATGTGGACGTGTTTAGACGGAACTCGAGCTCGCATCCAGGACGGAGTGGAGGAGCTTGACGGAAAACAGAGGAGGTTCGCGTGGAGCGACAGATTGAAGATGGAAGGAAATGAAGAATAGGATAGATTTCCTTCTTTTATACTTGTATTTTTTTGTTTCTTTTGTTGCTCTTTATTTCCTTAGAATATTATGTTAAAGAGCCTCAAAGTACCCTAACAGTAGTCCTAGGAACACCGGCACAACCCTAGGATACTTAGGTTTTCTGTAGAATACTTAGAAAACCAATATAGGGTTCAAACAGCACTTCCAGACGTCTAATTCCCAAATCAGACGTCTGATAAAGTATTTTAAGACGTCTGACTGTTGTTTCAGACGTCTGATAACTGTTAGGCTGGACATAGTTAGTTCTGTCTGATGAAATCAGTCGTCCAGACCTTAGACCAGACGTCTTAGGAGACGTCTGATGGACTTGCCAGACGTCCAGATAGTGGACCGTTGGCTGGCTTAGCAAACACTCAAGAATATGACCGTTAGAGCCCTATCAGACGTCCATAGGACTGTCTAGACGTCTGATAAATGACCGTTTTGCCTCGGCTGACCCAAAATCTCTTCTCAGAGATTTTCTAGCCGTTGCAATGTTTGGAAATCAATTCCCACAGTAAAAGTAGGTTTCCAGACGTCCATACCTAGTTCCAGACGTCCTGTATGTCGTCTGATGGACTTGCACAAAAACCCTGTTTAGATCTGATTCAAGTCAGGAGGAAACCCGCATAGAATCAGACGTCTGACCTTGAAATCAGACGTCTTAAAGTGGCATTACAGACGTCTGATGCAAGAATTAGACGTCTGATAACCCTGTCAAATGTAATCATTGTCCTGATTTTGGCCTGATTCTCTTGGGCTTTGCACCCAACGGCTATGGAAGCTTTTCCAAGTCTTCCAAAGCCTTCCTAAGGCCTCTATAAATAGAGGGGAGCCTTTACACACCAAGATACACCAAGAGAAACACAAGACACACTTAAGCAACATAGTTCCACTCTCTTGTGTCCTAGATAGCTCTTGCTCTCCAAGCTCAAGTTCCATCACCTAGAGAGCTAAATTCCCTTCGCGCACCCGCTCTCCCGCCGTTGTTCACGAGAGCGACATTGCGCCGTTGCGTGGCTCACGTACCCGCGTCATCGTCGACGCACTCTTTGCAAAGGGGAGTTTCCTTATTCCTATAGAAGCTAGGTTCATAATTTCTTTGTTGGCTCTATAGGACTTGTTGTTTATTTTATCTTTGTCTTTTGGTTGGGTATTCGCTTTGCGAATTCCCGTCTCCTTCGTGGGACAAAATCCTTCTCATGGAGAAAAGGGGTTGAGGAATGCTACCCTCGTACTTGTAGCGTGGTTGTACTGAGGTTGAATCACCCTCGTTTTAAAGTGATTCGGTTAGTGGATTTGATCAACTTGGTTGATCGGAAAATCCTAACTCGAGAGGGTTAGGTGGTGGTTTTCACCCAATTTGGGTTTCCACCTAAAAATACTTGTGTACATTTTGTGATTGCTTATTTTTGAGATTGTTTATATTTTCAATTCCGCATTTTTTTCTTCACGCTGATCTCACCCCTCCAAGTAAGGAACCTTACAAGAGAGAGAGGGAAAGAGTTAAAGAAAGAAAGTGATCCTTCACTATGTTTCCAAATTGAGAATAGAGAATTGAGGGAGAGAGAGATTCATGAGAGATATTTAAGCTAACTAAATAAGGAAATGTGCTTGAATAATTGAGAGGCATATAAGGATGTCTCTAAAAATATTTCCTTGCTATATTTTGCTAGAACAAAATCTCACATATCTCAAATCAAGCTTTGATGTGAAGCTCTTACCTTTTAAAGTGAATAATCAATCCTTCCATATAAAGATTAATGCAATTAATGCATGAAATGATAAATCTAGTGTTCACATGATTTTCCAAATAACATGCATGCTTTAAATTAATCTCTCATCCCAATAATAATGTACTTAAGCAGTAAATTAGTCCACTAAAGTGGATCCATCAGGTGCTGCAGAGTTGTTCTTGGAATGATTCTGCATCACCTGGGCATGTTATCAAGGCCAGACCAGGTTGGATGGTGGTGCTCCACGCTGAAGAAGATGGTGGCGGCGTGGCTCGGCTATCAAGAACCTAACATGTCAAAATACGGGCTTTAAGCCCAAATTAGAGGGTTCTGGAGCATCGTCGTGGGGTGAGGAGAGTGATGGAGGTGATGGCGGGCGATTTAGTGGTGTTCAGTGACTGGACGGAGTCGGAAATGACAGACTGAGCAAGAGGTGTTCAGCAAAGGTTTAGGATGGGTGGAATGTGAAACAAGTAGAAGGCTTTTGAAGGTGGAGTCGAAGCCGAGCTTCTGGGACTGGAACAGAGGTGTTTGGTGGCGTAGGGTGCTGGCGCGAGTAATAGATGGTTATGTGGAATGATTGATTGGTGCTGGTGGTGATTGATGGTTGAAAACACCATTAGTGTCATTGTAGTGGGTTGTATGGGATACCAGTCATTACAACCATTATTATTTACTTATCTAATTTTTCTGGTTTTACTCCAAGTCGTTCACTGGGAGGTAATTATTAATTTACATCGCTTTTTGATCTCAAAATTATCCTTTAATTCCAAAAAGAAAAGAAGTTTTACATCTAATAAAGAATGAATGAATGTAGACATGGTTTGCCTACTCACAAAGAATTACTCGAAATGCTTGCAAAAACTAACTATAAACAAGCATCAAACAATTCATCAATATACTTTAAACTATCTCTTTACAAGTTATAGTATTAATTCTTACATAAAAGTACACTATCAACTAAGATTACATAGTATATTAGCTTAACTTACTAATCTGACACCTACAGTAACACATACAATAGCTATAGTGACAGATGTAAGCGTCGCTAGATCCTAGAAAATACTATATACAAACTTAAGGAGGGAAACTGGGGTTTGTAGCGACGATTATGGGGACGTTTTATTCTGTTAGTAAATGTATGAGTTTATTTACATAAAAGTAATTGGCTATAGTACGTATACATATATATATATTTCTCTTGTATTTGCATTCACCGTCGTATGTACATCTTCTCTCTCTCTCTTACTCCACACTAATCTTCTTCCGTTATTCTTCTTCTCCTTTGTTTTAATTCTGCCTTAACAGATTCCACACACTGCAGCGTAGAGGTAATTAACTACCATCATTAGTTCTCTTTAATTAATTAAAAATGTGTTTAATTTACGGACACACTTTTCGAGGGATACACAGCACCCAGAGGGTGGGACCAAACCTCTACTAAGCGCACCTTAATTGCCATTAAGCCGCTTAATTACGTTTTATCAAACTCAGATCAGGGTCTTCTCAGCCCCCTCACACACACACCTCACCGGGCCCCCGGCCCCTCAATCAAATGTTCAAAAGTATGCTTAGTATATAGCGTATGTTGTTTCGGGCGCCCGACGCCCGTGACGACTACGCTGCTTAGGAAAGAATTCAACTTAAACCGCTGCGCACGTTTTGCAGCGCACGATGTGGCGCTATTCGAGCGCCACATCTGCATTGAAAAACGTGCGCAGCTACATGCTGAAGGAGATTTTGGCCCTCAATTTGAGGGCCATAATTTATTTAAAAATAAAAAATAAATTATGGAAAATGAAGTATTTACATAATACTATACAATTGTTCAATTAATTTGAAATTTTAATTAGATTTACTATATAAATAAATTCGCTAAAGTATGTTGTCTTTACACACTGATTTTGGGGTTTTATTCTTTAATTACTTATAAATTAGCTACTATATGGTCTAATTGACCTTATACAGAGTTAGAATACGTGTATAAGTATTTTGTAGACATTTTTATTATATTTTTCCGAATTAATTTTTGTGTTATTTACATTTAAATAGTAGTTTTGACTGTTTTACTTATAAATTAAGTTAAAGTAATATAATCAGGTATAAATATACTTCAATTAGCTTAAATTACTTAAGGTATATTAGTCTAAGTATACAGATTCAATTAACTTAATTATAACTCTAAATTACTAATTTATCTAATTTAATTTAACAACTTAGCTATTAACTTAATAAATTCATTATTTATTATGTATAAAGGATTAAATTAAGGTACAGGATTTTATTTACTTATAATCTACATATGCATAGATATATACAATTTTATAGTTTAATTTCCTTATTTATACTATCTACTGATTTAGTTAGTCTAATAATACATATAAATTAGTTTAATTTATAGATAGTTATATAATTAATGTACATATTGTCAGAACTAAATCAGATACCTAATTTATAGTAAACAATATATTTACTGAGTTAGTTATGCAGTTTATATATATATATATACTACCTATTTACATATATAGCCTAGTATAGAGTTTATGTCTATAGGAGTATACTTAATATACAGAGTAATATATATATATATTGGTTCTTTTGGGGGTTTTTTCACTTTTTATTATTTTTATAAATCTTACAGAAATAGGAAATGAGAAGGGAAGAGTTGGCTGAGGAGAAAGAGGCATGTTTAATGTCTTTTTAAGTTTAACTCTTTTTATCAAGTTTCATGAATGCCTTATTTTCATACAGCATGTGATTTAGGAGGTGTTTACCAATTTTAATACAGTCAGTTTAGTTTCCCATTTTAAATCATGTTTGGATAGTTAGCTTCAGTTAAACTAGCTAACAACACTTGAAAGAGTTAAAAGAAGCATTCACAGAAATGAAAGTGCAATTATCTAACAGGAAAGCTTGTATTTATAAGGGAACCAAAACATTTGTGTGTTAGCTACATTTCAAAGCATTTTGTACAGGGTATTACATTAGATTAAATCTGCTAAAAATTAGAACAGTTAGACAGCAGCAGCAGCATTGATTTTACAGATAAACCCTGCATCAGCTCAGATCTAATTCTAGATGGTCTAACTGCTGCTGCAGTTAGTCCATTTGGGATAAAATCTGAGTAGGGAGAGAAGGAGAATGTAGCTACAAAATGCAGCACTTTGCTGTGACCACTGGGATAAAAAAAAATCATAAATCCAAACTAAAAAAAGGAAATTCTCTCTCAATCCTTCATCTAATAAGGTTCTCACTCTCATTAAGAACACTGAACCAATTCAAATGCAAAAACCCTTATCAAAAACTTCACATCAGATTAAATCAACAAAAGACACTGATTTAACTCTTCCTAATGCTATAAACAGCATGAAGAAGGAGTTAATTCAGTAAATTAAAATCCCTAGTTCAAATCCCAGTTTCTGAAACCTTAAGGAGTATTGAGAACTCCTTAGGTTAGGAAATCATCAATACATTCATCCAAAGCAAACCCATGAATGCAAGATCAAACTTCAAATCACCTCAGTGATTCTCCTTAGTTCTGTCTTGCATTCAATGCATTAAAACTTCATCAAACTCAGATCTGAATATGGCTCTTCTGAGATGAATTCTGACATCAGAAACATCTCAAATTCCTTGCCAACAATGAACTCAAATCAGAATTTATTCAAGTTGTCAGATCAAACAGTTAAAACCAAATTGAATGAAAAATCCTTGAAATTCAAATTAAAGAGAAATCTGACAAACTGATAATTTCAACTCAAACCAAGGGCTTTTGTGAACAAGAGTGAGGTGAATGGGAAGCCCCTTAAGTGCTTTTTGATGCCAATTTCAGATCTGAGGTTAAAAACCAATCAGATCTAAAATTGGGTCAGAGTGTATGGGTGGAATGCGAGAAACAGATCATGTAAATCAGAAATGAATATGAAAATATGGAGAGGGTGAGAATTTGAAATCATGGCTATGTGAAACCTTCCCCTCTGATCTGGAATGATCAGAGGAGGTGAAGAGGGAATTTATACCCTAAATATACTACTACAGCTACTTTATCCTAACAGCAAAATTAAACGCTACCAATTACATTAATTCTACTCTAAACCTACTTAACTACAGCTACAACTAATCTGCAGAATTATAAATCTATTCTAACAGGAAGGATGGGACCTATGGGTCCTTAGCTGGTGGCTAAGGAGGAAGAAGGCAGGAAGATGACTACAACGGAGAGAAGAGTCTGCTAGTGAGGCTCCAGGGTCGTCCGCAGGTGCTACGAAGTCCTTAGCGACGAAGAGGTCGAGAGAAGGTGACAATTTCACAGTCGGTGGCTGTGAAATCAGAGGCTTGATGGGGAGGAGGAACTAGAGTGGACGAACGATTGCTAAGAGATGTAGGAGGGAGCGATCCCTTGCGCGCGCCACCACTGAGGTGCTTAAGTAGCATACTCAGTGGCTGAGATCACCACGCGGGTGAGGATAAACGAAGTAACCGGCGGCGAGGATGAGAGGAGAGGAGCGCACGGTGAACTATTCTCAAAATCTGACCGTCAGATGGGATCTAGGGAGAGGGGTGATCGCATGTGCCGAATCGCGCGAAGCTTCCATTCAAATCCAACCGCAGATCAAAATCGTGAGAATCAACGGACGGCCGAGATCGGCCATGTTCTTCGTGCGCTACAATGCGTGCGAAGAGAAGCAGGCCGTCCTCTGAAATAACGGAAAAATTGCAGGGAAGACCCCTACGGAAAGGGGTAGAATAATTGCGTGCAGGCCCGTAAGTGAAAAGAATTGCAACAGGATGGACCCTACAACCTTTCAAAGGGGTCCCTGCTGTTTACAAGAAGGTCCAAAAAGGAATTTTAAAGGCAAAAATGTAATGCATAAAGGACCTAAGTGTAAACTACCTATTTCATAGCCTAAATGATGTCCAAATGCCTTCAAATTTTTATATGTGCTTAATTGAACATTTAAGACATTAATTATACTTCTGATTTGGCCTTTCAAACTTATTTATGTGTTCAATTAATGCATGGATCATCATTTGTACTTTGCTTTCAGAATATCTCGTTTTGTGACCTAATTATGAAATTTTAACACAGAGTAAAGGTTTTAGGTCTTTTCCTTTAATACCCACACTTAACCCTTTTTATCTGTTAATTTGATGTTGTTTTACTCAGTGTCTAGCTTAACTTCAGCTTTTTAGCCATGATGAGTAGCCACTCATCATACCCCCATGCTTACGTTTTGCTAGTCCCTTAGCAAACAATTCATTGAAGTGTAAGGCAATTTGAGTATCAACAAGGCAAGTGTGAAGATATATCTTTTTCCTCTTTCAAAAGTTTTAAGTGTTTGATGATGATCTTCAGGATGAAAGATTTCTTGTTTTTTTTTTTCAATAATCCAACTATGTTTTGGACATTGTGAGAACCTTATTACTGAGGATTACCTACCAGAACTTGAGACTTAAATGACATAGACCATCTCTCAACCAACAAGGACTCTTGATATTTAACCCTTAAGTCGAATTCCAGGACTCAGGGGGTTTTATAGAGACTTAGAATGCTATGAGGTTATGGCTGTGCTTTGTGATAAGTCAGGACTAACCAAGTGAATTCTAAAACTCACTCCTAGGGTTTCACTTCTTTTTAAGTCCAGGTTGGTCCTAACTTCAGCTCATGTTTTCGGATGACTCTCAAGAATTGATGAATATTCAAATGCAACCCTTATTGTGGACAAACAGGGTATTTGTTTCGAACCCTGAAAACATTTTTGGTGGAACAATTGTATTTTCAGAATTTGGAGAACATACTTGACTTTTTGCGAGAACTTTTTTTTTTTTAATCAGTATGTCTCCGGAACTTATTTAGTAGAGCGCACTGTATTTGGTGGGTGAATTTTTTGTGGGAAGAGTTTCTCTTAGACACAAGACTAAAGGTTAGGACAAAGAGTCTACCTGCATGCATAGGTAACGACACCACCTTCCCTAATGAACACAAGGGTTGAATTTTAGGTTCAAGTGGTCTTTCCTGACATTGTATAGTGTAAGCCAAGGTTACTTAGACTCCTAAGTCAAAGCAAACCAACGAATCCTGTACTGGGGACTCAGGTGCAAGAATATGTCCTAAAGTTAGGAGAGACTGTGGTCTATCTTGTCAAGGCTCAAAGTGTATTAAGCCCAAGCTTGTATCAAGCTATTATGGCCTGGCAAGTCAAACCAGTAACGATTGAATGTCCATAGACACTTATTCTAAATTTGTTTTCAGCTAGAAGATCATAGTTAAACACTTATCTTTCATCTTTTTCTCCCTTTCTCCTTAAAATTAATGTCCTCCCTTGACAATAGAGTGCATGTCCCTTATTGTATTTTTGGATTTTTTTTTTCAGCATATATATATGTATATACACTATTGTTGTGTCTACAATTGTATTTCAGTTTAAATGGTTAACCATTTTCACCCCCCATGCTTAAATGTTGCAATGTCCTCATTGAATGAATAGGGTGGATGCAAATGCATACTCTGCTTTTCACTATCCTAGACTGGGTGATGGAAGGAAGTCGGAATGAGGAGATAAAATCTCCGTGCGGACGATTTTAAGTCTGATGTAGGATCAGAGTGAACAGTCAGGCTAGGAAGTGAAATGCATGACATGTGTGTCAATGAAAGTATGCTCAAAATGCAAGAGTAGACACCTAATGCAAATGAAAACTAAAGTAAGAAAGGTGAAAAACAGTTATATACAAGGATAGGTTTTGCTAAGTTTAACGCCTTCAGCTAGGCAAAAACTTGGATGGTAGTTCAAAATGTACGAGCGAAATGGTGGAATTGATAAGTCTGAGATCATGCGGCTCAATGAAAGGTTTCAGTCTTTGAACATTTATAGTAAAAGGTTCAGATTTGTCAATTTCAGTGATCTCAATGGCTCAATTGTCAAATATTCTTAAGATTTTGAAAGGTCCAGTCCATTTTGATCTTAATTTCCCAGGAAAGAGTTTTAGTCTAGAGTCGAAGAGAAGGTCTTTTTGACCAGGGTAAAATGATTTCCTATGAATGTGACGATCATGGAAGGCCTTAAGGTTATCCTTATAAATCCTTGAGCTTTCATAAGATTCATTCCTTAACTCATCGAGCTCAGAAATTTATAATTTCCTAAGATCACCGGCCTTCTCTAGGTCCAAGTTACACTTTCTGATGGCCCAATAGGCTTTGTGCTCTAGTTCTACGGGAAGATGACAGTGTTTCCCCTACACAAGTCTAAAAGGAGACATGCCTAAAGGGGTTTTGTGATCTATCCTATGTGCCCACAACGCATCAGAAAGGCGAGAAGGCCAATCCTTTATATCTGGTCGGATGGTAGTCTGTAAAATCTTCTTGATCTCCCGATTGGACAATTCAGCAAGTCCATTGGTTTGAGGGTGATATGGTGTAGCTATCCTATGTGACACCCCATACTTTTGAAGTAAGGACTGAAAATGTGTGTTTCTAAAATGAGACCCTCCATCACTAATGATGGCTTTAGGTACCCCAAATCTAGAGAAGATGAAATCTTGAACGAATTGCGTCACAACTCTATGATCATTAGTCCTCGAGGGGATGGCTTCAATCCATTTCGAAACATACTCAACTGGCAACAATATATACTCGAAGCCAAAAGATTAGGAAAAGGTCTCATGAAGTCAATGCCCCAAATGTCAAAGATTTCGTACACCATGATCGGATTCAAGGGCATCATGTCTCGACGGCCAATACTGCCGAGAGACTGACATAGTGAACATGCCCTGCTATATTCGTGTGCATCTTTAAAGATTGTGGGCCAATAAAAATCGCTCTACAAAATCTTTGCAGCAGTCTTTTTGCCATAGAAGTGATCGCCGCACGCCTTGTCATGGCAGAACGATAAGATGCTTCTAATCTCCTTATCTGGAACACACTTCCTAAAGATCTGGTCTTTGTAGTGCTTGAAAAGCCAGGGTTCTTCCCAGTAATAGTGGTTGGCCTCGGATCTAAGTCTATCTTTTTGATGTCGAACCCAATCAATGGGGTGGATTCCAGAAGCCAGGTAGTTGACAATGTCAGCATACCAGGGAAGATCAGAATGAATGACCAGCAATTACTTATCAGGGAAGTGGTCAAAAATGGGTGAAGAAGGAGAAATTGCTTCAGAAGGAAGGTGGGATATGTGGTCAGCTACCACATTCTGCTTTCCAGCCTTATCATGAATCTCTAAATCAAATTCCTGTAAAAGCAGGATCCATCTAATTAGACGAGATTTCGCGTCTTTCTTGGTGAGAAAATGGATGGCTCTCCCGACACTGGCCAAGAACAGCTCTGACAGCGAAGTCGGAGGCATCACACATCATCTCGAAGTCGAGCGACTAGTTGGGGGTTGGAGAATAGGTGCACTAGAGACAGTGTTTCGCAAGGTCTGGAACGTGCTGAGACACGAGGAGTTGAATTCAAAAGGCGTGTCGGTTACCAGAAGATTCGTTAATGGATGAGCAATTTTCGAGAAATCTTGAATGAATCTTCGATAAAATTCGACATCCCTCAGAATGATCTAATTTTCCTGACAGAGCTAGGCGAAGGTAATCGCGAAATGATTTCGGACTTAGCTCGGTCAACCTCGAGTCCATTAGAGGACATCCTGTGACCTAGTACGATGCCATCCCTTACCATAAAATGGCTTTTTTCCCATGAAGGTACTAGGTTAACTTCTATGCATCTCAGAATCTTTATGAGGTTATCGAGACAAGACAAGAAATCATCTCCAAACATGGAGAAGTCGACCATGAACACTTCTACGCAATCCCCGATCATGTCTGAAAAGATGGCCATCATGCATCGCTGAAAAGTAGCTAGTGCGTTGTAGAGGTCGAAAGGCGTCCGTTTAAAAGCAAATGTTCCAAAGGGAGACGTAAAAGTCATCTTTTCTTGGTCTTCCAGGTTGATTGTGACTTGATTGTACCCGGAGTATCCATCCAGAAAGCAGAAGAAACTACGCCCGGCTAGCCATTCTAGAATCTAATCAATAAAGGGCAAAGGAAAATGATCCTTTTTGGTAACCGAGTTTAGCTTCCTGTAGTCAATGCAGACCCACCAAGAAGTCATGGTGCAGGTCGGGATGGATTCTCCCAATTCATTTCTGATTACGGTGAGTCCTGCCTTTTTGGGTTCTATCTAAATGGGACTCACCCACTAGCTATCGGAAATTGGATAGATAATGTCAGCATCCAGCCATTTAATGATCTCCTTTTTGACAACCTCCAACATATTTGGATTTAGGCATCTCTAAGGTTGTCTCAATTGGTCTCACCCCTTCATCAGTGTAGATATGGTGAGTGCAATATGAGGGGCAAATTCCGTGGAGATCAGTAATGCCCCACCTGGTAGCAACCCTATGTGTTCACAAAATAGAGATCAACCTGTGTTCCTGATCTGGAGTCAAGTGAGCATTGATAATCACTGGATATGTCTCACTTTCTCCCAGAAACACGTATTTGAGCGAATCAGGTAAGGGTTGTAGCTCTAGTAGCGGAGGGTAGGGAGGAGGATTATGCAGGGGAGGAGAGGAAACAATAGCGAGAATTTGTTGATCCTGATTTATGAAGAATCTGCTTGCAGTGGTCATGTAATCCTGTCTTAAGATATCAGTGTTGGATGGGACAGGATAGTTAGGATCAAGGGTGTTAGGAGCAGATGAACACCCATGACAACCAGATCCATGGGATGAAATGTGTATATCAGTAGTCTCAGTCCTGTGTGGATTGTGATCAAAGACCCTTGATAGTGAGGATGAATGTGCCATTGGGTCGCTGTAGAGGAGCCCAATGTTCCCATAGAAAGCTAAATCTTCATCATCACTATCCTCCTCGATCAAGTCACAATCAAAGTTCTTTGATGCCCTGAAAATGTCCAGTCTAAGATTTTCGTTTCCCAGGGCAATCTCCATGAACCCTGATGCACAGTTGATGTTTGCGCGGGCGGTTGCCAGAAATGGGCGACCTAGGATAATCGGTGCATCATGGAGATTAGGAGGAACCTCTATATCAAGAACAAAAAAGTCCGCTAGAAAGTAGAATCCTTGGACTTTTACAATCACATTTTCAACCACCCCCCTAGGTGATTTTACAGATTGGTCAGCCCACTGTATGGTAATCGAGGTGGGCTTTAACTCCCCAAATCGAAATCGATCAAATACTACGGCGGGAGTTAGGATGATGGACGATCCCAAGTCAAGAAAGGCCCTATCAAAAGGGGAACCTGCAATAAGTAGGAAATCAATGGTGTGCCCGAGTCCTTCTTCTTGGGTGGTAAGACAGCTAAAATAACTGCACTGGCTTCCTCAGATAATACCGCTTGTCGTCTGATCCTCTGCTGCCGCTTCTGAGTACAGTAGTCCTTAAAGAACCTAGCGACAGCTGGGATGTGATCTATCGCTTCGAGGAGAGGGACATGAATGTGAACTTCCGAGAACATAGATTTCGGGTCCTCGAAATTCCTCGTGTCCTTTTTTCGTGCTGAATCTCGTGTTAGGGTCGTAGGAAAAGGGACGGGAATTTCAGGGTCTGAAGGCTTCTTTCCTTTATCTAATGAAGATGGCTTGTGAGAGGAAGAGGGTTGTAAGCCATCTCGTGGTATGGCGTAGGAAAAATTGTTACCCGCTTGCCTAGGTAGCGGGTCCTGTGTAGTCTTTCCGCCCTTATGGTAATAGCTTTTGCATCAGCGTGCTATCCATGCAGGGGTAGAGGAGTGGGTTGGTCTGGATACAAAAGGTTTGGCAACAGAGGTGGCTGACCGAGCCCACAACTAGGGGTTGCGGGAGGTGCTTGCATAACCGCGTGTGCCTACCCCTATGGTGCTTGGAATCTAGGCGGGGCACCCTGATTCTGCACATATCTCGGGTTCGGGACAGGTTGGGAGGGTAAAGCTCCCAGTGATCTATGCTCCTGCATCATCTGGTTCTATGTGTTCTATATGCTCTGTATTTGGTTAGCCATTGCCTTCATTATTTGGAGGTTGTCATGAGTAGATTTCCGAATAGATGACTGCAGTTCCTCCTTCAGCGACTCCAAAGGGTCGGCCAGCTTTGGAGGGTAGTTGGCAGCTTGGTGCAAAGGCTGATAGATAAAGCGTGTCTATTGCTGCTGAGATGGGAATGGCTGCTGCCTAGGATACGTGTTCTGCACATTCCCGTATTGTCTAGTCTGGTAGTGTGGAACTTGACTCGATCTCTGTGGATTACCAGACCAGGCGAAATTGGGATGCTAGCGCCAACCAAGGTTATATGTTTCAGAATATGGGTTGTTACACTTGTATCCCTGAATGGCATCGACATCTTCGTAAGCCGAAGATGTCTCAGATGCGAATTCATCAAAAGAATATGCACTTGCATCATCATGTGGTGCGAAACCTTGATTGTACGGTGCCAGATCCATATTTTTCACGGGTTCCTGGTATGCGGGATCCTGCAAAGATTGAGAGAAAACATCTTGAGTAATCGGATATGTACGAGCAGAGGGGGCTCAGGATTCTTGAGAGGAGTAAGATGGAGCAGTGCTGCCAGAAGATCCAGATCTCGCTTGCATCAATTCATCGAGCTTCTTATTCAGCAGATCCACCTTATCCAGCCTTTTAGTGATAATGTCCATGTCGACTCGAGTAGATTCGGCTTGAGATTCGTGGACATTAACTCGTTGCTATCTAGGTTGCTGGAACTAGTTCATTGAGGGGGCGTTCATCGAGTTCTCTGCTAAGGACTCGAATAGTTCAAATGTGCTGTTCTCATCCTTTGCAAGAAAATTCCCACCGCTAGATGCATCGGCCAGGTACCGATGTGTGTCATCCAGCCCATGGTAAAATACTTGTGCAAGGTGCCATTTGGGTACACCATGATGTGAGCACTTCCTGAGAAGATCATGAAATCTGGCCCAGGCATCATGTAGCTTTTCTCCAGAGCCTTCAGCAAAAGTCATGATTGCACGCCTCATGGCATTTGTTCGACTGATCGGGAAGAACTTTTGGAGGAATTTGCGACGTAATTCCTCCCATGTTCTAATTGGCCTCCCGATGGTCTTGAACCAATAAGCAGCTTTATCCTTGAGAGAAAAAGGAAAAAACTTCATGAGAACAATTCCAATATCAATATTCCTGGGTCAAACTGACTCTGCAATCCAACTTAGGTCTTCAAGGTGTTGGAAGGGATTCTCATCGAGTTTCCATGGAAATGAGTCTGAATTAGACTTATGATATTCATTTTTAACTCGAATGATCTCCGCCTATGGGAATCCGAACCTGAGGTGCTATGATTGTTGCCACCGGATCATAGAAGTCTCGCAGTTGTTCTCCGCGTGGTGGGTGCTACATCCTATCGAGTGTCATGAGAATATGGTCGATGCTCTGCTCATATTTTGTTCCGTTTCCTCAACCCTGGCTTCCAAACGAGCCATTGGGTCCTGATTTTCAGGGTCCTGACGAATTTGAGGACCGGGATTAGCCATCTCAGCTAATCGGGTGGAAGAAGGTTGAGACGAGAGGTTGGGTGAAAATCGCCTCTGCTGCCATGGGTTTGGCTCCCAAGGTCCTGCAAGGTTAGGTCTTAATGACCTTCTTCCTTGCATGCACCAACCCAAAGGGTTGGTGTAGTCAAGCAGAACAAGGCTAAGGCCTTGTTAATCAGTGTGGTCCTTAAAATCAGTTGACCAGATTTTTCGTTCAAGTTCAAGTTGAATAAAATTCGGCAAGAGACCGACTACAAGGAATTCCCACCTCTCAGGCTAACCCAGCCAGGCTGGTTACGAGGGGACTACGAGGAAGGTTCTTCCTTCGGCATTCACGTTCGATTTCGTTACCTCGTAGCTGCGGTCGTTTGACGCTACCCCGTAGCCTTAGGCACTAGGTTTTGCAAGAGAGGTTGAAACTACTCAGTAGTTTCAAGTCAAATGCAGGTTATTTGATGTGTTCTTTGTGAATTTTAACCTATCTTTTCAATGTAGTATTTAAGGTGGGCTATGCACAAGGTGACTCGCCTCACCGACTAACTTTTGGACTCATTAGGGTCCAAGTTAGTCCAATGTGGTCCTATTGGCTAATGTGCTTCTAAATTGTTTCAAATTAAAGACCACAAATCAAATATAAACTCTCAGGTAAAGATGAAATTCAAATGATTTAAAACTTGGTAAGAATATTCCTTTTTCAATAAGCCTTTTAGAGAGTATTTTTTTAAAATTTTTACTATTTCCACCAAATAGTTATGAATTTTTAACTAGAAAGGGGTCAAATCTGGGATTTAGACCTCATATTGGTTTTTTTGTTGGAAACAATATCAAATATACTCCAAAAACTTTGTAAAAATATGATATTGGAAGCTAATTTGATTATCTTTCACACTCCACAAATTTTGAGTTAATCTGGTTTGTATATTGGTCAAAATTGATTTTCAAATTTCATAACAGTTCTATTTTCAAGCAATCTGACACATATGTACTCTATGAATTTCTATAAATTCCACAGATGTAATTTATTTTTGGAAATGGTGACGATGGAAAGATAACTTGAAAATCTAGATCCAGTTCAAATTTCAAAATTTTTGGAGCATTAGAAACACGGCTATTGAATTTTAAAGATGACACTTACTTTATGGCCGAATTTCCAAATAGGATTGTGTACACCTGATTTCCACAGTGCCCGCTTCGATTCGTTCGCCGCTTCTCTAGCTTAATCTGCACACAAAAATAGTATGTTCGAGATGAAATCAAAAAGTCTCCTTGCCTCCCCGACAACGGCGCCAATTTTGTTCGATGCGAAGATCACGTAAAATATAAATACATCGTAATATAACGCGAAATACATCTCGACAAATAAAATTAACAGAACTGGGAGTCCCGGTCGATCACAGGGAGGCAGAAAAATGCTTTTGATTTCATTCACTAATTCTAAATCTAGTTACTAAATAATAGACACAATGAATCACGATATATATATCACATAGAGCGTTTGAACATGAATTTCATACATGAAACTAAACTAAATGATAATTTGAATATAAACTACTTATGGAATAGAACAAGGGCACCACTGGTAGATCGTGGTGGCCTTTCAGAGAGGTCGAGAGAAGCAGCAGCGATCCGACAGGGTGGCCCAACGAATTCTTCAGACGGAGGCAGGGAAGACGGGAAGAAGAGAAAGGTAGAAGAAGGAAGAAGAGAATGAGAGAGTTGAGCGAGAGTTGTTTTTCAAGGGGGGGCCATTAGGTCCTTTTATAAGCTTTTTTTTTTCTCGTGCAAATCCTTCCCCAAATCCTTCTTCTTGGTTGGTTTATTCTGGTGCTACCACATGGCGCATTCTAACGCCCTCAGATCCGCATTGCACGGCTCCCACGATCCCACACCGTTTCTTCGCATTTTCATCTTCAAATCCTGCCTCATCATCTCAACCGTCCGATCTTGCAATCAGACAGCTTAAGCGCACGCTCTTAGCAATCCTTAGCGTGATTCACGCGCCTTCCTAATTTCGCAACAACCCGCGCAATCGCACGTCCCGCCCGCTAACGCAATCGCCACGTGGCATGCTATACACCGTCCAATCGCGCATCCACGCTAGCACGCGCCTGCCTGCAACCCAACACCAATTTTTGTGCAATGTAGAGCTCGAACCCACGCCTCGCGCATACGCGGGTGCACGCACGAGCCAGTGCGCTATGTAGAGACTTTGTAATATATACTTAATTATATTTATATTAATCTGTTCAAGGTGGCGATGTGGTGCGTTCGTGGCCATTAGATGACCATCCAATAGCCCACGCTACGAGGCGAGGCACCTTCAGGGGTTGGGGACGTGGTGAGGGGCGGCTGCGATGGTGCCACGTGGCACCATCGTGGCCGTCCGTTCTTCTTCTCTTTATATCTGATGACGTAAGCCTCCGATTAAGTTGTTTTCTACACCGTTGGACTACAAACGTTGATCTGGATCCATCCGTATGGTTGGATTTGTCATCTGAGATCTAGAACTTCTTCAATTCGCCCCTTGGCTCTTATTCTTCTGCGGACTCCCTAGGGTGCTACGGAAGTCTGATTGATGCGATCTTGGATGCGTTGGACTCTCATCATTATTCCAAACAAATCCATAAGATTGGATCGGTCATCTGCAGCCCTGGATTACCTGCCATCATTACTACCTCTTAAATAACATAGTTTAATACATAAAACACATCTATCAACTATAATGCAGAATACGATGCATATGCATGCAGAATGTTCATATTAAGCTAAGTTCTAGCTTAATTCAGGTGAGTTAGAGCCTATGATTGCTGCGCAATCAACGACCTTGCATTAGGCATGCATTTATAGGGCATAGGATGGAGTTCCAATATTGGAAACAAGCCTGGAAACTCTGAGCTTCTTGTGCATGTGGGATACCCACATCTCCCATGCATTCGCATGGGAGATTGGGAAATAATTGGAGTCCAAGGCTGGGTTTGGTTGAAAGAGAATTCCTAAAGGAATCTCTAGTTCAAATCTATGACTAATTGATTGAGAATTGAACAAGAAATCCTCGCTCAAAACTAGATGGTGAAGGTCTGACCTTCCAAAAATGGTGTGAGGACCATTTTGCAAAGAACAATGATAAAGTTAGGGACCTAATTGCAATTATTTCGAAAGTTAGGGGCATATGTGTGAGAAAAAAGAGTTAGAGAGGACTAAAATGTAAACTAGGTCAAGGTGATCTCTGATTAACCCCAAATTTTGGTGTAAACCTAATTTGGACCCAAGGAATCTGATGGTGAAGTTGGATTTATGTTTTGACCAAGTTTGACTAAGTAAATTGCACAGAAACTCAAATTAAGGCAATTGTCAATCTGAGACTATATTTTAGGTCAAAATGGATTCCAATGGTCAAATCAAAGATGCCAAACCCTAAAGAATATTTTTATATGATTTTTATAGGTAGGTGAATTTTTTCCGGACCCAAACCTCAGTGAATTAAGTGGGTTTATTTTTAGGGTTTCAGATGTCATTTAATTCTCGTAACGCATGAAAGCCTATTTCTGTCTGTATGGACTCTCTTGTTAGACTTTAATGCATATTTGACCTTTAATAAATCCCTAAGAAAACCTACAGTTGTTCTGCATTTATGATATGATGGTAAAATTATAGTTTTAACCCTGGTTTCTTGTTAAACTCTCAAAAATTATGTGGAGTGAATTACGATCCTTTGGCGGTTATGTAGGAGCATTTATTAATGGAATATGACTAATTAAAGCTAGATATGGCTGATGATGACGTTATCATCATTTCTGCCTCCTACCAGTGAGACCTACTCCATCTTTGTATGATACTGAATGGCAGTATCGTAACAGGAAGTTCACTAGGAATGACTCTCAAGGAATTCAAGATGTGACACATGGAATCCCTCTCATGATGCATAGACAGAGAGAGAATGCAGTGATGATGATGGAGCATAGGAATTAGGTATCCGACTACCTGAGTAGATAGAGTCAATTCCTTGATCAGTTGGGAGAGCAAATATCGGTTCTTTACTTTCACGACCAGCAGCCTCATAGATCCAAACGAGCAGCAACGACAGCTCCTCCTCCTACTTAGCAGCAGCATGGACAATCCACACCGGCGACAACCTTGACAGCAGCAAACCAGCATGCAGATGACTTCGACTCTAGGCGTCACTTGCCCCTTCTGTTGTGTCGAGCACCTCTTATCATGCACTAGATGATTTTGACGTGGATGCAGAGTTCCTGGAGAACCTGGAGGCTTTTCTTAGTTTCTTTTAGGCTATTATTTCAGCAGTTGGTCTATAGTTGATGTGCACGAATTGAGATTTGATAAAATCATGTCATAGTATAGTCGAAAGCGCTCAAAATCAGCGAGCATTTGCAAGGAAGATACAAGGTCTTACGACCTCTCGTCAGACACAAAAGCTTCGAGGTTATGCCCCAAAGCAAAGCGTTATGTTAATTGGGTGTGAGGGTACGTGTGTGAGTGGAGAGGAGGTGCTTCTCGAAGCTCTTAATGGTAGGGATCATGTAGGGAGATAGAGACGATGAAAATCTAAAACCTAAAGCAAACCATGAAGAACGAAAACCCTACCTAATTTGATGAAATAGTGAGGGAAGACTAATGGCATTAACGAGCTCGTAGGGGAGGAAGGGGGTTGGGAATAGATCTTGGAAAAGAGGAATTGGATCGCCTTATTTGGTAGGAAGCATGGCGAGGAAGCGAGGAAGATAACTATGCCCTTGATTTACTGTGAGGATCGGCGACGAAGGCGGTCGAAGAAGCTCCAGGTGCTCATTAATGTCGTTCAAGGAAGAAGACAGAAAAGGTTGTTGTCACGCCAAAAATTGCACGCCCTACATCAGTGGAGCATGACCAATCTATATAGATGGTCGGCCGCCTCAATTAAGGAAAATCACAACCTTGATATGGTCGAAACCACGTGATTTCAGTCAATTTTTGACCACAAATCATGAGCTCTCAAGATGGAATTGAGAGCTGAAAATTACACCAGATTATGCGACTATGATCATGGAATCCTCCGACCAAATTTGGTGAGGTCTTGATGCAAGATTTGGGAGATTTTCCTCTCCAAAAATCGTATCGAAGATAGCTTGGGCTGTTGCCACCAACGACTGGAGGTAGGTGATAATGCTGATGTCATCATGACGTCTACGAGGGACTTAAATACAAAGTTGATCAAACGGTAATCAAATAGGTCCCCCGAGATTTTAAGGTAACCAAATTATAACCCAAGAATCTAATGGTGACTTCAATTTTGAGTTTTGATAAAGTTTGATTAGTCAATTTGTATTTTAACCCAAAATACAATAAATGTTAACCTTGGTCTTTGATTTAGGTCAAATTGGGCTCTTTTTCTTAAATTGATCGTTCTAAACCTTAGGGAATATTTTTCAATGATTTTTAGAAAGCTTATATTACATTTATTTCAATTAAAACCCTTTAAATTAAAGTGTTGCTGAAACTAGGATTGTTTTAAATTATCAATTGACTTTATTTCATAAAATCCTTAAATCAATCAAAGTAAGCCCACTTATTGAAAATTTAAGCTTAATTGACCTTCAATTAAGTACAGGTTCAACCCTGAGTTAATCTACACTTATATTTTCTTACTAAAATAGTAGAATTAATCAATTTTGATGTATGCCCTCAAATTCTTGATATGCTTAAGCTATACCCTTTAATAGTTTAATTACGTGAATTTACACTATGAAATTAGCAAATGTGAGCTAGATATAAAGGATTGTGGTGTTACCATCATTAGTAGAATTTTATACGTGGTTTGAAGTTTATCACTTTTCATTCCTGCTTTGATATGTAGTTTTGCTCCTACATTCATTAACATATGTAGAACTTTGATGCTCTTAATATTATATTTCATCTATGCAAATTTCAAACATCCCTTAAATGTCATACCATGCAGTACATTTTACAAATAGAAATGGGGAGCACATTTCTTTGATTAACTTTACATTAAGCTTTTTGTTAATAACAAAGCAGGATAAATATTCTATATGCATTTATTTTAAGCAACATGCATCATGCATTTTAAGCATATATAATTATAATTTTGTTATCATCAAAGATGGGGAGAATGTTGATACCCTTATTTTTAGGTAACAAAATTATGTTTTATTGAGGACTAATCATTTCAGGTTGTATCACGGTGACATCTTGGTGAAATGATTACAAACTAAAGAAGACTGGATTAAAGAAGTCAATTGTATTTTTAGAGTTGTGGTTTTTACTTTTCTGGTGTCTAGAAATATGTAAGGAACCTCAAAAATATCAACCACTTTGTTTTGACTTTTGATAGATAACAAATTTAAGTTAAAAACTAAGCTTTCAGTACAGTTGATCAATCAAGTAATTAATCTTGATCAACCAATTGCCATTGATTGACCAAACCTATCTTTTTAACTGATCAAAATCACCCAATGGTCAAATCCTAATTTTGTGCTACAAGTCAATCAAAATAATCCTTTAATCGATGAACATGAAATTGATTAAAATATAGTTTTAATTGACCAAACTTCATTTTAAATGATCAAACAGTAATTTTGCTTGACCAACACTGCTTTCATAAACTTTCTAAATTTGTCAGAAAAACACCTATAAGTAGGACCCCTCGACCTTCATTTCAAAACACACCTCTCAGAGCAATTCCAAAGCAAAACCTACTTCTACTCTCTCGTACTTTCGTACTTCTGCACCTGTTCTCAACTTCTATAGCATGGCTCTCTAAGGCTCCAAAATTCACGGTTTACTTATTTCTAAGGTTCCATATGATATTCTGTATATTTCTTTATATTCTTGTTGCTTTGTTTTGGCACTTAAGTTGTTGGGAGTTCCATTGTTCTTCTCTTGGGAAGTGTAAAAGAGAAGAAGCTTTTGTAAGAGTTTGTACTACCCTCATTGTTAAGTGGTACGTTAGTTGATTGACTAGCTCCACTAGTCGAAAAATCCTAAACTGGGAGGCTTAGGTAGTAGATTTTACCCGAAAGAGTTTCCACTATAAAATTGTGGTGTAACCTATCTTATTTCTATGGCTTGCATTTTTAATTTTATATTATTTGTCTTGGTACACTATGCACCCCCCTCTAATGTAAACTTATAAGATCCTATAGGTAACTTAGTACCCACAATTGTAGGAGGGACAACACGTGGGTTGCTATTCTATACCACCCAGGAGGTATTTTTGGATACTTGTGGGGATCCAAGAATGGGAAGAAGTTAGTTCCTCTAATGTGATTCCAATGCGGATTATTTATTTTGATTCCTTCTATTCGATTTTTCAAGCATGGAATCATTTATCTTATCGAATAAAAAATTTCAAGCAGCCAAGATTTTATGCATCTGCAATGTGACGTGACAAACTATTGTTCTCAACATCCATACCATTACCACAATAATAATCTTATTTCCCTAGGTTATAAAATCGTATGCTTTATATGTGTACATTCTTCAAAATAAGTAGGCAACTTAATTTTGTCACCCAACAAACCTTCTTGACCACCAAAGCTATTCTTTATCGTATTTGATTGCCACTCCAATTTAGGTGCCCAATCAACAATTTTAGTTGCCCAAGTCCTCGTCTTCGACCCTTGGCCTAGTTCTAGGTTTGGGTGCTTATACAGTCGATTTGGTTGGCCAAACTCGTAACAGAGAAAGTCATAACGAAGAACCATGTACTGTTCTTCAATCCATTAAACATGAATTTGCCCCTAACTTGTTTCTCAACTCTACCAAACATCTGGACTAAATTTGAATTGTAGAATTTAGACATAAGTTCAAGCTTAATTAAGGAAATATTAAATTAAACTTCTATGAATAAGTCATCACGAAATTTACCTTAAAACACGATTATGCTCATTAAAACTCTACATGGTTGAATATAAGGAAACATGGGGTCCCTTCCCAATGCTGAGTGTAAATGATGTGAAATTCGTCGAAGAAGATTATTGGGTAATTTGGGTGTCTTCCAGGTTTAGGTCGCTAAAACCTTTGGTCCCCTAAATGAGTTGGATGGATAAGCTCGTGGCCTATCCCTCTTTATTGCATGCTTGCCTGAATTTAGTCAAGCAAACTCAACATATTGGCCACCTGAAATCATAAGAAACACATCTCTTTTATTCAAATCTCACATAGTTTCTTTGTGAACTTAGTAGATGATGATAGACAAGGAAAATATGGCAAGAAGCTAGGATTCTCTAGTTGATTGTCATTAGGAACCCGATCTTTCCCTAAAATTACAAAGAAAAAGGAACTCTTAATTATAACACCTAACGCTCCACACGTATGAAGTAGAGATCGAGAAGCTTTAGAATTCCCACCTAACTCTTTAGATTGGCATTGGAACTGCACTGACATTCAGCTTAGTTCGAATAAGGCAAAGCTCGATGTCTATTCATTTTTCCACACTTATGAAAGTGATGAAAAGCAACCATGGGTTTTTGAGCTATATGAATTTTCCAACAAAAAGAACATGAAATATCGTGTCACCCATGCATTTTCTCAATTAGATTCCAATTTCCTCCAAGATTATTGTGATAGAGAGAGAGGACCAGTTCAGCAGATAATGAAATTAGGTTTCATAGCGTGAGGCACTTGAAGAGAGAGAGAGAGAGGGAGATAAGAAAAATGAAATTAAGTTTCATGGACCAGTTCAACAGATAATTAAGGTGGGCTTGTTAAGGTTTCTTGGCATGATATAATTAATAAACACCTTCAAATTAATGCAACCAATCACAATCAAGTTTGGAACTTTCTGGTCCACGTGCGTACCCTTCAAGTCTGGTTCTTATCCTATGCAATTATCAAAATCCAACGTCATGATCTATCATATTATGTTTATTGTCGTGTCGTGCTCTAGAAGGGATAAATCCAAGGGTCAATCCATTTTCTACGGAGGACCTCAAGCCAGAAATAATCTTGAAGCATAAAAACCCAAAATATAGAACCATTTTGACTTGGACCTCTTCCATTAGGATGTTGGAATGAATATGCACGGTAACTTAATTATAAAGCTCGACAACTTTTCCAGGAGAACTTATCAAAGAAGGCTGCTCGATCGATACATCCATATGAACACACGGTTGCTTGTTTTGAGACATTAGTATTCCCTGCTCTACGTACCTCTATATATAAATGAAGTCCCTTCCTGTGCTCTGGGATTATAAGCTCAACTCAAGAAATACCATTCACCTTAATGGAATATATCCAATCAGAAAGGAGATGGCATCCCAGATGCTCAGCGTGCTCCTCCTCGTCCTCGTAGCTTTGGCTTACTCCCAAGTGGCCTTCGCATATGATCCAAGCCCCCTCCAGGACTTTTGCGTTGCGGGCAGTACATCGAAAGGTATGCATATATACCTATAGCTCGAGATATATACATTTGAAAAAAAATATAAACAACTGGGCGTGCATATATATGACGATGGTATTAAACTTCGTCATCATGTGATGGTACGCATATATATGGGAACCTGGTAATAAAAGAATTTTTAACTAACTTGCGATCGATGGTATTTATGCAGTGTTTGTGAATGGATTCACGTGCAAGAACCCTGCGAAGGTGACGGCCGAAGATTTCTTATTCTCGGGGCTGGATCGCCCTGGTGATACCGATAACCAGCTTGGCTCGAGCGTCACCCCTGTGACCGTGGCGCAGATCCCAGGCCTTACCACGCTTGGCATCTCGATGGCCCGCCTCGACTTCGAGCCTAAGGGAATCAACCCTCCCCACACCCATCCACGTGCCACCGAGATCCTTACCGTGCTCGAAGGGAAGCTGGGCGTGGGGTTCGTCACCTCCAACCAAGCCGATGGTGGCAACCGCCTCATTAGCAAGATCCTCAACAAGGGAGATGTGTTCGTGTTCCCAATCGGTCTCATCCATTTCCAGATCAACGTCGGTCGCACCAAAGCCGTCGCTATATCTGGGTTGAGCAGCCAAAACCCCGGTACCATCACCGTGGCCAACGCCCTCTTCGGCTCCGACCCCTCCATCGATCCCAACGTCCTCCAAAAAGCTTTCCAGCTTAAGAAGGACGTCATCGACTACCTGCTAGATCGATTCTAATCTAGTCAATTGAACGACAAACTATATATATATATATATGTGTGTGTGTGTGATCGATGCATGTCTTAGTGTTTTTCCTTTTAAGGGTTTGTGTCAAGTGGTCCCATAAGTACCATCGTGTTTGTTTAGTTTTGCAAGATTAGCATGTTCAATATGTTCCCATGCATATGACTATCTACGATAAAGATGGATTCTCAAAGTCATTCATGTAGTTTGTACTTGTACGAATGTGATCGATATACTAAAAACGATTACCATGTCGATTATATATATATGTTTCCCCGATTCATATCTTGTCTCAAACTAAATTGTCGACATACTTAGCGTTGATCGATGGGCATTGAATCCTTAAGTACAATGTGAATTCATATTTTTCCTGATATGATGGAGAGGACAATCAGATTGGCATAATAAATCAACCAAATGAATTAATCATCCATTAAAAATGCCATGCCTTGCATGCTGACTGGTCATACAAGTGATAATTTATTAAAAAAGATTCTTGAGTAAAAGGAGAAATCCTTAAAAACCATCCTCTTCCATCAAATATCTATGGTTGACATGGTGTGATAGTGAGAACTCCAGAGATAATACCAAATATATACACGAATTTGTCTTCGATTGATATACCATGGGCAATCCTCTTAACTCCCCAGGTGCTCCTACCTCTCAAGAGTTGGAGAAAATTAGATAATTTCAAGGCAAGGCTTTAAGTTAAACTATGTACAACCCAATCACTAACAACAGAACTAGTCCAAATGGGGATTCTATTAAGAATTCTCAAAATAATTTTCTAATATATTAATAATCAAGTCCACGAACGTGAATCATTCGATAGCTCTCTTGATCCCTTAAACTCCTAGAACGTCTAGCACTAGTTACAACCTAATCTCTAGAATAGAAATTAGACCAGATTGGTATTTTATATAGTATTTTTGAGATAGCCCTTAAACGCAATGTATTGGAACCTATTTCCAAAGTTGATTGGTTTTGGTATTAACAAAAGAAATACCAATTGTTTATACTTGTAGATTAACTATACAAGTTTTAAGTCACATGAATCCAGAAGTACCCAATGGATAACTGTTCAAGGGCCAAGATTCTCACCGTGCATCATGAGGCTCCGAACACGTCTCAGCCCTTCATGTGTAATGAATGGCTCTGATATCAATTGAAGTATTTAGGGGATTACGTGAGGGCATGGATGCAGTGGATGCAGAAGTGTCAATTGTCAAGGTATGACAAATATTGGAAGCTCTATTGTCAGAAGCTACCTTACAGGGTTATACCCAGTATATATTAACCATCAAAAATATAAATTAGTGGAAATTTCTCTGTATTTTCAGGCTATGTACTGTGTAAAGCCATTCACAGACTGATTTGCTTTCCAAGGTGTAGCCTATCGTGTTGAGTACGTGTAAGTTTTACTTGGGTTTTGCACCCACTATCTGTTGACCTTTTGGAAATTGCCAACATTAGATGAAGGATTCTTTGTTTTAGTTGTAAAAAAAAAAAAAAATGTCACATGAATCCGCGATTTCTAAGCTCAAATGTGATACATTTCCATCCTCATGGAAGCAACTAATATTGAAATGTGGTTCGAGGCCATATAAAAAAGGATTTAATTCAAGCTCAAGGAATTCAAAGAAAGACTTTTCCTTTTCAATTTTTGGATCTTTGCAGCCACCTTAAAAGATGTATTTCAATAATCTCAAATTAACTTAGAGATAATAAGATTTCAACTTTGCAAACAACTTTCCCAATCACAACTTAAAACCAACCTTTGAGCTCCAAAAACATGGCAAATACAGACATTGGCTACGTGGCTCTGTACTAGTTATATATTGAACCTCACTATAGATATTTAGCCTACACAAGTGCTGCAAACTTTGAAATCCCAAATGTTAAAACATTCATAACAAATACAAAAGTAGCCATTTGTACCTCTTTTAACCATTATTGATACTCAAGCTGCCTTTCCAACGGTTAACTAATTTGGCTTTTAGGCTTTAAAAAATTATACATGAGGTACCATTGTGGTACAATTGTTTATACTTGTAGATTAACCATACAAGTTTTAAGTCACATGAATCCATGACTTCTAAGCTCAAATGTGATACATTTCCATGCTCATGGAAGCAACTAATATTGAAATGTGGTTTAATGAAATGTGGTTCGAGGCCATA
Source organism: Thalassia testudinum (assembly GCA_037157565.1). Taxonomy (NCBI): domain Eukaryota; kingdom Viridiplantae; phylum Streptophyta; class Magnoliopsida; order Alismatales; family Hydrocharitaceae; genus Thalassia; species Thalassia testudinum. The sequence continues at coordinate 15,116,225 of JAZHRO010000067.1, read as the reverse complement.
TAAAAACAGATTGAATTCAAGCTCAAGGAATTCAAAGAAAGACTTTTCCTTTTTCAATTTTTCTACCTTTGTTGCCTCCTTGAAAGATGTATTTCAATAACCTCAAATTAACTTAGAGATAATAAGATTTCACTTGTGCAAACAACTTTCTAAATCACAACTTAAAACCAACCTCCTAGCTCCAAAAACATGGCAAATATAGGCATTCAGCCTTGGCTATTGGTACATGTCTTTGTACAAGTTGTTGAACCTCACTATAGATATTTAGCCTACACAAGTGTTGCAAACTTTGAAAATTCAAATGTTAAAACATTCATAACAAATACCAAAGTAGCCATTTGTACCTTTTTTAATCATTATCGATACTCAAGCTTCCATATCAATGGTTAAATAATTTGGCTTCTAGACTTTAAAAGATTATACATGAGGTACCATTGTGGTATAACTTTTCAGTACCAGTAGAACAACTTGTTATGGCTAAAAAATTGATTCCTTACTAATTCTTCCTAACTCAATTTGATTTAATGCTAATTCTTTCTCTAACAACTAGTACTAAATCACAGAGCCCATAAATAGGCCTCCAAAGCATCCCTTTGGAGTACACAAGCATAAGGGAAAAATCCCTTCTAAGAATTCTCTTCTATTGCCTTCATACTCAATTCAAGCTCTGCACTAGCACCTACACTCTAGTTCTCAAAATTCCATTATTTTCTTGATTTCCCTACACTTACCATAATACCTCCCAAATACATATTGCATCCTTTATGCAATTTCGATATCCCTCACGAAAAGAGAAAGAGCCCCCAAAACCTCAAAGCAAATCCCAACCCCTAAACCTCTCGAGCACCCAATTCTTCCTTACGTTGCCAAATCACATTCTCCCAAACATCCCACATGCCCATCATAAAACCCATTTAGTGTTTTCCACCATCATGCTCTTCTCACACTCGTTCATCTTCTTCTATTCCTTATCGTTGTGGTGCTTAGTCTCATCTAATACCTCCTAACATCAACCGTCCCCTACTAATCATCGTGGCACCCAATCACACCCTATGCTACTATTATGACCTGAAATCCAATTTCGAACCCATTCCTGAATTAAGTATGCCAAGACAAATTTGTCGACACTTGTTTGGTGTGAATCAAGTTAACGTGACCCAACAACGAGAAAACAAGTGTTTCGGTAAACCCAATGAACCTTCAGCTATACCTTTCTTGGAATATTTCATATATGGTACCGTTGGATTCCTCCTGTCACAAGCTTTCTTCTACTTTATAGAAATTTGAGTTGTGAAACTCAAGTTACGTACATGCAAAACACATTGAAGAGTGTAGGCACACGTGAATCGTAATGGGGGGTATTTTTGTCCGAACCATTTGCTAGCTTTCTAAGATCAAACCCTACCCTAGTACTATAAATAGTACCCTTTCAAGCATCGTGCCTCCATCACAATGGTCCTTGTGTCAAAAACTTGAGAAATCACAAGAAAGTGAGAGAGAGAGAGAATGAGAGAAGAGAGAGAAGAGAGAGAGAGAGAGACGACGAGAGAGAATGAGAGAAGAGAAAGAATAGAGAGAGAGAGATCCTTCTCTCCCTTACTAGTATGCACGTGAGAAAGGAAGGTAGGGATAAATACCACCCTCATAAGCAATATATCTAAACAAGGTTTTTAACAAAACTGAACATGAAAAGTTACGGTTGTGCAGAACTCTGGCTAAAAGTATTTGAAACACCACCAAAACCAACTGAAGCTATAAGAAAGGCATGCGTGGAGAATACGCATAGCTTGAATGCCATGAAATCATATCTGAATAGATTGTTTAAATTAGAAAAAAATGGATTACTGGGTTGTGTTTGGCCAAAGGTTCCAAAGGAAAAGCCACTTGATGTTGGAGCAGGCAATGATGATTGAAATGGACTGGAAAATGATGGCTGCATCTAGGACACAAATGAAACAAATTCTGAAAATTTGCCTAAAAAGTTGTACATTGTTAACTGAGAAACAAGTAATGACAACATGCATGTAAATGCATGCATCTGGAAATGTACATGCACGTAAAGAACTACATGTACACCCATATGCATATCTGCATGAAATTTTGTGCACTTGTGTCTGTAATCCAGATATAATCTAAGGCCGTGTTTGTTATGCGTCATTGGGCCCATATCCCGTGTTACGACCTGATCCCAGATCCCTACAGGACCCGAGATCGGCCCTCCTCGACTAATCCCAAGACTTAGTCGTCCAACGAGAAATAACCAAAAATAGTAAATAATTCACATCCACACATGCAATGTAACTAAGTAGAAAGAAATCAAGAGACAGTAAAAGAACAGAGTGAATAGTCTATCAATATTATAGGCCATCACAACTACGACAGAGAAAAGTACAGCGGAAAAGTAACTGAAACAGTATTTCATAGAACAAAATACTCACTACTACAACATAAGCTAGGGAAACAGTAAGAAAATGCAGCTAAGGCTGGGCTTGACTGGGCTCAGCTCCCTCTACAGCCGATGGTGCTGGCTGCTTAACTCCCTGACTTGAACAAGGTTATAAAATTTTCTGAGTCAGCGAACGCTAAGTAGAGTGGTAATTCAGCCATTTACATGTAATTTAGACAAGCAATTAATTAACGCAGTTAAGTAACTCTCCATTTTCATTTTTCTCAACCAAGTAGTTCAAATTTGTAGCTCCTCTATTCACCTAATCATTTCTTGATCTAGCCTGTTCCTCACAGGAACGATCTTGACTGCAGTCTTTTCCATGATGTAGGATGTGCACGTGATGCTCTCCTGGTTGGGAGAGTCCCCCATGGCAATCCTACACCCAGTCAACCACCCCGAGGTCATGGTCGCGACATAACGGTGACTACAACATGCGTGATAAGCATGCGGGTAGCTACCTCGCACTGGCACGCGGTCGGTCGTTTTCACTAGTTGGTACACCCAAAGGACAGCACAGGGCCTTGCCCTCTCAGAACAGGGGTCTCGCTCCTCCACAGTTTGCATACCCTCGTCCTACTATCCCGGTTTGCCTAGTGGGCCTAACAAGAGAGGGTGTAGGATGGCTAGTCCTAACCTTGGGCCCCGTAAGGTAGCTAGCTCCCTCCCTATACTAAGTAGCACACCTCGGTACCACGTACGCGAGGGTCGAATAGGAGTCGGTGTAGAGTGACTAGTCTTAACCCCGGGTCTCAACCCAAGGGGAAGCTAGCTCCCCTTTACACTAAAAGACAATAGCTCTCCTTGGTACCGCGTACACAAAGATCAGCTCACTTTCCATCTACAGAATTTCTTCTCCTAATTCCCCGTAGGGTTCATGCTAGTATTTCTTTTGTTTCATTTCCACCATTCCGATTTCTCTGTTCACATTATCGGTTTCATTTTTAAAACAGGCAGCTCGTGATCTACTAACTGAGAAAGCATCATATCAATAAACCAATACATTTGTTAGCATTTAGAGTTTTACATGCATCTCAAGTAAACAGTGCAACTCAACCATACTCATTTGTTTCTGTCCTAGGGTTCATTCTCATCCTAGGATTTTACATGTATCTCTAGTATACAGTATAGCTCAAACCATACTCATTTGTTCCTGCCCTAGGGTTCATACTCATCCTAGGGTTTTATTCAAGTTATTTTAAACATGCAATTTCTTTATTTAAATCATAATATTGATGTAAACCACTCTACTGGAAAACACGAGAGGAATGGGGGCTCGGATCGCAGATCTCGTCACCTCTGAGGCTCCCGTGTACTCGACTGGCTGGAGACCTATACAATTAACCAACCACATCAAATGAGTCCAAAATCGTACACAAGTGTCATTAACTTGTAGAGGAACTCAAGCGAAAAACAACGGTACTTCGTTTGCGGAAATCAGATTCCGTTTAGGCCCTAAATAGGCCAAAAATACCCACACTGTCCAAAATCAAATGTCTGAGACTATCCCCAGACATCTTAAATGATGTCAGTACTCACCCTGGATTTCCTGTGGCTACCTTGGACGTCTGAACCCTTCCACGATCGTCTAAGGAGAGTTCCAGACATCGGACTCTCCTCCTAGCCGTCTGGAGGTATGGTCAGACATCTGGCGATGTGTCCAGACTTCCGAAAGCACCTTGAAGGGCATACCCCACCCCTTTCCAATGCTCTGCCCCCTACATACATATGCGCAGGTAAAAACAGCTGGACAAATTTCCTGCGGTAAGGCTTTCATAGCCGTAAACCACACAAAAGCACGTACCTTGCCACTAAGCGTGCTTTCAAACATCCGACTTCAGCTTCGAACGTCCTTCTACTACTCCAGACGTCTGAGAGATGCTCCAGAATCTAATACTAGAAAATATTCAGTACGTAGAACTTTCCCACAAACTGTCTCCTTCGCGAGCTCACCCGCAGGAGCTGTAGCAGTGCCTCCAGCGGCTGCAGGAGGTCAAGGCTTCTGCTCGTAAGCTCCTCCTCCTTACCTACGCCCTCGACTCCTCTCACATGAGCTCCTCCAAGCTCCTGTGGCTCCCTCACGAGCTCCTCCTCTCAAGCTCCTCCCACGCTCTCGCTCCCCTCTCCTCCACCACATCCCATCTCTCTCTCTTCTTCCTCTCCACACGCCACGCTGGAAGGAAGGGAGAAAGGTGGCAGCTGACAGGAGGGAAAGATGGAGGTGGTGGCTGGTTAAGAAAGGGAGAGTGGCATGGGTGTGGGGTTTAAATAGGAAAGGGTTAGTGTTTGGGGTAAGAAGAGAGAGAGATGGGTACATGTGTGCATGCGCGGAAAAAGAATACAAGGTACGGTTCTTTTACTTTCAGACATTCGACCCTCTATCCAAACGTCTGGACAGACGTCTGGCGACTAATCCAAACGTCTTAAACAACCCAAAAAGGCCAGCGGGTCATTTTAACATAACAAACTTAAAGGAAGTTTCATCCCTGAAACTTAAGCCAAGTAGGGTGCAGAAAAGTAGCGTAAAAGTGCATAACAAACTTAAAGAAGATCAAAGTAGATCTGAAAAGACGTACCCTCAAAAATCTCTGGGTACTATTCTCGCATTGCCGCCTCAGGCTTCCAAGTGGCTTCCTCGTATCGATGGCTTCTCCATAGGAATTTCACCAGTGATACCTACTTCCATCTTAGACTTCGGATGGCTCTGTCTAGTATCTGTACTGGCCCTCGGGATAGGTCAGGTCGTCTCCCACCTCGACACTCTCATGGCTCAAAATGTGGCTGGGATCGGCAACATACTTCCTAAGGTTGGACATGTGGAACACGTCGTGCACTCCAGAGAGTTGGGGAGGAAGGGAAAGTCGATAAGCAACGGGCCCAACCTGCTCCAAAACCTCAAAGGGTCCCACAAACCTTGGCAAAAGCTTCCCTTTCACCCAAAAATGTTGCAAGCCCTTCATGGGTGAAACATGGAGAAAGACGTAATCCTCAACCTTGAACTGTACCTCCCTACGCTTCCTATCTGCGCAGCTCTTCTGCCTACTCACAACAGTGCAGAGTCGCTTGTGAATCTGCTCTATCACCTCCTGACTCTGTCAGATCAGCTTGGGGCCAAACTTACATATTGGAAAATGGGTCATTCTGGAGGGCGTTGAGGTCCTCGCAGGTCTGAGGAGCCTCAAGAAAGTCAGAGTATGAGGGTTTAGAGTTCCCTCCACTAGAATAGAGCGGATCGGAGGTCCCTCCAGTCCGGGAGTCAGACAGGGGAGGATATGGGTCCATCCACTGAGAAGATCGACGATAGACGTTCTGCACAGTTTCCCTCGCAAGAGGTGGCTGTGCAAATGAGTTTTGCGTAGAGGTGGCTCGTTGCAGATGCCGAGTTAGCTCATCCACATTCTTCTCTATGACAGAGACCTTGTCCAATCGACTGGCCATCATCTCCAAGTCGACGGATGCGGACAAGCCCTACGTCTCATGTGCTCCCCTAAGATTCGTCGATGCATGGGCATTCGTCCGGTCGAATAAGCCCATGGAGTCATTATTAATGGAGTTCTCGCACATATTTTTGAGAATCTCCCACACCATGTCCTCATGTTGACCCATGATGTTTCCTCCGCAGGTTGTATTGACTAATAATCGAATGTCTTCACGCAGTCCATGGTAAAAAGACTGGACTTGTTCCTATTTAGGAACTCCGTGATGGGGGCACTTTTGCATGAGATCTAAGAATCGATCCCATGCCTCATGAAGAGGTTCTCTCGATTGTTGAGTGAAATGAGTGATCTGGTGGCGCAAGGCATTTGTTCGGCCAACGGGGAAGAACTTTTTCAAAAATTCGGACTAGAGTTCAACCCATGTGTTGATCGGACGAGTCTAAGTTTGATACCAATGAGTATCCTTGTCCATGAGGGGGAAAGAAAACATCTTTATGAGCAGAATATCCCGATTTTGTGCATCTGACCTGAAGGTCTAGGCCAGATGTTTGAGCTGCTTAATGTGCTGGAATGGATCCTCGAAGTTAAGCTCATGGAATTTTGGTATGGCATGAATCATATTGGGCTTGAGTTCAGAATCAGGACCTCCAGCCAGGATTTGGACTTGAAGCTTAATTGCCACTACAGTTAGATTATAGTGATCTCGCATCATAGGATGCTGCGGTGGGTTTGCAAAGTTTTGGAAGAGATCATTTAGGCACTGAAGTTGGTGCTCAAGGTTGTTCACTTCTTCAACGAGTTGTGCCATGATGGAAGAAGGAGAACTTGGTTCTGAATCAGAGGAAAGATTTATGTGGTGGGGTTGCTACACAAACAAGGGCGTCGAGGCTTGGCCTCGGGGGGGGGAGGTGGATTTCTAAAGGAGGTCTTAAGGACCTCCTACCAAACATGCACTGAAGGATTTGATGAGATCAGAATGTGCTGGAACCAATTGAGACACCCAAAAGAAATGTTGGGTGACTATAGAGGTTCGGGGCGGATGATACCCCTTAGTCAGAAAGGTCGTCCACCTGGGAAATACCTGGGCAGCAGAGAGGGAGAGTCCCGCAAAGATCCCTACACGGTAGAGCATCCCCACGAGTTACAGGGTTTCCCCCACCCGACCTCTCTTGTCACTGAGATTCCAGGTAGACCAGAATGGGGACCTTGACCTCTTAAGTCTACCTTTTTTAATTAAGACCAAGGTGCTTAGGGTTCCACTTGAACTTTAGGCCTTTTTAGTGCAAAGTGACCTAATTTTAAGGTTGGTTGACCTAAAGGATCAACTTCATCTCTTTGTTCCTTTGAGAGCTTTTAGGTTCTTTTTTTTAGGGTTCAAGAGAATTAAGAGCCTAATTTGCTTAGTGTTTCTCTTGGATAAATCTTTTCAAACAAGGCTTAGGCACACCTCCTTTTGAAATTTTTGATTCTTTGCTTAAAAGAAGATGTGTCTCTAAAATCCTAGATTGAAATCCTTAGGTTGGATCTATTTGGTCCAATTTAGTTGCCTCAAAAATTGGTATCTAGGGTTCAATCAAGTAGGTTTTAGCCCTAGTTACCTTAATTGGATGTGCAATTCAAAATGTGTTGAAAGTAAAAATCAGGCAACTTTTGTGAATTACTAAATATGGAAGTAGGTAGCCCTAGATTGATTTGTCTTTATTTTCCTTTTCATATTTTGAGGGGATTAAGAGAGAGGGCAATGAAGATTTACCTGTTCTTGGTGTGGTTGTTGTGTGGCTGTTTTCTTTAGTTTTCTTCCCCTGAAACAAACACAGCAAAAGAGAGAGAGATTAAGTCAGTACTGAATCAGTGGTTGTGATCAAAGTTTCTAAAATGCCCGTTGCTCCCCTGCAACGGCACGAAAAAATGTTATAACACTTTGTCGTGTTTTAAATCAGTCTCATTGCAGTATAGTCGAAAAAGCGTTATAAAAAAATAAGAAGTTTTTATTACTCGAAAACCTAGGTATCCAAGGTCGAACTCAGGGAGCAAATTGGTATTTTAAAAGCTAAAATCACAACTTTGAAATTACTCAAAAGATGATATCAATGCAATTCAATGTATATGAAATCTAGAGAGAGAAAATGCAAAAAGAAATAAAATGTCTCTCTTCTTTCTTCTTCTCTTTTCTCTTCCTTCTTTTTTTCTGTGACTTCTTCTTCCTTCTTTTTCTTCTCTCTTTCTTTTCCTTTTTCTTTCCTCTGCCTTTGATTCTCTAGACTCCTTCCTTTCTTCTTTGATTCCTCTCTTTCTCTGCGTGCTTTGGTCTTGGCTTTTCTTCTTCTCTTCTTCCTTGACTTCTCTGCCCTTGGTTCTCTAATTGGCCACACCTTCTCCTTCTTTCTTTCTCTGACTTTCCTCTTTCTTTTCGAATCAGACATCTTAACTTGTGATTGCTACAGTGCCTTCAGCTCCTTCTCCGTCTCTTTCTTCTCTGCCTCTGTCTATCTTCTTCTTCTTCTTTTTCTTCTTTTGCGGCTCCTTTTTCTTTTGTTCTTGATTCCTCCTACCTTCTTCCTTGGCTTTTGCCTTGCCTTTCTTCTTCAGCTGCGCCTCCAAGTCCTTCTGTTGAACGTTTACGAACCTACGCTAACGTGTTTGATTTTGGAAAACCTGTCGTTGTAGTTCGAAAGCGAAGAATTCGTGTTCAACAAATAAAATTTATACCGAAATTAAAATTCTGGGTCGAACACAGGGAGGCGGACGTTTGATTTAAAAACTACGCATTTCTTTTTATTTGTTACAGAATAATTCAATTTAGAACTATCTAATTATTTACAATAAATAGAAGAGAGAGAGAGTAAGAGAGAAAGAGAATATTATACAGAGAAATCAAAATGAGATGTAGAATAAACAAGGAATTTTTGCGTTGAAGAGATTGTTCATTACAACTTGAAAGCATAAAATAATTACTCTAGAAAGCGATAAATTTACTCTAGAAAGCATTAAAAGAATGGAGGGAGAAATGTCCTCCCCGACGGTCGCTTGGAGGACGAGTAGATTAATCTAGAAAGCAGCAAATCTATACTATAAAGCGGTAAAAAGAATAGGGAGAGAGAAATCCTCCTCGACGGTTGCTTGGAGGACGAGCCGGATGGGACGATGCCTGGGCGAAGGAGAACGAAGTGGGACGAAGGAGGACGAATCAGAAGAATGGGAACGAAGTAGCACGCCGTCGTCATCTTGGGATCCACTTCCGAAGGGGAACGAAAATTGGACTTTATCTCGCCAGAAGCATCCTGGATGTGGGACAAGCTTCTCTTGAGCTTTGGAGGGGTAGAGAAGAGAAAGAAGGGATGAGAATTTCGTATGGAGGGGGTCTCCTTTTATAGTTGCAAGGAGTGGGGGCAAAATGGACATTACAACTTCAAAATAATAAAAGAGGGGTCTTTAGTGACGGATTTATCCGTCACTAAAGCCCCCTTCTTGGGCGATGTGGGCGGCTCGCGCGCGCCCGCTTGGCTGCTCGTGCGCACAACGCCCGCGCACGTCCATTGATTTTCAGCCGTCCGATCGCGAGATCGGACGGCTTAAAATCGCGCCTTCATCTGCTGCAACCCGCCCGCCTGCACGTGCGATTGCGCATTACGCGGGGCTTTCAATCGCGCGTCGGCGCTATCGGGCGCCCGCGACCGCACGATCTCCATCTGATGCTCCACGTGCCTCAATTACCCGCGCCTTCAATCCCCTCACCGTGGCTCGAACCCGCGCCCCGCGCTCGACCGCTGCGCTGTGGGGCGCGGATGGTCGAGCGCACGTTTTAGGCGCTGGGCGACCACAGCCGTTGGATCTCCATCTGACGGCAGAGAGCGATCGGGCGGGAGCCTTCACAAAATGCAAGCGGCCGTTTGGGAGGCTGAGATGGTACCACGTGGCGCCATCTTGGCCATCCATCTTCTGGAAGTTGTAGATGGTGCCACGGATGTCGGATTGACTCGATTTTTGTGTCGTTAGGCTGCGATTGTCGATCCGAATTCATCCATGCGGTCAGATTTGTCATCTGAAGTGCTATTGTCAACGTTTTTGTGCGGATTTAAAGGCGTATTACGTTGCAGTAGAACCAACAAAACGTTTAAACAAATATAAATAATTTTATTACTCGAACAACTAGAGTATCCGAGGTCGAACACAGGGGGCAAACTTAGTACTTTGTAAAACCCAAGAATACAACTGTTAAATGCAAATATAATTGATTCAAAGAGTTTTAAAAAAGATGTAAAAAAAATAGAATTAGACGTCTGATTTATGTATCAGACGTCTTAAATGTGATCTTTCTTTCTCTCTTCCTTCTTCTGCTTTGCCTTTCTGATCTCTTTGCAATCTTCCCTTGTCCTTCTTCTTCTTCTCTGCGAAGACTTCTTTCTTTCTTCTTCTGTCTTGCTCCTCCTTTCTTCGTTGCCTTCTTCTTCTTCTTTGGCTTGCTTTTCCTTCTTCTGCAGCGGCCAAGTCCTTCTCCTGCGATCAGCTTGCTTGCACAGGAGCAAAACCTAACCCTTCTCCCTCTACCCGCGCGTCTCTCTCTCTCAAGCAATTCACTCAAACCGCTCTACCAGAGCCACAGTCTGAATCGGGTCGGATCGTACCCGGGACCAGGCGCACCTGCAGGTGTGTGATGCACGAGGAGTGCGTAGGTCTAGGTCGGGTCGGATCCGCCAGGTCCGCGTGGTCAGGCCACGGACGAGGCGGGTGGGGTCAGTGAGGGACCTCACCCCTGTGCTTACTGAGGCGATAAGAGTAAAATGCAAAAACAACTTATATGGTACCTGACGGTTGCAATCCCACGATGTGGGACTATCTGGTCTCGCCTTCACGCGCGCCTGCAGAAGCCTCGTCGTGCGATTGCCCCGCAGCTGCTGGCTCTGCTAGCGCTCCTTGGCTGGACTCGTTCACCTCGCGACACTCGCGCTAGTATGCAGCACCTTAGCCTGGAAGACCGGGTGCCTGGAGCTTCATCAGAGGTCGTCCATGGCGGCAGCAGCTCAAACCCTATCCTACACAAAACGCGCCTCTCGGCCAAATCAGAATAGCTAGAGACCTTCGCCGTGGCACGGCGAAGGCGGTGGGCAGTGCTGCAGGCCGCAGGTCGGCCTAGGCGTGCGTGCCTAGGTCAACCTGTGGCCGGAGATGGTGGGTTGGTCGGGGGGTGATTGTGGAGGGCTGGAGTGGCAGTGGTAGGGTGGAGTGTGTTCCTGGAGGTGAGGCGGAGCTTTCGAGGTGGTTGGCAAGCCGTGTGGAGGGCTGGAGTGGTGTGGGCGGCTCGCCGGAGTGTGGTCGGAGGCGAAGATGATGGAGGTGGTTAGCGTCTGTCGAAGGTCGATCAAGGGAGATAATAGGGGGAAAAGAGAGAGGAGAGGGTGGAGAACGTATCTGGGGTTGTCTGGAGGGAAGGGAGGCGGCGGAGAGGATGGCTCGTGACTGCCGTCGTCGGGGAAGAAAGACCCTGGGGGAGGAAGCGGCGACGAAGATGAGGTCAGGAGCTTGCACGCAGGGTACAGCGCGCCGCGGGAGGAAGAGGCGGAGAGGACTCTGCTGCTGGTATGGCAGCAGAGTGACGAGAAGGAGGGAAGGCGGTCGCCGGAGCTTGTGGGTCGTTTGGCCGGAGATGGGAGAGAAGAAATTTGGAGGGGATCTCCGTCAAAATCAAGCTTATGATGAGCGGCCGGGTCCGGGGGGTGTTTTGTAGGTGCTGGCCGCTCCTATCAGTGCGTGAAAAACGCGCAATTAGGTCAGCCGGCTCGCCGGAGTTGGAAGGAAGGAAGATACCCAAATCTCTCGTGCGTTCGCACGAGAGATTGGGTTCACGCCAGCGAATTTGATTGGCTTTAGAAGGAAGGGAATTCCTCAGAGAATCTCCCTTCCATTTCTGGGAGAGAATCTCTGAGGAATTAGAGAGCAATCTCTCTCGAAACTTCGTCAAAGCTCGGTTCTGCCCTAGCAATGGCGGCAGGACCGGTTTGCAAAGAAGGCGAAGAACCTAGGGGGCTCTCTGCAAGGATATTCAAAAGATAGGGACCTATTTGTGATTTGGGTGTACTAACTTGCAAAGTAGGTCAGGATGACCTCCCCTTAGGTCCAAATTTTGGTACAAACCTAATTTTGACCTAAAGAATCCAATGGTGAAGTTGGATTTTAGGTTTGACCTCGTTTGACTGGATATTTTGCGTAAAAATCCAAATTAGGTTAATTGAAGAGCTAAGACCCTAATCTAGGTCAAACTAGGTTCCAAAGGCCAAATTAAGTGTTCTAAACCCTAGAGGATGTTTTTCTATGATTTTTAGAGGGTTTGCTTGATTTTTATTCTGACCGAAACCTTGTTAATTTAAGCGGGTCTGTTTTAGGGTTACCAAGTGTCATTTAATTCTTAGATTACACATAAACCCATTTCTGATTAATTCAACCCACTTTTTATCTCATTTGGACCATTTGACCTATGCTTTGCTTCTGAGAAATCCCGTTTATGTACTGCAATGGTAAAATTGCAGTTTTAACCTTTATTTCATGTTTTCTTCTCAGAGCACTTGTTCCTTCAGTTAAGCCTTCTTCTAGGTTATGTAGGAGCTTTTATCTTCTTTATTGGGTCAAAATGAGCTAGTTATGGCTCATGATGAGGCTCTCATCAAGTTCGGATTTACACCATCCTGGCCCTTGATCTTCTAGGGTTCCCCGATCTTTATCTGATGCTATGGATGCCTGATTAGGGCGATCTTGGAGTCGTTGAACTCCAATCGTCGCCCTAATCACATCCATACGGTTGGATCTTTGATCCGATGCCCCGATAAATTGTTTGCCCTGTCCAAGCACATAAAAAAAGATAATTAACCTCCATTTTATTCAAACTACTCTAAATGCGAGATGATGCATGTTATGCAATATTTATATCATGAAATGCAATCCTATGCTTAAGAACATGCATAAATAGACATTTTAAGTGGTGTAAATGTGTTTACATCATACCCCCATGCCTATCTTTTGCTAGTCCCTAGCAAAAACTATATGCTATTTATAAAAGAATTAGGTTAGATTATTTGGACCTGAGTTATTTTCAATCATTAAGAAATTGTCTACTTAGGAACTGAACTTTCAAAGACACAACAGTGCCCAGGTATCAGCCAAAATGCAGACCGCCTCAAGCCCTCGCCTTATTCAAAGAAAAATTTCTTTTTCTCTTTTTACTCTTTTCTAATTTTTTTTTTTTGGAATTTCAAATTTTAGGGTTCAAGAGTGGCTTTCTACGATCATTCAACTCACCCAAGATTTGATGAGAACCCTAAGTTTTAAGCATCTTATTGTGATTGTGATAGACTCGTTGACCGGCAATTAGAATGGACTTCGGATTTCTACGCCTCTAGGTGACCTCAAAAAGAATTCTGCCTGAAGGTGTATCTTTACAACCGGTAGCTTTCTCCCTACTTTTATTTTTTAACGGGGTCAACATAAGGGTGAATCCATTGTATATCTCCCCGGTTTATTCTACTTCTCCGCTTCTTCCTAAGTGTTTTGGGAATTTTTAGTGCATTTTCTGAGCTGGGTTCTGGACAACCGGTCGATGAGCTATTACCACCGACAACTTGCCAGCCATACTCGTGCGGCGAAGTGTAGCTTATTTATTTTTGTTCTTTTCTCCTTTTTGATTTTTTTTTCTTTTTTTAAGTAGGTGGCTTCTCTGGTATAAGATTTACCTAAATGCAGCAAAAAGAGAAAGATCCAGTAACTGGGCTCTAGACAACCTACCTATGGGCTGTTACCCACGATAACTTGCCAGCCATATCACCCTAGAAGGTTCATTAGCTACCCAATTTCCGTTAAAATCGCCGAACAACGAGTAAGTGCAAAGAAAGTGTGTAGATGCTTAAGACTCAAAATTCCCTCACATCAGAGGGCGGGTTGATAAGTCATGTACTTATCACCCAAACTTATTTACTCCTATTAAAATAAAATTCAAGTTGGCGAGAACTCGAAAAATAAATCCACATTTTAGTGGATACACGGGCTGATTAAGTTCAAAGACCTGAAGGGTCTTTGTGTTCAGATCTTAACGTAGTATTTCTTAAGATTGAAAATTTTCTTAAACCCAAATTCTCTTTCCTAATTCTGATTTTTTTTTTTATAAAAGAAAATAAAACAAATCTATGGAGCTGACAAATGAATTCAGACATAAATATCCACCCCCCCATGCCTATCTAATGCAATGTCCTCATTGTATTAAAAAGGCAAAAAATAGAGTGGAAAAGCGTAGAAAGCACCTGAATTATGTGAATGTCATGTCCGCTCCGAGATGAAAACGAAAAAGAACTGTATATGTGCTAAGTTTAGTGCCTTCAGCTAGGCACACTATACAAAGAAAAGAAATGAAGAATTCACAAGTGCAGGTCAGAATTAATATAAACAGAAGAATCCTCTGACCTATCAATAGCGGTCCACAGATGTGGACCAGATTGTGGTGCAGACCCATCCCCCATAATCGAGAATATCTTAGGTTCCGGATAAAAATTACCTAAAACCTAAAATCAGAATGCAAGCGGGGTCGGGCCTGCGATTTATGAGGATGCAACCCAAGGCCAAAATGTCGGGTTACAGAGAATTGAAGCTCAAAAGAATAATCGTTGAATGTGTGCTTGAGTTGAACATCCTCGAAACAAATGTCGTAAGGGTTCTGATTTGATGGTTTCAGCTTAAAAGGAACCCTTCGACTCAATCTTCCATTTCCTCCAAAATTAACTTCCCAAATTAGAACTTCCCCGCTCCTATCCTCCTCATTAAGTGTATCAAATTCCAAGACCTCTTGTATATTCATCACCCCGTCTGAAATCTCCAAGTCTAAATGATGTGGCAGAATCAAAATTGACTTGGGTCTAATTATCTCAGAATTAGAATCATCAATAAGCTTAACAGGGTGTAACTAATAATCAGGGCATTGAATTGATTCCTCCAGAAAATGCGATTCTGGATCCGTATCGTGTGCCCTAATAAGATCAGATTCCTCAGGCCCAATCGTCTCACAAAAATCATGATCTAAAAACTCGTGTGAGACTTCGCAACTTGAATCTTCACCATCAGAGAAATCAGGATCCGTATCAATGTATGTCCCAAAATCAGTTGTCACTTTGCGTTCCCAGGAGACATACGTTTTCTCATAACCCGGCTCAGGGATCTCAGGTGAAGAAATCAGGTCATCCTTAATTGGTTGCTTTAATTCAATCTGGTCAGCCTCGTAACAAGTGTCCCCCCTAACAGGTGCCTAAGCGGGTTCTGTCATTGGCTTTCCTGAAGAGGGTTCATCCTGGGAATCATCCCAAGATTGAATCAAAGCAACCATGAATCTCATCCTCAATTTCGCTAATTTCCCAAGTAGAAACTCACCCGGGTTCTTATCCTTAACGTCCTGGAGCCAATCCAACAAAGACTTATTTAAATCATCAATCATCTGAATCATGGGCTCCAATCTCTCAATGCAAGGTGTTGGCTGAACTTCTAAAGATTGAATGATATTTCTCAAGTTAGCCAGAACCTTATCTTGAACCTGGTTAACCTGAACCAAATGAGTTGGTTCAGGATTGGGCGGGTTTGACATCAATGCAGAGGAATTAACGAATTGAGATTCGTTATACCCATCCTGATAATATGTCATTTCAGATTGTTCAAAAGATGGTGATGACCTAAAGGCAGTGAAATCAAAGGATGGGTAAGGATCGGTGTATCCTTCTTGATTGTAGATCGTATTATGCTATTCATGAAAGGAAGACGATCTATAATCGATGTAGCTCTGAGAAGGATAGAAATCAGAATCAAAGTATTTAGGGTTAGACCCTAAACGCAGGGGTCCAGAATTGTATCCCCAATCCGAATTATCCCAACTAACTGATGGTCGATTACAATACGAGTTGGGATAATCATCATGTTGAGGATAATTTACAATAGGAGGGAAGAGCGGGAATGCGTGAAATATGTGGAAGGATTCATGATACACGGGAGGAAGAAAGGTGCCCTGCAATACAAACAATCAAACCTGTCCTTAAATAGGTTAGCCTAAAGACCTACAGACTCTCAAAACTCGTCTTGAGATAAAGGAACGATTTGATCTACTTCCGTCTGTTCAATCCAACCAGTTAGAAGGAGGGACTGGGGAGAAAGTTCTTCCTTCGGCTTGCGCCTCCAATTCCTAGTGTACCCCCAGCCGCGATCGTTTGACTCTGCTCCCCTAGCTAGACATCAGATTGAACAGTAGAAACAGACTAATCGAAAATAATCTTGTTCTGGGTTCTGAAGAGCGAGTCCAATCCTTAAGGCCAACGTCTACTCTGTTTTATTTAGGGCTAGGTTTGAATGTGCTTTGGAATGTGATGGGCCCTTTAAATGGGTTGTGCCCTTAATGATTGATTGATTCGTGTGTGAGTGCACAACCAGTGATTTTCAAGCAAGATTGTTTTTGATGTGGTGAATTTTAAGGTTCAAATCTTACTTAGTAGCTTTTAGGATTCAACTTTAGGTGTTTTCAATCAAGTTTCATTAGCACACCAGGTTTTGCAAGCACAGGTGAAGATGTTTTCCTTTAAAGTTTAAAAAGAATGTGGAGTGCCTGGTAAATCCCTAAGAGTTGAACCTAATTGGCAGCTACTTGATGAGTTGATTTTATTTGAAGTGGTGCGGCCCAATCAACTCAAACAATTGGCTTGTTGCACTACTTAATTAGGCACACAAATGATTACCTAATCTGATTTCTACTCAATTATGTGTTTGGATGTGTGTACCAGCTCCTAAGATTGGTTTACCGGTTGAGTTTGAAAATCAGATGAGGTTGTGTACCTCTGTGAGATTTTTTTTTTCTTTTTAATGTGGGGGTTGGGGTGAGTATGGGTGTCAAACAACAAACAATCTAACCTTACAGTTTATAAAAACACCTAGGTTGATTGATGTTTGAGTTATTATGTGATGAAATGAAATATAATGGGTGGGAGGTGGGGGGTAACTCACAAAACCTTCTACAGTACTTTACTCCAATCTACCGCTTTTGCCTGCCTCGAAAGAGTACCTGCAATTACAATAAAAAAGGAGAAAAGTGAGGTAAATGATTTGTAAGTTACAAAATGCGAAGAGAAATCAAAGATCGTTGCCTCCCCGGCAACGGCGCCAAAATGTTGAACGTTTACGAACCTATGCTAACGTGTTTGGTTTTGGAAAACCTGTCGTTGGAGTTTGAAAGCGAAGAATTCGTGTTCAACAAATAAAATTTATACCGAAATTAAAATTCCGGGTCGAACATAGGAAGGCGGACGTTTGATTTAAAAACTATGCATTTCTTTTTATTTGTTATAGAATAATTCAATTTAGAACTATCTAATTATTTACAATAAATAGAAGAGAGAGAGAGTAAGAGAGAAAGAGAATATTACACAGAGAAATCAAAATGAGATGTAGAATAAACAAGGAATTTTTGCATTGAAGAGATTGTTCATTACAACTGGAAAGCATAAAATAATTACTCTAGAAAGCGATAAATTTACTCTAGAAAGCATTAAAAGAATGGAGGGAGAAATGTCCTCCGCGACGGTCGCTTGGAGGATGAGTAGATTAATCTAGAAAGCAGTAAATCTATACTAGAAAGCAGTAAAAAGAATAGGGAGAGAGAAATCCTCCTCGACGGTTGCTTGGAGGACGAGCCGGACGGGACGACGCCTGGACGAAGGAGAATGAAGCGGGACCAAGGAGGACGAATCAGAAGAACGGGAACGAAGCAGCACGCCGTCATCGCCGCGGGATCCACTTCCGAAGGGGAACGAAAATTGGACTTTATCTCGCGAGAAGCATCCTGGGTGTGGGACAAGCTTCTCTTGAGCTTTGGAGGGGTAGAGAAGAGAAAGAAGGGATGAGAATTTCGTATGGAGGGGGTCTCCTTTTATAGTTGCAAGGAGAGGGGGCACAATGGACATTACAACTTCAAAATAATAAAGAGGGTCTTTAGTGACGGATTTATCCGTCACTAAAGCTCCCTTCGTGGGCGACGTGGGCGGCTCGCTCGCGGCCGCTCAGCTGCTCGCGCGCACAACGCCCGCGCACGTCCATTGATTTTCAGCCGTCCGATCGCAAGATTGGACGGCTTAAAATTGCGCCTTCATCCGCTGCAACCCGCCCGCCTGCACGTGCGATCGCGCGTTACGCGGGGTGTCCAATCGTGCGTCGGCGCTATCGGGCGCCCGCGATCGCACGATCTCCATCCGATGCTCCACGCGCCTCAATTACCCGTGCCTTCAATCCCCTCACCGCGGCTCGAACCCGCGCCCCGCGCTCGCGTAAGCGCGCTCGATCGCTGCGCCGCAGGGCGCGGATGGTCGAGCGCACGTTTTAAGCACCGGGCGACCACAGCCGTTGGATCTCCATCTGACGGCAGAGAGCGATCGGGTGGGAGCCTTCAGAAAATGCAAGCGGCCGTTTGGGTGGCTGAGATGGCGCCACGTGGTGCCATCTTGGCCATCCATCTTCTGGAAGTTGTAGATGGTGCCACGGATGTCGGATTGACTCGATTTTTGTGTCGTTGGGCTATGATCGTCGATTCGAATTCATCCGTGCAGTCGGATTTGTCATCTGAAGTGCGGATTTACACCATCCTGGCCCTTGATCTTCTAGGGTTCCCCGGTCTCTATCTAATGATATGGATGCCTGATTAGGGCGATCTTGGAGTCATTGAACTCCAATCGTCGCCATGATCACATCCATACGGTTGGATCTTTGATTCGAGGCCCCGATAAAATGTTTGCCCTGTCCAAGCACATAAAAGGAGACAATTAACCTCCATTTTATTCAAACTACTCTAAATGCGAGATGATGCATGTTATGCAATATTATATCATGAAATGCAATCCTATTCTTAAGAACATGCATAAATAGACATTTTAAGTAGTGTAAATGTGTTTACATCACCTTCCTTCTTCTTCAAGCACCTGCCCTTAGCTTTCCTTCGCTTCCTCAGCTCCTTCTTCTTCCTTTCCTTGCACAGCACAGCAAAACCTACCCCTACCCTCTCCTACGTCACTCTCTCTCTGTTTCTCTCTTTGGTTAGCTATCCCAGAGCCAGGTAATCGGGTCAAGTTTCGTGTGCCTGGGTCCAGGAACACCGATGTGGGTGGCGCGCGAGGAGTGCGAGGTTAATCAGGTCAGGCAAGCTAGGTCCGTGTAGCGTGGGTCGCGGACGAGGTGCGGGAGTGGGCGAGGGGACCTCACCCCATGTTCTGAGGCAACCAAGAGAAAACACAATAATAATTTAAAGCACTCACCCTGCCCTAGGCTTTCCGAGGTGGGACTAAAAGTCCCACTTTCTTCGCTCGCGCCCGCAGGAGATGCTCTGCCTAATTACTGCAGTTGGGATCCTCGCTCACGGCCGCGCACTTGCTGGATGTGTGCGTGCACTCCTCGCACGTCACCTGGACCTGGAAGCCTAGCGCGCTGCATCCTGGGGCGAGCTGCGAGCTCCTTGCTCGTGCTCCAATGGCAGAAAGGGAGCTAGACCTGAAATCACTCAATACGGCCTTGCTGCCTCCTTAAACCACATGGGAAGCTTCGCCGTGTCACAGCGAAGGTGAAACGGTGGGTGGCTAGCCACGGGGCTACCTAGGCATGTGTGCCAAGATCACTCTGTGGCCATGATGATGGGTGTGGTCGGGGGGAGCTTGGGGAGGTGATGGCGGTCGATGGAAGGGTGGAATGTGCTCAGTGGGTGATGGCGAAGGTGATGAGGGGTCTGGCGAGGTGGGTGGTGGTGTGGAGCGATGGATGTGCCTTCACCGGTGGTCAGTCGGAGATGGAGAAGGTGATGGTGGTCTGCGGTGTCGAGGGGTTGAAAACATTAATAGAGATAGGGGAAATAAAGAGGAGAGGGAGAGGAATAATTCTAACCTAGCTAAGTTGATGAAGGGGGGAAGGAGGAGGATGGCTCATTCCTACTGTCGCCGATGATGAAAGCCCTGAGGTGAGAATGACGGCGACGAGGAAGAGGTCGGAGAGGTGCATGCAGGTACAGCGCGACGCGGAGGAGAACGGCGGAGAAGACTCTGCCATTGGTATGGTGGCAGAGCAACAAGAAGAGGGAGGAGAGGACGCTGAAGCTTGCGGGCAGTTGGCTGGAGACGAGGGAGGAAGAAATCTAGGGGGATTCTCAAGCCAAATCAAGCTTGGAGGATGCGTCAAAGACAAGGGGTCATTTTATAGCTGTTAGTAGAGGTCCTTGTGCTTGGAAGGCACGCTTCCAAGTGCAAGAACCATGCCGGAGGACACAGCGGACACCATACCCTATCGTTTGCACATTCGCACGAGGGATATGGTATGAACCAGGTCATGGGAATGCACGCAGATGGTAGGGGATTCCTCAGAGGATCCCCCTACCAAATCAGAGAGGAGGTCTCTAGGGAAATGAGGAGAAATCCTCCTCGAAACCTCGTTGGAGGTATGGCTACTCTGATGAAATGGTAGAGGGACTAAAATGCAAAAGGTGACGAGGAAGTTGGGGGGTCTGCGTAAGGGTTTTCAAAAGTTAGGGGACAGAATGTAATTGGGTGGACTATTTTGCAAAGTAGGTAAAGATGACCTTCCCTTAGGTCCAAATTTTGGTGAAAACCTAATTTTGACCTAAGGAATCCAATGGTGAAGCTGGATTTTAGGTTTGACTGGATATTTTGCACAAAAATCCAAATTAGGTCAAATATAGAGCTAGGACCCCAATCTAGGTCAAAATAGGTTCCAAAGGCCAAATTGAAGGTTCTAAGCCCTAGGGGATATTTTTACATTAATTTTAGAGGATTTAGTTGATTTTCATCTTGACCAGAACCTTATGAAATTAAGTGGGTTTGTTTTAGGGTTACAGAACATCCTTTAATTCTTAAATCTCACAATAACCCTTTTCTGACTGAACCATCCCACTTTTCCTCTTATTAAGTCCAATTGACCTATGTTTAGCCCCTGGAAAATCCGGTTAATGTACTGCAATGGTAAAATTACTGTCTTACCCTTTAGTTCATATTTTCTTCCCAGAAAAGGAATCCCTTGAATTAGGCCTTCCTTTTGGTTATGTAGGAGCTTTTGTTCACTTTCTTAGGTCGAAATGAGCTAGTTAGGGCTCATGATGAGGTTCTCATCAAAAACTCTTGGACTAATATGAATATGAATCCTACCCTTGATCCGATATCCATCCTTCACTCTAAATTGGTTGATCTGGAAAGAGCTCTCAAACATTGGAACAAATCGTCCTTTGGGGATATTCTGACTATGGTCAAAATCCTTGAGGCTCACTGTGATGACATTGATTCGAAGTTGGCTTCCCAATGGGATGATACCTTGCAATTGAGCTCACTGACTCCCACATTCTCCTTAATGATGCCCATGTTAAGCTTAATGATTTTTTGCGCCAAAAAGCTAAGATTGACTGGATTGCTAGAGGAGAATATAATACCAAATTTTTCTTCACCATTAAATGTAGATTTGCCAAGCACCACAAAGCTGACCTTACTTTCTCCATAGGGGGTGGCTCCTGGGATGAGGCTGCCCGCAAGTGTGTTTCTTATTATCAAACGCTTTTGACTAGTGAAACCACCCATGATCCTTCACAATTTTTTGAGGTTATTCCTCCAATAGTTACCCAAGCAGACTCTGATATCCTTTTGGCTATTCCTACCCACTCTGAGATTTGGGAAGCACTTTCTCAAATGCCGAAAAATCGTACCCTTGGGCTAGATTGCTACAATGTTGAATTTTTCATTAACTTTTGGTCCCTTCTGAAAGATGAAATTACTCAAGCCATATCCTACTTTTTCTCCCACCATAAAGGTCCTAGATCCTTTAACAATACCTTTATTTCCTTGATCCCCAAAAAATTGGACATGGAGAGTCTTGCTGATTATTGCCCGATTAATTTGTGCAATGTTATTTATAAAATTGCTTCGAGCATCCTTTCCAAGAGACTTGCTAGTGTTATTCCAAAACTCATATCCCCTAAGCAAGCTGGCTTTGTAAAAGGTCATTCCATTTATGATCAAATTGCTACCACCTTTGAACTTACCCAGTGTATTAATCGTAAAGTCTTTGGTTCTAATATTATTATCCAATTGGACCTTCAAAAAGCTCATTATAGAGTCGAATGGAGCATCCTTTTCCACATCCTTGAGAGATTTGCCTTCTCTTCAAATGCGATCTCCTTGATTCGTGCTTTTGTTGAACATGAAGGTTCTTCCATCCTTGTCGATGGAGCCTCCTCCTCTTTTTTCAAGACGACTCATGGCTTAAGATAGGGTGATCCTTTATCCCCCTACCTCTTTGACATATTTATGAAACCCTTTATTAGAGGTCTTAAAGAACTTTCCTTTGAAGGTAAGATCAAACCTTACTCTGTGAAACAGGGTGTTTGTGCCCCACTTTCTCTCCTTTATGCGAATGACATTATTCTCTTCATCAATGGTTGCTCTCAGTCCGTTGACAATCTTTCCTTATTCTTTAAATCCTTTCAAGAAGCCTTCGGCCAATGTATTAATTATTCTAAAAGCTTCTATTTTGTTGGTAAGCCTCTTCCTAGAGATAGGTTTGATCGTATTTCTCATGTCCTTGGCATTCAAGGTGGGTCTTTCCCTTTTACTTACCTTGGGCGTCCCATTTTCCTTGGTAGAGCTAAAACTTCCTATTTTTACTCTATCATTGATAAAGCCTAGTCTAAATTGGTTGGGTGGAAGGCTAGCTTGCTTTCGTCTACTTCCAGTTTACTCCTCATCAAACACGTCCTTTCCTCCGTGCCTATACATATTATTTCTATTTTAGAGGTCCTCAAAGCTATTATTAAGAAATTACATTCGATCATGGCTAATTTTTTTTGGGGTTCTTCTTCGGGGGACGCCAAACACCACTGGATATCCTGGAATGTTATTGCTAAACCTCTTCACCTTGGAGTCCTTGGTATCCTTGATTTGAAGATTTTTATATCTGCCTTAAGGATGAAGAGAGTCTGAAACATTCTCTCCTTGGATTCCCCTTATGCTCAACTGATGAAGAATCTTTATGGTAAGGATCTTTCTTGCTCCCCTCTCTCTCCGGCCATAGTTAAAGCATTGAGGAATGCCTACTCCCTTATGAAACCTATGATTCGTTAGGATATAAATGAAGGTTCGGTGGATTTTTGGTCTGATACTTCGATTGGTGATTCTCCGCTGGAATCTTTTCTTCTTGATTCCGATATCCCTAATTTGGTCGGGATCAAAGATTTCTTGCCAATATCCACAACCATCCCCTCATGATCCATATCCCTGATGATCTACGATCTCAAATCTCTTTTATCATTATTACTCTTGGTATGGATGTCCCCATCTGGATGCCCACTAATGATGGTGCCTTCTCGGTTGCCTCTGCTTATCAGTCATAGTTTGCCTCTCTTCCTATGGATATGGCGGCCAAAGATCTTTGGAGTTTAAAGCTCCCCCTTCGTGTCTCTTTGTTGGTGCGGCATATTCTCCACTCTAAACTCCCGACCGATGACAATATCTCTAGAATTGGCATCCCCTTTCCTTTTAAGTGATCCTACTATTTCAATCAGTCCAAGGGTGAAACGGTTAACCATATTTTCTCGCAAAGTAACCTTGTTTAGCAGATCGCAAATTGGGTTTTCTTAGAAAGTCATATAGACCTATGAACCCTAATCACTTCTTCAACATCATCCGTTCCCCCAATGGATCTCCTAACAATCGTATTATTAAGGGGCTGATTTCTTTCATTTGGTACAATGTGTAGTGGATTTGTAACAAGCTTAGGAATGAGATTATCTCTAACAACAACATTCCTGTCTGGGTGGCTTAGAACTGGTACAATTTTAATTTCCTTTTCTAGATTCAGCAGCAGCACCCTAAAACCATTTTTGTGAACTGGGTTAGACCTTCGGTTGGGATTAAGATTAACATTGTTGTTCGTAGGAGAGATGCTTGTTTTTCTTAGGCATGGGTCGCTAGAAATGATGCTGGGAATTTTATTATGAGAGCTAACAGTACTAGCAAGGTTAGGACTAAGGAGCAAGCTACCATTCAAGCCATTCTCCATGCCCTCACGATTTGTCCCTTCCCCTCTGAAGTTCAATTGGAGTGAGAGTTGTTCCTTCTATATTTCTGGTGGACTAGGAATGTCCTTGTGGCTTGGGCTATTAGAGATGATTACAACAAGGTTCTCAAATACAAGGACAAAATTTACTCTCTTAATTTTATTTGTCCTACTGCCAATGCTCTAGCTAGTATGTTAGCTAGCCTTGCTGAGGAGGATTAGAAGATGTGTAATAATGTTGCGCAGCTCAGCAGGTGGATCCAAGGTATCATCAACCTTGACAAGCTTCAATTTCCTTATGTGATTGTTATCTCCTGTTGCATTCTCCTGTATTCGGCCACGAGTTGTGGTTCCCTTTTTTGTGTACTTGGCAGGTTTTGGTTTGGTCCCCCTGCCTTTTTGACCACCTCCGGGGAGCGGGGGATGAATAAGAGTTACTCCTGGTTTCTAAAAAAAAGAAGAAGAAATCTTGTTTCCCTAGGTTATAGAATCATATTCTTTATATGTGTACATTCTTCAAAATAAGTGGGCAATTTAATTTTGGCACCCAACAAACCTTCTTGACCACCAAAGCTATTCTTTATCGTATTAGATTAACACTCCAATTTAGGTGCCCAATCAACAATTTTAGTTGCCCAAGTCCTTGCCTTCGACCCTTGGCCTAGTTCTAGGTTTGGGTGCCCATACAGTCGATTTGGTTGGCCAAACTCGTAACAGAGCAAGTCCTAACGAAGAACCATGTATTGTTCTTCAATCCATTAAACACGAATTTGCCCCTAACTTGTTTCTCAACTCTACTAAACATCTGGACTAAATTTGAATTGTAGAATTTAGACATAAGTTCAAGCTTAATTAAGGAAATATTAAATTAAACTTCTATGAATAAGTCATCACGAAATTTACCTTAAAACTCAATTATGCTCATTAAAACTCTACAAGGTTGAATCTAAGGAAACATGGTATCTCTTCCCAATGCTATGTGTAAACGATGTGAAATTCGTCGAAGATTATTGGGTAATTTGGGTGTCTTCCAGGTTTAGGTGGCTAAAACCTTTGGCCGGCTAAATGAGTTAGATGGATAAGCTCGTGGCCTATCCCTATTTATTGCATGCTTGCTTGAATTTAGTTAAGCAAACTCAACATATTGGGCACCTAAAATCATAAGAAACACATCTCTTTTATTTAAATCTCATATAGTTTCTTTTTGAACTTAGTGGATGATGATAGACAAGGAAAATATGGCAAGAAGCTAGGATTCTCTAGTTGATTGTCATTAGGAACCTGATCTTTCCCTAAAATTACAAAGAAACAGGAACTCTTGATTGTAACACCTAACGCTCCACATGTATGAAGTAGAAAGCGAGAAGCTTTAGAATTCCCACCTAACTCTTTAGATTTGCATTACAATTGCACTGACATTCAACTTAGTTAGAATAAGGCAAAGGTCGATGTCTATTCATTTTTCCACACTTGTGAAAGTGATGAAAAGCATCCATGGGTTTTTGAGCTATATGAATTTTCCAACAAAAAAAACATGAAATATCGTGTCACCCATGCATTTTCTCAATTAGATTCCAATTTCCTCCAAGATTATTGTGATGGAGAGAGAGGACCAGTTCAACAGATAATGAAATTAGGTTTCATGGTGTGAAGCACTTGAAGAGAGAGAGAGAGAGTGAGATAAGAAAAATGAAATTAAGTTTCATGGACCAGTTCAACAGATAATTAAGGTGGGCTTGTTAAGGTTTCGTGGCATGATATAATCAATAAACACCTTCAAATCCCGGTCTGCTATCGTCATCTGATAGCATTCTTCACTTTTTCAAAAAATAAACACCTTCAAATTAATGCAACCAATCACATTCAAGTTTGGAAATTCCTGGTCCACGTGCGTACCCTTCAAGTCTGATTCTTATCCTATGCAATTATCAAAATCCAACGTCATGATCTATCATATTATGTTTATTGTCGTGTCGTGCTCTAGAAGGGATAAATCCATTTTCTACGGAGGACCTCAAGCCAGAAATAATCTTGAAGCATAAAAACCCAAAATATAGAACCATTTTGACTTTGATCTCTTCCATTAGGATGTTGGAATGAATATGCACGGTAACTTAATTATAAAGCTCGACAACTTTTCCAGGAGAACTTATCAAAGAAAGCTGCTCGATCGATACATCCATGTGAACGCACGGTTGCTTGTTTTGAGACATTAGTATTCCCTGCTCTACGTACCTCTATATATAAATGAAGTCCCTTCCTGTGCTCTGGGATTATAAGCTCAACTCAAGAAATACCATTCACCTTAATGGAATATATCCAATCAGAAAGGAGATGGCATCCCAGATGCTCAGCGTGCTCCTCCTCGTCCTCGTAGCTTTGGCTTACTCCCAAGTGGCCTTCGCATATGATCCAAGCCCCCTCCAGGACTTTTGCGTTGCGGGCAGTACATCGAAAGGTATGCATATATACCTATAGCTCGAGATATATACATTTGAAAAAAAATATAAACAACTGGGCGTGCATATATATGACGATGGTATTAAACTTCGTCATCATGTGATGGTACGCATATATATGGGAACCTGGTAATAAAAGAATTTTTAACTAACTTGCGATCGATGGTATTTATGCAGTGTTTGTGAATGGATTCACGTGCAAGAACCCTGCGAAGGTGACGGCCGAAGATTTCTTATTCTCGGGGCTGGATCGCCCTGGTGATACCGATAACCAGCTTGGCTCGAGCGTCACCCCTGTGACCGTGGCGCAGATCCCAGGCCTTAACACGCTCGGCATCTCGATGGCCCGCCTCGACTTCGAGCCTAAGGGAATCAACCCTCCCCACACCCATCCACGTGCCACCGAGATCCTTACCGTGCTCGAAGGGAAGCTGGGCGTGGGGTTCGTCACCTCCAACCAACCCGACGGTGGCAACCGCCTCATTAGCAAGATCCTCAACAAGGGAGATGTGTTCGTGTTCCCAATCGGTCTCATCCATTTCCAGATCAACGTCGGTCGCACCAAAGCCGTCGCTATATCTGGGTCGAGCAGCCAAAACCCCGGTACCATCACCGTGGCCAACGCCCTCTTCGGCTCCGACTCCTCCATCGATCCCAACATCCTCCAAAAAGCTTTCCAGCTTAAGAAGGACGTCATCGACTACCTGCTAGATCGATTCTAATCTAGTCAATTGAACGACAAACTATATATATGTGTGTGTGTGTGTGTGATCGATTTCCTTTTAAAGGTTTGTGTCAAGTGGTCCCATAAGTACTATCGTGTTTGTTTAGTTTTGCAAGATTAGCATGTTCAATATGTTCCCATGCATATGAATATCTAGGATAAAGATGGATTCTCAAAGTCATTCATGTAGTTTGTACTTGTACGAATGTGATCGATATACTAAAAATGGTTACCATGTCGAATATATTTACATGTCTCCCCGATTCATATCTTGTCTCAAACCAAATTGTCTACATACTTAGCGTTGATCGATGGGCATTGAATCCTTAAGTACAATGTGAATTCATATTTTTCCTGATATGATGGAGAGGACAATCAGATTGGCTTAATAAATCAACCAAATGAATTAATCATCCATTAATAATGGCATGCCTTGCATGTTGAATGGTCATACAAGAGATAATTTATTAAAAAAGATTCTTGATTAAAAGGAGAAATCCTTAAAAACCATCCTCTTCGATCAAATATCTATGGTTGACATGGTGTGATAGTGAGAATTCCATAGATAATCCCAAATATATACGTGAATCTGTCTTTGATTGATATACCATGGGCAATCCTCTTAACTCCTCGGGTGCTCCTACCTCTCAAGAGTTGGAGAAAATTAGATAATTTCAAGGCAAGGCTTTAAGCTAAACTGTGTACAGCCCAATCACTAACAACAGAACTAGTCCACATGGGGATTCTATTAAGAATTCTCAAAATAATTCTCTAATATATGAATAATCAAGTTCACGAACATGAATCATTCGATAGCTCTCTTGATCCCTTAAACTCCCAGAATGTCTAGCACCAGTTACAACCTAATTTCTAGAGTAGAATTAAGACCAGGTTGGTATTTTATATAATATTTTTGAGATAGCCCTTAAATGCAATGTATTGGAACCTATTTCCAAAGTTAATTGGTTTTGGTATTAATAAAAGAAATACCAATTGTTTATACTTGTAGATTAACCATACAAGTTTTAAGTCACATGAATCCAGAAGTATCCAATGGATAACTGTTCAAGGGCCAAGATTCTCACCGTGCATCACGGGGCTCCGAACACGTCTCAGCCCTTCATGTGTAACGAATGGCTCTGATATCAATCGAAATATTTAGGGGATTACCTGAGGCCATGGATGCGGTGGATGCAGAAGCATCAATTGTCAAGGTATGGCAAATACTGGAAGCACTATTGCCAGAAGCTACCTTACAGGATTATACCCAGTATATATTAACCATTAGAAATATAAATTAGTGGAAATTTCTCTGTATTTTCCGGCTATGTATTGTGTAAAGCCATTCGCAGACTGATTTGCTTTCCAAGGTGTAGACTATCGTGTTGAGTACGTGTAAGTTTTACTTGGGTATTGCACCCACTAACTGTCGACCTTTTGGAAATTGCCAACATTAGATGGAGGATTCTTTTTTTAGTTGCAAAAAAAAAAAAGTCACATGAATCCATGATTTCTAAGATGAAATGTGATACGTTTCCATCCTCATGGAAGCAACTAATATTGAAATGTGGTTCGAGGCCATATAAAAAAGGATTGAATTCAAGCTCAAGGAATTCAATGAAAGACTTTTCCTTTTTCAATTTTTAGATCTTTGTAGCCTTCTTGAAAGATGTATTTCAATAACCTCAAATTAACTTAGAGACAATAAGATTTCAATTGTGCAAACAACTTTCCCAATCACAACTTAAAACCAACCTCTTAGCTCCAAAAACATGACAAATATAGGCATTTAGCCATTTTCCATGACCCTTCCCTGCTTTCCTCCAAGGCCAAGGGTCTTCTCAGTCTCGATAGGATCCACTTTCCTTACATTTTCTCCTTTAGGTAGTTTTTGTTGTTTTGCTCTTGTTTCCTTTCTTTTTCTTTTAATGTACTAGGCCACGAGTCGTGGTCCTCTTTTCTTGTACTCGGTGGGTTTTGGTTTGGTCCCTCTATCTGTTTTTGCCCCTTGGGAGTAGGGGATGAATAAAATTCACTCTTGTTTCCTTAAAAAAAAAAAAGTCATTTATCCTTGGCTATTAGTATGTGTCCCTGTACAAGTTATTGAACCTCACCATAGATATTTAGCCTACACAAGTGTTGCAAACTTTGAAAATCCAAATGTTAAAACATTCATGACAAATACAAAAGTAGCCATTTGTACCTTTTTTAACCATTATTGACACTCAAGCCGCCATTACCAATGGTTAACTAATTTGGCTTCTAAACTTTAAAAAATTATACATGAGGTACCATTGTGGTATAACTTTTCAGTACTAGTAGAACAACTTGTTATGACTAAAAAATTGATTCCTTACTAATTCTTCCTAACTCAATTTGATTTAATGCCAATTCTTTCTCTAACAGCTAGTACTAAATCATAGAGCCCATAAATAGGCCTCCAAAGCATCCCTTTGGAGTACACAAGCATAAGGGAAAAAATCCCTTCTAAGAATTCTCATCTTCTATTGCCTTCATACTCAATTCAAGCTCTCCACTGGCACCTACACTTTAGTTCTTAAAATTCCATTATTCTCTTGATTTCCCTACACTTATTATAATACCTCCCAAATACATATTGCATCCCTTATGCAATTTCGTTATCCCTCACAAAAAGAAAAAGAGTTTCCCCCAAAACCTCAAAGCAAATCCCAACCTCCAAACCTCTCAAGCACCCAATTCTTCCTTATTTTGCCAAATCCCATTCACCCAAACATCCCACACACCCATCATAAAACCCATTTAGTGTCTTCCACCATCATGCTCTTCTCACACTCATTCATCCCCTTCTATTCCCTACCATTGTGGTGCTCAGTCTCATCCAAAAAATCCCAACATCAACCATCCCTTATCATCGTCGCACCCAATCACACCCTATGCTATTATTATGACCTGAAATCCAATTTTGAACCCATTCCTGAATTAAGTACGTCAAGGCAAATTTGTCGACCCTTGTCTGGTGTGAATCAAGTTAGCATGACCCAACAACGAGAAAACACGTGTTTCGGTCAACCCAATCAATCCTCAGCTAAACCTTTCTTGGAATATTTCATATATGGTACCGTTGGATTCCTCCTGTCATAAGCTTTCTTCTACTTTGTAGAAATTTGAGTTGTGAAACTCAAGTTATGTACATGTGAAAAACATTGAATAGAGTGTAGGCACACGTGAATCGTAATGGGGGGTATTTTGTCCAAACCAAGTGCTAGATTTCTAAGATCTAACCCTACCCTAGTAGTATAAATAGTACCCTTTCAAGCACCGTGCCACCATTACATTGGTCCTTGAGTTGAAAACTCGAGAAATCACAAGAGAGAGAGAGAGAGGAGAGAATATATAGAGAGAGAGATTGATGAGAACCTCATCATGAGCCATAACTAGCTCATTTTTACCTAATACAAAGGATAAAAGCTCCTACATAACTCAAGGAAATGCTTAACTCAGAGAATTCTGAGTTTAAGGAGAAAACAAGTCATAAGGGGGTAAAAATGCAATTTTACCAGTATAATCTGCATACTGGGTAATTCAGGGTCCAAACATAGGTCAAACAAACCGAATAAGAAGGAAAGTGGGATGATCTGACAAGGGCTACAGCAATTCCAAGAAACTAAATGATAATCTGTAACCTTAAAACAAACCCACTTCAATTAAACGAGGTTCAAGGCAAAGAAAAAATGGAATAAACCCTCTAAAATTCATATAAAAATAATCTCTAGGGTTTAGAACCTTCAATTTGGCCTTAGGAACCCATTTTGACTTACATTGAGAGCCATGCCCAATTAATAACTTAATTTGGGTTTTTGCATAAATTGACCTGTCAAACAAGGTTTAATGTAGAAATAAAATTCACCATCAGATTCCTTAGGTCCTAATTAGTCATGTATAAAAACTTGAGCCTAAGAAGAAACCTTCTTGACCAACTTTACACTTTGGTCCTCATATATTTACTTTTTGACCCTCAACTTTTGAACCCTCGCATTTTGGCTCCTAACTTTCCTTCGTTCTTTGCGTTCAGGTCCTCCCTGCAAAACCTGCCAGCACCATGCTCCGGCAACCTTGCGCGGAGCATGGCGCCGCGCAGGGGGAGGGGGAGGGTCTGGCAAGTCAATCGGGGGTGCCCTGCGTCGTCAGCCGTCGCAGGAACACCCCCCTGGTCACTGCAACCACCCATACCGGCCGTGCGAACGCACGGACGGTATGGGTCTCCATCTCCGGCGTCCTCCGGCGAGGGAGACACGTCGTCTCCCTCCGCCTTCCTCTCTGATTCGGCCCCTATAAATACCCCCGTCGCTCCACCGTTCTTCCGAGCTCGGATCTGACGGAGAAAACCCCCAACTTTCCTCTCTTCTCACTCCGGCAGACGCCCACCAGCTTCGGCGGTTCTTCCTCCTCCTCTTCGCTCTGCCGCAATACCAGCAGCAGAGACTTCTTCCCCTGCTCTTCCCACGTCGCGCAATACCGGCGCGCGCTGCCTCTGCCCCGTCGTCACCGCCATCCTCCCCCACTGGGCACCTTCTTCTCCGGCGACAGCAAGTACAGCCGTCCGCCTCCTCGCCCCCTTCGTCACTTTAGTTAGGTTAGAACTACTTCCCTCTATTCTCTCTCTCTTTTCCCCCTGCTATTTTTATCTAATTACCCCTCGACCGCGCCTAATCACCCTCACCTTCTCCGCCTCCGGCCATCCTCCGGCGAGTCGCTCCCATCACTCCAGCAACCCACACGGCTCGCCGACCACCGCAGAACCTCCGCCTCCTCACCTTGATCAACCTCCGCCCTTCCACTTCCCCCAAATCACCCTCTGCAACTCCACCGAACAAACCCATCTCCCGACCCACAGTCCGACCTAGGGCAGCCCTTAGGCTCCGCCCCACCGCCTGCACACCCCCCGACCACCTTCGCTGTGCCACGGCGAAGGTCCTCCGCGTTTCTGATTGGGCCGAGTGGCCGTTTTCCTGTGGGCAGGTACCTGCGCTCGTCGCCGCCATTGTTGAAGCAAAGCAGCTTCTTCACCTGCTGCCCCAGGTGAGTCACGCCCAGGTTACGCTCCCAGACAGCGCAAGGCGCCTTCGCGAAGCACCAGGCTGCAGTCGAGTCGAAGCCCTCGCGCGAAGGTCTCGCGTAACGCTGCGATTACCGGCTGCTTCCTCCGCGCAGGCGCGAAATTGGGGTGGGACATTTAGTCCCACCTCGGAAGGCTCTGAAGGAACGCAGCGGTATAAAGCGAAAAAGTGCTGGAGGCTTATTGCCTCAGCACACGGGGTGAGGTCCCCTTCACCTGCCCGGTTACCCGGTCTCGTCCGCGCTCACGCCCCGCGGACCTGGCCCGACCCGACTTAGACTGACCTGCACTCCTCGCCCACCACGCACGCCGGTGGGCCTGGACCCGGGCGTGACCCGTACCCGGCTACCCGGCAGCTCTGGGAGAGCTATCCCATGAGCGGATTCTGTGAGAGAGAGACGCGGGGGAGGGTAGAGATAGGTTTTGCCCCTCTCTGATCAAGCTGTGTAAGTGTGCAGGCACAGGTGAAGAAGAACCGTGGAAGAAGACGAAAGCTGAAGGAAGGAGGATCACCGAGCGGCACTGTAGCAGCTGCGGTTTAAGACGTCTGATTGGAAAATCAGACGACGTCCTGAAGGCAAAGAAGGAGAAGGAAGGCGAGGCAGAGGAGAACGCAGAGAGGCCAAGACAAGAACTGAAAGAAGAAGAAGAACACGAGAAGAAGAAGGTCTGAAGAAAGGAAAAGAAGAAAGAAAGAAGAAGAAGAAGAACAGGACCGCAAAGAAGAAGAAAAAAGAAAGAGACGAGCAAAAACAAGAACTGAAAGAAGAAGAAAAGCATCACTACTGCTGCAGATAAAGCAGAAGAGTCAAGCAGAAGAAGATAGGCAAAGAGAAAAGAAGAGAAGAAGAAAGAAGCCAACAAATTCTCTCTCTCTCTCTTTCTTTATTTTTGTAAAAGAAACTTGTACCCCTAGAATACAACTTGCTCCCTGAGTTCGACCTCGGGAACTCTTTATTTTCCGAGTAAAAAATTTATATATTTGAAATGATGGCAATAACTGGCTATACTACAACGCTACAATAAAACCCGGTTATACACGCCCAGCCATCGTTTCAGAGATCCTTCTCTCCCTTACTAGTATGCACGTGAGAAAGGAGGGTGGGGATAAATATCACCCTCATAAGCAATATATCTAACAAGTAAACTATAGTAAATCGAATCCTCAAGTGTGTTGAATCTGCACCGTTTGTCAATGTATGAGCGGATTTAGTGTTATGAGAAAAAACAACCAGACAATCACACAAGTAAACTATGGTTTATGACGTAACCTTCAAAGAAGTGGGGTTTCTGATGGCATCACCATCATCCTCTAGAACTAACCTAATTTAGCTAAGTTCTAAGGTTAAATTTATCTAAATAATATATTAAAAGGGTACAATATAATCAGGAGGAGGAAGCATCAGAATAAACCCAAACAACAGCTAAATAACTTCAAAACAACCAATTTAGGGTTTCCTTTGGAAATCAAGCTATCAAGACAATAATTAAACCCTATTTTTGGTCTAACTCCATTGACTGGATTATGATGGAAAATTTACAAATTAAACCTCCTAAAAATTATAGATAAAGATTCTATAAGATTTAATATGAGCAATTGAATCAAAGGAGCCAAGTTAACCTAAAATAGTGATCTAGGTGAATAATTAATGTCAAGTGGGTTTAAATATGAAATTGACCAAACAAATAATTTCAAAACTCAAAATTGAGACTGTCAATAGATTCCCTAGATCCTAATTAAGCTCTCATAAAAAGTTGGACCTATTATGACAACATTCTCACCTACTTTGCATTTAAGTCCTTAACTTCCTAAAAATTTTACAAATAGGTCCAATTTATTACTTTTGGGTCCTTCCTTCCTGCAAAAAGGACCCTGGCCATCATCTTCCTCGCAGCCTATTTGCACGCTTTGATTGAGCAGCTTGACGAGCTTCAAGCTTGAGTTGTAGCTACCTCAGTGCACGAACGACCTTGATAATAGAAGATATTTTCCCCTCGCCATTCCACATCTATTAGTGTTTGTTTCACCGGCTGCCATCACCTCCTCCGCTCATGATCTTCGATCAAAATAGAAGCGGTTGTAGCAAGTGTTTCTTGCAACTTCTCGCCTCCTTTAAGTACGGCCGTAGCTCTATAAAAGATTGACTAAATCTCCCGAGTTCCGTCATCTGGAATCTGAGCTCAAAAACCTCCTCCTTCCCTTCCTCCGTGCGTCACCATTGCCAGACCTTGAGGTCTCCTTCGCCCCTTCTCTTTGCCACCTCTCGCCAACAAACGAGGGTGCAGCCATCGTCGCCTCTCTCTCGCCGAGCTTCCCAGCCAAGAAGCTAGCCCTCTATCTCCGTCGACCTTAATTCCTCTGCCAACTCTTCGCCAGCAGCCTTCCACCGCCACCGGTCTCCGCAACTCCTTCTCTCCAATAAAATTAGTGTTTCACCTCCCATTCTTCTCCTCTACCTTCTTGCCTCTTCAATTTCTTCTTTCAACCGTGTTTTCACCATCACTGACCACCACCACCTGGAGCTTCGACGAGCTTCATCGCCACGCCTCCACGCACACCCAACCACCCAATAGATTTAGGACCTTCTTCGGGGCTTCACCTCGAAGCTTTTGCTTTTGACGTGAGGTCAAAAGACCTCCCATTCTGCCTGCATGTCCTCGCCGAAGTTGGTCCTCGTCTTTGCCTCCTGCAACAGCTCTCCAATCACCTTCGACGAAGCTTCGCATGCCATCGAAAGCCCCGATTGAAAGAGGAGCAGGTCAATTGGAAGTCCCACTGATACCCTGATCCATCCCCGATCTCATTTGAGAGATCGGACGGTCGACGCAAGCCAATCAAGTTGGACTTCCTCACTGCTAGGAGCAACGAGGAAGCAAAGGGGCTTTAGTCCCACATCATGCGCAACTGAAGCTTGAGTAGCGTTTATTACGAAAATATGCACTTGGCTTATCGCCTCAGAACACATGGGGTAAGGTCCCCTCTGCACACCCGTAAGCAGACACTCACGAATGCGCACATTTACAAGCCCTCGCCCTTCAAATATGCCCACGGGTTTAGGCTGTGGATCCCGATACCCGGGTTCAGCTGAGAATAAGAAGACTGAGGAGGGAGGTGGGTTTTGCATATCGAGATCTGTGCTGTTCCCCTTCAGTACTTGGCCTTAGCAAGGCCCTTGCATTGCATGCCTTAATCAGTTAAGACAACTGTGCCTTATACTCGACGTCTGAGGGTAAAGCCTGACTTGGTTCTGTGTAGTTAACGTCACTGGTTCTGTTTAGATATTAGAGGGTATTTGAGCTTAAATATTAAGTGTAAAATTGGTGGTTTAAACCACCACTTTTACCTTTATTTTTATACCTTCCTGTCTCACGATACATTGAACATCTATTATATTGTGATAGTGATTACTTGCGTGATTTCTTGCTCCCAAAGATGACCTCGGATATTCTAATTAAATTCGAGTAATAAATTTTAAATGTTTGATTTGCCTTAATCAACTATACTACGATGTGAGTTTTTAAAATACGATCGAGGCAATTCAACATTTTGGCGCCATTGCCAGGAAGCAATGTGCACTTATCGCTATTATTTCTAATTTCTAACATATCTGCCTCGTTTTAGCTATTTTCAAATTGAATATGAGTAAGGACATCTGGCTTCTTTGATCTCTAGACAACCACTCCACAGCAGGTAACTCTCTCTACTCTCTTCTTAATCCCCTCTTTCTTAATAT
Organism: Thalassia testudinum; assembly: GCA_037157565.1. Classification (NCBI taxonomy): domain Eukaryota; kingdom Viridiplantae; phylum Streptophyta; class Magnoliopsida; order Alismatales; family Hydrocharitaceae; genus Thalassia; species Thalassia testudinum. Next base: position 15,080,231 of record JAZHRO010000067.1, on the reverse strand, counting down.
AAATAAAACAAAAAGGGGTAACAAAGAAAGATTAGGATTCAACCTTGTCGTATTTTCTTAGAAATATCATTTGTGGCAAGAATTTCAAATTTTTGAATGTTAACTATGGTTAAGGAGGAAGATCTGTTTAGAAGACATGACCCAACAATTTCTGAACCTATAGGGACTTATTTGAGAACCCTTGGACTAGCACATTCTTGATTGAGTCCAAAGGGATTATTGAACTTAAAATTGGACTCCACTTTAGAGCCAAATTAGGGTTAAAATTTTAGGGCTATCTAGTACACATTTGCAATTATAAAGGAAATCATTATCCTCATTGTGTGCTACCTAAGCCTTGATTGAACCAATTTACAACTCAAACCCTAAAACACTTGCTCTAAGATCACTTAAACCCTAAAAAAGGTGATTTAACAACCTGCTTATCAAACCAAAACAGGGTGATTCGGGTGTGTTAACCCGGATTACATCCTAAACATTAGAATAGATTAGGTGAAGTTGGTTCACTTGGTGAACCAATCAACCTAGAAATTAGGTAACAAAATGGAATCAAACTCTAAATCAAGTGATAATTTGAGACACAAATAGGCTTAAAATTTGGTAGGCCTAGGACCAAATTTACATGCATCCGATCTACTTGAAATCGTAGTGACAAGAAAGGTCGGGTGGGGGAAACCCTGTAACCCGTGGGGGCGCTCTACCATGTAGGAGTCTTCTTGGGACTCTTTCTTTCTGGCTGCCCAAGTAATTCTCTAGTGGGTGGATTTGTGATCCAGAGGCCATCTGCCTCAAGCAAGCCTAAGCCATCCAAACATATTTAGGTGTCATGATTGGGTCTGATTGAAATCTAGTCCCTCATCTTTTCTGTAGTGCATGCACGGTAGGAGGTCCTTAAGACCAGTCTTAAGACCTCCTTTAGTAGTTCACTCACATCGGGGCCAACAGTCGACTAACTTGTTTGGATCTTCTTCTGATTCGATCCATATCCCCTCTGACCCATCTACATCCAACCCAGGCTCTTCGTACTCTAATTCTGACTCAATGGAGAACCCTGGTCTAGAGGAGACAACATCCAGCACTTGCAGAACTAGCTTCAAAGTCTCACAGATCTTATCAATGGGCTGGCAAACCCTAAAGTAGGTCCACAAATGCGAGATCACTATAATCCCGCAAGAGCGGCTATCGAACCCAGAGTTTGTATTCCAGTTGGGGAAACTGAGATCGAGCTTAAGCCGAATATTATCAGCTTGATTCCCCATTTCCATGGGATGGGTTCTGAAGATCCATTCCAACACATTCAAGAGTTGAAACATTTTCCCCAGGCCCTCGGGTCAACTGTTCAAAATCAGAACACTCTTTTCATGAAGATGTTCCCTTTCTCGCTTAAAGAGAAAGCTGCCCACTGGTATCGGTCTTTAAATTGACCAATCAATACCTAGGATGAATTGCAAGCTGAATTTCTGAGGAAATACTTACCAGTAGGGCATACTAACTCCCTGAGGCATCAAATTACGCATTTACAACAAAATGTGGGAGAACCACTTGATGAGGCATGGGAATGCTTTCTTGATCACATGCGAAAATGCTCTCATTACGGAGTTCCTAAATGGGAATAGGTCCAATCTTTTTACCAGGGGCTCCGTGAAGATATTCGACTTTTCATCGATGCAACCTATGGAGGAAACTTCATGGGCAAGCATGAGAACGTCGTTTAGGAAATTCTTGAAAATATGTCCGAGAATACGATAAACAATGCGTCCATCGGTATGTTTAACAGGATGACTACCCGTGCATCGACGAACACACATGGGACACATGAAGCACAAGACCTATCCTCCTCCGTCGATATGGAGATTGTGGCTAGTCGATTGGATAAGGTCTCTGTAATAGAGAAGAAGCTTGACGATTTGACTTGCCAGCTGCAAAAGGTCACTTCTTCTCAACAAAACATGCATGCACGACTCCTCGCAGGGAGGGAGGCCGTGCATAATATTCACCACACTAAGATGGATATGAATCCATCTTCTTCTGACTCAGGTTTCAGAGGAAACTCTAAACTTGTTTATCCTAGTTAGGGGTCCTTTGAACCCCATTATTCTAATTTTTCTGGAGCTACTCAACCCTATGGGGAACTCCATGCTATCCAGAACAACCCCTATTCCAATTCCTACAATCTTGGATGGTGTAATGATCCTAACTTTTCCTAGTTGGGGAACTCTTATCCTCAAATCCTAGACCTCAATATCCACCCCGACTACAGGATCCGCACTCATATCAACCAACTCAACCTAGGCCTAATCCAAATTTTCAATCTAGGCCTAGTAAAGATGATCAAATGAGCTTGATTCTTCAGACATTAGCTGATATGCAGAAGATCAATGCTGCTATGCGAGGTAGCATACTGCAGATATGGTAGATATGCGCAACCAAATTGTGCAAATGGTTGGGACTCGCCAGCCAGGTGCATTACCCTCGTAACCATTGCCAAACCTTAACAATGTATTTAACCAGAGATACATTGTGAACCCAAAATAGGGCTAAATTCATTATGTGCAACCAGGCCCTTCTGCACCTGTGTATCAAGATGGGTTAGAAGCATCAACTTCTATGCCTGATTCATCTCAGCAGCAGCAGCCACCTATCTTGTGGGATTACATTCTATCACAAGCCGTAGTGGTAAGTGTACTAAGGACCCTGAGTCGAAGAGATATATTAAACCTAAACATAGTACATCTCAATCCGAAGTGAATATTAAGGATAACCAAGGAAAAACAGAACCCACTCCATTTGAGCCTAGGGCCACACCTTTTCCTGAGGCCTTGACCAAGGGAAATAAGGGTAGGAAACCACCTCAATTGGCGAGGACTTGGTCAAGCTCTTAGCATTCCCTTGATGGTGCTATACATCATGTACTGGCTTATGCAAGATTTTTGAAGAATCTTTGTACACCAAAGCGAAAGTCGAAGAATTCTGATTGAAGTCCTATTTTGCTATCAGAGTAGGTTAACTCCATTATCTTCAGCAAGCTTCCGTAGAAATTAAAAGACCCTGGCACCCCTCTGATCTCCTACAAGATCGGATATTTAGAATTTAACTGAGCTCTTTTAGATTTAGATGCATCCATTAACCTTATTCCCACATCTCTCCTAAAATATTTTAAGGACCCTAAACTTAAACCCGCGGAAGTGACCTTGCAGTTAGCAGACCAATCTATTAAGTCACCCCGTGGAAGTTTGGAGGATGTTGTAGTAAGAGTCCGGGATTTCTATTTCCGGTTGACTTTATTGTATTAGATATGGATACACCAAAAAATCTAAAAGAAACCGATAATCTTGGGGAGACCATTCCTAGCAACAACTAGGGTGAACATTAATTTCGAGGAGGGCCAAATGGAAATTAATTTCGGGGATAAGTGATGAGAGACTCATCATGATCTATAATTACCCCTAATTAACTAGTTTTCATAGTTAATTAGCTAAGGATATGAATATATAAGGGTTAATTATAAAATAAGGGATATTTAGTAAAGGACCTTAAAATAAGTTAAAAATGACATTTTATCATTCAATTAATATTATTAGCAATCTAATTAATAATTGGACTCGAAATCTTATTAGCCATTCCCTTAATTAATAAGTTAATTAACTTAAAACATAATATATACCTAAGTATGTAATAACTTAAGTAACTTTACTTAATTTAATAAATTAACCTAAAAAGGTCAAAAATGTAAATTCAAGGTCTAAACATAATAGTTACCTTATTTACTAACATATATAAAAAGTTGAAAAAAATCTAAGTTAAAATAAACCTTTAAAACCTGGGTTTACATTTAGGTTCCTACTAATCATTGCAATCGGGTCCTTAATTTTCACATAGGTCCTTAGGTTTCATCGCACTTAGGTCTTGTCGTCTTCTTCTTCTTCAGCCGATTGAATGGCTGACGACGGAGGGTGACTCCATCGCTCGATCATCGCCCTGCCGACATCATTCTTCTTTCTCCAAGCTCCTGGAGCTTGTGCTCACCATCTCATCTTCATCCATCGGTCTGGATTACTCTGAAATCCTAATTTTTGGTGGGAGTTAACCTCACCGTCATCGGAGATGATGCCAGAGGTTAACCTCTCCAAGCTTCTTCTTCGTCCAGACTTCGCCACCTTCTTCGCCGCCATTCATTATAAATACCCCCTCACTTCCTCGATTTCTCTAAAGTTGTCTCCCTTCCCTCTTCTAACACTAAGCCGACCTAATAGGCTATTCGTTTGCAACTCCGGCGATCTTCCACACCATTCTCCGACTTCCTCCGTCCATTCTGATCAATTGAGGAGCTTCACCGAGATCAGCCACATCTTTGGACAAAGGAGACGACCAAGGAGATCCTCTGCTCCATCCAATTTTGCTCGCTGGAGATTCTTCTTATTCCCTCTGATTTCATCCTCCGTCATGAGCCGTCGATGGAGTCCCTTTGACCCCTTTGTCCAGGTAATAGTAGGTAGGAGTAGGAGTAGTTTAGGTAGATAAGTAGTTAGTTAGCTTAGCTTAATTTCATATTCTAATGTTCATCTTCTTCGACTCCGGCAAGTTCCTTGAGCTTGCTGGAGATTTGATTTTGTCTTTTTAAGCCATTGTTCACCTTCCTCAATCACTCATGATCATTTCTAATCTATTAAAACATAAATTTTATCATTATTTCACCTAATTCACCTTCACCTTTAATAGACACTGTTGCTGTCCATGGCGGCAGTAACTGAGCTTAGATCAACCTCCATATGGTCCACCACCTATTCACAATCTAAGGATCCTAATTATCACTTATAATGTAAACGCCCAAATCTAATTAAGCTCCTGAGCTCGCTGTCAATGGCGGCTCGAAGTGGTTGAAATTCTTAATTATCTATATATTTATGATCGCAGACCTTCTTTAGACTTGTCTCAACCACTCTTCTGAGTGGGAGAGCAAGTTCTGTGCTTCAACCCACTTAAAAATCCATTCAAATTGATGTCACTACTTAATCCTTCATTTAATGAATTAAAGAGGAATTAAATGTGATTCTGAGGTTCCTTGCAACCTTAGGATCCTTTTCAAATAAAAAATGGCACGATTTACCATTATGAACACACTTTTCACCTTTTACTGGACTCACCGGAGCTCCGGCTAGCTCCGACAAGTCAAAAGTAGTCTTCAGCCTTTAGAACTTGTTGAAAAGCTCCAGATTGACATGATATTGATCACTGAGTAGTTTGAGGTATTTAATTTGGGATTTTAACATCTGGAGCTACATATTAGTCTTCATCTTCTCCAACTTCGGCAGAGTTGGGGAAGTCTGACAGAAGGAGTAAAGATGCATTTGATAGATTTAGAAGCTTCAGTGCAATGCACTAAAGCTAATTTTACCCTCAAACTAGTGTAACAAACCCCTCATTATTCTGATGAACAGACCACATTTTTAGTTCAGGCGACGAGCCTGAAGCTTTAGATTCTTAGGTCCAAACATTTGTCTAAGGGGTTGAGCAAGTTCCTGGGGTTGAGAAGATGCTAATCCAGGCTTTAATTTCTTGAGAAGATGCTTAGATCAGAAAGTCAAAACTTGAGGCCTTATAGTCAAACTCGAGTTTGATACTTTGATTCTGAGCTCAATCTGTTGATTTGAGAAGACTAAATTATTTTTGAGATTCTGTTAAACGATTTTAGAGTGAATTAAATGAGCTCAGATGAGTGATTTGGTTGGAATTCAAACCTGCCAGTTTGGGTTGTTTTTAACCCAAACTGTTGGCAGTGTCATTTGGATGAAATTTGAAGTTGAATCCTACCCAGTTTAGTTAGTTTTACACCATAGAATCTATTTAAATTGATTGGATATGATCTTAGCTGTCTGTTACATCTTTTTCAAGTTTAAAATTCATTCTCCTAGTGCTCAAAGAAGTGTCGAAGCTTCCATGTGCTTCATGAAGCTCTTAAGAGTTTTAAAAACCATACCAGCAGTTGTAGAATCATCTGTATAACTTGTTCAAACCCTTAGATAAGCTGGAAAGTCCATCTTATAGACACAGTAGATTTAAAACTATTTCCAGGCAATATATAACCCGTAGAAACCCCCTGGATTTGCTCTTCAAATCGAAGAGGAAATCATTCCCTTAACCTAAAATTGATTGCACAATCATGTAGAGCCACCTTAGAGCTTTCCATTAAGCCTTGTTTCGCTTGATTTAGAGCTGTGTGTCAGGAGAAATCTTCACTTGAAGTTAGGTCTGGAGGGGGAGAACTTAGTCCCACATCAGAAATCCTCGAGCACCCACCATAGTATAAAAGCTATTTGTTGCATAGCCTCTTCAGTCGTTAGCGCTCGATGCAAAAAGAAAACCTCTGACCATCTGAGCATTGTGTGTGGGTGAGCGCGCCTGTGGGTGTGCGGCCCAGTGGGCGTGTGTGTGTGATTGGCTCTGGGAGGGTGAGGCCTGGGAGACATTGAGCCGGTTTAGCTCGAGAAAGGGCCGGTTTGGCTTAAGAGAAAAAAAAAACTGAAAATGAGCTCTAATGAAATTAGGCAAGGACCGAGTAGGATCTAGTCCCACCCTGATCTCAGGGTGCTGTGTATCCTCGAAAGGACCTCGCCGCAAATCTAAAACAAATTTTTGGTTGAAAAGCAAATTAACCCGGTTCAGCTAGAAAAGAAAGAAGAAAGGAAACAGAAGAATAATTAGCAAGGAGAAGTTAAGGAGGAAGAAGAGAACAGGCAGGCGCTAAAGGATACTTAAGGAAGAATAAGGGAGAAGAAGAAGGGCAGGAGCAAAAGAGAAAGCAGAAGTGAAGAAAGAAAGAGATCGAGAGAAAAAGAGAATAAGAGAAAAATAGAAAGAGAAAGAGAAAAATAAAGGATTAAGAAATAAAAGAAAAAGAAGATGAAGAGAGGAAGAGAAAGAAGTGAGGCTGAAGAATAAGGAAAAGAAGTTAATTTTTCTTGTTATATTTTAAATTCTTTTTTCTCTTAATTGTTGTATTAAGGCATGTATTGACTAAATAAACTCTTTTTTGCCTTAAATCATTTGAAATAAATAGAGAATTTACATGTTTTTAATGTTGAAATGAGAGTTCATATGGCATTTTGCATGTTATTTCATTTAAATCAATTTTTAGCAAAATTCATGCTTTTATAGATAACTTAAATATACCTCCTATACTTATAAAGAAAAATAAAACAGAACTAGTGAATTTAGAATGAATTATACCTCCCAGCGAACGACCTGGACTCAACCAGTAAAAATTTTCTAAAATGTTCATTTAATTCGACCCTGTACTACACAATCGACACAACTTCGAGTTAACCTAAGTGACTTTTCTCTACTCAAAATTAAGTAAAGTTAACTTAATGAAGTTTAGGAAAGGAACAACCATTTTAATGGCACCGTTGCTGGGGAGGCAATCATTTAATTCACTAGAATTTAGTTGGTTTATTTGTCTAATTAGGAGGTATTTGTAATTATATTTCTGTTTTTAATAACTTTTGTTCTAATGTGTTGTGTTTTGTTTTGTTTTGTTTTTGTTTTCTGTCTTCTTTTCAGGTTTACCTTTGCGAGCGATCTTAGGAGAAGGCAAGAATCTGTTGTTGTTTTTGTTTCTTCTTTTGTGAGTATTTCTAGACTTTTGTTTTGTTGCATTAAAATTAAAAAAATACAAAAAATACATCCTATCTGACTAGCAACAACATACAATAGGCATACACTCTTAGGAGTGCATTTTCTGCTAGTATTAGAGCAAATCTGACTTGGGAAATTTTTACTATTTTTCTCGCATCAGTGGGAAAATACAAGAAAATCCACATAGATCCCTGTCCTTTGAAATTAAAAAAAAGAAGACCATATATTTTGTTTGAAAAGACTTAAAAAGCGGCTATTGTATTTTAGTTGATATATTTTTGTAAAAGATTAACTAAAAAGAGGAAGTTAAAAATTATAACTAAATCTGATTGCAGAATGCATGCGGGTTTTATCACTTTCGTCTGTTGAATGCTATCGTGCACACAGTGCGATCACTAGAGTCACACGAGTCTATTTTTCTATCTCTCCTCTTTGCACCTCTTAGGGCTTGGGTCGAAGATCAACAAGTCTGTCTCACTACTAGAGCCCCAGGGAGCCAGTAGTGAGCGGTCTTGATCCTAGACTTTAGACCTTTGAGCCTTAAGGTTACACACTTGCGTAGACACAGCTTAGGACATGTATTTTGATACTGTTACTCTATTTGTTTGCGTCAAATTACTTTTGCGTATCCTAGGAATCTCTTCTTTCCTTTGAAAGAAGAGTAAAACCTGCATCTTTGCGCTGTTTTGCTGGTTTTTGTGCCACTGTTTTTTCAGTGGTGTGTGTGTGCACTTGCACATTATTTTTCGTTTTATGGACGGGAGGCGATCCTTGGATCTGCCTCTTGCACCATCGTTGACAGGTGATCCCAGGCCGGTTGCAGATAAGCAACCAATGGTTTTCCAGTCTAATCCATCTACTTCTATGGATCAAATGCATAATCAAAATCCTGAGATCCCTTCCTCTTCTGGTCAGGGGGAGATGTCGCCTTTTGATGTTCATGAGGCGCTCCTGAACCAGAATCTTACGATGCTTGAGCAGACTAGACAGATTAATCTTTTAACAGTAACCTTAAACAATTTGCAGACTCTTCAAACCCATCCTCCACCACAACCTAAGCTAGGTTTTGACATCCCTGATTTACCGTTCCCTTGTCCAAGGCCTCTACTTAGAGATTACTACAACCCATATAATGCACAAGTAGAGCCTAATGTTAGGATACCTATTGGGGAAAATGATCATGAATTGAAGCCAAACATCATTGGTCTAATCCCTTACTTTCACGGATTTGCATCCGAGGATCCATTTCAACATATAGAAGATCTAAAGAATCTATCTCAAACTCTTGGTCCTTGAAATCAAAATAAGGAAATCTTACTTATGAAAATGTTCTCTTTTAGCCTTAAAGATAAAGCTGCTTATTGGTACAAAACTATTGCAAGGCCAATCTCAACTTGGGCTGAACTCGAATCTACTTTTCTAAAGAAATTCTTTCCAATTGGTCGAACTAATGCTTTAAGGAAAGCTATTAATACTTTCAATCAAAACCAAGGAGAACCAATTCATGAAGCATGGAAACGTTTTCATAAATTACAAAGGAAATGCCCACATCATGACATCCCTCGTTGGCAACTCATGCACATATTCTACTATGGTTTACAAGAGGGCATTCGCAATCTAGTTGATGTCTCTTGTGGAGGGAATTTCCTAAATCGCAACGCAGAATCCACCTCAGAATTATTTGAAGGGATGGTGGAAAACTCGATCAATAACACATCTATGTAGCAATTTATGCAAGGTAAAAACATGAATCATCAGAATCCGCACAAGGGCATTCATGAGATCGGTAGTTCAAAGGATTTAGAGATAATTGTAGAAAAACTAGACAATTCGATATCGTAGCAAAGCATCTCGATGAGGTCAGAAACACAATGAAGACTCTTACGCCTCTACTTGCTACAAATCCCGTGCATCTACCTGTTTCGCAAATTCCCGCAGGGAGGGAATTTGTGAATAATCTGGATTCTAGAGATCCATCTTCCTTGGGTTTTCTATCTACTTCTTCACCAACCCAAGGAGGGACCTTTGTCCCACAATCTTACCCACCCTTTTCCCCACCCTTGTCTTTTGCAGAAAACACGCCTTATCCTCTTGATTTGAAGACCATTCAGGGATACACACTAAGATTAAACCCATATTCAAATTCCTATAATCCTGGATGGCGTAATCACCCTAATTTCTCTTGGTCTGACCATACACAAAGACCATCATATTCAACTCAGACCAGACAAAACTCGCCTACATTGTTGTTTCAACAACACAATGCGAGGCCATTTTACACGGGTTCACAAAACCCCGTAGGGCCAAATAGAGATTCACAGCTAGACCAGATATTGAGAGCTGTGATTGAGAGCCAGCGACAAAATGTTGAGGCTCTTGCTGAAGTCCAACGACAATGTTCGACAGAATTGGCTAATCTTAGGGGTCAAATCACATAGTTAGCTGAATCTCATCAGCTAGGGACCCTTCCATCCCAACCAATTCCAAACCCTAGGAATATCCTGCTACCTTTTATCGATCAAATTCTCAAAAAATTAGTGGGAAATCAGTACTTCTATTTCTTGGATGGATACTTGGCCTATAATGAAGTGGCCATTCATCTTGAAGATCAGGAGAAAACCACATTCACTTGTCTTTACGGGACATTTGCATTCCGTAGAATGCCATTCGGACTTTGCAATGCACCCACCACCTTCCAGTAGTGCATGCTAGCAATATTCTCAGACACAATGGGTGAATTTTTAGAGGTCTTCATGGATGAATTTTTCGTCTTTGGAAAAGCTTTTGATGAATGTCTGGGCCACTTGACTAAGATCCTTCAACAATGCATCGATGTAAATCCAGTCCTGAGCTGGGAAAAGAGCCATTTTATGGTTCTTTAGGGCATCGTTCTTGGACACCTTATGTCTGAACAAGGTATCTAGATTGACTGAGCAAAGATCAATATGATATCTAAGCTCCCTCCTCCCTCCTTGGTCAAAGAAATTAGATCCTTCTTGGGTACATTGGATTCTACCGACGCTTTATCTCTGATTTCTCAAAATCTCTAGGCCCCTAACTTACTTGTTATCGAAGGATATTCCCTTCGATTTCTTGGACGAGTGTGCCGCTGCTTTAAAAACCCTTACGATGGAGAGGGTCTCCCGACGTCCAGAGTGACAGTCGGACGTATGGAAACTAAGTCCAGACGGTTCAGCGGGCTTCTCGACGTCTGAATGACCGTGCAGATCAAGGTATGACCTGAGCGATCATTTAAGACATTTGGAAGAAGTTCCAGACATTTGATTTTGGACAGACTTGTCATTTTTGACCCGTTTAGGGTCCGTTCGGAGTCTGTTTTCCGCGTTTCAAGTTTTGTTCTTCTTAGATTCAGTTCCTCTACCTTTTTACAGTAATTGTATACTGTTTTGAGTAGCTCCTTGTATTTGATCCTTGTGTTAGGACCCTGTTCCGTTGCGGCTCTAGGGGTTGTGGAGGCACACGAGCTTGTCGATTTCGCCCCCAGTACTCCCGATTTTGCGGGTAGAGTGGCCCTTTCAATTGTTTATCAAAAATTATGCACTTGTGAAATAATTAATAGAGTCTAGGGTATTACATGAACCCTAGGAATGAAAAACTAGATTGAATGATAGATCCTAAGGTAACGCATGAATCCTAGGACTGGAAAACTAGATTGAATGATAGATCCTAGGGTATTGCATAAATCCTAGGACTGGAAAACTAGATTGAATATAGATACATTACAGTCTTGGAAAACTAGAAAGGAAACGTTAACTGCCTGTAATTGGTTAACAGCTGCCTGATTATGAATGAATAATTACGGTTGGGAACATGGGCTATATAAACATAAAGCTGAAAAGATGAAACCTAACTTGGTTGAGTTGAAAGAGCACGAACCCTACGGGGAATTAGGAGTAGAACTCCTGGAAAGTGAATGGAATAGAATTGGGGAAGTGAGCTAGCCCTTGAGTACGGAGTACCAAGGAGAGTGACTGTCCCCTTGTTTATTGCAAAATGGAGCTAACTGCCCCAGGGACCAGGGGTAGGTCTGGCCACTTTGTACCAACTTTTGGCCCTCGTGTACATAGTACTGAGGAGAGCTACTAGTGTAGGGAGAGCACTAGCTACCCCACGGGCCCCAGGGTTCTGCTAGCCCTCCTACACCGACTTGTTCGGCCCACTGGGCAAACCAGGGTAGTCAGGCGAGGGTGCGCGGACTGTGGAGGGGCAAGACCCCTGTTTGGTTACTGTGGAGAGGCTGGACCCCTGTTACTGAGAGGGCTCTGCCCTATACTGGTTTCATGCTGTGCTTTGGGCGCACCCATTAACGGAAACGACTGACCACGTGCTAGTGCGGGGTAGATACCCGTGCATTTATCGCACGTGCCATAGTCACCGTTACGTTTATCAGCGACCTTGGGGTGGTTGACTGAGGGTAGGACCACCACGGGGGACTCTCCCGGCCAGGAGAGCACCACGTGCTACTTCTACTTTTCGGAAAAGACTGCAATCAAGATCGTTCCCACGAGGAACATTCGAAACCAAGAGAAGAATCTGAGGGATAATTCAATAATGAGTAAATGGAAAATATAAAGAAAGAAATTAAAAATATAACAGTTACTGTCCACCTTACTGTTTCTTAGCTTTTAGTTGCCACTCTACTTAGCGTTTCGCTGACGTGTCACCTTTGTTACCTTTTCCAGACCAAGTGTTGAGTAGCCAGAATCGGCGGCTGTAGAGGGTGCTGGGCCTAGTAGAGCCTAGTAGTGTTACTTGTGTAGTACCCACTGTACTTTTCTTTCTGTTGTAGTGAGTAGTTTCTATTAACCCTGTACTCTTTTCATTGTAAGCTTCATGTTTATTTCCTTACTGTTGTGGTGGTGTATACTATAGTATTTCTTTTCTTTACTGCTGTATCTTGTTACTGCTAGTTATATACTTGTGAATGTGGTTTATTTTACTGCTCTTTTGGTTACTTTCTCGTTGGATCACTGGGTCTTGGGATCAGTTGAGTCAATCCGATTCTCGTATCTTGTAGGGATTCGGGAACCAGGTCGTAACAAGATGGTATCAGAGCAAGGTCGTCCCGAGAAGTGAACCAACTGACTGGAAAATAACCAATTCACGTGTCTATAACTAGAGTAGCCACCACAATGTTTCTTTTGACATAAGCTCATAGACTTCTTCGTTAGATATCATTCCATATTGATGTGTTTCCGTTCTGTTTTCGCGTCTCCTTGCAGGAGATGCCTTGACGCGGGACTAGCAAGGCGGGCCATGGGCGTGGCCGAGGACGAGGTCGGAGGGGCGGGCTTGTTAAGGTTGACATTTCAGTGGACCAGCCACTGCTCCTGGGCATTCAGGCCCAGGACCTCGCCCAGCTGATACGGGATATAGTGCGAGAGGAGCTCCACCAGCCACCACGAGCGCTCTCCCTAGGGCTGCGGAGGGGGAGTCCTTTGTGGGACCACGCGACGGACGTAGCACTGGACGCGAGGGAGGGGATGGGCCACCATCGCCCCCACCTTCCTTCGACACTTCTATTCACGAGGCTTCCATACCTGGAGGTGCACCAGCATCTCCATTGCAGCGCCACTTCATGCTTTTCGGATAGTTCCGGAAGCTGAAGCCCCCCTCCTTCAAGGGGGATGAGGACCCGACCGAGGCGGAGGACTGGCTTGAGTAGATCGAGAAGGTTTTAGACACCCTTTGCCCCCCTGTGGAGTGCCGCGTGGCCTTTGCCACGTACTAGCTGGAGAGCGCGGCACACAGGTGGTGGAGGGCGATTAGGAAACAGGATAGGGAACAGCCAACCTGGGACCGGTTCGTCACCCTCTTCTACGAGCAGTACTTTCCCCAGACATGGCAGGACTAGAGGAGGCAGGAGTTCCACACTCTCCGCAAGGGGACGATGACCGTGAGCACGTACCGCATGCGTTTTCTAGAGATGTCCCACTTCACAGAGACAGAAGTAGCCACTGAGGAGGAGCGCCTTTGGAGGTTCACCGAGGGGCTCCGGCCTGCGATTCAGGGGTATGTCAAACCCTTGAAGCTGCCTACATTCTCGAGGGTGGTGGAGGCAACTATGACATACGAGGAAACCAACCCGTCCGCGCAAGATACTGACAGCGGACGAAAGAGGCCCTATCAGCCAGACTTTTCACAGGGCCGACGAGAGAGGAGACACGTGGCGCCCGCAGGAGAGCCATCACGTTTTGCAGGGCCATCAGTGGCATTTAGGGGCCCTCGACAGGGGCTAGCAGCTAGCACTGGACCCCCGCCCGGTCGACAACAGGGACCCACTGAAGGCGGGAGTTGGGTTCCCCTCTGCTACCAGTGTGGCCAGCCGGGCCACATCAGGAGTGACTACCCGTCTAGGGCAGGAGGTCAGCAGATGCTTCCCACGCCAAGCACTGGAGGGTGAGCAGGAGGCCGCGGTTTCCAGGCACGAGGAGGAGGACAACAGTCACGAGGAGGGTACCGACCAGTAGCTACCCGTCCGACGCAGAGTGTGGCTGCTTCGTCCGCACCTAGGGATGAGGGGCGTATCAATGCCCTGACACACAGGGATGCCAGAGCTTCGGGATCAGTGGTGGCAGGTATGGTTTTAGTTTTCGGCAGACTCGTTTACACGCTTTTCGATTCCGGCGCTACACAATCGTTTGTTGCCGCCAGTTTCGCGGTTAGTCTGTGATAACACCATGCAAGGGGGTAGTAATTAGGTTGAATATGGCCCATATTTAGAATAAAAGGCACAACATAAAGTAGAATAGGAGCGTTGCATGCATCAAGTACCAAGATTGCTTATAAACCGTATTAATGGCCATTTGTGTAAAGTATTTGTCAAATCAGGCCTCAGATGAGCAATCGAACCGCACGGATGGATTCAGGACAACGAACGGAGTCCAACGGACTCAAGATCAGCCAAATCCAACATCCGGAGCTCCCACAATGGGCCCAAGAAATCATTACCGTTGATCTGGAGATAACGGCCCAGAACGCGCCACATCGCCCCACCCCCGCCGCTCTCTCGCCCTCAAGCCAGCGAAGAACGAATCTCGGCCGTTGATCTTCGATCGAACGGCCGAGATCCGCGCGCTCGCCCGCTTTCGCCGCGACAAAGCGCGGGCGTGGCGCAACGGTTAGCGCGCACGCCCGCGACGCAGCGACGCGCGTTCGAATCGCGCGGAGCGGAAATCAAGCACGAGCGAAGGGCGCGGCGAAATTGACTCGCCCGATCAGCAGCGGGCGGTCAGGATTGCGCCACGCGGCGCGACGACAGCACCCGAGCGCCCACGCGCACGCGCATGCCGGGCATAAACGCGGGCGCGCACGCGCGCCCGAAGCGCGATCTCAGCACGGGCGTGGGAGGATCTCAGCCGTCCGATCTTCGATCGGACGGCTCTCGTTCATCATCCACGGATCGCTCTTGGAGAGAGAGAGGGGGCGGGCGGCTGACCGGCGGCAGAAGGCTTCACCGACGTATCTGGAAGCGGTTTTGGCGACGTTATGGATGTCGCTAAAGCACATTCTTCTTTTAGGAAGCCCTTAACTCTATTTAAACCCCCTTCTACCACCATTCAAGGCATCCTCTCCCACTTGCAACTACTCCACTCCTCTCCTAGCTAGTCTTAGGCACTCTTGTAATCGCCGCAGACGACAAGCCGCCGACGGAGCCTCCTCCACCGCCGTGGCTGCCTCGTCGCTCTCCACTCTCTCTCTACCTCTCTCTCTCTCTCTCTCTTTTAAGCTTTCATTTACTTTTGTTGAAGCATGTATTTAATATTGTAAACCATGAACTATGAATGCATGTTTAATGAAATTATTTTCCATTTAGTTGCCATTTTAATTTCTGTTTAAAGTGCATGATCAAAACCAAGAGCTTTCTAACCCTAAACTCTCTCTATCTCTCGCTTTTCAAAACCGTCTCTTTCGCAAGCAAAACTCTGCCTTTTTCGTGACAACAAGTGCTAAACAAAATCCGATTTCCACGCCTCCCTGAGATCGACACTCGGACTCACCTCCGTTTACTTCTTTTAAAACGGACGTATCAAGTGCAACTATAACGACACCTCTTAACACACACGCACGAAGGCACGTCAGTTTTTGGCGCCGTTGCCGGGGAGGCAACGGATTTGTTTTATCACCTCCATTCCACACTCATTCTCACATCGTCTAATGCCCTATTTTCCTTTTTACTTGGTGGTTGCAGGAATTCGGCGCATGGACGGCGAAGCGACGCATCCGACGGTAGCAAGGGAGTAGGCGCCTCGAAGAATGATAGTGAGTAACCTATCTCTCATTGTTTGCTTGCGTGAAAAAGCTAAAAAAAAAAATTGTAAAAACTGCAAAAAAGATTGGCGTGGTGTATGATTACTTGACCCACATCCTTAACACATCACCCCACAAAAAAATATACACTCTAATATTCTAAACAAATTCTTGGAGTGTTCTTTTCTTTCTTGAGTGGTGTTTGCGAAGCCACCGTGAGTTGACCTGGGCCGCACCACTCAACCCTAAAAACTGACTCATCTAATAGAAGTTGCATGATCATTAGGATGAGTACACTAGGATTTTAGAGCCTCTACAAAATAAAAGGAAATCTACTTTCACTAAGTTGTGTGCAGAACTTGACGTGCCCACTGAAACTTGTTTGAAAACATTAAGACACGTCAACCCTAAAAAGTACTCAAGTAAGGATAAAACACTAAAAGACACTATATCTTAACAAATCCTTGCTTGAAAATCATGTTTTGCTAGAAGCACACACTTTGAAAGTGGAAAATTAAGAGGCACCACCCCAATCAATGCCTCATCACATCACCCTAAGCACAAGCACTATCCTAGCCCTTTAAAACTGAGTAAACGTGCCCTAGGCAGGACTGAGTTAAGTCTCAAAAGGTGAGGTTTTGTCTGCTAGGCACTTGGCTTTTATTCCCTTGGTAGAATCTGGTGACTAGGCTGCGGGGTAGTGTCAAACGACCGCGGTTGTGGGGTCTATGGAACCGGAGGCGCAAGCCAAAGGAAGAACCTTCCCTGCAATCCCCTCGTAATCAACCTGGCCAAATTAACCTCGGAAAGGGGAGCCCAGTGCTTATGGACTTAATCAACCTTTGTGAGATTGCTAGGTCTTCTAAGGAATACACCATAAGGACTAGGCTTGTTTGCTTGGTTGAGGACACAACTCTCTCGCATCTGTTCTTCCCACATCCCTCCATTTCTTCCATGGATTTCAATGCCTATCCATCTTACCCAAATTACCCCCAACATGATTTGTATGCTAGCCCAAGTAGACCATACCCACAGCCGACTTGGGCTAACCAACCACCAAGTTGGGGATGCAACCTGGAATATCCCTCTTGGCCCAACTATGACCAAACCACACCAACCACTTATTGGAATACACCCAACATAGCCACCCAAGGGTACGATTCAAATTGTGGGGCTCCATATCTCGATTCTCCTCACGATGCCTCCTCATTTAGGCCCGACCCGCTCTACTGTGATAGGACCTACACTTTAGGAGAACACCAAGAACCCTACCCTTCTCAGGATAATAACCAAGAAAGGTCATCTGAATTCAACAACCTTTCCTACTTGACCTTTGGATTGGAAGAAGTCCTAGACAAATGGAAATCAGAAAATAATCAGAAATCTAGGCAAGCCCAGGATCATCAACCTTTGATTTGGTCCCCTGATGAAGAATCTGACTGGGAGGAAAACTTAGAACCTCAACTATTCTGGAGTAGGACCAAACAAAGAATGGTTCCTCTTGAAGAACTGGACCCTGAACATGATAGAATAGAGAACCCACCCAAGAACCTAAACACCAGTATGGGATCTGATCCACAACCTCAACCATACTCTCTTAACCAGGATTTCAAGGAGGAAATCCAAAGGACACCAAATGACACCATGTCAATTCTTGATAACCTCAAATTAGAACTACACAGACAGAATCAAGAATTGGTTAAAGGACAACAGGCCATGATGGATTTGTTCCAACAATTGGGGAAAGAAGGCCAGAGAAAGATGTTGCACACAACGCCACTCATAAAGCAAGGACCTAACATGACCAATTGGACTACACCCAGTCATCCCGATTTGGTTCAGTCCACCATTGATACCCCTCAGGAGTTGGACAGCTCAGTGAATAAGGACAGTAAGGATTCCTTGGAACACAATTTGAGGGGCATTAAGAATGAACATCAGGAGGAAACTGAGAATGTAAGGGGAGAGGCCTTGGAATCTGAATCTAATCGGCCCAAGAGAAGCAATCCGGTGGGAGCAACAGCCACCATCATAGATGGAGAATGGAGTTACAATTTTAAAGAAATTGATTATGAATCAGTTGGAATCCCCATCACAAAGTTGGAGGAAGGCCGAGAGAAAGAATATGATCTAGAGGATGAAATTGACCCTACCTCTAATATAACCTCAAACAATGAATCTGATACAAAGAAGGTGGCAGAAAATATTCTTGAGATCAAGGGCTTGGAAGGAATGAGCGATGAAACCATAGTTACGGAAGAGATGGATTCGTCTTTGGAGAGAAGCTTCATGCTTGATTGTAAGTCTCATTCTGAAACTCTGGACCTTATTACTTGCCCTACCAGAATAAAGATCCCCACTGGAATTGATACACTTTCGATGGATTACAATTTTATGGGGACACAAGCTGAATATCAGACCTATATCTTTAGTGTCTGGCATGTCATATTTGGGGTGCGTTCGTCCACAGCAACTTGTTTGCATGACCACAAACTAAGAGAGGATTTGACACAGGCATGCATGATATATCTGTTACAGAATTCCCGCCCCTTTGGAACGGGACTCCACCACAACCTTATTCGCCTCTGTGGACTTCTGATTTTGGGTCTGGTAAATTTTGAACATATCTTCTTGACCCAAGCCATTCCTGTTTGTGCACCACCCAGCTGGAGGCGTTAAACTCAGCGCTTCCTGGGAGGCAACCCAGCGGATTCAGACTGATCTGGTAGTTTACGTCACTCAGGTACTATCTTTTTGAACCCTTCTGCATCCATGCATCTGCCAATGAGGACATTGTCCAACTTAAGCATGGGAGGATGGAAAATTGCATAATCCTTAGCTTAATTAATCAGTCTGAATGAATAAATTAATTAATTAAAAAAAAAATTGAATTTAGGAAGAAAAACTTAGGCATTAGAAACTTGTCAATAGTGGGAAATAATACAAAAAGAACTTAAACGCTTAGACTTTTCAGGCCTTCAGGCTTAATCAGCCCTAGTGTCCATTAAAATATGGATTTAGCGGCGAATCCTTGCAACTTTAAGCTATTCTAATCCACCTAATAAATAAGGTAATAAGTATACGACTTATCAACTCACCCTCTAACTCAGGAAAACTTTGAGTCTAAGCATCTACACACATTTTTGCACAGACTCACTTCTCGGAGATTTTGACAGAAATTGGGTAGCTAATGAACTCTCTAGGGTGGTATGGCTGGCAAGTTGTCGTGGGTAACAGCCCATTGGCAGGTTGTCCAGAACCCAGCCACAGGCCATTTCTTTTTCGCTGCCTCTAGGTACATTTGAGATTAGGGAAGCCACCTACAAAAACAAAAAAAAAAACAAAAAACAAAAAACAAAAAAAAAGAGAAAAGAAAAGAAAATAAACCACACTTCACCGCACAAGTATGGCTGGCAAGTGATCGTGGGTAACAGCCCATTGGTCGGTTGTCCAGAGCCCAGCTCAATAATTGCACAAAAAAGACCAAAACACCTAAGGACGAAGCGGGGAAGTAGTACAAGCCGGGGAGATATACACTGGAAAATCCTTGCGTTGACCCCAAGTAAAATGAACGTAGGGAGAAAGCTACCAGTCGAACAAATACACCTTCAGGCAAAAATTTATTTTCTTTTCCGGACACCTAGAGGCGTAGAAACTCGAAGTCTGTCTCAATTACCGTTAAGTGAGTCTATCACAACATTCACACCAAGATGCTTAGCACTTAGGGTTTTGATCGAGTTTTGGGTGGGTTGGGTAGCCGTAAAAAGTTACCAACCCATACTGAATTCCGAAAATTCTAAAAAGACATATATAGATATATACGTATACATATGTATAGTTATATATACAAAGCAAGGATTCGGGCGACTCGTATTTTGGAAGATACCGAGGCGCTGCTTAGTCTTTGTAGATTAAGATCTTCGTATATTTCCTCTTATTGACGAGTAACGAAGTGCCGAAGCAATTACTTCTTGAATTCTCCAAAGAAATAAAGGCTAGAATAAACCTTGCTAGGGACTATCAAGGAGTAAGCATGGGGGTACGATAACACCACGCAAGGGGGTAGTAATTAGGTTGAATATGGCCCATATTTAGAATAAAAGGCACAACATAAAGTAGAATAGGAGCGTTGCATGCATCAAGTACCAAGATTGCTTATAAATCGTATTAATGGCCATTTGTGTAAAGTATTTGTCAAAGCAGGCCTCAAATGAGAAATCGAACCGCACGGATGGATTCAGGACGACGAACGGAGTCCAACGGACTCAAGATCAGCCAAATCCGACATCCGGAGCTCCCACAATGGGCCCAAGAAATCATGACCGTTGATCTGGAGATCAATGGCCCAGAACGCGCCACGTCGGCCCGCCCCCGCCGCTCTCTCGCCCTCAAGCCAGCGAAGAACGAATCTCGGCCGTTGATCTTCGATCGAACGGCCGAGATCCGCGCGCTCGCCCGCGGTTGCCGCGACAAAGCGCGGGCGTGGCGCAACGGTTAGCGCGCACGCCCGCGACGCAGCGACGCGCTTTCGAATCGCGCGGAGCGGAAATCAAGCACGAGCAAAGGGCGCCGCGAAATTGACCCGCCCGATCAGCAGCGGGCGGTCAGGATTGCGTCACGCGGCGCGACGACAGCACCCGAGCGCCGACGCGCGCGTGCACGCCGGGCGGAAACGCGGGCGCGCACGCGCGCCCGAAGCACGATCTCAGCACGGGCGCGGGAGGATCTCAGCCATCCGATCTTCGATCGGACGGCTCTCGTTCATCATCCACGGATCGCGCTTGGAGAGAGAGAGGTGGCGGGCGGCTGACCGGCGGCAGAAGACTTCACCGACGTATCTGGAAGCGGTTTTAGCGACGTTCTGGATGTCGCTAAAGCACATTCTTCTTTTAGGAAGCCCTTAACTCTATTTAAACCCCCTTCTACCACCATTCAAGGCATCCTCTCCCACTTGCAACTACTCCACTCCTCTCCTAGCTAGTCTTAGGCACTCTTGTAATCGCCGCAGACGACGAGCCACCGACGGAGCCTCCTCCACCGCCGTGGCTGCCTCGTCGCTCTCCACACTCTCTCTACCTCTCTCTCTCTCTCTTTTAAGCTTTCATTTACTTTTGTTGAAGCATGTATTTAATATTGTAAACCATGAACTATGAATGCATGTTTAATGAAATTATTTTCCATTTAGTTGCCATTTTAATTTCTGTTTAAAGTGCATGATCAAAACCAAGAGCTTTCTAACCCTAAACTCTCTCTATCTCTCGCTTTTCAAAACCGTCTCTTTTGCAAGCAAAACTTCGCCTTTTTCATGACAACAAGTGGTAAACAAAATCCGATTTCCACGCCTCCCTGAGATCGACACTCGGACTCACCTCCGTTTACTTCTTTTAAAATCGACGTATCAAGTGCAACTATAACGACACCTCTTAACACACACGCATGAAGGCACGTCAGTCTGGGGTAGGATTGTATGCTGTTAGAGGATCCGTTCGTAATCAGAGGTCTGAGTGGTCAGCTGTTTGTAGCTGAGGAGGTATACATGGGTTGCGAGGTCAGTGTTGGGGGACACAGCCTTCTCGCTGACCTGATTATGATACAGATGGAGGACTTTGACGTAATTCTGGGGATGGACTGGCTGTCCGCTTACCACGCCTTGGTGCACTGTTTTGAGAGAAAGATCGTCTTCTCCATACTGGAGTTGCCTTCTTTCGAGTTCCACAGGTAGCAAGTGGACGGAGGCTTCAGGTGCATTTCTGCACTTCAGGCAGCGAGACTTTTGAGCCAAGGGTGTAAGGGCTTCCTAGCTTGTGTGGTGGCAGAGCCCAGCCCTATGGCCGACTTCCAGAGTATCCCGGCGGTCAGAGAGTACCCCGACGTGTTCCCAGACGAGTTGCCAGGACTACCACCAGAGCGTGAGGTCAAGTTTGAGATCTCACTAGTACCAGGGACCAGCCCCATCTCCACAGCACCATACAGGATGGCACAACTTGAGCTACGAGAGCTCAAGTCTCAGTTGAAGGATCTTTTGGAGAAGGGCTTTGTGTGACCCAGCGCGTCTCCCTGGGGAGCCCCAGTACTGTTTGTAAAGAAGAAGGATGGTACCCTACGCCTTTGTGTGGACTATCGACAACTGAATAGGGTGACCATCAAGAACGGATATCCGCTGCCGAGGATCGATGACTTTTTTGACCAGCTGCGAGATGCCACAGTATTCTCCATGATCAACTTGAGGTCTGGATACCACCAGTTGAGGATCAAGGAGGCAAATGTCTCCAAGACAACTTTCCGCACCCGATACAGACACTACGAGTTTCTGGTCATGCCGTTTGGGCTGACCAATGCCCCCGCTACCTTCATGGACTTGATGAACCTGGTGTTTAGACCGTACTTGGACCAGTTTGTGGTGGTATTCATTGATGATGTGCTCATTTATTCTCGAGATCAGACGCAACACGGACAGCACTTGTGGATAGTTCTGGACACACTGAGACGACGTAGGCTGTACGCCAAATACAGCAAGTGAGAGTTTTGGTTGAGGGAGGTGACCTTCTTAGGTCATGTGATCTCTGGGGATGGCTTGGCTGTGGACCCAGCCAAGGTCGAGGCAATGCTCAGGTGGGAGAGACTGCGTACGGTTACTGAGATTCGTAGTTTCTTGGGACTGGCAGGCTACTACAGGCGGTTTATCAGGGGTTTTTCACATATTACACATCCTATGACACAGTTGACCTGGAAGGATGTGCCCTTCATTTGGACAGATGCCTATGAGGCGTGTTTTCAGGAGCTGAAGGAGAAGCTGACTTCGGCTCTCGTGCTCACCATCCTAGATAGTAGTGGTGGGTTCGTTGTGTACACGGACGCCTCTTTGCAGGGGTTAGGGGGTGTGCTCATGCAGAGGGGTCACGTTGTCGCTTACGCTTCGCGGCAACTGAAGCACCATGAGCATAGCTACCCTACCCATGACCTGGAGTTGGCAGCTGTTGTCTTCACGCTAAAGACCTGGAGGCACTACTTGTATGGTGAGACCTTCGAGATTTTCACAGATCACAAGAGCCTCAGATACTTGTTTGATCAGAAGGAGCTCAACATGAGACAAAGACGTTGATTGGAGCTCCTGAAGGACTATGACTGCAGCATTTCCTACCACTCGGGAAAGGCCAATGTGGTGGCTGACGCCTTGAGCTGGAAGGCGCCCGCACACTTGGCCAGTTTACAGGTGCAGAGTTGGAGCCTTTTGGAGGAGATGGGCAGTTGGCGACCCCTAGAGTTACGGGGGCATTGTGGAGCAGTGACTGTGACGCGACAGACAAGTCTAGAGCTGATAGATCGCATCATCATAGGACAGAAGGCCGACCCGTACTTGCAGTCCTTGCGTGACAAAGTACTGTCAGGAGACCCTAGAGACTTCTTTTTCACAGACCAGGTGTTGTGCATGAGGGGATGTTTGTGCGTTCCCAGAGACGAGGAGCTGTTGAGAGAGCTCCTGACTGAGGCACACGATTCCAGATTCACTATACATCCCGAAAACACGAAGATGTACCATGACTTGAGACGCGACTTTTGGTGGAGAGGGATGAAGTGGGATGTGGGTGAATTCATGCAGCAGTGTTTAGTGTGCCAGCAGGTGAAAGTCGAGCATCAGAGGCCTGCAGGACCGCTACAGCCACTTCCAGTGCTGGAGTGGAAGTGGGAGAGCATCACCATGGACTTGGTGGTGGGCTTACCTGTTACCCAGCGAGGACACGATGCAGTCTGGGTAACCGTTGACAGATTGACGAAGACGGCGCGTTTCTTGCCGATCCGAGTCACCTTGGGACCAGCACAGTTGGCAGAAAGGTATATTCGCGACGTGGTATGTCTACACGGAGTTCTGCGGGAGATCGTATCTGACTGGGATACCCGCTTTACGTCCCAGTTTTGGGCTGAGTTTTAGTAGGCCCTGGGGATGCAGTTGAGGTTCAGTACAGCTTACCACCCCCAGACGGACGGACAGTCTGAGCGCATGATACAGACACTTGAGGACCTTTTGTGTGCCTGTGTACTGGACTGGAGGGGCTCTTAGGAGGAGCACTTGCCCCTAGCGGAGTTTGCATACAATAACAGTTATCACTCGAGCATCGGCATGGCACCCTACGAGGCTCTGTACGGACGAAGGTGTACGGCACCCTTGAGTTGGGTTGAGGTGGGGACCAAGTGGGAGGTTGGCCCCAGGCTGATCCGGCAGAGTCAGGAGGTAGTCGAGAAGATTCACAGGCGACTCCGCATTGTCAGGAGTAGGCAGAAGAGCTATGCAGATCGAAAATGCAGAAAGGTGCAGTTTGAGGTTGGGGACCAAATCTTCCTTCACGTTTCGCCCATGAAGGGCCTGCAGTGGTTTGGGGTGAGAAGGAAGCTCGTGCCGAGGTTCGTGAGGCCCTTTGAGGTCCTGGAGTGAGTTGGACCCGTTGCTTACAGGCTTGCCCTTCCTCCCCAGCTTTCTGGTGTGCATGACGTGTTCCACGTGTCCAACCTCAGGAAGTACGTTGCCGATCCCAGTCACGTCCTGAGTCACGAGATCGTCGAGGTGGGAGACGACCTGACCTACCCCGAGCAACCAGTGCAGATTCTCGATAGAGCCGTTCGCAGTCTGAGACGGAAGCAAGTACCCCTGGTAAAGGTTTTGTGGAGGAGCCAGCGGTACAAGGAGGCTACCTGGGAGCCTGAGGCGGCGATGCGGGAGTGGTACCCGGAGCTTTTCATGGGTACGTCAGTTCGGACCGGCTTCGGTCCTCTTTGAGTTTGTTATGCATATATCGTTCTTTCCCGCACCGTAGTTAGCGCAAGTTTCGGGGATGAAACTTCCTTTGAGTTTATTATATTGTTATAACCCAGGGCATCAAGCGTCGTTTAAGACGTCTGGGAAGTGGTCCAGATGTCTGGTCAGACGTCTGGAAGCCTTCCCAGATGTCTGGAATTAAATTTTTTCGGCGTACGTGTTCGCGTCTACGTGCATGCATGCGCAGACTGAATCCACCGCCCTACTCCTTCTCTTTCCTCCCTCCCTACAGACAGCTTTTTCTCTCTCTCTCTCCCCCTCGACAGCTTACAAATACACCTCTCTCTCCCTCACCCTTACTCCACCACCTTCTTCTTCTTCTTCCCCCTGTCAGCGAGAGAGCAAGTGGGTGAGAGCAGCAGCAGCGGCTACTGCGAGTGTGTCGGGAGGAGGGCCTATTGCGAGAGGGAGAGGGAGCTCGACTGTGAGGGTGCGAGCTCACCGGGGCAGCAAGCGTGTGGTGCCTCGGAGGAGCTACTACAACTCAGGCAGCAGGCAGGCGCAGCGCTGCACGGTAGTGCGCTACGGGTGGAGGACGAGGAGGTACGTTATTTTTACCTCCTTCTTCTTTCGCGTGTACTGCCATAGAGTCATACCGCCGAAGTCTTCTGCATCCTTTTGTGTTGAGAACAGGCGCGTGTGTGTGTACGACTTGTTCGGGAAGGCGCAAGGGCACGCCATCCCACACAGATCAGACATCGGGGCATAGCACCAGACGACGGAGAGGGTATCCAGACGTCCAGAGTGACAGTCGGACGTCTGGAAACTAAGTCTAGACAGTTCAGCGAGCTTCTTGACGTCTAAAGGACTGCATAGATCAAGGTATGACCTGAGCGATCATTTAAGACGTCCGGAAGAAGTTCCAGACATTTGATTTTGGACAGACTTGTCATTTTTGACCCGTTTAGGGTTCGTTCGGAGTCCGTTTTCCGCGTTTCAAGTTTTGTTCTTCTCAGATTTAGTTCCTCTACCTATTTACAGTAATTGTACACTATTCTGAGTAGCTCCTTGTATTTGATCCTTGTGTTAGGACCCCATTCCATTGTGGCTCTGGGGGTTGCGAAGGCACGTGGGCTTGCCGATTTCACCCCCAGTACTCCCGATTTTGTGGGTAGAGTGGCCCTTTCAATTGTTTATCAAAAATTATGCACTTGTGAAATAATTAATAGAGTCTAGGGTATTGCATGAACCCTAGGAATGAAAAACTCGATTGAATGATAGATCCTAGGGTAATGCATGAATCCTAAGACTGGAAAACTAGATTGAATGATAGATCCTAGGGTATAGCATAAATCCTAGGACTGGAAAACTAGATTGAATATAGATACATTGCAGTCTTGGAAAAGTAGAAAGGAAACGTTAACTGCCTGTAATTGGTTAACAGCTGCCTGATTATGAATGAATAATTACGGTTGGGAACATGGGCTATATAAACATAAAGCTGAAAAGATGAAACCTAACTTGGTTGAGTTGAAAGAGCACGAACCCTATGGGGAATTAGGAGTAGAACTCCTGGAAAGTGAATGGAATAGAATTGGGGAAGTGAGCTAGCCCTTGAGTACAGAGTACCAAGGAGAGTGACTGTCCCCCTGTTTATTGCAAAGTGGAGCTAACCGCCCCAGGGACTCGGGGTAGGTCTGGCCACTTTGTACCAACTTTTGGCCCTCGTGTACACAATACCGAGGAGAGCTACTAGTGTAGGGAGAGAACTAGCTACCCCACGGGGCCCAGGGTTTTGCTAGCCCTCCTACATTGACTTGTTCGGCCCACTGGGCAAACCAGGGTAGTCAGGCGAGGGTGCGCGGACTGTGGAGAGGTAAGACCCCTGTTTGGTTACTGTGGAGGGGCTGGACCCCTATTACTGAGAGGGATCTACCCTATACTGGTTCTGTGCTGTGCTTTGGGCGCACCCGTTAACGGAAAAGACTGACCGCGTGCCAGTGCGAGGTAGCTACCCGTGCGTTTATCGCGCGTGCCGTAGTCACCGTTACGTCTGTCAGTGACCTTGGGGTGGTTGACTGAGGGTAGGACCACCACGGGGGACTCTCCCAGCCAGGAGTGCACCACGTGCTACTTCTACTTTTCGGAAAAGACTGCAATCAAGATCGTTCCCACGAGGAACATTCAAGATCAAGAGAAGAATCTGAGGGATAATTCGATAATGAGTAAACGGAAAATATAAAGAAAGAAATTAAAAATATAACAGCTACTGTCCACCTTACTGTTTCTTAGCTTTTAGTTGCCACTCTACTCAGCATTTCACTGACTTGTCACCTTTGTTACCTTTTCAGGACCAGGTGTTGAGCAGCTAGAGTCGTCGGCTGCAGAGGGTGCTGGGCCTAGTAGAGCCCAGTAGTGTTACTTGTGTAGTACCCACTGTACTTTTCTTTCTGTTGTAGTGAGTAGTTTCTGTTACCCCTGTACTCTTTTCATTGTAAGCTTCATGTTTATTTCCTTACTGTTGTGGTGGTGTATACTGTAGTATTTCTTTTCTTTACTGCTGTATCTTGTTACTGCTAGTTATATACATGGTGAATGTGGTTTATTTTACTACTCTTTTGGTTACTTTCTCATTGGACGACTGGGTCTTGGGATCAGTCGAGTCGGTCCGATTCTCATATCTCGTAGGAATTTGGGAACCGGGTCGTAACAGGCAGCAATACCCACCACCATTTATGATCCACCAAATACAGCCTTGACCTATCTTTCTGTATTTTTGACTGCCTGAATACTGGTTGAGGAATTCCAACTTAGTTATACGGTTATTAGAACTTAATCAAGGTATTAATGCCATGAGAGACCACCAAACATGTTAAGAAATCTGGTGAGATTGTGAGCTCTTATTTATGCATGAAAAGTGAGACAACATAAAGGAACTAAAAGAGAGTACAGTTTTTTAGCATTCCTCTAAGTTGATTTGTTTAATAATCTATAAATTTAGAGTCTGAAGTATTAGATTATATGTAGTACCAAATAAGTATGAGCCAGTAAAAATAAAACCCTTCAACTCAGACATCTTCTACCTAGACCTAAAAATTGGGGTTAAATCACAGATCACCTACTATCCCCACGGGAAGAAGTTTGCCTATCCTGATAAATTTGTACCAAGGGTTAAAAACAAACTTTAAATGAGTATTGGTATTTGACAAGGAGGAGAAGGAGAATAAATTTGTTTGAGCTAAATGTCAAAAATACCCTTACACTGAAAATCTATGGTTAACTTTAGAATTTGCTAAGGGACTAGCAAATGGTAGGCAAGGAGGTATGATGGCATCGCCATCATCCTCTATAACTAACCTAATTTAGCTAAGTTCTAAGGTTAAATTTATCTAACTAATATAATAAAAGTGTGCAATATAATCAGGAGGAGGAAGCATCAAAATAAACCCAAACGACAGCTAAATAGCTTCAAAACAACTATTGAAGCTCAGAGTTACTACGCTATCGTATTTGGTTTTTGAAAACCAGTCCTTGAAGTTTGAAAGTGAAGAACTCGTGTTCAACAAATAAAATTTATACCGGAATAGAAATCCCTGGTCGAACTCAGGGAGGCGAATGTTTGATTAAAAATACGCGTTTGTTTTATTTGTCACAAAGCAAAATAATTGATTAGAAACTATTTATCTATTTACAATAAATAGAAGAGAGAGAAAGAAAGAATATTACAAATAAAAATAAAAAGAGATGTAGAATGAACATGGAATTCATTATTAAAGAGATTGTTCGTTACACTACTCATTATGATTGGAAAGCAGAAAATGGTTACACTAGAAAGTAGTAAATCTACTCTAGAAAGCATTAAAAAGAATGGAGAGAGAGATATCCTCCTCGATGATCGCTCGGAGGATGAGCTGGACAGGATGATGCCTGGAAGATAGGGAATAGAGCAGGAAGGAGGACAAGGCAGGAAGAACGGGAACAGGCCAGCACGTTGTTGTTGTTGCGGGATCCACTTCCGAAATGGAGGCGAAAATTTGACTTTATCTCTTGAGAAGCATCCTGGGTGTGGGACAAGCTTCTCTTGAGCTTTGGAGAGGGAGAGAAGAGAAAGAAGGGATGAAAATTTTGTATGGAGGGGGTCTCCTTTTATAGTTGCAAGGAGTGAGGGCAATTTGGTCTTTTTAATTTGAAAAACATTAATTCAGGACCTTTAGTGATGGATAAATCCATTGCTAAAGGTCCGAACGTGGGCGTAGTGGGGGCGGCATGCACGCTCCCGCTCGCCTCCTCAAGTGCAACGCTCAATCACGTTGTTGAAATCTTGGCGCCATGCCTCCTCATCGCGCGCTTGCCGCGTGCGATCCTACGTTATGCGCGGGAGTCTGATGGAGCGTGAGCGCTATTGAGTGCACGCAACCGCTCGATCAATCACGCTCGCTAACCGCACCTCAGCAGTCGCTCCTCAAGGCTTGAACGCACTCCTTGCCTTCTCTTAAGCACGTTTGACCAACGCGCTATTAGCGCGTTTGAGTCGCACTTATGATCTGTGCATGTGCGCCCCACAACCGTTGGATGAGCATCCAATGGCTGAGAAGCGATGATTAGATGAAGAAGAGAAGGTGCGGCAGGTGCAGCGGCCAATTGGGCGGTTGAGATGGTGCCACATGGTGCCATCTTGGCCGTCCATCTTCTGGATGATTTAGATGGTGCCACAGTTGTTGGATTGAGTCAATTTTCGCGTTGTTAGGCTACGATCGTCGATCCGAATCCATCCATGTGGTCGGATTTGTTGTCTGAAGTGTAAATTCACACCATCTTGGCCCTTGATCTTCTAGGGTTCCTCGATCTCTATCTGATGCTACAGATGTCTGATTAGGGCGATCTTGGAGTTGTTGAACTCCAATCGTTGTCCTAATCAAATCTGTACGATTAGATCTTCGATTCGAGGCCCCGATAAAAATTTTCCCTATCCCTAAACATAAAAGGAGACAATTGACCTCCATTTTATTCAAACTAATCTAAATGCAAGATGATGCATGCTATGGAATATTTATAGTATGTAATGCAATTCTATGCTTAAGAACATGTATAAATAGACATCTTATGTAATATAAACATGTTTACATCACACCTCCATGCCTATCCTTTGCTAGTCCCTAGCAAAAACTATATGCTATTTATAAAAGAATTAGGTTGGATTATTTGGGCATAAGTTATTTTCAATCATTAAGAAAATGTTTATTTACGATCTGAACTTTCAAAGACACAATAGTCGCTGGGTATCTGCCAAAATGCAAACTGCCTCAAGCCCTCATCTTATTCAAAGAAAAATTTCTTTTTCTCTTTTTCTTCTTTTCTTTTTTTTTTTTGATTTTTTGAGTTTAAGGTTTCAGAGTTGCTTTTCTACAGCCATTCAACTTACCCAAGATTTGATAAGAACCTTAAGTTCTAAGCATCTTATTGTGAATGTGATAGATTCGTTGATCAGCAATTAGAATGGACTTCGGATTTCTACGCCTCTAGGTGACCTTAAAAAGAGAGTTCTGCCTAAAGGTGTATCTTTATGACCGGTAGCTTTCTCCCTATTATTTTTATGGGGTCAACACAAGGGTGAATCCAGTGTATATCTCCCTGGTCTATTCTACTTCTCCGCTTCTTCCTAAGTGTTTTGGGAATTTTAAGTGCATTTCTTGAGCTGGCTTCTGGACAACCGGTCGATGAGCTGTTACCACCAACTTGCCAGCCATACTCATGCAGTGAAGTGTGGTTTATTTCTTTTCTTTTCTTTTTTTTCTTTTCTCCTTTTCTTTTTATTTTCTTTTTGACTATTTTTTCTTCTTTTTTTTTTTTAAGTAGGTTGCTTCTCTGATCTAAGATTTACCTAAAGGCAGCAAGAAGAGAATGGTTCAGTGACTAGACTTTGGACAACCTACCTTTGGGCTGTTACCCACGATAACTTGCCAGCCATATCATCCTAGAAGGTTCATTAGCTACCCAATTTCCATTAAAATCGCCGATTAACGAGTCAGTGACAAGATAGTGTGTAGATGCTTTAGAATTAAGGTTCCCTCAAATTAGAAGGCAGGTTGATAAGTCTTGTACTTATCACCCAAACTTATTTTTTCAAAAATATAATTCAGGTTGGCGAGGACTCGAAAAATAAATCCACATTTTAATGGATACACAGGATGATTAAGTCTGAAGACCTGAAGGGTCTTCGTGTTCAGATGCTAATGTAATATTTCCTAAGATTGAAAATTTTTCTTAAGCTCAAGTTCTCTTTCCTAATTCTAATTTTTTTTAATATATATAAATAAAATAAAATAAAATGAATCTATGGAGCTAACGAATAAATCCAGAGATGAATATCCACCCCCCCATGCCTATCTAATGCAATGTCCTCATTTTATTAAAAAGACATAAAACAGAGTGGAATAGAGTAGAAAGCACTTGAATTGTGTGAATGTCGAGTCTGCTTCAAGATAAAACTAAAAAAAACTGTATACGTGTTGAATTTAGTGCCTTCAACTAGGCACACTATACAAAGAAGAGAAATAATGAATTCACAGGTGCAGGTCAGAATCAAAATACAAAGAAGAAACCTCTGACCTACCAGCAGATGTCCACAAATGTGGACCAGATTGTGGTACAAACCCATACCCCATAATAATTAAACCCTATTTTTGGTCTAACTCTGTTGATAGGATTCTAATGGAAAATTTACAAATTAAACATCCTAAAAATTATAGATAAAGATTCTATAAGGTTTAATGTGAGCAGTTGAATTAAATGAGCCAAGTTGACCTAAAATAGTGATCTAGCTGAATAATTAATGTCAAGTGGGTTTAAATACGAAATTAACCAAACAAATAATTTCAAAACTCAAAATTGAACTGTCACTAGATTCCCTAGATCCTAATTAAGCTTCCATAAAAAGTTGGACCTATTTTGACAACATTCTCACCTACTTTGCATTTAAGTCTTTAACTTCCTAAAAATTTTCCAAATAGGTCTGATTTTATTACTTTTGGGTCCTTCCCTCTTGCAAAAAGGACCCTGGCCATCTTCTTCCTGGCAGCTGATCTACAGGCTTTGACTGAGTAGCTCGACGAGCTTCAAGCTTGAGTTGCAGCTGCCTCAGTGCACGAACGACCTCAGCAACAAAAGATATTTTCCCCTCGCCATTCCATGTCTATTGGTGTTTGTTTCACCGGCTGCCGTTGCCTCCTCTGCCTGTGACCTCCGGTCAAAACATAAGCAGTTGTAGTGAGTTGTTGCGAGTGTTTCTCGCAACTTCTCACCTCCTTTGAGTACAACCGTAGCTCTATAAAAGATCGACGACCTCTCCCGAGTCCCGTCATCTACAATCCGAGTGCAAAATCCTCCTCCTTCCCTTCCTCCATGTGCTGCCATTGCGAGACATTGAGGTCTCCTTCGCCCCTTCGCTCCGTCGCCTCTCGCCAACAAACGAGGGTGCAACCATCGTCGCCTCTCTTAGTCGAGCTTCCCAGCTAAGAAGCCAACCCTCTAACTCCTTCATTGACCTCAATTCCTCTACCGACTCTTCATCGGCAGCCTTCCACCGCCACCAGTTTTCGCACCTCCTTCTCTCCAATAAAGTTAGGGTTTGTCCTCCCCTTCTTCTCCTCTACCTTCTCGCATCTTCAATTTCTTCTTTCGATCGTGTTTTCATCATCACCGACCACCACCACTTGGAGCTCCGATGAGCTTCATCGCCACACCTCCATGCACACCCAACCACCCAATAGATTTAGGGCCTTTCTTCGTGTCTTCATGAAAGAGCGATCTTCGTTTTCATTGAAAACTTTAACATAAAATGATGTGTTGTTGTATGTGATCGCGTGGTAGAAAATCGCTTTTCAAAACATTTTAATTCTCAAAACTAACCATGAAGAGTTAGGTCGTCTCTACAAGGAGGAATTAGCCTATTTAAACTAGTGCATTGTGCTTCGTTTATTCAGGAATCTTAATGTGTATGCATACTAACTGGTGCATGTGTTTTCAACATGATTTCTTGCTTCAAATAATAAATCAAGAATACAGGTGTGCATATGCAAAATCACCACTATATAATGTCATGTAAAATAATGATCTTGATACTGGTAAACATTGTAAATACTAATTTCTATAATATATCTTGTTCACCATAATATATATGACATGCATTAAATCATTCATGAGAGATATGCATATGCAAGCAATTTTGATTAAATAGAAGGATGGCTACGCAAATTCACCCCAATAATTTAATTCATTAAAAAAGGGAATAGTGTTCCCCTGCAATGGCATGGATGGTAAATTTTAATTGGAGGAGAAGTAGAGGATTTCTACTCTCTCCTCCTCGCGTGAAGGAGCGGGTGTGGCTGGCTGCAAGAGCCGTCGGAGGAGATGGGTCGAAGGAGAGGAACAATCCGGTGGTGGTACGGTGGCGAGTGGTCATCGAAGGTTGCCGGTGGACGAGGGAGATGACATCGGTGATGGGTCCTAAGGAGGTCATGCGCGGGTGTTGGTTGGTAGCATGAAGCGGAGGGGAGTAGTAGTGGAGCGAGGGCATCTCAATAGTGGTGTCGGAGACAAGAATGGAGACCGGAGGGGGCCGCACGGCATGGGGCAGGCCGGTGGCTGATTGGTTCTTTAGGTGGAGTTGCAGGTGGCCTATTGGGAGGAAGAAGATGAAGATGGTTGCTGGCGGCGCGTGCATGCATGCGCATGCAAGGAGAGTGGGCACGCTAGCTGGAGCGTGGGCGAGCGGGGTCTGCTACGCATGCTGCAGGTGCATGGGTGCAGTGCGCATAGAGGTGGATGGGTGGGCACAGTGCACGCGTAGGCTGGTGCGCAGGTGCGGCTATGCGCGGTGGGGGGGTTCACGGTGGTGGCTGGTTGCAGATGCAGTTGTCGAGGTGGTGATGCACGCTGTCATCGTGCACCACTGCGGTGATGGAGGTGAGGATGCTTGCTTTAGATCACGGTGCACGCCATGTCCATGGTGTGCGCATGAGGAGCACGGTGGAGGCGAGAGGTGGAGAAGAAGTCCCTGCTAAGGGAAGCAATCCTCCTTTCTGAACCCAACGCGTGGGTGTTTGGTTCAACAAATCTCCCCCGACTTTCCAGCCTTGCGCAATCTCCTCCAACAATGCCCGAGCGATGAGGTGTTACTGTTGCACGTGGAGCGGCGCAGGCGTCGATGGATTGCTCTGCGGGGAAAAAAAAATAAAAAGAAAATGGGTTATTTATAGAGTTATTCCCAAAATGATGCATGTAATTCATACATGCCACCATAATTTATATTTCCTTCTATTACATGTGAATGTGATGTATAAAACAAGCATGCCTGTTTCAAAAAATAAAATAAGCATGCCATCATATTTATAAACTAATCTATTTATAAATCTATGTATGCTATGTACAAGTAGAAATCCTTTTAATATCTAGGTATTTGTGCATTCGATCAGCCCACAAATGCGGTCTCATCACTTCACCCCGAAGCTTTTGCTTTTGACGTGAGGTTGAAAGACCTATTCTGCCTGTAGGTCCTCGCTGAAGTCGATCCTCATCTTCGCCTCTAGCAGTAGCACTCTGGTCACCTTCAACGAAGCTTCTCACGCCATCGAAAGCCCCGATCGAAGGAGGAGCAGGTCAATTGGAGTCCTGCCAGGAGACGTGAGGAGGCAAAGGGACTTTAGTCCCACATTGTGCGCAACTGAAGCCTGAGTAGCATTTATTACAAAAATGCAGTCTTGGCTTATTGCCTTAGAACGCATGGGGTGAGGTCCCCTCCGCACACCCGTACGCACATGCTCACGAATGCGCATGCTCACACGCCCTCACCTGAGAATACGCCCGCGGGTCTAGGCTGTGGATCCGGATACCTGGGTCTGGCTGAGATGAAGGTTAAGGGAGGTGAGTTTTGCACATTGAGATCTATGTTGTTCCCCTTCAGTAGTTGACCTTAGCAAGGCCCTTGTGCTGCATGCCTTAAGCAGTTAAGACGACTGTGCCTTATACCCAACGTCTAAGGGTAAAGCCTGACTTGGTTATGTGAAGTTAACATAGCTGGTTCTGTTAAGATATTAGAGGGTATTTGAGCTTAAGTATTAAGGGTAAAATTGGTGGTTTAAACCACCACTTTTACCTTTATTTTTATACCTTCCTGTCTAAAGATACATTGAACATCTATTATATTGTGATAGTGATTACTTGTGTGATTTCTTACTCCCAAAGATGACCTCGGATATTCTAATTAAATTCGAGTAATAAATTTTAAATGTTTGATTAGACTTGATCAGCTATACTACGACACGAGTTTTTAGAATATGATCGAGGCAATTCAACAGTTTCTCCCTTCTTTCCTTGTGACTTTCAAGGCTGCTTAACATTGGTGTTTTTGCCTGCATAAAAAAAAAGAAAAATTATGTCTATGGGAAAGAAAGTCCCTAAATGCACTATAATAAGAATATGATAGGGCTATTAATTTGATGCCAGTAGATAGCATTGATTATAGCCTTGTTAGATGAAATGCAGGCAAATAGGATCTCTCCATTTTTCCCCCTTGCCACATTAGTCATCAATGCACTTATTATTGTCATCATGACTATTAGAATAACTAGCACCAGTGAAGTAATATATTGTGGTCATAGATCACATGCATGCAGGGTTGCCATCCTCTTCGTAGATGGACTAGTTTGAAGAGTCTCTTCAATGCTACAATATAAAGGCAAGATTGAAGATATTATAGTGATCACAATCAATTCAAGACATTATGAAGAAAATACTTGTTGGTGATGAGGAAAAGATCCCTTTGCATGCATCGTGCATGCAACATGTGGACGAGCTCAAAAGGAAAAAAGTCCACCCAGCTATTCTTCATCCTCTCACCGACCTTCTCATTGACTTCTTTCCTTCTATTGCTACTTACAGGTCATCAATCTCAGCTTGGAATTGGCAACTCACAAATCCCCTGCTCCTCCTCTGTTTCATAACTATCTTTCTGCATTTTCCTCTTCCTCCCTCTACTCTTGTTCACACCACTGTAACCACCACCTCCAACTTACCACTACGATCTCTACCCCACCACTCTGGCTCCTCGTAAAAGTTTTATGCATCTCAACTCCTCACTGACTACCACCAGTGACTTCTTCCTCGTTAAATATAGACAGTTCGCCCACTTCAATTCTTTCTCAACATCCTCCTCTTCCTCAACTTCAACTCCATGGATTTCTATCTTGGCAACCATAGCATAAGCTCCCCTCTTTCCCTCTTGTTCATTTGATGTTTTTATTGTAGTTAAGATGTATCTTGTTAACTTGCATGAATGTTATTTGTTTTAAGTAGTCATTTTGTATTTCTTAATTGAGTAGACTGTGATTTAGAAGTTTCTAAATCTTTTTAATTTCATATTGGATTGTGTTAGATTTAGATGTCTTATATCACGCATGTTTAATTTTTAGTGTTTTTATAGATTGGTAATTCAATGTACGTTAAGCATGTTCTTTTTTCTCATACAAATCTAAGTATGATTTTAAAATAGATGCATGTTTTTCTTCATACTGAAATCATTACTTCTCTGAGTTAGAGTTTAAGAACAATGATCCTACATTTTAAAATCATTAATTTTCCTTCTTTTTAAATAGTTGTTAAGTTCATTTTCATGCCTGTTGTCTTCTAAAAATCCATTAATGCAACATTAGACTTCATATAAGTTTTAAGTTTGAAGTTAATTTTTATTTCTATTTCAAATTACACAAACTCACTTAACTAACCTAATTAGAAAACTCTTTCAAGTCTCCAAGCGAAACGACTCAGATTCACCCATACTCATAGTTTGATATATAAATTATTAAACTTGACGCTCTAATTGAGCTACAACGATGAATTTTTAACAAGTGAGTTGTGCACGTCACACTAACCTTACCAAGTTTTTGGGGGAGAGAGACCATTGTCACCTCAAGATTTGTGAAGGGCTTGTGACGCATGAAGGGTTTGCAATGCACACACACAATTGAGTGTTTTCAACACGAATGGCCTCTTCCAACGTAGTGAGAATAAGGGCATCATGTCAAGCCATGACTTATTGTAGGAGGGGCAATACGTGAGGTACTATGCCATGTACACTACCCTAGGAGATATTTCTCGATACTTGTAGGGATCCTAAAATGAGAAGTTAGTTCTTCTCATGTGGTTCCGATGCAGGTTGTTTATTTTGATTCCTTCTATTCGATTAATCTTCCAAGCATTGAATTGTTTATCCTATTAAATCAAAAATTTCAAACAACTGAGATTTTATGCATCTGTGATGCCACAAGACAAACTATTGTTCCCAACATCCATACCATTAGCACAATAATAATCTTGTTTCCCTAGGTTATACAATCATATGCTTTCTATGTGTACATTCTTCGTAATAAGTGGGCAATTTTATTTTGGCACCCAACAAACCTTCTTGGTCATCAAAGTTGTTCTTTATCGTTATTTGATTGCCATTCCAATTTAGTTTCCCAAACCTTCGTCTTCAACCCTTAACCTAGTTCAAGGTTTGGGTGCCCAAACAATCGATTTGGTTAGCCAAACACATAATAGAGCAAGTCCTAACGAAGAACCATATGTCTTGTTCTTCAATCACTAAACACAAATTTGCCTCTAACTTGTTTCTCAACTCTGCTAAACATCTTGACTGATTATGAAGTGGAATTTACACATAAATTCAAGCCTAATCATAGAAACATTAAACTAAACTTCTCCGAAGAAGGCATATCAAATTTAGCCAAAAACTCTATTCTACTCATTAAGAGCCTACAAGGTCAAATCCAAAGAAACATGGGGCCTCTTCCCAATGCTAGGGAGTGAAAATGATGTGAAATTTGTCGAAGAAGATTATTGGGAAATTTCGGTGTCTTTGAGGTTTAGGAGCCTAAAACCTTTGGTCACCTAAATGAGTTAAATTGGTAAGCTCGTGGCCTATCCCTCTTTATTGCATGCTCACTTGAATTTGGTCAAGCAAAGTCAACATATTGGGCCCCTGAAATCATACGAAACACATTTTGATTGACCAAATAGTAATTTTGATCGACCAACACCATTTTATAAAATTCCTAAATCTGTTAGGAAAATACCTATAAATAGGACTCCTCGACTCTCATTTCAAAACACATTTCTCAGAGCAATTCCAAAGAAAAATGTGCTTCTACTATCTCGTGCTTTTGTGTCTCTACACTAGTTTCAATGCTTTCTAAAGTGCAGCTCTCTAAGGCTCCAAAATTCTCGGTTTGCTTATTTCTGAGGTTCCATAGGATATTCTGTATATTTCTTTATATTCCTATTGCTTTGATTTGCATCCCAAGTTGTCGGGAGTCCCGTTGTTCTTCTCTTGTCAGGTGTAAAAGAGAAGCTTTTGTAAGAGGTTGCATCCACCCTCATTGTTAAGTGGTGTACTAGTAGATTGACTAGTGTTGACTACTTGAAAAATCCTAAGCTTGGAGGCTTAGGTAATATCTTTTACCCATAAGGGTTTCCACTATAAAATTGAGGTGTGATTTGTCTTATTTCTATGGCTTACACTTTTAATTTTATATTATTTGCCTTGGTACACTATTCACCCCCATTTAGTGTTGACTTATAAGATCCTACAGGTACACCAACGACAACAGCAACCTAATTAAAAAAAGACAGCTCAGGTAATTAAGTGTGTAGATAAAAAAGTTTACAGAAGCAGGATAGGTTCCTTGCTTTACTTACCAGCTGGTAGACCTGACATTTTCTTTAGCACTTGTTTATGTGATAGGTTTCAAATAAACCCTAAGGAATCACACCACAATGCCATAAAAAGAATACTTAGGTAGCTACAAAATAGTGAAGATCTTGGTTTGTTCTATCCCAATCAGCCACACTTGACTTATTCTATTATTGTGATGCTGATTATGTGCGAAGTCAGACAGATCGCAAGAGACTAATGGAACATGTCAATTTCTTGAGAATTCACAAGTCTCTTCAGTCAATAAGAAACAAAATTGTGTTTCTCTATCCACAATTGAAGCTAAGTACATTGCTACTTCCTTGGTGTGTTTGCAGATCTTGTGGATGAAGAAACAATTAAGATTTTGGACTTTGCTTTGAAAACACTAGGATTTTATGTGAAAACACTAGTGCAATTAACCTGTCCAAGAATCTCATACAATATTCAAGAACTAAGCACATTGATATCTACCACCACTTTCCACTTTTTGAGAGATTATGTTCTCAAAAAGGAAATATCATTAGAGTTTGTTGAAATTGAAAGTTATCCAGTTGATATCTTCACAAAACCATTAGCAAAAGATAGATTCATCACAATTAGAAGAGAACTAGGTTTCACAAGACTACAGGAACATTGAATTCATCTTAATATTAAGACTTGCCTACTGTTGATTGATCAAACATATCACCTTGATAGATCAACTCCTTTTGATCGATCAAAACCATACATTTGACCAAATAAATCTGGAGCTTGCGGCAAAACTCCCTCCATAAATTTCAAAGGTTGATCGATCAACCATTAATTTTGATTGACCAATGTTTGGGTGGGAAATTTTCCTCCACTGGAAATTCAAATTATCGATCAATCTAGTTATTTGATTGACCAAATCTAGGCGAAATGAAATCCGTCGAGAATTGTGTTTTTCTCCTCTAATCACTCCAATCTTGTTTCCAATCAATCTCTAATCATAGATCTAAATTCCTAAAATAATATTACCTCAGTTACTAAGCCCATTACCTATGAAAATGAATTTTTTTACCATCATTCTTTACCAAAAAAAAAAACCATCTCACCTCCACCTTTCAAACAACTCACCCAAATGACCCCACCATTACCGTCCCTACACTAACAAACTCGGTCCCCACAATACCTCCCACGGACCAAACCCTCCTCCACCGACCAACACCCTTTGCTGCTGCCACCGACCACTACTTGGTCGATCGAGCAATGCTACTCCCTCTCTGGCGACCATCACTTCCTCTCTCTCGTCATCATTCATCCTCGATGACCACCACCTCCACCAGCGACCTTCCCACATTGCCGCTTCCATAGATCGACCCAAGTTGATCTTGGTAAACTCCTCCCTAAATTCATGTCTTTATTATTATTTCAATTCAAACAATCTATCTTGTTTTGATGTGAGATTGTTGTTTTTTTTCTTGTCATGTTTCTTATACTTGATTCTCGAATCATGTTGATCTTGCCTTAACTTGAACCATCTCATGATTGGTGGAATGATTTCAACTTTTTTTTGATCCATTCTCGCTACTATCTATGCACAAAAATGTGTCTTTGCTCGATCAACTTTCTATATTGATTGACCAAAATCGTGATTTCTGGTACCTTAAAGATCCAGAGTTGATTGACCAACCACACTTTTTTGATCGACCAGTGTTTACTTTTGATCGACCAAACCTAGATTTTTGATCAACCAAAACTACACCAGAGTAAAAAATGGCACCTAAACGCACTCGCCATGGTTCTTCCTCCTCTCATGATGACATCATTGACAGATACTTTAATACTGATGATGCGAGATGGAATTTCTCCCTTCACGCCAAGTTATCTCCCCATGTTGGTCTCCCGATTGATTTTGACTATTTTGAGTGCATTTTTTCCTAGCTTAGAGATGATTTTGTTTTTCATAAAATCATTCATCTCTTTGATCGGAACTTTTACGCGGGCACTCATGGCAGTCGTATCAAGGGCATTGATCCCATGGTGTGCCACCTTTTCTATGCCAACCTTCACAACATCAACGAAGGATTTGATATCTAGTTCAGTTCAAATGTCTATGGCATTGAAGTCTTGGTCAATGCTAATGTCTTGATGAAAGTTCTCGGTTGTCCCTCTTCTTATCCCACATATCTAGAGTTACACCATGACACATCCTCTGACACCATTTGGGAGACATTATTGACTCCTAAATACTATGACTTGGGCAAGCCTACCAAGTCACCCTACTTTCTCTCCCTCACACGATTTCTTAACTGCATATTTTTATGGAATTTTATGTCGAAGTTCACCTCCTTCAAGAATTGCCTTGATCCTATGCTTGTGGCATTATATGCCTTCATGTAGAATAAGGAGTTCAATTGTAATCATTTCATCCTCACCTTCATGGAGAGGAAACCTTCTAGTGTCTTTCCATTTGGTACCCTTCTCTCCACTACTAGAAAAATGGCCTTTTGTGATGATTTTATAGTGACGGTTTTTGTCAAAACCGTCGTCTATAGCAGAATATATAGACAACAGTTTTAAAACCATCTTATTAATGATATAGATGATAGTTTTAATTAAAATTGTCGTTTATATTTACCATCAATACCCCATCTTGTGTGTGGAGGTCCCTGCATTAACGTACACGACGGTTCTTATAAAATCGTTGGATTAGAGACGACGGTTCTATCTTGTAACCATCGTATATATTGATTCCGATTTTGGTTGGGCGACATTTCTTCGCATTCTACTTGACTTTAAATGACTATTTTGACAAAAATCGTCATGTAAAGTGCCTGTGCCCTACAACAAGAGTCCAACCCCCTGTTCCCTATTCACTCAACATCGATCTCCTCCTCCTCATAAGGCTCTCCTCCACCTCCTCCTCGAATGCCTAGCAGCATCGCCTCCTTGCTGTGCACAACTCCCTACTCGCCGCAAGCTCCTCCTCCTCATCCCCATCCCCATCCCGAGCCCCTCTTCCTCTTCCTCCCATCAGCAGCCCCCTCCTCCTCCCATTTGTTGCCACCCCTCCTCCTCCTCCCATCCACACTTAGCCCCAGCCCCCCTCATCCGCCTCCCATGCGCCACTTGAAATGACCTGCTGCCTTTTTGGGTTGTTTAAGACGTCTGGATTAGCTGTCAGATGTCTGTCCAAACATCTGGACAGAGGGTCGGATGTCTGAAAGTAGAAGGACCGTAGCTTGTTTTTCTTTTCCTGCACACACACCTCCTCTCCCCTCACCCCAAACCCTAACCCTTTCTATTTAAACCCCACACCCATGCTACTCTCCTCATCTCCACCAACCACCACCTCCATCTTTCCCTCCTGTCGGCCGCCACTTCCTCCCAGCCACCAGCGTGGCAAGGAGAGAAGGAGAGAAGAGCGAGAGCGTGGGAGGAGCTCGAGGGGAGGAGCTCGCGAGGGAGCCGTGGGAGCTTGGAGGAGCTTGTGCAGGAGGAGTTGAGGACATGTGCGAGGAGGAGGAGCTCACGAAGGTGAGCTTCGCGACCTCCTGAAGCTGGCAGCGTTGCAGCTGTGGGCAGCACGGAGGGGTTCCACGCAGAGAAGAAGGCTCGCGGAAGTTCTGCGTACTGGATATTTTCTGGTATCAGATGTCTGGAGCACATCCCAGACGTCTGGAATAGTAGAAGGACGTCTGGAGCTGAAGCCGGACGTCTGAAAGCAAGCTTAGTTCCAAGGTACGTACTTCTATGCGGTTTACGGCCATGCTAGCCTTACCGTAGAATTTTGTCCGGCTGTTTTTAGCTCTGTGCATACGCATGGGGCAGAGCATTGGAAAGGTGCGAGGTCACCTTTCGAGGTGTTTTTGGATGTCTTGACACATCGCCAGATGTTTGACTGTACCTCCGGATGGTTGGAAGGAGAGTTCGACGTCTGGAACTCAACTTAGACAATCGTAGAAGGGTCTGAATGTCCAAGGTAGCCATAGGAAACCCAGGGTGAGTACTGACATCTTTTAAGATGTCTGGGGCTAGCCCCAGACGTCTGATTTTGGACAGTGTGCGTGTTTTTGGCCCGTTTAGGGCCTAAACATAATCAGATTTCCGCAAACGAAGTACCGTTGTTTTCCGCTTGAGTTTCTCTACGTGTTAGTGTCACTCGTATACAGTTTTGAACTCGTTTGATGTGGTTGGTCATCTGTATAGGTCACCAGCTAGTTGAGTAAGTGGGAGCTACGGAGGCGACGGGATCTGCGATCCGAGCCCCCATTCCTCCCGTGTTTTCCAGTAGAGTGGTTTACATTAATATTCTGATTTAAACAAATGAACTGCATGTTTCGAATAACTTGAATGAACCCTAGGGCAGGAACAAATGAGTATGGTTTGAGCTACACTGTATACTTGAGATACATGTAGAACCCTAGGATGGGAATGAACCCTAGGGCAGGAACAAATGAGTATGGTTGAGCTACACTATTTACTTAAGATGCATGTACAATTCTAAATGCTAGTAAATGAATGGTTATTTTAATGTGATGCTTTGTTAGTTAGAAATTTACGAGCTGCCTGTTTTAAGAAGGAAACCGATGATAGAGATATCGGAACATTTGGAATATGAAAGGAAAGGAATACTAGCATGAACCCTACGAGGAATTAGGAGGAGAACTCCTGTAGATGGGAAGTGAGCTAGCCCTTGTGTACACGGTACCAAGGAGAGCAATTGTCCCTTTAGTGTAGAGGGGTATTAACCGCCTATTGGGTTGAGCCCTGGAGTCAGGCCTAGTCACTCTACACCGACTCTGTTTGGCCTTTGTGTACGTTGTACCAAGGTGAGCTACTTAGTGTAGGGAGGGAGCTAGCCGCCCCAGGGGGGCCAGGGTTTAGGACTCACCACCCTACACTGACTCTTACTAGGCCCACCGGGCAAATTGGGATAGTCGAACGAGGGTACGCGGACTGTGGAGGGGAGAGACCCCTGTTTTGTTATGAGGGGCAAGACCCTTGTTCTGAGAGGGCAAGGCCCTGCACTGTTCCATGTTGTACCTTTAGGCGTACCCGCTAATGGAAACGATTACTGCGTGCCAGTGCAGGATAGCTACCAGCGCACTTATCATGCGTACCATAGTCACCGCCATGTTGTGATCGTGACCTCGGGGTGGTTGACTGGGTGTAGGACTACCACGAGGGACTCTCCAAGCTAGGAGAGCACCACGTGTGCATCCTACATTAGGGGAAAGACTACAATCAAGATCGTCTCCTTGAGGGATAGTCAAGATCAAGAAATGACTGGTTCTTAAGAGAATAGACAAATTAGAACTACTCGTTGAGCTAAATGGAAATTTGAAAAAGATAGCTAGTTTCCTATCTTAAATAAAATTGCAAGTAAATGTTTTAGTTACCACTCTACTCAGCGTTCGCTGACTCTAGAAATTTTATAACCTTGTCCAGGTCAGGGAGTTGAGCAGCCAGCACCACTGGCCGCAGAGGAAGCTGGGCCCAGTCGAGGCCAGTCTTAGCTGCGTTTCTTTTCTGTTCCCTAGCTTTTGTTGTTGTAGTGAGTATTTTTGTTCTATGTAATATTGTTCCAATTACTTTTCTGCTGTACTTTTCTCTGTCGTAGTTGTGATGGCTTGTAATATTGATAGACTTTTTTGCTCTATTTCTTTTACTTTCTTTTGGTTATTTTTCTGCTTAGTTACATTGCATGTGTGGTTGTGAATTATTTCTTACATTTTGGTTATTTCTCGTTGGACGACTAGGTCTTGGGATTAGTTGAGGCAGGCTGGTCTTGGGTCCTGTAGGGATCTAGGATCGGGTCATAACACCACTGCCCCTCCTCCTCATCCAGATCCTCAACCCCTCCTCCGAGTCCTCCCTATGGGTTGCCTATGGATTGTAAAGT
This sequence comes from Thalassia testudinum, assembly GCA_037157565.1. Taxonomy (NCBI): domain Eukaryota; kingdom Viridiplantae; phylum Streptophyta; class Magnoliopsida; order Alismatales; family Hydrocharitaceae; genus Thalassia; species Thalassia testudinum. The sequence goes on along the minus strand of JAZHRO010000067.1, from coordinate 15,035,957 downwards.
ATACTAGAGGGGAGGGGTGAATAGTATCACTTTAAAAAAATATTATGAATAAAAAATAAATCTACAACAGAATCAAGCACAGATTACACCTGGATTTATAATGGAAACCCAAACCTGGTAAAAACCACTACTTAAGCCTCTCAGCTTAAGATTTTCCTGACTAGTTGAGGCTAGTCAATACACTATCGTATCACTTGAACGAGGGTGGCACAACCTCTTTGCAAATAGTTCTCTTTATAACATGAAGAGAAGCACCACAACAACAACTACAATGGATCTTCCCCAACAACTTGGGATCCATTAATCAAAACAACAATGTAAAAGAATAATGTAGAACTATGGAACCTCAATAAGAATCAAACCAGAATTTCAGCAAAGGTTTGAAATGACGTGCTTTGAAAGGCATGAGAAATGAAGCGCAGAAGCACTTGAAGAAGCACGAGAAGCTCTATTCTTTTGAGAGGATTTTCAATTGAAAGTTCTATGGAAAAGGGCTACGTACGACCAGTATTTATACTAAAAATTTGACCTAGAATGGAAATGAAATTTGTCGATCAATTAAGGTAGATTGGTCAATCAAAACAAGATTTGGTTTATCAATATAGTTATTTGATTGATCACAGATTGGTCGATTAATTAGCTAAATTGGTCTATTAAAAGGGTATTAATCAACTTCCTAAAATAGGCAGGATTGATCGATTAACTAAGTTGGTTGATCAATCAATTTTGTTGATAAATTAGTCTTATCGGTCGATCAAAAACCCTAAAAATTGATTTTTAGAGAAAAGCGCGAAAATCTGTTTGAGTTTTATTTTGAGGTTCCTTACAACAATATCCTAGACTAAATAAAAGTAAAAGACACAGATTAGAATCCATTTGATCTTGATCCAAGAGATAAGCTCTGATCCGTGATAGCCCTGAAATATTAATCTTGCAATAAACATAATTTTGGTGTATCAAAATAGAGGTGCCTACACTCCCGTCTGCAGCCCCTCCTCCTCCTTTCCGCTGCTGCCCCTCCTCCTCATCCCCATCCACAGCCCCCCCTCCTCCTTCTCATCCCCATCCTCAACCACCCTCCTACTCCTCCCATCCGTAGCCCCCCATGCCCCCATTAGCCACCCCCTCCTCCTCCTCCCATTGCTATCCCCTAATCCCAAAATTTTTGTATTAATTAAATGTCAAATTTGTTAATTTTGTTAATTTATTTTTGTTGTTTACTTATAAATATTTGTAATTTTATTTAGATATCTCGCGTCGTCGGACACCTTCTTTGTGATTCATGCACTTTGTTGAGGTATGAAATTAAGTTATCTTAATTTATTTGTGAATGAATGTGAGGTGTGCCCACTTAATTGTGTTTAGAAAGTGAGGTGTGCCTACTTAGGTTTAGAATGTGAAATTTTAATTATGTTTAGAATGTAAGGGTGTGCCCACTTAAGTTTAGAAAGTTGTGTGTGCCCACTTAGGTTTAGAATGTGAATTTTTTTTATAATTGTGGGGTGTACCCACTTGATTTACTAAATTGATTGTGTTTGATTGATTATGGGGTGTACCCACTTTCTTCTAACTGTTTATTTGATTTTATTATGTATGGTTGGTTGATTTAACAAATTTAATTTGATTCTATTATGTATCCACTTTATGTCTGTTTGATGTTATCATTTTAATGCATTAATTATAGATACACACACTTGCACAAATCTAGATGCACTTGAGGCAAAACAATAGGTATTCTAACCCCTAGGTTACAGGTTTTGGGAGGGGATAATCATGTCAAAATACTTTCCCATCAACACTTATGATCATGTTATATAGACAATGCAATGTATTTGTATACCTCACCTACATTCACAAAGCTTTATCTTTATAGCATGACATAAGAGTCGTCGTCCTTTGTTTAGAGAAGTTCTGAACAAAGGGGGGTCCTTGAAGATTTGATCACAACTTAGGGTTACTTGTTCCATGGAACCGATGTCTGAAGGAATTTCGGTAGTATCTTTTCGCTCTTCTCTGGTATACCAATAGATCTTATCTACGTTCCTAATGCACCCTTAAATGGGAGTTATTGGGAATGTAATTAAGGTTAGTCTTGGGGGTGTTATGACCCAATTCCCAGATCCCTATAGGACCTGAGACCAGCTTACCTCGAATAATCCCAAGACCTAGTCGTCCAACGAGAAATAACCAAAAGCAGGAAAGTAAACCACATTCACACATATAATATAACTAAGTAGAAGGAAAGAACGAAGCAGTAAATGAAAGTAGAACATCTGTCTCAAAATAGTACATGCCACCACAACAATAGAAAATAGGAAGTACGAGAACAGTAATTTAAAGTCTAGTACTCACACTACAGCAGAAATAAGAACTGGAAAAGAAACTACTATGGCTGGGCTTGGCTGTGCCCAACCCCTCTGCAACTGGAAACTTGGGTTGCTCAACTCCTAGTCTTGAACAATGTTACGAAAAGACGGGGTCAGCGAATGCTGAGTAGAGTGGTGTTTATATTATCTATGTACAAGTAAAGTAAAAACAACAAGCAGGTTTTATTCTCATTTCTATTTATCTCATTTATATATTTATGGTTTATCTATTTCCCAAAGTATCCAAGTATTTCTTGATCTTGCTTGTTCCTCGTGAGAACGATCTTGATTGTAGTCTTTTCTATGGAGTAGAAGGTGCACGTGGTGCTCTCCTGGCTGGGAGAGTCCCCTATTGTAGTCCTACACCCAGTCAACCACCCCGAGGTCACTGTCAAGACGTAGTGGTGACTACGGCACATGTGTTAAGTGCATGGGTAGCTACCCTGCACTGACACGCGATCAGTCATTTCCGCTAGTGGGTATGCTCAAAGTACAGTATGAAACAGTATAGGACCTTGCTCTCTAAGAACAGGGGTCTCTCTCCTCCACAGTTCGCGTACCCTCGTTCGACTACCCCGATTTGCCCTAAAGGGCCTAACAAAGTCAGTGTAGGGTGGCTAGCTAAATCCCAGGTCCCGTCGGGTAGCTAGCTCCCTCCCTACACTAGTAGCATGCCTCGGTACCACGTACGCGAGGGCCAATAGGAGTCGATGTAGAGTGGCCAATCCTAACCCCAGGTTTCAACCCAAGGGAGGCTAGCTCTACTCTACACTAAAAAGGGATAGTTTCTCTCCTTGGTACCATGTACACAAGGGCCAGCACACTTCCCATCTACATTCTAGATTCCTTTCATACACAGGAGTTCTACTCCTACTTCCCCATAGGGTTCATGCTCATATTCGCCTCATTTATCCATATTAAGATGTCATGTTTCATAACTCGTTCCTCTTCCATATACAGGCAGTTTGTGTTTTCATAATTCAGTTCTCAATCATAAACATGCAACTTATGGTTTCACAGTTCAATTTCTCATTTACATACAGGCAGCTCGTATTTTAACTTGCATCTCAAGTAAAACCAAAGTAGTTCCATATCATGCTCATACATTTCTACCTTATGGTTCATTCCACATCCTAGAGTTTCAATCAATTTAATTTAAGCAGACATATTCTTTATTCATATCTTAATAATTGCAATAAACCACTCTACCAGGTATCCCAAGAGGAATGGAGGCCAGTGCCGCAGATCTCGTCATCTCCACGGGCCCTGAACACGCCACCAGCTGGTAACCTATACCAATGACTAATTTACATTAGACGAGGTCAAAATAGTAGATACTCAACACAAAGACATGGAGGAACTCGAGCGGAAAACAGCGGTACTTCATTTGCGGAAATCCAATTCCGTTTGGGCCTTAAACAGGCCAAAAATGCGGTACTGACCAAAAGACATCAGAACTCACTTTACACTTCCTGTGGCTGCCTTAGTCGTCAAGACTCCCTCTGGAACCATCTGGGGGCAGCTCCAGATGTTGGACAAGGTCTCCGGTCGTCTGGAAGTACCTTCAGATGTTTAGCGACATGATCAGACGTCCAAAAGTACTTGGGAAAGCGCACCGCGCCTTCCCAAAGCCTTCACCTATGTACGAACAACGCAGGCACAAAAATCAGTCGACATCCCCTGCTCTAAGATCTACATGGCGGAAAAGTAGTGTAGGAAGATACGTACCTCATGTGATATGTGTTTCCAGAGGTCCGACTTTAGCTCCAAATGTCCTGGTTCCTCACCAGCCGTCTGGACGTCACTCCAGACATTTGATACTGGAAAACTTCCAGTACCAGAACCTGCTCTACGATGCCTCTCTCCTCGCAACATCGCCCGCAGCGCAACGCAGCAGCTACAGAGGGTTGGGAGGCCGCCTCCCCGAGCCCTTCCTCCTCACGCACATGCCCACCGCTGGCTGTGCGAGCTCCATGAGCTCCTGAAGGTCCTTCGACCATCCACACTCTCTTCCTTCCTCTCTCTTCCTTTCTCTCTCTCATTCTCCCTCGCTCGCCCCCTCTCTCGTCACTCTCGTCCTCCCTCGCCACGGCCGCAAGAGGGAGACGCTGGAGGTGGTGGCGGTGGCTGGAGAGTGGTGTGAGGGTGGCGAGAAGAAGTGAAGGGGGTGGGTTTAAATAGAGGGGTGTTAGGGTTTAAGGGGTGAGGGTGTGGGGAGAGAGAGGCTTTTGCACGCCGCCCGCACGTAGAGCGCAAAGCGCAGTACGAAATTTCCCACTTTCAGATGTTTGGGCATGTGTCCAGACGTCTGGATAGACATCTGATTGAATATCCAGACGTCTTATCCGACTAAAAAGGCAATGGGTCATTTCATCATAACAAACTTAGAGGAAGTTTCGTCCCGGATACTTGAGCTAGCTAGGGTGCGGAAAAGGAACGTAAAAATGCATAACCTAAAGACGACTGAAGTAGGTCCGAAAAGACGTACCCTCAAAAAGCTCCGGGTATCGTTCTCGCATCGCCACCTCAAGCTCCCAAGTCGCCTCCTCGTACTGCTGGCTTCTCCATAAGACCTTCACCAGTGGTACGTGCTTCCATCTCAGACTCCGGATGATTCTGTCTAGTATCTGTACTGGTCTCTCAGGGTAGGTCAGGTCGTCACCCACCTCGATGCTATCGTGGCTCAGAACGTGACTGGGATCAGCGACGTACTTCCTGAGGTTGGACACGGGGAACACGTCGTGCACTCCAGAAAGCTAGGGAGGAAGGGCAAGCCGGTAAGCAACGAGTCCTACCCACTCCAGGACCTCAAAGGGCCCCACAAACTTCAGCGCAAGCTTCCCTTTCACCCCAAACTGTTGCAGGTCCTTCATGGGTGAAACACGGACAAAGACGTGATCCCCAACCTCTAACTGCACCTCTCTACATTTCTGGTCAGCATAGCTCTTCTGCCTACTCCTGACAGTGCGAAGTCATCTGTGAATCTGCTCTATCACCTCCTGACTCTGTCGGATCAGCCTGGGACCATCCTCCCACTTGGTCCCCACTTTGACCCAACTCAAGGGTGCGGTACACCTCTATCTATACAGAGCCTCATAAGGTGCCATACCAATGCTCGAGTGGAAACTGTTATTGTATGCAAACTCTACCAGGGGTAAATGCTCATCCCAGGAGCCTGTCCAGTGATGAGAACCTCATCATGAGCCATAACTAGCTCATTTTGACCTAATACAATGGATAAAAGCTCCTACATAACTCAAGGAAAGGCTTAACTCAGAGAATTCTGAGTTTAAGGAGAAAACAAGTCATAAGGGGTAAAAATGCAATTTTACCAGTATAATCTGCATACAGGGTAATTCAGGGCCCAAACATAGGTCAAAGCAACTTAATAAGAATAAAAGTGGGATGAAATGATCTAGCAAGGGCTACAGCAATTCCAAGAAACCAAATGATAATCTGTAATCCTAAAACAACCCACTTCAATTCACGAGGTTCGAGGCAAAGTAAAAATAGAATAAACCCTCTAAAATTCATAGAAAAATAATCTCTAGGGTTTAGAACCTTCAATTTGGCCTTCAGAACCCATTTTGACCTACATTGAGAACCATGCCCAATTAATAACTTAATTTGGGTTTTCGCATAAATTGACCGGTCAAACAAGGTTTAATATAGAAATGAAATTCACCATCAGATTCCTTAGGTCCTAATTAGTCATGTATAAAAACTTGAGCCTAAGAAGAAACCTCCTTGACCAACTTTACACTTTGGTCCTCATATATTTACTTTTTGGCCCTCAACTTTTGAACCCTCGCATTTTGGCCCCTAACTCTCCTTCGTTCTTTGCGTTCAGGTCCCCCCTGCAAAACCTGCCAGCACCATGCTCCGGCGACCTTGCGCGGAGCATGGCGCCGCGCAGGGTGAGGGGGAGAGCCTGGCAAGTAAACCGGGGGTGCCCTGCGTCGTCAGCCGTCGCAGGGACACCCCCCTGGTCGCTGTAACCCACCATACCGGCCGTGCGAACGCACGGACGGTATGGGTTTCCATCTCCAGCGTCCTCCGGCGAGGGAGACACGTTGTCTCCCTCCGCCTTCCTCCCTGATTCGGTCCCTATAAATACCCCCGTCGCTCCACCGTTCTTCCCAGCTCGGATCTGACGGAGAAAACCCCCAACTTTCCTCTCCTCTCACACCGGCAGACGCCCACCAGCTCCGGCGGTTCCTCCTCCTCCTCCTCTTCGCTCTGCCGCAATACCAGCAGCAGAGACTTCTTCCCCTGCTCTTCCCGCGCCACGCCGCACCCAGCTGGCGCCTCTCCGGCTCTCTGCTCGCCGCCGCCCCTTCCCCTGGGCATCTTCTTCTCCGGCGATAGTCGATACGACTGTCGCCCTGCTGCTTCCCTTTTCGTCTCCGTAGCTAGGTCAGAACTCCTCCCCATCTCCCCCTCTTTCTTTTCCTCACTGTCTTTTATTTGATTAAACCCTCGACCGCTCCTGTCCACCGTCACCCCCTTCGTCTCCGGCCAAACTCCGGCGAGACCCCCCCATCACCCGAGCAACCCACACGGCTCGCCGACCACCGCAGAACCTCCGCCTCCTCATCCTGATCAACCCGCGCCCATCCACTTCCCCCACATCACCCTCTGCAACCCCACCGAACAAACCCATCTTCCGACCCACAGTCCGACCTAGGGTAGCCCCTGCACGCCGCCCCATGCCTCACCACCACCCACACGAGCTTCGCCGCACTCTGGCGAAGCTCCCGGCACCTTCTGATTAGGCCGAGAGGCCGTTTTGCTGTGAACAGGGCACCCGACCTCCGCCGCCATTGCCGTGCAGAAGGAGCTGCTTCCGCCTGCAGCTGCAGGCGCGCCACGCCCAGATTCGACTCCCAGGCCTTGCGAGGCATTTCGACAAAGCATCAGGCTCGCAGCTGGGGCGAAGGCCTCGCGTGAAGCCGCGATCGCCCGCTGCTTTCTCCGCTGCGGGCGCTCAATTAGGGTGGGACATTTAGTCCCACCTCGGAAAAGTCTGAAGAGGCGCAGCGGTATAAGGCGCAAAAGTGCTGGAGGCTTACTGCCTCAGCACACGGGGTGAGGTCCCCTTCACCTGCCCGGTTACCCGGTCTCGTCCGCACTCACGCCCCGCGGACCTGACCCGACCCGACTTAGACTGACCTGCACTCCTCGCCCACCACGCACGCCGGTGGGCCTGGACCCGGGTGCTACCCGTACCCGGCTACCCGGCAGCTCTGGGAGAGCTATCCTATGAGCGGTTTCTGTGAGAGAGAGACGGAGGGGCGGGGGGTAGAGTAGGTTTTGCCCTCTGACGTAAACTCTGAAGTGTGCAGGCACAGGTGAAGAAGAAGGACCGCGGAAGAAGAAGGAAGCTGAGGGATACACTGTAGCAACAAGCGGTTTAAGTCGTCTGATTGGAAAATCAGATGACGTCCTGACAGGAAAAAGAAAAGAAGAAAGAAGGTGATCTGAAGAATAACAGAAGAAGGCGAGGCAGAGGAGAACACAAAAGAACAAGGAAAGAACTGAAAGAAGAATAGCACGAGAAGAAGATAACAGAAGATCTGAGACGAGGAGAAGCAAAGAGAAAAGAAGAAAAGACAACAAATTCTTTCTCTCTCTCTTTCTTTATTTTTGTAAAAGAAACTTGTACCCCTAGAATACAACTTGCTCCCTGAGTTCGACCTCGGGAACTCTTTTATTTTCCGAGTAAAAAAATTATATATTTGAAATGATGGCAATAACTGGCTATACTACAACGCTATAACAATAAAACCCGGTTATATCCTCTCTTTCATTTTGGCGCCGTTGCCGAGGAGCAACGGCTATTCTAGAGGTAAACATTCCTGTTTCTTTTTAATTTCTGATAATCTCCTCTCTTTTGTGCAGAAAACTACAGGAAAGCAAGAAGACAAGCAACCGCACGACAACCACTCCGAGGACAGGTAAATTTTTCCTCTCGCTATTAACCCCTAAACTCTAAAGAGGAAGAAAAGAAAAGAACAAGCAATATAGGGCTAACCTGTCTTCCATACTTAGTAACCATAAAGAGTTGCATGTTTTCAACTCATTAGTCCTGCACACTATTAAGGGTATTTAAGGGCTAACACATTCTTGCTTGAGCCCTAATTACCCAACAAAGAACTAACTGGACCAAGTAGAGCCAACATAAGATTCAACATTAGGGTTTTAGAGACACACTACTTAAATCAAGAATGGAGAAAATCCAAAAGAAGTGTGCCTAAACCATTGATTGAAAATACCTATTCAAAAGAAAACCTAAAACAATTGGCTCTCTAAACACTTGAACCCTAAAAGACAAGACCTAAAAGCTCTCAAAGAAAACAAGAGGTAAAGTTGACCCCTTGGGTCAACCAACCTTAAATTAGGTCACTCTTTGCACTTAAAAGACTAAAGTTCAAGTGAAACCTTAAGCACCCTGATCTTAAAATTGGTAGACTTAAGAGGTCAAGATCCCCATTCTGGTCTACCTGGAACCGCAGTGACAAGAGAGGTCGGGTGGGGGAAACCCTGTAACCCGTGGGGATGCTCTACCGTGTAGGGGTCTTCGCGGGACTCTCCCTCTCTGGCTACCCAGGTAATTCTCAGGTGGACGATCTTTCTGATCAAGGGGTCCATCTGCCCCGCACCTCTATAGTCACCCAACACATTTTTGGGTGTCTTGATTGGGTCCAGCACCTTCTAAACTTACCTCTTCCAACAGTGCATGTACGGAAGGAGGTCTCTAAGACCACCCTTAAGACCTCCTTTAGAAATTCGCTCTCGTCAAGGCCAAGCCTCGACGCCCGTGTTTGTGCAGCAACACCCTCACATTATTCTCTCTTCTGATTCAGAACCAAGTTCTTCTTCTTCCCCCATCATGGCTCAGCCAGTTGAGGAAGAAAATAATCTGGAACACCAGCTCCAGCGACTCAATGACCTCTTCCAAAACTTCGTGCACCCACCACAGCGTCCTATGATGCGGGACCACTACAATCCTGCTGCGGTGGCCATTGAGCCTCGAGTCAGAATCCCGATTGGAGGACCTGATTCCGAATTAAAGCCCAACATGATTCATGCTATACCTAAATTCCATGGGCTTAATTCTGAAGATCCCTTCCAGCACATCAAACAGCTAAAGCATCTGGCCCACACTTTTGGATCAGATGCGCAAAATCGGGATATTCTTCTCATGAAGATGTTCTCCTTTTCTCTTATGGACAAGGCCGCCCATTGGTATCAAACTCAGACCCGGCCGATCAACACTTGGGAAGAACTTCAATCCGAGTTTTTGAAAAAGTTTTTTCCCGTTGGTCGGACCAACGCCTTGCGCCATCAGATTACACACTTCACTCAACAATCAGGAGAACCTCTCCATGAGGCATGGGATCGTTTTCAGGATCTCATGAGAAAGTGCCCCCATCACGGAGTTCCTAAATGGGAACAAGTCCAATCTTTTTACCAGGGACTCCGTGAGGACATCCGCCTTTTCGTCAATGCAACTTGCGGAGGAAACATCATGGGTCAACATGAAGACACCGTATGGGAGATTCTCGAAAACATGTGCGAGAACTCCATCAACAATGACTCCATGGGATTATTCGACAGGACGAATACCCGCGCAGCGACGAATCTTAAGGGAGCACATGAGACGCAGGGCCTGTCTGCATCAGTCGACCTGGAATTAATGGCCAGTCGATTGGATAAGGTCTCAATCATTGAAAAGAAGGTGGATGAGCTGACTCAGCACTTGCAGCGAGCCACCTCCGCGCGTAACTCCTTTGCACAACCTCCTTCCACACAGGAGACTATGCAAAACATCCTCCACCGATCTTCCCCTGGGATGGATCCATATCCATCCCCATCTGATTCTTGGATCGGAGGATCATCCGATCCTTTCTACACCAGCCGGGGGAACTCCATTCCCCCTTTCCCTGATTCTCAGGAGGTTCCTCAGACCTGCGAGGACCTCAACGCCATCCAGAACGACCCATTCTCCAACACTTACAATCCTGGATGGCGAAACCATCCCAATTTTCAGTGGGCGGGAAATTCCCAAACCCAAAGACCACCTTTTCAGTCCCACCCACAGCCCTCTCGTCATTACCAGCCGCCTCAGCCTCGGCCCAACCCTACTTATCCATCAGGGCCAAATCAGGATCAAATGTCCCTAATCCTTCAGACTCTGGCTGACATTCAAAAAATGAATGCGGCTATTCAAAAACAGCACAAGGACGAGCTTACAGAAGTTAAAACTCAACTGGCCCAGTTGGCAAAATCTCGCCAGCCAGGCACCCTCCCTTCCCAACCTCTTCCTAACCCAAATAACGTGCCAACCCAGAAGCGCGTTATGAATCCAAATTTAGGCCACGCCCAATGGATTTATCAGGCCCCTACTGCTCCATCTCCAGACGAGATGGAAGCCTCAACTTCTTATGCGGGATTTCAGCAGCAGCCACCCCTCTTACCAAACCCAAACCAAAATCAGGCCGGATTAAATTCTGTAACAACACGTAGTGGTAAAACAACTCAAGACCCGCATTATCCAAACCACTCCAAGCCTGATAACCATGACCCTAGGATAGTTATCCAAGATACCGCTGTTCCGGATCCACAACCTGGACCTATCCTAGAAGAACCAACCAAGATCCCGTTTCCCGAGGCCCTGACCAAGGGAAAGAAGACCACCAAACCCATGGCCCCTGAGGAGGACCTGGTCAAGCTCTTTGAGCAGGTCCACATAAACATCCCCTTGATGGATGCAATCCGCCACGTACCAGCTTACGCACGATTTCTAAAGAATATATGTACACCCCAGCGTAAGCCGCGAACCAAGGGAGGGAGCCCAATTGTTCTGTCAGAGCAAGCCAGCTCTGTAATCCTTAGTAGGCTCCCACCCAAGGCAAAAGATCCTGGGACTCCCCTGATTTCCTGTAAGATAGGTGGTACCCAATTTGATAGAGCATTGTTAGACTTGGGTGCATCCATAAACCTGATACCCACATCCTTACTTGACCATCTAGAAGAATCTGAGCTAAAACCAACCGAGGTGACATTACAATTAGCAGATCGATCTATAAAGTCACCAAAAGGGATTCTCGAGGATGTTATCGTAAGAGTGCGGGATTTCTATTTTCCAGTGGACTTTATAGTCTTAGATATGGATGCACCTGAGAACCCTAGGGATACACCAATCATTCTAGGGAGACCTTTCTTGGCTACTGCTAGAGCCAACATCAGCTGTGAGGAGGGCCAAATAGAGCTTAAGTTTGGAAATCAAACACTGAAAATTGATATATTTAAGGCCCAACAAGGAATTAATTGCGGCGTCATCGAACAAATTGGTGACATCAAGACTTTGGTTGATGAATCACACCTCCAGAATGACTCGATTATGCCTCATCAACCACAGAAGGATCTTGACCCGCAAACAGAGGAGTCGAATCCAGATATGAACAACCCAGTAACTCCCACCCTTGAACCTCACATCTATACTGAACCACCAGCTGCTGCTGAAAACCCCATCCTCGAACTGAAACCCCTTCCTGCTCACTTGAAATACGTCTTTTTGGGTTCTAATCAGACCCTTCCTGTGATTATCAATTCCAACCTCAGTCCTGAACAGGAATCCCGTCTGATTGTTGTCCTCCAGCAACATCGCAGAGCCATCGGATGGACTCTCGATGCTTTGACTGGAATAAGTCCCTCTTATTGTACTCATCATATCTATTCAGAAGAGGGCACACGACCTTCTCGTGAAATGCAGAGACGCTTAAACCCCAATCTGTAGGAGGTCGTGAAAAAGGAGATCATCAAGTGGTTAGATGCCAGGATCATCTACCCGATCTCCGATAGTCGTTGGGTGAGCCCAATTCAGGTCGTGCCCAAGAAGGCAGGACTCACCACTATAACGACTGAGACCGGAGAAATCATTCCTACCCGATTAGCCAACTCGTGGAGAGTCTGTATAGATTACCGCCGACTAAATTCCTCCACGAAGAAGGATCATTTCCCACTACCCTTCATTGATCAAATTCTCGAAAAACTTGCGGGAAATAGGTTCTTCTGCTTTCTTGACGGGTACTCCGGTTATAACCAGGTGGCAATCCATCCTGAGGACTAAGAAAAGACCACGTTCACCTGCCCCTTCGGAACATACGCTTTCCGAAGGATGCCTTTCGGTCTTTGCAATGCACCCGCTACTTTTCAGCGATGCATGCTTGCCATATTCTCAGATATGGTAGGTGATTATCTGGAAGTCTTCATGGATGACTTTTCAGTTTTCGGAGCATCATTCGATGATTGCCTCCAGCACTTGGTCCAGATACTCAGGCGGTGCATCGATGTGAATTTGGTTCTTTCCTGGGAAAAGAGCCATTTCATGGTGCCTGAGGGAATTGTCCTGGGACACTCAATTTCGGAGAAAGGTATCTAAGTGGATCGAGCTAAGGTTAATCTGATTTCTCATCTTCCTATGCCTAGCTCAATCAGGGACATCCGTTCCTTTTTAGGGCATGTCGGTTTTTATCGACGATTTATCCCTGATTTTTCAAAAATCGCACGCCCCCTGACCACTCTTCTCTCCAAGGATGTTCCTTTCGAAATTTCCAAGGATTGCACTCAAGCATTTGAAATCCTGCGTGATCGAGTCACCCAAGCCCCGATCCTACAGTCCCCTAATTGGTCTCAACCCTTTGAGATCATGTGCGATGCATCTGACTTCGCTGTAGGAGCGGTTTTGGGGCAGAAAATTGACAGGAAACCTGTGGCCATTTACTACGCCAGCAAAACACTCGATGAGGCTCAGCGTAACTATACGGTTACTGAGAAAGAGCTGCTAGCTGTAGTATTTGCCCTAGAAAAGTTCAGATCGTGCCTTCTGGGTTCCCGTGTCATCATATACTCGGATCACACAGCTATGAGGCATCTCCTTGCAAAGAAGGACGCGAAACCTCGATTAATCCGATGGATCTTGCTGTTGCAAGAATTTGACCTTGAGATTCGTGACAAAGCGGGAAAGCAAAATGTGGTAGCTGATCACTTGTCCCGTCATCCTTCTGAAATAATTGACCCTTCCGGACCCATCACTGAGCATTTTCCCGATGAGCACCTGCTGACTATTGGTACTAGCCTTCCATGGTTTGCTAATGTAGTAAATTACTTGGCATCTCATCAGATCCCGTCCGATTGGCCGAAGGCCAAGAAAGACAAATTACGCTCCGATGCCAAGTATTACATTTGGGAAGACCCGTACCTCTTCCGCATAGGTGCCGATCAGATCATCCGGAGATGTGTCCCGGAAGGGGAATTCAACAATATCCTCTCTTTCTGCCATGACCAGGCATGCGGTGGCCATTTCGCCGGGCATAAAACCGCATCAAAAGTCCTCCAGTGTGGCTTTTACTGGCCCACACTGTTCAAAGATGCATACAATCACTGCAAGGCATGCAGTCGTTGCCAGACTTTGGGCAACATGAGCCATCGCGACATGATGCCTATGCAACCGATTCTAGTATGCGAAATCTTTGATGTTTGGGGGATTGATTTTATGGGCCCCTTTCCTGTTTCGGATGGTTTCGAATACATTCTGTTGGCTGTGGACTACGTGTCCAAATGGATCGAAGCCATACCGACCCGAACCTGTGATCACAAAATCGTTCTCAAATTCATTCATCAACACATTTTCTCAAGGTTCGGGATTCCTCGTGCAATAATCTCTGATGGGGGGACCCATTTCACAAATGCTCAGTTTAGGTCACTGATGACCAAATACGGGGTGTCTCACCGAATCTCTACTCCTTACCACCCCCAAACTAATGGTCTAGCTGAGCTGTCTAATCGGGAGATCAAGAAAATCCTGCAAGTCACTGTCCGACCTGACAGGAAGGACTGGTCGTCCCGACTTCCGGAAGCATTGTGGGCCTATAGGACCACCCACAAGACCCAATTGGGCATGTCTCCCTTTAGACTGGTGTACGGAAAGGCATGCCACCTTCCCGTAGAACTGGAGCATAAAGCCTATTGGGCAGTACGGAACTGTAATCTAGATCTTTCCAAGGCTGGGACCCACAGAAAACTCCAAATCAGCGAGATCGATGAATTACGCCTAGACGCATACGAGAACTCGAAAATCTACAAGGAGCGGGTTAAAGCCTTCCACGACAAACACATCTCGAGAAAGATCTTTCATCCTGGTCAAAAGGTCCTACTCTTTGATGCCCGACTAAAACTCTTCCCAGGGAAACTGAGATCCAAGTGGGTCGGACCATATTTGGTCCGACAGGTTTTTGGAAATGGAGCAATCGAAATCAGTCCACTCAGCCACGATTCTGAACCTTTCATCGTGAACGGTCAGAGACTCAAGCCGTTCATTGATGGAACTTCTGCTGATTTGGCTGAAGCATCTTATATCCTCCTTTCCCCTTGAACTTATTATGCCCAGCCGATGGCGTAAAACTCAGCGCTTAACGGGAGGCAGCCCGTCATTCTCTTTGAAAACCTGAAACTTGTTCTGACACCTTTTTGCACTTGAAGTTCACACTTTAAGACAGCCGACTCCACCTCAGGTGCTTACATCTGAGATTAGAAATCGTCCGCAACAGTCACCCCGACCCATTCACTCATCCAAATTTCTGTCTTAAGGAATGAACTAAGTTAAATAAAAACCCCCTAGGTTACAATGAGGACATTGCAAATCTTAGGCATGGGGGGGGTATGAAAGTGCAAAACTTGTAAGAAAAGGTTTCAAACAAAAAAAAAAAAATTCACATATGCCAAAAACACCATAAAAATTAAAAAATTTTTCGAAAAAGAATAAAAGGAGAAGGAAATTTTGTGAAGGAGAAAAGAAACAAAATGAAAAAGGAGCACAAAATTATGAGAAAAGGTGATAGTCATTAGTAAGGAACTAAGGAATTAACCTAAGTTCTAGACCTCATTCAAGAAAATAACTGAAAAGTGCACAATGAGATTAGTAAGAATGCAAACCTTAGGCATTCTTGAATAGACTCTTAGTACCCATTAAGATCTGGACACTCCTCAAGAGGTTGAGGAAAATGAAAAGCTGAAGTATTAGGTCTAAGGCTTAGGGAGTATTTGGCCTCGTTAACTAATTTTTGGTTTACGGGACTCAGTAACCTAAGCACCCTAACCTCACACACAGCCTGGTTCAGTAAGCGTAAAATTCAGAATCACGTAGAAGCGTCGCAAAATTCTGAAAAGAACACCTAGAATAGGAGCGGCCGATCAACACAAGTTGATTTGGACGAGTTCCCAGCGCGGAGAGGCGGGAAATCCCCTCGAAGATGCGTAACAAAATATCATCTCCTCGGTGCTTGTCTCTTAGGATATTTACATATCCTACTGGGGGCATGTAAGCACTCTGCTGGTTCAGATTCCATGGATGGCATTATCTCGAAGTGTCAATTGCCAGGGTCTAGATTCGGCCACGGAACACCATGGATGGGATTATCTCGAAATCTCAATAGCCAGGGTTCCGGGGGTTGCCATGGGCGGTGCTATCTCGAAGCATCGATCGCCAGGAACCCTTGAGGATTGATGATGGGAGCAAGGAAACTGATACAGACCGTGTTGAAAAGCCAATCCTAGGCTAGAACTAAAAAGAAAAAGAGAGAGAAAACTCTCCAAACAGAAAAACTTTCTATCCCTCTCTTACAAAACGCACTGCGAACTGAGCCAGGGCTAAAATCATTTCAAGCACGGGTGCTTTAACCACAAAGTCCAATAAACCTTAGGTTAGTTCTTGTGGACCTTAAAAACCTTTGCTAAAGACTGAGGCTAAGGCTAGACAGATTTGGATCTTGATTGGTACTAGAGTACCTTTTAGGCCTATGGTCAGCATTCTAACCTAATCTATGCTCAAATAAAAAAGGCACTTATCTAAAACTATTAAAAACTTCATGGTCTAGAACAAGGGTTGAAACCTTAAGTTTTTGCTAAGGGACTAGCAAAAGCTAGGCATGGGGGTATGATGAGAACCTCATCATGAGCCATAACTAGCTCATTTTGACCTAATACAAAGGATAAAAGCTCCTACATAACTCAAGGAAAGGCTTAACTCAGAGAATTCTGAGTTTAAGGAGAAAACAAGTCATAAGGGGTAAAAATGCAATTTTACCAGTATAATCTGCATACAGGGTAATTCAGGGCCCAAACATAGGTCAAAGCAACTTAATAAGAATAAAAGTGGGATGAAATGATCTAGCAAGGGCTACAGCAATTCCAAGAAACTAAATGATAATCTGTAACCCTAAAACAACCCACTTCAATTCACGAGGTTCGAGGCAAATTAAAAATAGAATAAACCCTCTAAAATTCATATAAAAATAATCTCTAGGGTTTAGAACCTTCAATTTGGCCTTCAGAACCCATTTTGACCTACATTGAGAACCATGCCCAATTAATAACTTAATTTGGGTTTTCGCATAAATTGACCGGTCAAACAAGGTTTAATATAGAAATGAAATTCACCATCAAATTCCTTAGGTCCTAATTAGTCATGTATAAAAACTTGAGCCTAAGAAGAAACCTCCTTGACCAACTTTACACTTTGGTCCTCATATATTTACTTTTTGGCCCTCAACTTTTGAACCCTCGCATTTTGGCCCCTAACTCTCCTTCGTTCTTTGCGTTCAGGTCCCCCCTGCAAAACCTGCCAGCACCATGCTCCGGCGACCTTGCGCGGAGCATGGCGCCGCGTAGGGTGAGGGGGAGAGCCTGGCAAGTAAACCGGGGGTGCCCTGCGTCGTCAGCCGTCGCAGGGACACCCCCCTGGTCGCTGTAACCCACCATACCGGCCGTGCGAACGCACGGACGGTATGGGTTTCCATCTCCAGCGTCCTCCGGCGAGGGAGACACGTCGTCTCCCTCCGCCTTCCTCCCTGATTCGGTCCCTATAAATACCCCCGTCGCTCCACCGTTCTTCCCAGCTCGGATCTGACGGAGAAAACCCCCAACTTTCCTCTCCTCTCACAACGGCAGACGCCCACCAGCTCCGGCGGTTCCTCCTCCTCCTCCTCTTCGCTCTGCCGCAATACCAGCAGCAGAGACTTCTTCCCCTACTCTTCCCGCGCCACGCCGCACCCAGCTGGCGCCTCTCCGGCTCTCTGCTCGCCGCCGCCCCTTCCCCTGGGCATCTTCTTCTCCGGCGACAGTCGATACGACTGTCGCCCTGCTGCTTCCCCTTTCGTCTCCGTAGCTAGGTCAGAACTCCTCCCCATCTCCCCCTCTTTCTTTTCCTCACTGTCTTTTATTTGATTAAACCCTCGACCGCTCCTGTCCACCATCACCCCCTTCGTCTCCGGCCAAACTCCGGCGAGACCCCCCCATCACCCCAGCAACCCACACGGCTCGCCGACCACCGCAGAACCTCCGCCTCCTCATCCTGATCAACCCGCGCCCTTCCACTTCCCCCACATCACCCTCTGCAACCCCACCGAACAAACCCATCTTCCGACCCACAGTCCGACCTAGGGCAGCCCCTGCACGCCGCCCCACGCCTCGCCACCACCCACACGAGCTTTGCCGCACTCTGGCGAAGCTCCCGGCACCTTCTGATTAGGCCGAGAGGCTGTTTTGCTGTGAACAGGCCACCCGACCTCCGCCGCCATTGTCGTGCAGAAGGAGCTGCTTCCGCCTGCAGCTGCAGGCGCGCCACGCCCAGATTCGACTCCCAGGCCTTGCGAGGCATTTCGACAAAGCATAGGGCTCGCAGCTGGGGCGAAGGCCTCGCGTGAAGCCGCGATCGCCCGCTGCTTTCTCCGCTGCGAGCGCTCAATTAGGGTGGGACATTTAGTCCCACCTCGGAAAAGTCTGAAGAGGCGCAGCGGTATAAGGCGCAAAAGTGCTGGAGGCTTACTGCCTCTGCACACGGGGTGAGGTCCCCTTCACCCGCCTGGTTACCCGGTCTCGTCCGCACTCACGCCCCGCGGACCTGACCCGACCCGACTTAGACTGACCTGCACTCCTCGCCCACCACGCACGCCGGTGGGCCAGGACCCGGGCGCTACCCGTACCCGGCTACCCGGCAGCTCTGGGAGAGCTATCCTATGAGCGGTTTCTGTGAGAGAGAGACGGAGGGGCGGGGGGTAGAGTAGGTTTTGCCCTCTGACGTAAACTCTGAAGTGTGCAGGCACAGGTGAAGAAGAAGGACCGCGGAAGAAGAAGGAAGCTGAGGGATACACTGTAGCAACAAGCGGTTTAAGTCGTCTGATTGGAAAGTCAGACGACATCCTGACAGGAAAAAGAAAAGAAGAAAGAAGGAGATCTGAAGAATAACAGAAGAAGGCGAGGCAGAGGAGAACACAAAAGAACAAGGGAAGAACTGAAAGAAGAATAGCAGGAGAAGAAGATAACAGAAGATCTGAGACGAGGAGAAGCAAAGAGAAAAGAAGAAAAGACAACAAATTCTTTCTCTCTCTCTTTCTTTATTTTTGTAAAAGAAACTTGTACCCCTAGAATACAACTTGCTCCCTGAGTTCGACCTCGGGAACTCTTTTATTTTTCGAGTAAAAAAATTATATATTTGAAATGATGGCAATAACTGGCTATACTACAACGCTATAACAATAAAACCCGGTTATATCCTCTCTTTCATCCAGTCTAGCACACAGGCGCGTAAAAGGTCCCCAAGTGTCTGTATAGTGCGCTCTAACTGTCTGCCCGTCTGGGGGTGGTAAGCGATACTGAACCTCAAACGTGTCCCCAAGGCCTGCTGAAACTTAGCCCAGAATTGGGAAGTAAAACGAGTATCCCTGTCGAATACGATCTCATGTGGAACTCTGTGCAAGTGCACCACATCTCTAATGTATCTCTTTGCTAACTATGCTGGTCCAAAGGTGACTCGAATTGGTAGGAAACACACCGTCTTTGTTAACCTGTCTACTATCACCCAGACTGCGTCGTGTCCCCGCTGGGTAACTAGTCGACCCACCACCAAGTCCATGGTGATGCTCTCCCACTTCCACTCTGGCTCAAGAAGTTGCTGCAAGGGCTTTGCAGGCCTCTGGTGCTCGGCCTTTACCTGCTGGCATACCAAACACTGCTGCACAAACTCACCAACATCCCACTTCATCCCTATCCACCAAAAGTCGCGTCGCAAATCATGGTACATCTTTGTGTTCCAGGGATGTATAGTGAACCTAGATCCGTGTGCCTTAGCTAGGAGCTCTCTCAACAACTCCTTATCCCTAGGGACGCATAAGCGTTGTTAACGGGGCGAGATTGGGGTTTTAAAAAGATGTTTGTTGTAGTATAAATGAAATCACCTCGAAAACAAATAAGAATTTATTACTCGAAAACCTAGGTATCCGAGGTTGAACACATGGAGCAAATTGGTCTTTGAAAACTAAGATCACAACTTACAATTTAATAAAATGTAATGACCAATCAAATTGTGAAGCAATAAAAATGGTTTCAATGTATATAGAAGCTCAAAAAATGTAAAGATGGATGTCTGATGTAAAAATTAGACGTCTTAAGTCTTTGATGCTATAGTGCAGAGCTTCCTTTCAACTTTCTATTTTTGCTTTCTCTGTTCTTTTTCTTCTGATTTCTGATTTCTCCTTTCTTTGCTTCTGATTCCTTCTGCCTTCTTCCTTTTATTCTCTGTAGTTACTCTTCCTTTTCTTCTTTTCTTCTTTGTCTTCTCTTGGCTTCAGTTTCTTCTTTGCCTTTAATTCTCTGCTTGGCCGCACCTCTACTTCCTTCTTCCTTCTGCTTTCAGCCCTTGGCTTCTCCTTCTGCCTTCAAGTCTTTCTTCCTTCTTCAACCTCTGCTTCTATGGCTAAGTCCTTCCTTCTCCTTCCTTCCCTAGCCACTCCTGCCTTTAGCTTCTAAGTCCTTTCTTCAAGCATCTACCCTTAGCTTGCCTTCGCTTCCTTAGCTCCTTCTTCCTTTCCCTGCACAGCACAGAGCAAAACCTACCCCTACCCTCCCCCACGTCACTCTCTCTCTATTTCTCTCTTCACTTTCCCAGAGCCAGCCAATCGGGTATACAGGTCGGGTTATGCACGCCCGGGTCCAAGCACTCTGGCGTGGGTGGTGTGTGAGGAGTGCAGGGTAAATGGGTCGGCCAGGTCTGCATAGGTGTGGGTCGCGGATGAGGCAGGGGCGTGGGCGAGGGACCTCACCCCGTGTTACTTGAAGCGCTAAGAAGAAAACACAAAAACAATAAAAATGACTCACCTTCCCCTACCATTTCCGAGGTGGGACTAAAGTCCCACTCGCTTCTTCGCGTGCCTGCAGGAAGGAGTCTCATCCAATTGAGGAAGCTACAGTCGCTGATGCCTCTGATTGCCAGGTGCAAAAGGTTCACAGGAGGGTTCCGCGCACCTGGGACGCTACTATCTGGAGTGGGATGACCTGGAGCACGCAAGCTTGCTGCTTCACGCCTTTGCTAATGGCGGCAGAGGCTCAAACTTGAAATGCACGAATATGGCCTCGTGGCCCTGTCAAATGCCTTGGGAAGTTTTGCCTTGTCACAGCGAAGGTGAGACGGTGGTTGGCTGGCCGCGGGACGGCCTAGGCATGTGTGCCTAGGTCGCTCTGTGGCCGTGAAGGTGCATGTATCGGGTGAGGGTGTAGGGATGTGTGGCGGTTGGTGAAGGGGCAAAGGATGATCAGTGAGTGATGGCGAAAGTGATGAGGTAGGTAGCGAGGCGTGTGGAGTGGGGGATTGACGGATTAGCCTCTCCGGTGGTCGGCCAGAGATGAGGGAGACGAAGGTGGACAGTGGCTATCGTGGGGTATTTTACAAAATTGAATGAGGGAAAATGAAGAGTAGGAGAAGGGGACTTATCTGCGAGTAGCTGGACGAAGGGGAGGCAAAGGGATTGAGAGGCGCGTATGTGCCATCATCGGGAAGAAGGCCCTAAGGTGAGGATGACGGAGATGAGGAAGGGGTTGGAGAGGTGCGCGCCGATGCGGTGCGATGTAGAAGAGCAAGGCGGAGATAACTCTGCCACTGGTATTTTGGTAGAGCAACGAGAGGAGGGAGGAGGGATCACCGGAGCTTGCGGGCAGTTGGCCGGAGAAGAGGGAGGAAGAAATTTGGGGGAATTCTCAGGCCAATTCAAGCTTGGAAGATGTGCCAAGGACCAGGGTTCCTTTTATAACTGCTGGCCGAGAACTTTGTGCTTGGAAGGCAAGCCTTCAATCGCAAAGATCTCGCTAAAGATGGAAGGTGCGAATGATACCCAATCTTCTTAAGCATTCACACGAGAGATTGGTTGCAAATCCTATCTTGGGATCACATTCAGACGGTAGGGAATTCCTCAGAGAATCTCCTTCCAAATCTAGGAAAGGATCTCTGAGGATTCGGGGAGTAATCCTCCTAAAATCCTCGTCAGAGTAGGATTCCTCCACTGTAATGGTGGAGGGACCTGAATGCAAAGAGTGGCGAGGAAGATAGGGGGGTCTGTGCAAGGATTTTCAAAAGCTAGGGGTCAAAATGTAATTGGGTGGACTATTTTGCAAAATAGGTCAAGATAACCTTCCCTTAGGCACAAATTTTGGTATAAACTTAATTTGGACCTAAGGAATCCAATGGTGAAGTTGGATTTTAGGTTTGACCACGTTTGAATGGATATTTTGCATAAAAACCTAAATTAGGTCAAATAATGAGCTAGGACCCTAATCTAGGTCAAAATAGGTTCCAAAGGCCAAATTAAAGGTTCTAAACCCTAGGGGATATTTTTCCATGAATTTTAGAAGGTTTAGTTGATTTTTATCCTGACCAGAACCTTGTGAAATTAAGTGGGTTTATTTTAAGGTTATAGAATGTCATTTAATTCTTAAATCTCTTAATAACCCTTTTCTGACTGAACCATCCCACTTTTCTTGTTATTAAGTCCAATTGACCTATGTTTAGCCCCTGAGAAATCCCGTTGATGTACTGCAATGGTAAAATTACAGTTTTACCCTTTAGTTCATGTTTTCTTCCCAGAATAATAATCCCTTGAATTAGGCCTTCCTTTATGTTATGTAGGAGCTTTTGTTCACTTTCTCAGGTTAAAATGAGCTAGTTAGGGCTCATGATGATGTTATCATCAAGCGTCCCCTCATGTGCAGTATCTCGTCTAAGAAGGAAAAGTCTCCTGGGTCCCCTATCAACACCCTATCTCGCAGCGTCTATAAGTATGGATCGACCATTTGCTCTACGATGATGTGGTCTATCAGCTCTGGTCGTGTCTGTCACGTCACTGTCATTGCCCCACAATACCCCTGTGACTCTCAAGGTCACCAACTGCCCAACTCCTCCATGAGTCTCCAACTTTGTGCTTGTAAACTGGCCAAGTGGGCGGGCACCTTCCGGCTTAAGGCGTCGGCCACCACAATGGCCCTCCCTGGGTGGTAGGAGATGCTGCAGTCGTAGTCCTTCAGGAGCTATAACCAATGTCTTTATCTCATGTTAAGCTCCTTCTGGTCAAACAAGTACCTAAGGTTCTTATGATTCGTGAGGAGCTTGAAAGTCTCACCATAAAGGTACTGCCTCCATGTCTTCAGCGTGAAGACAACTGCTGCCAGCTCTAAGTCATGGGTAGGGTAGCTATGCTCATGGGACATCAGTTGCTGCGAAGCGTAAAAAACAACGTGGCCCCGCTACATGAGCACACCCCCTAACCCCTGCAACAAAGCGTCGGTATACACCACGAAACTGCCACTGCTGCCTGGAATGGTCAATATAAGAGCTGAAGTCAGTCTCTCCTTCAACTCCTGAGAACACGCCTCACACTTGTCTGTCCAGGCAAAGGGCATGTCCTTCTGGGTCAGCTGGGTTAGGACGTGCAATATGATAGAATCCTTTGATAAATCGTCGGTAGTAACCTGTCAGTCCTAAAAAGCTGCGTATCTCTGTCACTGTGCGTGGCCTCTCCCACTTGAGTACGGCCTCTACCTTGGTTGGATCCACAGCCAAACTGTTACAAACAGGGCATCAGACGTAGTTTAAGACATCTTGGAAGTGGCCCAAACGTCTGGAACCCTTCCCAGACATCTAGTATTAAATTTTTTTGGCGTACGGGTTCGCGTCTACGTGCGTACACACGCAGATTGAACCCGCCACCTTCGTTCTCCTTTTTCTCTCCCTCCCTGCAGACGATGCAGCCTTCCTCTCTCTCTCCCCGCGTTGCCTACAAATACGCTTCCCCTCACCCTCACCCTCACTCCACTGCCTTCATCTTCTCCTTCTCCCTGCCAGCGAGAGCGCGAGCGAGCGAGGGCAACAGCAGCGGCTACTACGAGTGTGTGGGAAGGAGGGGTTGTTGCGAGAGGAAGTAGAAGCTCGACCACGAGGGTACGAGCTTGTCGGGTAGCTAGAGCCGGCCGGTAGGAGAGCAGCAAGCGTGGGGTGTCGCGGAGGGGCTGCTGCAGCTCGGGCAGCAGGCGGAAGCGACGCAACACGGCCATGCACTACGGGCGGAGAGCGAGAAGGGTTATGATTCTGGGAAAATTTCCCAGAATCAGACATCTAGACTTATGTCCAAACGACGCATAAGACGTCTGGAGGAAGGTCCAGACGTCTGACAGGTACAATATTTTCTTACCTTCTCATTTTTTTGCGTGTACGGCCATGCAGCCGTCCGCCGCATTCTTCTACACCCCTTCGTGATGAGAGCGAGTGTGTGTGTGTGCAGGAATCGTTCGGGAGGGCGGTAGGGCTCGCCATCCCACATCGATCAGACGTCTGGACACAGGACCAGACGACGGAGAGGACCTCCAGACATCCAGGGTGATAATCGGACATCTGGAAACTAAGTCCAGACAATCCAGCAGGCTTCTGAACGTCTGAAGGACTGCGCAAACCAAGGTATGGCATGATCGACCTTTTAAGACGTTTGGAAGAAGTTCCAGACGTATGATTTTGGGCAGACTCATCGTTTTTGACCCGTTTAGGTCCGTTCAGAGTCCATTTTCCGCGTTTCAAGTTTCATTCTTCCCAGATTTATTTCCTCTACCTATTTATAATAATTGTATACTATTCTGAGTAGCTCCTTGTCTTGATCCTTGTATTAGGACCCCATTCCATTGTGGCTCTGGTGGTTGCGGAGGCGCGTAGGATTGCGGACCACGCCCCCCAGTACTCCCGATTTTGCGGGTAGAGTGGCCCTTTAATTTAATTATCAAAAATTATACATTTATAAAATAATTAATAGAGTTTAGGGCATTGCATGAACCCTAGGGCTGAAGAATTAGATTGAATGATAGATCCTAGGGTATTGCATGAATCCTAGGACTGGAAAACTAGATTGAATGATAGATCCTAGGATGTGGCATGAATCCTAGGACTGGAAAACTAGTTGACTATATACATTGCAGTCTTGGAAAAGTGGAAAGGAAACGATAACTGCCTGTAAATTGGTTAACAGCTGCCTGTTATGAATGGATAAATACAGTTGAGAACATGAATTGTATGGATATAAAGCTGGAACGGTGAAACCTAAATTGGCTGAGTTAAAAGAGCAAGAACCCTATGGGGAATTAGGAGTAGAACTCCTGAAAAGTGAATGGAATAGAATTGGGGAAGTGAGCTGGCCCTTGAGTACGGAGTACCAAGGAGAGCAACTGTCCCCCTGTTTAGTGCAGAGCGGAGCTAGCCACCCCAGGGACCCGAGGTTAGGTCTGGCCACTTTGTACCAACTTTTGACCCTCGTGTACACAGTACCGAGGAGACCTACTAGTGTAGGGAGAGCACTAGCTACCCCATGGGCCTCGGGGTTCTGTTAGCCCTCCTACACCGACTTGTTAGGCCCACTGGGCAAACCAGGGTAGTCAGGCGAGGGTGCACGGACTGTGGAGGGGCAAGACCCCTGTTTGGTTACTGTGGAGGAGCTGGACCCTTGTTACTAAGAGGGCTCTGCCATATACTGGTTCCGTGTTGTGCCTTGGGTGCACCCGTTAACGGAAACGACTGACCGCGTGCCAGTGAGGGGTAGCTACCCGTGAGTTTATCGCACGTGCCATAATCACCGTTACGTCTGTCAGGGACCTTGGGGTGGTTGATTGAGGGTAGGACCACCACGGGGGACTCTCTCGGCCAGGAGAGCACCACGTGTTACTTCTAGTTTTCAGAAAAGACTGTAATCAAGATCATTCGTACGAGGAACCTTCAAGATCAAGAGAAGGATCTGAGAAATAAATCAATAGTGAGTAAATGGAAAAATATAAAAAAAGAAAGTAAAAATATAACAGCTACTGTCCACTCTACTGCTTCTTCTAGATTTTAGTTGCCACTCTACTCAGCGTTTCGCTGACGTGTCACCCTTGTTACCTTTTCAGGACTAGGTGTTGAGCTACCAGAGTCGGCGGCTGCAGAGGGCGCTGGGCCTAGTAGAGCCTAGTAGTGTTACCTGTAGTACCCCCTGTACTTTTCTTCTACGGTAGTGAGTAGTTTTCATTACCCCCTGTACTCTCTTTATTGTAAGCTTCATGTTTATGTATATGTTTATTTCTCTACTATTGTGGTGGTGTATACTGTAGTATTTCTTTTCCCTACTGCTGTATTTTGTTACTGCTAGTTATATACATGTGGAATGTGGTTTATTTTACTGCCCTTTTGGTTACTTTCTCGTTGGACGACTGGGTCTTGGGATCAGTCGAGTCGGTCCGATTCTCGTGTCTCATAGGGATTCGGGAATCGGGTCATTACAAGATGGTATCAGAGCAAGGGTGTCCCGAGAAGTGAACCAACTGACTGGAAAATAACAAATTCACATGTCTGTAACTAGAGCATCCACCACAATGTTTCTTTTGACATGAGCTCTTAGACTTCTTCGTTAGATATCGTTCCATATTGACGTGTTTCCGTTCTATTTCGCGTCTCCTTGCAGGAGATGCCTCGACGAGGGACTAGCGAGGCAGGCCGCGGGCGCAGCCAAGGACGAGGTTAGCGAGGTGGGCATGTTGCGGTCGACGTCTCAGTGGACTAGCCACTGTTCCCGGGCATTCAGGCCCAGGACCTCGCCCAGCTGATACGGGACATAGTGCGAGAGGAGCTCCACCCACCGCCTCTAGCGCCTCTCCCTGGGGCAGCGGAGGGGGAGTCCTCTGTGGGACCACGCGACGGACGTGGTGTTGGACGCGGGGGAGGGGATGGGCCACCACCGCCCCCACCTTCCTCCAACGCTTCTGTGCACGAGGCTTCCTTACCTGGAGGTGCACCAGCATCCCCATTGCAGCGCCAGTTCGAGCTCCAGGGCACTACTTGTACGGTGAGACCTTCGAGATTTTCACAGATCACAAGAGCCTCAAATACCTTTTTGATCAGAAGGAGCTCAACATGAGACAGAGACGTTGGTTGGAGCTCCTGAAGGACTATGACTACAGCATTTCCTACCACCCGGGAAAGGCCAACATGGTGGCTGACGCCTTGAGTCGGAAGGCGCCCGCACACTTGGCCAGTTTACAGGTGCAGAGTCAGAGTCTTTTGGAGGAGATGGGCAGTTAGCGACCCCTAGAGTTACGGGGACACTGTAGGGCAGTGACTGTGACACGGCAGACGAGGCCAGAGCTGATAGATCGCATCATCACAGGACAGATGGCTGACCCGTACTTGCAGTCCTTGCGCGACAGAGTACTGCTAGGAGACCCGAGGGACTTCTCTTTCACAGACCAGGTGCTGCACCTGAGGGGACATCTGTGCGTTCCCAGAGACGAGGAGCTGTTGAGAGAGCTCCTGACTGAGGCACACGGTTCCAGATTCACCATACATCCCAGAAACATGAAGATGTACCATGACTTGAGATGCGAGTTTTGGTGGAGGGGGATAAAGCGGGATATGGGTGAATTCATGCAGCAGTGTTTAGTGTGCCAGCAGGTGAAAGCCGAGCATCAGAGGCCTGCAGGGCCGCTACAGCCACTTCCAGTGCCAGAGTGGAAGTGAGAGAGTATCACCATGGACTTGGTGGTAGGATTACCTGTTACCCAGCGAGGACACGATGCAGTCTGGGTAATCGTTGATAGATTGATGAAGACGGCACGTTTCTTGCCGATCCGAGTCACCTTGGGGCCAGCACAGTTGGTAGAGATCGTATATCCGCGACGTGGTACATCTACATGGAGTTTCGCAGGAGATCGTATCCGACCGGGATACCCACTTTACGTCCCAGTTTTGGGCTAAGTTTCAGCAGGCCCTGGGGACGCGGTTGAGGTTCAGTACAACTTACCACCCTTAGACGGACGGACAGTCTGAGCGCACGATACAGACACTTGAGGACCTTTTGCGTGCCTGTGTACTGGACTGGAGGGGCTCTTTGGAGGAGCACTTGCCCCTGGCGGAGTTTGCATACAACAACAGTTATCACTCGAGCATCGGCATGGCACCCTACGAGGCTCTATACGAACGGAGATGTACGGCACCCTTGAGTTGGGTCGAGGTGGGGACCAAGTGGGAGGTTGGCCCCAGGCTGATCCGGTAGAGTCAGGAGGTAGTTGAGCAGATTCACAGGCGACTCTGCACTGTCAGGAGCAGGAAGAAGAGCTACGCGGATCGAAAACGCAGAGAGGTACAGTTTGAGGTTGGGGACCACGTCTTCCTTCGTGTTTCGCCCACGAAGGGCCTGCAGCGGTTTGGGGTGTGAGGGAAGCTCGCGTCGAGGTTTGTGGGGCCTTTTGAGGTCCTGGAGTAGGTTGGACCCGTTGCTTACAGGCTTGCCCTCCCTCCTCAGCATTCTGGTGTGCGCGACGTGTTCCACGTGTCCAACCTCAGGAAGTATGTCGCCGATCCCAGTCACGTCCTGAGCCACGAGAGCGTCAAGGTGAGCGATGACCTGACCTACCCTGAGCGACCAGTACAGATTCTCGACAGAGCCATCCGCAGTCTGAGACGGAAGCAAGTACCCCAGGTGAAGGTCTTGTGGAGGAGCCAGCAGTATGAGGATGCCACCTGGGAGCCTAAGGCGGCGATGCGGGAGCGGTACCCAGAGCTTTTCGTGGGTACGTCTTTTCGGACCGGCTTCGGTCCTCTTTGAGTTTGTTATGCATATGTTGTTCTTTCACGTACCCTAGTTAGCGCAAGTTTCGGGGATGAAACTTCCTTTGAGTTTGTTATATTATTACGAACAGGGCATCAGACGCAGTTTAAGACGTCTGGGAAGTGGCCCAGACGTCTGGAACCCTTCCCAGATGTCTGGCCAGACGTCTGGAACCCTTCCTAGACGTCTGGTATTAAATTTTTTCACCGTACGGGTTCGCGTCTACATGCGTGCACACGCAGATTGAACCCGCCGCCTTCGTCTTCCTTTTTCTCTCCCTCCCTACAGATGACGCAGTCTTCCTCTCTCTCTCCCCACGCTACCTACAAATACGCTTCCCCTTTCCCTCACCCTCACTCCACCGCCTTCATCTTCTCCTTCTCCCTACCAGCGAGAGCGGCAGCAGCGGCTGCTGCGAGTGTGCGGGGAGGGGTTCTTGCGAGAGGAAGTAGAAGCTCGACTGCGAAGGTACAAGCTTTCCAGGGCAGCTAGAGCCGGCTGGCGGGAGAGCAGCGAGCGTGGGGTGTCGCGGAGGAGCTGCTGCAGCTCGAGCAGCAGGCAGACGCGACGCGGCACGGCCGTGCGCTACGGGCGGAGAGCGAGAAAGGTTCTGATTCTGGGAAAATTTCCCAGAATGAGACATCTAGACTTACGTCCAAATGACGCATAAGACATCTGGAGGAAGGTCCAGATGTCTGACAGGTACAATATTTTCTTACCTTCTCTTTTTTTCACGTGTATAGCCATGCAGTCGTCCGCCGCATTCTTCTACACCCCTTTGTGATGAGAGCGAGTGTGTGTGTGTGCAGGAATCATTCGGGAGGGCGGTAGGGCTTGCCATCCCACACCGATCAGACATCTGGACACAGGACCAGATGACGGAGAGGACCTCCAGACGTCCGGGGTGACAATCAGACGTCTGGAAAGTAAGTCCATACGATCCAGCGGGCTTCTGGACATCTGAAGGACTGCACAGACCAAGGTATGGCATGATCGACCTTTTAAGACGTCTGGAAGAAGTTCCAGACGTCTGATTTTGGGCAGACTCGTCATTTTTGACCCATTTAGGATCCGTTCGGAGTCCATTTTCCACGTTTCAAGTTTCATTCTTCCCAAATTTATTTCCTCTACCTGTTTACAATAATTGTATACTGTTCTGAGTAGCTCCTTGTCTTGATCCTTGTATTAAGACCCTGTTCCGTTGCGGCTGTGGGGGTTGCGGAGGCATGCGGGATTGCCGACCATGCCCCCAGTACTCCCGATTTTGCGGGTAGAGTGGCCCTTTAATTTAATTATCAAAAATTATACATTTATGAAACAATTAATAGAGTCTAGGGCATTGCATGAACCCTAGGGCTGAAGAATTAGATTGAATGATAGATCCTAAGGTATTGCATGAATCCTAGGACTGGACAACTAGATTGAATGATAGATCCTAGGATGTGGCATGAATCGTAGGACTGGAAAAATAGTTGAATATATACATTGCAGTATTGGAAAAGTGGAAAGGAAACGATAACTGCCTGTAAATTGGTTAATAGCTGCCTGTTATGAATGGATAAATACGGTTGAGAACATGAATTGTATGGATATAAAGCTGGAACGGTGAAACCTAAATTGGCTGAGCTAAAAGAGCATGAACCCTACGGGGAATTAGGAGTAGAACTCCTGGAAAGTTAATGTAATAGAATTGGGGAAGTGAGCTGGCCCTTGAGTACGGAGTACCAAGGAGAGCAACTATCCCCCTGTTTAGTGCAGAGCAGAGCTAGCTGCCCCAGGGACCCGGGGTTAGGTCTGGCCACTTTGTATCGACTTTTGGCCCTCGTGTACACAGTACCGAGGAGGGCTACTAGTGTAGGGAGAGCACTAGCTACCCCACGGGCCCCGGGGTTCTGCTATCCCTCCTACACCGACTTGTTAGGCCCACTGGGCAAACTAGGGTAGTCAGGCGAGGGTGCGCAGACTGTGGAGGGGCAAGACCCATGTTTGGTTACTGTGGAGGGGCTGGACCCCTGTTACTGAGAGGGCTCTGCCCTATACTAGTTCCGTGTTGTGCTTTGGGCGCACCCGTTAACGGAAATGACTGACTGCATGGCAGTGCGGGGTAGCTACCCGTGCGTTTATCGTAGGTGCCATAGTCACCGTTACATCTGTCAGCGACCTTGGGGAGGTTGACTGAGGGTAGGACCACCACGGGAGACTCTCCCGGCCAGGAGAGCACCACGTGTTACTTCTACTTTTCGGAAAAGATTGCAATCAAGATCGTTCCCACGAGAAACCTTCAAGATCAAGAGAAGGGCCTGAAAAATAAATCAATAGTGAACAAATGGAAAAATATAAAGAAAGAAAGTAAAAATATAACAGCTACTGTCCACTCTACTGCTTCTTCTAGCTTTTAGTTGCCACTCTACTCAGCATTTCGCTGACGTGTCACCCTTGTTACCTTTTCAGGACCAGGTGTTGAGCAACCAGAGTCGGCGGCTGCAAAGGGCGCTGGGCCTAGTAGTGCCTAGTAGTGTTACCTTTAGTACCCCCTGTACTTTTCTTCTGCGGTAGTGAGTAATTTTCGTTACCCCCTGTACTCTCTTTATTGTAAGCTTCATGTTTATGTATATGTTTTTTTCTCTACTGTTGTGGTGGTGTATACTGTAGCATTTCTTTTCTCTACTGCTGTATTTTGTTACTGCTAGTTATATAAATGTGGAATGTGGTTTATTTTACTGTTCTTTTGGTTACTTTCTCGTTGGACGACTGGGTCTTGGGATCAGTCGAGTCGGTCCGATTCTCGTGTGTCGTAGGAATTCGGGAATTGGGTCGTTACACAAACCATCTCCTGAAATCACGTGGCCCAAGAAAGTCACCTGTCTCAACCAAAACTCACACTTGCTGTACTTGGCATATAGCCTACGTCGCCTCAAGGTATCCAGGATCATGCACAAATGCTGTCCATGCTGCGCTTGATCCCGTGAGTAAACGAGTACGTCATCGATGAACACCACCAAAAACTGGTCTAAGTACAGCCGAAAACAAGGTTCATCAAATCCATGAAGGCAGCAGGGGCATTGGTCAGCCCAAACGGCATGACCAGGAACTCATAGTGCCCGTATCAGGTACGGAAAGCTATCTTGGAGACATCGGTCTCCCTGATCCTCAACTGGTGATAACCTGATCTCAGATCTATCTTGGAGAACACTGTGGCATCTCGCAACTGGTCGAAGAGGTCGTCAATCCTCGACAGCGGATACTTGTTCTTGATAGTGACCCTATTCAGTTGTTGGTAGTCAACAAAAAGTCACAGGGTACCATCCTTCTTCTTCACAAACAGCACAGGGGCTCCCCACAGGGACGCATTGGGCCTCACAAAGCCCTTCTTCAACAGGTCTTGTAGCTGTGACTTGCTCTCTCGCAGCTCAAGCGGTGCCATCTGGTACAGTGTAGTAGAAGTGGGGCTGGTCTCCGGTACCAACGAGATCTCAAACTCGATCTCACGCTCAAGTGATAGTCCTGGAAGCTCCTCTGGAAAAACGTCGAGGTACTCGCAAACCACCGGGATATTCTGAAAGTCACCCATGGGGCTAGGCTCTGCCACTACACAGGCCAAGAAGCCCTCACACCTCTGGCTCAAAAGCCTGACTACCCAAAGCACGGAGATGCATCTGAAGCCTTCGTCCACCGGTTGTCCGTAAAACTCAAAGGGAGGCAACTCTGGTATGGAGAAGATGATCTTCCTCCCGAAACAGTCCACCAGGGCGTGATAGGTGGACAGCTAGTCCATCCCTAGGATCATGCCAAAGTCCTTCATCTGGATCACAATCAGGTCAGTGGGGAGGCTGTGTCCCCCTATATTGACCTCGAAGTCCGTGTAGACCTCCTCGGCTACAAACAACTGGCCACTTGGGCCTCTGATTACAAACGAATCCTATAACAGTACACTGCCCTACCTCAAACTGACGGCAAAACTCGTGCAACGAAGGAGTGTGTGGTGCCGGAATCAAAATGTACGTACACTAATCTACTAGAAACAGTAACCATACCTGCCACCACAGAACCCGAAGCTCTGGCATTTCTGTGTGTCAGGGCATTGATATGCCCCTCAGCTCTCAGTGTAGATGAAGCAGCTACACTTTGGGTTGGGTGAGCAGCAGCTGGCCAGTACCCTCCTCGTGACTGTTGTCCTCCCCCACGCGCCTGGTGACCACGACCGCCAGCTCAGCCTCCAGCACTCGGTGCGAGGAGCATCTACTGTGTTCCGACCCTAGATGGGCAGTCCCTCCTGATGTAGCCTGGCTAGCCACACTGGTAGCCGAGGGGTACACGACCTCCTCCCTCTGTAGGTCCCTACGGCAGCTGGCCGGGGGTCCGGTGCTAGCAACTAGACCCTGGCTAGGGCCCCCAAAGGACACTGATGGCCCCGCAGAATGAGACGACTCTCCTGCGGGTGCCTTGTGCCTCCTCTCCAAACGGCCCTGAGAGTACTCTGGCTTGTAAGGCCTCTTCCGTTCGTTGTCAGTGTCTTACGAGGTCGAGTTGGTCTCGTTGTAAGTCATGGCTACCTCTACCACACGAGAGAAAGGGAACAGCTTCAGTGGTTTGACATACCCCCGAATAGCAGGTCGGAGCTCCTCAGTAAACCTCCACAGGCGCTCCTCCTCAGTAGACATAGCTGTCGAGGGGAAATGTGACAGCTCCAGAAAACGCGTGCAATACACGCTTACCGTCAATGTCCCCTGGCGGGGAGTGTGGAACTCCCACCTCCTTTGGTCCTGCCAGGTCTGTGGAAAGTACTACTCACAGAAGAGAGCCATGAACTGGTCCCATGTCGGCTCTCTCCCCTTTTGGCCTCTAACTGCCCTCCACCACCTGTATGCTGTGCTCTCTAGCTCGTACGTGGCAAAGGCCGCGCGACACTCCGTGGGAGGGCGAAAAGTGTCGAACACCTTCTCTATCTGCTCTAGCCAGTCCTCTACCTCAGACGAGTCCTCATCCCCCTTGAAGGAGGGGGGCTTCAGCTTCCGGAACTGTCCGAAAAGCACGTGGTGTATCTGCAGTGGGGGAATGGGCATGCCTTCAGGCAAGGAGGGCTCGTACTTAGAAGTGTCAGAGTGTGGTGGGGTTGGTGGAGGATCAACCCCTCCCCCTCCTGCTCGTCTGGCGTTGTGACGGGCTCTCTGTCCCACCGAGGACTCCCCCTCCACGTCCTCAGGGAGAGGTACCCGTGGAGGTTGGTGGAGCTCCTCTCACATGATATCTCTGATCAGCTAAGCAAGATTCTGGGCCTGAATGCCTGGGAGGAGAGGTGGGTCAACTGGTGCCTCAGGTCCGGCATGGCCGCTCCTCCAACCTTGTCCACGGCCACGACCACGGCTTGCCTTGGGACTCCCTGACGAGGCATCTCCTGCAAGGAGATGCAAGAGATAGAACAAGAGTTGTCAACGATATCGAATTACATTGAGAAAAAGACTCAGAAACGAATATCAAAGTGATACGTTGTGGTGGCTATCCTAGTTATATGCATGTGAGTGGTTATTTTCAAACCAATTAGTTCATTTCTCGGGACGACCTTGCTCTGATACCATCTTGTTACAACC
Source organism: Thalassia testudinum (assembly GCA_037157565.1). Classification (NCBI taxonomy): domain Eukaryota; kingdom Viridiplantae; phylum Streptophyta; class Magnoliopsida; order Alismatales; family Hydrocharitaceae; genus Thalassia; species Thalassia testudinum. Next base: position 15,002,003 of record JAZHRO010000067.1, on the reverse strand, counting down.
CGGTTCCTGGATCCCTTCAGGACTCGAGATTGGCTCTCCTCGACTAATCCAAAGACCAAGTCGTCCAACGAGAAATAACCAAAAGTAGGAAAGTAAACCACATTCACACATGCAATATAATTAAGCAGAAGGAAAGAACGAAGCAGTAAAGGAAAGTATAACATCTATCTCAAAATAGTACATGCCACCACAACAACAACAGAAAACAGGAAGTACGAGAATAGCAATTTAAAGTCTAGTACTCACACTATAGTAGAAACAAGAACTGGAAAGGAAACTACTACGGCTGGGCTTAGCTGGACCCAACTCCCTCTGCAGCCGGAAACTTAGGCTGCTCAACTACTGGTCTTGAATAGTGTTACGAAAAGATCGGGTCAGCGAATGCTAAGTAGAGTGGTGTTTATATTATCTATGTACAAGTAAAGTAAAAACAACAAGCAAGTTTTATTCTCATTTCTATTTATCTCATTTATGTATTTTTGGTTTACCTATTTCCCAAAGTATCTAAGTATTTCTTGATCTTGCTTTTTTCTCATGGGAACGATCTTGATTATAGTCTTTTCCGTGGAGTAGAAGGTGCACGTGGTGCTCTACTGGCTGAGAGAGTCCCTCGTGGTAGTCCTACACCCAGTCAACCACCTCGAGGTCACTGTCGAGACGTAGCGGTGACTACGGCACATGTGATAAGCGCATGGGTAGCTACCCTGCACTGACACGCAGTTAGTCATTTCCGCTAGCGGGTATGTCCAAAGTACAGCACAAAACAGTATAGGGCCTTGCCCTCTCAGAACAGGGATCTCGCCCCTCCATAGTCTACGTACCCTCGTTCAACTACCCCAGTTTGCCCCAAAGGGCCTAACAAAGTTGGTGTAGGGTGGCTAGTTGAACCCTGGACCCCGTGGGGTGGCTAGCTCCCTCCCTACACTAGTAGCACTCCTTGGTACCATGTACATGAGGGCCAACAGGAGTCAGTGTAGAGTGGCCAATCCTAACCCCGGGTCTCAACCCAAGGGAGACTAGCTCCGCTTTACACTAAAAAGGGACAGTTACTCTCCTTGGTACTGTGTACACAAGGGCCAGTACACTTCCCATCTACATTCTAGATTCCTTTCATATATAGGAGTTCTACTCCTAATTCCCCGTAGGGTTCATGCTCATATTCGCCTCATTTATCCATATTCAGATCTCATGTTTCATAACTCGTTCCTTATCTATATACAGGCAGCTCGTGTTTTCGTAATTCAGTTCTCAATCATAACATGCAACTTATGGTTTCACAGTTCAATTTCTCATTTACATACAGGCAGCTCATATTTTAACATGCATCTCAAGTAAACCAGAGTAGTTCCATACCATGCTCATACATTTCTACCCTAGGGTTCATTCCACATCCTAGAGTTTCAATCAATTTAATTTAAGCTGACATATTCTTTATTCATATCTTAATAATTGCAATAAACCACTCTATCGGGTATCACGGGAGGAATGGGGGCCTGTGCCGTAGATCTCGTCATCTTCGTGGGCCCCGAACATGCCACCGGCTGGTAACCTGTACCAGTGACTAATTTACATTAGACGAGGTCAAAATAGTAGATACTCAACACGAACACGTAGAGGAACTCGAGTGGAAAACGGTGGTACTTCGTTTGCGAAAATCTGATTCTGTTTGGGTCTTAAACGGGGCAAAAACGTGGTTACTAACCAAAATCAGATGTCTGGGACTAGTCCCAGACATCTTAAAAGACGTCAGAACTCACCTTACATTTCTTGTGGCTGCTTCAGATGTCCAGACTCCCTCTCCGACCATCTGGGGGTAGCTCCAAACGTCAGACAAGGTCTCCGGTCGTCTAGAAGTACCTCCAGACGTCTGGCGACGTGATCAGACATCCAAAAGTACTTAGGAAAGCATACTGCGTGCCTTCCCAGAGCCTTCACTTGCATACGAACAACGCAGGCACAAAAATCAGCTGACATCCCCTACGCTACGATCTGCATGGCAAAAAAGTAGCGCAGGAAGATACGTACCTCGTGTGATATGTGTTTCCAGAAGTGCAGCTTCAGCTTCGGACGTCATGGTTCCTCGCCAGCCGCCTAGACGTCACTCTAGACGTCTGATACTGGAAAACTTCTAGTACTAGAACCTGCTCCTTGACGCTTCTCTCCTCGCAATGTCGCCTGCAATGCACCACAACAGCTTCTGCAGCTGCAGAAGGCTAGGAGGCCGCCGCCCTGAGCCCTTCCTCCTTGCACACACACCCGCCGTCGGCCGTGCGAGCTCCACCAAGCTCTTGAAGGTCCTCTGACCTTCCACGCTCTCTTCCTTCCTCTCTCTTCCTTTCTCTCTCTCATTCTTCCTCGCTCGTCCCCTCTCTCGTCACTCCCATCCTCCCTCGCCACAGCCGCAAGAGGCTAGAGGTGGTGGTGGTGGCTGGAGAGTGGTGTGAGGGTGGCGAGAAGAAGAGAAGGGGGTGTTAGGATTTAAGGGGTAAGGGTGCGGAGAGAGAGAGAGGCTTCTGCGTGCTGCCCGCATGCAGGTCGCAAAGCATAGTACGAAATTTCCCACTTTCAAACGTCTGACTGAAACTTCAGGCGTTTTATCTGACTAAAAAGGCAACGGGTCATTTTAGGGAGGTATACTGGAGAAGTGCGAGGAGATGCTACCGAAATTTCTCCAGACACTGGTTACATGTAATAAGTAACATTGTGATCAAATCTTCAAGGATGGGCTATTAAGTGAAAACCCTAATCAAAATACAAGCACTGTTGTAAAATCAGATTATAATTATTGGGTGATTTTATTTCATTTTTGTAGATTATCATGGATAAGTCTTTGATTAGTTTGAGGAACTCGGATTACTCTAAATACAAGAATGGAGTGGGAGAGTTCCTTTATTAGGCATTTCATGATGATAGGAAGTCATTCAGACAAGGAGACAAGTTCGATAGGATATTTTGCCCATGTAGGAGGTGCTTAAATGGATATTCACATGATAGGAACACTATATACTAGCACACGATTTGCAACGGTTGGTGGCAACATTATACTAAGTGGATTACTCATGGAGAGGATCTTATAGAGGAAGTCAGATGATCTCTGATAGATTTCGATGAGACAACTATTGATATTGAAGCTGACATTGATGAAATGCTTGATGAGATGAGAGCAGGAGTTAAAGATTTGGCTAGTGGGGAAACTTGTAATCAGTTTTATGATGCTACTAGGGAAGTGGATGAACACATTGCTCTCGATATCACGTCCATTTCTAAGTTGTCAATTCTTTTGAAGTTATTTCCAATAAAGATTATGAATAGAGCGACCTTTAAATTGATGTCCGAGGTGCTTGAATTCATTGGAGAGCTTTTAAATGATCTGAAAGGTTATCTAAAGACATGGTATGAAGCAAAGAAATAGATTCGTGGGATTGGTTTAAATTACAAGAAAATTGATACTTATTTAAATTATTTTGTGTTATACAGAAATGAATATGCAAGTTGAGTAGTTCTCTATAGTGTGGTGTTGAGAGATTTAAAGTTGGAAATTCATTAAATACAAGGGCCAAAAAATAGTTGGAGAAGGTTCTACGTTACTTTCTATTGATTCCTAAGCTTGAACGCTTTTTTATTTCAAGTAGAATTTCAAATTTGATGACATGGCATAAGGATAACATGTCACGAGATGGTCGTATTCGTCATCCTATAGATTCAGAAGAGTGGAAAATATTTGATAGCACTCATTTATCAGTTGCAGAAGATGCAAGAAATGTCAGACTGGGTCTTGCAAGAGATGGGTATAATCCTTTCAAGAACATGTACCCATCCTATTCAATTTGGCCAGTCATGATGGTAACTTACAACTTACCTGCGTAGCTTTGTATGCGATCATCGTTTATGATGTTGACCCTCCTCATCACCGGTCCAAAGCAGTTAATAAATACAATTGACGTTTATCTTCAACCATTAATAGTTGAACTGAAACTGTTATGGTGTAACGGCATTCAAACATATGATACACAAAGAAAAGAATTCTTTAATATGCATGTTGCATTATTGTGGACCATTAATGACTTCCCCACATATGCAAATTTGTCAAGTTGGAGTACAAAGGGAAAGTCTGCTTGTCCAATATGTATGGATGACAATCATCATCTTCGACTACCTGAAAGCAACAAGGTCTGTTATTTGGGACACCGTAAATTCCTAGTAGTTGAGCATAGATGGTGAACAACAGTGTTTAAGGACAAGTTCGACAGTAAAACTTGTCGGTATTCTTCCAAGAATCCAAGGAATAAGCTAAGTGCAAATTCAATAAGGTTGTCAAGCTTTTAAAATGGAGAAATTACAACAACTTGGCAACATACGATTAGGTCATCTGTTCAAGAAAGATCAAATACCTTTGAAACATACGAGTTTTAGATGGAAGAGCATTTTTTTCATGGAACTTCCATATTAGAAAGATCTAACTATTCGACATAATCTTAATGTGATGCATATTGAGAAGAATGTTATGGACAACATTTTGGATGTGTTTAACTTAACTGATAGTCCAAATGATACAATGAAAATGAGAAAAGACAATAACTTTAGGCATTCATCCAGAGTTACATGTTATTGGAAAAGAAGACAATTATGACTCTCCGGAAGCCATTTACAGCCTAAATTGTGATCAACGAGAGAGTTTTCACCTTTTGAAAGATGTACGGGTGCCAGATGGCTATTCTTCACAACTTTCTCGACGTGTAAACGAGGCTCAAAAGAAAATTAGTGGGTTAAAGAGTCACGACAATCACATTTACTTGCAAGTCTTGTTCCCACTAGCTATTCAAGGAGTGCTACCTGATCTAGTTGTGGGTTCATTTACAGAGATGAGCCGATATTTCAAAGCTATTTGTTTGAAAACTATAGATTTTGATTTATTAGAGTACTGTGATAAGCAAATAGTTGTCACATTATGTAAAATGGAGCAGATATTTCCTCCGACATTCTTTAATGTCATGGTTCATTTAACTCTGCATCTTGCAAATGAAGCGAAAGTTGCTGGACTTATGCAATACAGATGGATGTATCCAGTTGAACGATTTCTGAAGAAACTTAAAGATTATGTGTTAAATAAGGCTAAGCTTGAAGGATCTATTGTCGAAAGATATCTTGTAGAAGAGTCTATTAACTTCTATGCCATGTATATGGATGAGACAGACAATCAATTTAATCGATTACAGAGAAATTATGGAGGGTACAATGAGAACGATGAAGATTGTCTTTCTGTATTTGATATTCCAGAAAGGTTTATCCTCCACACAGAGTACAAATCAATCTCTGAAATTGATCAGCATCTAGCTCACTTGTAAATTCTTAAGCAGATTCTAGAAATTGATACATTTTATAATGAATTTAAGGAGTGTTCACATCCAAAAACACGCGAGGTCGACTTTCTCAAGTAATTTAAACAACGTGCTATTCAAATGAAAGAAGAGAATGACCCACGATGGTTGGAGGACTTTGACATAATATCGGATCAACCGTTGAGTTATGGACATTACCATTCAGGTTACATTATAAATGGATTCAGATTTAGGACAAAATCCATGGATGATACGAAGGCCACACAGCATGCTGGTGTTGTTGTAAGTTGTGATTTGATCACTGGTTGCGATGGCTACTATGAGCATATCGAAGAAATCGTTGAGATGAGCTTCAGATACAATTGTAGAGTTGTCCTTTTCAAGTGCAATTGGTTCGACGTGTTTAAAGAAGGCATTGGCTTCAAACTTGACAAGACGCACGATTTTTTAAGTTTGAATAAGAATCGTCGAATTCTTCATTCTTCATAATCGTTTACATTAGTATGTCAAGTATCTGAAGTCTTCTACGTCCTTGACAACAGTAGAAATGGATGGATTATACCTGTACGAACACATGAATATTTTGATGCCCAAAAAGATGTCAAACATGAAGTAGTAGATGTTTATCAAGAACACTTACAAGAAGTTAGTGCAAGTGCAATGGATATTGATATGTAAAGTATAATTATCTTTTATATCATTTTTCTTGTCTACCTTGCTTTATTATTTTAGCTTGCAATGAATTGTCTCATATATCTCCACTACTAAGAAAATGGGAATTGGTCATGGTTATTTGGTCACGGTTTTAGAAACTATGACAAAAATAACTTATAGTCACGGTTCCACCGAAAACCGTAACCAAAAAGGGGGAGTGAGATTTGTTTTGTATTTTGACTTTTTGTTACGATTTTCTTTTTTTTTTTGTTCTTAAATACCTCTCCCTTTTCTTTCCCCTTCTCATTCCCTCCCTCACCATGAAACCCTCCTCGCCATCTTCTCCAATCAACCCCTTCTCCTCCTCGCATCCAATTCTCTCTCTTTCTTTGTCTCTCCCCCTTCCCTTCTCACTTCTCCTATACCTTCGGTGACGACACCCCATCCCGCTCCTTTCTCTCGCATTTCACCAAACCCTAAATTGGATCGTCACCTTCCTTCGACCATGGACAAGGCATTCACGAAGGCATAGTGGATAGCGTCCGCCTGGTGAAGCAAGTGTGCTACAAGGGGACGTAATGCCCCCTGCTGAGGCCAACAAAGGTGATGCAGAGGTCGCTGCCAAGCCTCCAGTCAACATCCCCCATTCTCTACGCCGTCATCTGAGACTCATCGATCATGGACAACCCCAACATCCCCAGCTACCAGCCCCATATCCACAGCAGGCTGGACCACACCCCCCCTCCCCAGCCTCATCCCCCTCCAACTCAACGAGATGGCCCTCAACGTCGACTGCCTCCTCGACAGTGCCCTCGTCCTCATCCACGGCACGTGGCACGTCCACTGCGTCATGCCCAGCAAGGCCTGCCATTACTGTCTCATCGTCCCCATGGACAAGCAGACTGTCTATATTTTCATCTATGCATAAAGTTGGTTCTTTTCTCTCGATGTTGCCTTGGATGTTTGGAATTGGGAGTGTATTCCACCAAATTCCATATGCTTGGATTTACATATGTCGTTAGACCATCCAAGTTCCAAAGCCACCAAAAAGCCTATGCTTGCAAGGCCTCAGCAGAATCCAAAAGCCCTTAAACAGGTAAAACCCTGTATAGATGCCCTCAATGCATACTTCATACATGGAAGGCTTTCATAGAGGCCTTACAAAATAGGATAAAAACCACTGTGTTGTTCAAATAAAAATTAGAAAAATCATAAGAGCAATGATTTACTTGGATATGTTTCCAAAAAAAATAATGATTTATGCAGAAAACCCTTCTTAATTGAAGAAAAAAAAATCATACGAATAAAGAGTACCCTGGCTAGGGTTTCTTATTTTTGTACTCAAAAAAAGGTTGAGAGGTGTTATAATACATATTTAGGGAAAATGGTCCATATCCAAAATCCAATTACCTAGCTACATAAGATAACAAATTGAAATAAAATTTAATTGCATGTAGTTGGCCTACCTACAAGCTATTTGCTGGTTACCTTACATAAGGGAGCTACAAAGTACAAAGGTACTTAGAAAACATGTAATTCATATAATACATGCATGCATAGTGATGCGGTGGAGATTCATCGCGAAAAGGTTTGAGTTTGGAAAACCCCTTGTCATAGTTCGATTCACAAGAAAATCTGTCGATCAAATAATATTTATAACCGAAACTCGAAAGGAGTCCCAAGTCGAACACAGGGAGGCAAACGTTTGGTTTAAAAAATCCATGTTTTGCTTTTATTTATTTTTGTCATTTTTATCTTTTATAATCTTTTTTTGTATTTTTATCAAGCAAGAGATTAGGTTGATGAAAACTTTATCTACTTGCAAAAATAATGTAAAGAGAGAGAGAGAAACAATCATGGATTTCTAATCAAATGTTTGTTACAACTATGAAAGCGGGAAAACTACACTACGAAAGTGAAAAGATAGGGATAGGTGAGAAGAATCCCCCTCGACGGTCGCTTGGAGGATGGCTCGCTCTGATGGTGCCCCGAAGAAGGTGGTGAGGAGCGGGACAAGGGAGAATGACGGTGGAGGAAGGAGGACGGGGTATGACGTCGTCGTGGAGAGGATCTTCTTGAAGGAGGTGAGAGGATGGTCGTGGGATGCTCCATGAATGGGGATGAGAGGCAGGAAAATATTTGATTCTACTCTAGAGGAGCATCTCGGGCTTGAGGCAAGCTCTCTCTAGAGCCTTAGAGGTGGTGAGGAGAAGAAAGAAAGAGATGAGCAAGAATGGGAGGGGTAGGGGTCCTTTTATAGTGGAGGAAAGGATCAATTTCATATATAGGACATTTAGTGATAGTCATAAATGTTGCTGAAAATCCGTCGCAAACGTCACTGAAGGCAGCCTTGCACCCATGCTACCATTGCGCTGGTGCGCACTCCACACTCCCTTGTCGCATGCGCACGCACGCTACGCACCTGCTACGCCTCTGTGCGCCTGCTGCCTTGCGCGTGGTGCCTTGCGTTGCATGCTGCGCTGCTATGCGAGCATGCCTTCGTGCGCACACGTGCCTGCATAGCTATGTGCATGCGCATGGGCGGCCTGGGTTGCACCACGTGGCGAGATCTGGGTCGTCAATCTTCTTTCCTTTGTAGGGGCTACTACAGAGGTTGGATTAAGTTAATTTTCTCACCATTGGGCTGCGATCGTCGACCCGAACCAATCTGTGCTATCGGATTTGTCATTTGAAGCACCAAATTGCGTCACCTAGTCCCTCGACCATTGATCTTCCTTGGGCTGCATATGGTGCTACGAGACTTTGATCACGATAATTTCAGAGGCATTAGACTCCGATCGTCATCTTGATCAGATCCGTATAGTCGGATCGTCAATCAGAGGCTCCAAATTAAATCTTCTTCTCTCCTAGCCATAAAAGGAAACAATTAACCTAAAATATACACAAGCTACTCTAAATGCAGAATGATGCCTGCTATGCAATATTTATAGTATGGAATGCATATCTAAGCCTAGAGACATGCATAAATAGGCATTTTAACCTAATTAAATGTGTCTACATCACATAGTTACATATATGGCGTGAAAACCTTGTGAATTTATGGATGTAAGGAATGCCAATTTGAAGCAACTCTGGCTCCCAAAAACGGCTATATTCTATATATTATGATGCTGTTGTCGTGTTATTGGAGTTATTGAAATTTTCATTGTGTGAATTTTGTGGTTTTTTCCTTATAGTCTTTCAATGTGGCAGGCTTAACTAGGTAAATATTGAGCAAACTTGGCTTGGTGGAGACGCTGCATTGAAATATTTTGAGTCACTTGAATCTAAAGGAAAAGTAAGGGCCTTTACTTGGATAAAGTCATATTGCTGGTTTCTTGCTCCTTTTTTTACTTGTGATAATGATCCCTTTGTCATTTTCCGGAAAATCATGAATTGGTTGAAACCACACCATCAGAGATTGATATTGATGCAAATTATTTGCCATTAGTTAGGCTGGACTCAATTGGTTAGGCCAACACATAATTTACCAAGGCATTTTCATAATGAGTTGAAGTATTGTATCCGTCGAGGTTTAAGGTTGAATCAAATCAAATCTTGTATATAAAATGTCCATGGAAGACCATGATAAGACTATCTGATCACTTTACCTAACAAGGAAGTTGGTTGAGTTGGTCTGTGGTGTACTTTAAGGCCTTAGTGCTCTTTTTTTGAGGTGTCAATTAGAACTGTCACCTGCTCATGCCAAGCAAAGGTAAGCCTCCAACTAGAAGAGAAGAAAGCCCAAGTAATTACTTTCATGGATTATTTTACATTTCTATTTTAGAATGAACTTCTATGGGGTAACTCTTAATGTTATTTTTAGTTCTTTGGTAAATATGTGGGTTGAGTTCAGACAATGACCTTTTACTAGTTGAGATAACCGGGGACAACCTCCAACCGTCTATATCTTTGTAATCATTTCATCTGGATAACCTGGATCCTTGGAGTAATCTTCTCCACTCATTATATAATAATGGAAGTTGGTCGGCATAGTTAAGTTGGAAAAAATTGTAGCCAACAAAACAATGTGAATCCAACTCCATGCTTTTCTTCCTTACTTTCATGTAGGTCAGCCCCATGGAACTATGGCCATGGGAGAATTGTATTATGGCCAGTACAATGTCCTTTAGGGCTCGTTGTTTCTTCCTTATCGATGATGGAACACTAGTTTATTCTCAATTCTCATTACTGATAGTAGACACATCACCTAAGATACAACCCTCAATGTACAAGATCCATCCAACACAATTCTAAATATGTGGCTGGTAGTGAAGGATATGCAGGAGGGTGTAATGTGTCAATAAGATGAATCTAACAAGTGAATCAAATGTATTGCAACTTTTTGGAGGTTATTAGCAATTGGTAACCTCTTCCCCTTCCTCAGCAAACTTACTCCATCCAACACAATTCTAAATATTTTGTTAGATATCAAGTAGCTAAATTGGGTAAACATGAACTCAATTTAGTTTGTAATCTAATCCTATTTAAGATGTTTTGGATCATAATACTTCTGAAAGATGATTGTTGGCCTGTTTGAGCCTTGAAAAATATGTGTAATATAAATATTAATGCCGAAGATGAATATGCTTATTTGGTTTGTGAGCCTAACTTGAACCAAATAAGTTGATCTTGAGGAAGCTGATCAATCCATGCATTGTCCCTCTTGTTATTATTTTCCTTTTTCATTTGGTTTCACATGTAGATAAATGCAGGAATAACAACCTAAATGTACTTAACCTCTTCCAAATCGAAGGTGTGGTTTACTATGGAATAGCAGGGAATGCATATCAATCCCTCCATATAGGGGATGTTACCATTCCTCATTATTGGGCACATACAACCCTTTGGAACTAGCAGGCATGGGTAGCTTCTTACATATTTCTTTTCACTATATATGTTGTTTACCATGATATTACCTTGTTGCTCATGTTAAAATATTGAAACTTTTGAGTAAGATTTGGAAGGCATCCACTAAAGAGAACAACATTCACAGCAACAACAAAATCCATAAACTTGAACTTCATGGCAATGATTAAAACTTGCTTCACCAAAACAACTTGAACTTCATGCAAATGATCAGTGGGGTCATATTGATTCCATGTTGCCAACTATGAGCTTTTGGCAACTCTAATATGAAGAGAGATAAATTGCTCTATAACTCTTCTAGGAACATATCTTCATTTAAATCACTTCTTCTTTATGCCTGTTAACCTGACAAAGTTTTCTCCTTAGTTAACTCATTAAGTAAAACACATGTTACTTGCAGTAAAATGGAATTTTGGTGAACTATGCATTAACATTAACTTTGTTCCATATTGTGAAAAGAGGGGCAGGCCACCATAGCTAAACCTGAAGCAGGTGAAATGGCTCCTAATTAAAGATAAACATCAAATTATAAAAACAAAAAGCAATTTAACACCCACTTAGAAGAGGCAGATTCTAATAACTCATCCTTCGTAGTTTTTGAAATTAGAACACAGATTTATTATATTCTTTCTATTTATTGAAATATCAACTAGAACAAGTAATGCAAACTGTTGTAACCATCCCTTGCTGGCTTGAGGTGCCATTGATGAATATCTTGTGCACCTTTTGTTCAGTCTTCTAAAAGAAAGTATAGAATATCTTTTCCAGTCTTGTTCAACACCAAACACAAGCCTTGGCTATATTTTTTTGTTTCTCATATTACTTGACAAGCTAATTGATTTTGTATGTTTCTTTAATGAATAAAGTCCAGTGAGGCAATCAGGAAGGAGTATGATGGAAAGTGTTTTCAGTTGAGGCACCAATTAGGATATGAATGCCTAAGTAATTGACAAAACTTGAGCATTGTAAAAGATCTGCATTCACAAGTACGAGTAGCTATAAAAGTGGTGGATTCAATGTTAAGACGAATTGAGAAGCTACAGGTTGAGGAGCTGCTGCCACAAGTTGTGGACCTTATACAAGGGTAAAAGTAAAACTAGTACATTGTCATTAATTTCATTACTTAGGACATGCTTGTAAGAGTGGCCAACACTGCTATTAAGAGCAATAATTTTGGAACTTCATTAATGTCTACTTTTGTAGTTGGATAGTTTAAATGCAGGTTTGAGAAGAAGAGATTCTGATCATATTAGCTTATAATAATTCTTGCTTAATGACCTCCGATCTTAAACAATAATTATCGTCATTCCATGGGAATGGTGTAGCATTACATGGTAACCAAATTGCATTTCCAATGAAATATTTCACTTATAATTGCATGAAAAGAAAATCAAGGAGGGTAACTGCCAAAACAACTTGTATCTCCACATTTAAGGGGTTGCTTATTTTTTGGGTAATGCTTGATGCTTGATCCAATAATGAAAGACATGTTCTGATACTAATGGTTGATAAATATGCTTGATCAAATATATTTACATTTATTTTTTTGTTTTATGAGACCTTTGGTCATGGTTTATAAACCGTGACTAAAGGAAACCTTTGGTGATGGTTTTATGTGGAACCGTGACCAAAGCCCTCTAGCTTTGGTCCAAAGCCTTTACTCACGGTTTTGTGTGGAACCGTAACCAGAGACCCTTCTGCCACGCAACTTTTGGTGAAGCTAATTGGTGACGGTTCTAAACCCTTTGGTCACGATTTTTAATCGTGACCAAAACCCTTCTTTGTTGTAGTGCTCATAGTAGCAAAGTTTGAGGGCATCAAGAATAGATGCCGAGCTACCTTGTTATCATTGGGCTAGACCTGGATCAATTGTTATCAAGGTTGACTTCACTTTTGAAGCCTAAGCCTACTTAAAAGGCCTACAAGTCGTTTGAAAACATGCATCTAAATTTTAAGTATATAGAAACATGCTTTATTAAGTATGTATAGAAGCATTTAAAATTGCAAAGAATATATAATGGATAGTTTGGCAACTACGTTAACTAAAAAAAAAGTGGGTTAACTTGGTTCTGTTGCAAGATAACTCTAGCCCTAAATAAGTTAAGTTATGTAGAAAAAAGTGTTGGTATAAGTGGTTCAAAGATGATGGCACAAATGTACATTAATACAAAGGTTTACATGTTCCCTCTCACCAAATATCACTGTTGGTATTTTGGTGCAGATGATATTTTGTTTTTTCGAAGGACATTTGAAATAATGTGTGAACTATTGTGAGGTTTAGCTGCAGTCCAAATGTATATTAACAAAGACCCATAAGGTATTTGAATGTGTTTAGTAGCTATGTGGGATAAATGAGTATTAAGTAATGTGAATGGTCATCCATATTCTTTTCATGTAGGCACATGGTTGCACCGAAATATATTTTTAGATAGTTCTTTCAAACAAAAAAAAAAGAAAAGAAAAAATATTAGTAGGTAGTTGGCAAGTGTGCATGGTTAATCCCTTAGTTATAGTCGATTGTTGATTGTGATTTTGGTTGTGTGGGTGATTTGCTCTGTCTGTACGTTGGACTTTCTTTTTGTCACTAGTAAACTCTAGCACCATTGGGAACATTGATTATGCCCTTTCTATGATATGTATCACAGGCAAGTCTCTGTTCACTAAATGGCAAGCCTTCTTCCCCTCTAGATGATTGATGTGTACAAGAATAACTGTAAGGATAAATATTTTCCCATGTGGGACACATGATATGCAAGGAAGAATATGGACTGTGAATATTAGATGTTGTACGTAGCTGGTTTCAAAGTGTTTTTTTCTTTCCAACTATTGTCATTCAGATTATACCTTTCAAAGAGACATAGTCATCATATTATGATGAATCACTTAATAGAAAGCTTTCTTGTGTTTGTGTTCAATGAGTAATTCATAAGAAAAGTTGTCATTATAATATGTGATGAAATAACTAACAGAAACTATCTTTCAATACCACCTATGAGGATTAGAAACACTGTTGTTTAAAAAATGAGTGTATAAGATGTTCCATATAACTCACCTAAATAAGTTTATGTTTATGTTTATGCTAACAGAAACACCTAACTATTGTTCTAAAATTGTTTCTTCATTATATATTCTTTTTTTTTCATTCCTTATGTTTATATTTATGTTTATGCTTTCAAGGTTCCACAATGTTTATGTTTATATTTTACTATAGAATGTGATTTTCTACCATGTAGAATGTGTCATTTCCTTTTTACAGGATTTTGGAAAATATTCATAATCTAGGGGAAACTCTGTCGAATTTTTTTCAGATTTTATTATTATTTATTTATTTATTTCTTAATATTTATACAAATACTATTTTCTTTTAATGTATATGCAGATGAAATTCAAGAAATTTACTAATAGGGGTAAGGATGACCAAGGCACCTCAGTGAGTAAGGATGAGATGCAGCCTCCTTCCACCCAACCCATGTAGCCCCCTGCACCCAGCCACCCTACACACAGTCCCCCCGCACCCAGCCACCCTGCACCCAGACTCCCCCATCCGTTGTTGAGTACATCCCTCTATGTACTCCCCACGTACACTCAGTTATCATTGTACCTAATCCCACATTTATCCGGTAGCGTGAATATGTCCGGTCTGGTGATCTTGTCTGACAGTACCAAAATAAGGGCAAGAGGGTGGTTACCAATGAAGTGCGAGAGTCTGAGCCAGAGGTTGCCACCCACTACCCTGACGACAACGAGGGTGACAACGGCGGTGAGGATGAGGACGAGGAGGGTAAGGACGATGCTGAGGTATAGAGGCCACCTCAGCAGGACCCTCAAGCTGGGCAGGGACCAGTTCTGTTGGTAAGAATTGTTGGTAATATCTTATTAAAATTTACTTCTAATGTTTTAATTTTTAATTATATTTTTCTTATCAGGTAATAAAAAAAAGGAAGGGCTCTGGCAAGAAATGCACATCTAGATGCACTTCTAGAGGAGACAAGAATCAAAGTGCATATCAACGAAGCTGGAGAAAATCCAAACTATCCTCCTTTCACCAGCAGACTATCTAGGATGGTAAAGGAGCTCGTCCCCCCTTGTTGTATTAGCTGGAGGAGGGACTCCAGGGAGATCAAGAGGCAGCTTATTCATAATATGGAGGTAAATAATTATATATTAATGTATATATATAAGTTTACTTTAATAATATTTAATTCATTTATACGATTTGTAATATTACAGGTGATCTTTGATTGGGGTGATGGTTCAAATGTCACTAAGTACATCTTCAATCATGCCGTGAGACGACCTCATGATTGGAGGATGACAATGAAGAGAAGGGTGAAATTTGTAATATTTCTCATTTTTTATTATTCATTTAATTAATTTCTTTTGACAATTTATTTGTATAATTTAGTATTATAATACAATGTTGTCTAATGAGGAGGCATTGAGGAATGTGCCTCTTATAATAGCAGTAGATGTGTGGAGAGAATGCTATGAGCATTGGAATAAGCTTGAGATGGAGGTAATTACAAATACTTTTAAGAGCATTTGGAGATAACTGATTTAATTGTTTCCCATTACAGTATGTTATATGTACAGAATCAGGTGAAGGGGAATAAGGCCAACAAGGCCAAACCTCCACCACGAACCCACTATTTCGGTCGAACTAGTATAGATAGAGTTAAGGCTAAATATGTAACTAACTCCTTAAAATTATGTCACTTTTATGTTTTTAATTAAAGTTTTAATTATAACTATTACCTGCTAATGATAACATCATCATGAGTCATAAATAGCTTTAATTAGTCAGAATCAAATGACAAATACTCCTACATAGTCGCCTGAGTGTTATAATTCCTTGCATATCCTTTATGAGAGAAGAACATTAAAACAAGGTTAATTCTACATTTTTAATAGCATATCATAAAAGTAGATTAACCGCGGGGTTTGTCGGGCGTCAATTGAAGGTCAAATAAGCATTAAAGTCTAATAAGAGTATCCAGAGAGACAAAAATGGGTTTTTACGTAGTTCAAGAACCAATACAACACCCGTAACCCTAATTTCAAACCCACTTAAATTACAGAGGTTATGGTAAGGACAAAATTCATCTAAATCTTCTAAAATTCACAGAAAAATATTCCTTGAGATTTGGTAACCTTGGTTTCACCTTTGGAACTTATTTTGACCTTAAATAGAGTCATAGATAGAATTCTACCTTAATTTTGGTTTCTACGTAAATTACCTAGTCAAACTTGGTCAAAAATGAAATTTGACTTCACCATCAGATTTCTTGCGTCCAAATTAGATTTGTATCAAAATTTGGATCCAATTAGAGTTCCATCTTGACCTAGTTTGCATTCTAGTCCCTTAAAACTCTATTATTCACATATATGCCCCTAGCTTTTGAAATTCTTTACAAATAGCCCCCCAACTTTATTTTCTTCTTCAAAAAATGGTCCCTACCGCCATGGTAGGTGTGAACCTAAAAGTACCAACCTTCAATCAAGGATACCTCCTTGATTTCTCGACCAATCCCTTCCAAAATTGGAAGGGATGATCTTGAGGAAGTCCCCAATCACCTAAATCACATCTGGGACCCTGATTTGATCAACAGAGCTCGTTCAAACTCCTCAAGATCAAGGTTCTTCTTCCCTAAATTTTCAATCTCTTCAATCCTATTTTCGTGCCTAGAGCTTGCCCAGGTGCTCTATATAAGCTCTAGTATCTTCCATTGTCCAGAACTAGTTAAATTCAGGCCAAAACCAAGTCTTCTCCTTCAACTTCGGCCACCTCCAACCTCGACTCCGGCGACCTTCTCCCCCGTCTTCTTACGGCCACCCAACCATCAAATTGGGAGTGCCAAACACTTCCTCACGCTCGTCCGCACCTGGTGGGCCAAAGCCATGGCTTCCAATCCCTTTCATCACACCGGCCATCTACCCCCACCGAAGGACTCCTCTTCTCCGACACCGGCCAATCACAGCTGGCACCCTCTTAGCCCCTTCATCCCTTAGTTTAGGTTGCAATCTATTCCTCTCCCTCTCCTGAATCTCCCTAACTTCTTCTTCTATTTCAATCACTGTTCGCCGATCACCCCCTCCGCCTTCCTTCGCTCTGGCTAGTTCCGATGAGGTTCCTTGATGCTACCAGCCACCAAAAAACTCGCTTCCACCTCCACAACCTCCACCTCACTCTTGCGAAAAAAACCCCTCAAGAAATTGAGGGTATTGTCTATCCAAATCGCCCACCAAACACACGTACTTATGCATGTTTTCATCGAGGTTGCCAGGTCTCCTCACGCACTCCCATGCCACGCAACCATCGCCATCACCTTCGACGTCCTCCGACGAAGCTCCTGGACCTTCTAATTAGGGCTTTTGAGCCTGTGATCTCTATTTCATGTCTTGCTGGACATCGCCATTGCCTGTGTCTTCCCCGACCACGTCCACTCGTCTCCGACTGCTAGATGACCAATTGAAGTGCGCAATCAATGCGGTTGCAGATCCTGCAGGTTCCCATGCCTTGAACTAAGATGTGAAGCCCACTAGCAGATGCAATCAAGTGATGTGCCCTCAGCTGCTGCGTGCGAAGGTGAATGAGGCACTTTAGTGCCACATTGTTGGATGAGGAGTAGCTGCAGGCGCATAAGTTGAATTCGTGAAGCTACCTCTTTGCCCAATACATCGCTGGTCGGGTCCCCACTCATGTGCCTCCTCACTCCCTCACGCCTCACCCATGCACATGCATGTGGGTCTGGCCAATCTCTAGGATATGATAACCTGATATTGAACCCGATTAACCCCAGTTCTGAGAGAGAAGAGAAGAGAAAAAGAGTTCTGTGAGAGGAGGGGGATGGGTTTTGCTCTGAAGTGCTTGTCCTCGTGCTGAGAGAGAGAGGCTCTTGTAGGAAATTCGACGGCCCTACCAGGAGGGGGTGACGTAATAAATTACGGAATTGAAAATAAATAATCTCACAAAAAATCAATCACACAACATGCACAATTATTTTTAGGTGGAAACCCAAATCGGGTGAAAACCACCACCTAACCCTCTCGAGTTAGGATTTTCCGATCAACCAAGTTGATCAAATCCACTAAACGAATCACTTTAAACAAGGGTGATTCAACCTCAATTACAACCACACTACAAGTGCGAGGGTAGCATTCCTCAACCCCTTCTCTTCACGAGAAGGATTTTGTCCCACGAAGGAGACGGGAATTCACAAAGCGAATACCCAACCAAATAACAAAGATAAAATAACAAATATAGTCCTATAGAGCCAACAAAGATTTAAACCTAGCTTCTATAAGAATTAGGAAAACTCCCCTTTGCAAGGAGTGCGTCGAATCGATGACGCAGGTGCGTAAGCCATGCGATGGTGCAACGTCGCTCTCGTGAACTACGGCGGGGGAGCGGGTGCGCAAGGGCTTGATGCTCTCAAGATGTAGAACTTGAGATTGGAGAGCAGGAGCTTTTCTAGGACACAAGAGAGTGTAAAAGTGTATTACTAGGGTGTATCTTGTGTATCTAAGTGTATATTGGTGTGTCTTAATGTGCAAGAGGTTCCTCTCTATTTATAGAGGCCTTAGGAAAGCTTTGGAAGGCTTAGAAAAGCTTCCATAGCTATTGGGAGCAAAGCCCAAGAGAATCAAGTCGAAATCAGGAACAATGATTGCACTGATAGGGTTATCAGACGTCTGATCCTGGCATCAGACGTCTGGAAGATCACTTTAAGACGTCTGAAAATAAGGTCAAACGTCTGATTTTGGCTGGGTCTCCTCCTGACTTGAATCAGATCTAAACAAGGTTCTAGTGCAAGTCCATCAGACGACATACAGGACGTCTGACACTATGTCTAGACATTTGGAAACCTACTTTTTCGTGGGAATGGATTTCCAAGAGAGTGCAATGGCTAGAAAATCTCTGAGAAGAGATTTTGGGTCAGCCGAGGCAAAACGGTCATTTATCAGACATCTGGAAAGGCCTAAGGACGTCTGATAAGGCTCTAACTGTCATATCCTTGAGTGTTTGCTGAACCAGCCAACGGTCCACTACTTGGACGTCTGGCAAAGTCATCAGACGTCTTCTAAGATGTCTGGTCTAAGGTCTGGACGCCTGATTTCATCAGACAGAACAACAACTCCAACCTAAATGTTATCAGACATCTGAATCAACAGTCAGACATCTTAAAACACATTATCATACGTCTGATTTAGGAATTAGACATCTGAAAATGTTGTTTGAACCCTATATTAGTTTTCTAAGTTCTCTATAGAAAACCTAAGTATCCTAGGGTTGTGCCGGTGTTCCTAGGACTACTGTTAGGGTACTTTGAGGCTCTTTAACATGAATCTAAGTAACAAAAAGAAAGAGCAACAAAAGAAACGAAAAATACAAGGAGTACAAGAGAAGGAAATCTATCCTATTCTTCATCTCCTTCCTTCTTCAATCTATCGCTCATCGCGAATCTCTTCTGTTCTCCATCAAGCTCCTCCAATCTGTCCTGGATGCGAGCTCGAACCCCGTCTAGTCACGTCTCCATTTGCAATTTGCCTGAAATCTAAGATTCCAAGTGCAAATGTTAAATGACACGTGTTTTGTTATCATAAAAATAAATGATCGTGGTGCTCTGGCACCAACAATCTCCCCCTTTTTGATGATGACAAAATCATAAATAATAATGCAAAAAATCCTCCCCCTTTTTGACATTATCAAAAAGGTTTGATTGATTTTAAATTTCCTATAACTCCCCCTTAAAACATGCTCTTCTATGAATTTATTTTAATAAAGGTAATGTCCTTCCCCTTTTTGTAACAACAAGATAGCTATTATTTTTCTCCCCCTTACTAAAGGAAATTTAGCTAACTTGCATCTCCCTCTTAAAAATTGACAATTAGCTCATAATTTTTAACTCCCCCTATCTAAATGCTAATGATAAACAACGATAGGGTCAAGAATTTTTACCTCACCTACCATGGCCAATAAAATGGCCCAAATGGTGGTTGTGGATGCCACATCGGATGGGGCTCCCATCCGTAGCTTGGAGGCCCGGGCATTGGCGCCGGTCTCCATTCTGGTGGTCGACGTGCGGCGGGTCCATCATTTATTCACCGTCTCGTCAGTCTTCTCATTCTCCTCCTTGGTCTACTCCTTGGTTCTCCCAACTCGAGTTGACCAGCCTTGAGCTTTAGGTCCAGTCCTTTGTGTTGTAGTTATCCCTGAAACCTACAAAATAAGATTCCAAATCTTTCTTCGGTATCCAAGTGAGCTTGGATCCGGATCTGTTAGCAGGTCTCCTTGATGGAGATCCTTTCTCAATCTTAGGGCTATAAAAATTATCTACTTTGTTGATGAATTTGTTAGAGTTCTCCCTAAGACATGCAATTTCTTTTTCTACAGTATGCATCTTAGTCTTTAAATCACAGATTTCTAACTTTAAACTATCATTTTCCTCAATCAATTTATTATTTTCATTAATGAGGTTATAATTTTCTAATAATAGGTTATCAATTTTAGGACTAGCTTCTATGTCCTTAAGTTATTTTTCTAACCTATCATTTTCATTTTTAAGAAAACTAAGGTTCTTTTTAATGCTTTTGTTTTCTATTCTTAATGATTTACTAACATCAAATAGTTCATTAAAAGCTTCCTGCAAATTGAAATTTACCTCGTTATCGGAGTCGCTTCCGCTTTCACTATTGCTATTGCTTCCTCTGGCCATGAAACCAAAGCAAGCGGTTTCTTCTTCTTTTTCTTCTTCTTCTTCCTCCAAGCTCGAATCGTCCCAAGTGGCTTGGAACGCCTTCTTCTTAGATTTCTTCTCCTTTTCCTTCTTCTTCTCCTTTTTGAGAAGAGGGCACTCTGGTCGCAGATGCCCTTTCTCATGGCAGTGGTAGCAACGTCTAGGGCTCTCCTTCTTCTCCTTCTTCAATTCCCTACACAACTTAGAAAACTTTTTAAGTAAAATTTTAAAGTCTTCGTCGTTGGAACTTACCTCGCTATTTGACGCAGCTTTGAAGGCAAGAGTCTTCTTCGATTTTGGCTCCGGTGTATCCTTCTTCTTCTGCTTCAACTTTGTCTCGTAGGCCATCAGATTGCCTAGGAGATCTTCCATGTTGAGCTCCTCCACTTCGTTTACCTCCTCGATGGTGGTGACTTTCTGTTCCCACTCCGGTCCGAGGGAACAAAGAAGCTTCCCTTGAAGCTCTACCTTGCCGAAAGTCTTCCCTAAAGCTTTCAAATTGTTTACTATGAGAGTGAACCTAGTGTTCATCTCACTTAAAGTTTTGTTAGATTTCATGGAAAAAGCCTCAAACTCTTGTGAAAGTAAATTGAGTTTAGAAGTTTTTACCGTAGAGGTCCCTTCGTGAGTTACCTCAAGTGTGTGCCAAATCTGGTATGCGGTGGCTCATTGTGAGATTCTGTTGAACTCCTCCAGGCTGAGCGCGCAGTACAACGCGTTCATTGTTTTCGTGTTGAGCGAGAGTTCCCGTATCTGCTGCTACGAGTATCCTGCGGCGGATTTTTCTGGGATGTCGAAGGGGGTCTCGCACCTAGCCCAAATTGTGAAGTCGGTGGATTGAAGCCATGTCTTCATCCGTAGCTTCCAGTAGGGGTAGTTGCTCCCGTCGAAGAACGGCGGACGAGTCGTAGACTGGCCCTCGGAAATCCTACTCGCGGAAATGCTCCCCTCTATAGATCTTCTTGCTTGGTTGTTACGCCGAAACAGCAAGAACCTACTCTGATACCAATTGTAGGAAATTCGACGGCCCTACCAGGAGGGGGTGATGTAATAAATTACGGAATTGAAAATAAACAATCCCACAAAAACTCAATCACACAACGTTTATAATTATTTTTAGGTGGAAATCCAAACCAGGTGAAAACCACCACCTAACCCTCTCGAGTTAGGATTTTCCGATCAACCAAGTTGATCGAATCCACTAAACGAATCACTTTAAACGAGGGTGATTCAACCTCAATTACAACCACGCTACAAGTGTGAGGGTAGCGTTCCTCAACCCCTTCTCTTCACGAGAAGGATTTTATCCCACGAAGGAGATGGGAATTCGCAAAGCGAATACCCAACCAAATAACAAAGATAAAATAACAAATATAGTCCTATAGAGCCAACAAAGATTTAAACCTAGCTTCTATAGGAATTAGGAAAACTCCCCTTTACAAGGAGTGCGTCGAATTGATGACGCGGGTGCGTGAGCCACGCGATGGCGCAACGTCTCTCTCTTGAACTACGGCTGGAGAGCGGGTGCGCAAGGGCTTGATGCTCTCAAGATGTAGAACTTGAGCTTGGAGAGCAGGAGATTTTCTAGGACACAAAAGAGTGTGAAAGTGTATTACTAGGGTGTATCTAAGTGTATATTGGTGTGTCTTAATGTGCAAGAGGTTTCTCTCTATTTATAGAGGCCTTAGGAAAGCTTCCATAGCTATTGGGAGCAAAGCCCAAGAGAATCAGGCCAAAATCAGGAACAATGATTGCCCTGACAGGGTTATCTGACGTCTGATCCTGGCATCAGATGTCTGGAAGATCACTTTAAGACGTCTGAAAATAAGGTCAGACGTCTGATTTTGGGCGGGTCTCTTCCTGACTTGAATCAGATGTAAACAGGATTCTAGTGCAAGTCCATCAGACGACATACAAGACGACATACAGGAAGTCTGGCACTATGTCTGGACCTCTGGAAACCTACTTTTTTGTGGGAATGGATTTCCAAGAGAGTGCAACGGCTAGAAAATCTCTGAGAAGAGATTTTGGGTTAGCCGAGGCAAAACGGTCATTTATCAGACGTCTGGAAAGGCCTAAGGACGTCTGATAAGACTCTAACGGTCATATCCTTGAGTGTTTGCTGAGCCAGCCAACGGTTCACTACTTGGACATCTGGCAAAGTCATCAGACATCTTCTAAGACGTCTGGTCTAAGGTCTTGACGTCTGATTTCATCAGACAGAACAACTCCAGCCTAAATGTTTTCAGACGTCTGAATCAACAGTCAAACATCTTAAAACACATTATCAGATGTCTAATTTTGGAATTAGACGTCTGGAAATGCTATTTGAACCCTATATTGGTTTTCTAAGTTCTCTACAGAAAACCTGAGTATCCTAGGGTTGTGCCGGTGTTCCTAGGACTACTGTTAGGGTACTTTGAGGCTCCTTAACATGAATCTAAGTAACAAAAATAAAGAGCAACAAAAGAAACGAAAAATACAAGGAGTACAGGAGAAGGAAATCTATCTTATTCTTCATCTCCTTCCTTCTTCAATCTATCGCTCCTCGTGAATCTCTTCTGTTCGTCATCAAGCTCCTCCAATCAGTCCTGGATGCGAGCTCGAACCCTATCTAGTCATGTCTCCATTTGCAATTTGCCTGAAATCTAAGACTCAAAGTGCAAATGTTAAATGACACATGTTTTGTTATCATCAAAATAAATGATCGTGGTGCTCTGGCACCAACAGCTCTCACACAGCCTTTGAAGAGAGAAAGGCCTGTGCTTGAAGGCTTGAGAAAAGAAGAAGGCTTAGAAGAGAAGGCTCTTAAGAGAGCCTTGTGCTTATGCCTTGTTGATCTGTTAAGGCATATAATGCCTTGTTCCTGACATTTGATTGAGGTTGATTCTGGTTACTGTTGAATGAATTGAATATGGGGTATATGCTTAATTAAGATGAATAACTAGTGATTTAAATCACCATTATTTTATCTTTCTATTCTTTTTATCCCATGATCTTTTGAGATACATTGATCTATGTTTTGAATGCTAATATGACAAGTTGTATTCATTGAATATCTATTTGATGCTCAATTGATTGTGCCCATCTATTTTAAATTAATATTAATGTGTGAATTCCATATTTGCTCCCTGCGAATGACCTCAGACTCTATTTTTTGAATCTGAGTTTATAAATTTAAATGTTTTGTTGTGCGATTTAGGAGTGTAGTACAACGAACACATATTTAAATCTCCTCGATCTGCCTAAAAACGCTTGCAAATCTCTGAAATATATTTACAGGCACATTCACCTGATTGTGCCATGCTCGTTCGGGTTGGTGTGTATGAGGTTACTCATAACAAAGCCACCACTGACGATGGGTGAACATGGATACATGAGACATACTAGACAAAGCATGTAAGTACATTTATTTATCAACTACTTTAATTTTTATACTTACTTTAATGTGACATTAAATTATTGTAATTTTTAAGGAGAAATGATGAACTTAATCAACCCCCCTACAGATCCCGCTTCTGGTACTCAGCAGCACCCTCCTATGACACCTAAGGAAGCTTTTAGAAGCGTCATGCCTCCAGAGCACAGAGGCTTAGTTCGTAATGGGGGCAGAAATCAGACAATCTCCAGTTGGTATGGGCGGAAGGGGTCAACGACAGCTGCCGTTGTCCAGCAAATGCAAACACAACTCCATGATGTTACCATACAGTTCCATGATGTCACCTCACAGTTTCTTCAAAAACTCAAGCTTGGCAAGATGCCAAAAAATTCATGGAGTAAAGGAAGGAGATGAAGAGCAGAGAGCGAAGATGAGATGATGGCATTATTATGGGGCAGCGGTCAGGATCACACTTCCTATCACTACTCGCCTCACAAAGACGATGACAACCTCAGAGGTGGTGGAGTAGGATAGGGGGTAGGAGCTAAAGCATAGGTTTAGATTATTTATCTTGTCGTTAGTTAGGTTTTGTATTTTGCTTATGTATATTTTGACATTATGACATACTCTTTTCATTAGGTTTATATATATATTTGTTGTATGTTGAGTGTTTATGCTCCATGTTATATGTTGAAATTATTATATTGTGTGTTTTGTATGTTGCATATGTTTAAGGTGTTATAAGATTCTATAATACCTACATTATATAAGAAAAAAAAATACATATATGTTACGAACGCACTCCAAGACTTTTTTTTTAAGACATCTGGGAGGTGGCCCAGACATCTGGAACCCCTTCCAGACGTCCAGGATCTATTTGGGGTGGCACGCGGGACTGCGTCTGCGCGCAGGCACGCGCAGACCCACAACCGTCTTCCTCTCTCTTTTTCCCTCTCTCCTACTGCGACCGCAGTCTGCCTCGCTCTCTCTCTCTCTCCCCGCGCGATTTTAAAAAGCCACGCCCTCTCCCTCACTCTCATCACCTCCGCTCCCTTCCTCTTCTCCTTCCAGCCGGTGCGCGAGTGCGAGCGCGAGCGAGCGACGGCAGCGACAGCCGCGGTGAGTGCGGGAGGAGGTGCTGCGCGAGGGAGAAGGCACTCGGTCGTGAGGGCAAGCTTGTCGGGGCTGCGAGAGCCGGCCGGTGGGGGTGCAGCAGACGCGCGGTGATGCGGGAGGCCTGCTGTAGCTTGAGCAGCAGGCGGACGAGACGCAGTGCGGCCGTGCGTCACAGGCAGAGGGCGAGTAGCGCTCTGATTCTGGAAATTTTTCCAGAATCAGACGTCTGGTCTTCCAACCAGACGACGAGGAAGACATCTGGAGGACTGTCCAGACGTCTGAAAGGTAAGTTATTTTCGTACTTCCTCCTTCACTTCGACCGTCCGTACTGAGAGCGAGGAATGGGTACGTGCAGGTTCTAAGATTCGCATCCAACGCGAATCAGACGTCTAACTGCAGTGCCAGACGATGCGAAAGACTTCCAGACGTCTGCGGTGACCATCGGATGTCTAGGAACTAGGCCAGATGCCCCCGCAAGCTTCTGGACGTCTGAGAGACTACGCAGGACAAGGTACCATCTGATACCCATTTTTAAGACGTCTGGAAGAAGTTCCAGACGTCTGATTTTGTACTGTTTCATCGTTTTCGACCCGTTTAGGGCTTGTTCGGAGTCCGTTTTCCGCGTTTCGAGTTGCGTTCTTTTCGGAATAAGATCCTCTACCCGTTTCCAGTATTTATATACTGTTTTGAGAAACTCCTTGTGTTTGATCCTTGTGATAGGACCCTGTTCCATTGTAGTCTCGGGGGTTGCAGAGGCACGCGGGATTCCCGACCACGCCCCCAGTACTCCTGTTGTAACTGGTAGAGTGGCTTTTAAGTTTATTAGTATAATCTGTTAAATTATGGAACCATAAATAGAACCTAGGACATTGCATGAATCCTAGGAATGAGAAACTAGAATGAATGGTAGATCCTAGGGTGTGCATGAATCCTAGGGCTGGAAAACTAGATTGTATGATAGATCCTAGGGTATGGCATGAATCCTAGGATGGGAAAACTAGTGGAATACATGAATACTGCAGTCTTGGAAAATGTGGAAAGGAAATAATAGCTACCAGTAAATTGGTTTAACAGCTGCCTGTTCTGAATAAATGAACATGATTGAGAATATGGGATGTATGAACGTGAAACTGGAAAGGTGAAACCTGAATGTGCTGAGTTAAAAGAGCTGGAACCCTACGGGGAATTAGGAGTAGAACTCCTGGAAAGTGAATGGAATAGAATTGGGGAAGTGTGCTGGCCCTTGAGTACGGAGTACAAAGGAGAGCGACTGTCCCCCTGTTTAGTGCAGAGCGGAGCTAGCCGCCCCAGGGACCCGGGGTTAGGTCTGGCCACTTTGTACCGACTTGCTGGCCCTCGTGTACGCTAGTGTAGGGCGAGTACTAGCTACCCCACGGGCCCTAGGGTTTTGCTAGCTACCCTACACCGACTTGTTAGGCCCACTAGGCAAACCAGGGTAGTCAGGCGAGGGTGCACGGACGGTGGAGGGGCAAGGCCCCTGTTTGGTTACTGTGGAGGGGTTGGACCCCTGTTACTAAGAGGGCTCTGCCCTGTACAGGTTCCGTGCTGTGCTTTGGGCGCACCCGTTAATAGAAACGACTGACTGCGTGCCAGTGTGGGTTAGCTACCTGTGCGTTTATCGCGCGTGCCGTAGTCACCGTTACGTCTGTCTGTGACCTTGGGGTGGTTGACTGAGAGTAGGATCACCACGGGGGACTCTCCCGGCCAAGAGAGCACCACGTGCTACTTCTACTGTTCGGAAAAGACTGCAATCAAGATCGTTCCCACGAGGAACATTCGAGATCAAGTGAAGGATCTGAGAAATAGATTAATTGTGAAACAATAGAAAGACGTAAATAAAGGAAGAAAGAAACTAAAACAACTTTTGTACACTTTATTGCTTCTGTAGTTTAGCTGCCACTCTACTCACCGTTTCGTTGACGTGTTACACTCGTTACGTTTCAGGACCAGGTGTTGAGCAGCCAGGGTCAGCGGCTGCAGAGGACGCTGGGCCGAGTAGGGTCCAGTAGAGTTACCACTGCTCTTTTGTACCCCTTTTGTTTCCGCTGTAGTGAGTAGTTTTTGTTACTCTCTATACTTTTCTTTACTCGTAGTTCTTGTTATGTTAAATGTTGTTCTACTGTTGTGGTGGTACATGCTGTAGTAGTTCTTTTTCTTACTGCTGTATTTTGTTACTGCTAGTTATATTTCATGTTGAATGTGGTTTATTTTACTGCTCTTTCGGTTACTTCCTCGTTGGACGACTAGGTCTTGGGATTAGTCGAGTCGGTCCGGTTCTCGTGTCTCGTAGGGACTCGGGAATCGGGTCGTTACAAGATGGTATCAGAGCAAGGTCATCCCGAGAAGTGAATCAACTGACTGGAAAATAACCAATTCACATGTCTATAACTAGAGTAGCCACCACAACATATCTTTTGACATGAGCTGTTAGACGTTTCCGTTAGGTATCATTCCGTAGTGACGTGTTCCATTTTGTTTCGCGTCTCCTTGCAGGAGATGCCTCGTACCGGGACTGGTGAGGCGGGCTGCGGGCGCGGCTGAGGACGAGGTCGGCGAGGTGGGTGTACCATTGCCGACGCCTCAGTGGACCAGCCACTACTCCCGGGGGTCCAGGCCTAGGACCTCGCCCAGCTGATACGGGATATTGTGCGAGAGGAGCTCCACCCACCACCCCGAGCGCCTCCCCCTGGGGCTGCGGAGAGGGAGTCCTCTGTGGGACCACCCGACGGACGCGGCGCTGGACACGGGGGAGGGGATGGGCAGCCGCCGCCCCCACCTTCCTCCGACACTTCTGTGCATGAGGCACCTTTGCCTAGAGGTGCACCAACATCCCCACTGCAGTGCCACTACGAGCTCTTTAGGCAGTTCCGGAAGCTGAAGCCCCCCTCCTTCAAGGGGGATGAGGACCCGACCGAGGCAGAGGACTGACTCGAGCAGCTGGAGAAGATTTTTGACACCCTTCGCCCCCTGGTGGAGTGCCGCGTGGCCTTTGCCACGCACCAGCTGGAGAATGCGGCACACAGGTGGTGGAGGGCGGTCCAGGGACAGGAGAGGGACGAGCCGACCTGGGATCGGTTCGTCGCCCTGCTCTACGAGCAGTACTTTCCCCAGACGTGGCAGGACCAAAGGAAGCGGGAGTTCCACACTCTCTACCAAGGGACGATGACCATGAGAGCGTACCTCACGCGTTTCCTGGAGCTGTCCCACTTTGCAGCGACAGCGGTAGCTACTGAGGAGGAGCGCCTTTGGAGGTTCACTGAGGGGCTCTGGCCTGCGATTCGGGGGTATGTCAAACCCCTGAAGCTGCCTACGTTTTCGAGGGTGGTGGAGGCAGCCATGACTTACGAGGAGACCAACCCGTCCACGCGAGACACTGACAGCAGGCGGAAGAGGCCCTTTCAGCCAGACTTTTCACAGGGCCGGCGAGAGAGGAGGCACGTGGCGTCCGCGAGAGAGCCGTCACGCTTTGCAAGGCCATCAGTGGCCTTTGGGGGCCCTCGACAGGGGCCAGTCGCCAGCACCGAACCCCCACCCAGCCGACAGCAAGGACCCACTAACGGTGGGAGTCGAGTTCCCCTCTATTACCAGTGTGGCCAGCCGGGCCACATCAGGAGGGACTGCCCATCTAAGGCAGGAGGTCAGCAGATACTTCCCGCGCAGAGCACTGGAGGGCGTGCAGGAGGCTGCGGTTTCTAGGCGCGAGGAGGAGGACAGCAGCCACGAGGAGGGTACCGGCCAGCACCTGCCCGTCCGACGCAGAGTGTGGCTGCTCGTCCGCACCTAGAGCTGAGGGGCGTATCAATGCCCTGACACACAGGGATGCCAGAGCTTTGGGCTCAGTTGTGGCAGGTATGGTTTCAGTTTCCGGCAGACTCGTTTACACACTTTTCGATTCCGGCGCTATGCACTTGTTTGTCGTAGCCAGTTTCGCAGTTAGTTTGGGCCAGGACTATACGCTGTTAGAGAATCCGTTCGTAATCAGAGGTCTGAGTGGTTAGCTGTTTGCAGCTGAGGAGGTGTACACGGATTGCGAGGTCAGCATCGGGGGACATAGCCTGCCAGCTGACCTGATTATGATACAGATGGAGGACTTTGGCGTAATTCTGGGGATGGACTGGCTGTCCGCTTACCAGGCCTTGGTAGATTGTTTTGAGAGGAAGATTGTCTTCTCCATGCCGGAGTTGCCTTCTTTCGAGTTTCACGGACAGCCAGTGGACGGAGGCTTCAGGTGCATTTTGGCACTTCGGGCGGCGAGACTTTTGAGCCAGGGGTGTGAGGGCTTCCTAGCTTGTGTGGTGGCAGAGCCCAGCCCTGTGGCAGACTTCCAGAGCATCCCGGTGGTCAGAGAGTACTCTGACGTGTTCCCAGATGAGTTACTAGGACTGCCGCCCGAGCGCGAGATCGAGTTTGAGATCTCGCTAGTACCAGGGACCAGTCCCATCTCCACCGCGCCATATAGGATGGCACCACTTGAGCTACGAGAGCTCAAGTCTCAGTTGCAGGACCTTTTGGAGAAGGGTTTCGTGAGGCCCAGTGCATCTCCCTGGGGAGCCCTGGTACTGTTTGTGAAGAAGAAGGATGGTACCCTACGCCTTTGTGTGGACTACCGACAGCTAAATAGGGTCACCATCAAGAACAGATATCCGCTGCCGAGGATCGATGACTTGTTTGACCAGTTGTGGGGTGCCACGGTGTTCTCCAAGATCGACTTGAGGTCTGGATACCACCAGTTGAGGATCAGGGAGGCAGACGTCTCCAAGACAGCTTTCTGCACTCGGTAAGGACACTACGAGTTTTTGGTCATGCCGTTTGGGCTGACCAATGCCCCCGCTGCTTTCATGGACCTGATGAACCGGGTGTTTAGACCGTACTTAGACCAGCTCGTGGTGGTATTCATTGATGATGTACTCATCTATTCTAGAGATCAGACGCAGCATGGACAGCACTTGCGGATGGTTCTGGACACTCTGAGACGACGTAGGCTGTACGCCAAATACAGCAAGTGCGAGTTCTGGTTGAGGGAGGTGACCTTCTTAGGTCATGTGATCTCTGGAGACGGCTTGGCGGTGGACCCAGCCAAGGTCGAGGCAGTGCTCAGGTGGGAGAGACCGTGTTCAGTCACTGAGATTCGCAGTTTCCTGGGACTAGCAGGCTACTACAGACAATTCATTAGAGGCTTTTCACAGATCGCGCGTCCTATGACACAGTTGACCCGGAAGGACGTGCCCTTCACTTGGACAGACGCCTGTGAGGCATGTTTTCAGGAGCTGAAGGAGAGGTTGACCTCGGCTCCTGTGCTCACCATCCCTGACAGTAGTGGCGGGTTCGTTGTGTACACGGATGCCTCCTTGCAGGGGTTATGAGGTGTGCTCATGCAGAGGGGTCACGTTGTCGCTTACGCTTCGCGGCAACTGAAGCCCCATGAGCATACCTACCCTACCCACGACCTGGAGTTGGCAGCTGTCGTCTTCGCACTGAAGACCTGGAGGCACTACTTGTACGGTGAGACCTTCGAGATTTTCACAGATCACAAGAGCCTCAGATACCTTTTTGACCAAAAGGAGCTCAACATGAGACAGAGACGTTGGTTGGAGCTCCTGAAGGACTACGACTGCAGCATCTCCTACCACCCGGGAAAGGCCAATGTGGTGGCTGACGCCTTTAGCCGTAAGGCGCCCGCACACTTGGCCAGTTTACAGTTACAGAGTTGGAGCCTTTTGGAGGAGGTGGGCAGTTGGCGACCCCTGGAGTTACAGGGGCACTGTGGGGAAGTGACGGTGACACGACAGACTAGGCCAGAGCTGATAGACTGCATCATCACAGGACAGATGGTTGATCCGTACTTGCAGTCCTTGCGCGATAGAGTACTGTCAGGAGACCCAGGGGACTTCTCTTTCACAGACCAGGTGCTGCGCCTGAGGGGACGGTTGTGCGTTCCCAGAGACGAGGAGCTGTTGAGAGAGCACCTGACTGAGGCACACGATTCCAGATTCACCATAAATCCTGGAAACATGAAGATGTACCACGAATTGAGACGCGAGTTTTGGTGGAGGGGGATGAAGCGGGATGTGGGTGAATTCGTGCAGCAGTGCTTAGTGTGCCAGCAGGTGAAAGCCGAGCATCAGAGGCCTGCAGGGTCGCTACAGCCGCTTCCAATGCCAGAGTGGAAGTGGTAGAGCATCACCATGGACTTGGTGGTGGGTTTACCGGTTACCCAGCGAGGACACGATGCTGTCTGTGTAATTATGGATAGACTGACGAAGACGGCATGATTCTTGCCAATCCGAGTCACTTTGGGACCAGCACAATTGGCAGAGAGGTATATCCGCGACGTGGTACGACTACACGGAGTACCGCGGGAGATCGTATCCGACCGGGATACCTGCTTTACGTCCCAGTTTTGGGCTGAGTTTCAGCAGGCCCTGGGGACGCGGTTGAGGTTTAGTACAGCTTACCACCCCTAGACGGACGGACAGTCTGAGCGCACGATACAGACACTTGAGGACCTTTTGCGTGCCTGTGTACTAGACTGGAGGGGCTCTTGGGAGGAGCAACTGCCCCTGGCGGAGTTTGCATACCACAACAGTTATCACTCGAGCATCGGCATGGCTCCCTACGAGGCTCTGTACGGACGGAGGTGTACGGCACCCTTGAGTTGGGTTGAGGTGGGGACCAAGTGGGAGGTTGGCCCCAGGTTGATCCGGCAGAGTCAGGAGGTAGTCGAGCAGATCCACAGGCGACTCCGCACTGTCAGGAGCAGACAAAAGAGCTACGTGGATCGGAGATGCAGAAAGGTGCAGTTTGAGGTTGGGGACCACGTCTTTCTTCGTGTTTCGCCCATGAAGGGCCTGCAGCGGTTTGGGGTGAGAGGGAAGCTTGCACTGAGGTTTGTGGGGCCCTTTGAGGTCCTAGAGTGGGTTGGACCCGTTGCTTACAAGCTTTCCCTCCCTCCCCAGCTTTCTAGTGTGCACGACGTGTTCCACGTGTCCAACCTCAGGAAGTACGTAGCCGATCCCAGTCACGTACTGAGTCATGAGAGCGTCGAGGTGGGCGACGATCTGACCTACCCCGAGCGACTAGTGCAGATTCTAGACCAAGTCGTTCGCAGTCTGAGACGAAAGCAAGTACCCCTAGTGAAGGTTTTGTGGAGGAGCCAGCGGTACGAGGAGGCTACCTGGGAGCCTGAGGCAGCAATGCGGGAGCGGTACCCGGAAGTCTTCGTGGGTACGTCTTTTCGGACCGGCTTCAGTCCTCTTTGAGTTTGTTATGGTTATTATGACATTTTTCCTGCACCTTAGTTAGCGCAAGTTTCGGGGACGAAACTTCCTTTGAGTTTGTTATATTGTTATGAATGCACTCCAAGATGTTTTTTTTTAAGACGTCTGGGAGGTGGCCCAGACGTCTGGAACCCCTTCCAGAAGTCTGGGATCTATTTTTGGGTGGCACGCGGGACTGCGTCTACACGCAGGCGTGTGCAGACCCACAACCGTCTTCCTCTCTCTTTTTCCCTCTCTCCTCCTGCGACCGCAGTCTGCCTCGCTCTCTCTCTCTCTCCCCGTGCGGTTTTAAAAAGCCACGCCCTCTCCCTCACTCTCATCACCTCCGCTCCCTTCCTCTTCTCCTTCCAGCCGGTGCGCGAGTGCGAGCGCGAGCGAGCGGCGGCAGCGACAGCCGCGGTGAGTGCGGGAGGAGGTGCTGCGGGAGGGAGGAGGCACTCGGCCGTGAGGGCGAGCTTGCCGGGGCTGCGAGAGCTGGTCAGTGGGGGCGTAGCAAACGCAGGGTGACGCAGGAGGCCTGCTGCAGCTCGAGCAGCAGGCGGACGAGACGCGGCGCGGCCGTGCGTCACGGGCGGAGGGCAAGTCGCGCTCTGATTCTGGAAGTTTTTCCAGAATCAGACGTCTGGTCTTCCAACCAGATGACGTGGAAGACGTCTGGAGGACTATCCAGACGTCTGAAAGGTAAGTTATTTCCGTACTTCCTCCTCTTCGACCGTCCGTACTGAGAGCGAGGAATGGGTACGTGCAGGTTCTGAGATTCGCATCCAACGCGAATCAGACGTCTGACTGCAGTGCCAGACGACGGGAAAGACTTCCAGACGTCCGGGGTGACCATCGGACGTCTAGGAACTAGGTCAGATGCCCCCGCAGGCTTCTGGACATCTGAGAGACTACGCAGGACAAGGTACCATCTGATCCCCATTTTTAAGATGTCTGGAAGAAGTTCCAGATGTCTGATTTTGCACTATTTCGTCATTTTCGACCTGTTTAGGGCCTGTTCGGAGTCCGTTTTCCGCGTTTCGAGTTGCGTTCTTTTCGGAATAAGATCCTCTACCCGTTTCCAGTACTTATATACTATTTTGAGAAACTCCTTGTGTTTGATCCTTGTGATAGGACCCCGTTCCATTGCAGTCTCAGGGGTTGCGGAGGCACGTGGGATTCCCGACCACGCCCCCAGTACTCCTGTTGTAACTGGTAGAGTGGCTTTTAAGTTTATTAGTATAATCTGTTAAATTATGGAACCATAAATAGAACCTAGGACATTGCATGAATCCTAGGAATGAGAAACTAGAATGAATGGTAGATCCTAGGGTGTGCATGAATCCTAGGGCTGGAAAACTAGATTATATGATAGATCCTAGGGTATGGCATGAATCCTAGGATGGGAAAACTAGTGGAATATATGAATACTACAGTCTTGGAAAATGTGGAAAGGAAATAATAGCAACTAGTAAATTGGTTTAACAGCTGCCTGTTATGAATAAATGAACATGATTGAGAATATGGGATGTATGAACGTGAAACTGGAAAGGTGAAACATGAATGTGCTGAGTTAAAAGAGCTGGAATCGTACGGGGAATTAGGAGTAGAACTCCTGGAAAGTGAATGGAATAGAATTGGGGAAGTGTGCTGGCCCTTGAGCACGGAGTACCAAGGAGAGTGACTGTCCCCCTGTTTAGTGCAGAGCGGAGCTAGCCGCCCTAGGGACCCGGGGTTAGGTCTGGTCACTTTGTACCAACTTGCTGGCCCTCGTGTATGCAGTACCGAGGAGAGCTACTAGTGTAGGGTGAGTACTAGCTACCCCACGGGCCCCGGGGTTCTGCTAGCTCACCTACACCGACTTGTTAGGCCCACTGGGCAAACCAGGGTAGTCAGGCGAGGGTACGCGGACGATGGAGGGGCAAGGCCCCTGTTTGGTTACTGTGGAGGGGTTGGACCCCTGTTACTGAGTGGGCTCCGCCCTGTACTGGTTCCGTGCTGTGCTTTGGGCGCACCCGTTAACGGAAACGACTAACCGCGTGCCAGTGCAGGTTAGCTACCTGTGGGTTTATCGCGCATGCCGTAGTCACCGTTACGTCTGTCCGTGACCTTGGGGTGGTTGACTGAGAGTAGGATGACCACGGGGGACTCTCCCAGCCAGGAGAGCACCACGTGCTACTTCTACTGTTCGGAAAAGACTGCAATCAAGATCGATCCCACGAGGAACATTCGAGATCAAGTGAAGGATCTGAGAAATAGATAAATTGTGAAACAATAGAAAGACGTAAATAAAGGAAGAAAGAAACTAAAACAGCTTTTGTACACTTTACTGCTTCTGTAGTTTAGCTGCCACTCTACTCAGCGTTTCGCTAACGTGTTACACTCGTTACTTTTCAGGACCAGGTGTTGAGCAGCCAGGGTCAGCGGCTGCAGAGGACGCTGGGCCGAGTAGGGTCCAGTAGAGTTACCACTGCTCTTTTGTACCCCTTTTGTTTCCGCTGTAGTGAGTAGTTTTTGTTACTCTCTGTACTTTTCTTTACACGTAGTTCTTGTTATGTTAAATGTTGGTCTACTGTTGTGGTGGTACATGCTGTAGTAGTTCTTTTTCTTACTGCTGTATTTTGTTACTGCTAGTTATATTTCATGTTGAATGTGGTTTATTTTACTGCTCTTTTGGTTACTTCCTCGTTAGACGACTAGGTCTTGGGATTAGTCGAGTCGGTCCGGTTCTCGTGTCTCGTAGGGACTCGGGAATCGGGTCATTACAATATATATACGCGATGGTTATGTTTAGATTTACTATTTTTATATACACAATGGTTATGTGAAAATTGTCGTTTAGAGAATTACACGATGGTTTAACAATTGTCGTCTATGGTTCATGTATATCATAGACGAAAACCATCAAAATCGTCGTTTAATGGTACATAATGACAGTTTTTAATCCAACTGCTGTTTATAAATATAGACGATGGTTTTCATAACAACTGTCGAGTATATACTAACGTGACACACACTTCCACAATGACAGAATACAATGATTTTCATGGAATAGGCTACGGTTTTCAACCGTTGTGAAAATCGTAGATCCCTACAGTGCCCCCACATCTTTCATCACTTTAGCGTGCTTATGGACATCAACCACAACCAATTCATTACATAGGCATTGCCTTTATAGAATTAACCTATTCCAAAATGGAACAAGAAAGGCAAGGTCGACAGGATCCTGCTACCCCCTTCAGACAGCAGCTCCTACCTCCTTGTTCCAACCTCCTCCCTCATAAGCTGGACCTTCTACTCCACCATCTTATCCTCCATAACAACATTTCTCTGCCTTCTTATTGAACGGGCTATTCAGGAGATTAAAGTGTCTCGTTGTAGTAAACTCTCCTAAATCGCTCCATCAATAAATACAATTTATAACTCGAATATAAGTTCGAGGTCGAACACAGGTAGCAAGTAGGAATGCACGCACTAATCTTTAATTAGAGTCAATGAGTATAATTAATTGAGCATTAAAAATAGATATTCAATGAATAATAACCTGTCACATTATTTATTCAATGTATCTAGAAATTGCATGGAATAAAAAGAGGAGAATAAAAAACAATGGTGATTAGATCACCACTAATCCTCTTAATTAAGCATGTATGCAATTATTCAATTAGAATTCAATTGTAAACAATAGTACTTAAATTATTCAACAGTAACATAGATAATGCTCAATTAGATGCCAAGTACTTAGATGCTACAGTGCAAAGGCACTGTTCATTTTCTTCAACTCTTCTCTTCCGTCTTTTAGAGCTTTCCTTCTCTCTTTCTTTCTTCTTCTTCCTTCCTTTCTTCTTTCACAGCATGCACATGCCCTCTCCTTTCTTCTCCTTAGCTTCTTTTTCTTTCCTTTGCAACACAAGGGAAACAACCACTTCTGCGGCTAAGTGTCACATAGGGACACTTCTTCAGAGAGCAAAACCCCCCTCTCTCTCCCCTCACAATTCCTCCTCTATTTCTCTCTCAGAATTGGGCATACATTTGGGTAAACAAATCTATGTATTTGGGTATTTGGATCCAAGTGACCAGGGCTACTAGATGTGGAGGTAGTCGAGGTGTGCATGTGTGTGAGAGGGACCCGACCCCTCATGCACTTGGCGAGGGGTCGGTGTGACAAAATAGTAATATGTACAGTTAGGGCGTTGGGGATCCACGAGGTGGGACTATGTTCCTATCTTGCGAGAAGCTGCAGTTGATAGAAATCCTTCTCAATTGGAGTTGCTGCAGTGGGTACTTCATGCAAAAGGTGCTAATCGAACGTTTTTCACTTGCAGAAATAATGAATCAAAAAAATACTGCGTTGTAGTAAATAATGTGGTGTAAAAGCCTCAATCAAAGTTACTAAAAATATACTGAAGTTATGCCACACTTGAGGTCGTATCCACAGGGAGGACAGCCCAATAAATTCACCAATATATGTAGTGCAGGAGTATGTTATACGAAGCTTAACATGATGCAAAAAGTAACTTTGATTATTAGTTGTAGCATCAAACCAAAGGGAGAGTAACATGAATGAGTAGTAACATAAAATATAGAGAATCAGAGGGCCTGAGAAACAATTGCCCACAATATAAAATAATTTCCCAAAAAATCCCACCTCTTCAACCATAATCATTTAAACTAATTCCCCCTCTCCTGTAGCAAAATAGGGGAGGTGGATTTGCTCACTTGCACGCACACGGGGAGCCGTGGCTAGCGGCGTGGCTTGTCAAAGGAGTAGGGTTGGAGGAAAGGAGTGCCCTGACGGTGGTGCGGCAGCGTGTGCTGGCCGGAGCTACCGCAGACGACGAGGAGGAGGTATGGCGGCGGTGGTAGCTACTGCTGCTGTTTGGACTTGCGCACGGTCAAGGAGGCCTCGCGTGAGGGTAGAGCTGCACATGTCGCCTCCGGTGGCGGATGGATGGTGTTGGAGGGTTGCCGTTGGCACCAAGGAGGGGGGCGTGCAGTCGACGATGTTGGGTTCCTCCTTGGTTACAACAGGTGAAGAAGGAAGAAGGAGAGGAGGTCAAGCGTCTCCTCCTAATGCGGGTGGCACGTGGAGGTGCATGTGAAGGTTGGTGTGTACGGGGGCTAGTATGTGTCAGGTGGAGTGCGCAACGAGGGAACGACTGTGTTCGCTTGGAGGAGAGGGCGCACTGCAGGAGTTGGCGCATGGAGGAAAGGGCAGGTGGATGTCATGGTTGTGAGGAGGCGTATTGAAGATGAGGCGCTAAAGATGGTGATCCTCTGTGGAGATGTGTATGGAGGTGGCATGGTCTCTGGACATCGGGAAGGTTCCCGGACGTCTTAAATGAGGGGGTGGCATATGGTGGTGCTGTCAAAGCGTGGTGGTTGTGTTGCGGATGTCATCCCAACGGAGGAGGCTCGCAGTTGTGTGGGGCTGTGGTGGTTCACTATGGTGATTAGGAGGCACGGTTGAGGACGAAGGCTCACAGTTGCGGAGAGGAGGCACACGGTCGTGGGAACGTCGGGGCTGCATGGTGAAGTGGTGGCTCGCAGTGGTGAAAGGCACAAGGTGAAGGTTGAGAGAGGATCTAGAGATGGGCAGCTTCCTTCCCATTATGGGGGATGATATTCTGGTTGTCCTGACATCGCTGTTATATAAAGAGAAAATGAGAGAGAGAGAGAGAGAGAGGGAGACAGAGAAGGAAATAGTCAAAGAGAGAAAGAGATTCTTCACTATGTTTCCAAATAGAGAATAGAGAATTGAGGGAGAGAGATTCATGAGGGAGATATTTAAGCAAAGTAAATAAGGAAATGTGCTTGAATAATTGAGAGGTATATAAGGATGTCTCTAAAATATATTTCCTTGCTATATTTTGCTAGAACAAAATCTCACATATCTCAAATCAAGGTTTGATGTGATGCCCTTAACTTTTAAAGTGAATAATCAATCATTCCATATAAAGATTAATGCAATTAATATATGAAATGATAAATCTGATGTTCACATGATTTTCTCAATAACATGCATGCTTTAAATTAATCTCTCATCCCAAAAATAATGTACTTAAGCTTTAAATTAGTCCACTAAAGTGGACCCATCAAATACCCCCATACCTAAGTTTTGTTAGTCCTCAGCAAAATCATTTGAAGCAGACCAGATCTCCAGGCCAGACTTTACCGTCAGGACGTCCTGTCATGTCACACCTCTAGAGA
Organism: Thalassia testudinum; assembly: GCA_037157565.1. Taxonomy (NCBI): domain Eukaryota; kingdom Viridiplantae; phylum Streptophyta; class Magnoliopsida; order Alismatales; family Hydrocharitaceae; genus Thalassia; species Thalassia testudinum. The sequence goes on along the minus strand of JAZHRO010000067.1, from coordinate 14,963,422 downwards.
CTAGATTGAAATACCAACTATAAGCCTAAAGGTACTCAAGTACCAGCCAAGATACGGACCTAACCAGCCTCAGCCTTTGGTCTGTCGCGAAGGTTTCTAAGGTCTGCAAAAACTGCCCAAAGGTTCGTTGACCCCAGTAGTTAAAGCACCCATGCATATGTGTAGCAAGGCTAGGTTCAGTTTGCCAGTGCATTTTTAGTAAGAGAGAGAGGGAGAAATATTATTTCGAGAGTTTTCTCTCTTTCTTTTTAAATTCCCCTAGACTTAACATTGGATTGGCCCAAAACACGATCTGTATCAGATTCTTTGTCCCCACCATCAATCCTCGTAGGGTCCCTGACAATCGATGCTTCGGGATAGCACCACCCTTGGCAATCCCCAGAACCCTGGCTTTTGACACTTCGGGATAGTGCCACCCATGGTGTTCTGTAGCTGAATTCAGACCCTGGCAATCGACATTTCGAGATAATGCTGCCCACGGCATCTGAACCAGCACAAGATGCTTCCGTGCCCCTTGTAGGATATTTAGATATCCTAGGAGACAAGAATCAAGGAGACGATATGTTATAATGCATCTTTGAGGAGATTATTTTACATTCCTCCTCTCCACATCGGGAACTCATCCAATCAACTTATGTCTTCAAGCAGCTCCTAAGTCAACTTTTCGGGACAACATTTTCAGAACAGACACCTTTTGTCATTATTCTTCTTTATGCACACTGAACCAGACCAGTGTGTGATTTTTGGGTGCCTAGGTTACCAAGTCCCACAAATCAAAGGGCAGGTAATGGGGCCAAATACTCCCTAAGCCTTAGACTTAATACATCGGCCTTGTAACTCCCTCAACTTCTTGAGGAATAGTCCAGATCTGTGAGTGTTTAAGTCTTAAAATAGAACCAGGAGGCCTAAAGTTGCTATCCCTTATCCCCTTTTCTCTAGCACTTCAGGACTTTATTTATTCATTCACTCTGGCCTAGAACTTAGGTAACTCTTCCATAATAAATTGCTGGGACCAGCACAATTTTGTATACTTTCTTTCTGTGTCTCTCCTCAATATATTTGAAATTCAGCTCACAAAGATTTCATCCCCTTTTTCTCTTTTCCCTTCTTCTTCTTCTTGTTTTTGTTTTTTAATGCAAGATGAATGCCTACTTACATGCAGAATATGTATAAATGCTATGAACAACCTCAGGTTATATCCCCCCATGCCTAAATATGACAATGTTCTCATTGAAAAACAAAAGCAAAGAAAGATATTACCTGAGGTGGAGTTGGGATAGCTCATAAATTGGGTTCTGGAAGGGAAACAGAAGTAGACCCAAAGAAGATACATAACAAACCTGGCTTGGAGAGCAAGTAACCTAAGATGTTGGCAAGCTGGGGATGGATAGTGAGGCTAAATACTCACCAGAAGCAGGTGAAAAGAGGGTACTCCTGAGCTATTTGTGGAGGTTTTACATAATACACCTAAGCAGTGATCTCCGAGAGTGTGCGATGAGAAGGCAAAGGCTCCTTAAATAGATATGTGTGGGCAATAGAGGGTGTGAAGAATGATACCCTAAAACTGCTGGGCTGACAAGGAAGAGCGTTGTTCCAAACTCGCCACTCTACCATAGGGTGTATTGGTCTGGATAATCTCCCGTTAATCAAAAGTGTGAACAGATATTTTAGGAAGCTGGTATTATGTGAGCTAAAGTCTCTTAGGTGCGGGGTAGGGAAGAAGGGCCTAGAGGGCTTGAGAGGTTCAACGTTCTTTCTTGACAACCATTCCAATTCCTGACTTTCATCAGAAGTAGCCTTAGTTATTGATTGCCTTTCATGCTGCATATCATTGGTGTGCACGTCCTAGATTGGGCCTAAATGTTCGTCATCCAAATTGAACCGCTTAAGGGTGTCACTCATTTCATTATCATGTAGAAGTGGGTTGGAAGCAATAGGGTTGTGAGTGTCCTTAATAATGACATCCCCAGGTTTTTGTTCAATGCCAAGATCCTGCTCATGGGGTGTATAGACTCTTTCCTCAAGAGTAGTAATTTCTTCCATTTCTTCTGACTATTTGAGAGGATGATCTTGATAGTCAAAGGTATGTAAGAATCTGGATTTTGCTAATTCAGTCAGGTCCTCAGGGGGTAGGTCCTCGAACAAAACATAATCCCCCCTAGAGTCACTCCATACTCTGAGTCCGGGCCCCTCAAAGTCATCATCATCCTCTTCCACATTTTGTCCCTCTTGACTCTGAGACTCAGGACAATCTTTCATATCAAGATCAAGTGCTTCCTCAAAAATCAACTCTTCGTGTCCCTATGACCAATATTGATCCAATTCATCCAATTCGGCCTTAATTTCCTCATGGTGACTTGTGCTAGGGGCCTGTGAACCCTCAAAATATTCAATGACAGGTGTTGGTCCACTTGATAGAGGAGTGTGGTTATTATCACTTCCTTCTAGCATGATTTCCTTTGGTATCCAAGACTCCTGCAATTTGTTAACTTCTAGATCACAATTCTCAGGGAGCTCTAACTAACGTGCAAGGTCCTCAGAAATGTATGGTATATGCTCAGGATCCCTAGGATGGGGTATAGATTCCATCTCAAGATTCAGACTAGGAGTTGGGTTGACTATTTGACTGCGACCTGTTTCATCGAATGTAACGAAGATACTATCCTTCGGCTCGAGTTCATCTAATGGATAGTCACCAAGATTGCCTTCTGGTGGGCATATCTCATGAGGGATGCCTAAGTGATAGCTACTCAAAATAGGATCCCTGTTGTCATTGTTTTCCTTGAAATTATCTTGGTAATTGGGGATATAAGGGTAGGGATCAGAATTTACTATAGGAGGATCACCAAGCTGGTTAATCTCTTCAGTTAATCTTTGGCTATTCCTCAAAATTTCTCCTATAGAATCCATCATTTCTTCCTATTATTTTTGCATTTCTATCATAAAAGAGGAGAGGCTACCATCAGATTGGAGAGGATAGTCAAGCGCAAGGTTATAATCCCTAGAAGTTCTGTCCAACTGGGAGTGTAAGAATCATCATGGGCGGGTGGGTTGGGCATAGTCATGGATGGGTTAAGGATGGTGTATCCCTCTCCTAGGTTCTGCTCATGATCATAGGATTGGGGAATAATCAGACCAATGCTCCTATAGTAGGTGTAGAAAGGATCCCAATGCTCATTAGATGATGGATAGCTACAGGTCATGGGATTAGGATTGGGTATTCTAGGGTAAGAAGGCATGAAGTAGTTATTGTAATCCATTTGAAAACACGACTTGGGCAACACAGTCCAATCAAATGCAAGGCAATGGGACTCTCTTTTCTTTTTTTAGAGTAGATTTAAGCCAACCTCGAATCTACCCCTTAAAGTTGTCAAATGGGGTCAAGTTTTGCACCTGTTCGTTCCCACTTTAGTGGTATAAGAGGGAACTGTGACCTGAGATCCCTGACAAGCTCTTGGAGAAGACAGGGGTCGTTTACATTCTCTCTTGGTGGCAAAAGAAGTTTCACAATCAATTATGTGACTTAATTCAACCTTCGAGTGCCCCAGGACCTATGCTTTGCTTCAATGATACTCTCAGGTGATCAAGTGAGACGTTACTCGAAAGACGAACAAAGGGATGCAAGTAGGGCGATCCCTTCCTTTAAGGTGATGCGTAAGCGGTGCCTCTTAACTACCCTTCTATTCCTTTAAGGGGTGTCCCCCTCCGTGAAGTATCAAAACACTTGGTCAAAAGATAGTACCACTACCACAAAGCAAGATAGGAGGGTCTGCACCGATAAAGAGATCAATGCCTATAGCCTTAAGGGATCGAGCCTTAGTGCGGTGCCTAATGTGTGTGCTCAGTGCCAGAAGTGTGCATCACACCGCAAATCATTTTTTATTTTGAAAATGCAAACAAGTCCCTTTGAATTAGATTAAGTATGACTTGGTTTTAAGGTCGAATCTGATTATCAGTCCCAATTTCAATTAGGTGACCACTGAATTAGTTTAATTCAATCAATTTTGGTGGTCTTGAATTTTAATCCAAATGCAAATGCGTGAACAGGAGCTGGATGCAAAGTTAGAAAGGTGTACCAATCTCCAGCAATCTTCGAGAAAATATGCGCGCAATGCAATAATGAGATCTAATATGCTGCTCAATCACCCCTAAATTTGTGCACCTAAAGGCATGCAACTCCTAAATAGGCAACTCGATATTTTATTTTATTTGTTTTAGAGGCAAGCATGCAGAAAAATGAATCACACGAGTAGAGAAAATATAGCCCTTAGTCTCTAAAGAATGTGGGGACAGACCCCCAAAAATCAGCCCCAATTACTACAAGGGCAAGGAGAATCCCCTATGAAAGCAGGATCTAGGTCTCCTGCATCTTCCCCATGTGTAGTCGTCGCTCAAGGTCGATGTCGTCTCCCAGCTGCGCCTGTCGCCTTATCAGATTCCTCGCACAGAAAAGATAACAACTGGTCAAATCACTGTGCAACGAGAAATAATCAGAAATAAAAATCAGGTGAAATTATTGCGTATTATTGCGTCTGTTGCCTCCCCAGCAACGACGCCATTTGATTGAATGTTTTTCGCTTGCAGAAATAATGAATCAGAAAAATACTGTGCCATAGTAAATAATGTGGTGGAAAACCCTCGATCAAAGTTACTAAAAATATACTAAAATTATACCACACTTCAGGTCGTATCCACAGGGAGGACAGCCCAATAAATTCACCAATATTTGTAGTGCAGGAGTATGTTATGCGAAGCTTAACATGATGCAAAAAGCAACTTTGACTATTAGTTGTAGCATCAAACCAAAGGGTGAGTAACTTGAATGAGTAGTAACATAAATATAGAGAATTAGAGGGCCTGAGAAATAATTACCCATAATATAAAATAATTTCCCAAAAATCCCACCTCTTCAACCACAATCATTTAAACTAATTCCCCCTCTCCTGTAGCAAAACAGGGGAGGTGGATTTGCTCACTTGCATGCACGTGGGGAGCTACGGCTGGCGGCGTGGCTCGTCAGAGGACTAGGGCTGGAGGAGAGGAGTGCCCCGACAGTGGTGTGGTGGTGCGTGGTGGCCGGAGCTGTCGCCTGCGACGAGGAGGAAGTGCGGTGGTGGTGGTAGTTGCTGCCGCTGTTTGGAGTTACGCACGATTGAGGAGGCCTCGCGTGAGGGTGGAGCTGCACATGTCACCTCCGGTGGTGGATGGATGGTGCTAGAGGGTTGCCGTTGACATGTCGCGTCCTCCTTGGTTGAAGCAGGTGAAGAAGGAAGAAGAAGGAGACGAGGTCGGGCATCTCCTCCTGATGCAGGTGGCTGCGCGTAGAGGCGCACGTGAAGGCTAGAGAGTGTAGGGGCTGCTGTGTGTTAGGCAGAGTGCGTGACGAGGGAACAGCTATGTTCACGTGGAGGAGAGGGCGCGCTGGAGAAGTTGGCGACAGAGAAAAGGGCGGGTGGATGTCGTGGTTGCGAGGAGGCGTATCGAAGACGAGGCGCTAAAGATGGTGGTCCTCTGTGGAGATGCGTATGGAGGCGGCGTGGCCTCTCGATGTCCGGGAAGGTTCCCGAACGTCTTAAATGAGGGGGTGGCATATGGTGGTGTTGTCAGAGAGCAGTGGTGGTGTCGCGGATGTTGTCCCATCGGAGGAGGCTCGTAGTTGCGTGGGGCTATGGTGATTAGGAGGCACAGTTGAGGATGAAGGCTCACGGTTGCGGAGAGGAGGCACACGGTCGTGGGAACGTTGGGACTGCACGGTGAGGTGGTGGCTCGCAGTGGTGAAAGGCACACGATGAAGGTTGAGAGAGGATCTAGAGATGGGTGGCTTCCTCCCCATCGTGGGGGATGATATTCTGGTTGTCCTGACGTCCCTGTTACATAAAGAGAAAATGAAAGAGAGAGGAGGGGAGGGCACCTGTGCCTCCAATTTGAGGGTTGAAGGAAGGAGGTGGACGTGGGGGAGACAAACCCTCCGGTGAGGTGAACGGCGGTGAGGAAAGTTCAAAAACGACAGGGCTTTGACCGGCCACTGTTGAAGGAAGGATGGGAGGGCACCTGTGCCTCCAATTTGACGGTTGGAGGCGTAGATGAAGGAGAACGAGGAGGGTCACCAGAGCGTAGGTTTGAGGAGGCCGGAGATAGGAAAACGGGAAGATTTTTTAGGCCAAACCTAGCTAAGGCGCACAGCCTTACATTGGGCGTGCTTTTATAGGGCTTAGGATGGAGTTCCAAGCTTGAAAACTCGAGCTTCTTGCGCATTTGGGATACCCACATCTCCCATGCATTCGCATGGGAGATTGGGAAAGAATTAGAGTTTAAGGTTGGGTTTGATTGAAAGAGAATTCCTCAAGGAATCTCTAGTTCAAATTTGGGACTGATTAATTAAGAATCGAGCGAGAAATCCTCGCTCGAAACTCGACGGTGAAGGTCTGACCTTCCAAAAATGGCATGAGGACTTTTTTGCAAAAAATGATGATAAAGTTAGGGACCTAACTGTAATTATTTTGAAAGTTAGGGGCGTATGTGTGAGAGAAAAGAGTTAGACATGACTAAAATGTAAACTAGGTCAAGGTAATCTCTGAATGGGTCCAAATTTTGGTACAGACCTAATTTAGACCCAAGGAATCTGATGGTGAAGTTGGATTTAGGTTTTGACCAATTTTGACTAGGTAAATTACGTAGAAATCGAAATTCAGGCAACTGTCTGTTTGAGATAATATTTTAGGTCAAAATAGGTTCCAATAGTCAGTCAAAGATGCCAAACCCTAGAGAATATTTTTCTATAATTTTTAAAGGGTTTAGGTGAATTTTATCCTGACCCAAACCTCGATAAATTAAACGAGTTTGTTTTTAGGATTTCAAATGTCATTTAATTCTCGTAACGCGTGAAAATCCATTTCTGTTTGTACGAACCCTCTTGTTAGGCTTTAATGCATATTTAACCTTTAATAAACCCCTAAGAAAACCCACGGTTGTTCTGCATGTATGATATGACGATAAAATTACAGTTTTAACCTTGGTTTTATGTTAAACTCTCAGAAAAGATGTGCAGTGAATTATGATCCTTTGGCGGTTATGTAGGAGCATTTATTATTGAAATATGACTAATTAAAGATAGATATGGTTGATGATGACGTTATCATCATACCCCCATGACTAATTTTTGCTAGTCCCTTAGCAAAATCTTATGAAATGAACTTGATTTTTAAACCATGCGTTGAAGCTCAAAAGTCTTGATTCCTTCTTCTTTTTAGAAATTAGGTCAGAATGCTAATAGTATGCCTAAAGGTACTCAAGTACCAACCATGATCCGGACCTGACCAGCTTTAGCCTCAGTTTGTCGTGAAGGTTTCTAAGGCCCACAGAAACTAAGCTAAGGTTCGTTGGACCCAGTGGTTAAAGCACCTATGCTTGTAACATGGTTAGTCCAGATTCAGTTTGCAGTGCGTTTTTATAAGAGAGAGAGAGAGATAGAAGATTTTTTGCATTTTTGGAGAGATTTCTCTCTTTTTTTCTTTTCTTTATTTCTAGCTTCGGATTGGCTCAAAAACATGGTCTGTATCGGATTCCTTGTTCCCACCATCAATCCTCGCAGGGTCCCTGGCTTTCGATGCTTCGAGATAGCACCGCCCATGGCAACCCCCAGAACCCTGGCTTTCAACACTTCGAGATAGTGCCGCTTATGGCATTCTATAGCTAAATTCAGGCCCTGGAAATCGACATTTCGGGATAATCCTGCCCATGGCACCTGAACCAGCACAAGGTGCTTACATGCCCCTAGTAGGATATTTAGATATCCTAGAAGACAAGCACCGAGGAGACGGTATGTTATTGCACATCTTCAGGGGGAATTTTCTACCTCTCCGCTCTGGGAACTAGTCCAAATCAACTTGTGTTGATAAGCCACTCCTAATCTAGGTAGCTTTTTCATAATAGAATTAAACACTTTTACGTGATTTTGATATTAAGTGCACTGAACCAAATTGTGTGTGGATTAGGGTTCTTAGGTTATCAAGTGTTACAACCAGATCCCAGATTCCTGTAGGATCCGAGACAGGCTTGCCTTGACTAATCCCAAGACCTAGTCATCCAACGAGAAATAACCAAAAGCAGGAAAATAAATCACAACCACACATGCAATGTAACTAAGCAGAAATAAATCAAAAGGTAGTAAGAGAAACAGAGCGAAATAGTCTATCAAAGTTATAGGCCATCACAACTATGATAGAGAAAAGTACAGCTGAAAGTACTGAAACAGTATTACACAGAACAAAAATACTCACTAGAACAACAAGAGCTAAGGAAAAAACAATAGGAACACAGCTAAGGCTAGGCTCGACTTGGCCCAGCTCCCTCTGCAGCCGGTGGTGCTGGCTGCTCAACTCCCTGACCTGAACAAGATTATAAAATTTTCGGAGTCAGCGAACATTGAGTAGAGTGGTAATTTAGCCATTTACATGTAATTAAGGCAAACAATTAATTTAAGCAATTAAACAACTATCCATTTCATTTAGTTCAACCAAGTATTGTTAATTTGTTGTTTCTTTATTTACTTAAACATTTCTTGATTTGGCCTGTTCCTCACAGGAACAATCTTGATTGCAGTCTTCTCCATGATGTAGGAGGTGCACGTGGTGCTCTCCTGGTCGGGAGAGTCCCCCGTGGTAATCCTACACCCAGTCAACCACCCCAAGGTCACGGTCGCGACGTAGCGATAACTATGGCACACGTGATAAACGCACGGGTAGCTATCCCTCACTGGCACGCGGTCAGTCATTTCCGCTAGCGGGTACGCCTAAAGTTACAGCACAATACAGTATATGGCCTTGCCCTCTCAGAACAGAACAGAATAGGGGTCTCGCCCCTCCATAGTCCGCGTACCCTCGTCCGACTATCCCGGTTTGCCCAGTGGGCCTAACAACAGTCGGTGTAGGCGGCTAGTCCTAACCCCGAGCCCCCTGGGGCGGCTATCTCCCTCCCTACACTAAGTAGCTCCTCGGTACCATGTACATGAGGGCCAAACTGAGTCATTGTAGAGTGTCTAAGCCTGACCCCGGGGCTCATCCCAACGGGAGGCTAGTACCCCTCTACACTAAAGGGACAGTAGCTCTCCTTGGTATCGCATACACAAGGGCCAGCTCACTCCCCATCTACAGGAGTCCTCCTAATTCAATGTAGGGTTCATGCTGATATTTCTTTCGTTTCATAATCCAGACTTTCAAATTTCTCTATTCACATTTTCGGTTCCATTCTTAAAACAAGTAGCTCATGATTTTCTATTAACAAGACATCATACTAAGCAACCAGTACATTTGCTAGCATTTAAAGTTCTTACATGCATCTCAAGTAAACAGTATAGCTCGAACCACCTATTTCTGCCCTAGGGTTCATTCTCATCTTAGGGTTCTACATGTTTCTCAAGTATACAGTACAGTTCAACCATCTATTTCTACCCTAAGGTTCATTCTCATCCTAGGGTTCTACATGTTTCTCAAGCATACGGTACAGCTCAAACCATATTCATCTATTTCTGCCCTAGGGTTTATTCAAGTTATTCTAAGCATGCAGTTCATTTCTCTACCGATAGATACAGGAGGAATAGGGGCTTGGATCACAGATCCCATCGCCTCCGCGGCTCTCCCGTACCCAACTGGTTGGAGACCTACACAATTGACCAACCACATCCAACAAGTCCAAAATCGTATACAAGTGACACTAACTCATAGAGAAACTCAAGTGAAAAACAACGGTATTTTGTTTGCGGAAATCCAATTCTGTTTGGGCCTTAAATGGGCCAAAAACACTCACACTGCCCAAAATTAGATGTCTGGGTCTAGTCCCAGACGCCTTAAAAGATGTCAAAACTCACCCTAGGCTTCCTACGGCTACCTCGAACATCTAGACCCCTCCACGATCGTCTGAGGTGAGTTCCAAACGCCAGAATCTTCTTCCGATCGTCTGGAGGTATAGTCAGACGTCTGGCGACGTGTCCAGATGTCCAAAAGCACCTCGAAGGGTGCATCCCACGCCTTTCCAACGGCTACTCCCTGCGTACGTACGTGTAGACCATCAGAAAAGGCCCGACAAGATCTTGCGGTGAGGCCTACATGGCCGTAACCACACAAACGCACGTACCTTAGCACAGAGAGTGCTTTCAGACATTCGGCTTCAGCCTTGGACATCGTCCTACTACTCCAGATGTCTAGTATGTGCTCCAAACATCTAATACTAGAAATTTTCCAGTACGCAGAACCTTCGCGAGCCTTCTTCTCCACATAGAACCCCTTCGCACCACCCGTAGCTACTACGCTTGCAACTTCAGGAGGCTGCGAGCCACCTCCGCGAGCTCCTCCTCCTCGAGCATGAGCTCCACCGAGCTCCTCCCATGCACTCGTGGCTCCCCTTGCGAGCTCCTCCTCTTGAGCTCTCCTCTCCTCCTCCACGTCCTGTCTCTCTCTCTCAGCTTCCTCTCCTCTTACTATGCTGGAAGGAAGGGGGGAAGGAAGGACAGAGGTGGTGGCTGGTGGAGATGAATGGATGGAGTGGCGTGGGGGAAGTGGGGGTTTAAATAGAGGAGGTTTAGGGTTTGGGGTAAGGAGAGAGAGAAGTGAGCGCACGTGCAGTGCGTGCGCGGAAAAGACGAAGGTACGGTTGTCTACTTTCAAACGTCCGACCCTTCATCTAGATGTCTAGACAGACGTCTAACAGCTCATCCAGATGTCTTAAACAACCCAAAAGGGCCACAGGTCATTTCAATGAGTCCCGCAAACCAGAGGTCAGTTAACGAGGTCGAATAATTCCTAAGCGTTAGACCTAATACATAAACTTCGCATTTTCCTCAACCTCTTAAGGACTATCCAGATCTTAATGGATACGTGAATTTTTAAGCCTAAAACATGCCCAAGAGGCCTAATATCAGCACTCATACTAATCTCGTTGTCTCTCTGTTATTCTAGGACTTAATTTTTTTCTTTTGATTTGGTCCAGAACTTAAGCAGATTCCATAATCTTTTACTAATGACTATTACCTTGTTGTTTCAAATTGTTGCTCCTTTTTATCATTTAAATTACCTCCTCTCTTCCTCGAAATGATAAGCAATTAATCCTCTCAAATTTTCCTCCCCTTTCCATTTTTTTCTCTTTTTCAAATTTTTTTATTTTTTGATTTTTTTTGAATGAGTAATTATTTTTTGTGAGAACCCTTCAGAAACTTGAATTTTTATATGTTTGCACTTTAACACCCCCCATGCCTAAGTTTTGCAATGTCTTCATTGTAAATTGGAGGGTATGAAATCAGCTTGGGTTCAAGGATTAGAACAGGGTCAAAAGGGTGGGCGCATGGGTCAGGATGACTGTTGCGGACGATTTCAAGCTCTGGTACAGGTACCAAAGGTGGAGTTGGCTGTTCTAAAACTAAACTCACAGTGCAGTAGACATGAAGTAAAAAAAGAGATAATCAGAAGGATCTTGAATTTTTGAAATGATGGGTTGCCTCTTATTAAGTGCTAATTCAATGCCTTCTACCAAGTAGAAAAGTGGTCATGGAGAAGGAGTGGTCAAATCAATGGAGTTTTGTAGAACAAGCACTTTGATCGAAAGCCTGGTTGGTCCAACCAGGTGCTTGTTCAGATCAACAGGTTGATGATGTAGCCCAAACCTAATCAGTCTGGTGGGTTGATGAATATGGATTAGCAGATGAGGAACCCACCAGGTGTTGTGGTGCTCAGATAGATATGGCAGTGTAAATTGCTGGTTTGGCTGAGTCGATTTAGCTTGGTCAGAGTAGGGATTCTTGAAAGAGAATGAATCAGTGGAGGATGTGAGATCCCTATGAGAGAGATCAGAGAAGGATGGGATATGATTAGTAGTCTGATCAAAGTCCAAATCCCGATCAAAAGATGGATAAGAATCATGTGCAACCGGATCATCGAGAGGAGAATCAGAGTGGAAGTTGATTCCAATTGCAGGTCAGGATTGGGATCAGATTTGAGAAGGTTCTGTATGTGCTATAGAAGAGGTGGCTTAAAAGAGAACTGTGTGTGGGGGCTCATCTAGAAAAGGTTCAAAGGTAGGTGTATCTAGAGAGTCCTCATAAGGCCCATTAAAATCAAATGTAAATGCCTGGAGAGTGCTTATAAGATCATGAAAATCGGAGTCAAGAAAAGATTCAAACTTTGGGTTGCATATACTCTTGGCACTTGTAGTTTCTGAATCCTGTAGATCATAAAGGAATGATTCCAAGTCAATGGAACTCGATTTTGAATCGATGATCTCGGGATTAAGGACCTCAGAGTCAGAGTCAAAGAATGGGTCATGGATGCTGAGGTCATAAATTGGCTCGTAATCATTAGGAAACAAAGATTCTTCGAAATTAGAGTAAGATTCGAAATTGTAGAACTTATGAAGATCGTGTTCTAAACCTGACTCTAGATCGAACGTTCCACCACAGAGTGAATAAAGATGTGGAGAAGCAGCAACCTAACTTGGATCTAACCTTAACTCAGAATCCAAAGTCAAAAAGGTGTCCCTATTATGCATGGGCTCGGGTTCTTGGCTCTTAGGAGAGACCCAATCGAATCCCAACTCTTCCAACTCCCCGATTTCTGTGTCATAAAATGGAGTGATTTTTGACAAATTGTTGAAGCGACTGTCTCGATCGTGTTTTAACTGTTATTGCGTTGTAGTATAGGTGATCAAGCGTCGTCAACAAATAAAAGTTTTTATTACTCGAAAATCAGAGTATCCGAGGTCGAACACAAGGAGTAATTGGAATTTACTACTAATCTCAAATGTAATTGAACACCCTAATTTACTCAAAAGTTTAATTCAAATGCATTTAAAAAGTAATCCAGGCAAGAAAGTAAAATTAGACGTCTGATCACAAGATCAGATGTCTTAAAAGTGTTTTCCCTTCTTTGATTATTCTTCTTCCTCTGATCTTGCTTTCTTTCTTCTGCAGCCTTCACTTTACTTCTTTCTTCTGTGTAGGCTCTTCTTTTCTTTTCTTTTGATCTACAGTTCTTCTTCCTTGATCTTCTTCCTGCCTTTGCTTCTTTTCTCTTCTGTCTACTTCTTTTTCTCTGCAGTCCTTCTTTCTTCCTTCTCTTCTCTACCTCACTCTGCCTCTTCTTCTGCTTCTTCTCCCTTGCAGCTGAGTCTCTTCTCTTCAACTCTCAGCCTGCCTGCACAAAGAGCAAAACCTACCCTGTCCCTCTACCCACATGTCTCTCTCTCTCTGAGAATCACTCACAGGACGCTCTCCCAGAGCCGCGGGTAATCGGGTCGGGCAGCGCATCCGAGACTAGGCGCACCAGCGTGAGGGTGATGCGCAAGGTGTGCTCAGATAGGGTCGGGTCGGATCCCGCCAGATCCGTGACGTGAAACTGCGGACGAGGCAAGCGTGCGTTAGGTGAGGGACCTCACCCCTGTGCGTTCAGAGGCAACGAGAAGATAACACAAACTCACTTTATACTACACCTGCGCCTCGTAGATTTCCGATGTGGGACTATTAGTCCTACCCTGCTCTCGCGCGCACCCGCAGAATGCTCTTCACGCTCCGCTCAGTTGCAGCCTCAACTCTCTTCACTGGATAACTGGCTACTTGCACGCAACTCACTCCACTCCACAGCAGCTGAAATACTGAAGCCACAGAGCCTAAGCGTGCTTGGAAGCTGCTTCAACCGTTGTCAATGGCGGCTGCAGCTCCGATCCTGTCATGCATGAATACGGCCTATTGTCCTAATCAAACCACCTGCAGACCTTCGCCGTGGCACGGCGAAGGTGGTGCGACGTGCAGCAGGTCGCGGGGCAGCCTAGGCGTGCGTGCATAGGTTGTCCTGTGACCGGAGGTGTGGGTGTGTTTGGGGGGCTGTTGTGGAGGCATAGAGTGATGGTGGATGGGCGTAGGTTGCTCGGTGAGGTGAGGCGGAGCCTCTGAGTTGGTCGGCGAGTCGTGCGGAAGTGTGGAGCGATGGGGGCGACTCGCCGGAGGTTGGCCGGAGGCAAGGAAGATGGCGGTGGTCAGCGACGGTCGAGGGTCGATTGATGAAATAAGGTGAGGGGAATGAAAGAGGGGATAGAGGAGAATAGTTTAAACCTAACTACAGGGACGAAGGGGGACGGAGAGGTGGACGGCTGTACCTGTTGTCGTCGGAGAAGAAGATGCCCAGTGGGGGAGGACGGCGGCGACGACGGGTCTGAGGCAGCGTGCGCGGGTATTGCGCGACGCGAAGGAGAATCAGGAAGAAGTCTCTGCCATTGGTTTTGTGGCAGAGCGAAGAGGAAAGGAAAGAAAGCTCGCCGGAGCTCGCTGGGTACCCTGGCCGGGAAGGAAGAGACGAATCTGGGGTGAAACCCCGGCCAGGTCGAGCTAAAAATGAGCGGCCGGGTTTGGGGGTTCTTTTATAGGCATTGGGCCGTGTGTTCAGAGCTTGGAGGGCACACCTTTGTCTCCGACGGCTCGCCGGAGAAGGAAAGTATGTAGATACCCACATCTCTCATGCGTTCGCACGAGAGATTGTGTTCACACCAGGGATCAACACTAGCCTCAGATGGAAGGGAATTCCTCAGAGAATCTCCCTTCCATTTCTGGGAGGGGATCTTTGAGGAATCAGAGAGTATTCCCTCTCTAATCCTCTCCGAAGAAGGATTCTGCCCCAATAATGGCGGAAGGACCTGATTGTAAGGTTGGCGAGGAAGTTAGGGGGCTCTCTGTGATGATTTTCAAAAGTTAGGGACCAAAATGTGATTTGGGTGTACTGAATTGCAAAGTAGGTCAAGATGACCTCCCCTTAGGTCCAAATTTTGGTACAAACCTAATTTGGACCTAAGGAATCCAATGGTGAAGTTGGATTTTCGGTTTGATAATGTTTGAATAGATATTTTGTGTAAAAACCCAAATTAGGTTAATTGATGAGCTAGGACCCTAATCTAGGTCAAACTAGGTTCCAAAGGCCAATTAAGTGTTCTAAACCCTAGAGGATATTTTTACATGATTTTTAGAGGATTTACTTGATTTTTATCCTGACCGGAACCTTGTTGATTTAAGCGGGTCTGTTTTAGGGTTACCAAATGTCATTTAATTCCTAGATTGCACATAAACCCATTTCTGATGGACTCAACCCACTTTTTATCTTATTTAGACCATTTGACATATGTTTTGCCTCTGAGAAATCTTGTTTATGTACTGCAATGGTAAAATTGCAGTTTTAACCTTTATTTTATGTTTTCTTCTCAGAACACTTATTTCTCCATTTAGGCCTTCTTCTAGGTTATGTAGGAGCTTTTATCTTCTTTATTGGGTCAAAATGAGCTAGTTATGGCTCATGATGAGGCTCTCATCATACCGCCATGCCTAGCTTTTGCTAGTCCCTTAACAAAATTTCAAGGTTTTAACTTCCATTCTAGACCCTGAGTGTCTGTCAACAATCATAATAAGTGCTTCTCCTTTTCTTTTGTGATTAGGTAGGAATGACGACAATAGGCCTAAAGGTACTCAAGTGCCAACCAAAATCCGGACCTGTTCCGCTTTAGCCTTAGTCCTCCGCCAAGGTTTCTAAGGCCCATAGAAACTAACCTAGGGTTTATTGGACTCCGCGGTTAAAGCACCCGTGCTTGAGACATTCTTAGCCTAAGTTCAGTTTGCAGTGCATTTTTGTAAGAGAGAGATAGAAGATTTATTTGTTTGGAGAGCTTTTCTCTCTCTTTTCTTTTTATTTCTAGCTTCGGATTAGCTTCTCAACACGGTTTGTATCGGATTCCTCGTCCCCATCATCAATCCTCAAGGGTCCCTGGCTTTTAAGATTTCTAGATAATCCCGCCCATGGCAACCCCCAGAACCCTGGCTTTCGAGATTTCGAGATAATCCTACCCATGGCGTTCCGTGGCCGAATTCAGACCCTGGCGATCGACATTTCGTGATAATGCCGCCCATGGTATCTGAACCAACAGAGTGCTTACATGCCCCCAGTAGGATATTTAAATATCCTAAGAGACAAGCACTGAGGAGACGATATGTTGTTACGCATCTTCGAGGGGAATTTCCCGCCTCTCCGCGCTGGGAACTCGTCCAAATCAACTTGTGTTGATTGGCCGCTCCTAATCTAGGTGACTTTTTCAGAACATTAAACGCTTTTGCGTGATTTGGATATTTATGCGCACTGAACCAGACTGTGTGTGAATTTGGGGTGCTTAGGTTACCGAATACCACAAATCGGAGGTCAGTTAACGAGGTCGAATACTTCCTAAGCCTTAGACCTAATACTCAAGCTTCGCATTTTCCCCAACCTCTTGAGGATTATCCAGATTTTAGCGGATACGTGAATTTTTAAGCTAAAGAATCTAGCCTAAGAGGCCTAAAATCAGCGTTCCCGCTAATCTCTTGTTATGTTACCTTAGCACTTTTCTTCTATTTCTTTTCTTGATCTGGTCTGGAACTTCAGTTAATTCCTTAATCTTTTACTAATGACTATTTCTTTTTCTTTTCATTTTATGCTCCTTTTTGTCATTTTACTCTTTTTCTCCTCCTTATGAATATGTGGCTCACAAAATTTCCTCCCTCCCCTATTTTTTGTTATTTTTCATAATTTTTCAATTTTTTTGTGTTTTTGACATATGCAAAATTTTTTTTTGTGTGTGAGACTCCTGACTTTTTTCTTGGTTCTGTATGTATGCACTTTATCACCCCCCATGCCTAAGTTTTGCAATGTCCTCATTGTAAACGGAGGGTGTGAAATAGTGTTGAGGTCAGGGACTTAGAACAGGATACATCGGGTGGGTGAATGGGTCGGGAATGACTGATGCGAACGATTTCAAGCTCTGATACGTGTATAAGAGGTGGGATCAACTGTCTAAGGCAGAACTCAAGGTGCAATAGACGTGGAGTACAGACGGATAATCAGACGGGTCTCTGTTTTTGAGATGACGGGTTGCCTCCTGTTAAGCGCTAAATTTGATGCCTTCAATCGACGGAAAATGGGGTGGAGCGGGAGTGGTCAAATCAGTGAAATTTTGTAAAACAAGCACCTTGATTAAGAGCCTGGTTGGTCAAACCAGGTGCTTGTTAAGATCAGTAGGCTGATGATGCAGCCCAAACCCAATAAGTCTGGTGGGTTGATAGATGTAGATCAACAGATGCGGAACCCACCATATGTAGTGAAGTTCAAATGAATATGGAAGTGAAAACTCGGGTTTAGGTTGAGTCGACTCAACCTGGTCAGAGCAGGGTTCCGAAAAATAATCAATGTAAGGTGTGGAATCCCTACAGGGGTGATCAAAGAATGTTGGCTCCTATTTTTCAGTCTGATCAATGCACGATACCCAATATAGATATGGAGTTGAATCATCTGCAAACGGCTCAATGAGAGGTGAATCGGAATAGAAATTGAGTCCGGTTGCTGGTCGGGGTAGAGAACAGGTTTTGATTGGTTTTGTATATGTGGAGCAGGTGGCTTCAAAGAAAATTGGCTTATTATAATCAAGAAGCAGATTTTCTCCGATGTTATGGTCAGATTCGAAATCGTCGGAGAGTTTGCGAAAATCAAAATTTGAATGAGGTTCAAGATCATGAGTTCCACCACCATAGAATAAATCATATGTTGTATACTCAGCAGCCTGACTGGGGTCTAGCCTAAATACTAATTCTGAGCTTAAAAAGGTATCCTTATCTGGTAGAGGCTCAGGTTCTAAGCTAGTAGGGCAGACCCAATTGAAATCCCGCTCGTCCAACTTGATTTCTGTGTCGTAGATTGGCATGACTTCCGAAAAATCGATTCATTCCTCTGAGGATGTTGGCGAGGGATATTCATCAAATCGAGGCCCAAAGTCATATACTTCATTGAAAGATTGATCTTCTTCATATGGGGCCTTGAAATCTTCAAAATATGTTTCCGATCTAGGTTCTAGGCTTAGGATGTGGGTTGAATTACTAGAATCTAGGTCTGAATAACCTTCGAGGGTCACTTTATCAGAATAAGGGATGGAATTTATACCCTCGAGAGGTTCAGCTCTACCTCCATTATTGCAAGAGTCTTGGGATTCTGAAATGGGCTCAACATTGTATTTTCCTACATTTGGAGCTTCCCAACCTTCTTCAATATCAGGCACATTATACTCCATCTGGGTTGGGAATCCACAACCATTTTTTGCCTCAAACTCGAGATCAGATTGATCCTCGATGTTGTCCCAAGATGGTTCATCCTCTGTTTGTGGTATATACGGGTACTTCTGGTCAATAACTTGTTTTACTAATCTCATTATCTCTTCCCATTTTTCAAGACTATCTTGGTGTTGCTTCCAAAGTCGAGGATTTGTCATACATTGAAGGTATTCAATATTGTGCAGTTTTTCTATCTCAATGTATGCAGTAATGATCAAGTCACGGGTTGATCCTTTTGTGGCTTCTGCTAATAGTACTTGGGCACAAGTTATGATAAAGGTTGTGGTTGTTGGGACATCAACCTGAATGTTTCCTACTGGTGTTGAGGTTTCTTCTTTTTCATAGAATTTCAGGGCATCCTCAATCATTTTATTTCTTATGGATCTCCGATATTCAGGTTTCTTGACTGGTAGTCCTAAGTGGTTTGGCTGCATATTTGGATCAGGTGGTGGAATCCAGATGTAGAATCAGAGTTTGAATCAAGATGTAGAATCAAGTTATGAAGCGATCAGATCTGAATAACGAGTCCCACTGAAAATGTGTGTGTGCTCTAAAGAGAAAAGATGAGGGACTGGAGATGTTTTTGACCAAGTCAAGACACCCAAAGATACTTGGATGACTATGGAGGTTCGGGGAGGATGGTACCCCTGAATCAGAAGATTGTCCACCTGAGAATTACCTGGGCAGCCAGAGAGGGAGAGTCCCGCAAAGACTCCTACACGGTAGAACATCCCCACGGGTTACAGGTTTCCCCCACCCGACCTCTCTTGTCACTGAGATTCCAGGTAGACCAGAATGGGGACCTTGACCTCTTAAGTCTACCACTTTTATTTCAAAGGTGCTTTAGGGTTCTCACTTGAACTTTAGATGTTTTGATGTTGTGACCTAATTTAGAGGTTGGTTGATCCAAGGGGTCAACTTCACCTGACCTGTCCTATAGATGGCAGAATGATTCTAGGTTTGGAGCCTAGAGATCACCCTGATTTGACTCCCAGGTTATTAGGTCCAAAATTTTAAGATTCAAGTGATTTTAGAGCTTCTTTTTTTTTTCTTAGGGTTTGTCTTGTTTAGATCTCTTCAATCAAAGTCTTGGGTGACACACTGATGCGGGAAGGTTTATTTCCTTTTATGCAGGCATGTGTGACTAACACTCCAAGATCCTACTGTAGAAACCCTAATTTGGTTCTATTTCCAATCCTTTTTTCTTTTTCACAAAAATTCTCTTTGGACTTGAAAGCAAGAAATGTGTTGTCCGTAGAGATTAAGCGTTATTTCTATTAGGCACATGAATTTGTGGGATAGAATCTAAAAAAAATCGCTCCAACTTCAAGAACATTTGAAAAAAATTTTGCAAAATTAGGAAACGTTTGCCTTAAAGATGGTGATTACTATATAAAGAAGGCAATTGATTCCTAAATTGATTTTCTTCCTTTTGTCTTTTCAGGATTAGGGGATGGTTTAAGGAAGAAAAGAAATTACCTGCCCTGGAGTGGTTGACTTGCGGGAGGGATTTTTTGGTGAAATACCTACAAGATCAAAACAAAGCAAAGTAGGGCAAGTTAGTGTTCAATATGATAAAAAGAATGTAGAGACTAGTGATAAATTGCGCGTTGCTCCCCGACAACGGCGCCAAAATGTTGACGCGTTGCTCCCCGACAACGGTGCCAAAATGTTGAAGCGACTGTCTCGATCGTGTTTTAACTGTTATTGCGTCGTAGTATAGGTGATCAAGCGTCATCAACAAATAAAAGTTTTTATTACTCGAAAACCGGAGTATCCGAGGTCGAACACAGGGAGCAATCGGAATTTACTACTAATCTCAAATGTAATTGAACACTCTAATTTACTCAAAAGTTTAATTCAAATGCATTTAAAAAGTAATCCAGGAAGAGAGTAAAATTAGACTTCTGATCACAAGATCAGACGTCTTAAAAGTGTTTTCCCTTCTTTGATTATTCTTCTTCCTCTGATCTTGCTTTCTTTCTTCTGCGTAGGCTCTTCTTTTCTTTTCTTTTGATCTACAGTTCTTCTTCCTTGATCTTCTTCCTGCCTTTGCTTCTTTTCTCTTCTGTCTACTTCTTTTCTCTGCAGTCCTTCTTTCTTCCTTCTCTTCTCTACCTCACTCAGCCTCTTCTTCTGCTTCTTCTCCCTTGCAGCTGAGTCTCTTCTCTTCAACTCTCAGCCTGCCTACACAAAGAGCAAAACCTACCCTGTCCCTCTACCCGCACGTCTCTCTCTCTCTGAGAATCACTCACAGGATGCTCTCCCAGAGCCGTGGGTAATCGGGTCGGGCAACGCATCCGGGACCAGGCACACCAGCGTGAGGGTGATGCGCGAGGTGTGCTCAGATAAGGTCAGGTCGGATCCTGCCAGATCTGCGAGGTGAAACCGCAGACGAGGCGAGCGTGCGTTAGGTGAGGGACCTCACCACTGTACGTTCGGAGGCAACAAGAAGATAACACAAATTCACTTTATACTAACCTACGCCTCGTAGATTTCCGATGTGGGACTATTAGTCCCGCCCTACTCTCGCGCGCGCCCGCAGAACGCTCTTCGCGCTCCGCTCAGTTGCAGCCTCAACTCTCTTCACTGGATAACTGGCTGCTTGCACGCAACTCACTCCACTCCACAGCAGCTGAAATCCTGAAGCCACGGAGCCTGAGCGTGCTTCGAAGCTGCTTCAACTGTTGTCAATGGCGGCTGCAGCTCCGATCCTGTCATGCATGAATACGGCCTATTGGCCTAATCAACCCACCTGCAGAACTTCACCGTGGCATGGCGAAAGTGGTGCAACGTGCAGCAGGTCGCGGGGCGGCTTAGGCGTGCGTGCCTAGGTCATCCTATGACCGGAGGTGTGGGTGTGTTCGGGGGGCTGTTGTGGAGGCGTAGAGGGATGGTGGATGGGAGGAGGTTGCTCGGTGAGGTGAGGCGGAGCCTCTGAGTTGGTCGGCGAGTCGTGTGGAAGTGTGGAGCGACGGGGGCGACTCGTCGGAGGTTGGCAGAAGGCGAGGAAGATGGCGGTGGTCAGCGACGGTCGAGGGTCGATTGATGAAATAAGGTGAGGGGAATGAAAGAGGGGATAGAGGAGAATAGTTTAAACCTAACTACAGGGACGAAGGGGGACGGAGAGGCAGACGGCTGTACCTGCTATCGCCGGAGAAGAAGATGCCCAGTGTGGGAGGACGATGGTGACGACGGGTCTGAGGCAGCGTGCGCTGGTATTGCGCGATGCGGAGGAGAATCAAGAAGAAGTCTCTGCCACTGGTTTTGTGGCAGAGCGAAGAGGAAAGGAAAGAAAGCTCGCCGGAGCTCGCTAGGTACCCTGGCCGGGAAGGAAGAGATGAATCTGGGGTGAAACCCTAGCCAAGTCGAGCTGAAAATGAGCGGTCGGGTTTGGGGGTTCTTTTATAGGCATTGGGCCGTGTGTTCAGAGCTTGGAGGGCATGCCTTTGTCTCCGACGGCTCGTCGGAGAAGGAAAGTATGTAGATACCCACATCTCTCGTGCATTCGCATGAGAGATTGGGTTCACACCAGGGATCAAGACTGGCCTCAGATGGAAGGGAATTCCTCAGAGAATCTCCCTTCCATTTCTGGGAGGGGATCTCTGAGGAATCAGAGAGTATTCCCTCTCTAATCCTCTCAGGAGAAGGATTCTGCCCCAATAATGGCGGAAGGACCTGATTGTAAGGTTGGCGAGGAAGTTAGGGGGCTCTCTATGATGATTTTCAAAAGTTATGGACCAAAATGTGATTTGGGTGTACTGAATTGCAAAGCAAGTCAAGATGACCTCCCCTTAGGTCCAAATTTTGGTACAAACCTAATTTGGACCTAAGGAATCCAATGGTGAAGTTGGATTTTAGGTTTGACCATGTTTGACTGGACATTTTGTGTAAAAACCCAAATTAGGTTAATTGATGAGTTAGGACCCTAATCTAGGTCAAACTAGGTTCCAAAGGCCAAATTAAGTGTTCGAAATCCTAGAGGATATTTTTACATGATTTTTAGAGGCTTTACTTGATTTTTATCTTGACCGGAACCTTTTTTATTTAAGCGGGTCTGTTTTAGGGTTACCAAATGTCATTTAATTCCTAGATTGCACATAAACCCATTTCTGATTGACTCAACCCACTTTTTATCTTATTTAGACCATTTGACCTATGTTTTGCCTCTGATAAATCCCGTTTATCTACTACAATGGTAAAATTACAGTTTTAACCTTTGTTTTATGTTTTCTTCTCAGAACACTTATTTCTCCATTTAGGCCTTCTTCTAGGTTATGTAGGAGTTTTTATCTTCTTTATTGGGTCAAAATGAGCTATTTATGGATCATGCTGAGGCTCTCATCACAAATCGATCTATATCTTGGAGGAGTCTGGAGAGGTGTAATCATCAAACATAAGCCCAGAATCATAGTTCAACTCGAAAATCTGAGTCTCATCACATGGGGCCTCATAATTATCCTAAATAGGCTCGAATCCAGTTTCTAAGTTAAGGGTAGGGATGGATCACTAAAATCTAGGCTAGGCTCTATTGAGATGTCAGAATCATCCTCGAGAATTACCTTAACAGGATTAGGCTCAAGATTTACATTCTCGAGGAGTTCTATTTTAAGCTCATCATTACAGGTGTCTAGGAATTCAAAGCTAGGCAAACTAGGATCTCATATCTCTAAGGCTGGCTCAAAATTGAGAACACTCGCAATTGGATCCTCCCAACCCATCTCAAGATCAAGCGTATTAGTCTGCTCATAAGTTGGATCATATTCCATTTGGGTTGCGGATCCACAACAACCTTGATTCTTGAACCTGGGATTTGGGAAATCAGATTGATTCTCAGTCTTATTCTAAGATATTTCACTAATCTACTGGGAAATATACAAGTATTTTTTATCGATAATCTGTTTCAACAATTTAATCATCTCTTCCCATTTCTCAAGGTTATCTTGGTGTCTTTCCCAAAGTACAGGATTTGTCATGCATTAGAGATATTCAAAGTTATGCAATTTCTCTAATTTAATTTATCATGTCATGAGAATATCCCAGGTTGATCCATTTGTTATTTGTGTCACTATTAATTGAGCACAATTTGCAATAAAGGCTATTGTTTTTGGGATATTGACCTGAATCATGCTGACTGGATTTGAGGTTTTGTCATTAACTCCATAAAATTTTAGGGCATCCTCAATCATTCTATCTCTTATGGACATTCGGGATTCAGGTTTCCTAAATGGTCTTCCTAAGTTTCCAGGCTGATTCTTCAAATCAGGCGGTGGATCAAAATGTAGAATCAAATTCAGGTTCAGATCGAAGTGATCCAATCTGATCAGAAATCCCGTAGAAGATCTAATGAGGCCTCTTAGGTTAAAAACCCAAGGACCTTTCTGTGTGTGTGCTCTAAAGAATAGATGAGGGACTGGATATGAATTAGACCCAATCAAGGCACCTAAAGATTTTTGGATGACTGTAGAGGTTCGGGGTGGATGATACCTTTGGATCAGAAAGTCATCCACCTGAGAATTACCTAGGCAGCTAGGAAGGGAGAGTCCTGCAAAGACCCCTACACGGTAGAGCGTCCCCACTGGTTACAAGGTTTCCCCCACTCGACCTTCTTGTCATCACGAATCTAGGTAGACCAGAATGATTAACTTGACCTCTTAAGTCTACCAATTTTAAGAACTAATTTGTGCCTTTAATTCCACTTGATTAGAAGTTAATTTGACTTGTGACCTAATTTGGAGGTTGGTTGGCCCACAAAGTAGACCAACTTCACCTGACCTGCCCTAAAGATAACAGAATGAAATATAGGTCAAGACCTAGAAATTACCCTGATTTAACTCCCAGGTTATTAGGTCCATAATTTTAAGATTCGAGTGAAATTTAGAGCCTAATTTTAAGGGTTTTTCTGATTAGATCTTTTCAATTAAGGGCTTGGGTGGCACACAGATGCGGGAGGGTATGTTTCCTTTTATGCAAGCAAGTGTGTGCTAACACTCTAGAAACCCTAAAGTTGAAACCCTAAGTGGCTCTATTTCCAAGTCCAATTTGATCTTAAAATGTTCTCCATGAATTTCAAACAAGAAGTGCGTAGTCCAAAGAGATTTGCAATTAAGCGTAATCCCTTAATAGGTATAGGAAATTAGGGTAGGGATCTCTAATAGAATCATCTCAAGCTTCAATCAAGTATGGAAAATTTTCACAAATCAGGAAAAACTTGCCTTTTGAATGATGATTTCTATGAAATTAAGGCAGGTGATTCCTAATTGATTGTTTCCTTTTCTATCTTCCCAAGATTAAGAGGTTGATTAGGGAAGAACAGAAGTTACCCTACCTAGGAGTGGTTGTTTTGTTGGGAAGATCTCCTCGTGAAGTATCTCGGGGCAAGTTAGCGCTCAAATATAATCAGATAAAGCAAAGAATAGCAATGAATTATGTGTTGCTCCCTGGCAACGGCGCCAAAATGTTGAACAGGCTGTTCAGGAGATTAAAGTGTCTTGTTGTAGTAAAGTCTCCTAAATCGCTCCATCAACAAATACAATTTATAACTCAAATATAAGTCCGAGGTCGAACACAGGGAGCAAGTAGAAATTCGTGCACTAATCTTTAATTAGAGTCAATGAGCACAATTAATTGAGCATTAAAAATAAATATTCAATGAATAATAACTTGTCACATTATTTATTCAATGTATCTAGAAACTTCATGGAATAAAAAGAGGAGAATAAAAAACAATGGTGATTTAGATCACCACAATCCTCTTAATTAAGCATGTATGCAATTATTCAATCAGAATTCAATTGTAAACTATAGTACTTAAATTATTCAACAGTAATAGATAATTCTCAATCAGACACCAAGTACTTAGATGCTACAGTGCAAAGGCACTGGTCATCTTCTTCAACTCTTCTCTTCCTTCTTCTTTCAAAGCTTCCCTTCTCTCTTTCTTTCTTCTTCTTCCTTCCTTTCTTCTTTCATAGTACACATAGGCCCTCTCCTTTCTTCTCCTTAGCTTCTTTTTCTTTCTTTTGCAGCACTAGGGAAACAACCTCTTCTGCAACTAAGTGTCACACAGGGACACTTCTTCAGAGAGCAAAAACCCCCCTCTCTCCCCTCACAATTCCTCCTCTATTTCTCTCTCATAACCGAGCATACATTCAGGTAAATAGATCCATGTATTCGGGTGTTCGGATCTAGGTGACCAGGGCTACTAGGTGTAGAGGTAGCTGAGGTGTGCGTGCGTGTGAGAGGGACCCAACCCCTAGTGTACTGGGTGAGGTCGGTGTGACAAAATAGTAATATGCGCAGTTAAGGTGTTAGGGATCCACGAGGTGGGACTATGTTCCTGTCTTGCGAGAAGCTGCAGTCGATGGCAATCCTTCGCAATTGGAGCTACTGTAGTGGGTACTTCGTGCAAAAGGTGTTGCAAAGTTGTTCTTGGAATGATTCCGCATCACCTAGGCATGTTATCAAGGCCAGAGTAGATTGGATGGTGGTGCTCCACACTAAATATGGCTGCGGCGTGGCTCGACTGTCGAGAACTTGACATGTCAAAATACGGGCTTTAAGCTCAAATTAGAGGGTTCTGGAGCATCACTGTGGGGTGAAAAGAATGATGGAGGTGATGGCGAGTGGTTTAGTGGTGTTCAGTGATCAGATTGAGTTAGAAATGACAAACTGAGTAGGAGGTGTTCGGTGGAGGTTTAGGATGGGTGGAAAGCGAAACAAGTAGAGGGCTTTTGAAGGTGGAGTCAAAGTGGAGCTTCTGGGGGTGGAACGGAGGTGTTTGGTTACATAGGGTGCTAGCACGAGCTTGCTGGAGCTCTCGCCGGGCTTGGAGAAGACAGAGGGTGAGTGTGTGAACGGCAGTCAAAATTGTAGGGTAAGGGCCAGGGAGATTAAGGAGGAGGAAAGGAAAAGGCCGACCTAGTTATAGGATGAAAAGGGAAAGGAAACCCACGCCGGTGTGATGGCGTGACGTGGGGGAGATGAACCCTTCAGTGAGGTGAATGACAGCGAGGAAAGTTCGAAAACGACGGGGCTTTAGCCGGCCACTGTTGGAGGAAGGACAGGAGGACAGCTATGCCTCCAATTTGATGGTTGGAGTTGTAGATGAAGGAGAATGAGGAGGGCCGCCAGAGCGTAGGTCGGACGAGACCAGAGATAGGAAAAGGGGAAGATTTTCGAGGCCAAACCTAGCTAAGGAGCATGACCTTGCATTAGGCATGCTTTTATAGGGCATAGGATAGAGTTCCAAGCTTGGAAACAAGCTTGGAAACTCCAAGCTTCTTGCGCATGTGGGATACCCACATCTCCCATGCATTCGCATGGGAGATTGGGAAATAATTGGAGTCCGAGGCCAGGTTTGGTTGAAAGAGAATTCCTCAAGAAATCTCTAGTTCAAATCTATGACTGATTGATTGAGAATTGAGCGAGAAATCCTCGCTCGAAACTAGACAGTGAAGGTCTGACCTTCTAAAAATGATGTGAGGACCTTTTTGCAAAGAATAATGATAAAGTTAGGGACCTGATTGCAATTATTTCAAAAGTTGGGGCATATGTGTGAGAGAAAAGAGTTAGATAGGACTAAAATGTAAACTAGGTCAAGGTGATCTCTGATTAGGCCCAAAATTTGCTACAAACCTAATTTGGACCCAAGGAATCTAATGGTGAAGTCAGATTTAGGTTTTGGTCAAGTTTGATAGGTTAAATTGTGCAGAAACCTAAATTAAGGCAACTGTCTGTCTGTGACTCTATTTTAGAACAAAATGGGTCCAATGGTCAAATCAAAGATGCCAAACCCTAGAAAATATTTTTCTATGATTTTTATAGGATTTAGGTGAATTTTTTCCTGACCCAAACCTTAGTGAGTTAAGCGGGTTTATTTTTAGGGTTTCAGATGTCATTTAATTCTCATAACGCGTGAAAACCCGTTTCTATCTATACGGACCCTCTTGTTAGACTTTAATGCATATTTAAACTTTAATAAACTCCTAAGAAAACCTACGGTTGTTCTACATTTATGATATGATGGTAAAATTATAGTTTGAACCCTGGTTTTGTGTTAAACTCTCAAAAAGGATGTGCAGTGAATTATAGTCCTTTGACGGTTATGTAGGAGCATTTATTAATGGAATATGACTAATTAAAGCTAGATATGGCTGGTGATGACGTTATCATCACTTCTACCTCCTACCAGTGCAACCTACTCCATCTTTGTGCAATAATGAATGGCAGTATCTTGATAGGAAGTTCACTAGGAATGACTCTCAAGGAATTCAAGATGTGACACATGGCATCTCTCTCATGATGCACAGACAAAGAGAGAATGCAGTGATGATGATGGAGCACATGACTTAGGTATCTGACTACCTGAGTAGATAGGGTCAGTTCCTGGATCAATTGGGAGAGCAAATATCGGTTCTTTACTTTCATGACCAGCAGCCTCGCAGATCCAAATGAGCAGCAACAACAGCTCCTCTCCTACTTAGCAGCAGCATGGACAGTCCACACTAGCGACAACCTTGACAACAGCAAACCAGCATGTAGATGACTTCGGCTCTAGGTGTCACTTGCCCCTTCTATTAGGCCGAGCACCTCTGATCATGCACTAAATGATTTTGATATGGATGCAGAGTTCCTGGAGAACCTGGAGGCTTTTATTAGTTTCTTTTAGACTATTATTTCAGCAATTTGATCTATAGTTGATGTGCGCAAATTAAGATTTGATATAATCATGTCATAGTATAATCGAAAGCACTCAACTTCAGTGAGCACTTACAAGGAAGATACGAGGTCTTACGACCTCTCGTCAAACCCAAAAGCTTTGGCGTTGTGCCCCAAAGCAAAGCCTTATGTTAATTGGGTGTGAGGGTACGTGTGTGAGTGGAGCGGAGGTGCTTCTCGAAGCTCTTAATGGTAGGGATCGTGTAGGGAGATAGAGGCGATGAAAGTCTAAAACCTAAAGAAAACCATGAAGAATGAAAACCCTACCTAATTTAATGAAATAGTGAGGGAAGACTGATGGCGTTGACGAGCTCACAGGGGAGGAAGGGGGTTGGGAATGGATCTTAGACAAGAGGAATTGGATCGTCTTATTTGGTAGGAAGCATGGTGAGGAAGCGAGGAAGATAACTGTGCCCTTGATTTCCTGTGAGGATTGGCGACGAAGGAGGTCGAAGAAGCTCGAGGTGCTCGTTAATGGCGTTCAAGGAAGAAGACAGAAAAGGTTGTTGTCACACCAAAAATTGCATGCCCTGCATCAGTGTAGCACAACCAATCTATATAGATGGTCAGCCACCTCAATTAAGGAAAATCACAACCTTGATATGGTCGAAACCACGTGATTTCGATCGATTTTTGACCACAAATCATGAGCTCTCAAGATGGAATCGAGAGCTGGAAATTACACCAGATTATGTGGCTATGATCATGGAATCCTCCAAACAAATTTGGTGAGGTCTTGACACAAGATTTGGGAGATTTTCCTCTCCAAAAATCATGTCGAAGATAGCTTGGGTTGTTGCTACCAATGACTGGAGGTAGATGATAATGCTGATGTCATCATGACGTCTGTGAGGGACCTAAATGCAAAGTTGATCAAACGATAATCAAATAGGTCCCCCAAGATTTTAGGGTAACTTAATTATGACCCAAGAATCTAATGGTGACTTCAATTTTGGGTTTTGATAAAGTTTAATTAGTCAATTTGTATTTTAACCCAAAATACAATAAATATTAACCTTGGTCTTTGATTTAGGTCAAATTGGGCTCTTTTTATAAAATTAATCATTCTAAACCTTAGGGAATATTTTTCAATGATTTTTAGAAAGTTTATATTACATTTATTTCAATTAAAACCCTTTAAATTAAAGTGTTGCTAAAATTAGGATTTCTTCAAATTATCAATTGACTTTATTTCATAAAATCCTTAAATCAATCAAAGTAAGTCCACTTATTAAAAATTTAAGCTTAATTGACCTTCAAAG
Organism: Thalassia testudinum; assembly: GCA_037157565.1. Lineage (NCBI taxonomy): Eukaryota > Viridiplantae > Streptophyta > Magnoliopsida > Alismatales > Hydrocharitaceae > Thalassia > Thalassia testudinum. The sequence goes on along the minus strand of JAZHRO010000067.1, from coordinate 14,934,289 downwards.
TACAGGTTCAACCTTGAGTTAATCTACACTTATATTTTCTTATTAAAATAGCAGAATTAATCAATTTTGATGCATGCCCTCAAATTCTTGATATGCTTAAGCTATACCCTTTAATAGTTTAATTACATGAATTTATACTAAGAAATTAGCAAATTTGAGCTAGATATAGAGGATGGTGGTGTTACCATCAGTAGTAGAATTTTATATGTGGTTTGAAGTTTATCACTTTTCATTCCAGCTTTGATATGTAGTTTCACTCCTGCATTCATTAACATATGCAGAACTTTGATGCTCTTAATATTATATTTTCATCTATGCAAATTTCAATCATCCCTTAAATGTCATGCCATGCATTACATTTTACAAATAGAAACGGGGAGCGCATTTCTTTGATTAACTTTACATTAAGCTTTTTGTTAATAACAAAGCAGGATAAATATTCTATATGCATTTATTTTAAGCAACATGCGTCATGCATTTTAAGCATATATAATTATAATTTTGTTATCATCAAAAATGGGGAGAATGTTGATACCCTCATTTTGATGTAACAAAATTATGTTTTATTGAGGACTAATCATTTCAGGTTGTATCACAGTGACATCTTGGTGAAATGATTACAAACTAAAGAAGACTGGATTCAAGAAGTCAATTGTATTTTTAGAGTTGTGATTTTTACTTTTTTGGAGCCTAGAAATATGTAAAGAACCTCAAAAATATCAACCACTTTGTTTTGACTTTTGATAGATAACAAATTTAAGTTAAAAACTAAGTTTTCAGTATAGTTGATCAATCAAGTAATTAATCTTGATCGACCAATTGCCATTGATCGACCAAACGTATCTTTTTAACTAATCAAAATCATGCTACAAGTCAATCAATATAATCTTTTAATCGATGAACATGAAATTGATTAAAATATACTTTTAATCAACCAAACTTCATTTTAAATGGCCAAACAGTAATTTTTCTTGACCAACACTGCTTTTATAAACTTTCTAAATTTGTTAGAAAAACACCTATAATAGGACCCCTCGACCTTCATTTCAAAACACACCCCTCAGAGAAATTCCAAACTAAAACCTACTTCTACTCTCTCGTACTTTCGTACTTCTGCACCTGTTCTCAGCGCTTTCTAAAGCGCGGCTCTCTAAGGCTCCAAAATTCACGGTTTGCTATTTCTGAGGTTCCATATGATATTTTGTATATTTCTTTATATTCTTGTTGTTTTGTTTTGGTACTCAAGTTGATGGGAGTTCCGTTGTCCTTCTCTTGCGAAGTGTAAAAGAGAAGAAGCTTTTGTAAGAGTTTGTACCACCCTCGTTGTTAAGTGGTACGTTATTTGATTGACTAGCTCCAACTAGTCGAAAAATCCTAAATTGGGAGGCTTAGGTAGTGGATTTTACCTGAAAGATTTTCCACTATAAAATTGAGGTGTAATCTATCTTATTTCTGTGGCTTGCATTTTTAATTTTGTATTATTTATCTTGGTACACTATTCACCCCCTCTAATGTAAACTTATAAGATCCTATAGGTACACTTAGTACCCACGATTGTAGGAGGGACAACACGTGGGTTGCTATTCTATACCACCCAGGAGGTATTTTTGGATACTTGTGGGGATCCCAGAATGGGAAGAAGTTAGTTCCTCTAATGTGATTCCAATGTGGATTGTTTATTTTGATTCCTTCTATTCGATTTTTCAAGCATTGAATTGTTTATCTTATTGAATCAAAAATTTCAAGCAGCCAAGATTTTACCTGCAATGTGACGCGACAAACTATTGTTCTCAACATCCATACCATTACCACAATAATAATCTTGTTTCCCTAGGTTATAGAATCGTATGCTTCATATGTGTACATTCTTCAAAATAAGTGGGCAATTTAATTTTGGCACCCAACAAACCTTCTTGACCACCAAAGCTATTCTTTATCTTATTTGATTGCCACTCCAATTTAGGTGCCCGATCAACAATTTTAGTTGACCAAGTCTTCGACCCTTGGCCTTGTTCTAGGTTTGGGAGCCCATATAGTTGATTTGGTTGGCCAAACTTGTGATAGAGCAAGTCCTAACGAAGAACCATGTATTGTTCTTCAATCCATTAAACACGAATTTGCCCCTAACTTGTTTCTCAACCCTACCAAACATCTGAACTAGATTTGAATTGTAGAATTTAGACATAAGTTCAAGCTTAATTAAGGAAATATTTAATTAAACTTCTATGAATACGTCATCACAAAATTTAGCTTAAGACTCGATTATGCTCATTAAAACTCTACAAGGTCAAATCTAAGAAAACATGGGGTATCTTCCCAACGTTGAATGTAAACGATGTGAAATTCATCAAAGAAGATTATTGGGTAATTTGGGTGTCTTCCAAGTTTAGGTGGCTAAAACCTTTGGTCGCCTAAATGAGTTAGATGGATAAGCTTGTGGCCTATCCCTCTTTATTGCATGCTTGCCTGAATTTAGTCAAGCATACTCAACATATTGGGCACCTGAAATCGTAAGAAACACATCTCTTTTATTTATATCTCACACAGTTTGTTTGTGAACTTAGTAGATGATGATAGACAAGGAAAATATGGCAAGAAGCTAGGATTCTCTAGTTGATTGTCATTAGGAACCCGGTCTTTCCCTAAAATTACAAAGAAAAAGGAACTCTTAATTATAACACCTAACGCTCCACACGTATGAAGTAGAGATCGAGAAGCTTTAGAATTCACACCTAACTCTTTAGATTGGCATTAGAACTGCATTGACATTCAACTCAGTTCGAATAAGGCAAAGCTCGATGTCTATTCATTTTTCCACACTTATGAAAGTGATGAAAAGCAACCATGGGTTTTTGAGCTATATGAATTCTCCAACAAAAAGAACATAAAATATCGTGTCACCCATGCATTTTCTCAATTAGATTCCAATTTCCTCCAAGATTATTGTGATAGAGATAGAGGACCAGTTCAGCAGATAATGAAATTAGGTTTCATGGCGTGAAGCACTTGAAGAGAGAGAGGGAGATAAGAAAAATGAAATGAAGTTTCATGGACCAGCTCAACAGATAATTAAGGTGGGCTTGTTAAGGTTTCTTGGCATGATATAATCAATAAACACCTTCAAATTAATGCAACCAATCACAATCAAGTTTGGAACTTTCTGGTCCACGTGCGTACCCTTCAAGTCTGATTCTTATCCTATGCAATTATCAAAATCCAACGTCATGATCTATCATATTATGTTTATTGTCGTGTCGTGCTCTAGAAGGGATAAATCCATTTTCTACGGAGGACCTCAAGCCAGAAATAATCTTGAAGCATAAAACCCAAAATATAGAACCACTTTGACTTTGACCTCTTCCATTAGGATGTTGGAATGAATATGCACGGTAACTTAATTATAAAGCTCGACAACATTTCCAGGAGAACTTATCAAAGAAGGCTGCTCGATCGATACACCCATGTGAACACACGGTTGCTTGTTTTGAGACATTAGTATTCCCTGCTCTACGTACCTCTATATATAAATGAAGTCCCTTCCTGTGCTCTGGGATTATAAGCTCAACTCAAGAAACACCATCCACCTTAATTGAATATATCCAATCAGAAAGCTAGGAGATGGCATCCCAGATGCTCAGCGTGCTCCTCCTCGTCCTCGTAGCTTTGGCTTACTCCCAAGTGGCCTTCGCATATGATCCAAGCCCTCTCCAGGACTTTTGCGTTGCGGACAGTACATCGAAAGGTATGCATATATACCTATAGCTCGAGATATATACATTTGAAAAAAAATATAAACAACTGGGCGTGCATATATATGACGATGGTATTAAACTTCATCATCATGTGATGGTACGCATATATATGGGAACCTGGTAATAAAAGAATTTTTAACTAACTTGCGATCGATGGTATTTATGCAGTGTTTGTGAATGGATTCACGTGCAAGAACCCTGCGAAGGTGACGGCCGAAGATTTCTTATTCTCGGGGCTGGATCGCCCTAGTGATACCGATAACCAGCTTGGCTCGAGCGTCACCCCTGTGACCGTGGCGCAGATCCCAGGCCTTAACACGCTCGGCATCTCGATGGCCCGCCTCGACTTCGAGCCTAAGGGAATCATCCCCCCCCACACCCATCCACGTGCCACCGAGATCCTTACCGTGCTCGAAGGGAAGCTGGGCGTGGGGTTCGTCACCTCCAACCAAGCCGACGGTGGCAACCGCCTCATTAGCAAGATCCTCAACAAGGGAGATGTGTTCGTGTTCCCAATCGGTCTCATCCATTTCCAGATCAACGTCGGTCGCACCAAAGCCGTCGCTATATCTGGGTTGAGCAGCCAAAATCCCGGTACCATCACCGTGGCCAACGCCCTCTTCGGCTCCGACCCCTCCATCGACCCCAACGTCCTCCAGAAAGCTTTCCAGCTTGAGAAGGACGTCATCGACTACCTTCTAGCTCGATTCTAATCTAATCAATTGAACGACGAACTATATATATATATATATGATCGATGCATGTCTCAGTGTTTTTCCTTTTAAGGGTTTGTGTCAAGTGGTCCCATACGTACTACCGTGTTTGTTTAGTTTTGTAAGATTTGCATGTTCAATCTGTTCAAGGGTTTCCTTTTAAGGGTTTGCATGTTCAAGGGTTACCATGTCGATTATATTTACATGTCTCCCCGATTCGTATCTTGTCTCAAACCAAATTGTCTACATACTTAGCGTTGATCGATGGGCATTGAATCCTTAAGTACAATGTGAATTCATAGTTTTCCTAATATGATGGAGAGGACAATCAGATTGGCTTAATAAATCAACCAAATGAATTAATCATCTTGGGTTAATAAATCAACCAAATGAATTAATCATCCATTAATAATGGCATGTCTTGCATGTTGTATGGTCATACAGGAGATTTATTAATAAAGATTCTTGAGTAAAAGGAGAAATCCTTAAAAATCATCCTCTTCGATCAAATATCTATGGTTGACATGGTGTGATAATGAGAATTCCAGAGATAATCCCAACTATATACATGAATTTGTCTTTGATTGATATACCATGGGCAATCCTCTTAACTCCTCGAGTGCTCCTACGTCTCAAGAGTTGGAGAAAATTAGCTAATTTCAAGGCAAGGCTGCAAGCTAAAATGTGTACAATCCAATCACTAACAACAGAATTAGTCCAAATGGGGATTCTGATAAGAATTCTCAAAATAATTCTCTAATATATGAATAATTAAGTCCACGAACATGAATCATTCGATAGCTCTCTTGATCCCTTAAACTCCTAGAATGTCAAAGGCATGGAGTAAGTGTTATACTGCACTAGTTACAACCTAATCTCTAGAGTAGAAATTAGACCGGATTGATATTTTATATAGTATTTTTGAGATATCCCTTAAATGCAATGTATTGGAACCTATTTCCGAAGTTGATTGGTTTTGGTATTAACAAAAGAAATACCAATTGTTTATACTTGTAGATTAACCATACAAGTTTTAAGTCACATGAATTCATGATTTCTAAGCTCAAGTGTGATACATTTCCATGCTCATGGAAGCAACTAATATTGAAATGTGGTTCGAGGCCATATAAAAAAGGATTGAATTCAAGCTCAAGGAATTCAAAGAAAGACTTTTCCTTTTTCAATTTTTAGATCTTTGTAGCCTCCTTGAAAGATGTATTTCAATAACCTCAAATTAACTTAGCGATAATAAGATTTCAATTGTGCAAACAACTTTCCAAATCACAAGTTAAAACCAACCTCTTACTCCAAAAACATGCAAATATTTGCATTCAACCTTGGCTATTGGTACATGTCTCTATACTAGTTATTGAACCTCACTATAGATATTTAGCCTACACAAGTGTTGCAAACTTTGAAAATTCAAATGTTAAAACGTTCATAACAAATACAAAACTAGCCATTTGTACCTTTTTTAACCATTATCGATACTCAAGCTTGCATACCAACTATTAACTAACACTACTAGAAAACTAAGGTTTAGTCATGGTTATTTGGTCACAATTTCACCTAAAATTATGACTAAAGACACTAAGGATAGTTACTTTGTTACCGACATTTCCGTTATGGCTTAAAAAACGTCACCAAAGCCTATGGTCATGGTTCCACTTAAAATCGTCACCATGGGTTTTGGTATGAAAAGAATTTTCCCTCCACTCTTTCCCTAAATACACTAACGCCATCCGTCACAGTTTAAAAACCGTCACCAAAGCGTATTGTCACAATTCCACTTAAAACCATCACCATAGGCTTTGGTACGAAAATAAATTTCCCTCCACTTTTTCCTTAAACCCATTGCCCCCATCACCTTCCCCCTCTCTCGACTCCCCAGCCTCCTCCCCGATGGCACAACTCCATCTCTCTCGACCATCCTTGACGGCACAACTCCCTCCTTGCTGGCCTAACGCGCCTCCTCTAACCATCCCCGCCCTAGCATCACCTCTCCTTCCCCTCAAGAAAGCCGTCGAGAACCCACAGCTACCCCCATCACCTTCCCCCTCCCTCAACTCCCTAAGCCTGTCCCTGATGCTGCAGCTTCCTCAACCATCTGATGCCCCCTTCCCTCTCTTGACGAAGGCACCTCCCATGACCATCCCTTCCCCAGTAGCGTCGCCCCTCCCCCTCGAGGTCGCCACCTCTCTTCCCTAGCAGCACCTCTGTTATGTCTCTCTTCCCCAGTACTCCCTCCTTACTGGCCTAAGGTGCCTCCTCTGACCATCCCCACCCCATCATCACCTCTCCTTCCCCTCAAGAAAGCTGTCGAGAACCCACAGCTACCCCCATCACCTTCCCCCTCCCTCGACTCTCCAGGCCAGTCCCCAACACCGTAGCTTCCTTGACCATGTGCTGCCCCCTTCCCTCTCTTGACGAAGGTGCCTCCTGCGGAAATCCCTTCCCCAGCAGCGCCGCCCCTCCCCCTCAAGGTCGTTGCATCTCTTCCCTGGTAGCACCTCTATTACGACTACTGTGCACACTGGTACACTTCATTTCATCCATTCTTCCTCCAACTCCACTTCTCTTGATATCTTGACTGCTAGGGTTATTGTTGTTATAGTACTTAGTTGATTTATTGACTGTGGATTGGCTTAAGGAGATCTACTGATCTCGGTGTTGAAGTGTCGTAAGTATACTTTTGGAATTAATTTTGCAGGTGTGGAAGATTCTTTTCTTTTCTGATTGAATAAGCATAAAATTTATGAGTTGCTAATCCTTCCCGGTTGTCTTCTTTGGAAGGAATTTAGAATATAATAATTTTTCAAGCATATCTCCCACGTTGACAGAGAACGCCACCGAAATACTGATCAAGTGAGTGATGCTTACATGTTCAATATGATTTTTTTCATTTTTATGTTCAATATGATTTGTCTGATATAATTAGTTTCTATGTTAGACTTCTCACAACCAATTCAATTGTATTGTTGGACTTATGAAAGGAAAATTCATCATTTCCCTCAATCAATTGCTTCCATGTTTGATAGAATTTACATTCACCTTAATGGCCAGAAACATCATATATGTACTTCAACCAAATAATAACAATACCATGGATTGGTTTAGTTTAAACTGAATTAAGAAAAGGATAATGAATGTTCTATATGTAAACACTTTGTCCTCATTGCACGATCTAAATGTCCCTTTAGAGCACCTGTTCTAGTAGAAATAACCTGTTATCCGTTCTCTATTCAAACTTATACTCAATCTAAAGCGGTGAAAGAAATTTAGGTTGTTGTGTGAGAGGGGTGTGGAAGGGAGGAATCCAAAGAGAGGTTATGTTTATCGATATGAACCTTTGAGGGAGACGAAACATGATGACTAAAATTAAAAGTTGTAATATATAATTCTTGAATAAATTAAAGAGCAATCTGTGTACATTAGGGAATGGCTTCTTAGGAGATGCTGAAACCATGAATTTGAATAATCTGAACAATACATTGTATAAGAATTTCTGACATAGACTGAAGAGGTAGGAGAGGGGGCATCCTACATGAATTCCATGCTCTAGCAAAGTGGAATCCACATTATTTTTGAAATAATAGAACAACAATCTACTCGAACTTCAGAATAGAGAGGAATATGCATACTCAATTCTTGTAGTTCTGCATTTCAATGAATTGAAGTTATCTAATGCATAGGCTGAAATGGTTATGAGTGAGTCGTTGTTCTTGTTATAAAATAGACTTCTAATAACCTCGTTAAGGCTCACATTCAAGAAGCAGGTCCTCTAATTTGTATCTGCAAATTGGGAAAAAAAGGAAGCTATCAAATGAAGGCATGTAATATAAATATGATTTTTTTTTTCAAAAAGGATTAAATGGAAATGAGTAAAAAGAAAGCATTCAAGCCACTCTTCAAAAAAAATATATATTAACAAAACCATCTAGCAATTTGTCTAGTCATGTAATATACTGTAATCCTAATTTTGTGAAATTTAAACTTAAAATAGATATCTTAAGCTACATTGTACTTCTTTTTGGACTTCTCCAACATGCCATCTACATGTCATTGCCATATCCTTTCTTTTCCAATATGGCAAAATAATGTCAAAATCAACATTTCAAAACTTACACAGGTGGTAGTACTATAGTATTATTGTTACAAGCAAAACTAGTTATACTACCATATGGTTCCTTACGCTACCCGTGGGTGCTTCCTTAATGAAAGGAAGTTGATGGATGGACAGGAAAATATGAAAAAGAAAAGAAAAATAAGGGAGGAAAAAGAGAGGAGGAACTAATATTTGAGGAAAGAACTAAAAGGGATAAAGAGAGAGGGGATTAGGGATGAGGTAGGATGCCGTATTGAGAAACAAATGAGGTAGTGATAGATGAACCCTTAGGTAGCCATAAGGAAAGAAAGCACGCTTGGCAAGGATGGTAGTGCGACAAGGAAAAGTAAGACAACAAGGAGGATAAAGAGTAGAAGCAAGAGTCACAATGAGTACTATCAGATTGTGGAAAGAATTCGATTAGAATCCATACTTCTTGGTTGATTTTTTGCACTCATAACATGCAATATATTTTTTAAATATATATACTTGCACTCGACAAGGAAATCAGACTAGAAACTAGATTCAAGATCAGCTCAAATGTTCAATGAGCCTGGCTTGAAAGCACTTATTGAGTTGATCTCAAGTCAAGGTCGTTCAGCCCAAGTTGGATGCCTAGGGATACATTTGACACACTTGTAACTTGTAACAATCTAAGTTACACAAATAATTGATTGACTCCAAAGACCAAGTAAGTTAGATTTAGTTATCAATGAACTTGTAACATCTAAATATGCATACATATATGCACAGACATGGAAAAAGATAGCTGCATATGAAGTTGGCTGGGATCATGATTTAATAATAGCCACCAACTCTGATGCCACAGATAGTTAGGGACCACATATTAAATGCGATTCTTTTTCATACTGATCAAATTGAATAAAAATTACCTTCAAAAGACCTATCTAAAATATTTAAAATAACATGGGCCCATATAACATAAGCCACTTACTCATAGCACAAGTAATTTTGCTAGAAATATAGCAAAGCACTTTGTGGTCAAAAGATCCTATGCTTAACTGGAGTTTTGGAAATATCAATAAGACATGAAGGAAAAGCTTGGTTTGATATAGCAATATTTATCAGAAATTCAAATAAAAAACATCAAAATGCAGCTGGCAAAATTATGGGTTTATATCTATTACACTTTAACAGGAAGAAAAGAAATAAAACTAAATCCAAAATCAACCATCATGAATAATCTAGCAATTAATCAACCACCCAAAAAGTCAAAGCCATCAAGAGAATGGGATTGGACTACTTACATTTTCATGGTTCATGTGAGGAAGAAGCTTTACCAAAGGCCTTGCCAATCTATTCTATTATCAAAGGCCTTGCCAATCTTTTTGATAGCAACCTCTTGGCCTATTTGGGAATTCATAGCAGCACTACAAAGAAATTCATGATAGTTAAACAGACAAGGAGTGAACACATGTGGCCTAAAGCAAGGACAAAATAATGAAATACAACTTCAATTGAAAAGAATGTCAAATATGTCAAATCACTCCAATTTGCTCATTTTTTGTCTTAAATCTCATGCACTCCTAAATGACTAGACAAAAAACAAAAATCTAGCAAAATCTAACAACAAACTCGATGGTTAATTTAAAACCAACTGACCATTTCATGCAAGGCAAGCTACAACTTATTTCCATAACATTGCAACCTAAAATTTAAAAGTGCTGACCCAAATCCCAAAAGTTTTGCAGACTATATACTTTATTATTTTATATACTATAATGTTCTAAGAATTTATTGTTATATATACTTTTGTTATTGTGGTTTTGCAGACTTCCTTTATGAACTATCACGTTGTCTTGAGAACTATGTAGAACTACTTTCTGTTATGACACAATATCTTGAATTTTTATAACACAATGTCTGACTTATGTTATTACTGTTCTTTTCTTTGTTAGTATTTATTTATGCAATTTGTAGATATCCACGCTTGCGCAACCTTAGATGCACTCGATAACAAACAATAAGAAATATAACCCTTAGGGTACAAGTTGAAAGGATAGGTAAAATTGTATTAATATACCTGCTCATTCAAGACTTATGATCATGTCATATGGACAATGTGTTAATGTATGTATATCTCACATATATGCATGGTGTGTTGTCTTTATAACATGCCATAAGTGTTGATCGTCCTCAGTTAGGTAAAATTCTGAACTAAGGAGGGTTCTTGAAGATTTGATCATAGGTGTTACTTGTTACATGTAATCCATGTTTGGAGAAATCTTGGTGACATCTTTTTGCTCTTCCCTGGTATACTAACTAAACTTACCTAGGTTTGTTAATCACCTTAAATTGGGTGTTAAAGGAATCTAGTTGAGGTTAGTCTTGGGGTATACTGGAAAAGTGTAGGGAGTGCTGCTGAAATTTCTCCAAGCACAGGTTGCATGTAACAAGTAATGTTGTGAACAAATCTTCAAGGATGAGCTATCAAGTGAAAATAATAACTAAAATATACAAATATTTGATTTTTCTTTAGGTAACTTACTTTCATTGTTTGTAGGTTTATTTGATAATAGGTTTCCACGGATAAGTCTTGGATTGGTTTGAGGATTTTTTATTATTTTCGATATAAGAACAGAGTAATTTCATTCTTAGACTGGGTATTCCATGAAGATAGGAAGCAATACAAAAGAGGAGAATTCTATGAGATAATTTGTTGTCCATGCAAAAGTTGTTTGAATGGATTTATACATGATCGTAACACAGTATTTGAACATCTAATTTGTACCGGTTGGCGGCCTCACTACACAATCTAGACTTCACATGAAGAAATCACTTACTCTTCTATTGGTAATGATGTTGAGAATCGCATTGAAGATATTGGAGGTGATAATGTTGCAGAGATGTTAGAAGAGATGAGGGCTACAAATGTTGATAATATAGATGATGATAATATGTTTAGAGATTGTAATCATTTTTATGATTCACTGAAGGCAGTAGAGGAACCCATTGCTCTTGGAATTAATTCCATGTCAAGGTTGTCATTTCTTTGAGAATGTTTCAAATTAAAGTGATGAATAAGGCAACATCTAAGTTAATGTCTGATGTCCTTAAGTTCATAGAAGAGTTGTTAAATAATCCCAAAGATTTCTTCAGTCATGGTATGATGTGAAAAAATAGTTTCGCGTACTTGGCTTGAAGTGTGAAAAGATTGATGCTTGTAAGAATGTCTGTATGCTGTACACTAAAGAAAATGAATGCTTGAATAGTTGCCTACAATGTGGAGAATGAAGATATGAAGAAAACACCAATTTAAATACATGAGGGAGGAAACGATCAAGGAAGGTACTGCATTACTTTCTTTTGATTCCAAGGCTACGTCTTTTTATGTCAACTAAAACTGCAAAGTGGATGACATGGCATCATAATAGCAAATCACGAGATGGACTTATGCATCATCTAACATATTCTGACGAGTGGGCTGCATTCGATAACAGGCATGCTCTATTTGCAGAGGAAAAACGTAATGTTAGACTTGGTCTTACAAGTGATGGATTCAATCCTTTCAAAAATATGCATCTGTCATATTCAATATGGCCAGTGGTGATCTTTACATATAATTTGCCACCATGGATGTGTATGAGTTCTTCGTTTATGATGCTGATGCTTCTCATCCCTGGGAAGAAGGTACCAGGAAATGCAATCGATGTTTACATGCAACCACTCATCGACGAGTTGAAATTGCTATGATATAATGGGTTGAAACATATGATGTAGCTAGAAAATAATTTTTTAAGATGTATGCAGCACTATTGTAGATTATTAATGATTTCCCAGCTTATGCAAATTTATCTAGTTGGAACACTAAAGACAAGTTGGCATGTCCTATATGTATGGATGATACTCATTACTTGCGTTTACCTGAAAGCAATAAATTATGTTATTTAAGGCATCATAGATTCCTACCAATTGAACATAGATGGCGATAATCCAAGTTTAAAGAAAAATTTGATGGTAAACCTTGCTGCTATTCATCCAAGAATCCAAAAAAATTTCTAAGAAAGATACAATTAGGTTGTCAGATACAAAATAATGGAGAAGTTACAACAAATTAGTAATATCCGATTGGGTCGTCTGTTTCAGAAAGATCTTAAAGACTTACGTAATTCTGGATTTAAAAAGAAGAACATATTCTTCTTGGAGCTCCTTTATTGGCAAGATATCACAGTTCATCACTATCTTGATGTGATGCATATAGAGAAGAATGTTATGCACATTTTAGATATGCTAAACTTAACGAATAGTCCAAAAGACACGTTGAAGACCCGTAATGATTTGAAGAAGTTGGGCATTCATCTTGAGTTGCACATAAATCACGAAGATAATGGCAGTTATGACTTTCCTAAGGCATTATATACTTTGCAGGATGAGCAACGACTGAAGATATTATCTTTTCTAAAAAATATCAAGGTTCCAAATGGATTCTCATCCTAGCTTTCTACATGTGTAAATGAAGCATTGAAGAAGGTAAGTGGGTTAAAGAGTCATGATTGCCATGTTTACATGCAAATATTGTTCGCATTAGCAATTCGTGGAGTGCTTCCTCAACTAGTGATTGACTCTATGACGAAGATAAGCAGATTCTTCAAGGTTATATATTCAAAGACATTGGATTCTCAAGTGTTAGACTATTGGGACAAGCAAATTGTGATCACACTATGCAAGATGGAGCAAATTTTCCCTCCTGCATTTTTCAATGTCATAGTACATCTTATGCTCCACCTAGCGAATGAAGTAAGGATTGCTGGACCAGTTTAACATAGGTGGATGTATCCAGTTGAGCACTTCTTGAAAAAATTGAAAGATTACGTCTTCAATAAGGCTAAGCTAGAAGGTTCAATTGTCGAAGGATATCTTATAGAAGAATGCATCAACTTTTGTGTGATGTATATAGATGGTCCAGATAATCGTATCAATTGATTGGAAAGGAATGATGATAGACAACACAATGAAAATGTGGAAGATTACTTTTCTCTATTTGATATCTGAGGAAGACCAATCATATGAATGGAATTTAAACCAATGTCTAAACATGATTGACGATTAGCTGATATATATATATATTAAAGCAGATTCTAGATTTTTATGATGAATTTTGAAAATCTTCGAACATTTCTAGATGTGAAGAAGACTTCATTGACTAGTTCAGAACTTGTGTGCAAGAAATGAAACAAAATAATGATCCGCAATGAATAGAAGATTTTGTTGTAATGATGAACATACCTTTTAAGTCATGCACATTATCACTCTGGATATATAATAAATAGGTTCAGATTTAGAGTGCAATCAGTTGATTATGTGAAGGCGACACAACATTCATGCATTATTGTGAAATGTGATGGCATACAAATTGGTTGTGATGGTTACTATGGGAAAATCAAAGAGATTGTGGAAGTCAGCTATAGTCATGATCGCTGTGTCGTCTTATTTAAACGTGTCTGGTTTGATATTTTTAACAGCATATATGGTGTTAAAGTAGACAAAGAAACTAGTTTCATAAGTTTGAATAAGGATTGTACAATTCTTCAAGCATTTGAACTGTTTACATTAGCTTGCCTGATAATAGTAGAAATGGCTGGATAGTACCAATAAGAACAATGCCACATGATTATTATGATATACAACATGATAAGGATCCTAACTTTGATTCTGAAGCATATTAAGATGTGCTACAAGATGGACGAATAGGTCATGGTGCAACGGATATTGATATTTACGGTAAATGTTTTCAATTAAGCTATTTTGTAGAGTTTAACAATTTCATTCTTAAAAATTTTTTTATATATTTTCTCCATTGCAGGTTTTCTTATTGTGCTGGGCTGATCTTTTACTTGCTTTGGCATACTTCTTTCGTCACATTGACTATATAAAAGTATGACATCATCCTTTTATAATTTCTAGCTCCTCTCTTATTTCCTGTAACCCAAGTTATGATTCTTTTTTTTAATGAATCATATAAGAGTAAGCTTTCTATTTTCAAGTTTGTGCTTTCTATACATAGTGGCATGAAGTATAATCAAACTGAAATTATTCTATTGGAATAATCAAAGTGAAATGTTCTACAAATAGTGGCATCAAGTTGGAGTAATAAATTTGTCACATTTAGTAGCCCTAAAATTTGGAGAATTTAATAGTACCTTCCATTTAGAAGATGTGCTTATTCACTTTATGAAAATTTATCTTTTGATAAATATATTTGATGATGTAATCATCATTCCATTGTATTTTTTGTAATTAATAATTTCTTTTACATCTGTAGATGGCACCTAAGAAGTTGATGGCATACAAAAAGCATCATCTTGATATGTGTAGTGATGACTCTTCATTTGAGCCAGATGACCAGGTCGAAGGACATGAGGGTGGCATCAACACCCAGCCTGAGCCCCAACATGATCCTCGACCCCACTCACAGCATGACCATCAACTCTAGTTGCCTTCCCACATGGCCAATCTTCAGACTTCGCCACTACCTTAGACTTGACTTCGATCTCATACTCAACATGCCATTATCCCACTTCATACTCTTGCAAAATCTAGGCCTCAGTATAGACCTCAACAAAATACATAGCCGCACTCTCAGCTTCCACCGAGGTATACACACCTTCAACCCTTACACCCTCCCCTGAGCCAGTCCCAATCCCTACACCCAACCCAGAGCCAGTCCTAGCAGCGGAAACCAACTCAGCCCCTACACCCTCCCCAAAGCCAGTCCCAGCAGCGGATACTAGCTCAGCCCCTACACCCTCCCCAGAGCCAGTCCTAGTAGCGGACACCAGCTCAGCCCCTACACCCTCCCAGAGCCAGTCTTAGCAACGGACACCAGCTCAGCCCTTACACCCTCCTCAGAGTTAGTCCCAGCAACGAACACCAGCTCAGCCCCTACACCCTCCCCAGAGCCAGTCCTAGCAGCGGACACCAGCTCAGCCCCTACACCCTCCCCAGAGCCAGTCCCAGCAGCAAACACAATATCATCCCCTACACCCTCCCTAGAGCCAGTCCCACCAACAGACACTAGCTTAGCCCCTACACGCACCCCAGAGCCAGTCCTAGCAGTAGACATCAACTCAGTTCGTACACCTTCCCCAAAGCCAGTCCCAGTAGTGGACACCAGCTCAGCCCCTACACCCTCCCCAGTGCAAGCCCCAGCAACGGAAACCAGGTTAACCCCTATACCCTACCTAGAGCCAGTCTCAGTAGCGGACACCAACTCAACCCCTACACCCTCCCCAGAGTTGATCCTAGTAGTAGACACCAGTTCATCCCTTACACCCTCCCCAAAGTTGATCCCAACAGCAAGCACCATCTCAATTCGTAGACTCTCCTCAGATCCAGTTATATGGCCAATCTCAATAGAATAGTCAGCCATAGAGTCAATCACTGAGCCAAGCTCAGGAGAAGAGTCAAGCAGGGTCTAATGGTATATAAATTATCACATTAATTTTCTTTTATTTTGACTATTTGTTTACTGAAGGTATAAAATCAAAGCCAAGGGGTAAAACAAGGAATTTGGAATTGAGAAAATTAACTAAAGGCTCTCGAATAACAGTTGAAGTAAATTGTAGCGGAAGATGTTCACATCACGCACCTTTTAATAGTAGGATCCCTACACTTGTGAGACTGTTGATCCCCCCATGCTATTTTGATTGGAGGCAGGTCCCTCAGCAACATAAGGATGAGTTCATTCGTGAGTTAGGGGTATTAATATGATATTGTTGTTATGTCATTCATTTGGTTTACTTAAAATCCTTTATCTAATTATTCATTATAATATAAAATGCAAGTGACGTATGATTGGGGAATAAATCCAATGACGACTACATATATTCTCCAAGTAGTAGGGAGGGCACTTTGTAGTTGGAGAGAAGAGCTTAAAAGCCAAGTAAGACATAAGCATAGATATAGAATTCATAATAACACAACTATTTACTTTTAGGTGTTGCTAACTTTTCTATATATATAAATAGTTCTTTATTGGTAAGAATTATGAGGATGCATTGAGAAACATGCCACTAGGAGTACAAGCTAGTCATTGGGTGGACTGCTACAAATATTAGGATCATGAAAACACAAAGGTAATTAATATTTTATATTAATTACTTCTATTCTAAAAGCAAAATGATTAAGTACCAATTTCCATAATTTACTGCTATAGGAGCAAGCTAAGAAAAATAATGCTAATAGGGCGAAAGCTTCGACTGCAATCCACTGCTTGGGACGGATGAGCATAGATACCTTGAGGGATACTTATGTAAGTACATTTTCACCAACTTAATTGACGATATAAAAATTATCGATTATAATATCTATTATAAAACTTACAAGTTAGGAGACTTAAATAAGAGAAGCTTAAATTGAGGATAACTTAATTTATAACCACATCTCAAATATGCAGTCAGATACCCATAATGGTGTACAACTTGATCGTGTTTTGATCTATGAGTGGAGTCATAGCAAGTCTACTACTAATGGCTCCTATGTTTGGATTGATCCATTATATCAAGAGAGACATGTAAGCTCGTTGAACTAAGTAATGAATAACTTAGTGATAAACATTTAGGAGAACTTATCAGAAGCTCAACTATGTGTAGGATCACATGATGGAGTTGTGCATCCTTCTAGTGATGGTATGAATGAGTAATCAGAGACCGGCCCATTATAGCCTAATACAGCAGAGCAAGCATTTAGGATAGTTATGCCCCCCGAGTATGGTGGTTTTGTTCGTAGTGCTGATGAGAGTGAGACTATTACTAGTTGGTATGGAAGAAAGGGATCAGGGGTTCAGAGAGGTTGCAACAGTTACAAACACAGGTGGAGACCTTTCAAGAGAAACTAAACGATGTTACATCAAAGTTGGATAAGACAAATGATATACTAGAACGATAGAGATATGAAGCACAACAAGAACGAGAGCAGATGCAAGCACAGTTTCAGGCAATCTTAAGTGCATTGGGATGAGGTGGTGCAGATCATGCTTCTTTTCACTTCCCACCTCATCCACCTAAAGATGACTGCGGAGGTTCTGGAACAGGCGGCATAAAAGCCATTACATAGTTGCTTGGATTTTTTTCTACTTTCACATGTCTAGTTTTATGTATACATTTCAAAACATGTGATGTATACATGTGTTTTATTTATGGATAGTATCATGCATGTGGTGAATGATGGAATATATATATGAATGGTAGAATATATATTTGCATTTGTGGTATATGAATGTGGAAAATAATGATATGAGTATGTTTGCATTTGTGGTATATGAATTTGGGAAATAATGATATCTGTATGTATGCATTTGTGGTGAATGTATGAGGCAGATTAACATGTTTCTTTGTAAAGTATATCTGAGTTAGGTGAATGTATGAAGCTTTCATGGTGGTAGTAGCACAAACAACAATAGTGGACTCTGGTTATTATTCTGGAATTTGCAATAAAGAGCTCATGTATCTGACCTACTGTTACGACCCGATTCCTGAATCCCTACGAGACACGAGAATCGGACCGACTCGACTGATCCCAAGACCCAGGCGTCCAACGAAAAAGTAACCAAAAGAGTAGTAAAACAAACCACATTCACCATCTATATAACTAGCAGTAACAAAATACAGCAGTAAAGAAAAGAACTACTACAGTATACACCACCACAACAGTAAAGAAATAAACAGGAACATAAACATGATGCTTACAATAAAAGAGTACAGTGGTAACAGAAACTACTCACTACAACAGAAGGAAAGGTACAGTGGGTACTACACAAGTAAAAACTACTGGGCTCTATTGGGCCCAGCACCCTCTGCAGCCGCCGACTCTGGCTGCTCAACACCTGGTCCTGAAAAGGTGACAAAGGTGACATGTCAGCGAAACGCTAAGTAGAGTGGCAACCAAGAGCTAAGAAAAACAGTAAGGTGGACAGTAGCTGTTATATTTTTAATCTCTTCCTTTATTTTTTCCATTTACTCATTATTGAATTATTCCTCAGATCTTTCTCTTGATCTTGAATGTTCCTCGTGGGAACGATCTTGATTGCAGTCTTTTCTGAAAGTAGAAGTAACACGTGGTGCTCTCCTGGTCGGGAGAGTCCTCCGTGGTGGTCTTACCCTCAGTCAACCACCCCAAGGTCACTGAGAGATGTAACTGTGACTACGGCACGCGCGATAAACGCACGGGTAGCTACCCTGCACTGGCACGTGGTCAGTCATTTCCGTTAATGGGTGCGCCCCAAAGCACAGTACGGAACCAGTATAGGGCAGAGCCCTCTCAATAACATGGGTCCAGCACCTCCACAGTAACCAAATAGGGGTCTTGCCCCTCCACAGTCCACGCACCCTCGCCTGACTACCCTGGTTTACCCAGTGAGCCTAACAAGTCGATGTAGGAGGGCTAGCAGAACCCCAGGGCCCGTGGGGTGGCTAGTGCTCTTCCTACACTAGTAGCTCTCCTCGGTACTGTGTACACAAGGGCCAAAAGTCGGTACAAAGTGGCCAGACCTAACCCCAGGTCCCTGAGGTGGCTAGCTCCACTCTGCACTAAACCGAGGGATAGTCACTCTCCTTGGTACTCTGTACCCAAGGGCCAGCTCACTTCCCCAATTCTATTCCATTCACTTCTCAGGAGCTCTACTCCTAATTCCCCGTAGGGTTCATGCTCATTTTTCTTTATCTCAGCCAATTTAGGTTTCATCATTCCAGCTTTAATTTTTATATAGCCCATGTTCTCAACAGTAATTATCCATTCATAAATAGGCAACTGTTAACCAATTACAGGTAGTTATCATTTTCCTTCCTACTTTTCCAAGACTGCAATATATATATTCAATCTAGTTTTCCAGTCCTAGGATTCATGCCATATCCTAGGATCTATCATTCAATCTAGTTTTTCAATCCTAGGATTCATGCAATACCTTAGGATCTATCATTCAATCTAGTTTTTCAGTCCTAGGATTCATGCAATACCCTAGGTTCTATTAATTATTCCACAAGTACATAATTTTTGATAAATAATTAAAGGGGCCACTCTACCCACAAAATCGGGAGTACTGGGAGCGTGATCGGCAAGCCTGTGCGCTTCCGCAACCCCCAGAGCTGCAATGGAATGGGTCCTAACACAAGGATCAATTACAAGGAGCTACTCAGAATAGGATACAAATACTGTAAACAGGTAGAGGAACTAAATCTGAGAAGAACGAAACTTGAAACGCGGAAAACGGACTTCGAACAGACCCTAAACGAGTCAAAAATGACAAGTCTGCCAAAATCAGACGTCTAGAACATCTTCCAGATGTCTTAAACGATGGCTCAGGTCACACCTTGATCTTGCGCGGTCCTTCAGACGTCCAAAATCCAGCTGAACTGTCTAGACCTAGTTTCCAGACGTTCGACTGTCACTTCGGACGTCTGGAGACCCTCTCCGTCGTCTGGTGCTGTGCCCAAACGTCCGATTTGTGTGGGAGGGCGTGCCCTTGTGCCTTCCCGAACGAGACCTACACGCACACACGATCGTCCTCAACACGAAATGAGGCAGAACTCCTTGGCGGGACGGCTGCATGGCCGTACACACGAAAATAGAAAGGATGGAAAAATATCGTACCTTTCAATGTCTGGACCTTCCTCCAGACGTCTCCTGCGTCGTCTGGACGTATGTCCAGACATCTGATTCTGGGAAATTTTCCCAGAATTAGGACCTCCTCGCCCTCTGCCTGCAGCGCACAGCCGTGCTGCGCCGCACTCGCCTGCTGCCTAAGCTGCAGTAGCTCCTCCCCAACACCATGCTTCCACTGTGCACCCGCCAGCCGGCCCTGGCTGCTCCAACGAGCTCGCACCCTCGCAGTCTAGCTCTTTCCCTCTCGCAGTAGCCCCTCCTCCCCACACACTCACAGCAGCAGCTGCTGCTGCCCTCACCCACTCACTCTCTCGCTGACAGGAAGGAGAAGAAGAAGAAGAAGAGGGCGATGGAGTGAGGGTGAGGGAGAGGAGATGGGGGTATTTGAAGGCTACCGTGGGGAGAGAGAAAGAAAAAGGTGGCTGTGCCTGTAGGGAGGAAGGAAAGAGAAGAAGGAGGGCGGTGGTTCAGTCTACTCGTGCATGCGCGCAGACGCGAACCCGTACGCTGAAAAAATTAAATTCCAAACATCTGGGAAGGCTTCCAGACGTCTGGACCAATTCCCAGACGTCTTAAATGATGTTTGATGCCAGGGTTATAACAACATAACAAACTGAAAGGAAGTTTCGTCCCAGAAACTTGCGTTAACTAGGGTGCAGAAAAGAATGATATATGCATAAAAAACTCAAGGAGGACCGAAGCCGATCCAAAAAGATGTACCCGCAAAAAGCTCTAGGTACCGCTCCAGCAACGCCGCCTCAGGCTCCTAAGTAGCCTCCTCGTACCGCTGGTTCCTCCACAAAACCTTCACCAGGGGTACTTGCTTCTGTCTCAGACTGCAGGCGGCTCTGTCGAGAATCTGCATTGGCCGCTCATGGTAGGTCAGGTCGTCGCTCACTTCGACGCTCTCGTGACTCAGGACGTAACTAGGATCGGCGACGTACTTCCTGAGTTGGACACGTGGAACACGTCGTGCACACCAGAAAGCTAGGGAGAAAGGGCAAGCTTGTAAGCAACGGGTCCAACCCACTCCAGGACCTCAAAGGGTCCCACGAACCTTAGCGTGAGCTTTCCTCTCAACTCAAACCGCTGCAGGCCCTTCATGGGAGAAACACGAAGGAAGACATGGTCCCCAACCTCAAACTGCACCTCTCTGCATTTCCGATCTGCATAGCTCTTCTGTCTGCTCCTAACAGTGCGGAGTCGCCTGCGAATCTGCTCGACCACCTCTTGACTCTTTCGGATCAGCCTAGGGCCAACCTCCCACTTGGTCCCCGCCTCAACCCAACTCAAGGGTGCCGTACACCTCCGTCCGTACAAAGCCTCATAGGGTGCCATGCCAATGCTCGAGTGATAACTGTTATTATATGCAAACTCCGCCAGGGGCAAGTGCTCCTCCCAAGAGCCCCTCCAGTCTAGTACACAAGCATGCAAAAGGTCCTCAAGTGTCTGTATCGTGCACTCAGACTGTCCGTCCTTCTGGGGGTGGTAAGCTGTACTGAACCTCAATCGCGTCCCCAGGGCCTACTGAAACTCAACCCAAAATTGGGACGTAAAGTGGGTATCCTGGTCAGATACGATCTCCTGCAGAACTCCGTGTAGACGTACCACGTCGCGGATATACCTCTCTACCAACTGTGCTGGTCCCAAGGTGACTCGGATCGACAAGAAACGCACTATCTTCATCAATCTGTCAACGATTACCCAGACTGCGTCGTGTCCTCGCTGGGTAACAAGTAAGCCCACCACCAAGTCCATGGTGATGCTCTCCCACTTCCACTCTGGCACTGGAAGTGGCTGTAGCGACCTTGCAGGCCTCTGATGCTCGGCTTTCACCTGCTGGCACACTAAACACTGCTGCACGAATTCACCCACATCCCGCTTCATCCCCCTCCACCAAAAGTTGTGTCTCAAGTCATGGTACATCTTCGTGTTTCTAGGATGTATGGTGAATCTGGAACCGTGTGCCTCAGTCAGGAGCTCTCTCAACAACTCCTCGTCTCTGGGAACGCACAGACGTCCCCTCATGCGCAGCACCTGGTCTGTAAAAGAGAAGTCCCCAGGGTCTCCTGACAGTACTCTGTCACGCAAGGACTGCAAGTACGGGTCGGCCATCTGTCCTGTGATGATGCGATCTATCAGCTCTGGCCTCGTCTGTCTCGTCACAGTCACTGCCCCACAGTGTCCCCGTAACTCTAGGGGTCGCCAACTGCCCATCTTCTCCAAGAGATTCCAACTTTGCACCTGTAAACTGGCCAAGTGTGCGGGCGCCTTCCAGCTCAAGGCGTCAGCCACCACATTGGCCTTTCCAGGGTGGTAGGAAATGCTGCAGTCATAGTCCTTCAGGAGCTCCAACCAACGTCTCTGTCTCATGTTGAGCTCCTTCTGATCAAACAGGTATCTAAGGTTCTTATGATCTGTGAAAATCTCGAAGGTCACACCATACAAGTAGTGTCTCCAGGTCTTCAGCGCGAAGACGATGGCTGCCAGCTCCAGGTCGTGCGTAGGGTAGCTATGCTCATGGGGCTTCAATTGCCGCGAAGCGTAAGCAACAACGTGACCCCTCTGCATGAGCACACCCCCTAACCCCTACAAAGAGGCATTTGTGTACACAACGAATCTGCCACTACTGTCTGGTGAGAATGGGAGCCGAAGTCATCCTCTCCTTCAGCTCCTGAAAACACACCTCACAGGTGTCTGTCCAAGAAAAGGGCACGTCCTTCCGGGTTAGCTGTGTCATTAGACGTGAAATCTGTGAAGAGCCCCTGATAAATCGCCTGTAGTAGCCTGCCAGTCCTAAGAAACTGCGAATCTCAGTGACCGTACGCGGTCTCTCCCACCTGAGCACTGCCTCGACCTTGGCTGGGTCCACAGCCAAGCCATCCCCAGAGATCACATGACCTAAGGTCACCTCCCTCAACTAGAACTTGCACTTGCTGTATTTGGCGTACAGCCGACGTTGTCTCAGTGTGTCCAAAACCATCCGCAAGTGCTGTCCGTGCTGTGTCTGATCTCGGGAATAGATGAGCACATCATCAATGAATACCACCACGAACTGGTCCAAGTACGGTCTAAACACCCGGTTCATCAAGTCCATGAAGGCAGTGGGAGCATTGGTCAGCCCAAACGGCATGACCAGAAACTCGTAGTGTCCGTACCGGGTGCGGAAAGCTGTCTTGGAGACATCTGCCTCCTTGATCTTCAACTAGTGGTATCCAGACCTCAAGTCGATCTTGGAGAATACCGTGGCACCTAGCAGCTGGTCAAACAAGTCATCAATCCTCGGCAGCGGATACCTGTTCTTGAGGGTGACCCTATTCAGCTGTCTTTAATCCACACAAAGGCGTAGGGTACCATCTTTCTTCTTTACAAACAGTACCGGGGCTCCCCAGGGAGACGCGCTGGGCCTCACAAAGCCCTTCTCCAAAAGATCCTGCAACTGAGACTTGAGCTCTCACAGCTCAAGTGGTGCCATCCTGTACGGTGCTATGGAGATGGGGCTGGTCCCTGGTACCAGTGAGATCTCAAACTCGATCTCGCACTCGGGCAGTAGTCTTGGCAACTCATCTGGGAACACGTCGGGATACTCTCTGACCACCGAGATACTCTGGAAGTCTGCCACAGGGCTGGGCTCTGCCACCACACAAGTCAGGAAACCTTCACACCCCTGGCTCAAAAGTCTCGCCGCCCGAAATGCAGAAATGCACCTGAAGCCTCCATCCACTGGCTGCCCGTGGAACTCGAAAGAAGGCAACTCCGGTATGGAGAAGACAATCTTTCTTTCAAAGCAGTCCACCAAGGCATGGTAAGTGGACAACCAGTCCATCCCCAGAATTATGCCAAAGTCCTCCATCTGTATCATAATCAGGTCAGCGGGAAGGCTGTGTCCCCCAACATTGACCTCGCAACCCGTGTATACCTCCTCAGCTACAAACAGCTGACCACTTGGACCTCTGATCATGAACGGATCCTCTAACAGCATACAGTCCTGCCTCAAACTAACCGCGAAACTGGCGGCGACAAACGAATGCGCCGCCACGGGTCCTGAAAAGGTGACAAAGGTGACACGTCGGCGAAACGCTGAGTAGAGTGGCAACCAAGAGCTAAGGAAAACAGTAAGGTGGACAGTAGCTGTTATATTTTTAATCTCTTTCTTTATTTTTTCCATTTACTCATTATTGAATTATTCCTCAGATCTTTCTCTTGATCTTGAATGTTCCTCGTGGGAACGATCTTGATTGCAGTCTTTTCCGAAAGTAGAAGTAACACGTGGTGCTCTCCTGGCTGGGAGAGTCCCCTGTGGTGGTCCTACCCTCAGTCAACCACCCCAAGGTCACTGATAGATGTAACGGTGACTCCGGCACGCGCGATAAACGCATGGCTAGCTACCCTGCACTGGCACGTGGTCGGTCATTTCTGTTAATGGGTGCGCCCCAAAGCACAGTACGGAACCAGTATAGGGCAGAGCCCTCTCAGTAACAGGGGTCCAGCTCCTTCACAGTAACCAAACAGGGGTCTTACCCCTCCACAGTCCGCGCACCCTCGCCTAACTACCTTGGTTTGCCCAGTGGGCCTAACAAGTCGGTGTAGGAGGGCTAGCAGAACCCCGGGGCCCGTGGGGTGGCTAGTGCTCTCCCTACACTAGTAGCTCTCCTCGGTACTGTGTACACGAGGGCCAAAAGTCGATACAAAGTGGCCAGACCTAACCCCGGGTCCCTGGGGCGACTAGCTCCTCTCAGCACTAAACAGGGGGACAGTCGCTCTCCTTGGTACTCCATACTCAAGGGCCAGCTCACTTCCCCAATTCTATTCCATTCACTTCTCAGGAGCTCTACTCCTAATTCCCTGTAGGGTTCATGCTCATTTTTCTTTATCTCAACCAATTTAGGTTTCATCATTCCAGCTTTAATTTTTATATAGCCCATGTTCTCAACAGTAATTATCCATTCATAAACAGGCAACTGTTAACCAATTACAGGCAGTTATCGTTTTCCTTCCTACTTTTCCAAGACTGCAATATATATATTCAATCTAGTTTTCTAGTCTTAGGATTCATGCCATATCCTAAGATCTATCATTCAATCTAGTTTTTCAGTCCTAGGATTCATGCAATACCCTAAGATCTATCATTCAATCTAGTTTTACAGTCCTAGGATTAATGCAATACCCTAGGTTCTATTAATTATTCCACAAGTACATAATTTTTGATAAATAATTAAAGGGGCCACTCTACCTGCAAAATCGGGAGTCCTGGGGGCGTGATCGGTAAGCCCGCGTGCCTCCGCAACCCCAGAGCCGCAACAGAATGAGATCCTAACACAAGGATTAATTACAAGGAGCTACTCAGAATAGGATACAAATATTGTAAACAAGTAGAGGAACTAAATCTGAGAAGAACGAAACTTGAAATACGGAAAGCGAACTTCGAACGGACCCTAAACGGGTCAAAAACAACAAGTTTGCCCAAAATTAGACGTCTGGAACATCTTCCAGATGTCTTAAACAATGGCTCAGGTCATACCTTGATCCTGTGCGGTCCGTCAGACGTCCAGAATCTCATTGAACCGTCTAGACTTAGTTTCCAGACGTCCGACTGTCACTTCAGACTTCTGGAGACCCTCTCCGTCGTCTGCTGTTGTGCCCAGACGTCCGATCTGTGTGGGAGGGTGTGCCCTTGCACCTTCCCGAACGAGACCTGCACGCACACGCGATCGTCCTCAACACGAAATGTGGCAAAACTCCTTGGCGAGACGGCTGCATGGCCGTACACGCAAAAATAGAAAGGATGGAAAAATATCATACCTTTTAGACGTCTGGACCTTCCTCCAGACGTCTCCTACGTCATCTGGACGTATGTCCAGATGTCTGATTCTGGGAAATTTTCCCAGAATTAGGACCTCCTCACCCTCTGCCTACAGCGCACGGCCATGCTGCGTCACACTCGCCTGCTGCCTAAGCTGTAGCAGCTCCTCCCCAACACCACGCTTCCGCTGTGTACCCACCGGCTGGCCCTGGTGTTGAACGCTACGAACCTACGCTAACGTGTTCGGTTTTGGAAAACCTGTCGTTGTAGTTCGAAAGCGAAGAATTCGTGTTCAACAAATAAAATTTATACCAAAATTAAAATTTCGGGTCGAACACAGGGAGGCAGACGTTTGATTTAAAAACTACACGTTTCTTTTTATTTGTTACAGAATAATTCAATTTAGAACCATCTAATTATTTACAATAAATAGAAGAGAGAGAGAGAGTAAGAGAGAAAGAGAATATTACATAGAGAAATCAAAATGAGATGTAGAATAAACAAGAAATTTTTGTATTGAAGAGATTGTTCATTACAACTAGAAAGCATAAAACAATTACTCTAGAAAGCGATAAATTTACTCTAGAAAGCATTAAAAGAATGGAGAGAGAAATGTCCTCCTCGACGATTGCTTGGAGGACGAGTAGATTAATCTAGAAAGCAGTAAATCTATACTAGAAAGCGGTAAAAAGAATAGGGAGAGAGAAATCATCCTCGACAGTTGCTTGGAGGACGAGCCGGACGGGACGACACCTGGACGAAGGAGAACGAAGCGGGACGAAGGAGGACGAAGCAGAAGAACGGGAACGAAGCAGTACGCCGTCGTCGTCGCGGGATCCACTTCTGAAGGGGAACAAAAATTGGACTTTATCTCGCGAGAAGCATCCCGGGTGTGGGACA
This sequence comes from Thalassia testudinum, assembly GCA_037157565.1. Classification (NCBI taxonomy): domain Eukaryota; kingdom Viridiplantae; phylum Streptophyta; class Magnoliopsida; order Alismatales; family Hydrocharitaceae; genus Thalassia; species Thalassia testudinum. The sequence continues at coordinate 14,907,397 of JAZHRO010000067.1, read as the reverse complement.
AGCTTCTCTTGAGCTTTGGAGGGGTAGAGAGGAGAAAGAAGGGATGAGAATTTCGTATGGAGGGGGTCTCCTTTTATAGTTGCAAGGAGTGGGGGCAAAATAAACATTACATCTTCAAAATAATAAATAAGGGGTCTTTAGTGACGGATAAATCCGTCACTAAAGCCCCGACGTGGCCGTCGCCGCCGCGCCCACGCGCGCCCGCTCGGCTGCCCGCGCGCGTAACGCCTACGCACGTCCGCGAAGTCTCAGCCGTCCGATCGCGAGATCGAACGGCTTAAATCGCGTCCGCGCCCGCTGCGTAGCGCGCCCGCTCGCGTGCGATTGCGCGTTACGCGCGGGCGTCCAATCGCGCGTCGTCCTGATTGAGCGCGCGCAGCCGTTGGATCTTCATCTGACGCTCGTCCGCGCCCGCTCGCCCGCGCCTTCCACCCCCTCACCGCGGCTCGAACCCGCGACCTCTGCTTCGCCCGCGGCTGCGTCACCGCTGCGCTACACGGACGAAATGGTCGCGCGGACGCTTTTAAGCGCGAGCGACCACAGCCATTGGATCTCCATCTGACGACGGAGAGCGATCGGGCGGGGGCCTTCTCAAAATGCAAGCGGCCGTTTGGGTGGCTGAGATGGTGCCACGTGGTGCCATCTTGGCCGCCCATCTTCTGGAAGTTGTAGATGGTGCCACGGATGTCGGATTGACTTGATTTTTGTGTCGTTGGGCTGCGATCGTCGATCCGAATTCATCCGTGTGGTCGGATTTATCATCTGAAGTGTGGATTTACCCCATCCTGGCCCTTGATCTTCTAGGGTTCCCGGGTCACTTATTTGATGCTACGGATGCCTGATTAGGGCTATCTTGGAGTCGTTGAACTCCAATCGTCGCCCTGATCACATCCATACGCTTGGATCTTTGATCCGAGGCCCTGATAAAATATTTTCCCTGTCCAAGCACATAAAAGGAGACAATTAACCTCCATTTTATTCAAACTACTCTAAATGCAAGATGATGCATGTTATGCAATATTTATATCATGAAATGCAATCCTATGCTTAAGAACATGCATAAATAGACATTTTAAGTAGTGTAAATCTGTTTACATCATACCCCCATGCCTATCTTTTGCTAGTCCCTAGCAAAAACTATATGCTATTTATAAAAGAATTAGGTTAGATTATTTGGACCTGAGTTATTTTCAATCATTAAGAAATTGTCTACTTAGGAACTGAACTTTCAAAGACACAACAGTGCCAGGGTATCAGCCAAAATGTAGACCGCCTCAAGCCCTCGCCTTATTCAAAGAAAATTTTCTTTTTCTCTTTTTACTCTTTTCTAATTTTTTTTTTTATTTTCAAATTTTCGGGTTCAAGAGTGGCTTTCTACGACCATTCAACTCACCCAAGATTTGATGAGAACCCTAAGTTTTAAGCATCTTATTGTGATTGTGATAGACTCGTTGACCGGCAATTAGAACTGACTTCGGATTTCTACGCCTCTAGGTGACCTCAAAAAGAATTCTACCTAAAGGTGTATCTTTACAACCGGTAGCTTTCTCCCTACTTTTATTTTTTAACGGGGTCAACACAAGGGTGAATCCAGTGTATATCTCCCCGGTTTATTCTACTTCTCCGCTTCTTCCTAAGTGTTTTGGAAATTTTTAGTGCATTTTCTGAGCTGGGTTCTGGATAACCGGTCAATGAGCTGTTACCACCGACAACTTGCAAGCCATACTCGTGCGGCGAAGTGTGGCTTATTTCTTTTTGTTCTTTTCTCCTTTTTGATTTTTTTTTTTTTTAAGTAGGTGGCTTCCCTGATCTAGGATTTATCTAAAGGCAGCAAAAAGAGAAAGGTCCAGTGACTGGGCTCTGGACAACCTACCTATGGGCTGTTACCCACGATAACTTGCCAGCCATATCACCCTAGAAGGTTCATTAGCTACCCAATTTCCGTTAGAATCGCCGAATAACGAGTCAGTGCAAAGAAAGTGTGTAGATGCTTAAAACTCAAAATTCCCTCAAATCAGAGGGCGGGTTAATAAGTCGTGTACTTATCACCCAAACTTATTTATTCCAATTATAATAGAATTAAGATGGCGAGGACTCGAAGATAAATCCACATTTTAGTGGATACACAGGCTAATTAAGTCCAAAGACCTGAGGGGTCTTTGTGTTCAGATCCTAATGTAGTATTTCCTAAGATTGCAAATTTTCTTAAACCCAAATTCTCTTTCCTAATTTCAAATTTTTTTTTTTATAAAAGAAAATAAACAAATCTACGGAGCTGACGAATGAATTCAGAGATAAATATCCACCCCCCCATGCCTATCTAATGCAATGTCCTCATTGTATTAAAAAGACATAAAACAGAGTGGAAAAGCGAAGAAAGCACCTGAATTACGTGAATATCAGGTCTGCTCCAAGATGAAAATAAAAAAGAACTGTATAAGTGCTGAGTTTAGTGCCTTCAGCTAGGCACACTATACAAAGAAAAGAAATGAAGAATTCACAAGTGCAGGTCAGAATTAATATAAACAGAAGAATCCTCCGACCTATCAACAGCGGTCCACAGATGTGGACCAGATTGTGGTGCAGACCCATCCCCCATAATCGAGAATATCTTAGGTTCTGGATAAAAATTACCCAAAACCTAAAATCAGAATGCAAGCGGGGTCGGGCCTGCGATTTATGAGGATGCAACCCAAGACCAAAAAGTCGGGTTACAGAGAATTGAAGCTCAAAAGGATAATCGTTGAATGTGTGCTTGAGTTGAACATCCTCGAAACAAATGTCATAAGGGTTCTGATTTGATGGTTTCAGCTTAAAAGGAACCCTTCGACTCAATCTTCCATTTCCTCCAAAATTAACTTCCCAAATCAGAACTTCCCCGCTCCTATCCTCCTCATTAAGTGTTTCAAATTCCAAGACCTCTTGTATATTCATCACCCCGTCTGGAATCTCCAAGTCTAAATGATGTGGCAGAATCAAAATTGACTTGGGTCTAATTATCTCAGAATTAGAATCATCAATAAGCTCAACAGGGTGTAGCTGATAATCAGGGCATTGAATTGATTCCTCCAGAAAATGCGATTCTGGATCCGTATCGTGTGCCCTAATAAGATCAGTTTCCTCAGTTATTGGGCTATCAAATGATCTATCAGATTCCTCAGGCCCAATCGTCTCACAAAAATCATGATCTGAAAACTCACGTGAGACTTCGCAACTTGAATCTTCACCATCAGGATCCGTATCAATGTATGTCCCAAAATCATTTGTCACTTTGAGTTCCAAGGAGACATACGTTTCCTCGTAACCCAGCTCAGGGATTTCAGGTGAAGAAATCAGATCATCCTTAATTGGTTGTTTTAATTCAATCTGGTCAGCTTCGTAACACGTGTCCCCCCCAACAGGTGCCTGAGCGGGTTCTGTCGTTGGCTTTCCTGAAGAGAGTTCATCCTGGGAATTATTCCAAGATTGAATCAAAGCAACCACGAATCTCATCTTCAATTTCGCTAATTTCCCAAGTACAAAACTCACCCGGGTTCTTATCCTTAACATCCTGGAGCCAATCCAACAAAGACTTGTTTAAATCATCAATCATTTCAATCAGGGGCTCCAATCTCTCAATGCAAGGTATTGGCTGAACTTCTAAAGATTGAATGATATTCCTCAAGTTAGCCAGAACCTTATCTTGAACCTGATTAACCTGAACCAAATGAGTTGGTTCAGGGTTGGGCGGGTTTGACATCAATGTAGAGGAATTAATGAATTGAGATTTGTTATACCCTTCCTGATGATAGGTCAGTTCAGATTGTTGAAAAGATGGTGATGACCTAAAGGCAGTGAAATCAGAGGATGGGTAAGGATCAGTGTATCCTTCTTGATTGTAGATCGTATTAGGTTGTTCATGAAAGGAGGACGATCTATAATCGATGTAGCCCTGAGAAGGATAGAAATTAGAATCAAAGTGTTCAGGGTTAGACCCTAAACACGGGGGTTCGGAATTATATCCCCAATCCGAATTATCCCAACTAATTGATGGTCGATTACAATACGAGTTGGGATAATCGTCATGTTGAGGATAATTTACAACAGGAGGGAAAGAGCGGGAATGCGTGAAATATGTGGAAGGATTCATGATACACGGGAGGAAGAAAGGTGCCCTGCAATACAAACAATCAAACCTGTCCTTAAATAGGTTAGCCTAAAGACCTACAGACTCTCAAAACCTGTCTTGAGATAAATGAACGATTTGATCTACTTCCGTCTGTTCAATCCAACCAGTTAGAAGGAGGGACTGGGGAGAAGGTTCTTCCTTCGGCTTGCGGCTCCGGTTCCTAGTGTACCCCCCAGCCGCGATCGTTTGACTCTGCTCCCCTAGCTAGACATCAGATTGAACAGTAGAAACAGACTAATCGAAAATAATCTCGTTCTGAGTTCTGAAGAGCGAGTCCAATCCTTAAGGCCAACGTCTACTCTGTTTTATTTAGGGCTAGGTTTGAATGTGCATTGGAATGTGATGGGCCCTTTAAATGGGTTGTGCCCTTAATGATTGATTGATTCGTGTGTGAGTGCACAACCAGTGGTTTTCAAGCAAGATTGTTTTTGATGTGGTGAATTTTAAGGTTCAAATCTTGCTTAGTAGCTTTTAGGATTCAACTTTAGGTGTTTTCAATCAAGTTTCATTAGCACACCAAGTTTTTGCAAGCACAGGTGAAGATGTTTTCCTTTAAAGTTTAAAAAGAATGTGGAGTGCCTGGTAAATCCCTAAGAGTTGAACCTAATTGGCAGCTACTTGATGAGTTGATTTTATTTGAAGTGGTGCGGCCCAATCAACTCAAATAATTGGCCTGTTGCACCACTTAATTAGGCACACAAATGATTACCTAATCTGATTTCTACTCAATTATGTGTTTGGATGTGTGTACCAGCTCCTAAGATTGGATTACCGGTTGAGTTTGAAAATCAGATGAGGTTGTGTACCTCTGTGAGATTTTTTTTTTTCTTAATGTGGGGGTTGGGGTGAGTATGGGTGTCAAACAACAAACAATCTAACCTTAGAGTTTATAAAAACACCTAAGTTGATTGATGTTTGAGTTATTATGTGATGAAATGAAATCTAATGGGTGGGAGGTGGGGGGTAACTCACAAAACCTTCTACAGCACTTTACTCCAATCTACGGCTTTTGCCTACCTCAAAAGAGTACCTGCAATTACAATAAGAAAGGAGAAAAGTGAGGTAAATGACTTGTAAGTTACAAAATGCGAAGAAAAATCAAAGAGCGTTGCCTCCCCGACAACGGCGCCAAAATGTTGAACATGTACGATCCTATGCTAACGTGTTCGGTTTTGGAAAACCTGTCGTTGTAGTTCGAAAGTGAAGAATTCGTGTTCAACAAATAAAATTTATACCGAAATTAAAATTCCGAGTCGAACACAGGGAGGCAGACGTTTGATTTAAAAATTACGCATTTCTTTTTATTTGTTACAGAATAATTCAATTTAGAACCATCTAATTATTTACAATAAATAGAAGAGAGAGAGAGAGTAAGAGAGAAAGAGAATATTACATAGAGAAATCAAAATGAGATGTAGAATAAACAAGAAATTTTTGTATTGAAGAGATTGTTCATTACAACTAGAAAGCATAAAACAATTACTCTAGAAAGCGATAAATTTACTCTAGAAAGCATTAAAAGAATGGAGAGAGAAATGTCCTCCTCGACGATTGCTTGGAGGACGAGTAGATTAATCTAGAAAGCAGTAAATCTATACTAGAAAGCGGTAAAAAGAATAGGGAGAGAGAAATCATCCTCGACAGTTGCTTGGAGGACGAGCCGGACGGGACGACACCTGGACGAAGGAGAACGAAGCGGGACGAAGGAGGACGAAGCAGAAGAACGGGAACGAAGCAGTACGCCGTCGTCGTCGCGGGATCCACTTCTGAAGGGGAACAAAAATTGGACTTTATCTCGCGAGAAGCATCCCGGGTGTGGGACAAGCTTCTCTTGAGCTTTGGAGGGGTAGAGAGGAGAAAGAAGGGATGAGAATTTCGTATGGAGGGGGTCTCCTTTTATAGTTGCAAGGAGTGGGGGCAAAATAAACATTACATCTTCAAAATAATAAATAAGGGGTCTTTAGTGACGGATAAATCCGTCACTAAAGCCCCGACGTGGCCGTCGCCGCCGCGCCCACGCGCGCCCGCTCGGCTGCCCGCGCGCGTAACGCCTACGCACGTCCACGAAGTCTCAGCCGTCCGATCGCGAGATCGAACGGCTTAAATCGCGTCCGCGCCCGCTGCGTAGCGCGCCCGCTCGCGTGCGATCGCGCGTTACGCGCGGGCGTCCAATCGCGCGTCGTCCTGATTGAGCGCGCGCAGCCGTTGGATCTTCATCTGACGCTCGTCCGCGCCCGCTCGCCCGCGCCTTCCACCCCCTCACCGCGGCTCGAACCCGCGACCTCTGCTTCGCCCACGGCTGCGTTGCCGCTGCGCTACGCGGACGAAATGGTCGCGCGGACGCTTTTAAGCGCGAGCGACCACAGCCGTTGGATCTCCATCTGACGACGGAGAGCGATCGGGCGGGGGCCTTCTCAAAATGCAAGCGGCCGTTTGGGCGGCTGAGATGGCGCCACGTGGCGCCATCTTGGCCGCCCATCTTCTGGAAGTTGTAGATGGTGCCACGGATGTCGGATTGACTTGATTTTTGTGTCGTTGGGCTGCGATCGTCAATCCGAATTCATCCGTGTGGTCGGATTTATCATCTGAAGTGCGGATTTACACCATCCTGGCCCTTGATCTTCTAGGGTTCCCGGGTCACTTATCTGATGCTACGGATGCTTGATTAGGGCGATCTTGGAGTCGTTGAACTCCAATCGTCGGCCTGATCACATCCATACGGTTGGATCTTTGATCCGAGGCCCTGATAAAATATTTGCCCTATCCAAGCACATAAAAGGAGACAATTAACCTCCATTTTATTCAAACTACTCTAAATGCAAGATGATGCATGTTATGTAATATTTATATCATGAAATGCAATCCTATGCTTAAGAACATGCATAAATAGATATTTTAAGTAGTGTAAATCTATTTACATCACCTGGCTGCTCCAGCGAGCTCGTACCCTCGTGGTCTAGCTCTTTCCCTCTCGTAGCAGCCCCTCCTCCCCACGCACTCATAGCAGCAACTGCTGCTTCCCTCGCCCGCTCACTCTCTCACTGACAGGAAGGAGAAGATGAAGAAGAGGGCGGTGGAGTGAGGGTGAGGGAGAGGAGAGGGGGTATTTGAAGGCTGCTGTGGGGAGAGAGAAAGAAAAAGGTGGCTGCGCCTGCAGGGAGGAAGGAAAGAGAAGAAGGAGGGTGGCGGTTCAGTCTGCGCGCGCATGCGCGAAATGCAAACCCGTACGCCGAAAAAGTTAAATTCCAGACGTCTGGACCAATTCCCAGACGTCTTAAACGACGCTTGATGCCAGGGTTATAACACCTACCTACCATTTTTTCCTTCGTTCACCCTTTTTGTTTAACTCTGATTTATGGTGTTGCTCTTTTTTTAGCGGTTACCTAATAGGTGAATAGCATGGATCCCTAACTAGAAACAAAGATTCAACATAATTCTTGGGATGGCTCGAGGGCTTGCTTTTCTACATGGCAAGGGAGCCAACCTTGAAGCTCAATACTTTCCATTGCCTTTGTGATCATGTTTTCTAGTAGTTGTGTATGTTGATTAATCATATTATGCATTAGTTCACTCTCAGGTAGTGCTAAAGTAATATTCATGCTTGTCTTCTCATGTTTCATGTAATTTCTGTGTATCATAGCAGATTCATGATTGTCACCGGAGTAGGACCCATTTCATGAAAAATTGTTAACTGGATGCACTCTTTATAGTAGTTAATCTAAACATTCTAATCTAGTTGTACTAGACAAATTTTCAATTCTGACTGAAAATCCTCATGCAAAAATTTGAGCCATATGTTTCCAATCTATCTTCCATTAGATTGATCATTCACATATTTACATATTTGGATTTTTATTCCCTTTAGGTTATGACAAGGTTATGTCTATTTGGAGAGGTTTTGGTTTTCTCATAGACACAAAACTCCATTTGCAAGACCCTACCCATTTGGCAACAGAAGGACAAGTTCTTGCAGGTCCTCAAGGCCAACCAAACCATGACAATCAAGAAAGGTAATTAATGTGATTCCTTAACTTTTTTCATAATGTTCTCCAGCACCATGACAAGCATTTTGTGCATTAAATAACAAAAGCATTTGTGTATCCATGGGAAAACCATATGTAAAGGCATCAATTAGATTAACTTATTACCTAAAGTAGAGGCTCTGACCATGAGAACTACACCAGTCCTTTTTCTATTACACAGTTATAAAAAGTAATCCTGCTCCATCTTGTAATACAAGAAAGAAACAAAGCTTTCCTAAACTAATGAACACCTAAAGTGGAGATCTTAACTGATCTCAATTATATTAATATCCTAAGATAGGCTATTTAAATAAAATTTGAGAACTTATTATTTGTGGGAGTTTTTGCTCCATTTAGTGTGTGCTTTTTTTAATTATGGATGAGGTGCATGGGATTGATCCCCCTCTTGATTCTGTTTCAATGATTCAAGGAATAGAAAGTGGAACCAATGATAAACTCTCCATTCTAGGCACTACTTTGTTGAATCCAGTAGATTTCATATCTAAAGATAAAGAGAAGGAGGCTCAACTAGAATTCCTTTGTCACTGACTGGTGGCAACAGTGAATCACCACTTGTTCTTCATGTATGTCATGTACCTGCAAGCAATACTCTCTATAATTGAAGTCAAATGGTTGCCTAACATGTTGATCCCATCGTTTAGTGATGGCATTTGATAAAGTATTTTTGGTTATTCCTAATTATGCTTCAGTTAGAATTTTTTGAATCCTGTAATATTTTGCGATTCCTCCTCTCCATATTCCTTATTCAACAGTAGCACTCCTCTAACTTTCGAGGTTCTCCAAGTCAATATCATCTCCATTCTCGTCTCTCTATTTTGCTCATAGCAATAAATTTAGATGCATTTACATGTCATACATTTTCTGTAGACTATTTGAAGGTGGTTTGTATAGTAACTTGTTCACACCTTACCTGCCTTTCTAGATTGATGCAAATTTTGTTCACGCTACTACTGCCTTGCCTTTTGTTTTCACATAGGTAGATAGATAGATTTTGGGGCTTAGCATGTATTATATATATTTGCTTCTTTTCCATCTTTATTCCAAAAAGATTCGCCTTTCCAGATGCAGCAGCAGCAGGTACAAAGTAATTTGTCTACGTCGTGTGTTGGTTGTCATTTATTATTGTAAATCACACTTGTGTACCTTGTGCAAGGGAGGGGTGTGGTGGTGATGCAGTAGTAGCAACAGAGTACTGCCATGCGATGCAGCAGCAGTAGCAGATGCAGCAGCAAGAGGAGCCAAGATCTTTCTGCTCTTGGCAAAGTGGTAGCTTTGCCCTTCAGATTATAACCCAGCCACTAAAAGGTTATCGCACATAATCTATCCATGTTACCAAACTGGGATTTACATATTAGATGTGGACAGTCTCAATTTATTGTTGAAGGGCTATTTTAGTTGGCCACATGACATGATATTAGCTACCTTCAGTTTGTGTTTGTTAGTATCCATGAATGTTTGTGTGGTTGTCTTTGTTTTTTGAATCATATCTCAGGCCAGAACATTAGGAAATTGGTCAAGGATGGTTTTATCATCAGGAAACCCTAATAGATTCATTCTCGCTCCCGTGCAATGAGTGTTTTGGAATCAAAGAGGAAGGGGCACCATACTGGCTATGGTGAGAGTCTAGTTTGTTTTGCTTGCCTTTTTTTTCTTTTTAATTCTTCTTATATGAAAATTTTTGTTTCATAGATACAAGAAGGGGTACTGTAGAGGTGAGACTTCCAACCAATGTTCTATGGATGCGTAGGATGCGTGTACTATGGTGCTTGCTGCGGAAGTATAGGGAGGCAAAGAAGATCGATAAGCACATGTATCATGATATGTACATGAGGGTGAAGGGTAATGTTTTAGAATGAATCCCTTCTTTACAACTTTGATCCCTTCTTTCATTATTCTTTTAGAATGAATCCTTGAGTGCTCTTCAATGCTCTGGCCTGTATCTTTTTGTTCATGTAAAAATTTCATCAAAGTGGAATCAGTTTTGATCATCTATTATGATTTTAGTAATATGCATGAGTAAATAATCCATTTCTTTAATAAATTAAGAAAAATCTTAGATATTAGTGGACACTAGCACGTGTATTCCTTTCACATTTTTTTTGTTGACTCCTAGAATCATCTCTTCGAGAGAAAAAGATTGAATTTAAAAATTCCTTGGAGCAGCCTATATACTTAACGCAATCAATTTCCTTGATTTTTTCCCTCTTGTTTCTAAGTGCCAAATGTTGCTTTGTAGAGTAGCCTATAACATCAACTTGTGGGCTGATTTGTTCTATATACTTGTCAATAGATTTCCATCTTGTGTGGGTTAGCTTCAGACATCCTAATCCATGTCCATATCTACAAAAAAAAAAAAAAATCCATATCCCTATCCACAAAAACAATGACTTCCATATGTAGTGGAACTTGTGAGACAAATGAAATTAAGTCTATGTCGCTTCTCTTCTTTGTTTTCCATCTCATGTAATGTGATGTTTCATGTGACCTAAAGCTAGGAGCCGAAGTTAAGATTACAGAACCAATTGGGAAAGAGATGCTCATGCCAGTTGATCCTAATGCAACCATCATTATGGTAATTCTACCTTCATGAGTTAGTAAAATCAGCATGTCATGCCTTCCTTAAATATCTATGTTAGTTGATTTGGTTGCCCGTGTAAATTGTAGCTTGGAACTGGGATTGGTATTGCCCCTTTTCGTGGGTTCTTGTGGAAGATGTTCTTTGAGAAGCATGATGACTACAAGGTGCAACAAACCTATCCTCAATAAGTGACTGGCTAAAAACTGTTGCCTTTCATCTATTTAGATGTAGCATCATACCTCGGATTTTTCCATTGACATTCTTTGGGTTCTAATATTGGATTGTCCATTTCTACATGCAGTTCAATGGGTTGGCTTGGCTCTTCCTAGGTATTCCTACAAGCAGCTCCCTACTCTACAAGGAAGTGATTGCCTTGTAATTAGTTTTACCCTTAGTTCCCACTATTGCTTTACTCAGGTATTGTGCAAATGGCCTCCATGCACTTCCTTCCACTTTTCTCTTTAGAGATTTTGGATTAAACAATTACAAAACTATTAAATCAATTTTTGCATTGTTAAGTTTTACCCTCCACATCTTCCTTAACACCTATCAAACTTGCACTCATTTATTGGTAATACTTGTTCATTTGAAAGTTCTACAAGATCTTTGTTTGAACTCAGAGAATAACAAAGCTAAGTAATATAAGATGAATTCCTTAATTTGCCGATAGCATTTGTCACCTTTGATTCGCGATGGGGGGCTGCAGTTTGTGCACAAACACAACAAAGTAGGAATCCAACTCAATGGTTAATTGATTGGGCTCCAGAACCTCGTGATGTTTATTGGCAAAATCTAGCCATACCACTTGTTTCTCTTGGCATCCGAAGGCTTATCATATCAATCTTGCTATTTTTGTTGATGTTTTTCTACATGATACCAATTGCTTTTGTCCAATCTCTTGCAGATCTTGAGGGTCTTGAGAAAGTTGCTCCGTTCCTTAGATTAATGGTGGAACTGTAAGTATCGGTTGTCATTCTAATAATCTTGACTTATGATTACAAACGGTGGTTTGCATTGGTTAACATGTTAAGTTAGGACAACTAGTTAACTTGTTAATATATACATTTTTGTAGTTGTAATATCTATCCATGTTTTTCTTGTGTTGAAAAATATTGAAAATTTCAAGATGCTTCAAATTTAGGAATGAAATTGACATGTTATAGTTATATCTCAAACAGAATTTTGTGAAAGGTATTTTCTTGAGATAGGAGCATTGTGGTTTTGAAAGTGTTTCTTAGTCACTCTGGTGGAAAAATGCATTTACACCAAACAAAAATAGTTTTTTTTCATGAGAGAGATGAATTGTGACTGCAATTCGTCTCTCTCAACACCGACGTAGGGATGCAGCTTTGATGATTGCTGGAACCTTCTGTCTTTGCAAAGTTTGTGACTATATTATTTGGTTTGAATTTGAATCTTATTGGAATCCTGGGAAAATGTTCTACACCCAAGTGCTTGCTAGTTGCCATAAGTACATAACCCTCTTTGTGGTTTTGTGAGGTTTTGTAAGTTCTACACCCAAGTGCTACTGCCTTGCCTTTTGTTTTCACATAGGTAGATAGATAGATTTTGGGGCTTGGTAGGTATTATATATATATTTGCTTCTTTTCCATCTTTATTCCAAAAAGACTCACCTTTCCAGATGCAGTAGCAGCAGCAGATGCAGATGCAGCAGCAGCAGGTACAAAGTAATTTGTGTACCTCGTGTGTTGGCTGTCATTTATTATTATAAATCACATTTGTGTACCTTGTGCAAGGGAGGGGTGTGCCCCTACAAATAAATATATTTTCTGATGATGCATAATCTCTTTTTAACTGTTAAGTCTTAAAATTTTGAGATTGAGCAGCTGATGTTATAAATGCACTCTATGTTTATAAATGCACTCTATGAGTCACCTTTCCAGATGCAGCAGTAGCAGCAGATGCAGATGTAGTAGCAGTTGGAGCCATCCTCGGCAAATCATATGCCATTAGCAATTAACGACAATGCCAAGACATGGAATCCTCGGTAAATCATATGCCATCAGAATCTATTAATACAACAACTCTGTTGAATTTTCTGATTTGGCACTGGTACTTGAAATAATAATTTGCTTCTCCTTGTGATTAGGCTTCCCCCCATAATGCAACAGCTAATAGTAAATTCTTTGACAAAAAAAAAAAAGCTAGTACTGGAGTTAACAAATTTGAGATTTAACAAAATTGGCAAGGGTATAGCCCACAATCTAAGTTGACTTACTTTTGATGGAAGGATCTTTTACATGGAGAAACTTTAGAGATCTGAAAACCACCGAAGGGGCATCCCATTTAGTTTTGGTTGGTTTATCCATATAGTAATCACTTGTTTTATCCATATAGCAATCGAAAGTGATCCAAGAAGTATCAAGCTGCTATATGATCTTCCTGCAGAAGGCATATCCAAAGAGAGGATTTTCCATAAGTAAATACCCTACTTGTATATATGTTTTCTGATTATTTCAAAGGCATATGTCCAACAACTTGAAGATAGTAGATTGAAGCTCACCCAGCTTGAGCAGGAACTTCATCATGCTCGACAGCAGGTACGATTTGTACCCACATGAATCTAGTGTTCTATTGTACATTTCTTTTATGAGGCAAACTTATGAGATACATATTGGGTCCTCAACCTAGTGTCATTGGTTGCAGGTGTATTTATTTCGAGTTCTAGGGATCAATTCCATTCAATGAGTGGCAATGGCATGTCGCATATTGTTTTAGTTTGGTTTTAGTTTGGTTTTAGTTTGTAATTTCTCTACAGCCTGATAATATATTTGCCGCTTGCCTCTGTATTTTTTTTGTTTGCAATACAATATGCTTAAATGAAACCCATTGATAGGATAAGTACTTTCTTTCAGCCTGCATTTATATCACTCTTGGAGATGCAGACCGAAGATGATAACAAAGTTTCTGAATTCATTCTCAGAAAATAGTTTCTGATGATATGTATTGGGCTTATAACCATTTAATGCAGATATTGTTGATTTGTCCTTAGGAGTTGGTTAATAGCTTTTCTACTAACCAGAATGGCAGATTATCTTCATAGTTGGATCGAGTATTCTAATTCTAAAGAAACAAATCTAACCTAGACACTTTTTAGATGCAGAAGGATGCATAGCTGATTGTTGCTCACCATTTCAGAGAAGAATATGCTTCCTTGGATAGGATACATCTTTCACAACCTTGCCCATTTTGTTTTTCCTTTATTCATAATTTTTTTGTGCTTGCACCTTCTGATCATCTCCGAGGTTTTAGTTATGGAAACTCGGGATATTCTTGTTTGGGGACTCTGGTGTTGTGCTTAGGGTCTAGTGACAGGAAGGGTTATAAAGTTAAAAGAAGTAGAAAGTATTAGATTTGGAAGTGTCAGCCTTATTGACCAGTAGGAGTGAACAATTAATGTTGGCCAAAATGGGCCAACATGTGGTCTCCATTTGGGTTAACTCTGCAACATGCTATTTGAAAAAAATGTTTTTCTTTTGTTGTTTCTTAGGAAATTCAATACGTTGGTCTCTTTTGGATCATGTGTGCTCCCACAGTTGAGGCTCTTTATATTTTTCCCCTCTTCATGTTGCCAACTGCATTATTGGATTATTTTGGAGGAATCCTTGGTCATGCACATCCCAGAGTCCTCTATTGACTATGTGCTGAAAATCAACTTTGAACATCTCTTGGTTAATGTTGGAGTTTAAACTTTGGTCAAATGTAATTACGATATTTAAGGGTAGGGAGCATGCAGCTCACCTGCATAAAAGTTAGCTGTATCTTCTTATCCGTTGGATTGAATGGATTTGAATCAACAATCTTGATTAAACACTCAAAGCCCACTCTAATCCACCCTCGACCCATCAACAGTCTGGATTTGAATCAACAGTCTGCATTGAATCACACCGCCAACCTAAGCAAAAAATTGCCCATTTCCTCAAGCAAGTGGCAATTCAAGGTTGCTATTATCCCTAGGTCATAGGCATCACTGCAAGTTTCCAGCAACCACCATTGCTTCATCTGCTAGTGCCGCCAACTAGTCATTGGACATCATAAGCCCGAGCCATGCAAAAGAACAAGATTCCATGTCATGACCAAAGACACATATGAGGGAGAAACCCCCGATCCTTCCTAAAAGCTCATCACTTGTGTTCTACTTGCACTAGGATACCCTCGTCCTTGGAGAAATCCTCAGCTTTAGGAGGAATCTCTGATGAAGTTTGAAGGAGAGCCCATGGATAATGGAGGATAACGTTGGTAGAAGAATTAGGCATGGAGTAGTCATTTATCAGATGGTGTCATTGAAATCTATGACCAACCGATGAAGACATATGGGATTAACTCAAAAAAAAAGGTGATGTTTGCTGATAGCAGTCACCTCATACTCTTTCTGGGTCAGCAAGTAGTCATGAAACATGCATTTGGTTGCATAAGGGAACAATGTTATCTACTGTTGGGACTACATAGGTGAATGAAGTCCATGGAAACAAATAAAACAAGTAGCTCCCTTCCTAGAAATATAATATAAAAGGGGATTTGCTTTAGGGATCTGCAACATATTGAGCATCTAGGATCTACCAGCATCATAGACCAGATCAAGCTTAGCGAGAAAGTGAGTTGTCATTGTCCATAATGACTATAGGGAAGAGACAAGCATATAAGTATTCAACCCCTATTTGAGTGACTAATTGATTTGAATGGTATATAATTTAAGTTATATAGTTACATGTTTTACAATTATTGAGGTGTGACTGAGGCTTTCCTTCCTGTCTTTGGATTTGTTCAAGTGGTCAAGGCCTCTGTTTGTTAGCATTGAGGCCTTGGAATTGAAATTCGGCATTATTAGCCAGGGTAAAAGGCTGCAGGGTAAGCACGAAATGTTTCAATACCTTTTACTGGTTCTCATGACAAAGGGGGTTTTATTGCACTTGCATGTATAATGAGGTCTGCTTCAGGATTAGGTTCCTTGCTAAGGGCAGATTTGTGCACATTAATATTTTTGCTTTAAGAGACCTTTGGTCACGATTTATAAACCGTGACAAAGGAACCTTTGCTGACGGTTCGTTAGCCATCACCAAAGGCAACCTTTGGTCACGGTGACCCTTTGGTGACAGTTGGTTAGCCTTCACCAAAGGTAACCTTTGGTCACGGTGGGCCCTTTAGTGATGATTAAGGAACCATGACCAAAGAAATAACCATGACCAAAGCTCTCCGGCTTTGGTAACGATTTTAGATGGAACCGTCACCAAAGCCTTTGGTCACGGTTTTGGGTGGAACCATCACCAAAGACTTTGGTCATGGTTTTGGGTGGAATCATCACCAAAGACCCTTTTACAATGCAACTTTTGCTGTCGCTAATTAGTGATGGTTGTAAGCCATTTGGTCACAGTTTTTTACCGTGACCAAAACCCTTATTTGTTGTAGTGTAATTTGGCTTCTAGACTTCAAAAAATTATACATGAGGTACCATTGTGGTATAACTTTTCAGTACCAGTAGAACAACTTGTTATGGCTAAAAAATTGATTCCTTATTAATTCTTCCTAACTCAATTTGATTTAATGCTAATTCTTTCTCTAACAGCTAGTACGAAACCATAAAGCCCATAAATAGGCCTCCAAAGCATCCCTTTGGAGTACACAAGCATAAGGGAAAAAATCCCTTCTAAGAATTCTCTTCTATTGCCTTCATACTCAATTCAAGCTCTCCAGTAGCATCCACACTCTAGTTCTCAAAATTCCATTATTCTCTTGATTTCCCCACACTTATCAAAATACCTCCCGAATACATATTGCATCCCTTATGCAATTTCTATATCCCTCACAAAAAGAAAAAGAGTTTCCCCTGAAACCTCAAAGCAAATCCCAACCCTCAAACCTCTCGAGCACCCAATTCTTCCTTATTTTGCCAATTCCCATTCGCCCAAACATCCTACATGCCCATTATAAAACCCATTTAGTGTCTTCCACCATCATGCTCTTCTCACACTCGTTCATCCCCTTCTATTCCCTACCATTGTGGTGCTCAGTCTCATCCAATACCTCCTAACATCAACTGTACCCTACTAATCATCGTGGCACCCAATCACACCCTATGCTATTATTATGACCTGGAATCGAATTTCGAACCCATTCCTGAATTAAGTATGTCAAGACAAATTTGTTGACACTTGTCTGGTGTGAATCAAGTTAACATGACCCATCAATGAGAAAACTTTCTTGGCATATTTCATATATGGTACTGTTGGATTCCTCTTGTCACAAGCTTTCTTCTACTTCGTAGAAATTTGAGTTGTGAAACTCAAGTTACGTACATGTGAAAAACATTGAATAGACTGTAGGCACATGTGAATCGTAATGGGGGGTATTTTTGTCCGAACCAAGTTCTAGCTTTCTAAGATCTAACCCTACCCTAGTACTATAAATAGTACCCTTAAAGCACCGTGCCTTCATCACATTGGTCCTTGTGTCAAAAACTCGAGAAATCACAAGAAAGCGAGAGAGAGAGAGAGAAGAGAAAGAAGAGAAAGAGAGAGAGGAGAGAGAATAGAGAGAGAGAGATCCTTCTCTCACTTACTAGTATGCACTTGAGAAAGGAGGGTGGGGATAAATACCACCCTCATAAGCAATATATCTAACAAGTAAACTATAGTAACTCGAATCCTCAAGTGTGTCAAGTCCACTGTCAATGTATGAGCGGATTTAGTGTTATGAGAAAAATACAACCAAACAATCACACAAGTAAACTATGGTTTATGATGTAACCTGCAAAGAAGTTAGGTTTCTCCCTTCCTTCCTTGTGACTTTTAAGGCTGCTTAACATTGGTGTTTTTACCTGCATAAAAAAAAGAAGAAAAATTACGTTTAAGGGAAAGAAAGTCACTCAATGACCTATAATAGGAATATGATAAGACTATAAATTTGATGCATGTAGATAGCATTAATTATAGCCTTGTTAGATGAAATGCAGGCAAATAGGATCTCCCCATTTTTCCCCCATGCCACATTAGTCATCAATGCACTTATTATTATCATCATGACTATTAGAATAACTAGCGCTAGTGAAGCAATATATTGTGGTCATAGATCACTTGCATGCAAGGTTGCCATCCTCTCCGTAGATGTCCTAGTTTGACGAGTCTCTTCAATGCTACAATATAAAGGCAAGACTAAAGATATTATAGTGATCACAATCAATTTAAGACATTACAAAGCAAATACTTGTTGGTGATGAAGAAAAGATCCCTATGCATGCATCATGCATGCAACACATGGATGAGCTTAAAAGGAAAAAAGTCCACCTAGCCATTCTTCATCCTCTCACTGACCTTCTCATCAACTTGTTTACTTCTATTGCTACTTACAAGTCTTCAATCTCAGCTTGGAATTGGCAACTGGCAAATCCCCCGCTTCTCCTTTGTTTCATAACTATCTTTTTGCATTTTCCTCTTCCTCCTTCTACTCTTGTTCTCACCACTGTAACCACCACCTCCAACTTACCACTACAACCTCTGCCCCACCTCTCTGGCTCCTCGTCGAAGTTTTATGCATCTCAACTCCTCCCTGACTACCACCGGTGGCTTCTTCCTCATCAAATATAGACGGTTCACCCTCTCTAGTTCTTGCTCAACGTCCTCCTCTTCCTCGACTTCAACTCCATGGATTTCTATCTTGGCAACCATAGCATAAGCTCCCCTCTTTCCCTCTTGTTGATTTGATGTTTTATTGTAGTTAAGATGTATCTTGTTATCTTGCATGAATGTTGTTTGTTTTAAGTAGTGATTTTATATTTCTTAATTGAGTTGACTATGATTTAGAAGTTTCTAAATCTTTTTAATTTCATATTGGATTTGTGTGTTAGATTTAGATGTCTAATATCACACATGTTTAATTTTTAGTGTTTTTATCGATTGGTAATTCAATGTACATTGTGCATGTTCCTTTTTCTCATACAAATCTAAGTATGATTTTAAAATAGATGCGCATTTTTCTTCATATTGAAATCATTACTTCTCTGAGTTAGAGTTTAAGAACAATGATCCTGCATTTTAAAAATCATTAATTTTCCTTCTTTTTAAATAGTTGTTAAGTTCATTTTCATGCCTGTTGTCTTCTAAAAATCCATTAATGCTACATTAGACTTCATATAAGTTTTAAGTTTGAAGTTAATTTTTATTTTTGTTTCAAATTACATAAACTCTCTTAACTAACCTAATTAGAAAACTCTTTCAAGTCTCCAAGCGAAACAACACGGAATCACCCATACTCATAGTTCGATATATAAATTATTAAACTTGGCGCTCTAATTGAGCTACAACGATAAATTTTTAACAATCGTGATTTGTGCACGTCAGACTAACCTTGCCAAGTTTTTTGAGGAGAGAGACCATTATAGCCTCAAGATTCGTGAAGGGCTCGTGACACATGAAGGGTTAGCGGTGCACACACAATTGAGTGTTTTTGACACAAATGGCCTCTTCCAACCTAGTGAGAATAAGGGCATTACGTCAAGCCATGACTTATTGTATGAGGGGCAACACGTGAAGTACGATGCCATATACACTACCTTGGAGATATTTCACAATACTTGTAGGGCCCCTAAAATGAGAAGTTAGTTCGTCTCATGTGGTTCCGATGCAGGCTGTTTATTTTGATTCCTTCTATTCGATTGATCTTCCAAACATTGAATCGTTTATCCTATCGAATCAAAAATTTCAAACAATTGAGATTTTATGCATCCGTGATGCCACGCGAAAGACTATTGTTCCCAACATCCATACCATTAGCACAATAATAATCTTATTTCCCTAGGTTATAGAATTATATGCTTTATATGTGTACATTCTTCATAACAAGTGGGAAATTTAATTTTGGCACCCAACAAACCTTCCCAACATCCATACCATTAGCACAATAATAATCTTGTTTCCCTAGGTTATAGAATTATATGCTTTCTATGTGTACATTCTTCATAACAAGTGGGAAATTTAATTTTGGCGCCCAACAAACCTTCTTGGTCATTAAAGATCTTCTTTATCGTTATTTGATTTCCATTCCAATTTAGTTGCCCAATCAACAATTTTAGTTGCCCAAACCTTCGTCTTCGACCCTTAACTAGTTCGAGGTTTGGGTGCCCATACAATCGATTTGGTTAGCCAAACAAATAATAGAGCAAGTTCTAATGAAGAACCACATATGTCTTATTCTTCAATCACTTAAACATAAATTTGCCCCCAACTTGTTTCTCAACTCTGCTAAACATCTTGACTAAATTTGAAGTGGAATTTAGACATAAATTCAAGCTTAATTAAAGAAACATTAAACTAAACTTCTACGAAGAAGGCATAATCAAATTTAGCTAAAAACTTGATTCTACTCATTAAGAGCCTACAAGGTCAAATCCAAAGAAACATGGGGTCTCTTTTGGACACTAGGGAGTGAAAATGATGTGAAATTTGTAGAAGATTATTAGGAAATTTGGGTGTCTTCGAGGTTTAGGAGCCTAAAACCCTTGGCAACCTAAATGAGTAAAATGGATAAGCTCATGGCCTATCCCTTTCTATTGCATGCTTGCCTGAATTTGGTCAAGCAAACTCAACATATTGGTCCCCTGAAATCATACGAAACACATTTTGATTGACCAAATAGTAATTTTGATTGACCAACACCACTTTTATAAACTTCCTAAATTTGTTTATAAATAGGACCCCTCGACTCTCATTTCAAAACACATCTCTCAAAGCAATTCCAAAGCAAAAAGTGCTTTTACTCTCTCGTGCTTTCGTGTCTCTACGCCAGTTCTCAATGCTTTCTAAAGTGTGGCTCTCTAAGGCTCCAAAATTCTCGGTTTGCTTATTTCTGAGGTTCCATAGGATATTCTGTATATTTCTTTATATTACTGTTGCTTTGATTTGCATCCCAAGTTGTTGCGAGTCTCATTGTTCTTCTCTTGTCAGGTGTAAAAGAGAAGAAGCTTTTGTAAGAGGTTGTATCCACCCTCAATGTTAAGTGGTGTGCTAGTGGATTGACTAGCGTTGACTAATCGAAAAATCCTAAGCTAAGAGGCTTAGGTAATATTTTTTACCCAGATGGGTTTCCACTATAAAATTGAGGTGTGATTTGTCTTATTTCCATGGCTTACACTTTTAATTTTATATTATTTGCCTCGGTACACTATTCACCCCCATTTAGTGTTGATTTATAAGATCTTACAGGTAAACCAATGGAAACAACGACCCAATTAAAAAAAGATGAGATAGGTAATTGTGTAGATAAAAAAGTTTACAGAAGCACGATAGGTTCCTTGCTTTACTTACCGACTGATAGACCTGACATTTTGTTTAGCACTTGTCTATGTGCTAGGTTTCAAATAAACCCTAAGGAATCACACCACAATGCCATAAAAAGAATACTTAGGTATTTACAAAATAGTGAAGATCTTCATTTGTTCTATCCCAAGTCAGCTACACTTGACTTATTCTCTTATTGTGATGCTGACTATGTGCGAAGTCAGATAGATCGCAAGAGTACTAAGGGAACATGTTAATTTCTCAAGAATTCATAAGTCTCTTCAGTCAATAAGAAACAAAATTGTGTTTCTCTATCCTCAATTGAAGCTAAATACATTGCCGCTTCCTTGGTGTGTTTGCAGATCTTGTGGATGAAGAAACACTTAAGATTTTGGACTTTGCTTTGAAAACACTGATTTTATGTGAAAACACTAGTGCAATTAACCTGTCCAAGAATCTTATACAACATTCAAGAGCTAAGCACATTGATATCACCACCACTTTCCACTTTTTGAACTCTCAAAAAGGAAATATCATTAGAGTTTGTTGAAATTGAAAGTTATCTAGCTGATATCTTCACAAACCATTAGCAAAAGATAGATCCATCACAATTAGAAGAGAACTAGGTTTCACAAGATTACAAGAGCATTGAATTCATCTTAATATTAAGACTTTCCTACTGTTGATTGATCAAACATATCTCCTTGATTGATCAACTCCTTTTGATCGATCAAAACCATACATTTGACCGATCAAATCTAGAGCTTACGGCAAAACTCCCTCCACAAATTTCAAAGGTTGATCATTAACCCTTAATTTTGATTAACCAATGTTTGGGTGGGAAAATTTTCTCCACTAGAAATTCAAATTATCAATCAATCTAGTTATCTGATTGACCCAAACAATATTTTGATTAACTAAATCTGGGCAAAATCAAATCCGTCAAGAATTGTGTTTTTCTCCTTTAATCACTCCAATCTTCTTTCCAATCAATCTCTAATCATAGATCTAAATTCCTAAAATAATATTACCTCGTTTAGTAAGCCCACTACCAATGAAAATGAATTTTTCTACCATCATTCTTTACAATACAAAAACCATCTCACCTCCACCTTTCAAACAACTCACCCAAAAGACCCCACCACCACCGTCCCTACACTAACAAACTCGATCCCCACAATACTCACACTGACCAAACCCTCCTCCACTGACCAACACCCTTTGCTACCATCACTGACCACTACTTGGTTGATCAACTAATGCCGCTCCCTCTCTGGCAACCATCACTTCCTCTACCTCATCGTCATCCATCCTCGATGACCACTGCCTCCACCAGTGACCTTCCCACACTACTGCCTCCATAGATCGACCCAAGTTGATCTTGGTAAACTCCTCCCTAAATTCATGTCTTTATTATTATTTCAATTCAAACAATCTATCTTGTTTTGATGTGAGATTGTTGACTTTTTTCTTGTCATGTTTCTTATACTTGATTCTCGAATCATGTTGATCTTGCCTTAACTTGAACCATCTCATGATTATTGGAATGATTTCAACTTGTTTATGATCCATTCTCGCCACTGTTTATGTGCAAAAATGTGTTTTTGATCGATCAACTTTCCATATTGATCGACCAAAATCATGATTTCTAGTACCTTAAAGATCCAGAGTTGATTGACCAACCACACTTTTTTGATCGACCAATGTTTTTTTTTGATTGACCAAACCTAGATTTTTTATCGACCAAAACTACACCAAAGTCAAAAATGGCATATTTAAGCGAGTCAGATAGGAGTTTAATGTTTCGTCGTCGTAGCACACTCCTAAATAGTTCGATCAACAGATAAAATTTATAAACTCAAA
Source organism: Thalassia testudinum (assembly GCA_037157565.1). NCBI lineage: Eukaryota > Viridiplantae > Streptophyta > Magnoliopsida > Alismatales > Hydrocharitaceae > Thalassia > Thalassia testudinum. The sequence goes on along the minus strand of JAZHRO010000067.1, from coordinate 14,884,456 downwards.
ATCTACAATTGAGTCTGAGGTGGAGCAAATGTGGAATTCACAACATTAATCACATTCAGAATTAATGAGCACAATTAATTGAGCATTCAAGCATTCAATGAATAATAATATACTCAAAATGATATTCAATGAATAATAACCTGTCACATTATTTATTCAATGAAATCCAATGTATCTAGAGATTGCATGGAACAAAAAGAAGAGAATAGAAAACAATGGTGATTTAGATCACCACTAATCCTCTTAATTAAGCATGCATGGAATTACTCAATCAGAATTCAAATTGTAAACTATAGTGCTTAAATCATTCAACAGTAGCTCAAATAATACTCAATCAGATGATAAATGTATTAATCAGACGGCTTAAAGTGCACAAGGCTCTCAAAGCCTTCTTTATTTCTTCTCTTCAGCTTCTGCTATCCGTCTTCTTAGACCTTCCCTTTCTTCTCAGACCTTCTTTCACGAGCCTTCTCTTTTCCTTAAGACTTTCTCTTCTAAGCCTCTTCTTCTTCAGAGCCTTCCCTCCTTCACGTAGAGGCTAAGTGTTGGCCTCTCCTCTTCAAAGCAAAGGGGCAGACTCCTCAGAGAGCAACCCCCCTGCTCTCTCACAATTCCTCCTCCTCTTCTTTCTCATAGACCCAGAGCATATTCGGATCCATACACGGGTTATCGGATCATGCACAGTGTCCAGGCCTGTGTAGGTGGGTTACAGTCGAGGAGTGAAGTAGGTGAGTTATCAGGTGAATGTGGTAAGAGGGACCCGACCCCTCAGTGATTGGGCGATAAGCACAGATCACAAAAACACTTTATGTGCATTTGCATGGTCTTCCTCCACCAATGTGGGACTAATCCCACTGCTCTTCTCCTCATGTAGGACCACAGCAATGCTTTCTCCATTTGGAGTTGAAGTCGTGGGCGAGGCCTCTAATTGAGGACCTGGGAAGGTGCCTGGAGGAATTCTACGTGACTTGGAGGTGATTGCAATGAAGAACAGGGCCGAAGAGTTGCAAACGTCATCGAAGATGATGGCAACAACAGCGGAGCGACGGTGAAATCTGCAAGCATGAATATGAGCTTGAAAGCCCTAGTTAGATGGCTCAAAAGCTTCACTGAAGCATGAAGAAGGTGGTGGTGGGTGTTTCGTGGTGTGAGGATGCGTGTGGTGGTCGGACGATGACAGAGATGAAGGTGAGAAGGTAGGTTGTTCGGTGTAGCACTTAGATGGGTGGAATGCGTAATAAGGATGGGGGTTTTGTGCGTGAAGGTATGGCGGAGCTGGTGAGGGTGTTGGCAAGGCATGTGATGCAGTGGAGCGTCGGGGAAACCTTACCAGAGGTGCAACCGGAGATGGAGAAGATGATGGATGGACGACCGCGTTGGGGGTTAAATTGAGGGATAAAGGGAGAGAAAAGAATGTAGAGGGAAAGGGGAGTGTATCTAACCTAATCTAATGGAAGAAAGGGAGGCCGAGGGTACGTTGGACTCAGAGAAGACGAAGCCTCCATTGAGGGAGAATGGCGAGGATGAAGGTGGAAGGAGACCCTCGCTCGTATTGCGAGCAGCAGAAGAGCTTGAGGAAGATGAATCGGCCGACTATGGTCTGTGGCAGCGAACGAAGAGGGAGGACGGAGGAGCTCACGGGAGCTTGTGGAGAGTTTGGCCAGAGAGAGGGGAAGAAGGTGGAATCCGATCCAAAACCAAGCTAAGGAGGTGACGTTTGCATCAGGGGATCTTTTATAGGCCTCAAGGGGGCATTCCAAGCTTGGAAGCTTGGAGCTTTGATGAAATAGGAAATCCTTGATTTCAAAGGGTTTGCATTAGGTTTTGGGCAAGAATTAGAGCCCAAGATGTGTCTCAGATTGAAGAGGATATTCTTAGGAGTCCTTCCAATTTTGGAAGAGATTGGGCATGAAATCAGAGAAAACTCCTTGATTGAAGGTCGGATGCAAGTGTGCTCACATGGAAATGGTGGAAGGGACCTAAACGCAAAGAAGATGACAAATTTAGGGGGTTTTTCGCAAAGATTTCCTATTTCATAAAAAGAGTCTGACTGAACTGAAATGCAAACTAGGTCAAGATGATCTCTGATTGGGCCCAAATTTTGGTACAAACCTAATTTGGACCCAGAGAATCTAATGGTGAAGTCAAATTTTGGTTTTGTCTAAGTTTGACTAGGTAATTTACGTAGAAATCCAAATTAGGGTAACTTCCTGTCTGAGACTCTATTTTAGGTTGAAATAGGTTCAGATGGTCAAATCAAGGATGCCAAATCTCATGGAATACTTTTCTATGATTTTTAGAAGGTTTAGGTGAATTTTATTCTAACCAAAACCTATGTTATTTAAGTGAGTATGAAATTAGGGTTTCGGGTGTCCGTTAATTCTTGAAATGCACGAAAACCCATTTCTACCTATATGAACCCTCTTGTTAGTCATTAATGCTCATTTGACCTTTATTTAACCCCTAGGAAATCCCAAGATTACTCTACATTTATGATCTTCTGTTAAAGCTATAGATCTAACCCTATTTTAAAGCATTCTTCTCAGTAGGGATATTCAATGAATTCTGACTCTCCAGTGATTATGTAGGAGCATTTGTCAATTGATTTTGACTAATTAAAGATAGTTATGACTGATGATGACATTATCATCAGGCACCTAAATGCACTCACCATGGTTCTTCCTCTTCTCGGGATGACAACTTTGACCGATACTTTGACAATGATGATGCAAGATGGAATTTCTCCCTTTATGCCAAGTTATCTCCCCATGTTGGTCACCCAATTAATTTTGACTATTTTGAGTGCATTTTTTCCAAGCTTAGAGATAATTTTGTTTTTCATAAAATCAATCGTCTCTTTAATCGAAGCTTTTATGTGGGCACTCATGGCAGTCGTATCAAGGGCGTTGATCCCATGGCGTGCCACCTTTTCTATGCCAACCTTCACAACATCAGCGAAGGATTTGATATCTAGCTCACTTCAAATGTCTATGGCATTGAAGTCTTGGTCAATGCTAATGTCTTGATGCAAGTTCTTGGTTGTCCTTCTTCTTGTCCCACATATCTAGAGTTCTGCCATGACACATCCTCTGACACCATTTGGGAGACATTATTGACTCCTGAATACTATGACTTGGGCAAGCCTGGCAAGTCACCCTACTTTCTTCCCCACACGCAATTTCTTAATCACATATTTTTATGGAATTTTATGTCAAAGTTCACCTCTTTCGAGAACTGCCCCGATCCTATGCTTGTGGCATTATATGTCTTCGTGTAGAGTATGGCGTTCAATTGGAATCATTTCATCCTCACCTTCATGGAGAGAAAACCTCCTAGTGTCTTTCCATTTGGTACCCTTCTCTCCCATATTTTTCATCACTTTAGTGTGCTTATGGACATCAACCACAACCAATTCATTACATAGGAATTATCTTTACAGAATTAACCTATTCCAAAATGGAACAAGAAAGGCAAGGTCGACAGGATCCTCCTACACCCTCATAGGTAGCAACTCCTACCTCCTCTTTCCAGCCTCCCCCTTCACAGGATGGACCTTCTACTACTTGATGGTAATACCATCATCAGCCATAACTATTTTTAATTAGTCAAAATTAAGTGACAAATGCTCCTACATAATCGCCTGAGAGCCATAATTCCCTATATATCCTTTCAGAGAAGAAAACACTAAATCAGGGTTAATTCTACAGTTTTAACATCTTATCATGAACACAGAATAACCACGGGATTTTCCAGGGATTAAAATAAGGTCAAATGAGCACTGAAGTCTAATAAATAGGTCCACACAGATAGAAACAAGGTTTCACACGTTACGAGAACCAATACAGCACTCAAAATCCTAATTTCAGATCCGCTTAAATTACAGAGGTTCTGGCCATGATAAAATTCATATAAATCTCCTAAAATTCATATAAAAATATTCCTTGAGGTTTGGTATCCTTGATTTGACCATTTGAACCTATTTTGACCTTAAATAGAGTCACAAACAGATTTCTACCCTAATTTGGGTTTCTATGCAAATTTCCCAGTCAAACTTGGTTAAAAATCAAATCTAACTCCACCATCAGATTACTAGAGTGAAAATTAGGTTTGTACCAAAATTTGGACCCAATCAAAATTCATCTTGACCTAGGTTGCAATCTAGTCCCTTAAAAATCTATTCTTGACATATAAGCCCTTAGATTTTGAAATTCCTACGTACAGCCCCCTATCTTTGTCCTCTTCTTCACCAAATGCCCCCTTCCACCTAATTCCCACACAGACTCCTAAAACCTAAATACCGCCAACTTCAAAGAGGGAAAGCTCTTGCATTTGGTAACCAAATCCCTCTAAATTTGGAGGGATTGGTCCTTAAAAGGATTCCCTATCAATTGCACCTCAAGTTTTTCCAGATTGGAGCTTGAAAAGATCCACCGAGCTCTCATTTCAGAAAGAGGAAACTCCTCTATTTACTAGAGAAAATCTTGCTCAATTTAGGAATTAAGAGCACATTGGAGCTCTATAAAAGCTCTTGGAGCTTTAGGCCTTGTTCCTTAGTCCGGTTTGGCCCTAAAACCTTCTTCCTTTCTTCCTCTGGCCAACTTCGACCGTGACTCTGCTGAGCACTCTTGACCTCCTTCCTCTGACCACTAGACGGACAAATCAAGTGGTCCTCCTTCCTCGCCTTCCTTCTCTCCTTACTAGCCACAGTAGGAGTTCCTTCCCCCATCGTCACCACCGTCTTCCCTCAATGGAGATTTCTCCTTCCCCGATGTCGGTCAATTATAGCCGGCACCTCTCATCATGCCCTTCATCCTTTAGCTAGGTAAGCTCCTTCCTCTCCCTCTCTTGAACCTTTCTAGCTACTTCCTCACTTGTTTCCACCGACGACCATCATTATCTCCCTCCGTCTTCTCGATGGCCGACGAAGCTCCGGTGAGCTTGCCCGACCAACACATGCCACCAAACACCCCACCACTTCCACCCACACTTCCCTACGATCCAGAGATCAAAATCCCCAAGGTTATTGGAGCTCATGACCTCTGGAATCACCGGCTAGACTCACCCACTCATAGCCACCTTCACCATCACTGTTCGGCCACCTCACACTCTCTTGCACCAAATTGCACCCACTATTACCTTTGCCACATCACGGCAAAGGTCACTGGCTATCTAATTGGGCCCTAGGCCATGTTTCTCTTGCAAGTCAAACCTGTCGTCACTATTGTCTTCTTTGGTGACGACCACTGCCATACGTCCACTGCTCCATCTTGCTTCCACGCACAGGTAATGCGGAATCAACCCAGAAGCATATCTGTACCAACATTCGAAGGCACCAGCAGCTGCAGCACCTTCAATTAGAGCGACCTTGGCTGCTACTGTTATGCGGAGAAGCCCCCAGCAGATAATCCTACGTCATGTGGGACAAACTCATAGCCAGCCATAAATTGATTTCTTGATCTAAGCCTTTTCCCCAAGAACATTGGGGGGTCGGGTCCCTCGCTTACGTGCCCCTCATGCCTCGCCCGCAATCACGCCCACGAGTCTGGCCACTATTCATGACCCGATTATCCGATACTTGACCTGATTAAACCTTGGCTTTGAGAGAAGAAGAGGAGAGATTTGTGAGGAGGGGGGAGGGTTTTGCTATGCAACCCTTAGCCTTGGGCGTGTGCTGAAGAGGAGGCTAAGACATAGCCTCTGAGTTGCCTTGTGATGTGCTTGAAGGCTTGAGGAAGGAGAAGGTTGTCCTTGAGAAAGGTTTAGCACCCTTGTGTGCCTTCTGTGGTGATATCTTCTGATAAGGCGTCTGATGCCTTGTTCTAACATCTGATTTGATTCTGCTAGTACTGTTGGAATATTTAAGTACCTAAGTTACCTGAGAATACTATTGGATTATTTGAGTAATTTGAATATGAGATTCATGCTTAATTAGAGGAATCAAAATGGTGATCTAAATCACCACTTTTAGGTTTCTTCTATTCTTTTTGTCTCTATATTTTCTAAGATACATTAAATTATATTTGATTATCAATCTGACAAGTTTTATTCATTGCATATATGTTATTGTGCTTAATTTACTATGCTTATTTATTTTGAATGGAGATTAATGCATGAATTCCATATTTGCTCCCTAAGAATGACCTTAAACTCCAATTAGATTCTGAGTTTATAAATTTAAGTGTTTGTTGTGTTATGTAGGAGTGTACAATGACGATCATGTCCTTAAATTTCCTCAATTGGCATACAACACTACTCCACCATCCTATCCTCCATAACAGCATTTCTTTGCCTTCTACCCCCCACCAATGCGACCTACTCCATCTTTGTACGATAATGGATGGCAATATCTTGATGGAAGTTCACCAGGAACTACTCTCTGGGAATTCAGGATGTGACACATGGCATCTCTCTCATGATGCACATACAGAGAGAGAATGGAGTGATGATGATGAAGCACAGGACTTAGGTATCCGACTACCTGAGTCGATAGGGTCAGTTCCTAGATCAGTTGGGAGAGCAAATACCAATTCTTTACTTTCTCGACCAGCAGCCTCCCAGATCTAAACAAGCAGTAACAATAGCTCCTCCTCCTACTTAGCAGCAGCATGGGCAATCCACACTGACGACAACCTTGACAGCAGCAAACCAGCATGCAGATGACTTTGGCTCTAGGCATCACTTGCCCCTTCTGTTGGGCCGAGCACCTCCAATCATGCACTATATGATTTTGACATGGATGCAGAGTTCCTAGGGAACCTGGAGGCTTTTCTTAGTTTCTTTTAGACTATTATTTCAGCAGTTTGGTCTGTAGTTGATGTGTGTGAATTGAGATTTGATAAAATCATGTCATAGTATAGTCGAAAGTGCTTAACTTCAGTGAGCACCTGCGAGGAAGATATGAGGTCTTACAACCTCTCATAAGACCCAAAAGCTTTGGGGTCATGCCCCAAAGCAAACCCCTATGTTAATTGGGTGTGAGGGTGAGTGTGTGAGTGGGGCAGAGGAGTTTCTCGAAGCTCTTAATGGTAGGGATCGTGTAAGGAGATAGAGGCGATAAAAGTCTAAAATCTAACACAAACCATGAAGAAACAAAACCCTAGCTAATTTGATGAAATAGCAAGGGAAGACTGGTGGCGTTGACAAGCTCGTAGGGGAGGAAGGGGGTTGGGAATGGATCTTGGAGAAGAGGAATTGGATCATCTTATCTAGCAGGAAGCACGACGTGGAAACGAGGAAGATAACTATACCCTTGATTCTCTGTGAGAATCGACGACGAAGGGGTTCAAAGAAGCTCCAGGTGCTCATTAATGGCATTCAAGGAAGAAGACAGAAAGGGTTGTTGTCACGCCAAAAAGTGCATCATGGTGAAATCTTGATGAAATGATTGCAAACTAAAGAAAACTGGATTCAAGAAGTCAATTGTATTTTTAGAGTTGTGATTTTTACTTTTCTTGAGTCTAGAAATATGTAAGGAACCTCAAAAATATCAACCGCTTTGTTTTGACTTTTGATAGATAACAAATTTAAGTTAAAAACTAAGTTTTCAGTACTATTGATCAACCAAGTAATTAATCTTGATCGACCAATTGCCATTGATTGACCGAACCTATCTTTTTAACCAATCAAAATCACCCAATGATCAAATCCTGATTTTGCACTACAAGTCAATCAAAATAATCTTTTAATCAATAACATGAAATCGATCAAAATATAGTTTTAATCAAATAAACTTCATTTTGAACCACCAAATAGTAATTTTTCTTGACCAACACTGATTTTATAAACTTTCTAAATCTATTAGAATACTTAGACATCTCGTAGAGATCTTAGAAAATCAAAGTAGGCATCAGATAGCCTAATCAGATGTCCAATCTGGACATCAGACGTCTGATTCTAGACTTTAAGACACCTAACTGTTTGATCAGACGTCCAAAACACTTAGGCTATTAACCACTCCCTTTCTACCACTTTTAAATGTCCAACCCTTAGTCCAGACATCTTAGAAGACATCTGATGACCTTCCCAGATGTCCAACTAGAGGACCATTGTCTTGTCAGACTTAATAGTTGAGGATTAACCTTTAATCTGATTCATAACTACTTTTAGATGTCCATAGTACATCCCAAATGTTTGATAAATAGACGTTAGGCTCAATCCACCCCAAATCACTTTTGTTAGTGATTATAGTCGTTTGAGCCTTGGGAAATCCATTCCCGTAGTGATCTTTGTTTCCAGACATCCAGACTTATTACCAGACGTTCGACCTATCAAATGTGCAACATAGACCTAAAACCCTGTTTCGATCTGATAAAAATAGGAAGGAAACCATCTTAGGATTAGACGTCTAATTATTCTTCCAGACGTCTTATAAGTGAATCTTAGATGTCTATCTTGATCCAACTTAGTTCAGATCTTCCATCCTTCTAGATTAGACGACCGATCCCAAAATCAGACGATGACCCAGACATCTGATAATAGATCCATACATCTGATAACCCTATCAGAATCATAAATGATCGTAATTTTGACCTGATTTGCCTTGGATTTATTTCCAATGGCTGTAAAAGCCTTCTAAGGCCTTTGAAACCCATCTTAGGACCTTTATAAATAGAGGAGCACCCTTTCTAAGACAAATACACCTTGCCGTACTACTTGTTGATGTGCGAGAATCGTCTTTTAGAAATATGCGTCATAGTCTAGAACAAAAATCATGACAACACTTAAATTTATAAAACTCAAAATCAGGAAATTGAGCCTGAGGTCATTCGCATGGAGCAAATTGGAAAATTTAATTAACTAATCATAATATCAAGAAAGATATGCAAGAATAATGCTCAATGTAACCAAAATAATATTTCAATAAACTCAAGATTGTGAGGGCAAAAAATTAGGTTAAAATGATGGTTTGAACCACCAAGTTAACCTAATAATCAAGTTCTACTTAAGCCAAATAAACCAATAGTATCCGCAACCAAATGAGTATTCAATATCAGAACCAAGTAAGCACTAAGTCAGACGATAGTGTAAGGCTTCAGATGCCTTAACTCAGCACCTCAGTAGAGACACAAGGGTCTCACAGTATAAAGAATAAGGGCCTCTCAGACTAAGTGCTGAGAGAAAAGTGCATGAATCCTGAGGCAACAAAAACCCCCCTCTTCCCTCTCAAATTCCTTTGGTTTAGAACTAGAACGGACCCTGCTAGCCAGGTAATCGGATCTCACCCAAACCCACGTGGCGTGAACTACGGGCGAGGCATGCGTTGGCACATGCGTGAGTGGGGACCTCACCCTCGATGCGTGCTGAGGCGAAGAGCCAATGCGATGAATTCAATTTATCTGCTGCTGGTCACTCTTCCCCACATGATGTAAAGTCCCTCTCCTTCCTTCGCAAAGCTCCGCATGAGCTACAACAAGTGCATCGAGGAATTGAGGCCATAGCTGATGCCTCTTGCTGTAATCACAGACCTAGAGTGCTTTAGAACCTAAAGCTGCATTGAGAGAAGATTTTAGCAGGTTGAATGAAGGTCGGAGAGATGCTGTCAAAGTCGGAGAAGATGGTGGCGGCGACGACGCTCCAGCAAATAACCTGAAACATGAAAGATAGCCTTGCAACCCTATCAAAATAGCTTAAGAGCTTTGCCGTGCGAAGGTGAATGTGGTGGTGGTGGTTGGAGGGCATGTAATGGTCAGAGGACGTCTGTCGCGGTGGAGAAGATGACCGTGAGGTGTCTTGTTCGGTGGAGTGTGAGAGAGATCAAAGCCCCAAATTTCTGTTTGCCCAAAATCGTCGATGTTTAAGAAAAATGAGTGTAGCATAGTCAACGAAAACATAAAACACTTAAATTTATAAAGCTCAAAATCAAAAGTGAGTCCGAGATCGTTTGCATGGAGCAATTGTGTAATTTAATTCACCAATCATAATTTATCACAAGAATATGCAACTGAAATCAATAAGATGCTCAAAATGATATTTCAATAAGAACTAGAAGAATAGTGCAAAAGGATCAGGTTAAAATGGTGATTTGAATCAAGAAATTAACCTTCAGTGTTAATATTTTGATCTACTCAAATATTTGAACAGTAAACCACACTAAATAATCCACGTCAGGCACTTTAAATGTTTCAACAGTAACTCAAAATCAAGCACCAATGGGGATCAAACGTCAACCAAAGGCTTCAACACTTTATTAGAAGAGGCACAGCACCATAGAAGAAGCATAAGGGCTCCTCTCCTTCAAGCCTTAGAAGAGGCACAGCAGCAACCACGAATGCTCAAGGGCTTACACAAAGCTCACAGAGGCTAAGTGTTGAGAGAGGGAAGGGCTCAAATCCCAAGGTAGTAAAACCCACCCCACTCTCTCTCTGATCCTCTTTCCTTTCTTCCCAGCTCAGAATGGACCAGACTCGGATAGCTGGGTAAACGGATTAGCCTAGACCTGCATGGTGTGACCGCAGGTGAGGGCATGCGTATGCACGTGTGTGAGTGGGGACCTCACCTCTGGTGCGTGTTGAGGCGATAAGTCGTAAGCACTTTTTCCTTTTGTTTGTAGTTTCACCCTCCTGAGTCTACGATGTGGGACTAAACCCACGAGGCTTCTTTGCATGCGAGCTACAGGAGATGAAGGCTCCAATTGCAGGCGAAAGAGTAGCTGGCAACTTCAATTGGCTGCAGCACCTGGGAGTGGTAGCGATGAAGAACATGGTCGAAGAACTACAATGGAGGTCAGAGAAGAAGGTTGTAGTGGCGGTGCTCCAGTGGGTACCAGAAACCATGAATACGGCCTTTCGACCTCGTCAAAGAAGCTCAGAAGCTTTGCCATGAAGCAGCTAGTGCAGTGGTGGCAGTCGTGTGGCGTGTGAGGGTCTGTGAAGTGCTGACGGTGACAAAGGGCGTGTTCGATGGAGTGTTGGATAGCATAAACCCTAAATTTCTTTAGGGCTTTTGGAGGGTGAGTCATCGCAGAGCTAATGGAGGTGGTAGCAAGCGGATTGATGGTCTGTGGAGGACGTGCAACGTAGCCAGAGCTTCACCAGCGAAAAGGAAGACAGAGTGTGTGCGTGTGGAGTGGTAGTCGAAAGTGCGATTTAAGTGGGTAGAAATGAAGTAGAGTAGGAGAGGAGTTTAGAGGGAAGGAGGAGGAAGAGCAGGGGAGAAGAGGTGCTGGCTGGCCAGCACCGGAGAAGGGGATGGAGTCCGGTGATGTGGCACTGACGAAGAAGAGGGGGAGAGCAGTCCCTCTTTGGCCGGAGAGACGCGGAAGAGAAGGATGAAGGCAGAGGGCTGTCCAATTTGATGGTTTGATGGCTGGATGAGGGCAAAGAGGGTCGCCGAAGCCAAGGTTGTAAGTGACCAAAGAAGGAAGAAGAGGGGATTTCTCGATTAAAACTCGCTAAGGAGCAAGGCCTTGCGAGGGGGAACCTTTTAAAGGTCCCAGGGCATGCTTCAATCATGGGAAGAGGCTCGTCGAGCTCGAAGTCTCAGGGAAGAAAATCTCTAAAATTTCGAGTGCTTGCATGGGCTTCTTGATACAAATCAAGGTCCAGTATGTGAAGGTTTGTTGTGAAGGTTTCTAAGGCCCACAAAAACTACCTAGAGGTTCGTTGACCCCAGCGGTTAAAGCACCCGTGCGTAGACGTAAGGGTCATCCAAGGAAGCAAGTTTGCAAAAATTAAATCTCTTGCTTCGAAAATGGAATTCACGTTTCTTTTTTGTGCTTTTTTCAATATAACATTTTTTTTGTTTTGTATTTGAAATAACAAGGATTTCAAGTTGATGATAACTACTCCTAATAGTAACCCTAGGTGACAAGAGCTACCTTCCTTCTAAGCTCACCCTAGGCACGTGAAGGCCTAGGGTAATTAGAGAGGGAGGGAAGTGAGTGTACAAAAGGGAAATTTAAATTGTAATCAAGATAAAAAAAATCTGATGAAGGCAACTTGTATAAAATTGAGGAATTGTTTTGCAAGAATCTAGTAGAAGAATGCTTAAACTACTAGAATTAAAAATGCATGAATGAAAACACAAAAATCCTCTGAAATGATGGTGAAGATGGCGAGGCTCTTGCTCCAATTGTGGCTGCTCCTGCAATCAAAAAGAGCTCCTCCTTCTCCTTGTAAAATTCTTCAAGGTGTAGCTTCCTTGGCAAACCCTGAAGTAGGGGGCATGCCAAGGCTTTCCTCCAAGGTGGCATGGACCACCTCTAATCTCTCCTCCAAGGATGGTTGTATACCACCCTCAAGACCTCCTCCAAGGGTCATCCTTGCCTAGCTTCTCCTTTGGTTGGCGTGGGCACAAGAGAGAAGGGAAGAGGGGAAGGCACCAAGGGGACAGAGTGTCCCGTTAATCTTCTTCTTCTTCTTTCTTGGGTGTGAGCTATAGGTAGAATATAAGAGGTATTTTTCTAGCCAAAGATGGATTGTATGGTGGTGGGTGTTGGTCTTTTTATAGGGTAGGATGGGAGGGTTAAGGTGACTCTTGAGATGGATGGCTAAGATGGGAAGATGGGGGTGGTTAGGTGATCCTAGGACTAAGGGGAGTTGGCGCCACCTAAGGGATGTAAGGGGGTAGTTATGGGTGACCAAGGGACATCTAAAAATGGCGCCAACCATGGAGAGGTGCCATGGGTTGGCGCCAACTTGTAGGCTTCTAGAAGAGGGTTGAGGTGGATGTGGCTTGGAAGGGTTATGTGTAGGGTGGATATGGGAGGTGAAGTTGGTGCCAAAAAGGGTGGTGGTTAGGGTGGTTTTGGCACCAACATCTAGGTGTCTTTTGGTGGTGATTAGTGGGTGAAGGGTGGTGAAGAAGGTGGCACCAACTTGAGTAGAGGTGGAGCTAGCTAGGTGGTCTTGAGTTCACTTAGAAAATGGAGCTAGCTAGGGTTAAGTTATGGCTAATGGATGGCCAAGGAGCTAGATGCTAGCTAAGCTAAGCTAAGCTAGCTTAACTAGTAGTGGAGTGGAGGAGTAGGCATGTGGAGCTTAGGGTTTGAAGAGAGGAGCTAGATATGAAGAGTCTGGAGCTGAATTGGAGCTGGCAGCTACTGAAGAGGTCAACATGGGGCTACTCTAGTTGACTTAGCTTGCTAGTTCTTTGCTAGATGCTAAGACAAGATAAAGTGAGCTGGCTTCTGCTGAATGGAGCTGAGGTGAGCTGGGTCTAGTGCTCCCAGGGAGGATTGAGCTGGTTAAGGCAGCTAAGGTAGCTTAGCTCAACTAAGTTGAACTAAGCTGAGTCCCCAAGAGCTGGACTTAAGCTTCCTGAGCTGGAATGAATTCATCTTTAGCTGGCTGGAGTTGAGTGGAGCTAGATTAGGCTGATCCTGAGCTGAGGTGAACTCTAGTCAACTAAACTGAGCTAGCTAGAGCTCCCTGTGAACTCATGGGAGATGAGATGAGCTAGACTCAGCTAAGTTGAGCTGGATCTGAGCTGACCTGACCTAGGGTGAGCTGAGATGAGCTCTCTTGAGATGCCATTCAGCTGAGATGAGCTGAATGGAGCTAGGATGAGCTAACCCTAGTCCAAGTGAGCTGGATTCCAGCTATGGTGAGCTGGATCAAGTTGAGTTCCAGCTAGTTTGAGCTTCTCCTTCACCTATTGCCTTCTTGAGTGCTAGGGTCTAGGGATCTGTTAATCTGTTCATCCATAACACTCACAAAACACATTAAAAAGAGCATAAAAAATGCAATGTATGCCTAACCTAATTTATGACTAAATGCAACCCAAAAATCCGTTTGTGAAGCAAAACCCTAAGAGCTAGGATTGTTTTAATACAAAATAATGATGATAAATTGGCGTTTATCACATGTCCAGGTTCAGTTTGCCAGTGCATTTTTGCAAGAGACAGATAAAGAAGGATTTTTCATTTGGAGAGTTTCCTCTCTTTTCTTTTATTTTTTTCCTAAATCCAGCCTCGAATTGGCCCTAAACATGGTCTGTATCGGATTCCTTATCCCTATCATCAATCCTCGAAGGGACCCTGGCTTTTGATGCTTCGAGATAGCACTGTCCATGGTAACCCCCAGAACCCTAGCTTTCGACACTTCTGGATAGTGCCACCCATGGCATTCTATAGCTAAATTTAGGCCATAGCAATAGACATTTCAGGATAATCCTGCCCATAGCACCTGAACTAGCACAAGGTGCTTACATGCCCCCGGTAGGATATTTAGATATCTTAGGAGACAAGAACCGAGGAGATAATATGTTATTACGCATCTTCGAGGGGAATTTCCTACCTCTCCGCACTGAGAACTATCTAATGAACTTGTGTTGTTGAGCCACTCCCAAGCTAGATTTTCGAGATGATTTTTTTTTCAGAACAGAACACTTTTGGCATAATTTTCTTTATTAAGTGCACTGAACTAGACTTAGTGTGTGATTTTTGGTGCTTAGGTTACCAAGTCCCTCAAACGAAAGGGCAGGCAAATGGGTCGAATAATTCCTAAGCCTTAGACCTACTACGTTAGCCTCGCACTTTCCTCAACTGAAGGTTCTACCCTTGTACTAGGAGGGGTGAGATCAGCGTGACAAAAAAAATGCGGAATTGAAAATATATAAACAATCTCACAAAATAAGCAATCACAAAATGTACACAAGTAATTTTTAGGTGGAAACCCAAATCGGGTGAAAACCACCACCTAACCCTCTCGAGTTAGGATTTTCCGATCAACCTAGTTGATCAAATCCACTAACCGAATCACTTTGAACGAGGGTGATTCAACCTCAATACAACCACACTACAAGTACGAGGGTAGCGTTCCTCAACCCCTTCTCTCCACGAGAAGGATTTTGTCCCACGAAGGAGACGGGAATTCGCAAAGCGAATACCCAACCAAAATACAAAGATAAAATAAAACAACAGTCCTATAGAGCCAACAAAATTAAACCTAGCTTCTATAGGAAATAGGAAACTCCCCTTTGCAAGGAGTGCGTCGACGATGACGCGGTGCGTGTGCCACGCGATGGCGCTACGTCGCTCTCGTTATCAACGCCGGGAGAGCGGGTGCGCAATGGGAATGATGCTCTCAAGATGATGGAGCTTGAGCTTAGAGAGCAAGTGCTTCTTGGACACAAGAGTGTGAGAGTGTATAGCTAAGTGTGTCTTGTGTCTTTCTTGGTGTGTTTTGGTGTGTAAAGGCTCCCCCCTATTTATAGAGGCCTTAGGAAGGCTTTGGAAGGCTTAGAAAGGGTTCTATAGCCGTTGGGAACAAAGTCCAAGTGAATCAGCCCGAAATCAGGAACAATCATTGTTCTGACAGGCTTATCAGACGTCTAATTCTAGCATCAGACATCTGGAAGTTCACTATAAGACGTCTGATTAAAAGGTCAGACGTCTGATTTTGGGCGGGTTTCTCCCTGACTTGGATCAGATCTAAACAGGGTTTTTGTGCAAGTCCATCAGACGACATAGAGGACGTCTGGCACTAAGTCTGGACGTCTAGAAACCTACTTTTACCGTGGGAATTGATTTCCAAACGTTGCAACGGCTAGAAAATCTCTGAGAAGAGATTTTGGGTCAGCCGAGGCAAAACGGTCATTTATCAGACGTCTGGACAGTCCTATGGACGTCTGATAAGGCTCTAACGGTCATATTCTTGACTGTTTGCTAAGCCAGCCAACGGTCCACTAATTGGACGTCTGGCAAATCCATCAGACGTCTTCTAAGACGTCTGGTCTAAGGTCTGGATGTCTGATTTCATCAGACAGAAAACTAAGTCCAGCCTAACAGTTATCAGACGTCTGAAACGACAGTCAGACGTCTTAAAATTCTTTATCAGACGTCTGATTTTGGGATTAGACGTCTGGAAATGCTGTTTGAGCCTTATATTGGTTTTCTAGGTATTCTACAGAAAACCTAAGTATCCTAGGGTTGTGCAGGTGTTCCTAGGGCTACTTTTAGGGTACTTTGAGGCTCTTTAACATAATGTTCTAAGGAATCAAAAAGAGCAAGAAAATAAATACAAGAGATACATGAAAGGATAAAAAAGAATCTATCCTATTCTTCTTGTCTTCCATCTCCCATCTTTCGCTCCACGCGAACCTCCTGTGTTTTCCGTCAAGCTCCTCCAATCCGTCCTGGATGCGAGCTTGAACTCCGTCTAAACACGTCCACATTTGCAATTAACCTGAAATCTAGGACTCAAATTGCAAATGTTAAATAACACGTGTTTTGTTATCATCAAAACAAATGATCGTGGTGCTCTAGCACCAACAATCTCCCCCTTTTTGATGATGACAAAACCGTAAATAATAATGCATAAAAATCCTCCCCCTTTTTGACATTATCAAAAAGGTTTAATTGATTTTACATTTCCTATAACTCCTCCTTAAAACATGCTCTTCTATGAGTTTCTTTTAACAAAGGTAATATCCTCCCCCTTTTTGTAACAATGCGATAGCTATTATTTTTCTCCCCCTTTCTAAAGGAAATTTAGCTACCTTACATCTCCCCCTTAAAAATTGACAATTAGCTCATCATTTTTTAACTCCCCCTATCTAAATGCTTATGATAATAAGATAGGGTTAAGAATTTTTACCTCACCTACCATGGCCAATAAAATGGCCCGAATGGTGGTGGTGGATGCCACATCGGATGGGGCTCCCATCCGTAGCTTGGAGGCCCGGGCATCGGCGCCGGTCTCCAATCTGGTGGTCGACGTGCGGCGGGTCCGTCGTTTGTTCGCCGTCTCGTCGGTCTTCTTCTTCTCCTCCTTGGTCTACTCATTGGTTCTCCCAACTTAAGTTGACCAGCCTTGAGCTTGTAGGTCCAGTCCTTTATGTTGTAGTCATCCCTGAACCCTACAAAACAAGATTCTAATTTTTTCTTCGGTATCCAAGTTAGCTTGGATCCGGATTTGTTAGAAGGTCTCCTTGATGGAGATCCTTTCTCAACCTTAGGGCTATAAAACTTATCTACTTTGTTGATTAATCTGTTAGAATTTTCCCTAAGACATGCAATTTATTTTTCTATAATGTTCATTTTAGTCTTTAAATCTGAAATTTCTAATTTTAGACTATTATTTTCCTCAATCAATTTAGTATTTTCATTGATTAAATTTTTATTTTCTAAAAGTAGGTTATTAGGACTAGAGCTACTTTCTAGGTCCCTAAGCTTTATTTCTAACCTATCATTTTCACTTCTAAGAAAACTAAGGTTCTTCTTCATGCTTTTGTTTTCTATTTTAAGTGATTTACTAATCTCGAATAATTCATTAAAAGCTTCTTGTAAATCAAAATTTACCTCGTCGTCGGAGTCGCTTCCGCTTTCACTGTCGCTATTGGTTCCTCTGGCCATGAAACCAAAGCAAGCGGTTTCTTCTTCTTCTTCCTCCGAGCTTGAATCGTCCCAAGTGGCTTGGAACGCCTTCTTTTTCTCCTTTTTGAGAAGAGGGCATTCTGGTCGTAGATGCCCTTTCCCGTTGCAGTGGTAGCAACGTCTCGGGCTTTCCTTCTTCTCCTTTTTCTTTTTCTTTAATTCCCTACAAAACTTGGAAAAATTTTTAAGTAAAATTCTAGAGTCTTCGTCGTCGGAACTTACCTCGCTATCCGACGCGGCTCTGAAGGCGAGAGTCTTCTTTGGTTTATGCTCCGGTGTATCCTTCTTCTTCTGCTTCAACTTAGTCTCGTAGGCCATCAGATTGCCTAGGAGATCTTCCATGTTGAGCTCCTCCATTTCGTTCACCTCCTCGACGGCGGTGACTTTCTGTTCCCACTCCGGTCCAAGGGAACGAAGAAGCTTCCCTTGAAGCTCCCCCTTGATGAAAGTCTTTCCTAAAGCTTTCAAGTTATTTACAATGAGAGTGAACCTAGTGTTCATCTCACTTAAAGACTCGTTAGATTTCATTGAAAAAGATTCAAATTCTTGAGAAAGTAAATTAATTTTTGAGGTTTTTACCTTAGAGGTACCTTCATGAGTTACCTCGAGTGTGTGCCAAATCTCGTATGCGGTGGCGCACTGCGAGATTCTGTTGAACTCCTCCGGGCTGAGCGCGCAATACAACGCGTTCATTGTTTTCGCGTTGAGAGAGAGCTCCCGGATCTGCTGCTGCGAGTATCCTCTGGCGGGTTTCTCTGGGATGTCGAAGGGGGTCTCGCACCTGGCCCAGACTGTGAAGTCGGTGGCTTGAAGCCACGTCTTCATCCGCAACTTCCAGTAGGGGTAGTTGCTCCCGTCGAAGAACGGCGGACGGGTTGTGGACTGCCCCTCGGAGATCCTGATTGCTGATGTGCTTCCCTCCATTTGATCTCTTGCCGGGTTGTTACGCCTGAATAGCAAGACCTGCTCTGATACCAATTGAAGGTTCTACCCTTGTACTAGGAGGGGTGAGATCAGCGTGACAAAAAAAATGCGGAATTGAAAATATATAAACAATCTCACAAAATAAGCAATCACAAAATGTACACAAGTAATTTTTAGGTGGAAACCCAAACTGGGTGAAAACCACCACCTAACTCTCTCGAGTTAGGATTTTCCGATCAACCTAGTTGATCAAATCCACTAACCGAATCACTTTGAACGAGGGTGATTCAACCTCAATACAACCACGCTACAAGTACGAGGGTAGCGTTCCTCAACCCCTTCTCTCCACGAGAAGGATTTTGTCCCACGAAGGAGATGGGAATTCGCAAAGCGAATACCCAACCAAAATACAAAGATAAAATAAAACAACAGTCCTATAGAGCCAACAAAATTAAACCTAGCTTCTATAGGAAATAGGAAACTCCCCTTTGCAAGGAGTGCGTCGACGATGACGCGGTGTGTGTGCCACGCGATGGCGCTACGTCGCTCTCGTTATCAACGCCGGGAGAGCGGGTGCGCAATGGGAATGATGCTCTCAAGATGATGGAGCTTGAGCTTAGAGAGCAAGTGCTTCTTGGGCACAAGAGTGTGAGAGTGTATAGCTAAGTGTGTCTTGTGTCTTTCTTGGTGTGTTTTGGTGTGTAAAGGCTCCCCTCTATTTATAGAGGCCTTAGGAAGGCTTTAGAAGGCTTAGAAAGGGTTCTATAGCCGTTGGGAACAAAGTCCAAGTGAATCAGCCCGAAATCAGGAACAATCATTGTTCTGACAGGCTTATCAGACGTCTAATTCTAGCATCAGACGTCTGGAAGTTCACTATAAGACGTCTGATTAAAAGGTCAGACGTCTGATTTTGGGCGGGTTTCTCCCTGACTTGGATCAGATCTAAACAGGGTTTTTGTGCAAGTCCATCAGACGACATAGAGGATGTCTGGCACTAAGTCTGGACGTCTGGAAACCTACTTTTACCGTGGGAATTGATTTCCAAACGTTGCAACGGCTAGAAAATCTCTGAGAAGAGATTTTGGGTCAGCCGAGGCAAAACGGTCATTTATCAGATGTCTGGACAGTCCTATGGACGTCTGATAAGGCTCTAACGGTCATATTCTTGACTGTTTGCTAAGCCAGCCAACGGTCCACTAATTGGACGTCTGGCAAATCCATCAGACGTCTTCTAAGACGTCTGGTCTAAGGTCTGGACGTCTGATTTCATCAGACAGAAAACTAAGTCCAGCCTAACAGTTATCAGACGTCTGAAACGACAGTCAGACGTCTTAAAATTCTTTATCAGACGTCTGATTTTGGGATTAGATGTCTGGAAATGCTGTTTGAGCCCTATATTGGTTTTCTAGGTATTCTACAGAAAACCTAAGTATCCTAGGGTTGTGCAGGTATTCCTAGGACTACTTTTAGGGTACTTTGAGGCTCTTTAACATAATGTTCTAAGGAATCAAAAAGAGCAAGAAAATAAATACAAGAGATACATGAAAGGATAAAAAAGAATCTATCCTATTCTTCTTGTCTTCCATCTCCCATCTTTCGCTCCACGCGAACCTCCTGTGTTTTCCGTCAAGCTCCTCCAATCCGTCCTGGATGCGAGCTTGAACTCCGTCTAAACACGTCCACATTTGCAATTAACCTGAAATCTAGGACTCAAATTGCAAATGTTAAATAACACGTGTTTTGTTATCATCAAAACAAATGATCGTGGTGCTTAGGTTACCAAGTCCCTCAAACGAAAGGGCAGGCAAATGGGTCGAATAATTCCTAAGCCTTAGACCTACTACGTTAGCCTTGCACTTTCCTCAACCTCTTAAGGACTAATTCAAATCTTAACAAAAATGTGAGTGTTTAAGCCCTGAAACAAGCCTAAGAAGCCTAAGATCAGTATTCTTCACTAATATCCTAAGTTTTAGCATTCCATGTCTTAATTCATCATCTGATCCAACCTAGAAGTTAGGTAAGTTCCATACTCAATTTCAAGGGACTATTTCATTTTCTTTTCTTTTGGATTGCTCCTTTGTCTCTTTCTTTTTCTTTTCTTATTTCTCTTTTTTTCCATTTAGTTTGAATTGACCTATCCTTTCCTCTTTTCTCTTTTTTTTTTAATGAAATCCTTCCATGAATTGATTTTCACTGTGTTTTGAATTTTAATACCCCCCATGCCTTGTGCTTTGCAATGTCCTCATTGTAAATTAGGTGAGTTCAAGTTCAATTCAGATCGTACATTAGAGCAGGTGGGTGGTGAATGGATCGAAATGATTGTTGCAGACGATTTTTAGCTCTGATATAAGTATCAAAGGTAGAGTTGGCTATTCTAATGGACGAACTAAAGTGCAATATGATTTTAGCAAAGAGACATGTCAGAAGGGTTTCGAGTTTTTCAAAGATGACAGGTTGCCTCCCGTTAAGCGCTATGTTTAACGCTATCAGCTAAGCGCAATGAAGCTCAGGGAGAATGGAGATCAAAAGATACTACAACCAAATTTAAGTTGGTGAGTTCGAAGAATAGTTTGAGTCACTAACCATTCATGACAAAAGGTTCTAATTCACGGCTGAGTTCACTGATTTCAACCACTCCATTTCTAAATACTTGTCTTACAAGGAATGGTCCAATCCATTTTGATCTGAGTTTTCCTGGGAAGATCTTGAGTTTGTCATCAAAGAGTAATACTTTTTGACCAGGATGGAAAGATTTTCATGAAATGTGCTTGTCTTAGAAGGCTTTCACCTGCCCTTTGTAGATTTGTGAGTTCTCATACGCGTCATTGCGTAGGTCGTCGATCTCACTCATTTGCAACCGGTGGTGGATTCCAGCCTTCATAATATCTAGATTGCACTTTCGTACTGCCCAGTAGGCTTTATGCTCCATTTTGATGGGAAGGTGACATGCCTTTCCATAGACGAGTCTGAAGGGAGACATACCTAATTGGGTCTTGTGGGCGGTCCTATAGGCCCACAAGGCTTCTGGAAGGCAGGCAGACCAATCCTTCCTGTCAGGCCGAACAGTGACTTGAAGGATCTTCTTGATCTCCCGATTTGATAATTCAGCCAATCCATTAGTCTGGGGTTGATAAGGAGTCGAGATACGGTGCGACACCCTATACTTTTTCATCAGGGACTGGAAGTGCACATTTGAGAAATGAGACCCACCATCGCTGGTGATGGCTTTTGGAACCCCAAGCCAAGAAAAGATGTTCTCCTGAATGAACCAAAGAATAACTTTATGGTCACTTGTTCTGGTGGGGACGGCTTCGATCCATTTTGAGACATAATCAATAGTGAGTAAGATGTACTCGAAGTCGTTAGATCCTGGAAAGGGTCCCATGAAATCAATTCCCCATATGTCAAAGATTTCACACACGATGATCGGATTCAAGGGCATCATGTCGCGCAAACCCATGTTGCCGAGGGTCTGACAACCGGCACATGCCCTACAATAGGATTGTGTGTCTCTGAACATTGTGGGCCAAAAGAACCCACACTGGAGGATCTTCGCTGCGGTTTTACACCCAGAGTAATGGACACCGCAGGCCTGGTCATGACAGAATGAGATGACGTCATCGACCTCGTCGTCAGGAATGCATCTCCAGATCACTTGGTCATTACAATATGGAAAAGATACGGATCTTCTCAAGCATATCTTCTCACTGATATGGAAATCAACTTGTTCCGCCTGGAAGTCACCCAATCTGGTGGGACTTTCCCTGTAACCAAGTAGTTCATGATGTCAGCAAACCAAGGAGGTCCGTTAATGGCCAAGAGATGTTCATCCGGAAAGTACTCAGAAATAGATCAGAACTGGTTAATGACTGAAGAAGGAAGGCGAGACAAATGATCAGCTACCATGTTCTACTTTCCTACCTTATCACGAATTTCAAGATCAAATTCTTGCAACAGCAAGATCCAGCAGATTAATCTCGGCTTCACGTCCTTCTTTGTGAGTAACTGCCTTACTGCAGTGTGATATGAGCTAATGATGACGTGGGAACCCAGGAGATATGACCTGAATTTCTCCAGGACAAATACTACAGCCAGCAGCTCTTTCTCCGTAATAGTGTAATTACACTGAGCCTTGTCCAATGTCTTACCGGCATAATATATGACTACTGATTTCCCATCAATTTTCTAACCCAGCATCGCTCCTACTGCATAGTCAGATGCATCACACATGATCTCGAAGGGTTGAGACTAGTTAAGAGATTGTAGGATTGGTGCTTAGGTGACTCGGTCACTAATCGCACGTGTTTCGCGTGTTTGAAATCAGGGTTACGAGTAACCTGTCATCATAGTTTCAAAACGCGTGGTCAAATAAAATTTAAACCAAAACTCGAAAAGTGAGTCCCGGGTCGAACACGGGGAGGCGAACGTTTGGTTTTGAAAATTCATGTTTCTCTTTTTATTTATTTATTTCATTTTTGTCTTTTCTAATTTTTTTGTATTTTCATCAAGCAAGATATTAGGTCGATGAAAACTTTATCTACTTGCAAAAATGTAAGAGAGAAAGGGAGAAAGAGAGAGAGAAACAATCATCTATTTATCTCATGAATGTTTTCTACAATTATGAAAGCAGGAAAACTACACTACGAAAGTGAAAAGGATAGAAAGAGGTGAGAAAAATCCCCCTCGAGGTTGCTCGGAGGACGACTAGCTCTGACGTCGCTCGGGCTTGGGACAAGCTCTCTTTAGAGCCTTGGAGGTGGTGAGAGGAAGAAAGGAAGAGATGAAGAAAAATGGGAGGGGTAGGGGTCCTTTTATAGTAGAGGAAAGAATCAAATTCGTATACAGGACATTTAGTGACGGTCATAAATGTCGCTGAAGATCCACCACAAATGTCGCTAAAGACAGCCCACGCACCCACCCGTTGCTGCGCTGTCACGCACATGCACGATATGTGCCGCTGCCTCCACACGTGCGCTGTGCTTGTACGTGCATGCCTCCGCATGTGCGTGTGCACCCACGCTGCTGTGCATGTGCGGTGGCACGTGCGTGCGCATGGGTGGCCTGGGTTGTGCCACGTGGTGCAATCCAGGGTAGCCATCTTCTTTCCTTTGTAGGGGATGCTACAGAGGTCGGATTGAGTCGATTTTTGCGCCGTTGGGCTGTGATCGTCGACCCGAATCCATCCGTGCAGTCAGATTTGTTGTTTGACACTCTAGATTATGTCACCTAGTCCCTTGGTTGTTGATCTTCCTTGGATTGCATATGGTACTATGGGACTCCGATCGAGGCGATTTCGGAGGCGTTGGACTCTGCTCGTCATCTTGATCAGATCCGTATGGTCAAATCGTCAATCCGATGCTCTAAAATAAATATCCTTCTCTCCTGAACACAAAAAGGACGCAATTAACTTAAATTATATACAACTACTCTAAATGCAGAATGATACATGCTATGCAATATTTATAACATGAAATGCAAATCTAAGCTTAGGAACATAAATGAATAGGCATTTTAACCTAAATAGATGTGTCTACATCATACCCCCATGCCTATCTTTTGCTAGTCCCTAGCAAAATTAAGCTACATGCTAAGTATAAAATCAAAATTAGGATTAGATAGCTTAGGCCTAAGTCGTTTATTAACAATAGAAAATTTCAACTAAGGTCCTAAATAATGAAAACTCAATAGTACCCGGGTGCCTACTAGAATGCAGACCGCCCAAGTCCTCGCCTTATTTGAAAAGGGAAGATACATTTTTTTTTATTTTTCTTCTTTTCTAATTTTTTTGTACTTTTAGAGTTTGAGAGTTCCAAGATAACTTTTTACGACTACCTGACCCGCCTAAGACTCGAAAAGGACTCTAAGTACTAAGCATCTTGTGAAAATAGTGATAGACTCACTAGGCGGCTGTTAAAACGAACTTCTAGTTTCTATGACCCTAGGTGACCTTGCCTAAAGGTTTATCCTTTTGACTGATAGTTTTCTTCCTACTTCTTTTATTTATGGGGTCAACATAAGGGCGAACCCAGTGTATATCTCCCTGATTTATTCTACTTTCTCGCTTCTTCCCTAAGTGTTTTGGAAATTATTGTGCATTTTTTTGTAAGCTGGGTTCTGGACAACCGGCCAATGGGCTATTACCCATGGCAACTTGCCAGCCATACTTGTGCAGTAAAGTGTGGTTTTGTTTATTTTTTTCTCCTTTTTCTATTTTTTTCTTTTTCTTTTTACTTTTTTTTTCTT
The DNA here is from genome assembly GCA_037157565.1 of Thalassia testudinum. Lineage (NCBI taxonomy): Eukaryota > Viridiplantae > Streptophyta > Magnoliopsida > Alismatales > Hydrocharitaceae > Thalassia > Thalassia testudinum. Next base: position 14,859,975 of record JAZHRO010000067.1, on the reverse strand, counting down.
TAAATAGGTGGCTTCTCTGATCTAAGATTTACCTAAAGGTAGTACAATGAAAATGATCTTGTGACTGGGCTCTGGACAACCGGCCGATGAGCTGTTACCACCGACAACTTGCTAGCCATACCACTCAAGATAGTTCATTAGCTACCCAATTCCGAAGAAACTGCTGAAAAGTGAGTCAGTGTAAAAAAATGTGTGTAGATGCTTAGGCTTAAAGTCACCCTAAATCAGAGGGCAGGTTGATAAGTCGCATACTTATCATCCCAATTTATTAGCCAAATTAAAAATGAATTTGAATTGGCAAGGACTCGAGACTAAGTCCACATTCTAGTGGACACTTGGGCTAATTTAGTCCGAAGGCCTTAAGAGTCTAAGTGTTTAGGTCCTCTTGTATCATTTCCTAAAGTTAATAACTTCCAAATGCCTAAGTTCACTTTTCCTTATTCTTCTTTTTTTTATCTTTTTGAATTTTCAATTTTTTTTTTAAAGAAACAAAGAAATTCTGTGGAGTTAACAAAATGATTTCAGGATTAAGTATCCACCCTCCCATGCTTAAATGATGCAATGTCCTCATTGTAAAAATAAAGACATGAAAAGGGCAGAGTAAATAGAATATCACCTGAGTGTCGTGAAAATCCGATCAGCTCCACAGAGAGAAGAGTGTATACACACGCGCTAAGTCCAATGCCTTTAGCTAGGCATAACATACATACAAAGAAGAAATTGAGAATTCACAAGTGCGGGTCAGAATCAAAATAAAAATATTGATTCTCTGACCCACCAACAGAAGATGTCCATAAAGGTGGACCAGATTATGATGCAGACCCATGCCCTAGGGTCGAGTGGTTCTCAGGTTCTGGATGAAAATCACCAGAACCGAAGGTTGTTGTGTTTGCGGGGTTGGACCTGCGGTTTAGTGGTGTGCAACCCAAGACTAAAGTGTTGCACAATGGGTAAAGATGGTTCAATAGGTGCGGTTGTCCACTTAATATCTAGCTCTAAAAAATAATCAGTTATTTCAAGCTTGGGTTGCACATGAAAGATATCGTAAGGGTCCTGGAAGAAAGTAGGTGGTTTTAGATCAATAGGTACCCTTAGATCTAAAATCAAAGTTCCCTCAGAATTAGCCTCCCAAATTTTTATTTCCAGCTTCCTATCCTTTGAAATCAATGTTTCCGAGACCTCCAAATCGTTGTACACCCCATCTAAAGTACCCAAGTCCAACAACTGTGGCTGAATCAAGATTGACTTGGGTTTGGTGATCTCAAAAATATCATCATTCAATTCTTTAGGGTGTGTTTGAGGAATGGGGCTACTGATTGAATCATCAGGATTCGTATCATCCAAGTTATCCCCAACATGATCATAATCTTCAATGATCGGGCTATCAAATAGTTCGTCATACTCCTTGAGCCCGATTGTCTCACTAGAATCCTCTTCCTTGAGTTCAAATGAGACTTCACCAAAAGATTCTTCACCCTCAGAATCAAAGAATTAACGATCCTCATTTATATATGTCTCAAAATCAATTGTCATTTCCTGGTTCAAAGAGACATTTTTCCTCGCTCCCTAGCTCGGGGATCTCAGGTGAATCAATCGGTTCATCCTCAATAGGTTGCTCTAGCCCAACCTAGTCATCCCCGATTTCAGAAAATGTATCCCCCCCGATAGGTGCCTTAGCGGGTTCTGACATTGGCTCCCCTAAAGGGGGTTCATCTTAAGAATCATCCGAAGATTTAACTAGGGTAACCACAAATTTCATCCTCAACCACGCTAATTTCCAAAGTAGAAACTCACCCAGGTTCCTATCTCTAACATTTTGGAGCAAATCCAATAAAGAGCTATTCAGCTCATCAATCATTTTTATCATAGGCTCCAATGCTTCAATGCATGGTGTTGGCTGGGCTTCTAAAGATTGTATGGTGTTCCTCAAGTTAGCCAACACCCTGTCTTGGATCCGGTTCACCTGAACCGACTGGTTTGGTTCAGGGTTGGGTGGGTTTGCGTTCATTCTAAGGGAGTCAAGATATTGAGGTTCTCGGGTTCCTCCCTAATAGTAGGTAGTCTCGGGTTGTTGAAAGAATGGTGGTGACCTATATTCAGTGGAATACTGGGGAGGGTAGGTGTTATAATCATTATATCCTTCCGGATTGTAGATCAGGTTGGTTTGGTGATCAAAGGATGAAGATCTATAATCAGTGTAGCTCTAGGAAGCATAGTCATCATAGTCTTGTTGTCTAAGGTTAGGCCCTGGACACTGAGGTCCGAATTCATTTCCCCAATCAAAGTTATCCCGAAAAGTGGATGGGTAATCATAAGTCAAGTCAAGATGGTAATCATCTTGAGGATACGTGTTGGTAGGAGGGTAGGATTGGAAATGTGTGAAATATGTGGAAGGATACATTGTGGAGTAGGAGGGAAAATAGAATAGAGAAAGGTGCCCTGCAGTACAATCAACCAAACCTGTCCTTATGTGGGTAGCCTAATGACCTACAGACTCCTAGGACTTGTCTTGAGATTATAAATGATTTAGTATACTTTTATCCGGTCAATCCAACCAGTCAGAAGGACTGGGGAGAAGGTTCTTCCTTTGGCTTGCGCCTTCGGTTCCTAATGTACCCCCTAGCCGTAGTCGTTTGATGCTACTCCCTTAGCTAGACATCAGATGGACCAGCAGAAGCAGATTAATTGACAAAAATCTCAGTCTGAGCCCCAAAGAGCGAATCAATCCTTAAGGCTAACGTCTACTCAATTTTAGTTAGGCTTGGGATGATTGTGCTCTTGGAATGTGATGGGCCCTTTAGATGGGTTGTGCCCTTAATGATCAGTTAAAATGTGTGTGTGTACACAACCAGGTTTTCTAAACAAGGTTATTTGATGATGTGTCTTTTAGGGTTCAACCTTGTTTAGTAGCTTTTAGGGTTTAATCTTAGGTATATTCAATCAAGTTTAGGAGAACACTCCCAGATTTGCAAGCACTGGTGATGATATATTCCTTTAGAAATCAGAGAAAAAATGTGGAGTGCCTGGTTCAACCCTAAGAATCAACCCTAAGTGGCAAGCTAATTGATTAATCGCTTTTATTTTGAGTGGTGTGGCCCAAACAGTTCAAGCAATTGGCCTATTGCACCACTTAGTTAAGGCACACAGAAATGTTTAACCTATTCAGATTTCTACTCACTTATTTGTGTGTTGAGTTAAGTGTACCAGGTCCACAGGTTAGATCCCGGTTAAGTGGTAGAATCGATGTGATTGTGTGCCTTAGGGTGAGAGGTTGGGGTGTTAAGTGTGTAGCTTTCTGAAAATCTCACAAGAGAAGAGTATTTTTTTTTCTTTTTTATATGGGAGGGAGAGATGAGTGGAGGTGGAAAACAAACAACCAAATCTATCCTAGGGTTTATAAAAAGCACCTAAGTTGATTTGGGTTTGAGTTATTAGTGTGGTGAAATGAATTAGTGGGTGGGGGTGGTGGGGATAAACTTACAAAACCTTCACCCACACTTTTCTCCGATCTACTGCTTTGGCCCGCCTTGGATGAGTACCTACAATCACAGTAAGATCAAAGAAAATGTGAGATAAAAGTTAGGTAAGGCGGAAAAACACGGAAAAAAAATCAAAGAGCGTTGCCTCCCCGACAACGACACCAAAATGATCGCACGTGTTTCGCATATTTGAAATCGGGGTTACGAGTAACCCATCGTCGTAGTTGAAAATGCGTGGTCAAATAAAATTTATACCGAAACTCGAAAAGTGAGTCCTGAGTCGAACACGGGGAGGCGAACATTTGGTTTTGAAAATTCTCATTTCTCTTTTTATTTGTTTATTTCATTTTTGTCTTTTCTAATATTTTTGTATTTTTATCAAGCAAGAGATTAGGTCGATGAAAACTTTATCTACTTGCAAAAATGTAAGAGAGAGAGGGAGAAAGAGAGAGAGAAACAATCATCTATTTATCTCATGAATGCTTTCTACAATTATGAAAGTAGGAAAACTACACTACGAAAGTGAAAAAGATAGAAAGAGGTGAGAGAAATCCCCTCGACGGTTGCTCGGAGGACGACTCGCTCTGACGTTGCTCGAAGGAAGGTGGTGAGGAGTGGGACGAAGGAGGATGGAGCCAGAGGACGGAGGATGGGATAGGATGGTGTCACGGCGAGGATCTTCTTCCCAAAGGGCGGTGAGAGGACAGCCACGGGATGCTCCATGAATGGGGATGAGGGGAGGGAAAACTATTTGATTCTACTCTAGAGGAGCATCCCGGGCTTCTGACAAGCTCTCTCTAGAGCCTTGGAGGTGGTGAGAGGAAGAAAGGAAGAGATGAAGAAAAATGGGAGGGGTAGGTGTCCTTTTATAGTGGAGGAAAGAATCAAATTAGTATACAGGACATTTAGTGACGGTCATAAACGTCACTAAAGATCCACCGCAAACGTCGCTGAAGACAGCTCACATGCCCACCCATTGCTGCGCTGGCACGCGCCCATGTCATGAGCGCATGCGCGATACGCACCGCACGTGCACGAACTTGCGCATGCTTGCCTCCACGCACGCACGTGCACCGGCACTGCTGTGCGCGTGCGGTGGCACGTGCGTGTGCATGGGTGGCTTGGGTTGCTCTAAGTGGCATAATCTGGGCCATCCATCATCTTTCCTTTGTAGGGGATGCTACAGAGGTCGAATTGAGTTGATTTTCATGCCGTTGGGCTGTGATCGTCGACCCGAATCCATCCGTGCAGTTGGATTTGTCATTTAGTGCTATGGATTTCGTCACCTAGTCCCTCGGCTGTTGATCTTCCTTGGATTGCACCTGATGCTACGGGACTCCGATCGAGGCGATTTTGGAGGCGTTAGACTCCGATCGTTGTCTTGATCAAATCCATACGGTTGGATTGTCAATCGGAGGCTCCGAAATAAATATTCTTCTCTCCTGACCACAAAAAAGACGCAATTAACCTAAATTATATACAGCTACTCTAAATGTAGAATGATGAATGCTATGCAATATTTACAACATGAAATGCAAATCTAAGCCTAGGAACATGCATGAATATGCATTTTAACCTAAATAGATGTGTCTACATCAGCCACGCAGGATCTTAAATGCGTGAATGCACTCACTAGATATCTCAAATGGCGTGTCCTTCGAAAGGAGATTCATCAAGGGGCATGCGATCTTAAAGATATCAGGTATGAATCAATGATAAAATCCAACATGCCCTAGAAATGATCTGATGTCTTTGACCGAGTTAAGTACAAGTAGCTTGGAAATCAAATTTTACCTTAACCTGGTCGACCTGGATACCTCTCCCAATGATGAGGTGTCCATGTACGATGCCCTTAGGAACCATGAAGTGGTCCTTTTCCCAGGAGAGAACTAGGTTCACTTCGATGCATCTTTTAAGGATTTGGACCAAATGCAGGAGGCATTCATCAAAAGATTCACTGAATAACGAGAAGTTGTCCATGAAGACCTCAAGGTAATTACCTACCATATTGGAGAATATGGCTAGCATGCACTGCTAAAAGGTGGTGGGTGAGTTGCATAGCCCAAATGTCATCCTACGGAATGCATACGTACCGTAAGGGTAGGTAAAGGTAGTCTTTTCCTGATCCTTTGGATGAATTGCCACCTGATTATCTCCGAAAAATTGATTTCCCGCTAATTTCTTGAGAATCTAGTCAATGAACGGAAGCGGGAAATGATGTTTCTTCGTGGAGGCATTCAATTTTTGATAGTCTATACAAACTCTCCACAAATTTACAATGCGGGTTGGGATGGTTTCTTCAGATTCAGTCATGATAATGGTGAGTCCTGCCTTCTTAGGCACAACCTGGATCGTTCTCACCCAGCGGCTATCAAAGATCAGGTAGATGATACCAGTATCTAACCACTTGATGATCTCTTTCTTCACGATCTCTTGCAGATTTGGAATGAGTCTTCTTTGCATCTCTCGAGATGGTCTTGAGCCCTCTTCAGTGTAGATATGGTGTAGGCAGTATGAGGGATTGATACCAGTCAAATCATCAAGAGTCCATTTGATGGCTCTCCGATGCTGCTAAAGAATAAAAATCAGCTTTGTCTCCTGATCAGATATGAGTTGGGAATTGATGACCAAAGGAAATGTTTGATTGGAACCCAAAAACACATATTTCAGATGATTTGGGAGAGGTTTCAACTCCATAACCGAGTTATCAATAGCAGGTGGGGGTTCGGGATGGGCCTCAGAAGATAAAGTGGGATCTAAGGGCGAATCTAAATCAGCTCTGGGCTCCTCTATCTCTGAGTTAGAATTTTCTCGAGGTTGAGGATCAGAGATAATCGGGTCTTCCTCTATAAGAGGATCCTCAATCATAGAATTGATGTCACACACTTCCTCTATTATCCCACAGTTTATTCCTCTTTGGGCATTAAAGATATCAATCTTTAGTGTCTAGTTCTCGAATTTCAACTCAATTTGGCCCTCTTCGCAGTTGATATTCGCCCTAGTTGTGACTAAGAATGGTCTAGCTAAGATGATCGGTGTGTTCCTCAGATTTTCAAGAGTATCCATGTCTAACACGATGAAGTCCACTGGAAAATAGAAATCATGGATCTATACTAGAACATTCTGAAGAATTCCTCTAGGTGACTTGATTGATCAGTCTGCTAACTGGAAAGTCACCTAAGTTGGTTTGAGCTCAGTTTCGTTGAAATGGTTGATGTGCATACATCTAAATAGCCGAAAATGTCTATTAATGCATGTTCTTAGTACCATATTAGCATCATACATTGTAAATATTGCATAACATGCATAATCATGCATTTAGGTCAAGTTGTATAGATTGTATAGTAATTATCTCCTTTTATGGTCAAGGACAGGGTGACTTTTTATTGGGGCCTCGGATCAAAGATCCAATCGTATGGATTTGATCAGGGCAACGATTGGAGTTCAACGACTCCAAGATCGCCCTGATCGGATATCCGTAGCACTAGATACAGTCCAAGGAAGCTCAGAGACCAAGGGCCAAGATGGTGTCAATCCGCATTTCAGATGACAAATCCGACCGCACAGATGGGTTCGGATCAATGATCGTAGCCTAACGATGCAAAAATCAGTCCAATCCGACATCCGTGGCACCATCTACAACTCAAAGAAGATCTACGGTCAAGATGGTGCCATGTGGCACCATTCAGACCCTCCATACCACTCGTAGCCCCACTTCTTCATCCAACGGCTAAGAATTGACGACGTAGTTTCCCTCAAGTGATGCCTCATGTGAGAAGAATTTCACATCTAATCTGAGCCGTTGAATCAAGATTCAATGGTCAGGATTAAATGGCACAAAAATACCAATCTTGTCTATCCATGTGCATAGCGCGGTGGATAAAATCCTTCAGTGCCTTAGGTTGTGGATTCAATTCCCACCCATGGGAATTATATGCACAGCTATGAACTCTGATTGATTAGAATCGCTCGATTCTCATCAAATTCAACAGCTACTCCTTGTGAAATTGAGTGCTTGGGGAAGAATTGAGGTGTGCTCTTGCATGCAAACGTGGCCTCACGACTGATGATCAACGGCCACCCCTTAACGCAAGGAGAAGATTTAGTGGCTTCTTTAAGTCGTCCGAGAGGCTTCACCGACGTCTGATGGAGATGAGGTGCTGCTATTGAAAGAGATCCAATGGCCATAGGATGTTCATCCAAGGGTTGCCGGTTCTCCACGCTAATCATGTGAGGAGGAAATGCAAGACATGGAAACGTGCAACCAAGGAAATGTGGGAATGTGGGTGCTATCAAAGCCCACGTTCTCCTTTCCATTTTCACTAAAATACCCCCATCTAAAAGCCTATAAAAGGAGACCATATTCCATCCATTTGAATCATCCCTTCCTTCACTTCTCTCCCTCTCCAAAGCTCAAGAGAAGCTAGTCCCACACCCGAGATGCTATTCCAAGAGTTAAATCTAATTTTCTCATCCTATTCTGGAAGTGGATCCCGTGACGACGACGACGTGCTGCCTCGTTCCCGCTTCTTCCTGCTTCATCCTCCCCACTCCGTCCTCCGTCTTCCAGGCGTCGCTCCATCCAACTCATCCTCTAAGCATTCGTTGAGGAGGATAACATCTCTCTCCATTCTTTTTAATCGCTTTCTAGAATAGAATTTCTGATTTCTTGTTGTAATCATTTTTTCGCCTTCTAGTTGTTAAGACATTATGATTATATCAAGTGATTGTTCTCTCTCTCTTTTTCTTTCTCTCTCTCTGTATTGTTTATATCGATTTCATTGTAATTATTTCATTTTCAAACAAAAGCACAAAAAAATATAAATCGTGGATTTTAGTTCGACGTAGCCTCTCTATGTTCAACCTGGAATTTTTAGAATTTCAGTATAAATTTATTGGTTGACGGATTTCTTCGCAAATCAAACTACAACGACGGGTTACTTAAACCGACTTCGATTGCATAATTTTCTGCGCTCAACATTTTCGCACCATTGCCGGGGAGGCAACGATTTTTTATTTTCTTACCACATTTCGCACACTTTATTGTTTTCTAACTTGCTTTATTTCTCATCTATTGTTTTGCAGGTACCCTTATAGGGATTCTTCAAGCGGTAGATTGGAGTAAAGTGCAGTTGAAGACAACTGTAAGTGCTCCCCATTCTTCCCCCTCCATAGATTCCATTTCATCACATTAATTCAAACTCCAATTAGCTTGGGTGTTTGCATAAATCCTAGGGTTAGTTTGGTTGCTTGGATTTCCACTCACAGTCCTCTCACCCACATATAAAAAAATCAACAAAAAGATAATTCTTGTGGGGTAAATCAACATACACACTACATACACCCACATTCAAGGCACTTAACCTAATTGATTTTCATCTACTCAACCGGATTCTGATCTGTGGAACCGGTATACACAAATCAACATATAAAAGAGTAGAAATCATTTTAGGTTAACAATTTTCTGTGCCTAACTCAATGGTACAATCTTGGCTAATTATTTAAGTTGTTTGGGCCACACCACTTAACCTAAAATCAACTCACCAAGTAGCTTCCCCTTAGGGCTTTCAATTTAGGTCAATACCAAGCACTCCACTTTACTTTTTGATTTAAATAGGAAAGAGATCTTCACCCGTGCTTGAAAACCTAGTTTGCCTCGAACTTGATTGAATTAACCTAATTCCAAACCCTAAAATCTACTTAAGCAAGATTTGAACCTTAAAATACACACAAAAAATAATTTTGCTTGAAAACCCTGGTTGTGCACGCACTCACACATACTCAATTGATCATTAAGGGCACAACCCATTTTAAGGGCCCACCACATTCCATAAGCACTACAATCCTAAGCCTAAATAAAAAAATTTGTTGGCTTTAAGGACTGATATGCTCTTCGGGGTCCAATCTGAGATTGTTTACAATTAACCTGTTTGTATTAATCAATTTGATGTCTAGCTAAGGGAGTAGCATCAAACGAACGCGGCTGGGGGTACACTAGGAACCGGAGGCGAAAGTCGAAGGAAGAACCTTCTCCCCAATCCCTCCTTCTAACTGGTTGGATTGATTAGACGCAAGTAGAGTAAATCGTTTATAATCTTAAGGCGAATTCTAAGAGTCTGTAGATCCTTAGGCTACCCCACTTAAGGACATGCTTATTTTGTTGTGCTGCAGGGTTCTTATCCCCAGTCCTTCCGACCTCTTCCTAGTTTATGCTAGGAAGGAGGTCATTGAATCCCTGATTGGAAGGACCACTAGAGTATTCTAGGAGGCGTAGATTGGATTTTGGCTAAATTGATCCCATGGCTGATCAACAGCCTCCTCTACCTCAGGATTCACTGGAGATATTTCAAAGGCAGCTGGAACAAATGCAAAGAATGCAAGAATGGTTCCAGAGAATGCAGGGCTATTAGTCCTTGAAGGATTTTTATGATCCTTCAAATTGCGGGGAACGTCCCAGCATCCAAATTCCTACCAAAGACGTAGAAATCAAGCCCCAGGTGTTAAAATTGATCAAACATTTCCAATGGCTTAACTCTGAAGACCCATTTCAGCACTTGGAGGACTTGACCACTTTGGTCTAGACCACTAAGGCACGAAACATGAATGAGGAGCAGATGATCATGAGGCTCTTCCCCCACTCTCTTAGGGATAAAGCTGCTCATTGGTACAGGACTATAGGAAGGCCAATTGCAACTTGGAATGATTTGAAATCGACTTTCCTGAAGAAATTCTTCCCTATCGGACGTACCAATGCTTTGAGACGGGCGGTTACTACCTTTACCTAGTGGCCAGGGGAGAAGTTTCATGTTTCCTAGGAGTGATTCCAGGACTTATTGCGGAGGTGTCCACACCATGAGATGTCGAAATGGCAGCTCGTGCAGATCTTCAACCACGGGTTGACTGAGCAACTCAGAAATCACATGAACGCTTCTTGCAGAGGCAATTTCCTCAACAAAGATGTAGATAGCGCGCACGATTTGTTTGAGGAGATGAGCAAGAATTCAATCAACCATGCCTCCATGGATACTTTTAACCGATCCTAACAACCCAGATCGAATGTTAATGAAGTCCACGACTCTTATTCATTCGATATGGAATTGATTTGCAATAAACTAGATAAGGTCGACTTGGTTACTAAAATGATGGAGTGGATGGCTGGAAATTCAATAAACAATTCTCAATCCATCAATCCTAGAATTCGAGATTCCATTTGTCGCGAGCTCCTTCTGGATGGGAGTTCGTGAATCAACTTGATGCAGCTCAACCTGTAAGTCAGCATTATTCGGAACCCCACAAGTTCCAAACTGGGGCCTTTGATCCCAATTTCTCTGATCCCTCCCTTTCTTTCTCTCCATCCTCACCCTATGAGGATGTTTATGCTGTATAGGAGAATGTTAGGTCCAACCCTTACTCCAAAGCTTATAATCCGGGTTGGAGGAACCACCCTAACTTCTCCTGGAAAAACCTAGGGCAGCAGACCCAATTCCGACCCAGCAACTATGTCACAAAGACCAATGGGTTAGGGTCATGTTTATACTCAGCTGCCCTCGAATCAGGTCAATCAGCCATCTTGGAATACCCGTCAACCCGTAGGTAGGCTGATCTAAACATACAGATGGTAGAAATGCAAGGATCTATGCTCCAACTCATGTAGCAAATGAAAACCTCGCTAGACAACTTGCAAACCAGGTTCATTGCTAATTCTCGTCAACCCAGATCTCTGCCATCTCAACCGATACCCAACCCACGTAATATCCAGAATCTAGGCAATCAAGCCCAAGGGGATGGGAATCAGAGGGACCCACACGCACATGCTCAGGTGGTTGAGTAGGGTCCTTCCTCTTCTACTTCTTCAAATCAAAGGTTTTTGGCTAATGAAGCCCCTCCAATCTTTCCTAACCCTCCCCAAGACTCAAACCCGTATGCATTTGCTAATTTAGTTACCTTGAGGATTGGAAAATAAACTCAGGATCCACAACCGCACTGTTCTGATCTACCAAATCCTAGAAAGTCTGAGGAGAGAAAGGAGAACTCCGAAGAAGAAATCAAGGATCAGGAACCTGATTCCGAAGATTCGACTCATGTTCCTTTTCCTGAGGCCTTGATTAAACCTAGGAAGAAGAAGCCTGTTGATAGTGACAAGGAGCTCTTGAATATATTCAAGAATGTTGAGATCAATATCCCGCACCTTGATGTTATCAAACACATATCGGCTTACGCTAAATTTTTGAAGGATTTATGCACATAGAAGTGTAAGTCGAGGGAATCTATTCCTAGGAGATATGGTACCCTCCGAGCAGGCTAGTTGTGTTATCTTGCAACATCTTCCTCAGAAAAAGAGAAATCCAGGTGCTCCTTTGATTTCTTGTGTCATCGAAGATTACACTTTTGATAGAGCACTTTTGGATCTAGGTGCATCTATTAACTTAATTCCGACTTCTCTTTACGAGAAATTCAGATTAGGTGAACTTCGGCCGACTTCAATAACGCTACAGTTAGCAGACCATTCAGTCACAAATCTATGAGGCGTTATTGAAGATGTTATTGTTAAGGTTAGGGATTTCTATTTTCCTGTAGATTTCCTTGTCCTTGATATGGATGTACCTGAAAATCTAAGGAACACGCCCATCATTCTGGGGCATCCATTCCTGTCTACCTCTAGAGCCAATATCAAATGTGAAAGCTATAGCATGGAAATCACCTTTGGGGATTAGAAATTGAAATTGGATATTTTTAAGGCAATTAATAAATTCGAGGATTGTGGATTTACAGAGGAACTTGAGGATGATAACGTGAATACAGAAACTTGTATGGCGGTTTCTGTAATTGAAAGTTCCTCCTGTTGTGATGAATCTAACCCGCAACCCTCTATGGCAAACCTGCCACATTTTGAAGAGGTTATTGATTTTATTCACTTTCAACCTCTTCCTCTTGATGAATCTTCATCAGCATCATCCTTACCTTCAATCATAAACCCACCCCAACTCGAATTGAAACCATTGCCTGAGAATTTGAAATATCAATTTTTGGGACCTCAAAAGACGCTTCCTATGATTATCAGTGACAGATTAACTAAGGAGTAGGAGATTAAATTGATCAAGGTCCTAAAGGAACACAAGGAGGCAATTGGTTGGACCATTCATGACCTTAAGGGGATTGAGCCATCTTACTGCAATCATAAAATATTTTTAGAAGATGGATCCTACCTTTCTCACCAAATGCAGAGGAGATTAAACCCTAATATGCAAGAAGTGGTCAAGAAGGAAATTATCAAGTGGCTCGATGTAGGAATCATTTATCCGATCTCTAATAGTCCTTGGCTAAGTCCCATGCAAATTGTTCCCAAGAAAGTCAGGATTACCGTTGTGACTAATAAGAAAGGAGAATCTCTCACAACTCGTTCAACTTCCTCTTGGAGGGTTTGTATTGATTACAAGAAGCTGAACATAGCAACGAAAAAGATCATTTCCCTTTGCCCTTTATCAATCAAATCCTTGAAAGACTAGCCAAGCGGAAGTACTTCTATTTCTTAGACGGTTACTCGAGATACAATCAAGTCCCTATCCATCCTGAGGATCAGGAAAAAATGACTTTCACCTATCCCTATGGAACCTTTGCTTTTCTTAAGATGCCTTTCGGCTTATGCAATGCACCCGCAACTTTTCAAAGGTGTATGCTAGCCATATTCTCTGGCATGGTGGGAGAGTTTATGGAAGTATTTATGGATGATTTCTCTATTCTCGGATAATCGTTTGATTCTTATCTGGCTAATCTTGAAATGATTCTTAAAAGATGCATCAAAACAAGACTGGTCCTTAGCTGGGAAAAGAGCCATTTCATGACACAAGAAGGCATCGTCTTAGGTCATGTAATCTCTAAACGGGGTATTGAAATTGACAAAGCTAAGGTTGTTGTTATCTCTAAACTACCTCCTCCCACATCTGTCAAACATATTCGATCATTTCTTGGTCATGTGGGATTCTATAGGAGGTTCATCAAGGACTTTTCTAAGGTTGCTCGCCCTTTGAGCAACCTTCTTGCCAAAGATACACCATTTGATTTCAACGAATCATGTCGTAAGACATTTGATTTTCTTAAAATGGCAGTCACTTATGCTCCAGTGTTGTAACCACTGGCTTGGACAACCCCATTTGAGATCATGACCGACGCTTTTGATTACGCGGTCAGGGCTATTTTGTGTCAGAAGATTGACAGGAAGCCCTCTGTCATCTACTACGCTAGTAAAACTCTGGACGAGGCCCAAAGGAATTACACTATTACTAAGAAGGAATTACTAGCTGTAGTATTTGCTTTGGAGAAATTCAAGGCTTACCTCTTAGGGTCTCACGTCATCATATATACCAACCACTCAGCCTTGAGACATCTCTTGGCCAAAAAGGATGCCAAACCCCAGCTTATTCGATGGATTCTTCTTCTTTAAGAATTTGATCTTGAAAGCAAGGATAAATCTGGGGCACAGAATGTGGTGATGGATCATCTTTCGAGACTTCTGAGTGATTCTTCTCGTCTAGATATTCCGATTGTTGATACTTTTTCGGATGAGACTATCCTTACAGTTTCAGGTGGCCAAACCCTATGGTTTGCTAACATTGTAAACTATTTGGCCGTTGGTCAAATCCCTCAGGATTTGACCAAGAAACAATGAGATAGACTCAAATCTAAGGCCAAATATTACTTCTAGGAGGACCCTGAACTGTACCGCATCGGCTCTGATCAGATTATTCACCGATGTGTTCCGAAAATTGAATTCAAAAGTATACTCAAGTTATGCCATGCATCTGCATGTGGTGAACATTTCTCCGGGAAAAAGACAGCTGCAAAGATTTTGTAATCTGGATTTTATTGGCCATCTTTATTCAAGGATGCCCAGGAATTCTAGAGGTTGTGTTCCCGATGTCAGGCACTTGGGAGCATAACCAAGGGAGACATGATTCCCCTAAACTCGATTCTTCCCGTCGAAATCTTCGACGTTTGGGGCATCGATTTCATGGCACCCTTCCCCCTTCATTTGAACACCAGTACATTCTTGTTTCTATTGATTATGTGTCCAAGTGGATTGAGGTCATTCCCACCAGAACCAATGACCACAAGGTGGTCACCGATTTTGTCAAGAAGAACTTTTTCAGTCGATTCGGGATTCCGAGGGCCATCATCAGCGATGGTGGTTCTCACTTCACCAATGCCTAGTTCCATAATTTATTGGAAAAATATGAGATAAATCACAGAATCTCCACACCTTACCATCCTCAGATGAATGGGCAGGCTGAGATCTCCAATCGGGAGATCAAGAATATTCTTCAGAAGACGATTAGGCCTGATCGTAAAGACTGGACTCAAAAGCTTGAGGTCACTCTTTGGGCCTACCATTCGACGTACAAAACGCCTATTGGCATGTCATCGTTTCGTCTAGTGTATGGAAAGGCGTGCCATTTACCCGTAGAAATTGAACATATGGCATTCTGGGCAATCAAGTAGTGTAATCTAAATTTGAGTTTAGCTGGAAAGACCAGGAAACTCCAACTATCTGAGTTGGAGGAGCTTAGAAATGACGCGTATGAGAATGCCAAGATCTACAAGGCTCGAACCAAAGCTCTTCATGACCAATTGATATCCCACAAGAGCTTTGAGTTGAACCAGAAGGTCTGGCTCTTTGATTCTCGACTTAAGCTCTTTCCTGGCAAACTTAGGTCAAAATGGAACAGCCCGTTCATCATCAATCAAATTTTTCCAAACAGGCCCATTTAGATTTCTGACCTAAAGATGGGTAATTCATTCAAAGTCAACGGTCAATGTCTCAAGCCTTTTATTGACCGTATTGTTCCAGAACCTATCTCAGACACGGTTTCTCTTATCATGTTGTGATCTCTTTGGCTGGACGTTGCCTAGCTGATGGCATTAAACTCAGTAGTTGTACAATCTGACTCAGAGCTGACTCGAGCATCATATTCAGTTGATATCTTCTACATTCTACCTTCCTTTCATGTCTTTCATTCTCAATGCGGACATTGCATCAGCTAGGCATGGGGGGGTGGATTCATTTCTGAATCAATTTGTCAGCTCTATGGAATTCTTGTAAAGTCTATTTGTTTTCTTATATAAAAAAAAAGAGAAAAAAATTTGAATTAGGAAAGAATACTTGGGCATTAGGACTTTTCAATCTTAGGAAATATTACAGTAGGATCTGAACACTAAGACCCTTCAGGTCTTTGTGCTTAATCAGCTTGGGTATCCACTAAAATGTGGATTTGTTTATCGAGTCCTTGCCATCCTGAATTCTGTTTCAATTTTATTAAATAAGTTTGGGTGATAAGTACACGACTTATCAACCCACCCTCTGATTTGAGGGAACTTTAAGCCTAAGCATCTACACACTATTCATCACTGACTTGTTCTGCGGTTTTAACGAAAATTTGGTAGCTAATGAACCTTCTAGGGTGGTATGGCTAGCAAGTTATCATTAGTAACAGCCCATAGGTAGGTTGTCCAGAGCCCAGCCACTAGACCATTCTTTTCCTACTGCCTTTAGGTAAATCTTAGACCAGGAAAGCCACCTACTTAAAAAAATAATAATAATAAAAATAAGAAGAAGAAGAAAAGAAAAAGAAAGCCCAAAAAGAGAAAAGAAAAAAACCACACTTCACTGCACGAGTATGGCTGGCAAGATATCATAGGTAACAGTCCATTGGTAGGTTATCCAGAATCCAGCTCAAGAAATGCACGTCAAATTCCTAAAACACTTCGGAAGAAGCGAAGAAGTAGAATAAGCCGAGGAGATATACACTGGATTCACCCTTGTGTTGACCCCATAAAAAGAAAAGTAAGGAGAAAGCTACCGGTCGTATAGATACACCTTTAGGCAGAATTCTTTTTAAAGTCACCTAGGGGCATAGAAACCCGAAGTCTATTCTGATTGCCAATCAATGAGTCTATCACTTTCACAAAAAGATGCTTAGAACTTAGGGTTCTCATCAAGTCTTGGGTGGGTTGAGTGGCTGTAGAAAGCCACTCTATAACCCTAAACTCAAAAATCCAAAAAAATTAGAAAAGAAGAAAAAGGAGAAAAAGAGATCTTTCTTTGAATAAGGCGAGGGTTTGAGGCGATCTGCATTTTGGCAGATACCCAGGCGCTGTTGTGTCTTTGAAAGTTTAGGTCCTAAGTAAAAATTTCCTAATGTTGAAAATGACTTTTGCTCGAGTAATCAATCCTAATTCTTTTATAAATAACATCTAGTTTTTGCTAGGGACTAGCAAAAGATAGGCATGGAGGTGTGATGTGCATACATCTAAATAGCCGAAAATGTCTATTAATGCATGTTCTTAGTACCATATTAGCATCATACATTGTAAATATTGCATAACATGCATAATTATACATTTAGGTCAAGTTGTATAGATTGTATAGTAATTATCTCCTTTTATGGTCAGGGACAGGGTGACTTTTTATCAGGGCCTCGGAACAAAGATCTAACCATACAAATCTGATCAGGGCGACAATTGGAGTTCAACGACTCCAAGATCGCCCTGATCGGATATCCATAGCACCAGATATAATCCGACAAAACTCAGAGACCAAGGGGCAAGATGGTGTTAATATGCAATTCAGACGACAAATCCAACCGCACGATGGGTTCAGATTGACGATCGCAGCCTAACGACACAAAAATCGGTCCAATCGGACATCCGTGGCACCATCTATAACTCAGAGAAGATCTACAGTCAAGATGGTGCCACGTGGCGCCATCCAGACCCTCCATACCACTCGTAGCCCCACTTCTTCATCCAACAGCTAAGAATTGACGATGTAGTTTCCCTCAAGTGATGGCTCATGTGAGAAGAATTTCACATCTGATCTGAGCCGTTGAATCAAGATCCAACGGTCAGGATTAAATGGCACAAAAATACCAATCTTGCCTATCCAGGCACATAGCGCAGTGAATAAAATCCTTCAGTGCCTCAGGTTGCGGGTTCGATTCCCACCCATGGGAATTATATGCATAGCTTGAACTCTGATTGATTAGAATCGCTCGATTCTCATCAAATGGTAGAAATTTCTACATGTGGCATGCAAAGGTTGCATGCACGATTCAACAGCTACTCCATGCACGATTCAACAAGTACCTCTCTTGCATGCAAACATGGCCTCACAATTGATGATCAACGGCCACCCCTTAATGTAAGGAGAAGATTCAATGGCTTCTTTAAGTCATCCGAGAGGCTTCACCGACGTCTGATGGAGATGAGGTGCTGCTATTGAAAGAGATCAAATGGCCATAGGATGTTCATCCAAGAACTGCTAGTTCTCCACACCAATCATGTGAGGAGGAAATGCAAGACATGGGAACGTGCAACCAAGGAAACGTGGGAACATGGGTGCTATCAAAGCCCACGTTCTCCTTTCCATTTTCACTAAAATACCCCCATCTAAAAGCCTATAAAAGGAGACCATATTCCATCCATTTGAATCATCCCTTCCTTCACTTCTCTCCCTCTCCAAAGCTCAAGAGAAGCTAGTCCCACACCTAGGATGCTATTCTAAGAGCTAAATCCAATTTTCTCACCCTATTTCGGAAGTGGATCCCGTGACGATGACGACGTACTGCCTCATTCCCGCTTCTTCCTGCTTCTTCCTCCTTCCCGCTCCATCCTCCATCTTCTAGGCGTCGTTCCGTCTGACTCATCATCGTAGCATTCGTCGAGGATAACATCTCTCTCCATTCTTTTTAATCGCTTTCTAGAATAGAATTTTATGCTTTCTTGTTGTAATCATTTTTTCGCTTTTTGTTGTAAAAACATCATGATTATATCAAGTGATTGTTCTCTCTCTCTCTATTACTTTCTCTCTATATTGTTTATATCTATTCCATTGTAATTATTCATTTTCAAACAAAAACACAAAAAATATAAATCACAGATTTTAGATCGACGTAGCCTCCCTATGTTCGACCTAGAATTTTTAGAATTTCAGTATAAGTTTATTTGTTGACGGATTTCTTCGTAAATCGAACTACAACGACGGGTTTCTCGAAACCAACTTCGATCGCATAGTTTTTCGCGCTCAACAATGATCTAGTAGGAATGTAGGTATCAAGTTTATGGAGGCTCCTAAATCCAAAATGCTCGATCAAATTCTATATCACCGATCTTATAGGATATCAAAGGGATGCCAAGATCTTTTGCTTTTTGTAGGAGTTTGCTCAAGATGATTGAGTTGACTTGCTCAGACAATATGTTCAGACACCTATCTTTGGTTCGTAGCTTACGGTTTGTTGTACATAGATCTTTCAAAAATCTCGTGTAAGTCGGCACGTTGCAGATCACATCCATCAAGGGGATGTTTATTTGGACTTACTCAAAGAGCTTGACCAGATCTTCCTCAAGTTCCATGGGTTTGGGTCTCCTCTTTCCCTTAGTCAAGGCCTTAGGGAGTGGAATTTCTGTAGGTTCCTCTAGGATTGGTTCAGGTTCTGGATCTGGGATAAGGGTGTCCTGGATAACCAACCTAGGGTTAGTCTCTGAACTACCAGGTTGAGAGTGGCTTGGATAAGGTGGATCTTGAATTAATTGGAGAAAAATGAGAGAGAGAGGGTGAGAGGGCGATCGACGTCAGGCGGCAGGTGGCAGTGTGGCGGAGCCATCTAGAGCTGGAGAAGGAGGCGAGTGGAGGACATGGAGATCGAGGGCTTGGAGGAGAAGGGAGCGGGTCTAGTAGGAGAGGTTTCTTAGGACATCTGAAAATGTTCGAAGACGACCCTGGAGGGGGATGAACGGTGACGTTCTTTGTTTCAGATGCAGACAAAGGGAACATGTGGCGACGATTTGTAAAAGCCCTCTGATCTGCTTGGCGTGCAGGGGTGAAGGACACAAACGCGAGTCATGCCCTAGGAGGATTCCTTTGCAGACAAATAGGGTATTCCACACCCTGTCGAGAGGGTGAAGAAAGAAACCCGTCCACCGCCGTCGCTGGTGTTGGGCAGGCACTCAATTGAAGTTGAGATCCCACCTTCTGAAGAGATCTCGTCTGCAGAGATCATGCCGAAGGGTGCTTTGGTTGGCAAAATCATGGCTGGCAAACCTTCGATAGATAAGCTTCAAAATCTAGTACGTTCCTTAAATCTCTTGTCTGCGGGCTGGAAGGTAGCCATGATTTCCCATTCCCGATTCCTGGTATATGGTTTGGGTATGTTGGATGTTGAACGTCTGAGATTTCGTTTGAGCTCTTTTGAAGATTTTATAGTGATTTGGAGAATGGTATCTCCCTTTGATGGGGCTCTCCCTGATCGACCTCCGCAAAGAGTGAGCTCTAGGAGAATTCTTCTTGAGATTTCTGGACTGCCACTACATCTAAGATCAAGGGGGGTCGTCTCTAAGATGCTAGCGGGCTTTGCATCCATCTGTGATGGGTCTGAAATGTTGGTTGGTGAGGGAGACATTAGATCTCTTAGAATTGAGGCAGATGTCTTCAGTGCTAGTTCAATCCCTAATATGGTCACAATCAGATGTGGGGGCACTTGGCTTGTTCGGCTAGCAGTACTTGGACAAGTGTCTGGGCAGGTTAAACAAGGACAGGATAAGTCGTCTGAGGAAGGACAGGTGCCTGGAGCCAACACTGAGGTGAGGAAACAGAATGATAGGTTTGGCTGCTGATTAGCCCATATTTGTGGGCTATTTAAGTATTTAAGTGCCTAGAGATTAAGTTAATTCTAACATTTATTTATCATAAATTAGGATATAAATAAGTTAATTCATATTTCTAATTTAATTACATAATTCATGCATTGCATTCATATTTAAATGCATTTAGAATTAACTTAGAATTGCATTCATTTAATTAGTTAACCAATTAGCTGCATTGCATATATTAATTTAAGTTAACATAAAAGTTGAGGGTTTGTATATAAATAATCATAATATTTTAACATTATTTTTTATTCTTCTTCTTACAGCAACGGCTGCATTTCCTTCGGCTGCCGCTGCAACGCCATTAGCTGCCGCACTAATGCCTACATTCATGGACTAGAGGAGAAGGTGGATTTGCTCTCGCCTCTCTATTCAAATTCATGCAGGTAGCTACAAAAAGAGGAAGAGGCAGCCGAGCTCGGGAGGCCACCATCCCAACGATCCACCACTATGCAGAGAGTTGAGCTCTCGTCCATTCCACCACCACCAGCCTCAACCACGACGACGAGCCTCCACCACCGTAGGCGTGTGGCGTGACAGGCCACACCGCCATCTGGAGCTCATCTGCATTACTGTGCCTCACCATAATCAACATCACCACCCTCGCCATCATCACCAACAACCTCCACAACCGCCACTACAACTTCACGTTCCTGCCAGTTAAGACATCCGGGAAGTTTCCTGGACGTCTGAAGCTCCTACCGCACACCTTCATCTTCCTCCCCTGTCATTAGTTTTCTTTCCAGCCACCTGTAGCAGCAACCGTCCTTGCTGCGCTTCACCTCCACTTCACGCTTCTTCATCTCCTCCAGCTTCCAGTGCCATCCCTAGCCTGCGCGCACATCCGGCTGCACACGCCCGCCAGCATTCGCGCCAGCCTGCAGCACTTCTCCAATGTGCCTACAGACCATGCACCGCCTGCAGCAGCAACCGCATTCACGCCCGCACCACCCACGCGCACACCCTGCAGCGTCGCCACCAGCTCCTCACCTGCGCGCATACACACCGTGTTGTCGACGATTTTGTGCGGGTTTAAAGGATGTCACGTTGTAGTATAACCGACAAAATGTCTAAACAAATATAAAGAATTTTATTACTCGAAGACTGAAGTATCCGAGGTCGAACACAGGGAGCAATCTCAGTACTTTGTAAAACCAAAGAATACAACTGTTTAAATGCAAATATAACTCATTCAAAGAGAGAATTTAAAAAAAAAGGATTGGAAAAAAAAGTAGAATTGGACGTCTGATTTGTGTATCAGACGTCTTAAATGTGATCTCTCTTTCTCTCTTCTTCTTCGTGGCTCTTCTCCTTCCTTTGCTTTTCTGGTATCTTTCCTTCTTCTCCTGCCTTGCCTTTCTTATTTCTTCTTCTTCTTTTTCTTATGATCTCTTTGCAGTCTTCCCTTGTCTTCTTCTTCATTTTCTTCTGATCTCTTTTGCCTTGTCTTCCTTCTTCTTCTCTACGAAGAATTCTCCTTTCACTGCTACACAGCCTCTTCTTTCTTCTCTTCCTGTTCTGCAGCCACTAAGTGTTCGCTGCCTGGGACAGTTCTTCCTTCCTGCACACACCACACACAGTAGCAAAAACCTACCCCCGTCCCTCTACCCAAGCGTCTCTCTCTCTCTATGAAGCAATGCACTCATGGACGCTCTCCCAGAGCCACACGGGCAGTCGGGTCGAGTTCACACCCGGGACCAGGCGCATCGGCAAGTGGTGATGTGCGAGGAGTGCCGAGGTCTAGGTCGGGTCGGATCAGCCAGATCCGCGAGGTCAAGCCTCGGACGAGGCGTGTGAGGGCAGTGAGGGACCTCACCCCTGTGCTTACGGAGGCAACTGGCTTAAAGCACAAATACAATTTATAGCGTACCTGAGTGCTGCAATCCCACGATGTGGGACTAAAGGTTCCGCCCTGATTTCACGCGCGCTCGCAGACTCTCGTATGCAATTGCCCAAACTGTTGACTCTGCTGGCACTACTGGCTGGCCTCGGTTGCTTCGCGACACTTGCGAGAATCTGCTGCACCTGCCGCCTGGGAAGCCTGACGCCTGCTGCTGCTCCAAGCTCCCTGCTGCTTCGGCTGTTAATGGCAGCTGGGGCTTACACCTGACATCCAACAAAACGGCCTATTGGCCCAATCAAAATAGCTGGAAACCTTCGCCGCAGCACGGCGAAGGCGGTGGGTGATGCTGCAGGTTGCCGGTCGACCTCGGCGTGCGTGCCTAGGTCAACCTGTGGCCGGAGATGGTGGGTTGGTCGGGGGGTGCTTGTGGAGGTCTGGAGTGGCAGCTATGGGGTGGAATGGGTTCCTGGTGGTGAGGCGGAGCTCTCGAGGTGGTTGGCGAGCCGTGTGGAGTGGCGGAGTGGTGTGGGCGGCTCACCGGAGTGAGGTCGGAGGCGAGGAAGATGGCGGCGGTTAGGTACTGTCGAGGGGTAATCAAGTAAAATAGTTGGGGGAAAAGAGAGAGGAGAGGATGGAGAACGTATCTGTGGTTGTCTGGAAGGAAGGGAGGCAGCAGAGAGGACGGCTCGTAACTGCCGTCGTCGGGGAAGAAAGACCCTGAGGGAGGAAGCGGCGACGAAGACGAGGTCAGAAGCGCGCGCGCGGGGTACAGCGCGACGCGGGAGGAAGCGGCAGAGAGGACTCTGCTGCTGGTATGGCAGCAGAGCGACGAGAAGGAGGGGAGGAGGTCGCCGGAGCTTGTGGGTCGTTTGGCCGGAGATGGGAGAGGGAGGAATTTGGAAGGGATCTCCGTCAAAATCAAGCTTGCCTTCTGCGGCAGGGTCTGGGGTGTCTTTTATAGGTGCTGGCCGCACCTACCAGCGCGTGGAGACCGCGCAATTAGGTCTGCCGGCTTGCCGGAGTTGGAAGGAAGGTGGATACCCGAATCTCTCGTGCGTTTGCACGAGAGATTGGGTTCACACCAGCGATTGTAATTGGCTTTATAAGGAAGGGAATTCCTCATAGAATCCTCCTTCCATTTCTGGGAGGGAATCGCTAAGGGATTAGAGAGCAATCTCTCTCGAAACTTCACCGGAGCTTGGTTCTACCCTAGCAATGGCGGCAGGACCGATTTGCAAAGGAGGCGAAGAACCTAGGGGGCTCTCTGCAAAGGTATTCAAAAGATAGGGACCAATTTGTGATTTGGGTGTACTAAATTGCAAAGTAGGTCAAGATGACCTATCCTTAGGTCCAAATTTTGGTATAAACCTAATTTTGACCTAAGGAATCCAATGGAGAAGTTTTATTTCAGGTTTGACCTCATTTGACTAGACATTTTGCGTAAAAACCCAAATTAGGTTAATTGAAGAGCTAGGACCCTAATCTAGGTCAAACTAGGTTCCAAAGGCCAAATTAAGTGTTATAAACCCTAGAGGATGTTTTTCCATGATTTTTAGAGGGTTTACTTATTTTTTTTATTCTGACCGGAACCTTGTTAATTTAGGCGGGTCTGTTTTAGGGTTACCTAGTGTCATTTAGTTCCTAGATTACACATGAACCCATTTCTGATTATCTCAACCCACTTTTTATCTTATTTGGACCATTTGACCTATGTTTTGCTTCTGAGAAATCCCGTTTATGTACTGCAATGGTAAAATTGCAGTTTTAACCTTTATTTCATGTTTTCTTCTCAGAGCACTTGTTCCTTCAGTTAAGCCTTCTTCTAGGTTATGTAGGAGCTTTTATCTTCTTTATTGGGTCAAAATGAGCTAGTTATGGCTCATGATGAGGCTCTCATCATACCCCTATGCCTAGCTTTTGCTAGTCCCTTAGCAAAATTTCAAAGTTTTAACTTCCGTTCTAGACCCTGAATGTCTGTCAACAATGATAAGTGCTTCTCCTTTTCTTTTGTGATTAGGTGGGAATGCTGACAATAGGCCTAGAGGTACTCAAGTACCAACCAAAATTCGGACCTGTTCCGCTTTAGCCTCAGTCTTCTGCAAAGGTTTCTACGGCCCACAGAAACTAACCTAGGGTTTGTTGGACTCCGCAGTTAAAGCAGCCGTGCTTGAGACATTTTTAGCCTAAGTTCTGTTTGCAGTGCATTTTTTGTGAGAGATAGAAGATTTATTTGTTTGGAGAGATTTTCTCTCTCTTTTCTTTTTATTTCTAGCTTTAGATTAGCTTCTCAACACGGTCTGTATCGGATTCCTCGTCCCCATCATCAATCCTCAAGGGGTCCCTGGCTTTTGAGATTTCGAGATAATCCCGCCCATGGCAACCCCCGGAACCCTGGCTTTTCGAGATTTCGAGATAATCCCTCCCATGGCGTTCCGTGGCCGAATCCAAACCCTGGCGATCGACATTTCGCGATAATGCCGCCCATGGTATCTGAACCAGCAGAGTGCTTACATGCCCCCGGTAGGATATTTAAATATCCTAAGAGACAAGCACCGAGGAGACGATATGTTGTTACGCATCTTCGAGGGGAATTTCCCGCCTCTCCGCGCTGGGAACTCGTCCAAATCAATTTGTGTTGATTGACCATTCCTAATCTAGGTGACATTTTCAGAACATTAAATGCTTTTCGCGTGATTTGGATGTTTATGCGCACTGAACCAGACTGTGTGTGAATTTGGGTGCTTAGGTTACCGAATCCCGCAAACCGGAGGTCAGTTAACGAGGCCGAATACTTCCTAAGCCTTAGACCTTTTACTCAAGCTTCGCATTTTCCTCAACCTCTTGAGGATTATCCAGATTTTAACGGATACGTGAATTTTTAAGCTAAAGGTACTAGCCCAAAAAGGCCTAAGACCAGCGTTCCTACTAATCTCTTGTTATATCTCCGTAGCACTTTTCTTTTCTTTTTCTTGATTCGGTCTAGAACTTCAGTTAACCCCTTAATCTTTTACTAATGACTATTTCTTTTCATTTTCATTTTGTGCTCCTTTTTGTCATTTTTCCTTCTTTTCCTCCTCTCATTTGTATGACCCTGAATTGTTCCTCCCCACTATCAAGTCTCTCTCTTTTTTTTTCTTTCTTTTTTTTTTTTTTATGTGAAACCCTTTCTTGATATGAATTTTTCTGACATTTTGCACTTTCATACCCCCTCATGCCTAAGATTTGCAATGTCCCCCATTGTAAATCAGGTGGGTTCGAATTCAGCTTAGTTCATGTATTAGGACAGGTGTGTGGTGAGTGAATGGGTCGAAGTGACTTGTTGCGAACGATTTCTAATCTCGGGTAGGTATACCTGAGGTGAAGTCGGCTGTTCTAATGGATGAACCCTAAAGTGCAATATGAGTTCCGCATAGAGATGTCAGAAACGATTTCGGGTTTTTCAAAGAATGACGGGTTTGCCTCCCATTAAGCGCTGAGTTTTACGCCATCGGGTGGGCGCAATGAGCTCAAGAGGAATGGAGGGTAAAGGATGACTCAGCCAAATCTATATCGGTCATGTCAATGAACGGCTTGAGTCTCTGACCGTTCACGACAAAGGGTTCAGAATCGTGGCTGAGTGGGATGATTTCAATGGCTCCCATTTCCGAAGATTTGTCGGACTAGGTAGGGTCCGACCCACTTGGATCTTAGCTTTCCTGGGAATAATTTGAGTCAGGCATCAAAGAGTAAAACTTTTTGACCAGGATGAAAGACCTTTCTAGAAATGTGTTTGTCGTGAAAAAGCTTTAACCCGCTCTTTGTAAATTCGCGAGTTCTCATACGCGTCGTGGCGTAATTCCTCGATCTCACTCATTTGAAGTCTTCTGTGGGTTCCAGCCTTAGAAAGGTCGAGATTACAGGTCCGTACTGCCCAATAGGCTTTATGCTCCAATTCGACGGGGAGGTGACATGCCTTCCCGTACACTAGTCTGAAGGGAGACATTCCTAATTGGGTCTTTGCGGGCGGTCCTATAGGCCCACAATGCTTCTGGAAGCCGAGAAGACCAATCTTTTCTATCAGGTCGAACAGTAACCTGAAGGATCTTCTTGATCTCTCGGTTAGATAGCTCAGCTAGACCATTAGTTTGGGGGTGGTAAGGAGTAGAGATTCGGTGTGACACCCCGTATTTGGTCATCACTGACCTGAACTGAGCGTTCGTAAAATGGGTCCCTCCGTCGGAAATTATAGCACGCGGAATCCCGAACCTTGAGAAAATGTTTTGATGGAGGAATTTTACAACGACTTTATGATTGTTGGTTCGGGTCGGAAATGGCTTCTATCCACTTGGACACATAGTCAACTGCGAGTAAGATGTATTCGAAGCCATCCGAGGTCGGAAAGGGTCCCATGAAATCAATCCCCCAAATATCAAAAATTTCGCATACCAAGATCGGCTGTAGAGGCATCATGTCTCTATGGCTCATGTTGCCCAGAGTCTGGCAACGGGAACATGCCTTACAGTGATCATATGCATCCTTGAAAATTGTGGGCCAGTAGAAGCCACACTGGACGACTTTCGATGCGGTTTTATGTCCAGAAAAATGTCCACCGCATGCCTGGTCATGGCAGAATGAGAGTATGTCTTTGATTTCCACTTCCGTGATGCACCGTCGGATTATCTGATCAGCACCAATGCGGAAAAGATACGGGTCTTCCCATAGGTAATACTTGGCATCGGAACGCAATTTGTCCTTTTTGGCCTTCGACCAATTGGGGCGGAATCTGATGTGATGCCAGGTAATTAACTATATCGGCGAACCATGGAAGACTTGTACTGATAGTCAGGAGGTGCTCATCAGGGAAATGTTCTGTAATAGGTCCGGAAGGATCAATAATTTCAGAAGGAAGGCGGGACAAGTGATCAGCTACCACATTGTGCTTTCCCGCCTTGTCGCGAATCTCGAGATCAAATTCTTGCAACAGCAAGATCCAGCGGATTAGTCGAGGTTTCACGTCCTTCTTGGCAAGGAGATGCCTTACAGCTGTGTGATCCGAGTATATGATAATACGGGAACCCAGAAGGTATGATCTGAATTTTTCCAGGGCAAATACTATGGCCAGCAGCTCTTTCTCAGTAACCGTATAGTTACGCTGAGCCTCATCTAGTGTTTTGCTGGCGTAGTAAATGACCACAGGTTTCCCGTCAATTTTCTGCCCCAAAACCGCTCCTACAGCGAAGTCAGATGCATCGCACATGATCTCAAAGGGTTGAGACCAATCAGGGGATTGTAGGATTGGGGCTTGGGTGACTCGGTCACGTAGGATCTCAAACGCTTGAGTGCATTCCTTGGAAATTTCAAAAGGCACATCCTTGGAGAGAAGATTGGTCAGGGGGCGCGTGATTTTGGAGAAATCAGGGATGAATCGACGGTAGAAACCGACGTGCCCCAAAAAAGATCGGATGTCCTTAATCGAGCTAGGCATAGGGAGCTTGGAAAATCAGGTTAACCTTAGGTCGATCCACTTGGATGCCTTTCTCTGAGATTAAATGTCCCAGGACAATTCCCTCAGGCACCATGACAATGGCGCTTTTCCCAGGAAAGAAACCAAATTCACCTCGATGCACCGCCTGAGTATATGGACCAAGTGTTGGAGGCAATCGTCAAATGATTGTCCAAAAACTGAAAAGTCATCCATGAAGACTTCCAGATAATCACCTACCATATCCGAGAATATGGCAAGCATGCACCGCTGAAAAGTTGTAAGTGCATTGCAGAGACCGAACGGCATCCTTCGGAACGCGTACGTCCCGAAGGGGCAGGTGAATGTGGTCTTTTCTTGGTCCTCTGGATGGATTGCCACCTGATTGTAACCGGAGTACCCATCAAGAAAGCAGAAGAATCTATTTCCCGCTAGTTTCTCGAGGATCTGATCAATAAATGGTAGTGGGAAATGATCCTTCTTCGTGGAGGAATTTAGTCTTCTGTAATCAATGCAGACTCTCCACGAATTAGCTATTCAGGTAGGAATGACTTCCCCGGTTTCAGTCGTGATGATGGTAAGTCCTGCCTTCTTAGGCACTACTTGTGTTGGACTCACCCAACGACTGTCGGAGATCGGGTAGATGATCCCTGCATCTAACCACTTAATGATCTCCTTTTTCACGACCTCCTGTAGGTTAGGGTTTAGGCGTCTTTGCATTTCTCTTGAAGGTCGTGAGCCTTCTTCTGTGTAGATTCGATGTGTGCAGTATGAAGGGCTTATACCAGTCAAATCATCTAGAGTCCATCCAATGGCTCTACGATGTTGCTGGAGAACAGAAATCAAACGGAGTTCCTAGTCAGGTGTGAGTCGAGAATTGATAATCACAGGAAACGTCTGATTTGAATCCAAAAAGACGTATTTTAGATGTTCGGGAAGGGGCTTGAGTTCCATGACAGGATTGTCAGCAGCAACGGGTGGTTCGGGGTTTGTATCGGGAGCAATGGTAGGAGTCATAGGTGTGTCTAGATCATGTCCGCACTCCTCTGTTAGCGGTTTTTGATTCTCTAGTGGTTGATCAGGAATAATCAGGTTGTCCTCTATATGCAGTTCATCAACCACGGCTTCGACATCACAAATTTCCTCTATAACCCCGCAATTAATCCCTTGATGGGCCTTGAAAATGTCAATCTTCAGATTTTGATTCCCAAATTTTAATTCTATCTGCCCTCTTCGCAGTTTATATTGGCCCTAGCAGTGGCCAAAAAGGGTCTCCCTAATATGATTGGTGTGTCCCTTGGGTTCTTAGGTGCATCCATGTCCAGTACTATGAAGTCCACTGGGAAATAAAAATCTCGTACCCTAACAATGACATCCTCGAGTATTCCTTTGGGTGACTTGATGGATCGATCGGCTAACTGCAATGTCACCTCAGTGGGTTTAAGTTCAGATTCTTCAAGGTGGTCAAGGAGGGATGTAGGTATTAAATTTATGGAGGCACCTAGGTCTAGTAGGGCTCTATCAAGTTGGGTTTCACCAATTTTACAAGAAATCAAGGGAGTTCCTGGGTCTTTAGCCTTAGGTGGGAGTTTGCTCAAGATGACAGAGCTGGCTTGCTCTGATAGTACGATTGGGTTCCCATCCTTGGTTCGCGGCTTACGTTTAGGTGTACATATGTCTTTCAGGAACCTTGCGTAAGCCGGTATATGGTGGATTGCATCCATCAACGGGATGTTTATCTGGACCTGTTCAAAGAGCTTGACCAGATCCTCCTCAGGAGCCACAGGTTTGGTTGTCCTTTTTCCTTTGGTCAAGGCCTCAGGAAATGGGGATCCTAGCTGGTTCCTCTAGGATAGGTCTAGGTTCTTGATCTGGGACAGTAGTATCTTGGATGACTACCCTAGGGTCTTGGCGATTATCAGGCTTGGAGTGGTTCGGATAATGTGGGTCTTGTGTTGTTTTACCAGTACGTGTTGTTACAGAGTTTAATCCGGCCTGATTTTGGTTTGGGTTAGGTAGGAGGGGTAGCTGCTGCTGCAATCCTGCATAAGATGTTGAAGCCTCCATCCCGTCTGGTGATGGAGTAGTAGGGGCCTGATAAATCAAATGTGCGTGGCCTGGATTCGGATTCATAACGTGCCTCTGGGTCGGTACGTTATTTGGGTTGGGCAAAGGTTGTGAAGGAAGGGTGCCAGGTTGGCGGGAATTTGCCATCTGGGCCAGTTGGTTGCGAACCTCTGTGATCTCATCCTTGTGCTGTTTTTGCATTGCCCGCATTCGTCTTTTGAATGTCAGCCAGTGTTTGAAGGATAAGAGTCAGTTGATCCTGATTTTGCCCGGATTGGTAGGTGGGATTGGGCCGAGGCTGAGGCGGCTGATATGGACGAGGAGCTTGTGGATGGGGTTGATATGGTGGTTTTTGAGAATTTCCCACCCACTGAAAGTTAGGATGATTTCGCCATCCAGGGTTGTAGGTATTGGAGTATGGGTCATTCTGGATGGCGTTGAGGTCCTCGCAGTTCTGAGGAACCTCAGGAAAGTCAGAATACGAGGGTTCAGAGTTCCCCCAACTCGAATAGAAGGGATCGGAGGTCACTCCGGTCCGAGAGGTAGACGGGGGTGGATATGGGTCCATCCCCTTGGCAGGTTGGTGATAGATGTTTTGCACTGTTTCCCTTGCCAGAGGAGGTCGTGCAAAAGAGTTTTGTGCAGAGGTGGCTTGCTGCAAATGTCGAGTTAGCTCGTCCACCTTCTTTTCTATGATAGAGACCCTTGTCCAACCGACTGGCCATCAGTTCCAGGTCGACAGAAGTGGACAGGTCCTGCGTCTCATGTGTCCCTCTTAGATTCGTCGATGCGCGGGCATTCGTCCTGTCGAATAAGCCCCAAGGAGTGATTGTTTATGGAGTTCTCGCACATGCTTTCGAGAATCTCCCACACCGTGTCCTCGTGTTGGCCCATGATGTTTCCTCCACATGTTGCATTGACGAATAGACGAATATCCTCACGGAGTCCCTGGTAAAAAGACAGGACTTGTTCCCACTTAGGAACTCCGTGATGGGGGCACTTTCACATGAGATCTAGGAATCGATCCCAAGCTTCGTGAAGAGGTTCTCCCAGTTGTTGAGTGAAATGAGTGATTTGGTGGCGCAAGGCATTCGTCCGGCCAACAGGAAAGAATTTTTTCAAAAACTCGGACTGTAATTCTTCCCATGTGTTGATCTGGCGGGTCTGAGTCTGATACCAGTGTGCAGCCTTGTCCAAGAGGGAGAACGAAAACATTTTCATGAGTAGGATATCCCGGTTTTGTACATCTGACCCGAAGGTCTGGGCCAAATGCTTGAGTTGTTTAATGTGTTGGAATGGATCCTCAGAGTTAAGCCCATGGAACTTCGGTATGGCATGAATCATATTGGGCTTCAGATCAGAATCGGGTCCTCCAATTGGGATTCGTACTCGGGGTTCGATTGCCACCGCAGTAGGATTATAGTGATCTCGCATCATAGGTCGCTGCGGTGGGTTTACAAAGTTCTGAAAGAGATCGTTCAAGCGTTGAAGTTGGTGTTCAAGGTTATTCTCCTCTTCAATGGGTTGTGCCATGATGGGAGAAGAAGGAGAATCAGGGTCTGAGTCAGATGAAAGATTTATGTGGTGGGGTTGCTGCACAAACAAGGGCGTCGAGGCTTGGCCTCGACGAGAATGAATTTCTAAAGGAGGTCTTAAAGGTGGTCTTAAGGACCTCCTACCGAACATGCACCGAAAGATTTGATGAGATTAGAAGGTGCTGGACCCAATCAAGACACCCAAGAATTGTTGGGTGACTATAGAGGTTCGGGGCAGATGGACCCCTGGATCAGAAGATCGTCCACCTGAGAAATCCTGGGCAGCCAGAGAGGGAGAGTCCCCACAAAGACCCCTACACGGTAGAGCGTTCCCACGGGTTACAGGGTTTTCCCCCACCTGACCTCTCTTGTCACTGCGGTTCCAGGTAGACCCAGAATGGGGATCTTGACCTCTTAAGTCTACCTTTTTTTATTTTAAGATCAAGGTGCTTAACGTTCCACTTGAACTTTTAAGTATTTTGAGTGCAAAAGTGACCTAATATTAAGGTTGGTTGACCCCAGGGATCAATTTCACCTCTTGTTCCTTTGAGAGCTTTTAGGTCCTTCCTTTTATGGTTCAAATGGATTATCAGCCTGATTTGCTTAGGGTTCCTCTTGTATAAATCGTTTCAGACACGGTTTAGGCACACCTCTTTTTGGAAAGTTTGTTTCATTGTTTTAGAGAAGATGTGTCTCTAAAACCCTAACTTTGCAATCCCTAACTTGGCTCTAGTGGGTCCAATTTAGTTGCCGTACAAAATTAGCACCTAGGGGCTCAATCAAGAAAGTTTTAGCCCTAGTTGCCTTAGTTGGGATGAACAGATAAAAAATATGTTGAAAATGAAAATCAGGCAACTTGATGAGTTACTAAATATGAAAACAGGTAGCCCTAAGTTGATTTCCCTCTTTTTTTTCTTTTTTAGATTGTGAGAGGGTTAAGAGAGAGGGCTTATGGAGATTACCTGTTCCTTGGAGAGTCTGTTGTGCAGTTGCTATTCTTTTGTTTTGCTTTCCCTGCTTGAACACAACAAAAGAGAGAAGTTAAGCCGGATATTAGATAGAAAAGTTGTACTCAAAAGTTTTAAAAGTGCCCGTTGCTCCCCGGCAACGGCGCCAAAATTGTTGTCGACGATTTTGTGCGGGTTTAAAGGATGTCACGTTGTAGTATAACCGACAAAATGTCTAAACAAATATAAAGAATTTTATTACTCGAAGACTGAAGTATCCGAGGTCGAACACAGGGAGCAATCTCAGTACTTTGTAAAACCAAAGAATACAACTGTTTAAATGCAAATATAACTCATTCAAAGAGAGAATTTTAAAAAAAAAGGATTTGGAAAAAAAAGTAGAATTGGACGTCTGATTTATGTATCAGACGTCTTAAATGTGATCTCTCTTTCTCTCTTCTTCTTCGTGGCTCTTCTCCTTCCTTTGCTTTTCTGGTATCTTTCCTTCTTCTCCTGCCTTGCCTTTCTTCTTTCTTCTTCTTCTTTTTCTTCTGATCTCTTTGCAGTCTTCCCTTGTCTTCTTCTTCATTTTCTTCTGATCTCTTTTGCCTTGTCTTCCTTCTTCTTCTCTGCGAAGAATTCTCCTTTCACTGCTACACAGCCTCTTCTTTCTCCTCTTCCTGTTCTGCAGCCACTAAGTGTTCGCTGCCTGGGACAGTTCTTCCTTCCTGCACACACCACACACAGTAGCAAAAACCTACCCCCGTCCCTCTACCCAAGCGTCTCTCTCTCTCTATGAAGCAATGCACTCATGGACGCTCTCCCAGAGCCACACAGGCAGTCGGGTCGGGTTCGCACCCGGGACTAGGTGCACCGGCAAGTGGTGATGCGCGAGGAGTGCCGAGGTCTAGGTCGGGTCGGATTAGCCAGATCCACGAGGTCAAGCCGCGGACGAGGCGTGTGAGGGCAGTGAGGGACCTCACCCCTGTGCTTACGGAGGCAACCGGCTTAAAGCACAAATACAATTTATAGCGTACCTGAGTGCTGCAATCCCACGATGTGGGACTAAAGGTTCCGCCCTGATTTCACGCGTGCCCGCAGACTCTCGTATGCAATTGCCCAAACTGTTGACTCTGCTGGCGCTACTGGCTGGCCTCGGTTGCTTCGTGACACTTGCGAGAATCTGCTGCACCTACCGCCTGGGAAGCCTGACGCCTGCTGCTGCTCCAAGCTCCCTGCTGCTTCGGCTGTTAATGGCGGCTGGGGCTTACACCTGACATCCAACAGAACGGCCTATTGGCCCAATCAAAATAGCTGGAAACCTTCGCCGCAACACGGTGAAGGCGGTGGGTGATGCTGCAGGTTGCCGATCGGCCTCGGCGTGCGTGCCTAGGTTAACCTGTGGCCGGAGATGGTGGGTTGGTCGGGGGGTGCTTGTGGAGGTCTGGAGTGGTAGCTATGGGGTGGAATGGGTTCCTGGTGGTGAGGCGGAGCTCTCGAGGTGGTTGGCGAGCCGTGTGGAGTGGCGGAGTGGTTTGGGCGGCTCACCGGAGTGAGGTCGGAGGCGAGGAAGATGGCGGCGGTTAGGTACTGTCGAGGGGTAATCAAGTAAAATAGTTGGGGGAAAAGAGAGAGGAGAGGATGGAGAACGTATCTATGGTTGTCTGGAAGGAAGGGAGGCGGCGGAGAGGACGACTGGTAACTGCCGTCGTCGGGGAAGAAAGACCCTGAGGGAGGAAGCGGCGACAAAGACGAGGTCAGAAGCGCGTGCGCGGGGTACAGTGCGACGCGGGAGGAAGCGGCGGAGAGGACTCTGCTGCTGGTATGGCAGCAGAGCGACGAGAAGGAGGGGAGGAGGTCGCCGGAGCTTGTGGGTCGTTTGGCCAGAGATGGGAGAGGGAGGAATTTGGAAGGGATCTTCGTCAAAATCAAGCTTGCCTTCTGTGGCAGGGTCTGGGGTGTCTTTTATAGGTGCTGGCCGCACCTACCAGCGCGTGGAGACCGTGCAATTAGGTCTGCCGGCTCGCCGGAGTTGGAAGGAAGGTGGATACCCGAATCTCTCGTGCGTTCGCACGAGAGATTGGGTTCACACCAGCGATTGTAATTGGCTTTATAAGGAAGGGAATTCCTCATAGAATCCTCCTTCCATTTCTGGGAGGGAATCGCTGAGGGATTAGAGAGCAATCTCTCTCGAAACTTCGCCGGAGCTTGGTTCTGCCCTAGCAATGGCAGCAGGACCGGTTTGCAAAGGAGGCGAAGAACCTAGGGGGCTCTCTGCAAAGGTATTCAAAAGATAGGGACCAATTTGTGATTTGGGTGTACTAAATTGCAAAGTAGGTCAAGATGACCTCTCCTTAGGTCCAAATTTTGGTATAAACCTAATTTTGACCTAAGGAATCCAATGGAGAAGTTGTATTTCAGGTTTGACCTCATTTGACTGGACATTTTGCGTAAAAACCCAAATTAGGTTAATTGAAGAGCTAGGACCCTAATCTAGGTCATACTAGGTTCCAAAGGCCAAATTAAGTGTTCTAAACCCTAGAGGATGTTTTTCCATGATTTTTAGAGGGTTTACTTGTTTTTTTTATTCTGACCGGAACCTTGTTAATTTAGGCGGGTCTGTTTTAGGGTTACCCAGTGTCATTTAGTTCCTAGATTGCACATGAACCCATTTCTGATTATCTCAACCCACTTTTTATCTTATTTGGACCATTTGACCTATGTTTTGCTTCTGAGAAATCCCGTTTATGTACTGCAATGGTAAAATTGCAGTTTTAACCTTTATTTCATGTTTTCTTCTCAGAGCACTTGTTCCTTCAGTTAAGCCTTCTTCTAGGTTATGTTGGAGCTTTTATCTTCTTTATTGGGTCAAAATGAGCTAGTTATGGCTCATGATGAGGCTCTCATCACACCGCCTCAGTGCACCACCTGTGCACACAACAGCAGGCGCACGTTCTTCTCTGCAAGCGCATCACCTGTAGCGCCTCCAGCGTCCACTTCCACACCCTCGCTGGCCTTCTCTAGCGCACTGCCACCTACCCGCTGTGCGCCTTCCTTGCAGTGTTCGCCAGCAGCATCCAACAGCAGCGGCGCTTCTGCCAGCAACACCACCCTCGACGCACGCGCAGACCAGTGCGTGTGCCTCCTCGCCAGAAACTCAATCGTGCCTGTCCATGCCGCATGCCCTGCGACACTTCAGCGGCTACCAGAACCCACCACCACCGTTCCTCCATTCGGCCACCTCGGAGCATCTCGCACTTCGCTGCGACCGCCATCACGGAGCCCTCGATCTAGAGAATCTCCTCCAAGCTTCACGCCTCCGGTCGTTCCTTCCTCCTCGCACACGACCAAGGGAAAGAAGATCCCCTGTTTTGCTATAGTACATGTCCCATTAATATTTACATTTTCTACCATTGTCATCTTTTGTTAATATTTTATTAAAGTTGCATTGCAAAAAATATCCGTTAGTTGTTCAAAATTGCCATTTCTGCATGTTCTCTTGATACTATCTTAATCTGAAGGCAGATTTGGCTCGGTTCTCGTCGAAATTAACTATGAACATACGTTTTTAACCGATGCAAATTTAAATAAGTCATTGCCTCCTTGTGGACACGACCCGCTCTTCTGCGAGTGGTTATTTTAATTATTGATTAGTCGATTTTTCCACCACATAAAACTACAAACGACTTTAAAAGCGAAGAATCAACTCGTCAAATGGCACCGTTGCTGGGGAGTCAACTGACGCAATAATTTCACCTGAGTTTATTTTTTATTATTTCTCATTGCACAGTGATCTGACCATTTATTATTATTATTTTTTTTTGTACAAGAAATTTGTGCAAGAATCAGCCATTGTGAGAGGCGACCCTTGACATCGCCAGAGGAGGAATTGGTTGAGCTACCTTGCAAAGGAGGGGAAGGATGAGGACGCGACGATCATCTAGTCGCTGATTTAATTAGAGTGGGATTAAGACTTTAGATTTAATTTTTCATTTCATTTGATTTGAAACCCTTGTTCTGGGGTATATTTTGAGGGGTTTGTTCCCCGATTTTGTTTTAGGCCCGTGTTGGGTAATTTTTGGGAGCCTGTTCCCTTTTCTTTAGATTTAGGTTTTTAGTTTATTTTATGGATTTTTTACCTTTATTTTTTTGTGTATAAGTAGTTAAAAAAATAAAAAAAAATGAGCTGCCTGCTAGAAGCTGCCTGCCCCTAGGATGAACCATTTAGGTCTGTATGAGCAGCCGCTAGATTTACTTCTTTGCATTGCATGCATTCTCGCATCGTTGATTGCTGGAAGCAAGGTACACAAGCTCTTACTTTGCATCCTATTCTTAATCACACATTGCATTTGGACTTAATGCAAAGACCACCTAATCTATATTGAATAAATCTAACAAGTGGTCACATATTTTTTAGAAAAAGGCCTATTTAAAGGAGGGACATCTAAAAATCAAGTACTTGATTTTAAAATGTGGTGTGCGATTCAAAATTCAAAATCTTTTTGCCGTGAATGGACACTTATATCTTTTGCACCATGGCACTCATTTAGACACTCCTAAGTCTTGAAATGACTAGGACAAGAGCCCTCCTACCATTGGATTCTGAAGTGTTCGGAGATCAAAGGTTTTGTAAATCCAAAGAGGGGGATAGCCTGTCACGGATTTTTGGGGGTAGTTGAGAAGCACCGCGAAAGGAGGGGGATAGCTTCAAAGGAAGGCTTAGGCCTACTTGCATCCCTCGATTTTCTGTCTATGGATTTGCTTTACCATTTGAGATTTAGGGAAGAATACCTAAGCTCCAATTAGGTCTTTTTAGGCATTTCGAAGGTTGACAATAGGCACGTAATTGATTGGGCAACTTGCTTTGTCACCTACAATTTGAACTAAAGTCAAAAGCCTAAATTGTAAAGACCGAACAAGTCCTTTTGAATTGTGTTTGTAGTGCATGCTTGGTAGGCGTTCTCTTAGGAGACAACTTGTGTTTGATCCTGAACCTGAAAGAATCTTAAGAAGAGACCTTCCAATGGTAGAAATGGCCGGTCAAAGGAGCCTTAAGGAATATTTCATTCTAACCAATCAAGCTGGCCCTGCACTACATAGACCTGGAGGGGACAATCCTTATGAGATCAAAAGTAGTACCATATCCTTGCTGCCCTCCTTCTATGGTACTGCTAGGGAAGACCCTTACAGGCATATAGAGGA
Organism: Thalassia testudinum; assembly: GCA_037157565.1. Classification (NCBI taxonomy): domain Eukaryota; kingdom Viridiplantae; phylum Streptophyta; class Magnoliopsida; order Alismatales; family Hydrocharitaceae; genus Thalassia; species Thalassia testudinum. The sequence goes on along the minus strand of JAZHRO010000067.1, from coordinate 14,822,743 downwards.
ATTCACCGAGGTCTGTTCCACGGTGAAGCTGCAAGGCGTTACTGATGACACTCAAATGCGGACCCTCTTTCCCTTCTCCCTTAAGGACAAAGCCAAGTATTGGTATCACACCCTTGATAATATTAATACTTGGGATGCTCTGAAGAAGGAGTTTTTGAAGAAGTACTTCCCCATGAGCAAAACCAATCACTTTAGGAGGGAAATTATGAGTTTTGTTCAAAAGGATGGGGAAGCATTCCATGATGAGTGGGAGCGCTTTAACGACTTGCTGAGACTTTGCCCACATCACTAGGTGCCTAAATGGCAACTGGTTGAAAGGTTCTACACCGGACTTAATGATTCGCATAGGCAAACTGTGGATGGTGCCTGTGCAGGAACCTTTCTTTCTAAGACTGAGGATGAAGCTTGGAACCTTTTTGATACTTTGAGTGAGAATTCTATTCACTTGAATTCTGCCTACATGGATAGAAAGCCTACTCTCATGCAAAGAAAGTTGGAGGCAAATGAGGCAAGGGACACCTAGAATTTAGCCTATCAGATTCAATTATTGAATCAAAACATGGAAAGGCTTATGTCGAACCCGAGTTCATTCGTATCTAACACCTCCACATCCCAAGCTTTCGAATGCTTAATTTGGCAAGGCAATACACACGCCACCATGGATTACCACTTGGCCTCCCAATTCCCTGAGCTTGTACAAGCAGATTTGAATGCAGCTCAAGGGTTCCGTCCTAGACCTCGTAATGACCCTTTCTCTAACACTTATAATGAGGGATGGAGGAACCACCCAAACTTTTCATGGAGACAAGGGAATGTCTCGAATTCAGGGAATTACAAACCACAATCCTTTCAAAACCATCAAATGAACCAACCTCAGACCTTTGCCCAACCTAAGACCTCTGAGATGGATGAATTGAAGGCGATGTTGAAAACTATGCAAGAAAGTCAAAGTGCCATCATCCAATCTCATGACAAGGCTATACATGAGATGAAATCACAAATAGGACACCTTGTTGAGGCTGTTAGATAGTGGGAAACTGGGAAGCTCCCCGGTGCTGCTGAGGAAAATCCTAAAGGAAAAGGGATTGTCTTTAGGGAGCATGCTCAGGCGGTGACTATTTTGAGGAGTGGAAAAGAAATTTCCAAACCCGATGCTCCTATAGTCTCACCCCCTAAAAAACCATCCACCCCGACTTTCACCTCCACCAAAGAAGACTTGCCTAAATCTTCTCCGCTTGAAATCACCTCACCGGAAGAAGTTGCCCCCGTTCCACCCCTTACTCGACATGACAACCCTTCCACCCAGAGATCAAGAGTGCCTTTTCCAGAGCACTTATCCACCTTTGGGCAGGCTTCTGCTAGCTCATCTGGAGCCAAAGATAAGACGGATGAGATTATGGAAACTTTCAAGTAAGCGCATATTAACTTGCCTTTGCTTGAAGCTATCAGGTAGATTCCGTCTTATGCTCGCTTCTTAAAGGACCTGTGCACAAAAAAGCGGCAATCTAGAAAATAGGTCTAATCAAAAGTTGTCCTGCCTGATTCTGTTAGCTCAATTGTTCAACATGGCACACCCCCAAAACTTAAGGACCCAGGAGCCCCATACATCTCAGTAGTTATTAGTGACTTACAAATTGATGAGGCTCTCCTTGATCTGGGTGCAGGGGTGAACATCCTTCCGAGCTACGTGTATGAACAACTTGGGGGAGGCAATCTGAAGCCTAGCCCTGTAATCCTTCAAGTTGTTGATCGATCACTTAAGACACCACGGGGAATTTTAGAAGATGTCCTCATAAGAGTGGAGGATTTCTTCTTTCCCGTTGACTTCTTTGTTTTGGACACTGACCCTACCAACAAGCCAACCAAATCCTCCATCATTTTGGGCCGCCCCTTCCTTGCAACTTCGCATGCTTCAATCAATTGCAATACTGGGGCATTGAAAATGGGATTTGGGAACAGGAAAATCCAGCTTAATGTGTTTGATGCTTACAAACAAGCTGGACTTGAGGATTGTTCTCAAGTTGAGGTGATAGATAACCTGATTGAAGAGGCAACCCCTGCAATGTTATGTGATGATCCCCTTCAGCATGTCATGATAAATGAGCATTCCCATCTCTTGGAGGAATGTGAAGGGGATATACTAGAACTTGAGGAATTGCTAGGTGTTTCTGCTGAGTCTCTTCCCCCATCATTTCCACCGAAGGTAGATCTGCTACCTGAGATGGGGACATCTATTATGAAACCCTCAACCATACAAGCCCCTGACCTTGAGTTGAAACCCCTCCCTAACACTCTCAAGTACATTTTCCTAGGTGCCAATGATACGCTCCCCGTTATCATTTCCACTGTGCTATCCGAGGCACAGGAGGGAGCCTTGATTGAATGCTTGTCTAGGCACAAGGAAGCTATTGCTTGGAGCATTGCTGACATTAAGGGTATAGACTCTACACTCTGCATGCACCACATTTATATTGATGATTCCATTAAGCCATTTAGGGACATGCAGAGACGTCTGAACCCTAATATGAGGGAGGTGGTAAAAAAGGAAATCCTGAAGTGGTTGGACGCCAGGATCATATATCCCATTGCTGATAGTAAATGGGTCAGTCCCATTCATGTGGTGCCAAAGAAGGCAGGCTTTACTATGGAACTCAACGACCAAGGTGAACAAGTTGTCACTAGACCCTCAACTGGATGGATGGTCTATATTGATTACCACAAGCTGAACACCGCTACCCAAAAGGATCACTTTCCTCTGCCTTTTATTGATCAAATTCTCGAGAAATTGGCAGGGAATAAGTACTATTACTTTCTCGATGGATATTCTGGGTACAATCAGGTGGCAGTCTTTCCTGATGACCAGGAAAAGACGACATTCATGAGTCCTTACGGTACTTTTTCATTCAAGCGTATGCCATTTGGATTATGTAATGCCCCTGCAACTTTCCAGTGGTGTATGATGTCTATCTTTTCGGACATGATTGACGAGTGTGTTGAAGTGTTTATGGATGACTTCTCCATTTATAGCTCGTCTTTCGACTAGTGTTTCCTGCACCTAGAGAATGTGTTGAAGCTATGTAAGGAGACTAGTTTAGTCCTCAACTGGGAGAAAAGTCACTTCATGGTACAGAAAGGAATTGTACTTGGGCATGTTGTATCCGAGCAAGGTTTGGAAGTAGATAAAGCCAAGATTGATTCTATTTCCAAACTCCCTTTGCCTACGAACGTCAAACAGATTAGATCCTTTCTGGGCCATGCCGGCTTTTATAGGTGCTTTATTAAAAATTTTAGTAAAATTTCTAGGCCACTTTGTGACTTATTGGAGAAGGAATCTTCCTTCAATTTTGATTCAAAGTGTGCCGAGGCCTTTCAAACTCTAAAGGAGGCCTTGATTTCTGCGCCTATTCTCCAAGCTCCTGATTGAACACTCCCATTTGAGCTGATGTGTGATGCTTCAGATTATGCATGTGGGAGTAGTCCTTGGACAAAGGGTTGAGGGAAGACCTCATGTGCTGCATTATGCAAGCAAGACTTTAACCGAACCTCAGCAAAACTACACCGTCACTGAAAAAGAATTACTTGATGTAGTTTTTGCTCTGGAGAAGTTTAGGTCTTATCTGCTTGGGTCTAAGGTGGTTATTTTTACTGATCATGCGATAGTGAAACATCTCATTGCTAAGAAAGATTCTAAGCCACGTCTGATTAGGTGGATCCTACTCCTTCAAGAATGAGAAAAGAAAGGAGTAGAAAATGTTGTGGCTGATCACCTGTCTCACCTTCCTCTTAATGACTCTCTTTCTGGAGACGTTTGCGAGACATTTCCTGATGAAACTCTGATGGTGGTAACACCAACTTTACCTTAGTATGCAGACACTGCAAATTACTTGGTCATTGGACAAACTCCTGGCTCTTAGGATGAGCAGAAAAGAAAGAGATTCATTTCCCAAGAAAGATATTTTCATTGGGAAGAGCTAGAATTATTTAGAATTGGACAAGACCAAGTATTGAGATGTTGTGTACCTAAAGAGGAACAACAAAGTGTGCTGAGTTTTTGCCATGAACTTCATTGTGGAGGACACTTTGGTGCTAAGAAAACAGCTTTTAAGGTTCTCCAGTCCAATTTTCGATGGCCTTCTTTATTTAAGGATTCTCATAATTTTGTTAAGGCCTGTATTAGATGTTAACGGACTGGAATGATTAGGAAGAGGAATGAAATGCCTCAACATCCTATTCAATCTGTTGAAATTTTTGATGTGTGGGGAATTGACTTTATGGGCCCCTTCCCATCGTCCCATGGTTATGAATATATCTTGGTGGCAGTTGATTATGTCTCTAAATGGATAGAGGCCATTCCTACACGCACAAATGACCACTCCGTGGTTTTGAAATTTGTGAAGGCCAATATCATATCTCGTTTCGGCTCCTTCAAGACTATTATAAGTGATGGGGGACCTCATTTCCGAAACCATCACTTCAATCGGCTAATCAGGAGTCTGGGAGTGACTCACAAGGTCGCTACCCCTTACCATCCTCAGACAAGTGGCCAGGTTGAAGTGTTGAATAGGGAGATAAAAAACACTTTGGAAAAGACCGTTAGACCTGATAGGAAAGACTGATCCCAAAAGCTCGATGATGCTTTGTGGGCATACCGAACGGCCTATAAGACCCCTTTAGGTACTTCTTCCTTTCGGATTATGTATGGGAAAGCGTGCCATTTACCTGTTGAGTTGGAACATAAGGCACTTTGGACTATTCGAAGTGTTAACATGGATTTAGAGAAGGCAGGTAAGGCATGACTTCTAGAACTAAGCGAGCTTGAGGAGCTGAGGAATGATGCTTATGATACCTCTCAAGCTTATAAAGAAAGAACTAAGGTCTTGCATGATAAGTTTATACTTTAAAAGACCTTTGAGCCCAACCAACAAGTTTGGTTTTTCAATTCCAAACTTAAGCTTTTTCTTGGGAAGTTAAAATCTCGTTGGGATGGGCCTTACATAATCACCAAAGTATTTTCACATGGAGCTGTGGAGATTAAAAATCCTTCCTCTTCAACAACTCCCTTTATTGTCAACGGTTAAAACCTTACATAACTTTGGATGGCCATCTGGTTGACGAGGTTACTCTTGAGGAGCCTTAGCTCCTACCATTCTCCGCCTCAGGTAATATCTTCCTTTAGCTATTTTTGTTTTCAATGAGGACATTGTTTGAACCAAGCATGGGGGAGAGGACCTGAGGTATTTTGTTTATAGAACGCATACATTTGCATTTAAAAAATAAAAAAAAGAGAAAAAAAGAAGAAAAAAAATAATAATAAAAAAAGAAATAAGTTTTGAGCTTAATTGGCTAGGTCCTGCATTCTTAAGCAAATCAAAACTCTAGGGTAGACTAAGTTAATTCAAGGGTCAAACTTTAGAAGCTAAATGAGCTACTAGCTTTAGACCTTTAGGGTCCTTTGTGACTTAAGTAGGAGTTAAGTTGCGGACCATTCCTCAAGAGGTTGAGGAAGGAAAGCTAGGGTAGCACCTGGAGTCTTATTCTACCTTTTGGTTCATGGGTCCTTGTAACCCAAGCATCCAAATTTCACACACTTGGTCTGGTAATCAACTTAATTTCTTTCTTTCTTAAAAGAGATTTTGTTCTCTTAGTTTTGACTTAGGAGAGGCTTGAAAACACAATTTGATTGGAAGAGTTCCCGCCGTAGGAGAGGTGGAGTATATACTCACCTTGAGGATGCGATGATAACATATTACCTCCTTGGCCCTTGTCTCTTAGGATATCCATCCTACTGGAGGCATGTAAGCGCATTGTGTGGTTCAGGTACCATGGGCGGTCCTATCTTGAAGTGCCGATTGCCATAGGCCTGAATTCGCTTAAGAAATCCATAGGCGATACTATCTCGAAGTGTCGATTGCCAGGAGTTCTTGGGGTCGTTATGGGCGGTGCTATCTCGAAGCATCGAAAGCCAGGCACCCTTCATGGTATAGTAATGGGGACAATGAATCCGACACAGACCGTGTTGGTAGCTGATCTGAGGTTAGACTTAGAAGAATCAAACAAAAAATATATATATTATTCAAAAAAAAAAATCCTTTTTCCTTTAACTCAAATAACTCAAACCAATGCACATGCACGGATGCTTTAATCTCAGGGATCAATAAACCTTAGGGTAGAGTTAGAAATCAGGGAAACTTGTGCCTACAACTCGTCTTTAGTCGACCTAGTCTGTAACTTAGCAACTACTTGGGAACCTTAGGTCTAGAGTTTGAACCTAATATGTTTCTAAAGGAAGACAAATTGGGTTGACTAGTCTACTTGGAGTGCTAGGTTTTTGCTTGGATTTGCTAGGGACTAGTAAAAATTAGGCATGGGGGCATTTGATTAGCCCATATTTATGGGCTATTTAAGTATTTAAGTGCCTAAACATTAAGTTAATTCTAACACTTATTTAGCATAAATTAGGATGTAAATAGGTTAATTCATATTTCTAATTTAATTACATAATTCATGCATTGCATTCATAATTAAATGCATTTAGAATTAACTTAGAATTGCATTCATTTAATTAGTTAACCAATTAGGTGCATTGGATACATTAATTTAGGTTAACATAAAAGTTGAGGGTTTGTATATAAATAACCATAATATTTTAACATTATTTTTTATTCTTCTTCTTGTAGCAACGGTTGCATTTCCTTCAGTTGCTGCTGCAACGCCACCAGCTGCCGCACTAAAGCCTACATTCATGGACTAGCGGAGAAGGTGGATCTACTCCCGCCTCTCCATTCAAATTCATGTAGGAAGCTACAAAAAGAGGAAGTGGTAGTCGAGCTCTGGAGGCCACCATCCCAACGATCCACCACTGTGCAAAGTGTTGAGCTCTCGTCCGTTCCACCACCACCGGCCTCAACCGCAACGATGAGCCTCCACCACCGTGGGCGTGTGGCGTGACAGGCCACACCGCCATCTGGAGCTCGTCTGCATTACTGTGCCTCACCAGAATCAACATCACCACCCTCGCCGTCATCACCAACAACCTCCACAACCGCCACTGCAACTTCACGTTCCCGCCAATTAAGACGTCCGGGAAGTTTCCCGGACGTCTGAAGCTCCTACCACACACCTTCATCTTCCTCCCCTATCCTTAGTTTTCTTTCCAACCACCTGCAGCAGCAACCATCCTTACTGCACTTCAATCTCCACTTCACGCTTCTTCATCTCCTCCAGCTTCCAGCGCCATCCCCAGCCTGCACGTGCATCCGGCTGCACACGCCTGCCAACATTCACGCCAACCTGCAGCACTTCTCCAACGCGCCTGCAGACCGTGCACTACCTGTAGTAGCAACCGCCTTCACGCCCGCACCACCCACGCGCGCACCCTGCAGCACCACCACCAGCTCCTCACCTACGCGAGTACGCACCGCCTCCAGTGCACCACCCGCACACACAGCAGCAGGTGCGGGTTCTTCTCTGCACGCGCATCACCTGCCGCGCCTCCAACGTCCACTTCCGTGCCCTCGCCGACCTTCTCCAGCACGCTGCCGCCTACCTGCCGTGCGCTTTCCTTGCAGCATCCACCAGCAGCATCCAGTAGCAGCGACATGTCTGCCAGTAGCACCACCCTTGGCGCACGCGCAGACCAGTGCGTGCGCCACCTCTCCAGAAACTCAGCCGTGCCCGTCCACGCCGCATGGCTTGCAGCACTTTAGCGGCTATATGAACCCACCACCACCGTTCCTCTGTTCGGCCACCTCGGAGCATCTCGCACTTCGCAGAAACCGCCATCACGGAGCCCTCGATCTTGAGAATCTCCTCCGAGCTTTATGCCTCCGGCTGTTCCTTCCTCCTTGCGCACGGCCAAGGGGAAGAAGATCCCCTGTTTTGCTACAGTACATGCCCTATTAATATTTACATTTTCTGCCATTGTCATCTTTTATTAATATTTTATTAAAGCTGCATTGCAAAAAAATCCGTTAGTTGTTCAAAATTTCCATTTCAACATGTTCTCTTGATACTATCTTAATCTGAAGGCAGATTTGGCTCGGTTCTCATTGAAATTAACTACGAACATACGTTTTTAACCAGTGCAAATTTAAATACGTCATTGCCTCCCTATGGACACGACTCGGTCTTCTGCGAGTGGTTATTTTAATTATTGATTAGTCGATTTTTTCACCACATAAAACTACAAACAACTTTAAAAGCGAAGAATCTACTCGTCAGCCACACTCCTCCTGTTGATGCTCTTGAGCCCAAAAAGTGGAAGGACTGTCACCAGGTCTATGCTGAGGAGGATCTGATGGAAGAGGTTGATACAGCTGGTGACTACAGACAAGCCATGGTAGTCAAACAAGATGGTTATCTGGAGGTTGCTGAGAATTCAGTGACAGACTCAGAGATGCGTAGCAGTAAAGAGGAAGGTAGGATAGGAAGAGAACTGGTGCCCACAAATGATAGCAGTGTGCTCAAAGAGGCAAACCAGATGTAGCTCTCTATTCCTACTGATCTAAAATATGGCAGTGGTTCCAATCAAAAAAGAGGTGTGGGTAGATCCCCCTACATGTTGAGAAGGAGAAGGAAGGAGAACTTGCCCCCTATTGAGGAGCAAAATATTAATAATTCTATTATGGTCAAGTTTGTGGGTAGTCTAGCCCAAGGGAGTCATTCCAATGAGGAATGAGAGTGATGACTTGGAATGTGAGTGGGTTGCGCAATAAGGTGAGAAGGACTTCCTTGTGTAGATATCTCTCTGAGTGGGAGATTGACTGTGCTCTCATTCAAGAGACACATTTGGAGACGAAGAATGGTCAGGAATGGGATTGTTTTAAACAATTTGGCCGCAGTGATGTTGTGGTTAAGGGTGCCTCTGGAAGATCTGGTGGATTATACTTTTGGTGGAGAAAGTCATCCATCTCTGTAACTGAAGTTATTCGCGACAAGTACATGCTTTCTTACAGATGTCAGTCTCCTCAAGGAGATATGGAATGGTTTATATCTTGCATTTATGGTCCTTGTGTGGCTGCAGACAGGGTTGGCTTGTGGGAGGAGCTCTCTGCAATGCATCAAAGAGTGCAAGAGACCCCATAGCTGCTAGGGGGTGATTTCAATTGTTATCTTTCAGGTGATGACAACCCCGATGGGAGAGTGGACAGCTCAATGGCAGGCTTTCAAATGGCTGTGCAGAACATGGGACTGTCTGAATACCCCATCAGTGGTGTGGAGTTTACTTGGAGGAATGGCAGTGGACAGGTATCCAAATTATATAGGTTTTTTGGCAGTCCTAGCTTGTTGGAGAGGCATCAATTATCAACAGTTATGAGCCTTGCTAGGCCTTTCTCTGACCACACTCCGCTTATATGAGACAGTGGGATGAATTCAGACATTGGTTCATACTTCAAACTCAAGAGATCTTGGTTTAGGGAAGAAGGTTTTGTGCAAATGGTGTCCCAGTGGTAGCAGAACAAGGCAGTGCAAGGTACTTCTACATAACAGCTGGCTACTAAACTGTCAGGTTTGCGTGATGTGATGAAAGAATATGGGCAGGCTGTGACTCTGATCAGAGAAAAGAAGAGGAGGGAAGCTCTGGCAATAATCAGGGACCTGGATCTGAAAGAATGAGGCAATCCTTGAACCACTAGGAACAGCAACTGAGGCAACAGATGCAAGCTGCAGTGGGGGAAGAGGATCTGAAAATAGAAATGGATTGGCGTGAAAGATCAAGACAGCTATGGCTCAAAGAGGGTGATGCGAACATGAAGTTTTTCCATCTTGCGGCCAGTGCTAGGAGGAGATTCAATCTTATCTCATCTATTAAAGTTGAAGAGAGAATTGTTACCTCTATTAATGAAATCAAAATTGAAGCAGGTAAATACTTTAAAGAAATATCCAAGGCTGCCCTAAGAGGTTCTTGGAGGATGGCATCGATGGACTTCCCCTGTGTTAGTGATGATCAGAGAGACATGCTTGTCACCCCTATATCTAAACAAGAAGTACTAAAAGCTATTAAAGATTTAAATAATGAAGGTGCTCCTGGTCCGGATGGATTTCAGGTGTTCTTTTATAGAGAGCTGTGGAGTGTTGTTAAGGTGGATGTTTTAAAGGTTATTCATGAATTTGAACTGGGCAACTCTGGATTTGAGAGTTTGAACAAGTCCTATTTGTTTTTGCTTCCTAAGAGATCTGGTGCAGAGAGATTTTCTAATTACAGATCCATTGCACTATCTAACTCCATCTACCTTATTATTAGTAAGGTTATAGCTAACAAATTGCGGGAGGTTTTAAAGGACTTGATAATGCCTGTTCAGTCAGCTTTTCTTCCTGGGAGATCATTACAAGAGTCCTTCATTGCTGCGCAAGAGATGGTAATGGGTTGGCACAGGAGAAAGACCAAGGCCTTTCTATGGAAAGTAGACTTTTCCAAGGCCTATGACTCAATTTCCTGGTGATACTTGTGGGAGATTCTTAGAAGAAGGAAGTTTCCACCTCTATTGATACAATGGGTAAAGAGGTGCATTACGAAAGCCTCTTTTTCCCCATTGTTAAATAGTAAACCATGTCGCTCTTGGATTTAGCCCTAGTGTGGAGTTAGGCAAGGCTGCCCAATTGCTCCTCTGATTTTCAACCTTGCTGTGGTATTTTGGCTAGATTCGCCTGCAAACTGGTAGTGGATGGTTTTATAAGGGGTTATTCAATGTTTAATCATAGGGCTCTAGCCCCGATACTCCAATATGCAGATGATACTATTTTTTTTGTCGAAGGGGGGAAGAAAGAAGCGCAAGCACTTATACATATGGTAAAGATTTTTGGAGAGATTTCTGGTCTCAGACTGAATGGAAATAAATCCTCCCTGGTCTGCTTTGGGATGAACAGTGTGCTACAGAATGACATCTCTACCATTCTGGGTACACCTGTGGTTTCACTGCCTATTAAATATCTGGGTTTGCCTTTAAAATGTTCTAAGATGAAGAAAGCTGATTGGTCTTTCCTTTTTGAATAGATAGCTACAAAATTGGAGGGTTGGAGCAGTAGATACCTATCAAAAGGGGGGAGGTATATTTTACTGAATTCCGTCGTCACTTCGATTCCAGTATTCTTTTTCTCTGTCCTTACAGCCCTGAACTCAATCTGGAAAAAATAGATGTGATGCGCAAAAGATTCTTTTGGAAAGGGGCCTCTCATCAAGGTGCTTTTTTTCAACCTTTGAAGTGGGAATCAATTTGCAAGCCAAAAAAGATGGGAGGTATGGGCGTTAGATCCCTTAAGGAATTCAATGAAGCTCTGCTATTGAAGTGGGCTATTTGGTTGCAGCAGGGACAAAAAAAAATCTGGACAGAAATTATTCAGGATAGTTATGGGACTGCCAATGATGAGAATAATCATCTAAACCCCTGCAAACCTTCCCCCTTTTGGTCTTCAGTGGTGTGCGCCCTGAAGGACAATTGGAATTTTTCAAATCTATTTTAGGTGATGGGAAAAGCTTCAAGTTTTGGTTAGAAAATTGGGTACATGGAGGGGTGTTTAAAGATAGGTTCCCCCTTACTTACATAGTGACTTCGAATAAAAATGTTGTGGTGTCCGAGTATTGAGATGCGGAATCTGAGCAATGGTTTTTCAATAATGTTGGGGGGAATAATCATGAAACAAGAACATGAGTAGAGAATGAATGTCTCATGCAAGAACTGGCTGCCTTCAAACCCATGCCTCATGAATATGACACATACAAATGGGAGGGTAAATTTTCTGCTACTGCTGCTTATGACAGATTGATAATGTCCTCCAGGATGGCGGAAGTTGATGAGACGGGGAAAAAGCTATGGAATTTAAAAATACCATTAAAGATACAAATTTTTTTTATGGCTCTGCAGAAGGGACGGCTTGATTACTAGAGATCTAAGGCACAGGAGGATGGGTACGCCCACCCAGTTTTGTCATTTATGTGGGATGCATAATGATTCTAGCATTCATATCTTTTCTTCATGCGCGATCACTGATTATGTATGGAGGAGGGTATGTAATGAGTCTCTACACACATGGGAGAATTTGTGGCGATGTCTTGTGGATGGGAATAAGCCATGTTTACATATGGTGGCTGTGTTATGGGCTATATGGAGGGTTAGAAATGAGTGTGTTTTTCAGGTGACCCCAATGTATGTGGATAATATTGTAAATTTTTGCTAGAGTCTCATACAGCATTGGGGTTCGATCATGTAATTATTTCTTTATTATAAATAATAGCTCTCCTGGTTTGCTATCGGTGACTCGATAGCGTTCCTTTCTTTCTCAAAAAAAAATAAGGTGGATCTTGAGTCGACTTACCACTGAGTGGTAACAGAATTAAGTTCTGCCTGGTTCTAGTTTGGAGTTGGCAGAAGTGGTGATTGCTGCTAATATCCTAAGTATGATGTCGAAGCTTCCATCCCGTCAGGTGATGGAGCAGAAGGGACCTGATAAATGTAGCGAGCTTGGCCCTGATTCGGGTTCATAACGCACCTCTGATTCTGCATGTTATTAGGATTTGGCAAAGGCTGAGACGGAACTGCACCAGGTTGGCAAGAATTCGCCATTTGTGCGAGTTGATTTTGAACCTCTGTGATCTCATCTTTGTGTTGTTTTTGCATAGTCACATTGGTCTTTTAGATGTCAGCCAAGGTTTGTAGGAACAGAGTCATTTGATCTTCCCTTGACAGCCCAAATTGGTAATTTGAATTGGGCCTGGGCTGAGCGGACTGAGAAGGGTGTGGAGCATGTGGTAGGGGTAGGAATTGAGATCTTGGATTTTGATTATTTCCTGACCACGCGAAGTTGGGATGATTACGCTATCCAGGGTTATAAGTGTTTGAGAATGGATCATTCTGGATGGTGTGGAGATCCTCGCAGGTCTATGGAACTCCAAAGAAGTCAGAGTATGAGGGTTCATAGTTCCCCTAACTAAAGCAGGTAGTTCTAGAGTTTCCTCCAAAACCAAGATCAGACGAGGGTGGATATGGGTCCATCCCTTGGTGAGAGTGGTGATAAATGTTATGCATAGCCTCCCTACTGGAGGGCGGTTGCGCATATGTGCTCTGCTGTGCTAAGGCGGCTCTCTACAGATGTCGAGTCAATTCGTCCACCTTCTTCTCAATAATAGAGACCTTGTCCAGGCAACTGGTCATCAATTCCAGATCAGCGGATGCGGACATGCCTTGAGTCTTATGTGTCCCCAGCATGTTTATCAATGCACGGGTAGTCATTTGGTCGAACATACCCAACAATTCATTGTTTATGGAGTTCTCACACATGTTCTCAAGAATCTCCCAAACTGTATCTCCATGTTGACCCATGATGCTTCCACCACAAGTTGCATTGACAAAGAGCTTGATATCCTCATGGAGCCCATGGTAAAAAGACTAGACTTGTTCCCACTTAGGAACTCCATGATGGGGGCATCTCCGCATGAGATCCAGAAAGTGATCCCATGCCTTATGAAAAGGTTCTCCTGCATTTTACGAGAAGTGCATGATTTGGTGCCTTAAAGCATTTATCCAACCAATGGGGAATAATTTATGTAGGAATTCAGTTTGGAGTTCTCCCCATGTGTTGATTGGACAAGTTAGAGTCTGAAACCAATCGACAGCTTTACCCATGAGCGAGAAGGCGAACATCTTCATGAGCAGGATGTCTCGATTTTGTTTGGCAGGCCTAAAGGTCTGGGCCAGATGTTTCAGCTACTTGATGTACTGAAAGGGATCTTTGGAGTTCAAGCCATAGAATTTAGGGATAGCATGGATTATATTTGGCTTGAGTTCATCATCAGGTCCTCCAGTTGGGATTTGTATCCTGGGCTCGATCTCCACTGCAGTGGGATTGTAGTGATCTCACATCTGAGGATGCGGCAGTGGATTGATGTGTGCATGGAGTAGATCATTGAGGTTCTGAGTTGATTTTGGAGATTGGGTTCTTCATGATTCTCCATGGATGTAGATGAAGGAGATTTGGGCTCAGAAGCAGACAAGTTGGAAGAGATATCAATCTGGTTGATGGTAGCACAAACAAGTGAGTCGAGGCTTAACCTCGAAAAGAATGAACTGCTAATGGAGGTCTTAAGGGTGGTCTTAAGGACCTCCTCCCGAACATGCACTAATGAGACAAATGAGGAACAGAATGTGTAATGGACCCAATCGAGGCACCCAAAAAATCTTTGGATGACTAAGGAGGTTCGAGGCTGATGATACCTCTTGATCAGAAAATCACTCACCCAATAAATACTTGGGCAGCCAGGAAGGGAGAGCCCCACAAAGACCCCTACACGGTAGAGCGTCCCCATGGATTACAAGGTTTCCTCTACCCAACCTTCCTTGCCATTGAGAATCCAAGTAGACCGAAATGAGTAACTTGACCCCTTAAGTCTACTAATTTTAGTCTTGAATTATGATACTTTTGATGAGAACCTCATCATGATCCCTAATTAGCTCATTTTGACCTAAGAAAGTAAACAAAAGGTCCAACATAACCTAAAGGAAGGCTTAATTCAAGGGATTACTGTTCTGGGAAGGAAACATGAACCTAAAGGTTAAAACTATAATTTTACCATTGAAGTATATGAATGGGATTTCTTAGGGGCTAAACATAGGTCAATTGGACTTAATAAGAGGAAAAGTGGGATGATTTAGTTAGAAAAGGGTTATTGTGAGATTTAAGAATTAAATGACATTCTGTAACCCTAAAATAAATCCACTTAATTTCACAAGGTTTTGGTCAATATAAAAATCAAGTAAACCTTCTAAAATTCATGGAAAAATATCCCCTAGGGTTTAGAACCTTCAATTTGGCCTTTGGAACCTATTTTGACCTAAATAGGGGTCCTAGCTTAGTATTTGACCTAATTTGGGTTTTTATGCAAAATATCTAGTCAAACGTGGTCAAACCTAAAATACAACTTCACCATTGGATTCCTTAGGTCCAAATTAGGTTTGTACTAAAATTTGAGCCCAAGGGAAGGTCATCTTGAACTACTTTGCAAAATAGTCCATCTAATTACATTCTGGTCCCTAACTTTTGAAAATCTTTGCACAGACCCCCCTATCTTTCTTGCCACTCTTTAAATTCAGGTCCCCCACCATTACAGCGAAGGAATCCCACTCCGACAACGATTTGAGGAGGATATCTCCTCGAATCCTCAGGGATCCCCTCCTAGATTTGGAAGGGAGATTCTCGGAGGATTTCTCCACAGTCTAAACATGATCCCAGGATTCGATTCGCACATAATCTCTCGTGCGAACGCTCGAGAGATATGGGTATTGCACAGATTTCCTACTCCGACAAAGTTGCCATACTTAGAAGCTTGCCTTCCAAGCACATGGCCCTCCGCCAGTGCCTATAAAATGTGCCCCAGATCCTCCCGGCCATCTCAAGCTTGAATTGGCCTGAGAATTCCCCCAAATTTCCTCCTTCCTCATCTCCAGCCAACCACCGCAAGCTTCGGCGATCCCTCCTCCCTCCTCTCATCGCTCTACCACCATACCTGTGGCTGAGTTATCTTCGTCTTGCTCTTCCGCGTTGCGCTGTACCAGCGCGCGCCTCTCTGACCCTTTCCCCGTCGCCATCATCCTCACCTCAGTGCCTTCTTCCCCGATGACGACACATACGCACCGCTCGTCTCCTCTGTCTCCCCTTCGTCTAGCTACACGTAGATAAGTTCCTCTCCTCCCACTCTTCATTTCCTCTCATTCAATTTCATAAGATGCCCCTCGATAGCCACTGTTCACCTTCATCTCCTTCATTTCTGGTCGACCACCGGCGAGGCGAATCCGTCACTCCCCCAATCCACACGCCTCGCCACCTACCTCATCACCTTTGCCATCACTCACTGATCATCCTCCGCCCCTTCACCAACCGCCACACACGCCCTACACCCTCACCCAACACACATACCTTCACGGCCACAGACAGACCTAGGCACGCATGCCTAGGTTGTTCCGCAGCCAACCAACCCCCGCCTCACCTTCGTCGTGACATGGCAAAGCTTCCCACGTTGTTTGATAGGGTCGCGAGGCCGTGTGTGTGCATTTCAGGTTCGCACCTCCACCGCCATTAGCGATGACGTGAAGGAGCTTGCAAGGTTGCTCCAGGCTCTAGTGCAACAGGCTCCCAGGTTCAAAATATGTGGGTTGGTCTCATGCACGCACACCCCCAGGAAATTAGCGCAGCGAAGCTCCCAGCTACTCCAATTGCACGGACCTTCCTCCTGCGAGTGCAAGCAGAAGCGGGTGGGACTTTTAGTCCCACCTCGTGAGCTCAAGAGCACAGTGATTGGTATTTATTATTTTTCTATTTTTAGCTTATCACCTCCAAACGACACGAGGTGAGGTCCCTCGCCCATGCCCCCGCCTCGTCGGTGACACACACTCACGCGGACCTGGCACCTGACCCGTTTACCTAGCACTCCTCGCGCACTACACCACGCTGGTGCGCCTAGACCTGGGCATGCGAAACCCAATCTGATTACCCGACTCTGGGAGAGCGAACCTAAGACGAAATAGAAAGAGAGAGATGCAGGGGAGGGTAGGGGTCGGTTTTTCTTTGTTCTATGTAGGGAAAGAAGGAGGAGAAGGAGGCAGCTGCTGAAGAAGAGGAAGAAGCGGAAGGCAAGCACAGCTAAGGAAAGAAGAAGTTGAAGGCAGGACTTGAAGGCAAAGGCAGAAGACAAGGAGGCCAAAGCTGAGGAAGGACTTAGCCCTAGAAGACAGAGGTTGAAGAAAGAAATAAGAAGGAGAAGGAAGCAGACTTGCGGCCAAGCAGAGAAGGAAGAAGAGGCAGAAGCCAAAGGAAAGAGACAGCACTGTAGCAGAGGAAAGGCCAGCAAGGAAGAAGAAGAGAAGAAGATAGAAAGAAGAGTTAAGGAAGAAAGCCAAAGAACAGCAAAAGAAGAGTGGCCGCAAAGAAAGAGAAAGAAGAGCGAAAGAAGAAGCCAAAGTTAGAAATAAGGAGAAGAATAAAGAAAGTTTTGCACTATAGCAGCAAAGTCTTAAGACGTCTAATTTTACATCAGACGTCCATTTTTTGAGCTTCTCTATACATTGACCTCATTTTCACTTTATAGCTTTGATTGGATTGGTCATTGCATTTTATAAAATTGAAAGTTGTGATCTTAGTTTTTAAATACCAATTTGCTCCCTGTGTTCGACCTCGGATACCTAAGTTTTCGAGTAATAAATTCTTATATGTTTTCGCGGTGATTTCATTTATACTGCAACGAACATCTTTTAAAACCACGATCTTACCCCGTTAACATTTTGGCACCGTTGCTGAGGAGCAACGAGTATTTTAGAAACTTTGATCACAACCTCTGATTCAGTATTGACTTAATCTCTCTCTTTTGCTGTGTTTATCGCAGGGGAAGAAAAGGAAAGAAAAGCAGCCGCACAACAACCACACCAAGGAACAGGTAAACTTTCATTATCCCTCTCTCTTAATCCCCTCAAAATATGAAAAGGAAAAAGCAAAGAAAAATCAATCTAGGGCTACCTGCTTCCATATTTAGTATTTCATCAAAGTTGCCTAATTTTCATTTCAACATATTTTGAATTGCACATCCCATTAAGGTAACTAGGGCTAAAACCTTCTTGATTGAGCCCTAGATACCATTTTTGAGGCAACTAAAGTGGACCAAGTAGAGCCAACTTAAGGATTTCAGTCTAGGGTTCTAGAGACACATCTTCTCTTAAGAAAATATTTCAAAAAGAGGTGTGCCTAAGCCTTATTTGAAAAGATCTATCCAAGAGAAACCCTAAGCAAATCAGGCACTTAATCCAATTGAACCCTAAAAGAAAGGACCTAAAAGCTCTTAAAAGAACAAAGAGGTGAAGTTGATCCTTTGGGTCAACCAACCATAAAATTAGGTCACTTTTTGCATTTAAAAGACTTAAAGTTCAAGTGGAACCCTAAGCACCTTGATTTTAATTAAAAAAAGATAGACTTAAGAGGTCAAGGTCCCCATTCTGGTTTACCTGAAATCTCAGTGACAAGGGAGGTCGGGTGGGGGAAACCCTGTAACTCGTGGGGATGCTCTACCGTGTAGGGGTCTTTGCGGAACTCTGCCTCTCTGGCTACCAAGGTATTTCTCAGGTGGACGGCCTTTCTGACTAAGGGGTATCATCTGCCCCAAACATCTATAGTCACCCAACATTTTTTGGGTGTCTCAATTAGGTCCAGCACATTCTAATCTCATCAAATTCGTTGGTGCATGTTTGGTAGGAGGTCCTTAAGACCATCTTTAAAACCTCCTTTAGAAATTCACTCATGCCGAGGCTAAGCCTCGACGCCCTTGTTTGTGCAGCAACCCCACCACATAGATCTTTCCTCTGATTCAGAACCAAGTTCTCCTTCTTCTTCCATCATGGCACAACCCATTGAAGAAGAAAGCAACCTTGAGCACCAACTTCAGTGCCTAAATGATCTCTTCAAAAACTTTGTAAACCCACCGCAGCGTCCTATGATGCGAGATCACTATAATCCCACTGCTTTGGCAATCGAGACTCGAGTCTGAATCCTAGCTAGAGGTCCTGATTCTAAACTCAAGCCTAATATGATTCATGCCATACCAAAATTCCATGGACTTAACTCTGAGGATCCATTCCAGCACATTAAGCAGCTTAAACATCTGGCCCAGACCTTCGGGTCAGATTCACAAAACTAGGATATTCTACTCATGAAGATGTTTTCTTTCTCCCTCATGGACAAGGTTGCTCATTGGTATCAAACTCAGACTCGTCCGATCAACACATGGTTTGAACTTTAGTCTGAATTTTTGAAGTTCTTCCTCGTTGGCCGGACAAATGCCTTGCGCCACCAGATCACTCATTTCACTCAATAATCGAGAGAACCTCTTCATGAGTCATGGGATCGATTCTTAGATCTCATGCGAAAGTGCCCCCATCACGGAGTTCCTAAATGGGAACAAGTCCAGTCTTTTTACCAGGGACTCCGTGAAGACATTCGATTATTCGTCAATGCAACCTATGAAGGAAACATCATGGGTCAACATGAGGACACGATGTGGGAGATTCTCAAAAATATGTGCGAGAACTCCATCAATAGTGACTCCATGGGCTTATTCGACCAAATGAATGCCCGCACATCGACGAATCTTAGGGGAGCACATGAGACGCAGGACCTATCCACATCCGTCGACTTAGAACTGATGGCCAGTTGTTGGACAAGGTCTCTATCATAGAAAAGAAGGTGGATGAGCTGACTTGGCATCTGCAGTGAGCAACCTCTGTGCAGAACTCTTTTGCAAGGCCACCTCTTGCGAGGGAAATTGTGCAGAACATCTATTACCAATCTTCTCAGGGGATGGACCCGTATCCACCCTCGTCTGACTCTCGGATCAGAGGGACCTCCGATCCACTCTATTCTAGTTGGGGGAACTCTGAACCTCGTATTCCGACTTTCGTGAGGCTCCTCAGACCTACGAGGACCTCAATGCCATCCAGAATGACCCATTCTCCAATACCTATAACCCTGGATGGTGAAATCATCCCAACTTCCAGTGGACGGGAAATTCTCAGACTCAAAGACCACCTTATCAACCCCGTCCACAAGCTCCTCGTCCGTATCAGCTACCTCAGCCTCGCCCCAACCCTACCTATCAATCTGGGCCAAACCAAGATCAAATGACTCTTATCCTTCAATCACTGGTTGACATTCAGAAGATGAATACAGCAATGCAGAAATAGCACAAGGACGGGATCACAGAGGTTCGCAATAAACTTGCCCAGATGGCGAATTCCCGCCAACATGGCACCCTCCTTCGCAACCTCTACCAAACCCAAATAACATGTCGACCCAGAGGCAAGTTATGAACCAAAATCCAAGCCACGCACATATGATTTATCAGGCCCCTTATGTTCCATCACCAGAAGGGATGGAAGCTTCAACATCTTATGTAGGATTTCAGCAGCAGCCACCCATCTTACCAAACCCAAACCAAAACCAGGCAGGATTGAACTATGTAACAACTCGTAGTGGTAAAGCAACCCCAGACCCACATTATCCAAACCACTCCAAGCCTGGTAGTAACCTAAGCCTTAGGATAGTTATCCAGGATACCCCTATCCCAGATCAAGAACCTAGACCTATTCTAGAGGAACCAACTAGGGTTCCATTTCCCAAGGCCTTGACCAAGGGAAAGAGGATAACCAAACCCATGGCTCTTGAGGAGGATCTGGTCAAGCTCTTTGAATAGGTCCAGATAAACATCCCCTTGATAGATGCAATCCGCCACGTACTGGCTTATGCACGATTCCTGAAAGACGTGTGTACACCCGAGCGTAAGCCACGAACCAAAAGTGGGAATCCAATCGTACTGTCAGAGCAAGCCAGCTCTGTAATCTTGAGTAAACTCCCACCTAAGGCTAAAGGCCCAGGTACTCCCCTGATTTCTTGTAAAATTGGTGACACCCAATTTGATAGAGCCTTGTTAGACTTAGGTGCCTCCATAAACCTAATACCTACATCCCTCCTTGACCACCTTGAAGAGTCCGAACTTAAAGCAACTAAGGTGACATTGTAGTTAGCCGATCGATCCATAAAGTCACCTAAAGGAATACTCAAGGATGTCACTGTTAGGGTATGAGATTTCTACTTCCCGATGGATTTCATAGTTCTGGCCATGGATGCACCTGAGAACCCAAGGGATACACCGATTATATTAGGGAGACCTTTTTTGGCCACTGCAAGGGCCAACATAAACTGTGAGGAGGGCCAAATAGAATTAAAATTTGGGAACCAAACTCTGAAGATTGACATCTTTAAGGCCTAACAAGGGATTAATTGTGGGGTTATAGAGAAAATATGTGATATCAAAGCCGTGGTTGATGAATCTCATGTCGAGGACAACCTGATTATCCCCAATCAACCACCAGAAGATGAAAACCCACAAACAGAGGAGTCTGAACCTGATCTAGACACTCCCATAACTCTGACCCTTGTCCATGATACAGACCCTGAACCGCCCGCTGCTGCTGATAATCCCGTCCTGGAACTCAAGCCCCTTCCTGATCATCTAAAGTACGTCTTTTTGGGTTCCAATCAGACGTTTCTTGTGATTATCAACTCCTGACTCACACTTGACCAGGAATCCTATCTGATTGTTGTTCTCCAGCAACATCGTAGAGCCATTGGATGGACTCTCGATGACTTGACTGGTATAAGCCCCTCTTATTGCACACCTCGAATCTACACAGAAGAGGGCGCATGACCTTCACTAGAAATGTAGAGACGATTAAACCCAAATCTGTAGGAGGTCGTGAAAAAGGAGATCATTAAGTGGTTAAATGTAGGGATCATCTACCCGATCTCCGACAGCTGCTGGGTGAGTCCAATCTAGGTTGTGCCTAAGAAGGTCGGACTCACTAATGAGAGCCTCATCATGAGTCATAACTAGCACATTTTGACTTAAATAAGTATACAAAAACTCCTACAAAACCTAAGGGAAAGCCTAAATAAAAAGAACTATAAATCTGAATATAAAGTAACTCACAAGGGGTAAAACTGTAATTTTACCAGTGCAGTACACAAACGGGATGTCTAAGCGTCTACACATAGGTCAAATGGGCTTAACAAGAAAGAAAGTGGGATGATTTGATCTGAAATGGGTTATGGCAATTTCTAGGAATGAAATGATATTCTATAACCCTAAAACAAACCTGCTTTAATTCAAGAAGTTCCAGGCAATATAAAATTCAATTAAACCCTCTAAAATTCATGGAAAAACATCCCCTAGGGTTTAGAACCTTCAATTTGGCTACTGGAACCTATCTTGACCTAAATTGAGAACATACCTAATTTTTGACCTAATTTGGGTTTTTGTGCAAATTAACTAGTCAAACGTGGTCAAATCTAAAATCAAACTTCACCATTAGATTCCTTAGGTCCAAATTAGGGTTGTACCAAAATTTGGACCTAAGGGAAGGCCATCTTGACCTACTTTACAAATTGGTCCTCTTGAATTACTTTTTGACCCTTATCTTTTTGAATCCTTGCACTTTACCCCCAGCTTCCCTTTCGTTCTTTACAGAACGGTCCCTCTGCCACCCCGCGCAGTTGCCCATACCTCCGGTGACTTTGCGTGAAGGATGGCACCGCGCAGGGTATGGGAGCTGCTCTCATAAATGAAAGGGGGGTTCCCTGCGTTGTCCTCTTCCGCAAGGACCCCCTCCCATGTCCTGCCATTGCCCATTCCTCTCGTGCGAACGTGCAAGAGGAATGGGTCACTTCTCCGGCCATTCTCCGGCAAGCTCTCCACGCTCTCTCCTCAAGATTCTCTCCTCGCCAGCTGCTATTTAAGGGATGGCAGGGACCTCCGGTCGTCCCAAGCCTGTTTTGACCAAGGAATTTCCCCAACCTTCGTCTCCTCCTCCTTCGACCATTCTCTCGTAGGCTCCGGCGACTCTCCACTCCCTCTCTCGTCGCCCTGCCACCATACCAGTGGTAGGGTTAGCTCCTCCATCATTCGTCGTGCCTCGCCGTACCAGCAGGCACTCTTCGATCTATCTTCCTCGTCGTCATCTTCTCACAGGGCGCCGTCTCCGACGACGGCAGAATTGCGCCGCCCGCCTCCTGCCCCCCTTCATCTGCTTAGCTAGGTAGAAGTTCCTCCATTTTATTCCCCCTTTATTTCCCCCTCAACAAATTGTATTTTTGATCCCTCGACTGCTGCTACCACCACCATCAGTTCCACCTCCGACCACCAACATCGGCGAGGCCGCTCCACCTCCACAATCCATTACACCCCTCGCCGACAAGCCCATAAGCATCCCCTTGCTTCACTCAGCATTTCCCCTCACTCACACCACCACTCTACTCACCCAAACACACCCCCGAACAAACCCATCACTCCAGCCACAGAGCGACCTAGGCACGCACGCCTAGGCCGCCCCGTGGCCCGCCGCCTACTGCCTCACCTTCGTCATGACACAGTGAAGGTCCTCCTGTAGTATGATAAAGCCGCAAGGCCCTTTTTGTGTCAGACAGGGTTGGAGCTCCAGCCGCCATTGACGATCAGGTTGAAGCTGCTTCGCGAGTTACTCCAGGCTTCAGTGCTCCAGGTCGCCAGGTCCAGCAGCTACTGAACCCCCTCACGCACACACTTAGGTTCGCAATTGGGATCGAAGGCCTCTTCCACTGCCCTAATTGGTCGAGCCTTCCTCCTGCGGACGCACGAAAACGCAGGTGGGACTTTAGTCCCACCTCGGAAGCCGACGCGCGCCCGCACCAGTATAAGGTGAAAAAGTGACTGAGGCTATTCGCCTCAAGTCACACAGGGGTGAGGTCCCTCACCTATTCACACGCCTCATCCGTGGCACTGCCCACACGGACCTGGTGACCCAACCCTACTATCCTGCCTGTGCACTCCTCGTGCATCACCCACGCCGGTGCGTCAGGACCCGGGCACGCGACTCGACCTGTTTACTTGGCTCTGGGAGGGCATACCAAAGAGTGATTCAGAGAGAGAGAGATGCGGGGAAGGGTAGGGGTAGGTTTTTGCGTTTGCGTGTGTGCAGGGAGTAGGTGAGAAGAAGAGGAAGCGAAGCGGCGAGGACTTAGTCGCAAAGCAAAGAAGAAAGAAGAAGGTGAAGGAGAAGCCACAGCAAGGAAGAAAAGAATAAGAAACCAAGGAGGAGTTGCTGCAAGAAGAAGAAGCTGAGAAGAAAGAGAAGAAGAAGAGCCGCAACGAGAGAAGAAAGAAAAGAAGAAGGAAAGGCCGCGAAGACAACTGAAAGGAGGCACTGTAGCAATGGGGCCGATAAGGCATCTGATTCAGAGAATCAGACGTCCAGAACAGGGAAAGGCAGAAAGGAGAAGAGAAGGAAAAGAGAAGAAGAGGTAGGAGAAAGAAGAGAAGGGAAAGAAGAAAAGGATTTTCATTATTTTATCCTCTCTCTCTCTTGACTTTTTGTAATTGTGAACTTGTAAGTTTCTGGAATCATAGTGTGCTCCCTGAGTTCAACCTCGGGAAACTTTTAATTCCGAGTAATAAATTGTAATAAACTGGTGATAGCTTTTTGCAATATATTGCAACAAACGTAATTTTTATAACACCGCCAAGAGCAACGCACCAATTTTTGGCGCCGTTGCCGAGGAGCAACGGGCATTCTAGAAGCTATTAATTCACAATTTTTGATTTATTGGATTAATCTCTTCTCTTTTGTTGTGCAGGCACAGGAAATCAAGAAGGAGCAAGTAGCCGCACAACAACCACACTAAGGGACAGGTAATTTTCTATCCTCTCTTTTGAGCCCCTAAAATTCTAAAAGAGGAAGAAAAGGAAAAAGCAATTTAGGAATAACCTGTCTTTCATACATAGTAAATCGCAAAAGTTGCCTATTTTCCAATTTCAAACACATTCTATCTATTTATCCACTAAAGGTGTTTAGGGCTAAAGCCTTCTTGCTTGAGCCCTAATTACCTAATCTTGAGGCAACTAACTGGACCAATTACAGCCAACTTAAGACTCAAAGCTAGGGTTTTAAAGACATACTTTCTAATCAAGAATTGAGAATTCCCAAAAGAAGTGTGCCTAAGCCATTGCTTGAAACATTTATTAAGAAAAACCCTAGGCAATTCGGCTCTTAAGTCACTTGAACCTTAAAAGATATGACCTGATAAGCTCTCACATGAACTAATAGGTGAAGTTGATCCCTTGGATCAACCAACCTTTAAATTAGGTCACTCTTTGCACTCAAAAGGATAAAGTTCAAGTGAAACCCTAACCACCTTGATCCTATTTAAAAGTGGTAGACTTAAGAGGTCAAGGTCCCCATTCTGGTCTACCTGGAATCTCAATGACAAGAGAGGCCGGGTGGGGGAAACCCTGTAACCCGTGGGGGCGCTCGACCATGTAGGGGTCTTCACGGGACTCACCCTCTCTAGCTGCCCAGGTAATTCTCAGGTGGACGACCTTCTGATTTAGGGGTATCATCCACCTCGAACCTCTATAGTCACCCAACATTTTGGGTGTCTTGATTGGGTCCAGCACTTGCTAACCTCGTCTAATCCATCAGTGGATGTTTGGAAGGAGGTCCTTGAAACCTCCTCTAGAAATTCATTCTCTCCGAGGCCAAGCCTCGATACCCTTGTTTGAACAACAACCCCTTCACATAGACCTCCCTTCTGATTCTGAATCCACTTCATCTTCTTCTTCCACAATGGCTCATCCTGTTGAGGAAGAGAATAATCTTGAGCACCAACTCCAGCGACTCAACGATCTCTTCCAGAACTTCATGAACCCACCACAGCATCCCATGATGCAAGATCACTATAATCCCGCCACGGTGGCAATTAAGCCTCGAGTCAGAATCCCGATTGGAGGACCTGATTCCAAGTTAAAGCCCAACATGATCCACGCCATACCTAAATTCTATGGGCTTAACTCTGAAGACCCCTTCCAGCACATCAAACAGCTTAAGCATCTGGCCTAGACCTTCGGGTCAAATGCCCAAAATCGGGATATCCTACTTATGAAGATGTTCTCTTTCTCCCTTATGGACAAGGCAGCCCATTGGCATCAAACATAGACCCGTCCGATCAACACTTGGGAGGAACTTCAGTCTAAGTTATTGAAAAAGTTCTTCCCCGTTGGTTGGACGAATGCCTTGCATCATCAAATTACTCACTTCATGCAATAGACGGGAGAACCTCTTCATGAGGCATGGGATCATTTTCAGGATCTCATGAGAAAGTGCCCCCATCATGGAGTTCCTAAATGGGAACAAGTCCAGTCTTTTACCAGGGACTCCGTGAGGATATTAGACTGTTCGTCAATGCAACTTCCTGAGGGAATATCATAGGTCAACATGAAGACACCGTGTGGGAGATTCTCGAGAATATGTGCGAGAACTCCATCAACAATGACTCCATGGGACTATTCGACAAGACGAATACCCGCGTAGCGACGAGCCTTAGGGGAGCACATGAGACGCAGGCCCTATCCGCATTAGTCGACCTGGAATTAATGGCCAGTCAATTGGATAAGATCTCTATTATTGAGAAGAAGGTGGATGAGCTGGCTCAGCATTTGCAGCGAGCCACCTCTGCGTAGAACTCCTTTGCACAGCCCCCTCCCACACGAGAAACTGTGTAGCACATTTTCCACCGACCTTCTCCAGGGATGGACTCGTATCCACCCCCATCTGACTCTAGGACCGGAGGAACCTCTGATCCTTTCTATTCTTGTTGGGGGAACTCTACTCCCCCATTCTCTAACTTTTTTGAGGCTCCTCAGACCTGCGAGGACCTCAACGCCATCCAGAATGACCCCTTTTCCAACACCTACAATCCTGGATGGTGGAACCATCCCAATTTCCAATGGATGGGAAATTCCCAGAATCCCAAGCCACCTTTTCAGCCCCGTCTACAAGCACCTCGTCCTTATCAGCCGCCTCAGCCCAACCCCACTTATCCACCCGGGCCTAACCAAGATCAAATGTCCCTTATCCTCCAGACTTTGGCTGACATTCAGAGAACGAATGCAGCTATTCAAAAGCAACACACAAACGAAATCATAGAGGTCCGAAATCAACTTGCCTAGTTGGCAAATTCTAGCCAACTAGGCACGCTTCCTTCTCAGCCTCTGCCTAACCCTAATAGCGTGTCGACCCAGCGGCACATTATGAACCCAAACCCGAACCATGCACACATGGTCTATCAGGCCCCTTCTATTCCTTCACCTAACGGGATGGAAGCTTCAACTTCTTATGCGGGTTATCAACAGCAGTAGCCCATTCTACCAACCCCTAACCAGAACCAGGCAGGACTTAATTCTGTAACAACCTGTAGTGGTAAGGCGACCCAAGATCCACCTTATCCAGACCACTCCAAGCCTGGTAGTGACCTAAATCCTAGGGTAGTCATCTAGGATGTTCCTACCCCTGTCCCAGATCAAAAACCTGGACCTATCCTAGAAGAATCGACCAAGGTTCCATTTCCCAAGGCCTTGACCAAGGGAAAGAAGACACCAAACCCATGGCTCCTGAGGAAGACCTGGTTAAGATCTTTGAGCAGGTCCAAATAAACATCCCCTTGATGGATGCGATCCGCCACGTACCAGCTTATGCATGATTGTTGAAGAACGTGTATACACCTCAGCGTAAGCCAAGAACCAAGAGTGGGAGTCCAATTGTACTGTCAGAGCAAGCCAGCTCTGTAATCCTGAGTAGACTCCCACCCAAGGAAAAAGACCTAGGCACTCCCCTGATTTCATGTAAGATTGGTGAAACCCAATTCGACAGAGCATTATTGGACTTAAGTGCCTCTATAAACTTGATACCCACATCCCTACTTACCCATCTAGAAGAATCTAAGCTAAAATCGACTGAGGTGACACTACAGTTAGCAAATCGATCTATCAAGTCACCAAAAGGGATTCTTGAGGATGTTATTGTAAGGGTGCGGGATTTTTACTTCCCTGTAGACTTCATAGTCTTAGATATTGATGCACCTGAGAACCCAAGGGATACACCAATCATTCTAGGGAGACCTTTTTTGGCCACTACAAGGGCCAACATAAGTTGTGAGGAGGGCCAAATAGAACTGAAATTTGGGAACCAGACTCTCAAAATTGATATCTTTAAGGATCAACAAGGAATTAATTACGGTGTCATTGAACAAATCTGTGATATTAGGGCCATGGTTGATGAACCACAACTTGAGGATAACATGATCATTCCCCATCAACCACAAGAGGATCTTGAACCGCAATTAGAGGAGGCAGACATTAAGATAGACAAACCCATAACACCTACCCTTGTACCTCACACTCACCCACCCGCTGCTGCTGATAACCCCATTCTTGAACTCAAACCCCTCCCCGACCATTTAAAATATGTCTTTTTGGGTTCTAATCAGACATTTCCTGTGATTATAAACTCCAGACTCACACCTGATCAGGAATCTCATCTGATTACTATTCTCCAACAACATCGCAGAGCCATTGGTTGGACTCTCGATGATTTGATTGGAATAAGTCCCTCTTATTGCACACACCGTATTTATTCTGAAGAGGGCGCACAACCTTCCCATGAAATGCAGAGATGTTTGAATCCCAATTTGCAGGAGGTCGTGAAAAAGGAGATCATTAAGTGGTTAGATGCAGGGATCATCTACCCGATCCCCGACAGTCGTTGGGTGAGCCGAATCCAGGTAGTGCCTAAGAAGGCAGGGCTCACCACTATCACGACTGAAACCAGAGAAGTCATACCTACCCGTATAGCCAACGCGTGGAGAGTCTGCATAGATTACCGAAGACTCAATTCCTCCACGAAGAAGGATCATTTCCCACTACCATTCATTGATCAGATCCTCTAGAAATTAGCAGGAAATAGATTCTTCTGCTTTCTTGACGGGTACTCCGGTTATAACCAAGTGGCAATTCATCCTGAGGACTAAGAGAAGACCACTTTTACCTACCCATTCAGGACATACGCATTCCGAAGGATGCCTTTCGGTCTCTGCAATGCACATGCAACTTTCCAGCGATGCATGCTTGTCATATTCCTTGATATGGTAGGTGATTATCTGGAAGTCTTCATGGATGACTTCTCAGTTTTCGGGGCATCATTTGATGATTGCCTCCAACACTTGGTTCATATACTCAGGCGTTGCATTGACGTAAATCTGGTTCTTTCCTGGGAAAAGAGCCACTTTATGGTGCCTAAGGGGATCGTCCTAGGACATTTAATTTTTGAGAAAGGCATCCAAGTGGATTGAGCTAAGGTTGATCTGATTTCTCGACTTCCTATGCCTAGCTCAATCAGGGACATCCGATCTTTTCTGGGGTACGTCGGCTTTTATCGTCGTTTCATCCCTGATTTCTCGAAAATCGCACGCCTCATGACTTCTCTTCTCTCCAAGGATGTACCCTTTGAGATTTCCAAGGAATGCACTCAAGCTTTTGAGAACCTTCATGACCGAGTCACCCAAGCACCAATCCTACAGTCCCCTGATTGGTCTCAACCCTTTGAGATCATGTGTGATGCATCAAACTTCGCTGTAGGAGCGGTTCTGGGGCAGAAGATTGACGGGAAACCCGTGGTCATCTACTATGCTAGCAAGACACTTGACGAGGCTTAGCATAACTACATGATTATGGAGAAAGAGCTGCTAGCCGTAGTATTTGCCCTCGAAAAATTTTGATCTTATCTCTTGGGTTCCCACGTCATCATCTACTCGGATCACACTGCTGTGAGGCATCTCCTTGCTAAGAAGGACGTGAAGCCTCGATTAATCTGATGGATCTTGCTGCTGTAAGAATTCGACCTTGAGATTCGCGACAAGGTGGGAAGACAGAACATGATAGCTGATCACTTGTCTTGCCTTCCTTCTGAGATCATCAACCCTTCTGGACCCATCACGGGGCATTTTCCTGATGAGCACCTATTGACTATTGGTACTAGGCTTCCATGGTTTGCTGATATAGTAAACTATTTGGCATCTCATTAGATCCCATCTGATTGGCCAAAGGCCAAGAAAGACAAGTTGCACTTCGATGCCAAGTACTACATCTGGGAAGACCCATACCTTTTTCGCATAGGTGCTGACCAAGTAATTCGTTGATGTGTCCCAGAGGGCGAAATCAACAACATTCTCTCCTTCTGCCATGACCAGGCATGCGATGGCCACTTCTCTGGGCACAAAACCGCATCAAAAATCCTCCAGTGTGGCTTTTACTGGCCCATTATCTTCAAAGATGCATACAGACACTATAAGGCATGCAATCATTGCCAAACTTTGGTCAACATGAGCCACCGCGACATGATGCCTTTGCAGCCGATTCTCGTATGCGAGATCTTCGATATTTGGGGGATTGATTTTATGGGCCCCTTTCTTGCTTCGGACGACTTCGAGTACATTTTACTCACGGTAGACTACGTGTCCAAATGGATCGAAGCTATTCCGACCCGAACCTGTGATCACAAGATCGTCATCAAATTCATTCATCGGAATATCTTCTCACGGTTCAGAATTCCTCGTGCTATCATCTATGATGGAGGGACCCATTTTACCAACGCTCAGTTCAGGTCACTGATGACCAAATACGGGGTGTCCCACCAAATCTCTACTCCTTACCACCCCCAGACTAATGGTCTAGCTGAGCTATCAAATCAGGAGATCAAGAAAATCCTACAGGTTACTGTTCGACCTGATAGGAAGGACTGGTCGTCCCGACTTCTAGAAGCTTTGTGGCCTTTGATGAGTGGCTACTCATCATGGCTAAAAGGCTGAAATTAAGCTAGACACTAAGCAAAACAATATCAAATTAACATATAAAAAGGGTTAAGTGTGGGAATTAAAGAAAAGACCTAAAACTTTTAATGTGTGTTAAAACCTCCTAATTAGGTCACAAAAATGAGATATTCTGAAAACTAAAGAACAAATGATGATCCATGCATCAATTGAACACATAAACAAGTTTGAAAAGATAAATCAGAAGTAAAATCAATGTCTTAAATGTTCAATTAAGCACATGTAAAAATTTGAAAGCATTTGGACATCATTTAGGCTTAGAAATAAATAGATTACAATTAGGTCCTTCATGCATTACATTTCTACCCTTCAAAACTCCTTCTTGGACCCTTTTGCAAGCCACAGGGACCCTTCTGTATGACTGCAAGGCCCTTCCAGTTATAGTTCTTTTCACTTTTGGACCTGCACGCTATTCTTCTACCCCTTCGTTCAAGGGTCTTCCTGCAAGTTTTCCCTCATTTCAGAGAGAAGCCTGTGTTCTTCACGCGCACTGTAGCACGCGAAGAACACAGCCATTCTCGACCGTCCATCGCACTTTTGATCTCGATCTGCTGCTGGATTCTATTGGAACCTTCGTGCGATTCGGTGCGTGCGTTCACCTCTCTTCCCAGATCACATCTGACGGTCAGATTTCCCTCTCGACACGCCCCGCGCTCTACTCATCTCATCCTCACCGCCGGCCTAATTTTGATTAACCTCACCCTTGCGGTGATTCCAGTCATTGAGCTACTATTTAAGCACCTCAGTGGTGTCGTGCGCAAGGGATCGCTCCCTCCTACATCTCTTAGCGATCAGTTCGTCCACTCCAATCTCTCCTCCTCATCTAGACCCTGATTTCACAGCCACCGGCTGTGGAATCATCGCCTGCTCTCGACCCTCCTCGTCGCTAAGGACCTCGTAGCACCTGAGGATGACCCTGGAGTCTCACTAGCAGACTCTTCCCTCCGCTGGAGTCACCCTCCTCCTTTCTTCCTCCTTAGCCGCCGGCTAAGGACCCATAGGTCCCATTCTTCCTTTTAGTTTAGGTTTTTAATTCTGCACAAGTAGTGTTAAATTTAGTTTGAAGTAGTTTAGAATAGATTTAGTTTTAATTGTTAGTGTTTAATGTTAGCTGTAGTTAGATTAGTCTTAGGAGTAGAATTAGTATTAGATCCCCTCCCTCACCTCCTCTGATCAGTCCAGATCAGAGGAGAAGAATCATCTGTTCATTATTCAATTTATCTCCCTCTTCATGTTTT
Source organism: Thalassia testudinum (assembly GCA_037157565.1). Classification (NCBI taxonomy): domain Eukaryota; kingdom Viridiplantae; phylum Streptophyta; class Magnoliopsida; order Alismatales; family Hydrocharitaceae; genus Thalassia; species Thalassia testudinum. The sequence continues at coordinate 14,791,226 of JAZHRO010000067.1, read as the reverse complement.
GTTTTTCCATCATCCAAATTCTGATTCTTGTTTTTCCTTTTAACGACGAATTTTTCATCAATCACCCACACATCCTGACCCAATTTCAGATCTGATGGCGCACTGCCTCAGATCTGAAAGTGGCGTCACAAGCACCATTTGGGGCTTCTCACTCACTCCATTTGTTTCACAAAAGCCCCTCTGTTTTAAATGGATTGCCTCAGTTTGTCAGAGCACTTTTGATTTGGATTTTAAAGGATTTTTACTCTCTGAAATGTTTTGACAGATCTGACAAATTGAAGGGATTTTTGGTTTTCATTGTGGGCAAGGACTCTGAGAAGTTCTCTGGTGACAGAGAACCAATCAGAAGAGCCTTTCATGATTCTGTTTATACTTTGTTTTGAATGCATTCGCCAGCTTCCATTAAATTTCCTTAATGCATTCTTAGTCTCTTTTTGCTATTTCAGAACTGCCATACACTATTTGTGTTGATGATCATTTCTGTATGGTGATTCTCTAACCTAAGGAGTTTTCCATACTCCTTAAGGTTGCAAGAAACTGGGATTGTATGTTGTTGGTTTTAATTGATCGAGCTAAGTCTTCCTTCATGCTGTCTATAGCATTAGGAAGAGCTAACTCAATGCCATTTGTTGTTTTGATCTGAAAGGATGCTTCTGATAAGGTTTTTCCCAATGAGTATTTGAGCTGAATTTACATGAGATTTTCGTGAGATTTAAACCCCTTTCAGATTTGGATTTCATCTCTTCAATGTTTAGTTTGTTTTGAATTTAATCTTATTCCCAGTTATACAGCAACATGCTGCATCTAGCAGCTACATTCCCCTCTTCTCTAAACTCCCTTCTTCCCTCATTTCCTAACTTCCTACTAAAACCTAATCATACTTATTTTAAAACTGTAAATATACCTATCCATAGTATTATAACTATAACATATAGCCTAATTATGTAAGTTAGATACATAGTTATACTGTAAATATGTATAAAACCTGTACAGAAATTCATATACATATGTAATCTATGTAAAAATATGTATATATACTAAACTATTATGTATGTATTTACTGATTTATGTATATATGTATGTACAGATTTATATTTACTTATTTAGTAGCTAAGTTAATAATTTAGAGCAATAATCTATAAACTTGGGAATACATATATATATTAAGTAATTTAAGTTAGTCAAAGTATAATTATACCTAGTATAACTTACTGTAACTTAGTTTTAATTTTAACTACACAGAATTGCTATTTTAGCCTAAATAAAACATAAATAAATTCGTAAAAATACAATAAAAATATGTATTAAATACTTAAGTATGTAAATTAAAACTGTTTAAGGTCAATTAGACCATTTACTAATTATTTTATAAGTAATTAACTATTTAATCACCTAAATCAACCTGTATAATCAGCCTAGTTTAGCGAATTTATTTGTATAGTAAAAATATTTAAAATTCAAAATTAATTAATCAATTATGTAGTATTACGTAAATATTTTATTTACCATATTTTATTTTATTTTTTTTAATAATTTATGGCCCACAAATCGAGGGCCAAAAATGCGCATAGACGCAGCTGCGTCTGATTTCCAGCGCACGATGTGGCGCTGGAATAGCGCCACATCGTGTGCTACAAACCAAACGCAGCCATATAAATATAATTTATGCTATACCCTAAGCGGTCGTCAAGGCGCAGGGCGCCCGAAACACTGCCGATTATGTCCGATCCGATTACCTGATGTGTGCTGAACTCTGATATGTGTGTGGGGCCGGGGGCCCGAGCGTGTGCGAGCTTTAAGGTCGTTGGGCTGAGGCCTAACGCTGAGATTGAAAACGTAACTAAGCCACCTAATCTGAGATTAGGGCGCGCTTAGTAGAGGTATGGTCCCACCCGTACGGTGCTGTGTATCCCTCGGAAAGCGCGCCTGCTTAGTAAGAACGTTTTAAACTAATGACATTAGCCTAATCCCCTCCCTACCGCAGCCTCTGAAGTATCTTAAGACAGAAGAAAAGAGCAGACGAGTTAAGTAAACACAAGAGATAACAAGAAGACAGACTTACTGTACATATAGTAGTAGAATAAGTAATGTACATACGTATAAGTAAATCTATATAATTACTAACAGAATAAAGTGACACTATAAACGTCGCTAAAGACCTCAGTTTTGCCTTTTAGGTTGTATATAGTGTTTTCTGAGATTTAGCGACGCTTATATCTGTCACTGAAACTTCTATATATGTTACTATAAATAACAAACTAATAAGTTAAGTCTCTACACCATTGCATCCTAAGGTATTATATACTATTATGTTAGTACTAATAGGATAACTTGTAAATACATAGTTTAGAGTATAATAACAGATTGTTTGATGCTTGTTCATAGTTAGTATTTTTGCAAGCACTTCTTAGTAACTAGGTAAATTAAACATTCATTCATTCTTTAAGATGTAAAGTTTTTTTTTGGAATTAGAGGATAATTTTGAGATCAAAGAGTGACCGAATTAAATTCAATAAATTGCCTCCCAGAGAACGACCTGGAACAAAACCAGTAAAAATTAGATAAATATGCAAATGATAATAATGGTTGTAATGACTGGTACTCACCCATACTCACTACTATACGACATCCTTAAGGTTATATTATACACCCTATACTACAACGAAATGATCATAACAATAATCATTCATCATCATACAACCATTGTGTTATATACACATTGTAGATCATCGGTGTCATTGTTATCATTGTCATTCACACATTACACACATTACACCATCAACCATCATCAGGCTTATAGGACCGCCCACAAGACCCAACTAGGCATGTCTCCTTTCAGACTGGTGTACGGGAAGGCATGTCACCTTCCCGTCGAACTGGAGCACAAAGCCTATTGGGCAGTACGGAACTACAACTTAGATCTTTCTAAGGCTAGAACCCACAGAAAGCTTGAGATAAGCGAGATTGATGAACTACGCCTTGATGCGTATGAGAACTCACGAATCTACAAAGAGCGGGTTAAAGCCTTTCATGACAAGCACATATCTAGAAAGATCTTCCACCCTGGTCAGAAGGTCCTACTCTTCGATGCCTGACTCAAACTCTTCCCTAGGAAATTGCGATCCAAGTGGGTCGGACCATATCTCGTCCGACAAATTTTTAGAAATGGAGCCGTTGAAATCAGTCCTCTCAGCCACGATTTTGAACCTTTCGTCGCGAACGGTCAGAGACTCAAACCATTCATTGATGTAACCAGTACAGATTTGGCTGAGTCATCATTTATCCTCCATTCTCCTTGAACTTATTGCACCCAGCTGATGGCATAAAACTCAGCGCTTAACGGGAGGCAGCCCGTCATTCTTGAAAAATCCAAAACCTTTTCTGACATTTCTTTGCACCTTAGGTTCATCCTCTAGGACAGCCGACTTCACCTCAAGTACTTGTACCTGAGATTAGAAATCATCTGCAATAGTCACCTCGACCCATCCACTCACCAAATACCTGTCCTAATGCATGAACCAAGCTAAATAAAAACTCACCTAATGTACAATGAGGACATTGTAAATCTTAGGCATGGGGGGGTATAAAAGTGCAATTAAACAACAAGGAAAAGGTTTCAAAAAAAAAAAAAACTTTGAAGGAGAAAAAGAGCAGAATGAGAAAAGGAGCACAAAATGAAAGAGAAAAGGGATAGTCATTAGTAAGAAATTAAGGAATTTAACCTAAGTTCTAGACCACATTAAGGAAAAGAAAAAAGAAAGTGTACAACAAGATTAGTAAGAACGCAAACCTTAGGCATTCTTGGATAGACTCTTAGGACCCATTAAGATCTAGATACTCCTCAAGAGGTTGAGGAAAATGAAAAGCTTAAGGATTAGGTCCAAGGCTTAGGAAGTATTCAGCCTCGTTGACTGACTTTTGGTTTATGGGACTCAGTAACCTAAGCACCCAAATTCACACACACAATCTGGTTCAGTAAGCATAAGTATCAAAATCACGCAGAAGCATTTCAAATGTTCTGAAAAGTCACCTAGATTAGGAGCAGTCGATCAACACAAGCTGATTTGGACGAGTTCCCGACGCGGAGAGGTGGGAAATTCCCCTTGAAGATGCGTAACAATATATCATCTCCCCAGTACTTGTCTCTTAGGATATTTACATATCCTACTGGGGGCATGTAAGCACTCTACCGGTTTAGATTCCATGGATGGCATTATCATGAAGTGTCAATTGCCAGGGTCTGAATTCGGCCACGAAACACTATGGACGAGATTATCTCAAAATCTCAAAAGCCAGGGTTCTGGGGTTACCATGGGCAGTGCTATCTCAAAGCATCGACTGCCAAGGACCCTTGAGGATTGATGATGGGGACAAGGAATCCGATATAGATCGTGTTGTGAAGTCAATCCTAACCTAGAATTAAAAAGAAAAGAGAGAGAAAAACTCTCCAAACAAATAAATCTTTTGTCTCTCTCTTACAAAACGCACTGCAACCTGAACCAAGGCTAAAAATATCTCAAGCACGGGTGCTTTAACCACAGAGTCCAATAAACTTTGAGTTAGTTCCTGTAGGCCTTAAAAACCTTTGCTAAAGGCTGAAGCTAAAGCTAGACAGATCTGGATCTTGGTTGGTACTAGAGTACCTTTTAGGCCTATGATTGGCATTCTGACCTAATCAGGGATACAAGAGGAAAAGCACTTATCAAAACCTGATGGAAGAAGTTCATGGTTTAGAACAAAGGACAAAACCTTAAATTTTTGCTAAGGGACTAGCAAAAGTTTGGCATGGGGGTATGATGAGAGCCTCATCATGAGTCCTAACTAGCACATTTTGACCTAAATAAGTATACAAAAGCTCCTACAAAACCTAAGGGAAAGACTAAATAAAAAGAACTATAAATCTGAATATAAAGTAACTCACAAGGGGTAAAACTGCAATTTTACCAGTGTAGTACACAAACGGGATGTCTAAGGGTCTAAACACAGGTTAAATGGGCTTAACAAGAAATAAAGTGGGATGATTTGATCTGAAAAGGGTTATGGCAATTTCTAGGAATGAAATGATATTCTATAACCCTAAAACAAATCTGCTTTAATTCAAGAAGTTTCAGGAAATATAAAATTCAATTAAACCCTCTAAAATTCATGGAAAAAATATCCCTTAGGGTTTAGAACCTTCAATTTGTCCACTGGAACCTGTCTTGACCTAAATTGAGACCCAACCCAATTTTTAACCTAATTTGGGTTTTTATGCAAATTGATCAGTCAAACGTGGTTAAATTAAAATCAAACTTCACCATTAGATTCCTTAGGTCCAAATTAGAATTGTACCAAAATTTGGACCTAAGGGAAGGCCATCTTGACCTACTTTACAAATTGGTCCTCTTGAATTACTTTTTGACCCTTATCTTTTTGAACCCTTGCACTTTGCCCCCTAGCTTCCCTTTCGTTCTTTACAGAACGGTCCCTCTGCCACCCTGCACAGGTGCCCATACCTCCGATGACTTTGCACGGAGGATGGCGCCGCGCAGGGTATGGGAGCCGCTCTCAGAAATGAAAGGGCATTCCCTGCATCGTCCTCTTCCGTAGGGACCCCCTCCCATGTCCTGCCATTGCCCATTCCTCTCGTGCGAACGCGTAAGAGGAATGGGTCACTTCTCCGGCCATTCTCCGACAAGCTCTCCACTCTCCTCGAGATTCTCTCCTTGCCAATTGCTATTTAAGGGACAGCAGGGGCCTCCGGTCGTCCCAAGCCTGCTTTGGCCAAGGAATTTACCCAACCTTCGTCTCCTCCTCCTTCGGCCATTCGTCCACAGGCACCGTCGACTCTCTGCTCCCTCTCTCGTCGCCCTGCCACCATACCAGTGGCAGGGTTAGCTCTGCCATCATTCATCGTGCCTCGCCGTACCAGCAGGCACTCTCCGATCTATCTTCCTTGTCGTCATCATCTTCCCACAGGGCGTCATCTTCGGCGACGGCAGAATTGCGCCGCTCGCCTCCTGCCCCCCTTCGTCTACTTAGCTAGGTAGAAGTTCCTTATTTTATCCCCTCTTTATTTCCCACTCAACAAATTGTATTTTTGATCCCTCGACTGCTGCTACCACCACCATCAATTCCACCTCCGGCCACCAACTTCGGCGAGGCCGCTCCACCTCCACAGTCCATTTCACCCTTTGCTGACAAGCCCATAAGCATCCCCTCGCTTCACTCAGCATTTCCCCTCACTCACACCACCACTCTACTCACCCAAACACACCCTTAAACAAACCCATCACTCCAGCCATAGAGTGACCTAGGCACGCATGCCTAGGCCACCCCGCGGCCTGCCACCTACCACCTCACCTTCGTCGTGACACGACGAAGGCCCTCCTATAGTCTGATAGAGCCACAAGGCCCTTTTTGTGTCAAACAGGGTTTGAGCTCCAGCCGCCATTGACGAGCAGGTTGAAGCTTCTTCGAGAACTGCTCTAGGCTGCAGAGCTCCAGGTCGCCAGGTCCAGAAGCTGCGGAACCCCCTCACACACACACTCAGGTTCGCAATTGGGATCAACGGCCTCTTCCGCTGCCCCAATTGGTCGAGCCTTCCTCCTGCAGACACACGAAGACGCAGGTGGGACTTTAGTCCCACCTCGGAAGCCGACGCGTACCCACACCAGTATAAGGTGAAAAAGTGACTGAGGCTATTCGCCTCAAGTCACACAGGGGTGAGGTCCCTCACCTATTCACACGCCTCGTCCGCGGCACTGCCCATTCGGACTTGGTGACCCGACCCTACTATCCTGCCTGTGCACTCCTCGCGCACCACCCACGCCAGTGCGCCTAGACCCGGGCATGCGACCCGACCCGATTACCCGGTTCTGGGAGAGCGTACCAAAGAGAGATTCAGAGAGAGAGAGACATGGGGAAGGGTAGGGGTAGGTTTTTGCATTTGCGTGTGTGCAAGGAGCAAGTGAGAAGAAGAGTAAGCGAAGCGGCGAGGACTTAGCCACATAGAAAAGAAGAAAGAAGAAGGTGAAGGAGAAAACACAGCAAGGAAGAAAAGAAGAAGAAGCCAAGGAGGAGTTGCTGCAAGGAGAAGAAGCTGAGAAGAAAGAGAAGAAGAAGAGTCGCAGCGAGAGAAGAAAGAAAAGAAGAAGAAGGAAAGGCCGCGAAGACAACTGAAAGGAGGCACTGTAGCAATGGGCCCGATAAGGCATCTGATTCAGAGAATCAGACATCCGGAACAGGGAAAGGAAGAAAGAAGAGAAGGAAAAGAGAAGGATAGACGGGAGAAAGAAGAGAAGGGAAAGAAGAAAAGGATTTTCTTTATTTTATCCTCTCTCTCTCTTGACTTTTTGTAATTGTGAATTTGTAAGCTTCTGGAATCATAATGTGCTCCCTAAGTTTGACCTCGGGAAACTTTTAATTCCAAGTAATAAATTGTAATAAACTGGTGATAGCTTTTCACAATATACTGCAACGAACGTAATTTTGTAACACCGCCAAGAGCAACGCACCACTCACCATCATTACGACTGAAACCAGAGAGGTCATACCGACTCGAATAGCTAACTCGTCGAGAGTCTGCATTGATTATAGAAGACTCAATTCCTCCACGAAGAAGGATCATTTCCCACTACCGTTTATTGATCAGATCCTCGAGAAACTAGCGAGAAATAGGTTCTTCTGCTTTCTTGATGAGTACTCCGGTTATAACCAAGTGGCAATCCATCCAAAGGACCAAGAAAAAACCACGTTCACCTACCCCTTCAGGACGTACGCGTTCCGAAGGATGCCGTTCGGTCTCTGCAATGACCCACAACTTTTCAGCGGTGCATGCTTGCCATATTCTCAAATATTGTAGGTGATTATCTAGAAGTCTTCATGGATGACTTTTTAGTATTTGGAGCATCATTCGACGATTGCCTCTAGCACCTGGTCCAAATACTCAGGCGGTGCATCGATGTGAATCTGGTTCTTTCTTGGGAAAAGCGCCATTTCATGGTGCCTGAGGGAATCGTCCTGGGACATCTGATTTCGGAGAAAGGCATCCAAGTCAATCGAGCCAAGGTTAACTTGATTTCCAAACTCCTTATGCCTAACTTGATCAATGACATCCAATCTTTTCTGGGGCACATCGACTTTTACCGTCGATTTATCCCTGATTTTTCAAAAATCGCGTGCCCTTGACTACTCTTCTCTCCAAGGATGTGGCTTTTGAAATCTCCAAGGAATGCACTTAAACATTTGAGATCCTTCATGACCGAGTTACCCAAACCCTGATCCTACAGTCCCCTGATTGGTCTTAACCCTTTGAGATCATGTGCGATGCATCTGACTTTGCTGTAGGAGCGATTTTGGGGTAGAAAATTGACGGGAAACCCGTGGTCATTTACTACGCTAGTAAAACACTTGATGAGGCTCAGCGTAACTACACGGTTACTGAGAAAGAGCTGCTGGCTATAGTATTTGCCCTAGAAAAATTTAGATCATACCTCTTGGGATCCCACGTTATCATTTACTCGAATCACACGGCTGTGAGGCATCTCCTTGCAAAGAAGGATGCGAAACCTTGATTAATCCGATGGATCTTACTGTTGCAAGAATTTGACCTAGAGATTCCTGACAAAGCAGAAAATAGAACGTGGTAGCTAATCACCTGTCCCGCCTTCCTTCTGAGATCATTGACCCTTCCGGACCCATCACGGAACATTTTCCTGATGAGCACCTCCTGACTATCGATACAGGGCTTCCATGGTTTCCTAACATAGTAAACTACTTCGCATTACATTAGATCCCGTCCGATTGGCCGAAGGTCAAGAAGGACAAATTGCATTCTGATGCCAAGTATTACCTTCAGGAAGACCCGTATCTATTCCGCATTGGTGCTGATCAAATAATTCGACGATGTGTCGCAGAAGCGGAAATCAAAGACATACTCTCTTTCTGCCATGACCAGGCATGCGGTGGACATTTTTCGGGACACAAAATTGCATCAAAAGTCCTCCAGTGTGGCTTTTACTGGCCCATAATTTTCAAGGATGCATATAATCACTGTAAGGCATGTACCCATTGCCAGACCTTGGGCAACATGAGCCATCGAGACATGATGCCTTTACATTCGATTCTGGTATGTGAGATTTTTGACATTTGGGGGATTGATTTTATGGGACCCTTCCCTATTTCAGACGGCTTTGAATACATCTACTTGCTGTTGACTACGTGTCCAAGTGGATCGAAGCCATTCCGACCCGAAGCAATGATCACAAAATTGTTATCAAATTTGTTCATCAAAACATCTTCTCAAGGTTCGGGATTCCATGTACAATAATTTCCGATGGAGGGACCCATTTCACAAATGCTCAGTTCAGGTCACTGATGACCAAATATGGGGTGTCGCACCGAATCTCTACTCCTTGCCACCCTAAACTAATGGTGTAGCGCAGCTATCAAACCGGGAGATCAAGAAAATCCTCCAGGTTACTGTTCGACTTAACAGGAAGGATTGGTCATCTTGGCTTCCGAAAGCATTGTGTGCTTATAGGATCGCCCACAAGACCCAATTAAGTATGCCTCCCTTCGGACTGGTGTATGGGAAGGCGTGTCACCTCCCCGTCGAATTGGAGCATAAAGCCTATTGGGCAGTATGGAATTGCAACTTAGATCCTTATAAGGCTAGAACTCATAGAAAGCTTCAAATGAGCGAGCTCGATGAATTACGCCATGACGCGTATGAGAACTCGTGAATCTACAAAGAGTGGGTTAAAGCCTTTCACGACAAGCACATTTCTAGAAAGATCTTTCATCCTGGTCAAAAGGTTATACTCTTTGATGCACAACTCAAATTATTCCCAGGAAAGCTACGATCTAAGTGGGTTGAACCTTACCTAGTCCGACAAATCTTTGGAAATGGAGCCGTTGAGATCAGTCCACTCAACCATGATTCCGAACCCTTCATCGTGAATGGTTAGAGACTCAAACCATTCATTGACATGACCAATACAGATTTAGCTGAGGCATCCTTTATCCTCCATTCTCCCTGAGCTCATTGCACCTAGCCGATGGCATAAAACTCAGTGCTTAACGGGAGGCAACCCATCATTCTTTGAAAAACCCAAAACCTTTTCTGACATTTCTATGTGGAATTCATATTGCACTTTAGGGTTCATCCATTAGAACAACTGACTCCACCTAAGTACCCGTACCCGAGTTTAGAAATCGTTCGCAATAGTCACCTCAACCCGTTCGCCCACCCAACACCTTTCCTAATGAATGAACTAAGCTGAATTCAAACCCACCTAATTTACAATAGGGACATTGCAAATTGTAGGCATGAGGGGGTATGAAAGTGTAAAATGTTATGAAAACTCATATCAAGAAAAGGTTTCAACAAAAAAATCACATATCACAAAAAACACAAAAAAATGAAAAAATCTTGAAAAAAGAACAAAAAAACTAAGGGGGAGAGAATTTTTGGGCTATACAAAATATGTGGAGGAAAAAAGCAAAATGCCAAAGAGGAGCACAAAATGAAAAAATAAAGATAGTCATTAGTAAGAGATTAAGGGAATAACTGAAGTTCTAGACCTCATCAAGAAGAAGATAAAAGAAAAGAGCTAAGGAGACACAAAAAGAGATTAGTAGGGACGCTGACTTTAGGCCTTTTGGACTAGACTCTTAGGCTTAAAAATTCAAGTATCTGTTAAGATTTGGATAATCCTCAAGAAGTTAGGGAAAATGCAAAGCTTAAGTATTAGGTCTAAGGCTTAGGGAGTATTCGACCTCGTTAACTAACCTTCGGTTTGCAGGACTCAGTAACCTAAGCACCTCAATCCACACACAGTCTGGTTTTGTGCGCATAACTCTCAAAATCACGCAAAAGCATTTTAATGTTCTAAAAAAGTTGCCTAGATTAGGAGCGGCCGATCAACACAAGTTGATTTGGATGAGTTCCCAGCGCGGAGAGGTGGGAAATTTCCCTCGAAGATGCATAACAACATATCGTCTCCTTGATGCTTGTCTCTTAGGATATTTACATATCCTACTGGGGGCATGTAAGCACTCTGCTGGTTTAGATACCATGGGCGGCATTATCACGAAATGTCGATTGCCAAGGTCTGAATTCGGCCATGGAACGCCATGGGCGGGGTTATCTTGAAATCTCGAAAGCTAGGGTTCCGGGGGTTGCCATGGGCGGTGCTATCACGAAGCATCGATTACCAGGGACCTTTGAGGATTGATGATGGGGACAAGTAATCCGATACAGACCATGTTGAGAAGCCAATCCAAAGCTAGAAATAAAAAGAAAAGAGAGAGAAAAATCTTCAAACAAATAAATCCTCTATCTCTCTCTTACAAAAATGCACTGCAAAATGAACCTAGGCTAAAAATGTCTCAAGCACGGGTGCTTTAACTGCGAAGTCCAACAAACCTTAAGATAGTTTTTACGGGTCTTAAAAACCCTTGTAGAGGACTGAGGCTAAAGTTGGTCAGGTCCAAATTTTGGTTGGTACTTGAGTGCCTCTAGACCTATTGTCAGCATTCTGACCTAATCACAAAAGAAAAAGAAAAAGCACTTTTCACAACTGGTAAAAGAAACTCATGGTCTAGAACAGAAGCTAAAACCTTGAAATTTTGCTAAGGGAATAGCAAAATCTAGGCATGGGGGTATGATAAGAACCTCATCATGAGCATTAACTAGCTCATTTTGACCTAAGAAAGTAAACAAAAGCTCCAACATAACCTAAAGGAAGGCCTAATTCAAGGGATTACTGTTCTGGGAAAGAAACATGAACTTAAAGGTTAAAACTGCAATTTACCATTGCAGTACATGAATGGGATTTCTCAGGGGCTAAACATAGGTCAATTGGACTTAATAAGAGGAAATATGGGATGTTTCTGTCAGAAAAGGGTTATTGTAAGATTTAAGAATTAAATGACATTCTGTAACCCTAAAACAAACCCACTTAATTTCACAAGGTTTTGGTCAATATAAAATCAACTAAATCCTTTAAAATTCATGGGAAAATATCCCCTAGGGTTTAGAACCTTAAATTTGGCCTTTGGAACCTATTTTGACTAAGATAGGTGTCCTAGCTTAGTATTTGACCTAATTTGGGTTTTTGTACAAAATGTCCAATCAAACGTGGTCAAACCTAAAATTCAACTTCACCATTGGATTTCTTAGTTCCAAATTAGGTTTGTACCAAAATTTGGGCCCAAGGGAAGGTCATCTTGACCTACTTTGCAAAATAGTCTACCCAATTACATTCTGGCCCCTAACTTTTGAAAACCATTACGTAGACCCCCCTATCTTCCTTGCCACTCTTTACATTCAGGTCCCTCCTCCAGTACAGTGGAGGAATCCCACTCCAGTAAGGATTTGAGGATATCTCCTCAAATCCTCAAAGATCTCCTCCCAGATTTGGAAGGGAGATTCTCTGAGGATTTCTCCATCGTCTGAACATGATCCCAGGATTCGATTCGCACCCAATCTCTCATGTGAACGCTCGAGAGATATGGGTATCGCATGGATTTCTTACTCCGGTGAAGTTTCCATGCTTGGAAGCTTGCCTTCCAAGCACATGGCCCTCTACCAGTGCTTATAAAAGGTTCCCCAGATCCTCCCGGCCATCTCAAGCTTCAATTGGCCTGAGAATTCCCCCAAATTTCCTCCTTCCTCACTCTGGCCAACCACCTGCAAGCTTCGACGATCCCTCCTCCCTCCTCTCATCGCTCTGCCACCATATCTGTGGCTGAGTTATCTACGTCTCGCTCTTCCGTGTTGCGTCGTACCAGCGCGTGCCTCTCCGACCCTTTCCTCGTCGCCGTCATCCTCACCTCAGTGCCTTCTTCCCCGAAGACGGCACATACGCGCTGCTCGTCTCCTCTGTCTCCCCTTCATCCAGCTACACGCAGATAAGTTCCTCTCCTCCCACTCTTCATTTCCCCTCATTCAATTTCATAAGACGCCCCTCGATAGCCACTGTTCACCTTCGTCTCCTTCATATCCGACCGACCACCGGTGAGGTGAATCCATCACTCCCCCACTCCACGTGCCTCTCCACCTACCTCATCACCTTCTCCATAACTCATTGATCATCCTCCACCCCTTCACCAACAGCCACACATGTCCTACACCCTCACCCGACACACGCACCTTCACGATCACAGAGCGACCTAGGCATGCACGCCTAGGCCGTTCCATAGCCAACCAACCCCTACCTCACCTTTGCCATGACACGGTAAAGCTTCCCACGTTGTTTGATAGGGTCGCGAGGCCGTGTGTGTGCATTTTAGGTTCGCACCTTCGCCGCCATTAGCGACGACGCGAAGGAGCTTCTAAGGTTGCTCTAGGCTCCCAGGTTTAGAAGACGTAGGTTGGTCTCGTGCACACACACCCCCAAGCAATTAGCGCAGCGAAGGTCCCAGCTACTCCAATTGCATGGACCTTCCTCCTGCGAGCGCAAGCAAAAGTGGGTGGGACTTTTAGTCCCACCTCGTGAACTCAAGAGCACGGTGAGTGGTATTTATTATTTTTCAATTTTTAGCTTATCGCCTCCAAACGACATAGGGTGAGGTCCCTCGCCCACGCCCACGCCTCGTTCGTGACACACACTCACGTGGACCTGGCACCCAACCCATTTACCTAGCACTCCTCGCGCACTACACCACGCCAGTGCGCCTAGACCCAGGCACGCGAAACCCGACCCGATTACCCAGCTCTAGGAGAGCGAACCTAAGAGTGAAATAGAAAGAGAGCGATGCGGGGGAGGGTAGGGGTAGGTTTTGCTCTGTGTTGTGTAGGGAAAGAAGGAGGAGGAGGCAGCTGGTGAAGAAGTGGAAGAAGTAGAAGGCAGGAGTGGCTACGGAAAGAAGAAGCTAAAGGTATGACTTGAAGGCAAAGGCAGAAGACAAGGAGGCCAAAGCTGAGGAAGGACTTAGCCGTAGAAGACAGAGCTGAAGAAAGAAAGAAGGAGAAGGAAGCAGACTTGCGGCCAAGCAAAGAAGGAAGAAGAGGTAGAAGCTAAAGGAAAGAGACGGCACTGTAGCAGAGGAAAGGCCAGCAAGGAAGAAGAGAAGAAGACAAAAAGAAGAGTTAAGGAAGAAAGCCAAAGAACAACAGAAGAAGAGTGGTCGCAGAGAAAGAGAAAGAAGAGAGAAAGAAGAAGCCAAAGTCAGAAATAAGGAGAAGAATAGAGAAAGTTTTGCACTATAGTAGCAAAGTCTTAAGACGTCTGATTTTACATCAGACGTCCATTTTTTGAGCTTCTCTATACATTGACCTCATTTTCAATTTATAGCTTTGATTGGATTGGTCATTGCATTTTATAAAATTGAAAGTTGTGATCTTCATTTTTAAATACCAATTTGCTCCCTATGTTCGACCTCGGATACCTAGGTTTTCGAGTAATAAATTCTTATCTGTTATCGAGGCGATTTCATTTAGACTGCAACGAACATCTTTTAAAGCCATGATCTCGCCCCGTTAACAGCTTTGAATTTCACTTGAACTTTAGAATTGATTGTGATTTGTGACCTGATTTGAAGGTTGGTTAACCCATAAGGTAGGCCACCTTCACCCAACTGGTCGAGAGAATTTCGCTTGATTAAGATAATAGAATGATATGTCTTTGTAATTTATGTCGTGGAATTCTCTCAATCAAAGATTAAAATATATATCAATTTAAACCACAAAAAGGATGTTGTATCCACTGAGAGGAACAACTACAATAAATCACAGTTAAGCAACCATCATGTTTGCAGAAATATTCGCCAAACGAATTAATGGATATGCTACTCTGAATATACTTGTGATTTTATGAAAAATTATGGACTATTTATGTAAATTTCGCATCAAAGCTCAAGCTTCCAAAATCTCTAAATGACGCAAGTGTAGTGGCTGAGGAAGTACTTCTTAATTGCATGCAACTATGAATCAAATTTCAATGTGAACTGACATGTATAGCAAGAACCAGTCAAATATACGGAAATATAAGTGCATGCTTGCAAATCCACCACAATATAATAATCAAATAATCAAAATCCCACGCTTCCAATGGCATGCAAATGTAAATTTTAATAGGGAGGTTCACTGTAGCAAAATAGGGGAGCTCCATGGAGGGGCTTCCACGCACAGACGGAGGAGAGGCTGCTGGTGAGACCTTCACCGGAGGTTGATGGGATGGGGCTGCACCCGGTGGTGGTCGTGGTGAGGATTGGGATGACCGGCAGCGGACAAACGGTCAGCAGGTGACAGCAGAGAGGAGTAGCAGGGACTACAGTCGCACGCGGGTAGTTGCTGCGTGCGGAGGTGTTGTGCACGCACAAGGGCGTGGCTGCATGCGGGTGTGGCCGGCGAGATGGTTGGTTGCGCACGGCTGTGGTGGGTTCCTTCGGTTTGGTTGCAGGTGGGTTGAAGGAAGCAAAGGAAGAAGATGGAGAGGCCATGGCACGCGGGCGTCTTCGTGCGGGTGTCGTGTGCACCTGGCGTGGCTGAACAAGAAGGTCGCGCAAGGGCTGGAGATGCGCAGAGAGGAGATTGCACTATTGCGAGCGCGTGAGGGGGTGCACGGCATGAGTGCTTGTTGTCAACATTTTGTGCGGGTTTAAAGTATGTCACGTTGTAGTATAGTCGACAAAGCGTTCAAACAAATAGAGAATTTTATTACTCGAAAATCGGAGTATCCGAGGTCGAACACAGGGAGCAAATGGAATTTACTACTAATCAAAATGAAATTGAACACTCTAATTTACTCAAAATGTTAATTCAAATATGAATGTATGCCATTAAAAGTAATTATGACAAAAAAAAATGAAATTGGACGTCTGATCTGGTGATCAGACGTCTTAAAAGTATTTTCCCCTTTTTCTTCTTCTGATCTTCTCTCTCTTCTTTGCTTGCGAAGGCTTTTCTTCTTCCTAGCTTTGTATCTTTTCTCTTGTTTCTTCTCCTACCTTGCCTTCCTTCTTTCTTCTTCTTCTGATCTTTGTTGTCTTCACTTGACCTTTCTTTCGTTCTCTGGCTTGCTCCTGCCTTGCTCTTCCTTCTTCTCCTGCGAAGGCTTCTTTCCTCTTCTTCTGATCTGCCTTGGTCTCTCCTTCGCTCAGTTTCTTCTTCTGCTTCTTCTCTTCTCCTTGCGGCTAAGTCTCTCCACACTCAGTCTGCCTGCACAGGATCAAAACCTACCCATTTCCCTCTACCCGCACGTCTCTCTCTCTCAACAGTTCATCAGGGATGCTCTCCCAGAGCCACACGGATATTCGGGTCGGATCGTACCCGGGACCAAGCGCACCTGCAGGTGGTGTGATGCTCGAGGAGTGCTCGTGCTCAAGGATTGGGTCGGTCGGATCCCGCCAAATCCGCGTGGTCAAGCTGCGGATGAGGCATGCGTGGGGGGGGGGCAAGTGAGGGACCTCACCCCTGTGCTTACGGAGGCGTTAAGGTGATATCACAAATTCAATTTATGTCACAGCGGCGCCTTGTCTCTCCACGATGTGGGACTAAAGATTCTGCCCTGATTTCGCGCGCGCCTGCAGACTCGCGTGCCACCCCCACAGCTGCTGGCTCTGCTTGCGCTCCTTGCTGGACCAGGGTACTTCGCGACACTCGCACGACTACGCAGCACCTGTAGCCTGGGATCCCTGGCGCCTGGAGCTACTACGGAGCTTCTTCAAATGTTGTCCATGGTGGTAGGAGCATCAACACTGTCAGACACAAAACGAGCCTCTTGGCCCAATCAAACCAGCTAGAGACCTTCGCCATAGCACGGCGAAGGCGGTGGACGGTGCTGCAGGCCGCAGGTCGGCCTAGGCGTGCGTGCCTAGGTCAACCTGTGGCCGGAGTTGTGGGGTTGGTCGGGGGGTTATTGTGGAGGTCTGGAGCGGCAGTGGAGGGGTGGAATGAGTTCCTGGTGGTGAGACGGAGCTCATGAGATGGGTGGCGAGCCGTGTGGAGGGGCGGAGTGGTGTGGGCGGCTCGTCGGAGGTCGGTCGGAGGCGAGGAAGATGGAGGTGTTCAGGCACTGTCGGGGGGTAAGTAGATAAAATAGCAAGGGAAAAAGAGAGAGGGAAATGTGGAGAAGGTATTTGGCCTAACTACAGGGATGAAGGGGGACGGAGAGGCGAACAGCAGTACCTGCTGTCGCCAGAGAAGATGCTGCCCAGTGGGGGAGAACGGCGGCGACGACGGGGTTGAGGCGGCGTGCGCGAGTGCTGCGCGACGCGGATGAGAGTTAGGAAGATAACTCTGCCACTGGTTTTGTGGCAGAGCGAAGAAGGGGGGGAGGGGGGCTCGCCGGAGCTTGCTGGGAATTTTGGCCGGGCAGGAGGAGATGAATTGGAGGTGGAAACTCGGCCAAATTAAGCTAAAGATGAGCGGCCGGAGGTGTGGGTTCTTATATAGGTACTGGGCCAGTCGTTCAAGGCGTGGAAGGCACGCTATCGTCTGAGGTCGGTCGCCGGAGATGGAAAGAGTTTAGATACCCAAATCCCTCGTGCGTTCGCACGAGAGATTGGGTTCACACCAGGGATCAAAATTGGCCTCAGATGGAAGGGAATTCCTCAGAGAATCTCCCTTCCATTTCTGGGAGGGGATCTCTGAGGAATCAGAGAGGATTCCCTCTCAAATCCTCGTCGGAGCAGGATTCTGCCCTAATAATGGCGGTAGGACCTGATTGCAAAGGTGGCGAGGAAGTTAGGGGGCGTTCTGTTATGCTTTTCAAAAGATAGGGACCAAATTATGATTTGGGTGTACTAAATTGCAAAGTAGGTCAAGATGACCTCCCATTAGGTCCAAATTTTGGTACAAACCTAATTTTGACATAAGGAATCCAATGGTGAAGTTATATTTTAGGTTTGACCTCGTTTGACTGGATATTTTGCGTAAAAACCCAAATTAGGTTAATTGATGAACTATGACCCTAATCTAGGTCAAACTGGGTTCCAAAGGACAACTTAAGTGTTCTAAACCATAGCGGATATTTTTTCATGATTTTTAGAGGGTTTAATTGATTTTTATCCTGACGGAACCTTATTGAATTAAGCGGGTCTGTTTTAGGGTTACCACATGTCATTTACTTCCTAGATTGCACATGAACCCATTTCTGATTGACTCAACCCACTTTTTATCTCATTTAGACCTTTTGACCTGTGTTTTGCCTCTGAGAAATCCTGTTTATGTACTGCAATGGTAAAATTACAGTTTTAACCTTTAATTCATGTTTTCTTCTCAGAGCACTTATTCATTCAATTAAGCCTTCTTCTAGGTTATGTAGGAGCTTTTATCTTCTTTATTGGGTCAAAATGGGCTAGTTATGGCTCATGATGAGGCTCTCATCAGTGCTGCTAGCGGAGAAGGAGGAGCCGGCGATAGGCTGCTCTGTTGCTGCAGCACTTGGAGAGGCTTGCTGGCCTTGAGGGAGTGCGCGCACAGGCTGTCGCTAGGTGGATGCACACGCACGCTGGGAGGGTGCGCACGGTGGGGCTGCTGTGCGAGGAGCGGCTACCTCGTGCGCAGTCTGGCTACGGTGAGAGGGGTGAGAGGGCCACAGTGTATGCTCTTCTTCATGGTGTGCACAGGGTCCACGGTGGTGCGGTTTGAGGTCCCTCACATCCAAGGAAGTCCCATAGCTCTTATCCCTCTCCAAATCCACAACCTCCGCCTCGCCCTTCACTTGCGCAACTGCTGGATTTGAATGCCGGCAGAGGAAACGGTGGTGGGAGGTGGACAATTATGGCCATGTCCTTCTTCAAATACCAATTATGTCTAGCCACCTATTACACTTTTATTTTCTACATGCACATATCAAATAAGAATGTATGTATTATAATACAAAGCAGATACTAAAATATTCATAAGCTAAGATTAATTACTTCTTAGCTCAGGTCATTAAATTATAAGGAAATGTATTCCATATGTACTTAAGACAAATAAATGTCCAATAAATTGGACTTATCAAATGCTCCCATGCCTAAGTTTTGCTAGTCCCGAGCAAAAGTGAAAATAATGGAAGTAATCAAGAGAATTCTTCTTTCTTTATTCCACAAATTTAGAGATCCATACAAATGTGAAGTGATAATAATAATAGCCTAGGTAACAGATTCAAGTGAAAAGCCAAACTACATTTGAAGTTCGCACTTAACCCTCGATAAAATTCTATCGGGATAGGCATCTACTTCCCTCGGGGATAAAGCAGAAGATAATCTGTAATTTGACCCCAGCTTTTTGGCTTAGGTATGAGATATCGAGTTGAATGGAATTGTATTTGGTGGCATACACTCATTTGGTGTTGCACATAATCTAGTACTACAAACTCTAAGTCTCTAAACTATCAAACAAGTCAACTTAGAGAGAGGCTAAACAACTGTGCTCTCTTGATGTTCCTTTGTGCTCACTCTTTTCCTTCTTTTATTTCTGAGATTCACCAATCTCACCAGATTTTGTAAATATACTCACTGTTCGGTGGCCTTACATGACATTCACACTTCAATTAAAGTCTTAATAACCCTACAACTAAGTTAGAAGACCTCAACCAATACTCAGGTAGTCAAAAATACTGAAAAGTAAGTAAGGTTCATATTTGTTGGATCGCAATGGATGTTTTTGTGGTTGCCTCAAAAACATCGACATATAATGAAAAAAGTGACATGAAGATAAACCCCAAACTTGGACTCTTTTCTTTTTCTTCTCTTTTTTTTATTTTTCTAAATATAAGTATTCCTTTTTTTTTGCTTTTTTTTTTAAACTAACACAAAACGACGCATACTATTATTCATGAGGCATAATTAGGGATGATGATGGTCAAGAGGATATTGTGTGGCTTATTTGGTAGAAGTGCTTATTCTCGTCACTAGGAAGGAATGGATAGGACGAGCGTATTTCTGACCTTTACCATTACTACCCTCCTTCAGTCAATGACTCTATAAAGAACGGTCGTAACCATCCACCAAAGTCAGTTTTATTAAGACTCAATCTCTGTGCATCTGCCTTATTTGGTGACTCTCAGGAATTCACACAATGTACGCATACATGAACAGAGAGCGAAAACTATGCCTAACCCTGGGGTATGCTTATCTAATTGTCCAAAACTTAAGAGTCTTTACACTAGACTTAGCACACCAGTAATCTCTCTACTTTCTTCTCACAAATATGAGGTGGATTTACTAGAAGATAGTATGCCTGACACCTTATTAACTGTCCAAGGGTTCAGTAGACTAAAAATGCTTATTGATTTTCTTCAAAGATTCATTACCCAGTCTATGTTCAAGTGAAGTAAATGTACTGGATTCTAAACTTAAGAAACAATTAAAGAAGAAAAATCTTTAATGACACCTCCATGACAAGGATGTTTTGCTAGGGACTAACCAATTCAGCTCAAGAAAATAAAAGATTTTTTTTATATAACTATCCTAAATGTATGCAAATATTTATAAATGCTATAAACATTCTCAAGTTATACCCCTCCATGCCTAAGATTGACAATGTCCTCATTGGAAAAATGTAGACATAGAAGAACATCACCTGTGGAGGAGAGTGAGAGGAGCTAAGGTTTCTTAAGCCGAAGTGCATCCAAAACCTAGCCATCTCAAAGAGTAATATAAGGTTTAAGTCGCTGACCATTTACCTTAAAGCTTACACCAGAAGTAGGGTTCCGAATTTCTACAGCTCCATAAGGGAAAGTATTGATAACAACGTATGGCTCATCCCAGCAGGGACTTGAGCTTTCCTGGAAATAATTTAAGTCTGGAATTGAAAGGCCAAACCCACTGGTTGAGCTCAAAAGTCTTTCTAATGATGTGCTTATCATGGAAGACCTTTGTACGTTGCTTGTAAGCTTAAGAAGTTTCATAGGCTTCATTACGAAGCTCCTCAAGCTCACTTAACTCTAACATACGTGCCTTTCCCGCTTTATCCAGATTCAAGTTAACATTTTTAATAGCCCAATAGGCTTTATGTTGGATTTCAATGGGAAGATGGCACGCCTTTCCGTAGACAATACGAAAAAGTGACATGCCCAAGGGAGTCTTATATGCGGTTCTGTAGGCCCAAAGAGCATCATTTAGTTTTATGGACCAATCTTTGTGGTTGGGCCAAACAGTTTTTTCTAAAATTCGTTTAATCTCCCTATTAGACACTTCAACTTGTCCACTCGTTTGGGGATGGTAAGATGTGGCTATCATGTCGTTAACTCCCAAATTTTGGAGTAGTCTAGTGAAGTGTACGTTCTTGAAGTGAGGTCCTCCATTACTTATGATCGTCCTTGGGCACCCATACCGAGAAATGTTATTAGCCTTAACAAAACCCAAGACCACAGAATGGTCATTGGTTCGCGTGGGTATGGCTTCTATCCATTTCGATACATAGTCCATAGCCACAAGGATGTATTCATATCCAAAGGACACAGGAAAGGTACCCATGAAGTCAAGCCCCAAATATCAAAGATCTCAACAGGGAGGATAGGTTGCTGGGGCATCTCATCCCTTTTTCCGATGGTTCCCATCTGCTGGCAACGTAGACATGCGTCCACATATGTATGTGCATCTCGGAATAATGTGGGCCACCAAAAGAGAGACTGAAGAACCTTATGGGTAGTCTTTTTCCCACTAAAATGTCCCCCACAGTGGAGGTCATGGCAGAAACTCAAAATACTTCTTTGTTCTTCGTCAGGGACGCAACAGCGGAAAAGCTGGTCAGGGCCTATTCTAAAAAGCTCGGGTTCCTCCCAATGATGAAATTTAGTGTTAGCAAGAAGCCTGTCTCGCTTCTGCTTGTCCCAAGTACTGGGGGTAATGCTCGTGACCAGATAGTTTACTAAGTCAGCGAACCAAGGAGTTTTGGCATCCACGGCCATCAGAAACAATCAGGGAAAGTCTCTTGAATACCACCAGTAGGGTTTGATGCCTCAATAGGGATTCTAGATAGATGATCTGCTGCCACATTCTCAACTCCTTTCTTATCTTTAATTTCCAGGTCAAACTCCTGGAGTAGCAAGATCCAACGAATTAAGCGAGGTTTGGTGTCCTTTTTAGCAAGAAGATGCTTTAAGGCAGAATGATCAGTGAACACCACAACCTTGGATCCCAAAAGATAAGACTGAAACTTTTCCAAAGCAAATACTACAGCAAGAAGTTCCTTTTCAGTGACCGTGTAGTTTTGCTGAGGATCCATAAGGGTCTTGCTGGTATAATGTAGCACATGAGGTTTGCCATCAACCCTTTGACCTAAGACCGCTCCCACTGCAAAATTAGAAGCATCTCATATTAGCTCAAACGGGAGGGTCCAATCTGGTGCTTGGAGAATCGACACGGTAATATGGGCTTTCTTTAAGACTTGGAAAGCCTCGCCACATCTATCATCAAAATTGAAGGAGACATCCTTCGCTAACAGGTCACAGAGTGGCTTGGATATTTTACTGAAATCTCTAATGAAGCGACTATAAAATCCAGCATGGCCAAGGAAAGATCTAACCTAACGAACATTGGCCGGCGATGGAAGCTTAGAGATGGAATCAATTTTTGCGGTGTCCACCTATAATCCTCTCTCAGAAACTACATGCCCTAACATAATGACTTGCTGGACCATAAAGTGACTTTTCTCCCAGCTAAGCACCAGCTTTGCCTCTTCGCAACGAGTTAAGACTTTATCAAGGAGCGAAAGGCATAGGTCAAATGATGAGCTGTAAATGGATAAGTCATCCATGAAAATTTCAACAAACTCATCGATCATATCAGAAAAGATAGCCATCATACATCGTTGGAAAGTGGCAGGAGCATTACATAAGCTGAATGGTATTCGGTGGAACGCAAATGTGCCATACAAACTCGTGAAGGTGGTATGCTCCTGATCGTCAGGAAAAATAGCTATTTGATTATACCCAGAGTACCCGTCAAGAAAATAGAAGTACTTGTTCCCCGCCAGTCATTCCAAAATCTGATCGATAAACAGTAAGGGGAAATGGTCTTTCTGGGTAGTCGTGTTCAAACGGTGGTAATCAATGTAGACCCTCCAACCAGTTGAGAGTCTAGTGGTCACCAACTCTCCTTGTTCGTTCTCTTCCACAGTGATTCCTGCCTTCTTGGGCACCACATGTATAGGACTGACCCATTTACTTTTGAAATGGGATAAATAATCCCTGCATCCAGCCATTTCAGAATCTCCTTTTTAACAACCTCCCGCATATTGGGGTTGAGCCTTCTCTGCATGTCTCGGAAAGGTTTCATGGACTTGTCAGTGTATATATGATGCATGTAAAGGGAGGGATCAACACCCTTAATGTTAGCAATTGACCAGGCAATTACTTCCTTGTGCCTTTGTAAACACTCAAGTAGAGCTCCCTCCTGCGATTCAGATAATGCAGACGAGATAATAATGGGGAGCATGTCATTAGGTCCAAGGAAAGCATATTTCAATGTGCTCAAGAGGGGTTTCAACTCCAACTCAAGAGCCTTTTGGATTGAGGGTTTAAGTTGATACGTCCCCGCCTCAGGTAGCTGGTCTACCTTCACGGTCCAGGTTGGGGACAGAGACTCCATGTCTATCCCTAGCAACTCTTCTAATTCGGGTATTTCCCCTTTAGTTTCTTCAATAGTCGGAGGATGGTCCTTAGATATGACCTTTTGAAGGGGATCTCTACATAAGAGTGCTGGAGTAGTCTCCTCAATTATTTCATCAACAACCTCAATCTGAGAACAATCTTCAAATCCAGATTGCTTGTAGGTATCAAAAACATTCAACCGGATCTTCTTGTTCCCAAAGCCCATTTTAAGTGCCCCTAATCTACAATTGATAGAGGTGTTGGCTACGGATAAGAAGGGGCATCCCAAAATAATGGATGGCTTGGTGGGCTTATTAGAAGGGTCAGTATCTAGCACAAGAAAGTCAATAAGGAAGAAGAAGTCCTCCACTCTCACCAAGACATCTTCTAGTAATCCCCGAGGTGTCTTAAGTGATCTGTCTGCGACCTGGAGGATGACTGGACTAGGTTTTAACTCACCTCCTCCCAAAAGGTCATAGACAGGGCTCGGTAAAATGTTCACCCCCACCCCCAAATCGAGCAAAGCCTCGTCATTGTGCTGGTTACCTATAACCACTGAAATATACGGGGTCCCTGGGTCTTTCATTTTGGGGGGTGTTCCATGTTGGAGAACCTAGCTAACATGGTCAGGCAGGATGATTTTGGCTTGGACCTGTCTCCTAGATCGGCGCTTCTGGGTGCACAGGTCCTTTAGAAACTTGGCATAGGATGGGATCTGTTTGATAACTTCCAATAGAGGCAAGTTTATTTGGACTTGCCTAAAAGTGTCCACAATCTCCTCCGTCCTATCCTTGGCTCCAAGCGAGCCAACAGAAGATTCCCCAGGAGCAGATAGGCGCTCTGGATAGGGCACCCTCGGCTTCTGGGTAGAGGGGTCGTCATGGTGGGAGAGGGGTGGTGGAAGGATGACATCCTCATTGTGGGTGATTTCAAGCAAGGGAGAGAAGTGTGGCTCTTCCTCGGTGGAGATGGAAGTCAGGTTGGGTGTAGAAGGGGAATTCTGAGACGTAACCATAGGAGTGTTATCAAGCTTGTCAATCTTCTTTCCACTCCTTAGCACGGTCACAGCTTGGGCGTGCTCCCTGAATACAACCCCCTTGCCCTTAGGGTTCTCCTCAGAAGAGCTAGGCAGCTTCCTCGAATCACGTTGCCTAACTGCCTTAGTAAGATGACCAATTTGGGATTTCATATCAGTAATCATCTTATTTTGAGATTGGATGACCATATTCTGATGCTCTTGCATCGCTTTCATCATGGCTTTAAGTTCATCCATCTCAGAGGGCTTATTCTGAGGAGGGTTTTCATAGGATAGTTGGTATATGGGTTGGGGAGGTAAGGATCTTATATTCCCTGAGTTAGAAGCATCACCTTGCTTCCAAGACAAGTTTAGATGGTTCCACCACCCCAAATTATAGGTATTAGAATAAGGGTTATTGCGAGGAGGGGGGTGGAAACCTTGGGCCACGTTCAAGTCGACCTGAATCAACTTAGGGAATTGATTTGCCTAGTGGCACTCCGCAGTGGCGTGCGTTGTGCTTTGGCAAATGGAGCATTCACTTGAAGCCTGAAAGATAGAGGCTGCTTGCAGGTTCATGCCGGGGTTTGCTAAAAGCCTATCAAAGTTTTTATTCAATAATTGAATCTGATAAGCCAAATCCTGAGAAGCCCCGGCTTCATGGGCCTCTATCTTCCTCTGCAAGATTGATGGTTTTCTTTCTTGATAGGCAGAGGACCAATATATAGAGTTGTCACTTAATGTTTCAAATAATGCCCAGGCTTCATCCTCAGTTTTGGTCATGAAGGTTCCTGCATAGGCTGCATCGATGGTTTACCTATGCCTTTCAGATAATCCATTATAGAACCTTTCGACCAACTGCCATCTTGGCACCTGATGGTGGGGGCATAACCTAAGAAGGTCATTAAAGCGCTCCCAAGTCTCATGAAATTGCTCCCCTTCCTATTGAGTAAAACCCATAATCTCTCTTCTGTAATGGTTGGTCTTACTCATAGGAAAATACTTTTTCAAGAATTCTCCCTTAAGGGTGGCCCAATCATTTACCCTTGTGTCGAGGGTATGATACTAGAGCTTGGCCTTATCCTTTAGGGAGAATGGAAATAGAGTCCTCATCAGGGCCTCATCAGTAAAGCCCTGGAGCTTCACCGTGGAATAAACCTCAGTGAATTCCTCTAAATGCCGGTAGGGGTCCTCCCTGGTAGTACCATAAAAGGAGGGCAACAAAGATATGGAATTGCTCTTGATCTCATATGGATTATCCCCTACCGGTCGTCTCAGTGCTTGAGTGGGTTGGTTGGCTGGAATAAAATAGTCCCTTAGGGTCCTTTGTTGATTTGCTCCTTAATCAGCCATGTCTTCTCTTTTCTCTCCTTGGTGGGCTCTCCTAAGAATTCTCTCGGGCTCAGGATCAAACACTAGACTGCTCTCAAGAGAGTGTCTACCAAGCATACAATCATAATTCAAGTTCTTGTTGATTAAGTGAAACCTCCACTCCAAAGATAGGTCAAAAGGTCAAGGCTTATCCCTCCGTTCCCACGTAAGTGGTATAAGAGGGGTGATGACTTAAGATCTTAACCTTCTTTGTTGTAGAGGTAGAATTGGTTGATATAGATGTCCAAACAAGTTATTCACTGCAATTACGCAACCTAATTCAACCTTCGAGTGCCCTAGGACCTATACTTTGCTTAGATGATACTCCCAGGTGATCAAGTGAGAAGTTACTCCAAGGATGAACAAAGGGATGCAAGTAGGGTGAACCCTTCCTTTTAGGCGATGCGTATGCGGTGCCTCTTAACTACCCTTTTGTTCCTTTAAGGGGTGTCCCCCTCCGTAAAGTATCAAAACACTTGGTCAAAAGATAGTACCACCACCACAAAGCACAATAGGAGGGTTTGTACCGATAAAGAGATCAGTGCCTATAGCTTAAGGGATCGAGCCTTAGTGTGGTGCCTAATGTGCGTGCTCAGTGCCAGACATGTGCATCACACCGCAAATCATTTTTATTTTGAAAACGCAGACAAGTCCCTTTGAATAAGATCAAGTGTGATTTGGTTTTAAGGTCAAATCTGATTATCAGTCCCAATTGCAGTTAGGCGACCACTGGATTAAGTAATTTCACTCAACTTTGTGGTCTTGAATTTTAACCCTAATGCAAATGCATGAACAAGAGCTAGATGCAAAAAGTTAGAAAGGCGTATCTACCTCCAGCAATCTTCGTGCAATTATGCTCGCAATGCAAAATGAGATCTAATGTGCTGCTCAAACACTCCTAAATGCGCGCACCTAGGGGCATGCAACTCCTAACAGGCAGCTCGATATTTTATTGTGTTTTTTTTTAAAAAAAAAGGCAAGCAAGCAGAAAAATGAATCATGCACGTAGAAAAATGTAAATCCTAGTGGCTAAAAAATGTGGGGACAGACCCCCAAAAATTTAGCCCCAATTACTACAAGGGTGAGAAGACAAAAATAAAATTTGTGATGAAGGAGAATCCCCTGTGAAAGCGAGATCAAGATCTCCTGCGTCTTCCTCGCATGTGGACGTTGCTCAAGGTCGACGTCGTCTCCCAGCTGCGCCTATTACTTCCACAGATTCCTCGCACAGAAAAGATCACAACTAGTCAGATCACTGTGCAATGATAAATAATCAGAAATAAAATTAAGTGAAATTATTGCATTTGTTGCCTCCCCAGCAATGGTACCATTTGGTCGAGAGAATTTCGCTTGATTAAGAAGATAATAGAATGATATGTCATTGTAATTTATGTGGTGGAATTCTCTCAATCAAAGATTAAAATAGATATCAATTTAAACCATAAAAGGGATGTCGTATCCACAGGGAGGATCAACTACAATAAATCACAGTTAAGCAACCATCATGTTTGTAGAAATATTCGCCAAATGAATCAATGGATATGCTGCTCTGAATATACTTGCAATTTTATGAAAAATTATGGACTACTTATGTAAATTTTGCATTAAAGCTCAAGCTTCCAAAATCTCTAAATGACGCAAGTGCAGTGGCTGAGGAAGTACTTCTTAATTGCATGCAACTATGAATCAAATTTCAATGTGAATTGACATGTATAGCAAGAACCAATCAAATATGCGAAAATATAAGTGCATGCTTGCAAATCCACCACAATATAATAATCAAATAATCGAAATCCCACACTTCCAATGGCATGTAAATGTAAATTTTAATAGCTAGGTTCACTGTAGCAAAACAGGGTAGCTCCGTGGAGGGGCTTCCACGCACAAACGAAGGCAAGGCTGCTGGCGAGA
The DNA here is from genome assembly GCA_037157565.1 of Thalassia testudinum. Lineage (NCBI taxonomy): Eukaryota > Viridiplantae > Streptophyta > Magnoliopsida > Alismatales > Hydrocharitaceae > Thalassia > Thalassia testudinum. The sequence continues at coordinate 14,763,416 of JAZHRO010000067.1, read as the reverse complement.
CCTTCACCGGAGGTTGACGTGACGGGGTCGCACTCGGTGGTGGTCACGGTGAGGATTGGGATGACCAGCGGCGAACAGACGGTCAGCAGGTGGCGGCGTAGAGGAGCGGCAGGGACTACAGCCGCACACGAGTAGTTGCTGCATGCGGAGGTATTGCGCGCGCACAAGGGCATGGCTGCCCGCAGGCTCAGCTGTGCGTAGGCATTGCCGACGAGGTGGTTGGCTGCACGCAGCTATGGTGGGTTCCTTTGGTTTGGTTGCAGGCAAGTTGAAGGAAGCAAAGGAAGAAGAAGATGGAGAGGCCGTAGCACGCAGGTGTCTGCATGCGGGTGTCGTGTGCACCAGGCATGGCTGAACAGGAAGGTCGCACAGGGGATGGAGATGCGCAGAGAGGAGATTACGCTAATGCGAGCACATGAGGGGGTGCGCGGCGTGAGTGCTGTTGGCGGGGAAGGAGTAGCCGGCGATAGGCTGCTCTGTTGCTGCAGCACTTGGAGAGGCTTGTTGGCCTTGAGGGAGTGCGCGCACAGGCTGTCGTTGGGTGGATGCACGCACACGCTTGGAGGGTGTGCGCGGTGGGGCTGCTGTGCGAGGAGTGGCTGCCTCGTGCATGGTCTGGCTGCGGTGAGAGGGGTGAGAGGGCCACATGCAGGCTCTGCTTCACGATGTGTGCAGGGTCCACGATGGTGCGGTTTAAGGTCCCCCCATCCAAGGAAGTCCCATAGCTCTTATCCCTCTCTAGATCCACAACCTTTGCCTTGCCCTTCGCATGCGCAACTACTAGATTTGAATGTCGGCGGAGGGAACAGCGGTGGGAGGTGGACAATTATGGTCATGTCCTTCAAATACTAATTATGTCCAGCTACCTATTACACTTTTATTTTCTGCATGCACATATCAAATAAGAATGTATGTATTATAATACAAAGCAGATACTAAAATATTCATAAGCTAAGATTAATTACTTCTTAGCTTAGGTCATTAAACTATAAGGAAATGTATTCCATATGTACTTAAGCCAAATAAATGTCCAATAAATTGGACTTATCACCTACCGACCCGAAAGTTTAGGATGAGTTGGTTAGTAAACCCAAAATCACTCTGAGTGGTTTGCAAGTAGGTTATTAAGTCCCAAATTTTAAGGATTCAAGTTAATGTTAGAGCCTTCTTTTAGAGTCTTCTTGATTAAGTCAATTCAATCAAGGCTTGGGTGGCACACAATGTGGGAAATCAATTCTCTTTTAATTCAAGCAAGTGGGTTTTCCTCAAACTCTAAAGTAGAAACCCTAATTTGGCTCTTTTCTAGGTCCAATTCTTTCTAAGTTTAGCACCTAAGGCTCAATCAAGAAGGCGAATAGCCTTAGACACCTTAAGTCCCTAGTAGGCATAGAAATCTGGATGGGGATGTCTAAGTAAATCAAATCAAGCAACTCAAGTGATAAAGTCTAAGAGAGTTGATCCTAATTGATTCTTTTTTTAATTCCTTCCAAAAATGGGAGCTTAAGAAGAAGGAAACAAGAATACCTGCCCTTGGAGTGATTATTGTGCGACTGATCTTTTCCCGTGTACCTCACACAACCATAATAAATTAGATAGAATAAGTTAGAATCAGATTAGAATTGTAATCAGTAAAATAAAACTGCATGTTGCTCCCCAGTAACAGTGCCAAAATATTTGCGCAACATCGTCGATGTTTACGAAAAATGTGTGTAGTATAGTCAATGAAAATGCAAAACACTTAAATTTATAAAGCTCAAAATCAAAAGTGAGTCCAAGATTGTTCGCAGAGAGCGATTGTGCAATTTAATTCACCAATCACAATAATATGCAATTGAAATCAATAAGATGCTCAAAATGATATTTCAATAAGAATTAGAAGAATAATGCAAAAAGATCAGGTTAAAATGGTGATTTGAATCACCAAATTAACCCTCAATGTTAAGCTCTTAATCTACTCAAATATTTGAACAATAAACCACAATCAATAATCCATGTCAGGCACTTTAAATGTTTCAACAGTAACTCAGAATCAACCACCAGTGGGGATCAGACGTCAACTAAAGGCTTCAAATGCCTTATCAGAACAGGTGCAGCATCACAGAAGAAGTATAAGGGCTCCTCTCCTTCAAGCCTCAAAAGAGGCACAGCAGCAACCACGAAGGCTCAAAGGCCTCACACAAACCTCGCAGAGGCTAAGTGTTGAAAGAGGGAAGGGCTCAAATCCCAAGGCAGTAAAACCCGCCCCCTCTCTCTCTGATTCTCTTTCCTTTCTTCCTAGCTCAGAATAGACTAGACCCAGGTAGCCGGGTAAACGAATCAGCCCTGACCTGCGGGGCATGACCGCATGCGAGGGCATGTGTATGCGCGAGCATGAGCGGGGACCTCACCCCTGGTGCGTTCTTAGGCGATAAGCCGTAAGCACTTTTTCCTTTTGTCTGTAGTTGCACCCTCCTGAGTATACGATGTGGGACTAAACCCATGAGGCTTCTTTCCATGCGAGCTACAGGAGGTGAAGGCTCCAATTGCTGAAGGAGTAGCTAGCAGCTTCAATTGGCTACTTGGGAGGCTTCCTGGAGCTAGGTTGCAGCACCTGGGAGTGGAAGCGATGAAGAATATGGCTGGAGAACTACAGCGGAGGTCGGAGAAGAAGGTCGCAGTGGTGGTGCTGCGATGGGTACCTGAAACCACGAATATGGCCTTTTTGCCTCTTCAAAAAAGCTCAAAAGCTTCACCATGAAGCGGCAAGTGCAGTAGTGGCAATCATGTGGCGTGTGAGGGTCTGTGAAGTGCTAACGGTGATGGAGAAGGTGACCAGAGGAGGGCGTGTTTGGTGTAGTGTTGGATAGCGTAAAACCCTAAATTTCTTTAGGGATTTTGGAGGGTGAGTCACTGCGGAAATAATTGAGGTGGTAGCAAGCGAATTGATGGTCTATGGAGGACGTGTAATGTCACTGGAGCTTCGCTAGCGAAAAGGAATACAGAGTGTGTGCATGTGGAGTGGCAACCGAAAGTGCGGTTTAAGTGGGTAGATGACGTGCTTTTGTGCATGTGTGTTAAGGAGTGTCGTTATAGTCGCACTAGCAACGTCAGTTTTAAAATAATTAAACGGAGGTGAGTCCGAGTATCGGTCTCAGGGAGGCGTGAAAATCGGATTTTTACTTTACCACTTGTTGTCACAGAGAGTGCGGAGTTTTGCTTGCGAAAGGTGCGATTTTGAAAAGTGAGAGAGAGAGATAGAGAGAGAGAATGTTTAGGGTTAGAAAGCTCTTTGTTTTGATCATGCAACTTGAATAGGAATTAAAATGGCAATTGAACGAGAAAATAACTTCATTAAACATGCACTTGTAGTTCATGACTTACAACATTAAATACATGCTTCAACAAAAATAACAAAAAGCTTAAAAGCGAGAGAGAGAGTGTATGTGGAGAGCGACGAGGCAGCCACGACGGTGGAGGAGGCTCCGTCAGCGGTTCGTCATCATCGGCTATTACAAGAGTGCCTAAGGCTAGCTAAGAGAGGGGTAGAGTAGTTGTAAGGGGGAGTGAATGCCTTGAATGGTGGTTGCAAGGGGTTTAAATAGAGTTAAGGGCTTCCTAAAAGAAGAAGGGGCTTTAGCGACATCCAGAGCGTCGCTAAAATCGCTTCCAAAAGTGTCGGTGAAGCCCTCTCGCCGCTAGTCAGCAGCCCGCCTCGTTCCTTCTCCTCGCGCGATTCGCGGCCGCTGAATGAGAGCCGTCCGATCGAAGATCGGATGGCTGAGAGTCTTCCTCGCCCGCGGTGAGATCGCGCCTCGGGCGCACGTGTGCACGCGCGTCTCCGCCCGACGTGCGTGCGCGCATGGGCGCTCGAGAGTTGCGGTCACGCCGCGTGCCAAGATCCTGGCCGCTCGCTGCTGATCAGGCGGCCCAATTTCTCCGCGTCCTTCGCTCGCCTTCAAATTCCACCCCGCGCGACTCGAACGCTCGTCGCGTGGATGCAGGCGTGCGCGCTAACCATTACGCCACGCCCGTGCTTTTGTCACGGCGACCGCGGGCGGGCGCACGGATCTCGGCCGTTCGATCGAAGATCGACGACCGAGATTTGTCCTCGGCTGGCTGAAGCGCGCGTGCGGTGGGGGCGGGGCTGACGTGGCACAATCTGGGCAGTTGATCTCCAGATCAACGGTCAGAATTTCTTAGGCCCATTATAGGAGCTTCGGATGTTGGATTTGGCCGATCTTGAGTCCGTTGGACTCCGTTCGTCGTTCTGAATCCATCCGTGTGGTCCGATTGCTCATCTGAGGCCTACTTTGACAAATTCTCACACAAATGGCCATTAATACAGTTTATAAGCAATCTTGGTACATGATGCATGCAATGCTCCTATTCTACTTTTGTTGTGCCTTTTATTCTAAAGATGGGCCATATTCAACATAATTATTACCCCCTTGTGTGGTGTTATCAGTAGAAATGAAGTAGAGGAGTAGGAGAGGAGTTTAGAGGGAAGGAAGAGGAAGAGCAGGGGAGAGAAGGTGCTGGCGTTGGCTAGCTGGTGCTGGAGAAGGCGATGGAGTCTAGTGAGGTGGCAGCGACGAAGAAGAGGCGGAGAGCAGTCCCTCTTTGGCCAGAGAGACACGGAAGAGAAGGAGGAAGGAAGAGGACCGTCCAATTTAATGGTTGGAAGGCCAGATAAGCAGGGCAGAGAGGGTCGCCAAAGCTGAGGTTGTGGGTGACCGGAGAAGAAGAGGGGATTTCTCGGTCAAAAACTTGCTAAGGAGCAAGGCCTTGTGAGGGTGGACCTTTTAAAGGTCCCAGGATATGCTCTAATCATGGGAAGAGGCTCGTCGAGCTCAAAGTCTCAGGGAAGAAAGTCCCTGAAATTTCGAGCATTTGCATGGTCTTCTCGATGCAAATCAAGGTCCAGTATGTGGTTGAGATGATTGGAGATCTTCTTAGGATTCTTTCTTCCAAATTTGGAGGGATTTGGCTGAGTATTGAGTGAGAAAACCTCGCTCGAATTTTAGCGGAGGAACTCCGTTCACATTGATGGCAGAAGGGACCATTTTGAAAAAAATGACCAGAAGTTAGGGGGCTAAGTGTAAAGATTTCAAAAGTTAAGGGCTTAATTGAGAGGAAGATAGTTTAAATGGACTAAAACGCAATCTAGGTCGAGATGGACTCTGATTGGGCCCAAATTTTGCTACCAACCTAATTTGGATCCAAGGAATCTAATGGTGAAGTTGTATTTCAATTTTGACCAAGTTTGACAAAGCAATTTGCACATAAATCCAAATTAGCGTAGAAATATGTTTGTGACTCTATTTAAAGTGAAAATAGGTTCAAGTGGTAAAATCAAGGATACCAAACCTCAAGGAATATTTTTCTATGGATTTTAGGAGGTTTAGATGATTTTTATCCTGACTAAAACCTCTGCAATTTAAGTGGGTCTGAAATTAGGGTTTTGGGTGTTGTATTGGTTCTCGAAATGCATGAAACCCCATTTCTGTCTGCATGGACCTAGTTATTAGTCTTTAATGCTCATTTGACTTTTAGTTTACCCCTGACAAACCCCTTGGTTATTCTGTGTTCATGATATGCTGTAAAATTATAGAATTAGCCCTAGTTTCTTGTTCTCTTCTAAAAATAAAATGATGTGGAGTTATAACCCTCAAATTGTTATGTAGGAGCATTTATCTTTTAATCTTGATTGAAAGTGGCTAGTTAGGGCCTATGATGGTGTTCCCATCAATTTCCTTAGGGATTTTAATCAATGAGATGAGGCGATGCTCGTGGACTCGGTGGCAGGAGATTTGGTGTGGTGTGGTGTTCACACGACATTGCTAGAGCTTCACCGGCGTGGTGGAAGATGGAGGAGGTTTGAAGAGATCGACGGTCGAAATCGAAGTGTGGGTGTATAAAAGTAAAGAGGACAGGGTGAGGAAGAGATCTAGGGGAGTTAGGAGATGATACGAAGGGAGGTCGAGGCCAACTGTGCTGGGCTGGCGTCGGGGAAGATGAATGCTCTGGTGAGGAGTGGCAACATCGAAGGGGTAGACGGCTCCTGCATGGTATGGCAAGGAACGGAAGATGGAAGGAAGTCCCTCTGCCTATCGTATGTCGCAAAGGGCGACGAAGGCAGAACAAGAAGGTCACTGGAGCTTGGTCAAAGCAGGCCGGGGGAAGGACAAGAAGAGGGTTTTCTGGCCTCAAACCACACTTAGGAGGACAGTCTGGAGATGGGGATCCTCTTATAAAGCCAAGGTTGACATTTAAGCTTGGGAAGAAGCTTGGATAGATCCATTTTTCAGGGAGAAAAATCCCTAAAAATCTCTAGTTCAATTTATCTCTAGAGCTTGATTTACGAAAACTACGCTAACGTGTTCGATTTTGGAAAACCTGTCGTTGTAGTTCGAAAGCGAAGAATTCGTGTTCAACAAATAAAATTTATACCGAAATTAAAATTCCGGGTCGAACACAGGGAGGCGGACGTTTGATTTAAAAACTGCGTGTTTCTTTTTATTTGTTATAGAATAATTCAATTTAGAACTATCTAATTATTTACAATAAATAGAAGAGAGAGAGAGAGTAAGATAGAAAGAGAATATTACACAGAGAAATCAAAATGAGATGTAGAATAAACAAGGAATTTTTGCATTGAAGAGATTGTTCATTACAACTAGAAAGCATAAAACAATTACTCTAGAAAGCGAAAAATTTACTCTAGAAAGCACTAAAAGAATGGAGGGAGAAATGTCCTCCTCGACGGTCGCTTGGAGGACGAGTAGATTAATCTAGAAAGTAGTAAATCTATACTAGAAAGCGGTAAAAAGAATAGGGAGAGAGAAATCCTCCTTGATGGTTGCTTGGAGGACGACGCCTGGACGAAGGAGAACGAAGTGGGACAAAGAAGTCGTGCGGGATCCACTTCTAAAGGGGAACGAAAATTGGACTTTATCACGCGAGAAGCATCCCGGGTGTGGGACAAGCTTCTCATGAGCTTTGGAGGGGTAGAGAGGAGAAAGAAGCGATGAGAATTTCGTATGGAGGGGGTCTCCTTTTATAGTTGCAAGGAGTGGGGGAAAAATGGACATTACAACTTCAAAACAATAAATAAGGGGTCTTTAGTGACGGATAAAACTGTCGCTAAAGCCCCCAACGTGGGCGTAGCCTCCGTGCCCACGCGCGCCTGCTCGGCTGCCCGTGCGCGTAATGCCTACGCACGTCCGTGAAGTCTCAGCCGTCCGATCGCGAGATCGGATGGCTTAAGACGCAACTTCGCCTGCGTGCGATCGCGCGTTACACGCGGGCGTCCAATCGCGCGTCGTCCTGATTGAGCGCGCGCAGCCGTTGGATCGCGATCGTGCGGTCTATCGGAGGCACGCCACCGCTCCAATTTCAGCGTGGCGAGGCTCGAACGCGTGTCCCCGCTTCGCGTTAGAGCGCTCGACCAATGCGCTGGGGTCGCGTTTATGTCGAGCGCCTGACTTCAGCGCTGGCGTGTCGCAGCCGTTGGATCTTAATCCAACGGTGGGGAAAGGTGGATGCGGAGACTGCTGAGATTGCGTGCAGCCGTTTGGGTGGTCGAGATGGCGCCACGTGCCGCCATCTTGGCCGTCCATCTTCTGGAAGTTGTAGATGGTGCCACGGATGTCGGATTGACTCGATTTTTGTGTCGTTGGGCTGCGATCGTCGATTCGAATTCATCTGTGCGGTTGGATTTGTCATCTGAAGTGCAGATTTACACCATCCTGGCCCTTGATCTTCTAGGGTTCCCGGGTCACTATCTGATGCTACGGATGCCTGATTAGGGCGATCTTGGAGTCGTTGAACTCCAATCGTCGCCCTGATCACATCCATACGGTTGGATCTTTGATCCGAGGCCCCGATTAAATGTTTGCCCTGTCCAAGCACATAAAAGGAGACAATTAACCTCCATTTTATTCAAACTACTCTAAATGCAAGGATGATGCATGTTATGCAATATTTATATCATGAAATGCAATCCTATGCTTAAGAACATGCAAAAATAGACATTTTAAGTAGTGTAATTGTGTTTACATCAGATTGCCCTTTTTGTAAGTGATGTAAACATGTTTACACTACATAAGATGTCTATTTATGCATGTTCTTAAGCATAGAATTGCATTGTATACTATAAATATTGCATAGCATGCATCATCTTGCATTTAGATTAGTTTGAATAAAATGGAGGTTAATTGTCTACTTTTATGTTCAGGGACAGGGAAAAATTTTTATTGGGGCCTCAGATTAAAGATCTAACCATACAGATTTGATCAGGGCGATGATTGGAGTTCAGCGACTCCAAGATCACCCTAATCAGACATCTGTAGCATCAGATAGAGATCAGGGAGCCCTGGAAGATCAAGGGCCAATATGGTGTGAATCTACACTTCAAACGATAAATTCGACCGCACGGATGGATTCGGATCGACGATCGCAGCCTAATGGCGCAAAAATCGACTCAATCCGACACCCGTGGCACCATCTACATCATCCAGAAGATGGATGGCCAAGATGGCACCACATGGCGCCATCTCGACCGCCCAACTGACCACCGTCAACTTCTGAAGACACTAGCACCCACGAATCTCCACCGTTGGATCAAGATCCAACGGTTGAGATTGCACCCAACCAGCGCACCCATCCACTGAAGCCGCACCTGAAAGAGCTACCTTGACCGTTGGATCTCAATCCAATGGTCCTGATCGCGTGCACACGATTTGTAAGCGCGACACAAACGCGCTTGTAACACATTGGCCGTACATGCCTTCATGAAGGGAGGATGCACGTTCGAGTCGCGAGGAGCGGGCGAGCGAGCGCAAGGAGTGTTGGAATGTGATCGGTCAACCGCGAGCGCTCATAGTGCCCACTTGCTATCGCACACCTGCGCATGACGCGCCATCAGACACGGCGAGTGCACGATGAGGAGGCAGGCGAGGGTGCATCTTTGCCATTCGATCTTGCGATCGAACGGCCAAGAATCGAAGGACGTAAGCGCGTGTTTCATGCGCAAGAGGCGAGCGGGCGGCGCACGTTGCCCACGATGGGGCTTTAGTGACGATTTTATCCATCACTAATGACCCCTGATTTAATGTTTTGAGATTGGAAAGACCAAATTGCCCTCATTCCTTGCAACTATAAAAGGAGACCTCCTCCATACGAAATCTTCATCCCTTCTTTCTCTTCTCTCCCTCTCCAAAGCTCAAGAGAAGCTTGTCTCACACCCGGGATGCTTCTCAAGAGATAAAGTCCAATTTTCGTCCCCCTTTCGGAAGTGGATCCCGCGACGACGACGACGTGCTGCCTCGTTCCCGTTCTTCCCGCTTCGTTCTTCGTTCTGCTCTATTCCCCGTCTTCCAGGCATCATCCCATCTGGCTCGTCTTCCAAGCAACCGTCGAGGGGGATAATTCTGTCTCCATTCTTTTTAATGCTTTCTAGAGTAGATTTAATGCTTTCTAGTGTAATCGTTTTCTGCTTTCTAGTCGTAATGTTTAGTGTAACAAACAATCCCTTTGCTAATGAATTCCATGTTCATTCTACATCTCTTTTTAGTTTTTGTTTGTAATATTCTCTCTCTCTCATTCTTTCTCTCTCTTCTATTTAGTGTAAATAGATAGATAATTTCTAATTAATTAATTTACTTCATGACAAATAAATTAAACGTGTATTTTTAATCAAACGTCCCCTCCCTGAGTTCGACCTGGAATTTCTATTCCGATATAAATTTTATTTGTTGAACACGAGTTCTTCACTTTTATACTACGACGATAGGTTTTCAAAACCAAACACGACAGCGTAGTAACTCGTAGCTTCAACAGTGAGATTGTCACATATTTATTTTCGTAATATTTATTTATCACACAAATCTCACCTCCTTCGTAAAAACATACACTAATGTGATTCCAATGCAGGTTGTATATTTTGATTCCTTTTATTCAATTTTCCAAGCATTGAATCATTTATCCTATCGAATCAAAATTTCAAACAACCGAGGTTTTATGCATCTGCGATACCACGTGACAAACTATTGTTCCCAACATCCATACCATTGCCACAATAATAATTTTATTTCCCTAACTTATAGAATCATGTGCTTTATACATTTAAATTCTTCAAAATAAGTGGGCAATTTAATTTTGGCACCCAACAAACCTTCTTGGTCACCAAAGCTGTTCTTTATCGTATTTGACTGCCACTCCAATTCAGTTGCCCAAGTCTTCTTCTTCAACCCTTAACCCAGTTCTAGGTTTGGGTGACTATACAATTGATTTGGCTGGCCAAACTCATAATAGAGCAAGTCCTAATGAAGAACCATGTATTGTTCTTCAATCTTAAACATGAATTTGCCCCTAACTTGTTTCTCAACTCTTCCAAACATCTTGACTAAATTTGAATTGTAGAATTTAGACATAAGTTCAAGCTTAATTAAGGAAATATTTAATTAAACTTCTATGAATAAGTCATCATGAAATTTAGCTTAAAACTCGATTATGCTCATTAAAACTCTACAAGGTTGGATCTAAGGAAACATGGGGTCTCTTCCCAATGCTGAGTGTAAACAATGTGAAATTCGTCGAAGAAGATTATTGGGTAATTTGGGTGTCTTCCAGGTTTAGGTGGCTAAAACCTTTGGTCGCCTAAATGAGGTAGATGGATAAGTGATAAACGCCAGTTTATCATCATTCTTATGCATTAAAACAAACCTAGCTCTTATGATTTTACTCCGCAAATGGGTTTTTGGGCTGCATTTAGGCATAAATTAGGTTAGGCATGCATTGCATTTTTTATTGTCTTTTTGATATGTTTTTGTGAGTGTTAGGGATTAATAGATATATAGATCCCTAAAACCCTAGCACTCAAGAAGGCAAATGGTGAAGGAGAAGCTCAAGCTAGCTGGAACTCAGCTTGATCAAGCTCACCACAGTTGGAACCTAGCTCACTTGAACTAGGGTTAGCTCATCCCAGCTCCATTCAGCTAATCTCAATTGAATGGTAGCTCAAGAGAGTTCATCTTAGCTCACCCTAGCTCAAGTTCGCTTAGATCCAACTCAACCTAGTTGAGTCTAGCTCATTTTAGCTCCCACTAGTCCACAGGGAGCTCTAGCTAGGGTGAATTTGGTGTTCTATAATATATAGAGAAAGAGAAGTCATTTCTCATTTCTATATAGAGAAAGAGAAGTCATTTACGATGATTCCTAGGAAGCATGCATCCATGGTTGAATGGTGAAAGCGTCCAACTCATAATTGGCAAATTCGTAGGTTCAATTCCTGCTGGATGCAGGCCAATGCGATATCACATAGGAAGGAAGAGTTGGAATTGGCCTTGGATCGATGGAATCTCATCATCCATACATAACGAATAGCTTAGCTGAGTTGACTGGAGTTCACCCCAGCTCAGATCCAGCTACATTCAGCTCCACTCAACTCCAGCCAGCTAAAGATAACTTCATTTCAGCTCAGGAAGCTCAAGTCCAACTCCCGGGGACTCATCTTAGCTCAACTCAGTTGAGCTAAGCTACCTTAGCTGCCTTAACCAGCTTGATCCTCCCCGGGAGCACCAAACCCAGCTCACCCCAGCTCATTATGGTAGAAGCCAGCTCACTTTAGCTTGGCTTAGCAGCTAGCAAAGAACTAGCAAGCTAAGCCAGCTAGAGTAGCTCTATGCCAGCCTCTTCAGCAGCTGCCGGCTCTAGTTCCAGCTCCAGACTTCTCCTCCTCAGCTCCTCTCTTCAAACCATAGCTCCAATACCTCCTCCTCTACTCCTCCATTAGCTAAGCTAGCTTAGCTTAGCTTAGCTTAGCTTAGCTACGCTCCAACTTCCTTGGCTTGTACCACCCCAAAAACCCACCTAACAACTCCACCCAACTAGCTCCACCTAAGCTCCACATAAGCTAACCTACTTGGCGCCAACCTAGCCTACCCACCACCTCCAAAAGACACCTAAAAGTGGTGCCAAAACCACCCTAATTACCCCCTTTTTGGCGCCACTTTTCCCTCCAAAAATCCCCTTCATCTCCACCACACATCTCCCCTTAAACCCATCTCCACCCGCCACATAACCCCTCCTTCTAGAACCTTTCTTGGCGCCACCTAAGACCACCTTCTAGAAGCTATTTTGGTGCCAACTTCAAGGGGTGCCACCACCCATAACCACCCCCTAGGTGTCTCTTAGGTTGGCGCCAATTGTCCTTAGCCATAGGATCCCCAACCACCTCCATCTCTCCATCTTAGCCCTCCATTCCAAGAGTCACCTTAGCCCCCTTCCTACTCTATAAAAACCCACCACCTACCACCATTTGAGAGCATCCTCCATTAGTGCATTTTTCTACCTATACCCACCTACACCTACGGCCAAGAAGAAGGAGTAGAGAAGAAGATTAAAGGGGCACATCACCAGCCCTTTTGGTGCCTTCTTCTCCCCACTCTCTTCAACTTGGGCCACGCCAAGGAGGAGGACTTTTCTACTTCAAGGAGGATGGCCAGGCAAAGGAGAAGGACCTAGGGTGGACGTCCACCCTTGGAGAGAAGCTTAGGGCATGCCCCCTTAGGGCTTGCTTTGGAGGACCTCACCTTGGCGGGGCATAGCAAGGAAGGCTTTGGAGGACTCTTTTCAAGCTTGGGAGCTACCAAGCTTGGAGCAAGAAGCCCTCTTCTTCACTATCTATCTAGAGGATTTGTGTTTTCTTTTATTTATTGCAATTTTTCTAGTAGTAGAAGCATTCATCTACTAGGCTTTTCTGTAAAACATTTTTTCATTAATCTAGTTGCCTTCTTTGCAATATCTTTGGTTGTATTTTTAATTGCTTTGTTTTTAGCATTCTTCACTCCCTCTCCATAATTATTCTAGGCCTCCACTTGCCTAGAGTGAGCTTAGGGAGAGGCTCTACTTGCCACTTTAGAAGTAGTATATTGAGTTGAAGTGTAAGTCACTTTCCTGCCAACAATTTCGCATGTTGCCTTAATTTCAAAAACATAAAAATGATATATTGAAAAAGACCAAAAAGAAAGTTGAGATCTATTTTGTAAGAAAGAGAATTAATTTTGCAAACATATTACCTCCTTGAACGACCCTAGATACCCCACTATCTAGGAATATAAATTTAAGAGTTGATCGATTTTGCGCATTACAACGACGTACTTTACAAATCACGTAAAATCCGCATCAATAAGCTAATGGCCTATCCCTCTTTATTGCATGCTTGCCTGAATTTAGTCAAGCAAACTCAACATATTGGGCACCTGAAATCTAAGAAACATATCTCTTTTATTTAAATCTCACACAGTTTGTTTGTGAACTTAGTAGATGATGATAGACAAGGAAAATATGGCAAGAAGCTAGGTTTCTCTAGTTGATTATCATTAGGAACCCGATCTTTCCCTAAAATTACAAAGAAAGAGGAACTCTTAATTGTAACACCTAATGCTCCACACGTATGAAGTAGAGATCAAGAAGCTTTAGAATTCCCACCTAACTCTTTAGATTGGCATTAGAACTGCACTGACATCCAACTCAGTTTGAATAAGGATTGGCATTAGAACTGCACTGAAGTTGATTGGTTTTGGTATTAACAAAAGAAATGCCAATTGTTAATACTTGTAGATTAACAATACAAGTTTTAAGTCACATGAATCCATTATTTGTAAGCTCAAGTGTGATACATTTCCATGCTCATGGAAGCAACTAATATTGAAATGTGGTTCGAGACCATATAAAAAATGGATTGAATTCAAGCTCAAGGAATTCAAAGAAAGACTTTTCCTTTTTCAATTTTTAGATCTTTGTAGCCTCCTTGAAAAATCTATTTCAATAACCTCAAATTAACTTAGAGATAATAAGATTTCAATTGTGTAAACAACTTTTCCAATTACAACTTAAAACCAACCTCTTAGCTCCAAAAACATGGCAAATATAGGCATTCACCCTTGGCTACTGGTATGTGTCTCTGTACTAGTTATTGAACCTCACTATAGAGATTTAGCCTACACAAGTGTTGCAAACTTTGAAAATCCAAATGTTAATACATTCATAACAAATACAAAAGTAGCCATTTGTACCTTTTTTAACCATTATCGATACTCAAGCTTCCATACCAACGGTTTACTAATTTGGCTTCTAGACTTTAAAAAATTATACATGAGGTACCATTGTGGTATAACTTTTCAATACCAGTAGAACAACTTGTTATGGCTAAAATATTGATTCCTTACTAATTCTTCCTAACTCAATTTCATTTAATGCTAATTCTTTCTCTAACAGCTAGTACTAAATCACAGAGCCCATAAATAAGCCTACAAAGCATCCCTTTGGAGTACACAAGCATAAGGGAAAAAATCCCTTCTAAGAATTCTCATCTTCTATTGCCTTCATACTCAATTCAAGCTCTCCACTAGGACCTACACTCTAGTTCTCAAAATTCCATTATTGTCTTGATTTCCCTACACTTATCAGAGTACCTCTCAAATATATATTGCATCCTTTATGAAATTTCGATATCCCTCACAAAAAGAAAAAGAGTTTCCCCCAAAACCTCAAAGCAAATCCCAATCCCCAAACCTCTCGAGCACCCAATTCTTCCTTATTTTGCCAAATCCCATTCGCCCAAACATCCCACAAGCCCATCATAAAACCCATTTAGTGCCTTCCACCATCATGCTCTTCTCACACTCATTCATCCCCTTCTATTCCCTACCATTGTGGTGCCTAGTCTCATCCAATACCTCCCAACATCAACCGTCCCCTACTAATCATCGTGGCACCCAATCACACCCTATGCTATAATTATGACTTGAAAGCCAATTTCGAGCCCATTCCTGAATTAAGTACCTCAAGACAAATTTGTCGACACTTGTCTGGTGTGAATCAAGTTAATGTGACCCAACAACTAGAAAACACGTGTTTCGATAAACCCAATCAACCCTCAGCTAAACGTTTCTTGGAATATTTCATATATGATACTGTTATCACAAGCTTTCTTCTACATCGTAGAAATTTGAGTTGTGAAACTCAAGTTATGTACATGCGAAACACATTGATTAGAGTGTAGGTACACGTGAATCGTAATGGGGGGTATTTTTGTCCGAACCAAGTGCTAGCTTTCCAAGATCTAACCCTTCCCTAGTACTATAAATAGTACCCTTTCAAGAACCGTGACTTCGTCACTTTGGTCCTTGCGTCGAAAACTCGAGAACTCACAAGAGAGAGAAGAGAGAGAAGAGAAAGAGAGATGGGAGAGAATGAGAGAAGCGAGAGAATAGGGAGAGAGAGATCCTTCTCTCCCTTGCTAGTATGCACGTGAGAAAGGAGGGTGGGGATAAATACTACCCTCATAAGCCATATATCTAACAAGTAAACTATAGTAAGTCGAATCCTCAAGTGTGTCGAATCCGTACTGTTTGTCAATGTATGAGCGGATTTAGTGTTATAAGAAAAATACAACCAAACAATCACACAAGTAAACTATGCTTTATGTTGTAACCTCCAAAGAAGTTGGGTTTCTCCCTTCCTTCCTTGTGACTTTTAAGGTTGCTTAACATTGGTGTTTTTACCTGCATAAAAAAAGAAGAAAAATTGCATCTAGGGGAAAGAAAGTCACTAAATGCATTATAATAGGAATATGACAAGACTATTAATTTAATGCCTGTAGATAGCATTAATTATTGTCTTGTTAGATGAAATGTAGGCAAATAGGATCTCCCCATTTTTCCCCCTTGCCACATTAGTCATCAATGCACTTATTGTTATCATCGTGACTATCAGAATAACCAGCACTAGTGAAGCAATATATTGTGGTCATAGATCACATGCATGTAGGGTTGCCATCCTCTTTGTAGATGGCCTAGTTTGAAGAGTCTCTTCAATGCTACAATATAAAGGCAAGATTGAAGATATTATAGTGATCATAATCAATTCAAGACATTACGAAGCAAATACTTGTTGGTGATGAGGAAAAGATCCCTATGCATGCATGGTGCATGCAACATGTGGACGAGCTCAAAAGGAAAAAAGTCCACCCAGCTATTCTTCATCCTCTCACCAACCTTCTCATCGACTTCTTTCCTTCTATTGCTACTTGCAGGTCTTCAATCTCAGCTTGGAATTGGCAACTCGCAAATCCCCCACTCCTCTGTTTCATAACTACCTTTCTGCATTTTCCTCTTCCTCCTACTCTTGTTCGCACCACCGTAACCACCACCTCCAACTTACCACTACGACCTCTACCCCACCTCTCTGGCTCCTCGTTGAAGTTTTATGCATCTCAACTCCTCCCTGACTACCACCGGTGGCTTCTTCCTCGTCAAATATAGACGGTTCACCCTCTCCAGTTCTTGCTCAACGTCCCCCTCTTCCTCGACTTCAACTCCATGGATTTCTATCTTGGCAACCATAGCATAAGCTCCCCTCTTTCCCTCTTGTTCATTTGATGTTTTTATTGTAGTTACGATGTATCTTGTTAACTTGCATGAATGTTATTTGTTTTTAAGTAGTCATTTTGTATTTCTTAATTGAGTAGACTATGATTTAGAAGTTTCTAAATCTTTTTAATTTCAGATTGGATATGTGTGTTAGATTTAGATGTCTAATATCACGCATGTTTAATTTTTAGTGTTTTTATAGATTGGTAATTCAATGTACGTTAAGCATGTTCTTTTTTCTCTTACAAATCTAAGTATGATTTTAAAATAGATTCATGTTTTTGTTCATACTGAAATCATTACTTCTCTGAGTTAGAACTTAAGAACAATGATCCTACATTTTTCAAATTGTTAATTTTCCCTCTTTTTAAATAGTTGTTAAGTTCATTTTCATGCTTCTTGTCTTCTAAAAATCCATTAATGCAACATTAGACTTCATATAAGTTTTAAGTTTGAAGTTAATTTTTATTTCTGCTTCAAATTACACAAACTCTCTTAACTAGCTTAATTAGAAAACTCTTTCAAGTCTCCTAGTGAAACGACTCGGATTCACCTATACTCGTAGTTCGATATATAAATTACTCAACTTGACACTCTAATTGAGTTACAACGACGAATTTTTAACAATAGTCACTCTAATTGAGTTACAACTTGACACTCTAATTGTCACCTCAAGATTCATGAAGGGCTCATGACACATGAAGGGTTCACGATGCACACACACAATTGAGTGTTTTCGACACGAATGGCCTCTTCCAACCTAGTGAGAATAAGGGCATCACGTAAAGCCATGACTTATTGTAGGAGGGGCAACATGTGAGGTACTATGCCACATACACTACCCTAGGAGATATTTCTCAATACTTGTAGGGATCCTAAAATGAGAAGTTAGTTCTTCTCATGTGGTTCCGATGTAGGTTGTTCATTTTGATTACTTCTATTCGATTGATCTTCCAAGCATTGAATCATTTATCCTATCGAATCAAAAATTTCAAACAATCAAGATTTTATGCATCCATGATGCCATGCGACAAACTATCGTTCCCAACATCCATACCATTAGCACAATAATAATCTTGTTTCCCTAGGTTATAGATCATATGCTTTCTATCTGCACATTCTTCATAATAAGTGGGCAATTTAATTTTGGCACCGAACAAACCTTCTTGGTCATCAAAGCTATTCTTTATCATTATTTGATTGCCATTCCAATTTAGTTGCCCAATTAACAATTTTAGTTGCCCAAACCTTCGTCTTTGACCCTTAAACTAGTTCAAGGTTTGGGTGCCCATACAATCGATTTGGTTAGCCAAACACATAACAAAGCAAGTCCTAATGAAGAACCATGTCTTATTCTTCAATCACTTAAACACGAATTTGCCCCCAACTTGTTTCTCTACTTTGCTAAACATCTTAACTGAATTTGAAGTGGAATTTAGACATAAATTCAAGCTTAATTAAAGAAACATTAAACTAAACTTCTACGAAGAAGGCATAATCCAATTTAGCTAAAAACTAGATTCTACTCATTAAGAGCCTACAAGGTCAAATCCAAAGAAACATGGGGTCTCTTCCCGATGCTAGGGAGTGAAAATGATGTGAAATTTGTCGAAGAAGATTATTGGGAAATTTGGGTGTCTTCGAGGTTTAGGAGCCTAAAACCTTTGGTCGCCTAAATGAGTTAAATGGATAAGCTCGTGGCCTATCCCTCTTTATTGCATGCTCGCCTAAATTTGGTCAAGCAAACTCAGCATATTGAGCCCCTGAAATCATACGAAACATATTTTGATTGACCAAATAGTAATTTTGGTCCACCAACACCATTTTTATAAACTTCCTAAATCTGTTAGGAGAATACCTATAAATAGGACCCCTCGACTCCCATTTCAAAACACATCTCTCAGATCAATTCCAAAGCAAAAAGTGCTTCTACTCTCTCATGCTTTCGTGTCTCTATGCCAGTTCTCAATGCTTGCTAAAGTGCGACTCTCTAAGGCTCCAAAATTCTTAGTTTGCTTATTTCTAAGGTTCCATAGGATATTTTGTATATTTCTTTATATTCCTGTTGCCTTGATTCGCATCCCAAGTTGTTGGGAGTCTTGTTGTTCTTCTCTTGTCAGGTGTAAAAGAGAAGAAACTTTTGTAAGAGGTTGTATCCACCCTCATTGTTAAGTGGTGTGCTAGTGAATTGACTAGCATTGACTAGTCGAAAAATCCTAAGTTGCGAGGCTTACGTAATATTTTTTACCCAGAAGGGTTTTCACTATAAAATTGAGGTGTGATTTGTCTTATTTCTATGGCTTACACTTTTAATTTTATATTATTTGCCTTGGTACACTATTCACCCCCATTTAGTGCTGACTTATAAGATCCTACAAATACACCAACGGCAACAACGACCTAGTTAAAAAAAGATGAGACAGGTAATTAAGTGTGTAGATAAAAAAGTTTACAAAAGCCCGATAGTTTCCTTGCTTTACTTACTAGCCGGTAGACCTAACATTTTATTTAGCACTTGTTTATGTGCTAGGTTTCAAATAAACCCTAAGGAATCACACCACAGTGCCATAAAAAGAATACTTAGGTATTTACAAAGCAGTGAAGATCTTGGTTTGTTCTATCCTAAGTCAGCCACACTTGACTTATTCTCTTATTTTGATGCTGACTATGTATGAAGTCAGACAGATCGCAAGAGTACTAATGGAACATGTCAATTTCTTGAGAATTCACAAGTCTCTTCAGTCAATAAGAAACAAAATTGTGTTTCTCTATCCACAGTTGAAACTAAATACATTGCTACTTCCTTGTTGTGTTTACAGATCTTGTGGATGAAGAAACACTTAAGATTTTGGACCTTGCTTTGAAAGCACTAGGATTTTATGTGAAAACACTAGTGCAATTAACCTGTCCAAGAATCTCATATAGCATTCAAGAACTAAGCACATTGATATCTACCACCACTTTCCACTTTTTGAGAGATTATGTTCTCAAAAAGGAAATATCATTAGAGTTTGTTGAAATTGAAAGTTATCTAGCTGATATCTTCACAAAACCATTAGCAAAAGATAGATTCATCACAATTAGAAGAGAACTAGGTTTCACAAGACTACAGGAACATTGAATTCATCATAATATTAAGACTTGCCTATTGTTGATGGATCAAACATATCACCTTGATCGATCAACCCCTTTTGATCGATTGTTAACTCCAATTCGTCGATGTTTTAAGAAATGCATTATAGTATAGGACAAAATCGCATCAATCAGTTAAATTCATAACTCAGAAAAGTCTGAGATCATTCGCAGGGAGCAAAAATGGCAATTCAATCCACTAATCACAAATATATTCAGTAATATGATCAAAATCTTGCTCAAAATGAAACAGAATAATATATCAATAGAATCAAATGTCAGAGTGCAAAAAGATGTGGTTAAAATGGTGATTTAAATCACCAAATTAACCCAAGAATATTAACCCACAAATATCTCAAATATATGAATAGTATTTTCAACTCAAATGCCATGTCAGTAAGCAATCAAACATTTCCATAGTGGCTTTAGCCTCAGGACTCAGATGACAGAATCCAACATCAGACAGCTTAAGTGTAAGCCACTACAACAACTTCAAGAGACTCAAGGGTCTTTCACCTTCTTTCTTCTTTCAAACCTCAAGAGAGAGACTCAGCAATGAAGTACCACAGTGACAGAGGCTTCTCAATTTTGACTAAGTGTCGAGAGATAAGGAGGCAGCGCAAAAACCCCCTCTCTCTCTTTCCTTCTCTCTCTTATACTCGATTGATCAGGTAACCGAGTGGGTATTCAGATCCGGATAGGGGACCAGGGCTACCAGGCGTGGTGGTAGCTGAGGAGTGAGAATGTGCACTAAGGGACCTGACCCCTTGTGTGCTTGGGCAACCGGGATAGGTCATAAATTCAATTTATTCGCTCCAGGGGGTGTGCCACTCTACGATGTGGGACAAAACGTCCCACTCCCTTCATGTACGTCTGTTGTGATGAAGCTTCTCCAAATGCAACAACTGTAGAGGGTGTGGGCTTTTGTTGACCACCTAGGAGGATGCCTGGGAGTACTCCGCATCACCTAGAGCTAGACTGGATGAGGAACAAGGCAAGAACGATGCTTCAAGGTTCCTTGAAGCTGCTACGTCAATGCCGGCGAAGGGGAAAACACCTGAAACAATGAAGATGGCCTAAGGGCCTCATTAGAATAGCTTAGTAGATGTGCACAGGTGCAGCGAATGTGATGGTGGCGGTGGTGTGCAGTGAGAGTGGTCGTGGTGTGCTAGCGAAGGTGGAAGGTGAGTGCGATGGTGGAGGTGTTTGGGGAAGTAATTGGTGTAGCAATCCCCTCAATTTCTTGACGGTTTTGCTCACGTGGACATGTCGATGGTGTAGGAGTCAAAGGCGAGTGGTTTGGTGGCATGTAGCAAGTTGTCGGGGTCACCAGAGGTATGCCGGAGACGGGGGAGACGACGGTGGAGCGGGCGAATTCGTGGTCGAAATCAAAGTCTAGAGGTGCTGGGGTGATCAGTTGATGAAGAGGATCTGAGAATAGGTGCTAAAGGACGAGGAGGATACAAAGGAGGCATAGGCCGTGATGAGCCGGCACCGGAGAAGGTGAATGCTCCGAGGAGGAGTACAGTGACGAGGAGGGGACCGGGGAGCGTCGCACTGGTATTGCGAGACACGGATTGAATAGGGGAGTCAAAACCTGCCGCCTATTATATGTGGCGACCGGCGAGGGAGTCAGAGGTAGAGGGTCACTAGAGTGGAGCTTGGAGCATGCCGAAGAGGAAGAGGAAGAAGGTTTTATGGCACAAAAACTCACTGAGGTGAGGAATGCCATGGGGGGTCTTTTATAGGCTAGGGGAGCTTGAGGAAGAGGAAACAAGATTCAAAGTTTGCATAGGATTCAAGAAGAATCCCACTGATTTAGTGGGTTCGCACGCACAAATCAGTGGATTTTAGGAATCAGAATCAATTCTAATAGGTTTTCCTAGGTGTGAACATCAATCCCACCAAATTTGGTGGGATTTGATTGCGATTAGAGTAGGATTTAGCCTGGTCAAAGCCTGCCTGGAGGTGGGTTGACCTCCAATGGCAGAAAGGACCGATTTACGAAGAAGGTGAAGAAGTTGGGGGGCTTTTTGTAAGGATTTCGAAAGATGAGGGGTTATTTGAGAGAATAAGAGTCAGACTTGGACCACAATGCAAACTAAGTCAAAATAATCTTAGATTAGGCCCAAATTTTGGTATAAACCTAATTTGGACCCAACGAATTTAATGGTGAAGTCAGATTTAGGTTTTGATCAAGTTTGACTGGGTAAATTATGCAGAAGCTCAAATTAGGGCAACTTTCTATCTGTGACTCTATTTTAGGTCAAAATAGGTTCTGATGGTCAAATCAAAGATACCAAATCCTATATAATATTTTTCTATGAATTTTAGAGGGTTTAGGTGAATTTTATCATGACTAAAACCTTAGTTAATTAAGCAGGTCTCTTTTTAGGCTTCTAGATGTCCATTAATTCTTGAAATGCTTGAAAACTCGTTTCTATCTGCATATACCCTCTTATTGGATATTAATGACCATATGACCTTTAATAAACCCCTGAAATACCCCGTGGTTATTCTATAGTTGTGAAATGTAAATAACCCTGGTTTCTTATCTTCTCAAAATAGAACATTATGCTTATATGACCCTCTAATGGTTATGTAGGAGCTTTTATCAACTTTATCAGACCAAATTGAGCTAGTTATGGATCATGATGGTGTTCTCATCATCGATCAAAACCATACATTTGACCTATCAAATCTAGAGCTTGCAGCAAAACTCCCTCCACAAATTTCAAAGGTTAATCAATCAACCCTTAATTTTGATTGACCAATGTTTGGGTGGGAAATTTTCCTCCAATGGAAATTCAAATTATCGATCAATCTAGTTATCGGATTGACCAAAACAATATTTTGATTAACCAAATCTGGGCGAAATCAAATCCATCAAGAATTGTGTTTTTCTCCTCTAATCACTCCAATCTTGTTTCCGATCAATCTCTAATCATAGATCTAAATTCCTAAAATAATACTACCTCATTTACTAAGCCGATTATCTATGAAAATTAAATTTTTTGCCATCATTATTTACAAAACAAAAACCATCTCACCTCCACCTTTCAAACAACTCACCCAAAAGACCCCACCACCACCGTCCCTACACTAACATACCCGATCCCCACAATACCTCCCACTGACCAAACCCTCCTTTATCGACCAACACCCTTTGCTACTGCCACCGACCAATACTTGATCAATCGACCAACGCTACTCCCTCTCTGGCGACCATCACTTCCTCTCCCTCGTCATCATTCATCCTTGACGACCACCACCTCCACCAGCAACCTTCCCACATTGCTACCTCCATAGATCGACCTAAGTTGATCTTAGTAAACTCCTCCCTAAATTCATGTCTTTATTATTATTTCAATTCAAACAATCTATCTTGTTTTGATGTGAGATTGTTGATTTTTTTCTTGTTATGTTTCTTATACTTGATTCTCGAATCATGTATTGATCTTGCCTTAACTTGAACCATCTCAAGATTATTAGAATGATTTCAACTTGTTTATGATCCATTCTCGCCATTGTCAGTGCATAAAAATGTGTTTTTGATCGATCAACTTTCCATATTGATCGACCTAAATCGTGATTTATGGTACCTTAAAGATCTAGAGTTGATTGACCAACCACACTTTTTTTATCGTTACCCCCAAGCCTAGCTTTTGCTCGTCCCTTAGCAAAATTCTATGGATCAAACCAGTTATCTAGGTCAGATGTAACCGTCAGGATGCCCTACTAAGCTGCATCTCTAAATCTTAATACCAACAATAGGCCTAGAGGTACTCAAGTACTAGCCTAGATCCTGACCTGACTAGCTTTCACCTCAGTCTGCCGCGAAGGTTTTTAAGGCCCACAGGAACTATCCTAAGGTTCTTTGGACCTAGTGGTTAAAACACCCGTGCTTGTAACATGGTTAGCTTAGGTTTAGTTTGCTAGTGCATTATTTTGTAAGAGAGAGGGATAGAAGAAGATTTTCATTTGTGGAGAGCTTCCTCTCTCTTTTTCTTTTCATTATATTTTTCCTTAGATCCAACCTCGGATTGGCCCTAAACACATTCTATATCAGATTTCTTGTCCCCACCATCAATCCTCTCAGGGTCCCTAGCAATCGATGCTTGGACATAGCATCTCCCATGGAAACTGTAGATCCATACGGGAGGGGGTGAGATTTGCAGAATAAAAGAAAAGTGCAGAAATATAAATAAAACAATCTCACAAAAAGGACAATCACACAATGCACAAGTGATTTTAAGGTGGAAACCCAAACCGGATGAAAACCACCACCTAACCCTCTCGAGTTAGGATTTTCCGATTGACCAAGTCGATCAAAATCTACTAACGAACTACTTTAACGAAGGTAGTTCAACCTCTATTACAACCACACTATAAATATGAGGGTAGTGTTCCTCAGACCCCTTCTCTTCACAAGAAGGATTTTGTCCCTCGATAGAAACGGGAATTCGCAAAGTGAATACCCAACCAATTAACAAAGAAAAATACAAATCAAACCTATAGAGCCACAAAGAATAAAACCTAGCTACTATAAGTAAAGATTACTTCCCTTTGCTGAAAGTGCATCGACTTGACACGAGTGTGTGAACCACATAAAGGCACGACAAGGCTTTTGATGAGAACCTCATCATGAGCCATAACTAGCTCATTTTGACCTAATACAAAGGATAAAAGCTCCTACATAACTCAAGGAAAGGCTTAACTCAGAGAATTCTGAGTTTAAGGAGAAAACAAGTCATAGGGGGTAAAAAAGTGATTTTACCAATATAATCTGCATACAGGTCCAAACATAGGTCAAACAAACCGAATAAGAAGGAAAGTGGGATGATCTGATAAGGGCTATAGCAATTCCAAGGAACTAAACGATAATCTGTAACCTTAAAACAAACCCACTTCAATTCACGAGGTTCGAGGCAAAGTAAAAATAGAATAAACCCTCTAAAATTCATAGAAAAAACAATCTCTAGGGTTTAGAACCTTCAATTTGGCCTTCGGAACCCATTTTTACCTACATTGAGAACCATGCCCAAATAATAACTTAATTTAGGTTTTTATGTAAATTGACCTGTCAAAAAAGGTTTTATCTAGAAATAGAATCCACCATCAGAATCCTTAGGTCCTAATTAGTCACGTATAAAAACTTGAGCCTAAGAAGAAACCTTCTTGACCAACTTTACATCTTGGTCCTCATCTATTTACTTTTTGGCCCTGAACTTTTGAACCCTCGCATTTTGGCCCCTAACTCTTCTTCGTTCTTTACATTCAGGTCCTCCCTGCAAAACCTGCCAGCACCATGCTCCGGCGACCCTGCGCGGAGCATGGCGCCGCGCAGAGGAAGGGGGAGGGCCTGCCAAGCCTAATGGGGATGCCCTGCGTCGTCAGCCGTCGCAGGAATACCCCCCTGGTCGCTGCAACCCACCATACCGGCCGTGTGAACGCACGGACGGTATGGGTCTCCCTCCTTCGGTGTCCTCCGGCGAGGGAGACACGTCGTCTCCCTCCACCCTCCTCTCTGGTTCGGCCCCTATAAATACCCCCGTCGCTCCACCGTTCTTCGGAGCTCGGTCCTGACGGAGAAACGCCCTCTTTTCACTCTCTTCCCACTCCTATAGGAAGCCCTCCAGCTCCGGCGGTTTTTCCCTCCTCCTCCTCGTCGTTCTACTGCACTACCAGCAGCAGGGCTGCCTTCCCCTACTCTTCCCGCGCCGCGTCGCACCCAGCGCGCGCCTCTCCAGCCCTCTCCTTGCCGTCGCTCCTTCCTCTGGGCAGCTTCTTCTCCGGTGACAGTCGATACGACTGTCTCCTGTTCCGGCCCCTCCTTGTCCTGTTAAGTAGGTATAACTTCTCACCTTTCTCCCCTCTTCCTTTTCCTCACTTTAAACCCTTACTGTCGCCCTCGATTCCGACCAATCGCCCTCACCTTCTCCACCTCTGGCCACACTCCGGCGACCCGCTCCCATCACTCCAGCACCCCACATGGCTTGCCGACCTGCACATAATCTCCGCCTCCTCACCCTGATCCATTTCCGCCCTTCCAATTCCCGCCACCCGACCTCTGCAAATCCACCGAACACACCCACTTCCCGACCCACAGTCCGACCTAGGGCAGCCCTCGCACGCCGCCCCACGCCTCGCCACCACCCGCACGAGCTTCGCCGCACTCTGGCGAAGCTCCCGGTACCTTCTGATTAGGCCGAGAGGCCGTTTTGCTGTGAACAGGCCACCCGACCTCCGCCGCCATTGCTGTGCAGAAGGAGCTGCCTCCGCCTGCAGCTGCAGCCTCGCTATGCCCAGATCAGGCTCTCAGGTTACGTGGGGTGTCTTCGCGAAGAGCCCCAGGTTCGCAGCAGGGGCGAGGGCCTCGTGTAAAGCCGCAGCTACCAGCTGGTTCCTCCGGGCAGGCGCCAAATTGGGGTGGGACATTTAGTCCCACCTCGGAAGGCTCTGGAGCGGCGCAGCGATACAAATTGAAAACGTGCTGGAGGCTTATTGCCTCAGCACACGGGGTGAGGTCCCTCTCACACCGTCTCACCGGGCCCATCCGCGAGCTCATCACGCGGATCCGACCGACCCGACCCGACTTGTCTGGCACTCCTCGCCCACCACGCACGCCGGTGGGCCTGGACCCGGGTGCGACCTGTACCCGACTACCCGGCATCTCTGGGAGAGCTTTCCTAAGAGCGGCTTCTGTGAGAGAGAAACGCGGGGGGGGGGGGGGCGGGGGGAGGGTAGAGTAGGTTTTGACGTCTCTGATTGGAACTTTGAGTGTGCAGGCACAGGTGAAGGGACTGCGGAAGGGCTGAAGAAGAAGAAGAAGACTGAAGGAAGGAGCACCGAGCGGCACTGTAGCAGCGGCGACTTAAGTCGTCTGAGTGGAAGGTCAGACGACGCTCTGAAGGCAGAAAAGAAAGAAGAAGAACATCACCACTGCTGCAGATAAAGAAGACAGAAAGAAAAAGAAGAAAGGAGGAGAGACAACGTCCTGACAGCAAAAGCAGAAGAAGAGCACGAGAAGGAGATTAGCAGAAAGAAGTAGAAAGAAGATCTGAAGAACAAAAAGCAGAAGAAGAAGACCACAAGGAGATAAACAAAGAAGAAGAAACCAAAAGCCAAAGTGAAGAGAAAACAAAGAGAGAAGAAGAAGCCAAATTTTCATTTCTCTCCCCCTCTCTCTCTCTTTATTTTTGTAATAAGAATTTGTACCCCTAGAATACAACTTGCTCCCTGAGTTCGACCTCGGGAACTCTTTATTTTTCGAGTAAAAAAATTATATATTTGAAATGATGGCAATAACTGGCTATACTACAACACTATAATAAAACCTAGTTATCTCTGGCCACCATTTTTCATTTGGCGTCGTTGCTGGGGAGCAACGGCTATTCTAGAGGTAAACATTCTTGTTTCCTTTTAGTTTCTGATAATCTCCTCTCTTTTGTGCAGCTACAGGAAATCAAGAAGACAAGCAACCGCACGACAACCACTCCGAGGACAGGTAATTTTTTCCTCTCACTATTAACCCCTAAACTCTAAAGAGGAGGAAAAGAAAATATAGGGCTAACCTGTCTTCCATACTTAGTAACCATAAAATGTTGCATGTTTTCAACCCATTATTCCTGCACACTATTAAGGGTATTTAAGGGCTAACACATTCTTGCTTGAGCCCTAATTACCCAACAAAGAGCTAATTGGACCAAGTAGAGCCAACCTAGGATCCAACACTAGGGACTTAGAGACACACTCCTTAAGCAAGAATTGAGAAAACCAAATGAAGTGTGCCCAAGCCCTTGTCTGAAAATACCTATTCAAAGAAAACCTAAAACAATTGGCTCTCTAAACACTTGAACCCTAAAAGACAAGACCCAAAAACTCTCAAAGGAAACAAGAGGTAAAGTTGCCCCCTTGGGTCAACCAACCTTAAATTAGGTCACTCTTTGCACTCAAAAAAAAACTAAAAGTTCAAGTGAAACCTTAAGCACCCTGATCTTAAAGTAAAAATTGGTAGACTTAAGAGGTCAAGATCCCCATTCTGGTCTACCTGGAACCGCAGTGACAAGAGAGGTCGGGTGGGGGAAACCCTGTAACCCGTGGGGACGCTCTACCGTGTAGGGGTCTTTGCGGGACTCTCCCTCTCTGGCTGCCCAGGTAATTCTCAGGTGGACGATCTTTCTAATCAAGGGGTCCATCTGCCCCGCACCTCTATAGTCACCCGACACATTTTTGGGTGTCTTGATTGGGTCCAGCACCTTCTAAACTCATCTCTTCCAACAGTGCATGTACGGTAGGAGGTCCTTAAGACCACCCTTATGACCTCCTTTAGAAATTCACTCTCGTCAAGGCCAAGCCTCGACGCCCGTGTTTGTGCAGCAACCCCCTCACATTATTCTCTCTTCTGATTCAGAACCAAGTTCTTCACCTTCTTCTTCCCCCATCATGGCTCAGCCAGTTGAGGAAGAAAACAATCTGGAGCACCAGCTCTAGCGACTCAATGACCTCTTCCAAAACTTCGTGCACCCACCACAGCGTCCTATGATGCGGGACCACTACAATCCTGCTGTGGTGGCTACTGAGCCTCGAGTCAGAATCCCGACTGGAGGACCTGATTTCGAATTGAAGCCCAACATGATTCATGCTATACCTAAATTCCATGGGCTTAATTCCGAAGATCCCTTCAAGCACATCAAACAGCTAAAGCATCTGGCCCAAACTTTTGGGTCAGATGCGCAAAATCAGGATATTCTTCTCATGAAGATGTTCTCCTTTTCTCTTATGGACAAGGCCGCCCATTGGTATCAAACTCAGACCAGGCCGATCAACACTTGGGAAGAACTTCAATCCGAGTTTTTGAAAAAGTTTTTTCCCGTTGGTCGGACCAACGCCTTGCGCCATCAGATTACGCACTTCACTCAACAATCAGGAGAACCTCTCCATGAGGCATGGGATCGTTTTCAGGATCTCATGAGAAAGTGCCCCCATCACGGAGTTCCTAAATGGGAACAGGTCCAATCTTTCTACCAGGGACTCCGTGAGGACATCCGCCTTTTCGTCAATGCAACTTGCGAAGGAAATATCATGGGTCAACATGAAGACACCGTGTGGGAGATTCTCGAAAACATGTGCGAGAACTCCATCAACAATGACTCCATGGGATTATTCAACAGGACGAATACCCGCGCAGCGACGAATCTTAGGGGAGCACATGTGACGCAGGGCCTGTCCGCATCAGTCGACCTGGAATTAATGGCCAGTCGATTGGACAAGGTTTCAATCATTGAGAAGAAGGTGGATGAGCTGACTCAGCACTTGTAGGGAGCCACCTCTGCGCGTAACTCCTTTGCACATCCTCCTTCCACACAGGAAACTGTGCAAAACATTCTCCACCGATCTTCCCCTAGGATGGATCCATATCCATCCCCATCTGATTCTCGGATCGGAGGATCATCCGATCCTATCTACACCAGCCCGGGGAATTCCATTCCCCCTTTCCCTGATTCTCTAGAGGTTCCTCAGACCTGCGAGGACCTCAACGCCATCTAGAACGACCCATTCTCCAACACCTACAACCCTGGATGGCAAAACCATCCCAATTTTCAGTGGGCGGGAAATTCCCAAATCCAAAGACCACCTTTTCAGTCCCGCCCACAGCCCTCTCGTCATTACCAGCTGCCTCAGCCTCGACCCAACCCTACTTATCCATCAGGGCCAAATCAGGATCAAATGTCCCTAATCCTTCAGACTCTGGCTGACATTCAAAGAACGAATGCGACTATTCAAAAACAACACAAGGACGAACTTACAGAGGTTAGGACTCAGTTGGCCCAGTTGGCAAATTCTCACCAGCCAGGCACACTCCCTTCCCAACCTCTTCCTAACCCGAATAACGTGCTGACCCAGAAGCGCGTTATGAATCCAAATTTAGGCCACGCACAATGGATTTATCAGGCCCCTACTACTCCATCTCCAGATGAGATGGATGCTACAACTTCTTATGTGGGATTTCAGCAGCAGCCACCCCTCTTACCAAACCCAAACCAAAATCAGGCCGGATTAAATTCTGTAACAACACGTAGTGGTAAAACAACTCAAGACCCGCATTATCCGAACCACTCCAAGCCTGATAACCATGACCCTAGGATAGTTATCCAAGATACCACTGTCCCAGATCAAGAACCCGGACCTATCCTAGAAGAACCAACCAAGGTCCCATTCCCTGAAGCCTTAACCAAAGGGAAGAGACGAACCAAGCCCGTGGCACCTGAGGAGGACCTGGTCAAGCTCTTTGAGCAGGTCCACATAAACATCCCCTTGATGGATGCAATCCACCACGTACCGGCTTATGCACGATTTTTAAAGAATGTGTGTACACCCCAGCGTAAGCCGCGAGCCAAGAGTGGGAGTCCAATTGTTCTGTCAGAGCAGTCCAGCTCTGTAATCCTAAGCAGACTCCCACCCAAGGCTAAAGATCCTGGTACTCCCCTGATTTCCTGCAAGATAGGTGATACACAGTTTGATAGAGCATTGCTAGACTTGGGTGCTTCCATAAATCTGATACCCACATCCTTACTTAACCATCTAGAAGAATCTGAGCTGAAACCAACTAAGGTAACATTACAATTAGCAGATCAATCTATAAAGTCACCAAAAGGGATTCTCGAGGATGTTATTGTAAGAGTGCGGGATTGCTACTTTCCTGTAGACTTCATAGTCTTAGATATGGACGCACCTGAGAACCCTAGGGATACACCAATCATTTTAGGGAGACCTTTCTTGGCTACTGCTAGAGCCAACATTAGCTGTGAGGAGGGCCAAATAGATCTCAAATTTGGGAATCAAACACTGAAAATTGATATATTTAAGGCCCAACAAGGAATCAATTGCGGTGTCATCGAACAGATTTGTGACATTAGGACTTTGGTTGATGAAACACACTTCCAGAATGATCTAATTATACCTCATCAACCGCAGAAAGATCTTGATCCGCAAACTGAGGAGTCGAATCCAGATATGAACAACCCAGTAACTCCCACCCTTGAACCTCACATCTATACTGAACGACCCGCTGCTGCTGATAACCCCATCCTCGAACTGAAACCCCTTCCTGCTCACTTGAAATACATCCTTTTGGGTTCTAATCAGACCCTTCCTGTGATTATCAATTCCAACCTCAGTCCTAAATAGGAATCCCGTCTGATTGTTGTCCTCCAGCAACATCGCAGAGCCATCGGGTGGACTCTCGATGATTTGACTGGAATAAGTCCCTCTTATTGTACTCATCATATCTATTCAAAAGAGGGCACACGACCTTCTCGTGAAATGCAGAGACGCTTAAACCCCAATCTGTAGGAGGTCGTGAAAAAGGAGATCATCAAGTGGTTAGATGCCGGAATCATCTACCCCGATCTCCGATAGTCGTTGGGTGAGCCCAATTCAGGTCGTGCCCAAGAAGGCAGGACTCACCACTATAACGACTGAGACTGGAGAAATCATTCCTACCCGATTAGCCAACTCGTGGAGAGTCTGTATAGATTACCGTCGACTCAATTCCTCCACGAAGAAGGATCATTTCCCACTACCCTTCATTGATCAAATTCTTGAAAAACTTGCGGGAAATAGGTTCTTCTGCTTTCTTGACGGGTACTCCGGTTATAACCAGGTGGCAATCCATCCTGAGGACCAAGAAAAGACCACGTTCACCTGCCCCTTCGGAACATACGCTTTCCGAAGGATGCCTTTCGATCTTTGCAATGCACCCGCTACTTTTCAGCGATGCATGCTTGCCATATTCTCAGATATGGTAGGTGATTATCTGGAAGTCTTCATGGATGACTTTTCAGTTTTCGGAGCATCATTCGACGATTGCCTCCAACACTTGGTCCAGATACTCAGGCGGTGCATCGATGTGAATTTGGTTCTTTCTTGGGAAAAGAGCCATTTCATGGTGCCTGAGGGAATTGTCCTGGGGCACTCAATTTCGGAAAAAGGCATCCAAGTGGACCGAGCTAAGGTTGATCTGATTTCTCACCTTCCTATGCCTAGCTCGATCAAGGACATCCGATCTTTTTTGGGGCATGTCGATTTTTATCGACGATTTATCCCTGATTTTTCAAAAATCGCGTGCCCCCTGACCACTCTTCTCTCCAAGGATGTACCTTTCGAAATTTCCCAGGAATGCACTCAAGCATTTGAGATCCTGCGTGACCGAGTAACCCAAGCCCCGATCCTACAGTCCCCTGATTGGTCTCAACCCTTTGAGATCATGTGCGATGCATCCGACTTCGCTGTAGGAGCGGTTTTGGGGCAGAAAATTAACAGGAAACCTGTGGTCATTTACTACGCCAGCAAAACACTCGATGAGAATCAGCGTAACTATACGGTTATTGAGAAAGAGCTGCTAGCTGTAGTATTTGCCCTAGAAAAATTCAGATCGTACCTTCTGGGTTCCCGTGTCATCATATACTCGGATCACACAGCTGTGAGGCATCTCCTTGCAAAGAAGGACACGAAACCTCGATTAATCCGATGGATCTTGCTGTTGCAAGAATTCGATCTTGAGATTCGCGACAAGGCGGGAAGGCAGAATGTGGTAGCCGACCATCTGTCCCGTCTTCCTTCTGAGATCATTAACCCTTCCGGACCCATCACTGAGCATTTTCCCGATGAGCACCTGCTGACTATCGGTACTAGCCTTCCATGGTTTGCTAATGTAGTAAATTACTTGGCATCTCATCAGATCCCGTCCGATTGGCCGAAGGCCAAGAAGGACAAATTACGCTCCGATGCCAAGTATTACATTTGGGAAGACCCGTACCTCTTCCGCATAGGTGCTCATCAGATCATCCGGAGATGTGTCCCGGAAGAGGAAATCAGCAATGTCCTATCTTTCTGCCATGACCAGGCATGCGGTGGCCATTTCCCCGGGCATAAAATCGCATCACAAGTCCTCCAGTGCGGCTTTTACTGGCCCACACTGTTCAAAGACGCGTACAGTCACTGCAAGGCATGCAGTCGTTGCCAGACTTTGGGCAACATGAGCCATCGCGACATGATGCCTATGCAACCGATTCTAGTATGCGAAATCTTTGATGTTTGGGGGATTGATTTTATGGGCCCCTTTCCTATTTCGGATGGTTTCGAATACATAGTGTTGGCTGTGGACTACGTGTCCAAATGGATCAAAGCCATACCGACCCGAACCTATGATCACAAAATCGTTCTGAAATAATTCATCAAAACATTTTCTCAAGGTTCGGGATTCCTCGTGCAATAATCTCTGATGGGGGGACCCATTTCACAAATGCTCAGTTTAGGTCACTGATGACCAAATACGGGGTGTCTCACCGAATCTCTACTCCTTATCGCCCCCAAACTAATGGTCTAGTTGAGCTGTCTAATCGGGAGATCAAGAAAATCCTGCAAGTCACTGTTCGGCCTGACAGGAAGGACTGGTCGTCCCGACTTCCGGAAGCATTGTGGGCCTATAGGACCGCCCACAAAACCCAATTAGGCATGTCTCCCTTTAGACTGGTGTACGGAAAGGCGTGTCACCTTCCCGTAGAACTGGAGCATAAAGCCTATTGGGCAGTACGGAACTATAATCTAGATTTTTCAAAGGCTAGAACCCACAGAAAACTTCAAATCAGCGAGATCGATGAATTACGCCTAGACGCGTATGAGAGCTCGCGAATCTACAAGGAGTGGGTTAAAGCCTTCCACGACAAGCATATCTCGAGAAAAATCTTTCATCCTGGTCAGAAGGTCCTACTCTTTGATGCCCGACTCAAACTTTTCCCAGGAAAGCTGCGATCCAAGTGGGTCGGACCATATTTAGTCCAACAAGTTTTTAGAAATGGAGCTATCGAAATTAGTCCACTCAGCCACAATTCCGAACCTTTCATCGTGAACGGTCAGAGACTCAAGCCGTTCATTGATGTGACTTCTACTGATTTGGCTGAAGCATCTTATATCCTCCATTCCCCTTGAGCTTATTGCACCCAGCCGATGGCGTAAAACTCAGCGCTTAACGGGAGGCAACCCGTCTTTTTCCAAGAAAAAAAAAATCCAAAACTTTTTCTAACACCTTTTTGCACTTAAGGTTCACCCTTGTAGACAGCCGACCCCACCTCAGATGCTTGCATCGGGGATTAGAAATCGTCCGCAAAATTCAACCCGACCCATTCACTCATCCAAATTTCTGTCTTAAGGAATGAACTAAGTTGACTAAAAACCCCCTAGGTTACAATGAGGACATTGCAAATCTTAGGCATGGGGGGGTATGAAAGTGTAAAACTTGTAAGAAAAGGTTTCAAACAAAAAATTCACATATGCCAAAAACACCATAAAATTAAAAAAAAATTTCGAAAAGGAATAAGAGGAAAAGAGGAGAAGGAAATTTTGTGAAGGAGAGGAGAAAAGAAACAAAATGAAAAAGGAGCACAAAATTATGAGAAAAAAAGTGATAGTCATTAGTAAGGAACTAAGGAATTAACCTAAGTTCTAGACCTCATTCAAGAAAATAACTGAAAAGTGCATAATGGGATTAGTAAGAACGCAAACCTTAGGCATTCTTGAATAGACTCTTAGTACCCATTAAGATCTAGACATTCCTCAAGAGGTTGAGGAAAATGAAAAGCTGAAGTATTAGGTCTAAGGCTTAGGGAGTATTTGGCCTCGTTAACTAATTTTTGGTTTACGGGACTTAGCAACCTAAGCACCCTAACCTCACACACAGCCTGGTTCAGTAAGCGTAAAAATCAAAATCACGCAGAAGCATCGCAAAATTCTGAAAAATACACCTAGAGTAGGAGCGGCCGATCAACACAAGTTGATTTGAACGAGTTCCCAGCACAGAGAGGCGGGAAATCCCCTCGAAGATGCGTAACAAAATATCATCTCCTCGGTGCTTGTCTCTTAGGATATTTACATATCCTACTGGGGGCATGTAAGCACTCTGCTGGTTCAGATTCCATGGATGGCATTATCTCGAAGTGTCAATTGCCAGGGTCTGGATTCGGCCACAGAACACCATGGATGGGATTATCTCGAAATCCCAATAGCCAGGGTTCCGGGGGTTGCCATGGGCGGTGCTATCTCGAAGCATCGATTGCCAGGAACCCTTGAGGATTGATGATGGGAGCAAGGAATCTGATACAGACCGTGTTGAAAAGCCAATCCTAGGCTAGAACTAAAAAGAAAAAGAGAGAGAAAACTCTCCAAACAGAAAAACTTTCTATCTCTCTCTTATAAAACGCACTGCGAACTGAGCCAGGGCTAAAATCATTTCAAGCATGGGTGCTTTAACCACAAAGTCCAATAAACCTTAGGTTAGTTCTTGTGGGCCTTAAAAACCTTTGCTAAAGACTGAGGCTAAGGCTAGACAGATTTGAATCTTGATTGGTACTAGAGTACCTTTTAGGCCTATGGTCAGCATTCTAGCCTAATCTAAGCTCAAATGAAAAAGCACTTATCTGAAGCTATTAAGAACTTCATGGTCTAGAACAAGGGTTGAAACCTTAAGTTTTTGCTAAGGGACTAGCAAAAGCTAGGAATGGGGGTATGATGAGAACCTCATCATGAGCCATAACTAGCTCATTTTGACCTAATACAAAGGATAAAAGCTCCTACATAACTCAAGGAAAGGCTTAACTCAGAGAATTCTGAGTTTAAGGAGAAAACAAGTCATAGGGGGTAAAAAAGTGATTTTACCAGTATAATCTGCATACAGGTCCAAACATAGGTCAAACAAACCGAATAAGAAGGAAAGTGGGATGATCTGATAAGGGCTATAGCAATTCCAAGGAACTAAACGATAATCTGTAACCTTAAAACAAACCCACTTCAATTCACGAGGTTCGAGGCAAAGTAAAAATAGAATAAACCCTCTAAAATTCATAGAAAAAACAATCTCTAGGGTTTAGAACCTTCAATTTGGCCTTCGGAACCCATTTTTACCTACATTGAGAACCATGCCCAAATAATAACTTAATTTAGGTTTTTATGTAAATTGACCTGTCAAAAAAGGTTTTATCTAGAAATAGAATCCACCATCAGAATCCTTAGGTCCTAATTAGTCACGTATAAAAACTTGAGCCTAAGAAGAAACCTTCTTGACCAACTTTACATCTTGGTCCTCATCTATTTACTTTTTGGCCCTGAACTTTTGAACCCTCGCATTTTGGCCCCTAACTCTTCTTCGTTCTTTACATTCAGGTCCTCCCTGCAAAACCTGCCAGCACCATGCTCCGGCGACCCTGCGCGGAGCATGGCGCCGCGCAGAGGAAGGGGGAGGGCCTGCCAAGCCTAATGGGGATGCCCTGCGTCGTCAGCCGTCGCAGGAATACCCCCCTGGTCGCTGCAACCCACCATACCGGCCGTGTGAACGCACGGACGGTATGGGTCTCCCTCCTTCGGTGTCCTCCGGCGAGGGAGACACGTCGTCTCCCTCCGCCCTCCTCTCTGGTTCGGCCCCTATAAATACCCCCGTCGCTCCACCGTTCTTCGGAGCTCGGTCCTGATGGAGAAACGCCCTCTTTTCACTCTCTTCCCACTCCGACAGGAAGCCCTCCAGCTCCGGCGGTTTTTCCCTCCTCCTCGTCGTTCTGCCGCACTACCAGCAGCAGGGCTGCCTTCCCCTGCTCTTCCCGCGCCGCACCGCACCCAGCGCGCGCCTCTCCAGCCCTCTCCTCGTCGTCGCTCCTTCCTCTGGGCAGCTTCTTCTCCGGTGACAGCCGATACGACTGTCTCCTGTTCCGACCCCTCCTTGTCCTGTTAAGTAGGTATAACTTCTCACCTTTCTCCCCTCTTCCTTTTCCTCACTTTAAACCCTTACTGCCGCCCTCGATTCCGACCAATCGCCCTCACCTTCTCCACCTTCGGCCACACTCCGGCGACCCGCTCCCATCACTCCAGCACCCCACACGGCTCGCCGACCTGCACATAATCTCCGCCTCCTCACCCTGATCCATTTCCGCCCTTCCAATTCCCACCACCCGACCTCTGCAAATCCACCGAACACACCCACTTCCCGACCCACAGTCCGACCTAGGGCAGCCCTCGTACGCCGCCCCACGCCTCGCCACCACCCGCACGAGCTTCGCCGCACTCTGGCGAAGCTCCCGGTACCTTCTGATTAGGCCGAGAGGCCATTTTGCTGTGAACAGGCCACCCGACCTCCGCCGCCATTGCTGTGCAGAAGGAGCTGCCTCCGCCTGCAGCTGCAGCCTCGCTACGCCCAGATCAGGCTCTCAGGTTACGTGGGGTGTCTTTGCGAAGAGCCCTAGGTTCGCAGCAGGGGCGAGGGCCTCGTGTAAAGCCGCAGCTACCAGCTGGTTCCTCCGCGCAGGCGCCAAATTGGGGTGGGACATTTAGTCCCACCTCGGAAGGCTCTGGAGCGGCGCAGCGATACAAATTGAAAACGTGCTGGAGGCTTATTGCCTCAGCACACAGGGTGAGGTCCCTCTCACACCGTCTCACCGGGCCCATCCGCGAGCTCATCACGTGGATCCGGCCGACCCGACCCGACTTGTCTGGCACTCCTCGCCCACCACGCACGTCGGTGGGCCTGGACCCGGGCGCGACCCGTACCCGACTACCCAGCAGCTCTGGGAGAGCTTTCCTAAGAGCGGCTTCTGTGAGAGAGAAACGCGGGGGGGGGGGGGGGGGGGGGGAGGGTAGAGTAGGTTTTGCCGTCTCTGATTGGAACTTTGAGTGTGCAGGCACAGGTGAAGGGACTGCGGAAGGGCTGAAGAAGAAGAAGAAGACTGAAGGAAGGAGCACCGAGCGGCACTGTAGCAGCGGCGACTTAAGTCGTCTGAGTGGAAGGTCAGACGACGCTCTGAAGGCAGAAAAGAAAGAAGAAGAACATCACCACTGCTGCAGATAAAGAAGACAGAAAGAAAAAGAAGAAAGGAGGAGAGACAACGTCCTGACAGCAAAAGCAGAAGAAGAGCACGAGAAGGAGATCAGCAGAAAGAAGTAGAAAGAAGATCTGAAGAACAAAAAGCAGAAGAAGAAGACCGCAAGGAGATAAACAAAGAAGAAGAAACCAAAAGCCAAAGAGAAGAGAAAACAAAGAGAGAAGAAGAAGCCAAATTTTCATTTCTCTCCCCCTCTCTCTCTCTTTATTTTTGTAATAAGAATTTGTACCCCTAGAATACAACTTGCTCCCTGAGTTCGACCTCGGGAACTCTTTATTTTCCGAGTAAACAAATTATATATTTGAAATGATGGCAATAACTGGCTATACTACAACACTATAATCAACCACAGGTGGGTGCACGGTCTTCATGGAATGTAAGAGGCCATTTGGGCGGCCATCCATCTTCTGGAAGTTGTAGATGGTGCCACGGATGTCGAATTGACTCGATTTTTACGTCGTTGAGTTGCGATAGTCGATCCGAATTCATCTGTACGGTCGGATTTGTCATCTGAAGTGCAAATTTACACCATCCTAGCCCTTGATCTTCTAGGGTTCCTCGGTCAATATCTGATGCTACGGATGCCTGATTAGGGCGATCTCAGAGTCATTGAACTCCAATCGTCGCCCTGATCACATCCATACAGTTGGATCTTTGATTCGAGGCCCCGATAAAATGTTTGCCCTGTCCAAGCACATAAAAGAAGACAATTGGCCTCCATTTTATACACACTACTCTAAATGCAAGATGATGCATGTTATGCAATATTTATATCATGAAATGCAATCCTATGCTTAAGAACATGCATAAATAGACATTTTAAGTAGGATAAATGTGTTTACATCATACCCCCATGCCTATCTTTTGCTAGCAAAAACTATATGCTATTTATAAAAGAATTAGGTTGGATTATTTGAACCTGAGTTATTTTCAATCATTAAGAAATTATCTACTTAGGAACTGAACTTTAAAAGACACAATAGAGCCCGGGTATCAGCCAAAATGCAGACCGCCTCAAGCCCTCGCCTCATTAAAAGAAAATGTTCTTTTTCTCTTTTTCTCTTTTCTAATTTTTTTGGATTTTCAAATTTTACGGTTTAAGAGTGGCTTTCTACGGCCATTCAACTCACCCAAAATTTGATGAGAATCCTAAGTTTTAAGCATCTTATTGTGATTGTGATAGACTTGTTGATCGATAATTAAAATGAACTTCGGATTTCTACGCCTCTAGGTGACCTCAAAAAGAATTCTACCTAAAGGTGTATCTTTACAACCGGTAGCTTTCTCCCTACTTTTATTTTTTTACGGGGTCAACAAAAGGGTGAATCTAGTGTATATCTCCCTGGTTTATTCTACTTCTCCTCTTCTTCCTAAGAGTTTTGGGAATTTTTAGTGCATTTACTGAGCTGGGTTCTGAACAACCGGTCGATGAGCTGTTACCACCGACAACTTGCCAGCCATACTCGTGCGGCGAAGTGTGGCTTATTTCTTTTTCTCTCTTTTCTTCTTTTCTCCTTTTCTTTTTCTTTTTCTTCTTTTTTTTTCTCTTCTTTTTTTTTAAGTAGGTGGCTTCCCTGGTCTAAGATTTACCTAAAGGCAGCAAAAAAAGAAAGATCCAGTGAATGGGCTCTGGACAACCTACCTATGAGCTGTTACCCACGATAACTTGCCAGTCATACCACCCTAGAAGGTTCATTAGCTACCCAATTTCCATTAAAATCGCTGAACAATGAGTCAGTGCAAAGATAGTGTGTAGATGCTTAAGACTCAAAATTCCCTCAAATCAGAGGGCGGCTTAATAAGTCGTGTACTTATCACCCAAACTTATTTATTCCAATTACGATAGAATTAAGATGGCGAGGACTCAAAGATAAATCCACATTTTAGTAGATACACGGGTTGATTAAGTCCAAAGACCTAAAGGGTCTTTGTGTTCAAATTATAATGTAGTATTTCCTAAGATTGAAAATTTTCTTAAACCCAAATTCTCTTTCCTAATTCCGAAATTTTTTTTTATATAAAAGAAAATAAAACAAATCTACGGAGCTGACGAATGAATTCAGAGATGAATATCCACCCCCCCATGCCTATCTAATGCAATGTCCTCATTGTATTAAAAAGACATAAAACAGAGTGGAAAAGCGTCGAAAGCACCTGAATTGCGAGAATGTCAGGTTCACTCCGAGATGAAAACTAAAAAGAACTATATACGTGCTGAGTTTAGTGCCTTCAGCTAGGCACATTATACAAAGAAAAGAAATGAAGAATTCACAAGTGCAGGTCAGAATTAAAATAAACAGAAGAATCCTATGACCTATCAACAGCGGTCCACAGATGTGGACCAGATTGTGGTGCAGACCCATCCCCCATAATCGAGAATATCTTAGGTTCTGGATAAAAATTACCCAGAACCTAAAATTAGAATGCAAGCGAGGTCGGGCCTACGATTTATGAGGATGCAACCCAAGACCAAAAAGTCGAGTTACAGATAATTGAAGCTCAAAAGGATAATCGTTGAATGTGTGCTTGAGTTTACATCCTCAAGATAAATGTCGTAAGGGTTCCGATTTGATGGCTTCAGCTTAAAAGGAACCCTTTGACGCAATCTTCCATTTCCTCCAAAATTAACATCCCAAATCAGAACTTCCCAGCTCCTAGCCTCCTCATTCCGAATGTTAAATTTCGAGACCTCTTGCATTTTAATCACCCTGTCTGAAATCTCCAAGTCTAAATGATGTGGCAGAATTAGAATTGACTTGGGTCTAATTATCTCAGAAACAGAATTATCGATAAGCTCAACGGGGTGTAACTGATAATCAGGGCATTGAATTGATTCATCCAGAAAATGTAATCCTGGATCTGTAATGTGTGCCCTAAGATCAGTTTCCTCAGTTATTGGGCTATCAAATGATCTATCAGATTCCTCAGGCCCAATCGTCTCACAGAAATCGTGTTCAGAAAACTCACGTGAGACTTCACAACTTGAATCTTCACCATCAAAGAAATTAGGATCCGTATTAATGTATGTCCCAAAATCATTTGTCACTTTCTCTTCCAAGGAGACATACGTTTCCTCGTAACCCGGCTTAGGGATCTTAGGTGAAGAAATCAGATCATCCTTAATTGGTTGCTTTAATTTAATCTGGTCAGCCTCGTAACACGTGTCCCCCCCAACAAGTGCCTGAGCGGGTTCTATCATTGGCTTTCCTGAAGAGGGTTCATCCTGGGAATCATCCCAAGATTGAATCAAAGCAACCATGAATCTCATCCTCAATTTCGCTAATTTCCCAAGTAAAAACTCACTCGGGTTCTTATCCTTAACGTCTTGGAGCCAATCCAACAAAGACTTATCCAAATCATCAATCATTTCAATCAGGGGCTCCAATCTCTTAATGCAAGGTATTGGCTGAACTTCTAAAGAGTGAATGATATTCCTCAAGTTAGCCAGAACCTTATCTTGAACCTGGTTAACCTGAACCAAATGAGTTGGTTCAGGGTTGGGCGGGTTTGGGCTCAATGCAGGGGAATTAACGAATTGAGATTCGTTATACCCTTCCTGAAAATAGGTCATTTCAGATTGTTCAAAAGATGGTGATGACCTAAAGGCAGTGAAATCAGAGGATGGGTAAGAATCGGTGTATCCTTCTTGATTGTAGATCGTATTAGGTTGTTCATGAAAGAAAGACGATCTATAATCGATGTAGCTCTGAGAAGGATAGAAATCAGAATCAAAGTGTTCAGGGTTAGACCCTAAACACGGAGGTCCGAAACTGTATCCCCAATC
Organism: Thalassia testudinum; assembly: GCA_037157565.1. Classification (NCBI taxonomy): domain Eukaryota; kingdom Viridiplantae; phylum Streptophyta; class Magnoliopsida; order Alismatales; family Hydrocharitaceae; genus Thalassia; species Thalassia testudinum. Next base: position 14,722,161 of record JAZHRO010000067.1, on the reverse strand, counting down.
CGAATTATCCCAACTAACTGATGGTTGATTATAGTACGAGTTGGGATAATCGTCATGTTGAGGATAATTCGCAACAAGAGGGAAAGAGCGGGAATGCGTGAAATATGGGATTCATGAGACACAGGAGGAAGAAAGGTGCCCTGCAATACAAACAATCAAACCTGTCCTTAAATGGGTTAGCCTACAGACCTACAGACTCCCAAAACCCATCTTGAGATAAAGGAATGATTTGATCTACTTCCGTCTGTTCAATCCAACCAGTTAGAAGGAGGGACTGGGGAGAAGGTTCTTCCTTCGGCTTCCGCCTCCGATTCCTAGTGTATCCCCCAGCCGCAATCGTTTGACTCTGCTCCCCTAGCTAGACATCAGATTGAATAGTAGAATCAGACTAATCGAAAATAATCTCATTCTGAGTTCTGAAGAGCGAGTCCAATCCTTAAGGCCAATGTCTACTCTGTTTTATTTAAGGCTAGGTTTGAATGTGCTTTGGAATGTGATGGGCTCTTTAAATGGGTTGTGCCCTTAATGATTGATTGATTTGTGTGTGCGTGCACAACCAATGATTTTCAAGCAAGATTATTTTTGATGCGGTGAATTTTAAGATTCAAATCTTTCTTAGTAGCTTTTAGGATTCAAATTTAGGTGTTTTCAAACAAGTTTCATTGGCACACCAGGTTTTGCAAGCACAGGTGAAGATGTTTTCCTTTAAGGCTTAAAAAGAATGTGGAATGCCTGGTAAATCCCTAAGAGTTGAACCTAAGTGGCAGCTACTTGATGAGTTTATTTTATTTGAAGTGGTGCTGCCCAAACAACTCAAACAACTGGCCATAGATGCACCACTAAGTTAGGCACTCAAAAAAAATGGTTAACCTAGAATGATTTCTACTCTGTTATGTGTTGCTTTGTGTGTACCGGTTCCACAGATCAGAACCCGGTTGAGTAGAAAACAAATCAAGTTGATCAAGTGCCTTGAATGTGGGTGTGTGTTGTGTGTTTGTTGAAAATTACCCCACAAGATTATCTTTTTTGTTATTTTTTTTATGAATGAGGGTGGAATGAATGTGAGTGGAAATCCAAACAACCAAACTATTCCTAGGATTTATTCAAACACCTAGGTTAATTGGAATTTGGATTTAATGTGGCGAATGAAATCTATGGAGGGGGAAAGAATGGGGGATAACTTACAAAACCTTCCATAGTACTTTACTCTAATCTACCGCTTTTTCTCATCTCAAAAGATTCCCTGCAATCACAATAAGAAAGGAGAGAAGTGAGGTAAATGATTTGTAAGTTACAAAATGCGAAGAGAAATCAAAGATCGTTGCCTCCTCGGCAATGGCGCCAAAATGTTGAACGTACGGATTACTACGCTAACGTGTTCGGTTTTGGAAAACCTGTCATTGTAGCTTGAAAGCGAAGAATTCGTGTTCAACAAATAAAATTTATACCGAAATTGAAATTCCAGGTCGAACACAGGGAGGCGGAGGTTTGATTTAAAAACTACGCATTTCTTTTTATTTGTCTTGAAGTAATTCAATTTAAAACTATCTAATTAGTTACAATAAATAGAAGAGAGAGAGAGGGTAACAGAGAGAGGATATTACACATAGAAATCAAAATGAGATGTAGAATAAACAGAGAATTTATTATTAGGGGGATTTGTTCATTACAAGTAGAAAGCATAAAATAATTCCACTAGAAAGCGATAAATTTACTCTAGAAAGCATTAAAAGAATGGAGGGAGAAATATCCTCCTCGACGGTCGCTTGGAGGACGAACACAACTACACTAGAAAGCAGTAAATCTATGCTAGAAAGCAGTAAGAAGAATAGGGAGAGAGAAATCCTCCTCGACGGTTGCTTGGAGGACGAGTCGGATGGGACGATGCCTGGACGAAGGAGAATGAAGCAGGACGAAGGAGGACGAAGCAGAAGAACGGGAACGGAGCAGCACGCCGTCGTCGTCGTGGGATCCACTTCCGAAGGGGGACGAAAATTTGGACTTTATCTCGCGAGAAGCATCCCGGGTGTGGGACAAGCTTCTCTTGAGCTTTGGAGGGGTAGAGAAGAGAAGGAAGGGATGAGAATTTCGTATGGAGGGGGTCTCCTTTTATAGTTGCAAGGAGTGGGGGCAAAATGGACATTACAACTTCAAAAAAAAAAAATGAGGGGTCTTTAGTGACGGATAAATCCGTCACTAAAGCCCCCAATGTGGGCGTAGCTCCCATGCCCACGCACGCTTGCTCAGCTGCTCGCCCGCACAATGCATGCGCACGTTCAGCGATCCTCGCAATCGGATGCCTGAAGTCGCGCCTTCACCTGCTGCGCTACGCAACTGCCCGCGTGCGATCGCTCGTCCATGCCGCGTGTTTAATCATGCGTGAACGCTATCGGGCGCACGCGGCCGTCCAATCAAGATCCAACGCCCGCTCGTGCCCGATCGCCCGCACCTTCCAACCCTTCGCTGCGGCTCGAACTCGCACCCGCCGCTTGCGTAAGCACGCTCGACCGCTGCACTACGAGGCGCGGATGGTCGAGCGGACGCTTTTTAAGCGCGGCTGACCACAGCCTTTGGATCAAGATCCAACGGCGGAGCGCGAGCGGGTGAGGGATCTTCAGAGGTTGCATGCGGCCGTTTGGGAGGTCGAGATGGCGCCATGTGGCACCATCTTGGCCGTCCATCTTTTGGAAGTTGTAGATGGTGCCACGGATGTCGGATTGACTTGATTTTTGCGTCATTGGGCTGCGATCGTCGATCCGAATTCATCCGTGCAGCCGGATTTGTCATTTGAAGTGCGGATTTGAACCATCCTAGCCCTTGATCTTCTAGGGTTCCCCGGTCACTATCTGATGCTACGGATGTCTGATTAGGGTGATCTTGGAGTCGTTGAACTCCAATCGTCGCCCTGATCACATCCATACGGTTGGATATTTGATTCGAGGCCCCGATAAAATGTTTGCCCTGTCCAAGCACATAAAAGGAGACAATTAACCTCCATTTTATTCAAACTACTCTAAATGCAAGATGATGCATGTTATGCAATATTTATATCATGAAATGCAATCTTATGCTTAAGAACATGCATAAATAGACATCTTAAGTAGTGTAAATGTGTTTACATCAGTGCTTAGGATTTCACTTGAACATTAGAATGAGTTTGTGAATGGTGACCTAATGTGAAGATTGGTTGACCCCGCAAGGTGATCAACTTCACCTGTATTTGTCCTTGATTATTAGGTCCCAATTTTAGGATTCAAGTGATGTTTTTAGCATTTTGATTTTAGGGTTTGCTTGTTTAGGTACTTTCAATCAAGGCTTAGGACACACACTTTTTAAAGAGTGTATTCTTTTTTTAAGCAAATGTGTCTCTAAAACCCTGAATTGGAAATCCTAATTTGGCTCTAATTGGTCCAATTAATTCCATCCAAATTTGGTACCTAGGGCTCAATCAAGAAGGTGAGTAGCCCTAGATACCTTAAACCCTAAATAGGTGCAGAAATCATGATCAGGGTTTTTCTAGAAATGAATCAAATTAGGCAACTTGTGATAATTGATTCTAAATATGGAAAGCAAGTTGATCCTATTTGATTTTTTCTCCGTTTTTTATCTCTTCTCAGAATCAGGGGCTTTTAAGGAAAAAGGGAATGAAATTTACCTGCTCCTGGAGTGTTTGATGTGCAGTTGTTCTCCTTGAATGAATTTCTCCTACACATATCACAACCAAACAAATAGAGCAAGTTAGTATCAAGTCAGGAATTGTAATCAAGAGGTCAAATTGCACGTTGCTCCCTGGTAACGACGCCAAAATGTTAACGTGCGAAATCGATGTTTTAAAATCTTTGCATTGTAGTATAGTCGAAATCACTCATCAACAAATATAATTTATTACTCGAAAGATCGTCAAGAAAGTTTGAGGTTGTTTACTAGGAGCAAGTATTGCAATTAATCTCAAGATCACAATATAACCACAAAGATGAGCAATTTATAATGAAAAATCCATGCAAGAATGATATATATATGAATGCCAATGTCATGGTGCAAAATGAAAAGGGTAAAAATGGTGATTTGAATCACTAATTACCCTTATACAATAATATCAAATAAGTGAACAGTACCAACCAAATAATTCTACGCAAGGTAAGCAAGTATTATAGCCTCGGAGGCACAAAGTGGTGGAATTAGACATCGGATGCTTTAGGCAGACGACTTAAATAGCACCCTGCTACAGTACGTGTGCACTGTTCTTCTTCTTCTTCTCTTCTCTGCTTTGCTCTTTCTCAAGTATGCGTAGAGGCGAAGGCCTCTTCTCTTCAAGTGTTAATGTTAGAGAGCAAGGCAACCCCCCTGCTCTCTCTCTTTCCTTCTCTTCTTTCTCTCAAAGACCTGGGGCTAACCGGGTAATCGGGTAGGAACAGTAACCAGATCCGGGTGCAGGCCTGTGGGTGTGATCGCAGGCGAGTAGTGGGGATAGGCGGGTATGCAGGTGAGGGTGCGTGTGAGGGACCAGACCCCTCGTGACTTGGGCGATAAGTCCTCTTCACAAATTCCCTTTATGCGCTATGGAGAGCTCATACATCCCCGATGTGGGACTATTGTTAGTCGCTCTAAAATGAGTTTTAAAATCGTCGCGTTGTAGTATAGATTGAATCAGCGTGAAAAACAGATGATATTTATACTTGAAAGAAATCCGAGGTCGTTCGCTGGGGGTAAGTGGCAAATATGAATCTCAAGATCACAAGTTCAATCAAATATATGAGCAATTGCAACCCAAAACTTAATTATACAGAGATGAAGCTCATTAATAAAGTGCAAAAAGAAGGGTTTAAAATGATGATTTGAATCACCAATTTAACCATACAATTTAACCACAATTATTTCAAATGTTTGCACAGTGAATATCAATCAGATTCCACAGCAGTCTAGAACCAGCAGCTTATCAGACGAAGGCACAAGGCGTTGGATGCCTTAACTCGTAGCTTTGAATACCAACAGAGGCAAAGGCCTCTTCTCCAAAGTGAGAGATCCAGGCATAGCACAGAGGCACGAAAACCTCTTAGGGACCAAGTGTTGAGAGGTGCAAAGGGCAAAACCCCCTTCCACCTCTCTCTTTCTCTTTTCCTTTCTCTGTAAGGCTAGGTGGAATGGGTATCCAGGTAATCGGATCAGAAGCCAGACCCGCGCAACATGACCGTGGGCGAGGGTGTGTGAGCGCACGTGGAGAGGGACCTCACCCCGAGCTTACTGAGGCAACGGGAGTGATGCACAAAAATAATTTAAGGCATGTGTGGGCTTCAACAACTGTCGCTATGGGACTAAAGACACTCGCTTCTTCCGTGTGCACGCTTCAGCAGCTGGGGCTTGCGATTAGAGTCGAAGGGATGGTTGATGGCTCCAATTGGATGCTTGGAGATGGACCTAGGAGTCTTCCGCATCACCTGGGCATGGAAGTAAGGAGGAACTCTGCTGGAGAGCAGCAACCGGAGGTGGAGAAGACTATGCGGTGGCGGATCTCCGCTGAAGGTACCTGAGACAAATACAGACTATAAGCCCTAGTTAAAGTGCTCAGGAGGATCACTGGATGACAGTGAAGGTGCTGGGGGTGATGTGTCGTGCGAGTGTGTGAATGTGCGTGGCGAGGTCGAAGAGGGTGCGTGGAGGTGGGTGTGCTCGAGGAGACGAATGCATGGGCAATACTCCTAATTAGGTTAGGGCTTTTGCTTCTAGAGTCGTGGCGGAGGTTTTGAAGGTGGTGGTGTGAAGTTTGATGCGGTGTGGCGATGGCAAGGGTTCACCGGAGTTCTGCTGGCGGTGAAGAAGATGAACTGTGGGGGGAGTGGTTGATGGTTGTGCATGTGTCGTAAGTGCGGGAAAAAGAAATAGAGGAAGAGAGAAAGCAATAGAAGGACTTAGCTAGGTGGGAGAGAGGCGGAGGCAGCCAATTGTGAACGATCGGTGCCAGAGAAGACGGTAGAGTCGGCGAAGCGACGACGATGATTGAGGCAGAGAAATGACCTCCCTTTGGCTAGGGAGGTGCATGATGTAAACATGTTTATATTACATAAAATGTCTATTTATGCATGTTCTTAAGCATAGAATTGCATTACATACTATAAATATTGCATAACATGCATCATTTTGCATTTAGATTAGTCTGAATAAAACTAAGGTTAATTGTCTCCTTTTATGGTCAGGGACAGGGCGACATTTTATCGGGGCCTCAGATTGAAGATCCAACTATAGAGATCTGATCAGGGCGACAATTAGAGTTCAACGACTCCAAGATCGCCCTAATCGGATACTCGTAGCATCAGATAGAGACTGAGGAACCCTAGAAGATCAAGGGCCAAGATGGTGTTAATCTGCACCTTAGATGACAAATCCGACCACACAAATGGATTCGGATCAACTACCGCAGCCTAACGGTGCAAAAATCGGTCCAATCCGACATCCGTGGCATCATCTACAACTAATAGAAGATGGGTGATCCAGATGATGCCATGTGGCACCATCCAGACCCTCCAAATCGCTCGCTGCCCTACCTTCTCATCCAACAGCTGAGAGTTGATCAAGTTGTCCCCCTCAAGCCACATTTCATATGAGAGGAATTCCACATCTAATGTCAACTGTCAAATCAAGATCCAACGATCAGCATTAAATGGCACGTGAATGCTCTTCTTACTCTATCCACCTGAGTAGCGCAGTGGATAAGATCTTGTGTGCGTGAGGATGCAGGGTCGAAACCTGTCGTGCCTTCAAATCAGGAATTAAAATGCGCGGGTGCGGGCGAAATTCCACCCTTGGATTTTGATCATGCGGCAACGGCTGCTCCACGTGGCGTGATGGATGAGATGCTTGGCCACAAGTGTGCACAGCGGCGCAGATGCAATATAGGTCATCCGATTGTGCGATCGGACAGTTGATATGAGAAGAACGTGGATATGCGTTGAGGCAGCCGAAGATGAGGAGGCGGGGGTGCGTGGATCTTTAGCCCATGTTTAGGCCTTTAGTGACGGATTTATCCATCACTAAAGGTCATGAATTAATGTTTTCAACATGTAATGACCAAATTTCCCTCACTCCTTGCAACTATAAAAGGAGATCCCCTCCATACGAAATTCTCATCCCTTCTTCTCTTCTCTCACCTCGTCCAAAGCTCTAAGAACTTGTCCCAAGCCCAGGATGCTCCTCTAGAGTAAAAATCTTAATTTTTCCACCTTCGTCCCCCTTTGTGGAGCATCATGCAGTTGTCCTCTCTCTGCATTCGAGAAGCGGATCCCGCGACGACGACGACGTGCTGCTTCGTTCCCGTTCTTCCCACTTCATCCTCCTTCTTCCCGCTCCGTTGCCCATCTTTCATGTGTCGTCCCATCCAGCTCGTCCTCCAAGCAATCGTCGAGGAGGATATCTCTCTCTCCATTCTTTTTCTTGCTTTCTAGAGTAGATTTATTGCTTTCTAGTGTAATCATTTCCTTCTTTCTAGTCGTAATGAGTAGTGTAATGAACAACTTTTGATAATGAAATCCATGTTTATTCTACATCCCTTTTGCTTTTATTTGTAATATTCTCTCTCTCTTCTTTTATTATTTGTTAAATAAATAGATAGTTTTCAACCAGCTATTCTGTTTCGTAACAAATAAAACAAACGTGTATTTTTAATCAGACGTCCACCTCCTTGAGTTCGACCCGAGATTTCTATTCCGGTATAAATTTTATGTGTTGAGCTCGAGTTCTTCGCTTTTCAAACTACAACGACAGGTTTTCAAAATCAAATCCGAAAGCGTAGTAACCCGTCGCTTCAACATTTTGGCGCCATTGCCAGCGAGGCGACACTCTTTGATTTTTTTCACGTTTTCCAACTTACGAATCATTTACCTCACTTCTCTCCTTTCTTATTATGATTTCAGGTACTCTTTTGAGACGAGCAAAAGCGGTAGATTAAAGTAAAGTGCTGTTGAAGGTTTTGTAAGTTTTCCCCCACCTCCCACCCATTAGTTTTCATTCCACCACTTAATAACACAAATATAAATCAACCTAGGTGTTCTTATAAACTCTAAGGTTAGTTTTGTTTGTTTGTTTGACACCTACACCCACTTCAACCTCCACATTTAAAAAGAAAAATTAAAAAAAAAAAAATCTCACAAAGGTACACAACCTCATCTGATTTTCAAACTCAATCGATAAACCGATCTTTGGAACTGGTACACACATTCAAACACATAATTGAGTAGAAATCAAATTAGGTAATCACTTGTGTGCCTAATTAAGTGGTGCAACAGGCCAATTGTTTGAGTTGATTGGGCCGCATCACTTCAATTAAAATCAACTCATCAAGTAGCTGCCGCATAGGTTCAACTCTTAGGGATTTACCAGGCACTCCACATTCTTTTAAGTTTCAAAGGAAAACATCTTCACCTGTGCTTTCAAAACCTGGTGTGCCAACAAAACTTGTTTGAAAATACCTAAAGTTGCATCCTAAAAGCTACTAAGCAAGATTTGAACTCTAAAATTCACCGCATCTAAAAAAATAATCTTACTTGAAAACCACTGGTTGTGCACACACACACACATCAATTAATCATTAAGGATACAACCCAGATAAAGGGCCCATCACATTCCAAAGCATATTCAAATCTAGCCCTAAATAAAACAGAGTAGACGTTGGCCTTAAGGATTCAACTCGCTCTTCGGAGCCCAAAACAAGATTATTTTCGATTAGTCTATTTCTACTATTCAATCTGATGTCTAGCTAGGGGATTAGAATCAAACGATCGCAGCTGGGGGGTACACTAGGAACCGAAGGTGCAAGTCGAAGGAAGAACCTTCTCCCCAGTCCCTCCTTCTAACTGGTTGGATTGAACAGACGGAAGTAGATCAAATCGTTTCTTTATCTGAAGACGGGTTCTGGGAGTCTGTAGGTCTTTAGGCTAGCCCACTTAAGGACAGGTTTGATTGTTTGTATTGCAGGGCACCTTTCTTCTCCCATCTATCATGAATCCTTCCACATTTTATATGCATTTCCTCTCTTTCCCTCATGTTATGAGTTATCCTCAACATGATGATTATCCTAACTCGTACTGTAATCAACCATTGGTTAGTTGGGATAACTCGGATTGGGGATACAGTTCCGGACCTCCGTGTTTAGGGTCTAACCCTGAACACCATAATTGTGATTTATATCCTTCTCAGAGTCACATCGATTATAGATTGCTACCCTTTCATGGATAACCTAATACGATCTATAATCAAGGAGGATACATTGATCCTTACCCATCCTTTGATTACACTGCTTGAGGTTATCACCACCTTTTGAACAATCCAAAATGACCTATTATCAGGAGGGGTATCACGAATCTCAATTTGTTAACTCCTTTGCACTGATCCCAAACCCGCCCAACCCTGAAACAAGTCATTTGGTTCAGGGTAACCAAGTTCAAGATAAGGTTATGGCTAACTTGAGGAATATCATACAATCTTTAGAAGTTTAGCCAATACCTTGCATTGGAAAATTGGAGCCCCTGATTGAGATGATTGATGATTTGAACAAGTATTTGTTGGATTAGTTGCAGGATGTTAAGGATAAGAACCCGGGTGAGTTTCTACTTGGGAAGTTAGCAAAATTGAGAATGAGATTTATGGTTACTTTAGTTCAATCATGGGATGATTCCTAGGATGAACCCCCTTCAGGAGAGCTTATGTCAGAACACGCTCAAGCACCTGTTGAAGGGGACACGCATTACGAGGCTGACCAGATTGAATTAGAGCAACCAATTAAGGATGATATGATTTCTTCACCTGAGATCCTTGAAACAGGGTACGAGGAAATGTATGTCTCCATGGATCAGAAAGTGATGGATGATTTTGGGGCATATATTAATATGGATTTTGATTTCTTTAATTCTGATGGTGAAGATTCAATTTGCGAAGTCTCACGTGAGTTTACAAGACACGATTTCTGTGAGACGATTGGGCCCGAGGAATTTGATAGATCATTTGATAGCCCAATAATTGAGGAAACTAATCTTATTGGGGCTCACATGACGGATCCAGAATCGCATCTCTAGAGAATGCAATCCAATGCCCTGATTGTCAGTTACACCCCATTGAATTTACTGATAATTCTATTTTTGAGATAATTAGACCCAAGTCAATTCTGATTTAGCCACATATTTTAGACTTAGAAAATTCAGACGGGGTGATTAATATGCAGGAGATCCCGGAATTTGACATTCTGAAGGAGGATAGGAGCTGGGAAATTTTGATTTGGGAAGCAAACTCTGGAGGAAGTAGAAGACCAAGTCTAAGGGTTCCAATTAAGCTGAAATCATCAAACCAGGACCCTTACGACATTGATGAGTCCATTTTAATGGACTATTTGTACGCCTAAGTACTTAATTCTAACATAGTATGTTTGTTAATAATTACATTAGGTCATTAAATAAGTACATGCATCATTACTTGAGTTTTTATCTATTTTATCACATTCTATAATTTATTATGTAATTATTTTATGTTTTGTTGTTGTAGGAATAAATTGCAAGAGATGAGGGGTGAATTAAATTCTTCCCTCCCCATCAGCCGCCGACCACAACTGAGTCTTATGGTCGGCCTCAATAGTTCCTCAATAGCCGCTAGCCAAAATTAGTAAAGGGATTTGAAAATCCCTTGAGAGACGGATAGAGGAGATAAAAGAGGGACTTGCATAGGAGAGGAGGGCATCTGGATCTAGGCATCTTCTTCTCCCCCAGGCGAGGAATTATCTCCACCTTCTCCACCGTGGAGAGGGTGGACACAGTGAACCAAGCCTGCACCAAGCATAGCCAAGAGCCCACAAGCGCTGCGCCTGCCCTTGTGGGCCACCTTCCATCACCCTTCCACTGCAAGCCACCATCGCCTTCCACCTCCAGTGCCTTGCGCGCCCTCTACAAGCACGCTTACACCTCCAGCCAACACTGCAGGCGCAACACCATCACCCATTCTGCCCAGCAGGTGCCCCCACGCCAAGTGCCCGTAGGCGGCAGCACGCCCTTGTGCTTTCTCCCCCGCAGGCTCACTACACCTCGCGCCCTTCACCGCCCTCTGCAGGCACAGGCGCTCACCACCCTTGCGCCTTCTGCCCGCAGGCAACCCCATGCCCACAGGCGCTCACCGTCCTCGCGCGCTGCATCCAACACGCCCTGCACCAAGCCTGCAAGCGCTGCACCGCAGGCTGCAACAGCCCGCAGGCGCCCAAGCCAGCAATTGCTTGCAGGCGCGGCGTCTCCCTGCAGAACGCTTTGCACGTGCGCGCGCCCAGCACACAGCTGCGCGGGCTGCAGCAATGACGCCATCTTCTCTAAGCGCGGCTATCCTCCTCCTCCTCCAACAAGCCGGCGGCCATTCTCCTCTGCCCGACTGCAGCTGGCCACCTCCGGTCGCCGCGTCACCGCCGTTGCGTAGCCCTCGTTGAGGCGCACCTCCCCGTCGACTCTCGTCGCCAATCGTGCACAACCACCCACACGAGGAAGAGAGAGGAGAAATCCTCTATTTTTGTGTCAATTAATAAATACATTCAATGCCATTGCCAATTACATATTCATATTTTATTCATGCCACATTGCATTGATGCACTCATAATTTCCTGAAATTATTTCACTTGTGTTATGTGCATGATTTAACCTTGAATTTCAAATCAGAATTGCATGAAAGTTGAATTTACATGATAAGCCATTACACATGCATTATACACATATTTTTGGAGCTTAATTCCTGACATGAAAACTGCATAAATACCCTTGAACCTTTAAGGAAATTGCAAGCTTCATTTAAAATAGCATATTCCTCGCATTAAAGTTGTGGAAGAGTCTGCGAACTGTGTATTCATTGACTAATGAATTTATTGGTTTATTCCTCCCTCTGGATACGACATCCTTTATTATGGTTTAAATTCATATCTATGTTAATTTTTGATTGAGAGATTTCCACCACATTAATTGCAATGACATATCCTTCTAGTGTTATCATAAATAAGCAAAACTCTCTCCGTCAAAATGGCGCCGTTGCCGGGGAGGCAACAGATGCAATAGATTCACGTTATTATTTTTGAATATTCTGAGCTGCGCAATCATCTGATCATTTTTTTTTGCGAGGAATCTGACACAGTGACAGGCACAGCAAAGCGACGACATTGACCTAAACGACGTGCATGGCGGAGATGATCTTTTTGGTGGACCTTGACGCCACCTGGAGGCCAGCAACAGGAACACGTGGGCCTTGATCCCACGCGCATAGGCTTACGGAGAAGCCTATTTTTTATTTAGTCAGTAGAGCTTAGTTTAGATTTAGTTTAGATATACATTAAAATTTAATTACTGTCTTTTGGACCCTTGTCAAGTATTTTTAGGAACGTGTTCCCAGTGCTTCTTTATTTCTTATCGCTCTTGTATGAGAGAGAGTATTTTCGGGAGCGTGTTCCCATTTATTTAGATTATAGGACTATTCAAATTATTTGAACTGCATGTTTATTAGTTAGTTAGATTAGGTTTGTTTGCTTATTATTATTATTAAAAAAAAATTGAACTACTTGCTAGAAGCTGCATAGCTATAGGACGATCATCTAGGACTGAATGAGCAGCATCTAGTTTATTTTTCCTGCATTGCATACATTCTTGCACGAAGAAAGCTAGAGTAAGGTACGTCTTCTCTTGAGCATCAATTACCTGTCATGCATCTACATTGAACCTAAATCTAAGACCACTAAAGTGCTTGAATCAAATTATTTCAGTGGTCACTTTAAAAATTGGGACTGCTAAGAGGTTGGACCTTAAATTCTGTGACTTAAAATTGTGTGCGAAAGGATCTTATTTGCGAAATTTCAAAAATCAAAACACGATCATATGTTTGCACACCTGAGACACTGTGCACCTCACACATAAGGTCACTAGATAAATTTTTACCTCTCCTCTTTTGCACCACAAGGGAAGTTAGTCGGAAATCAACAAGCCTATCCACCAAGTTACTTCAGTTCCTCGTGTGTGGGCTCGATTTGAGACTTTCATCCCTTACAAGTAGGTTATAGGCACTAGCGAAGGTTGGCCTAGGAAGCATAATTTTTGCAAAACTTGTTTGGCCACCAACTGAACATTTAATTCTAAGACCTACATTCTACTAAAAACAGATCCCATTGAATTTGCATTTGCTTTGACAGTAGAACTCTCTAGAAAGTTTTTTCTTGTATTCTGAATTCTTCTAAATCCTAAGAGAGTTAAAACTGTTTTGCTTAAAGAAATGGATCACTCTTACCCCTATCATTTAGATTATCAGAGTCAATACTTCCCATCTTTTAACCAGGATTCCATGCCCCGGGCATATCCATCCTTTGATGGGTACATTGACAATTCATAGGATCATTTATATTCCTATCCTGGGAGTACTGGCATGATAACTCCCACTTTTTAGCAGAGCCTAGGAGCGGGATTTTCCAACCCTGAAATCCCTACTTCCATGCAAACACCCAACCCTCCCACCCTTCATGATTTTCCGTATCGAGGTTGGACCGATACCCTTAGGCAACCAGAGCTTGAAATTGACTATCCTTCCCAACCTGATAATAGTAGCCTCTCCTCTTTTGTGATAGAAATGCAAAAACAACAAAAGGAAATGATGGAACCAATGGGAGAGATGTTGAGGAATAGTCAACAGTAAAATGAAGAAATAAGACAGCTTAGCTACACGCTTCCCAATAATTCAGATCCCTATCCAGATGACCATAATCATGCAAATAATTCTGAGGAAACCAATGACAATAGGGATCCAGTTTTATGTAGCTATCACTTAGACTCTCCCAATGAGACATGGCCACTAGAGGAAAATGATTATAGTGATTATCCACCTGAGCTATATTGGAGTCAAAAGCAAGGGAAGATGGTACCTCTTGAGGACCTTGACCCCAATGATAGTATTCTCCTTACCCCTACCAACGCGAGTCAAGGTTGTATTGTTCCTATCACTTTCCCTATTGATTATCTGGTGGAATCCCATTCTACCCTTAGTGAGCCTACTCCTGACCCTCCACTTAGGGAATCAACACATACCATTCAACATTCTGAGGATTTAAATACACCCAATGAAGGTGACCCTAAGGGAATGGAGGATGAATTAGATCAATTTTGGTCTCAGGGATATGAAGAGTCCATTTCAGAAAATGAGGATGCCCCAATAGAGGAACCTGGATTGAAAATCTGGAGTGAATCACAAGGGAATTATTTATTATTTGAGGATTTACCTCCAGAGGATATAAATAATATTGTGAAATCCAGATTCCTCCCTTCTTTTGAGAGTCATCCTCCGTCAAAACAGGAGTTGCTATTAGAGGAGGAAAAACAAAATAGTGAGAAGTCTATGGGAGACTCTCGGGGACAAAACACGTCAATTGAGGATTTATACCCCGAGAAGGATAACAAATTCCGTGATATAGGCTTGCTCCAAAACATTAAGACTGATCCTCCTTTAGGAATAAGTGAGGAAACTGATCCAACTCCTAATGAATCACATATGCACCCTGACATAAATTTGAGTGAACCATACGAATCAGGGGATGAGCTTAATGATAATGATTCTGATATTTTAACCCTGCCATCAAAGAGTTGTAATTTGGAGTCTATCCTTGATTCAAATATGACTTCGATCATTAATGCTAGGTAGGGTAACCTGAAGTTGTCTATAACTGTTAGGGAGTATACACAATCTGAATCATTGTTGGAATTGGACCTGACATTGACTAATCCCTCATTGGACTTAACCATTACCTTCCAACACTACAAACAACCCTTATACTACCTAACCGATCCTTGGCTCAGATCTCTGCTCATGTACATTCTTTCTGGAGAACATATCGGGCCAGGGTTTGAACTAATAATGTTTATATCTTTTACAACCTGTCCTGCTCTGGATAATCCTTGTTATCCTCCACTTATTCCATTTAGGGAGGCCTCTTTTCATATTCCATTTCTTATTCCTAGACCTCCCAAGGTAGCCAACGAGGTTCTCTATTTTCATATCTTCTGGCGAGCATTTGGGATTACGTTACATCATCAGCTCGCCAACATCCGTGACTACCTATTTTCTAGGCCCGCACTGTTACGCATATTTTTAGGACCTAACCTTTTTTGTCTGGAACCTGACTTACAGGTTCCTTCTAAGTCTGGCTGCTGACAGAAAATGCAGCGCTTGTTGGGAGGCAACCCAGCAGTCTGACTAACACTGTCATCAGGTGATTTCTTTCCTTTCTCCTCTTGTTTTAATTTTACAATGGGGACATTGTAGGATTTAGGCATGGGGGGTGCATTTTGCATTGTAGGAAGTATTCATGCATTTAGGTTAGCATATTCAAAAAAAAAAAAAATTCTCTTGAGCTGAATGGGTTAGTCCCTAGCAGAATACCTTTATCATTGGAGGTTTTTCTTCTTGAATTATTTCTTAAGTTTAGAATCTAGTACATTTATTTCATGTGCACGTAGACTGGGTAATGGATCCTTGAAGAAAAGCAGTAAGCGTTTGTAGTTTACTGAACCCTTAGACAGTTAATAGGGAGTCAGGCATACTATCTTCTAGTAGATCCACTCCATATTTGTGAGATGAAAGTAGAGAGATTACTGGTGCACTAAGTCTAGTGAAAGGACTCTTAAGTTTTGGATAATTAGATGATAATACTTCAGAGTTGGCCATAATTTTAGCTCTGTATTCCTGTATGCGTACTTTGTGTGAATTCCTAAGAGTCATCAAATAAGGCAGATACACAGAGATTGAGTCTTGATAAAGCTATGACTATGGTGGATGGCTATGACCGTCCTTCATAGAGTCCTTGGCTGAAGGAGGGTAATAGTGTTAAAGGTCATAAATACACTTGCCCTATCCATTCCTTCCCGGTGCCGAGAATTGGCACTTCCACCAAATAAGCCACACAATATCCTCTTGACCATCATCATCCTTAATAATGACTCATAAATAAAAGTCTGTATCGTGTTGTGTTGATTAATAAAGAAAGCAAAGGAAAAAGAAAAAGAAAGAGAAGAAGAAACAAAAAGAAAAAAAAAAAGAAAAAAGAAAGAAAAGAGAAAGAGAAAAGAAAAAGAAAAGAGTCTAAGATTATAATTTTATCGTTGTAACATTGTTTCTGAGGCAACAAAACACTTATCGCGTTCCACCAAATATGACCCATACCTACCTTTCAGTATTTCTAATCGCTCAAATACTGGACTCTAACTTAGTTGTAGAGTTATTGGGACTTTAATTGAAGTGTGGATGCCATGTGAAGCTACCAAACAGTGAGTACAATTACAGAATCTTGCAGGATTTGTGATCTCAGAAAGAAAAGAAAGAAAAGAGTGAGCACTTAGGAACATTAAGAGAGCACAGTTGTTTAGCCTCTCTCTGAGTTGACTTGTCTAATAGTCTAGAGATCTAGAGTCTGCAGTACTAGATTACATGTAGCACTAGATGAGTGTGTGCCACCAATACAAATCCGTTTAATTCGATATCTCCTACCTAAGCCAAAAGCTGGGGTCAAATTATAGATTATCTTCTACTTTATCCCCGAGGGAAGTAGTTGCCTATCCTGACAGCAATATTTACCAAGGGTGAAGTACAAACTGCAAATGCGAATTGGCTTTTCACTTAGATTTGTTACCTAGGCTATCATCACTTCACATTTGTTTGGATTTCTAAAGTTTTGAAATAAGAAAAGAAGAAATCTTCTGATTACTTCTATTATTTTTTTTCTTTTTGCTAGGGACTGACAAATCTTAGGCATGAGGATATTTGATGAGTCTATTTTAATTAACTATTTGTATGCCTAAGTACTTAATTCTAACATAGTATTTGTTAATAATTACATTAGGTCATTAAATAAGTACATGCATCATTACTTGAGTTTTTATCTATTTTATTGCATTCTATAATTTAGTATGTAATTATTTTATGTTTTGTTGCTGTAGGAATAAATTGCAAGAGATGAGAGGGGTGAATTAAATTCTCCCCTCCCCAACAGCCGCCGGCCTCAACTGAGTCTTCCGACCGGCCTCAACAGCTCCTCAATAACCGCCGGCCAAAATTAGTAAAGGGATTTGAAAATCCCTTGAGAGGCGGAGAGAGGAGATAAAAGAGGGACTTGCACAGGAGAGGAGGGCATCTGGATCTGGGGATCTTCTTCTCCCCCTGGTGGGGAATTATCTCCACCTTCTCCACCGTGGAGAGGGCGAACACTGTGAACCAAGCCTGCACCAAGCACAGCCAAGCACCCGCAGGCGCTGCGCCTGCCCTTACGCACCACCTTCCATCACCCTTCCACTGCAAGCCACGCCATCACCTTCCACCTCCAGCGCCTTGTGCGCCCTCTACAAGCACGCTCATACCTCCAGCCAACATTGCAAGTGCAACACTATCGCCCATTCTGCCCCGCAAGCACTGCACCGCGCCCTGCAAGCTCACTGCACCTCGCACCCTTCACCGCCCTCTGCAGGTGCAGGCACTCACCACCCTTGCACCTTCTGCCCACAGGCGACCCCATGCCCGCAGGCGCTCACTACCCTCGCGTGCTGCACCCACCATGCCCTGCACCAAGCCCGCAAGCGCTGCACAATAGGCCGCAACAGGCCGTAGGCGCCCAAGCCAGCAGTCGCTTGTAGGCGCAGCGCCTCCCTATAGAACGCTTTGCGCGACGCGCCCAGCACGCAGCCGCACGGGCTGCAGCAGCGACGCCATCTTCTCCAAGTGCGGTTGTCCTCCTCCTCCTCCAACAGGCTGAAAGCCATTCTCCTCCGCCCGGCCGCCGCCGGCCACCTCCGACCGCCGTGTCACCGCCGTTGTGTAGCCCTCGTCGAGGCGTACCTCCCGGTCGACTCTCGTCGCCAACCGTGCATGGCCGCCCACGCGAGGAAGAGAGAGGAGAAATCCTCTATTTTTGTCTCAATTAATAATTACATTCAATGTCATTGCCAATTATATATTCATATTTTATTCAGGCCACATTGCATTGATGCACTCATACTTTCCTGAAATTATTTCACTTATGTTATGTGCATGATTTAACCTTGAATTTCAAAGCAAAATTGCATGGAAGTTGAATTTACATGATAAGCCATTACACATGCATCATACACATATTTTTGGAGCTTAATTCCTGACGTGAAAATTGCATAAATACCCCTAAACCTTTAAGGAAATTGCAAGCTTCATTTGAAATAGCATATTCATCGCATTAAAGTTGCGGAAGAGTCTGTGAACTGTGTATTCCTCGACTCATGAATTTATTGGTCTATTCCTCCCTGTGGGTACGACATCCTTTATTGTGGTTTAAATTCATATCTATGTTAATTTTTGATTGAGAGATTTCCACCACATTAATTACGACATATCCTTCTAGTGTTATCATAAATAAGAGAAACTCTCTCCGTCAGACATTTGTTCTGAGGATGTCCAACCCAAGCACACATTCGTTGATTATCCGTTGGAGTTTGATTTCTCTGTAACCCGACTCTTTGGTCTAGGGTTGCATCCTCATAAAACGCAGGCCCGACCCCACTTGCATACTGATTTTAGGTTTTGGGTAATTTTTATCCAGAACCTTAGATATTCTCAATCATGGGATATGGGTATGCACCACAATCTGGTCCACATTTGTGGACATCTGCTGGTAGGTCAGAGGTTTCATCTTTTTATTCTGATTTTGACTTGCACCTGTGAATTCTTTATAACTCTTCTTCGTATAGTGTGCCTAGCTAAAGGCACTAAATTCAGCACATATACAGTTTTTCTTTATCTCGAAGCAGACCTGTCATTCATGCAATTCAGGTGCTTTCTACTCTATTCCACTATGTTTCATGTCTTTTTAATACAATGAGGACATTGCATTAGATAGGCATGGGGGGTGGATATTCATCTCTGAATTAATTCATCAGTTCTGTAGATTTATTTTATTTTCTTTCATTTATATATATAAAAAAATGAAAAAATAATATGGAATTAGGGAAGAGAACTTGGGCTCAAGAAAATTTTCAATCTTAGGAAATAAAACTATATGATTTGAACACGAAGACTCTTCAGGTCCTTGGACTTAATCAGCCTGTGTATCCACTAAAATGTGGATTTATGTTTTGAGTCATCGCCATCTTAATTCTATTGTAATTTGATTAAATAAGTTTGGGTGATAAGTACACGACTTATCAACCCATCCTCTAATTTGAGGGAACTTTAAGTCTAAGCATCTACACACTTTCTTTTCACTAACTTGTTGATTGGCGATTTTAACGGAAATTGGGTAACTAATGAACCTTTTAGGGTGATATGGCTGGCAACTTATCATGGGTAACAACCCATAGGTAGGTTGTCCAGAGCCTAGTTACTGGACCATTCTCTTCTTGCTGCCTTTAGGTAAATCTTAGACTAGGGAAGCCACCTACATAAAAAAAAGAAAAAGAAAGTCAAAAAGAAAAGAAAAAGAAAAGGAGAAAAGAAAAGGAAAATAAAAGAAATAAGCCACACTTCGCGGCACGAGTATGGTTGGCAAGTTGTTGGTGGTAACAGCTCATCGACTAGTTGTCCAGAACCTAGCTCAAGAAATGCACTTAAAATTCCCAAAATACTTTGGAAGAAGTAGAGAAGTAGAATAAATCGGAGAGATATACACTGGATTCACTCTTGTATTGACCCCATAAAAATAAAAGTAGGGAGAAAGCTACTGATTGTAAAGATACACCTTTAAGCAGAACTCTCTTTTTAAGGTCACCTAGAGGCATAGAAACCCGAAGTCTGTTCTAATTGCCGATCAACGAGATTATCACATTCACAATAAGATGCTTAGAACTTAGGGTTCTCATCAAATCTTAGGTGAGTTGAATGGCCGTAGAAAGTCACTCTTTAACCCTAAACTCAAAAATAAAAAAATACAAAAGAAGAAAAAAGAGAAAAGAAATTTTTCTTTGAATAAGGCTAGGGCTTGAGGCGATCTACATTTTGGCAGATACCCGAGCACTGTTGTGTCTTTAAAAGTTCAGATCCTAAGTAAACATTTTCTTAATGTTGAAAATAACTTATGCCCAAATAATCCAACCTAATTCTTTTATAAATAGCATGTAGTTTTTGCTAGGGACTAGCAAAAGATAGGCATGGGGGTGTGATGTAAACATGTTTATATTACATAAAATGTCTATTTATGCATGTTCTTAAGCATAGAATTGCATTACATACTATAAATATTGCATAACATGTGTCATCTTGCATTTAGATTAGTCTGAATAAAATAGAGGTTAATTGTCTCCTTTATGGTCAGGGACAGGGCGACTTTTTATCGAGGCCTCGGATCAAAGATCCAACTATACGGATCTGATCAGGGTGACGATTAGAGTTCAACGACACCAAGATCGCTCTAATCAAATATTCGTAGCATTAGATAGAGACTGAAGAACCCTAGAAGATCAAGGGCCAAGATGGTGTTAATCTGCACCTCAAATGACAAATCCGACCACACGGATGGATTCGGATCGACGATCGCAGCCTAACGACGCAAAAATTGGTCCAATAGGACATCCGTGGCACCATCTACAACTAATAGAAGATGGACGGTCTAGATGATGCCATGTGGCACCATCCAGACCCTCCAAATCACTTGCTAACCTACCTTCTCATCCAACAGCTGAGAGTTGATCAGGTTGCCTCCCTCAAGCCACATTTCATATTAGAGGAATTTCACATCTAATCTCAACTGTCAAATCAAGATCCAACGATCAGCAATAAATGGCACGTGAACGCTCTTCTTGTGCTATCCATGCTCGTAGCGTAGTGGATAAGATCTTGCGCACGTGAGGACGCAGGGTCAAAACCTACTGCGCCTTCAAATCAGGAATTAAAGCGCGCGGGTGCGGGCAAAATTCTACCCTTGGATTTTGATCATGCGGCAACGGACGCGCCATGTGGCATGACGGATGAGATGCTTGGCTGTAGGTGTGTGCAACGGCTAAACTCGAAGCGGTGTAGATGCAATATAGGTCGTCCGATCGTGCGATCGGATGGCTAATATGAGAAGAACGTGGATATGCGTTGAGGCAGCCGAAGATGAGGAGGCGGGGGTGTGCAGATCTTTAGCCCACGTTCAGGCCTTTAGTTACGGATTTATCCATCACTAAAGGTCCTGAATTAATGTTTTTCAATGTGTAATGACCAAATTACTCTCACTCCTTGTAACTATAAAAGGAGACCCCCTCCATATGAAATTCTCAATCCTTCTTCTCTTCTCTCACCCCCTCAAAAGTTCTAAGAGCTTATCCCAAACTCGGGATGCTCCTCTAGAGTAAAAATCTTAATTTTTTCACCTTTGTCCCCCTTCGTGGAGCATCCTGCAGTTGTCCTCTCTCTGCATTTGAGAAGAGAATCCTGCGACAACGACGACGTGCTGCTTCATTCCCTTTCTTCCTGCTTCGTCCTCCTTCTTCCTGCTCCGTTCCCCGTCTTCTAGGAATTGTCCCATCCAACTCATCCTCCAAGCCATCATCGAGGAGGATATCTCTCTCTCCATTCTTTTTCCTGCTTTCTAGAGTAGATTTACTGCTTTCTAGTGTAATCATTTCCCACTTTCTAGTCTAATGAATGGTGTAATGAATAATTTTTTATAATAAAATCCATGTTTATTCTACATCCCTTTTGCTTTTATTTGTAATATTCTCTCTCTCTTCTATTTATTATTTGTTAAATAAATAGATAGTTTTCAACTAGCTATTCTATTTCGTAACAAATAAAATAAATGCATATTTTTAATCAAACGTCCGCCTCCCTGAGTTCGACCCGAGATTTCTATTCCGGTATAAATTTTATGTGTTGAACCTGAGTTCTTCGTTTTTCAAACTATAATGACAGGTTTTCAAAACCAAATCCGAAAGCGTAGTAACCCGTCGCTTCAACAGTGCACGACGAGGAGAGTTGAGAGGGCCAACTAATTTGGTCGTTGGACGGCCGAAGGAAAAGGGATCGAAGGATGTCATTGGAGCAGCAGTCATTGGTGGCCAAATGAGGCGATTTAGCGGTTGTTGACTCGCCAAGACTTGCTGAGAAGCACAGTGAGGCATTGGTCGTACTTATATAGGCCATAGGAGGCCTTTCCAAGCTTGGAAAGAAGCTTCCAAGCTCAGAAGGTCCTCGCGAAATAGGATACCCAAACCTTCAAATGGTTCTCATGACCTTTTGGGAAAGAATTGGAGCCCAAGATTGGTCTCGTGGAAGGGAATTCCACAAAGAATCTCCGATTCAATTTTAGGAAGGTTTGATTGAGAATCGAGCGAGAAATCTCCGCTTGAATCTTATCAGAGCGAGGTGTGTTCACACCAATGGCAGCAAGGACCAGCTTGTAAAGAAGATGACAAAATTTAGGGACCCAAATGTAGATTTTTGGAAAGTTAGAGGCATGTTGTGAGAAAAAATAGTAGACAGGACCAAAATGCAAACTTGGTCAATATAACCTCAGATTGGGCCCAAATTTTGGTGCAAACCTAATTTGGATCCAAGGAATCCAATGGTGAAGTTATATTGTGGTTTTGACCTTGTTTGACTGGGTAATTTATGCAAAAAACTAAACTAGGGCAAAAGTCTGCCTATGGCTCTGTTTTGGGTCAAGACGGGTTCTGATAATCAAATTGAAGGTACCAAACCCTAAAGAATAATTTTATATGAATTTTAGAGGGTCTAGGTGAATTTTATCCTGACCAAAACCTCAGTTAATTAAGTAGGTCTATTTTAGGGTTTCAGATGTCATTTAATTCTCAAAACACGCGAAAACCCTTTTCTTCTTGTATTAACCCACTTGTTAGACTCCTAAGATCATTTGATCCTTAATTAACCCCTGAGAAAACCCATGATTTTATGCATTCATGATATGATGGTAAAATTACAGTTTTAACCTTAGTTTCTTGTATTTCTCTCTGAAAGGATTTGCAATGAATTATGGCCTTCTGATGGTTATGTAGGAGCATTTAACGACTTAATTAACTCAAATTGAGTTAGTTATAGCTCATGATGGTGTTCCCATCAACTATCTTAGCTACTGTTCTCCGCGTGAAGCTACGATTGAGGGTTGTGGGTAAGGGAGCAGTCAACACTCTGAATTGAAGACCTGGACGAGTGCCTGGAAGTGTTCCACACTGCTTGGAGCATGGACCTGGCAGTGAGGTCACAAGAACACGCTTTAAGTTCTTCAAAGAAGCTTCGTTAATGGAGGCGTGTCCTGTGAACCTGAAATGAAGAGCACGACCTTGCGGCCTGATCGGGACCCGGATAGGTTGTGTTAATATGGTGAAATTAGTGTTGAAGTGAGTATAGTGGTTAACCTAAATCAAGCCTAACCATATTTTTACAAAATTTTTAACCTGGCCTACTTGATTTTATCTTGATCACTTTTAGGCCTAGGGTCGAACTCAGGGAGGCAGGAATTATAGGTGAATAAGTTTCTACGCCTTTCCTACAACGAATCTCTTCCGTTTGTTTATTATGTTTTTTTGGTGTTTTTCTATTTAAGATTTTTTTTCTGATAATTTTGTCCTTGAGGTACACCCTCAAAATCAGGTCCTTGGCTTAGAGCCAAATTATTCTTGGCTTTTAGCCAACTTAGGGTTCCAAAAATGGGTCTTGCTATTCGCAAGACCAAGTACCTGCAAGACAAGGATTATCTTTTCTCTTTTACTATTTTTTTTATCTTTTTAATAGCAGGAAAGAGAAATAGAAATAAGATAAATATAGTCTATATATATATAGATATATATATTATATATAGGGGTGGGGGTGGAGGTGGAAATGGTGTGTAGCATGGTGTCGAGTTGATCGACGTCTAGAACGATGCAACCAATAGGACGAAGTGCCACATGGAGTATAGGATGGATGGGTGGAAGGTGTGTGTAGAGACACTTTCTCTACGAGGGTATCAGGGAATATCTTCAACTGGTGCAGATATTCCCGCGATATAACGCGTGGTGCAGGGATATGAATGTATATATATATAGGTATATATATGTATTTATAACTAGATATATATGTATGTATATATAAATATATGTAGTAATATATGTATATAGTTATATTATAGATATGTATATGTATATATGTATATATGTATATAGATATATATATATATATATCTATATATATATATGTATTTATATCTATAGATATATATGTATATATGTATGTATATATGTATATATATATGTATAAATATATATATAAATATATAGATAGATATATATATATATTTATGTATGTATGTATATATACTTAAATATAGTTGTATAGGTACTAATATGTATATATATATATATATATATATGTATATAAATATATATAAATATATATATGTATATATATAAGTATATATATAGGTGTTACAAGTGAGTGTGTGTGTGTACACGTTAGTGTGTGTGTGTATGAGTGAGAGAGTGGCTGCTGGAGAGTGTGCGGGAGAGAGAGCTGGAGAGTTAAGTCGTCTGGAGCACGTAGCCAACGTCTGATGGCGCGAATGCGCACATGCACACACAGGCGCAGGCACGCAAGGATGCGCACGCGTGTCGGAGGGAGCGGGTGTGAGGCTGCAGCGCAGCGCACAGCATAGCACAGCGCACTGGAGTGAACGCGGGTGAAGAAGCGGGCGTGGGCGCAGACGGGCGCAGGCGCTGGAGCAGACGCTGCGAGCGCAAGCGTACGTAGGAGCAGGCGCGAGGATGGGCTGGAGACGGTTGCGGCACGGAGAGAGAGTGCGCAGTGACCGGATAAGTGAGAAACTTTTCGGTCACCACACTGTAGCTACAGTGTTCTGCAGAAACGCGTGAACAGTAGCTACAGTGCTCGCATAGCGCCGACAATCGGTTGCGGCCGATTCTGCAAGCGCAGGCATGATGGAGGGAGCCTGCACGCGCAGAAGGAGATGGCTCCGGCTGCTGGTGTGCACGCGGAGGCTTGCATGCTGCGTGGAGCTGCCGGTGCCGTGCTGCTACTGCTATTGAGCTTCAAAGCTCGAGTTTGCGGCAATGGCATGAAGGGCTTGAACGTCGAAACAGAGAGTGGAATCCACCACGCCCACCTACTCTTGGATGAGCTGGGTGGTGGTGGAACTCATAGTGGTGGTCGTGGACCACTGTGAGCTGCTCCTGTCCGCAGCGTATCTCTTCAGTAGGAAGAGGTGCTACATATGGAGGGGAGAGGGGAGGAGATCGGCCTAGAGGAAGGGGCTGCTGTGTGTATATGGACCATGCTCCCTCTGCAAGGAAGCGGGTAGTGCCTTTTTAAAGGAGATGGAGGCAAGCCCAGCCATGCCCTGGGCTGCGCATGACCAGCCATGTGGCTGACAGAGCATGCTGTGGCAGAGAATGGAGCGAAGAAGAAGCAGCCATGCCCTGCAGCCGCTTGGGGAAGAAGATGTTCAAAGAAAAATAAAAATAAGGATGGTGAAATTGCGAGGCAGCACTTGAAGAAGATGTTATTTATAAGACCAATTATTCACTTTCCTCCCCTCTCAAATAAATGCATGCACGTGTCAATTTTTACAAATGCAACTATGGCTACCTAATATGCAATGGCAATGCTAGGAAATAACTCAAGATGGCATTTTTATTGGTGTATTTTTGCTGTGCAATCATACCCCCATGCTTATCTTTTGCTAGTCCCTAGCAAAACATTTTGTACTGTATTTAGAAATGATCTTAAGCTGAAGATTTTCTTCTGAGGTGACCTAGGTGTGTTTATTTGTTGATATTGTGAGAACTAATTGCAAAGAAGACTACCAGTACTTTAAGTCTTATGTGACATAGACCATCTCTCGACTAACTTGGACTCTTGATATTTAAACCTTAAGTACGATTTCCATGACTCAGGAGGTTTTTGCCATACTCGAGAGTTCAAGAGATTATGGCTTGTGCATAGTGAAGGATCAAGACTGACCAGATGAACATTAAAACTCAAGCCCAGGGTTTCACGAATTTTGAAGTGCAGGTTGGTCCCAATTTCAGCTCATGTCTTTGGATTGACCCTTAAAAAGATGACGGGAAACTCAACTCTCATTTTATTACATTTGTGGCTGATGAGAGCCTCATCATGAGGCATAACTAGCTCATTTTGACCTAATAAAGAGAATAAAAGCTCCTGCATGACTTAGAAGATGGCTTAATTGAAGAATAAGTGTTCTGTGAAGAAAATAGAAATAAAGGTTAAAACTGCAATTTTACCATTGCAGTAAATAAATGAAATTTCTCAGAGGCAAAACATAGGTCAAATGGTCTAAATAAGATAAAAAGTGGGTTGATTCAATCAGAAATGGGTTCATGTGCAAACCAGGAATAAAATGACATCTTGTAACTCTAAAACAGACCTGCTTAATTCAACAAGGTTTCGATCAGGATAAAAATCAAATAAAACCTTTAAAATTCATGGAAAAATATCCCCTAGGGTTTAGAACCTTCAGATTGGCCTTTGGAACCTAGTTTGACCTAGATTGGGGTCCTAGCTCATCAATTGACCTAATTTGGGTTTTTGTGTAAAATATCCAATCAAACGGGGTCAAACCTAAAATCCAACTTCATCATTGGATTCCTTAGGTCCAAATTAGGTTTGTACCAAAATTTGGACCTAAGGGGAGGTCATCTTGACCTACTTTGCAAATTAGTACACCCAATTACATTTTGACCCTTATCTTTTGAAAACCATCACATAAACCCCCCTAGCTTCCTCGCCAATCTTACAATCAGGTCCCTCTGCCATTAATGGAGAGGAATCCTTCTCCGGCGAGGAAGGCAAGGGGGATACTCTCTAATCCCTCAAAGATTTCCTCCCAGATTTGGAATGGAGATTCTCTGAGGAATTCCCTTCCATCTGAACTCAACCGTGATCCCTGATTTGCACCCAATCTCTCATGCGAACGCACGAGAGATTTGGGTATCTAAATACCTTCCATCTCCGGCGAGACGTCGGTGGCAGAAGGCTTGCCCTCCACGCACCAGAAGCTTGGCCAACACCTATAAATTAACCCCCAACTACGGCTGCACCTCCTTAGCTCGACTTGGCTGGGATTCCACCTCAAATTCCTCTTCTTCTTCTCCAGCCAAGGGGTCCAGCGAGCTCTGGCGAGCCCCCCTCCTCTTCCTCGTCGCTCTGCCACAAAACTAGTGGCAGAGCCATCCTCCTCCGGGTCGCGCAACACCCGCACGAGCTGCCCTAGCCCCGTTGTCACCGCCGTCTTCCTCCACTGGACACTTTCTTCTCCGGCGACAGCAGGTACTGTCGGCCGCCTTCTCATCCCCTTCATCCCTTTAGTTAGGTTAAAACTGTTCTTCTCTATCCCCTCTTTCATTTCCCTCATTTTATTTCACCAAACGCCCCTCGACTGCCGCTGTCCACCACCATCTTCTTCATCTCCGGCCACCCTCCGACGAGACGCTCCCATCACTCCGCAGCCCCACACGTCTCTCCGACCACCACATAACCTCTGCCTCACCTCACTGAATAACCTACGCTCGTCCACAAACCCTCTACGCCTCCACAACTACCCCCCGATCAAACCCATCCAACCGGCCACAGGGTGACCTAGGCACTCATGCCTAGGCCACCCCGCGACCTACCACCTAGCTCCTCACCTTCACCGTGACACGGCGAAGGTCTCCCGGTGATCTGATTAAACCGTAAGGCTCTTTTCGTGTCAGACAGAGTTCACACCCTAGCTGCCATTAGCGGCAACTAGAGGAAGCTTCTTGCTTGCTCCAAGTCCCAGGACTGCAGGATTCCAGGTGCTGCAAACTTGGGCAGGTCTTGCGAAGATAGTCGACCCAACGAGTGACACCACAGAGCTTGCAGTTGTGGGAATTGAAGGCACGGTCTGCTGCGGGTGCGCGAGAGAAAGCGGTGGGCATTAGTCCCACATCGGTAAGTCACAAAGTGCATTTTTTCTTTTATATTGTTTTTTTGATATGAGTCGGTTGCCTCCGAACGCACATGGGGTGAGGTCCCTCACCTATTCTCACCGCCTTGTCCGTGAGTTCACCACACAGATCTGGCGACCCGACCCGACACCATCCTGAGCACTCCTCGCGCACTACCCTCACGTCAGTGCGCCTAGACCCAAGCGCGCGACCCGACCCGCTTACCCGGCTCTGGTAGAGCGTGCTGAAGAGTGGTTTACACTGAGAGAGAGAGATGCGGGTGTGGGTAGAAAGGGGTAGGTTTTTCTCCTCTTTGGTTTGTGCAGGGAAGGGAGAAGTGAAGCTGACACTTAGCCGCTGCTAGCAAAGGAAAAGAAGAAGGAAGGAAGCTTTGCAGAGGAAAAAGAGAAAGGCAAGGCAGAGGGAAGAAGCGAAGCCAAACAGAAGAGGGAACCGAAGAAGAAACAAAGAAAGGGAAAGGCAAGAGAAGGAAAAGAAGAAAAGGCAAAGCCAAAGAGAAGAGAGGCAAGGGAACTGAAGAAGAAAAAGAAGAGAAGCTGAAGGCAAGGGAAGCAGAAGAAGACCCGCAAAGAAAAGAAAGACAAAGATTCTGCAGGAGAAGAAAGAAGCAAGGCAAAAGACAGAGGACTACAGGAGAAGAAAGAAGCAAGGCAACTACAGAGAAGAAAGAAGCACAAAGAAGAAAGGAAGAAAATCAGAAGAACAAGAAAAGGGAAACATCTTTTAAGACGTCTGATCAGATGTCAAAATTTCTTCTTTTTGCCACAATTAATTTTCACTCATGCATTTATATATTTTGAATTACGTTTTGAGTAATTAAGTGTTCAATTACATTCTTGAGATTAGTAATAAATTCCAATTGCTCCCTATGTTTGACCTCGGATACTTAGGTTTTTGAGTAATAAACTTTTATTTGTTGACAACGCTTGATCACCTATACTACGACGTAACTAATTGTTAAAACACGATCGAGACCACGTCAACATTTTGGCACCATTGCCAGGGAGCAACGCGCAATTTATCACTAGTCTCTACATTCTTTTTATCATATTGAACACTAACTTGCCCTACTTTGCTTTGTTGTGATCTTGCAGGTACTTCACAAGAAGATCCCTCCCACAAGTCAACCACTCCAGGGCAAGTAATTTCTTTTCTTCCTTAAACTATCCCCTAAGCTTTGAAAGACAAAAGGAAGAAAATTAATTTAGGAATCAATTGCCTTCTTTCTATAGTAATCACCATCTTTAAGGCAAAACGTTTCTTGATTTTGCAAAAATTTTTCAAATCTTCTTGAAGTTGGAGCGATTTTATTTTAGATTCTATCCCACAAAATTCATGTGCCTAATAGAAATCACGCTTAATCTCTGCGGACAACACACTTCTTGCTTTTAAGTCCAAAGAGAACCTTTTCAAGAAGAAAAAGAGGATTGGAAATAGAACCAAATTAGGGTTTCTACAGTAGGGTCTTGAAGTGCTAGTCACACATGCCTGTATAAAAGGAAATGAACCCTCCCACATCAGTGTGCTACCCAAGCCCTTGATTGAAGAGATCTAAATAAGACAAACCCTAAAAATTGAGCTCTAAAATCACTTGAATCTTAAAATCTTGGACCTAATAAACTGGGAGTCAAATCAGGGTGATCTCTAGGTCCCAAGCCTAGAATCATTCTACCATCTATAGGATAGGTCAGGTGAAGTTGACCCCTTGGGTCAATCAACCTACAAATTAGGTCACAACATCAAAACATCTAAAGTTCAAGTGAGAACCCTAAAGCACCTTTGAAATAAAAGTGATAAACTTAAGAGGTCAAGGTCCCCATTCTGGTCTACCTGGAATCTCAGTGACAAGAGAGGTCGAGTGGGGGAAACCCTGTAACCCGTGGGGACGCTCTACCATGTAGGGGTCTTTTCGGGACTCTACCTCTCTGGCTGCCCAGGTACCATCCGCCCCGAACCTCCATAGTCATCCAAACGTCTTTGGGTGTCTTGATTGGGTCAAAAACATCTCCTGTCCCTCATCTTTTCTCTTCAGAGCACACACACATTTTTAGTGGGACTCGTTATTCAGATCTAATCACTTCATAACTTGATTCAGCATCTTGATTCCACCACCTGATCCAAATATGCAGCCAAACCACTTAGGACTACCATTCAAGAAACCTGAATATCGAAGATCCATGAGAGATAGGATGGTTGAGGATGCCATGAAATTCTATGAAAAAGAAGACAAAACCTCAACACCAGTAGAAAACATTCAGGTTGATGTCCCAACAACCACAACCTTTATCATAACTTGTGCCCAAGTACTATTGGCAGAAGCCACAAAAGGATCGACCCGTGACTTGCTCATTACTGGATACATTAAGATAGAAAAATTGCACAATCTTGAATACCTTCAATGTATGATAAATCCTCGACTTTGGAAGCAACACCAAGATAGTCTTGAAAAATGGGAAGAGATAATGAGATTAGTAAAACAAATTATTGACTAGAAGTACCCGTATATACCATAAACAGAAGATGAACCATCTTGGGACAACATCAAGGATCAATCTGATCTCGGGTTTGAGGCACAAAATGGTTGTGGATTCCCAACTCAGATGGAGTACAATGTGCCTGATATTGAAGAAGGTTGGGAAGCTCCAAATGCAAGAAAATACCATGTTGAGCCCATGCTAGACTATGAATCACCAAGCTTAGAATCCCAAAACTCCTGCAATAATGAGAGTAGAACTGAACCTCTCGAGGGTGTAAAGTCCATCCCTTATTCTGATAAGGTGACCCTCGAAGGTTATTCTGACCTAGATTCTAGTGATTCAACCCACATCCTAAGCCTAGAATCTAGATCTGAAACCTATTTTGAAGATTTCAAGGCCCCATATGAGGAAGATCAATCTTTCAATGAGGAATATGAGTTTGGGCCTCTATTTTATGAATATCCCTCGCCAACATCCTCAGAGGAACTAATCAATTTTTCGGAAATCATGCCAATCTACGATACAGAAACTGAGTTGGACCAGTGGGTTTTCAATTGGGTCTGCCATATTAGCTTAGAACCTGAGCCTCTACCAGAGAGGGACACCTTTTTAAGCTCAGAATTAACATTTAGGCTAGACCCTAGTTAGGTTGCTGAATCTACAACATATGATTTATTCTATGGTGGAACTCACGATCTTGAATCTCATTCAGATTTTGATTTTCGCAAACTCTTCGACGATTTCGAATTTGACCATAACATCGGAGAAAATCTGCTTCCTGATTATAACAAGCCAATTCTCTTTGAAGCCACCTACTCCACATATACAGAACCAATCAAAACCCGTTCTCTACCCCGACCCGCAACCGGACTCAATTTCTATTCTGATTCACCTCTCACTGAGCCGTTTGCAGATGATTCAACTCCATATCTATACCAGGTATCGGGCATTGATCAGACTAAAAAATAGGAGCCATCATTCTTTGATCACCCCTGTAGGGTTTCCACACCATACACTGATTATTTTTCGGAACCCTACTTTGACCAGGCTGATTCGACTCAGCCTAAACCCAAGTTTTCACTTCCATATCCATCCGAGCCACATTGCATATGGTGGGTTTCGCATCTGTTGATCTACATCTATCAACCCACCAGACTTATTGGGTTTGGGCTGCATCATCAGCCCACTGATCTTAACAAGCACTTGGTTGGACCAACCAGGCTCTTACTCAAGGTGCTTGTTTTACAAAATTTTGCTAATTTGACCACTCCCTCTCCACCCCATATTCTGCTCGGCTGAAAGGATCAAATTTAGCGCTTAACGGGAGGCAACCCGTCATTCTAAAAAATAGAGACCCGTTTGATTATCCATCTGTACTCCACGTCCGTTGCACCTTGAGTTCGGCCTTAGACAGTTGATTCCAACTCTGGTACACATACCAGAGCTTGAAATCATCCACATCAAGTCATTTCCAACCCATTCACCCACCCGATGTATCCTGTTCTAAGTCACTGACCTCAACACTATTTGACACCCTCCGTTTACAATGAGGACATTGTAAAACTTAGGCATGGGGGGGTGATAAAGTGCATACATACAGAACCATGAAAAAGTCAGAAGGAATCTCACAAAAAAAAAATTCACATATGTCAAAAACACAAAAAATTGAAAAATTATGAAAAAGAACAAAAAAATGGAGGGAGGAAATTTTGTGAGCCACATAATTACAAGGAGGAGAAAAAGAGCAAAAAATGACAAAAAGGAGCACAAAATAAAAAGGAAAAAGAAATAGTCATTAGTAAGAGATTAAGGAATTAACTGAAGTTCTAGACCAGATCAAGAGAAAAATAAAAGAAAAGTGCTAAGGAGACATAACAAAGAGATTAGCAAGAACACTGATCTTAGGCCTCTTGGGCTAGATTCTTAGGCTTAAAAATTCACGTATCCGCTAAGATCTGGATAATCCTCAAGAGGTTGGGGAAAATACGAAGCTTAAGTATTAGGTCTAAGGCTTAGGAAGTATTTAGCCTCATTAACTGACCTTCAGCTTGCGAGATTCGGTAACCTAAGCAACCCAATCCACACATAGTTTGGTTCAGTACGCATAAATATCAGAATCACGCAAAAGCATTTAATGTTCTGAAAAAGTCACCTAGATTAGGAGTGGCCGATCAACACAAGTTGATTTGGACGAGTTTCCAGCACGGAGAGGCAGGAAATTCCCCTCGAAGATGCGTAACAACATATCGTCTCCTCGGTGCTTGTCTCTTAGGATATTTAAATATCCTACTGGGGGCATGAAAGCACTTTGCTGGTTCAGATACCATGGGTGGCATTATCATGAAATGTCGATCGCCAGGGTCTGAATTCGGCCACGGAACGCCATGGGCGGGATTATCCCGAAATCTCGAAAGCCAGGGTTCTGGGGGTCGCCATGGGCGGTGCTATCTCGAAGCATCGATAGCCAAGGACCCTTGAGGATTGATGATGGGGACGAGGAATCCGATACAGACCGTGTTGAGAAGACAATCCGAAGCTAGAAATAAAAAGAAAAGAGAGAGAAAACTCTCCAAACAAATAAATCTTCTGTCTCTCTCTTACGAAAATACACTGCAAACTGAACCTAGGCTAAAAATGTCTTAAGCACGGATGCTTTAACCGCGGAATCCAACAAACCCTAGGATAGTTTCTGTGGGCCTTAAAAACCTTTGTAGAAGACTGAGGCTAAAGCGGGTCAAGTTCGGATTTTGGTTGGTACTTGAGTACCTCTAGGCCTGTTGTCGGCATTCTGACCTAATCACAAAAGAAAAAGAGAGACACTTATCATAACTGATGATAGACACTCAGGGTCTAGAACAAAAGTTAAAACCTTGAAATTTTGCTAAGGGCCTAGAAAAGCTAGGCATGGGGGTATGATGAAAGCCTCATCATGAGCCATAACTAGCTCATTTTGACCTAATAAAGAGAATAAAAGCTCCAACATGACTTAGAAGATGGCTTAATTGAAGGAATAAGTGTTCTGAGAAGAAAACATGAAATAAAGGTTAAAACTGTAATTTTACCATTGCAGTACATAAACGAAATTTCTCAGAGGAAAAGCATAGACTAAATGATCTGAATAAGATAAAAAGTAGGTTGATTCAATCAGAAATGGGTTCATGTGCAAATCAGGAATAAAATGACATCTTGTAACCCTAAAACAGACCCTCTTAATTCAACAAGGTTATCATCAGGATAAAAATCAAATAAAACCTTTAAAATTCACGTAAAAATATCCCCAAGGATTTAGAACCTTCATATTGGCCTTTGGAACCTAGTTTGACCTAGATTGGGGTCCTAGCTCATCAATTGACCTAATTTGGGTTTTTGTGTAAAATATCCAATCAAACGGGGTCAAACCTAAAATCCAACTTCATCATTGGATTCCTTAGGTCCAAATTAGGTTTTTACCAAAATTTGGACCTAAGGGGAGGTCATCTTGACCTACTTTGCAAATTAGTACACCCAATTACATTTTGACCCTTATCTTTTGAAAACCATCACATAAACCCCCCTAGCTTCCTCGCCAATCTTACAATCAGGTCCCTCTGCCATTAATGGAGAGGAATCCTTCTCCGACGAGGAAGGCAAGGGGGATACTCTCTAATCCCTCAAAGATTTCCTCCCAGATTTGGAATGGAGATTCTCTGAGGAATTCCCTTCCATCTGAACTCAACCGTGATCCCTGATTTGCACCCAATCTCTCATGCGAATGCACGAGAGATTTGGGTATCTAAATACCTTCCATCTCCGGTGAGACGTCGGTGGCAGAAGGCTTGCCCTCCACGCACCAGAAGCTTGGCCAACACCTATAAATTAACCCCCAACTACGGCTGCACCTCCTTAACTCGACTTGGCCGAGATTCCACCTCAAATTCCTCTTCTTCTTCTCCAGCCAAGGGGTCCAACGAGCTCCGATGAGCCCCCCTCCTCTTCCTCGTCGCTCTGCCACAAAACCAGTGGCAGATCCATCCTCCTCCGCGTCGCGCAACACCCGCGCTAACTGCCCTAGCCCCGTCGTCGCCGCCGTCTTCCTCCATTGGACACTTTCTTCTCCGGCGATAGCAGGTACTACTGGCCACCTTCTCATCCCCTTCATCCCTTTAGTTAGGTTAAATTTGTTCTTCTCTATCCCCTCTTTCATTTCCCTCATTTTATTTCACCAAACACCCCTCGACCGCCGCTGTCCACCACCATCTTCTTCATCTCCAGCCACCCTCCGGCAAGACGCTCTCATCACTCCGTAGCCCCACATGTCTCGCCGACCACCGCATCATCTCCACCTCACCTCACTGAATAACCTCTACTCGTCCACAGACCCTCTACGCCTCCACAACTACCCCCCGATCAAACCCATCCGACCGGCCACAAGGCGACCTAGGCACGCACGCCTAGGCTGCCCCTCGACCTGCCACCTAGCTCCTTACCTTCGCCGTGACATGGCGAAGGTCTCCCGGTGATCTGATTAAGTCGCAAGGCTCTTTTCGTGTCAGACAGATTTCACAGCCCGGCTGCCATTAGCGGCAACTCGAGGAAGCTTCTTGCTTGCTCCAGGTTGTAGGACTGCAGGATTCCAGGTGCTGCAAACTTGGGCAGGTCTTGCGAAGACAGCCGACCCAGTGAGTGATGCCACAGAGCCTACAGTTGTGGGAATTGAAGGCACGGTCTGCTACGGGTGCGCGAGAGAAAGCGGTGGGCATTAGTCCCACATCAGTAAGTCACAAAGCACGTGTATCCTTTATATTGTTTTTGTGATATGAGCCGGTTGCCTCCGAACGCACATGGGGTGAGGTCCCTCACCTATTCTCACCGCCTCGTCCGTGAGTTCACCACACGGATCTGGCAACTCGACCCAACACCATCCTGAGCACTCCTCGCGCACTACCCTCAAGTCGGTGTGCCTGGACCTAGGTGCGTGACCCGACCCGTTTACCCGGCTCTGGTAGAGCGTGCTGAAGAGTGGTTTACACTGAGAGAGAGAGATGCGGGTGTGGGTAGAAAGGGGTAGGTTTTGCTCCTCTTTGGTTTGTGCAGGGAAGGGAGAAGCGAAGCTGACACTTAGCCGCTGCTAGCAAAGGAAAAGAAGAAGGAAGGAAGCTTCGCAGAGGAAAAAGAGAAAGGCAAGGCAGAGGGAAGAAGCGAAGCCAAACAGAAGAGGGAACCGAAGAAGAAACAAATAAAGGGAAAGGCAAGCAATGGAAAAGACGAAAAGGCAAAGCCAAAGAGAAGAGAGGCAAACGAACTGAAGAAGAAAAAGAAGAGAAGCTGAAGGCAAGGGAAGCAGAAGAAGACCCGCAGAGAAAAGAAAGACGAAGATTCTGCAGGAGAAGAAAGAAGCAAGGTAGAAGATAGAGGACTGCAGGAGAAGAAAGAAGCAAGACAACTGCAGAGAAGAAAGAAGAAGCATAAAGAAGAAAGGAAGAAAATCAGAAGAACAAGAAAAGGGAAACATCTTTTAAGACGTCTGATCAGACGTCCAAATTTCTTCTTTTTGCCATAATTAATTTTCACTTATGCATTTATATATTTTGAATTACATTTTGAGTAATTAAGTGTTCAATTATATTCTTGAGATTAGTAATAAATTCCAATTGCTCCCTATGTTCGACCTCGGATTCTTAGGTTTTTGAGTAATAAACTTTTATTTGTTGACTACGCTTGATCACCTATACTACGACGTAACTAATTGTTAAAACATGATCGAGACCACGTCAACAGTGGCTCAAAGAATATATGATAGAAATAGGGTATTTGTAACTTGCCTTGAAAACTTTTGTAGGAAGAAGACTTCATAGACATTTGTGAGATATACTAACTTATTTGCACAGTTTTTTTCTTTTTTGAAACACGTGTCAATATATCTCTTACAACTTTATTTGGAGGAGCACACTTTTGTTTTGGTGGGAGAGTTCCTTTTTGGTGGAAAGAGTCTCTCCTAAACACAAGACTAAAGCCTGGGATAAAAAGTCTACCTGCACGCACAGGTAAGGACTCCACATTCCCTAATGAACACTAGGGTTGGATCTTATGTTCACTTGGTCTTTCTTGATATGTGTAGTGTGACCCAGAATTACTTAGGCTCTAAAGTAGAAGCAAACCAACGGATCCTGTACTGGTGTCTCAGGTACAAGAATACGTCCTTAGTTAGGAGAGATTCTGATCTATCTTGTCAATGCTCAAGTGAATTAAGCCGAGCCTAAGCTAATCAAGCCTATGTGGCCTAGAAAGTCTTCAAAACAGTGGTTGAATATCCATAAACACTTATTGTATTTTAGTTTCAACCTTCAGATCATTACTAAACACCCCTTTTTATATATATATATACATATTTATAGATGAATGGAAGCTGCATGATACCATATAATACCCAGATCCTATGGATGCCTATCCACCCCCCCATGCCAAACGATGCTATGTCCTCATATGCATGCAAGGTAGAGGAAGGTCCAAAGATCGGGGAGCGAGAGATGAAGTGCAGGGTATACAGCAGGGTGGTAGGGTGGGTGGATGGTGGGTGGTGAAGTGAAAAGGTGTGAAGTGAAGTGTACGTGACAGTGGAGGAGTGTTGTTAGGGTGCCTCCCAACGAGCGCTGAATTTAACGTCCCCAGCTGGACTCAGAATGAGGCACGAAGGAAGAAGTTGGCCTTCATTTGGCCAAGAAGAGGGGCATCTTGGATTGATGGATCCAAAAAGGGATAGCCCCAGTAAGCAGTATGTGGGCTCAAGGTCCCAGTGTGGAGTTGCAATTCCGCCTGATTTGGCGGGAAAGAAAGGGCAATCCGGTGTTCAAGAGTGTGGACCGGCGGTGAGTAGCCCGGATATGACTCAGACCACGAGGTATGGGAAGCGGAAAAAACCTTGTCAGAAGTCTACTCAGGAGAAGGTATTGGAAAAGGGAGGGATGGGGGAATGTCACAATATGTTTCGGCCAGGCAGTCGTCTGTGCTTAAAGGAAATCCGTAGCAGTCAGAATAGGTCCCAATTAGTCTGATACACGCGCTAACGGCCATGTCCTCATCAGACATGTCATCCTTGATAAAGTCGCAATCAAAGTTCTTGGCTGCCTTAAAGATGTTAAGCTTGAGCTTCTCAAATCCAACGGCTATCTCAATACAGCCTGACTTGCAGTCGATATGGGCACGGGCTGTGGCCAAGAAAGGTCTACCAAGGATGATCAGACAATCAAAAAGTGAGCTAGGAACTTCCATATCTAAAACAAGAAAGTCAACAGGAAAATAGAGACTGTTGACCTTAACCACCACATCTTTCACCACACCCATTGGTATTTTGACAGAATGATCTGCCAATTGTAACGTGACAAGGGTGGGTTTCAAATTTCCTAAGGAAAATTTTTCGAGCATGATGGTTGGTATAAAATTGATGGAAGATCCTAGATCAAGTAGGGCACAGTTAAAATTGTAGCCTTGGATGCTACAGGAAATAAGCGGTGTGCCTTGATCTTTCTGCTTCGGTGGTAGATTTGACAGTATTGCACAACTCGCATGAGGCAAGAGAACCACCGGATTCTTAGTTTTCTTTGACTGTCGCCTGGGTGTAGTGTGGTCTTTGAAAAATCGGGTGACAGTAAGTATGTGGTCAATAGCCTCTAACAGGGGTCCCTTGATTTCAACATCCCTAAATAAATTATGCAGGTTATCAAAGGCCTGCGTATCCTTCTTCTTACCTTTTGGCTCCCTTAGTAGAGCCTTAGGGAATGGGACCGTTTCTGGCACTAATTTGGGTGTATCGTCCTCTCGCGAATATGGTGCGCATCCTGAATGAGAAGGCGATGAAGAAGATGGGCCAGGATCAGGTCGAGGCGGATCGACGGTCTGCTTACCACTCCTCGTAATAATCGCATTGGACGTCGCGGGTCCAGTGGGATCATAAGGCGGAGGAGGGTTCGCAATAGGGACATTAGAGTGAGGTGTTGCAGCGGGATTAGCCTGAAATCCCGGTGGAATGCTCAGAGCCTGCAGAATCTGATGAACCTGCCCCCGGGAAGGTCGTACCTGTGGTTGAGGACCACGGGATACGAAATTTCGTGGGTTGGGAATAGGTTGGGCTGGAAGAGTGCCCTGAGATTGAGTCGCCATGCGTAGTTGACTGATCTCAGCATTTTGCTGCGCCAATTGGTGCTGAAGAGAGGTCATGTTCTCTTCATGGTGCTTTGACATTTCCGTCATCATTCGCATCAATTTCTCAAGAGGACTTGATGCGTGTTCTGTTTGCGGTACACAAGGACTGATGAGAACCTCATCATGAGCCATAACTAGCTCATTTTGACCTAATACAAAGGATAAAAGCTCCTACATATCTCAAGGAAAGGCTTAACTCAGAGAATCCTGAGTTTGAGAAGAAAACAAGTCATAAGGGGTAAAAATGTAATTTTACCAGTATAATCTGCATACAGGGTAATTCAGGGCCCAAACATAGGTCAAAGCAGCTTAATAAGAATAAGAGTGGGATGAAATGATCTAGCAAGGGCTACAGCAATTCCAAGAAACTAAATGATAATCTGTAACCCTAAAATAACCCACTTCAATTCACAAGGTTCGAGGCAAAGTAAAAATAGAATAAACCCTCTAAAATTCATAGAAAAATAATCTCTAGGGTTTAGAACCTTCAATTTGGCCTTCAGAACCCATTTTGACCTACATTGAGAACCATGCCCAATTAATAACTTAATTTGGGTTTTTGCGTAAATTGACCGGTCAAACAAGGTTTAATATAGAAATGAAATTCACCATCAGATTCCTTAGGTCCTAATTAGTCATGTATAAAAACTTGAGCCTAAGAAGAAACCTCCTTGACCGACTTTACACTTTGGTCCTCATATATTTACTCTTTGGCCCTCAACTTTTGAACCCTCGCATTTTGGCCCCTAACTCTCCTTCGTTCTTTGCGATCAGGTCCCCCCTGCAAAACCTGCTAGCACCATGCTCCGGCGACCTTGCGCGGAGCATGGCGCCGCGCAGGGTGAGGTGGGGGACCTGGCAAGTAAACCGGGGGTGCCCTGCGTCGTCAGCCGTCGCAGGGACACCCCCCTGGTCGTTGTAACCCACCATACCGGTCGTGCGAACGCACGGACGGTATGGGTTCTTGTTTCCGGCCATCCTCCGGCGAGGGAGACACGTCGTCTCCCTCCGCCTTCCTCCCTGTTTGATCCCTATAAATACCCACCGTTGCTCCACCGACCGGGGCAGCTTGGATCTGACGGAGAAAATCCCCAACTTTCCTCTCTTCTCTCTCCGGCAGACGCTCACCAGCTCCGGCGGTTCCTCCCCCTCCACCTCTCCGCTCTGCCGCAATACCAGCAGCAGAGACTTCCTCCCCTGCTCTTCCCGCGCCACGCCGCACCCAGCTGGCGCCTCTCCGGCTCTCTGCTCGCCGCCGCCCCTTTCCCTGAGCATCGTCTTCTCCGGCGACAGTCGATACGACTGTCGCCCTGTTCCTCCCCCTTCGTCCCTGCAAGTAAGCTAGAGCTACTCCCCTTCTTCTCCTCTTTCTTTCCCCGCTTTCAATTTATTCAATTAAGCCCTCAACCGACCCTGACCATCGTCACCCCCTTCGTCTCCGGCCACCCTCCGGCGAGCCGCTCCCATCACCTCAGCAACCCACACGGCTCGCCAACCCTCACCGCACCTCCGCCTCATCACACTGAGCACCCCCCACCCCTTCACTGCCACTCCACACCTCCGTAACGCTTCCCCCAACAAACCCATCCTCCGACCCACAGTCCGACCTAGGGCAGCCCTTGCACGCCGCCCCGCGCCTCGCCACCACCCACACGAGCTTCGCCGCACCCTGGCGAAGCTCCTGGCACTTTCTGATTAGGCCGAGAGGCCGTTTTCTTGTGAACAGGCCACCCGACCTCCGCCGCCATTGCCGTGCAGGAGGAACTGCTTCCGCCTGCAGCTACAGGCGCGCCACGCTCAGCGCCACGCCCAGATTCAACTCCCAGGCCTTGCGAGGCGTTTCGACAAAACACCAGGCTCGCAGCTAAGGCAGAAGGCTTCGCGTGACGCCGCGATCTCCCGCTGATTTCCCCGCTGCGGGCGCGCAATTGAGGTGGGACATTTAGTCCCACCTCGGAAAAGCCTGAAGAGGCGCAGCGATATAAGATGCAAAAGTGCTGGAGGCTTACTGCCTCAGCACACGGGGTGAGGTCCCCTTCACCCGCCCGGTTACCCGGTCTCGTCCGCGCTCACGCCCCGCGGACCTGACCCGACCCGACCCGACTTAAGACTGACCTGCACTCCTTGCCCACCACGCACGCCGGTGGGCCTGGACCCGGGCCTGACCCGAACCCGGTTACCCGGCAGCTCTGGGAGAGCTTTCCCAAGAGTGGTTTCAGAGAGAGAGAGACGCGGGGGGGGGAGGGTAGAGTAGGTTTTGCCTCTGACGAAAAACTCTGAAGTGTGCAGGCACAGGCGAAGAAGAAGACCCGCGGAAGAAGAAGGAAGCTGACTGTAGCAACAGGTAGTTTAAGTCGTCTGATTTGGAAATCAGACGACGGCCTGAAGGGAAAAGAAGAAAGGAGGGGTGACGTCCCTGGCTGAAAAAGAAAAGAAGAAGCTGACACTTAGCCGCAGGGAGGAGAAACAAGAAGAAACTCTAAAGAAGAGGCTGAGCAAGGCAGAAGAAGAGGAAAGGCTGCAGAGAAGAAGTACAGCAGAGCCAAGGAAGAAGAAACCTTCACAGAAGAGACTGCAGAAAAAGAAGAAGAGAGGCCAAGACAGAAACCAAGGAAGAAGAAGAAGGAGATCTGAAGAAAGAAAGAGGAGCATCACCTCTGCAGAACAAAGAAGAAGAAGGAGATCTGAAGAAAGAAAGAAAGAAGAACATCACGAGGAGAAAACAAAGAGAACAACAAATTCTTTCCCTCTCTCTTTCTTTATTTTTTTTTTTTGTAAAAGAAACATGTATATCTCTAGAATACAACTTGCTCCCTGAGTTCGACCTCGGGAACTCTTTTATTTTCCGAGTAAAAAAATTTATATATTTGAAATGTTGGTAATAACTGGCTATACTACAACGTTATAACAATAAAACCCGGTTATCCCAGACCATTTCATTTTGGCGCCGCTGCCGGGGAGCAACGGCTATTCTAGAGGTAAACATTCCTGTTTCTTTTAATTTCTGATAATCTCCTCTCTTTTGTGCAGCTACAGGAACTCAAGAAGACAAGCAACCACACGACAACCACTCCGAAGACAGGTAAATTTTTCCTCTCACTATTAACCCCTAAACTCTAAAGAGGAAGAAAAGAAAAGAACAAGCAATATAGGGCTAACCTGTCTTCCATACTTAGTAACCATAAAGAGTTGCATGTTTTCAACTCATCACTCCTGCACACTATTAAGGGTACTTAAGGGCTAACACATTCTTGCTTGAGCCCTAATTGCCCAACAAAGAGTTAAATGGACCAAGTAGAGCCAACATAAGGTTAAACATTAGGATTTCAGTAGAGACACACCCCTTAATCAAGAATTGAGGAAATCCAAAAGAGGTGTGCCCAAGCCATTGATTGAAAATAATTAACAAGAAAAATCCTAAACAATTGGCTCTCTCTAAACACTTGAACCCTAAAAAAAAACAAGACCTGAAAGCTCTCAAAGAAAACAAGAGGTAAAGTTGACCCCTTTGGGTCAACCAACCTTAAATTAGGTCACTCTTTGCACTTAAAAAGACTAAAGTTCAAGTGAAACCTTAAGCACCCTGATCTTAAAATTGGTAGACTTAAGAGGTCAAGATCCCCATTCTGGTCTACCTGGAACTGCAGTGACAAGAGAGGTCGGGTGGGGGAAACCTTGTAACCCGTGGGGACGCTCTACCGTGTAGGGGTCTTCGCGGGACTCTCCCTCTCTGGCTGCCCAGGTAATTCTCAGGTGGACGATCTTTCTGATCAAGGGGTCCATCTACCCCGCACCTCTATAGTCACCCAACACATTTTTGGGTGTCTTGATTGGGTCCAGTACCTTCTAAACTTACCTCTTCCAACAGTGCATGTACGGAAGGAGGTCCCTAAGACCACCCTTAAGACCTCCATTAGAAATTCGCTCTCGTCAAGGCCAAGCCTCGACGCCCGTGTTTGTGCAGCAACACCCTCACATTATTCTCTCTTCTGATTCAGAACCAAGTTCTTCTTCTTCCCCCATCATGGCTCAGCCAGTTGAGGAAGAAAATAATCTGGAACACCAGCTCCAGCGACTCAATGACCTCT
This sequence comes from Thalassia testudinum, assembly GCA_037157565.1. NCBI lineage: Eukaryota > Viridiplantae > Streptophyta > Magnoliopsida > Alismatales > Hydrocharitaceae > Thalassia > Thalassia testudinum. The sequence continues at coordinate 14,679,483 of JAZHRO010000067.1, read as the reverse complement.
TCCAAAACTTCGTGCACCCACCACAGCGTCCTATGATGCGGGACCACTACAATCCTGCTGCGGTGGCCATTGAGCCTCGAGTCAGAATCCCGACTGGAGGACCTGATTCCGAATTAAAGCCCAACATGATTCATGCTATACCTAAATTCCATGGGCTTAATTCTGAAGATCCCTTCCAGCACATCAAACAGCTAAAGCATCTGGCCCACACTTTTGGATCAGATGCGCAAAATCGGGATATTCTTCTCATGAAGATGTTCTCCTTTTCTCTTATGGACAAGGCCGCCCATTGGTATCAAACTCAGACCCGGCCGATCAACACTTGGGAAGAACTTCAATCCGAATTTTTGAAAAAGTTTTTTCCCGTGGGTCGGACCAACGCCTTGCGCCATCAGATTACACACTTCACTCAACAATCAGGAGAACCTCTCCATGAGGCATGGGATCGTTTTCAGGATCTCATGAGAAAGTGCCCCCATCACGGAGTTCCTAAATGGGAACAAGTCCAATCTTTTTACCAGGGACTCCGTGAGGACATCCGCCTTTTCGTCAATGCAACTTGCGGAGGAAACATCATGGGTCAACATGAAGACACCGTATGGGAGATTCTCGAAAACATGTGCGAGAACTCCATCAACAATGACTCCATGGGATTATTCGACAGGACGAATACCCGCGCAGCGACGAATCTTAAGGGAGCACATGAGACGCAGGGCCTGTCCGCATCAGTCGACCTGGAATTAATGGCCAGTCGATTGGATAAGGTCTCAATCATTGAAAAGAAGGTGGATGAGCTGACTCAGCACTTGCAGCGAGCCACCTCCATGCGTAACTCCTTTGCACAACCTCCTTCCACACAGGAGACTGTGCAAAACATCCTCCACCGATCTTCCCCTGGGATGGATCCATATCCACCCCCATCTGATTCTTGGACTGGGAGATCATCCGATCCTTTCTACACCAGCCGGGGGAACTCCATTCCTCTTTTCCCTGATTCTCAGGAGGTTCCTCAGACCTGCGAGGACCTCAACGCCATCCAGAACGACCCATTCTCCAACACTTACAACCCTGGATGGCGAAACCATCCCAATTTTCAGTGGGCGGGAAATTCCCAAACCCAAAGACCACCTTTTCAGTCCCGCCCACAGCCCTCTCGTCACTACCAGCCGCCTCAGCCTCAGCCCAACCCTACTTATCCATCAGGGCCAAATCAAGATCAAATGTCCTTAATCCTTCAGACTCTGGCTGACATTCAAAAAATGAATGCGGCTATTCAAAAACAGCACAAGGACGAGCTTACTGAAGTTAAAACTCAACTGGCCCAGTTGGCAAATTCTCGCCAGCCAGGCACACTCCCTTCCCAACCCCTTCCTAACCCAAATAACGTGCCAACCCAGAAGCGCGTTATGAATCCAAATTTAGGCCACGCTCAATGGATTTATCAGGCCCCTACTGCTCCATCTCCAGACGAGATGGAAGCCTCAACTTCTTATGCGGGATTTCAGCAGCAGCCACCCCTTCTACCAAACCTAAACCAAAATCAGGCAAGATTAAATTCTGTAACAACACGTAGTGGTAAAACAACTCAAGACCCGCATTATCCAAACCACTCCCAGCCTGATAACCATGACCCTAGGATAGTTATCCAAGGTACCGCTGTTCCAGATCCACAACCTGGACCTATCCTAGAAGAACCAACCAAGATCCCGTTTCCCGAGGCCCTGACCAAGGGAAAGAAGACCACCAAACCCGTGGCCCCTGAGGAGGACCTGGTCAAGCTCTTTGAGCAGGTCCACATAAACATCCCCTTGATGGATGCAATCCGCCACGTACCAGCTTACGCACGATTTCTAAAGAATATATGTACACCCCAGCGTAAGCCGCGAACCAAGGGAGGGAGCCCAATTGTTCTGTCAGAGCAAGCCAGCTCTGTAATCCTTAGTAGACTCCCACCCAAGGCAAAAGATCCTGGAACTCCCCTGATTTCCTGTAAGATAGGTGGTACCCAATTTGATAGAGCATTGTTAGACTTGGGTGCATCCATAAACCTGATACCCACATCCTTACTTGACCATCTAGAAGAATCTGAGCTGAAACCAACCGAGGTGACATTACAATTAGCAGATCGATCTATAAAGTCACCAAAAGGGATTCTCGAAGATGTTATCGTGAGAGTACGGGATTTCTATTTTCCAGTGGACTTTATAGTCTTAGATATGGATGCACCTGAGGACCCTAGGGATACACCAATCATTCTAGGGAGACCTTTCTTGGCTACTGCTAGAGCCAACATCAGCTGTGAGGAGGGCCAAATAGAGCTTAAGTTTGGAGATCAAACACTAAAAATTGATATATTTAAGGCCCAACAAGGAATTAATTGCGGCGTCATCGAACAAATTTGTGACATCAAGACTTTGGTTGATGAATCACACCTCCAGAATGACTCGAGTATGCCTCATCAACCACAGAAGGATCTTGACCCGCAAACAGAGGAGTCAAATCCAGATGTGAACAACCCAGTAACTCCCACCCTTGAACCTCACATCTATACTGAACCACCCGCTGCTGCTGAAAACCCCATCCTCGAACTGAAACCCCTTCCTGCTCACTTAAAATACGTCTTTTTGGGTTCTAATCAGACCCTTCCTGTAATTATCAATTCCAACCTCAGTCCTGAACAGGAATCCCGTCTGATTTTTGTCCTCCAGCAACATCGCAGAGCCATCGGATGGACTCTCGATGATCTGACTGGAATAAGTCCCTCTTATTGTACTCATCATATCTATTCAGAAGAGGGCACACGACCTTCTCGTGAAATGCAGAGACGCTTAAACCCCAATCTGTAGGAGGTCGTGAAAAAGGAGATCATCAAGTGGTTAGATGCCGGGATCATCTACCTGATCTCCGATAGTCGTTGGGTGAGCCCAATTCAGGTCGTGCCCAAGAAGGCAGGACTCACCACTATAACGACTGAGACCGGAGAAATCATTCCTACCCGATTAGCCAACTTGTGGAGAGTCTGTATAGATTACCGTCGACTCAATTCCTCCACGAAGAAGGATCATTTCCCACTACCCTTCATTGATCAAATTCTCGAAAAACTAGCGGGAAATAGGTTCTTCTGCTTTCTTGACGGGTACTCCGGTTATAACCAGGTGGCAATCCATCCTGAGGACCAAGAAAAGACCACGTTCACCTGCCCCTTTGGAACATACGCTTTCCGAAGGATGCCTTTCGGTCTTTGCAATGCACCCGCTACTTTTCAGCGATGCATGCTTGCCATATTCTCAGATATGGTAGGTGATTATCTGGAAGTCTTCATGGATGACTTTTCAGTTTTCGGAGCATCATTCGACGATTGCCTCCAACACTTGGTCCAGATACTCAGGCGGTGCATCGATGTGAATTTGGTTCTTTCCTGGGAAAAGAGCCATTTCATGGTGCCTGAGGGAATTGTCCTGGGACACTCAATTTCGGAGAAAGGTATCCAAGTGGATCGAGCTAAGGTTAATCTGATCTCTCACCTTCCTATGCCTAGCTCAATCAGGGACATCCGATCCTTTTTAGGGCATGTCGGTTTTTATCGACGATTTATCCCTGATTTTTCAAAAATCGCATGCCCCCTGACCACTCTTCTCTCCAAGGATGTTCCCTTCGAAATCTCCAAGGAATGAACTCAAGCATTTGAAATCCTGCGTGACCGAGTCACCCAAGCCCCGATCCTACAGTCCCCTGATTGGTCTCAACCCTTTGAGATCATGTGTGATGCATCCGACTTCGCTGTAGGAGCGGTTTTGGGGCAGAAAAATGACAAGAAACCTGTGGTCATTTACTACGCCAGCAAAACAATCGATGAGGCTCAGCGTAACTATACGGTTACTGAGAAAGAGCTGCTAGCTGTAGTATTTGCCCTAGAGAAGTTCAGATCGTACCTTCTGGGTTCCCATGTCATCATATACTCGGATCACACAGCTGTGAGGCATCTCCTTGCAAAGAAGGACGCGAAACCTCGATTAATCCGATGGATCTTGCTGTTGCAAGAATTTGACCTTGAGATTCGCGACAAAGCGGGAAAGCAAAACGTGGTAGCTGATCACTTGTCCCGTCTTCCTTCTGAAATAATTGACCCTTCCGGACCCATCACTGAGCATTTTCCCGATGAGCACCTGCTGTCTATTGGTACTAGCCTTCCATGGTTTGCTAATATAGTAAATTACTTGGCATCTCATCAGACCCCGTCCGATTGGCCGAAGGCCAAGAAAGACAAATTACGCTCCGATGCCAAGTATTACATTTGGGAAGACCCGTACCTCTTCCGCATAGGTGCCGATCAGATCATCCGGAGATGTGTCCCGGAAGGGGAAGTCAACAATATCCTCTCTTTCTGCCATGACCAGGCATGCCGTGGCCATTTTGCCGGGCATAAAACCGCATCAAAAGTCCTCCAGTGTGGCTTTTACTGGCCCACACTGTTCAAAGACGCATACAGTCATTGCAAGGTATGCAGTCGTTGCCAGACTTTGGGCAACATGAGCCATCGCGACATGATGCCTATGCAACCGATTCTAGTATGCGAAATCTTTGATGTTTAGGGGATTGATTTTATGGGCCCCTTTCCTGTTTCGGATGGTTTCGAATACATTCTGTTGGCTGTGGACTACGTGTCCAAATGGATCGAAGCCATACCGACCCGAACCTGTGATCACAAAATCGTTCTCAAATTCATTCATCAACACATTTTCTCAAGGTTCGGGATTCCTCGTGCAATAATCTCTGATGGGGGGACCCATTTCACAAATGCTCAGTTTAGGTCACTGATGACCAAATACGGGGTATCTCACCGAATCTCTACTCCTTACCACCCCCAAACTAATGGTCTAGCTGAGCTGTCTAATCGGGAGATCAAGAAAATCCTGCAAGTCACTGTTCGACCTGACAGGAAGGACTGGTCGTCCCGACTTCCGGAAGCATTGTGGGCCTATAGGACCGCCCACAAGACCCAATTGGGCATGTCCCCCTTTAGACTGGTGTACGGAAAGGCATGCCACCTTCCCGTAGAACTGGAGCATAAAGCCTATTGGGCAGTACGGAACTGTAATCTAGATCTTTCCAAGGCTGGGACCCACAGAAAACTCCAAATCAGCGAGATCGATGAATTACGCATAGACGCGTACGAGAACTCGCAAATCTACAAGGAGCGGGTTAAAGCCTTCCACGACAAACACATCTCGAGAAAGATCTTTCATCCTGGTCAAAAGGTCCTACTCTTTGATGCCCGACTCAAACTCTTCCCAGGAAAACTGAGATCTAAGTGGGTCGGACCATATTTGGTCCGACAGGTTTTTGGAAATGGAGCAATCGAAATCAGTCCACTCAGCCACGATTCTGAACCTTTCATCGTGAACGGTCAGAGACTCAAGCCGTTCATTGATGTAACTTCTACTGATTTGGCTGAGGCATCTTATATCCTCCTTTCCCCTTGAGCTTATTGCGCCCAGCCGATGGCGTAAAACTCAGCGCTTAACGGGAGGCAGCCCGTCATTCTCTTTGTAAACCTGAAACTTGTTCTGACACCTTTCAGCACTCGAAGTTCACCCTTGTAGACAGCCGACCCCAACTCAGATGTTTGCATCTGGGATTTGAAATCGTCCGCAAAAAAATTCAACCCGACCCATCCACTCATCCAAATTTCTGTCTTAAGGAATGAACTAAGACCCCCTAGGTTACAATGAGGACATTGCAAATCTTAGGCATGGGGGGGTATGAAAGTGTAAAACTTGTAAGAAAAGGTTTCAAACAAAAAAATTCACATATGCCAAAAACACCATAAAAATTAAAAAATTTTTCGAAAAAGAATAAGAGGAAAAGAGAAGGAAATTTTGTGAAGGAGAAAAGAAACAAAATGAAAAAGGAGCACAAAATTATGAGAAAAAGTGATAGTCATTAGTAAGGAACTAAGGAATTAACCTAAGTTCTAGACCTCATTCAAGAAAAGTGCACAATGAGATTAGTAAAGAATGCAAACCTTAGGCATTCTTGAATAGACTCTTAGTACCCATTAAGATCTGGACACTCCTCAAGAGGTTGAGGAAAATGAAAAGCTGAAGTATTAGGTCTAAGGCTTAGGGAGTATTCGGCCTCGTTAACTAATTTTTGGTTTACGGGACTCAGTAACCTAAGCACCCTAACCTCACACACAGCCTGGTTCAGTAAGCGTAAAAATCAGAATCACGCAGAAGCGTCGCAAAAATATGAAAAGATCACCTAGAATAGGAGCGGCCGATCAACACAAGTTGATTTGGACGAGTTCCCAGCGCGGAGAGGCAGGAAATCCCCTCGAAGATGCGTAACAAAATATCATCTCCTCGATGCTTGTCTCTTAGGATATTTACATATCCTACTGGGGGCATGTAAGCACTCTACTGGTTCAGATTCCATGGATGGCATTATCTCGAAATGTCAATTGCCAGGGTCTGGATTCGGCCATGGAATACCATGGATGGGATTATCTCGAAATCTCAATAGCCAGGGTTCCGGGGGTTGCCATGGGCGGTGCTATCTCGAAGCATCGATCGCTAGGAACCCTTGAGGATTGATGATGGGAGCAAGGAATCTGATACAGACCGTGTTGAAAAGCCAATCCTAGGCTAGAACTAAAAAGAAAAAGAGAGAGAAAACTCTCCAAACAGAAAAACTTTCTATCTCTCTCTTACAAAACGCACTGCGAACTGAGCCAGGGCTAAAATCATTTCAAGCACGGGTGCTTTAACCACGAAGTCCAATAAACCTTAGGTTAGTTCTTGTGGACCTTAAAAACCTTTGCTAAAAGACTGAGGCTAAGGCTAGACAGATTTGGATCTTGATTGGTACTAGAGTACCTTTTAGGCCTATGGTCAGCATTCTAACCTAATCTATGCTCAAATAAAAAAGGCACTTATCTAAAACTATTAAAAACTTCATGGTCTAGAACAAGGGTTGAAACCTTAAGTTTTTGCTAAGGGACTAGCAAAAGCTAGGCATGGGGGTATGATGAGAACCTCATCATGAGCCATAACTAGCTCATTTTGACCTAATACAAAGGATAAAAGCTCCTACATATCTCAAGGAAAGGCTTAACTCAGAGAATCCTGAGTTTGAGAAGAAAACAAGTCATAAGGGGTAAAAATGCAATTTTACCAGTATAATCTGCATACAGGGTAATTCAGGGCCCAAACATAGGTCAAAGCAGCTTAATAAGAATAAGAGTGGGATGAAATGATCTAGCAAGGGCTACAGCAATTCCAAGAAACTAAATGATAATCTGTAACCCTAAAACAACCCACTTCAATTCACAAGGTTCGAGGCAAAGTAAAAATAGAATAAACCCTCTAAAATTCATAGAAAAATAATCTCTAGGGTTTAGAACCTTCAATTTGGCCTTCAGAACCCATTTTGACCTACATTGAGAACCATGCCCAATTAATAACTTAATTTGGGTTTTTGCGTAAATTGACCGGTCAAACAAGGTTTAATATAGAAATGAAATTCACCATCAGATTCCTTAGGTCCTAATTAGTCATGTATAAAAACTTGAGCCTAAGAAGAAACCTCCTTGACCGACTTTACACTTTGGTCCTCATATATTTACTCTTTGGCCCTCAACTTTTGAACCCTCGCATTTTGGCCCCTAACTCTCCTTCGTTCTTTGCGATCAGGTCCCCCCTGCAAAACCTGCCAGCACCATGCTCCGGCGACCTTGCGCGGAGCATGGCGCCGCGCAGGGTGAGGTGGGGGACCTGGCAAGTAAACCGGGGGTGCCCTGCGTCGTCAGCCGTCGCAGGGACACCCCCCTGGTCGTTGTAACCCACCATACCGGTCGTGCGAACGCACGGACGGTATGGGTTCTTGTTTCCGGCCATCCTCCGGTGAGGGAGACACGTCGTCTCCCTCCGCCTTCCTCCCTGTTTGATCCCTATAAATACCCACCGTTGCTCCACCGACCGGGGCAGCTTGGATCTGACGGAGAAAATCCCCAACTTTCCTCTCTTCTCTCTCCGGCAGACGCTCACCAGCTCCGGCTGTTCCTCCCCCTCCACCTCTCCGCTCTGCCGCAATACCAGCAGCAGAGACTTCCTCCCCTGCTCTTCCCGCGCCACGCCGCACCCAGCTGGCGCCTCTCCGGCTCTCTGCTCGCCGCCGTCCCTTTCCCTGAGCATCGTCTTCTCCGGCGACAGTCGATACGACTGTCGCCCTGTTCCTCCCCCTTCGTCCCTGCAAGTAAGCTAGAGCTACTCCCCTTCTTCTCCTCTTTCTTTCCCCGCTTCCAATTTATTCAATTAAGCCCTCAACCGACCCTGACCATCGTCACCCCCTTCGTCTCCGGCCACCCTCCGGCGAGCCGCTCCCATCACCTCAGCAACCCACACGGCTCGCCAACCCTCACCGCACCTCCGCCTCATCACACTGAGCACCCCCCACCCCTTCACTGCCACTCCACACCTCCGTAACGCTTCCCCCAACAAACCCATCCTCCGACCCATAGTCCGACCTAGGGCAGCCCTTGCACGCCGCCCCGCGCCTCGCCACCACCCACACGAGCTTCGCCGCACCCTGGCGAAGCTCCTGGCACTTTCTGATTAGGCCGAGAGGCCATTTTCTTGTGAACAGGCCACCCGACCTCCGCCGCCATTGCCATGCAGGAGGAACTGCTTCCGCCTGCAGCTACAGGCGCGCCACGCTCAGCGCCACGCCCAGATTCAACTCCCAGGCCTTGCGAGGCGTTCCGACAAAACACCAGGCTCGCAGCTAAGGCAGAAGGCTTCGCGTGACGCCGCGATCTCCCGCTGATTTCCCCGCTGCGGGCGCGCAATTGAGGTGGGACATTTAGTCCCACCTCGGAAAAGCCTGAAGAGGCGCAGCGATATAAGATGCAAAAGTGCTGGAGGCTTACTGCCTCAGCACACGGGGTGAGGTCCCCTTCACCCGCCCGGTTACCCGGTCTCGTCCGCGCTCACGCCCCGCAGACCTGACCCGACCCGACCCGACTTAAGACTGACCTGCACTCCTCGCCCACCACGCACGCCGGTGGGCCTGGACCCGGGCCTGACCCGAACCCGGTTACCCGGCAGCTCTGGGAGAGCTTTCCCAAGAGTGGTTTCAGAGAGAGAGAGAGACGCGGGGGGGGGGAGGGTAGAGTAGGTTTTGCCTCTGACGAAAAACTCTGAAGTGTGCAGGCACAGGCGAAGAAGAAGACCCGCGGAAGAAGAAGGAAGCTGACTGTAGCAACAGGTAGTTTAAGTCGTCTGATTTGGAAATCAGACGACGGCCTGAAGGGAAAAGAAGAAAGGAGGGGTGACGTCCCTGGCTGAAAAAGAAAAGAAGAAGCTGACACTTAGCCGCAGGGAGGAGAAACAAGAAGAAACTCTAAAGAAGAGGTTGAGCAAGGCAGAAGAAGAGGAAAGGCTGCAGAGAAGAAGTACAGCAGAGCCAAGGAAGAAGAAACCTTCACAGAAGAGACTGCAGAAAAAGAAGAAGAGAGGCCAAGACAGAAACCAAGGAAGAAGAAGAAGGAGATCTGAAGAAAGAAAGAGGAGCATCACCTCTGCAGAACAAAGAAGAAGAAGGAGATCTGAAGAAAGAAAGAAAGAAGAACATCACGAGGAGAAAACAAAGAGAACAACAAATTCTTTCCCTCTCTCTTTCTTTATTTTTTTTTTTTGTAAAAGAAACATGTATATCTCTAGAATACAACTTGCTCCCTGAGTTCGACCTCGGGAACTCTTTTATTTTCCGAGTAAAAAAATTTATATATTTGAAATGTTGGTAATAACTGGCTATACTACAACGTTATAACAATAAAACCCGGTTATCCCAGACCATTTCAAGGACCCAATGGCGGATTCGCCACAGGATTAGACTGGGCCCTTGGGATGACGGGTGCGGACGGTCGCATTGGTCCACCCATGGGGTTTTGGCATTGTGGGTTGTTGGACCATGCGAAGTTCGGATGATTTCGCCACCCTAGGTTATAAGTGGCAGAGAACAGGTTGTTCCCCAGGGCACAAGCGTCTTCTAAGCCAGAAGACAAGCCCGCATGTAAATACACTTCCGAGCACACGGAGGCTTTGTCCTCCGTGTCAAAATACTGGCTTGTAGAAGCCAGATCCACATGACTTACCGAATCTCTTGGTGCAACACTCGGTAAGGATGATCTCCCGAGGTTTCTAGGGATAAGCCTGGTGTTGGAAGAATTGGGATTGTGACGAAGTGGTGAGGTGGGGGTGTTTGCCGTAAAACGGGCGGGATTGGCTAGAAGCTCGTCCAGCTTCTTGTGCACGACAGAGACTTCATCCAATTTCTGTGCGATGAGACTAAGATCAGTGGATGAATGGGAGGGTCCCGTGTCAACTTCGTGAACGTTATGGGGCAGGATGGTACGATTAAAGGCGACAATGGAGGCATTGTCATTGAGTTTTCGCTCATATTTTCAAATAATTCGAATGCTCCATTCTCATCTTTATTCATGAAATTTCCTCCGCAGGAAGCATCTGCAATCTACTTCAAAGTCTCATTTAACCCATAGTAGAAAATCTGGGCTATATGCCACTTAAGAAGACCGTGATGCGAACACTTCCTGAGGAGGTCATTATATCTCTCCCATGCCTCATGAAACTATTCGTCGTTTTGTTGCGTAAAGGAAGCGATAGCACGGTGAAGCGCATTGGTTCGCCCGATTGGGAAGAACTTCTTGAGAAATGCTGTTCGCATCTCTTCCCAAGAATGGATGGTTCTCCCAAGGGTGCGTAACCATTGGAATGCTTTATCCCACAATGAAAATGAGAACATTTTCATGAGGACAATAGGTAACCCGATGTTTCTTGGTTTAACTATTTCAGCCAATCGGGTTAGGTCTTCCAAATGGAGAAAAGGATCTTCACTTGCAAGACCATGGAAGTGGAAATTAATCAGGCCAATTACATTTGGTTTCAGTTCAAAATCGTCCCCGCCCATGGGGACCCGAATTTGTCCTATAGTCTCTATAGCAGCGGGATTCTGATAGGAGCTAAGAGATCTAGGCTCCTCTCCTTCGGGAGGGTTCTGCATTTCCTCCAAGGTTTCCCTAATGACTTCAATTTGCTCATTATACATTTCCATTTGGGCTTGGAGACGGGTTATGGGATCCATGGCTCCACCACCTGGTGGGTTTTGAGGGCGGTTTCCTCCCTCAGGATTTAGGGGTGGGCGTGCAGCCATGTTTGTGAAGGAGGATGACGATTCGGCTTCTTTTCTAAAATTATCAAACAATTCAAACAATTCAGGGTTTTGTGACCTCCTCCCAAACATGCACTATCGCAGGAAGAATTGGGGGGATAAGAAGGGAAAAGGAGATGAGAGAAATGACGCCGCAAAGGTACACTTGATGACAAATCAATACAATCAAATTCCTAACCTCTACAGTGTACCCTTAGACCTAAAGATCTAAGTTACCTACTATCACGACCTACGGAACTAAATGCGAGCACCGCGAAACCACCAGGCCAGATTGAAAGGCCGTTTGCCCCAATCTTAGACACCCGATAGCACGCGGGAACCCTCACCAGCACGTAGGTGCTACATGCAGGTAGTTAGACCTCCAACCCTTAATAAGGGTCAAGTTGCTACCAGTTTTAATTAGAGGCTCAGGATCAAGTGCTTCTGGAATGTGAAGGGCGTTGTTTACAGGTAATGCCCCAGTGTGTTGTTTTTAGAGAGTGTGTAAACCAAGCATGCAACGGGGAAATCTCCCCAAATTGAAGTTTTAATTGGTGAATGGTTTTTAGAGTTTCAGCCTTAAGTAGTATGGATTTTAGGATTTCGCTAAATTACCAATTCAACCAATCTCCAAGTTTTGAGAGAATACAAGTTTTTTCTAAGCCCAACAAACCCTTCTTCAATGTCAGTTGGTTAATGCATGCTAAAATGCAATGGGCTTCCCTAGATGGAGATTTTTATGTGTGGATGCATGAGTTAATTTTAAGTTAGTGTGAAAGGGAGCCAAAACACTTCAATTCAAGTGCTCCCAATCACCAAAATGATGTTCCACACACAAGGCTCAACCACAAGATAAAGAAAATCAAAGTGTTGGGGTTGAAGTATTCGGGATCAAATCTTAGGCACGTGAAAGGTCGTGGTGGGGTTGGAATCAACTCAATTCCAAGTCTCCCCACCAAAAATGTGATCCCAAATTTCAGATAAATGAGGCAAAGAGGGATGGCAATCAATCTATTTATCTTTGCCTTAAAGAATACTTCACACGGTGAAATATTCAAAAATCAAGATTCTTGAATCTTCACTATGCGAAGTTTGGCGGGAAATCCCGGGGAGGTGGGAGTGATGGCAAACAATCAAACAAGTGATTTTTAATCCACTTACCCCAAGAGATCCCAAGAAGTTTTTTTTTTTTTTATTAAGGTGACAAGTTGACCTAGTTTGCTAAGAGAGACTTACCTGTTCAGCAATGTGGGTGAAGCTCCAATGCAGTGTCGGCGACTTCTCGCTCTCGTTCCCGCCTTGGATCTGCCCACGTTTCCGACTTCCTCTACTTGCCTTCTCCTTGCAACTGCTTCACCTGCACACCAACAAACAGAAACACCCAAGAAGAGAAGGGTGTGAGAAGAGAAAATCAAATGAATGGAGTAGAAACTTTACCTCAATGCGTGTCTCCCCGGCAACGACGCCAGAAAAAGTTACGATCAGGACCCGGATAGGTTGTGTTAATATGGCGAAATTAGCGTTGAAGTGAGTATAGTGGTTAACCTAAATCGAGCTTAACTATCGTTTTACAAAATTTTTTACCTGGCCTACTTGATTTTATCTTGTTCACTTTTAGGCCCAGGGTCGAACTCAGGGAGGCGGGAATTAGAGGTGAATAAGTTTCTACGCCTTTCCTACAACGAATCTCTTCCGTTCGTTTATTATGTTTTTTGGGTGATTTTATATTTAAGATTTTTTTTCTAATAATTTTGTTCTTGAGGTACACCCTCAAAATCAGGTCCTTGGCTTAGAGCCAAATTGTTCTTGGCTTTTAGCCAACTTAGGGTTCCAAAAACGGGTCTTGCTATTCGCAAGACCAAGTACCTGCAAGACAAGGATTATCTTTTCTCTTTTACTTTTTTTTTATGTTTTTAATAGCAGGAAAGAGAAACAGAAATAAGATAAACATAGTCTATATATATATATAGATATATATATTATATATAGGGGTGGGGGTGGAGGTCGAAATGATGTGTAGCACGGTGTCGAGTTGATCGACGTCTAGAAAGACGCAACCAACAGGATGAAGTGCCGCGTAGAGTATAGGATGGATGGGTAGAAGGTGTGTGCAAAGATGCTTTTTGTACGCGGGTATCAGGGAATATCAGTAACTGGTGCAGATATTCCCGTGATATAATGCATGGTGCATGGATATGAATGTAAATATCTATATATATATGTATATATGTAAATATATATGTATAGATAGGGTTGTAATTATATAGATGTATATGTAGTTGTATATATATGTTTATAGATATGTAAATATGTATATATATAGGTATATATATGTATTTATAACTAGATATATATGTATGTATATATAACTATATAGATATATATATATATGTAGTAATATATGTATATAGTTATATTATAGATATGTATATGTATATATGTATATAGATATATATATATGTATATATATATATACGTATTTATATCTATAGATATATATGTATATATGTATGTATATATGTATATATATATGTATAAATATATAGATATATATATATATTTATGTATGTATGTATATATACTTATATATAGTTGTATAGGTACTAATATGTATATATATATATATATATGTATATAAATATATATATATAAATATATATATGTATATATATATATAAGTATATATATAGGTGTGTACAAGTGAGTGTGTGTGTGTACACGTGAGTGTGTGTGTGTGTATGAGTGAGAGAGTGGCTACTGGAGAGTGTACGGGAGAGAGAGCTGGAGAGTTAAGTCGTACGGAGCACGCAGCTGACGTCTGATGGCACAAATGCGCGCAGGCGCACGCAGGCGCAGGCACACAAGGATGCACGCGCACGCCGGAGGGAGCGGGCGTGAGGCTACAACGCAACGCACTGCGTAGCGTAGCGCACCGCGCTACGTGCTGGAGTGAACGCAGGTGAAGAAGCGAGCGTGGGCATAGACGGGTGCGGGCGCTAGAGCAGACGCTGCGGGCACGAGCGTACGCGGGAGCAAGCGCGGGGATGGGCTGGAGATGGTTGCGGCACGGAGAGAGAGCACGCGGTGACCGGATAAGTGAGAAACTTTCCTATCACCACACTGTAGCTACAGTGTTCCACAGAAACGCGTGAACAGTAGCTACAGTGCTCGCGCGGCGTGGACAACTGGTTGCGGTCGGTTCTGCATGCGCAGGCGCGCTGGAGCTAGCTGCGTACGCGGAAGGAGATGGTGCTGGCTGCTGGAGTGCGTGCGGAGGCTTGCGCGCTGCGTGGAGCTGCCGGTGCCGTGCTGCTGTTGAGCTTCAGAGCTCGAGTTTGCGACAATGGCGTGAAGGGCTTGAACGTCGAAACAGAGAGTGAAATCCACCTCGCCCACCTGCTCTTGGATGAGCTAGGCGGTGGTGGGACTCACAGTGGTGGTCGTGGACCACTGTGAGCTACTCCTACCCGCAGCGTATCTCTTTAGTAGGAAGAGGTGCTACGTATGGAGGGGAGAGGGGAGGAGATCGGCCTGGAGGAAGGGGCTGCTATGTGTATATGGACCAGGCTCCCTCTGCAAGGAAGCGGGCAGTGCCCTTTTAAAGGAGATGGAGGCAAGCTCAGCCATGCCATAGGCTTTGCATGACCAGCCATGCGGCTAGCAGAGCGTGCTGTGGCAGAGAATGGTGCGAAGAAGAAGCATCCATGCCCTGCAGCCGTGTGGGGAAGAAGAGGTTCAAAGAAAATAAAAATAAGGATGGTGAAATTGCGAGGCAGCACTTGAAGAAGATGTTATTTATAAGGCCAATTATTCACTTTCCTCCCCTCTCCAATAAATGCATGCACGTGTCAATTTTTACAAATGCAACTATAGCTACCTAATATGCAATGGCAATGCTAGGAAATAACTCAAGATGGCATTTTTATTGGTGTATTTTTGCTGTGCAATCACGGCCTCGTCAGAATAGCTCAATAGGAGAGCGATGATGCGACAAAAGCGATGGTGGCAGTGGCGTGCTGCGGAAATGGTCGGAGATGGCTAGCAGATGGGAAAAAACAAAGGTAGAGGTGGTTGTGTTTGGTGGAAGGTATGAAGGACCAAAGGCCACAACTAAGTTGGGGCTTTTGGTCTACGGCAAATGGCGAAGGTGTGGAGCTTGAGAGCAATCAGTTTGGTGGACTGTGGTGGTTGCTAGGGCTCACCGGAGGTACGCTAGTTAGGTGGAAGACGGAGGCGTGGACGACGTAGGAGTGGTTGAAACAGCGAAGTAGTAGCACTGTGATGATGAGTTGAGGATAAGGAGTCGAGGAGACTAAGTAGCAGACGAAGGGGGATGGAGGAGGCGCCGATTTTGGTATGGCCAGCACCAGAGAAGGAAGGTGCTCCGGAGGTGAATAACAATGACGATGGAGGGATAGAGAGTACCTCTCCAGTATTGCGAGGTGCGGAAAGATGAGGGGAAGGAAAACCGACGGCCTATCATACATGGCAGCCGGCAAAGAGGCCGGAGGTGGAGTGTCGCCCGAGCGAGGTGGAGCGAGCCGGAGGTTGAGGAAGAAGAGGTATTTTTTGGCTTTATTTCTCGTTAAGGAGGTAAGGCAGGTATGAGAGGTCTTTTATAGGGCTTAGGAAAGCTTGGAGAATAGGAAACAAGTTCCATAGCTTGCTTGGGATTCAAGAAGAACCCCACTGATTTTGTGGGTTCGCACACACGAATCAGAGGGAGTTGGGAGTCAAAATTGATCCCAATAGGTTTCCCTAGGTGTGAACATCAATCCCACCAAATTTGGTGGGATTTGATTAAGATTTAAGTAGGATTTCAATCGGTCAAAGCTTGCCTGGAGGTCGGTTGACCTCCAATGGCGGCAAGGACTATTTTTCGAAGAAGATGAAGTTGGGGGGATTTTTGCAAAGATTTCAAAAGCTAGGGAGCTATTTGTAAGAGAAAGAGTCAGAACAGGATTAAATGCAAACTAGGTCGAAATAATCTCAGATTGGGCCCAAATTTTGGTACAAACCTAATTTGGACCCAAGGAATCTGATGGTGAAGTTGGATTTTGGTTTTGACCAAATTTGACTGGATAATTTATGCAAAAATCCAAATTAGGGTAATTATCTATTTGAGATTTTAGGACAAATTGAGTTCAGATGGTCAAATCAAGGGTACCAAACCTTAGGGAATATTTTTCTATGATTTTTAGAAGGTTTAGATGAATTTTATCTTGACCAGAACCTTAGTTAATTAAACGGGTCTACTTTTAGGGTTTCAGATGTCCATTAATTCTTGAAATGCGTGAAACCTGTTTCATTCTACGTGAACCCACTTATTAAACATTAATGACCATATGACCTTTACTAAACCCCTAAAATGCCTCGTGGTTTTTCTGTTATTTGTAGAATCTTGTTAATTTTGCAGAAATAACTTTGTATTCTTCTCTTCTTTTCAAAATAGGATAATATGCCTTTAGGACCTTCTAATGGATATGTAGGAGCATTTATCAACCTTTTTAGACCAAATTGAGCTAGCTATGGCTCATGATGTTGTTCCCATCACCAGTGTTTATTTTTTATTGACCAAACCTAGATTTTTGATCAACCAAAACTACACCAGAGTAAAAAATGGCACCTAAACGCACTCGCCATGGTTCTTCCTCCTCACGTGATGACACCTTTGACTGATACTTTAACAATGATGATGCAAGATGGAATTTCTCCCTTTACACCAAGTTATCTCCCCATGTTGGTCGCCCAATTGATTTTGACTATTTTGAGTGCATTTTTTTCGAGCTTAGAGATAATTTTGTTTTTCATAAAATCAGTCGTCTCTTTGATCGAAATTTTTATGTGGGCACACATGGCAGTCGTATCAAGGGTGTTGATCCCATGGCGTGCCACCTTTTCTATGACAACCTTCGCAACATCAGTGAAGGATTTGATATCTACCTTACTTCAAATGTCTATGGCATTGAAGTCTTGGTCAATGCCAATGTCTTGATGAAAGTTCTTGGTTGTCCCTCTTCTTGTCCTACATATCTAGAGTTACACCATGACACGTCCTCTGACACCATTTGGGAGACATTATTGACTCCTGAATACTATGACTTGGGCAAGCCTGCCAAGTCACCCTACTTTCTTCCCCTCATGTGGTTTCTTTATTGCGTATTTTTATGGAATTTTATGTCGAAGTTCACCTATTTCAAGAACTGCCTCGATCCTATGCTTGTGGCATTATATGCCTTCATGTAGAATAAGGCATTCAATTGGAATCATTTCATCCTCACCTTCATGGTGAGGAAACCTTCTAGTGTCTTTCCATTTGGTACCCTTCTCTCCACTACTAGAAAAATGGCCTTTCGCGAAGCTTTTGTAGTGACGGATGATTTTTGTCAAAACTGTTGTCTATAGCAGAATATATAGACGACAATTTTAAAATCGTCTTATTGATGATATAGATGATAGTTTTAATTAAAATTGTCGTTTATATTTACCGTCAATACCCTGTCTTGTGTGCGGAGGTCCCCGCATTAACGTACACAATGATTCTTATAAAAATCGTCATATTAGAGACGATGGTTCTATCTTGTAACCGTCGTATATATTGATTTCAAATTTTGGTCGAGCGGCATTTCTTCACTCCCTACTTGACTTTAAATGACGATTTTGACAAAAATCGTCGTGTAAAGTACCTGTGCCCTACAACCAGTGCCTGACCCCCTATGCCGTATCCACTCAACATCAATCTCCTCTTCCTCCTACTCCTCCGTCAACCTCTCCTCCTCATAAGGCTCTCCTCCTCCTCCTCCTCCTCCTTGAACACCTAGCAGTGCCGCCTCCTTGTCACGCACAGCCCCTTACTCGCCGCACACTCCTTCTCCTCATCCCAATCGCACCGCCCCTTTTCCTCCTCCCTTTACCATTGCCCCTCCTCCTCCTCATCCCATCCCTAGCCCCTCCTCCTCCCATCCGTAGCCCCCCTCCTCCTCCTGCCATGCTCCACCACCCTTCCTCCTCCTCCTCCTTCCATCTACTTGCAGCCCCAGTCCCCCTCCCCCTCCTCCCATGCACCATTGCCCCTCCTCCTCCCATCCACCGCCACCCATCCTCCTCTTCATCCAAATCTACAGCCCCTCCTCCGAGTCCTCCCTATGGGTTGCCCGTGGATCGTAAAGTATATTAGAGGAGAGGGGTGAATAGTGTTAACGGGGTGAGATCGTGGTTTTAAAAGATGTTCATTGTAGTATAAATGAAATCGTCGAGAAAATAGATAAGAATTTATTACTCGAAAACCTAGGTATCCGAGGTCGAACACAGGGAGAAAATTGGTATTTAAAAACTAAGATCACAACTTTCAATTTTATAAAATGCAATGACTAATCCAATCAAAGCTATAAAGTGAAAATGAGGTCAATGTATAGAGAAGCTCAAAAAAATGGACGTCTGATGTAAAATTAGACATCTTAAGACTTTGCTGCTACAGTGCAAAACTTTCTCTATTCTTCTCCTTATTTCTGACTTTGGCTTCTTCTTTCCTTCTTCTTTCTCTTTCTCTGCGGACACTCTTCTTCTGCTATTCTTTGGCTTTCTTCCTTAACTCTTCTTTTTGTCTTCTTCTCTTCTTCCTTGCTGGCCTTTCCTCTACTACAGTGTCGTCTCTTTCCTTTGGCTTCTGCCTCTTCTTCCTTCTCTGCTTGGCCGCAAGTCTGCTTCCTTCTCCTTCTTCTTTCTTTCTTCAGCCTCTATCTTTTGCGACTAAGTCCTTCCTCAGCTTTGGCCTCCTTGTCTTCTGCCTTTGCCTTCAAGTCTTGCCTATAGCTTCTTCTTTCCTTAGCCGCTCCTGCCTTCCGCTTCTTCCTCTTCTTCAGTAGCTGCCTCCTTCTCCTCCTTCTTTCCCTGCACATCACAGAGCAAAACCTACCCCTACCCTCCTCTGCATCTCTCTCTTTCTATTTTGCTCTTAGGTTCACTCCCCTAGAGCTGGGTAATCGGGTCGAGTTTTGTGTGCCTGGGTCCAAGTGCACCGGCATGGTGTAGTATGCGAGGAGTGCTAGGTAAACGGGTCGGGTACCAGGTCCGCGTGAGTGTATGTCACGGACGAGGAAAGGGCATGGGCGAGGGACCTCACCCCATGTCGTTTGGAGGCTATAAGCTAAAAATAGAAAAATAATAAATACCACTCACAATGCTCTTGAGTTCGCGAGGTGGGACTAAAAGTCCCACCCGCTTCTGCTTGCGCCTGTAGGAGGAAGGTTCGTGCAATTGGAGCAGCTAGGAGCTTTGCTACACTAATTTCCTGGGGGTGTGCGTGCACGAGACCAACCCGTGTCTTCTGAACTTGGGAGCCTAGAGCACTAGAGCCTGGAGCAACCTTGCAAGCTCCTTCGCGTTGTCGCTAATGGCGGTGGAGGTGCGAACCTGAACTGCACACACACGACCTCGCGGCCCTGTCAAACAACGTGGGAAGCTTTGCCATGTCATGGCTAAGGTGAGGCAGGGGTTAGTTGGCTGCGGAATTGCCTAGGTGTGCGTGCCTAGGTCGCTCTGTGGGTGTGAAGGTGCATGTATCGGGTGAAGGAGCAAGGAGTGTGTGGTGGTTGGTGAAGGGGCGGAGGATGATTAGTGAGTGATGGTGAAGGTGATGAGGTAGGTGGCATGGCATGTGGAGTAGGGGAGTGACGAATTCGCCTCGCCGGTGGTCGGTCGGAGATGAAGGAGACGAAGGTGAACAGTGGCTATAGAGGGGCGTCTTATGAAATTGAATGAGGGGAAATGAAGAGTGGGAGGAGAGGAACTTATCTGCGTGTAGCTGGATGAAGGGGAGATAGAGGAGACAAGTGGCGCATATGTGTCATTGTCGAGGAAGAAGGCCCTGAGGTGAGGATGACAGCGATGAGGAAAGGGTCGGAGAGGCGCACGCTGGTATGATGCAATGAAGAAGAGCGAGACAAAGATAACTCAGCCACAGGTATGGTGGTCGAGTGATGAGAGGAGGGAGGTGGGATCGCCGGAGCTTGCAAGCGGTTGGCCGAAGATGAGGAAGGAGGAAATTTGGGGGAATTCTCAGGCCAATTCAAGCTTGAGTTGACCGGGAGGATCTGGGGTACCTTTTATAAGCACTGGTAGAGGGCCATGTGCTTGGAAGGCAAGCTTCCAAGAATGGCAACTTCATCGGAGTAGGAAATCCGTGTGATACCCATATCTCTCGAGCATTCACACGAGAGATTGGATGCGAATCGAATCCTGGGATCATGTTCAGACGGTGGAGAAATCCTCAGAGAATCTCCCTTCCAAATCTGGGAGGAGATCTCTGAGGATTCGAGGAGATATCCTCCTCCAATCATTTTCGGAGTGGGATTCCTTCACTATAATGGTGGAGAGACCTGAATGTAAAGAGTGGCAAGGAAGATAGGGGGGTTTGTGCAAGGATTTTCAAAAGTTAGGGGCCATAATGTAATTGGGTGGAGTATCTTGCAAAGTAGGTCAAGATGACCTTCCCATGAGCCCCAATTTTGGTACAAACCTAATTTGGACCTAAGGAATCCAATGGTGAAGTTGGATTTTAGGTTTGACCACGTTTGACTAGATATTTTGCATAAAAACCCAAATTAGGTCAAATACTAAGCTAGGACCCCTATCTAGGTCAAAATAGGTTCCAAAGGCTAAATTGAAGGTTCTAAACCATAGGGGATATTTTTTCATGAATTTTAGAGGATTTATTTGATTTTTATCCTAACCAGAACCTTGTGAAATTAAGTGGGTTTGTTTTAGGGTTACAGAATGTCATTTAATTCTTAAATCTCACAATAACCCTTTTCTGACTGAACCATCCCACTTTTCCTCTTATTAAGTCCAATTGACCTATGTTTAGCCCCTGAGAAATCCCGTTGATGTACTATAATGGTAAAATTACAGTTTTAACCTTTAAGTTCATGTTTCCTTCCTAGAATAGTAATCCCTTGAATTAGGCCTTCCTTTAGGTTATGTAGGAGCTTTTGTTTACTTTCTTAGGTCAAAATGAGCTAGGTAGGGCTCATGATGAGGTTCTCATCATACCCCCATGCCTAGCTTTTGCTAGTCCCTTAGCAAAATTTTAAGGTTTTAGCTTCTGTTCTAGACCATGAGTTTCTTTTACCAGTTGTGAAAAGTACTTTTTCTTTTTCTTTTGTGATTAGGTCAGAATGCTGACAATAGGCCTAGAGGTACTCAAGTACCAACCAAAATCTGGACCTGATCAGCTTTAGCCTCAGTCGTCCTTAAAGGTTTTTAAGGCCCATAGAAACTATCCTAGGGTTCATTGGACTCCACAGTTAAAGCACCCATGCTTGAGATATTTTTAGCCTAGGTTCAGTTTGCAGTGCATTTTTGTAAGAGAGAGACAGAGGATTTATTTGTTTGGAGAATTTTCTCTCTCTTTTCTTTTTATTTCTAGCTTTGGTTTGGCTTCTCAACACGGTCTGTATCGGATTCCTCATCCCCATCATCAATCCTCAAAGGTCCCTGGCAATCGATGCTTCATGATAGCACCTCCCATGGCAACCCCTAGAACCTTGGCTTTCGAGATTTCGAGATAATCCCACCCATGGTGTTCCGTGGCTGAATCTAGACCCTGGCAATCGACATTTCGTGATAATGCCGCCCATGGTATCTGAACCAGCAGAGTGCTTACATGCCCCCGGTAGGATATGTAAATATCCTAAGAGACAAGCACCGAGGAGACGATATGTTGTTACGCATCTTCGAGGGGAATTTCCCACCTCTCCATGCTGGGAACTCGTCCAAATCAACTTGTGTTGATCGGCTACTCCTAATCTAGGCAACTTTTTTAGAACATTAAAATGCTTTTGTTTGATTTTGATAGTTATGCGCATTGAACCAGACTGTGTGTGGATTGAGGTGCTTAGGTTACCGAGTCCTTCAAATCGAAGGTCAGTTAACGAGGCCGAATACTCCCTAAGCCTTAGACCTAATACTTAAGCTTCGCATTTTCCCCAACTTCTTGAGGATTATCCAGATCTTAGCAAATACTTGAATTTTTAAGCCTAAGAGTCTAGCCCAAAAGGCCTAAAGTCAGCGTTCCTACTAATCTCGTTTTGTGTCTCCTTAGCACTTTTCTTTTATCTTCTTCTTGATGAGGTCTAGAACTTCAATTATTCCCTTAATCTCTTACTAATGACTATCTCTATTTTTTTCGTTTTGTGCTCCTCTTTGGCATTTTGCTTTTTTCCTTATATTTTGTATAGCCCAAAAATTTTCTCTCCCCCCTCCTCAGTTTTTTTGTTCTTTTTTTAAGATTCTTCCATTTTTTGTGTTTTTTGTGATATGTGATTTTTTTTGTTGAAACCTTTTCTTAATATGAGTTTTCATGACATTTTGCACTTTCATACCCCCCCATGCCTTCGATTTGCAATGTCCCCATTGTAAATTAGGTGGGTTCGAATTCAGGTTAGTTCATTCATTAGGATAGGTGTTGGGTGGGCGAATGGGTCGAGGTGATTGTTGCGAATGATTTCTAAACTCAGGTACAAGTACTTGAGGTGGAGTCTGCTGTTCTAATGGATGAACCCTAAAGTGAAATATGAATTCAGCATAGAAATGTCAGAAAAGGTTTCGGGTTTTTCAAAGAATGACAGGTTGCCTCCCATTAAGCGCTGAGTTTTACGCCATCGGCTGGGCGCAATGAGCTCAGGGAGAATGGAGGTAAAGGATGCCTCAGCCAAATCTATATTGGTTATGTTAATGAACGATTTGAGTCTCTAATCATTCACGACGAAGGGTTCGGAATCGTGGCTGACTGTACTGATCTCAACGGCTCCATTTCCAAAGATTTGTCGGACTAGGTAAGTTCCAATCCACTTAGATCATAGCTTTCCTAGGAATAATTTGAGTCGGGCATCAAAGAGTAGAACCGTTTGACCAAGATGAAAGATCTTTCTAGAAATGTGCTTGTCGTGAAAGGCTTTAACCTACTCTTTGTAGATTCACGAGTTCTCATATGTGTCGTGGCGTAATTCATCGATCTTGCTCATTTGAAACTTTCTATGGGTTCCAGCCTTAGAAAGATCTAAGTTGCAATTCCATACTGCCCAATAGGCTTTATGCTCCAATTCGACAGGGTGGTGACACGCCTTCTCGTACACCAATCTGAAGAGAGACATACCTAATTGGGTCTTGTGGGTGGTCCTATAAGCCCACAATGCTTCCAGAAGCTGGGATGACCAAGCCTTCCTATCAGGTCGAACAGTAACCTGGAGGATTTTCTTGATCTCCCAGTTTGATAGCTCAGCTAGACCATTAGTTTGGGGGTGGTAAGGAGTAAAGATTCGGTGTGACACCCCGTATTTGGTCATCAGTGACCTGAACTGAGTGTTTGTGAAATGGGTCCCTCCATCGGAAATTATTGCACGTGGAATCCCAAACCTTGAGAAGATGTTTTGATGAATGAATTTGATAACAACTTTGTGATCATTGGTTTGGGTCGGAATGGCTTTGATCTACTTGGACACGTAATCAACAGTGAGTAAGATGTATTCGAAGCCGTCTAAAATAGGGAAGGGTCCCATAAAATCAATCCCCCAAATGTCAAAAATCTCGCATACCAGAATCGGCAGTAAAGGCATTATGTCTCGATGGCTCATGTTGCCTAAGGTCTAGCAACGGGTACATGCCTAACAGTGATTGTGTGCATCCTTGAAAATTGTGGGCCAGTAAAACTACATTGGAGGACTTTTGATGCGATTTTGTGTCCTAAAAAATGTCCACCGCATGCCTGGTCATGGCAGAAAGAGAGTATGTCTTTGATTTCTGCTTCCGTGACACATCGTCGAATTATTTGATCAGCACCAATGTGGAATAGATACGGGTCTTCCCAAAGGTAATACTTGGCCTCAGAATGCAATTTGTCCTTCTTGGCCTTCGGCCAATCAGACGGGATCTGATGTAATGACAAGTAGTTTACTATGTTAGCAAACCATGGAAGCCCTGTATCAATAGTCAGGAGGTGCTCATCAAGAAAATGTTCCGTGATGGGTCCGGAAGGGTCAATGATCTCAAAAGGAAGGCGAGACAGGTGATCAGCTACCATGTTCTGTTTTCCCGCTTTGTCTCCAATCTCAAGGTCAAATTCTTGCAACAGCAAGGTCCATCGGATTAATCAAGGTTTCTCATCCTTCTTTGCAAGGAGATGCCTCACAACTGTGTGATTCGAGTAGATAACGTGGGAACCCAAGAGGTATGATCTGAATTTTTCTAAGGCAAATACTACAACCAGCAGCTCTCTCTCAATAACCGTGTAGTTACGCTAAGCCTCGTCAAGTGTTTTACTAGCATAGTAATGACCACGGGTTTCCTGTCAATTTTCTGTCCCAAAACCACTTCTAGAGCGAAGTCAGATGCATCGCACATGATCTCAAAGGGTTAAGACCAATCAGGGGACTGTAGAATCGGGGCTTGGGTAACTCGGTCACGAAGGATCTCAAATGCTTGAGTGCATTCCTTAGAGATTTCGAAAGGAACATCCATGGAGAGAAGAGTAGTAGGGGGTGCGCGATTTTTGAAAAATCAGGGATAAATCGACGATAAAAATCGACGTGCCCCAGAAAAGATCGGATGTTCTTAATAGAGCTAGGCATAGGGAGTTTGGAAATCAAGTTAACCTTGGCACGATCGACTTGGATGCCTTTCTCCGAAATCAGATGTCCTAGGATGAGTCCCTCAGGAACCATGAAATGGCACTTTTCCCAGGAAAGAACCAGACTCACATCGATGCACCGCCTGAGTATTTGGACCAAGTGCTGAAGGTAATCGTCAAATGATGTTCCAAATACTGAAAAGCCATCCATGAAGACTTCTAGATAATCACCTACCATATCTAAGAATATGGCAAGCATGCACTGCTAAAAAGTAGTGGGTGCATTGCAGAGACCGAACGGCATCCTTCAAAATGCGTACGTCCTGAAGGGGCAGGTGAACGTGGTCATTTCTTGGTCCTCTGGATGGATTGCCACTTGGTTATAACCGGAGTACCTGTCAAGAAAGCAGAAGAACCTATTTCCCGCTAGTTTCTCGAGGATCTGATTAATAAACAGTAGTGAGAAATGATCCTTCTTTGTGGAGGAATTGAGTCTTCTGTAATCAATGCAGACTCTCCACGAGTTAGCTATTCAGGTTGGTATGACCTCTCCGGTTTCAGTCGTAATGATGGTGAGTCTGGCCTTCTTAGGCACAACTTGGATTGGACTCACCCAGCGACTGTCGGAGATCGGGTAGATGATCCCTGCATCTAATCACTTAATGATCTCCTTTGTCATGACCTCCTGCAGATTAGGGTTTAATCGTCTCTGCATTTCTCGCGAAGGTCATGCGCCCTCT
This sequence comes from Thalassia testudinum, assembly GCA_037157565.1. Lineage (NCBI taxonomy): Eukaryota > Viridiplantae > Streptophyta > Magnoliopsida > Alismatales > Hydrocharitaceae > Thalassia > Thalassia testudinum. The sequence goes on along the minus strand of JAZHRO010000067.1, from coordinate 14,653,890 downwards.
TCTACGTAGATTTGATGTGTGCAATAAGAGGGGCTTATACTAGTCAAGTCATCGAGAGTCCATCCAACGACTCTACGATGAACAGCAATCAGACGGGATTCCTGGTCAAGTGTGAGTTGGGAGTTGATAATCACAGGAAACGTTTGATTGGAACCCAAAAAGATGTACTTTAGATGATCGCGAAGGGGCTTGAGTTCGATCTGGGCCCATCCACAACCGTTGGATCGAGATCCAACGGCAGAGAGGGGCGAATGCGGGGGACTTCAACGGTTGCATGCGGGAGTTTGGGCGGTCAAGATGGCACCACGTGGTGCCATCTTGGCTGTCCATCTTCTGGATGATGTAGATGGTGCCACAGGTGTCGGATTGACTCGATTTTTGCGTCGTTAGGCTGCAATCGTCAATCCAAATCCATCCGTGCGGTCGGATTTGTCATTTGAAGTGTGGATTTACACCATCCTGGCCCTTGATCTTCTAGGGTTTCCCAATCACTATTTGATGCTACAGATGCCTGATTAGGACGATATTGGAGTCGTTGAACTCCAATCGTCGCCCTGATCACATCTGTATGATTGGATCTTTAATTCGAGGCCCCGATAAAAAGTTTACCCTGTCCAAGCACATAAAAGGAGACAATTAACCTCCATTTTATTCAAACTACTCTAAATGCAAGATGATGCATGTTATGCAATATTTATAGCAGGCAATGCAATCCTATGCTTAGGAACATTCATAAATAGACATCTTAAGTAGTATAAATGTGTTTACATCATACCCCCATGCCTATCTTTTGCTAGTCCCTCGCAAAAACTATATGTTATTTATAAAAGAATTAGGTTGGATTATTTGGGCATAAGTTATTTTCAATCATTAAAAAATTGTCTACTTAGGATCTGAACTTTCAAAAACACAACAGTACTCGAGTATTTACCAAAATGCAGACCGCCTCAAGCCCTCGCCTTATTCAAAGAAAAATTTCTTTTTCTCTTTTTCTCTTTTTCCTTCTTGCTAATTTTTTTTTGGATTTTCAAATTTTAGGGTTTAAGAGTGGCTTTCTACGGCCATTCAACTCACCCATGATTTGATGAGAACCCTAAGTTTTAAGCATCTTATTGTGAATGTGATAGACTCGTTGATCGAAAATTAAAACATACTTTGGATTTCTACGCCTTTTGGTAACCTAAAAAGAATTCTGCCTAAAGGTGTATCTTTACAACCGGTAGCTTTTTCCCTACTTTTATTTTTTTTTTACGGGGTCAACACAAGGGTGAATCCAATGTATATCTCCCAAGTTTATTCTCCTTCTCCGCTTCTTCCTAAGTGTTTTGGGAATTTTTTTATTGCATTTACTCAGCTGGGTTCTGGACAACCGGTCGATGAGCTGTTACCACCGACAACCTGCCAGCCATACTCGTGCGGCGAAGTGTGGTTTATTTCTTTTTTTTTCTTTTCACCTTTTCTTTTTGATTTTCTTTTTGCATAAATAAGAAGAGAAAAATAATTTGCATGAATTTCACAAAGTTGACCAAATGGTTCAAAAATGAATCCACCCCCCCATGCCTAGCTGATGCAATGTCCTCATTGAAAAAGAGACATGAAAGAAAGGGTAGAATATAAAAGATGTCACCTGAATATGAAGCTCATATCAGCCTTGTGTCATATGTACAACTGCTGTGTTTAATGCCGTCAGCTAGGCGAAGTCCAGCCAAAGAAGTCATGGAATGGCTAGAGCAACTGAGTCCGAGATGGGTTCTGGAAGAATACGGTCAATAACAAGCTTCAGACGTTTATTGTTGACTTTAAATGTGTTACCCATCTTTGGGTCAAAAATCTAAATGGCTCCATTTGGAAAAATCTGCTCAATTATGAATGGGCCATTGCATTTAGATCTAAGTTTCCCAGGAAAGAGCTTAAGTTTAGAATCGAATAACCAGACCTTCTAGTTTGGCTCAAAGCTCTTGCGGGAAATCACTTGATCATGTAGAGCTTTGATCCGAGCCTTGTAGATCTTGGCATTCTCATAATCATCATTTCTAAGCTCCTCCAACTCAGATAGTTGGACTTTCCTGGTCTTTCCAGCTAGATTCAGATCTAAATTACATTGTTTGATTGCCCAGAATACCCTGTGTTCAATCTCTACGGGTAGATGGCATGCCTTTCCATACACCAAACAGAATGGAGACATACCGATGGGCATTTTATACGTCGTACGGTAGGCCCAAAGAGCGTCCTCAAGCTTTTGAGTCCAATCCTTGTGATCAAGCCTAATCGTTTTCTGCATAATGTTCTTGATCTCATGATTGGAGATCTCAGCTTGTCCATTCGTCTGGGGATGGTAAGGTGTGGAAATTCGGTGATTAACCCCGTATTTGGCCAATAAATTCTGGAATTGGGCATTAGTAAAATGAGTGCCACCATCACTGATGATAGCCCTCGGAATCCCAAACCTACTGAAGATATTTTTCTTGACAAAATCGATGACCACCTTGTGGTCATTGGTTCGGGTGCGAATCGCCTCAATCCATTTGGACACATAATCAACAGTAACAAGAATGTACTGATGTCCAAATGAAGGGATAAAGGGTCCCATGAAATTGATGCCCCAAACATCAAAAATTTTGACAGGAAGAATAAGGTTTAGGGGCATCATTTCTCTCTTAGTTATGCTCCCGAGTGCCTGACATCGAGAACATGACCTTGAGAAATCCTGGGCATCCTTGAATAAAGACGGCCAATAGAATCCAGATTGCAAGATTTTTGCAGCCATCTTTTTTCCGGAGAAATGTCCACCACACCTAGATGTATGGCAGAACTCGAGTATACTGTTGATTTCATTCTCCGGTATACATCGACGAATAATCTAAGCAGAGCCGATGCGATACAGTTCAGGGTCCTCCCAGAAGTAGTATTTGGCCTCAGATTTGAGTCTATCCCATTGTTGCTTGGTCCAATCCTGGGGGATTTGACTAACGGCCAAATAGTTAACAATGTCAACAAACCATGGGGTGTAGACACCTAAAACTGTAAGAATAGTTTCGTCCGAAAAAGTGTCAGCAATCGGAATGTTCGGACAAGAAGAATCACCTAGGAGTCTCGACAAATGATCCGATACCACATTTTGTACCCCAGTTTTATCCTTGATTTCAAGATCAAATTCTTGAAGAAGAAGAATCCAACGAATAAGCCAGGGTTTAGCATACTTTTTGGCCAAGAGATGTCTCAAGGTCGAGTGGTTGGTATAGATGATAACATGAGACCCTAAGAGGTAAGCCCTGAATTTTTCCAAAGCAAACACTACAGCTAGTAATTCCTTTTCAGTAACAGTGTAATTCCTCTGGGCTTCATCCAGAGTTTTACTAGCGTAGTAGATGACAGAGGGCTTTCGATCAATTTTCTGACCCAGGACACCCCCGACCGCGTAATCAGAAGCGTCGGTCATGATCTCAAAAGGGGCTGTCCAAATTGGTGGTTGCAAAACTAGAGCACAGGTGACTGCCGTTTTTAGGAAATCAAATGCCTTTCGGCATGATTCGTCAAAAACAAATGGCGTTTCTTTGGCAAGAAGATTGCTCAAAGGACGAGCAACCTTTGAGAAATCCTTGATGAATCTTCGATAAAATCCCACATGGCCAAGAAATGATCGAATTTGTTTAACAGATGTGGGAGGAGGAAGTTTGGCGATAGCATCAACCTTAACTTTATCCACTTCAATTCCCTGTTCAGAGATTACATAACGATGCCTTCTTGGGTCATGAAATGACTCTTTTCCCAGCTAAGGACCAATTGTGTTTTGATACATCGCTTAAGAATCATTTCCAAATTAGCCAAACAAGAGTCAAATGATTCTCTGAAAGCAGAGAAATCATCCATGAAGACTTCCATAAACTCTCCCACCATGTCATAAAATATGGCTAGCATACACCTTTAAAAAGTCGCAGGTGCATTGCATAACCCGAAAGGCATCCTACGAAAAGCAAAGGTTCCATAGGGACAAGTGAAAGTAGTTTTTTCCTGATCCTCGGGATGGATAGGAACTTGGTTGTATCCCGAGTAGCCATCAAGAAAACAGAAGTACTGCTCGACTAATTTTTCCAAGATTTGATCGATGAAGGGTAGGGGAAAATGATCCTTTTTAGTGGCTGTGTTCAACTTCCTGTAATCAATACAAACTCTTCAAGAGGAAGCTGAACGAGTTGTGACAGATTCTCCTCTCTCGTTAGTCACAACGGTAATCCCGACTTTCTTTGGAACAATTTGAACCGGACTTACCTAGGGACTATCAGAGATTGGATAAATAATTCCTCCATCGAGCCACTTGATAATTTCCTTTTTGACCACTTCTCGCATATTTGGATTCAATCTCCTCTACATCTGGCGAGAAGGGCGGGATCCATCTTCCAAAAATATTCTATGATTACAGTAAGATGGCTCGATCCCCCTAAGGTCATGAATGGTCCAACCAATTGCCTCCTTATGTTCCTTTAGGACCTTGATCAATTTAATCTCTTGCTCCTTTGTCAATTTTGCACTGATAATCACAGGGAGTGTATTCTGAGGTCCTAAAAATTGATATTTCAAATTCTCAGGCAATGGTTTCAACTCAAGCTGGGGTGGGTTGATGATTGATGGTAAGGTAGATGCTAAAGATTCAACAAGAGGAAGAGGTTGTGAGTGAACAAAATCAATAACCTCTTCCGAAGATGTCAAGTCAACCATAGAGGGTTGCGGGTCAAATTCATCATCCAAAGAGGAACTTTCCTCCTTGTGCTATTTCTGCATTGCCGCATTCGTCTTCTGAATGTCAACCAGTGCTTGAAGGATAAGAGTCATTTGATCTTGGTTTGGCCTAGATTGATAGGTGGGGTTGGGCCGAGGCTGAGGTGGCTGATATGGACGAGGAGCTTGTGGATGGGGTTGATAAGGTAGTCTTTGAGTATGAGAATTTCCCGTCCACTGGAAGTTGGGTTAGGTATTGGAGAATGGGTCATTCTGGATGGCATTAAGGTCCTCGCAGGTTTGAGGAGCATCAGGAAAGTCGGAATACGAGGGTTCAGAGTTCCCCCAACTAGAATAGAGTGGATCGGAGGTCCCTTCGATCTGAGAGTCAGACAGGGGTGGATACGGGTCCATCCCCTGAGAAGATTGGTGATAGATGTTCTGCACATTTTCCCTCGCAAGAGGTGGACATGCAAAAGAGTTCTGCACAGAGATGGCTCGCTGCAGATGCCAAGTCAGCTCGTCCACCTTCTTTTCTATGATAGAGACCTTGTCCAACCGACTGGACATCAGTTCCAAGTCGACGGATATGGACAGGTCCTATGTCTTATGTGCTCCCCTAAGATTCGTTGATGCATGGGCATTCGTCCGGTCGAATAAGCCCATGGAGTCATTATTGATGGAGTTCTCGCACATATTTTCGAGAATCTCCCACACCATGTCCTCATGTTTACCCATGATGTTTCGTCTGCAGGTTGCATTGACGAATAATCGAATGTCTTCACGAAGTCCCTGGTAAAAAGACTGTATTTGTTCCCATTTAGGAACTCTGTGATGGGGGCACTTTCTCATGAGATCTAAGAATTGATCCGATGCCTCATGAAGAGGTTCTCCTGATTGTTGAGTGAAATGAGTGATCTAGTGGTTCAAGGCATTTGTTCGACCAACGGGGAAGAACTTCAAAAATTCGGACTGAAGTTCATCCCATGTGTTGATCGGTCGAGTCTAAGTTTGATACCAATGAGTAGCCTTGTCCATGAGGGAGAAAGAAAACATCTTCATGAGTAGAATATCCCGGTTTTGTGCATCTGACCCGAAGGTCTGGGCCAGATGTTTTAGCTACTTAATGTGTTGGAATGGATCCTCGGAGTTAAGCCCATGGAATTTTGGTATGGCATGAATCATATTAGGTTTGAGTTCAGAATCAGGACCTCCAACTGGGATTCGGACTCGAGGCTCGATTGCCACCGCAGTAAGATTATAGTGATCCGCATCATAGGACACTACGGTGGATTTACAAAGTTTTGGAAGAGATCATTTAGGCACTGAAGTTGGTGCTCAAGGTTGTTTTCTTCTTCAATGGGTTGTGCCATGATGGAAGAAGGAGAACTTGGTTCTAAATTAGAGGAAAGATATATGTGGTGGGGTTGCTGCACAAACAAGGGCGTCAAGGCTTGGCCTCGGCGAGAGTAAATTTCTAAAGGAGGTCTTAAGGATAGTCTTAAGGACCTCCTACCAAACATGCACCGAAGGATTTGATGAGATCAGAATGTACTGGACCCAATCAAGACACCCAAAAAATGTTGGGTGACTATAGAGGTTCGGGGCGGATGATACCCCTTAGTCAGAAAAGTCGTCCACCTGAGAAATACCTGGGCAGCCAGAAAGGGAGAGTCTCACAAAGACCCCTACACAGTAGAGTGTCCCCACGAGTTACAGGGTTTCCCCCTTCCGACCTCTCTTGTCACTAAGATTCCAGGTAGACCAGAATGGGGACCTTGACCTCTTAAGTCTACCTTTTCTTAATTAAAATCAAGGTGCTTCCACCTGAACTTTAATTCTTTTGAGTGCAAAAAGTAACCTAATTTTAAGGTTGGTTGACCCAAAGGGTCAACTTCACCTCTTTGTTCCTTTGAGAGCTTTTATGTCCTTTCGTTTAGGGTTCAAATGGATTAAGAGCCTGATTTGCTTAGGGTTTCTCTTGGATAGATCTTTTCAAACAAGGCTTAGGCACACCTCTTTTTAAAAATTTTGCTTCCTTGCTTAAGAGAAGATGTGTCTGTAAAACCCTAAATTGAAATCCATAGGTTGTCTCTACTTGGTCCACTTTAGTTGCCTTAAAAATGGTATCTAGGGCTCAATCAAGAAGGTTTTAGCCCTAGTTACCTTAATGGGATGTGCAATTCGAAATATGTTGAAATGAAAATCAGGCAACTTTGGTGAATTACTAAATATGGAAGCAGGTAGCCCTAGATTGATTTTTCTTTGTTTTTTCCTTTTAAGACTTTTAGGGGATTAAGAGAGAGGGCTAATGAAAGTTTACCTATTCCTTGGTGTGGTTGTTGTGCGGCTACTTTTCTTTCCTTTTCTTCCCCTGTGACAAACACAGCAAAAGAGAGAGATTAATTCAATGCTGAATCAGAGGTTGTGATCAAAGATTCTAAAATGCCTGTTGCTCCCCGGCAACAGTGCCAAAATGTTAACGGGGTGAGATCGTTGTCTTCAAAGATGTTCATTGCAGTATAAATGAAATTGCCACAAAAATAGATAAGAATTTATTACTCGAAAACCTAGGTATCCGAGGTCGAACACAGGGAGCAAATTGGTATTTGAAAACTAAGATCACAACTTTCAATTTTATAAAATGCAATGACCAATCCAATCAAAGCTATAAAGTGAAACTGAGGTCAATGTATAGAGAAGCTCAAAAAATGGACGTCTGATGTAAAATCAGACGTCTTAAGACTTTGCTGCTACAGTGCAAAACTTTCTCTATTCTTCTCCTTATTTCTGACTTTGGCTTCTTCTTTCTCTCTTCTTTCTCTTTCTCTGCTGCCACTCTTCTTCTACTATTCTTTGGCTTTCTTCCTTAACTCGTCTTTTTGTCTTCTTCTCTTCTTCTTCCTTGCTGACCTTTCGTCTACTACAGTGCCGTCTCTTTCCGTTGGCTTCTACTTCTTCTTCCTTCTCTGCTTGGCTGCAAGTCTGCTTCCTTCTCCTTCTTTCTTTCTTCAGCCTCTGTCTTCTATGGCTAAGTCCTTCCTAAGCTTTGCCCTCCTTGTCTTCTGCCTTTGCCTTCAAGTCCTGCTGTTGAACTAACGAGTTGCTACGCTAACATGTTCGGTTTGGAAAACCTGTCGTCGTAGTATGAAAGCGAAGAACTCATGTTCAATAAATAAAATTTATATCAGAATGAAAATCCCAGGTCGAACACAAGGAGGCGGACGTTTGATTTAAAAACTACACGTCTGTTTTATTTGTCATGAAGTAATTCAATTGTTTAGAACTATCTAACTATTTACAATAAATATAAGAGAGAGAGAGTAAGAGAGAGAGAATATTACAAATGAAAACCAAAAAGAGATGTAGAATAAACATGAAATTTCATCATCAGAATGATTGTTCATTACACTAGAAAGCGGGAAAATGATTACACTAGAAAGCAGTAAATTTACTCTAGAAAGCAGTAAATCTATTCTAGAAAGTAGTAAAACTACTCTAGAAAATAGTAAAAGAATGGGGAGAGAAATATCCTCCTCGACGGTTGCTTGGAGGACGAGCCAAACTACTCTAGAAAGTAGTAAAAGAATGGGGAGAAAAATATCCTCCTCGACGGTCGCTTGGAGGACGAGCCGGATGGGACAACGCCTAGACGAAGGAGGACGGAACAGAACAAAGGAGAACGAAGCAAGGAGAACGGGAATGGGGCAGCATGTCGTTGTCGTCGCGGGATCCGCTTCCGAAAGGGGGATGAAAAATTGACTTTATCTCGCGAGAAGCATCCCGGTGTGGGACAAGCTTCTCTTGAGCTTTAGAGAGGGAGAGAAGAGAAGGAAGGGATGAGAATTTCGTGTGGAGGGGTTCTCCTTTTATAGTTGCAAGGAGTAGGCACAATTTGGTCATTACAACTCTTAAAACATTAATTCAAGACCTTTAGTGACGGATAAAACCGTCGCTAAAGGTTTGAACGTGGGCGTAGTGGGCGGCGTACGCGCACCCGCTCGCTTGCCCACGCGTTCAACGCTCGTGCACGTCTAGCCGATCTCAGCCGTCCGATCGCGAGATCAGACGGCTTAAATCGTGCCTTCGCCCGCCTGCACTGCACGCCCGCTCGCGTGCGATCCCACTTTACGCGCGGGCATGCGTGGGCGCGTCATCTTGATTGAGCGCGCGCGGTCATTGGATCACAATCGTGCGGTCGATCGAAGGCGCGCCTCCGCTCCAATTTCAGCGTGGTGAGGCTCGAACACGTGCCTGCGCTTCGTGTTAGAGCGCTCGACCAACGCGCTAGGGGCGTGTTTGTGTCGAGCGCTTAACTTCAGCACGGGTGCGTCGCAGCCATTGGATCTTGATCCAACAGTGGGGAAGGGCAGATGCGGAAGCCTTCAACGAGTGCGTGCCGACGATTGGGCAGCCAAGATGGCACCACGTGGCACCATCTTGGCCATCCATCTTCTGGATGATGTAGATGGTGCCACGGGTGTTGGATTAACTCGATTTTTGCGTCGTTAAGATGCAATCATCGATTCTAATCCATCCGTGTGGTCGGATTTGTCGTTTGAAGTGTGGATTCACACCATCTTGGCCCTTGATCTTCTAGGGTTCCCCGATCTCTATCTGATGCTACAGATGTCTGATTAGGGCGATCTTGGAGTCGTTGAACTCCAATCGTCGCCCTGATCACATCTGTATGGTTGGATCTTCGATCCGAGGCCCCGATAAAAAGTTTTCCTTGTCCATGAACATAAAAGGAGACAATTAACCTCAATTTCATTCAAACTACTCTAAATGCAAGATGATGCATGTTATGCAATATTTATAGCATGCAATGAAATCCTATGCTTAAGAACATGCATAAATAGACATCTTAAGTAGTGTAAACGTGTTTACATCATGCCCCCATGCCTATCTTTTGCTAGTCCCTAGCAAAAACTATATACTATTTATAAAAGAATTAGGTTGGATTATTTGGGCATGAGTTATTTTCAATCATTAAGAAACTGTCTACTTAGGATCTGAACTTTCAAAGACACAACAGTGCCCGAGTACTTGCCAAAATGCAGACCACCTCAAGCCCTCTCCTTATTCAAAGAAAAATTTCTTTTTCTCTTTTTCCTCTTTTCTAAATTTTTTGGATTTTCAAGTTTTAGGGTTTAAGAGTGGCTTTCTACGGTCATTCAACTCACCTAAGATTTGATGAGAACCCTAAGTTCTAAGCATCTTATTGTGAATGTGATAGACTCGTTAACCAGCAGTTAAAACGGACTTTGGATTTCTAACCTCTAGGTGGCCTAAAAAAGAGAATTCTGCCTAAAGGTGTATCTTTACAACCGGTAGCTTTCTCCCTACTTTTATTACGGGGTCAACACAAGGGTCAATCCAGTGTATATCTCCCCGGTTCATTCTACTTCTCTGCTTCTTCCTAAGTGTTTTGGGAATTTTCAGTGCATTTACTGAGCTGGGTTATGGACACCGGTCGATGAGCTGTTACCACCGACAACTTGCCAGCCATACTCGTGTGGCGAAGTGTGGCTTATTTCTTTTTTTTCTTTTTGATTTTTTTTTCTTTTTTAAGTAGGTGGCTTCCCTGGTCTAAGATTTATCTAAAGGCAGCAAAAAGAGAAAGGTCCAGTGACTAGACTTTGGACAACCTACCTATGGGATGTTACCCACGATAACTTGCCAGCCATATCACCCTAGAAGGTTCATTAGCTACCCAATTTCCGTTAAAATCGTCGAACAATGAGTCAGTGACAAGATAGTGTGTAGATGCTAAAAACTCAAAGTTCCCGGGCAGGTTGATAAGTCGTGTACTTATCACCCAAACTTATTTACTCCAATTAAAATAGAATTTAGGTTGGCGAGGACTCGAAAAACAAATCCACATTTTAGTGGATACACGGGCTAATTAAGTCCAAAGACCTGAAGGGTCTTTGTGTTCAAATCATAATGTAGTATTTCCTAAGATTGAAAATTTTCTTAAACCCAAGTTCTCCTTCCTAATTCCACATTTTTTTTGATAAAAGAAAATAAAACAAATCTACGAAGCTGACGAATAAATTCAGAGATGAATATCCACCCCCCATGCCTATCTAATGCAATGTCCTCATTGTATTAAAAATACATAAAACAGAGTGGAATAGCATAGAAAGCACCTGAATTGCGTGAATGTCTGGTCCGCTCCAAGATAGAAACTAAAAAGAACGTATATGTGCTGAATTTAGTGTCTTCAGCTAGGCACACTATACAAAGAAGAGAAATGAAGAATTCACAGGTGCAGGTCAGAATCAGAATAAACAGAAGAAACCTTCGACCTGTCAGTAGAGGTCCACAGATGTGGACCAGATTGTGGTGCAAACCCATACCCCATAATCGAGAATATCTTAGGTTCTGGATAAAAATGACCCAAAACCTAAAATCAATATGCAAGCGGGGTCGAGCCTGCGATTTATAAGGATGCAACCCAAGACCAAAAAGTCGGGTTACAGAGAATTCAAGCTCAAAAGGATAATCATTGAATGTGTGCTTAGGTTGGACATCCTCAGAACAGATGTTGTAAGGGTCCTAGTTTGACGATTTCAGCTTAATAGGAACCCTTCGACTCAATCTTCTACTTCCTCCGGAACTAGCTTCCCAAATCAGAACTTCCCGACTCCTATCCTCCTCATTCAGCATATCAATTTCTGGGACCTCTTGCATATTAATCACCCCGTCTGAAATCTCCAAGTCTAAATGATGTGGCTAAATCAAAATTGACTTGGGTCTAATTATCTCAGAAATAGAATCATCGATAAGCTCAACGGGGTGTAACTGACAATCAGGGCATTGAATTGAATCCTCCAGAAAATGCGATTCTGGATCTGTAATGTGTGCCCTAATAAGATCAGTTTCCTCAGTTCTTGGGCTATCAAATGATCTTTCAAATTCCTCAGGCCCAATTGTCTCACAAAAATCGTGTTCTATAAACTCGCGTGAGACTTCGCAAATAGAATCTTCACCATCAGAATCGAAATCTGTATTAATGCATGTATGAAAATCATCTGTCACTCTCTGTTCTAAGGAGACATATGTTTCCTCATACCTCGGCTCAGGGATCTCAGGTGAAGAAATCAGATCTTCCTTAATTGATTGCTCTAATTCAATCTGGTCAGCCTCATAACATGTGTCCCCCCCAACAGGTGCCTGAACGGGTTCTGAAATTGGCTCTCCTGAAGAGGGTTCATCTTGGGAATCATCCCATGATTTAATCAAAGCAACTACAAATCTCATCCTCAATTTCACTAACTTCCCAAGTAGAAACTCACTCGGGTTCTTATCCTTAACAACCTGGAGCCAATCCAACAAACACATATTCAAATCATCAATCATCTGAATCAGGGGCACCAATCTTTCAATGGAAGGTGTTGGCTGAACTTCTAAAGTTTGTATGATATTCCTCAAGTTAGCCAGAACCTTATCTTGAACCTGGTTAACCTGAACCAAATGAGTTGGTTCAGGGTTGGGTGGGTTTGGGGTCAATGTAGGGGAATTAACGAATCGAAATTCATTATACCCTTCCTAATAATAGGTCATTTTAGATTGTTCAAAAGGTGGTGATGACCTAAAGGCAGTGTAATCAGAGGATGGGTAAGGATCGGTGTATCCTTCTTGATTGTAGATTGTATTAGGTTGTCCATGAAAGAGTGACACTCTATAATTGATGTGGCTCTGAGAAGGATAGAAATCACAATGATAGTGTTCAGGGTTCGACCCTAAACACGGAGGTCCGGAACTGTATCCCCAATCCGAGTTATCCCAACTAACTGATGGTTGATGACAGTATGAGTCGGGATAATCGTCATGTTGAGGATAATTCAAAACAAGAGGGAAAGAGTGGGAATGCGTGTAATATGTGGAAGTATTCATGAGAGATGGGAGGAAGAAAGGTGCCCTGCAATACAAGCAATCAAACCTGTCTTTAAGTGGGCTAGCCTAAAGACCTACAGACTCCCAAAACCCATCTTGAGATAAAGGAACGATTTGATCTACTTCTGTCTGTTCAATCCAACCAGTTAGGAGGGACTGGGGAGAAGGTTCTTCCTTCGGCTCACACCTCCGGTTCCTAGTGTACCCCCCAGCCGCGATCGTTTGATTCTGCTTCCCTAGGTAGACATCAGGTTGAACAATAAAAACAGACTAATCAAAAATAATCTCGTTCTGGGCTATGAAGAGTGAGTCGAATCCTTAAGGCCAACGTCTACTCTATTTTATTTAGGGCTAGGTTTGAATGTGTTTTGGAATGTGATGGGCCCTTTAAATGGGTTGTGCCCTTAATGATTGATTGATTTGTGTGTGCGTGCACAACCAGTGGTTTTCAAGCAAGATTATTTTTTTGATGTTGTGAATTTTAGGGTTCAAATTTTGCTTAGTAGCTTTTAGGATTCAACTTTAGGTGTTTTCAAATAAGTTTTGTTGGCACACCAGGTTTTGAAAGCACAGGTGAAGATGTTTTCCTTTGAAGCTTAAAAAAAATGTGGAGTGTCTGGTAGATCCCTAATAGTTGAACCTATGTGGCAGCTACTTGATGCGTTGATTTTAATTGAAGTGGTGCGGCCCAATTAACTCAAACAATTGGCCTGTTGCACCACTTAATTAGGCACACAAGTGATTACCTAATCTGATTTCTACTCAATTATGTGTTTGGATGTGTGTATCGGCTCCAAAGATCGGTTTACCAGTTGAGTTTTGAAAATCAGATGAGGTTGTGTACCTCTGTAAGATTTTTTTTATTTTTATTTTTTTTTAATGTGGGGGTTGGGGGGGTGTGGGTGTCAAACAACAAACAATCTAACCTTAGAGTTTATAAGAAAACCTAGGTTGATTGATGTTTGTGTTATTATGTGGTGAAATGAAATCTAATGGGTGGGAGGTGGGGGTAACTTACAAAACCTTCCACAGCACTTTACTCCAATCTACCGCGTTTGCTTGTCTTAAAAGAGTACCTGCAATCACAATAAGAAAGGAGAGAAGTGAGGTAAATGATTCGTAAGTTGAAAAAAATGCGAAGAAAAAATCAAATAGCATCGCTTATCCAACAACGGCGCCAAAATGTTGAACTAACGAGTTGCTACGCTAACGTGTTCGGTTTGGAAAACCTGTCGTCGTAGTATGAAAGCAAAGAACTCGTGTTCAATAAATAAAATTTACACCGAAATGAAAATTCCAGGTCGAACACAAGGAGGCGAACGTTTGATTTAAAAACTACACGTTTGTTTTATTTGTCATGAAGTAATTCAATTGTTTAGAACTATCTAACTATTTATAATAAATATAAGAGAGAGAGAGAGTAAGAGAGAGAGAATATTATAAATGAAAACCAAAAAGAGATGTAGAATAAACATGAAATTTCATCATCAGAACGATTGTTCATTACACTAGAAAGCGGGAAAATAATTACACTGGAAAGCAGTAAATCTATTCTAAAAAGTAGTAAAACAACTCTAGAAAATAGTAAAAGAATGGGGAGAGAAATATCCTCCTCGACGGTTGCTTGGAGGATGAGCCGAACTACTCTAGAAAGCAGTAAAAGAATGGGGAGAGAAATATCCTCCGCGATAGTCGCTTGGAGGATGAGCTGGAAAGGATGATGCCTGGACGAAGGAGGATGGAGTAGGACGAAGGAGAACGAAGCAGGGATAATGGGAACGGGGCAGCACGTTATCATCATCACGGGATCCGCTTCCGAAAGGGGGACGAAAAATTGACTTTATCTCGCAAGAAGCATCCCAGGTGTGGGACAAGCTTCTCTTGAGCTTTGGAGAGGGAGAGAAGAGAAGGAAGGGATGAGAATTTCGTGTGAAAGGGATCTCCTTTTATAATTCCTAGGAGTGGGGGCAATTTGGTCATTACAACTCTTAAAACATTAATTCATGACCTTTAGTGACGGATAAAATCGTTGCCAAAGGTCTGAACGTGGGCGTAGTGGGCGGCGCGCACGCATCCGCTCGATTGCCTGCGCATTCAACTCTCTCACACGTCCAACCAATCTTAGCTGTCCGATCGTGATATCGGATGGCTTAAATCGCGCCGTCGCCTACCTGCGCTGCGCGCCCGCCCGCGTGCGATCCCGCGTTACGCGCAGGCGTGCGTGGGTGCGTCATCTTGATTGAGCGTGTGCAGCCGTTGGATCGCGATCATGCGGTCGATCGAAGGCGCGCCTCCGCTCCAATTTCAGCGTGGCGAGGCTCGAACGTGCGCCTGCGCTTCGCGTTAGAGCGCTTGACCAACGCGCTGGGGGCGTGTTTGTGTCGAGCGCCTAACTTCAGCGCGGGCGCGTCGCGGAGAAGGGTGGATGCGGAAGCCTTCAGCGGGTGCGTGTGGATGATTGAGCGGTTGAGATGGCGCCACTTCAACGGGTTCCTGCGGACGATTGGGCGGCCGAGATAGCGCCACGTGGTGCCATCTTGGCCGTCCATCTTATGGATGATGTAGATGGTGCCACGGGTGTCGGATTGACTCGATTTTTGCATCGTTAGGCTACAATCGTCGATCCGAATCCATCCGTGCGGTTGGATTTGTCGTTTGAAGTGCGGATTCACACCATCTTGGTCCTTGATCTTCTAGGGTTCCCCAGTCTCTATCTAATGCTACAGATGTCTGATTAGGGCGATCTTGGAGTCGTTGAACTCCAATCATCGCCCTGATCACATCTGTGCGGTTGGATCTTCGATCCGAGGCCCCGATAAAAAGTTTGCCCTGTCTATGAACATAAAAGGAGACAATTAACCTCTATTTTATTCAAACTACTCTAAATGCAAGATGATGCATGTTATGCAATATTTATAGCATGCAATGCAATCCTATGCTTAAGAACATGCATAAATAGACATCTTAAGTAGTGTAAATGTGTTTACATCACCTGCCTTCAGCTTCTTCTTTCCTTAGCCGCTCCTACCTTCCGCTTCTTCCTCTTCTTTAGCAGCTGCATACTCCTTTCCTTGCATAGATCAGAGAAAAAGCTACCCCTACCCTCCCCCACATCTCTTTCTTTCTATTTCACTCTTAGGTTCACTCTCCCAAAGCCAGGTAATCAGGTCGGGTTTCGCGTGCCCAGGTCCAGGCGCACCAGCGTGGTGTAGTGCGCGAGGAGTGCTAGGTAAACGAGTCGGGTGCCAGGTCCACGTGAGTGTGTGTCACGGACAAGGCGGGGGCATGGGTGAGGGACCTCACCAGTGTCATTTGGTGGAGATAAGCTAAAAATAGAAAAATAATAAATACCACTCACTGCACTCCTGAGTTCACGAGGTGGGACTAAAAGTCCCACCCGCTTCTTCTTGCGCCCACAGGAGGAAAGTCCGTGCAATTGGAGCAGTTGGGAGCTTCGTTGCACTAATTGCCTGGGGGTGTGCGTGCACGAGACCAACCCGCGTCTTCTGAACCTGTGAGCCTGAAGCAACCTTGCAAGCTCCTTCGCGTCGTCGGTAATGGTGGCGGAGGTGCGAACCTGAAATGCACACACATGGCCTCGCAGCCCTGTCAAACAACGTGGGAAGCTTCTCCATGTCACGGCGAAGGTGAGGCAAGGGTTGGTTGGCTGCGGAACGGCCTAAGCGTGCATGCCTAGGTCGCTTTGTGGCCGTGAAGGTGCATGTGTCGGGTGAGGGTGTAGGGCATGTGTGGCGGTTGGTGAAGGGGCAAAGGATGATCAGTGAGTGATGGCAAAGGTGATGAGGTAGGTGGCGAGGCATGTGGAGTATGGAAGTGATGGATTCGCCTCGCCGGTGGTCAGCCGGAGATGAAGGAGACGAAGGTGAACAGTGGCTATCGAGGGGCGTCTTATGAAATTGAATGAGGGGAAATGAAGAGTGGGAGGAGAGGAACTTATCTACTTATAGCTAGAAGAAGGGGAGACAGAGGAGACGAGCGACGCGTATGTACCGTCGTTGGGGAAGAAGGCCCTAAGGTGAGGATGACGGCGACGAGGAAAGGGTCGGAGAGGCGCGTGCTAGTACGGCGCAACGTGGAAGAGCGAGATGAAGATAACTCAGCCACAGGTATGGTGGCATAGCGATGAGAGGAGGGAGAAGGGATCGCCGGAGCTTGCAAGCAGTTGGCTGAAGATGAGGAAGGAGGAAATTTGGGGGAATTCTCAGGCCAATTCAAGCTTGAGATGGTCGGGAGGATCTGGGGCACCTTTTATAAGCACTGGTAGAGGGCCATGTGCTTGGAAGGCAAGCTTCCAAGCATGGAAACTTCACCAGAGTAGGAAATCCATGCGTTACCCATATCTCTCGAGCGTTCACACGAGAGATTGGGGGCGAATTGAATCCTGGGATCATGTTCAGACGATGGAGAAATCCTCAGAGAATCTCCCTTCCAAATCTGGGAGGAGATCTCTGAGGATTCGAGGAGATATCCTCCTCCAATCCTTGCCGGAGTGGGATTCCTCCGCTATAATGGTGGAGGGACCTGAATGTAAAGAGTGGCAAGGAAGATAGGGGGTCTGTGCAAGGCTTTTCAAAAGTTAGGGGCCAAAATATAATTAGGTGGACTATTTTGCAAAGTAGGTCAAGATGACCTTCCCTTGGGCTCAAATTTTGGTACAAACCTAATTTGGACCTAAGGAATCCAATGGTGAAGTTGGATTTTAGGTTTGACCACATTTGTCTGGATATTTTGTACAAAAACCTAAATTAGGTTAAATACTGAGCTAGGACCCCTATCTAGGTCAAAATAGGTTCCAAAGGCTAAATTGAAGGTTCTAAACCCTAAGGGATATTTTTCCATTAATTTTAGAGGATTTAGTTGATTTTTATCCTTACCATAACCTTATGAAATTAAGTGGATTTGTTTTAGGGTTACAGAATGTTATTTAATTCTTAAATCTCACAATAACCCTTTTCTGATTGAACCATCCCACTTTTCCTCTTATTAAGTCCAATTGACCTATGTTTAGCCCCTGAGAAATCCCGTTGATGTACTACAATGGTAAAATTACAGTTTTAACCTTTAAGTTCATGTTTCCTTCCTAGAACAATAATCCCTTGAATTTGGCCTTCCTTTAGGTTATGTAGGAGCTTTTGTTTACTTTCTTAGGTCAAAATGAGCTAGTTAGGGCTCATGATGAGGTTCTCATCAAATAGTATTGCTTAAAAAAAATATTATGAATCAAAAATAAATCCACAACAGAATCAAGCATAGATTACACTTGAATTTATAATGAAAACCTAAATCGAGTGAAAACCACTCCCTAAGCCTCTTAGCTTAGGATTTTCCTAACTAGTCGAGGTTAGTCAATGCACTATCGTACCACTTGAACGAGGGTGGCACATCCTCTTTACAAGCACTTCTCTTTATAACCTGAAGAGAAGCACAACAACAAGAACTACAATGGATCTTCCCCAACAACATGGGATCCATTAATCAAAACAACAACGTAAAAGAATAATGTAGAACTATGTAACCTTAATAAAAATCAAACCAGAATTTCAGCAGAGGTTTGAAATGACGTGCTTCGGAAGGCATGAGAAACAAAGCGCAGAAGCACTTGAAGAAGCATGAGAAGCTCTATTCTTTTGAGAAGATTTTCTATTCAAAGTTCTATGAAAAAGGGTTGCTTACGACCTCTATTTATACTAAAAATTTGACCTGAAAAAGAAATGAACTTGGTCTATCAATTAAGGTTGACTGGTCAATCAAAACAAGATTGGTCGATCAATATAGTTATTTGATCTATCATAGATTGGTTGATTAATTAGCTAAATTGGTTGATCAAAAGGATATTAATCAACTTCCTAAAATAGGCTGGTTTGATCGCTTAACTAGGTTAGTTGGTCGATCAATTAGTCTTATTAGTCGATCAAAAATCGTAGAAACTGATTTTTAGAGAAAAGAGTGAAAATCTGTTTGAGTTTTATTTTGAGGTTCCTTACAATAATATCCTAGACTCAATGAAAGTAAAAGACACTGATCAACATCCATCTGATCTTGATCCAAGAGAGAAGCTCTGATCTTGATAGCCCTGAAATATTAATCTTGCAATAAACATAATTTTGGTATATCAAAACAGAGGTGTTTATACTCCCGTCCATATCCCCTCCTCATCCCCATCCCCAGCCCCTCCTCCTCCTCCTCCCATCAACAGCACCTCCTCCTCCCATCCACCGTCGCCCCTCCTCCTCATCCCTATCCCCAACCCCTCCTCCTCCTCATCCCATCCGCAGCCCCCCATGCCCCCATTAGCCACCCCCTCGTCCTCCTCCTCCCATTGCTGTCCCTCTAATCCCAAAATTTTTTGTATTAATTAAATGTCAAATGTGGTTAATTTTTTTAATTTATTTTAGTTATTTATTTATAAATATTTTTAATTTGATTTAGGTAGCTCACGTCATCGAACACCTTCTCTGTGATTCACGTGCTTTGTTGAGGTATGAAATTAAGTTATCTTAATTCATTTGTGAATGAATGTGGGGTGTGCCCACTTAATTATGTTTAGAATGTGGGGTGTGCTTACTTAGGTTTAGAAAGTGAATTTTTAATTATGTTTAGAATGTGCGGTGTGCCCACTTAAGTTTAGAAAGGGGGGTGTGCCCACTTAGGTTTAGAATGTGAATTTTTTGCAATGATTGTGGGGTGTACCCACTTGATTTAGTAAATTGATTGTGTTTGATTGATTGTGGGGTGTACCCACTTTCTTCTAACTATTTATTTGATTTTATTATGTATGTTTGATTGATTTAACAAATTTAATTTAATTTTATTATGTACCCACTTTATGTCCGTTTGATGTTATTATTTTAATGCATTAATTATAGATACACACACTTGCACAAATCTAGATGCACTTGAGGTCAAATAATAGGTATTCTAACCCCTAGGTTACAGGTTTTGGGAGAGGATAATCATGTCAAAATACTTGTCTGTCAACACTTATGATCATGTTATACAGACAATGCAAAGTATTTATATACCTCACTTACATTCACGAAGCTTTGTCTTTATAGCATGGCATAAGAGTCGTCGTCCTTTGTTTAGAGAAGTTCTAAACAAAGGGGATCCTTAAAGATTTGATCACAACTTAGGGTTACTTGTTACATGGAATCGATGTCTGAAGGAATTTCGGTAGTATCTTTTCGCTCTTCTCCAATATACTAACTAATCTTATCTACGTTCCTAATGCACCCTTAAATGGGAGTTATTAGGAATGTAGTTAAGGTTAGTCTTGGGTGGTATACTGGAGCAGTGCGAGGAGATGCTACCAAAATTTTTCCAGACACCAGTTACGTGTAACAACATTGTAATCAAATATTCGAGGATGGGCTATTAAGTGAAAACCCTAATCAAAATACAAATATTGTTATAAAATCATATTATAATTATTGGGTATTTCATTTTTGTAGATTATCATGGATAAGTCTTGGATTAGTTTGAGGAACTCGGATTACACTCAATACAAGAATGTAGTGAGAGAGTTCATTGATTAGACATTTCATGACGATAGGAAGTCATTCAGACAATGAGACAAGTTCGACAGGATATTTTGCCCATGTAAGAGGTACTTGAATGGATATTTACATGTTAGGAACACTGTATACGAGCACACATTTGCAACGGTTGGTGGCAGCATTATACTAAGTGGATTTCTCATGGAGAGGATCTTACAGAGGAAGTCAGATGATCTCTGATAGATTTCGATGAGATAGCTGTTGATATTGAAGCTGATGACATTGATGAAATGCTTAATGAGATGAGAGCAAGAGTTGAAGATCCAACTAGTGGGGAAACTTGTAATCAGTTTTATGATGCTATTAGGACAGTGGATGAACCTATTGCTCTCGGTATCACGT
The DNA here is from genome assembly GCA_037157565.1 of Thalassia testudinum. Taxonomy (NCBI): domain Eukaryota; kingdom Viridiplantae; phylum Streptophyta; class Magnoliopsida; order Alismatales; family Hydrocharitaceae; genus Thalassia; species Thalassia testudinum. The sequence continues at coordinate 14,633,350 of JAZHRO010000067.1, read as the reverse complement.
CCATTTCTAAGTTGTCATTTCTTTTGAAGTTATTTCGGATGAAGGTTATGAATAGAGTGACCTTTAAATTGATATCCGAGGTGCTTCAATTCATTGGAGAGCTTTTAAATGATCTGAAAGGTTATCTAAAGACATGGTATGAAGTAAAGAAACAGATTCATGGACTTGGTTTAAATTGCGAGAAAATTGACGCTTGTCCAAATGATTGTGTGTTATACAGAAATGAATATGCACGTTGATTAGTTGTCCACAGTGTGGTGTTGAGAGATTTAAAGTAGGAATTCACTAAATACAAGAGCCAAAACATAGCCGAAGAAGGTTCTATATTACTTTCCATTGATTCCTAGGCATCAATGCCTTTTTATTTCAAGTAGAACTGTAAATTTGATGACATGGCATAAGGATAACATGTCACGAGATGGTCGCATTCGTCATCCTATAGATTCAGAAGAGTGGAAAATGTTCGACAGAACTCATTTAGCATTTACAGAAGATGCAAGAAGTGTCAGATTGGGTCTTGCAAGAGATGGGTATAATCCTTTCAAGAACATGTACCCATCCTATTCAATTTGGCCAGTCATGATGGTAACTTACAACTTACTTACATGGCTTTGTATGCGATCATCGTTTATGATGTTGACCCTCCTCATCCCTGGTCCAAAGCAACCAGGAAATGTAATTGACGTTTATTTTCAACCATTAATAGATGAGTTAAAACTGTTGTGGTGTAACGGCATTTGTACATATAATGCACATAGAAAAGAATTCTTTAATATGCATGCTACATTATTGTGGACCATTAATGACTTCCCCGCATATGCAAATTTGTCGGGATGGAGTACAAAGGGAAAGTCTGCTTGTCCAATATGTATGGATGATACTTATCATCTTCGACTACCTGAAAGCAACAAGTTCTATTATTTGGGACACCGTAGATTCTTGCCAATTGAGCATAGATGACAAACAATAATATTCAAGGACAAGTTCGACGGTAAAACTTGTTGGTATTCTTCCAAGAATCCAAGGAGTATGCTAAATACAAATTCAATAATGTTGTCAGGTTTTGAAATAATGGAGAAATTACAACAACTTGGCAACATACGATTAGGTCGTCTGTTCAAGAAAGATCAAATAGCTTTGAAACATACGAGTTTTAAAAAGAAGAGCATTTTCTTCATGGAACTCCCATATTAGAAAGATCTAAATATTCGACATAATCTTGATGTGATGCATATTGAGAAGAATGTTATGGACAACATTTTGAATGTGTTCAACTTAACTGATAGTCTAAATGATACAATGAAAACAAGAAAAGACATGATAGCTTTAAGCATTCATCCAGAGTTACATGTTATTAAAAAAGAAGACGGCAGTTATGATTCTCTGGAAGCCATTTACAGCCTAAATAATGATCAACAAGAGAAAGTTTTCACCTTTTTGAAAGAAATAGGGTACTAGATGGCTATTTTTCATAACTTTCTCGACGTGTGAACGAAGCTCAAAAGAAAACTAGTGGGTCAAAGAATCATGACAATCACGTTTATTAGAGTACTAGGGTAAGCAAATAATCATCACATTATGTAAAATGGAGTAGATATTTCCTCCGGCACTCTTTGAAGTCATGGTTCATTTAACTCTGCATCTTGCAAATGAAGCGAAAGTTTCTAGGCTTGTGCAATATAGATGGAAGTATCCAGTTGAACGGTTTCTTAAGAAACTTAAAGATTATGTGTTAAATAAGGCTAAGCCTGAAGGATCTATTGTGGAAGGATATCTTGTAGAAGAGTCCATTAACTTCTGTGCCATGTATATGGATAAGACAGACAATCAATTTAATTGATTACAGAGAAATTATGATGGAGGATACAATGAGAACGATGAAGATTATCTTTCAATATTTGATATTCCAGGAAGGTCTATCCTCTACACAAAGTACTAATCAATCTCTGAAATAGATCGACGTCTAGCTCACCTGTACATTCTTAAGCAGATTTCAAAAGTTGATATATGTTATAATGAATTTATGGAGTGTTCACATCCAAAAACACATGAGGTCAACTTTCTTGAGTGGTTTAAACAATATGTTATTCAAATGAAAGAAGAGAATGTCCCACGATAGTTGGAGGACTTTGACATAATATCGGATCAACCGTTGAGTTATGGACATTACCATTTAGGTTACATTATAAATGGATTCATATTTAGGACAAAATCCATAGATGATACGAAGGCCACGCAGTATGCTGGTGTTGTTATCAGTTGCAATTTGAATACTGATTATGATGGCTACTACAGACATATCGAAGAAATTGTTGAGATGAGCTTTAGATATGATCGTAGAGTTGTCCTTTTCAAGTGTAATTAGTTCGACATATTTAAAGAAGGCATTGGCTTCAAATTTGACAAAGAGTATGATTTTTTAAGTTTGAAGAAGAATCGTCTAATTTTTCATTCTTCTGACCATTTACATTAGCATGTCAAGTATTTCAAATCTTCTACGTCCCTGACAACAGTAGAAATGGATGAATTATTCCTATACAAATAATTCCACGTGAATAGTTTGACGCGCAAAAAAATGTCGAACATGAATTAGAAGTAGATGCTTATCAAGAACGCTTACAAAAAGTTGGTGTAGGTGCATTGGATATATATATGTAAGATATAATTATCTTTTATATCATTTTTCTTGTCTACCTTACTCTATTATTTCAACTTGCAATGAATTGTATCATATATCTCCATTATTAGAAAAATGGGAATTCGTCACGGTTATTTGGTCACAATTTCAAAATCTGTGACAAAAAATATTAATTTTGACTTTTTGTCACGGTTTCTGACTAAATATTTGGTCACGCTGCCTACTCAAACCATGGCCGAAGTCTTCAGTGACGGTTTTAAAAATCGTGACAAAAGGTGGGAAATTTTGATGTCACACCTGCCCTGCCCCCCCATTCCCCCGTTGGTTACGATTTTGTGAAACCGTGACCAAAAGGTTTTCTTTTTTTTTGTTTTCAAATACCTCTCCCTTGCCTTTCCCTTTCGCATTCCCTCCCTCACCACGAAACCCTCCCCACCATCTCCTCTGATCAACCCCCTCTCCTCCTCCTCGCATCCAATTCTCTCTTTCTCTCTCTCTCTCTTTCCCCCTTCCCTTCTCTCTTCTCCTATACCTCCGGCGACGACGCCCCATCCCACTCCCTTCTCCCGCATTTCGCCAAACCCTAGATCGGATCCCCGCCTTCCTTCGGCCATGGACGAGGCGTTCAAGAAGGCCGTGGAGGATGGCGTCCGCCTGGCGAAGCGCGTGTGCTACAGGGGAGTGCAACGTCCCCCCGTCGAGGCCAGTAGGGGTGATGCAGAGGTCGCTGTCGAGCCTCCAGCCGACATCCCCCATGCTCTACGCCGTCATCTAAGACTCGTCGATCATGGACAACCCCAACGTCCCTAGCTACCAACCCCACATCCATGGCAGGTTGGGCGCCCTGCCACTCCCCCCTCCGCTCTCATCCCCCTCCAGCTCAACGAGATGGCCCTCAACGTCGACTGCCTCCTCGACAGTGCCCTCATCCCTGTCCGCGGCATGTGGCGCGTCCACTGCGTCATGCCCAACAAGGCCTGCCACTGCTGCCTCATCGTCCCCATGGACGAGCAGGTTGTCTATCTTTTCACCTGTGCACTTGGTTGGTTCTTTTCTCTCGATGTTGCCTTGGATGCCTGAAATTGGGAGTTTATTCCACCAAATTCCATATGCCTGGATTTATATATGCCGTTAAACCGTCCAAATTCCAAAGCCACCAAAAAGCCTATGCTTGCAAGGCCTCAGCAGAATCCAAAAGCCCTTAAATAGGCAAAACCCTGTATAGATGCCCTCAATGCATACTTCATACATGGAAGGCTTTCATAGAGACCTTACGAAATGGGATAAAAAGCACTGTGATGTTCAAATAAACATAAGAAAAATCATAAGAGCAATGATTTACTTGGATATGTTTCGAAAAAAATTAATGATTTATGCAGAAAACCCTCCTCAGTTGAAGAAAAAAAATCGTGCGAATAAAGAGTACCTTGGCTAGGGTTTCTTATTTCTGTACTCAAAAAAAGGTTGAGAGATGTTATAATACATATTTTGGGTAAATGGTCCATCTCTAAAATCCAATTACCTGGCTACATAAGGTAACAAATTGAAATAAATTTTAATTGCATGTAGTTGGCCTACCTACAAGCTGTCTGTTGGTTACCTTAGTTGAAGGAGCTACAGAGTACAGAGGTACTCAGAAAACATGTAATTCATATAATACATGTATGCATAGTTACATATATGGCGTGACAACCTTGTGAATTTATGGATGTAAGGAACGCCAATTTGATGCAACTCTAGCTCCTAAAAAAAGGCTATATTATATATATTATGATGCTGTTGTCGTGCTATTGGAGCTATTGACATTGTCATTGTGTGAATTTTGTGGTTTTTTCCTTATAACCTTTCAATGTGGCATGCTTAACCAGGTAAATATTGAGCAATCTTGGCTTGGTGGAGACACTGCATTGAAATATTTCGAGTCACTTGAATCTAAAGGAAAAGTAAGGGCCTCTACCTGGATAATGTCACCTTGCTGGTTTCTTGCTCCTTTTTTTACTTGTGATAATGATCTCCTTGTCATTTTCAGGAAAATCATGAATTGGTTGAAACCACACCATCAGAGATTGATATTGATGCGAATTATTTGCCATTAGTTAGGTTGGGCTCAATTGGTTAGGCCAACACATAATTTACCACGGCATTTTCATAATGAGCTGAAGTATTGTATCCATCGAGGTTTAAGGTTGAGTTAAAATCAAATCTTGTATATAAAATGGCCATGGCAGACCTTGATGAGACTATCTGATCACTTGACCTGAGAAGGAAGTTGGCTGAGTTGGTCTGTGGTGTACTTTAAGGCCTTGGTGCTCTTTTCTTGAGGTGTCAATTAGGATTGTCACCTGCTCATGCCAAGCAAAGGTAAGCCTCCAACTAGAAGAGAAGAAAGCCTAAGTAATTACTTTCATGGATTATTTTACATTTCTGTTTCAGAATGAACTTCTATGGGGTAACTCTTGATGTTATTTTTAGTTCTTTGGTAAATATATGGGTTGAGTTTAGACAATGACCTTTTACTAGTTGAGATAACCAGGGAGGACCTCCAATCGTCTATATCTTTGTAATCATTTCATCTGGATAACCTAGATCCTTGGAGTAATCGTCTCCACTCATATAATAATGGAAGTTGGCTGACATAGTTAAGTTGGAAAAAATTGCAGCCAACAAAACAATGTGAATCCAACTCCACGCTTTTCTTCCTTACTTTCATGTAGGTCAACCCCATGGAACTATGTCCGTGGGAGAATTGTATTATGGCCAATACAATGTCCTTTAGGGCTTGTTGTTTCTTCCTTATCATTGATGGAACACTAGTTTATTCTCAATTCTCATTACTGATAGTAGACACGTCACCTAAGATACAATCCTCAATGCACAAAATCCATACAACACAATTCTAAATATGTGGCTGGCAGTGAAGGATATGCAGGAGGGTGTAATGTGTCAATAAGATGAATCTAACAAGTGAATCAAATGTATTGCAACTTTTTGGAGGTTATTAGCAATTGGTAACCTCTTCCCCTTCCTCAGCAAACTTGCTCCATCCAACACAATTCTAAATATTTTGTTAGATATCAAGTAGCTAAATTGGGTAAACATGAACTCAAGTTAGTTTGTAATCCAATCCTATTTAAAATGTTTTGGATCATAATACTTTTGAAAGATGATTGTTGGTCTGCTTGAGCCTTGAAAAATGTGTAATATAAATATTAATGCCGAAGATGAATATGCTCATTTGGTTTGTGAGCCTAACTTGAACCAAATAAGTTGATCTTGAGGAAGCTGATCAATCCATGCGTTGCCCCTCTTATTATTTTCCTTTTTCATTTGGTTTCACATATAGATAAATGTAAAAATAACAACCTAAATGTTACTTAACCTCTTCCAAATCGAACGCGTGTTATACTATGGAATAGCAGAGAATGCGTATCAATCCCTCCATATAGGGGATGTTACCATTCCTCATTATTGGGCACATACAACCCTTTGGAACTAGTAGGTATGGGTAGCTTCTTACATATTTCTTTTCACTATATATGTTGTTTACCATGATATTACCTTGCTGCTCATGTTAAAATATCGAAACTTTTTGAGTAAGATTTGGAAGGCATCCACTCAAGCGAACAACATTCATAGCAACAACAAAATCGATAAACTTGAACTTCGTGGCAATGATTAAAACTTGCTTCACTAAAACAACTTGAACTTCATGCAAATGATCAGTGGGTTCCTATTGATTCCATGTTACCAACTATGAGCTTTTGGCAATTTTAATATGAAGAGACATAAATTGCTCTATAACTCTTCTAGGAACTTATCATCATTTAAATCACTTTATGGATGTTAGCCTGACAAAGTTTTCTCCTTAGTTAACTCATTAAGTAAAACACATGTTACTTGCAGTAAAATGGAATCTTGGTGAACTACGCGCTAACATTAACAAAGTTCCATATTGTGAAAAGAGGGGTAGGCCACCTTAGCTAAACCTGAAGCAGGTGAAATGGCTCCTAATTAAAGATAAACATCAAATTATAAAAATGAAAATCAATTTAACACCCACCTACAAAAGGCAGATTCCAATAACTCATCCCTCGTAGTTTTTGAAATCAAAACATAGATATATTATATTCTTTCTATTTATTGAAATATCAACTAGAACAAGTAAAGCAAACCATTATAACCATCCCGTACTGGCTTGAGGTGCCATTGACGAATATCTGGTGCACCTTTTGTTTCTACTTCTAAAAGAAAGTATAGAATATCTTTTCTAGTCTTGGTCAACGCTAAACACAAGCCTTGGCTATATTTTTTTGTTTCTCATATTACTTGACAAGCTAATTGATATTGTATGCTTCTTTGATGAATAAGTCTAGTGAGGCAATCAAGGAGTATGATAGAAAGTATTTTCAGTTGAGGCGCTAGTTTGCTCAGGATATGAATGCCCAAGTAATTGACAAAACTAGAGCTGTTGTAAAAGATCTGCATTCACAAGTACGATTTGCTATAAAAGCAGTAGATTCAATATCAAGACGAATTGAGAAGCTGCGGGATGAAGAGCTACTGCCAGAAGTCGTGGAGCTTATACAAGGGTAAAACTAAAACTAGTACATTGTCATTAATTTCATTACTTAGGACATGCTTGTAAGAGTGGCCAACACTGCTATTTAAGAGCAATAATTTTGGAACTTCATTGTTTGCTTTTGTGGTTGGACGATCTAAATGTAGCTTTAAGAAGAGATTCTGAGCATATTAGCTTATAATAATTCTTACTTAATGACCTCCGATGTTAAACAACAATCACCGTCATTCCATAGGAATGGTAATGCTTGATGCTTGATCCAGTAAAGAAAGACATGTTCTAATACTAATGGTTGATAAATATGCTTGATCAAATATATTTACATTTATTTAGTTTTTTGGTTTTAAGAAGCCCTCTGGCTTTAGTCACGGTTTTAGGTGGAGCTGTGACCAAAGCCTTTAGTCACAATTTTAGGTGGAATCGTAACCAAAGATCCTTCTGTCACCCAACTTTTGGTGATGTTAATTGGTGACGATTCTAAATCGTGACCAAAACCCTTCTTTGTTGTAGTGCTCATAATAGCAAAGTTTGAGGACATCAAGAATAGATGTCGAGCTGCCTTGTTATCATTGGGCTAGACTTGGATCAATTGTTATCATGGTGGACTTCACTTTTGAAGCCTAAGCCTACAAGTCATTTGAAAACATGCATGTAAATTTTAACCGTATAGAAACATGCTTTATTATGTATAGAAGCAATTAAAATTGCAAAGAATATATAATGGGTAGTTTGGCAATTACGTAAACTCAAAAAAAAGTGGGTTAACATGGTTCTGTTGTAGGGTGACCATTGAAGAGGAAAATTGTTGTAAAAAGGTTGAGTTTTAAAAATCCGTCGTAGTATGATTTGCAAAACAATCCGTCAACAAATAAATTTTACCGAAACTTGAAAAGAATTCCGGGTCGAACACAGGGAGGTTACGTCGATTTGAAATCCGTGATTATATTTTTTGTTGTTTTTGTTTAGAAAACGAGATAATTACAATGAATTCAATGAGAGAGAATAAATACTTTATAATATGAATGATATTTTACAACTAGAAAGTGGAAAATATTATAACTAGAAAATGAAAAATATTACAACAAGAAAGTAGTAAAATCTACTCTAGAAAGCAGTAAAGAGAAAGGAGGTGAGAAGTTATCCTCCTCAATGGTTGCTTGAAGGATGAGCTGGACGGGGCGACGACTGGAAGACGGAGGGTGAAGACGGAAGACAGGGAACGAAGCGGGAAGAACCGGGGGTGAGGCAGGGCGTCGTCGCGGGATCCACTTCCGGAATGGGGACAAGAAAAACTTTGATTTTAACTCTAAAGGAGTATCCCGGGTTTGAGGCAAGCTTCTTTAGAGCTTTGGAGAGGGAAAGAGGTGAAGGAAGGGATGATTGAAATGTGGGGGGCGTAAGCCTTTTTATAGTTGTAGAGGTTGGGGGCAAAAAGGTCATTTTAAGTTAAAAATGTTAAATGGGGGGTCTTTAGTGATTGATATAAAAATCATTAAAGACCTCATGTCGTTGAACGTGCACGTGCGCCCACGCCTCCTCTTCTCGCGCTTCAATTCCTTCCCATGATCAGATGATCTTAGCCATCTGATCGCTAGATCGGACAGTCGAGAGACTCGCACTTGCTTCCTCTTCAACGCCTCAATGCATGCGCGTACGATCTCGCGTGCAAACGCACGTCATCGCGCACGTGCGCATCCCCTCATTAGCAAGATCCTCAACAAGGGAGATGTGTTTGTGTTCCCAATCGGTCACATCCATTTCCAGATCAACGTCGATCGCACCAAAGCTGTCGCTATATCTGGGTTGAGCAGCCGAAACCCCGATACCATCACCGTGGCCAACGCCCTCTTTGGCTCCGACCCCTCCATCGACCCCAACGTCCTCCAGAAAGCTTTCCAACTTGAGAAGGACGTCATCAACTACCTGCTAGCTCGATTCTAATCTAATCAATTGAACGACAAACTATATATATATATATATGATCGATGCATGTCTTAGTGTTTTTTCTTTTAAGGGTTTGTGTCAAGTGGTCCCATACGTACTACCGTGTTTATTTAGTTTTGTAAGATTTGCATGTTCAATCTATTCCCATGTGTATGACTATCTACAATAAACATGGATTCTCGAAGTCATTCATGTAGTTTGTACTTGTACGAATGTGATCGATATACTAAAAACGGTTACCATGTCGATTATATTTACATGTCTTCTCGATTCATATCTTGTCTCAAACCAAATTGTCTACATACTTAGCGTTGATCGATGGACATTGAATCCTTAAGTACAATGTGAATTCATGTTTTTCCTGATATGATGGAGAGGACAATCAGATTGGCTTAATAAATCAACCAAATGAATTAATCATCCATTAATAATGGCATGTGTTGCATGTTGAATGGTCATACAAAAGATTTATTAAAAAGGATTCTTGAGTAAAAGGAGAAATCCTAAAAAACCATCCTCTTCGATCAAATATCTATGGTTGACATGGTGTGATAATGAGAATTCCAAAGATAATCCCAGGTATATACACGAATTTGTCTTCAATTGATATACCATGGGCAATCCTCTTAACTCCTCGGGTGCTCCTACCTCTCAAGAGTTGGAGAAAAATAGCTAATTTCAAGGCAAGGCTGTAAGCTAAAATGTTTACAGTCCAATCACTAACAACAGAACTAATCCAAATGGGGATTCTATTAAGAATTCTCAAAATAATTCTCTAATATATGAATAATTAAGTCCACGAACATGAATCATTTGATAGCTCTCTTGATCCCTTAAACTCCCAGAATGTCAAAGGCATGGAGTAAGTGTAATACTGCACTAGTTACAACCTAATCTCTAGAGTAGAAATTAGATCGGATTGGTATTTTATATAGTATTTTTGAGATAGCCCTTAAATGCAATGTATTGGAACCGATTTCCGAAGTTGATTGGTTTAGGTATTAACAAAAGAAATACCAATTGTTTATACTTGTAGATTAGCCATACAAGTTTTAAGTCACATGAATCCATGATTTCTAAGCTCAAGTGTGATACATTTCCATGCTCATGGAAGCAACTAATATTGAAATGTGGTTCGAGGCCATATAAAAAAGGATTGAATTCAAGCTCAAGGAATTCAAAGAAAGACTTTTCCTTTTTCAATTTTTAGATCTTTGTAGCCTCCTTCAAAGATGTATTTCAATAACCTCAAATTAACTTAGAGATAATAAGATTTCAATTGTGCAAACAACTTTCCAAATCACAACTTAAAACCAACCTCTTAGCTCCAAAAACATGGCAAATATAGGCACTCAGCCTTGGCTATTAGTATGTGTCCCTGTACTAGTTATTGAACCTCACTATAGATATTTAGCGTACATAAGTGTTGCAAACTTTGAAAACCCAAATGTTAAAACATTCATAACAAATACAAAAATAGCCATTTGTACCTTTTTTAACCATTATCGATACTCAAGCTTCCGTACCAACGGTTAACTAGTTTGGCTTCTAGACTTTAAAAAATTACACATGAGGTACCATTGTGGTGTAACTTTTCAGTACCAGTAGAACAACTTGTTATGGCTAAAAAATTGATTCCTTACTAATTCTTCCTAACTTAATTTGATTTAATGCTAATTCTTTCTCTAACAACTAGTACTAAATCAAGGAGCCCATAAATAGGCCTCCAAAGCATCCCTTTGGAGTACACAAGCATAAGGGAAAAAATCCCATTTAAGAATTCTCATCTTCTATTGCCTTCATACTCAATTCAAGCTCTCCACTAACACCTACACTCTAGTTCTCAGAATTCCATTATTCTCTTGATTTCCCTACACTTATTAGAATACCTCCCAAATACATATTGCATCCCTTATGCAATTTCTATATCCCTCACAAAAAGAAAAAGAGTTTCCCCTAAAACCTCAAAGCAAATCCCAACCCCCAAACCTCTCAAGCACCCAATTCTTTCTTATTTTGCCAAATCCCATTTGCCCAAACATCCCACATGCACATCATAAAACCCATTTAGTGTCTTCCACCATCATGCACTTCTCACACTCGTTCATCTTCTTTTATTCCCTTACCGTTGGGGTGCTCAGTCTCATCCAATACCTCCCAACATCAACCATCCCCTACTAATCATCCTGGCACCCAATCACACCCTATGCTACTACCATGACCTGAAATCCAATTTCGAACCCATTCCTGAATTAAGTACGTTAAGACAAATTTGTCGACACTTGTCTAGTGTGAATCAAGTTAACGTGACCCAACAACGAGAAAACACGTGTTTCAGTAAACCCAATCAACCCTCAGCTAAATCTTTCTTGGAATATTTCATATATAGTACCGTTGGATTCCTCCTGTCATAAACTTTCTTCTACTTCGTAGAAATTTGAGTTGTGAAACTCAAGTTACATGCGAAACACATTGAATAGAGTGTAAGCACACATGATGAATCGTAATGGGGGGTATTTTTGTCCGAACCAAGTGCTAGCTTTCTAAGATCTAACCCTACCCTAGTACTATAAATAGTACCCTTTCAAGCCCTGTGCCTCTGTTGTATTGGTCCTTGCATCGAAAACTCGAGAAATCACGAGAGAGAGAGAGAGAGAGAACGAGAGAAGAGAGAGAAGAGAAAGAGAGAAAGGAGAGAGAATGAGAGAAGAGAGAGAATAGAGAGAGAGAGATCATTCTCTCCCTTACTAGTATGCACGTGAGAAAGGAGGGTGCTGATAAATACCTAAATAAGGTTTTTTAACAAAACTAAACATGAAGACTTACAATTGTGCAGAACTCTGGCTAAAAGTATTTGAAACACCACCAAAATCAGCTGAAGCTACAAGAAAAAGCATGTGTGGAGAATAGGCATAGCATGAATGCCATGAAATCATATTTGAATAGATTGTTTAAATTAGAAAAAAAATGGATTACCGGATCGTGGTTGGCCAAAGTTCCCAAAGGAAAAGCCACTTGATGTTGGAGCAGGCATTGATGATTGAAATGGACTGGAAAATGATTGCTGCATGTAGGACACAAATGAGACAAATTTCGAAAATTTGCCTAAAAAGTAGTGCATTGCCAACTGAGAAACAAGTAATGACAACATGCACATAAAAGACTGCATGTACACCCATATGCATATCTGTATGAAAGTTTGTGCACTTGTGTCTGTGATCTAGATATAATCTAAGGCCTTGTTTGTTATGCGTCATTGGGCCCATATCCTGCATTTGGGCCCATATCTCCGACGTTGAAGATAACACGGGAAAGGGACTCAAAATACAGGATGAAAGCCAACACGCCCCCCTCGTGTGACATATATCCTGATTAATTTCCCCCGCCTGTACGAAGCCGTAAAGATGTAATCTTTGCCCTCACAATTGGGGGTGGGAGATTGTTGGAACCCTAGTGGCAAGGTGCTGAGGACGGAGTGCTTTGACGACGATCACGGAGGCGACACTAAGGGGAGCGGAGTTGATCATCAGTGTTGATCGATGATCTCTAAGGGGACATCTAGATTAAGGTGATAATGGGTGAATGGGTTCGGGAGGTGGTCGATTCATGGCTAAGGTGATGTTTTCCTTTTTTCCTCCTTCCGATGGTCTTCGGAAGTGGATCCATGGAATCTCGTGCGAGCTTCTCATCAGCTTTTGATCAGCTTTTTTTTCATGTGATTCGCTTGTGGTCTGTGCCGTATTACCAGCTTTTGGGTGGTTGGCTTGTTATGGGTGAAGGAATCTTTCCTTCAACATCCGATGGTAGGTGAAGCTTTTACTCATGGAGTAAGGCCCTTTCAAACCATCAGTTGATGGATTGTTGTGTTTAAGACTGTCAGGTGATGGAATGTCATGGGATAGCGAGGATTCCTTTGCCTGCTATCATTGAGCTCTTGTCTCTTCATGGCAAACTCGCATTCTTCAGGGTCTCATGTGTCTGCCATCAGTAGTGGTAGATGGATGAGAATATGTAGTGTTGTGAGGAGGTGAAGGGCCTATAAGAATACCCTTCAACTCCAATTAATGCTGAGCACTCATCCTCATTTTGTTGATCTTCCTTTACGAGCAAGGGGAAGAAAAGGATCAGCAATCCAAGGGTTCGGAGGGTGAGCCAGGTAAAATGGCTCATTCCATAAGTTTCTATTTAGTGACACATATTATAATGAGATACTTCAATGGTGATGCGGGTTCAACTATTACCTTCTTTTCAAATAGCATTCGATCCTGGAGCTATCGGTATTTAATTACCATCCCCTAACTCATGGTTAAAATTTATTTTGCTTTGTCCAAAATATTGTAACATTCTAATTGGTTTATCTAGTTCTTGTAGTAAGAAAATGCTACAAATATTAGAAATGAGATGCAAGGATGACTTCACAGATTATAGGCATAACATGCACATGCAATGTAACGAGCGTGTGGCGCAGACGTATTTTAAAACGTCTGGAGGGTTGTCCAGACGTCTGACCAGACGTCTGGGATAGTTTCCAGACGTCTGGAAATCCGTTATTTTCGACACACGACAGTCGTCTGCGCGCCTGAGCGCGCAGACCGCATATTCGCCTTCTCCCCTCCTGCGGCTGCAGGATTCCCCTACCGCGAATCCTTCTCTCTCCTCTCCGCGCGGCCTTAAAAGGGCATGCCTCCCCTCCCGTCTCCACCGTCTTCTCCTTCTTCTCCTTCAGCCAGTGAGCGTGAGCGTGAGCGCGAGCGCGAGGGCGGCAGCGGCGGCCGCAGTGAGCGCGAAGGAGGTGCGGCGTGCGAGGGCGAGCTCGCCGGAGCGGCTTGGCCGGCCGGCGGAGGGCGCAGGGGGTGCGGAACGCCGCGGAGAGGGACCTGCTGCAGTCTGAGCAGCAGGCGCGTGAGGTGCGACGCGGGCGGCGTCGCGAGCGGAGGCCGAGTGGCGCCCTGATTCTGGAAAAATTTCCAGAATCAGACGTCTGGGTTGAAGGCAGACGGCGAGGACGACGCCTGGTAGCTCATACAGACGTCTGAAAGGTGTGTATTCCGCTTTCTTCTTCCTTCCTGTCGACCGACCGTACTAAGGGAGGGAGTTGGCTGTGCGCAGGTTCGTTGATTCGCCATCCTTTGCGAATCAGACGTCTGGAAGTTGTACCAGACGGCAGGAGTGACCTCTAGACGTCCAGGGTGACCATCGGACGTCTGGGATCTAGGACAGACGTCCTCGTAGACTTCTGGACGTCTGGGAAACCACACTGAACAGGTAATTCTCTGATCCACTGTTTAAGACGTCTGGAAGAAGTTCCAGACGTCTGATTTTGCACAGTATCGTCTTTTTCGACCCGTTTAGGGCCCGTTCGGGCTCCGTTTTCCGCGTTTCGAGTTGTGCTCTTTTCAGAATTAATTCCTCTACCCGTCTACAGTAGCTATACACTGTTTTGAGACACTCCTTGTGTTTTATCCTTGTGATAGGACCTCGTTCCGTTGCAGTCTTGGGAGTCGCGGAGGCACGTGGGATTCCCGATCACGCCCCCATTACTCCCGTTGTACCTGGTAGAGTGGCTTAAGTTTATTATTAAAATCTGTTAAAGTATGGAACCATAACTAGAATCTAGGACATTGCATAAATCCTAGGAATGAGAAATGTATGGAATGATAGCTCCTAGGTGATGCATGAATCCTAGGGCTGGAAAACTAGTTGTATGCTAGATCCTAGGATGTGGCATGAACCCTAGGATGGAAAAACTAGTGGAATGTATAATACTGCAGTCTTGGAAAAATGGAAAGGAATATAAAGCTGCCTGTAAATTGAATTAACAGCTGCCTGTTATGAATAAAGAAACATGATTGAGATCATGGATTATGAGAACGTGAAACTGGAAAGTGAAACATATGATGTTCTGAGATAAAGAGCTGGAACCCTACGGGGAATTAGGAGTGGAACTCCTGCAAAGAAAAAGGAATGGAACTGAGATGTAGTTGTACTGTCTCTTGGGTACGCAGTACCAAGGGAAGTACCTGTACCTGTTTAGTGCAAAGTGGGGCCAGCCACCCCAGGGACCCGGGGTTAGGATTGGCTGCTCTGTACCGACTTGTTGGCCCTCGTGTACGTAGTACCGACGAGAGCTACTAGTGTTAGGAGAGTACTAGCTACCCCACGGGCCCCGGGGTTCTGCTAGCCTCCTTCACCGACTTGTTAGGCCCACTAGGGCAAACCAGGGTAGTCAGGCGAGGGTGCGCGGACTGTGGAGGGGCAAGGCCCCGGTTTGGTTACTGTGGAGGGGTTGGACCCCTGTTACTGAGAGGGCTCTGCCCTAGTTCCGTGCTGTGCTTTGGGCGCACCCGTTAACGGAAACGACTGACCGCGTGCCAGTGCGGGCTAGCTACCTGTGCGTTTATCGCGCGTGCCGTAGTCACCGTTACGTCTGTCAGTGACCTTGGGGTGGTTGACTGAGGGTAGGATCACCACGGGGGACTCTCCCGGCCAGGAGAGCACCACGTGCTACTTCTACTTTTGGAAAAGACTGCAATCAAGATCGTTCCCACGAGGACATTCGAGATCAAGTAAAGGATCTGAGAAATAAATGAAATAGTGAGAAAATTGAAAGATGTGATTAAAGGAAGTAATAGAACATAACAGCTACTGTACACTCTACTGTTGCCTTTAGTTAGTTTGCCACTCTACTCAGCGTTTTGCTGACGTGTTACACTCGTTACCTTTTTCAGGACCATGTGTTGAACAGCCAGGGTCGACGGCTGCAGAGGACGCTGGGCCGAGTAGGGTCCAGTAGAGTTTACCACAGTCTTTTGTACCTCTTTTGTTTCTGTTCTAGTGAGTAGTTTTTGTTTCCGCTGTACTTTCTTTACCTGCAGTTCTTGTTATATGATAAATGTTGTTCTACTGTTGTGGTGGTACCTACTGTAGTAGTTCTTTCCTTACTGCTGTACTTTCTTACTGTTAGTTATATTCATGCTGAATGTGGTTTATTTTACTGCTCTTTTGGTTACTTCCTCGTTGGACGACTAGGTCTTGGGATTAGTCGAGTCGGTCCGGTTCTCGTGTCTCGTAGGGACTCGGGAAACGGGTCGTTACATGCAACTATGTTTAGCCTGTGATAGCCCATGATGAATAACGTCCAGACAACTAGTTACCTTCTTGCTAGATGTAGTCCTGGAACATTGATTCCTTAATACTGAGTAGCTTCCATCAATGTAGTTCAGGCATCCATTGTTGGAGCTGACCCTTAATTCATACACAATTAATGTAATGCGAATTAGTGCACCTTTCTAGCATAATTTTTTTTCTTGACGATCTAATGTTTATCCACCTCAAGCCAGTAAATTTTTGGAGAATTTATATCTAGATTTGCAAGCTCAATAGCACTATCTCATCTATTTGCAGGCTTAGCCTCATAGGTTTTGCATCTCTAGATGTTTTGCGTGCTCTGTTCTTACTTGGTTGTGCCACTCTTCGAAATGAATGAGATATAAGCATGTACATTCTAGAATATTTATCTCATTGAAAAAAGCTTGCCGTATGTTTTATTTTAATTTGTTAGCTTGAAACAGGTTACTGTAAGTAGGCTTGGTGGACTCAACTAATTAAAATCTCTTTAACCTCACTAATGGTCCAATGGTTTCTACTTCGTAAAAATTTGAGTTGTGCAACTCAAGTTACATGAGAAATACATTGAATAGAGTGTAGGCACACGTAAACTGTAATGGGAGGTATTTTTGTCCAAACCAAATGCTTCCTAAGATCTAACCCTACCCTAGTACTATAAATAGTACCTTTTCAAGCCTCGTGCCTCTGTCACATTGGTCCCTGGGTCAAAAACTTGAGAAGTCGCAAGAAAGCGAGAGAGAGAGAGAGAGAGAGGAGAGAGAATAGAGAGAGATCGTTCTCTCCCTTACTAATATGCACGTGAGAAAGGAGGGTGGGCCTTCATTTGACACCAGCATCGAGCAGCATTGTATGGTGCAAACTAGAGGGCTCCACATCGCGTTAAAGAGGGCTTTGCGAGTGGGAAGGAAGTGCGTAGGTGTGAAGAGCGCACGCATAGAATGGTCCCTGCAAGTCATCAAATCGCACATGGGGAGGATTGAATGGCTATGAGAGCACCATGCCAGCAATCCAACATGCGCGTGGGAAGCCAATCCACTCATGATGCATGGAAACACATGGTGGGGCCAGTTTAGGCAATAGGTTTGAGTGAACTGGGTTCACTTTAACTAGTTTAGGCCCCCCTAAACTTCTTACTGGTTCAAGGTCTTCATGAAGTTGAATTGCGACATATAATATACTATTGGAATTGTCTCAACATGTACTACATGATGGTTAGTCTCTCTATCCTTTTTGAAAATTATTTTACGCATTAAAATTCAAGAGAGTGTTCTAACATGTTGAGACCATAGTTCTCATTATGTCTGACCTGGGGAATTAACCCGAAGTACGCATGAGTTTCGACTAGGTGTTGGCAATACTACTCAGGAGTCTCTAAAGTCATTGGGGGTTCATGACTACTTTGTAATATCAACTTCATATTATAGAGTTGTCGTGACCCCCCAATGACTTTAGGCAAAGTAGCCTCTTTTTCTCCTCATGTGACATTTAATTATGTGTGTTCTCCATACATGATTCCTATTTGTTGCTGTGTGTGAGTTCCTAATTCCTTACCAAGTTTTAGAGTTCATTCTAATAATGGTTTTTATCTTTGATCAAGGGTACTTGTTTGTACTTACCTAAATGAAATGTGTTGTATGAAAGCGACCTAAACAAATAAATGTCATATGCATGATTATATGGGATTACTATGTAATTCAGATATAAACTTGAATACTTAATAAGAGGACTATGCTATTGTCATAAGTCTATCAATAGATGAACTTGGAGAAATGACGAAATAAATTTCCTGTTTCATTAATAATTCACTTGATTATGATAAGTAAATCACTTAAAGTGATGCCTAGGTTATATAGGCTAAACTGTGATAATAACTTTCTTATTGAATGTGACAAGAGTAAGAGGTGAAAATTATAATGGAATCATTTGTGTTACAAAGATAATTACATGTTACTATGTAGGGAATGGAGAAGGAAACCCTTCGAATTACGAAAGTATGGTTGAGTGGTTTGTCTGTGCTTAGTATCAATGGCTATGACTGCTATATTGTACTTAGAGGCAGAAACTGAATCAAGGAGTGGGCTATTCTCCCTACAACTCTTCTATTAGGCTATTTAGCCAACCAGGTAGTTAGGTGCAAGTGGGAACATGTTAGTTATTGTAAGAGTCCTACTATTGTTTCCTTCCTTACCCTATAGTGAAAATGATTAACCATGTGCTAGTGCGTAATAGACCCTGCATGCATATCACTCGAGTTCGTAGTCACCACTTCACCTAGGCTGGAACATCGGTGATAATGGCACAAGAAGGGGGTGAATTGTGCAAAATAGAATAAAATATAAACTTTATATAATTTTGAATTCACAAAATAACAAGCCAAAATAAACACAGGATTTTGAGAGGAAACCCAACTTTGGAAAAAACCTCTACCTTGTCTCCTAACAAGGATTTTTCCACTTGCCTCTTGCAAGTAATCCACTCTATTATACCACTTACAACTGAGGGTGGTATGCCTCAACTTTTACATAAACTCTTTCTTGTACAGCCTACAAGAAAGTCTTTTTGCTCTTGTTCAAAGAAGAACGAGAATTCCATAATTTGGAAACCCAACAAGTATGCAAAGCAAACGAAAATTACAATAATCCTAAAAAGCCATATGTGTGTGAAACATTAACAATATGCTCATAAACTAAAAATAATATAAGGTATTCCCTTTTATACTTTCTTTTGAAGACTTAGCATTGGCGTGTGGAAACAAGAAGTAAACAATACTTTGTATTAAAGCATGCTTGAGTAGATTGATCACAATAGTATGTGTATGAGAGCTTTTTTGCAAATAACAATGTTCTCTCAAAAATTTCTAAGGAAAATTAAGAAAGATTTGTTGTTTTATCAAGGGACCATAGTGGGGCATTTATAGAAGTTGTAGGGTCATTGAAAAGTAACTAATAATCAAGAAATAGACGTTGAATGAGTTATTGGAAAGTAAAAATCAAATTTGAAATTGCAACCGTAAAAATCATTGTAAGAAATTAATTAGTTAAAGAAATATCATTGAAAATAATCAAGCGATTAATTTCTGGTTGTAACAATAACTCATTTTTTGTTATCAATTTCAGTTTGAATTTGCCTCTGCTATAAGAAACAACTATTTTTGAAAGGTTTCATTGTAACAAAAAAATAAATATAAATAAGTAAATATGTTTCTAGAATATCATAGTGATGTTATGCTTTAAGAAGTAAGGTCTAATAAATGACTAATAACAATAAGGGGTATATTCTGTTGTCAACTATCAAACGTTTAATAAAACTTTTAAGATAGCTATTGTTAGGTTTGTTAGTCACGCAAAAACATGTTTTCATCATAGTATAGTGCACGAAATTAACCCAAACAAAAAATAAGAAGGAAACTCCAGATGATGTCCGGTCGATCTCTGGGAGGTGTGAAAATGCGATTTGAATTTGATTCTTGATTTGCAATATATGCTCGCTTGTGATTTAACTAACCTAAACTAACCTAGAATCTAACCTAACCCTAAACCTAACTGTGAAATCCTATCTCCAAAGTGCACATGTAAACCTCACTGGCCATTTTGTTCTCACAGATAACAAATGCATGTGATAAGGAGTGACAAAATGTGAAAATGTGCGTTTCAGTTTCCACGATTTCAGTTATGTTAATATTATTCAACGAATATAGAAAAATGTGTGAAGAATTGATGTGGATTGGTGCGGCCATGCCTTTCTTTTTTTTATTTTACTTCTATTTTTGCTAATCGAATCTAAACGAAGTGAAACCCGATAACCACGATTTGGAATGTGGTTTGGCGATTGGGTTGGAGTAAAAGATGCACGAGACATAAGATGTGGAAAAGGATTTAGGATCAGTGGAGTGGTTGTGATTACCAGGGTTATCACGGTGCCAAAATGATCATTTTTTTTTGTATTTTCCTTTTACAGTTTTTTTGGTTGATTTTTGAAAGTGGGAATAGTGAAATCAAGGCATGATGAATATTGAAATTAAGCACACGTGCATAAGATACAAATCAAAACAAATCCTTACATTGCATTCATCATAAAAATAAATGTTCAATCAATCACAAATAGAGAAATGCTTAACATAAAAATAATCAAATCTTACTACAAGAAAGCCACCTTGCCGAGATGTGCTCCTAGAGCCTTTGGCAAATGGAGGGTGCTGGTGGCTAGACCAAGGCTGAGATGGTAGTCTACACGCCACACAAAAGAGGGCACGCCCAAGGTCTAGAGAGAACCCAAGCGTGCACAAGAAGAAGAAGAAAATTCTACTTGCTATCAAATAAAATGCAGAAATATATAAAGAAGAAACTACACTACGGGAACTAGAAAGGAGGGCACCAAAGGTGCTTCTATAAGGAAGCTTTTGGTGGCCTTTGGACAACTAAGAGAGGAAAGGTGGTGGCTAGCCACCAAGTAATGGTGGTCAGCCTTGGAGGGTGGAGGGAGAGGCTTGAAGGTGGTGTAACGACCCTGTTCCCGAGTCCCTACGAGACACGAGAATCGGACCGACTCGACTAATCCCAAGACCTAGTCGTCCAACGAGGAAGTAACCAAAAGAGCAGTAAAATAAACCACATTCAGCATGAATATAACTAACAGTAAGAAAGTACAGCAGTAAGGGAAGAAACTACTACAGTAGATACCACCACAACAGTAGAACAACATTTATCATATAACATGAACTGCAGGTAAAGAAAGTACAGCGGAAACAAGAACTACTCACTATAACAGAAACAAAAGAGGTACAAAAGACTGTGGTAAACTCTACTGGACCCTACTCGGCCCAGCGTCCTCTGCAGCCGCTGACCCTGGCTGCTCAACACCTGGTCCTGAAAAAGGTAACGAGTGTAACACGTCAGCAAAACGCTGAGTAGAGTGGCAAACTAACTAAAGGCAACAGTAGAGTGTACAGTAGCTGTTATGTTCTATTACTTCCTTTAATCACATCTTTCAATTTTCTCACTATTTCATTTATTTCTCAGATCCTTTACTTGATCTCGAATGTCCTCGTGGGAACGATCTTGATTGCAGTCTTTTCCAAAAGTAGAAGTAGCACGTGGTGCTCTCCTGGCCGGGAGAGTCCCCCGTGGTGATCCTACCCTCAGTCAACCACCCCAAGGTCACTGACAGACGTAACGGTGACTACGGCACGCGCGATAAACGCACAGGTAGCTAGCCCGCACTGGCACGCGGTCAGTCGTTTCCGTTAACGGGTGCGCCCAAAGCACAGCACGGAACTAGGGCAGAGCCCTCTCAGTAACAGGGGTCCAACCCCTCCACAGTAACCAAACCGGGGCCTTGCCCCTCCACAGTCCGCGCACCCTCGCCTGACTACCCTGGTTTGCCCCAGCGGGCCTAACAAGTCGGTGTGGGAGGCTAGCAGAACCCCGGGGCCCGTGGGGCAGCTAGTACCTCCCTACACTAGTAGCTCTCCTCGGTACTACATATGCGAGGGCCAGCAAGTCGGTACAGAGTGGCCAGTCCTAACCCTGGGTCCCTGGGGCGGCTAGCTCCGCTCTGCACTAAACAGGGGGACAATCGCTCTCCTTGGTACTCCGTACTCAAGGGCCAGCTCACTTCCCCAAAACTATTCCATTCACTTTCCAGGAGTTCTACTCCTACCTCCCCGTAGGGTTCCATCCTTTTTACTCAAACATCCAGGTTTCAGTTTCCAGTTTCACATTCTTACAATCCATGTTCTCAACCACGTTATCTATTCACAACAGGCAGCTATTAATTCAAATTACAGGCAGCTTTATATCTCTTTCCATTTTCCAAGACTGCAGTATTATACATTCCACTAGTTTTCCCATCCTAGGATTCATGCCATATCCTAGGATCTATCATACAATCTAGTTTTCCAGTCCTAGGATTCATGCAACACCTAGAAGCTATCATTCCATCTATTTCTCATTCCTAGGGTTCATGCAATGTCCTAGGTTCTATTTATGGTTTCATAATTTAACAAATTTTAATAACTTAAAGCCACTCTACCAGGCACAACGGGAGTAATGGGGGCGTGATCGGGAACCCCACGTGCCTCCGCGACTCCCAAGACTGCAACTGAACGAGGTCCTATCACAAGGATCAAACACAAGAAAAGTCTCAAAATAGTGCATAGCTACTGTAGACGGGTAGAGGAATTAATTATGAAAAGAACGCAACTCGAATCGTGGAAAACAGAGCCCGAACGAGCCCTAAACGGGTCGAAAAAGACGATATTGTGCAAAATCAGACGTCTGGAACTTCTTCCAGACGTCTTAAAAAGTGGATCAGAGAATTACCTGCTCAGCGTGGTTTCCCAGACGTCCAGAAGTCTTCGGGGACGTCTGGCCTAGCTTCAAGATGTCCGATGGTTACCCCGGACGTCTGTAGGTCTCTCCCGCCGTCTGGTACAACAGCCAGACGTCTGATTCGCAAACGATGGCGAATCAGCGAGCCTGCGCACAGCCAACTCCCTCCCTCAGTACGGTCAGTCGACAGGAAGGAAGAAGAAAGCGGAAAACTCACCTTTCAGACGTCTGTATGATCTTCCAGACGTCTTCCTCGCCGTCTGGCTATTAACCCAGACGTCTGATTCTGGAAATTTTTCCAGAATGGGGCACCACCCGACTTTCGCTCGCGACGCCGCCCGCGTCGCACCTCGCGCGTCTGCTGCTCAGACCGCAGCAGGTCCCTCTCCGCGTCTTTCCGCGCCCCCTGCGCCCTCCGCCGGCCGGCCCTAGCAGCCCCGGCGAGCTCGCCCGCACGGCAGAGCTCCGCTCTCGCTCGCAGCACCTCCTCCTCACTCATTGCGGCTGCCGCTGCCGCCCTCGCGCTCGCTCGCTCTCGCACACAGGAAGGAGGAGAGGAAGGGGTGGAGACAACGGGAGGGGAGGCGTGGCCTTTTTAAGGCCGCGCGAGGAGGAGGGAGAGACGCGGCAGAGCGTCTGTAGCCGCAGAGAATATCGGATATTCGTGGGCCTGCGCGCTGAGGCGCGCAAACGAAGACTCGTGCCAAAATAACTGATTCCCAGACGTCTGGAAACGATCCCAGACGTCTGGTAAGACGTCTGGATGTGATACTAGACGTCTGGTCCGACGTCTGGCCCACCTCCCAGACGTCTTAAAAGACGTTTGGGGCATGCGCTCGTTACAGGTGGTGCAACTATGGTGGAAGAAGGAGGAAGAAGATGATGATGGGTGGCTATTAGGAGGGGTTTTTATGGATGAGGGGAGGGCATAAGGTGGTAGTAAGGGGAGGATATGATCTTCAAGGTCAGCCAAGAAGAGATACGATCTTGGTTGCCACTTTTGAAGGGGATAGGTTTAGGTTGATGGACTTAGTTGTTGGTAGAATAAGGTTGGGTTTTGTAGTGTTAAGTTGTAGGATTAGGTTATAATTAGGTTGGGTTAACCCTAATGTCTAATTGGTTGAGTCCAATTAGGTTGGTTCTAGTCTAATTGGGTGTGTGTATATCTAATTGGGTTAGGGTAATCCTAATAGGTTAAGGCTAAGTCTAGACTAGGTCATAAGTGAATCTAATTAGGTTCCAATGAACCTAATTAAACTTACGTGGGTTGAGATGTAATCAATTGGGTCTCGGGTGAACCTAGTTGAAATCAGATGCACCCAATCAAGTAGGTGTGCACCTAGTTAGTTTAGGGTTAGGTCTGATTAGACTCCCTAAATCCAATTAGACATAGTAGGGATGGACTTGATCCAATTGGGTTCCAACTGAACTTAATTAGAATTGGGAGTACCCAATCAGGTTGAGATGCACCTAATTGGTGTGGGTGAATCTATTGGGTTTAGGTTGGGTCTGTGATCAACGATCTGGAGAGTAGGTTAATTAAGATTAATTATCACGTTGTAATATAATGCTGCAATCCAAACATATGTCATTTTATTTATATACAATCTTTACTAGTTTTATTTCAGGTCGTTCATTAGAAGACAGTTATTGATATACATCACTCTCTATTATCTAAAAATCATCTTTATTCCAAAAATTTTAAGTTTATTTACAAATGAATGAATAATGAATGAAAGAATCGAAGAATGAACTAATCTAAGTCAATTATGTACAAGGATGAATGAATTAGTGCTAATGACACTGCCTCAAACATATAAATAGATATAAAGGTATTAAAAACTAATCTAAACTAATCTAGGTTAACTATGTACACTTCTATCTAAGTAATGCCTTAATATAGGCACAAAAAGAATAACTAAACAACTATATACTATATGTTATACTAACACATGCCTACTATATATACTAACACAAATAACAGTTACTGAAGAAGCCTTAAAAACATATATATACAACTAAGGCAAAAAAAATATGTAACATATAATATATACTCTATATACGTAAATACAAGCATACTTTACTAATCATATATATATATATATATATATATATATATATAGTAGCTATATACACTTATAGCACATGCATTCAATTAACTCACACTTATGCTAACACTTAACACACACACACATAGCACACCCTAACATATACAACACTAAGTCAAATTTACATTCACTCAACCTAAACCCAAAAATTTGTTTAATGGGTGAGCTGATGCGCAACTCGCCAACCATCATAAGAAAGCGCTATCGACAGGTTTTTGTCCCCAGTAACGGTACCAAAAATATGATCGTTGATGACCAGTTTGCACAAAAAAGTGCTTTTAAATGTCATTGTAGTATATGTCACAATACAAATCGATGTCGCGTTAATTTTATTTTTTTACTTATTTTTTACCGATTTTTTCCCAAGTCATTTACTGGAAGGCAGTTATTGATATATACCACTCTCTAAGTCCAAAAATATTCTTTTATTCTAAAAATGTTGATTTTATTTACAAGAATGAATGAAAGAATTAATGAATAAAAGAATTTGGTTAATTATGTACAAAAGAATGAATTAAAGCATATTACAATACTTGAAAACAAATGTACACAAACAAACATAAAAAATTATGTACAATTACTCTATGTTAATTATTTACAACTAATATAGTTAATACCTAAATATAGATACAAAATTAGTTAATAATACTTACTATACTAAGTTATTATAACACACTAATATCTATAGTAACATATATAAGTGTCGCTAAAACCTTAGTAAAATTATACACATAAGGTAAAATATTTATCTTTACTGACATATATAGCTATCTACAGTAACGGATGAGTCTGTCACTAAAGCTCTAGTGTTATATATTTAGATATAAGAGCTCAAACAACATTACTACCTATACATACTATACTATTACAGTATACCTATTTATTTACATTATATTACATTATTTATATACATATACTTATTATACACCTTATATATATATACATATATATATACACAACACACACATACACAGACATACACAACTCACGCACACAAACACATACAGAGACACAGGGGCTAACACTTAAGCAATTTTCAACCTCGCTCTCCTCTCTTGGCCAGTTCACTTCTCTCTTCTTCTTAGCCGATTTAGACTAATTCGGTTCAAAAACTTATTTAGTCAGCAAGTGACCTTTTTTAGAGATATGTGGCACCCATGTCTGGATGGGACCAGATCTCTACTGGAGCCACCCTAGTTCATTTAGTAGGTGTTTTAATTCCAGTTCAGTGCTCATTAATGGGTCCACACAAGCCTACGCACAGTGCACAACCCTCAGCCCAATGCACCGCACACCATATGCTCATGACATATCATTTTCGTAAGAGGAGACAGGTGCATGTGTATTAGAGGGCACCCGACACCTGATGACTAGTGAAGGAGAAACACAAAAACAATAAAAGGCGGTGCGGGAGCTCCTACGTTACTAATATGGGACCAAAGAAGTGCCTAGTTGAGCGTTGCTGCCGCTTGGTTACGTTCTAATTAGTGATTTTTGGCCCTCGATTTGAGGGCCATAATTTAATCTAAATTAAAATTAAATTATAGGGTTGTAAAGCCCTTACATAGGGCTACAAAATTATGTAGTTACTTTACAAAAATAAGTTAGTTTATTATATAATTAAATTGTGGGAAGAACAGCAGGGCCTGGTTTCAAACCTGCAAACTAGCTGTCCAAGGCCCGGTGTGGAGGATACTTATGCATGGGATGGCATCGATACGATGCAACGAGCCAATTGAAAAATTAGGAGTTCCAACAGTGGTATGGGAGGTGATTTTATTGATAAGAAACTATGGCTGTTAAAGGTCCCTCTCAAGGTACAAATATTCCTTTGGCTATGTAGAACGGATGGCCTAATAACTAGAGACCTTAGGCACAGGAGGATGGGGACAGCTCTACATGAATGCCATCTCTGTGAGATGCACACTGACAATTTGAATCGTTTGTTTTCCTCTTGTTTGGTCACTGACACAATTTGGAGAAAAATCTACAATGAGCCTCTTCCATCATGGGAATCTTTATGGCATGGGTTTGGGATAACTGGGAAGCCATATTTATGCATGGCGGTGCCTCTCTAGTGCGTGTGGAGAGCGAGGAATGAGAGACTTTTTCAGGAGAGACCAGTTTGCTGTGTACAAATTGTAAATGAGTGTTGGTCCCTCATACATAGATGGGGATCTAATTTGTAGACCTCTCTATATTTCATAGTATTAATAAATTACTCTCCTGGATTGCTATCGTAGTACGATAGCTTTCCTTTCAATTTCAAAAAAAAAAAAAATTAAATTAGGTAAAGTTGACAGTTTATACACATTAAATTAGAGTTTAATTTGCTAATTAC
The DNA here is from genome assembly GCA_037157565.1 of Thalassia testudinum. Lineage (NCBI taxonomy): Eukaryota > Viridiplantae > Streptophyta > Magnoliopsida > Alismatales > Hydrocharitaceae > Thalassia > Thalassia testudinum. The sequence goes on along the minus strand of JAZHRO010000067.1, from coordinate 14,606,283 downwards.
AGTATAAATTAGTTAATTAATCATCAAATTGTCTTTGTATAGTGTTAATATGCGTGATAAATTATTTATTACAGATTTTTATGATATTTTATAAGCTTTATTTTAATTTATTATAATTAAATACATGTTTTAAGTGGTTTTTCATATAAATAAACTATAAATACTATAATACAGCATAAATATGATATAAATAAGTTGAAAATACTTAGTATAATATATTACAAGTATACATTATAAATTATCTTAGTATTAACTTAATTTACTAATTTATTTTATTTTAACTTAATAAATTATCTAGTTAACTTAATAACTTAATTATTTACTGTATAAATATAATTAAATTAAATTACATGCATTATAATATTTATAATATATAGATAAATATGTATGTACGGTATGAAGTACAAATATGTACATATAAACATGTTTGTATATTTACTTAGTTATTATACATTTAAGTTATGTAAATTAATATAAAATAACAAAATAAAATTATATATACATTAAATTATTATAAATACTTAATTTAATACATAGAATACACATATAGGTTATTTATATACATTAAATACATATTATACAGTATTTGCATGTAGCTTAGGTTTAATTACTATATACAAGTATGTACATAGTATACATGGTATTTTTGGGAGTTTTTGGGTATTTTCTTATTTTTATGGGTTTTATAGATTTAGAGAAGGTAGGGGATGAGAGAGAAAGAGTTGTTTTTGTTGTTTTTAATGCTAAGTTTTTTTATTAAGTTCTAAAGTATACTAAATCATCGGCTGGTATGTTCAACTAAGTCGGAGTTTAGAATGCCTTGAAACTTGGTACACATCTAAAAATATACCTAATCTTGATCAAGACAGGTTTATTTTATTTTTTTAAAGTTTTAATAATATTTTTATTTATTTACAAAGTTCACCAATTTAAGGCCTTCAAGAGGGTTTTCAAAGGAAACCTAAGGCCCTAAAAATAGTTCTAGTGGCTAGGAATGCAATTTAAACATTCAACAATGTCTACCATGTCACATGGAAGATGTATGAGCTTTTAAACATGATTTTTGATGTGAATTTCTTTAATATTATCGTTTGGATAGTTAAGCACGTGTAAATAGCTGACAAAGGAATTTAAAACTTGAAATCAAAGCATCCAAATCAAATTTCTAAGTTATATCAGTACATGAATGCTTGATACAAATAATTTTAACATTAAACACAGGTCAGCTCCAATAAACACTCAAAACACTCAGCTCCATTCCCGGCCAATCAGATCAGCCAATACAGCCAAGTAGTGGCTGTTACATTTGATGTTGCTCAAAGTTACTACTGCTGCAGTTCAAATTCAAATCAGATACCATCTGCTGCATTACCACTCAAGAACAGATGAAACATTCATTTGTTTAGACATCTTAACTGCAGCTTTTGTTGTAGCTAAAACTTTGATCAGATGAGCGTTACTATCATTATACTCCTCTGAAATCATAGATCAAGATTGATTTTAGAATTTAAAACCATGTCGCCCCAAATGGCTGTTGATTTGAATCACCTAATTGAATTGTTCATTTAGAATTCCTGCACACCATTGATTGGTGTACAGGAGTTCTAAGTGATCATGTAAAACCAATTGGATCCTTGCTAAAACCTCAAGTCAGGAACACTGACTTTCCTTGGCAGGGCTCTCCAAGAAAGAATAAGAAAAATAGCATCCATGATTTAACTAGGAGCAAAGGATGCAATCGATGAAAATCCTATTCATTGAATTCCAATTCATTGCCATAAGCTCAATTGGATTCCAATAAAAACATTCACTCGAATAAAATTCCAAATCAAAAACAAATTCCCAATCAGATTTCAGATCAAAGTAATTATCAATCGATCGAGCAAATTCCATCCAATTAAAACCATGATGAGGACCCTTGTGAACAATGGAATGGATGAAGGGGTCCTCTGCTGAATTAGCACTCAATCAGATCTGAATGCTAAAGAGCATCAGATCTAATTGATGCTTCAATGGATGGGTGAAATATGATAAAAACTTGAGGGAAATCATAAGGTGCAACAGTGATATGAAGGGGAGGGTTAATGCATCGAAATGGAGGTAGAAAAACACTTCTCTGATCTGAATTGATCAGAGTGGGCGGAGTGGATCTACATTAATCTACTCCTACACTAAACTAATCCATCATCAAATTTGATTTATAATCTACTACTGATCTAAATTACACTAATTACTAATCTAATTTCTCTAGAAAGTAGATAAATCCTAATCTAAAGGAGGGGATGCCTGGGCTGCAGTTGGTCACTGCAGTGACAAAGGGAGATAAGGAGGACTCCAGCGAGGAATGGGATCCCTAGATCCACAGGGGGTTGCTGTGGTGACAAAATTGAGGGAGGAGAGTCGCCCCAATCACTTGTGGCCCTGATGAAGTAGGAAGGAGAACTGGAGGGTGGATGAAAGGATTAGCTCAGGGTGGAGGGAGTCGATGAGTGTGCATGCGAGCTGGGCAGGGACTTAAGTAGGCAGAGGAGTTAATGGAATCGCTACAGAGGTGTGATTAAGCACCTAAGGCATGGGCGGTGGGGATGAGCTAGCAAGGGCACGCGAAGTCCAAATTAAATCGTGACCGTTGTATGGGATCTGGGGCAAAAGGTGATCACATGTGTCGAAGCGCGCGAAGGTTCAATTGGATTTGGGCCACAGGATCATGAGATCAAAGAGTGAACGGCTACGATAGAGGGTGTTCTTACTGCTATAGTAGACTCGCGGTGCAGCAGGTGTAAAGGTGAAATTGCGCTGAGGTCCTTATGGGCGAAGGGGTAGAACATTTGCATGGAAGCTCGTAAGTGGCAAGAAAGGGTATTAGAGCAATCAGATTTTACAAATAGGCCCCTGTGGCTTACAAAATGGTCCCTGGAGGTTTTTAAATGAATGATATGTATATGAATAAAGGACCTAAATGTAAAGCTACTAATGCAAGGTTCTAATGATGTCCAAATGGAACCAAGTTTCTATTGAAGCTTAATTGAACATTAGGGAAGTTAATTTTACTTTTGATTTGAACTTTTGGACTCAAATATTTGTTCAATTTGCAATTGGATCATCATTTTCTATTAATGAATATAATATCTCATTTAATGAACAAATTTTGCATTTTTAACACAAAATTGATGTTTAGACATTTTTCACTATTTCCCACACTTAACCTATTTCATGTGTTAATTCAGTAGTGTTTAACTTAGTTTTTAGCTTAACTTGGGCATTTTAGTATGATGAGCCACACCTCATCACAAGCCCAGCGGTTCGCGAAATGTACAACCCATTAGGAGCCGGATCGACCACTACTAAGCCTAGCCCATAGTTTTTGTTAGTGCATTTTGCATAGTTTTGGGCCAATACCGTCCCAGACCACTCGACCCAGTCGAACCAGGCTCCTAGCGCTCTCTTCTCTCTTGCTATAGATAATAAGGTTATATAGACAATGGGATCCAACCCCTTATCTTGGGATGGAAAGCAAATAGGCGCGATTCACTTTATACGGTGTTGGGTGCTTTGTAGGCCATGATGTGGCACTAAAGAGGAGCGGCTAATTGGTGCAGCAAGCATGAATTAAGGTCGATATTGTATCTCAATTTGGAGATTAAATAAATAATTAGTTTATAATTAAATTATATGTACATGAAGCCTATACATGGGGCTTTCTATTAGTATAATTTATTTATAATAATTACATTTATAATTGTATTTAATAATTAGTTAAAATTATGAATACATACGTGTTTAATTTAGTGTTTATTCTTAATTAAAGTGTAAATTAATAAATTAATGATACAATTGACTTATAAATTAGTTAATTTACATTATTAACTTATTATTACATATTTTAAAATTATTTTTATTGATTTATTTCTATTTATATACATTTAATACATGTTTTATACATATATGCATATATATACATCATAAGTATTGTCCTATAGTATAAGTAAGCTATAAATATACTGAACATACTTTAAAGTATAATATTCAAGTATAAAACATAATTTATTTCAATATTTTATTAATTTACTAATTTAACTTACATTAACTTACAAATATACCTAAATAACTTATAAATATAAATATGTACAATATATAAGTAAATAAATAAATTTAATATTACATTACTCTGCATTATAATTGCTTTAAGTTATATCTATAGTTATAATTACAATTATAAATATATACATAGCTATTTATAAATACTTATGGCTTATGTACATATAGTATAAATAACTAAATATATAATTATATTATTATACTATATTCAGTATAACTTAAAAAAAATATCTACCTAAGTAAATAGAATAAATGTATAAGTTATTTATATACTTTATGTACATATAAGTTACTATATACAATTAACTTAATATTATTTACAAGTATAAATACTATGTACATAGGTATTTTTATAGTATTTTTGAAGTTTTTCATATTTTTATTTTCTTTTTGTGTTTAATAGAGATAAGGGAAAAGGGGAGAAAGGTGGGAAGAAAGGGAGAATGACTCTTTTTGGTGTTTTTGCTTGTTTTTCTTTTATTTCAAACCAAAGAAGTCTAGGACTTCTACTGGTATGTTCTCTTAAGTACTGAATTCAAAACCTAAATCTAAACTCACACACACTTAAAACTAAACCTAAGCTAACTCAAGACACCTTTATTTTATTTGTTTATAGTTATTTTTTATTTTTTTTTATATTTACAAGTTGGGTTGAAATGGGCCTAATGGAGGTTAGAACATAAGCTCAAAGCCTTCAAATTCAGTCTAAATGTTCTGGAAAAGAAGAATAAAACTATATGCATCCAGATATCATATGAAATCAGATTTAAACTCAAAAACATGAATTGAGCATTAAAATTAGCATCAAAACTCATTTGCACAAATTTCAGCAATTGTATTTGCTGACAAAGGTCTTAATTAGGCTTTACAAAGAATTACAAATCATTTACAAGCCTAGAACATCATGGAACCTTGTTGGAATAAAATGATAAAGCATTATGAACTTCCAATAATCCATTAACATCAGATTCAGACTCATTATGATATAAACATTAAAATTACATCACATCATTCATCTAGACAGTCAACAGATCATTTTTACTAATAGAGGAGTTCCTAGGAGTTTTTCATTGAATTACAAATTGTTTCAAGAGTAAATACAACTATCACAAGTAGCTGAAAGCTTGTTCTAACATTAAACTCTCAAAGAAATTTGATTGAGCTTCATTTCCATCAGTATCTAATCAAAATTGTAATTAAATTCTCCACTCAAGCCATAGACTGCTACTACTATCCAAACAAAAGAAAAACCAATTTAGACTTGATCTCCATATGTCAAAACTTAGTTGAACATCTGAAAATTATATCTGAATACATTCCATTCAGAAAACCCTCTTTACACTTCAGATCATTCAAAAATCAGATTAAAATCCATGTTAAAAGACTCATGTGCATTTTTTTCGAAGATCTCTTGTTGAAATAGCTAACACAAGCCTATACCTATCAAATCGGATTTAAACTCTCAAAACCTCAATAACTTCTTCAAATATATTCTATACTCATGGCAAGCTACTTAAGACTCAATCAAAGCTTCAAAATAAACATTGAGTAATTAAATTTCAATTTGAATCTCAAACCTAGGTGATGAAGCTATACATCCCAGATTTGATTGAGCATAAAAACTTCATGATGCATTGTTGCGAAAACTTGTCTGAAGGTCTGAAATCCTATTAAAACCAAATCAAGGGTCAAAGAACCCTAAAAACCCTAATTAACCCCCCTACCTAGCCATGGACAGCGTAGACTAAAGAGTCCAAATCAGGTAATGAAACTAGCTAAAAACCAATCCCAAACTTTCCTTAGGATGTCTCAAACTTCATTCAAACCCTAATGCAAGGATTAAAACCAATGTGAGGGTAACGGACTGTCATCCCAAGTGTGCTTTTGATGAGGCTCTGCCTCAATGAACTGATCATCTAAACAACCTACACACCATTAATTGGTGTTCAGGTTGTTTAGGCAATGCTTATAAATCAATGGGTCATTATCATGGCCTCAAATCAGTACAACTGATTTCCCTTGCCATTGCTACCTAGGAAAAGCATAAATCAATACAAGATGACAAAATTGGGCGCGCATCAAACACTCGATAGAAATCAATCACAATAGTTCAAATTCATCGCCTGAAGCTCAATTTAACTCTTGTTTCATCAAGTCAACAAATTAAATCAGATTCAAACCAGATTGCATCTCAAATCTTTTGATTGAGGATTAAAATCAAATTCGATTTACTAGATCAAATTAATCACAATTTAGCTCAGAGGGAGGGCCTTAGTGCACCAGTGGATTGAATGTGAAGCCCTCAAGGTGAATCTAGTGCACTATAAGGCTTGGAAGCTACTGAGCTTTAGGTCTTATGGTGGCAATGGTGGAGGGGTGATCCAATGATCAAAACATCAAGGGAATTAAGAAAAAGTGATTACGAAGTGGTGAGGGAGATTAATGGAGTGTAGTGAAGGTGCGAATTGGCGTCTCTAATTAGGATTGATCAGAGAGGGTAGATTGAGAGAGACTAAGGTCTAAATGTGATCTACTCCTAAACTAACATACCCAAGTGATGAATTATGATCTAAACTATTCTAAGAAAGCATATAAATCTAATCTAGCAAAAGCAGTAAATCTAATCTACGAAAGCGATTAAAGTCTTATCTAAACAGAGGAATGGGGTTCTTGGGCTATAGCTAGTTGCTACAGCAATGTAAGGGGAGGAACCTCCAGTGGAGTGAATGAGATCCTTGGATCCATAGGGGGTTTTTGTAGCGATGAAGAGGGAGAAGAAACACCACTATCACCGACAGTCGAGGAAGAGGAATTGGAGTTGAAAGGGTAGACGATTGATCAACTCAAGGAGGGAGGGAACTAATAAAGGTCGCAGGTCGAGTGGGGAGCTCCTTATATAGGCCTTAGGGTGGCTTAGGTCACCGGACATAGTGGGCCATGGATGTTTTGGACGAAGGGATGAGATGAAACCTAAGGGCACATGGATGAATTAGAATGAATGTGGACCCTTAGATGTGATCTAGAAAGTGGTGAGAAGATGTGAGCACTAGATCCAAAAAGTCGGTGAACGATCCACCGTAGAATGAAGATGGGAAAGATTGACGGTGTAGAATATGCGTGTTTTTCATGTGTGAACAGTAGCTGAGGAAAGCTCCCCAAGTCTGTTGGTGAATTTGATGTGAGGCCTAATAAAGTGAAGTGGTAGGAAAATAACACCTAAACCATAATTGATAGAAATCATGACCAAGAAGTCCCTGACAGCTTTCAAATGAGTCCCTGGCATGTTTTGAGTGAAGAAAATGTAAAGGACTTGAAATGGGATAAGGCCTTAAATGCAAATCATTGAATCTAAGGTCCTATGAAGTCAGAATGCAATCAAGTTTTTATGGCAACTATTTTGAACATATTAGAATATAATTCAACCATTGATTTGTTCTTTTAAACTCAAAATTATGTTTAATTGGCATTCAGAACATCCAAGTGTATTTTATGTATAGAATATCTCCAATATGACCTAATTATTCATTTTTAACACATTTTTTATGTTTTAGGTCATTTTCCTTAATTCTCATGCTTAACCCATTTCTTGTGTTAATTTAATAGTGTTTAACTTAGTTTCTAGCTTAACTTAGGCATTTTAGTTATGATAAGCCACACCTCATACATTCCCATGCTTAGGTTTTGCTAGTCCCTTAGTAAATAACTCATTAAAGTGAAAAGCATTATAGCATCAGCTAGGTAAGTGTGAAGAGATTTCTATTTAATTCATTTTCAAATGATAAGTGTTTAGATATGATCTTTAGACTGAACTTTCTCTAGCAAACCAAATGTGTTTATATAGTGGACATTGTGAGAACCAGTTGCTTAGGAAGGCTACCAGATCTCAAGACTTATGACCTAGACCATCTCTCGACCAACAAGGACTCTTGATATTTAAACCTTAAGTGCAATTTCTTGGACTCAGAAGGTTTTACTAATCTTAAAAGCTAAGAAGTTAAGGTTGTGCTTAGTATATAATCAAGACTAACCAAATGAACACTAAGACTCAAATCTAGGCTTTCACTTATTTTTAACTCCAGGTTGATCTCAGCTTCAGCTCATGTTTTCGGATTGACTCTAAAAAAAATTGAAGACTCAAACCCAACACTTATTGTGTTTGTGGCTCAAAGAATATTTTGTAGAGACAGGGTATTTGTAATGCACCCTGAAATAACCTTTTTGGTGGAAATATACACAATTGGAGACCACACTAACTTATTCAAAAGGATATCTTTTTCTTTTTCTTTTTGACTTTTTCTATTTTTTTTCTACTTTTCTCTTTTTTTATTGATTTTTTTTTCTTCTTTTTCTGAAAGTAAATGTCAGTATGTCTCCTTCAATTTTATTTAGTGGAGCACATTTATTTAGTGGGTAAGTACTTAGGTGGAAAGAGCTTCTTCTAGACACAAGACTAAAGATTGAGATAAAGAGTCTACCTGCACGCATGGCTAAGGACTCCACCTTCCCTAATGAACACTAGGGTTGAGACTTAAATTCATCTAGTCTTTCTTGGATCTATGTAGTGTAAATCAAGGTTACTTAGGCTCTTAAACAAAGGCAAAACAACGAATCCTATACTAGTGACTCAGGTACAAGAATATATCCTAAGTTAGGAGAGATCTTGGTCTATCTTAGTAAAACTTAAGTATATTAAGCCTAAGCATGAGTGAATCAAGCTTATGTGACCCGAAAAGTTTAATCAGCAAAGGTTGAATGTCCATAAACACTTATTATATTTTTGGTTCAGCTTTAATATCATAATTAAACACTTATAAAACTTTTTTATTCTTGTTTCTCCCTTTTCAAAGTTTCTGGAGCTTCTCCCTTGATCAGTGAATATAGGTCTCTTATTGTATTTTTGGAATTTTTATTTTTCACTTTTTTTTGTTTTGTTTTATTTTTTTTTTTCAGATTCTTTCAAAATTTTCAATTATTTTGGATTTTTCAATAATACTATCTATATACACTAAAGATTGTGTCTATAATTATATTCCAGTAAATGATTTCATCATTTATACCTCCCCATAGTTAAATGATGCAATGTCCTCATTGAATGATTAGGGTGAATGCAAATGCATGATCTGCTTTTCACTAGCTTAGGTTAGGGTGATGGAAGGAAGTCAAAATGAGGAGATAAAATCTCTGTGTAGACAATTTCAAGTTTGATAAGAATCAGAGTAGAAAGTCAAGGTAAGTAGTGAAATGCAGGACAGATGTGACTATGCATGTAGACTAAGAATGCAAGGATAGACACCTAAGGAAGAAAGGCAAATAAAGAAAGATAAAACAGCTATATACAACATGGTTGCTAAGTTTTATACCTTCAGTTAGGCGCAAACCCAATAAATGTGTAATCTAAATGTCGGAGTGAAAAGAATAGAGAGATGACAAGTCTATGAAGCTTAATGAAAGAATCAAATCATGGTGTAAATAGTGAAAGGATAAGAATTGTCAATCTCAAAGGTGAAGATAGGCTCCATAATCAATCAAAATCAAAATAGAGATACTTGGTACAAGGTCCAAGTAAAGAATATGGATCAAATCAAAAGACTTGGCTCAAGGTCCAAGTTTAAATACCAAATTTATCAAGAAGAATCTATAGCATCTTGATAGGTCAACTTTAGTGGACTAAATTAGAGCCTAAGAATATTATTATTGGAACATGAGATTAATTTACAGCATGCATGATATTGACAAAATTATGTGAGCTTTAGATTTATCATTTCATGCATTAATTACATTAATCTTTATATGGAGGGATTAATTATTCATTTTAGAGGCAAGGGCACCATATCAAATCTTAATTTGAGATACCATAGTAATGTTAGGATTTTGTTCTAGCAAAAATATCAAGGGAACCATTTTTAGTGCATCCCTATATATCTCTCAATTAATCAAGGGCATTCCCTTCCTTATTTTCCCTCAAACCCCTCTCTTGCTTCCTTTGTTCACATATATCATGCCTTCTTTATTCTTCCTCTCTCTCTCACCCTTAAATCTCTCCCTCGAATCTCTCTCTTTGATACTCTCTCTTCATAAGCAGGATGGACGGCCTCTAGACAGGACCATCTCCCTCCTCACGAGGAGAGCCCCCCTCTCCACATCGCATCTCACCCTCAACCATGCTTTCAGAACCGCCAATGGCAGCCCACGTGCATGTGTGCCAACCCCACCACCGACGACTCCCTTCCTGCCATCCAACCGCTGCTAACCACCGTTCGTCGTGCGACCACCATAATCGGATTCCTCTCCGCATCCTAACCTCCTCTGAGCACAGCGTGGCTGGCCGTGCCTCCTCCTCCGAGCACGCAAAAGGGGAACGTATTCCCCTGTTTCACTACAATGCAAGGTTTAATTAACAATTACGCATTATGACATTATCACATGCATTATTAAAACATTTAGTTAATTTATTGTGGAACATTTTCATACATAACCTCAATTTCTGCCTAAATTGTTAGTATTACAATAAGAGTTACCTCTCCATTGATTGATGCAAAGGATTCGATGAATATTTCTACGCAATAATTTTTCTTTATATCTATGAATATGAATGTTACGCGTTGGTGAGTTTATTGATCTATACCTCCCTGTGGAGACGTCCTAACTTTTGTGGTTAGTTTTGACTGTTAAATATTTTTGATCGGGGATTTTCTCCACCATGATTTACAATTCTGTGACGACGTATTTTTCTAAGCAAAATTTTACGTTCACTTCTACCTCTTCATGTCAATAGATGCAAGTTGAGATGTGGAAGATGAATCAGAATTGGGAAGAAGAGGTGAATGTTGATTAGAGTATGGTGTAGAAGATTCAGAATTGTGCAAGGCTTGTGGTATGACATGTGCTTGGCCTTGGGGAGGATTGGGATGAACATACCTCTAGGCAGGTACATTCTTAGGATTAGGTTCAATCTGAGATGGTAAAGAGTGTGACTAACGAAGTGCAGTCAAGTGTGCTAGTAGTGCTCTCATCTCAGCTAATGCCACGTCCTATCATTGCAGCATTGTAATATTCGGTTGTTGCATGTCAGCAAGTGCTTTCATGATAGACCCCAATTGCTCATTTCTTGTAAGCCCAAATTAAGAGTACTGGGTGGGTCTTGTTTGGGGTTGCTGGTAGGCATGCGGTGGGTAATGATAGGTCAACTTTAGTGGACTAATTTAATGCCTAAGCGCATTATTATTTGGATGGGAATTTAATGTAGAGCATGCATTACATCGACAAATTAATTAAGCTCGGATTTAGACATTCCTACAATTTTGTGGAAATACTCTACATACATATGTTCATTGATTGACTGTTGTTTACCACCCTGAATCAGGGTTTTAAAAATGATACGTTGCAGTATAGCTGATAAAGTGCGAAAACAAATAGAATTAATATTCGAATGGAAATCCGAGGACGAATGCAGAGAGCAATCAGCAAATCAATCTCAAGATCACAATTCTAAGTAAAAGATATAAGCAATTGCAACCAAAACTTATTCAAGAATGATATTTCAATAATTCAAGTATCAATATGCAAAAATGATGGGTTAAAATTGTGATTTGAATCACCAATTAACCTTTTTAATGTTAAGCTTCAAATATATCAATTGTATCAACAATGATTATCAATCAATATTCTTTTGCAATAATAGCCTAGAACCAACAACAGAAGCAAAGGACTCTCTTCTCCTTCAAGCCTCAGGGAGAGGCGCACAGTATAACATCAACAGAGGAATGAAGGTCCTCTCAGAGACTAAGTGTAGAGAGATCAGAGAGTGAGGCAAAACCCCCCTCCTTTCTCTCTCTCCTTTTCTCTTTTAGAGTAGGCAAACTCGACCAGACTAGAGTAGCTAGGCAATCGGATCAAGACTCAGACCCACGTGGCGTGAGCGCAAGCGAGGGCATGTGCGTGGAGCATGCAAGTGGGACCTCACCTCGGTGCTCTTGGAGGCAACCAGGCAGAGGCACAAATTCCTCTTATGCGCTGTCACGACTTCTGCAACTCACGAGGTGGGACTATCCCACCTGCTTCGTCTCTTTGTGTAGCAGCAGGTGCTTCTCAATCGAATTGGGGCAGTGGCTAAGATCGGCATCCCCAATTGAAGACCTGGAGATGACCCTTAGATGATTCCGCACTGCCTGGAGCTAACACCTGGGAGTGGAGTCATGAGAATGCGACCTGGAGCTCTTCGAAGAAGCTTCGACAATGGCGACTTCAACTTGGGACCTGAAAATGCAAACAAGGCCTTTCAACCACGTCGGACAAGTTCAAAAGTTTCGCCTTGGTGAGGCGAAGTCAACGGTGGTGGTTGCGTGGTGTGGCGTGGTGTGTGTGGGTGGAGCAAGGTCGAAGAAGGTGCATGGAGGTGGGTGTGCTTGACAGGAGTGTAGAACGGTCAATAGCCCTAATAAAGTTAGGGCTTTTGACCAGGAGGTCCTAGTGAAGCTAATGGAGGTGGTAGCGGCGAGAGTCGAGCGGTGTAGCGGCGAGAAGGTGTCGTTGGAGCTTCGCTGGAGCGGAGAGAGACGATGGTGCAGCCGGTGGTAGCATGGTTGATTTGAAGTGCAAGTGAGGGGGAAGTAATGTCGGGCAGTAGAGGAGAAGGTAGAGGGTCTTACGAGTGAGGAAGATAGCCAAAGAGCTCCAATCGTGGCTTGACCGAAGCCGGAGGAGATGTTGATGGCAAGGCGGCGACGGCGAGTGAGGCAGAAGAACAACCACTCTTTGGTTAGAGAGGTTCGCGAGGAAGAGTGAAGCTAGTCGACCGTCCAATTTGATGGTTGGACGGCCAGAAGGGGAGAGTGGAGGGGAGTCGCTGGAGCTAAGTTTGAAGGTGGCTGGAAATGGAGAAGAGGAGGTTTTCTCAGGCCAAAACTCACTAAGGAGGTAAGGTAGGGGTTCCAGGGCTTAAATAGAGCTCCAAAGAGGGCTCTAGATCGGGAAAGAGATCTGATTTGCTCATTAGGAAATCGAGAAGCACCCATTGATTTTGTGTGTTCGCACACACGAATAGAAGGATTTTAGGAGTTAAGATTTGTCCCAATAGGTTTGTATAGGTGTGAACATCAATCCTACCAAATTTGGTGGGATTTGATTGCCATTAGAGTAGGATTTGGTTTGGTCAAAGCTTGCCTAGAGGTCGGCTGACATCCAATGAAAGAAAGGACCAATCTGCAAAGAAGATGAAGAAGTTGGGGGGCTATTTGCAAAGAATTCAAAAGTTAGGTGCATGTGTGTGAGAGAAAAGAGTTAGATTAGACAAAAATGTAAACTTGGTCAAGATGATCTCTGATTGGGCCCAAATTTTGATACAAACCTAATTTGGACCCAAGGAATCTGATGGTGAAGCCAGATTTAGGTTTTGACCAAGTTTCTTGGGTAAATTGCATAGAATCCCAAATTAGGGCAACTATCTATCTAAGACTCTATTTTAGGTCAAAATGGGTTCCAATGGTTAAATTAAAGATACAAAACCTTATAGAATATTTTTATATGATTTATAGAAGGTTTAAGTGAATTTTATCCTAACCATAACCTCAGTGAATTAAGCAGATCTGTTTTTAGGATTTCAGATGTCATTTAATTCTCGTAATGCGTGAAAACCCACTTCTTTTTGCATGGACCCTCCTTTTGGACTTTTATGACAATTTGACCTTTAGTTTGCCCTTGGAAAATCCCATGATTATGCTGTAGTTGTGATAAGATGGAAAAATTGCAAAAATAACCATGTTTTCATCTTTTCTTCTCAAAATAGAATATTATGCACTTAAGATTCCCTGATGATTATGTAGGAGCTTTTATTGACTTTATCAGACCAAATTGGTCTAGTTGTGGCTAATGATGGTGTACCCATCATACTCCCATGCCTAACTTTTACTAGTCCCTTAGCAAAACTTTATGGACTAAAATAGATATCTAGGTCGGATGTAACCATCGGGATGCCCTACTAAGTCACATCTTTAGGAATCAGATCTTAATACCAACAATAGGCCTAAAGGTACTCAAGTACCAACCCAGATCCAGACCTGACTAGCTTTTGCCTCAGTCTGCCGCGAAGGTTTCTAAGGCCCGCAAGAACTATCCTAAGGTTTGTTTGACCCAGCGGTTAAAGCACCCGTGCTTGTAACATGGTTAACCTAGGTTCAGTTTGCCAGTGCATTTTTGTAAAAGAGAGAGGGATAGAAGAAGATTTTTATTTGTTGAGAGCTTTCTCTCTCTTTTCTTTCAATTATATTTTTTCTTGGATCCAACCTCGAATTGACCCTAAACATGTTCTGTATCGGATTCCTGGTCCCCACCATCAATTTTCGCAGGGCCCCTGGTAATTGATGCTCCGAGATAGCACTGCCCATGGTAACCCCAGAACCCTGGCTTTCGACACTTTGGGATAGTGTCTCCCATGGTGTTCTGTAGCTAAATCTAGACCCTGACAATCGACATTTCGTGATAATGCCGCCCATGTCATCTAAACCAGCACAAGGTGCTTACATGCTCTCGGTAGGATATTTAGATATCCTAGGAGACAAGCACTGAGGAGATGATATGTTATTACGCATCTTCGAGGGAAATTTCCCACCTCTCTACGTTGGGAACTCGTCCAAATCAACTTGTGTTTTCGAGCCACCCCTATTCTAGATCTTAGGACCATTTTCAGAACAGCATAAATGCTATTAGCATGATTTCATATTTAAGTGCACTAAGCTAGGCTGTGTATGATTTTGGGTGCTTAAGTTATAGAATCCTGCAAATGAGAGGTCAGTTAACGGGGCCGAATACTACCTAAGCCTTAGACCTAATACACAAGTGATGAATGTGTTTCACGTGGTAGAAATCAGGGTTTGGAGGAACCTGTTGTCCTAGTCGTAAAACTCGTTATCAAATATAATTTTACTGAAACTCCAAGGGAGTCCCGGGTCGAACACAGGGAGGCGACGTTTACTTTGTTTGAAAACTGCGCTTCATTTTGTTTCTTTTTGGTGTTTGTTATATATATTTTTTGTTTTTATAAAGGACACAAACAAGATGGATCACAATATAGATGAAATCAAATATGATATATTACACAAATGTCTATTACAGTAATCTATGAAAGCATAAGAGAGAGAGGTGAGAAGGAATCTCCCAAATCGGTTGTTTGGTGAGATGACGGAACTTGGTGGAAACTTGGACAAAGGAGTTGAGGAACAGAACGACGGAGGTGAGATGCAGGAGGACGTTGGGTAGAGGAATGCTTCACCGAGGCTCTGGAATGGAGGTGAGGAGGCGGAGGAGATCTGCTACCGGAATGGAGGTGGGAGGACGACTCCAAGGCAACCTATGAAGGTGTTGAGAGAGACGATGAATATTTGGTGGGGTAAGGGATCGTTACACTAATAGGGGACCTTTGGAGCTTGGGAATGAGCTCTTGGGAGCATTGATGGGCTTCTAGAGCTCTAGAGTAGGTGGATGTAGCAAAGGTAGAGATACCTTGGAAGGGAAGGGGTGTAGGTCTTTATATAGTGGATGAGAGGAGGCTAAAATAGGCATAAGACAAATAGCGACCTCCAGGACATCGCTGTAGGTCTAGCTCAAGTGTCGTTGTAGCCATCTCACACCCGCTCACGCACGTGCTATGTTGGCCCTCCATCTCGTGTGTTGATCACACTCGAGCCTCGCTAGCCGTCCATCTCGCGTCGCCAGCTGTCATCGCGAGTGTCCACCGAGCATCTGTCGGCATTCGCTAGTGCGTGCCGATCTGAGTGAAGTAGATACCTGCCCTTGGATGCGGATGAAGGGCTCTGAGCGCACAGGAGAGAGCTTTCTGGATCGCGCCTCCGGTGCGCATACGATTGCACATCCACCCGCGTGTCGAATCTCACGTCATGGGTCTTGCACATCAGTGATGCCACGTAGCTGCTTCCCTCGCCACCCGATCATCCATCGACGGCTCAATTTCTTACCTGCGTGCGCTCTGGGGCTTTGATCGTTCAGCCGTGCGCTGTGAGCCGAAGCATCGACCACTGCACTGAGGTTGGTTTCATGCCTCGCTTAGGAATTAAGGCTCAGCGTGCTACGACCATTGGATCTTGATCCAACAGTTGCGATTACGTGAAGCCCTCTCTCTTCTTGACTTGAAGTAGGTGATGCGACGCTTTGACAACCGTTGGATTTGAATCCAACGGTCGAGACTTCACGAGTGCTTCTTGGGAGGAGGGGCTGCGACCGGGCTGGAGGGCTGCGATGGTGCCACGTGGCACCATCGTGGCCATCCACCTTCTTCTTGTAGAGGGTGCTACGGAGCTCTAATCAGCATGATTTTCACGTTGATGGACTGTGTTCGTCGCTCCGGATGCATTTGAAATTGCACTAGAGGGGGGGTGAATAGTGAATTTATAAAATATTGTAAGACAAAAAATACAATCACAAAAGGAGGCACCAGATTTTTAGGTGGAAACCTAAGCCGGGTGAAAACCACTACTTCAGCCACTCCCTTGACTTAGGATTTTCGATCACAAAGTGATCAATCCACTAACCACACTACTTAAATGAGGGTAGTGTACCTCAATTACAAATCCCACCTCCAATCCCTAAACGGAAGTTTCTCCCTTCACAATGAAGAGATGGGGACTCGACAGGTCGGATACCCAAACTATAAAAGTAAGAATGAAACAACACCTATAGAGAACCCCAAAAATTTGATGACTTCCTTATCTATTAATCATAAAGAGAACTCTCTAAGAATTTGCAGAATGAAGTGCACCAAGAGTGTGGGTTTGCCCTTTAATCAGAGTGTTGGCACAGCACAAGGACAAAAAGGAATCTAAGAGTAGTAAGTGATTTTCTAAGGGAATTGAATCTCATGAGGTGTGTGTTGCCTAAGAGGGATTGTAGTCTATTTATAGGTAAGTTTGGAACCTTCTAGAATGCTTGAGAGAGGTCTCCTAGCCGTTGGAGGCAAGTCCTAAGAGATTGGGGCGAAATCCAATAAAAATCAAGGTAATCATGAATCTGACAGCAATATCAGATGTCTGTTTTTAGGATCAGACGTCTTGTAAGACGCCTGATTACAATTATGATCATCTGATACTGTTAGCCAAGCTTTGCTGGTTTCATTGGATCGAAATAAGGACGTTTGATATATTCACATAAGACGTCTGAAAAAAATATTAGACGTCTAATTATAAGTGGATTCATTCCTGTTTTGACTAGATCTAAATAGGGTTCAAGATTCTAAGGAACAGACGTCAGTATGGACGTCTGTAGGATTTCCTAGACATCTGGAAACATAAAAAGGACTTGTCTTGGAAATCTAAGGGTAGATCTTTGGTTGCTAAGGAGATTTGCACAGAAATAAATGAGCAACGGTCCATGATAGACGTCTAAAAATGTATTTTGCCCGTTATAAATAGAAGGAGAATGGGTACTTGAATCTAACGGTTGGTTCAAGGACGTCCAGGCAAACTATTAGGCATCTGGATGAGGTTATGGACGTATGATAGAAGGTTGCTTCGACTGATGCCTAAGAAGTTAGAATGTAAAGGCATTGTTATAGGTAATTAGACATCTGAAATAATGATCAGACGTCTTAAAGTTGAAAAGAAGACGTTTGATAGTTGTTATGGACATCTGATTTGTGCCTTAGTGTTAGGTTTTTGTTTCTAATTTATCCTAAGTGTAGAGAACCTAAGTTAGCTATTTATAAGTTATGTTTGGGGGCTGTTTACAACATCTCTAGACTCAAATAAAATAAATATTACAACCTTTGAAAGTTTACATAAAAGCCTATGACCTATGACAATACTCATGCTACCTAGTCTTCACGCTTTTAATCCTCCGACTTGGAAAACTCCATGAAACCTGCAATTGTCTTATTACAGAGAAAAATATGCTACGCTTATGTTTTATCTCTTTTTCTTTACTTTGTAAAATCATCAAAATATTATTTATGAGGGGTTGAACTAACAATCTCCCCCTTTTTGATGATTTTCAAAATATACCTGTAGGTTCTTATTTTCTCCCCCTAAAAGTTGTACTTAGTAATCTATACCAATTTTGAAAGATTTTTCGTAACTTTTCATGTCATTTCCTAAGTTCTTCCTTAAAATTTTTCTCCCCCTTTTTGAATACCATCATGAAGGGTTTTGAAAGGGGTTGATATTTAAACTACAAGTGTTATGTAATGACATTTATAAAGTAGAGATCATTAATAAAATCTGCATGCTGAAGAATAATAAAAGTGGCAGAGCATTAAAGTAAATAAACTAGGATAAGAATGTATATGCCCTAAGCACAGACTAGCTATTGTTCCCAAAGAAATATATAAGTATGGGGTCAAGGCCCCTTAATACAAGCTAACATGGAAAGACAAAATGAGAGAAAAAAAATAAAAGAACTAAACTAGTCTTCTTGATCATGGCGGCGGCGGCGACGAGCGGGTCCTTGACTCATCTGTAGATTGCGAACATCGAAATGAAGTTCGTCGATGTCACAGCGCATACTTCCCATATAAGTGTACATCTCGCTGGTCTGTCACAACAAGAGAAAGATGCTGGAGGAGAGAGATCCATGGCGGGATCCCCTGCCTTGTCAAAGCTCGAGCGAGGAGCTTCTATTTGAAGTGGATGTTCTTCATGGAGATCCAGAAAGGGTGGAAGGGGTTCTTCTTCAGCGGGCTCTTCAGCTGGCTCAAGATGCTCTCTAAGAATGTGAATCTTGGCGGCTGTGGCTCGGTTGTAGGACTCAATCTTTTTGTCAACCGCCTGTCATTGATGGAGAGCTGATGCCTTGCAAAAATTTTGGATAAAATGGACACAAATGGTAGAGATGCCCCATGGTCCTCATTCATAACACGAACAATGAGGTGGTAATAGTTGAAGGGAATGTGACGTACGGTGGCAAAAAGGAGCGCTTTGTGTTGACGTGAGATATAGTCAAAACCTCCTGGTTTATTTAGAAGGTCCCACCCAAAAATGCGAGAAAGTAATCGGGGAAGGGGTTTGAGGTTCTTGCATGGTAAGGTGCTAAGATTTTTGACATATTTTTCAAGTAGGACTAATTCTTGATTGATGACTTCTAAGTCATATTGCCTCAGAATGTTATTGAAGTCATTCCCCTCATTAGGGATGGCAAAAAGGGTGGAAATAGAATCAGAGGTGATATGGATTTCATGCCGAAATAAACGAGTATGTAACTCAAGTTCATCATTGCTGTAGTCTTCAACGATGCTGGCATAGAAAAGTCAGACAAGATCAAGAAACACACCAATAGTTCCAATGCCAGAATGGAATTGTTGGTCAAAATAATGGAAGAGATGAAGGGTTTCAAAATGTTCTCGAAGGTTTAGATGGGAAAAGTCATTCCATACAATGAATCGAGGGCACTTGACTTTGGCATTGGCGAAGCGACAAAATCGCTGTCTAGCGATGTCGCCACGCAGTTGGTCAACCAAATAGGTGGAAGAACCCTCGGCTTGCTTCCGACGGGGAGGCATTTTGGGTGGGTTGGGTGGTTGGGTTTTGGAGGGAGGGGTTTGGTGTTATAGGATAGAACACCTGCAAATACAATCCCACACCAGTTATTCAACCAATAAGGCAATACAGTGCCATACATGCATACAACATTGACACCAGAAAAAGTTGTGTGGCAGTATGCCTTGAGGCAATACAACCTGCCATAATGTTATGGCAATATACCTTTGAATTCAAGCCACTAAGATGTCGGCTTGAATCACTTGAGGTAATACCCTTGCCATTATCAACCAAAAAGATACACATTTATGCTACATAAAAATAAGTTCCAAGCTATAGGTTTTGCTCTAGGGTTTTAGCTCCTAGGGCAAAAATAGGCACGATAGAAGAGGAAATTGAGTTGTTCATCAAAAAGAAGAGACTTGAGCATTCCCAAGGAGAGCCCTAAGGGTTTGAGAGGTTATACCCATAGAGGAGGGTCTCCAGACGTGTAGAGGAGGAGTAGGGGACCTGCATAGGAGAGCAGCTGTGCCGCTAGTCGTAGAGGAGGCAGAGTGGTCGTCTAGCGGCGAGAGGAGCAGCACCAACCTGCAGCCATCGTCTGTCAGGCGGGAGAGAGAGTGGTCGCACGCGTTTCGCCAGTTAAAATCGGGGTTACAAGTAACCCATCGTCGTAGTTGCAAAACACGTCGATCAGATAAAATTTATACCGAAACTCCAAGGGAGTCCCGGGTCAAACATAAGAAGGCGACGTTTACTTTAATTGAAAATCGCACTTCAATTTGTTTCTTTTTGGAGTTTTAGGGTTTTGTTATTTTTTTGTTTTTGAAATAAAAGACAAGCAATCATAAGATAAAGATGGTATCAAATGTGATGTATTGCATTAATGTCTATTACAATAATCTACGAAAGCATAAAAAGAGAGGGGGTGAGAGGAAATCTCCCGAATCGGCTATTTGGCGAGACGACAGCGCCTAGTGGAAGCTCGAACGAAGGAGGTGAGGAGTGGGACGACGGAGGTGAGATGCAGGAGGACGTCGGGTAGAGGAAAGCTTCGGCATATCTCCAGAATGGAGGTGAGAAGACGGAGATGATCTGCTACCGGAATGGAGGTGGGAGGACAACTCCAACGTGACCTATGAATGGGGATGGGAAGATGGACGAATATTTGGTGAGGCAGAGGTTTGCTACACTAATAGGAGCCTTGGGAGCTTGAGAACAAGCTCTAATGGAGTATCAGTAGATTCTAATAGGAGCCTGTTGCTTGCGTGCAGTGGCTTGTGCATGCGCATGGGCAGCCTGGGCTGTGCCACGTGGCGCAATCTGAGCCGTCCATCTTCTTTTCGTTGTAGGGGCTACTATAGAAGTCGGATTGCGTCAATTTTCATACCGTTAGGCTGCGACCGTTGACTCGAATCCATCCGCATGATTGGATTTGTCATTTGAAGCTCCGAATTATGTCTCATAGTCTCTTGGCCATTGATCTTCCTCAGACTACATATGGAGCTACGGGACTCCGATCGAGGCGATTTCAGAGGTGTTGGACTTCGATCATCGTCTTGATCAGATTCGTACGGTCGAATCGTCAATCCAAGGCTCCAAAATAAATAACCTTCTCTCCTGACCATAAAAAAGATACAATTAACCTAAATTATATACAACTACTCTACATGCAGAATGATGCATGCTATGCAATATTTATAACATGAAATGCAAATCTAAGCCTAGGAACATGCATGAATAGGCATTTTACCCTCAATAAATGTATTTACATCATACCCCCATGGCTATCTTTTGCTAATCCCTAACAAAATTAAACTATATGCTTTGTATAAAAGCAGAATTAGGATTAGATCGCTTAGGCCTAAGTCATTTATTAACAATAGAAAGTTTCAACTAAGGTCCTAAACTACGAAGACTCAATAGTACCTGAGTGTTTGCCAGAATGCAGACCGCCCAAGTCCTCGCCTTATTTGAAAATGGAGGATACATTTTTTTTCTTCTTTTCTAATTTTTTTATACTTTTGGAGTTTGAGAGTTCCGGGGTAACTTTTTACGACTACCCAACCCACCCAGGACTCGAAAAAAACTTTAAGTGCTAAGCATCTTGTGAAAATAGTAAAAGATTCACTAGGCGTCTGTTGAAATGGACTTCGGGTTTCTACCACCCTAGGTGACCTTGCCTAAAGGTTTATCTTTTCGATTGGTAGCTTTCTCTCTACTTTTATTTATGGGGTCAACACAAGGGCGAACCCAATGTATATCTCCCCGATTTATTCTACTTCCCCGCTTCTTCCCCAAGTGTTTTGGGAATTATTATGCATTTTTTTTTTGTGAGCTGGGTTCTGGACAATTGGCCAATGGGCTATTATCTACGGTAACTTGCCAGCCATACTTGTGCGGTGAAGTATAGTTTTGTTTATTTTTTATTTTTTCTCCTTTTTCTATATATATTTTTTCTTTTTCTTCTTTTTTTTTTAAGTAGGTGGCTTCCCTGATTTAAGATTTGCCTAAAGGCAATACAACGAAAATGGTCTTGTGACTGGGCTCTAGACAACCTGCCGATGAGCTGTTACCACCAACAACTTGCCAACCATACCACCCTAGGTAGTTCATTAGCTACTCAATTTTCGAAGAAACCGCTGAAAAGTGAGTTAGTGCAAAAAAATATGTGTAGATGCTTAGGCTTAAAGTCTCCCCAAATCAAAGGGTGGGTTGATAAGTTGCATACTTATCATCCCAAATTATTTACCAAATTAAAATGAATTTTAATTGGCAAGGACTCGAGACTAAGACCACATTCGAGTGGACACCCAGGTTGATTAAGTTCGACGACTTGAAGAGTCTAAGTATTCAGGTCTTATCGTATTATTTCCTAAAGTTAATAACTTCCAAATGCCTAGGTTCTCTTCTCCTAATTCTTCTTTTTATTTTTTTATCTTTTTGAATTTTCAATTTTTTTTTTAAAGAAACTAAAAGAAAATTTATGGAGTTAACAAAATGATTTCAGGATTAAGTATCCACCCCTCCATGCCTAAATGATGCAATATCCTCATTATAAAAATAAAGACATGAAAAGGGTGGAGTAAACAAAATATCACTTGAGTATCGTGAAAATCCGGTCAGCTCCGCAGAGAACGTGAAATATAAACATGTGCTAAATTTAATACCTTCAGCTAGGCATAAAATACATACAAGGAAGAAATTGAGAATTCACAAGTGCGGGTCAGAATCAAAATAAAAATATTGCTCCTGAAACTTGCCAGCATAAGATGTCCACAGACGTGGACAAGATTATTGTGCAGACCAATGCCCCATGGTCGAGTGGTTCTCAAGTTCTGGATGAAAATCACCTAGAACCGAAGGTTGTTGTGTTTGCTGGGCCGGGCCTGCGGTTTAGTGGTGTGCAACCCAAGACCAAAGTGTCAGACAACGGGTTGATCTGATTCATTAAAATCGGGTGTCCACTTATAGTGTAGCTTAGAAAAATAATCAGTTATTTCGAGCTTGGGTTGCACGTGAACGTAAGGGTCCTGGGAAAAGTTGGTGCTTTTAGGTCAATAGGAACCCTTAGATCCAAACTTGTTTTTCCCTCAAAATTAACCTCCCAAATTTTCATTTCAACATTCCTATCCTCCAACATCAAGTGCTCAAGTTTCGGGACCTCTAGCATACCGTTCACCCCATAAGATTCTCCTAAGTCCAGTAATCGTGGCTGAATCAAGATTGACTTGGGCACAATGATCTCAGAAGTCAGCTCTTTGGGGTGCAGATGAGGAATGGGGTCACTAATTGAATCATCAAGTAAATGAGGATTCGAATCCTCCAAGTTAGCCCCAACCGAATCAAAATCTTCAATGATTGGGCTATCACATGGTTCGTCATACTCCTCGAGCTCGATTGTCTCACTAGAATCCTCTTCCTTGAGTTCAAATGAGACTTCACCAAAAGATTCTTCACCCTCAGAATCAAAGAATTCATGATCCTCATTTATATATGTCTCAAAATCGATTGTCATTTCCTGGTTCAAGGAGACATTTTCCTCGCTCCCTGGATTGGGGATCTCGGTTGAATCAATCGGATCACCCTCAATGGGTTGCTCTAGCCTAACCTGGTCATCCCCGTTTCAGAATATGTATCCCCCCCGACAGGCGCCTGAGCAGGTTCAGACATTGGCTCTCTTGAAGGGGATTCATCTTGAGAATCATCCCAAGATTTGACTAGGGCAACCCTAAATTTTATCCTCAACCTCGATAATTTCCCAAGAAAAAACTTACCCAGGTCCCTATCCCAAACACTTTGGAGCAAATCCAATAAAGAACTATTAAGTTCATCAATCATTTTGATCGTAGGCTCCAGTGCTTCAGTGCATGGTGTTGGCTGAGCTTCTAAAGATTGTATAGTGTTCCTCAAATTAGCCAACACCCTATCTTGGATCTGGTTCACCTAAACCGACTGGTTCGGTTCAAGGTTAGGTCGGTTCAGGTTAAATATAGGGAAGTCAAGATGTCGAGGTTCTTAGGTCCCTCCCTGAAAGTAGGTCGTTCTAGGTTGTTCAAAGGATGGTGGCGACCTATATTCAGTGGAATACTGGGGAGGGTAGGTGTTATAATCATTATATCCTTCCTGATTATAGATCGAGTTGGTTTGGTCATTAAAGGATGAAGATCCATAATCATTGTAGCTCTGGGAAGGATAGTAATCAAAGTCTTGTTGTCCAGGGTTAGGCCCTGAACATTGAGATTCGGATTCGTATCCCCAATCAAAGTCATTCCGGCTAATGGATGGGTAATTACAAGTCAAGTCAGAATAGTAATCATCTTGGGGATAAGTGGTGGTAGGAGGATAGGATGGGAAATGCGTGTAAGAAGTGGAAGGATACATTGTGGAGTAGGAGGGAAAACATAATAGAGAAAGGTGCCAGTAGTACAATCAACCAAACCTGTCCTTATGTGGGTAGCCTAAAGACCTACAGACTCGTAGGACCCATCTTGAGATTTTAAACAATTTCGTCTACTTTTATTCAGTCCACCCAACCAGTTAGAAGGAGGGATTGGGGAGAAGGTTCTTCCTTTGGCTTGCGCCTCGAGTTCCTAGTGTACCCCCCAGCCACGGTCGTTTGACGCTACTCCCCTAGCTAGACATCAGATGGACCAGCAGAAGCAGATTAATTCAAAAAAATCTCAGTCTGAGCCTCGAAGAGTGAATCAATCCTTAAGCCAACGTCTACTCAGTTTTAGTTAGGCTTGGAATGATCGTGCTCTTGGAATGTGATGGGCCCTTTAGATGGGTTGTGCCCTTAATGATCAGTTAAAACGTGTGTGCATGCACAACCAGGGTTCTCAAACAAGGTTATTTGATGATGTGTCTTTTAGGATTTAACCTTGTTTAGTAGATTTTAGGGTTTAATTCTTAGGTTGGTTCAATCAAGATTTAGTAGAACACTCCAAGTTGTAAAAGCACGGGTGATGATATGTTCCTTTAAGAAATCAAAAGTAATGTGGAGTGCTTGGTTCAGCCCTAAGAATCAACCCTAAGTGGCAAGCTACTTGATGGATTAGTTTTAAATTGAGTGGTGCGGCCCAAATATCTCAATTAATTGGCCTGTTGCACCACTTAGTTAAGGCACACAAGAATGTTTAACCTATTCAGATTTCTACTCGCTTATGTGTATTGAGTTGAAGTGTACCAGGTCCATAGGTCAGATCTCGGTTAAGCGGTAGATCAAAGTGATTGTGCGCCTTATGATAAGAAGTTGTGGGTGTTAAGTGTGTAGCTTTCAGTTAAATCCCAAAAGAGAAGAATATTTTTTTTTATATATGCAAGTGGGTGAGGTGAGTGGAGTGACAATCAAACAACCAAAATCTACCCTAGGGTTTATGCAAAGCACCGAAGTTGATTTGGGTTTGAGTTATTAGGTTATGGAATGAAAACTAAGGTGGGGGTGGTGTGGGGGATACTTACAAAACACTCTACCCACACTTTACTTTGATCTACCACACTTGGATCTCCATGCTAGGGTACCTGCAAGGCAATAGATTAGAGATAAGCAGGGTTAGTGTTTTGTAAATGCAAAGAAGCGCAGAAAATAATAAAGTAAATTCTGTTGCCTCCCCAGCAACGGCACCAAAATGGTCGCACATGTTTCATGAGTTTGAAATCAGGGTTACAAGTAACCCGTCGTTGTAGTTGCAAAACACATCGATCAGATAAAATTTATATCAAAACTCCAAGGGAGTCCCAGGTCGAACATAGGGAGGCGACGTTTACTTTAATTGAAAACCACACTTCAATTTGTTTCTTTTTGGAGTTTTAGGGTTTTGTTATTTTTTTGTGTTTTTGAAATAAAAGACAAGCAATCACAAGATAGAGATTGAATCAAATGTGATGTATTGCATTAATGTCTATTACAATAATCTACGAACGTATAAAAAGAGAGGGGGGTGAGAGGAAATCTCCCAAATCGGCTGTTCGACGAGACGACGGCGCCTAGCAGAAGCTCGGACGAAGGAGGTGAGGAGAGGGACAACGGAGGTGAAATGTAGGAGGATGTCGGGTAGAGGAAAGCTTCGGCATGGCTCCAGAATGGAGGTGAGAAGATGGAGATGATTTGTTACTGGAATGGAGGTGGGAGGACAACTCCAAGGCGACCTATGAATGGGGATGGGAAGATGGACGAATATTCGGTGAGGCAGAGGTTTGCTACACTAATAGGAGCCTTGGGAGCTTGAGAACAAGCTCTAATGGAGCATTGGAAGGCTCGCTAGAGCTTGAGAGTAGGTGGGAGTAGAGTAGGTAGAGATGGCTTGGAAGGGAGGGGGTGTAGGTCCTTTTATAGTGGAGGAGAAGAGGCAAAAATAGGTATAGGACCATTAGTGGCATCCAGGTCATCGCTGGAAGAGTCGTTGTAGGTAGCTCACTCCCGCTCACGCCCACAGCTGGATTTGCTGGCATGCGAAGAATTAGCGACAACTGTAACCGTCACTGTAGGTCTAGTTCATGCGTCGTTGGCGTTATGCTGTCCCCGCTTTTGTCGCACGCACGCACGCTCACGCGCTGGCGCTGCGCTGTGAGCATGCGCACCTCCGCGCGCGCATGCACCAGCGCTACTAAGCGTGTACGGTGGCACGTGCGTGCGCATGGGCGGCCTGGGCTGCGCCACGTGGCACAATCTGGGCCGTCCATCTTCTTTTCATTGTAGGGGCTGCTACAAAGGTTGGATTGAGTTAATTTTTGCGCTGTTAGGCTACGATTGTTGACCCAAATCCATCCACGTGGTCGGATTTGTCATTTGAAGCTCTGAATTATGTCTCCTAGTCTCTTGACCGTTGATCTTCCTCAAATTGCATATGGTTGTACTGGACTCCGATTGAGGCGATTTCGGAGGCGTTGGACTCCAATTGTCATCTTGATCAGATCCGTACAATTGGATCATCAATCCGAGGATCCAAAATAAATACCCTTCTCTCCTGGCCATGAAAAGGATGCAATTAACTTAAATTATATACATTTACTCTAAATGCAGAATGATGCATGCCATGTAATATTTATAACATGAAATGAAAATCTAAGCCTAGGAACATGCATGAATAGGCATTTTACCCTCAATAAATGTGTTTACATCAGAGAGGTCTTAGGGATTTTGAGAATGGGGGAAGTGGGACCTCAACGAGTGGGATTTTATATCCTAAGGGGTTGAGCAAGTCTCCCCCTAAAGTTGGGGAAATTTTCATTGCAAAACCATTCAGAGAACAGACGTGAAGCGACAGATTTTTGCCAGATCAGACGTCTGAAGATGTTGTCGAGGTTGGGATTGGCCCTGTGGGATTTTAACCTTTTGATGGCGTCATCTGTTTTAATTACCAGACGACTTATCTGACGACTAATTAACAATTTAGACGTCTGATTTCTGTAGACATACCTCCCTGGAAAATGGTTTATTCTCTAGGTTGTCCGATTTCCACATCAGATGACTAAACTGACGTCTAAAACTAAAATTTGATGTCTGATTTTTGCAGAAAATCCTTCCTGGATCTCACTCCAAAGCTACAGGTTGTCATCTGATTTCTTTATCAGATGACTTAAACACCGTTTGACTAAGTAATCAAATGTCTGAATCCAGACATCTTAATACATACTCTGATACAAAAATAGACGTCTGTCAACACATCTGGACGACGGTCAAGACGTCTGTGAATGATAACGGATGTCTGAAATAGCTCTTTTATCAGCTCTTTTTAGATATAAAATCGACGTTTGTTCCACATCTTTAGACGTCGAATTTTTAGGTATAAGACATCTGTGGTGTTAATCAGATGTCTGATATTGCACAGAATGTGCCTTTTGATGTTTGAACTATGTTTGAAGGCTCTTAGCTTGGTAAAGTCAAGGGTCATTCTATGTTCATGACAAATGAAATTTTATTAAGTCAATAAATTCTTCAAATATCACTTAGTTTACATATGCCTAGTTTCCAACGTATATAATTAAAACGATCATAATTCAAAGGTTTAGTGAAAATATCAGGCAATTGCAATTTATTACAAATAAATTTAACCTCGATTTCTCCCTTAAGTACATTATGTCTCAAGAAATGATGTCGAACATCTATATGTTTTGTACGGGAGTGATGTACGGGATTTTTTGAGAAGTTGATAGTACTAGTATTATCACATAATATTTTTATTTTATTAAATATCAAGTTAAAATCCTTCAAAGTATTTTTCATCCATAGCACCTGGGAACATGCTAGAGGGGTGGTTATGTATTCAGCCTCATGGTTAATAGGGCTACACTAGATTGTTTCTTTGAGAACCAAGAGGCTAGTGATTCACCCAAGAATTGGCACGTCCCACTAGTAGTCTTCCTATCGGTGCGGCTACCTGCATAGTCTGCATCACTATATGTGACTAAGTTGAATTGTGGACTCCTAAGGTAGAATAAGCCATAATCAGATGTGTCAACTAGATATCTAAATATTCGTTTTACAGCGTTTAAGTGCGATTGTTTAGGGTTTGATTGAAACCTAGCACATAAGCAGGTACTAAATAAAATGTCAGGTCTATTGGAAGTTAAATACAGTAAAGATCCAATCATGCTATGATAGAGCTTTTGATCTATGGGCGTACCTGATTCGCCCAAGTCTAAGGAAGTTGTGACACTCATAGGAGTGTTCTTCCCTTTACTTTTCATTATTTCAAATCTTTTCAGCATCTCCTTTGTGTATTTTGATTGACACACAAAGGTTTCAAATTCGAGTTGAGTGATTTGTAAGCCCAAGAAAAACTTGAGTTCACCCATCAAACTCATTTCGAATTCTTGTTGCATAATCTCTGAAAACTTTCTACACATATATTCATTAGTAGCACCAAAGATAATATCATCTACATATATTTGAACTGATAAAATGTCTTTTCTTTTCTTTTAACGAATAATGTGGAATTAGCTTCCCCTATAGAAAATTTTGCATTTAACAGATAGTCTTTGAGCCTCTCATACCAAGCTCCAGGAGCTTGCTTTAGACCATATAGTACCTTGTTTAATTTATAGACAAAATGAGGCTTATCATGAAACTCAAAACCAGGAGGTTGTTTTACAAAAACTTCCTCCTTAATGAATCCGTTAAGAAACATGCTCTTAATGTCCATTTGAAAGAGTTTAAAGCCAAGGAAGGCGGCATAAGCAAGAAGCATGCGAATTGATTCGAGTCGAGCTACGGGAGTGTAGGTCTCATCAAAATCAATTCCTTCTTCTTGGTTGTACCCTTGTGCTACCAAATGAGCCTTGTTTCGAATGACTATACTGGATTCATTCAACTTATTCCAGAATACCCATTTGGTACCTATTACTGTTTGCCCTTTAGGCTTAGGTACTAGATCCCAAACTTCATTCCTTTGGAATTGGTTGAGTTCCTCTTGCATGGCCATCATCCAAGGTTCTTCGAAGCATGCTTCCTCGACACTCTTGGGTTCAACTTGAGATACAAAGGCGGAGAGACCAAAAGAGCAACTAAAACAAGATCAGGTTTTAATGCCATCAGAACACTTCCAATGACTTGACTTTCGGGATGATCCCTTTGATATATCCAATCTTTTAGAAGATTATGGATATTGGAGTTTGGAATATTAGACCCATCAATAGAAGAATCATCTTCATCTTCCATATTGACTTGGTCAATCGAGGAAAAGTGAGAAGATTCATCGAAGGAAACATGAAGGGTTTCTTCCACTATTAATGTAGTCTTGTTAAAGACCCGATATGCCTTACTACGTGAAGAATAACTAATAAAGATGGCTTCTTCACCTTTGGCATCAAATTTATCTAAATTAGAGCAGGTATTCAAAATAAAGCACCGACATCCAAAAACTTTAAAATAACTGATTTTGGGTATTTCCCCATAATATAATTCAAAATAAGTTTTTCACAACCCAGATCGAATTAAGTTACGATTTAACACATAACAAGCTATGTTAACTGCCTCAGCCCAAAAGTGCTTCGATAACCCTAAGCCTATGAGCAATGTTCGAGCACACTCTTGAAGAGTATGGTTCTTTCTCTCAACCACCCCATTTTGTTGAGGTGTTCGGGGGAAAGAAAACTCATGAGCAATACCATGCTCTTTACAAAAATCATCAAATAAGGAATTTTCAAACTCGACCCCATGATCGCTACGGATACGAGTGATTTGGTAGCTTTTTTCGATTTGAACCTTCCTACAAAAGCCAGAAAAGAAGGAAAATACTCCTTTGGATATCAAGAAGGAGACCCATGAAAGCCTTGAAAACTCGTCTACAATCACAAGGTAATATTTGCATCCACTAAGGCTCTCATATTTTGTTGATCCAAACATATCAAGGTGAAGTAGTTCTAATGGTCTTAATGTGGATATAACTTCTTTACTTTTAAAACTAGATTTCATAATTTTACCTAATTTATATGAATCACAGATAAGCTCATTTAAAAATTTTCCTTTAGGAAGACCTCGGACTAGTTCATGTTTGGCTAGTTTTTGAACTAGCTTCATATGAGCATGTCCTAGTCTTCTATACCATATACCTAACTCATTATTTGCTACAAGACATTCATAAGTGTTATCTTTATTAAATTCTATGATATAAATGTCTTTAAATCTAGTTCCCTTAAGAAGGGTTTCATTTGTTGATGCATGCATAATTTCAAATATTTTCGAAGTAAATACTACCTTAAATCCCTTATCACAAATTTGACAACACTTAAAAGATGATGTTTTAGTCCTTTAACTAGAGAGACATTTGAGATGGGAGAGAGATGGTTACCTATTTTACCAAGGCCAATAATATGGCCCTTGTGGTTATTGTCAAATGTAACCGTTCCTCCATCCATAGGTTGGAGGTCCAAAAATAGGTGCTTGTCTCCTGTCATATGTTTGGAACACCCAGAGTCCATCACCCATCAGCCTCCTTGATGGCGGTGGTCTCCTTATCTTCTTTCTTGTAGATTGCTTTGCTCCTACAAAAGATCTCCATTGGTGACTTGGTGTTTCTATAGGTCTTTCTAATTTGAGTCGTCTATCCTTCATTTTGTATATCTAATTTTTTACATTATAATGTCCTTTCATCCCTACAAAACAAAGTGAAAGTTATCTTTTCGATATCCATTGCACTGTGGATCCGTATTTGTTAGTGGTCTCCTTTAGAGGAGGATCCTTTTTTGGCTCACTTTGACTAGGTTCATAAAAGCCTAGTCCAAATTTACTCGAGGAAGGTTTTTGATGGGCAATGAGCCTATCCAAGTTATCTTTCCCCTTTGTAAATTTGGCTAAGTCCTCAAGAAGTTGATTTGATTTTTCTTTAAGGTGATTTATCTCTATTTTCATTATGTCTACTTTATCTTCTAGTCCCCTAATCTCCACTCTAAGTAAGCTATTCTCATCCTTTTTAAAGGAGTTTGATTTTTCAAGCACATGGATTTTGTCAAGTAATTCTTCTCTATCTAGAAATTTTTGTTCACTCATTGCTGTATACAAATCATTTGTTAATGACTTTTTTTCAATCATTAGGTTTCTTATTTGCATATTCAAGGTAGTGGTTTCTTTAGTAAGAATTAGATTCTTCTCTTCAAGATCATTGATTAATTTTTTATTCTCTAAGTTTTCTTCTTTTAGAGCTTTGCTTTTGATCTTTGTTTTCTTAAGATCTAGATATAGTGAATCAAAAGCATCTTGTAATTCATCTAGAGAATAGGAGTTTACCTCAGGTTCCTCAGATTCAAATTTGGAAATATCTTTCATTGCCATTAGTCCCAAGCATGCCGTTTCTTCATTTGTTTCCTCCTCTTCTTCTTCGGAGGTGGAGTCATCCCAAGTTGCTTGGAACACCTTCTCCTTGAGTTCCTTGGGCTTGGAGATCTTCTTGTAGTCGGAAGGCTTCTTGTATTTCTTCTCATCATCCCTTTTTAGTAAGGGACAATCCTTATGTGACCTCTCTTCTTGCAATTATAGCAAACTAGAGGTTCTTCCTCGCTTTTTTTTCCCTTGATCTCTTTTCTATTTCTGAGAAACTTTTTAAACTTTTTAGCTAATAAAACGAATTCTTCGTCATCAGTACTTACCTCATCATCCGACGTAGCTTTGAAGGCTAAAGTCTTCTTTGGCTCCAATGTGATAGATTTCTTCTTTTGCTCCATTTTTTATTCATAAGCCATAAGATTCCCAAGTAGTTTTTCCATGTCTAGATCCTCTACTTGGTTGGCTTCTTCTATTGTCGTGACTTTTTGCTCCCACTCGGGTCTAAGGGAGCGAAGGAGCTTCCCTTGAAACTCTCCCTTTATAAATGTCTTTCTTAGAGACCTGAGGTTATTCACGATTAACGTGAATCGGGTGTACATATCCCAAAGTCTCTCATTTTCCTTCATAGAAAAGGCTTTGAATTCCTGCTATAGCACATTATTCTTAGAGGATTTAACTTTAGACGTACCTTCGTGAGGTACCTCTAAGGTTCTCCATATCTCATGGGCGGTTATGCATTGGCTAATGCGGTTGAATTCCTCCAAGCTAAGTGCACAGGAAAGTGAGTTCATTGCCTTAGCATTCAGTCCAAGGTGATGAATCTCCTCCACTGTGTATCCCATTTCTGGTTTCTCGGGAATGATGTCTGCGGATTCTCATTTCTCCCAAACAGAGAAATCGTTGGCTTGAAGCCACATCTTCATTCTCAGCTTCCAATAAGTGTAGTTTGTCCCTTCGAAGAGTGGTGGTCGGGTGGTGGATTGCCCCTCAAATCTGCCAGTGAAAATGACTCTCCCCTCCACGTGATCTTTCCACGGATGTTACTCCTAAAAGTGGAAAACCTGGCTCTGATACCAAATGAAATTACACTAGAGGGGGGTGAATAGTGAATTTATAAAATATTGTAAGACAAAAAATACAATCACAAAAAGAGGCACCAGATTTTTAGGTGGAAACCCAAGGCAGGTGAAAACCACCACCTAAGCCAATCCCTTGACTTAGGATTTTCGATCACAAAGTGATAAATCCACTAACCACACTACATAAACAAGGGTAGTGTACCTCAATTACAAATCCCACTTCCGATTCCTAAATGGAGGTTTCTCCCTTCACAATGAAGAGACAGGGACCTGACAGGCTGGATATCCAAACTACAAAAGTAGGAATGAAACAACACCTATAGAGCATCTCAAAAATTTGATGACTTCCTTATCTATTAAGCATAAAGAGAACTCCCTGAGAATTTGCAGAATGAAGTGCACTGGGAGTGTGGGTTTGCCCTTTAATCAAAGTGTTGGCACAGCACAAGGGCAACAAGGAATCTAAGAGTAGTGAGCAAGTGATTTTCTAAGGGAATTGAATCTCAAGAGATGTGTTGCCTAAGAGGGATTATAGTCTATTTATAGGCAAGTTTGGAACCTTCAAAAATGCTTGAGAGAGGTCTCCTAGCCGTTGGAGGCAAGTCCCAAGAGATTGGGATGAAATCCAACACAAATCAGGGTAATCATGAATCTGACAGCAATATCAGACGTCTGTTTTTAGGATCAGACGTCTTGTAAGACATCTAATTACAATTATGATCGTCTGATACTGTTAACCAGGCTTTACTGGTTTCATTGGATCGAAATAGGGACATCTGAAAAAATATTAGACGTCTAATTATAAGTGGATTTGTTCCTATTTTGACCAGATCCAAACGGAGTTGTAGATTTTAAGGAACAGACGTCAGTATGGACGTCTGTAGGATTTCCTAGACGTCTGGAAATATAAAAAGGACTTGTCTTGGAAATCTAAGAGTAGATCTTTGGTTGCTAAGGAGATTTGCATAGAAATAAATGAGCAATGGTCCATTGATAGACGTCTAAAAATGTATTTTGCCCGTTATAAACATAAGGAGAATGGGTACTTGAATCTAACGATTGGTTCAAGGACATCTAAGCAAACTATTAGACATCTGGATGAGGTTATGGACGTCTGATGCAAGGTTGCTTCGACTGATGCCTAAGAAGTCAGAATGTAAAGGCAATGCAATAGGTAATTAGACATCTTAAAGTTGAAAATCAGACGTCTGATAGTTGTTATGGACATCTGATTTGTGCCTTAGTGTTAGGTTTTTGTTTCTAATTTATCCTAAGTGGAGAGAGCCTAAGTTAGCTATTTATAAGTTATGTTTAAGGGCTCTTTACAACATCACTAGAGTCAAATAAAATAAAGATTATAACCTTTGAAAATTTGCATAAAAGCCTACACTTATGACAATACTCATTCTACCTAGTCTTCACACTTTTAATCCTTCGACTTGGAAAACTTCATGAAACCTGTAATTGTGTTATTACAGAGAAAAATATGCTACACTTATGCTTTATCTTTTTTTTTTTACTTCGTAAAATCATCAAAATATTATTTATGAGGGGTTGAACTAACACCATCCGTACAATCATATTTCTCATATGAAGCCTGTAAAGATGTTGCACTGCCTCCTAGCCATATAAAGTGTTGGAATTAATGTACATAATGTACAACTATCCTTAATGCAATGCAATAAATGTTATGCAATATTTATACTATGATACGTAATGATAGGCCTATGAATTATCATAAATAAGTATTTTATCATGAATTCATGCGTGTTTATCAACAAGCTTTGCATTTTCCTCAACCTCTTGAGGACTAATCCGGATCTTGACAAGTACGTGAGTGTTTAAATCTCAGAATAGATCTAAGAGGCCTAAGGTTAGTATTCGCCACTAATCCCTTAAGTTTTAGCCTTTCAGGTCTTAATTCATCATTCGATCCAACCTAGAAGTTAGGTAATTCCATATTATTTTGAAGTGACTCAATTTTTTTCTTTATCATTTTGCTCCTTTGTTTTCTTTTCAAATTTTCCTCCCTCCTTTTTCTCATCATTTTTTTTATTAAAATCCTTTTGTGAGATTTGATTTTTACGGCATTTTGCACTTTAATACCCCCATGCCTACGATTTGCAATGTCCTCATTGTAAATTATGTGGGTTCGAGTTCAGCTTAGATCATACATTAGAACAGGTTCAAAGGGTGGGTGGATGGGGCAGGGTGATTGCTGCGGATGATTTCAAACTCTGGCACGTGTACCAGAGGTCGAGTCGGCTGTTCCAATGGACGATCCCTAAAGTGCAATATGGTTTCAGCAAAGAGATATGTCAAAAGGATTTCAGGTTTTTTCGAAAGATGATGCGTTACCTCTCGTTAAGCGTTAAGTTTAACGCCATCAGTTGGGCGCAATAAGCTCTGGGAGAATGGAGATCAAAAGATAACTCAGCCACGTTCAGGTCGGTGAGCTCAACGAAAAGTTTGAGTCTCTGACCGTTCACGACAAAAGGTTCAGAATCATGGCTGAGTTCACTAAGTTCAATTGCTCCATTTCCAAAGATTTTTCTTACAAAGAAAAGTCTAATCCACTTAGATCTGAGTTTGCCTGGGAAGAGTTTGAGCTTGGCATCAAAGAGTAGGACTTTTTGACAAGGGTAGAAATATTTTCGCACAATGTGCCTGTCATGGAAGGCTTTGACCCGCTCTTTGTAGATACGCGAGTTCTCGTACGCATCATTGCGTAGTTCCTTAATCTCACTCATTTACAACTAACGGTGTATTCCAACCTTCATCAGATCCAGATTGCACTTTCGTACTGCCCAATAGGCCTTATGCTCCATCCCTACGAGAAGGTGACATGCCTTTCTGTACACTAATCTGAAGGGAGACATGCCTAATTGGGTCTTGTGGGCGGTCCTATAGGCCCACAAAGTTCTGGAAGGCCAGTAGACCAGTCCTTCCTATCAGGCTGAATAGTGACCTGAAGAATCTTCTTGATCTCTCGATTCAACAGTTCTACCAGTTCGATAGTCTGGGGGTGGTAAGGAGTCGAGATACGATGCGACACCCTATACCTTTTCATCAGGGATTGGAAGTGCACATTGTTGAAATGAGACCTGCCATCGCTGATGATGGCTTTAGGAACCCCAAATCTAGAAAAGATGTTCTCCTGGATGAATCAAAGAACAACTTTATGATCCCTAGTTCTCGTAGGGATAGCTTCGATCCATTTAGAGACGTAATTGACAGCGAGCAAGATGTATTTGAAGCTATTAGATCCAGGAAAGGGTCCCATAAAATCGATTCCCCATAAGTCAAAGATTTCGCACACAATTATCAGGTTCAAGGGCATCATATCCTGCGGGCCCATGTTGCCGAGGGTCTGACAACGAGTGCATGCCCTACAATACGTTTGTGCGTCTTTGAACATCGTGGGCCAGAAGAACCCACATTGGAAAATTTTCATTGCGGTTTTACGCCCAAAGAAATGGCCACCGTAGGCCTAGTCGTGACAGAATGAGATCACGTCATTGACCTCGTCGTTAGGAATGCATCTCTGAATCACCTGATCATTGCCAACATGGAAGATACAGTTCCACCCAAATATAGTACTTGGCCTCAGAAATCAGCTTGTCCCACCTCAAAGTCGCCTAATCTGGTGAGACTTTCCCTGTAACCAAGTACTTTACTATATCAGCAAACCAGGGGAGACCGTGAATGGCTAGTAGATGTTTGTCCGGAAAATGCTCAGTGATCGAACCAAACGGGTCGATGATTAAAGAAGGAAGATGGGACAAATGGTCAGCTACTACGTTCTGTTTTCCCACCTTATCACGAATCTCGAGATCAAATTCTTGCAACAGCAAGATCCAATGGATTAATCGAGGTTTCGTGTCCTTCACGAGTAAGTGCCTCATAATGGTGTGATCTAAGTAAATGATGACACAGGAACCCAGAAGATAAGATCTGAATTTCTCCAAGCCAAATACTACTGCCAACAGCTCTTTCTCAGTAACTGTGTAGTTACATTGAGCCTCGTCCAGCATCTTGCTGGTGTAGTAGATGACTACAGGTTTCCTGTCAACTTTCTGCCCAAGCACTGCCCCTACTGTGTAGTCAGATGCTTCACACATGATATCAAGTGGCTAGTTGTCCAGAGCCTAGCCACAAGATCATTTTCATCGTACTATCTTTAGGTAAATATTAGATCAGGGAAGCCACCTACTTAGAAGAAAAAAAAGAAAAAGAAAAAATAGAAAAAAATAGAAAAAGGAGAAAATAAAAAAATAAACAAAACCACACTTCATCGGACGAGTATGCTAGCAAGTTGCCGTGGGTAACAGTCCATTGGCCGGTTGTCCAAAGCCCAGCTCATAAAAATGCACAATAATTCCCAAAACACTTAGGGAAGAAGCAGGGAAGTAGAATAAATCGGGGAGATATATACTAGGCTTGCCCTTATGTTGACCCCATAAATAAAAGTAGGGAGAAAAGCTACCGATCGAAAAGATAAACCTTTAGGCAAGGTCACCTAGGGCCGTAGAAACCCAAAGTCCGTTTTAACGGCCGCCTAATGAGTCTTTCATTCTTTTCACTAGGTGCTTAGCACTTAGAGTCCTTTTCGAGTCTTGGGCAGGTCGGGTAGCCGTAAAAAGTTATCCCAAAACTCTCAAACTCCAAAAGTCCAAAAAAATTAGAAAAGAAGAAAAACAAAAAAAAATGTATCTTCCCTTTTCAAATAAGGCAAGGACTTGGGTAGTCTGCATTCTGGTAGACACCCAAGTACTATTGAGTCTTCGTTGTTTATGACCTTAGTTGATAATTTCTATTATTAATAAACAACTTAGGCCTAAGCGATCGAATCCTAATTCAGATTTTATACATAGCATGCAGTTTGATTTTACTAGGGACTAGCAAAAGATAGGCATGCAGGTATGATATAAACACATCTATCTAGGTTAAAATGCCTAATCGGGCATGTTCCTAGGCTTAGATTTGCATTCCATATTATAAATATTGCATAGCATGCATCATTCTGCATTTAGAGTAGTTGTGTATATTTTAGCTTAATCACATCCTTTTTATGGCCAGGAGGGAAGGAGATTTATTTTAGGGCCTCGGATGGATGATCCGACTCTACGGATCTAATCAAGACGACGATTGGAGTCTAACGCCTCCAAAAACGTCTAGATCAGAATCCCGTAGCATCATATGAAGTCTGAGGAAGATCAATGGCTAGGGGGCAATGCGACATCCATATGGGTTTTGGATGGAAAATTCGACCATATGGATGGATCCAGAGCAACGATCGCAGTCTAGCAACATGGAAATCATCTTGATCTGAGCACCGTGACACCCTTTATAATAGACAGAAGATGGACGGTCTAGATGGCGTCACGTGGCACCATCTAGGTCACCCAAGGGTCACCGCTACCTCTCTCTCTCTTTCATGCCTATCAGATTTGGACCGTTGGATAAAGATCCAACGACCATGAGGAGGCCACGCCACCTACCCAGCCAACGCAAGAAATTCATTCTTTGGACAAAGTAGAGAGCATAGCGTGGTGGTAAAAGAGCTTATCATAGAGGGGAGGTCGCGGGTTCGAATCCCCACGGACCCCCCCAAATCCGCAATTGGAAGCACGCACACGCACAGGCACGTGCACAACCAACCACAGTGCCAGCACAGCGCCAGTGCGCGAGCACGCGCGCATGACCAGGGGTGCATGATGCGCGGGCCAGCTGCAGGCGAGTGCTTGGTTGGCACGATCTTCGATGACAATTGGGTGGGCCTTTAGTGACGCTTGTAGCTGTCACTAATGGCCTGTTCTATGCACGCGCCAGCAAAGGAATTGAAGAGCGCCAGCAAGCTTTAGCAACATTTGGGGGATTGGCTGGCGCGGATCTACAGCAATGCCTTTGATGTCACTAAATGCCCCCTACACGAATTTCCCTCTTCCCTTCATTATAAAAGGACCCCTACACCTCCGCTTCTTCTTCATCTCTTCCTTATCCCAAGCCCAGGATGCTCCTCTAGAGTAGAAAAGAAAATAGTTTTCCCACCTCTCATCCCCCATCGTGGAGCATCTTGTGGCCGTCCTCTCACCGTCCTCCGGGAAGAAGATCCTCGCCACAACGCCATCCTGCCCCATCCTCTGTCCTCTAGCTCTGTCTTCGTTCGTCTTGCTCTTTACCACCTTCCTCCAGGCGACGTCAGAGCGAGTTGTCCTCTAAGCGACCGTCGAGGGGGATTTTCTCACCTCTCTCTATCTTTTTCGCTTTCATTGTGTAGTTTTTCCACTTTCGTAGTTGTAACAAACATTTATTCATAAATAGATTATTGTTCTTCTCTCTCTCTCTCTCTCTCTCTCTCTCTCTCTTTCCTTTATATTTTGCAAGTAGATTAGCTATAATTCATCAACCTAATCTCTTGCCCTATTAAAATACCAAAAAAATTATAAAAGATAAAAACAAGAAAAACAAATAAAAGCGAAATGCGAATTTTTCAAAACCAAATGTCCAACTCCCCATGTTCAACTCGGGACTTACTTTTTGAGTTTCAGTTATAAATTTTATCTGATCAACGCATTTTGCGATTTACGACGACGGGTCCTCCAAACCCTAATTTTAATTCACGAAACATGCCTCATCGATGGTCAAGTATGCCTGTAGGTCAATTGACTTCCAATGGCGGCAGAGACATCTATGAAGAAGATGAAGAAGTTAGGGGCTTTTTGCAATAAATTCAAAAGTTCGGGGCTTGATTGAAAGAAAAAGAGATTTAATGGATTGAAATGCAAACTAGGTCAAGATGGACTCTAATTGGGCCCAACTTTTGGTAAAAAGCTAATTTGGACCTAAGGAATCTAATGATGAAGTCAGATTTCCATTTTGACCACGTTTGACTAGGCAATTTGCACATAAGCCCAAATTAGGGTAAAATCCCATATGCAACTTTATTCAAGGCCAACATGGGTTCAGATGGTCAAACTAAGGGTACCAAATCTCTTAGAATATTTTTATATAAATTTTAGGAGGTTTAGATGAATTTTATCCTGACCAGAACCTCTTTAATTCAAGAAGGTTTGAAATTAGGGCTTTTATATATTGATTCGATTCTTGAAACGTGCAAAACCCTATTTTCGTCTGTGTGGCCTTACTTTTTGGATTTTAATGCTTATTTGACCTTTAATTAACCTCTGAAAAATCCTTTGATTATTCTGCATTTGTGATATGATATTGAAACTGCAGAATTAACCCTATTTTAATATTTTTTTCTCAGAATTGATCTAAGTGGAATTATGGCTCTTAGGCGATTAAGTAGGAGAATTTGTCACTTGATTTCCATTAATTTAAGTTTGTTATGACTAACTATGGTATTACCATCACCTAAGTGCTAGGCAAAGTGGCACAGTTTTCGAGGTTGAATAGTGTAAAACCACCCCCCACCCTACTCAGATCTCTCCCTTTCCTAACCTGGCATACGAATCTGCACAGTATCAGGTAATTGAATTTGGGCATAGGGATCAAGCTCACTGGCAGTGGATGGTGAGTGAGGAGTGGAAAGGAGTGAGTGTGAGAGGGACCTCACCCCTCGGTGTAGAGGCAAGCAGCCTTCAGCATCATTTCCTTTTATGTGCATCTTTGATTTTGTAGCCCACAATGTGGGACTAAGCAGAGGTTATCTTCTTTGTGCAGCTACCATGAGCTACAGCTGGGTCTCAAGCTTTGAATCGAAGCTACTATTGAAGTTTGTTCTACCGATTGGAATCTTGAGCGCTTCGCAGCCTCAGTCAGCGTCGAAAAAGGGTGGATGCGAGACCGTTGGTGGTGAGACGGAGGTGACGATGACAAAGAAGACGATTGGCGATGTCGAGGTTGACTTGCAAGAGAAGTACAGCCTAGGGCGCAATTAGATAGCTGGCAACCTTTGTCATGGTGTGGCGGAGGCAATGGTGTGTGCAATTTGATGCAAGGTGCAGTGTAGTGGTCGGAGCATGAAGGTGGGCGGAGGTTCAAGCAATGCAGTTGCAGGAGGCGGTGGAGGGTGTGCGAGGTAAAATTGGGTGAGGCGAAAGTTTTGCGGAGGTGTAGTGGAGCTTTTGTTGTGGTTAATTTGGTGTATGGAGGACACCTAGAAGCCAGCAGTGAAGGTGGTTTGTGGAGGTGTGGCTGGCGTCAGAGGAGGAGATGGGGTTTGGACTTAAAAATATACCTAAAGCTAATTGGAGGGAAGAGGAAGTGAAGCCCTACTTCTATTGGACGAACGGAGGTTGGGAGATATGTCGTCGATGTGACCACCGACGACAGGGACGAAGGTTGGAAATTGGAGTCGAAGGAGGTAGAGACGCTCAAGCTTCGCGTGAAGTTTCCTGGAGGAGAGGGGAGAAAAAACCCTCTATCTTTTGGCCAACACAGAGGGTGACGAAGGTGGTTAGAGGAGATCTAAGGTACATCAGATTTGCTGTTAGATAAGGAGAGAGAGGAATTTGGCAGTCAAACAGGTACGAGGTTGACTCGAAGATGTTGGGACCTTTAAATAGATGATGTTCCCTTCTTAATTGATCTCTGAAATGCGCATTTGGTAGGTGCCCTTGCCGCCTGAAGAGATCGATTTTATCAAGCTTTCCAGTGTGAATTTTGGCCATGATTGGCCTCAAGAGAGATCCTAATTGTTGCGACTTGACGTTGCATATCAATCCTGCCAAGATTTTGGATATTTGGTTGAGATTCCATCAATCATCATGCCAAAATAAATGAAGCATGTTTGGGTTTCAAAGCTGCTGAGTTTCCTCTTCTATCACAAGGAAGACAATGATGGTAAGGGCTTTTTTGAGAGAAAGACAAGAAGTTTGGGACGTAAGTGCAAGAAAACAAAGAACCTAGGGTTTAAGTGTGTGGACTAAATCGCAAACTATGTCAAGATGGACACTTATTGGGCCCAAATTTTGGTATTAACCTAATTTGGATCCAAGGAATCTAATGGTGAACCTGGATTTCAGTTTTGACCACTTTTGAATAGGTAAATTGCATAGAAGCCCAAATTAGGGTAAATTCCCGTCTAAATCTCTATTCTTGGTCAAAATGGGTTTAGATGGTCAAACAAAAGGTACTAAACCTCTTAGAATATTTTTCTATGAATTTTAGAAAGTTTAGATTAATTTTATTCTCACAAGAACCTTTCCGATTTAAGTAGAGTTGACAATTAGGGTTTTGTGTCCCGTTTTCGCCCTCGAAATGCCTAAAACCCGATTTTCTGTGAGTGTGGACCAACTTTTTGGACTTTTATGCTCAATTGACCTTTAATTAACCCCTGAGTAACCATTTGGTTAATCTGCATTCGTGATGCGATGTTAAAACTCTAGAATTAACCCTATTTTATTATTTTCTTTTCAAAACAAATCAGAATAGAATTATGGTCCTCAGGCGATCATTTAGTTGCATTTTGTCTCTTGATTCCAACTAATTCAAGTTAGTTACAATGAATGATGGCGTTACCATTAAAAACGTATAATATAGTGTAACGAATGTGTGCCCCAGACGTATTGTAAGACGTCTGGGAGGTGGCTCAGACGTCGGACAAGACGTCTGGGATCACAACCAAACGTCTGATAAGACGTCTGGGATAGTTTCAAGATGTCTGGAAATCCGTTATTTTTGACACCCGCGAGTCGCCTGCTCGCCTGAGCGCGCAGACCGCATATTCCCTCTTTTCTCTGCGGCTGCAGGCGGCCTGCCGCCTTCTCTCTCTCCTCTCTGCGCGGCGTTAAAAGGGTCGCGCCTCCCCTCCCGTCTCCACCATCTCCTCCTTCTCCTCCTTCCTATGCGCGAGAGCGAGCGGACGCGAGGGAGGCAGCGGCGGCCGCAGTGAGCGCGGAGGTGCGGCGTGCGAGGGCGGAGCTCTGCCGTGAGGGCGAGCTCGCCGGAGCGGCTTGGCCGGCCGACGGAGGGCGCAGGGGGCGCGGAGCGACGCGGAGAGGGACCTGTTGCGGGCTGAGCAGCAGACGCGTGAGGTGCGACGCGGGCGGCGTCGCGAGCGGAGGCCGAGCAGGGTTCTGATTCTGGAAAAATTTCCAGAATCAGACGTCTGGGTTGATAGCCAGACGGCAAGGTCGACGTCTGTAAGATCATACAGACGTCTGAAAGGTGAGTTTCCGCTTTCTTCTTCCTTCTTCTCGACTGACCGTACTGAGGGAGGGGGGTTGGCTGTGCGCAGGTTCGCTGATTCGTCATCCTTTGCGAATCAGACGTCTGGAAGTTGTACCAGACGGCGGGAGTGACCTCCAGACGTCCTGAGGGACCATCGGACGTCTGGGATCTAGGGCAGACGTCCCCGCAGACTTCTGGACGTCTGGGAAACCACGCTGAACAGGTAATTCTCTGATCCACTTTTTAAGACGTCTGGAAGGATTTCCAGACGTCTGATTTTGCACAGTATCGTCTTTTTCGACCCGTTTAGGGCCCGTTTGGGCTCCGTTTTCCGCGATTCGAGTTGCATTCGTTTTAGAATTAATTCCTCTACCCGTCTACAGTAGCTATACACTGTTTTGAGACACACCTTGTGTTTGATCCTTGTGATAGGACCTCGTTCGGTTGCAGTCTTGAGAGTCGCGGAGGCACGCGGGATTCCCGATCACGCCCCCATTACTCCCGTTGTACCTGGTAGAGTGGCTTAAGTTATGTTTAAAATCTGTTAAAGTATGGAACCATAACTAGAATCTAGGACATTGCATGAATCCTAGGAATGAGAAATGTATGGAATGATAGCTCCTAGGTGATGCATGAATCCTAGGGCTGGAAAACTAGTTGTATGCTAGATCCTAGGAAGTGGCATGAATCTTAGGATGGAAAAAACTAGTGGAATGTATAATACTGCAGTCTTGGAAAAAATGGAAAGGAATATAAAGCTGCCTGTAATTTGAATTAACAGCTGCCTGTTATGAATAAAGAAACATGTTTGAGATCATGGATTTTGAGAACGTGAATTTGGAAAGTGAAACA
This sequence comes from Thalassia testudinum, assembly GCA_037157565.1. Classification (NCBI taxonomy): domain Eukaryota; kingdom Viridiplantae; phylum Streptophyta; class Magnoliopsida; order Alismatales; family Hydrocharitaceae; genus Thalassia; species Thalassia testudinum. Next base: position 14,562,376 of record JAZHRO010000067.1, on the reverse strand, counting down.
TATGATGTTCTGAGATAAAGAGCTGGAACCCTACGGGGAATTAGGAGTGGAACTCCTGGAAAGAAAAAGGAATGGAACTGAGATGTAGTTTGTACTGTCTCTTGGGTACGCAGTACCAAGGGAAGTACCTGTACCTGTTTAGTGCAGAGTGGGGCCAGCCGCCCCAGGGACCCGGGGTTAGGATTGGCCGCTCTGTACCGACTTGTTGGCCCTCGTGTACGTAGTACCGAGGAGAGCTAGTAGTGTTAGGAGAGTACTAGCTACCCCACGGGCCCCGGGGTTCTGCTAGCCTCCTTCACCGACTTGTTAGGCCCACTAGGGCAAACTAGGGTAGTCAGGCGAGGGTGCGCGGACTGTGGAGGGGCAAGGCCCCGGTTTGGTTACTGTGGAGGGGTTGGACCCCTGTTACTGAGAGGGCTCTGCCCTGGTTCCGTGCTGTGCTTTGGGCGCACCCGTTAACGGAAACGACTGACCGCGTGCCAGTGCGGGCTAGCTACCTGTGCGTTTATCGCGCGTGCCGTAGTCACCGTTACGTCTATCAGTGACCTTGGGGTGGTTGACTGAGGGTAGGATCACCACGGGGGACTCTCCCGGCCAGGAGAGCACCACGTGCTACTTCTACTTTTGGAAAAGACTGCAATCAAGATCGTTCCCACGAGGACATTCGAGATCAAGTAAAGGATCTGAGAAATAAATGAAATAGTGAGAAAAATTGAAAGATGTGAATAAAGGAAGTAATAGAACATAACAGCTACTGTACACTCTACTGTTGCCTTTAGTTAGTTTGCCACTCTACTCAGCGTTTTGCTGACGTGTTACACTCGTTACCTTTTTCAGGACCAGGTGTTGAGCAGCCAGGGTCGGCGGCTGCAGAGGATGCTGGGCCGAGTAGGGTCCAGTAGAGTTACCACAGCCTTTTGTACCCCTTTTGTTTCTGTTCTAGTGAGTAGTTTTTGTTTCCGCTGTACCTTCTTTACCTGCAGTTCTTGTTATATGATAAATGTTGTTTTACTGTTGTGGTGGTACCTACTGTAGTAGTTTCTTTCCTTACTGCTGTACTTTCTTACTGTTAGTTATATTCATGCTGAATGTGGTTTATTTTACTGTCTTTTGGTTACTTCCTCGTTGGACGACTAGGTCTTGGGATTAGTCGAGTCGGTCCGATTCTCATATCTCGTAGGGACTCGGGAACCGGGTCGTTACATATAGTTACATATATTATACGTTACATATATATGTAACGTTTAATATATACTATATATATGTAAATACAAGCATACTTTACCAATCATATATATATATATATATACTAACTATATACATACGCTAGCTATATACACTTATAACACATGCATTTCCTTAACTCACACTTACGCTAACACTTAACATACATGGCACATAGCACACCCCTAACATACTCAACACTTAGTCAAATTTACACTCACTCAACCTAACATAAACCAAAAATTTGTTTAATAGGAGAGCTCAGCGGTTTGCGCTACTAAGCCAGGCTCATAGTTTCTGTTAGTGTATTTTTGCATAATTTCGGGCCAATACTGGCCCAAACAACTTAGCCCAACAAAACCAAGCTCCCAGTCCACTCTTCTCTCTCGCTATAGATAGTAAGGTTATATAGGCTATGGGATCCAACCCCTTATCTTGGGATGGAAAGCTAACAGGTGCGATTCACTTTACACAGTGTTGGGCACTTTGTAGGCCACAATGTGGCACTAAAGAGGAGCACCTAATTGGCATAGCAAGCGTGAATTAAGGCTGATATTGGATCTCAATTTGGAGATTAAATAATTAATTAATTTATAATTAAATTATATGTACATGAAGCCTATACATAGGGTTTTCTATTGGTATAGTTTATTACAATAATTACATTTATATTCATATTTAAAAATTTGTTAAAGTTATGACTAAATGCATGTTTAATTAGTGTTTATTTCTTAATTAAAGTGCAAATTAATAAATTAACGATACAATTGACTTATAAATTAGTTAATTTACATTATTAACTTATTACTACATATTTTTAATTTATTTTTATTGATTTATGTCTATTTATATACATTTAAATACATATGTGCATATATATGCATCATAAGTACTATTCTATAGTATAAGTAAGCTATAAATATGTTGAAAATACTTTAAACTATAATATTCAAGTATACAACATAATTTATTTCAATAGTTTATTAATTTACTAATTTAAATTACATTAACTTACTAATATACCTAATTAACTTATAAATATAAATATGTACAATATACAGGTAAATAAATAAATATAGTACTATATTACTATACATTATAATTACTTTAAGTTATATCTATAGTTAAAATTATAATTATAAATATATACATAGCTATTTATAAATACTTATGGATTATGTACATATAGTATAAATAAATAAATATATAATTATATTATTATACTATATATTGTATAACTTAATATAAATATCTACCCAAGTAAATAGAATAGATATATAAGTTCTTTATAACTTTATGTACATATAAGTTACGATATACAATTAACTTAATAATATTTACAAGTATAAATACTATGTACATAGGTACTTTTATGATATTTTTGAAGTTTTTCAGATTTTTATTTTCTTTTCTTGTTTTATAGAGATAAGGGAAAAGGGGAGAAAGGTGAGAAGAAAGGGAGAATGACACTTTTTGGTGTTTTTGTTTATTTTTCTTTTATTTCAAACTAAAGAAGTCTAAGACTTCTACTAGTATGTTCTCCTAAGTACTGAACTCAAAACTTAAATCTAAACTTACACACACCTAAAACTAAACCTAAGCTAACTCAAGACACCTTTATGTTATTTATTTACAATTATTTTTTATTTTTTTTGTATTTACAAGTTGGGCTAAAATAGGCTTAATGGAGGTTAGAACATAAGTTCAAAGCCTTAAAATTTAGTCAAAATATTATGCAAAAGAAGAATAAACACTATCTGCATCCAGATATCATATGAAAACATATTTAAACTAAAAAACATGGATTGTCCCTTAAAATTAGCATCAAAACTCATTTGCACAAATTTCAGCAATTGTTTTTGCTGACAAAGGTCATAACTACATTTTACAAAGATTTACAAATCATTTCCAAGCCCAGAACATCATGCAACCTTGCTAGAATTAAAAGGTAAAGCATTATGAACTTCCAGTAATCCATTAACATTACATTCAGACCCAAATTATGATTTAAATGTTAAAATTACATCAAATTAGCCATCTAGACAATCAACAGACCTTTTTACTCACAATGGAGTTCCTAGGAGTTTTTCATTGAATTACAAATTGTTTCAAGAGTAAATAGAACTATCACAAGTAGCTGAAAGCTTATTCAGACATTAAACTCTCAAAGAAACATGATTGAGCTTCATTTCCTTCAAGATCTAATCAAAATTGTAATTAAATTCTCCACTTAAGCCATAGACTGTTGTTACTGTCCAAACAAAAGCAAATCCAATTTAGACTTGATCTCCATATCCCAAAAATTATTTGAACATCTAAAAATTATATCTATACACATTCCATTCAGAAAACCCTCTTTACACTTCAGATCATTCAAAAATTAGATTAATACCCACGTTAAAAGACTCATCTGCATCTTTTTCAGAGATCTCTTGTTGAAACTGACATAAGCCTATACCTATCAGATAGGATTTAAACTCTCAAAACCTCAATAACTTCTTCAAATATATTCTATACTCATTGCAAACTACTTAAGATCCTCAATCAAAGCTTTAGAACAAACATTGAGTAATTAAATTTCACTTTCAATCTCAAACTTGGGTGATGAAGCTTTATGTTGAATGGCTTTTTGTCAATTTTAGGGAAATGCATTGTAGTATAACTGACAAATCACTCTTCAACAAATAAATTTATAACTCGAATATCTAAATGAAGTCCAAGGTCGAACACATGGAGTAAATATAGAATTTACGCATTAATCTTCAATTAAAATATAAATGAGCATAGGAAATAAGCCAAGAATAATGATATTCAATGAATAACTACTCAAAAGTGATAATCAATGTATAACATGAGTATTTCAAAAGTTAACTATGATAAAAAGATACCTAGAACAAACTAATGATGATTTAGATCATCAATTATTAGTCTAAGTATATATATATCAATTATTCAACATGTTAAATAAATGAATAGTAATCAGACGTCTGGATATCAAGTCAGACGACTTAAATGTCACCTGCTACAATGGTTCTCCTCTGATCTTCTTCTTTAGCTTCTTCTGCCCTTCTCCTCTTCTTCAGGCATGACTCCTCTCTTCCTTTCTTCTCTTTTGCACGGTCCTTTCTTCTTTTCTCTTCTCTTCTTTCCTCCTCCTTCTACCTTTTATCTCCTAACACACAAGGGAATTCACCTTCTTAGCGACTAAGTGTCGCTCAAATCCTTCAAGAGAAAAACCCTCCCCTCCCCTACTCTCTCTTCCTTTCCTTCCTCCTCTCCTCTTCTCTCAAATATCCGATTTAATCAGGTATTTGGGTATGCGTAACCAAGTCTAGGGCTACGTGCGTGGGGTCGCAGCCGAGGAGTGGACGGGTCTAGGTGGGTCGAGTCGTGTGCATGTGTGAGGGACCTTACCCTATGTGTTCTTGAGGCACTAAGGCCATATCAGAAATTTAATATATGAGTGGCCAATCACTTGTCTCTTAACGATGTGGGACTAAGCCCACAGCCTCCTTACGTTCTGCTGTGGTGAAGTGCTTTCCAATAGTGGTAGCAACTGAGGGTGTGGTCTTCAATCAAAGACCTAGGAGAGGTCCTGGAATGAAACTGCGCCACCTGGGAATAGCACTAGGCTCTTTCGACTTTGGAGGAGCTTAGTCGTGGTCAGGGATGGAGGCGGTGGTGGCTGCGAACCGGCGAAGACCTGGAACACGAATATGGGCTCGAAGGCCCCAGTTAAATAGCTCCTTAGGTTCTCCGTAGTACGACAAAGGTGACGGTGGTGTTTACATGGAGGATGGTGGCGTGTAGAAGGCAGTCGGTGACGAAGAAGGATGTGCGAAGGTGGGTTGGTCGACAAGGTGTTTGGGTGGACGAGAGGATGAAATAGGAGAGGCGTTTTGTGCTGGTGGATGAGGCGGAGCTCGTGGGATGTCAGCAAGGTGTATGGAGGTGTGAGGTGAGCGAATGACCTAGTCGGAGAGGTGGCCAGAATGGAGGGAGATGATGGTGTGTGGTTAAGTCGAGGAGTATTTTTGGGTTTTGGATAGAGGGATAAAACCTAGGGAACTAATCTACCTACTCTAATTGGATGAAAGAGGTAGAGTCCGCATCGGTTTTGGCAGGCTGACGACGGAGAAGATGAACTCTCTGGAGGGGGACGACGGCAAGGAACGGGGAAGACGACCCTCGCTTTGATTGGCGAGGCATGGGGGAAGATGAGGAAGAGGATGGGCAGGCCAATTTGGCCGTTGGCTACCCCTACGAAGACAGGGAAGGAGGATGCCAAAGCTTATTCAGAGAGGGGCCAGAGGTAGGGTTTTTGAAGAGGTTTTTGGCCCCAAACCTTGGTAAGGAGGTAAGGCATGCCATGGGCATGCTTGTATAAAGCTTAAGAGAGCATTCCAAGCTTGGAAGCTTCACGCATAAGGAAACCCTAAACATCAAAGGATTCACATGATCTTTTGGAAAAGAATTGTAGCCCAAGATTAGGTTTAGATCTTAGAGGATTCTCTTAAGAACCTCCCTTCCAATTTTGGAAGAGATCCGCCAATCAATCAGGGAGAGATCCCTACTTGAAGGTCACCGAAGTAGGACTCCCTCCATGATAATGGTAGACGGACTTGATTGCAAAGAAGATGATAAAGTTAGGGACCTTTTTACAATAAATTTTAAGAGCTAGGGGTGTGTGTGTAAGCAAAAGAGTTAGAATGAACTAGAATGCAAACTAGGTCAAGATAATCTCTGATTGGTCTCAAATTTTGCTCATAACCTAATTTGGACCCAAAGAATCTGATGGTGAAGTTGGATTTTAGTTTTGACAAAGTTTTACTGGGTAATTTGCTTAGAAACCAAAATTAGGGCAACTACCTGTCTGAGACTATTTTAGGTCAAATTAAGTTCCAATGGTCAAATCAAAGGTTCCAAACCTTATAAAATATTTTTCTATAATTTTTAGAAGGTTTAGGTGAATTTTATCCTGACCGAAACCTTAGTTAATTAAGCGGGTCTGTTTCTAGGGTTTCAGATGTCCAATAATTTTCGAAATGTGTGAAAACCCATTTTGTCTGCATTAACCCACTTATTAGACATTAATGACCATTTGACCTTTAATAAGCCTCAGGGAAATCCCATGATTGTTCTACAATCAGGATATTCTATTAAAACTACAGTTTTACCCTTGTTTTAATGCATTTCACTCAGAATAGATATGCAATGAATTACGGTCTTCTAGCGGTTATGTAGGAACATTTATCTGTTGATTATGATTAATTAAAGCTAGATATGACTAATGATGACGTTATCATCACTTTACATCCCAAATTTGATTCACAGCATAAAAACTTCATGATGCACTATCGTAAACACTTGTCAAAAGATCCTATTAAAACCAAATCAAGGGTCAAAGAACCCTAAAAATCCTAATTGACCCTCCTACCTCACCATGGGCAACGTAGATTAGAGAGTCAAAATCAGGAAATGAAACCAACTGAAAACCAATCCCAACCCTTCCTTAGGATGTCTCAAACTTCATTCAAACCCCAATGCAAGGATTAAAACCAATGTGAGGGTAACAGATTATCACACCAGGTGGGCTTTCGATGTGGCTTTGCCTCAATGAATTGATCATCTAAACATCCTGCACACCATTAATTGGTGTTTAGCATGATTAAGTGATGCTTACACTACTAGAAAAATGGGATCTACCGTCGATTATCTAAGCGACAGGAAAAATATATCTGCTGTTGATTTTTTTAGAAAGCGACGGCGAATGGAAGCTTTAAATTTGGCCTCCTCCATTGCCAGTAAAAAGCATCAATGTGTGCATGAGGGTAGTTGTAATATGTGTCGGTTGTAAGAGTGACAACAAATATATATGTGTTGGCAGTTCTTGAAATAAGAGACAACGAATCAGGGTTTTAAATTTGGTCGCTCATGTCACCACTATAAGAAGAAGCATTTGGGAATGTGGCTGAAATTTTCATTGACATTTGTCATCACTTCCTCATTAAACCAACGATATATGTGCCTAAATCTATCACCTCGCAACGCCCACCATAAGTATTATTCATCTTCCCCGTAAAAACCTAAACCCTTGCTGATCCTCCTCCTCACCGCCCCTCGTTGTGGTCCTCCTCATTGGCTCTCCACGTCATGTCATCCTCCTCATCGCTTCACCCCCTTCTCGTCAGGTGAATCCCCTTGTCCTCCTCTTCCCTGTGGTGGTCGCCGTCCCTCTCCTCCACTCCTCCAACTATTCCTCCTCCCCATCCTCTTCGACGCCCCGCTCCTCCACTCCTCCTACTGCCCAATGGCCCTCCTCCTCCTCCCTATCCCCATGCTCCTCCTCCTCCACCTCGACACCCTCCTCCTCCTCCTGCCACCCTCCTCCTTCTCCTCCTCCCACTCCTACCACCCCTCCTCCCCCTCCAACAGCCTCCTCCTTCTCCCTGACACCCTTCTCCTCCCCATCCTGTCGCCACCCTCTCCTCCTCCTCCTCCCCGATGGCCTCGTCCTCCCCCTCCCCATCCTGCTACCCCCTCCTCCTCCTCCTCCCCGTCTTGCCACCACCCTCTCCTCCTCCCCACCCTGCTGCTCCCCCTCCTCCCTGTCCTACCGACCCCCTTCTCCTCCTCCTCCTCCTCCCCATCCTGCAGTTTAATTTTTTTTAGGAGGAAAAAAAATTGTGAAAAGAAGTTACCCCTCATACCTCCCTATACCCTTGTACCTAACAGAGATGTAGAGGAGAGTCATTCTCCTATATTATCCATATAAGGATTGATCCAAGTATGCAAGAGCTTCATCAGTATAGGTGTACTCTTGGCCACCCCAAATTAGAGAGGCTTATCAGCAAATTTAGGCATTAGAGGGAGGTGATGATAAGGAGGAGGTGAAAGGATAAGTTATGGAAAAAAAAGATATGGCCAAGGATGCAAGGAACTCCCTCTTCTTTTGATAAGGGGGAAGGGGGAGATGAGGGAAGATGAGACCATCAGAGGAAGCAATTAGGATGTGCCTGTTGAGGTGCTTTCATCGAGTGTTAAGAAATATGTGTCGTGGTATAGTCGACAAAATCACACAAAACACTTACATTTATAAAACTCGAAATCTACTTTGAGTCTGAGGTCGTTCGTAAGGAGAAAATATGGAATTCACACACTAATCTCAAGGAATAGAAATGAGCACAATAAATCAAACACCAGATAAAAGATATTCAATGAATAAACTGCTCAGAATTAATATTCAATAATAATCAATAATATCTCAAGAATTCATGGGATAAAAAGAAAGAGAATCAAAATAATGGTGATTTGAAACACCACTTATTCTCTTAATTAAGCATGCATCCCAAGGATTCAAATAATTCAACAGTAACTTCAATCACGTACTCAAATAATGCCACAGTACTTTGAACCAAATCTGACATCGGATATGTGTAACAGATGACTTAACTATCAATGCACAACACCACAATAAGGTGCATAAGGGTACCAAGCCTCACAAGGCACAAGGCTCCTTCTCAAGCACAGCACAAGGGTGAACACCCTTCCTCAGAGGCTAAGTGTTAGCCTTTAGCATGTGCCCCGAGGTCATGAAAGCCACAGCAAAACCCTCCCCTCTCCTCCTCACAATTTCCTTCTCTCTCAGAACTAAGCCATAATCGGATCCATATATGGGTAATCGAGTCATGAATAGCACCAGGTAGGGGACCAGGCTCACCGGGGGTGCAAATGGGCAAGGTGTGGAGGTATAATGCATAAGGGACTCGACCCCTTGTGTACTAGGCAAGGAGCCTAGAGCACGAATCTCTTTATGCGTAGCTGAGCACTCGTAGATCCCCGATGTGAACTATGTTTCCCACTCTCTCCTCCCTGCAGCTGCTAAAGCTCTCCTCAATTGATTGCTGGCACTATTGTTGCTACTCAATTGGTACTCCAGATGAGTTTGTGTCTTGCTTCCGCTGCACCTGGAAGTGGTAGTGAGTCCTATGGATGCCGGAGGAGCATGGTCGGTGTCAAGGAAGATGAAGGCATCGACAAGCAACCAGTGAACCCTGAAGTTCACAAACACAGGTTAAACATCCTAATCAGTAGGTTCGCTAAGTTTCATGGAGTGTAATGGTGGTGGCATTTTGGTGTATGCGTGCTTGTGGATGGCTGACGGAGTCGGCGATGGTGTGCGAAGAAGGTAGAGTTCGATGGTGGTGTATGGAGGTCGAAGCTTCCAATTAGTAGAGGGCTTTTGGTCGGTGGAGGATGAGAGAGCTTCTGGAGGTAATGGTGGGTCGTTTGGTGGTTTGTTGAGGGCGTACGACCACAGCAAAGGCATGGATGGAACAAAAGAAGACGAAGGGGAAGAGAGATGTTCATCAGTTGAAGTAGAGCGATAAGATGCAAAACCTAATCTAGAGAAGGACAGGGAGAGTTTGGGACCTAATTAGTGGACGAAAGGGGAGAGATGGCGTCGGCTTTGATTGGCCGGTGCCGAAGAAGGGAAGTCCTCCGGTGAGGGAGCAGCGAGGAAGAAGATGATCTAGGGTGTTCTCGCTGGTATTGTGAGGAGTAAAAGAATGAGCGACGAAGATTCCCGTTGCCTATGGTATGTGGCAGTGAGCAAGGAAACCGGAGAAGGAGGTGTCGCCGAAGGGGCTAAGAATTCAGGCCAAGACCAAGCTAAGGAGTATGACCTTCCGAGGGGGGTTCTTTTATAGAGCTCAAATTCGAGCCTAGATAAGGAAACAAGCTCTAATTGACTTGGGAATCAGGGCACGAGGTTCCCACGGATTTCATGGATTAGCTAGGGTAAATCCATGCAATTTAGGAGCCAAGATCTATCTCAAACGATTCTCTGTAGTGTGAACACCAATCTCACCAATTTTGGTGAGATTTGGTGGTGATTTGATCAGGTTTTGATGTAGTCAAAGTCTACCTGAAGGATGGTTTGAGCTCCAATGGCGGTAGGGATTGTTCTGCAAAGAATATGATGAAGTTAGGGACCTTTCTGCAAAGATTTTGAAATCTAGGACTTGATTGAGAGGAATAGAGTTTAAATGGACTAAAATGAAAACTAGGTCAAGATGGACTCTGATTAGGCACAAACCTAATTTGAACCCAAGGAATTTAGTGGTGAAGTTGGATTTGAGTTTTGACCAAATTTGTCTGGATAATTTGCCCAGAGACCTAAATTAGGGAAGAAATCCATCTGCGACTCTCTTCAAGGTCAAAATGGGTTCAGATGGTCAAAAAAGACACTAAACCTTTAGGAATATTTTTTTATGAATTTTAGGAGAGTTAGAAGAATTTTATCCTGACCAGAATCTCTTCAATTTAAGTGGGTCTAAAATTAGGGTTTTGTGTGTTGTAGCGATTCTCGACATGTGTGAAACCCCGTTTCTGTTTATATAGACTCATTCTTAGGACTTTAATGCTTATTAGACCTTCAATCAACCCCTAAAAAATTCTGTGGTTACTATGCTTTCATGATGTGATGTTAAAACTACAGAATTAACCCTCTTTTAATGTTTTCTTCCCAAAATGGATCTGGATGGAATTATGGCTCTCAGGCGATCATGTAGGAGCATTTGTCTCTTGATTTATACTAATTTAAGCTAGCTATGGCTAATGATGATCTTACCATCAGTGCCCAAGGGAGGCATGTGGTAGAGGATTCAGTGGAAACCCTAAATAGTTCTCCCGATTTACAAGGAAGAGATAGGTTGATCATTTGAAAAAATGCAAAATACCAATAAGGATAACAATGCTGAAACCTTGATGAAAGTGAGTTGGAGTTATGTGTCGTTGGTAAACTATCTGATTATGTAATGAGTATATATGTGCCATCTTATTTTATTTGATTAAATACAATTGAGTAGAAATACGTGTGATATTGGTCTTTTTTGTGTTGTTAAGTTTCACTTAAATACTACATTAGACAATTGAGGATAGTGGATCACTATCATTAACTTATTATTATAATCATAGTTTTCAATTTCAAAAGTGATAGCAATCTTCTAGGTTATTTTATAAGAGATTGTACCTTGATTGAATTCCTAGTGGAGTGTAATAAGGAGGACATGTCATTTGCTATAATGCTAATGTGCCCTGAAAGAAGGTTGAGAAGTGGGTGTCCTCAAGGAGGGAGAGGAGGTTAGGGACAGGGGAAGACGACAAGAAGGTGGTTGGTGAGGTGAAGAGGTTGTCTAACTAGGATACAGTAAGGAGGAGGCTAGGGAGGTGTGAAGAGGTTGTTGGGTGGGGGAAGAGGAGGAGGTAGTTAGGAAGGTGATGAGATAGGTAAATAGGGGAGAAGTGGAGGTTGCAAAGGAAAGAAAGGAGAGGTGAGGAGATAGGGAAATGAGAGTTGGCTATGCAGATGAGGGGAAAAGAGATAATGGCTAGAGGGTAAGGTATAGAGAGGTACGAGGAGTAGCTTAAGGGAGAAGAGGTGGGGGTTGGGATGCTAGAAGAAGAAGGTTAATTTTTTACGTCATGAACAAAATCCCCTTGTCAAGCATCTTCTACTTGTTGAAGAGCACAAACGATTCAGCGTCTCTGTTAAAACCATTAAAATTAGAGAACTGATTTCAGAATAAAATCTTCGCATGTGACCTTGTAAATCTTCTTACTTTCATTACCACATTTTGCATGGCAATTGGGGCAGTAACCTTGAAGAGCCTCACGTAAAAGAAAGACCAACTTTAATAAATGAGTCTACTACAGTACAGTTGCTTAGCCAATTCAACTAGGTTCTAGTTAGTTATTATTGGAGCTTGAATCGTCATTTTTTTAGCTAAATTTTAAATAATAATGTGTTATTTAATCGATTCTATTTCTGAAATTACAGGTTATCGCTGACGAGCATTATTAAATGTTATACTACTTGGAGGAATAATTTTAATGATTTTTATTTATTTAAATGATAATATAGGTTTTTATTAGATGTGGGGTGTACCCACATATTATTTTTGTCATTAAATGCATGTGGGGGGTACCCACTTTTAGGAATAGATAGTGAATATTATTTTTAATGTGATTCAGTGATGTGGGGTGTGCCCACTTTTAATGTTATTTTTAGTTGTAAGTGATTCATTTTTTATGTGAGGTGTACCCACTTTTATTACTTTTATTATTTTGCTATGCAGGTTTATAGAAAAACTTCAAATTTTAAGGGAAAACTCTGCTGAATTTTTTAGAATTTTTTTAATGTTCAAATTAGTTATTGTTTAGATACACACACTTGCTAAAGAAGATATATGCACACTAGGCCAAATATTAAGTATTCTAGTCCCTAGGGTAAAAGTCCTCTAAGTCAAATTGTGTCCAAATTACTCGCTCGTTGAGACTTATGATCATGTTATACGGATAATGTAGGAAGTGTATGTATACCTCACTTATATGCATGATGTGTTGTCATTCTAACATGTCATAAGACTCGATCGACTTTAGTTCAGTGAAGTATCGAACTAAAGAAGGTCTTAAAGATTTGATCACAACTTAGTTTTGCTTGTTACATGTAACCTTGTGCAGTGAAATTTCGATTGCTTCTTCCTGCTCTTCTCCAGTATACCAACTAATATTATCTAGTTTCTTGCGATACCCTTAATTGGGCATTGAAGGAAATCTAGCTAAGGTTAGTATTGGGGGGTATACTGGAGAAGTGCGGGGAGATGTTGCCAAAATTTTACTACACTAAGGTTACATGTAACAAGCAAACCTAAGTTGTGATCAAATTTTTGAGGATGGGCTATAAAGTGAAAATCTTAATCAAGATACACATTATTCAATCATTTCCATTCCTAATAAGTAATTTGTTTACATTAAATTTTAGGTTATAATGGATAAATCTTAGATTTGATTGCAGGGTTCAGATTACACCAGATATAAGGATAGAGTAATTTTATTCCTAGATTGGGCCTTTGATGACAATAGGAAGATATTTAGGCGAAGAGATCAACTTCACAATATCTTCTGCACATACAAAAAATGTTTGAATGGTTCCTTGCATGATCGTAATACTGTGCTCGAGCATTTGATTTGTAATGGGTGGTGGCAGCATTACACTACTTGGGTAACTCATGGAGATGAGTTGACTGAGAAAGTCATAACAATAATAACACTGTTGATGAAGAGATCGACGAGGAAATTGCTGATAGTGGAGGTGAAGAAATACAAGAAATATTGAACGAGATGAAAGCAGGAGAGGATATAAATACAAATGAGGAAGATCCATTCAGTTGTGATCCGTTCTATGATGATGTTAAGGCGGTTGAGGATCCTATTGCTCCCAATGTTAGGAAAATGTTAAAGTTGTCATTTTTATTGAAGATGTTTCAACTGAAGATTATGAACAGAACTAATGCTAAATTCATGTCAAAAATAGTTCAATTTGTTGCTGAGCTGTTGAATAACCCTAATAGTTTTTCAGCTTCATGGTATAAGGCAAGGAAACAGATTCACAAGCTTGGTTTGGACTGTCAGAAGATCGATGCATGTCTGAATCACTGCATTCTTTTCAAAAATGAATTCGCAAACTTAAGTAACTATCCTGAATGTGGACATGAGAGATATAAGGAAAGTAAAAATGAAAGTAAGAGGAAACAACCTCAGAAGGTTCTGCGTTACTTCCCACTGACACCTAAGCTTCAACGCCTTTTTATATCAACTAAAACTGCATGATGGATGATATGGCACTAGGATTATAAATCTCAAGATGGAAGAATATGTCATCCTACTGATTTAAAGGAGTGGAAGAGATTTGACGAAAGAAATAATTTGTTCGCTTTAGAAGCAAGGAATGTGCGGTTGGGTCTTGCAAGCAATGGATTCAATCCATTTAAGAGTATGTACCTATCATACTCTATATGGCCAGTGGTAATGGTCACTTATAACTTACCTCCCTGGTCGTGTATGAGATCGTCATTCATGATGCTGACCCTATTAATCCCCAGTTCAAAACAACCAGGAAATGCAATAGATGTTTATCTCCAACCATTAATCGAAGAACTAAAACAGTTTTACTATACCAGCATGAAGATGTATGATACAGAAAAGAAAGAATTTTACAATATGCATGCAGCATTGTTGTGGACCATAAATGTCTTTTCGGCATACGAAAATTTGTTAAGTTAGAGCACTAAAGGAAAGCTTGCTTACCCAGTCTGTATGGAAGACACTCATCACTTACAACTGCCAGAAAGTAAGAAATTTTGTTACTTATAACATCGTAGATTTCTACCTATTGAACATAGATGGTGAATGTTATAGCTCAGGAGTAAATTTGATGGCAGGACATGTCAGTATTCAAAGAAAAATCAAAAGAATAAACTTAGTACAGATTCAATCAAGCTACCAGGTCAGGTTATAATGGAGAGATTACAAGAAATGGGTGAGATACAGCTGGGTCCACCATTCAAACAAGACCAGACGACCTTGAGGAATTCTGGCTTTTGAAAGAAAAGCATATTCTTTATGGAGCTACTGATGAGTTGTGACTCATCATAGCTAAATTAACTAAGTTAAGCTAGAAACTAGGTTAAACACTGTCAAATTAACATATAAAAAGGGTTAAGTGTGGGAAATAGAGAAAAAGACCTAAAACATCAATTTTGTGTTAAAAATGAATAATTAGGTTATTAAATGAGATATTCTTTTAAATAAGTTTAAATGGTGATCCAAGTGTAAATTGAACACACAAATGAGTTTAAAGGTTCAAATGAAAAGTGTAATTAACTTCTTAAATGTTCAATTAAGCTTCTATAAAAACTTCGGTGCATTTGGACATCATTAGGGCCTTGCAATTAAAGATTTACATTTTGGCCATTAGTACATCACATTTCATTCACTAGGAAACCTCTAAGGATCTATTTAAAGACCACAGGGACCTATTTATAAGCCCTTAAGGACTACTCTGAAATGTTTCTTAACCACTTATGGGCTTCTGTGTAATCTTTCCACCCGTTCGCAAGGGACCATCCTTGCAATTACACCAATAGATCACCTAGCCACCTGTAGCTGCACATAAGCATTGCAGTAGGGCATGAACTTGAGAGATCGCGACCGTTGATCCTCTACACCCTGTTCGATCTGTGGCCTACCTTGATTGGAAGCTTCATGCGACTCCATGCGTGCGATCACCACCTCACCCAGATCCCTTCCAACGACCACTTTTTGATTTGAAGCTTGCACGTGCTCTCTCCTCAAATCGTCATTGCCCAAAACCCTTGTGCCTATTTGCACCATGCGGTGAGGAGTTTCACTTTAATCTTCTACTTAAGGAGCTCCCCTGATCGCGTACGCGTCGATCGCTCCCTTCCCACCTGAGTGATCCCTTCGTCTATCCCTCCAGTAGCTCCCCCCTTTTCCTCGGTGGTCAGTGACAGAGGTCACTTTCCTCCCCAATTTCATCACCTTTAGCCATCGGCTGCTGACCCATGTGAGTCACCTTCATCCGCTGGAGGTCTTCTCCTATTTCGTCCTCCTTAGACTCCAGCTTTGGCTCCAGGAGAGTCCCCTTCCTTTGATAGTTAGGTTTTTATTACTTTCTTAGATTAGGTTTATTACTTTCTAAATTAATTGTAGTGATAATTAGAGTAGTTTAGCAGTAGAATTTAGACGTAGATTAGCCCTGATCTGATGCATGACTATAGTTGTTGATAGGGCTGATGCGAGGTTTTAGAAAGATGCGTTCATTGTAGTAATAAATCCTCAAAAATAGCTCGAACAACAGATAAAATTTATAACTCGAATGAAAGTCTGAGGTCATTCGCTGGGAGCAAATAGGAATTCAATCGCTAATCTCAATAAATAATGTAAATGAGCACAAGATTCAAACCAAATAATATCATGAAGTGAATAATAATTACTTAGAAATGATAATCAATGTAAAGAATGACTTGAAAAATAGTTATGCAGGGCAAAAAGAATCTCAAAGCAAAAACAATGGTGATTTAGATCACCAATTATTCAATTTAAGCATATATGCATTGAGTTCAAATAATGCAATAGTGTCATCAATCGTTCAAACTTAGGTACTCAAATATATTAGCATTATCAACTGCATCTAACCAAGTCAGACGTCGCTTTAAGCCATTAAACGACTTAAACATACATTTGCTACAGTACTTTCCCTTTTGTTTCTTATCTTCTTTCTCCTTTCTTCTCTTCTTTGTTCTTCACGCACAGAGGGAGGCAATCCCTCCAATGGCTAAGTGTCACAGGGAAACTTCTTCAGAGAGAAAAAACCCACTAACCCACGTGCTCTCTCTCCTTTCTCTCTCTAGGTTTCCTCTTCCTCACCTTCGCAAGGCCATCTCACTGGGTAATCGGATATTCAGGTAGAGCACACCTGAGACGAAGGCTGCTGGCCATGAATGGCAACCGAGCTGTGAGAGTTGGCTTAGGAGGGTAATCGGATCAGACCAGGCCCATGTGGAGAATGTCATGGGCAAGGCATGTGAGGGTGCAGGGACCTCACCCCCTGTGTGTTAGTTAAGGCGAATAGCTGAAAGCAAAAAAAACATTTATGTAATGCCGTACGCCTCTCCATGCCCGATGTGGGACTATCCCCACGCCTTCCATCTCGCGTAAAGTTGTAGCTGTTGCTTCGTAAAATTGGGTAGTTGTAGAGGTTGGCACCCCCAATCCAACACCTAGAAAACGTCATGAGCCTAGTTCGCAACACCTGAAGGGTGCACCTGGGGCGTTCGTTGCCTGGAGCTTGAAGAACGAGGTCGGAGATGAGCAACGGTGGCAGAGCTTCGGCAATAACTTGAAAAGAGTAACACGGGCTCAAAGGCCCCAATCAAATAATCCATGAGTATCGCCGAACCACATGGATTGTGGTGGTGGTAGTCTGGTGGCATGAGGGTGCGTGAGGTGGTGTGTCGAAGTAGGAGGAGGAGCGTAAAGGTGGGTGAGTTCGGTGGAGCGATGGAGAGGGTGAATGCCCTAATTGGTAGAGAGATTTTGTTGAGGGAGTCATGGTGATGCTGATGGGGGTGATAGCGGCGAGGTTCGTGCGGTGGAGCAGCGGTTTGGCGTCGCCGATGCTTCATCGGAGTGGAAGAAGACGGAGAGGGAGACGTGTGGTCAGCGGTCATTTTGAGAGATAGAAAGAGGGAAAGGGAAGTAGGGAGAGAGATAAGTCTACCAGACCTAATTTAGGGACGAAAAGGGGAAGGGATGCGATGTCGGTGTGATTGTAGATGCTATGGAAGATGAAACCTCCTTAGATGGATGCTGGCGAAGAATGAGGAAGATGGCCCTGGCTTTGGCACACCAGGTGCGAATGAAGGTGAGGAAGGTCGTGAACTGGTGTTGTGTGCGGAAAACTACGCGATCGAAGCTGGATATGAAAAACCCATCGTTGTAGTTTGATTTGCAAAGCAATCCATCGACAAATAAAATTTTACCGAAATTTGTAAAGAAATTCCAGGTCGAACACAGGGAGGCTACGTCGATCTAAAATCCTCGATTATATTTTTTTGGTATTTTTGTTTGAAAGTGAGATAATTACAATGGAATTGATATTAACACTAAGAGAGAGAGAGAGAAAATAATCACTTGATATAAGAATACTGTTTTTACAACTAGAAAGCAAGAAATGATTACAGCTAGAAAGTGGGAAATTCTATTCTAGAAAGCTATAAAAAGGGAGAGAGATGTTATCCTCCTCGACGATTGCTTGGAGGATGAGCCGGATGGAGCGATGCCTGGAAGACGGAGGATGGAGTGGGAAGAAGGAGGATGAAGTAGGAGGAAGCGAGAACCAGGCAACATGTCGTCATCGTCGTGGGATCCACTTCCGGAATGGGGGCAAGAAAACTTTGGATTTGGGTCTAAAGGAGCATCCCGGGTGTGGGACAAGCTTCTCTAGAGCTTTAGAGAGGGAGAGAGGTGAAGGAAGGGATGAGAATTTCATAGGATAGGGGTCTCCTATTATAGTTGCAAGGATTGGACATAATTTGGTCATTCCATATTCAAAAACATTAATATAGGTCTTTAGTAACGGATTTATTCGTCACTAAAGACCTGTTGTGGGTGACGTGTGCACGGGCTACACGTGCCTCCTCCTCTCCCGCATGCCTAATGCATGCACACGTCCAAGTAGTCTCAGCTGTCCAATCTCAAGATCGAACGACTCAAATCACTCCTTGCCTGCTTCAGCTTCGCGCACCCGTGCATAAGATCAGGCGTGAAACGGGGCGTCCAATTGCGTGTGAGCCTGATTAGACGATCTGGGCCATTTACAGTTGATCACGCGGTCGAGATTGCATGCATCCACGTGAGAAGAAGCGCTTCATGGTGGCTCGAACTCGTGCTCCTTGCATGCATAGTGCCTTAACCACTGTGCTACGTAGCGGTTTGAGGCGTGGTGCTGCTTTTGCGCTCGGCTAATCTTGGTTGTTGGATCTTCATCCAACGGTCGAGATCTCATGTCACACGAGCCTTCAAGAGTTGAGTGGAGGGGGGTGGCTGGGTGCGGATGGTTGGGATGGTGCCACGTGGCACCATCCTGACCGTCCATCTTCTTTGTGTGGTAGATGGTACCACGGATATTGAATTAGACCGATTTTCATGCCGTTAGGCTGCAATCGTCGCTCCGAACCCATCCATGCGATCAGATTTGTCGTCTGAAGTGCAGATTGACACCATCTTGGCCCTTGATCTCTGAGCTTCCTCTGGCTATATTTGGTGTTACGGATGTCCGATCAGGGTGATTTTGGAGTCGTTGAACTCCCGTCGTCCCCTTGATCAGATCGTATGGTTGGATCCTCGGTGCAAAGTCCTGATTAAAAGTCTCCTTGTCCCTGGCCATAAAAGGAGACAATTACTATACAATTTGTACAATTTGACCTAAATGCATGATTGTGCATGTTATGCAATATTTACAATGCATGATGCTAATATGACACTAAGAACATGCATTAATAGACATTTTTGGCTATTTAGGTGTATGCACTTCACACCCCCATGCTTATCTTTTGCTAGTCCCTAGCAAAAACTACATGCTATTTATAAAAGAACTAGGATTGGATTGCTCAGGCAAAAGTCATTTTCAACATTAAGAAATTTTTACTTAGGACCTGAACTTCAAAGACACAACAGTGCCTGAGTATCTACCACAATACAGACTACCTCAAGCCCTCGCCTTATTCAAAGAAGGATCTCTTTTTCTCTTTTTCTTCTTTTCTAATTTTGTTGGATTTTTTTTAGTTTAGGGTTTCAGAGTGGCTTTCTACGGCCACTCAACCCACCCAAGACTTGATGAGAGCCCTAAGTTCTAAGTATCTTTTTGTGAATGTGATAGACTCGTTGTTGACGTGGTCTCGATCGTGTTTTAACAGTTAATTACATCGAAGTATAGGTGATCAAGCGTCGTCAACAAATAAAAGTTTTATTACTCGAAAACCTAAGTATCCGAGGTCGAACACAAGGAGCAATTGGAATTTATTACTAATCTCAAGAATGTAATTGAACACTTAATTACTCAAAACGTAATTCAAATATAAATGCATGAGTTTGAAAAGTAATTGTGGCAAAAAAACGAAATTGGGCGTCTGATCATAGGATTAGACGTCTTAAAAATAGGTTTCCCTTCTCTTATTCTTCTTCTTCTAATTTTCTTCCTTTCCTCTTCTTTGTGCTTCTTTCTCTGCAGTATCTTTGCTTCTTTTCTTCTTATTTTCTTCTGCCTTGCTTCTTTCTTCTCCTGCAGTATCTTTCTCCTTACGGGTCCTTCTTCTTCCTTGTCTCTACTTCCTTGGTTCTATTTTCCTTTGCCTTCAGTGCCTCTTCTTCTTCTTGTCTTTACCTTTCTCTATTTCTTCTTTCTTCTTCAGTTCTTCTCTTTTTCCTTCGCCTCTTCCTTTTCTTCTCTTTTTCCTCTGCGAAGGCTTCCTTCCTTCTGCTTCTTCTCCTTAGCGGCTAAGTGTTGGCTTCTTTTCTCCTTCCTTCCCTGCACAAACCACAGCAAAGCAAAACCTATCCTTCTACCCACACCCGCGCGTCTCTCTCTCTCTCTCTGTGTAAACCACTCTTCAGCACGCTCCCCCAGAGCCGGGTAAACGGGTCGGATCTCGCGCCCGGGTCCAAGCACATCGACGTGAGGGTGGTGCGCGAGGAGTGCTCTCAGGGCAGTGTCGAGTCGGGTTGCCAGATCCGTGTGGTGAAATCATGGACAAGGCGGTGAGAGTAGGTGAGGGACTTCACCCTAAGTGCGTTCTGAGGCAACGAGCCCATATGACAAAAACAATAGAAAGGATACGCGCGTGTCGTGACTTACCGATGTGGGACTAAGCCCACTGCTTTCCCTCGCGTGCCCGCAGCAGATCGTGCCTTCAATTCCCGCAACTACAGGCTTTGTTGGCTTCACTTGCTGGGTCAACTACCTTCGCAAGACCTTCCCAAGTTGGCAGCACCTGGAAATCTGCAGTTCTGCTACCTGGATCAAGCGTGGAGCTTCCTTCGAGTTGCTGTCAATGGCGGCAAGAGCTTGAAATCTGTCTGACACAAAAATAGCCTCGCAGCCTAATCAGATCACCGAGGGACCTTCGCCGTGTCACGGCGAAGGTGAAACGCTAGGTGGCAGGCCGCGGGGCGGCCTAGGCGTGCGTGCCTAGGTCGCCCTATGGCCGGATGGATGGGTGTGTTTGGGGGACTGTTGTGGTGGTGTAGCGGGCCTATGGATGGGCGGAGGTTATTCAGTGAGGTGAGGCAGAGTTTATGCGATGGTCTGTGAGGCGTGTGGGGCTGCGGAGCGATGGGAGCGTCTCGCCGGAGGGTGACCGGAGATGAGGAAGGTGATGGTGAATGGCGGTGGCCAAGGGACGTTTGATGAAATAAAATGAGGGAGATGAAAGAGGGGATGGAGAAGAATAGTTTTAACCTAACTAAAGGGACGAAGGGGACCAGGAGGCGACCGGAAGTACTTGATGTTGCCGGAGAAGAAGACGTCCAGTGGAGGAAGACGGCGGCGACGACGGGGCTAGGGCAACGCGCGCGGGTGTTGC
The DNA here is from genome assembly GCA_037157565.1 of Thalassia testudinum. Lineage (NCBI taxonomy): Eukaryota > Viridiplantae > Streptophyta > Magnoliopsida > Alismatales > Hydrocharitaceae > Thalassia > Thalassia testudinum. The sequence continues at coordinate 14,541,143 of JAZHRO010000067.1, read as the reverse complement.
ACGTCTTTTGCCACCGATGTCTTGCCGGAGATGGAAGGTGGTTAGATACCCAAATCTCTCGTGCATTCGCATGAGAGATTGGGTGCAAATCAGGGGTTGTGATCGGGCTCAGATGGAAGGGGATTCCTTAGAGAATCTCCCTTCCAATTCTGGGAGATCTCTAAGGGATCTAAGAGTATCCCCCCTATCTTCCTCGCCGAAGGAGTCTCTCCCCAATAATGGCGGAGGGACCTGATTTTAAGATTGGTGAGGAGCTAGGGGGTTTATGTGATGATTTTCAAAAGATAGGGACCAAAATGTGATTGGGTGTACTAAATTGCAAAGTAGGTCAAGATGACCTTCCCTTAGGTCCAAATTTTGGTACAAATCTAATTTTGACCTAAGGAATCCAATGGTGAAGTTGGATTTTAGGTTTGACCACGTTTGACTGGATATTTTGCATAAAAACCTAAATTAGGTCAATTGATGAGCTAGGACCCTACTCTAGGTCAAACTACGCTCCAAAGGCCAAATTGAATGTTCTAAATCCTACGGAATATTTTTCCATGATTTTTAGAGGGTTTACTTGATTTTTATCCTGACCGAAACCTTGTTGAATTAAGCGGGTCTGTTTTAGGGTTACTAGATGTCATTTAATTCCTGGATTACATATGAACCCATTTCTGATTGACTCAACCCACTTTTTATCTCATTTAGACCATTTGACCTATGTTTTGTCTCTGAGAAATCCTTTTTATGTACTGCAATGGTAAAATTATAGTTTTAACCTTTATTTCATGTTTTCTTCTCATAACACTTATTCCTCCAATTAAGCCTTCTTCTAAGTTATGTAGGAGCTTTTATTCTCTTTATTAGGTCAAAATGAGTTAGTTATGGCTCATTATGAGGCTCTCATCACTCGTTGATCAGCAATCAAAATAGACTTCGGGTTTCTACGCCCCTAGGTGACCTTAAAAAGAATTCTGCCTAAAGGTGTATCTATACGACCAGTAGCTTTTTCCCTACTTTTAATTTTTATGGGGTCAACACAAGGGTGAATCCAATGTATATCTCCCCAGCTTATTCTACTTCTCCGCTTCTTCCTAAGCGATTTAGGAATTAAATGTGCATTTCCTGAACTGGGATCTGGACATCCTACTAATGGGCTGTTACCTATGATAACTTGCCAGCTATACTCGTGCGGTGAAGTGTGGCTTATTTCTTTTTGTTTTCTTTTATTTTCTTTTCTCTATTTCTTTTTCTTTTTCTTTTTCTTGTTCTTTCTCTTTTCTTTAAGTAGGTGGCTTCCCTAGTCTAAGATTTACCTAAAGGCAGCAGGAAAAGAATGGTCTAGTGGCTAAGCTCTGGACAACCTACCTATGGGCTGTTACCCACAATAACTTACTAGCCATACCACCATAGAAGGTTCATTAGCTACCCAATTTCTGTTAAAATCGTCGAATAACAAGTCATTGCAAATAGTGTGCAGATGTTTAGACTTAAAGTTTCCTCAAATCAGAGGCCAAGTTGATAAGTCGTGTACTTATCACCCCAACTTATTTAATCAAATTGAAATAGAATTCAAGATGGCGAGGACTCAATAAACAAATCCACAATTTAATGGATACCCGGGCTAATTAAGCCCAAGGACCTGAAGGGTCTTAGTGTTCAGATCCTACTATATTATTTCCTAAGATTGAAAAGTCCTAATGCCCAAGTAGTCTTTCCTAATTCAAATTTTTTTAAGAAAAATAAGTAGAATTTACAAGAATTCATAGAGCTGACAAAATGATTCAGAAATGAATCCACCCCCCATGCCTAGCTGATGCAATGTCCGCATTGAGAATCAAAGACATGAAAGGAAGGGTAGAATGTAGAAGATATCACCTGAATATGATGCTTGGGTCAGCTCTGAGTCAGACTGTACAACTGCTAAGTTTAATGCCATCAGCTAGGTGAAGTCCAGCCAAAGAAATTACAATGTGATTAGAGCAACCGTGTCTAAGATAGATTTTGGAACAATATGGTCAAAAAAAAGGCTTCAGATGTTAACCATTGACTTTAAATGAATTACCCATCTTCGGGTCAGAGATTTGAACAACCCCATTTGGAAATATCTGATCGATGATGAATGGCTCATTCCATTTTGACCTAAGTTTGCCGGGAAAGAGCTTAAGTCGAGATCAAAGAGCCAGACCTTCCGGTTCAGCTCAAAGCTCTTGCGGGATATCAATTGGTCATGAAGAGCTTTGGTTTGAGTCTTATAGATCTTGGCATTCTCGTATGCGTTGTTTCTAAGCTCCTCCAACTCAGATAGTTAGAGTTTCCTAGTCTTTCCGGCTAAACTCAAATCTAGATTACACTGCTTGATTGCCCAGAATGCCCTATGTTCAATTTCTATGGGTAAATGGCATGCCTTTCCATACACCAGACAAAATGGTGACATGCTGATAGGTGTTTTGTACGCCGTACGGTAAGCCCTAAGAGTGTCTTCAAGCATTTGAGTCCAGTCTTTATGATCAGGCCTAACTATTTTTTGTAGAATATTCTTGATCTCCCGATTAGAGATCTCGGTCTGTCCATTCGTTTGGAGATGGTAAGGTGTGGAGATTCTGTGATTTACCCTATATTTTGCTAGTAAATTATAGAACTGGGCATTAGTGAAGTGAGTACCACCATCGCTGATGATGGCCCTCGGAATCCTGAACTGACTAAAGATGTTCTTCTTGATGAAATCAATAACCACCTTGTGGTCATTGGTTCGGGTGGGAATAGCCTTGATCCACTTGGGCACGTAATCAACAGCGACAAGAATGTACTGGTGTCCAAATGAAGGGAGGAAGGGTCCAATGAAATCAATGCCCCAAACGTCGAAGATTTCGACAAGAAGAATCGGGTTTAGAGACATCATGTCTCTCTTGGTTATGCTCCCAAGTGCCTGGCATCGGGAACACAACCTCGAGAATTCCTGGCCATCCTTAAATAAAGACGGCCAATAGAATCCAAATTGCAAAATCTTTGCAACCGTCTTTTTCCTGAAGAAATGTCTACCACACGTAGATGCATGGCAGAACATAAGTATACTTTTGAATTCATTCTCCGGAACACATCGGCAAATAATCTGATCAGAGCCGATGTGGTACAGTTCAGGGTCCTCCCTGAAGTAATATTTGGCCTCAAATTTAAGTCTATCTCATTGCTGCTTGGTTCAATCCTAGGGGATTTGACCAATGGCCAAATAATTTACAATGTCAGCAAACCACGGGGTTTAGACACCCAAAACTGCAAGGATAGTCTCGTCCGAAAAAGTATCAGCAATTGGAATATCTGGATGAGAAGAATCACTCAGAAGTCTCGAAAGATGATCCACTACCACATTCTGTGCCATGGATTTATCTTTGATTTCAAGATCAAATTCTTGAAGCAAAAGAATCCATCAAATAAGCCGGGGTTTGTCATCCTTATTGGCCAAGAGATGTCTCAAGGACGAGTGGTCGGTATATACTATGACATGAGACCCTAAGAGATAAGCCCTGAATTTCTCTAAAGAAAATACTACAGTAGCAATTCTTTCTCAGTAACAGTGTAATTCCTCTGGGCCTCGTCCAAAGTTTTGCTAGCGTAGTAGATGACAGAGGGCTTCCTATCGATCTTCTGACCCAAAACAACCCCGAGCACGTAATCAGAAGCGTCGATCATGATCTGGGGCTATCCAAACCGGTGGTTGCAACACCAGAGCACAAGTGACTGCTATTTTAAGAAAATCAAATGTCTTACGGCATGATTCATTAAAATCAAACAATGCATCTTTGGCGAGAAGGTTGCTCAGAGGTCGAGCAACCTTAGAGAAGTCCTTGATGAACCTCCTATGGAATCCTACATGACCAAGAAATGATCGAATTTGTTTGACAAATGTAGGAGGAAGCTTAGAGATAGCATCAACCTTAGCTTTGTCAACTTCGATTCCCCGTTCAGAGATTACATGACCTAAGACGATGCTTTCTTGTGTCATGAAATGACTCTTTTCCTAGCTAAGGACCAGTCTTGTTTCAATGCATCTTTTAAGGATCATTTCAAGATTAGCTAGGCAAGAATCAAACAATTCTCCGAAAATAGAGACACCGTCCATGAAGACTTCCATAAACTCTCCCACCATGTTAGAGAATATGGCTAGCATACACCTTTGAAAAGTCACGGGTGCATTGCATAAGCCGAATGGCATCCTACGTAAAGAAAAGGTTCCATAGGGACAGGTGAAAGTCATTTTTTCCTGATCCTCAGGATGGATAGGGACTTGATTGTATCCCGAGTAACCATCTAGGAAACAGAAGTACTTCTGCCCAGCTAGTCTTTCAAGGATTTGATCGATAAAGGGAAAAGGGAAATGATCCTTTTTCATGGCTGTGTTTAGCTTCTTGTAATCAATGCAGACCCTCTAAGAGGAAGCTGAACGAGTTGTGATAGATTCTCCTTTCTCATTAGTCAAACGGTAATCCCAGCTTTCTTGGGAATAATTTGCATAGGACTTACCCAAGGACTATCATAGATCGGATAAATGATTCCTGCATCGAGCCACTTGATAATTTCCTTCTTGACCACTTCTTGTATATTAGGATTTAATCTCCTTTGCATTTGGCGAGAAGGGTAGGATCCATCTTCCATGACTATTTTGTGATTGCAGTAAGATGGCTCTATCCCCCTAAGGCCATGAATGGTCCAACCAATTGCCTCCTTGTGTTCCTTTAAGACCTTGATCATTTAATCTCCTGTTCCGTAGTTAATCTAGCACTGATAATCACAAGGAGCGTCTTTTGTGGTCCCAAAAATTGATATTTCAGACTCTCAGGCAATGGTTTCAGTTCAAGCTGGGACGGGTTTAGAATTGAAGGTAAGGATAATGCTGATGAAGATTCATCAAGAGGAAGAGGCTAAAAGTGAACAAAATCAATAACCTCTTCATAATGTGGGGGGTTTGCCACAGAGGGTTGTGGGTCAGATCCATCACAACAGGTGGAACTTTCGATTGCAGAAACCACCATACATATTTCAATATTCAAGTTGTCTTCCTCAAGTTCCTCTATAAATCCACAATCCTTGAATTTATTAATCACCTTAAAAATATCCAATTTCAATTTCTGTTCCCCAAAGGTGATTTCCATGCTACCGCTCTCATAGTTGATATTAGCCTTAGCGATAGCCAGGAACTAACGCCCCAAAATGATGGGCATGTTCCTTAAATTTTCAGATACATCCATGTCAAGGACAAGGAAATCTACAGGAAAATAGAAATCCTTAACCTTGATGATGAGAACCTCATCATAAACCCTAACTAGCAAAATCTAACCCTGAGATGTGAGAAAAAGCTCCTACATGACCCAAAGAAAGGCTTAACTCAGAGAATTCTGAGTTTAAGAATAAAACAAATCATAAGGGGTAAAACTATAATTTCACCAACGTAATTTGCAAACATGGTAATTAAGGGTCCAAACACAGGTCAAACAAGCTTAACAAGAAAGAAAGTGGGATGATCTGATCTAAATAAGGGTTGTTGCAACTTCTAGGAATTAAATGACATTCTGTAACCCTAAAAGAAACCCACTTCAATTCATGAGGTTCGATTTAGGACAAAAATCAACTAAACCCTTTAAAATTCATAGAAAAGTGTTCTTTAGGGTTTAGAACCTTCAATTTTGCCTTAGAAACCTATTTTGACCTAAAAAGAGAACCATGCCCAATTAATAACTTAATTTGGGTTTTTACGTAAATTGGCCAGCCAAACATGGTCCAACCTAGAATCAAAATTCAGCATTAAAATCCTTAGGTTCAAATTGGTCTTGTATAAAAACTTGAGCCTAAGAAGAGACCTCCTTGACCGACTTTACAATTTGGTCCTCTTCATTTACTTTTTGACCCTTATCTTTTGAAACCCTTACATTTAGGCCCCCAACTTTTCATCATTCTTTGCAGAACGCTCCTCCCTGCAAACTCTATGCAGCACCATGCTCCGGTGACCTTGCGCGGAGCATGGCACCGTGCAGAGAAAGGTTACCGCCCTACAAAGCAGAAGCGGGGTTCCCTGCGACATCCTCTGTCGCAGGGACCCTCCCATGCCCTCTGTCGACCACCATACCTTCCGTGCGAACGCGCGGAAGGTATGGGTGTCATCTCCGGCCGCACTCCAGCAAGGTTGGCACGTCGCCAGCCTGCCTCTCTCTTTGCACCAACCCCTTTAAAGGACCGGCACCCCCTGTCGGCTCCTTCAAGCTTTTCTTTGACAGAGAACCCCCACCCCTTCATCCCTTCCTCCTCCGTCAGAAGGCCCGAAGCTTCTAGCGACTTCCTCCTCTTCCTCCTTGTCGCTCTGCTGCCTTACCTGCAGCAGGGTTTGCCTTGCTCCCTCTTCCGCGCTGGGTTGTACCTGCCGGTGCCCTCTGCCTACCTCCTCGTCGTCGCACTCCTCCTCCAGGGCTCCTTCTTCTCCAGCTCCGGTAGGTACGAATTGGCTGCTCCGCCCTCCCCCTTCGTCTAATACTTAGGTAAATAGCTTCCTCTCCCCCTCCCTTACATTTTCCCTCTCTTAATTTACCTTTTTACTCCACTGCACGCGACTTCCACCTCCACCTGCTCCGTCTTCAACCACCTTCTCCGGCGAGTCCATTCCACCTCCACAGACCTCCTCACCCCTCGCCAACTACCCCAGAAGCTTCTCCTCACTCCACTCAACCAAACCCCTCTCCCCATTCACTGCCAACCACCGCCCGACCACCCCCCTAACAAACCCATCTTCTCGCACACAGTCTGACCTAGGGCTACCTCCACACACGCCCCCGTGGCTAGCCAACCCCCTCCTCACCTTCGTCATGATACGGCGAAGGTTTTCTGATGTTCTAACAGAGCCGCGAGGCAGTTTTCGTGCTTTCAGGTTCAGAGCCAGCTCCGCCATTACTGTCGAGCTTGGTCAAGCTTGCTCATAGCTCCAGGCCTCCGCAGCCCTAGGTGGGAGTCCCAGGCCACGCAGAAAGAACTCACGCACGGTCCCAGGTCCCCAATTGAAGGCGTGACCTCGTGTATCACGGTAATCGCCAGGATTCCTGCTGCGAGCATTCGTGAAATTTAGGTGGGACATTTAGTCCCACCTCGGAAGTCCTGAAAGCGCCGCAGCTGAATAAATGGAAAAAGTGTATTAGGCTTATCGCCTTCTAACACAGGGGTCAGGTCCCTCTCACGCACGCTGCACACCATGCGCTCGCTCACCCTCGCCCGCACTCATGCCACGCGGGTCTGGACAAGATCCAATTACCCAAACCGCGCACTCCTCACCCACCACCGCACGCTGGTGAGCCTGGTCTCGGGCGCGATACCCGTACCCGATTACCTGGCTCTGGGAGAGCGGTCCTAAGAGAGAAATCTGAGAAAGTGAGAGACGCGGGGAAGGGTAGGGGTAGGTTTTGCTCTAACACTTGTGTGAGCGTGCAGGAACAGAAGGAGAAGGAAGGAAAAGAAGAAGGGAAGCGGCCAAAGCCTCAGCCGCTCAGGGTAGCTGAAGAAGAAGAAACGAAGGAGAGAAATAGAAGAAGAGAAGAAAGGCACTGTAGCAAACCTACAGTTAAGTCGTCTGACCACTGCATCAGACGACGGAAGGGCAGTGGCCAGAACAGAAAGAAGAGAAAAGAAGAGGAGCTGTAAGGGAAGAAAAGAAAGAAGGAAGCAGAGAAGAAAAAGAAGAAAGAAGACTGAAGCTGCAAGCAAGAAAAGAAAGAAAGAGAAGAACAGAAGAAAAGAAGCAGAAAGAAGAAGGCTGAAGAAGAAGAAGAAGTCAGAGAAGAAGAAGATTACCACAGCTGCAGAAGAAGAAAAGAAAAGAAAGAAGAAGGAAGACTCTGCAGGAATAAGAAAAGAAAGAGATCAGCTGAAAGAAAAAGGACAGAAAGAAAAGGAGGAGAGAAGAAGAAGAAGCCAAGAGAAACTCTAGCTCCCTCTCTGTCTCTCTCTCTCTCTCTTATTTTGTAACATAATAGAGAACTTAATTAGACTTTTAGAAGCATAGTTGCTCCCTAAGTTCGACCTCTGGAAAACCTTGTTATCCCGAGCAAAAAAATCTTGTATTAAACTGATAACCGTTATGTCATATACTACAACGAATATAAATAGAGACAGAAGTCACGTCACCACTTGACAATAACATCTTTAATAATGCCTCGCGGATTTGTCACCGAACGGTCCGCTAACTGCAGCGTTACTGAAGTTGATCGAAGTTCACTTAATCCAAACTTCTCGAAAAGAGAAGTCAGAATTAGGTTAATAAATGCACCTAAATCCAGAAGTGCCCTATCAAAACTGTAATCTCCAATGACACAAGAAATCAAAGGAGCACCTGGATTGCTCTTTTTCTGAGGAAGGTGATGTAGGATAACAGAACTAGCCTGCTCGGAGAGTACCACCTTCCTCAGAACAGATTCCCTCGACTTACGCTTCTGTGTGTATAAATCCTTTAAATATTTAGCATAAGCCAATATGTGTTTGATAGCACCAAGGAGCGGGAAATTGATCTCGACATTCTTGAATATATTCAAGAGGTCCTCGTTACTATCAACAGGCTTCTTCTTCCTAGGTTTAATCAAGGCCTCAGGAAAAGGAACATGAGTTAGATCTTTGGAATCAGGTTCCTGAGCCTTGATTTCTTCTTCAGAGTTCTCCTTTCTCTCCTCAGGATCTCTAGGATTGGGTATCTCAGAATAGTGTGGTTGTGGATCCTAAGTTTATTTTCCACTCCTCAAGGTAACAGAATTAGTAGATGCATATGGGTTTGGGTCTTGGGGAGTGTTAGAAAAGATTGGAGGGGCTTCATTACCTAGAAACCTTTGATTTGAAGAAGCAGAAGAGGAAGAACCCTGCTCAACCACCTGAGCATGTGTGTGTGGGTTCCTTTGATTCCCGTACCCTTAGGCTTATTTACCTGGATTCTGGATATTACGCGGGTTGGGTACGGGTTGAGATGGCAGAGATCCAAGTTGACGAGAATTAGCAATGAACCCAGTTTGTAAGTTGTCCAGTGAAGTTTTCATTTTCTGCATGAGGTGGAGCATAGATCCTTACATTTCTACCATCTGTCGATTCAAATCAGCCTACCCTACGAGTTGACGGGCATTCCAAGCTGGCTAATTGACCTAATTCAGGGGCAGCTGAGTGTAAACATGACCCTGACCCATTGGTCTTTGCGGAGCATAGTTGCTGGGTGGGAATTGAGTCTACTGCCCTGAGTTCTTCCAGGAGAAGTTAGGGTGGTTCCTCCAACCCAGATTATAAGCATTGGAGTAAGGGTTGGACCTAACGTTCTCCTGTACAGCATAGGCATCCTCATAGGATGAGGATGGAGAGAAAGAAAGGGAGGGATCAGAGAAACTGGGATCAAAGATCCTAGTTTGGAACCCGTGGGGTTCCAAATAATGCTGGCTTACAAGTTGAGCCGCATCCAGTTGATTCACGAACTCCCATTCAGAAGGAGCTCACGACGAATGGAATTCTGAATTCTGGGATTGAGTGGATAGAGAATTATTCATTGAGTTTCCAGCCATCCACTTCTCCATCCTTTTAGTAACCAAGTCCACCTTATCTAGTTTATTGCAAATCAGTTCCATATCGAATGAATGAGAGTCGTGGACTTCATTAACACTCAATCTAGGTTGTCGGGACCGGTTAAAAGTATCCATGGAGGCATGATTGATTGAATTTTCACTCATCTCCTCAAACAAATCATGCGTGCTATCTGCGTCTTTATTGAGGACATTGCCTCCGCAAGAAGCGCCCATGTGATTTCTGAGTTGCTCAGTCAACCCGTGGTAGAAGATCTACACGAGCTACCATTTTGGCACCTCGTGATGTGGACACTTCCCAATAAATCTTGGAATCACTCCCAGGAAACATGAAATTGCTCCCTCGACCACTGGGTGAAGGTAGTAATCGCCTGTCTCAGAGCATTGGTACTTCCGACAGAGAAGAATTTCTTCAGAAAAGTCGATTTCAGATCGTTCCATGTTGCAATCAGCCTTCCTATGGCCCTGTACCAATGAGCGACTTTATCCCTAAGAGAGTGGGGAAAGAGCCTCATGATCATTTGCTTTTCATTCACGTTTCATGCCTTGGTGGTCTGGACCAAAGTGGTCAAGTCCTCCAAATGCTGAAACGGGCCTTCAGAGCCAAGCCCATGAAAATGTTTGATCAGGCTTAACACATGCGGCTTGATTTCTACGTCTCCGACAGGAATCTGGATGCCGGGACATTCCCCGTAATTTGAAGGATCATAAAAATCCTTCGAGGGCTAAGCACCCTGCATTCTCTGGAGCCACTCTTGCATTCTCTGCATTTGTTCCAGCTATCTTTGAAACATCTCCTGTGGAGTCTGAGGCAGAGGAGGTCATTGATCGACCATGGGATCAATTTGGCCAAAATCCAATCTACGCCTCCTAGAATACTCTAGTGGTCCTTCCAATCAGGATTCAATGACCTCCTTCCAAGCATAAAGTAGGAAGAGGTTGGAAGGACTAGGGATAAGAACCCTGCAACACAACAAAATAAGCCTATCCTTAAGTGGGGTAGCCTAAGGATCTACAGACTCTCAAAATCCATCTTAAGATTATAGACGATTTACTCTACTTGCGTCCAATCAATCCAACTAGTTAGGAGGGACTAGGGAGAAGGTTCTTCCTTCGGCTTGCGCTTCCGGTTACTAGTGTAACCCTCAGCTGCGGTCGTTTGACGCTACTCCCCTAACTAGACATCAGACTGATTGGTACAAGCAGGTTAATCGTAAATAATCTCAGATTGGGCCCCGAAGAGCAAATCAGTCCTTAAGGCCAACGTCTACTTGATTTTATTTAGGCCTAGGATTGTAGTGCTTATGGAATATGGTGGGCCCTTAAAATGGGTTGTGCCCTTAATGATTGATTGAATATGTGTGAGTGCATGCACAACCAGGGTTTTCAAGCAAGATTATTTTTTATGAGTGGATTTTAAGGTTCAAATCTTGCTTAAGTAGCTTTTAGGGTTTGGAATTAGGTTAATTTAATCAAATTTCGAGGCAAACCAGATTTTCAAACACCGGTGAAGATCCTTTTCCTTTTGAAATCAAAAAGTAAAGTGGAGTGCCTGATATTGACCTAAATTGAAAACCCTAAAGGGAAGCTACTTGGTGAGCTGATTTTAGATTAAGAGGTGCAGCTCAAACAACTCAAATAATTGGCCAAAATTGCACCATTGAGTTAGGCACACAAAATGATTGACCTAGACTGATTTCTACTCTTTTATATGTTGATTTACATGTACCGGTTCCACATATCAGAATCCCGGTTGAGTAGATAAAAATCAATTAGGTTATGTGCCTTGAATGTGGGTGTATGTAGTGTGTGTGTTGATTTACCCCACAAGAAATATCTTTTTGTTATTTTTTTTTTTATGAGGGTGAGATGAATGTGGGTGGAAATCTAAGCAACCAGACTAACCCTAGGATTTATGCAAACACCTAGGATAATTGGGGTTTGAATTAATGTTGTGAATTGAAATCTATGGAGGAGGAAGAATGGGGAGCACTTACAGTTATCTTCAACTGCACTTTACTTCGATCTACCGATTCAAGATTCCCTGTTAAGGTACCTGCAAAACAATAGATGAGAAATAAAGCAATCTAGAAAATAATAAAGTGCGTGAAATGCGGAAAGAAAATCGAAAATCATTTCCTCCCCGGCAATGGTGCCAAAATGTTGTGTGCAGAAAATTACGCAATCGAAGTTGGATTTGAAAAACCCATCATTGTATTTCGACTTACGAAAAAATCGGTCAACAAATAAAATTTTACTGAAATTCGTAAAGAAATTTTGGGTCGAACAACGGAGGCTGCGTCGATCTAAAATCCATGATTATGTTTTTTTGATATTTTTGTTTGAAAGCAAGATAATTACAATGGAATTAATATTAACACTAAGAGGGAGAGAGAGAAAACAATCACTTGATATAAGAATACTTTTTTTACAAGTAGAAAGCAGGAAATGATTACAACTAGAAAGTGGTAAATTCTATTCTAAAAAGCTATAAAAAGAAGGGAGAGAGATGTTATCCTCCTCGACGATTGCTTGGAGGACGAGCCAGACAGAGCGACACCTGGAAGATGGAGGGCGAAGCAGGAAGGAGGATGAAGTAGGACGAAGTGGGAACAAGGTAGCACATCGTCGTTATCGCGGGATCCACTTTCAAAACAGGAGCGAGAAAACTTTGGATTTGGCTCTAAAGGAGCATCCCGGGTGTGGGATAAGCTTCTCTAGAGCTTTAGAGAGGGAGAGAGGTGAAGGAAGGGATGAGAATTTCATAGGGTAGGGGTCTCCTTTTATAGTTGCAAGGATTAGGCGTAATTTGGTCATTCCATATTCAAAAACATTAATATCAGGTCTTTAGTGACGGATTTATTCGTCACTAAAGACCTATCATGGGCGATGTGTGCACACGTCGGGTGCGCCTCCTCCTCTTCCACGCACCTAACACATGCACACATCCAAGTAGTCTCGATCGGACGGCTCAGATCACTCCTCGCCTGCTTCAGCTTCACTCACCCACATGTGAGATTAGGCATGAAATGGGGCATCCAATTGCACGTGCCCCTGATTGGACGATCTAGGCCATTTGCAGCTGATCGCGTGGTCGAGTTCGTGTGCGTCCACGATAGAAGAAGCGCTCCACGGAAGCTCGAACTCGCACTCTTTGCACGCGTAGCACTTTAACCACTCCGCTACGCAGCAGTTTGAGGTGCGACGCTGCTTTTGCGCTCGGCTAGTTTTGGTCGTTGGATCTTCATCCAAAGGTCAAGATCTCACATCACGTGAGCCTTCAGCAGTTGAGAAGAGGGAGGTGGTCGGGTGCGGATGGTTGGGATGGTGCCACATGGCACCATCCTAACCGTCCATCTTCTTTGTGTTGTAGATGGTGCCACGGATGTCGGATTGGACCGATTTTTGCGCCGTTAGGCTGCAATCGTCGCTCCGAACCCATCCGTGCGGTCAGATTTGTCGTCTGATGTGCGGATTGACACCATCTTGGCCCTTGATCTTTGAGCTTCCTCTGATTATATCTGGTGCTACGAATGTCCGATCAAGGAGATCTTGGAGTTGTTGAACTCCTGTCGTCGCCCTGATCATATCCGTATGGTTGGATCCTCGATCTGAAGTTCTGATTAAAAGTCATCTTGTCCCTGGCCATAAAAGGAGACAATTACTATACAATTTGTACAATTTGACTTAAATGCATGATTATGCATGTTATGCAATATTTACAATGCATGATGCTAATATGACACTAAGAACATGCATTAATAGACATATTTGGCTATTTAGATGTATGCACATCACCTAGCCAATGTGGTCATTGGCTGGCTGTAGGACGATGGGGAAGAGGTCTGCCGGAGCTAAGTCGGAGGAGGGCCAGAGGTGGAGTTTCGAAGAGATTTGTGGCCCTAAAACTAGCTGTGAAGATGCGCAAGGCCACAAAGGTTGTTTTATAGGGCTCTAGATGGAGTTCCAAAATTGGAAACAAGCTTAGAAACTTCGAACTCCTCGTCGACATAGGATACCCATTCAATCAAATCATTCGCACGAGGATTTTAGGATCCTTGGATGGGCTCATTTGGAAGGAAATTACTTGATGAGTTTCCCTTTCAATTTTGAGAGGGATTCGTCAAGAAATCACGGAGATCTTGCCAAATTAAGGTCACCAGAGCTTTAGGATTAGCATTTCATGGTATTAAGGACCTATTTGAAGAAGGAGACGATAAAGTTGGGGACCTATTTGTAAATGATTCAAAAGTTAGGGGCATGTGTGTGAGAGAAAAGACTTAGACAGAACCAAATTGCAAACTAGGTTAAGATGATCTCAGATTGAGTCTAAATTTTGGTAAAAACCTAATTTGGACCAAAGGAATCTAATGGTGAAGTTAGATTTAGGTTTTGACTATATTTGATTGGATAAATTGCATAATTACCCAAATTAGGGCAAAAGTTTGTCTGAAACTAAGACGTGTTCTGATGGACAAATTGAAGGCATTAAACCCTAAAGAATATTTTTCTATGAATTTTAGAGGATTTAGACGAATTTTATCCTGACCAAAATCTCAGTTAATTAAGCAGGTCTGTTTCTAGTGTTTTGAAAGTCATTTAATTCCTGTAACACGCGAAAATCCATTTCTGTCTGCACTGACTCAATTATTAGACTCTTAAGACCATTTGACCTTTATTTAACCCCTAGAGAAACCCGTGATTGTTCTGCATTCATGATATGATGGTAAAATTATAGTTTTAACCTTAGTTTCTTGTATTTTCCTTAGAATGGATTTGCAATGAATTACAGTCCTCTGGCGGTTATGTAGGAGCATTTAATGATGGAAATTAGCTAAATAAAGCTAGATATGATTGATGATGACGTTATCATCATACCCCCATGCCTAACTTTTACTAGTCCCTTAAGAAAATCTTACGGAATGAACTCAAATTCTATACCATGTGTTCAGTTCTCTGATGTGTGCTTTTTTCTTGTATAAATTAGGTCAGAATGCCAATAGTAGGCCTGGAGGTACTCAAGTACCAACCAAGATCTAGACCTGACCATCTCTAGTCTCAGTCTGCTGCAAAGGTTTCTAAGGCCCACAGGAACTAACATAAGGTTTGTTGAACTCTGTGGCTAAAGCACCCGTGCTTAAAGTATGTTTACACCCGATTCAGTTTGCAGTGCATTTTTGTAAGAGAGTGACAGAAGATATTTTTTTTTTTTGGAGAGTTCTCTCTCTTTTCTTTCATTATTTCTAGCTTTGGATTGGCTTTACAATACAGTCTGTATCAGATTCCTCGCTCTGACCATCAATCCTCGTAGGGTCCCTAGATTTCGATGCTTCGGGATAGCACCGCCCATGGCAACCCCTAGAACCCTGGTTTTGACACTTCAAGATAGTGCTGCCCATGGTGTTCTGTAGCTAAATTTAGGCCTTGGCAATTGACATTTTGGGATAATCCCGCCCATGGCACCTGAATTAGCATAAGGTGCTTACATACCCCCAGTAGGATATTTAGATATCCTAGGAGACAAGTACCAAGGAGACGATATGTTATTGCGCATCTTCGAGGGGAATTTCCGGCCCCTCCACACTGGGAACTCATCCAAATCAACTTGTGTTGATAAGCTTCTCCTAATCTAGGTGGCTCTTCAAAACAGAATTAACGCATTTGCATGATTTTGGTAATTAAGCGCATTGAACCAGACTGTGTGTGGATTAGGATGCTTAGGTTACCGAGTCCTGCAAACCAAAGGTCAATTAACAAGGTCGAATAATCTCTAAGCCTTAGAACTAATACTTAAGCTTCGCATTTTCCTCAACCTCCTGAGGACTATCCAGTTCTTAACGAATACTTGAATTTTTAAGCCTAAAACAAGTCCAAGAGGCTTAAGATCAACGTTCATACCAACCTCTGTGTCTCTTAGCACTTTTTATCATTTATTTTTTTCCTTTGATTTAATCTACAACTAAGTAGATTCCTTAATCTTTTGCTAATGACTATCTCTTTTTATTTCAAATTGTTGCTCCTTTTTGACATTTAAATCACCTCCCCTTTTCCTCCTCAAGAATGATATGCAATTTGATCTTTCAAAATTTCCTTCCTTCTCCATTTTTTTTATTTTTTTTCAATTTTTTTATTTTTTTGATTTTTTGGAATATGTATTTTTTTTGTTAGAATCCTTCAAAACTGTGAATTTTTGTGTGTTTGTACTTTAACACCCCCCATGCTTAAGTTTTGTAATGTCCTCATTGTAAACGGAGGGTATGAAATAGTTAAGGTTCAAGGATTAGAACAAGATTATCAGGTGGGCGAACGTGTCGAGATGACTATTGCGGATGAGTTCAAGCTCTAATACGAGTACCAGAGGTGGGATCAACTGTTCTAAAATTGAACTTAGAGTGCAATAGACGTGAAGTACTAAAACAATAATCAAAAGGATCTCGGGTTTTTGGATTGACAGGTTGCTTCCCGTTAAGCACTAAATTCAATGCCTTCAAGCGAGCAGAACATGGTATGGAGTGGTCAAATCATACGAGTTTAGTAGAACAAGCACCTTGATCAATAGCCTGGTTGGTCCAAACAGGTGCTAGTTCAGATCAGCAGGCTGATGATGCAACCCAAACCCAATTAATATGGTGGGTTGATAGATGTGGATCAAAAGATGTGGTGCCCACCAGATACTATGGAGCTCAAAAGGATGTGGAAGTGAAAAATTAGGCTTTGGCTAAGTTGAGTCAGCCTGGTCAGAGTAAGGATCCTCAAATGAAAGAGAATCAGTGGAGGATGTGAGATCCTTATGAGGGTGATCAGAGAAGGATGGGGCATGATTTGTAATTTGATCGATGTCCTAAACCCGATAAAAATGTGGAGGAGAATCATGTGCAACTGGCTCATTGAGAGGAGAATCAAAGTAGAAATTGAGTTCAGTTGCAGGTTGGGGTTGAAAATGGGTTTTGGAAGGCTCTGCATATGTTGCAGAAGAGGTGGCTTCAAGAATAATTGTATGTGAGGGCTCTTCTAGAAAGTGTTCAAAGGTAGGTTCATCTAGAGGTCATCATAATAGCCATCAAAATCAAAGGTAAATACTTGAAGAGTGTTGATAGGATCAAGGAAATCTGGGTCAAGAAAAGATTCGAACTCTGGGTTGTAGACACTCAGCAATTTCTGTTTCTCATTCCTGAGGATCAAAAAGAAATGATTCCATCACAATGAAACTTGATTTTGAATCAATGATCTCAGGATCAGAAACCTCAGAGTCAAAGTCAAAGAATGGATCATGTATGCTGAGGTCGTAGATTGGCTCATAGTTGTCAGGAAACAAAGGTTCTCCGAAATCAGAGTAAGATTCAAAATCATCAGAGAACAAAGGTTCTCTGAATCAATATGAAGTGTGCATATTGATTCGTCCCACAGAAAGTATCTTTTTTTTTTTTTAAATGCAGGGGTGAGGTGGATGAAGGTGGCAAACAAGACAAACAATTCTATTCTAGGGTTTATGCAAACACCTAAGTAGATTAGGTCTTGGTTATGAGTGGCAAAATGAACTAGTAGGGGGTAATGCGGGGGACACCTACAAAGTACTCTACCCGCACTTTACTCCGGTCTACCACACTTAGATCTCCATGCTAGGGTACCTGCAAGACAGTAGATCAAAGACAAGCGTGGCTAGTGCTATGTAAATGCAAAGAAGCACAATAAATAATAAAGTAAATTCCATTACCTCCTCGGCAAAGGCGCCAAAATGATCGCACATGTTTCGCGAGTTTGAAATCAAGGTTACAAGTAACCCGTCGTCGTAGTTGCAAAACTTATGATCAAATAAAATTTATACCGAAACTCCAAGGGAGTCCTGGGTGGAACATAGGGAGGAAACGTTTACTTTAATTGAAAATCATGCTTCAATTTGTTTCTTTTTGGTGTTTTAGGGTTTTGTTATTTTTTTGTGTTTTTGAAAAAAGAAGACTAGCAAAATAAATCACAAGAGATATGGAACAAATATGACATATATCATGAATGTCTATTACAATAATCTACGAAAGCATAAAAAGAGATGGAGGTGAGAAGAAATCTCCCGAAGTAGCTATTTAGTGAGACGACGGTGCTTGGCGGAAGCACGGACAAAGGAGGTGAGGAGCGAGACGACAGAGGTGAGATGCAGGAGGACGTTGGGTAGAGGAAAGCTTCAGCGTAGCTCCAGAATGGAGGTGAGGAGGCGGAGATGATCTGCTATTGGAATGAAGGTGAGAGGACAACGCCAAGGTGACCTATGAATGGTGATGGGAAGAGGGAGGAATATTTGGTGAGGCAGAGGTTCTCTACACTAATAGGTGCCTTGGGAGCTTGAGAGTAAGCTCTAATGGAGCATTGGTAGGCTTGGTAGAGCTTAGGAGTAGATGGGAGTAGAGTAGGTAGAGATGAAGAGGAATGGGGGGGTGTAGGGGTGTTTATATAGTGGAGGGAAGAAGAGAATCCCACGCACAGGCATTCAACGACAGCTATAAACGTCATTAAAGGTTGCTCGAGCTATCGCTGAAGATCCGCGCTTCTTCATTGCCTTGGCTGGTTCACGCACTGCACAGGCCATTTAGTTACAGCTGCAAGTGTCACTAAAGGCCCACCCTTCTGTGGTTGTAAATCCTGCGCCCACCGCTCACGCCGGCATTTGACATCACACACCTAGGCGTGGATGAATCCTAACCATCAGATGAAGGATCGCACGGCCAAGAGAACATCATGCCCCTTCACAAAATTTGAATCGCGTAACTCACCATCAGCCGTTGGATGCTGCGTTTAGACATCTTAACAGCATGCATCGGATGGTGTGTTATCGACGTGCGTCAGCAGCCGCGTGCAGCATCCGCGCTCAACTGTGCATCAACGTAGCTGCTTCCTTCGCCGCCTGATCTTCCATCAATGGCTCAATTTCCCTCCCACATGCACTTTAGTGGATAAAAATCGCACGCGGGCCCTCGAACGCATGGTCGTGCGTTGAGAGCTGAAGCGTAAACCACTATGGTAAGGATCGTTATGTGTTTTGCTTATGAATTGAGCTTCCACGCCCATGATCATTGGATGAAGATCCAACGATCGAGATGACTCCTTGCTTGATATGCTTGAGGCTGGGTGAGATGAGGCACTTCTTGACAGCGATTTCACGCGGTTTGTTAAAATATGTCGTTGTAACGCGTAAAATCGATCAACTCTTAAATTTATATTCCTAGATAGGAGAGTATCTAGGGTCGTCCAAGGAGACAATAGGTTTGCAATAGTGATTCTCTTGCTCAAAATACAAATCTCAACTTTCTTTTTGGTAATTTTTTTAATATATCATTTTTTTTGTTTTAAACTAAGGCAACATGCGAACTGATGGCGGAAAAGGTGATTTACACTTCAATTTAAATACTACTTCTATGTGGCAAGTAGAGCCTCTCTCTAAGATCACTCTAGGCAAGTGGAGGCCTAGAATAATTAGGGAGAGGGAGTGAGGAATGCTAAAAACAAGCAAAGAGAAATGTAAATAAGAAATTTCAAAGAAGGCAACTAGATAATTGAAAAAGTGTTTTACAAAAAGGCCTAGTAGAGGAAAGCTTCTACTACTAGAAAATTGAAATAAAGAAAAGAAAACACAAATCCTCTAGATAGATGGTGAAGAAGAGGGCTTCTTGCTCCAAGGTTGGTGGCTCCCAATCTTGAAAAGAGTCCTTCAACTCCTTCCTTGCAGTGCTCCGCCAAGGTGATGTCCTCCAAGGCAAGCCCTAAGGGGGCGTGCCCTAAGCTTCTCTCCAAGGGTGGACGTTCACCCTAGGTCCTTCTCCCTTGCCTGGCCATCCTCCTTGAAGTGGAAGAGTCCTCCTCCTTGGCGTGGCCCAAGTTGAAGAGAGTGGGAGAAGAAGGCACCAAAAGGGCTGGTGATGTGCCCCTTTAATCTCCTTCTCTACTCCTTCTCCTTAGGCGTAGGTATAGGTGGATGTAGGTAGAAAAATACACTCATGGAGGATGATCTAAAATGGTTGTAGGTGGTGGGTTTTTATAGAATAGGAAGGGGGCTAAAGTGTCCCTTGAAATGGAGGGCCAAGATGGAATGATGGAGGTGGTTAAGGATCCAATGGCCAAGGGTGTTTGGCGCCACCTTAAGAGACACCAAGGGGGTAGTTATGGGGGTTGACACCCCTTGATGTTGGCTCCAAAATGGGCCTTCTAGAAGGCTATTAGGTGGCGCCACCTTAGAATTCTAGAAGGGGGGTATGTGGATGGCTAGGATGGGTTATGTGGGTAGGTGTAGGGTGGATGAAGGGGCTGAAAGTGGCGCCAATATAGAGGTGATTAGGGGTGGTTTTTGGTGCCAACTTTAGGTGTCTTTTGGTGGAGATAGTGGGGTGAAGGGATGGCTAGGAGGTGGCGCCAACTTGAGTAGGGTAGCTAGCTTAGGTAGGCTTGAGTTGGTGGAGCTAGCTAGGGTTGATTTTGAAGGTAATGGATGGCCAAGGAGCAGGTTGTTAGCTAAGCTAAGCTAAGCTAAAATAAGCTAAGCTAGCTTAGCTAAAGGTGGAGTAGAGGAGAAGGTAATGGAGCTAGGGTTTGGAGGAAGGAGCTGAGGAGAAGTCTGGAGCTGGAGCTGGAGCTGGAGCTGGCTGCTGCTGAAGAGGCTGGCATGGGGCTACTCTATCTGGCTTAGCTTGCTAGTTCTTTGCTAGTTGCTAAGCCAAGCTAAAGTGAGCTAGCGTCTACCAAAATAAGCTAAGGTGAGCTAGGTCTAGTGCTCCCGGGGAGAATCAAGCTGGTTGAGGCAGCTAAGGTAGCTTAGCTCAACTGAGTTGAGCTAAGCTGAGTCCCTGGGAGCTGGACTTGAGCTTCCTAAGCTGGGATGAGTTCTTCTTCAGCTGGCTGGAGCTGAGTGGAGCTGGATGTAGCTGGATCTGAGCTGGGGTGAACTCCTATCAACTTAGTTGAGCTAGCTAGAGCTCCCTGTGGACTAGTGGGAGCTGAGACGAGCTAGACTCAACTAAGTTGAGCTAGATCTGAGCTGACTTTAGCTAGGGTCAGCTAAGGTGAACTCTCTTGAGCTGCCATCCAGCTGAGATTAGCTGAATGGAGCTGGGATGAGCTAACCCTAGTTCAAGTAAGCTAGGTTCCAGCTGCGGTGAGCTGGATCAAGCTGAGGTGAGCTGGATCAAGCTGAGGTGAGCTGGATCAGGCTGAGTTCCAGCTAGTCTGGGCTTCTCCTTCACCATTTGCCTTCTTGAGTGCTAGGGTTTTAGGGATCTATATATCTGTTCATCCCTAACACTCACAAAAACATATTAAAAAGACAATAAAAAATGCAATGCATGCCTAACCTATTTTATGCCTAAATGCAGCCCAAAAACCCATTTGCGGAGTAAAATCCTAAGAGCTAGGTTTGTTTTAATGCATAAGAATGATGATAAACTGGCGTTTATCACACCCCCATACTTATCTTTTGTAGTCTCTTAGCAATACTTAAAACGGAATTTTTGGGAAATCTAATTTTTTCGACTTTTGAGGAGAAAAAGAGATTAATGGACCTTGGTAGATTAAAACACTGGAGGTACGGGATTTGTTAAAGATAAACATCGGGATTTGTTTTTGGATTCAACCATTAGATAGAACGGGATCAATATATCCTCCAGAAAATTCTCAAATTAACCCCTTGTTAATTCAGATGACTTGAAATGTTTGTTTTTAGGATTTTTTTGGCTCATGAATCTGATTTGCAACTTGCAAAATCCTTTAAAACCTTGTGCCTGTGCTTGTGAAAAGCCAACATTTATAAGGGCGTGTTAATTTATTTATTATTACTTTTTTTTTCTCCCCCATGCTTATTTTTAGCTTAGTCTTACAACAGATGTGTCGGGATCATCATTCCCGTTACCATTCCTCGAGGGGGCTCTGGTGCCAGTACTTCGGGATAGCACTATCCATGACACCACCTAGGAGCTCACAATCCCAAAACACGATGCGGTGAAAAGGGGCGCTCCAAGCAAACTCAAGCTCTTGCTCCGACACTATAGGTAGAGCACCATCCAAGACACTTGAGCTGCTAAAATGCTCTTTAATGCTCCGTCTAAAGATATGAAATATAGATATGGAGCAACACCGAGGGGGTAACATGTTGACATCGCGTCCTCAAAGGAGGCATTTTCCTTCTTCTCGGCGGTGGGAACTCAAACCAATGATCTGTTTCAGACTTTTACTAAGTCCAAACAAGGGAGTTTTTCAAATTTTTAGTTATTTTTAAGTGTTGGCTTGTGTGTGAAGAGTGACACAAGAAGTTTCTCAAAACATGCAAGTTTTTGAATTAGAGGCTAAGTCAAATAATTTCCATATTACAAAATTGGATCAAGTCACCTGAACTATCATGAGTTCAGGTGGAGTTTTATATAAGGATATCTGATCTAGTCTAAAATAGATCCTGGAATTCTAATGATCAGATCCATATCCTCATCCTTAGTTTGTTAAAGATTAAATCCCATTGTACCAAAAGTGAATTTTTCGACCTTAGTCCCGATTTCAAAATTTTTCCTCAAAAAGTTTTGAACATTTTTATTTT
Source organism: Thalassia testudinum (assembly GCA_037157565.1). Taxonomy (NCBI): domain Eukaryota; kingdom Viridiplantae; phylum Streptophyta; class Magnoliopsida; order Alismatales; family Hydrocharitaceae; genus Thalassia; species Thalassia testudinum. The sequence continues at coordinate 14,519,009 of JAZHRO010000067.1, read as the reverse complement.
TATTTTTATTTTTTTTATTTTTTTTTTGGGTATGCAAGCAGGAAATAAATTAAACAAAAATGCATGTTTTTAGGTTTTGAAAATCCTAAATCGATCGTAAAATTTAAAAATACCCCCCCATGCTTAAGATATGCCATATCCTCATGCATTAGGAGGGAAAAGGGATCACCTTACTGAAGAACAGTCAGGTTTAGGAGGAACAAAACCTGGAAAAAGAAGAAAAAAGGGAAAGCAAGAAAAAATGATGGGTTACCTCCCATCCAGTGCTATCTTTTACGCCATTCAGCCGGGCGTGAAGGTATGCACGGAAGACGTAAAATCATGTAGATAATTGGACACTTGGATGCCCGCAAAAAAGGTATCTTCTTCTAGATCCCTATAAAATTGATTAGAAATAACATTGGGATCAAAGTTGGATGGAAAATGATAAGTGTAGCCTAAGTCTGGCCATGGTTTTAAATTAGGTTGGATGCCAAACTCAGGCGAGGTTGGTGGCAGGTCCGGAAGAAAGGAGTCGGGGAAGGAATGATGGGGATTGGGGGAAGTTAGTGTGGAAGAATTAGGTGCAGGAATAGTGGGTGGGTTAGGGGGGTATCAGGAATAAATTTGGGGTCAAGACAAGTTTCCAGATCACAGATTTCGCAGACCACTGATTCTGAATGAGAGTCCTCAAAGAAATTGTGGTCGGTAAGGGTATCTATTAACATTGTCTCCTCCACCATATTGGAAATTTCAGTATCTGAGTCCTCAAAGAAGTTATCATCATGGAATCTCCTGGAGGATTTAAAAATATCTAAAGTGATAGTTTGGCCTGCACAGTTAATATCCATTTTTCCTGTGTGGTAATTGATATTTGCCTTTGCGGTGGCCAAAAAGGGGCATCCAAGGATATTATTGGGGAGTCTAATAATGATTCAGGCGCCTCAATGTCAAGAACCAGAAAGTCTGCAGGGAAGACACAATTCTGGACCTTGACTAAAACATCCTCGACAATCCCACGAGGTTTGATTGTAGATCGGTCGGCTAATTGCAGGGTAACCTCGACGGGTTTTAATTCACCGATCTGAAATTCTTCGAATAAACTTGTGGGAATAATATTAACTGAGGCACCAAGATCAAGGAGGGCGCGATTAAATGTAGTGTCATCAATAATTACAGAAATTAAAGGCACCCCCGAATCTTTCATCTTAGGAGGCAACTTACTCTGTATGACAGAGCTTACTGTCTCCGAAAGATGCACCTATCCTAGATTTTTAGCCTGCCTTTTAGGAGTACAAATCTCCTTCAAAAATTTAGCATAGGCAGGTATATATTTGATGGCATCTAGGAGAGGAATATTGATATGAACTTGCCCAAATATCTCCATGAGTTCTTCTGTAGTGGGCTCAGATTTCTTTTTTTTGTTGGTGGTGGGGTAGAGAGCTTGTGGGAAAGGGATAGGAATCTTGTCTTGAGATTTTTGTATTTCTTTCTCTTCCTGATGGGGAGGTGGGGAGTCAATTTGCACAGGTATTTCACCAGGTTGGTGTGAAGGCCCGGGGTCAGTGGTGGTTTTCCCACTCCTCAAAGTTACTGCATGTGCAGTCGGATTATTAATTGGAGGAGGTGGGGGGGCCTGTGATTGCTGAAACCTGGGAGGCTGCTGAGGTGGTGGATTAGGAGGAGGCTGATTCGGATAGTGTGGAGTTCTTCCTGTATAATGGTTTCCTTGGTGATTAGGGTTGGGCATGGGTTGGGACGGAAGATGTCCTGCAGGTCTTTGTGTGGGAGTAACCCCAATCTGATTGTTCAGATTTGTGATGGTGCGGGTTACTTCCTTCATTTTTGTTTGCATATCCTGCAGGGTTTGCATCATCTGGGCATTGATGTCTTGTTGGGATGGCCCAGGATGGAAGTTTGGATTCGACCTATACCCATTAAAATGATGTGGTTGGGAGGAAACTTGATTATTCCAGGAGTAGTTTGGGTAATTTTTCCAACTAGAAGAATTTTTAAAGGGCTCTTGGATGGCAGAAATATTTTGAGTGCGGTTAAGATCTGGATAGTTGTAATTCCCCAGTGAATCATAGGCAACCTCAGAATAATCAGCTGGAGTAGTGTTGAGATTGTGCAAATTTTCTCTCCGTGGAAAGTTAGGTTGGGTTAGATGTGGGTGTGGAGCTTGAGTTGATGTGGCCAGTCTTTCCTCAATTTTCTTTTGATTAATATGCATCTGGTCGAGTTTTTGAGCGATCAATTGAAGATCGTCTTGGGTGACAGGGATAGATTAAGTGCCTATTTCATGAACACCGAACTGCGGGTTTTGGGTTCTGCAAAATGTATTCATGGAAGCTTGATTAAATGAGTTTTCACTCATTTCTTCGAACAGGTCATAGGCACTTTCTGCATCTTTATTTAAGAAGTTGCCGCCACACGAGGCGTCAACAAAATGTCGGATTTGATCTTCTAATCCATGATAGAAGATTTGCACGAGCTGCCATAAAGGAATCTCGTGGTGCGGGCAACTTCTTAAAAGGTCTTGAAATCTTTCCCAAGAATCATGGAAAGTTTCACCAGATTTTTGGTGAAAGGTCGTAATAGATCTTCGTAAGGAATTGGTACGATCTATGGGAAAGAATTTCTTGAGGAAGGCACTCTTGAGTTGAGGCCATGTTGTGATGGGTCGGCCAATGGTCCTGAACCAATAAGCGGCCTTATCTTTAAGAGATAATGGAAAAATCCGCATCAGCCATATGTCTTCTTGCACATTTCGGGAACGGGTTGTCTGTGCAAGAAGAGTTAGCTCTTCAAGGTGGCTGAAAGGGTCTTCCCTAGGAAGGCCATGAAAGTGTTTAATTAGGTTCAGGACCGCAGGCTTGATCTCAAAGTCCCCCTCTGGTATGACCACCCTTGGTCGTTCCTCATAATAAGACGGATCATAGAAATCTCTTAGAGGAACAACAGGCTGCTGACGGGGTGGTGGGTTTGGCCTTGGATTGGCTAGGTTTTGGATGTTCCTAGTCAATGTTTGTTGATTGGAATTTAATTTATTAATCTGATAGGCCATCAATTTTAAAAGATCAGGTAGGGGGTCTTGATGTCGTGTGTGGGGCAACTCAAGATTAGGGAGCTCCAAGTGTGGGAAGTTACTGGTGGTTGGGTTTTGGGTGGAAGGGTTAGAATTAGGGTTAGTGGTGGGGTTAGAGGTGGACGTGGAAGGGTCAGTGGACCTATTTTGTTGTGTTTCCATTTTTTCAAGAGAAGAAGACAGAAAAAGTGGTCTTTTTGCGTGGGGGGCAAAATCAAATGGTCCTTCCAAGTGCAGATTTTGAGGCCGTCGCCCGTGCATAAAATGGAAGAATGGGAGGGGAGGAGAAGAGAAAGAGATGAGAAAAAGTGTGCAATTCAAACAAATAAAACTAGACCTAACTTAAATGTGACTCCCTAATAATAACCTAAGACTTGGTCTATATAGGAAATAAGTAGTCAATAGTGAATACCCGTTCTATCAACAAATCTAGCCAAGTTGCTTAAGGGGAGGTTTGGGCCCAAACGTTTCCCAGGGAAAACCCCAGGTGCTTGTACAAACCCGCGCCTGGTCGTTTGACACGGCCCCTCAGCCTGAACACCAGATATAGATGACAGAATTGGTACTAACTAAGGAAAACTTAAGACCTAAATAGCAAGCCTAAGTTGATAAAGCCTTAGGGGTCAAGTTGCTACAAATTTTAGTTAGGTCTAGGATGTTATAGTGCACACGGAATGTGGAGGGCGTTTATTGGGTTGTTGCACTGTTATTTGATTTTTTTGTGTGTGTGCAGGAATTGGAGAGTGGCTCCAATGTAAATCAAGTTGTCACACAATTTTTTTATATTTTTGTCTTTTAGGATTTGATTTAATTAAATGAGTTTTAGGGTTTTTTTTCTTTAGGTTTTCAAACAAGTTTGAAAGTTCACAATCAAAGGAAAGATAAGTTGTATGTGTGATTGTATATTTCCTTTTAATTGAGTCTCAAAAGAGAAAGAAAGAAACCCTAAGCCAATTATCCCTAAGACAGAAAATTACTACCAGTGAATTGATTTTTGGCTTTCTGAATTAAGTAGTGGTCCAAACAAGTCAAACAACACCACTACTTTGAATAAAATCAAACAAAAATTCCAGAAAAGATTTTTGTACGATTTTAGGAATTTGTTTGATAATTGTTTTGAATTTTTAATTGTATTGGTGTCAAAGTCCAGAAATGATACCCGTGGGTATTATGGACTTTTCAGTATTACCATCGACCTCATAAAATTTTTGTGATTTTATATGATGTGTAAAATTCCACAAGAATTTCAGCAAGCTAAATTTCAGAAAAATTCGATGAGTATAAAAATTCTAAAAATTCACGGACAGTAGCAAAACAGGAAGATTAAAGGGTGTAACCCCTCTGCAATCCACGAATTTTTAAAAATTAAATACAAATTCAATTGATCTGAAATTTGGAACAAATGTTCCAAACTTAATTGGAAATCACTCTATGAAATTTTATGATTTTAGGAGGCATGTGTTGTTAGGAATCGATTTTTTCAAGTCCGGACAGAAATCTGGACCCGAAAAACAGAACACCAATACTAGCAATGGAGTGGTGTTAAAGAATGCATACAAGCAAACAATGGATTTTATAATACACCACTCCACTTAATTAAGTTGTTTGGGATCCTGAAAGCCAAATTTAATATATTTTTGGTAGTTTTAATTAATTATGTGACCAGAAAGAGGAACCAACCTGAATTTTGCGGGAAGAAAAGGAACTTTGAGCTCTCGCTTCCAGATTCCCGCCTTCCCACTGTAGTTCCTGCACACACAAAAGAAAGAAGAAGAAGGGGATGAGATCCACTTCAAGAAAGAGAAAATTAATTATTGCAAAGCGTGCCTCCCTGGCAACGGTGCCAAAAAGTGACAGCGATTTCACGCAGTTTGTTAAAATATGTCGTTGTAACGCGTAAAATCGATCAACTCTTAAATTTATATTCCTAGATAGGAGAGTATCTAGGGTCGTCCAAGGAGGCAACACAAGTGTATGGGATCAACACAAGTGCGAACCTAGTGTATATCTCCCCGGTTTATTCTACTTCCCTCTTCTTCCCTAAGTGTTTTGGGAATTATTGTGCTTTTCTTGGTGAGCTGGGTTCTGGACAACCGGTCGATGAGCTGTTACCGCCGACAATTGTCAGCCATACTCATGCGGTGAAGTATGGTTTTATTATTATTTTTTCTCCTTTTCTTTTTATTTTTTTATTTTTTCTTTTATTTTCTTTTTTTTCTAAGTAGGCGGCTTTTCTTATCTAAGATTTACCTAAAGGCAGTACACTGAAAATGATCATGTGGCTGGACTCTGGACAACTGACTGATGAGCTGTTACCACCGACAACTTGCCAGCCATACCACCCTAGATAGTTCATTAGCTACCCAATTTTCAAAGAAACAGCTAAAAAGTGAGTTAGTGCAAAAAAAAAAGTGTGTAGATGCTCAGGCTTAAAGTCCTCTCAAATCAAAAGGTGGGTTGATAAGTTGCATACTTATTCCCAATTTATTAGCCAAATTAAAAATGAATTTGAATTGGCAAGGATTCGAGACTAAGTCCACATTCGAGTGGACACCCAGGCTAATTAAGCCCGAAGACCTGAAGAGTCTAAGTGTTCAGGTCTCAAAGTATCAATTCCTAAAGTTTACAACTCCTAATGCCTAAGTTCTCATCTCATTCTAATTTCTTTTTAATAGAATAAAAGAAAACAAGAAATTACTGTTACAGCTGGAAAAATGATTATAAGATATTTCTACCCCCCCATGCTTATCTATTTCAATGTCCTCATTGTTCAAAATGAAAGCATGCAGGAGAGCAGAAGTACAAGAATAGCACCTGGTTTCCATGAGACTCTGGTCAGCTTGGAACAGTCTTTACATGTGCTGAGTTTAGTGCCTTCAACTGGGCAATGATCGGCCCGCGGTGATTAAGGCAAGGTAAGAGCAACCTTGTCCGAGACGGGTTCAGAGAGTACTTGGTCAACAAAGGGTTTGATATGCTATCCATTGACCTTGAAAATATTACCCGTCTTTGGGTCAGAGATTTCGACGGCCCCGTTAGGGAAAATCCACTCAATAACGAATGGGCCATCCTACTTAGACCTAAGTTTTCCGGAGAAAAGCTTCAATAGAGAATCAAAAAGCCAGACCTTCTGGTTTGGCTTAAAGCTCTTACGTGAAATCATCTGGTCATGGAGAGCTTTGATCCTTGCCTTATAGATTCTAGCATTTTCATAAGCATCATTTCGAAGCTCCACCAACTCAGATAATTGGAGTTTCCTGGTTTTCCCGGCCAACTCAAGGTCCACATTACATTTCCTGATGGCCCAAAATGCCTAGTGTTCAAGTTTTACGAGTAAGTGACATGCCTTACCAAACACCAGACGGAACAGAGACATACCGATAGGCATTTTGTACGCCGTACAGTAGGCCCAAAGAGCATCATCTAGGTTTTGGATCCAATCCTTCCTATCAGGCCTAACGATTTTCTGCAAAATGATTTTGATCTCCCAATGGGAGACCTCGGCCTGTCCGTTTGTCTGAGGGTGGTAAGGTGTGGAAATCCTATCGTTCACCCCATATTTCCCCAGTAAATTTCGAAACTAAGCATGAGTGAAATGTGTGCCACCATCACTGATAATTGCCCTAGGAACCCCGAATTGACTGAAGATATTTTTCTTCACAAAATCGATAACCACCTTGTGGTCATTGGTATAGGTGGGAATTGCCTCAATCCATTTGGACACGTAATCAATAGCAACCAAAATATACTGGTGTCCAAATGAAGGAGGGAAGGGTCTCATAAATTCGATGCCCCAAATGTCAAAAATTTTGACAAAAAGAATTGGGTTTAGGGGCATCATATCTCTCTTAGCTATGTTCTCGAGTGTCTGGCATTGGGTGCATGACTTTGAGAATTCTTGGGCATCCTTAAATAATGACGGCCAATAGAATCCAGATTGCAAGATTTTTGCGGCCGTCTTTTTCCCATGAAAGTGTCCACCACACACAAATGTGTGACAGAACTCAACTATGCTATGGAACTCAATTTCCGGGATGCATCGACGATAATATGGTCTGCAACGATGCGGTACAACTCGGGATCATCCCAAAAATAATATTTGGCCTCAGACATAAGTCTATTCCATTGTTGTTTGGTCAAATCTTGGGGGATTTGACCAACGGCCAAATAATTGACAATATTCGCAAACCAGGGGGTTCAGATACCTGAGACTATGAGGATAATCTCATCTGGAAAAGTATCAGAGATCGGGACATCTGGATGAGGAGAATCAATTAGGATTCTCGTGAGGTGATCTGCCACTACATTTTGTGCCCCGGCTTTATCCCTAATTTCAAGATCGAATTCTTGAAGCAGCAGAATCCAACAAATAAGCCAGGGTTTGGTATCCTTTTTGGCCAAGAGATGTTTCAAGGCCGAGTGGTCGGTAATGATGATGACACGAGAACGTAACAAATAAGCCCTGAATTTTTCTAAATCGAAAACTACGACTAGCAATTCTTTTTCAGTAACGGTGCAGTTCCTCTAGGCCTTGTCCAGAGTCTTGCTAGCGTAGTAAATCACAGAGGGTTTTTTCTCAATCTTTTGACCCAAGACAGCCGCGACAACATAATCAGATGTGTCAGCCATAATCTTAAATGGGGCTATCTAGACTGGTGGTTGCAACACCGGGGCATAGGTGACTGCCGTTTTAAATAAATCAAATGCCTTACGGCATGATTCATCAAACTCGAATGGCATGTCTTTGGCTAGAAGGTTACTCAAGGGCCGAGCAACCTTCGAGAAATCCTTAATGAATCTTATGTAAAAACCCACATGCCCAGGGAAAGAGCGGATCTGTTTTACAGATGTGGGTGGAGGAAGTCTAGAGATAGCATCCACCTTAGCTTTATCAACTTCAATACCCCGACTAGAGACCACATGACCCAGGACAATGCCTTCCTGAGTCATAAAGTTGCTCTTTTCCCAGCTAAGGACCAGCTGTGTTTTGATGCATCTTTGGAGGATCAATTCCAGGTTAGCCAGGTAGGACTCAAAAGAATCTCTGAAAATGGAGAAATCATCCATGAACACCTCAAGACAATCTCCCACCATGTCAGAAAAGATGGCCAACATGCATCTTTGAAAAGTCGCAAGCGCATTGCAAAGCTTGAATAGCATTCTACGAAATGCAAAAGTTCCATAGGGACATGTGAAAGTTGTCTTTTCCTGGTCTTCGGGATGGATAGGAACTTAGTTATATCCCAAATAACTATCCAGGAAGCAAAAATATTTTTGCCCAACTAACCTTTCAAGGATTTGATCGATGAATGGCAAGGGAAAGTGATCCTTTTTAGTGGCTGTGTTCAGCTTCCTATAGTCAATGCAGTCTCTCCAAGCAAAAGCTGAATGAGTGGTGAAAGTTTCCCCTTTCTCATTGGTCGTAACGGTTATTCCTGCCTTCTTAGGTACAATCTGAACGGGGCTAACCCACGGACTATCCGAGATTGGGTAAATAATCCTATAATCGAGCCACTTGATTATCTCCTTCTTGACCACTTCTCGGATATTCGAGTTTAGTCTCCTTTGCATTTCGTGAGAAGGATGGGATCCATCTTTCATGAAAATACGATGATTACAATAAGATGGCTCGATCCCCCTAAGGTCGTAGATGGTCCAACCAATTACCTCCTTATTGTTCTTAAGGACCTTAATTAACATCGATTCTTGCTCCCTAGTCAAATTAGCACTAATAATCACAGGGAGCATGTTTTCAGGTCCTAAGAACTCATATTTCAAATTTTTGGGCAATGGTTTAATTCCAGCTAGGGTGTGTTTAGAATAGAAGGTAGGGAGGATGCTGATGAAGATTCATTAGGACGATCCAGTGGAAGAGGCTGGGAATGAATAAAATCAACAGCCTCTTCAGGATGTGACAGGTCTACCACAGAATGTTGTGGGTTGGGTTCACTAAATCTGGTGGAGTCCTCGAGTGAGTTGATTGTCATACAAGTCTCAAGATCCTGATCCTTGAGCCCCTCAATGAATCCACAATCCTTAAATCCTCTTATCGACTTTAAAATATCTAGAGTTAAATTCTTATCCCCAAAAGCGATCTCCATACTACCGCTTTCACAGTTTATGTTGGCCTTGGTGGTAGCTAGGAACAGATGCCCCAGAATGATGGGCGTGTTCCTCAAATCATTAGGTACATCCATGTCAAGGATGAGAAAACCTACAGGAAAATAGAAATCCTTAACCTTGACAATTACATCCTCAATAACGCCTCTTGGTGTGGTGACTGATTGGTTTGCTAATTGTAGCATTACTGAGGTTGGCCTGAGTTCACCTAAGCCAAACCCCTCATAAAGAGAAGTTGGGATTAGGTTGATGGATGCATCTAGATCCAATAGTGCCCTATCAAAAGTATATTCCCCAATGATGCATGAGATCAAGGGGGCACCTAGATCTTTCTTCTTTTGAGGAAGGTGATGCAGGATCACAGAACTTGCCTGCTCGGAGAGAATCACCTTCCTCGGAGTGGGTTCTCTCAGTTTACACTTTTGGGTACATAGTTCGTTCAAAAATTTAGCGTAAGTCGAGATATGCTTAATAGCATCGAGGAGCGGAATATTGAGCTCTATACTCTTGAATAAATCCAGGAGCTCCTCCTTGCTATCTAGCATTTTCTTCTTCTTGGTTTTCAATAGGGCTTCAGGGAACAGGATATGGGTGGGATTTTCAATTTTTGATCCCTAGGCCTTATTGTCTTCTTCAATCTCCACTTCTCTCTCAAGCTTCCTACGATTTTGGCATCTAGAAGGTAATTTAGGGTCTCGGGTTTGCTTTCCACTTCTCAAGGTGACAGAGTTTGTAGAGGCATACGGGTTTGGATCTTGAGGTGGGTTAGTGAAGATTGGAGGTCCTTGATTAGTCATGTAACCAGAAGAAGAAGTAGATGAGGGACCCTGCTCAACCATCTAAGCATGTGCGTGTGAGTCCTTTGATTCTCGTACCCTTGGGCTTTATTGCCCTAATTTTGCACATTACGCAGGTTGGGTACAGGTTGGGAAGGTAGAGATCCGGATTGTCGGGTGTTAGCAATTAGCCCGGATTGCAAGTTATCCATTGATGTCTTCATTTGCTGCATAAGCTAAAGCATGGACCCTTGCATTTTGACCATCTGCCGGTTTAAATCAGCCTGCCCTGCGGATTGTTGGGCATTCCAAGATGGCTAAGTAACCAGTCTCGGGGGCAACTGGGTGTATACTTGACCCTGACCCATAGGTTTTTGAGATGCATAGTTCCTGGGTCGAGTTTGGGTCTGTTGCCCCTGATTTTTCCAGTAAAAGTTAGGGTGGTTCCTCCATCCCAAGTTATAAGTGTTGGAATATGGGTTAGACCTAACATTCTCCTGCATTGCGTATGCATCCTCATAAGATGAGGATGGAGAAAGGAATGATCAGAAAAACTGGGATCAAAGGCCCCAGTTTGGAACCCATACGATTCCGAGAAATCCTGGCTCACAGGTTGAGCTGAATCAAGTTGGTTCACGAATTCCCACCCTGTAGGAGCTCGTGAGGACTGGAATCCCGAATTCTGGGATTGAGTGGTATAGAAGTCTTTCCTGAATTCCCAGACATCCATTCTTCCATTTTCTTAGCAACCAAGTCCATTTTATCTAGTTTATTACAAATTAATTCCATGTCAAATGAATGAGAATCCTGTATCTCAGTAGCACTTGGCCTAAGTTGTTGGGACCGGTTGAATGCATCCATGGAGGCGTGATTAATTGAGTTCTCACTCATTTCCTCAAATAGGTCATATGCACTATCCGCATCCCTGTTGAGAAAATTGCCTCCGTAGGAGGCATCCACGTGATTACGAAGTTGCTCAACCAACCCGTGGTAGAAAATCTGCATGAGTTGCCATTTCAGCACCTCATGGTGTGGACACTTCCTCAAAAGTTCCTAGAATTGCTCCCAGGCACTATGAAACGGGTCCCCTGACCACTGGGCGAAAGTGGTAATCGCCCGTCGTAAGGCTTGGTCCTTCCGATAGGAAAGAATTTCTTTAAGAAAGTTAACTTAAGAGCAGCCCAAGTTTCAATCGGCCTTCCTATAGTCTGGTACCAATGTGTGGCCGTATCCCTGAGAGTGGGGGAAAATCCTCATGACCATTTGCTCTTTATTCACATTCCTTGTTCTAGTGATCTGAACCAAAGTGGTCAGATCCTTCAGGTGCTGGAATGGATCCTCCGAGCCAAGCCCATGGAAATGCTTAATCAAACTTAAGACTTGGGGCTTGACTTCTATGTCTCCTGCAGGAATCATGATGTCGGGACATTCCCCATAGTTTGAAGGATTGTAAAAATCCTTTAAGGGCCGACCGCCCTGACCATGCATACATTGGAACCATTGCTGCATCTGCTACAATTCTTCCAATGATCAGCCATTGGATCTGCTTGGCTATAGCTCAACCTCCGCCTCCTAGAATGGTCTAAAGGCCCTTCCAATCTAGGATTCAATGACCTCCTTCCAAGCATACACTAGAAGGAAGTCGGAAGGATGGGGAAAAGAGGGAACCCTGCAGCACAAAAATACAAGCCTATCCTTAGATGGGGTAGCCTAAGGTCTACTGACTCTCAGAATCTGTCCTAAGATTATGGACAATTTACTCTACTTATGTCCAGGCAATCCGACCATTTACAAGGAAGGACTGGGGAGAAGGTTCTTCCTTTGGCTTGCGCCTCCGATTCCTAGTATACCCCCTAGCCGCGATCGTTTGATGCTACTCCCCTAGCTAGACATCAGATTGACTGGTATAAGCAAGTTAATTGTGAATAATCTCAATCTGGATCCCGACAAGCTAGTGAATCCTTAGGGCCAACGTCTAATTGATTTTAGTTAGGCTTGGGAAATTGGTGCTCTGGAATGTGATGGGCCCTTAATGTGTTGTGCCCTTAATGATTTATTTGAGAATGTGTGAATGTGCACAACCAAGAGGTTTTCAAGCAAGATTATTAATGATGAGGTGAGTTTTAGGGTTCGAATCTTGATTAATAGCTTTTAGGATTCAAATATTAGGTGTTTTCAACCAAGTTTTGTGAGGCAAACCAAGTTTGTTTTTGAAAGCATGTGTTCAAGTACTTTCCTTTAGAAATCAAGAAAAATATGGAGTGCCTGGCTTGACCTAGTTAGTGAATCCTATGAGGCAGCTATAAAATGAACCTCTTTTAGATTAGGTGGTGCGGCCCAAAATATTCAATCAATTGGCTTAAATGCACAATCGATTAAGGCGCACAAAAAGGTGATTAACCTAATATGATTTCTACTCTTTTATGTGTTGAATTCGTGTGCCGGGTCCACAGGTAGAAAGCCTGGTTGAGTAGATGAAAATCAAGTCCGGTTATGTGCCTCAAATGTGGGTGTATGAAGTGTGTATATTGATTCATCCCATAGAAAGTATCTTTTTTTTTTTAAAATGCTGGGGTGAGGTGGATGAAGGTGGCAAATAAGACAAACAATTCTATCCTAGGGTTTATGCAAACACCTAAGTAGATTAGGTCCTGGTTATGAGTGTGGCGAAATGAACTAGTGGGGGGGAATGTGGGGGACACTTACAGAGTACTCTACCCGTACTTTACTCCGGTCTACAACACTTAGATCTCCATGCTAGGGTACCTGCAAGACAATAGATCAAAGACAAGCGAGGTTAGTGCTATGTAAATACAAAGAAGCACAGTAAACAATAAAGTAAATTCCGCTACCTCCCCGGCAATAGCACCAAAATTATCACACGTGTTTCGCGAGTTTGAAATTAGGGTTACAAGTAACCCATCGTCGTAGTTGCAAAACTCTAATCAAATAAAATTTATACAGAAACTCCAAAGGAGACCCGAGTCAAACACAGAGAGGTGACGTTTACTTTAATTGAAAATCATGCTTCGATTTGTTTCTTTTTAGTGTTTCCGGGATTTGTTATTTTTTTGTGTTTTTGAAAGAAGAATAGCAAAATAAATCACAAGAGATATGGAACAAATATGACATATATCATGAATGCCTATTACAATAATCTACGAAAGCATAAAAAGAGATGGAGGTGAAAAGAAATCTCCCGAAGTAGCTGTTCAATGAGACGACGGCACTTGGCGGAAGCTCGGACGGAGGTGAGGAGCAGGACGACGGAGGTGAGATGCAGGAGGACGTCGGGTATAGGAAAGCTTCAACGTAGCTCCAGAATGGAGGTGAGGAGGCGGAGATGATCTACTACTGGAATGGAGGTGAGAGGACATTTCCAAAGTGACCTATGAATGGTGACGGGAAGATGGAGGAATATTTGGTGAGGCAGAGGTTCTCTACACTAATAGGCGCCTTGGGAGCTTGAGAGTAAGCTCTAATGGAGCATTGGTAGGCTTGCTAGAGCATAGGAGTAGGTGGGAGTAGAGTAGGTAAAGATGAAGAGGAATGGGGGGTGTAGGGGTGTTTATATAGTGGAGGGAAGAAGAGAATCCCACGCACAAGCATTCAGTGATAGCTATAAGAGTCACTAAAGGCCGCTCGAGCTGTCACTGAAGATCTGTGCCTCCTCACTGCCTTGGCTGGCGCATGCACTACGCAGGCCATTTAGTGACAACTGCAAGTGTCACTAAAGGCTCGCCCTTCTGCCTTTGTAAATCCCACGCCCACCGCTCACACCGGCATCTGTCATTGTGCACGTGGGCACGGATGAATCTTGACCGTCGAATGAAGGATTGCACGGCCGAGAGAAGATCGCGCCCCTTCGCAAAATTTGAATCGCGCGCCTTGCCATCAGTCGTCGGATGCTGCGTTCAGATGTTTTGACTGCACTCGTTAGATGGTGCGTTCTTGAGGTGCATCGACAGCCGTGTGCAGCATCCACGCTCAACTGTGCATCCACGTAGCTGCTTCCTTCATCGCCTAGTCTTCCATCAACGGTTCAATTTCCCTCCCGCATGCGCTTCAGCGGATAAAATCCGCATGCGGGGCTTCGAACACATGGTCGCGCATTGAGAGCTGAAGCGCAAACCACTGTGCTGAGGATCGTTGTGTGTTCTACTTATGAATTGAGCTTCCGTGCCCACGACCGTTGGATGAGGATCCAACGGTAGAGATGACTCCTCGCTTGATCTGCTTAAGGCTGGGTGAGATGAGGCACTTCTTCAGCCGTGGAGCACACATCTCAGCTGTTGGATTGAGATCCAACGGCGGGGATCTGATCTTACAGTGGGCTTGGGGACATCTTGGCTCAAGTAGGGAGGCTTGGATGGTGCCACGTGGCACCATCTGGGTCATCCATCTTCCTGTGGAGGGTGCTATAGAGCTCAGATCTGGGCGATTCCCACGTTGAGGAACTGCGATCGTCAGTCTGAATCCATCCATATGATCGGATTCTTTATCCGAAGCCTGTAAAGATGTCGCACTACCTCCTAGCCATGTAAAATGAAGGAATTAATATACAAAACATACAACTATCCTAAATGCCATGCAATAGATGTTATGCAATATTTATAACATGATATACAATGCTAAGCCTAGGAACTATCATAAATAAGCAATTTATCATGAGTTCATGTGTGTTTGTCACCTGGGCAGCCAGGAAGGGAGAGCCCCGCAAAGACCCCTACACGGTAGAGTGTCTCCACGGGTTACAAGGTTTCCCCCATTTGACCTTCCTTGTCACTGAAGGTTCAGATTGACCGGAATGTACGAACTTAAGACCTTAAGTCTACCAATTTTATGTCCTAATTTGTGCCTTGAGTTTCACTTGATTAGAAGTCAATTCAACTTGTGACCTAATTTGGTTGGCCTACAATGTAAACCAACTTCACCTGACCTGCCCTAAAAATGGCAGGATGAGATCTAGGTCAAGACCTAGAAATCACCCTGATTTGGCTCTCAGGTTTATTAGGTCCTAGGGTTTTAAGATTCAAGAGAAATTAGAGCCTGATTTTAGGGTTTTTCTGCTTAGATCTTTTCAACCAAGAGTTTGGGTAGCACACAAATGCTGGAGGGTAACCTTCCTTTAATTCAGGCAAAAATGTGTACTAGCACTTCAAAACCCTAATGCAGAAACCCTAATTGGCTTTATTTCCAAGTCCAATTGATCTTGACATGTTCACCTTGGGCTTCAAGCAAGAAATGTGTTAGCCTAAAGTGATTTAGAATTTAAGCATGATCCCTAATAGGTATAGGAAATCAAGGATGGGATCTCTAAACAGAATCGCTTCAACTTCAATGAGATTTGAAAAAAAAAATCGCAAATCAGGAAACTTGCATTTTAAATGATGATTACTATGAAAAATAAGGCAGGTGATTCCTAATTGATTATTTCCTTTTTTTGTCTTCCCAAGATTAGGAGCTTGATTAGGGAAGAATAGAGAAGTTACCTACCCTAGAGTGGTTGATTTGCGTGGAAGATCTCCTCTTGAAGTACCTCGCAAAATCATAGTAAAGCAAACAAGGCAAGGTAGCGCTCAAATATAAAAATATGGCAAGTGAATAGCGGTGAATTTCGCGTTGCTCCACGATAACGGCGCCAAAATGTTGATAGGGCTAATTCGAGGTTTTAGAAAGGTGCGTTCATTGTAGTAATAAATCCTCAAAAATAGCTCTAACAACAGATAAAATTTATAACTCAAATGAAAGTCCGAAGTCGTTCACTAGGAGCAAATAGGAATTCAATGGCTAATCTCAATAAATAATGTAAATGAGCACAAAATTCAAGCCAAATAATATCAAGAAATGAATAATAATTACTTAGAAATGATAATCAAAGTAAAGCATGAGTTGAACAATAGTTATGTAGGGCAAAAAGAATCCCAAAGCAAAAACAATGGTAATTTAGATCACCAATTACTCAATTTAAGCATATATGCATTGAGTTCAAATAATGCAACAGTGCCATCAACCATTCAAACTTAAGTACTCAAATATATGAACAGTATCAACTGCCTCTACCCAAGTTAGATGTCACTTTAAGCCATTAGACGACATAAACATACATTTGCTACAGTACTTTCCCTTTTATTTCTTCTCTTCTTCTTTCTCCTTCTTTCTTCTCTTCTTTGTTCTTCACGCATAGAGGGAGGCAATCCCTCCAGCGGCTAAGTGTCACAGGGAAACTTCTTCAAAGAGCAAAACCCCCTCGACCCACACGCTCTCTCTCCTTTCTCTCTCTGGATTTCCTCTCCTTGCCTTCCTAAGGCCACAGTACTAGGTAATCGGATATTCAGGTAGAGCACACCCGGGACCAGGGCTGCCTGTTGATAAGTCAATTTTTGCTTTCAAATAATGTTATTAAGATGATTTGTCGTTGTAGGATCAAAGTGGTGAAAATCGCTTCACAAAATAATTAAAATTAAAATTAAACCACTCATAGAAGAACGGGTCGTGTCCATAGGGAGGCAATGAATTATTTAAACTCGTAATTAGGTAGAAATCAAGTTCACTGGACTATTCATCAAATCAAACAATGCCTATGTAGCTCTGAAAGTAAACCTTAAATTTATGGAGAAGTTAAAAGGTGTTAATGTAATTTTTACGTAAGAAAATTATCCATGTGCAAGGGTATGCCATGTACTATTCACTTGCATGCATGCTGATGAGAACCTCATCATGAGCCCTAACTAGCTCATTTTGACCTAAGAAAGAGAATAAGAGCTCCTACATAACCTAGAGAAGGGCTTAATTCAAGGAATAAGTGTTCTGAGAAGAAAACATGAAATAAGGGTTAAAACTGTAATTTTACCATTGCAGTACATAAACGGAATTTCTCAGAGGTAAAACATAGGTCAAATAGTCTGAATAAGATAAAAAGTGGGTTGGTTCAATCAGAAATAGGTTCATGCGCAATCCAGGAATTAAATGATATTCTATAACCCTAAAACAGACCTGCTTAATTCAACAATGTTCTGGTCAAGATAAAAATCAAGTAAACCCTCTAAAATTCATGGAAAAATATCCCCTAGGGTTTAGAACCTTCAAACTGGCCTTTAGAACCTATTTTGACCTAGATTGGGGTCCTAGCTTATTAATTGACCTAATTTAGGTTTTTGTGCAAAATGTCCAATCAAACATGGTCAAACCTAAAATCTAACTTCACCATTAGATTCCTTAGGTCCAAATTAGGTTTGTACCAAAATTTGGACCTAAGGGGAGGTCATCTTGACCTACTTTGCAAAATAGTACATCCAATTACATTTTGGTCCCTATCTTTTGAAAACCATTGCACAGACCCCCCTAACTTCCTCGCCACTCTTACAAACAAGTCCCTCTGCATTAATGGGGAGAAATCCTACTCCAACGTGGAATGGAGGGGGAGTACTCCCTGATTTCTTAGAGATCTCCCAGATTGGGAAGGGAGATTCTCTGAGGAATTCCCTTCCATCTGAGCTCGATCCTAATCTTTGATTTGCACCCAATCTCTTGTGTGAACGCACGAGAGATTTGGGTCTCTAACTGATTCCATTTTCGATGAGGATTCACGCGCTTGGAAGCTTGTCTTCCAAGCACAGGAACCCCTGCCAGCATCTATAAAAGGATCCTCAACCCTGGCCGCACCTCCTCAGCTCGACTTGGCTGGAGATCCACCCCAATTTCATCTTCTTCTCCTCAGGCCAAGTAGTCCAGCGAGCTCCGGTGAGCCGCCCTCCTCTTTCTCGTCGCTCTGCCACAATACCAGTGGTAGAGCTGTCCTCACCATCTTCCTCTGCATCGCGCAACACCCACGCGAGCATCTCTAGCCCCGTCGTAGTCGCCGTCTCCCTCCACTGGATACCTTCTCCAGCGACAGCAGGTACTACCAGTCGCCCTCTCTCCCCCTTGTCCACTTAATTAGGTTAGAATCACTCGTCTCTATCCCCTCTTCAATTCCCCTCAATCTATTTCACGAATTACCCCTCGACTGCCACTGTCCACCACCATCTTCCCCATCTCCGGCCAACCTCCGGCGAGACGCATCCGTTACTCCACACCTCCACATGTCTCGCCACCAACCTCACAACCTCCGCCACAGCCCACTAAACATCTTCCGCCCATTCATCGACCGCCAACACCATCATAAACACCCCTCGACCTAACCCATAAACCCAGCCACAGAGCGACCTAGACATGCACACCTAGGCCGCCCCGTGGCCTACCACCAACCACCTCACCTTCGCCTTCGTACGGTGAAGCTTCCCATTTATTTTAATGGGGCCGCAAGGCCATATTCATGGGTGACAGATTTCACCACCTACTGCCATTGACGCATGATAAGGATGGCTTCGAGAGATAACCGGGTTTGATTGTTGTTATGTCGTTGTAATATAGCCACTTGTTGCCATCATTTCAAATATAAAAATTTTTTACTCGGAAAAGAGTTCCCGAGGTCGAACTCAGGGAGCAAGTTGTATTCCAGAGATATACATGTTTCTTTTACAAAAATAAACAAAGAGAGAGAAAGAATTTGGTGTCTTTTTTTTTTCTCTTTGTTTCTCCTCGTCTCAGATCTTCTTCTTCTTGGTTCTGCAGAGGTGATGCTCTTCTTTCTTTCTTCAGATCTCCTTCTTTCTTCTTTGTTCTGCAGAGGTGATCTTCTTTCTTTCTTCAGATCTCCTTCTTCCTTCTTTGTTCTTCAGATCTCCTTCTTTCTTCTTAGTTCTGCAGAGGTGATCTTCTTTCTTTCTTCAGACCTCCTTCTTCCTTCTTTTCTTTTTCCAGTCAGGGACGTCGCCCCTCCTTCTTTCTTCTTTTCCTTTCAGGCCGTCGTCTGATTTCCAAATCAGACGACTTAAACTGCCTGTTGCTACAGTGTCTTCCTCAGCTTCCTTCTTCTTCACCTGTTCCTGCACACTTCAGAGCTTACGTCAGAGGACAAAACCTACTCTACCCTCTCCCCCGCGTCTCTCTCTCTGAAACCACTCTTGGGAAAGCTCTCCCAGAGCTGCCGGGTAATCGGGTACGGGTCGTGCCCGGGTCCAGGCCCACCGGCGTGCGTGGTGGGCGAGGAGTGCAGGTCAGTCTAAGTCGGGTCGGGTCGGGTCAGGTCCGCGGGGCGTGAGCGTGGACGAGACCGGGTAAACGGGCGGGTGAAGGGGACCTCACCCCGTGTGCTGAGGCAGTAAGCCTCCAGCACTTTTGCGTCTTATATCGCTGCGCCTCTTCAGACTTTTCCGAGGTAGGACTAAATGTCCCACCTCAATTGCGCGCCCGCAGCGGGGAAAGCAGCGGGAGATCGCGGCGTCACGCGAAGCCTTCTGCCTTAGCTGCGAGCCTGGTGTTTTGTCGAAACGCCTCGCAAGGCCTGGGAGTTGAATCTGGGCGTGGCGCTGAGCGTGGCGCGCCTGTAGCTGCAGGCAGAAGCAGCTCCTTCTGCACGGCAATGGCGGCGGAGGTCAGGTGGCCTGTTCACAGAAAAACGGCCTCTCGACCTAATCAGAAAGTGCCAGGAGCTTCGCCAGGGTGCGGCGAAGCTCGTGTGGGTGGTGGCGAGGCGTGGGGCGGCGTGCAAGGGCTGTCCTAGGTCGGACTGTGGGTCGGAGGATGGGTTTGTTGGGGGTGGCGTTGCGGAGGTGTGGAGTGGCAGTGAAGGGGTGGGGGGTGCTCAGTGTGATGAGGCGGAGGTTCGGTGAGGGTCGGCGAGGTGTGTGAGGCTGTGGAGAGATGGGAGCATCTCGCCGGAGGGTGGCTGGAGACGAAGGGGGTGACGATGGTCAGGGTCGGTCGAGGGCTTAATTGAATAAATTGAAAGCGGGGAAAGAAAAAGGAGAAGAAGGGGAGTAGTTCTAGCTTACTTGCAGGGACGAAGGGGGAGGAACAGGGCGACAGTCGTATCGACTGTCGTCGGAGAAGACGATGCTCAGGGAAAGGGGCGGCGGCGAGCAGAGAGCCGGAGAGGCGCCAGCTGGGTGCGGCGTGGCGTGGGAAGAGCAGGGGAGGAAGTCTCTGCTGCTAGTATTGCGGCAGAGCGAAGAGGAGAAGGGGGAGGAACCGCCGGAGCTGGTGAGCGTCTGCCGGAGAGAGAAGAGAGGAAAGTTGGGGGTTTTCTCCGTCAGACCCGAGCTGCGCTGGTCGGTGGAGCAACGGGGGGTATTTATAGGGATCAAACAGGGAGGAAGGCGGAGGGAGACGACGTGTCTCCCTCGCCGGAGGATGGCCGGAAACAAAAACCCATACCGTCCGTGCGTTCGCACGGCCGGTATGGTGGGTTACAACGACCAAGGGGGTGTCCCTGCGACGGCTGACGACGCAGGGCACCCCCGGTTTACTTGCCAGGTCCCCCCCCTCACCCTGCGCGGCGCCATGCTCCGCGCAAGGTCGCCGGAGCATGGTGCTGGCAGGTTTTGCAGGGGGGACCTGATCGCAAAGAACGAAGGAGAGTTAGGGGCCAAAATGCGAGGGTCCAAAAGTTGAGGGCCAAAGAGTAAATATATGAGGACCAAAGTGTAAAGTCGGTCAAGGAGGTTTCCTCTTAGGCTCAAGTTTTTATACATGATTAATTAGGACCTAAGGAATCTGATGGTGAATTTCATTTCTATATTAAACCTTGTTTGACCGGTCAATTTACGTAAAAATCCAAATTAAGTTATTAATTGGGCATGGTTCTCAATGTAGGTCAAAATGGGTTCTGAAGGCCAAATTGAAGGTTCTAAACCCTAGAGATTATTTTTCTATGAATTTTAGAGGGTTTATTCTATTTTTACTTTGCCTCGAACCTTGTGAATTGAAGTGGGTTATTTTAGGGTTACAGATTATCATTTAGTTTCTTGGAAGTGCTGTAGCCCTTGCTAGATCATCTCATCCCACTTTTATTCTTATTAAGATGCTTTGACCTATGTTTGGGCCCTGAATTACCCCGTATGCAGATTATACTGGTAAAATTGCATTTTTACCCCTTATGACTTGTTTTCTTCTCAAACTCAGAATTCTCTGAGTTAAGCCTTTCCTTGAGATATGTAGGAGCTTTTATCCTTTGTATTAGGTCAAAATGAGCTAGTTATGGCTCATGATGAGGTTCTCATCATACCCCCATGCCTAGCTTTTGCTAGTCCCTTAGCAAAAACTTAAGGTTTCAACCCTTGTTCTAGACCATGAAGTTTTTAATAGTTTTAGATAAGTGCCCTTTTTTATTTTAGCATAGATTAGGTTAGAATGCTGACCATAGGCCTAAAAGGTACTCTAGTACCAATCAAGATCCAAATCTGTCTAGCCTTAGCCTCAGTCTTTTAGCAAAGGTTTTTAAGGTCCACAAGAACTAACCTAAGGTTTATTGGACTTCGTGGTTAAAGCACCCGTGCTTGAAATGATTTTAGCCCTGACTCAGTTCGCAGTGCGTTTTGTAAGGGAGAGATAGAAAGTTTTTCTGTTTGGAGAGTTTTCTCTCTCTTTTTCTTTTTAGTTCTAGCCTAGGATTGGCTTTTCAACACGGTCTGTATCAGATTCCTTGCTCCCATCATCAATCCTCAAGGGTTCCTGGCGATCGATGCTTCGAGATAGCACCGCCCATGGCAACCCCCGGAACCCTGGCTATTGAGATTTCGAGATAATCCCATCCATGGTGTTCCGTGGCCGAATCCAGACCCTGGCAATTGACACTTCGAGATAATGCCATCCATGGAATCTGAACCAGCAGAGTGCTTACATGCCCCCAGTAGGATATGTAAATATCCTAAGAGACAAGCACCGAGGAGATGATATTTTGTTACGCATCTTCGAGGGGATTTCCCGCCTCTCCGCGCTGGGAACTCGTCCAAATCAACTTGTGTTGATCGGCCGCTCCTATTCTAGGTGTTCTTTTCAGAATTTTGCGACGCTTCTGCGTGATTCTGATTTTTACGCTTACTGAACCAGGCTGTGTGTGAGGTTAGGGTGCTTAGGTTACTGAGTCCCGTAAACCAAAAGTTAGTTAACGAGGCCGAATACTCCCTAAGCCTTAGACCTAATACTTCAGCTTTTCATTTTCCTCAACCTCTTGAGGAGTGTCCAGATCTTAATGGGTACTAAGAGTCTATTCAAGAATGCCTAAGGTTTGCATTCTTTACTAATCTCTTTGTGCACTTTTCTTGAATGAGGTCTAGAACTTAGGTTAATTCCTTAGTTCCTTACTAATGACTATCACTTTTTCTCATAATTTTGTGCTCCTTTTTCATTTTGTTTCTTTTCTCCTTCACAAAATTTCCTTCTCCTCTTTTCCTCTTATTCTTTTTCGAAAATTTTTTAATTTTTATGGTGTTTTTTGGCATATGTGAATTTTTTTGTTTGAAACCTTTTCTTACAATTTTTGCACTTTCATACCCCCCCATGCCTAAGATTTGCAATGTCCTCATTGTAACCTAGGGGGTCTTAGTTCATTCCTTAAGACAGAAATTTGGATGAGTGGATGGGTCGGGTTGAATTTTTTTTTGCGGACGATTTCAAATCCTAGATGCAAGCATCTGAGTTGGGGTCGGCTGTCTACAAGGGTGAACTTCGAGTGCTAAAAGGTGTCAGAACAAGTTTCAGGTTTTCAAAGAGAATGACGGGCTGCCTCTCGTTAAGCGCTGAGTTTTACGCCATCGGCTGAGCGCAATAAGCTCAAGGGGAAAGGAGGATATAAGATGCCTCAGCCAAATCAGTAGAAGTTACATCGATGAACGGCTTGAGTCTTTGACCGTTCACGATGAAAGGTTCAGAATCGTGGCTGAGTGGACTGATTTCGATTGCTCCATTTCCAAAAACCTGTCGGACCAAATATGGTCCGACCCACTTAGATCTCAGTTTTCCTGGGAAGAGTTTGAGTCGGGTATCAAAGAGTAGGAACTTTTGACCAGGATGAAAGATCTTTCTCGAGATGTGTTTGTCGTGGAAGGCTTTAACCCGCTCCTTGTAGATTTGCGAGTTCTCGTACGCGTCTATGCGTAATTCATCGATCTCGCTGATTTGGAGTTTTCTGTGGGTCCCAGCCTTGGAAAGATCTAGATTACAGTTCCGTACTGCCCAATAGGCTTTATGCTCCAGTTCGACGGGAAGGTGGCATGCCTTTCCGTACACCAGTCTAAAGGGAGACATGCCTAATTGGGTTTTGTGGGCGGTCCTATAGGCCCACAGTGCTTCCGGAAGTCGGGACGACCAGTCCTTCCTGTCAGGTCGAACAGTGACTTGCAGGATTTTCTTGATCTCCCGATTGGACAGCTCAGCTAGACCATTAGTTTGGGGGTGGTAAGGAGTAGAGATTCGGTGAGACACCCCGTATTTGGTCATCAGTGACCTAAACTGAGCATTTGTGAAATGGGTCCCCCCATCAGAGATTATTGCAGGAGGAATCCTGAACCTTGAGAAAATGTGTTGATGAATGAATTTGAGAACGATTTTGTGATCACAGGTTCGGGTTGGTATGGCTTCGATCCATTTGGACACGTAGTCCACAGCCAACAGAATGTATTCGAAACCATCCGAAACAGGAAAGGGGCCCATAAAATCAATCCCCCAAACATCAAAGATTTCGCATACTAGAATCGGTTGCATAGGCATCATGTCGCGATGGCTCATGTTGCCCAAAGTCTGGCAACGACTGCATGCCTTGCAGTGATTGTATGCGTCTTTGAACAGTGTGGGCCAGTAAAAGCCGCACTGGAGGACTTTTGATGCGGTTTTATGCCCGGCAAAATGGCCACCGCATGCCTGGTCATGGTAGAAAGAGAGGATGCTGTTGAATTCCCCTTCCGGGACACATCTCCGGATGATCTGATCGGCACCTATGCGGAAGAGGTACGGGTCTTCCCAAATGTAATACTTGGCATCGGAGCGTAATTTGTCTTTCTTGGCCTTCGGCCAATCGGACGGGGTCTGATGAGATGCCAAGTAATTTACTATATTAGCAAACCATGGAAGGCTAGTACCAATAGTCAGCAGGTGCTCATCGGGAAAATGCTCAGTGATGGGTCCGGAAGGGTCAATTATTTCAGAAGGAAGACGGGACAAGTGATCAGCTACCACGTTTTGCTTTCCCGCTTTGTCGCGAATCTCAAGGTCAAATTCTTGCAACAGCAAGATCCATCGGATTAATCGAGGTTTCTCATCCTTCTTTGCAAGGAGATGCCTCACAGCTGTGTGATCCGAGTATATGATGACACGGGAACCCAGAAGGTACGATCTGAACTTTTCTAGGGCAAATACTACAGCTAGCAGCTCTTTCTCAGTAACCGTATAGTTACGCTGAGCCTCATCGAGTGTTTTGCTGGCGTAGTAAATGACCACAGGTTTCTTGTCATTTTTCTGTCCCAAAACCGCTCCTACAGCGAAGTCGGATGCATCACACATGATCTCAAAGGGTTGAGACCAATCAAGGGACTGTAGGATCGGGGCTTGGGTGACTCGGTCACGCAGGATTTCGAATGCTTGAGTGCATTCCTTGGAGATTTCGAAGGGAACATCCTTGGAGAGAAGAGTGGTCAGGGGGCGTGCGATTTTTGAAAAATCAGGGATAAATCGTCGATAAAAACCGACATGCCCTAAAAAGGATCGGATGTCCCTGATCGAGCTAGGCATAGGAAGGTGAGAGATCAGATTAACCTTAGCTCGATCCACTTGGATACCTTTCTCCGAAATTGAGTGTCCCAGGACAATTCCCTCAGGCACCATGAAATGGCTCTTTTCCCAGGAAAGAACCAAATTCACATCGATGCACCGCCTGAGTATCTGGACCAAATGTTGGAGGCAATCGTCGAATGATGCTCCGAAAACTGAAAAGTCATCCATGAAGACTTCCAGATAATCACCTACCATATCTGAGAATATGGCAAGCATGCATCGCTGAAAAGTAGCGGGTGCATTGCAAAGATCGAAAGGCATCCTTCGGAAAGCGTATGTTCCGAAGGGGCAGGTGAACGTGATCTTTTCTTGGTCCTCAGGATGGATTGCCACCTGGTTATAACCGGAGTACCCGTCAAGAAAGCAGAAGAACCTATTTCCCGCTAGTTTTTCGAGAATTTGATCAATGAAGGGTAGTGGGAAATGATCCTTCTTCGTGGAGTAATTGAGTCGACGGTAATCTATACAGACTCTCCACGAGTTGGCTAATCGGGTAGGAATGATTTCTCCGGTCTCAGTCGTTATAGTGGTGAGTCCTGCCTTCTTGGGCACGACCTGAATTGGGCTCACCCAACGACTATCGGAGATCGGGTAGATGATTCCGACATCTAACCATTTGATGATCTCCTTTTTCACTACCTCCTGCAGATTGGGGTTTAAGCGTCTCTGCATTTCACGAGAAGGTCGTGTGCCCTCTTCTGAATAGATATGATGAGTACAATAAGAGGGACTTATTCCAGTCAGATCATCGAGAGTCCATCCGATGGCTCTGCGATGTTGCTGGAGGACAATAATCAGACGGGATTCCTGTTCAGGACTGAGGTTGGAATTGATAATCACAGGAAAGGTCTGATTAGAACCCAAAAATACGTATTTCAAGTGAGCAGGAAGGGGTTTCAGTTGAAGGATGGGGTTTTCAGCAGCAGCGGGTGGTTCAGTATAGATGTGAGGTTCAAGGGTGGAAGTTACTGGGTTGTTCATATCTGGATTCGACTCCTCTGTTTGCGGGTCAAGATCCTTCTGTGGTTGATGAGGCATAATCGAGTCATTCTGGAGGTGTGATTCATCAACCAAAGTCTTGATGTCACAAATTTGTTCGATGACGCCGCAATTAATTCCTTGTTGGGCCTTAAATATATCAATTTTCAATGTTTGATCTCCAAACTTAAGCTCTATTTGGCCCTCCTCACAGCTGATGTTGGCTCTAGCAGTAGCCAAGAAAGGTCTCCCTAGAATGATTGGTGTATCCCTAGGGTTCTCAGGTGCATCCATATCTAAGACTATAAAGTCCACTGGAAAATAGAAATCCCGCACTCTCACGATAACATCCTCGAGAATCCCTTTTGGTGACTTTATAGATCGATCTGCTAATTGTAATGTCACCTCGGTTGGTTTCAGCTCAGATTCTTCTAGATGGTCAAGTAAGGATGTGGGTATCAGGTTTATGGATGCACCCAAGTCTAACAATGCTCTATCAAATTGGGTACCACCTATCTTACAGGAAATCAGGGGAGTTCCAGGATCTTTTGCCTTGGGTGGGAGTCTACTGAGGATTACAGAGCTGGCTTGTTCTGACAGAACAATTGGGCTCCCTCCCTTGGTTCGCGGCTTACGCTGGGGTGTACATATATTCTTTAAAAATCGTGCGTAAGCTGGTACGTGGCGGATTGCATCCATCAAGGGGATGTTTATGTGGACCTGCTCAAAGAGCTTGACCAGGTCCTCCTCAGGGGCCACGGGTTTAGTGGTCATCTTTCCCTTGGTCAGGGCCTTGGGAAACGGGATCTTGGTTGGTTCTTCTAAGATAGGTCCAGGTTGTGGATCTGGAACAGCGGTACCTTGGATAACTATCCTAGGGTCATGGTTATCAGGCTGGGAGTGGTTTGGATAATGCGGGTCTTGAGTTGTTTTACCACTACGTGTTGTTACAGAATTTAATCCGGCCTGATTTTGGTTTGGGTTTGGTAGGAGGGGTGGCTGCTGCTGAAATCCCGCATAAGAAGTTGAGGCTTCCATCTCGTCTGGAGATGGAGCAGTAGGAGCCTGATAAATCCATTGGGCGTGGCCTAAATTTGGATTCATAACGCGCTTCTGGGTTGGCACGTTATTTGGGTTAGGAAGAGGTTGGGAGGGGAGTGTGCCTGGTTGGCGAGAATTTGCCAACTGAGCCAGTTGAGTTTTAACTTCTGTAAGCTCGTCCTTGTGCTGTTTCTGAATAGCCGCATTCGTTTTTTGAATGTCAGCCAGAGTCTGAAGGATTAAGGACATTTGATCTTGATTTGGCCCTGATGGATAAGTAGGGTTGGGCCGAGGCTGAGGCGGCTGGTAGTGACGAGAGGGCTGTGGGCGGGACTGAAAAGGTGGTCTTTGGGTTTGGGAATTTCCCGCCCACTGAAAATTGGGATGGTTTCGCCATCCAGGGTTGTAAGTGTCGGAGAATGGGTCGTTCTGGATGGCGTTGAGGTCCTCGCAGGTCTGAGGAACCTCCTGAGAATCAGGGAAAGGAGGAATGGAGTTCCCCCGGCTGGTGTAGAAAGGATCGGATGATCTTCCAGTCCAAGAATCAGATGGGGATGGATATGGATCCATCCCAGGGGAAGATCGGTGGAGGATGTTTTGCACAGTCTCCTGTGTGGAAGGAGGTTGTGCAACGGAGTTACGCGCAAAGGTGGCTCGCTGCAAGTGCTGAGTCAGCTCATCCACCTTCTTTTCAATGATTGAGACCTTGTCCAATCGACTGGCCATTAATTCCAGGTCGACTAATGCGGACAGGCCTCGCGTCTCATGTGCTCCCTTAAGATTCGTCGCTGCGCGGGTATTCGTCCTGTCGAATAATCCCATGGAGTCATTGTTGATAGAGTTCTCGCACATGTTTTCGAGAATCTCCCATACGGTGTCTTCATGTTGACCCATGATGTTTCCTCCGCAAGTTGCATTGACGAAAAGGCGGATGTCCTCACGGAGTCCCTGGTAAAAAGATTGGACTTGTTCCCATTTAGGAACTCCGTGATGGGGGCACTTTCTCATGAGATCCTGAAAACGATCCCATGCCTCATGGAGAGGTTCTCCTGATTGTTGAGTGAAGTGTGTAATCTGATGGCGCAAGGCGTTGGTCCGACCAACGGGAAAGAACTTTTTCAAAAACTCGGATTGAAGTTCTTCCCAAGTGTTGATCGGCCGGGTCTGAGTTTGATACCAATGGACGGCCTTGTCCATAAGAGAAAAGGAGAACATCTTCATGAGAAGAATATCCCGATTTTGCGCATCTGATCCAAAAGTGTGGGCCAGATGCTTTAGCTGTTTGATGTGCTGGAAGGGATCTTCAGAATTAAGCCCATGGAATTTAGGTATAGCATGAATCATGTTGGGCTTTAGTTCGGAATCAGGTCCTCCAGTCGGGATTCTGACTCGAGGCTCAATGGCCACCGCAGCAGGATTGTAGTGGTCCCGCATCATAGGACGCTGTGGTGGGTGCACGAAGTTTTGGAAGAGGTCATTGAGTCGCTGGAGCTGGCGTTCCAGATTATTTTCTTCCTCAACTGGCTGAGCCATGATGGGGGAAGAAGAAGAACTTGGTTCTGAATCAGAAGAGAGAATAATGTGAGGGTGTTTCTGCACAAACACGGGCGTCGAGGCTTGGCCTTGACGAGAGCGAATTTCTAAAGGAGGTCTTAAGGGTGGTCTTAGAGACCTCCTTCCGTACATGCACAGTTGGAAGAGGTAAGTTTAGAAGGTGCTGGACTCAATCAAAGCACCAAAAATGTGTTGGGTGACTATAGAGGTGCGGGGCAGATGGACCCCTTGATCAGAAAGATCGTCCACCTGAGAATTACCTGGGCAGCCAGAGAGGGAGAGTCCCGCGAAGACCCCTACACGGTAGAGCGTCCCCACGGGTTACAGGGTTTCCCCCACCCGACCTCTCTTGTCACTGCGGGTCCAGGTAGACCAGAATGGGGATCTTTACCTCTTAAGTCTACCAATTTTAGCTTAAGATCAGGGTGCTTAAAGTTACACTTGAACTCTTAGGTATTTTGAGTGAGAAAGTGACCTAATTTTAAGGTTGGTTGACCCAAGGAGTCAACTTTACCTCTTGTTCCTTTGAGAGCTTTTTGGGTCCTTTCTTTTAGGGTTCAAGTGTTTAGAGAGCCAATTGTTTTAGGTTTTCTTTGAATAGGTATTTTCAGACAAGGGCTTGGGCACACTTCATTTGGTTTTCTCAATTCTTGCTTAAGGAGTGTGTCTCTAAATCCCTAGTGTTGGATCCTAGGTTGGCTCTACTTGGTCTAGTTAATTCTTTGTTGGGTAATTAGGGCTCAAGCAAGAATGTGTTAGCCCTTAAATACCCTTAATAGTGTGCAGGAATAATGAGTTGAAAACATGCAACTTTTATGGTTACTAAGTATGGAAGACAGGTTAGCCCTATATTGCTTGTTCTTTTCTTTCTTTTGAGTTTTAGGGGTTAATAGCGAGAGGAAAAATTTACCTGTCCTCGGAGTGGTTGTTGTGCGGTTGCTTGTCTTCTTGATTTCCTGTAGTTTTCTGCACAAAAGAGAGGAGATTATCAGAAATTAAAAAGAAACAGGGATGTTTACCTCTAGAATAGCCGTTGCTCCCCGGCAACGGCGCCAATTGATAAGGATGGCTTCGAGAGATAACCGGGTTTGATTGTTGTTATGTCGTTGTAATATAGCCAGTTGTTACCATCATTTCAAATATAAAAATTTTTTACTCGGAAAAGAGTTCCCGAGGTCGAACTCAGGGAGCAAGTTGTATTCTAGAGATATACATGTTTCTTTTACAAAAATAAACAAAGAGAGAGAAAGAATTTGGTGTCTTTTTTTTTTCTCTTTGTTTCTCCTCGTCTCAGATCTTCTTCTTCTTGGTTCTGCAGAGGTGATGCTCTTCTTTCTTTCTTCAGATCTCCTTCTTTCTTCTTTGTTCTACAGAGGTGATCTTCTTTCTTTCTTCAGATCTCCGTCTTCCTTCTTTGTTCTTCAGATCTCCTTCTTTCTTCTTAGTTCTGCAGAGGTGATCTTCTTTCTTTCTTCAGACCTCCTTCTTCCTTCTTTTCTTTTTCCAGTCAGGGACGTCGCCCCTCCTTCTTTCTTCTTTTCCTTTCAGGCCGTCGTCTGATTTCCAAATCAGACGACTTAAACTGCCTGTTGCTATAGTGTCTTCCTCAGCTTCCCTCTTCTTCACCTGTTCCTGCACACTTCAGAGCTTACGTCAGAGGACAAAACCTACTCTACCCTCTCCCCCGCGTCTCTCTCTCTCTGAAACCACTCTTGGGAAAGCTCTCCCAGAGCTGCCGGGTAATCGGGTACGGGTCGTGCCCGGGTCCAGGCCCACCGGCGTGCGTGGTGGGCGAGGAGTGCAGGTCAGTCTAAGTCGGGTCGGGTCGGGTCAGGTCCGCGGGGCGTGAGCGCGGACGAGACCGGGTAACCGGGCGGGTGAAGGGGACCTCACCCCGTGTGCTGAGGCAGTAAGCCTCCAGCACTTTTGCGTCTTATATCGCTGCGCCTCTTCAGACTTTTCTGAGGTGGGACTAAATGTCCCACCTCAATTGTGCGCCCGCAGCGGGGAAAGCAGCGGGAGATCGCGGCGTCACGCGAAGCCTTCTGCCTTAGCTGCGAGCCTGGTGTTTTGTCGAAACGCCTCGCAAGGCCTGGGAGTTGAATCTGGGCGTGGCGCTGAGCGTGGCGCGCCTGTAGCTGCAGGCGGAAGCAGCTCCTTCTGCACGGCAATGGCGGCGGAGGTCAGGTGGCCTGTTCACAGAAAAACGGCCTCTCGGCCTAATCAGAAAGTGCCGGGAGCTTCGCCAAGGTGCGGCGAAGCTCGTGTGGGTGGTGGCGAGGCGTGGGGCGGCGTGCAAGGGCTGCCCTAGGTCGGACTGTGGGTCGGAGGATGGGTTTGTTGGGGGTGGCGTTGCGGAGGTGTGGAGTGGCAGTGAAGGGGTGGGGGGTGCTCAGTGTGATGAGGCGGAGGTTCGGTGAGGGTCGGCGAGGTGTGTGAGGCTGTGGAGCGATGGGAGCATCTCGCCGGAGGGTGGCCGGAGACGAAGGGGGTGACGATGGTCAGGGTCGGTCGAGGGCTTAATTGAATAAATTGAAAGCGGGGAAAGAAAAAGGAGAAGAAGGGGAGTAGTTCTAGCTTACTTGCAGGGACGAAGGGGGAGGAACAGGGCGACAGTCGTATCGACTGTCGTCGGAGAAGACGATGCTCAGGGAAAGGGGCGGCGGCGAGCAGAGAGCCGGAGAGGCGCCAGCTGGGTGCAGCGTGGCGCGGGAAGAGCAGGGGAGGAAGTCTCTGCTGCTAGTATTGCGGCAGAGCGAAGAGGAGAAGGGGGAGGAACCGCCGGAGCTGGTGAGCGTCTGCCGGAGAGAGAAGAGAGGAAAGTTGGGGGTTTTCTCCGTCAGACCCGAGCTGCGCTGGTCGGTGGAGCAACGGGGGGTATTTATAGGGATCAAACAGGGAGGAAGGCGGAGGGAGACGACGTGTCTCCCTCGCCGGAGGATGGCCGGAAACAAAAACCCATACCGTCCGTGCGTTCGCACGGCCGGTATGGTGGGTTACAACGACCAAGGGGGTGTCCCTGCGACGGCTGACGACGCAGGGCACCCCCGGTTTACTTGCCAGGTCCCCCCCCTCACCCTGCGCGGCGCCATGCTCCGCGCAAGGTCGCCGGAGCATGGTGCTGGCAGGTTTTGCAGGGGGACCTGATCGCAAAGAACGAAGGAGAGTTAGGGGCCAAAATGCGAGGGTTCAAAAGTTGAGGGCCAAAGAGTAAATATATGAGGACCAAAGTGTAAAGTCGGTCAAGGAGGTTTCTTCTTAGGCTCAAGTTTTTATACATGATTAATTAGGACCTAAAGAATCTGATGGTGAATTTTATTTCTATATTAAACCTTGTTTGACCGGTCAATTTACGCAAAAACCCAAATTAAGTTATTAATTGGGCATGGTTCTCAATGTAGGTCAAAATGGGTTCTGAAGGCCAAATTGAAGGTTCTAAACCCTAGAGATTATTTTTCTATGAATTTTAGAGGGTTTATTCTATTTTTACTTTGCCTCGAACCTTGTGAATTGAAGTGGGTTGTTTTAGGGTTACAGATTATCATTTAGTTTCTTGGAAGTGCTGTAGCCCTTGCTAGATCATCTCATCCCACTTTTATTCTTATTAAGCTGCTTTGACCTATGTTTGGGCCCTGAATTACCCTGTATGCAGATTATACTGGTAAAATTGCATTTTTACCCCTTATGACTTATTTTCTTCTCAAACTCAGAATTCTCTGAGTTAAGCCTTTCCTTGAGATATGTAGGAGCTTTTATCCTTTGTATTAGGTCAAAATGAGCTAGTTATGGCTCATGATGAGGTTCTCATCAACGCACACAGCGAGGAGGTCACGAGCTTCATCCCAGGCTGCGCGCTCCAGGTGTCAGGGTCCCAGAGGAAGCAGACACGTGCGCGAACTCAAACAGCAGGGCAATTGGTTTGGCGAGGCCTCCAGCTATAGCAATTGGAAGAAGTCATCCACCTACAAGTGCACGCAAAAGCAGGTGGGACATTAGTCCCACCTCGTGAACACAGGAGTAAGGCATGTCGCTTATATTGAAATTGTGTTTTACTCTAATCGCCTCAAGACACACATGGGGTGAGGTCCCTCACCTATCACTCCTCGTTTGCGACATTCTACCCCACGGACTTGGCACCACCCGGATTCGATTATCCCCTCCGTGCACTCCTCGCGCACCACACCCACGCCAGTGCACCTGGACCCGAGCACGCGATTGACCCGATAACCCGGCTCTGGGAGAGTGTACCGAAGAGAGATTCACAAAGAGAGAGAGAGAAGGAAGCTAAGGGAGGGTAGGGGAGTAGGTTTTGCTGTGTGGGCATTGTGCAAGAAGAGGAAGCTAAGGGAGGAACAGGCGCAGTAAGAGAAGGAAAGGAAAAGGACTTAGCAAGAAGGAAGCCGCAGCAAGGAAGCAAGAAAGACAAGAAGAAGAGGCCAAGACTTAGCTGCAAAAGGAAGAAGAAGAAGAAAGGTTGAAGCCAAGGGAAGCAGAGCTAAGGAAGGTTAAAGGAGGAAGAAGCAAGAAAGAAGAAGACCCGCAGAGGAAAAAGGTGAGGCTGACACTTAGCCGTAGACAGCCAGCAGAAAAGAGAACACTTAAGAAGGAAAGGCAGAAGGCAGAGGAAAATAAGAAGGAAGAAGAAAGGAAAAGGAGCTGTAGAGAAGAAGCAGACGGGCCAAAGAGACATAAAGAGAAGGAAGAAGAAGAAGAAGAGAAAGGAGAGAAGGAAATAACAGCTTAAAGAGAAGAGAGATATCTTTTTAAGCAAACATTATTTTTACCACAATTGACTCTTAAACTCTTGCATTTATTTTCTGAACTAAGTTTTGAGTAATTCTAAGTGTTCAATTACATTATTGAGATTAGTGAATAATTTCATTTGCTCCCTGTGTTCGACCTCGGATACTTAGGTTTTCGAGTAATAAATTTTTATTTGTTAACAATGCTTGGTCACCTATACTACAACGCAACTGACTTATAACATGCTAAAATGTAATTCAAAATTAAATTCAATGCACATAGAGATGAATAATAAGGTTTAACAATTCTCTAGAAGCATGAGCATGAAGGCATAAATTCACCATAATAAAATAATGATAAATCAAAATTCATTTTTGTGGCAATGGCATGAAATGTAAATATTACTGAGAGTAAAAATAGAGGATTCTACCTCTCTCCTCCTCGCGCACGAGAGAGAGGTTGTTTAAGGAAATCTTCTCGGAATTAGTTGGCCGGAGTGAGGGCTTTGCAATGGTGTCGGTGGCAAGTTGCGAGACTGCCGGACGGAGGAGAGAAGCGATGGCGATGGAGGTTGCTGCTACTGGCCACGCTTGCTGCAGGCGCGAGGAGGGGCGGCGCGCGGGCGCTGTAGAAGCGAGGAGGCATTGGTGTGTGGAGGGGCGGGTGCTCTATAGGCCGCACGGGCATGTGCAGGGTCTAATGGCCGCACGGCTGCAGGTGCTGAAGGAGGCGCTGAAGTGGGGGCGTGCAAGCACTGGGGCGTAGGCGCGTGGAGGTGAAGGCGCGGGGGTGTTGGGCGCTAGATGAGGGCACTGGAGGTGAAGGCGCGAGGGTGTGTAGGTTCGAGGCGAGGGCGCTGGAGGTGAAGGCACGCGGGCTAACTGCTGTGCTCACGGTGGGATGCTGGCTGGAGGTGCGGGCGGTGGTTGAGGTGGGCGCGTGCACACCTGCTACGGTGGAGGTGCAGCGCATGCACATGGTCTGCTGCAGAAAATGAAGTGCGCTAGCTGGAGGCACGTGCGGTGGCACGCTTGGCAGGGTTGAGGCACGGGCGCGTGGAGAAGTTGCAGCTCTGTGTGCTACAGTGGGCATGGCGAGGGTGTGTGGGGCGTGCAGAAACTGTGATCTGCATGTGGAAGGGAAGATGAAGCACGGTGATGCAGGGGCTCTTGGCGGTGTGGGTTGTCACCCCACACGCCCACGGTGGTGGAGTTGCACTGCTGCGATTGAGGCCGGTGGTGAGGAGTGGATGAGCAACGTAGCTCTCTACGCAATGAGGAAAGGGATGGTGGCCTCCCTTGAACGGTAGCCCTTCGTCCTCTTTTGTAGCCACAGCTACAAAGATTTGAAATTCAAAAGGCCACCGTCAAGTCAATGCTGATGCGCAGGAGGAGGCGGAGATGGAGCAATTACCTGCAAAGGAGAAGAAGAAAAAAAGAATAAAATAATTAAGATTATTTATACATAACTCCTTAACTTCTATGTTAATTATAATAGTGTATGTAATGCACCTAATTAATTAACTAATCAAATGTATGCAATCCTAGGTTAATTCTAAATGCATGAATTATGCACTTAAGCTAAAAATATGAATTAATTTATTTACATCCTAATGTATGCTATCTAAATGTTAAAATTAACTTAATGTCTAAACACCTAAATACTTAAATAGCCCACAAATATAGGCTAATCACCAACCGTGAATGGTAGCCGAGGGTGAGAGTTGGCTTAGGCGAGTAATTGGATCAGACCAGGCCCGTGTGGAGAATGTCACAAGCAAGGCGTGTGAGAGTGCGAGGACCTCACCCCCTGTGTGTTAGTTAGGCATAGTTTTCACTCTCTGTTCCTATGTGCGTACATTGTGTGAATTCCTGAGAGTCACCAAATAAGGTAGATACACAGAGATTGAGTCTTGATAAAACTATGACTATGGTGGATGGTTACAGCCGTCCTTCATAGAGTCCTCGACTGAATGAGGGTAATAGTGTCAAAGGTCAGAAATATGCTTGTCCTATCCATCCTTTCCCAGTGCCGAAAGTAGGCACTTCCATCAAATAAGCCACACAATATCCTCCTGACCATCATCATCCCTAATAATTCCTCATGAATAAAAGTCTGTGTCTTGTTATGTTAATTTAAAAAATAATAATAATACAAAAAGAGAGAGAGAGAGAAAAAGGAAAGAAAAAGGAGAAATATTTATATTTAGAAAAATAATAAAAAAAGAGAGTCCAAGTTTGGAGTTTTATCTTCATGTCATTTTTTTGTCAATGTTTTTGAGGCAACAACAAAAACACTCATTGCGATCCACCAAATATAACCCATACCTACTTTTCAGTATTTCTGATCGCCTGGATACTGGCTGAGAACTTCTAACTTAATTGTAGAGTTATTAGAACTTTTAGTGACGTGTGAATTCCATGTGAGACCACCAAATAATAAGTACATTTACAAAAATCTAGTAAGATATTTGATCTCAGAAAAGAAAGAAGAAAGAGAAAAAGAAAAGAGAGAGTGAGTGAGCACAAGGGAATGCAAAGAGAGAACATTATTTAGCCTTTCTCTTAGTTGACTTGTTTGATAGTCTAGAGATCTAGAGTCTGTAGTACTAGATTACATGTAGCAGTAGATGAGTGTGTGCCACCAAATACGAATCCATTTAACTCAGTATCTCCTACCTAAGCCAAGAAGACGGGGTCAAATTACATATTATTTTCTACTTTATCCCCGAGGGAAGTAGTTGCCTACCCTAATAGAAGTTTTACCAAGGGTTAAGTACAAACTTCAAATGTAAGTTGGCTTTTCACTTGGATCCGTTACCTAGACTACAATCACTTCACATTTGTCTGGATCTCTAAATTTTTGGAATAAGAAAAGGAGAAATCTTTTTGGTTGCTTCTATTGTTTTTCACTTTTTGTTCGGGACTAGCAAAACTTAGACATAGGAGCATTTGATAAGTCCAATTTATTGGACATTTATTTGACTTAAGTACATATGAAATACATTTCCTTATAGTTTAATGACCTAAGCTAAGTAGTAATTAATCTTAGCTTACTAATATTTTTTGTATCTGCTTTGCATTCTAATACATACATTTATACCCCTTATTTGATATGTGCATGCAGAGAGAAAAAATAATAGGTGGTTGGACATGAATATAATTAGCATTTGAAGGAGGGTATGCCCATAATTGTCCATCACCACCACTCCCTCCGCTAGCGTTCAAATCCAGCAGTTGCACATGCAAACGGAGAGGCAAACATTGTGGATCTAGAAAAAGTTAAAGGATCTTCCCTTCGCGCTGCAGGGCTAGCCGCCATCGACATCACTGTGCAACAAGTCTTCCCTGTGGCCATGACGAACACTATGGCGTAGGCATTCTCCACTGCCATCAACCTCCATCACCGCAGTGGTGCACGGTGACAGCATGCATCACCATCAGCCGTTCCATCCACCTTCACCACCATCACCACTTCCACCACCAACACCTTCACCATGTGCCAGCCTCTTCGATTAAGACATCCAGGAAGGTTCCCGGATGTCTAAGACTCTCCCCTTCGCCACTGTGTTCACCTCTCTCCTCGACACCGACAGTAGCAAACCTGCATGCGAGCCTCACTGTGCGGCCACGCCCTCGTGTAGCTACACCCTCACATGAAGTAGTCGGCGTCACCAGCCCGTGCACACGCTCAACTTCCTCTTCTTCTCCTTCTTCCTCTTCTTCTTCAACCCGCCTGCAACCTCCCGAAAGAACCCAAAGCCTTCACCGCCCCCCCTCCATGCAGCCACTCCTCTGAGCCTCCGCCAATCGCCAAACTCGATGCCGAGCACCACCGAGCATCTCGCCAACCACAGAAGCCGTGAACGGCCATGCACGTAAAACCTTCACCTTGACGTCGCCAGCGTCCTCCACCTCCGGCCACCTCCCCCGTGAGACAAACATCGGAACCCCCTCCGTGTCTACATCCTCTGACCACCGCACAGCCAACCGTGATCCTCACCACACGTGAGGAACAGAGAGGGAGAATTCTCTGTTTCTACTCTCATTAAAAATTACCACTTATGCCATTGTAGGATACACTATTCATTTATTTTCATGATTTAATATAAGGTAGAATTGCATGAACATCCCTTCAGTTTATCCGAATTATAGATGATTGCAATTGTGCATGATTAGGATATTGATTGCAATGAACAAGGTCTCTTTTACGAGAAATTAGTAGTTACGTTGATTATCATTACCAAGATCATTAGTTAACAGAATATTATATTGTGGTAATTTTGCATAGAAACCCCTACAGTTT
The DNA here is from genome assembly GCA_037157565.1 of Thalassia testudinum. Classification (NCBI taxonomy): domain Eukaryota; kingdom Viridiplantae; phylum Streptophyta; class Magnoliopsida; order Alismatales; family Hydrocharitaceae; genus Thalassia; species Thalassia testudinum. The sequence goes on along the minus strand of JAZHRO010000067.1, from coordinate 14,481,773 downwards.
TAATTAATTGCTTAGAATGAGAATTCATGAGGGTAACGAGTTGCACTAAGGAATAGGCGCACCCATTGAGATTCCTGAATAAATCAGTCACCACTCACTAATTCAATAGGCTAATTCCTCCCTGTAGAGATGAACTAACTATATTTGTGGTTAGATTTTGAATAATTAAACGTTTTGAAAAGCGATTTTCTACCACGCGACATACTACAACGACGCAACATTTTATGTTACAATTTTTCTCGAAAACGAAGATTTCTTCTTCAGTGAGTTTGGTGGAGCGATGGAGAGGGTGAATGCCCTAATTGGTAGAGGACTTTTGTTGAGGGATTTGTGGTAATGCTGATGGGGGCCATAGCGGCGAGGTTCATGAGCTGGAGCGGCAGTTTGGCGTCGTCGAAGCTTCGCAAGAGCGGATGAAGACGAAGAGGGAGACGTGTGGTCGGCGGGCATTTTGAGAGATAGAAAGAGGGAGAAGGAAGTAGGGGGAGAGATAAGTCTACCAGACCTAATTTAAGGACGAAAAGGAGAAGGTATGCGACGCCAGTGTGATTGTTGGCGCCATGGAAGATGAAACCTCCTTAGATGGACAGTGGTGAAGAACGGGGAAGATGGCCTGATGGGAACACCATCATGAGCCGTAACTAGCTCATTTTGACCCAATTAATTCAATAAATGCTCCTACATAACCGTCAGAGAGTCACAAGTCATTACATATTCATTCTAGAAGAAAAATAAGAAACTAGGGTAAAAATACAATTTTACCAGCTTATCTTGAATGTAGTACAACCAACGGTTTTCCCAAGGGTTGAATGAAGGTCAATTGGTCTTAAAAAGATAACAAGTGGGATAAGACAGATAGAAAAAGGTTTGCACATGTTCTGAGAATTAAATGACTTTTGAAACCATGAAAACAGACCCGCTTAATTAACTGATGTTCTGACCAGGATAAAATTTACCTAAACCCTCTAAAATTTATAGAAAAATATTCTATAGGATTTATAACTTTCAATTTGACCATCAGAACCCGTTTTGACCCAAAACAGAACCACAGACAGACATTTGCCCTAATTTAGGTTTTTACATAAATTACCCAATCAAACATGGTCAAAACCAAAATCCAATTTCACCATTAGATTCCTTAGGTCCAAATTAGGTTTGTATCAAAATTAGGACCCAAGATGAATTTGTCTTCACCTAGTTTGCAAATTAGTTCTGTCTAATTTCATTTCTGCCCTTAACTTTCAAAACCCTTTCAAACAGGCCTCTAACTTTGTTGTCGTTCTCACAAAAAGGTCCTGCCACCATTAATCCTATTACTACTTACTCCGGCAACCTTAAAATGGAAAGAACGCCCTGATTTCTTGACGAATCCCTTTCAAAATTGAAAGGAAAGTTCGTCAAGAAATTCCCTTCCTATTGGACCCAATCCTAAGCCCTAGAACTTACCCAATCTCTCATGCAAACGCATGAGAGATTTGGGTCTCAAGAAATTTCCAAATCTAGTGAGGATTTCCAAGCGTGGAAAGCTTGTTTCCCAAGCTAAAACCACCTCTGGATCCTTATATAATACAGCCTAGATCCTCCCGAACTTCCTACACTCGAAATCGGCCAAGATTCCCCATAATTCCTCTCTTTCACAACCGAAGGTTCCTCGACGTCCGACAATCCCCTCTGCCTTTCCACGTGGTCCGTCCACAATACCAGTGGCGGATCTATCTTCCTCACCTCCTTCTGCGTCTCACCGTACCAACAGACACCTCCTCCGTCATCCTCGCCGTTTCTCCCTCACTGGAACCACCTTCGTCTTCGGCGTCAGCCACACCTCAGCCGACGCCATCTCTGCCTCGCTTCGTCCAACAACCTCCTAGCTAAGTCCCTTACCTTCTGTACTTCATTCTCACACTCATCCCACCTTAAATCAACCACTGGCGACCCTCCGCAACTTCATCTCCTCCATCTCCGGCGACCACTCCAGCGAAGGATTCCGCCTGCTACACACGACCATCCCCTTTACCGACTACCTCAAAACCTCCACCACACCTTCCTACTCATTTCCCCTCTCTTTATTCACCACTTTACTCACTCAAACACACCCTCGAACACACCCACTTTTACGCACACAGACCGACCTCGACACGCATGCACAGACCACGAGACGCCACACAAAACCCCCCATTGCACTCGCCGTAGTCCGACGATCCTCCCTGAGCATTCTGATAGGGCTGAGAGGCCATTTCTGTGTCTTTCGGTGTCAAGCTCCTTCTCGCCATTAACAGCAAGTCAAGCAAGCTTTGAAGCTGCTCTAGGTGCCTTCGCTCCAGACTTTCACATCCAGGTGACGCGAAAAGCCTCCAGGCCTTCGTCCGGGCTGACAATTGGAGGAGTCTCCCTCATTGCACCAATTTGACGAAAGAGCTACTACTGCGACCGCACTAAGAAAGGAGGGTGGGCTAGTCCCACCTCGGAAGCGGTAGAGTCCCTACGCACGAATAAATTGCAAAAGTGTTAGAGGCTATTCGCCTCATAACATGGGGTGAGGTCCCACTCACCCACACACACCTATTCCTCATCCACGACTTTGTCCCCCATGAATCAGGCCGACCCGTTTACCCACCTAGACTAACCTGCACACCTCACTCACCACTGCACGCTGGAGCCTAGACCCAGGTACGCTGAATCCAATAACCCAATTACCCATGGCTCTGGGAGAGCAGATCCTAAAGAGAGAAGGAGAGGATAGTTGCGTGGGGTAGGGGGAGGGTTTTGCTACTGAAGGCTTTCGCTGACACTTAGCCAATTTGAGAAGTTCCCCTCTCGTGTAAGAAGGAGAAGGAAGCAGAAGCAGAAAGAAAGAAGAGAAGGAAGAGAGCCACAAGAGCAAAGAAAAAGGAGAGGAATCCCTGCAGAGAAAGAAGAAGGAAGGAATAGAGAACGAAGAAGAAATCCAAGCACTGTAGAATCAGACGTTTAAAACGTCTGATCCTACCATCAAACGACACATTTAAGCATTATTTCATATATTGATATTTGAATTCCTTAGCTATTATTATGAGTATATGGTGGTTTAAACCACCATTTTACTCCATTATTTTTGCAAATTGATACTTGATCCTAGTGCTACATTATTTTGAAATAATTCTTGATTTCAATTCTATAGCTCTCTCATCTTCTATTGCAATTCTTGATATTTAAATTCCCATATTGCTCCCTGTGTTCGACTTCGGAACTTTTTCGAGTAATAAAATCTATTTGTTTTCAAAGTGATTTCAACTATACTCCAACGCACATTTTAAAACTCGATTTTTCCTTGTCAACATGGCCTTGGCTTTGGCACACCAGGTGCGGACAAAGGTGAGGAAGGTCGTGGCCTAGCCAATTTGGTGGTGGTTGGCTGTAGGACGACAAGGAAGTGGTCTGCCAGAGCTAAGTCGGAGGAGGGCCGGAGGTGGAGTTTCGAAGAGATTTGTGGCCCTAAAACTAGCTGAGAAGATGCGCAAGGCCACGGAGGTCCTTTTTTAGGGCTCTAGATGGAGTTCCAAGATTATAAACAAGTTTAGAAACTCGGAGATCCTCGCTGACGTAGGATACCCATTCAATCAAATCATTCGCACGAGGATTCTAGAGAGATTTAGGATCCTTGGATAGGCTCATTTGGAAGGAAATTACTTGACGAGTTTCCCTTTCACATCAAGAAATCATGGAGATCTTGCCAAATTAAGGTCACCGGAGCTTTAGGATTAGCATTTCATGGTGTTAGGGACCTATTTGAAGAAGGAGACGATAAAGTTGGGGACCTATTTGTACAGGATTCAAAAGTTAGGGGCATGTGTGTAGAGAAAAGGCTCAGACAGAACCAAATTGCAAACTACGTCAAGATGATCTCAGATTGGGGCCAAATTTTGGTACAAACCTAATTTGGACCCAAGGAATCCAATTGTGAAGTTAGATTTAGGTTTTGGTCACGTTTGACTAGATAAATTACACAATTACCTAAATTATGGTAAAAGTTTGTTAGACTCTATTTTTTGTCAAGACAGGTTCTGATGGTCAAATTGAAGGCACTAAATTCTAGAGAATATTTTTCTATGAATTTTAGAGGATTTAGGTGAATTTTATTCTAACGGGAACCTCAGTTAATTAAGCAAGTTTGTTTCTAGGGTTTCGAAAGTCATTTAATTCTCGTAATGTGCGAAAACCAATTTATGTCTGCATGGACTCACTTGTTAGACTCTTAAGACTATTTGACCTTTATTTAACCCCTTGAGAAACTCGTGATTGTTCTGCATTCATGATATGATGCTAAAATTACAGTTTTAACCCTGGTTTCTTGTATTGCCCTCAGAATGGATTTGCAATGAATTACAATCCTCTAGCGGTTATGTAGGAGCATTTAATGATGGAAATTGACTAAATAAAGCTAGATATGGTTGATATTATCACCTCCTCTGATCACTTTAGATCAGAGGAGACGAATTCCCCCATTCATTGATCACTGTTTTCTCCCCCTACACGTTTCCATTTTGCTTCTGATTTCCTTGTATTTTAATCCGCAATCCACCCATTGTAACGAGCGCGTGCCCCAGACGCCTTTTAAGACGTCTGGGAGGTGGCCCAGACATCGTACCAGACGTCTGGGATCACATCCAGACGTCTGACCAGACGTCCGGGATAGTTTACAGACGTCTGGAGAACAGTTAGGTTCGCACGGGAGATTCGTCTGCGCGCCTGTGCGTGCAGACCTGCGTTTCTGCCCTCTTTCTCTGCGGCTGCAGGCAGCTGCGACCGCCTTCTCTCTCCTCTCCATGCGGTGTTAAAAGGGGGGCGCGCCTCCCCTCCCGTCTTCACCATCTTCCTCCTTCTTCTCCTGCCTGTGCGCGAGAGCGAGCGGACGCGAGGGCGCAGCGGCAGCGGCAGCCGCAGTGAGCGCGGAGGAGCTGCGGCGTGCGAAGGCGGGGCTCTGCCGTGAGGGCGAGCTCTCCAGGAGCGGCTTGGCCGGCCGGCGGAGGGCGCAGGGGGCGCGGAGCGTCGCGGAGAGGGACCTGTGCGGGCTGAGCAGCAGACGCGCGAGGTGCGACGCGGGCGGCGTCGCGAGCGGAGGCCGAGCAGGGTTCTGATTCTGGAAAAATTTCCAGAATCAGACGTCTGGATTGATATCCAGACGGCAAGGTCGACGTCTATGAGATCATACAGACGTCTGAAAGGTGAGTTTCCGCTTTCTTCTTCCTTCTTGTCGACTGACTGTACTGAGGGAGGGGGGTTGGCTGTGCGCAGGTTTTCTGATTCGTCATCCTTTGCGAATCAGACGTCTGGAAGTTGTACCAGACGGCGGGAGGGACCATCGGACGTCTTGGATCTAGGCAGACGTCCCCGCAGACTTCTGGACGTCCGGGGAACCAAGCCGAACAGGTAATTCTCTGATCCACCGTTTAAGACGTCTGGAAGGAGTTCCAGACGTCTGATTTTGCACAGTATCGTCTTTCTCGACCCGTTTAGGGCCCGTTTGGGCTCCGTTTTCCGCGATTCGAGTTGCGTTCGTTTCAGAATTAATTCCTCTACCCGCCTACAGTAGCTATACACTATTTTGAGACACTCCTTGTGTTTGATCCTTGTGATAGGACCTCGTTCGGTTGCAGTCTTGAGAGTCGCGGAGGCGCGCGGGATTCCCGATCACGCCCCCATTACTCCCGTTGTACCTGGTAGAGTGGCTTTAAGTATTAATAAAATCTGTTAAAGTATGGAACCATAACTAGAACCTAGGGCATTGCATGAATCCTAGGAATGAGAAATATATGGAATGATAACTCCTAGGTGTTGCATGAATCCTAGGGCCGGAAAACTAGATTGTATGATAGATCCTAGGATATGGCATGAATCCTAGGATGGAAAAACTAGTGGAATGTATATTACTGCTGTACTTTCTTACTGTTAGTTATATTCATGCTGAATGTGGTTTATTTTACTGTCTTTTGGTTACTTCCTCGTTGGACGACTGGGTCTTGGGATTAGTCGAGTCAGTCCGGTTCTCGTGTCTCGTAGGGACTCGGGAACCGGGTCGTTACACCCATCCATTTGGAGTCAAATCCCCATCCCATTGCTTTCAAACTTTGAGATGAGGATTTGCGTTCAAATCCACTTAGGAGTCTCCCACTCCTTATTTTGTTCACAAAGACCCCTGATCTAATTTGAAATGGAATTGGTTGGCTTGATCGATTTTTGATTTGGATTTTAAAGCAAGAACGCGAGATTCTGACTCATTTAGGTTTTCAAGGATTTGTGATCAAGTGAATCGATTTATTCTTGGGAGATTTAGCTCATGGTCGTGAATCTGAGACTATGCTAATCTTAAATTCTCCTCAGATGAGCCATGATCAGATTTGTTCTTGAGTGACAATTCTATGGTTTTGAATGTATGCTAGAGCCAAGGAGAATCAACCTTGTTGATTGGAGGCTCTACCAAGGATTTTTATATATGGATTTGTTTCTAAGAATTTGATTTTTACCTAAGGGATTCTTAATATCCCTTAAGTTTTCAACACATTGGGATTCAGCCGAAGTTAATGGACTGATTCCAACACTTCCTACATGCTATCTATAGCATTAAGAAAGTGTTAGATCAGTGATTTTTCTTTTGATTTGAAATGAGAATGTTGACAAGGGATTTTCATTCAGAGTTTAACATCTGAGAAAGATTTTTATGTGATTTTCAGGCCTTGTCAGAATTGTTAGAGATTTTCTGTGTGTTTTGAATCCCAACCAATTATAGTAAATTGCTGCATGATGCAGCTACATTCCAACTATAATCCAGCAAGGTATTCCCTGATTTAAACATTTTGTATCCCTAATCAGACTTTCTCAAGTCTGATCTGAGATATAAATGACTGAATCAGGAAATAAGTTGCTGAATTGGAGGTTTGGACCTGCTGCAGATGGTCTCCTTGATTTCTAGATTTACTGCAGTAAGGACCTGAGCTATTTTAGGATGTCTGGGCTTTGCCTTGGATGTCTAGAGCATTACTGTAGCTGATGTTGCAGTTGTTGTTGCAACAGCTGATTATTTCAGCTAGATGATTTAGTCTGAAATTTAGGCCAGTAGGCTAGATTTTGAAGGAGATTAATGGTTGACCTATTTTATTATGATGTATACTCCCTTGTACAAGCTTTCATGTATTGTAAATGACCTTAAACTTTATTTAGATTGCTTGTAATTTCAATTAATCTCTTCTGTCAGCTAAAATGAGTACCTAATTGCCCATATTTAGAAATTTAATGAAATTAAGTGGAAAATCATGTTTAATCATTTGAACACTTTATATCAGGTTTGCTGAATGTTTTTGACTATATAAACCTTTTCTTCAGCACTTATAGTTCATTTCTAGGCCTTGACTTCAAATTAAAAATCCTTTTTAGGCTTAGAATATGCTTCACTTGCACATAAATAAAAATACTATAAAAAAAATAAAAATAAATAAAATAAACTTGTCTCGGTGAAGATTAGGTATATTTTTAAGTACATAACAAGTTTCTTGGTATTCTGAAGCCCTGACTTGGTAGAACATACCAACTGACGGTTCAGTATACCTTGGAATTTAATAAATGAACTCAACTATAAAAACACCAAAAATATCTTCATTCTTCTCATCTCTCTCTTTCTTTCTCATCTCCTATCTCTATAAAATATACAAAACCCATAAAAAGTGGAAAAACTCTAAAAATACAAAAAAATACCTTATATACTATGTATATACATGTAAATATAAGTTATATATTAAGCTATCTAGGTAAATATTGTAAAATAGATATATATTAGGTATAACTAACTTATGTATATACTATAAAATGTAACTTAAATATTTAAGATAACTTAAATTATATATAACTTATTTATATAATTATTTATTAATTATACTAACTTATATGTACTATACTCTAAGTTAATTAATAAAACCCTGTAAATAAACATATTTACTACTGATACTGTACATACACGTATTTGTATTCATAATGTACCCTAATACACCTATAACTTAATTTAATTATATATATATATATATATATTAAATAATTAATTTATTAAGTTATAAGCTAAGTTATTAAATTAAATTAAATTAACTTAATAAATTAAGTTATTACTGAACTAACTTATAGTGTGCATTTGTATAATATCATTTTGAGTAAATTAAACTAATTTAACCTTAATTATAATGTATTATACTATTTATATTTAATTTAAATGTAAGACAACCTAAAATAAGTTATTTAAATGCAAATAAAATCAAAATAAATGTTTTAAAATACAATAAAAATATTTATTAAATACTTTAATATGTATATTAATACTGTACAGGGTCAATTAGACCGTCTATTAGCTAATTTATACGTAATTAGGAAATAAAACCTAATAAACAGTATGAATAAACTGTAAACTTTGACTAATTTATTTATATAGTAAACGTAATTAATTTTGTAAATAAATTGTATAATTATGTAGTCCTATGTAAATACTTTAATATCACATAATTTATTTTTAATTTATAATAAATTATGGCCCCCAAATCGAGGGCCAAAATCCTTAAATTAGAACAGCTGTGCTGGATTTCAGCATTGACAGGCGCTAAAGAAAGTGCAACATTGTGGATGCACAAGTGCTTAGAGTGCTATAAATTGAATTTGTTATCTTGCCTTCCCAATCAATATGTGCTGGGTGCAAGCATACCATAAACCCCTTGAGCATATGATATGAGCATATTCTGAGCATCTGTGATGATTTGTGTACGGTGTAGGCCAGGGGCCTTGCACTATGCGTGGGCCAGCGTGGGCCCAGTAATGAGCATAAATCAGAATTAAGAGGCTAATTAACCAATTAGGGTGGCCTTAGTAGAGGTCTTGGTTCCACCCGAGAGGGTGCTGTGTATCCCTCGAAAAAGTTGCCCGCCAACCTAAAACCTAATTTTTGTACCTAATGAGAGGTTAAGAAGAGAGAATGAGCAAGGAAAATGGCCAAGTGTTGAGCGCCGCTGAGGTTAAGTGAAGAAGAGAGAACAAAGAAGCAAAGAGCGAAACCAAAAATGGCTAGGTGTCAGAGTCTGTGAACTTTTAGAGAGACTAAAGAGATAGGAGAACCTAAAATGATTAAGTAGAGAACAGATAAAGAAGTTTGCCTTATATCTCAGACTGTGTATATGTGTATATAGTGTATATATATATATAAGTATACTGTATATATATAAGTATAGTGTATATATATAAGTATACTGTAAATAATAAGTATCTATATAATAAGTATACGTAGTATAGGTAATGTTTGAGCTATATATGTATATAAATAACAATATAGCTTTACTGACAGAATAATCCGTCACTATAGATAGAATTAGTGTCACTATAGACCCCAGTTTTTGCCTTAGCTTATGTACATAGTTTTTCCTAAAGTTTAGCGACGTTTATATATGATGCTGTACATACTATATATGTTACTGTATATGTTAGTATATTAAGTTAAGTTAGTATAGTATATATTATTACTTACTATTATACATATATACAAGTATTGTTTTTATAAGTTATAAGTATATAGTATATATTATTCAATTATAGTGTTTGATGCTTGTTTGTAAATATCTGTTTGCAAGCATTTCAATACATTTTTTTTTGTACATAAATTAGTTTAATTCTTTCATTCATATTTATACATAAAACCAATCTTTTCGGAATTAAAAAATAATATTAGACTTAGAGAGATGTATATCAATAACTACCTCCCAGTGAACGACCTAGAATAAACCAGTAAAAATTATGTAATTAAATAAAATGGACGCGGTAACAGTTTGTATTTGTGACATATATTAAAACAACGATGATTTTTTTTATATGAACCACAGTTGAGCATCACATTAGTTGCCGTATTGGAAAGATCTTACAATACATAATAATTTAAATGTTATGCACATCAAAAAGAATGTGATAGATAACATCTTAGACGTATTAAATCTGATCGATATCCAAAGGATACGGTGAAAACAAGAAAAGACATGAAGAGTTTGGGGATACGTCCGGAGCTGCATATTCATGAGGATGATATCTACTTCCCACCTGCTATTTATAGCTTAAATCAGGACCAAAAGGGTAGACTGTTCTTCTCAAAGGAAATTCGAGTGCTAAATGGGTTTTCGTCGCAGCTTTCTCGTTGTGTGAATGAAGCGCAGAAAAAGATATCTGGTTTGAAAAGTCATGACTCCCACATTTATACGCAAGTATTGTTTCCACTGGCGATACGAGGGATACTGCCTGAGCCAATTGTTGATTCATTCACAAAGATGAGCAGATTTCCAAAAGCTATTTGTTCGAAGATGCTACAAAATGATACACTGGATCACTAGGATAAACAAATAGTTATTACTCTTTGTAAAATGGAATAGATTCTTCCCTCAGCCTTCTTCGATGTAATGGTTCATCTCACGTTGCATCTTGTAAATGAAGCAAGAATCGGTGGACATATACAATTCAAATGGATGTATCTTGTAGAGAGGTTTTTGAAAAAGCTTAAAGATCATGTTTTGAACAAGGCAAAGCCAAAATGATCAATTGTAGTAAGTTATCTCATAGAGGACTGTATAAATTTTACCTCCATGTACATGAATGAAATAGACAACCACTTTAATAAACTTCAAAGGAACTATGAGGGGGAATACAATGACAATGATGAAGAATGTTTATCAATTTTTTATATTAGAGGAAGGTCGATTCTTCATACAGAGCACAAGGCAATTTCAGAAAATGACAGACGTTTGGCACATCTATATATTTTAAAATAAATTCTTGAAATTAATCCATTTTATGAGAAATTCGAACGATTACCTCATTCAAGGACATCCGAAGTTGGCTTCTTAGATTGGTTTAAAGATCGAGTTAATCAATTGAAAGAGGATAAGGACTCACAATGGATACCATATTTTGATGTAAGTGTAGATACACCATTACATTATGCCCATTACCACTCTGGTACATAATAAATGGGTTCAGATTCAGAATAAAAGAAATTGATGATAGAAAGGTTACACAATAAGTCGGAGTTGTTGATTCAGATCTTTCCACCGGTCCAGATGGATACTATGGTGAAATTAAAGAAATTGTGGAGATCAGCTTCAGATATGATCGTAAAGTTGTCCTATTTAAATGTCATTTGTTTGATGTTTTTAAAGGAGGCACTGGTTTCAAAATTGACAAGAAACATAATTTCTTAAGTGTAAATCGTAACCGTTAAATTTTTCAGTCTGATGAACCATTCACATTGACATGTCAAGCAACATAAGTTTTCTATGTCCCTGATAATTGCCAAAGGGGATGGATTATACCAATAAGAACAGTACCGCACAATCATTTTGACACCCAATCAGAAACATACCAAGAATTAACAAAAGAAAGCCATATAAATTCAAATGCAGTAGATGTGAACATCAAAGATTAGTAACAATTTATTTGCTTTGTTTCATTTCTATTTAAATCAAATTCATATTCAAATTTAAGAAACCTACTTGTATTGCTTGTTTAGCTATTTTACTTAAAAGTATGATTTCAACGTCTTCAATTTAATTGGATGAAATTATAGGTTTTTACTATATTGGGGTATGCCTACATATTGCTTTTTATTTCATTGAATAGATGTGGGGTGTACCCACTTATGTTGCGTATTTAGCTGTTTTATTTAGATGGATGTGAGGTGTACTCACTTGTTTACTTTATATTTCATTAATTTAAATGGATGTTCGGTATACCTACTTATGTGTTATGCAGGTTTATAGAAAAACTTCATATTTTAAGGGAAAACTCTACCAAAATTTTTTAAATGACATTGCTACATCACCTAGCCATGCACTTGATAACCTCACTCTCACAATCCTAGATACACTGATGCACCCAAATCGTTATAGTTAAAACACGTCGTTGTAGTGTGGTAAGAATATCAAGTTTAAAATTTATATCAAACTATTAGAAATTTGATGAGTCCGAGTCGTTTCGTTAAGAGGATTCTAAATAATTCCTAATTAGGTTACCGAGAGATAGTATAAGGGATTTGAAATAAAACTAACAATTAACTAGTAACTTAAACCTAACTAATCTACATTAATAAAAATCCAATGATTATTCTTTTATATTTTTATCAAAACTTATCTTAGGATTTAAGGCTAATAGTAGTTGAGTGAGAATATAAAAATATCCAACAAGCATATACAGCTATTTTACATTCTAAGAACTTTAGCAAATCGACTTTCACAGGAAAACTTAATTCACATGAAATAAAATACTTAAAAATTATCTTAACATTTTCGGACATGAAGATAATGCTGCTTAACTAATACAAAATAATTTGATCAACTATAATTATGAAACATCTCCAAATACATGAAAACACATCTACCAATCAGGGAAAAAATAAATAAATACATAAAAATCTAGATCATTTTCATGTAAGTTTGCAGTAAGCTCAAACATTAAACTACTGGAAATGCAAACATAGGAGTCTTAGCCAATAGGAAACGATCTCTGCATCGAGTGCAGAAGATGCTGGCAAGCAACGAGAGCAATGTTGTTGGAGTTAGCCACAGTGAGGAGAGGCGTCAGCAGTGGTGGTTACGGCTTGCGTGGGCGGAGGGTGTTGACGAGGCCGACGAGGAGGAGGAGAGGAAGCGGTTGCGTGGTGTTGGTGGTTATAGGGCGGTGCCGACGAGGCCGTAGAGGAGGAGGGAATGGCTCGGCGCCGATGAAGGTGCTGCGAGGTCGGCAGCGGTCGCGGGCGGAGCGACGCGGCTGGCAAGCTTTGCAGAGAGGAGGATGGAGGTCGAGATGATGACGCCGACGCTGGAGGTGCTGTGGCGAGGATGGCATGGGGAGGAGAGGTTGGGACACAGGGAGGAAGTTGGGTGGCCGTGGAGGTTCACAGGAGGGAAAGGAGAAGAGGAAAAATAGGGAAAAATAAAAGGGAAGGAGGAGTTTTGAGGGAGAGGGAGATGAGTGACCGTGAGAAAGGGAGAAGAGATGGGTTCGGTGGTGATGGGTGCGTTGAAGGTGGAAGGGAGTTTGGACGCAGGGGAGAGGAGAGGGAAATAGAGAGCGGAGGGGAGAATGTGGAGAGTTTGAGGGAGAAAGTTGGAGGATGGCTGCTGGTGGTGTGCGTGGCATGTTGTTGCTGGTGTTGTTAACGGTGGAGGAAGGTTAACATAGGTGGGAGAAGGAGAAGGAGAAGGAGAAGAAGGATTTGGGGAAGGAGGAGAGGCTCAAGAGGGGACGACTCTGATTGTTGATGGTGGTCGGTGTTGGGTTCGATGTGTGGAGGAAAGGTGGTTGACGCAGAGGGAAGGAGGAGAAGAGGAAAAAGGAGAGGAGGAAGGATGAGATTGAGAGGCAGGCAGAGAGATCGATTGAGAGTCGGGGGTTTGAGAGGCTGGCGAAGCTGGCAGCCCCGGCTAGAGGAGGTTGAGAACGAGAGAAGAGAGGAGAGGAGAGGTGAGGGAAGGAGAGTGGGTTTGGTTGCCGCCTAATTTTTCTCGGCAGGGAGGATGAGACGGAGAAAAAGAGAGGGAGAGAGACGGTTACGAGAGAAAATGGGAGAAGTTACGTAGGAAGTTATGGGATTGTGGGAGAGGTTGCGTAGATGTGGGTGTGTGCGTGTGTTATTCTTATTTTTATTTTTATTTGAATGAAATAAGGGAAGTGGAGGGAATTGGCGGGAGGAATGAGGGGAAATATGTGGGAAATAGATAAAAGGGTTACGTAGATTAAAATTATGTGGGATAAGGTGTTAAATAAAAATGGATTTAGAATGGGATTAAAATGGGAATGGATTAACCACGTCATTATAATAATAAGATTCCTTTAAATCTATATTAACTACATACCTACATACATAGAATAATCTTGTAATAATATGCAAATATGTGTAATTTAATATTATTTAAATTTGCTATATGTAAAGGTGTTAATTAAGCTATTAACACTGTTATTATGTTAATTATCTATATTAAGCTATGAAACTACATTTAAATTAATTAATTATCACATGTAAACGTAGTTTCATCACATACCCACTTAGGGACGAAGCTAGGATTTCTATCTTGGGGAGGCCAACTGGAAATCCTATTATAATGAATTATAATGCTTTTGTATGGTATGCAAGATAACTAATTTCAAATCACAAATTGTACTTAATATATCACAACATGCTTAAACTATTATGTTGTAAATGCAAGTAAACAAAAAAACACAAGTAGAAAATAATTAAAATTAATACTTTCATGTCAATAATTTTCTCACATCATATAGAAACCAAATATAATAAATTTCATAGTCAACTAGAGATCTTCTTCGACTAGTTATTGATTTATGGTGTCACCTGTCAAGATAAGAATAAATAGTGCTACAATATATGGAAATGATAAAAAGAAATGATACTACATACCATAATACATAATCACTTAAAACGCACTTGTCGAGCCTTCAAATCATATTCATCTATAATCTCCTTTGTTGTAAACTTCTCTGCAACTTCTTTCTCAATATATGTTACTAAACAATTTCAAAGAAAATCATCTCCCATCTTTTTACGAAATCTAGATTTGATTATCTTCATAGCTGAAAATGCCCTCTTTGTTGTTGCAGTTGAAATTGGAAGAGCTAAAATAAGCTGGATCAGTCTATCAATCAAATAATATTTTTTTGACTTTCTTATTTCCATCAATTTTTGACAAAGATCTGCCAGATTGTCAATATTTTTCAAAATAGGATGTGTAGTGACATCGGACCTGTAATGTAATAATTATTTTTCTAACTTACGTTTCTCATGATCTGAGAAGTCTTCTAGATAAAAATCCTCTACTAGCTTACATATGTTGAACTATTGAATAACTTGTAACGATCCCTTGGATCCAAAGCTATAATAAGAATAAGGGGATTAATAGCATCTTTACTGAATTACCTATTAAGTTTTAATAGTTGGGAGTCAACAATAGCGATGAATATATCTATGTGATAATGATAAAGCAAAGTAACATGTGTTATTTGGCCATGAGGCCTTGTTCGATTTGCAACATAGAGAAAATCCATATTTGGCACATTAATTTCTCATTTGTTACAAAATGATGTAGCCTTTTCAAATAATGAATCCCAACCATTCTCTCTTACTTCTTGTAGATGCTCTTTTATTTAAGAAACAAGTTGCATAGCATTCAAAATATCTAAATTCTTTCGCTGTAAGGCTTGGCATAGACCATCTACTATGCCCAAGATTTCTTCCACTATATGTAAAACAAGAACAAATTCAAAAGATGTAATAGCTTCAAATGCTTCATTTGCCTCTCCACGTTGTGAATAACTATCCCCCTAATCAATAATTGTCATAAGGACCTTACATACTGCACTGTACATTCTAATGAAGCTGCATATTGATTTATAATGAGAACTCCAATGAGTTTCACCTGGATGTTGTAGGGTTCCGATTTGATTAAATCCTGTACTCGATTTAGCTTCATTTATAGAAAGCAAATATGCAATATCATTAGCTTGTGCTGCTTGTAATTCATCATGACGTTTAGAAGAAGCATTTACAATGTTAACAATAAGTGTTAATTTGTTGAAAAACTTGTGAACTAGGATCACTTCTCTGGAAGCACAAGGGCTAGTTGAAGGCAATGGGCAAAGTAATGAATGTAATATGTATATTTGTAGTCTCTCATAATTAATGCTTGTAAGTCATTCCATTCGCCACGCATATTTCTACCTTTGACCTCTTATTCCACAAATATCCAAATTATTTTGTAAAAGTACTTCAAATAATTTGACTTTTAGAGTTGAAGGTTTTGTATCTGGCACATGAATTAAATCAAGGAAACGCTCATGTATGAAGCCATGTCTATCCACAAACCTCTGAACAATAGCCATTTGATGTCTAGTAGCTACATCTCTAGCCTCATCAATTATGACACAGAACTTTGCATTTCCAATTTCTTCATGAATAGCATTCCTTACTTTGTTTCTAAATATTTTAAGAATTTCCTTTTGGAACATCAGGTATTATATATTTAGCATTTCCTGGAGCATTTTCAAATAGCACATTATCTACTTTGTCATTATAAGAGGCTAGAAGTTTTATTTCGTTCAACGAAATTCCCTTAATTTCTTGAACATACTCGTTCATCATTACCCTTATATGCACATCCTTGAAATGTCAACCATCGCAAGATATCTATTGTTGTCTTCAGGCGTAATCGGTTCACCTGAATTTGTCTTTCATCTTGCTTTTGGACTATATGTTCTATGTGTTGTGGTTTATTCATTAAATTCCTTAGGCATTCTAATTCCATATTATGAGATGATATTTTTCCTCCAATATGATTTAAAAATGTACAATCTTTTCCACTGTTCACTTTTTTCCATTTTTTGAATCCACCTACAATGAAAATGTTTATGCCATGTCTAGAATTTGGCTTACCAGAGAAAAGAAAGCATGGAAAACAAAATGCAGCATCTCTATAAGCAGAGTATTCTAATTAAAAATATTGTTGAAACCAAGCTTTTTGAAACCATCAACGGTGCTTTTCATTGTCATTAAATGGGTATTCCTCCATTGGATATTGAAAAGGCCCGAGACTAATATAAGTACGAATAATCTACTCCCTTTCTTCCACATGATACTCCCAAATCTGCTTACGTAATCCTGGATCTCATTCTAATGAACCAGCATCTATATTATGAATTTCAATTCTTTGAATTTTAGATGGTGGAGCTTCTTCTTCTTTAGAATTGTCACAAATAGGCAAAATTCCTGAACCATCATTATCATCTTGTTTTTTCTTGAAATATGATGTAATTGTCATCCTTTTTGAAATGCTTCAACCTAAATAAATTAAAATAAATTATAATTGTCTCCCCATAATGCTCCTATTACTTAACAATTTTAATTCTGAATACAAAAAACTACATGTATGAAAATTCAGATGCAGACAAGCAGTGGTAAACCCAACCAAAGCAGAAATATCTGCTAGATGCACAAAAGCACCACAGGCATGACATATGAAAATTTATATGGTAAAACCAGAGCCAAATGTTTAAAGGTGAGACACCCACAAAAAAAAACACACACACACTTTTGCATCTATGCAAAAAATGTAGTAAAAGTCACGGTATTTTCCCATCAAAAAGTGCACCCCCTCTGGCAAAAGAAACACTCTTAATGACCCAAATCAATAATTAATATTATAAAATCCAAATCAACCATACAGCAAATGTGATATGTTCGCTTCTCCCCAAATATCCAAAATCAAAAGGTACTTCCTTCCAAATACCAACATTCTCCGTTAGAACCACCCAAAAGAACAAAAAATGATGGAAAGAAAGAAACATCATGATACCGATACGGGATTTTACGTGGTTTGTAAAATATGTCATTGTAATGCATAAAATCGATCAACTCTTAAATTTAAAAGACCTAGATAGGGAAGTATCTAGAGTCATCCAAGGAGGCAATATGTTGCAAAATCAAGTCACTTGCTCGGAAATGGAAATCAATTTTCTTTTTGGTATTTTTGAATATGTAATTTTTATGGTTTTGAAATAAAAGGGCAATCGCAAATTTGTTAGAGGAAAAGACTAAAGAACCTAATGCCTAGGTGACACAAAATGGCCTCTCTCTAAGCTCACCCTATGCACGTGGAGGCCTAAGGTATTTAGAGGAAGGGAGTGTAAGTGCACAAAGAAAAAGCAATAAAATTAGAATTGCTACAAGAATTTAAAGAAGGCAAAAATTCTTTTACTAAAGGAAAGATGTTTTCTACAAGTAGAGGAATGCTTCTACTAGAATTTAAAAGACAACAAAATAAAAACAAATCCTTTAGATGATGATGGTGGTGAAGAAGATGAAGGTCATCTTGCTCCAAGCCAAGTAGCTCCTTAACTTGAAAAGAGGGCTCCTTCTCCTTCCTTGAAAGGCTCCTCCAAGAAGATGTCCTCCAAGATAGTTGCAAGCCCAAGGAGGGGGGGGGGGGTGCACTTGCTTCTCCCAAGGGTGGACGTCCACCCTAAAAACTCCTTTGCCTAGCCGTCCTCCTAATGATGGAATGCTCCTCCTCCTTGGCATGGCACAAGAAGAAGAGAGAAGGGGAAGAAGGCACCAAGGGGACGGGTAGGATGCCCCCTTAATCTTCTTCTCTCCTCCTTCTTCTTGGCCATGAGTTGTAGGTGGATATAGGGTAGAGTTAACACTAATGGAGGATGAGTTTTTAGTGGTGGTTAGGAGAGTTTTTATAGAGGTAGAAAAGGGGGTAGTTGGCGTGGGTTAGATGTAGGGCTAGGATGGGTTCTAGGAGGTGGTTAGGTGCTCCTATGGTGGAGGGTGTTTGGATCCACCTTAAGGGATGTGGTGGTGGTGGTTATGGTGGTGGAGAGTCACCATAGGTTGGAGCCACCATGGAAAGGTGCCATGGTTTTGGCGCCAACTATGGGGGCTTCTAGAAGGGGGGGTAGGTGTAGGGTTTGGTGGGGGTATTTTCGGAGGGAAAAGTTGGCACCAAAATAGGGGCAGTTATAGGTGGTTTCGGCACCAAGAATAGGGTGTCTTTTGGTGGTGGTGGTGAGGTGAAGGGATGCCTAAGTTGGCGCCAAGAGTGGAGTGGACTAGGTAGCTTAGGTGGAGCTAGTTAGGTAGGGTTTTAAGGTAGTGAATGGCCAAGGGAGCTGGAGCTTAGCTAGTTATAGAGTAGAGGAGGAGGTATATGGAGCTAGGGTTTTAGGAGAGGAGCTGGAGAGAAGAAGTCTGGAGCTGAATTAGAGCTGGTAGCTGCTGAAGAGGGTGGCATGGAGCTAGTTTAGCTGGCTTAGCTTGCTAGTTCTTTGCTAGCTGCTAAGCCAAGCTAAAGCAAGCTATCTTCTGCTGAAATGAGCTGACGTGAGCTGGGTCTGATGCTCCCAGGGATGACCTAGTTAGTTGGAGTAGCTAACGTAGCTTAGCTGAACTAAATTAAGCTAAGCTGAGTCCCCAGGAGCTGGACTTGAGCTTCCTAAGCTAAGATGAAGTCATCTTCAGCTGGCTGGAATTGAGTGGAGCTGAATGTAGCTGGTCCTGAGCTGAGGTGAACTCCAGTCAACTTAGCTGAGCTAGCTAGAGCTCCCAGTGAGTTGATAGGAGCTAAGATGAGCTAGACTCAGCTAAGTTGAGCTGGATCTAAGCTGACATGAGCTAAGGTGAGCTAAGATGAGCTCTCTTGAGCTGCCATTCAGCTGAGATGAGCTTAATGGAGCTAGGATGAGCTAACCATAGTTCAAGTGAGCTGAATTCCAGTTATGGTGAGCTGGATAAAGCTGAGTTCTAGCTGGTTTGTGCTTCTCCTTCACCAGTTGCCTTCTTGAGTGCTAGGGTTTCAGGGATCTGTCAATCTGTATATCCCTAAAACTCACAAAAACACATCAAAAAGGCCATAAAAAGTAAAATGACTGCTTAACCTAATTTATGCCTATATGCAATCCAAAACCCCATTTGCGGAGCAACATCCTAAGAGGTAGGTTTGTTTTAATGCATAAGAATGATGATAAACTAGCATTTATTAGATACTATTTATAAAAAGATAACAACAAGCTTCGTCCCTGCAAACTTTAAGACTGATCAAATCCAACTGTTGAGAGCGGAAAACTACACGAATGGAATTGGATTTTGAAAACCCGTCGTTGTAGTTCGATTTGCGAAGAAATCTGTCAACAGATAAATTTATGCCGAAACTCTAAGAATTCCGAGTCGAACACAAGGAGGTAGGCGTTTGATTCAAAACTGCGTTTGTTTAATTGTCACGAAGAATATTAGCTAGTCGACTTGAATCTAAACTAACTATCTACTTAAAGAATAAAGAATAGAAGACAGAAAGAAAATATTACAAATAAAGACAAAAGAGAGGTAGAATAAACATGGATATCATTATCATAAGCTTATGTTCATTACAATTACAACTACCCACTACACTAGAAAGCAGGAAATCTACACTGCAAAGTGGGAAATCTACACTATGAAGCGGTAAAAGAGAAGGTAGAGAGAAGTTATCCTCCTCGATGACTGCTTGGAGGACGAGCCGGACGAGGCGACGCCTGGAAGATGGACGGAGCGGGAAGGAGAACGAAGTGGGAAGAACAGGGGGCGAGGTAGGATATCGTCGTCATCGCGGGATCCACTTCCCGAAAGGAGAAGATCTTCAAGCCACGTTCAGGTCTTTAGTGACGGATAAATCCGTCACTAAAGACCTAACATTAATGTTTTGATGATAAAAGACCTTTTTGCTCCCTCCAAACTACACCTATATATAGCCCTACAACCACCACATTTTCTTCATCCCTTCCTCTCTTCTCTCACCCCCTCCAAAGCTCTAAAAGCTTGTCCCAAACCCAGGATGCTTCTCTAGAGTAAAAATTAGAATTTTTCCACCTTCTTCCCCCTTCGTCGAGCATCCCGTGGTTGTCCACTCATGCCTACCTCCTCCTCTCCCCGCACCTCAACGCACGCGCATGTACACACATTCTCAATCGTCCGATCGCGAGATCAGATGGCTTAAACGTGCCACGCCCAACCTCGCTCAACGTCTGCTAAGAGGCGACGCGGCCTCCTTCATCGCTGTTGGATCGAAGATCAACGGCTCAGGATGCACGCTCGCCCACCTTCACAAAAACTCATCTGATGGCATGTTTGCATTCCTCGCATCTAGGCGCGCCATGTCGCCTGCATCCATGCTGCTAGCTCCCGTACATGCGCCTGATTTGAGGTGCAACAGGGATAGAACCCGCGCCTCGTGCTCATGAAAGAGCGCTCGACCACTGCGCTGCGGCTGGCTCTTTGTCATGCTTATGTTTTAGGCGCACGGGCCCGTGGCTGTTGGATCAAGATCCAACGGCCCAGATCTTGCCCCGCCTGCGCCTTCAGAGGTTAAGAAGTGATGCTACGACCGGTTTGGGTGGCTGTGATGGTGCCACGTGGCGTCATCATGGTCATCCATCTTCTGTGAGTTGCAGATGGCGCCATAGATATCGGATTGGACTGATTTTCACGCCGTTACGCTGCGATCATCAATCCAAATCCATCCGTGTGGTCAGATTTGTCATCTGGAGTGTAGATTTACACCATCTTGGCCTTTGATATTTGACCTTCCTCGGATTATATCTGGTGCTACAGATGTCCGATCAGGGCAATCTAGGAGCCATTGAACTCCAATCATCACCCTAATCAGATCCATACGGTTGGATCTTCGATTCGAGGCCCCAATTAAAAGTCACCTTGTTACCTGACCACAAAAAGGGAAAATTAACCTAAAATTTACACAACCTAACCTAAACGCAAGATGATGCATGTTATGCAATATTTATAATGTATGATGCAGCTATAATACTAAGAACATGCATAAATAAACATTTTAGGCTATTCAGATGCATATGCATCACACCCCCATGCCTATCTTTTGGTAGTCCCTAGCAAAAACTACATGCTATTTATAAAAGAATTAGGATTGGATTACTCAGGCAAAAGTCATTTTCAACATTAAGAAATTTTTACTTAGGACCTGAACCTTCAAAGATACAACAGTGCTCGGGTATCTGCCAAAATGCAAACTGCCTCAAGCCCTCACCTTATTCAAAGAAGGATCTCTTTTTCTCCTTTTTCTTCTTTTCTAATGTTTTTGGATTTTTGAGTTTAGGGTTACAGAGCGGCTTTCTACGGCCACTCAACCCACCCAAGACTTGATGAGAACCCTAAGTTCTAAGCATCTTTTTGTGAATGTGATAGACTCATTGATCGGCAATCAGAATGAACTTTGGGTTTCTACGTCCCTAGATGATCTTAAAAAGAATTTTGCCTAAAGGTGTATCTATACGACCAGTAGCTTTCTCCCTACTTTTATATTTATGGGGTCAACACAAGAGTGAATCTAGTGTATATCTCCCCGGCTTATTCTACTTCTCCACTTCTTCCTAAGTGTTTTAGGAATTAAACATGCATTTCTTAAGCTGGGATCTGGACAACCTACCAATGGACTGTTACCCACAATAACTTGCCAGCCATACTCGTGCAGTGAAGTGTGGCTTATTTCTTTTCTTTTCTCATTTGCTTTTTCTTTTTCTTTTCTTTTTAGACTTTTCTTTTCTTCTTTTCTTTAAGTAGGTGGCTTCCCTAGTCTAAGATTTACCTAAAGGCAGTAAGAAAAGAATGGTCTAGTGGCTGGGCTCTGGACAACCTACCTATAGGTTGTTGCCCACAATAACTTGCCAACCATACCACCCTAGAAGGTTCACTAGCTACCCAATTTCCATTAAAATCGCCAAACAACAAGTCGTGTACTTATCACCCTAACTTATTTAACCAAATTGAAATAGAATTTAGGATGGCGAAGACTCAATAAACAAATCTACATTTTAGTGGATACCCGGGCTGATTAAGCCCAAAGACCTGAAGGGTCTTAGTATTTAGATCCTACTGTAATATTTCCTAAGATTGAAAAGTCCTAATGCCCAAGTATTCTTTCCTAATTCAATTTTTAAAAAAAATAAAGAAAAAAATAAAAAGAATCAATGGAGCTAACAAGATAATTCATAAATGAATATCCACCCCCCCATGCATATCTAATGCAATGTCCTCATTGTATTAAAAAAAACATGAACAGAGTGAAGTAGAGTAGAAAGTACCTGAATTGCGTGAATAACGGGTCGGCTTTGAGATGAAAAGAACCTATATATGTGCTGAAGTTAGTGCCTTCAGCTGGGCACACTATATAAATAAAGAAGAAATAAAGAATTCACAGGTGCAGATCAGAATCAGAATAAAAAGATTCACCTCAGGACCTGCCAACGGATGTCCACAGATGTGGACCAGATCGTGATGCAGACCCATATCCCATGGTAAGTATATCTAAGGTTCTGGATAAAAATTATCCAAAACCTGAAATTAGTATGCAAGCGAGGTCGGGCCTACGATTTGTGAGGATGCAACCCAAGACCAAAAAGTCGGGTTACAGAGAAATCAAGCTCAAAAGGATAATCAATGAATGTGTGCTTGGGTTGGACATCCTCTAAAAATATGTCATAAGGATCATGGTAGAAGGTTGGGATTTTTAGACAAATTAGAACCCTTAGACTTGGTTTTTTGCTTCCTCCGGAATCAACTTCCCATATCATCATTTCCCACTTTCTATCCTCCACAATCATGATTTCAAATTCTGGGACCTCCTGCATATTAATCACCCCATCTGAAATTTCCAAGTCTAAAATATAACACTGAATCAGAATTGACTTGGGTCTAGTAATCTCAAAAACAAAATCGCCAATAAGCTCAATGGGGTGTGATTGAGGATTAGGGCTTTGAATTAAATCCTTCAGAAAGTAAGGATCTGAATTTGCCATGTAAGCCCCAATAAGATCAGTTTCCTCAGTTATCGGGCCGTCATAATATTCATCGGATTCCTCAGGCCCAGTCGTCTCACAGAAATCGTGTTCTGTAAACTTACATGAGACTTCGCATAATGATTCTTCACCTTCAGAATGAAAGAAATCTAAATCCGCATTATTGTATGTCTCAAAATCATCAATCACTTTCTGATCCATGGAGACATACGTTTCCTCGTACCCCAGCTCAAGGATCTCCAGTGAAGAAATCAAATCATCCTTATTTGATTACTCTAGAACAACTTGGTCAATCCCAATCTCGTAACATGTGTTTCCCCCACCAGGTGCCTGAGCGAGTTCTGACATTGGCTCTCTTGAAGGGGGTTCATCTTGGGAATCATCCCAAGATTGAACTAAAGCAACCACAAATCTCATCCTCAATTTCGATAACTTACCAAGTAAAAACTCACTCGGGCCATTATGCTTAACATCCTGGAGCCAATCCAACAAATACTTGTTTAGATCATCAATCATTTCAATCAGGGGCTCCAATTCTTCAGTGCAAGGTGTTGGCTGAGCTTCTAAAGATTGTATAGTATTCCTCAAGTTAGCCAACACCTTCTATTGTACCTGGTTAACCTGAACCAAATGGTTTGATTTAGGGTTGGGTGGGTTTGGGTTCAGTGCAGGGGAATCAACAAATTGAGGATCTTGATACCCTCCCTAATAATAGGTCATTTCAGGTTGTTCATAAGGTGGTGATGACCTAAAGACAGTGTATTCTGGGGAGGGGTAAGGATCAGTGCATCCTTCTTGATTCTAGATCATATTTGGTTGTCCAAATGAGGGCGATAATTTATAATCAGTGTAGCTTGGAGAAGGATAAGAATCAAGATCATGTAAACCCTAAACACGAAGGTCTGGAACTGTATCCCCAATCAGGATTATCCCAACTAGAAGATGGATGAGAATAAGTCTGGTTGGAAAAATAATCATTTTGGGAATAAGTAGTGGTAGGAGGGTAGGAGTGGATGTGCGAATAAGATGTGGAAGGATCCATGACAGAACAGGAGGAAGAAAGGTGCCCTACAATACAAACAAACAAACCTGCCCTTAAGTGGGCTAGCCTAAAGACCTACAGACTCCCAGAACCCGTCTTGAGATAAAGAATCGATTTGATCTATTTCTTTCCGGTCAATCCAACCAGTTAGAGGGAGGGACTGCGGAGAAGGTTCTTCCTTTGGCTTGCGCCTCAATTTCCTAGTGTACCCCCCAGCCGTGATCGTTTGATTCTGCTCCCCTAGCTAGACATCAAATTGAATAGTAGAAACAGACTAATCGAAAATAATCTCGGTCTGAGCTCCGAAGAGCGAGTCCAATTCTTAAGGCCAATATCTACTCTATTTTAATTAAAGTTAGGTTTGAATGTACATTGGAATGTGATGGGCCCTTTATCTGGGTGTGCCCTTAATGATTGATTGATGTGTGTGTGTGTGCACAACCAATGATTTTCAAGCAAGATTATTTTTGGATGCGATGAATTTTAGGGTTTAAATCTTGCTTAGTAGCTTTTAGGATTCAACTTTAGGTGTACTCAATCAAGTTCAGTTGGCACACCAGGTTTTGAAAGCATAGGTGAAGATATTTTCCTTTAAAGCTTAAAAGAATGTGGAGTGCCTGGTAAATCCCTAAAAGTTGAACCTATGTGGCAACTACTTGATGAGTTGTTTTTAGTTGAAGTGGTGCGGCCCAAACAACTCAAGCAATTGGCCTGATGCACCACTTAGTTAGGCACACAAATGATTATCTAATATGATTTCTACTCAATTACATGTTGGTGAGTGTACCAGTTACAAAGATCGGGTTACCGGTTGAATATGAAGAATCAGAAGAGGTTGTATATCTTTGTAAGATTTTTTTAATTTTTCTTTTATATGTGGAGGGTGAGGTGGGTGGAGGTGACAAAAAAATAATCAAAACTAACCTTAGGGTTTACGAGAACTCCTAGGTTAATTAGGGTTTGTGTTATTAAGTGATGGAATGAAATCTAGTGGGTGGGGAGGTGGGGGTAAACTTACAAACCCTTCAATAGCACTTTACTCCAATCTAACACTTTTGCTCGCCTCGTAAGAGTACCTGCAATCACAATAAGGAAGAAGAGAAGTGACATAAAAGATAAGGCAAGAAAACGTGAAAAATCAAAGAGCGTTGCCTCCCCGGCAATAGCGCCAAAATGTTGAGAGCGGAAAACTACACGATTGGAATTGGATTTTGAAAACCCACTGTTGTAGTTTGATTTGCGAAGAAATTAGTCAACAGATAAATTTATATCAAAACTCTAAGAATTCTGGGTCGAACACAGGGAGGCAGACGTTTGATTCAAAACCGCGTTTGTTTAATTGTCACGAAGCATATTAGCTAGTCGACTTGAATCTAAACTAACTATCTACTTAAAGAATAAAGAATAGAAGACAGAGAGAGAATATCAAAAATAAAGACAAAAGAGAGGTAGAATAAACATGGATATCATTATCACAAGCTGATGTTCATTACAATTACAACTACCCACTACACTAGAAAGTAGGAAATCTACACTACAAAGCGGGAAATCTACACTAGAAAGTGGTAAAAGAGAAGGTAGAGAGAAGTTATCCTCCTCGACGACTGCTTGGAGGACGAGCTGGATGGGGCGACACCTTGAAGACGGAGGATGGAGTAGGAAGGAGAACGAAGTGGGAAGAACCGGGGGTGAGGCAAGACATCGTCTTCATCGCGAGATCCGCTTCCCGAACGGAGTGAGAGGACAACCGCGGGATGCTCCATGAAGGGAGAAGAAGGTGGAAAAATTTTAATTTTTACTCTAGAGGAGCATCCCGGGTTTGCGACAAGCTCTTAGAGCTTTGGAGGGGGTGACAGAAGAGAGGAAGGGATGAACAAAATGTGGTGGTCGTAGGGCTATATATAGGTGTAGTTTGAAGGGGGCAAAAAGATCTTTTGTCATCAAAACATTAATATTAGGTTTTTACGGATGGATTTGTCCGTCACTAAAGACCTGAACGTGGACTGAAGATCCGCGCACATGCCTGCCTCCTCCTCTCCCCGCACCTCAACGCACGCACACGTACGCGCATTCTCAGTCGTCCGATCACGAGATCGGACGGCTTAAACAGGCCGCGCCCAACCTCGCTCAATGCCTACTAAGAGGCAACACGGCCTCCTTCATCGCAATTGGATAGAAGATCAACGGCTCAAGACGCGTGCTCGCTCGCCTTTACAAAAACGTGTCTAATGGTGCGTTCGTGTTCCTCTCATCTGGGTGCACCACGTTGCCTGCATCCGTGCTGCTCGCTCGCCATCCAATGACTTAATTGAGCCCACTCCCACACCTGCACCTGATTTAAGGTGCAGCAGGGATCGAACCCACGCCTCACGCTTGCGAAAGAGCGCTCGATCGCTGCACTGCGGCTGGCTCTTTCTCGCTCTTATGTTTTAAGCATGCGCGCCCATGAACATTGGATCAAGATCCAACAGCCCAGATCTTGCCTCGCCCGCACCTTCAGAGGTTAAGCGGTGCTGCAGCCGGTTTGGGCGACTGTGATGGCGCCACATGGTGTCATCATGGCCATCCATCTTTTGTGAGTTGCAGATGGTGCCACAGATGTTGGATTGGACCGATTTTGCGCTGTTGGGCTACGATCGTCAATCCAAATCCATCCATGCAGTCAGATTTGTCATCTGAAGTGTGGATTTACACCATCTTGGCCTTTGATCTCTAACCTTCCTCAGATTATATCTGGTGCTACAGATATCCGATCAGGGCGATCTTGGAGCCATTGAACTCCAATCATCACCCTGATCAGATCCGTACGGTTGGATCTTTGATTCGAGGCCCCAATTAAAAGTCGCCCTGTTACCTGACCATAAAAAGGGACAAGTAACCTAAAATTTACACAACCTAATCCAAATGTAAGATGATGCATGTTATACAATATTTATAATGTATGATGCAACTATAATACTAAGGACATGCATAAATAGACATTTTAGGCTATTCAGATGCATATTCATCACCAACCGATCATCACAACAACTCTACAAGAACTGGAGCAAAATAACACCTTTTAAATCCTTATTTACATTAAATAAAAGCATTCAAAACCTTGAGGATGAATGTTGTCATCATATCCCATTACCATCCATTCAGATCTAACCCAACAACAATAACTCAAACAAAAGTTTTGAATAAAATAACAAGAAGAGAGAGGTAACACCTTTAGATGAATTTTCTTGAATAAGGTATTTAAGGATAAATAATCCTCAAATACCGTGTTGGGGATCAAAAGAAGGAGAAACCAATGCCCATCAGGCTGAAAACATCAGAAAATCGTGATTCAACAAAAACCAACCTCAACAAACTTAAAGGTATCAACTTTCGATTAGAAACCATGAGGAATCCACAAAAACTCCCATGTTCTCAATAGGCCATGGATCCAAATGGGAGAAATGGGGGCAAGGATGAATCCAAAAAACCTAAAAGGTGGCGCCTTTACCTTGAATAGGACATGAGGGATGCAAGTGGGGCATCGTTGGAGTTGGAGACGGAGAGCTCGTCGAGGTAGAGAGCTCGTCTAGGCTGTGGGCTCGGGCGACCATGTGATGGATCGTGACCTTCAGGTGTTCCAAGTGCGTGGGAGATGGGTTGTGGTAAAGCAATTGAGGAGAGTCTCGTATTAGGGCAAGGATGATTTGGGAGATGTTTGACATTCCTTTTAAGGGGGGAGGCCATGGGATTTTTTTTCTAAATATTAATACCAAAATTCCAAAATCCTTTAGGGTGCCAGGCTCCCACCGGCCCCCCCTTCCCTCCGTCACTGCACCCACCTTAGGAAACCACCACTCTAGCCTAGCCATTTAGGAACCCAACCTAAGATGAAGGTGGAGAAGAAGGTGAAGGTGGAGAGACTAACCCAAGGAGGATTCAGAAGTCAACTTAAAACTAGTTGGTCTCATTTATAAAAAAATCATATAGCCATCACTAACTACTTAAGTAGTAGAGGCACCCTCTCTTTGACAAACAAATTTTGGAGGAACGGTAGAACCATCAAAAGACCTAAGTAATAAATCATAGGCCTCTAGCAAGGGAAAGAATAGAAAAATTGGTAGAAGTAAGTTTATAAGGGATACCATGTCGAACGGTTTAAGGTAGTTGAGGAACAGTAGGCAAAGAGGAGGAACTAAACTATGATCCTCTAGATTCAATACTCTATGAGGTCATAATCAACAAAATGAAAACAAATCCAACAATAAAATAAGAATCGCAACACTTCCCAATCGATCACTTGTAGAATCATCTTTGAATAACTTAGGTTTGCTGAACAATGAGTTAAATTGTTAACTTAAAAGTTAGATTTGCTTAAAACCAAATAGAAATTGTCTTAGGTTGCTGAACAATGGTTAAATTGTTAACTTAGAACTTAGATTAATAATCATCTTTGAATAACTTGCATTTGCTTTGAGTTGTAAATATGCAAGTCCTTGTGCTTTGAGTTGTAATTTTTTTTAATGTGGGGTGATGGGAACACCATCATGAACCATAACCACCTCAATTTGATCAGATTAAGTCACTAAATGCTCCTACATAACTGCTAGAGAACCCTAAGTCACTACATAATCACTCTGAGGGAAAGACAAGAAACCAGGGTTAAAAATGAAATTTTACCATCATATCATGAATGCAGTATAACCAAGGGTTTTTCTAGGGGGTAATTAAGGGTCAAATGATCCTAAAAGGCTAACAAGTGGGTTAGAACAGACAAAAAAGGGTTTTCACGTGTCTTGAGAATTAAATGACTTTTGAAATCCTAAAAACAGACCTGCTTAATTAACTGAGGTTCTGGTTAGGATAAAGTTCACATAAATCCTCTAAAATTCATAAAAAAATATTCTCTAGGTTTTGGTACCTTCAATTTGACCATCAGAACCCATCTTAACTCAAAACAGTCTCAGATTGACATTTGCCCTAATTTAGATTTTTGCATAAATTACCCATTCAAACTTGGTCAAAACATAAATCTAACTTTATCATTGGATTCCTTGGATCCAAATTAGGTTTGTACCAAAATTTGGACCCAATCTGAGATCATCTTGACCAAGTTTGCATTTTCGTCCAGTCACACTCTTTCTATCTCATTCAGACCCCTAACTTTCGAATTCTTTGCAAAAGGCCCCCTAGCTTTGTCGTCTTCTTCGTAATCAGGTCCCTCCACCATTATCATGGAGAATTCCTACTCTGACGAGCATATCTTTGGCAAAATCTCTACGATTACTTGACGAATCCCTCTCAAAATTGAAAGGGAAACTCGTTAGGTAATTGCTTTCCTTTTCAACTAGATCTGAAGCTTCAGATCTCGCCCAAATCCTAATGAGAACTTGCGAAAGAATTGGGTATCCTATTCCAGTGAACCTTCCAAGCTTGGAAGCTTGGCTTCCAAGCTACTTTCTCCCTCTAGACCCTTATAAAAGAACCGCCAGACCTCACCGACTCTCCTCAGCTTGAATTTCAGCCGAAAACCCCCTCTTCCTCTCTCCTCTTTGGCCGCAAGTCTCCACAAGCTCCGACGAGTTCCCCATCCACATTCCTCATCCATCTTGCAAAACGAGCAGTGGATTCATCCTCCCTGACTTCTTCCACGTGCTGCAATACCAGCAGACGCCCTTTTCCACATCTTCCTTGTCGCTTCTTCATCACTGGAGAATTCATCTTCCCTGACCCCAGCCATACCGCAACCGGTGTCGTCCTCCCCCTTTTGTCCACTTAGAATAAGTAGTTAGGTCTCTCTAGGTTCCTAGGTTAATTTCCTACCCAAAACACCAAAAACAACCCCTCGCTACCACCGTTCACCCTCATCATCTTCGTCTCCGATCGAACCTCTGGCGAGGTGCCTCCGTCGCTACAACCCTCCATCCGCCTCGCCGACCACCCCAAGATCTCTGCCTCCCCTTCCAACACAAAACCCCTCTCCTATTTCATCCTCTCGCTCACCCAAACTCACCCCCAAACAAACCCACATCTGGCCACCCTCCGCGAGGTCAATATGCCTCTTCACAGATGCTCACGCCATGCCACCACCACCACCATTGAACTCGCCGTGCTCCAGCGATACTCCCTAAGCTTTCTGACGTGGCCAAAAGGCTTTACTATTGATTTCAGGTACCAGCCCACCTCCACCATTGACGCACAGCTCTAAGCAAGCTTCAAAGCTTGTTCTTCACCTGTTGCTCTAAGCGACATGCTCAGATGATGCGCATTCAATAGTTGTAGGTTCCCAGGTTCTCAATTGGAAGGAAGCAGCACAGCTATGACCCAATTCGAGCCATCTTCACTGCAGTTGTGTGCACGAGGAATGGCGGACGGATAGTCCCACATCATGGGATTTGGAAGCAACACTAGCGCATAAATTAAAAACTATTGAGGGCTTATCACCTCAACACTTGGGGGGTGAGGTCCCCCTCACTCTCACGTGCCTCATCTGTGACACTACCCCCGCGGACCTGGTGCAACCTAACTACCCGCCTACGCTATCCACTCCTCGCTCACCACCCACTACCGGTGAGCCTGGACCTGGGTGTGCTCTAGGTTCGATTACCCGTATACCTGGTACTGTTGAAGGCTCTGGGAGAGCATGACCCAAGGAGAGAAAGAAAGAGTGCATGAGGGGGTTAGGGGGGTTTTGCTCTCTGGAGAAGTGGCTAACACTTAGCCAAATCTAAACACCCTTTCCCCCTCTGTGTAAAGAAGAGAAGAGAAGAAAGGAAGGAGAATGAAGAAGGCTTGGACCGTGAAAGAAGAGAAGCAGAAGGGTCTGTAAAGAAAGAAGAAGAGGTTGAAGACAAAAGAAGAAGAGGAGGAAGAAGGCTTGTGTGTGAAGAGAAAGCAGAGAAGTGACAGAAACCAAAGGAAGAAGAAAATCAAAGGTAGAAGCAGAAGTAAAAGAAAGAAGGAGCACTGTAGCAACGCATTTTAAGTCGTCTGATTATCATTCCTTCATTTTATTATATTCAATAAATACTATATGTGTTAGGCTGGTAATTGGTGATCCAAATTACCATTATTTTGTCTAGAATTCTTTTTATCTCTTCATATACTCATACTATACATTGCATATTAGTTTTTGAGTAATTAATTATACTCATTCATATTATCTATTAAGATTAGCACATGAATTCCAATTTGCTCCCTATGTCCGACCTCGGACTTCAAATTCGAGTAATAAATTGTATTTTTTTTCAAAGCGATTTCGACTATACTACAATGCAACATTTATAATCTCGATCTCACTCTGTCAACATGGTGTGTGCTCACTTTCATTTTAATATGCACGTTTATAGAGAAACCTCCAAATTTAAGGGAAAACTCTGCCAACATTTTTAAATAATTTTTTAATGTTTGCCAAACTTTTTTTATTAATGATTTATATATTAATGATTTTCAACTGTAGTAATTATTGTATTTTTTCTTATTATAGATGAAGTTGTTTAAGGAAAAATCGAAAAGAAACGGTCCCCCTTAGACACAGCCATACACCTACCCTGATTCGTCTCCTCAGGCTCAACCACCCCCCTGACAGTAGGCTCAGCCACCTCCTCAGCACCAGGCTCCCCCCAGTCATGTTTCGTACGACCCAAGGAAATGGCACATTTACTACATGTAGGGGGAAGGGAAAGGGAAAGGAGATTGCTCATACCTTGCCAAAGTGAGTAGAGAATGATCCAGATTATAGAGCATCAAATGAGGAGGGGGAGGAGGTGGAAGAGGAGGAAGGAGAGGAGGAGGGGGAGGAGGTGAAGGATAAAATGGTAGGGAGTACATTCCCAGTTCATGTGGACCCCTTAACGGCGGGCACAAGTTTTTGTAAAAACTCCTATACCTTTAAGAAGTAAATTACATATTTATTTTAAAGTTTATTATAACTTCAAAAATATATAATAAATATGATTAATGCTTACGCAGGTAAACTAAGAAGTGGACGGGGGAAGACAAAGAATCTAGACCTCTAGCGTGTCCCCAAAGGCCTGAGAATAACAATCAGGCTTAGAATCACAGGAGAGGCGTAGAATTACCCAAGCTTCATCAGTCGAGTAGGCACAATGGTTAAGTCCATTGTGCCCATTTGCTACTTTGACTAGAGGAAGGTGCTCGTAGAACTGAAGAGGCAGCTCCTCCGACAGTTGGAGGTAATTTCATTTATCAAAGTTATTTCTTTTATAACTTTATCTTAAAATTATTATCAACTAAGATTGACATTTTTAAAAAAAATAAATGTAGAAAAATTAAGATTGTGGTGACGACCCCAATGCCTCCTGACATATCCTTAAGCACGCCACCAAAATCCATAGAGATTGGACGACAGAGACCAAGAGAAATGTAATAATTTTTAAACATTTACATTTTTATTATGTACATAGTTTTGTATGTTATTTCTAACAATTTATATTTTCCATTTAGTTTTTCTTAAACTGCACTTCACCCGAGGAGGCAATGGAGAATTATCCTCCTAATGCATGCCTCAAGATTGGAAGAAGGCATGTGAGCATTAGCTGGATCCCAAGACAGAGGTTAGTAAACAATTAAAAATGATTCTATTAATTTCATATATTTTAAATTCATAAAAAATATTATTGTGTATATCTACAAGAGTAAGCAAGAAAAATAAGGTCAATAGGACTAAAGCTCCACCACAGACCCATTGTTTGTGTCGAAGGAGCATCGAGACGGTCAAGAGTTGTTACGTAAGTATTGGAACTACTTCACAGTTGAATATTACTTAATTTTTAAGTTATCTTAATATAATTGTATCGTTTTTATATTTTCAGTCTTCTACACATGATAGGATGGAAATGAATAGAATGGATATCTACGAAGTCATACCAAGAGAGGCGTAAGTTTCCTAAACTCAAAAAATTTATAACTTTGCATATATTATTATAATAATATTTTTAATACATTTAGGAGCAAATGGTACACTTAGTGCATCCCCCCACTGAGACCTCCGACAGCGTCCAGCAGCCTCTGAATCCAGAGGAAGCATTTATGAGAGTGATGCCACCAAACCACGGTGGTTTCATTCGTAGTGCGAGGAGAGCACACATGTTGTCCAGCTGGTATGGGAGGAAAGGTGTCGTCTCATCTAATATCGTCGATCAACTGTAACAAAAGATCGACACACTACGGAGACGAGAGGAGAGGCAAAAGAGAGAGGTAGAGAGGGATAAAAAGATGAATACCATGGATGAGAAGCTTCAGACCCTTCTATCCATTCTTCTCAAGAAGGGACAGTGATGGTAACACCATCATTAGCCATAACTAACTTGAATTAGTTGAAATCAAATGACAAATGCTCATAAATGATCGCCAGAGAGTCGTAATTCCACTCAAATTTGTTTTGAGGAAAGAACACTAAAATATGGTTAATTCTACAGTTTTAACAGCACTTCATGAATGCAGAGTAACTATGGGGTCACCCAAGGGTTAATCTAAGGTCAATTGAGCATAAGTCCAAAAAGTGGTCAACACAAATAGAAACGGGGTTTCACGCATTTCGAGAACCAAAACAGCACATAAAACCCTAATTTCTGACCTGCTTAAATTGAAGAGCTTCTGATCAAGATAAAAATCATCTAAACCTCCTAAAATTCATAGAAAAATATTCTAAGAGGTTGATATCCTTGATTTGACTATCTGAACCCATTTTGACTTAAAACAGTCTCAGACGAGATTTTACCCTAATTTGGATTTCTGTGTAAATTTTCCAGTCAAACAAGGTGAAAACTCAAATCCAATTTCACCATTCGATTCCTTGGGCCTAAATTAGGTTAAGACCAAAATTTAGGCCCAATCGGAGTCTATCTTGACCTAGTTTGCAATTCAGCCTCTATGATCTCTATTTCTTACCATCAGCCCCCTAATTTTCGGATTATTTACAGAAAGCCCCCTATCTTTTATCATCTTCTTCATGAAATGACCCCTTCCACTTGAAGGTTCAAGGTTTCCTAAAACAGAAGTCAACGCGCACACAGCCGACTTTGACTCAAGCAAATCCTCATCGAATCATCTCCAAATCCCACCAAAATTAGTGGGAATGGAGTTTAGACCATGAAGAATCATACTAGTGCAATCACAAACCCTGATTTGGAGCAAGGAGCTCCAACAAGATTCACAAAATTGTCGAGCTTCTTGATTAGAAATCTCAACTCAATCACATGAATTTCCTGATTTAAAGCTCGAGTTTGAGCTCTATAAAGAGTCCACTTATCATGACCATCCTCCTTAACAAGGTTTTAGGCCAAAAATCCCTCTTCCTCTCCTTCCCGAACCTACTCTGACCAAGCTTCGACGTACTCTCCATTCCCCCTTCATCACCCTCTGCCTTTTTCATGTACAATAGGCAAAGGGAACATCTTCCCCGAAGCCTTCTGCTCCACGCCGTACAAGTAGGAGCCGCCTCGACATTTCCTCCTCACCATCTCTCCCACTAGAGCCTTCATCTCCTCCGACACTGGCCAATCAAAGTTGACGCAGAGCTTCCTCCCCTTAGTCCGTAGATAAGCCATTCTTCTTCCTCTCCTTCTTTAAGTTAGTTTCCACCTCTTATCTCTTCAATTCGACTGACGAATCACCCTTTCCCTCTTTGTCTTTTCTGCCTCCGACGAAGCTGTCATGCCCCACCACACCACCAAACACCCTCGAATCACTTCCAAAAGCATCGCCTCTCCCCCCTCATCAAAACCCCTCAACCAATTTCAACATTCGCTCACTCACGCACCCCACTGAACAAACCCACCGTCCACCACCCTAACAGCCACCATCCGGCCACCACAATCATCCACACACCAAATCACGACTACCACACGCTTTGCCACTTCATGGTGGAGCTTCCTAGCTATTTAATTGGGGCTTTTTGCCCGTATTCTTGTCACATGTACTCCATTAGATCTCCACCATTGCCATCATCTTCTTAGAAGTCGTTCGCCTCTCTCCGGCTGCCATCCATCCTGATACAACGTCCACTCGATGTGGCCTTACTCCACAAAGCTATCCACGTCCCCAATTGGGTAGCAACAATAAGACATGGCCTCAATTTCATGACATAATTTTCTACAACTCCCACACGGAGAAGACTACGCATCTTTAGTCCCACATTATGGGCTACAAATTCTAAAGGGAACATAAAAGGAATCTCTACCCTTGCCTCTTTGCCTCAACACACAGGGTGAGGTCCCACTCACCGCACATGCACACTCCTCGCCCGCGATACATTGCCTCTGGGTCTGGACCCTACCCAGATCAAATTACCCACTTATATACCCGATTACCCGATTTTGAGAGAAAAATGTCGAATTTCTGAGGAGGGTATGTGATGGGAACACCATCATGAGCCCTAACTAGCTCATTTTGACCCATAAAAAAGAACAAAAGCTCCTACATAACCAACTAGAGGTCCTAATTCACTGAATAATTATTCTGAGATAAAAGTAAGAAACAAGGGGTAAAACTGTAATTTTACCATTACAGTACAACGGATTTTCTTAAGGGCTAGACACAGGTCAAATGGTCTTAACAAGATAATAAGTGGGTTGAATAAGGCAGAAAAGGGTTCGTGTGAGTTTTGGGAATAAAATGACTTCTTGTAACCCTAAAATAGACTCACTTGATTAAACAAGGTTATGGTCAGGATAAAATTCACCTAATCCCTTTAAAAATCATAGAAAAATATTCTTTATGGCTTAGAACTTTCAATTCGACCATTGGAACCTATTTTGACCTAGAAAGTGGTCTCAAACAAATATTTGCCCTAAATTAGATTTTTACGTAAATTGCCCAGTAAAACGTGGTCAAACCCAAAATCCAACTTCACCATTGGATTCCTTAGGCCCAAATTAGGTTTGGACCTAAGGGGAACTCGTCTTTACCTACTTTACAAATAAGTCCAACCTGATTACATTTGTACCCCTACCTTTCAAAAACCTCTACAGAAACCCCCTAGCTTCTTCTTCATTCTTTACAATTAGGTCCCTCCACCATTATAGCGGAGGAATCCTACTCTGGCGAGCTTGAAGGGCGATTTCTCCCTGATTTCTCAAAGAATCCCCTTCAAAATTGGAAGGGAGATTCTCTAAGAAATCCCCTCCAATATGAACCCAAATTGAGGCCCTACTTGGTACCCAATCTCTCGTGTGAATGCATGAGAGATTTTGGTCTCTTTTGGGTTGCCATTGCCGGTGAACCTACCTTGCTTGGAAGCTTGGCTTCCAAGCACAAAACCAACCTCCAGGGCCTATTTAAGACACCCCAATTCACCCCGACTATCCTAAGCTTGAAATCAGCCAGAGAACCCCCTCAATTTCATCTCCCCTCCTCCGACCGACTCGCTCATCAAGCTCTGGCGACCTCTCCTACTCTCCCTCGTTGCCTAGCCACAATACCGGTGGCAGGTTCCTCTCCCTCACGTTCGTCTGCGTCACACAGTACCCGCCGATGCCTCTACATCCCCTTCATCCTCGCCGACCATCCTCGCTGAGCACCTTCGTCTCCAGTGTCGGCAATACATGCCAGAAGCCACCTTCGTCTCATCTTCGTCTCTTCACCTCCTAGATAAGTCTCTCTCACTCTCTACTATCTTCCACCCTTCTTTATTTTCTCAACCGACTACTGCCGCATCCCACCACCATCATCCCCTTCACCTTCGACCACCAACTCCGGCGAGTTCGCTCCACCACCACAGACCACCTCCCTCCTCACCGACTGGTCCATAAGCTCCGCCTCGACGCCCTGATCATAACCCCCCACTTATATCACTCCACCACTCACCCAAACACACCCCTGAACACACCCACACACACAGCCGCAGTGTGCCCTAGGCACGCTTCCACAGGCGTTCTCACGCCACGCCGACCACCTCTACACACTCGCCACACCTTAGCGAAGCTCCCTGAGCTTTTTAACGCGGTCGTAAGGCTGTTGTGGTGATTTCAGGTCCAAGAGCTCTCCGCCATTGACGTCGAGCTTGAAGCTTGCTTGCAAACTGCTCCAGGCCGTGCCCACTCCAGGTCACAGTCCCAGGTTGCGCGGAAAGTCTTCGCGAACATCTCCAGGCATACAATTGGTGTCGAGGGCCGTAGCTGCAGCTGAAATTGAAGGAACGCCCCTGCTGCAGGTGCACGCGAAGGGGGTAGGAAGATAGTCCCACCTCGGAAAGATTTGAAGCGCTTCACCTGCATAAGTTATTTTCTTGCCATAGGCTCTTCGCCTCCAACTCACGGGGTGAGGTCCCTCTCTCACCCGACCCGACCGCCTCATCCGCGACCATGCCCTGCGGACCTGGTGATCCAACCCGACTAACACACCTCGCCCACCACCGCACGTCGGTGGGCTTGGTCCTGGGCGCGTACCCGACTCGATTACCCGAGAAGCGTGGCTCTGGGAGAGCAAAACCCAAGAGAGAAGAGAGAAGAGAGCTCGCGCAGGTAGGGGGTAGGTTTTGCCCTGTAGGCCGAAGAGGAGAAGAAGGAGAAGGCTAAGGGCTAAAGAAGAAGAGAAAGGAGCCGAAGGAAAGAAAGAGCTGAAGAGAAGGAAGCTGAAGGAGAAAGCTAAGGGCGCAGAGAGGCTAAGGCAGAAGAAGAAGCTGAAGGAAGAAAAGAAAGCAAAGCAAAGGAAAGGCAGCTGGCAGAGAGAGAGAGACAGAAGAAAGCCAAAGAAGAAGAAGATGGTAGAGAAAGCTAAGAGCTAAGGCAAGGAAGCTGAAACCAAAATTAGAAGAAGAAAGGAGAAGACAAAGGAAGGAAGAGCTCGCCAAGGCAAATCAGAAGAAGAAAATCAGAAAGAGAGAAGAAATTCTCAAAAAAAATTTTATTCATAATTGAGTTCTTGAATATTTTGTGCTACACATTCACTCCTATATTTTTGCATTGAGACATTGATATTATTGCATATTCTTTTAAATTATAAGTTGTGATCTTGATTTCTAAACCCCAATTTGCTCCCTGTGTTCGACCTCAGACTTTAAAATTAGAGTAATAAAATTGTATTTGTTTTGAATGCTTTTTTGGCTGTACTACAACGTGATATTCTTAAAATCCGATTCAGCATCCTAAACATTTTAGCACCATTGCCGGGGAGCAACGGGCGATTTAGAAATCTTGATTACAAACTCTGATTTGGGACTAACTTGCTATATCTATTTTGTTGTGGTTGTTTTAGGGGAAAAGATTCAACAAAAGACATCCACACATCAAACACGCCCGGGGCAGGTAATTTCTTATTAATCTCTTTCTCTTAAGCCCCTCACTCTAAAAAGGAAAAAAAGGATAAAATCAATTAGGGCTACTTGCTTTCCATTTCTAGCTAATTCACCAAGTTGCCTGATTTGATTTCAACAACAATACTTATTTGTTCACCCATTTAAGGTAGCTAGGGCTACCACATTCTTGATTGAGCCCTAAATACCACATTGGACAAACTAAATTGGACCAAGATTAGAGCCAAATTAAGGATTTCAATCTAGGGTTTTAGAGACACTTTCATAAGCAAGAATCAACTCTCCAGAAAGAGGTGTGCCTAAGCCTTGGTTGAAGAGATCTATTCAAGAAAATCCTAAAATTCAGGCTCTTAATCTCACTTGAATCCTAAAAGAAAGGAACTAAAACTTCTCAAAGGACAAATAGGTGAAGTTGGTCCACCTTGTTGGGCCAACCAACCTTGAAATTAGGTCACTTTTTGCACTCAACACATCTAAAGTTCAAGTGAAATCTTAAGCACCCTTGCTCTTTCATAAGAACTGGTAGACTTAAGAGGTTAAATCCCCATTCTGGTCTACCTGGAACATCAATGAAAAGAGAGGTCGGGTGGGGGAAACCTTGTAACTCGCGGGGGTGCTCTACCGTGTAGGGGTCTTCGCGGGACTCTCCCTCTCTGGCTGCCCAGGTATTTCTCAGGTGGATGGCTTTCTGATTAAGGGGTATCATCCGCCCCTAACCTTTATAGTCATCCAAATTTTCTAGTGTCTTGATTGGGTCCATCACATTCTACTCTCATCCAGACCATTGGTGCATGTTCGGTAGGAGGTCCTTAAGACCATCCTTGAGGCCTCCTTTAGTGATTCACTCCTGCCGAGGCCAGGCCTTGACTTCCGTGTTTGTGCAGCAACCCCATCACATAGACATCACCTCTGATTCATCTGAACCCAATTCTCCTTCTTCCATCATCATGGCACAACCAGTAGAAGAGAACAACCTTGAGAACCAACTTCAGTGCCTTAATAATTTATTTCAAGCCTTTGTAAACCTACTGAAGCATCCGATGATGCGAGATCCCTATAATCTTGTTGCGGTGGTGATCGAACCTCGAGTCCAAATCCTAGCTGGAGGTCCTGATTCTGAACTCAAGACCAACATGATTCATGCTATTCCTAAGTTTCATGGGCTTAATTTCGAGGATCCCTTCCAGCACATCAAACAACTCAAGCATCTAGCCCAGACCTTCGGGTCAGATGTCCAAAATCGGGATATTCTTCTCATGAAGATGTTCTCCTTCTCTCTCATGGACAAAGCAGCTCACTAGTATCAGACTCAAATGCATCCAATCAACACATGGGTTGAACTCCAAGCCGAGTTTTTGAAAAAGTTCTTCCCAATTGGTCGAACGAATGCCCTACGACACCAGATCACACACTTCACACAGCAGCCTGGAGAACCACTTCATGAAGCATGGGACCGTTTCCTGGATCTCATGCAAAAGTGCCCCCATCATGGAGTTCCTAAATGGGAACAAGTCCAGTCTTTTTACTAGGGACTCCATGAAGATATCCACTTATTCGTCAATGCAACCAACGGAGGAAATATCATGGGTCAACATGAAGACACTGTGTGGGAGATTCTCGAGAATATGTGTGAGAACTCCATCAATAATGACTCCATGTGCTTATTCGACCAGATGAATGCCCACGCATCGACGAATCCAAGGGGAGCACATGAGACGTAGGGCCTGTCCGCATCCGTCGACTTGGAATTGATGGCCAGTCTGTTGGACAAGGTCTTTATCATTGAGAAGAAGGTGGATGAGCTAACTCGACAACTGCAGCGAGTCACCTCTATGCAAAACCCATTTGCACAGTTGCCCTCTGGGAGGGAAGCTATGCATAACATCTGTCACCGATCTTCTCAGGGAATGGACTCGTATCCACCCCCGTCTAACTCTAGGACCGAAGGAAACTCCGATCCTACCTACTCTAGTTGGGGGAACTCTGAACCCTCGTACTCTGACTTTCCTGAGGTTCCTCAGACCTACGAGGACCTCAACGCCATCCAGAATGACCCATTTTCTAATACCTATAACCCTGGATGACGGAATCATCCCAATTTCCTGTGGGTGGGAAATAATCAAAATCAAAGACCACCATATCAACCCCGTACACAAGCTCCTCGTCCATATCAGCCGCCTCAGCCTCAGCCCAACCCCACCTATCAATATAGGCCAACTCAAACAGATCAGATGACTCTCATTCTTTACACTCTGGCTGACATTCAGAAGACGAATGCGGCTATGCAAAAATAGCACAAGGACGAGATCACAGAGGTACAAAATCAACTCACCCAGATGGCGAATCCCCGCCAACCTAGCACACTCCCTTCGCAACCTCTACCGAATCTGAATAACGTGCCAGACCAGAGGCGCGTTATGAATCTGAATCCCTGCCAAGCCCACATGATTTATCAGGCTCCTTCTGTTCCATCACCCGATGGGATGGAAGCTTCGACATCATATACGGGATTTCAGCAGCAACCACCTATTTTACCAACTCCAAACCAAAATCAGGCCGGACTAAATTCTGTTACAACCTGTAGTGGCAAAGCAACATAAGACCCACCTTACCCAAGCCACTTTCAGCCTGGTAGTAACCCAAGCCCTAGGATAGTCATCCAGGACACCCCTATCCCAGATCAAGAACCTAGACCAATTCTAGAGGAACCATCCAAGGTTCAATTTCCCGAGGCCTTGACCAAGGGAAAGAGGATGAACAAACCTGTGGCACCTGAGGAGGACCTGGTCAAGCTCTTTGAACAGGTCCATATAAATATCCCCTTGATGGATGCGATCCACCACGTATCGACTTATGCATGATTTCTGAAAGACATGTGTACACCTAAGCGTAAGCTGTGAACCAAAAGTGGGAGTCCAATTGTACTATCAAAGCAAGCTAGCTCTGTAATTTTGAGTAAACTCCCACCTAAGGCAAAAGACCCAGGTACTCCCCTGATTTCCTGTACCATTGGTGATACCCAATTTGACAGAGCTTTATTAGATCTAGGAGCCTCCATAAACCTAATACCTACATCCCTACTTGACCATCTTGAGGAATCTGAGCTTAAACCAATAGAGGTGACATTGCAATTGGCTGATTCATCTATCAAGTCACCTAAAGGAGTTCTTGAGGATGTCATTGTTAAGGTGCGAGATTTCTATTTCCCGGTAGACTTTGTAGTCTTGGATATGGATGCTCCAGAAAACCTAAGGGATACACCAATTATACTAGGGAGACCCTTTCTAGACACTGCTAGGGCCAACATAAATTGTGAGGAGGGCCAAATTGAACTGAAATTCAGGAACCAAACATTAAAAATCAACATCTTTAAGGCCTAACAAGGGATTAATTGCGGTGTTATAGAACAGATATGTGATATCAAAGCTGTGGTTGACAATCCGTACATTGAGGAAAACATGAAGACTTATCAACCACAAAAGGATCAAAACCCACAATTAGAAGAGTCCGAACTTGATTTAGACACACCTGTAACTCCTTCCCTTGCTCCTGACACACACCCTGAACCACTCGCTACTGCTGATAACCCTGTCCTAGAACTCAAGCCTCTTCCCGACCATCTTAAGTACGTTCTTTTGGGTTCCAATCAAACATTTCCTGTGATTATCAACACTAGACTCACACCTGATCAGGAATCCCATATGATTATTGTTCTCCAGCAACATCAAAGAGGCATTGGATGGACTCTCGATGATTTAACTGGTATCAGCCCCTCTTACTGCACACATCGTATCTACACCAAAGAGGGCACACGACCTTCCCGTGAAATGCAGAGACGTCTGAATCCTAATCTGCAGGAGGTCATGAAAAAGGAGATTGTTCGTATCGCTTTTTCGTATTTTAAATTAACCTTATTGCAGTATAGTTAAAAAAAGCGTATGAACAAATAACAATTTTTATTACTTGAAATTCAAAAATATTCCGAGGTCGAACTCAAGGAGCAAATTGGTATTTAGAAGCAGAAAATCACAATTCTCAAAATGTAATAACTAACAAAGATGTAAGTGAATGTTTATGTATAAGAAAACTAAAGAAAATAGCAATGGGAGAGGAAATATTGATGGCTTCTCCTTTCTTTGCTTTCTTGCTTTTTTTTTTCTTCTTGGCCACACCCTTTTCCTTCTTTCTTTCTCTGTCTATCTTTTCTCAGACGTCTAATTCTGTGAATCAGACGGCTTATCTTGCAGATTGTTACAGTGAGTCTTCTCTTTTGTCTTCCTTTCCTTCTGTCTTCTTTGTCTACGGCTACTTCTCTCTTTCTTCTCTTGTCTTTCCTCCTTGGCTTCTTCTTCTTCTCTTCTTGAGCTGCTGCGCTTCCTCCATCTTCTTCCTTGCCCTAGGCTTTGGCTGTGTCTTCAGCTTCTCCTTCCTTGGCCTCTACAGTTCTCTTCTTCTTCTTTGACTCCTTCCTCTTTAGTTGCTCTCTGTTGTGCCTCCTCCTTCTTCAGCAGCACCTTCTTCTCCTTTAGCTGCTCCTACCTTCTCCTTCTTTCCCTGCACAGAGCGACGCAAAACCTACCCCTACCCTCCCTGCGTGTCTCTCTCTCTTTCGCTCTCAGGACACAGCTCTCCCAGAGCCTTTCTTGGGTAAACAGGTCGGGTATGCATGCCCGGGACCAGGCCCATCGCCATGCGGTGGTGGGCGAGGAGTGCACGGGTAGTCGGGTTAGGCCAGGTCTGCAGAGGCATGGGTCGCGGACGAAACCGAGTTGGGTGAGTGGGACCTCACCCCATGGATCTAAGGCGATAAGGCTAATTCACAAATTCAATTTAAGTGGCGCCTCCCGCTCGTCAGCTTCCAAGGTGGGACTAAATGTCCCACCTTCTCCTCGCGTGCACTTGCAACTGATGTGGCACTCGATTGCAACAAATGCAAGGGGCTTCAGCGCCAATCGCTTGGCTAGGGCTGTGCGCAAGGGGCTTCCACGCGACCTGGGGCACTTCACCTAGAGCGGAGAGACCTGGAGGAGCCTCCCAAGCAAGCTCCTTGCTTTGCTCCAATGGCGGCAAAGGTTAGAACCTAAGCTCAAGTAAAATGGCCTCACGGCTTCATCAGATTACGCAGAAAGCTTCTCCATGACATGACGAAGGTGGCCAGGTGGTCAGCGTGGCATGGGAGCGCTTGTGTGAGCATGCCTAGGGCTTACTGTGGCTGTGCAAGTGGGTGTGTGGCGGTTAATGGAGGAGTGGATGGTGATCAATGAGTGATGGCGAAGGTTCTGAGATGGGTGACAAGGCGTGTGGACGAGTGGAACGACGGATTCGCCTCGTCGGTGGTCTACCGGAGATGAGGGAGATGGAGGTGATTGGCGACTGTCGAGGGGTCGAAAATAAAAATTGATAAAGGGGAAATAAAGAGGGGGGGAAGAGGTACTTATCTAGGGTGTTTAGAGAAAGGGGGGAGGCGGAGGGCGAGAGGCGGGTGTCTGCCGTTGTCGAAGACGAAGACCCTGTGGTGAAGAAGTGGCGACGAGGAAGAGGGTCGAAAGGGAGCGCTGGTACAGCGCAACGCGGAGGAGCACGACAGAGATGGCTCTGCCACTGGTACGATGGTAGAGTGACGAG
Source organism: Thalassia testudinum (assembly GCA_037157565.1). Taxonomy (NCBI): domain Eukaryota; kingdom Viridiplantae; phylum Streptophyta; class Magnoliopsida; order Alismatales; family Hydrocharitaceae; genus Thalassia; species Thalassia testudinum. Next base: position 14,437,440 of record JAZHRO010000067.1, on the reverse strand, counting down.
AGGAGGGAGGGAGTCGTCGGAGCCTGTGGACAGTTGGCCGGAGTGAGGAGGAGATGAAATTGGGGGGTGTTCTCTGGCTAAATCAGGCTTGCAGGAAGCAGAGGGGTCTGGGCTTCCTTAAATAGGCAAGGGCAAAGGGAAGAGTCGGGAGGAAATGGCAGGAAGACCACGTCGGAGGTATGGTCGGAGGAAACCCATACCTCTCGAGCGTTCGCATGAGAGGTATGGGGCGTTTTAGGGCATGGGGAGTTGCCTATGTGGTAGGGGGCTTCGCAGGGAACTCCCCTTTCAAATCTGGGAGCAGCTCCCCATGAAATCGAGGAGAAAACCTCCGCGCAAAGTCGTCGGAGGTATGGGTCCCTGCTGCGATGGTAGAGGGACCAAAATGAAGAAATTGACGAAGAAGCTGAGGGGGGGATTTGCAAAGGTTTTAAAAAGTTAACGGTCTGAATGTAATTTGGTGGACCAAATTGCAAAGTAGGTCAAGATGACCTTCCATTAGGTCCAAATTTTGGTATGAACCTAATTTGGACCTAAGGAATACAATGGTGAAGTTAGATTTTAGGTTTGACCACTTTTGATTGGACATTTTGCACAAAAACCCAAATTAGGTCAAATATTAGGCAAGGACCCCAAATCTAGGTCAAAGCAAGTTCCAAAGGCCAAATTGAAGGTTCTAAACCCTAGGGGATATTTTTTCATGAATTTTAGAGGGTTTAAATGATTTTTATATTTCCTGAAACCTTGTGAATTTAAGTGGGTTTGTTTTAGGGTTACAGAATATCATTTAATTCCTAAATTTCACAATAACCCTTTTCTGACTGAACCACCCCACTTTTTCTCTTATTAAGTCCAATTGACCTATCTCTAGACCCTTAGAAATCCCGTTGATGCACTGCAATGGTAAAATTACAGTTTTGCCCCTTGTTTCATGTTCTCTTCCCATATTAGTGTTTCCTTGAATTAAGCCTTTCTCTTAGTTATGTAGGAGCTCTTGTTCACTTTATTAGGTCAAAATATGCTAGTTAGGGCTCATGATGAGGTTCTCATCAGAGATCATCAAATGGTTAGATGCCGGGATCATCTACCCGATCTCTAATAGTTGGTGGGTGAGTCTAATCCAGGTTGTGCCTATGAAGGCAGAACTCACCGTAATCACGACTGAAATCGGAGAAATCATACCAACCCATGTGGCGAATTCGTGGAGAGTCTGCATTGATTACAGAAGACTCAATACCTCCACAAAGAAGGATCATTTCCCACTACCATTTATTAATCATATCCTCGAGAAACTAACGAGAAATAGGTTCTTCTGCTTTTTGGACAGGTACTTCGGTTATAACCAGGTTGAAATCCATCCTGAGGATCAAGAAAAGACCACTTTCACCTTCCCCTTCGGGATGTACGCGTTCCGAAGGATGTCATTCGGTCTCTACAATGCACCCACTACTTTTCAGCGATGCATGCTTGTCATATTCTCAGATATGGTAGGTGATTATCTGGAAGTCTTCATGGATAAATTTTCAGTATTCGGAGAATCATTTGACGATTGCCTCCTGCACTTGGTCCAGATCCTCAGGCGGTGCATTGACGTGAATCTGGTTATTTCCTAGGAAAAAAGCCATTTCATGGTCCCTGAAGGAATCGTCCTTGGACATCTCATATCAAAAAAAGGCATCCAGGATGATCAAGCCAAGGTGAATCTGATTTCCAAACTCCCTATGCCTAGCTCGATCAAGGACATCTGATCTTTTCTGGGGCACGTCAGTTCTTACCGTCGATTCATTCCTGATTTCTCAAAGATCGCGTGCCCCCTGACCACTCTACTATCTAAGGATGTTCCTTTCGAAATCTCCAAGGAATGCACTCAAGCATTTGAAATCCTCCGTGATCGAGGCACCCAAGCTCCGATCCTACAATCCCTTGATTGTTCTCAACCCTTTGAGATCATGTGCGATGCATCTGATTTCGCTGTAGGAGTGGTACTTGGGCAACAAATTGACGAGAAACCTGTGGTCATCTACTACACTAGCAAGACACTTGACGAGGCTCAACGTAACTACACAATTACTGAGAAAGAGATGCTAGCCGTAGTATTTGCCCTGGAAAAGTTCAGATCATATCTCCTAGGTTCCCGTGTTATCATTTACTCGGATCACACAATTATGAGGCATCTCCTTGTGAAGAAGGATGCGAAACCTTGATTAATCCGCTGGATCTTGCTGTTGCAAGAATTTGACCTCGAGATTAGTGACAAAGCAGGAAAATAGAACGTGGTAGCTGATCACTTGTCCCACTTCCTTCTGAGATTATCGACCCTTCCGGACCCATTACGGAACATTTTCCTAATGAGCACCTCTTGTCTATCAGTACAGGACTTCCATGGTTTGCTGATATAGTAAACTACCTGGCATCACATCAGATCCCGTCCGATTGGCCAAAGGCCAAGAAGGACAAATTGCTTTCCAATGCCAAGTATTACTTTTGGGAAGACCTGTATCTTTTCCGCATCAATGATGATTGATAGGATCTAAAATAGGATTTATGGAATATGGCTATGCGCACAAATACTTAAGCAAACAAATCAGTAATAACAAGAAAGATTTGCACAAATAATCAAACCACAGAAATTGGCACAATATGTATAGTGGTTCCCCTCCCTTGGGTACTCCACTACTTATGCCTCCCAACTTAGGGTTTTTAGCCCGATTCTCTCAACCCCGAGAGAATCAATTTACTAAATCGAGGTAATTAATGGGTTACCTCAATCCAAGTACAACAATGGATTTGTTACAACCCAACGAGCAAATGCTCAACATACAAATAAGAACTGGCATAAGAAAAAGAACTCTTACAACAAAAATTCCTATGACTCCCAACAATAATTAAATTGAATACCAATTTGAGAGCCTAGGATGGACATGAATCGCTTCGTAGGTGCATGAGAAAAACACATCGTTGAGCTTGCAAGAATGTAGAGAAAGTGAATGGCAAGCTTCTTCTTTCTCTCTTGAAAATATGGTGCAAATTTGAATTATAGCTCTAGAATTTTTCTTTATTTCTTATGTGCAAACTAAGGGTCCAAGGATTTATTTATAGAGTTAGGACCAAGTTGGGACGTCTACTAGACGTTAGGATTTAATTCCCAACGTTCATATAGCAAGAATTAATTTTCTAACCGTTTAGTTTTGAGCCAACGACTACCTGGTACCGATACTAAAGTATGGGTACCGGTACTCGTTGCTTCCAGATTTGGGTTTCAAACTCTTAACACAAATCTGTAACCCACTTGTACCGGTACTTTTGGTGAGTACCGGTACTTGTTACCTCCAGTACCGGTACTGATCATGAGTACCGGTACTCGTTGGGTACAGGTTTGTTTCTTGACAAAACCCAAACCTGTAACTCACATGTACCGATACTAAACTTTAGTACCAGTACTTGTGGGTTAACAAGTACCTCTTTTAAGTGATTTAATCAATTACGTTCTTTAAAAATGATCGCAATATTAATCCTAATGTATCTCTAATTATTTTTACGATCTAAGTTATATTCCCTTGTTAAGAGGAATATACAATCTATAAATAAAAAATCTAAACTAGAAACACTAAAGGTCGAAGATGATCTTCTCCTCCTCAATTCTTCCTTGTCATCTTGCCTCCTTATCATGATCTTCTCCTTTTCATCATGCCTCCATCATTTCCTATTTGCCTTGATCTTCACCTAAATCTGAAAGAACTCAATTGCAAATATTAATCCATAATAATTTTGTTAACACCAAAACAAGATGTGGAATAAGGTTCTAACAATCTCCACATTTTTAGTGTTGACAAAACTATCTTGTAAATAGATAATTATACGAATAAAAATAATTTTTAATAATGTTATATAAAAAAAAAAATTAATTAAATCCTCCCCCTAAATAAATGCTCCCCCTAAAAATATTACCATTTGCCCTCTATCTTTCTCCCCCTTTTTGTCAATCACAAAAAATGAAGAAATATCATACCATAAAATTTACCAATAGTAAAATGGAGCTTGAGCATACCAAGCATCTCTCATCCAACATTCTTAGTCTTCATTCAACCTATAGAAAGGTTGAAGTGCTCCGTTATGTGCCTTAAACACCCATTGATTACTTTGATCTACTCCTGCAAAACAAATATTTTTTCTAGGTACCCATTTTCGTGTGGATCCTTGATGGTTAGTACCTTTCAAATCCATAGGTTTATAGATCACTTTAGTGTTAGATCTATAATTCTTAAGATTCTTGATCTTTTGATAAATCCATGAATGTCTACGTGCATGTGATTTATTTTATGTGTTCTTCTTATTATTCAACTTGGCTTTTAAATTATTACAAAATTCCATATTCAACCTAGTTGTTGTTTTTAAATTATTCAAAGTGTCCTCAAAGTGTTCATAAATATCTTCTAATTCTATTATTTTTGCATGTAATTGATTGTTAGCATCTTTGGACATATCTAATTCTAATTTTAAACAAGATTTCTCTATTTCTAGAGTTCTATAACTATCATGCAAAACCTTATTTTCCTTTTAATCATCCTAGCCTTATTATATAAATCTTCATATGCTTGTACTAACTCATTAAAGGTGACTTCAGAATCTACCTCATTTTTCGAGTTGTCGTTGTTTGCCATTAAGCAAAGATGTGCAACTTCTATTTCTTCAGATTCTTCGGAGGACAATTCCGTGTCGGAATCACTATCATCCCAAGTTGCCTTGTATGCCTTTCTTGAAATCTTCTTTTTCTTTCGATCGAGTTCTTTTGTGTTTTGTCTTCCTTCTCCTTATTCATTGGGCAATCCTTCCGCAAGTGGCCATTCTTCTTGCGCTCATAGAAAATAATATTAGTTGAAATTTTATTGACTTGCTTGCCTTGTTTCTTGAGAAATCTTTGGAATTTCCTAGTAAGCATCTCCATTTCTTCATCTTCGAATTTCGAGGTTGTTGAGTCCGAGTCCTCCTTAATTGCTCTAAAAGCAATATTCTTTCTTTTGGTAGACATCTTGTCCTCCTCGTTCTTCTTCATGTTTTCTAGTTAGACTTCGTAAGCCATAAGACTACCAACTAGATCATCCAATGGGAGAGTGGAGAGGTCCTTTGCCTCTTGGATGGCTGTGGTCTTTGGAGACCAATCACTTGTAACAGATCTTAAGATCTTCCTTACAAGCTACTCTTCCGTGAACTTCACTCCAAGGTTCTTTAGGGGGTTAACTATTTCCCCAAACCTTGTGTACATGTCTTCGATCGTTTCTCCTTTGGTCATCCTGAAACACTCATAATTTTCAGTTAGAATTGAGATACAAGTTTCCTTTACCTTGTTTCTACCTTCATAGGTGACCTCGAGAGTGTTCCAAATTTCATATGCGGATTCGCATTTCGAAATTTGGTTGAACTCTTCCCTTGACAACGTACAATAAAGCACGTTCATCGCCTTTGCGTTGCCCACGATCCTTTTCTTCTGATCCGTTGTCCATGCTACTCCTTCTTGTGGCTTCGGATCCAAGTACTTCTCCTGAATGAGGGTCCAAGCCTCCTCATCCATTGCTCTAAGAAATACTTGCATCCTCTTCTTCCAATACCCATAGTCCATCCCATCGAAATGGGGAGGACGAGTGGATGACTGTCCATCGGTGCACCTTGATGTGGATGCTATTGCGGGCAAGAGTTTTTACTTCTTCTCGCTACCTGCTCTGATACCACTTAATAGGATCTAAAATAGGATATATGAAATATGGCTATGCACACAAATACTTAAACAAACAAATTAGTAATAACAAGAAAGATTTGCACAAATAATCAAACCATAGAAAATTGACACAATATGTATAGTGGTTCCCCTCCCTTAGGTACTCCACTACCTAAGCCTCCCAACTTAGGATTTTTAACCAAATTCTCTCAACCCCAAGAGAATTAATTTACTAAATCGAGGTAATTAACGGGTTGCCTCAACCCAAGTACAACAACCGGTTTGTTACAACCCAATGAGCAAATGCTCAAAATACAAATAAGAACTGGCATAAGAAAGAGAACTCTTACAACAAGAATTCCTATGCCTCCCAACAATAATTAAATTGAATACCAATTTGAGAGCCTAGGATGGACGTGAATCGCTTCATAGATGCGTGAGAAAAACACGTCGTTGAGCTTGCAAGAATGTAGAGAAAGTGAATGGCAAGCTTCTTCTTTCTCTCTTAAAAATATGGTGGAAATTTGAATATAGCTCTAGAATTTTTCTTCTCTATTTCTTATGTGCAAACTAAAGGTCCAAGGGTTTATTTATAGAGTTAGGACCTAGTTGGGATGTCTACTAGACGTTGGGATTTAATTCCCAACGTTCATATAGCAAAAATTAATTTTCTAGCCGTTCAGTTTTGAGCCAACGGCTACCTGGTACTGGTACTAAAGTATGGGTATTGGTACTCGTTGCTTCCAGATTTTGATTTCAAACTCTTAACACAAATCTGTAACCCACTTGTACCGGTACTCTTGGTTAGTACCTGTACTCTTGGTTAGTACCTCTAGTACCGGTGGCTATAGGTTTGTTTCTTGAAAAAACCCAAACCTGTAACTCACATGTACCGGTACTAAACTTTAGTACCAGTACTTGTGGGTTAACAAGTACCTTTTTTAAGTGATTTAATCAATTACGTTCTTTGAAAATGATCGTAATATTAATCCTAATTTATCTCTAATTATTTTTACAATCTAAGTTATATTCCCTTGTTAAGAGGCATATACAATCTATAAATAAAAAATCTAAACTAGAAACAGTAAAGGTCGAAGATGATCTTCTCCTCCTCAATTCTTCCTTGTCATCTTGCCTCCTTATCATGATCTTCTCCTTTTCATCAAGCTTCCATCATTTCCTGTTTGCCTTGATCTTCACCTAAATCTAAAAGAACTCAATTGCAAACATTAATCCATAATAATTTTGTTAACACCAAAACAAGATGTGGAATAAGGTTCCAACACTGATCAAATCATTCAACGATGTATCACGGGAGCGGAAATTCAGGACATATTGTCTTTCTGCCATGACCAAGTGTGCGATGGACACTTCTCAGGTCATAAAACCGCAGCGAAAGTCCTCCAGTGCGGCTTCTATTGGCCCACGATTTTCAAAGATGCATACAATCACTGTAGGGCATGCACTCGTTGCCAGACCTTAGGCAACATGAGCAACCGTGATATGATGCCCTTACAGCCGATTCTTGTATGCGAAATCTTCGACGTATGGGGGATTAATTTTATGGGACCCTTTCCTATTTTGGACGACTTCGAGTACATTCTACTCGCTGTTGACTACGTGTCCAAATGGATCGAAGCCATTCTAACTCGAACCAATGATCATAAGGTGGTTATCAAATTCATTCATCATAACATCTTTTCACGGTTCGGGATTCCACGTGTGATGATCTCTGATGGAGGGACCCATTTCACTAATGCTCAGTTCAAGCCACCAATGACCAAATGTGCGGTGTCACACTGAATCTCTACTCCTTACCACCCCTAAACTAATGGTCTAGCTGAGTTATCAAATCAGAAGATCAAGAAAATCCTCCAGCTTACTGTTCGACCAGATAGGAAAGACTGGTCATCCTGACTTCTGGAAGCTTTGTGGGCTTATAGGACTACCCACAAAACCTAATTAGGTATGTCTCCCTTCAGATTGGTGTATGGGAAGGCATGTCACCTCCCTGTCGAATTGGAGCACAAAGCCTATTGGGCAATACGGAATTGCAATCTAGATCTTTCTAAGGCAGGAACCCACAGAAAGCTTCAAATGAGCGAGATCGATGAATTATGCCACGACGCATATGAGAACTCACAAATTTACAAAGAGCGGGTTAAGGCCTTTCACGACAAGCACATATCTAGAAAGATCTTCCATCCTAGTCAAAAAGTCCTACTCTTTGATGCCAAGCTTAAACCGTTCCCAGGAAAACTCAGATCGAAATGGATCGGACCTTACCTGGTCCGACGAATGTTTGGATATGGAGTCATCGAGATCAGTCCACTCAGCCACGATTCAAAACCTTTCATTGTGAACGGTCAGAGACTCAAACCGTTCATTGACCTGACCCATACAAATTTGGCTGAGACATCCTTTACCCTCCATTCTCCTTGAGCTCATTGCGTCCAGCCGATGGCGTGAAACTCAGCGCTTAACGGGAGGCAACCCGTCATTTTTGAAAAACCCGAAACCTTTATTGACATTCCTATGCTAAATTCATATTGCACTTTAGGGTTCATCCATTAGAACAGCCGACCCCACCTCAGGTACCCGTACCCGAGTTTTGAAATCGTCCACAACAGTCACCTCAACCCGTTACCCCACCCAGAACCTATTCTAATAAATGATCTAAGCTAAACTCGAACTCACCTAATTTACAATGGGGACATTGCAAATCGTAGGCATGGGGGGTATGAAAGTACAAAACACCATGAAAATCATCTCACAAGAAAAAGGTTTCAACAAAAAAAAATCACACATCCCAAAAATACTAAAAAAATGAAAAAAATTCCTGAAAAAGAATAAAAAAATTCTGAGGGGAGAGAAAATTTTGAGGTCATACAAATCTTGAGGAGAAAAAGAGGAAAAGTGAAAAATGTCAAAAAAAAAAAAGGAGCACAAAATGAAAAGAAAAAAAGAGATAGTCATTAGTAAGAAATTAAGGGATTAACTGAGTTCTCGACCATATCAAGAAAAAGAAAAAGAAAAGAAAAAAAGTGCTAAGGAAACACAAAAGAGATTAGTAGGAACACTGATCTTAGGCCTCCTGGGCTAGACTCCTAAGCTTAAAAATTCAAGTATCTGCTAAGATCTGGATAGTCCGCAAGAGGTTGGGGAAAATGCAAAGTTTAAGTATTAGGTCTAAGGCTTAGGGAGTATTCAACCTCGTTAACTGGCCTCTGATTTGCGGGACTCGGTGACCTAAGCACCCCAATCCACACACAGTTTGGTTCAGTGCGCATAAGTATCAAAATAACGCAAATGCATTTAAACTGTTCTAAAAAAGTCACCTAAATTAGGAGTGGCCGATCAACACAAGTTGATTTGGACGAGTTCCTAGCGTGGAGAGGTGAGAAATTCCCCTTGAAGATGCGCAATAACATATCGTCTCCTCAGTGCTTGTCTCCTAGGATATTTACATATCCTACTAGGGGGCATGTAAGCACCCTATGCTGGTTCAGATGCCATGGCCAGCATTATCACGAAATGTCTATTGCCAAAGTCTGGATTTAGCTACAGAACTCCATGGGTGGGATTATCTCAAAATCTCGAAAGCCAAGGTTCTGAGGGTTTCCATGGGCAGTGCTATCATGAAGCATCGATTGCCAGGGACCCTTCGAGGATTGATGATGGGGACTAGGAATCCGATTGGTTAGCGTGATTCTCCTCTATAGTTCTATTATTTCATCGTAGTATAGCATAGAGAAGTGGTTACCAGTTTAATACAATTTGTTACTCGAAAATAAAAGAGTTCCCGAGGTCGAACTCAAGGAGCAAGTTGTATTCTAGAAGTACAATATTTCTATTACAAAAATAAGAGAGAGAGAGAGAGATAGGTTGGTCTCTTGGCTTTTTCTTCTCTTCTTTCTCTCATCTTTGTCTTCTTTCTTCTTCTTATTTATCGGATCTTCTGCCTTCAGTTACTCTTCTTCTTCTGCTTCTTTTATTTCGTCTCTTCTTTCAGCTCTGTCTTCCTTGCGCTTCTCGTCTTCTTCTTTAGCTTCTCTTTTCTTTCTTCTTCTTTCTGCCTCAACTGCAGAGCTCCTTCGTCTTCTTTCTTTCTTTTTTTTTCTTTGCGGTGCCTGCTCTTCTTTCCTTCTTTTCTTCCTCTACAGAGCGTCGTCTGATTTTCCAATCAGACGACTTAAGTCACCGCTGCTACAGTGCTGCTTGGTGCTCCTCCTTCTTCTTCCTTCAGTCTTTCTTCGTCGGCCTTCTTCTTCTCTGCAGTCTGCCTTCTCTTCTTCTTCCTCTTCCTCTGTGCCTGCACACTCACAGATTGGTCAGGGCAAAAACCTACTCTACCCTCCCCCGCGTCTCTCTCTCTCAGATTCCGCTCGTAGGATAGCTCTCCCAGAGCTGCCGGGTATTCGGGTACGGGTCGCGCCCGGGTCCAGGCCCACCGGCGTGCGGTGGTGGGCGAGGAGTGCAAGTCGGGTAAACGAGTCGGGCCAGGTCCGCGGGGGGTGGTCGCAGACGAGGTCGGGTGATCGGGTGAGAGGGACCTCACCCCGTGTGCTGAGGCGATAAGCCTATAGCACTTTTTACCTTTATATGGGTGCGCGGCTGCAGAATCTTCCGAGGTGGGACTAAATGTCCCACCCCAATTGGGCACCTGCAGCTGAGAGAGCTGCAGGCAATTGCTGCTGTGCGAGAGGCTCTCTCTTTAGCTGAAAGCCTGGGTAGCTGCGTGGTTGCAATCCGTGCATCCTGGAGTGCAGGCCTAGGCGGAAGCGAAGCTACAGCTGCAAAACGAAGGAGCTTCACCTGTTCGGCAATGGCGACGAAGGACGGGTAACCTGTTCACAGAGACACGGCCTCTCGGCCTAGCCAGAAGGTGCAGGGAGCTTCGCCGGAGTGCGGCGAAGCTCGTGCGGGTGGTGGCAAGGCGTGGGGCGGCGTGTAGGGGATGCCCTAGGTCGGACTGTGGCCGGGGGAATGGGTTTGTTCGGGGGAGTGATGTGGAGGTGAGGAGTGGCAGTGAAGGGGCGGAAACGGTTCAGTGGGATGAGGCGGAGGTTTTGGGTCGGTCGGCGAGTTGTGTGGAGTGGCGAAATAATGGGAGCGACTCGCCGGAGGTGGGCCGGAGGCGTGGAAGGTGAAGGTGGTCAGGTCGGTCGAGGGTCTAATTGAACAAATTAAAATAGGGAAAAGAAAGAGGGGAGGAAGAGAAGTAACTGTTACCTACTTATACGGGCGAAGGAGGCCAGAGAGAAGGGGCTGCGGCGAGGAGAGAGCGGGAGAGCGCGCGCTGGGTACGACGCGACGTGGGAAGAGCGGGCGAAGGCGGCTCTACTGCTGGTATTGCGGCAGAGCGACGAGGAGGAGGAGGAAGAACCGCCAGAGCTAGAGGGCCTCTGCCAGAGTGGGAAGAGAGGAAAAGGGGGGGAGTTTCTCCGTCAGAACCGAGCTGCTGAATGCGGCAGACGGTGGCGGTTTTTATAGAGGCGAAATCAGAGAGGAGGGCGGAGGGAGACAACGTGCCTCCCTCGCCGGAGGATGGCCGGATCGCGACCCATACCTTCCGCGTGTTCGCACGGAAGGTGTGGGCGATGGCAGAGATCGTGGAGGTGTCCCTGCGACAGCAGACGTCGTAGGGAACACCCCGTTGTCTTGGCAGGGGGTCGCCCTCACCCTGCGCGGCGCCTGATGGGTCGGCCTGGATAGGTTGTTAATATGATGTTTTTATCGTTGAAATATGTATAGTGGTTAACCTAATTCAAACCTAACCATCTCTTTACAAAATTTTTAACCTGGCCTAATTGATTTTATCTTGTCACTTTTAGGCCCAGGGTCGAACTCAGGGAAGTGGGGTTAAAGTCGAGTTTCTACGTTTTCCTTAAAACGCGTCTCTTCCGTTCGTTTATTGTGTTTTTCGTGTTTTTTCTTATTTAGGTTTTTTATGGTAATCCTTGTTCTTGAGGCACACCCTCAAAATTGTGTCCTTGGCTTTTAGCCAAACAGAGTCCCAAAACAAGTCTTGCTACTCGCTAGACGGGGTACCTGCAAATCAAAGATTATCTTTTCACTTTTATACCTTTTTTTATCTTTTTACTAAGAAGGAAGCTAACAGATAGAAAGTAAATATAGTAGCTATAGATATATATTTATATGTAGTATATATATAAAGGGGTGGGGGTGGAGGTGACGATGGAGTGTAGCACTATGTCGAGTCAGTTGACGTCTAGAGAGACGCAACCAACACGACTATGTGCCGCGTGGAGTGTGGATGGAGGATGGATGATGTATGGGACCACGCTTTTTTTGTACGCGTGTATCAGGGAATATCAGCAACTGGTGCAGATATCCCCGTGATACAGCGTATAGTAAATAACGTGAAAATATATGTACATATGTATGTATATAAGTAAATATATCTATATGTATATAAATGTATAAGTATATATGTATAGATATATATAGATATATATGTATTATATATATATATATATAGATGTATATATATATATATATGTATATAAGTATATATGTATCTAGATATATATATATATATGTGTGTATATATATAAGTATATAGATATGTATATATATATATATGTATATAAGTATATATGTATATATATATAAGTATATGTATAAGTATATAGATATATATAAGTAGATATATATATATATATATATGTATATATATTATATATATATGTATGTATACATAACTATAGATATTACTATGTATATAAGTGTATATATATATATATGTATGTATGTATATATTATATATAGATGTATATAAGTATATATATGTTACTATATATAACTATACGTATAGTGTAAGTGTGTGTGTGGGTGTGTGTGTGTGTCGGTGAAGATGTGTGTGTGTTGGTGTAGTGTGTGTCTGTGAGTGAGTGCAAAAGAGAGAGAATACGTGAGAGAGAGAGAGCGGGAGAGAGAGATCAGCAGAGAGAGAGAGCGGGCTGGAGAGATCGAGAGCGCGGACAATGGCAGCGAGTTAAGTCGTCTGCTCGCGGCGGCGGACGTCTGACGCCGCGTCGTCTGAAGGCGGAGGCGGACGTCTGAAGACGGCGGGTGCGGGCGCGCCTTCGCGCAGGGTTCTGCAGGCCTGCGCGAAGTCGACGAGCGGGCGATGGCGCGGAGGAGCGAGCGTGGAGGAGGTCTGCAGGTGGTCGCGGAGGGTCGCGGAGGGGGGCAGGGGTCGGCGTGAGGCCGTAGCCGGCCGCTGCAGTGCGCGCGGCGGCGGGCTACGGGTGCAACTGCGAGGCGGACAAAACGGAGATGGAGGCGGGGAACGCCCTGCAGACGCGCGCGAAGGCGGTGAGTGACTGCGGGGATGGTCGCGGAGGGGCGGGAGGACTTGCTGCTGCTGCTGCTGGGCTGCTGCTGCCGTGGCTTCAAGCTTCGAAGCTTGGAGCGGCGGCAATGGCGTTAAAGAGAAAAAATGAAGCGAGGGAATGCACCACGCCCACCGGCTCGTCGAAGAGCTGGGCGGTGGTGCTCCCACTGTGGTGGTGTGCACCACAGTGGGTTCTCCTGCTCGCCGGGTGCCTCCTCGACGGAGGGCCGACGTATGGGAGGGGAAAGCGGTGGAGAAGATGGCTGCGGGTTTCTTCAGCAGCTGCAGCCGCTACGTCGCGAGGATGAAGGTGCAGCTACTTATAGAGGAGGGGAGAGGGGCGTGTTGGCTGCAGCAGGGAGAGGGCGTGCGAGTTGCAGCTATAGGGAGCGGCGTTGGCAGGGAGACGTGACGGGAAGAGGTGCTGCGTGGCTGCTGCATGCAGCTGCGGGAAGAGTGCAGCCGCGGGAAGGACGCAGCCGCGGGAAGGAGAGAAAAGAAGAAATAAAGAGGAAAAATAAAAAGAGGGTGATTTTGCAAGGAGGCACTTGAAAAAAAATGTAACTATGTAGGCGATTGTTTCACTCCTCTTCCTCTCTTGATTAAATGCATGCATGCAAGTGTTTTTACAAATGCGATTACAGGATCCTATTATGCAATGTTAATGCTAGAAAATAGCACAAGAAGGCGTTATTACAGGCGTGTTTTGAGGTGCAAACATATACCCCCATGCCTATCTTTTGCTAGTCCCTAGCAAAATAGTATTTAGAAATGATCTTAAGCTGAAGATTTTCTTCTGAGGTGATACAGGTGTGTTTATTATGGAATATTGTGAGAACCAATTGTAAAGAAGACTACCAGTACTTTAAGTCTCACATGACATAGATCATCTCTCAACTAACCAGGACTCTTGATATTTAAACCTTAAGTACGATTTCCAGGACCCAGGAGGTTTTTGCCGTACTCGAGAGCTCAAGAGGTTATGGTTGTGCATAGTGAAGGATCAAGACTGACCAGATGAACCTTAAGAATCACTCCCAGGGTTTCACGAATTTTTAAGTACAAGTTGGTCCCAGTTTCAGCTCGTGTTTTTGGATTGACCCTTAAGATGATTACGGAAAACTCAACTCCCATTTTCTGATTTTTTTTTTTGTGGCTCACCGAAAAACAAAGTATGCAGACATTTATGAGATATACTGACTCTTTTAAAACATCTCTCTTTTTTTTTCTTTTTTTTCTTTTTTTTTATTTTTTTTTTTTCTTTTTTTTTCTTTTTTTCTTTTTTTCTTTTTTTTTTTTTTTTTGAAACACGTGTCAGTATATCTCTTACAACACATTTTGAAGGAGCACACTTATTTTTCTTTTTGGTGGGAGAGTTTCTTTTTGGTGGAAAGAGTCATTCCTAAACACAAGACTAAATGCTGGGATAAAAAGTCTACCTGCACGCACAGGTAAGGACTCCACCTTCCCTAATGAACACTAGGGTTGGATCTTATGTTCACCTGGTCTTTCTTGATATGTGTAGTGTGAACCAAATTTACTTACGCTCTCAAGAAAAAGCAAACCAACGGATCCTGTACTGGTGTCTCAGGTACAAGAATACGTCCTTAGTTAAGAGAGACTTTGATCTATTTCGTCAATACTTTAAGTGAATTAAGCCGAGCCTGAGCGAATCAAGCTTCTGTGGCCTGGAAATTCTTCAAAACAGAGGTTGAATATCCATAAACACTTATTGAATTTTTTGTTTCAGCTTTCAAATCATTACTAAACACCATTTATTATTAATATATATATATATATGTATTTTTTTTTTTTTTGCATATTTATAAATAGGTGGGAACTGTATAATACCATAACATACCCGGATCCTATGGATGCCTATCCACCCCCCATGCCAAACAATGCTATGTCCTCATATGCATGCAGGGAAAGGCAGAGGAAGGATGGAAGATCGGGTAACAAGAGCTGAGGTTCAGGGTATAGATCAGGGTGGAAGGGTGGGTGGATGGTGGGTGGTGAAGAGAAAAGTGAAGTGATTGCGTAGAGGTGTGAAAAGTGATGGTGGATGGTGAGTGCTGTTAGGGTGCCTCCCAACAAGCGCTGAATTTAATGTCCCCAGCTGGACTCAGAATGAGGCAAAGAATTAGTTACCCTCCAGCAGGGCAACTATTTCTCCAACGGGGGCAGGTTCATGAGTCAGATAGGGTTTCAAACGCTGCCCGTTGACCGTAAATTTACGCCCAGATTTGGGATCTTCAATTTCGACGGCCCCATTGGGGAATGGTCTTGAGACTAGAAAAGGACCAGTCCATTTGGACTTTAATTTCCCAGGAAAGAATTTGAGTCGGGCATTATAGAGCCAAACTTGCTGAGATGGCTCAAATTCCTTCCGCCGAACATGGCTGTCGTGAAAAGCCTTAGTGCGTTGTTTAAAGGTTAGAGCAGAATCATAGGCTTCACGACGGAGCTCTTCCAGCTCTTGGAGTTGGAGTTTCCTTTCTCGTTCACACAAGTCTAGGTCGAGGTTACATTGGCGAACCGCCCAATAAGCGCGGTGCTCCAACTCTACAGGCAAATGACAAGGCTTCCCGTAAACGATTCTATATGGAGACATACCAAGGGGAGCCTTGAAGGCAGTCCGATACGCCCAAAGTGCGTCAGTCAGCTTGTCGGACCAATCCTTACGGTCAGGCCGAACCGTTTTCTGGAGAATCTGCTTGATTTGCCGGTTCGACACTTCCGCCTGGCCGTTCGTCTGAGGATGATACGGGGATGCGATACGATGGTGGACTCCGTACCTCCTCAGAAGTGCCCGAAAAGAAGCATGGGTAAAGTGGCTTCCTCCATCCGAGATAATGGCCCGAGGGATCCCAAAACGCGCAAAGATATGGTCTTTGACGAATCGGGTGGAGATAACATGGTTAGCACGGCGCGCGGGAATAGCCTCGATCCATTTTGAAACATAGTCGACGGCCACGAGGATGAATTCGAAGCTGTTGGATGGAGGAAAGGGACCCATGAAGTCAATTCCCCAGATGTCGAAGATTTCCGCAGCTAGGATGTGTTGCAAGGGCATCATGTCACGACGTGCCATTGACCCTAATGACTGGCACCTAGTGCAATGTTTGGCATAAGTGTGCGCGTCCTGGTGAAGGGAGGGCCAAAAGAAACCGCACTGCAACACCTTGGCTGCAGTTTTTCTCCCAGAGAAATGGCCTCCACAGGCCTGATCATGGCAGAAGGATAGCACACTGGGGAACTCACTGTCAGGAATACAGTGACGGATGATTTGATCAGCACCTATCCGAAAAAGAAGTGGATTATCCCAGAAATAATACTTTGCTTCTGCCATGAGACGCTCGCGCTGGTTTTTAGGCCAGCCACGTGGAAGAGATCCAGAAGCAAGGTAATTGGCAATGTCGGCATACCACGGTCCACTTGCCACATTTATTGCCAATAGGTGCTCATCAGGAAAAACTTCATTAATTGGCAGAGTAAGTCCAATATGGTCAAGGTCCAGTCTGGAAAGGTGATCAGCCACAACATTCTGGGCTCCGACCTTATCACAAATCTCAATGTCAAATTCCTGGAGCAGAAGGATCCAACGAATCAGTCTAGGCTTGGCATCCTTCTTGTGCATGAGATGGCGAATGGCCGCGTGATCAGTGAAAACAATAACGTGAGAGCCCAGAAGGTAAGAACGGAATTTTTCCAGCCCAAAGATGACTGCCAGTAATTCCTTTTCAGTGGTAGTATAATTACGCTAGGCCTCGTCCAACGTCTTACTGGCGTAGTATACCACGAAGGGGTGTCTATCGTGTCTTTGTCCCAGGATGGCTCCGACTGCAAGGTCTGAAGCGTCACACATAAGTTCAAAGTTGAGGGACCAATCAGGCGGCTGGAGAACAGGGGCCTTGGTGACAGCATTACGCAGCTGCGTGAATGCTTGTATACAGTCAGGGCCCATGTCGAAGGGCACGTCGGTTGATAGGAGATGAGTTAAGGGTCGAGAAATTTTGGAGAAGTCTTTGATGAATCTCCTATAGAAACCGACGTGTCCCAAGAAGGAGCGGATTTGTTTGACAGAACCAGGCACAGGTAAATCAGCAATGATATCGAGCTTAGCTCTGTTAACCTCGATACCCCTATCGGAGATGATATGTCCAAGAACAATTCCCTCGTGCACCATAAAATGACTTTTTTCCCAGGAAAGCACGAGGTTTACATCAATACATCTCCTAAGGATGCGAGTCAGGTTGGCAAGACATTCGTCGAAAGATGGTCCAAAGACTGAAAAGTCATCCATGAAGACCTCGAGAAAGTCACCCACCATGTCATGAAATATCGCCAGCATGAATCTCTGGAAAGTTGCTGGCGCGTTACAAAGTCCGAACGGCATCCTTCTAAAGGTGAAGGTGCCGAAAGGGCAGGTAAAAGTGGTTTTCTCTTGGTCTCGGGGGTCTATTGCCACCTGGTTATATCCTGAGAATCCATCCAGGAAGCAGAAAAATTTATTTCCCGCTAACCGCTCTAGGATTTGGTCAATAAATGGTAGCGGGAAGTGATCTTTCTTGGTTGCAGCATTGAGTTTCCTATAATCTACACACACTCTCCAAGATGTAGGAGTGCGTGTAGGGATGGATTCGCCCCTGTCATTGACACGGATGGTGAGTCCTGCCTTTTTGGGCACAACGTGAATCGGACTCACCCAGGGGCTATCGCTGATCGGGTAGATTATACCCGCATCCAGCCACTTAATGATTTCATTCTTAACGACCTCCCGCATGTTAGGGTTGAGACGTCGCTGCATCTCGCGAGAAGGTCGAGCCTCCTCCTCCGTATATATACGATGAGTGCAGTAGGAGGGACTAATACCAGATAAGTCTGATAAGGACCATCCAATAGCTGCCTTGTGTTCTAGGAGGACCTTAGTTAGTTTGCACTCCTGCTCCATGGTTAATTTTGAACTGATGATTACAGGGAGCGTTTCATTTGGTCCCAGGAAAACATACTTGAGTGTATTAGGCAGCACTTTTAGCTCGGGAGTGGATGGGGAAGGATCTGGCATTTCTTGGGACGAGAGTGTCCCAGACGGGTAGGAGAACAAGTTAGAAGGAAGAAACTGGCCTTCAGATTGGCCAAGAAGAGGGGCTTCTTGGATAGATGGATCCAAAAATGAATAGCCCCAGTGAGAAGTATATGGGCTCAAGGTCCCAGTGTGGATTTGTAAATCCGCCTGATTTGGCGGGGAAGAAAGGGCAATTCGGTCTTCATGAGTATGGACCGACAGTGAGTAGCCCGGATATGACTCAGACCACGAGGTATGGGAAGCGGAGAAAACCTCGTCAGAAGTCTGGCCAGGAGAAGGTACTGGACAAGGGAGGGATTGGGGAACGTCACAGTATGCGTTGGTCAGGCAGTTATCAGTGTTTATAGGTAATCCGCAGCAGTCCGAATAGGTCCCAATTAGTCCGATACACGCGCTGACGGCCATGTCCTCGTCAGACGTGTCATCCTCAATGCAATCGCAATCAAAGTTCTTGGCTGCCTTGAATATGTTAAGCTTGAGCTTCTCAGATCCAACGGCAATCTCAATACAGCCCGACTCGCAGTCGATGTGGGCGCGGGCTGTGGCCAAGAAAGGTCGACCGAGGATGATCGGACAATCAGAAAGTGAACTAGGAACTTCCATATCTAAAACAAGAAAGTCAACAGGAAAACAGAGACTGTTGACCCTAACCACCACGTCTTCCACCACACCCTTCGGGATTTTGACAGAACGATCTGCCAACTGTAACGTGACAGGGGTGGGTTTCAGATTTCCCAAGGAAAATTTTTTGAGCATGATGGTCGGTATGAGATTGATGGAAGATCCTAGATCAAGCAAGGCACGGTTAAAACTGCAGCCTTGGATGCTACAGGAAATCAGTGGTGTGCCCGGATCTTTCTGCTTCGGTGGTAAGTTTGACAGTATAGCACAACTCGCATGAGGCGAGAGAACCACCGGATTCTTAGTCCTCTTTGACTGTCGTCTGGGTGTTGTGTAGTCTTTGAAAAATCGAGCGACAGTAGGTATGTGGTCGATTGCCTCGAGCAGGGGTACCTTGATTTCTACATCCCTGAACAAATTACGTAGGTTGTCAAAGGCCTGCGTATTTTTCTTTTTGCCTTTTGGCTCCCTTAGTAGAGCCTCAGGGAATGGGACTGATTCTGGCACAAGTTTTGGTGCATCATCCTCTCGCGAATGCGGTATGCATCCCGAATGAGAGGGTGATGAAGAAGATGGGCCAGGATCAGGTCGAGGCGGATCGACGGTCTGCTTACCGCTCCTCGTAGTGATAGCATTGGACGATGCGGGTCCAGTGGGATCATACGGTGGAGGAGGGTTTGCAATGGGGATATAAGAGTGTGGTGCTGCAGCAGGATTAGCCTGAAATCCCGGTGGAATGCTCGGAGCTTGCAGAACTTGATTAACCTGTCCCTGAGAAGGTCGTACCTGTGGTTGAGAACCACGGGGCACGAAATTTCGCGGGTTTGGAACAGGTTGGGCGGGAAGAGTGCCCTGAGATCGAGTCGCCAAGCGTAGTTGACTGATCTCGGCATTCTGCTGCGCCAATTGGTGCTGAAGAGAGGTCATGTTCTCTTCATGGCGCTTTGACATTTCCGTCATCATTCGCATCAATTTGTCAAGAGGGCTTGATGCGTGTTCAGTTTGTGGTACGCAAGGGCCTGATGGCGGATTTGCCATAGGATTAAACTGGACCCTTGGGATGACGGGTGCGGACGGTCGCATTGGTCCACCCGCGGGGTTTTGGCGCTGCGGGTTGTTGGACCATGCAAAGTTCGGATGATTACGCCACCCCGGGTTATAAGTGGTAGAGAACGGGTTGTTCCCCAGGGCGCAAGCATCTTCTATGCCAGTAGACACGTCCGCATGTAGATATGCGTCCGAGCCCACGGAGGCTTGGTCCTCCGTGTCGAAATACTGGCTCGCAGAAGCCAGTTCCACATGACTTACCGAGTCGCTTGGCGCGACACTCGGTAAGGAAGGTCTAACGGGGTTTCTCGAGATAAGCCTGGTATTAGAAGAACTTGGATTGTGACGAAGTGGTGAAGAGGTGGTGTTTGCCATAGATCGGGCGGGGTTGGCCAGAAGCTCGTCCAGCTTGTGCACGACGGAGACTTCATCCAGTTTTTGTGCAATAAGGCTTAGATCAGTGGATGAATGGGAGGGTCCCATGTCAACTTCGTGGACATTTCGGGGCTGGCTGGTACGATTAAAGGCGACAATGGAAGCATTGTTCATCGAGTTTTCACTCATATTTTCAAACAGCTCGAATGCTCCATTCTCGTCTTTATTCATAAAGTTCCCTCCGCAGGAAGCGTCTGCAATCTGCTTCAAAGTCTCATTTAGCCCATAGTAGAAAATCTGGGCTATATGCCACTTAGGCAGACCGTGGTGCGGACACTTCCTGAGGAGGTCGTTATACCTCTCCCATGCCTCATGAAATTGTTCGCCGTTTTGTTGCGTAAATGAAGTGATAGCACGGCGAAGCGCATTGGTCCGCCCGATTGGGAAGAACTTCTTGAGAAACGCTGTTCGCATCTCTTCCCAAGAGTGGATGGTTCTCCCAAGGGTGCGTAACCATTGCGACGCTTTATCCCGTAATGAAAACGGGAACATCTTCATGAGGACTATAGATAACCCGACATTTCTTGGTTTAACGGTTTCAGCAAGTTGGGTTAGGTCTTCCAAGTGGAGAAATGGGTCTTCACTTGCAAGACCATGAAAGTGAAAATTGATTAGGCCAATTATATTTGGTTTTAATTCAAAGTCGTCCCCGCCCATGGGGACGCGAATTTGTCCTATGGTCTCTGTAGCAGCGGGATTCTGATAAGAGCTAAGAGACCTAGGCTCCTCCCGTTCGGGAGGGTTCTGCATTTCCTCCAATGTTTCCCGAATGGCTTCGATTTGCTCATTATACATTTCCATTTGGGCTTGGAGGCGGGTTATGGGATCTAAGGCTCCACCACCTGGTGGGTTCTGAGGGCGGTTTCCTCCCTCGGGATTTGGGGGTGGGCGTGCAGCCATGTTTGTGGAGGAGGAGGACGATTCGACTTGTTTTCTAGATTTATCAGTCAATTCAAATAGTTCAGGGTTTTGTGACCTCCTCCCAAACATGCACTACCGCAGGAAGAATTGGGGAGATGAGAAGGGAATAGGGATGAGAGAAATGACGCCGCAAAGGTACACTTGATTACAAATCAATACAGTCAAGTTCCTAACCTCTACAGTGTGCCCTTAGACCTAAAGATCTAAGTTACCTACTATCACGAATTACGGAACCGAATGCGAGCACCGCGGAACCACCGGGCCAGATTGAAAGGCCGTTTGCCCCAGTCTTAGACACCCGATAGCACGCGGGAACTCTCACCAGCACGTAGTCGCTACACACAGGTAGTTAGACCTCCAATCCTTAGTAAGGGTCAAGTTACTACCAGTTTTAATTAGAGGCTTAGGGTCAAGTGCTTTTGGAATGTGAAGGGCGTTGTTTACGGGTAATGCCCAAGTGATTGATTTTAAGAGTGTGTAAGAACAAGCATGCAACGGGGAAATCTCCCCGAATTGAAGTTTTTATTGGCGAATGGTTTTTAGAGTTCAGCCTTAAGTAGTATGAATTTTAGGGTTTTGCTGAATTACCAATTCAACCAATCTCCGGGTTTTTGCAAAAATACAGGTTTTCCTTCTAAAACCCAAGAAACCCTTCTTCAATTATCAGTTAGTTAATGCATGCTAAAATGCAATGGGCTACCCTAAATGGAGATTTCTAAGTGTGGATGCACGAATCAGTTTTATATCAATGTGACAGGGAGCCAAAGCACTTCAATTCAAGTGCTCCCAATCACCAGAAATGATTTCCACACATAAGGCTTCAACCAAAAGATAAAGAAAATAAAATTGTTGGGGTTGAAGTATTCAGGATCGAATCACAGGCAAGTTTGAAAAGTCGTGGTGGGGTTGGAATCAACTCAATTCCAAGTCTCCCCACCAAAAATGTGATCCTGAATTAAAGATAAGTGAGGCAAAAGAGGGATACAAGCAATCTTTTTCTTTGCCTCAAAGAATACTTCCCACGGCGAAAAATCTAAGAATCAAGATTCTCGGATTTTCGCTATGCGAAGTAAGGCGGGAAATCCCGGGGCAGTGGGAGTGAAGACAACCAATCAATCAAGTTAATTTTAATCCACTTGCCCTCAAGAAATCCCAAGAAGTTTTTCTAGTTTTTAGTTTTTAAATTTTTTTTTTTTTTTTTTTATTGTGGTGGCAAGTTAACCCTAATTTGATGAGAAAAGAAAACCTACTTGTTCGGCAATGTGTGCGAAGCTCCAATGCGATGTCGGCGTCTTCACGCTCTCATTCCCGCCTTGGATCTGCTCTCGTTCCCGACTTCGTCTGCTTTCCTTCTCCTTCCACCAAGTTCACCTGCACACCAAAAAACAACAATACCCGTGAAGAGACAAGAGACAAATTTAAAGGAATTGGATAGAAACTTACTCGAAAGCGCACCTCCCCGGCAACGGCGCCAGAAAAGTCATGATGGGTCGGCCTGGATAGGTTGTTAATATGATGTTTTTATCGTTGAAATATGTATAGTGGTTAACCTAATTCAGACCTAACCATCTCTTTACAAAATTTTTAACCTGGCCTAATTGATTTTATCTTGTCACTTTTAGGCCCAGGGTCGAACTCAGGGAAGTGGGGTTAAAGTCGAGTTTCTACGTTTTCCTTAAAACGCGTCTCTTCCGTTCGTTTATTGTGTTTTTCGTGTTTTTTCTTATTTAGGTTTTTTATGGTAATCCTTGTTCTTGAGGCACACCCTCAAAATTGTGTCCTTGGCTTTTAGCCAAACAGAGTCCCAAAACAAGTCTTGCTACTCGCTAGACGGGGTACCTGCAAATCAAAGATTATCTTTTCACTTTTATACCTTTTTTTATCTTTTTACTAAGAAGGAAGCTAACAGATAGAAAGTAAATATAGTAGCTATAGATATATATTTATATGTAGTATATATATAAAGGGGTGGGGGTGGAGGTGACGATGGAGTGTAGCACTATGTCGAGTCAGTTGACGTCTAGAGAGACGCAACCAACACGACTATGTGCCGCGTGGAGTGTGGATGGAGGATGGATGATGTATGGGACCACGCTTTTTTTGTACGCGTGTATCAGGGAATATCAGCAACTGGTGCAGATATCCCCGTGATACAGCGTATAGTAAATAACGTGAAAATATATGTACATATGTATGTATATAAGTAAATATATCTATATGTATATAAATGTATAAGTATATATGTATAGATATATATAGATATATATGTATTATATATATATATATATATAGATGTATATATATATATATGTATATAAGTATATATGTATCTAGATATATATATATATATATGTGTGTATATATATAAGTATATAGATATGTATATATATATATATGTATATAAGTATATATGTATATATATATAAGTATATGTATAAGTATATAGATATATATAAGTAGATATATATATATATATATGTATATATATTATATATATATGTATGTATACATAACTATAGATATTACTATGTATATAAGTGTATATATATATATATATATGTATGTATATATTATATATAGATGTATATAAGTATATATATGTTACTATATATAACTATACGTATAGTGTAAGTGTGTGTGTGGGTGTGTGTGTGTGTCGGTGAAGATGTGTGTGTGTTGGTGTAGTGTGTGTCTGTGAGTGAGTGCAAAAGAGAGAGAATACGTGAGAGAGAGAGAGCGAGAGAGAGAGATCAGCAGAGAGAGAGAGAGCGGGCTGGAGAGATCGAGAGCGCGGACAATGGCAGCGAGTTAAGTCGCCTGCTCGCGGCGGCGGACGTCTGACGTCGCGTCGTCTGAAGGCAGAGGCGGACGTCTGAAGACGGCGGGTGCGGGCGCGCCTTCGCGCAGGGTTCTGCAGGCCTGCGCGAAGTCGACGAGCGGGCGATGGCGCGGAGGAGCGAGCGTGGAGGAGGTCTGCAGGTGGTCGCGGAGGGTCGCGGAGGGGGGCAGGGGTCGGCGTGAGGCCGTAGCCGGCCGCTGCAGTGCGCGCGGCGGCGGGCTACGGGTGCAACTGCGAGGCGGACAGAACGGAGACGGAGGCGGGGAACGCCCTGCAGACGCACGCGGAGGCGGTGAGCGACTGCGGGGACGGTCGCGGAGGGGCGGGAGGACTTGCTGCTGCTGCTGCTGGGCTGCTGCTGCCGTGGCTTCAAGCTTCGAAGCTTGGAGCGGCGGCAATGGCGTTAAAGAGAAAAAACGAAGCGAGGGAATGCACCACGCCCACCGGCTCGTCGAAGAGCTGGGCGGTGGTGCTCCCACTGTGGTGGTGTGCACCACAGTGGGTTCTCCTGCTCGCCGGGTGCCTCCTCGACGGAGGGCCGACGTATGGGAGGGGAAAGCGGTGGAGAAGATGGCTGCAGGTTTTTTCAGCAGCTGCAGCCGCTACGTCGCGAGGATGAAGCTGCAGCTACTTATAGAGGAGGGGAGAGGGGCGTGTTGGCTGCAGCAGGGAGAGGGCGTGCGAGTTGCAGCTATAGGGAGCGGCGTTGGCAGGGAGACGTGACGGGAAGAGGTGCTGCGTGGCTGCTGCATGCAGCTGCGGGAAGAGTGCAGCCGCGGGAAGGACGCAGCCGCGGGAAGGAGAGAAAAGAAGAAATCAAGAGGAAAAATAAAAAGAGGGTGATTTTGCAAGGAGGCACTTGAAAAAAAATGTAACTATGTAGGCGATTGTTTCACTCCTCTTCCTCTCTTGATTAAATGTATGCATGCAAGTGTTTTTACAAATGCGATTACAGGATCCTATTATGCAATGTTAATGCTAGAAAATAGCACAAGAAGGCGTTATTACAGGCGTGTTTTGAGGTGCAAACAGCGCCATGCCTCGCCGGAGCATGGCGCTGCTCAGGGTTTTGCAAGGAGGACCCAAATGCAAAAACGATGAAGAATTAGGGGTCAAAATGCATGGTTTCAAAAGTTGAGGGTCAAAAAGTAATGGATGAGGACCAAAATGCAAAGTCGGTCAAGAAGGTCTCTTCTTAGGCTCAAGTTTTTATGCATGACTAAATGGGACCTAAGGATTCTAATGGTAAATTTTATTTCTAGGTCAGACCTTATTTGACAAGCCAATTTACGTAAGAACCTAAATTAAATCATCAATTGGGCATGGTTCTCAATGTAGGTCAAAATGGGTTCCTAAGGCCAAATTGAAGGTTCTAAACCCTAGAGATTATTTTTATATGAATTTTAGAGGATTTAGTAGATTTTTGCTTTTCCTCAAACCTCGTGAATTGAAGTAGGTTTGTTTTAGGGTTACAGATTGTCATTTAATTCCTTGGAGTTGTTGTAGCCCTTATTAGATCAGATCATCCCACTTTCCTTCTTATTAGGTTAGTTTGACCTATGTTTGGACCCTGAGTTACCCTGTTTGCAGATTGTGCTGGTAAAATTGCATTTTTACCCCTTATGACTTATTTTCTTCTTAGACTCAGAATTCTCTGAGTTAAGCCTTTCCTTGAGTTATGTAGGAGCTTTTATCCTCTGTATTAGGTCAAAATGAGCTAGTTATGGCTCATGATGAGGTTCTCATCATACCCCCATGCCAAGCTTTTGCTAGTCCCTTAGCAAAAACTTAAGGTTTCAACCTTTGTTCTAGACCATGAACTTCTTAATAGCTTCAGATAAGTGCTTTTTCATTTGAGCTTAGATTAGGTTAGAATGCTGACCCTAGGCCTAAAAGGTACTCTAGTACCAATCAAGATCCAGATCTATCTAGCCTTAGCCTCAGTCCTTAGCAAAGGTTTTTAAGGCCTACAAGAACTAACCTAAGGTCTAGTGGACTTTGTGGTTAAAGCACCCGTGCGAATGATTTTAACCCTGGCTCAGCTCACAGTGCGTTTTGTAAGAGAGAGAGAGATAGAAAATTTTTCTGTTTGGAGAGTTTTCCCTCTCTTTTTCTTTTTAATTCTAGCTTAGGATTGGCTTTTCAACACGGTCTGTATCAGATTCCTTGCTCCCATCATCAATCCTCAAGGGTTCCTGGCAATCGATGCTTCGAGATAGCACTGCCCATGGCAACCCCCGGAACCATGGCTATTGAGATTTCGAGATAATCCCATCCATGGTGTTCCGTGGCCGAATCCAAACCCTGGCAATTGACACTTCGTGATAATGCCATCCATGGAATCTGAACCAGCAGAGTGCTTACATGCCCCCAGTAGGATATGTAAATATCCTAAGAGACAAGCACCGAGGAGATGATATTTTGTTACGCATCTTCGAGGGGATTTCCCGCCTCTCCGCGCTGGGAACTCGTCCAAATCAACTTGTGTTGATCGGCCGCTCCTACTCTAGGTGTACTTTTCAGAATTTTGCGACGCTTCTACGTGATTTTGATTTTTACTCTTACTGAACTAGGCTGTGTGTGAGGTTAGGGTGCTTAGGTTACCGAGTCCCGTAGACCAAAAGTTAGTTAATGAGGTCGAATACTCCCTAAGCCTTAGACCTAATACTTCAGCTTTTCATTTTCCTCAACCTCTTGAGGAGTGTCCAGATCTTAATGAGTACTAAGAGTCTATCCAAGAATGCCTAAGGTTTGCGTTCTTACTAATCCCATTGTGCACTCTTCAGTTCTTTTCTTGAATGGGGTCTAGAACTTAGGTTAATTCCTTAGTTTCTTACTAATGACTACTTTTTTCTCATAATTTTGTGCTCCTTTTTCATTTTGTTTCTTTTTCTCCTCCCACAAAATTTCCTTTCTCCTCTTATTCTCTTTTTTTTTTTTTTTTTGAAAAATTTTTAATTTTCTATGGTGTTTTTGGCATATGTGAATTTTTTTGTTTAAAATCTTTTCTTACAAGTTTTGCACTTTTATACCCCCCCATGCCTAAGGTTTCCAATGTCCTCATTGTGACTTAGGGGGTTTTTTATTTACTTAGTTCATTCCTTAAGACAGAAATTTGGATGAGTGAATGGGTCGGGATGAATTTTGCGGACGATTTCTAATCCCAGATGCAAGCATCTGAGGTGGGGTCGGCTGTCTATAAGGGTGAACGTTAAGTGCACAAAAGTGTGAAAAAGGTTTTGGATTTTTAGGAAAATGACGGGTTGCCTCCCGTTAAGCGCTGAGTTTTACGCCATCGGTTGGGCGCAATAAGCTCAAGGGGAATGGAGGATATAAGATGATTCAGCCAAATGAGTAGAAGTCACATCAATGAACGGCTTGAGTCTCTGACCGTTCACGATGAAAGGTTCGGAATCATGGCTGAGCAGACTGATTTCGATAGCTCCATTTCCAAAAACCTGTCGGACTATATATGGTCCGACCCACTTGGATCGCAGCTTTCCTGGGAAAAGTTTGAGTCGGGCATCAAAGAGTAGGACCTTCTGACCAGGATGAAAGATTTTTCTTGAGATATGCTTGTCATGGAAGGCTTTAACCCGCTCCTTGTAGATTTGCAAGCTCTCATACGCATCTAGGCGTAATTCATCGATCTCGCTGATTTGAAGTTTTCTGTGGGTTCCAGCCTTCGAAAAATCTAGATTACAGTTCCGTACTACCCAATAGGCTTTATGCTCCAGTTCTACGGGAAGGTGACACGCCTTCCCGTACACCAGTCTAAAGGGAGACATGCCTAATTGGGTTTTGTGGGCGGTCCTATAGGCCCACAATGCTTCCAGAAGTCGGGACGACCAGTCCTTCCTGTCAGGCCGAACAGTGACTTGCAGGATTTTCTTGATCTCCCGATTAGACAGCTCAGCTAGACCATTAGTTTGGGGGTGGTAAGGAGTAGAGATTCGGTGAGACACCCCGTATTTGGTCATCAGTGACCTAAACTGAGAGTTTGTGAAATGGGTCCCCCCATCAGAGATTATAGCACGAGGAATCCCGAACCTTGAGAAAATGTTTTGATGAATGAATTTGAGAACGATTTTGTGATCACAAGTTCGGGTCGGTATGGCTTCAATCCATTTGGACACGTAGTCCACAGCCAGCAGAATGTATTCGAAACCATCCGAAACAGGAAAGGGGCCCATAAAATCAATCCCCCAAACATCAAAGATTTCGCATACGAGAATCGGCTGCATAGGCATCATGTCGCGATGGCTCATGTTGCCCAAAGTTTGGCAACAACTGCATGCCTTGCAGTGACTGTATGCGTCTTTGAACAATGTAGGCCAGTAAAAGCCGCACTGGAGGACTTTTGATGTGGTTTTATGCCCAGAGAAATGGCCACCGCATGCCTGGTCATGGCAGAAAGAGAGGATATTGTTGAATTCCTCTTCCGGGACACATCTCCGGATGATTTGATCAGCACCTATGCGGAAGAGGTACGGGCCTTCCCAAATGTAATACTTGGCATCAGAGCGCAATTTATCTTTCTTGGCTTTCGGCCAATCAGACGGGATCTGATGAGATGCCAAGTAATTTACTATATTAGCAAACCATGGAAGGCTAGTACCGATAGTCAGCAGGTGCTCATCGGGAAAATGCTCAGTGATGGGTCCGGAAGGGTCAATTATTTCAGAAGGAAGACGGGACAAGTGATCAGCTACCACATTTTACTTTCCCTCTTTGTCGCGAATCTCAAGGTCAAATTCTTGCAACAGCAAGATCCAACGGATTAATCGAGGTTTCGCATCCTTCTTTGCAAGGAGATGCCTCACAGCTGTGTGATCCGAGTATATATGACATGGGAACCCAGAAGGTATGATCTAAATTTTTCTAGGGTAAATACTACAGCTAGCAGCTCTTTCTCAGTAATCGTATAGTTACACTGAGCCTCATCCAGTGTTTTGCTGCCGTAGTAAATGACCACAGGTTTCCCGTCAATTTTCTCCCCCAAAACTGCTCCTACAGCGAAGTAAGATGCATCGCACATGATCTCAAAGGGTTGAGACCAATCAGGGGACTGTAGGATCGGGGCTTGGGTAACTCGGTCACGTAGGATCTCAAATGCTTGAGTGCATTCCGTGGAAATTTTGAAAGGTACATCCTTGGAGAGAAGAGTGGTCAGGGGGTGCATGATTTTTGAAAAATCTGGGATAAATCGACGGTAAAAACCGACGTGCCCCAGAAAAGATCGGATGTCCTTGATCGAGCTAGGCATAGGAAGGCGAGAGATCAGATCAATTTTAGCTCGATCCACTTGGATGCCTTGTTCCGAAATTAAGTATCCCAGGACAATTCCTTCAGGCACCATGAAATGGCTCTTTTCCCAGGAAAGAACCAAATTCACATCGATGCACCGCCTGAGTATCTGGACCAAGTGTTGGAGGCAATCGTCGAATGATGCTCCAAAAATTGAAAAGTCATCCATGAAGACTTCCAGATAATCACCTACCATATCTGAGAATATGGCAAGCATGCACCGCTGAAAAGTAGCGGGTGCATTGCAAAGACCGAAAGGCATCCTTCAAAAAGCGTATGTTCCGAAGGGGCAGGTGAACGTGGTCTTTTCTTGGTCTTCAGGATGGATTGCCACCTGGTTGTAACCGGAGTACCCGTCAAGAAAGCAGAAGAACCTATTTCCCGCTATTTTCTCGAGAATCTGATCAATGAAAGGCAGTGGGAAATGATCCTTCTTCGTGGAGGAATTGAGTCGGCGGTAATCTATACAGACTCTCCACGAGTTGGCTAATCGGGTAGGAATGATTTCTCCGGTCTCAGTCGTTATAGTGGTGAGTCCTGCCTTCTTGGGCACGACCTGAATTGGGCTCACCCAACGACTATCGAAGATCGCGTAGATGATCCCGGCATCTAACCACTTGATGATCTCCTTTTTCACGACCTCCTGCAGATTGGGGTTCAAGCGTCTCTGCATTTCACGAGAAGGTCGTGCGCCCTCTTTTGAATAGATATGATGAGTACAATAAGAGGGACTTATTCCATTCAAATCATTGAGAGTCCACCCGATGGCTCTGCAATGTTGCTGGAGAACAGCAATCAGACAGGATTCTTGTTTAGGATTGAGGTTGGAATTGATAATCACAGGAAGGGTCTGATTAGAACCCAAAAAGATGTATTTCAAGTGAGCAGGAAGGGGCTTCAGTTTGAGGATGGGGATATCAGCAGCAGCGGGTGGTTCAGTATAGACGTGAGGTTCAAGGGTAGGAGTTACTGGGTTGTTTGTATCTGGATTCGACTCCTCAGTTTGCGGGTCAAGATCTTTCTGCGGTTGATGAGGTATAATCAGGTCATTCTGGAAGTGTGTTTCATCAACCAAAGCCCTAATGTCACAAATCTGTTCAATGACACCGCAATTGATTCCTTGTTGGGCCTTAAATATATCAATTTTCAGGGTTTGATTCCCAAATTTGAGCTCTATTTGGCCCTCCTCACAGCTAATGTTGGCTCTAGCAGTAGCCAAGAAGGGTCTCCCTAAAATGATTGGTGTATCCCTAGGGTTTTCAGGTGCATCCATGTCTAAGACTATAAAGTCTAAAGGAAAGTAGAAATCCCGCACTCTCACAATAACATCCTCGAGAATCCCTTTTGGTGACTTTATAGATCGATCTGCTAATTGTAATGTCACCTCAGTTGGTTTCAGCTCAGATTCTTCTAGATGGTTAAGTAAGGATGTGGGTATCAGATTTATGGAAGCACCCAAGTCTAGCAATGCTCTATCAAATTGTGTATCACCTATCTTGCAGGAAATCAGGGGAGTACCAGGATCTTTAGCCTTGGGTGGGAGTCTGCTTAGGATTACAGAGCTGGCTTGCTCTGACAGAACAATTGGACTCCCACTCTTGGTTCGCGGCTTACGTTGGGGTGTACACACATTCTTTAAGAATCGTGCGTAAGCCGGTACGTGGCAGATTGCATCCATCAAAGGGATGTTTATGTGGACCTGCTCAAAGAGCTTGACCAGGTCCTCCTCAGGTGCCACGGGCTTGGTTATTCTCTTTCCTTTGGTTAAGGCTTCGGGAAATGGGACCTTGGTTGGTTCTTCTAGGATAGGCCCGGGTTCTTGATCTGGGACAGTGGTATCTTGGATAACTATCCTAGGGTCTTGGTTATCAGGCTTGGAGTGGTTTGGATAATGCGGGTCTTGAGTTGTTTTACCACTACGTGTTGTTACAGAATTTAATCCGGCCTGATTTTGGTTGGGATTGGGTAAGATAGGTTGCTGCTGGTAACCTGCAAAAGAAATGGAGGCCTCTATCCCGTCAGGTGAAGGAACAGAGGGGGCCTGATAAATCATATGGGCATGGCCCGGGTTTGGGTTCATAACGCGCCGCTGGGTTGGCACGTTATTTGGATTAGGAAGAGGTTGGGAAGGAAGTGTGCCTGGTTGGCGAGAATTTGCCAACTGGGCCAGTTGAGTTCTAACCTCTGTAAGTTCGTCCTTGTGTTGTTTTTGGATAGCCGCATTCGTTCTTCGAATGTCAGCCAAAGTCTGAAGGATAAGGGACATTTGATCCTAATTTGGCCCTGATGGATAAGTAGGGTTGGGCCGAGGCTGAGGCGGTTGGTAATGACGAGGGGGTTGTGGGCGGGACTGAAAGGGTGGTCTTTGGGTTTAGGAATTTCCCGCCCACTAAAAATTGGGATGGTTTCACCATCCAGGGTTGTAGGTGTTGGAGAATGGGTCATTCTGGATGGCGTTGAGGTCCTCGCAGGTCTGAGGAACCTCTAAAGAATCAGAGAAAGGGGGAATGGAATTCCCCGGGCTGGTGTAGAAAGGATCGGATGACCCTCCGATCCGAGAATCAGATGGGGATGGATATGAATCCATCCTAGGGGAAGATCGGTGGAGAATGTTTTGCACAGTCTCCTGTGTGGAAGGAGGTTGTGCAAAGGAGTTACGTGCAGAGGTGGCTCGCTGCAAGTGCTGAGTCAGCTCATCCACCTTCTTCTCAATGATTGAGACCTTGTCCAATCGACTGGCCATTAACTCCAGGTCGACTGATGCGGACAGGCCCTGCATCTCATGTGCTCCCCTAAGATTCGTCGATACACGGGTATTCATCCTGTCGAATAATCCCATGGAGTCATTGTTGATGGAGTTCTCGCACATGTTTTCGAGAATCTCCCACACGGTGTCTTCATGTTGACCCATGATATTTCCTCTGCAAGTTGCATTGACGAAAAGACGGATGTCCTCACGGAGTCTCTGGTAAAAAGATTGGACCTGTTCCCATTTAGGAACTCCGTGATGGGGGCACTTCCTCATGAGATCCTGAAAACGATCCCATGCCTCATGGAGAGGTTCCCCTGTTTTTTGAGTGAAGTGCGTAATCTGATGGCGCAAGGCGTTGGTCCGACCAACGGGGAAGAATTTTTTCAAGAACTCGGACTGAAGTTCTTCCCAAGTGTTGATCGGCCGGGTCAGAGTTTGATACCAATGAGCGGCCTTGTCCATAAGAGAAAAGGAGAACATCTTCATGAGAAGAATATCCCGATTTTGCACGTCTGACACAAAAGTTTGGGCCAGATGCTTTAGCTGTTTGATGTGCTGGAAGGGATCTTCGGAATTAAGCCCATGGAATTTAGGTATAGCATGAATCATGTTGGGCTTCAATTCGGAATCAAGTCCTCCAGTCGGGATTCTGACTCGAGGCTCAATGGCCACCGCAGCAGGATTGTAATGGTCCCGCATCATAGGACGCTGCGGTGGGTGCACGAAGTTTTGGAAGAGGTCATTGAGTCGCTGGAGCTGATTCTCCAGATTGTTTTCTTCCTCAACTGGCTGAGCCATGATGGGGGAAGAAGAAGAGCTTGGTTCTGAATCAGAGGAGAGAATAATGTGGTGGGGTTGCTGCACACACACCGGCGTCGAGGCTTGGCCTAGACGAGAGTGAATTTCTAAAGGAGGTCTTAAGGGTGGTCTTAAGGACCTCCT
The DNA here is from genome assembly GCA_037157565.1 of Thalassia testudinum. NCBI lineage: Eukaryota > Viridiplantae > Streptophyta > Magnoliopsida > Alismatales > Hydrocharitaceae > Thalassia > Thalassia testudinum. The sequence continues at coordinate 14,404,414 of JAZHRO010000067.1, read as the reverse complement.
ACCATACATGCACTGTTGGAATAGATGAGTTTAGAAGGTGCTAGACCCAATCGAGACACCCAAAAATTGTTGGGTGACTATAGAGGTGCGGGGCAGATGGACCCCTTGATCAAAAAGATCATCCACCTGAGAATTACCTGGGCAGCCAGAGAGGGTGAGTCCCGCAAAGACCCCTACACGGAAGAGCGTCCCCACGGGTTACAGGGTTTCCCCCCACCCGACCTCTCTTGTCACTGCAGTTCCAGGTAGACCAGAATGGGGATCTTGACCTCTTAAGTCTACCAATTTTAGTTTAAGATCAGGGCGCTTAAGGTTTCACTTGAACTTTTAAGTATTTTTGAGTGAAGAAGTGACCTAATTTTAAGGTTGGTTGACCCAAGGGGTCAACTTCACCTCTTGTTCTTTTGAGAGCTTTTGGGTCCTTTCTTTTTAGGGTTCAAGTGTTTAGAGAGCCAATTGCTTAGGGTTTCTCTTATATAGATTTTTTCAAGCAAGGTTTAGGTACACCTCTTTTTGGGAAGATCTTTTCTTTGTTAATAGAAGGTGTGTCTCTAAAAAAAAAAAAAAAACCTAGCTTTTCAATTCCTGAGTTGGCTCTAGTTGGTCCATTTTAGTTGCCTCAAAAATGTAGTATCTAGGGCTCAATCAAGAAGGTTTTAGCCCTAGTTACCTTAGCTAGATGGACAGTTAAAATGTGTTGAAATGAAAAATTTAGGCAACTTTGAGGAATTACTATGTATGATGCAGGTAGCCCTAAGTTGATTTTTCTTTTTGTTCCTTTTTAGATTTTAAGGGAGTTTAAGAGAGGGCTAATGAAGATTACCTGTTTGTTGGAGTGTTTGTTGTGCGGCTGCTCTTCCAATTTTTACCTGCACACAAGAGAGAGAAAAAGATTAGCAATCTCTTGAAAGAAATTTAAAGCTTCTAGAATAGCCGTTGCTCCCCGACAACGGCGCCAAAACTGGTTAGCGCGATTCTCCTCTATAGTTCTATTATTTCGTCGTAGTATAACATAGAGAAGTGGTTACCAGTTTAATACAATTTGTTACTCGGAAATAAAAGAGTTCCCGAGGTCGAACTCAGGGAGCAAGTTGTATTCTAGAAGTACAATATTTCTATTACAAAAATAAGAGAGAGAGAGAGAGAGATATGTTGGTCTCTTGACTTTTTCTTCTCTTCTTTCTCTCATCTTTGTCTTCTTTCTTCTTCTAATTTGTCGGATCTTCTACCTTCAGTTCCTCTTCTTCTGCTTTTATTTCGTCTCTTCTTTCAGCTCTGTCTTCCTTGCGCTTCTCGTCTTCTTCTTTAGCTTCTCTTTTCTTTCTTCTTTCTGCCTCAGCTGCAGAGCTCCTTCTTCTTCTTTCTTTCTTTTTTTTTCTTTGCGGTGCCTGCTCTTCTTTCCTTCTTCTTTTCTTCCTCTGCAGAGCGTCGTCTGATTTTCCAATCAGACGACTTAAGTCGCCGCTGCTACAGTGCTGCTTGGTGCTCCTCCTTCTTCTTCCTTCAGTCTTTCTTCATCGGCCTTCTTCTTCTCTGTGGTCTGCCTTCTCTTCTTCTTCTTCCTCTGTGCCTGCACACTCACAGATTGGTCAGGGCAAAAACCTACTCTACCCTCCCCCGCGTCTCTCTCTCTCAGATTCCGCTCGTAGGATAGCTCTCCCAGAGATGCCGGGTATTCGGGTACGGGTCGCGCCCGGGTCCAGGCCCACCGGCGTGCGGTGGTGGGCGAGGAGTGCAGGTTGGGTAAACGGGTCGGGCCAAGTCCGCGGGGGGTGGTCGCAGACGAGGCCAGGTGATCGGGTGAGAGGGACCTCACCCTGTGTGCTAAGGCGATAAGCCTATAGCACTTTTTACCTTTATATGGGTGCGCAGCTGCAGAATCTTCCGAGGTGGGACTAAATGTCCCACCCCAATTGGGCGCCTACAGCTGAGAGAGCTGCAGGCAATTGCCGCTGTGCGCGAGGCTCTCTCTTCAGGTGAAAGCCTGGGCAGCTGCGTGGTTGCAATCTGCGCATCCTGGAGCGTAGGCCTGGGCGGAAGCGAAGCTGCAGCTGCAGAACGAAGGAGCTTCACCTGTTCGGCAATGGCGGCGAAGGACAGGTAACCTGTTCACAGAGATACGGCCTCTCGGCCTAGTCAGAAGGTGCAGGGAGCTTCACCGGAGTGCGGCGAAGCTCGTGCGGGTGGTGGCGAGGCGTGGGGCGGCGTGTAGGGGCTGCCCTAGGTCAGACTGTGGCCGTGGGAATGGGTTTGTTCGGGGGAGTGATGTGGAGGTGAGGAGTGGCAGTGAAGGGGCGGAAACGGTTCAGTGGGATGAGGCGGAGGTTTTGGGTCGGTCGGCGAGTCGTGTGGAGTGGCGGAATAATGGGAGCGACTCACCGGAGGTGGGCTGGAGGCGTGGAAGGTGAAGGTGGTCGGGTCGGTCAAGGGTCTAATTGAACAAATTAAAATAGGGAAAAGAAAGAGGGGAGGAAGAGAAGTAACTGTTACCTACTTATATGGGCGAAGGAGGCCGGAGTGGGGCGACAGTCGTATCGATTGTCGCCGGAGAAGAAGGTGCCCAGAGAGAAGGGGCGGCGGCGAGGAGAGAGCGGGAGAGCGCGCGCTGGGTACGGCGCGACGCGGGAAGAGCGGGCGAAGGCGGCTCTGCTACTGGTATTGCGGCAGAGCGACGAGGAGGAGGAGGAAGAACCGTCGGAGCTGGAGGGCCTCTACCGGAGTGGGAAGAGAGGAAAAGGGGGGGAGTTTCTACGTCAGAACCGAGCTGCTGAATGCAGCAGACGGTGGCGGTTTTTATAGAGGTGAAATCAGAGAGGAGGGCGGAGGGAGACAACGTGCCTCCCTCGCCGGAGGATGGCCAGATCGCGACCCATACCTTCCGCGTGTTCGCACGGAAGGTGTGGGCGATGGCAGAGATCGTGGAGGTGTCCCTGCGACAGCAGACGTCGCAGGGAACACCCCGTTGTCTTGGTAGGGGGTCGCCCTCACCCTGCGCGGCGCCATGCCTCGCCGGAGCATGGCGCTGCTCAGGGTTTTGCAAGGAGGACCCAAATGCAAAAACGATGAAGAATTAGGGGTCAAAATGCATGGTTTCAAAAGTTGAGGGTCAAAAAGTAATGGATGAGGACCAAAATGCAAAGTCGGTCAAGAAGGTCTCTTCTTAGGCTCAAGTTTTTATGCATGACTAAATGGGACCTAAGGATTCTAATGGTAAATTTTATTTCTAGGTCAGACCTTATTTGACAAGCCAATTTACGTAAGAACCTAAATTAAATCATCAATTGGGCATGGTTCTCAATGTAGGTCAAAATGGGTTCCTAAGGCCAAATTGAAGGTTCTAAACCCTAGAGATTATTTTTATATGAATTTTAGAGGATTTAGTAGATTTTTGCTTTTCCTCAAACCTCGTGAATTGAAGTAGGTTTGTTTTAGGGTTACAGATTGTCATTTAATTCCTTAGAGTTGTTGTAGCCCTTATTAGATCAGATCATCCCACTTTCCTTCTTATTAGGTTAGTTTGACCTATGTTTGGACCCTGAGTTACCCTGTTTGCAGATTGTGCTGGTAAAATTGCATTTTTACCCCTTATGACTTATTTTCTTCTTAGACTCAGAATTCTCTGAGTTAAGCCTTTCCTTGAGTTATGTAGGAGCTTTTATCCTCTGTATTAGGTCAAAATGAGCTAGTTATGGCTCATGATGAGGTTCTCATCACCGATCCAGACCGTGTTGAGAAGCCAATCCGAAGCTAGAAATAAAAAGAAAAGAGAGAGAAAACTCTCCAAACAAAGAAAATTCCTCTGTCTCTCTCTTACAAAAATGCATTGCAAACTGAACCAAGGCTAAAATATGTTACAAGCACATGTGCTTTAACCGTGGAGTCCAACGAACCTTAGGATAGTTCCTGTGGTTCTTAAAAACCTTCGCGGTGGACTGAGGCTAGAGCTAGTTAGGTCTAGATCTTGGTTGGTACTTCAGTACCTCTAGGCCTATTATTGGCATTCTAACCTAATCCACAGAAGAAAGAACACATCATAGTTTTTCAACATCAAGGAACTCATGATCTAGAATCAAAGTTAAAACCTTAAAATTTTGCTAAGGGACTAGCAAAAGCTAAGCATAGGAGTATGATGGGAACACCATCATGAGCCCTAACTAGCCCATTTTGACCCATAAAAGAGAACAAAAGCTCCTACATAACCAACTGGAGGTCCTAATTCACCGAATAATCATTCTGAGATAAAAACATGAAACAAGGGGTAAACTGCAATTTTACCATCACAATACAACAATAGGCTTTCTCAAGGGCTAGACACAGGTCAAATGATCTTAACAAGATAATAAATGGGTTGAATCAGGCAGAAAAGGGTTTGTGTGAGTTCTAGGAATTAAATAACTTCTTGTAACCCTAAAATAGATCCACTTGATTAAACAAGGTTCTGGTTAGGATAAAATTCACCTAAACCCTCTAAAAATCATAGAAAAATATTCTCTAGGGTTTACAACTTTCAATTTTGCCATTGGAACCTATTTTGACATAGAATGGGGTCTCAGACAAATATTTGCTCTAAATTGGGTTTTTGCATAAATTTCCTAGTCAAACGTGGTGAAACCCAAAATCCAACTTCACCATTGGATTCTTTAGGTCCAAATTAGGTTTGTACCAAAATTTGTACCTAAGGGGAACTCATCTTGACCGACTTTGCAAATAAGTCCAACCTGATTACATTTGTAACGTTACCCTTCAAAAACCTCTGCAGAAACCCCCCTAGCTTCTTCTTCATTCTTTGCAATTAGGTCCCTCCACCATTATTGCAGAGGAATCCTACTCCGACGAGCTTGAAAGGGTGATTTCTCCCTGATTTCTCAGAGAATCCCCTTCAAAATTGGAAGGGAGATTCTCTAAGAAATCCCCTCCAATGTGAACCTAAATTGAGGCCCTACTTGGTACCCAATCTCTCATGCGAATGCATGAGAGATTTGGGCCTCTTTCGGGTTGCCATTGTCGACGAACCTACCTTACTTGGAAGCTTGGTTTCCAAGAACAAAATCGACCTCCAGGGCCTATTTAAGACACCCTAATTCGCCCTGACTCTCCTAAGCTTGAAATCAGCCAGAGACCCCCCTCAATTTCGTCTCTCCACCTCTAGTCGACTCGCTCATCAAGCTCCGATGACCTCTCCTACTCTCCCTCGTCGCCTAGCCACAATACCGATGGCAGGTTCCTCTCCCTCACGTTCATCTGCGTCACACAGTACCTGTCGACGCCTCTTCATCCCCTTCGTCCTCATGGACCATCCTCACTGAGCACCTTCATCTTCGACGTTAGCAATACGCACCAGATACCACCTCTGTCTCATCTTCGTCTCTTCACCTCCTAGATAAGTCTCTCTCACTCTCTGCTATCTGTCCCCCTTCTTTATTTCCTCAATCAACTATTGCCGCACTCCACCACCATCATCCCCTTCACCTCCGGACACCAACTCCGGCAAGTTTGCTCCACCACCACAGACCACCTCCCTCCTTGCCGACCGGTCCATAAGCTCCGCCTCGACGCCTTGATCATAACCCCATACATATATAACTCCACCACTAACCCAAACACACCCACACACACAGCCGCAGTGCCCTAGGCACGCTCCCACAGGCGTTCTCATGCCACGTCGACCACCTCTGCACACTCGCCACACCTTGGCGAAGCTCCCTAAGTTTTTTAATGCGGCCGCAAGGCCGTTGTGGTGATTTCAGGTCCAAGAGCTCTCCACCATTGATGCCGGGCTTGAAGCTTTCTTGCAAGCTGCTTGATGAGAGCCTCATCATGAGCCATAACTAGCTTATTTTGACCCAATAAAGAAGATAAAAGCTCCTACATAACCCAGAAGAAGGCTTAACTGAAGGAACAAGTGCTCTGAGAAGAAAACATGAAATAAAGGTTAAAACTGCAATTTTACCATCGCAGTACATAAACAAGATTTCTCAGAGGCAAAACATAGGTCAAATGGTCTAAATGAGATAAAAAGTGGGTTGAGTCAATCAGAAATGGGTTTACGTACAATCTAAGAGTTAAATGACACTTGGTAACCCTAAAACAGACCCACTTAAATTAACAAGGTTCCGGTCAGGATAAAAATCAAGTAAACCTTCTAAAAATCATGGAAAAATATCCTATATGGTTTAGAACACTCAACCTGGCCTTTGGAACCCAGGTTGACCTAGATTAGGGTCCTAGCACATTAATTGACCTAATTTGGGTTTTTACGTAAAATGTCCAATCAGACGAGGTCAAACCTAAAATCCAACTTCACCATTGGATTCCTTAGGTCTAAATTAAGTTTATACCAAAATTTGGACCTAAGGAGAGGTCATCTTGACCTACTTTGCAATTTAGTACACCCAAATCATAATTTAGTCCCTATCTTTTGAATATCGTTGCAGAGAGCCCCCTAAGTTCTTCGCCCCCTTTGCAAACCGGTCCTGCCGCCATTGTTAGGGCAGAACCAAGCTTCGACGAGGTTTAAAGAGAGATTACTCTCTGATTCCTCAGAGATTCCCTCCCAGAAATGGAAGGGAGATTCTCTAAGGAATTCCCTTCCATTTAAGGCCAATCACAACCTCTGGTGTGAACCCAATCTCTCGTGTGAACGCATGATGGATTTGGATATCTTAACCTCTTTCCTACTCCGGCGAGCAATCAGAGGCAATGGCGTGCCCTCCACGCCCTAAATGACTGGCCCAGTGCCTATATAAGAACCCACACCTCCAGCCGCTCATCTTCAGCTTGATTTGGCCGAGTTTCCACCTCCAATTCATCTCCTCCTGCCCGGCCAAAGTTCCCAGCAAGCTCCGGCGAGCCCCCCTTCCCTCCCTCTTCGCTCTGCCACAAAACCAGTGGCAGAGCTATTTTCCTGACTCTCCTCCGCATCGCGCAGTACCCGCGCACGCCGCCTCAACCCCGTCGTCGCCGTCGTTCTTCCTCCACTGGACATCTTCCTCTCCGGCAACAGTAGGTACGGCTGCTCGCCTCTCTGTCCCCTTCGTCCCCGCAATTAGGTTAGAATTACTCCCTATCTTCCCCTCTCTCTTTTCCCCCTGTTATTTCATTTAATCGACCCTCAACCGACGCTGACCACCCTCATCTTCCTCGCCTCCGACCGACCTCCGGCGAGCCGCTTCCACCACTCCGCCCCTCCACACGACTCACCGACCAACTCAAAAGCTCTGCCTCACCACCAGGAACACTTTCCACCCCTCCACTGCCACTCCGCACCTCCGCAGTAGTCCCCCGAACAACCCCACACTTCCGGCCACAGGTTGACCTAGGCACGCACGCCTAGGCTAACCTGCGGCCTGCAGCACCATCCACCGCCTTCGCCGTGCCACGGCGAAGGTTTCCAGCTAGTCTGATTGGGCCAATAGGCCGTGTTTGTGTTTGACAGTGTCGACGCTCCTGCCGCCATGGACGACATTTGAAGAAGCTCCGTAGCAGCTCCAGGCGCCAGGGCTCCTAGGTTGCAGGCGCAGTAAGTTCACGCGAGTGTTGCGAAGTGCTTCGAGTCCAGTAAGTCACGCTGAGAAGCCAGCAGCTGTGGGGATGGCACGTAGGTCTGCGGGCACGCGCGAAAGCAGGACTGACCAGATAGTCCCACATCGTGGAATCGCAAAACACAGGTAGAGTATAAATTGTTTTTGTGTTTTAAACTTAACGCCTCCGAGAGAACAGGGGTGAGGTCCCTCACTGCCCTCACGCCCGCCTCGTCCGCGGCTTGATCTCACGGATCTGGCGGGATCCGACTGACCCAAACCTTGAGCACTCCTCGCGCATCACCACCTGCCGGTGCACCTGGTCCCGGGTACGATCCGACCCGATTATCCGTGTGGCTCTGGGAGAGCGTCCTTGAGTGAATTGCTGAGACAGAGACGCGCGGGTAGAGGGAAAGGGGTAGGTTTTGCTTCCCCGTGTGCAGGCAGGCTGAGCGTCGAGAGACTTAGCCGCAAGGAGAAGAGAAGAAGCAGAAGAAGAGATTGAGTGAAGCAGAGCCAAGGAAGAAGAAGAACCGTTGCTGAGAAGAAGAAGACTGCAAAAGATCAGAAGAAGCCTTCGCAAGAAAAGAAGGCAGAGAAGAGAAGAAAGGAGAAGAAAGAAGAGAAGCAAAGGCAGGAAGAAGAGAGATTTGCAGAGAAGAGAAAGAAGAAGAAGAAGCCTTCGCAAGAAAAGAAGCAAAGCAGGAAGAGAGAAGAGAAAGAAGAAGAGAAGCCAAGACAGAAAATGAAGAAGAAAAAGAGTCTGCAAAAGAAGAAAGAAAGCAAGTTCAAAAGAAGAATAATAATCAAAAAGGAAAAGGGAAAACACTTTTAAGACGTCTGATCCCAAGATCAGACATCCAATTTGACTCTTGTCTGAATTATTCTTTTAGATACCTCTGAATTCCAATTTTGAGTAATTAGAGTGTTCAATTACATTTTGATTAGTAGTAAATTCCATTTGCTCCCTGTGTTCGACCTCGGATACTCCGATTTTCGAGTAATAAAATTCTCTATTTGTTTGAACGCTTTGTCGGCTATACAACAACGTCATATTCTCTTTAAAACCCACACAAAAGCGTTACGAACACTGCTCAAGGCCGTGCCTGCTCCAGGTTGCATGAAAAGTCTTCACAAACACTTCCAGGCATCCAATTGGTGTCGAGGGCCATAGCTGTAGCTGCAATCGAAGGAACGCCCCTGTTGCAGGTGCATGCGAAGGGGGTGAGAAGATAGTCCCACCTCAGAAAGATTTGAGGTGCTTCACTCGCTGATGTAAACATGTTTATATTACATAAAATGTCCATTTATAAATGTTCTTAAGCATAGAATTGCATTACATACTATAAATAATACATAGCATGCATCATCTTGCATTTAGATTAGTTTGAATAAAATAGAGGTTAATTCTCTCCTTTTTATGTTCAAGGACAGGGCAACTTTTTATCGGGACCTCGGTTCGAAGATCCAACCATACAGATCTGATCAGGGCGACGATTGGAGTTCAACGACTTCAAAATCGCCCTAATCAAACATCTATAGCATCAAATAGAGATCGAGGAACCCTAGACGATCAAGGGCCAAGATGGTGTAAATCTACACTTCATATGACAAATCCAACCGTACGGATGGATTCAGATCGACGATTGTAGCCTAACGGTGAGAAAATCGACTCAATCAGACACCCGTGGCACCATCTACATCATCTATAAGATGGACGGCCAAGATGGCGCCATCTCAGTTGCCCTCAACTTCTGAAGCTACTAGCGCCCACACATCTCCGCTGTTGGATCAAGATCCAACGGCTTAGAGTGATGCTCAACCAATCGCCCTCAACTTCTGAAGGCCATTTGAAGAAACGATCTCAACCGTTGGATCTCAATCCAACGATTCAAGGCTCACGATCAGAAGACACTCCACCCGCCCATCCACACGTGTAGCGTAGTGGATAGAGCACTCACTCATGGTTGGGAACTGGTTCGAGCCGCGAGGAGAAGGCGAGGTGCACGCGGGCGAGCGGGCGTGAGGAGAGCTCGATCGCGATCGAGCAGCTGCACGCGCTTAATAGCGCTCATGCTCCATCAGATGCGGGCGAAGAACACTAGATCTCACACGGGCGAGTGCGTTGAGGAGGCACGGCAAGGATCTCTCTCAGCCATTCGATCTCATGATCGAACGGCCAAGTTTTGAAGAACGTGAACATGCGCTGTAGCTGGAGGAGTTGAGAGGGTGCGCACGCACCGCCACTACGCCCACGTTCGAAGCTTTAACGACGGTTTTATCCGTCACTAAAGGTCCTAAATTAATGATTTTCAAATTAAAAAGACCAAATTGCCCTCATTCCTTGCAACTACAAAAGGCGACCCCCTCCATACAAAATTCTCATCCCTTCCTTCTCTTCTCTCTCTCTCCAAAGCTCAAGAGAAGCTTGTCCCACACCCAGCATGCTCCTCGAGAGATAAGGTCAAATTTTCGCCCTCATTTCAGAAACGAATCTCGCGACGATGACGACATGCTACCCTATTCTCGTTCCTCTTACCTCGACCTCCTTCCCTCTCTGTCCTCCGTCTTCCAGGCGACGTCTTCTCTGGCTCATCCTCCAAGCAATCGTCGAGGAGGATAACTTCTCTCTCCCATTTCTCTTTTCAGCTTTTTTAGAGTAGAATTTTCCTGCTTTCTAGTGTAATAGATTTTCCGCTTTCTAGTGTAATTTTTCTATGGTTTTATTATATAAATATTTTGAAATATTAAGTGCATGTTTTCTCTCTCTCTCTCTCATTTATTCTGGTTGTTAATATTGCTTCATTGTAATTACGTCGCTTCACTTTTCAACAAAAACCCTAAGAAAATATAATTGCGAATATAGATCAACATAACCTCCCTGAGTTCGACCCGGAATTTCTATTCCGTTACAAATTTTATTTATTGAACACAAGTTCTTCGCTTTCAAACTACAACGATAAGTTTTTTCAAAACCAAATACGATAGCGTAGTAACCTGTAGCTTCAACATTTTGGCGCCGTTGCTGGGAAGGCAACGATTTCCGATCTTCTTTTCGCATTTCACACACTTTATTATCTTCTAACTTGTTTTTTCTTGTGTCTATTGTTTTGCAAAAACCTCCATCAAGGAATCATCAAGCAGTAGATCGGAGTAAAGTGCAGTTGAAGACAACTGTAAGTGCTCCCCATTCTTCCCCCCTCCATAGATTTCATTTGTCACATTAAATCCAAATTCCAATTAACCTAGGTATTTGCATAAATCCTAGGAATAATTTGGTTGTTTGGATTCTCACTCACATTCATTCCACCCTCGTTTATAAAAATAAATAAAAGGATAATCTTGTGGGGTAATTTTCAACAGACACACAACGTACGCCAACAATTAAGGCACTTAACCTAATTGATTTCTTTCTATTCAACCGGGTTTTGATCTGTAAAACTGGTACACACCAAGCAACACATAAAAGAGTAGAAATCATTCTAGGTTAACCATCTTTGTGTGCCTAATCTAGTGGTGCAGTTGTGGCCAGTTGTTTGAGTTGTTTAGAACGCACCACTCTACCTAAAATCAACTCATCATGTAGCTCCTCTTTAGGGTTTTCAATCTAGGTCTATTCCAGGCACTCCACTTTATTTATGATTTTAAAGGAAAACAATCTTCACCTGTGTTTGAAAATCGGTATGCCTCAAACTTGATTGAATCAACCTAATTTTAAACCCTAAAAGCTACTTAAGCAAGATTTGAACATTAAAATCCACACATCACAAATAATCTTGCTTGAAAACCCTGGTTATGCATGCATTACACAATTCTCAATCAATCATTAAGGGGACAACCCATTTTAAGGGCCCATCACATTCCATAAGCACTACAATCCCAGGCTTTAATAAAATTGAGTAGACGTTGGCCTTAAGGACTGATTCTCTCTTCGAGGCCTAGTCTGAGATTGTCTTCAATTAACCTACTTGTGTTGATTAATCTGATGTCTAGCTAAGGGAGTAGCGTCAAATGACCACGGCTGGGGGGTACACTAGGAACTAGAGGCGAAAGCTAAAGGAAGAACCTTCTCCCTAGTCCCTCCTAACTGGTTGGATTGAGTAGACGCAAGTAGAGTAAATCATTTACAATCTTAAGGTAGGTTTTGGGAGTCTATAGATCCTTAGGCTACCCCACTTAAGGACAACCTTGTTTTGTTGTACTGCAGGGTCCCTATCCCTAGTCCTTTCGACCTTCTCCTAGTTTATGCTGGGAAGATGGTCATTGAATCCCCGATTGGAAGGACCACTAGAGTATTCTAGGAGGCGCAAATTGGATTTTGGTCAAATTGATCCCATGGCTGACCAACAGCCTCCTCTGTCTCGGGATTCACAGGAGGAATTCCAAAAGCAGTTGGAACAAATGCAGAGAATGCAGGAATGGTTCCAGAGAATGTAGGGTGCTCAGCCCTTGAAGGATTTTTATGATCCTTCAAATTACGAGGAACGTCCCAGTGTCCAAATTTCGGCTGGAGACGTAGAAATCAGGCCCCAGGTGTTAAGCCTGATCAAACATTATCATGGGCTTGGCTCCGAAGATCCGTTTCAGCACTTGGAGGACTTGACCACTTTGGTCCAGACCACCAAGGCACGAAACGTGAACAAGGAGCAAATGATCATGAGGCTCTTCCCCCACTCTCTTAGGGATAAGGCTGCGCATTGGTACAGGACAATAGGAAGACCAATTGCAACTTGGAATGAGTTGAAATCGACCTTTCTGAAGAAATTCTTCCCAGTCGGACGTACCAATGTCTTGAGACGGGCAATCACTACCTTTACCCAGCAGTCGGGGGAGCAGTTTCATGTGGCCTGGGAGTGATTCCAGGACCTATTGTGGAGGTGTCCACACCATGAGGTGCCGAAATGGCAACTCGTGCAGTTCTATCATGGGTTGACTGAGAAACTCAGAAATCATGTCAATGCTTCTTGTGGAGGCAATTTCCTCAACAAAGATGCAGATAGTGCACATGATTTGTTTGAGGAAATGAGTGAGAATTCAATCAATCATGCCTCCATGGATACCTTTAACCGGTCCCAGTAGCCCAGATCTAATGTCAATGAAGTCCATGACTCATTCATTTGATATGGAATTGATTTGTAACAAACTTGACAAGGTGGACTTGGTTGCTAAGAGAATGGAAGAGTGGATGGCTGGAAATTCTATGAACTCTCGATCCACTCAATCCCAAAATTCGAAATTCCATTCTTCACGAGCTCCTTCTGGACGGGAGTTCGTGAATCAACTCGATGCGGCTCAACCTATGAGTCAACATTTTTCGGAACCTCACAGGTTCCAAACTGGGGCCTTTGATCCCAGTTTTTCTGGTCCTTCCCTTTCTTTCTCTCCATCCTCACCCTATGAGGATGTCTATGCTGTATAGGAGAATGTTAGATCCAACCCCTATTCTAATGCTTATAATCCAGGTTGAAGAAACCACCCTAACTTCTCCTGGAAAGACCTGGGGCAACAGACCCAATTCTGACTCGACAACTATGCTCCGCAACGACCAATGGGTCAGGGTCATGTGTATACTCAGTTGCCCCCAAATAAAGTCAATCAACCAGCTTGGAATGCCAGTCAACCCGTAGGGCAGGCTGATTTGAACCGACAAATGGTAGAGATGCAAGGATCCATGCTCCAACTCATGCAGCAAATGAAAACCTCACTGGACAACTTGCAAACCAAGCTCATTACTAACTCCCATCAACCTGGATCTCTACCATCCCAACTCGTACCCAACCCATGAAATATTCTGAATACGGGTAACCAAGCCCATGGGTACAAAAATCAAAGGGACCCACACGCACATGCTCAGGTGGTTGAGTAGGGTTCCTCCTCTTCTTCTTCTTCTTCTTCTACACATCAACAATTCCTGGCTAATCAAGCCCCTCCAATCTTTCCTAACCCTCCCCAAGACCCAAACTCTTATGCATCTGCAAATTCTGTCACCTTGAGGAGTGGTAAGCAGACACAGGATCCACAACCACACTGTTCTGATCTACTGAATCCTGAAGAACCTGAGGAGAGAGAGGAGAATTCTGGAGAAGAAATCAAGGCTCAGGAACCTGATTCCAAAGATCTGACTCATGTTCCTTTTCCTGAAGCCTTGATCCAATCAAAGAAGAAGTTTGTTGATAGCAATGAGGAGCTTCTGACTATCTTTAAGAATGTTGAGATCAATATCCCACTCCTCGATGCTAACAAGCATATACCGGCCTACGCAAGATTTTGAAAGGATTTATGTACATAAAAGCATAAGTCGAGAGAATCTGTTCCGAGGAAGGTAGTACTCTCTGAGCAGGCTAGTTCTGTTATCCTGCACCACCTCCCTCAGAAAAAGAGAGATCCATGTGCTCCATTGATTTCTTATGTCATCGGAGATTACACATTTGATAGAGAACTTTTGGATCTAAGTGAATCCATCAACCTAATTATGACTTCTCTTTACAAGAAGTTTGGATTAGGTGAACTTCGGCTAACTTCAGTAACGCTACAGTTAGCAGAGCGTTCGGTCACAAATCCGCAAGGCGTTATTGAAGATGTTATAGTTAAGGTCAAGGATTTCTATTTTTCTGTAGATTTCCTTATCCTTGACATGGATGTACCGGAAAATCTGAGGAACACGCCCATCATTCTGGGGTGTCCGTTCCTGGCTACCATTAAGGCAAACATTAACTGTGAAAGCGATAGCGTGGAAATCGCCTTTGGGGATCAACGAATGAAATTAGATATTTTTAAAGCGATTAACAAATTTGAGGATTGTGAATTTATTAAGGAACTTAAGGAGGATAATGTAAACATTGAAACTTATTTGATGGTTTCTTCAATTGAAAGTTCCTCCTTTGATGACGAATTAGACCCACAACCCTCTATGGCAGACCTACCATCTTCTGAAGAGGTTATTGATTTTGTTCATTCACAACCTCTTCCTCTTGTTGAGTCTTCAGCATCTTCCTTACCGTCAATCATCAGCATGCCCCGGCTTGAACTGAAACCATTGCTTGAGAATTTGAAATATCAATTTTTAGGACCTCAGAAGACGCTCCCTGTGATTATCAGTGCTAAATTAACAAAGGAGCAAGAGATTAAATTGATCAAGGTCCTGAAGGAACATAAGGAGGCAATTGGTTGGACCATTCATGACCTTAGGGGGATCGAGCCATCTTACTGCAATGATGTAAACACATTTACACCACTTAAAATGTCTATTTATGCATGTTCTTAAGCATAGGATTGCATTTCATGATATAAATATTGCATTACATGCATCATCTTGCATTTAGAGTAGCTTGAATAAAATGGAGGTTAATTGTCTCCTTTTATGTGCTTGGACAGGGCAAATATTTTATTGGGGCCTCGGATCAAAGATCCAACCGTATGGATATGATCAGGGCGACGATTGGAGTTCAACGACTCCAAGATCGCCCTAATCAGGCATCCGTAGCATCAGATAGAGACCGGGGAACCCTAGAAGATCAAGGGCCAGGATGGTGTAAATCCGCACTTCAGATGGAAAATCCGACCACACGGATGAATTCGGATCGACGATCGAGCCGAACGACACAAAAATCGAGTCAATCCGACATCTGTGGCACCATCTACAACTTCCAGAAGATGGACGGCCAAGATGGCGCCACGTGGTGCCATCCCAGCCGCCCAATCGGCCGCAGGAGTCCTGTGAAGACCGCGCACCGTCTCCTCTCCACCGTTGGATCTCGATCCAACGGCTGCGGTCGCTCGCGTTTAAAAACGCCCGCGTGACCATTTCGCCCGCGTAGCGCAGCGGCGACGCAGCTGCGGGCGAAGCGGAGGTCGCCGAGCCGTGGTGAGGGGGTGGAAGGCGCGGGCGAGCGGGCGCGCACGAGCGTCGGATGAAGATCCAACGGCCGCGCGCGCCCGATAGCGCCGACGCGCAATTGGACGCTCTGGTGGACGCTCGAT
Source organism: Thalassia testudinum (assembly GCA_037157565.1). NCBI lineage: Eukaryota > Viridiplantae > Streptophyta > Magnoliopsida > Alismatales > Hydrocharitaceae > Thalassia > Thalassia testudinum. The sequence goes on along the minus strand of JAZHRO010000067.1, from coordinate 14,388,914 downwards.
CGCACGCGGGCGGGCGCGCTACGCAGCGGGCGCGGACGCGATCTAAGCCGTCCGATCTCGCGATCGGACGGCTGAGACGACACGGACGTGCGTATGCGTTATGCGCGCAGGCCAGCCGAGCGGGCGCGCGTGGGCGCGGCGGCGACGGCGACGGTGGGGCTTTAGCGACGGTTTTATCCGTCACTAAAGACCCCTTATTTATTATTTTGAAGATGTAATGTCCATTTTGCCCCCACTCCTTGCAACTATAAAAGGAGACCCCCTCCATACGAAATTTTCATCCCTTCCTTCTCCTCTCTACCTCTCCAAAGCTCAAGAGAAGCTTGTCCCACACCCGGGATGCTTCTCGCGAGATAAAGTCCAAATTTTCGTCCCCCTTCGGAAGTGGATCCCGCGACGACGACGGCGTGCTGCTTCGTTCCCGTTCTTCTGCTTCGTCCTCCTTCGTCCCGCTTCGTTCTCCTTCGTCCAGGCGTCGTCCCATCCGGCTCGTCCTCCAAGCGACCGTCGAGGAGGATTTCTCTCTCCCTATTCTTTTTACTGCTTTCTAGTATAGATTTACTGCTTTCTAGAGTAGTCTATTCGTCCTCCGAGCGATCGTCGAGGAGGACATTTCTCCCTCCATTCTTTTAATGCTTTCTAGAGTAATTGTTTTATGTTTTCTAGTTGTAATGAAAGAACTCTTTTATGATAAATTCCTTGTCTATTCTACATCTCATTTTGATTTCCATGTATAGTATTCCTTCTCTCTCTCTTACTCCCTCTCTCTCTTTTATTTGTTGTAGATACTTAGATAGTTTAAATTGAATTTCTTTGTGACAAAATAAAAAGAAACGCGGAGTTTTTAAATCAAACGTTCGCCTCCCTGTGTTCGACCCGGAATTCTTATTTCGGTATAAATTTTATTTGTTGAACACGAATCCTTCGCTTTCGAACTACAACGACGGGTTTTCCAAAACCAAACACGTTAGCGTAGATTCTCGTTCAACATTTTGGCGCCGTTGCCGGGGAGGCAACGATCTTTGATTTCTCTTCACGTTTTGTAACTTACAAATCATTTACCTCACTTTTCTCCTTTCTTATTGTAATTGCAGGTACTCTTTTGAGGCAAGCAAAAGCAGTAGATTGGAGTAAAGTGCTGTGAAAGGTTTTGTAAGTTATCACCCATTCTTTCCCCCTCCATAGATTTCATTCGCCACATTGAATCCAAATTCCAATTAACCTAGGTGTTTGCATAAATCCTAGGAATAGTTTGGTTGTTTGGATTCTCACTCACATTCATTCCACCTTCATTTATATAAAAATAAAAAATAAAAAGATAATTTTGTGGGGTAATTTTCAACAAATACACAATGTACACCCACATTTAAAGGCACTTAACGAAATTGATTTGTTTCTACTCAACTGGGTTCTGATCTGTGGGACCAGTACACATAAAGCAACACATAAAAGAGTAGAAATCATTCTAAGTTAACCATCTTTGTGTGCCTAACTTAGTGGTGCATTTGAGGCCAATTGTTTGAGTTGATTGGGCCGCACCACTTCAAATAAAATCAACTCATCAAGTAGCTGCCAATTAGGTTCAACTCTTAGGGATCTACCAGGCACTCCACATTCTTTTTAAACTTTAAAGGAAAATATCTTCACCTGTGCTTGCAAAACCTGGTGTGCCAATGAAACTTGATTGAAAACACCTAAAGTTGAATCCTAAAAGCTACTAAGCAAGATTTGAACCTTAAAATTCATCACATCAAAAATAATCTTGCTTGAAAACCACTGGTTGTGCACGCACACACAAAGCAATCAATCATTAAGGGCACAACCCATTTAAAGGGCCCATCACATTCCAAAGCACATTCAAACCTAGCCCTAAATAAAACAGAGTAGACGTTGGCCTTAAGGATTGGACTCGCTCTTCAAAACTCAGAACGAGATTATTTTCGATTAGTCTGTTTCTACTGTTCAATCTGATGTCTAGCTAGGGGAGCAGAGTCAAACGATCGCGGCTGGGGGGTACACTAGGAACCGGAGGCGCAAGCCGAAGGAAGAACCTTCTCCCCAGTCCCTCCTTCTAACTGGTTGGATTGAACAGACAGAAGTAGATCAAATCGTTCCTTTATCTCAAGACGGGTTTTGAGAGTCTGTAGGTCTGTAGGCTAACCCATTTAAGGACAGGTTTGATTGTTTGTATTGCAGGGCACCTTTCTTCCTCCCGTGTCTCATGAATCCTTCCACATATTTCACGCATTCCCGCTCTTTCCCTCCTGTTGTAAATTATCCTCAACATGACGATTATCCCAACTCGTATTGTAATCGACCATCAGTTAGTTGGGATAATTCGGATTGGGGATACAATTCCGGACCCCCGTGTTTAGGGTCTAACCCTGAACACTTTGATTCTCAATTCTATCCTTCTCAGAGTTGCATCGATTATAGATCGTCCTCCTTTCATGAACAACCTAATGCGATCTACAATCAAGAAGGATACACTGATCCTTACCCATCCTCTGATTTCACTGCCTTTAGGTCATCTCCATCTTTTGAACAATCTGAAATGACCTATTATCAGGATGGGTATAACGAATCTCAATTCGTTAATTCCTCTACATTGATGTCAAACCCGCCCAACCCTGAACCAACTCATTTGGTTCAGGTTAATCAGGTTCAAGATAAGGTTCTGGCTAACTTGAGGAATATCATTCAATCTTTAGAAGTTCAGCCAATACCTTGCATTGAGAGATTGGAGCCCCTGATTGAAATGATTGATGATTTAAACAAGTCTTTGTTGGATTGGCTCCAGGATGTTAAGGATAAGAACCCGGGTGAGTTTCTACTTGGGAAATTAGCGAAATTGAGGATGAGATTCGTGGTTGCTTTGATTCAATCTTGGAATAATTCCCAGGATGAACTCTCTTCAGGAAAGCCAATGACAGAACCCGCTCAGGCACCTGTTGGGGGGGACACGTGTTACGAAGCTGACCAGATTGAATTAAAGCAACCAATTAAGGATGATCTGATTTCTTCACCTGAGATCCCTGAGCCGGGTTACGAGAAAACGTATGTCTCCTGGGAACACAAAGTGACAACTGATTTTGGGACATACATTGATACGGATCCTGATTTCTTTGATGGTGAAGATTCAAGTTGCGAAGTCTCACACGAGTTTTCAAATCACGATTTTTGTGAGACGATTGGGCCTGAGGAATCTGATAGATCATTTGATAGCCCAATAACTAAGGAAACTGATCTTATTAGGGCACACGATACAGATCCAGAATCGCATTTTCTGGAGGAATCAATTCAATGCCCTGATTATCAGTTACACCCTGTTGAGCTTATTGATGATTTTAATTCTGAGATAATTAGACCCAAGTCAATTTTGATTCTGCCACATCATTTACACTTGGAGATTCCAGACGGGGTGATGAATATACAAGATGTCCTGGAATTTGATACACTTAATGAGGAGGATAGGAGCGGGGAAGTTCTGATTTGGGAAGTCAATTTTGGAGGAAATGGAAGATTGAGTCGAAGGGTTCCTTTTAAACTGAAACCATCAAATCAGAACCCTTACGACAGTTGTTTCGAGGATGTCAAACTCAAGCACACATTTAACGATTATCCTTTTGAGCTTCAATTCTCTGTAACCCGACATTTTGGCCTTGGGTTGCATCCTCACAAATCGCAGGCCCGACCCCGCTTGCATTCTGATTTTAGGTTTTGGGTAATTTTTATCCAGAACCTAAGATATTCTCGATTATGGGGTGTGGGTCTGCACCACAATCTGGTCCACATCTGTGGACCTCTGCTGACAGGTCAGAGGATTCTTCTGTTTATTCTAATTCTGACCTGCACATGTGAATTCTTCATTTCTTTTCTTTGTATAGTGTGCCTAGCTGAAGGCACTAAACTCAGCACATATACAGTTCTTTTTCATTTTCATCTCGGAGCGGACCCGATATCCACGCAATTCAGGTGCTTTCTACGCTTTTCCACTCTGTTTTATGTCTTTTTAATACAATGAGGACATTGCATTAGATAGGCATGGGGGGATGGATATTTATCTTTGAATTCATTCGTCAGCTCCGTAGATTTGTTTTATTTTTTAAAAAAAAAAATCAAAATCAAAATTAGGAAAGAGAATTTGGGTTTAAGAAAATTTTCGATCTTAAGAAATACTATATTATGTTCTGAACACAAAGACCCTTCAGGTCTTTGGACTTAATCAGCCCGTATATCCACTAAAATGTGGATTTGTTTTTCGAGTTCTCGCCAACTTGAATTTTATTTTAATTGGAGTAAATAAGTTTGGGTGATAAGTACACGACTTATCAACCCGCCCTCTGATGTGAGGGAATTTTGAGCCTTAAGCATCTACACACTTTCTTTGCACAGACTCGTTGTTTGGCGATTTTAACGGAAATTGGGTAGCTAATGAACCTTCTAGGGTGATATGGCTGGCAAGTTATCGTGGGTAACAGCCCATAGGTAGGTTGTCCAGAGCCCAGTCACTGACCTTTCTCTTTTTGCTGCCTTTAGATAAATCTTAGACCAGGGAAGCCACCTACTTAAAAAAAAAAAAAAAATCAAAAAAAGAGAAAAGAACAAAAAGAAATAAGCCACACTTCACCGCACAAGTATGGCTGGCAAGTTGTCGGTGGTAACAGCTCATCGACCGATTGTCCAGAACCCAGCTCAGAAAATGCACTAAAAATTCCCAAAACACTTAGGAAGAAGCGGAGAAGTAGAATAAACCGGGGAGATATACACTGGATTCACCCTTGTGTTGACCCCGTTTAAAAAAATAAAAGTAGGGAGAAAGCTACCGGTTGTAAAGATACACCTTTAGGCAGAATTCTTTTTGAGGTCACCTAGAGGCGTAGAAATCCGAAGTCCGTTTTAATTGCCGGCCAACGAGTCTATCACAATCACAATAAGATGCTTAAAACTTAGGGTTCTCATCAAATCTTGGGTGAGTTGAATGGCCGTAGAAAGCCACTCTTAAACCCTAAAATTTGAAAATCCAAAAAAAAAAAAAAAAAGAGAGTAAAAACAGAAAAAGAAATTTTTCTTTGAATAAGGCGAGGCTTGAGGCGGTCTGCATTTTGGCTGATACCCGGGCACTGTTGTGTCTTTGAAAGTTCAGTTCTTAAGTAGACAATTTCTTAATGATTGAAAATAACTCAGGTCCAAATAATCTAACCTAATTCTTTTATAAATACAATATAGTTTTTGCTAGGGACTAGCAAAAGATAGGCATGGGGGTATGATGTAAACACATTTACACTACTTAAAATGTCTATTTATGCATGTTCTTAAGCATAGGATTGCATTTCATGATATAAATATTGCATTACATGCATCATCTTGCATTTAGAGTAGCTTGAATAAAATGGAGGTTAATTGTCTCCTTTTATGTGCTTGGACAGGGCAAATATTTTATCGGGGCCTCGGATCAAAGATCCAACCGTATGGATATGATCAGGGCGACGATTGGAGTTCAACGACTCCAAGATCGCCCTAATCAGGCATCCGTAGCATCAGATAGAGACCGGGGAACCCTAGAAGATCAAGGGCCAGGATGGTCTAAATCCGCACTTCAGATGGAAAATCCGACCACACGGATGAATTCGGATCGACGATCGAGCCGAACGACACAAAAATCGAGTCAATCCGACATCTGTGGCACCATCTACAACTTCCAGAAGATGGACGGCCAAGATGGCGCCACGTGGCGCCATCCCAGCCGCCCAATCGGCCGCAGGAGTCCTGTGAAGACCGCGCACCGTCTCCTCTCCGCCGTTGGATCTCGATCCAACGGCTGCGGTCGCTCGCGTTTAAAAATGCCCGCGCGACCATTTCGCCCGCGTAGCGCAGCGGCGACGCAGCTGCGGGCGAAGCGGAGGTCGCGGGTTCGAGCCGCAGTGAGGGGGTGGAAGGCGCGGGCGAGCGGGCACGCACGAGCGTCGGATGAAGATCCAACGGCCGCGTGCGCCCGATAGCGCCGACGCGCAATTGGACGCTCTGGTGGACGCTCGATCGCACGCGGGCGGGCGCGCTACGCAGCGGGCGCGGACGCGATCTAAGCCGTCCGATCTCGCGATCGGACGGCTGAGACGACGCGGACGTGCGTATGCGTTATGCGCGCAGGCCAGCCGAGCGGGCGCGCGTGGGCGCGGCGGCGACGGCGACGGCGGGGCTTTAGCGACGGTTTTATCCGTCACTAAAGACCCCTTATTTATTATTTTGAAGATGTAATGTCCATTTTGCCCCCACTCCTTGCAACTATAAAAGGAGACCCCCTCCATACGAAATTTTCATCCCTTCCTTCTCCTCTCTACCTCTCCAAAGCTCAAGAGAAGCTTGTCCCACACCCGGGATGCTTCTCGCGAGATAAAGTCCAAATTTTCGTCCCCCTTCGGAAGTGGATCCCGCGACGACGACGGCGTGCTGCTTCGTTCCCGTTCTTCTGCTTCGTCCTCCTTCGTCCCACTTCGTTCTCCTTCGTCCAGGCGTCGTCCCGTCCGGCTCGTCCTCCAAGCGACCGTCGAGGAGGATTTCTCTCTCCCTATTCTTTTTACTGCTTTCTAGTATAGATTTACTGCTTTCTAGAGTAGTCTATTCGTCCTCCGAGCGATCGTCGAGGAGGACATTTCTCCCTCCATTCTTTTAATGCTTTCTAGAGTAATTGTTTTATGTTTTCTAGTTGTAATGAAAGAACTCTTTTATGATAAATTCCTTGTCTATTCTACATCTCATTTTGATTTCCATGTATAGTATTCCTTCTCTCTCTCTTACTCCCTCTCTCTCTTTTATTTGTTGTAGATACTTAGATAGTTTAAATTGAATTTCTTTGTGACAAAATAAAAAGAAACGCGGAGTTTTTAAATCAAACGTTCGCCTCCCTGTGTTCGACCCGGAATTCTTATTTCGGTATAAATTTTATTTGTTGAACACGAATCCTTCGCTTTCGAACTACAACGACGGGTTTTCCAAAACCAAACACGTTAGCGTAGATTCTCGTTCAACATGCAATCATAGAATATTCTTGGAAGTTGGATCCCGCCCTTCTTGCCAGATGTAGAGGAGATTAAATTCAAATATGCGAGAAGTGGTCAAAAAGGAAATCATTAAGTGACTCGATGTAGGAATTATTTATCCAATCTCTAATAGTCCCTGGGTAAGTCCCGTACAGATTATTCCTAAGAAAGTTGGGATTACCGTCGTGACTAATGAGAGAGAGCCTATCACAACTCTTTCAACTTCCTCTTGGAGGGTTTGTATTGATTACAGGAAGCTGAACACGACCACGAAAAAGGATCATTTTCCCCTCCCTTTCATTGATCAAATCCTAGAAAGACTAGCCGAGTAGAAGTACTTCTATTTTCTTGATGGCTACTCGGGATACAACCAAGTTCCTATCCATCCCAAGGATCAGGAAAAAACTACTTTCACCTGTCCCTACGGAACTTTTGCTTTCCGTGGGATGCCTTTCGGTTTATGCAATGCACCTGCGACTTTTCAAAAGTGTATGTTAGCCATATTCTCTGACATGGTAGGAGGGTTTATGAAAGTCTTCATGGACGATTTCTCTATTTTTGGAGAATCGTTTGACTCTTGTTTGCCTAATCTAGAAATGATTCTTAAGCAATGTATCAAAACACGATTGGTCCTTAGCTGGGAAAAGAGTCATTTCATGACCCAAGAAGGCATCGTCTTGCGTCATGTAATCTCTGAACGGGGAATTGAAGTGGATAATGCTAAGGTTGATGCTATCACTAAACTTCCTCCTCCCACATCTGTTAAACAAATCCGATCATTTCTTGGTCATGTGGGATTCTACAAAAGATTCATCAAGGATTTCTCAAAGGTTGCTCATCCCCTGAGCAATCTTCTCGCCAAAGAAACGTAGTTTGTTTTCGACGAATCATGCCGTAAGGCATTTGATTTCCTGAAAACGGTAGTCACTTGTGCTCCAGTGTTGCAACCACCGATTTGGACAGCCCCTTTTGAGATCATGACTGACGCTTCTGATTACGCAGTCGGGGCTATCTTGGGTCAGAAAATAGATAGAAAGCCCTCTATCATCTACTACGCTAGTAAAACTCTAGATGAAGCCCAGAGGAATTACACTGTTACTAAAAAGGAATTACTAGCCGTAGTGTTCGCTTTGGAAAAATTCAGGGCTTATCACTTAGGATCTCATGTTATCATCTATACCGACCACTCGGCCTTGAGACATCTCTTGGCCAAAAAGGATGCCAAACCCCAGCTTATTCGTTGGATTCTTCTACTTCAAGAATTTGATCTTGAAATCAAGGATAAAACCATGGTACAAAATGTGGTGGCGGATCATTTGTCGAGACTCCTAAGTGATTCTTCTCGTCCGAATACCCTAATTGCTAACACTTTTCCGAACAAAGCTATCCTTACAGTTTCAAGTGTCCAAACCCCATGGTTTACTGACATTGTTAACAATTTGGCCATTGGTCAAACCCCCCAAGATTAGACCAAGCAACAACGGGATAGACTCAAATCTGAGGCCAAATACTACTTCTGGGAGAATCTTGAACTATACCGCATCGGCTCTGATCAGATTATTCGTCGATGTGTTCCGAAGAATGAATTCAACAGTATACTCGAGTTCTGCCATGCATCTGCGTGTGGTGGACATTTCTCTGAGAAAAAGACGGCTGCAAAAATTTTGCAATCTGGCTTCTTTGGCCGTCTTTATTTAAGGATGCCTAGGATTTCTCAAGGTCATGTTCTCGATGTCAAGCACTCGAGAGCATAACTAAGAGAGATATGATGCCCCTAAACCCAATTCTTCCTGTCAAAATCTTCGATGTTTGGGACATCGATTTCATAGGACCCTTTCTCCCTTCATTTGGACATCAGTACATTCTTGTTGCTGTTGATTATGTGTCCAAATGGATTGAGGCAATTCTCACCCGAACTAATGACCACAAGGTGGTCATCGATTTTGTCAAGAAAAATATCTTCAGTAGGTTCGAGATTCCAAGGGCCATCATCAGTGATGGTGGCACTCATTTTACTAATGCTCAATTGTGGAATTTATTGGCCAAATATGGGGTTAATCACCGAATTTCCACACCTTACCAGCCCTAGACGAATGTACAAGCCGAGTCTCCAATCGAGAGATCAAGAACATTCTACAGAAAACGGTTAGGCCTGATCACAAGGACTAGACTCAAAAGCTTGAGGACGCTCTTTGGGTCTACCGTACGGCATATAAAACGCCCATCGGCATGTCTCTGTTTCATTTAATGTATGGAAAGGTGTGCCATCTACCCGTAGAGATTGAACACAGGGCATTCTGGGCGATCAAACAATGCAATTTAGATCTGAATTTAGTTGGGAAGACCAGGAAACTCCAACTATCTGAGTTGGAAGAGCTTAGAAATGATGCATACGAGAGTGCCAAGATCTACAAGGCTAGGACCAAAGCTCTACATGATCAATTGATTTCCCACAAGAGCTTTGAGCCAAACCAGAAGGTCTGGTTATTCAATTCTCGACTTAAGCACTTTCCTGGAAAACTTAGATCTAAATGGAATGGCCCATTCATTATTGACCAAATTTTTCCAAATGGAGCCATTCAGATCTCTGACCCAAAGACGGGTAACACATTTAAAGTCAATGATCAACGTCTGAGGCCTGTAATTGACCGTACTCTTCCAGAACTCATCTCAAACATGGTTGCTCTAGCTATATTGTGGCTTCTTTGGCTGTACTTCGCTCAGCTGACGGCATTAAACTCAACAGTTGTACATATGACACAAAGCTGACACGAGCTTCATATTTAGGTGACATCTTTCATACTCTACCCTTTCTTTCATGTCTCTTTCTCAATGTGGACATTGCATCAGCTAGGCATGGGAGGGTGGATTCATTTTTGAATCATTTTGTCAGCTTTGTGAAATTCTTGTAAATTGTATTTCTCTTCTTATTTATACATTAAAAAAATAAAATAAAACAAAAAAAAAATTGAATTAGGAAGGAATATTTGGACATTAGGGCTTTTCAATCTTAGGAAATATTATATTAGGATCTGAACACAAAGACCCTTTAGGTCTTCAGACTTAATCAGCCTGTGTATCCACTAAAATGTGGATTTATTTTTTGAGTCCTCACCAACCTGAATTCTATTTTAATTCAAGTAAATAAGTTTGGTTGATAAGTACACGACTTATCAACTTGCCCTCTGATTTCAGGGAACCTTAAGTCTAAAGCATCTACACACTATCTTGTCACTGACTCGTTAATTGGCGGTTCTAACAGAAATTGGGTAGCTAATGAACCTTCTAGGGTGATATGGCTGGCAAGTTATCGTGGGTAATAGCCTATAGGTAGGTTGTCCAGAGCTCAATCACTGGACCATTCTCTTCTTTCTACCTTTAGGTAAATCTTAGACCAGGGAAGCCACCTACTTAAAAAAGAGAAAAAGAAAGTCAAAAAGAAAAGAAAAAGAAAAGGAGAAAACAAAAGAAATAAGTCACACCTCTTCGCACGAGTATGGCTGGCAAGTTGTCGGTGGTAACAGCTCATCGACCGGTTGTCCAGAATCCAGCTCAAGAAATACACTTAAAATTCCCAAAACACTTAGGAAGCAGAGAAGTAGAATAAACTAGGGAGATATACACTAGATTCACCCTTGTGTTGTCCCATAAAAATAAAAGTAGGGAGAAAGCTACCAGTTGTAAAGATACACCTTTAGGCAGAACTCTCTTTTTAAGGTCACCTAGAGACGTAGAAACCCGAAGTCTATTCTAATTGCCAATCAACAAGCCTATCACATTCACAATAAGATGCTTAGAACTTAGGGTTCTCATCAAATCTTGGGTGAGTTGAATGGCTGTAGAAAGCCACTCTTAAACCCTAAACTCAAAAATAAATAAAAAAATTGAAAAGAAGAAAAAAAAAAAAAAAAGAAATTTTTCTTTGAATAAGGCGAGGGCTTAAGGCGATATGCATTTTGGCAGATACCTGGGCACTGTTGTGTCTTTGAAAGTTCAGATCCTAAGTAAACATTTTCTTAATGATTGAAAATAACTTAAGACCAAATAATCCAACCTAATTCTTTTATAAATAGCATATAGTTTTTGCTAGGGACTAGCAAAAGATAAGCATGGGGGTGTGATGTAAACGTGTTTATATTACATAAAATGTCTATTTACGCATGTTCTTAAGCATGGAATTGCATTACATACCATAAATATTGCATAGCATGCATCATCTTGCATTTAGATTAGTTTGAATAAAATGGAGGTTAATTATCTCCTTTTATGTTCAGGGACAGGGCAACTTTTTATCGAGGCCACGGATCAAAGATCCAACCGTACAGATCTGATCAGGGCAACGATTGGAGTTCAACGACTTCAAGATCGCCCTAATCAGACATCTATAGCATCAGATAGAGACTGAGGAACACTAGAAGATCAAGGGCTAAGATGGTGTGAATCTGCACTTTAGATGACAAATCCAACCGCATGGATGGATTCAGATCGATGATCGCAGCCTAACGATGGAAAAATCGACTCAATCAGACACCCATGGTACCATCTACATCATCCAAAAGATGGACGGCCAAGATGGCACGACGTGGAGCCATCTCGGCCGCCCAACCAGCTGCCCTCAACTTCTGAAGCTGCTAGCGCCCACGCATCTCCGCCGTTGGATCAAGATCCAACGGTTGAGAGTGGAGCTCAGCCGACCACTCTCAACTTCTGAAGGCCATTTGAAGAAACGATCTCGACCATTGGATCTCAATCCAACGATCCAGGGTGCATGATTAGAAGACACTCCACCTGCCCATCCACGCGTGTAGCGCAGTGGATAGAGCACTCGCTCGCAGTTGGGCTCGGATTCGAGCCGCGGGCGAGCGGGCGTCAGGAGCGCTTGATCGCGATCGAGCGGCTGCGCGTGCTTGATAGCGCTCACGCTCCATCAGACGTGAGAGAAGAACACTAGATCTCACGTGGGTGAGCACGCTAAGGAGGCGTGGTGAGGATCTCTCTCAGTTGTTCGATCCCACGATCGAACGGCCGAGATTTGAAGAATGTGAACATGTGTTGCGACTTGAGGAGTTGAGCGAACGCGCGCGCACCGCCACTACGCCCACGTTCGGACCTTTAGCGACGATTTTATCCGTCACTAAAGGTTCTGAATTAATGATTTTCAAATTAAAAAGACCAAATTGCCCTCACTCCTTGCAACTATAAAAGGAGACCCCCTCCATACAAAATTCTCATCCCTTCCTTCTCTTCTCTCCCTCTCCAAAGCTCAAGAGAAGCTTGTCCCACACCCGGGATGCTCCTCAAGAGATAAAGTCAAATTTTCGCCCTCATTTCAGAAGCGGATCCCGCGACGATGACGACATGCTGCCTCGTTCTCATTCCTCCTGCCTCGACCTCCTTCTTCCCGCTCCATCCTCCGTCTTCCAAGCGGCATCTTGTCCAACTCGTCCTCCAAGCGATTGTCGAGGAGGATAACTTCTCTCTCCCATTTCTCTTTCCAACTTTTTTATAGTAGAATTTTCCTGCTTTCTAGTGTAATAGATTTCTCTCTTTCTAGTGTAATTTTTCTCTGGTTTTATTGTATAAACATTTTAAAATATTAAGTGCATGTTTTCTCTCTCTCTCGTTCATTCTGATTGTTAATATTGCTTCATTGTAATTACGTCGCTTCTCTTTTCAACAAAAACCCTAAAAAAATATAATTGCAAATATAGATCAACGTAGCCTCCCTGAGTTCGACCCGAGATTTCTATTCCGATACAAATTTTATTTGTTGAACACGAGTTCTTCGCTTTCAAACTACGATGATAGGTTTTTTCAAAATCAAATACGATAGCGTAGTAACCCATAGCTTCAACACCCGCGTAAGTTGTTTTCTTGCCATAGGCTCTTCGCCTCCAACTCACGAGGTGAGGTCCCTCTCTCACCCGACCCGACCGCCTCGTCTGCAACCATGCCTCGCGAACCTGGTGACTCAACTCGACTAGCACACCTCGCCCACCACCGCACGCCTGTGGGCCTGGTCCCGAGCGTGTACCCAACCCGATTACCCGGGAAGCGTGGCTCTAGGAAAGCAAAACCCAAGAGAGAAGAGAGAAGAGAGCTCGCGTGGGTAGCGGGTAGGTTTTGCCCTGCAGGCCGAAGAGGAGAAGAAGGAGAAGTCTAAGGGCTGAAGCAGAAGAGAAAGGAGCTGAAGGAAAGAAAGAGCTGAAGAGAAGGAAGCTGAAGGAGAAAGCTAAGGGCACAAAGAGGCTAAGGTAGAAGAAGAAGCTTAAGGAAGAAAAGAAAGCAAAGCAAAGGAAAGGTAGCCGGCAAAGAGAGAGAGAAAGAAGAAAGCCAAAGAAGAAGAAGGCAGAGAAAGCTAAGAGCTAAGGCAAGAAAGCTGAAGCCAAAATCAGAAGAAGAAAGGAGAAGACAAAGGAAGGAAGAGCTCGCCAAGGAAAAAGCAGAAGGAAAAGAAAATCAGAGAGAGAGAAGAAATTCTCTTTTTTTTTATTCATAATTGAGTTCTTGAATATTTTGCGCTACACATTCACTCCTATATTTTTGCATTGAGACATTGATATTATTGCATATTCTTTTAAATTATAAGTTGTGATCTTGATTTCTAAACCCCAATTTGCTCCCTGTGTTCAACCTCGGACTTTAAAATTCGAGTAATAAAATTGTATTTGTTTTGAATGCTTTTTCGGTTGTACTACAACATGATATTCTTAAAACTCGATTCAGCATCCTAAATAGTATGATCGCGAAAATGCGTGATTTGTAAAAATCGAGAATTAAGTCGTTGCAACACACACTTTTGACTGCTTTTGAATTTATAAAAGGCCGAGTACTCGATGAGTATTTGAGTTGTCCCAAGGGAGGTAGGAATGCAATTTGAAATCACTTGCTTGAGATTTGGAAGTCAACTTTCTTTTTGCATTTTGAAATATATATTTTTTAGGGTTTTTGAATAAGGGAAAAATGAATGCGGAGAGAAAGAAAATTACAACTATGAAAATTCAAAGCAACAAGTGCCTTGATTCTCCAAATCACTCCAAGCAAGGGAGGCTTGGAATAGTGAAGAAACAAGTCAAAATAAAGAAATCACAAGCTAACTAAAAAATTGTAAAGGAAAGCTTTTCTTAATAAAGAAGTGTTTTAGAAAAAGGGATGGAGAACTCACAAGTGAGAGGGGTTCTCACTTGTAATCCCCAAAAGCTAACACTACAATACAATAAAAAATGACAAAAGTAGAAGAAGGCTTAGTGATGGTGAAGATGTTGCTGCCCAGAATTCCTACTCCAGTTCTGGTTGCCCTAAAACCAAAAGAAATCCCTCTCTTCTAGATGTCCTCCTTGTGGCAAACCCTAGGTGGGTATGCCTCCTCCTAGCAAGCCTAGATGGCCCGCTTCCTGGCTTCTCCTTGGATGGGCGTGGACCACCCTTGGTTCTCCTCCTCTTTGGCCCTCCTCCTGCTTGGCTTGACCCCTTGACTTGGTGTGGACACAAGGTAGAAGAAGGGAAGAAGTTGAAGGTACCAAGAGGGCAAGAGCACCCCCTTAATCTTCTTCTTCTCCTCCTCTTCTCCTTGGTCATTGGGATGGTGGAATGAAGGTGGAATATGCACTAGAATGATGTAGCCAAGGGTGTTCTTTTTGGTGGTGGTTAGGAGGGTATTTATAGAAGTGGAGAGGGTAATGGTTGGCGCCAACTATGGTAGGCTTAGGGTTAAGTGAAATGTGGTGTAGGTGTAAGGATAGGACGAAGGCTTAGGATGGTAGTTAATGGATAGAGGATTAGATTAGGTTGGCACCATATCCAGGGGTGTGTTGAGTGGTGGTTATGGTTGGGCTAGATGGGGTTGGCACCACTTTTCGGTGGGGTTATGGGTTAAGGGTTGGCACCAACAATTGGAGGGCTAGGATTAGGTTTGGTGGGTAGTTAAGGGTGGTTATGGGAATCCTAGGGTGTAGGCGCCACTCCAATAAGTGTGAGGGGAGGTAGTTAAGGGTGGTTAAGGGTGGCGCCAACCATGAAGGGATGCTTTGGTTTGGCACCAACCCATGTGATTTCTAGAAGGTGGTTAGGTGTAGGGTTTAAATGGTTTAAGGCTTAGGTGGATGGAGGTGGTGAAGGGGGTTTTTGGAAGGAAAAGTGGCGCCACTTTTGTGGTGCTCCTTGGTGGTGGTGGTGGGTTGAAAGGTGGTGAATGAGTTGGCGCCAAAAAGGTTTACGAGTAGGAGCTAGGTGGACTAGGTTTAGGTCTTTCTTTGGTGAAGTTAGCTAGGTAGGTTGGATGGCCATGTAGGTGGAGCTTGTGTTGAGCTCACCTAAGCTAGCTTAGCTAGTAGAGTAGTAGTGGAGGACCTAGGGTTTAGCTGGAAGGAGGTAACCAGGAGCTATTTTGAGTTGAAATAATTCTCCCAGAGCTAATAATGGTTGAAAAGGTCTTCTTAGGAGCTCAACTACTTAGCTAGCTAATTTTTATGCTAGTAGCTAGGCTTGAGTAGTTGAGCTAAGTTGAGCTGGTTTCAACCTAACTAAGGCTAGGTTGAGCTGGAACTGCCTCTGATGAGAACTCCCGAGCTAGTTTAGCTACTAAGTAGGCAAGTAGTAGCTAAGCTGGAGGGAGTTCAGCTGCCGAGAGCTGAGTGGAGCTGGGTAGAGCTAGACCTGAGCTGAAGTAAACTTCTATCAACTAAGTTGAGCTAGCTAGAGCTTCCAGTGAACTGATTGGAGCTAGGATGAGCTAGACTCAACTAAGTTGAGGTAGATCTGAGCTGAGTTGAGGTGAGTTGAGCTAAGTTGAGCTACCTTGAGCCACCATCCAGCTAAGATGAGCTAAATGGAGCTTGAGGGAGCTAAACCTAAATCATGTGGGCTGATAACTAGCTGAAATGAACTGGATCCAGCTAGGGTTTAGCTGAAGTGATCTTCTTCTTCACTTTCTATCTTCTTGAGTGCAAGGGTTTTAAAGGTTTGATCATCTGCTTATCCTTAACACTCAAGTAAATATGTCAAAAAATACAAAAAGAATGCAATGCATACCTAACCTAGATTATGCCTAAATGCAACTTGGAAACCCATTTGCAGAGTTAAAAACCTAAGAGCTAGATTTATTTTCGGGCATAAGAATGATGATAAATTGGTGTTTATCAAGGTAGGGGTTGGTTTTGCACTGTAGCCTCAAAATTCGTGCCCGTAAATGGTGATTACTTAGTGAGATTTTGAGAGGCTTAATCCTTGAGGTTGCTGAGGCCTTGTGCCTTAGCTATGCTTTAAATGGTTAAGCCATCTGATCTTAGGGTCCGACGTCTGATGGAAGGTTCTGTGGGATTATCTGGGAGATATTGGCTCTGAATCTGACTTGGCTATTTAAGTGGTTCTATCCAATGTTGAGATATTTTAATTATCTTGAAACATGGGATATGTGCTTGATTAAGTGGTGATTCAAATCACCATTCTTTTCAAAGTCCTGATTTCCTTTTATCCCAATAACTTGTGATACAATTGGATATCATTTTGAGTAGATTTAATATATTCCTAAGTACATTTTATATTCATTACATATCTTTATTATTGTGCTCATTGATTTATATTGTGATTAGTGCGTGAATTCCATATTTGCTCCATGCGAACGACCTCCGACACATTTCTTATTTTCGAGCACTTTACAAATTTAAATGTTGTAAGTGATTTTCGTCGACTATACTACGATGCATTACTTTCCTTAAAAGATGACTCTCGCTCTATCAACATTTTGGCACCGTTTTCGAGGAGCAACGTGCAATTCACCACTAGTCTTATCGAATTTGATTGAGTTGATTACTAACTTGCCTTCCCTATTTTGGTGTGTTTTTGCAAGTACATCATGAGAAGTTCTTCCGTGCAATCAACCACTCCAGGGGCAGGTAAAATTCTCTTCTTCCCTAATCACCTCCTAATCTTGGGAAAGAGAAAAAGGAAACAAAATCGATTAGGATCCACTTGCCATATTTTTCTAGCAATATCATTTAAAGGCAAAGTTTCCTGATTTGCAAAATTGATTTGACTCTGATTGAAGTGAGATGATTTGATTAGAAATCCGCATCCTGATTACCTGTACCTATTAGGGATTTGTGCTAAAATTTCTAAACATCTTGGACTAACGTTCTTGTTTGAGCATCAAATTAGACTTTGAAATAGAGCCAATCAGGGTTTCCACTTTAGGGTTGTGAAGTGTTAGTACACATTTTCCTGCATTAAAGGAAACTAATCTTCTCGCATTTGTATGCTACCCAAGCCCTTGTTTGAAAAGATCTATTCAATAAAACCCTAAAATTAGGCTCTAAATTCACTTAAACCCTAAAATTTGGACTTAATAACTTGAGAGTCAATTCAGGGTGAATTGGGTCTTAGTGCAAATTTCATCCTCCACTTTAGGGCAGGTTAGGTGTAGTTAGTCCAGTTTGTGGGTCAACCAACCACCAAATTAGGTCACAATTTGAATAACTGCTAATCAAGTGAAATTCAAGGCACAAATTAGGGCTAAAATTGGTAAACTTAGGTCTCAATTCATACATTCGGGTCTACTTAGAATCTCAGTGACAAGCAAGGTCGGGTAGGGGAAACCCTATAACCCGTAGGGACGCTCGACTGTGTAGGGGTCTTTGCGGGAGTCTCCCTTCCTAGCTGCCCAAGTAATTCTTAGGTGTGTGGATTTCTGATTCAGAGGTATCATCCACCTTGAAACAGCCTTAGTCATCCAAAAATCTTTGTGTACCTTGATTGGATCTAATTCACATCCAATCCCTCATCCATTCTCTAGAGCACATACATAGGAAAGGTCCTAGGATTGACCTAGAGGCCTCCATTAGAGTTGATCTTTTGGGGAATTTTGATCTGATCTGATCAATTCGATCTGGACTTGAATTTGATTCTACATCATAATCCACCATTTGATTTGAAATGCAACCTAACAACATAGAAAAGATTTTCAATAAACCTAGATCCCAAATGAGCATGAAAGAGAAAATGATTGAGGCTACCTTAGACATAGGGAAGAGTTTTACAAGACTTCAGATCCATTTAGGAACATTCAGGCTAATGCACCCAAAACAACAGACCTCATTTTGAACCATGCCGAAATGATGTTAACACAAATGATACATGGTTCAACCTAGGATGATCTTTTATCAGAATATAATGAATTATGGAGACTACACAATACTGAGTATATACAATGTTTGTCAAATCACAACTTTAGGAGATACACCAAGGTCTCATTGCGAAACATAGGTATTTGCTAAATACGTTACACCAAGCCATTGATCAAAGATACCCATATTCAAAAATTGATGAGACATCTTGGAGCAATTTTGAGAATCAATGTGATTTCCCATAGCCCGGGTTCGAAAATCGAGGTTGTTATGGATCCCCATCCCTAATGGAATCCGATTCGAACTTTGTGCAGAATGACATACATGATCAAAATATGGGATGGGTGGATCCAATTGCAAGTGTTCCTGATTATGAACCAACTATGAAGAGCCATGAAGCTGGTCCATCATGCCTTGATTTCCCAAACACCTATGATGAGCTTGAGTCAAAATCTCTCCAGGATGTAATTCTATTACTAGCGAATTCGTTGAGTGTTAAGAGATATGCGTTGTAGTACACTCAACAAAAATGCAACAAACACTTAAATTTATAAACTTGAAATCGATGTGAGTTCGAGGTCGTTCGCAAGGAGAAAATATGGAATTCACAATACTAATCGCATTTAGAAATAATGAGCACAATCATAGAGATATGCAATAAGAATTAATAATCAAAAATATATGCAATATCAGCCCAAATTGAATCTTAAGAAATCATGGGATAAAAAGAATAAAAGCTCAAAATAATGGTGATTTAAATCACCAATTATTCCCTTCAATCAAAGCACAACCCTAGCATTCAATTTAACAATAACCTGAATTATATATCATCCAAATAGATCCACAGTACCAGAACTAAGGGTCTTAGGCACAAGGCTTAAAATATCCCACAATACCCCTCAATCAGTCGTCAAACCCTAAGGTCAGACAACTTAAGTTGCCAAGGCTTAAGCACAGAGAGAACCTTCTTCCTCAAAAGCTAAGTGTTAAGCTTTTACGCACCCACCCCGAGGTTATGAGTCCTGAAGCAAAACCCTCCCCCATCCTCCCCAGGATTTTTCTTCTTTCCCCTTTCTCAGAACCGAGCATTCAATCGGATAATCGGGTTTTGTAGCGGGTAATCAAATTTGGGGGTCTAGACCCATGTGCGTGTGAGCATAGGTGAGGAGTGTAAAGGATGAGGTGAGAGGGACCTCACCCCTCAGTGTAGAGGCAATTATCCCTCAGCGAGAATCCAATTTATGTGCTGAAGAGATTTTGGAGCAACCAATGTGGCACTAAAAGTTCCTTCATCTTCATGTGAAGCAGCGACTGGAATCTCATTCAATTGACATCGCTACTTTGCGTCATTCTTCGATTGCAACTGCAGGCTGCTTCGTGGTGGTCATCCACAGTGCCTAGAGGTGGAAGCGAGGTTGACGGGCGGCGAACGGTGCCAGGCAGCGGAGCAGTTGAAGCTCAACCCGGCGAGGACCTACAACAAGAAACGCGAGCTTAATGCCCCAATTGAAGCGTTCACGAGTGTCACCGTGATGCGAGGAGGGAGACAATGGGGTTAATTTGGTGAATGGTGATTGGATGTGGTCGGGCGAAGTCAGAGATGACCGTGGGATGGTGGGTTGTTCATGGAGGTGTTGTAGTGGATGAAGCTTCAAATTTTGTTAGGGCTTTTGATTGTTGGAGGGTAAAGAAAATTTTTATGGCAGTGGTTTGGTGTTTGGTGGCGTGAAGCGATTGCATGGACCCACTGGAGGTACGGTCGACGTTGGAGAAGATGAAGGGGGAGGCTATGAAACAGTGGTCGAATCGAGGATTTGATGGCTAATTCCCAATCTAGGGAGAGAGAGGAAGAGATAGGAACTACTTATGGACAAAGGGGATGGGGTACTCGCATCGGCGTGGCTAGTCAGTGTTGAGGGAGATGAATTCTCCGATAAGGGAGGATAGCGGCAACGATGGGGAAGGTGGCTCTTGCTGTGGCTGGTGAGGAGCGGAGGAAGGAAAGGAAGGTATTGGGCCGGTCAATTTGACCATTGGCAGGCCTAAGGAAGGAGGAGAGGATGCTCGCCGGAGCTTTGGTCGAAGAGGCTGGGGAAGGAAGGGAAGAAGGTTCTTCACCTCAACCCTAGCTAGAAAGGATGGCTGAAACTCCAGGAGCTTTTATAGAGCTCAAACAGGGCTTTGAGAGGCATGAAATCAGTGTAAATTCCTAGCAAAAATTGCAAGGAACTTGCCCTGAAATCGTGGGTTCATTGGTGGTGTAGAGGTCATATCAGACCTCTTGGCCTTGCTTAATTGATAAAGGATCTTTTAAGGATCATTCCCTTCAAATTTGGAGGGATTTAGTCCGCAATCATGAGAGATTTCAATGCTTGAAGGTTGGTGAGCTTGGGTTCACACCTGCAATAGCGGTAGGGACTATTTCTTGAAGATGACAGAAAAATTAGGGGTCTAAACGTAAGGAATTTTGAAAGCTGGGGACCTAATTGAGAGAAATAGAGATTTAATGGACTGAAATGCAAACTAGGTCAAGATGGACTCTGGTGATGATAACATCATCATAAGCCATATCTAGCTTTATTTAGTCATATTCCATCATTAAATGCTCCTACATAACAGCCAGAGAACCATAATTCATTGCATAATCATTCTAAGGGAAATACAGTAAAATAGGGGTAAAACTGCAGTTTTAACAGCATATCTCAATTGCAGAATAATCATGAGGATTTTCAGGGGTTAATCAAAGGTCAAATGGTCTTAAATGTCTAACAAGTAGGTCCGTACAGACAGAAATGGGTTTTCGCGCTTTTCAAGAATTAAATGACATCTGAAACCCTAAAAACAAACCCACTTGATTAACGGAAGTTTTGGTCAAGTTAAAATTCACCTAAACCCTCTAAAATTCATATAAAAATATTCTCTAGGGTTTGGCATCCTTGATTTAACCATTGGAACACAATTTGACCTAAAATAGAGTCTCAGATGGAAAGTTGCCCTAATTTAGGTAACTTGAAATTTTCCCAGTCAAACTTGGTCAAAACCTAAATCTTACTTCACCATTAGATTCCCTAGGTCCAAATTAGGTTTGTACCAAAATTTGAGCCCAATCAAAGATCGTCTTGACCAAGTTTGCAATTCAGTCTAGTCTGATTCTTTCTCTCACACCCGTACACCTAGCTTTTGAAAAATTTGCATTTACCCCCCTAACTTCATCTCCTTCTTCACAAATAGGTCCCCTCCGCCTGCAGTTTCCTAAATCATACTGCAGCGACCTTCAAATAGGAAGATTTCCCTAATTTCTCACCCAATCCCTTCCAAAATTGGAAGGAAGATTCCTAAGAAGATCGCCTACAATTTGAGCCACATGTTGGGCTTTGATTTGCGCCCAAATCCTCATGCGAATCCTTCAAAGAGTTGGGTTTCTAACTCCAACTAGCCTTCCAAGCTTGGAAGGTTCGCTTCCAAGCTCTAACCGCTCCCCAAGGCCTATATAAGGATCCTAGGGCCTGCCCATTCTCCTCAACAAGGTTTTGGGCCAAAAACCTCTTCCTAACCCTACCTCTAGCCCCTCTCCAACTAAGCTCCGGAGAGCCTCTTCCTCTATCATTTCCAGCCTCCCAACCACAAACTTGGCAGTGCCAATATCTTCGTCTCCTTCGTCCACGCCTGGTGTGCCAAAGCTGGGGCCATTCCTTCCCGTTCTTCCTCGCTGTCCCCCATCGGAGAACCTCTCTTCCACGGCACCGGCCAATCAAAGCCGGCATCCTCCTATCCCTTTCGACCGATTAGTTTAGCTAGTTAGGTCCCTCTCCCTCTCTACTTCATTTCTAGCTTCTTTCCTATCCCTTTCAACCCCTCGACACAGTCGCAACCCACCTTCGTCTCCATCTTCAGCGACCACTCCGACGAAGTCTTCCGCTCACTTCACTACTCCAAACACTTCGCCAACCCCCTCAAAAGCACCGCCGTCCATCCACGCACAAGCCCCTATCTCTATTTGCCTTCCCATCCACCCGAACTCTCCATCGAACAAACCCATCATCTCCGACCTATTCCGCCTTCGCCCGCCACCTATACTCATCCTCGCAACACGCCACCACCATGGTTACATTTCATGACGTCCAGTGAAGCTTCTGAGCATTTTTAATGCAGCCAAGAGGCCCTCTTCTTGTTTTCAGGTATAGGACCTTCAGCCACCATTAACGGAGCATCTTCAAGCGAGCTCCAATAGTGTTCATGAGGTTCCAGCACTAGGGTCACGCCCCAGGTGAAGCGAAATCCACCCAGGCAGAGGAGCAGGTGATCAATTGGGCACTTTGACAGCGTCCCAGACCTCAATTGGAAGTATCTTCCTCTGCTCCTGCTAAATGAAGGAAGGGGCCTAAGATAGTCTCACCTCGTAACGTGAAGAGTTCCCACAATGCAATAAATTGAATTTCTGTTTAAGGCTCTTTTCCTCAAGACACAGGGGGTGAGGTCCCCCGCTTACCCACTCACACCTCGCCCGTGGCACCACCACGTGAGCCTGGTCCAACCCATTTACTCGCCTACACCTATGCACACCTCGGCTGCTACCCCACTGCAGGCAGCCCTGGTCCCGGGTGCGCACATACCCGACTACCCGATTAACCCTAAGAGAGGAAGAGGAGAAGGAAGAGACAGAGAGCGCGGGGTTAATGGGGGTTTTGCTCTTCAATGTTCTCGACACTTAGTCGATTTCAGAGGTGAGTTCCCCCTGCACATCAAAAGGAACAAAGAAGAAGAGGAGAGGCAGAAGAAGAAGCAGAGAAAGAGAGAAGCCAAGGCAGAAGAAGAGGAGAATCGTAGAAGAAGAAGAAGAGCAGAGCAACAGGAGAAAAGGAAAGAAGAGTAGCAGAAGAAAAATCAAAGAGGAGCACTGTAAAAACATCTTTTAAGACATCTGATTTTACAATCAGATGTCTGATTATCTATTCCCTCATTTGATTATAGTTGAGTAATTGTTATATGTGTTAGACTAATAATTGGTGATCCAAATCACCATTATTTTGTCTAGATTTCTTTTTTACTCTTCATATACTTATGTTTTACATTGCATATTAGTTTTTGAGTAATTAATTGTGCTCACTAAATTGTTTGTTGAGATTAGCAATTGAATTCCATATTTGCTCCCAACGAACGACCTTGGATTTTCACTCGAGTTATAAATTTTATCTGTTGTTCGAGCTATTTTTTGAGGAATTATTACTACAACGAATGCATCTTTTAAACCCCCTCAATAGTTCATACAACATCTAGTCGGGCCCAAATTTTGGTACTAACCTAATTTGGACCCAAGGAATGTGATGGTGAAGTCATATTTGAGTTTGACCACATTTGACTAGGTAATTTGCATAGAAGCCTAAATTAAGGTAAAATCTCGTCTGAAGCTCTATCCAAGGTCAAGATGGATTCAAATGGTCAAACCAAGGGAACCAAACCTATTAGAATATTTTCTATGAATTATAGAAGGTTTAGATGAATTTTATTCTAACCAAAACCTCTTTAATTTAAGCAGGTTTGAAATTAAGGTTTTGGTTTGCTATTTGGTTCTCGAAACATGTGAAACCCTATTTCTGTCTGTGTGGACCCACTCTTTGGACTTTAATGCTCAATTTACCTTTAATTAACCCCTGACGAATCCTGTGGTTACTCTACATTCATGATGCGATGTTAAAACTGCAAAATTAACCCTTTTTAATATTTTCTTCTCAGAATTGATCTGAGTGGAATTACAACTCTCAAACGATCATTTTAGGAGCATTTGTCACTTGATTTCCACTAATTTAAGTTCGTTATGTCTAATGATGGTGTTACCATCAAATTCCCGCCCCTTATCCTGTTAAGGTAATCTTCGAGAGTAAGTCTAACATCCCAGTAGAACCATATCCAGATTCTAGTGACCCAATTTCTACCCCTAACCTAGAATCTAGATCTAAGCCTATTTGGGATGATCATAATTCCCAATGTGATGAGAACCAGATTTTAGATCTGAATTATGATTGTGGGCCAATATTTGATGATTATACCTCTCTAGACTCCTCAGAGGAATGAATCGATTTTTCGGAAGTCGCACCGATTTATGATACAAAAATAGAGGAGTTGAAAGAATTAGGATTTGATTGGATCTACCCTAGGTACCCAAAATCGAACCTATGCCTAATAAGGACACCTCTTTGAGCTTGGAATCTAAGACTAGGTTAGACCAAAGTCAAGTTGTTGATTCCATGAATCTTGATTTATTCTGTGGTTGAAATCCTAATCTGGAATCAGGTTCAGAAGCTGATTATCATAAATTCTCCGATGATTTCGAATCTTACTCTAATTTTAGAGAACCTTTGTTTTCATATGATTATGAGCCAATCTACGACCTCAGTATCCATGATCCATTCTTTGACTCTGATTCTAAGGTCTCTAATCCCAAGATCATTGGTTCAAATTTCTATTCCATTAAGTTGGAATCATTCTATTATGATCTGCAGGAATCAGAAGCAGTAAGTGCCGAGAGTGTCCACAATCCAGAGATCGAATCTTTCACTGACTCAGATTTCCATGATCTTATAAGCACTCTCTAAGCATTTACATTTGATTTGGATGAGCATCATGAAGACTCTCTAGATGAACCTATCTTTGAATCATTTCTAGAAGAACCCACACCACACTCTAATTTCGAAGTAGCCACACCTCATGTAGGGCCTTTCGAAGCCCAATCCCAACCCCGACCCGCCACCAAAATCAAGTTCTACTCTGATTCACCTCTCTCTGATCCAAATGCATATGATTCATCTCCATCTTTTAATCAGGAATCGGATATTGATCAGACCAACAATCACGTCTTATCCTTCTCTAATCCCACCAGTAGGGTTCCTACATTCTCCACTGATCCATTATCTTTTGTGGACCCATACTCTGCTCAGGCTGAGCCGATTCAACCAAACCTACGCTTCGCATTTCCACATCTTTTTAAGCGGCAAAATATCTAGTGGGCTCCACACTTATTGATTCATATCCATCAACCCACCAGACTGATTGGGTTTGGTCTGTATCATCAGCCTGTTGACTTGAACAAGCACTTGGTTGGACCAACCAAGCTACTCATTAAGGTGCTTATTCTACAAAATTCCTCTGATTTGACCACCACTTCTCCTTGACCACCTTCTGCTTGGTTGAAGGCATTGAATTTAGCGCTTAACAGGAGGTAACCCGTCATTCCAAAAACCCGAGACCCTTTTGACCATTCTTTTGAGCTACACTCCTACTATACTTTAGGCTTCAACTTGAGAATAGCCAACTCCATCTTTGGTACTTGTATCAAAGCTTGAAATAGTCTGCAACAGTCATCTCGACCCGTTCACATACCCTTTGTCCCTGTTCTAAACCTTGAACCAAGGAGAATTCCTATCCACCTGGTTTACAATAAGGACATTACAAAACTTAGGCATGGGAGGGTGTTAAAGTGCAAACAAATGGAAAATCAATTCTCTGAGGGGTTCTCACAAAAAAAATACATATAAAAAAAAATTGGAGAAAGGGAGGAAATGTTGAAGAATTGATTGAAAATATTTCTTGAGGAAAAGTGGAAGAAATACAAAATGTCAAAAAGGAGCAAAAATAAAAAAAAAAAATCGATAGTCATAGCAATTGATTATGGGATCTACTTAAGTTCTAGACCAAATCAAAACAAAGATTAAGTCCTAAAGTGCTAGAGACAAGGAGATTAGTAAAGATAAAGAGTGTTGATCTTAGGCCTTTTAGGCTTATTCTAGGGCTTAAAAACTCACGTATTCGTTAAGATCCGGATTAGTCCTCAGGAGGTTAAGGAAAGTGCGAAGCTGATGTAGTAGGTCTAAGGCTTAGGAATTATTTAGCCTCATTGCCTGTCCTTTAGTTTGCAGGATTTGGTAACCTAAGCACCCAAATTCACACACTAGTCTGGTTCAGTGTGCCTAATGAAGAAATAATGCCAAAAGTGTTATGTTCTGAAAAGTTGTCTCGAAGATCTAGCTTAGGAGCGGCTCGAAGACACAAGTTGATTGGACAAGTTCCTAATGCGGAGAGGTGGAAAATTCCCCTCAAAGATACATATTAACATATCATCTCCTCAGTGCTTATCTCCTAGGATATCTAAATATCCTACTGGGGGCATGTAAGCACCTTGTGCTGGTTCAAGTACCATGGGCAGGACTATCCCAAAATGTCGATTGCCAATGCCTGAATTTAGCTATAGAATGCCATGGGTGGCTGTAACGAGCGCGTGCCCCAGACGCCTTTTAAGACGTCTGGGAGGTGGCCCAGACGTCTGTAAAGACGTCTGGGATCACATCCAGACATCTGACCAGACGTCCGGGATAGTTTACAGACGTCTGGCGAACAGTTATGCTCGCACGGGATATTCGTCTGCGCGCCTGTGCGCGCAGACCTGCGATTCTGCCCTTTTTCTCTGCGGCTGCAGGCGGCTGCGACCGCCTTCTCTCTCCTCTCCGCGCGGCGTTAAAAGGGGGGGGTGCGCCTCCCCTCCCGTCTTCACCATCTTCCTCCTTCTTCTCCTGCCTGTGCGCGAGAGCGAGCGGACGCGAGGACGCAGCGGCAGCGGCAGCCGCAGTGAGCGCGGAGGAGCTGCGGCGTGCGAGGGCGGGGCTCTGCCGTGAGGGCGAGCTCGCCAGGAGCGGCTTGGCCGGCCGGGGGAGGGCGCAGGGGACGCAGAGCGTCGCGGAGAGGGACCTGCTGCGGGCGGAGCAGCGTACGCGCG
Organism: Thalassia testudinum; assembly: GCA_037157565.1. Lineage (NCBI taxonomy): Eukaryota > Viridiplantae > Streptophyta > Magnoliopsida > Alismatales > Hydrocharitaceae > Thalassia > Thalassia testudinum. The sequence goes on along the minus strand of JAZHRO010000067.1, from coordinate 14,361,987 downwards.
AGGTGCGACGCGGGCGGCGTCGCGAGCGGAGGCCGAGCAGGGCTCTGATTCTGGAAAAATTTCCAGAATCAGACGTCTGGATTGATATCCAGACGGCAAGGTCAACGTCTGTGAGATCATACAGACGTCTGAAAGGTGAGTTTCCGCTTTCTTCTTCGTTTTTGTCGACTGACCGTACTGAGGGAGGGGGGTTGGCTGTGCGCAGGTTCTCTGATTCGTCATCTTTGCGAATCAGACGTCTGGAATTTGTACCAGACGGCGGGAGTGACCTCCAGACGTCCGGAGTGACCATCGGACGTCTGGGATCTAGGAAAGACGTCCCCACAGACTTCTGGACGTCCGGGGAACCAAGCCGAACAGGTAATTCTCTGATCCACCGTTTAAGACGTCTGGAAGGAGTTCCAGACGTCTGATTTTGCACAGTATGGTCTTTCTCGACCCGTTTAGGGCCCGTTTGGGCTCCGTTTTCCGCGATTCGAGTTGCGTTCATTTCAGAATTAATTCCTCTACCCGCCTACAGTAGCTATACCATGTTTTGAGATTCTCCTTGTGTTTGATCCTTGTGATAGGACCTCGTTCGGTTGCAGTCTTGAGAGTCGCGGAGGCGCGCGGGATTCCCGATCACGCCCCCATTACTCCCGTTGTACCTGGTAGAGTGGCTTTAAGTATTAATAAAATCTGTTAAAGTATGGAACCATAACTAGAACCTAGGGCATTGCATGAATCCTAGGAATGAGAAATATATGGAATGATAGCTCCTAGGTGTTGCATGAATCCTAGGGCCGGAAAACTAGATTGTATGATAGATCCTAGGATATGGCATGAATCCTAGGGTGGAAAAACTAGTGGAATGTATATTACTGCAGTCTTGGAAAATTGGAAAGGAATATATAAAGCTGCCTGTAAAATTAATTAACAGCTGCCTGTTACGAATAAAGAAACATGTTTGAGATCATGGATTTTGAGAATGTGAATCTGGAAAGTGAAACATATGATGTTCTGAGATAAAGAGCTGGAACCCTACGGGGAATTAGGAGTGGAACTCCTGGAAAGAAAAAGGAATGGAACTGAGATGTAGTTTGTACTGTCTCTTGGGTACGCAGTACCAAGGGAAGTACCTGTACCTGTTTAGTGCAGAGTGGGGCCAACCGCCCCAGGGACCCGAGGTTAGGATTGGCCGCTCTGTACCGACTTGTTGGCCCTCGTGTACGTAGTACCGAGGAGAGCTAGTAGTGTTAGGAGAGTACTAGCTACCCCACGGGCCCCGGGGTTCTGCTAGCCTCCTTCACCGACTTGTTAGGCCCACTAGGGCAAACCAGGGTAGTCAGGCGAGGGTGCGCGGACTGTGGAGGGGCAAGGCCCCGGTTTGGTTACTGTAGAGGGGTTGGACCCCCTGTTTCTGAGAGGGCTCTGCCCTGGTTCCGTGCTGTGCTTTGGGCGCACCCGTTAACGGAAACGACTGACCGCGTGCCAGTGCGGGCTAGCTACCTGTGCGTTTATCGCGCGTGCCGTAGTCACCGTTACGTCTGTCAGTGACCTTGGGGTGGTTGACTGAGGGTAGGATCACCACGGGGGACTCTCCCGGCCAGGAGAGCACCACGTGCTACTTCTACTTTTGGAAAAGACTGCAATCAAGATCGTCCCACGAGGACATCCGAGATCAAGTAAAGGATCTGAGAAGTAAATGAAATAGTGAGAAAAATTGAAAGATGTAAATAAAGGAAGTAATAGAACATAACAGCTCCTGCACACTCTACTGTTGCCTTTAGTTAGTTTGCCACTCTACTCAGCGTTTTGCTGACGTGTTACACTCGTTACCTTTTTCAGGACCAGGTGTTGAGCAGCCAGGGTCGGCGGCTGCAGAGGACGCTGGGCCGAGTAGGGTCCAGTAGAGTTACCACAGCTTTGTACCCCTTTTTTTTTTTTGTTTCTGTTCTAGTGAGTAGTTTTTGTTTCCGCTGTACCTTCTTTACCTGCAGTTTTTGTTATATGATAAATGTTGTTTTACTGTTGTGGTGGTGCCTACTGTAGTAGTTTCTTTCCTTACTGCTGTACTTTCTTACTGTTAGTTATATTCATGCTGAATGTGGTTTATTTTTACTGTCTTTTGGTTACTTCCTCGTTGGACAACTGGGTCTTGGGATTAGTCGAGTCGGTCCGGTTCTCGTGTCTCGTAGGGACTCGGGAATCGGGTCGTTATAGTGGCACTATCCCGAAGTGTCAAAAGCCAAGAGTTTTGGGGGTTGACATGGGTAGTGTTATCCTGAAGCATCGAAAGCCATGTACCCTTCAAGGATTGATGTGGGGACAAGGAATCCGATACAGACCCTGTTTAGGGCCAATCTGAGGCTGGATTTAGGGAAATATAAAAAGAAAAGAGAGAAAACTCTCAAAATGAAATATCCTTCTCTCTCTCTTATCAAAATGCATTGGCAAACTAAACCTAGACTTGATACGTCTAAACACATGGGTGCTTTAACCGCTACGGTCAACGAATCTCTAGGCAGTTTTTGCGGGCCTTAGAAACCTTCATGGCAGACCCATGTTGAAGCTGGTTAGGTCTAGATCTTGGTTGGTACTTGAGTGCCTCTAGGCCTATTTTTGGCATTATATTCTTATTTCAAGAGAGTGGCACAAATCAAGCATCTGAATATCAAAAACATGGCTAGAGATCTAGTCATTTACATAGGACTTTACTAGGGACTAGCAAAAGTTAAGCATGGGGTTTGATGGTAACACCATCATTAGCCATAACTAACTTGAATTAGTTGAACTCAAGTGACAAAAGCTCCTAATTGATTGTCGAAGAACCGTATTCCACACAAATCTATTTTGAGGAAATAACACTAAAATATGGTTAATTCTACAGTTTTAACAGCACATCATGAATGCAAAGTAACCACAAGGTTACCCACGGGTTAATCTAAGGTCAACTGAGCATTAAAGTCCATAAATTAGGCCAACACAGATGATGATAACGTCATCATTAGCCATATCTAACTTTATTTAGTCATATTCCATCATTAAATGCTCCTCCACCAGAGGACCATAATTCATTGCAAATCCATTTTGAGAGAATAATAGAAAATAGGGGTAAAATTGTAGTTTTCACAGCATATCTCAATTTCAGTATAATCACAGGATTTCTTAGGGGTTAATTAAAGGTCAAATGGTCTTAAATGTCTAATAAGAAGGTTTGTGCAGACAGAAATGATTTTTCGCACATTTTATGAATTAAATGACATCTGAAACCCTAAAAACAGACCCACTTAATTAACTGAGGTTTCGATCAGGATAAAATTCACCTAAACTCTTAAAAATCATATAAAAATATTCTCTAGGTTTGGTACCTTCAATTTGACCATTGGAACCCATCTTGACCTAAAATAGAGTCTTAGACAGACTTTTGCCCTAATTTGGATTTTTACATAAATTATCCAGTCAAACGAGGTCAAAACCAAAATTCAACTTTACCATTGGATTCCTTGGGTCCAAATTAAGTTTGTACCAAAATTTGGGCCCAATTTGAGATCATCTTGACCTAGTTTGCAATTTGGTCTAGTCTGAGTCTTTTATCTCACACACATGCCCCTAACTTTTGAATTCCTTACAAAAAGGTCCCTAACTTTATCATCATTATTTACAAATGGGTCCTTCCACCATTATTGTTCAAGAATCCTACTTCAGCGAGCTTCATTTGGAGAGTTCTCCTTGATTGATCGATGAAACATTCCCGAAATTGAACTGGAGACTCTTTAGGAAATTCCCTTTCCAACGAATCTAGTCTTGAACCCCACAACCTTCCCAATCTCTCATGCGAATGCATGAGAGATTCTAGTATCTCATAAGTTCCCTACTCCAGCAAGCCTTCCAAGCTTGGGAAGCTTGCTTCCCAAGCTCTAACCGTTCCCTGAGATCTATAAAAGGAACCCGAGTGCAAGGTTGATTTCGACCTGGAACACCCTCAATTCCTCCTTCCTATTCCGGTCAAAAGGCTCCTCAAGCTCCAGCGACTCCCTCTGCCTATCCTCATCGTCCGACCGCAAAACCAACAATGGATTCTTCTTCCTCATCTTCCTCCATGTCGCGTAATACCATCAGTCGTCGCTCTACCTTCGTTGTCGTCACCGTCCCCCTCTGCCAGAGTGCTTTCTTCCCCGATGTCAGCCTACCAACACCGACGTTGTTCTCCCCCCTTCGTCTATTAGATTAGGGTTAGATTAGATCCTTAGCTCTCTATGGTTTGTTTTATACCCAAAAATCCCAAAAAGAACCCCTCAACATCGCCGTTCACCTCCGTCTTCTCCGTCTCCGACCACTCCTCCGGTGAGGTGCCTCCGTCGCTACACCCCTCCATCCACCTCACAAACCACCTCACAACCTTCGCCACGACTCCACCAATCAAACCCCTCTCCTATTTCGCTCCATCGCTCACCCAAACAAACCCCCGAACAACCCACCTTTGCACGAGCATCTTCGTCACCGTCCAGCCACCTCACGCACCCTCATGCCACGCTGCATCCATCACCACGTTCGTCGTGCTACAGTGAAGCTGTTGAACCATCTAACGAGGTTGCAAGGCCGTGTTCTTCATTTTCAGGTTCACCTCTACCACCACCATTACCAGAGCTCCATAAGGAGCTTGAAGAAGGTCTCTTGCGTCGCGAGCCCCAAGTAACACTCCAGGTGAAGCGGAATGCACCCAGGCAGAAGAGCAGGTGATCAATTGGGCACTTTGACTACATCCCAAACTTCAATTGGAAGCCATCCTCGCAGTTGCGTACACAAAAAAGATGGTGGGACATTTAGTCCCACCTCGGAAACCAGTGGTGCTGTAACGCCAGATAAATTGAAAAAGTGAAGCAGGTTGTTTGCCTCAACACACTTGGGGGGTGAGGTACCCCACACCCCTTCACCTGCCTCGCCCATGAAACCATCATGTGGGCCTGGCTCCAACCCAATCTACCTAACCCGAGAACACTTCGGCTGCTACCCCACGCCAGCAGCCCTAGTCCCGGGTGTGCTCTAGACCAATTACCTGACAACTCGGTTCTGTTCATGGCCCTTGGAGGGCATGAAAGAGGAGAACCCTGAGAGAGGAAAGAAGAGAGAGCGTGGGGGTAGGGGGTTTTACTCTGTTGTGTATTGGCCGACACTTAGCCAAATTTCATAAGGTTCCCCCCTGTGCATCAAAAGGGCCAACGAAGAAGAAGAAGAAAGAAGAACAGAGAGCTGAAGGGAAGAGCCAAGGCCTGAAGAGGAAAGTAGAAAGAAAGAAGAGGAGGCTGAAGAAGAAGTACAGTGCCCTCTTGGCACTGTAGCAAGGCTGACTTAAGTCATCTGGATTTGCTTGACAGGGAGTACACTATTCACTAAAGTTTACATGGTTGATACTATTTATTTATTTAGATGATTAAGTAATTATTATATGTGTATCTAAGCTAATAATTGGTGATTTAAATCACCATTATTTTATCTTAGATGACTTTTTGCCTCAATATATTCTTAATATACTCATGTGCTACATTAAATATTAGTTTTGAGTAATTAATTGTGCTTATTTATATTATTTGTTGAGATTAGTGCATGAATTCCATATTTGTTCCCAACGAACGACCTCAAACTTTCATTCGAGTTATAAATATTATTTGTTTTGAGCAATTTTGTCCTATACTATGACACATCTCTTAAACAACAATGAATTCACCATAAAACAACAAACAAAAATGGAGTTTCACGTGTTTCGAGAACCAAAATAGCACACAAAACCCTAATTTTAGACCCACTTAAATTGGAGGTTCTGGTCAGGTTAAAAGTCATATAAACCTCTTAAAATTCATAGAAAAATATTCTAAGAGGTTTGATACCCTTGATTTAACCATCTGAACCCATTTTGACCTAGAATATAGTCTCAGATGGGATTTTACCCTAATTTGGGCTTCTATGCAAATTTTCCAATCAAACATGGTCAAAAATCAAATCCAATTTTACCATTATATTCCTTGGGTAGAAATTATGCTAAGACCAAAATTTGGGTTCAATCGGAGTCCATCTTGACCTAGTTTGCAATTATGCCCCTAGATCTCTATTTCTTACCATCACCCCCTAATTTTTGAATAATTTACATAAATCCCCCTATCTTTTGTCGTCTTCTTCATGAAACGAACCCTACTGCTGGAAGGTTCAAGTTTTCCTAAACCAAAAGTCAACACGCACACAACCGACTTTGACTCAGTTAAATCTTCATCGAATCATCTCCAAATCCCACCGATATTGGTGGGAATGGAGTTCAGACCATGAAGAATAATACAAACGCAATCCCAAACCCTGATTTGGAGCAAGGATCTCCAGCAAAATTCATGAAATTGTGGGGTTTCTTAATTAGAAATCTCAGCTCAATCACATTAATTCCCTGATTTAGAGCTCGTGTTTGAGCTCTATAAGGAGTCCTCTTGTCACGACCATCCTCCTTAGCAAGGTTTTAGGCCAAAATCCCTCTTCCTCTCCTTCCCCAGCCTACCCTGACCATGCTCCAGTGTATTCTCTGTTCCCCCTCCATCACCCTCGACCATGTACAATAGGCAGAGGGGACATCTTCCTCGAAGTCTTCCGCTCCTTACCGAACCAAGCAAGAGCTGCCTCAACCTTTCCTCCTCACCATCTCTTCCACTAGAGCCTTCATCTCCTCTGGCGCTGACCAATCAAAGCTGATGCGAAGCTTCGTCCCCTTTGTCTGTAGATAAGCCATTCTTCTTCCTCTTCTTCTTTAAGTTAGATTCCACCTATTATCTCCTCAATTCGATCGATGAATCACCCTCTCCCTCTCCGTCTTCACCTTCGACGAAGCCGTCATGCCACACCACACCACCAAACAACCTCGAATCACTTCCAAAAGCATCGCTTCACCTCCCTCATCAAAACCCCTCAACTAATTTCACCATTCGTTTACTCATGCACCCCACCAGACAAACCCACCGTTTGCCACCCTAACAGCCACCATCCGGCCACCACAATCACCTACACACCAAATCACGACTACCACATGCTCCACCACTTCATGACGGAGCTTCCTAGCTATTTAACTGGGGCTTTTTTCCCGTATTCTTGTCACAGGTACTCCATCGAATCTCCGCCGCTGCCGTCGTCTTCCTCGAAGCCGTCCGCCTCTCTCCTGCTACCATCCATCTTGATAAAATGTCTACTCGACGCGACCTTACTCCATGAAGCTATCCATGTCCCCAATTGAGCAGCAATAGCAAGGCATCACCTTAATTTCATGACATAATTTGCTGCAATTGCCGCGTGGAGAAGACCGTGCATCTTTAGTCCCACATCGTGGGCTTCTAAAGGGCGCATAAAAGGAATCTTCGCCCATGCCTCTTCACCTCAGCACACAGGGTGAGGTCCCATTCACTGCACATGCACACTCCTCACTCGCGATACATTGCCCGCAGGTCTGGACCCTATCTAGATCTGATTACCCGCTTATATGCCCGATTGCCTAGTTCTGAGAGAAAAATGAGGAATTTCTGAGGAAGGTAGGGGTAGGTTTTGTACTATAGCCTCACAATTCGTGCCTGTAAATGGTGAATATTTAGTGAGATTTCGAGAGGCTTAATCCTTGATGTTATTGAGGACTTATGTCTTGGCTGTGCTTTGAATGATTAAGTTATCTGACCTTAGGGTCCAACATCTGATTGAAGGTTCTGTGGGATTATTTGGGAGATATTGGCTCTGAATCTAACGTGGCTATTTAAGTGGTTCTAACCACTATTGAGATATTTGAATTGGCTTGAAAAATGGGATATGTGCTTGATTAAGTGGCGATTCAAATCATCATTCTTTTTAGATTCCTGATTTCTTTTTATCCCAATAACTTGTGATACAATTGGATATCATTTTGAGTAGATTGAATATATTCCTGAGTACATTTTATATTCATTGCAATCTTTATTATTGTGCTCATTGACTTATATTGTGATTAGTGCGTGAATTCCATATTTTCTCCCTGCAAACGACCTTAAACTCATTTCTTATTTTTGAGTACTTTACAAATTTAAATGTTGTAAGCGATTTTCGTCGACTATACTACAATGCGTTACTTTCCTTAAAAGACGACTTTCGCGATCAACAGACAGTCAAAGAATCCATCTGCATCAGATCCCAGCATCTACATATGAGACAATGACGACGACATGAGCGGTGCAGGTGGAGCTAATGGCATCAAGGCAGTAGCATTTTGATTTTTATCTATTTTCTTTTGTTATATTTTCCATGTTACCCTTTTTATGTAAATATTTCATTTTCAAACTCTTTATGTACTAGACTGTATATTTATGAAATATAAACTTCTCTTCATTTTCATTAGTTATTTTTGTATAAAAGTAAGCCTTTTAAGTAGGTTTAGTAGGTAGTTCCCATCATTTTGAATTTAAAAAAAAAAAATCCATACATTTGTCGTCACTTATTTGAATAAACGACAGTATAGATGCAACAGTAAAAATATTTTTGCCGTCACTTCATATAATAAGCGACGGCATATAAGGTTCTAGAGAACCACACCTCCTCTTTTATGTCGTCGCTTACAAGGAGAAGTGACGGCAAAAACTTTTTTGCTGTCGCTTATATACCATTGCTCATTCATATAACTGACAGCAAAAAAGAGGAGGACAGCTTCTCTAGAGACTTATATGCCGTCGCTTATATGGACAAATGATGGCAAAATTATTTTTTGTCGTTGCTTATATAAGTGACAATGTATTTATATAAGCAATGGCAAATAAAATTTCCATTTGTTTTAAAACATCGAAATATGCAATCCATCTGGTGGTCGAACAATATTTTGACGTCGAATGTGCCCTTTAACCGATGGGAAAATGAAACAGCGACACTAATAACGACGTCGCTTAATAGCATCAGTTATATGGGCTTTGCCGTCGGTCGGAGGTTGAGTATGTTGTAGTGTTATAAATCGTTGCGTCATTGCAATGGCCTCTAATTAGTGCAACTAGTTTCCTTAGCCATTGCTACCCAGGGAAATTAAGCATAAACTAGTATGAGATGAGAAAATTGGGCGCGGATTAAACACTTAATAGAAATCCAATTACAAGAGTTCAAATTCATCACTTGAAGCTCAATTTAACTATTGTTTCATCAATTCAACAAATTAAATCTGACTCAAACTAGATTACATCTCAAATCTTCCAATCGAGAATTAAAACCAAATCAGATCTACTATATCAAATTAATCATAATTCAGCTTAGAGGGAGGGCCTTTGTGAACCAGTGGATTGAATACGAAGCCCTTAAGGTGAATCTAGCTAACCATAAGGCCTGGAAGCTACTGAACTTCAAGTCTTATGGTAGCAATGGTGGAGGGGTGATCTAATGATCAAAATATCAAGGGAATTAAGAAAAAGTGATTATGGAGTGGTAAGGGAGATTAATGGAGTGTAATGAAGATGCGAATTGCCCTCTCTAATCAGGATTGATTGAAGATGATAGATCGAGAGAGACTAAGGCCTAAATCTAATCTACTCCTAATCTAACATACCCAAGTGATGAATTATGAAATAAACTATTATAAGAAAGCATATAAATCTAATATAACAAAAGCAGTAAATCTAATCTACGAAAGCAATTAAAGTCCTAGCTAAACAGAGGAATGGGGTTCCAGGGCTACATTTGGTCACTGTAGTGACGAAAGGAGTGAAATTTCCAGCAGAGTGAATGAGATCCGTGGATCCACAGCGTGCTGCTATGGCAACAAAGAGGAAGAAGAAACCACTGCTATCACTAGCAGTCAAGGAAGAAAAATTGGAGCTGGAAGGGCAGACGACTGATCAACTCAAAGGGATTGGGAGCTGATAAAGGTCGTAGATCAAGTGGGGAGCTCCTTCTATAGGCTTTAGGGTGGCTCAAGTCACCGGACACAGTGGGCCATGGACATTGAAGAAGAAGGGATGAGATGAAACCTAAGGGCGTGAGGATGAATTAGAATGAATGTTGACCCTTAGATGTGATCTAGAAGTGGCAGGAAGATGTGAGCACCGGCTCCAAAAAGTGAGTGAATGATCCGCCGTATGATGAAGATGGGAAAGATGGACGGCGGAGAACACATGTGTTCTTCGTGCGTGAACAGTAGTTGAGGAAAGCAACCCAGGTTAGTTGGTGAATTTGTGACGAGGCCCAATAAAGTGAAGCAATAGGAAAATAGCACCTAAATGCATAAGTGACAGAAATCATGACCAAGTCCTTGGCAGCTTTCAAATGAATCCCCAGCATGTTTTGATCGAAGAAAATGTGAAGGACTTGAAATGGGATAAGGACCTAAATGCAAATCATTTTATCTAAGGTCCTAATGAAGTCAGAATGCAATCAAGTTTTTATGGAAACTATTTTGAACATATTAAAATATAATTCAACCATTGATTTATTCTTTTAAGCTCAAAATTGTGTTCAATTGGTATTCAAAACATCCAAGTGTGTTTTATATATAAAATATCTCAAATATGACTTAATTATGCATTTTTAACACACTTTTGATGTTTTAGGTCATTTTCCTTAATTCCCACACTTAACCCATTTCTTGTGTTAATTTGATGGTGTTTAACCTAGTTTCTAACTTAACTTAGGCATTTTAGCTATGATGAGCTACACCTCATTAGTCTAATTAGGGTCAAGTGAGCCTAATCAACTTAGGGTTAGTCCAATCAGGTCTCATTGGATCAAATTGGCTCAAACTGTGTCAATTAGGTGTGGTATGGACCTAAATAGGATAAGATTATGGATAGGGTTGATAAGCACATGGATAATGTTATCCATGTTTTTGGCTTTTAAGCTTAGATATCCTAATGTGGAGGTGGTTTAGGGATAGGTACTGGGATAGGGTTATCCAAAGGCCCTATGGATAGGATAGGTGTTGACTGCGGAAAACTACGTGTTCGCAATTGGATTTGAAAACCCATCATTGTAGTTCGAGTCGCGAAGAAATCCGTTCAACAAATAAAATTTATACCGAAAAATCTGTAAAGAAATTCTGGGTCGAACACAAGGAGGCTACGTCGATCTCAAAATCCATAGTTATATTTTTTTTGTATTTTTGTTTAAAAGGCGAAATAATCACAATGGAAGCAATATAAACAACAAGAGAAAGAGAGAGAAAGAATAATCACTTGATATTGACTAATATTTTTACAACTAGGAAAGCGAGAAATGATTACACTAGAAAGAGGGAAATTATTACAACTAGAAAGTAGGAAATTCTACTCTAGAAAGTGAAAAAAAAAAGGGAGAGAGAAGTTATCCTCCTTGACGATCGCTTGGAGGACGAGCCGGATGGGACAACGCCTGGAAGACGGGGAATGGAGTAGGAAGAAGGACGAGGCAGGAGGAATGAGAATGAAGCAGCACGTCGTTGTCGTCGCAGGGTCCGCTTCCAGAACGGGGGCGAAAACTTGATTTCAGCTCTTGAGGAGCATCCCAGGTGTGGGCCAAGCTTCTCTTAACTTTTGGAAAGGGAGAAAGGAGAAGGGATGAGAAATTCGTAGGGTAGGGGTCTCCTTTTATAGTTGCAAGGAGTGGGGGTATTTTGGGCATTTCAACATCAAAAACATTAATTCAAGACCTTTGGTGACGAATTTATCTGTCAGTAAAGGCCTGAACATGGCCGACGTGTGCGAGCCCACTCACCTTCAGCGCCTCAAATGTATGCGCACATTCACGCACGCTCAGCCATCCAATCAAGAGATCGGACGGCTTAAACTGCTCCTCTCCAGCGCCACGCGCCCGCGTGCGATCAGGCATTCGCGCTATGCATCTGATCGCGCATGGGCGCTATCAGTTGATCTGTGTCGCTCGATGAGAATCACACGGCCCCGATTGTGCACCCGCACGCTCTCTTGTCTTGATTTGGAGGCCAGGCGGGATTCGAACGCGTGCCCATCAGAATTCATAGGGCACTGGACCAACACACTGTGGGGGCATCTTTGCCTCGTTTAGGAATTAGGCGTGCACGATCTGCGACTATTGGATGGAGATCCAACAACCCAAATCGTCCACGCCTTTGCCTTCAGACATTGAACGGAGGGGGGGCGGCCGGTGCTGGACGGCTATGATGGTGCCACGTGGCACCATCTAAGTCATCCATCTTCTGAGCCACGGGTGTCGGATTGGATCGATTTTTGCACCTTTAGTCTACGATCATCAATCCAAACCCATCCGTGTGGTTGGATTTGTCGTCTGAGGTGCGGATTAACACCATCTTGGCCCTTGATCTTTAGGGTTCCTCAGTCTCTATCTAGCGCTACGGATGTCCGATCAAGGCGATCTTGGAGTCGTTGAACTCCAATCGTCACCCTGATCAGATTCGTATGGTTGGATCTTTAATCCGAGGCCCCGATAAAAGGTCACCCTAACCCTGACCATAAAAGGAGACAATTACTATACAATTTATACAACTTCACCTAAATGCATGATTATGCATGTTATACAATATTTACAATGTATAATGCTAATGTGACACTACGAACATGCATTAATAGACATTTTAGGTTAATCAAATTTATGCACATCACACCCCCATGCCTATCTTCTGCTAGTCCCTAGCAAAAACTACATGCTATTTATAAAAGAATTAGGTTGGATTACTTGGGCACAAATCATTTTCAACATTAAGAAATTTTTTTACTTAGGACCTGAACTTTCTAAGACACAACAACGCCCGGGTATCTGCCAAAATGCAGACTGCCTCAAGCCCTTGCCTTATTCAAAGAAAGATCTCTTTTTCTCTTTTTCTTCTTTTCTAATTTTTTTTGGATTTTTGAGTTCAGGGTTACAGAGCGGTTTTCTATGACCACTCAACCCGCTCAAGACTTGATGAGAACCCTAAGTTCTAAGCATTGTTTAGTGAAAGTGATAGACTCGATCGATAGTCAGAATGGACTTCGAGTTTCTACGCCCCTAGGTGATCCTAAAAAGAAATCTGCCTGAAGTTGTATCTATACGACCGGTAGCTTTTTCCCTACTTTTATTTTTTATGGGGTCAACACAAGGGTGAGTCCAGTGTATATCTCCCTGGCTTATTCTACGTCTCCGCTTCTTTCTAAGTGTTTTAGGAATTTTTATGTGCATTTCTTGAGTTGGGTTCTGGACAACCGGTTGATGAGCTGTTACCATCGACAACTTACCAGACATACTCGTGTGGCGAAGTGTGGCTTATTTCTTTTGTTTCTTTTTCTTTCTTTTCTTTTTTTTCCTTTTTCTTTTTCTTTTCTTTTTAACTTTATTTTTCTTTTTAAGTAGGTGGCTTCCCTGGTCTAAGATTTACCTAAAGGCAGTAAGAAAAGAGTGACCCTATGACTGGGCTCTGGACAACCTGCCTATGGGCTATTACCCATGATAACTTGTCAGTCATATCTCCCTAGAAGGTTCATTAGCTACCCAATTTCCGTTAAAACCATCGAACAATGAGTCAGTGACGAATAGTGTGTAGATGCTTAAACTTAAAGTTCCCTCAAATCAAAGGGCGGGTTAATAAGTTGTGTACTTATCACCCAAACTTATTTAATCAAATTAAGATAAAATTCAGGATGGCGAGGAATCGATAAAAAAATCCACATTTTAGTGGATACCTGGGCTGATTAAGCCCAAAGACATGAAGGGTCATAGTGTTCAAATCCTATTGTAATATTTCCTAAGATTGAAAGTTCCTAATGTCCAAGTATTCCTTCCTAATTCAAATATTATATATATATATAAGAAAATAGGTAGAATTTACAAAAATTCCACAGAGCTGACAAAATAATTCAAAAATGAATCCACCCCCCATGCCTAGCTGATGCAATGTCCACATTGAGAATAAAAGACATGAAAGGAAGGGTAGAATGTAGAAGATATCACCTGAATATGAAGCTCGGGTCAGCTTTAAGTCAAACTGTATAACTGCTAAGTTTAATGCCGTCAGCCAGGCAAAGTCCAACCAAAGAGGTCACAACATGGCTAGAGCAACCATGTCTGAGATGGGTTCTGGAATAGTACGATCAATAACAAGCTTCAAACATTGACCATTGACTTTGAATGAATTACCCGTCTTCGAGTCAGAGATTTGAACAACCCCATTTGAAAATATCTGATCAATAATGAACAGGTTGTTCCATTTCGACCTAAGTTTGCCAGGAAAGAGCTTAAGTCAAGAATTGAATAGCCAGACCTTCTGGTTCGGCTCAAAGCTCTTGCAAGAAATGAATTGGTCGTGAATAGCTTTGGTCCAAGCCTTGTAGATCTTCATATTCTCATATGCGTCATTTCTAAGCTCCTCCAACTCAGATTGTTGGAGTTTCCTGGTCTTCCCGGCTGAACTCAGATCTAAATTGCACTGCTTGATTGCCCAGAATGCCCTATGTTCAATTTCTATGGGTAAATGGCACTCCTTTCCATACACTAGACGAACAGAGACATGCCGATGGGAATTTTATATGCCGTACGGTAGGCCCAAAGAGCATCCTCAAGCTTTTGAATCTAGTTTTGGCGATCAGGCCTAACCATTTTCTGCAGAATATTCTTGATCTCCCGATTGGAGATCTCAGCCTGTCCATTCGTCTGGGGATGGTAAGGTGTGGAGATTCGGTCATTAACCCCGTATTTTGCCAGCAAATTACGGAACTGGGCATTAGTGAAATAAGTGCCACCATCGCTAATGATAGCCCTCGGAATCCCGAACCGACTGAAAATGTTCTTGACAAAATCTATGACCACCTTGTGGTCATTAGTTCGAGTGGGAATAGCCTCGATCCAATTGGACACATAATCAACAGCGACAAGAATGTACTGATGTCCAAATGAAGGGAGGAAGGGTCCCATGAAATTGATGCCCCAAACGTCAAAGATTTCGATGGGAAGAATCGAGTTTAGGGGCATCATGTCTCTCTTGGTTATGCTCCCAAGTGCCTAGCATTAGAAACACGACCTCGAGAATTCCTGGTCATCCTTGAATAAAGACGGCCAATAAAATCCAGATTGCAAAATTTTTGCAACCGTCTTTTTCCCAGAGAAGTGTCCACCACATACAAATGCATGGCAGAACTCGAGTATACTCTTGAATTCATTCTCCGAAATGCATCGGCGAATAATTTGATCAGAGCCGATGTGGTATAGTTCAGGGTCCTCCCAGAAGTAATATTTGGCCTTAGATTTGAGTCTATCCTGTTGTTGCTTGGTCTAATCCTGGGGGATTTGACCAACGACCAAATAATAAACGATATCAGCAAACCATGGGGTTTGGACACTTGAAACTATAAGGATGGTCTCGTCCGGAAAAGTGTCAGCAATCAGAATGTTCGGACGAGAAGAATCACTCAGGAGTCTCAACAGATGGTCCGCCACCACATTCTGTACCCCAGATTTATCCTTGATTTCAAGATCAAATTCTTGAAGCAAAAGAATCCAATGAATAAGCTGAGGTTTGGCATCCTTTTCGGCCAAGAGATGTCTCAAGGCCGAGTGGTCAGTATATATGATGACGTGAGACCCTAAGAGATAAGCCCTGAATTTCTCCAAAGTAAAAACTACAGCTAGTAATTCCTTCTCTGTAACAGTGTAATTCCTCTGGGCCTCGTCCAGAGTTTTACTAGCGTAGTAGATGACAGAGGGCTTCCTATCAACTTTCTGACCCAAAACAGCCTCGACTGCGTAATCAAAAGCGTCGGTCATGATCTCAAAAGGGGTTGTCCAAACCGATGGTTGCAACACCGGAGCACAAGTGACTGCCGTTTTAAGAAAATCAAATGCCTTAAGGCATGATTCGTCAAAATCAAATGGCGTTTCTTTGGCGAGAAGATTTCTCAGAGGATGAGAAACCTTCAAAAAGTCCTTGATGAATCTCCTGTAGAATCCCACATGACCAAGAAATGATCGAATTTGTTTGACAGATGTGGGAGGAGGAAGTTTAGAGATAGTATCAACCTTAGCTTTGTCCACTTCGATTCCCCATTCAAAGATTACATGACCCAAGACGATGTCTTCTTGTGTCATGAAATGACTCTTCTCCCAGCTAAGGACCAGTCTTGTTTTGATGAAACATTTAAGAATCATTTCAAGATTAGCTACACAAGAGTCAAACGATTCTCCAAAAATAGAGAAATCGTCCATGAAGAATTCCATAAATTCTCCCACCATGTCAGAGAATATGGCCAGCATACACCTTTGAAAAGTCGTAGGTGCATTGCATAAGCCGAATGGCATCCTACGGAAAGCAAAAGTTCTGTAGGGACATGTGAAAGTCCTTTTTTCCTGATCCTCGAGATGGATAGCGACTTGGTTATATCCCGAGTAGCCATCAAGGAAACAGAAGTACTTCTGCCCGGCTAGTCTTTCAAGGATTTGATCAATAAAAGGCAAAGGGAAATGATCATTTTTCGTGGCTATGTTCAACTTCCTATAATCGATACAGACCCTCCAAGAGGAAGCTGAACGAGTTGTGACGGATTCTCCTTTCTCATTAGTCATAAAGGTAATCCCGGCTTTCTTGGGAACAATTTGCATGGGACTTACCCAAGGACTATCAGAGATCAGATAAATGATTCCTGCATCGAGCCACTTAATAATCTCCTTCTTGACCACTTCTCACATATTCGAGTTTAATCTCCTATGCATCTGGCAAGAAGGGCGGGATCCATCTTCCAAAAATATTCTGTGATTGCAATAAGATGGCTCGATCCCCCTAAGGTCATGAATAGTCCAACCAATTGCCTCCTTGTTCCTTCAGGACCTTAATTAGTTTAATCTCCTGCTCCTTTGTTAATTTAGCACTGACAATCACAGGGAGAGTCTTATGTGGTCCTAAAAATTGATATTTCAGATTTTCAGGTAATGGTTTCAGTTCAAGCTGGGGTGGGTTGATGATTGAAGGTAAGGAAGATGCTAATGAAGACTCATCAAGAGGAAGAGGTTGAGAGTGAACAAAATCAATAACCTCTTCAGAATATCACGGGTCTGCCATAGAGGGTTGCGGGTCCAATTCAACATCAAAGGAGGAACTTTCAAATGCAGAAACCATCATACAAGTTCTAATATTCACATTATCATCCTCAAGTTCCTCAATAAATCCACAATACTTAAATTTATTAATCACCTTAAAAATATCCAATTTCATTCTTTGATCCTCAAAAGCAATTTCCATGCTATCACTTTCACAGTTAATATTGGCCTTGGCGGTAGCCAAGAACGGACACCCCAAAATGATGGGCATGTTCCTCAGATTTTCAAGTACATCCATGTCAAGGACAAGGAAATCTACAAGAAAATAGAAATCCTTAACCTTAACAATAACATCTTCAATAACGCCTCGTGGATTTCTAATCAAACGGTCTGCTAACTGTAGTGTTATTGAAGTCGATCGAAGTTCAACTAATCCAAACTTCTCGTAAAGAGAAGTCGGAATTAGGTTAATAGATGCACCCAGATCTAGTAGTACTCTATCAAAAGTATAATCTCCAATGACACAAGAAATCAAATGAGCACCTGGATCTCCCTTTTTCTGAGGGAGGTGGTGCAGGATAACAGAACTAGCCTACTCAGAGAGTACCACCTTCCTCGGAACAGATTCTCTAGACTTACGCTTCTATGTACATAAATCCTTTAAAAATTTTGCGTAAGCCGGTATATGTTTGATAGGGTCGAAGAGCAAGATATTGATCTCGACATGCTTGAAAATATTCAGAAGCTCCTCATTACTATCAACAAACTTCTTCCTTGATCTAATCAGGGCCTCAAGAAAAGGAACATGAGTCGGATCTTTGGAATCAAGTTCCTGAGCCTTGATTTCTTCTCCAGAGTTCTTTCTCTCCTTAGGTTCTTCAAGATTCAGTAAATCAGAACAATGTGGTTGTGGATCCTGAGTTTATTTACCACTCCTCAAAGTAACAGAATTAGCAGAAGTGTACGGATTTAGGTCTTAGGGAGGGCTAGGAAAGATTGGAGGGGCTTCATTAGCCAAGAACCGTTGATTTATGGAAGAAGAAGAAGATGAAGGACCCTGCTCAACCACCTGAGCATGTGCATGTGGGTCCCTCTGATTCCCATACCTATGGGCTTGATTGCCTGGATTCTGGATATTACATGGGTTGGGTACGGGTTGAGATGGTAGAGATCCGGGTTGACGAGAATTAGCAATGAACCCAGTTTGCAAGTTGTCCAATGAGTTTTTCATTTGCTGCATGAGCTGGAGCATAGATCCTTGCATCTCTACCATTTGTCGGTTCAAATCAGCCTACCTTACAAGTTGACGGGCATTCCAAGTTGGCTGATTGACCTGATTCAGGGGCAACTGAGTGTAAACATGACCCTGACCCATTGGTCGTTGCAGAGCATAGTTGCTGGATCGAAATTGGGTCTGCTACCCCAGATTTTTCCAGGAGAAGTTAAGGTGGTTCCTCCAACCCGGATTATAAGCATTGGATTCAGGGTTGTATCTAACATTCTCCTATACAGCATAGACATCCTCATAGGGTGAGGATGGAAAGAAAGAAAGAGAGGGATCAGAGAAATTGGGATCAAAGACCCCAGTTTGGAACCTGTGGGGTTCCGAATAATGTTGGCTCACAGGTTGAGTCGCATCAAGTTAATTCACGAACTCCTGTCCAAAAAGAGCTCGCGATGAATGGAATCCCGAATTCTGGGATTGAGTGGATCGAGAGTTGTTCATTGAGTTTCCAACCATCCACTCCTCCATTCTCTTAGCAACCAAGTCCACCTTATCAAGTTTATTACAAATTAATTCCATATTGAATGAATGAGTCGTGGACTTCATTAACATTCAATATGGGTTGCTGGGACCAGTTAAAAGTATCCATGGAGGCATGACTGATCGAATTCTCACTCATCTCCTCAAACAAATCGTGCGCACTATCTGCATCTTTGTTGAAGAAATTGCCTCCACAAGAAGCGTCCACATGATTTCTAAGTTTCTCAGTCAGCCCATGGTAGAAGATCTGCACAAGTTGCCATTTCGGCACCTTGTGGTGTGGACACCTCCGTAATAGGTCCGGGAATCGCTCCCAGGCCACATTAAACTGCTCCCCTAGCCGCTGGGTAAAGGTAGTGATTGCCCATCTCAAGGCATTGGTACGTTCGACTGGGAAGAATTTCTTCAGAAAGGCCGATTTCAGCTCATTCCAAGTTGCAATTGGTCTTCCTATTGTCCTGTACCAATGCGTGGCCTTATCCCTAAGAGAGTGGAGGAAGAGCCTCATGATCATTTGCTCCTCATTCACTTTTTGTGCCTTGGTGGTCTAGACCAAAGTGGTCAAGTCTTCCAAGTGCTGAAATGGATCTTCGGAGCCAAGCCCATGATAATGTTTGATCAGGCTTAACACCTGAGGCTTGATTTCTACGTCTCCAACCGAAATCTGGATGCCGGGACATTCCCCGTAATTTGAAGGATCATAAAAATCCTTCAACGACTAAGTGCCCTACATTCTCTGGAACCATTCTTGCATTCTCTGCTTTTGTTTCAGCTGCCTTTGAAATACCTCCTGTGGATCCTGAGGCAGAGGAGGCTGTTGATTGGCCATGGGATCAATTTGGCCAAAATCCAATCTACTCCTCCTAGAATACTCTAGTGGTCCTTCCAATCGGGGGTTCAATGACCTCCTTCCCAGCATAAACTAGGAAAAGGTCAGAAGGACTGCGGATAAGAACCCTACAATACAACAAAACAAGCTTGTCCTTAAGTGGGGTAGCCTAAGGGTCTACAGACTCTCAGAACCCGCCTTAAGATTATATACGATTTACTCTACTTTGTCTGCTCAATCCAACCAGTTAGAAGGAGGGACTGGGGAGAAGGTTCTTCCTTCGGCTTGGGCCTCCGGTTCCTAGTGTACTCCCCAGCCGCAGTCGTTTGACACTACTCCCCTAGCTAGACATCAGATTGATCAATACAAGCAGGTTAATCGTAAATAATCTCAGACTAGGCCCCAAAGAGCGAATCAGTCCTTAAGGCCAACGTCTACTTGAATTTATTTAAGCCTACGATTGTAGTGCTTATGGAATGTGGTAGGCCCTTAAAATGGGTTGTGCCCTTAATGATCAATTGAGTATGTGTAAGTGCGTGCACAACCAGAGTTTTCAGGCAAGATTATTTGTGATGAGTAGACTTTAATGTTCAAATCTTGCTTAAGTAGCTTTTAGGGTTTAGAATTAGGTTTAATTCAATCAAGTTTGAGACAAACCAAGTTTTCAAGCACAGGTGAAGATCGCTTTCCTTTTTAAATCAGAGATAAAGTGGAGTGCTTGGTATGAACCTAGATTGAAAACCCTAAGAGGAAGCTTCTTGGTGAGTTGATTTTAGGTTGAGTGGTGCAGCCCAAACAACCCAAATAATTGGCCACAATTACACCACTGAGTAAGCCACACAAAATGATTAACCTAGAATGATTTCTACTCTTTTATGTGTTGATTTTTGTGTACCGATTCCACAGATCAGAATCCAATTGAGAAGAAGAAAATCAATTAGGTTAAGTACCTTGAATGTGAATGTATGTTGCGTGTATGTTAAATTACCCCACAAGAACATTTTTTTTATTTTTTTTTATACGAGGGTGAAATGAATGTGGGTGGAAATCCAATCAACCAAACTAATCCTAGGATTTTTGCAAACACCTAGGTTAATTGGAGTTTGAATTAATGTGATGAAATGAAATCTATGGAGGGGGAAGAATGGGGAGCACTTACAGTTGTCTTCAACTACACTTTACTCCGATCTACCGCTTGACAATTCCTTAATAGAGGTATCTGCAAAATAATAGACACGAGATAAAGCAAGTTAAAAAACAGTAAAGTACGTGAAATGCGAAAAGAAGATCGAAAAATCGTTGCCTCCTGACGTGCTCTTGTGCGTGTGTGTTAAGAGGTGTCGTTATAGTTGCACTTGATACGTCGGTTTTAAAAGAAGTAAACAGAAGTGAGTCCGAGTGTCGGTCTCAGGGAGGCGTGGAAATCGAATTTTGTTTATCACTTGTTGTCACGAAAAAGGCGGAGTTTTGCTTGCGAAATAGACGATTTTGAAAAGCGAGAGCAAGAGAGAGAGTTTAGGGTTAGAAAGCTCTTGGTTTTGATCATGCACTTTGAACAGGAATTAAAATGACGATTGAACGGAGAGTAGTTTCATTAAACATGCATTCATTGTTCATAGTTTACAACATTAAATACATGCTTCAACAAAAGTAAATGAAAGCATAAAAGAGAGAGAGAGAGATAGAGAGAGAGTGGAGAGCGACGAGGCAGCCACGGTGGTGGAGGAGGCTCCGTCGGCAGCTCGTCGTCTCCGGCGATTACAAAAGTGCCTAAAGCTAGCTAAGAGAGGAGTGGAGTGGTTGAAAGGGGGAGAGTATGCATTGAATGGTGGTAGAAGGGGGTTTAAATAGAGTTAAGGGCTTCCTAAAAGAAGAATGGGCTTTAGGGACATCCGGAGCGTCGCTAAAACCGCTTCCACAAACGTCGGTGAAGCCCTCCTGCCGCCGGTCAGCTGCCCGCCCCAGTCTTCCTCTTCGCGCGATCCGTGGCCACTGAACGAGAGCCGTCCGATCAAAGATCGGATGGCTGAGAGCCTTCTGCGCCCGCGCTGAGATCGCGCCTTGGGCGCGCGTGTGCGCACGCGTTTCCGCCCGACGTGCGCGTGCGCGTGGGCGCGCGTGGGCGCTCGCGAGCTGTCGTCGTGCCGCGTGGCGAGATCCTGGCCGCCCGCTACTGATCGGGCGGCCCAATTTTTTTCGCGCCCTTCGCTCGCCTTCGATTTCTGCTCCGCGCGACTCGAACGCGCGTCGCGGCAATGCGGGCGTGCGCGCTAACCGTTGCGCCACGCCTGCGCTTTGTCGCGGCGACCGCGGGCGAGCGCGCGGATCTCGGTCGTTCGATCGAAGATCGACGGCCGAGATTTGTCCTTGGCCGGCTGAGGGTGTGCGAGCGGTGGGGGCTGGCTGACGTGGCGCTCTCTGGGTCGTTGATCTCCATATCAACGGTCAGAATTTCTTGGGCCCATTGTGGGAGCTCCGGATGTCGGATTTGGCCGATCTTGAGTCCGTTGGACTCCGTTCGTCGTTCTGAATCCATCCGTGCAGTCCGATTGCTCATCTGAGGCCTACTTTGACAAATGCTTTACACAAATGGTCATTAATACAGTTTATAAGCAATCTTGGTACTTGATGCATGCAATGCTCCTATTCTACTTATGTTGTGCCTTTTATTCTAAAGATGGGCCATATTCAACCTAATTACTACCCCCTTGTGTGGTGTTATCATACCCCCATGCTTACTCCTTGCTAGTCCCTAGCAAGCTTTATTCTAGCCTTTATTTCCTTGGGGAATTCAAGAAGTAATTGCTTAGGCACTTCGTTACTTGTCAATAAGAGGAAATATATGAAGATCTTAATCTACAAAGACTAAGCAGCGCCCGGGTCTGCCAAAATACGAATCGCCTGAATCCTTGCTTTGTATATATAACTATACATATGTATACGTGTATATATATATATATGTTTTTTTAGAATTTTCGGAATTCAGTGTGGGTTGGTAACTTTTTACGGCTACCCAACCCACCCAAAACTCGGTCAAAACCCTAAGTGCTAAGCATCTTGGTGTGAATGTTGTGATAGACTCACTTAACGGTAATTGAGACAGACTTCGAGTTTCTACGCCTCTAGGTGACCAAAAAAGAAAATAAATTTTTTCCTGAAGGTGTATTTGTTCGATTGGTAGCTTTCTCCCTATGTTCCTTTTACTTGGGGTCAACACAAGGATTTTCCAGTGTATATCTCCCCGGCTTGTACTACTTCCCCACTTCTTCCTTAGGTGTTTTGGTCTTTTTTGTGCAATTATTAAGCTGGGCTCTTGACAACCGACCAATGGGCTGTTACCCACGATCACTTGCCAGCCATACTTGTGCGGTGAAGTGTGGTTTATTTTCTTTTCTTCTTCCTTTTTTTTTTTTGTAGGTGGCTTCCCTGATCTCAAATGTACCTAGGGGCAGCGAAAAAGAAATGTCCTGTGGCTGGGTTCTGGACAACCTACTAATGGGCTGTTACCTACGACAACTTGCCAGCCATACCACCCTAGAGAGTTCATTAGCTACCCAATTTCTGTCAAAATCTCCGAGAAGTGAGTCTGTGCAAAAATGTGTGTAGATGCTTAGACTCAAAGTTTTCCTGAGTTAGAGGGTGAGTTGATAAGTCGTATACTTATTACCTTATTTAGTAGGTGGATTAGAATAGCTTAAAGTTGCAAGGATTCGCCACTAAATCCATATTTTAACAGATACCAGGGCTGATTAAGCCTGAAGGCCTAAAAAGTCTAAGTGTTTAAGTTCTTTTTGTATTATTTCCCACTATTGACAAGTTTCTAATGCCTAAGTTTTCTTCCTAAATTCAATTTTTTTTTTTTATTCAAACTGATTAATTAAGCTCAGGATTATGCAATTTACCATCCCCCCCATGCTTAAGTTGGACAATGTCCTCATTGGCAAATACATGGATGCAAAAGGGTTAAAAAAAATAGTACCTGAGTGACGTAAACTACCAGATCAGTCTGAATCCTCTGGGTTGCCTCCCAGGAAGCGCTGAGTTTAACGCCTCCAGCTGGGCGATGCGTGGTGTCAGCCCTCAATGAGGGTGACACTTTCCTTGGGGGGGTACCTGGGCCAGGAAATGCTTCAATCTTTGACCATTGACTGTAAAGGTGTGCCCGGTGTTAAGATCCGCGATTTCAACCGCCCCATTAGAATAGGGCTTGACCACCCGAAATGGTCTTGTCCATTTGGACCTGAGTTTCCCTGGGAAGAGTTTCAGGCGTGCATCAAACAGCCAGACTTGTTGGTTCGGCTCAAAGGTTTTTCTATGAATAAGTCGGTCGTGGACGACTTTCATTTTCTCCTTATATAGCCGACTATTGTCAAAGGCGTCCCGACGAATTTCTTCGAGCTCAGATAATTGAAGCATCCTTTGCGCTCTGGCTAACTGGGGATCCATGTTACATTGCTTGACAGCCCAGTAAGCCCGGTGTTCCAATTCGACAGGGAGATGGCAAGCTTTTCCAAAGACCAAGCGATAAGGCGACATACCTATCGGGGTCTTAAAAGTGGTCCTGTATGCCCACAGGGCATCATCGAGTCGAGTGGACCAGTCTTTCCTGTCAGGTCTCACAGTCTTCTGTAAAATGTTCTTGATTTGTCTGTTTGAGACCTCAGTCTGCCCATTTGTTTGTGGATGATACGGGGTGGCAATGCGGTGGTTTACCCCATATTTTCTAAGTAGGGCACGGAATTGGGAATGGATAAAATGGCTTCCACCATCACTGATCATGGCCTTGGGTATTCCAAACCGGGAAAAGATGTTCTTCTTCACAAAGTCCATGACCGTCTTGTGATCGCATCGTCGAGTGGTGACCGCTTCAATCCATTTGGAAACATAGTCTACCGAGACCAGGATGTACTCGAAGCCGTTGGATGGTGGAAAGGGGCCCATAAAATCGATACCCCAAACGTCGAAGATTTCGACAATCAAAATGGGCTGAAGGGGCATCATATCTTTCTTGGTCATGGTCCCCAGTGTTTGGCATCGTGAGCAAGTCTTGGCAAAGATGTGTGCATCCTTAAATAGGGACGGCCAATAAATTCCAGACTGCAAAACTTTTGCAGCTGTTTTCTTGCCAGAGAAATGGCCGCCACACGCTTGGTCATGACAAAAGGCAAGCACACTCTGAACTTCATCTTCGGGGATGCACCTCCTGATGATCTGATCAGCACAGAGGCAAAACAGCATGGGATCATCCTAGAAATAGTGCTTGGCCTCAGCCAAGAACCTGTCTCATTGCTGTCTGGACCAGTTGTGCGGGGTTTGTCCTATAACCAGGTAGTTGACATAGTCAGCATACCATGGCATTTTCTTGTCTTGCACGGCTAGGATGTGTTCATCAGGGAAGGTATCAAATAGAGGTAGGGAGGGTTTAATGTGGTCTGGATGAAGTCTTAACAGGTGGTCAGCCACCACATTTTTCGATCCGGCCTTATCTCGGATTTCCAGGTCAAATTCCTGCAAAAGCAGGATCCATCTGATGAGCCTGGGTTTTGCCTCCTTTTTGGCCAACAGGTGCCAGATGGCTGAATGGTCGGTGTAGATAGTCACATGGGATCCCAGTAAGTATGATCGGAATTTTTCCAGTCCAAAGACTACAGCGAGCAACTCTTTTTCTGTGACCATATAATTACGTTGCGCCTCGTCCAACATTTTGCTCGCGTAGTAGATCACCACGGGCTTCTTGTCTTGCCTTTGTCCCAGGACAGCACCTATGGCAAAATCTGATGCGTCACACATAATCTCAAAATCCTGGGACCAGTCTGGGGGTTGAAGTACAGGTGCCATGGAGACTAAGTCCCGGAGGGGTGTGGTAAGCCTGGATGCAATCAGGAGACATGTGGAAAGTGGCGTCGTTGGCTAGAAGGTCGATCAAGGGTTTGGAAAGTTTGGAAAAGTCTTTGATGAACCTTCGGTAGAAGCCAACATGTCCTAGGAAAGAGTGAATCTGCCGGATCGAACTAGGTGGAGGAAGTTTGGAAATTAAATCAACCTTAGCTCGATCTATCTTGATGCCCCTATGCGAAACGATGTGTCCGAGGACAATTCCTTCTTGAACCATAAAATGGCTCTTTTCCCAAGTTAACCTCGATACATCGTTTCAGGATTTTCTCCAAGTTTCTCAAACAATGGTCAAATGAATTCCCAAATACAGAGAAATCATCCATAAAGACCTCCACGTATTCACCCACCATTTCTGAAAAAATTGCTAGCATGTAATGCTGGAAGGTCGCAGGTGCGTTGCATAACCCGAACAGCATTCGACGAAATGCAAACATGCCATACGGGCAAGTGAATGTGGTCTTTTCCTGATCTTCCGGAGCAATTGCGACTTGGTTATATCCTGAATATCCATCCAGGAAGCAAAAATACTTCTGCCCTGCCAATCTTTCAAGGATTTGGTCAATGAATGGCAAGGGGAAGTGGTCCTTCTTAGTGGCTTCATTAAGCTTCCTATAATCAATACACACCTGCCATGCGGTGGTGGTGCGGGTGGGGATGGATTCACCATGATCATTAGTGACAACGGTGAGCCCAGCCTTCTTTGGAACCACTTGAGTGGGGCTCACCCAGGGGCTATCAGAGATAGGGTAGATGATGTCGGCGTCAAGCCACTTGATAATTTCTTTTTTAACGACCTCCCGCATGTTAGGGTTTAACCGTCTCTGCATCTGACGGGAAGGTCGGGCCCCATCTTCCAGGTAAATCTTGTGGGTGCAATAGGTGGGGCTAATTCCTCTTAGATCCGAGATGGTCCAACCAATGGCGGCCAGATGTTCTGAAAGAGTTGCAGTCAACCTTAGTTCCGGATCCTTGGTTAGATGGGAATTAATAATCACTGGGAAGGTCTGGTCAGGTCCCAAGAAGACGTACTTGAGATTCTCGGGCAATGGTTTAAGTTCAGGTGCGGGTGGGACCACAGTCGATGGGAATGGAAATGGTGGCAGTTGATCAACATCGATCTCTTCAAATGGTGTCATGTGATGGTTTTCAGCTTTACAGAGGTCCATGGGTAAGCCTGGTGACGAGTCGGAACCGTCACTACGGGTTTGGTGGTCTGAGATAAAACTGAGGGTAAGGCATTCCTCGATTAAAGTTTCCACGGGATCATGTTCCTCAATGTAATCACAATCAAAAGACTTTGTCGCCCGGAAGATATCCAATTGCATTTTCCTATCTCCGAAGGTGATTTCCATACATCCCGTGTCGTAGTCGATGTTTGCTTTAGTCGTAGCTAAGAAAGGTCTGCCTAAGATTATGGGTGCGTTCTGTAATTTTTCAGGGACCTCCATGTCTAGCACCAAAAAGTCGATTGGGAAATAGAAGTCCTTGACCCGTACAATTACGTCCTCGACAACCCCCTTCGGGGTTTTCAGTGATCTATCTGCCAGCTGGATGGTGACAGGGGTTGGTGCCAGCTCCCCAAAACCAAATTGGTGGTACAAAGTTGTTGGAATTAGGTTGATAGAAGCACCTAGGTCCAGGAGCGCTCTATCAAATGTCATGTCCCTGATATTGCAGGAAATCAGGGGCGCTCCTGGGTCAGTTCTTTTGAGTGGAAGGTTGCTTGATATCACGGAACTCGCTTGCTCAGAGAGTACAACCTTCCTAGGTGCTTGAGGTCTCGGCTTACGCTTGGGTGTACAGGCATCCTTTAAGAACTTGGCGTAAGCGGGGATGTGTTTGACGGCTTCTAGGAGCGGAATATTAATCTATACTTGCTTAAAAATCTCCAACAGCTCCTCAGTTTCCACAGCATTCTTCTTTTTCTTAATTGTTTCCAAGGCCTCAGGGTAGGGTGTCTGAATGTGGACTGGTTCCATGTCTGGGTCCTTGGTTGGTGCCTCTTCTGAGTCGGGTATTTCAACAGGTAAAGTCTCTGGGAGAGTCGGCCATTTGGGATCCTGGGTTTTGGTGCCGCTTCTCAAGGTCACAGCATTTGCAGAGGCATTAGGGCCATGGGGTGATCCTTGAGAAGACGAGGATGAAGAAGCTCCAAACCCAGGAGGTGTTTGTGGGGCTGGCTGGACCATGTGAGCCTGCCCGGGGTTGCCTTGGAACCCTTGCGAATTGGGGCCTCTATTAATTATGTTTCGCGGGTTCGGTTGTGGTTGGGAAGGTAGAGATCCTTGCTGTTTACAGTCCAAGAGTTGGCTTAACTATCCCTTTACCAAGGCCATTTCTTCCTGATGTTTCTGGTTCATGTCAGCTATCATCTTTATTAGGGTGTCCATTTGGTTTTGTGGGGGAGGGGCCGCCCTATTCTGGTTATATTGGGGTCTAGCTGGTGTTCCTTGCTGATAGGGATTCAAGTGTGGCTGCTGGTTTGGCCTAGGCTGGTTTTGAAATTGCGGTGGTTTCTGGTTCGTCCAACCAAAGTTGGGATGGTTATGCCAGCCAGTGTTGTAAGTGTTGGAGAAAGGGTCAGGTTTCGCATAACCTTGGATAGCTTGCACATCTTCTAAGATAGCCGATGTTGATGAAGAGGGAAGGGAGTAATCAAGGGTCGAGGGAGCAAAGGTCCCTCCCTGGAACATGGTTAGGGGTTGTTCCAGGTTCAGTTGGGTAAAGGGTTGGACCAGGTCAACATTATGTGCTCCCTTTGCTAGGGAGAAAGTCTGCAAGGGGTTCCTGGTCTGGTTCAGTAACTCATCAATCTTTTTGTCCACCAATTCTACTCGATCCAACTTTTTGGCAATGATGTCCATGTCAACCATTCCAAAATTTACTTGTACCTCACAAATCCCGCCACAGGGTTGACTGGACCTGTTAAACTGGTTCATGGAGGCATTGTTGAGTGAATTGTCGCTCATAGACTCAAAGAGCTCAAACGCGCTCTCCTCATCTTTGTTTAGGAAGTTTCCCTCGCATGAGGCATCGACGAAGTTCCGTAGGTTGCTGTCCAGACCGTGGTAAAAGATCTGGGCCAATTGCCACCTTGGGACTTCGTGGTGTGGGCATTTCCTCAAAAGTTCATTAAATCTTTCCCACGCCTCATGAAATTGTTCCCCACCCTGGAGTGTGAAGGTAATGATAGCTCTTCTGAGGGCATTGGTCTTTCCTATGGGGAAGAATTTCTTTAAAAATGCATGCCTCAGTTCTTCCCAGGTGGTGATGGGTCTACCTAGGGTTCTAAGCCAATGAGAAGCCTTGTCTCTTAATGAGAAAGGGAACATCTTGATTAAAACAATGTCAAGGCTAATGTTCCTAGGTTTCACCGTTCGTGTTATGCAGTCGAGATCCTCTAGGTGTTGAAAGGGGTCCTCATTTGAGCTTCCATGAAAGTGGCTCTGGATCAAACTTAAGACGTTTGGTTTCAACTCCAAATCATCTCCCCCCTCGGGGATCCTAAGGTGTGGCTCGACTCTAATAGCAGAGGGATTATAGAAATCGCGGAGGGGTCTTGGCTGGTCCTGAAATGGGGGTAAATCAAGTGGTGGTTGCCCTGGTATGTCGTGGAAAGGTGGTGGTTGTTCTTGCGGGTTCTGTAACCGTTGTATGGCTTGCATGATGGTGTGGATTTGTTGTTGCTGAAGCCGATGGTTAGCATTGATTTGAGCTTGGATGATGGCCATAGTGTCTGGTGGGGGTTGATCTTCAGCCTCATCTACCCTAGGTTCAGCCATATTTTCAACAGAATTACGTCGCCTAGATTCCTGCCCCAAAACACACAATTCGGGATGCAGTGAGCGCCTCCCATGCATACACTAGAGAAGAACAGGAGGGGATGCGGAGGGCGACAGATGCGAGAAATGTGTTTCAATCAAGCACGCAAGCCTAATCCTTATGGTGTATTCCTTAGGAGACCTAGAAATCTCACAAAGGGTGATTAAGTCCGTAAGCACTGGACTCCCCTTCCCAAGGCTAATCTGGCCAGGTTGATTACGAGGGGATTGCAAGGAAGGTTCTTCCTTTGGCTTGCGCCTCCGGTTCCATAGACCCCACAACCGCGGTCGTTTGACACTGCCCGCAGCCTAGTCACCAGATTCTACCAAGGGAATGAAAGCCAAGTGCCTAGCAAACAAAACCTCTCCTTTTGAGACTTAACTCAGTCCTACCTAGGGCACGTCTACTCAGTTTTAGAGGGTTAGGATAGTGCTTGTGCTTAGGGTGATGTGATGAGGCGTTGATTGGGGTGGTGCCTCTTAATTTTCCACTTTCAAAGTGTGTGCTTCTAGCAAAACATGGTTTTCAAGCAAGGATTTGTTAAGATGTGGTGTCTTTTAGTGTTTCATCCTTACTTTAGTACATTTTTAGGGTTGACATGTCTTAATGTTTTCAAACAAGTTTCAGTGGGCATGTCAAGTTCTGCACACAACTTGGTGAAAGTAGATTTCCTTTTCTTTTGTAGAGGCTCTAAAACCCTAGTGTACTCATCCTAATGATCATGCAGCTTCTATTAGATGAGTTAGTTTTAGGGTTGAGTGGTGCGGCCCAGGTCAACTCATGGTGGCTTCGCAAACACCACTCAAGAAAAAGAAAAGAACACTCCAAGAATTTATTCAGCATGTTAGAGTACATTTTTTCGTGGGGTGATGTGTTAAGGATGTGGGTCAAGTAATCATACACCACGCCAATTTTTTTCAGTTTTTACAATTTTTTTTGCTTTTTCACGCAAGCAAACAATGAGAGACAAGTTACTCACTATCGGTCTTCGAGGCGCCTACTCCCTTGCTACCGTCGTGGAATGCATCGCTTCGCCGTCCATGCGCCGAATTCCTGCAACCGTCAAGTAAAAAGGAAAATAGGGCATTAGACGATGTGAGAATGAGTGTGGAATGGAGGTCATAAAACAAATCCGTTGCCTCCCCGGCAACGGCGCCAAAAACTGACGTGCTCTTGTGCGTGTGTGTTAAGAGGTGTCGTTATAGTCGCACTTGATATGTCGATTTTAAAAGAAGTAAACGAAAGTGAGTCCGAGTGTCGGTCTCAGGGAGGCGTGGAAATCGGATTTTGTTTATCACTTGTTGTCACGAAAAAGGCGGAGTTTTGCTTGCGAAATAGACGATTTTGAAAAGCGAGAGCGAGAGAGAGAGAGTTTAGGGTTAGAAAGCTCTTGGTTTTGATCATGCACTTTGAACAGGAATTAAAATGACGATTGAACGGAGAGTAGTTTCATTAAACATGCATTCATTGTTCATAGTTTACAACATTAAATACATGCTTCAACAAAAGTAAATGAAAGCTTAAAAGAGAGAGAGAGAGATAGAGAGAGAGTGGAGAGCGACGAGGCAGCCACGGCGGTGGAGGAGGCTCCGTCGGCAGCTCGTCGTCTCCGGCGATTACAAAAGTGCCTAAAGCTAGATAAGAGAGGAGTGGAGTGGTTGCAAGGGGGAGAGTATGCATTGAATGGTGGTAGAAGGGGGTTTAAATAGAGTTAAGGGCTTCCTAAAAGAAGAATGGGCTTTAGCGACATCCGGAGCGTCGCTAAAATCGCTTCCACAAACGTAGGTGAAGCCCTCCTGCCGCCGGTCAGCTGCCCGCCCCGGTCTTCCTCTTCGCGCGATCCGTGGCCACTGAACGAGAGCCGTCCGATCGAAGATCGAACTGCTGAGAGCCTTCTGCGCCCGCTCTAAGATCGCGCCTTGGGCACGCGTGTGCGCGCGTGCGTGGCGCTCGCGAGCTGTCGTCGCGCCGCGTGGCGAGATCCTGGCCGCCCGCTGCTGATCGGGCAGCCCAATTTTTTTCGCGCCCTTCGCTCACCTTCGATTTCTGCTCCGTGCGGCTCGAACGCGCGTTGCAGCGATGCAGGCGTGCGCGCTAACCGTTGCGCCACGCCTGCGCTTTGTCGCGGCAACCGCGGGCGAGCGTGCGGATCTCGGTCATTCGATCGAAGATCGACGGCCGAGATTTGTCCTTGGCCAGCTGAGGGTGTGCGAGAGGTGGGGGCTGGCTGACGTGGCGCTCTCTGGGCCGTTGATCTCCAGATCAACGGTCAGAATTTCTTGGGCCCATTGTGGGAGCTCCGGATGTCGGATTTGGCCGATCTTGAGTCCGTTGGACTCCATTCGTCATTCTGAATCCATCCGTGTGGTCTGATTGCTCATCTAAGGCCTGCTTTGACAAATGCTTTACACAAATGGCCATTAATACAGTTTATAAGCAATCTTGGTACTTGATGCATGCAATGCTCCTATTCTACTTATGTTGTGCCTTTTATTCTAAAGATGGGCCATATTCAACCTAATTACTACCCCCTTGTGTGGTGTTATCACCTCCCCGACAACGACACCAAAATGTTGACTGCGAAAAACTACACGTTCGCAATTGGATTTGAAAACCCGTCATTGTAGTTCAAGTCGCGAAGAAATCCATTCAACAAATAAAATTTATACCGAAAAATCTGTAAAGAAATTCTAGGTCGAACACAGGGAAGCTACGTCGATCTCAAAATCCGCAGTTATACCTTTTTTGTATTTTTGTTTAAAGGGCGAAATAATCACAATGGAAGCAATATAAACAACAAGAGAGAGAAAAAGAACAATCACTTGATATTGAATAATGTTTTTACAACTAGGAAAGCGAGAAATGATTACACTAGAAAGTGGGAAATTGTTACAACTAGAAAGTAGGAAATTCTACTCTAGAAAGCGAAAAAAGAAGTGAGAGAGAAGTTATCCTCCTTGACGATCACTTGGAGGATGAACCGGATGGGACAACACTTGGAAGATGGGGAACGGAGCAGGAAGAAGGACGAGGCAGGAGGAACGAGAACGAAGCAGCACGTCGTCGTCGTCGTAGGATTCGCTTCCGAAACGGGGGCGAAAACTTGATTTTAGCTCTTGAGGAGCATCCCTGGTGTGGGACAAGCTTCTCTTAAGCTTTGGAGAGGGAGAGAGGAGAAGGAAGGGATGAGAAATTCGTAGGGTAGGGGTATCCTTTTATAGTTGCAAGGAGTGGGGGTATTTTGGACATTCAACAACAAAAACATTAATTCAGGACCTTTAGCGACGGATTTATCCATCACTAATGGCCTGAATGTGGCCGACGTGCTCCCCCATTCACCTTCAGCGCCTCAAACGTATGCGCACATTCGCACGTGCTCAGTCGTCTGATCAAGAGATTGGATGTCTTAAACCACTCCTCGCCAATGCCACGTGCCCGTGTGCGATTGGGCATTCGCGCTACGCGTTTGATCGTGCGTGGGGGCTATCAACTGATCTGCGCTGCTCGATGCGAATCGCACGGCTTCGATTGCGCGCCTGCACGCTCGCTTGTCTTAATTTGGAGGCCGGGTGGGATTCGAACGCGTGCCCATCAGAATTCATAGGGAGCTGAACCAACGTGCTGCGGGGGCGTCTTTGCCTCTTTTAGGAATTAGGCGTGCGTGATCTGCGACTGTTGGATGGAGATCCAACAGCCCAGATCATCCACACCTTTGCCTTCAAACATTGAATGGAGGGGGGACAGCTGGTGCTGAGCGGCTATGATGGTGCCACGGGTGTCTGAATGAATCGATTTTCGTGTCGTTAGGGTGCGATCGTCAATCCAAACCCATCCGTGCGGTTGGATTTGTCGTCTGAGGTGTGGATTAACACCATCTTGGCCCTTGATCTTTAGGGTTCCTTGGTCTCTATCTGGTGCTACGAATGTCCGATCAGGGCGATCTTGGAGTCGTTGAACTCCAATCGTCGCCCTGATCAGATCCGTACGGTTGGATCTTCGATCTGAGGCCCTGATAAAAAGTCACCCTGTCCCTGACCATAAAAGGAGATAATTACTATACAATTTATACAACTTGAACTAAATGCATGATTATGCATATTATGCAATATTTACAATGTATAATGCTAATGTGACGGTGTTGGTTCAAGTTTTTCACCGTCGTCAGTCAAGAGGACTTCTTAGTTAATGGTAGTTGATTCTTTTATTTATGTTACCTTTAGTACTATTTTCTTTCATTATGTTCTCTCTTCCCTTTTATGATAGCTATGAATGATGATTGATGCTAAACAATTATTCCACTTTAGATTTTTTCTTCTCCGACATGCTCTATATATATGTGATGTTTTGCACTGTGCATGTATTTTTTTTTATGTTTATATGTTGGATGACCGAGATATTAAGACATTTCAAAAAGTGACTATGGTCCCTACTAGGGTGAGGGTGAGGGTTGTAATGGTATCAGATTAATGAGATTTTGTACGCAAGAAAAATCAAGTTTTGAAAACCCACCGTTGCAGTCGCGAAAAATCCACTAATCAAATAAAAATAACCAAAACTCTAGTGAGTCTCAGGTCGAACACAGGGAGGCGAATGTTTGATTTAAATCCACATTTATTTTTATAAAGCAGAGTAGCGGTTGAAATTAATCTACACGAGCTAAACTACTTCAAGAATAAACAATAGAAGAAAGAGAGAGAATAATACAAAGATAGAGAAAAATAGAGAAAGGATGAACAAGTCTTGCATCTAAATATACTAGAGTCTATTACAACTACTTAAAGAAAACAAATCTATACTAGAAAGCAATAAAAAGATAGGGATGAGAAAATCCTCCTCGATGGGCACTTGAAGGAAGAGCTGCATTGATGGAGTGCCTGGAAGATGATGGTGAGAGACTAGATGAGGGAGGATGAAGTCAGAGGACGGAGGATGAAGTAAGGAGGCATCGTAGCAGGATCCGCTTCCCGAATGGTAGTAAGAAGACCACCACGGGTGCTCCACGAAGGGGATGAGAAGATGGATAAAATTTTTTTTTTTTTACTCTAAAGGAGCATCTTGGGTTTGGGACTAGCTCCTTAGATCTTTGGAGAGGAGAGATTAACAGAGGAAGGGATGAAGAAATGTGTAGGAGGAATAGGCTATTTATAGGTACAGTCAAGGGGCAAAAGGGTCATTTAAGGCCTTTAAAATAAATGTAGGGCCTTTAGTGACGTTTATGCACTTCGTTAAAGGTTGCACATTGCTAAAGCACGTGTCAAAGGATAGCCATTCATTGCCAATCTAATGCTCCACACACGACCATGTCACACGACCGCTAATCTTCAGCCATTCGCACACACAACCAAGTGATGGCTCATCAAGGTCGTCTGATGGAAGATCAACAACTCAGATCGCTTCTCACCATGCCTTCACAACTTTCCCCCCCTCATCTCCCAGCACATCATCACACGCATGAGAAATCCACAGTCCTCTGCATGCCACGTCATCGCTACCACTGCCATTCGATGAGGATCGCACAGTCGAATTTAGTGCGCACCTCTCGCATGCTCAATTTGAGGTGGACGGGGACTTGAACCCATGCCCTTTCCTGAAAGTTTGAGCGTGCAACCACTACGCTGCCTTGCTTTTGCCTTTAGAGGATGTAAGGCGTGGGCAAGATTGAATCTCAACCATTGGATGGAAGATCCAACGACTGAGATAAATTGATGCTGATGAAGGAGAGCAGCGATGGTTGTTGGGGCATTTTGGATGGCTGGGATGGCGCCACGTGGTGCTATCCTAGCCGTTCAACTTCTTTGGCTTGTAGATGGTGCCACAGATGTTGGGTTGGATCGACTTTCATGCTGTTAGGCTACACTCATCAATCTGAACTCATATATGCGGTTGGATTTATCATCTAAAGTCTGAACCTTCACCACCTTGCCCCTTAGCCTCTGATCTTCCTCAAACTGCATCTGATGATACGGAGGTCTGATCAGGACGATCTCAGAGGTGTTGAACTCCGATTGTCACCCTGATTAGATCCATACAGTTGGATCTTCAATCTAAGGCCTCGAAATGATGTTGCTCTGTCCCCTTGCCATAAAGAGAGAATTAAGCTATAATTTGTACATCTTATTATAAATGCAGAATGATGCATGCTATGTAATATTTATAATGTTGAATGCAATTATGAGCCTAAGAACATGCATAAATAGATATTTTATGTGAAATAGAAGTGTTTACATCAGTATCAGAGCAAGGTTATCCTGTATAACCATAAAAATGAGCCTAGCAAATTAAATGCACATCAAAATATTCTAGCCAACAGCCAAATCTTAATCTAGAGTATGTGAATCATCCTTTACCTCTTCCAATCCTATGTATTTGATCTAACAAGCTATCTGATGGCCTTGTGATGGTCTAAGGAACTTTGCTAAGTGTCTCCTGTCCTGGTATTATCCTTTTAATGAAAGGGCTTCATTTGATTCCCTTACCATGTTCTCAAAATTAACTCATCCAAGTAATTCTCAAGGGCATCCCTCTCCAAGCTCCCATTATTCCAAACTCTGTCTTTCACCTAATACTTCTTTGAGTCCTTGTTGTGTTACACACTATGCATCCCGAACATGAAGTTAGTTGTCTACACTATCTCCAAGCAATAGATGAACTGATCAAGACAAGATCTAAGTGATAGCATTGGCCGTTAAGTTACTCATCCTCTCTTGGCCAACAGAAGATGGAATTGACTAGAGCTAATATAGACAACCAAGACAGAATGTCAACCTATCAAGTATATTCTGACCCCCACTTTCTTATGTGCTTGTACACTTGGTTTAGTGCTGCACCAGCAATGTTTGCACGATGAAAGAGTTAAGGTGGAGGATGCTTGTCACAAGGATGAACCTTGGTGATTGGAGGTCTAGAAAACACCAAGGATAATTTGTTGGCTAGCACCTCTCGATGAACCATATTCCTTAACAACGAATAGGATGCCTTACCATTCTCAACTTGGTGAATTGGAGGTATTTCTGCAAGAACAACACTTCAAGATTGAACTTTCCAATTGGTGTTGGAAGTAATTGTCGAATGCTATCTAGCCTGTAGGAAATCTTAGTAAATGGAGGATTTGGTCAAGACCTAGACATTAATTTGTTATATGCCAATCTCCTTGTGGAAGGGGAACATAAATCCTCATTGCGATGATTACTTTTGAGGTTGGTGCAGTCTAAATAGATATGAGTAGCTACACATCTTGCACTTGCAAATTTCTATCATGGAGAAGTGGTTACTCAGCTACAACCTTGCCTCAATTGAAGATATACAAAAGATTACCAAGTTCATCCTAGCTTGATAGGCTGAAATTTCTTAAGGATGGGAGATCCTAAACTTTGTAGTCATCAGAAGTATAGGTAATAATGGGAGCTCAACCCCTTTGAAATATGGATCAAGAAGAGATGCATGGTATGACTAGTGCATCTATAACTCAACGGTATTTACCTAATTGAAGATAACTTTTTAAGGGGCCTAGACACCTAAGGATTTCACCCCTATCGGTGCCTATGTGGTGTGTCTACCTACTACAAAGGATTGAATTGTTTGGGATGATAATACTCTTTAGTAGTACTCTTGGAACTCTCCAAAGGAAGAATCCAATAAGTATTGGAGTACTATCTTAACATGCAATAATCATTACATGGAAAGAAGGGAAGTAAGATCTTTATTGTAAAGGTTACATTCAAGGTGTTGTAGTGTGCATCAAGAGATGCCAATGCAGTGCATATCAAGATGGAGGATTCTGCACCATTTTAGGAGTAAGCTGGTTACATGTGCATTTTGTACTTGCACACTTCTACTACAAGGAGGTGGTCTACTCAATTCCGAGTTTGTAATGATTGGAGACGATAAAGGGGATTTATTTAAATTCATGGTAGCTTAACAAATCATGGAGACTTTGACACAAGGGTGTAATGAATACATGGCTCATGAGATGGCACCTTTAGAATTGAAATTTCAACAAGCAGCTGATGGTAACACCATCATCCTTTATTTCTAGCTCAAGTTGGCTAATCTCTAAGGTTAAACTCACCTAATTAATATACAAAACGGTATAATTCAATCTGGGCTAAATGAAGAAGAGTTGTCACAAAATAAGTTAATTCTACTATTTTAAAAGATAAATATAAGTACAGATTAACCAATGGGTGAACCTAAAATTGACCTAAGTTAAAATAAGCTTAAAATTTAAATAAGTGGGCTTGCATTGATTTATTTAAGGATTTTATGAAATAAAAGCCAAATTACAATTAATAAAATCATGATTTCAGCCTCACTTTAATTGAAAGGGTTCTGATGGAAATAAATATCATATAAACCTTCTAAAAATCATTAAAAAATATTCTATAAGGTTTAGAACATTATATTTTACAAAATGAGCCCCAATTGACTTAAAACGAAGACCAAGGTGGGTAATTTATATATTTTGGGTTAAAATGTAAATTGACCAATCAAACTTCATAAAAATGCAAAATTGATGTCACCATTAGATTTCTTAGGTCCAAATTAGTTTATGCACACATTTTGAGCCCAATCAAAGTTTATCTTGACTAAGTTTGTAATTTGATCCTTTAATTTTTTATTTCCAAGCAAAGAACCCCTTAACTTTTAATTTTATTGCATTTATACCCATGTGACCATCTTCCTCCAACAACTCCTCCTTGCAAAATGTGCATCTGGAACCATCTTTGGAAGCTTGTTTCTCCCAATCCATGGGGTGGAATTCCACTAAATTTAATGGAGAGCTTCCCCAATCATAAGTCTTTGATTTCGAGTCATCTTCAACAGTTCTTGCCATCTACGGCAGTCACAATCCGCGACCGAAGTTGTCACTGGAGAGCAATCAAACAACACCAATCTAAACCTTGATTGGGCCTCGAATCGGCTGCAATCACCTCCGCCACTCTCCTATAAAGCATGGCCTTGCTCTAACAAGCCTAGTCATCAAGTTTTGGTGCGTCAACACCTATCCCTCCTTCCTCGATGTCACCATTAATGGGACCGTTGGAGCTTTCTTGACCTCCATCACCGCATCTCGCAGTCAAATGAGGCTACAGTTCTCTGCCTCTCGTCATCGTTATGCTTCCCGTCAAAGAAGCGGGCTTCTTCGACCTCTTCCTCGCTCCACTCCCTCACCAGACCCCTCTTCTTCCTCACATCTGGCCGACCAATGCCAATCGCCCTCCTCCCCTCTTTGACCAACTTTAGGTACATCTCTTCTTCCCCTCCTTTGGTAGTAAAGATTAATCTCTCTAGAATTTGGAATCAACCCCTACCCGTCTACCCCCACCGTCATCTTCCCCATGCACGACCACTCTCTGGTAAGCTTCGACCATGCACCCTACCTTGCTCGATTACTTCTCCCTACTCACCAACCACCCCATAAGCATCACTAAGCTCCGATGGTCAAAAGCCCTTAAGCAATTCAGTATTTTGACACCTTAAGACACCCACCCAATGATCGTTGTTGCCGTCCTCTCTAACCTCGGCCGCCCTCCTCCGACCATGCCGTAACAAATCACCACCCGTACAACCTTTGCCGAGGTTCGGTAAAGGTTTTGATGTACCTAACTTGGACCTCTAGGTAGTAGTCTGACGTGAAGGTCTTCACCGAAGAAGGCGAGTTGTCACCGTCGACCACGATCCTCGATGCCTTCAACCACACATTGGCCACCTCCATCAAGACAGCAACGACCGGGCGATTGTGATCTACTCCTCATCGGCAACATCAGACAGTCAAATCCTCAACACCGTTGAGCCCCACCTTGCCTCCGACATGGTCTGTTGAGTAAGGAAAAGAGTTGAAGCTCCAAAAGCTGGCAAGGACCATCTTAAAAGAGAATTTTTGGTGCAGGGACCAAGTTACGAAGAAGCAAGGACCTGAATGCAAGAAATGTAATCTTTAAAGGACTAATTTATAATTTTTGTGGATTTGGCTTAAGTTTTGGTTCCAAATGAACATTCATTGCATAGTCTTACTAAAACATTAGTAATATGGATTATTTAGTGCATAACTCTATTCACACTTGATTATTTTATTTTGTTACGCATTAAAAAAAATATTTATTCATTGCACTTAAGATTTAAATTAAATAACTTTATTTTATAAAACCAAGCGCAACTTTGAACTTGTTCGATTCTTAAACGTTTACACCAAATACAAGTTATCAAATTAATTTATAAATAATCTTGATAGTCATATCCGCACAATAAATTGATCTAGCAAATGACCTGGGACTTCCATTCGAGATTTATAAATTTTAAAAGCTGATTTGTACGATTCGGCTATACTACGACACTTCTTTTTAATGAAACTCGTTTCGCACACGCCACTTTTTGACGCTGTTGCCAAGGAGCAACGTGTGCTTACCACTATCATTGTGCATATTTTGTATTTTGTTTTGTGTATATTTTGTGTTATTTTATTTTGTAAATATTTAATTTCTAACTCACTTGCCCTTTTATTTTGGTTGATTCTCTTGGACCAGAACTAATTCAACCGGGCCAACCATTTCACCAATGGTTCAACCACACCATGGGCAGGTAACTTTCTTCTCTTTTATTCCTTAATCCCCATTTCTCTATATATATATCTAAAAAAAATTAAAAAAAAACTAGGATTGCAACCTTCCCTTATTCTTTGTAAACAATATCATTTACGACAAGAATTTTGTGATTATCCTATATGCTTCCATTTTTGAAGAAGCGAATTAGATTCGAACACACAACTCTTAATTCATGTGCCTAGTAGGGACTTGTGCTTAATTTTAGCACACCTTGGACTAACATCTTCTTGCTCGAGTCCAAAGTGTGCATTTAATTAAATAAAATTGGATTCCATTTAGGGCCAAATTAGGTTTTGAACATTAGGGTTTTGAAGTGTTAGTACAAATTTGTGCACTTGAAAAGAAAATATCATCCTGCATTGTGGGCAACCCAAGCCCTGTTTGAATTGATTTAAAAACTCAAACTCTAAAATCAGACTCTAAGATCACTTGAACATTAAAATTGGAAGTTAATAACCTATTTGACAACCAAAATAGGGTGATCAAGTGAGTTAACTTGAATTTCATCCTCGAACCTTTAGGACAAGTCAAGTGAAGTTGGTTCACATTGTGAACCAATCAACCTAATATTAGGTCACAATTGAAATTCATTTCTAAATCAAGTGATAATTAAAGGCACAAGCACAACTAGGCCATAAAATTGGTAAACTTAAGGCTCAACTCACACATTTCCGACCTACTTGGAACCACAGTGACAATGAAAGTTGGATGGGGGAAACCTTGTAACCTGTGAGGATGCTCTAGATGTAAACACATCCATTTAGGTTAAAATGCCTATTTATGCATGTTCCTAGGCTTAGATTTGCATTCCATATTATAAATATTTCATAACATGCATCATTCTGCATTTAGAGTAGTTGTGTATATTTTAGTTAATTATGTCCTTTTAATGGTTAGGAGAGAAGGAGATTTATTTTGCAGCCTCAGATTGATGATCCGACCATACGGATCTAATTAGGATGACAATTAGAGTCCAACGCCTCTGAAATTGGCTTGATCGGAGTCCTGTAGCACCATATGCAGTCCAAGGAAGATCAACGGCCAAGGGAATAGGTGACGTAATTCAGAGCTTCAAACGACAAATTCGACCACACGGATGAATTTGGGTCAACGATCACAGCCCAACGGGGTGAAAATCGACTCGATCCGACCTCTGTAGCAGCCCCCACAACAGAAAGAAGATGGACGGCCCACGTGGCTCAACCCAGGCCGCTCTTGCACACGCACGTGCCACTGCACGCGCACAGCAACGCAGGTGCACGTGTATGCTCGAAGGCATGCACGCACGTAGGCACAACAGCGTGAGTGCGTGTGCACGCGTGGAGGCATGCGCGCAAGGTAGCACAACGCACAACGCAGCGATAGCAGCAGCAACAGCACATGCAA
Source organism: Thalassia testudinum (assembly GCA_037157565.1). Taxonomy (NCBI): domain Eukaryota; kingdom Viridiplantae; phylum Streptophyta; class Magnoliopsida; order Alismatales; family Hydrocharitaceae; genus Thalassia; species Thalassia testudinum. Next base: position 14,320,715 of record JAZHRO010000067.1, on the reverse strand, counting down.
TAAGGGCGCGTGGAGTGCGCTCCAGTAGTGCGGCAGCAGAGGCACAAAGCGTGCTCCAGCAGTGCGGCAGCAGAGGCACAGAGCGTGCACCAGCGCAGCGACAGCGTGGGTGCAAGGCTTCTTCAGTGACGTTTGCGGCGGATCTTCAGCAATGTTTATGATCATCACTAAATGTCCTGTATATGAATTTAATTCTTTCCTCCACTATAAGAGGACCCCTACCCCTCCCATTCTTCTTCATCTCTTCCTTTCTTCCTCTCACCACCTCCAAGGCTCTAGAGAGAGCTTGTCCCAAGCCCAGGATGCTCCTCTAGAGTAGAAAACAAATATTTGTTTCAGCCTCTCATCCCACTTCGTGGATCATCCCATGGCCGTCTTCTCACCTCCCTTCAAGAAGAAGAACCTCACCACGACGCCGTCCTGGCCTGCCCTCCATCCTCCTGCTTCATCCTCGTCCGTCCTGCTCCTCACCACCTTCCTCCAAGAGACATCAAAGCGAGCTGTCCTCCAAGCGACCGTTGAGGGGGATTTCTCTCACCTATCTCTATCTTTATTGCTTTCGTAGTATAGATTTTCCACTTTCCTAGTTGTAACAAACATTTGTTTCAAAATATATGACTGTTTTCTCTCTCTCTCTCATATTTTGCAAGTAGATTAGCTAGATAAAATTTCATCGACCTGATCTCTTGCCATATTTAAAATACCAAAAAAATTAGAAAAGACAAAAATGATAAAAACAAATAAAAGCGAAATGCATATCTTTCAAAACCAAACGTTCGCCTCCCCGTGTTTGACCTGGGACTCACATTTCAAGTTTCGGTTATAAATTTTATCTAATCAATGGATTTTCTCGTGAATCGAACTATGACGATGGGTTTCCAAACTCAAACCCTTTACGCGACGAGATTCGACGCGATCATTTTGGCACTGTTGCCGGGGAGGCAATACTCTTTGATTTTTTTCGTATTTTCCCGCATTAATTACATATTTTTCTAACCTATCTTTCTTCTTCGAATTATTATCTTGCAGGAACCCGGTCGAGGAGCCGAAGGTGGTAGATTGGAGTAAAGTGCGGAGAGAGACATTTGTAGGTTTTCCCCCACCACCCACACCCAAGATTTCGTTTCACCACACTAATAACTCAGACCCAAATCAACTTAGGTGTTTTTTTATAAACCCTAGGATAGATCTGGTTGTTTGTTTGCCACCTCCAACATCTCATCCCCTCATATAGAAATATATATATATATACTCTTCTCTTGTGGGATTTACTAAAAGTGACACACATTAAACACCCACAACTTTCGACTTAAGGCGCACCATTCCACTGTGATTCTACCACTTAACCAGGATCTGACCTATAGACCCGGTACACTTCAACTCAATACACATGAGTGAGTAGAAATCTGAATAGGTTAAGCATCTGTGTGCCTTAACTAAGTGGTGCAATAGGCCAATTGATGGAGCTGTTTGGGTCACACCACTGAAGATAAAAGTCATTCATCAGTAGCTTGCCACTTAGGGTTAATCTTTAGGGTTGAACCAGGCACTCCACATTATTTTTCGATTTCTAAAGGAATATATCATCACCAATGCATTCAAAACTTGGAGTGTTCTCTTGAACTTGATTGAATACACCTACGATTAAACCCTAAAAGCTACTAAACAAGGTTAAACCCTAAAAGACATATCATCAAATAACCTTGTTTGCAAACCCTGGTTATGCACGCACACACATTTGAATTGATCATTAAGGGCACAACTCATCTAATGGGCTCATCACATTCCAAGAGCACAATCATCCTAAGCCTATTAAAACTGAGTAGACGTTGGCCTTAAGGATTGATTCGTTCTTCGGGGCTCAGACTAAGGTTTTTTTTTATTAATCTGCTTCTGCTGGTCCATCTGATGTCTAGTTAGGGGAGTAGCGTCAAATGAACGCAGTTGGGGGGTACACTAGGAACCGAAGGCGCAAGCCAAAGGAAGAACCTTCTCAATAGCCCCTCCTTCTAACTAGTTGGATTGACCGGATAAAAGTAGACCAAATCGGTTATAATCTCAAGATGGGTCTTGGGAGTCTATAGGTCTTTAGGCTAACCCACCAAAGGACAAAGTTGATTGCTTGTATTGCTGGGCTCCTTTCTCTCTTCTGATTTCCCTCCTATTCTACCATGTATCCTTCCACATCTTTGTTGAACGCTCGAATTGCTACGCTAGCATGTTTGGTTTTGGAAAACCTGTCGTTGTAGCTTGAAAGCGAAGAATTCATGTTCAACAAATAAAATTTATACTGAAATTGAAATTCTGGGTCAAACACAAGGAGGCAGACGTTTGATTTAAAAACTACGCGTTTCTGTTTATTTGTCACGAAGTAATTCAATTTAAAACTATCTAATTATTTACAATAAATAGAAGAGAGAGAGGGTAAGAGAGAGAGAGAATATTACACATAGAAATCAAAATGAGATGTTGAATAAACAAAGAATTTATCATTAAGAAGATTGTTCATTACAACTAGAAAGCATAAAACAATTGCACTAGAAAGCGATAAATTTACTCTAGAAAGCATTAAAAGAATGGAGGGAGAAATGTCCTCCTCGACGATCACTTGGAGGACGAGCAAAACTACTCTAGAAAGCAGTAAATTTATACTAGAAAGCAGTAAAAGAATAGGGAGAGAGAAATCCGCCTCGACGGTTGCTTGGAGGACGAGCCGGACAGGACGATACCTGGACGAAGGAGGATGAAGTAGGACGAAGCAGAAGAATAGGAACGGAGTAGCACGCCGTCATTGTCACGGGATCCACTTCCGAAGGGGGATGAAAATTTAGACTTTATCTCGCGAGAAGCATCCCGGGTGTGGAACAAGCTTCTCTTGAGCTTTGGAGAGGTAGAGAAAAGAAGGAAGGGATGAGAATTTCGTATGGAGGGGGTCTCCTTTTATAATTGCAAGGAGTGGGGGAAAAATGGTCATTACATCTTTAAAATAATAAATGAGGGGTATTTAGTGACGGATAAATCCGTCACTAATGCCCCAACGTAGGCGTAGCACCCGCGCCCACGCGCACCTCCTCAACTACGCCCTTTCTCAACTCCAGTGCAAGTTCTTTAATTCTCAACCATCCGATCACCTGCTGGACTACTTAGAATGCGTGATCGCCCGCTGCTGCGCACCCTCCCGACCCGTGCGATGCCGCATCCTTGCCGCGGGTTCAATCGCGCGTGATCTCAGTTGAGTGCAGATGGTCGTCCAATCAAGATCCAACGCCCGCCTGCGCCTTCCTCCCCTTCGCTACGGCTCGAACCCGCGCCCGCAGCTCGCGTAAGCACGCTCAACCGCTGCACTACGAGGCGCAGATGGTCGAGCAGGCGCTTTTAGGCACGGCTGACCACTGCCGTTGGATCGAGATCCAACAGCGAAGAGGGAGCGGGTGCGGGGTCTTCAGAAAATGTATGCGGCCGTTTGGGCGGCCGGGATGGTACCACATGGCGCCATCTTGGCCGTCCATCTTCTGGATGTTGTAGATGGTGCCACGGATGTCAGATTGACTTGATTTTTGCATCTTTGGGCTGCGATCGTCTATCCGAATTCATCCGTGCGGTTGGATTTGTCATTTGAAGTGCTGATTTGCACCATCCTGGCCCTTGATCTTCTAGGGTTCCCCGATCACTATCTGATGCTACGGATGTCTGATTAGGGCGATCTTGGAGTCATTGAACTCTAATCGTCACCCTGATCACATCCATATGGTTGGATCTTTTATCCGAGACCCCGATAAAATGTTTGCCCTGTCCAAGCACATAAAAGGAGATAATTAACCTCCATTTTATTCAAACTACTCTAAATGCAAGATGATGCATGTTATGCAATCCTATGCTTAAGAACATGCATAAATAGACATCTTAAGTAGTGTAAATGTGTTTACATCAATCTTACACGCATTTCCCATCCTACCCTCCTACCAACACTTATCCCCAAGATGATTACTATCTCGACTTGCCTTATGAGTACCCATCTCTTAGCCGAGACAACTTTGATTGGGGATATGAATCTGGACCTCAGTGTCCAAGGCCTAACTAACATGAAATTTGTCATGATTTATAAAAGCGGGTTTTTAAAATCATTGCAACACGCAAAATCGCATACGCTTTTAAAATTTATAACCTAGATAGGGGAGTATCTAGGGTCGTCCAAGGAGGCAATATGCTTGCAAATCAAATCTCTTACTTAGAAAATAAATCTCAACTTTCTTTTTGGTCTTTTCAATATATCATTTTTTTTTGTTTGGTATTTGAAATAACAAGGATTTCGAATTGATGAAAACTACTCCTAATAGTAACCCTAGGTGACAAGAGCTACCTTCCTTCTAAGCTCACCCTAGGCACGTTAAGGCCTAGGGTAATTAGACAGGAAGGGAAGTCAGTGCACAAAAGGGAAATTTAAATTGCAATCAAGATGAAAAAATCTAATGAAGGCAACTTGTATAAAATTGAGGAATTGTTTTACAAAAATCTAGTAGAAGAATGCTTAAACTACTAGAATTAAAAAAGCATGTAATGAAAACAAAAAAATCCTCTGAAATAATGGTGAAGATGGCAAGGCTCTTGCTCCAATTGCAACTGCTCCCGCAATCAAAAAGAGCTCCTCCTTCTCCTTGCAAAATTCTTCAAGGTGTAGCTTCCTTGGCAAACCCTGAAGTAGGGGGCGTGCCTAGGCTTTCCTCCAAGGTGGTGTGGACCACCTCTAAGCTCTCCTCCAAGGATGGTTGTATACCACCCTCAAGACCTCCTCCAAAGGTCTTCCTTGCCTGGCTTCTCCTTTGGCTGGTGTGGGCACAAGAGAGAAGGGAAGAGGGTAAGGCACCAAGGGGGCAAAGTGTCCCCTTAATCTTCTTCTTCTTCTCTCTTAGGCATGAGCTATAGGTAGAATATAAGAGGTATTTTGCTAGCCAAGGATGGGTTGTAAGGTGGTGGGTGTTGGTCTTTTTATAGGGTAGGATGAGAGGGTTAAGGTGACTCTTGAGATGGATGGCTAAGATGGGAAGATGGGGGTGGTTAGGTGATCCTAGGGCTAAGGGAAGTTGGCGCCACCTGGGGGGGGGGGGGGTAGTTATGGGTGGCCAAGGGATGCCTAAAAGTGGCGCCAACCATGGAGAGGTGCCATGGGTTGGCGCCAACTTCTAGGCTTCTAGAAGGGGGTTGAGGTGGATGGTGGATGTGGCTTGGAGGGGTTATGTGTAGGGTGGATATGGGGGGTGAAGTTGGCGCCAAAAAGGGGGGTGGTTAGGGTGGTTTTGGCACCAACATCTAGGTGTCTTTTGGTGGTGATTGAGGGATGAAGGGTGGTGAAGAAGGTGGCACCAACTTGAGTAGAGGTGGAGCTAGGTAGGTGGACTTGAGTTTACTTAGTAAATGGAGCTAGCTAGGGTTAAGTTATGGCTGATGGATGGCCAAGGAGCTGGATGCTAGCTAAGCTAGCTTAGCTAGTAGTGGAGTGGAGGAGTAGGCATGTGGAGCTTAGGGTTTGACGAGAGGAGCTGGATATGAAGAGTCTGGAGCTGAATTGGAGCTGGCAACTACTGAAGAGGTCAACATGGGGCTACTCTTGCTGGCTTAGCTTGCTAGTTCTTTGCTAGCTGCTAAGCCAAGCTAAAGTAAGCTGGTTTCTGTTGAATGGAGCTGAGGTGAGCTGGGTCTGGTGCTCCCAGGGATGATTGAGATGGTTGAGGCAGCTAAGCTGAGTCCCCAAGAGTTGGACTTGAGCCTCCTGAGCTGGAATGAATTCATCTTCAGCTGGCTGGAGTTGGGTGGAGCTGGATCAGGCTGGTCCTGAGCTAAGGTGAACTCCAGTCAACTCAACTGAGCTAGCTAGAGCTCCCTGTGAACTCATGGGAGATGAGATGAGTTAGACTCAACTAAGTTGAGCTGAATCTGAGCTGACCTGAGCTAGCATGAGCTAAGATGAGCTCTCTTGAGCTGCCATTCAGCTGAGATGAGCTAAATGGAGCTAGGATGAGCTAACCCTAGTCCAAGTGAGCTGGATTTCAGCTATGGTGAGTTAGATCAAGCTAAGTTCCAGCTAGTATGAGCTTCTCCTTCACCTGTTGCCTTCCTGAGTGCTAGGGTTCTAGGGATCTGTTAATCTTGTTCGTCCCTAACACTCACAAAAACACATTAAAAAGAAAATAAAAAATGCAATGCATGCCTAACCTAATTTATGAGTAAATGCAACCCAAAAACCCATTTGCAAAGCAAAATCCTAAGAGCTAGGATTGTTTTAATGCGAAGGAATGATGATAAACTGGCATTTATCACTAACCTTGGACAACAAGACTATGATTACTATCCTTCCCAAAGATACAATGATTATAGATCTCCACCCTTTGATGATCAACCTAACCTGATCTACAATCAAGAAGAATATGTTGACTATAACACCTACCCTCCCCAGTATTCCACTGAATATAGGCCACCACCATTCTTTGAACCCGAGATGACCTACTATCAGGGAGGAACCCAAGAACCTCAATATCTTGACTCCCCTAGAATGAACCCAAACCCACCTAACCCTGAACCAAACCATTCAATTCAGGTGAACCAAGTCCAAGACAAGGTGTTGGCTAACTTGAGGACAACCATCCAATCTTTAGAGGCTCAGCCAACACCATGCCCTGAAGCATTGAAGCCTATGATAAAAATGATTGATGAGCTGAATAACTTTTTATTGGATTTGCTCCAACATGTTAGGGATAGGGGCCTAGGTGAGTTTCTACTTGGGAAATTGTCGAGGTTGAGGATGAAATTCGTGGTTGCCTTAGTCCAATCTTGGGACGATTCTCAGGATGAACCCCCTTCAAGAGAGCCAATGTCTGAACCCGCTTAGGTGCCTGTCGGGGGGATACATGTTCTAAGATCGAAGATGACCAGGTTGGTCTAGAGCAACTGATTCAGGATGAATCGATTGTTTCACTCAAGATCCCTGGGCAAGGGAACGAAGAAACATATGTCTCCTTGGATCATTAAATGACATATGATTTTGAGACATATATAAATGCGGATCAAGAATTCTTTGACTCTGAGGGTGAAGATTCTCTTAGTGAAGTCTCACTTGAGCATAAGGAAGATGATTTTAGTTAGACAAACAGGCTCAAGGAGCATGACGAACCATTTGATAGATCATTCATTGAAGATTTGGATTCGGTTGGGGCTAACTTGGAGGATTCGAATCCTCATTTACTAGAAGATTCAATCAATAGCCCCATTCCTCAACCACACCCCAAAGGGATTGATTTTGATTTGGAAATCATTGTACCCAAGTCAATTCTGAGTCAGCCATAATTTCTGGACTTGGGTAAATCATATGGAATGAATGATATGCTAGAGATCTCAGTCCCAGAAACATTGATTTTAGAGGATAGGAAGTTGGAAATAAAAATCTAGGAAGCTACTTCTGAGGGAACTACGATTTCAGATCTAAGGGTTCCTGTTGACCTAAAAACACCTACTTTTTACCAGGAACCTTACGATACCTTTGATACGCGACCCAAGCTTGGAATAACTAATTATTTTTCTGAGCTGAACGTTAAGTGGACATCTGAACCTAGTGAACCAAATCTACCTTTTGTCTGACACTTTAGTCTTGGGTTGCATACCACCAAACCACAGGCTGGGCCCCGTAAGCATAAGAATATTCGGTTCTAGGTGATTTTCATCCAGAACCTTAGAACTACTAAACCCTAGGGCATGGGTTTACACCACAACTTGGTCCACATCTGTGGACATCTTCTATTGGCAGGTCTGAGGATTAATCTTTTGATTTTGATTCTGACTTACACTTGTGAATTCTCCGTTTCTTCCTTGTATGTATTTTATGCCTAGCTAAAGGCATTAAACTTAGCACATGTGTATACTCTCTTCTCTCTGTGGAGTTGTCCGGATTTTTATGAAATTCAGGTGATATTCTGTTTACTCCACCTTTTTCATGTCTTTGTTTTTACAATGAGGACATTGCATCATTTAGGCATGGGGGGATGGATAACTAATTCCTAAAATCATTTTGTTAACTCCGTGGAAATTCTTTTATTTTTAATTTCTTTAAAAAAATTTAATATTCAAAAAGACAAAAAAAAAAGAATTAGGAGAAGAGAACTTAGGCATTTAGAAGTTATTAACTTTAGGAAATGATACTTTAGAACCTGAACACTTAGACTCTTCAGGTATTTGAGCTTAATTAGCTCGAGTGTCCACTCGAATGTGGACTTAGTCTCAAGTCCTCACCAAGTAATTTTACTTTAATTTAGTGAATAAATTGGGATGATAAATACACAACTTATCAACCCGCCCTCTGATTTGAGGAGATTTTAAGTTTAAGCATCTACACACTATTTGCACTAACTCACTTTCCAGCAGTTTCTACAGAAATTGGGTAGCTAATAAACTATCTAGGGTGGTATGGCTGGCAACTTGTCGGTGGTAACAGCTCATCGGCCGATTGTCCAGAGCCCAACCACTCGACCATTCTCTTCATGCTGCCTTTAGGTAAATCTTAGATCAGGGAAGCCACCTACTCAAAAAAAAAAAAAGTACACAAAAAAAAGAAAAAGGAGAAAATAAAAAAAAATAAACTACACTTCATCGCATAAGTACGGCTGGCAAGTTATTGTGTGTAACAGCCCATTGGCCAGTTGTCTAAAGCCCAACTCACAAAAATGCACAATAACTTCCAAAACACTTAGGGAAGAAGAGGGGAAGTAGAATAAACTAGGGAGATACACACTGGGTTCGCCCTTGTATTGACCCCATAAAAAATAAAGTAGGGAGAAAGCTACCATTCGAAAAGATAAACCTTTAGGCAGAAACTCTTAAGGTCACCTTAGGTCGTAGAAACCCGAAGTCCATTTTAACAGCCGCCTAGTGAGTCTTTCACTCTTTTCACTAGTTGCTTAGCACATAGAGTCCTTTTTAAGTCTTAGGCGAGTTGGGTAGCCGTAAAAAGTTATCCTGAAACTCTCAAACTCCAAAAGTCCAAAAAAATTAGAAAAGAAAAGCAAAAAAATGTATCTTCCCTTTCCAAATAAGGCGAGGACTTGGGCGATCTGCATTCTGGCAGACACTTGGGTATTGTTGAGTTTTCGTAGTTTAGGACCTTAGTTGAAATTTTCTATTGTTAATAAACTACTTAGGCCTAAGCGATCGAGTCCTAATTCTGTTTTTATATAAAGCATGTAGTTTAATTTTGCTAGGGACTAGCAAAAGATAGGCATGGGGGTATGATGTAGACACATCCATTTAGGTTAAAATGCCTATTTATACATGTTCCTAGGCTTAGATTTGCATTCCATATTATAAATATTTCATAGCATGCATCATTCTGCATTTAGAGTAGTGCATATTTTAAGTTAATTACGTCCTTTTTGTGGTCAGGAGATAAGGAGATTTATTTCAGAGCCTTAGATTGATGATCCGACCGTACGAATCTGATCAAGACAACGATCAGAGTCCAACACCTCCTAAATCGCCTTGATCGAAGTCCCGTAGTACCATATGCAGTCTAAGGAAGATCAAGGGCCAAGGGACTAGGTGATGTAATTCCAAGCTTCAAACGACAAATCTGACTACGCGGATGGATTTGAGTCGATGATCGCAGCCCAACGACGCAAAAATTGACTCAATCCGACCTCTGTAGCAGCCCCTACAATAGAAAGAAGATGGACGGCCTAGGTCACACCACGTGGTGCAACCTAGGACACCCATGCGCACACACACGCCACCGCACATGCACAGTAGCACGGGTGCATGCCTGTGCAAAGAGGCATGCACGCATGCAGGCGCAACAGTTCAAGTGCACGCACGTGCGAAGGCATGGGCGCTAGGCAGCGGCAGCAGCAGCAGCGTGTGGGGGCATGAGGTGCGTAGGTGCATAGCACGTGTGCGCATGCGACAAGGGCACATGGAGCGCGTGCCAGCGGTGTGGCAGCAAAGGCGCGGATCGCGCGCCAGCACAATGACAGCGTGGCGCAAGGCCATCTTCAGCAATGTTTGCGGTGGATCTTCAGCAACATTTATGACCGTCAGTAAATGTCTTGTATATGAATTTAATTCTTTCCTCCATTATAAAAGGACCCCTACCCCCTCCCATTCTTCTTCATCTCTTCCTTTCTTCCACTCACCACCTCCAAGGCTCTAGAGAGAGCTTGTCCCAAGCCTGAGATGCTCCTCTAGCGTAGAAAACAAATATTTGTTCCTGCCTCTCACTCACTTCGTGGAGAATCCCGTGGCCATCTTCTCACCTCCCTTTGGGAAGAAGATCATCACCGCAACGTCATCCTGCCCCGCCCTCCGTCCTCCGGCTTCATCCTCGTTTGTCCCACTCCTCACCACCTTCCTTCAGGCGATGTCAGAGAGAGTCGTCCTCCAACCGGTTGTCGAGGGGGATTCTCTCACCTATCTCCATCTTTATTGCTTTCGTAGTATAGATTTCCTGCTTTCCTAGTTGTAACAAACATTTTTTTCAAAATATATGACTGTTTTCTCTCTCTCTCATATTTTGCAAGTAGATTAGCTAGATAATAAAAATACCAAAAAAATGAGAAAAGACAAAAATGACAAAAACAAATAAAAGCAAAACACTTATCTTTCAAAACCAAACTTTTACCTCCCCATGTTCGACCCGGGACACACATTTCGAGTTTCGATTATAAATTTTATCTAATCAATGGATTTTCTCTCAAATCAAACTACGACGACGGGTTTCCAAACTCTAATCATTTCTACGTGCAAATCAGCCAGATCAACCGTGTAGGGGACTCTATGAAACTCTCCTTTCCTGGCTGCCCAAGTAATTCTCAGGGCATGTAAGTTTGTAATTCTGAGGTCCATCTGCCTCGAATCAGCCATAGTCATCCAATTATTTTAGGTGTCTTGATTAGGTCCAATTCATATTGAGTCCCTCTCTTCTATCTTACAGTATACACATAGGGAGGAGGTCCTTGAAACTCACCTTAAGGCCTCCATTAGAGTTTAATCCACATCAAGGTCAATCCCCGATTGATTAGTGTGATTTCTGATCTAATCGAACTTCCCTTCTGTTCATTCAGAACCTAAACCCAATTCTCCATATCTTGATCCACCACTTGATTTGACTTCTATCACCTTACTTGGAAATCAACTTAAAAATAAGGAAAATGTCCACTAACTCTAAACCCCATAAGAGCATGAAAGATCAAATGATTAAGGATGCTATTAAACATACCAAAGAATCATTTAGAACCTCAACCCCCTTTAGTGGAGATCAAGTAGTGAACCTAGTGTTTTGAACCCCATTATGAACCACATCCAAACAATAGCAACCTAGATCCTATGTGGTTCGACCTAGGAAACCCTCTTAGCTCAAATGATTGCTATGAGAAGAATTCATGCAAATGTGGGTTTATAATACTCTTCAAATCTAGAACTATGGAAAAATTACCAAGATTTCTTCAAATAATGTGGGGATTTGTTAGATCAATTGGAAGATTTAATTAATGAAAAATACCCAGACCCTGATTATCTTGGGGTAATTTTGAGGATAAACTAGATTTTCCCGAACCCGAGTTCCAGAATAGAGGTTTCTTTGTTGAATCCCTAACCCAATTTGAACCAAATGATGATTTCATGTATAATGAATTACCTGATATAGAAAATCAACTCTTGGGTTGGAAGGATTCCATCACAGGTGTTCTTGACTTTGAACCAACAACTAAAATTTTTGAAGCTGGTTCAACTCAGCCAGAATTTCAAAACACCTATGATGATTCTGATTGCCTCAAGGATATAACTCCCACACCTTATCTTGGTAAGGTCTTCCTCGAGCATAGTTTTGACATCCCAACTAACCTGAATTTAGACTTTAGTGGCCCAATTCCTATACTAGACCTAGAATCTAGACCAGAACCTATTTTGGATGATTATAAGGCTCAATTTGATGAGGATGTCATCACAAATTCACATTATCAAGATTTTTATGAGTCTATTTTTGATGATGAAACCGCTCTAGATTCCGCAGAAGAGCACATTTATTTATTTGAATCAAAACCAATTTATGATATAGAATCAAAGGAATCTGAAGAGTTAGGATTAGATTGAATCTATCCTAGATACCCTAAACCCAATCCCATGCCTAATAAGGATATCCTTGTTAGCTTCAAACCAAAATCTAGGTTAGACCAATCTCAGGTTGATAACTTGGTGGATTTTGATTCTTCTTGTGGTGGTGATTGTAATTCTGATTCAAGTTCAAAAAAATATTTTCACCTGTGTTCTATTCTTGGATTCTCCTATGCTGATACTAATTTTGAACCTTATTTTGATTTAGGAGAATCCTTCTTTCTAAAGTATTACAGCCCAATCTTTGACCTCGATGTCCATGACTCGTTCTTTGATCCTGACTTTGTGGTCATTGGTTTGGATCTCAACATAGTTGCACCACTTGATCAGGAGATCAGCACCTAGGAATGGTTGCTTAAGCCTCTCAGCAACTGATCTCCATCACATTACTCCACCAAAATCCATCCCTTTTTATACTAAATCATTTCATTCAGATCTGGTTGGAATTGATTTTCCACCTCAGTTTGACAATGAGTGAGAAATTGATCGAACTAATAGTCAACTGCCAATTACTTCGATCCCATAAGTAGGGTTCCTATATTTTTCATTAATCCATTATCACTTGAGGATCTCTACTCTGAACTAGCTGAACCTATTCAACCAAACACTCACTTCTCATTTCCACATCTTTTTGAGCCAGATTTCACCTGTCGGGCTCCACACCTATTGATCCACATTCCTCAACCCACCAGACTTATTAGATTTGGTCTGCATAATCAATTAGTTGATCTGAACAAGTACCTGATTAGCTCAACTAGGTTAATCATCAAGGTGCTTGTTCTACAAAACTCCAACAGCCTGATCACCCGTTCCTCTTGATCATCTTTCACTCGGTTGAAGGCATTTAATTTAGCACTTAACGGGAGGCAACCTGTCATTTTCAAAAAAACCTAACACCTTTCATATCATTCTTGAACAACACTCCTATTACACTTTGAGGTTCATATTTCAGAACAGCCAACTCCACATCCAATTTTCACATTGGAGTCTGAAATCATTCACAACAACCATTTCCAACCCGCCCACCTACCCTTATAAACCTATTCTAAAAATATTAACTAAGCTTTTCAAATCCATTTTTGTAAGGAGGGCATTGTAAAACTTAAGCATGGGGGTATTAAAGTGCAACTAATTGAGAATTCATTTTCTTTGAAAGGTTCTCATAAAAAATAAAAATAATAACAAAATTGAAGAAAGGAGGGAGAACCTATTTTGAACTAAATTTCAAATCTTCTTAATGGCAAAAAGAAGAAGAAAATGTGCTGAATGATTAATTTGTTAGTCGTGGTCAAGTCTAAAAATTATTGTGCTATAGTCTAGTATCAGGACACCCATATCCTTGACCTTAGATTTTTCAGGCCAAATATGCTTAAGTAAGCATGGCTTAATTTGCTCTACTGAGAAAAGTTTGATAATCTAATTTCTTGGACTAAGGGGCATAAGCATTTAAATCGATTTCTTTGTCACTTTTGGTCTTGGAATTTGAGGAGTCGGAACACAACCTCACATGCATGAATTGAGTTTTAGGATCCGAGTAGAAGGTTAATAAAGGAATGAACTTAGGTAAAGTTAGAAAATAACTCTTTTATAGTAGCCAACCCTTGAAGGATGGAGAGCTACTTCCCTAATAAGGTGCATGAATTTTAATTTTTATTTTAGTGGGGCTTATATACATAAGTTTTAGCAAGTAGTGTACCTATCCTCACCACCCCAAAAGGCTCACAAAAAGCCTCACACACTTGCACCACTTATAACTAAAAAAAAAGTGTAGAAAAAAAAATATGGTGCTAGATTTTTATATTTTTTACGGGGAGATATACCCTGAGGTCAACCCTATTGGAAGCTAGAAAACTGCTAAATTTATGTGGGAGCAGCCGACTGAGTCTAATAGGTTATTAATTTGACAATTAGGACCATTAACTCAATTCACCCTCACTACACGTGTTTCAACCTTGATAACAACAGAACTGAGAGAGAAACTGAGACTAACCTAAACCATGTGCCCCTGTGTTTAAAAATCAAGACTCATGTCAAATTAAATTAAGGAGCAGTAGATCTAAGTGTCTTGAGGAACCAGATTGTCCAAAGCACAAGGCATAAGAGCACTATTTTTCATTTGCCCAGGATTAAAAAATTAAATTAGTTCAAATTGTTTTCAAGTTGAGTGTCAAAAATACCCTTAAGCTGAAAATCTATTCTGAACTCTGAGAATTTGCTAAGGGACATGCAGATGGAAGGCATGAGGGTATGATGGTAACACCATCATCCTCTATATCTAGCTCAATTTATCTAACTTCAAAGGTTAAATTCACCTAATTAATATAAAAAAGGTATAATTCAATCTGGGATAAATGAAGAACTGTCGTAAAATAGGTTAATTCTACTATTTTAGCAGATAAATATAAGTACAGCTTAACCAATTGGCGAACGTAAAATTAATCTAAGGTCAAATAAGCTAAAATTTGAAATAAGTGGGATTGCATTGATTCTGTGTGGAGAGAGGTGTGTGGGGGAGCTATGCCTATGTGGGAGGAACTATGGGATGATTTTTTGATGGGGGTAAGCCGCATGTTTGTATGACAGTTATTTGTGGAGTGAGTGGCATGCGCGAAATATGTGCCTTTTTCTGGGGAGACCCATGTGTGCGAGGTAAATTGTACACGAGTGTAGGTCTCTCATAAGAATTTGGGACAAGTTGTAAGTATGATAGATTGTTTTCATAATAAATAAATTTCGGGATTACTATCGTATTCGATAACTTTCCTTTCTTTGTCAAAAAAAACAAATCCTAATTTCAGCCACACTTTGATTTAAAGGGTTCTAATGGAAATAAATGTAATCTAAACCTTCTAAAAATAATTGAAAAATATTTTATAAGGTTTAAAGCATTCAATTTTACAAAATGAGCCCAAATTGACCTAAAACATAATTGATATAGTTTGGGTTAAAATATAAATTGACCAATCAAACATAGTCACAACCCAAAATGAATGTTACCATTAGATTTCTTAGGTCCAAATTAGGCTACCCAGAAATTTTGAGCCTAATCAGAGTCTATCTTGACCAAGTTTGCAATTTGTTCATTTAATTTCTGATTTCAATGCAAGGAGCCCCTTAACTTTCTATTTTCTTGCATTTATACCCCTGCGACCATCCTCCTCCAGCAGTTCCTCCTTGAGAAATGTGTGTTTAGAGCCATCTTTGGAAGCTCGTTTCTCCCAATCCACGCCGTGGAATTCCACCAAATTTGGTGCAAAGGTTCCCCAATCATAGGTCTTTGATTTCGAGTAATCTTTAGCCGTTCTTGCCATCTACGGTAGTCACAATCCACGGCCAAAGTTGTCACCAGAGCGCAATCAAACCGCACCAATCTCAACCTTGATTGGGCCTCAAATCAACCGCAATCACCTCTGTTGCTCTCCTATAAAGCATGGCCTTGCTCTAACAAGCCTGGTCATCAAGTTTTGGTGCGTCAACACCCCTCCCTCCTTCCCCAACATCGCCGTTAACAAGACCGTTGGAGCTTTCCCGACCTCCTTCATCACCGCACCTCACCACCAACCGAGGCCGCGGTTCTTCACCTCTCATCAGTGAAGTGCTTCATCTCATGGAAGCAGGCTTCTTCAACCTCTTCCTCACTCCAACTCCCTTGCCAGACCCCTCTTCTTTGTCGCATCTGGCAAGCCAATGCCAGACACCTTCCTCCCCTCTTCATCCAACTTTATGTACCTCTCTTCTTCCCCTTCCTCTATAGTATAAATTAAGTACTCTAGAATTTGGAATCAACCCCTACACATCCACCCCCACCGTCATCTTCCACATGCACGGCCATGCTCTAATGAGCTTTGGCCATGCACCCATCCTCACTCCATGCCTTCTCCCCACTCGCCAACCACCCCATAAACATCACTAAGCTTCGGTGGTCAAAAGCCCTCAAGCAATTGAGGGTTTTGACGCCTTAAGACCCCCACCTGATGACCGCTACCGCTGTCATCCTCTCTGACCTTGGCCAGCCTCCTCTAGCCGCGCCGCAACAAATCACTACCCCTATCACCTTCACCGAGGTCCGGCAAAGGTTTTGATGTACCTAACTTGGGTCGCGAGGTCGTATCCTACCACCTTCATCGAGACAGCGACGATGGGGAGACCGTGACCCGCTCCTCATCGGCGACATCAAACAGTCGAATCCTTGACACCGGTGAGCCCAGCAATGCCTCCTACATGGTCTACTGAGCAAGAAGAGGAGCTGACGCTCCAAGAGTTGGTAGGGACCAGCTTGAAAGAGAATTTTTGGTGCAAGGACCAAATTGGAAAGAAGAAAGGACCTAAATGCAAGAAATGTAATATTTGAAGGACTGATTTGTAATTTTGGTAGATTTGGTTTAAGTTTTGCTTCCGAATCAACATTCATTGCATATTCTTGCTTAAACATTAGTGATATGGATTATTTAGTGCTTAACTCCATTCACACATGATCATTTTATTTTGTTGAGCATTAAAAAAAAATATTTATTCGTTGCACTTGAGATTTAAATTAAATTACTTTATTTCGTAAAACCAAGTGCAACTTTAAACCTATTAGATTCTTGAACGTTTACACCTAATACAAGTTCATCAAATTAATTTGTAAATAACCTTAATAGTGATATTCACACAATAAATTGCTCCCAGCGAATGACCTCAGACTTTCATTCAAGATTTATAAATTTTAAAAGCTGATTTGTGCAATTTGACTATACTACGATACAATTTTTTTTGAACAAAACTTGTTTCATGCACATCAGCAACATATTGGTGTATCATAAGTCTATAAATGAGCCCTTGAATAAGCTGTCTAGGATACCTCATGATAATGAGATTAAGTTGGGATCTCATTATTCAGGATCTAATTGTCCTAGGCATTGATCTTAGGAATGACATTTCATATTGGTTGAAACTTGTAGAGTAGAGAAAAATTGTGTCCTTATTGTAAGCCTACTGGAGGAGAGCTTCTCCTGGAATAGTACATCACCAAGGGATATTTTGGGTTCTCTTTGTTAAGAAGAAGGATGACACCTTGAGATTGCGCATTGGCCACCGATAGATTATGCAATGAGATAATATCCATTACCATGGATTTACGAATTGTTGATTTGTTGCGATGAGCAATGATGTCCCTTAAGTTTGACCTGTGTTTGGGATACCGTCAGCTGAGGATCAAAGAGTCAAATGTTCTTAAAATGGCCTTTTGGGCATGATATGGACATTATGAGTTTCTCGTTAAGCCGTTTGGGCTAACAAACACCCTTACAATTTTCACGGATTTGATGAATAGGATGTTCCACTCTAATCTGGATCAGTTCATGGTGGTCTTTATTGATGATATCCTCACTTACTTCCTTAATGAGGTTGAGCACGAGCAACATCTTCAAATGATTTTGGATACTTGTTTCTCCGCTTTAATCATATTTCAAAAATGAGCATCGTAGTATAGATGATTAGAGGGAAGTTAACATTTGAAATTTATATTACTCAAAATAGAAAGTATTCTGAGGTCATTCACGAGCAAAAAAATAAGCGAAAACCACCATCTAATTATTTACAGAGGAGTTTGATGAACTTGTATTAAGTGTGAATTTTCAAAAAGCGAACAAGTTCCAAATTGCACTTGTTTTTTCAAAATAAATAGATGAAATATAAATCTTAAGTGCAAGAGACTAATGATCAGAAAAATTATTATTTAATGCTTAATTAAATGAACCAAAAATTAATGAGATTAAGTACTAAATAACCCATAGCAACAATGTTTGAACATGATAATGTAACAAAACCACCAGATATTCAATAATAAAATTGAATCCTCAACTAATCAAATAGATTTGCAAATAAGTCCCTGATCCCTTGCATATACGTCCTTAAAAATATTTTTGATTTAAGTCCCTGGAGCTTATTTCTTCTACAGAAGGGTCCCTACCAGCAAACAGAGCTTAAGCTCTTCTCCTTCCCATCAAGAACATGCAAGGGAAGGAAGGTGGAACTCGACCATGGGCTTTAGGGCAAGGGAGCCCTACAAACTGGTCATAAGGCTTCCTTAGATCGCCTCGAAGCTTCTCGTGAAGCTTGGCAGCCGCACAAAGGATTGAAGCTAGCTGCCAGAGTCGTTGAAAATGGTTGCAGCAGCGGAGTTGCGAGGAAGTCATTGGTGTCTGAAACCCCTTCTGGAGATCACAAAAAACTCTATGTGGCTTCGTGGAGCTTCCTACGAAGCTTGGAAGCTCAAGGATGACCGGAGGAGGTCGGCAGATGTCGGGGAAGATAGCGATGGTGGCGAGGGCAGTTGCATCAAAGGAGGCATCAAACCTCTCAAGCAAATATCTAGGAAGCTCTGCTTGACCTTGTGGAAGGTGGTCGTGGTGGTTATTAAGAGAGAGGAGGGCAGTGGTGTTCGGACGAAGCTGAGGAAGGCGATGGTAAGCGGAGGTGTCCGATAGAATGTTGGAGGTGTCAAAACTCCAAATTGGTTGAGGGGTTTTGCACCCCTCAACCTATTGAAGCTCCCACGGTGGTCGATGGTCAGCAAGGAGGCGTAGGAGTGGTAGTTGGCGGTTACCGAAGCTCCCAATGGAGGCAAGGAGGACAACGATGGAAACGGAGGAGTTTGTGATCAAAACCTAAATCTAAGGAGCCTAATCTACACTATAGAAGGAGGAGAAGAAGGGAGGATACCTAAAAGTGGACGAGAGGGGGAAACACACGTCTGATGTGTAGATTCGAATGGAGGGGGGTGAGATATGCGTAATACAAAATAAAATGCAAAAATAAAATATCAATCGCACAAAATGAGCAATCTCACAAGAACACAAGTATTTTTAGGTGGAAACCAAAACTCGGGTAAAATCCACCACCTATGCCTCTCGACTTAGGATTTCCCGATCAACCTAGTCAATCAAATCCACTAACCAAGTCACTTAAATGAGGGAGGCTTAACCTCTTACAACCACACTACTTAGACAAGGGTAGCATACCTCAAATCCCCTCCTCTTCACGAGGAGTATTTTGTCTCGCAAAAGAGACGGGAATTCGCGAAGCGAATACCCAAACAAAGACACTATTACAACAGTCCTATAGAGCCACAAAGTACTAATGTTAATCTAGCTACTATAGGAAAAAGAACCTTCCCTTTGATGGAAGTGCATCAGCTAGCGATGTGGGGTAAGCGTGATCCACGCAAAGGCACGACGACGCTCTCATATGCAACAGCGAGTGAGCGGGTGTGTAGAGAAGATGGTGCTCTCTAGTGTAGGCTAGAAGATCTTGGAGAGCAACAACACTTCTCTAGTTGATAATCTCTTCTTTGACACAAATGTGGTGGAAAGTAGTATTACTTGGTATATTTTACAAAGGAAGAGTGCCCTCTATTTATAGAGGCCCTAAGAAAGATTTAGAAGGCCTTGGAAGGCTTCTATAGCCATTGGGAATAAGTCTAAGGCAAATCAAGCTGAAATCAAGGTCATTTATGATTCTGACAGGGTTATCAGACGTCTGGTTTTAAGGTCAAACGTCTGGGTCATTGTCTGATCTGAAGGTCGAACTTCTGCTCTAGAAGGGTAGAAGATCTGATCAGGGTTGGATCAGGATGGACATCTAAGAATGCCTTTTAAGACATTTGGGACAAAAGTTAGACATCTAAAATAAAGATGGATTTCTTCTTGTTTTCACCAGATCGAAACAGGGTTCTAGGATTTAGTTGCAAAAACGACAGGTCAGACATTTGACAATATGTCTGGACGTCTAGAAACAAAAATCTCTACTAGAATGGATTTCCGAAGGCTCAAACAGCTTTAGGTCTGACAAAAGGTGATTTGGGTCAGATTTTAGCCTAACGTCTATTTATTAGACGTCTGGGATGATCTACAGACATCTGAAAGTATATGTAAATCACATAAGAGTTAATCCTCTAAGATAAGCCAACACTCCTCTAGTTCGACGTCTGGCAAGGTCTTCAAATGTCTTCTAAGATGTCTGTACTATGGGCTGGACATCTAAAATCAACGGATTGAGAGTAGTTTGCAGCCTAAGTGTTTTAGACATATGGACATAATGTCAAACGTCTTAAAAGTCAAGATCAGATGTCTGAGGTCCAGATTGGATGTCTAATCAGGCTGTCCGAAGCCTATTTTGATTTTCTAATTTATCTAAGAGTTTGTCTAAGTGTCCTAGGGTAGTGTATGTGTTCCTAGGACTAAGGTAGGGTACTTTGGGCTCTTTACATGAATCTAAAGATTAAGAGAGCAAAGTACATCACAAATAAAAATAAGAATACAAACTACACGAAAGAATATTTCTATCCTATTCTTCATCTCCTTCCTTCTTCAACCTCTCGCTCCAAGCAAAGCTCCTTCTCCTCCATCAAGCCCCTCTAATACACCATGAATGCAAGCTTGAACTCCTTCACACTTGTATCCATTTGCATTTATCCTGAAACTTATAAACTCAAATGCAAATGTTAAATCACAAGTGTTTTGTTATCATCAAAATCAATGATCATGGTTCCCTTGCACCAACACGACGTTGGCCGACCAGATGCGAGGAAGAAAGGGACGACGACTGATAGTCGTTCTTCGCAGTTTAAAAAGATATTCACTATAGTATATTTGAAATCACTGCAAAATCGATTATCAATTTTATTTACTCGAAATTCAAAAATATTTCGAGGTCGAACTCAGGGAGCAAAATAGTATCTTAGAAGCAGAAAATCACAATCTCAAATTTTACTTAAAAGATAATGTTCAATAATAATGCAATGTATATAAAGGCTAGAGAGTAAAAAGAAATAGATTTTTCTCTTTTCTTCCTTCTTCTCTTCTCTCTTTCTTTTTCTTTGCTTTCTCTCTTCCTTCTCTTATTTCTCTGTCTTTCCTTTCTCAGACGTCTAATTCTATGAATCATACGTCTTAACTGACGACTGCTATAGTGCTTCTTCTTTTTCTTTTCTTCTTCACTTGGCTTTCCTCCTTGGCTTCTTCTTCTCTTCTTGAGTCACTGCGCCTCCTCCTTGCCTTCTTCTTCTTCTGCGGCTCCTTCTTCCTTTTGTTCTCTCTTTCTCTGCGGCTTCCTTCTTCTGTTCTTTCTTCTTCCTTGGCTCCTTCTTCTCTGTCTTTGGCCAAGTCCTTCTTCTGTAGTCTTCTTCCTCTGCACCTTCTTCTTTCTTATTCTCTTTCTCTGCAGCTGCCTCCTTGGCTTCTTTTCTTTTTCTTCTTTCTTATGTTTGCTTCTCTCTACTGTGCCTCCTCCGTCTTCTTCTTCAAGTCCTTCCTTCTCCTTTAGCTGCTCCTCTTCTTCTTCCCTGCACACACATAGGAGCAAAACCTAGCCCCTACCCTCCCCCGCAAACTCTCTCTCTCTTTCGCTCTTAGGCTTGTTCTCCCAAAGCCATCTCAGGTAAACGGGTCGGGTCAGCGCGCCCGGGACCAGGCGCACCGGCGTGGGTGGTGCGCGACTGCACGGGTAGTCGAGTCAGGCAGCCAAGTCCATAGAGGTGTGGGTCATGGACGAAGCGTGGTGGGCGAGGGAACCTCACCCCGTGTCAGGAGGCGCTAAGCCCCTGACACTTTTTCAATTTATGTTGCGCCTCCTGCTTCAAAATTTCCGAGGTAGGACTAAATGTCCCACCTTCTGCTCGCACGCGCCCGCAGCAGGTGACGCGCTCGATTGCAGCAACTACGTGGGGCTTCAGTGCCAATCGCTTGGTTGGGGTTGTGCGCGAAGGGATTCCGTGCGACCTAGGGCACTTCACCTGGAGCGGAGACCTAGAGGAGCTCGAAAGCAAGCTCCTTGCTACGTCAATGGTGGTGGAGACCCTCAACACCTGTCATCAGGAAAATGGCCTTGCGGCCTTATCAGAACACATGGGAAGCCTCGCCGAGGTATGGCAAGTGTTCTGCAGTGGTCGGGGTGGCAAAGGAATGCCTGTGTGAGCGTGCCTAGGGCTTACTATGGCCGTGTCAGTGGGTGTGTTCGGGGGGCGTGTTGGGAGTGTGTGGTGGTGAATGGGAAGAGGGGTTATGATCAGTGAGTTGTGGCAGAGCTCGTGAGGTGATTGGCGAGGTGGGTGGATGCGTGGAGTGGCGAGGGCACCTCGCCAGTGGTCTGGTCGAATGTGGAGAAGATGAGGGTGGAGAGTGGCAGTCGAGGGGTGGTTTGTGAAATAAAATGAGGGAAAATAGAAGGTAGGGAGAGAGGAACTTAACTGAGGGACTTGAAGCGAAGGGGGGAGGCGAAGGGTGAGCGGTGCGTATTGACCATCACCAAAGACGATGACCCTGAGATGGAGAGGCGGCGACGACGAGGAGGTCAGAGGGCCTTGCATGGGTACGGCGCATTGCGAAGGAGTGAGGCGGAGATATCTCTCCCACTAGTACGATGGCAGAGCGACGAGAAGAGGGAGGGAGAGTCGCCGAAGCCTACGAACAAATGGCCGGAGGAGGAGGAGACGAAATTGGGGGGTTATCTCTGGCCAAAACAGGCTTGGGAGGTGCGGACTAATCTAGGCTTCCTTAAATAGGCACGGGCAGGAGGTTATTTGCAAGGAGGAGGCCAAAAAGTCATCGCCGGAGGCATGGACAAAGGGGAACCCATACCTCTCAAGCGTTCGCACGAGAGGTATGGGGTGATTCAAGACATGAGGAGCTGCTCAAGCGGAAAGGGGTGTCATAGAGGACTCCCCTTTCAAATCTAGGAGCAGCTCCCCATGGAAACGAGGAGAAAACCTGCTTGCAAAGTCGTCGGCGATATGGGTCCCTGCTGCAATGGTAGAGGGACCAAAATGAAGAAAGTGATAAAAATTTGAGGAGATATTTGCTAGGGTTTTCAAAAGTTAAGGGCCAGAATGTAATTAGGTGGACCAATTTGCAAAGTAGGCCAAGATGACCTTCTCTTAGGTTTAAATTTTGGTACAAACCTAATTTAGACATAAGGAATCCAATGGTAAAGTTGGATTTTAGGTTTGACCATGTTTGATTGGACATTTTGCATAAAAACCCAAATTAAGTCAAATATTAGGCTTGAACCCTAATCTAGGTCAAAACAGGTTCCAAAGGCCAAATTGAAGGTTCTAAACCCTAGGGGATATTTTTCCATGAATTTTAGAGGGTTTATTTGATTTTTATCTTGCATGGAACCTTTCGAATTTAAGTGAGTTTGTTTTAGGGTTACAGAATGTCATTTAATTCCTAAATTTCACAATAACCCTTTTCTGACTGAACCATCCCACTTTTTCTTTTATTAAGTTCAATTGACCTATGTCTAGACCCTTAGAAATCCTGTTGATGCATTGCAATGGTAAAATTATAGTTTTACTCCCTTGTTTCATATTCTCTTCCCAGATTAGTGATCCCTTGAATTAAGCCTTTCTCTTGGTTATGTAGGAGCTTTTGTTCACTTTTTTAGGTCAAAATATGATAATTAGGGCTCATGATGAGGTCCTCATCATACCCCCATGCCTAGATTTTGCTAGTCCATTAGCAAAAATTTAAGGTTTTAACTTATGTTCTAAACCATGAGTTTCTTTCACCAATTATGATAAGTGCTTTTTCTTGTTTGATTAGGTCAGAATGCCAATAATGGGCCTAAAGGTACTCTAGTACCAACCAAGATCCAGACTTGACCAGCTTTATCCTCGGTCCTCCGCGAAGGTTTTTAAGGCCCGCAGGAACTACCCAAAGGTTTATTGGACTCCGTGGTTAAAGTACCCGTGCTTGAGACATATTTTAGCCTTGGTTCAGTTTGCAGTGCATTTTTGTATAAGAGAGACAAAGGATTTATTTGTTTGGAGAGTTTTTTCTCTCTTTTCTTTTAATTCCTAACTTCGGATTGGCTTCTCAACACGGTCTGTATCAGATTCCTCATCCCCATCATCAATCCTCAAAGGTCCCTAGCAATCGATGCTTCATGATAGCACCGCCCATGGTAACCCTAGAACCCTGGTTTTCGAGATTTTGAGATAATCCTGCCCATGGCATTCCATGGCCGAATCCAGACCCTGGCGATTGACATTTTGTGATAATGCCACCCATGGTATCTGAACCAGCAGAGTACTTACATGCCCCCAATAGGATATGTAAATATGCTAAGAGACAAGCACTGAGGATACGATATATTGTTATGCATCTTCGAGGGGAATTCCCCGCCTCTCCACGTCGGGAACTCTTCCAAATCAACTTGTGTTGATCGGCCACTCCTAATCTAGGCAACATTTTCAGAACATTAAAACGCTTCTGCGTGATTTTGATAGTTATGCACACTGAACCAAATTGTGTATGAATTGGGGTGCTTAGGTTACCGAGTCCCGCAAATCGAAGGTCAATTAACGAGGTCGAATAATCCCTAAGCCTTAGACCTAATACTTAAGCTTTGCATTTTCCTCAACCTCTTGAGGATTATCCAGATCTTAGCAGGTACTAAGAGTCTAACCAAAAGGACCTAAGGTCAACATTCCTACTAATCTCTTTGTGTCTTTATAGCACCTTTTCTTTACTTTTCTTGATGTAGTCTAGAACTTCGATTAATCTCTTAATCTCTTACTAATGATAATCTCTTTCTTTTTCATTTTGTGCTTCTTTTTAACATTTTGCACTTTTTCTCTCCTGTTTTCTATAACCCACAAAAATTTTCTCTCCTCTTCTCAGTTTTTTTTTCATTTTTTTTTTAGATATGTGATTTTTTTGTTGAATATGTGATTTTTTTGTTGAAACCTTTCCTTGATATGAGTTTTCATACATTCTTGCACTTTTCATACCCCCCCATGCCTAAGATTTGCAATGTCCCCATTGTAAATTAGGTGGGTTCGAGTTCAGCTCAGTTCATTCATTAAGACAGGTGTTTGGTGAGCGAACGGGTTGAGGTGACTGTTGTGGACGATTTCTATACTCAGGTACGGGTACCTGAGGTGGAGTCAGCTGTCCTAATGTGTGAACCCTAAAGTGCAATATGACTTCATCATAGAAATGTCAGGAAAGGTTTCAGGTTTTTCAAAGAATGACGGGTTGCCTCCCGTTAAGCGCTGAGTTTTACGCCATCGGCTGGGCGTAATGAGCTCAGGGAGAATGGAGGATAAAGGATGCCTCAGCCAAATCTGTATTGGTCATGTCAATGAACGGTTTGAGTCGCTGACCGTTCACGACAAAGGGTTCGGAATCTTGGCTGAGTGGACTTATCTCAATGGCTCCATTTCCAAAGATTCGTCGGACTAAATAAGGTCTGATCCACTTAGATCGCAGCTTTCCTGGGAACAATTTTAGCCTAGCATCAAAGAGTAGGACCTTTTGACCAGGGTGAAAGATCTTTCTAGATATGTGCTTGTCGTGAAAGGTTTTAACCTGCTCTTTGTAGATTCATAATTTTTCATACGCATCGAGGCATAATTCATCAATCTCGCTTATCTGAAGCTTTCTGTGGGTTCCAGCCTTAGACAGATCTAAGTTGCAGTTCCGTACTGCCCAATAGGTTTTATGCTCCAATTCGACGGGGAGGTGACATGACTTCCCGTACACCAGTCTGAAAGGAGACATGCCTAATTGGATCTTGTGGACGGTCCTATAAGCCCACAAAGCTTCCGAAAGCCGGGATGACCAATCCTTCCTGTCAGATCGAATAGTAACCTGAAGGATTTTCTTGATCTCCAGGTTTGATAGCTCAGCTAGACCATTAGTTTGGGGGTGGTAGGGAGCAGAGATTTGGTGTGACACCCCATATTTGGTCATCAGTGACCTAAACTGAGTGTTTGTGAAATGGGTCCCTCCATCAGAAATGATTGTACGTGGAATCTCGAACCGTGAGAAGATGTTTTGGTGAATGAACTTGATAACGACTTTATGATCATTGGTTCGGGTCGGAATGGCTTCGATCCATTTGGACACATAGTCAACATCGAGTAAAATGTATTCAAAGCCATCCGAGATAGGGAAGGGGCCCATAAAATCAATCCCCCAAATGTCAAAAATCTCGCATACCAGAATCGGCTGTAAAGGCATCATGTCTCGATGGCTCATGTTGCCCAAGGTCTGGCAACAGTTGCATGCCTTACAGTGATGGTATGCATCTTTGAAAATTGTGGGCTAGTAAAAGCCACTCTGAAGGACTTTTGATGCAGTTTTATGCCCATAAAAATGTCCACCGCATGCTTGGTCATGGCAGAAAGAGAGTATGTCTTTGATTTCAACTTCCGTAACACATCGTCGGATAATTTGATCAGCACCAATGCGGAATAGATATGGGTCTTCCTAAAGGTAATACTTGGCATCGGAACGCAATTTGTCCTTCTTGGCCTTCGGGCAATCAAACGATATCTGATGTGATGCCAAATAGTTTACTATGTCAGCAAACCATGGAAGCCCTGTATTGATAGTCAGAAGGTGCTCATCAAGAAAATGCTCCGTGATGGGTCCGGAAGGGTCAATGATCTCAGAAGGAAGGCGGGACAAGTGGTCAGCTACCACGTTCTATCTTCCGGCTTTGTCGCGAATCTCAAGGTCAAATTCTTGCAATAGCAAGATCCATTGGATTAATCGAGGTTTTGCATCCTTCTTTGCAAGGAGATGCCTCACAGTAGTGTGATCCGAGTAGATAATAACATGGGAACCCAGGAGATAAAATCTGAATTTGTCAAGGGCAAATACTACGGCTAGCAACTCTTTCTCAATAACAATGTAGTTACACTGAGCCTTGTCAACTGTTTTGCTAGCGTAGTAAATGATCACGGGTTTCCCGTCAATTTTCTACCCCAAAATCGCTCCTACAGCGAAGTCAGATGCTTCGCACATGATCTCAAAGGGTTGAGACCAATCAGGGGACTGTAAGATCGGGGCTTGGGTGACTCGGTCATGAAGGATCTCAAATGCTTGAGTGCATTCCTTGGAGATTTCAAAAGATACATCCTTGGAGAGAAGAGTGGTCAGGGGACGTGCGATTTTTGAAAAATCAAGGATGAATCGACGGTAAAAACCAACGTGCCCTAGAAAAGATCGGATGTACCTGATCGAGCTAGGCATAGGGAGTTTAGAAATCAAGTTAACCTTGGCTCGATCGACTTGGATGCCTCTCTCCGAAATCAGATGTCCCAGGACGATCCCCTCAGGCACCATGAAGTGGCTCTTTTCCCAGGAAAGAACCAAATTCACATCAATACATCGCCTAAGTATTTGAACCAAGTGCTGGAGGCAATCGTCAAATGATGCCCCAAATACTGAAAATTCATCTATAAAGACTTCCAGATAATCACCTACCATATCAAAGAATATGGCAAGCATGCACCGCTGAAAAGTCGCGGGTGCATTGCAGAGATCAAAAGACATCCTTCGGAATGCGTATGTCCCGAAGGGGTAGGTGAACGTGGTCTTCTCTTGGTCCTCTGGATGGATCGCCACTTGGTTATAACCGGAGTACCCATCAAGAAAGTAGAAGAATCTATTTCCCGCTAGTTTTTCGAGGATCTGATCAATAAACGGTAGTGAGAAATGATCCTTTTTCATGGAGGAATTGAGTCTTCTATAATCTATGCAGACTCTCCACGAGTTGGCTATACGGGTCGGTATGACCTCTCCAGTTTCAGTCATGATGGTGGTAAGTCCTGCCTTCTTAGGCACAACCTGGATTGGACTCACCCATCGACTGTCGAAGATCGGGTGAATAATCCCTGCATCTAACCATTTAATGATCTTTTTCATGACCTCCTGCAGATTGGGGTTCAAACGTCTCTGCATCTCACGCGAAGGCCATGCGCCCTCTTTGGAATAGATGTGGTGTGTGCAATAAGAGGGGCTTATGCCAGTCAAATCATCGAGAGTCCATCCAATGGCTCTACGATGTTGCTGGAGAACAGTAATCAGATAGGATTCTTGATCAGGTGTGAGTCTAGAGATTATAATCACAGGAAACGTTTGATTGGAACCCAAAAAGATGTATTTCGGATGATCGGGAAGGGTCTTAAGTTCCAAGATGGGATTATCAGTAGTAGCAGGTGGTTCAAAGTGTGTGTGAGGAACAAGGGTAAAATTTATGGGTGTATCTTGATCAGGTTCAGACTCCTCTAATTGTGGGTTTTGATCTTCTTATGGTTGATTGGGGATAATCAGGTTATCCTCAATATGCAGCTCATCAACCACGGCTTTGATATCACATATTTGTTCTACAACACCGCAATTAATCCCTTGTTGGGCCTTAAAGATGTCAATCTTAAGAGTTTGGTTCCCAAATTTTAATTCTATTTGGCCCTCCTCACAGCTTATGTTGGCCCTAGTAGTGGTCAGAAAAGGTCTCCCTAGTATGATTGGTGTATCCCTTGAGTTCTCAGGTGCATCCATATCTAGAACTATGAAATCCACTGGGAAGTAGAAATCCCATACCCTTAAAATGAGATCCTCGATTACTCCTTTAGCTGACTTGATGGATCGATCGATTAACTGCAGTGTCACCTCTATCAGTTTAAGCTCAGACTCTTCAAGGTGGTTAAGCAGGGATGTGGGTATTAGGTTTATGGAGGCACCTAGGTCTAGCAATGCTCTATCAAATTGGGTTTCACCAATTTTACATGAAATCAAGGGAGTGCCTGGGTCTTTTGCCTTAGGTAGGAGTTTACTCAGGATTATAGAGCTGGCTTGCTCTGACAGTATGATCGGACTCCCACTTTTGGTTCGTGGCTTACGCTTGGGTGTACACACGTCTTTCAGGAATAGTGCGTAAGCCAGTACGTGGCAGATTGCATCCATCAAGGGGATGTTTATTTGGACCTGTTCAAAGAGCTTGATCAGATCCTTCTCAGGAGGCAGGGGTTTGGTTGTCCTTTTTCCTTTGTTCAAGGCCTCAGGAAATGAAACCTTGGTTGGTTCCTCTAAAATAGGTCCAGGTTCTTGATCTGGGACAGGGACATCCTGGATAACTATCCTAGGGCCTGGTTCACTACCAGGCTTGGAGTGGTTTGGGTAAGGTGGGTCTTGGATAGCTTTACCACTACAGGTTGTTACCGA
This sequence comes from Thalassia testudinum, assembly GCA_037157565.1. Taxonomy (NCBI): domain Eukaryota; kingdom Viridiplantae; phylum Streptophyta; class Magnoliopsida; order Alismatales; family Hydrocharitaceae; genus Thalassia; species Thalassia testudinum. The sequence goes on along the minus strand of JAZHRO010000067.1, from coordinate 14,291,571 downwards.
GTTTAATCCTGCTTGGTTCTGGTTTGGGGTTGGTAAAATGGGTAGCTACTGTTGAAAACCCGCATAAGATGTTGAAGCTTCCATTCCGTCAAGTGATGGAACAGAAGGGGCCTGATAAATCGTGTGCGTGGCCTGGATTTGGGTTCATAACGCGCCTCTAGGTCGGCACGTTATTTGGGTTCGGCAGAGGTTATGAAGAAAGTACGCCCGGTTGGCAGGAATTCGCCATCTGGGCAAGTTGGTTGCGAACCTCTATGATCTCGTCCTTGTGTTGTTTTTGGATTGCCGCATTCATTCTCTGAATGTCAGCCAGTGTTTGGAGGATAAGAGACATTTGGTCTTGGTTTGGCCCAGACTGATAAGTGGGGTTGGGCCGAGGCTGAGGCAACTGATATGGATGAGGGGCTTGTGGACGGGGTTGGTAAGGAAGTCTTTGAGTCTGAGAATTTCCCACCAACTGGAAGTTGGGATGATTTCGCCATCCAGGATTGTAGGTGTTGGAAATGGGTCATTCTGGATGGCGTTGAGGTCCTCGCAAGTCTGAGGAGCCTCAGAAAAGTCAAAGTATGGGGGTTCAGAGTTCCCCCGACAAGAATAGAGCGAATCAGAGGTCCCTCTGGTCCTAAAGTCAGACGGGGGTGGATACGAGTCCATCCCCTGAGAAGATCGGTGGAAGATGTTTTGCACAGTTTCCCTTGTGGAAGGTGGCTGTGCGAAAGAGTTCTGCGAAAAGGTGGTTCGCTGCAAATGGCGAGTCAACTTATCCACCTTCTTTTCTATAATAGAGACTTTGTCCAACCTACTGGCCATTAGCTCCAAGTCGACGGATGCGAATAGGCCATGCGTCTCATGTGCTCCTTTCAGATTCATCGATGTGAGGGCATTCATCCAGTCGAATAAGCCCATGGAGTCATTGTTGATGGGATTCTCGCACATATTTTCGAGAATCTCCCACATCGTGTCCTCATGATGGCCCATGATGTTTCCTCCGCAAGTTGCATTGACGAATAATCGAATGTCCTCACAGAGTCCCTGGTAAAAAGACTGGACTTGTTCCCATTTAGGAACTCCATGATGGGGGCACTTTCGCATGAGATCCAAGAATCGGTCCCATGCCTCATGAAGAGGTTCTCCCGTCTGTTGGGTGAAATGAGTAATCTAATGGCGTAAGGCATTTGTCAGACCAACTGGAAAGAACTTCTTCAAAAACTCGGACTGAAGTTCATCCCATGTGTAGATTGGACAAGTCTGAGTTTGATACCAATTAGCAGCCTTGTCCATGAGGGAGAAAGAGAACATCTTCATGAGCAAAATATCCCAATTTTGTGCATCTGACCTGAAGGTCTGGGCCAGATGCTTGAGCTATTTAATATGCTGGAATGGATCCTCAGAGTTAAGCCCATAGAATTTTGGTATGGCACGAATCATATTGGACTTTAATTCAGAATCAGGTGATTGCGCAGCAATCATAGGTCTTAATTGACCTAAATTAGGCTAGGACTTAGCATAAGTTAGGGTTATTCATGCATGCATACGCGTTATCAGCATCTTTACTACTTTCCTCTAGCTATGCATAAAATAATGATATAATGTGCTGATTAAGTGCATTCTGTCGATTGCAGGCAATAAGCAGATCTGGAGCTGGATCTGGAGTAGGATCTGAAGCTGGATCAGGAATAACGGGAGTTGTAGCAAAGCTGGAGCAGAAGGCCTAGTTTAGATGTAGGAATAATAATGTAAGGGGGTTAAAGGTTTTCTATTCTATTAAGTAGAAATAAAGCAGTAAAATGTGAAGAGCATAGGTTCATCCTAGCCCTAGGCTAGCCTAGAGACTTCCCCAAGCCTTAGCCACCCTTAGATTAGGTCACAACACCCTAGGAAGCCCTAAAACCCTAGTTCCAACCCTTCTCTGGACGTCCAGATAAGTTTTAAGATGTCCAGGACCCTTAGCCAACTCCCGCACACTTCAAACCCACTTCTGCAGTGTTATTAGACGTCCAGACACATTGTCAAACGTCTAATTTCTGCAGAATACCCAAAACAGAACCCGAAATCCTTCCTGACTCTGATTGGACGTCCAGACAAGTCTGTGTAGGTTTCTCTACTAGGAGGGGTGACGTAATAAATGCGGAAATAAAATATAAAGCAATCTCACAAAATGAACAAACACACAAGTACACAAGAATTTTTAGGTGGAAACCCAAACCGGGTGAAAACCACCACCTAACCCTCTCGAGTTAGGATTTTCCGATCAACCAAGTTGATCAAAATCCACTAAACCGAATCACTTAAACGAGGGTGATTCAACCTCAATACAACCACGTTACAAGTACGAGGGTAGCGTTCCTCAACCCCTTCTCTCCACGAGAAGGATTTTGTCCCACGAAGGAGACGGGAATTCGCAAAGCGAATACCCAACCAAAAGACAAAGATAAAATAAAACAAGTAATCCTATAGAGCCAACAAAGGAATTTAAACCTAGCTTCTATAGGAAATAGGAAACTCCCCTTTGCAAGGAGTGCGTCGAGTTGATGACGCGGTGCGTGTGCCACGCGATGGCGTAATGTCGCTCTCGTAAACAACGGCGGGAGAGCAGGTGCGCGAAGCTTGATGCTCTCAAGATGTAGAACTTGAGCTTAGAGAGCAAGATCTTTTCTGGACACAAAAGAGTGTGAAAGTGTGTAGCTCAGTGTATCCGAGTGTGTCTCTTAGTGTGTCTTGGTGTCTATTTGTGTTGCAAAGGTTCCCCTCTATTTATAGAGGCCTTAGGAAGGGTTCTATAGCCGTTGGGAACAAAGCCCAAGAGAATCAGGCCGAAATCAGGACAATGATTACATTTGACAGGGTAATCAGACGTCTAACTCTTGCATCAGACGTCTGGAAGGCCACTTTAAGACGTCTGATTTCAAGGTCAGACGTCTGATTTTGGGCGGGTCTCTCCCTGACTTGAATCAGATCTAAACAGGGTTCTAGCGCAAGTCCATCAGACGACATATAAGACGTCTGTCACTATGTCTGGACGTCTGGAAACCTACTTTTACAGTGGGAATTGATTTCCAAACGTTGCAACGGCTAGAAAATCTCTGAGAAGAGATTTTGGGTCAGCCGAGGCAAAACGGTCAATTATCAGACGTCTGGATAGTCCTATGGACGTCTGATAAGGCTCTAACGGTCATAATCCTGAGTGCCTGCTAAGCTAGCCAACGGTCCACTATCTGGACGTCTGGCAAGTCCATCAGACGTCTCCTAAGACGTCTGGTATAAGGTATGGATGTCTGATTTATCAGACAGAACTAGTTATGTCCAGCCTAACAGATATCAGACGTCTGAAACAACAGTCCGACGTCTTAAAATACTTTATCAGACGTTTAATTTGGGAATTAGACGTCTGTAAGTATTGTTTGAGCCCTATATTGGTTTTCTAAGTATTCTACAGAAAACCTAAGTATCCTAGGGTTGTGCCGGTGTTCCTAGGACTACTGTTAGGGTACTTTGAGGCTCTTTAACATAATATTCTAAGGAAAATAAGAGCAAGAAAATAAAGACAAGAGATACAAGAAAGGATTAAAAATAATCTATCATATTCTTCTTGTCTTATATCTTCAATCTGTCGCTCCACGCGAACCTCCTCTGTTCTTCATTAAGCTCCTCCAATCCATCCTGGATGCGAGCTCGAGTTCCGTCTAAACACGTCCACATTTGCAATTGACCTGAAATCTAGGACTCAAATTGCAAATGTTAAATAACACGTGTTTTGTTATCATCAAAACAAATGATCGTGGTGCTCTAGCACCAACAGTCTGGACTTCTGATTTTTGAGTATAAGACGTCTGATTCTATAATTAGATGTCTGATACTGCTCTCCAATTCCTGTTTTGAGATTTAAGCCTTGATCTTGGATCTCTAGGTCCCTAAACCCAATTCCAACCCCATAGGAACCTAAATTAAGGTGCCCTAACCCTAGTACACCACCTCTAGACCTCCCTAAGGACTTAATTAGGTCCTCACTAAACCTAATTGACTTGGATCTTAGTCAATTCCATCATCCTATTCAATTAGACTCATTGAGTCCAATTGAGCCCTGATCTCAGCACACACTGTCCAATTAGACTCAGTGAGAGTCCAATTGACCTAGACCTAAATTAATTGAGTTGTTTTACTCTCAATTAAGTTTCCACACACCTAATTAAACTTTTATTAAGTTTAATTGCACTTTACCTTAGTGAATTAGGGTTTATAACCCTAATTTGAGACCTACCTTGACCTAAACCCACTAGAACCCAACCTAATCAACCTAGCCACCTAAGTTTCGACCCACACACACCCACACACACCATCCACACGAAAATATCAAGCCTAGAGTTCTCTAGAACTCTCTACCATGTGTGGTTGCCTTGGTTGCCAAAAATAGCAACCAAGAGCCATTCAATTTTTAGATCCACATTTGGTGGATCTAAAAACCACCATCCACCCTCTCTCTCTCACTCTCCCACGAGCTCCCACCATAGGCCTTCTAGATAATTCCATAATTCTCTAGAGAGCTTCCCTTAGGTCTATAAAAAGACCCCTTGGGTGGCCATTGGCACCCATTCACTTCTTTGGCAATTGCTCTCCATTGGTGCCATTCACGCCACCTCCACTTAGCCACTCACTCCACCTCCACGAGCTCACTACCACCACCATGGAGGACACCATGTCGGGATGCTGGATCAACCCTACTTCTCTCCAAGGGTCAGCCTAAGCTACATTGGCCGCCCCTCATTCTCTTCTCGACCACTCCAAGGCCATCGGGGACCACCCCTGAATGCCCTCTATTCTTCTAGCTCTAGATCATGCTCTTCATAATTTTTATTGCTTTCATTTACTGCTTAGTAGAGTAGTCTTACTTCTCCCCCAATGATGCATGCGAAATCCCCCCACTGATTCTTGTATGCAATCGTTTTCTGGTAGTTAGATTTAATTTTAAGCATTCATGTATAAGCTTTCCTCTAGATTTCCTTGTGCAACAACTCTCCCACGATGAATGAAATTTCATTATATATATATATATATATATATATATATATATATATATATATATATATATATATATCTTATGTGTTTGAAATCACCTTGAGCTAAATGATTATCATATTTGCGTGATTTAAGTGCCTGTTCTTTAAACGCCTATATATTACGCACTAGAATGTCGTTTAAATAAAGTAGAGCGGCTTTAAGATCAATTTCAAAAACAAAAACAACACCTCCCAGAGACAAACGACCGGGACTCAAAGTCTCATTATTTTCAAAACAATATCTTTGTTGGATCGTATTTCGCAACTATACTACGACGCTTTTATCAAAAATGCGATCTATGACTTTCCAACATCAGGACCTCCAGCCGGGATTCGGACTCGATTCTCAATTGCCACCGTAGCGAGATTATAGTGATCTCGCATCATGGGACGTTGCGTTGGGTTGATGAAGTTTTGGAAGAGGTCATTTAGACGCTGAAGCTGGTGCTCAAGATTGTTTTCTTCTTCAACAGGCTGTGCCATGATGGAAGAAGGAGAACTTGGTTCTGAATCAGAGGAAAGGTCTATGTGGTGGGGTTGCTACACAAACAAGAGTACTGAGGCTTGGCCTCAGGGAGAGTGGATTTCTAAAGGAGGTTTCAAGGACCTCCTACCAAACATACACCAAAGGATTGGATGAGATTAGAATGTGCTGGACCTAATCAAGACACCCAAAATATGTTGGGTGACTATAGAAGTTCGAGGCGGATGATACCCCTTAGTCAGAAAGGTTGTCCACCTAAGAAATACTCGGGCAGCCAAAGAGGGAGAGTCCCACGAAGACCCCTACCCAGTAGAGCACCCCCATGGGTTACAGGGTTTCCCCCACCCGACCTCTCTTGTCACTGAGATTCCAGGTAGACCAGAATGGGGACCTTAACCTCTTAAGTCTACCTCTTTTAGTTAAGATCAAGGTGTTTAGGGTTCCACTTGAACTTTAAGCCTTTTGAGTGCAAAGTGACCTAATTTAAAGGTTGGTTGACCCAAAGGATCAACTTCACCTCTTTGTTCCTTTGATCTTTTAGGTCCTTGCTTTTAGAGTTCAAGTAGATTAAGAGCCTGATTTGCTTAGGGTTTCTCTTGGATAAGTCTTTTCAAAAAAGGCTTAGGCACATCTCTTTTTGGAATTTTTGCTTCTTTTCTTAGAAAAAGATGTGTCTCTAAAACCCTAGCTTGTAATCCTTAAGTTGGCTCTATTTGGTCCAATTTAGTTGACTCACAAATTGGTACCTAGGGCTCAATCAAGAAAGTCTTAGCCCAGTTACCTTAAGTAGATGTTCAGTCAAAAATGTGTTGAAATTAAAAATCAGCCAACTTTTGTGAGTTACTAAATATAGAAACAGGTAGCCCTAAATTGATTTTTCTTTGTTTTTCCTTTTTGGATTTTGAGGGGATTAAGAGAAAGGACTAATAAGAGTTTACTTGTTTCTTAGTGTGGTTGTTGTGTAGCTACTTTTATTTCCTCGACTTTTCCTGAAATAATCACAACAAAACAGAGAAATTAAGTCAGTATTGAATCAGAAATTGTGATCAAAGCTTCTAAGATGCCCGTTGCTCCCCGGCAACGGCGCCAAAAAATGATAGTTGTTCTACGTAGTTTAAAAAGATATTCGTTGTAGTATATTTGAAATCACCATGAAAACGATTATCAATTTTATTTATTCGAAATTCAAAAATATTCCGACGTCGAACTCAGGGAGCAAATTGGTATCTTAGAAGCAGAAAATCACAATCTCAAATTTTACTTGAAAGATAATGTTCAATAATAATGCAATGTATATAAAAGCTAAAGAGTAAAAAGAAATATATTTTTCTCTTTTCTTCCTTCTTCTATTCTCTCTTGTTTTCCTTTGCTTTCTCTCTTCCTTCTCTTCTTTCTCTGTCTTTCCTTTCTCAGACGTCTAATTCTGTGAATCAGACGTCTTAACTGACGACTGCTACAGTGCTTCTTCTTTTTCTTTTCTTCTTCACTTGGCTTTCCTCCTTGGCTTCTTCTTCTTCTCTTCTTGAGCTGCTGCTCCTCCTCCTTGCCTTCTTCTTCTTCTGCAGCTCCCTCTTCCTTCTGTTCTCTCTTTCTCTGCAGCTTCCTTCTTCTATTCTTTCTTCTTCCATGGATCCTTCTTCTCTGTCTTTGGCCAAGTCCTTCTGCAGTCTTCTTCCTCTGCGCCTTCTTCTTTCTTCTTCCCTTTCTCTGCGGCTGCCTCCTTGGCTTCTTCTTTTTCTTCTTTCTTCTGTCTGCTTCTCTCTGCTGTGCCTCCTCCTCCTTCAGCTGCTCCTCTTCTTCTTCCCTTCACACACACAAGAGCAAAACCTAGCCCCTACCCTCCCCCGCAAACTCTCTCTCTCTCTTTCGCTCTTAGGCTCGCTCTCCCATGGCCATCTCGGGTAAACAAGTCGGGTCAGCACGACTAGGACCAGGCTCACTGGTGTGGGTGGTGTGTAAGGAGTGCACGAGTAGTCGGGTCAGGCAGCTAGGTCCACAGAGGTGTGGGTCGCAGACGAGGCGTGGTGGGCGAGGGGACCTCACCCTGTGTCAAGAGGAACTAAGCCCCTGACACTTTTTCAATTTATGTTGTGCCTCCCGCTTCAAAACTTCCGAGGTGGGACTAAATGCCCCACCTTCTTCTCGCACACGCCCGCAACAGGTGACCCCCTCGATTGCAGCAGCTACATGGGGCTTTAGTGCCAATTGCTTGGCTGGGGTTGTGCGCGAAGGGATTCCGAGCGACCTGGGGCACTTCACCTGGAGCGGAGAGATCTGGAGGAGCTCCCAAGCAAGCTCCTTGAAGCATCAATGGCGGTGGAGACCCTCAACACCTGTCATCAAGAAAACGACCTTACGGCCTCGTCAGAACACATGGGTGACGGGAACCATTCTCACGCGTTTGAAAGTCGTTGGAAATCGTACTATAGTCGCACAAAAACGTTCGTCAAAAAAAATGATTTCTAAAGATAACGAGACTTGAGTCCCAGTCGTTCATCTCTGGGAGGCGTTGCTTTTACTTTTGAAATCAATCTTACTCTACTTTGTTTAGAATTGCATGCCGGTTCACGATTATTACATATTTAGGTATGACATGCTTAGTTGCAAGAATATTAGGTGTTAGAAACAGGCAACTTGAATCACGCAAAAAGAATGACAATTATTAACCTCATGGTGATTCCAAACATATAGAGACATATATATATAAAAGCATTTTTCATTCATTCAGCGGGAGTTGTTTGCACAAGAAATTTAGAAGAAAGCTTATATATAAATGCTTGAAATGGAAATCTAGCTACCAGAAAATGACTGCATACAAGAATCAATGGGGGGATTTCGCATGCATCATTGGGGGAGACGTTAAGACTACGCTACTAAGCAGTAATAAAACCAGTAAAACTATGGAGAGCATAAACTAAATCTAGTAGAATAAAGGGCATTCAAGGGTGGTCCCCGATGGCCTTGGAGTGGTCGGGAGAAGAATGAGCGGAGGCCAATGTAGCTTAGGTCGACCCTTGGAGAGAGGTAGGGTTGATCCAGCATCTCGGCATGATGTCCTCCATGATGGTGGTGAGCTCGTGGAGGTGGAGTAGCTCACCTAAGTGAAGGTGGGCGTATATGGGGCTAATGAGGTGAGTGTTGCCAAGGAAGTGAATTGGTGCAAATGGCCACCCCTTAGGTCTTTTTATAGACCTAAGGGAAGCTCTCTAGAGAATTATGGAATTCTCTAGAGAGGCCTTTGGTGGGAGCTCATGGGAGAGTGAGAGAGAGAGTATGGATGGTGGATTTTAGATCCACCAAATGTGGATCTAAAAATTGAATGGCTCTTGGTTGCTAATTTTGGCAACCAAGGCAACAACACATGGTAGAGAGTTTTAGAGAACTCTAGGCTAGATATTTTCGTGTGGATGGTGTGTGTGGGTGTGTGTGGGTCGAAGCTTAGGTGGCTAGGTTGATTAGGTTAGGTTCTAGTGGGTTTAGGTCAATGTAGGTCTCAAATTAGGGTTATAAACCCTAATTCACTAAGGTAAAGTGCAATTAAACTTAATACAAGTTTAATTGGGTGTGTGGAAACTTAATTGAGAGTAAAATAACTCAATTAATTTAGGTCTAGGTCAATTGGACTCTCACTGAGTCCAATTGGATAGTGTGTACTAAGATCAGGGCTCAATTGGACTCAATAAGTCCAATTGAATAGGATGATGGAATCGATTAAGATTCAAGTCAATTAGATTTAATGAGGACCTAATTAGGTCCTTAGGGAGGTCTAGAGGTGATGTACTAGGGTTAGGGCACCTCAATTTAGGTTCCTATTGGGTTGGAATTCTGTGAGATCCAAAATCAAGGCTTGAATCTCAAAATAGGAACTAAAGAGCAGTATCAGATGTCTAATAATGGAATCAGACGTCTTATACTCAAAAATCAGAAGTCCAAACTTCTTGTTTGGACGTCCAATCAGAATTAGGAAGGATTTCGAGTTCTGTTTTGGATATTCTGCAGAAATTGGACATTTGACAAAGTGTCTGGACGTCCAATAACACTACAGAAGTGGGTTTAAGGTGTGCGGGAGATGGCTAAGGGTCCTGGATGTCCTATAATTTATCTGGACATCCAGATAAGGGTTGGAACTAGGGTTTTAAGGTTTTTCCTAGAGTACAGTGACCTAATCTAAGGGTGGCTAAGGCTTAGGGAGGTCTCTAGCCTATCCTAGGGCTAGGATGGACCTAAGCTCTTCACATTTTACTGCTTTATTCCTACTTAATAGAATAGCAAACCTTTAACTCCCTTGCATCATTATTCCTACATCTAATCTAAGCCATCTGCTCTAGCTCTGCTACAACTCTCATTATTCCTGATCCAGCTTCAGATCCTGCTCCAGATCAACTTATTGCCTACAATTGACATAATGCACTTAATCAGCACATTATAACATTATTTCATGCATAGCTAAAGGAAAGCATTAAAGATGCAGACAATGCTTATGTATGCATGAATTACCCTAACTTATGCTAAGTCTTAGCCTAATTTAGGTCAATTAAGACCTATGATTGTTGCGCAATCATACCCACATGCCTAAATCTTGCTAGTCCCTAGCAAATGCAAGACTAAATTATTTACAGCAACGATCCTTAAGGGACTGATTATTTTATCAAATGTATGCATAGAGATTTTTCTCCTTTTTGTTTTCATCCTATGCTCTAGGAATCCAGACAATCGTGAAAGTGCGGCTATGTAGCTTTTGCAACGAATTCGAATAAAAACTAATATACCTCTAAAGCCTGTACTTGCCCACTAGTAAAAATTCTAGCGGGATAGGCGGACTTCTTCCCTCAAGGTATTCAAGATATTCTATGAATGCCACCCTAACTTTAGGCTTAGGTAGAGAATCTCTGAGAGAAAAGATTATATATTTGGTGGCTCACTCTCACTTGGTGCTACATAGAAACTAGTACTACAGAATTTTGATTCCCGGATTACTAAGTAACTCAACTCAGAGAAAGACAAGAAAAACTATGCTCTCTTTTGATTCCTTTGTATTCATTCTCTCCTCTTTTTCTTTTCCTTTTCTTTTCTTTTTCTTAGAGCTCACAATCTCACCAAATTCACATATACGATCTGTATTTGGTGGTCTCACTAGGCATTAACACTTTAATTGAGTTCTCATAACCCTAACACTAAGTCAGAATTCCTCAGCCAGTATCCGGGCAGTCAGAAACACACGAAAAATAGGTTAAGGCTATATTTGGTGGTTCTCAAATTTATTCGGTGGTATTACCTCAATGCAACTGAACTAAATATTCTCTTTTTCTTTTCTTTTTCCTTTTTTTCTAATTTTTTTCAATTTTACTTTCTTTTCATCATTTTTTCTTTTCATTTCATCTCCCTTTTTTTTCTTTTCAACATAACACATCCATAAACTTTATTGAGGAGGCAATATTAGGGATTGGTGGTACTCAAGAGACATTAGGTGACTTATTTGGTGGAAGTGCCTACTCACGGCACCGGGAGAGATGAATAGGACAGTGTATTTCTGACCTTGGCATCAATACCCTCCTTCAGCCGAGGATTCCGTAAAGAATGGTCATAACCATCCACCTTAGCCCTAGTTTTATGAAAACTCGCTCTCTACGCATTTGCCTTATTTGGTGGCTCTTAAAATTCACACAAAAATGCATACGCAGGAATCGAAAGTGAAAACTATGCCTTATCTCTGAGTATCATCACCTACTTATCTAGGATTCTGGATTCCTTGCACTAATCTTAGAGCACCAGTACACTCTACTCTTCTTCTCACACTATTTGGTGGATTTTTGGAAGAAAATTAGCCTGACTCCCAAAACGTAGGACTCTCAATCAGATGTGTCATTTCTAGCATAGGATCCAAATAAAATTAAGAGAAAGATGTGCTCATATGCTCCTAAGATCAGTGGTCCAAAGATACGAACCAGCTGATTGTGCACCCTACTCCAAAAAGTCTAGCTATAAGAAAGTGTGGAGTGGTGGTGGAAAATAGAGGATAATCAAAGGGGGGGTCATGATGTTGATCCAGCTGATTTATCATGTCCCACAATTCAGCAAGAAGTTGCTGAGGGAGTAGATCAAAATGTATCTCAGAACCAGAATCTGAGTCATAGGGATCCTCATAATGATAATTGACATCAAAGATCATGCCCTCTCCAGGCTCTGGGTCATATGGGGGTATCCGTGAAAGTAGAAAATCTGTGGGGAGGTCACTGAAATCCTCATCAGAAATTACTTCGTCCTCATCAGTATTCATCTCTGATTCATCGAAGGATGACTCTTCAGGCTCAGGGTCAAGCCATTGACTAGGATGGTAGGTGCATCCCCAGCTCATTCTGCTCGAAGCTTCACCCTCATATGCATTAGGCTCCTCAGTAATTCCTACCTCAAGGAGAATATTTATTTCTTCATTCGAGTTATCCATAGCTACTTCTGGTTTTCGAATGTCAAGATCAGGGATAGCAAGTGTCATCTCAAAGTCTCTAGCATCCGAATTAGGGATGTAGGTGAAAGAAGAAGAGTGCAGATCAAAAGATGTTGGCTCCAACACAGGTTCACCTACAATGGGAAGTGGCTTAGGCTGATCAGTAGTGTCACATGTAATGCTTGCCTCAAGATCCATATCCTCAATTGGATCTACTTCCCTTGTCTCGATTGGATTGTCTAACCCAAGAGGTGTCTCCCAGGATTCAGGATAATCTGATTGCAACTCAGTCCTAGAGATATCAGTCCTTTCCTCCTCAATTTCAAATGAACCCATTCGGCATACTTCCTGCTCCTGTCTCATATCCATGCTAGATTCTTTTTCCCCTGAGTGCTCTTCCAGTATCTGCTCCCGAGAATCTTCTGTGTGTCCCTCCGGCGTAATCGTTTCGGATTCCTCGAGGTCTTCAAGGCTTTTTTTCACTTGATATCTTAAAAGTAGTAGTTCTTGAGTTTCCCGATTTTGTCTCATTAGCCTTGTTATCTCTGTTGTTTATCGAAGGAGCTCCATCACAGCTTGTTGATGCGGAATGCAGCTTTGTCTTTGGTTCAGCTCAATGATAGCCTGGAATTTGTGTAGATAGGATGTGACCTTTTCCTTAGCATTCCCTATAGCTCTCTGTATTCTGTAATGAGACCGCATATGCACCGGTAGCTCTTCAGGGGTTCCAGGGGGTGAATCAGGTCTACCCATATTCCATGGGTGAGAAGCAGGAGTATGAAATCCATATCCTAGGTTATAAGATGCGGTCCTTTGAGGGACCAGCTGATATGGATCATAAAATCCAGGGTTACGATATGGGTTAACCATTTCGGTAACCCGAGGAGAAGGATCAGGCAAAGCGAAAAGTCATCTTCGCGACCTTGGGTTCTGATCCTAAGGTTGAGCTGATTCAGTGACCCAGGATCTCAGATAAGCTTGTGGGTCCAGCTCTCCTGGATCCTGATTAGGACCAAATCCAGGGATAACCATTGCGGCTAAGCAGATAGAAGTGACTCACCTCCTTGGGAGCGACTCCCAAGGTCCAATCAGTCGAGGTCTAAGTGACCTCCTTCCTTGCATACACCACCCAACCCCTAAGTTGGTGTAGCCAGGCAGGACAAGGCTAAGGCCCTGTCAATCAAATGGTCCTTATGGATTGCATGACCAGATTTTTTGTTAGAAATTTGAATTCCTGAAGAGAAGTTCATCGTTCAACCAACTGAAAGTGATTCCCGCCTCTCAAGCTAACCCAGCCAGTCTGGTTATGGGGGGACTAAGAGGAAGGTTCTTCCTTTGGCTTACGCCTTCGGTTCTGTTAACCCCTAAGCCGCAGTCGTTTGACACTACCCCGCAGACTTAGTCACCAGGTTTGGCAAGAGAGATTAAAAACACCCAATAGTATGACAACGAACTCGGGTTGATTTCGTGTTTTAAAATTAATTTTTAACCTGTTTTCTTCAGTGGGGTTTGTGGTGAGTGGCCCACAAGGTGACCAAGCTCACCGGCAAACTAGACTTGATTAAGTCTACGTCAGCCCAAAGTGTGGTCTCTAGTTGTAACCCTAAAGATTCAACCTACGTTGCATGAACTTCTAGGGTTTTTCTTTATTTCAGTAGACCACAAAAGTAATGTTGTTCTCTGATGATAATTGGAATCCAATTAATTTGAAATTTTGCGAGAAGATTCCTTTCTCAATTAGCTTTCCAAAGAATATTTCTTTTGGAATTTTTACTATTTCAATCGAATTTTTAGGGAATTTTGAATATCAGAAGGTCAGATCTGGAATTTTGACCCATGGTCGATTTTTTGCTTTGAAACAGTATCAAATGACCTTCAAAAATTCAGGAAAAATATGGAAAATAAATCCAATGAGATCAGATTTCAAACCCCACCATTTTTAGTCAAAACAGATTCGTGGATTGCTCAAAATCGCTCTTGAAATTTGAAAAATTTTGAATCTGGGTCAATCTGACCCCCTTGCACTTCGTGAATTTTTAAAATTTGTATACTTGGAATTTTTTAAAATAATGGTGGTGTTTGAAAGGTCATTTGAAAATGAAGGTTTAGCCCAAATTTCAGAATTTTTCACTTGCGAAGTTTTCGACAATCGAATTTTTAATTCAAGCTTGAAATCTAGCCGAAAATCAGAAGGTGGTGGAAAAGCTTTTTAAAGGGGTTTGAATTTGAAATCTAAGCTTTCCACCAAAAATACTTTTTTTTTCAAAACTTTTGCACATTTTTTTTTTCGCAAAGAATTTTTCAAACAAATTCAACGAAAATATCTTTTTTTTTTTGCTTTTTTTTTAACTAACCTAAGATTCAAAAGGCAACCTAATCTGGATTTTTTCAATTTTTTTTCTTTTTTGATTTTTTTTCTTTCACAAAAATGAGCAAAATCTTTTTTTTTCACAAAAGAGATTGCAGGAAGTAGATCTAGTCCTACGGTTCAGAAAAAGAAAACCTAATCTAAGGAGAATAATGATGTGCACCTGGATTATTTCTTTGCAGCACTCGTTGTGTGCGCAGATCCCGTTCTCTTCTCGTTTTTCCTGCACATCAAAAACAAAGCAAAGGCAAATTCATCAGTGATGTTTTAAAAGATCGAACTCAAAGAAAATGACGTTGCCTCCCCGGCAACGACGCCATTTCACAGGAACCGTTTTCGTGTATTTTAAAAGTCGTCGGAAATTGTAGTATAGTCGACAAAAACGTTTGTCAAAAAAAAATGATTTCTAAAGATAACAAGACTTGAGTCCCGGTCGTTCGTCTCTGGGAGGCGTTGCTTTTACTTTTGAAATCAATCTTACTCTACTTTGTTTAGAATTGCATGTCGGTTCGTTATTATTACGTATTTAGGTATGACATACTTAGTTGCAAGAATATTAGGAGTTAGAAACAGGCAACTTGAATCACGCGAAAAGAATGACAATTATTAAGCTCATGGTGATTCCAAACATATAGAGACATATATATATATAAGCATTTTTCATTCATTCAGCGGGAGTTGTTTGCACAAGAAATTTAGAGGAAAGCTTATACATAAATGCTTGAAATGAAAATCTAACTACCAGAAAATGACTGCATACAAGAATCAATGGGGGGATTTCGCATGCATCATTGGGGGAGAAGTTAAGACTACGCTACTAAGCAGTAATAAAAGCAGTAAATCTAAGGAGAGCATAAACTAAATCTAGTAGAATAAAGGGCATTCAAGGGTGGTCCCCGATAGCCTTGGAGTGGTCGAGAGAAGAATGAGGGGAGGCCAATGTAGCTTAGGCCGACCCTTGGAGAGAAATAGGGTTGATCCAGCATCCCGACATGATGTCCTCCATGATGGTGGTGAGCTCGTGGAGGTGGAGTAGCTCACCTAAGTGAAGGTGGGCATATATGGAGCTAATGAGGTGAGTGTTGCCAAGCAAGTGAATTGGTGCAAATGGCCACCCCTTAGGTCTTTTTATAGACCTAAGGGAAGCTCTCTAGAGAATTATGGAATTCTCTAGAGAGGCCTTTGGTGGGAGCTCGTGGGAGAGTGAGAGAGAGAGTATGGATGGTGGATTTTAGATCCACCAAATGTGGATCTAAAAATTGAATGGTTCTTGGTTGCTAATTTTGGCAACCAAGGCAACAACACATGGTAGAGAGTTTTAGAGAACTCTAGGCTATATATTTTCGTGTGGATGGTGTGTGTGGGTGTGTGTGGGTCGAAGCTTAGGTGGCTAGGTTGATTAGGTTAGGTTCTAGTGGGTTTAGGTCAATGTAGGTCTCAAATTAGGGTTATAAACCCTAATTCACTAAGGTAAAGTGCAATTAAACTTAATACAAGTTTAATTGGGTGTGTGGAAACTTAATTGAGAGTAAAACAACTCAATTAATTTAGGTCTAGGTCAATTGGACTCTCACTGAGTCCAATTGGATAGTGTGTACTAAGATCAGGGCTCAATTGGACTCAATAAGTCCAATTGAATAGGATGATGGAATCGATTAAGATTCAAGTCAATTAGATTTAATGAGGACCTAATTAGGTCCTTAGGGAGGTCTAGAGGTGATGTACTAGGGTTAGGGCACCTCAATTTAGGTTCCTATTGGGTTGGAATTCTGTGAGATCCAAAATCAAGGCTTGAATCTCAAAATAGGAACTTGAGAGCAGTATAAGACGTCTAATAATATAATCAGACGTCGTATACTCAAAAATCAGAAGTCCAAACTTCTTGTCTGGACGTCCAATCAAAGTCAGGAAGTATTTCGAGATCTGTTTTGGGTATTCTGCAGAAATTGGATGTCTGACAAAGTGTCTGGACGTCCAATAACACTGCAGAAGTGGGTTTAAGGTGTGCGGGAGATGGCTAAGGTCCTGGACATCCTATAACTTATTGATAACACCACGCAAGGGGGTAGTAATTAGGTTGAATATGGCCCATCTTTAGAATAAAAGGCACAACATAAAGTAGAATAGGAGCATTGCATGCATCAAGTACCAAGATTGCTTATAAACTGTATTAATGGCCATTTGTGTAAAGCATTTGTCAAAGCAGGCCTCAGATGAGCAATCGAACCGCACGGATGGATTCAGGACGACGAACGGAGTCTAACGGACTCAAGATCGGCCAAATCCGACATCCGGAGCTCCCACAATGGGCCCAAGAAATCCTGACCGTTGATCTGGAGATCAACGGCCTAGAACGCGCCACGTCGCCCCGCCCCCGCCGCTCGCAGGCCCCCAATCCAGCCAAGGACGCATCTCGACCATTGATATTCGATCGAACGGCCGAGATCCGCGCGCTCGCCCGCGGTCGCCGCGACAAAGCGCGGGCGTGGCGCAACAGTTAGCGCGCACGCCCGCGTCGCGGCGACGTGCGTTCGAATCGCGCGGAGCGGAAATCAATTGCGAGCGAAGGGCGCGGCAAAATTGAGCCACGCGATCAGCAGCGAGCGGCTAGGATTGCGCCACGCGGCGCGACGACAGCGCCCCACCTCCCACGCGCGTGCGCATGCCGGGCGGAAACACGCGCGCGCACGCACGCCCGAAGCGCGATCTTAGCGCAGGCGCGGGAGGATCTCAGCCGTCCGATCTTCAATCGGATGGCTCTCGTTCGACATCCACGGATCGCGCCTAAAGAGAGAGAGGGGCGGGCGGCTGACCGGCGGCAGAAGGCCTTCACCGACGTATCTGGAAGCAGTTTTAGCGACGTTCTGGATGTCGCTAAAGCACATTCTTCTTTTAGGAAGCCCTTAACTCTATTTAAACCCCCTTCTACCACCATTCAAGGCATCCTCTCCCACTTGCAACTACTCCACTCCTCTCCTAGCTAGTATTAGGCACTCTTGTAATCGCCGGAGACGACGAGCCGCCGACGGAGCCTCCTCCACCGCCGTGGCTGCCTCGTCGCTCTCCACTCTCTCTCTCTCTCTTTTAAGCTTTCATTTACTTTTGTTGAAGCATGTATTTAATATTGTAAACCATGAACTATGAATGCATGTTTAATGAAATTATTTTCCATTTAGTTGCCATTTTAATTTCTGTTTAAAGTGCATGATCAAAACCAAGAGCTTTCTAACCCTAAACTCTCTCTATCTCTCGCTTTTCAAAACCGTCTCTTTCGCAAGCAAAACTCTGCCTTTTTCGTGACAACAAGTGGTAAACAAAATCCGATTTCCACGCCTCCCTGAGATCGACACT
Organism: Thalassia testudinum; assembly: GCA_037157565.1. Classification (NCBI taxonomy): domain Eukaryota; kingdom Viridiplantae; phylum Streptophyta; class Magnoliopsida; order Alismatales; family Hydrocharitaceae; genus Thalassia; species Thalassia testudinum. The sequence continues at coordinate 14,273,869 of JAZHRO010000067.1, read as the reverse complement.
CGGACTCACCTCCGTTTACTTCTTTTAAAACCAACGTATCAAGTGCAACTATAACGACACCTCTTAACACACACGCACGAAGGCATGTCAGTTTTTGGCGCCGTTGCCGGGGAGGCAACGGATTTGTTTTATCACCTCCATTCCACCTTCATTCTCATATCGTCTAATGCCCTATTTTCCTTTTTACTTGACGGTTGCAGGAATTCGGCGCATGGACGGCGAAGCGACGCATTCCACTATGGTAGCAAGGAAGTAGGTGCCTCGAGGACCGATAGTGAGTACTCTCTCTCTCATTGTTTGCTTGCGTGAAAAAGCTAAAAAAATCATAAAAACTGAAAAAAAATTGGCGTGGCGAATGATTGCTTGACCCACATTCTTAACACACCACCGTACAAAAAAATGTACACTCTAATATACTGGACAAATTCTTGGAGTGTTCTTTTCTTTCTCTCTTGAGTGGTGTTTGCGAAGCTACCGTGAGTTGACCTGGGCCGCACCACTCAACCCTAAAAACTAACTCATCTAATAGAAGCTGCACGATCTTTAGGATGAGTACACTAGGGTTTTTAGAGCCTCTACAGAAGAAAAAGGAAATCTACTTTCATCAAATTGTGTGCAGAACTTGACGTGCCCATTGAAACTTGTCGAAAGCATTAAGACACGTCAACCCTAAAAAACACTAAAGTAAGGATAAAACATTAAAAGACACCACACCCTAAAAATTCTTGCTTGAAAACCCTGTTTTGTAGAAGCACACACCTTGAAAAGTGGAAAATTAAGAGGCACCACCCCAATCAACGCCTCATCACATTACCCTAAGCACAAGCACTATCCTAACCCGTTAAAACTGAGTAGACGTGCCCTAGGCAGGACTGAGTTAAGTCTCAAAAGGTGAGGTTTTGTTCGCTAGGCACTTGGCTTTCATTCCCTTGGTAGAATCTGGTGGCTAGGCTGCGGGGCAGTGTCAAACGACCGCGGTTGTGGGGTCTATGGAACCGGAGGCGCAAGCCAAAGGAAGAACCTTCCCTGCAATCCCCTCGTAATCAACCTGGCTAGATTAGCCTTGGGAAGGGGAGTCCAGTGTTTACGGACTTAATCAACCTTTGTGAGATTTCTAGGTCTCCTAAGGAATACACCATAAGGATTAGGCTTGTTTGTTTGATTGAGTGCACAACTCTCTCTCATCTGTTCTTCCCGCATCCCTCCATGGATTTCAATGCCTATCCATCTTACCCAAATTACCCCCAACAGGATTTGTATGCTAACCCAAGTAGACCATACCCACAGCCAACTTGGGCTAACCAACCACCAAGTTGGGGATGCAACCTGGAATATCCCGCTTGGCCCAACTATGACCAAACCACACCAACCTCTTATTGGAATACACCCAACATAGCCACCCAAGGGTACGATTCAAATTGTGGGGCTCCATATCTCGATTGTCCTCACGATGCCTCCTCATTTAGGTCCGACCCGCTCTACTGTGATAGGACCTACACTTTAGGAGAACACCAAGAACCCTACCCATCTCAGGATAATAACCAAGAAAGGTCATCTGAATTCAACAACCTTGCCTACTTGACCTTTGGATTAGAAGGAGTTCTAGACAAATGGAAATCAGAAAATGCTCAGAAATCTAGGCAAGCCCAGGATCATCAACCTCTGATTTGGTCCCCTGATGAAGAATCTGACTGGGAGGAGGACTTAGAACCTCAACTATTCTGGAGTAGGACCAAACAAAGAATGGTTCCTCTTGAAGAACTGGACCCTGAACATGACAGAATAGAGGACCCACCCAAGAACCTAAACACCAATATGGATTCTGATCCACAACCTCAACCATACTCTCTTAACCTGGATTTCAAGGAGGAAATCCAAAGGACACCAAATGACACCATGTCAATTCTTGATAACCTCCAGTTAGAACTACACAGACAGAATCAAGAATTGGTTAAAGGACAACATGCCATGTTGGAGTTGTTCCAACAATTGGGGGAAGAAAGCCAAAGAAAGCTGTTGCATACAACGCCATTCATGGAATTCATAAAGCAAGGACCTACCATGATCAATTGGACTACACCTAGTCATCCTGATTTGGTTTAGTCCACCATTGATACCCCTCAGGAGTTGGATAGCTCAGTGGATAAGGAAAGTAAGGATTCCTTGGAGCACAATTTGGGGAGCATTGAGAACAAACATCAGGAGGAAACTGAGAAGGTGAGGGGAGAGACCTTGGAATCTGAATCTAATCGGCTCAAGACAAGTAATCCGGTGGGAGTAGCAGCCAACGTCGGAGATGGAGAATGGAGTTACAATTTCAAAGAAATTGATTATGAATCGGTTAGAATCCCCATCACAAATTTGGAGGAGGGCCGAGAGAAAGAATATGATCTAGAGGATGAAATTGACCCTACCTCTAATGCAACCCCAAACAGTGAATCTGATACAAAGGAGGTTGAAGAAAATATTCTTGAGATCAAGGTCTTGGAGGGAATGAGCAATGAAACCATAGTTGCGGAAGAGATGGATTCGTCTTTGAAGAGAAGACTCATGCTTGGTTGTAGGGCTCAGTATGAAACTCTGGACTTTGTTACTTGCCCTACCAGAATAAAGATCCCGCAACCCGAATGCACTAGAATTGATACACTTTCGATGGATTACAATTTTATGGGGACACAAGCTGAATATAAGACCTACATCTTTAGTGTTTAGCACGTCATATTTGGGGTGCGTTCGTCCACAACAACTTGTTTGCATGCCCACAACTAAGAGAGGATCTGACACGGGCATGCATGATATATCTGTTACAGAATTCCCGCCCCTTAGGAACGGGACTCCACCACAACCTTATTCGCATCTGTGGACTTCTGATTTTGGGTCTAGTTAATTTTGAACATATCTTCTTGACCCAAGTCATTCCTGTTTGTGCACCGCCCAGCTGGAGGCGTTAAACTCAGCGCTTCCTGGGAGGCAACCCAGCGGATTCAGACTGATCTGGTAGTCTACGTCACTCAGGTACTATCCTTTTAAACCCTTCTGCATCCATGAATCTGCCAATGAGGACATTGTCCAACTTAAGCATGGGGGGGATGGTAAATTGCATAATCCTGAGCTTAATTAATCAGTCTGAATGAATAAAAAAAAAAAATTTGAATTTAGGAAGAAAAACTTAGGTATTAGAAACTTGTCAATAGTGGGAAATAATACAAAAAGAACTTAAACACTTAGACTTTTCAGGCCTTCAGGCTTAATCAGCCCTGGTGTCCGTTAAAATATAGATTTAGCGGTGAGTCCTGGCAACTTTAAGCTATTCTAATCCACCTACTAAATAAGGTGATAAGTATACGACTTATCAACTCATCCTCTAACTCAGGAAAACTTTGAGTCTAAGCATCTGCACACATTTCTGCACAGACTCACTTCTCGGAGATTTTGACAGAAATTGGGTAGCTAATGAACTCTCTAGGGTGGTATGGCTGGCAAGTTGTCGTGGGTAACAGCCCATTGGCAGGTTGTCCAGAACCCAGCCACAGGCCATTTCTTTTTCACTGCCTCTAGGTACATTTGAGATTAGGGAAGCCACCTACGTAAAAATAATAATAATTAAAAAAAAAAAAAAAGAGGAAAAAGAAGAAAAGAAAATAAACCACACTTCACCGCACAAGTATGGCTGGCAAGTGATCGTGGGTAACAGCCCATTGGTCGGTTGTCCAGAGCCCAGCTCAATAATTGCACAAAAAAAAGAAGACCAAAAACACCTAAGGAAGAAGCGGGGAAGTAGTACAAGCTGGGGAGATATACACTGGAAAATCCTTGTGTTGACCCCAAGTAAAATGAACGTAGGGAGAAAGCTACCAATCGAACAAATACACCTTCAGGCAAAAATTTATTTTCTTTTCCGGTCACCTGGAGGCGTAGAAACTCGAAGTCTGTCTCAATTACCGTTAAGTAAGTCTATCACAACATTCACACCAAGATGCTTAGCACTTAGGGTTTTGACCGAGTTTTGGGTGGGTTGGGTAGCCGTAAAAAGTTACCAACCCACACTGAATTCTAAAAATTCTAAAAAGACATATATAGATATATACGTATACATAAGTATAGTTATATATACAAAGCAAGGATTCGGGCAATTCGTATTTTGGCAGACACCCGGGCGCTGCTTAGTCTTTGTAGATTAAGATCTTCGTATAGTTCCTCTTATTGACAAGTAACGAAGTGCCTAAGCAATTACTTCTTGAATTCGCCAAAGAAATAAAGGCTAGAATAAACCTTGCTAGGGACTAGCAAGGAGTAAGCATGGGGGTATGATAACACCACGCAAGGGGGTAGTAATTAGGTTGAATATGGCCCATCTTTAGAATAAAAGGCACAACATAAAGTAGAATAGGAGCATTGCATGCATCAAGTACCAAGATTGCTTATAAACTGTATTAATGGCCATTTGTGTAAAGCATTTGACAAAGCAGGCCTCAGATGAGCAATCGGACCGCACGGATGGATTCAGGACGACGAACGGAGTCTAACGGACTCAAGATCGGCCAAATCCGACATCCGGAGCTCCCACAATGGGCCCAAGAAATCCTGACCGTTGATCTGGAGATCAACGGCCTAGAATGCGCCACGTCGCCCCGCCCCCGCCGCTCGCACGCCCCCAAGCCAGCCAAGGACGCATCTCGGCCGTTGATCTTCGATCGAACGGCCGAGATCCGCGCGCTCGCCCGCGGTCGCCGCGACAAAGCGCGGGCGTGGCGCAACGATTAGCGCGCACGCCCGCGTCGCGGCGACGTGCGTTCGAATCGCACGGAGCGGAAATCAATTGCGAGCGAAGGGTGCGGCAAAATTGAGCCGCGCGATCAGCAGCGAGCGGCTAGGATTGCGCCACGCGGCGCGACGACAGCGCCCCACCACCCACGCGCGCGCGCACGCCGGGCGGAAACGCGCGCGCGCACGCGCGCCCGAAGCGCGATCTTAGCGCAGGCGCGGGAGGATCTCAGCCGTCCGATCTTCAATCGGATGGCTCTCGTTCGACATCCACGGATCGCGCCTGAAGAGAGAGAGGGGCGAGCGGCTGACCGGCGGCAGAAGGCCTTCACCGACGTATCTGGAAGCGGTTTTAGCGACGTTCTGGATGTCGCTAAAGTACATTCTTCTTTTAGGAAGCCCTTAACTCTATTTAAACCCCCTTCTACCACCATTCAAGGAATCCTCTCCCACTTGCAACTACTCCACTCCTCTCCTAGCTAGTATTAGGCACTCTTGTAATCGCCGGAGACGACGAGCCGCCGACGGAGCCTCCTCCACCGCCGTGGCTGCCTCGTCGCTCTCCACTCTCTCTCTACCTCTCTCTCTCTCTCTTTTAAGCTTTCATTTACTTTTGTTGAAGCATGTATTTAATATTGTAAACCATGAACTATGAATGCATGTTTAATGAAATTATTTTCCATTTAGTTGCCATTTTAATTTCTGTTTAAAGTGCATGATCAAAACCAAGAGCTTTCTAACCCTAAACTCTCTCTATCTCTCGCTTTTCAAAATCGTCTCTTTCGCAAGCAAAACTCCACCTTTTTCGTGACAACAAGTGGTAAACAAAATCCGATTTCCACGCCTCCCTGAGATCGACACTCGGACTCACCTCCGTTTACTTCTTTTAAAACCGACGTATCAAGTGCAACTATAACGACACCCCTTAACACACACGCACGAAGGCACGTCACTTATCTGGACATCCAGATAAGGGTTGGAACTAGGGTTTTAGGGTTTCCTAGGGTACGGTGACCTAATCTAAGGGTGGCTAAGGCTTAGGGAGGTCTCTAGCCTATCCTACGGTTAGGATGGACCTAAGCTCTTCACATTTCACTGCTTTATTCCTACTTAATAGAATGGCAAACCTTTAACTCCCTTACATCATTATTCCTACATCTAATCTAAGCCTTCTGCTCCAGCTCTGCTGCAACTCTCGTTATTCCTAATCCAGCTTCAGATCCTGCTCCAGATCAGCTTATTGCCTGCAATTGACATAATGCACTTAATCAGCACATTATAACATTATTTCATGCATAGCTAAAGGAAAGCAATAAAGATGCAGACAATGCTTATGCATGCATGAATTACCTTAAATTATGCTAAGTCTTAGCCTAATTTAGGTCAATTAAGACCTATGATTGCTGCGCAATCAATGAGAAGCCTCGCCGTGGTACGGCGAGTGTGCTGCAGTGGTCGGGGTGGCGTAGGAACACCTGTGTGAGCATGCCTAGGGCTTACTGTGGCCGTGTCAGTGGGTGTGTTCGGGGGCCATGTTGGGAGCGTGTGGCGATAAATGGGAAGAGGGGTTATGATCTGTGAGTCATGGCGGAGCTCATGAGGTGATTGGCGAGGTGGGTGGATGCGTGGAGCGGCGAGAGCACCTCACCGGTGGTCAGGTCGGAGGTGGAGAAGATGAGGGTGGAAAGTGGTAGTCGAGGGGTGGTTTGTGAATAAAATGAGGGAAAATAGAAGGTAGGGAGAGAGGAACTTAACTGAGGGACTTTGAGCGAATGGGGGAGTCGGAGGGCGAGCGACGCGTATTGGCCGTCGCCGGAGACGAAGACCCTGAGATGGAGAGGCGACGATGACGAGGAGGTCAGAGGGCCTCGCGCGAGTACGGCGCGATGCGAAGGAGTGAGGCGGAGATAGCTCTCCCACTGGTATGATGGCAGAGCAACGAGAAGAGGGAGGGAGAGTCGCCGGAGCCTGCGAGCAAATGGCTGGAGGACGAGGAGACGAAATTGGGGGGTTATCTCTAGCCAAAACAAGCTTAGGAGGTGCGAATTGATCTAGGCTTCCTTAAATAGGCACGGGCAGGAGGTTATTCGCAAGGAGGAGGCCAAAAAGTTGTCGCCGGAGGCATGGCCGAAGGGGAACCCATACCTCTCGAGCGCTCACATGAGAGGTATGGGGTGATTCAGGACATTAGCTGCTCAAGCGGTAAGGGGTGTCGCAGATGACTCCCCTTTCAAATCTAGGAGCAGCTCCCCATGGAAACGAGGAGAAAACCTGCTCGCAAAGTCGCCGGCGATATGGGTCCCTGCTGCAATGGTAGAGGGATCAAAATGAAGAAAGTGATAAAAAGTTGAGGGGGTATTTGCTAGGGTTTTCAAAAGTTAAGTGCCAGAATGTAATTAGGTGGACCAATTTGCAAAGTAGGCCAAGATGACCTTCCCTTAGGTCTAAATTTTGGTCAAAAACTAATTTAGACATAAGGAATCCAATGGTAAAGTTGGATTTTAGGTTTGACCATGTTTGACTGGATATTTTGCATAAAAATCCAAATTAAGTCAAATATTAGGCATGAACCCTAATCTAGGTCAAAATAGGTTCCAAAGGCCAAATTGAAAATTCTAATCCCTAGGGGATATTTTTTACATGAATTTTAGAGGATTTAGTTGATTTTTATCTTTCCTGGAACCTTGTGAATTTAAGTGGATTTATTTTAGGGTTACAAAATGTCATTTAATTCCTAAATTTCACAATAACTCTTTTCTGACTGAACCATCCCACTTTTTCTCTTATTAAGTCCAATTTACCTATGTCTAGACCCTTAGAAATTTCGTTGATGCATTGTAATGGTAAAATTACAGTTTTACCCCTTGTTTCATATTCTCTTCCCAGATTAGTGATCCCTTGAATTAAGCCTTTCTCTTGGTTATGTAGGAGCTTTTGTTCACTTTATTAGGTCAAAATATGCTAGTTAGGGCTCATGATGAGGTTCTCATCAACTACGAGGTAACCGACGGCAAAGAATGGGTTGAGATGGCCCTGCTTTGGCTAACAAGGGTCGAACAAAGGCAGGGAAGATGATGGTGCCACTCTTAAGGTCAGAGCTTGCAAAGAGGAGAAGAACGAAGAAGGACACCAGGGTCAAAGATGGAGGAGGTCGTCCATAAAAAGAATGGGAGGAAAACACGATCAAATCTCAACAACCCAAATCAATGGAACAAGGTGGAGCTTTATAGCTCCTAGAGATGCAAGAAGAACGCTGGAGATGGCATTGCTAGATGGTTGGAATTGATGGCTATCGTTGGATGTGATGATGACATTGATGGAGGGGATTGTGCACGAAAAGAGCACCATCGCATGTGGGATCGAAAGTTAAGCAGATCCCCTCAATTTGGCAAAGCTTCCCAATCAAACTCGCGACAATTTTACGATCAAAGATAGATCAATTGTGGGTTTTCTAGCCATGCATGAAGAAGGTGTGGTGAGGAAGATGGTCTCAGGGACCTTTTCGCAAGACATTTCGAAACTTAGGGGATTTTTGCAAAAATCAGAAACCAAAGGAGTAAATTACAAACTTGGTCAACATGGAATCTGACTAGGCTCAAAATTTGTGGGTAACCTAATTTGGGCCCAAGAAATCTCATGGTGTAATCAATTTTTGGTTTTAATGAATTTTGATTGGTCAATTTACACTTTAACCCAAAATGTATTAAATATTCACCTAGGTTTGTTTTAGATCAAAATAGGTTCACTTTGTCAAATTGTTTATTCTAAATCTTATAAAATATTTTTCAATAATTTTTAAAAGATTTATAGTACATTTATTTTCATCATAGCCCTTTAAATTAAAGTGACGCTAAAATTAGAATTTTATTAATTGTAATTTGGCTTTTATTTCATAAAATCCTTAAATCAATCGAAGCAAGCCCACTTATTGGAAATTTAAGCTTAGTTGACCTCAAATTAAGTATAGGTTCACCCCTGAGTTAATCTACACTTGTTTTTACCTGTTAAAATAGAAGAATTAACCTATTTTTATTCACGCCCTTAAATTCTTGATATTATTAAGATATACCCTTTTGTTGGTTAATGAAGTGAATTTAACCTTAGAACTTAGTCAAATTAGACTAGATATAAAGGATGATGGTGTTACCAACAATACTCTAAGATAGCATTGGTTGTACGCAAAGTTTGTAAACTATGCGAATTTGGATGAAACAGGTCATCTTATTGGGACACATGATTTCTAGAGTAGACATCTCCGTGAATCCTGCCAAGGTTAATACAGCGTTGAAAGGAGAGACATTCGAGATTCATACAAAGCATAAGAGTCTGAAGTACCTCTTTGATCAAAGGGAACTGAACTTGGGGTAGCAATGCTGGATGGAGTTCCCATGGGACTATGACTTCAACATTATGTACCATCCAAGGAAGGGTAATGTGGTGGCTAATGTGTTGAGTAGAAAGCCACTAGCGTGGTTGGTTAGTCTACAAACCCAACGATGGAGCAAAATGCTAAAGGTTGGTAGTTGGGAACCTCAGGAGACCTACGGCTATTTGGAATCTATTACTATGACAAGACAGTTATGCCCCAAGCTCCTTAACTCAAGCACTCGTGGGGGTGTCTTGGAGGGAAAGGCCTAAGCACGCAGAGATTCGCTACTAGGTGTATGCAGAAAATGAGCAAGAGGCAATCGAGGTGGCCTAGTGGATCTTGTCTTCTATCACTACAATGGCTCAATGGATGGCAGGCAAGAACCTACAGCAGGTTCTTTTCATTTTTCTCCATCAATCATCGAATCGCCAATTAAAATCGCCTGATGAGATGGATGAGTGTCCATCACCACTTTCTCCTCTTAGCCCGCTAACTCTTTCCACAGGGATTGGGTCTCCTAATGATGACTACTACACGACAATCCTGCACCCGAGTGGCCCCACTTCTTCGATGGGTCAGGACAAGAGAAGCTACAGAAAGCTGCAAAAATAGCCTAAACATTAATCACACGCCCTAAGGTATGTGGGACTTGCAAAAGCAAAAATTCTCCAACCCCTCTACTTAGTGAGGGATCTAAGTTTCCCACCCAAGAAAGAACCCTCCATACTTTCAGCCACCTAAGGTTCCATCAGGACATATCTCCAAATTTAACTATTTCCACCACATCCGCCTCACCTATCAGGTTGAGCTCAAGCAAGGAAGGAGGGAGATCCTTTTCTGGCAGCCCTTGCCAAGAGTCAGGAACTTCCAACTTTTCCCCACTGTCGAAGATGAAAAATTGTTGATCCTACTCCTTCAGGCTATTGAGCAAATTTGTAATCCTATACGCATCTTTCGACTATACAAAGTATTAGTGGCAGAATTCCCTTCTTCACCTTTAACGGCATCAACCCAAAAAGAAGCCGAAAAAGGTTGAGTCGAGATTGAATTTTTAAATAGAAGCAAATAACCATAAAAGCATTTAGAATCAACTAGCAATTCAAGCTTAGTTGAGAGGGTGATAGCTAGTAAAAAGAAAGAAAAGAAACTATACAAGGATTTAGAGGAAACCTAAGGCCATGTTCAATGTCATATTTACCAATAATGAAGGAATCTCTTGTACATCCTAAGCATAGTCGAGCATCTCGTCCAACTACCTCAAACCTAACCCCACCCAACTCATGCAACTCTAAGAACAACTTAAGAACAGAGCTACCTCAAACATCAGAACTATAAATGTATACAACCCCAATGTGTCTATGGATAAAGGATTGGTGGAGGAGAAAGATTGACCTTTGAGAGCAATTACAAACATCTTGGATTGATTGAAGACATAAGAGAACCTTCACGAAGCCCTAAATGCAGGCAGGAAATCCCAAGATGACTACTTGCACGAATTCACTAAGAGGATAACGAGTGCATCTACTCACACTGTTACGACCCGGTTCCCGAATCCCTACAGGACACGAGACCGGCCTGACTCGACTGATCGCAAGATCCAGTCGTCCAACAGGAAATAACCAAAAAGTAAGAAAATAAACCACATTCATAATGCTATGCAACTAACAATAAAAAGAGTACAAGTAGTAAGAAGGTAAAAGCTGCTACAGTACATATCACCACCACAACAGTAAAACAGTAACAAGGTATATGAACATAAAGGTATAGAAATGTAAAGGTACAAAAGTCTGAACTCACTACAACCAAAAGTACAACAAAGAAGACTACTGCTACTAGGCTCTACTGGGCCCAGCACCCCCTGCAGCCGGAGACTCGGGCTGCTCAACACCTGGACCTGAAAAGGGTTATGAGTACACAAAGTCAGCGAACGCTGAGTAGAGTGGCAACCAACTAACTAAAGCAATAAAAGTGAACAGTAACTGTCTACTCCAATTACTTTATTTTACAAGTTATTCCTTTTTCACCCATTGGTTTATTTATCAGATCTCTTTCTTGATCTCAAATGTTCTTCGTGGGAACGATCTTGATTGCAGTCTTTTCCGAAGAGTAAAAGTCGCACGTGGTGCTCTCCTGGCCAGTAGAGTCCCTCGTGGTGATCCTACACCAAATCAACCACCCCAAGGTCATGGACAGACGTAACGGTGACTACGGCACGCGCGATAAGCGCACGGGTAGCTACCCCACACTGGCATGCGGTCAGTCGTTTCCACTAACGGGTGTGCCCAAGGTGCAGCACGAAACAGTATAGGGCCTAGCCCTCTCGGTAACAGGGGTCTAGCCCCTAAGAACCAGACAGGGGTTGATGAGAACCTCATCATGAGCCATAACTAGCTCATTTTGACCTAATACAGAGAATAAAATCTCCTACATAACCTTAGAAAGGCTTGGCTCAGAGAGATTCTGAGTTTGCAAAGAAAACATAAACTGAGGGGTAAAAATGTAATTTCACCAATCCAATCTGAAAACAAGGTAACTCAGGGTCCAAACATAGGTCAAAACAACCTAATAAGAAGAAAAGTGGGATGAAATAACTCAACAAGGGCTACAGCAACTCCGAAGAATTAAATGACATCCTGTAACCCTAAAAACAAACCCACTTAAATACACGAGATTCGAGGCAGATAAAAAATCAAATAAACCCTCTAAAATTCATAGAAAAATAATCTCTAAGGTTTAGAACCTTCAATTTGGCCTTAGGAACCCATTTTGACCTACATTGAGAACATGCCCAATTAACAACTTAATTTAGGTTTTTGCGTAAATTGACCTATCAAACAAGGTTTAACCTAGAGATAAAATTCACCATCAGAATCCTTAGGTCCTAATTACTCATGTATAAAAACTTGAGCCTAAGAAAAAACCTTCTTGACCAACTTTACACTTTGGTCCTCATATATTTACTTTTTGGCCCTCAACTTATGAACCCTCACATTTTGGCCCCTAACTCTCCTTCGTTCTTTACGTTTAGGTCCCTCCTGCAAAACCTGAGCAGCACCATGCTCCGGCGACCTTGCGCGGAGCATGGCGCCGCGCAAGGTAAGGGAGGGAGCCTGCCAAGTCAAATGGGGGTGCCCTGCGTCAGCCGTCGCAGGAACACCCCCCTGATGGCTGCAACCACCCATACCGGTCGTGCGAACGCACGGACGGTATGGGTATCCTTCCTCCGGCGTCCTCCGGCGAGGGAGACACGTCGTCTCCCTCCGCCCTCCTCTCTGGTTCTGCCCCTATAAATACCCCCGTCGCTCCTCCGTTCTTCCCAGCTCGGATCTGACGGAGAAAACCCCCACAACCTTCCTCTCTTCCCACTCCGGCAGAAGCCCTCCAGCTCCGGCGGTTCCTCCTCCTCCTCCTCTTCGCTCTGCTGCAATACCAGCAGCAGAGACTTCTTCCTAATTCTCCTCCGCGTCGCGCAATACCGGCGCGCGCTGCCTCTGCCCCGTCCTCGCCATCGCCCCTTCCTCTGGGCAGTTTCTTCTCCGGCGACAGTCGATACGGCTGTCACTTGCTCCAGCCCCTCCTCGTCCTGCTAAGTAGGTATAACTTCTCCTCTTCCTCCCCTCTTCCTTTTCCTCACTTTAAACCTTTACTGTCGCCCTCGATTCCGACCAATCACCCTTACCTTCTCCACCTCCGGCCACACTCCGGCGACCCGCTCCCAACATTTCGCCACTCCACACCACTCGCCGACACCCGCAGAACCTTCGCCTCCTCACCCTGATCATCCTCCACCCTTCCACTTCCCCCGAATCGCCCTCTGCAACTCCACCGAACAAACCCATCTCGCCACCTGCAGTTTGACCTAGGGCGGCCCTTAGGCTCCGCCCCGCCACCTGCAGACCCCCCGATCACCTTCGCCGTGCTACGACGAAGGTCCTCCGCGTATCTGATTAGGCCGAGAGGCCGTTTCCCTGTGAGCAGGTACTCCACCCGCCACCGCCATTGCTGAGCAGCGGAGCTCCTTCGACCTGCTGCTCCAGGCGCGCCGCGCCCAGATCAGGCTCCCAGGCTGTGCGGGGTATCTTCGCGAAGTGCCAGGTTGCAGTTGGGGCGAAGCCCTCGCGCGAAGCCTCGACTGCCGCTGCCTCCTCCGCGCGGGCGTCCAATTGAGGTGGGACATTTAGTCCCACCTCGGAAACTCGCAGAGGCGCGCGGGTGCTTAAAGGCAAAAGGTGCCATAAGCTGTTTGCCTCAGTTCACGGGGTGAGGTCCCCTTCACCCGCCCGATTACCCGGCCTCGTCCGTGCTCACGCCCCGCGGACCTCACTCGACTAAGCCCGACCTGCACTCCTCGCCCACCACCGCACGCCGGTGCGCCTGGACCCGGGCGCGACCCGCTTACCCGATTACCCGGTTGCTCTGGGAGAGCTTTCGTAAGAGCGAATTCTGAGAGAGAGAGACGCGGGGGGGAGGGTAGAGTAGGTTTTGCCCTCTGACGAAAACCTTGAAGTGTGCAGGCACAGGTGAAGAAGAAGAAGAAGGACTGCGGAAGAAGAAGAAGAAGAGAACACAAAGAAGAAGAAGACGGAAGCTAAGGGAGACACTGTAGCAGCAGCGGTTTAAGTCGTCTGATTGCAAAATCAGACGAAGTCTTGAAGGCAAGGAAGAAGAAGAAAAGAAGAAGCAGGACCGCGGCAAAGAAGAGGAAAGACAAGAAAGAAGAAAAAGAAGAAGAAGATCTGAAGAAAAAGAAAGAAGAAGAGAAAACAAGGAAGAAAGAAGAGAAGAAGAAGAAGCCACCAAATTTTTCATCTCTCTCTCTTTATTTTTGTAATAAGAATTTGTACTTCTAGAATATGACTTGCTCCCTTAGTTCGACCTCGGGAACTCTTTTATTTCCGAGTAAAAAAAATATCTGTAATGATGGCAATAACTAGTTGTACTACAACACTATAACAAAACCTAGTTAACAACCATCATCAGGGGTCTCGCCCCTCCACAGTCCGCGCACCCTTGCCTGAGTACCCTGGTTGGCCCAGTGGGCCTAGCAAGTCGGTGTAAGGTGGCTAGCTGAACCCCGAGCCCCGTGGGGTGGCTAGCTCTCTCCCTACACTAGTAGCTCTCCCCGGTACAGTGTACGTGAGGGCCAAGAAGTCGGTGCAGAGTGGTCAATCCTAACCCCGAGTCCCAACCCAAGGGTGGCTAGCTCCGCTCTACACTAAACAGGGGATAGTCTCTATCCTTGATACTACGTACTCAAGGGCCAACACACTTCCCCACTCACATTTCCAGATCCATTCCATTTATTCCCAGGAGCTCTACTCCTAACTCCCCGTAGGGTTCATGCTCATATTTCTCATGCAATTCCATACCAGGTTTCATCATTCACATTTCCATTCCCAGGTTATACACATGCAGCTCGTGTTTCTATCATTCACATTTCCATTCTTAGGTTATACACATGCAGCTCATATTCTAGCATTTAACGTATACAACAGGTAAGGTCACATGTAACTGTTTAACTAGCACAGGTAATTCATATTTTACCAACAACTCTTGTTCATTAATAGGCAGTTGTTTTCTATCTACTCATTCAAGATTGCAATTCAATCACACATACAGACATTTCAAGTATTTCTCATCCTAGGATTCACGCCATATCCTAGGTTCTACTCATTCATTCCACACATGCATTCAAGTTTATAATTAAAATAGGGGAAGTCACTCTACCAAACAACCCAGGAGTATTGGGGGCTCGAATGGCAAGCTCACGTGCCTCAGCAGGCCCCGAACCTGCAATGGGATGAAGTCCTATAACAAAAAACAATCACAATGGAACATTCAGAACAGTATAGAAAGCCTTCCAACAAGTAGAGGAACTCACAAGAAAAACATCGATATCTTATTTGCGTAAAACAGACCTCAAACGGACCCTAAACGGGACAAAAACAGGGCTACTGATTTAAATCAGATGTCTAGCACAAAGTCCAGACGTCTTAAAAGTGTCCAGAAATGCACCTCAGCCTCTGTGTCGACCTCAGACGTCCAAGACCTCTTCTGAACCGTCTAGACCCAGCTCCAGACGTCCGACCACCTCTCTAGACGTCTGAGAGTGCTTCCAGCCATCTGGTAAGTTCCCTAAACATCTGAAACACGTGGGAGGGCATGTCCCGCACCTTCCCGAAGTAAATCCTGCACGCGACAACAAAATCTCCTCAAATTAGCCATGTAAAGTGTAGCTGCGGAGCGGCCTGCATGGTTATATCTGCAAAGGGAACGTACCTTCGTGGAGATCTGCCTTCAAACGTCTGGAGTCATCTCCAAACATCCGCGACGTCGTTTGGACGTTACTCCAGACGTCTGATTCTGGGAAAAACCCAAAACCAGAACCTCCTTTCGCTCGCCCTTACCGCACCTCGCCCCCTTGCCTGCAGCTCCGACTGCAGCAGCATCAGGGACGACTCCCTGGCGCACTCCTCCTCCTCCCGCACACACCACTCCAACCATGCGCACTCCGGTGAGCTCCCACACGAGCTCGCAAGCTCAAGTTCCTCCTCCTCTCTTCACACCACTCCTCCTCGTCGCCGCTCTCGCACTCTCTCTCACGCGCTAGCTCCTCTCACTGCAGTGGAGAGGAAGAGAAGAAGGGGTTAGTGGAGTGGGGAGAACGGGAGGGGAAGAGGGGTTTATAAAGATGGTGTGTTAAGGTTCACTGGAGGAGGGGAGAGAGAAGGGGAGAAAAAGAGGGTACTGTCTGCGCGCAGCCTGCGCATAGACGTGAAACTCGTACCCAAAAATTTTGATTTCCAGACGTCTGGGAAGGTGTCCAGACATCTGACAGACAATCCAGACATCTTAAAAGGCTCAGGATAGAACAGGCCTTAACATCATAACAAACTTAAATGAAGTTTCATCCCCGAAACTTGAGTTAGCTAGGGTGCGAAAAAGAAATATATATGCATAACAAACTTAAAGAGGACCAAAACTGGTCCAAAAAGACATACCCTCAGAAAACTCTGGGTACCACTCTCGCATTGCCACCTCAGGCTCCCAGGTAGCCTCCTCGTACCTCTGGCTCCTCCACAAGAC
Organism: Thalassia testudinum; assembly: GCA_037157565.1. Lineage (NCBI taxonomy): Eukaryota > Viridiplantae > Streptophyta > Magnoliopsida > Alismatales > Hydrocharitaceae > Thalassia > Thalassia testudinum. Next base: position 14,257,650 of record JAZHRO010000067.1, on the reverse strand, counting down.
CAGAGGCTCCTTCACCAAAGGTACCTCCTTCCGTCTCAAACTCCAGATGGCTCTGTCTAGTATCTGTACTGGTCGCTCGGGGTAGGTCAGGTCGTCACCCACCTCGACACTCTCATGGCTAAGAACGTGACTGGGATCGGCGATGTACTTCCTGAGTTGGACACGTGGAACACGTCGTGCACACTAGAAAGCTGAGGAGGAAGGGCAAGCCTGTAAGAAATGGGTCCTACCCACTCCAGGACCTCAAAGGGCCCCATAAATCTCGGTGCAAGCTTCCCTTTCACCCCGAAATGTTGCAGGCCCTTCATGGGCGAAACGCGAAGGAAGAGTGATCCCTAACCTCGAACTGCACCCCTGTGCGCTTTCGATCAGTATAACTCTTCTGTCTGCTCCTGACAGTGCGAAGTCGTCTGTGAATCTGCTCTACCACCTCCCAACTCTGCCGGATCAGCCAAGGGCCAACCTCCCACTTGGTCCCCACCTCAACCCAACTTAAGGGCGCAGTACACCTCCGTCCGTACAAAACCTCGTAGGGTGCCATGCCGATACTCGAGTGATAGCTGTTATTATATGAAAACTCTGCCAGGGGTAAGTGCGCCTCCCAGGAACCCCTCCAATCCAATACACAGGCACGTAAAAGGTCCTCAAGTGTCTGTATCATGCGCTCTGACTGTACGTCCGTCTGGGGGTGGTACGCAGTACTAAACCTCAACCGTGTCCCCAAAGCCTGCTGAAACTCGGCCCAAAACTGGGAAGTAAAGCGGGTATCCCGGTCGGATACAATCTCGTGCGGAACTCCGTGAAGACGTACCACGTCACGAATATATCTCTCTACCAACTGCACTGATCCCAAAGTGATTCGGATCGGCAAGAAACATGCCGTCTTCATCAATCTGTCTACAATCACCCAGACTGCGTCGTGCCCTCGTTGGGTAACGGGCAAGCCCAACACCAAGTCCATGGTGATGCTCTCCCACTTCTACTCTGGCATGAGAAGTGGCTGCAACAGCCCTGTAGGCCTCTGATGCTGGGCCTTCACCTGCTGGCACACTAAACACTGCTATACGAACTCACCTACATCCCGCTTCATTCCTCTCCACCAAAAATCACGTCTCAGATCATGATACATCTTCGTGTTCCCAGGATGTATGGTGAACCTGGACCTGTGTGCCTCAGCCAGGAGCTCTCTCAACAACTCCTCGTCCCTGGGAACGCACAAACGTCCCCTCATACACAGTACCTCGTCTATAAAGTAGAAGTCTCCTGGGTCCCCTGACAGTACTCTGTCTCTCAACGACTGCAGATACGGATCTGTCATATGTCCTGTGATGATGTGATCTATCAGCTCTGGTCTCGTCTGTCGTGTCACTGTCACTACCCCACAATGCCCCTGTAACTCTAGGGGTTGCCAACTGCCCAACTCCTCCATAAGTCTCCATCTCTATGCCTGTAAGCTAGCCAAGTGGGCAGGCGCCTTCTGGCTCAAGGCATCAGCCACCACGTTGGCCTTCCCCGGATGGTAGGAGATGCTGCAGTCATAGTTCTTCAGGAGCTCTAACCAACGTCTCTGTCTCATGTTAAGCTCCTTCTGATCAAACAAGTACCTGAGGCTCTTATGATCCGTGAACATCTCAAATGTCTCACCGTACAGGTAGTGCCTCCATGTCTTCAGTGCGAAGACGACAGCTGCCAGCTCTAAGTCATGGGTAGGGTAGCTATGCTAGTGGGGCTTCAGTTGCCGCGAAACGTAAGCGAAAACGTGACCCCGCTGCATGAGCACACCCCCTAACCCCTGCAACGAAGCATCCGTGTAAACAACGAAACCGCTACTGCTATCTGGGATGGTAAGCACAGGAGCCGAAGTCAGCCTCTCCTTTAACTCCTGAAAACACGCCTCACAAGCGTCTGTCTAAGTAAAGGGCACGTCCTTTCGGGTCAACTGTGTCATAGGACGCGCAATCTGCGAGAAACCCCTGATAAAGCTCTGGTAGTAACCTGCCAGTCCCAAGAAGCTACGAATCCCTATCACTGTACGTGGCCTCTCCCACCTGAGCACTGCCTCTACCTTAGCTGGATCCACAGTCAAGCCATCCCCTGAAATCACATGACCTAAGAAGGTCACCTGCCTCAACCAAAACTCGCACCTGCTGTATTTAGCATACAGCCTACGTTGTCTCAAAGTGTCCAGAACCATCCGCAAGTACTGTCCATGCTACGCCTGATCCCACGAGTAAATGAGCACATCATCAATAAATACCACCACAAACTGATCCAGATATGGTCTAAATACCGGGTTCATCAAATCCATAAAGGCAACGGGGCTATTGGTCAGCCTAAATGGCATAACAAAAAACTCGTAGTGTCGGTACCGGGTGCGGAAGCTGTCTTGGAGAAGTCGGTCTTCCTGATCCTCAACTAGTGATAGACAGATCTCAAATCTATCTTGGAGAACACCGTGGCACCTCGCAACTGGTTAAACAAATCATCAATCCTCAGTAGCGGATACCTATTCTTGTTGGTGACTCTATTCAGCTATCTGTAGTCCACACAAAAGCGTAGTATACCATCCTTCTTCTTCACAAATAACACCGAGGCTCCCCACGGGTACGCACTGGGCCTCACAAAGCCCTTCTCCAATAGGTCCTGCAACTAGGACTTGAGCTCTCGCAGCTCAAGTGGTGCCATCTTGTAAGGTGTTGTAGAAATGGGGCTGGTCCCTGGTACCAATGAGATCTCAAACTCGATCCTACGCTCAGGCAGTAGTCCTGGCAGTTCCTCTGGAAACACGTCGGGGTACTCTCTGACCACCGGGATGCTCTGAAAGTCTGCCATGGGGCTGGGCTCTACCACTACACAAGCCAGAAAGACCTCACAACCCTGGCCCAAAAGTCTCACCGCCCGAAGTGCATAAATGCACCTGAACCTCCGTCCACCGGCTGTCCATGAAACTCAAAAGAAGGCATCTCCGATATGGAGAAGACGATCTTCCTCTTGAAACAGTCCACCAAAGCGTGGTAAGCGGGCAGCCAATCCATCCCCAGAATCATGCCAAAATCCTCCATTGGTATCACAATCAGGTCAGTGGGGAGGCTGTGTCTCCCAACACTGACCTCACAGTCTGTGTAGACCTCCTCAGCTACAAACAGCTGATCACCCGGACCTCTGATCACAAACAGATCCTCTAGCAACACACAGTCCTGTCCAAAACTGACAGCAAAACTCGCAGCAACAAACGAGTGCATGGCGTCGGAATCAAAAAGTACATAAACTAATCTGCCAGAAACTATAACCATACCTGCCACCACTAAACCTGATGCTCTGGTGTCTTTGTGTGTCAGGGCGTTGATACGCCCCTCAGCTCTCGGTGCGAAAGAAGCAGCCACACTCTGCGTCAGACGGGTAGCCGCTGGCCGGTACCCTCCCTACGACTGTTGTCCTCCCCCACACACCTGGGAACCATGGCCACCTGCTCAGCCTCCAGCGCTTGGTGCGGGGAGCATCTGCTGCACTCCGACCCTAGACGGGCAATCCCTCCTGATGTGGCCCGGCTGACCACACTGGTAGCAGAGGGGAACTCGACTCCCGTCCTCCGTAGGTCCCTGCTGACGGTTGGGCAGGGGTCCAATGCTGGCAGTTGGCCCTTATCGAGGGCCCCCAAAGGCCACTGATGGCCCCTCGCAAGATATGTGTGGTAAATCACAGCAATACAAGATCTCGAATCCTCGATGCCCCGCCAGCATTTATACTCATGACATCCTTTCATATCCCCCCGATATGGCGCTTCAACAAATGTGCCATCATGCCTTCCCAAGGCAAGATACTTGAACTCTTCCAATGAAGACATGACATCATCCTTGTCTCTCTCATTATAAGACAAATAAAACAAGCAGCGACCGACCATTACTCACCTCAATGCAACTAATCATAATCATCACCTAATTATACCCAGAACAAGTGGATTAATAAACCGCCAGATTTTAGGCATCTATATGCCTATGAGAATCTCTTCCAAAATAGGCATTGATGTGCCTATAATTATTATATTAACTCATACTTCCTCCCTGACTAAAGCAACCATCCAATTCATGTTGATGAATGGAACGCTTGCTGGAGGCAACAACGAGGAAGAAATTCTCCAACTTGATGATACTCTCTTAGTTAACTAAAGAGAGTAGGGGAAACTAATGAGAGAAGAAAAATCCTTAATTAAATCCCAATCACTGATGGTCTTGTAAAGGCCCAACAATAAGCCCAAAAAGGCCCATCAAGCAAAAGCTAAAAAATACATCAAGTGAGCAACACACAACTATCCACCTAATATAGATCGGCGAAGATAAGGATAACAGACTAAAAGGAATCATATCCGGAAAGGCTCCATGTCCGCTTGACTGACTAGGTAATCGCTTTTGCCTCTACTGGACTAAAGGTCCTGCCGGCCAGACGAAATTAAGTTCACCTGTTTGACAAGGCACATGAATCGTCAGTCCACCAAAAGAATGACGATTATGACTAATTAAAGATCACTTTCCCATGTTTATTGAATAACGTGACCCACACTCCAGATAACAGTGGTCACTTGACAACTGAACATCTCACCTTAATCATTACAATTTGAAAAGCTCACCTGATGAATGCTACATGCATTATAAGATATCTAACACTTAAGTAGGTCATGATCATAGAAAGAGGAAATCATGTGCATTGAGAGAAAAAGAAGAAAGAGTTATTTATACTCACAAATAATATAATGAAAATTTCAAAAGTGATTTTACCCTTCCCAAACATATACTAAACAAAATTTATCCATCCAAATGACAACATCCAAGGACCTTTCCACATGGAGTGTGGAAAGATGGGAGATCTTTTCACAATGAATAACAGTCAAATCAGGCTTGCATGAATTTCAAATATTTATTAACATTTATTTTACATGCTTTATATTCTGTTATCTGCCTCTCATAATTTGGTAACTTTTACAACTGACAACATTAGAATCAATGAGAATTATAAGTCTAACAGATCGGCATTATCACTTGTCTGTATGTATGAGAAAAGCCCACGAGATCTAAGTAGATTCATACAGATTTCTACCAAAAAGTAGACTAGTTGCACAGGTAAGGGATATCGAGAATGGAAAAAGAAAAAAGGGATATCGAGAAAGAAAATTTATTAATAGTTGATGGTTAATTATAGAAATAAGAAAATGTAACAAATAGTAGGAGAAGTTTACTTCTTCTTTTTTTCATCTTTGATCATTATTTATAGTTTTCCATAAATGATATTTTAGATTTTATTTAGATGTGGGATAAAATATTATAGGAATAGATTAAAATGAAATAAATAGAGATGTATATTTATTTGAGTGATTGAAATAAGTTGAGGGTTAAGAAGTGGAACAAAATGATTAGTATATTGATGTGATATTAGTTGGTAATTATTTAATATTAAAAGTAAGAGTAGATGAAGTAATGGATATTTGTTTAATATTAAAAATAAAAATGAATGATGTAGTATATATTTGTTTAATAGTAAAAATGAATGTGAATGTTATTATGATTTTATTTAAAATAATAAAAATACTTATGTAAAAATTTATGCCATAAAGTGATGGAAAAAATCTCAACAAAGGCTTCAAGATGGAGAAAAAACTCCACAACTTCCAAAGACAACCTCACTAATTGCCTTGATCTTGTCTTGTCACCACCCATAATCTTGTGGCCAAATTCAAATCTTTAACTTGTGAAGCAAGTACCGTCCTTTCCCCCGCCCTCCCTCTCTCCTTTCGAAGAGACACTAGTGGCTGTCGCTTGGGGGCCTTGTTTGGTCATCTTCGGTCAATCGTGCCCCCACCTCCGGCTCTTCCCTCCTCCCCCCTCCGGCCATGCTACTTCGACATCTTCAGAGCGGATCGTTGACATTCAAGGCCATTACAGCTCGTCGTCGACGCCAATTCTCGCCACGTGTTCTCATCTCGTCTCCAGCTATTCCTGACGACTACTTGCCACTCACCAATCGCGGCCAATCAAGGTGACCGTGGCGTCAGGGCTGCGATTGTTTTGGTGGGTTGCGGTTCGTGATGAGGGGTCGGCACTTAGGCATGGGGCTGTGGTCGGTGCAAGTGCGTGCAGGGCTTTTGGTGCATGGCTGCGGCTCGAAGGTGGCTCCAACGGGGCTAAGCTCGTGGCGGGCGTTGGTGTGGCAGGGCCTCGCTGCGTTCTTCCGGTCGGGAGTAGGTTTCGTTGTGTGGTAGGTGGTTGTAGATGGTTTTGCTTGTTGTTGTGATTGTTTTGTGCTGTTGGTGTAGTGTGGCTTTTCTTTTTCTTACTTTTGTTAGTGTAGTTTGTTTTGTTTGGAGATCACGTGTAACCCATACTTTTCCCAGCAAAGTTCCCTAACGTAGTTTTCAAGGGTTGCCTATTGGCACTCTTCAAATTCTACGAACTTGAAGTCGATCTCCTTCAGGAGATCATCAGATTCCCGATCTTGAGGCATTTCTTTTTCTTTTTGCTTTATTTTTTGTCTTGTCATTTTATGTTTTGGAGTTCCCTCGATCTGCAAGGCATTTTTTCTTCCCTTTCAAAGGTTTTAGATATTTCTTATTTTTCCTTTCATTTCTTATATCGGATTTTTTTTTTCAATGAAAGTTAATCTTTGAAAAAACAAAAAAAACTTGTGAAGCAAGTAATGTAGTTGACCTTTTTCCTGCTGCAAAAGGATTGCCCTGTTCCTTATATAAGGATTGGTAATAAAAAGAAGTTTATCATGAATTACTTGCCCGTTGATCTAGTCCAATTCTTGTTGCTATTATTTAATTTGTATCGAGCATTGAAGATGAACTTGTCAAGGATGGATTCTCAACTATTATTTATAATGAATATAATACCCTTACCCTCCAAAGTTATTATCTTTTTTGTTTTCGTGAAATTACCTTTCATTGAAAAAAAGAAAAAAAGGGTAGAATATGATATAAGAGATGCTAGGTAAAGATAGAAATATCTATCTCTCAAAAGGAAAAGAAAAATATCCTCTAGAATGAGGGAATGTCAAAACATAAAACAACATGACAAGAAATAAAAGATAAAAAAAAAAAAATATCCCAAGATTAGGAATCGAACGATTTCCAGAAGAACGACTCCACGCTTGTAGAAAGGTAAGAGATTGAATGAATCGAACCCTGACTCTCGTTAAGAAGTTCCACCGTAAATTGCACAAAGTCACATGTGATCTCCAACAACATTTAAACTACACTAAAAAATAAGAAAAAGAAACCAAACCCACAACATCGACCGAGAACAACACCAACGAGCAACCACCATCTCCTGCTGCGCCACACGAAGGCTGGACGACCACAACTTCACCGAATCACAAACGTAGCACTCCTTGAGTAGAGGACTGGGCGGTCAGTTTCACTGGGCTATTGCCTCGCAACCACGGAGCGATGATCGCGGAAAGAATGCGTCACAATCATGAAGCGACAACCACAGAGTCTCAACCGTGGAGCAACCGTCGCCGACCACGGAGTGAACGCCGCCAACTGTCAAACTGCCGTGCACCTCCACGAGCAACAGATGGTGATGCATGTCAAAGGGAGTGCTAGAACAACACCATAGGAGAGGTCTAGAAGAAGAATAAGGAGAATCTGCAAGGACGAGGAGCCATAATCAACCAAAGATGGCCAATCATGGCTCAACAGCGACGTTAGGTTTCTTTCTTTGGAGCGGAGTGGAAGGAGTCGGGACAATGCCCCTCCCAAGTTATTATCTTATGACATTTAAACCAAGCTCCATAGAATTTATGTTGAACTCCATGGAGCTTGTATTGGGCTATGTAGAGCTTGTATTACCTTTCTCTGATTAGAGTACTCGGGTACCTTGGTTTTTGTAGGCAATCTTCAAGACGACTAAACTCTACCCGATGGAGTTTTACGTGTGACTAGCACATGAGTTTCTCATTTTGGTGTTCATCACTCTCGAGGGGGAGTTATTTTTCTCTTACTGAGGGGTGTTGAGGATGTTCTCGTTCTACCCCTTGAGACTACATCTCTGCATCAATGTATCTTTTCCATTTCTTCAGGAAATATATCCTTTAACACAAAAGAGCACATGAATTCCTCGTTATGTTTATTGAGTAAAAGATGTCCGAGAAGCCCTGAGATCCAGAGGTAAGTTAGGTGTTCAAAATACTTTTCTTGGCAATAATTATATTCGCAGCTCATGAGCTGGGTGTCGAATTCTTTGTCAATCATTTTTCGGCTTGTGGTCAAGCATCAAGTCTGATGAATTGTGTGCTTCATAAGATTCCCTGGACTACCTATCTCTGCAAGGAAATCATAATTATTTTTTCTCGAGCATTGTTCTTGTTCAAGAATCGATCATCTCGTGCTTCTCAGCTTCTCATATTCATTAAAGGATTCTTTCAAAATTTATCAGCTTCCTAATTTGAGTTACAATTTCATTTAAAAGTTTCTTGGTTAGATGAAAGAAACTTCTCGACTTTCCTTAATTTACCATATATTTCTCATCCTTTATTTTGTAAGAATTCTTATTTGGATGTAAGTAGCGAAACGTGTATTATAATGTACTTTCAATATACGTCTCCTACGTAACAAAATGTATTGATATTTTTTAATTTTCATTGGATATGTTTTAGTTTTCATCAATTAAAAATTAAAATATATTGATTGAAAATTAAAATATATTTATGTATTTTAATTTTTAATCGATTTTTAATTTATGAAAAGTGATTTTTCACCTTTAGATTTAAGATTTTATATTTTGTATTTAATATTTAATATTTAGGGTTTAAGTTCCCAAAATCCTAAAGTCTAAATCTTAAACCTTAAATCTAAAGATAAAAATTTACTTTTTAAAATCCTAAATCCTAAATTCTAAATTCAAAATTCATAGTTAAAATCACTTTTCAATTTTCAAGTGAAAACTCATCTTCTACCAATGAAAAATTAAAATATATCGATGTATTTTTATTTTGAACTGATATATTTTAATTTTCAACTTATATATTTCAATAAAAAATCAAAATATATTAATTAAAAATTAAAATATATAAATATATTTTATTAAATGAAAGACAAACGTTTTAAAATATATTACCATGTGTATTTATTTATTTTACTTCGTATTTTTAATCTCGCAATGTTTTCAATTTTCCTTGTCACGATGTTGGCATGATTTGTTACTTCCCGAGATGCTTTTGCAAATAACAAGTCCATCCGAGAATATCGTGATTATAATAATTATTTTCAGCAAATACTCGGATTTACTTGGGAATAATCAAACTTTAAATAGATTAAGAAATACAAAAGTATTTTCATTAGGTCGCTTTATCTCTCATCAATATGCTCGAGTAAACAACCTACTTTTGAATAAGGAGCCACCTTGATCCTATCAATATAAGAGTTTCTTGTGACAAGGCATCAACTACGTAGGAAAGTTAACATGATCCTTCTCCTTCATGATACGAAATGCAGCATTTGATAGACCATACCACTTGGTAGCTCCTTGCTTGGACGGCTGCTGCTTTTTGAACACATAATAACATCAAAGGACCAAAAATTCTCGGGGTTCTGGTGCCATACGGACTAGGATGGACGTTTGATCAGTTTTAATGGATTTGGGTTGTTCAGGTCTCATTTGATTTGGATTAATAAAATAATCACTTATGATCCAATCATTAGATTGGATTTAGATCAATTTAAATTAGATTTGAATCTGATGAAATCCAAATGTTATACACCAAAGGCCTAACCCAACATAATTTGGGCTGGTTGACTCAGGAGACAATGTTTGTTTCACATTTCTTCAACCAAATTTACTCATCTTTTTATTGGAGTTAAAGTCATATTTCATAAATATAATTATATTACAAATAGGTAAAATTAGAATGTATTTCATTGTTTTTAGAGAACGCAAGCTATACTAAAAATGTAATCGGTAATGGGAAAGGAAATTTTCAAACTTAGATAACCATAGAATGGGTGAGGTTGGATCAAGCGAGGTTGAAATAATAAAATCCAAGCCTGATTTGTGAGTGACGATCTAAAACTTGAGCCATGCAAGTCCTGCTCAATGGCTTATTTCCTAAGCCCAATCTCAGCTCTTTAGCAAGCTAAGGTAGGTCTACCTTGAGTACACCAAGCCATACTCTTGTACAAGATTAGGTTTAGTCCTTTAAGTGCTAGTTTAGAATTTCGAGCTTGGTACAAATCTTCCCACTAGATATCGACTCCCACGAGAGTGTTACAAGAAGAGAAACTTTTGGGAGCCAACAAGCAGGGTCCACTCCCAAAGGTGGGTCCTACTTGTTGGGGTGAGTTTTGCCTGTTGAGTAAGAGGAGGTGTCCACATTGTATGCAAAGCACCAACCTTCCGAGAACTTTTGGAGGTTTAGCTGTGATGCCCATAGTGTTTGACTGCCGTGTCAAAATTGTGCAGCTTCGCCATTAGTTTTCACTTCCCTTCCCTTCTCTCTCTCTCTCTCTCTCTCTCTCTCTCTCTCTCTCTCTCTCTCATGTATATACATCACTTCTCTTCCTTTTGTGGCACAAAATAGGATCGACCAAGGGAACAATTGGGCACAATTCATCAGGAGTCTCCATTCCCTTTCTCGGTTTGAGGATGTCTCTGAGTACCACAACCATCGATATTGAGCACAGCAAACATCCCAACCTGCCTTCAGGGCACAATCTCTCCCACTGTATCCCGTCTGTTTCTCCTTCTCCAATAAATTAAGTTTCAATTAATTTACCGATTTGATTACAAATTGCATGCGTCATACGTCATCTCCATTTGGAGTATACAAAAGCACGTAGTCAATTTGGAGTCGCTTATATATCCAAACGCTTTGGGGATTTTAATTGAGGTGTATATATAAAAGCAGTTGGAATTGATGATTTTATTTCCCTTGCGTCGGGAAAGTAGAGATTTCCATGTTGATCTCAAAAATCAGCCAAGGAATTGATACGAAAGTTCTTTTGGAATCAAACCACGCAACCTTATCGGATTTAATTTTAATAAAGTCGCTAGGTCTGAAAGGGTTTGAGCTCCCCTGTAAATTTATTCTCTGTGGTGCTGTGCGTGTAACTGTTCGAGCCTAAAATTGAGTTTGATTAAGAAAATTTGATTTTGATAATTTATTAAATATGAATCCAATAGATTCAAGTAATTACTTAAAATATTTAAATTTAAATTAATGAGTTATAATTTTTAAAAAATAACACTTGTTAACTTACATTTAAATATTTTTTATAATTATTTAAACTAATAAAATTCATACCTAATAAATTATCGACATAAATTTTCTCGATAACATTCAAATCTACACTCGAATCGTTGCAACGCAAGTGCAACTTTCTCTACGTGTATACAATATACATCCATAGAAACTTCAAAATTCAAGTGAAAAAAAAAAAAGTAAAATAAATACTGTGCGTACAGTGGCACCCACTGTCACACAAATTAGTAGTAATTTTTGTGTAAAATTAAGAAATAATACTTAACTTTAAATCACAATATACATATAATTTTTTATTTTAAATAAAAATACATCAAAATATTTGATGTCAGACCAAATTATATTATTATTAATGATATTTAGATACCATTGATATAATTTAATTTTCTGAACGTGTATTGCTTTACACGTTATATTTTGAAAATCTGTGCGGTTGTTCCATTCTATATTTAATGTTTACGTATGATACACGAGTCAGCTAAGCCACTCTGTTGCTGCTTTAATTCGATTTTTTGTTAAAGTGTGCAAACATTGAATGTTATAACTTGACCTGGTAAAATAAAGGATAATATCTTTTGACAATTATTTTATTGCAGCTTCAAGAGAGGATGTGCTATTTAATTTGATGAATGTTCCCGACACGTTAATTGACTTCATCTCTCCCTTGGTTGAACACGCCAACCATTGGGTTAACTGTGTTTACCATGTCGTTGAGATCATATAAAGCACATCTTTTATCTATACAAAGAAGGGTTTTTCTCTTTCACGTGTCGTGCGACCAACACCACCCCCCGCCACAACACCACCGCCCCCACTTCTACCTTTCTCTCCTGTCTCACTCCCTAACCTTCATTTAATTCAGATGATCAATGTCTATAAACATGCAGATGCTAGTATGCAAGTTTCTCGTTGAAGCAAGCAATAAATAAAGAAGTGGTTGATTTAAGGTATTTTTATAATATTTGAAGAAATGAAAATTTTAAAAATTATTTGATATTGATTTACGTGGAAAGAGAGGAGGATCCTCCACCACTTTGGTGGAATAAATTAGAAGGTATCAGTGTAGGAACTATTGTTGATACAATGCTGTACTTCTCGTGGAAATTGAGGTAAAATAACTATTTTTTGATGCATTTTCAATGAAGTTATTACTGTTTTTGGAGGGATAAATCAAAGTATATTGGGAGGCGTATCTCTTGATTTAAAGTATTATGTTTCCATCAAAATAATAATCTTTTTATAAAAAAAAAATAAAGTCTAAAAATTTTAAGTTACATTAATTGTTGGTTGAAATTTAAATGTAATTATTTTAATCAATGTCAAGTTGAAAGAAGTATTAGCTAATAAAATATAGGACAATCTAATCTATTAGGACACATATAGATCGACTCAAATCCGACCCACATAAGCAATCTAAAATTGACTTGAACGGATCCGACTTAACCCAACTCATCGAATTAAGGGGGTCGGATTGGGATATGTGTCATAAACCCGTCCAAATCCATTGGAACCGATAAATAACATTACTCATGATAATATTAATCATACAGCATCCCAAATATTAACGTGCCCGACATCTGTGATTGCAATCTCCAATTAAATATTTAAATCTCCGATAGATTCTCTCAACTTTCATATTACCCATATGGGGGAAAGGCTCGTCTGCAACCTCTTCCAGTCTTCCACCTCAAAGATTGCAATCCCCAATTTGATAATTATTAATTATGGCATCCCTAGACCTCTCACATAAATGGAGACTCCCACTCTCTTCTTCCATTATCAAATACACGTTTAGCGTATAGGCCTCAGTGCGAAATACAACTGTGGACAACATGCAAAAAAATCACACATAAATCATAGAGACATCAATTGCAGTATTTGTCTAGTGATCTCCTCGTTGCTGAGCGTTTTATCAGCATATATGCAGGAGTTTCTTTCCAGATCCTCCATGTAGCAGCACAAAGGCGCCTTGCGAGATGACGGAAGGACCGAGTGGGCAGAAGCATTGCTTCTATGTTACCTAGGGGTGCTCAAACCATCCGGTAATCTTGGGTGCCCGATCTGACTCGACACATCATTTTTGGCTTTATTGGATTAGGTATGTATTTATCAAATATGGGTTAGGTATCTATTAAATGTGACATGTCACTTCTCAAGTTTCTGTTTGGATAACTGTCAAGACATTCACGGGTATCCATTAACTAACATGTCATATGATCCATTCATGATCCATCTACATTGCCAATCATGTGATCTAACAAAGCCAACTTGTGACTTATCTCTCCTCAATACACACTATGCTCTTCGCTCAGTCCTAAACCATTGGTCATTACAACCCTGATCCCTTCAGACCCTTCCGATCTCTTGATCCCTCCTCCATGGCTCCACCCATCCCGACGGTCGACACAACAAAACCCTTCCAACCTTGGGAGGGGGCCGCTTGGAGGAGGTGAAGCTGGGGGGCTGGCAAAGTGGGAGGAGGGGGCTGCTAGCGGGAGACGAGGGGTTGGGAGGCAAAGGAGAAGGTCACATTGCAGTCGACGTGGGTGAGGGTGACGTCGAGGCTCCTTGGGTCGACGAATTTGGACTTGATCCAGCTTACAAGGCCATGGATGCAGTCAAGCTCAGAGGAAAGATAGCACTTGAGGATGCGGGGCTCGGACTAGGAGTAGGTGGAGACATGGAAGGTAACATAGCCGCCGAAGAGTGTCTTGCCACAGTGGCTTCATGCTTTAGTGCTTCATTCCCTCACTCGATCCTCCAATGCGACAAATCCTCTCCTCCTCGTCCTCGGTCGCACACGCCTTCCCGACAACATGCGACGCCCGTGCGTCGTTCCCCATCGTCGCTAGTGCACACATAGTCCGAGAGCAAATTATTTTTATCTTTTTTAGTATTTTAAAATTATTTTTATTTAATAACATTTTTCTTGTTAATTTTATATTTTATATAAAGTTATTTTTTAATAAAATTTTAATATATTTTTTAAATATTTTTATATATTTATAAATGTATTTTATCATTTTAGTGAATATTTTTATATTTTTTTAAATTATATTTCATGTCTTTACATCTTTATATTTTAACTAAATTAGTCAACTAAGTACCCAACGGGTACCCATGAACCAATTTAACATAATTGGATACCATATCTATTGGGTACCTGTTTGAATGGGTCGAGTCGAGTCAGGTTGGTCAAGTGGAAATGAAGCAGGTACCCAACCCACAAACACCCCTACCCATGGGAAGGCTCGAGGCTCCAAGGGCCTGTGACACCGCTCCCCAAACTTCTAAGCTAAACTGGCAATCATAGAAAAGGTGGTCGGTGGATGACTCCTTGCATAGCAGGCACTGAGAGGAACCCACTACCCCCTTAAGATCAGATTCGATCCCATGTAGGAAGTCACCCCGACGTACTAGTAGGGTGCACGCCACCTATCTTGGTGTGAATTCTTTAGCCCATATGATCTTGTATATATCCCATTTAATTTGCTTGTGCCTTACCGCCTCCCAAAGGTCCTCTGCCCTCAGCCAAGCCCATCTAAGCTCCCCATTGGGTCGGTGACAGTGAACTTCTCCTTTATAAAGTTTCAATGCTTCAAGATGCCCGCCTAACATCTAGAATCCATTCTATTTGTTGGTAGGTATAGGACATCTTTGATGGGATAACAACGTTGCATATGGGATGTCCAGATTCCCATGTCCGTGTCATAAAAATTCTTTGGAGTCGATTGCATGCAACAAATTTTTCCATGTCGAGGAGGTCTTTGAGGCCAAAACCTTCTTCTTCCAAGGGTAGGCAAATGTCACGTGAGCCCAACATGTGGGCTTTAGTGCTCTAAAAGTATCTCGCCTCAAGGGACATCACCTGCCTAAGAATAGTGCGTGGGATGACCGACAATGAGATGCAAAATTAGAGGAGGCCTTCGATGGTGCATTCAATTAGTTGTTTTCTCCCCATCCTAGATAGAGATCGTTGTAATGACCCTACCCAATAGGCTTGAGAAAGGGCTTGCCCAGCTCACGCCCACATGCAGGAGGGTGCCCAAGTAATAGGCAAGCATATGGCCTTCGAGCATCCCTAAGGATAAACAAATCTCCATCCTATGCGACACTCCATGGGACATATATATTCTGCTCTTGTTGGCATTCAACCCCAAGCCCGATAGCTTCCTGAATAAGTCAAGTGCTCTTTAGATTGCAGTCACCGACCTCCAATCCACATTCCCAAAAATTAAGACATCGTCAGCAAAAAGATGTGATACAAATTCAACCCCTCCAATCCTACGGGTGTGAAGGTCTCCTTCCTGCACTTGGATATGAAGTAAAATAGATGGTATGTTCTGTTGAAATAAGTACATATAGGAAATAAATAAATAAAAATATGTATTTCTAATGATTTTGCATAAGTAAAAAATATTAAATTAAACAAATCAAATATAATTTGGTAAGATCCATAATAAAATAAAGAATAAAGAACATGTAATAGTACAAACAAATAAAACGAGAAGGGATTATATTTTATTTCGATCGAAGCACCTCTTAAGGATTTCCTTTAGAGAAGGTATTGCTCCCACAATATCGGTGCGTCGTAGTCTGACAAACTCCTCCTAGGATATGACGATCCACCTCCAAAATTCGATGCACTCCGATCTTGGATGTCATCGAAAATCACCTCAGGAGAATGAAGCCGAGGCAATTAAAAACTTATTGTAAATCACTCTCAATCTTGTACAAGATCGACAAAATCAATTGGAGATTTTTCTACCAATCTCACGTCAAATGAATGCACCAAGAAATAGAGATAGTAACAAGAGAGGGAGAGAGAGAGTGTGTGTAGAGAGCTTTTCTACTCTTGTTGTATGTCAAATAAGAGCCCCCTCGTGGTCCTTATATAAAATCCATGACTTGACGTTTATGGAAATTTCCGTTTTATATAAACAGGGCAATTGATCAACTAATTTAGTCTTATTGATTGATCAAATCAATTAATTGATCAAACTTGATTTTTTGGTCAACTAAACCACTTGATCAACCAAAGTAAACCATTTTATTGATAAAAAATAATTTATCCCTCAATTTTACCTTTTAATCAACCAATCTAAGTCAAAATCGTGAGATTAAAAATTCGTAGCAAAAGACTCTAAGTTCCAAGTTCCAAATTAATTCTCGTTCGAGCTCGAGCCCAAGCTCAAGCTAGAGTCAGGCCAGGGCAGGGTAGGGCACGCGCACGTGCATGCGTGGTCCCTAGCCTCACCTCTCACTCTTTGCCACATAAGCCATGGGAGGCAAAAGCCTTTTACACCAACCAAGAGGTTTATCCACTCCAATATGGGACTAAAGGCCTCTACCAAATTTCACTGATTTCAACATAAATTCTCACGTCACCATATATCAATTGTATCCTAATTGATGCAGTTAGGCTCTCAAATCCAACACGTTCATCACCACGTTGAAGAGGAGCAGAGTAGCAAGTCTCCCTGACATAGTCTACGACTCATATGAATTATCCCTACGGGGACACTTGGTAAGAGTCAACTCGTGCACTCTGCTATCCAAATAATCCACTCATCCTAGAAGCCCATGGCATTTAGAAGATGATAATTGAAATTCTTGTCGATTGAATCGAGTGCTTTGAAAATATCCACCTTCATCCAAAACCTCCAGACCCCTCGGCCATCAGAGTCCTTGAGACATTCCAAAGGAAGGAGAGAGCAATGCATTGGCAAAGTCAATCTCCCACCCAACTCATGCATGACTTACCTTAAATCACAGTCGATGTTGTGACTTGAGTTACATTGGATTGCTAAAGTGCCAAAGGCAATCAACCCTCAATCTCCCACCAGGCTGATCTCCTCTACAACATTGCAGCATGTTGCACGGCCTACATGCAACAACAACCATGCACACCACCACCCTCCTCCTTCGATGCCCCCTTCTCATTGCATTTTCACCTATTCTCGAGTTTTGACTACACCTTACGATGGTAACTCAGACGACAACAGCTACGTGGGTTATAGTTGCTGTAGCCACGTATCTGATTAAACTGACCGACCCATTTATTAAATGAGCTAGGTTAGATTCTAGGACCCATGGGCAGGTTGGTGCAGGTTCCACGCCCTAAGACCTAATTATTAAACAAGTCGAGACTGACCCAACCTGACTTAACACAAGTGCAGTGTCCATAGGTCTGGTCAGACTTGACCCAACCCATTTTACAGCTCTAATGAAATATATAATAAATTAGATGTAATAGATAAATTAATATACTTTGAATGGCAAATTGAAAATGACATAGGTGTCATTCTCCCGTTAAATCCCACCTACCAAATTACACGCATAAACCCTTCTCCCTTACTTAAAAAAATAAAATCAAAAATAAAAAAATACAAAAATATATCTTTCTTTCACCTCCAAATCTTAAATACACATTCCTTACCGATGTCATGCTCCTAGTAATTTCCACTCTCTCTTCCGGATCCCTCACCTTTCAATGCATTCCATTGATAATAATATTACTCCTCCATGAAACACAAGCCTACCCACTATTACCAATAAAATAAGTGGATGAACAAAAAATAGTTACTCAATATATATATGGGCTTTCCTGATTACAGTTAGAGATATGAATAAACCCATGTAAACGAATTATGAGATATTTTACGTTACACCTCTGATTCATCTCACCCTTCCATTAAACCTAAAATAAACAAGTGCTAATAATTCCACCCACCCATCATATCAACCTAACTCATTATTTACTCACTAAACAAACACCTTTTTCTTCGATTATAGACATATGAGTAGTACGAAGAACCATAAAATTAGGTTAAGGGCGATAAAATTAAAAGAAATTATGGCAATAGTCGTGACTTAAAGTCATGGGAGGCAAGATGTAAATTTTGGGACAAACGTGAAACGTTATATATTTTTTAACATGCTTGGAAAAAGGGGATGGCTAACCACCTTTGTCCTCATTGGTTTATCACCAACTCTCACAAACCTCTGTTTGCCGAATGTTACTTGATGGTGATGTCTCCTATCCTCTTCAATAATAAGAGCTTATTTTATGTGAGATAGAATAGAAATCTTTCCATGTTCACCATCACTGAAGATCCATATATAACAAGTTTAGATTAATGGTTGAACATGTATCTGTGTGATAATTGCTTTAGGAATTTTCCTTTTTCTCTTATTTTATCATGGAAATGATATATGTCCTTGGTGCATTCGACTTTTAAAGCACTTCTTACGGTAAAAAGGATCCTTATAAGTGGAATAAAAATTTAAATAACTAAATAAATAAAGTCATGGAACTTAGAAAAATAAGAGGTCCTACCCTCTGTACCACATAGGAGACATTGTAGAGGGATGTTTTCCTTCTAAAATTTATTCTTCTTTTGATATATGATCGCATTATCATCTATGCTACCATTGTATTATAACATGCAAAACATTGGCAAACATGTTAAAGGGTACGATCGTAGCATATCAAGAAACAAAAGATGCGCATCTCTATGTAGTTTTGACATAACACTCTCTGCAACACTCTCCTCCGAGGCCATATCCTACTGGCTGCTCCCCCTCTCTGCTGCTATCACTACCTTGGTGGCCCTCGTGGCCTCTAGCCTCCTCCTACGCTCATACTATCGTTACGGCGAGGACCAGAGCTTTTGGGTCATGTAATGGTTTACCTCTCTTGGTTGGCCCCTCACGGCCATCCTCCTCCTACCACTCCTCCCCTTGACCTCCCTACCTTCACCCCTTCAGCGGGGCATTACCTTTCTATAGTACCCCTACCCCATCCTTGGCTTCCTAACTGCAGTTGCCAACTCCATCTTCGCGGGCATTTACGCACTCCCATGGGGGTGGGAGATGAGGGGTGGCACAAAGAAGTCGCCCATATCGTCTTTCCACAGTGCTACCACAGCAATCTTTGCAGCAGCATTAGGGTGTTGGATTGCCAAGAACAAGGTAGAGGCTTGGGGAATAAATGCAATGGTGCTGGTAGTGGTGGCAGCATTGGTGGTGGCATATGAGTTCTCCCAAAGGGAGGAGGAGACTGCGGCATCATTCATCATCGCCATACTTATGTTAGATCTGCCGGTATCAATATTGCGTGGGCTTATATTGGCAATTACAGAACGCGTTGTGAGGAGGAGGTTGCACAACGCTGTGGATACATCACCACCGCCGCTGTTGACCGTGCGGATTGCCTTGGAGGTAAGCATTTATATGTGGAAGTATATATGGACATGTATATATACATATATATACATAAACATATATGCATGTACATACACAAATATATACATACATATAATTTCATATCTTCTCTAACATTGGAGATTATAGTAGGGAAGTGGAATTGGGCCAGAGGTGAACCGGTTGTCTCTGTTTGCCAACACTCTAACGTCTTAAGATTTCACCAAGTTTGGATCGGAGTCCTCATCTGACCAAATTATATATCCATTCTTTGTCACCTCTCTGCAAGAAAATATGTTGGATAGGCAGATCCTTCGTCGTACGGGACGCATCCAAACATTTTAAACTTGTCAAAGCAATGCATATAATTGGGGTGATTTCATCATGACGGAGGGTCTCACCCTTTTCCATTTGCACACATGTAATAAGGGAGTGTATAGGTGACTTATATGTAAGTTTTATGTAGGTATAGTAATATCTTCTACTACAAGTAATATTTTAGATTGTAAAATTTGAGGATTGTGATCAATTTATATGTACATGTTATGCATCAAACTTAAAATTAATTCAATACTCCTAGCACCTCCATTCAAGATGATTTATTTTCAATGGCTTAAGTATTATAAAATTTGACTGTACTAAATATAGGTACCATAAGTGTCAGATCAACTTCAAATTTTATTCATAACATATTTATATGGAATAATCTTAATCATTAAATTTTTAATTTAAAATATTATCCAAAATAAAAGATATTTCTAACATCTACAAATTAGTTATGTACAAGTCACCTAAATACTTCCTTTTCCCATAAGGATAATTAATGCTAATTGAATATTTCTCCCTGGAACTAACTTGGATGATAAACGAATGTTTATCTGAGTGCCAAACACTTCATTTTAGATAACGTCGTCCCTCTTAGTTTCTTATTAAAAATAAGTAGACTTTTTGCAATATTATCCAATTTCAGGGACATCTCCTTTCTTATAAGGCGAGGGATCACCCAAAATGGGGGCACAAGGTGGGGTTTATCAATTATTTGTTTTTAGAAATCAAAGGGGGTTGTACATTCAAACTTTTAATTAGTAAGCCATTTGTGACGAACATTGTAGTCGTAATACAATGATGAGCCCTTGAATATATATTAAAATTGGCATTTATATCCTGGATGACAGGTGCAACTGATGATATCCTTGTTTGCATTCGCCTTCAGCTGCATTGGATTCTTTGTGGTTGGTGGGTTTGGAAAAGTGAAGAGAGAGGCTAGAGACTTTGAAGGAGGAAGAGAATCATACTACATGGTGCCAAGCATGGAGTGCGGTTGCATTCCAGCTCATGGCGGTTGGCACAGCCATGCTAGTAGGGTTATCCTTGACGATGTTTGGCGGCAAGCTTGGCTCGGTGAGGCTTCCGGTGTCCAGCCTGTTTGCAATGGTGTTCTTCCATGATGCCCTTAGTCTATATAAGGTGTTCGGGATGTTTCTTGCACTTTGGGGTTTGGGATGTTATGGCTTTGGTAATTTGAAGCACTAGCATTTTAAATTGTGGAGACGTTTGGATTGGATTGTGTATTGCTCCAAATTCATTATAGATTGTGTATCATATTATACATGTTTATAATAGGAACCTAAACAACAAAAATTGAATGCTAATCCCTTTAACTATTCTCTTCGATATCATTAATCAAACTAAAGGTTTTCTAAATCCATTGTGTTGATTCGTTCGAGAAGGTGTGCTAGATCCTTTCAAGGGAGGCCTTGGCCTTCTTGAATACATCCAAGGGATGTCACCTTCCTCTTGAACCTTCAAAGAAGGGTTTGGTCTTCCAAAGAATGAGAGCATCTCCAGCACCTATCCCTAGTTATGCATGAATGAGATTGACTCTAAGGACTCCGGTTATGCTTCTATGATGGGGATGGATAGCAAGAAAACTCTCTCTCCTTTGCGGACCATAACCACATTTTTATTTATAGAAAGTAGGTTGGAAAAATTGCAATTCTCCCCATGAAAGAATTCAAATTTTCTAAAAAGTACCTACGCATTTTATCCCATACTATAAGAGATGTATTGCTTGGTTTAACAACTTTGATGGATTACTTTCAAGACCAACTTGATGATAGTAAGTAATGTATGAATCTTATGATAATGTATACAAGTTCACATATGATTCTAACTATCTCCTACTTAAGCTACATACATTACATTATTAGACAACTTTATGAGCTTAAAAAATAAACTACTATCATACCAAATGTCACCTCCATCAATCTCATCCATAATTATATTAAAGCAAAACCAAATCGATCTTTGTCAACATTTTATATGACTAGACCCATCAATGATTACATGCATTAATAAAATCAATAACATAGATCTAGTATAGATGCGTAGCATAAAAATTACATGTCAATGTAATCCAAAACATGTCTATTTTCAACTAGTCCTACCAAAATATTCAAAGAGATCATAACATATGAGTTCAAAATAAAGTTTAAATTATATTGTGTACAAATAACAAATGTGTTCATAGATAAAGAACATTAAAGGAAAATTTTACACTAAACCATAGTATTATCTAACGATACAATACCCATCTAGGTGATGTGCACATGGAAGACCTTAGGTGGTAACCCCTTAGTGAGCAAATTTGCAATCATGAAGTTAGTCTCAATGTGCTTTATGGACACCTGATCATTTTTTAACTCTTTTTTTAATAGCCAGAAACTTGATGTCAATGTGTTAGCTTTTGTTGTTGGAATATAGTATTGTTAATTTATTGTCATAAAATGTCTTTAATGGTTTTTCAATGTCATTCACAATCTATAGTCTTGTGACAAAATTTCGCAACTATATATTGGATGCCTTGTAATAGCTTATGAATTCTCTTGACATGGTTGAGGTAGCTATTATCGTTTGCTTAGCAGTCTTCCATAAAATAGCTCCTTTAGCTAGCAAATAAATATAGCTTGATGTGGATCTATGACTATCCTAACATCTAGCGAAGTTAGAGTTTGAATACCAATGACCTCTAATCAATCTGATCTCTTATAAGTGAGCATGTAATTAATGTTTTGTTCTTTGAAGGTACCACATTACTCACTTGGTTGCTTTCCAATGATCCAGTCCAAGATTGCTTAAATATTTGTCTAACATTTCAACAATATATACAATGTTTGGACTTATGCAAGTTTGAGCATATATCAAACTTCCTACAGTTGATTAATAGGAAATGTTTTCTATATCTTTAGCTGTAACTTGATTTTTTGGGTTCCTTAGCCATAGGGATATCTCCTAGTTTACACCATGTCATGCCATATCTTTGAAGAATAGTAATAATATAGTTCTTTTTGGATAATCCAAAAATACTTTGAGAGTGATCCCGATGTATTTAAATTCTTGATACAAAAGAAGTATCACCAAGATTTTTCATTTCAAATTTATTTAAGAGAAATCTCTTGGTTTCATGTAATAAACCATTACCATTGCTAACAAGTAATATGCCATTAAATATAGAACTAGGAAAAGATGTTTGCCCTTAAAAAGGTTGTGGTGTACACATTCATCAATCATATTTGCCTCAAAACAAAATGAGACAACTTAATAAAACTTACGATACCATTGACATGAAGCTTACTTGAGTCCATAGATGACTTTCTTTAATTTACAATCGATTTCTCTACATTTCCTATCATAAAGTTTTCTAATTTCACCATTATATCACCATTAAAAAATGTTGCTTTAACATCAATCTGATATAACTCAAGATCAAAATGAGTTACCGACGCCATCATAATTGTACATGAGCCTTTCAAAGGAAACTTAAGAGAATGTTCCTTTATAATCAATGCCTTCCTCACGAGTTGAGTCTTTTACAAAATGACGAGTCTTAAATTTATCCACATTACCCTTAAAATCCCTTTTAATCTTAGATATTCCCTTGCAATCAATGAATTTTACAACTTCAAGTACACTATGACAAGAAAGAGGTATGGTAGCATTTATTTTTGATAATGTCATTAGCTATGGTAACACTAGTAAATTAACGTGACCAGAATGATAGCAACTACATGCACTCAACTGACGTTAACGTTTCTCTTTAGACGTCAACCAAAGGGTAACAAACTTATCATTAAGGGTGTACACAGGTCGAATTAGGTCAGGTTAAGACTCAACCCAAGCCCAATCCATAATTTTCGGGTTATGATTTTTCCAACCCAACCTAACCCGTTACACTACCGAACCCAACCCAACCCAACACATAAAAATCAAGTTGGATTGGGTCAGGTTGAGCAGGTTGTTGTTTAGTCAAAGAACTCAAAATTTATGTTTATCTCCTGTATATTTTCTATGTCTCTCAAACTTAATAACAAAATATTTTAAACTTATAAACAACTTATATCTTCTAAACAAGCCAATAAAATAAGTAAAAATAAAAAAAACTTGATAATTATTTAATAGTAATTGCTTCTTTCATATAGAAAAGTAAACACATATTACATGATATTATCTTATCCATGTAATTTTTTTCATAGATGTAAGCATTCAAAACAAAGAATTAGACGAGAATTAAAATAATTTTTTACTAATAAGGAAAATTCAAGATGTACGTGTGCATGTCTTTTAATTCTGTCTACACAAAGAATTAGATGAGAATCTAAATAATGATGTCTAATTTAAGCGTCAAAGTTTGAATGCCTAGTCGAAGTTTCAA
Organism: Thalassia testudinum; assembly: GCA_037157565.1. NCBI lineage: Eukaryota > Viridiplantae > Streptophyta > Magnoliopsida > Alismatales > Hydrocharitaceae > Thalassia > Thalassia testudinum. The sequence continues at coordinate 14,233,484 of JAZHRO010000067.1, read as the reverse complement.
ATAATTTAAGCTAAATTAAGAAAAGTTAAAGGAAGAGGAGGATGGTCGATAGATGAAATAGTAGCTATTAGCTATAGTGAATAAGGATGGTTAGTGAGGGGGTGGTAGGTGGTGTGGTGGTGGTGGCAGAGACTCTAGTGATAGGTTAGGCGAGGGGAAGGTAGAGAGGATGGTGGATGGCCAGTGAGGGGTGGTGGGCTGTATGGTGGTGGTGGATCGGTGGTAGTGGGCTAGCGGCTCTAATAGTAGGCTCAGACCAAGCAAAAGGAAGGTAGTGATGACGATGGATGACCGATGAGAGGGTGGTGGGCTGTGTAGTGATGGTGGTGGTGGCGGCAGTGGCTTTAGTGAAGGGAGGTGGTGGTTGTCACTAATGTAGAGGAAGAAAAGAGGGAGGAAAATCCTAACATCGAGTGATAATGATGACAACAATGGTGACAATAAGAAGGGAGCTGCAAGAAAGGTTAGTGGCAATGACAAGAGAGGAAGCTCAGTTTAGGGCTTGCGAGCGAGAAAGTGAAAAAAGCGCACGATGGAGAGCACACAGGGAAAGAAAAAAGTGAAATCGAGGGAGTGACATGCGTTATTTACATGGGTTTTTTTTGTCATCTTTCAAGTTTAAACAAGATTTTTTTTTCCTTTAAAATTTTAATGAAAACTCACGTGTATATATATATCGAGTTGAATTAGATTGTAGGTTAAGTTTGATTTATTAAACCTCAAACTCAATCTGATTCACTTTTTATTAGGTTGAGAAAATTTTAACTCAGCTCAATCCAATCTAAATTACAACCTAATCTAACTCATTCAGGTGAACCCGACCGCTGTACACCCACCCACTTATCACAACAAAGGAAGAAACGCCGTTCCTTGTCCTCCTCCGCTTAATTAGCTTCACCTCCCTCAATCTCACCCACGACATTTCTCACTTCACACCTCTCTGCTACCTTCTCAAAAGGCCTCCCCTTTGCCAACTTTCCTCCTCCTTCCACCAAATCGACGATGACGCCTCCTCCCATTCCTTCGAGCTTGTCGTTCTCCACGTTCCCCGCTCTCTGGCCCCCCTCAATCGCCGCCTTTGCGAGGATATGAGACGTTGAGGCCACCGAGGAGCTCATCTAGGGCAAGCTGCGAACTGGTGTCGTGGGGGAGGGTGGGGACGACATCAGCAGGGCGACCCGCAAATCCCTCGATGTAGGTTAAAGGTATATATTGCAATGCACATCACAGGATCAATCTGAATCAATCAACATGTTGTGATCGTGATTCGTTAAAGGTATATATTGCAATGCACATCACAGGATCAATCTGAATCAATCAACATGTTGTGATCGTGATTCGTTAAAGGTATATATTGCAATGCACATCACAGGATCAATCTGAATCAATCAACATGTTTTGATCGTGATTTGGTGTGTTATGGTTTGGGATCTGCTGGTGATCATAGCTTTTCTTTTAATTCGTTGTTGGTTGCGGAATCGGGATTCAGTGACAGATGCTGTGCAGGAGAGATGTTTGATGAAATGCCGAAAGGCAATTGCCATGTGGGGGTTTCACTTTGAGTGGTGGAGAGCTGAGCGCGCAGTATCAAGGACGCCGATTCTGACTCCATTGATACACCTCAGTTTCTCGACAAAATGACTCCTCCCATATGTCCACATTTTTGTAAATGTTACTATGTATATTGTATCAATATATCCTTTGAAATGTTACCTTGCGAATGTAATTGAGGAGTTTCCTATTGGAGGTTACAAAAGAAGGGTTCAAAATCTTAGTTAAATTTGCTTGCCAAAATAATAATAATAATAATAATAATAATAATAATAATAATAATAAAATCTTACTTGAATCGTCTTCTACATCTTGTTTGATACAATGTAGTCAGATTGCGACATTAGTTTCGGCAGTTGATGTTGAGTTTGATGATAGATCGAGCTGTTGCTCTGCAAAGTTTGTAGCTTTTTTGGTTGTTCTATCTACCTTATAGCTTTAGTGTCATAAGAGTCTTATAACTTCCGTTGTTGGGTGTTGGACTGCCAAACACGAAGGCACGTTCGTTTATAGCTGAAACAGGTAAATCCCACAGGTTTTTCTGGAGATGTATGGCTTTATCAGTTTATCGGCTATATTTTCAGCTTTCCTACGAAAAATCACTTTCCATTCCACTCTTATTCATTTTTTTTTCTTTGATTCAACTATTTCTTATCTTGTGTTTTTGGCATGTAGACACTATAACCGTATGCACTGGCTGCTGGTTGGATTTTATTTGAAAAGCTCATTATTATGATTACAAAGTACTTAAAAGAGTCAACGATACTTTTTATTGAAAAAATATCAATGTCTTTTCACAATTCTTCCATGGAAGATGTGGTTCGTATTTGGTCTTTTCTGCATGACCTTGTCACAGAAATATTAGATAGACGGATGTATGTTGGTCCAGTTGGTTGGTTTGGCATGTTAGTGAGTGAATCAGCCTTAGTAGGGATGGTGAACTACTTTCCATGAATCTCTTGCCTTGTTCAACATTACTAGTTTTCTTTTTCTTTTTTTTCTTTCTGACATTTGCATACAAATAGCAGCTTAAACCATGAAGGCATGAACCGTTTCTCTTTATACTGCTCAAGGTGTTGGCATATATCTCCATGCTTGTGCAGGAATAGTGGAAGGGACCAATCCTATAGCTGAATGGGATGAACTGGATTTGAAGGCTTCTAAGGTATATCTCTCTCCCTTTCCACACCCCTCCATATGTATGCTCAAGGACTAGAACCATGGTTTTCAGGTACATTTTTTTCCTTCTTGCATAGTTCACCAAATTGTTAGGGCAAGGCAGCTTCAGATTCTCTACAAAGTCTAATGTTAGGTACCCTGTCATTTGAAATGAATCGCACACATATGATATAGGGTACTAAACAGATCTAAGATTTATTTGCATTATACATGGGCATAGTTTTTTCCCACCAAGCTTGGCAACTATACACGTTCATATTATACATGAGTTTGCTAGTCATTTCCTTCCGATTAGGGCAGCCATCATCTTGTTGCCTATCAATCATGTTGCACCCACCGGTGACAATGGTCCACTAGCACGGGGAAGGGGGAGGTTTAGGAATTTGGTCCACTCTTTTATGGATTGGAGTTTAGTTGCTCAATAACTAATGTGCCACCATTTTATGTATAGTTGTTTTGGTGTAGGTTTTTTCTTTTCTTTTCTTTTCTTTTCTTTTTTAATGACGAGGAATCCTCTTCGAGGCAAACCCCAGGTGACTATAGGAATCACCACCTGCCCACAGCCACCGAGTAGATCCCAGGCTTGAACTCACGACCCACCATTCCCCATTTGGACGGTATCAGTGTACTGGCCACTAGCTGAGAAACCAAGGCAGTGTAGGTTTGTTTCATTTTTGTAATTGTTTTGGTATAGTATTTTTCTTTCAGAATTGGAGTTTGACCTCCACGTGAGTACTGTCTTAGAATCTTTCCTGAGCTGGAATATTACTCCACCCTTTAAAGCTTTAACTAAATGAAATAAAATCAGGTTTACCAATCGTTGTTATCACTTGATGAATTAAAGTTCAGATCCTCAAAAAATATCTCCAACATAAGTTACATGATAGAAAGCCCTATCTTGCAAATTCTACTTCTTAAAGCAATCTTGATTTTTTGAGCAATTGCTTTAGCTGCAAGAATATGCTGCAATCTGTTTCCACTACTAGCGATTTCACACATCTTAGCTGCTCTTTGTTCAAGCCAAGTTTTGTAATGCAATTCCCACTAGGTCTCATTAATGTTTGCATTTTTTGAAAGAGAAGAATGGAAAACCAATAATTCCAACTGGGAAATACAATCTCTTTGACAACCAAGTGTATACGTACCTCCTGCTCACTTTTCGATGTACAGACCTCAATTGATAGCACCATGTCAATCAAGTTCACATTGCATTCGGTCATATATATATTGAACAAAGTCTGTATATATTAATTTTTGTACTGTGCTCGTTGGTACACTAGAGATTTTCAGTTTCCAGGTCCAATTAGCAGCGTAGTTTCCAGATGTTAAACCTCAACATGATTGCTTCAACTGTATCTTTGTCAAATAGTTTCATTTGGATTTGATTAGCATAGCTTAGAATGAGGAGCCAAGTTTTTTTCTCCAAACACCTTACAAATTAGTTTGACATTTTCTTCATCCAGATTTCCTGAAATTTACACTAATAAGCGATAAGCTGATGAGATGGTAAAGGTTCCCTTTGGATGGTGCCCCCAGATCAACTCATCTGACTAATTCAATTGGACTTGCATACTTAAAATCCTGGCTGCCACATATGGATCATAAAGACTACATATAAGCTCTTCATTCCAGATTTGAACCATTTTCAGTCACATTTCATTTCTTTGGCTGCCTTCTTCTCTTCTTTCTGTACAATTGAATTGATTGATCTTTTTTATTACTGCTCTTTGGCTATTTGATATAGAAGGATTTTTTGGGGTTTATAATTAAGGTAGTGGGAAAATGGTAAGGTTGGCACTCCATGGGGGTTGTGTTTATGTCTAAGATGGATTAATTTTGGGGGCTTCCAAAGGTTGGCATGATCTCAATAATAGGCAGGATTGTTTGCACAAGTTGGTTGCTTGCAAGAATGATTTGTTAGTTACTTCTTGGTGATCCACTTCATTTCCACTCCAGCTTGCAACTTTGTCATGTCCCATTCTCTACAAAGCTTCTGTCTCATATCCACGTCATCCTTAATGCACCCACACATCTTTGAGTTACCATCCTCCATATCTATATCTTGTATCACCCCTAAATCATTGCCAATCTTCACCAGAGATTATCTATTTCTATATTCTAGTGGTAGTTTAAATGTCTGAATCCAAAAAGAAATAGTGTTGAAAATGTAATCGGAGGACCTCTTACTTGGTTGTCCCCTTGCCAACAAAATTAAATCTCCGTAGTTTGATTAACATAGACACTTAAATTTGAAGCTGTAAAAAAAAATATATTTCTAAGATCGAATGAGATGAGCATAAGCATTGATTAATTTTTGTAAGAAGGGAAATGATTGTCATGGCCATGCTAATTTTTTGGCTCTCTATTCCACTATAACTGCAATAAGAATTGCTCTAGAACTTTGGATGTGGTGGTAACATCTTGTTTCTTATTTCATATTCTACATTCGAAAAGCATCTTTAGTCTCCAAAAACAGTTAGTGTTCTTGTATACATATTCCTTTTATAGGTATCTAAATAGCCACTCTTCTTTAGTGAGAATCCTTAACCCAAGAAGCCACTTTTGCTTTTACTGGAGGCCTGGCTGGCATTCATAGGTAAAAATTCTATTTGTTTATTCATGAATCAGTTTGAATTAGATGAAATATCATGTCTACAGGTATATCTTTCTCACTGTGATGATATGTGGTTGAATATTACATGCTATATGAAGAAGTTATCAGAAGTTACATTGTAATTTCAGGAACTGTTGCATTGAAGATGTAACAATTGCATGATGAATAATTGCTTCTTAATTGCATCTTAATTAGGGAACTGAAATGCCACTATGTAAAAGACTTATTTTTACGTGGCTATTGTTTCCATTTTCATTGGCAGGCCTTTCTAGGAAACAAGATCTCTTTCTATGTACCTTGGTGAATGTCCTGTAAGTAGTAGCATTATAGCATCTTTGGTAGTTAATATGGTGTTCTTTTCTAATAAGGTGATTATTCCATAAAGCACAACATAACTTGGAATATCTGTAGTATGTAGATCTTGACATTCATTTTTGTACACAAATATGGACCAACTGAGAGATGGGAATGGTGTGGTGCCTAGTGAGGTGGTGATGAACTATGCATGCATTATTGTGGACTTCAATGGAGATAGATGGTCATGTCCAGGAAGGCCATTTCCAGAAAGATCGCAGAACAATTCACCTCAACCAAGGAAAATCACCAGATAATGGACTTGTAGGCTTCAACGATATAACCCAAGAGTCATAGCATCCATGGTGTTAGATTAGATTAGTAACATTTTAGGCAAGTTGTCGATGTCTATGTGGTGTCTTTGTAGGTTGTTTTGTTTGGCATGTAAAATAATTTGAAAATTAATTTGAGTTTAATGTGAATGATATGCAAGTTGTGAATGAATGAATAATCTTTATCGTTGTGAATGAAATACAAGTTTCTCAACTTGTTGGTTGTGGTCACACCAGGTATATATAGCAGGTATGTGCAGCGGGAAAAAAATAATAGGTATTTGGATGTTTAAATGCCGTTATAAGATTTAAGATGACATTTAAATGTTGTGTAAAGAGACCTACAACAACATTTGAACGTTGTGCAAAGTCACAAACAGGGATGTTTAAATGTCATCCAAAGTGCCTAAGGTGAGTTTTTGGATGACGTTTAAATGTTAGTTAAAGTTTATTTTATGGTGTTCAAATAGGCTTTTAGCAACATTTAAACCTTGCCCAAAGGGCCTAAGGCGGCGTTTAGACATTGTCGAAACGATACTTAAGCAACATTTAAATGACGTTCAAATATGCATAAGGTGACATTTAAATATCATTTAAAGATAATCTTATCACTTTCAAAGAGATCTAAAGCAATGTTTAAACGTCATTAGAAGATACCTAAAGTGACATTTAAACATTGTCAAAAGATACTTAAGACAATGTTAGCAAGTGTTATTGTGGCAAGTTGGGTGGTTTGAGTGACGCTTAAATGTTACCATGTCTTTAAGACAATGTTTGTTTAAATGTCACCATTGATATTGAAGGCAATGGTTAATTGTTATTGTTGATGTAGACTTAAGACAACACGCCTAGGACAACGTTTATAGCGATATTTATTTAACAACAAAGAGTTTTGTCGACATTTATTTGTTTATGGCAATGTTTCAATGTTGTCAAAGATTTGTTTCCTATAGTGGTAATGGAACAATTTTTCATATGTCATTATCATTCATTGACTTCATTTTCTCATTTATGGTAGTAATCTACTCTTGAGAATTAAAACTCTATATAGCTTGTTGGAAGGCAATTGGATCACCTTCTATATATTAAGCCAACCTCATGTTCTTGGAGAAGTACAATGTAATCATTTGGAATTGCACTTCTCTCCCTCCTGAACAATCTTAAGATGCACTTGTTTTTTATTTTCTTGAGGTTTTGAATTATGTGGAGATCTTCAACGTTACTTTCTTTTGTGTTCGTTGGTTAAATTGCATTAGGAATAAGAACCTAACCTTGATCAATTCAATCCTTAGAAAGAGAATCAAATTCTTCAAAGGTAATGTTTCATACCTCATCTCTTCCGTCCAAACCAACATCTTCAAAGAAGTGAGTATTTTTTGTCTTAAAAAAGGATTTGGCCATGGGGTAATAAAATTTATAACCCTTAGATTGTTCCAAGTATCCAACAAAATAGCAATTAACTATTTTTAAGTCTAATTTCTTTTCATATGGCATATTAGGTCTTGTCTCAGCTAGACATCCTTAGATGTGAAAGTATCTGAAACTTGGCACTTTGCTTGTCCGTAATTCACATAGGGCTTTTGGTACTTCTTTTGTTGGCACTCTATTGAGTGTGTAAGCTGCTGTCTTTAATGCTTCTGTAATGTTTTATTTTGCCTCTTAGCAACATCATTCATGCTAGGAGTTCTTGGCATGGTATATTGAGCAACACCACATTTCTCTAGGAAAGAAGCAAAATGGCTTTGGATGTTATTCTCCTTATCCATCATATTTACCATAGTACGTATTCTCCATCACGGTTAGTTTGATTTGACAACTTTGATTCTCTTTTCAAGTTGAGTTTCAACTTTGACCTTATAAGATTTGAAGGCTTCCAACGATTGAGGTTTCTCATGAATAAGATATAGGTAACCATATCATAAATAGGCGTCCATGAATGTGATAAAATGATGTTGCCTATTCCAAAAAGTCATAGGGAATGGTTCGCAAATATCAATATGAATCGATTCTAAATTGTCTAAAGGTCTAGTGGCTCATATTTTTCTTGTGTTTGTTTGTTTCCCTTTCGAGCACTTAATACATACATTAAGACCTGTATAATCAAGGAAATCAAGAATTCCTATTGACACAAGTTGCTTTGTTCTTTATTTAGAGATTTGACCCAACGCTTGTGCCATAACACATTGGAATTCGCATTGGTTAATTTTCACTTTGTACCACACGAAGTTACATGTAATGTTTCAAGATAAGTGGAAATCGTATGAAGCAAATAAAGATTATCATTAATAGATAAAAAATCACTACTTGTCAAATTTGAATTAAGAAACATTTTGAACTTTCTTTCTTCAAATGAACAATCATAACCATATTTATCTACAAAATAGACAGAAATTAAGTTTTGTTTAAATGATGATACAATAAAAGTTTCTTTCGAATCCAAACAACTAGTTCTAAAGGATAATCTTAAATTTGCAATTGCTTCCACCTCGATCTTCTTGCTATTACCCACATAGATGAATTTTCAACATCACTTGGCATTCGACAATTTATTTATCCTTATATTGATTCATGTGAATAATGGTACCAAAATCTATCTACTAAATGTCTTTACGTATAGAAGCTAATTAATCTCAGAACAAATCAAAGTAAGGGCATACCTTCCTTTCCATGTCAAGTGTGATGTTTGTTACACGCCTTCATGTGACCTTCACCCTTGTAAAAGAAATAATTTGTTGTGTTTTCCTTAGGTTTCTTTTGATTTCCTTTAGATGAGGCGTCCACAATAGCTTCCTTTGCCCTTTTCTTTTTACTATTCTTAGAGATAGTTATCAAATGAGCACTTTCAATCTTATCTTACTTCAATCTTTCTTCCTCTTTACACAATGAGAAATGAATTCATTACCGGTTCACTTCTCCCTTTAACATTTGTAACTTATCTTGAACTGTCCAAATTGTACAAGAAGAGAGATCAAAACTAAATGACTGAGGAAGTCCTCATGTCACTTTAATGCCTTTAGTTTTGAAGTAAGATGTGATATTTCCATACTGTGATCCTTTATGCTTTTAATTTCCTTATGCTTTATTAAGGCAAGACTTCCAATAAAGTTACTTGTCTTAGCCTTTTCACTTTTCGTAAAACACTTTTTTTATTTCATCAAGGAACTTCTTAGCATTAGTCTCCTCAGAAATAGTGCCATTGAAGTTTTCTGGGATTGCATGTTTCATGATCATTAAACACATGCGATTAGAACGTTTCATTTCTCAAAGTTTTTCCTTTCCTGAGTAGAACTTTGACATGTGAAAGGAGATGATTGTTCCTCCCTAAGCACAAGGTCTAAGTCCATGTAACCCAAAACAATCATAACACTCTCTTCCAGAACTTGAAGTTTGACCCATTTAATTTAGGAATAGAATTAATGTTGGCAGCTGAAATAACCCTTTCGTAGGGTCGTTTAGCATTTCCGGAATCCGTAGGGGTTTTCCTACAGTTTTAAACCCCTTATCTTTTGTTTTGGGGGTTTGTGAGGGGAAGAGGGAAATTGCAGGGACGTCCCCGCAATTTCTCCACCACCTCTCACCGTATGCACACCATTCCCTCCCCCTCACCCCACACACCTCACCTCTCTCCCCGTGCGACGACCACCATCCCCTCCTCCATGCTGTCCCCCTCACCTCCACTCTCCATATATACCCCCCCTCCTCCTCCTGTTCCCACACCGGTAGTCAAGAGGAACTGGAAGAGGGAGAGCGAGGAGAGTAGGACCTAAGGGGAGAGCGAGGGCCTGAGAGCGAAGGAGCCAAGGCGGTGGTGTTGCTGCTGTAAACTTCCGCGGCGAGAAAGAATTCAGAAACGGTTCTACAGAATCATTTTTCCGCAGAATCAGACATCCAAAGTAACCTCCAAATGTCCGAGGGTAACCTCAGACGTCTAGTAGAGTATTTTTCTTCAATTATCTTTTTGCCAAATTTTTGACAGTACACGTGCGTCTATCAGAGGTTGGGAGGTGCATCAGTGCGAGGACTAAGGTGGTTTTAGACATCCGGGAGAATCTCCAGACGTCTGAAGGCACCCTCAGATGTCTACACTGAGTCCCAGACATCCGAGGAAGGCGCTCCAAGCAAGGTATGCCTGTGAGTTCGTTTAAGATGTCTGGGACCTTTCCCAGACGTCTAATTTCAGTCAAGATTGGTGTTTTTGGTCCCGTTAAGGGCCCAAACGGTGTCGATTTTCCGCAAACGAATCATCTTTGGTTTTCGTGCGAGTTTCTCTATGTACTGGTACTTTGTCCGTGTCATTCTAAACACATTTGACCTGCCAATCCATGTCATAGGTCTCCAATCTATCAAGTATACGGGACCTGCAGAGACGTCGAGAGCTACTGTACAAGCCCTCATTCCACCCGGTTACCCTGGTAAAGTGGTTCTTACCCTAATTTCGAAATTAATAAAGTGCATGCATAAAATTAGTTGAACCTAAGATGTGAGATGAACCCTAGGAAGAAGTAAACGCATGCCTTAGAATACATCTATTCGATTGAACCCTAGGTTGTGACATGAACACTAGAGCTAGAGGAAATGCATGTGTAGAGAGGTGAATGATTGCATAAATCATGGGCTGCCTATACTACCTGAAATGAACCACGTTATAAATAGAAAAACAAACTCGTACTGTGATAAAAATAGAAATTGAGCTGCCTGTTCTGTATGTAACAAATCGGATAAGAAAAGTTCATGTACGAACCCAACAGGGAATGTAGAACGAGACAAGAATACTGTAGTATGGAGAACTAGATAGTTCTGCAACACGTCGCCACGGGCGGCTATTCGGACTTAGTTTAGGGAGGTGAGCTAGCCTTTGTATACGTAGTACCAAGGAAAACAACTATCCCTTTTAGAGTAGAGGGGAGCTTACTGCCCCTTGGGTGGAGACCCGAGGCAAGTTTGGCCACTCTACGTCAATTCCTGTTGGCCCTCGCGTACATGGTACCGAGGAGAGTTACTTAGTGTAGAGGGAAGTTTGCCACCCAAGGGGGCCCGAAATTAAGACTGACCACCCTACACCAACTCTTGTTAAGCTCACTGGGCAAATCGAGATAGTCGGATGAGGGTATGCGGACTGTGAGGGGCGAGACCCCTGTTCTGAGAGGGTAAAGTCTTGTGTTGTTCTATACTGTACGTTTGGGTATACCCGCTAGCGGAAACGACTGACTGTGTGCCAATGTTGGGTAACTACCCGTGCGCTTATCACGTGTACCATAGTCATCGCTACGTCGCGACCGTGACCTCGGGGTAGTAGACCAGGTGTAGGACTATCACAGGGGACTCTCTCGACCAGGAAAGTGTCACGTGTACATCCTGCATCATGGGAAAACTACAAGCAAGATCGTTCCCTTAGGGAACAAGAAGACTGAGAATTGTAATGGAACCCGATTAGAGTACTCAAATCAGCAACACGTAATAAGATAATTGAAACCGAAAGATAATATTTTAAGCTGCTTGTCCAAATTACATTACATGTTTTAGTCACCAGTCAGCGTTAGTTGATTCCAGATGTTATAACCTTGTACAGGTCAGGGATTCGAGCAACCAAAGCCACCGGCTGCTGAGGGCGCTGGGCCCAGTCGAGCCCAGCTGTAATTTCCTTTTGCTAGTTGTTATAGTGAGTTCCTGCAATTCATGTTATTCCAATTATATTTACATTATATGTGTACTAGTTTTTATTATGATGGTTGTGTTCTATACTTATACCTCTCGTTGATGGCCCATAATATTATCATAGTTGACGTTCTTTTTCTCTACTGTCAGTTTTTATTTTCTACTTAGTTATATTACTTGTGTGGTTGTGGAATGAATGTGTATTCGGTTATTTCTCGCTGAACGACTAGGTCTTGGAGTTCGTCGAGACGACCCGTCCTCGGGTTCTGTAGGGAGTCAGGAACAGGCCGTGAGCAGATTTTGCTAGAGTTAACAGAACAAAGAATAAATATGCTCACAATCAATACATGAATCCTATCAAAAGATACTTATTGCAACATTGATGCTTAGTGTTTGGATAAAATTATAACTCGTAAATAGTACTCTTAAAATAGCAATCAAATATTGAATTTTTCTTTGGATCAATTGATAGCAGTCTAATTTATAACCCTAATATGCTTAATTTTGGGTTAGTTCCTAAGTTAAAACTTGCATTTAGGTTATAAATAGAGTTATACATACATGCATGCATTATTAGGGTTTTTACATATTTTAGTGTCATTATTATTTTTGTGAGTAATGTTGGTATTAAGGATGAGTGAATAAGTTGGGAGGTCGGAGAATTAATTTTTCAAGAAGAAGCACCTTTGTAGGAGCCCAATAATGAAGATTACAGGAAGCCAAGGACAAGAGCTTCAAGAAATAAAAAGACAAGGAAGAATAGAGACAAGGACACATGGCCTCTTCGGACACCCTCTCTACCCTCCACCATTTGGACAACCTATTCCACCAAAAATCTTGTCCTAAGCTTAGCCTAAAGCCCTCCTATTTTTAGTAAACTTAAACCTACTCTATCCAAACCACACAACCCACATCCTGTAGCCACTAACACTTCCTATTTTTAGCATATAGCCAACTTGTATGACCATCCATAGGAACGCATCCAAAAGACCACGTGGCTGACCATGTACACCCCTCTATCCACCCTCCAATTGATATCCAAGGGCCCTATTTAATTCTCTATAAATGACCACTATAGGGTTTCCTCAACACTCCATCTCCAAAGGACATATCCTCACCTACAAAACTTAATCCCCATCATCCACTTCGTAGCTTCTCCAAGACTCCTTAGCCACAATTTACCCACCTTTACATCTCTATCCTAGGGCCTACTTCAAACCTTGATCAGCCATCACTTAAGCCATATAATTCTACTCTATCTAGACCCTACATCATCCTCTATTTTCCCTCCATATGGTCGACCCCCCTTGTTATTTCACTACCATTGGATGCCCATCTAAGGGCTTGAGTAGATTTTGAAGTGACGTAATAACCACAACGATTGATTAAATCCAAGGGTCCATATTCCATTTGATTCATATAAAAACACTACCCTCCCTATACCTACACATCAATTCTTGGTTAATTTCCGATAACTTAATTACTCCTTAGTCTACCTTAGTTCCACCACATAATATACACCCTCTTCAAGCATATAGCCTTCCCATCCATAGCCTTCCACCACTATTAGTCCACCTCCATTAGACTACCTTCATGTTACCACCTTCACATGCATAGAAAACCTCTCCTAGTAACCTTCTCCCTCTTCCTCCACTCCACCTTGGTGGTTCTACTACGGCTCTTCCAGTCTTCTCATCTTCTTCCTAGTGTCCTAGATCTTAAGCTCTTCCAACAGCTTCTTATAAGCATCCCTCAAGCAGCTCCACGACTCTCTCCATCTCTCTACACTTTATTTTATGTTTTCTTAGATTTGTAACTCTTATTATCAATAGAAAGCATTCTTTGTGATCTTATATTTGCAATATTTATGATTTGATATCTTATTATTCCTTCGTATTGCTTGCGACTATTTCAAAAACAAACAAAAAAAAATTGTATACGAAAGAGAAAAAAAAAATCAGAAGGTTTTGAAAACAAGCAATTGACTTCTTGTGTTCGACTTGAACTTGTTCAGAAAATTAGTTCGATTCATTGCTACGTTTTCGTGTTAGCTACAACATTTTCAATTTTTAAATCGCATAAATTTTAGCATTTCATCAACTCATGACCCTCATGAAAACTTTGCAATTATCACATATTTATTGTTAAATACATACATGAATTTGGTAAAATAAAAATCTTCCTTTGGGCCAATCACTATTCACATGAATATCATGCGTACAATCAAATAGTAATCTTTCTAGATGTTTCAAATAAATTAATATACTAAACAATCATTACTTTGGCAATTTGTTACATGCATCAATTTATCCTAAAGCATCAAAACAAAATACCACGAAAGTGTATTATGACAAAATTTCAAGCAAAATCCATGCATTCCCTCTCCTTGAATTGAATTGTACTCATGATAATTGAATGTCACGCAAAATGCATATCATTGATGCAATATAGTCAAATATCGGTCATAAATAAATATCATCAATGTAAAATGAATATCCCCAGTGATAAACTAATATAACCGATACAAATAAATATCATTGGTGATAAGTGAAAATCATTAGTGCAAAATGATCAAATATCACATGTGATGAATGGTATAAAATGAATATCAACATTATAAAATAACCAAAGGGTACACCAATGACAAATGATCAAATATCACCAATGACAAATGAATATCAACCAAATATCACCAATGACAATTAACAAACATCACTGGTGATAGATAACCAAATATCATTAGTTATAAATGAATATCATCGGTGCAAAATGAATAAAATTGGTGACATCCACTTTTTAAAGATGCGTGAACTATTATGTTTCTAAACTACAATCCAGTGAGATAATGGGATTAATTCATTGAATCGAACATAAACATGAGGGATTGAACCTAAATCAAATTATGATGTACAAAATAAAATAACTATAACAACTAAGATTGTACCCAAATGAAAAGGAATTGGATTCATCCCTCAAGCATCTTAATCCACTAAGATTAATGATATAATAAAGAGCAACGACTCTAATATCACTTGATAGAAACTTGAAAGTAAAAATCGAATGCTAATCCCTTAAATTGTTCTTATCGATTTTATTAATCAAACTAAAGGTTACTTAAATCCATTGCACTGATTCCTTAAAGAAGGCATGTGTGGATCCCTTCAAGAGAGGCTTTGGCCTTCTTGAATATGTCCAAGGGATGTCTCCTCCCACTCAAGCCTTCAAGGAGAGGCTTGGTCTTCTAAAGAACAAGAGAGTGTCTTTGGTGTCTATATCCCTAGTCATGCATGAGATTGACTCCCAATGACCCTAGTTTCACTTCTATGATGGGGATAGACAAAGATTGAACTCTCTCCTTAATTTGGAGACCATAACTGCATCTATATTTTTTGAAAATAAGTTGAAAATTTGCAATTCTTTCCATCAAAGAATTCAAATTTGTCAAAAGGTATCTACACATTTTTATCTCATACAATAAGAGGTGTATTGTTTGACCTAACAACTTTAATGGATTACTTTAAAAACTAACTTAATGACAGCAAGTAATGTGCAGATCTTACGATAACGTATGAAAGTGCACACATGATTCTAATAGTTTATTCGCTGAGTTTTCTACAATAAAATAAGATGCACTTCCGTAAATATATTAGCTCCTTATTTCTTCCACCAAAATTTATTCCATCCTTGTAGCCTTCCTTACGGTGAAATTAAATGAGCCCTTTTGTTTCGAAAGATGACCAAAATAATCCTTTTTTACCAACATTATTTTCTTCAAATAATATTAATGTTGGAATTATTTCCGTGAGAAAATTTATTGAAAATTTAAAGAAAATAGTCAATAAATTCTCTTACAAACTTTTGACCTATATTTTAATATTTAGACATTACAATGTTTTCTCATCTTACGTACATGACCCTACATCAAGGTTCATCAAATTTTCCATTAAAATTAATTGAATTGGAATTAAAGGCAGTGAACTTCTCGGTTAGGATGCTTTTGAATATTTCCAACAAAAGGTCCTTACCTATAGGTCTTAAAAACAAAAAACCTATATAACATTTAGAAGTCCATAAATTTACACCTAAAATTCCTCGTTAGCATTGAAAATGGAGTTGTGAATAGTTGAGATGTTTATATGCTGTATAAATTATCGATTAACTTTGGATTGAAATCAAAGATTTAAGTTGAGTACAACAATTGTAGGTGCATAAGTATTTATGTACCACAATCAAGTAGCTTTGACGACGAGAAACGCATAATTAAAGTTGAATTAATAGCTTGAGATGTTCCATTTTGCATAGACTGACAAGGGTAAGTACAAACTAATAGTTGAAGAAGTTGAAAGGCCCAAGAAGAAACTCTTGGTGAATATGGAGGCAATTGCTGAGAAGAGGCTTCAAGTTGAAGAAGGGCTTTAAAAGCTCATGAAAAATCAATGAAAGAAATGTAGATTCCCTTACTCGAAGGGGGTGAGATCAGCGTGACGTAAAAAATGCAATATTAAAGATATAACAATCTCACAAAATAACAATCACACAATAGACAAGTATTTTTAGGTGGAAACCCAAATCGGGTGAAAACCACCACCTAACCCTCTTAGTTAGAATTTTCCGATCAACCAAGTTAATCAAATTTACTAATATACTACTTAAACAAGGGTAGTACAACCTCAATTACAACAACGCTACTTTATACGAGGGTAGCATACCTCAAACCTCTTCTCCACACGAGAAAGATTTTGTCTCACGAAAGAGACGGGAATTCGAATTCGCAAAGCGAATACCCAACACAAGCAAAGTAAAATATACAAAGAGTAATCCTATAGAGCCACAAAGATATGAGACCTAGCTGCTATAGGAGTTAGGATGCTTCCCTTTGCAAGAAGTGCGTCGATGTGATGACGTGTATGCGTGAACCACGCTTTGACACAGTAACGCTCTCGTAACGTCGGCAGGAGAGCAGGTGCACAAGAATCAAGCTCTCTAGATGTAGAACTATGCTTGGAGAGCTAGAGCTTTCTTCTTAAAATCAAAAGACACAAAATGATGTGAAAGTGTGTTGCTTGGTGTATGTTTGAGTGGCAAGGGTTCTCCTCTATTTATAGAGGGCCTAGGAAGGCTTTGGAAGGCCTTGGGAGGCTTCCATAGCCGTTGGGTACAACCTCCAAGAGAATCAAGTTGGAATCAGGATCAATCATGACTCTAACAGGGTTATCAAACGTCTGGTCTTGGCATCAGACGTCTGGAAGACCCGTTTAAAACGTCTAGGAACAAAGTCAGACATCTGATTTTAGGCAAGTTTCCTTCCTAACTTGAATCAGACCTAAACAAGGTTCTAGTGAATTGTCATCAGACGACATACAGGACGTCTGGCACTAAGTCTGGACGTCTGAAAATCTACTTTTCTTCGGAAATGGATTCCCAAAGGAGTGCAATGGCTATAAAATCTCTGAGAAGAGATTTTGGGTCAGCTAAGGCACAACGGTCATGTATCAAACGTCTGAGGTCCTTTATTGACGTATGATACGAGGCTAACTGTCATTTCCTCAATGTTTACTAAGGCAACCAACGTTCCACTAATTGGACGTCTGGCAAAGTTATCAGACATCTGCTAAGACATCTGGACTAAGGTCTAGATGTCTGATTTCATCAGACAGAACTAAATCCAGCCTAAATAATCGGACATCTGAGTCAATAATCAAACGTCTTAAAAGTTTTTTACCAGACGTCTGAAATCCAGGTTAGACGTCTAAAAAGGTTGTCTGAACCCTATTTTGATTTTCTAAGTTCTCTACAAAAAACCTAAGTATCCTACGGTTGTGCGAGTGTTCCTAGGACTACTGTTAGAATTCTTTGAGACTCTTTAACATGAATCTAAGAAACAAAAATAAAGAGCAACAAAAGAAACAAAAATACATAGTACAAAGGAAAGGAAATCTATTCTATTCTTCATCTCCTTCCTTCTTCAAGCTATCGCTCCTCAAGAAGCTCCTTTGTTCTCCATTAAGCTCCTCCAATCCACCATGGATGCGAGCTCGAACTCCATCTAACCACGTCTCCATTTGCAATTAATCTGAAATCTAAGAATTCAAGTGCAAATGTTAAATGACACATGTTTTATTATCATCAAAATAAACGATCGTGGTGCTCTAGCACCAACAATCTCCCCATTTTTGATGATGACAAAATCATAAAAAAATAATGCATAAAATCCTCCCCCTTTTTGACATTATCAAAAATGTTTAATCAATTTTAAATTTTCTATAACTCCCCCTTAAAACATGCTCTTCTATAAATAGGTTAAATTTCTTTTAACAAGAGTAATGTCCTCCCCCTTTTTGTAACAACAAGATAGCTATTATTTTTCTCCCCCTTTCTAAAAGAAATATAGCTAACTTACATTTCCCCCTTAATGATTGACAATTAGCTCATAATTTTAACTCCCCCTATCTATATGCTAATGATAAAAGGATAGCGTAAAGGGTTTTACCTCACCTACCATGGCCAATAAAATGGCCCAAATGGAGGTGGTGGATGCCACATCGGATGGAGCTCCCATCCGTAGCTTGGAGGTTCGAGCATTGGCGCCGGTCTCCAGTCTAGCGGTCGACGTGCAGCGGGTCCATCATTTGTTCGTTGTCTTGTCGGTCTTCTTGTCCTTCTCCTTGGTCTACTCTTTGGTCCTCCCAACTCGAGTTGACCGTTATTGAGCTTGTAGGTCCAATCTCTTGTATTATAATCACCCTTGAAACCTACAAAACAAGATTTCAATTTTTTCTTCAGTATCCAAATGAGCTTGGATCCAGATTTGTTAGCGGGTCTCCTTGACGAAGATCCTTTCTCAACCTTAGGGCTATATAAGTTATCTATCAAATTGTTTGATTTCTCCCTAAGATATGCAATTTTTTTTTCTATAATATTCATCTTAGTTTTTAAATCAGAAATTTCTAATTTTAGACTAGCATTTTCCTCAATCAATTTAGTATTTTCATTGATTAAATCTTTATTTTCTAATAACAAATTATCCTTAGGACTAGCTTCTAGATCCTTGAGTTTTATTTCTAATCTTTCATTTTCACTTTTAAGAAAACTAAGATTCCTTTTAATATTTTTATTTTCTACCTTAAGTGATTTACTAACTTCAAACAATTCATTGAAAGCATCTTGTAAATCGAGATTTACCTCATTGTCAGAGTCGCTTTCGCTGTCGCCCTCTATCACCATGAAGCCCATGCAGGCGATTTCTTCCTCGGGGTTCTGCTCTTCTTCCTTTGAGCTCGTGTCATTCCAAGTTGCTTGGAATGCCTTCTTCTTAGACTTCTCCTTTTCCTTCTCCTTCTTGAGAAGTAGGCATTCTGATCGTAGATGCCTTTTCTCGTTGCAGTGGTAGCAACGTCTCGGACTTTCCTTCTTCTCCTTCTTTTCTTTATTTAATTCCCTACAAAACTTGGAAAACTTTTTAAGTAAAAACTTAAAGTCTTCGTCATCGAAACTTACCTTGCTATCTAATGCGGCTCTGAATGTGAGGGTCTTCTTCGGTTTTGGCTCCAATATATCCTTCTTCTTCTGATTCAGCTTTGTCTCATAGGCCATTAGATTGCCTAGGAGATCTTCCATATTGAGCTCCTCCACCTCATTTGCCTCCTCAATCGTGATGACCTTCTGCTTCCATTCCAATTCAAGGGAACAGAGTAGCTTTCCTTGAAGCTCCCCCTTGATGAAGGTCTTACCTAAAGCTTTTAAATTATTTACAATGAGAGTGAACCTAGTGTTCATCTCACTTAGAGATTTGTTAGATTTCATGGAAAAAAAACTCAAATTCTTGAGAAAGTAAATTAATTTTAGAAGTCTTTACCTTAGAGGTACCCTCATAAGTTATCTCAAGTGTGTGCCAGATCTCATATGAGGTGGCGCAATGTGAGATCCAGTTGAACTCCTTCGGGCTGAGCGTACAGTAGAGTGCGTTCATTATCTTGGCATTGAGGGAAAGTTCCGTAATCTGGTTCTTCGAATACCCTTCCTCGAGTCGCTCCAAGATCTCGTATGGGGTTTCACAACGTCCCCATAGGGCGAAGTCGGTGGCTTGAAGCCACATTCTCATCCTCAGCTTTCAGTAGCTGTAGTTGTTTCCGTCGAAGTAGGGTGGTCGGACGGTAGACTACCCCTCGGGTATTCTGATTGCAGATATGCTCCCTCCATCTGATCTCTTGCCAGTATGTAACGCCGATCTGCAAGATCTGCTCTGATACCAATTGTAGATTCCCTTACTCGAATGGGGTGAGATCAGCGTGACATAAAAAATGCGATATTAAAGATATAACAATCTCACAAAATAGCAATCACACAATAGGCACAAGTATTTTTAAGTGGAAACCCAAATCGGATGAAAATCACCACCTAACTCTCTCAAGTTAGGATTTTCCGATCAACCAAGTTGATCAAATCCACTAACGTACTACTTAAACGAGGGTAGTACAACCTCAATTACAACCACTCTATTTTATACGAGGGTAGCGTACCTCAAACCCCTTCTCTTCACGAGAAGGATTTTGTCTCACGAAGGAGACGGGAATTCGTAAAGCGAATACCCAACACAAGCAAAGTAAAATATACAAAGAGTAATCCTATAGAGCCACAAAGATATAAGACCTAGCTGCTATAGGAGTTAGGATGCTTCCCTTTGCAAGAAGTGCGTCGATGTGATGACGCGTATGCGTGAACCATGCTTTGGCACAGTAACGCTCTCATAACGTCGACGGGAGAGCAAGTGCACAGGAATCAAGCTCTCTAGATGTAGAACTAGGCTTGGAGAGCTAGAGCTTTCTTCTTAAGATCAAAAGACACAAAATGATGTGAAAGTGTGTTGCTTGGTGTATGTTTGAGTGGCAAGGGTTCTCCTCTATTTACAGAGGGCCTTGGAAGGCTTCCATAGTCGTTGGGTACAACCTCCAAGAGAATCAAGTCGGAATCAGGATCAATCATGACTCTGACAGGGTTATCAAATGTTTGGAAAACCCGTTTAAGATGCCTGGGAACAAAGTTAGACATCCGATTTTAAGCAAATTTCCTTCCTGACTTGAATCAAACCTAAACAGGGTTCTAATGAATTATCATCAGACGACATACAGGATGTCTGACACTAAATCTGGACATCTGGAAACCTACTTTTCTTTGGAAATGGATTCCTAAGGGAGTGCAATAGCTAGAAAATCTCTGAGAAGAGATTTTGGGTCAGCCGAGGCACAACGGTCATGTATTAGACGTCTGGGGTCCTCTATGGACGTCTGATACGAGACTAACAATCATTTCCTCAATGTTTACTAAGGTAGCCAATGTTCCACTAATTAGACATCTGGCAAGGTCATCAGACATCTTCTAAGACGTTTGGACTAAGGTCTGGTTGTCTGATTTCATTAGACAGAACTAAGTCCAGCCTAAATAATCGGACATCTGAGTCAACAGTCAGACGTCTTAAAAGTTTTTATCAGACGTCTGAAATCCAGATTAGACATCTGAAAAGGCTATCTGAACCCTATTTTGGTTTTCTAAGTTCTCTATAGAAAACCTAAGTATCCTAGGGTTGTGCAAATGTTCCTAGGACTACTGTTAGGGTTCTTTAAGGCTCTTTAACATGAATCTAAGAAACAAAAATAAAGAGCAACAAAAGAAACAAAAATACATAGTACAAATGAAAAGAAATCTATCATATTCTTCATCTCCTTCCTTCTTCAAGCTATCGCTCCTCGCGAAGCTCCTTTGTTCTCCATCAAGCTCCTCCAATCCGCCATGGATGTGAGCTCGAACTTCATCTAACCACGTCTCCATTTGCAATTAACCTAAAATCTAAGACTTCAAGTACAAATGTTAAATGACACATGTTTTATTATCATCAAAATAAACGATCGTAATGCTTTAGCACCAACAAGAAACTCTTGAAGGCAATGGAGATCTTGACTACTCTTATAGTCTTGTATTTAAGATTTATTTGAAAATTTTCTCTTCTTTGTTGTTGAATGTAAAGAGAATCTTATGCTAGTGTATCTAAGAACATATAAGGTCATTTATACAGTTGGACCCCTAATAGCATCACTACTAGAAAATTGGGATGTATCGTCGATTAGTTGCTATTGGTTTGGGAAGTGATGGCAAAAATTTATTTGTCGTCGCTTATTTCTATAAGTGATGGCAAAGGTGTGATTACAAATAACCCGCTGTCATCACTAGCAAAAAGCAGCATTGGGCGTGCGAGGATGGTATTAATATTCACAGTCGATTAGTAAAGTAACAATAAAAATATATCTGTCATCGTTTCGTTGATAAACTGATGGTGAATCGGAGATTAAAATTAACCCATTGACGTCACCAAAATTTGGGTGGAGGGGAAATTTTATTTACGCATTTGCCATTGCTTACAAATAGAACCAACAACAAAGGTTGGTTCATCTACTCGTGACCAGAGCCCTCTCCTTCCCCACCCACTGTTCTATCTCACAAAACTCAAACCCTCGCCATGCATTGCTCTTGTCGGTGCCCTCCTCTCTGCCCCTCCTCGTCATCGAACGTCCTCCTCCACCTCAGGTGCCGCCCCATCATTGTCTCCCCTTCCTCCTCGCGCCACCTCCTCTCCTCCTCGTCCTACTATTGCATGACGCCTTGCTCGTCCTCCCCACCCCCCTCCTCCTATCCTCCTCCTCTCCTGCCACCCTACCTCCCTTCACCTCCTCCTCCCCACCCCCTCCTCCTCCTCCTATCCTCCTCCTCTCCCTCGAACTCCTCCTCATACTGGTGCTCCCCCTCCCTCCTCCTTGTCGTCTCCTCCTACCCTCCTCCTCCTACTCTCTTAGCAATAGCCCCTTGAATAAAATACCCACCATAGATACCTACAAGGTGACAGCAATAGATTTGATTTCCTTTCTTTTTCTTTTTTAACAACCTATGCAATAGACATTTGGTAGTTAGGCTATCGTATGTAATTCAAGGATCAACACATATGCATGCCAACTTACTAGTTTTGTCTTTCGTTGTTGTTAGTTCAGAGTAGTTATGGTAATACTTTTTAATTAACCTTATAAATTGTTAAGAATTCAAATATTGAATTTGATTAGCTAGTTATTCAAAGTTTTCGCTAGTTTGATGTTATAAGGACTCGAAGAAGTTGGAGAGGCGAGGGGTCAGCAATGGTGGTACATATGGAAGTTTGGAAGGGGAAGTGGCATTTAGGTTAATTAACATAGATGTTAAGATAAGAGTGAGGCAATGAAACTGCACAGGTGTGTATATTGGGGGATTGGTTGCTAACAGGGAATCAAGAGTCAAATAAAGATGATAGAACATGGATTGAAGGTTCAAACAAACAAATAGGATTCCTATTCAATTTATTTTGTTTAAATCAAATTGAATATTCAAGTTATTATCAAATCCAAGTAGAATCAAATTAAATTGAAGTGTGATTCAATTAATAGCCCTACCTATGACATCTCACACATTTTTGCTTAAACTTGAAGATGTACTCATTTGTGTACTTAAATCTATGGTACATACGCTAGATACATCAAGTGTGATTTAATCAAAATTGCTGGAAAGATAGATCTAAACATTAGGAGAGTGAAGAAAGAAAGAAGATAAAGTTAGGAAAGTGGAAAGGAGAGTGTTCTATTTGGGTTTTTAGTTTAAATTTTTATTTCTAATCAAATAAGAAACCTAAATTTCTACTGACATTTTCTATACACTAGAAACACTGAAACCTAATGCTAATCATGCATACATGTTCAAAGTATGTTACTCTTATTTACTACACATTTTATTTATTTATTTAAAATATTTTAATAAGATAATAATGTGTTATTTAGTTACTTTTATTTTTGAAATTACAGGTTATTAATGATGGGCATACTCAGAGGTTGTTGTAGTTAGAAGTACAATTTTAA
This sequence comes from Thalassia testudinum, assembly GCA_037157565.1. Classification (NCBI taxonomy): domain Eukaryota; kingdom Viridiplantae; phylum Streptophyta; class Magnoliopsida; order Alismatales; family Hydrocharitaceae; genus Thalassia; species Thalassia testudinum. Next base: position 14,209,932 of record JAZHRO010000067.1, on the reverse strand, counting down.
TATTTTAATTTAATTGAATGATATTAAAGGTTTTTACTAGATGTGGGGTGTACCCACTAATGAACGCAACATCAACAATTATAAAAGAGCGTTATTGTCGGGTTTTTATCCTCGGCAACGATGCCAAAAATAATCGAATTGGACTGCGACAATCGTCAAACAATCACAATAAAGCGCTATTATCGGGTTTTTGTCCCCGATAACGACGTCAGAAATATGATCGTCGACGACGAATTTGCAGTAAAAAGGGTGTTGAATGTGTTGTAGTATATATGTTACAAATGCAAACCGATGTCGCATCAATTTTATTTATTTACAATTTTTACTGGTTTATTTCCAGGTCGTTCACTTAGAGGCAGTTATTGATATACATCATTTTCTAAGTCCAAAAATATTCTTTTATTTCAAAAATATTAATTTTATTTACAAAATGAATGAATGAATCAAATATCGAAAGAATTGGTTAATTATTTACAAAAAAAAATCAACTAATATGTGTTACAATGGTCAAAACATATGTACACAAACAGGCATAAAAAACTGTCTACTACTACACTATGTTAGTTATATACAATTACTATAAGTAATACCTAAGTATAGATACAAAAATAACTAATAATGTATACTATACTAAATTATATCAACATACTAATATATATAGTAACATATATTACATATATAGTAACATATATATAGGTCATTGTAACCTTAGTAAAATATTTGCATAACATATGACAGACATAAATACTTTTACTAACATATATAGTTATGTACAGTGACGAATGAATCTATCATTAAAGCTCTTATTTATATAACATATATAAGAGATCAAGCAACACTTATACATATACTATTCTTATATACATATATGTATACACTACTTACATGTATACATACACTATTATATTTAATTTATTTATATACATACTTATACTATATATACTATATGTACAATATATATATATATAGGTACATATATACACACTCCAACACACGCACAAACACTTATACACACCCAACACTTAGCCATTTCACTGCTTCTCTTTTTCCCATCTCTCTACAACACTTAGCCAAATTTAGGTGTCCTCTCTTTCACTTAAACACGAGCACTATTCATCAAACCAAAATATGTTTAATTAATGGGTGGGCCAGCCCATTTCGAGGGATACACACTAAGTTAGAGAGGTAGGATCAGACCTCTACTTAGAGCCAGCCCTAGTTTATATCAGGTACATTTTGTCTACTTTTCAGCCCAATAGCAGGCCCAATTCAAGCCCACCACAGTGTCTAGCCCCCAGTCCACCACTGTTCCACATTAAGCCTATGTTCATGTATGCACATGGGTAAGGTATGTATGGGTATGTGTGTGCCCGATGCATATGACGACTGATGGACATATCCACCAAATTCCTTAAAAATGGCTGAAGTTTCTTTGAAATGACCCTCTCTAAGGGCCATTTAGGCATTTTCGTAAATTATAGATGTCCTATCGTAAATTTTACACCCCTACTTCTTACCTGTTTGACCCCGTATAAATAACCTAAGAACCTAGGACTGGTTTCACAATTTTCCCTCACTTTTTCCCCACCCGACAGGCCCTAAAACCCTACCCACAACCCTTTAAAAACCCCTTCCCTCGTTTTTCGCACCCCCATCCTCTCATTCGTCTCCTGTGACGCCATCTTCCCCCACCGTTTCCGCTAGCAATGAGTGTGGGAGGAGAGGGAAAGCGAGAGTGAGAGGGAGGAGTGACCGAGAAGGAGAGGAGGGAGTTGCTGCAACTACTGCAGCACAAGGCTCAAGGTGGAGTGAGCCGCGAGGAGGTGCTACACGTGCGATTTGGGCACATCTCCTGCAGCCATCAGACGTCCGCGAGGGCCGGCAGACGGCTGGGAGGCTCCACAGACGTCCATGGCAAGCTTCGGACGTCCAGGCACACTAGGACCCTAGGTGGGGTCTGCCCGAGGCGTCTGCATTGTGTGCGGGCTCGAGACTCGAGTTCGCGTGGGGAGGTGAGCTGCACATGGGAGAAGGGTATTGGGAAAGCGCGCACACTCAACAATCGAAGTGCTTTCAAATGTCTGGAGGAGGTGTCAAATGTCCGACTACACCCCTAGATGGCCGTGAGAGGTAGCAGACAATGGGAAAGGAAGCAAGAGCGCTAGGCGAGTTCTTGCGTGTGTTTAAGACGTCTGGGACTCACCAAGGACGTCTGATATCAATTAGCACACGCATCTGCTGTAGGCAGGTGATCGATCCAGCCAGGCCAACCCGCCTGGTCCAATTCAATTGAACCAGGAGTGTTTGGGCTTATTCAAGGTCCAAACAAGATCGGAATTGCGCAAGCAAGGTATCGTTGGAAAGCTCATAGGATTTACTACGTTTTAGAGTTGTTTCAACATTATTTTGAGCCTATTTTAGGTACTGAAATGTCTGACAATGAGGTTAATGCCCTATATGACCGTTAAATTGGTATAGACCTCTAGTCCATAGTGCTCACGAGACCTACGGAGGCATTGGGATCCACCGCCTGTGCCCCCATATCATTGTAGCCATTGGTAGAGTGGTCCTTCTCTACTCCTTTGTGTTTGATTTTGTTAAGTAACTATTAAATTAGAAATCTCTGCCTGAAACCTAAGTCACAAAATGAACCCTAGGATTGAGAATGATGTATGTTTACGTTCAGTACATGAACCTTGATTGACATAATAATGATCATTTCCACATTGTGAGGAAATACAAACCCAAACGATGTAGCTAAATGCTTTTACTATTATATCACGAACTATTTATTTCCATGATTGAAATTTGATTGTGAATAGAGTTGCATGCATTTGATGGTGTGAGACGACCATTATGCACGAACCTTATGGAGAACTAAAAAAGTAGCTAAACTATTGTGACATGAAAACTCTGATGTATGCTGGAATCACTACAAAAAATCAACCTTTTCGCAGAGGTTCAAAACCGTCAGCAAATGGTATAAGACTGTCACTAAGAACTGACAGCAAATCCCCCATCAACAAAGATCTTTACCATCAATTTCGACAAAAACCACCAGCATATATTGAAACCGCCACGAAGATGAACCACCAGCAAATGTTTACCTTTGCCAACGATTTTATTACCCATCGGCTGATGTAACCTTTTACCATAGGTATAACTGTCAATATAAGATGAATCCATTGATAAAATGTTTGGCGACAATAATAAAAACCACCGATAAAGATGTTGAATGTCAAATTTCTTTTCACGACAGTTGCATAAACGTCGGCGGAGATCTTATAACGTAACCTTTATACAATCATATAATATAATATTCACTTACTAACCTATATACCAATCATGTACATGCAAATCTATAGCATTCACATAATAACATGAAACTCACAACATTCACATAACCTGTATACCAAACATATATTCCATCACATAACATTCACATAATAACCTATTTATCAAGCATGTATTCCATCACATAACATTCACATAATAACATATAAACAATATAATCCAACAAAATATAATTTATAACATATAAAAGTCAAAACATACGAAAGTTAGCATATATAAAAGTTTTAGAACATAAGTTTCTCAGCATAGCTTCTAAATAATCTAATGGGCCATGGGAGTCTTTTTCAGAACATGCGGGCCTGAGCATTGGAGGCCTGGAAGCAGAGGATGACTCCACCTGTAAGTGCTTCCCACCAGGATCATCCTCCTGGTAGCTTCTGTAAATGGAGAGAGAATATTGAAGTAGATAAGGAAGATTAATTAAGAAAGAACGGGGAAGAAGCAAGGCAGGTTGAGTTTTAATCAAGAACAATCTAAATCAATGTAGAGAGAAACGGATGACTTGTTTTACTCAAGAAATCCTAGCTCTCCTTTTATAGAGGAGGCTAGTGGGAGAACTACTTAAGACAACGTAAAGAAATAAGAACTACATAATGACGAAAAGGAAAAGAGGCTAATCTCAACAATTGGGGCCAGAGCCTTGTTAGTGTTTAGATGAGTTTGAAACTGGTCTTGCAACTTACTTGCCCACTGCAAACTTATTAGCTGTCCAAAAAAGTAGTTATTGACAACTGATGAAATTTTGACAGTAATGGTGATGGATTTCACAGCTCTGTTACTAATATCCTAAAAATTGAAAGAGAATGAGGCATTTATTCTTGTAAGTAGTAATAGTATTAAGTTCCACCTTTTAGATTTGGATTTTTGAACTAGGATGCTGACAAAGAGAGAAAATGTCTATAGAATGACAGGATCAACATTCTGGAATTAAGAAAAAAGGAGCAAGGAGGCCTCTGTACTTAACCATTTATTCTTCTCTTGTTTTCAGTGCACATGTATGGACTCGTGCACATCATTGCAGGGTGGAAAGAAGCAGCTAGGGGATGTTTCCGTTGTTTCTAGATATAGTTCAAAATCAATGGTGCAGCACTGAAAGCTCACCGCTGCCCAGTTTGGTCCGATGTGGGTAATTTTGGGCAGAAAAGTTAGATGGGAAAGAAAAATAATATATGGACACCATTGAAATGTGTTTAAAATAAAAATAGGTTTTCCGTTCTCAGATCACCAGGTGGAATGGAGAAACCAGTGGCATCTGAGTTCTTCAACTGTGCACCTTTATATGCTCAAAGTTTTTCTTCTTTAGTGAATGAGAACTGCTGGACATAAAGGTTATCAATACTGTGGATAGCGTTGATACAAAAGGTTACTGAAAGTTCTGGCAAATAAATGTTAGAAATATATGTTATAGATGTTTATACCTAGCTTTTGGCTGTTATAGATGATCTCAAATGGTATTCCATTTTTTTTTCTTTTCCTGCTTTTTTCCCTGTCAGAAGAAATTAACACTCGCAGGAGTTCCAATATTCATGCATGTCAGTAAGCATGCTTATATCAATGCATCATGTTCATACTGATGCAGCTTACATGCCTGGCATGTACACACCAGGAGAATTCTTTGTGCTGCTCTTTTAACAGAGAATTGCGCATTGTAAAATCAGGCATTTCAAATTTTGCTCAAACCAAAGTCTCATCATTGTGAGAATGATGATGTATTGATTGAGCCATCGTGCATGGTCAGGAGGCTGCTGCAGCAGGCAGTGTCGACTGTGGAGTCCCCCTCAAGGAAGGTAGATGGGATGCTCATGCAATGATAAAGTAATGATGATGGTCAAGCTCGATGCTCAATTTATAGCTGGAGGTGGGGACCCTAGAAGTTGTGATGGTGGGTTGGTGGTGGAATTGGTAGGAGTAGGTTCGGCTGGTGTCCCTTCGAAAGTTGGCGGTGGTTAAGGAAATGTGGTTGTTGAATTGGATGGTGGTGAAGGGGTTCCTGCTGCAGCACTTGGTGGCATTGCTATCTTCCCTAATCAAAGCAAAATTGTTGGTGAAGGGAAGCAAGTTCCTCCTGATTGAAGAAGCACACACACACACGCACGCACAAACACAGCCAAATCATGTAAAAAAAGGGGGCAAACCAAATACTGCTGAACAACAAGATGGTCGCTTTTTCAGATATAATTAGCCTCGTACTACTATAAATGTTCATTAGATGAAACCTACAAGAAACCTAACCCAAGTCCAGTTGAGTTACTAGACTTGGGTAATGTATACAGGGCTTATTAGATGTAACAAACTGAACTTTTGGATTAACAAAGAAAAGTGAGGCTACTTTGCGCTACGCGGAGAGAGCTCAAAACATCTATTATTAAATGAAAAATCAATTAGGACTTGTAGATTGAATGTTAATACTTACGTGATTTTGTTGATATGTCGAATGACACCAAAATCGAGAGCCATCTAAAGCAACTTTAGTTCTTGAATATTCATGTCCTAACTCGATCAAGTGTATCAATGATGAGTCCATTTTAATGGACTCATATTACGCCTAAGTAACTTAATTGTATCTTTTAGGTTTGCTAATAACTACATTAAGTTATAGAATATTTGCATGTATCATGATTTAGGTTTACATCCATTCTATAACTTAATATGTAATGATTTTGTTGTTTTTATGTGCAGGAATGATACTTAGAAAGAACAAGGATTGGGGAGTAAATTTCCCCAACAAACAATCGGCGACATTGTTCCCCATCCTCCGGCCACCCTCAACAGCCGCCGACCTCAATAACGCCTCCACAACAATCTCCTACCAAAATTAGAAAAGGGATTTGGAAATCCCTTAATTGGCGCACGCGAGGAGAGAGAGGAGTTAAAGAGAGGAGGCGAAGAAAGGACCAGCATTGGCATCTTCCCCCCTGGCAGGGAACTGCAACTCTAGCGTGCCCTGCGGACAACTTTCACCATCATCTCCACTGCCACCACGCGCGCTCCAACCTCTCCAACGCCACTTCCACAGCCTCCTCCCCGCGCACCCAAAGCTGCATGCTCCCCACCACGCGCCTGCAGCCGTGCCCTACCAAGCCTGCACCTGCCATCACCGCACCGCCCCAGGCCGTGCCCGCAGGCACATCCACCCTTCCAACGCCTCCTTGCAACATGCCCCCCATGCCCGCAGGCGCTGCACCACAGGCGCACCCTCAGCACCGCAGCTCCCTCACTGCTCCCGTGCGTGGCCAAGACTGCCCGCAGAGCACGCACTACTACCCGCAGGGACGTCCATTCGCTGCAGAGCGCCTCCCTGCAGCACCGCACCCTCACAGGCACACCCACCTCCGCTTCACCCAGCGCCTGCAATACCGCACCTCCACGTGCGCCTACGCGCTCTACAAAGCGCCCGCACGCCAGCGCCTTCAACCCTCTACAAGCACTGCCCTCGCCCCTGCAGGCGCCCGCAGGCGCTGCTCCACACCGCCACCCGCACCCGCAGGCACACCCGCCTTCATCCTCCAGCCACACCCGCAGGCACTGCGCGCCTTCACCACTGCCATGCCCTCCTTCCTACAGTGCGTCCTCTCCGCAGCACACCCACCTCACCGCAGCGCCTCCACAGCAAAGACAACAGCGCCTTCTCCGACGTTCTCCTCCACCGGTCGGCCACCTCCGGCCATCTCCGTCAACGCTGCAACCTCCATCGGATCGGCCTCGTCTTCGCTAACCTCCCTTGCATGTGAAAGACCCGCCGGTGCTCTCTCTCTCTCGCGAGGAGAGAGCAAATGCTCTGTTTTGAGGGAAATTAAAAATTACATTTATTTCCATTGCCACCAGAATTTGATTTTTGATTTATTATTATTTTATTACGGCAGAATTGCACATGCACACTCACACTTTCTGATAATTGCATGTTATTGATATTCACCTGGTTTAAGATTGATTTTGGGATCAACACGTGCACCGATGCTCTCTAGTGTATGACAATTGAAAATTACACAAAATCATCATATATTTATTGAAGATTTCAGTGAGGGAAAACTGCACATATACCCTTTTTTTTTAAGTTATTGTAAATCTACTTACCATCGCATTTTATGTCAGATTTGAATAAGGATTTCGCACTTAACCGAGAGAATATAAAATAATCGAAAGTTTATTGCATAATTGCCTCCCTATGGACATGACCCGCTCTTCTGTGAGTGGTTATTTTTATCATTGATTAGTCGACTTTTCCACCACTTAAATACTACAACGCAAAACGGAAAGTCGACTCGTCAATCACCATTGTGACTTTTAGACCGAAAAAAGAAGATAACTTTGTTATTATAATTCTTAATCAAATGAAAATATGTTTAGTTAATAAACGCACATAATCATGTTTCATTTGATCTATATTCTTTCTTCCCAGAATATATGTAGGACCAGGAGCTTTGGCCCTATTTGTCTTATTCTTTTCCAATTGCTCCTGAATAATACCACAATAAAATTTAATTATTTGTAAGGATAGAATACATGTATAAATGATGGTTATAAAATTTACCATCACTTCCAGTGTCGTCCAATGTTCACATGCTTTCCTCCATTGATCTTTATTGATGCCTTCAGGTACAACCATTACCTCCTCCCATGTTTCATGTGCATCATAATGCTATTTTTCAAATGTAAAACTACTTAGTAGTTATTTTCAAAGTTATATACTTGAAGATGTAAATATATCTTTACCTTTTCTTTCATTTCTACCGACCAATTATTATGTATCTTCCTTACTTTTTTGAGTATGGTTGCTTTCACAATTGGACAATTTTCTCAATCAAAAATCCCCTACATAATAAACATTATGTTAGTAATATACAAACTAAACATAAATTTAAATGAGAAATTAATTAATTACCGCCAACTCTCGTAAAAGATTGTCCTTGTAACGTTGCTCCACCTTCCTCCAATCAAATGAGGCAAATGGAATGTGTGCACGAACAAGGTACTCAAGCCTACCAATGAAGCCGGGTTTATTCATTGCCTGACCACCATTACAAATATCAACTTTAATCCTTTCTTCCAGATTCGCATTCTAAAAATCCTTGCATTGAGTGTGCCCTCTAACACCTCTTGCTGTAACATATTAAAATATGACGTGTTATTTTAAATGGAGAACTTTGTAAGAAATATACTATGAGATTATACAACTATGTCATTTTATTAACTAAGTCCACTAAATGAATTTTTTGTTTTTTGGAACAAAAAAACCCATCAAACAGAATATAAGGCATTTGGTTGCCAGGGAATGTAAATGATCCTCCTATGCTTGCACAGTAGATCCTTCTAAGTTCCAAATCCACTAAGATACAAGGGTTAGGCCCTCTAGGCAACTTGGTCAGACTTTTATGCTTAGATAGTCATGGTCAGTTAATTCAGTTACTAAAAATAATTACAAATGCAAACACTATTTTGTTGATAATTTATATAAAACTCTTTTCATATTTAAACAAATACTCAAGTGTGAGTCCATGCTTCAAAGCACATGGAGTGTATCTGGGATGGATATTTCTATTTACAATTCATGACTTCAACAAATCAAAAAATCATGCATATGTTTTCTGATCAAAGGTGTTATTTGGATTTTTGCAGTGTATTATAGATTTCCTGTATGTTCCCCCGATAAACTTTGGAGTTCTTACTTGGAGGTGGAATCCGACAGTTTTAAGGTTCACAAAGCTACCTTAAGTCAAGCTGATATTTATTTAACATTTAGCATATTTCTTCTACCTCAACCTAAATCAATCTGATATTAATCAACCACCTCACCTAGTGGGAAATCAATCTTATCTATTGCTTTCGTAGAGTAACATTCATGGGGAACCCAGAGGGGCGTTTTGTTTTCTTTATTTTTGAAAGGAATACAGATTAGAATATAGCTATCCAACACCCATGTTGCTGGACTCCTCCAAGCTTTGGATAACATTTCTAACAGTCCTCTGCTCTTAATAGGCCTTTCTGATTGGACTTTAAAGACACTTCTTCCAAACTTCATCTTCAGCATAATCAGATTTGGTGATCCTCATTGGAGCACTGTCAGTCTCATCATCCCAGGCACTCAAACTTTGCATGATTCTAATGAGTTCCTCCTCTTGTTCCATTATATACCCACCTTTGAAGTAGACGTGAGATTCAACCTACGGCGGCAATAATGGATGAAGTAGAAAAAAAGATTACTGAAGTTTGACAGGTGGGGGGAGGGTAAATGCAACATTAAGTAACTTGATTATGGCAGGGAGTGCGTAGCCAATTGTTGAGTATTCAAGAACATGGGACTGACAGGTAATCAACATGAATCCAACACATAGAGACAAAAATGAAAACATGAATATTGTTGTTACTATTTTAGGCCATTTAATTCTAGTATTTGCATAAAAGCTCTTTTTTCATTATTTAGGATGATTTTCTTAATGAAAGCACTTCTACTTGGTGCACCTATCCCTTTTTTAAAGCTCAATTATCTTGGAGGATAGGATTTTATAATATATGGAAAATAATATATGGTTTAATAATAGTATACCGTTAGATGTCTCAGCCTACATAGGATTTTCAGATATCTGAGGATCTTGATCCTCTATCTCCTGACCCTCATGTCCTAGAGGACTCGGGTGAGTAGTCGCAAGGTCAGCAACATCCTCTATAGGCTCTAGCTCTGGTAACCTTCTCTTAAATCGCGTCCTTGGCATCTGCAATGTTATAACAAAACGTTAATAGCATTTATATAAAATAGAAACTGTAAATGAAAAAATAATAGCATTTATAAATATTTACGATGTACAAAAATGTTAAGTAGAAGTAATTACCTTTCAATGTAACAGTGTCTTTATATATCCATATCTACTACATTGGGACCCACTACACCTTCATTGAAAACCTCTTGATACGCATCTGAATCCATTACAGGCTCATCATCATTTTGAACATCGTAGTAATCTCTTGGCATTGCTTTAATAGGTATGATCCATCCACTTCTTACATTGACATAAACATAAAAGACTTATTCCACTTAAATGGCAAGTGCGAATGGTTCACTTGTCTGTAAAATCTTTATATTCTTATTCAAACTAATGAAATCGATCCAATCGAAAACCTGTATTTTCTTTGAACACATCAAACCAATCACATTTAAAAAGGACAACTCGACGATCATGAGTGAAGCTGATTTCAACAATGTCAGTAATTTATCCATAATAACCATCACAACCAGATTGTAAATTGCATTTAATTATAACACCAAAAAGTTGTGTCGATTTCACATCATTAATAACTTTCTTTCGAAATCTAAACCCATTAATTATATATCCTGAATGATAATGAACATGTCTCAATGGGCTCTACACTAATATGTCGAAATCTTCTATCCATCGAGGGTCATTGGTTTCTTTAATTGTTGTACACGTAACATAAACCATTCAAAAAATTCTATGCCACAATGAGCCGAATTAGAACTATGCCTAAACTTATCATAAAAAGGATCAACTTTAGGGATTTACTTCAATATGTATAAGTGCGCAAGACATTTCATTTTCAAGCATCAATTCAAACGTTGTCTTTAAGATTTCCCTTTCTTGAATCTCAAAGATAAAAAGGCATTCATCAATGTACTCATTGTACTGGCCTTAATCGTTCCTTTCAATACAATTAAAACGATTATCTAGCCCATCTATGTACATCAAACAAAAATTAATGCATTCTTCAATGACATCCTTCAACGATTGACCCTTCAGGTTTCGCCTTATTCAGCACATAATCCTTAAGTTTCTTTAAGTAACGTTCAACTTGGTACATCCATCGAAATTGTACAGGTCCAACTATCCTTGCTTCGTTAGCTAAATGAAGCGTGAGATGTACCATGATATCAAAAAATGCAAGCGAAAAAATTTATTCCATTTTGCATAACGTGATTACAATTTGTCTGTCCCAGCAACCTAACATTTTGCAATCTAAGTTCCTTGAACACACAACTTTAAAGAAGTTACTCATCTCCGTTATCGTGTTGAGTACTGGTTGAGGTAGCACTCCTCGAACTGCTAAAGGAAACAATACTTGCATGTAGACATGACAGTCATGACTTTTGAGACCGCTAATCTTCTATGCTTCATTTATACAACTGGAAAGGTTTAAAGAATATCCATCTGAAACCATAATTTCCTTTAAGAATATAAATATTTTCTGTCATTACTCTTGATTTAGTGTATATAATGCATCAGGAAGTCAACTCTACCACCATCATTCTACTTAACATATAACTCAGGACGAATGCCCATTTGCATTAAATCATTTCGTGCCTTCAAAGTATCTTTTGGATTATCTATTAGATTCAACATATCCAAAATATTATCCATCACGTTCTTCTCTATATGCATGACATCAAGATTGTGACGAATTTTCAGATCCTGCCAATAGGGTAACTCCATAAAGAAAATGCTCTTCTTTTTAAACCCACACAAGCAATCGATGGCACGCTTAAATGTACGTCCCAAATGAACATTACCAAGTTCATGCAACTTATCCATTATCTTGTCCCCTTGCAACCTAATTATATCGGTCGTCAATGAGTTTTTCAAATTTCTTGTTGAGTAACATGATTTACCATCAAATCGATCCTTAAAATCACTACTCCATCTGTGTTCAACTAAAAGAAACCTATTATTCCCAAGTAAGAAAATTTGTTACTGTCCCACAGTCGTAGATTGTGTGTATCTCCCATACGAACAGGACAAGAATATTCCCTTTTGTGCTCCAACCAAATAAGTTAGCATACTTAGGAAAGTCATTTATCGTCCATAGCAACGCAGCTCGCATCTAAAAGAATTATTTTTTGTGTGCATAATAAGTTTCGACACTAACATTCCACAAGATTTTCAACTCATCTACAAGTGGCTGCAAATAAACATCAATAGCATTTCCAAGGGCCTTTGGATCGAGCATGAGTAAGCTCAACATCATAAAAGCTGATTTCAAACACTTCCAAGGAGGCATGTTATACGTAACTATCACAACAGGCCATATAGAGTATGGAGGATGCATGTTTTTAAATGGATTAAATCCATCACTTGCAAGGCCTAAACGTGTATTCCATGCCTCTGATGCAAAATCTGGATACCTATTATTAAATGCAATTCACTCATCAACATCTGCAGGATTACGCATCATTCCATCGTATGACTTATTTTCATAGTGCCATATCATCCACTTTACAATCTTACTGGACATGAATAAGCATTGTAGTCTTGGAATCAGTGGAAAGTAATGCAATACCTTCTATGGTTGTCGTTTCCCTTTTCTTTTCTCACCTTTATATCTCAACTTGTCACATTCTGGACAACTTTCCAAGTTGTTATCATGTCTATACAAGATGCAATCGTTAGGACATGCATCTATCTTCTCACTTTTCAGTCCTAAGACAACTATTTCTTAGCATTATACCATGACTGTGGAAAATCTTTTGGAGTATTTAACAATTCTCCAAGAAATTTGAGAACATCTGACATTAACTTAGAAGTCACTCTATTCATCACCTTAATTTAAAACATCTTAAGAAGGAACGGCAATCTAGACATTGAATTAATCCCTGGAGCAATAGATTCTTCCGCTGCTTTTAATGCATCCCAAAACTTACTATAATCACGGAACATACTTTCATCGTCCATTAGATTTTCCTAATCATCTGCCATCTCTTCCAACAATGTCATAACATTGTCACCACCTACACAATTAGAATATTCAAGAGTGGTGCGTCGTTCCGAACTCTCCGCAGGCTCCTCCCCATGAGCGGTCCATACCGTGTAATGAAGCCATCACCCATCACATATGAGATGCTCAAATACAATATCTCGTTCGAATGACAATCCATTCATACAATTCTTACACGGGCATAAAATCTTATTATACAATCTTCTTTTCATAAGTAGTTTCCTATCATCATGAAATGCACAATCCAAAAATCGTATCACTCCACTCTTATAATGAATGTAGTCAATGCTTCTCAAAGTCATCCAAGACTTGTCCATATCAACCTAAATATGAAAATGACAGCCACAATTTGAAGTTACACAAAGGAGTGCATAACTATTTTGATCATAACTTAGGTGTTATTTGTTACATATAACACATGTTTGAAGAAATTTCGACAACATCTCCCTACACTTCTCCGACATACCCCCAAGATTAACAGTAACTTGATTCCTACAGCACCCAATGAAGAGTGCTTAAGGAAGCTAGCTAAAATCAGTTGGTATACCAGAGATGGGGAAGAAAATACCATCGAAATTTCGACAAACGTAGGTAACATGCAAAAAATAAGACCTAAGTTGTGATCAAATATTCAAGAACCCTAATTAATTCAAACTACTTCTAAATTGAGGACAATCAAGACATGTATTTCTCAAAAATACATGTTTAGCAGCACAATTGTAGAAATATACTTAATCTATAATTTAAACATGGGCACACCCCACTGCATCACATGCATAAAATTATTTATAAGTGGGCACACCCCACTACAACACTCGCATATATACCTACCTATTAACCTTAAGGTTCATGATTAACCTAAAACCTATGATAATAAGATCAAGTGTTAACTTCAAATGCAAGTAGAGACTAATTTAAAACCTTAGATGCGTCAAAAGTGTTGAAGATCAAGCCTCAAATAGAGATAGAATATTAGAACCTGAAAAGGTATCAATCAAAAAACATTACAATTAAAAATATTTAATACAAGAGTCTTCACTATACAAAAGGCATAAGATACTAGCTATTAATTTAGTTCATAGCTACAGTACACAAATGCAACAATAAGGATTTTAGTGGTCCGTTAATAATGCCTTAAAATTGACAATCAAAAGTATTGCAAATTAGATTAAACAAAATAATTGAATGTGTTGCTCCAATTCATAATTTATTCATTAACATTTCCTTTGCCAAAGTATTGCACATCTCATAAATACATATTTATTCATTAATTTCATCCGGAAGAAGAAATTGAGAATTGTTTGGATTAGCGTCTACCAACTTGGAATACATATAATCGTTTATGGGTTGTCTTCGATTATTAATTAACTTGATTCCAAATCTAATCCTTCTTGATTCTGTCGGGGGTGAAGGCAAAAAGGTTGTACCTAATCTCTTGTTTCCACTTGATGCACCCGAATGTAAAGAGAGGGCTCCTTTGTTTCGTGGATGCCATTCTTAATTTATATCTTATTACCTAAGTTCAAGTTGTCAACTAGTAATCCACAATCCTTTATATCTTATTACTCATTTTCATGAGTTTTCTATTTGAGACTATCTTTAAAGGTGTTGCAAAGATTTTGGTGGGGGGTAGGGAGGGGGGTTTGTCATAGTGGTAGCTAATAAGTTTAGTCTAGAGACTAGAAGTATTGTTGTAGGACTTCCTCAGTGATTTGGTTTGAAGTGCTTAGTTAAGTTGGTTCGAACCAAAAATTTATTCCGCTGGAAATCAAAGAAAAAAAATTCATTCATGCTTTTGCATGATGTAGCTTATAGAGATTATGCTTGTGCTATTTGGTCTCGATGATTGTATTAATTACCCCCTTCCCTCCCATTCTTTTCTGAAGAAATCAAAAGCAAAACTGGAGATTGAGAGAAATTAATGGATGCTTGTAAATGCCCAGCATTAGAATTGGGCAAGGGTTGTGTGTAAATCATCACAATATCAAAAATATCAAGCAATCTCTCGAGAAGTACTTGGGTGATAGAGGATTGAGATGTGAAGAATAAATGTAGTAATGCTGTGGACGTGTATCAAAGAATGGAACTATCAACTTGGAGACTTCTGAGAATTGTTGAGAAGGCTCAGCACAATTCGCCCAACTACTCTCTCATCTCATTGATTCATCTTCAGGCTGGAGGTATTCTCTTTACCTCATACTATCATTGATTCCTGTATTACACGTATGGTCTTTGGGGTATGTTCATGTGAAGGGTTAGGGTTTAAGCTAACCTTTCACTAAACATCAACAGGGGATATTCCTTCTTCCCTCACCGCACTCGCTCACCACATCTTGTCGATCCACATAGTTGTGGACGACAGAAGATGCAACGAGGTGAGAAAGGGAAGGTCATGAGAAAAGAAACTTATCCCCAATCAAGATGCTTTTGAACGGATTTTGTGAGAAAGGGAACGCATGAGCTATGCCAGAAGACAAGGTCGTCAGAGGTTTGGTTTAGCAGAGAGGAGGAAGAGGGTTACCGTCGTGAAGCAATGGTGGACGATCGAAAATGGTCACGGATGTTCAACGTTGGTGAACGATGGTGGACGGTGGTCGCAAACAATGAGGATGACGAAGGACGCCAAAGGTCGAACGGTGGTAAGGATGAGGAAGCGTCGAGGAGGAAGGGTCGGTGAGGAGGACGGAGGACGTCAATTGCGATGGTTGAGGGTTTTAGGTGAGTGGTGAGGAACTGTCAGATTGGGTGTGGTGAGGGTTTAGCGTAAGTTGGTGGCACATTGTTAAGGTTTAGAGCATGGGAATGACACTTCATCTACGTTGGAGGTTTAAAACAGACGACAATAGATATAGTTTAGATATCCCAGTGGTTCTAATATAATCATTGCCAAATATTTGAATTCCCATCAGTTATTTATAACTGTTGGTAAATATCTGTCGCTAAAAGCCTAATTTCTTATAGTGAATAACTCACCAATACAGGCACGACAGTTCGTTGGACTTGGGTACAGAAAGTGAGTTAGCCCTCATGTATGTTGTACCGATAAGAGCTACGTTGTGTAGGGAGAAAGCTAGCCTCCCCTTGTGTTGGGACCCAGGATAGGAATGGCCTCCCTACACCGACTCCTGTTGAGCCCACTGGGCAAACCGGGATAATCAGGTGAGGGTACACAGACTAGTGAGGAGCATAGTCCCTGTTCTGTTCTGCGTTGTACGCTAGAACGTACCCCCTAGCAGAAAGGATTGACCGTGTGCCAATGCGGGGTAGCTACCTACGTCGCGACCGTGACCCCGGGGTGGTAGACTAAATGTAGAACTACCATGGGATACTCTCCCAGCGAGGAGAGTGCCACGTGTGCATCCTACTGTGCGGGAAAACTGCAACAAGATCGTTCCCATAGGGAACACGTGAATCAAGAGATGACATGGACCTTTACTAGAATGCCTAAATACTAAACAACTAGTGATTATGAATAGAACCAAACGTTAACTATATGAATAATTGAAACTACATAAATAGTTTACTTAGTCAATTTTCAGCTTATATGGGCCTTTTAAATGCATTAAATGTTCTTAAGTTTGCCACTCTACTCAGCATTTAATTGACATCCGCCACTTATGTCCAAGTCAGGGAGGTGAGCAGCCAGTACCACCGACACCGGAGGGTGCTGAGCGTAGTCGAGCCCAACCTTAGTCAGTTTTCAGCTTACTGTCTTTGTGGTACTTTTATTTCTTCATGTTGGAACTAGTAGCCCTGTTTTCTGCCTTTGAATTTCAATTATGATGGCTATGTTGTGAACTCTGTCTTTCTCCTGTGACATGATGTCTATTTCAGATTATTATTCTACTTCCATTTTTCATTAAATGTTTAGCGATATTGCATGTGTGGAATGCCATATATGTGTGTGTGTGTGTGTCTATTTCTCGATGGACGACTAGGTCTTTGGATTAATCAAGGCGAACCGTTCCCAGATTCCATGATGAGCTGGGTTCAGGTCGTAACAAAATGGTATCAAAGTAAGATCATCTCGAGAAATAAACCAGATGGCCTGGAAGTAGCCACTCATGTGTATGTAACTAGAATAGCAATCACAACGTGTTATCTTGATCTCTGCTTGTGAGTCATATTTTAGCCTTGTATCATTGACAATCTATGTTTTCTTCCATCTCCTTGTAAGAGATGCCTTATCGTGTAGCTCGTGGAGTAGGCCGCAAGCGTGGCCGTGGGCGTGGTCGTAGGGGAGGACGTGCCGAACCTGAAACCGGGGTCGCTCCACCCCTCCTTCAGGGCATCCAGGCCCAGGACCTCGCTCAATTAATCCGAGATATTGTGGGGGAGGAGTTTCAGCAGCAACCACCCCCTTCGCTGCCTTCTCATAAGGATGTGGAGGGAGTCTTCTATGAAACAGGGAAGTCACCGCATGCTGGGCAAGCTCGAGAGGGAGGGGGTGATCCTCCACCACCCCCACCTCTTTCAAACACTACTGAGCAGGAGTCCTCCCTACCGAGGGAGGCACTAGTGCCCCTGTTACGACTTCACCACCACCTGTTCGCTCAGTTCCGGAAGTTGAAGCCCCCCTCTTTCAAGGGGGAGGAGAGCCCGTCTGAAGTAGAGGATTGGATGGAGCAGATGGAGAAGATCTATGACACGCTCCACCCTCCTACAAAGTGCCACATGGCCTTTGCTACGTACCAGTTGGAAAGTGCAACCCACAGATGGTGGACAGTCAGAGGACAGGACGAGAGAGAGTCGTCTTAGGACCGGTTCGTGGCACTCTTCTGCGAACAGTACTTTCCATAGACCTGGCAAGACCAAAGGAGGCGGGTCACTCTCCGCCAAGGGGCGATAACATCGTGTACCGCACGCATTTCCTAGAGCTGTCGCGCTTCGCCCCGTCTACTGCGACTACAAAGGAGTGCCTGCGGAGGTTCACCGAGGTTCTCCGACCTGCTATACGTGGGTATGTGAAGCCCCTGAAGTTACCTACCTTCTCCCGCGTGGTCGAGGCGACAATGACCTACGAGGAGACCAACCCAATCGTGCGAGACACTGACGGAGGAGGAAGGAAGAGGCCCTACCAGCCTGAGCACTCACAAGGTCGCTAGGAGAGGAGGCACACGGTACCCGCAGAGGAGTCGTCCCGCTCTGTGGGGCCACCAGTGGCCTTTCGAGGCCCTCAACAGGGGCCAACTGCCTACACCAGACCCACGCCCAGTTACCAGCAGGGACAGACTAAGGGAGGAGGTTGTACCCCTCTCTGCTACCAGTATGGCCAATCGGAAAACATAAGGAGGGACTGCCTATCTAGGGTTGAAGCATACTAGATGCTTCCAACACTGAGCACTAGAGGCCGATCTGGCGACCACGGTTACCAGGCACAAGGAGGATAGCAGTCACGAGGTGGGTACCGGCCAACTGCTACTCACCAGTCCCAAAGTGTGGCTGCTTCTTCTGCACCTAGGGCTGAGGGGCATGTCAATTCCTTGACTCACAGAGACGCCAGGGCTTCAAATTCTATTGTGGCAAGTATGGTTACAGTTTCCGGCAAATTAGTTTATGTACTTTTTGATTCTAGTGCCACGCATTCCTTTGTCTCAACGAGTTTTGCTGTCAATTTGGGGCCGAACAGTACATTATCGGAGGATCCGTTCCTAATTAGAGGCTCAGGTGGATAATTGTTTGTAGTCGAGAAGGTTTACTGTGAGGTCACTATAGTGGGACAGCCTCCCTGCTTATCTAATTGTGATTCAAATGTAGGATTTCAGCGTAATCTTGGGGATGAATTGGCTATCTTCCTATAACGCCATGGTGAACTGTTTTGGGAGGAAGATTGTCTTTTCCATTCCTGAGTTCCCTTCTTTTGAGTTCCATGGCTAACCAGTGAATGGAGGTTTTAGATGCATTTCCGTGCTTCGGGTAGCAAAGCTACCGAGCCAAGGGTGTGAGGGCCTTTTGGCTTGTGTTGTGACTAAGCCTAACCCAGCAACTGACCTATAAAGTGTCCCGATAGTCTGCGAGTACCCCGATGTTTTCCTTGAGGAGCTACTAGGACTACCACCTGAGCGTGAGATCGAGTTTGAGATCTCATTGGTACCGTGTATTAGCCTCATTTCCACTATGCCATACAGGATGACACCACTTGAGCTACGAGAGCTCAAGTCTCAGTTGCAGGATTTGTTAGAGAAGGGCTTTGTGAGGCCTAATGCGTCCCCAATGGGGGCCCCGGTTATGTTTGTGAAGGATGGCACCCTTCGACATTGTGTGGACTACAAGCAGCTGAACCGGGTCACCATCAAGAACAAATATCCACTGCCCCGTATCGACGACCTCTTTGACCAGTTGAGAAACGCCACGGTGTTCTCCAAGATAGATTTGAAGTCGGGTTACCATCAGCTGAGGATCAGGGAAACAGACACCTCCAAAGCAGCTTTTCGTACTCATTATGGACACTATGAATTTTTGGTCATGCCATTTGGGCTGACCAACTGATGATAACGTCATCATCAGCTGTAACTAACTTTAATTAGTCAAAATCAATTGACAACTGCTCCTACATAACCGCCAAAGTCATAATTCATTGCATTCCATTTTGAGAAGAGTGCATTAAATCAGGGTTAAATCTATCGTTTTAACAGATCATAAATGTAGAGTAATCATAGGATTTTCCCAGGGGTTAAATGAAGGTCAAATAAACATTAATGACTAACAAGAGGGTTCATACAGACAGAAACAGGTTTTCACACATTTTGAGAGTAAAACAACACCCGAAACTCTAATTTCAGACCTGCTTAAATAACAGAGATTCTGGTCTGGATAAATTCCATCTAAATCTTCTAAAAATCATATAAAAATATTCCATAAGGTTTTAGTATCCTTGATTTGACCATCTGAACCTATTTTGACCTAAACCAGAGTCTCAGATGGAAAGTTACCCTAATTTGAATTTCTGCAAAAATTACCTAGTCAAAATTGGTTGAAACCAAAATCTGGCTTCACCATCAGATTTCTTAAGTCTAAATTAGGTTTTTATCAAAATTTAGGTCCACTCAGATATCATCTTAACCTAATTTGCATTTCAGTCCAGTCAAACTCTTTTTCTCTCACATTCACCCTTAACTTTCGAATTCTTTGCAATCAGGTCCCTGAGTTTTTCATCATCTTCACATTTAGATCCCTTCCGCCAACAGGAGTAAGCTGTAACTCACCCTTAAGAATTGAGTGAGATTTTCTCGCTCGATTCTCAATTAATCAGTCCGAAAATTGAAAGAGATCCATTGAGGAATTTTCTTCCAATTGAGACCAGCCATGATTCATATTTCCTTCCCAATCTTCCACGTGAACGCATGGAAGATATGGGTATCCCACAGGCACGAAATCTTCAAGCTTCCAAGCTTGGTTTCCAAGCTTGGATTGCCCCCTATACCTTATAAAAGATCCCCTAATGCAAACCTCACCTCCTTAAGCTTGGTTTTAGACCGAATTCCACCCTCTTCTCTCTCCGGCCAAACTCACAAGCTCCAGTGAGCTTCCGCGTCCTTCATCGGCCGCCACAGACTATAGTCGGTCGATTCTTCTTCCTCAAGCTTCTCCGTGTCTGTCAATACCAACAGGCGCCACCTTCCACTGTCTTCCTCACCGTTCTCCCTCAACAGAGTCCTTCCTTCTCCAGTGCCGGCCACACCATACCTGGTGCTTTTCCTCCCTTTCGTCCCGTTAGCTTAGGTTAGTTAAGTTGCTATCTCCCTCCACTTTCTTTTCCTCTCTCTAAACCCTAGTTTTGACCCACGATCACAAGCCTCACCCTCCGTCTTCCTTCGCTCCGACCAAGCTCCGACGAGGTCGCAAGCCCACTACACGCCACCATTTGCTAAGCCACAACTCCCATTAGCATTGCAGCTCATTCCCGCACAAAACCTGTCAATCAAATCCATGTTTCATCCTCTCACAACCTCCACCGAACACCTCCACCTTTGCGTCCTTCCTCCAACCTTTACAGACCCTCACACTCCACCAAACTCCAAAAAACATCCACCACCCTCGCCGCATCCGCACGATCCTCCTAAGGTATTTTAATGTGGCCGTAAGGCTGTCCTTTGTGTTTCAGGTGTTCGTCGTTCTCCGCCGCCGCTACAATTGTATCTGGCTGTGTTCTTCAATCTCCAGTCGCATTCTTCGTCAAATCCTCGCCCAGGTCACGCGGAGCTATTCCAGGTACATGCCCAGGCTACCAATTGAAGCAGCCAACCTCGTCTCTACTCGCGATTGGAAGAACCACCTCTACTGCTCCTAAGCGAAGGAAGGGGACTAAAATAGTCCCACCTCGTGGAGTGAAAAGCATATGCTCACACTTATATTGAATTTGTGCTTTGAGCTTATCGCCCAGCACACGAGGGGTCGGGTCCCTTACTACCCCACTCAGCCAATAACCTACCTATAGCACACCTCGGTCATCACCCACGCTGGTGACCTTAGTCCATGCTCTCAACCTGAATACCCGGATCCGACTATACGCTTGCTTGGGGTTTGAGAGAGAAGAAAGAGGAGAAGATTTGTGAGAGAGCGGGGGAGGGTTTTGCTCTCTGTGCATGTGCCTCGAGGTGTGCCCTTGTGCTGAAACGCCTAACACTTAGGCTCTTTGAAGGAAGGAAAGAAGGCCTTAAGGAAAAGAGAAGGCTCGTGTAGAAGGAAAGAAGAGAGAAAGAAAAGCTTAATCAAAAGAAGAGAGAAAGGCTTTCAGAAGCGTTGTGCCTGACACATGTAAGTTGTCTGATTGATACACCATTCATCTAATTGAGCATTATTTAAGATTCTGTTGCATTATTTAAGTACTATGGTTAAGAATTAAAATAATGAGATGCATACTTAATTAGAGGATTAAATTGGTGATTCAAATCACCACTTTTTAAATTCTCTCCATTCTTTTTATGTCTAGATACATTGGATTTCATTGAATAACTAATGTGACATGTTATTATTCATTGAATATCTATTTGAATACTCAATTAATTGTGCTCATTAATTCTAAATGTGATTAATGTTGTAAATTCCATATTTGCTCCTTGTGTTCGACCTTAAACTCCGCTGTAGATTCTAAGTTATAAATTTTATCTATTTTCGAGTGATTTTGACTTGCTACGACAATTAAATCTCTTAAAACATCGATTTCATCTGATTTAACATTTTAGCATTGTTATCAGGGAGCAACACGCAATTCACGCATTAGTCTTATATTTCGCTTTTGTTATCTGAGCACTAACTTGCCATGTTTGATTTGATTATAATTTTGCGAGGTACATCACGAGATCTTCCGCGTAAATCAACCACTACCAGGGTAGGTAATCTCTTTTCTTTCATAATCATTCCCTTAATCTTTGGAAGAAAGAAAAAGGAAACAAAAGTAAATAGGATTCATCTGCCTTACTTTTCTAGTAAATATCACTTAAAAGGCAAGTTTCTTGATTTATGAAAAAAATTCACATCTAATTGAAACATAAGACGATTCTGATTAGATATTCATCATCCTGATTTCCTGTACCTACTAGGGATTATGCTTAATTTCTAATCTTTTTGGACTACGCACTTCTTGTTTGAAGTCTGACGAGTCGATCTTTGCTTTCGTTGAAATTTTAAACATAAAATGACATGTAAAGCTTTTGTGGTAGAAAAACGACTATCAAAACATTTAATACTCAAAATCTAGCCACGAAAATAGTTAAGCCGTCTGTACAGGGATGAATTAACCTATTAAACTAGTGAGTGGTGCTCGATTTGTTTAGGAATATCAATGGATGTGCATATTAATTAGTGTAATTCATTTTCAACATAAGTTATCATGCTATGTAATTTATCAAGAATATAGGAAGGTTACATGCAAAATCACCACTATGAAAATATGTGAATCATGATCTTGGTACAAGCAAACACTGTTATCTTAATCAAAATAGAACTCGTTCCCTATAAACAATATCCCCTACTCTGTCATTTATGAGATAAATGTAACTATATCTAATTCGAATAAACCAAAGGGATATTCATACAAATCTGTCTTAATATAATAATGATATAAATAAATCAATAGTAGTTTTTGCAATGGCATTTATGGTAATTACTATTGAGGCGTAAATCAGAGCATTCTTTCTCTCCTTCATGCATGTAGGAACGAAGACGACAAGTGACGAGGTCGCAGTTAGAGGTGCATCACGACGAGGGCTTCGCGTTGGTAGCCGTGGCGTCGACGGAGGTGGCTGGAGTTGTCACCGATGACGAGGAGATGATGGCCAGCGGTGGCTTGTGCATGCGTGCACGTGGACTGCGAGAAGGGCTACCATAGGCATGGGCGGCCTTGTGAGGGCGAGGCGAGATCGATCACATTGACAGAACGAAGTTTCGTCGTCAGAAGTAACGGTTGCGAGGACCAGTGGTGGCTTTGGGTTCTTATCTGTTGGAGAAGATGAAGGTCGGATGCACGCAAGGGCATGCATGCACGGGTTGTGTGTGCGCGAGGCTTGTAACCCGAGGGGAAGCGCTGCTGTGCGCGCGTGAAGGGGTGCGCGACTGCGGGCGTCGGTGGCTGGTGCGCTCGGTGAGGGGCACGTGCAGTGGGTGCAAGGTCGAGGGGTGGTGGTGTTGGCGTGGGAAGGGAGAAGGTGGTGAAGGTGGGTTGCTCTGCAGGTGGAGAAGAGGAAGAAGATGAAGAAAAGGCGGATGGGGTTCTGCTGCGAGGGGGGTTAAAGTGGTGATGTTGGGTTTTGGTAGAAGTTGCCAGTGGTGGTGTGGTGGCCGCACGCTATCACCGTGCGACCGGCGAGAGGAAGGAGCGGGGATGGAGCACGACTCAGGCCACGGTGTACGCTAGGTCCACAGTGGATGGTGGGTCCTCGTCCGACGAAAAAAAAGATGATGGCTCATGCTTTTATTTCTCCACCTGAGATCCTCTGTTTCTTTCTTCGACCGAAAGGTTCTCCAACCACTCAACAAGGATCGCAAGTGGTTGGAACGGCAGGATAAGCACTGGAAATTCTTCATCAGACATCTTAAAAAGTGTGACTATCATTGAGTGCATGATGGTGGTTCCCAGACATTTGACGTTATCTCCAAACGTCTTATAGACGCAAAAATGGATGTCTGAACTCTTCTAACTAACCTGCATCCATCAAATCAATTATGTTACCATATCATATGTTATTAAGTATAAAATTGATGCATAAAATTATATGCAGACCAAGGTGAATTGCCATATAACTCCTAATTAATTAATAGCTAAGAATAACTAATTAGAAAGCACTTAGACCAAATAATGATCCACTAAAGTGAACTTATCAAAGTCCAAGGAGAACATTTTGAGATCAAATTAGACTTGGAATAGAGCCAATTAGGATTTCTACTCTAGGATTTTTGGAGTATTAGTTCACATTTTGCCTGCATAAAAGGAAACATACCCTCCCGCATTTGTGTGCTATCAAAGCCCCTAATTGAAAAGATCTAATTAAGAACCATAAAATCAGGCTCTAAATTGCACTTGAATCATAAAATTTTGGACATAATAAACTGAGAGTCAATTCAGGGTAATCTTTGAGTCTTGACTCAGATTTCATTATGCGCCTTTTAGGGCAGGTCAGGTGAAGTTGATCTACTTTGTAGGCCAACCAACCTCCAAATTAGGTCACAAACTGA
Source organism: Thalassia testudinum (assembly GCA_037157565.1). Lineage (NCBI taxonomy): Eukaryota > Viridiplantae > Streptophyta > Magnoliopsida > Alismatales > Hydrocharitaceae > Thalassia > Thalassia testudinum. The sequence goes on along the minus strand of JAZHRO010000067.1, from coordinate 14,185,185 downwards.
ATCAATTTCTAATCAAGTGAAATTCAAGGCACAAACTAGGCTAAAATTGGTAAACTTAAGGTCTCAATTCACACATACCGATCTACTTGGAACCTTAGTGACAAGAAACGTCGGGTGGGGGAAACCCTATAACCCGTGAGGACACTCTACCATGTAGGGGTCTTTGTGGGGCTCTTCCTTCCTAGCTGCCCAGGTAATTCTCAGGTGTGCAGATTTTTGATTCAAAGGAATCATCCGCCTTAAAACAACCTTAGTCATCCAAAAATCTTTGGGTGCATTGATTGAATCTAATTCATATCCAGTCCCTCATCCTTTCTCTAGATCACATACACAGGAAGGTCCTTAGGTTTTTAACCTAAGAGGCCTCATTAGATTTTCTACAGGGATTTCTCATCTGATCTGATTACTTCAATCTAAACCTGAATTTGATTCTACATCCTAATCCACCACCTAATTTGAAAATGCAACCTGGCAATTTAGGAAGATTAATTAGAAAATCTCGAACGTCCATAAAAGATAGAATGGTTGAGGATGCCCTTAAATATTATGAAGAATATGAGAGAACCTCAAATTCAATTATTAGGATTTCAGTTAATGTTCCAGAAACAACCCACATTATGAACCATGTTCAAATGATGTTGACACAGATGACGCATGGTTCAACCTAGGATGATCTCTTATTAGAATATATTGAATTGAATAAATTACATAACTATGAGTATCTACAATTTGGTCAAATCCCCCACTTTTGGAAAAACACCAAGGTCTCATGGAGAAACGTGGAAAATTACTAAATACAGTGTATGAAGCAATCAATCAAAAATACACATACATCCCCTCCAAAATTGATGAAAAAGCTTGGAGTAACATTGAAGGTCAATATGATTTCCCAAATCCCAGGTTCAAAAATCAAGGTTGTTGTGGACCCCCAACCAAGATGGAATCTGATTCAAATTATTTGCACATTGATACGCCTGATCTTGAGATGGGTTGAGAGGATTCGATTGCAGGTGTTCTCAATTCTGAACCAGCCTTAGAAAATCTTGAAGTTAGTCCATCAAGCCTAGATTTCCCCAACACCTGCGATGATGAGCTTAAAACAGAACCTCTCGAGAGTGTAAACCCCGAGCCTCATCTTCTTAAGGTAACTCTCGAGAGTGACTCTGACATCACAATAGAGCCCAGCCTAGATTCTAGTGATCCAATCCTTACCCTTAACCTAGAATCTGTATTCGAGCCTATTTGGGATAATCATGAAGCCCAATGTGATGAGAACCAGATTTTGAATCTAGACTACGATTTAGGCATGTATTTGATGATTACACCTCTCCAACCTCCTTAGAGATACAGATTAATCTCTCGGAAGTCCAACCGATTTATGATACAAAAATCGAGGGGTTGAAAGAACTAGTACTCAATTGGGTCTATCCTAGAAACTAAGAACCTGAGGTCATGCTTAATAAGGACACCTCATTGAGCTTAGAACTTAAAATTAGGTTAGATCCAAGTCAGGTTGCTGATTCTACACATTTTGATTCATTCTATGGTGGAACTTCCGATCTGGAATCAGGTTCAGAACATGATCTTCGTAAATTCTTTGATGAATCTTACTCTGGTTTCGAAGAACTTTTGTCTCTTGAAAAATATGAACCAATTTATGACCTCAACATCCATGACCCATTCTTCGACTCTGACTCTGAGGTCCTTGATCCCAAGATCATTGATTCAAAATCATATTCCATTGAGATGGAATCATTCCTTTATGATCTGCAGGAATCAGAAACAGTAAGTATCGAGAGTGTCTGCAATCCAGAATATGAATTTTTTATTGACTCAGATTTCCACAATCCTATAAGCACTTTACAGGCATTTACCTTTGATTTTGACGAGCATCATGAGGACCCTCTAGATGAACCTATCTTTGAATCTTTTCTAAAGGAACCCTCAACACAAAGATCTCATAGAAGCCACATCTTTTGATCCACACACAAAGCCTTCCAAAACCCATTCTCAACCTCGACCCACCATCGGAATCAACTTCTACTCTGATTCACCTCTCTATGATTCGATTGCATATGATTCTCCTCCATATGTTGATCAGTTCAAATCGATAATCACTTCCCATCCTTTTTTGATCATATCAGTAGGGTTCCTACATCCTCTACAGCTCTGTTTTCTTTTGAGGATCCCTACTCTGAGTAGGCTGAACCAACTCAGCCAAACCCTAAATTTTCACTTCATATCCATTTGAGCTTCAAAGTATCTAGTGGGCTCCACATCTTTTGATTCACATCTATCAACCCACTAGACTGATTGGGCTTGGGCTGTATCATCAGCCTATAGATCTAAACAAGCACCTGTTGGGCCAACCAGGCTATTGATTAAGGTACTTGTTTTACAAAACTCTTCTGATTTGACCACCCCTTCTCCTTAACCACTTTCTGCTTGGTTGAAGGCATTGAATTTAACGCTTAACGGAAGACAACCCGTCATTCCAAAAACCCGAGACCTTTCTAATCATCTTTTGAGCTACACTCCTATTGCACACCCAAGTCCACCTTTGGCACTTGTATCAAAGCTTGAAATCGTCCGCAACAGTCATCCCGACCCATTCACCCACCCTTTGACCCTGTTGTAATCCTTGAACCAAGCTGATTTCATACCCTCCGATTTACAATGAGGACACTGCAAAACTTAAGCATGGGGGGATGTTAAAGTGCAGACATATGAAAGTTCAATTCTCTAAGGGGATTAGTCAGAATCAATTGACAACTGATCCTACATAACCGTCAGAGAATCATAATTCACTGCATATCCATTTTGAGAAAAACGCATTAAATCAAGGTTAAATCTGAAGTTTTAACAGAAGATTATAAATGCAGAGTAATCATGGGATTTTCCCAGGGGTTAAATGAAGTCAAATAGGCATTAATGACTAATAAGAGAGTTCATACAGAAAGAAATGGGTTTTCGTACATTTCGAGAGTCAAAATAACACCCGAAACCCTAATTTCAGACCTGCTTAAATAATAGAGATTTTGATAAGGATAAATTTTATCTAAACCTTCTAAAAATCATAGAAAAATATTTCATAAGATTTGGTATCCTTGATTTGACCATCTGAACCTATTTTGACCTAAACTAGAATCTTAGACGAAAAGTTCCCCTAATTTGGGTTTCTGCGTAATTATCCAATCAAAATTAATCGAAACCAAAATTCAACTTCACATTAGATTCCTTGAGTCCAAATTAGGTTTGTACCAAAATTTAGATCCAATTAGAGATCATCTTAACCTAGTTTGCATTTCAGTCCAGTCACTCTTTTTCTCTTACATTCACCCTTAACTTTCGAATTCTTTGCTATCAGGTCCCCGAGTTTTCCGTCATCTTCACATTTAGGTCCTTGCTGCCATTAGGAGTAAAGCCACAGCTCACCATTGAGATTTAAGCGAGATTTTCTTGCTCGATTCTCAATTAATCAGTCCCAAAATTGAAAGAGATTCCTTGAGGAATTCTCTTCCAATTGAGACCAGTCATGATTCCTATTTCCTTCCCAATCTTCCATACGAACGCATGGAAGATGTGGGTATCCTACAAGCACGAAATCTCCAAACTTCTAAGCTTGGTTTCCAAGCATGGATTGCCCCCCAGTGCCCTATAAAAGATCCCCTAATGCAAACATTACCTCCTTAGGTTAGTTTTGGACCAAATTCCACCCTCTTCTCCTATCTCCAGCCAAACTCTCTGCAAGCTCCGGTAAGCTTCTCCGTCCTCCTTCGTCGGCCGCCACAGACTATAGTCGGCCGATTTTTCTTCCTCAAGCTCCTTTGCGTCTCGCAATACCAGCAAGCACCACCTTCCACTATCTTCCTCGCCATTCTCCCTCAACGGAGTCCTTCCTTCTTCGACACCGGCCACACCATACCCGGTGCTCTTCTTCCCTTTTCGTCCCGTTAGCTTAGGTTAGTTAAGTTGCTATCTCCCTCCACTTTCTCTTCCTTTCTCTAAACCCTAGTTTTGACCCACGATCACCGACCTCCCCCTCCGTCTTCCTTCACTTCGGCCGAGCTCCAACGAGGTCGCAAGCCCGCTACACGCCACCATTCGCTAAGCCACAACTCCCATTAGCACTGCAGCTCATTCCCGCACAAAACCCGTCAATTAAATCCGCGTTTCATCCTCTCACAACCTCCACCGAACACCTCTGCCTTCGTGCCCCTCCTCCGACCTCTGCAGACCCTCACACTCCACTAAACTCCACGAAACACCCACCACCACCCTCACCGCATCCACATGATCCTCCTGAGGTATTCTAATGTGGCCGTGAGACCGTCCTTTGTGTTTTAGGTGTTCACCGTTCATCAAGCTTTCGTCGAGTACTAGGGAATGTGTTGTAGTACAGTTGACAAATAGCTCTTAGATGAATAAAATTTATAACTCGAATATCTAAAATGAAATCCGAAGTCGAACACAAGGAGCAAATTGAAATTTATGCGCTAATCTTAATTAAAATATAAATGAGCACAGAAAATCAAGCCAATAATGATATGCACTGAATAATATCTACTCAAAACTAATCTTCAATGTAAAACATGAGTATATCAAGAGTTTGACAAGGCAAAAAGATATCTGAAACAAAATAATAGTGATTTAAATCACCAATTATTAGTTTAGATACACATATATAGCAATTACTCAATATCTGAAATAAATGCACAGTATCTCAAACCACTTAAGCCAATTTCCACGCCAGCCAAATAAATCCACAGTGCACAATGCCAAAGCTTATCAGATGTTGGTTGCTCAAGTTAGACAACTTAAATGTTGTTGCTAAAGTGCAAGCGCAAGGCTTTCAAAGCCTTTCTCCTTTTGCTCTTCAGCTTCTCTTCTTCTCTTCACAGAGCCTTCTCATCTTCTTTCTTTCACGCACAAGGGTTTTCGCAAGCTTCTCAGCGACTTAAGTGTTGGGAGTTTGCCCTAAAGAGAAAAACCTCCCTCCCTCGCTCACAAATTCCTCCTCTTCTCTCTCAAATAACCGGGTAACTAGTAAAGTAATCGAGTTAAGCAGTATCGTGTCCAGGGCTACCAACGTAGGTAGTAGCCGAGGAGTAAGGGTTAGGTGGGTACAGGTGAGCAAGTAAGGAGACCTCACCTCGTGTTCTTGAAGTGATAAGCCTAAAACACAAATTCTATTTATGGGTGGTCGCGCGGTCTTCCTTCACCGATATGGGACTATCCCACTAAGCAACTTCACTTGTGCAAGAGCGCGCAATAGCTGCTGACGAGGTGCTTCAATTGACGTAGTCGCTGCAGCTGGGATCCTCAATTGAGGACCTGGGCGTGAACCTGGGATGCACCCGCATGGCCTAGAAGGGTTCTTGGTGAAGAACAGGGCCGCGGGGCGAAGAACAAGCCAGAGAAGATGATGTGGTGGCGAAGCTCCGACAGGGAACCTGAAACACAAATACAAGCTTGAAATCCCCAATTAAAGAGCTTCTTAGCTTCGCCGTAGCACAGCAAAGGTGATGGTGGGTGTTTCGTGGAGGATGGCGATGTGTGGAGGTCTATCGATGACGGAGATGAAGGTGCGAAGGTGGGTTGTTTGATGGAGCTTTGGAGGGGGCAATAGGTGAAATAGGAGAGGGCTTTTGAAGGTGGAGTCGAGGCAATGGTAATGAAGTTGGTGGCGAGGCATTTGGTGGTGTGTGGCGTGCAGAAGACCCCACCGAAGGTGTGGCCGAAGATGGAGACGAAGGTGGTGTGTGGTGGCGGCATGGGTCGAATTTGTGTTTTAAATAGAGGGAAAGCAAGTAAAGAGGGAGATAAACCAAACTAACCTAATTCTAACAGATGAAAGGGGAGAGAGATCCTTGCCAGTGGTACGCCGGACTTGGAAGAGATGAAGTCTCCGGTGGGCGAAGCGACGACGATGAGGGGGTTTAGGTGACGCTCGCGGGTATTGTGACATGCAGAGGAACGAGAGGAAGAAGGAACTGTCGCCTATTGTACGTGGTGGACGACGAAGAAGGTGATCGGAGAGGGTCGCCGGAGTTGGTGGAGATGGAGGTCGGGGAGAAGGGAAGAAGGGGGTATCCGGCCTCCAAACCAAGCTAAGGAGAGCAGTTTACCCTCAGGGGTCCATTTATAGCCATCAGGAGAGCTTTCCAAGCTTAAAAGCACGTGGTTCTTGCGCGACAAGGAGACCTAAACCTTTGAAAGGTTTGCATTAGGTTTTGAGTAAGATTCAGAGCCTAATGCGTGGCTTAAATGGAAGAGGATTTCATTAGGGATCTCCCTTTCTATTTTGGGAAAGATTCGTAAAGAAATCAAAGAAAAATCTCTGATTGAAGGTCACCGAAGTAGGAGTTCCTCCACGATAATGGTGGAGGGACCAATCTATAAAGAAGACGACAAACTTAGGGACCTGTTCGCAAATAATTCAAAAAGTTAGGGCGTGTGTGTAAGAAAAACAGTCAGACTGAACTGGAATGCAAACTAGGTCTGGATGATCTCTAATTGGACCCAAATTTTGGCACAAACTTAATTTAGATCCAAAGAATCTGATGGTAAAGTAGGATTTTGGTTTTGACCAAGTTTAATGGGGTAATTTGCGAAAAAATCCAAATTATGGCAACTGTCCATCTGAGACTATTTTAGGTCAAAATAAGTTCCAATAGTCAAATCAAGGGTACCAAACCTTATGGAATATTTTTCTATCAATTTTAGAAGGTTTAGGTAAATTTTATCCTAAACAGAACCTTTGTTAATTAAGTAGGTCAAAAATTAGGGTTTCAGATGTCCATTAATTCTCGAAATGCGTGAAAACTCGTTTCTATCTACATAGACCCTCTTATTAGACATTATGATCATTTGACCTTTAATAAACTCCTGAAAAATCTCGTGATTGCTCTGCATTTATGATCTGTTAAAACTGCAGATTTACCCTGATTTAATGTATGTCTCTCAAAAAGGATATGCAATGAATTATGGCTCTTCAGTGATTATGTAAGAGCATTTATCTATTGATTATGACTAATAAAAACTAGTTATAGCTGATGATGACGTTATCATCAGCCGTTCTCCATCGCCGCCATCGTCTCCAACCGTGTTCTTCAAGCTCCAGCCACGTTCTTTGTCAAATCCTCACCCAGGTCACGCGGAGCTGTTCCAGGTACACGCCCAGGCTACGAATTGAAGCAGCCAGCCTCGTCTCTGCTCACGATTGGAAGAACCACCTCTGCTGCTGCTGAACGGAGGGGGACTAAGGTAGTCCCACCTCGTGGAGTGAAAAGCATGTGCGCATGCTTATATTGAATTTATGCTTTGAGCTTATTGCCCAACACACAAGGGGTCAGGTCCCTCACTACCCCACTCACCCAATAACCTGCCTATAGCACACCTCGGTCATCACCTATGCCAGTGACCCTGGTCCATGCTCTCAACCTGAATACCCGGATCCGACTATACGCTTGCTTAGGGTTTAAAAGAGAAGAAAGAGGAGAAGATTTGTGAGAGAGCAGGGGAGGGTTTTGCTCTCTATGCATGTGCCTCGGGGTGCGTGCCTTGTGCTGAAACGCCTAACACTTAGGCTCTGTGGAGGAAGGAAAGAAGGCTTAGAGAAAGCCTCAAGGAAAAGAGAAGGCTCGTGCAGAAGGAAAGAAGAGAGAGAAAAGCTGGAGCAGAAGATGAGAGAAAGACTTTGAGAAGCCTTGTGCCTAACACATGTAAGTTGTCTGATTGATGCATCTGTCGGCTAATTGAGCATTATTTGAGATACCATTGCATTATTTAAGCACTATGGTTAAGAATTGAAATAATGAGATGTATGCTTAATTAGAGGATTAAATTAGTGATTCAAATCACCACTTTTTAGATTCTCTCCATTCTTTTTGTCTCTAGATACATTGGATTTCATTGAATAACTAATGTGACATGTTATTATTCATTGAATATCTATTTGAATACTCAATTGATTGTGCTCATTAATTCTAAATATGATTAATGTTGTGAATTCCATATTTATTCCTTGTGTTCAACCTCGGACTCCATCGTAGATTCTGAGTTATAAATTTTATCTGTTTTCGAACGATTTTAACTTGCTACGACGATTACATCTCTTAAAACATCGATTTTGCCCGGTTTAACACCAACGCCCCCGTTGCCTTCATGGACTTGATGAACCGCGTCTTCAGACCTTACTTGGACCAATTTGTGGTAGTCTTCATCGATGTTGTGTTACTTTACTCTCGGGATCAGTTACAGCATAGGCAACATCTACGCATGGTTCTGGACACTTTGAGACAGTGCAGGCTATACGCCAAATACAGTAAGTGCGAGTTCTGGTTGAGGCAGATTACTTTCTTGGGCCATGTGATCTCGAGAGACAGATTAGCTGTGGATCCGGCTAAGTTTGAGGCCGTGCTCAGGTGGGAGAGGCCACGTACAGTGATAGAGATACGCAATTTCTTGGGCTAGCAGGCTACTACTGACGGTTTATCAGAGGATTCTCCTAGATTGCGCGTCCTATGACTCAGTTGATTAAGAAGGATGTGCCTTTTACTTGGACAGACGAGTGTGAGGTATGCTTTCAGGAGTAGAAGGGGAAGCTGACTTCAGCCCCTATACTCACCATTCCAAACAGTAGTGGCGGGTTAATGGTTTACACCGATGCTTCGTTGTAAGGGTTGGGTGGTGTTCTTATGCATCAGGGCCACATTATCGCTTACGCATCACAGCAACTAAAACCCCATGGGCATAACTACCCCACTCATGACTTGGAGCTAGCAGCGGTTGTCTTCGCGTTGAAGACATAGAGGCACTACCTGTACGGTAAGACTTTTAAAATCTTCATGGATGATAAGAGCCTTAAATACCTATTTGATCAGAAGGGCCTCAACATGAGGTAGAGACGTTGGTTAGAACTCATGAAAGAGTATGACTGCAGCATCTCTTATCATCCCGGAAAGGCCAATGTTGTAGCTGATGCCTTGAGCCGAAAGGCACCCGCCCATTTAGCTAGCTTACAAGTACAAAGTTGGAGAGTCATGGAGGAGGTAGGCAGTTGATGACCTCAGGAGTCACGTGGATACTACGGGATAATGACAGTGACGAGACAAGTATGACCAGAGCTCATAGACCGTATCATTACTGGACAGATGGCTGATCTGTATCTACAGGCGTTGTAAGAGGGTATTGACAGGGGACCCACGAGACTTCACCTTCACTGATAAGATCCTACGCATGAGGGGGCGTTTGTGCATTCCTAGAGACGAGGAACTGTTAAGGGAGCTTCTGGCTGAGGCACACGGGTCTAGGTTCACCATACGTCCTAGGAACACCAAGATGTACCATGATTTGCAACGCGACTTCTAGTGGAGGAGGATGAAGTGGGATGTTAGTGAGTTCATGCAGCAGTGTTTGGTATGCCAGTAGGTGAAAGCCAAGTACTAGAGGCCTGCAAGATTGCTACAGCCATTTCATGTGCCAGAATAGAAGTGAGAGTCACTATAGATCTAGTAATGGGACTACCGGTCACATAGCAGGGACACGATGCCATTTTGGTTATAGTGGACAAATTGACGAAGACGGCGTGGTTTTTGCCGATCCAAGTCACCTTTAGGCCAGCACAGATGGCAAAGAGTTACATCCAAGACGTGGTGCCTTCACGGAGTCCCTTGTGAGATCATATCCAACAGAGATAGCCGTTTCACTTCCTAGTTTTAGCAGAGTTCCAACAGGCCTTGGGGACTAACTTAAGATTTAGCACTACTTACCACCCCCAGACCGATGGACAGTCTGAGCGTACCATTCAAACCCTTGAGGACCTTCTACACGCTTGGATACTAGATTGGAGAAGCTCCTGGGAGGAGCATTTGCCCCTGGCAGAGTTTACATACAACATCAACTACCACTCGAGTATTGGCATGGCACCTTATGAGGCATTATACAGGAGGAAGTGTACAGCTCCCCTTAGTTGGGTCAAGGTAGGGACCAAGAGGGAGGTTGGTCCTAGGTTGATCCATCAAAGTCAGGAGGTGATAGAACAGGTTCATAGACGACTATGTATCGTAAGGAGCAGAAAAAAGAGTTACGCTAACAGGAAGTGTCGGGAGGTGCAGTTTGAGATCGGAGATCACGCCTTCCTCCGTGTTTCGGCCATGAAGGGCTTGTAGCGTTTTGAGGTGAAAGGGAAGCTCGCGCCGAGATTTGTGAAACCTTTTGAGGTCTTGGAACATGTGAGATCCGTTACTTACCGGCTTGCCCTTCCTCCCCAACTATCAGGTGTGCACAACATGTTCCACATCTCCAACCTCAGGAGATATATCGCCAATCCTAGCTACGTTCCGAGCAATGAGAATATTGAGGTAGGAGATGACCTAACCTATCCGGAGAGGCCAATATAGATACTGGATAGAGTCGCCAAGAACTTAAGGCGGAAGGAGATGTCACTAGTAAAAGTCCTATGGAGAAGCCAGCGGCACAAGGAGGCGACGTTGGAGCCCGAGGCAGCGATGCAGGTTCAGTACCCGGAGCTTTTTGGGAGTACATAATCTCTGACCTACTTTGATCTCCTTTAAGTTTGTTATGCGCATGCCCTATCTCTTTCTGCATCCTAGTTTAGCTCAAGTTTCAGAGGCGAAACTTTTTTTAAGTTTATTATGTTGAAATAACCCTCTCTAAAGGCCATTTGGGCATTTTCGTAAATTATAGGGGTCATATCATAAATTTTACACCCCTACTTCTCACATGTTTGACCCTGTATAAACAACCTAAGAACCTAGGACTAGTTTCACAATTTTCCCTCACTTTTTCCCCACTCAGCGAGCCCTAAAACCCTACCTACAACCCTTTAAAAACCCCCTCCCTCGTTTTTCGTACCCTCATCCTCTCATTCGTCTCCTGCGATGCCACCTTCCCCCACTGTTTCCACGAGCAATGAGTGTGGGAGAAGGAGAGGGAGAGCAAGAGTGAGAGGGAGAAGGAGAAACCGAGGAGAGGAAGGCGTTGCTGCAATTGCTACAACACAAGGCTCGAGGTGGAGTGAGCTGCGAGGAGGTGTTGGACGCGCGATTTGGGTGCATCTCCTGCGGCCATTAGATGTCTGCGCGGGCCAAAAGATGGCTAGGAGGCTCCGCAGACGTCCACGGCGAGCTTCAAACATCCGGGCACACACAGGACCCTAGGTGGGGTCTGCCCGAGGCGTCTGCGTTGTATGCAGGCTCGGGACTCAAGTTCGCGTGGGGAGGCGAGCTACGCAAGGGAGAAAGGTGTTAGGAAAGCGTGCACACTCGACCACCAAGGTGCTTTCAGACGTCTGGAGGAAGTGTCGGACATCCGGCTACACCCCCAGACGGCCGTGAGAGGTAGCAGACGACAGGAGAGGAAGCAGGAGCGCTAGGCGGGTTCCTGCGTGCATTTAAGATGCCTGGGACTCACCCCAGACGTCTAATATCAATTAGTGCATGCATCTACTGCAGGCAAGCGGTCGGTCCAGCCAGACCAACCGGCCTAGTCCGATTCAGGTGAACCAGGAGTGTTTGGGCCGGTTCAGGGCCCAAACGAGGTCAGAATCGCGCAAACAAGGTATCGTTGGAAGGCTCATAGGATTTACTACATTTTAGAGTTGTTTCCAAACTGCTTTGAGCTTGTTTTATGTACTGAAATGTCTAACAACGAGGTTGATGTCCTGTATGACCGTTAAATTGGTGTTGGCCTCCAGTCCATAGTGCTCACGGGACTTGCGAAGGCACTGGGATCCGCCGTTTGTGCCCCCATATCACCGTACCATTTGGTAGAGTCGTCCTTCTCTACTCCTTTATGTTTGATTTTGTTAAGTGAATGTTAAACTAGAGATCTCTGCCTGAAACCTAAGTCACAAAATGAACTCTAAGATTGAGAATGATGTATGTTTACATTCAGTACATGAACCTTGATTGACATAATGATGATCATTTCCACATTGTGAGAAAATAGAAACTTAAACGATGTAACTAAATTCTTTTACTGTTATATCACGAACTGCTTATTTCCATGATTGAAATTTGATTATGAATAGAGATGCATGCACTTGATGGTGTGAGACGAGTGTTATGCACGAACCCTATGGGGAACTAAAAAAGTAGCTAAACTGTTGTGACATGGAAACTCTGATATATGCTAGAATAACTCGCCTATATAGGCATGATGGTTGGTTGGACTTAGGCACAAAAAGTGAGCTGACCCTCGTGTACGTGATACTGAGGAGAGCTACTGTCACTTTTGTCTAGAGAGAGAGCTACCCTCCCCTTGGGTTGGGACCCAGGATAGGAATGGCCTCCCTACACCAACTCCTGTTGGGCTCACTGGGCAAACTGGGATAATCGGGCGAAGGTACGCAGACTGGTGAGGGGTATAGCCCATGTTCTATTTTGTTATACATTCGAGCATACCCGCTAACGAAAAGGACTGACCGCGTGCCAGTGTAGAATAGCTACCCGTGCGTCTATCGCACGTGCCGTAGTCACCCATACGTCACGACCGTGACTCCGGGATGGTAAATCGGGTGTAGGACTACCACGGGATACTCTCCCGACCAGGAGAGTGCCACGTGTGTGTCCTGCATCATGGGAAAACTGCAACAAAATCGTTCCCATAGGGAACACGTGAATCCAAGGATGACATGGACCTTTACTAGAATGCCTAAATACTAAACAACTAGTGATCATAAATAGAACCATGAATAACTGAAACTGTATAAATAGTTTACTGCTTTTAACAGTTAAATACATTAAATATTCTTAAGTTTGCCACTCTACTCAGCATTTAGCTGACATCCGCCACTTATGTCCAGGTCAGGAAGTGAGCAACCAATACCACCGACTATGGAGGGTGCTGGGCCTAGTCAAGCCCAGCCTTAGTTTTTAGCTTACTGTCTTTGTGATACTTTTCTTTCTTCATGTTGGAACTAGTAGCCCTATTTTCTACCTTTGAATTTCAGTTGTGATGGCTATGTTGTGAACTGTCTTTTTCCTGTGATATGATGTCTATTTCAGATTATTGTTCTACTTCCATCTTTCATTGAATGCTTAGCTATATTACATGTGTGAAATGTTATATACATATATATATATACATATATATATATATATATATATATATATATATATATATATCTTTTTTTTTTATTTCTCGATGAACAAATAGGTTTTGGGATTAATCAAAGCGAACCGTTCCCGGATTCCATGAGGAGCCAAGTTCAGGTCGTAACATACTTTGTACCACACGATGTGACGCTATCTATGCGAGCGACATCAACGCAACTCAGCGCTACAATGTGTTCTAATGCATGGATTTTGGCCCTCGATTTAAGGGCCCAAATTTAATTCAAATTTAAATTAAATTATATCATTGTAAAGCGAGTACAAAATTATATACTTAATTTACAAAAATAAGTTATTTAGATATATAATAAAATTAGCCAAAGTTGGCTAAGTGTACATATTAACTTAGAGGTTAATTACTTAATTAAAGTATAAATTAATGTATTAATCATAAAATTAACTATATAAGGTATTAATTTTCATAATAAATTATTTATTATATAATTTTATCATATTTTGGGAACTTTATTTTAATTTATTTATAATTAAATACACATTTAGGTTAGTTTTATACATAAATAATTTATAAATACTAAATACACTATAAATACTGTATAAATAGGATGAAAATAATTAATATAACATTATACAAGTATATACTATAAATTATCTCAGTATTAAATTAATAATTTATTTTATTTTAAGTTAGTAAATTACTTAATTAGCTTAGTAAGTTAATTATTTACTGTAAATATATAATTAAATCGATATTATACAATATATATTATATGGTTAAATATGCATATACAATATTAGGTACAAGTATATTCATATAGATATGTTTATATAATTATTTAGGTTATTATGCATTTAGTTTATATAAATTACTATATAATAATACAATATATATATATATTAAATCACTCTAAATACTTAATTTAATATATAGAATACAGATATAATTTATATGTACACATTATATACATATTATATATTATGTACATATAGCTTAGATTTAACTTATATATACAAGTATATATAGAGTATATAGGGTATTTTTAGGTATTTTTGAGATTTTTGTAGCTTTTATATATATAAGAGAGATATGGGAGGAGAGAGAAAGAGTGAGATGAGAGAAAAAGAATTTCTTTTTTTGATTTTTAAGTTAGGTTCTTTATTAAATTTTCAAGTAGACTGAACTTTCGACTGGGATGTCCTACCAAGTTGAAGGTTCAGAATACTTTGAAATTTGATAAGTACATAATGAAATACCCAATCTTACTCAAAACATATTTATTTTATTTTTTTATGATTTTTTTAAAATTTTTTATGTATTTTCAATTTCACCCACAATAGGCCTTGAATGAGTTTTTCAATAAAGAACTTAAAGCCTTTAAATGTGTTTGAGGTGCCGAAACAAGAATATAAACACTAAAAAGCATTCAACACATCATAGAGATAGTATTTGACCATTTAAGCATGATTTTGAACCAAATTTTCATTGAAACAATAGTTTGGATAGATAATTCACAATAGTAGCTGACAAAAGAATTTAACATAAAATTACAAGCAATTTAAATTAAATTAAAATCTATAACAGTCCATGAATACTTGAAACATGAAGTTCTAACATTGTAAACACATGTCAACTCATTTCAATGCCTAAAATTCGTCCAAATCCCAGCTCAGATCAGCCAAAACAATGGTTGCTGCTACACATAACAGCAGCTAATTTCAGCAAGAAAGCTGTTGCAATCTCCTTCCAGATCAGACGGCTTAAATCAGTGAAGCAGCTGCTGTTGCTGCAATCAAAATGGCAACAGTTGTTGCCCAATTCCAGTAACTGAACCAGGCTTAGAAGCCTGATTAACTGATTTCCAGAAACTTTCCATTGATCTGAAAATTCAGATCTAAGGAGCCATTAACTGCACATAACAACTGACTTAAAAGTCCCATAAAAATCTAACGTGAAATCCACTGCAAAACCATCTGCAAAGCCATTCCAAAATTCCATTCAAAATCTCATTTACTCATTATCAGCCGGACAAAAAACCACTAGAAATTCAATCTCAACCACTAGAAATGTTCATGAAACTGTATAAAAATCCATTAAAATCATATTGATGTTCAAAACATATCTAAAGATCCTAATTAATCCTTTCTTCATCACTATAGACAATGATGGAGGAAGAATCATTCCAGAATCTTCATTCAAATCACCCACAATCTCTGATGAGCATAAAATCTGAAAAATGATGTCATTTAAACTCAAAACCCATGTTGCCTTGATTTGGACTTTTAACGTGATTTGATTTCTGAATAAATCAAATAATCTGCTTAAGCACCATTAATTAGTGTTCAAAATGATCTAGTGACTAACTCAGAATCATTTGGATCCTCATTTAACCTCAAATCAATATCAATGATTCTCCTTGGTCAAATTATCCAAAACAATGCTTAAATTAAGTACATGATCATCCACAAATCACTACAAAAAAATGACCTTTAGCGGTGTTTAATGTTTACCACTATAAACATTTTATTTGACGCTATATGTAATTAGCGACACTTAAAAAAATTACCGTCTTCATTTGCATCACTAAAAGATTAGCGACAATTGTACAATCGCCGCTAAATCAATAGTATTAGTGACACTTTAATTGCCACAAGTAATGTCGCTAATGATCTTCTATGGTAGTAATTTATTTGACACTATTTCGCCACTATTGATTTATATTCGTAACAATTTAACTGACACTATTAGTATCGCTATATCTATTATTTAATGATTTTTGTTGTCACTAAATTGCCACTATTTATTGTTTTTAATGACTTTTTTTTCCATATAATTACCTCTATTAATATTATTTAACAACAATTATGTCTCTAAATCACCACTATAGATTTACTTTAATGACACTTTCTTATGCCACTAAATCGTCACTAATTATATACTCTAATGACACTTTCTTTTGCCATTGAATTACCACTATTGATTCACTTTAATGATGTCTATATATACGACTTAATTTTATTCTTTACTAAGAAACAAATTTTTTTATTAAGCTCAGAACAAAAGAGCATGTGTACAAAGTTTTTTTTATTGACTTCATAAATCATCAAAGTACATATGCTCCTCTTAAAGGTAATACAAGAGAAGAAAAGAAAAATATAGAAAAAATAAAAATACAATGTGGATCCTAACATATGAAGCACTTCATCAACCTAACTAAAATCATTCGCGAAATCATAAAACTTTGACATCCATCCCACGTTGCAATGCTTCTTCAGAACTTCACATCATCCTTATTTAGAAGCCCAAGATGCTCTTTAGCTATGCAAAATTCTCCTTATGAAGACCAACAATTGAAAATAAAATTAGAGACCAACAATTAAGAAAGCCTATCTTGTTACATCTACTGTGTCACTTGTGTTGTGATTGGGAGTTGGCCTTTATCATAGTTGCAGTAAATCCATTATTAAGACTTTGCCATATATGCAATAACTTCTATCATTAAACTAATACTACATTATATATGCAAACATTGTACCTATATAATCTTCACTTTACTCATTACAGGCTCGATAACCCCTACCTTAAGGTTGTTACTAACAGTCCCCTTGCAAAGGTCCAAGCCCATGCTGTATGGAAAGAGAAATGGTCAACAAATGTGATTGGTTAGACAACACACCAAGACAAACTGAACAATTATTGGCAGCACACCAAGTATCGTTATTCTCGTCTCAGCAACTAATGGAACATTCACAATGATACACCATGCCAGCAGAAGCATTAAGGCCTTCTGCTAAAACAAGCACGGCTCCAATGAGGAAGCATGGCAATGAATGCCCTAGAGATAATTAAGCAAGCAGGTCCTCAATTCTAAATCATTCCCCCTACAATAAGGTTCAAGGATCGGCATCGGTATAATTCCAAGACAAGCATTGATCAAAAGGTTGATTGCAAGAAGAATACGAACAAGAAAGAAGTAATTAGATGAGAATAGCTACTAATGTTATGTTATTGTGCACAACCATCAGAGCATGCATCACAAATCATACAAAAATAAATATTGCTCCTTCCGTAAGTTGATACTTATTGATTAGTTGAATCTACTTATAATTGTAATTTAAACAAGACCTTCCTAAGATGCCAAGTTCCAAATTAGGTTCAATCATTTTTATATTTCTCAATTCCTTTCTAGCTAAGGGACTAGGATGACTGAATGCTCACAAAAAAGGGTGAGCCTCCACCCCTTGTAATGGTTACTCATGGAAGATGATCATATTGCATTCCCACAACTAAAACATAGCTAAAAGATTATACTCTTCTTGGATTAAAATAACCACCCTTGAACCCCCAAGCTTCCTCTCCTAATCAACCAGAAAACATCTTTGCCCATGTGTTCAATTGAAGGTGAGTGTGGATCGCAGGAATGTTGGGAATTGGAAGCAATGCCTCTATTTTGATTATGTTCTTATGTCAGATTGTAATTTCATTAATAGGAAGCTCTTTTCAATTATAAGTTGAAGAAAAGAAAAAATCCACCCAAGTGTTCCCTATTGCTTTCAGGATCCAACTTTCCAACATATGCAATATCTCTATTCTAATCTCAACTCACATTTACAATAACTGACATCTGGCTTGAGATTTGCTTCCATTAAATTTTTCTAGTAAAATAATTTCCAATTCAGATGGATTCTTGCTGAAGGGCTCACCAAAACACAGAGCATCATATGCTGCCAAACCTGCAGCACAGAAAGATCTAACCATAAAAGTCAAAAAGACTAGGGGATAAATGTGTCACGCTAATATGCAATATAACCTAAGAATGTATGTCACACAGAGACACCTTTGTGTGCCTAGAAATTACATTCTGAATTCCAAAATATCTTAAATACATTTTAGCAATGTTCCATAACAATCAATCACATATATGATAAATTTTCCTATGTATGATAGGTAACTCAAACGCAAGAAATAAACGTAGTCTGCAGGCAGATTCATGGTACCAAGATACCATAACCCCAATATCAGAATTGCCAAACAAACAGAACCAAGCATCCTCAAAAGGAACCCACAAATTTCATCAAAAAAAAGAAGCAATCCACCAAGAATCAAGCCAACCTACAGGTGATTTTTACCAGACACGTATAAGAAATTAGAATGCAATAAGCATGGGGAGTGGAGAGCAACCTCAAATTCATTCATCCAGAATGTCTCATAGTTGAGTATCCTTTGGAACATCCAGGAGAAGCCCGATTAAGTCAGCAACAAAGGTCTTCATACCGGAATGTCTTGTTAGTTACAGACACCTTGCGTCAAAAGGCATTATTGGTATCCTGATCAGCAGTCACCCTTTCATATTTGTAATGGCCCAGTCCAAACCTCTCCATCAAGTTCCCTTCCCTAATTGGAAACACAACCTATCTCCCATTTATGTCTGAAAAGTAAAATTTAGAAAGGAAGAGAACTTCCAAACAAGTTCAGTCAAAACTCAGTACTACTCAACCTTCTGGGAAAAAATCATTTAATAAAAAAAGGACATGCATATCCTCAGCAGCTCCATTCCTTTTATAGAAGCATCCTCTCCTAACTAGTCAGCTGAAATCTTGATATCTACAACACCATAGAAGAAAATATCTCGGTGCCAATTCCACAATTCCACCGTGCAAACTCAGGTGCTATTTGTTACCAGAATCACCACTTCACTCCATATTTGAAAATCCCGATTCCACAACACATTAATTCCAGCATTGAGCTCTTAATTCTGAAATTGGATACTAAAGACTTCAGGAGTGAATTTATTCTATT
Source organism: Thalassia testudinum (assembly GCA_037157565.1). Classification (NCBI taxonomy): domain Eukaryota; kingdom Viridiplantae; phylum Streptophyta; class Magnoliopsida; order Alismatales; family Hydrocharitaceae; genus Thalassia; species Thalassia testudinum. Next base: position 14,166,291 of record JAZHRO010000067.1, on the reverse strand, counting down.
CCTCCCAAAAATTCGTTTGTTCTGCTTGTTCTGCTTCAGGAGTGAAATTGGATACTTAAGACTTCACTAACTGTGCATTACTTGTACCTGCTTGAGATGACTGATGCAGCAAAAGAAGACTCAGAATCCAATCAGCTCAAACTGACATCATATTGGGCAAGACCAGTTTCAGAAATGCACAAAGACCTTAGTACAAGCATAACAAGCAAGAAATACATTATTTTTCTAAAATAAGAGGGGAAAAGAGTATAGCATGGAAATATAATGATCACATCCAAGAGGCTCACGGATCTTTTTTCAGAGACGGATATATCCATCATTTACAAGAACTTCAGAAAGGAATTAATGAGAAACCATATATTCACAAAATTAGGATGTCATTTGTCGGTGAATAATGTTGACCAGAAATACAATTTATAATTGGAGAAGATGGCCACGCAGGCCTACATTATCATGTCTTGTGAACTCTACATAGTATAGACAACAATTTTAAATAAAGTTGTCGATGCAATGACCCAAAAGAATTTCCCAAACCAAATAAGCTTCAAGAAATGGAGGTGATAAGAACGCCATACCTTTTACCTCTTGGCCGCTGGATCATTTGGTGGATCTCGACGGTTACCTACATCATCTGGATGCTGTCCTTCAGCCTACAAATGCATATCACGGTAGGATTAATATTCATGGTCCTCTTTCATGCAGAAAGAGAGAAAAAGTCAATTGAAAAAAAAAGAGTAAGACACATAACTCCCTAACATATGGAATTATTTGAACATTATAAACGTCAGTAGTTTCCCTATATAGTATCAAATGCTTTCAGAGGACTTTTCTCCTTATCAAAAACAATAACATGGCAATGTTTCCCCGCATGAATTCAACTTTCCCAATCTATCCTTAACCATATTGTTTGTCCATTCCTAAACCCCCATATTGATCTCACTCCCTTGCATTGCCCATTCTTCAATTCATCATATTTCTTCATCTCGGCACCTTCAGAACATATATCATGGATACAACTGCAACATTAAATTCTTCACTTGGAACCAACGCTAGTTCAGTAGATAGGAAAATCTGAGGTTCATCATGTAATCTTCAATTGAAAAGGAGGGTCACCTACACCAAGCATTGCCATAGATCACCAACTCAAAATTTTATTCAGCCCTCATTTTGGCTAAGGCACCAGCAACCATACCGAAGAGACCACCACATTGGAAACCCATAAATCTCAACCACAGAAGCAATCAAGAATGCCTACGAAAATGGGAAAGTTCTCTCGGAAGCTGTCATGAGTTTCCTTGACATTATTCTCAACTTTGCTGATGAAGGAACTGGCGAAACCCTAAAATATCTATTTATATTTTCATATTGCAACAATTACCAATTGGGTACAACACCAAAGAATTGTTTAGAATTCTCATTTATTTTAACTACTATCTATAGCAATTGAAAATTCTAGCATTTTACCTCATAGAAAGACTTCCCTCATAAAATTTTCACCTTATAGCCGGAAAATCATTTGAAGCAAAGATGTACTCTGAGAAAACTAACACCCATTACGTAGCTCGACCTCTGGTGGAAGTATTGCTTCTTGTCTGAAGACCAATAAGTATGAGGACATTTGCATGGGCATTCTTAATGTGGTTCTATGGGCCCACAGCACTTCAAAGATCCTTCAACTAAGGACTTTGATAGTTTGATTTTCCAAACAACACTTACAAGCATATGCAGGAGAAATCATCTAGGAGTATTCAGATTGGTGGAAATCAAATATGTGACTCAATTTGTCAATTTGAGCAATTTGCTAGATCCTACTGATTGCCCATGTATAGGTGTAAAAAAGGAATTAAAAAACGTTGGAGCACCGTCAACAACAGTAAATAGGCAAGCAAAACTAAAAATCATTCAAATTTTGTACCAAAATGAGGTCAACTTAGCAATTGAGCGATTTTGACTCCAACTACTCATATTAAGCATCCAAAAAAATCAGGAAAATACAAACTAGAGTCTTACATGTTCCATGGAAGAACTTGCATGTTCTGAAGACAAAATTTGAGAAGCAGCATTAGAGTTCTGCAAAACACTACCTTGAGAGATATATGGCATTGACTGCCAAACCGGAGAAGCAAAAAAAATTCCATCTTGATTACTATCCTGTTGTGACATCTCCTATCTTCCAGGATTTAGTGAAACATCATTTTCATTTGAGGGGCTTCTCCAAGAATTAAAGGTTGCTTCAAGCTCTACGCTTGACAATCCTATTCTATCCAGAAATTCAGACAAGTCCTGCTGGCTGACACCACTGTCACTTCCATCTTGTCTTTCAGTAGGGATGTTGGTTGATAGAAAAATCTCTGGAGAGAAAAGGAGACAAATTGATAGATTTAAGATCTAATACCCAAAAGAAAGAAAAGAAGAGAAAAGGAATAAATTGAAAGCATCAGTGATCATGGGCATTCGAAAATACCATTATTTGAGTTTTTCCAAACTGATCAAAATTTCAATCTATTTCAGCCAGCAAAGTTCAAAGGAGTTCTTTTTTAGCAATCCCATTTTTAGACAATGACCATCAAAAAGTCAGTGGAAAATGACTAGTACTGATGGATTGAAGAGATAAATTTAACCCTCACTGAAAGGAGACACTATGTCCACAATTTCCCATTTGAAATATTGGTACATAACCAAAACTTTGGTCTTTTCACAAAGTCAAAGCAAAACATCTTTTGTTTAAAAGATGAACAATGATAACGTATAGTCATCCAATTTTACTGTAGAAGTAACAAAGAATTTTTTCTTAAAGGCTACAAAGGAAATATTTTCAAGGAATCAAAGAGAAATTTCACATATCTTTTGAAGAAGCAATCAATGTACAAGCAGCAAAAGTTTTCAGATTGCTACCATACGTGGGTAGTAAACCGAGAATCCTACTTAAAAGAGAGATGGGAAAACCAATCCGACTGCCATTTGATGAGTTGCTACATAAATTGTAAGCGGGTTCAAGGGGACCATGTTAATAGACATACATCATAAAGCTTCATCTGGCATCATCCATTTATGATATTGAGATAATCATGCTACCTTGCAGTTTAATATTTCTCTCGAACTAACCAAGACATGGATATCCAGCAGACATTTGTTAGAGAAGCTACACACCGTACACAGACCATTTGTGATCACCCTGGATCAAGACATGATGCATCGATAATATTGTATGTCCGTGTATTTTAAACTGTTAACTTGGAATCAAAATAATCGAGACATGGAGGCAACAACTAACCCATTTGCAACCCAAGCTAGATCTCTTTCCTTCCATGCCATGCCCCTATCAGTTATCCATTCACATATTTGTCAAGGAATATGACACGAGCACTAGTTCCCAGACAAGCACATCAGGGATGTGCTCAGACAGATCCAACACAGGGGCAAGACTTCCACAGTCCTGCCCCCATGTTTTATTTACTGGCACTCTGGTCCACCTAAATCGAGCACTGCACGTTCCCTTAATCCCGAATTCAACCCCAACCAGAAACAGATTAGAGCCCTTTTCACAAGAAAAGAAAGAAATAGATTAGAGCAGAATAAGAGTTTCATGCAAACCATGCGAATGTTGGATAAGATCATTTCCAGAACTTGTGAAAGGCGAACCATTAGCAGAATTTGTTGGGAAAAGAATTCGCTCTCTCTCACCATTTTCATCCCTTGATTCTGAGGTTGGTCCTTGCAGATGGGAATCCAGAACTGGATGCTGATTATGGACAACTGAGGTATTCGGATACCTTTAGCTATTCGGAATCAACCTTGTTGGAAAGAACAAGTAGCGGAATCAACCTTTAGCTATTCGGATGATCTCGTTGCTGGGAAAAAGTGGGAAAAAGTGTTAGGAAACAACAAACTTCAATCTCAACAAACCACGCCCTTGAGCAGATGCATATATAGAGGAGATGAACTCTTACCTCCTACCATAGCAAGGGGTGCCGAGGATGATGTCGGCGGCCATTGGACAGAGGTGAGAAGCGACGAACCGAGGATGCAGTAGCGGACGGTAGAGGAGGCTAAGGACGGTGGAGCCAAACAAGCACAGGGCGGAGGAGACGCGCTTGGATAGCGCCACTGCGAAGGGGAACCGTCAGTCGAGGGTAGCAAGCGCCGACGATCGAGAGAGGCGCACAGAGATTGAGGGAGGCGGAGATGGGGCGGAGAGGGGAACTGCACGCGACAGTTTGGAGGTGAGTGGTGCACGGCTGAGGGATTTGAGGAGTTGACGTTGCGGCGATGGGTTGGGGGAGGGTTTAGGGCGCGAGTGTGGAGCAGTGCGCGCGCGGTTGGGAATTTGAGAAAATTTTGAGGAGTTTACGGCGAGGGTAGGGGTAGGCGTGTGCGGTGGTTTTTTCAGTCGAGAGATGAATTTTAATTAACTTGAGATGATTTAATATATCTATCTCATATTAGTGTTTTTAAAGATTATTATATTACAGCGAATGTCCGTTAATTTTCTTTTTAGTTACAGGTGTTTTTTTGTCACAAAAACTTTGGTGATATATTTCGAAGAGTGATGTAATTATAATCACAAAAAATAAAAGTTGTCACGACAAAGATATGGGAGGATTGTAATTTTAGGTAAATTAAATAAGAAAAGAGGGTGAGATTTTTTGTCGAGGGATGGTTATGAGACAAATTTTCGTCTAAAGTGTTGGGTTGGGGGGAGGGAGTAGGGGAGGTTAAGATTATGATTTGCAATGTTATATTAATATCTCTTATTTTTATTTTTAGACATTTTAGTAAATCGTCACAAAAAAATTTATTTTTTAGATACTAATGTTTACCGTGATAAATATCTATCCCAAAAGATATATTTTCTTGTAATGAGTTTCAATTTACCTTTTCCCTATTTATGTTATTAAAAAAATATTGAAGATGAAATAGTAGCCTCATTTCATCTACATCAATTTGTCGTTCGAAAAAAATATTATAACTGCATAAGTAAAAATTGCTACTAAATCAAATATTATAATGGTAAATTTATTTGCCACTAATGCTAATTGTCATTTTACAAAAATATTATAGTGGCATAAGTAACAATTGCGACTAAATAAAAGACTATAGTGGCAAATATATTTACCATTAATATTAATTGTCATTTGACAACAGTAATATAGTAGCATAAATAACAATTGCTACTAAATTAAAGAAGCAAATATAATTGCCACTAATACTAATTGTTGCTTGACAAAATGTTATAGTGGTAAATACAAAAAAATTGCCACTAAAAGTGAGTAATTAGTGGCAAATGCATTATATGCATTATCTAATTTGCCACTAAAGGCTATTTTTTTGTAGTCAATTAAAAATCAAATCCAACACCTTGGATTTATTGCATGACACCTAATTTAACGATTAAAACCTCGAATAGCTTGATTAAACTCAAATAAACCCGAATTGACTCCAAATTGCGAAATTGGGCGTGAAACACAAATCTTAAAGAAATCAAGCAATTCGAGACAATAAAATCAGATCAAGGGGTCCTTGTGAGTTTATGGAATGAATGGAAACCCCCAAATGAATTTTAGGTGTAAATTTGTTGGAAACCAAGACTTCAGATCTGAACTTAACCTTAATGGATGGGTGGATGATGAATAAAAATGCGAGGGAAATCAGAAAGTGGATAATGAGGCAATGAGAAAGATAAATGAATCAAAGTGAAAGCGTGGAAAACTTCTCCCTGATTTGAATTGATCAGAGAGGTCGAGTCGGCTCTATGCTAATCTACTCCTAAACTAAACTAATTCGGATCAGATCAGCTAGTGATTACTATTCTAACTAATCTAAACTAAACTAGAAAACAGTAAATCTAGCTATCAAAGCAGGAAAACTATCTAAGGGAAGAAGGTGACTCTATGGGATCTACAGCCGGCGGTTGAAGAGGATGAAATGGGAGGAAACTCTAGTGAAAGAAGGAGACTCTCATGGGCCAGCAGCCGGCTGCTAAAGGCAATGAACGGTGGGAGAAAGTCATCTCTTTCACTGACCACCAAGAAAAGGAGGGAGTTGCTGGAAGGGTAGACGACAATCAACTCAGTGAGGAGTCGATGGTGTGCACACGAGCTATGGAGGTGCTTAAGTAGACGCTTCATTGATTGGAGTCACTGCAATGGTGGAATCAAACACCTAGGGCTTCAATGGTGAGATGGAGAGAAGAGGAGGGCGTGAAGTTTCAAAATGAAATGTCACCATCAGATGGGATCTAGGATAGGAGGTGATTCTACGCGCAAAGGTGCTGGAAAAATAAAAGAAGAATGGCCCTAGGATCATGGATGTAGGAGAACAACGGCTGAGATCATGCGAGTTCAACGGTGTGGACAGTGCACCACAGCTGCAGGTCTTTTGGAGAATTTGTGAAGAAGCCCCTTCAAGCGAAACGGTAGAAGATTTGCTCAGAGACTCATAAGTGAAAGGAAGTAGTACAGAGCGGTCCCTAGGTCATGCAAAGAGGTCCCTAACAGCTTGCAAATAGGTCCCTGGATGGTTTTATATATGTGAAGAAAATGTTATGACCTGAGGACCTAGATGTAATATAATGATTGCAAGGTCCTAATAATGTCCAAATGCCATGAGATTTTTATGAGAGCTTAATTGAACATTTAAGAGTATGATTTCACTTTTAATTTGAACTTTTGAACTCAAAAATATGTTTAGTTTGCAATTCGATCACCAAATTACACTTTAGAATAAAATATCTCAATTTTTGACCTAATTTTATGTTTTTAACACATATTTGTTGTTTTAGGTTATTTCTCACACTTAACACTTTTCATGTGTTAATTATGTAGTGTTTAACCTAGTTTCTAACTTAACTTGGGTATTTTAGCTATGATGAGCCACATCTCATCACGTACATATTATTTTTTATTTAAATGAATGGATGTGGGGTGTGCCCACTTGTGTAGAAATTGTAAAAGGTTATCTCGTAGAGTATAAATTTTACCTCAATGTATATGAATAAAACAGAAAACCGCTTTAATAAACTTCAAAGGAACTATGAGAGGAAATGCAATGACAATGATAAAGAACGTCTATTGATTTTTGATATTAAAAGAAGGTCTATTCTTCGTATAGAATACAAACTAATTTCAAAAATTGACAGACGTTGGGCACATCTATATATTTTAAAGTAAATTCTAGATATTGATCCATTCTACGAGGAATTCGAACGATTATCTCATTCAAATTCATCCGAATTGACTTCTTGGATTGGTTCAAAAAGCGTGTTAATCAATTGAAAGAGGATAAGGACCTACGATGGATACTAGATTATGCACATTACCACTCTGGGTATATAATAAGTGGGTTCAGATTCAGAATAAAAGAAATTGATAATATAAAGGTTATACAACAAGCTGAAGTTGTTGATACTAATCTTACCATCGGTCCAGATGGATACTACGGTGAAATCCATGAAATTGTGGAGATCAGTTTCGGATATAATCGTAGAGTTGTTTTATTTAAATGTCATTCGTTTGATATTTTTAAAGATGACACTAGTTTCAAATTTGACAAGAAACATAATTTCTTGAGTTTAAATCGTAATCGTCAAATTCTTTAGTCTTCTAAACCATTGTTTCACACCCCTGATAATTGCCAAAGAGGTTAGGTTATACCAATAAAAATAGTACCACAGAATTATTTTGACACACAATCTGAAGCATATCAAAAATTAACGAAAGGTTATATAGATTCAAATGCAATAGATGTGGATATCTAAGGTTAATAACAATTTCTTTACTCTGTTTCATTTTTGTTTTACTTATGCATTTTGTATTTCACGTTTCTGTACTTCCTTTGTGTATTTGTTTCATTATAGGTTTATGTTACGACCCGGTTCCCGAATCCCTACAGGACTCGAGATCGGCTCGACTCGACTAATCCCAAAACCCAGTCATTCAATAAGAAATAACTGAAAAGCAGGAAAATAAACCACATTCACTATGCAATGTAACTAACATTAAAGGTGTACAAGCAGTAAAGAAAAGTAAAAGCTACTAATCAGTACATACCACCACAAACAACAGGAAAGTAGAACAAAAGTATAGTAACAGAAACAATAAACAAAAGTCTAAACTCACTAGCAAAAAAGAGAGTACAACAACAGTACTAAAACTATTGCTAAGCTCGACTGAACCCAGCACCCTCTGCAGCCGGTAACTCATGCTGCTCAACTCCTAGACCTGTAAAGGGTTATGAGAAAACGGAATCAGCGAACGTTGAGTAGAGTGGTAACCAGACCATCTGAAGCAGTGAAAACTAGCAGGTAAATTTATCTTTTCCAATTATTTATTTTACAAGTAATTTCCTTTCACCCCATTGGTTTACTTTCAGATTTCTTTCTTGATTTCACATGTTCCTCGTGGGAACAATCTTGATTGCAGTCTTTTCTAAAGAGTAGAAGGCACACATGGTGCTCTCCTGACCGACAGAGTCCCCTGCGGTAGTCCTACACCCAGTCAACCACCCCGAGGCCACAGACAGACGTAGCGGTGACTATGGCACGCACAATAAGCGCATGGGTAACTACCCTGCACTGGCACGCGGTCAGTCGTTTCCGCTAACGGGTACGCCCAAAGTACAGCACGGAACAATATAGAGCCTAGCCCTCTCAGAAATAAGGGTCTAGGCCCTAAGAACCAAATAGGGGTCTCACCCCTCCACAGTCCGCGCACCCTCGTCTGACTACCCCAGTTTACCTAGAGGGCCTAACAAGTCGGTGTAGGGTGGCTAGCTGAACCCCGCGTCCCGTGGGGTGGCTAGCTCCCTCCTTACACTAGTAGCTCTCCTCGGTACCATGTACGCGAGGGCCAACAAAAGTCGGTGTAGAGTGACCAATCCTAACCCCGGGTTCTAACCCAAGGGCGGCTAGCTCCGCTCTACACTAAAAAGGGGACAGTCGCTCTCCTTGGTACCACGTACTCAAGAGCCAACACACTTCCCATCCATATTCCAAGCTTTTCCATTTAAACACAGGAGCTCTACTCCTAACTCTCCGTAGGGTTCATGCTCATGTTCACTATATTATTCTAATCCAAGTTTCATCATTCACGATTCGGTTCTCGTTTATACACATGCAGCTCGTATTTCCACAATTTAACACATGCAATAAGTGATATCACAAGTAACTGTTTAATTATCTCAAGCAGCTCATATTTTACCAGACAGCTCGTATTCATTAATAGGCAGTTGCTAACAATTCAGCTCATTCATTCATAAATATAGTTTCAATCACGCAAGCAAGCGGTTCAACCGTTTCTCGTCCTAGGGTTCATGCAACATCCTAGGTTTCCAGTTATCTAATTTTCATAGATGCATTCATATTTTATAAGTAGAATAGGGGGAAACCACTCTACCAGACAATTTGGGAGTACTGAGGGCTCGAACTGCAGGCCCACGTGCCTTTGCAAGCCTTAGACACGCAACAGGTCGAAGTCCTATACCAAGGAACACACCACAATGGAAGATTTAGAACAGTGTATAAAGGTTTCTAACATGTAGAGGAATTCACAAGGAAACCACAGATACTTCATTTGCGTAGAACGGATCCCGATCGGACCCTAAACGGGTCAAAAACATGTCTGCAGACCCAAATCAGACGTCTGGAAACAAGTTCAGACGTCTGGAAACAAGTTCAGACGTCTTAAAAGTCATCAGAGACTCACCTCAAGCTCCTGTGATGAACTCAAATGTCCAGGACTCCGCTGCGACCGTTTGGAAGCAGTTCCAGATGTCTGACCAGTCCTCCGGTCGTTTGGGAACGTCTCCGGTCGTCTGGTAAGCTGTCTAGATGTCCGAAAGGTGTGGAAGGGCGTGCCGCGCACCTTCCCAAAGCTACTCCTGCGCACGACAGAGCAGCTCGCCACTTTTAGCCAAGCAAATCACACTGCGGTGCGGCCTGCATGGCCACAACCGTGAGGAAGACGTACCTTCGCGATACACTCGCTTTCAGACGTCTAGTGTCGATGCCAGACGTCCAGCCAGTCGTCTGGAAGGCCCTCCAGATGTCTGATACTGGAAAAACTCCAGTACCAGATCGTGCTCCTGCACCTCCAGTGGAGCAGTAATTGGGACCAAATAATGTTAAGAGGATAGCCCCCTTGGCTGCCCACCATGGTCCCATGTGTTCCTTCTTCTCACATTCATTTTTCCATGTGTAAGGGAGCAAGGTGGGAAGAAAAAGGGGGCAATTTTAGGACTGATGTGGGGGTGTTATTAGGTATGAAAATAGACCTAAATAGCAGGTGTTTAGACCCCTAATGAAGTTTAGGGATAACCCTTTCGCTGCCCAGGAAATCATCTTAGTTTGGTGTCAAGTCTCCTCTCTTCGGTGAGGAGAGAGGGAGCGGTTGGAACAATCACGTGCATGGTACTAGTAGACGGTTTTAGGAGTCATGTTTGACCTCGGCAGTGGTTTTACAAGTGAGGTCAATGCTGACGAGGTGGGACCATCCGTGCGTCGTTGAAGTGCACGAGTTATGGGCAGTTTTGCCAAGTAGAGTGTTTTTCCACCTTTTGCTGGTAGATAGGACTAGTTTTACCTACTTGTTACTTATATGCCATGAGAATGATGGATTGAATATAATTATCTACTTCTATATTTGATTTACGAACATGAGATGTAATACATGATTGTTGTGCTTGATTAAATGAAATATGCTACCTATTACATATGTTCAATAAATGATATATATATACACCTGTGGCATGATATGGAATCAAAATAAATATGAATATTGTTGTTTGTTCCCCATGGAAATGATATGGTGTGATATAATCATTATTGTTTATGCTAAATTGAATTGAGATAAGAGAATGTTTGCATGTTAAATGTTCTTGTAGTTAAGATATATAGAATATGATATGCTGAACCATCACTGAACCATAGGAATACATATAGTATAACATAGATGTAAAGACATCGATACTTTGATTCATATATGAAACAAACAATGGTAGAGATGTGATTTTGAAGCCATAATTGGTTAAGGATTACATAATTGGAAAGTAATGTGCACATAACAACTCGAACATAATTACATGTTGGGTGTAACATGGGTAATCATAGATATATGAATCATGTTTTGGTGAACACTTGGATATCCATGAATGGAATGAGAATGGAATGATGAGATGATAATTAAGGAAAGGATTAGTAAGTGATTATGATGGTGGCTTGTAAAAGTCAGGAAAATGACAATGTTATGGGACCCATGAGATGAGTTAGAAATGAGAAAAATGTGAGGATAAGATGATAATGAGATGGAAACTTGGTGCATGTGAAGCACCTAAGTATATTAACGTGAATCATGTTGTACATGGATAAGAAATGGACATTGGTCTAGGACCAATGGGAAAATCCTATGAACCGTTGGCAGTGTACATGCCAAGGATACAATATGGGTGTGGCCATGATTGGCCGAGATAATATTGCAAATGTTGTGAGATGTACCACCCAGGATGACAGGGGGACATGTGATGTGCTGCAAAAATTTCACAGGAAAAAGGGATGTTGGCGCACAGGGTCCTACTGTGGTGCCTTCCCATTGATAAGAAAACGATTTAAAACATATTTGTATGGATAGCATAGAAAGGGTAGAATGAAGGTAACAACTAAATAGATTAAGCCTGGGAGTTAGGATGCACCCCATGGCAACCTGGTGAGGTAAGAGTCCCAGAGGGTTTTGGTTTTGACAGTACAATGATTGTGCACTTTGTGATGTACTAGAGGCATAGGTTTTTCGGTGCATTGGCCAGCTTGGCAACCTCAGGAGGTGGGGGCCTACTTACCCCATTAAGTGCTAGAGTAGGTGAAGGTTGGGAGGTTGGGATTGGCCCCCTGGCATTTCCATTAGAACTTGCTCTAGACTTAGTGACCCAGGTCCAGTGAAAACTAAATTAAAAAGGATACCAGGAAGATGAACTTGTTGAGAAATGTAACGATACCTTGAGGATGCATACTAATGAAGGAATGGGTGATCTATGTATAGTGGGTACACTTAGATAGGTGTTGCCAGCCTTGTACTTGTTTTGGCTATTGTAGTAGAGGTTCCTTACCTTAGTGGCACTTGCACTTATTGTTATGCTTCCCTATTTTACTTTTTTGTGCCACTTTTACTGTCTTTTGCTAGCACTCTACTGAGCATTTGCTCGTAACTCTATTTGTTCTGTCTACCAAGTGAATGAGGTTTTGGTGGAGAGTTTGCAGAGTAGCAAATTCTCGGACTAGCGTCAATACCGTAGATTTCTCTTTTTCTTTTGCAGTAGTTATTGCCATGTTTCCCTATAGGGGAGCTTGTTTTTAGGTTTCTGTGATATATGCCCCATGAAGTTTGTTATGAAAGAATGTCATTTTATTTCCTTTGCATGCTAGATGCATAATTTTTCTTTTCAGTACCAGTCCTTTATATGTTTTAATTGTGTTCTAATGTATATTGTTATTTATACACATGTTACTTGCTTAGTAGTACTAGTCATATGCAGTATGGAATGGGTAATATTCGTTGGATGACAACGGTCTAGGGGACAACAAGGTGGGACCTAGTCTGGTGCAGGTCGGGTCCCAACACCAGGCTCCCTCCCAATCACGTTTTCTACGACCCGGGGACCTGGCACGATCTCATGATATCATATATGCGGGGGGGGCGGGGGGGGGAGAAGGGGGAAGGATATTCCTCCTACTAAGCTAGAGCAAGTACCAGTTGATCCAGATTATCAACCAGAGTTGTGGGCATCAAGGAGGAGGATGAGGATGAGAAAGATGAGGTGGAGGAGAAAGGGAAGGAGGGGGAGGATGAGTAGGTTGAGAGTACGTCCCCAGTACATGTGGACCCAAGCATGGCAGGTATAAGTACTGGTAAGAACTCCTGTACTTTTAATAAGTAATTTACTTTTATATTTTAGAACTTATATATTTGATATATATAATGAATATGATTAATGTCTATGCAGGTAGGGTAAGAGGAGGACATGGAAGACAAAGTGTCTAGATCTCCAGCGTATCTCCAAGGGCTTGAGAATAACGATCAGGCTTAGAACCACAGGAGAGGTGGAGAATTACTCGAGCTTCATCGGTCAAGTGGGCACAATGGTGAAGTCCGTTGTGCCACTTTGCTACTTTGACTAGAGGAGGGTGCCTGCAAAGCTGAAGAGGCAGCTCCTCCAATAGTTGGAGGTAATGTAATAGATCTTAAATATTACTTTACAACTTCATCTTAAAATTATTTTTATGTAAGATTTATATATTTTCTCAAAATAAATGTAGGTGAGCTACGATTGGGGTGACAACCCCAATGCCCCCCGGTATATCCTTTAAGCACACCGCCAAGCTCTATAGAGAATGGAGGATAGAGACCAAGAGAAAAGTAAAAATTTTTAAACATTTACATGTTTATTATGCACATGATTATTTATTATCTCTAACATTTTATATTTGGTATTTAGTTTTTTTCGTACAGGTTGTCTGAGGAGGCAATGGAAAATTGCCCTCCTGATGTCATCCCTAAACACTAGAAGAAGGCATGCGTGCATTGGTTGAATCCCAAAGTGGGGGTTAGTAATTGATTCTCTGTTTATATCAATCTCATATATCTTAAATTCATAATAAAAGATCAATTTATTTAGTAACTTATATGTACTAGTGATGCGTCGACTGAAAGAGCGATTCTTGTTTTCGATGAATTTTTGCACATAAAATGTTGCATCGTTATAGTTCGTTGCATGGTAGAAAATCACTTTTCAAAACATCTAATATTCGAATTCTAACCATGATGGATTAGGTTGTCTCCACAGGGAGGAACAAGCCAAATTAACTCACAATTTTATCAAAACATGATGATTAGGTATTTGCCCACCATTATAGAATAATGGGTACATATGTAAGGCTAATTGATTGGGGAGATAGATATGCAATCAGATAATCCAAAGAAATACTAAGAACTCAAGGGGGTGACTACAAATTCATCCACTATATATTTAACGAATAAAATTCATCAAAACTCTCGGCAATGGCAATGAATGTAGATAAAAATTCAACCTGAGAAAGAGCTTTTGTTGTGGAGGCTCATGTGCACGGGGGGGGGTCGTCAGCCGTTTGCTTTGGTGGAGGGGGTCCACCAAAGGAGAGGAGTTTGATGGCGGTGACTGCGAGCACTGAGATGGCTAGAGCTGGCAACCGAAGGCTAGGCGGCCGAAGGTGCGTGAGCAGCAGCCATGAGCAGCCTATTGCATTGAAGGAGGGGCATGGTTGGCGATCACGGCTATCAGGAAAGGCGCAGAGGAGTTTGGTCATCGACTTGGTGGTGTTAGCATCGAGGAGGAAGGTTGATGGAGGCCGATTGGCGTTGCTGCTAGCTATGGCTTTTTGGGTTCTTTTGAGCAATGGAAGGGCGGAATAAGGGATGGATTAAAGGATAGGAGGAGATAAGGGAGTAGGCTGTGGGTTTTGGGGTTCGGGGGAGGGTTGCGAGGGGTGATGGTGGTCTATAGTGAGGAAGGTGATGAAGGTGAGGGAGAGCAAGGAAGGACGGCGGTGGTGTTGGGTTATGTTGAGTTGCAGGTGGTGGTGGTGGTGGTGGGTCACATAGAGAAAGAAGAGGAGGAAGAAGAAGGGAAAGGGTGTGGTTGGTGTTGGCGTGGGTTGGCAGTGATGGTGTGAGTGCTGTCACCACGCACACCATGGCAGCGGGAGGACGACGGGGATGTTGGCTTCAATCCACAGTACGCGTTGCGGCCATGGTGAAGGCTTGATTTCACGGTGCCCACCTGCTGCACGGTGGTGGCGAGCGAGAAGATGATTGGGCTCCCATGCAATTGGTTTCTTTTTTAAACAACAAATCCTCGATTCGTTTTCTTCCGCTAAGAGTTTCTCCAACCACTCGGCGAAAATCATGAGCGGTTGGGATGCATAGAGAGATAAGGCATGTTCGGCGGTGGAGATTCTGGCGGTAATGTCATCAGACGTCCAGATTGAGTTTTGGACATCTTAAAAATTGAAATTCGATGGCTGTATGTGCATGTCTCATTTGCAAATACTGACTTCATGTTTCAATAATTCTTACATCTAGCCTACTTCCACCAAATAAGTTATCATAACCATATGTTATTAAATGTAAAATTGGCACATAAAATTATACGCAGACTAAAATAAATTATCATTTAACTCTTAAGCAATTAGAACTAAATACATATAATTAAAGAATACTTAGGCTAAATATTAGTCCAATAAATTAGACTCATCACCCATGCTTCACTACGGGAGTTTATAAAACTTTCGTATATCCAACTATAAATATATTCTCCATATCCAAAAATATTTACTCTAATTAAAAAAGAAGTTAACAAAAATTTCTAGCAAAATTTAAAGTATAATTTAATTTTTATTTGCATTGAATTTGATAATTTAAAGAATTTGGGATTCTAAAAGCATTGCCCATTAAAAAGATACGGATCAAATTGATTAGAGAGATATATGTTATAGGAGATCGGAAAAAATAAATTCACTTGAGACATTTCATTTTTATGAAAAAAAGTGCATCCCTAGACTTTTAAGATTCATACCATAAAATTTTTTATTCAAGTTCAATATATTGAACAATGTGCTTTAAGTACCCTTAAGCATATTTGGATGAAATGATAATTGAAAAAATTATGATTAATTTGTGTGAGGGAAAATTATCATATTATGTAATTCTTAATGAATCATGGTGCCATATATTCAATTTAGAAATGTGAGAATGAGTTAACTTACTAACCCATTAATTGTCGTTTCCTATGATAACTTTGTTATTTCATGCTTCCAAATAAAGAAAAAGACAATAATAAATACATGGAGATTAGACATGTGTTGTGGAAACAATTTTTATATTGAAAGGTGGGGGAAGTTCTCTGAATTTAAGGGAGGATTTAAGCAGCATGGAGAGATAGCCTAAATAGTATCTTGATGGGATTTCAAAGGAGTAGGATTTTTAGAGGAATAATCTATTATCTGTATAACAATGGTGATTTCATGTTATATCCCTTTGAATTTTTTTAAAGTTCATATGTTTGTATGTTTATATATTTTCTTTAAATCCATATGTTTGCATATCCATTTTTTCCCTTTGATTTTTAGTTTAAAGTCCATATGATATCCATTCTATACTTATGTTGTGATTACGATAAATCATTTAATATTTCAATGTATGTACATATGTATTATATTAAGTCTGTAAAGTCATCTTTCTCCTTGATAATTATAATACAAAGATTACTATTATTGAAACAATGCAACTAACTCCATTACTTAGAAATTTAAAATAATTTCCATTGAACTCTGCATCTATATTTTTTTGCATTGTATTATATGCATGTGAATACCGCCTAAATATAGAAATATATGTAAACATATGAAAGAAATCTATTTCTATCTATGCATATATTATATAGAAAATATCCATTTAAATAGAGAATTTATAAATTAAAATTATTAATCATATGAAAAGTTAGTTGCCGTTGATTGATCCTATTAGGAAATAAGCACTTTCTCCTTAATGTTCAAATTTCTGTTCCTTGCTGATTTCAATCACATAAAGACACAAAATTGGAGCCTTATGGGATCAAGATGCATGTAGGGGATGAGGCTCTCACTTTATCTTATTATTTGTGATTTTTTTTTCTAATGGTAACTGCAAAAGGGAATACAGATTTATATAGATATAGAAATGTTGACCGCTTGTATTGACAATACTTATACCCTTTTTGCCCACCTCGTGCATGATCGGAGAGGAGAGGATATCAGGAAACCATAACCATTTATTGATATAAGCAACAATTAGACTCTTAGGTATTGTTTGTTTGGCGAGTTTGTCACCGCAATCCTCCATTTGGGGGGCAATAATCCCGAGGTTGTTCTATATCGGGATTGAGCCCTGAATCACGGGATAAGATCATCCCAGGGGGGGGTGGGATTGTTTCATCCCGCCTTCAATCTTGCGCTTTATATAGTTTTATCCCTCTATCGGGATAATGTAAACCCACCCACAATCCCGCTCACATTACTTCGGTTGTTGGGAGAGAAATGGCGATGGCGAGCTCTAAAGATGCCAGCGTGGATCGACGATTTTCGAAGAAGCAAATATGTAAGGAGTCTTGCTTTTGTTGTGAGACATACTCCTTTCTCCTGTAAGGCTATATTACGTTGGCAAGAAGTGTACCCATCTTTGCTTTATCTTAGGTGGTAAAAGCGGTGGGTCAATTTGAATCCTTCCCCATGTATGGATGAGACTTGAAGATCTTGTGGAAGATTATCTGACTTCGTAGGTTTGTCTGATGGGAACGTCGATGAGCTATTTGCACGCTTCTGACATGTCCCTTGGAAGGTGCATGAGACTAATGCAACAGAGGTCTTTTTCTTTATATAAAAGGAATGGCCATCTTAGGTATTGGATGGTGCTTCTCATTGCTGTTTTAAGTTTGATGAGCGATGAGAGGAACGAGGAGGGAGGTTCTATAGAAGGTATTGACTAAGTAGATGTGGAATTTGTGTTCCTTATTTTTTTGTAAGTTTTTCATTCATGTGGTGTTGATAATCGATTTTAGGCTTACTGCAAAGGTTGGCTATTGCCTTGACTTTGCTGGAGATATTTGTCAATTATCTCCATTTCAAATACTCTTTAATGTAATTTGCATAAGGAATGTTGAATACACTAGTGGATTGGAACGTACCATAGACGGTAAATGGTAGTCCACCAGTGTATTGATGAAATACGAGGGTCACCAATTTGGAATACACCGATGAATGCATAAAACACACCAGTGTCAATCCATCGGTGGATTGATACAATATGCTAGTGGATTTAGACAATACATTAGTGGATGATTACAATACACCAGTGGATGAGTACAATGCAATCCACTGGTGGATTGTCTAAATCCATTGGTGTATTGTCTAAATCCCCCAGTGTATTGTCTAAATCCCCCGGTGTATTGTCTAAATCCACCGGTGGATTGCATTAATCCACCGATGGATTTTGACAATACACTAGTGGGAAATGGGAACCCACCGGTGTATTTTATAATCCACCAATTGATTTAAGTCATCAGGCGATGGTTTATGTTAATCGGCATCTTCCATTCCTTTAACTTCCGGTAGTAAGAAGGCAAAGAAATGGGATAATGAGACTAGGCCGAGTTAGTGAAGATTTTGAAGGACCAATATATAAAAGGATGTTGGGATAAGGGTTCACTCACACACACCACGTGAGCTGAGATAGACAAGAAGTTTGTGTTGGCTACGAGATTGCCATACGAGCACAAGCAAATCCTAAATTGATGGAAAGAGTTGAAGAGAAAACATAGGTTGTATGTCCAACTATACAACAAGAGTGGTTGGGGAATTGATCTTGTTAATAGTTGCCCTATAACACCCTCCCTATCTGTCTGGAGTAAGGTAATGGGTTATTTTCAATAAGTAATTTCTCATTCAAATGTTTCACAATTAATAAATAAAGGGGAGGGAGGGGGAGACCCCACCCCCTCAAGGACCCCCGAATTTCTCGCTTGCCATGGAGCGCCTCCGTGAACTTAGCCACAGCCACTCTCCGATGCCAAGTCAAGGTGGGACAACATCAGTGATGCATCCCCCCATGAGGTCGCTATGCGCGTCTGGGCATGCCACGGGGATCGATCCCGCGCACCCCGCATAGGGAATGCCTTATGGGGAATGGCACGTTCCACAATTAATAAAAGTAAACTTCATCTATTTGAATGACTTGTAGCTCCCATCAAAACTTACTGAATTACATGATAGGCCTTTCATATTCTTTGAGGATGTCCACAAAATCGTTGGTGAGGATATCACAACCGGAGAGCACGCAATGTCACCCACCAACCCCGATTACGTGATGGAACATATTGAATATTCCCATGAGGATGTGGGTTCTTTTGATCAAAGACAAAATATGGTTAATTTTGAAATGGGTAGCACGTTCATACCTTATGACCTGAAGGTTGCTGACAACATGTGGACCTTGTTTATGAGTCAACCTTTTGTAGGGAATTCGGTAAATGATACCCTATATGTGTGCAGTAACCCTTCACCGTACTCGGATGTCCTAACAAAAATGTATGCAGGTGAACCTCCACCTCCATCATGTGAACCACAAGGCTCGAAGTGTGCTTCGGAGGGGACTAGTATAAGTGGGGGAAAGCATAGGAAGAAGGGGGCATCAAGTGCAAGTGTTTCAACAGCTTCAATGGCGAATGAGTTTATTGAGTTGATGAGGGCGTTGGTGAAGCACCACATAACCCCAGCACCAAGGGTTGATCACACCACAAATGAACTTCGTGAGTGCATGAGGATATTGTGCACGCGAGTGGAAAACATCACACCAGATGATTTACTCGTATTGGTAGATGTTTTCACTCATAGTACGTAGAGGACAATTTTCAAGGACTTCGTGCACTCCGATGTTGAGTTAATTGCATTTCTGCGGAAGTATGTCGGAAGTGATTATGGCTGATCACTTACTCTGACTCATGATGTCAGTTGCTTGATTAGATGTAAGTTTTGGTAAATCGGTTGCAAGTTTGGTTTGGTTTGGTTATTTTACAATGTTTTCTGGTTTGGTAGATCACTTGGTAGATTGGTTTTATTTTACAGTGGAACATTTTGGTATTGTGTTGAACATTATTGGGTATTTGTTTTACTTGTGCTGAATTTGAATGACATTTACATTTTGTGGTTTTCATTTGTAGATATATATGCATTTTGTATATGTGTATAATATTCGATTAAAATGCAATTTGTATATGTGTATAATATTACAGTAGGTATGAATACTGATTGGTGATGCGATCGATCGCGGTTCGTATAAAAAAATTGTTGTTGTTGTAGTATATGTCACAAATACAAACCATTGTCGCGTTAATTTTATTTAATTACATAATTTTTACTAGTTTATTTCAGGTCGTTCATTTGGAGGGAGTTATTGATATACATCATTCTCTAATCCAACATTATTCTTTAATTCCAAAAAGATCAATTTTATATATAATCATAAATGAATGAATTAACAAATAATCAATGAATGAAATAATAACTTAATTATGTACAAAAGAATTAACTAAAATGCTTGCAAACACCTAATTACAAACAAGCATCAAACATTATACTTATATACTATATACTATCTATTTATAACTTATAATACTAATATTTACATATATATATAATAATAAGTAATTCTATATACTGTACTAACTTAACTTAATATACTAATGTATACAGTAACATATATATTATTTACAGTGATAGATAAAATGTCACCGAACCTTAGGAAGACTATGTACAAATCCTAAGGCAAAAATAGGGTCTGTAGTGACGTTTATAGTGACACTAATTATATTTACAGTGACGAATACTTCTGTCAGTAAAGCTATACTGTTGTTTATATTCATATATAGCTCAAACAACGTCTATATTATGTATACTTAATATACTTATACTTATTATTTACAGTATACACTTATATATACATACTACACTATATACACTATACAATACAACCATACTTCTTTTCTTTCACTCTTTCTTCTTTTTTTTTACTGCTCTCTTTTTCTTCTTAACACTAAGTCTTTTCTTCTCTCAACTTCTCTTCTTCTTTTTCTTCTTCTATCTGTTTTCTTTTTCAACACTTAGCCATATTGTGTGTTCTCTCTCCTCTCTTCTCTTCTCTCCCTTAACCCTCCATTAAGCTCTACTTAGTTCAAAAATAGGTTTTAAGGTTGGCAAGTGGCCTTTTCGAGTGATACACAGCACCCTTAACGGGTGGGACCAGACCTCTACTAGGGCCACCCTAATTCGTTTAATTACCAATTAATACCGGTTTAAGCGTAGAATCGGGTTTAATCAAGCCCTCGCACAATGTCGGGCCCTCGACCCACACCGCACACCAACATCACAAATTAACACCATGACAAACATATGTTCGGATCAAAGGAAGGGGTAAGGGTTATGTTGTGCACCAATCGCATAATGACTGAAGGGATAAGAAGACAAAATCGTCTTATAGTGCTACAAGCGCTCTTCGCCACACGATGTAGTACTATGTTTAGCGCTACCCAGTGCTGAAATCCAGTGCAGTCGTGCTAATTTTGGGATTTTAGCCCTTGATTTGAGGGTCATAAATTATTAAAATTAAAAATTAAATTATATGATAATAAAGTATTTACATATTACTATATAATTGTACAATTAATTTAGAAAATTAATTATATTTACTGTATAATAAATTAGGCAAAGTTCCCTTTTTATACATACTGTATTTTGGGTTTTATTTCCTAATTACGTATAAATTAGTTAATGTATGGTCTAATTGACCTTATATAGTATTAATATACATATTAAAGTATTTAATAAATATTTTATTATATTTTACAGGTTTTATTTACATTTAACTACCTATTTTCACGTCATTCTACATATAAATTAGATTTAAATAGTATAATACATTATAAATATAATTAAATTAGCTTAATTTACTTAAAATACATTAATACAAATATACAGTATGAGTTAGTTTAGTTTTAACTTAAATTAATAATTTATTTTAATTTAATCTAATAACTTAACTAGTAACTTAATAAATTAATTATTTATTCTATATATATAATTAAATTATGGTACAAGGTTCCTAATGTACATAATATACATATAAATACATATGTACAATATCAGTACTAAATATGCTTATTTATAGAGTTTATTAATTTATATAGCTTATTAGTACATATAAATTAGTATAATTAATAAATAGTTATATAATTAGGCTATGTATAATTTGGGTTAACTTAAATACTTAAATTACATTAGATAGTATATACATAAGTTATTTATACTTAATATATATATATATATATATTTTACAATTTTTACTCATATAGCTTACTATATACCTTATATTTACAAGTATTTACATAGGATACAATGGGTTTTAAAGTATTTTTAGGGTTTTTTTCACTTTTTATGGGTTTGTATATTTTGTGGAGATAGGGGATGAGAAAGAAAGAAATAGATGAGAAAAATGGAGATTTTTTGGTGTTTTGATAGTTGAGTTCTTTTATTAAATTTCATGGTATACTGAATGATTGGTATGTTCTACCAAGTCGGGGGTTCAAAATATCATGAAACTTGGTATACACTTAAAAATATACCTGATCTTCACTAAGACAGGTTTATTTTATTTTTTTGGATTTTTTTATCAAGTTTTTATTTATTTACAAAGTTAGTACATTCCCAACCTTTAAAGAGAATTTCTAAGTGAACCTAGGGCCTAGAATGAAATTCTAATGGTTGGATAGGCAGTGAAATGCCTCAAATATGCTCAACACATGATAAGGAAAGATTAAGAACAGTTAAGCATGAAATTCAACTCATATTTCGATTATTTCTAATTTAGGACAGTTAGGTAAAAATCCTTAGCTGACAGTGAGTTTTAAACAAGATGCAAGAAATCTAAATGAGATTCAAAGACCTTTTAATTACAAGAAAGCTTGCATATAAGATGTACAACATAGTTAACAACAGGTCAGCTATACATTTCTTCAGAGATCAGCCTACTGCCTTAATAATCCAAACCAAACAACCGACTGCAACATGAACTATCAACTGTAGCAGCAGCCATTATCTGCTGCAAATAGTAGCAGACAGCAACTGCAAGGACAATTCTAGACGTCTTAACTTAGCTTAGGTCCTCACTGCAATGTCCAAAGTTCAGAGAAATCATTTGGACTCACAAATTGGCAGATCATACCTAAAATCAGTATGAATTATCCCAGATCAGACTTGATACAGTCTGGTCAGGGATAATTCATATTGAAATTCAAATCATGATTTTCATCAAATTTGGAGTCAAAACTTTTAAAGAAATGTAGCTGCTAAAGCAACACTTTAATGTAATTAGCTGGGATTCAAAGCACACAAAAACCTCTAAAGAGTCTGACAAGGACTGAAAATCACATAAAAACCTCTCTTAGATGTTAAACTCTAAAGGAAAAACCCTTGTCAACATTCTCATTTCAAATCAGATCATAAAAACAGCTGGTCGAACACCTTCTAATCCTATAGATAGCATGTAGAAAGTGTTGGAATCTGCCTAATAAGTTCAATTTGAATCCCAAAGTGTTGAAAACCTTAAGGGATATTGAAAATCCCTTAGGTGAAAATCAAATTCTTAGAAAATACATCCATGAATAAAATCCTTAATAGAGCCTCCAATCAACATAGTTGATCTTCCTTGGCTCTACAAAGCATTCAAAACATTAAAAACCCTCAAAAAGAGCAGATCTAATTATGACTCATCTGAGATGAATTCTGACATCAAAATCATTTCAGATTCATAGCCATTCAGTGAATTACACAAAAATGCCTCAGTTTGCTCAATCAAAGCATTTCAAAACTCAATTAATACAAAATCTTACGATCCTGTGTAAAATCCAAATTCAAAGTAGATCAAACAAACTGATTAAATTTTCAGCTCAGATCAGGGGCCTTTGTGAACAAAATGAAGTAAATGAGAGACCCCTAAAATGGATTTGAGTGCAAATCCTCATCTCAAATCTTGAAAGAAATGAGATGGGGATTTGACTCCAAATGAATGGATGGATTGCGAATAAAATTGCGACGAAATCAGAAGCAAACATGAAAATATATAGAGGGAGAAAAACATGATCAATGTGTGGGTGAATTCGTCCCCTTTGATCTGAAATGATCAAAGGAGGTGAAATTGTGGAATCTATGCTACAACTACTCCTAAGCTACATTACAGTCACGCATCACAGATTAGCTCTAATCTACAACTAAATTCTACTACTAAGCTATCTAACTACACTACAACTAATCTAGAAAGCAGTAAACCTAATCTAATAGGAAGAATGGGACCTTTAGATCTCCACTCGGTGGATGGAGAAGAAGAAAGGAGGGAGGAGATGCTACAATGGAGTGAAAACCCTCTAGTGGAGTTCAGGGTTGCCCTCAGGTGCTACGGAGTCCTTAATGGCGAGGAGAGTCAGAGAGAAGGTGGATTTCACAGCCGGTGGCCGTGAAAATGGGGAGAGGTGGGGATAGTAGCTGGAGAGAAAGAATGATCGCTAAGAGATGTAGGAGGGAGCAATTCCTCGCGCGCACAGCTAAGGAGCTCCTTAAGTAGAAGATCAAGGTGTAAACACTCACCGCAATGGTGAGATTAATCGCAAAGGGCATGGGCGGTGAGGATTTGAAGAGAGAGGCGCGCACACTGCCAAATCAAAAAGCGACCGTTGGATGGGATCTAGGTGAATAGGTAACCACATGCGCCGAATCGTGCGAAGGCTCGATTCAAATCGAGCCACAGATCAAGTGAGACTGGATGATCGATAGCCAGGATCACAAGAGTTCTTCATGTGAACAATGTTCGCATGGGAGCTGCAGGTGGCTAGGG
The DNA here is from genome assembly GCA_037157565.1 of Thalassia testudinum. Lineage (NCBI taxonomy): Eukaryota > Viridiplantae > Streptophyta > Magnoliopsida > Alismatales > Hydrocharitaceae > Thalassia > Thalassia testudinum. The sequence goes on along the minus strand of JAZHRO010000067.1, from coordinate 14,141,800 downwards.
TTCTTTCGGTGATATTGCAGGGTACACCCCTCTAAGAAGGGGTAGAAATATTACAAGAAAGCCCATAAGTGGTTAAAAAGTATAACAGAATAGTCCTTTTAGGCTTGCAGAGAGGTCCTTGCGGTCTATAAATAGATCCTAGGAGGTTTTCTAATGAATGAAATGTAATGTACTGAGGACCTAAATGTAAATATTTAATTTCAAGGCCTTAATGATTTCCAAATGCAACCAAGTTTTTATATAAGCTTAATTGAACATTTCAGAAGTTAATTGCACTTTTGATTTGAACTTTTGAGCTCATTTGTGTGTTCAATTTGCACTTAGATCACCATTTTACATTAATAGAATATCTCATTTAATGACCTAATTATGCGTTTTTAGCACAGAATTGATGTTTAGGTCTTTTTCTCTAATTTCCACACTTAACCCTTTTTATGTGTTAATTTGATATTGTTTAACCTAGTTTCTAGCTTAATTTAGGCGATTTAGTTATGATGAGTCGCAACTCATTACTGATGACCATCGATTCGTTGAGGATGATGACAAGAACAATGGTTTGCCTCTAGCATCGGTTACCATACCTCTTGCAAACACATACTACTTGTCTTTCCACTAGTGAGCTCCGCGACTAAGGCAAAATGATGGAGCTTTGTCAGGGCACGACTAGGTCCACGAAGTGATTCATGGCCACCCGAGTCGTTCAAAGAATGCATATAAGGTAAGAAAGGAGAGCTTCGTTGCGCTTTCTGAATACCTAATGCAACCAACCTTAAAGATTCACAGGGTGTTACCATTAACAAGCAGTTAGCAATATTCCTCTATGTTGTTGGTCAAAATGCCTCAAATAGGAATCTAGTCGAGCGATTCCAACACTCTGGTGAGACGATTTTTAAGAATTTTAATTTAGTATTAGATGCCTTGGTTTCTCTGAAGCGGAGGTTCATACGGATGCCAACAATTCATTCTTCTGTACCAAAAAATATTCGGTCCAATCATAAATTTTTCCCTTTTCTTTCAGGTTGTTATTTTCTTTTGGACAATATTCATTTATGTATTGTTTGCAATTATATCACATTTATTACTTTCATGTGTTGTGAAGGATGTCGTAGGAGCTATTGATGATTGCCATGTATGCACAACAGTTCCATCTAGGGAGCAGGCATGTTTTCATAATCGGAAGGGTTCGACGAGCCAAAACATTATTGCTGCGGTGGACTACAACTTAGAATTTGTGTTTGTGAGTACTGGTTGGGAGGGTTTAGTCTTGGATATGCGGGTGTTGCGATGGGTTGTAAGAAATGGTCTTAACATCCTGAGTGGACGTAGGTTTCTCATGGACCTTAGTTATGCTAACATGGAATCCTTTATTTCTCCCTTTCATGACATACCATATCATTTGCAAGAGTATCAGAATCAAAATAATAGATATCAAAATTACAAGGAGCTATATAACTGTCGCCACGCACAGTTGCAGAATGTTGTGGAGCATGTCTTCGATGTTTTGAAAAAGCATTTCAAGCTTCTTGATGCAAGGCCATTCTATGGGTTCGACACGCAGTGAAAAATCATGACGGCATGTTGCATCATCCACAACATGATAATTCGGTGGAAAGTCGACGACTTCTTGTACACAACACTCGAAGATCCTGAAGACGTAGGGGATACGAAAGTGCGAGATGATCTTGTTGACGAGAATGCTGTAAGAGCTAGGAATTTGATAAGGGATCAAATTGCCCATGCTTTGTGGGCGGATCATCATGCTCAATGACTTCTAAGAAATGGTATCGTTGTTTTAAAATTTTCATTACCGATGTATTATTATTATTTTAATGGAATGGAACTTCACCTAGTGAAATTTAAATTCTCATTTGACCAGTATATTTCGTCGTACACAGATGAAACTCATTGAATATACTAATGTGTTAACGTGACACACCAATGTACTAACGTCACACACCAGTGTATTAATATTACACTGATGTATTAACCAAATACACGAGTGTATTAACATGAAAGACTAATGAATTTCTATTAACTACACTGATGGATTTACATTACTTCACATGTTTCATCTGAGAAAACTTTAAATACATAAATTACCTTTAAAATTGGGAAATAAAAACAAAGGAGTCTATGCAATATAGAAAAGTACGGTATACAAAAGATGGAAGAAATAATTATAAGCTTAATCAACATGTATGTTTGAAAGACCTATAAATAAGTTCATAGACCTATAAAGACTTATAAATAATTACAAAAGATGGAAGAAATAAACAAATATCATACTAAATTAAAGGCTTCAAAAGAATAGCAACGTAAAATGATCGATATTTATGCACATCCTGATCTCGTGTTACAACCATTAGATCCAAACCACGCATAAGGCATTCTATCCAACATGTGACAAAGATGCCATAATCATTGCTTGTGTTGCCTGGCCGAGGAGCCTTCATATAGTGTTGTCGATCCCATCCATTAGCACTAATCCCCTTGCATGTCAAAACTTTTGCCATCTTGTCAAACTGAATACAAAAGCATACCTTCACTACTGACTCATGCTTATTCATAACAATATCTCAACTTGAAGTGCAATATATTCGATACATACCATGTCTTTGCTGTCCTTATGTGTCTGCTGGGGGTAATATCGGGTGTCGCTATCATATTGTATCATTGCTTTACGTCTAATTTCAATAACCACAAGTGTCCAATGGGAGACCTCTTGCATACACAACGGTATAGCTATATATTCACAAGTGTAGAACTCCTCACAGACGTCCTCAATGTAGTCGCCAATCCGGTCATGATTGAAATATTTAACAAAAACACCAAAGTTTGAGTCTAAAAGAAGCATATCGCACTTCATCTTCTCTTGAGCCATCGTGTCTTTGATGGCATCAATGTAAGTAATTACACAACACTATTGCATACATAGTTGAAAAGTTATAAATTTAAACATACCTTCCCATCGGTGAACCCACTATTTTTAAGTAGGGGAAGCATGGACCTTCTCTCAACAAATCTCTTCTCCGATTGCCAAAGAATATCGTCTGGGTTTTTTCTTTGCTTAGTTAACTGATCGATAAGACATCTATCTAGGTCCGAAAGGCACACGGGGATGCCTTTGTTCAAATCTGGTATCTTTTTTAATACCCTTGGCTTCTTGAATTAGGTTGGCCAATACATCAATGTATTATAATAACACATCGGTGTATTCCACTAACACACCGATTCTTCGTGTAAACACACCCGTGCATTGTGGAAACAAATACATCGATGGATTTTACAAACACACTGCTGGATTTAGTAATAATTGGAACATTACCTTCTTTATCATCCTTCTTCTCTTCCTCCTTTGCCTTCTTATCATCCTCCGGATTCTTATCTTCCTCTCTTTTCTTATCCTCCTCCTCATTATCCTCCTTTGCCTTATCCTCCTCCTCATCCTTCTCAGCCTCTGTCTTCTCCTTTCCCTTATCCTCCTCCTCATTTGCCTTCTCCTCCTCTGCCTTCTCCTCCTCATCCTTTGCCATCTCATACTTTACCTTCTTTGTTTTCTCCACCTCTGCCTTGTTCTCTTCCTCTGCCTTCTTTGCCTTCTTCGCCTCTACCTTCTTCTCCTCATCTTCCTTCTTCTTCTCCTCCTCTACCTTCTCCTCCTCCAACTCCTTCTTCTGTTGCTCTTCTTCCCCTAATTCAATATTCTCCCTCTCCTCCTCTTCCTTCCAATCGTCTTCCTTCCCTCCCCCTTCAAAGACTTGACCTTCTCCTCCTCCTCCTCCTCCTTTTCCTCCTCCTTGTTCTCCTCCTCCTCTTTCCCCTGGACCTCCTTCTCCTCCTCCACCTTATCCCTTCATAGATTCATCAATTTCACCCTTAACTGATAATTCTTCACCGACAACTTCTTTATTTTCTTTTTCAGGTACGTCAAGTACCTTTCTTCCACCAAAATTTTCTTCCCCCTCTGGCTCTTCCCAAGAACATGCTCCTCCATCCCAATAGCACCATCACCTCCCTTCCTCACCCCTCCCTCTGACTTCCTCTTCTTCCTATCATCACCCTCATCCTATGAATCATAATTTCGCTTCAAATCCTTCTCCACATAGGGCTCTCCAAATGGTAACTCCCTCAAGAGGGCCTTTGTGGCTGTTTTCAAATTAAGATTGACATACTAGCCGTGCTCCATGAATGACTTCTCTTGGTTATACTTTTGAACGACAAGCTCAGCCTCTAAATTCATTACATCACCAATTTGGAACATCTTGGTTGCCCAGATTGACAATAGAATGGCGTAACCTTTGAGATGTGTTTGCTCCTTCACTTTAGCCTCTTGGAGCCCTTCGTGGAGAAAATCATGCACCACCTCAGCCCAATTGTACTCATGCAGCGATTCCAAATCCTCCATTGTATCAAAAAGTGAAGTAATGATGGTTTGGTCCCCATAAGGTAAGAGTAAGGACCCAAGGGTGACGAGAACTAAGAGTTTGGTCTCTTTCTCTACTATACACTTCTATCAGACCCTTGGGTTTCCTTCCCTTTTCCCTTCTCCTTCCCTTGTCCCTTCTTGCCATCTGGATTTAATTTATGTATTTTCGCCAAAATAGACCTCACTTTAGGCTTCACAGTGGAGAAGTTCATTGTCCAAATGTTAGGCCTCTCTTTGACATTACTCTTCCCATCGAACAAGCCAACTTTCCTTCCTTCGTTCTTCAACCCTATCATTTTCTCAATATGGTCAGCGGTTAGCTTCAGCGCCAGCTGACCAAAGTAAAACTCCTTCATCTCAACATCGTAAGCATCCACCATAGGCCCATACAATTCCCTATCCTTGAACTGAGGGAAGTACTTCTCATTCTCAGCGAGTACAGTGAATGGAGTCCTCTAAAATGCCTCAACAACGTCATCCTTAACCAACTTCAGTGCTCTCTTGAGAGATACGATTGTGCATCTGTGATCTGTTTAACATGCGAAAGAGGAGATTTAAATATGTGTTCGTTGTAGTATACTCCTAAGTCGCACTAAACAAATAAATTTATAACTCAGAATCAAAGAAGAGTCCGAGGTCGAATACAGGGAGCAAATATGGAATTCACAATATTAGTCTTATTCAGAATCAATGAGCATAATAAATGAAGCACAATAAAGATATTCAATGAATCAATCACTCAGAAATATATTCAATAAGGACCAATATATGATAAAGCAAAAAGATATGAGAATAAAAACAATGGTGATTTGAATCACCATAGATATCCTCTTAATTTAAGCATGCATCTCATATTCAATATTAACTATAATACTTAAATCATTCAACAGTAACATTCAAATAATGCCACAGTGTTCACAACCAAATCAGACGAAGGCTTTTCTCTTTTAGATGACTTAAGTGTCTCAGGCACAAGGCTTTCAGGAAGCCTTTCTCTTCTTTCTTTTCTTCAGCTTCCCTTCTCTTTCAAAGGCATCCCCTTTCTTCTTTAGCTTCTTTCCCTCACAAAGCCTTCCCTTCTTCCTTAAGCATGGCCCTTCTTCTCTTTCTTTCCTAAGCCTCTCTTTCTTCTTTTCTTCTTCTTCATAACACAGGGGACCCAACTTTCCTTCAACGACTAAGTGTTGCCCACGACCAAGTATTCAGAGAGCAAAACCCTCCCCCGCTCTCTCACAAGTCTTCCTCCTCTTCTTGTAAGCCCAGACCTAGCGTAGTCGGATCCAGATACGGGTATTCGAGTCTAGAACAATGTCTAGGGTCAACGGCGTGGGTGGTGACCGAGGATTGAAGTAGCCGGGTTATCGAGTGCGAGGGTGATGAGGGACTCGACCCCTCGTGTTACTGAGAGGTAAGCTGAGATCACAAAAACAATATATCCGTGCGCATGCATTCTTCACTTTACGATGTGGCATTAATGCCATGGGCTTCTTCGCTTGCTCTAGCATGAGAAGATGCTTCCAATTGCGAGTGAAGTCGCGGGCGAGATCTCCAATTGAGGGCCTGGAGGGATATCTGGAAGGGTTCCATGAAGCCTGGAGGTGGACTTGAGGGCGAATGCGGCTGAAGGACAGCGAACATGGATGGAGACGATGACGGCAGCAGTGGAGAACTGGCGAAGACCTGAAACATGAGATACAACCTCACGGCCACATTAAAACACTTCTGGAGGATCTCACGGATGTGGTGGATGTGATGGTGGTGGTTTCATGAGGTGAGGTCTGTGGAGGTTGGGCGAACTCGAAGAAGGTGGTCGGCGATGGGTGTGTTCGGTGGAGCGTTGGAGTGGGTTTTTAGTGGGTTTGAATGAGGGGTTTTGATGGGCGAGATGAGGCGGAGGTTTTGGAGGTGGAGTGGCGATGTTTAGTGGTGTATAGCATCGGGGAGGACACGTCGAGGTACGTTGGACATGGGGAAGATGGAGGGATTGAGGGCTAACGGTGGGTCAAAACTAGAGTTTAAGAGGCTAATGAGATTAAGGAGAAGAATTAGGAGAAGATGCGACCTATTTTAACGGACGAAAGGGGTAGGGGGGCACCGAATTTGATTGGTCGGCGCCATGGAAGAGAACTTCTCTGATGAGAGGGTGGTGAGGAAGAAGAGGGTGTAGGGGACTTTTGCCGATGTTGCGAGAAGCGGAGGAAGGAGGGGAGATGTTTCACTCTGCCTATGGTATGTGGCAGAGGACGAGGAAGTCGGGGAAGAGATCTTGCGCGAAGTTGGTCGGAGGAGGCTGGAGGGAGAGGTTTTTGGCGAAGAAGAGTGGCCAAACCAAGCTAGTTTGGAGCGATTGTGCACGACTTGACTTTATAAAGCTCCAGGGCGAGCTTTAGAACAGGAAACAAGCTTCATTAGCTTGCTTAGGATTCAAGAAGAACCCCACTGATTTCATGGGTTCGCATGGCCAAATCAGAGAGATTTAGGATCCAAAACTGGTCCCAAATGATTCTCCTAGGTGTGAACATCAAGCCCACCAATTTTGGTGGGATTTGATGGAGATTTGAGTAGGATTAGCTTAGGTCAAAGGTTGCTTGGAGGTCAGGTTGACCTCAATGGTGGTAGGGACCTTCGTGCGAAGAAGAAAACAAAGTTACGGGGCTCTTTGCAAGGATTTCAAAAGCTAGGGGTGCTTGTGAGAGAGAAAGAGTTAGACTAGACAAAAATGCAAACTAGGTCAAGATAATCTCTGATTGGGCCCAAATTTTGGTACAAACCTAATTTGGACCTAAGGAATCTGATGGTGAATTCGGATTTCAGTTTTGACCAAGTTTGACTCAGCAATTTGCGTAGAAACCTAAATTAGGGCAACTTTCCGTCTAAGACTCTGTTTTAGGTCAAAATGGGTTCTAATAGTCAAACCAAGGTTACCAAATCTTATGGAATATTTTTCTATGAATTTTAGAAGGTTTAGATGGAATTTATCCTGACAAGAACCTTTGTTATTTAAGCGGGTCTAAAATTAGGCTTTTGGGTTTTGAATCAGTTCTCGAAGTGCGTGAAAACCTGTTTATATCTACATTAACCCTCTTGTTGAGAGCACCGAATCGGTGTTTAAGAGTGTTGCGTTGTAGTATAATCGAAATAGTGTTCAAAACAAATACAATTTTATTACTCAAATATATTCCGAGGTCGAACACAGGGAGCAAATGGAATTCACACACTAAACTTGGCAATTAATGCAATTTGAACACAAATCATTGCTCAAAAACTAATCATGAATGTAGAGCATAGGAGTATGTCAAGAGTAAAAAGAATGGTAGACCAGATAATAGTTACTCAAATTAATTAAATAAGAAAATATAAATTTAGACGTCTGATTGCAAATTTAGACGTCTTATATGACTCTGGCTACAGTGCTTTTCCTTCTTTTCTTCTTCTGATCTCTGTCTCTGATTTTTCTTCTTCTTCTTTTGCCTTTGTGAGCCCTCTTCTTCTTTCTCTTCTTTGGCCTTCTCTTCCTTTTCTTAGCTTTCTTCTTCTTTAGCTTCTTCCTTCTTCTCTGTCTTCTCCTTCTTTCTTTTCTGCCTGACCTCCTCTTCTTCCTGACTTTACCTTTCTTCTGCTTGGCCTTGAGCTGTGCTGGCCTTCCCTTCTTCCTTCAGCCCTGCACTTTCTCTGAATTCGACTAAGTGTTGAAGGTAAACTCCTCAGAGCAAAACCCCCCTTCCCCTGCGTAGCTCTCCTCTCTTTCTCTCTTTTCTATTTCAACTTCTCTCTCCTAGAGCCTTTAACTGGTTGGGTAATTGGACCTAACGGAGACCCGAGTTCAGGCTCACCGGCGTGTGTAATGAGCGAGGAGTGAATAGGTCGGGTAGTCGGGTCATGGCCAGGTCCGCGAGCTATATCGTGGACGAGTCCGTGAGAGGGGGGAGGAGGACCTTACCCTCAGTGTTGGAGGCGAAGAGCCTCTAACACAAAATCCTTTTATGCACACATGGGTGCCTTTCCTTTTCCGAGGTGGGACTAAATGTCTCACCTTCTTCCGCGCGCCGCAGCATCAGATGGCTTCCTCAATTGGTGAGGCTGCAAAGGCATTCGACTCCAATAGAGAGCCTAAATGCGTGTGCGCCTCAAGTCTGCATTGCCTGGGACTATCACCTGGAACAGCAGCGCCTGGAGCGTAGCTTCAAGCTCGACAGTAATGGCGGCTGGTGGCTGGATACCTGAAATCAAGAACAAGGGCCTTATGGTCGCATCAGAACGTTCAACATGGTCACCAAGGCACGGCGAATGGAATGGTGGTCGTGGCAACGAGCGAAGGTGGCTGTGGTGGCGTGTCTAAGGCTTATTGTGGGCGTGTGAGTGGGTGTGTTCGGTGGGGTGTTTGGGTGGTTGATTGTAACGACCCGGTTCCCGAATCCCTACGAGACACGAGAACCGGACCGACTCGACTAATCCCAAGACCTAGTCGTCCAACGAGGAAGTAACCAAAAGAGCAGTAAAATAAACCACATTCAGCATGAATATAACTAACAGTAAGGAAGTACAGCAGTAAGGAAAGAAACTACTACAGTAGATACCATCACAACAGTAGAACAACATTTATCATATAACAAGAACTGCAGGTAAAGAAAGTACAGCGGAAACAAAAACTACTCACTAGAACAGAAACAAAAGAGGTACAAAAGACTGTGGTAAACTCTACTGGACCCTACTCGGCCCAGCGTCCTCTGCAGCCGCCGACCCTGGCTGCTCAACACCTGGTCCTGAAAAAGGTAACGAGTGTAACACGTCAGCAAAACGCTGAGTAGAGTGGCAACCAAACTAAAGGCAACAGTAGAGTGTACAGTAGCTGTTATGTTCTATTACTTCCTTTATTTACATCTTTCAATTTTCTCACTATTTCATTTATTTCTCAGATCCTTTACTTGATCTCGAATGTCCTCGTGGGAACGATCTTGATTGCAGTCTTTTTCAAAAGTAGAAGTAGCACGTGGTGCTCTCCTGGTCGGGAGAGTCCCCCGTGGTGATCCTACCCTCAGTCAACCACCCCAAGGTCACTGACAGACGTAACGGTGACTACGGCACGCGCGATAAATGCACAGGTAGCTAGCCCGCACTGGCACGCGGTCAGTCGTTTCCGTTAACGGGTGCGCCCAAAGCACAGCACGGAACCAGGGCAAAGCCCTCTCAGTAACAGGGGTCCAACCCCTCCACAGTAACCAAACCGGGGCCTTGCCCCTCCACAGTCCGCGCATCCTCACCTGACCACCCTGGTTTTTCCTAGTGGGCCTAACAAGTCGGTGAAGGAGGCTAGCAGAACCCCGGGGCCCGTGGGGTAGCTAGTACTCTCCTAACACTAGTAGCTCTCCTCGGTACTACGTACACGAGGGCCAACAAGTCGGTACAGAGTGGCCAATCCTAACCCCGGGTCCCTGGGGTGGCTGGCCCCACTCTGCACTAAACAGGTACAGGTACTTCCCTTGGTACTGCGTACCCAAGAGACAGTACAAACTACATCTCAGTTCCATTCCTTTTTCTTTCCAGGAGTTCCACTCCTAATTCCCCGTAGGGTTCCAGCTCTTTATCTCAGAACATCATATGTTTCACTTTCCAGTTTCACGTTCTCACAATCCATGATCTCAATCATGTTTCTTTATTCATAACAGGTGGTGGGGCTTCCTTCCTCTATAGTTTTATTATTTCGTCGTAGTATAGTATAGAGGGAGGTGATTACTAGTTTAATACAATTTATTACTCGGAAATAAAGAGTTCCCGAGGTCGAACTCAGGGAGCAAGTTGTATTCTAGGGGTACAAGTTTCTTTTACAAAAATAAAGAAAGAGAGAGAGAGAGAGAATTTGTTGGCTTTTCTTCTTTTCTCTTTGCTTCTCCTCTTCTTCCTTCTCAGATCTTCTGCTCTCTTCTTTTTGTTCTTCTTCTTTTTCTTCTTTTCTCTCTTCTGCAGAGCGGTCCTGTTCTTCTTCTTCTTCTTTCTTTCTTCTTTCTTTCCTTTCTTTTCCTTTCTTCAGATCTTCTTCTCGTGCTCTTTTTCTTCTTTCAGTTCTTGTCTTGGCCTCTCTGCGTTCTCCTCTGCCTCGCCTTCCTTCTCCTTCCTTGCCTTCAGGACGTCGTCTGATTTTTGAATCAGACGACTTAAACCGCCGCTGCTACAGTGCCGCTCGGTGATCCTCCTTCCTTCAGCCTTCGTCTTCTTCCACGGTTCTTCTTCACCTGTGCTTGCACACTTACACAGCTTGATCAGAGAGGGGCAAAACCTATCTCTACCCTCCCCCCGCGTCTCTCTCTCTCACAGAATCCGCTCATAGGATAGCTCTCCCAGAGCTGCCGGGTAGCCGGGTACGAGTCGCGCCCGGGTCCAGGCCCACCGGCGTGCGTGGTGGGTGAGGAGTGCAGGTCAGTCTAAGTCGGGTCGGGCCAGGTCCGCGAGGCATGAGCGCGGACGAGACCGGGTCGAGCGAGCAAGTGAGTGAGAGGTGTTGGTGCTAGAGCACCACGATCATTTGTTTTGATGATAACAAAACACGTGTTATTTAACATTTGCAATTTGAGTCCTAGATTTCAGGTCAATTGCAAATGAAGACGTGTTTAGACGGAACTCGAGCTCGCATCCAGGACGGATTGGAGGAGCTTGACGGAAAATAGAGGAGGTTCGCATGGAGCGAAAGATTGGAGATGGAAGACAAGAAGAATAGGATAGATTCTTTTTTATCCTTTCATGTATCTCTTGTATTTATTTTCTTGCTCTTTATTTTCCTTAGACATTATGTTAAAGAGCCTCAAAGAATCCTAACAGTAGTCCTAGGAACACCTGCACAACCCTAGGATACGTAGGTTTTCTGTAGAACACTTAGAAAACCAATATAGGGTTAAAACTGACTTTACAGACGTCTAATTCACGAATCAGACGTCTGATAAAGGATTTTAAGACGTCTGACTGTTGTTTCAGACGTCTGATAACTGTTAGGCTGGACATAGTTAGTTCTGTCTGATGAATTCAGACGTCCAGACCTTATACCAGACGTCTTAGGAGACGTCTGATGACTTTGCCAGACGTCCAGTTAGTGGACCGTTGGCTGGCTTAGAAGACACTCAAGAATATGACCGTTAGAGCCTTATCAGACGTCCATAGGACTTCACAGACGTCTGATAAATGACCGTTTTGCCTCGGCTGACCCAAAATCTCTTCTCAGAGATTTTCTAGCCGTTGCAACGTTTGGAAATCAATTCCCACGGTAAAAGTAGGTTTCCAGACGTCCAGACTTAGTGCCAGACGTCCTCTATGTCGTCTGATGGACTTGTACAAAAACCCTGTTTAGATCTGATTCAAGTCAGGGAGAAACCCGCATAGAATCAGACGTCTGACCTTGGAATCAGACGTCTTAAAGTGGCCTTCCAGACGTCTGATGCCAGAGTTAGACGTCTGATAACCCTGTGAAGTGTAATCATTGTCCTGATTTCGGCCTGATTCTCTTGGGCTTTGCACCCAACGGCTATGGAAGCTTTTCCAAGCCTTCCAAAGCCTTCCTAAGGCCTCTATAAATAGAGGGGAACCTTTGTAAACAAAAATACACAAGATATACACTAAGAAAGACACAAGACACACTTAGCTATACACTCTCACACTCTTGTGTCCAAGAAGCTCTTGCTCTCTAAGCTCAAGTTCTACATCTTGAGAGCATCCAGCCGTTGCGCACCCGCTCTCCCGCCGTTGTCTACGAGAGCGAAGTTGCGCCGTCGCGTGGCTCACGCACCCGCGTCATCGTCGACGCACTCCTTGCAAAGGGGAGTTTCCTAAATCCTATAGAAGCTTAGGTTTATTACTTTGTTGGCTCTATAGGTTTGTTGTTTTATTTTACCTTTGTAATTTGGTTGGGTATTCGCTTTGCGAATTCCCGTCTCCTTCGTGGGACAAAATCCTTCTCGTGGAGAGAAGGGGTTGAGGAACGCTACCCTCGTACTTGTAGCGTGGTTGTATTGAGGTTGAATCACCCTCGTTCAAAGTGATTCGGTTAGTGGATTTGATCAACTTGGTTGATCGGAAAATCCTAACTCGAGAGGGTTAGGTGGTGGTTTTCACCCGGTTTGGGTTTCCACCTAAAAATCTTTGTGCACATTTGGGATTGCTTAATTTCTTGTGATATTGCTTTATATTTTTATTTCCGCAATTTTATTACGTCACCCCTCCTGGTAGGGACAAACTTTCAATTGGTATCAGAGTAGGTCTTACTGTTTCGGCGTAACAACCCGGCAAGAGATCAAATGGAGGGAAGCACATCAGCAATCAGAATTTCCGAGGGGCAGTCCACAACCCGTCCGCCCTACTTTGACGGGAACAACTACAGCTACTGGAAGCTGAGGATGAAGACGTGGCTCCAAGCCACTGAATTCGAGGTATGGGGATGTTGCGAAACCCCATACGAGATCCCGAAGCGACCCCAAGGAGGGTACTCACAAGTACAGATTCTAGAGCTCTCACTCAACGCAAAGGCAATGAATGCCCTGTATTGCGCGTTGAGTCCGGAAGAGTTCGAGAAAATCCAAGAGTGCACCACCGCCCACGAGATATGGAGGAGGTTGGAAGGCACTCATGACGATTCCAGCTCGGAGGAAGAAGAAGAAGAAAAGGAAGAAACCGCTTGCTTCGGCTTCATGGCCAGGGGAAGCGACAGCGAAAGCGAAAGCGACTCAGACAACGAGGTAAATCTCGATCTTCAAGAAGCTTTTAATGAACTTTTTGAGATTAGTAAATCACTTAGGATAGAAAATAAAAGTATTAAGAAGAACCTTAGTTTTCTTAAAAATGAAAATGATAGGTTAGAAAAACAACTTAAGGACATAGAAGCTAGTCCTAAGGATAATAACCTATTATTAGAAAATCAAGACCTCATCAATGAAAATAATAAATTGATTGAGGAAAATGATAGTCTAAAAATAGAAATTTCTAATTTAAAGACTAAGATGAATACTATAGAAAAAGAAATTGCATGTCTTAGGGAAAACTCTAACAAACTAATCAATAAAGTAGATGATTTATATAGCCCTAAGATTGAGAAAGGATCTCCATCAAGGAGACCTTCTAACAAATCCGGATCCAAGTCCACTTGGATACCAAAAAAAAAATTAGAATCTTGTTTTGTAGGGTTCAGGGATGACTACAACATAAAGGACTGGACCTACAAGCTCAAGGCTGGTCAACTTAAGTTGGGAGAACCAATGAGTAGATCAAGGAGGAGAAGAAGAAGACCGACGAGACGGCGAACAAACGACGGACCCGCCGCACGTCGACCACCAGATTGGAGACCGGCGCCAATGCCCGGGCCTCCAAGCTACGGATGGGAGCCCCATCCGATGTGGCATCCACCACCACCATTCGGGCCATTTTATTGGCCATGGTAGGTGAGGTAAAATTCTTAACCCTATCCTTTTTATAAGCATTTAGATAGGGGGAGTTAAAAATGATGAGCTTATTGTCAATTTTTAAGGGGGAGATACAAGTTAGCTAAAATTCCTTTAGTAAGGGGGAGAAAAATAATAGCTATCTTGTTGTTATAAAAAGGGGGAGGACATTACCTTTGTTAAAAATAAATAGAAGAGCATGTTTTAAGGGGCAGTAATATAAAATCAATCAAACCTTTTTGATAATGTCAAAAAGGGGGAGGATTTTTATGCATTATTATTTACGATTTTGTCATCATCAAAAAGGGGGAGATTGTTGGTGCTAGAGCACCACGATCATTTGTTTTGATGATAACAAAACACGTGTTATTTAACATTTGCAATTTGAGTCCTAGATTTCAGGTCAATTGCAAATGAAGACGTGTTTAGACGGAACTCGAGCTCGCATCCAGGACGGATTGGAGGAGCTTGACGGAAAATAGAGGAGGTTCGCGTGGAGCGAAAGATTGGAGATGGAAGACAAGAAGAATAGGATAGATTCTTTTTTATCCTTTCATGTATCTCTTGTATTTATTTTCTTGCTCTTTATTTTCCTTAGACATTATGTTAAAGAGCCTCAAAGAACCCTAACAGTAGTCCTAGGAACACCTGCACAACCCTAGGATACGTAGGTTTTCTGTAGAACACTTAGAAAACCAATATAGGGTTAAAATCCTTTATCAGACGTCTAAGTAGGGACAAACTTTCAAGAGGGACCTCACCCCGTGCTCAGGAGGCAACGAGCATAAGGCACTTTTTGCCTTTATGCAGGCGCTCTCCTCTAAAAGGTTACGAGGTGGGACTAAATGTCCCACCCCAATTTGGGTGCCTGCGCGGAGGAAGCAGCGGCAGTCGAGGCGAAGCGCGGGGGCTTCGCGAGAGAGCTTCGCCTCAACTGCAGCCTAACGCTTTGCCGAAGTGCCCCCGCACAGCCTGGGAGGGTGACCTGGGCGCTTCGCACCTGGGGCAGCAGGTGAAGAAGCTGCTTCGCTTCAACAATGGCGGCGACGAGCGCAGGTACCTGCCCACAGAAAAACGGCCTCTCGGCCCAATCAGAAACGCGGAGGACCTTCGCCGTGGCACGGCGAAGGTGGTCAGGGGGTGTGCAGGCGGCGGGGCGGAGCCTAAGGGCTGCCCTAGGTCGGACTGTGGGTCGGAAGATGGGTTTGTTCGGTGGAGTTGCAGAGGGTGATGTGGGGGAAGTGGAAGGGCGGAGGTTGATCAGGGTGAGGAGGCGGAGGTTCTGCGGTGGTCGGCGAGCCGTGTGGGTTGCTGGAGTGATGGGAGCGGCTCGCCGGAGGATGGCCGGAGGCGGAGAAGGTGAGGGGTCGGAATCGAGGGCGACAGTAGATGTTTAAAGTGAGGAAAAGGAAGAGGGGAGGAAGATGAGGAGTTCTACCTACTTAGCAGGAGGAGGAGGGGCCGGAGCGGGCGACAGTCGTATCGACTGTCGCCGGAGAAGAAGATGCCCGGGGGAAGGGGCGGCGGCGAGCAGAGGGCCGGAGAGGGCGCCAACTGGGTGCGGCGTGGCGCGGGAAGAGCAGGGGAAGAAGTCTCTGCTGCTGGTATTGCGGCAGAGTGAAGAGGAGGAGGAGGGAGAACCGCCGGAGCTGGTGGGTGTCTGCCGGAGTGAGAAGAGAGGAAAGTTGGGGGTTTTCTCCGTCAGATCCGAGCTCGGAAGAACGGTGGAGCGACGGGGGTATTTATAGGGACCGAATCAAGGAGGAAGGCGGAGGGAGACGACGTGTCTCCCTCGCCGGAGGATGCCGGAGATGGAAACCCATACCGTCCGTGCGTTCGCACGGCCGGTATGGTGGGTTACAGCGACCAGGGGGGTGTCCCTGCGACGGCTGACGACGCAGGGCACCCCCGGTTTACTTGCCAGACTCTCCCCCTCACCCTGCGCGGCGCCATGCTCCGCGCAAGGTCGCCGGAGCATGGCGCTGGTAGGTTTTGCAGGGGGGACCTGAACACAAAGAACGAAGGAGAGTTAGGGGCCAAAATGCGAGGGTTCAAAAGTTGAGGGCCAAAAAGTAAATATATGAGGACCAAAGTGTAAAGTTGGTCAAGAAGGTTTCTTCTTAGGCTCAAGTTTTTATACATGACTAATTAGGACCTAAGGAATCTGATGGTGAATTTTATTTCTAGATTAAACCTTGTTTGACTGGTCAATTTACGCAAAAACCCAAATTAAGTTATTAATTGGGTATGGTTCTCAATGTAGGTCAAGATGGGTTCCTAAGGTCAAATTGAAGGTTCTAAACCCTAGAGATTATTTTTCTATGAATTTTAGAGGGTTTATTCCATTTTTTCTTTGCCTTGAACCTCGTGAATTGAAGTGAGTTTGTTTTAGGGTTACAGATTATCATTTAGTTCCTTGGAATTGCTGTAGCCCTTGCTAGATCATCTCATCCCACTTTTATTCTTATTAAGTTGCTTTGACCTATGTTTGGACCATGAATTACCCTGTATGCAGATTATACTGGTAAAATTGCATTTTTACCCCTTATGACTTGTTTTCTCCTTAAACTTAGAATTCTCTGAGTTAAGTCTTTCCTTAAGTTATGTAGGAGCTTTTATCCTTTGTATTGGGTCAAAATGAGCTAGTTATGGCTCATGATGAGGTTCTCATCATACCCCCATGCCTAGCTTTTGCTAGTCCCTTAGCAAAAACTTCAGGTTTCAACCCTTGTTCTAGACCATGAAGTTTTTAATAGCTTTAGATAAGTGCTTTTTTATTTGAGCATAGATTAGGTTAGAATGCTGACCATAGGCCTAAAAGGTACTCTAGTACCAATCAAGATCCAAATCTGTCTAGCCTTAGCCTCAGTCTTTAGCAAAGGTTTTTAAGGCCCACAAGAACTAACCTAAGGTTTATTGGACTTTGTGGTTAAAGCACTCGTGCTTGAAATGATTTTAGCCCTGGCTCAGTTCGCAGTGCGTTTTGTAAGAGAGAGATAGAAAGTTATTTTGTTTGGAGAGTTTTCTCTCTCTTTTTCTTTTTAGTTCTAGCCTAGGATTGGCTTTTCAACACGGTCTGTATCAGATTCCTTGCTCCCATCATCAATACTCAAGGGTTCCTGGCGATCGATGCTTCCAGATAGCACCGCCCATGGCAACCCCCGGAACCCTGGCTATTGAGATTTCAAGATAATCCCATCCATGGTGTTCCGTGGCCGAATCTAGACCCTGGCAATTGACACTTCGAGATAATGTCATCCATGGAATCTGAACCAGCAGAGTGCTTACATGCCCCCAGTAAGATATGTAAATATCCTAAGAGACAAGCACCGAGGAGATGATATTTTGTTACGCATCTTCGAGGGGATTTCCCGCCTCTCCGCGCTGGGAACTCGTCCAAATCAACTTGTGTTGATCGGCCGCTCCTATTCTAGGTGTTCTTTTCAGAATTTTGCGACGCTTCTGCGTGATTCTGATTTTTACGCTTACTGAACCAGGCTGTGTGTGAGGTTAGGGTGCTTAGGTTACTGAGTCCCGTAAACCAAAAATTAGTTAACGAGGCCAAATACTTCCTAAGCCTCAGACCTAATACTTCAGCTTTTCATTTTCCTCAACCTCTTGAGGAGTGTCCAGATCTTAATGGGTACTAAGAGTCTATTCAAGAATGCCTAAGGTTTGCATTCTTACTAATCTCATTGTGCACTTTTCAGTTATTTTCTTGAATGAGGTCTAGAACTTAGGTTAATTCCTTAGTTCCTTACTAATGACTATCACCTTTTCTCATAATTTTGTGCTCCTTTTTCATTTTGTTTCTTTTCTCCTTCTCCTTCAAAAAATTTCCTTCTCCTCTTTTCCTTTTATTATTATTATTATTTTTTTTTGAAAATTTTTTAATTTTTATGGTGTTTTTGGCATATGTGAATTTTTTGTTTGAAACCTTTTCTTACAAGTTTTGCACTTTCATATCCCTCCCATGCCTAAGATTTGCAATGTCCTCATTGTAACCTAGGGGTTTTTATTTAACTTAGTTCATTCCTTAAGACAGAAATTTGGATGAGTGAATGGGTCGGGTTGAATTTTTGCGGACGATTTCTAATCCCAGATGCAAGCATCTGAGGTGGGGTCGGCTGTCTATAAGGGTGAACCTTAAGTGCAAAAAGGTGTCAGAAAAAGTTTTGGATTTTTAGGAAAATGACGGGTTGCCTCCCGTTAAGCGCTGAGTTTTACGCCATCGGTTGGGCGCAATAAGCTCAAGGGGAATGGAGGACATAAGATGTTTCAGCCAAATCAGTAGAAGTTACATCAATGAACGGCTTGAGTCTCTGACCGTTCACGATGAAAGGTTCAGAATCGTGGCTGAGTGGACTGATTTCGATTGCTCCATTTCCAAAAACCTGTCGGACCAAATATGGTTCGACCCACTTGGATCTCAGTTTTCCTGGGAAGAGTTTTAGTCGGGCATCAAAGAGTAGGACCTTCTGACCAGGATGAAAGATCTTTCTCGAGATGTGTTTGTCGTGGAAGGCTTTAACCCGCTCCTTGTAGATTTGCGAGTTCTCGTACGCGTCTAGGCGTAATTCATCGATCTCGCTGATTTGGAGTTTTCTGTGGGTCCCAGCCTTGGAAAGATCTAGATTACAGTTCCGTACTGCCCAATAGGCTTTATGCTCCAGTTCTACGGGAAGGTGGCATGCCTTTCCGTACACCAGTCTAAAGGGAGACATGCCCAATTGGGTCTTGTGGGCGGTCCTATAGGCCCACAATGCTTCCGGAAGTCGGGACGACCAGTCCTTCCTGTCAGGTCGAACAGCGACTTGCAGGATTTTCTTGATCTCCCGATTAGACAGCTCAGCTAGACCATTAGTTTGGGGGTGGTAAGGAGTAGAGATTCGGTGAGACACCCCGTATTTGGTCATCAGTGACCTAAATTGAGCATTTGTGAAATGGGTCCCCCCATCAGAGATTATTGCACGAGGAATCCCGAACCTTGAGAAAATGTTTTGATGAATGAATTTGAGAACGATTTTGTGATCACAGGTTCGGGTCGGTATGGCTTCGATCCATTTGGACACGTAGTCCACAGCCAACAGAATGTATTCGAAACCATCCGAAACAGGAAAGGGGCCCATAAAATCAATCCCCCAAATATCAAAGATTTCGCATACTAGAATCGGTTGCATAGGCATCATGTCGCGATGGCTCATGTTGCCCAAAGTCTGGCAACGACTGCATGCCTTGCAGTGATTGTATGCGTCTTTGAACAGTGTGGGCCAGTAAAAGCCGCACTGGAGGACTTTTGATGCGATTTTATGCCCGGCGAAATGGCCACCGCATGCCTGGTCATGGCAGAAAGAGAGGATATTGTTGAATTCCCCTTCCGGGACACATCTCCGGATGATCTGATCGGCACCTATGCGGAAGAGGTACGGGTCTTCCCAAATGTAATACTTGGCATCGGAGCGTAATTTGTCCTTCTTGGCCTTCGGCCAATCGGACGGGATCTGATGAGATGCCAAGTAATTTACTACATTAGCAAACCATGGAAGGCTAGTACCAATAGTCAGCAGGTGCTCATCGGGAAAATGCTCAGTGATGGGTCCGGGAGGGTCAATTATTTCAGAAGGAAGACGGGACAAGTGATCAGCTACCACATTTTGCTTTCCTGCTTTGTCGCGAATCTCAAGGTCAAATTCTTGCAACAGCAAGATCCATCGGATTAATCGAGGTTTCGCGTCCTTCTTTGCAAGGAGATGCCTCACAGCTGTGTGATCCGAGTATATGATGACACGGGAACCCAGAAGGTACGATCTGAATTTTTCTAGGGCAAATACTACAGCTAGCAGCTCTTTCTCAGTAACCGTATAGTTACGCTGAGCCTCATCGAGTGTTTTGCTGGCGTAGTAAATGACCACAGGTTTCCCGTCAATTTTCTGCCCCAAAACCGCTCCTACAGCGAAGTCGGATGCATCGCACATGATCTCAAAGGGTTGAGACCAATCAGGGGACTGTAGGATCGGGGCTTGGGTGACTCGGTCACGCAGGATTTCAAATGCTTGGGTGCATTCCTTGGAAATTTCGAAAGGAACATCCTTGGAGAGAAGAGTGGTCAGGGGGCGCGCGATTTTTGAAAAATCAGGGATAAATCGTCGATAAAAACCGACATGCCCTAAAAAGGAACGGATGTCCCTGATCGAGCTAGGCATAGGAAGGTGAGAAATCAGATTAACCTTAGCTCGATCCACTTGGATACCTTTCTCCGAAATTGAGTGTCCCAGGACAATTCCCTCAGGCACCATGAAATGGCTCTTTTCCCAGGAAAGAACCAAATTCACATCGATGCACCGCCTGAGTATCTGGACCAAGTGTTGGAGGCAATCGTCGAACGATGCTCCGAAAACTGAAAAGTCATCCATGAAGACTTCCAGATAATCACCTACCATATCTGAGAATATGGCAAGCATGCATCGCTGAAAAGTAGCGGGTGCATTGCAAAGACCGAAAGGCATCCTTCGGAAAGCGTATGTTCCGAAGGGGCAGGTGAACGTGGTCTTTTCTTGGTCCTCAGGATGGATTGCCACCTGGTTATAACCGGAGTACCCGTCAAGAAAGCAGAAGAACCTATTTCCCGCAAGTTTTTCGAGAATTTGATCAATGAAGGGTAGTGGGAAATGATCCTTCTTCGTGGAGGAATTGAGTCGGCGGTAATCTATACAGACTCTCCACGAGTTGGCTAATCGGGTGGGAATGATTTCTCCGGTCTCAGTCGTTATAGTGGTGAGTCCTGCCTTCTTGGGCACGACCTGAATTGGGCTCACCCAACGACTATCGGAGATCGGGTAGATGATTCCGGCATCTAACCACTTAATGATCTCCTTTTTCACGACCTCCTGCAGATTGGGGTTTAAGCGTCTCTGCATTTCACGAGAAGGTCGTGTGCCCTCTTCTGAATAGATATGATGAGTACAATAAGAGGGACTTATTCCAGTCAAATCATCGAGAGTCCACCCGATGGCTCTGCGATGTTGCTGGAGGACAACAATCAGACGGGATTCCTGTTCAGGACTGAGGTTGGAATTGATAATCACAGGAAGGGTCTGATTAGAACCCAGAAAGATGTATTTCAAGTGAGCAGGAAGGGGTTTCAGTTCGAGGATGGGGTTATCAGCAGCAGCGGGTGGTTCAGTATAGATGTGAGGTTCGAGGGTGGGAGTTACTGGGTTATTCATATCTGGATTCGACTCCTCTGTTTGCGGGTCAAGGTCCTTCTGTGGTTGATGAGGCATAATCGCGTCATTCTGGAAGTGTGATTCATCAACCAAGGTCCTGATGTCACAAATTTGTTCGATGACGCCGCAATTAATTCCTTGTTGGGCCTTAAATATATCAATTTTCAGTGTTTGATCTCCAAACTTAAGCTCTATTTGGCCCTCCTCACAGCTGATGTTGGCTCTAGCAGTAGCCAAGAAAGGTCTCCCTAGAATGATTGGTGTATCCCTAGGGTTCTCCGGTGCGTCCATATCTAAGACTATAAAGTCCACTGGAAAATAGAAATCCCGCACTCTTACGATAACATCCTCGAGAATCCCTTTTGGTGACTTTATAGATCGATCTGCTAATTGTAATGTCACCTCGGTTGGTTTTAGCTCAGATTCTTCTAGATGGTCAAGTAAGGATGTGGGTATCAGGTTTATGGATGCACCCAAGTCTAACAATGCTCTATCAAATTGGGTACCACCTATCTTGCAGGAAATCAGGGGAGTACCAGGATCTTTTGCCTTGGGTGGGAGTCTACTGAGGATTACAGAGCTGGCTTGCTCTGACAGAATAATTGGGCTCCCTCCCTTGGTTCGCGGCTTACGCTGGGGTGTACATATATTCTTTAGAAATCGTGCGTAAGCTGGTACGTGGCGGATTGCATCCATCAAGGGGATGTTTATGTGGACCTACTCAAAGAGCTTGACCAGGTCCTCCTCAGGGGCCACGGGTTTGGTGGTCTTCTTTCCCTTGGTCAAGGCCTCGGGAAACGGGATCTTGGTTGGTTCTTCTAGGATAGGTCCAAGTTGTGGATCCGGAACAGCAGTTTCTTGGATAACTATCCTAGGGTCATGGTTATCAGGCTTGGAGTGGTTTGGATAATGCGGGTCTTGAGTTGTTTTACCACTACGTGTTGTTACAGAATTTAATCCGGCCTGATTTTGGTTTGGGTTTGGTAAGAGGGGTGGCTGCTGCTGAAATCCCGCATAAGAAGTTGAGGCTTCCATCTCGTCTGGAGATGGAGCAGTAGGGGCTTGATAAATCCATTGTGCGTGGCCTAAATTTGGATTCATAACGCGCTTCTGGGTTGGCACGTTATTTGGGTTAGGAAGAGGTTGGGAAGGGAGTGTGCCTGGCTGGCAAGAATTTGCCAACTGGGCCAGCTGAGTTTTAACCTCTGTAAGTTCGTCATTGTGCTGTTTTTGAATAGCCGCATTTGTTCTTTGAATGTCAGCCAGAGTCTGAAGGATTAGGGACATTTGATCCTGATTTGGCCCTGATGGATAAGTAGGGTTGGGCCGAGGCTGAGGCGGCAGGAAATGACGAGAGGGCTGTGGGCGGGACTGAAAAGGTGGTCTTTGGGTTTGGGAATTTCCCGCCCACTGAAAATTGGGATGGTTTCGCCATCCAGGGTTGTAAGTGTTGGAGAATGGGTCGTTCTGGATGGCGTTGAGGTCCTCGCAGGTCTGAGGAACCTCCTGAGAATCAGGGAAAGGGGGAATGGAGTTCCCCGGGCTGGTGTAGAAAGGATCGGATGATCCTCCGATCCGAGAATCAGATGGGGATGAATATGGATCCATCCTAGGGGAATATCGGTGGAGGATGTTTTGCACAGTCTCCTGTGTGGAAGGAGGTTGTGCAAAGGAGTTACGCGCGGAGGTGGCTCGCTGCAAGTGCTGAGTCAGCTCATCCACCTTCTTCTCAATGATTGAGACCTTGTCCAATCGACTGGCCATTAATTCCAGGTCGACTGATGCGGACAGGCCCTGCGTCTCATGTGCTCCCTTAAGATTCGTCGCTGCGCGGGTATTCGTCCTGTCGAATAATCCCATGGAGTCATTGTTGATGGAGTTCTCGCACATGTTTTCGAGAATCTCCCATACGGTGTCTTCATGTTGACCCATGATGTTTCCTCCGCAAGTTGCATTGACGAAAAGGCGGATGTCCTCACGGAGTCCCTGGTAAAAAGATTGGACTTGTTCCCATTTAGGAACTCCGTGATGGGGGCACTTTCTCATGAGATCCTGAAAACGATCCCATGCCTCATGGAGAGGTTCTCCTGATTGTTGAGTGAAGTGTGTAATCTGATGGCGCAAGGCGTTGGTCCGACCAACGGGAAAAAACTTTTTCAAAAACTTGGATTGAAGTTCTTCCCAAGTGTTGATCGGCCGGGTCTGAGTTTGATACCAATGGGCGGCCTTGTCCATAAGAGAAAAGGAGAACATCTTCATGAGAAGAATATCCCGATTTTGCGCATCTGATCCAAAAGTGTGCGCCAGATGCTTTAGCTGTTTGATGTGCTGGAAGGGATCTTCAGAATTAAGCCCATGGAATTTAGGTATAGCATGAATCATGTTGGGCTTTAATTCGGAATCAGGTCCTCCAGTCGGGATTCTGACTCGAGGCTCAATGGCCACCGCAGCAGGATTGTAGTGGTCCCGCATCATAGGACGCTGCGGTGGGTGCACGAAGTTTTGGAAGAGGTCATTGAGTCGCTGGAGCTGGTGTTCCAGATTATTTTCTTCCTCAACTGGCTGAGCCATGATGGGGGAAGAAGAAGAACTTGGTTCTGAATCAGAAGAGAGAATAATGTGAGGGTGTTGCTGCACAAACACGGGCGTCGAGGCTTGGCCTGGACGAGAGCGAATTTCTAAAGGAGGTCTTAAGGGTGGTCTTAGGGACCTCCTTCCGTACATGCACTGTTGGAAGAGGTAAGTTTAGAAGGTGCTGGACCCAATGAAGACACCCAAAAATGTGTTGGGTGACTATAGAGGTGCGGGGCAGATGGACCCCTTGATCAGAAAGATCGTCCACCTGAGAATTACCTGGGCAGCCAGAGAGGGAGAGTCCCGCGAAGACCCCTACACGGTAGAGCGTCCCCACGGGTTACAGGGTTTCCCCCACCCGACCTCTCTTGTCACTGCGGTTCCAGGTAGACCAGAATGGGGATCTTGACCTCTTAAGTCTACCAATTTTAAGATCAGGGTGCTTAAGGTTTCACTTGAACTTTAGTCTTTTAAGTGCAAAGAGTGACCTAATTTAAGGTTGGTTGACCCAAGGGGTCAACTTTACCTCTTGTTTTCTTTGAGAGCTTTTAGGTCCTGTCTTTTAGGGTTCAAGTGTTTAGAGAGCCAATTGTTTTAGGTTTTCTTTGAATAGGTATTTTCAGACAAGGGCTTGGGCACACTTCATTTGGTTTTCTCAATTCTTGCTTAAGGAGTGTGTCTCTAAATCCCTAGTGTTGGATCCTAGGTTGGCTCTACTTGGTCCAGTTAATTCTTTGTTGGGTAATTAGGGCTCAAGCAAGAATGTGTTAGCCCTTAAATACCCTTAATAGTGTGCAGGAGTAATGAGTTGAAAACATGCAACTCTTTATGGTTACTAAGTATGGAAGACAGGTTAGCCCTATATTGCTTGTTCTTTTCTTTTCTTCCTCTTTAGAGTTTAGGGGTTAATAGCAAGAGGAAAAAATTTTACCTGTCCTCGGAGTGGTTATCGTGCGGTTGCTTGTTTTCTTGATTTCCTGTAGCTGCACAAAAGAGAGGAGATTATCAGAAACTAAAAAGAAACAGGAATGTTTACCTCTAGAATAGCCGTTGCTCCCCGGCAACGGCGCCAAAAACTGGTGGGGCTTCCGTCCTCTATAGTTTTATTATTTCGTCGTAGTATAGTATAGAGGGAGGTGATTACCAGTTTAATACAATTTATTACTCGGAAATAAAGAGTTCCCGAGGTCGAACTCAGGGAGCAAGTTGTATTCTAGGGGTACAAGTTTCTTTTACAAAAATAAAGAAAGAGAGAGAGAGAGAATTTGTTGGCTTTTCTTCTTTTCTCTTTGCTTCTCCTCTTCTTCCTTCTCAGATCTTCTGCTCTCTTCTTTTTGTTCTTCTTCTTTTTCTTCTTTTCTCTCTTCTGCAGAGCGGTCCTGTTCTTCTTCTTCTTCTTCTTTCTTTCTTCTTTCTTTCCTTTCTTTTCCTTTCTTCAGATCTTCTTCTCGTGCTCTTTTTCTTCTTTCAGTTCTTGTCTTGGCCTCTCTGCGTTCTCCTCTGCCTCGCCTTCCTTCTCCTTCCTTGCCTTCAGGACGTCGTCTGATTTTCCAATCAGACGACTTAAACCGCCGCTGCTACAGTGCCGCTCGGTGATCCTCCTTCCTTCAGCCTTCGTCTTCTTCCACGGTTCTTCTTCACCTGTGCCTGGGTGCTTTGCACCTGGGGCAGCAGGTGAAGAAGCTGCTTCGCTTCAACAATGGCGGCGACGAGCGCAGGTACCTGCCCACAGAAAAACGGCCTCTCGACCCAATCAGAAACGCGGAGGACCTTCGCCGTGGCACTGCGAAGGTGGTCGGGGGGTGTGCAGGCGGCGGGGCGGAGCCTAAGGGTTGCCCTAGGTCGGACTGTGGGTCGGAAGATGGGTTTGTTCGGTGGAGTTGCAGAGGGTGATGTGGGGGAAGTGGAAGGGCGGAGGTTGATCAGGGTGAGGAGGCGGAGGTTCTGCGATGGTCGGCGAGCCGTGTGGGTTGCTGGAGTGATGGGAGCGGCTCGCCGGAGGATGGCCGGAGGCGGAGAAGGTGAGGGGTCGGAATCGAGGGCGACAGTAGATGTTTAAAGTGAGGAAAAGGAAGAGGGGAGGAAGAGGAGGAGTTCTACCTACTTAGCAGGAGGAGGAGGGGCCGGAGCGGGCGACAGTCGTATCGACTGTCGCCGGAGAAGAAGATGCCCGGGGGAAGGGGCGGCGGCGAGTAGAGGGCCGGAGAGGGCGCCAGCTGGGTGCGGCGTGGCGCGGGAAGAGCAGGGGAAGAAGTCTCTGCTGCTGGTATTGCGGCAGAGCGAAGAGGAGGAGGAGGGAGAACCGCCGGAGCTGGTGGGCGTCTGCCGGAGTGAGAAGAGAGGAAAGTTGGGGGTTTTCTCCGTCAGATCCGAGCTCGGAAGAACGGTGGAGCGACGGGGGTATTTATAGTGACCGAATCAAGGAGGAAGGCGGAGGGAGACGACGTGTCTCCCTCGCCGGAGGACGCCGGAGATGGAAACCCATACCGTCCGTGCGTTCGCACGGCCGGTATGGTGGGTTACAGCGACCAGGGGGTGTCCCTGCGACGGCTGACGACGCAGGGCACCCCCGGTTTACTTGCCAGACTCTCCCCCTCACCCTGCGCGGCGCCATGCTCCGCGCAAGGTCGCCGGAGCATGGCGCTGGCAGGTTTTGCAGGGTGGACCTGAACGCAAAGAACGAAGGAGAGTTAGGGGCCAAAATGCGAGGGTTCAAAAGTTGAGGGCCAAAAAGTAAATATATGAGGACCAAAGTGTAAAGTTGGTCAAGAAGGTTTCTTCTTAGGCTCAAGTTTTTATACATGACTAATTAAGACCTAAGGAATCTGATGGTGAATTTTATTTCTAGATTAAACCTTGTTTGACTGGTCAATTTACGCAAAAACCTAAATTAAGTTATTAATTGGGTATGGTTCTCAATGTAGGTCAAGATGGGTTCCTAAGGTCAAATTGAAGGTTCTAAACCCTAGAGATTATTTTTCTATGAATTTTAGAGGGTTTATTCCATTTTTGCTTTGCCTTGAACCTCGTGAATTGAAGTGGGTTTG
The DNA here is from genome assembly GCA_037157565.1 of Thalassia testudinum. Taxonomy (NCBI): domain Eukaryota; kingdom Viridiplantae; phylum Streptophyta; class Magnoliopsida; order Alismatales; family Hydrocharitaceae; genus Thalassia; species Thalassia testudinum. The sequence continues at coordinate 14,115,111 of JAZHRO010000067.1, read as the reverse complement.
TTTTAGGGTTACAGATTATCATTTAGTTCCTTGGAATTGCTGTAGCCCTTGCTAGATCATCTCATCCCACTTTTATTCTTATTAAGTTTCTTTGACCTATGTTTGGACCCTGAATTACCCTGTATGCAGATTATACTGGTAAAATTGCATTTTTACCCCTTATGACTTATTTTCTCCTTAAACTCAGAATTCTCTGAGTTAAGTCTTTCCTTGAGTTATGTAGGAGATTTTATCCTTTGTATTGGGTCAAAATGAGCTAGTTATGGCTCATGATGAGGTTCTCATCAACAGGCAGCTGTTAATTTAATTTACAGGCAGCTTTATATTCCTTTCCATTTTTCCAAGACTGCAGTATTATACATTCCACTAGTTTTTCCATCCTAGGGTTCATGCCACATCCTAGGATCTAGCATACAACTAGTTTTCCAGCCCTAGGATTCATACATCACCTAGGAGCTATCATTCCATACATTTCTCATTCCTAGGATTCATGCAATGTCCTAGATTCTAGTTATGGTTCCCTACTTTAACAGATTTTAATAATAAACTTAAGCCACTCTACCAGGTACAACAGGAGTAATGGGGGCGTGATCGGGAATCCCGCGTGCCTCTGCGACTCTCAAGACTGCAACTGAATCAGGTCCTATCACAAGGATCAAACACAAGGAGTGTCTCAAAACAGTGTATAGTTACTGTAGACGGGTATAGGAATTAATTCTGAAAAGAACGCAACTCGAATCGAGGAAAACAGAGCCCGAACGGGCCCTAAACGGGTTGAAAAAGACGATACTGTGCAAAATCAGACGTCTGGAACTTCTTCCAGACGTCTTAAACAGTGGATCAGAGAATTACTTGCTCAGTGTGGTTTCCCAGACGTCCAGAAGTCTGCGGGGACGTCTATCCTAGCTCCCAGACGTCCGATGGTCACCCCGGACGTCTGGAGGTCACTCCCGCCGTCTGGTACAACTTCCAGACGTCTGATTCGCAAAGGATGGCGAATCAGCGAACCTACGCACAGCCAACTCCCTCCCTTAGTACGGTCGGTCGACAGGAAGGAAGAAGAAAGCGGAATACACACCTTTCAGACGTGTGTATGAGCTACCAGACGTCGTCCTCGCCGTCTGCCTATCAACCCAGACGTCTGATTCTGGAAATTTTTCCAGAATCAGGGCGCTACTCGGCCTCCGCTCGCGACGCCGCCCGCGTCGCACCTCGCGCGCCTGCTGCTTAGACTGTAGCAGGTCCCTCTCCGCGTCGTTCCGCGCCCCCTGAGCCCTCCGCCGGCCGGCCAAGCCGCTCCGGCAAGCTCGCCCTCACGGCAGAGCTCCGCTCTCGCACGCCGCACCTCCTCCGCTCTCACTGCGGCCGCCGCTGCCGCCCACGCGCTCGCGCTCACGCTCTGGCTGAAGGAGAAGGGAAAAGAGACAGTGGTGACGGAGTGAGGGGAGGCGTGCCCTTTTAAGGCCACGCGAGGAGGAGGGGGAGACGCAGCAGAGCGTCTGCAGCCGCAGAGAATATCGGATATTCGCGGGCCTGCGCGCTGAGGCGTGCAGACGAAAACTCGTGCCAGAATAACTGATTTCCAGACGTCTGGAAACGATCCCAGACGTCTGGTAAGATGTCTGGCCCACCTCCCAGACGTCTTAAAAGACGTCTGGGGCACGCGCTCGTTACATTGATGGAGAGATTGGAGTGAGAGGGTGTGATCAAGGAGTCGAGACGGAGGTCATAGGGTGGTTGGCGAGGTGGATGGAGGTGCGGAGCGACGGGAGCACCTCACCGGATGTATCGCCGAAGGTAGAGAAGGTGACGATGGTCAGTGGCGTCGGTGGGTCATTTTGAGAAATAAAGGGAGGGGAAAGAAAGTGTGAGATAGAGGGGACCTAAGAGTCTACTCTAAGGGACAAAAGGGATAGAGAACCCATGCTGGTATGGTTGCCGAACGTGGGGATGACGAAGACCTCCGTTGATGAGGTGGCGGCGAAAACGGGGCAGAGGCGACGTCGGCGGGTGTTGCGCGACGCGAACGACTGTGGCAGAGTTAACCCGACACTGGTATTGTGGTTGGGCGACGAGAGAGCAAGGGAGAAGCCGCCAGAGCTTGTGGAGATTGTGGCCGGCGAGGGAGAGAGGAATGTAGGGAGAATCAACCCAAATTCAAGCTTTGAGAGTGCGGTTCGATTTGGGGCTCCTTTTATAGGTCATTTGGAGAGGGATTTGTACTTGTAAGCCAAGCTTCCAAGCAAGGTAGGGTCGCCGGAGTTGGAAGTTTCAAGAGACCCAAATCTCTCATGCGTTTGCATGAGAGATTGGGAAACAATCAGGGATCATAGATGGGTTAGATTGGAGGGAATTACTCAGAGAATCTCCCTTCCAATTTTGGAAGGGATTCTTTGAGCAATCAAGGAGAACTCTTCTTCCAAAGCTCATTGGAGTAGAATTCCTCCGCTATAATGGTGGAGGGACCTATTTGTGAAAATGACGAAGAAGCTAGGGGGTTGATTGTAAGGGTTTTTGAAAGGTAGGGATAAAAATGTAAACAGATAAGACCTTTTTGCAAAGTGGGTCAAGATGAATTCCCCTTAGGTATAAATTTTGATACAAACCTAATTTGGACCTAAGGAATCCAATTGTGAAGTTGGATTCTGGGTTTGACCATGTTTGACTGGGAAATTTATGTAAAAACTCAATTTAGGGCAAATATCTGTCTAAGACCCTATTCTAGGTCAAGATGGGTTCCAATAGCCAAATTGAAGGTAATAAACCTTAGAGGATATTTTTCTATGATTTTTAGAGAGTTTAGGTGAATTTTATCTTGACCGGAACCTTGGTTAATCAAGTGGGTCAGTTTTAGGATTTTAAGAAGTCATTTAATTCACAGGATACACACAAACCATTTTCTGTTTGATCCAACCCACTTATAATTTTATTAAGATCATCTGATCTTTGTTTAGCTCTTGAGAAAATCCATGGTTGCACTGCATTGGTAAAATTATATTTTTAACCATACTTTCTTATTTTACTCTCAAAATGGTTGTGCAGTGAATTATGACCTTCAGTTGGTTATGTAGGAGCATTTATTCTCTTTATTGGATCAAAATGAGCTAGTTATGGCTCATGATGATGTTTCCATCACCTCTTGTCAGTCATTAATGAATGTTTGACCTTAGATCAACCCCTGGAAAACCTCGTGATTATTCTGCATTCATGATGTGCTGTTAAAATTGCAGAATTAACCCTATTTTAATGCACTCTTCTCAGAAAGGATATTCAGTGAATTACGACTCTCTGGCGATTATGTAGGAGCATTTATCTCTTGATTGTGACTAATTAAAGCAAGTTATAGCTCATGATAATGTTATCATCATGATCCACCTTCCTACGGTACAAACATCCACAGAATATATGACCTTCATACACTGGTGTTGTTGTTGTAGTACACTCATGGATAACAATAATACATTGGTATATTGTAAAAATACACCAATGTATTTTACAAATACATCGGCACATTCTATTAATACAGTGGTGTATTCCAATAATACACCGATGTATTTATATAATACATTGGTGTATCATTATAATACACCCATTGATATCAATAATACATCGATGTATCATACACATTCACCGACGGTGTATTATCCAAAGATACACCAATTTGTTCATATGATACATCGGTGTATCATTATAATACATCGGTGTATTTATAATACACGGGTGGATTTGACGAATACAACGGTGTATTAATTGAATGCAACCGTGTATTGGTCGAATGCACTGTTGAGTTGTGCTCCACCAATACTCCAAATATAAGTCATACACCGATGTATTATGTAAATGAAAATAGGAATGCAATTGACAACCATTTCTCGGTTGACATCTTCTCCATACCATTTCCATAACCATACCTTACTCGGATGCCATTACCGCTGCTGCCCTTACTGCTACTGCTTGCCATTTTTCTTCGTAGAAGCTTTCTCGCCGACAATGTCCTCACTTGCTCGACGAAGGTAGCTTTTGCGATCGTCGGTGGACGTGATTTGCTTGAGGGTGGCGACTTCCCGATGGTTTGTGTTCTGATGGTTTGCGTTGGGTGTCGTTACGCATTTCAAAACACCTTATATACCGTCTATTCGAATCCACCGATGTTTCTAATAACTTTTTCAAGTACGGGCGTGCATTTCGAAACGTCACTCGATCCAAATGTGCATAAATGCACTGGTGGATTCCGTATCCATTCACTTTACTTCTACATCTTATCCCTTTAAATAAACGCACCAACTTTGCCAAACGAGAAGTTACTCCTTTCAATTCCTGTATTGCTTGTTCTACCTAAATAAACAAAAAACATGTGCTCTATTCTGATGCCTTATTTTTCAATCTCCCTTTTTCAATTCTAGTAAACAAACGGTGCCTTAGTGCGTGGAGTTAGATTGAATGACAGGTAAATCAAGAAGATGGAAGTCAATCGAATAAAAAAAGAAGTCGAAGATGGGAAGCACCATAGCCCAACTTTAGAAAACGATATAGAATGTGGGTTGACACATGGTGGAACAAGGTGAACAACACTTATAATTCAACTTTTATTCACAATAAATTTGATGATTAATAATAATATAAATTATGAAGATATTAACAAATTTTCAAAAAAATATAGCAAGAGTTACACATGATTTTCCTCAATCAACAACTTTAGGATTGATTTTAGAGTAACGATGAGGTCTTATGTGGAATTTATTTTTGGGGATAAGTGAAGATTTTTTGTGGAATTTATTTTGAAGGGAAGAGAATTTTTTGTAGACATTACGGGTAAAATTTAATAGTGGTTAAAATGTCATATTTTTAGGAAACAAAATTAATTACTCTGATTAAGAGAGGATGGTTTTTTTTTTTATGATTGGATAGCGTTACTTGAATTAGGAGAGGTGAGGATTTTGCTTTTTCTTATATAATGAGATGATGTTAAATATTAACATAAATTAATATCTACGACTTTTGTTTTCATGTGAAAGCACTAAAAATTGAAAGTCGGACCATTAAAAAAATCACATCTTTGTTGTGAATTAAGTAAAAAACTCCGTTTATTGTTAAGTGGACGACGTGAGTGTGTGAGAGAGAGAGGGATTCGTTTGAGAGAGAGAGAGAGACACGTGGGAGTGTAGTTCGGTGTGGGTGTGAGAGAGATCTGTGGAAGAGATGGGGAAATGACAATATAGGAAGAGGAAATGCACGGTGGTGGGGTGACGTGTCGGATTGTTATGGCGTGCACCTTCATTTAGTGTATTGGATAGATGTAGATTTTGAAGGCAGGGAGAGAGAGCGAGGCAGGAAGGGAGAGAGAGGGAGAGATGACGTTTGTGAAGGCAATACGCTCTTCCTTTAGAGGAAAAAAAAAACAAAAACGTGGGAGAGAAGGGGAAGAGATGAGAGGGAGGTGCACATGGCTGGAGGAGGTTGACCACACGTTGTTTTAGAGCATATATGGATATGCTTTTATCACAGGAGGAATGAAAAATAAGGACAGTTAAGTTAAAATTTCAGCACAAACTTTGTTGAAGAAGTATTGAGATGGTTAAGAGTTACTACGTAAGTTTGTTATAATAATTTTATATTTAAAAGTTATTTAATTTAGAGATTATCTTAATAAAATTATATTATTTTCATATTTTTAGGTCATTTTACATGATGTGAGGGATATGAGTAGAATGGATATTTACGAGATCACATATAAAAAGGTTATAGTTGAGGATACTCGTAGGTGGATTTATAAGTCATACCAGTAGAGACACGTAAGTTTCTTAAATTCAAAAATTTTATAACTTTGTATATATATTATAATAATAATTTGTAATACATTTAAGAGAGAATGATTCACTTGGTACATCCCCCAATGATGAAACCTTCGATAGCGTTCAACAACCTCTGGATCCAAAGGAGGCGTTTAGGGGAGTGATGTCACTGAACCATGGTGGCTTCGTTCGTAAAATGGGGAGGGCGCATACCTTGTCTAGCTGATATAGGAGGAAAGGTGCCGTCTCGTTTATTATCGTTAATCAAGTGAACCAGAAGATCAACACACTATAGAGACGAGAGGAGGAGAGGGAGAAGAGAGAGAGAGATGAAGAATCAGATGGATGACATGTAGTCTTAGATGGGTAAGACGGATGATAAGATTCAACAGCCTCTATCCCTTCTTCTGAAGAAGGGATAGTCAGAGCATCTATCTCCATCTAATTACATAACCCACAGACGAGATGACAACGACATGAGCGAGGCTAGTGGAGTTGGTGGCATCGGCACAGTAGTATTTTGATATTTTATTCTTTTCCTTATTATTACATATTTACTTTTATATGTAAATATTTTATTATGATATTTGTTCTGTATCATACTTTATTTTTGTAGAATATGAAACATATTTTCATTCTTGACATTTTGTATAAAAGTAAGCGTTTCCTAGGTATAATAGTAGTACGAAACTTTTTAATTTTTAAGTAATTCACATTTATAATAGTAGGTGTTTCCCATAATTTTTACCATTTAAAAAAAAATTTCCTTACTTTTACCGTCGATTTTTTAAGTAACTGGAAGCATTATATTGTATTTTTTTTAACAAAAGTAGCCATTTGTTGTCGCTTATTACAGAAGCTACTGCATAAATATCTACGCTGTCGCTTCATAAGCAATGACAAATACTAATAATCGACGTCATTTAAGCTTTTATGTTTTTTTTTAAAATTACTATTTATCGTACTTATCTAAAAAGCGACAACAGAAATATTTACGCCGTCGCTTTTTTAAGTGACGACATTTACATTTAAATGACGTTAAAGATCCAAATATGATGTATTAACGTGGAAAAATGTAATAAACAATTGCCGTCGCTTATTTTATAAATGACGGGAAAGAAAACATCGTCGATTATAAAACAACGGCAAAAGTTTCAATCCATTTGTTGGGATAATGATAATTCGACGTTAAATTTTACTTATAATCTACGGTAAAATGAAATGCCGTCAATTTTTAATGTTAGTTTAAATACCTTTGCCATTCATTTCCGATCGACGATAAAAATCCAAATTATTGTAGTGCATCCTGATCCCTTTTCCACTCATTATGAGGGTCATTGAATTTAAGTAGGTCATTGTAGCATCTAAACCCCTTTTCCCAAGTCAGAGGACACCATACAGCTAATTTGATGTTAGTTAATTTTCTGATGTTAAATCATATTTCCAGGGTTTTTCTTATGGTACAATTTAGCACTACCTATCTTTTAATATACCACTTAAATTTAATTTGGCTTTATGTTACGATTAACACTATTCAACACGCTCGAATCCTTTCATTTGGTGTCAAAACTGAGGTTGGCACTTTACAGGAAGTCATATCTAACGATGATGATTGATGGTGGAAGCACACTTGATGAGGGCTGAGGGGTTGTCCACCCATCAGCCACCCAACTTGACAGGACCAGCTACATACATTGGAAGCGAACGATGGTTATGTACTTCAAGTCAGCCACCAAAAGGAACTTCTTGAAATAGAAAATGGTGGAGAGGTAGTTCTTCAAGATGTCAAAGGTCAATAAACTACCCATAAGCATAAGTATAAGATAAAAAGAAGATCACCATAAATTGTAAGGCAATGAACATATTAAAAGAAGTGGTGCATGATAGAAGCATAAATTCATTTTAAAACTTTTGAGAAACATGAAATACACAATCTTAAACCTAATCAAATTGAATTAAAATGTGTAAATTTATTTTCAAATTACATGAGTTAGGGAGTATACCATCATGATTGGCTATCACAGATTCAAGGAGGTGCATGTTAATCAAGCCATACACATATATGAACTACGCTACACAAGTTGCAACTACTTTGAGTCGTTTATGAGATGGAACAGTAGAGTTGCACGAAGAGGACAATTTTCTTCCACTACCTAATCATAATATATCACAGCAGCAGCTCTCGCGTTTTTTGGCAAGTACTTTTAACTTGGACAAAATTCAAATGCCTTATGTTTGCTGAGATTTGCTTGTTTTGCCTTGTTGGGCTTGGGTTTTCTTATTGGTATTCCCATGTACTAAGCCACGAGTTATGGTTCTTCTTTCTTTTGTACTAGGTGAGTTTTGGTCTAGTCTCCCCACCTTTTTTTTTTTGAGTGAATGGTAATGTATTGACTCAAAAATGACCAACCAACCAGAATGAAGGGAGGATCGACATAAATGCCGAATTATAAGAGCCATACGGCAAAAACAACAAAACAACAAAAGAAGAGCAAGAGTGCTGATTACAAACAATCATTAATGATAAGAGTGGCCAAGGTAGATGCACTCAAATCTGCTTCACCATGCAACCTAGCATTTCTTTCTTTCCAGAGTCTCCAAATTGTGGCATTAAAGGCCAACCAGAAATCATCACAAGTAGTTGGGAAGGGGGGATCCAAGGGGGTGGTAGGGGGCATACCAGCAAGCTCCAAAGATGAGTAAACTTGTATCCAAACAGCCCTAGAAAAATAACATGAAAAGAAAAGGAGTTTATGCGACTCCTCACAATCACCACATAGTATGCAGGTGGTGTCGGTATACATTCTCTATCTAGCAAGTCTATCAAGAGTAAGTAATCTTCCTTTAGCTGCTAGCCAAGCACAACAGCTCCACTTGGGGGGAATTTTTTTATTCTAGATAGCCTTCTGACGTGCGCGGGATGCGGTTGTTTAATTGTGTCGTTACAGCATGCGTTCGCGACGTCGGTTTTAATCTAGAATGTGGATTTGGTGAGTCTAAGTGTTGAACACAATGAGGCGTAAAGTCAAACTACTTTGTTACTTTTAGTTGTCACATGAAGTTTGGTTTGCTTGCAAGAAAACGAGAAAGCAAGAGAGAGAGATAGAGAGAGAGAGAGAGAGAGAGTAGGGTTAGAAATTTTCTTCAAATCACGACATTCATTTGCACAAAGTGAGAGCTATGTAAGAAACAACATCAACATTAGCATTTAGTATATAATTTGAGTTTGTTTGCAAATACAATAATAGCTAAAAGCTTAAACAAAAGTAATATGAAACTAGGGTAAAGAAAGAGAGAGGAGAAGGCAAGGCAGCCACGGCGGTGGAGAAGGGCTCCATCGGCGGTTTGACAACTCCGGCGAGTGTGAAGTATGCTTGGTGAAGCTAGGAAGGAGCTAGGAGTATGGTGGAAGGTGTGTGTGTATTCAATGCCTCCAATGGGGTGGTTGAAAGGGGTTTAAATAGGAGAAAAGGACTTCTAATTGAGGTAAGAGGGTTTAGCAACGCCTAGGACGCTGCTAAACCCCTTCCAAAAACGTTGCTGAAGGCCTCCGCCTGTTGGTCCAAGCACGCGTGTATTCTTCTTCTCGCACCGCGCCCACGATTTGCATGCGTTCGCTGTGCACCGTTTGATTGAAGATTGGACGGTTAAGACTTCGTGTGAGCGCGCGCTGAGGATCGAGCTTGTGCAGCGTGCGCCTCGCGCGTTATTGCGTGGTGAGCACTCGTGCGCATCCACTACGTCGCGTGGTGCGATCCTTGCCGTTGGCTTTTGCATCAGCAGCCGAATTTCACCTACGCGCGCTCCTGTTGCGAATTGGATCCCACTGCTCAAACCTACGTTCCTGGCTCTTGGGTGAGGTGCGGACCAACGCGCTGCGTGCGTTGCTTTGGCGAAAGCGAGGTCGAGCGCAGGGAGGCGTCGACCATTGGATGGTAATCCAACGGTTAGGATCTGAAGCTGAGGTCGCGAGGGTGCGTGGGTGAGGAGTTCGTGTGGGCGAGGGTCGTGGATCCTCAGTAGTCTGATTGGTGGATCGAACAGCTTAAAGTTGCTGAGCGCAATGAAGCTGGGGGCACGCTATGGGTGAGGGCGCGTTGGATGCTGCCACGTGACCGCCTGTGGGTTGTTGATTCTCAGATCAACGGCCAGAACTTCTTGGGCTAGTTGAGGGAGCTCTGGATGTCGGATTTAAGTGATTTTGAGTCCGTTGGACTCGATTCGTCGATCTGAATCCATCCGTGCTGTACGATTGCTCATCTGAGGCATGTTTCATCATGCACTTGTACATATGGCCATTAAACATTGATTTATAAGCAATTTTAAATCGCAATGCATGCAGTGCTCCTATGCCCATCATGACATATTATTAGTGCGCATATATCCTCAGAACTAACCCTAGTTGATGAAATTATCATCATTGAATGTAGAGTTATCACCTTCCATATATCAAGGATGGTTCCCTTAGCACGGATAATCTCTGTAATCTTTTGGGCAGAGAGAGTCCCATTAGGAAGAATCGGCCAAAGCCATCCATTAGAGTTATGAAGATCAAGCAAAGTGCCTCGGAAGGAAAGAAGGCATTTCCACCAAGGTGAAAATGGGCTCTTAGGTAGCACAATTCCCATCCATAGAAGGAGAGGGAGAGGCAGTAACCCAATTCCCATATCTTTGATTCATTTAGCAACACCAAATTGAGTCACTTGCAAAGGCTAGAAGATGGGCCAACTTAGCCAAAGCACAAATTTGGAGCTCCTCAAGGTCACATAGGTTGAGACCCCCCCTCCTGGAGGAGTTTGCAAATATCTTCCCAAGCAACAAGATGAAGTTTTCCATCCCAGATAAAATCAACAATCCAGCTCTTGATTCTATCAAGTGAGGTCTATTTGATTACAGTGCACAAAAGCCAAAAACGTAAAGGGCCCTCTACTCCCCATTTGACCCATCTCACATGCCCCATTCTGGAGAGGGTTTTCCTTCTCCATCCAGCAAGAAGTTCCCTAACTTTATCCTCAAGAGCAGAAGAGGCATTGCCATCCCTCCCCATGACTAAAGTGACTCCTAGGTAGCAACAGGGGAATCTACCCTCCATCATGCCCAACAGTAGGCAGATACCCATTTTATGACAACAGTGTTTAGAAATGTGCACTTGACTTTTAGCACTATTGAGCATAAGGCCTGTCAAGGGTGCAAGAGTGTCCAAAGCATTCTTTATGGCTCTGGCCGAGCGGAGGTTGGCCTTGCAGCAAATGAGAACATCATCAACAAAAATTAGGTGAGTGGGAAAGAGAGTACCCTTAATCCTAGAGGGGAGGATCCTGCCTTTCAGAGTTTAGTGTTGTAATAACACAGATAGGACAGTGATAGCTAGCGTGAAGAGGAGGGGTGAGAGAGGATCACCTTGTCCCAGCCCCCTCCCAATACATAGAAAGCCCACAGGATCTCTATTAACAAGTGGTGAACATTTAGGTGAGGAAATGTACATACGAATCTAGTTGATCCAGGTATCATTGAATCCCAAAAGACGGAGAGTCCTGAAAATAAAATCTCTCCTGATGGTGTCAAAAGCTTTGGAAATGTCCACCTTGAGGCACATTTTGGGCTCCAAACCTACCGTGTGGAAGCCTTTCATGAACTCTTGAGCAAGCAGTGAGCAGTCAGAGATGCAATGACCTTTTATAAAAGCCCCTTGGTTTGAAGCAATCAATTTGGACATGATTTGACTAAGTCTACCTACCAAAATCTTAGAGATAATTTTGTAGATTGTATTGCAGTAGGTAATGGGCCTAAAGTCCTTGAGAGAAGAGACATTTGGCCCCTTGGGAACAAGGGTAAGAAAGGTATGGTTGAGCTTCTGTTACGACCTGATCCCAGCTCCTACAGAACCTAAGATCGACTCACCTCGACTAATCCCAAGACCCAGTCGTCCAACGAGAAATAATCAAAAGCAGATAATATACCACAATCACACATGCACTGTAACTAAGCAGAAATAAATAAGAGATAGTAAGGAAAAACAACAAGAGAAATCTCAAACATATTACATGCCACAAGCAGAAGAGTACTATAACATACATAGACATCACAATCATAACAGAGAGAAATATAACATGAACAGAATATAACAGAGATAGCTAATAGGCTAGAAGTACTCACTACTACAAAAAGGCTCTGAAGTAGAAAAGTAACAACTAAGGCTGTGCTCGGTTGGGCCCAGCACCCTCTGCAGCCAGTGGCGCTAGCTGCTCAACTCCCTGACCTGAACATGGTTATACAATCTATGGTCAGCTAACGCTGAGTAGAGTGGTGGTTAAGCCATTTATATGCAATTTAACTAAAAGAAACAAGCAAATAACTATTCATACATTTCCATTTATTTCAACCAGGTGTTTCTGATTCGGTTATTCCGATAAGGGTCCACAACATTTCTTAATCCTTTTGTTCCCTAAGGGAACTATCTTGATTGCAGTTTATTCTGCAATGTAGGATGTACACGTGGCACTCTCCTGGTTGGGAGAGCCCCCGTGGTAGTCCTACACCCGGTCTACTACCTAGAGGTCACGGTCGCGACGTAGCGGTGAGTATGGCATACATAATAATCGCACGGGTAGCTACCCCGCATTGGCACGTGCTCAATCGTTTCCGCTAGCGGGTATGCCCAAACATACAACGCAGAATAGAACAGGGCCTTGCCCTCTCAGAACAGGGTTCTCGCCTCTCAGAACAAGGTTCTCGCCCCTCAACAGTTTGCGTACCCTCTCCCGACTATCCCGGTTTGCCTAGTGGGCCTAACAAAAGTCGGTGTGAGGTGACCAGTCCTAACCTCAAGCCCTATGGGGCGGCTGGCTCCCCCCTACACTAAAGTAACTAGAGTCGGTGTACGGGGCCATTCCTAACATCGAGTCTCAACCCAAGGGTGACTAGCTCCCCCCTACACTAAAGTGACGGTAGCTCTCCTCCGTACTGCGTATATGAGGGCCAGCTCACTTTCTATGCAAAAGGGATAGTTGCTCTCCTCGGTACCGCATACTCAAGGGCCAGCTCACTTCCCTCCTACATACGATATTCATTCGATATACGTGAGTTCCTCTTCTAGTTTCCTCGTAAGGTTCATGCACTGTATTCAGATCATTTCATTTCACGACATGCATATCTCATTGTTCACAACTTGGTTCTCAACCATTTAACAAACAGCTTGTAATTTAATAACTGAAAGAAGCATCACATCATGTAACTATTCATTTGCTAGCATTAAGAGTTCTAACATGCATTTCAGAATTAAACCATGTGGCTCAAGCAATGTTCATTCACTCAATTCTGCCCTAGGGTTCAATTAATTCATTCTAAGATAGCATGCACTTGATTAATTAATTCATAACATTGAGAAAAACCACTCTACTGAGATACACAGGTGGAATGGGGGCTTGAATCACAGATCCCGTCGTCTCTGTGGGTGCCGTATACTCTACTGGCTAGAGACCTATACAATTGAAAAAACATATCAAACAAGTTCAAAACAGTATATGAGTGACACTAACACGCAGAGAAACTCGAACGGAAACCAACAATACCTCGTTTGTGCAAAATTGACTTCGTTTGGACCCCAAACGGACAAAAAACGTGCATACTGACTACAATCAGACATCTGGGACTATACCCAGACGTCTTAAACGACCTCAGAATCTCACCTTGCTTTCCTGTGGCTTCCTCAGAAGTCCGAACCCCTCCGCAACCGTCTGAGGGAGATCCCAGACATCTGGCACTCCCTTTGGTCGTTTGGGAGTGCAATCAGATGTCTGGCACTATCTCCAGACGTCCTAGAACACCTTGAAGGGCGAGCCACGCGCCTTTCCAACGTCCTGTACTTGCGCATGCGCGTGGGTTTAGAAACACGACACGTAAAAAGAAAATGTACGTGCATGCGACTCGCACAGATCATGTACCTCGGCACCCCACGTGCTGTCAGACGTCCGGTGCCAACCCTGGACGTGCTGAGGCTCCTCCAGATGTCTGATACTGTGGAAAAATGTTTCTGTAGAATGCCTCGCGAGCTTCTTTTCGCACGATCCTCCACCTGCAAAGACCGCAGCAGCTCCTCCAGCGACTGTAGGAGGTCTCGGAGCTCCTCTCCACAAGCTCCCTCAACCGCACCTCCGGCCGCACCTCCTCTCCTGAGCTCCTCGTTCTCCCTCTCCCTAGCTTACGCTCTCCCTTTCTTTCATGCTCTCACTCTCCCTCACTCCCGTGCTCCTCCATCTCGAGCCCCCCTCCTTCCTTCCTACTCATGGCTGTAAGGGGGATGGGGGAGGAGTGGTCGCCGGTAGGTGGTGGAGGAACGAAGGTGGAGGTGGTGTGGAGAGGTGAGGGAGATGGTGAGGGTGGTGGGGGTGTTAAATAGGGAGAGGTGAGGGTTTGTGAGGGGGCGTGTGCGTGGGTGTGTTGTGTGGGTGTGTTGTGTGGGATAAGAGAGAGAGCGAAATTGCGGAATCTCCCCTGTAAAACCCCTCTCTTCCCAGCAAAGCCCACACACCTAAACCAAGGGGGTTTAAAATTGAGGTCATGCCCTTATCTTTCCAGAAAACTATGAACGACCTTTAGGAAGGATTATTTCAGCTCCCTTACTAATCCCCCTCCAGTAGAAAAGAAGAAGCGGACTCCAATAATATCTGCATGAGTAATGTTCCAAGCCTTGCGAAAAAATAGTACATTGAAACCATCCGGGCTTAGCACCTTGTCAAGTCCAATAGACCAAAGAGCTTCTTTAATTTCTTCATCTATAGGGACAAATGTTAAGTTGGCATTATCATCTTTAGAGAGAGAGAATGGTACTGGCCAATAGAGGTCCTCAATCGACAGTGCATTCTGGTTAGGGGTGAAGAGTTTAGAGTAGAAATCCATAGCTTCAGTCCTCAGCAATCTCTCCTCGTCAATGATCTCCCCCCTGTCGGTGAGGAGTTTGGTAAGAGAGTTTTGGTTCTACTGCATTCTAGTGGCACGAGCAAAGAAACCCGTATTGCGATCCCCTAACTTGAGCCAATCACATCGGCTACGTTGCTTCCAGAAATGCTCTTCCTCTTGTCTGAGTTGGGACAACTCAGAACGAATGCAATGCTCCTCTTGTTGCACAGAAATATTGTCAAGGTCTTGCATAAGGGAAGAGTGGATGTTATCTTGAACCAAGGAGAGGTCAGCAATGTGATTGGTTCTATTTGTTTACTCCCTTGGAGTGGGGGATGAATAAAATAGTACTCCCATTTTCTCAAAAAAAAAAAACTTAAAATTTGATGTAAAGAGTTTGAAAGCACATTGGGAGACCCTAACTTTGAAAATAATCCTTTAATTAATATTTAATTGGTCATATTAACTTAATGCTAAGAAAGAAGGTTTTTTTTTAAATCTTCTTTTGTTTGGTTTACTTTACTTTGAAATCTGTTTAGTTGCATATGCGTATTGTATACATCATAAAGCATGCATCAAATACCTATTTTTCTAGATTTTCCATATTTTGTTAACCATAGTTTAATTTGAATAATGTCCCACATACAATTATGAAATCCAAATCCTAAACCAATTCATTGCATAATTATCAAAATATTAACATTTAAAAATGACCAAATGTTTAAAAGAATCAGGGAACCTCCAAGATTTAATTTCTAAAGAATCTACCATATGGTCGATGGGCCTAAATCAGATAGCCAACAATTTAGTCAGATGACCCTTGGCACCAAAAGGGAAACCCTATATCCATATTCCACCTACTCAGTTGTCGAATGCTTTTATCAGGGCCTAATAGGTCCAAATTAGATATATTCTTAAACACATTAGACATCTATTGGGGTCAAATTAGATGACTAATGATCTCATCAAGGTCTACTCCGGATACTCAAGCATGATATTGGTTTCATATTTGCACCCAAAATTCGTCATTTTCATCAATGCATTGCAAGAATTCATATGCTTTGAGAATATTTGACGGAATCGGTACATTATAGAAGCATGTAAGATCGTTTAGAACTTTTCAAACTAAAAAACCAAAGATCCAAATCTATTGAATTAAAAAATAAAATATAAAAACAATTTTGCAATTACATGAGTGAGGGGAACATTGTATCCTCTCAATTGATTATTAGAGGATTAATGCAGTATATGGTACAACAATCATGCCTATAGTTGAAATCCCCACCATCGGTCATAACTCTTCCTAATTTGTCAATGAGATATAATTTTAGAGATACATGAAGAAGCCCATTTTCTTCATGTACAACTTCTTCATAAATGTAGCAATCATCCACCAATTCTTCTCTCTAGGCTATAAGGATTTACACATATTTCTAGGCATAGAGAGAGAGATGAAAACTGTGTGGGCATGTGTGTGTGTGTCTATGACATACACATACTGTTAAGACCCGTGCTGTTAGAGCCCTTTAAGACGTCTGGAACTTGGGTCAGACGTCTAGAAATCGAAATTTTCGTGTATGTCCTCGCGTCTGCGTGCGTGCTGCACGCAGACAGTACGTGACCTCGTTTTCTTCTCCATCTCTCTCTCCTCCCGTTGACGCAAACCCTAACCCAGCACCTTATTTAAACCCCCCCTCCTCTCCCTCGTTCACCCCACCTCCAGCCACCCTTCTCCTTCCTCCAGCGAGAGCAGTGATCGGCGAGTAGCGAGCAGCGGCCGTGAGCTGCGTGGGAGGAGAGGAGGAGAAGTGAGGGGAAGAGAGGAGAGCAAGCGGGCGAGCTCGTGTGGGAGCTCGCCAGAGAGCTCACGGCTGGTCGGCGCATGCGCGAGGCGGAGAGGTGCGTCGGGGAGGTCCTCCCCGACACTGCTGCAGCCGGAGCAGCAGGTGAGCGGGCGCGGTGCGGCCACGTGCGGAGTGAGAAGGTGAAGGTAGGTTCTGATTCTGGGGTTTTCCCAGAATCAGACGTCTGGACCAACATCAGACGACGTAGATGACGTCTAGAGGAGGTTCCAGACGACTGAGAGATAAGCTTCACGACGTACACATTCTTTGCGGATATGGCCATGCAGGCCGTTCCGCCGAGGCACTATTTCGTGCCATATTGAGGAGATTTTCATTGACGCATGTAGGATTCACTTCGGGAAGGCACGGGACACGCCCTCCCACGCAGTTCAGACGTCTGGGCGAGACATCAGACGACGGGAAGCATTTCCAGACGTCCGGAGAGGTAGCCGGACATCTGGAACTGGGTCCAAACGGTCCAGCAGAGTTCCTGGACGTCTGAGGAGTGACGAGGAGTTGAGGTATGGTTCTGGACTCTTTTAAGACGTCTGGAAGGTGTTCCAGACGTCTGATGTGAATCAGAATTACTGTTTTGACCCGTTTAGGGTCCGTCTGAGGTCCGATTTTCGCAATTAAGATACCGGCGTTTCCCGTATAAATTCCTCTACTTGTTGGAATACTTTTGATCTTGTTCTGAGTAGTCTCTTGTGAATGATCCTTGTGATAGGACCTCGTTCCGTTGTAGATTTGGGGTTTGCTGAGGCACGTGGACCTGCCGATCAAGCCCCCACTACTCCTGGGTTTACTGGTAGAGTGGCTTCCCCTAGTTTAATTACAAACCTGAATGCATATGTGGAATGAATGTTAGATCCTAGGGTGTGGCATGAATCCTACGACTAGAAACACTAGAATATTTGTATTGAATGTATGGATTGCAGTCTTGGATGAGTAGAATGATAACAATTGCCTGTAAATGAATAACAACTGCCTGTGAAATGTAAAATACTTGTGCTAGCAAAATATTGCATGTAAATTCCTGTTGTTTACGTTAAATGTCATAGTATGAGCTACAGGTATATGAACTGGAAATGGAAGAGTGAATGTTGGAAACACGAGCTACTCACGAATAAACCTGGAATGTGAACAATAAAGTTACATGTTGCATGTGTATAACCTGAGAATGGAAATAGAAATGATGAAACCTGGTTTGGAATGGCCTGAGGAATATGAGCGTGAACCTTACGAGGAATTAGGAGATGAGCTCCTGGAATAAATGGAATGGATCTAGGAATGTGCTGGGAAGTGTGCTGGCCCTTGAGTACGTGGTGCCAAGGGAAGCACATGTTACCTCTTAGTGTAGAGGGGAGCTTGCCGCCTTCGAGTCGAGACCCAGGGTGGGTTTGGCCACTTTGCACCGACTCTGTGGCTCTCGTGTACACTGTACCTAAGAGAGCTACTAGTGTAGGGAGTGGGCTAGCCACCTCACGGGGCCCGGGGTTCAGCTAGCCGCTCTACACCGACTTGTTAGGCCCACTGGGCAAACCAGGGTAGTCAGGCGAGGGTGCGCAGACTGTGGAGGGGCGAGACCCCTGTTTGGTTCTTAGGGGTTAAACCCCTGTTACTGAGAGGGCTATGCCCTATAGTGGTTCTGTGCTGTGCTTTGGGCGCACCCGTTAACGAAAACGACTGACCGCGTACCAGTGCGGGGTAGCTACCCGTGCGCTTATCGCGCGTGCCGTAGTCACCGTTACGTCTGTCCATGACCTTGGGGTGGTTGACTGAGTGTAGGATCACCACGGTGGACTCTCCCGACCAGGAGAGCACCACGTGCTACTTCTATTCTTTGGAAAAGACTGCAATCAAGATCGTTCCCATGAGGAACATTCGAGATCAAGAAAGAGACTTGATAAATAAACCAAGTGATGAAAGAAAGAATAATTAGTTAAAGAAAGAAAGAAATTGAGAAAAAACAGCTACCTGTCCACCTTTACTATTTTAGTTAGTTGGTTGCCATTCTACTTAGCGTTCACTGATTTCGTGTACTTATAACCTTTTTCCGGTCCAGGTGTTGAGCAGCCAGAGCCTACGACTGCAGAGGGTGCTGGACCCAGTAGAGCCCAGTAGTTGTAGCTTTCTGTTGTACTCCATTTCCTGTTGTAGTGAGTAGTTTATTACACTTCTGTACTCTTTCATTGTGAACATTATATTCCCGTACTCGTTTATTTTCCTACTGTTGTGGTGGTGTGTACTGTAGTAGTTTATTTCTTTACTGCTGTACTTTTGTTACTGTTAGTTGCTTGCATGGTGAATGTGGTTTATTTTACTACTTTTTGGTTACTTTCTCGTTGGACGACTGGGTCTTGGGATCAGTTGAGTCGGTTCGGTCTCGTGTCCTGTAGGGATTCGGGAACCAGGTCGTAACACATACACATAGACAAAATACACTAGAGAAAAATGGCTAAAAAATTGCATCTCCTCAATTGAGGTTGTGGGAGCTCTAGGATCGAAGCCTTATTAGGCTTGAACTCCTATTTCAATATTCACCAAAATGCCCTTGGCACTAACATTTACCATGATGCTATTTTAGTTGAAATATATAACTTAATTCTCTCTGTATTAGTATGGTGTGAGTTGCTTATTGTGTTGTAAAAGAAGATCTTATAACCAATGTTTAGTCCATCTATGATTAGAATCACTTTAAATAAAGGGTTGAGAGCTTTCTTAGATCTCTATTGGTTAAGTTAATTAATTCTCAATTCTATGAATGAAAAAGATACATCAATGAATAGCTTGAGCATTATATTTTATAAATTTCTAATTATGAATAATTTTAAGTTTATTAACCAAGCTCCCCATGCCTAATCAAAATCACTTAGTGTTTATTAAACAAGTACATCCTATGTATTTAGCACAAAAGAAGATACATGTGCTTAGTTTCAGGTTTAAGATATGGTCCTTACTATCATATCTTTCAGAAGTTGTCCATATAATGTATAACACACCTTTGAATTGAATGGAAAATAAATCGACTAACTTTTGTATGTTCATTAAATTCCTTCTTTACTGTTTTGACCAACTCATTGAAAAGACCAACAATGGAATTTGAGCTTTAAAGTTGTAATTATAGTGCTTAAATTGCACTCGATCCAATGACTAGAGATTTGTAAATACCTCTCGAAATCCACATAATGTCTCATCTCATGAAAGCCAACTTCTCCACATATTAAACTTTCTTTTTTGAGATGAAATGGGAGTCATTCCTATTTTTCCCGCACTCCGCGGAGGCAAACTAGGAAAATATAAGCATTAGATCAATGGGCCAAACATGTGCCTGAGAGTTTAATTCACTGTCATGTATAGCAGATTATTGATCCGCATGACTACCAAATATTAGTGTTGAATTTCATATATCAATCTTAAACTCCACATGTTAGTCTTGAACTCTACAAATATTCAATCAGATGATTTCCAAATTAATTTGCATGATTTAGATATAGATTATTGTTCCAAGTTTGAAAATAAGTGCTTAATTTCTTAAGACAGTTAGAAAGAGATTCTTTGCCGTCTCGATTCAATTGATCATCTTCTTGGACGATACCACGTGACAATTCCAAAATCACTATTTTCTATAAAACTCTTTCTAATTAGATCTCAGGTAGACAACGATCTCTTGTAATGTTAGAAGAGATGAAGAATTTTTATTCATAACAATGAGTTAGCAATGGTGCACACGCATTGATCTTAATCTTGTATCTGCCATTGAACATGACCATTTTGAAAACTTAATCTACAATGTTTATTTATCCGATTTAACTTGTCTGTGGATAACTTTAAAAGTACAAATAGGACTAATGAGTAATGAGTACCTATATATAGTCAGTACTTGTTTATCCAAATTAATGAAAGAGAAGTATCCATTTTATGCACTAAATATATAGAAAATGAGATGGCTTAAGCATGGATTCTTCCACCGTTGCTGCCTTAATCCTACACTAAGACCACAAAACTCACACCTATTGTCATACATATACCTATTTTGACCATGTATGTTAATTCTTGTAATAGGTCACGAGTCATTGTTATTTCTATTTCCAAGCTTGCATGTGGTAGGGTTTTGGCCTCCCCACCCTCAATTTTGAATAAAATTTCCCTTCTTATTCTTTTATAAACAGAAAAGCAAAAGAAGGAAAACATTTCAATTGATTTTCTAATACAAGGTAAGTTCACACAAGTCATGCAACGACTTAAACCTAAACCTATGTCAAATGAGAAAAATTGACCTTGATAACATATCGAGTATGAGTCCAAAAAACTTAAACAATTACCCAGAATATTTAAATTTAAGTTATCAAATACTAATCCTCAACGTGGAACTATTTTTTTAGGTATTACGATCTTTTTTACTTAAAATCTTGATGTCAACATCAAGGTTTAATTAATTTACTCACAGTGTGGTAGTGGCTCTATCTTATGACGCACACTTTGTTCTGGTGACAGCTCTTTTCTAACATTAAAGAAAATTTGTTATCATTTTTTGACAACCTAAGCCCAAATTAAAATCAAATAAAAAAAATTGACCAAGAGAACTTATCAACAATAAAATCCCACAAATCAAAATAATCACGCAATAGCGGTTGTAAAATATTAATACCCAACCTTTACATCCTCCTACTAATTTTTATGAACTTATCACGTGAAACTATTTCCTGAGTTGTCACGAGTTAGGACGTGGGCCAAATTGACCACTACTCCCAAGAGGATCGATGCTTCTTCGACACATCCTACCTACCAATCTTTCCTTTCGTCTGGGTGTTCTCCCTACCATCGGCACCCTTCAAGAAACGTCATCCACAGGTCACGAGTTGGTGGATAGGGTTACCCCACACGTCCACTCGATTGAGAATGCTAAGAAAACCTCGGGCGGTCAAACTCTGGAATTAAAGCACACGTTGAGCCAAAGACGTCGAGCCCAATTGCCCTTCTGCCGTTCGTTTCACAACTTAATTTGCTTTCAAATTGCTCATGCAATGGATAGACTTAGAATCCGTACGCCGCGTTTGTAACACCTTCATGGCGCCATATCTCATTCTCTCTCTCTCTCTCTATATATATATGCGGGAACGAGTCAGCGAGAATAAACAGCAGCACAAACAGCAAGCAAAAAGAATGTCCATTTCCCCTCGCAGTTTGAAGATGTCTCCTCCTCCTCCCCCTCCGGCGACGACGAGTTTTGCGAGCATCGTAGCCATTGATGTCGAGCACGGGGAAGATCCTAACGCACATTCAGGTTGTCCATCTCCCAATATTAATCTTTTTTAAGTTAAGAGAAGGCATAGTTTTCCACTGCCATTTGTTACGTCCATTTTGGGTATATGTAGGCATATAATCGTTTTTGGAGTCCCTTACGTGAAGGGAAGTGGAAATTCCATGCTTTCATTTCAAAAAATATATATCGAGGGTTCGTGCCGAATTAGTATCGAAATTATTCAGATTCAGAACCCTCGACTCTGTCTGATTTAGTTTCAATGATATGTCTGAAGGGGTTTGCGTTCTCCTGTGTAAATCTTTTCCACTTTTGTTTTTTTTTTGTCTCGATTTTTTTAATTTCTCCGGATACGGGTGGGAACGGATGAGCATCCCTGTCGTGGAATCCAGATAATAATGGAGAAATTTTTGACATTTTTAATTGATATATGCACCCACCTTAGCTCCCTATGATAAAACGAGCACTCTTCAACTTTTTGGGTTGAACTTAATACGGGAATTCACTCAACCAGTATCAGTTCAAAAAAGGAAATGTGAAATTTAGTTGTATATAACTTAATTAAGCAAAATTTAGTTAATATTTTTCACTACAATTAACATTTTGAAATAAAATTTTAGGGGTTAAGATCATCTTCTATGAATAAGTTATGTATAAAATTGTAAGCTAATCCAACACTCATACCTCCTATGGTGAAAGAAGATTCAATTTTGATGACCTAACTATTATAAAATTTAACTATCTTTAATAGAGATGTTTGATTTTGTTGAAATTCTATTTGCTTCGTGTTTTTGTTAAATAATTTTAATATCTAAATTTTCCTTTTGAAATATCAATCCTGTCTAAGGATATTCACGACTAAATTACATGTAACTTATGTGTAAGTGAGTCGCACTCTCCCTATCTTTAACATTTATTTCATATTTTTGTGCTACCATGGAATTATAACATAACACGAGGTACATTGTCAAACATGTTACAGGGAATAACGAAAGCACATCAACAAGACGAAGGTGCATGGCATCGTTGCACGGCTTCGGTACTGCGCTCTCCACGACGCTTTCCTCAAAACCGAAATCTCATTGGATCCTCCTCTTCACCGCCGTCGCCACCACCCTTACGGCCCTCGTGGCCTCCAGCCTCCTCCCACGCTCGTACTACCAATACGGCAATAGCGAGAACTTCTGGGTTATGTCATGGTTCATCTCTCTCGGTTGGCCTCTCGCAGCCATCCTCCTCCTTCCCTTCCTCTTCCTCACCTCCTCCCCTTCGCCCCTCTTCACCGCCCCCCTCCTCTTCTTCTGGTACCCCATCCTAGGCCTCCTTACCGCGGTCGCCAACTCGATCTTCGCGGGCATTTACTATCTCCCATGGGGGATGGAGTTGAGGAATGGCACGGATAATGCAACCATATCATCATTCCATGGGGCAACAACGGTGGTTTTCGCGGCGATATTTGGATTCTGGCTAGCCAAGAACAGAGTGGGGCCTTGGGGGGTGAATGCTGTGGTGGTTGTCGCGGTGGCGGCGCTAGCGGTGGCATATGAGTTCATCGATAAGGAGGAGGAGGAGGAGCCAGCGGGGGCATTCTTTCTCTATTGGGTGATAATGGATCTGCCGGTATCTTTTTTGCGTGGGCTTATACTGGCACTTACGGAGCACGTCGTCGTTAGGAAGAGTACGCGCAACGGATCAGAGGATGCTACAACTGCATCACCATCGCCACTAGTTACCGTAAGAGTTGCCTTGGAGGTAAGCTTCTACATGTATGTGTCATTCCATTTGAGAGATCGAACGCTAAATTGGTTCTCTGTTTGGCAAACAGTACTATTTTTCAATGATACATATACCTCGAAATAGAATAGTAAGGGATAACGGGAAGGACACTCATGCAAATCTCACATAAATAAAAGATTGCTTGCCGTCCACAACATTGTCAGATGTTACTTCAAGGTACAACATGGAGTGTTTACCGAAGAGAGGATCTTGCACATTGCTTAGAAATCGACTAGAATTCGAGACCTTATTGGAGGAGATTCACAGAAATTTGACTAGTTAAGGTTTGAATCCCCATATGAGCAACCTCTCCATCCAATCTGATGTGCATTCGGACATGTTACTTGTCAAATCGAAGCCTATGTTTGGTAAATTTTGTCGAATTTCAGTTGTCCGAAACTTTTAATTCTGTCGCGGGAATATCTCCAGGGACGTGGGTATAAAAATATAAAAATAAATATGTTTTGTAGGATAATAAAAAAATAAATTTAAAAATAAAATTCATGTGATGTGTTTAACTTTCATGTAAAAAAATAACCTCAAATAATGTCACATGTTTGAATTTATCGTTACTTAAAAAAATAATCATCACTTATAAACCAATAATAAAATTATTTTACATTAGTACGATTTATCAAAATTATCTTCATAATTATTTTTTATCAATGTAAAATCATTTTTTTATATAAAATCATTAAATCATTTTCAAGATCATTTCACATTAATGTAAAATAAGATTACATTGATGTAAAATTATTTTATATTGATATATTTTAGTTCAAAGTAATCATAATAATTTACATGGATGTAAAATAATTTTACATCGATACATTTTAGTTGAAAGTGATGGTAATCTTTTAAGTGGAGTGAAACGCATCGCATAACAAAACTCGTATTTTTTTTATTTCTTTGTATTAAACATCAATCGTAAAGTGAGATCATATTCACACATTTGTATATTATGAAACATGTTAACTTTTATATTTTTGTATATTTTAACTCTACATTATAGTTGCAGTCACATCTTTCTAATTTATATATAAATATAACTCAAGGTATATATATGTTAATTGTCACTCCCTATACAGGTGATAGGAGCTAAGCCAAAAATCAAAAGGGTTGTATAAAGTAGCTTTAATAACCCTTCTGTACAAAGATCATATCATCTCCGAGATAAAGGTTATGAGAAAAGGAGAGTAGTCCCTTTTGCAAGTCTCCTTCTTGGAGACTCTCAAGCCTCAAAGCCCTAGTGTCACTAGGGCCCCAATTGGCCTCCCCCTTGTCGATTCCCATCCCCCCCTCCTCTTCCTCCTTTTGGCTTCCTATCCTTCCCAGATCTTCGCTCTCTGGCCTTGTTATCGTCGGTTTACTCGCTCCCGCATGCTCTTGACCTTCGTGAGTTCTGAGGTCATCGTGCTTTGGTCAAAGTCGTGTGCTACATCACATTACTCACCGAAGCGGCATTCGTGGATGGGTCGATCATCGTGGGGCCGCTGTTGCCTGCCATGGTGTTGCACTTGGTGATGGTGGTCATGCTTGCTATGGTGGAGGTGGTGGTGGTAGTGATGCAAGTTTCTCCAGAAGTGTTGCTTGAGCCTTTGTTGATATGGGAGGCAGGGATCTCTTTTTGTTGTTTTGAGATCATGTGTGACCTCATGTTTATTATGATTGAGATTTATCGATTTTTGTCGGGTGTCGATCCCTATTGGCCTCTCGATAGCACAGATCGAGATAATCTCTTGAATTCATTCCTGATGACATTGTCATTTCTACGAATTGAAGTTGTTACTCTTTTAAGCTTTTGAAGAACATGACTAGATCTCGTACTTTGGACATCTTCTTTATTTTTTCTTATATTTCTATTTGTTAATTTTCTTTTTTATTATCTTATTTACCTCCATCTTGATGGAGTTCTCCCGTTACCGTGAAGAGTGGCCTCCCCCTCTTCACAAGGGTATTCAAATTTATCTTTTTTTTATTAGGTGACATACTTTTAGGTCGGATTCTTTCCCATTGAACGAAATCCTTATCTTTAAAAAGAGAAAGCCTTCTGTACGTAAGATATTTTAACATTTTGTATCTAAATGAGCAATTAATGTTAGCATCTTTGATTGGCTGGCATCTACTTGTGTCTTTATTTGCATTCGTCTTTCGATTTCAATATTTTGCATCGTAAGGAATCATATTTGTTGATGTCTTATTGTAATTATGAGTGTAGGGTCAATTTTTTTTTTTTTTTTTTTTAGGGTTGATCAATTTCTAATATCGGAACATATTTTTTTTCTTTTATTTGTTTATTTTCTTTTTATATTTTTACTTTCCCTCGTTCTACGGAATATAAATTTTTACGTTTTGAAGGTGTTAAGATTTTCTACCTCTTCTTTTTCTTGTGAGATGCATCCTCTTTTATTAAATTTTTTTTTTTAATAAAAATATGTTTCAATAAAAAAAAACGGTATCCGTGCTGTCTTCTGATTGGTTAACATTCTACAGGTGCAACTATTGGTGTCCTTGTTTGCATTCGCCTTCAGCTGCATTGGATTCTTCGTGGTTGGTGGGTTTGGAAAAGTGAAGGGAAGGGCTGGAGGTTTTGAAGGAGGAAAAACATCATACTACATGGTGCTAGCATGGAGTGCGGTCGCGTTCCAGCTCGTGGGGGTCGGCGGGGCCATGCTGGTAGGGCTGTCCTCGACGACGTTTGGAGGCATCCTTGGCTCGGTGAGGCTTCCGGTGACCAGTCTTCTTGCGATGGCATTCTTTCACGATGCCCTCAGCGCGTATGTGGTGTTTGGGATGGTTCTTGCAATTTGGGGTTTGGGATGTTATGGCTTTGGTAATTTGAACTACTAGGTATTATGGAGTGGAGATGTACATGTGAATTGGAATGATTGTTTACTAGTTTTAAGTTTATACTTTGACGTGGGAGTAATAAAATTAAAATAATATCAAATAAGAAGTATATTATAATAAAATATATTATCTGATATATCTTAATTTTTAATTAATAAAAATAAAAAATATCGATTAAAAATTAAAATATATTAATTGTTATAAAATATATTACCTAATATATTTTAATTTTTAATTAATATCTTAAATTATATTTACACAATCTTATTTTATACTATCATAAAAATATATACAATATTTATCTCTAACGGAAAATTACAAGATAACGAAATCGATAACGAAGATGAAATTCAAAATAAATATATATATATTAAATAATATATAAATAAAAAATAAGAGTGATAAAAATATGTCCACCAAAGTTAAAAAATAAATAAATAGTATCAAAACTAACATCTACGGTGCTATCTTAACGATTATTAATATATATAAAAGATTGACGTAAATTATTTTATTTTAAATTGTGCATCCTTCTACATTTTCCAATTGTGAGGTTTTATGCGGTACTTATTTGGATGTGTCATGTTCCTTATGCTTCCGATAGGATTCATTTCAATTGGTATGGTCTTGCTTGCAATCAAATATACTCTCAAGTTTTTCAAAGGTGAACAAAAGACTTCTTTGTTGGTAAAACGACTAAGTTGTAGAGCTACTAACTTGGATCTTTGTGAATCAAACTGAATAAAATTATGAAAATTATTAAAGAAGTCTGCCTAAATATTTTGTAATTATACGTGTCTCCAAGATAATTAATATTTCGATAGATACGCCTAAAAGTAACACCGACGATATTCGTGTACCTGTTCACGGGACATCCATAGCACTATTTATTATTTTTTTCGTCTGTGTTGCAGCTACACTCCCATATCTCTGTCTCATTTTTCGTTTCTTTTTTCAATCTTTTTAACTTGTGCTCTCTTTAAAAATCTAACTTTTTTTTTTATTTGCAAGAAATTTAAGACGTTGTTTAGTTTCGTTCGCCAATTTTGTCATGCTTCCGTAAATAAGATAGATGATGGGTTTTAAGAGAAAATTGATGTTGCATTTTTTTTATTTTGATTTTTATTTTCATCAAGGTAGAGTTTTCAAGGAAATTTTGGAGAATTAAGTTAATTGTCATTAATTATTAATTTTTCTTTTTTTTATTTAACTATGTCAAAAGAGATGAACAACATCAAGACATAACATTCATTTATCAAACATAATTGTAACGATCCGATTCTCAAGTCCCTACGAGACACGAGAACCGGACCGACTCGACTAATTCCAAGACCTAGTCGTCCAACGAGGAAGTAACCAAAAGAGCAGTAAAATAAACCACATTCAGCATGAATATAACTAACCGTAAGAAAGTACAGCAGTAAGGAAAGAAACTACTACAGTATATACCACCACAACAGTAGAACAACATTTATCATATAACATGAACTGCAGGTAAAGAAAAGTATAGCGGAAACAAGAACTACTCACTATAACGGAAGCAGAGAGGTACAAAAGACAGTGGTAACTCTACTGGACCCTACTCGGCCCAGCATCCTCTGCAGCCGCTGACCCTGGCTGCTCAACACCTGGTCCTGAAAAACGTAACGAGTGTAACATGTCAGCAATACGCTGAGTAGAGTGGCAACTAAAACTAAAGACAACAGTAGAGTGTACAGTAGCTGTTATGTTCTATTACTTTCTTTATTCACATCTTTCAATTGTCTCACTATTTCATTTATTCCTCAGATCTTTTACTTGATCTCGAATGTTCCTTGTGGGAACGATCTTGATTGCAGTCTTTTCCAAAAAGTAGAAGTAGCACGTGGTGCTCTCCTGGCCGGGAGAGTCCTCCGTGGTGATCCTACCCTCAGTCAACCACCCCAAGGTCACTGACAGACGTAACGGTGACTACGGCACGCGGGATAAACGCACAGGTAGCTAACCCGCACTGGCACGCGGTCAGTCGTTTCCGTTAACGGGTGCGCCCAAAGCACAGCACGGAACCAGTCCAGGGCAGAGCCCTCTCAGTAACAGGGGTCCAACCCCTCCACAGTAACAAAACCGGGGCCTTGCCCCTCCACAGTCCGCGCACCCTCGCCTGACTACCCTAGTTTGCCCCAGTGGGCCTAACAAGTCGGTGAAGGAGGCTAGCAGAACCCCAGGGCCCGTGGGGTAGCTAGTGCTCTCCTAACACTAGTAGCTCTCCTCGGTACTACGTACACGAGGGCCAGCGAGTCGATACAGAGCGGTCGGTCCTAACCCCCGGGTCCCTGGGGTGGCTGGCCCCACTCTGCACTAAACAGGTACAGGTACTTCCCTTGGTACTACGTACCCCAAGAGACAGTACAAAACTACATCTCAGTTTCATTCCTTTCTCTTTCCAGGAGTTCCACTCCTAATTCCCCGTAGGGTTCCAGCTCTTTAATCTCAGGACATCTTATGTTTCACTTTCCAGTTTCACGTTCTTACAATCCATGATTTCAATCATGTTTCTTTATTCATAACAGGCAGCTGTTAATTCAATTTACAGGCAGCTTTATATTCCTTTCCATTTTCCAAGACTGTAGTATTATACATTCCACTAGTTTTTCCATCCTAGGATTCATGCCATATCCTAGGATCTATCATACAATCTAGTTTTTCAGCCCTAGGATTCATGCAACACCTAGGAGCTATCATATATTTCTCATTCCTAGGATTCATGCAACGTCCTAGGTTCTAGTTATGGTTCCATACTTTAACAGATTTTATTAATAACTTAAAGCCACTCTACTAGGTACAACGGGAGTAATGGGGGCGTGGTCGGGAATCCCGCGTGCCTCCGCGAGCCCCGAGACTGCAACTGAACGAGGTCCTATCACAAGGATCAAACACAAGGAGTGTCTCAAAACAGTGTATAGCTACTGTAGACGGGTAGAGGAATTAATTCTGAAAAGAACGCAACTCGAATCGCGGAAAACGGAACCTGAACGGGCCCTAAACGGGTCGAAAACGACGACACTGTGCAAAATCAGACATCTTAAAAAGTGGATCAGAGAATTACCTGTTCAGCGTGGTTTCCCAGACGTCCAGAAGTCTGCGGGGACGTCTGGCCTAGCTCCCAGACGTCCGATGGTCACCCCGGACGTCTGGAGGTCGCTCCCGCCGTCTGGTACAACAGCCAGACGTCTGATTCGCGATGGATAGCGAATCACTGAGCCTGCGCACACCCATCTCCCTCCCTCAGTACAGTCAGTCGACAGGAAGGAAGAAGAAGACGGAAAACTCACCTTTCAGACGTCTGGATGGTCTTCCAGACGTCGCCCTCGCCGTCTGTCTATCAACCCAGATGTCTGATTCTGGAAATTCTTCCAGAATTAGGGCGCCACTCGGCCTCCGCTCGCGACACTGCCCGCGTCGCACCTCGCGCGCCTGCTGCTCGGACCGCAGCAGTCCCCCCTCCGCGTCGCTCCGTGCCCCCTGTGCCCTCCGCCGGCCGGCCCTAGCAGCCCCGGCGAGCTCGCCCTCACGGCAGAGCTTCGCTCTCGCACGTAGCACCCCCTCCGCGCTCACTGCGGCCGTCGCCGCCGCAGCAACCTCGCGCTCGCTCTCGCGCACAGGAAGGAGAAGAGGAAGGGGTGGAGACGACGGGAGGGAGTGCGTGGCCTTTTAAGGCCGCACGAGGAGGAGAGAGAGGACGCGGCAGGCGTCTGCAGCCGCAGGGAATAACGAATATGCGGGTCTGCGCGCTCAGGTGCGCAGACGAGTCGCGCGTGTCGAAATTAACAAATTTCCAGACGTCTGGAAACGATCCTAGACGTCTGTTCAGACGTCTGGATGTGATCCCAGACGTCTGGTCCGACGTCTGGGCCACCTCCCAGACGTCTTGAAAGACGTCTGGGGCACGCGTTCATTACAATACAACAAACTCAAAGGAAGTTTCGTCCCCGAAACTTGCGCCAACTAGGGTGCAGGAAAAGATGTCCAAATAACCATAACAAACTCAAAGAGGATCGAAACCGGTTCGAAAAGACGTACGCGCGAAAAGCTCCGGGTACCACTCCCGCATTGCCGCCTCAGGCTCCCAGGTAGCCTCCTCGTACCGCTGGCTCCTCCACAAAACCTTTACCAGGGGTACTTGCTTTCGTCTCAAACCGCGGACGGCTCGGTCTAGGATCTGCACTGGCCGCTCGAGGTAGGTCAGGTCGTCGCTCACCTCGACGCTCTCGTGACTCAGTACGTGACTGGAATCGGCTACGTACTTCCTGAGGTTGGACACGTGGAATACGTCGTGCACACCAGAAAGCTGCGGGGGAAGGGCAAGTCTGTAAGCAACGGGTCCAACCCGCTCCAGGACCTCAAAGGGCCCCACGAACCTCGGCGCGAGCTTCCCTCTCACCCCAAACCGCTGTAAGCCCTTCATGGGCGAAACACAAAGGAAGACGTGGTCCCCAACCTCAAACTGCACCTCTCTGCATCTCCGATCCGCGTAGCTCTTCTGTCTGCTCCTGACAGTGCGGAGTCGTCTGTGGATCTGCTCAACTACCTCCTGACTCTGCCGGATCAACCTGGGGCCAACCTCCCACTTGGTGCTCACCTCAACCCAACTCAAGGGTGCAGTACACTTCCGTCCGTACAGAGCCTCGTAGGGAGCCATGCCGATGCTCGAGTGATAACTGTTGTTGTATGCAAATTCTGCCAGGGGCAGGTGCTCCTCCCAAGAGCCCCTCCAGTCCAGTACACAGGCACGCAAAAGGTCCTCAAGTGTCTGTATCGTGCGCTCAGACTGTCCGTCCGTCTGGGGGTGGTAAGCCGTGCTAAACCTCAACCTCGTCCCTAAGGCCTGCTGAAACTCAGCCCAAAACTGGGACGTAAAGCGGGTATCCCGGTCGGATACAATCTCCCACGGAACTCCGTGTAGTCGTACCACATCACGGATATACCTCTCTGCCAACTGTGCTGGTCCCAAAGTGACTCGGATCGGCAAGAATCGCGCCGTCTTCGTCAGTCTATCACTATTACCCAGACTGCGTCGTGTCCCTGCTGGGTAACAGGTAAGCCCACCACCAAGTCCATGGTGATGCTCTCCCACTTCCACTCTGGCACTAGAAGCGGCTGAAGCGGCCCTGCAGGCCTCTGATGTTCGGCTTCCACCTGCTGGCACACTAAACACTGCTGCACGAACTCACCCACATCCCGCTTCATCCCTCTCCACCAAAACTCGCGTCTCAAGTCGTGGTACATTTTCGTGTTTCCGGGATGTATGGTGAATCTGGAACCGTGTGCCTCAGTCAGGAGCTCTCTCGACAGCTCCTCGTCTCTGGGAACGCACAACCGTCCCCTCAAGCGTAGCACCTGGTCTGTGAAAGAGAAGTCCCCTGGGTCTCCTAACAGTACTCTGTCGCGCAAAGACTGCAAGTAAGGATCGGCCATCTATCCTGTGATGATGCGGTCCATCAGCTCTGGCCTAGTCTGCCGTGTCACCGTCACTGCCCCACAGTACCTTCGTAACTCTAGGGGTCGCCAACTGCCTACCTCCTCCAAAAGGCTCCAACTCTGTAACTGTAGACTGGCCAAGCATGCGGGCGCCTTACGGCTCAAGGCGTCAGCCACCACATTGGCCTTTCCCGGGTGGTAGGAGATGCTGCAGTCGTAATCCTTCAGGAGCTCCAACCAACGTCTCTGTCTCATGTTGAGCTCCTTCTGGTCAAAAAGATATCTGAGGCTCTTGTGATCTGTAAAAATCTCGAAGGTCTCACCGTACAAGTAGTGCCTCCAGGTCTTTAGCGCGAAGACAACAGCTGCCAA
Source organism: Thalassia testudinum (assembly GCA_037157565.1). Taxonomy (NCBI): domain Eukaryota; kingdom Viridiplantae; phylum Streptophyta; class Magnoliopsida; order Alismatales; family Hydrocharitaceae; genus Thalassia; species Thalassia testudinum. The sequence continues at coordinate 14,082,859 of JAZHRO010000067.1, read as the reverse complement.
CTCTAGGTCGTGGGTAGGGTAGGTATGCTCATGGGGCTTCAGTTGCTGCGAAGTGTAAGCGACAACGTGACCCCTCTGCATGAGCACACCTCCTAACCCCTGCAAGGAGGCATCCGTGTACACAACAAACCCGCCACTACTGTCAGGGATGGTGAGCATGGGAGCCGAGGTCAACCTCTCCTTCAGCTCCAGAAAACACGCCTCACAGGCATCTGTCCAAGCGAAAGGCACGTCCTTCCGGGTCAACTGTGTCATAGGACGCGCAATCTGCGAAAATCCTCTGATGAACCGTCTGTAGTAGCCTGCTAGTCCCAGGAAATTGCGGATCTCAGTGACTGAACGCGGTCTCTCCCACCTGAGCGCTGCCTCGACCTTGGCTAGGTCCACTGCCAAGCCGTCTCCAGAGATCACATGACCCAAGAAGGTCACCTCCCTCAACCAGAACTTGCACTTGTTGTACTTGGCGTACAGCCTGCGTCGCCTCAGAGTGTCCAAAACCATTCGCAAGTGCTGTCCGTGCTGCGTCCGATCTCTAGAATAGATGAGTACATCATCTATGAAAACCACCACGAATTGGTCCAAGTACGGTCTAAACACCCGGTTCATCAGGTCCATGAAAGCAGCGGGGGCATTGGTCAGCCCAAATGGCATGACCAAAAACTTGTAGTGTCCGTACCGGGTGCGGAAAGCTATCTTGGAGACGTCGGTCTCCCTGATCCTCAACTGGTGGTATCCAGACCTCAAGTCTATCTTGGAAAACACCGTGGCACCCCGCAACTGGTCAAACAAATCGTCGATCCTCGGCAGCGGATATCTGTTCTTGATGGTGACCCTATTCAGCTGTCGGTAGTCCACACAAAGACGTAGGGTCCCATCCTTCTTCTTCACAAACAGTACCGGGGCTCCCCAGGGAGACGCACTGGGCCTCACGAAACCTTTCTCCAGAAGGTCCTGTAACTGAGACTTGAGCTCTCGCAGCTCAAGCGGTGCCATCCTGTATGGCGCGGTGGAGATGGGGCTGGTCCCTGGTACTAGTGAGATCTCAAACTCGATCTCACGCTCGGGCGGTAGTCCTGGTAACTCGTCTGGAAACACATTAGGGTACTCTCTGACCACCGGGATGCTCTGGAAGTCTGCCACAGGGCTGGGCTCTGCCACCACACAAGCTAGGAAGCCCTCACACCCCTGGTTCAAAAGTCTCGCCGCCCGAAGTGCCGAAATGCACCTGAAACCTCCGTCCACTGGCTGTCCGTGAAACTCGAAAGAAGGCAACTCCGGCATGGAGAAGACAATCTTCCTCTCAAAACAGTCCACCAAGGCGTGGTAAGCGGACAGCCAATCCATCCCCAGAATCACTCCAAAGTCCTCCATCTGTATCATAATCAGGTCAGCTGGCAGGCTATGTCCCCCGACGCTGACCTCGCAATCCGTGTACACCTCCTCAGCTACAAACAGCTGACCACTCGGACCTCTGATTACGAACGGATTCTCTAACAGTGTATAATCCTGGTCCAAACTAACTGCGAAACTGGCTGCGACAAACGAGTGCGTAGCACCGGAATCGAAAAGCGTGTAAACGAGTCTGCCGGAAACTGAAACCATACCTGCTACCACCGATCCCGAAGCTCTGGCGTCCCTGTGTGTTAGGGCGTTGATACGCCCCTCAACTCTAGGTGCGGACGAAGCAGCCACACTCTGTGTCGGACGGGTAGGTGCTGGCCGGTACCCTTCTCGCGACTGCTGTCCTCCTCCTTGCGCCTGGGAACCGCGGCCTCCTACGCGCCCTCCAGTGCTCTGCGCGGGGAGTATCTGCTGACCTCCTGCCCTAGATGGGCAGTCCCTCCTGACGTGGCCCGGCTGGCCACACTGGTAGTAGAGGGGAACCCGACTCCCGCCCTCAGCGGGTCCCTGCTGTCGGCTAGGCGGGGGTCCGGTGCTGGCGACTGGCCCCTGTCGAGGGCCCCCAAAGGCCACTGATGGCCCTGCACAACATGACGGCTCTCCTGCGGACGTCACGTGTCTCCGTTCTCGCCGGCCCTGTGAGAAGTCTGGCTGAAAGGGCCTCTTCCGCCCTCCGTCGGTGTCTCGCGCGGACGGGTTGGTCTCCTCGTAAGTCATAGCTGCCTCTACCACCTCGAAAACGTAGGCAGCTTCAAAGGTTTGACATACCCCCGGATCGCAAGCCGGAGCCCCTCGGTGAACCTCCAAAGGCGCTCCTCCTCAGTGGCTACCGCTGTTGTTGCAAAGCGGGACAGCTCCAAGAAACGCGTGCGGTTCGCGCTCACAGTCATCGTCCCTTGGCGGAGAGTGTGGAACTCCCGCCTCCTCTGGTCCTGCCATGTCTGGGGAAAGTACTGCTCACAGAAGAGGGTGACGAACTGGTCCCACGTCGGCTCGTCCCTCTGCCGGACCGCCCTCCACCACCGGTGTGCCGCACTCTCCAGCTGGTATGTGGCAAAGGCCACGCGGCACTCCATTGGGGGGCGAAGGGTGTCGAAGATCTTCTCTAGCTGCTCAAGCCAGTCCTCTGCCTCGGTCGGGTCCTCATCCCCCTTGAAGGAGGGGGGCTTCAGCTTCCGGAACTGTCCGAAAAGCTCGAAGTGGCACTGTAGGGGAGGTGTTGGTGCACCTCCAGGCGAAGGTGCCTTGTGTACAGAAGTGTCGGAGGAAGGTGGGGGCGGCAGCGGCCCATCCCCTCCCTCGTGTCCAGCGCCGTGTCCGTCGCGTGGTCCCACAGAGGACTCCCCCTCTGCAGCCCCAAGAGGAGGTGCTTGGGGCGGTGGGTGGTGCTCCTCTCGTACAATGTCTCGTATCAGTCTGGCGAGGTCCTGGGCCCGGATGCCCGGGAGTGGTGGCTAGTCCACCGAGACGTCAATAACAGCACGTCCACCTCGCCGACCTCGCCCTCGGCCGCACCCGCGACCAGTCTCGCCAGTCCCGCGACGAGGCATCTCCTGCAAGGAGACGCGAAACAAAACGGAAACGTCAAAACAGACGGTACCTAACGAAACTTCTAAAAGCTCATGTCAAGAGATATGTTGTGGTGGCTACTCTAGCTATAAACATGTGAATTGGTTATTTTCCAGTCAGTTGATTCACTTCTCGGGACCTTGCTCTGATACCATCTTGTAACGACCCGATTCCCAAGTCCCTACGAGACATGAGAACCGGACCGACTCGACTAATCCCAAGACCTAGTCGTCCAACGAGGAAGTAACCAAAAGAGCAGTAAAATAAACCACATTCAGCATGAATATAACTAACCGTAAGAAAGTACAGCAGCAAGGAAAGAAACTACTACAGTATATACCACCACAACAGTAGAACAACATTTATCATATAACATGAACTGCAAGTAAAGAAAAGTACAGCGGAAACAAGAACTACTCACTATAATGGAAACAAAGAGGTACAAAAGACAGTGGTAACTCTACTGGACCCTACTCGGCCCAGCGTCCTCTGCAGTCGCTGACCCTGGCTGCTCAACACCTGGTCCTGAAAAAGGTAATGAGTGTAACACGTCAGCAAAACACTGAGTAGAGTGGCAACCAAAACTAAAGACAACAGTAGAGTGTACAGTAGCTGTTATGTTCTATTACTTTCTTTATTTACATCTTTCAATTGTCTCACTATTTCATTTATTCCTCAGATCTTTTACTTGATCTCGAATGTTCTTCGTGGGAACGATCTTGATTGCAGTCTTTTCCAAAAAGTAGAAGTAGCACGTGGTGCTCTCCTGGCCGGGAGAGTCCCCCGTGGTGATCCTACCCTCAGTCAACCACCCCAAGGTCACTAACAGATGTAACGGTGACTACGGCACGTGCGATAAACGCACAGGTAGCTAACCCGCACTGGCATGCGGTCAGTCGTTTCCGTTAACGGGTGCGCCCAAAGCACAGCACGGAACCAGTCCAGGGCAGAGCCCTCTCAGTAACAGGGGTCCAACCCCTCCACAGTAACAAAACCGGAGCCTTGCCCCTCCACAGTCCGCGCACCCTCGCCTGACTACCCTAGTTTGCCCCAGTGGGCCTAACAAGTCGGTGAAGGAGGCTAGCAGAACCCCAGGGCCCGTGGGGTAGCTAGTGCTCTCCTAACACTAGTAGCTCTCCTCGGTACTACGTACACGAGGGCCAGCGAGTCGATACAGAGCGGTCGGTCCTAACCCCCGGGTCCCTGGGGTGGCTGGCCCCACTCTGCACTAAACAGGTACAGGTACTTCCCTTGGTACTACGTACCCCAAGAGACAGTACAAAACTACATCTCAGTTCCATTCCTTTCTCTTTCCTGGAGTTCCACTCCTAATTCCCCGTAGGGTTCCAGCTCTTTAATCTCAGGACATCTTATGTTTCACTTTCCAGTTTCACGTTCTTACAATCCATGATTTCAATCATGTTTCTTTATTCATAACAGGTAGCTGTTAATTCAATTTACAGGCAGCTTTATATTCCTTTCCATTTTCCAAGACTGCAGTATTATACATTCCACTAGTTTTTCCATCCTAGGATTCATGCCATATCCTAGGATCTATCATACAATCTAGTTTTCCAGCCCTAGGATTCATGCAACACCTAGGAGCTATCATATATTTCTCATTCCTAGGATTCATGCAACGTCCTAGGTTCTAGTTATGGTTCCATACTTTAACAGATTTTATTAATAACTTAAAGCCACTCTACCAGGTACAACGGGAGTAATGGGGGCGTGGTCGGGAATCCCGCGTGCCTCCGCGAGCCCCGAGGCTGCAACTGAGCGAGGTCCTATCACAAGGATCAAACACAAGGAGTGTCTCAAAACAGTGTATAGCTACTGTAGACGGGTAGAGGAATTAATTCTGAAAAGAACGCAACTCGAATCGCGGAAAGCGGAACCCGAACGGGCCCTAAACGGGTCGAAAACGACGACACTGTGCAAAATCAGGCGTCTGGAACTTCTTCCAGACGTCTTAAAAAGTGGATCAGAGAATTACCTGTTCAGCGTGGTTTCCCAGACGTCCAGAAGTCTGCGGGGATGTCTGACCTAGCTCCCAGACGTCCGATGGTCACCCCGGACGTTTGGAGGTCGCTCCCGCCGTCTGGTACAACAGCCAGACGTCTGATTCGCGATGGATGGCGAATCACCGAGCCTGCGTACACCCATCTCCCTCCATCAGTACGGTCAGTCGACAGGAAGGAAGAAGAAGACGAAAAACTCACCTTTCATACGTCTGGATGGTCTTCCAGACGTCGCCCTCGCCGTCTGTCTATCAACCCAGACGTCTGATTCTGGAAATTCCTCTAGAATCAGGGCGCCACTCGGCCTCCGCTCGCGACGCTGCCCGCGTCGCACCTCGCGCGCCTGTTGCTCGGACCGCAGCAGTCCCCCCTCCGCGTCGCTCCGCGCCCCCTGCGCCCTCCGTCAGCCAGCCCTAGCAGCCCCGGCGAGCTCGCCCTCACGGCAGAGCTCCGCTCTCGCACGCAGCACCCCCTCCGCGCTCACTGCGGCCGTCGCCACCGCAGCAACCTCGCGCTCGCTTGCTCTCGCGCATAGGAAGGAGAAGAGGAAGGGGTGGAGATGACGGGAGGGAGCGCGTGGCCTTTTAAGGCCGCGCGAGGAGGAGAGAGAGGACGCGGCAGGCGTCTGCAGCCGCAGGGAATAACGAATATGCGGGTCTGCACGCTCAGGCACGCAGACGAGTCGCGCGTGTCAAAATTAACGGATTTTCAGACGTCTGGAAACGATCCCAGACGTCTGTTCAGACGTCTGGATGTGATCCCAGACGTCTGGTCCAACGTCTGGGCCACCTCCCAACGTCTGGGGCACGCGTTCGTTACTATAATTAATAACGAATGATGTAATTGTAAAAAATATTAAAATTATCTAATCTATCTATCTATAATATATATAAATACTTTTATTTTTATTGAGTAACATATATGACAAGTATAATATTTATGTTAGATTTTTATACGATAATAGTTGAAAATTATTTTCGTTCTGAAATATTTTTTAATTATAATAATCTTTCGTGTAGTAAAATGATAATATGTTTTCAACTTTTACATTAGAAACTACTGATATATTATGCTCCGTTGAGGGGGCACGCTAAGCTAGAGTTGTAGGTACGGTGCATGCTGTTCTTTTGTTTAATTAATAAGTAATATTTTAAAAGAAAGTTAATGAGTGTTTTGTCTTGGTAAGTGGAGCGTTGGGGTTTAGAGTTTTCTTGCAGAGTTAAGACCCTGACTCCCTTCGAGGGGGCTTTTGTCGATGGAATCTAATTGTCAAATTATCCATATTTACTACAGTTTATTAGATAGTTGTTTTTTTTTTTCTAAAAACATGTTTGATGGTTATTAATAAATTAAATTAAAAATTTTTGTTTCAGAAAACTAAATAAATCACATTACTTTGTTATTATAGGTTGTCAAAACAAATGTGGTTATTTTATAATCTGACAGCAACAAGCCTGCAAACATAACATTATTTATTATTTTATCATAATTTAATCGGTCATTGAATCTAAGTCGTCACATTTCCTCCCTCTAAACGTCAGGGTCAGAGAGTACTTTGCTCGTTCCCAAAGGTTGCTGGGTGATGTTGTAGATCTTCCAGATGCCTCGATTATCCAGGGTGATACCGTAGCATTCGGGTTATGACAAATATAAATCACCAAAAATATAAAAGAGTTGCAAGCGTGCAGATGATTTATATGTGAATTAATCGTAAGTACAGTAATATCTCTGGTTAGAAGTGATATTTTTGATTGAAAGTTTAAAATTAAGATCACTTCCTATAAAAATATTATAGATTAAATTTAAAGTTAATCTAATATTTTTAGTATATATATTAAAGGAGATTTATATTTTACGATCTAAATATCACAAAAATCAATTATATTAAATTTATGTATCAAGAATGTTAGATTGACTTTAAATTTAATATATAATATAATTTTATAAAGTAATTTTAATTTTTAAATTTTTAATTAAAAATATTATTTATGATAGGAAATATTATCACACCTATACATAACTTATGTGTAGGTCACCTATATATTACCTTTTTCCCAAAATACAATACCATGGTTAAATCCACCTCGGTTAGTAGTCTCTCACCTTCAAGTGCCTCTCTCCACACTCTGAATAAAATATTTTTAACCAACCAAAACGAGCTTTAATGGAAACAAGGCACCCAGAGTTGATCTTTCCCCTAATCTGACATATACGTTAATAAACCAAGAGTACTTATAGTCCCCACTCGATCACATTCATAGCACCGAAGATCACCGGTAATATTAATTGTTGTTAGTTTGGGTAGGCAGAATACGGTCCATATGATTTGCACGGATCTTGGGCAGGTTGGGTGTAGCTACAAGATTGGTAACCTTGTCCATACCCATAACACCCACTTTTCCACTGATTCGGATCCAATGGGGAAAACCCTATTTGTTCGGGATGGCACTATATATATAGTTCTATGTAGTTGAGTGTAAGAATGCAATCTTGGTTTCATTATGATTTCTTGCTGTAATTCCCTTTTTTTTGGCCCTTTATTTTGTATATTTTTTTTTGTAATTTGGTGATGTATTAGGGAAAGAGCCATGATATTAATCATGTGACTAAGTATAGATGATGATAGTGATGGACTTTTTTTTTTTTTAAGGGAAATAAATTTCATTAAAAAAAAAGGGAGAAGTACTCGATACAAAGATACACCTCAAAGGGGAAGAAAGAGAGAGAATAGCCTAAACACCCTCGAGAGGGGAGGTTACGTCCCTTAGAAATGGAGGGAAGACAAAACTCAGAGAAACAACAGACAAAAAGTAAAAGTTAAAGAAAACGAAGCGTCCCTAATCAGGAATCGGATGACTTCCTAAAGGACGGTGACCCCACACTTATTGATATGGTAAAGCACCAATGAGATAAACTTGAAGATCACGCTAACGAGTGATCGAATAAATCAGCCCCTAACCTAATGATGAGATGTGGCTCATTATAGTTAAAATGCTCAAGTTAAGTTATAAACTATATTAAACACTATATAATTAACACAAGAAATGAGTTAAGTGTGAGAATTAACAAAAATGACCTAAAATAGCAAATGTGTGTTAAAAACACATAATTAGGTCATAAAATGAGATATTCTATTACTAGGTGTAATTTGATGATCAAATTGCAAATTGAATACATGAGTGAGTCCAAAAGTACAAATCAAGCGTTGAATTAACTTCCTAAATGTTCAATTAAGCTCTAATAAAAATTTGGTTGCATTTGGACATCACTACAACCTTGTATTTAGAGTTTTACATATAAGTCCTTAGTACATAACATTTTGTTCACATTTAAGTTTCAAGGACTTCTTTGAAAATCGATAGGGACCTTATTGCAACACTGAGGGACCGTGCTGCACACTTTCTTCGCCACTTATGGACTTCCTTACAATTTATCTACCCCTTCTTCCTTAAGGACTTGAGTGCAAAAACCCCTTTACACTTGATGCACATGAACCACTGTAGCGGCCGAAGAACTCGAGCAATCGTGGCCATCGCTTTTGTGTGTCCCTTGATTTATGGTCAATCCCAATCGAAGCTTCCCGTGCCTTTGCGAGTAGGATCACCATCCTTTCTAGATCCCATCCAATGGATGCATTTCATTCTAGAGCTTCCCGCCCTCCGCTCAGCTCACATCCATTGTCAAGCCCTAAATGACTAATCCTACCGTCGCGGTGATTGTAATCATTGAAGCGGCTACTTAAATACCTCCAGATCTCATGCACATGGGATTGACCTCCCCTCCTACTTCCTTGAGGTAATCCCTTCGTTCTCTCCAGTTTCCTCTCCACATAACCCTTGTCCCGCCGCCCATGGTAGGAATTCGCTTCTCTTCGAATCTCCTCACCGTTAAGGACATCGTAGCACCTGAGAGCGACAGTGTGCTTCACTAGCAGGCTTTCAATCCACTGGAGATCCTCCCCCATTTGTCGTTGCAGTGACCAGCTGCAGCCCAAGCATCCCATTCTTCCTTTAGATTAGTTTTCTTGCTTTCTAGAGTAATTTAGAGTAGTGATTAGTGTAATTAGATTAGATAGGAGTATATTAGACACCAAATTCAGTGATGGATTGGGTTAGATTAGAGTTAGATTAGGTTAGATCATTTTCGCCCTCTTTGATCAATCTAGATCAGAGAGGTGATTTCTTGCTTTCACTTCGATCCCCTTATCTTCCTCCACATATCATTGTCCACGTTCTCTGATTTCCTCGCAATTTAGTCACCAACCACCCATTCATCAAGGCATCAAATTAGATCTGATGCTCTTAAGCATTCAGATCTGATTTGAGTGCCAAGCCTCATATGAGGATCACTCCATTCATCCCACTTAACCATAATGATCCTCATGTGGTTCTGAATGAAGTAGCTCTTGGTTTGAACGATCTGAGGATTTGAGATTTAATTTTATTAGATTTCATCGAATGATTTAAACTCTCTCTTCGTGCTGTCTATGACGCAAGAGAGAGAGAGTAGATCAGAGTTTTTCTTGGTTTTTGAGCTTTCATTGAGAATGAATGAATCCTAAATCTATTAGAGAAGATTTGAGATACTTTTGAATTTGGATTTGTCGCCATTGAACTCTGATTTGCATCATCATCTTTCATTGTCTATAATGTAAGATGAGGAGCACATTAGGATTTTAAGGAATTTTTGGGGAGATTTATTTGAATTTCTTTAGTTTTCAAGATGATTAGAAGAGTTTTCAGATGAGTCTCATGAGATTGATGGGGTGTTTAATGAAGATTTCAATGCTTGAATTCAATTTTGAATGTATTTTCAGATTGATTATGTTTTGAACAGTTGTTTGAATATAATATTTTTGGTTTTAACTCCCCCATATCAGTACATGAAAGAGCTGCATAGCAGCTACATTCTTTGGATTGATTCCTGATTTCAAGCATTTGAAGATTGGAGCATGTTTTCAGTGGAGTTTAAGGTCTGATTTGATCCTTCTCGTTATGTTGTTTATAGTATAAGAGAAGAATTAGATTAGAGTTTCTCTTTTATCTAGTAAATCTGATCTGGATTTGGACAAGTTTGAGGTCTGTCAAATTAGGATTTTTGATGCTTTTGAGACCTTGATCAGAGTTTGAGATGCAGATTTGATGACACAAGATTGTTTGCAACATCTAAAATGGAGGATTTAGTGAATTAATTGCCTGATCTAGGTTGTTCTCCCCACTGTCTATAGTGGAATGAGGCAATTAGTCAGAGTTTTCTTTAAAAATTGAATTGATGATTCATTTGGAAATGATTCCAGACAGATTTTGGATTAATGTCTCAATCCTAAGAAGGTGTGAATCAGGCCTTGTAGGTCTGATCATTTAGTAGATCTACCGCTCACATTTGAAGCTCCATCAGCTATTACTACTGGGAATCACACAGCAATTTAGCATTAGCAACTATTGAGCATTTGTAGCTGTGGTTAAGACGTCTGATCAGCAGTTGCAACATCTAACCTGAAATGAAATTGCAGCAGTAGCAGCTGCTGAATGTTGAAAGTGCAGCAACTCTTGGCTGCTGAGAAGTGATGGCAGATAAACTGATGAAGGGATGGGCTGACAGTATACTGATAGAACTATGTGTATAAGCATTCATGTACATGTGCTTGTGCTTAAATTTACTTTGAAAACATTGTTAGCTATTCTTGGATGATTTAACTGTCATATCTATAAATCTGAATGAAATTGAGTGAAAAATCCAATTTAAATGTTTCTACATCTTTCTTAGTATGTACTAAAGATGTTTGTGTGGTTAATTAGTTGTTCAACCCCTTAGAACTTTCTTTAGTGCCTTGGGTTCCATGGTTCAAACACTCTCTAGGTCATATTTGTGGTTAACTTGTAAATAAATAAAATACATAAAAAATCATTAAAAAATAAAATAAACCTATCTTGTGTAAGATCAAGTAGTTTTTTAGGTGTGCGCCAAATTTCAAAGTCCCTGACTTGGTAGAATATATTAGCCGACGGTTCAATCTACATAGAAATTTAATAAAGAAAATCAAATTCAAAACCACAAAAATAAATTTCTATCTCTCATTTCATCCTTTCTCTCTCATCCCCTACCTCCAATATATCTACAAAAACTATAAAAATTAGAAAAACATCCAAAATACCCAAAAAACCTTGTATACTATGTATATACTTGTAAATATAACTTAAAACTAAGCTATATGTAGATAATGTATAATATGTATATAATGTATGTAAATAACTTATATATGCATTCTATATATTAAATAAAATATTTAGAATGATTTAATATATATACAACTTTATTGTATTATTAGATATTAATTTATATAAGCTAAAAGTATATTAATCTAAGTAATTATATAAACATATTTATATGTACATAATTGTATCTAATATTGTAAATACATATTTAATCATGTAATATATACTGTATAATACATGTAATTTAATTTAATTAAGTAATTACAATAGGTAATTAAGTTATTAAGCTAATTAAGTAATTTATTAACTTAAAATAAAATAAATTAGTAATCTAAGTTAATAATGAAGTAATTTATAATGTATACTTGTATAGTATTATATTAAGTATTTTCAACCTACTTATACTGTATTTATACTGTATTATGGTATTTATAAATTATTTATGTGTATAACTAACTTAAACGTGTAATTAAATGTAAATAAATTAAAATGAAGTTTCAAAAATATAATAAAAATGTGTAATAAATAATTTATTATATAAATTAACTCTATATAAGGTCAATTATATGATTAATTAGCCAATTTATATTTTAATTAATAATTTAACCTCTAAATTAACATGTACAAATCTTTAACTTTAACTAATTTTATTATATATCTAAATAACTTATTTTTTTAAATGAATCATACAATTAGATAGCAATATATAAGGGATTTGTAATCATGTAATTTAATTTAAAATAAGATTAAATTATGGCCCTCAAATCGAGGGCCAAAATCAGGCTTTCAGTATGCAGAACAGCGTAGCTTATGCGAATTTGCTCTTGTAGGTTAGTCCCGCATCGGAAACCGCGGACTGCTTCGTGTGGTATAAAACATTTTCCTTCTGATGGCATTGCAGTTGTCATGGCACAAGGCGCCTCTTATCCCATACCCCTCTCCCCTCGATCTAAGCATCTGATACCGAGCATATGATAATATACTTGTATGGTGCATGGGCCAGGAGCCTGCACTGTAGTTGGGCTGTGTTGGGCCTGGTATCAGGCCTGAATTAAATTTAAAACAACTACACCTAATTGAACTAAGGTCGTTCATAATAGTGTTCTAGTCCCACCCTAATGGGGTGCTATTTATCCCACGAATTGATCTGGTCCACTCATTAAAAACCTAATTTTTGAGTAGGTGAACAATAGCTAAACCGGGTTTGAATGAGAGGAGAGCCTTGAAATGACTAAGTGTCCTGAGAACGAAGAGTTAAAAGAAGAAGGAAGAAGAATGAAGAGAAGGAAGTGAGTTAGCTGTAAATATGGCTAAGTGTTGGCTAAAGTATTGGCTACTAGTGTATGTGTTGTATTGAATGTGTGTATATACACATTTGTATAATATGTATAGAATAGGTATAAAGTATATGAAGTAAATATGTATAAATAGTATATGTGTATACGTACAAGTAGAATAGGATATACTATGTTGGAGTTCTTATATGTATATAAATAAACTCGAGCTTTAGTGACAGAAACATATGCCACCACTACAAGAATATTGACTATTGCCAACTGTTAAAAATGGCCGGCAATGATAAAATAACGGTCGAGAAAAATGGTCGAGGAATGTACAATCACGATTGGGTTTTCTCGACCGTTCTTGAATAATACGGTAGAGAACAAGGCACACTTGACGTTTGGTCAGTTCTCTCGTCAATTTTCAACCGTTAGCAACGCTATTTCTCGACTGTTCATTTTCCACAGTCAAAGAAAGTATTTACCTCGACCGTTATTTAGACGGTCGAGTAAAAGCATATTTCCTACCGTTTATTAATAACGGTCGATAATATTGATATTATCGTCAATTTACTCATAGTCGAGAATATTAATATTCGCAACCATTATTGAATAACGGTCGAAACAACTCATATTCTAAACCGTTTTTAATGGTCGAGAATGTTAAATATTCGCAACTGTTCTTGAATAACGGTTGAGAAAACTCATATTCTAGACCATTTTTAACATCGAGAATGTTAACTATTATCGATCATAGTTAAATAGCGATTGAGAATAATAAGAATTTTTTAAAAATATATTTAATTTTTGTGAAAGACCTGTAAATAATTATAAATCTAGTAAGAATATAATCAATCACACAACTTAAAAATTTTTGCATTTAATTAAAATAGACGAAATCAAAATAAAATATTTTATAAATAAAAGTAACGTATACAAAGTTCATTACAAACAATAAGGTATATAAAAAATACAATTATGTTGTGGCACTAACGCCTCTAGCACCGCTACCACCTAAATCGTTGTCATCACGATGATCTCTAAACTCATGAAGGGCGGGGTAATCAATTCCTCCCTTTTGAAGTAGTGCCAGGAGATCCTTCATGGTCTTGTTGGATTCCTTGAACTGCGTTGCATTCTCCCTGACCAACGTTGTCAGCTCCTCGATCCGCTGTTCCTCCTCATCTCTGTAGCATAATACCGCAATCTCCTTCCTCATCTCCTGCACCTCAGCTAAAGATGGTGATGCTCCTCTTCTCCCATACCACCCTGAGACAGTCTCGGTCCTTCCTACTCTACGGATGTACCCGTCATGCTCAGGTGGCATGACGGTCTGGTAGGCCTCCTCTGTTGTCAGTGGCTACTAAACTGTACTGGAGTTTGCGTCTTCAGAAGGATGCATTAAGTTGATCATATTATCCTGAAAGATAATGAATTAAGTTAAGTAATTTCATTTAATTATATAATTACGAAATAAAATAAAAGTATTGTATTTTTTTAACTTACGTGTCTCTCTTGGTATGTGTCGTGAATCCACTCTCTATTTCCCTCTTCACTCATCTTGCTATGAGTGGCCTCATATACTCCCACCCGATCAAGCTGGGTACCTTGATGCATGGCGGACTATAATAATTTGAAACAGTTAATTTTAACAAATTAGAATTTTTTGTAAGGTTTAAAATAAATTATTAATTAAAGATACTTACGTATAGGTGATGAGAACCTCATCATGAGCCACAACTAACTCATTTTGACCCAATAAAGAAGATAAAAGCTCCTACATAACCGAGAAGAAGGCTTAACTGAAGGAATAACTGCTCTGAGAAGAAAACATGAAATAAAGGTTAAAACTGTAATTTTACCATTGCAGTACATAAACGGGATTTCTCAGAGACAAAACATAGGTCAAATGGTCTAAATGAGATAAAAAGTGGGTTGAGTCAATCAGAAATGGGTTTATGTGTAGGAATTAAATGACACTTGATAACCCTAAAACAAACCCACTTAAATTAACAAGGTTTCGGTCAGGATAAAAACCAAGTAAACCCTCTAAAAATCATGGAAAAATATCCTCTAGGGCTTATAACACTCAATTTGGCCTTTGGAACCCAGTTTGACCTAGATTAGGGTCCTAGCACATTAATTGACCTAATTTGGGTTTTTACGCAAAATGTCCAATCAGACGAGGTCAAACCTAAAATCCAACTTCACCATTGGATTCCTTAGGTCCAAATTAGGTTTATACCAAAATTTGGACCCAAGGGGAGGTTATCTTGACCTACTTTGCAATTTAGTACACCCAAATCATAATTTGATCCCTATCTTTTGAATATCTTTGCAGAGAGCCCCCTAAGTTCCTCGCCACTTTTGCAATCAGGTCCTGCCGCCATTGTTAGGGCAGAACCGATCTTCGGCGAGGTTTAGAGAGGGATTCCTCTCCAATCCCTCAGAGATTCCCTCCTAGAAATGGAAGGGAGATTCTCTGAGGAATTCCCTTCCTTCTAAAGCCAATTATAATCTCTGGTGTGAACTCAATCTCTCATGCGAACACACGAGAGATTTGGGTGTCTTACCCTCTTTCCATCTCCAGCGACCGACCTCAGGCGATTGCGCGCCCTCCACGCTTTGACAGCATGGCCCAGTGCCTATAAAATAACCACTAAGCCCAGCCGCAGATCTTTAGCTTGATTTGGCCGAGTTTCCACCTCCAATTCATCTCCTCCTGTCCGGCCACAGTTCCCAGCAAGCTCCGACGAGCCCCCCTCTCCTCCCTCTTCGCTCTGCCACAAAACCAGTGGCAGAGTTATCTTCTTGACTCTCCTCCGCGTCGCGCAGTACCTGCGCACGTCGCCTCAGCCTCGTCGTCGCCGCCGTTCTCCCCCACTGGGTTCTTCTTCCCCGACGACAGTAGTTATGCGCCGTCCACTCCGCTGCCTCCCTTCTTTCCAGATCACTCCAGATACCCTCTCCATCCTCTCCTCTCTCTTTTCCCCCTGCTACTTTATCTAATTACCCCCCAATAGTGCCTGAACACCTCCATCTTCCTCGCCTCCGACCGACCTCCGGCGAGCCGCTCCCACCACTCCGCCCCTCCACACGGCTTGCCAACCCTCTCGTAAGCTCCGCCTCACCACCAGGAGCAACTTCCGCCCATCCATCATCCTTCTACACCGGCACCACAGTCCCCTGAACAACCCCACACTTTCGGCCACAGGGTGACCTAGGCACTCACGCCTAGGCCATCTGGCGGCCTGCAGCACCGCGCATCATCTTCGCCGTGCCACGGCGAAGGTGCCTAGCTAGTCTGATTGGGCCAATAGGCCGTGCTTGTGTATGACAGGTTGCAACTCCTGCCGCCATTGACGGTTGAAGCAGCAAGCAGCTTCGCAGCAGCTCCAGGTGTTAGACCTCCCAGGTTCTAGGCGCAGCAGGTTCACGCGAGTGTAGCGAAGCCTTTGGGGCCAGCAAGTCGTGCTGCGAAGCTCCCAGCCTTGGCCATAGCACGAAGAGAGCTCTGCGGGCGCACGTGGAATTGGGACAGATCAGATAGTCCCACATCGTGGAATTGCAAAACACAGGTATAGTATAAATTGTTTTTGTGTTTTATGCTCACTGCCTCCGAAAGCACAGGGGTGAGGTCCCTCACCTGACCCACGCCTGCCTCGTCTGCGGTTTCACCTCGCGGATCTGGCGGGATCCGACTTGACCCAAACCTACTCACTCTTCGCGCATCACCCACCTGCAGGTGCGCCTGGTCCCGGGGCGAATCCGACCCGATTACTCGTTTGGCTCTGGGAGAGCGTCCTTGAGCGATTTGCAGAGAAACAGAGAGACGTTTGGGTAGAGGGACGGGGGTAGGTTTTGCTGTGGATGTGGTTTGCGCAGGAAAAGCAGAGGAAGAAGCGAACACTTAGCCGCTGCAGCAAGGGAAGAGAAGAAGGAAGAAGAGGCTGTGTAGCAGAGAAAGAAGGAGAAGCTTTCGTAGAGAAACAAGGATAAGGAAGAAGACCAAGGAAGGAGAAAATTTCGAAGGAAAGCACAAGGAACTCTGAAGAAAAGAAGCTAAGCAAGGCAGAGATCAGAGAGAAGGAAGGACTGCAGAAAAGACAAAGAGAAAAAGAAGACAGGAGAGAAACAAAGGCAGGAAAAGAGAAGGAAGTGCAAGGAAGAAGAAGATCTGTGAATCTGAAGGAAAGAAGAAGAAGAAGAAGACAGGAGAGAAAGAAGATTACATTTAAGACGTCTGATATAGAGATTAGACGTCCAATTCTGTTTTCTTTTACAAATTCTTTTTATAACTCTCTCTCGTTGAATCAATTATTTTCATTTACCAGTTGTATTCTTTGATTTTGAAAGTACTGAGATTGCTCCCTGTGTTCGACCTCGGAGACTCTAGTTTTTCGAGTAATAAAATTCTCTATATTTGTTTGAACGTTTTGTCGGTTATACTACAACGTGATATTCTCTTTAAAAACCCACACAAAAGCGAACGAACAATAGGGATTTCATCCCACCTATCTCCTCCTACCCAGGACATGGGTCTTTGATGGAGCCTTAGCCCTATTTTCCTTATTTTTCTTGGCTTGCTCCTGAAAATGAAGGTACAATTTATTAACTTAGAAATTGTTTAAATAGATGATAATATATGAAATACTTTTACCTACGTCGCTGGATCATGACAATGCTCACACGCTTCCTTCCAAGTGTGTGGCTGTATCAAAAGAGGCGTATTATGTAATGTCTCATCATGATTCCTTTTCTTATAATACTAAAAAATATAATTCTAATGTTAGAAATAATATTTGAATTGCAGTAAAGGAAATAAAGAAATATAGTTAAAATTTATCTTTTACCTTATTCTTCATCTTCAATCTCCAATCTTTATGAATCTTCATTGCATGCTTGAGGATATATTTGGCGATGTTCGGATCATCACCCCATTCGAAGGTGGCCTATATTAAAAAGAGAATAGAAATTATTACATAATTTAAATTTATATAAAGTAATTTACAAAAGTTATTAATTTTTACCAATTACCTCTAGCTCTTGAATGAGCTGCCTTTTTAGCTCGTTTGACACCTTCGTTCAATTGAAGTGGGATAGTGGGATGATCGCCCTCGTCAACGTACCTAGTCTGTTGACGAATGGAGGATAGTCCACTGCTTCCCCCGCTGGTGTAATTTGTACTGAAATGCGGGTCTCATGCGAAAATTTCTCTAAGTCCCTATTCCGCGTGGGACCTCTCCCCCTACGTGCACCTATAAGACAAAATTATAATATAAAATTAAATAACAAAGAAAAAATTATAAATTGTAACATTTATTAAACCTTAAATTCATACCTAAACCGCGGGCGGGTGGTGGTGGAGCAGAACATCCTGCTTGAGAAGGATTTGGGTCAGCTGTCTGCTTTAGCTGATTATCCAATCTAACGTCCTCATCATCAAATGAAGTACTATCCTCCTCATCGGCAGGTGCATGCTCCTCGTAGTCAGAATCTTCTACTGTGAGATCCGTCGGAGGAGGCATCGGACTCTTCCCCTTCCCCCTACCTCCCTTCCCCTGACTCTGGAAATATCGAGCTACATCTCTAGGCCTCAAAAACTGCTGGCGAGGTGCATGGGGCTGAGGCTGAGGCTACTGGCGGGGGGCCTCAGGTCGCTGTGCTGCTGGGAGGCCTGAGCATCCTCCCTGCTCCTCCTATTAGCCTTTTTCTTGAAAATAACTTGCGTAAAAACATCACAAATAATGAGATATTTTTTTAAAAAATTCACCAGCATTTCCCTTATATATTGTGATATTTCAAAAATCCTATATGAAATAAGTATACAAATAAATAAAAATGAAATGAGCATATATAAACTAAATAACCCTCCCTTTCTCCATTTCCCTCCCCTTCCTCTTTCTCCCATTATGTTTCCCCTCCCCTTACCCTCCTATTCCTCTTTCTTCTCCTTCTCTTTCTCCCTTTCTCCTTAACCTCCCCTTCCTCTTCTCCTTCTCTTCCTCCCTTTCTCCTTATCCTCCCCTTCCTCTCCTCCTTCTCTTTCTCCCATTCCCTTTCCCCATCCCTTATCCTCCCCTTCTCTTTCTCCCTATCTCCTTAACCTCCCCATCCTCTTCTCCTTCTCTTTCTTCTCCTCTTTCTTCAACATAAAACATTCAAGATACAAAAAAAAAACATCATTTCACACAAAAAATAAATCTAAGTAGGCACACCCAACAAAAAAAATAAATCTAAGTGGGCACACCCCACACAAAAAATGAACCTAAGTGGGCACACCCCACTCTTAAAATAAACCTAAGTGGGCATACCCCACATCTAATATGATAATAGCATTTTAAAAAAAAAGTAGTAAGAAACTCACCACAGTGTCGAAATGGAAACAGTCGGTGCACAAATAGTAGGAGAATGCAAAGAACCTATATGAGAGGGCAATAAAAAAAATTTCAGTTTTTATATATAAATGAACATAACATTTAATAAAAGATAAAATAATTTAAAGGAAATTTAAACAAAACAAACTAAGGATTTCTTAATTTATTTATATTTATGGTTATGAATTAATCTTTTGACAATTTACCTTATATGTCAATGTCAGTTGCATCAGGGAAAAGTTCTTCACTCTGTGGATTTTGTTGATATGCTTCAGATTCAACATCTGGGTGTAGATCTTTTCCTGCATCGTATTATTCACGTGGTTGAGCTCTAACTGGTATAATTCACTCATTTCTGCTATTATCAGGCATATAGCATACTTGTGCATCTTTTCCCGCATCGTATTGTTCACGTGGTTGAGCTCTAACTGGTATAATTCACTCATTTCTGCTATTATTAGGCATATAGCATACTTGTGCTACCTGACAAGTGTTCGAGTGATAAATCGGTGTTTTAGAATTGCTTCATTGTAATATAGCCAAAATAGCACTCAAACAAATAAAATTTATACTCGAAAAAGTCCAAGGTCGTTCGCTGGGAGGAAATAGGAATTTAGTTCTTAAAATTGTAATTTAAAATAATAGAGATACGAAATTATAATAAGAAATTGATTCAGAGTAATGTAGCAATAAGATCAAGTATCAGACTGCAAAAAGAATGGAGTAAAATGGTGATTTGAATCACTAATTACTCCCTACAATAATGGCAAATAGAACTCAAAGATATATATATATGAAATGATCTTAGCCGTTTGAATGTCTAATGAGATGTCTTAAATGCCTGATTTGTTCTTCTGCTTCTTTCTTTCTGTGTGGCTCTCCTTCTTTCTTCTGAGGCCTTCTTCCTTCTTCTTTCCCTGCTTCTTCTCTCTTCTTCTTTCTCTACTTCTTCTGCCTTTCTTCCTGTGCGGCTGCTCTTCTTTTCTTTCTCCTTCTTTCTTCTTCTGCCTCTCTGCCTTTCTGTTCTTCTACTCTTCTTCACGCAGAGGGGGAAGGTTCCTAAATTTTGGCTAAGTGTTAGCCAAATCCTCTCAAAGCAAAACCCCCCTGCCCCAGCACATGATCCTCTCTTTCTCTCCTTGGGTCATGCTTTCCTAGAGCGTCCAACAGTATCGAGTTATCGGGTTACGGAGCTACGGTGGTGGCATCTTCTCCTTTCCTTTTCCATCACCTACGGTGGCTTTCCAAAAGAGAAGGATTTCCTTCCTTTTTCTTCTCTTGAAAATGAAATATATTTGATGTGAAGCCATTAACATTATCCTTCCCAAAATGATCTTGTATCCAAATAAGTCACTAATCAAATCCCTTATTCAAGGCATGTAAAAATTAATGGAATGACAATTTTTAAAGCTTAAATGGTTTATCAAGATAATGTATGCTTTAAATCAATTTCACATTCTAGTAGCAATGTACTTAGGCTCTAATTTAGTCCATTAAAGTAGACTTATCAAATATCCCCATGCCTAAGTTTTGCTAGTTCCGAGCAAAATCATATGAAACATACCAGGTCTCTAGACCATATTTTATCGTTAGGACGTCCTATTGTGCCGCTCCTTTAGAGATTAAATCGAAATACCAATTATAGGCCTAAAGGTACTCAAGTACCAGCCAAGATATGGACCTAACCAGCCTCAGCCTTGGGTCCGCCGCGAAGGTTTTTAAGGCTTGCAAAAACTGCCCAGAGGTTCATTGACTCCAGCGGTTAAAGCACCCATGCATATGTATAGTAAGGCTAGGTTTAGTTTGGCAATGCATTTTTAATAAGAGAGATATGGAGAAAGATGTTATTTCAAGAGTTTGCTCTCTTTCTTTTTAAATTCCCCTAAACCCAACCTCGGATTTGCCTTAAACACGATTTGTATCAATTCCTTGTCCCCACCATCTATCCTCGCAGGGTCTTTGGCAATTGATGCTTCAAGATAGCATCGCCCATTTTAACCCCCAAAACCCTGGCTTTCAACACTTTGGGATAGTGTTGCTCATGGTGTTCTGTAGCTAAATTCAGACCCTGGCAATAGACATTTCGGGATAATGCCGCCCATGGCATCTGAACCAGTATAAGCTGCTTCCGTGACTCCAGTAGGATATTTAGATATCCTAGGAGACAAGCTTTGAGAAGATGATATGTTATAATGCATCTTCTAGGGGAGTTTTTTTCATTCCTGCTCTTTGCGTCAGGAACTCGTCCAATCAACTTGTGTCTTCAAGCCACTCCTAAGTCAACTTTTCGGGAAAATATTTTTAGAACAAACACTTTTTGGCATTATTCTCCATTATGCACACTGAACCAGACCAGTCTGTGATTTTTGGGTGCCTAGGTTACCAAGTCCCGTAAACCAAAGGGCAAGCAACGGGGCCGAATACTCCTTAAGCCTTAGACTTAATACATCAGCCTCACAACTCCCTCAACCTCCTTAGGAATAGTCTAGATCTTGAAAATACGTGAGTGTTTAAGGCCTAAAATAGACCCAAGAGGCCTAAAGTCTGTATCCCTCACTCATCTTCTTTTCTTTAACACTTCCATGTTTAATTGATGACTCATTCTAGCCCAGAACTTAGGTAACTCTTCCATAATCAAATGCTGGGACAAACACAATTTTTGCACACTTTCTCTCCATGTGTTTCTCTTCTTTTCTTTCTTTTTCCTTCTCAACATATTTGCAATTCAGCTTACAAAGATTCCATCTCCTTTCTCTCTCTTCTTTTTTCTTTTTCATTTCTCTCCTTTTTTTTGTGCAAGATGGATGCCCTAATTGCATGCAGAATGTGTATTATCCTATGAATAACCTCAGGTTATACCCCCCCATGCCTAAATCTGACAATGTCCTCATTGGAAAGCAAAAGCATAGAAAGATATTACCTAAGGTGGAGTTGGGATATCTCGAAAATTGGGCTCTAGAATGAAGGCAGAAGGAGACCCAAAGAAGATATGTAACAAACTTGGCCTGGCAAGTACGTAACCCAAGATGTTGGTAAGCTGGTGTTGGATAGTGAGGCCAAACACTCGCCAAAAGCATGTGAAAATAGGGTACTCCTGAGCTCTTGTTGGAGGTTTTACATGATACATATGAGTAGTGACCTCTGGTAGTGTGCACTGAGGAGGCAAAGTCTCCTCAAGCAGATATGTGTGGGCAACAGAGGCTGCGAAGAAGGACATCTTATGGATGATGGGCTGACATGAAAAGCATCAATCCACACTCGCCACTCTACCACAGGATGTATTGGTCTGGTTATCCCCCTATAAAGTAGGAATGTGAGCAAAGATTTTAGGAAGCTGTTTCTACAGGAGTTGAAGTCTCTCAGGTGCAGGGTGGGGAAGAGGGTCAAAGAAGGCTTGAGAGGTTTGGCATTCTTCCTCGACAACCATTCCAATTCTTGAATGTCATCAAAAGTAGCCTTAGTTACTTGTCTTTCGTGCTGCATATCATTGGTGTACGCATCTTGGAATGGGCCCAAATGTTCATCTTTTAAATTGAACCGCTCAAGGGTGTTGCCCATTTCATTATCATGTAGAAGTGGGATGGAAGCAATAGGG
Source organism: Thalassia testudinum (assembly GCA_037157565.1). Lineage (NCBI taxonomy): Eukaryota > Viridiplantae > Streptophyta > Magnoliopsida > Alismatales > Hydrocharitaceae > Thalassia > Thalassia testudinum. The sequence goes on along the minus strand of JAZHRO010000067.1, from coordinate 14,060,401 downwards.
TTGTGAGTGTCCTTAATAACGACATCCCCAAGTTCTTGTTTGATGCTAAGATCTTACCCCTTGGGTGTATAGATTCCTTCCTCAAGAGTAGTAACTGTTTCTAGTTCTTTCGAATGTTTGAGAGGATGATCTTGATAGTCAAAGGTATGTAGGAATTTGGATTTGGCTAAATCAGTCAGATCCTCAGGGGGTAAGTCCTCGAACAAAATATATTCTGCCCTAGAGTCACTCCATACTATGAGTCTGAGCCCCTCAAAATCATCATCATCCTCTTCTACGTTTCTTCCCTGAGATCAGAAAAATCTTCAAAGTCAAGATCAAGTATTTCAAGTGTTCCCTTGTCCTTCTCAAAAATCAACTCTTCATGTCCTTGAGACTAATATTGATCCAAGTCTTCTAATTCACTATCAATTCCCTCATTGTCACTTGTGTTGAGCACCTGTAAATCCTTAGAATGTTCAATGACAGGTGTTGGTCCCTTAAGGATAGGATCGTGGTTATTATCCCTTTCTTCCAATATGGTTTCGTCCGACATCCAAGATTCTTGGAATTTGTTAAGTTCAAAATCACAATCCTCCGGGAAATCTAACTGAGGTGCAAGGTCCTTAGAGTTGTAAAGTATAGGTTCATCATACCTAGGATGGGGTGTAGATTCCACCTCAAAATCTAGAATGGGAGTTGGGTTGACCATTTGACTACGACCCGTTTCATCAAATGTAGCAAAAATACTTTCATTTGGGTTGAGTTCATCTAATGGACCATTTTCCCCTTCTTCTGACTCTAATAAAGATTAGGTGGATTATCACCAAGGTTGCCCTCTGGGGGACCTATCTCATAGGGAACGTCTAAGTGATAACTACTCCTCAAAACAAGATCCTTGTTGTCAGTGTTTTTCTCAAAATTATCTTGGTAATTATGCGTATAGAGGTAGGGATCAGAATTGACTGTAGGAGGGTCGTTAAGCTAGCTAATCTCTTTCGTTAATCTTTGACTATTCCTCAAAATCTCTCCCATAGAATCCATCATGTCGTTATGTTGTTTTTGCATTTCTATCATAAAAGAGGAGAGGTTACTATCAAATTGGGGAGGTGATACGGATTTTACGCAGTTTGTAAAATACATTGTTGTAATGCGTAAAATCAATCAACTCTTAAATTTATAAAACCTAGATAGGGGAGTACTAGGGTCATCCAAGGAGGCAACTTTTGCAAAATTAAATCTCTTGCTTGGAAAGCGAACTCAACTTTCTTTTTTGGTTTTACATATATATGATTTTTATGGGTTTTGAAATAACAAGCACTTGCAAATCTTGGCGGGAAAGAAACTAACACCTAAAATGGTAAAATCTAAGTGACAAAAGATAACCTCTTTCTAAGCTTAACCTAGGTGCGTGGAGGCCTAGGTTAGTTAGAAAAAGGGAGTGAAATTACACTAGAGATAAAGCAAGTAATGCAATAAAAAGTGCAACAAAAATTCAAGGCAACTTTAAAATTAGGACCAAAAATGTTTTGCATAAAATCCTAATAGAGGCAAGCTTGCCCTACAACTATCAAGGTACAAAAATAAAATAAGAACTAAAGGTCCTAATGATGAAGATGGTGAAGAAGAGGTAGAAGCTTCTTGATCCAAGCCTAGTAGCTCCCAGGCTTGAAAAGAAATCCTCCAACTCCTTCCTTGTAAAGCTCGTTCAAGGTGAAGACCTCCAAGACAAGCCCTCAAAGGGGGCGTGCCCTATGTTCTCTAAGGTGGATGGTTCCACCTTCAATTCTCCTCCAATGGCTGGTCGTCCTCCAATATGAAGAGAGTCTCCTCCTTGGCGTGGCACAAGGAAGAAGAGAGAAGGGGGAAGAAGGCACCAACGGGGCGGGTAGGATGCCTCCTTAATCTTCTTCGTTTCTTCTCCTTCCTTGGTCATAGGTTTAAGTGGGTATGGGGTACAATTTACACTAATGGAGGGTGGGAAAAATGGTGGTGGTTAAGGGCCTTTTTATAGAGTAGGATGGGGGGTATAGGTGCCTTTTGGAATGGATGGCTAGGATAGGATTCTAGGGTAGTTAATACATCCTAAGGCTACTAGTGTTTGGCGCCAACTTAAGGGAGGTGGTTACCACCCTAGGTGCCCCCTTGAGTTGGCACTAAAATGGGTCTTCTAGAAGGGGGTTAGTTGGCGCCATGTAAGGAAGGGTTGGGATGTATTTGGTGGATGGATGGATGGCCATGACGGGGTCTTAAGTGGGCGCCAAAAGAGAGGCTTCTAGAAGGGTGATTTTGGTGCCAACTTTAGGTGTCTTTTGGAGGAGGTTGAGGGGTGAAGGGATGGCTTGGGTTGGCGCCAAAACATGGGTGGACTAGGTGGAGCTTAGGTGGACTAGGTGGGCTTAGTTGGTGGAGTTAGGGTTAAGTTGTAGGTGGTGGACGACCAAGGAGCTGAGATGTAACTAAGCTAAGCTAAGCTAAGTTAGCTTAGCTAGTAGTAGAGTAGAGGAGGAGGTATTGGAGCTAGGGTTTGAGGAGAGGAGCTGGACAGAAAAAGTCTGAAGCTAAATTGGAGCTGGCAGCTGCAGAAGAGGGTGGCATGGAGCTACTTTAGCTGGCTTAGCTTTCTAGTTCTTTGCTAGTTGCTAAGCCAGGCTAAAGTAAGCTGGCTTCTGCTGAAAGGAGCTGAAATGAGCTGGGTCTGGTGCTTCCGGGGAGGATCTAGCTAGTTGAAGTAGCTAAGGTAGCTTAGCTCAACTAAGTTGAGCTAAGCTGAGTCACCGGGAGCTGGACTTGAGCTTCCTGGGCTGGAATGAAGTCATCTTCAGCTGGTTGGAGTTGAATGGAGCTGGATCAAGCTGGTCCTGAGCTGAGGTGAACTCCAGTCAACTCAGCTGAGCTAGCTAGAGCTCCCTGTGAACTAATGGGAGTTGAGATAAGCTGGACTCAACTAAGTTGAGCTGGATCTGAGCTAGGGTGAGCTAAGATCAGCTTTCTTGAGCTGTCATTCAGTTGAGATGAGCTAAATGGAGCTAAGAAGAGCTAACCCTAGTCCAAGTGAGCTAGATTCCAACTATGGTGAGCTGGATCAAGTTGAGTTCCTGCTAGTTTGGGCTTCTCCTTCACCAGTTGCCTTCCTGAGTTTTAGGGTTTTAGAGATCTATCAATCTGTATATCCCTAACACTCACAAAACACATTGAAAAGACAATAAAAAGTGCAATGCATGCCTAACCTAATTGTTGCCTAAATGCAGCCCAAAAATCCATTTGCGGAGCAAAATCCTAAGAGCTAGATTTTTTTTAATGCATATGAATGATGATAAACTCCAATTTATCAGGAGGATAGTCAAGCTCAGGGTTATAATACCTAGGAATTTCTGTCCAATTGGGAGTGTAAGAATCATCACGGAAGGGTGGGTTGGGCATAGTTATGGATGGGCTAGGGATGGTGTATCCCTCTCCTAGGTTCTTCTCATGATCACAGGATTGGGGAATAATCAGATCAATGCTCCTATAGTAGGAGTAGAAAGGATCCCATTGTTCATCAGATGATGGATAATTGCAGGTCATGGGTTGGGATTGAGTGTTCTGGGGTGAAAGTAATAAGTGAAATAGCTATTGCAATCCATTTGAAAACACGACTTGAAAAACACACCCCAATCAAACACAAGGCAATGGGAGTCTCCTTTTTTCTTAGAGCAAATTTGAGCAAACCTCCAATCAACCCCTAAAAGTTGTCAAATGGGGTCAAGTTTGTGCCCATCCATTCCCACTTTAGTGGTATAAGAGGGGGTTGTAACTTGAGATCCTTGCTAAGCTTTTTGAAGAAGAACAGAGGCCAGTTACATTCTTTCTTGGTGGCCAAAGAAGTTGCACAATCAATTACAGGCCCTAAGTTGACTGTTGAACTCTTTGAAACGAGTTTTCAAATCGTAGTGTTGCAATATAGGTCGAATCAATGTGAAAAACAAATACAATTTCTACTTGAATGAAATCCGAGGTCGTTTGCTGGGAGCAAGTATGGAATTCACGTGCTAATCTCAACAAATAATATAAATGAGTACAATTGATTATTCAAAAACTAATATGCAATGTATAACATGAGTATATGAGGAGTCAGAAAGAACTTTAGACAAAATAATGGTGATTTGGATGACCAATTATTAGTCTAACATATATAATATTTACTCAAATAGAACTAATTGAACAAATAGTGAATCAGATGTCTGATCGTGAAATCAGACGACTTAAAGTACATTGCTACAATGCTCAATTCCTTTTCTTCTGTCTGCTGCCTCTGTTCTTTCTTTCTCTTTTCTTGGTTTGTTCTTCTTCTTCTTCTCCGATTTCTTCTTCTTCAGGTCTTCTCCTTCTTTTCCTTCTCTTGCTCAAGTCTTCTTCTTCCTTCCTTGGCCTTTCTTCTTTGCATACAGGGGGAACACTTTGCGAATTTCGCTAAGTGCTGAGAACACTGAAATGCAAAACCCCCCTACCCCACTCTCTCTCTCTCTCTTTCTCTCTCCTTTCCTCTCTTGGGTTCTCCACTTTCTTGCCCTCCTAGGGCCAATGCACAGTGTCAGGTATTCGGGTAATCGGGGGGTACACATACCCCAGGACCAGGTTCACCGACGGTGGGTGGTGAGTGAGGTGTGAAGACTTAGGCGGATTAGTGTAAGCTTGTAAGAGGGACCTCACCCCTGTGTCTGTGGCGATAAGTCCTCAGACACAATTTCCTTTTATACACGTGCGCTGCTTCCAAATCCCATGATGTGGGACTAACTTCAAGCCTTCTTCTCCACGTGCACTGCTGCTGTGAAGATGAGTCCAATTGACGCAGTTGTTGAGGACGACGCCTGCACTTGACACCCTGGGAAGCTTCCTGGGGTTAATCCGCAGTGCTTGGGAGTTCCACTTGGGGCTTGCAGGTCTTGAAGCAAGCTTCAAAGCTTGCTCGAACTCACTATTAATGGCGGGGAGGAGCTCAACACCTGAAAATATGAACAAGGCCTTTCAGGTGCGTTAAATATGCTCAGTAGGATCGCCGTGGGATGGCAAACGTGGTGGTGGTCGTGACGTGCTGCGAGAGGGTATGTAGGTGGCTGGCGGAGTCGGAACTGGATGGAAGAATGTGGGTTGTTCGGGGGTGTGTTTGGGTGGATGGGAAGGTGAATAGAGAGAAGGCTTTTATACAGTAAGGCGAGCGAAGGTAGCGGGCATGTCGTCGAAGCATTTGTAGGTTTGTAGTGGTGGAGGCCTTTCGCCAGAGGAATGGCCGGATGCGGAGAAGATGATTGCGATTGGCGGCGTTGGGGGGCGATTGAGGGTTTTGAAAAAGGGAAACTAACCTAAGATGCTAAATGAACTAATCGAACCTAAGCTAAAGGACGAAAGGGGGAGAATGATATCAGCTTTGATTGGTCGATGTCCGGGAAGAAAGCACTCCGGTGGGTGGTAACGACGACAACGACGGAGGTTGGGGGTGCCCGCTGGTATGGTGTGATGTGGAAGAAGGAAAAGAAGACGAATTCGCCATTGGTTTTGCGGACGGATGACGAGGGAGATAGGGAGGAGTTGCCGGACGTTGAGGAGCTATTCGGTCGGAGAGGAGGGAGGAACGTGAGGGATTTCTAGCCAAATTCGAGCATAGGATGGATGGCGTGCACTGGGGTTCCTTTTATAGGTCTCTAGAGGGCGATTAGAGCTTGGGAACCATCTTCCAAGCTTGGAAGGCCGTCGGAGTTGGAAAATCAAAAGATACCCAAATCTCTCATTCATTCGCATGAGAGATTGGGAAGGTTACAGGGTCCAAAGTTGGGTTTGATGGAAAGAGAGCTTCTTAAGGAATCTCCCTTCCAATTTTGGAAGGGATTCATTGATTAGAGAAGGAGTTCTCTTCAATCAAAGGTCGCCGGGGATGGATTCCTTCGTGATAATAGTGGAGGGACCTATTTGCAAGGAATGATGACAAAGATAGGGACCCTTTTATAAGGATTTTGAAAGTTAGGGGCATGTGTGTGAGAGAAAAGAGTCAGACAGGACCAAATTGCAAACTAGGTCAAGATGATCTCAAATTGGGTCAAAATTTTGGTAAAAATGTAATTTTGACCCAAGGAATCCAATGGTGAACTTTGACTTTGGTTTTGACCAAGTTTGATTGAGTAAATTGCATAGTTACCCAAATTAGGGCAACTGTATGTCTGAGACTCTATTTTAGGTCAAATTGGGTTCCAATGGTCAGATCAAGCATGTCAAACCCTAGAGAATATTTTTGTATGATTTTTAGAGGATTTAGGTGAATTTTATCCTAATTGAAACCCCAGTTAATTAAGCAGGTCTATTTTTAGGATTTCAGATGTCATTTAATTCTCGTAATGTGTTAAAACCCTTTTCTGTCTATACTAACCGACTTGTTAGACTCTTAAGACCATTTGGCCTTTAATTGACCCTTGAGAAAAATCATGATTGTACTGCAATTGAGATATGTTGTTAAAACTGCAGTTTTACCCCTATTTTACTGTATTTCTCTCAGAAAGGATGTGCAATGAATTACTATCTTATGGTGGTTATGTAGGAGCATTTAATGATGGAATATGACTAAATAAAGCTAGATATGGCTGATGATGATGTTATCATCATACCCCCATGCCTAGCTTTTGCTAGTCCCTTAGCAAAATCTCACGGAATTAACTCAAATTCTAGACCATGCCTTTAATTCTCAGATCTCTGATGTGTGCTTTCTTTTGTAGATTAGGTTAGAATGCTAATAATAGGCCTAAAGGTACTCAAGTACCAATCAAGATCCAGACCTAGCCAGCTTTAGCCTTAGTCTGCCGCAAAGGTTTCTAAGGCCCGTAGGAACTAACCTAAGGTTCGTTGAACTTTGCGGTTAAAGCACCCGTGCTTAAACCATGTTTAGTCTAGGTTCAGTTTATAGTGTGTTTTTGTAAGAGAGAGATAGAAGAATTCTTTTTTGCATTTTTGGATAGTTTTCTCACTTTATTTTTTTTCTTTATTTCTAACTTCGGATTGGCTTTACAACATGGTCTGTATCGGATTCCTAGCTCCCACCATCTATCCTCGCAGGGTCTCTGGCTTTCAATGCTTCGAGATAGCACTGCCCATGGGGACCCCTAGAACCCTAGCTTTTGACACTTCGAGATAGTGCCGCCCATGGCGTTTTGTAGCTAAATTCAAACCCTAGAAATCGACATTTCGGGATAATCCTGCCCATGGCACTTGAATCAGCACAACGTGCTTACGTGCCCTCGGTAGGATATTTAGATATCCTAGGAGACAATGTTAAGACCCATGCTGTAATGACCCGATTCCCAAGTCCCTACGAGACACGAGAACCGGACCGACTCGACTAATCCCAAGACCTAGTCGTCCAACGAGGAAGTAACCAAAAGAGCAGTAAAATAAACCACATTCAGCATGAATATAACTAACAGTAAGAAAATACAGTAGTAAGGAAAGGAACCACTACAGTATATACCACCACAACAGTAGAACAACATTCATAACATAATATGAACTGCAGGTAAAGAAAACTACAACGGTAACAAGAACTACTTACTACAGTGGAATCAAAAAGAGGTACAAGTGAACAGTGGTAACTCTACTGGACCCTACTCGGCCCAGCGTCCTCTGCAACCCCTGACCCTGGCTGCTCAACACCTGGTCCTGAAAGGTAACGAGTGTAACACGTCAGCAAAACGCTGAGTAGAGTGGCAGCTAAACTAAAAAAATAGCAAAGTGTACAGTAGCTGTTTTAATTTTCTTTCTTCCTTATTTACATCTTTCTATTGTTTCAAAATTTATCTATTTCTCAGATCCTTCACTTGATCTCGAATGTTCCTCGTGGGAACGATCTTGATTGCAGTCTTTTCCGAACAGTAGAAGTAGCACGTGGTGCTCTCCTGGCCGGGAGAGTCCCCCGTGGTGATCCTACTCTCAGTCAACCACCCCAAGGTCACGGACAGGCGTAACGGTGACTACGGCATGCGCGGTAAACGCACAGGTAGCTAACCCGCACTGGCACGCGGTCAGTCGTTTCCGTTAACGGGTGCGCCCAAAGCACAGCACGGAACCAGTACAGGGTAGAGCCCTCTCAGTAACAGGGGTCCAACCCCTCCACAGTAACCAAACAGGGGCTTTGCCCCTCTACAGTCTGCGCACCCTCACCTGACTACCCTGGTTTGCCCAGTGGGCCTAACAAGTCGGTGTAGGAGGCTAGCAGAACCCCGGGGCCCATGGGGTAGCTAGTACCTCCCTACACTAGTAGCTCTCCTCGGTACTATGTACACGAGGGCCAGCAAGTCGGTACAAAGTGGCCAGTCCTAACCCCGGGTCCCTGGGGCGGCTGGCTCTGCTCTGCACTAAACAGGTACAGGTACTTCCCTTGGTACTACGTACCTAAGAGACAGCACACTATCACGTCTTTCTTTCTCAGTTCCATTCCTTTTTCTTTCCAGGAGTTTCACTCCTAATTCCTCATAGGGTTCCAGTTCTTTTAACTCAGCACATTCAGGTTTCACCTTTCCAGTTTCACGTTCATACATCCCATATTCTCAGACATGCTCATTTATTCATAACAGGCAGCTGTTAAACCAATTTACAAGTAGCTATTATTTCCTTTCCACATTTTCCAAGACTGCAGTATTCATATATCCCACTAGTTCTTCCCATCCTAGGATTCATGCCATACCCTAGGATCTATCATACAATCTAGTTTTCCAGCCCTAGGATTCATGCAACACCCTAGGATCTACCATTCATTCTAGTTTCTCATTCCTAGGATTCATGCAATGTCCTAGGTTCTATTTATGGTTTCATAATTTAACAGATTATACTAATAAACTTAAAAGCCACTCTACCAGTTACCACAGGCGTACTGGAGGCGTGGTCGGGAATCCCGCGTGCCTCTGCAAACCTCGAGACTGCAACGGAATGGGGTCCTATCACAAGGATCAAACACAAGGAGTTTCTCAAAATAGTATATAACTACTGTAGACGGGTAGAGGATTAAATTCTGAGAAGCACGCAACTCGAAACGTGGAAAACGGACTCCGAACGGGCCCTAAACGGGTCGAAAATGAGGAAACAGTGCAAAATCAGACGTTTGGAATCTCTTCCAGACGTCTTAAAAAGTGGATCAGAGGTTACCTTTGCTCTGCGTGGTCTCTTAAACGTCCAGAAGCCTGCGGGGGCGTCTGGCCTAGTTCCCAGACGTCCGATGGTCACCCCGGACGTCTGGAAGTTGCCCCCGTCGTCTGGCACTGCAGCCAGACGTCTGATTCGCGTTGGATGCGAATCTTAGATCCTGCGCGTACCCATCCTCGTGCTCAGTACGGACGGTCGAAGGAAAGGAAGAAGGTACGAAAAATAACTTACTTACCAGACGTCTGGACAGTCCTCCAGACGTCTTCCCCGTCGTCAGGTTGGAAGCCCAGACGTCTAATTCTGGAAAATTTTCCAGAACCAGGGTGCGACTCTCCCTCCGCTCGCGACGCTCGGCCGCGCCGCATCTCGTCCGTCTGCTGCTCGAGCTGCAGCAGGCCTCCTGCGTCACCTCGCGTCTGCTGCTCCCCCTGCCGGTCGGCTCTAGTAGCCCCGGCAAGCTCGCCCTCAGGCCGAGCACCTCCTCCCTCGCTCAGCACCTCCTCCCACGCTCACCGCGGCTGTCGCTGCCGCCGCTCACTCGCGCTCGCACTCGCGCACCGGCGGGAAGGAGAAGAGGAAGGGGGCGGAGGTGAAGAGAGTGAGGGAGAGGGCGTGGCGTTTTTAAAGCCGCGCGGGGAGAGAGAGCGAGAGAGACAGCATTGCACCTGCGGTCGCAGGAGGAGAGAGGGAAAAAGAGAGAGGAAGGCGGTTGCGGGTCTGCGCGCGCATGCGCGCAGACGCAGTCCCGCGTGCCACCAAAAATAGATCCCAGACGTCTGGAAGTGGTTCCAGACGCCTGGCCAGACGTCTGGGACACCTCCCAGACGTCTTAAAAAAAACGTCTTGGAGTGCGTTAGTATCAATATAACAAACTCAAAGGAAGTTTCATCCCCGAAACTTGCGCTAACTAGGGTGCGGGAAAAACGTCATAATATCCATAATAAACTCAAAGAGGACCGAAGTTGGTCCGAAAAGACGTACCCGCGAAGAGCTCCGGGTACCGCTCCCGCATTGCCGCCTCAGGCTCTCAGGTAGCCTCCTCGTACCGCTGGCTCCTCCTCAAAACCTTTACCAGGGGTACTTGCTTTCGTCTCAAACTGCGGATGGCTCGGTCTAGAATTTGCACTGGCCGCTCGGGGTAGGTCAGGTTGTCGCCCACCTCGACGCTCTCGTGACTCAGTACGTGACTGGGATCGGTTACGTACTTCCGGAGGTTGGACACGTGGAACACGTCGTGCACACTAGAAAGCTGGGGAGGGAGGGCAAGCCTGTAAGCAACGGGTCCAACCCGCTCTAGGACCTCAAAGGGCCCCACAAACCTCAGCGCGAGCTTCCCTCTCACCCCAAACCGCTGCAGGCCCTTCATGGGCGATGATGAGAGCCTCATCATGAGCCATAACTAGCTCATTTTGACCCAATAAAGAAGATAAAAGCTCCTACATAACCTAGAAGAAGGCTTAACTGAAGGAACAAGTGCTCTGAGAAGAAAACATGAAATAAAGGTTAAAACTGCAATTTTACCATTGCAGTACATAAACGGGATTTCTCAGAGGAAAAACATAGGTCAAATGGTCTAAATGAGATAAAAAGTGGGTTGAGTCAATCAGAATTGGGTTTATGTGCAATCTAGGAATTAAATGACACTTGGTAATCCTAAAACAGACCCGCTTAAATTAACAAGGTTCCGGTCAGGATAAAAATCAAGGAAACCCTCTAAAAATCATGGAAAAACATCCTCTAGGGATTGGAACACTTAATTTGGCCCTTGGAACCCAGTTTGACCTAGATTAGGGTCTTAGCTCTTCAAGTAACATAATTTGATTTTTTTACGCAAAATGTCCAGTCAAAAGAGGTCAAACCTAAAATCCAACTTCACCATTGGATTCCTTAGGCCCAAATTAGGTTTGTACCAAAATTTGGACCTAAGGGGAGGTCATCTTGGCCTACTTTGCAATTTAGTACACCCAAATCATAATTTGGTCCCTATCTTTTGAATATCTTTGCAGAGAGCCCCCTAAGTTCCTCGCCCCCTTTGCAAACCGATCTTGCCGCCATTGCTAGGGCAGAACCAAGCTCCGACGAGGTTTAGAGAGGGATTGCTCTCTAATCCCTCAGAGATTCTCTCCCAGAAATGGAAGGGAGATTCCCTGAGGAATTCCCTTCCTTCTAAAGCCAATTATAACCTCTGGTGTGAACCCAATCTCTCGTGCGAACGCACGAGAGATTTGGGTATCTTAACCTCTTTCCATCTCCGGCGACCGACCTCAGGCGATGGCGTGCCCTCCATGCCCTGAGCGACTGGCCCAGTGCCTATATAAGAACCCACACCTCCGGCCGCTCATCTTCAGCTTGAATTTGACGGAGATCCCCTCAAATTTCCTCTCTCCCATCTCCGGCCAAAAGACCCGCAAGCTCCGGCGACCTCCTCCCCTCCTTCTCGTCGCTCTGCTGCCATACCAGCAGCAGAGTCAACTCCGCCGCTTCCTCCCACGTCGCGCCGTACCAAGCGCACGTGCCCCTGCCCTCATCCTCGTCGCCGCTTCCTCCCTCAGGGTCCTTCTTCCCCGACGACGGCAGTTACGCGCCGTCCACTCCGCTGCCTCCCTTCCTTCCAGATCACCCCAGATACCCTCTCCATCCTCTCCTCTCTCTTTTCCCCCTGCTATTTTATCCAATTACCCCCCGACAGTGCCTAACCACCTCCATCGTCCTTGCCTTCGACCGCCCTCCGGCGAGCCACCCACACCACTCCACCCCTCCACACGGCCCGCCAACCCTCTCGTGAGCTCCGCCTCACCACCAGGAACTCAGTCCACCCCTCCACTGCCACTCCAGACCTCCACAATCACCCCCCGATCAACCCCACACCTCCGACCACAGGTTGACCTAGGCACACACGCCTAGGCCAACCTGCGGCCTGCAGCACTGCGCATCATCTTCGCCGTGCTACGGCGAAGGTTTCTAGCTAATCTGATTAGGCCAATAGGCCGTTCTTGTGTATGATAGGTTGCAGCTCTTGCCGCCATTGACGGCCGAAGCAGCAAGGAGCTCGTAGCAGCTTCAGGCACCAGGGATCCCAGGCTGCAGGTGCAGTAGACTCACGCGAGTGTCGCGAAGCGAGTGAGGCCAGCAAGTCGCACTGCGAGGCCAACATCTGGGGCAATTGCACGATGGAAGCTCTGCGGGCGTGCGTGAAATCGGGACTGATCAGATAGTCCCACATCATGGAATCGCGAAACATAAGTATAATATAAATTGTTTTTGTGTTTTAAGCTCACTGCCTCCGTAAGCACAGGGGTGAGGTCCCTCACCTACCCTCACACCCGCCTCGTCCGCAGCTTGACCTCGCAGATCTGGCGGGATCCGACTGACCCAAACCTTGAGCACTCCTCGCGCATCACCACCTGCCGGTGCGCCTGGTCCCGAGTACGATCCGACCCGATTATCCGTGTGGCTCTGGGAGAGCGTCCTCGAGTGAATTGCTGAGAGAGAGAGACGCGCGGGTAGAGGGAAAGGGGTAGGTTTTGCTTCCCCGTGTGTAGGCAGGCTGAGCGTCGAGAGACTTAGCCGCAAGGAGAAGAGAAGAAGCAGAAGAAGAGATTGAGTGAAGCAGAGCCAAGGAAGAAGAAGAACCGTTGCTGAGAAGAAGAAGATTGCAAAAGATCAGAAGAAGCCTTCGCAAGAAAAGAAGAAGGCAGAGAAGAGAAGAGAAGAAGAGAAGCAAAGGCAGGAAGAAGAGAGATTTGCGGAGAAGAGAAGGAAGAGGAAAGAAGCCTTCGCAGGAGAAGGAAGAGAAAGGCAGAGGCAAGACAGAAGACGAAGAAGAAAAAGAGGCTACAGAAGAAGAAAGAAAGAAAAAGGGAAAATACTTTTAAGACGTCTGATCACCAGATCAGACGTCCAATTTCATATTTTTTTTTGTCCTAATTACTTTTAAGCGCATACATTCATATTTGAATTGACATTTTGAGTAAATTAGAGTGTTCAATTACATTTTGATTAGTAGTGAATTCCATTTGCTCCCTGTGTTCGACCTCGGATACTCTGATTTTCGAGTAATAAAATTTTCTATTTGTTTGAACGCTTTGTCGGCTATACTACAACGTCGTATTCTCTTTAAAACCCGCACAAAAGCATTACGAACAGGTGAAACACGGAGAAAGACATGGTCCCCAACCTCAAACTGCACCTCTCTGCGTCTCCGATCCGGGTAGCTCTTCTGTCTGCTCCTAACAGTGCGGAGTCGCCTATGGATCTGCTCGACTACCTTTTGACTCTGCCGGATCAATCTGGGGCCAACCTCCCACTTGGTCCCCACCTCAACCCAACTCAAGGGTGCTGTACACCTCCGTTCGTACAGAGCCTCGTAGGGAGCCATGCCGATGCTCGAGTGATAACTGTTGTTGTATGCAAACTCCGCCAGGGGCAGGTGCTCCTCCCAAGAGCCCCTCCAGTCCAGTACACAGGCACGCAAAAGGTCCTCTAGTGTCTGTATCGTGCGCTCAGACTGTCCGTCTGTCTGGGGGTGGTAAGCTGTACTAAACCTCAACCGCGTCCCCAGGGCATGCTGAAACTCAGCCCAAAACTGGGACGTAAAGCGGGTATCCCGGTCGGATACGATCTCCCGCGGAACTCCATGTAGTCGTACCACGTCGCGGATATACCTCTCTGCCAACTGTGCTAGTCCCAAAGTGACTCGGATTGGCAAGAATCGTGCCGTCTTCGTCAGTCTATCCACAATTACCCAGACAGCGTCGTGTCCTCGCTGGGTAACAGGTAAGCCCACCACCAAGTCCATGGTGATGCTCTCCCACTTCCACTCTGGCACTGGAAGCAGCTGTAGCGGCCCTACAGGCCTCTGATGCTTGGCTTTCACTTGCTGACACACTAAGCATTGCTGCACGAATTCACCCACATCCCGCTTCATCCCCCTCCACCAAAACTCGCATCTCAAGTCGTGGTACATCTTCGTGTTTCCGGGATGTATGGTGAATCTGGAACCGTGTGCCTCAGTCAGGAGCTCTCTCAACAGCTCCTCGTCCCTGGGAACGCACAACCGTCCCCTCAGGCGTAGCACCTGGTTTGTGAAAGAGAAGTCCCCTGGGTCTCCTGACAGTACTCTGTCGCACAAGGACTGCAAGTACGGATTGGCCATCTGTCCTGTGATGATGCGGTCTATCAGCTCTGGCCTAGTCTGTCGTGTCACCGTCACTGCCCCACAGTACCCCTGTAACTCTAAGGGTCGCCAACTGCCCACCTCCTCCAAAAGGCTCCAACTCTGTAACTGTAAACTGGCCAAGTGTGCGTGCGCCTTACGGCTCAAGGCGTGAGCCACCACATTGGCCTTTCCCGGGTGGTAGGAGATGCTGCAGTCGTAGTCCTTCAGGAGCTCCAACCAACGTCTCTGTCTCATGTTGAGCTCCTTCTGATAAAAAAGGTATCTGAGGCTCTTGTGATCTGTGAAAATTTCGAAGGTCTCACCGTACAAGTAGTGCCTCCAGGTCTTCAACGCGAAGACAACAGCTGCCAACTCCAGATCGTGGGTAGGGTAGGTATGCTCATGGGGCTTCAGTTGCCGCGAAGCGTAAGCGACAACGTGACCCCTCTGCATGAGCACACCTCCTAACCCCTGCAAGGAGGCGTTTGTGTACACAACGAACCCGCCACTACTGTCAGGGATGGTGAGCACAGGAGTCGAGGTCAACCTCTCCTTCAGCTCCAGAAAACACGCCTCACAGGCGTCTGTCCAAGTGAAGGGCACGTCCTTCCGGGTCAACTGTGTCATAGGACGCGCAATCTGTGAAAAACCTCTGATGAATCGTCTGTAGTAGCCTGCCAGTCCCAGGAAACTGCGAATCTCAGTGACTGAACGCGGTCTCTCCCACCTGAGCACTGCCTCGACCTTGGCTGGGTCCACTGCCAAGCCGTCTCCAGAGATCACATGACCTAAGAAGGTCACCTCCCTCAACCAGAACTCGCATTTGCTGTATTTGGCGTACGACCTACGTCGCCTCAGTGTGTCCAGAACCATCCGCAAGTGCTGTCCGTGCTGCGTCCGATCTCGAGAATAGATGAGTATATCATTAATGAATACCACCACGAACTGGTCCAAGTACGGTCTAAACACCCGGTTCATCAAATCCATGAAAGCAGCGGGGGCATTGGTCAGCCCAAACGGCATGACCAAAAACTCGTAGTGTCCGTACCTGGTGCGGAAAGCTATCTTGGAGACGTCGGTCTCCCTGATCCTCAACTAGTGGTGTCCCGACCTCAAGTCGATCTTGGAGAACACCGTGGCACCCCGCAACTGGTCAAACAAGTCATCGATCCTCGGCAGCGGATATCTGTTCTTGATGGTGACCCTATTCAGCTGTCGATAGTCCACACAAAGGCGTAAGGTCCCATCCTTCTTCTTCACAAACAGTACCGGGGCTCCCCAGGGAGACGCACTGGGCCTCACGAAACCCTTCTCCAAAAGGTCTTGCAACTGAGACTTGAGCTCTCGTAGCTCAAGCGGTGCCATCCTGTATGGCGTAGTGGAGATGGGGCTGGTCCCTGGTACTAGTGAGATCTCAAACTCGATCTCATGCTCGGGCGGTAGTCCTGGTAACTCGTCTGGAAACACGTCAGGGTACTCTCTGACCACCGGGATACTATAGAAGTCTGCCACAGGGCTGGGCTCTGCCACCACACAAGCTAGGAAGCCCTCACATCCTTGGCTCAAAAGTCTTGCCGCCCGAAGTGCCGAAATGCACCTGAAACCTCCGTTCACTGGCTGTCCGTGAAACTCGAAAGAAGGAAACTCCGGCATGGAGAAGACAATCTTCCTCTCAAAACAGTCGACCAAGGCGTGGTAAGCGGACAACCAGTCCATCCTCAGAATCACTCCAAAGTCCTCCATCTGTATCATAATCAGGTCAGCTGGCAGGCTATGTCCCTCGACGTTGACCTCGCAATTCGTGTACACCTCTTCAGCTACAAACAGCTGACCACTTGGACCTCTGATTACGAACGGATTTTCTAACAGTGTATAATCCTGGTCCAAACTAACTGCGAAACTGGCTGCGACAAACGAGTGCGTAGCGCTGAAATTGAAAAGTGTGTAAACGAGTCTGCCGGAAACTGAAACCATACCTGCCACTACCGAGCCCGAAGCTCTGGCATCCCTGTGTGTCAGGGTGTTGATACGCCCCTCAGCTCTAGGTGCGGACGAAGCAGCCACACTCTGCGTCGGACGGGCAGGTGCTGGCCGGTACCCTCCTCGTGACTGCTGTCCTCCTCCTCGCGCCTGGTAACCGCGGCCTCCTGCGCGCCCTCCAGTGCTCTGTGCGGGAAGTATCTGCTGACCTCTTGCCCTAGACGGGCAGTCCCTCCTGATGTGGCCCGGCTGGCCACACTGGTAACAGCGGGGAACCCGGCTCCCACCCTTAGTGGGTCTCTGCTGTCGGCTGGACGGGGGTTCGGTGCTGGCGACTGCCCCCTGTCGAGGGCCCCCAAAGGCCACTGATGGCCCCGCAAAATGTGACGGCTCTCCTGCGGACTCCACGTGTCTCCTTTTAGTTTTCCTAACACGCCTAGTGTGACGGCAGAAATCTCGTTCCACCACCAACTCTCCTGTCGTACACTCGAAAGGGGGAGGAGGGGGTGGCGATGTGGGTGGAAGCTGAAATTCTTCTCGAACCACCTCTCGAATTAGTTGGACGAGGTCCGGAGACGGTATGCTCAGGAGAAGAGGAGGGGTAGTATGTATTCCAAGCCCGACACATTTGTCCCTCGGGCCCCGACCTCGGCTGCGCCCGCGGCCCACCCTCCTAGTTCCATGACGAGGCATCTCCTACAATGGAGACACGGAACAAAACGAAACACGTCAATACGGAACGATACCTAACGAAACGTCTAAGAGTTCATGTCAAAAGGTATGTTGTGGTGGCTACTCTAGCTATAGACATGTGAATTGGTTATTTTCCAGTCAGTTGATTCACTTCTCGGGACGACCTTGCTCTGATACCATCTTGTAACGACCCGATTCCCGAGTCCCTACGAGGCACGAGAACCGGACCGACTCGAGTAATCCCAAGACCTGGTCGTCCAACGAGGAAGTAACAAAAAGAGCAGTAAAATAAAGCACATTCAGCATGAATATAACTAACAGTAAGAAAATACAGCAGTAAGGAAAGAAACCACTACAGTATATACCACCACAACAGTAGAACAACATTGATAACATAATATGAACTGCAGGTAAAGAAAAGTACAGCGGTAACAAGAACTACTCACTACAGTGGAACCAAAAAGAGGTACAGGAGAACAGTGGTAACTCTACTGGACCCTACTCGGCCCAGCGTCCTCTGCAGCCACTGACCCTGGCTGCTCAACACCTGGTCCTGAAAGGTAACGAGTGTAACACGTCAGCAAAACGCTGAGTAGAGTGGCAGCTAAACTAAAGAAACAGTAAAGTGTACAGTAGCTGTTTTAATTTTCTTTCTTCCTTATTTACGTCTTTCTATTGTTTCAAAATTTATCTATTTCTCAGATCCTTCACTTGATCTCGAATGTTCCTCGTGGGAACGATCTTGATTGCAGTCTTTTCCGAACAGTAGAAGTAGCACGTGGTGCTCTCCTGGCCGGGAGAGTCCCTCGTGGTGATCCTACTCTCAGTCAACCACCCCAAGGTCACGGACAGGCCTAACGGTGACTACGGCACGCGCGGTAAATGCACAGGTAGCTAACCCGCTCTGGCACGCGGTCAGTTGTTTCCGTTAACGGGTGCGCCCAAAGCACAGCACGGAACCAGTACAGGGCAGAGCCCTCTCAGTAACAGGGGTCCAACCCTCCACAGTAACCAAACAGGGGCCTTGCCCCTCTGCAGTCCGCGCACCCTCACCTGACTACCCTGGTTTGCCCAGTGGGCCTAACAAGTCCGTGTAGGAGGCTAGCAAAACCCCGGGGCCCGTGGGGTAGCTAGTACCTCCCTACACTAGTAGCTCTCCTCGGTACTATGTACATGAGGGCCAGCAAGTCGGTACAAAGTGGCCAGTCCTAACCCCGGGTCCCTGGGGCGGCTGGCTCCGCTCTGCACTAAACAGGTACAGGTACTTCCCTTGGTACTACGTACCCAAGAGACAGCACACTACCACGTCTTTCTTTCTCAGTTCCATTCCTTTTTCTTTCCAGGAGTTTCACTCCTAATTCCCCGTAGGGTTCCAGTTCTTTTAACGCAGCACATTCAGGTTTCACCTTTCCAGTTTCACGTTCATACATCCCATATTCTCAGACATGCTCATTTATTCATAACAGGTAGCTGTTAAACCAATTTACAGGTAGCTATTATTTCCTTTCCACATTTTCCAAGACTACAGTATTCATATATTCCACTAGTTCTTCCCATCCTAGGATTCATGCCATACCCTAGGATCTATCATACAATCTAGTTTTCCAGCCCTAGGATTCATGCAACACCCTAGGATCTACCATTCATTCTAGTTTCTCATTCCTAGGATTCATGTAATGTCCTAGGTTCTATTTATGGTTCCATAATTTAACAGATTATACTAATAAACTTAAAAGCCACTCTACCAGTTACCACAGGCGTACTGGAGGCGTGGTCGGGAATCCCGCGTGCCTCCGCAAACCTCGAGACTGCAATGGAACGGGGTCCTATCACAAGGATCAAACACAAGGAGTTTCTCAAAATAATATATAACTACTGTAGACGGGTAGAGGATTAAATTTCGAGAAGCACGCAACTCGAAACACGAAAAACAGACTCCGAACGGGCCCTAAACGGGTCGAAAACGACGAAACGGTGCAAAATCAGATGTCTGGAACCTCTTCCAGACGTCTTAAAAAGTGGATCAGAGGTTACCTTTTCTCTGTGTGGTCTCTCAGACGTCCAGAAGCCTACGAGGGCCTCTGGTCTAGTTCCCAGACATTCGATGGTCACCTCGGACGTCTGGAAGTCGCTCCCGTCGTCTGGCACTACAGCCAGACGTCTGATTCGCGTTGGATGTGAATCTCAGAACCTGCACGTACCCATCCTCGTGCTCAATACGGACGGTCGAAGGAAAGGAAGAAGGTACGAAAAATAACTTACTTACCAGACGTCTGGACAGTCCTCCAGACGTCTTCCCCGTCGTCTGGTTAGAAGCCCAGACGTCTGATCCTGGAAAATTTTCCAGAACCAGGGTACGACTCGCCCTCCGCTCGCGACGCTCGGCCGCGCCGCGTCTCGTCCGTCTGCTGCTCGAGCTGCAGCAGGCCTCCTGCGTCACCCCGCGTCTGCTACTCCCCCTGCCGGCCGGCTCTAGTAGCCCCGGCAAGCTCACCCTCAGGCCGAGCGCCTCCTCCCTCGCTCAGCACCTCCTCCCACGCTCACTGCGGCTGTCGCTGCCGCCGCTTACTCGCGCTCGAACTCGCGCACCGGCTGGAAGGAGAAGAGGAAGGGGGCGGAGGTGAAGAGAGTGAGGGAGAGGGCGTGGCGTTTTTAAAGCCGCACGGGGAGAGAGAGAGCGAGAGAGACAGCGCTGCGCCTGCGGTCGTAGGAGGAGAGAGGGAAAAAGAGAGAGGAAAGCGGTTGGGGGTCTGCGCGCGCAGGCGCGCAGACGCAGTCCCGCGTGCCACTGAAAATAGATCCCAGACGTCTGGAAGTGGTTCCAGACGTATGGCCAGACGTCTTGGAGTGCGTTCGTAACACATGCTGTCTGAGCCTTTTAAGATGTCTGAAACTTGGGTCACATGTCTAGACACCTTCCCAGACGTTTGGAAATCAAAAATTTTGAGAACGAGCCCGCGTCTGCGTGCGTGCTACGCGTAGACCGTGCACTCCCCTTGTTTCTCCTTCTCTCTCTCCTTCCGCCTGACAAAAACCCTAACCCCACACCCTTATATAAGCCCTCCTCCTCTCCCTCACACCACCCCCACTTCCAACCACTTTCCTTCTTCCTCCTGCGAGAGCAGCGAGCGAGAAAGGCGGAGAGAAGGAGTGGCGTGAGAGGAGGAGCAGCGTGAGGAAGAGAGGAGTGCAAGCTTGCGAGCTCGCGTGGGAGCTCACCGGTGAACTCATGGCCAGTCGGCGCGTGCGCAAGGTGGAGGAGTGCATTGGGGAGGTCCTCCTCGACACTGCTGTAGCGGGAGCAGCAGGCGAGAGGGCGCGACGCGGCCACGCGCGGCGCGGGAGGGTGGAAGTAGGCTCTGGTTCTGGGTTTTTCCTAGAATCAGACGTCTGGAGCGACGTCCAGACGACGTAGCCGATGTCTGGAGGAGGTTCCAGACGATTGGGAGGTAGGCTTCGTGAAGGTGCGTCTTCTTTGCGGATACGGCCATGCAGGACGTTCTTCCGAGGCGTTGTTTCTTTCCTTTTTGATGGAGATTCGGTTGATTCACGCAGGTGTTGCTTCGGGAAGGCGCGGAACATGCCCTCCCATGCACTTCGGACGTCTGGCGAGGAACCAGACGACGGGAAATGCTTCCAGACGTCCGGAGAGGTGGTCGAACGTCTGGAACTGGGTCCAGACGGTTTAGCGGAGTTCCTGGACATTTGAGGAGTAGCGTAGGACTTGAGGTATGACTCTGGACTCTTTTAAGACGTCTGGAAGTTGTTCCAGACATCTGATTTGAGTCAGAATCACTATTTTTGACCCATTTAAGGTCCTATTGCTGCAATTAAGATACTGATGTTTTCCGTATGAATTCCTCTACTTGTTAGAAGACTTTCTATATTATTCTGAGTATTCTCTTGTGATTGATCCTTGTGATAGGACTTGTTTCCGTTGCGGGTTCGAGGCTTGCTGAGGCACGTGAGCCTGCCGTTCAAGCCCCCACTACTCCTGGGTTTACTGGTAGAGTGGCTTCCTCTTAATTTAATTAAAATGAAATTGCATGTGTGGAATGAATGTTTAGAACCTAGGATATGGCATGAATCCTAGGACGAGAAACACTTGAAATGTCTCTAATGGATGATTGAATTGCAGTCTTGAATGAGTAGATAGAATGATAACAATTGCCTGTAAATAAATAACAGCTGCCTATGAAATGTAAAGTACTAGTGCTAGCAAACTGTTGCATGTGAATTCCTGTTGTTTACGGTAAGTGACATACTATGAGCTGCATGTATATAAATTGAAAATGGAAAGGTGAATGTTGGAAACACGAGCTATCTGTGAATAAATCGAATATGGAGTAGAGTTACAAATTGCATGTGTATAACTTGAGAATAGAAATAAAAATGATGAAACCTGGCATGGAATGGCCTGAGGAATATGAGCATGAACCCTATGGAAAATTAGGAGTAGAGCTCCTGAAAATAATTGGAATGGAACTGGAAATGTGAGTAGGGAAGTGAGCTGGCCCTTGAGTACGGAGTACCAAGGAGAGAGACTGTCCCCCTATTTAGTGCAGAGCGGAGCTAGCCGCCCTTGGGTTGGGACCCGGGGATAGGATTGGCCACTCTGTACCAACTTTTTGGCCCTCGTGTACACTGTACCGGGGAGAGCTACTCGTGTAAGGAGAGAGCTAGCCACCCCACGGGGCCCGGGGTTCAGCTAGCCGCCTTAAACCGACTTGTTAGGCCCACTGGGCAAACTAGGGTAGTCAAGCGAGGGTGCGTGGACTGTGGAGGGGCGAGACCCCTGTTTGGCTCTTAGGGGCTAGACACCTATTACTGAGAGGGCTAGGCCCTATACTGGTTCCGTGCTGTGCTTTGGGCACACCCACTAATGGAAATGACTGACCGCGTGCCAGTGCGGGGTAGTTTCCCATTGCTTATCGCGGGTGCCGTAGTCACTGTTACGTCTGTCCGTGACCTTAGGGTGGTTGACTGGGTGTAGGATTACCACGGGGGACTCTCTCGGCCAGGAGAGCACCACGTGTGCCTTCTACTCTTCGGAAAAGACTACAATCAAGATCGTTCCCACGAGGAGCATTCGAGATCAAGAAAGAGACCTGATAAATAAACCAAGTGGTGAAAGAAAGAATAATTAGTTAAAGAAAGAAATTGAAAAAACAACAGCTACCTGTCCACCTTTTTTGCTTTAGTTAGTTGGTTGCCACTCTACTTAACGTTCGCTGACTTCGTGTACTCATAACCCTTTTCAGGTCCAGGTGTTGAGTAGCCAGAGCCTACAGTTGCAGAGGGTGCTGGGCCCAGTAGAGCCCAGTAGTTGTAGCTTTCTGTTGTACTCCTTTTCCAGTTGTAGTGAGTTGTTTATTTCACTTCTGTACTCTTTCTTTTTGAACATTATATTCCTGTACCAGTTTACTTCTCTACTGTTGTGGTGGTGTATACTGTAGTTGTGTTACTTCTTTACTGCTGTACTTTTGTTACTGTTGGTTACTTAGCATAGTGAATGTGGTTTACTTTCCTTCTTTTTGGTTACTTTCTCTTTGGATGACTGGGTCTTAGGATTAGTCGAGTCGGTCCGGTCTCGTGCCCTATAGGGATTCGGCAACCGGGTCGTAACAAGATGGTATCAGAGCAAGGTCGTCCCAAGAAGTGAACCAACTAGCTTGAGAATAACCAATTCATGTGCTTGTAACTAGAGTAGCCACCACAACGTACCTTTTGACATATGTTCTTAGGTTCTTTTGCTGAATGTCAGTTAGATTTGACGTCTTCCTGTTCTGTGTTTGCATCTCCTTGCAGGAGATGCCTCAACGTGGAGCCATTGAGGCGGGCCGCGGACGCAGCCGTGGATGGGGTCAGAGGGGCAGACGTGTTTAGCTTGACGTTTCAGTGGACCAGCCACTACTTTCAGGCGTTCAGGCCTAGGACCTCGCCCAACTGATATGGGAGATCGTACGAGAGGAGATCCACCCGCCTCCACGGGCGCCTCTCCCTGGGGCTGCGAAGGGAGAGTCCTCTGTGGGATCGCGAGACAGACACAGCGCTGGACGTGGGGGAAGGGTGGTCCTCCACCGCCCCCACCGTCCTCTGATACTTCCAAGCACGAGCCCTCCCTGCTTGGAGGCATACCAGTCTCCCTACTTCAGTGCCATTACGAGCTTTTCGAATAGTTCTGGAAGTTGAAGCCCCCCTCCTTCAAAGGGGATGAGGACCCGACTGAGGCGGAGGACTGGCTCGGGTAGATCGAGAAGGTGTTTGACACCCTTCGCCTCCCTGCAGAGTGCCGCGTGGCCTTTGCCACGTACCAGTTGGAGAGCACGGCACACAGGTGGTTGAGGGCGGTCAAAGGTCAAGAGAGGGCCGAGATGACATGGGACCAATTTGTCACCCTCTTCTATGAGCAGTACTTTCCCCAGACTTGGCAGGATCAGAGGAGGTGGGAGTTCCACACTCTCAGCTAGGGGACAATGACCGTGAGCGCATACCGCATGTGTTTTCTGGAGCTGTCTCGTTTTGCCGCGACAGCTGTAGCTACTGAGGAGGAGAGTCTGTGGAGGTTCACTGAGGGGCTTCGGCCTACTATTCGGGGGTATGTCAAACCCCTGAAGTTGCCTACGTTCTCTAGAGTGGTGGAGGCAGCTATGACATATGAGGAGACCAACCCGACCGCACGTGACACTGACAACGGATGGAAGAGGCCCTACCTGCCAGACTACTCATAGGGCCGGCGAGAGAGGAGTCATACGACTCCCGCAGGAGAGCCGTCACGCTTTACGGGGCCGTCAGTGGCCTTTGGGGTCCCTCGATAGGGGCCAGCTGCCAGCACTGGACCCTCGCCTAGCCGTCAGTAGGGACCTACTGAGGGTGGGAGTCGAGTTCCCCTTTGCTACCAGTGTGGCCAGCCGAGCCACATCAGGAGGGGCTGGCCGTCTAGGGCTGTAGGTCAGCTGATGCTCCTCGCACCGAGTGCTGGAGGACGAGCAGGAGGCCGTGGTTCCCAGGCGCGTGGGGGAGGTTAGCAGTCATGGGGAGGGTACCGACCAGCGGCTACTCGTCCGACGCAGAGTGTGGCTGCTTCGTCTGCACCTAGAGCTGAGGGATGTATCAATGCCCTGACATACAGAGACGCCAGAGCTTCAGGTTCAATGGTGGCAAGTATGGTTACAGTTTTCGGCAGACTAGTTTACACACTTTTTGATTCCAGCTCCACGCGCTCGTTTGTTGCTGCTAGTTTTGCTATCAGTTTGGGACATGAATGTGTGTTGTTAGAGGATCCGTTTGTGATTAGAGGTCTGGGTGGTCAGCTGTTTGTAGCTGAGGAGGTTTACACAGGCTGTGAGGTCAGTGTTGGGGGACACAGCCTCCCCGCTGATCTGATTGTGATACCGATGGAGGACTTTGGCGTGATTCTGGGGATGGACTGGCTGTCCGCTTACCACGCTTTAGTGGATTGTTTCGAGAGGAAGATTGTCTTCTCCATATCGAAGATGCCTTCCTTTGAGTTTCACGGACAGCCAGTGGACGGAGGCTTCAGGTGCATTTCTGCACTTCGGGCAGCGAGACTTTTGGGCCAAGGGTGTGAGGGCTTCCTGGCTTGTGTAGTGGCAGAGCCCAGCCCCGTGGCAGACTTTCAAAGTATCCCCGTGGTCAGAGAGTACCCCGACGTGTTTCTAGAGGAGTTGGCTACCGCCTGAGCGTGAGATTGAGTTCGAGATCTCACTGGTACCAGGGACCAGCCCCATTTCTATAGCACCTTACAGGATGGCACCACTTGAGCTGTGAGAGCTCAAGTCCTAGTTGCAGGACCTTCTGGAGAAGGGCTTTGTCAGGCCCAGTGCGTCTCCGTGGGGAGCCCCGGTATTATTTGTGAAGAAGAAGGAGGTACCCTACGCCTTTGTGTGGACTACAGACAGCTGGATAAGGTCACCATCAAGAACAGGTATCCGCTGCTGAGGATTGACGACTTGTTTGATCAGTTGCGAGGTGCCACGATCTTCTCCAAGATAGACTTGAGGTCTGGCTACCACCAGTTGAGGATCAAGGTGGCCGACGTCTCCAAGACAGCTTTCCGCACCCGGTACGGACACTACGAGTTTTTGGTCATGCCGTTTGGGCTGACCAATGCCCCCGCTGCTTTCATAGATTTGATGAACGGGGTGTTTAGACCGTATCTGGATCAGTTCGTGGTGGTATTTATCGATGATGTGCTCATCTACTCACGGGATCAGGCGCAGCACGGACAGCACTTGCGGATGGTTTTGGATACATTGAGATGACGTAGGCTGTATGCCAAGTACAGCAAGTGCAAGTTCTGGTTGAGGGAGGTGACCTTCTTAGGTCATGTGATTTCAGGGAATGGCTTGGCTGTGGACCCAGCAAGGTTGAGGCAGTGCTCAGGTGGGAGATACCACGTACAGTGACAGAGAACCGCAGTTTCTTGGGACTGGTAGGCTACTACCGGCAGTTTATTAGGGGTTTCTCACAGATTGCACGTCCTATGACACAGTTGACCTGGAAGGACGTGCCCTTTTCTTGGACAGACGCTTGTGAGGCGTGTTTTCAGGAGTTGAAGGAGAGGCTGACTTCAGCTCCGGTGCTTACCATTCCAGATAGTAGTAGCGGTTTTGTTGTGTACACGGACGCCTCTTTGCATGGGTTAGGGGGTGTGCTCACGCAGCAGGGTTACGTTGTCGCATACGCTTCGCGGCAACTGAAGCCCCATGAGCATAGCTACCTTATCCATGACTTAGAGCTGGCAGCTATCGTCTTTGCGCTGAAGACTTGGAGGCACTACCTGTACGGTGAGACTTTTGAGATTTTCACAGATCATAAGAGTCTCAGGTACTTGTTTGATCAGAAGGAGCTTAACATGAGACAGAGACGTTGGTTAGAGCTCCTGAAGGACTATGACTGCAGCATCTCCTACCATCCTGGGAAGGCCAACGTGGTGGCTGACACCTTGAGATGGAAGGCCCCTGCCCACTTGGCCAGTTTACAGGCACAGAGTTGGAGACTCATGGAGGAGATGGGCAGCTGGTGACCCTTAGAGTTACTGGGGCACTGTGGGGCAGTGACTATGACATGACAGACAAGGTCAGAGCTGATAGACCGCATCATCACAGGATAGATGGCAGACCCGTACTTGCAAACGTTGCGTGACAGAGTACTGTCAGGAGACCCTAGAGACTTCTCCTTTACTGACGAGGTGCTGCGCATGAGGGGACGTTTGTGCGTTCCCATGGACGAGAAGCTGTTGAGAGAGCTCCTGACTGAGGCACACGGTTCCAGGTTCACCATACATCCCAGGAACACAAAGATGTATCATGATCTGAGACGTGACTTTTGGTGGAGGGGAATGAAGTGGGATGTAGGTGAGTTCGTACAACAGTGTTTGGTGTGCCAGCAGGTGAAGGCCGAGCATCAGAGGCCTACAGGGCCATTGCAGCCACTTCTAGTGCCAGAGTGGAAGTGGGAGAGCATCACCATGGACTTGGTGGTAAGCTTGCCCGTTACCTAGCGAGGACACGATGCAGTCTGGGTGATTGTAGACAGATTGACAAAGACAACACATTTCTTGCCAATTTGAGTCACCTTTGGACCAGCAAAGTTGGCAGAGAGCTATATCCGTGACGTGGTACGTCTGCACGGAGTTCCACGGGAGATTGTGTCCGACCGGGATACCTGTTTTACATCCCAGTTTTGGGCTGAGTTTCAGCCGGATTTGGGGACATGGTTGAGGTTTTGCATGGCATACCACCCCCATACGGACGGACAGTCGGAGCGCACGATACTGACGCTTGAGGACCTTTTGCGTGACTGTGTACTGGACTGGAGGGGCTCTTGGGAGGAGCACTTGCCCCTGGCAGAGTTTGCATATAATAACAGCTACCACTCCAGCATCGGCATGGCACCCTACGAGGCTTTGTACGGACGGAGTTGTATTGCACCCTTGAGTTGGGTTGAGGTGGGGACCAAGTGGGAGGTTGGACCCAGGTTGATCTAGCAGAGTCAGGAGGTGATTGAGCAAATACACAGACGACTTCTCACTGTCGGGAGCAGACAGAAGAGCTATGCCAATCCGAAGCGCAAAGAGGTGCAGTTTGAGGTTGGGGATCACGTTTTCCTTCGCATTTCGCCCATGAAGGGCCTGCAGCATTTTGGGGTGAAAGGGAAGCTCCCGCCGAAGGTTTGTGGGGCCCTTTGAGGTCCTGGAGCGGGTTGGACCCGTTGCTTACAGGCTTGCCCTTCCTCCCCAGCTTTCTGGTGTGCACGACGTGTTCCACGTGTCCAACCTCAGGAAGTACGTCATCAATCCTAGGCACGTTCTGAGCCATGAGAGTGTCGAGGTGGGTGACGACCTGACCTACCCCGAGTGACCAGTGCAGATACTAGAAAGAGCCGTCCGTTGTTTGAGACGGAAGCAGGTACCCCTGGTGAAGGTCTTGTGGAGGAGCCAGAGGTATGAGGAGGCTACCTGGGAGCCTGAGGCGGTGATGCGAGAGCGGTACTCAGAGCTTTTTGAGGGTACGTCTTTTTGGACTGGCTTCTATCCTCTTTGAGTTTGTTATGCGTTTATTGTTCTTTTTCAGTGCCCTAGCTTGCTCAAGTTTTGGGGACGAAACTTCCTTTGAGCTTGTTATGATGTTAAGACCCATGCTGTCTGAGCCTTTTAAGACGTTTGGTACTAGCGTCAGACGTCTGGACACCTTCCCAGACATCTGGAAATCAAAAATTTTGAGTACGAGCCCGCGTCTGTGTGCGTGTTGCGCACAGACAGTGCACTCCCCTCGTTTCTCCTTCTTCTCTCTCTCCTTCCGCTCGACGAAAACCCTACCCCCATGCCCTTATATAAGCCCCCTCCTCTCCCTCACACCACCCGCACTTCCAACCACTTTCCTCCTTCCTCCAGCGAGAGCAGCGAGCGAGAACGGCGGAGAGAAGGAGCGGCGTGAGTGGAGGGGAGGAGCAGCGTGAGGAAGAGAGGAGAGCAAGCTTGTGAGCTCGCGTGGGAGCTCGCCGGTGAGCTCACGGCCGATCGGCTCGTGCGCAAGGAGGAGTGCGTCGGGGAGGTCCTCCCCGACACTTCTACAGTCGAAGCAACAAGCGAGAGGGCGCAGCGCGGCCACGCGCGGTGTGAGAGGGTGGAAGCAGGCTCTGGTTCTGGGTTTTTCCCAGAATCAGACGTCTGGAGCGACGTCCAGATGACGTAGCCGACATCTGGAGGAGGTTCCAGACGATTGAGAGGTAGGCTTTGTGAAGGTACGTCTTCTTTGCGGATACGGCCATGCAGGCCATTCCGCCGAGGTGCTGTTTCTTGCCTTTTTGATGGAGATTTGGTTGATTCACGCAGGTGTTGCTTCGGGAAGGCACGGGACTCGCCCTCTCACGCACTTCTGACGTCTGGGTGAGGCATCAGACGACGGGAAGTGCTTTCAGACGTCCAGAGAGGTGGTCGGACGTCTGGAACTGGGTCTAGACGGTCTAGCGGAGTTCCTGGACGTTTGAGGAGTAGCGCAGGACTTGAGGTATGACTCTGGACTCTTTTAAGATGTCTGGAAGTTGTTCCAGACGTCTGATTTGAGTCAGAATCACTATTTTTGACCCGTTTAGGGTCCGTTTGAGGTCTGATTCCCGCAATTAAGATACCGATGTTTTCCGTATGAATTCCTCTGCTTGTTAGAAGACTTTCTATATTATTCTGAGTATTCTCTTGTGATTGATCCTTGTGATAGGACTTATTTTTGCTGCGGATTCGAGGCTTGCTGAGGCACATGAGCCTGCCATTCAAGCCCCCACTACTCCAAGGTTTACTGGTAGAGTGGCTTCCCCTTAATTTAATTGAAACTAAATTGCATGTGTGGAATGAATGTTTAGAACCTAGGATATGGCATGAATCCTAGGACGAGAAACACTTGAAATGTCTGTAATGGATGATTGAATTGCAGTCTTGAATGAGTAGATAGAATGATAACAATTGCCTGTAAATAAATAACAGCTGCCTGTGAAATGTAAAGTATTAGTGCTAGCAAATTGTTGCATGTGAATTCCTGTTGTTTACGGTAAATGACATACTATGAGCTACATGTATATAAATTGAAAATGGAAAGGTGAATGTTGGAAACACGAGCTATTTGTGAATAAATTGAATATGGAATAGAGTTACAAATTTCATGTGTATAGCCTGAGAATAGAAATAGAAATGATGAAACCTGGTATGGAATGGCCCGAGGAATATGAGCATGAACCCTACGGGAAATTAGGAGTAGAGCTCCTTGAAATAATTGGAATGGAACTGGAAATGTGAGTGGGGAAGTGAGTTGGCCCTTGAGTATGGAGTACCAAGGAGAGCGATTGTCCCCCTGTTTAGTGTAGAGCGGAGCTAGCCACCCTTGAGTTGGGACCAGGGGTTAGGATTAGCCACTCTGTATCGACTTTTTGGCCCTCGTGTACACTGTATCAGGGAGAGCTACTAGTGTAAGGAGAGAGCTAGCCACCCCACCGGGCCTGGGGTTCAGCTAGCGCCCTACACCGACTTGTTAGGCCTATTGGGCAAACCAGGGTAGTCAGGCGAGGGTGCGAGGACTGTGGAGGGGGGAGACCCCTGTTTGGTTCTTAGGGGCTAGACCCCTGTTACTGAGAGTGCTAGGCCCTATACTGGTTCCGTGCTGTGCTTTGGACGCACTCGCTAATGGAAATGACTAACCGCGTGCCAGTGCGTGGTAGCTACCCATGCGCTTATCGCATGTGCCGTAGTCACTGTTACGTCTGTCCGTGACCTTGGGGTGGTTGACTGGGTGTAGGATCACCACAGGGGACTCTCCCAGCCAGGAGAGCGCCACGTGTGCCTTCTACTCTTCGATAAAGACTGCAATCAAGATAGTTCCCACGAGAAACATTCGAGATCAAGAAAGAGACCTGATAAATAAACCAAGTGGTGAAAGAAAGAATAATTAGTAAAGAAAGAAAGAAATTGAAAAACAACAGCTACCTGTCCACCTTTACTACTTTAGTTAGTTGGTTGCCACTCTACTCAGCGTTTGTTGACTTCGTGTACTCATAACCCTTTTCAGGTCTAGGTGTTGAGCAGCCAGAGCCTACGGCTGCAGAGGGTGCTGGGCCCAGTAGAGCCCAGTAGTTGTAGCTTTTTGTTGTACTCCTTTTCCAGTTGTAGTGAGTAGTTTATTGCACTTCTGTACTCTTTCTTTTTGAACATTATATTCCTGTACCGGTTTACTTCTCTACTGTTGTGGTGGTGTGTACTGTAGTCGTGTTACTTCTTTACTGCTGTACTTTTGTTACTGTTGGTTACTTAGTATAGTGAATGTGGTTTACTTTCTTGCTTTTTGGTTACTTTCTCATTGGACGACTAGGTCTTGGGATCAGTCGAGTTGGTCCGATCTCGTGTCCTGTAGGGATTCAGGAACAAGGTCGTAACAAGATGGTATCTTAACAGATATGTGAATTTTTAAGCGTAAACACAGCCCAAGAGGCCTACAATCAGCACTCATACTAATCTCTTTGTCTCTTAGTACTTTTGTCTGTTATTTCTTTCTTTTGATTTGGTCTAGAACTTAAGTAAATCTCACAATCTTTTACTAATGATGTTGGGCTCGGACAGGTTGTGTTAATATGGTGAAATTATCGTTGAAGTAAGTATAGCGGTTAACTTAAATCGAGCCTAACCATCTTTTTACAAAATTTTTAACCTGGCCTACTTAATTTTATCTTGGTCGCTTTTAGGACCAGGGTCGATCTCAGGGAGGCAGGGATTAAAGGTGAAGAAGTTTCTACGCTTTTCCTACGACGAATCTCTTCCGTGCGTTTATTATGTTTTTGGTTCTTTTCTATTTAAGATTTTTTTGCTGATAATTTTGTCCTTGAGGTACACCCTCAAAATCAGGTCCTTGGCTTCAAGCCAAATTGTTCTTGCCTTTGAGCCAAATTAGGGCTCCAAAAACTGATCTTGCTGATCGCAAGACCGAGTACCTGCAAGACAAGGATTATCTTTTCTCTTTTACTATTTTTTTATCTTTTTAATAGCAGGAAATAAAAAAGAAATAGAAACAAGATAGGTTGCTTGTAAAAACATAGTCTGTATATATATACAGGTATATATATTATATATATAAGGGTGGGGGTGGAGAAGGAAATGGCATGTTGCATAGTGTCGAGTTGGTCCACGTCTAGAAAGACGCAACCAACAGGACGAAGTGACGCGTGGCGTGTAGGATGGATGTGTGGGAGTGTGTGCGGAGATGCTTTCTTTACGCGGGTATTGGGGAATATCAGCAACTGGTGCGGATATTCCCATGATATAACATGTGGTGGAGTGTGTATATGTAGTTATGTATATATATATATATAGATATGTAAATATATATATATATATAGGTATATATATATTTATAACTAGATATATATGTATATATATTTAATTATATAGATATTTATATATATATAGTAATATATGTATATATATATACGTACATATGTATATAGATATATTTGTATAAGTATCTATGTATATAGATATGTATATGTATATATATATTTATATATATAGATATATATGTATATATGTATGTATATATGTGGGTGTGAACGTGTATAAGTGAGTGTGTGTGTACGAAAGTGTGTGTGTGTGTATGAGTGTGGTGTGTGTCTGTGTGTGTGCCTGTTGGAGAGTGTGCGAGAGAGAGAGCTGGTGGAGAGGAGTGTTTAAGGCGTCTGGTGGAGGCAGGCGTCGTCTGGTGGCTATGTGCACAGGCGCAGGTGTGCGCAGGCGCAGGCGCACTGAAGGGACTATGTGCAGGCGGTGGAGTGAGAGCGCGGTCCTTGCGTCGCGCGCAGGCTGGTGTGGGAGCGAGAGCATCTGCAGGCGTGAGCGCAGGCGATGGAGCGGGTGTAGACGTGGGCACGGGCGCTGGAGCAGGCGCTGGCACTGACACGGCGACTGGCTGGAGGCGGTAGCGGCAAGGAGAGAGAGCGCGTGGTGATCGGATAAGTGAGAAACTCTCTGGTCACCGCACTGTAGCTACAGTGTTGCGCAGAAATGCGTAAACAGTAGCTACAGTGCTGCGCGGCTTGGACAATCGGTTGCGGCTGGTTCTGCGTGCGCGGGCGCGTTGGAAGGCGCTTGCACGCGTGGAAGGAGGTTGCGGATGGTGCTGGCATGTGCGTGGTGGCTTGCGCACAGGCTGGAGGCCGCTGCTGCTGTTGTTGGAGCTCCGGAGCTTGGAGCTTCGGCAATGGCTGCGAGAGCTTCCAGCGGAGGAAATAGAGTGCTCAGCGGTGAAAACAGAGGACAAAACCACCACGCCCACCTGCTCACGAAGGAGCTGGGCATGGTGGAACTCACAGTGGTGGTCGTGGGACCACTGTGAGCCTGCTCCTACCCGCAGTGTGTCTCTTCAGTGCGAAGAGAGACTGCGTATGGAGGGGAAGAGGGGAGGAAGATGGCTTGGACGAAGGTCTGCGGATGTTGTGTGTGGGTTTCCCAGCTCCTCGCAAGGAAGAAGGCAGGGCTTTTTAAAGGAGAGGGAGGCATGCCATGGCCATGCCCTGGGCCGCGCATGACCAGCCATGCAACTGGCAGAGAATGGCGCGAAGAAGAAGTAGCCCATGCCCTGAGCCGCGCGAGGGAGAAGAAATTCAAAGCAAAATAAAAAAATGGGGATGGTGAAATTGCGAGGCAGCACTTGAAGAAGATGTTATTTACATGGCCAATTATTCACTTTCCTCCCCTCTCAAATAAATGCATGCAAGTGTCTTTTTTTACAAATGCAACTATGGCTACCTAATATGCAATGGCACTACTAGGAAATAACACAAGATGGCATATTTGTTGGTGTATTTTTGCTGTACAATCATACCCCCATGCCTATCTTTTGCTAGTCCCTAGCAAAATATTTTGTACTATATTTAGAAATGATCTTAAGCTGAAGATTTTCTTCTGAGGCGACATGTGTGTTTATTTGTTGGATATTGTGAGAACCAATTGCAGAGAAGACTACCAGTACTTTAAATCTTATGTGACATAGACCATCTCTCGACTAACCTGGACTCTTGATATTTAAACCTGAAGTACGATTTCCAGGAGTCAGAAGGTTTTTGCCGTACTCGAGAGCTCAAGAGTTTATGGCTTGTGCATAGTGAAGGATCAAGACTAACCAGATGAACATTAAAACTCAAGCATAGTGTTTCACGAACCTTTAAGTGCAGGTTGGTCTCGGTTTCAGCTCATGTCTTCGGATTGACCCTTAAAAAGATGACGGAAAACTCAACTCCCATTTTATTACATTTGTGGCTCAAAGAATATATGGTAGAAACAGGTTATTTGTAACTTGCCCTGAAAACTTTTGTAAGGAGAAGACTTTACAGACATTTGTGAGATATACTGACTTATTTGCACAGTTTTTTTTTTGTGAAACAAGTGTCAGTATATCTCTTACAACTTTGTTTGGAGGAGCACACTTTTCTTTTGGTGGGAGAGTTCCTTTTTGGTGGAAAGAGTTTCTCCTAGACACAAGACTAAAGCTTGGGATAAAAAGTCTACCTGCACGCACAGGTAAGGACTCCACCTTCCCTAATGAACACTAGGGTTGGATCTTATGTTCACCTGGTCTTTCTTGATGTGTGTAGTGTGAACCAAGATTACTTAAGCTTTCGAGTAGAAGTAAACCAACGGATCCTGTACTGATGTCTCAGGTACAAGAATACGTCCTTAGTTAAGAGAGATTCCGATCTATCTTGTCAATGCTCAAGTGAATTAAGCCAAGCCTGAGCGAATCAAGCCTCTGTGGCCTGGAAAGTCTTCAAAATAGTGGTTGAATATCCATAAACACTTATTGTATTTTAGTTTCAGCCTTCAGATCATTACTAAACACCCCTTTTTTTATATATATATACATATTTATAGATGAATGGAAGCTGCATGATACCATATAATACCCAGATCCTATGGATGCCTATCCACCCCACATGCCAAACGATGCTATGTCCACATATGCATGCAGGGTAGAGGAAGGTCCAAAGATCGGGGAGCGAGAGCTGAAGTGCAGGGTATACAGCAGGGTGGTAGGGTGGGTGGATGGTGGGTGGTGAAGTGAAAAGGTGCGAAGTGAAGTGTACGTGACAGTGGAGGAGTGTTGTTGGGGTGCCTCCCAATGAGCGCTGAATTTAACGTCCCCAGCTGGACTCAGAATGAGGCACGAAGGAAGAAGTTGGCCTTCAGTTTGGCCAAGAAGAGGGGCATGTTGGATTGATGGATCCAAAAAGGGATAGCCCTAGTGAGCAGTATGTGGGCTCAAGGTCCCAGTGTGGAGTTGCAATTCTGCCTGATTTGGTGGGAAAGAAAGGGCAATTCGGTCTTCAAGAGTGTGGACCGGTGGTGAGTAGCCCGGATATAACTCAGACCACGGGTATGGGAAGTGGAAAAAATCTTGTCAGAAGTCTAGTCAGGAGAAGGTACTGGAAAAGGGAAGGATGGGGGAACGTCACAATATGTTTCGGCCAGGCAGTCGTCTGTGCTTAAAGGCAATTCGCAGTAGTCAGAATAGGTCCCAATCAGTCCGATACACGCGCTGACGGCCATGTCCTCGTCAGACGTGTCATCCTCGATGCAATTGCAATCAAGGTTCTTGGCTGCCTTGAAGATGTTAAGATTGAGCTTCTCAGATCCAACGGCAATCTCAATATAGCCCGACTCGCAGTCGATATGGGTGCGGGCTGTGGCTAAGAAAGGTCGACCAAGGATGATCGGACAATCAGAAAGTGAGCTAGGAACTTCCATATCCAAAACAAGAAAGTTAACAGGAAAATAGAGACTGTTGACCCTAACCACCACGTCTTCCACCACACCCTTTGGTATTTTGACAGAATGATCTGCCAACTGTAACGTGATATGGGTGGGTTTCAGATTTCCTATGGCAAATTTTTCGAGCATGATGGTTGGTAAAAGATTGATGGAAGATCCTAGATCAAGCAGAGCACGGTTAAAATTGCAGCCTTTGATGCTACAAGAAATAAATGGTGTGCCCGGATCTTTCTACTTCAGTGGTAGATTTGACAGTATAGCACAACTCGCATGAGGTGAGAGAACCACCAGATTCTTCGTTTTCTTTGACTGTCGCCTGGGTGTAGTGTAGTCATTGAAAAATCGGGCGACAGTAGGTATGTGGTCGATAGCCTCTAACAGGGGTACCTTGATTTCAACATCCCTGAATAAATTACGCAGGTTATCAAAGGCCTACGTATCCTTTTTCTTGCCTTTTGGCTCCCTTAGTAGAGCCTCAGGGAATGGGACCGATTCTGGCACTAATTTGGGTGTATTGTCCTCTCACGAATGCGGTGCGCATCCCGAATGAGAGGGTGATGAAAAAGATGGGCCAGGATCAGGTCGAGGCAGATCGACGGTTTGCTTACCGCTCCTCGTAGTAATTGCAGTGGACGTTGCAGGTCTAGTGGGATCATAAGGCGGAGGAGGGTTTGCAATAGGGACATAAGGGTGAGGTGCAGTTGCTGCTGATTTGCCCGAAATCCCAGTGGAATGCTCGGAGCCTGTAGAATCTGATGAACCTGCCCCTGAGAAGGTCGTACCTATGGTTGAGGATCACAGGGTACGAAATTTCGCGGATTGGGAACAGGTTGGGTTGGAAGAGTGCCCTGAGATCGAGTCGCCATACGTAGTTGACTGATCTCAGCATTCTGCTGTGCAAATTGGTGTTGAAGAGAGGTCATATTCTCTTCATGGTGCTTAGACATTTCCATCATCATTCTCATTAGTTTATCGAGAGGACTTAATGTGTGTTTTGTTTGCGGTATGCAAGGACCCGATGGCAGATTCGTCACGGGATTAGACTGGGCCCTTGAGATGATGGGTGCAGACGGTAGCATTGGCCCACTCATGGGGTTTTGGCGCTGCGGGTTATTGGACCATGCGAAATTATGATGATTTCACCACCCTGGGTTATCAATGGCAGAGAATAGGTTGTTCCCCAGGGTGTAGGCGTCTTCTAAGCCAGAAGACGAGTCCGCATGTATGTATGCATCCAAGCACACGGAGGCTTGGTCCTCCGTGTCAAAATACTAGCTTGTAGAAGTCAGATCCACATGACTTACTGAATCACTCGGCACGACACTCGGTAAGGAAGATCTTACGGGGTTTCTGGAGATAATGCTGGTGTTGGAAGAATTGGGATTGTGACGAAGTGGTGAGGTGGGGGTGTTTGCCATAGAACGGGCGGGATTGGCCAGAAGCTCGTCCAGCTTGTGCACGACGGAGACTTCATCCAATTTTTGTGCGATAAGGTTAAGATCAGTGGATGAATGGGAGGGTCCCGTGTCAACTTCGTGAACATTACGGGGCAAGTTGGTATGATTAAAGGCGACAATGGAAGCATTGTTCATTGAGTTTTCGCTCATGTTTTCAAACAATTCGAATGCTCCATTCTCGTCTTTATTCATGAAATTCCCTCCGCAGGAAGTGTTTGCAATCTGCTTCAAAGTCTCATTTAGCCCATAATAGAAAATCTGGGCTATATGCCACTTAGGCAGATCGTGGTGCGGGCACTTCCGGAGGAGGTCATTATACCTCTCCCAAGCCTCATGAAACTGTTCACGATTTTGTTCCGTAAAGGAAGTTATAGCATGGCGAAGCGCATTGGTTTGCCCGATTGGGAAGAATTTCTTGAGAAATGCTGTTCGCATCTCTTCCCAAGAATGGATAGTTCTCCCTAGAGTGCGTAACCATTGCGATGCTTTATCCCGCAACGAAAACGGGAACATTTTCATGAGGACAATTGATAACCCTATGTTTCTAGGTTTAACTATTTCAGCCAATCGGCTTAGGTCTTCCAAATGGAGAAAAGGATCTTCACTTGCAAGACCATGGAAGTGAAAGTTTATCAGGCCAATTATATTGGGTTTCAGTTCAAAATCGTCCCCGCCCATGGGGACCCGAAGTTGTCCTATGGTCTCTGTAGCAGCGGGATTTTGATAAGAGCTAAGAGACCTAGGCTCCTCCCGTTCAGGAGGGTTCTGCATTTCCTCCAAGGTTTCCATAATGGCTTCAATCTGTTCATTATACATTTCCATTTGGGCTTGGAGGCAGGTTATGGGATCCATGGCTCCACCACCTGGTGGGTTTTGAGGGCGGTTTCCTCCCTCGGGATTTGGGGGTAGCCGTGCAGCCATGTTTGTGGAGGAGGATGACAATTTGGCTTCTTTCCTAAAATTATAAGATAATTCAAACAATTCAAGGTTTTGTGACCTCCTCCCAAACATGCACTATCGTGGGAAAAATTAGGGGGATAAGAAAGGAAAAGGAGATAAGAGAAATGACGCCACAAAGGTACACTTGATGACAAATCAAGCCAATCAAAGTCCTAACCTCTACAGTATGCCCTTAGACCTAAAGATCTAAGTTACCTACTATCATGACCTATGGAACCGAATGCGAGCATCGCGGAACCACCGAGCTAGATTGAAAGGCCGTTTGCCCCAATCTTAGACACCCTATAGCATGCGGAAACCCACACCAGCACGTAGGCGCTACACGCAAGTAGTTAGACCTCCAATCCTTAGTAAGGGTCAAGTTGCTACCAGTTTTAGTTAGAGGCTTAGGATCAAGTGCTTCTGGAATGTGAAGGGCGTTGTTTACGGGTAATGCCCAAGTGCGTTGTTTTTAGAAAGTGTGTAAACCAAGCATGCAAAGGGGAAATCTCCCCGAATTGAAGTTTTAGATGGTGAATGATTTTTAGAATTCAGCCTTAAGTAGTATGGATTTTAAGATTTCGCTGAGTTACTAACTCCGGGTTTTGAGAAAATACAAGTTCTTCTATGCCCAACAAACCCTTCTTCAATGTGAGTTGGTTAATGCATGCTGAAAATGCAATGGGCTTCCCTAGATGGAAGTTTTTATGTGTGGATGCACTAGTCAATTTTAGGTTAGTGTGAAAGGGAGCCAAAGCACTTCGATTCAAGTGCTCCCAATCACCAAAATAATGTTCCACACACAAGGCTCAACCACAAGATAATGTAAAGAAAATCAAAGTGTTGGGGTTGAAATATTCGGGATCAAATCTAAGGCACATGAAAGGTCGTAGTGGGGTTGGAATCAACTCAATTCCAAGTCTCCTCACCAAAAAAATTGTGATCCCGAATTGCGAATAAATGAGGTATGGAGGGATGGCAATCAATCTTTTTAATGTTGCCTCAAAGAGCACTTCCCATGACAAAAGATTTAAGAATCAAGATTCGTGGATCTTTGCTATGCGAAGTTTGGCGGGAAATCCCGGAGCAGTGGGAGTGATGGCAAACAATCAAGCAAGTGATTTTTAATCCACTTGCCCCAAGAAATCCCAAGAAGTGTTTTTATTTATTTTTTTATTATTATGGTGACAAGTTGACTTAAGTTGCTAAGAGAGAGACCTACCTTTTCAGCAACGTGGGCGAAGCTCCACTGCGGCGCCGATGACTTCACACTCTCGTTCCTGCCTTGGATCTACCCATGTCTCAGACTTCCTCTGCTTGCCTCCTCCTTGCAACTGGTTCACCTGCACACCAACAAATAGAAACACCCACGAAGAGAAGGGTGTGAGAAGAGAAAATTAAAGGAATGGAGTAGAAACTTACCTCAATGCGTACCTCCCCGGCAACGACGCCAGAAAAAGGTATGTTGGGCTCGGATAGGTTGTGTTAATATGGTGAAATTATCATTGAAGTGAGTATAGTGGTTAATCTAAATCGAGCCTAACCATCTTTTTACAAAATTTTTAACCTGGCCTACTTAATTTTATCTTGGTCACTTTTAGGCCCAGGGTCGATCTCAGGGAGGCGTGGATTAAAGCTGAAGAAGTTTCTACGCTTTTCCTATGACGAATCTCTTCTGTGCGTTTATTATGTTTTTGGTTCTTTTCCATTTAAGATTTTTTTGCTGATAGTTTTGTCCTTGAGGTACACCCTCAAAATCAGGTCCTTGGCTTCGAGCCAAATTGTTCTTGGCTTTGAGCCAAATTAGGGTTCCAAAAATTGGTCTTGCTGATCGCAAGACCGAGTACCTGCAAGACATGGATTATCTTTTCTCTTTTACTATTTTTTTTATCTTTTTAATAGCAGGAAACTAAAGAGAAATAGAAACAAGATAGGTTGCTTGTAAAAATATAGTCTATATATATATACAGGTATATATATATTATATATATAGGGGTAGGGGTGGAGGTGGAAATGATGTGTCGCACAATGTCGATTTGGTCCACGTCTAGAAAGACGCAACCAACAGGATGAAGTGCCGTGTGGAGTGTAGGATGGATGTGTGGGAGTGTGTGCGGAGATGCTTTCTTTACGCGGGTATCGGGGAATATCAGCAACTGGTGCGGATATTCCCGCAATATAACGTGTGGTGGAGTGTGTATATATAGTTATGTATATATATATATATAGATATGTAAATATATATATATATATATATATAAAGTATATATATATTTATAACTAGATATATATGTATATATATTTAACTGTATAAATATTTATATATATAGTAATATATGTATATATATATATATACGTACATATGTATATAGATATATTTGTATACGTATCTATGTATATAGATATATGTATAGATATGTATATGTGTATATATATATATATGTATGTGTATATGTATATATATATATATCTATATATATAGATATATATGTATATATGTATGTATATATGTGGGTGTGAACGTGTACAAGTGAGTGTGTGTGTATGAGAGAGTGTGTGTGTGTATGAGTGTGGTGTGTGTCTATGTGTGTGTCTTCTGGAGAGTGTGCGAGAGAGAGAGCTGGTGGAGAGGAGTGTTTAAGGCATCTGGTGGAGGCAGGTGTTGTCTGGTGGCTGTGTGCATAGGCGCAGGTGCTGGAGTGAGCGCGCGGTCCTTGAGTCGCGCGCAGGCTGGTGCAGGAGCGAGAGCAGACGCGGGCGTGAGCACAGGCGCTAGAGCGGGTGCGGGTGCAGGCGCGGGTGCGGGCGCTGGCGCTGACGCGGCGACTGGCTGTGGGCGGTAGCGGCGAGGAGAGAGAGCGCGTGGTGACCGGATAAGTGAGAAACTCTCCGGTCACCGCACTGTAGATATAGTGTCACGTAGAAACGCGTGAACAGTAGCTACAATGTCGCGCGGCTTGGACAACCGGTTGCGGCCGGTTCTGCGTGTGCGGACGTGCTGGAAGGTGCTTGCACGCGGAAGGAGGTTGCTGACGGTGCTGGCGTGCGCGCGGTGGCTTGCGCGTAGGCTGGAGGTCGCTGTTGCTGCTGCTAAAGCTCTGGAGCTTGGAGATTTGACAATGGCTGTGAGAGCTTCCAGCGGAGGAAACAAAGTGCTTAGTGGTGAAAATAGAGGACGAAACCACCACGCCCACCTACTCACGAAGGAGCTGGGCGGTGGTGGAACTCACTGTGGTGGTCGTGGGACCACTGTGAGCCTGCTCCTGCCTGTAGTGTCTCTTCAGTGCGAAGAGAGATTGCGTATGGAGGGGAAGAGGGGAGGAAGATGGCCTGGACGAAGGTTTGCGGGTGTTGTGTGTGGGTTTCCCGACTCCTTGCAAGGAAGAAGGCAGGGCTTTTTAAAGGAGAGGGAGACATGCCATGGCCATGCCCTGGGCCTCGCATGACCAGCCATGCAGCTGGCAGAGCATGCTGCTGGCAGAGAATGGAGCGAAGAAGAAGTAGCCCATGCCCTGAGCCACGCGAGGGAGAAGAAATTCAAAGCAAAATAAAAAAATGAGGATGGTGAAATTGCGAGGCAGCACTTGAAGAAGATGTTATTTACATGGCCAATTATTCACTTTCCTCCCCTCTCAAATAAATGCATGCAAGTGTCTTTTTTTACAAATGCAACTATGGCTACCTAATATGCAATGGCAGTGCTAGGAAATAACACAAGATGGCATATTTGTTGGTATATTTTTGCTGTGCAATCAAATGACTATCACTTTTCTTTCAAATTGTTGCTCCTTTTTGACTTTTAAAATCTTCTCCCTTTTTCCTTCGAGAATGATATGCAATTAATCACTCAAAATTTCCTCCCCTTTCATCATTTTTTTGTTCTTTTTCAATTTTTTTTTATTTTTTTTGGTTTTTTGGAATATGTAATTTTTTTGTGAGAACCCTTCAGAACTTTGAATTCTTATATGTTTTCACTTTAACACCCCCTATGCTTAAGTTTTACAATGTCCTCATTGTAAACAGAGGGTATGAAACAGTTAGGGTTTAGGAGTTAGAACAGGTTTATCGGGTGAGCGGATGGGTTTGAATGACTATTGCGGATGATTTCAAGCTTTGGTACGAATACCAGAGGTGGAGTCGACTGTTCTAAAATTGAAACCAGAGTGCAGTAGACGTGAAGTACAAGTGGATAATCAGAAGGATCCCGAGCTTTTGGATTGACGGGTTGCCTCCCGTTAAGCACTAAATTCAATGTCTTCAGTCGAGCAGAAAATGGTATGGAGAGGAAGTGGGCAAATCAGATGAGTCTTGTAGAACAAGCACATTGATTAGAAGCCTGGTTAGTCCAACCAGGTGCTTGTTCAGATCAGCAGGCTGATGATGCCGCCCAAACACAATCAATCTGGCGGGTTGATAGATGTGGATCAAGAGATGCGGTGCCCACCAGATACTGTGAAGCTTGGAATGGTGTGGAAGTGTAAAACGTAGGTTTGGTTGATTCGAATCAGCCTGGTCAGAGTAGGGATCCTCAAAAGAGAATGAATCAGTGGAGTATGTGAGATCCCTACGAGAGTGATCAGAGAAGGATAGGGCGTGATTTGTTGTCTAATCGAAATCCAAAACTTGATTGAAATGTAGAGAATTATGTGCAACTGACTCATCGAGAGGAGAATCAGAGTAGAAATTGAGTCTGGCTGTCGATCAAGGTTGAAAATGGGTTTGGGAAGGTTCTGCATGTGTAGAAGAGGTGTCATCAATAAGAATTGTGTGTGAGGGCTCCTCTAGGAAGGAGTCCAAGGTAGGTTCATCTAGAGAGTCCTCACAATGGCCATCAAAATCAAATGTAAATGCCTGAAAAGTCTTTAGAGAGTTATGGAAATCTGAGTCAAGGAAAGATTCAAACTCTGGATTGCAGACACTCTCGGCAATTACCGTTTCTGATTCTTGAGGATCAAAGAGAAACGATTCCATCTCAATGGAACCTGATTTTGAATCAATGATCTCAAGATCAGGGACCTCAGAGTTAGAGTCGAAGAATGGGTCGTGGATGTTGAGGTTGTAGATTGGCTCATAATCATCAGGAAACAACAGTTCTCCGATATCAGAGTAAGATTCGAAATTGTCGAAGAACCTGCGAGAATCATGTTCTGAATTTGATTCGGGATCAGCGATTCCACCACAGAATGAATCAAGAGATGTAGGATTAGCAACCTGACTTGTGTCTAACCTAATTTTAGATTCCGAGCTCAAAAAGGTGTCCCTAGTAGGTATAGGCTCGGGTTCTTCGCTTGTAGGGAAGACCCAATCAAATCCCAACTCTTCCAACTCCTCATTTTCTGTATCATAGATTGGAGTGACTTTTGAAAAATCCATTCGTATCTCTGAGGAGAATGAAGAGGTGTATTCCTCAAATACAGTCCCGGAATCATAATCTAGATTCAAAATCTGATTTGTATCACATGGGGCCTTGTAATCATCCCAGTAAGGCTCAAATCTAGATTCCAGGTTAAGGGTGTGGGTTGGATCACTAGAATCTAGGTTGGGCTCTACAGGGATGTCAAAATTGCTCTTGAGAGTCACCTTATCAAAATAAGGGATGGAATTTACACCCTCGTGAAGTTCTGATTCAATCTTATTATCACAGGTGTCTATGAAATCTAAGCTCGGAGAACCTGGTTTTTTATTTTCTAGGGCTGGCTCAAAATCGTGATCACCTGCAATTGGATCCTCCCATCCCGTCTCAAGATCTGGAATGTCAATTACTATAAAATTTGAATCTGAATTCATTTGGGTTGGGGGTCCATTATAGCCTTGATTCTTGAACCCGGGATTTGGAAAATTGTGTTGATCACTAGACTCACTCCAAGATGTTTTGTTAACTACTGACATGCATTTTTGATCAATGGTTCTATATAATTCTTTCAGCAATTCTCCCCATCTTTCTAAAAATTCCTAGAGTTTTTCCAGAAATTAAGGACTTGACCAACATTGCAGACACTTGTTGTTGTGTAATTTCACCAATTTACTATGTTCTGCTAGTAGATGATCCCGGGTTAAATTGTGTTTCATTTGTGTCCATATTATCCCTACACGGTTCGCGATGAGTTCTGTTGTTTTCTGAAATTTTTCCTGAATGTCTCTTTTATAATATTCTTCATGGTTTCTATAAGCATTCTCAAGTATCTTTTCTTTCATGTTCATTTGGGACTCAGGTTTCCTAAATAGTCTTCCTAGATGGCCAGGTTGCATTTTTGAATCAAGTGGTGGAATCAAGATGCAGAATCAACTCAGGTTTAGATTGAAACTTGATCAGATCAGATTAGAAATTCCCAAGAAGATCAAATGAGGCATCTTAGGTTGAAAACCTAATGGCCTTTCTACGTATGTGCTCTAAATAGAAGGGATGACAGACTGGATGTGAAATTTGACCCAATCAAGGCACCCAAAGATTTTTGGATGACTAAGGTAGTTTCAAGGCAGATGATGCTGTTGAATCAAAAATTTGCACACTCGAGAGTTACCTAGGAAGCCAAGAAGGGAGAGCCCTGCAAAGACCCCTACACAGTAGAGTGTCCCCATGGGTTATAGGGTTTCCC
Source organism: Thalassia testudinum (assembly GCA_037157565.1). Classification (NCBI taxonomy): domain Eukaryota; kingdom Viridiplantae; phylum Streptophyta; class Magnoliopsida; order Alismatales; family Hydrocharitaceae; genus Thalassia; species Thalassia testudinum. Next base: position 14,016,616 of record JAZHRO010000067.1, on the reverse strand, counting down.
CCACCCGACCTTCCTTGTCACTGCTATTCCAGGTAGACCGGAATGTACAAACTTGAGTTCTTAAATCTACTAATTTTATGTCCTAACTTGTGCCTTGAGTTTCACTTGATTAGAAATTGATTGAACTTGTGACCTAATTTGGAGGTTGGTTGGCCTACAATGTAGACCAACTTCACTTGACCTGCCCTAAAGATGGCAGAATGAAATCTTGGTCAAGACCCAGAAGTCACCTTGAATGACTCCCAGTTTATTAGGTCCACAATTTTAGGGTTCAAGTGAATCTTTAGAGCTTGATTTTAGGGTTTTTGTTGATTAGATCTATTCAAACAAGGCTTGGGTAGCACACAAATGCAGGTGGGTTTGTTTTCTTTTATGCATGCAAGTGTGAACTAACACTCCAAAATCCTAATGTAAAAAAATCTAATTGGCTCTATTTCAAGTCCAATTTGATCTCAAAATGTGCACCTTGGACTCAAACAAGAAGGTGAGTAGTCCAAGATAATCAGAAATTAAGTGTGATTCCTAATAGGCACAGGCAAACCAGGTAATGAATTCTAAATAGAATCGCTTCAATCTCTAATCAGATATGAAAATTTTTCTTAAATCAAGAAACTTGCCTTTTAAATGATGATTTACTAGGAAAATAAGGTAGGTGATTCTTAATTGTTTGTTTCCTTTTTTGTCTTCTAAGATTAGGAGGTTGATTAGGGGAAGGATAGAAAGGTTACCTGCCTTGAAGTGGTTGATTTGCGTGGAAGATCTCCTCGTGAAGTACCTCGTAAAATCACAAGAAAGCAAGCAGGGCAAGTTAGTGCTTAAAAATAATCAAATAAAGTAGAGAATAGCAATGAATTATGTGTTGCTCCTCGGCAACGGTGCCAAAATGTTGATCCCTTTGAAACGGGTTTTAAAATCGTAGTGTTGCAGTATAAGTCGAAACAGTGTAAAAAACAGATACAATTTATACTCGAATGAAAGTCGAGGTCGTTTGCTGGGAGCAAATATGGAATTCACGTGCTAATCTCAACAAATAATATAAATGAGCACAATTGATTACTCAAAAACTAATATGCAATGTATAACATGAGTATATGAGGAGTCAGAAAGAACTTTAGACAAAATAATGGTGATTTGGATCACCAATTAATAGTATAACATATATAGTATTTACTCAAATAGAACTAATTGAACAAATAGTGAATCCGACGTCTGATCATGAAATCAGACGACTTAAAGTGCATTGCTACAGTGCCTAATGCGTCTGTCTGCTGCCTCTGTTCATTCTTTCTCTTTTCTTGGTCTGTTCTTCTTCTTCTTCTCTGATTTCTTCTTCTTCAGGTCTTCTCCTTCTTTTCCTTCTCTTGCTCAAGTCTTCTTCCTTCCTTGGCCTTTCTTCTTTGCGTACAGGGGGAACACTTTGTGAATTTCGCTAAGTGCTGAGAACACTGAAGTGCAAAACCCCCCTACCCCACGCTCTCTCTCTCTCTTTCTCTCTCCTTTCCTCTCTTGGGTTCTCCTCTTTCTTGCCCTCCCAGAGCCATTGCACAGTGTCGGTACTTCGGGGAATCAGGGGGTACGCGTACCCTGGGACCAGGCTCACCGACAATGGGTGGTGAGTGAGGTGTGAAGACTTAGGTGGATTAGTGTAAGCGGGTGAGAGGGACCTCACCCTTGTGTCTGAGGCGATAAGTCCTCAGACACAATTTCCTTCTATACACCTACGAACAAGGCCTTTCGTCCGCGTTAAATATACTCAGCAGGATCTCCGTGGGACGGTGAACATGGTGATGGTCGTGGCATGCTGCGAGAGGGCGTGTAGGTGGCTGGCGGAGTCGAAACTGGATGGAAGAACGTGGCTTGTTCGGGGGTGTGTTTGGGTGGATGGGAAGGTGAATAGAGAGAGGGCTTTTGTGCTGTAAGGTGAGGCGAAGGTAGTGGGCCTGTCGACAGAGCATTTGTAGGTGTGTTGTGGTGGAGGCCCTTCGCCAGAGGAACAGCTGGATGCGGAGAAGATGATGGTGATTGGCGGCATCAGGGGGCGATTGAGGGTTTTGAACAAGGGAAAATAACCTAAGATGCTAAATGAACTAATCAAACCTAAGCTAAAGGATGAAAGGGAGAGAACGACGTCGGCTTTGATTGGCCGGTGTCGGGGAAGAAAGCACTCCGGTGGGTGGTAACGAAAACGACGACGGAGGTTGGGGGTTGCCTGCTGGTATGGCACGACGTGGAAGGAGAAGAAGATGAATTCGCTGCTGGTTTTGCAGACGGATGACGAGGGAGATAGGGTGGAGTCACCGGACATTGAGGAGCTATTCGATCGGAGAGGAGGAAGGAATGTGGGGGATTTCTAGCCAAATTCGAGCGTGGGATGGACGACGTGCATTGGGGTTCCTTTTATAGGTCTCTAGAGGGCGATTAGAGCTTGGGAACCAAGCTTCCAAGCTTGGAAGGCCGTTGGAGTTGGAAAATCAAAAGATACCCAAATCTCTCATACATTCGCATGAGAGATTGGAAAGGTTATAGGGTCTAAAGTTGGGTTCGATGGAAAGAGAGCTTCTTAAGGAATCTCCCTTCCAATTTTGGAAGGGATTCATTGATTAGAGAAGGAGTTCTCTTAAATCAAAGGTCACCGGAGAAGGATTCCTTCGAGATAATGGTGGAGGGACCTATTTGAAAAGAATGATGACAAATATAGGGACCTTTTTGTAAGGATTTTGAAAGGTAGGGGCATGTGTGTGAGAGAAAAGAGTCAGACAGGATCAAATTGCAAATTAGGTCAAGATGATCTCAGATTGGGTCAAAATTTTGATACAAACCTAATTTTGACCCAAGGAATCCAATGGTAAAGTTGGATTTTGATTTTGACCAAGTTTGATTGGGTAAATTGCATAGTTACTCAAATTAAGGCAACTATCTATCTGAGACTCTGTTTTAGGTCAAATGGGGTTCCAATGGCCATCAAGCATACCAAACCTTAGAGGATAATTTTCTATGATTTTTATAGGATTTAGGTGAATTTTATCCTGACTGGAACCTCAGTTGATTAAGTGGGTCTATTTTTAGAATTTTAGATGTTATTTAATTCTCGTAATGCATGAAAACCCTTTTCTTTCTGTACTAACCTACTTGTTAGACTCTTAAGATCATTTGGCCTTTAATTGACCCCTGAGAAAACCCATGATTGTACTGCAATTGAGATATGTTGTTTAAACTACTGTTTTACCCTTATTTTATTGTATTTCTCTCAGAAAGGATGTGCAATGAATTACTATCTTCTGGTGGTTATCTAGGAGCATTTAATGATGGAATATGACTAAATAAAGCTAGATATGGCTGATGATGACATTATTATCTTTGACCTTCGCATGCCCTAGGATCTATACCTTGCTTCAATGATACTCTCAAGTGATCAAGTGAGAAGTTACTCCAAGGACGAACAAAGGGATGCAAGTAGGGCGAACCCTTCCTTTGAGGTGATGCGTAAGCGGTGCCTCTTAACTACCCTTTTGTTCTTTTAAGGTGTGTCCCCCTCCTTGAAGTATCAAAACACTTGGTCAAAAGATAGTACCACCTCCACAAAGTGAAATAGGCGGGTCTGCACCGATAAAGAGATCGGTGCCTATGGCCTTAAGGGATCGAGACCTAGTGTGGTGCCTAGTGTGTGTGCTTAGTGTCAGAAGTGTGCATCACACTACAAATTAGTTTATTTTTAAGAAGAATCGCAGACAAGTCCCTTTTGATCATATCAAATGTGAGTTTGATTTTAAGGTCGAATCTGATTAGTAGTCCCAATTTCAGTTAGGCGACCACTGAATTAGGTCAATTCAATCAGTTTGGTGGTCTAGAAGTTTAATCCAAATGCCAATGTGTGAACAGGAACTGGATGCAAAGATAGAATGATATACCTAGTTCCAACAATCTTCGTGCAGATATGTACACAATGTAAGGAAAGCGATCTAATAGGTTGCTCAATCACCCCTAAATGTGTGCACCTAAGGGTATGCAACTCCTAAATAGGCAGCTCGATATTTTTGTCTTTTCCTTTTAAAGAAACCAGGTAGAAAATGAATCACACATGCAAAAAAATAGGCCCTAGCCACTAAAGAATGTAGGGACAAACCCCCAAAAATAAGCTCCAATTGCTATAAGGGCAAGAAGACAGAATTGAAATAAACTCGACGACGAAGGAGAATCCCCTATGAAAGTGGGATCTAGGTCTCCTTGTTGAGTCCTTTCCACATGTGTGGGCGTCGCTCAAGGTTGATGTCGTCGCTTTGCTGCACCTGTCGTCTCATCAGATTCCTTGCACAGAAAAAAATAACTGGTCAGATCAATGTGCAACTCAGAATAATCTCAAAATGTAATAGTGAAATTCTATTGCTTCTATTTCCTCCCTGGCAACGGTGCCATTTGAATGGGAGATTTCACTTTGTAGAAATATATGTCAGAAAAATACATCATTGCAGTAAAATCGTGCGATGGAGAAATCCCAGATCAGAAATATTTATCAGTAAAACTAACCACGAAGAGTCATGTTGTATCCACAGGGAGGAACAACTGCAATAAATTCACCGGTATGTAGCAATCATGTTTGCAGAAGTATTCATCAAATCAATTAATCGATACGCTGTTTTGAATGTGAATCTCCAATTTATAGAGAAATCATGGGATGCTTATGTAAATTTTGCGTGAGAAATCAAAGCTCCAAATAGGCGAAGAGTGTATGTGTAGTGGCAAATCATGTAATTTTCAATTGTATGTGTACTTGAGTGCAGTTCTGAATCTGAATTTTGTGTAATCAAGGTGATATGAAAGAGTTGAATAATAATGCAAGAATATGAGGGTACTGCCACAATTTTAACTAAATAAATTAATCAAAAATCAAAAAAGCATTGAATGTAAATATTATTGTGACCCAAAATAAGGGATTTCTTTCCCTCATGCGTGCGCAAAGAGCGAGTGATTGCGAGGGTCGAGGAGCTCGGAGGAGGTTAGCGTGGTCAAGGGCTTTCTGTTGATGGTTGCGGTGTGGTCGTCAGTGGTTGGTGGCAGCCGGCCGGAGGAGATGGAGCTCATCGGCGATGGGGCCTGCCGGTGGTGAATGACGGCCGCTGGCGTTGATGCGTGCAGTCGAGGGTGGCCAGAGGCTCGAGGCAAGATGGATGGCATCGACGATGCTGAGAATAGAGGCCAGAGGTGCCGACAACGTATGGGTGGTTAGTGTGAAGTTTGGGTTCTTCTCTATTGGTGGAGAAGAAGAAGAAGAGGACTTGGGCCTTGCGGCTGTGGGCGTGTGGTCTGGTTGTGCACTCGGGTGTGGTTGCGCTCGAGGAAGCTAGGTGCACGCGAGGTGGCCGCCCGTGTAGTGGCGTGGTCGCACGAGGGCGGGACCGGATGGTGGCTGCTTGAGAGGTGAGGAGGCAGGCCACGCGCAAGGGTGGTGCTCACGGGCATTGGTGGAGGAGGTCGGATGCACTGGTGGCACGCAGTGGACGCGAGGAGGTAGATGCACTAGGGTGCGTTGTTGGTTGTGGGTGCACGTGGTAGTGGGCGTGCGCTGTGGAGGAGGGGTTGGTGACTTTGCTGCTATTGGGTTGTTGTTGAGGCCGTTGGCGTAGGTTGAAGATGAGGATGGCGGACCGTTGTTGCTGTTGTTAGGCATGCGTTGTAGAGACGAGACGCAGTGGCGAGTTGAGAACGTAGTAGCGGATGCGGTGGTGCCGTGGAGGTCATCGTGGTGAACGCAATCGATGACGAGGTGTCGTGGTTGCGGATGTCGGTGCTGTCACCACCGACCGCGGTGATGAATTTGTCATGGGGGAGACGCGGTGGTGATAGTGGCCATCGATGGCGGAGCGTAGTGGCGGAAAGTGGCGGCACACGATGTAGAGGTTGCCTCTCTGTTGGTTGCCTGTGGGGAGGAGATGTGGAGAGGGGGGCTTCCTCCCCGTGGAGGAGAGATGGATCTTTTCCAAGAGGAAATAGCCTCTTTTTAAATTGTCTTCAATTTCCCAAAGGAGGAGTTAGGCGGTGGCATCTTCTCCTTGCCTTTTCCATCACCTACGATGGCTTCCCAAAAGAGGAGGATTTCCTTCCTTTTTCTTCTCTTGAAAATCAAATATATTTGATGTGAAGCCATTAACATTATCCTTCCCAAAATGACCCTACATCCAAATAAGTCACTAATCGAATCGCTTATTTAAGGCATGTAAAAATTAATGGAATGACAATTTTTAAAGCTTAAATGATTTATCAAGGTAATGCATGCTTTAAATCAATTTTACATTCCAGTAGCAATGTACTTAGGCTCTAATTTAGTCCATTAAAGTGGACTTATTAGAGGACCTTTGTGAACAATGGAATGGATGAAGGGGTCCTCCGATGAATTAGTGCTCAATCAGATCTAAATTTCATATAGCATCAAATTTGATTGATGCTTCAATGGATGGGTGAAATATGATAAAAACTTGAGGGAAATCAGAAGATGCGATAGTGATATGGTGAGGGAGATTAATGGATCAATGGAAATGTGCACGGAAAAACCTCTCTGATCTGAATTGATCAGAGAGGTGCAAATTGGAGCTAATCTATTCTACTCTAAATCTATTTACAACATCCACGAATTCCATCATCTACTTTACTTCTAAGCTAATCTAAATTACAGTAACAACTATTACACTAATCTAGAAAGCAGGGAAATTTATCTAACAAAGAGGGAAATCTATCTAAGAGAAGTTGTCCACGGTCACCAACTGGCGGCTAATGACGATGAAAGGGGAGAAGACCCTTTAGCTGATGAAGATGTCCAAGAGCCAATGGTAGATCGGCAGGAGGTGATCGACGGAGCGAGAGAAATGGTCTCTATCATCGACCACTGAGGAAGTGGGAAGGGAAGCTGAGGGAATAAACGAAGGGATCAGCTTATGGAGGAGGAAGTCGATGGGCATGCGCTCGAGCTGATTAGGTGCTTAAGTAGAAGAGAGTGTGAGTGCGACCACTGTGAAGGTGAAATCAAGCTCCTAGGGCATGGGCGGTGGAGATGAGGAGAGGGGCGCGTGTGAAGTTTCAAAATGAATCACGGTTGTTGGATGGGATCTGGGGTAAGGGGTGATCACATGCATTGAAGCGTGTGAAGCTTTGATTCAGGGATTGCAATAGGATCAAGAGTCTATGCAATCAGTGGTTGTGATCTTGTGAGTTCTTGGGGTGAACAGTGCACCTACGGCTACAGCTGTCTTGAAGATTTTACAAAGAGGCTCAAATGGCAAAACGATAGAAGATTTGCATGGAAGCCCATAAGTGGTGAAGAAGGATAACAGAGCGGTCCCTAGTGTTTACAAATAAGTCCTCGACAGCTTTCAAATAGGTTGTTGAAGGTTTTTAAATGAATAAAATGTATATTAACTAAGGACCTAAATGTAATCCAATAAATGTGAGGTCCTAATGATGTCAAAATGCTATGAAATTTTTATTGAAGCTTAATTGAACATTTAAGAAGTTGATTTCACTTTTGATTTGTAGTTTAGAACCCAAATGCGTGTTCAATTTTCAATTGGATCATCATCTTTCATTAATGAATAAAATATCTCATTTTATGACCTAATTTCATATTTTTAACATAGATTTGATGCTTTAGGTCTTTTTCACTATTTCCCACACTTAACCCTTTTTATATGTTTATTCGGTAGTGCTTAACCTAGCTTCCAGCTTAACTTGGGCATTTTAGCTATGATGAGCCATACCTCATCAGTACGCATTGCTCACGTGCCTACCTTCGTGTGCTTTCTCCCTCTATCTATCTGTCTCGCTCTCACACTCTCTCTATTTCACCCTCCCCTTCCCACTCTCTTGATCCATCTTGTTCTTATGTGCCAACAAACGTGAAGGGGTTAGTGGTGGTAAGGGTTTCATGTGAGAAAGAAGCAATTACGTGAGTTTTTAATGGGTGGTGTTAACGCACTTTCATTGAAGATTAATAATGCATCGTAGTATAGTCAACAAAAGTGAATTAACATTTAAAATTTATAATGCTCGAAATGTGAGTTCCAAGGTGATCGGTTAATTCTCAACATAGTTAATTAAGTTAATTAGGTTTAATTAATTGCATCAGAATGTAACTTAGGTTAACTCAAATTAGTGTCGGAATTGTAGTATAGGGTCAAGTTAGCCTAACATTTTAGAATTGAAGTACTTTTTTACTGGTTGAGTTCAAGTTGCTCACTGGGAGGCATAATAGTAAGCTTTATTCCCCATTAATTCTTTAAAGCATAATTATGAATCAATTAATTAATCAAATATTAAGTTAAATACTTTAAGCACATGAATATTGCATAAAAATAATTCAAATAAGAACTTGAAACATTCCATTAAGAAAGAACATATTTACACATGAGATTTATCATTAAGAATCAAGTAAACATGTCTCTTACACCAATTACATCTAATTACAAGAGATTAAGGCAAGAAAATGATATACAAAAAAGTATATTTGCCTTTTACAATGTTAAAAGTTCAAAATACAATAAAAGAACATTAAAATGCAATATTAAGGTAAATCAGATGTCTGATAATAGTTTCAGACGTCTAAAAAGTAACAGTCAAGACGTCTGATTTCTCACTCTTCTTTCTTTCTTCAGCCCTTTTCTTCTTGTTATTTCCTTTCTTCTTTGTCGTAGCTCTCTCTCTCTCTCACTTCATCTCTTTTCCTTATCTCACTCTCTTAAATCGTAAGCTCCTTTCGACATTTAGTAATTTTCTTTAAGTTCTCTTCTTAACTCTCCTTAAGTCTTCACTGTGCTCTCTTATATCCACCAACACTTAGCCAAATTCCTTCACACCTAGCTTCTCATTTTCTTTCTTCAATTATAAAAATTTGGTTTATTATTGGCGGCTTAGACCGGTCGGGGATACACAGCACCATCGAGAGGGTGAAACCAAACCCTATTGGGTCCGAGCCTAATTCATTTAATTGGTGGAATTTTCTCAATTTAAGCTATGCACAGTATCTAGCCTCCCAAGCCTACACGCCCACTCACGGGCTCATGCTCACGCCCACAGGTGCACACACACACACCCATGCGCAGGCATGTGCATCGCACGCACCCACACCCATGCTCGGAAAATGTTCGATTTTGTGTGCCCAGTGCTGACGACTGAAGTGCTGGGTGCACAAAAATAGTTTATACCAAGACAACGCATTAGAAACTATCGATGTGGGACATTGTTTATCCTCTCCAGGCCAAACTTCACCTGAGGATTTCGGACGACTCCGTCCACCAAATCAATTGAGTAAAGGCTCGATCGAGAGCTCTTGATGTGTTCTAACAAATTCTAGCACCAATTTGTTGCTCAGACGAGGTTAAACCCTTCGATTCGAAGGATGAAGTTGAGAGAATTATACGGGCATTGAAAGCTTTCAAACGGTGATTCCAGGTCTAAGGACCTTCAGCAAGGTAATTGACCTCCAGATGAGGTCCAGACTCTATTGAGGAGGGAAGTCCGCTTCTAAAAGAGAAGGGAAGGAGCTCTAAACAGCTCCAGGAAACAGCAGGAGCTTGAAAGCTTCAATTTGAAATTTCAGAGCTTGGATTTGAGCTCAAAATAGATTAGTAGAGAGCTGACATCCTCTTAGAATAGATTGAACAATTTCTGTAGGTCATAATGATTTGATCTGGGCAGATTTGGAATCAAAATCTCGTTTGAAACTTGAAGAACTCAGTATTGGGTTCTAATGAACCCAAACTGACCAGTGGTTAAAAATACCTATAAATCTCAATAAAACTCATCAAAATTAACTCGAATGCACTCCAGATCATCCTAGAAACTAATTCAATCCATTAAATCAAAGTTTTATCAATTAATTCTCTTATAGCAACTCAGGGTTGACTAAGTCGAACTCAAGTTTGACTTTCCACATTAGGCCTTCTCTAATCAAATCAAAGCCCTAGATTGACTTAATTCTTCATCAGGAATTGGTCTAGGACATCAAAATCATGTTTTGAAGCTCCTATTGGGTTATCAGAATTCGCCGCCTGAGCTCACAAGTTGGGGTGTTCAGTGGAATAACCGAGGAACTTTTCGAGCAAATCGAGATCAAGGTTATACTCTGTAGGTTCTTCTTGAGCTTTTGGACCTCTTACAGCGATCTAAACCCTAACAGAAATGACTATCCAACTCTGCTGGAGTTGGAGAAGACAGAGGTGTGCATCGAGCTCCAAGTATCAAAACATCAAATCGAAAGTAGAAGCATAATCCTTAGATCCTAAATAATCAATCTGGAGCTCCGCTTTGAGTTCTAAGGGCTAAATTAAGATTTCGACTCGCCGGAGCTCCCTGGAGCTCCGGTCAGCCGAGCTTTGATATATAGAGATGAAAATTGCATCAAATTGGGCCATTACTAACCCATAGAGATTCCTAGGACCTAGACAGATCCTAAGAACTCCTCAATTGGCTCTAAGAGGGATTAGAACATAAGATTGTTCGCAGAATTCAAGAATTTGATATTTTGAGTTCGACAGAGCTCAAAATGCTTTCCCTCACTCAATTGAGTGAGGGGATAGGTTATATGGGTTGAGACGACAATAGTGAACTAGGTAATTAAGTGAATTACTCATCTCTGAGCCGCTGTTGACAATGAGCTCAGAGATGAGGTGAGAATTAGGCATTTCTATTATGATGCTCTAGAGAAGCAATTAATGGAATTGCTAAGGTCCTTAGGTGTTAGGGAGGTGATGACAGACCTTAAGTGAGTGTCAAATGGCCTCGAAGACCTCTGCCATGGACAATGGAAGTCGTCGGTGACGGTGAGATGGTCTAGGAGATATTAATGATATTTGTGAGTGGAAGAAGGTGGAAATGGATCATGGAAAGTAGAGAAATGTGTTCAGGTGCATGAATTAGTGAATTGAAGTCCAGTGACGCCGATTTGGCTTCGCCGGAGCCAGAGATGAAGTTACTGAAACTAACTAAACTAAGCTAATTCTATCTACTTACCTAACTAAACCTACTCCTAAAGGTTAAGTCTACTTACCTGACGAAGGAGGTGAGGGATCTCGCTGTTGGTAGGGTGAGAACGGGATCAAAATCTAGAGTGGGTGAGGAGAGAAGCTCTGGCCAATCGAAGCAGAGATCAGAGGGAGAGTGGGGCGCTCAGTCGCCGGTGGCAGGGCGATAGAGAGGAAGAGGAGGTGAGGGAGACAGCGCATCCTCGGCGGCCACGCTCGAGAAGGAGAACAAAGGTGCCAGAGTTGCAGAAGAACCTACTGATTAGGTATGGTGAGGTGGAGAGGGGAGGGGAGCTAATCCAGCTCCAATTGGAGGGGCTCAGTGTCTATTTATAGGTTCAGCGGCGGCTAAGGAGTGTGTATCTGGATAGGAAAAGGTATAGGTTCAAGGTAACCACCGACGTCTTCTCTGGCGTCGGTGAGGTTAACCTTGAGCCCTAATTAGGATTTTAGGGGCATCTAGAAGGTGGGATGGAGAGATGGCGATGAGCGCAAGCTTTGGAAGCTTGGTGAAGGTGTTCTAACGGAGGATAGATGGTGATCGTGAAGTAAACACACCACCGCTTGACAGCCGTTCGTGTGAGGAAGAAGAATAAGAAGAAGAAAAAGAAGAAAGGTGTTCACATGGACAGGTATGCAATAAAAGCTAAGGACCTCAGTAAAAGGAAATGACTCAAATGTAATGAATTCTAGGGACTAAAATGTAAACATAGGCCATTTAAGTTAATTTTAATTTAATTCTTTTCCAACTTTTTATATATAAATATAAATTAGCTAAATATTATATTAAAACCATGTATTCACATTTTTGACTCATTTATTTCTATTTATTTACTTATTAATTTACTTAAGTTATTGAAGACTTAGTTCTTAAGTTATACTTAAGTTAAATAAGGTATTAATTAGGTAGCTAATTAGTAATATTTCAAGTCCATTCATTAATTAAATTATTAGTAATATTAATTGGCTGATAATTAGATATTTTTAACTTATTTTTAGGTCATTTATTGATTTGTCCCTTATTCTATAATTAACCATTTTATAAACATATTCCTAGCTAATTAACTAGGGAAACTAGTTAATTAGGGGTAATTAGAAGCCATGATGAGCCTCTCATCATACCCCCAAGCCAAAGTTTTACTAGTCCCTAGCAAAATTAACCAGAAATATGATGATTTAAACACTTGGGTTTAAATTATTATAAATAAAAACTAAGTAGAGGAATGCTTTGGTCAGAATTTTGAATATTCAATTTTTTGTAGATTTTATGTATATATAAATATGTATCCATAAATATGCAGAGCATTCTGCTGGAATCTATGTACTTAGACTTAAAATCTCCAAAACACTTCTCAAAACACTGTTAAAAACAGAGCTCTCGACGGGAATTTTATCAAAAATTAGAATACCGAAAACCCGCTTATTCTCTGTAATCACTCTAAGCCCTAGAAACTCAGAATTTAAAGTGTTTTAAGAAAAAAAACTCAAGAGTTGAAAATTAAATTTTAACTAAAAAACTCAATAGACTTAAGTTAATCCTTAAGTTTATGAAATCTGATTTTTATCAACCTGAGTTTTAGTAAATTAGCCAGATACTCTTTATTAACCAAACTTAGAGTGGTCAAACCCTAATCAGCCAGCCCACAGCACCAAGGACAGACTTCTAGACCTAGGGTTTTATTACGACCAGATCCTAGATCCATACAGGACCCGAGACCGGCCCGCCTCGACTAATCCCAAACCTAGTCGTCCAACGAGAAATAACCAAAAGCAGGAAATAATTCACATACACACATACAATGTAACTAGGCAAAAAGAAACTAGAGATAGTAAAAGAGAGCGAAAAAATCTATCAAGCTACAGGCCATTACAACTACAACAGAGAAAAGTACAGCAGAAAAGTAACTGAAACAGTATTACATAGAACAAAAGTACTCACTACCACAACAGGAGCTAAGGAAAACAATATAGAAACATAGCTAAGGCTATGCTCGACTGGGCCCAGCTCCCTCTGTAGTCTGTGGTGCTGGCTGCTTAACTCCCTGACCTGAACAAGGTTATAAAATTTTCGGAGTCAGCGAACGCCGAGTAGAGTGGTAATTTAGCCATTTACATGTAATTAAGACAAGCAATTAATTTATGCAATTAAACAACTATCCATTTTCATTTAGTTCAATCAAGTACTTCTAATTTGTTGTTCCTTTATTCACTTAGAATCATTTCTTGATCTGGCCTGTTTCTCATGGAAAAGATCTTGATTGCAGTCTTTTCCATGATGTAGGAGGTACACGTGGTGCTCTCCTGGCCAGGAGAGTCTCCCGTGGTAATCCCACACCCAGTCAACTACCCTGAGGTCACGGTCGCGATGTAGCGATGACTACGGCACGCATGATAAACGCAGGGGTAGCTATCCTTCACTGGCACGTGGTTAGTCATTTCCGCTAGCAGGTACGCCTAAAGGTACAGCATGGAACAGTACAGGACCTTGCTCTCTTAGAATAGAACAGAACAGGGTTCTCGCCCCTTCATAGTCTGCGTACCCTTGTCCAACTATCCCGGTTTGCCCAGTGGGCCTAACAAGAGTCGGTGTAGGGTAGTTAGTCCTAACCTTGGGCCCCCTGGGGTGGCTGGATCCCTCCCTACACTAGGTAGCTCACCTCGGTACCACGTACACGAGGGCCAAACTGTGTCGGTGTAGAGTGTCTAGGCCTGTCCCTGAGGCTCATCCCAATGGGCGGCTAGTACCCCTCTACACTAAAGAGACAGTGGCTTTCCTTGGTACCGTGTACACAAAGGCCAGCTCACTTCCTGTCTACAAGAGCCCTCCTAATTCCTTGTAGGGTTCATGCTAATATTTCTTTCGTTTCATGTTCCAGACTTCCAGATTTCTCTATTCACGTTTCTGGTTCCATTCTTAAAATAGGTAGCTCGTGATCTTCTACTGAAAAGACATCATACTAAGTAACCAGTACATTTGCTAGCATTTAAAATTTTACAGGCATCTCAAGTAAACAGTGCAGTTCAATTATACTCATTTGTTCCTACCCTAGGTTTCATGCTCATCCGAGGGTTCTGCATGTTCTCAAGTATACAGTATAGCTCAAACCATACCCATTTGTTTCTGCCCTAGGGTGCCCTAGGGTTCATTCTCATCCTAGGGTTCATTTAAGTTATTCTAAGCATGCAGTTCATTTATTGAAATCATAATATTATTGCAAACCACTCTACCGGCAAATACGGGAGGAATGGGAGCTCGGATCGCAGATCCCGTCTCCTCCACGGCTCCCGCGTACTCGACTAGCTGGAGACCTATACAATTGACCATCCACATCAAATGAGTCCAAAACCATATACAAGTGACACTAACTTGTAGAGAAACTCAAGCGAAAAATAATGGTACTTTGTTTGCGAAAATCCAATTTTGTTTGGGCCCTAAACGGGCCAAAAACACTCACACTGTCCAAAATCAGATGTTTGGGTCTAGTCCCAGACGTCTTAAAAGACGTCAAAACTCACCCTGGGTTTCCTGCGGTTACTTCAGACATCCAACCCTTCTGCGATCGTCTGAGGTGAGTTCTAGACGTCGGGCCCTCCTTTCGACCGTCTAGAGGTACGGTCAAACGTCTGGCGACGTGTCCAGACGTCCGAAAGCACCTCGAAAGGTGCACCCCGTGCCTTTCCAAAGGCCTTCCCCCTGCATACGTATGCGCAGACCTTAGAAAAGGCCAGATAGGATCCCTGTGGTGAGGCCTGCATGGCCGTAACCGCACCAAAGCACGTACCTTAGTAATGCGTGTGCTTTCAGATGTCTGACTTCAGCTCCAGACGTGCTTTTGCTACTCTAGACATTTGAGAGATGATCCAGACGTCTGATACTGGTAAATATCCAGTACGCAGAACCTTCGCACGAAACCCCTCCGTGCCGTCCGTAGCTACTACGCCGGCAGCTTCAGGAGGCCGTGAAGCTCACCTCCACGAGCTCCTCCTCCTCGGGCACAAGCTCCTTCGATCTCCTCTCACTCTCTCGCGGCTCCCTCGCGAGCTCCTCCCCTCGAGCTCTCCTCGCCTCCTCTTCCGTGTCTCGTCTCTCTCTCTTCTTCCTCCCCCTCTCGCCGCGCTGAAAGGAAGGTGAAGGATGGAGGGGAGGATGAAGGTGGCGGTGGCTGGTGGAGAGTGGCGTGGGTGAGGGGGGGTTTAAATAGAAGAGGTTTAGGGTTTGGGGTGAGGAGAGAGAGGTGAGTGTTCATGCAGCGCGTGCGTGGAAAATAATAACCGGTCAGGTTCTTCTACTTTCAGATGTCTGACCCTCCATCTAGATGTCTGGACAGACTTCTGACGGCTCATCCAGACGTCATAAATGACCCAAAAGGGTCACAGGTCATTTCATGTTTTGTCAATCTTTCTCCTTTAGGCCTTAACTGCAAGTCCTCAAAACCCAATTTTTTAGGCTTCACTGCCCAATACAAAGGTTTAGTGGCTATGATTTAAAAGTATTTGTTCTTGTGAAGAGAATTGTCCTAAAGGCATCCAAAGTTGCAAAAATCCAGATCTTAAGACATCAATTTCCAATCCAGGTTATTCCAATTCAAGCCTTTGGCTTGTCCTTACTCAAATTTGGTTGCTTTCTCCTCACCAGTTTTCTATCTCGATGTCAACACTTTTGTGTATATCTCTCCGGTGGACCACTAGGTTTCTTATTCCTAATTTTTAACTCCATATTTTTTCAACTCTTTTCTATAGGATAGAACACCCATATGTAGCGAGGTGTTGTTTATTTGGTGGAAGGAAGGGTAGCATCCATATATGCCAAGATGCTTTATTTGGTAGATAAACTGCATAAGCACCCATTTGTAGCAAGGTACTTAACTGCAGGTTGTTTTATTTTTCTCTTTTGTTTTTAATTTTCTCCTCCTCATTTTTCTTACTAACAAAATACTTCATATCCTTTTTCTAGGTGAGTGGCACGTCCTTCACCCTTTCAAGAGCCGCCCCGCAGAAATCCTTAGACTAAAGAGGATTTAGGATTGATCTCTTAACCTCTATGTTTTCGAGGTCTCAGATGCCAACAAGAAAACTCTAAGTATGTGAATTTTAGATGCTTAGGTTACTTAGCTCTCAAACTAGAGCTTGGACAGCAAAGCCATTCACTCTCAGGTCCTTTAAACTCTTAGTTTCCTCTCGCAGGATCTATCAAGTTGCAACTTGCCAAGTCTAGCCGAATGTCCTTAGTTGATTAAGCTACCTACATCTTGATAGACCTCAAGATTAAGATTCTACCAACTCTTTACTCAATTAACTCTAAATATCTGGCCTTTTTACTTAACTTGGTGGTAAAAATAGATGTTCAAAAAGCAAAAAAACTTAATCTAATTGACCAGAAAAGTTACAATTTAATTCCAAAACTCGAGTTTTGAACTTAATACACCTTAGTTACTTTATTTCAGGGTAAAAAGTGGAAAAACAAATCCTTAAGGTTTTAGACTCTAACTTAACAAAATCCCGTTCAAAATTTCACAAACAGATGCGTGTTCTGAAAAGGTTATCTAAGTAAAAGTCTAAATAAGGATTCAATGCTCTTATAAAATACTATTGACAAAATATATATATTTTTGGTTTCTGACCTAAAAGAAAAATTAAGCTCTTAATTACTAATATAATTAAATATAAGTATATTTTTGGTGTCTTCTTCTTTTTCTCTTCTTTATTATAAATGTAGAACCCCTTTATTATTTTTATGATTTTGTAATTTTTCAATTTTTATATTTCTATATTTTTATTTTTATGCTTTATAAAATTTTTCAAATTTTGATGAATTTTTCAAAATTTTTCAAATTTTTAGGGTATTTTTTACTTTTCTAATTTTTTTTAAAATTTTTGGATATTTCTATTTTTTATAATTTCGTTGGTATTTAAATTTTTTTTTTGTATTTTTATATTTATACTTTTATCTACCAATACACTTGAAGTGAAAATTTCACTTCACACCTGCCCAAGCCAAAATTTTACAATGTCCTCATTGTAAGAAGGGTGAAAAAGACATTACACTTCACTTAGTGTAGGGTGACGGAAGGAGTCGGATATAGGAGATTAAAGATCTCTGCACGGATGATTTCTATTCTGACTAAAGGTCAGAGTGGTCAGTCGGACTAAGTGAAAGTAATCGGTGTAGATGGAAGTGATAAATCAGGTACAGATTCAAGTGTAAAGGTAGAGAAAAGTGTAGAAAGCAGGAAACAGCTATATACAGGGTGTGGATGAATGAATGCAAACCCTAATGGAGCATGTAATAGTGTCCAACAAGACCCATGACGTGTGTTCTAAGAAAGGTTTTAAATGTTGACCATTAACCTTGAAGGGTTGATCCTTGTTGGGTTCGGTGATTTTGACAGCTCCATTGTCGAAGACTCTAACATCTATAAATGGACTTTGCCATTTAGACCTATGTTTCCCAGGGAAGAGCTTCAGACGGTCATCAAAGAGCAACACCTTCTGACCAGGTGCGAAAGACTTGCGGGAAATGTGTTGATCATGAAAGGCTTTCAATTTTTCCTTATACAGCTTTGAACTCTCATAGGAATCATGTCGTAATTCCTCAAGTTCGCTAAGCTACAACCTACGGTGATCACCAGCCTTCTCGAGGTCTAAATTACAGGCTTTAATTGCCCAATAGGCCTTATGTTCGATTTCTATGGGAAGATGACAGGGTTTCCCGTAAACAAGTTTGTATGGTGACATGACTATTGGTGTTTTGTGGGCGGTCTTATAAGCCCACAAAGCCTCATCTAAACGGGAAGACCAATCCTTCGTATTGGGTTAGATCGTCATTTGAAGGATCTTTTTGATCTCCCGATTAGAGACCTCGGTTTGCCCATTGGTTTGGGGATGATAAGGTGTAGGGATACGATGTGTGACCCCATATTTCTTGAGTAGGTTTCTAAACTGGGTGTTGTTAAAATGGGATTCGCCATCAGAAATGATGGCACGTGATACCCCAAAATGAGAGATGATATGATTCTGAATGAAAGGTATGACAACTCTATGGTCGTTTGTGCGTGTGGGTACGGCTTCGATCCAATGAGATACGTAATCAACTGCGAGTAAAATATACTCGAAGCCAAAAGAGGACGGGAACGGACCCATAAAATCTATGCCCCAGATATCAAAGATCTTACAGACGACAATCAGGTTTAGAGGCATCATGTCTTTTCGAGACATGCTACCAAGAGTTTGGCAGCGACTACATGCCTTACAATATGTCTATAAATCTACAAATAAAGTGGGCCAATAAAACCTGCAATTGCAGAACTTTTGTAGCGGTCTTACAATAAGAAAAATGACCATCACAAGCCTGGTCGTGATAAAAGGAAAGAATGGAATCAATCTGGGAAGAGGTAACACAACGCTTGATGATTTGATCATTGCAAAGTTGAAATAGATACGGATCTTCCAAGAAATAATATTTGGCTTCTGATTTGAGTCGTGATTTGCGATTCCAGTCCTAGTCGGGTGGGAATTGATGTGTAACCAAATAGTTGACGATATCTACGTACCAAGGAAGATCTGAGGTTATAGTCAAAAGATATTCATCAGGGAAGTGCTCAGTGACTGGAGGAGATGATTCAATAATCTCAGAAGGAAGTTGGGAAAGGTGGTCGGCAACGACATTTTGTTGTCCTGTCTTATCATGAATTTCTAGGTCAAATTCTCGTAAAAGCAAGATCCATCTGATCAACCTAGGTTTCGTGTCCTTCTTGGATAGAAAGTGTCTAATAGCTGAGTGATCAGAGTACATAATGATTCGAGATCCGAGTATATAAGATCTGAACTTTTCTAATCCAAATACTATCGCTAGTAATTCCTTTTCTGTAACCGTGTAGTTCCTTTGTTCCTCATTCAAAGTCTTACTAGCGTAGTAAATCACTACCGGATTTTTCTCGATTTTCTGTCCAAGTATAGCTCCAACTGCGTAATTTGATGCATCGCACATGATTTCAATCGGTAAATCCCAATTAGGTGGTTGCAAGATCGGAGCCTGTGTAACTCTATCTCTCAATGTCTCAAATGCAGATATACACTCCTCACTCAACTCAAAAGGCGTGTCCTTTGTGAGGAGGTTTGTGAGTGGTCGGGCAATCTTTGAAAAGTTGAGAATAAATCTTCTATAAAAACCCACATGCCCGAGAAACGATCTGATGCCCTTGATCGAGTCAAGAATTGGAAGATTTGAGATTTGATTGATCTAGGCTCGATCTACTTGGATAGCTCACTCAGACACGAGGTGGCCAAGTACAATGCCTGATGTAAACATGTTTACACTACTTAAGATGTCTATTTATGTATGTTCTTAAGCATAGGATTGCATTGCATGCTATAAATATTGCATAACATGCATCATCTTGCATTTAGAGTAGTTTGAATAAAATGGAGGTTAATTGTCTCCTTTTATGTTCATGGACAGGGCAAATTTTTTATCGGGGCCTCGGATCGAAGATCCAACCATATAAATGTGATCAGGGCGACGATTGGAGTTCAACGACTCCAAGATCGCCCTAATCAGATATCTGTAGCATCAGATAGAGATCGGGGAACCCTAGAAGATCAAGGGCCAAGATGGTGTGAATCCACACTTCAAACGACGAATCCGACCACATGGATGGATTCGGATCGACGATCACAGCTTAACGACGCAAAAATTGACTCAATCCGACACCCGTGGCACCATCTACATCATCCGGAAGTGATGGCCAAGATGGCGCCACGTGGTGCCATCTCAGCTGTCCAACCGGCCCTCAAGACCGCTGTTGCCTCTCCAAAAGAAGATCCAATGCGTGATCTGGGCCATTGGATCTTAATCCAACGGCTGTGGATGAGCGCGCCTTAAAACATTCGCGCGACACATTCCACCGCGCAGCGCAACGGTCGCGAGTCGTTGCGCATTCACAGGATGCGAGTTCGACTCGCAATCTGCGGCGCACGTACAATTAAAGGCGACTGCTCGATTGGCTGTGGATGGCCCAGATCGCCCGATAGCGCCCACGTGCTATTGCACGCTCGGTGAAAACGTGGCATCGCACGTGATGGGGCGTGCAGAGAAGGCGGGCGGAGGTGCGATTTAAGCCGTCTGATCGCGACTGGACGTGCGCGTGTGTTGAACGTGTAGGCAAGCGAGTGGGCGCGCGCGCGCCGCCCACTACGCCCACATTTGAACCTTTAGCGATGGTTTTATCCGTCATTAAAGGTCCTGAATTAATGTTTTAAGGGTTGTAATGACCAAATTGCCCCCACTCCTTGCAACAATAAAAGGAGACCCCCTCCATACGAAATTCTCATCTCTTCCTTCTCTTCTCTCCTTCTCCAAAGCTCAAGAGAAGCTTGTCCCACACCCGGGATGCTTCTCGCGAGATAAAGTCAATTTTTCATCCCCTTTTCTGAAGCGGATCCCGCGACGACAACGACGTGCTGCCCCGTTCCCATTCTTCCCGCTTCGTTCTCCTTCGCCCTGCTCTGTCCTCCTTCATCCAGGCGCCATCCCGTCCGGCTCGTCCTTCAAGCGACCGTCGAGGAGGATATTTCTTTCCCTATTCTTTTACTGCTTTCTAGAGTAGTTCGGCTCGTCCTCCAAGCGACCGTCGAGGAGGATATCTCTCTCCCTATTCTTTTTACTTCTTTCTAGAGTAGATTTACTGCTTTTTAGTGTAATCATTTTCCTGCTTTCTAGTCGTAATGTTTAGTGTAACAAACAATCTTTTTAATGATGAATTCCATATTCATTCTACACCTCTTTTTGATTTTTGTTTGTAATATTCTCTCTCTCTCTCTTACTCTCTCTCTTCTATTTATTGTAAATAGTTAGATAGTTCTAATCAATTAATTTACTTCGTGACAAATAAAACAAACGTGAATTTTTTAAATCAAATGTCCGCCTCCCTGTGTTCGACCTGGGATTTCCATTCCGATATAAATTTTATTTGTTGAACACGAGTTCTTCGCTTTCATACTACGACAACAGGCTTTTCAAAACCAAACACGTTAGCGTAGCAACCCGGGGATTCAACATTTTGGCACCGTTGCTGGGGAGGCGACGCTCTTTGATTTTTTCTTTGCGTTTTCTAACTTACAAATCATTTGCCTCACTTCTCTCCTTTTTTATTGTGATTGCAGGTACTCTTTTGAGATGAGCAAAAGCGGTAGGTTGGAATAAAGTGCTGTGGAAGGTTTTGTAAGTTATCCCCCACCTCCCACCCATTAGATTTCATTCCACCACATAATAACACAAACATCAATCAACCTAGGTGTTCTTATAAACTCTAAGGTTAGATTGTTTGTTGTTTGACACCCACACCCACACCCACCCCAACACCCACATTAAGAAAAAGAAAAATTAAAAAAAAAATCTCAGAGGTACACAACCTCATTTGATTTTCAAACTCAATCGGTAAATCGATCTTTGGAGCCGATACACACATCCAAACACATAATTGAGTAGAAATTAGATTAGGTAATCACTTGTGTGCCTAATTAAGTGGTGCAACAGGCTAATTGTTTGAGTTGATTGGGTCGCACCACTTCAATTAAAATCAACTCATCAAGTAGCTACCACATAGGTTCAACTCTTAGGGGTTTACCAGGCACTCTACATTCTTTTAAGTTTTAAAGGAAAACTTCTCCACCTGTACTTTCAAAACCTGGTGTGTCAACAAAACTTGTTTGAAAACACCTAAAGTTGAATCCTAAAAGCTACTAAGCAAGATTTGAACCCTAAAATTCACCACATCAAAAAAATAATCTTGCTTGAAAACCAATGGTTGTGCATGCACACACAAATCAATCAATCATTAAGGGCACAACCCAGATAAAGGGCCCATCACATTCCAAAGCACATTCAAACCTAACCCTAAATAAAACAGAGTAGACGTTGGCCTTAAGGATTCAACTCACTCTTCAGAGCCCAGAACAAGAGTATTTTCGATTAGTCTATTTCTACTGTTCAATCTGATGTCTAGCTAGGGGAGCAGAATCAAACGATCGCAGCTGGGGGGTACACTAGGAACCGGAGGTGCAAGCCGAAGGAAGAACCTTCTCCCCAGTCCCTCCTTCTAACTGGTTGGATTGAACAGACAGAAGTAGATCAAATCGTTTCTCTATCTCAAGATGGGCTTTGGGAGTCTGTAGGTCTTTAGGCTAGCCCACTTAAGGATAGGTTTGATTGTTTGTATTGTAGGGCGCCTTTCTTCCTCCCATCTCTCATGAATCCTTCCACATATTACACGCATTCCTGCTCTTTCCCTCTTATTTTGAATTATCCTCAACATGACGATTGTCTCGACTTGTACTGTAATCAACCATCAGTTAGTTGGGATAACTAGGATTGGGGATACAGTTCCAGACCTCCGTGTTTAGGGTCTAACCTTGAACACTATGATTGTGATTTCTATCCTTCTCAGAGCCACATCGATTATAGATCGTCAACCTTTCATAAACAACCTAATACGATCTACAATCAAGAAGGATACATTGATCCTTACCCATCCTCTGATTACACTGCCTTTAGGTCATCCCCACCTTTTGAACAATCTGAAATGACCTATTATTAGGAAGGGTATAACGAATCTCAATTCGTTAATTCCTCTGCATTGATCCCAAACCCGCCCAACCCTGAACCAACTCATTCGGTTCAGGGTAATCAGGTTCAAGATAAGGTTCTGGCTAACTTAAGGAATATCATACAATCTTTAGAAATTCAGCCAATACCTTGCATTGAGAGATTGGAGCCCCTGATTCAGATGATTGATGATTTGAATATGTATATGTTGGATTGGCTCCAAGATGTTAAGGATAAGAACCTGGGTGAGTTTTTACTTGGGAAGTTAGCGAAATTGAGGATGAGATTTGTGGTCACTTTGATTCAATCATGGGATGATTCCCAGGATGAAGCCTCTTCAGGAAAGTCAATGTCAGAACCCGTTCAGGCACCTGTTGGGGGGACACATATTACGAGGCTGACTAGATTGAATTAGAGCAACCAATTAAGGAAGATCTGATTTCTTCACCTGAGATCCCTCAGCCGAGGTACGAGGAAACGTATGTCTCCTTAGAACAGAAAGTGACAGATGATTTTGGGACATACATTAATACGGATCTTGATTTCTTTGATTCTGATGGTGAAGATTCACGTTGCGAAGTCTCACGCGAGTTTACAGAACACGATTTCTGTGAGATGATTGGGCCCGAGGAATCTGATAGATCATTTGATAGCCCAAGAACTGAGGAAACTGATCTTATTAGGGCACACATTACGGATCCAGAATCGCATTTTCTGGAGGACTCAATTCAATGTCCTGATTGTCAGTTACACCCTGTTGAACTTATCGATGATTCTATTTCTGAGATAATTAGACCCAAGTCCATTTTGATTCAGCCACATCATTTAGACTTGGAAATTTCAGATGGAGTGATTAATATGCAAGAGGTCTCAGAGTTTAACATTCTGATTGAGGAGGATAGGAGTTGGGAAGTTCTGATTTGGGAAGCTAACTTTGGAGGAAATAGAAGAGTGAGTCGAAGGGTTCCTATTAAGCTGAAACCATCAAACCAGGACCCTTACGGCATTTGTTCTGAGGATGTCAAACCCAAGCACACATTCAATGATTATCCTTTGAGCTTGAATTCTCCGTAACCCGACTTTTTGGTCTTGGGTTGCATCCTCATAAATTGTAGGCTCGACCTCGCTTGCATACAGATTTTAGGTTTTGGGTAGTTTTTATCCAGAACCTGAGATATTCTCGATTATGCGGTATGGGTCTGCACCACAATTTGGTCCACATCTGTGGACCTCTGTTGACAGGTCAGAGGTTGCTTCTGTTTATTCTGATTCTGGCCTGCACTTATGAATTTGTTACTTCTCCTCTTTGTATAGTGTGCCTAGCTGAAGGCACTAAATTCAGCACATATACAGTTCTTTTTAGTTTTCATCTTGGAGCAGACCTGACAATCACGCAATTCAGGTGCTTTCTACTCTATTCCACTCTGTTTTATGTCTTTTTAATACAATGAGGACATTGCATTAGATAGGCATGGGGGGGTGGATATTCATCTCTGAATTTATTTGTCAGCTCCGTAGATTTGTTTTCTTTTATTAAAAATTTTTTTTTTTGTGAAATTAGGAAAGAGAACTTGGGTTTAAGAAAATTTTCAATCTTAGGAAATACTACATTATGATTTGAACACAAAGACCCTTCAGGCCTTTGGACTTAATCAGCCCGTGTATCCACTAAAATGTGGATTTATTTTTCGAGTCCTCGTCAACCTAAATTCTATTTTAATTGGAGTAAATAAGTTTGGGTGATAAGTACACGACTTATCAACCTGCCCTCTGATTTGAGGGAATTTTGAGTCTTAAGCATCTACACACTTTCCTTGCACTGACTCGTTGTTCGACGATTCTAACGGAAATTAGGTAGCTAATGAACCTTCTATTGTGATATGGTTAGCAAGTTATCGTGGGTAACAACCCATAGGTAAGTTGTCCAAAGCCCAGTCACTAGACCTTTCTCTTTTTGCTGCTTTTAGGTAAATCTTAGACTAGGGAAGCCACCTACTTTAAAAAATAAAAATAAAAAAGAAAAGGAGAAAAGAAAAAAAAGAAATAAGCCACACTTCGTCGCACGAGTATGGCTGGCAAGTTGTCGGTGGTAACAGCTCATCGACCGGTTGTTCAGAACCCAGCTCAATAAATGCACTGAAAATCCCAAAACACTTAGGAAGAAGCGGAGAAGTAGAATAAAATGGGGAGATATATACTGGATTCACCCTTGTGTTGACCCCGTAAAAATAAAAGTAGGGAGAAAGTTACCGGTTGTAAAGATATACCTTTAGGTAGAATTCTTTTTTAGGTTACCTAGAGGCGTAGAAATCCGAAGTCTGTTTTAATTGCCGGTCAACGAGTCTATCACATTCACAGTAAGATGCTTAGAACTTAGGGTTCTCATCAAATCTTGGGTGAGTTGAATGGCCATAGAAAGCCACTCTTAAACCCTAAAACTTGAAAATCCAAAAAAATTAGAAAAGAGGAAAAAGAGAAAAAGAATTTTTTCTTTGAATAAGGCGAGGGCTTGAGGCGGTCTACATTTTGGCAGATACTCAGGCATTGTTGTGTCTTTGAAAGTTCAGATCCTAAGTAGACAATTTCTTAATGATTGAAAATAACTCATGCCTAAATAATCCAACCTGATTCTTTTATAAATAGCATATAGTTTTTGCTAGGGCCTAGCAAAAGATAGGCATGGGGGTATGATGTAAACACGTTTACACTACTTAAGATGTCTATTTATGCATGTTCTTAAGCATAGGATTGCATTGCATGCTATAAATATTGCATAACATGCATCATCTTGCATTTAGAGTAGTTTGAATAAAATGGAGGTTAATTGTCTCCTTTTATGTTCATGGACAAGGCAAATTTTTTATCAGGGCCTCAGATCGAAGATCCAACCGTACAGATGTGATCAGGGCGACGATTGGAGTTCAATGATTCCAAGATCGCCCTAATTAGACATCTGTAGCATTAGATAGAGACCGTGGAACCTTATAAGATCAAGGGCCAAGATGGTGTGAATCCACACTTCAAACGATGAATTTGATCGCACAGATGGATTCAGATCGACGATTGCAGCTTAATGGTGCAAAAATCGACTCAATCCGACACCCGTGGCACAATCTACATCATCCAGAAGATGGACGGCCAAGATGGTGCCATGTGGCACCATCTCAGCCATCCAACCGACCCACAAGACTGCTGTCGCCTCTCCAAAAGAAGATCGAACGTGCGATCTGGGCCGTTGGATCTTGATCCAATAGCTGTGGATGCGCGTGCCTTAAAACATCCGCGCGACACATTCCACCACGCAGCACAGCGGTCGCGAGTCGTTGCGCGTTCACAGGATGCGAGTTCGACTAGCGATCTGCGGCACACGCATAATTAAAGGCGACCGCTCGATCGGCTGTGGATGGCCCAGATTGCCCGACAGTGCCCACGTGCTATTGCACGCGCGGCGAAAACGCAGCATCGCATGCGATGGGGTGTGCAGAGAAGGCGAGCGGAGGCGCGATTTAAGCCGTCCGATCTCGCGATTGGATGGCTGAGATCGGCTGGATGTGCGCGTGCGTTGAACGTGCGGGCAAGCGAGTGGGCGCGGGTGTGCTGCCCAGTATGCCCACATTCGAACCTTTAGCGACGGTTTTATCTGTCACTAAAGGTCCTGAATTAATGTTTTAAGAGTTGTAATGACCAAATTGCCCCCACTCGTTGCAACTATAAAAGGAGACCCCCTCCATATGAAATTCTCATCCCTTCTCTTCTCTCCCTCTCCAACGCTCAAGAGAAGCTTGTCCCACACCCGGGATGCTTCTCGCGAGATAAAGTCAATTTTTCGTCCCCATTTTGGAAGCAGATCCCGCGACGACGACGGCGACAACGTGCTGCCCCGTTCCCGTTCTTCTCGCTTCGTTCTCCTTCGTCCTGCTCCATCCTTCGTCTAGGCGTCATCCCGTCCGTCTCGTCCTCCAAGCGACCGTTGAATAGGATATTTCTCTCCCCATTCTTTTACTGCTTTCTAGAGTAGTTCGGCTCGTCCTCAAGCGACGGTCGAGGAGGATATCTCTCTCCCTATTCTTTTTACTGCTTTCTAGAGTAGATTTACTACTGCTTTCTAGAGTAGATTTATTTCTTTCTAGTGTAATCATTTCTAGCTTTCTAGTCGTAATGTTTAGTGTAACAAGCAATCTTTTTAATGATGAATTCCATGTTCATTCTACACCTCTTTTTGGTTTTTGTTTGCAATATTCTCTCTCTCTCTCTTACTCTCTCTCTCTTCTATTTATTGTAAATAGTTAGATAGTTCTAATCAATTAATTTACTTCGTGACAAATAAAACAAACGCGAATTTTTTAAATTAAACGTCCGCCTCCCTGTGTTCAACCTGGGATTTCCA
The DNA here is from genome assembly GCA_037157565.1 of Thalassia testudinum. NCBI lineage: Eukaryota > Viridiplantae > Streptophyta > Magnoliopsida > Alismatales > Hydrocharitaceae > Thalassia > Thalassia testudinum. Next base: position 13,989,621 of record JAZHRO010000067.1, on the reverse strand, counting down.
TTCCGGTATAAATTTTACTTGTTGAACACGAGTTCTTCGCTTTCATATTACGACGACAGGTTTTTCAAAATCAAAGATGTTAGCATAGCAACCCAGGGATTCAACAATGCCCTCTGGAACCATAAAATGGGTCTTTTTCCAGCTGAGGACAACATTCACTTCAATACATCTCTTAAGAATCTTCAACAAATTATCCATACAAATATCAAATGTTTCCCCGAAGACTGAAAAATCATCCATAAAAACCTCCATATATTCACCCACCATCTCAGTAAAAATGGCTAACATGCAACGTTGAAAAGTCGTGGGTGTGTTGCAAAGCCCAAATGGCATTCCTCGGAAGGCAAAGGTTCCGAAAGGCAGGTGAAAGTCGTTTTCTCTTGATCTTCGGGATAAATTGCAACCTGATTGTATCCAGAGTAATCATCCAAAAAGCAGAAGAACCTATTACCAGCTAATCTCTCAAGGATCTGATCAATGAATGGCAACGGAAAGTGGTCCATCTTTGTAACAGTGTTGAGCTTGCGACAGTTGATGCAAACCCGCCACGAATTCGCAATTTGTGTGGGAATGGTTTCTCCAGATTCAGTATTGATTATGGTGAGTCCTGCCTTTTTAGGTACCACTTGAATTTGACTCACCCAAGGGCTATCGGATATAGGATAGATAGTGTCAGCATCTAGCCACTTGATTATTTCTTTCTTTACGACCTCCTTCAGATTCGGATTTAGGCATCTTTGAGCTTCTCTTGAAGGTCGTGCCCCATCTTCTATATAGATGCGATGAGTACAAAAATTGGGGCTAATCTTGGTGAGATTGTGTAAAGTCCACACAATTGCCTTCTTGTGATCTCGTAAAACCTTGATCGGTTTCTTTTCTTGTTTTAGAGATAAATGAGAATTAATGATCACCAGATGTTTCTGATTAGAGTCGAGATAGACATACTTCAAATTATCAGGCAATGGCTTTAATTCGAGTGCAGGAGTCGAATCAACAACAAGATTTGGGGCGGGATTTTCAATTGCAAAAAGTGACTGAAATGAGTCATGTGATTCATATTTAGGATCGAGTACAGATTTTGATAGCAGGTTTTCATTTATAGGGTATAAGATATCAAAAGACGTGTTTTCCAGTTCTAAGGAACTAGGGTCATCCGCAAAAATTGAAATAGATCTGATTTCCTCAATCCATTTGCAATCTAATCCTCGAGAAGCTCTAAATATGTCCAATTTAAGTGTTTTCTCCCCAAATTTTAACTCAATCTTTCCAGATTCACAATCTATATTGGCCTTTGTTGTGGCCAAAAAGGGTCTCCCTAAGATAATTGGGGTATCACTAACTCGTTCAGGAACTTCCATATTTAAGACAATAAAATCCACCGGAAAATAGAAGTCCTGAACTCTAATGATCACATCCTCCAAAACTCCCCTAGGTGACTTGATAGATCTATCTGCCAATTGTAGAGTCACATCAGAAGGTTTTAGTGTGTCAACATCAAAATACTCAATTAGGGAAGTTGGAATCAAATTAATGGATGCTCCTAAATCTAGGAGAGCTCTATCAAAGCGTTGTTCCCCAATTATATAGGAAATAAATGGAGAACCAGAGTCTTTTTTTTTCAAAGGAAGCATACTCGAAATAATAGAGCTCACTTACTCCGAGAGTACCACAGTGCTTCCTTTCCTCGGCTTACGCTTAGAAGTACACAACTCCTTGAGAAATCTCGCATAAGTTAGAATGTGTTTAATAGCATCTAGGAATGGGATATTAATGTGTACCTATTCAAAAATTTTAAACAAATCCTCATCTAATGGAATAGGTTGCTTTTGTTTCCTAGTCTTCTTCAAGGCTTTAGGAAATGGGACTTGGATTTCCTATTCTACTGAGGTATTACCCAGATCTTGCAAATTAGCAAGAATTGCATGATCGGGTTCAGCACCTCTTACAGGTGTATAAATAGGGGCTGTTCTAGATGTACTAGGGTCTTGGGATAGGTTTCGCGGATCTACTGGATCCCTAGTGGAAGTCCCACGATGGGTTGTAATAGAGTTAATACTCGCATATGAAGAAGAAGTAGGTGAAGAAGAAGATGCTTGCTAGTGCTGGAAAGATGGATTCAGTAGTAGTGGTTGACTTTCTTGAGTCAGATAGTGTTGTTGATTTAGATACTCAAAATCAGTAGATGCAGTAGAGGGTGGATTTGGATTCTGATTCAGGGGTATTTGATTAAGGAGGTGGATTTGTCCCTAATTTGGATGTTGAGCTCCCGAGTGTGGTCTCTGCTGGATATTCCTAGGGTTTGGAACTGGCTGGGATGGAAGAGCCCCTAGCTGATGAGATTCAGCTAACTGTGTGATTTGGCCCCTAAGATCAGCCAGTTCTGCCGAACATTGCCATTGTACCTCAGCAAGAGCCTCAGCGTTCTATCGCTGCCTCTCAGTCACAGCTTGCAAAATCTGATCGAGATGCGAATCTCTATTTGGCCCTGCGAAGTTTTGTGAACCTGTGTAAAATGGCCTCGTGTTTGGTTGCTGAAACAGCAACGTAGGCGGGTTTTGTCTGGTGTGTGTTGGATATGGTGGTCTTTGTGAATGGTCAAACCAAGAGAAATTAGGGTGATTACTTCATCCAAGATTGTAGGTATTTGAATATGGGTTCGATCTCGGTGCATATCCCTGAATGGCATTCAAATCAGAAGGATAAAGCGTGTTTTCTACAAAAACAGGAAGTGGGGACAGAGGTGGGAAAGATTGTGGGACGAAGGTCCCTCCCTGGGTTGGTGCAGGAGTAGATAGAAAACCCAAGGAAGATGGATCTCTAGAATCCAAATTATTCACAAACTCCCTCCCTGCGGGAATTTACGAAACAGGTAAACGCGCGGGATTCTATGTAGCGATTAGAGGCGTAAGAGATTTCATCGTGTTTCTGACCTCGTCGAGATGCTTCGCTACGATATCGACTTTGTCTAGTTTTTCTGCAATAATCTTCAAATCCTTGGAACTAGACAGATTCCTAATCTCGTAAATGCCCTTCTGCGGGTTTTGATGCACTGTATTGGATCCTCGCGTGAATTTCGACATTGAGGCGTTGTTGATTGAGTTCTCCCCCATCCCTTAGAACAGTTCTGAGGCGGATTCTGCGTTGTGATTTAGAAAATTCCCTCCACAAGAGGCATCGACCAGATTGTGAATGCCCTCTTGTAATCCATAATAAAAGATGTGCATTAGTTGCTGAAAGAGCGATCTCCATTTTCGATAAAAACTTTAGCATGAAATGACGTGTCGTTGTATGTAATCGCATGGTAGAAAATCGCTTTTCAAAATATTTTAATTCTTAGAATCTAACCACGAAAATAGTTAGGTCGTCTCCACAAGGAGGAATTAGCCTATTGAATGACTTATTTGTTCAGGAATATCATTAGATGTACATACTAATTATTACAACTCACTTTCTCACATAAACTCTTAATCTAAATAATTAATCAGGAATGTAGGTGTTTATATGCAAAATTACCACAATATAATATTCTAAATAATGACCTTAGTAATAGCAAACAATGTTAATATTAATCTCCTACCCAATAACACCAATTTACTATAACCAATATCTCATTTGTATGTCATTCATAAGAAGAAATCAATCATGTGTAATTCAAATTTAAGCAAGGGATGTCCATGTAAATTTACTGTAATATATTAAATCAGAAAATAAATGAATAGTGTTTTTCGCAATGGCATTTTCTATAATTATTAATACGGAGAAAAATAGGGGATTTCATCTCTATCCATGGTGCGTTCGTGAGGAGGCTTCGTCGGAGGAGCTGCTCTGTGGGAAGGCACGTCTCGATGAGGGCTACGTGATGGTGGTGATGCGGCGACCAGACGGAGGAGGAAGAGAACACTGGCGATGGGCATTGTGCGCACGCGCGTGGGCTGTTGTGGCTTGCGTGGAAGGGGTTAGCGTGCTGTGTGGAGGTCCCCGGTGGCGTTGGGGGTGAAGATGGTGGTTGACGGTGGTGGCTGCGCGGAGGGGGGGTGCGACGGCTTTGGGTTCTTTTGGGAGGTTGCAGGTGGTGGTGGAAGAAGGTGATAGATGATAGCTGTTGACGTGGGCTTGCGCGTGTGTGTTAAGAAGTGTTGTTATAGTCGCACTTACAACGTCGGTTTTAAAGTAAAGAAACGGAGGTGAGTCCGAGTGTCGGTCTCAGGGAGGCGTGAAAATCGGATTTTTCTTATCACTTGTTGTCACGGAAAGCGTGGAGTTTTGCTTGCGAAAGGTGCGATTTGAAAAGCGAGAGAGAGATAAAGAGAGAGAGAGTGATTAGGGTTAGAGTTGTTTCTTGCTTGAACATGCAACTTAAATAGAAATTAAAGTAAACAACTGAACAGAAAGTAACTTTATTAATCATGCAACTTTAGTTCACAAATTACAACATTAGATACATGCTCAAACTTAAGTAAAGGAAAGCTTAAAAGAGAGGAAGAGAGAGAGAGAGGGGGGAGAGCGGCGAGGCAGCCATGGCAGTGGAGGAGGCTCCGTCGGTGGCTCATCATCTCTGATGATTACAAGAGGGCCTAAAGCTAGCTAAGAGAGGGGGAGAGTAGTTGCAAGGGAAGTGAATGCCTTGAATGAGTGGTTGGAGGGGGTTTAAATAGAGAGAAGGGCTTTCTAAAAGAAGAAGGGGCTTTAGCGACGTCCGGGACATCGCTAAAACCATTCCAAAAGCGTCGGTGAAGCCCTCCAGCCTGCTGGTCAACCGCTCGCGCCGTTCTTCTTCGCGCTCGAACTGCAGTCGCTGGGTGAGAGTCGTCCAATAGAAGATTGGACGACTGAGATCTTCCCTTGGATGCACTCGGATCGTGCCTCGGGCGCGCGTGTGTGTGGGCATCGTCGCCAGGCGTGCGCTAGCGAGTGGGCGCTTGCGATTTGAGGGCGTGCCGCGATCTCGGCTGCTCGTTGCTGATCGGGCGGCCCAATTTTGCCGCGCGCTCCTTCGTCTTCAATTTCACCGCACCGCGTGGCTCGAACCCGCGTCGCATGCGTGCGGGCGTGCGCGCTAACCGTTGCGCCACGCCTGCACTTTGTCGTGGCGACTGTGGGTAGGCACGCGGTTCTCGGCCGTCCGATCGAAGATCGACGGTCGAGATTTGATCTCAACTGAAGGAAGAGTGGCGTGCGGTGGAGCGGGGGCGACGTGGCGCAACGAGGACCATTGATCACCAGATCAACGGTCAGAACTTCTTGGGCCCATTGTAGGAGCTTCGGATGTCGGATTTGGCCGATCTTGAGTTCGTTGGACTTCGTTCGTTGTTCTGAATCCATTCGTGCGGTCCGATTGCTTATTTGAGGCCTGCTTTGATAAGTGCTTACACAAATGGCCATTAATACAGTTTTATAAGCAATCTTGGTATATAATGCATGCAATGCTCCCATTCTACTTATGTTGTGACTTTTATTCTTAAGATGGGCCCTATTTAACAGAATTATCACCCCCACGTGCAGTGTTATCAGCTGCGGTTGTAGTGGTGGTCGTGTCCTGTCACCACACGGCCTACGCAGTGAAGCTTGCGGTGAAGGTGGAAGGAGTCTGCTTCAGATCACGGTGCATGCCATGTTCATGGTGTACGCAGTTTCCACGATAGCAGAGGTGGAGGATATCCTCACAGGGGGGAAGGAAGATGATCTTCTCTTGTGCGCGGGTTTTCTCTTTTTATAAAAATCCCCCCGTCTATTCCACCTGCCGTCGGCTTCGCCAACCACTTGCGAACATCGCGAGTGGTTGAAACCGATGGATAAGCATTGGCCGTTCTATATCAGATGGCTGACTTCATCATTAGACATCTAAAAATATGTAGAAATGGGAACTTGTGATGACAATTTCCCAGACGTCCATATTGATCTCCAGACATCTTATAGACGTGGAATTGCACGTTTGGACTCTTCACCTAGCTTGCATTCATCAGATAAATTATATTATCATATCATATGTTATTAAATGTAAAATTGAAGCATAAAATTAAATGCAGGCCAAGGTGAATTACCATATAACTCCTAATTAATTAACAACTAAAAATAAATAATTAAATAGTACTGAGACTAAATAATAGTCCACTAAAGTGGACTTATCAGTTGCCAGCAAGGGATGTCGTGATATAGACATTTCCTTTGCAATTCATGAAAGCTCTCTCACGCTTCATGAATTGGTTCTCCTTGATTCTGAGTAAAAGTAGTGATGGCTTGCCTTAATGCGTTGGTGCAACCAATAGAGAAGAATTTCTTCAAAAATGCGGATTCAAGTTCAACCCAGGTCGAGATTGGTCGTGCTATGGTTCTATACCAGTAGGCAGCCTTGTCCTTAAGGCTAAAGGAGAACATCTTCATAAGTAGGATTTCCTGGCTTTAATTTCGAGGACCAAGAGTCTGAGATAGATTTTTTAGATCTTCTATATGTTGGAATGGATCCTCGGATGTAAATTCGTGAAAGTGTTGGATTAGACCTATAATATTTGGCTTTAATTTTGGGTCGTTTTCCCCAATGGGAATCCTAACATTAGGCTCTACTTGTGCATTAGATGGATTATAATAGTCGTGGAGTAGAGGCCTAGGATGAGGGATCAATAAATCAGGGATTTCAAAACCTGCCTTAGGTCGAGTTGGAGGACGGGTTTGTAGGTTCTGCAAGTTCTGAAGAGCAGCCATCAGCAGATTAATTTGACGGTTCTGCTCGAGCATCTGTAAATTCTGGTTTAGGAGCACCTCATGGATATCAAAAGGCGACATCTCCCCTTGATTAGAAGAAGAAGGGATCTCGGGATTCTGCATTTGGTCTATAGGATCAAATGCAGAAAAAGTAGACGTCTCGGACAAGAAAATGGGTTGCTTCAGTGCAACCGGTCTAGGAATACCTGCAACGGAGGTACGAGAGGTGGTTTCAAGGATCGCCTCCCGTGCATAAACTAAAAGAATGTGCAAAGGCACACTCACACCACTGAAAACAACGACAAACAAGACCGGTAAACAACACATAAAAAGCGGGTTTTTCTCTTCTTTCAAAGGAAAGAAGAGATTCCTAGAGTACACAAAAATAACTTGGACTCAAACGAATATAATATTAGAATCAGAATACACATCCTAAACCTTTGCCTATGCAAGTGCGCACCCTAAACTCAAAGGTATAAGGTCTAGGATCGAGACCGCTCACTACTGGCTCCCTAAGGCTCTAGTAGTGAGACAAACTTGTTGATCTTTGACCAGATCTATAAGAGGTGCAAAGAGGAGTGGTAGAAAAATCAGACTCGTGTGACTCTAGTGATCGTGCTGTGTGCACGATAGCATGCAATAGACGAGTGCATCAAAAACCCACATGCATTCTATAAACAGATTGAGTCACGAGTTTTAATTATCCTCTTTTTACTTAATCTTTTTCACAAAAAATGATAGAAAGAAGTAAGGTGACTGCTTTTTAGGTATTTTCAAACAAAAAAATGGTCTTGTTAACTCTCCAATGATAGGGACCTACATGGGTTTTGTGTGTGTTTTTCCACTGATGTGAGAAAAATAGTAGAAAATTCTCGAGTCAGATTGCAAAAATACTAGTAGGTATGTGCACTCCTAGGAGTGTATGCCTAAAACATGCTACTGCTAGTAAGAATGGTATGCATATTTTTGTATTTTTTTAATTGTTCTTTACCCTAAATGCAAAAATACAAACTACACTAAAGACTAAGTAAGAAATACTCACAATGGTATGTATAATGGAAAAATAGAAAAATAGAACAAAAATTCCCGCCTCCTTTCTTGAGAATACCCGTAAAGGTAACCCTGAAAAGAAAACAGAAACAAAACAAAACAAAGCTAATTAGTAAAAGAAATTATATACAAAACAACAAAAGTAATGGCGAATATAACAATACAGTTACCCCCCGGTAACGACGCCATTAAAATGATTGGTTAATTCTCAACACAGTTAATTAAGTTAATTAGGTTTAATTAATTTTATCAGAATTAAACTTAGGTTAACTTGAATTAGTGTCGAAGTTGTAGTATAGGGTCAAGTTAACCTAACATTTTAGAATTGAAGTACTTTTTTACTGGTCGAGTTCAGGCCGTTCACTGGGAGGAATAATAGTAAGCTTAATTCACCATTAATTCTCTAAAGCATAATTATGAATCAATTAATTAATCAAATATTAAGTTAAATACTTTAAGCACATGAATATTGCATAAAAATAATTCAAATAAGAACATGCAACATTCCATTAAGAAAGAACATATTTACACATGAGATTTATCATTAAGAATCAAGTAAACATGTCTCTTACACCGATTACATCTAATTACAAGAGATTAAGAAAAGAAAATGATATACAAAAAAGTATATTTGCCTTTTACAACGTTAAAAGCTCAAAATACAATAAAAGAACATTAAAATGCAATATTAAGGTAAATCAGATGTCTGATAATAGTTTTAGACGTCTTAAAAGTAACAGTCAAGACGTCTGATTTCTCACTCTTCTTTCTTTCTTCAGCCCTTTTCTTCTTCCTTGTTATTTCCTTTCTTCTCTGTCGTAGTTCTCTCTATCACTTCCTCTCTTTTCCTTATCTCACTCTCTTAAACTGTAAGCTCCTTTCGACACTTAGTAATTTTCTTTAAGTTCTCTTCTTATAAGTTCTCTTCTTAACTCTCCTTAAGTCTTCACTGTGCTCTCTTATATCCACCAACACTTAGCCAAATTCCTTCACACCTAGCTTCTCATTTTCTTTCTTCAATTATAAAAATTTGGTTTTATTATTGGCAGCTCAGATCGATCGGAGATACACAGCACCCTCGAGAGGGTGGGACCAGACCCTACTGGGTCCAAGCCTAATTCATTTAATTGGTGGATTTTTCTCGGTTTAAGCTATGCACAGTATCCGACCTCCCAGGCCCACACACCCACTCACGGGCCCATGCTCACGCCCACAGGTGCACACACACACACCCATGCGCAGGCACGTGCATAGCACGCACCCACGCCCATGCTTGGTAAATGTTCGATTTAGTGTGCCCAACGCTGACGATTGAAGCGCTGGGTGCACAAAAAAGTTTATACCAAGACAACGCTTCAGAAACTACCGATGTGGGACATTATTTGTCCTCTCTCGGCCAAACTTCACCTAAGGATTCTGGACGGCTCCGTTCACTAAATCGATTGAGCAAAGGCTCGATCGAGAGCTCTTGATGTGCTCACAGATTCTAGCACCAATTTGGTGCTCAGACAAGGTTAAACTCTTCGATTCAAAGGGCGAAGTTGAGAGTTATACGGCCATTGAAGACTTTCAGATGGTGATTCCAGGTCTAAGGACCTACAGCAAGGTAATTGATCTCCAGATGAGGTCCAGACTCTATTCAGGAGGGAATTCTGCTCCTAAAAGAGAAGGGAAGGAGCTCTAAACAGCTCCAGGAAACAGCAGGACTTGAAAGCTTCAATTTGAAATTTCAGAGCTCGGATTTGAGCTTAAAATAGATTAGTAAAGAGCTAACATCCTCTTAGAACAGATTGAACAATTTCTGTAGGTCATAATGATTTGATCTGGGCAGATTTGGAATCCAAATCTCGTCTGAAACTTGAAGAACGCAGTATTGGGTTCTAAAGAGGATAAACGGTGATCGTGAAGTAAACGCACCGTCGCTTGGTAGTCGTTCGTGTGAGGAAGAAGAATAATAAGAAGAAGAAAGGTGTTGTAACGACCCGATTCCCGAATCCCTACGAGACACGAGAATCGGACCGACTCGACTAATCCCAAGACCTAGTCGCCTAACGAGGAAGTAACCAAAAGAGCAGTAAAATAAACCACATTTAGCATGAATATAATTAGCAGTAACAAAATACAGCAGTAAGAAAAGGAAATACTACAGTATACACCACCACAACAGAAGGGAAATAAACATGTACATAACATGATGTTTCGACAAAGAAAGTATAGGGAGTAACAAAGAAAACTACTCACTACAGTGAAAGAAAAGTACAAAAAGAAGTACAGGTAGCTCTACTGGACCCTACTAGGCCCAGCGTCCTCTGCAGCCGCTGACCCTGGCTGCTCAACACCTAGTCCTGAAAAGTAACGAGTGTAACACGTCAGCAAAACACTGAGTACAGTGGCAACTAAAAGCTAAAGAAATAGAAGAGTGCACAATAGCTGTTATATTTTTACTTTCGCTATTTACGTCTTTCTATTAATTCACTATTGATTTATTTCTCAGATCCTTCTCTTGATCTCGAATGTTCCTCGTGGGAACGATCTTGATTGCTGTCTTTTCCGAAAAGTAGAAGTAACACGTGGTGCTCCCCTGGCCGGGAGAGTCCCTCGTGGTGGTCCTACCCTCAGTCAACCATCCCAAGGTCACTGACAGACGTAATGGTGACTATGGCACGCGCGATAAGCGCACGGGTAGCTAACCCGTACTGGCACGCGGTCAGTCGTTTCCGTTAACGGGTGCACCCAAAGCACAGCACGGAACCAGTATAGGGCAGAGCCCTCTTAGTAACAGGGGTCCCACCCCTCCACAGTCTGCGCACCTTCGCCTGACTACCCTGGTTTGCCCAGTGGGCCTAACAAGTCGGTGTAGGAGGGCTAGCAGAACCCCGGGGCCTGTGGGGCAGCTAGTGCTCTCCCTACACTAGTAGCTCTCCTCGGTACTGCGTACGCGAGGGCCAACAAGTCGGTGTACAGTGGCCAAACCCACCCCGGTCTCAACCTGAGGGCGGCAAGCTCCCATCTACACTAAGAGGTAATGTGTGCATCTCTTTGGTACCACGTACCCAAGAGACAACACACTTCCATGTTTCACTTTCTCAGTTCCATTCTGTTCTCTTTCCAGGAGTTTTACTCCTAATTCCCCGTAGGGTTCATGTTCTTTTTGGTTTGGTCATTTTAGGTTTCACCGTTCCAGTTTTACGTTCATACAACCCATGTTCTCCATCATATTTCTTCATTCATAACAGGCAGCTGTTAAATCAATTTACAGGCAGTTATTATTTCCTTTCCACTTTTCCAAGACTGCAATATTTATATGTTCCACTAGTTTTCCAGTCCTAGGATTCATGCCGTACCCTAGGATCTATCATTCAATCTAGTTTTCCAGTCTTAGGATTCATGCAATACCCTAGGATCTGTCATTCAATCTAGTTTCTCAGTCCTAGGGTTCATGCAATGCTCTAGACTCTATTAATTGTTCCACAATTGTAACAAATTTTGTTAAGTAAATTAAAAAGCCACTCTATTAGCAAAAACAGGAGTACTGGGGGCGTGGTCGACAATCCCGCGTGCCTCTGCAACCCCCAAGACTGCAACGGAATGGGGTCCTAACACAAGGATCAATCACAAGGAGTTTTTCAGAATGGTATACAATTACTGTAAACGGGTAGAGGAATTTATTTTGGAAAGAACGCAACTTGAAACGCGGAAAACAGACTCTGAACGGGCCCTAAACGGGTCAAAAACGACGAAACTGTCCAAAATTAGACGTCTGGAACCTCTTCCAGATGTCTTAAAAGGTGGGTCAGGTCGTACCTTAGTTCTGCATAGTCCTTCAGACGTCTAGAAGCCTGCTGGGACATCTGGCTTGGTTTCCAGACGTCCGATTGTCTCCCCGGACATCTGGAGGTTCTCTTCGTTGTCTGGCACTGCGGCCAGACATCTAATTTACGTGGGATGGCGAGCCCTCGCGCCCTCCCGAGCAGAACCTGCGCACACACACACCTGCTCTCAGCACGACGAAACGCAGATGAAGTCGCAGCGGACGGCTGCATGGCCGTACACGCGAAAAAGGGAGAAGATAGAAATATCTTATCTATCAGATGTCTGGACAGTCCTCCTGACGTCTTCAGCGTCGTCTGGTCGTAAGTCCAGACGTCTGATTCTGGAAAATTTTCCAAAACCAGAGCCCGATTCGCTCTCCTCCTGCGACGCACGGCCGTGCCGCTCCCCGTCCGCCTGCTGCCCGAGCTGCAGCAGCCCCTCCGTGACACCCTACGCCCGCCGCTCCCCCGCCGGCTGGCTCTAGCTGCCCTGGCAAGCTCGAACCCTCGTGGTAGAGCTTCTTCCTTCCGCTCGCAACCCTCCTTCCCGCACGCTCGCCGTGGCCGCTGCTGCCGTCGCTCACTCGCTCGCTCGTGCTCTCGCACTGGCAGGGAGAAGGAGAAGAGGAAGGCGGAGGAGATGAGGGTGAGGGAGAGGGCGAGGGTGTCTTATAAGGCTGTGCGGGGAGAGAGAGAAGAGAGCGGCGTGCCTGTAGGAAGAGAAAGAGGAAGAGAGGAACGAAAGCGGCAGGTGCAGTCTGCGCGCGCACGAGCGCAGACGCAACCCCGTACGCCGAAAAAATTTATTACCAGACGTCTGGGCCACTTCCCAGACATCTTAAAAAATCGTCTGATGCCACGTTCGTAACAGGTGTTCACATGGACCGGTATGCAATAAAAGCTAAGGACCTCATTAAAAGGAAAGGACTCAAATGTAATGAATTCTAGGGACTAAAATGTAAACATAGGCCATTTAAGTTAATTTTAATTTAATTCTTTTCCAACTTTTTATATATAATTATAAATTAGCTAAATATTATATTAAAACAATGTATTCACATTTTTGACCCATTTATTTCTATTTATTTACTTATTAACTTACTTAAGTTATTGAAGACTTAGTTCTTAAGTTATACTTAAGTTAAATAAGGTATTAATTAGGTAGCTAATTGTAATATTTCGAGTCCATTCATTAATTAAATTATTAATAATATTAATTGGCTGATAATTAGGCATTTTTAACTTATTTCTAGGTCTTTATTTATTTATCCCTTATTCTATAATTAATCCTTTTATAAACATATTCCTAGCTAATTAACTAGGGAAATTAGTTAATTAGGGGTAATTAGAAGCTATGATGAGCCTCTCATCACAACGTCACCTCAAGAAGCAAATAATGCACAATTGAACCACTAATCCATGGAATAAAAATGAAGCACAATAATCCGATTCAAAAATAAATATAGTATGCAATGAATGTCAATCTCAATTGCGTAAATGAACTCTCAAATCCCAAAAAGAAATGAAGAGTTAGAGGACAAAAAATTTGGTTTTCAACTAGCACAAATGGCCTTAACACTTAGACTGTATTCAAGCCAATCAGACATCCAAACTAAGCTCTCACATGTCTTAAAGATAGGAATCTGACATCTGCAATTTAACCTAAACCAAGCTCAAAACCTGCTCAAGGCCCTTCTCACAGAAAAGCCTAAACTTGGCCTAATGCAAATGAATCCCGATGCAAAACCCCTCCTAGCCTCGTGCCCAGGAGAATGCTCGCGTGTTTGCGAGCGTATGTGTGTATGGATAGGGATTAAGGGACCCGACCCCATGTGTTCATGGGCAAAAAGCCCATGTGCATAAATCAATTTATATCAAAATCTGATTCATCCCTCAATGAAGTGGGACTAATAGTCCCCCTCCTCTTCTTTGTTTTCTTCTTCTCAATGAATGGAAGTGAGCTCGCTCAATCGGAGGTAGCTAACCATTGGATCTTGAATCCAATGGCGTGGAGAGCTTTCCCACAAGATTCCTCGTTGATTGAAGGTGCTCCCTTGATGGTTCTATTGTCGGATGAAGAAGACGGTGCTGGAGAAGATGATAAATGATGACGAACCCCTGAAACAAAAACATGAGCTCTTGGCTCCAATTAGATAGATGGGAAGCTTGGTCATGATGTGAGAAATGTGATGGTGGTGGTGATTTGCTTGGTGCCCTAGGGTGATCGACCGAACGCATGGTAGCCTGCGACGAGATGGGTTGGTCAGCTGGTGATTCGGGGAGTCAAAAGCCCAAATTTCTTGAGGGCTTTTGCTCCCCAAGGTGTCACTATGCTCGTGGGGTGGTTAACTTAGTGGTTAATGGTGTGAAGAAGCGGCTTGAGCTCACCAAAGTTCCACTGGCAACGAGGAAGAAGGGAACATAACAGCGAGGTAGAGGGATCAAAACCTAATTCCAAGGACCTAAAACTAACCAAGGAAGAGAGTGGAAGAAGAGAAGTTAATCTAGCAGATGAACAGAGGGGAAACCACATTCGGTGTTGACTGGTTGGATGTGGGGAAGGTACATTCGGTAAGGGAGAACAACGACAAGAGAGGGGGAAGGAGACCTAGCTATGGTTGGCTAGCTTTAGAAAGAAGGTAAGGAAGAAGATGGTGAATCCAATTTGGCTGTTGGATGCGCGGAAGGAGGATGAGGAGCATCATCAGATTTGAGGAGGCATGGCTAGTGAGGAGGTTGGAAGAGGGGATTTTTGGACAATTTCAACTCTTTTACACATGGGGAGATGTGCAAGCTAAAATAGAAGAGGTTTGTGCCTTCAATTGCTTGAATTCGTGAAGTTTCTTTGCGAATTTGGTAAGTGAATTTCCCGGAAATTATGAGCTCCGTTGGAGCTCTATGTTCCAAACTAGAGCATGAAATTACAAAGAAACCCAAAATAGAATAAATTTCCGCTTAAGTCTCTATTTTTGGTCAAGACGGGTTCCTTTGGTCAAAGTGAAAGTTCCAAACCTCTTAGCATATTTTTAAATAATTTTTAGGAGGTTTAGATTACATTTATTTCCACCAGAACCAATTTAATTGAAGGTTGTAATTGGGGTTTTTATTAATAAAATTATCCTCAAAACTTAGAAAAACTTAATTCATTCAACTTAGGCCTATTTCTTGGGAAATTAATCTCATTTGACCTTAGATTTAGCCTTGATTAACCCCTTAGTTAATCTGCAATTGTGATTAGGTGTTAAAATAGTAGAATTAACAAGATTTCCTATCTTCTTCCCAAACCCAACTTAGAGTGGAGTTATGATCTTCTAATGAATATTAAAGAGCATTTATCACTTTATTTTAGCTAATTTAGGCTGGTTATGACGGAGGATGGTGTTACCATCATATCCCCATGCCTAACTTTTGCTAGTCCCTGGCAAAATCCTATGGAACTAATCAGATCTCTAGACCAGATTTTAACCGTTCGGATGCCTGCTTGTGCCACCTCTATAGAAATCAGATTGAAATGCCAACTTTAGGCATAGAGGTACCCAAGTACCAGCCAAGATATGAACCTAACCAACCTTAGCCTTAGGTCCACAATGAAGGTTTCTAAGGCCTTAGAACCTGCCAAGAGGTTCATTGACCCCAGCGGTTAAAGCACCTACGCATACGTGCAACATGGTCCAGGTTCAACTTGCTAGTGTATTTTTTGAAGAGAGAGAGAGATAGTTTTGAGAGTTTTCTCTCTTTGTTTTTAGATTCCTCTAAATCCAACATTGGATTGGCCCTAAACTCAGTATGTATCAGATTCCTCGTCCCTATCATCAATTCTCGAAGGGTCCTTGGAAATTGATGCTTCAAGATAGCACCACCCAAGGTAACTCCCAGAACCCTGGCTTTCGACACTTAGTGATAGTGTTGCCCATAGCATTCTGTAGCTAAATCCAGGCCCTGAGAATCGAAATTTCAGGATAATGCTGCCCATAGCTCTTGAACCAGCACAAGGCACTTGCATGCCCCCGATGGGATATTTATATATCTTAGGAGACAAGCGTCGAGGAGATGATTTGTATAATGCTCCTCAAGGGGAATATTTACTCCACCTCTCTATGGTAGGAACTCATTCAACTAGCTTATGTTTTCGAGTCACTCCTAAGTCAAATTTTTGAGAATACATTTTTTTCATAATAGAACACTTTATGGCATTATTTTCATTAAGTTTACTGAACTAGACTAGTGTATGAATTTTGGGTGCCTAGGTTACCAATTCCTACAAACCAATGGGCAGACAACGGAGTCGAATAATCCCTAAGCCTTAGACTCAATACATCAGCCTCGCAACTCCCTCAACCTCTTGAGGAATAGTCTAGATACTAACAAAGGCATGAGTGTTTAAGCCCAAAATAGGCCTAAGAGGTCTAAAATCGTTATCCCTTACTAATCTCCATTTCTTTAGCACTTCAGGACTTAGTTCATTATGTGATTTGGTCCAGAACTTAGGTATTATTCCATAATCAATTGTTAGGACTACACGATTTTGTTCTATTTTGCTCCATTTTCTCTATTTTTCCCTCCTCTTTGTCCTCCTTAATAAAGATTTTTTAATTCAGCAAAAAAATTTTCCTCCCCTTTTCCTCCATTTATTATTTTTTTGTAAGAACCCTTCAAAGAATTGAATTTCCATTTGTTTCACTTTAATACCTCCCATGCCTAAGTTTTGCAATGTCCTCATTTGCAAACTAGGTGGGTTTGAATTTAGCTTAGTTCAGAGGTTAGAACAGGTTCAAAAGGGTGGGTGAATGGGTCGGGATGGTTGTTACGAACAATTTTAAGCTCTGATACGAATATCAGAGTGGAGTCGGCTGTTTTAAAGTTTGAACCCTAAAGTACAATAGAGATTTAGCCTAAAAAAGAATCAGAAGGGTCTCAGGGTTTTGAAATGATGGGTTGCATTCCATTAAGTCTAAATTCAATGCTTTCAGGTGAGCAGAAAAATGGTTAAGGAGAAGGGGTGATCATATTGGCAAAATTTTGTAGAATAAGCACTTTGATGATTAGACTGGTTGGTCTAACCAGGTGCTTGTTCAGATTGACTGGTTGGTTATGTAGACCAGACCTAATTAGTTTAGTGGATTGAAAAATGTGGATCAGTAAGTGTGGAGCCCACCAGGTGCATTTTCGCTCAAACAGATGGAGAAATGACAATTGAGGGTTTAGTTGTATTGGTTCAGCCAGGTCAGAGTTGGGATCCTCAAAAGATAAAGGGGTGGTGAAGAATGTAGGAACACTACTTATGGGATCAGAAAGTAAATGACTGTCAGTTTGATAAATGTCCCATTCATTGTCAAACTACAGAGGCAAATCAGCTTCGACTGGATTATTTTGAGAGTTTGAGTAGAAATGAATTCCGGTGGAGTAACGTGGTAGGGGCTAGTCTTTGAAAGGCTTGGGTTCCGAATTAGACTGTATGGCTGGTTCAAGCCTTGAATCAATGACCTCAGAATTGGAATCAAAGAATGGGTCATGGATATCGAAGTCATAAATTGGCTCGCAATCATCTAGAAACAAGGATTCTCCTGAACCAAATATGGTTCAAAGTCAGCAGAGGTGAATCTAATTAGAGATTGAGACTTACACCACAATAAGAATCAAGATGCATGGAGTTATCAACCTGACTTTGATCTAGCCTAACTTTAGGTTCCACGTTAACAGAGATATCCTTATTAGGTATAGGCATGGTTTTAGGGTCTCTAGGGTAGATCCAATTTAGTCCTAACTGTCTAGATTCCTTTGATTTTGTGTCATAAATAGGTTTTACTTCAAATAAATCAATTTGCTCTTCTGAGGAGTCTGGAGATATTTCATCAAACATAGGCTCAAAATTGTATTTCGAATATGAGATTTCATCCTTGTCATATTGAGCCTTGTAATATCCCAAATAGGTTTAGATCCATATTCTAGGTTAGCTAGGTGTAAGACTTGGGTCACTAGAATCTATTTTTGGCTCAATTAGGATGTCAGAACTATTCTCGAGGAATACCTTACCAAGATAAGGTGTGGGAGTTACATCCTTGAGGTGTTTTGAATCAAACTCATCACAAGTGTTTTGAAAATCCATTTGAGATGAACTAGCTTTAAAATTTCCAATAGTTGGCTCATAGTCGAGAACACCTATAATGGAACTCGACCAACCCATGAATTGATTAGGTATTTCATTTTGCAAAAAATCATAATCTGGTTCCATTTGGGTTGGTGATTTCACATAGAAACCCCCATTTTCCAAACAAGGCTCTAGGAAATCATATTGATCCTCAAGATTACCCCAAGATTCATAATTGTTTTCCGGGTGGGGGTCTAAGTATCTTTCAATAATCAATTCTTCCAGATGATCTAACTGATCCCTACGTTGTCTATTGATATCCTGGTATTTTTCCCAAAGTGGTGGATTTGAGAAGTATTGTAAACCCTCATTTCTATGCAATCTTCTCACTGCAATATCTGTTCTAAGAGGGTTTCCCGGGTTGAACAATATGCTAGTTGTGTTGCAATCATTTGGATGTGGTCCATAATGAGATTTGTCATCTTTGGTTCACTAACCTGAACTATGTTAACAGGGGTTGAGGTTCTATAGAATTCTTCGCTATATCTAATAGCATCCTCAATCATACAATCTTTCATACTCTTACGGGGTTCAAGGTTAGTGGCCATCTTTCTTAATTTGTCAGGTTGAATCTCGAAATCAGGTGGTAGATCAGGATGAAGAATCAAATTCAGGTCCATATTTGATTAGATCATATTAGATTTCACCCAAAATGATCAGGATTTGACCTTGATTTGGATCAAACTATAATGGAGACCTCTAGGTTAGACCCAGGGACCTCTTCCTGTGTATGTGCACTATAGAATAGATGAGAGATTGGATATGAATTGAACCTAATCAAGGCACTCAACAGAATTGGATGACTATGGCAATTTGAGGAAAATGTACCTCTATATCAGAAATTCTTATAGTTGAGAATTGCTTGGGCAACTAGGAAGGGAGAGCCTCGCAAAGACCCCTACACGGTAGAGCATCCCCATGGGTTACAGGATTTCCCCTACCCGACCTTCCTTGTCACCATAGTTCCAAGTATACCGGTATGTACAAATTGAGCCTTTAAGTCTACCAATTTTAGACCTAAATGTGCCTTGAATTTCACTTGAATTAGAAGTTGATTCAAATTGTGACCTAATTTGAAGGTTAGCTGATCCACAAAGTGAACTAACTTCTCTTGTCTTGTCTTAAGGTTGAGGATGAAGTTTGGCTCAAGTCACCCAAACCACCCTATTGTGGTTCTCAACAAGTTATTAGGCCTCAAGTTTTAATGATTCAAGCGAATATAGAGCCTTGATTTTAGGGTTTGCTGATAAGATCAATTCAACTAAGGGCTTCGGTGGCACACAAATGCGGGAAGATCAGTTTCCTTTAATAATGGGAAATGTGTACTAACACTTCAAAACCATAATATGTAAACCCTAAGTGGCTCTATTCCAAGTCCAATTTGATTCTAAATATGACACCTCGGCCTCAAAATAGGAAGGTGTGTAGTCTGAGGTGTTTTGAGAGTGTTAGTGCATGTCCCTAATAGGCAAAGGAAATTTGGATTGGGTGTTTGTAACCAAACCGAATTACTTCTAAATGTAATTTCAATCAATCCCACGTAAATCAAGAAACTTTGGCCTTGAATGATATTATTAGAATAATAAGGTAGAATTGGATCCTAATTTTGTTTGTTTACTTTTAATCTTCCCAAGATACAGAGGGGATTAGGGAAGAAACAAGAAGATCACTGACCTGCTCCTGGCGTGGTTGCTTCGAGCGGACGATCTTGATTATGAATTCACCTTGAAACAATCAAACAGAGCAAGTCAGAAATCAGAATCAGACAACATAAATGATATGAATAGTGGTGAAATTGCACATTGCTCCTTAACAATGGCGCCAAAATGTTAACACGCTTTTGTTGAAGATTAATAATGCATCGTAGTATAGTCAACAAAAGTGAATCAACATTTAAAATTTATAATGCTTGAAATGTGAGTTCTGAGGTCATCTCAGGGAGCAAATAATGTACAATTCAACCAATAATCAATCGAATAAAAATGAAGCACAATAATTTGATACAGAAATGAATATAATATGTAATGAATATCAATCTCAAATGCATAAATGAACTCTAAAATCCCAAAAACAAATGAACTGTTAGAGGAGAAAAAATTTGGTTTTCAACTAACACAAATAACCTCAACACTTACGCTTTTTTCAAGCCAAGTAGACATCCAAACTAAGCTCTCAAGTGTCTTAAAGTTAGGAATAAGACGTTTGCAATTTAGCCTAAACCAAGCTCAAAATCTGCTCAAGGCCCCTTTCATAGAACAACCTAAACTCGGCCCAATGTGCATGAATCCCGATGCAAAACCCCACCTAGGCTTGCGCCCAAGAGCACGCTCTCATGTGTGCGAGTGTGAGGGCATATGTGTGTATGGATAGGGCTTAGGGGACCCGACCCTCTATGTTCACGGGCAACAAGCCCATGCGCACAAATTAATTTATATCAAAATCTGATTCATCCCTCAACGAAGTGGAACTAATAGTCCCCCTCCTCTTCTTTATCTTCTTCTTCTCAATGCATGGAAGTGAGCTCACTCGATTAGAGGAAGCTTGCTGTTGGATCTTGAAGCCAATGGCGTGGAGAGCTTTCCCAAAGGATTCCTTGTTGATTAAAGGTGATCCCTTGGTGGTTCAATTGTCAGATGAAGAAGATGGCGCTAGAGAAGATGAAGAAGGACGATGAACCCCTGAAACAAAAACACGAGCTCTTGGATCCAATTAGATAGATGGGAAGCTCTATCGTGATATGAGGAATGTGATGGTGGTGGTGATTTGGTGTTTGGTGCCCTAGGGTGGCCGATCGGTCGCATAGTAGGCGACGGCAAGATGGGTTGGTCGGTTGGTGATTCGGGGAGTCAAAAGCCCAAATTTTTTAAGGGCTTTTGCCCCCAAAGGTGTCACGATGCTTGTGGGGTGGTTGGTTTGGTGGTTGATGGTGTGAAGAAGCAGCTCAAGCTCGCTGGAGCTTCGTCGGCTGCAAGGAAGAAGGGAAGAGAATGATGAGGTAGAGGGATCAAAACCTAATTCCAAGGACTTAAAACTAACATAGGAAGGGAGAGGAAGAAGAGGAGCTACTCTAGTGGACAAACAAAGGGGGAACCATGTCTAGTGTTGACAGGCCGGACATAGGGAAGAAGGTTCATATGGCAGGGGAGAACGGCGTTGAGGGAGGGGGAAGGAGACCTAGCTATGGTTGGCTAGCATTGAAAGGAAGGCAAGGAAATAGATGCCGGGTCTAGTTTGGTAGTTGGATGCTCGAAAGAAGGAGGACGAGGAGCATCATCGGAGTTAAGGACACATGGCCGGTGAGGAGGTTGGAAGAGGGGATTGTTGGACAATTTCAACTCTTTTGCACACGGGAAGATGTACAAGCTTAAATAGAAGAGGTTTGTGCTTTCAATTACTTGAATATTCGAAGTTTCTTCGCAAATTTGGGAAGTGATGTTGAAGGGCGAAAGTCATCATTAAAGTATAGCATCATAGTATAGTGACGAAAATCACAACAACATTTAAATTTATAAACTCAGGAAATAGGAAATGAGTTCGAGGTCGTTCGCAGGGAGCAGATTTGGAATTCACGTACTAATTTTAATTAGAAACAATGAGCATAATCATAATCAAGATAGTATGAATAATATACTCAGAAATATATTCAATAACAGCATTCGTATCTCAGAAAACAATCGAATAAAAAGAATAAGAAAAACTCCAAAAATGGTGATTTAGATTACCAATTAATCCACAATCAACCACATATCCAATGTTTCAACCTAATTCAATATCACTACAGTGGTCTTGAACCACTTGCCACATTAGTACAGAACCAATATCTCCACAGTGATCAGAACCAAGACCAAGTCAGAAGTCGGGCATAACCCCCAGATGGCTTAAGTATCAAGCCAAAGTGCAAGGGCCACGGCCTCAAGCATGAAGAACCATAACCTCAAGCACTGAATAAGGCAAACTCAGAATTGCCCAAGTGTGGCACACATCTTGAGGCACAGGGCATGAAATTCGAGGTAAAACCACCCCCCACCCTCCTCAAAATTCTCTCTCTTAATCGGGTATATGGGTAGGAATAATATCGGGTAAACGGGTCGAGGTCCAGGCTTGCGTGCATGTGGGCAAGGGCAAGGGTGCACAGGCATGAGTGACAGGGGACCCGACCCCCATGTCTTTGGCATGGAGGGTGCGGGAAGAATTCCTTATATGCGTGTTTCTAGATTCTATGTAAACGATGTGGGACTAATGTCTTCACCTTCTTCCTCGCGCGATGCAAGCAGCCATTCCTTCCAAATCAAAGTAGCTGTTGGCTCATCTTCATCGAATTGAAGCTACAGGTAAGTTCGTAGCTTCAGTTCTCTCTGCTTGGAGATGGTAGAGGTGGTGATTCTGACCGAACGGCAGCCAGTGGAGGCGACGAAGCGGTGGTGATCTGACGATCCCTTAAAAGTCAAAATACAGCCTTGTGGCCTGATTAAATGTGCTCAGAAGCTTCACCGAGTGGTGGAGAAGGTGATGGTGGTGTTGGTTGGCGATTGGCGACCTAGGGCGACTGGATGGTGGTGGACGGAAACAGTGAAGATGGGTTGGTCTGACCACGTGTTCGGGGAGTCAAAAGTTGAAATTTGTTGAGGGCTTTTGCTCCCCAGGAAGTGGGCGTTCTTATGGAAGTGGTAGTGAGTAGATTGGTGATCGGATGTGGTCAGGTGACCACGCTGGAGGTGTGATCGTCGTCGGAGAAGACAACGGGGGAGAGTGCGATACAGCGGTTGAATTTGGGAGACGAGGATCCTAATCCTAACTAAAGAAGGAGAGTGGAAGGAAGAGACTAGTTTATGGTCGAAAGGAGGGAGGATTGCGCCTGCTTTGATTGGTTGGTCATGGAGAGGGTGAAATCTGTTGGTGCTAAAGCACCACGATCATTTATTTTGATGATAACAAAACATGTGTCTTTTAACATTTGCTTTTGAGTCCTAGTTTTTAGGGCAAATTGCAAATGGAGACAGGTGTTTAAACGGAGTTCGAGCTCGCATCCATGGCGGATTGGAGGAGCTTGACAGAGGTGGAGGAGCTTCGCGAGGAGCGAAAGCTTAAAGAAGGAAGGAGATGAAGAATATGATAGATTTCCTTTCTATTGTACTTTATATTTTGTTTCTTTTGTTGCTCTTTATTTCTTAGATTCTTGTTAAAGAGCCTCAAAGTACCCTAACAGTAGTCCTAGGAACACTTGCACAAACCCTAGGATACTTAGATTTTCTATAGAGAACTTAGAAAACCCAAATAGGGTTCAGACAGCCTTATCAGACGTCCAATCTGGAAATCAAACGTCTGATAGTGACTTTTAAGACGTCTGACTGTTTTATCAGACATCGAAAACATTTAGGTTGGACTTAATAGGTTCTGTCTGTTAGAATTAGACGTCCAGACCTTAGTCCAGACGTCTTAGGAGAAGTCTGATGTCTTTGCCAGAAGGCCAATAAGACGACCGTTGGCCTTAGCAACCTATTATTAGAGAGTTAACGTTAGTCTGACATTTTATTAGTTTTTAAACGTCCGTAGTGATTCCCAGACATCTGATAAATAGCCGTTGAGCCTCGTTAGTCGCCAAATCACCTGTGTCAGATCTCATAGCCGTTAAACTCTCTTGGAAATTTATACTCGCTATTAACTTAGTTTCCAGACGTCCAGATCCTGTGCCAGACGACTGATCTGTCGTCTGATCACTTAGACCTAGAACCCTGTTTAAGTCTGGACAAAAATAGGAAGGATACCCATCTAGAATTAGACGTGTGATCTTATGTCCATACGTCTTAAAAGACTTGTTTTGACGTCTGCTCTGATTCAACATCGTCCAAGAAGATCAACCTACCTAGACAAACAACTGACTCTAAAATCAAACGACAACCCAGACGTCTGACCTTAAGTCAAAACGTCTGATAACCCTGTCAGAGTCATGATTGATCTTGATTCCGACTTGATTTGCCTTGGATTTGCACCCAACGGCTATGGAAGCCTTCCAAGGCCTTCCAAAGCCTTCCTAGGCCCTCTATAAATAGAGGAGAACCCTTGCCTTGTATAAACACACCTTGCAAGAATATTTCCACTCATTTTGTGTCAAATTGAAGTAGAAGAAGCACTTGCTCTCAAAGGCTAGTTCCACATCCGAGAGCCTCATCCAATTTGCGCACCCGCTCTCCCTTCGCGATTAAGAAAGAGACAAAGCACCGTTGCGTGGTTCACGCACCTGCATCATCGATTCGACGCACTTCCAAGCAAAGGGAAGTTTCTTTACCTATAGTAGATAGGTTTATTTTGTGGCTCTATAAGTTGTTGTAATCTTTACTTTGTTATTTGGTTGGGCATTCGCGTTGCGAATTCCTATCTCCATCGAGGGACAAAATCCTTCTCGTGAAGAGAAGGGGTTTGAGGCACACTACCCTCATTCAAAGTGGTGTTGTTGTAAGAGGTTGAATCACTCTCGTTTAAGTGATTCAGTTAGTGGATTTGATCGACTAGGTCGATCGGAAAATCCTAAGTCGAGAGACTTAGGTGGTAGTTTTCACCCGGGTTGGGTTTCCACCTAAAAATAATTGTGACTTTTGTGAGATTGCATATTTTGTGAGATTGTTATCTTTTTATTCTGCATTTTTTACATCACACACATCTCACCCCCTCGAAGTAGGGAATTACAAAGTCCTCCGGTGAGGGAATTGGCAGCGAAGAATAGGTCGAAAAGGGCCGAGCTTTGGTCAGCTACCATCGGAAGAAGACGAGGAGGAGGACGGTGCTTCCAATTTGACCGTTGGATGCACGGACAAGGGAGGGGGAGAGAGCCACTAGAGCTGCGGCAGAGGTGGCCAGAGTTTGAGGAGGAAGAAGCATTTGTGGCTGGAATTGGGCTTCAATTTGATCTAGGATCTTCGGGGAGTTTAAATAGAGGGGAATCAGACCCTCAAAATTTCGCACGTTTGCTTGCGAGTTTGGAAACCTAAACTCCTAATTTTTCTCAGGCTTCTCCAAAGCTCTATGATCCATCTTAGGATTTAGGACTGAGCTCAATTGCTAGGGAATCTCCTAAAGATCATTCCCTCCAATTTTGGAGGGAATTGATTGACAAATCAAGGAGAAAACCTTGATTGAAACTTGGCGGTTTGGGTTTGATCTATTCAGACCTAATCATGGTGATAGGGGTATTTTTGCAAGAATGAAGATAAACTTAGAAACTTGATTGCAATAATATTGAAAGTTAGGGGCATAGGTGTGAATAATAGAGATTTTAGGGACCGAATTGCAAACTAGGTCAAGATGGACTCTGATTGGGCCAAAATTCTGTCCTTAACCTAATTTGGGCCTAAGAAATCTAATGGTGAACTTGGATTTGAGTTTTGAACACGTTTGACTGGGTAAATTGTAGAGAAGCTCAAATCAGGGCAAATACCCGTCTGAATCTCTATTCTAGGTCAAAATGGCTTCAGATGGTCAAACCAAAGGTACTAATCCTCTTAGAATATTTTTTTATAAATTTTAGGAGGTTTAGATGAATTTTATCCTAACCAAAACCTCTTCAATTTAAGTAGGGCTAATAATTAAGGTTTTGTGTACTGTTTTGGTTCTCGAAATTCGTGAAACCCTATTTCTATTAGTGTGGACCTACTTTTTAGTCTTTAATGCTCAATTGACCTTTAATTAACCCCTGGGTGATCCCGTGGTTACTCTGCATTCATGGTGTGCTGTTACAACTGTAGATTTGACCCTATTTATTGTTTTCTCCTTGAAACAGATCTGAATGGAATTGCGGTTCTCAGGAGATCATTCAGGAGTATTTATTTTTTGATTTCAACTAATTCAAGCTAGTTATGGAGAATGATGGTGTTACCATAAGTGATGTCTACAAAAATTATGAGCTTAGTCGGAGCTCTATGTTCCAAATCATGGCATGAAATTTGGTGCAAATAGAAGGGGATCCTCTTGTGATCAATCCCTTCAATTTTGGAGGGATTTCGTTGAGATTTGGAGGAGAAATCCTCAGATGAAATCCAACAGGTTTAGGTCAAGAGTTGCTGCTAGACTTGCCCTCTTTGGCACGTTGAAAAAGAAGGAGAAGGACCCATTTGCAATACAAATCAAAACTTAGGGGCATTTATGCAATAAATAGAGGCACATGGGTAAAAATGCAAACTAGGTCAAGATGAACTCTGATTGGGCTCAAAATTTGGGGTTAAAATAATTTGGACCCAAGAAATCTAGTGGTGACCTTGGATTTGGGTTTTGAAATAGTTTGATTGGGTAAATTACATAGAAGCCCAAAATAGATTAAATTCCCGCTTAAGTTTCTATTTTTGGTCAAGATGGGTTGCTTTGGTCAAAGTGAAAGTTATAAACCTCTTTGAATATTTTTAAATGATTTTTAGGAGGTTTATATTATATTTATTTCCACCAAAACTTGTTTAATTGAAGTGAGGCTGTAATTAGGATTTTTATTAATAAAATTAATCCTCAAAACTCAGAAAACCCTGATTCAGTCAGCTCAGGCCTAGTTCTTGGGAAATTAAGCTCATTTGAACTTAGATTAAGCCTTAGTTAAACCCATAGTTAGTCTGAAATTGTGATTAGGGGTAAAAACAACAGAATTAATGGAGTTATGATCTTTTGATGAATATCAAGGAGCATTTATCACTTTATTTTGGCTAATTTAAACTAATTATGACAGATGATGGTGTTACCATTAGGTGGGAAGAGAGAAGGCATGGGAGAGGAGGTCGATTAGCAAATGTCTTTAAGGTAAGGGTTTGATTCTCATAAATGGGTTAAACAGTCTCTGATTTCCGTGAAACATAAACCGTCAGCATCGTTACGAGATAAGGAATCTAATAAAATTTACGGATTTTGAATCCAAGGTCATGTGCATATGTGATTCCCTAAGTGAGTTGTATAGAAGTTTGTACGAGCTTGCATTTTACAAGGTGTTCCAACTTGACCCAACCCTAATGGATACCAAGACGACGCGATCGACTTTGAAATGACTCAAAACTCAGATTTTGGGGCATTACTAATATAACATTCTTAAAGGGAGTTTTTGATAAGGCTGCTTAATTATGCTAGTTTTGAGTCATCACTTGCATTAGGATTAAGTCATCTTGTTAATAATTGCATGTATGCATTATAGAATCTGGTTTTGCATAATTGAACCTAATTACTTCTTGACTATTAGTTTAAGGCTCTTTCTATTTTATGTAGGTGTGCCTTGGGTGAATTTAGATAGATGGTTAATTCAACCTAAAACCCTAACCTACATGGGCCAATTTTATCAAGGCCACCTAATTAAACCTTTCACCTAGCTTAATTAGCCAATATCCAATTAGTCCAACCAACCTAACCCTCCAACACTAGGTCCATGCCACCTTATGTTTAATCCTAGCCCTCCATCATAAAGTGCATCGATCCTAGCCCTCTACCATAAGTCTACGACACCTTAGTTGCAACCCTAAAACCTATCCCTTTATATCCTAAAGCCATGGCTACACAGCCCCTCCTATCATAGACATCCATCCTTCCAAGCCTCATCACCACTCTCCATTTCCCTTGATCCAAGGCACCCTCCACCAACCAATTATAGCAAGGCTCCTCTTTTATAGAAGGACCCCAAATCCCATGCCACCTAAGGCCTTTGGCTCCATTCTTTTCCCAACTCTATTCCTCCATAAACCTCACATCCTTCACTCCTCCATCTATTCCTTATTCGACCATCCCTTCCACCTTCACAAACCTTAATCTCCATTAGAACCCTAGGATCTCCATCTCCCCATGATCATCTACCTCAAGATCTCTCTGTCTCCATCTCCTCAAACATCTCCACTTCTCCAGTTTCTTCCTCCCATTCCTCTTCATGTGGACTTCATCCCGGAGGTCATCAGTAGAACTCTCCACCCTCGCTATACACTCTCAGCTCTTCGCTTTCCATTCTTCACCTGAGATTCTTTCTTCTCCTTTTTCTTCTTCTTATTTTTATTCTTTGTGTTTCTTTAGATAAACTTTGTTGGTGCCAGAGCACCATGATCGTTTATTTTGATGATAACAAAATAGTTGTTCTTTAACATTTGCTTTTAAGTCCTAGTTTTCAGGTCAAATTATAAATGGATACAAGTGTAAAGATAGAGCTCAAGTTCGCATCCATGGTAGATTGGAGGAGCATGACGGAAGAGAAGTAGCCTTCGCTTAGAGCGAGAGCTTGAAGAAATCAAATGAAGAATATGATAGATTTCCTTTCTTGTTCATCTTGTACTTTGTTTTTGTTTCTTTTGTCGCTCTTTATTTCTATCTTAGATTACTTGTTAAGGAGCCTCAAAGTATCCTTACAGTAGTCCTAGGAGCAGTTGCACAACCCTAGGATACTTAGGTTTTCAGTAGAAAACTTAGAAAACCAAAATAAGGTTCAGATAGCCTGATCAGATGTCCAATATGGAGATCAGACGTCTGAACTTGACTTTTAAGACGTCTGACTGTTGACTCAAATGTCCAATAACTTAGGCTGGACTTAGTAGGTTCTGTCTGTTGAAATCAGACGTCCAGCCATTAGTCCAAACGTCTTAGCAGACGTTTGATGAATGTGTCAGATGTCCAATTAGTGGACTGTGAGCTTCACAAGCAATTCTTTGAGGATTAATGTTAATCTGACCTTTAGGCTTCTGTCAGACATCCGTAGAGGACCTCAAATGTCTGATAAGTGACCATTGAGCCTCGTTTGAGCGAAAATCACATTTGTCAGATAATCTAGCCGTTAACCTCTCTTGGGAATCCATTCCTACACTTAAATAGGTTTCTAGATGTCCAGACCTAGTTCTAGACGTCCTATATGTCATCCGATTAATTCATACTAGAACCCTGTTTAGGTCTGAACCAAGTCAGGCAGGAAACCCGCCTAAAATCAAACGTCTGATTTAGTTTCTAGACGTCTTAAGTGTGACTTCCAGACGTCTGATATTTGTCCTAAACGTCTGATGACCCAATCAGAATCATTAATGATTCTGATTGTGGCTTATTTTGCCTTGGGATAATCCTAAATGGCTATGGAAGCCTTCCAAGGCCTTCCAAAGCCTTCTTAGGCCCTCTATGAATAGAGGAGAACCCTTGCCTTATTAACACACACCTTGCAAGAATCTTTCCACTCATATTGTGTCAAATTTGATCCTTAGAAGAGATTAAGCTCTCACAAGCTCTAGTCCACACTTGAGAGCTTCTTCATCATCGTGCACCCGCTCTCCCACCGACGTTACGAGAGCGTTATTGTACCATTACGTGGATCACACACCCGTGCCAAGCTGATGCACTTCTATCTAAGGGAAGTTATTATTTTCCTATGGAAGCTAGTATTATTCTCTTTACTTTGTGGCTCTATAGGATATTTGTACTTATTTTAGTTCGAGTATTCGCTTTGCAAATTCCTGTCTCCTTTGCGAGACAAAAACCTTCTCGTGAAGAGGAGTTTGAGGAATGTTACCCTCGTACTTGTAGCGTGGTTGTAATTAAGGTTGTACTACCCTCATTAAAGTAGCACGTTAGTGGATATGATCGACTTGGTCGATCGGGAAATCCTGAACCGAGAGGTTTAGGTGGTGGTTTTTACCTAGGTTGGATTTCCACCTAAAAATCCTTGTGCCTTTGTGTGATTATGCATTTTTGTGAGATTCTCTATTTAATTCTGCATTTTATATTTCCTGTAAATCTCACCCCCTTCTGTAGGGAATTACAAACTTTCTAATACTTGCTTTCAATTTCTCTTGTAGTTCATGAACTAGTTCTATTCCAATAAAAGATTATGTTTTAATTCTAGCCTCTTTGCATGATATTCTTGTAGTAGTTTTGCTTATTTGCTTTCTTATATTAAGATGGGTTCCTGATTTTTTGCTTCAATTTTCATGCGTCAAAAAATTCTAAAAATAATATATTTTCTTTCTGAGTATTACACATAGCTATCGACCAAATTTCTTCCAAAAAGTCATTACAAATGAAAACTAACCCACATTTTACGTTAGGATCCTGATATTATCGTGATTTAGTCTGTGTTATTTCCTGAATTTATTCTGCATAGTATAGTTATCATATTTATGTAAAATTTTGTAGACATCTTATTTAAGTTGTAAAATAGTTCCAATAATTTTACTATAATTTTTGAATATTCAAAAAATTAGTTTCACACAATTTGCATTTAGGTCTTATTTGTTACAATTTAGTCCCTAATTTGACCTATCCTCAGCTTTTCCATTATTAAAAATGCCAAAAAAAATAAAACCCTAAAAACTACAATAATAGTAATTAGGATTAATTTAGGAATTAATTAGGCCCTATCCTTCCTCAAATGACTTGGACTCCCTATTTTAATTCAAATCTTTTGCGAGTTCAATTTTTACAAATTTAAAATAATTATGATTTCCAAGCTACAATGGCATGTCTAATCGATAGTGGATTTCAATGATTAGTCTTTGGCGTGAATTCTTTGGAGGAAATGCTTCTAGTTAATTTCTAGTAGCATACATTTTCATTTTGTTGCATTATGCCAACATATTTGCTTACAACACATTTGTCTTTTTTTGTCGTTGCATTTTTTGCAAGAGAATATTTGAGCTTTGGGCCAATCCTAACGGGCTGTAGGTAACTTTCTTTAACATTTAGGTTTGGCCATTTAAAAAAAAAAATCATATTTCTTCTAAGTTATGCATTTGAAAAAATAAAAACAAACAAAAAATATCTAATTTTGCTTATCTAGTAGTTAGTTTAGATTTTCCAACTTTCTTTTCACATATATATATAATTTGGACATATTTAGTTAGCTTGTTCTTGCTTTGAAAAAAAAAAAGTTAGTTTGTTTTATCTTGCTTATCTAGTAGTTAGTAGTATCCTGGTTTGTTTTATCCTTGTAAAAATAAGTATTTTGAAAATATATAAAAAAATTAAAATATTAAATAAAGAATTTTTTTTTAAAATAAAAGGCCTTGTATACTTGGTTGTTGCACCTTACTACACTTGCTAAATTAATCTTAAGGGCAACAACCCCTCTAACACCCATTACATTCGAAGAGCATGATTCCTGAGCCTTAAAAATTGAGTAGATGTGCCCTAAGAAGGATTTAACATCTTGATGCATTAAGATTAGGTTAAATCAAGTTGAGACATTGTCTACTTGGGCCAACTGATGACAAGATGAGACGGTGCGAGAACTACGTTATCCGTTTAGGGGAACCGCCGTGTAGATTTTCCTAGCTGGTTCTTCACATTTGGTCAGCCAAGTAATTCAAGGGTCGAGGAGATTTAATTTGACCCTAATTGTACTGGGGTTAGGTCCATTAGGGTTACATTGCAGGGCTTAGATATTGTGTGCTTGATTTGTTAGGGGCACTTCTCTCTCTTGTTCCCTTCTTATCCCCTCTATTATTCCAACACTAACACTCATGGATTTCAATTCTTATCCTTCATCCTTCACTTATCCCCAAAGTGATTCTAACCCTAGTCCTAATTGAGATCGATCTCATCTTCTAATTCAGATAAATCTACAACTGGTTGGGGAAGTCAAGGTCAAACGCCTTATCCTCCTCAAAATAATTCTTAATATAGGTCATCTCCCTCAAATGACTATTCTAATGTGACCTAAAACCAAGGAGGGTATCCAGGATCTTTTTATTCTGACTTTTCCAATCCTCAACTGATTAACCCATACCAACCCAATTCAAATCCAAATTATGCGTTCAATCCAAACCAAGCCCAAGGCCAATTTTTGGAACCTTAGCCAACTTTTAATGACAACCAAGGGGACCAATTCTTCGAGGATCAAGTTAGAATGATGCCTAGAAGATGTTAACAAAATGGAACCTCAATCCCCACTTATAAATATAGCATTGGAGTTCATAAGAACTCATAAGAAGAGGATGATTAAGCTGGCAGAATTGAAGAATCAAATTCGGGCTTTTAAAGTGGCAAGGGGAGGAAATAGTTGAGCTGAACCTGCATCACATGAACCTATTCCCCAACAGGAATTTTGGGATGATCAAGGGAATATCCCAATGACCTTAGCTCCAAATGACTATCAATTGCCCACTGAACCCCTAATTGAGTTTGATAGAGACATGTCTGTGGGGAATAGTAAAGAAACAAGTCCCATTGATCATTATGTAAGTTCTGGTGGCCATGAAATTGAGAATCGGGATGAAGATCAAGACCAAAATAAATCTGGATCACTTGGAGTAGAATTTAAAGGTTCCATCCCTTCTACTGTGGCAATTACGATCCTAGCTCATATACAAATGTTGTAGCATCTAGTTGGATATATCATGCATCATGAGCTTAATGTAGATGAATTTTACATGATTTAGAAGATAGGGACATTGAGAATTAAGATCATGAAGAGGAAATTAAGGAACTAATGATCCCTTCATTTGAGATCCAGGATCTTCACTACTACAAAAAGTAAAATTTGTAAAGGTTTGTTACGGAAGATTTTATAACCGTCGCTAATGGGTACCTTTAGGGATGGTTATCCAATGAATCATTGCCTAAAGCCTCCTCCCTCCTCCCCCTAACCAAAATTAACTTAGGGTAAGATTTAGCGATAGTTTTATAAATAACCGTCGCTAATGATTATTGGGGAGCACAGGGTTTTTGCATGCCATTCATGAATTATTTGGGGATTGGCGACGATTTCTTTAAAATCGTCGCCAAATGTGCAAGGAAAAAAAATATCGCTAAATGTGCATGGAAGAGTGCGCCCCTCCAAATTTTGATGTCCGTGGAAAATATAATTTAAATTCAATTAGCAATGGTTATGGCAAAAATCGTCTCCAAGTGCACCCCAATGATGTCATTTGGCGACGGTTTTGGCGACAATTTGAAAAAAATCGTTGCCCAATCTCGAGATATTTTGCCAGGTCGATCGACCTTCTCTTCTTCTCCTTTCTTCTTCTCCGATATGCACTTTCCTCCTCCGTAGCCACTGCTGACCTCCGTAGCCTCGCCGTGTCGTCGACCACGTCATCGTCATCGTCGTTGCCGTCACCCCCCCTTGTGCCCTCGAGGTAGTCGTCGTCATCAATATCTCCTCCTCCTCCTTCACCTTGACCTCGCCGCCCCCCCTTCATCTGTGCCGCCAACCCCCACAGGCCCCTCTGAGTCGTCGTCCCCCCTCTCCCCCACCTCCCTGCCATCCACCCTCCACCTCCCTACAGCACCCCAACCCGTTTTTGTTTAAATTTAAATTAATTGTATGTTTTAGTTCTTTTGTAAATGAGTTTTAATTATATTTGTTTGCAATATGAAATCAAGTGTAAATTATTGATGAATTAATTTTGCATGTTAATTAATTGGATGTAAAGTAATTTGCATGGAAATTAAATTTTGACAAATTTGCATGCAATTTATTGATTTAGTTGTTAGGAATTTGTATGAAAATTTTTAATTAAATAGTTATTTGATTTATATGTTAAATGTTAATGTGGGGTGTGTGATAAACACCAGTTTATCATCATTCTTTTACATTAAAACAATCTTAGCTCATAGGGTTTTGCTTCGCAAACGGGTTTTTTGGGTTGCATTTAGTCATAAATTAGGTTAAGCATGCATTGCATTTTTTATTGTCTTTTTAATGTGTTTTTGTGAGTGTTCGGGATAAACAGATTAATAGATCCCTAAAACCCTAGCACTCAGGAAGGCAACAGATGAAGGAGAAGCTCACCATAGCTGGAACTTAGCTTGATCCAGCTCACCATAGCTGGAATCCAGCTCACTTGGACTAGGATTCCCTCATCCTAGCTCCATTCAGCTCATCTCAGCTGAATGGTAGCTCAAGAGAGCTCATCTTAGCTCATCCAAGCTCAGATTAGCTTAGATCCAGCTCAACTTAGCTAAGTCTAGCTTATCTCATCTCCCATGAGTTCACAGGGAGCTTTAGCTAGCTTAGTTGAGTTGACTGGAGTTCACCTCAGCTCAGGACCAGCCTGATCTAGCTCCACTCAACTCCAGCCAGCTGAAGATGAATTCATTCCAGCTCAGGAAGCTCAAGTCCAGCTCCCGAGGACTCAGCTTAGCTCAACTTAGTTTAGCTAAGCTACCTTAGCTGCCTCAACCAGCTCAATCCTCTCCAGGAGCACCAGGCCCAGCTCACCTCAGCTCCATTCAGTAGAAACCAGCTCCCTTTAGCTTGGCTTAGCAGCTAGCAAAAGAACTAGCAAGCTAAGCCAGCTAGAGTAGCCTCATGTTGACCTCTTCAGTAGCTGCCAGCTCCAATTCAGCTCCAGATTCTTCATATCCAGCTCCTCTCCTCAAACCCTAAGCTCCACATGCCTACTCCTCCACTCCACTACTAGCTAAGCTAGCTTAGTGTAGCTTAGCTAGCATCTAGATCCTTGGCCATCCATCAGCCATAACTTAACCCTAGCTAGCTCCATTTACTAAGTGAACTCAAGACCACCAAGCAAGCTCCACTTCTACTCAAGTTGGCACCACCTTCTTCACCATCCTTCACCCCTCAATCACCACCAAAAGAAACCTAGATGTTGGCTCCAAAACCACCCTAACCACCCCCCTTTTTGGCGCCAACTTCACCTCCCTTATCCACCCTACACATAACCCTTCCAAGCCACATCCACCATCCACCTCAACCCCCTTCTAGAATCCTAGAAGTTGGCGCCAACCCATGGCACCTCTCCATGGTTGGCGCCATTTTTAGGTGTCCTTTGGCCACCCATAACTACCCCCCTTACATCCCTTAGGTGGCGCCAACTCCCCTTAGCCCTAGGATCACCTAACCACCCTCATCTTCCCATCTTAGCCATCCATCTCAAGAGTCACCTTAACCCTCCCATCCTACCCTATAAAAAGACCAACACCCACCACCATACAATCCATCTTTGGCTAGCAAAATACCTCTTATATTCTACCTATAGCTCACGGCCAAGAGAGAAGAAGAAGAAGAAGAAGAAGAAGAAGAAGAAGAAGAAGAAGAAGAAGAAGATTAAGGGGACACTTTGTCCCCTTGGTGTCTTCCCCTCTTCCCTTCTCTTTTGTCCCTATGCCAGCCAAAGGAGAAGTCAAGCAAGGAAGACCTTTGGAGGAGGTCTTGAGGGTGGTATACAACCATCCTTGGAGAAGAGGTTAGAGGTGGTCCACGCCACCTTGGAGGAAAGCCTTGGCACGCCCCCCTACTTTAGGGTTTGCCAACGAAGCTACACCTTGAAGAATTTTGAAAGGAGAAGGAGGAGCTCTTTTTGATTGCAGGAGCAGCCACAATTGGAGCAGGAGCCTCGCCATCTTCACCATCATTTTAGAGGATTTTTGTGTTTTCATTACATTCATTTTTAATTCTAGTAGTTTACGCATTCTTCTACTAGATTCTTGAAAAATAATTCCTCAATTTTATACAAGTTACCTTCATTAGATTTGTTTTGTCTTGATTATAATTTAAATTTCCCTTTTGTTCACTCACTTCCCTCCCTCTCTAATTACCCTAGGCCTTCACGTGCCTAGGGTGAGCTTAGAAGGAAGGTAGCTCTTGTCACTTAAGGTTACTATCAGGAGTAGTTTTCATCAACTCGAAATCCTTGTTATTTCAAATTAAAAAAATGTTATATTGAAAAAAAAGCACAAAAAGAAAGGTGAATTCCATTTTCGAAGCAAGAGATTTAATTTTTGCAAACTTGCCTCTTTGGACGATCCTAGATATCCCACTATCTAGGTTATAAATTTTAAGTGTTTGTGATTTGGCTTGTTACAATAACTTAAAAACCCATTTTTAGAAATCACACCAAATTTCGCATCACTTTTTGGGCTTTTCTTATTCATTCTTTCTCTTGCTTGAAGTGGATCTCATCCCCTTCTCTTTCTTTTCTCTTGTGTGTGTAGGTATTGCAGGAAGAAAGTGGGAATTTGGAAGCAAAAGCCCAAAGTTCCGTTTATTCCCACGGATTTTCAGGTTAGTTTCTTCTCTCTTGTCACACATAATCTAAAAGACTACCAAAATATACTAAACTTGGCTTTTAGGACCCTAAACAACTTAATTAAGTGGAGTGGTGCATTTTAAAACTCATTGATTGCTTGTTTGCACCATTAACACCACCCTATTTTAAGTATTGGTGTTCTGCTTTTTCGGATCCAGACTTCTGTTTGGATTTGAAAAATCAATTTCTATCACCACAAGATTCTTAAAATCTTGTAATTTTACATAAAGGTTCTAAATCAAGTTGGGAAGATCTGTTCCAAATTTCAGATTAATTGGATTTTTATTTAATTTTTAATCACACCCTCTAATCTTTTTATTTTGCTACTGTTCATGAATTTTTAGAATTTTTATATGCATATAATTTTTGTGAAATTTAGCTTTATGAAATTCTTGTAAAATTCTACACAACATATAAAATCACTAAAATTTTCTGAGGTCGATGATAATATTGAAAAGTCCAAACTACCCACAGGTATCATTTCTGGACTTTGACATCAGCAGAAATAAAAATTCAAAACAATTATCAAACAAATTCCTAAAATCTCAAAAAAATATCTTCTGGAATCCTTGTTTGATTCTCTACAAAGTAGTGGTGTTGTTTGAATTATTTGGACTACTACTTAATACAGAAAGCCTAAAAACAACTCATTGGTAGTTAAATTTCTATCTTAGGATCAATTGGATTAGGGTTTCTTTTCATTTTTAGAGAAAAAACAACCAAAAGGAAACATATCCTCACCCATACAACTTGATTTCCTCTTGTTTGTGAAATCTCAAACTTGTTTGAAAACTTAAAAAGAAAACCCTAAAAATACACTAAGTTAAATACAATCCTAAAAGACAAAAAATACAAAGAAAATTGTGTGACAACTTATTTTTATTTGGAACCACTTTCCAATTCCTGCACACACATTAAAAATTGAAATAACAAGGCAATAACCCAATCAACACCCTCCACATTCCGTATGCACTTTAGTATCCTAGACCTAACTAAAATTCGTAGCAACTTGACCCCTAAGGTTTCATCAACTTAGGCTTGCTATATAGGTTTTAAGTTTTCTATAGTTAATACTAATTCTGTGATCTATATCTGGTGTTCAGGCTGAGGGGTCGTGTCAAACGACTAGGTGTGGGTTTGTACAAGCACCTAGGGATTTTCATGGGAAATGCTTGGGTCCAAAACTCCCCTTAAGCAACTTGGCTAGATATGTTGACAGAACGAGTATTCACTGTTGATTACTTATTTACTAAGTAGACCAAGTCTTAGGTTAAATTTTTTTTAGGGAGTTACACTTAAGTTAGGTCTAGAATTTGTTGTTTGAATTGCACACTTTCTCTCATCTCTTTCTCTTCTCCTCCCCTTCAATTCTTCCAAAACAGTGCATGCACGGGTGAAGGTCCCAAAAACCACATCTTGAGGGACCATCTGATTTTGCCCCTCGCACCAGAAAATCTTTATTTTCTTCTCCCACCTCTTCTAAAAAAATGGAAAACCCAGGAAACCGACAAAAAAATTCTGCTTCCGCTTCTAACCCATCAGCCAACCCACAAGTTGACTTCCCCATCCCTCACCTCCCTCATCTAGAGCAACCAGAAATTCCTACAGGGCTAGGTGACCCTCCAATCCTAACTCAAAATACAAACCTCTTTGCCTTGATGGTCGACCATTTGGTTCGGTTGCAACAAAATCAAGAGGATTTGGCTAGAATTGTAACGAACCTAGCTAACCAAGGGCAAAACCCACCACCCCGCCAACAGCCTGTTGTTTCTCTTAAGAATTTCTATGATTCTTCCAATTATGAGGAAAGATCCGAGGTGGTCATACCACAAGGGGATTTCGAGATCAAACCAGCCATTCTATATCTTATCAAGCATTTTCATGGTCTTCCAAGAGAGGACCCTTTTTGTCATCTCGAGGAATTAACTGTCCTCACTCAAACCACTCGTTCCCGCAATGTGTAGGAAGACATGTGGTTGATGAGCCTTTTTCCTCTCTCTCTAAAAGATAAAGCTTCACATTGGTTTAGAACGGTTGGGCGCCCGCTTACCACCTGGCCCCAATTAAAGAGTGCTTTTCTAAAGAAATTTTTCCCGATCGGTCGAACTAACGCTTTAAGAAGATCCATAATGACCTTTCAACAAAAAATTGGTGAACCCCTCCATGAAGCCTAGGAAAGATTCCAAGAACTTTTAAGAAGTTGTCCCCACCATGAAATTCCGCAATGGCAGTTAGTGCAGATCTTCTATCATGGATTAGAAGATCAATTGAAGCGATTTGTGGATGCCTCATGAAGGGGCAATTTCCTTAATAAAGATGCCGAAAGTGTCTATCTCCTCTTGGAAGAAATGAGTGAAAACTCATTGAATATGACTTCAATGGACACTTTTGGTAGAACACAAAACCCCAGACACGGAGTCAATGAAATTGACTCCAAATCCACCTCTGTTCGAGTCACTCAGGATGATTTATATATGTTAGCTCAACAACTGGACCAGATGCTAATTCACCAGAAAAAAATGGAAGAAAAGCTCACAAAAAAATAAGCTCCACACTTTAACTCTCCACACTAACACTCCACAACTTCTTCGAAGAGAAAATCTGTACAATATTGATGCCACACCTGCTGGTCAGCAATTTCTAGCTGATTTCCCATAAGAATTGACTGGGAATTTTGATTATTTGAATCAAAATATTCCTGATCCCACCACGGAAAATATTTATGCTCTCCAGGAGAAATTTAGAAAGCCCTCCAACACTTACAATCAAAACTGGAGGATCAACCCGAATCACCCCTGGAAAAACCTGAACCTGATTCCTTATCTCAAACAAAATCATTTTGGGAATTATGGGCAACCTGCATATTAACCTGGACCATCCCAGGAAGATATCAATACTTAGGTCATGAAAACTCTACAAGGTATGCAGAATCAAATGACAAAAGTAACCCGCATGATTACCAACTTGCAATACCAAGTTAAGGTTACTCCTGATCATTGACCTATTGGGAATTTACCTTCCCAACCCATGCCCAACCCGAATAATCAAAGGAATCAGTTCCAAGGTGGACATCCCAGTCAACCCATTCAACCAGCACCTCAGCATCCTCCGGGTTTCAATAACAGCCAGGCTTCTCGTCCTCATCCTAGAAACAACTAGACTGCAAATGCAGTTACTTTGAGGAATGGGAAAATCACTCAAGACGCCCTGCCTATTAAAGAAACTCATTACAATAAAAAATAGATCAACTCTTCCCCATCATCCTCTAACATTGTTCAGGAACCTAATAATGCAAAACAGGGAAACCCTGCACCATTTCCATAAGCCCTCCATTCTTCACAAAATAAGAAAAAGAAGAAATCTGAGTCCACTGATAAGGAATTAATGGATTTATTTGGGCAAGTTGAAATTAACATCCCTCTCCTAGATGCCATAAAATACATCCCTGCCTACGCAAAATTTCTAAAAGATTTGTGTACCCCAAAAAGGCAACCCAGAAATTTAGGAAAGGTAATCCTTCCCGAGACAGTTAGCTCAATTGTGCAGAGTCGACTGCCTCTTAAGAGAAAAGATCCAGGTGCCCCCTTGATTCAAGTTATCATTAATAATTCTTCTTTTGATCGTGCATTGTTGGATCTCGGTGCCTCAATTAATCTTATCCCCACAATTATTTTTAAGGAATTTAAGATCGGTGAATTAAAGCTTGTTGAGGTTACTCTTCAATTAGCTGACCGATCTATAATTAAACCAAGGGGAATTGTTGAGGATGTTCTTGTCCTGGACATAGAGGTACCGGAAGCATTAAAGTTTGCCCCTATAATTCTTGGAAGACCATTCTTAGTCACCACCTGCGCAAATATTGATTGTGATTTTGGTAAAATGAAGATCATGTGTGACGATGAATCTGTAACCCTATATTTTCCAAGCTTCTAGGAGGTTCCAAGAACTTGATTTCTTTGATGACTCAGATTCAGAAATAGAAAATATCGTGGAGGAAACTTTGCATATTTCACATTTAGGTTCCTATTTTGCCATTAACACAGTTCCTGAATAATTCACTTCTTCTCACCCTTCCACCCTAACCACACATTCAGCTAACACTCCAGCTGACCCTTTCACTCTCACTTCACCACTAACACAAAATGCAAAAATTCTTTCGGAGCTGGGCCCATAATTGGAATTAAAACCCTTGCCTGACTCCCTTAAATATGTTTTCCTGGGTCCAAATCAGACCCTGGCCCTGATTATAAATTCTGGACTTACTAGGGCACAAGAACACAAACTTCTTTAGGTTTTGAGTAAATATAGAAAAGCTATTGGTTGGACCCTTTCTAATATTCATCCATCCGACTGTACACATCGTATATATTTAGAGGACGACTCTCGCCCCTCCCTCCAACCACAAAGGCGCTTGAACCCTAATATGTAGGAGGTGGTAAAAAAGGAGATTATTAAGTGGCTTGATGCCAATATCATCTACCCCATTTCTGACAGCTCCTGGGTTAGTCCAACACAAGTTGTGCCCAAAAAGGTTGGACTAACAGTTGTTACCAATGACAATGGGGAGAATATAGCCACTCGAACCGCCTCTTCTTGGCGTGTGTGTATTGATTATAGAAAATTAAACACCGCCACCAAGAAGGACCATTTTTTGCTCCCCTTTATTGATCAAATCTTGGAGCGATTAGCCAGACGGGATTTTTATTATTTTCTGGACGGTTATTTCGACTATAATCAGGTAGCGGTTCATCCTGAGGATCAGAACAAAACAACTTTCACCTACCCTTTCGGAACCTTTGCTTTCCAAAGAATG
The DNA here is from genome assembly GCA_037157565.1 of Thalassia testudinum. Classification (NCBI taxonomy): domain Eukaryota; kingdom Viridiplantae; phylum Streptophyta; class Magnoliopsida; order Alismatales; family Hydrocharitaceae; genus Thalassia; species Thalassia testudinum. The sequence continues at coordinate 13,949,127 of JAZHRO010000067.1, read as the reverse complement.
CCCTTCGGTCTTTGCAACGCACCTGCGACTTTTCAAAGGTGTATGCTTGCAATATTTTCAAACCTGGTAGGTGAATGCTTAGAAGTCTTTATGGATGACTTCTCTATTTTTGGAGATTCTTTTGACCACTGTCTCAAGAACCTTGAAAGAATGCTCCAAAAATGCATAGAAGTCAATCTGGTCTTCAGTTGGAAAAAAAGTCATTTCATTGTCCAGGAAGGTATTGTCTTGGGCCATGTTATTTCAAAACAAGGAATTACGGTAGATAAAGCAAAAATAGATGCTATATCTAAGCTCCCACCGCCCACTATTGTAAAATAGATCAGATCCTTTTTGGGTCATGTGGGTTTCTACCGTAAATTCATAAAAAATTTTTCCCAAATCTCCAAGCCCTTAAGTCAGCTTCTTACTAAAGATCAGCCATTCAATTTTAATGATAAATGGCTGGAGAGTTTTTTGAGGTTGAAGAAGGAAGTTACTGAGGCACCAATTTTGCAGGGACCTGATTGGAATAGTCCCTTTGAATTAATGATAGACGCCTCAGATTTTGCTGTGGGGGTTGTTCTAGGGCAAAGAATTAGCAAGAAGCCCTTTGTGATCTATTATGCTAGCAAAACTCTTGATGACGCACAACGGAATTACATAGTTACTAAAAAAGAACTTCTTGCCATTGTATTTGCCTTAGAAAACTTTAGATCTTATCTTTTGGGGTCACTTGTCACTATATATACCGACCACTCAGCACTTAAATATTTGCTAACAAAAAAAGATGCGAAACCCCTCCTTATCCGTTGGATCCTGCTGCTCCAGGAATTTGACCTGGAAATCAAGGATAAGGCAGGATCGCAAAATGTAGTGGCCGACCATCTCTCTCGTCTTACGACGAATGACATAATGACCCCACCTGATCAATTTCCTGATAAAAGTATTTTAGCTGCCACCACCCTCCCTTGGTTTGTGCCCATCGTAAACTATTTAGCAACAAAACGAATCGTTGCTGATTAGCCTAAAACAAAAAGGGATAAGTTCTTTGCTGACATTAAATACTAATTTTGGGAGGAGCTCGACCTTTTCCGAATTTGTGCCGACCAGGTCATTCGACGATGTGTCCCTGATTATGAAATCCATGATATTCTGACACATTGTCATTCAATGGCCTGTGGTGGACATTTTTCGGGCAAGAAAACTGTAGCTAAAATCCTTAATGCGGGATTCTTTTGGCCCAGCTTGCACAAAGATGCTCATAATTTTGTTTGGTCCTGTGTGCGTTGCCAGAGCATCGGCAACATGACTCAAAAGGATATGATGCCCCTTAATCCTATTTTAGAGGTTGAAATTTTTGATGTATGGGGCATCGACTTCATGGGACCATTCATCAACTCTGGTGGGTATTTATATATACTAGTCACAGTCGACTATGTCTCTAAGTAGATATAAGCAATACCCACCCGCACTAGTGATCACCGTGTGGTTGTCGAATTTCTTAAGAAGAATATTTTCTCAAGATTCGGCATTCCAAAGACCATAATTAGTGACGGAGGCTCACATTTCACTCATTCACAATTCCGTCACCTTCTTTCTAAATATGGGGTTAATCATAAAATTTTCACGCCTTATCACCCCTAAACAAATGGCCAGGCAGAAGTTTCTAACCGGGAAATCAAAAATATTTTACAAAAGATGGTTAGGCCTGACTGTAAAGACTGGTCCACCAAATTGGACAACGCTTTATGAGCCTACCGTACCGCTTTTAAAACCCCGCTTAGCATGTCTCCCTTCCGTCTGATTTTTTGGAAAGCATGCCATCTCCCGGTAGAATTAGAACATAGGGCCTTTTAGGCAATAAAATAATTAAACATGGATTTATCTGACACTGGTAACCATAGAAAACTACAATTAACTGAATTGGAAGACTTACGTAATTTTTCCTATGAAAATCCAAGGATTTATAAAGACTGAACAAAGAAATTTCATGATAAATACATTGTTCGGAAATGCTTTGACGTTAATCAACGCGTTTGTCTTTTTGATGCTAGATTACGTCTTTCTCCTAGCAAATTAAAATCCAAATGGACTGGCCCCTTTATTGTCCTCAAAAGTTATCCGTACGGTGCTATTGATATTTTTGATCCTAAAACTAATACAGCATTTCAAGTCAACGACCAACATTTAAAGCCCTATTTTGATCATACCCCTAATCTTCCGTCTGAATCCTTCAATTTCACTGAACCAACCACTGTTGATCACTAATGCACACTATGCCCGGCTAAATGGCACAAAAGATAGCACTGGATGGGAGGTAACCCATCATTTTCTTTCTTTTCTTTTCCCCAGGTTTTGACTATCCTAAATTCGACCGCCTTTTACTACAATAATCCCTCTTTCCTTCCTATTGCATGAGGACATTGCATATCTTAAGCATGAGGGGGTGTTTTTAAAATTTTGACGATCGAATTAGGATTTTCAAAACCTAAAAACATGCATTTTTTTTTTAGTCATCTTTATTTTCTAGCATGCATACCCGAAAATATATAAATTTTGAAAACTTGTTGAGGAAAAATTTTGAAATCTAGACTAAGGTTGAAAAAAATCACTTTTGGTACAATGGGATTTAATCTTTAACAAACTAGGGATGAGGATATGGATCTGATCATTAGAATCTCAGGATTTATATTTAGACTAGATCAGATATCCTTTTCCAAAATTCCACCTGAACTCATGATAGTTCAGGTGACTTGATCCTCTCTTGTAATATGGAAGTATCTGGCTTAGTTTCTGATTCAAAAACTTAGGTTTCTTGCGAAACTTCCTATGTCAAATTTCACAAACAAGCCAACACCTAAAAATCACTAAAAATTAGAAAAAAACCCCCTTGTTTGGACTTAGTAAAAAGTCTGAAGCATATCATTGGTTTGAGTTCCCACCGTCGAGAAGGACAAAAATGCCTCCTTTGAAGATGTGATGTCAACATGTTACCGCCTCGGTGCTGCTGCATGTCTATATTTCATATCTTTAAACAGAGCATTAAAGCGGATTTTAGCAGCTCAAGTGTCTTGGACAGTGCTCTACCTATAGTATCGGAGCAAGAACTTGAGTTTGCTTGGAGGGCCCCTATACACCGCATTGTGTCTTGGGGTTGTGAGCTCCTGGGTGGTGTCATAGACAGTGCTATCACAAAGTACTGGCGCCAAAGCCCCCTCGAGGATTGGTGACGAGAATGATGATCCCGACACATCTGTTGTAAGACTAAGCTAGAAATAAGCTTTGGGGACAAAAAAAAAAGTTTTAAACCAAAAACACGCCCTTATAAATGTTGGCTTTTCACAAGCATGGACAGAAGGTTTGAAAGGTTATTGCAAGTTGCGAATAAGATTCAAAAGCCAAAAAAATCCTAAAAATAAAAATTTCAAGTCATCTGAATTAATAAGAAGTTAATTTGTGAATTTTCTGGAGGATATATTGATTCCGTTTTGTCTAAGTTTTGGATCCAAAAATAAATCTTGATGTTTATCTTTAACAAATCCTGTACCTCCTATGTTTAAACCAACCAGGGTCCTATAGTCTCTTTTTCCTCAAAAGTGAAAAAAATTAGATTTGCCAAAAATTTCGTTTCGTAAAAATTAAAGTTTTGCTAAGAGATTAGCAAAAGATAAGCATGGGGGTGTGATAAATGCTAGTTTATCATCATTCTTTTGCATTAAAACAATCCTAGCTCTTAGGATTTTACTTCGCAAATGGATTTTTTGGGTTGCATTTAGTCATAAATTAAGTTAGGCATGCATTGCATTTTTTATCATCTTTTTAATGTATTTTTGTGAGTGTTAGGGATAAACAGATTAACAGATCCCTAGAACCCTAGCACTCAGGAAGAAAACAGATAAAGGTGAAGCTCACCATAGTTGGAACTCAGCTTGATCCAGTTCACCATAGTTGGAATCCAGCTCACTTGGACTAGGGTTAGCTCATCCTAGCTCCATTCAGCTCATCTCAACTGAATGGCAGCTCAAGTGAGCTCATCTTAGCTCATCCTAGCTCAGATCAACTCAGATCCAGCTCAACTTAGCTCAGTCTAGCTTATCTCATCTCCCATGAGTTCACAGGGAGCTTTAACTAGCTCAGTTGAGTTGACTGGAGTTCACCTTAGCTCAGGACCAGCCTGATCCAGCTGCACTCAACTCCAGCCAACTAAAGATGAATTCATTCCAGCTCAGGAAGCTCAAGTCCAGCTCCCGGGGACTTAGCTTAGCTCAACTTAGTTGAGCTAAGCTACCTTAGCTGCCTCAACCAGCTCAATCCTCCCTGGGAGCACTAGACCCAGCTCACCTCAGCTCCATTCAGCAGAAGCCAGCTCACTTTAACTTGGCTTAGCAGCTAGCAAAAGAACTAGCAAGCTAAGCCAGCTAGAGTAGCCCCATGTTGACCTCTTCAGTAGCTGCCAACTCCAATTTAACTCTAGATTCTTCATATCCAACTCCTCTCCTCAAACCCTAAGCTCTACATGCCTACTCCTCCACTCCACTACTAGCTAAGCTAGCATAGCTTACCTTAGCTAGCATCTAGCTCCTTGGCCATCCACTAGCCATAACTTAACCCTAGCTAGCTCCATTTACTAAGTGAACTCATGACCACCAAGCTAGCTCCACTTCTACTCAAGTTGGTGCCACCTTCTTCACCACCCTTCACCCCTCAATCACCACCAAAAGAAACCTAGATGTTGGCGCCAAAACCACCCTAACCACCCCCTTTTTGGCGCCAACTTCACCTCCCTTATCCACCCTACACATAACCCTTTCAAGCCACAACCACCATCCACCTCAATCCCCTTTTAGAATCCTAGAAGTTAGCACCAACCCATGGCACCTCTCCATGGTTAGCGCCACTTTTTGGTGTCCCTTGGCCACCCATAACTACCCCCCTTACATCCCTTAGGTGGCGCCAACTCCCCTTAGCCCTAGGATCACCTAACCACCCTCATCTTCCCATCTTAGCCATCCATCTCAAGAGTCACCTTAACCCTCCCATCCTACCCTATAAAAAGACCAACACCCACCACCATACAATCCATCTTTGGCTAGCAAAATACCTCTTATATTCTACCTATAGCTCAAGGCCAAGAGAGAAGAAGAAGAAGAAGAAGAAGAAGAAGATTAAGGGGACACTCTATCCCCTTGGTGCCTTCCCCTCTTCCCTTCTCTTTTGTCCCTACACTAGCCAAAGGAGAAGCCAGGCAAGGAAGACCTTTGGAGGAGGTTTTGAGGGTGGTATACAACCATCCTTGGAGGAGAGGTTACAGGTGGTCCACGCCACCTTGGAGGAAAGCCTTAGCACACCCCTCTACTTCAGGATTTGCCAAGGAAGCTACACCTTGAAGAGTTTTGCAAGGAGAAGGAGGAGCTCTTTTGATTGCGGGAGCAACCGCAATTGGAGCAGGAGCCTCGCCATCTTCACCATCATTTCAGAGGATTTTTGTGTCTTCATTACATGCATTTTTAATTCTAGTAGTTTAAGCATTCTTCTACTAGATTCTTGAAAAACAATTCCTCAATTTTATACAAGTTGCCTTCATTAGATTTGTTTTGTCTTGATTGCAGTTTAAATTTTTCTTTTGTACACTCACTTCCCTCCTTCTCTAATTACCCTAGGCCTTCACGTGCCTAGGGTGAGCTTAGAAGGAAGGTAGCTCTTGTCACCTAGGGTTACTATTAGGAGTAGTTTTCATCAACTCGAAATCCTTATTATTTCAAATAAAAAAAATGTTATATTGAAAAAAAAACACAAAAAATAGGTGAATTCCATTTTCGAAGCAAGAGATTTAATTTTTGCAAACTTGCCTCCTTGGACGACCTTAGATACCCCACTATCTAGGTTATAAATTTTAAAAATGTTTGCGATTTGGCTTGTTACGACTTAAAAACCCGCTTTACAAATTACGTCAAATTTCGTATAAGTGTGCCCACATGTTTAATTGTGCTAATTATTTCATTTAAATGTGGGGTGTGCTCACATGTTTAATTCTTTCTGTTAATGGAGTTAAAAATGGGGTGTGCCCACATATGTCGTGATGTGTTATATGTAAGAAATGGAAAATGTGTAATGTTATAGGGGAAATTTTGTCAAAAATTTTTTGACTCTGAGTTTAACATCTAGGTTTAGGGTTTAGGATATTGGGTTTGACTTTAGCATTTATGATTTTAAGTTTAGGGCTTAGGCTCGTTGATTTAGGTATTAGGTACCCGATTTATGAGTTTAGCATCTAGGTTTTAAGTGCAAGGTTTAACGTTTAGGGTTCATGGGTTAGGGTTTATGTTTTGAGATGGGTTGCTTGATTTAACTCTCATATATATCTGAAGTGAAGTAACATTCTTTCTCTCTAAAAGAAAGTTAAAGTAAAGGTGCATGACTAAGATATGGACATCAACGTTCGATTTCATGGATACACAAAAGAGTTGCTACAAGTTACTAAGCACCGATAGAAGTTTTACAACAGGTAGGATCTCACTTGACAATAGTATAAACAACATATATACTTTTGGTTTCTAGGGAAGGCATATGTATGCAAATTGCCCATGGCAGCGCAAGCATCAGTTACACATGCAGCAAAGTTTTCCAAGCCAAAGGCAATACAAGTAATTTTTTTTTTTTTTAATTCTATGAGTGCACGTCACCACTCGATGGGGCTGAAATTGCACCAAACAACCTTTACCTTGTCCTTGATCTCTCAATTCCTCATCTTTGGTATGGCCTTCTCCTTCACCTTGTTGATGAGAAGAAAGAGGAACCTATAAACAATGAACATCCCAAAGAGCACCCCAAGATCAACCCATTTGGAGTAGCCAACCTCCAACTGGTACTCGTCTCGTATTATTTGCACGCCGGTCAATCTCGGTGGGAAATCTCCGGCCCTGTTGGGGAACGTGAAGTCCAAGAACTCATTCTTGAAGAATCCTTGGAAGGCGAACTTGTGGAAGGCAACGTAGTGCAACGGATACTTCCACATGATATGGGGGATATTGTTGGGCAGACGAAAGAGGCCACTGGTGAGCATGTAGATGCCTTGCACCCCCGGACCAAGGATGATACCGTATGGGAAGTTCGGAATGAAGGAGGCAATCACCATCATCTAGCTCTCAACTAAGGTCATGCACGTGAGGAGGATGAGAGAGTAGTAGTTGAAGCGGCAAACGGTGAACTGGAGGTCGACCTTGAAGAAGGTTATGACTCCGGGAATCCACGACACCAGTGCCAAGAAAGGCGCAGAGGACAACGTGTGCGAGATAACATAGGCTGCCACCCCATAGTGCCCGTTCAATCTCTACCTCTCGAAAATCTAAATAATTAAGATTAAACATAGGAAACACTTATATATATATATATATATGCGCATGACCTTAACTACTGGAGGGAATCTAATGTAGTTTAAGAATATGTCAGAGCGTTAGCTAAGGAACGAGGTATCGAGGAAATTGCCTTGACATCTTCTGCAAAGGATGGAAATCCTCCAATGGTCATGAAAGTTACGAATCCAGCCAGAAACTTGAGCACCAAAGAATGTTCCTAAGAGGAGCATAACAGATTAATAAATATTTGGAGGGTAAAAAAGATATATGCCCATTGTTTCCCCAAGAAAAGGGGAGAAAGAAAATTGTGAGCACGATCCCTTAAGTAGTCTAATTGATCAAGTAATTGCCCTTTCATGGCGTGAACATTTTCCTTCTCCAAAGAATAAATTAGAAAAAAAAGAAGTGAGATGAATTTAGCGGTGACGTTTGAACTTTTGATTTTTATGGGTTGTGGGGGGGGGGGGGGGGGGGGGGGGGGGGGAGAGAGGGGTGATGGACCTATCATTCATCGTTCCACATTTCAAGACGTGATGACGAGGATGATGGTGGTTCTGGGGCTGGGTGGCGTAGGTGCCCCAGTATAGTTCATATGTGTTTTTATTCTTCTTATTTTTCTTATTGTTGTAATATTTGAACCTTGTTTATATATATAAAAGTTAGTTTAATTATATATTTCCTTTCGATTGAATATTTTGAACAACTTAGGCTATTTTTGAGTATTTCTTATTTGTTACGTGTAATTCTAAAATTAATTATTTTTTATAAAAAAAATTAAAGTATTTTAAGCGACGATTATAACTTAAACCGTTCTAAATTACATCTAGAAATCGTTTTACAACCGTCGCTAAAAGTCCATTAGGTTGGCGCAAGGTATTCCATCTCTTTCGGTGACCGTTTTTAAACTGACGCTAATACAAATGAGGACAGTTTTCACAAAAATCATCCCGAAAAGTACATTTTTTTTGCCACATAAATTGGGTTCCTACCAAGAACATTGGTAACGGTCTAATTGATAACCATTAGTAATTTACTTTAGTGACGGTTATAAAATCGTTGCCAAAATGTACTTCCATGTTTGCTTGCGTGCGTTGAGAAGGCGATGGTAGGAGATTGTAACCGTCGCCAAATTGAAACAGCGACACGATTACCATGATGGTGTTTGGCAACGATTTTTAGGTTATCGGCGATGGTCTATAACCGTTGCAAACCCCGCATACTGTTGTAGTGTTTGATAAGCCAAGTAGAGAAGATGCCTCATCAAATGATGTGGATACTAATGACGGTTTGAAAATTGGAATTACTTTGAATGCGAGACGTCAAATTTTGAGAATGGCCCACCTAGTGAAATTGATTATGAGAACCTAAAATCTAGATTGAATGGAGGCCCATTTCTTGACTTAGATCATGCTAAGATAGAAGAATCCAATAAGGAATATGATGATGACTTGATTGATAGCCTCATCTCTCAATTAACCCTTGAAGAGCCTAAAACAGAGTCAATTATTTTTGAATATGATGAAACCAAGTCAGAACTGATTGATCATGACTCAATAGACTTGGATTTTATAGATGGGGTTGAGGAAATCCATGTTGTCTTAGGTGAAATTTGAATGAATTAGAGGATAACTGTACAGAAATCATTATCATTAAGGAAGAAAACATGCAGGGCGTAGAATTTCTTAACTTAAGGGTTCCTATATTTTTGAAGCCACCAACATTCTTTGAGGACCCTTATGAGTTATTTCATTTGGACTTAGGAATCATGGAAGCTGAGTGTACTGAGCATAGAAATCATCTTTTTAAACTGAATTGCTTGTGGACATAAGCTTTGAATGAAAATTATTTATCAAGTGTCCAGAACTTTAGACTTGGGTTGCATGTTCCTAAGCCTAAAAGTGAGCCCAATGTCCGTGATCTTAAAAATAAATGGATACAGACATGTTTGATTCATTATTTCAAGAGCATCCTTTTAGAATGGGGCTACATCACCAACTTTTTAGCATTTGTGGACATTTGATTGCTAAGCCTAATGATCATATCTAGGTTTTGATCTTCAGCATCTCTACAAGGTTGATTAGTTCATCCTCTTGAATCTGCATTTGGCTATCAATGCTAAGTTTAGTGTTTGTAGGTAGGCAACCCAACACTCTAGGACTTGTTTATATTAGGTAGATTTAGCCTATACTTAGATTAGGTTTCTTTACTAAACTAGAGTTGATTGGACTGCAATGAACCAACTCAGAGATCTTTAGGTGATTTCTACCCTTTTTCATGAATATTTAGTCATACAATGAGGACATTGCATGAAATAGGCATGGAGGGGTGGTATGTTGCGTTACCTTTGTCTAGTGTCCAAAAATTGACAAAAAAAGAAAAACAAAAAAAGAAAATTCTTTTTCTGAATCTTGATATTTTTGCTTATCTCTTATTTTTTGAAATAAAAAATAAAAAAAAGAAAAAATTTCTATACTTTAAGAGTCTTGAGATAGGAAAAAATCACAATTCGTAGGCATTCAAGATTTAGCAACCTTTGGAAAAGTATTCTTAAGGTATTTTCACCTAGACTCTTAGTTCATTTTTGGATTAATTAATTCAGGTATTTACTAAAATATGAATTTATTTTTCTGAGTCTTTGAGGAATTTTGTTAACTAAAGTATTAGGCCAACGAGGTAATAAGTATGTGACTTTTCTTTCTACACTCTAGTTTGAGTAATTTTGAAACCTAAGCATCTCACCTTTTTGCACTTATACATTGATTAGCTACTGGGCAATTAGCAATAAAGGACTAAGTTTTCTGAGAGGTATAAGATTAGAGGTATGGTTATCACGTTGAGATGTAGCAGATTCGGAAGAGCCACCTATCCTAGAAAAATGAGAGAAATAGAAGAAAAAGATAACAATAGAGAGAAAAATAAAGTAGTAGGAGGAAGAAGAAAATTAAAAATATATATACAAAAAGTAAAAACTGTAGGGCAAATTAGATAGTGAGAAATGAATAAAAGAAGTCAAATGGCACAGTCAGGGAGATATACATTGAGTTCTCTCTTGTATTGACCTCGAGATAGAAATAGGAAGGGAGTGAGCTACCAGTTTTTAATAAGGCAAATCCGAAGACAAGTTTTGGATGAGTGAAGAGTGGTCTTGTATCTCGCAGAAAATGCAATTCTTTAAAGTGAGTTTCCGACTTGTCGACTTAGCTACACAAGCACAAATGCATAGAATTTCCATTTCTCGTAAACCTTAGGTGGATTCACAAGCCATAGAAAGTCACTCTTGAGGCCCAACACTGCAGGTAATAGAGTTTTGATAGGATGAGGCAGTTTGTATTTTGGTTGATACCCTGGGGTTGTTGAGTCTTTGCAAATGAGAACTTGTATATAGTTTCCTGTGGTTTGGTGAAAACTAATGTCTCTATGCTTATATTATCTTAGATCAAACTTCCTTTTTGATTGATTTTCTGTTTTGTTTTACTTGAGGACTAGAAAATGTTGGGGTCGAGGGTGTGATGAGTCTACACAATCACGTCATAAGATGCTTAATTATGCTTGTTTTGAGTCATCACTTGCATCGGACTTAGGTCATCTTGTAAATAATTGCATCTAGGCTTCTTAGAATATGGTTTTGCATAATTGAGCCTAATTAATTCTTGATTATTAATTTGAGGATCTTTATATTTTATGCAGGTGTGCCTTGGGTGAATTTAGATGCAAGATGGTTCATTCAACCTAAAACCATAGCCTACATGGACCGATTTAATCTAGGCCACCTAATTAAACCCTCCACCTAGCCTAATTGGCCACCACCCAATTAATCCAACCAACCTAGCCTTCCAACTCTAGGTTCACACCATCTTAGGTTTAATCCTAGCCCTCTACGTTAAGTCCACACCACCTTAGTTGTAGTCCTAAAACCTATCCCTTTCTATCCTAAACCCACGGCTACACAACCCCTCCCATCATAGCCATCCATCCTTCCAAGCCTCATCACCACCCTCCATCCCCCTTGATCCAAGGCACCCTCCACTAACCAATTATAACAAGGCTCCTTTTCTATAAAAAGATCCCAAATTCCACTCTAGCAAGGTCCTTTGGATCCATTCCTTTCCCAACTCTATTCCTTCATAAACCCCATGTCCTCCACCCCTTCATCTCCTCCATAGCCAACCATCCACTACACCTTCACAAACCCTAATCTCCATTAGAACCCTAGGATCCCCATCTCCCCACCACCTTCTACCTCAAGATCTCTTTGTCTTTGTCTCCCGCAGCATCTCCACTTCTCTGACTTCTTCCTCCCCTTCCTCTCCAAGTGACTTCATCTTGGAGGCTGTTGGGAAAACTTTCCAACCCCGCCACATACTGTCCATTCTTTGCCTAAGATTCTTCTACTTATTCTTCGTGCTTTTTTATAGATACCTTTGTAGTACTTGCTTTCAATTTCTCTAGTAGTTCACGAACTAGTTCAATTGCAATAAAAGTTTATGTTTTGATGCTAGCCTCTTTGCATGATCTTCTCCTTTAGTAGTTTTGCTTATTTGATTTGTTTATTTGCTTTATTAGAGTAAGATAGGTTCCTGATATTTTGGTTCAAATTTTGTGGGTCAAAAAATTCTTTAAAAACTATATTTTGTTCCTCAATATTATATTTATTTTTCAACCAAATTTAATCTAAAAATTCATTTCAAATAAAAACTAATCTACATTTTACGTTTAGGTTAAGAAATTGTTGCGATTTAGTCCCCATAGTTATTTTTTGAATTTATTCAAGAGTAGTATAGTTTTCGGATTTACATAAAATTTTTTGCACGTCTTATTAAAATTGTCAAATAGATCCATGAATTTTATTATAATTTTTAGATGTTCAAAAAATTAGTTTCATGTAATTTCCTTTTAGGTCCTATCTATTACAATTTAGTCCCTAATTTGACCTATCCTTATCTTTTGCATTATTAAAAATGCAAAAAAAAAATGAAAAACCCTAAAAACCACATAAATAGTAAGTAGGATCATTTTAGGAATTAATTAGACCCTATCCTCTTCAAGACAACTCAAACTCTCTATTTTAATTCAAATCTTTCACGAGTTCAATTTTTATAAATTTAAAATGGTTGCAATTTCTGTGCTACATTGACACGTTTAATCAATAGCGAGTTTTGATAAGTTTTACCCCCAAAACTCGAACAAGGTTATAGGTAGAGAAATTCAAAACATTATCACGTTCATAACAACGTTAAAGGGGCAGAACAACCTTAAAGAGAATTAAGCTAAGGTGTTATGGACTCACCAATGAAATGCTCTAGGTATTTCTCCCTCATTTCTATAGGTGACAACGATACAGAGTGATCAATATTGAGTTTGTCCTTTAGAAGAGCAAGATCTAAAACTCAATTTCACAATCTAGAGGAAAAAATTCAGAAAGATCCTTTGTAAAGACATCCACATATTCCCAAACCACTTGCATACTACTCAACCTAGACTTCTCTCCCAAGATTGCTGGCACATGCTTAATGTAGCTACTGCATCCCTTCATCAACAACCATACAACTTGCAGAGACAAGATACACTTGATGGATTTGCCCTCCACTTGATCGTAAAACTTAAACTGTGGTACCCTTGAAATGAAGAAGATAGCCTTCATCTCAAAGCAGTCAGCAAGAACATGATGTGCTAACATGGCAACAAACTCTATTAGGTTAGGCAACAACTCATAGCCCCCGATGGAAATTGCACACTCTGTAGCACTACAATAATATGCGAGGTTTGCAATGGTTATAAACTGTTGCTAATAACCTAAAAATCGTCATCAAACATTGTCGCAGTATATCGCGTCGCTGTTTCAATTTGGCGACGGTTACAATCTCCTACCATTACCTTCTCAACATGCACGGGCGAACATGGAAGTACGTTTTGGCAATGGTTTTATAATCGTCACTAAAGTAAATTACTAACAATTATCAATTAGATCATCGCCAATGTTCTTGGTTAGAACCCGATTTATGCATAAAAGAAATATGTACTTTTTAGGATGATTTTTGTGAAAATCGTCCTCTATTCGTATTAGTGATAGTTTAAAAACGATCATCGAAAGAGATGGAATACCTTACGCCAACCTAATGGACTTTTGTCGAGGGTTGTAAAACGATCGTCGAATGTAATTTAGAATGATTTAGGTTATAACTGTCGCTAAAAAAACTTTAATTTTTTTTTAAATAAGTAATTTCAGAATTACTCATAACAAATAAAAAATACTCAAAAAAAACCTAACTTATTCAAAATATTCAATCAAAGGAATTATACAATGAAACTAGTTTATATATATCTAAACAAGGTTCAAATATTACAATAATAAGAAAAATAGGAAGAATAAAACACATAAACTATGTTGGGGCACCTACGCCACTAGCCCCAGAATCACCATCATCCTCGTCGTCACGCCTCAAAATGTGGAACGACGAATGATCAAATCCACCACCCCCTATAAACCATAGAAATCAAAAGTTCAAACATTACGAGTAAGTTTAGCTCACACTACTTTTTTTTTTAATTTATTCTTTGAAGAAGGAAAATGTTTGCGTCATGAAAGGCCAATTACTTGATCAATTCGACTACTTAAGGGGTCATGGTCATAATTTTCTTTCTCCCCTTTTTTTGGGGAAAAATGGGCATATATCTCTTTTCCCCTCCAAATTTTTATTAATCTATTTTGCTCCTCTTAGGAATAATCTTTGGAGCACAAGTTTATGGCCATTGGAGGATTTCCATCCTTTGTAGAGGATGTCAAGGCAATTTCCTTGCCACCTCATTCTTAGCTAATGCTCTGACATATTCTTAAACTACATTAGATTCCCTTCAGTAGTTATGGTTATGCGCGCACACACACACACACATATAAGTGTTTCCTATGTTTAATCTTAATTATACAGATTTTCAAAAGGGAGAGATTGAACGGGCACTATGGGGTCCTTTGTGCCTTTCTTGGCACTGGTGTCGTGGATTCCCAAAGTCGTAACCTTCTTCATCTTCTTCGATGGGCACAGGGGACACTACTGGAAAGGTGTTTCCATCAATCTTCACCGAAGGCTCCCAGTTATAAGATTGCCTTTGTTAGCTAACCAAAGGAAGATCTTGACCATGAGAGGGGCACAGATTGTCCAAAGCTTAACACAATTATTATCAATCTCTATTTTAGAAGGCAAAGAAAGCAACTTCCCATAATCCTTCTCAGGTAGATACCCACCATATGCTTCCATTGGAATCCATCCATTCCAGAGGAAGGGCTAAAGCTTTGAAGAGCTTGAAGTAACTATCCACTCTCCACTCTCGACCTCCCCATCATAAGCCCATCCAAATTTGGAAGAATCCAGGTAGAAGTTCCAACTTCCCAAAATTTAGAGACTAAACCATTCTTATCCATGGTAGGCTAAAGCACCTCAAAAAATGAGAGGCTAAAGTCCCCTACCCCATCCAATCATCTATCCAAAAATGGAAGGCCTTACCATTACCCAACATTGGAGAAAAATGATTCCAATGCCCCTGCAAAGCACCAGCCACCAAATGCTAGAAGGGGGATGCACCGTTAGGTACCATCATGCCAACCAAAAGCCCCCCATAAGAATCCAGGATGAGATCTTGCCACAAACCCTTCTCCCAACACATGAAGCGGTCCACCCACTTAAGAAGAAGAGAGTACCAAATTCAGCCAAGCAACAAAACCCCAAACCAGCCTCCTTAGAAGGCAAATGATGTCTCATTTGGTCAGCTGTAAGAAGTGACCTTCAGCCTTTGGCCCCTTCTTGAGAAATCGCTTCCACAACACCTTCAATCTCTTCCTTACAGTCTTAGTTGGCTTAAACATAGAGAAGAAGAAGACCAGAATGGCAGAAATTATCGAATTATGAAGAACCAGCCTACCACCCTTAGAAAGCAACTTCCCACTCCATCCCAAGAGCCGAGCAGAAAGCTTTTCAAACAGCTCACCCCAATTAGCATTCTTCATCTTCTTAGCTTGCAGGGGAAGGCCCAAATAAGGAATGGGGAGCTCCACCACCAGGGTATCCAACGTTACTAACAAGGCATCACAAAAACATGAATCAAGTCCAAAGCTTACTAGAGAAGACTTAGTCCTATTGACCTGCAGGCTAGAGATCTCATCGAAGATGATGACAAGATGATATATGATCTCTGCTTGAGCCACACCTGTAAGATCGTAAAATCCAAGTTTCGAGTCATTTCAGCGTGGTCTAGGTCATTTCGAACCAGTAAACACGGTCATGGTTCAGTGTTAGTACCAGCATGTTGAAGCTCGGGTTACTACGCTATCGTATTTGATTTTGAAAAACCTGTCATTGTAGTTTGAAAGCGTAGAACTCATATTCAACAAATAAAATTTATATCAGAATAGAAATCCCATGTCGAACTCAGGGAGGCGGACGTTAGATTAAAAATACGCATTTGTTTTATTTGTCACGAAGCAGAATAATTGATTAGAAACTATCTATCTATTTACAATAAATAGAAGAGAGAGAGAATATTACAAACTAAAAACAAAAAAGAAATGTAGAATGAACATGAAATTCATTATCAAAGAGATTGTTCGTTACACTACTCATTACAACTAGAAGGCAGAAAATGATTATTCTAGAAAGAAGTAAATCTACTCTAGAAAGCATTAAAAAGAATGGAGAGAGAGATATCCTCCTCGATGGGTGCTTGGAGGACGAGCCGGACGGGACGACGCCTAGAAGCCGGGAACAGAGCAAGAAGGAGGACGAAGAGGGAAGAACGGGAATAGAGCAGCACGTCATCGTTGTCGCGGGATCCACTTCCGAAATAGGAGCGAAAATTTGACTTTATCTCATGAGAAGCATCCCGGGTGTGGGACAAGCTTCTCTTGAGCTTTGGAGAGGGAGAGAAGAGAAAGAAGGGATGAAAATTTCGTATGAGGGGGTCACTTTTTATAGTTGCAAGGAGTGAGGGTAATTTGGTCTTTTTAATTTGAACAACATTAATTCAGGACCTTTAGTGACGGATAAATCCGTCGCTAAAGGTCCAAACGTGGGTGTAGTGGGTGGCGCGCGTGCCCGCTCACCTCTTCAAGCCACAACGCACGCCCACAATCTTGAAATCTCGACCGTTCAATCGTGAGATCGAACAACTGAAAGAGATCCTCGCCGCGCCTCCTCAAGCCGCAACACTCGCGTAAGATCCAGCATTCTTCGCTCGTGTCTGATGGAGCATAAGTGCTATCGAGCGCACGTAGCCGCTCGATCACAATCGAACGCTCCTCATCGCCCACTCGTCCGCGTGCGCCTTCGCCAAATTGAAGCACTCAAGGCTTCGAACGGGCGCTCTTGCTTCGCGAAAGTGCTTTCGACCAACACGCCACCAGCGCGTTTGTGTCGCGCTCTTGAAATGAGCATGTGCGCCCTGCAGCCATTGGATGATCATCCAACGGTGGAGAAGCGACGATCAGATTGAAAAAGAGGAGGTGCAGCGGGTGCAGCGGCCGGTTAGGCGGCTGAGATGGTGCCTCGTGGTGCCATCGTGGTCGTCCATCTTCAGGATGATGTAGATGGTGCCACGATTGTCGGATTGAGTCAATTTTCACACCGTTAGGCTACGATCGTCGATCCGAATCCATCCATGTGGTCAGATTTGTCGTCTGAAGTGCGGATTCACACCATCTTGGCCCTTGATCTTCTAGGGTTCCTCAGTCTCTATCTGATGCTACAGATGTCTGATTAGGGCGATCTTGGAGTCGTTGAACTCCAATCATCGCCCTGATTAAATCTGTACGATTGGATCTTCAATCTGAAGCCCCGATAAAAATTTGCCCTGTCCCTAAACATAAAAGGAGACAATTAGCCCCCATTTTATTCAAACTAATCTAAATGCAAGATGATGCATACTATGCAATATTTATATTATGTAATGCAATTTTATACTTAAGAACATGCATAAATAGACATTTTATGTAATGTAAACATGTTTACATCACACCCCCATGCCTATCTTTTGTTAGTCCCTAGCAAAAACTATATGCTATTTATAAAAGAATTAGATTGGATTATTTGGGCATGAGTTATTTTCAATAATTAAGAAACTGTTTACTTAGGATCTGAACTTTCAAAGACACAACAGTGCCTGGGTATCTGCCAAAATGTAGACCGCTTCAAGCCCTCACCTTATTCAAAGAAAATTTTCTTTTTCTCTTTTTCTTCTTTTCTAATTTTTTTGGATTTTCGAGTTTAGGATTTAAGAGTGGCTTTCTACGGCCATTCAACTCACCCAAGATTTTATGAAAATCCTAAGTTCTAAGCATCTTATTGTGAATATGATAGACTCGTTGATCGGCAATTAGAACAGACTTCGGGTTTCTACGCCTCTAGGTGACCTTAAAAAGAGAGTTTTGCCTAAAGGTGTATCTTTACAACCGGTAGCTTTTTCCCTACTTTTATTTTATGGGGTCAACACAAGGGTAAATCTAGTATATATCTCCCCAGTTTATTCTACTTCTCTGCTTCTTTCTAAGTGTTTTGGGAATTTTAAGTGCATTTCTTGAGCTAGGATCTGGATAACCGGTTGATGAGCTGTTACCACCGACAACTTGCCAGTCATACTCGTGTGGCGAAGTGTGGTTTATTTCTTTTGTTTTCTTTTTTTCTTTTCTCCTTTTCTTTTTCTTTTCTTTTCTTTTTTGACTTTCTTTTTCTCTTTTTTTTCTAAGTAGGTGGCTTCCCTGGTCTAAGATTTACCTAAAGGCAGCAAGAAGAGAATGGTCTAGTGACTGGGCTCTGGACAACCTACCTATGGGCTGTTACCCACGATAACTTGCCAGCCATATCACCCTAAAAGGTTCATTAGCTACCCAATTTTCGTTAAAACCACCGATTAATGAGTCAGTGACAAGATAGTGTGTAGATGCTTTAGACTTAAGGTTTCCTCAAATTAGAGGGTGGGTTGATAAGTCGTGTACTTATTACACAAACTTATTTATTCAAATTAAAATATAATTCAAGTTGGTGAGGACTTGAAAAATAAATCCACATTTTAGTGGATACACAGGCTGATTAAGTCTAAAGACCTAAAGGGTCTTTGTGTTCAAATCCTAATGTAGTATTTCTAAAGATTGAAAAGTCCTAATGTCCAACTATTCCTTCCTAATTCAATTTTTTTTTAACTAAATAAAATGAATCTACGGAGCTGACGAATAAATTCAGATATGAATATCCACCCCCATGCCTATCTAATGCAATATCCTTATTATATTAAAAAGACATAAAATATAGTGGAATAAATTAGAAAGTACCTAAATTACGTGAATGTCAGGTCCGCTCCGAGATAAAACTAAAAAAACTATATACGTACTGAATTTAGTGCCTTCAGCTAGGCATACTATACAAAGAAGAGAAATAAAGAATTCACAGGTGCAGGTCAGAATTAGAATAAAAAGAAGAAATCAGAGGGTGGGTTGATAAGTCGTGTACTTATCACGCAAACTTATTTATTCAAATTAAAATATAATTCAAGTTGGTGAGGACTTTAAAAACAAATCCACATTTTAGTGGATACATAGGCTGATTAAGTCTAAAGACCTAAAGGGTCTTTGTGTTCAAATCCTAATGTAGTATTTCTAAAGATTGAAAAGTCCTAATGTCCAAGTATTCCTTACTAATTCAATTTTTTTTTTAACTAAATAAAATGAATCTACGGAGTTGACGAATAAATTCAGATATGAATATCCACCTCCCATGCCTATCTAATGCAATATCCTTATTATATTAAAAAGATATAAAATATAGTGGAATAAATTAGAAAGCACCTGAATTGCGTGAATGTCAGGTCCGCTCCGAGATAAAACTAAAAAAAACTGTATACGTACTGAATTTAGTGCCTTCAGCTAGGCATACTATACAAAGAAGAGAAATAAAGAATTCACAGGTGCAGGTCAGAATTAGAATAAAAAGAAGAAACCTCTGACCTAACAGCAGATGTCCACAATTGTGGACCAGATTGTGGTGCAGACCCATACCCTATAATCGAGAATATCTAAGGTTCTGGATAAATATTACCCAAAACCTAAAATCAGTATGCAAGCGAGGTCGAGCCTGCGATTTATGAGGATGCAACCCAAGATCAAGGAGTCGGGTTACAAAGAATTTGATATCAAAAGGATAATCAATGAATGTGTGCTTGGGTTGAACATCCTTAGAACAAATGTCGTAAGGGTCCTGGTTTGATGATTTCAGCTTCATTGGAACCCTTAGACTCGGTCTTCTACTTCCTCCAGAGTTTCCTTCCCAAATCAAAATTTCCCAGCTCCTATCCTCCTTCAGCATGTCAAATTTCGGAATCTCCTGCATATTAATCACCCTGTCTAAAATTTCTAAGTCTAAAAGATGTGGCTGAATCAAAATTGACTTGGATCTAATTATCTCAAAAATGGAATTATCAATAAATTCAATGGGGTGTAACTGACAATCAGCGCATTGGATTGCATCCTCTAGAAAATGCGATTCTGGATCCTTCATGTGAGTCCCAATAAGATCAGTTTCCTCAATTATTGGGCTATTAAATGATCTATCAGATTCCTCAGGCACAATCGTCTCACTGAAATCGTGTTATGTAAACTCACATGAGATTTCGCAAGCTGAATTTTCACCATTAGAATCAAAGAAATCAAAATCCGTATTAATGTATGTCCCAAAATCATCCATCACTTTCTGATCCATGGAGACATATGTTTCCTCGTATCCCGGTTCAAGGATCTCAGGTGAAGAAATCAGATCATCTTTAATTGGTTGCTCTAATTCAATCTGGTCAGCCTCGTAACGCGTGTCCCCCCAACAGGTGCCTGAGCGGGTTCTGACATTGGCTCTCCTGAAGGGAGTTCATCTTGGGAATCATCCCACGATTGAACTAAAGCAACCACAAATCTCATTCTCAATTTCGCTAACTTCCCAAGTAGAAACTCACCCGGGTTCTTATCCTTAACATCGTGGAGCCAATCCAACAAATACTTGTTCAAATCATCAATCATCTCAATCAGGGGCACTAATTTTTCAATGCAAGGTATTGGCTGAACTTCTAAAGATTGTATGATATTCTTCAAGTTATCTAGAACCTTATCTTGAACTTGGTTACCTTGAGCCAAATGACTTGATTCAGGGTTGGGCGGGTTTAGGGTCAGAGCAAAGAAGTTAACGAATTGGGATTCGTTATACCCTTCCTAATAATAGGTCATTTCGGATTGTTCAAAAGGTGGTGATGACCTAAAGGCAATGTAATCAGAGGATGGGTAAAGATCAATGTATCCTCCTTGATTGTAGATCGTATTAGGTTGTCCATGAAAGGGTGACGATCTATATTCGATGTGGCTCTGAGAAGGATAGAAATCACAATCATAGTGTTCAGGTTTAGACCCTAAACATGGAGATCCAGAACTGTATCCCCAATCTGAGTTATCCCAACTAACTGATGGTTGATTACAGTACAAGTCGGGATAATCGTCATGTTGAGGATAACTCATAACAGGAGGGAAAGAGCAGGAATGCATATAAAATATGGAAGGATTAATGATAGACGGGAGGAAGATAGGCGCCCTACAATACAAGCAATCAAGCATGTCCTTAAGTGGGCTAGCCTAAAGACCTACAGACTCCCAAAACCTGTCTTGAGATAAAGAAACGATTTGATCTACTTTTGTTTGTTCAATCCAACCAGTTAGAAGGAGGGATTGGGGCGAAGGTTCTTCCTTCAACTTGCGCCTCCAGTTCCTAGTGTACCCCCCCAGCCGCGATCGTTTGATTCTGCTCCCCTAGCTAGACATCAGATTGAACAGTAGAAATAGACTAATCGAAAATAATCTCGTTCTAGGCTCCGAAGAGCGAGTCGAATCCTTAAGGCCAACATCTACTCTGTTTTATTTAGGGCTAGGTTTGAATGTCCTTTGGAATGTGATGGGCCCTTTACCTGGGTTATGCCCTTAATGATTGATCGATTTGTGTGTGCATGCACAACCAGTGATTTTCAAGCAAGATTATTTTTGATGCGGTGAATTTTAGGGTTCAAATCTTACTTAGCAGCTTTTAGGATTCAACTTTAGGTATTTTCAAACAAGTTTTGTTGGCACACCAGGTTTTGAAAGTACAGGTGAAGATGTTTTCCTTTGAAAATTAAAAGAATGTGGAGTGCCTGGTAAATCCCTAAGAGTTGAACCTATGTGGCAGCTACTTGATGAGTTGATTTTAATTGAAGTGGTATGGCCCAATCAACTCAAACAATTGGCCTGTTGCACCACTTAATTAGGCACACAAGTGATTACCTAATCTGATTTCTACTCAATTATGTGTTTGAATGTGTGTACCGGTTCCAAAGATTGATTTACTGGTTGAGTTTGAAAATCAGATGATGTTGTGTACCTCTGTGAGATTTTTTTTTCTTTTTAAATGTAGAGGTTGAGATGGGTGTAGGTGTCAAACAAACAAACAAAACTAACCTTAGAGTTTATA
Source organism: Thalassia testudinum (assembly GCA_037157565.1). NCBI lineage: Eukaryota > Viridiplantae > Streptophyta > Magnoliopsida > Alismatales > Hydrocharitaceae > Thalassia > Thalassia testudinum. Next base: position 13,927,277 of record JAZHRO010000067.1, on the reverse strand, counting down.
AGAACACCTAGGTTGATTGATATTTGTATTATTACGTTGTGGAATGAAAACTAATGAGTGGGAGATGGGGGAAAACTTACAGAACCTTTAACAGCACTTTACTCCAATCTACCGCTTTTGCTTGTCTCAAAAGATTACCTGCAATTACAATAAGAAAGGAGAGAAGTGAGGTAAATGATTTGTAAGTTGGAAAATGCGAAAAAAAAAATCAAAGAGCATTGCCTCCCCGGCAACGGTGTCAAAATGTTGAATCCCTGTCAACGACGCCAAAATGTTGAAGCTAGTGTTACTACGCTATCGTATTTGGTTTTAAAAAACATGTCGTTATAGTTTGAAAGCTCTGAACTTGTGTTCAACAAATAAAATTTATACTAGAATAGAAATCCCAGGTCGAACTCAGGGAGGCGGACATTTGATTAAAAATACATGTTTGTTTTATTTGTCATGAACCAGAATAATTGATTAGAAACTATCTATCTATTTACAATAAATAGAAGAGAGAGAATATTACAAACTAAAAACAAAAAGAGATGTAGAATGAACATGGAATTCATTACCAAAGAGATTGTTCGTTACACTACTCGTTGCAACTAGAACGCAGAAAATGATTACGCTAGAAAGAAGTAAATCTACTCTAGAAAGCATTAAAAAGAATGGAGAGAGAGATATCCTCCTCGACGGTCGCTTGGAGGACGAACCGGACGGGACGACGCCTGGAAGACGGGGAATGGAGTGGGAAGGAGGACGAAGCGGGAAGAACGGGAATGGAGCAGCACGTCGTCATCGTCGCGGGATCCACTTCTGAAATGGGGGTGAAAATTGGACTTTATCTCTTGAGAAGCATCCCGTGTGTGGGACAAGCTTCTCTTGAGCTTTGGAGAGGGAGAGAAGAGAGAGAAGGGATGAAAATTTCATGTGGAGGGGGTCACCTTTTATAGTTGCAAGGAGTGATGGCAATTTGGTCATTTTAATTTGAAAAACATTAATTCAGGACCTTTAGGAACGGATAAATTCGTCGCTAAAGGTCCGAACGTGGGTGTAGTGGGCGGCACGTGCGCGCCCGATTGCCTCCTTAAGCCGCAACGCATGCCCACGAACTTGAAATCTCGACCGTTCGATCATGAGATCGAACAGCTGAGAGAGATCCTCACCGTGCCTCCTCAAGCTGCAATGCCCGCGTGAGATCCAGCGTTCTTCGCTCGCTTTTGATGGAACGTGATTGAGTGCGATCGAGCTCTTGTAGCTGCTCGATCGTGATCGAGCGCTCCTCATCGCCCGCTCGCCCGCGTGTGCCCTCTCCAAATTGAAGCACTCAAGGCTTCGAATGGGTGCCCTTGCTTCGCGAGAGCGCTTTTGACCAATGCACCACCAGCGTGTTTGTGTCACACTCTTGAAATGTGCATGCGTGCCCCGCAGCTGTTGGATGATCATCCAACGGCAAAGAAGCGATGATCAGCTTGAAGAAGAGGAGGTGCGGCGGGTGCAGCGGTCGATTGGGCGGCTGAGATGGCGCCACGTGGTGCCATCTTGGCCGTCCATCTTCTGGATGATGTAGATGGTACTACGGTTGTCGGATTGAGTCGATTTTTGCGCCGTTAGGCTACGATCGTCGATCCGAATCCATCCGTACGATCGGATTTGTCGTCTGAAGTGCGAATTCACACCATCTTGGCCCTTGATCTTCTAGGGTTCCACGGTCTCTATCTGATGCTACAGATGTCTGATTAGGGCGATCTTGGAGTCGTTGAACTCCAATCGTCGCCCTGATCAAATCTGTATGGTTGGATCTTCGATCTGAGGCCCCGATAAAAATTTTCCCTGTCCCTGAACATAAAAGGAGACAATTAGCCTCCATTTTATTCAAACTAATCTAAATGCAAGATGATGCATGTTATGCAATATTTATAGTATATAATGCAATTCTATGCTTAAGAACATGCATAAATAGACATTTTATGTAATGTAAACATGTTTACATCACAACACCTCTTGAAATTGCCAAAAAATGCATATTTCAAGTCAACCCCTGGGACAACATCATCCAAAGGGTACCATTTATGGTACCATTGGATTCCTGTCGTCAAAATCCTTCCGACGATGCTTGTTTCACGTGAATTCAAGGTGTGTAGCTCTATTTATGGCCAAAACAAGTTGAAGAGGATCTAAATGTAAGGTGGACCCAACCCTAGGAGTAGTTTAGGTATTTCACTCCACCAATCCTAAACCTAAACCTAATTTGGGTTTATAAATAGGCCCCTTTGGATCTTTGGGTCGTCAATAGTCAATAAGCACCAAAACCTAAGAGAAAAGAAAGAGAAAGGAATTAAGATTTCATTAGAAATCTTAATTCAAAAATTGTAGGGACCTTTTTGCAATTTGTACGAAGGCTTCAGTGGCTGCAATCGAGGGTCGACAAATTTTGAGGCACGATGTGGATCTCCACCACGTGTTGAGAGGAGTGAATGCCTCATGCGTGCATTCGCGTGAGGAAGTGCGCATTCGCACGAGGAGCATCGGATTCTGACACGTGGTGATATTTAACGGTGGGGCGTGGCACTGTTCATGATCCGTAGGCATGACACACGACGAGTGAGTGCTCAAAACGTGTCACGAGCAAGAAGGTGTGTGGTTGGTTCACTAGAATCGATCATTTTGGTCTAATTCAGTACCCCCTTGCACGTTTTCGTCTGGTTTGAGGCCTTACTAACCTCATATTTAGACAAATAAGGTAATCTTAGAATCATATCGATTTGTACTACAGGTTGGTATAGTTTATTTTCATTTTTTAGTACTGTTACCTTAGTGAAAATCAGAAACGTGATTAGGTGATTCCAACCCTAGTTTTTGGTCCGTGTGAACCAGGTCTTGCTCCGGTGCATGCACGGATTTCTAGGCAGGTGTTTGCACAGCAGAAATACACCAGTAAATATGCCATCTTGTGTTATTCCCAAGGACTACCATTGCATCTTATGTAGTTCTAATTGCATTTGTAAATAGACGACTACATGCAATTATAGAGAGGGGAGGAGAGTGTGAATAATTTGCCATCCATTCCATTACCATTAATTAACATCTTCATTAAGTGAGGCATTGCAATTTCACCATTCTTCATTTTTTTTATTTACTTTGAATTTTTCTTCTTGCGCTGCTGTAGGGCATGGGGCATGCGCGCCTCTTCGCGCCTCTCCTCCTGCCAACAGCATGGAAAGAGGTGCACTACCAACAGCATGGCAGGAGGTACACTGCTAGCAGCATGGTTGTGGCATGCCCTCGCCTCTTTATAACCCCTGGCTCTCTCCCTTGTGCAGGAGGCACTTTCATACACCTGCAGATCCACCGTTTACCCTGGGCCAACCTCCTCCCCTCTCCCTCTCCATACACACTATCTCTTCTCATTGAGATGAGACACACCGTGGGCAGGAGAAAACCCACAGTGGTCTCACACCACCACTGTGAGTTCCACCACCACCTAGCCCTTTCGTGAGCAGGTGGGCATGGTGGATTCACCTTTTTTTTTTACTGCTGCCGTCTTCTCCGCCATTGCCAGAGCTTCGAGCTCTCAAAGCTCAGAAGCTTAAGAAGCCACACGCCTGCCTGCAAGCCACCACCGGCCACCATGCGTGCACCTGCAGGATATGCGCAACTTCTTTCCGCATGCGCAGGCGCTCCACAGTGCGCCCACGCACGCAGAACCCGTCGCTACCGGTCGCTCGCTCCGCGTGGCACTGTAGCTACTATTCACGCCTCTCAGTGCGACACTGTAGCCACCGGCTCACTTCTCACTTAGCCAGTGGCATAGCGCTCTCTCTCCTCGCCTGCTACCCGCTCTACCCGGTCGCCCACACTCGTCCACACCTGCCCGCAGCACTACGTGCTGCATTGCACAGTGCGCTGCGCTGCGCTCACCCGTACCCACCCGCACACGAAGAGAGCGCAGGTGCTCCCTAGTGCACCACACACGCTCTCTCTCCTACACCCGCGCATCTGTGCGCATCAGACGACGAGGCAGCGCAACAGATGGCTTATCTGCTGCGCTCCCCTCCTCCGCCAGCATACACACACACCCACTTGTACACACACTTGTACACTCACACACACACTGGTACACACTGACACACACCCTTATACACATACATACACACACATATATATATATACATCCACTCATATATATATATATAAATATATATATACATATATATATATACACACATATACAGCTATATATATACCTATATAGTTATAGATATATACATATATATACATATATATAGTTACATATACATCCACCTACCATCTATATATACTTCACAAACACCACCCATACTTCCGTGCACTCATCTATCCACTGCGCATCATATTGCGGGAATATCTGCACCAGTTGCTGATATTCCTCGATATCCATGCAAAGCAAGTGCTTCCACACACTCCTACACATCCGCTCACACTTCACGCGGCACTCAGTCTTGTTGGTTGCGTCTTAATAGACGTGGACCAACTTGACACTGTGCTACACTCCATTTCCACTTCCACCTCCACCCCTATATATAGTATATAACTATATACATATATACATACTGTATCTACTATATATCTATACATATACTAAGCTAAGTATTTCTTTCTTTTCTAGCAACCTACCTTATTTTCTTTTATCTTTTATTTCTTGCTATTAAAAAGATAAAAAAAAAGAGTAAAAGAGAAAAGATAATTCTTGTCTTGCAGGTACTCGATCTTGCGAATAACAAGATCGATATTTGGGAACCCCGAGTTGGCTACAAGCCAAGAACTATTTGCTCAATGCCAAGGACTTGATTTTGAGGGTGTACCTCAAGGACAACATTATCACCAACAAAAATCTAAAAAAATAGAAAAAACCAAAAACATAATAAATGTAAGGAAGAGATACGGTTTAGGAAAGGCGTAGAAACTCCTTGACCTTCAAATTCCCGCCACCCTGAGATCGACCCTGAGCCTAAAAGCAACCAAGATAAAATCAAGTAGGCCAGGTTAAAAATTTTGTGAAGCTAGTTAGACTCGATTTAAGTTAACTCACTACAATAACTTCAACGATAATATCACCATATTAACAAAACCTATTTGAGTCCCACCACGCTTTTTCTGGCGTCGGCAGGCATGGAGACTGCCCCCATACCCTATGTGCATTGTTCGGAGTCACCGTGACCCTTCGGTGATATTAGGTAGACTAACCTACTTCTCAATTGTTCCATCTAGTTTCCGGGTAACTGTAGACCTATCTCGCTTGGTTCTTCGCGTGTCTCATGCCTATGGGTGTGCGTTTCCTTCTTTGCTGAGTTGGAACCCTGTGATCGTATGGTTTCTACAGTTTGGGTACTTAAACATAAATTAACTTGATATCTAATGATCATTGAGTACTAAGATGTTAAAATGTGAGCTTGTTATTGCATGCATGAAATGACTTCGTTTTCTATGATATAAATTCTATTGTGTTCATTAAATTCTAAACAATATAGGGCCACCGGCATAAATTTAAAATTAATTGTAAACTGACAAATTGGAGGATAACGTGAATATCTGTTAAATTTGTACTTAATGATATAGACATATTAGCATGTTTGATTGATAACAATAAAATGGTATAGTCATATGGAATTGATTTAATAATGACAGTTTAGTCAAGATGTAAAAAATGGATAATTGGTTTTAGCCCCACTACTTGTCGGATTTGGCTATAGCTTTGGTCTGTCAGACTTATTTTGGAGCTGGTTTAGGGTGTTGCTGGCCTCCCTACGACTCTTTGGTTAGGCTTAGCGGCTAACTGGGGTAGCGGGATGCGTGGCTCGAGGTTTGGAGTGGTCTCTTTCTCGGCCGGTGGGTGGGTCATCGGCTGTCTGTGGTTCAGTGTACATAGTGGTTGTATATGATCACGCTACATGACATAGTTGCCACCACTTTCCGCTATGACCCCAGGGCAATGGTGAGTGGCGACTTGTTGGGTATAAGCCATCTTCTCGGCTAGGAGGGTGGCTTATACTGGTCTTGTGCCGCAAGAAGTTGCACGAGATCGTCTTGTGCTTGAGACATCGATTGACGGATTATGAACTATAATAATATGGGCAAATTGTATAAACGTAATGGGATAAGTAATAATTTGTAAATAGATGAATTGCTGATATGGTACCCTCTTTCTTTTACTCTTGTCACTGTTGCTACTTGTTGTAGTTGTTCTACTCTAGTCAATTTTTACTGGCATGTTTCTTGGGTTCCATACTCATGTGTTGTTGAGTAGCTAGGTGCAACGACTGCTATTGGCTAGTCTTCTGCGGAACCGGGTCCTACTTGAGAAGATGGTCCATATTAAGCCAATGACTCTTAGTTGTTTCCTTTCCACTGTTAGACTTTATTTTCTGTCTTTTTGTGATTGTGCGAGCACTTTTTACTTTCTTCTTTGTGGTGAATATTATCATGTTGTCAGCACTGTATTTATCTTTCATTTAATGCATTATGGATGAATGTTTGGTGATTGATGTTTTATGATTATGTGTTGGGTGACTGCAATCTTGTGGGTGATTTGTGCTGGTTGTTAGTACACAGCGACTCAGGTTTCGTTGCTTGGTGAGACTTGGGTCGTCACAACACCAGCTTCCACAAAGAAGACGTATCATCTGCAAACTGCAAAATAGGCATCAAAGCCTGTTGCTCTGACTGCATGGAGTAACCATGCACCAAGCCCCCCTTCAAGGCCTTAAATGCCAACCTCGCCAAGGTGTCCACTGCGAGAATAAAGAGAAGAGGGGTGATGAGCCCATATTTGTGGGCTATTTAGGTATCTCAATGCCTACATATTAAGTTATCTTTAACATTTATTTAGCATGTATTACGATGTAAATATATTAGTTTATGTTTTTAACTTAATTGCATAATTCATGCATTGCATTCATAATTAAATGCATTTAGAATTAAGTTAGAATAGCTTGTGAGTGCATTACATGTATTGTTTGGTTTTAACATAGAAAGTAAGGGTTTGCATATAAATAACCCCTCATTTCTTTTCTTTATTTTATCTCCAATAGTTGCATGTAGGAGAGTTGCACCAGCTATAATGCACAAGCGACAATCGTGGATCTCTGTTCCCCACGATGTTCGTCGCTTCACCTCTTCTTCAACCAACGTCCGCCTGCATGCTTCCTCCTATAGCATAAAAGAAGACGTCAGCCACACCATCACCTGGAGGCCACCATCCTCGACCCACCACTGCACAGAGATCAAATTCTCCTCCATTCCACCACCTTCGACTGCCTACCGTGTGCACAACTCCACACCACCAAAGGCAAGCAGGGTGACAGCCCCCGACTTGAACTGAAACCCCTCCTTGGCTCTCTCAAGTATGTATTCCTTGGGCCAAATGAGACACTCCTTGTAATCATCTCATCTGCACTATCTGAAGTGCAAAAGGGAGCCTTGCTAGACTGTTTATCAAGGCACAAGAAAGCCATAGCTTGGACGATTGCTGATATTAAGGGATAGAATTTACGCTCTGCATGCATCACATTTATACCAATGATTCCATCAAACCCTTTCGAGACAGGCAGAGATGTCTTAAACTCAACATGAGGGAGGTGGTTAAAAAGGAGATTCTGAAGTGGTTGGACGCTGAAATCATTTATCCCATCGCAGATAGAAAATGGGTTAGTCCAATCCATGTGGTGCCAAAGAAGGCAGGCTTCACGATAGAAACAAATGACCAGGGTGAACAAGTGGTGACCAGACCCTCAACTGGTTGGAGGGTAACACTGCTGCCCAAAAGGACCACTTTCCCTTGCCCTTTATTGATCAGATCCTAGAGAGATTGGCAGGGAACAAGTATTTCTGCTTTTTATATGGATATTCTGGGTACAACCAGGTAGCAGTCTTCCCAGATGACCAGGATAAGACAACGTTCACTAGTCCTTACGGCACTTTTGCGTTCAGGCATATGCCGTTTGGATTATGTAATGCACCAGCAACTTTCCAACGGTGTAGGATGTCCATTTTCTCGAACATGATTGACAAGTGCGTTGAGGTTTTTATGGATGACTTCTCCATTTATGGCTCGTCTTTCGATCAGTGTCTCCTTACTTAGAGAATGTGCTGAATAGATGTAAGGAGACCGGTTTAGTCCTCAGCTGAGAGAAAAGCCACTTCATGGTACAGAAAGGCATTATACTTAGGCATGTTGTGTCTGAAAGGGGCTTGGAAGTAGATAAGGCTAAAGTTGATTCTATTTCCAAACTCCCATTGCCCACGAATCTCAAATAGATTAGATCCTTTCTGGGCCATGCAGGCTTTTATAGGTGATTCATTAAGAATTTCAGCAAAATTTCTAGGCCACTTTTCGATTTATTGACGAAGGAATCTTCCTTCAATTTTGATTCAAAGTGTGCTGAGGCTTTTCATACGCTGAAGGAGGCCTTGACCTTTGTGCCTATTCTCCGAGCTCCTGATTGGGCACTCCCATTTGAGCTGATGTGTGATGCTTCGAATTATGCAGTGGGCGCTGTTCTTGGACAGAGGGTTAAGGGAAGACCACATGTGCTACACTATGCTAGCAAGACTTTAACCGAACAACAGCAAAACTACACAGTCACTGAAAAGGAATTACTTGCTGTAGTTTTTGCTCTGGAGAAGTTTAGGTCTTATGTTCTTGGATCCAAGGTGGTCATTTTTACTGATCATGCGGTAGTGAAACATCTCATTGCCAAGAAAGACTCTAAGCCACGTTTAATTAGATAGATTCTACTCCTTCAAGAGTTTGACTTAGAGATTCGTGAAAAGAAAGGAGTGGAAAATGTAGTGGCTGACCACCTATCTCGCCTTCCCCTTGATGACTCTCCATCTGGAGACATTCGCGAGACATTTTTCGATAAAACCCTTGTGGCGGTAACACCAACTTCACCTTGGTATGCGGATACGGTTAATTACTTGGTCACTGGAGAAACCCTTGGCTCTTGGGATGCGCAAAGACGAAAGCGATTCATTTTCCATGCTAGATTCTTTCATTGGGAAGAGCCACAATTATTTAATATTGGACAAGACCAAGTTTAGAGACGATGTGTGCCTGAAGAAGAGCAACAGTGTATTGAGATTTTGCCATGAGCTTCATTGTGGAGGACACTTTGGTGCTAAGAAAATAACTTTTAAGGTTCTCCAGTCCGATTTTTGATGGCCTACTTTATTTAAGGATTCCCATAACTTTGTTAAGGCCTGTCTCAGATGTCAACGGACTGGAACGATTGGGAAGCGGAATGAGATGCCCCAACACCCTAGCCAACATATGGAAATTTTTTATGTTTGGGGGATAGACTTCATGGGTCCCTTCCCTTCATCCCATGGATTTGAGTATATCTTGGTGGCAGTGGATTACGTCTCCAAGTGGATAGAGGCCATTCCTACGTGCACAAATGACCATTCTGTGATCTTGAAATTTGTGAAGGCCAATATCATATCTCGCTTTGGTTGCCCCAAGACGATTATAAGTGATGGGGGACCTCATTTCCGGAACCATCACTTCAATCGGCTACTCAGGAGTCTAGGAGTAACTCACAAGATTACTACCCCTTACTATCCTCAGACGAGTGGCCAAGTTGAAGTGTCAAATAAGGAGATCAAGAACATATTAGAAAAGACTGTTAGGCCAGACAGGAAGGACTGGTCCCAAAAGCTTAATGACGCTTTATGGGCTTATCGAACGGCCTACAAAACCCCTTTGGGTATGCCTCCCTTCCGGATTGTGTACTGGAAAGCGTGTCACTTACCTGTTGAACTTCAGCATAGGGCACTGTAACGACCCGATTCCCGAATCCCTACAAAACACGAGAATCGGACCGACTCGACTAATCCCAAGACCTAGTCGTCCAACGAGGAAGTAACCAAAAGATTAGTAAAATAAACCACATTCAGCATGAATATAACTAGCAATAACAAAATACAGCAGTAAGAAAAGGAAATACTACAGTATACACCACCACAACAGAAGGGAAATAAACATGTACATAACATAAAGTTTCGACAAAGAAAGTACAGGAAGTAACAAAGAAAACTACTCACTACAGTGGAAGAAAAGTACAAAAAGTACTACAGGTAACTCTACTGGACCTTACTAGGCCCAGCGTCCTCTGCAGCCGCTGACCCTAGCTGCTCAACACCTGGTCCTGAAAAGTAACGAGTGTAACACGTCAGCGAAACGCTGAGTAGAGTGGCAACTAAAAACTAAAGAAGCAGAAGAGTGCACAGTAGCTGTTATATTTTTACTTTCGTTATTTACGTCTTTCTATTAATTCACTATTGATTTATTTCTCAGATCCTTCTCTTGATATCGAATGTTCCTCGTGGGAACGATCTTGATTGCAGTCTTTTTCGAAAAGTAGAAGTAACACGTGGTGCTCCCCTGGCCGGGAGAGTCCCCCGTGGTGTTCCTGCCCTCAGTCAACCACCCCAAGGTCACTGAAAGACGTAACGGTGACTACGGGACGCGCGATAAGCGTACAGGTAGCTAACACGCACTGGCACGCGGTCAATCGTTTCCATTAACGGGTGCGCCCAAAGCACAGCACGGAACCAGTATAGGGCAGAGCCCTCTCAGTAACAGGGGTCCCACCCCTCCACAGTCCGTGCACCCTCGCCTGACTACCCTGGTTTGCCCAGTGGGCCTAACAAGTCGGTGTAGGAGAGCTAGCAGAACCCCGGGGCCTGTGGGGCAGCTAGTGCTCTCCCTCACCCTCATCTCCTCCGCCTTCCTCTTCTCCTTCTCCCTACCAGTGCGGGAGCGACGGGCGTGGGGTGTCGCGGAGGGGCTGCTGTAGCTCGGGCAGCAGGCGGACGGGGCGCGGCGCGGCCGTGCGTTGCGGCCGAAGAGCGAATCAGGCTTTGGTTCTGGAAAATTTTCCAGAATCAGACGTCTGGACTTACGACCAGACGACGCTGAAGACGTCTGGAGGACTATCCAGACGTCTGATAGGTAAGATATTTCTATCTTCTCCCTTTTTCGCGTGTACGGCCATGCAGTCGTCCGCTGCGACTTCGTCTGCGTTTCGTCGTGCTAAGAGCAGGTGTGTGTGTGTGCGCAGGTTCTACTCGGGAGGGCGCGAGGGCTCGCCATCCCACGTAAATCAGACGTCTGGCCGTAGTGCCAGACGACGGAGAGAACCTCCAGACGTCTGGGAAGACAATCGGACGTCTAGAAACCAAGGTAGACATCCCAGTAGGCTTCTAGACGTCTGAAGGACTACGCAGAACTAAGGTACGACCTGACCCACCTTTTAAGATGTCTGGAAGATGTTCCAGACGTCTGATTTTGGACAGTTTCGTCGTTTTTGACCCGTTTAGGGCCAGTTCGGAGTCCGTTTTCCACGTTTCGAGTTGTGTTCTTTGCAGAATAAATTCCTCTACCCGTTTATAGTAATTGTATACCATTCTGAGAAACTTCTTGTGATTGATCCTTGTGTTGGGACCTCGTTCCGTTGCAGTCTTGGGGGTTGCGGAGGCACGCGGGATTGCCGACCACGCCCCCAGTACTCCCGTTTTCGCTGGTAGAGTGGCTTTTTAATTTACTTAACAAAATTTGTTCCAATTGTGGAACAATTAATAGAGTCTAGGGCATTGCATGAACCTTAGGACTGAGAAACTAGATTGAATGATAGATCCTAGGGTACGGCATGAATCCTAGGACTGGAAAACTAGTGGAACATATAAATATTGCAGTCTTGGAAGAGTGGAAAGGAAATAATAACTGCCTGTAAATTGATTTAACAGCTGCCTGTTATGAATGAAGAAATATGATGGAGAACATGGGTTGTATGAACGAAAAACTGGAATAGTGAAACCTAAAATGGCCAAACCAAAAAGAACATGAACCCTACGGGAAATTAGGAGTAGAACTCCTGGAAAGAGAATAGAATGGAACTAAGAAAGTGAAACGTGGAAGTGTGTTGTCTCTTGGGTACGTGGTACCAAAGAGATGCACACATTACCTCTTAGTGTAGAGGGGAGCTTGCCGCCCTTAGGTTGAGACCGGGGTGGGTTTGGCCACTGTACACCGACTTGTTGGCCCTCGCGTACGCAGTACCGAGGAGAGCTACTAGTGTAGGGAGAGCACTTGTTACCCCACGGGCCCCAGGGTTCTGCTAGCCCTCCTACACCGACTTGTTAGGCCCACTAGGCAAACCAGGGTAGTCAGGTGAGGGTGCGCGGACTATGGAGGGGTGGGACCCCTGTTACTGAGAGGGCTCTGCCCTATACTGATTCCATGCTGTGCTTTGGGCGCACACGTTAACGGAAACGACTGACCGCGTGCCAGTGCGGGTTAGCTACCCGTGAGATTATCGCGCGTGCCGTAGTCACCGTTACGTCTATCAGTGACCTTGGGGTGGTTGACTGAGGGTAGGACCACCACAGGGGACTCTCCCGGCCAGGAGAGCACCACGTGTTACTTCTACTTTTCAGAAAAGATTGCAATCAAGATCGTTCCCACGAGGAACATTCGAGATCAAGAGAAGGATCTGAGAAATAAATCAATAGTGAATTAATAGAAAGACGTAAATAACGAAAGTAAAAATATAACAGCTACTGTGCACTCTTCTGCTTCTTTAGCTTTTAGTTGCCACTCTACTCAGCGTTTCGCTGACGTGTTACACTCGTTACTTTTCAGGACCAGGTGTTGTGCAGCCAAGGTTAGCGGCTGCAGAGGACTTGGGCCTAGTAAGGTCCAGTAGAGTTACCTGTAGTACTTTTTGTACTTTTCTTCCACTGTAGTGAGTAGTTTTCTTTGTTACTCCCTGTACTTTCTTTGTCGAAACTTTATGTTATGTACATGTTTATTTCCTTTCTGTTGTGGTGGTGTATACTGTAGTATTTCCTTTTCTTACTGCTGTATTTTGTTACTGCTAGTTATATTCATGTTGAATGTGATTTATTTTACTGCTCTTTTGGTTACTTCCTCGTTGGACGACTAGGTCTTGGGATTAGTCGAGTCGGTCCGATTCTCGTGTCTCATAAGGATTCGAAAATCGGGTTGTTACAGGCACTTTGGGCTATCCAAAGTGTCAACCTGGATTTAGAGCAAGTTGGTAAGGCACGTTTACTGGAGTTGACTGAGCTTGAGGAGCTGAGGAATGACACTTATGATACCTCCCAAGCTTATAAAGAGAGAACTAAGGTCTTGCATGATAAATACATCCTTAGAAAGACCATTGAGCCCAACCAATAAGTCTGGCTTTTCAATTCCAGACTTAAGCTTTTTCCAGGAAAATTGAAACCACATTGGGATGGGCCTTACATTTTCTCCAATGTATTTCCGCATAAAGCTGTGGAGATCAAGAGCCCTTCTTCTTCAGCAACACCCTTTACCATCAACGACCAATGATTAAAACCTTATGTAACTTTTGATGGCCATCTGGTTCACGAGGTCACTCTCGAGGAGCCTTAGCTCCTTTCTTTCCCGCCTTAGGTAATATCTTCCCTTGGTCATTCTACTTTCAATGCTGATTTTGTTTGAACAAGGCATGGGGGGATAGGACCTGAGGCATATGTACATAGCATTCATGCATTTAGTTAAAACATTCTGCATTGCATACATTTGCATTCTTAAAAAAAAAAATGCATTTTTTTAAGCTTAATTGGCTGGGCCCTGCATTCTTAGGCAGACCAGAACTTTAGGTTAGACTAAGTTGACTCTAGGGTTTGACTTAGAAGCTAAGTTTAGTTACTAGCTTTAGACCTTTAGGGTCCTTTGTGGACTTAAAAACTCAAGTAGGAGTTAAGTTGCGGATCATTCCTCATGAGGTTGAGGAAGGAAAGCTAGAGATTGAGTCAAAGGTTGGATAGTACTTGGTATCTTTTTCTACCTTTTGATTTACGGGTCCTTGTAACATAAGCATCCACATTTCACACACACTTGGTCTTATGTAAATAGTGATCACCATAATTCATTTCTTGAAGAAAATTTGGTTCTCTTAGTTCTGACTTAGGAGAAGCTTGAAAATACAATTTGATTGGAGGAGTTCCTGCCGTAGGAGAGGTGGAGTATATACTCACCTTGAGGATGCCACAATAACATGTTACCTTTTCAGCGCTTGTCTCTTAGGATATCCATCCTACTGGGGGCATGTAAGCGCATTGTGCAGTTCAGGTACCATGGGCAGCCCTATCTTGAAGTGTCGATTGCCACAGGCTTGAATTCGCTTTAGAAATCTATGGGCGATACTATCTTGAAGTGTCGATTGCCAGGAGTTCTTGGGGTCGCTATGGGTGGTGCTATCTCAAAGCATCGAAATCCAGGCACCCTTCGAGGTACTATGATGGGGACAATGAATCCGACACAGACTGTATTGATAGCTGATCCAAAGTTAAACTTAGAGGAATCAAACAATATATATATATAAATCCTCTTTCTAGGTTGGCAATCATACCAACCTCAAACAAATCAGACCATTGCACATGCACGGATGCTTTAATCTCTGGGACCAATAAACCCTAGGGTAGAGTTAGAAATCAGGGAGACCTACGCTTGCAACTCATCCTTAGCTGACCTAGTTTGTAACTTAGCAACTACTTGGAAACCTTAGGTCTAAAGTTTGAAATTAACATGTTTCTAAAGGAAGACTGACTAGGTTGGCTAAGTTCACTTGAAGAGCTGGGTTATTGCTTGAGTTTGCTAAGGACTAGCAAAAACTAGGCATGGGAGCATTTGATGAGCCCATATTTGTGGGCTATTTAGGTATTTCAATGCCTAGATATGAAGTTATCTTTAACATTTATTTAGCATGTATTAGGATGTAAATATAGTAGTTTATGTTTTTAACTTAATTGTATAATTCATGCATTGCATTCATAATTAAATGCATTTAGAATTAAGTTAGAATAGCTTGTGAGTGCATTACATGTATTATTTGGTCTTAACATAAAAAGTAAGGGTTTGCATATAAATAACCCCTCATTTCTTTTCTTTATTTTATCTCCAACGGATGCATGCAGGAGAGTTGCACCAGCTATAATGCACAAGTGACAATCGTGGATCTTTGTTCCCCACGATGTTCACTGCTTCACCTCTTCTTCAACCAACGTCCACCTGCATGCTTCCTTTTGCAGCATAAAAGTAGACTTCAGCCGCACCATCACCTGGAGGCCACCATCCCCAACCCACCACTGCGCAGAGATCAAATTCTCCTCCATTCCACCATCGTCGACCTCCTACCATGTGCATAGCTCCACACCACCGTAGCCAAGCAGGGTGATAGACTTCTGCGCTACCGTTGGTTTGTGCAGATACCGTGAGCACCTCAACGTGCGTTGCCACCATCGTCAACACCATTGCTACCTCCATGCATCACCTGCACCTTCATCTTTCCAGTCAGTTAAGACGTCTGGGAATGATCCCAGACGTCTGAGGCACCTACAACAATTACACATCTACTCCTTTCCACGAGACCACCACCTCAACACAACAGCCACCAGCCATCACCCCCTCCTCGTGAGTGCACCACGCCTCTCCGCGCGCATAGCTAAAGCGAGCAGCCCTAGCTAGCTTCCAGCGCGCGTGCCCTCGCTACGCCCTCTTGCCTCCAATGCACGCCCCCTTGTTGCGCTTTCGTCTGCCCGAGCAAGTTCCCACGCACAGCAGTGGCCCTTACCAACACACGCACGGCCACACGTCCTCCAGTCACATCCCCCGCGCGGCCTGCATGCCTCTAGCGTGCAGCAGCAGCAGCTGTGCTCCTCTAGCAGCTTCCCCGCGCACGTCGTGCGGCTTGCACGCCTCCAACGTGAAGTAGCAGCAGTTGCGTCCTCTGCCAACTCCTCACGCACGCCACTCTCCTCGCGTGTGCACCTCCAGCAACAGTAGCCAGCAGCCCGCGAGCACCCATCTCCTCTCCATAGCAACAGCCCTCTAGCAGCCACCAGAACCCACCTTCACCGTAGCTCCGGCCGCCTCGCACTTCGCCATGACCGCCATCGCAAAGCCCTCAATCTAGATATCTTTGTCCAAGCTCCGAACACCCGACCACGGCTTCCTCTGTGCGCACGCTCAAGGGGAAGCCATTCTCTTGTTTTGCTACAGTAAGGTTCCTATTAGCTTTTACAGTCAATTCCATTGCAAACTTTTATTTTTATTTTATTATTGTTAATATTGCATTGAGCTCCCTCTTATTTGGTATAAATGTAATTTCAGATTATGCTCTCATTCAAACTCATATCTAACATGGTTTTCGACATAATTTTTGGGGGAAACAATTTGTGAACATCTATTTTTAACCTGTATGAGTTTTAATAGGCCATTACCTCCCTGTGGATATGACCCGCTCTCTCGAGTGGTTTATTTTCAATTTAATACTTTGATTAGTCAATTTTCCACCACTTTAAAATATGACAAATCATCTTATTCGAAAGAGAAAATCGACTCATCAGGGGGCCACTGGGTATCCCTACTGAATGCCTTTCTGAGGCTGAATCCACTTTCCCGCAGGCCTACCATTCACCAATGGGGAAGAAGAAGAAGTCATGATACACCTCTTCATCTACTGAACCCATTGCTCCGGGAAGCCCCTCTGCCTCAAGACTTCCCGCAAGTATGACCATGATAAGGAGTTATAAGCCTTGGAGAAGTCCACCTTCCATAAAAAATCTTTCTGCTTGGTGCGCGTCCATCCTGGCATCATCTCCTAGGCCAGAATAAAGGACTCTTGCAGCGACCAACCTTTCAAGAAAGAAAACTACATCGGGCTAATAAGATCAGGGAGAACCTCCCTCAAGCGGTTTGCCATGATCCTTCCCACCAATAAGTAGGAGTTAGAAAGGGCAATAGGTCTAAAGTCCCCTAGCATCTCAGCACTCTACTTCTATGGCAGAAGAAACAGGAAAGAACGATTAAGCCTTTCAAAACTAAAATCGCTATAACTTCAGAGCGAAGCAATTCCCAAAACTCCTTGTAAAAGAAAACTTGAAAGCCATTTAGACCAAGGGACCCCTCTGCCTTCAGACCCTTAAGAGCCACCAAAACCTCCTCCTCCGAAAATGGCCTAGTCAAAACCTCTGCCTTGCCATCATATCAAAAACAACCAACCTCCACTGACCCTACAACCCAACCCTAGTCATTTGCTAGAAGTAGTTATTGATCATAGCACGGATGCCACCAGGTGCTACAATCACCTGATCCTCATCCCAAAGAGAAGAAATATGATTAAGCCTTCTTCTGGAATTGGCTAAATCATGGAAGAATCTTGCATTTGCATCACCCTCCTTTAACCACAGCTACCTCGACTTCTCTCTCCAGTCTGTCTCCCTCTAGAGATCCTCCACAACCACCACCCCCTGGTATCTCCTCTTCTCTCCCATCTCAACAAGAGACAGAGAGAAAACATCCTCCTTTGTGTCAAGATCCCGCACCCTCTCCAAGGCCACCTCCTGAGCCCTCTCTCAGTCACTTCTAACCCTCTTCTTGTACTCAAGGAGCAAAAAATGCAACCTTCAAAGCTTAGAGGCTAGCGACTTGGTAGTAGTGGCCTCTTTAGATAAGCCCCGCCACCAACCAGAGACCATATCTTTTAGCCAAGACTCTGAAACTTGAAGTAAGAAGAAACCACCAAGCCATCCCCATTATCCCACAAAATAGGCGTCGTATGGTCGGAAAAAGGCTGTGGTAAGGTCGAGACCCCTGCGAAATGGAAGAGGCCTCCTGATATTGCAATTTTGCTATCTTCTATCCAATCTTGCCTTCTTTGACTCTCGAGTTGATGTTTTCATCCTTACTCCATTTCCTTAGCTCCATAGATACTCAATCAATTTTCTTCCAAATGGGCTCATATATACCAATTACCCTTCAGCCTCTAGATTGCATTACCCTTCTTCTGCTTTCTTACTATCCAAAGAAATATAGGTCTATGATCACTCCCAATAACTAGAAGAAGAACCCCGGCAAAAGGGAAAGAGACTCTACAATCACCTAAAACGAATACTTTTTTAAGCCTTTCCCTTATCAAGTATTGTGGTTTCCTTGAATTAATCCAGCTAAAAGATTGCCCTGCAAACCCCAAATCTAGCAAACCAAGAGAGCCTACAAAACCACGTAGATCGCAAAAATTCATGACTTGGGATTGTCAGTCCTCCCATTTTTATCATTACTTTCCTAAGTGACATTGAAGTCACCAATAAAAACAAGATTGTGAGCATAAATTTTCAACAACCTTGTCATTCTCTCCGTAAAGGATTTCCTTATAACATGCTTAGGCATTCAATAGATGCAACAAAGGAACCAAGAATTTCTATTCCCAAGAATCTGCACCAAAATGTCATGCATCTCAATATACAGAATCCTTAAGGAGCATTACTCTTTGTAATGGAATGCTAAACCACCAAATCTACCCTCAACAAGTACCATAAATAGATTATAACCCTTGCTCTTCTTTCCTATCTTCTTCATTCTTGTTTCTAACTCATGTGTCTTCAAGATGAATGCTATATCAGGTGGAGTAGCTTGAAGGAGACTTTTGAAGCAATAGATTGTAGAGTGATTCCCTAACACTCTAGAATTCCATGATAGTAGTACATTCATTGCTGGGGTGGTAGCTCTTTCAAGCTAGCTGCCCACACCTCAAGATCTTCCAAGTGCAATTCAAAAGCCACAAATGTTTTATGTATAGGTTTTGTATAAGTGCAATTCAAAAGCCACAAGTGTTTTATGGTTTATGTTTTTTTTAAGTTCTGTATAAGTAGCTTAGTCCACATTTAGTTGTTGTAATAAAATTTCAAATGTATTTGCTTTATATCCATGTAGTGTAGTTTATATTTGCAAGTAACGAAAAAATTGATTTTCGTTTCATATTCTCATTGTAATATTTCCTTTCTTAATTTAAAAAAAAAGAAAAAAGAAAAAAAGGAGTGAAAGATAAAAGTCCAAAAAGAGTTAAAAAAAGAGAGCAAAAGATAAAAGTCCAGAAAGAGTTCTTAGTATAGTTTGTTATCTTCATGCTCTCGTTAATTAATCAAAAGACCACAAAAAATATCAAAAGCGAAAAGGTCAATTCCAAAATTTGTGCTCCCATTAATAAATTTAAGTGATTTGGGATTTAACAAATTAAATTCACACATTAATTCGCATATCACCAACTCAAATGAGCTGGTCTTTCTTATGAAATGAAATATAGTCATCATCGAGAATTTGAGAGATTGTGTCACCGATTGTTTGCTGAACGAATTTGGGAGGAACTTCTAATGAATCATCAACAATCCCCAATAGGACATATGCTCATAATAAATGTAGGAATTGTACTCTCCAAATTAAGAAGTTTGTGGAATTCAATTTGTAAGGAATATCATGTTGGATTGATGCTAGTGGTTAAGTTGTAACAACATTATGTGAAGTGAGATTAGAGTTGAGATTGGTGGAGGATGAAGAGGCCATCAGTGAGAAATGCTTACCATTCGATGATGAGAATAAGAATTCCAAGATCAACATGAGTCTGATCTTTATTCACCTCAATTCATCGCAGCAATGCTCTGATCATCTGGTAAAGATGATCAAAGATTTGATGAAGAGAAACAAGGATCTAGTGAGATGATCAGAGATTTGATGAAGAGAAACAATGATCTGGTGAATCTGATCACCAAGTGTCCTAAGCACAACATTGATCATAGTTATATCTCATGGGAAATGATCTGATACCATCTTGAGTTTAAGGAAGCTTCGATGGTAAGGATTAAGCCACCTGAAACAGAGGCAACTCCTATTTATAAGCTTCAATCTTGAGATGCTTCAGTTATAGTTTGTTACAGTTAAGTTGTTATGGTGTAACATCTTTCTTATCTAAAGGATAATACTACCCTTATTACAAAGTTACATTAACAGTGATTACTTCAATCACTGCTCTGCTTCTATAAGTCCTATATGAAAGGGTTGTAAAGAATAAGCATTTGGTCCACCTCTTCAGGTCTTGAGTGTTGTCATCAAAAAGCTCAACCACCAAGTCCTCCTCCTTCGTTTAGAGAAGTCGCCTTACTCCTTCCATAATTTTGAGCTCCCTTTCATCCATTGAGAGTAGGCTAAGAATAGACCTAAATGGAATCAATGCGAAACCATTAAATGCATTCTAAACATACAAGAGGGAAATTATATAATGCAAAGACATGGTGGAGTTGGGACTAAGACTAGACTTAATGTAAGACCTTTCAGATGGAAGAGACCAAGGTGGTGTTTGGAAAGGGGAATAGGTTTGTCGAATAAGTAAAAGAATAGGGAAGGAGTGGAATAAAATGATGAAATAAGTGGATTTTAGCATTTGGGAGTTTAAGCAGGTTAAACTTATTCCATAAAGGGGGTGGAATAAGTTTGCATTGGGTTAAGAAAATAGGTGGCATGTTAAGTGGTGAACAAAATGTGTGTTAAGTGCTTTAACCACTCTACCAAATATGGCCCAAGAGAGTGGAGTAATAACTAACAACTACCGTGAGATGGGAGGAAATGAATGCAAATTGCAGAGCGGATGGAAAGGATGAACATGCAATAGACTCAAGCTATTATCATAAGGTAATGGTCACTAATAACCCTCCACCAAAGGTGAGGGAGAGGGGTGCCCTCGAGAGGGGAAAGGGTACACCCTTTGAGGAGAGATGTTAGTATGGTATTGCTTTTGCTCAACTCAGATGTTTTAATTAGAGATTCTTCAATTAATCCATCAAGGCTATGTCTCCTTTCTGATTCAATTGTCCATTGTTGCCTTCTTTCTTTCTTTCTGATCTGCATGTTGGTCAGTTGGTCACCACATTTTATCAATTAAGTAGGTTAATTGGTTGTCTTTTGTACATACATGGCTTTTTTTTTTTTAAAAAAAAATGAGAGTTAACTGTTATTCATCCCCCACTCCCTGGAGGTCAGAAAAGAGGGCAAGGAGACCAAACCAAGACCTACCCGATATAGGGTTACATGGCTTATGTTGACTAGTTGTGTTTTCTATTGTTACAACTATTCAATGGCGTGACATAATTAATACAGTTTCTTTAGTTTGGTCAAAGTTCCTCATGTGTGTATTTTGATCTATGCAAATATGTAGGAATATTATTGAGTTCACAGCTCAAATAATTTATTTGAGTTCATTACAAAATGTTGTTATATATTTTACATAATAGTTATATATCTCACGATGGTTACATTACCCTATTTTAAAGGCAAAACTATTTTACAAAACATGGCCTACAATTTACAAAGCTGACTTGTGTGTGTGTGTATGGCTTTCTTTTCAGCTTAGTTAGCATGTTTACCGACTGGTGGAATTGCTTGATATCTGTTGTTCTATTGCCCTATTCATCTATGCTTATGGATAATAGCCATTCACCCATGTATTGCATGCATATATAGTTGGAGTTGCAGCTTCAGATTAAGATGGTAGGACATTCTTATTTTTAGTTTTTGGATTATGATGGAAATTTAACTTTTATTTAATTTTTCTGACTTATTTGAAAATTTTATATTTTCATTCATTTTTCTTTGCATGTTTCTTTTTAATCACTTTTTATATTTTATGAAAATAATTTTCTATATTTTTTATTTTTTTGTATTTTCTACATTTAAAAGATATTTTTTTGATACATATTTTCATTTGTCATTTTCTTTGATTTATATTTAATATTTTTGGATTTTATGCTTCAGCTAAATTGATTCACTACCTACCTAAATGGTACCCATGACCCATTTTAACATATCTGGGTACCCTATCCATTGGGTATGCATTTAAAGAAGTAGGGTCAATCCATGACCTCATTGATTCCGAGTTTGGTTGAGTTATGCTGAAATTGGTTTGGGCATTTAGCCCATGAAAACCCCTAAAATTAGCAATGTTGAAGCTTAATCTTTACCATTGCTTCGGCCTTCGAACCCACTCAACCATCCTTTCCACCTTCCTAGGTGTTCTCAAGATTGTTCGAGTTGAATCGAATCCAAATGCTTAACCTACATCATTCATTTGGTTGCCGATTAGTACTTGTCTTCGATTTTTCACAAATGGCACACATAAGATATGCATTCTTTTATTTTTTTTTTTCCTATTTTCTAGAGCTCTAGGTCTGCATAGAAACCTTGAGGAATCCTACTTTTATATCGAGTCTTAAAGGATTCGAATTAGTTTGCTATACGAAGGGGACATGTACTTGTTGGTGAATCAATCAATAAAGTCTAATCTTATATAATTCACAACATGGTGTCAGAGAGTATTTCTTATACCTCTCATGCCATGCCTTAACTTTAAAGGTAGCCTATATGCAACAACTTGTCGACGGATTCATCACTCTAGGGGAAGAACGTAAAGTGTGCATGCTTGAAAGGGCCATCTATGGACATGAGATCAAGAGTGCCTTAAGTAAGTGCATGGTAGTTGTTATGACATTTGCTAGTCATATTAGATAGAAAATGCATAGTGGAAAAGTGACGGAAAATGACTGAATAACTTTTTACAGTCATCTAAGCCATTGGAAATATCTTCAACTCATTGATTCATTCCATAGCCAAAAATCCTTCATTGGTTAAGCAAAGTCCCTGAATGTGGGTTTGAGAAGTTTAGTAGAGTTGTTGAGCAATTTGGCTTTAAACATTCCTCAACTGAATATACTATTTTACCACGTGTTAGGACTCTGGATTTAAGATTCTTATTATCTACATTGATGATATTCTTCTTACTTGCAATGATTAAGCTGGCATTGATGTAACTAATCAATATCTCCACTCTCAATTTGTGATTACGGATCTTAGACTTCTCAAGTACTTTCTTAGTATTGAGATTACTTATCGAGATGGTGGTATTGTCATTTTAGAGAGAAAATATGTACTTAACATATTGGCTGCAAGGTTGCATTTACACCAATGGATTTTGAAATCAATCTACACAATCCTAATGTCTTAACTATTTGAATGTTATATAGAGCTCTTGCCGGCAAACTATCGTACCTTATTGTTACTGGCTCGTCCACTAGAATGTTGCTTATCATTTAGTTTAACAATACAAATTTTTACATTTTTAAGGTTCGAAAATATTCCTGAGAAGTATTCCATCTGTATACATACTAAATATTTACAAAATACATACTTTAAAGCTACATGTGCATGCAATGGCAAAACACATTTGAATTCAAACATAATTCATGAATTAAACATTCTAAAACTTCAAATTTCCAAAGCCATAGCAAGCCAAACCATAAACTGCAAGAGTAATCCCTAAGAACTTAGATGCGCTGAAGGCATCATGGAAGAACACCATTGCAAGAAGACTGGTCACTGGAAGCCTTGCCGAGCCAAGGATGCCCGCAAATAATGTTGACGACAAGGCTACCAAGATCGCTCCAGCCACACCCGCTAATTGGAATGCAACTGCGCTCCATGCTAGCAGTCTGTAGTACAATCTCATTCCACCTTCAAACTCCGTAGCCTCTCTTGTCATCTTATTAAACCCACCATTATCAAAGAAGCCGAAGCAGCTAAAGGCGAATGCAAACAAGGAGATCATTAGTTGCACCTGTCGTCATTATAGAGTAAAGTTGAGATGTTAAGTGCAGCTCATAGCCATAAATTAAGGTTTTTCAACAAGCCAATCCACCGAACCATTTGCTTAATTTCTGATTTATCACTCATCTAGCTAGATATTATTGATTGTCATCCATTTGTTTTTCAGTTAAGAGAGATGTATAGACTTAACTTATGCATGCAATTAAGTTTGTCTGTGTGCAAAGAAAAGAAGAATGTTGCTACATTCGTGAAAATATTCAAAACCTTAGTCATTTTTATGCGAGACGATAAGGAACACTGGAACCCTGTCCATGTTTTATTGTAGGAGAGGAGACGAGGAATAATTTTGATTGACAAAGGTACAAGGAGGATCTTGTGATGGTCCTTTTCTGTTTGACAGTTTTTATCTGTCTGGGCTATGAGGATAAGAAGGAATTGGCATGATTCGGGGCCTGATCGGAAAGGAGGATTGTCAAAGACAAAACAAAGGCATCCCCTGATTGAACCGCCTAAACAGTTTGGTGGTAGATTCAAATTTCACCTTAAATGAATTGCGATTCCTGGACACCACTTTATGCATCAAAGTGGACACCAGGTTCGAATCCTGTATCCCCACCCCGCTCCCAGTAGGGCATCTGGGTCACCCAACATAAAAAATAAACAACAACTGGGGGCAGGTCCTAGTACCACTCATAAGACCCGCCCCTTATTAGTACAGAGAGTGATGAGCCCCTTTATTTACTTTAGTGTATAAAAAGATATCCCCTAAAAATTATCCTGCACGGAAGGCATCCCCCGATCATGGATGATACTAAATCCTCACGGGAAAATTCTAAAATTCTCCTTCAACGCCATCAGTAAAAATTGTCGTGGAATATCATATTTATTACTAAGTGAACTGAAAATTCATGTCAAAAAAAAAAAAAAACTGAAATTTCATGTCACAAGTAAGTTTTGGGCTATTATAGCTTCTGTCACTTGGTAGATGCATCACTCCCTCGACGACACTATTTAGTCTTAATTATTTAGAAGAAGAAAAATTAAAATAACTGGGTTAATTAGACCTTTACTTCAATCTATAGGACTAGTTTACTTTGTGGGTTAAACAAACCTCTATCTAAATTTGTGCTGAATGAAGTTAAGCTCTACTTGTAGTTCTTTTGGTGAAAGGATTATTTGAGAATTAACCCTTGTGTTTTTTAAATGAGGGATTGATTAATCTTTAGGGTTAGCTTTTGATGCTTGAATGAGGGTTCATCACCTTAAATATTTGGATTTGACAAAACCTTGTGTCTTTTACTCTCCATCCAGTGGTGACAGGAAGAAGTAGGATGGGAGATAATATGTTGAGTATTTAAATTTGGCACTTGAAATATATAGGGTTTGACCCTGATTTTGATGGTTCATTCGAAAACGACACTAGATTTAAGATCGATCTAAACTGGATTTCCTCATTGGATTCAATTGCATCAAAAAGGTTCGATGAGATTTTTGGCCTCCTCCACTTTAAGATGCAAAGAAACAATCTAACCATCCATGGATCCTCATCTAGTAACGATGGGAAATTAAAACATTCTTGGAAGTCAGCCGCAAGTCCATCCAACATTGAGGAAGAACAAAAATTCATGTACCTTGCACTCCTAACTTCTTAACTTGTTTGAGAATTTGAGGCAAAGGTTTTGTTTCCGGTTAAACAATGGAGGATATGAGAACTGTTACAGGCCAAATTGAAAAAGACAAAGGATGGGTGGAAGCGCAATTTGCCCATCTCCGGAGCCATTGGGCCATCGTTGTCGAACTTTTCTCCTTGATCACGTCAGAGCACCGCTGCTTCAGCTCAACCCTGTCGCATGCGTCGCCGGAGCCTCCCTTCGTTGCCAGATCGGCCAGGGAACAAGGAAAAGAGGCACGGTACCCCACCCCAATGGAATTCTCCCCTCCCCATCTCTTTTCCTTCTAAAACCCATGGTGGTAATGGGGATATCTTTCTCCTTTTTCGTGCTCACAAGAGGTGTCTAAGGCGAGGAGCCCTCGGAGGAGGAAGCATGCATCGAGGAACTTGCTAAATCAAGGTGGCGTAGTCCTCTCCTCTTTTATTTGGTTTCTTTCTTTGTCTCAAAACAAGACAAAACCTATGCTAGAAAATCAAATGGAAATCTGGTTGGGTGGTGGTGCTTGTGGAACCCTAGAATGGATTTTTGGTGTGCGTTCGAACCTATTTTCGAGTCTGAACTCAACTCAAAACGAAGAACGTAGCTACAACCCACACTGTGCACATGCGAGCCATGTGCAGGGTCGCGAGCAATGAATGCATACGGGATGTGGGTTTGAAACCTGTCAACTTTGCTTTTACGCAAGAATTTGGTAATTTTCACAAAAAGATTCAATTTGTAGGTGAAACCCACCCTCTTGACTCATGATATATATGTGTATATATAATAATAATAATAATAATAATAATAATAATAATAATAACTTTGAGACGTCTCATTTGTTGAACACCAGGTTCACGAGTGTTAGACAAGATCGAATGTGTGCTACAAATGATATGTATATATGTTGTTCTCGTTTCTATTGGATTCGTGCGGCATGCATGCAGATGGATCAAAAGAATATTTTGCTTTTCATTAAGAGAATGGTTTTGGTTTCACCATTGGATGTATAATTTACAAGGTCATACAAGTAGTAATTTAAATAAGGAAAATGCTAAGGGTGGAACTAATCACATAGGTAAATGCAAGTTTTATATTCACGGTTCAACTAAAATACATCGATTTTTGATTTAAACTCAAAAAGATGCGATTTTTGCGCAAAGATCCTCACCGCATAACGTGGCTTACGCAACCGTGGGGTCGATCCAATCAAGAATTAAAAAATGTGATCCTAGCCTATGCATAAGTGCTCATGGGACACAACACTTATACTTGTGCCACCTAGGGATGATGGCATGGAAGGGGGAAAATCGAAGATCTGAGAGACAGGAAGTGACCCGTCCAGACCATAGTGCAACTCGGAAGAGCATGTCTCTTAACTAGTCGAGTTAGGTTCACTTGGTTCGATCAACCTCAGGTGGGAGGTAGCTAACATGGTAGACTCAAATCATAGGTAGAAATATATAAAATAGTTATGCTGTGCCTGGGGCACCTTACCTCTCCCCCTTAAGATGAGGGGAAATCCTAAATCCCAACATGGATTTCAGTCGGGTATAGATTGAGGAGAAATAGGAGAACTCTTCGACGATAGGGACCTGACCTTCGGAAACATCTAAGTTGTGATGGCACAAGAAAATTCCCTCGATGGAAAATAAATTCGAGATGGATTCCCAACATCGAAATTTCCAGTAAGAAGAGGTTAGGGTTGAGTAAACCATGTGTCGGGATGGCTCCATGCGAACAAGGTTATGGGGACGTTACGAGAACAATTTTTAATAAGATGAACAATGAGAAGAGATTTACCTCCAAGGCGACCTGCACGGTCACCAGCGATAATCCTGTCGTGGCGTCCTCCGGTGCATGGCGCATCCTCCTCCACACCAACTTCTCTGTAAGCGCTAGTATGAGCACACGCAATACAGATACTGGTAGATCAAAATAGACCATGCAGATGATGAATGACGTCCCACGGTTTTCATCTTTCTGGGTGAATTCATATGCCACCACCAGTGCCGCCACCGCCACCACCACCATGGCATTCACCCCCACAGCCCCCACCTTGTTCTTCGCTAGCATACGCCCGAACACTGCCGCGAAGACCACTGTTGTTGCCCCATGCAACGACGATATAGATATACTTGCCTCAGGGTAACTCCCCATCTTGAATATCCATGGGTCATTGAAGATGGTAAAGAAGATGGAGTTGGCGACCACGGTGAGGAGGCCGAGGATCAGATGCCACAAGAAGGAGGGTCCGCCGAGGAGGGGATAAGGTGAGGTGGTGAGGAAGAGGAAGGGGAGGAGGAGGAGGGCGGTGAGGGGCCGACCAAGGGAGGTGAACCACGACACGACCCAGAAGTTGGAGTCGTTAGAGGTGTGGTAATACGAGACCGGGAGGACGCTAGAGGCCACTAGGGCTGCGAGGGTGACGGCAGCGAAGAGGAGGAAGAGGCCCAATCGATTTTAGGCTCTGAGGAGAGCGTTCGAGAGAGCGCTTTCCCATACGCACGGAGTGACGCACATCTTCTTCTTGCCTCTGGTTTGCTGCTGCTGTTTTCTGCAAGATGCGTCGATCATGTGAATTGCTTGGATGTTCACGTAATAGGGATATATATATATATAATTTTTCCTTTCCCATGAAAAGAGATGATTGTGTTCAAGTTTAACTATGCTAAGATATATATATATATATATATATATATATATATATATATATATATATATATATATATATATATATATCAACATGGAATTATATAAATCGTATAATAGAAAGGGGAACTGAAATGTAACCTGAAGGACGCAGGTTGAGGTCTTCGGTGGACTTGGCGTGGACTACAACGACGGATGTGGTACTCGAAGTAGGAGGATGAGGAGACATCTTTAAAGGGTGAGAACAGAGCAGTTAAGAGATGAAGGATTAATGGCTTCTGCTATTGGTGCGTGTCGCTGCTGCTTCTTCAGTTCTTCCTCTCGATGGTCTTTCCCATTCTCGTGTTTGTGCCTATGGATATTTATTCTTCGTGTAGGGGAAAAAAAAATCCTGAGTGTGGGCCCCGGCTGCAACTTATACGTGAAGTTTCTGCGGTGGGTAACGAGTGTCGACTGTATATTTCGATGGGACGTGCAGAGGAACAAAAAAAAGCATTAGTATATCTACTCCTATTAGCTGCAAGGCATTTTCCACCTACGTATTGTGTGTAGGTACCATGTGCGGTAAAAGGTGCCAGGGATGTCAACTCTAGCTTTAAGCCTCTCTCTTGACAGTGGAGGCGTAGAATAGTTAGTCGAATTCAGTGTTACGTTACGGATTTCTCAAATAAAAAATATTGAGTGTGGCCCCCGCTGCAACTTCTAGGTTAGGCTCCTTGGTTGCAAACAATTGATACCTAGACTTTGAGCGAAGGTGGGTCCCTAGGGTTTTGTCGAGGCGACAGTGAATGGAGGTGGCCTGGGGCTTCGTTGACATCGACGCGACCACGCGAGACCCTCCTGACCCTCCTCATCCTCGGTCACAACTGGGGAAGGCACCACCGGCATCATCGTGCGACGTTGCCGGGCTCCATCGTGTGAGCACGACCGCGAGTGGAGGGAGTCGAGGTGGCAACAAGCAGAGGCAGCCTAGGGCTTCTACGACGTCGACGCAGCCGTGCGCGACCCTTCTGGTCCTCCTCATCCTCGACCGCAACTGGGGAAGGCGCCACCAGCGGGCTTCATCGCGCAACGGGCGGGAATGAAGGGGAACGAGCGGGAGCGGGCAGGAGCGAGCGGATGGCGTCCGGTGACTCGTGGGCAGTGCGCGTGCTATGCGGCAGCGACCGTCTGTGGTCTGCATCGCGAGGTGGAGGTGACCGTCGGAGTCATCAGGAGAGGTGGTTTTCATATCGTGGTGGGCGTGGGGCATGGAGAGACCATGAGCCATGGCGGATGGAGAGAGACGTGGCCGTCATATGCTTTAGGTGTTGCAAGAGGGGGCACTTCGTGGCTCAGTGCCGTAATGCAGTGGTGTGCTTGGCATGTGGGGTTTTGGGCTGCAAGAAGGCCATGTCGGAGGCAGGTTGGAGATAGAAGGGTAGATGTGGGGGTTGCACTGGTGAGAGTTGCCGAGGGTGTGAACCTTAGTTCTGGGTTGCACCAACGGTGGGGAAGAGGGGGTCGCAAGGAGGCGGGGCAGGATCACGTAGAGGAGGGGCCTCCCCGACAATGCAGGAACTGCCAAAATAACGATGGGAGACGACCCCCACCACCACTAACGCCGCCATCTCTCAACATTGAAGTTCCTACCTCGCCAGAGGTGCAAGCAACCGAGTTGTTGTTGTGTGGATCCCTAATTGGGGAGGTCATGTCAGGCTTTCCACCTATGGAAGACCTGCGTATGATTGTAATGACTCTTCCTCTCTATTTTTCTATGTGGAAGTTGTCGTGGTTGAACCCGTCGAGATTCTTGTTGTTTGGTCTGGGCAACTGCAATGTGGAAGGTCTGAAGTTTCGCACTAGGTGCTTCAATGGTGGATCGATCTTATGGAGGATGGTGTCCCCATTTGATGGGGCTCTTGGTGAATGCCCCCCCAACGTTTATTTTCTAGATATGACACGGTGTTGATGGAAGGCATTCCCCTCAATCTCCGATCGCATGCAGTGGTCTCTTGCGTTGTGGCGAGCTTCACTTCTTTGAAAGAGGATGCTATGATTGGGCTGGTGGATGGTGATGGCAGTGTGGTGCAGACCAATGTCTATCTAAAGCACGGTGGGCCCTTCCATGAGCGAGTCGTGTTGAGGTGTGGCAG
Source organism: Thalassia testudinum (assembly GCA_037157565.1). Classification (NCBI taxonomy): domain Eukaryota; kingdom Viridiplantae; phylum Streptophyta; class Magnoliopsida; order Alismatales; family Hydrocharitaceae; genus Thalassia; species Thalassia testudinum. The sequence goes on along the minus strand of JAZHRO010000067.1, from coordinate 13,897,338 downwards.
TTCCTCGTGGCTTCTGCGGATCAGTGTGTAGATGGTTGATGGTGTGGGTAAGGAGGAGGAACACACACGAATGGACAGGGAGGTGGAAGAGGCTATTGACATGCAATGGAGGAAAGTGGAAGAGCCTGTGGGGCCGGGCCAGAAGAAACGGAGGATGGAGGTTAGTGTAGCAGCTGCAGATGGTGTGGGATTGGTGGGGGACAAGGGTAGCAAAAAGGGAGATACTGATACGAAAGGCACCATGGAGGTACATAGGGATTTGGTCAGGTTGACTTCATCCTCTATTGGAAGGGGAGCAAAGGATGTCCCGGCTAGGAACGAGACCGTTTTCACCTTCACGATTCAGGAGGGGGTGCAGTATAATGAAAATTCATCAAAGTGCTCGTGGGAAGACAAGTGCCAGTGGGAGGTGCAACCTACGCACTCTAAGGAGCTTTATTAGGAGTGGGGGACCTGCGCAGCAGCAGCATGTGGATATTCAACAGGTGGCGTCAGAAATTAGTATAGTGTGAAGAGTAGGGATGTCTGTGGGCGTCAATTCTTCTCCATGTTAAAAGTCCTGACGTGGAATGCGCGAGGTCTTTGGGACTGCACTAGGAGGGGGTTTCTCAGGAAGTATTTGAAGGAGTGGGGAATTGTCTGTGCCCTATTGCAGGAGACACATATTGACAGTGTGGAGGAGACTGCTTGGTAACCGTTGGGAGAGAATGGGGAAGTGAGGTTGCATGTGGTCAAGGCGGTGGGGAGATCGGGTGGTTTTTGCTTCTGGTGGAGACAGATGTTGGAGCTTGTTGAGGTGCATGAAGGAAGGTATACGCTCTCTTGCAGATTCACAAGGTGTTCAGATGGTACCACACTGTGTGACATGTGTCTATGGACTGTGTGCCTTGAGCGATAGGCCAGGTTTGTGGGAGGAGCTGGGCCACGCGTCCATGTGGATGTAGGGTGGACCATGGCTTATCAGGGGTGATTTTAATGCCACCCTTTCCATGGATGATAGGTCAAATGGAAAAGTGGATACGTCTTCCTTTGGCTTCCAGAACATGATATCTGACTTGGAGTTGGTTGACTTGCTCACGTCTGGGGAGATGTGCACGTGGAGAAATGGGAGTGGGTAGATGTTGTGGATTGACCGTTTTCTCTGTAGTGTTGGGCTTCTGGGGTTGTTTCAGCTTGCATCTGTCTGTGCTTTGGGAAGACCGTTCTCTGATCACACTCCCCTGGTGTGGGAGAGCGGGGAAGTCTCTAGGTCTAACACGTATTTCAAATTCCAGAGGTCATGGCTTCAGGAGGAGAGCTTCAGGGACATGGTCGAATCTTGTTGGCAATCTCAGGTGATTGATGGATCGGGGATGCAGCGGTTAGCCCACAAGTTGAGGGGGCTACATCATATGCTTTTTGAGTATTGGAAGACCCTTACCCGTACGTGGGCCCAAAGAAGGCAGACGGCCTTGAAAGGGGTGAAGGTGCTGGATGATAAAGAGGATAGAGGGATGTTGATGGTGGAGGACATCCAACAACGTAGAGATCTCTTGGGCATTGTTGCTAGAGAAGACTTACAGAGATCAGTGAATTTGCATCATTAGTCTTGTCAGCTTTGGCTTAAGGAAGGGGATTCCAATACAAAGTTCTTCCATGTCGTGGCAAGTGCGAGGAGGCGATACAATCTAATATCGTCCTTACGCTATGGGGAGCAGGTTGCGACTTCGTCGGTTGATGTCTATGATATTGCCAATTGCTACTTCTATGATGTTACTCGTGCAGATCCTGTAACAAGATGGAGGATGACCACATCAGATATGCCGAGGGTAAGTGAGGATGCTGGTCGTCAGTTGTGTAGGACCTTTATGGAGGAGGACGTTGTAAGGGCGATGAGAGAGCTGAAGGCCGAAGGGTCCCCAGGACCGAATGGCTTCCCAGTCCTTTTTTACAAAGATTTCTGGCAGGTGGTTCGAGATGATGTTATGGATGTCATGCGGGAGTTCCAGGCGGGGAACTATGGTATGGAAAGACTAAACAGGTCGTTCCTTTTTCTACTGCCAAAGAAGGATGGGGCGAAGGTATCAGACTTCAGGCCGATTGCTTTATCCAACTCGATCTACCTCATCATAGGGAAGGTGTTGGCCAACCGTATGAGGGAGGTTCTCTCTGGTATCATTAGCCCAGTGAAAGCTGCTTTCTTACAGGGAAGGTCTTTGTAGGAGTCCTTTGTGCTGGCATAGGAGATGGTGGCAGGGTGGGTGAGAAGGAAGAAGAGGGCTTTTCTTTGGAAAGTCGACTTTTCCAAAGCCTATCACTCCTTGTCTTGGATGTATCTATGGGAGATTTTGAGGCAACGAGGCTTCCTGGAGACGTGGGTTGGGTGGATTAAAAGATGTATTACCATGTCGTCTTTTTCTCCACTCATCAATGAGCGTTCTACCGGAAAATGTATTCAGCTCCAGAAGGGGGTGAAGCAGAGGTGTCCGTTTGCTTTGCTTGCGTTCATTCTTGCTGTTGACACACTGGCCAGATTTGCGTTCAAAGCCACTGCATGGGGGCAGCTTCATGGATACACTTTGATGTCGAACAGAGCACTAACACCAATCCTCCAATTTGCGGATGACACCGTGCTTTTTATCGAGGGTGGGGTTTGGGAGGCAGAGTATGTGAAGCATTTGATATATATTTTTGGTAAGATCACGAGATTGAAGGTGAATGGGGTGAAGTCATCCTTGGTTTTAGATCAGCGTGTAGCATCAAGGAGGACCTGTCACAGATTCTAAGCACGATAGTGGTTACCTTGCCCATTAGTTATTTGGGTTTGCCTTTGCAGGCCAAACAGATGAGAAAAACGGATTGGATGTTCTTGTTTGAAAGAATGTTTAAGAAGATGGCTGCCTAGAGTGGGAGGTTCTTATCCAAAGGAGGTAGACTCATCCTTCTTAATTTTGTGTTATCTGCTATCCCTGTGTTTTTCTTATCCATGTTTAGTCCTCCTGATTCTATCATAAAAAAGTTGGACGTGGTAAGAAAGAGATTTTTCTGGAAGGGGCCATTACATAGTAGGAGATTTATGCATCCTGTTAAGTGGAAGAATGTGTGTATGCATAAAAAGAAGGGGAGTTTGGGCATCAGAGCTCCTAGGGAGTTTGGAAATTCTTTGCTCCTTAAGTGGGGCATTATCATCCTCAGAGGCGATATGGGTCTTTGGTAGGAGGCCATTCGGGATTCATATGGTGGTAGTAGTGGTCTTGATGATGTTCTGTCTCCACAGCAGGCATCCCCTTTTTGGTCTTCTATGTTGAAGGTTGTTTTGGCACAGCGGGATCAATTTGGCCCGACCTTGGGTGATGGCAAGGATTTTTGCTTCTGGAAGGACAACTGAAGTGGTCTTGGTTGCTTTCAAGACATCTTTCCATGGGCCTTCAAGTCGGCGTGTGATAAGGAGACAAAGGTTGCGGATTAATGGCAGGAAGATCATGGCATGTGGGACATTGGCCCTTCAGGAGGTTGTTATGAGGTGAGATCCATGGAGGAGGACAAGCATCTTCTTCAGACTTTGGCGACATTCCAACCAAGGGAGGGGCTGAATGGGTTCACGTGGAAGCATGGGGTTTACTCTTCGCGGAAAGCATACGAGCAAATGGTTGGCGGTTGGGAAGAGGATGAGCATGGTCATTTCTATGCGTGTATTTGGAAGCTGAAAGTTCCCATGAAGGTGCAGGTCTTCCTCTGCTTACAAGGCATGAAGCTCTGATTACTGGAGGATTGAGGAGACGTGTCTTGGGGGTAGATGTCATCCCATGTCCTCTATGTTGATATGCTGAGGATGACGCTAGACATTTGTTTAGCAGCTGTCTCTTCACTGATGAGGTGGGGCGTAGCTGTTGTTGATGCTCTGCTTCGACGTGGGAAACTTTATGTGGTGTGACTTTGTTTCTAAGTCTAGATTGCATGTGACCATTGGTGCTTCTATGTGAGCTGTGTAGAAGACGAGAAATGACATCTTGTTTAATGGGGGAATGAGGGTGTGGTTAGAAAATATTTTGTAATAAGGTGACTTTGTGTATTAATTTATGACAACCTTTGTAGATAAAATTTTAACTGAAGAAATAAAATTCTGAATGTCTAATGATATCAATAGGCATCCTTTCTTTTAATAAAAAAAAATTGATAAATAGAATCCAATGTGAAATTTCGACAACACCATTAATTACCTATGTATGGAAGTAACTGAAGAATCCGTTGCCATCGAGGGGTTCTTATTTTATTTGTTAGCTAATATCCTTGATTTTAGTTAATAATAATAATAATAATAATAATAATAATAATAATAATAATAAAATTATTAAAATTTATAAATACGTAATTTTTGGATCATCCTTGGATCTCCTTATAAATTACCACCTAATAATAGAATTTTTGACCATCAAATGCTCTCTCCATGACAAGCATCGACGACAACCCACATCTAGCGTACCTTTCGGATTTTTTTTATCCTTGCTCTTATCTCTCCTCATTTTTCATCCTAAGCCCCTTATTAAAGGTACCCATTGGGAGATTGGTTAATCCCATCGTTTCCAACCTTTATTCTGTATATCTCTCTCGTTGACATTAATAAAAGAAGGCAATCAAGGCAGGTGGGGGCATAGAGATGAAGATTTTAAAGTGTGTCATCCTTTCGATTTCTTAACGGTGTAAAAGATTATACCTAGATAATTAGGTTTATACATTACAAGTTTGATAAAGAAGCTAGCTTACGTAGCATGGACTTCTTATGCCATAATTAGTAGAGTATATGTATGTGACCAGATTACATGATTAACTTCTTTATATGCCATAGTAACAAAGTTTGATTAAGAAGCCATAGCTTTTTTCAGGCATTATAATTTTCGTGTATGTGCCAAAGTTTCCGTGGTGACTAATGATGATTAATTTTAGAATTTTTCTTTTCTTATCAGCATGTTCGATTATTATGATCATCATCATGTGTATTTTATGTTTATTGATATGTTCGGTCATACAAGATCTAAGGCTCAAAAAAAGATTTAATTCTTTCGTAGAAAATGGCCATGCATCCCATTCATTGATTTAAAGGATACATGATTAAGGTGCCTCTATGGTTAATCTTAGAAATAAGTCATTATATTATATTGATTATGATCTTCATATCATTTTGATTAGGAATATGATCACCATAGATTTATTCTTTCTATATATTACCTAAATGAATGCATTAAGTCGTTAACATGTTCACCAACGTAGATTCTCTTTTATCTTTTTCTACATGTCTAATCTGCAACCAGTAAATTTCGTGGGGAATTGCTTTAGAAATTACTTATGGAGAACTTTCCATGTTTTGTTTTGTTTTTTTTTTGCTTTTTTATTTTTTTTATTTTTGAATAGAAGCAGATCCAATTTTTATTCATACTCCAGTTTTTGGAGGCCACAAAAAGGGACAAGGAGGGGGACTAAATCAAAACCTACCTCATACAAGAAAAGGACCACGACTCGTGGCCTAGTACAAAAAGCAAGCCTAAAACAAGACAAAAGATAAAGCAATAAGAACAAAACCCAAAACAAAGCTCACTCAAAGCTGTGAATATAGGGAACGTGGAACTTGTCCAGCTGAATCAGCCCCTTTGTACGAGCTGAGAGCGCATCAAAATCGTGGAAGATCCTCCAACTGCCTGAGTATAGGCTCGCAAAATGACCAGCTAGGGCGTTCGCAAATGGGGGGATGTGGTAGAAGCCAACAACTCTATCTCTGCAAGCATGAAGAGCGCCAAAATCCTTCCTGAGCTTTCCTTTCCACCAAATATCTAGTAAAGTGGAATTCGCCTCCAAAAAAATGGGGAGAGAGGCCTCTATATGGGTGAGAGCATGGGAGAATGCCTTAATCAATGCTTTCTCTCTACTAATCTCTGAAAGACATCCCGCAGCCGCTTTAACAAACTCTCCTTTATCATTCCTGATAACCCAACCAATCTTCATCGAAGTGCCCCAAGGTTTGACTGCAGCATTAATTTTAAGACCATGAGGGGGATAGAGCCAGTTGACAGCAATTACTTTGGGGCAGATAGAATTAAACCAATTCTTAAATTTGAAATCATTCCATCGTTTAAAGAGGAGGTAATTAAACTTAGAGAACTCAAGATCATCTCTCCTTAACAGATTCCTAAAATACCACACATTAGTCCAAATGAAGGTGATAATGCCCTTAAGATAACGATTGTTGGCCTTAGACGTGGGGGAGAACACTATCTGGAAGAAACGAGTAGGGGAAGAATGTAGCGATTAGTTTTGGAGAAAGTCCAAGAGCTGACCTAAGAAACTAACTGGCTGGTAGAAAAGAGGCGTCGAACAGATTCAACACAGGGATGGTCAGGTCAACAAGAACATTTTGAAGGAGCCTAGATACCAAGCTTAGCAATATTATCATCCATGGGTAGTTTGTTCAAGAGGACTCTCCAGGTTAGAGTGATCTGTTTGAGGGGAATTTTAAGGTGCCAAAGGTCATTGAGGTAAGGAACCGGAGGGAGGTTATCAAAGTGGCAAAGGTAAGCAGAGGCAACGGTAAAGTTGCCAGTACTGAAACGCATCCAAGTGGGAATGTCACCGTTGTCATTCAAAATAAGGTTAGCAATCGCCGCATTGATGTGATTTAGGAGAAGACCATGCAAAGGATGATGAGCAAAGTTGTTAATAGTAGTCTTGATAGACGAAGGGCCAGGAGTATACCCCTGAGGGAGGAAAGTGACGAGGGTAGCATTGCCCACCCAAAGGTCTAACCAGAAGTCTACCTGGCCCTCATGGATCTCCCAATGGATCATAGGTTTCATCAAGGAATAAGCATGGTAGAGGGCTTTGATTCTAGCTGAAAAATTAGCACTGGAATGGGAGAAAGTGTTATAGAGTTGAACCATGAGAGTGGCATAAGGGGATTGAGTTGATAGGATACGCCAAACCCGTTTCATGCGCAGGGCGGAGACAAACAGACTCAAGTCATGGATTCCAAGGCCCCCAAAGCCTTAGGTTTAGTGATTTGCTTCCAAGATATCCAGTTGTTTTCTTTTTGTTATACCGCATTGTTAGTATGCATATAGTTATGTCTTCCTTTATATTTCAACCACATCTGGAAAGTTGTCAATTAATTGGTGTATGCATATGATTTGTTTAATTTATTGTTAAATGCGTAAGTATTGATGTTATGTCATCACCATTGATGTTTAATCATTTGATTGTCAATATATATATATATTGGAATTCAAGATCGAATACTAAGGCAAATAAAGGAACTGATATTACATTCTATAAAAGTAATAATTATGTCTTTGGCACCGGTCTTGAAAGGGATTCTTGTTTCGTAGGATTGTCCATTTTCGATTCATAAGAATTGTCTATTATGCCTAAAGGGCAATACCTTCCAAGAGTGTATTAGGATTCTGAGTAATCCAAGTGGTAATGCCACAAGGCTCAACTGATGTTGTCCCTCATTGTACCAATCCATATATGTAGCTCTCACTTGAGTTAAAAGTAATAAGTAAATAATTTGATTTTTCTTTCTCAATAACAAAGATAATTGTGCCAAAGTTGGGTATGAGGGCAGGACATATATCGACTGAAGGTCACCTGTGCCAGTGGTGGGGTTTTAAGGGATAACTCAATAGAATAAGATAATGTCAACTCTAAACGAATTATCCTTCTTATTCCTACTAATATCAATGATAATATTGATACTTTTACGATTTTCATGTTTTGTTGTCCCAATGATTACTACGCATTTGACTAACTAATTGATTTATTGTGACATTTTGATCACAAGTAGCAAAGGAAAAGAAAATTGATCTTCATCCTTAATAAAGACATTGCTCGCTCTTTACTTATGCTAGGATATGAATGGTGCTTTCATGTCATTTTTAATCCACTAAGCTTCTTAGTGCTTAGTTATATTATTTGTTTTTGTTATCTTTCTTCATTCCAATGTTGGTAGCTTATGACTAGTATGAGGATGTCATGAATAAATTATCCTTTTGCTTATCATATGTATTATTTGCATGTGTTATCTACTGAGAATATTCATTAAAGCATGCCATGGGTTTAAGTTGTTATATGTTATGTGTTAAACTTGAACTCCCTTAGTGGACTCCACAAGCCATTCTTGTCTTTTTCCTCAAGATGAGCGGTTGAGATCTTGAACTTGGATTTTGGCTTGAGTATACCATTGCTCTCTACTTTTATGTCTTATTTCCTTCATTTGGTTTAATGTCTGGACTATTAGGAACAAGTTTAGAAATGACCAGGTCACTATTAATAAAATCAACTCTTTTCTGGCTCATGGTTGGAATAGATCTGAGATTGGGATTTGGCTTTGGAAAATGAGACCCTCTACTTTTGCGGTGAACTGGATTCATCCTCCTAATGATTTCAAAATTAATTCTACTATTCGTTGTTGTGGCTCCTCCTTGTATGTGGGTTCAGTTTTGCATAATCAACATGGAGATTTCATTAAAGATGCAACTTGTAGGGTACCCTCGATGCTTAAGGAGAAGGCGTTCATCATTTTATTTCTCCATTCACTTGCAATCTGTTGATGGGACTACCTCACTTCATTTGGAACCCGATTCCACGCTTCATTACTGGTGGGATGGAAAATTGCCTCTTCCTTGGACACTCAAACAGGATTTCCACTTTCTGATGGAAAGCAAGAACTGGATTTATTCCATGACGTATATCTCACCTGCTGCCAATGTGCTTGCTTTATATTTAATTTGCAGAGTTGGCTATCAGAGATTGGAAAGTTTTCTCGGATCTCGTGCAGCTCGCTCCCAATGCTAAGGGCATTATCAGACTTGATCGACTCCAGTTCCCTTATGTCATCTCCTCCTTTTGATGCTTTTGTTGTTTGTGTCTTTTCCCTTGTTCGTAGCTTTGTTTCATACTAGGCCATGAGTCGTGGTCCTTTCTAGCTTGTACTGGGCAGGTTTTGGTTTGGTCCCCATGCCTTTTCTCTGCCCCCGTGGAGTGGGGGATGAATAAGATTTACTCCCGCTTTTGTTTTAAAAGAAAAATAATGTGACAATCTTTCCCATTGAAATTTCCGAAAAGAATGATGGATCTTAATGTGTTCTTTAATTGCTTAGAATATCAAGGATGGGTGTGTAAACTTTTAGTCCTCTCATTGGATTGTAGTTACCCAATGGATCAGGAAGCCTTCAGGTTGGTCCATATATACATCCTCATCTAAATCTCCATTCAAAAAGGCATCTTTTACATCCATTTGGTGGAGCTTCAGATCATAATGAACCACCATGGTCAAGACAATTCTTAAGGAGTCCCTAGAAACTAGAGGAAAGGTCTCATTGTAGTCACTGCAAACCTTTTAAGTATAGCTCTTTGCAACAAGTTTGGCTTTGTATCTCTTAATGTTACCCTTAGAGTTAGGTGTAAATTTGTCTTAAAGACCAATTTACACCTGACTCTATTTGACTCTTCAAGTAACTCTACAAGATCCAGACTTTATTACTAACCATTGACTCTAATACTCTTCTTTCATGGCAATTAACTACTTTTCAAAATCATCACATTCCATAACCAGGTGAAATGAGGTTGGATCCTTATCAATGCTCAAGTCACGTTCATACTCAAGTGTATAAACCACAAAATTGTCTAGGGTGTCGAGTCACCTTTGCCTTTTGGAGTGCCTTATTGTCCCCTTTAGTGGTTGTGGTGTACTTGGCTTATTTACGACTGGTTCATTAATTGTGGCACCTTCCTGTGTTAGGGGCTCATTTCTGTTACGACTCGAACCCAACCCCTCTTAGAACCCGTGAACGACTCACCTCGACTAACCTCAAGCCCTAGTATTCCAACGAGAAACTAACCCAAACGCATGAAATATACTGCAAACCACGCATGCAAGTAGCTAAGCAAATTAATTAAAAGACGACAATGGAAAGATGGAATATAGTTCAATAGAAACAACATACCATAGGCAAGAAATAAAGGTGCAATTCACTAGCTAGCCATCACAACCAACCAAAAAGCGTAACAACAATAGATTTCAACATAAGACAAAAATACTCACTAACAACAGAAAATCGCAGAAATGGGGGGCAAGTATGATTATGGTTGGACTCGACTGGGCCCAGCACCCTCTGCAGCCAGTGGTGCTGGCTACTCAACTCCCTGATCTGTACATGGTTACATATGTCTGTGGTCAACTAACACTAAGTAGAGTGGTATATTAGAACATTTAATACATTTAACAGCAAAGAAAGGCAGTAAACAATTCATATATTTTCCCAGTTATTCATTAGCAACAGTTTTTATTTAACAACTAAGTGTTTCTAATTCGGTTATTCTAGTAAAGGTCCACAACATCTCTTAATCCACATGTTCCCTATGAGAATGATCTTGATGCAGTTTTCCCATGATGCAGGATGCCCATGTGGCACTCTCCTGACCGAGAGAGTACCCCGTAATAGCCTTACACTCGATCTACCACCCCCGGGTTATGGTTGCAATGTAATGGTGACTACGACACGTGCGATAAATGCACGGGTAGCTACCCCGCACTGGCACGTGGTCAGTCCTTTCCACTAACGGGTACGCTCAAATGTACAGCACAGAACAGAACAAGGGCCTTACCCCTCAACAATTTGCATACCCTCGTCCAACTATCACAGTTTGCTGGTGGGCCTCACCAGAGTCAGTATAGGAAGGCCAATCTTAACCTCGGGTCCCAACCCAAGGGACGGCTAGCTCTCTCCCTAAATAAAAGTGACGGTAGCTTTCCTCGGTATCACGTACACGAGGGCTAGCTTACTTTCCATACCCAAGTTCTTACAACCACCCAACCAGCTCATAAGCAACATATTCCATTATACATCAGATTTCCATATCACTGTATTTTGATTCCTTTCCTAATTTCCTCGTAGGGTTCATGCATAGCATTGTCTCATTTCACTGTACGATATGTATCTCTATTCATGTCATGCTTTATTAACGTACAACAGGCAGCTCATGATTCAACAATTTAGCAATCACCACTTCAATTAAATATTTAGTTGCTCGCAGTAAGTACTTTAACATTCATTTTAGAGTATAAGTGTGGTTCAAGTAATATACATTCATCCTCCTCAGCCCTAAGGTTCATTTCATATCCTAGGGTTTAATCATATATTTCTAATATAGCATGCACTTTAATCATTTAAATCACAGGAGTAGAGAGAACCACTCTACCAAGGCAAGCAAAAGATGTGGGGGCACAAAAGGCAGACCTCACAGCCTCCGCAAGTCCCGTGTGCACCACAGACGAATGCCCTATTCAATACGATTGATCAATTCAAACATTAGTACTTTGACTATGCTAAAACGAGCTCAATACAACGAGTAAATGATATCAACACATAGGAAAATTCGACAAAAAGCCAACGATACTTCATTTGCGAAAAATTGACTTTGTTTGGGCCTGGAATCGACCCAAACACACTTCTCGGTTCACCTGAATCAGACCAGGAAGGCTGGTCCAGCTGGATCGGCCGCTTGATGCCTGGAATGGAGAAATCAGACTGACATCAGACATCTGGGGTGAGTCCCAGATTCTTAAACGTAATCAAATCCTCACCTTGCTCTCTGCGCCTTTCTCAGACGTCTGCAACCCTTCACAGTAGTCTGAGGGTGCTTTCAGACGTCTGTCACTACTCCCGGTCATCTAGGAGGGCAGTCAGACATCGGACGACTCTTCCAGACATACTAAAGTGCCTCTATCACCACGCCACGCGCCTTCCTAATGGCTCTGTCACCTGCAGATATGCGCGGCAGCAGGGTAACGCCCTCTAGTTGATACGACAGAATGAGGGCACGACTCAAGGTTCGGACAAAGAGATACCTTTGAAATCCATGTGCTTTCAGACATCTTGATCTCCCTCCGGATGTCCGATGACACCTTCAGACATCTGGCGAACGCCGCAGACGTCTGATACGATGAAAAATGCCAGTGTACCCTCCTTGCGAGCTCTCTTCGACCCTGTGCAGGCACATGTACCAAGGAAAATGACTTGACCGACAACAACCAGGGTAAGGGAAACCTGTACATTGCTCACAAGCCTCGGGAAGGGTGTTACCTCAGTAGTTTGCACTCTATCAGACGTCCAGTGTCACCCCCGGACGTTCGGCAACTTCTTGAGACGTCTAGAGAGTGTTGCAGACGTTTGATTCTATGAAAAAATGACTCCGCAAAACCCCTTCGCAAGCCTTCTTCCTCGCAAGCTTTAGTTGCTGCAATTCCCAGCGATGGTGCTGCAACGGCTCAGGACCGCCTCCTGGTGAGCTCTCCTCACGTGGCACTCCCTCCGAGCTCCTCCAGCATCTCACTCATGCCCAACACCTCCTACAGCTCCTCTCAACACTCGTCTTCTCTCTCGATCTCGCTCCCCACACGGACAGGGAGGACACGGGAAAGGGAGGAGAGGTGTGCGCCGTTCGAAGGAAATGGGGAGGATAGTGGGCATGGAAACCAAGGGTTGTAGGGGTTATATAGGTAGGGTAGGGTAAGGTTAGGGTTAGGGTGGCGTGGATGAGCAATCGACCTACTGCAACGTCTAGTCAAACATTCACAATAAAGCACTGTTGTCGGGTTTTTATCTCCAGCAACGGTGTCAAAAATATGATCGTCGACTATCAGTTCGTATAAAAAATGTCGTTGTAGTATATGTCACAAATACAAACCGATTGCCACGTCAATTTTATTTATATAGTTAATTTTTACTAGTTTATTCGAGGTCATTCACTGAGAGAAAATTATTGATATACATCACTCTCTAAGAATAATATTATTCCTTAATTCCATAAAGTTTAGTTTTAAGTATAATAATGAATGAACGAATGAATGAATAAAAGAATGAACTAATTTTATACACAAGAATGAATTATAAATGCTTGGAAACAACTATATACAATCAAGCATCAAACAATATAATTAAATACTATATTCTAGCTATTTATATCTTATATTAATAATACTTATAAATATACAATAATATGTTATAATATAGACTATACTAACTTAACTTAATATATTAACACCTACAGTAACATATATAATATGTATAGTGACATATATAAGCGTCGCTAAACCTTAGGAAAAACTATATACATAAGCTAAGGAAAAAATAGGATCTATATTGACTTTTTTTCTATATATGGTGACATATTTATCTGTCAATAAAGCTCATATGTTAGTTATATACATATATGAACTCAAACACTCGACATACTACGTATACCTTATATACTATATTTACATATTATTTACGATATACTATATACATATATACCTATTACATACTTTTATATATATTATGTGTATATACATATGCACACATATACACATAGGCTCAGACTACTTTTGTTCTCTTTTTCTCTTCTGTGTTTCTCTCAGACTTAGCCTCTCTCTACGGCTCGCTTCAACACTTGGGCTTCTTTTCTTCTTTTCCTTCCTCTTCCTCTCTCAGACTCCTACACTTAGCCATTCTGCAACCCTCAACACTTAGCCGCTTTTCGTCTTAAGTCCTTCCCAACACTTAGTCGAATTTTGCACTTCTTGTTTAATCACCTTAATTAGTGTTTACTAATACAAAATTATTATTTTTAATTGGCAGGCGGCCTTTTCGAGGGATACACAGCACCCTCTCAGGTGGAATTAGACATCTACTAAGGTCGCCCTAATTCGATAATTAGGAATGTTCAATCCGATTAAAACTCATAATTGGGCCCACAAAGGCCAATACACAGTACCAGGCCCCCAGCCCACACCGCACACAAATGCTCATCATTTCAAACCATGGTCAGATGCTCACAAATATGCTTGTAAGGGAATATGCTTATTTAGCGTCGTGCGCTTGTCGACTAATGGCATAGATGCCAAAACTCAATATAAGGCGCTGCGCAGTTTCGTCCACCCATGATGTAGGACTAACTGGGTGCCACTCCAGGCGCTGCAGTCAGCATAGCCGTGTGAAATTATCAAGATTTTGCCCTCAATTTGAGGGCCCAATTTCAATCCAATTTTAAATTAAAATATATAGTTGGAAAGCCCTTATATAGTGCTATATAATTGTATAGTTTATTTACAAAAATAATTAATTTTATTATAAAAATAAATTAGCTAAACTTTACAATTTATACACATTGATATTTAGATTTATTTCTTAATTAATGTTTAAATTACGTAATTAATGACCTAATTAACATTGTACAGTGTTAATGTACATGTTAAATTATTTAATACACATTTTTATTATATTTTACACAATTTATTTAAATTTATATACATTTAAATATCTATTTTCAAGCTATTATACATATAAGTTATGTAAAAATAATATAATACAATATAAATATAGTTAAATTAGTTTAAATTACTTAAAATATATAGTACGAATATACAATATAAGTTAGTTCAGTAATATCTTAAGTTACTAATTTATTCTAATTTAATTTAGTAACTTACTTAATAACTTAATAAATTAATTATTTATTGTATATATATAATTAAATTATGTTGCAGGCATATTAGTATACATTATACATAGATAAATACGTGTGTATAGTATCACTCATAAATATGTTTATTTATATGAGTTTATTAATTTACATGGCTTATAGTATATATAAGTTAATATAATTAAAGTTAAATATATATATATGTTATATGCACATTAAGTTATCTTAATTACTTAATTTATGTTATAGCATACATACATAAGTTATATATACATATAATGTACATATTTTACACTATTTACATATATAGCTTAGTTTATAGCTTATATACATGTACATACATAGTATACATAGTGTTTTTAGGTATTTTTGGAATTTTTCTGATTTTTTTGTTTTTTATGTATTTCATAGAGGTATGGGATGAGAGAGAGAGAAAGAGATGAGATGGAGAATGTGTTTTTAGTATTTTTATAAGTTAAGTTCTTTTATTAAGTCTAAAGGTATACTGAACCGTCGGTTGGTATGTTCTACTAAGCCGGGGGTTCAGATGACCTTGAAACTTGGTACACATATAAAAATATACCTAATCTTACTCACTACACCTTTATTTTATCTTTTTTGGAATTTTTATGAGGTTTTTATTTAATTACAAAGGGATCACAAGTAAGGCCTAAAAGGAGTTTCTAAGGTGTAACCTAAGGCCTTGGAATGCCTATTAAGAGCTGGATATGCAGTGTAGTCATTTAGTTATGTTCCACATATTGTATGTAAGGTGATCAAGCAATTGAATATGATTTTTCACTTGATTTCATTCAATTTCTAAATATGGGTAGTTATACACATGAATAGCTGACAATAGAAGTTAATTAAGGAATTACAAGCTATCTAAATGAAGTTTAAGGGCATTAACAATACATGAAAGCTTGTACAAGGTAGTATACCACATTATAAAATAGGTCAGCCATTTAATAAACCCAAAACCTCAGCCACTGCCCTATCAGATCAAACTATAGCAGCTACCAGCAAGCAACAGCAGCAACTGCAACTGCAGCAGCTACAACTCTCAGTAACTCTCAAAGAGTTGCTTAGACATCCTTCAATCAGCCAGACGTCTTAAACAGTTTCCAAGGGCTGCTGTTACAGCCATTTCCTTAGTTCCAACAGCTTGACTTGGATTTCAATATCCAAGAATCCCATATCAAACTTAAGAAAGTCTGATTAGAGATCACAAAGTGTCCAAATTAGAGAGTAAATTTTATTAGATTTAGGGTTGGAAAACCCTTGGATATGTAGCTACTGAAGCAACACTTTACTGTATGGATTAATTTGGGATTCAAAAACTAAATCAGTAAGCACTTAAAGGATTGATAAAGTCTGAAAATCACATTGAAATCAAATTGAAGTGTCAAACTTTGCATCAAAAATCTTTAAACAATAATCCTCATTTCAAATCAGGAAAAATACCCTGATCTAACATCTTCCTAATGCTATAGACAGCATGAAGGAGGATCTTAGATTAGTCCACTAAACTCTGCCCACTCAAATCCCAATTCTCTTAAACCTTAAGGAATATTGACAATTCCTTAGGTTTGAAATCAAAATCCCTAACAACAATTCCACGCAAAAATACATGGTAGAACCTCAAATCAACAAGGTTGATTCTCCTTGGCTCTCCCACACATTAAAAGTCATGAAATCCCCAACTCAAATCCTATTCAGACGTGGCTCATTTGAGGAAAAATTCTTCACTTATAACATCTCAGATTCACTGCCAAGGACTGATCTACTAAAAAACATATCGATTCACTTGATCAAAAATCCATTCAAAACCCAATCTGATCAAAATCTCGCGATCTTGCTTTGAAAACCAAACTAAAATCAAATCAAGCAAACCGATCCTTTTCAAATCAAGATCAGGGGTCTTTGTGGATTTCTGAAATGAATGAGAGACCCCTGGAAGGTTTTCGAGCGCAAATCCTCATCTCAAATCTTAAGGGAAATGAGATAAGGGTTTGACTCTAATGGATGGGTGAATGCGAAATAAAGATTGAGGGAAATCAAAACACGAAGCAAAATATGAAAAGGGAGATCAGTGATCAAACGAGTGAGATGAATTCATCTCCTCTGATCTGAAGTGATAAGAGGAGGTAGGCGTGTGGATTCTACACTACACTACTCCTAAGCTATCAACAATCACACAATTAGATTTCTAACTAATCTAGTCCTAACTGATCTAATTATCACTACAACTACTCTAGAAAATAGTAAATCCTAATCTAATCAGAGGAATGGGACCTTTGTATCCAAAGCCGGTGGCTAAGTAGGAGGAATGGAGGGGGATCTCCAGCAAGTGAAAAGACCACGAGAGGAGCTTCAGGGTTGTCCTCAGGCTACGTCATCCCTAGCGGTGAGGTGAAAAACCACACCATTGTCACTGATGTGGCGAGTGAAATGGTTAGGGGAGCTGGAGAGGACGAAGGGATCAGCCTCAAGGAAGTAGGAGAGGAGGACGATCCTTTGCGCGCGAGGTAGGGAGGCTCCTTAAGTAGAGTGAGAGAGTGAATATCCTCACGGCATTGGTGAGAATAGGTGCTAAGGGCTTGGGCGGTGAGGATGAGAGGAGAGGCGCACACGAGGAGCTAATCCAAAAGAGGGTCGTTGGATGGGATCTGGAGGTAGAGGTTTCCACACGCATGGATTCACGCGTAGGTTCGAATGAAATCCAGCCACAGAT
This sequence comes from Thalassia testudinum, assembly GCA_037157565.1. Classification (NCBI taxonomy): domain Eukaryota; kingdom Viridiplantae; phylum Streptophyta; class Magnoliopsida; order Alismatales; family Hydrocharitaceae; genus Thalassia; species Thalassia testudinum. Next base: position 13,880,114 of record JAZHRO010000067.1, on the reverse strand, counting down.
TGAGCGGTTCAAGGGATGGACGGCCACGATGCCCTCAGTTCTTCGCAGTGAACAATGATCCGTGAGGAGCTGCAGGTGACACTAGGTCTAATGGTGCAATTGCACAAGACACCCTTGCGCGAAGGGGTAGAAAAACTGTAGTGAGGCCCATAAGTGGTCAAAAATCAATTCAAAACAGTCCATATGGGCTAGCAAATAGGTCCCTGCAAGTATCAACTAGGTCCTTGAAGATTTTCTATGGATGAAATGTGATATGTGAAGGACCTAAATGTGAAACTATAATTGCAAGGCCCTAATGATGTCCAAATGCACCCAAGTTTTTATTGAAGCTCACTGGAACATATTAGAAGTTAATTTTACTTTTGATTTGGAGTTTTGAGCTCATTTGTGTGTTCAATTTGCAATTGCATCACCATTTTGTGTTTATTAATAGAATATCTCAATAATTGACCTAATTATTCATTTTTAGCACAAAATTGATGTTTTAGGTCTTTTCTGTTATTTCGCACACTTAACCCTTTTTATGTGTTAATTTGATAGTGTTTAACCTAGTTTCCATCTTAACTTGGGCATTTTAGCTATGATGAGTCACAACTCATCATACCCTCATGCTTAGGTTTTGCTAGTCTCTTAGCAAACAACTCATTAAAGTGCATAACAATTTAGGCATCAATGAGGTAAGTGTGATGAGATACCTTTTCTCCTTTTCTTTTTCTCAATAAGTTAACTGTTTAGAGATGATCTTTAAGCTGAAAGATTTTCCGATAAACCAACTATGCTTTTGTCTGGACATTGTGAGAACCTGTTGCTTAGGAAGGCTGACCAAAACTTAAGACTGATATGACATAGACCATCTCTTAACTAACAAGGACTCTTGATATTTAAACCTTTTAGGTGAATTCCAGGACTAAGGGGGTTTTACAGAGACTCAAATGTTAAGAGGTTATGGCTGTGCTTAATGATGGGTCAGGACTAACCAGGTGAATTTCAAAACTCAATCCTGGGGTTTCACTTCTTTTTAAGTCCAGGTTGGTCCTAGCTTCAGCCCATGCTTTTGGATTGACTCTCAAAAAAAATGAGGAATTCTCAAACCCAACTCTTATTGTGTTTTGTGGCTCAAAGAATTTTTGGTGGAATAGGGTATTTGTACTGTACCCTGAAAACATTTTTGGTGGAATTTTGTATTTACAGGACTTGGAGAACATACTTGATTTATTCTAAAGAATGTCATTTTTTTTCTGTATGTCTCCGACAACTTTATTTGGTAAAGCGCACCTTATTTGGTGGGTGAGTTCTTTGGTGGAAAGAGCTTCTCTTAGACACAAAACTAAAGACTAGGACAAAGAGTCTACCTGCATGCATAGGTAAGGACTCCACCTTCCCTAATGAACACTAGGGTTAAATTTCAAATTCATAAGGTCTTCCTCGACACTGTGTCGTGTAAACCAAGGTTACCTAGACTCCTAAGTCAAAGCAAACCAGCGAATCCTATACTGGTGACTCAGGTACAAGAATACGTCCTAAAGTTAGGAGAGATCGTGGTCTATTTTGTCAAAGCTTAAAGTGTATTAAGCCAAAGCCTGAGTGAATCAAGCTACAGTGGCCCGGAAAGTCTAACCAACAAAGGTTGAATATCCGAAAACACTTATTTTATTTTTGTTTTTAGCTAGAAGATTATAGTTAAACACTTATATTTCTCTTTAAAACTTTTCCCTCCACAGAAATTTGTTATTTGGAATTCTCCCTCAACAATAGAGATCAGGTCTCTTATTGTATTTTTGGAATTTTTTGTGTTTTTTCTAATTTTTTTATATTTTTGACTTTGTAATTTTAAAAAAAATTCAAAATTTTTCATTTTTTTTGGTATTTTTGATAATACTATACCATATACTATAGGTGTGTCTACAATTGCATTCTAGTAAATGATTCACCATTTACACCCCCTATGCTTAAATGATGCAATGTCCACATTGAATGAATAGAGTGGAAGCAAATGCATGCTCTACTTTTCACTATCCTATACTAGGTGACGGAAGGAAGTTGGAATGAGGAGATAAAAATCTCTGTGCGGACGATTTCAAGTCTGATATAAGATCAGAGTGGAAAGTCAGGCTAAGAAGTGCAATGCATGACATATGTAACAATGAATGTATGCTAAAAATGCATAAGTAGACACCTAAACAAGAAAGGTGAAAATAAGAAAGGTGAAGACAACTATATACAAGGATAGGTTTGCTAAGTTTAATGCCTTCAGCTAGGCGTAAACCTAGTAGATGTATCAATAAAAGTAGGTTAAGAAGTTGGAGAGAAACAATAGAATTGACAAGCCTGAGATCATGTGGTTCAATAAAAGGTTTCAATCTCTGTCCATTAACAGTGAAAGGTTCAGATTTGTCAATCTCAGTGATCTCAACGGCTCCATTATCAAAGATTCTTAGGATTTCGAAAGGTCCAGGCCACTTGGATCTAAGTTTCCCTGGGAAGAGTTTTAGTCTTGAGTCGAATAGAAGGACTTTTTAACCCAGGTAAATGGTTTTCCTACAGATGTGACCGTCATGGAAGGCCTTTAACTTATCCTTATAAATTCTCGAGCTTTCATTGGTCCTCGAGGGGATGGCTTCAATCCATTTAGAAATATAATCAAATGCCAACAAGATATACTCGAAGCCATGAGAATTAAGAAAAGCTCCCATGAAGTCAATGGCCCAGATATCAAAGATTTCGAACACTAAGATCGGATTCAAGGGCATCATGTCTCGGTGGCTAATATTACTGAGATTGACAGTGAGAACATGCCCTACTATATTTGCATGCATCTTTGAAAAGTGTGGGCTAGTAAAATCCACTTTGTAAGACTTTTGCAGCAGTCTTTTTGCTAGAGAAATGATCGCCACAAGCCTGGTCATGACAGAACGACAAGATGTTTTCTATCTCTTTATCAGGGACACACTTCCTAATGATCTGGTCAAAGCAAGATTTGAAAAGCCAAGGCTCTTCCTAGAAAAAGAGTTTGGCCTCGGATCTAAGTTTGTCTTTTTGATGTCGATTCCAATCAGAGGGGAATACTCCAGAAGCCAGGTAGTTGACAATGTCAGCGTACTAGGGAAGATCAGAATGGATGACCAGCAATTGCTCGTCAGGGAAGTTGTCAGAAATGGGAAGTGAAGGAGATATCGCTTCAGAAGGAAGGTAGGATAAGTGGTCAACTACCACATTCTACTTCCCAGCCTTCTCACGAATCTCTAAATCAAACTCCTGCAATAGTAGGATCCATCTAATCAAACGAGATTTCACATCCTTCTTGGCGAGAAGATGTCAAACTGTAGTGTGGTTAGTGTAGACTATAATATGGGAACCTAAAAGATAAGGTTTGAATTTTTTTAGTGCAAATACTACAGCTAGCAAATCCTTTTCAATGATGGTGTAATTTCTCTAAGCTTCATCTAAGGTCTTGCTAGCGTAATAGATGACTATAGGTTTCCCATCTAGTTTTTGCCCAAGGACAACCCCTACTGCATAATCAGAGGCATCACACATGATCTCAAAAGGGTGAGACCAATCAGGGGGTTGCAGTATTGGTGCCTTGGTAACCAAATCACGAAGTGTCGTATAAGCACGAACACAATCGTCAGAGATCTGGAAGTCTACGTCTTTAGAGAGGAGATTGGTGAGAGGTCGGGCTATCTTCGAGAAGTCTGCTGTAAAGCGGCGATAAAAGCCAACATGCCGAGAAAAGATCTATTCTGTTTAATCGACGAAGGTAGTCGTAGTTCAGAAATCAATGTTACCTTTGCACAATCAACCTCTATTCCTCTTTCAGAAATAAGGTGACCTAAAACTAGTCCTCATACCATAAAATGTGATTTCTCCCAGGAAAGTACCAGATTCATATTAATGCATCTTTGCATGACCTTAGTCAGGTGGTTTAAGCATGCATCAAATGTGCTCTTGAAGATCGAGTAGTCACCCATAAAGACTTCTAAACAATCACCTACTAAATTGGAGAAGATTGCAAACATATACCGCTGAAATGTAGCAGGTGCATTGCATAATCCAAATGATATCCTACGGAATGCAAAGGTTCTGTTGGGGTAGGTGAAGGCCATTTTCTCCTGGTCATGGGGGTGAGTTGCCACCTGATTATAACTTGAGTAACCATCCAAAAAGCAGAAAAATCGATTCCCAGCCAATCTTTCCAGTATCTAATCAATGAAGGGTAACGGGAAATGATCTTTCTTCGTGGCTTGGTTGAGTTTACGGTAATCAATACATACTCGCCATGAACTAGCAATCCATGGAGGGATGAATTCTCCAAATTCAGTGGTTATGACGGTAAGTCTAGCCTTTTTAGGCACAACTTGAACAGGACTTACCCATTGGCTATCAGAGATAGGGAAAATGATTCCATTGTCCAACCACTAAATCATTTCATTTTTAACCACCTCCTGAAGTGTAGGGTTAAGTCTACGCTGTGGCTGCCTAGTAGGTCTAGATCCTTCTTTAGCGAAAATCCTATGTGTGCAGTAAGAAGAACTAATGCCAATCAAGTCTGAAAGGGTCCATCCTATAGCCTATCTATGTGCTCTCAGGACAGATAAGAGTCATGATTCTTGATTAGAAGAAAGGAAAGAGTTGATAATCACAGGATAAGTCTGATCAGGTCCTAAGAAGACATGCTTTAGAATGTCAGGTAGAGGTTTGAGTTCAACAGGTACAGGATCAGGTGAAGGAGTAGGTGTGGAGATCTCTGAAGACCCTAGAGACACTAAGGGAATAAAAGACAAGTCCTTAGTCTCTAAGGTTGGTGTCTCAGGGAGGGTTAAGTCAGAGTCCAAAGGGTGTTGAGGTTCTAAATTCAGTGAATCAATCAATGTATCCTCAACCAACTTATCCAAAGAATCCAAAGAACGAATTTCCTCAATTAAACTACAGGATGGTCCTCTTTGGGCCTAAAAAATATCAATCTTCATCCTCTGATCTCCAAATTTCAACTCTATTAGGCCCTCCTCACAATTGATGTTTGCCTTGGCCGTAGCTAAGAAAGGTCTTCCTAGTATGATAGGTGTGTTCTGGATATCCTCAGGTACTTCCATGTCAAGGACTATAAAGTCTATAGGAAAATAAAAATCCTTGACCCACACTATAACATCTTCCAACACTCCTTGAGGTGTCTTAACTGATCTGTCAGCTAATTGCAGGGATACCTTGGTTGGCTTCAGATTGCCAACCTCAAAATGTGTCAGTAGGGAAGTTGGGCTAAGATTGATGGAAGCACCTAGATCAAGTAGTGCTCTATTGAATGTGGTGTTACCTATCATGCAGGAGAGAAGAGGGGTGCCCGGGTGTTTCTTCTTAATAAGGAGGTTAGAAATAAGGGAACTCACTTATTCCAAGAGAATGACTAGTCCACTCCCTTTCTGAATTCTAACCTTACACTTAGGTGTACATAGGTCTTTCAAAAACTTAGCAGAAGGGGAATGTGGCGAATTGCATCTAACAAGGGGATGTTTATATGGACTTGCTTAAAGAGCTTGAGCAGATCCTCCTCAGGTGCCACACTAGGTTTCTTTTTTTTATCTTCACTCTTCTTTTCTAAAGCCTCTAGAAAAGGTACAGAAGTGGTAGTTGGAGGATCAATCATAGGCTCAGAAGAGTCAAGAACAGGTGAATCAGTAGGAGTGGAAGGTCCAGGTTGAGAAGCAGATTCAGGTAAAGGTGGATCAGATGTGGTTCTACCACTCCTGGTAGTGATGGCAATTAAGTCATATTCTGGTGTAGACAAATCAACAGGATCAGGAAAGATAGGTGGTTGTGAATCATAAGTAGGATCAGGATAGAAAGAATTAAGATCAGGATAAAGCTCAGGTTTGTGCAGGGTTTGTGATATAAGGTGTGCTTGACCTTGCAAAGGAGGTCGAGTTTGTGCTTGAGATGGGAGTGTATGTGGTTGACGGGATTCCGTCAAGTGTTTTAGCTGGGCTCTCATCTCAACTAGTGCCACGTCCTGTCTCAGTTGCATAGCAAGATTTTGTTGTTGCATGTCAGCAAGAGCTTCCATGATTATCCCCAACTGGTCATCTCATGTAGGCCCAAGTTAAGAGTGTTGGGCAGGCCTGAGTTGGGGTTGTTGGTAGGCACGCGGTGGATACCCATGTGTTTGTGGAGGTGGTGCTCGGATCGGGTTGTGCTCTGGTGGTGCAGAAGGTTGTTGATAAGTAGATTTCTATGAATTTCCCGACCACGAGAAATTTGGATGATTACGCCATCCAGGGTTGTAGGTTTGTGCAAAAGGATCATTGTGAATGGTGTGGAGCTCCTCCGAAACTCCAGAAGGTGCAGGGAAGTCAGTGTAAGGAGGAACAAAGGTTCCTCCAACTAGTGAAGGATAGGAAAAAGTATAGTCCGGTAGAGCAGATTGTGTCATAGAAAGGTTATTCACAGTTTCCCTCACTGTGGGAAACTGAGAAGTGTGTGGTGCAGGTGCCTAAGAAGAAGAAGATGATGAAGGTTTAGATAAGAATTTCCATACTTCATCTACTTTCTTCTCTATTAAGCCCACCTTATCCAGCTGACTAACCACTATCTTTAAGTCTCTGCTGTTGGATTAGGCTTCGCATACGCTCGAGTGTGAGTGGGAATGTGAGGACTTTCTATTAAACATGCTCATCGAAGCATTGTTAATAGAGTTTTCTGCCATACCTTCAAAGAGCTCAAAGGCTAAGTGATAGGTCTACTTTAGTGGATAAAATTAGAGCCTAAGTACATGGTCATTGAGATAAGAAGTGAATTTAGAATATCCATTATATTAACAAAATAATGTAAGAGGAAAAATCGTCATTTCATGCATTGCATCATTATGGAAGGGACAATCGGAAGAAATCAAACTCAAGTTAGAATGCCAGGCATTTAATTTGTCACAAAGGAAAGTGTTCACTTCCCATCTCCAATTTTGGGAAGGAGTGGACTCTATCCTAATTAGGAAATTCCCCATGGGAGAGTTTGGAAATCACACACGAAAAAAGAAAGAAACAAAGAAAAAGAAAACAAACCTTATTTCTCTCTCTCTCCCTCATGTATCTTTCTCTGCCCATAATCTCTCCATTCCATTTGGAGAGTTGGAAGCCACGCCAAGACAAATGGAAAGAGAGAAAAAGGAAAAAGAAAAAAAGAGAAACCTTCCTCTCTTTCTCCTCCAATCTCTCTCTCCCTCACGAATATTCTCTCTCTGATAATTCATTTTCCTTCTCTGACTCTCTCTCTCATTCGCCCTTTTTCTCCTTATATAACAGGGACGGCAAGACAAGGAAGACATCTCCCCTCCACGGGGAGGAAGCCCCCCTTCTCCACATCTCCTCCCCGCAGGAAACCTCTCCACTATGCGCCACCACCACCACGAGCCTCCATCATCGACGACTGCAACCTCCCACCATCGCATCTAGCCTCCGACGATCACCACTGTGTCTCGACTACGACAACCACCACCGCGTCTCGCCTCCGATGACCACCACCGCATCTCGCCTATGCCAAATCCACCACCGCGGTCGGTGGTGACAGCACCGACACCCGCAACTGTGTCTCTGACTTCGCAACCGTGTGCCTCCTCTCCACCACTGCGAGCCACCATCAAAACCTTCAACCGCGTGCCTGCCCCACCCCCAGTTAAGTCGTCCGAGAACCCATCCCAGACGTCTGAAGACCACCATCGTGCTCCATCTTCTCATTCTCCTTCTGCTCTGCCTCTGTTTCTCCTTCAATAAATAACCCATCAACAAGCCACCTTCATCATCATCTCCACTGCACACCAGCACACCAACCTTCAACTTCTCCTTAGCATGCAGTAGCCCATGCCCACATCCCTTGCGCGTGCCACCACCTCCAGCAGCCAACCCCCCTCGCGTAGCCAACACCGCGCACCAAGCTACACATCCCCTTCAGCCTCCTCTCCACATACAAGCGCGCCACCACCAGCAATGCACCTCCCTCGCACGCACGCATCCCACTTCACGTGCGCGGCTAGCAGTAGCGAGCCCTCCTCCTTGTGCAGACCATCAGGCAGCTCCTCTTCCTCTCCTTCTTCTTCTCCATCGACACAGGAGAGGAAAGGAACCCAAAAATTGCCAGTCACCTCTCCATGTAGCCGTCACCTCCGAACAAGATCCTTCGCGTCGTTGACTCTCCCGTGCTCGCCTTGACTCCACGAACCTTGCCAGGCCATCAGAATTGTCGACGGCAGCCCCCACGTACCCGTAAAGGAGTCCACCATCGATGAGCATCTTCCCTTTGACCGACGAGCTTTGGCTGCCTCTCGCCGAGGGACCACCGCCATCGTGAAGCTCTCCGTGTCCACGACCTTCTCCGAGCTCCACATGGCCAGCCGTGACTCCTCCATGCGCGAGCAAAGGGAGCGATTTCCCCTGTTTTGTCATGTATTAAAATTTACATTTTTTGCCATTGACAACTTCCTTAATTTTTGATATTTGGAGGTGAATTTGCATGGGTGCACTTACGTTTTCTTGAATTGGTTTAACTTATGTTATGCTCATCATTTCACATTGAAATTGGATTCAAATTTGCATGCAATTCAGAATTACATGACATGCCACTGCACATGCATCATCTACATATTTTTGAAAGCTTGATTTCTGGCGTGAAATTTATATAAATAGCCTTGAGCTTCTCATGAAATTGAAAGTGACATTTAAAGCAGCATATTCATTAAATTGATTTCACGAATACTTCTGCAAACTTGATGCTCTACACTTGTGAATTTATTGCAATTGTTCCTTCCTGTGGATACGACCTAATCCATCGTGGTTGTTTTACTGATAATTAGTTTTGTTCGGGGTTTTTCCACCACGTGATTTCACTACGACGACATATTTTTCCGATATCATCTGCAAAGCAAAAAATTCCCGATCAAATGGCGCCGTTGTCGGGCAGGCAACAGATGTAATAATTTCACTTGATTATTTCTTATTATTCTAAGTTGCGCATTTATCTGATCATTCTTTATCTTTCTGTGTGAGAAATTTGATGAGGCGACAGGCGTAGCAGAGCGACAACATCGACCTTGAGCGAGTCCACATGCAGAGAAGATGTAGGAGACTTGGATCCCGCTCTCATAGGGGATTCTCCTTTGTCACAAATTTTATTTCTATCTTCTCGGCCTTGCAGTAATTTGAGCTTATTTTTGGGGGTCTGTCCTCACATTTTTTAGCTACTAAGGGCGCTATTCTTCTGCGTGTGTGATTCATTTTCTGCCTGCTTGCTCTAAAAAAAAAAGACAAAAAATATCAAGCTGCCTGTTTAGGAGTTACATGCCCTTAGGTGCACGCATTTAGGGGTGATTGAGTAGCATACTGGATCTCTTCTCTGCATTGCATATACATTTGCAAAAAGATTGCTGGAGACAGGTATACCTTTCTATCTTTGCATCCAGCTCCTATTCATGCATTTGCATTTGGATTAAAATTCAAGACCACCAAACTGAGTGAATTGACCTAATTCAGTGGTCGCCTAACTGCAATTGGGATTGATAGTCAGATTCGACCTTAGAACCAAATCACACTTGATCTGATTCAAAGGGACTTGTCTGCATTTTCAAAATCAAAAATGATTTGTGGTGTGATGCACACTTCTGGCACTGAGCATGCACATTAAGCACTACACTAAGGCTCGATCCCTTAAGGCTATAGGCACCAATCTCTTTATCGATGCAAACCCTCCTATTTCACTTTGTGGATGTGGTACTATCTTCTAACCAAGTGTTTTGATACTTCACGGAGGGGAAGGAACAAAAGGGTAGTTAAGAGGCACCGCTTACACATAGCCTCAAAGGAAGGGTTCGCCCTACTTGCATCCCTTTGTTCATCCTTGGAGTAACTTCTCACTTGATTACCTGAGAGTACCATTAAAGTAAGGTGTAAGTCCTAGGGAACACGAAGGTTGACTTAAGGCACGTAATTGGTTGTGAAACTTCTTTTGCCACCAAGAGAGAATGTAAACGACCTCTGTCTTCTCCAAGAGCTTGTCAGGGATCTCAAGTCACAGGTCCCTCTTATACCACTAAAGTGGGAACGGACAGGTGCAAACTTGACCCCACTTGACAACTTTAAGGGGTAGATTAGAGGTTGACTTAAATCTACTCTAAAAAAGAAAAGTGAGTCCCATTGCCTTGTGTTTGATTGGGGTGTGTTTGTCAAGTCGTGTTTTCAAATGGATTACAATAACTACTTCACTTCTCATGCTAGAATACCCAATCCCAATCCCATGACCTGCAGTTATCCATCATTTGATGAACAATGGGATCCTTTCTACTCCTACTATAGGAACATTGGTCTGATTATTCCCCAATCCTATGATCATGAGTAGAACCTAGGAGAAGGATACACCATCCCAAACCCATCCATGACTATGCCCAACCCACCCACCCATGATGATTCTTACATTCCCAGTTGGACAAGAACTCTTAGGTATTATAACCCTAAGCTTGACCTTCCTCCTGAAATGAATGATAGCCTCTCCTCTTTCAAGAGAGAAATGCAAAAACAACAGAGCGAAATTATGGAATCTTTAGGAGAGTCTTTGAGGACAAGTCAACAATTAAAAGAAGAAATTGGACATTTGATTTACTCCCTTGAGGTTGATCACAACCCTGCCATGTTAGATACATCTCCCTTGAGAGAGCCACGCCACAAGATGGACGGGGACATTAGGGACTCAATCTTCGAGTATAGCTACCCTTTTGAGGATAATGTAGATCGCTCCAGACTTGATAACTCCTATTTGAGAAGTCCTAACATTAAGAGGGAGGGAGGCTACATGGATACCATGAGAATTGAAAGGGGTAGCTAGAAACTGAATTGTGATATAGATTGGTGGCAGCCAGCAGAGGCGGACTCCTTGGATTTTCCACTTGAGCTTTATTGGAGCCAATCAAAGGGGAAGATGGCTCCATTAGATGAACTCAACTTGAATGGTAGTATTTTCATTACATTTGATGAAACAGGTCACAGTCAAATAGTCAACCCAGCTCCCAGTCTGAATCTTAAGGTGGAATCTATATCCCATCCTAGGGATCCTGAGCATATACCTTACACTTTTGAGGACCTTGCACCTCAGTTAGAACTCCCTGAGGATTGTGATTTAGAAGTTAACAAATTCCAGGAGTCTTGGATGCTAGATTGAATCATATGGGAAGTGATAATAACTGTTGATGGCGGAAAACTACACATTCGCAATTGGATTTGAAAACCCATCGTTGTAGTTCGAATCGCAAAGAAATCCGTTCAACAAATAAAATTTATACCGAAAAATCCGTAAAGAAGTTCCAAGTCGAACACAGGGAGGCTACGTCAATTTCAAAATCCGCAGTTAGATTTTTTTGTATTTTTGTTTAAAAGGCGAAATAATCACAATAGAAGCAATATAAACAATAAAAGAGAGAGAGAGGAAGAACAATCATTTGATATTTGAATAATGTTTTACAACTAAGAAAGCGGGAAATGATTATACTAAAAAGCGAGAAATTGTTACAACTAGAAAGCAGGAAATTCTACTCTAGAAAGTGATAAAAGAAAGGAGAGAAGTTATCATCCTCGACGAATGCTTGGAGGATGAGCTGGACGGAGGCGACGCCTGGAAGATGGAGGACGAGGCGGGAAGGAGGACAAAGTCGAAAGAACAAGAATGAGGCAGCACATCGTCGTTGTCACGGGATCCACTTCCGAAACAAGGGCGAAAACTTGATTTTAGCTCTTAAGGAGCATCCCGGGTATGGGACAAGCTTCTCTTAAGCTTTAGAGAGGGGGAGAGGAGAAGGAAGGGATGAGAAATTCGTAGGGTAGGGGTCTCCTTTTATAGTTGCAAGGAGTGGGGGCATTTTGGACATTTTAATTTCAAAAACATTAATACAGGGCCTTTAGTGACGGATTTATCCATCACTAAAGACCTCAACGTGGCCGACGTGCATGCGCCGCGTGCGCCTCCTCACCTTCGGCTGCCTCAATGCCCGCGCACGTTCGCGCACAGTCAGCCCTCCGATCTCAAGATCGGACGGCTTAAAACGCTCCTTGCCAAGGCCTTCAAAACTCCTTTGCCGCGTGCCTACGTGCGATGAGGCGTGCAAACACATGTCATCGCACGCGTACTCGATCGACGATCCTTCGCATGCCATGCCTCCTCCCCTTGACCACCTGATCTTGATCTGACGGCCCAATCGTGCCCACGCCCGCGCCCATCTAATTTGAGGCACTTGGCGTGGCTCGAACGCCCGCCCTTTGCTCGCGAAGGGGTGCTCGACCGCTGCACTGAGCACCCTTCTTTGTCGCGCGGATGAATTGAGTGCGCGGCTCTTGCAGTCGTTGGATGGGCATCCAACGGTGGAGATTCGTCGAGCGGGTGAAGAAGAGAAGTGGAGGCGGGTCCTTAGCGCTGGTTGGGCGGCTGAGATGGTGCCACGTGGCGCCATCTTGGTCGTTCATCTTCTAAGGGTTGTAGACAGTGCCAAGGGTGTCGGATTGGATCGATTTTCACGTCGTTAGGCTACGATCGTCGATCCGAACCCATCCGTGCAGTCGGATTTGTCTTCTACGGTGTGGATTAACACCATCTTGGCCCTTGATCTTTAGGATTCCTCGATCTCTATCTAGTGCTATGGATGTCCGATCAAGGTGATCTTGGAGTCGTTAAGCTCCAATCGTCACCCTGATCAGATCCGTATAGTTGGATCTTCGATCCGAGGCCTCGATTAACAAGTTGCCCCATCCCTAGCCATAAAAGGAGATAATTACTATATAATTTATACAACTTGACCTAAATGCATGATTATGCATGTTATACAATATTTACAATGTATGATGCTAATATGATACTAAGAACATGCATTAATAAACATTTTAGGTTAATCAGATATATGCACATCAATAACCACACTCCTCTATCGTGGGGACCAACACCTGTCATTGATTATTCTAAGGATTCACATGTCCCAAACACCAGTGACCATGAGAAAATTGAGATTGAATTGGAAGAACTGGATCAATATTGTTCACAGGGACACGAAGAGCTGATTTTTTAGGAAGCTCTTGATCCTGGTGTGAAAGATTTTTTTTGAGTCTACGGGAAGAAACATTGATGAGGATGAGGATGACTTTCAAAGGATCGGACTCAGAGTATGGAGAGAATCTAGAGGAGAATATGTTTTGTTCGAGGACTTACCCCCTGACGATATGACTGAATTAGCCAAATCTGGATTCCTACATACGTTTGACTATCAAGATCATCCTCTCAAACATTCAGAAAAACTGGAAGCAATTACTACTCTTGAGGAAGGAATCTATACACCCCAGGGAGAGGATCTTAGCATCAAACAAGAACCTGGGGATGTCGTTATTGAGGACATTCACAACTCTATTGCTTCCAAGCCACTTCTACATGATAGTGAAATAAGTGACACCCTTGAGCGGTTCTATTTGGACGACAAACATTTGGGCTCATTCTAGGAAGCGCACACCAATGATATGCAGTGTGAAAGGCAATCGGTTACTAAGGTTGCTTCTGATGACATTCAAGAACTGGAATGGTTGTCAAGAAAGAATGTTGAACCTCTTAAACCCTTATGGACCCTCTTCCCTACCCTGTACCTGAGAGACTTCAACTCACATAAAACCATCTTTCTAAAATCTCTGCTCACACTTTTGATTAACGAGGGAATATCCAGACCACTACACCCTATGGTAGAGTGGCGAGTTTGGATCAACGCTTTTCCATGTCAACCCATCAGTCTTAGGGTATGTTTTATCTCACCCTTTGTAACCCACACATATCTGCTTGAGGAGCCTTGGCCTCCTCGTTGTACACTCCCGGAGGTCACTACTCATGTGTATTATGTAAAACCTCTAAAAATAGCTCAGGAGTACCTTCTTTTCACCTATATCAGGCGAGCATTTGGCATTAGTATCCATCACCAGCTGGCCAACATATTCGATTACTTTCTTGCCAGGCCAAGTTTGTTATGTATCTTCTTTAGGTCTCCTTCTGTTTCCCTTCTAGAGCTTGATTTGCGAGGTATCCCAACTCCACCTCAGGTAATATCTTTCCATGCTTTTGCTTTTCAATGAGGACATTGTCAGATTTAGGAATGCGGGGTATAACTTGAGGTTGTTTATAGCATTTATGCATATTTTGCATGCATAATTAGGGCATCCATCTTGCATCAAAAAAAATAATAAAATAAAAAAGAAAAGAGAGAATGAAGGAGATGAAATCTTTTGAGTTGAATTTCAAATATATTGAAGAGAGACACAGAGAGAAAATGTGCAAAAAATTATGCTGGTCCTAACAGTTGATTATGGAAGAGTTACCTAAGTTCTAGGCTAGAATAAATGAATAAATAAAGTCCTGAAGAGTGCCAGAGAAAAGGAGATAAGTGAGGGATACCAACTTTAGGCCTCTTAGGTCTGTTTTAGGGCTTAAACACTCACATATTTGTTAAGATTTGGACTATTCCTCAAGAGGTTGAGGGAGTTGCGAGGCTGATGTATAAAGTCTAAGGCTTAAGGAGTATTCGACCCCATTTTCTGCCCTTTAGTTTGCGGGACTTGGTAACCTAAGCACCCAAAAATCACACATTGGTCTGATTCAGTGTGCATAAAGAAGAATAATGTCAAAAAGTATCTGTTCTAAAAATGTTTTCCTAAGAAGTTGACTTAGGAGCGACTTGAAGACACAAGTTGATTGGACGAGTTCCTGACGCGGAGAGGAGGAATGTAAAATAAGCCCCTCGAAGATGCGTTATAACATATCGTCTCCTCGATGCTTATTTCCTAGGATATCTAAATATCCTAGCAGGGGCACGGAAGCATCTTGTGTTGGTTTAGATGCCGTAGGTGGCATTATCCCGAAATGTCGATTGCCAGGGTCTAAATTCAGCTACTGAACGCCATGGGTGGCACTATCCCGAAGTGTCGAAAGCTAAAGTTCTAGGGGTTGCCTTGGGTGGTGCTATCCTGAAGCATCAATTGCTAGGGACCCTACGAGGATTGATGGTGGGGACAAGGAATTTGATACAGATCGTGTTTTAGGCCAATCCAATGTTGGGTCTAGGGGAATTTAAAAAGAAAGAGAGAAAACTCTCGAAATAATATTTCTCCCTCTCTCTCTTACTAAAAATGCACTGGCAAACTGAACTTAGCCTTGCTACACATATGCACAGGTGCTTTAACCGCTGGGGTCAACGAACCTCTGGGTAGTTTTTGCGGGCCTTAGAAACCTTCACGGTGGACCCAAGGCTAAGGCTGGTCAGGTCCGTATCTTGGCTGGTACTTAAGTACCTTTAAGCCTATAGTTGGTATTTCAATCTAATTACTAGAGATGTGTCACGATAAGGCATCCTGACGGTAAAATCTAGCCTGAAGACCTAGTCTGCTTCGTATGATTTTGCTCGGGACTAGCAAAACTTAGGTATGGGGGTATTTGATAGGTCCACTTTAGTGGACAAAATTAGAGCCTAAGGACATGGTCATTGAGATAAGAAGTGAATTTAGAATATCCATTATATTAACAAAATAATGTAAGAGGAAAAATCATCATTTCATGCATTGCATCATTATGGAAGGGACAATTGGAAGAAATCAGACTCAAATTAGAATGCCAAACATTTAATTTGTCACAATGGAAAGCGTTCTTCACTTCCCATCTCCAATTTTGGGAAGTAGTGGAGTCTATCCTAATTAGGAAATTCCCCATGGGAGAGTTTGGAAATCACACACAGAAAAAGAAAGAAACAAAGAAAAAGAAAACAACCCTTATTTC
Organism: Thalassia testudinum; assembly: GCA_037157565.1. NCBI lineage: Eukaryota > Viridiplantae > Streptophyta > Magnoliopsida > Alismatales > Hydrocharitaceae > Thalassia > Thalassia testudinum. Next base: position 13,864,301 of record JAZHRO010000067.1, on the reverse strand, counting down.
TCTCTCTCTCCCTCACGTATCTTTCTCTGCCCATAATCTCTCCATTCCATTTGGAGAGTTGGAAGCCATGCCAAGACAAATGGAAAGAGAGAAAAAGGAAAAGGAAAAAAAAGAGAAACCTTCCTCTCTTTCTCCTCCAATCTCTCTCTCCCTCATGAATATTCTCTCTCTGATAATTCTTTTTCCTTCTCTGACTCTCTCTCTCATTCTCTCTTTTTCTCCTTATATAAAAGGGATGGCAGGACAAGGAAGACATCTCCCCTCCACGGGGAGGAAGCCCCCTCTCCACATCTCCTCCCTGCAGGCAACCTCTCCACCGTGTGCCACCACCACCGCGAGCCTCCATTGTCGACGACTGCAACCTCCCACCACCGCGTCTTGCCTCCGACGACCACCACTGTGTCTCGACTACGATGACCACCACCGTGTCTCGACTACGATGACCACCACCGCGTCTTTCCTACGCCAAATCCACCACTGTGGTCGGTGGTGACAGCACCGACACCTACAACTGCGTCTCCGACATCACAACAATGTGCCTCCTCTCTACCACTGTGAGCCACCATCAAAACCTTCAACCACGTGCCTACCCCACCCCTAGTTAAGTCGTCTGGGAACCCATCCCAGACATTTGAAGACCACCACCGTGCTCCATCTTCTCCTTCTGCTCTGCCTCTGTTTCTCCTTCAACAAATAACACATCAACAAGCCACCTTCATCATCATCTCCACTGCACGCTAGCGCACAAACCTTCACCTTCTCCTTAGCGTGTAGCAGCCCACGCCCACATCCCTTACAAGCACCACCACCACCAGCAGCCAACCCCCCTCGTGCAACCAACACTGTGCACCAGGCCGCACATCCCCTTCAGCCTCCTCTCCAAGCGCAAGAGCTCTACTACCAGCAGTACACCTCCCTCGCACGCATGCATCCTACTTTGCATGTGCGGCCAGCAACAGTGGGCCCTCCTCCTTGCGTAGATCATCAGGCAGCCTCCTCTTCCTCTCCTTTTTCTACACTGACACAGGAGAGGAAAGGAACCCAAAAACCGCCAATCACCTCTCCACGAGGCCGCCACCTTCGAACAAGATCCTTCACACCGTTGGCTCTCCCGCACTCGCCTCGACTCCACAAACCCCGCCAAGCCATCAAAATTGTCGACGGCAGCCCCCACACACTCGCGGAGGAACCGACCACCGGCGAGCGTCTTCCCTCCAATCGGCGAGTTTCGGCCACCTCTCGCCGAGGGACCACCGCCATCGTGAAGCTCTTCGTGTCCTCGACCTTCTCCGAGCTCTGTACGGCCAACCACTACTCCTCCTCCACGTGCAAGCAAAGGGAGTGATTTCTCCTGTTTTGGTATGTATTAAAATTTACATTTTTTTACATTGACAGCTTCCTTAATTTTTTATATTTGGAGGTGAATTTGCATGGGTGCACTTACGTTTTCTTGAATTGGCTTAACTTATGTTATATACATCATTTCACATTGAAATTGGATTCAGATTTGCATGCAATTCAAAATTACATGAAGTGCCACTACACATTCATCATCTACATATTTTTGAAAGCTTGATTTCTGACGTGAAATTTACATAAATAACCCTGAGCTTCTCATTAAATTGAAAGTGACATTCAAAGCAACATATTCATTAAATTGATTTCGCGAATACTTCTGCAAATATGATGGCTCTACACTCGTGAATTTATTGTAATTATTCCTCCCTGTAGATACGACCTAATCCATCGTGGTTAGTTTTACTGATAATTAGGTTTGTTCAGGATTTTTCCACCGCGTGATTTCACTACGACGACATATTTTTCTGATATCATCTACAAAGCAAAAAATTTCCAATCACTGAGTCCTCATCCCGACACAAGAAATTACCTCCACAAGCGGCATCTACAAAGTTCTGTGTGTCATCATGGAGCCTATGATAGAAGATCTGGACCTATTGCAGCGTGGGACACCATAGTAGGGACACTTTCTCAGAAGCTCGTGGAATCCCTCCCAAGCCTCATGAATTTGTTCTCCTAAATTTTGTGTGAAGGTGGTGATAGCATGTCTTAGAGCATTTGTGCGGCCTACGGGAAAGTACTACTTTAGGAACTCATGTTCCAAAGAAGTCCATGTGTCTATAGGTGTAGTCTGTGCAAGAGTTCTGAACCAGAAGGTGCTTCCAATTAATCTGGGGGTTGCGATGGGCGATGCTATCTCGAAGCATTGAATGCCAGGGACCTTGCGAGGATTGATGGTGGGAGCTAAGAATCCGATACAGACCGTGTTGTAAAGCCAATCCAAAGTTAGAAATAAAGAAAAGAGAGAGAGCTTTCCAAAAATGCAAAAAAAGTCTTCTGTCTCTCTCTCTTACAAAAATGCACTGCAAACTGAACCTAGACTGAACATGTTTTAAGCATGGGTGCTTTAATCGTGGAGTTCAACGAACCTTAGATTAGTTCCTATGGGCCTTAGAAGCCTTCGCGGCGGACTGAGGCTAAAGTTGGTCAGGTTTGAATCTTGGTTGGTACTTGAGTACCTTTAGGCCTACTATTGGCATTCTAACCTAATCTAACAAAAAGCACACATCAAAGATTTGTTTGCATGGTCTAGAATTTGAGTTAATTCCTAAGATTTTGTTAAGGGACTAGCAAAAGTTAGGCATAAGGGTATGATGATAACGTCATCATCAACCATATCTAGCTTTAATTAGTCATAATCAAGAAATAAATGCTCCTACATAACCGCCAAAGAAACGTAATTCATTGGACATCCTTTCTGAGAGAAATAGACTAAAGTAGGGGTAAAACTACAATTTTAACAACACATCTCAATTGCAGTACAATCACGGGTTTTCTCAAGGTCAATTAAAGGTCAATTGGTCTTAAATGGCTAAAAAGAGGGTTTGTGTAGACAGAAAAGGGTTTTTGCGTGTTTTGAGAATTAAATGACTTCTGAAATCCTAAAAATAGACTCGCTTGAGTAATGGGAATTCTGGTCAGGATAAAATTCAACTAAATCCTCTAAAATTCATAGAAAAATATTTTCTAGGGTTTGGCTTCCTTGATTTGACCATCAGAACCTATTTTGACCTAAAACAGAGTCTTAGACAGAAAGTTGCCCTAATTTGGGTAACTCCACAATTTACCTATTCAAACATGGTCAAAACCTAAATCTGACTTCACCATCAGATTCCTTAGGTCCAAATTAGGTTGTTACTAAAATTTGGGCTTAATCAGAGATCATTTTAACCAAGTTTGCATTTCAGTCCTGTCTGACTCTTTTTCTTATACAAATGACCTTCACTTTCAAAAACCATTACAAAAAGCCCCCCAACTTTGTTGTCTTCCCTACAAATTAGTCCCCGCCGCCTGCAGTTTTTTAAATCCTACTCTGGCGACCTTCAAATGGGAAGATCTCCCTAATTTCTTGCTTAATCCCTTCCAAAATTGGAAGGGAGATTCCTAAGAAGATCTCCTACAATTTGAGCCACGTGTTGGGCTCTGATTTGCACCCAAATCTTCATGTGAACCCTTCAAAGAGATGGGTTTCCATCTCCTGTGACCTTCCAAGCTTGGGAAGCTTCTTCCCAAGCTCTATTCACCTTCTAAAGGCCTATATAAGACCTCCCTTTGCAAACTGTTCTCTTCAGCTTGAATTTTGATCGAAAACCCCCCTCTTCCTCTCTCCTCTTCGGCCGCAAGTCTCCACAAGCTCCGACGAGTTCCTTGACCACATTCCTCATCCATCTTGCAAAACGAGTAGTGGATTCATCCTCCCCGACTTCTTCTGCATGCCGCAATACCAGCGGACTCTCTTTTCCATGTCTTCCCCGCCGCTTCATCACTGGAGAGTTCATCTTCTCCTTCGCCGACGTGCCAAAACCGGTGCGGATCTCGCCCCTTTCGTCCATTAGAGTAGCTAGTTAGGTTTAGTTAGCATTGTAGGTTAGTTTCCCTCTCTCTATCTCTCAATCAACCCTCGACGCCGCCGTTCACCCTCATCGTCTCCATCTCCGGCCTCTCCTCCGACGAGGCGTATCCCCTGCTACACTCTTCCATCCGCCTCGCCAACCACCTCAAAACCTTTGCCTCAACTCCACCAACCAAACCCCTCTCCTTATTTGCCATTCCATCCACCCAACCCATCATCCTCCGGCCAGTTCCATCTCCGCTAGCAACCTACATGCACCCTCACTCCACGCTACACCCACCATCACATTCGTCGTGATCCGGCGAAGGTCCTGAAGTGTTTTAACTTGGACGCAAGGTCGTATTCTTCCTTTTAGGTGTTCTCCATGTCTCTGCTGCCCTCCGCCTATCGCTACCATGTTCTTTGAGTTCACAGCCACGCAAACTCCAAGCCACACCCTCCAGGTGCTGCGACTTTGCTCAAGGTACGCGCCCAGGTCTCTAATTGGATGAGATACCATCAATAGCTGTTGCAATCAGATGAAGAGCCACCTGCATACGCTCGCGCTAAACCCTCGGTGGGATAGTCCCACATCGGAAGCCACTAAAGCGAAGCATACACTTAAATTGATTTTCTGCATGGGGCATATTGCCTCAAGACCACAGGGGGGTGAGGTCCCCTGCACACCCCACTCACGCTTCACCTGTGGCACTGTTCCACATGGGCCTGGTCTGATTACCCGCCTAAGCCCACACCTCGGCTACCACCCACGCCCGTAGCCCTAGTCCCAGGTACGCTCTTGCCCGAATCCGACTACCTGATACTGTGTGTAGCCTTGGGAAGGCGAGAAAGAGAAGAGCTTAGAGAGAAAGGAAAGAGAGTGTGGGGTTTGGGGGTTTTGCTACAAAGAATAACACTTACCCGTTTGAAGAAGGATCCCCCTTTGTGTGTGAAGAAGAGAAGAAGAGAAAGAAAAGAAAAGAGAAGTCAAGGCAGAAGAAGAAGAGGTGCGTAGAGCTAAGGAGAAGAGACAGAAGCCAAGGAAGAAGAGAACTGTAGAAAGAACAAGCCAAGAGAAGAGAAGCTGAAGAAGAAGAAGAGCAGCAGCAGCAAAAGAAAAGGATTCAAAGAACACTGTAGCAATGTCTTTTAAGACATCTGATTTCAAAATCAGACGTCTAATATCATGTTCTTTGTTTATTTTTGAATAATTAGTAATATACTCATGCCATATACATTAGAAATTAGATTTTGAGTAATATATCGTGCTCATTTATATTAATTGTTGAGATTAGCGCGTGAATTCCTATTTACTCTCAGTGAACGACCTCGGACTTTTATTCGAGTTATAAATATTATCTATTTTTCGCACTGATTAGAACTATACTACAATGCGACGACTTTAAAACCTGTTTCAGAGCAATCAACAGCGGCTATTAGCAAGCAACAGCAGCAACTGCTATGACTCTCAGTAACTCTTAAAGTGCTACTCAGACGTCCTTCAATCAAACCAGATGTCTTAAACAGTTTCCAAGGGCTGCTGTTGCAGCCATTTCCTTAGTTCCGACAGCCAAACTTGGATTTCAGTATCCAAGAATCCCATATCATACCTAAGAAAGTCTGATCAAGGATCACAATGTGTCCAAATCAGAGAGTAAATTTCATTGGATTTGAGGCTGGAAAACCCTTGGATAGGTAGTTGCTAAAGCAGCACTTTACTGTATGGATTAATTTAGGATTCAAAAACTAAATCAGTAAGCACTTCAAAGGATTGATAAAGTCTAAAAATCACATTGAAGTCAAATTGAAGTGTCAAACTTTGCATCAAAAATCTTTAAACAATAATCCTCGTTTCATATCAAGAAAAATACCCTGATCTAACATCTTCCTAATGCTATAGACAGCATAAAGGAGGACCTTAGATCAGTCCACTAAACTCAGCCCATTCAAATCCCAATTCTCTTAAACCTTAAGGAATATTGACAATTCCTTAGGTTTGAAATCAAAATCCCTAACAACAATTCCACTCAAAAATACATGGTAGAACCTCAAATCAACAAGGTTGATTCTCCTTGGCTCTCCCACACATTGAAAATCATGAAATCCCCAACTCAAATCCAATTCAAACATGGCTCATCTGAGGAAAAATTCTTCACTTATAACATCTCAGATTCACTGCCAAGGACTGATCTGCTCAAAAACATATCGATTCACTTGATCAAAAATCCATTCAAAACCCAATCTGATCAAAATCTTGTGATCTTACCTTGAAAACCAAACCGAAATCAGATCAAGCAAACCAATCCTTTTCAAATCAAGATCAAGGGTCTTTGTGGATTTCTGAAATGAATAAGAGACCCCTAGATGGTTTTCAAGTGCAAATCCTCATCTCAAATCTTGAGGGTGATGAGATGAGGGTTTCACTCTAATGGATGGGTGAATTGCGAAATAAAGATCTAGGAAATTAGAACGCAAAGCAAAATATGAAAAGGGAGATAAGTGATCAGCCGAGTTATATGAATTCATCTCCTCTGATCTGAAGTGATCAGAGGAGTTGGGTGGATTCTACACTACACTACTTCTAAGCTATCTATAATCACACAATCAGATTTCTAACTGATCTACTCCTAACTGATCTAATTATCACTACAACTACTCTAGAAAATAGTAAATCCTAATCTAATCAGAGGAATGGGACCTTTGGATCTAGAGCCGGCGGCTAAGGAGGAGGAATGGAGGGGGATTTCCAGCGAGTGAAAAGCCCATGACAGGAGCTTCAAGGTCATCCTCAGGCTACGTCATCCCTAGAGCTAGGAGGAAAGTGAGGTGAAAAACCACACCACTGTCACTGATGTGGCAAGTGAAATGGTTAGGGGAGCTAGAGAGGACGAAGGGATCGGCCTCAAGAAAGTAGGAGAGGAGGTCGATCCTTTATGCGCGAGGTAGGGAGGCCCCTTAAGTAGATTGAGAGAGTGAATCTCCTTACCACATTGGTGAGAATAGGCGCTAAGGGCTTGGGCGGTGAGGATGAGAGGAGAGGCGCACGCGAGGAGCTAATCCAAAAGAGGGTCGTTGGATGGGATCTGGAGGTAGAGGTGTCCACATGCGCGGATTCGCGCAAAGGTTCGAATGAAATCAAGCCACAGATCGAGTGATTCAAGGGATGGACGGCCACGATGCTCTCAGTTCTTCGCAGTGAACAATGGTTTGCGAGGAGCTAGTGACGCTGGGTCTAATGTTGCAATTGTACAAGGCACCCTTTCACGAAGGGGTAGAAAAACTGCAGTGAGGCCCATAAGTGGTCAAGAATCAATTTAGAACAGTCCATATGGGCTAGCAAATAGGTCCCTGCGGGTATCAACTAGGTCCTTAGAAGGTTTTCTATGGATGAAATGTGATATGTGAAGGACCTAAATGTGAAACTATAATTGCAAGGCCCTAATGATGTACAACTGCACCCAAGTTTTTATTAATGCTCACTTGAACATATTAGAAGTTAATTTTACTTTTGATTTGGACTTTTGAGCTCATTTGTGTGTTCAATTTGCAATTGGATCACCATTTTGTATTTATTAATAGAATATCCCAATGATTGACCTAATTATGTTTTTTAACACAAAATTGATGTTTTAGGTCTTTTCTGTTATTTCCCACACTTAACCTTTTTTATGTGTTAATTTGATAGTGTTTAACCTAGTTTCCAGCTTAACTTAAGCATTTTAGCTATGATGAGTCACAACTCATCAATGAGGTGTGGGGTCGGGTATTTTGCACAAATGTCCCCGTAAAAACCTCCTATTTTCGTAAAACCCACAAGGTAAGTTCTAGGGGGTTAAAAATTGCACGAACCCCTTCTAGAAATCAAAAACTTCATATGGGGTCTTTTTGGGTGCACAGAAATTTATGAACAAGCCCTTAAAATCCTAGAAACCCCAAACGACCCTTGGGAAGGGTCATTTCAATTTCCTTGATGTTCCATATCATCATGTAGCTATGGATCCACAACTAGAATGGTAGTTCTAGAAGTTTGATTATAATCAACACTAAAAACAGAGTGGGCGCTTAAGGGATGAATGCTGTGGTGGTCGTGACAGTGGCGGCTCTGATGATGTCATATCAATTCATCAATAAGGAGGAGGAGGTGTTGGTGCAGGAGCACCACTATCATTAATTTTGATGATAATAAAATACTTGTTATTTAACATTTGCATCAAGTTTTATATTTCAGGAAAATGTAAATGTTACAAGTGTGAAAGACGGAGTTCAAGCTCGCATCCATGGCAAATTGGAGGAGCTTGACGGAGAAGGAGCCTTCGCTCGGAGCAAAAGCTTGAAGAAGGAAGGAGATGAAGAGTAGGATAGATACTTTATTCATGTATTTCTTTGTTGTTTCTTCTGCTCTTTATTTTTCGTCTAGATATTTGTTAAAGAGCCTCAAAATAATAACATAGTAGTCCTAAGAACACTCACTCAACCCTAGGATACTTAGGTTTTCCATAGAGAACTTAGAAAATCAAAATTGGCTTCAGACAACCTGATCAGACATCCAATTTGAAAATCAGACGTCAGATCTTGGACTTTAAGATGTCTGAATGTTGTATCAGACGTCCAAACACTTAGGTTGGACTTAGTGCGTTCCGTCTGTTGATTTCAGATAACCAACCCTTAGTCCAGACATCTTATAACACATTGATGACTTTGCTAGACGTCCAACTAGAGTACCGTTGTCTTTGACAGACTTGATCGTTAAGGATTAACTTTAATCTGACCTAAATTCATTTTCAGACGTCTGTAGAGGACCTCAAACATTTGATAAGTAGACCTTAGGCCTCGATTGAGCCAAAATCACTTTCGAAGAGAATTATAGCCATTTCTGCCATGGGAAATGCATTCTTGCAGTAATCTAGGTTTCCAGACGTCCAGACCTAGTGCCAGACATCCTATACGTCGTCTGACCAACTTGTACTAGAACCCTGTTTAGGTCGGACTTAAGTCAGTAAGGGAACTCGTCTAGTATTAGACGTGTGATTTAGTTTCCAAACGTCTTAAAAGTAGTTTCCAGACATCTGACAGTTTTATCAGATGTCTGATGACCCTGTCAAAATCATTAATGATTCTGATTACAACCTATTTTGCCTTGGATTCATATCCAACAGCCACCTAAGGCTTTCACAGCCTTCAAAAGCCTTCCTAGGCCATCTATAAATAAAGGGGAAGCCCACCCTTATTTACACACACCATGAGAATCCATTTCCACATCCTTTGTGTACAAGGAAAGCAAGGAATCACCTAGAAGTGCTCTCCAAGTTCATCTAGTCCATACTAGAGAGCACCACATCCGCTGCACATCCACTCTCCCATCCTCACATTCGAGAGCGCTGCTTGTGCCATCGCATGATTTATGCACCCGTGTTGCTAGCAAACACACTTCCATCAAAGAAAAGTTATACTTGCCTATAGTAGCTAAATTTAAATACTTGATTTGTGGCTCTATAGGATATTGTTTATTGTCTTGGTTGGGTATTCGCTTTGTGAATTCTCGTCTCCTTTGTGAGACAAAATACTCCTCATGAAGAGGAGGGGTTTTGAGGAATGCTACCATCGTACATAGTTGTATTGAGGTTGAGTCACCCTTGTTTTAAGTGATTCGGATAGTGGATTTGATCAACTCAGTCGACCGGGAAATCCAAAGTCAAGAGGCTTAGGTGATGGTTTTTACCCGGGTTTAGATTTCCACCTAAATATCCTTGTGTACTTGTGATTGTGATTTTTGTGAGTTTGTTGCATAATATATTTCTACATTCTTTGCAAATCTCACCCCCTCCCGTAGGGGATTACAATTGGTATCAAAGTCAAGTTTTGCATTTCATCACACACTGGTAAGCGATCATGGAGGGGTGCATCTTCACAACAAGACAATCGGAGGGGCAGTCCATCGTCCGACCGCCCTACTTTGAAGGAAGAAATTACGCATATTGGAAGTTGCATATGAAGATGCGGCTTCAAGCCACCAACTTTGCTCTATGGGGATGATGCGAAACCCCATGCGAAGTCCCGGCGAGACCCGAAGGAGGATACATGCAGCAGCAAACCCGCGAGCTTTCCCTCAACGTGAAAGCTATGAACATGTTGTACTGTGTGTTAAGCTCGGAGGAGTTCAACAGGATATCTCAATGCACCATTGCATATGAGGTATGTCATACTCTAGAGGTAACTCATGAAGGTACCTCCATGGTAAAGTTTTCCACAATTAACATTCTTTCTCAAGATTTTGAATCTCTATGAAACCTAATGAAACTCTAAGTGAGATGAACACTAGGTTTACTCTCATAGTAAATGGTTTGAAAGCTTTAGGAAAGATCTTCATCAAGAGGGAGCTTCAAGGAAAGCTTCTTTGTTCCCTTATACCGGAATGGGAATAGAAGGTCACCGCCATCGAGGAGGCAAATGAAGTTGAAGAGCTCAACATGGAAGACCTCTTAGGCAACCTTATGGCCTATGAGACAAAATTGAAACAAAAGAAGGACACACCAGAGTCGAAGTCAACAAGGACTCTCGCCTTCAAAGTCTCTTCGAACACCGATGTAAGTTCCGACAACGAAAACGTTAAAATTTTACTTAAGAAATTTTCCAAGTTTTGTAGGGATTCAAAGAGGAAAAGAAGAAGACGGAAAAGGAGAAGGAAAGCCCAAGATGTTGCTATCATTACAACAATAAGGGGCATCTTCGACCGGAATGTCCTCTTCTCAAGAAAGAGAAGGACAAGGAGAAGGAAAAGTACAAGAAGAAGTGTTCCAAGCTACTTGGGACAACTCGAGCTCAGAGGAAGAAGAGGAAGATCCTGAAAAGACGGACAAATTCGCTTGCATGGGCTTCATTGCCATGGCAAGTGATGGTGAGAGCGACAACGGAAACGACAAGGTAAATTCTGATTACAATATGCCTTTGATGAGCTTTTTGAAATTAGTAAGTCGTTAAAGGTAGAAAATAAAAATATTAAAAAGAATCTTAGCTTTCTAAAATCGGAAAATGAAAGATTAGATATTCAACTTAAGGATTTAGAAATTAGTTCTAGTCCTAAAAATGAAAAATTGTTGTTATAAAATAATGACCTAATAAATGAAAATAGTAAGTTGATTGAGGAGAATACTAGCTTAAAAATTGAAAGTTCTAGCTTAAAAACTAAGATGCATGCTATTGAGAATGAACTTGCATGTATTAGGGAAGAATCTAATAAATTGATGAACAAATTAAATAAATTTTCTAATGATAAAGTTAGCTCTAGTTATAAGGCTAAGAAAGGATCTTCAAGGAGATCCACTGACAGATCCGGATCCAAATTGACTTGGATACCGAGGAGAGAATTAGAATCTTGTTTTTCAGGTTACAAAGATTTCAACATTAAGGATTGGAATTACAAGATAAAGGATGGACTAGTCAAATTGGGAGGACCAAGGAGAAGACCAAAGAAGAAGATGAGAATATTAATGAGAAAATTGATAGATGATCGAACCGCCATGCGTCGACCACCTGATTGGAGACCAGCACCGATGCCCGGACCTCCAAGCTTCGGATGGGAGCCCCATTTAGTTTGGCATCAACCTCCTTTTGGGCCATTCTATTGGCCATGGTAAGTGAGGTACACTCTAAACCCTATTTTCCTTTAATAGCATTTGGATAGGGGGAGTTAAAATGTAATAAGCTATTTGCCCATCATTAAGGGGGAGAACTTAATAGTTAGCTATATTTCCTTTAGAAAGGGGGAGTCATTTATATAGCTATCTTGTTATAAAAAGGGGGGAATTAACCCAAAATTAGAAGAGCATGTTGTAAGGGGGAGTATAGGAGAATTAAAATTGATTAAACATTTTTGATAATGTCAAAAAGGGGGAGTTCTCATGGATTATTTTTTATGATTTTGTCATCATCAAATAGGGAGAGATTGTTGGTGCAAGAGCACCACGATCATTAATTTTGATGATAACGAAACACTTGTTATTTAACATTTGCATAGAGTTTTAGATTTTAGGAAAATGCAAATGTTACAAGTGTGAAAGACGGAGTTGAAGCTCGCATCCATAGCGGATTGGAGGAGATTGATGAAGGAGAATGAGCCTTCGCTTGGAGCGAAAGCTTGAAGAAGGAAGGATATGAAAAATAGAATAGATACTTTATTCATATATTTATTTGTTATTTCTTCTGCTCTTTATTTTTTGTCTAGATATTTGTTAAAGAGCCTTAAAGTAACAACACAGTAGTTCTAGGAACACTCACTCAACCTTAGGATACTTATGTTTTACATAGAGAACTTAGAAAACCAAAATAGGCTTTAGACAGCCTGATCAGGCATCCAATCTGAAAATCAGACGTCTGATCTTGGACTTTAAGACATCTGAATGTTTATCAAATGTCCAAACACTTAGGTTGGACTTAGTGCGTTCTATTTGTTGATTTTTGAATGTTATATCTATTGGCTTTAGCAGACTTGATCATTGAGGATTAACTTTAATCTCACCTAAATTCATTTTCAGACGTCCGTAGAGGACCTTAGACGTCTGAGAAGTAGACGTTAGTCCTCGATTGAGCCAAAATCACTTTCCAAGAGAATTATAGCCATTTTTGCCTCAAGAAAACCATTCCTGCAGTAATCTAGGTTTCCAGACATCCAGACCTAGTGCTAGAGTCCTACACATCGTCTGACAAACTTGCACTAGAACCCTGTTTAGGTTTGACTCAAGTTAGTAAGGGAACCCATCTAGTATTAAACATCTGATTTAGTTTCCAAATGTCTTAAATGTAGTTTCCAGACGTCTGATAGTTTTACCAGACATTTGATGACCTTGTCAAAATCATTAATGATACTGATTGCGACCTGTTTTACCATGGGTTCATACCCAATGGCTACCTAAGGCTTCCATAACCTTCCAAAGCCTTCCTAAGCCATCTATAAATAGAGGGGAAGCCCTCCCTTGTTTATACACACCTTGAGAATCCATTTCCACATCCTTTGTGTCCAAGAAAAGCAAGGAATCACCTACAAGTGTTCTCTAAGTTCATGTAGTCCACACTAGAGAGCACCACATTCACTGCACACCCGCTCTCCCGTCCTCACATTCGAGAGCGCTGCTTATGCTATTGCATGGTTCACGCACCCATGTTGCTAGTCAACACACTTCCATCAAAGGGAAGTTACCCTTGCCTATAGCAGCTAGATTTAAATACTTGCTTTGTGGCTCTATAGGATATTGTTTATTTTCTTTGGCTGGGTATTCGCCTTACGAATTCCCATCACCATCATGAGACAAAATACTCCTCGTAATGAGGAAGGGTTTTGAGGAACTCTACCCTCGTACATAGTTGTATTGAGGTTGAGTCACCCTTGTTTTAAGTGACTTGGATAGAGGATGATCAACTCGGTCGATCGGGAAATCCTAAGTCGAGAGGCTTAGGTGGTGATTTTTACCTGGATTTGGGTTTCTACCTAAATATCCTTATGTACTTGTGATTGTGATTTTTATGAGTTTGTTGCATAATATATTTCCGCATTTTCCGCAAATCTCACCCCCTCCCGTAGGGAGCTACAGGAGGAGCCAGTGGGGGCATTCTTTCTATTTGGTGATATTAGATTTGCTAGTCTCATTTTTGCATAGGCTTATACTAGCACTTGCAGAGTGTGTCATCGTTGAGAAGAGGATGCACAATGGATCAGAGGATGCCACAATTGCATCACCTATCACCATTAGTTATTGTAAGAGTTACCTTGGAGGTAAGCTTCTACATATATATATAACATTCCATTTGAGAGATTGAACGTTAAATTGTTTCTCTGTTTAGCAAATAATACTAATTTTCAGTGATAAACCTCGGAATAGAATAGTAAGGGATAACTGGAAGGGAACTCATGCAAATCTCACATAAATAAAAGATTACTTGCAGTTCACAACGTTGTCAGATGTTACTTCAAGGTACAAAATAGAGTGTTTGCTAAAGAAAGGATCTTGAGACATTGCTTAGAAATCGACTAGAATTCGAGAGCTTATTGGTGGTGATTCATAGAAATTTGACAAGCTAATGTTTTTGTGTTAAGCTTGAAGAGAAGTGGACCTTTTTACTTCACCTTCATTTAAATCGAGCCTATCTCAAATACATCACTTCCAACTGTTGGTTTTGTTGTTGAAAATTCTAGGTCCGTGTAGATGAATGCATTGCCAGGAAGAGGGTTGGAACTTGTATATACATTTACTTACCATTTTAAAAATGAACAGAAATAAGATCCCTCATGGCACTCAAAATGGCGCTTAACTTTTCATGTATTTTCTAGTTTGTATTTTCCTATACTTTTACTGTCTATGACAAGAGTATACTTTTATGTTTTCTACATGGTCATCTTGATTTAAGCCAAAAAAAAAAAAAGAAACAAATCTCAAATTGCCCTAGTAGGATTTAGTCTTAAGTAGATACAAAAAATGGACTTACATATCATTGTATGTGATAATTGGGATTAACTAATAGTATAGACTTATATATACTAATGTATGTGTAGATAGGTGCATCAATTGATGTTATTTATTGGTCACAATTTGGTGGGCTGGTCTTTTGAGAGGAGCTATATCAATGGCACTTGCCTACAATCAGTTCACCAAGTCTAATTATAGCAAGCTGCCCGCAAATGCAGTTATGATCACTAGTTCTTTTTGACGGAATGAAGGTTTTCTTCATTATATAGCCTGCTATAATAGTGACTTTTGTTCTGACTGTTGGATTGGCTCTATTCTTATTTCTGTTATAGGTAAGTTCAAGGTTTTAATTCCATGTAGATTGTATCTTTTAAACTTTACATTCATATTGACATCTTTCATATGTATAAATGTATATATGTGTTTGTGTTACTTGGTTGAGATAGCACACTAATCAAACACTCAAATAGGTTCTACTTTTCACTTTATGATAGAGAGCATTAAAGACTATTGCTTTACGATCCAAAGTTGTCTACATTCCACGTGGTGGTGTTGTCCCTGTTCTTACTAAGGACATGCCCTAGTTATTTGAGCCTAGAAAATTAGGTAATATAATGAATTTAAACTTGTACCAGTAGTAATTTGTAGTTATCTAACAGGAAATTTCTGTCACTTATGGTTTCTCACATTTTACATCTATTGAATGTTCAGGAGTAGGAGATATTTTGACTCGTGGAGATCTATATGTTGTAAGTCCTGTCATTTACAATGCTGAAAAAATAAAATTTTCACTATTAGAAAATTGTATTATACCATTCTTCCCTTCTTATGTAAGGATTCTTTTTTCTAAGATATCACCTATGCTAATTGTAGGATACCATTCTTGAGCTTGAATTCTAGGGAGTGAAGATGCAATTTACCATGATTCAGGTTTATTGTGATTTTCTTCCATTTCTATTCGGATTTCTAAGGATGATTATTTTCATTACTTTTATGGCTAAATTTGTTGTTATTCTATTTATAGACCTGATCTATGCATAAGCCAAGGTCCGTATTAGCTAAACTTGCTGCAAATACTCTTTTGATAGGATAGGTAAGTGATGGCATCACCATCATTCACTATATCTAACATAATTTAGCTTAGTTCTAAGGTAAATTCACATAATTAATATATTGAAAGAGTATAACTCAATCAAGGTTAAAGAGAGAGCAATTAAAAGAAAAATGGGTTAATTCTACAATTTTCACGAATAATTATGATTGCAGAATAGATGGAGGGTGAACCTATGGTTAATTAAAGGTCAATTGAACTTAAATATCTTAAAAGTTGGTTGGTATTGAGTAATTAAGGATTTACATTCAAATTGAATGTTTAATTCTAATAAAAAATCATAATTTCAACCCTAGTAATGATGAAAATAAATGTAATCTAAACCTTCTAAAAATCAATTAAAAATATTTTATAAAGTTTGGCACAGTAAATTTGACGATCAGAACTCGTTTTAACCTAAAATAGAATCATAGATGAGTATTTGATACAATTTGGATCTAAATGTAAATTGAAGTCACCATCAACTTTCTTATGTCCAAATTAGGTTACCATAAAAATTTTGAATCACTTAGACTTCATATTGGTCAACTTTGCATTTTGGTCCTCAATTCCTAATTTCCTTACAAATGCCCCTCAACTTTCAATTTCTTTGCATTTATGCCCCCACCAGCACCTTCTTCACCTTCCACCTCTAACCCCACCGACCACGCAACTCCGGCAAGCCGTTCCTGCAACCTCTGGCCCTCTCCTCGCGCGACAACAAGCTATAAACCTTCCGCACCTCATGTCTTCGCATTTCGTCAAGTTTTGGCGAGCATAGCTTCCCTCCTTCCTCTTCGAGTGCCGCCATTAACGACGACCTTGGAGCTTCCCAACCTCCTTCCTCCACTACTCCACTGAAATTGGTTGAGTTATTCTTCCTCTCGTCGTCGATGTGCTTCCCGTCAAAGAAGGCGGTTCTTCTTCCTCTTCGCTGCTCCAACACACCTCGCCGTCTCCTTCTTCCACATGGCCGGCCACCACGCTGACCACCTTCTCGTTTTCATCTCCTCCTCCTAGGTAACCTCTCTTCTCCCCCTTTTCTTCTAGGTTAATAATTGACTTGCCTTAATTATTGGATATTTGGGTATTTTATGGCGTTAATTTCTTCTTATTAATGTTTAATCCAATAATTTCTATATTATTTTATTAAGCATTAATTGATTAGAAAGACCTCAATTGTTTTAATTACAAAGTTGATTTCTCATGTCTCCCTTATTTTCTCTACATTTTGAATTAGATTTTGTAAAAAAAAAGTGCTTTGAAGTAATCACATCGCATCTAGTTCCTGGATTATAAACTCGAATAGTGATATTCACGCATTAGCATGCTCCCAGAGACGACCTCAGATTTCTTTTCTAATTCGAGTTATAAATTTAAATGTAAATGTGCTTCTATCAACTATACTACGATGCAAAATGAATTTTAAAACACGGTAGGAGTTCGTCAACAGTATGTCTACAATGTTCTTCCACTTTGGTATCTTTAAGAAGTTATTGCATTTCGGTATCTTCTAATAGACCAAATTTTCTTTCAACAATTGGTTTATAAAGAACACAATCTTATAAATTTCCTAGAGATTGAACTTCTGTAAGTTGCAGTAACCATTGAGTTACATGCCGAGATATGTGTTAGGAGAAATTAATTTGCATCTTTTGTTATGCAGGTAGGGTGAATCATTCCTTATTTTGGAGATAATTTGCAACCTCACAAGCTAAATGTCAATGTTGATGTTGAATGTCATGAAGAGTGACGATAACGTTATCATCAGCCATATCTAGCTTTAATTAGTCATATTCCATTGATAAATGCTCCTACATAACCGCCAAAGGACCATAATCATTGCACATCCTTTTTGAGAGATAAACATGAAAACATGGGTAAATCTACAATTTTAATAGAATATCCTAATTGCAAAACAATCACGAGCTTTCTCAGAGGTTAATTAAAGGTCAAATTATCATAAATGTCTAATAAGTGGTTCACGTAGACAAAAACGGGTTTTCACACGTTTCAAGAATTAATTGACATATGAAACCCTAAAAATAGACCCACTTAACTAACCGAGGTTCCGGTTAGGGTAAAATTCACTTAAACCCTCTAAAGATCATAGAAAAATATTCTCTAGGGTTTGGTATGCTTGATTTGACCATCAGAACCCATTTGACCTAAAATAGAGTCTCAGATGGACAATTGCCTTAATTTGGGTAACTATGCAATTTACCCAGTCAAACTTGGTCAAAACCTAAATCTGACTTTACCATCAGATTCATTGGGTCAAAATTAGATTTGTAGTAGAATTTGGACCTAATCAGAGATCATATTGACCTAGTTTGCGATTTAGTCCAATCTGATTCTTTCTCTCACACACCTATGCCCTTAGCTTTTGAAAATATTTGCATTTACCCCCTAACATCATCTTCTTCACATTTAGGTCCCCGCCGCCTTCAGTTTCCTAAACCCAACTCCGGCGACCTACAATCAAGGAGATCTCCCTGATTTCTAACCCAATCTCTTCCAAATTTGGAAGGGAGACTCCTGAGAGGTTTCCCTACAAATTGAGCTGCATCTTGGGCTCGGATTCCTGCCCAAATCATCATATGAACCTTTCAAAGGTTCAAGTTTCCTTTTGTGCGAAGTTGCCAAGCTTCCAAGCTTAGTTTCCAAGCTTGGAAGATCCCCTGATAGCTATAAAAGAACCCCTGATGCATGGCCACGTTCTTTAGCTAGGTTTTGAGCCACAACAAGTCTTCCTTTCCCTTCTCTAGCTCACTCCAACCGAAGCTCCGGCAACCTTCTTCCCTGTCTTCCTACAGACGGCCAATGGCCAAATTGGCCCATCCTCCTTCTTCCTCGTCTTCGTCCGCGTCGGGTGGGCCAAATCTAGGGCGTCCAGACCCTTTCTTCCTTGCTGTCTCCCACCCCGGAGCATTCTTGTTCCATGATGCCAGCCTACCAATGCCAGTGCCATCCTATCTCCTTCATCCAATTAGGTTAGTTAGTTTAGCTTCTTTAGATCCTTAGGTTAGTTTCCTTTACCAAAAACCCAAAAACACACTCGACTCGACACGCTCACCCTCATCTTCTCTATCTCCGGCGACCACTCCGATAAGGATTTCCGTCGGTGATGGGAACACTATCATGAGCCATAACTAGCTCATTTTGATCCAATTAAGTCAGTAAATGCTCCAACATGACTGCTAGAGAGCCACAAGTCAATGCATAACCATTTTGAGGGAGAGACAAGAAATCAGGGTTAAAACTGTAATTTTACCATCACAACTTGAATATAATACAACCACGGGTTTTCCCAGGGGGTAATTGAGGGTCAAATGGTCTTAAAAGGATAACAAGTGGGTTAGAACAGACAAAAAAGGGTTTGCACGTGTTTTGAGAATTAAATGACTTTTGAAACCTTAAAAACAGACCCGCTTAATTAACTGAGCTTTTGGTCAGGATAAAATTCATCTAAACTCTCTAAAAATCATAGAAAAATATTCTCTATGGTTTGAAACCTTCAAATTGACCATCAGAACCTGTCTTGAACCAAAACAAAGTCCTAGACTGACATTTGCCATAATTTAGGTTTTTACAAAAAATACCTAGTCAAAAGAGGTCAAAACCTAAATCTAACTTCACCAATCAACTCGCTGAAAAGCCCACAACCTTCACCTCTCCACCCTCTTCAAAACCCCTCTTCCCATTCACTTCTTCGCTCACCCAAATCGCCCACCGAATAACCCACCTCCTCACGGCTATTTTCGTCACCAAAAGGCCACCACCCTCATTCTCATCACACGTTGCACCCACCACCGCACTCACCACTCCACGGCAATCCTTCCTGAGCCTTCTGATAAGGCCGAGAGGCCGTTTTGCTTGATTTCAGATGTACCCCCTAGCCGCCATTAACGAAGGAGCTCCAATCAAGCTTGGAGCCGTGTTCTTGCGGTGCAAGCTCCAGTCTCCATCTCCAGGCTGTGCGGAATAGCCCCAGAACCACTTCCAGGTGGTCAATTGAAGCCCTTGCCCTTAGCAGCTACATCAATCAGAGGAATCTCCTTGCTACAGACTCATGCGAAGAAGGGACGTGGTTTAGTCCCACATCATCAGCTGAAGAGCGCCCCGCGACGCATAAATTGCAAAAGTGTCTAAGGTTGTTTGCCTCAGACACTGGGGGTGAGGTCCTCGCTCACCTGCTCACGTGCCTCGTCCGTGACGCATACCCCACGGACCTGGTGTGCCCGACTTGCTTAAGCCTTCACTCCTCAGCTGCGATCACGCCTGCAGCCCTAGACCCGAGTGCGCGCCTACCCGATTACCCGACTATACCCTGAGCAGACCTGGGAGGGCAGAGCCTAAGAGTAGAGAAAGAGAGAGAGCGTGGGGCAGGGGAGGCTTTTGCCTTGTGCAACACTTAGCCAAAACTTGTGATGGCTGCCCTCTGTGCTTGAAGAACAAAAGAAGAAAAGAGGAGAAGGCCTGAGTAGAAGAAGAAGAAGAAAAGGAGAAGAAGGAAGCCGTACAGGAAGAGAAAGGAAAGAAGGCTTGAAGATAAGAAGGCAGAGATGGAAAGAAGAAGAGAAGAAGCACAGAGAAAGGAAAGAAGAAGAAGAGGAGAAGAACAGAGAAAGAAAGGAGAAGCAGAAGAGACCCTTGAGTCTCTAGCACTGTAGCACAAACTGCTTAAGTTGTCTGATATCTCTGATTGCATATACTTGAGGCTTTGATTTAAGTGTTATTTGTGAGGAGCAATTGGTGATTTAAATCACCATTTTACTCCATTCTTTTTGCATACTGATCTTGACATTATTCTTATTGCAATCTCTATTCTTGATTTAAATTGTGATCTTGGGTTTTTGAATTCTATATTGCTCCCTGTGTTCAACCTCGGACTTAAAATTCGAATAATAAATTTATTTATTTTCAAAGCGATTTTGACTATATTACAACGCAGTTTTTAACCTCAATTTCACCGCGCAAATATTTTGGTGCAGTTGTCGGGGAGCAAAGCATAATTCAAATCTCTTGATTGCAATATCCGAGTCAATACTAACTTGCTCTATGTCTTTGGACTTTGATCTATTTCAGGGAATCCATTGAGGAAGATAGGCCGCACATTAACCACTCCAGGGACAGGTAAAACTCCATTCAAATCCTTCTAAACCCCTGATTCTGAAAAAGCTAAAAAAGGAAGAAATCAATTAGGGCTACTTGCATTATATTCTTAGATTAATCAAGTTTCCTGATTTGATACATTCTACAAACATTCAAATCCTGATTTGTGCACCCATTTGAAGCTAAGGTATATAGGGCTATCACATTCTTGTTTGACCCTTAGGTACCACATTTTGACAAACTAAATTGGACCAAATTAGAGCCAATTAAGGATTTCAATTTAGGGTTTTAGAAACACACTTGCTTAATCAAGAAATTATCTCTCTAAAACAATGTGTGCCTAGACCTTGATTGAACTGATCTGTTCAAGCAAAATCCTAAAATCAGGCTCTTAAATTCATTTGAACACTAAAAGGGGGACCTAAAATTCTTAAGAGGACAATACAGGTGAAGTTGACCCACCGTGTTGGGTTAACCAATCTTCAAATTAGGTCACTTTTTCACAAAAACATCTTAAAAGTTCAAGTGAAATCCTAAGCACCCTTGCTCTTAATTAAAACTGGTAGACTTAAGAGGTTAAGTCCCCATTCTGGTCTACCTGTAACATCAGTGACAAGAGAGGTCGGGTGAGGGAAACCCTGTAACCCGTGGGGGCGCTCTACCATGTAAGGGTCTTTGCGGGACTCTCCCTCTCTAGTTGCCTAGGTAATTCACAGGTGGACGGCTTTTTGACTAGGGGGTATGATCTGCCCCGAACCTTTATAGTCATCCAAAAGTTTTGGGTGTCTTGATTGGGTCCATCACATTCTACCTCTCATCTACTCCATCGGTGCATGTTCAGGAGGAGGTCTCTAAGACCATCCTTGAGACCTCCTTTAGCTACTCATTCAAGTCAAGGCCAAGCCTTGACCTCCTTGTTTGTGCAACAACCCAATCCAATCGATATTTCTTCTAATTCATCCGAACCTGATTCTCCTTCATCCATCATCATGGCACAACCAGCAGAAGAAAATAATCTTGAAAATCAACTTCAGCGCGTCAATGATCTATTCCAAGCCTTTGTAAACCCACCACAGTGTCCAATGATGTGAGATCACTATAATCCCTCTGCGGTGGCAATCGAACCTCAAGTATAAATCCTCGCTGGAGGTCCTGACACTGAACTCAAGCCCAACATGATTGATGCCATTCCCAAATTTCATGGGCGTAATTCCGAAGATCCTTTCCAGCATATCAAGCAACTCAAGCATCTGGCCCAGACCTTCGGGTCAAAAGCTCAAAATCGGGATGTTCTACTCATGAAAATGTTCTCCTTCTCTCTCATGGATAAAGCTACTCACTGGTACCAAACCCAAACGCATCCAATCAACACCTGGGCGGAACTTCAATCTGAGTTTTTGAGAAAGTTCTTCCCTATTGGTTGGACAAATGCTTTACGGCACCATATCACACATTTCACACAACAAGCAGGAGAACCACTTCACGAGGCATGGGATCGTTTTCTGGATCTCATGCAAAAGTGCCCCCACCACGAAGTTCCTAAATGGCAACAAGTCCAATCTTTTTACCAGGGACTCCATGAAGATATTCGATTATTCGTCAATGCGACCTGCGGAGGAAACATCATGGGTCAACACGAAAACACTGTGTGGGAGATTCTCGAGAATATGCGCGAGAACTCCATCAATAATGAATCCATGGGCATGTTCGACCGAACGAATGCCCATGCATTGACGAATCCAACGGGAGCACATGAGATGCAGGGCCTGTCCTCTTTTGTCGACTTGGAACTGATGGCCAGTCATCTGGACAAGGTCTCTATTATTGAGAAAAAGGTGGATGAGCTAACTCGACACTTGCAGCGAGCCACCTCTGTGCAAAACACGTTCACGCAACCACCCTCTGGCAGGGAGGCTATGCACAACATCTATCACCGATCTTCTTAGGGGATGGACCCATATCCACCCCCGTCTGATTCTAATTTCGAAGGAAACTCTGGACCCATCTACTCTAGTTGGGGGAACTCTGAACCCTTGTATTTTGACTTTTTTGAGGTTCCTCAAACCTGTGAAGACCTCAAAGCCATTCATAATGATTCATTCTCCAACACTGACAACCCTGGATGGTGTAATCATCCCAATTTCACATGATCAGGCAATAATCAGAACCAGAGACCTCAATATCAGCCTCGACCACAAGCTCCTCGTCCATATCAACTGCCTTAGCCTCGGCCTAACCCAACTTATCAATATGGGCCGGCTCATACAAATCAAATGACTCTTATCCTTCAGACTCTGACTGACATTCAGAAGACGAATGTGGCTATGCAAAATCAGCACAGAGACGAGATCACAAAGGTTCGCAATCAACTTGCCTAGATGGCAAATCCTCGCCAACTTGGTGTACTTCCTTCACAACATCTGCCTAATCCGAATAACGTGCCGAACTAGAGGCGCGTTATGAACCCAAATTTGAGCCAAGGTCACTTTGTTTATCAGACCCCTTCTACTCCATCACCCGACGGATGGAGGCTTCGACATCATATATGGGCTACCAGCAGCAAGCACCTCTTTTACCCACACCAAACTAGAACCAGGCAGGATTGAATTCTTTTACTACCCGCACTGGCAAAACAACACAGGATCCACCATATCCAAGCCACTCCTCGCCTGGTAATACAAACCTTAGAACTAGGATAGTCATCCAGGACACCTCTATCCCAAATCAAGAACCTAGACCTATTCTAGAGGAACCATCTAAGGTTCCATTTCCCGAGGCCTTGACCAAGGGAAAAAGGATAACTAAAACCGTGGCACCTAAGGAGGACCTGGTCAAGCTCTTTGAGCAGGTCCATATAAACATCCTTTTGATGGATGAGATACGCCACGTACCGGCTTACGCACAATTTCTGAATGACGTATGTACACCTAAGCGTAAGCTGCGAACCAAAGATGGGCATCCGATCGTACTATCGGAGCAAGCTAGCTCCGTCATTTTGAGCAAACTCCCGCCTAAGGCAAAAGACCCAGGAACCCCTCTGATCTCCTGTGAAATCGGTGATATACGATTTAACCAAGCTTTATTAGACTTAGGAGCCTCCATAAATTTGATACCTACCCCCCTACTAGACTACTTCGAGGAATCTGAGCTTAAACCAATTGAAATGACTTTACAACTAGCCGACCGATCAATTAAGTCACCAAAAGGAATTCTCGATGATGTCATAGTTAGGGTACATGATTTCTATTTTCCAGTAGATTTTGTTGTCTTAGACATGGATGTTCCTGAGAATGTGAAGAATACACCGATCATACTAGGAAGACCCTTTTTGGCCACTGCTAGGGCCAATATCAATTGTGAGGAGGGACAAATTGAATTAAAATTTGGGAGCAAGTCACTAAAGATCGACATCATTAAGGCCCAATAAGGAATTAATTGCGCAGTCATAGAACAGATTTGCGATATTGAAGCTGTGGTTAACGACTTTATCGAGGAAAGATAATTATTTCTGATCAACCACAAGAGGATCAAAACCCGCAATTAGAGAAGTCTGAACTCAACCTAGACACACCCATAGCTCCCTCCTTTGCTCCCAACACCCACCCTGAACCACCCGCTGCTGCTGACAACCCGGCTTTGGAATTAAAGCCTCTTCCCAATCATCTTAAGTACGTCTTTTGGGTTCCAATTAGACATTTCCTGTGATTATCAACTCTCGACTCACACCTGATCAGGAAACACGCCTGATTTCTGTTCTCCACCAACATTGAAGAGCCATTGGATGGACTCTCGATGATCTGACTGGTATCAGCCCTTCATACTGCACACATCACATCTACACTAAAGAGGGCTCACGACCATCCCGTGAAATGCAGAGATGCCTGAATCCAAATCTGCAGGATGTCGTGAAAAAGCAAATCATCAAGTGGTTAGATGCAGGGATCATCTACCCGATCTCCGACAGTCGGTGGGTGAGCCCAATCCAAGTTGTGCCTAAGAAGGCAGGGCTCACCATCATCATGACTGAAACCGGAGAAACCATACCGACCCGTATAGCAAACTCATTGAGAGTCTGCATTGATTACAGAAGACTCAATTCCTCCACGAAGAAGGATCATTTCCCACTATGTTCATTGATCAGATTCTCGAGAAACTAGCGGGAAATCGATTCTTCTACTTTTTGGACGGGTACTCTGGTTACAATCAAGTCACAATCCATCCCGAGGACTAAGAGAAGACCACCTTCACCTACCCCTTCGAAACATACGCATTCCGAAGGATGCCGTTCAGTCTCTGCAATGCACTCGCTACTTTTCAGCAGTGCATGCTTGCCATATTCTCAGATATGGTAGGTGAATACCTTGAAGTCTTCATGGATGACTTCTCAGTATTTGGTGAATCATTTGATGATTTCCTCCTGCACTTGGTCCAAATCCTCAGGCGGTGCATTGATGTGAACTTGGTTCTTTCCTGGGAAAAGAGCCACTTCATGGTACCTGAGGGAATTGTCCTGGGACATCTCGTGTCTTAAAAAGGCATCCAGGTTGATCAAGCCAAGGTAAATTTGATTTCCAAACTCCTTATGACTAGCTTGGTCAAAGACATCTGATCCTTCCTGGGTCACATCGATTTTTACCATCGATTCATTCCCGATTTCTCGAAAATCGCATGCCCCCTCACTAATCTGCTATCTAAGGATGTCCCCTTTGAAATCTCCAAGGAATGTGCTCAGGCATTTGAGATCCTGCATGATCGAGTTACTCAAGCACCTATCCTACAATCCCTAATTAGTCTCAACCCTTTGAGATCATGTGTGATGCATCTAATTATGCTGTAGGGGCGATACTTGGGCAAAAAATAGATGGGAAACCCATGGTCATCTACTGCGCTAGCAAGATACTTGACGAGGCTCAGCGGAACTATACAATTACTGAAAAAGAGCTGCTAGCAGTAGTATTTGTCTTGGAAAAATTAAGCTCATATCTTTTGGGTTCTCGGGTTATCATATACTGAGATCACACTGCAGTGAGGCACCTCCTTGCAAAGAAGGACGTGAAGCCTCGACTAATTCATTGTATCTTGCTATTGTAAGAGTTTAATCTCGAGATTCACGATAAAGAGGGAAAACAGAACATGGTAACTAACCACTTGTCCCATCTTTCCTTCTTCCGTCATCGACGCATCTGGTCCAATCACTGAGCATTTTCCTGACGAGCACCTACTAGCCATTCACAATCTCCCTTGGTTTGCTAATATTGTAAACTACTTGGTTACGAGGAAAGTTCCGCTAGACTGGTCGACTTCCAAGCAGGACAAATTGATTGCCGAAGCCAAGTACTACATTTGGGAGGAGTCATACCTTTTTCACATCGGCAATGATCAGGTGATCCGGAGATGCAGTCCTGACGACGAGGTCAATGACGTAATGTCATTCTGTCATGGCCAGGACTGCGGTGGCCATTTCTCTGGGCATAAAACTGCAGCGAAATTCTCCAGTCTGGGTTCTTTTGGCCTACTTTATTTAAAGATGCACAGACATATTGTAGGGATGCGCTCGTTGTCAAACCCTCGGCAACATAGGCCCGCGGGATATGATGCCCTTGAACCCGATTATTGTGTGCGAAATCTTTGACATATGGGGAATTGATTTCATAGGACCCTTTCTCGGATCTAACGGCTTCGAATACATTTTACTCGCTGTTGATTATCTCTAAATGGGTCAAAGTCGTCCCCACGAGAATGAGTGATCATAAAGTTGTCCTCCGATTTGTCCAGGAGAACATCTTTACCAGATTTGAGGTTCCTAAGAACATCATCAGCGATGGCGGGTCTCATTTTACCAATGTGCACTTCCAGTCCCTGATGAAAAAGTATGGGGTGTCGTATCGTATCTCGACTCCTTACCACCCCTAGATTAATGGACTGGCAGAACTGTCGAATCGAGAGATCAAGAAGATCCTTCAGGTCACTGTTCGGCCTGATCGAAAAGATTGGTCTACTCGCCTTCCGGAAGCCTTGTGGGCCTATAGGACCACCCACAAGACCCAATTAGGCATGTCTCCCTTCATACTAGTGTATGGTAAGGCATGTCACCTTCCCGTCGAAATGGAGCACAAGGCTTATTAGGCAATACGAAAGTGCAATCTGGATCTAGTGAAGGCTGGAATACACCACCGATTGCAATTGAGCGAGATCGAGGAACTACGTAATGATGCGCATGAGAACTCGAGTATCTACAAAGAGCGGGTTAAAGCCTTCCACAACAGGCACATTACGAAAATCTTTCCACCCTAGTCAAAAAGTGCTACTTTTTGATGCCAAACTCAAATTATTCCCAGGAAAACTCAGATCAAAATGGATTGGACCATTCTTGGTGAAACGAATCTTTGGAAATGGAGCTATTGAAATTAGCCAACCTAGCCTTGATTCAGAACCCTTTGTTGTGAACGATTAGTGACTCAAGCTGTTCATTGAACTCACTGATGCGAACAGGGTTGAGGTATCTTTTGATCTCCATTCTCCCTAAGCTTATTGTGCTCGGCTGATGGCGTTAAACTCAGCGCTTAACAGGAGGCAACCCATCATCTTTTCAAAAAAACCTGAAACTTTTCTTAACACATCTTATGCTAAACTCATATTTCACTTTAGGGATCATCCATTAGAACAGCCGACTCCACCTCTGGTACCCGTACCCAAGCTTGAAATCGTCCACAACAGTCATCCTGACCCATCCACCCACCCAACACCTATCATAATGAATGATCTAAGTTGAACTCGAACCCACCTAATTTACAATGAGTGCATTGCACATCGTAGGCATGGGGGGGTATTAAAGTGCAAAACATTGTGAAGATCACTTCATAAGAAAGGGTTTTATCAAAAAAATCACATATTCAAAAAAATAAAAAAAAATAAAAAAAATATTTGAAAAAGAACAAAAATAGGAGAAGGGAGGAAATTTTTAATTGATATCATTTGTTAAGGAGAAAAAGGGGAGGAGATAAAAATGTCCAAAAGGAGCACAAGTTGAAAAGAAAAGAAACAGAGTTAGTCATTAGTAAAAGATGAAGGAATTGACTTAATTCTAGACTAAACCAAAAGAAAGAAAATGAAAGACAAAGAAACAAAAGGAGGTTAGTAGGAACGCTGATCTTTGGCCTCTTGGGCTGTAATCCTAGGCTTAAAAATTCAAGTATTCGCTAAGATCTGGATAGTCCTCAAGAGGTTGGGGAAAATGCGAAGCTTAAGTATTAGGTCTAAGGCTTAGGGATTATTTGGCCTCATTAACTAACCTCTGATTTGCGGGACTCGATAATCTAAGCACCCCAATCCACACACAGTTTGGTTCAGTACGCTTAAGTATCAAAATCACGCAAATGCGTTAAATCTGTTCTGAAAAAGTTGCCTAGATTAGGAGCAACTAATCAACACAAGTTGATTTGGACGAGTTCCCAGCGCCGAGATGCGGGAAATTTCCCTCGAAGATGTGCAATAACATATCGTCTCCTCGGTGCTTGTCTCCTAGGATATGTAAATATCCTATCGGGGGCATGTAAGCACCTTGTGCTGGTTCAGATGCCATGGGCGACATTATCACGAAATGTCGATTGCCAGGATCTGAATTTAGCTACAGAACGCCATGGGCGGGATTATCTCGAAAGCTAGGGTTCTGGGGGTCGCCATGGGTGGTGCTATCTCGAAGCATCGATTGCTAGGGACCCTGCTAGGATTGATGGCAGGAACTAGGATTCCGATATAGACCATGTTGTAAAGCTAGTCTGATGCTAGAAATAAAAAGAAAAGAGAGAGAAAACTCTCCAAAAATAAAGAAAAGTTCTTCAACAAACCTTAGGTTAGTTCCTGTGGGCCTTAGAAACCTTCACGACAGACTGAGGCTAGAGCTGGTCAGGTCTGGATCTTGGTTGGTACTTGAGTACCTCTAGTCCTACCATCAGCATTCCGACCTAATCAACAAAAGAAAGCACACATCCGAGTTTTGAGCATAGAAAGGCATATGGTCTAGAATTAAAGTTAATTCTATAAGATTTTGCTAAGGGACTAGCAAAAGCTAGACATGAGGGTATGATGGGAACACCATCATGAGCCATAACTAGCTTTTTTTGATCCAATTAAGTAAATGCTCCTACATGACTGTCAGAGAGCCATAAGTCACTACATAACCATTCTGAGGGAGACAAGAAACCAGGGTTAAAACTGTAATTTTACCATCACAACTTGAATACAATACAACCACGGGTTTTCCCAGGGGGTAATTGAGGGTCAAATGGTCTTAAAAGGATAACAAGTGGGTTAGAACAGATAGAAAAGGGTTTGCACGTGTTTTGAGAATTAAATGACTTTCGAAACCCTAAAAATAGACCCACTCAATTAACTGAGGTTTTGATCAGGATAAAATTCACCTAAACTCTCTAAAATCATAGAAAAATATTCTCTATGGTTTGAAACCTTCAAATTGACCATCAGAACCCGTCTTGAACCAAAACAGAGTCCTAGACTGACATTTGCCCTAATTTGGGTTTTTACATAAATTACCTAGTCAAACGATGTTAAAACCTAAATCTAACTTCACCATTAGATTCCTTGGGTCTAAATTAGGTTTGTACCAAAATTTGGACCCAATCTGAGATCATCTTGAGCAAGTTTGCATTTTGGTCCGGCCAAATTCTTTCTATCTCATTCAAACCCTTAACTTTTGAATTCTCTTACAAATAGCCCCCCAACTTCTTTACCTTCTTCACAAGCAGGTCCCTACGCCATTTTTGAAAGGTGAAAGCTTCACTATCGAGTTTCAAGCAAGGATTTCTCGCTCAATTATCAATCAATCCTTCTCAAAATTGATACGGGGATTCCTTGAGAAGTCTTCTTCCATTTGAGCCATTCCTTGGGCTTCAAGTCCTTCCTAAAAGGTCATACGAACCTTTTAAAGGTTCAGGTATCCATTGTTGCAACCACCTTCCAAGCTTTAAAGCTTCTTTCCAAGCTTGAAAGGGCATCCTATGACCAATAAAAGAAACCCCAAGGCACGACCGTGCTCTTCAGCTAGTTTTAAGGCCAAAAACCCTCTTCCTAACCCAACCTCCAACCTCCTCCGAGCTAGCTTCGGCGAGCTCCTCCACTGTCATCCTATGACCTCCCAACATCCAAATTGGGAGCGTCTTCTTTCTCCCTAACTTCCTCCGCCTCTTGACAACCAACTTAGAGGCGCCCTGGCCCCTTCATCCTCGCCATCTCCCTCATTAGAGAACCTTTCGTCCACGACGCCGGCCAGCCACAGCCAATGCCATCCTACCCCTTTCGTCCTGAGATTAGGTTCCAACGTTCCCTCGTCTTCCCTACTCTTTTTCCCCTATTTATCCTTTGACTTCGATCACTCAACATGCCGTTCACCTCCATCGTCCTCACCTCCGGCCACTCCTCCGACGAGCACATCTCACCACCATAGACCACCAATCAACTCGCCGACAAGCCCACAACCTTCACCTCTCCACCCTCTTCAAAACCCCTCTTCCCATTCACTACTTCGCTCACCCAAATCCCCATCTAACAACCCACCTCCTCACAGCTGTTTTCATTACCGACAGCCCGCCACCCTCACTCTCATCACACGCTGCACCCACCACCGCACTCACCACTCCATGGTGATCCTTCCTGAGCCTTCTGATAGGGTCGAGAGGCTGTTTTGCTTGATTTCAGGTGTACCCCCTAGCTGCCATTAATGAAGGAGCTCCAAGCCGTGTTCTTGCAGTGCGAGCTCCAGGCTCCATCTCCAGGCTATGCGGAATAACCCCAGAACAACTTCCAAGTGGTCAATTGAAGCCCTTGCCCTTAGGAGCATACGCCAATCAGAGGAATCTCCTTGCTGCAGATGCACGCGAAGAAGGGACGTGGTTTATTTAGTCCCACATCATTAGCTGAAGAGCACCCCATGGTGCATAAATTGCAAAAAGGCTTAAGGTTGTTTGCCTCAAACACTGGGGTTGAGGTCCCCACTCACCCGCTCACGTGCCTCGTCTGTGACACATACCCTACTAACCTGGTGCGCCTGACTTGCCTAAGCCTTCACTCCTCGGCTGCGATCACACCCGCAGCCCTGGACCCGGGTGTGCACCTACTCGATTACCCGACTATACCCTGAGTGGCCCTCGGAGGGCGGAGCCTAAGAGGAGAGAAAGAGAGAGAGAGCATTGGGCAGGGGAGAGTTTTGCCCTGTGCAACACTTAGCCAAAACTTGTGATGGATGCCCTCTGTGCTTGAAGAAAGAAAGAAGAAAAGAGGAGAGGGCCTGAGCAGAAGAAGAAGAAAAGGAGAAGAAGGAAGCCGTATAGGAAGAGAAAGGAAAGAAGGCTTAAAGATAAGAAGGCAGAGAAGGAAAGAAGAAGAAGAAGAGGAGAAGCATAGAGAAAGGAAAGAAGAAGAAGAGGAGAAGATTAGAGAAAGAAAGGAGAAGCAGAAGAGAGACCCTTGAGTCTCTAGCACTGTAGAATAAACTACTTAAGTCGTCTGATATCTTTGATTGCATATACTTGAGGCTTTGATTTAAGTGTTATTTGTGAGGAGTAATTAGTGATTTGAATCACCATTTTACTCCATTCTTTTTGCATACTAATCTTAACATTATTCTTATTGCAATCTTTATTCTTGATTTAAATTGTGATCTTGAGTTTTTGAATTCCATATTGCTCCATGTGTTCGACCTTGAACTTAAAATTCGAGTAATAAATTTATTTATTTTCAAAGCGATTTCAACTATATTACAATGCAATTTTTAACCTCGATTTTGCTATGCAAACAGTCTGCTACACACCTCCATACCCCTCATCAATCAGCCCATCACCTCCGCCGTGCACTCACGAGCAAAAGCCTTAAACTTATTGGGCTGATTGCTCATCCATTCCTTCCACCGAACACACCCATCACCGACCTCCGTCTCCGCCTCCGTCCGGTTGCCACACTTACTCCCACACCACAAAACCACCACTGCCACATTTGTCGTGCTTTGGCGAACCTTTTGAACTAGTTTAATAGTGTCAAAAGACCGTATTGTTCATTTCAGGTTTTTAGGTCTTCACGCCATTGATGCTGAAGCTTTGAGCAAGCTTGAAGCTTGCTTTTCAGCCAATAACCCCAAGTCTCCAGCCTAGACAACGCAGACTCGACTCAGAAACACGCACAAGGGGTCAGTTGAGGACGTTGACCACTCCCTCGCACCAATTTGATGAAAGTGCCTTCAGCAGCTTCACGCAGAGGATAGTAGCCAACATAGTCCCACATCGATGGGAGAAGAGCCGCGGCTGTGATATAAATTGATTTTGTCATATTAGCTGTTCACCTCATAACACAGAGGGTGAGGTCCCCCTTACCCGCACCCGCTTACTCGCCTACTGCCTTCACTCCTCAGCTACCACACACCCCTGGTTGCCCTAGACCCGGGTATGAGCGGATCCGAATACCCTCAGATATTGAGAAAGAGAGAAAGAAGGAAAGGAGAGAGAGAGAGAGCACGGGGTAAGGGGGTTTTGCTCCTGAAACCTTCTAACACTTAGCCATTTGAGGAAAGAAGGAAAAAGCCAAGGAAGAAAGAAAAGGAAAAGGTCTAAAGAATCAAAGGCAGAAGAAGAGGAGGACCGTAGAAGAAAAAAAGGGCTGAAAGAAGAAGAGAAAAAGAAGATGAGTTGAGAAAGAAAGAAGAAGTAGTCAAGGAAGAAGAGAAGTGCTCCTTGTAGATCACTGTAGCAAGTGCTGGTTAAGTCATCTGATGTACTATGCTGACATCTAATTGAGCACTGTTGAGATATTTTAAGTGGTTCAGGCACTGTGCATTTATTTAGTATATTTGAGTAATTGATATATGTGTGTTTAAATGAATAATTGGTGGTTTAAATCGTAATATATTTGTTCTAGATTCCTTTTTGGTACACCAAACTCTTCACATACTTATGTTGTACATTGATAATTAATTTTGAGTAATTACTATTCATTGAAAATCATTATTTGGCTTGATTCTTTGTGCTCATTTATATATTAATTGAGTTTAGCGTGAATTTCTATTTGCTCCATGTTTCGATCTCGGACTTAAATTTAAGTAATAAATATTATTTGTTGACGAGCGATTTTGGTCTGTACTACAACATCAATCTTAAAACCCAATTTTGCACTTCAACAAATATTAATATTGGGATGGAGGTATTGCTAGGAATTTGAATGATTAAAGTTGCTGTTAAAACCAAAATGTGTTGGTTGCAATTTTTTATTTAGATTAAACTAAAGTTTAGACAATGATTATCGATGATCATAGTGGTGCTTTTTTGCTTTGAATTGAGGTTTACCAAATTGAAGCTGCTTAGGATAGCAAGGATTTGAAGAGGTTCTGCTTTTGGTGGTTGAGTCTTCATGATTCATTGTACTTTCAATTTTTTTTGCATTTTTCATTTATTTCTTTATGTCACCCTTGAGAGGAGAATATTTTGGTGTTCAGGTTATTGTTACTTTTTTCATGTTTTTTTTTTACTTTTTGATGTATCCTCTTAAAGGGGTCTTATTGTACTTTATTATTGAAAAATTAATAAAATTGGGGTTGCGTTTATGTTTCGAGCTTGTTAAAATAAAAATATTTCACACTAAAGAATGCAATTAAATGGTATAATCAGGTGTCATTAAAGTGAACTAATAGTGGTAATTAAATAATAAAAGAAAGTGTTATTAAAGTAAATCAATAGTGGCAATTTGGAGACAAATAATTGTTGTTAAATAATATCAATAGTGGCAATTATACGATAATAAAATGTCATTAAAGTAAATAAATAGTGGCAATTTAGTGACAAACAAAAGTCATTAAATGAAGCATATAGTGACATTAATAGTGTCAATTAAATTGCCACTAATATAATTCAACGCTGACAAAATAGTTGCAAATAAACTGTTACTAAAGAGGATCATTAGTGACGGTAATTGTGGCAATTAAAGTAACACTAATACCGATGATTTAGCGGCAATTATACAATTTCCGCTAACCTTTTAGTGATGCCAATGAACACGGTAATTAAGCGGCAATTATTTTAAGTGCCCCTAATTCCATAGTGGCAAATAGAAGGCCTACAGGAGCAAATATCAAATGTTGTTAAAGGCTATTCTTTTTGTAGTGTTTGCAAAGAATTAGAGCAACAATGTAATATGATGAACACTCTCCTGCAAAGGAAGCTGCATTGAGTAGCTGAAGTTTGTCTCTTAGCAACCGTAATTTTGTAGATGGTAGAGTCTATGTTGGAATATCAATTGTCTAGTGATTTGTTGATATATAACGAACAAATAGAGGCTGACTGGCAACTTTATCTTTAACAAAATGGTAATCAACCTCGAAATGCTTTATGCGAGAATGAAACATTGGGTTTGCGGTCATGTAGGTAGCACCAATATTGTTGCAGAGGAGTGTTGGGGTTTGTGAGAGGTTGATACCAAGTTCACTCAATAGTGAGGAGAGCCAAGTTAGTTCTACAGGTGTGTTGGCTATGTCTCGATATTTGACTTTAGTGGAAGATCGAAGACCATGCGACAATAGGTTCCTTCTTGCTTATCCAAGAGACAGGAGCTGGTCCAAGATAGATGATGAAACTAGTGGTGGATTTACGATCATGAGAACAAGAGGCCCAATCGAAATCTAAATAGGAAAGAAGAAATGAGGACGGATTAGAAGTTGATACAATGCTAAGACTAAGTGTACCCTTAAGATAACCAAATTACATCTAGACGCATGAATTGAATATAGTGTAGACTACGAATAATTTGCCTGTACGGGGTAGGATCAGTGAGTGGATCCCCAGAGTTTTTGTGAAGAGTTGTTGCCAAAATAGGATTCATGGGAGTTGTTACTGGCTTTAAGCCATCACGATCAAATTTGATAAGATTGGCAATGTAATTTAGTTGAGTAAATAGGATGCCCGAAGCGGATTTCCCAATCTCAACATCAAGAAAATATGCTAGGAAGCCCATCTATATTCCTTAGTTACTAGAGAATATTAGCCACAACTATAAAAGAGGATCCAAGAAAGTGTGTCATCAACATAAACCAAAAAATATGTGACAAAACTACATTTTGTAGCACTCATGACTTGATTTTGTTAGTAACTCAAAGAATTTTGGGTAGATTACCTAGGTTGCATGCATCCATTAGT
Source organism: Thalassia testudinum (assembly GCA_037157565.1). Taxonomy (NCBI): domain Eukaryota; kingdom Viridiplantae; phylum Streptophyta; class Magnoliopsida; order Alismatales; family Hydrocharitaceae; genus Thalassia; species Thalassia testudinum. The sequence goes on along the minus strand of JAZHRO010000067.1, from coordinate 13,829,540 downwards.
CATATCATGCATTTAGGCATACTTGCATTCCTTGCATAATAAAATTTCACTTTTATCTAATGTTTCTGTATTTGTTATACTAGGCCTTGGAATGACAAATCAAGATTGAAGTCAACCCATGCTGTTGACTAAGCATGAGCTAAAGGAAGCTTGAGTAGACCAAGGCACATCTCTAGAAATCATTGATGTTGATTCATCACTCCTGAAGGCTACTGCAGCACCTCCTCACCTCCATAAATGTGCTCCAGCTCCATTAATAAGTTCCACTCCTCTCCCATAAACACTACATGCCTTCCATGTATCCACTTCATAATTCCTCAACCAAATCACCTCCATTATTCACCTTGATACTCCATCTTTAAGGTAATTAGGCATGCCATTTAGGTTTCCTAGGGCCCCCTCCACGCATCCCCCCATGGCCTCCATAAATCTTTCTCACCAATTCCAACAAAGCCACCTCATCCCCTCATTAATAGTGAACGCCACACTTTGGAGGCTCTACCTGTCCAACACCTCTCCTTGATGGCCTCCACACACCTCTCATGGACACACACCCTCCATTAATTGCACCTTTTTCCACTTCTGAGGTTCACAATTAAGGCCAACCCATTTCCTAGGAACCACCTTTCCATGACCATAAGAAAGCATACTCTACTCCCTCTCACACCCAATAAGGAGCCACCTTTTTTCCACACAAGAACCACTTCCAAAGACTTTACATTTAATACCATCCATTAATGCCTCACACATTCTCCCATGGACTTAATTAGATGACACAAGGCTCCATGCTCTCCCCATTTCCAACACCTAAGGTGGCTTCTTTAAGACACCACTTCACTTGCCTAGAAAAGAAAGCCCTTATGTCACTTGTTGACCACCTTTTGGCTTGGGAGAGAAAATTGGAGATCATTTGAGAGCCTTAAGTCATCTACTTTTGAAGGAAATTGAGAGGGAGCCACCTCCTCTTCTTCTCACATCCACACACACCACCACTGGAGGAGACTCTTGGGAGCATGCCAAACTTGAGAGGAGGTCCACATCAAGAAGGAGGAGCTATCTTGGAGGACATCTTCATGGCCACTTTTTCATCATCACATGAGCATCTCCTTCCTTTGTCTTTTATTTTGATGTTCATGTTTCATTTTTTAGCTCTTAGTAGTAGCCATTTTGTGTGATTTGTGCATTAGTTGCTTTTTGGTGAATCTTGTCACATCTTTTCTTGTTGAACTTGCTTATGTTAGTAATAGAGAACTCAATGTTATGTTCTTTCTAAGTTTGTTGGGCATGTATTTTGGAGTCAAGTAGTGTTACGACCCGATCTCAAATCCCTACAGAACCCGAGATCGGCCCGCCTAGACTAATCCCAAGACCTAGTCGTCCAACGAGAAATAAATCAAAAGACAGTAAGAGAAACAGAGCGAAATAGTCTATCAATATTACAGACCATCATAACTACGATAGAGAAAAGTACAGCAGAAAAGTACTAAAACTGTATTACATAGAACAAAAATACTCACTACTACAACAGAAGCTAGGAAACAGTAAGAAAACGCAGCTAAGGCTGGGCTCGACTGGGCCCAGCTACCTTTGCAGCCGGTGGTGCTGGCTGCTTAACTCCCTGACCTGAACAAGGTTATAAAATTTTTGGAGTCAGCGAATGCTGAGTAGAGTGGTAATTTAGCCATTTACATGTAATTAAGATAAGCAATTAATTTATACAATTAAACAACTATCCATTTTCATTTAGTTCAACCAAGTACTTTTAATTTGTTGATCATTTATTCACTTAGATTATTTCTTGATCTGGCCTGTTCCTTACGGGAACGATCTTGATTACAGTCTTTTCCATGATGTAGGAGGTATGTGTGGTGCTCTCCTGGCCAGGAGAGTCCCCCGTGGTAATCCTACACCTAGTCAACCACCCCGAGGTCATGGTCGCGACGTAGCGGTGACTACGACACACGTGATAAACGCATGAGTAGCTATCCCATACTGGCACGCGGTCAGTCGTTTCCGCTAGCGGGTATGCCTAAAGGTACAGCACGGAACTGTACAGGGCCTTACCCTCTCAGAACAGAACAGAACAGGGGTCTCGCCTTTCCACAGTCCTCGTACCCTTGTCCGACTATCCCGGTTTGCCTAGTAGGCCTAACAAGAGTCGATGTAGGGTGGCTAGTCCTAACACTAGGCCCCCTGGGGCGGCTAGCTCCCTCCCTACACTAAGTAGCTCACCTCGGTACCATGTACACGAGGGCCAAACAGAGTCAGTGTAGAGTGTCTAGGCTTGACCCCGGAGCTCATCCCAATGGGCGGCTAGTACCCCTCTACACTAAAGGGACAGTGGCTCTCCTTGGTACCGCGTACACAAGGGCCAGCTCACTTCTCGTCTACAGAGTTTTCTTCCTAATTCCCTGTAGGGTTCATGCTGGTATTCCTTTCGTTTCATATTCCAAACTTTCAGCTCTCTCTAGTATATTTCCGTTTCCATTCTTTAAAATAGGCAGCTCGTGATTTTCTACTGACAAGACATCATATTAAGTAACCAGTACATTTGCTAGCATTTAAAGTTTTACAAGCATCTCAAGTATATAGTGTAGCTCAACCATACTCATTTATTCTTACCCTAGGGTTCATTCTCATCCTAGGGTTCTACATGTTTCTCAAGCATACAGTATCGCTCAAACCATACTCATCTATTTCTACCCTAAGGTTCATTCTCATCCTAGGGTTCATTCAAGTTATTTTAAGCATGTAGTTTATTTATTTAAATCGTAATATTAATGTAAACCACTCTACTGGAAAACACGGGAGGAATGGGGGCTCGGATCGCTGACCCCATCACCTCCGCGACTCCCGTATACTCAAAGGCTGGAGACCTATATAAATGACCAATCACATCAAACGGGTTCAAAACCATATACAAGTGACACTAACTCGTAGAGAAACTCAAGAGAAAAACAATGGTGCTTCGTTTGCGGAAATCCGATTCCGTTTGGGTCCTAAACGGGCTAAAAACACTCACACTGTCCAAAATCAGATGTCTGGGTCTAGTCTCATACATCTTAAAAGACGTCAGTACTCACCCTGGGTCTCCTGCGGCTACCTTGGACGTCCAGACTCTTCCACGATCATCTAAGGTGAGTTCCAGATGTCGGACTTTCCTTCTGGTCGTTTGGAGGTACGGTCAGACATCTGGCGACGTGTTCAGACATCCAAAAGCACCTCAAAGGACGCACCCCGTGACTTTCCAATGCTCTACTCCTGCATGCACACGCGCAGAGCTAAATAAGGTTGGACCAAAATCCTTGCGGTAAGGCTTGCATGGCCGTAAACCGCATAGAAACACGTACCTTACACTGAGCATCCTTTCAGACATCCGACTTCAACTCCGAACATCCTTCGGCTATTCTAGACGTCTGGGATGTGCTCCAGACGTCTGATACTGGAAAATATCTAGTACGCAGAACCTTTGCGAGCCTTCTTTTCTGCGCGGAACCCCTCCGCGCCACCCGCAGCTGCGACGCCGGTAGCTTCAAGAGGCCGCGAAGCCTACCTTCGCGAGCTCCTCCTCGCGCACGAGCTCCTACGATCTCCCATGGCTCCCTCACAAGCTCCTCCTCTCGAGCTCCTCCCACACTCCTGTTGCGCTCTCTCCTCCTTCGCGTCCCATCTCTCTCTTCTTCCTCTCCTCTTGCCACGCTAGAAGCAATGGAGGAAGGTGGTGGCCGGCTGGAGGGAGAATGAAGGTGGAGGTCGGTGGGGATGGGGAGAGTGGCGTGGGTGTGGGGTTTAAATAGATAAAGGGTTAGGGTTTGGGGTGAGGAGGGAGAGGAATATGTGTGCAGTGCGCATGCGGAAAAGAAAAAATGTACGGTTCTCTACTCTCAGACGTCCAGCACTCTATCCAGACATCTGGACAAAGTGCTGGACGTCTGAAAGTAGAGAACCGTACTGGACAGACGTCTGATGGCTACTCCAGATGTCTTAAGCAACCCAAAAAGGCAGCGGGTCATTTCAAGTAGTGATTAAAAGAAATCCACTGTGATCTCTTGTGAGCTCATTACTTAACCTTTCCTTTTTTATTATCACCTTGCTCCTTACCTTAGTTTTCATTTATTGGATGTACATGATAGAAATCTTGATCATCACTTGTGTTTTCCTTTACTTTCGTTATATCCAAAAGACCAAAAAAATGTCAAAAAGATAAAAACACAAAAAAAAAGAGATAAGGCAAAACTAAAGGTTTTGAACATAACACATTGCACCTTTTTAAGATGATTCGGTTACTCACAAGGTTTCTGGTTTACAAATTTTAAAAGCTAAACTTTGATTTCATGTTGTAATAACACACTTTTATCAAATCACGATTTTGATGCTTCAATATGCTACATGTGTTGAAGTACAATGAATATATAAAGATGTGTCTGTCTTGGATCTAGAAAAATCAATTGACTGGAGAAATTGCATGAGCTTGCGGAACCATGCTCGAGGGACCTGCTTAAGGCCATATAATGATTGATGAAGTTTGCAAACATGAGTGGGATGTCTGGATGAATAAAGCTATGGGGTTGAACCATATAGATGTCTTCTTTTAATGTGCCATGAAGGAAGGCATTTTGGACATCCAATTGAATTATAGACCAATGATGAACAACGACAGGGGCTAGTGAAGCCGTATGGTGATTGGTTTAATAACATGACTAAAGGCATTGAAATACTCAAATCCTTCGACTTAATGAAATCCTTTGACTACAAGGCAAGCTTTGTACCATTTGTTAGAGCCATTTGGTCGGCGTTTGATATGATATACCCATTTGGCGCTGACAACATTCATATTAGCTTCTCGTGGTACTAGAGACCATGGATTGTTACTGAGCAAAGCATTGAATTTGTCGGACATGGCATACATCCAATGAAGACATTTTATCTCTTGTTAGAAAGAGGAGGGCTCGATTTTTATATAGAGTAGCTGAAACTTAGATGGAAGTGCATGCTTAGTGGCTAGAAAAACTTCCTTTTTATATATGCCATGCATGGATCTAGTGACCATGTTGTAATGACAAGGAGGAGGGGGTAGTGTGGAAGGTTGGCTCGATGGTGGAGTTTGAGGAGGTGGTAGAGGAACCCAGCTTTTGGGTGGTAGGGTCATAGTAGTGGATGGAGGTGGAGTAGGGGAATAGGGTGGCATATTTGGTGAGTGGGTGGGCAGGAGATTGGGAGGTATGGAGGTTGATGGTGGTGGAGAATCAGTTGAAGGTAAGGTGATGGCAACACCATCATCCTTCATAACTAGCTTACTTTGTCTAAGTTCTAAGGATAAATTCATCTTATTAACCAACAAAAGGGTATAACTTAACAACATGAAGAATTGGGAAGAAAGACATTGAAACCAGTTAATTTTACCCTTTTAACAGATTAATACAAATGTAAATTAACTAAAAGGTAAACATACACTAAATTGAAGGTCAATTGTGCTCAAATTCCTAATAAGTGGGCCTGGATTTACTGGTTTAGGGTTTCTATTAAGATTGAAGACTAAATCTCAAATGAAAACCCTAATTTCAGCCTCACTTAAATTAACAGGGTTCTAACAAAAATAAATGTAATAAAAATATTCTAAAAATCATTTAAAAATATTCCATAAGGTTTGGATTAATCAATTCTACAATCGCAATCCTTTTTGACCTCAAACAGGGACCTAGGCGGGTTTTTGATATATTTTGAATCTAAATGTAAATTGACCATGCAAACATCACCAAAACCTAAAAGTGAAGTCACCATTAAATTTATCATGTCCAAATTAGGTTACCATAAAAATTTGGACTTTTTCTGACTTCATCTTGGCCAAGTTTGCAGTTTGCATCCTCAGAACTTAATATCTTGCAAAAAGCCCCCTAAAAACTTCATCTTCTTCACTTTTTAGTCCCTACCAGCAGCAGCAACATCTTCATTCTGGTCGTGACTTCGGCCATGGATTGCGATCAATTCATGTGGTGGAATCTTGCCAAATTTGGAAGGATGATACACCTTTCATTCCTACACGTCCTCGCGCTTTTTCCAGCTCATTTTGCCAACTAGGGAAGCCGTGATCCTCGATCGAAGCTGTCATTGGAGCACGTTTTTGCCATGTCATCTTGACATTGATTGGGCTGCAATCTCGCCTGCTTTGCCACGGCCAAGATCCTTTAAAGCAAGGCCATGCCCTTGCGAATTGATTCGTACAAAAATTTGGTGTGAATAACCACCCTTTCCTCTCCTCTTGTCATGCCATTATCACACACCTTAGATCTTCTCCGTCCATCTTCATCGCCGCGTCTCCCCGCCAACCAAGGCCGCGGCCCTCTTCCTGTTTCTCTCATCGTCCTCCCTACCAAAGGAGGCATTCCTATCTCCATCATCGCTCCAAACTCCCTCACCAGAGTTCTCCTCCAACTCCGGTGGGCACGCCGGCCTCCTCCCTGACCTTCCCTCCTCCTCTCAGGTATCCTGTTATCTTCTCCTCTCCCTATAGGGCAGTTTCGCCCCTTTAGATATAGGATTTAGCCACCGCACCCTCCTCCTCTCCTTCATCTTCTTCACCCACGGCGTGAGTTCGGCGGTTGCTCCAGCGACCTTCAACCATGCATCCACACATCCTCGCCGTCCGCCGACCCTTCGACCACCTTCACGGAACCACAATGAACAAAGCCCCTCAACTTATTGAGGGGTTCCACTCCCTCGACTCTTCGCCAATGACCCACGCAGGCCACACGCTTCCTCGACGTCGTCCAACCTCCTCCACCCTCACTACAACAAATCACCACTGCCAACATCTCTAGCAGGTCCGGGCAAAGCTCCCCATCTCGATTTGAAGCTTCGACCACCTTTCGTGCCGAACCACCCACATCGGCCACCGCCACCTTCTCCGACGCAGACAGCCGACCTCCGCCTCCTCCGAGCTCCAAGCTTCTTGTAAAGCTCCCTAAAGCCATGAGAAATCTATTGCAACCTTCAATGCGAAGATCCGTGCCGCAAGGACAAGCTTCGACCTCGCCGAGATTCCACACGTGTTCTCCCTATTGGGAATGAAGTGGAGAAGAGGAAGAAGAGGAAGGAGGAGGCCAAGGACCATTTGTGAGAAAAAAGAAGCATCTAGGGACCTACTCGGAAAGATTTAGGGACTAAACGTGAGCAAATAATCTTTCTAAGTACTACTTGGCAGGGCTCGTTGATTCTTCTTATGCTTTGATTCTAAATGTGTTTTTATTGATATAACTTGTTCAAAACTTCATTGCTAATGTTATTTAGTGCCTAATCAAATGAATACTTGAGTTTTTATTTTAATTGAACATTAAATATCTTGTTAACCACATTATTCTTCGCACTTGAATTCAACTCTAATTTTCGTAAAGTGAAGTGCGATTTGGAACTTGTTCGATTTTAAAGTCTACAATAAATACAAGTTTGCCAAAGACCTTTGTACATAAGTAGATAGTGGTTTTCACGCATTTCGTTGCTCCTAGCAAACAACCTTGGAATACTTTTATTTTGAGTTATATAAATTTTAAGTGTTCATTTTACTTTAATCAACTATATTACGACACGTGTTTTTAAAATACTATCGAAGCGAGCACAACATAAGGCGATAGGTGGTTGTTGTTGCTTGAGTGGAAATAAGTCCTCATAAAAAATAACATATCATGAGAATAGAATTTTGTTTAAACATTTGTAAACATGGTGGTGAGAGTTATAGTCAAGGAAGACATGCATCATTGATAATGGTTGCAATTTATGTTTGTTAAAGGCTCGTAGCAAAAGGAAGCATCCACAACCAAACACTTTGAGGAAATGATAGTCTAGTAATTTGTTAAATAGTCGCTCCAATGGAATGACACCATCCAAGGAGGTGGCTAATAAATTGATAATATATGCACTAGCATGGAAATCGTAGAGCTTGTATTTAAGAGGTAAGTTGCCTTGATATAAAAGAGCTCGCGTGAATTCAACAAGATGTTTATTCTTACGTTCAGCCACTCTATTCTGCTGAGGGGTGTGGGGAGCAGGAACACGATGATGAATGCCTTGAGATATAAGCCAAGAATGTAGTTGTTGATCCCCCTCTCTCCCCCTCCCCCAAATCAAAATGTAGCATTTTGATGCTAGTTTTGAAGTTTTTTTTTTTTGAAAAAGAGAGAATGACTATCGGTAATAACAGTCATTCGATAGTTTTGAAGTTGTTTTTGACATATGCATGAAATTTAATAGAGGCATTACAAGCATCATATTTTTGCATAAGAGGGCATACCCATGTAAATTTTGTGTAATCATCAATGAACATGATAACGTGCTTGTAGCCATCAATTGATAAAATTGGAAAAGTCCATAAATCTATAAAATTAAGATCAACGACATAATTGCTAATAATTTTGTAATTGGAAGAGAACATCGATGAGCCTTGGCTTGAGCACATATATCATAGATGTGTGGCTTGTTGTTTGAAGATCAAACACCAATTTTATTTAAAAGATGAGAAATTGTATGAAAACTAGCATGACCAAGGTGTTTATGCCATAATATTATAGGAGTTTTCTATGCAAGTATAGCCTTAATAGTCGTCATATTCATATTGGATGTATTAGAATGAGGAACTAGTCTGAGCCAAAGTTTGTAGAGCCCTTTATGTGCTCTTCCCCATAGGAGAACCTTCTTGGTTTGAAGTCCTTCATAATAACAACATCAGGAAGTAATTTAAAATAGCACTTCTTGTCAATAGCAAACTTGTTAATAGAAAGCAAATTCTTGGATGCATCAAGCACATGAAGAACATTATCCAACTGAAATGATTTTGCAGATGGAAGGGGAATATGTTTATACCCAATAAAACATATGGAGCTACCTTGTCCAATCTCGAATTTTACTTCATCATGGCCATGATAAGGAGAGCTAATATCCAGGTTTTCAAGTTACTTTGTTAGGTGATGTGATGCATCGATGTTAGGGAACCAATGTTCATGGCTGGTAAACGTTATGGGATTGGCTTCAGGAGGAGGGGTGTCACACTGGTCTTAACAATAATAGCATTAAGGAACAAGATGATTTTTCTAGCCATAGATCTGACAACGAGCTATAAAAGAATTATAAGAGGGTGACTGAGAAGGGCCACGACTAGAGGAAAAACAACCTCTACTGGAAGAGCAACCATGAAGGCTCCACGTGCTTAACCACGAAAAGATCGGCTACATAGAGCAGTATTGACTGAAATATCTTATAGTGGTTGTTGGCGAATAATGCACTACTGATGGGATAAAAGCAACCCAATTAAGGTGTTAAATGTAACACTATCAAGACAACTGAAAACAGATGCGACAATGGAGTCTTAATTTGAACCAAGACCATTGAGGATAGATAAAACAAGTTCATCATCATCTACTTGTTTTCTAGATGCAATGGCAACATTAATAACAAGTACTTTTGCTTTTGTAACAAACTCATAGATAGCTAAATCACCTTTTTTCAAGGATGTTTATTCATGTTTATATTGGAATAGCTGAGTTGAGTCAGAAAAAATTTTTCTATAAATTGCCAAACCTCGCAAGTAGAGGTAACATGCACAACTTGAGAACATATATTCTCAGAGAGAGAAGAAAGGATCCAACTCAAGACGAGTTGGTCCTTACATTTCCCAAGGACAAAATTAGTAGAAGTTGTTGATGGAGGATCTGTAGATCCATCAACCCAGCCAAAGAGATTATAGGCGTGAAGAACTAGAGTAATTTGTGCATGCCATAAAGAGAAATTGGTGGTATTTAACTTGGTTGATACCAAATAATGAATGTTGGTAGGAAGGGGAATAGGTGCAGCTTGAGCAAAGGTACATGATTGCCCAAGATGGCTTGTGCTCATGATGGGAGCACAAGCGTAACTGATACTATGCTACAATGGGTAGTGGATGAAATATCTGAGAGGATGAGATGGCAGTCATTACTAGAAAAATGAGATATATCGTTGGTTATATGTCATTAGCTATACAAAGCGATGGCAAAAATATTTTTACCATTACTTATTTAAAGAAGCAACGATGAATGCGTGTACTCCTCCTAATATCAATTGAATAAAAATGATGGGGGTGCGGTGATCATTAATATTCACTGTCGGTTAATTAAGTGATAGAAAATATAATTTTATCGTTGATTAATGTAAAAAGTAACAGTGAAAAATCTATTAAAATTAACGACTAAAAATTAGGTGGGGGAAAAGAAATTTAATTTAGACTTTTATGATCGATTAGTTTAAAAAATGATGGTAAAAAATAAATTAAAATTAACAACCCAAATTTAAAAATAAGGAGAGATTTAACTTATTCTTTTACCATTTATTTATAATAAAATTGATGGTAAATGTATTTTCATCAACCCACGCGCAGAGTTTTCTCCTCCCCCACACCTCAGAGAAACCCTCAGAGTCGCTCCTCTCCTCTCCTGATCCTCCTCGTCGATCGCCCTCCGTTGTCTGCGCCGCCACTCCTCGTCCTCCGTCAATCGTCGGCCGTCCTCCTCCTCCTCAGGTAACTCCTTGCCGCCCCCTCCTCCTCCTCATCCCCGCCCTCTTCGTCCTCTCAGCCCTCCTCTGCCTCTCCTCCTCCCCGTCCTCCTCCTCCTCCGTCTCTCCTCCTTGCCACCTTTCTCCTCCTCCTCCTCCTCCTCCTCCTCCTACTAGTGCACTACTCCCCCTCCTCCTCTCCTCCTCCTCCTCCTGCTACTGCCATCCCCCTCCTCCTCTTCCTCCTCCTCCTGCTATTGCTCTGCAACCCCTCCTCCTTTCCTTCTCTCCTCCCCCTCCTCCTGCTACTGCCGTACCCCTCCTCCTCCTCCTCCTCTTGCTACTGGGCTGCTCCCCCTCCTTCTCTCCTCCTCTCCTACCCCCCCACCTCTTGCTATTGTCGTACCCCTCCTCCTCCTCCTGCTACTATGTTGCTTCCCCTCCTCCTCTCCTCCTCTCCTCCTCCTCCTCCTGCGGGCACTCAAAATCACCGACAAAAGACATTGTTTTAGCTTGTCTGGGAGCACTTCTGGTGGTCCTTCCGTGCAAAAACTTTCAGATCTAAACGGGAACGTGCTTCCCCTTTTTCTGTTCTATGGACAATTTGGCTTCAGTGAAATGCTATCATCTTTAGGGGGAGATTTTCTTTGTTGAAAATGTCTGTAGAGATGTTTCTTTTCTTAAAAGACTTTTTTTTTCTTAGAAATACGGGAGTAACTATTATTCAACCCCCACTCCCTGGAGGCAAAAGAGGTGAGCAGGGGGATCAAACCAAAACCTACCCCTTACAAGTGAAAGCAAAAATCGACCATGACTCGTGGTATTACATCAAAAACTAGGACAACAAAGCAAATTAGAACGTAACATAAGTCAATTGGAGTTTGTCCAAGATAATGATGCCTTGAATGCGCCGAGGAAGGATAGAAACTTGATAGGTACTCCAACTGTCAGTAGCCAATTTAGCAACTGAAAATAATAACTTGTTTGCCTCCTCACAAATAAAACTCAAGGATTTAATTTGAGTCTTGAGCTTCTGAATATGCAGAAACTCTCTTCTAAGCCTCCATGCAACCGGAATCTTCCCATTCCACCAATAGTGAATCAGCACAGAGTCAGAGTCAATGTGCACAGCAGCATCCAAAGGCAAAGCACTAACAGCATGAATGATAGTCTTGATGATGGCCCCTTCTCGACTTTCATTATGAACCCTACAGGACGCACCAGACAAGAAGTCACCATTGGGATTAAGGGCAGCCCATGCAACATTAAAATTTGAGCCAATGGGAATCACAGAAATATTAATTTTGATACCATCAGGAGGCCGAACCCAAGTAACAGCAAAAACAGTAGTATTAAGTTGACGAAGCCAGTTAGAAAGGTCATAGTTATCCCAGTTATGTGCAAGCATAATATTAATTTTAAACCAGGTCAGGCTATCATGTCTAAATTTATTATGAAGCCACCAAATATTGAACTAGATGAATGTAATAAGGCCTTTACAGTGGCGTCTCTCTGAAGATCGAGCAGGGGCATTCATGATATAAAAGAAAGAGCCAGGGTTTATGGGATGAGAATGACATTTCTTAAAAACCCAGTTAGAAACATGCCGAGCAAGGTCACTTTGGCAAAAGACATGGGTAATTGACTCCACATTGGGAGAATCATGACAGCATGAACATTTGGACACAAGGGGAATGCCAAGCTGACGGATCTTATTATTAGTAGGAAGCTTGAGTTGAAGAACTCTCCAAGTCAAGAGGGCAGGATGAAGGGGGACCTTGAGTTTCCAAAGGTCCTTAGCTGCAGGATCAGAATGCAAGGGCCGAAAATAAGACGAGTAAGCAGAGGCTACAGTGAAAGTACCATCATGAGTAAGAGTCCAAATAGGGGAATCAGGGTTTTCATCCAACTCAGTCTGAAAAACCTGAGAACGGACATTGGGGGGGATATAGGATAGGCCTGGAATGGGATGCCTCGCCTTGAGGATTTCCTTGACCTGCACGGGGGTGACTGAGATATGAGCAGGAAGGTGGCTACTGAGGGCAGATTGACCAAACCAGATATCATCCCAAAAGTCGACAGACCCTTCATGGATTTCCCATCTAATAAAATGTTTCATGGCTTCATAGCTATCCCGCATGCGTTTGACCCTGACAGGAGAGGACCCAGAAGGGGCATTGCCATAGAGTTACTTCATGAGTCTGGAATAAGGAGAAACAATGAACCGGATATTCCATATATGTTTCATCCTAAGAGCGTCGACAAATAGATCCAGATTATGCACACCAAGGCCACCATTGGCCAGAGGTTTGGCAATATTTTTCCAAGATATCCAATGATGTTTCCTGTCAGAAGAAGTGGAGCCCCAGAAGAAGTTGGAAAAGATGGAATCCAACTTCTTAATAATGGCATTAGGCACATCAAGTGCAGATAGAATGTAGATGGGAATAGAAGATAACACGTGTTTGATTAGAAGCAGACGAGAAGTAGAGAAGAGGAGAGTAGCTTTCCACTGAGCAAGTTTAGATTGAATTTTATCAACGATTGGGTGGAAGTAAGAAACCTTGGCACGCCCAGGAAATAAAGGACAACCCAAATAAGTAAATGGGAAAGATCCCTGCTGAAAACCCAAAGTATGAAGAATATGGTCCATTCTATCTCTCGGGAAATGATTCCCAGCTTAACAAAAGCTCTTAGAGAGGTTCAGCTTTTGACCAGAGGATTGTTGAAAATCATGGAGAAACCTAGAGAGATTGGAGATGGTTTGCGGACCTCCATTAAGAAAAAGGACAATATCATTTGCATAAACCAAAGCCAGAGGCAGCTTTATACCCCGTCTAACAGAGTATGGGAGGATCTTGTCTTGATATGCAAGCTCTTTGAGCCGTTTGATGAAAGGTTCCATGAAGAGATCAAAAAGGTAGGGAGAAGGGGGATCGCCTTGTCTAAGCCCACGTGAAGGTTTGAAGAAGGTAGTGGAGATGCCATCAATAAGAATAGAGGACCCCTGATGCTCTACAAAAGTAGAAATCAAGGAGATAGCAAGGGGGAGAAACCAAATTTAGAGAGGATCTGATATAAAATCCTTTTCTTAAGAGACTCTAGGAGAACATTCCATTCCATTTAGTTTATTAATACATATTTTTGGATGATTGCTAATCTCATGTGATTATCCTCTTCTTCAAAAAAACAAAACGAAGATGGCTTTGGAGTTTTTTGGGAACCTTTGGATCTAACAAGTGATTAGGCCAAGTCAATGTCTGATGAGAAAGTGGAAAAATGTGTGGAAGAATTTGATGACCATGTGAAAATCATTGCAGATCTCTTACCTTCATTTGTTGTCATCAGATAGGCCTCTATCTCATAGATTTCAATGGCATAGAGGATGCCGGGACAGTTGGAAAATTGGGCCTTGAGGAGAGCAGGGTGGGCACATAATCTTCTAAAGTCTTCAAGCCGTTGACGTAGCTCCTTTCCAGTTTTCAAGTGCCTGTGCGTGTGGAAGCAAGTTGGTGGGCCTCATGGATGATGTCTTCTGAACTAATTTTGGTTCAGCTGGCAGGGGTGAATACCTAGTGGCCTGAGAATTTTTTGCAGACCATTCAAGAAGGCAGGTTGGGAAGGAAACACCTACTATCTATGAATGAAACCTTGCTAGCTAAATGGGATACAAAAAGCATGGGGAAAATGATCTTTAGAGTAAGGTTTTCTTTGCTTGCTATGGATAAATTGGGATTGTAAGCTTACGTTGCTAGGGGGCCTCAATTTTTTGGAAGAGTCATAACCATTTGTCTGGGCCAATTCATTTTTTTCTCCTTGAGGCTTGGTTAAAGGGATGACTTTTATTTTTGGGATGAGCTCAGTAATCTATTTTAGAATTCTGAAGATTTCCTAGTTCATGATGCTTGCAGGTTGAATGTTTCCCCATCCTATTCAAACAGATAGTTTTCAAATTTTTGCCTTGTTGCTCAATGGACTTCATTTCTGTTTGTTTACTACAATGGAGAAGACTAGTAACGACCAAACCTATTATCTGTATGGCCTAGAGATGGGACATATTTTGTACCTTTACTTCCAGCTTTGCTTGAGACATGAGAAACAAACTATAAACTACATGAGAAAGAGTATTATTCAAGAAAGGGGAACTTGTGTAGCATTGTTGGCATAGGTTGACAAATGGGAGGTGACAGGATTTCACGGTCGTCAATGCTTATGGGGTTAGAGGATGGTGGCTGTTGGGTTGCCAGAGGGATTGTGGATGGTCATGGGACAACAGGTGTGAGACATGAGCGAGGAAGGGAAGGCAACAGTGACCCTTGCTGGCAGATGCTGTTGTTGGGACGAAGACAGGAGCAATGGTGTTGTGGAAGAATGAACTGGTGTAGGGAGGCTGGAGATGGTAGCGCAGAGAATCATAGGTTAGGGGAAGACTTGGGTATTAAAGTGAGTCAAATTGATGGAAGTTTCATTTTATCGTAGAGAAGTATGTGCTAGACCTACTATGAGAGTCATGGTGACGAAATACAAATTTAGGTATACCAATGGATCCTCACATGCATCTTGCAAATTTAGCTAGTCCAGAATTAAAAGATGTGACACACTATCTTGCTCTTGTGAGCAAGTTGCCTTATTTTACTATTACTAGACCTAATATTGCCTATGTTGTTCGTAGACTTAGCAAATTTATATCGCAACTTTAGGAGATACATTGCGCTAGTGTCTATCAAGTCCTCCATGAGTAACATTAGGAAAATGAAGAAAGAAAGAAGATGAAACTAGAAAAGTAGAAAGGAGAGGGTTCTATTTGGATTTTTAGTTTAGATTTTTATTTCTAACTAAATAAGAAATCTAAACTTCTACTTGTATTTTCTATACATTAGAAACACTAAAACCTAAAACTAATCACGCACATATGTTCAAAATATGTTATTCTTACTCATTACACTTTTTATTTATTTATTTACATTATTTTATTGAGATAATAATGTGTTATGTAATTATTTTTATTTTTCAAATTATAGGTTATCGGTGACGGATATACTTGGAGGGCCTTGTAGTTAGAGGTATAATGTCAATGTTTTTAATTTAATTTAATGAAATTATAGGTTTTTGCTAGATGTGAGGTGTGTCCACATATTATTTTTTATTTCATTTAATAGATGTGAGGTGTACGCACTTGTGTTGCATGTTTAACTGTTTTATTTGAATGGATATGGGGTATACTCACTTATATGCTATGCAGATTTATAGAAAAATCTCCAAATTTAAGGGGGAATTATATTGAAATTTTTAAAAATTTTTCTAATATTCGCCAAAGTTATTGATTAATGATTTATATATTATTTTCAATTGCAGCCCGAGCCATCTCCTAAGGCTCAACCACCCCCCCAGCAGTAGGCTCCCTTCTATTCTTATTTTGTACGACCCGGGGACCTGGCATAATCTCGTGATGCCATATATTCGGGAGGGAAGGGAAAGGGAAAGGAGATTGCTCTTACTGAGCCAAAGCGAGTAGAGCCTGATCCAGATTACGGAGCATTAGAGGAGGATGACGAGGAGACTTCGAATAATGTGGAGGGAGAGGAGGAGGGGGAGGAGGTAGAAGATGAGTAGGTGGAGAGTACATCCCCAGTACATGTAGACTAGAGAATGGCGGATACAAATACTAGTAAAAACTCCTATACTTTTAAGAAGTAAATTACTTATCTATTTTAAAAATTATTATAACTTCATAAATATCCATGATGACTATGATTAATGTCTATGAAGGTAAACTACGAAGAGGACGAGGGAAGACAAAGAATCTAGATTTTCAGCGTATCCCCGAGGGCCTGAGGATATCGATTAGGCTTAGAACACAGGGAAGGTGGAGAATGACCCGAGCTTCATCAGTCGAGTAAGTACAATGGTGAAGTCCATTGTGACAATTAGCTACTTCGACTGGAGAAAGGTGCCTGTAGAGCTGAAAAGGTAGCTCCTCCGATAGTTGGAGGTAACTCTATGTATCTTCAATATTGCTTCTAAAATTTTATCTTAAATTTATTTTCATTTAAGATTGATATATTTTTCTAAAATAAATGTAGGTGAGTTATGATTGGGGTGACGACATAATGCCTCTTGATATATCCTTAAACATGTCGCCAAGCTCCACAGAGATTGGAGGACGAAGATGAAGAGAAAAGTCAAACTTTTTACAGATTTACATCTTTATTATGTATATAATTTCATATATTATTTCTAACATTTTATATTTCGTATTTAGTGTTTCTCTCCCTACAGTTCCCTCGAGGAGGCAATTGAGAGTTATTCTCCTGATGTCATGCTTGAACATTAGAATCAGGAATGCAAGCATTGGGTGGATCCTAAAGTGGAAGTTACTAATCCATTTTAAATGTTTATATTAATTTCATATATCTTAAATTCATAACAAATGATCATTTTGTTTAATAATTTACATATATATATATATATATATATATATATATATATATATATATATATATATATATATATATATGCTTTTATTACAAGAGAAAGCAAGGACGAATAAGGCACTAAAGCTCCTGCACAGACCTACTATTTTGGTCGAAGAAGTATTGAGATAGTCAAAAGTCATTACATAAGTTTATTATAATTTCGCAATTTAATATTATAAGTTATCTTCATATAATTGTATTCCTTTTATATTTTCAATCCACTTTACATGAGGGGAGGGATATGAGTAGAATGGATATTTACGAGGTCACTCATAGCAAGACTGCAGCCGAGGGTACTAGTAAATGGATTCACAAGTTATATCAGTAGAGACACGTAAGCTTTCTAAATTTAAAAACTTCATAACTTTATATATATATTATAATAATAACTTATATATATGTTTATGAGAGAATGGTTGAATTGGTGCATCCCTCTGACGATGAGACCTCTGACAGTGTCCATCAACCTCTGGATCCAGAAGAGACATTTAGGAGAGTGATGTTAACTTGACCATGGTGGTTTCATTCGTAGTGTGGGGAGGTCACATACCTTGTCCAGCTGGTATGGGAGGAAAGGTGTCGTCTCATCTAGTGTTGTCGATCAGTTACATCAAAAGATCGACACACTGCAGAGATGAAAGGAGAAGAGGGAGACGAGAGAGGTAGAGAGGGAGAACGGAGAGGCGGAGATGAAGAATCAGATTGATGTCATGCAGTCACAGATGAATAGGATGGATGATATGCTTCAGATACTTCTATCCATTCTTTTTAAGGGACAGTCAGAGCATTCGTCTTTATTAGATCCCAACATCCACAGATGAGACGACGATGACATGGGTGGGGCAGATGGAGCTGGTGACATCGGGGTAGCTGTATTTTGATTCTCACCATTTTTCTTTTGTTATGTTTTCATTTCTCCCTTTTTTTATGTAAATATTTTATTTTGAAACTGTTGCTGTATCGAACTCTATATTTGTAAAATATATACATTTTTATTATCTTCTTTTGTATAAAATTAGATGTTTCAAGTAGGTTTAGCAAGTATTTTCCACAATTTTCCATAATTTTCATTAGAGAGCTACAAAGTACAATGTGTACATTGCTAGAGGTGAATATCATTTTCTCATAGGGTTGTTGCATCCATAACCCTGTTATACCACTTTCTTTCCCCTCTTGGAGTTTATTAGAAGAATGAAATTGGCTTTCGACTGAAATTTTGTGAAATTTTTGTTATGGGAGGTATGATGTGTGCTTTCCCACAATGCTACCCTGTTTCATCTGAGTTACTAATGGAAGGCTAAAATTGGAAATTTGGAGGACATCATGCAAACCGCACTTTGCAGTAGTAACTCCCTTGCCTATCTTTGAGTTTGATGTACATCTTGAACTTGCAGGGGCGACTCAAAATTCTATCAAGGTTGCTCAGGGATGCAAATTTTTTCATGCATGAACCTTTCATTTGATAAATATGACTTTAGTGGGCACGGTACACATTGCATTTTTTTTGTTCTGGTAGTGGATGCTTCAAGTTCCTGGTGCTACAAGTTATATGGGTTGTATTGGAAAGGATAAATTTGGGGAGGAGATGAAGAAAAACTCAAGTTTGGTTGGTGTAAGTGTAAGTCTACGTGGGATTTCTCCAGGGAGCCTTTTTCCTCTAAGAGGAAAAGCAAGCTTATGTCCATCTTGGTTTGTGGTTATAGTTGAGCAGGTACAATATGATGAAGATGAGACTGCTCCAACTGGCACTTGTGTTGTCTATGTTGTAGGTGGTGAAAGGTTTGTTAACCATCGATATACTTTTTTCTTCATTTATCTTGCAAGATGCATGGAGTCATAGCAGTCTAGTTTTCAAAATTTTACATGGGAAGCATGCTAGTTATTTGTTTCTTTTGGTTGTTATATGATAGGGCTATTGAGAATGCAAATGACAATATGGTCTCTCTTACCTCATGTTGCAGCATCCCTTGGCTGCTATCTGACAAAATGTTCTCTCCTACCAATTCCAAATTGCATTGTTATTTCATGATAGCATGTATTTTCATATAATATAAGCCAAGCTGTTCTTGTTTGCTACTAATTGTTGTCAGCAGATCGCTGACTGCCAACTTATCAACGGCAAACTACTACAAGGTTGAACATTTGAAGAGATCAGAAAATTGGGCATTAGGTCTTGATCCTTTCTTTCTTTTAGCTTGTTTTAAAATATATTTCTCCTAATATTTTTTTTCCATTATGGCTTACAGTGAAATGCTTTGCAAGACTTGGATGATTTACAATTGAAAATGTTCTAATTTCAATTATTTGACTTGGATTATTTTGGAGGAAAAATTATGGAAATGAAAGGAGTGAAAAGCTGGTTAAGAGGGATGGAGAGGTAATGGGGGTTGGATTTTTATTTTTTTTTTTCAGGGGGTGGCGGGAAGGGGGGAGGGGGGCGTAGATTTTTTAACGCCCCTAGTTTAATTATTGGGGTTATGATGGAATAGAAACTATTTAAAGTATAATTGTAACAGCTTCTAAAATAAAAATTTTAACCGATGTCTTTTACAAGCTTGCCCTAAACAAGCAACTAAAATTAATTCATCTTTCAAACAGATTTAAATCATTAAACTAGGCCTCTTGTAAATTTTTATTACAAGAGAATAAAAACCATCTACTATTTGCCTTTGTTGCACATCAATAAATTAAAACTAG
The DNA here is from genome assembly GCA_037157565.1 of Thalassia testudinum. NCBI lineage: Eukaryota > Viridiplantae > Streptophyta > Magnoliopsida > Alismatales > Hydrocharitaceae > Thalassia > Thalassia testudinum. Next base: position 13,809,849 of record JAZHRO010000067.1, on the reverse strand, counting down.
GCCTCTTGAATTCTGCAAAGTTAGATTGATTATTGAGAAGGATTTATAGCATCACAGACATTCAATATTTGTCTACGTCCATCTCGAGTTGTTGAAATTGCATGGCAATGCTTAAGCAGATTATGCATGGAATTCAATGCATTATGGTGCATTTATTTTCTGGAAAAAAAGATGATCTAGCAAAGCATCACATTTTTCTCCCTCAAAATCCTTTTGTACATCAAAAATAAAATATTCCTCCAAAAACATGAAAATCGAACTCTGAGTTCTAGTATATTGCAATCATCTGATGGAAAATTTAACCAAATGCAAGCACTAGTACTTCCCTAGAAAGTTCCCCACGGAAATATTTTGTTATCATTATTACGACCTGGAACGTTTGCCAGTGCCCTTAGTTGCCATGTTGTCTAAGCCCTCTGCTAATGCTACACCTTCAATTTCATCCTCATAGGATAGAAAATGCCACTTGTTAAAGCAGACACACCACGTAGTGGTTGGGAAATTAAAGCAGTCACACCACTTGTTAATGCTATACCTTTCAAACATATTTCCCTTCTGTGATTAGTCACAAAACTATGACCGTGATGTGGGTGGACACTCGGACATTTTTGATAGGATAGAAAATGCTTTATGTGCCACTTGACAACTATTATTATGTCATGTTATACTGACCCATGATTTTAATAGCCGATTTGGTACAAAGGAATTCTTTCGAGAACAGAATAGATTCTCTCTTGATATATGATTCCTTTGTATGGCATTTTAAAATAAAGGAATCTATTTCTACAATGAAGTTGAGATCGGTTTGCGTAGTAATTTATGTCTTTAATTAGATCAATTTATACTATTTTCTAACATTATGCATTTAGATTAGATAGTTATGTATGCATCTTGTAAATATTTGCATTTGTGCATTTTATGGAGAAGAAGATTGAGAGAGATTGAACATCTATTCATCTATTCCATTTTCACCTCATTTCCATTCAAATCCACCCTTGTATTTCACCTAATATCAGCCTACATTAATTTCCCAACACCTCAAGTACACACCCATAATTTACCCAGAATATTTCTCTCCACAAAATATCCCTAACGGTCTCCCATTGTCGCCACCCTCACCCAATCACCTATAAGACACCCTCTCCCCCATCCTTGCAAAGGGTCGGCCTCCACCTTCAACCATCCCCTTCCATCTCCATCATCAGTCGCGCACACACACAGCACCTCACCACCATCTCCAGCCGGCCACGCACATCTCACTCGGCTCTCCTCTCTCCCTCTCTTCCCCTCCACTCTCAGTATGCTCTCACCAGTTGAGAGGAACACTGAGAACAGGGGTGTCCTTTCCGTAGTCGCAACCATCACAGTGAGGGTACACCATCGCTCAGCTCCTCGCGAGTAGGTGGGCATGGTGTCTCTTTTTATTTTATTTTGTTATTTCGCTTTCATTCCATCTGTTTTGTTTTCCATTAGAGGTAGCGCAGAGCTTTGAGAGCTTTGCTCTGTTTTCACTATAGTGCACTGTAGCTTTTTTATCGGACTTCATTTTTTGTGCAAGCAATCGGAGCACTTCTCAGTTATTCGGTGATTGGTTTCCTCCCACAATACTCCAGCCGGTCACGCACAACCACCTGCACCCTCTCTCTTGTTTCTGACCAACTAGGTGAGAAATCCAGTTAGTCAGAAATTGCACCAGTCGGTGATGCCTGCGCAGGCGCACTGTTCGCACGCTCTCTGCGCAACATTGTAGTTGACTAGGGGCTTCTCACTTAACCGGTCACCTGGTGTGCCCTCTCTCCTCGCGACACCTGTTCCAGTAGGTCACCGTGCCCTCACACCGCTCCGCGTGCGCTACACCTTCATACACCCTCGCCTGTGCGTGCTACACCTCTCCCGTCTAGCGCACTGTTGGCCACCATGTGCCTCATTCCTGTGCGTGCTGCGCCGCTTCTCCCTACGCATGGCTAATGCGTTGTACACACTCTCTCACACACACAGTCACACACACACACTCTCTTACACAGATAGACACACACACATAAATATCTATCTACACACATACACACCCGTATACATATATACACATATATTTATATATTCACACTCCCCAACTATATATATATATATATATCCACATTCCCTCATATACACACTCATCCCATATCTCCCACTCACAATATTGTGCACGTATTCATTCATCGCGCATCATATTGTCGGAATATTCGCACCAGTTGCTAATATTTTTCGATATTCGCGCAAAGCAAGCTTTCTACCCATACTCACACGTCTGCTCCACATCGCACGCGATACGTAGCTAGGTTAATCCTGTCTTTCTAGACGACAGTTAACCTAGCATTGTGCTACATCCCTATTTAATCTTAGATTCAATATTCACTACTATGTTATATAGATATAAATTTACTTACACTTATATACATTTCTCTATATCTATCTCCTATATATATATTCTACATATAAATAAGTTAAGTATTTCAATTCATTTTAATTCTCGCATTTCAATTCCGCAATTTATTTTATCTTCTTTTATATTTGCTTTTATTTCATTGCTTAAGAAAAGATAAAAAAAGTATAAAATAGAAAAGATAAATCTTGACTTGCTGGTGTACGGTCTCGCGTGTGGTGAGGTCAGATTTTTTGTATTTTGGCGTGTAACCAAGGACCTATTTTGAGGGTGTGCTTCAAGGACAAGTGATGTGAACATCATCATGAGTCCTAACTAGTTCATTTTGACCCAATGAAGAGAATAAATGCTCATACATAACCAATCGAAGGTCATAATTCACTACATAACCTTTCTGAGAGAAATATTAGAAACTAGGGGTAAAACTATAATTTTACCAACACAGTACAAACATGGATTTTCTCAAGGGCTAAACAAAGGTCCATTGGTTTTAATAAGATAATAAGTAGGTTGGATTTGACAGAAAAGGATTTGTGTGAGTTCTGTGAATTAAATGACTTCTTGAAACCCTAAAAACAGACTCACTTGTTAACTAAGGTTCTAGTCAGGATAAAATTCACTTAAACCCTTTAAAAATCATAGAAAAATATTCTTTAGGGTTTAGAACCTTCAATTTGGCCATTAGAACTCATCTTGACCTGGAATGGGGTCACAGACAAATATTTGCCCTAAATTAAGTTTTTACATAAATTTTCCAGTCAAATGTGGTCAAATCCAAAATTCAACTTCACCATTGGATTTCTTAGGTCCAAGTTAGGTTTGTACCAAACTTTGGATCCAAGATGAGTTTGCCTTGACCTAGTTTGCAAAAAGGTCAAGTTCGATTACATTTCTACTCCTAACTTTCAAAAATCCTTACAATCAGCTCCTTGGCTTTCTCGTTGTCTTCACAAGTAGGTCTCTCCACCATTATCGCGGAGGAAATCTACTCTGGTGACTTTTGACAAAGGAGATCTCTTTGATTTCTTAGAGAATCTTCTCCAAAATTGGAAGAGAGATCCTCTGAGAAATTCTCTCGTCTGAACCTAACCTTGAGATTTGATTCCCTCCCAATCTCTCATGCAAACGCAGAGATGTGGGTGTCCTAACAACTTCCTTCTCCTGTGAGCCTTCTTGCTTTCCAAGCCCTAACCGACCTTCAGAGCTCAATTTAAATGAGCCTTGACATTTCCGATCCCTCCATGCTCGATTTCGGCCACGACTACCCCTAATTCCTCTCTTCCTCTCATGGCCGTAGGCTCCTTGATGTCCGGTGACCTTCCTTGCTCCTCCTAGTCGTCCGACCGCCATACCTGCAGCGGATCCTTCTTCCCTGACTTCGTTCGCGTCTCGCTGTACTAGCAGGCGCTTCTCTCCCTTCGTCTTCACCGATCCCACCTCACCGGAGTTGCCTTCGTCTCCGGCGTCGGCCACACCAGACCTGACGCCTTCACTCGCCCCCTTCGTCCCTTGACCTCCCAGATAAGCTCCCTCTCCCCTCTATTTTCTTCTCTACCCTTTATTCTCCAAGATCGACCACTGTTGACCTCCATCACCTCCATCCTTTCCATCTTCGATCATTAACTTCGGCGAGGCCATCCCACCTCCACAGGCCATCACAACTCTTGCCAACAAGCCCACAAGCTCCGCCTCACTTCATCGACCACTTCCCCTCATTCCACTCACTGCACCACTCACCCAAACACCTCCCCGAACACACCCACATGCGCACATAGGTTTCCCTAGGCATGCACTCACAGGCACCCCCGAGCCATGTTGACATTCCCATCACATCTGCCATGGTCTAGCGATTCTCTCTGAACGTTTTGATGTGAACGCAAGGCTGTTCTTGTGTTTTCAGGTTCGTCGGCCATCCACCATTAGCGAGCGAGCTTGAAGCTCGCTTGCTGCAGCTTTAGGTTCCGCCAAGCCCAGGCTGTTGCCCTAGGACATGTGAAAGCCCCTCGTGCACGCACTCAGGCCCTCAATTGGAGTCAGTGGCCTTCGCAACAGCTGCAATTGGGATCTTAACCTCTGTAGGCGCACGCGAAAGGAAGGTGGGACATTTAGTCTCACCTTGGAAGTGAAAGAGCGCCCGCACCTGAAGAAAGTGAAAAAGTGACAGAAGCTGTTCACCTCAGATCCATAGGGTGAGGTCCTACTCACCCGACTCGGTCTTGTCCGCGAACATGCCCTCGCGGACCTGGCCTGACCCGACCCGACCTGTACTCCTTGCCCACTACTGCACGCCGGTGGGCTTGATCCCGGGTACGCACCCGACCCGATAACCTGACTATTTGTGTGGCTATGGGAGAGCGTATCCTAAGAGAGAAAGTGAGGAGAGTTATGCGGGTAGGGGTAGGGTTTTGCTACAGGGTTCTCTAGTCAACACTTAGCCTCAGCTTGAAGAAGAAGAGGAGGCCAGGAGAAGAAGAAGAGGATTGCAGGACTTAAGGCAGAAGAAAGAAGGAAGGCCAAAACAGCGAAGGGTCAAGGCAGAAGAAAGGCAAAGGAAAAGCAAAGGTAGAAGACAGACAAAACTAAAGAGGAAGAGGACCGCAGAAGGAAGAAGAAGTGAAGGCCTGAAGAGAAGCAGAAGAAGGTAAGGGAAAAAGAAGAAAAGAAGAAGAGAAAGAGGACTTCAAGAAGGAAACCAAAGCAGAAAGAGAAAGGTAGAGAAAGAGAAGAAGAAATCAGACACTTTAAGTCGTTTGATTAAGAAATCAGATGACAGATTTTAGTTTCCATTGCACATTTATACATTGAATTATTTGGTGATATTGTAGGAATACTTGGTGATCTACATCACTATTTTACTCATTTTTTGCACTCTGACACTGCTACTATTGCAATTTCTTTCAATTTAAATTGTGATCTTGATTTCTAAATACCAATTTGCTCCCTGTATTCGACCTCGAAAATCTTTTCGAGTAATAAAATTATATCTGTTTTGAATGTTATTTCGACTGTACTACAATGCAATACTTTTAAAATCCGAATCAGCGACTCAAATATTTTTGCGCCGTTGCCGGGGAGCAACGGACAATTTAGAATTCTTGATTGCGATTCCTGATTTGGCACTAACTTGCTATATCTCTTTTATTGTGGTTGTTTTAGGGAGAAGATTCAATGAAAGTCAGCCGCACAACAAACACACCAGGGGCAGGTAACTTCTGATTACTCTCTTAAAGCCTCCTCATTCTAAAAAGGAAAAAGAGCAAAATCAATTAGGGCTATTTGCTTTACATTTTTAGCTGATTCATTAAGTTGCCTGATTTGATTTCAACAACAAAATCTTGATTTGTGCACCCAATTAAGGTAATTAGGGCTATCACTTTCTTGTTTGAGCCTTAGATACCACATTTGGCAAATTAAATTGGACCAAAATTAGAGTCAATTAAGGATTTAAAGATAGGATTTTTAAAGGCACACTTCCGTAAGCAAGAATCAATTTTCCAAAATGATGTGTGCCTAAGCCTTGATTGAAGTGATTTATTCAAGTAAATCCTAAAATTCAGGCTCTTAATCTCACTTGAATCCTAAAAGAAGGGACCTAAAACTTCTCAAAGGACAAATAGGTGAAGTTGACCCACATTGTTGGGTCAACGAACCTTGAAATTAGATCACTTTTTGCACTTAATGTATTTAAAGTTCAAGTTAAATCTTAAGTACCCTTGCTCTTTAATAAAACTGGTAAACTTAAGAGGTCAAGTCCCCATTCTGATCTACCTGGAACATTAGTGACAAGAGAGGTCAGGTAGGGGAAACCTTGTAACCCGTGGGGGTGCTCTACCATGTAGGGGTCTTTGCGGGACTCTCCCTTTTTGGCTGCTTAAGTATTTCTCAGGTGGACGGCTTTCTGACTAAGGGGTATCATCCGCCCCGAACCTTTATAGTCATTCAAATTTTTTGGGTGTCTTGATTGGGTTCATTACATTCTATTCTCATCCAGACCATCGGTGCATGTTCAGTAGGAGATCCTTAAGGCCATCCTTGAGGCCTCCTTTAGTCATTCACCCCCGTCGAGCCTAGGCCTCGACTTCCGTGTTTGTGCAACAATCTTATCACATAGACATCTCTGATTCATCTGAACCAAATTCTCTTTCATCCATCATTATAGTACAACTCGCAGAAGAAGAGAATAACCATGAGAACCAACTTTAGCACCTTAATGATTTATTCCAAGCCTTTGTGAATCCACCACATCCTATGATGCGAGATCATTACAATCCCGCTGCGGTGGCGATCGAACCTCGAGTCCAAATCCCGGCTAGAGGTCCTGATTTTGAACTCAAGCCCAACATGATTCATGCTATTCTAAAATTTCATGGGTTCAATTCCGAGGATCCTTTTCAGCACATCAAACAACTCAAGCATCTGGCCCAGACCTTCTGGTCAGCTGTCCAGAATCGGGATATCCTTCTCATGAAAATGTTTTCCTTCTCCCTCATGGACAAAGCAGCTCACTGGTATCAGACTCAAACACGTCTAATCAACACATGGGTTGAACTGCAATCTGAGTTTCTAAAAATGTTATTCCCAGTTGGTCGGACGAATGCTGTACAACACCAAATCACACATTTCACACAGCAGCCTGGAGAACCACTTTACGAGGCATGGGATCGTTTCCTGGATCTCATGCGGAAGTACTCCCATCACGAAATTCCTAAATGGGAACAACTCTAGTCTTTTTACCAGGGACTCCGTGAAGATATTTGTTTATTTGTTAGTGCAACTTGCGGAGGAAACATCTGAGGTCAACACGAAAACACTGTGTGGGAGATTCTCGAGAATGTGTGAGAACATCAATAATGACTCTATGGGCTTATTCGACCGGACGAATGCTCGTGCATCGACGAATCCAAGGGGAGCACATGAGACGCAGGACCTGTCCTCATCTGTCGATTTGGAATTGATGGCCAGTCGTTTGGACAAGGTCTCTATCATTGAGAAGAAGGTGGATGAGCTAACTCGACATCTGCAGCGAGTCACCTCTGTGCAAAACCAGTTCGCACAGCCGCCCTTTGGGAGGGAAGCTGTGCATAATATCTATCATCAATCTTCTTAGGAGATGGACCCGTATCCACCCCCATCTGACTCTAGAGCCAGAGGGAACTCCGACCCGGCATACTCTAGTCGGGGGAACTCTGAACCCTCGTACTCTTACTTTTCCGACGTTCCTCAGACTTGCGAGGACCTCAACGCCATCCAGAATGACCCATTCTCTAATACTTATAATTCTAGATGACGGAATCATCCCAATTTCCTATCGGCGGGAAACAATCAGATTCAAAGACCACCATATCAACCCCGTTCACAAGCTCCTCGTCCATATCAGCCGCCTCAGCCTCGGCTCAACCTCATCTATCAATCTGGGTCAACGTAGACTGATCAAATGACTCTTATCATTTAGACTCTGGTTGACATTCAAAAGACGAATGCGGTTATGCAAAAATAGCACAAGAACGAGATCACAGAGGTTCGCAATCAACTCGCCCAGATGGTGAATTCCCGCCAACCTGGCACACTCCCTTCGCAACCTCTGCCAAATTCGAATAACGTGCCGAACTAGAGGCACGTTATGAACCCAAATCCAGGCCAAGCCCATATGATTTATCAGGCCCCTTTTGCTCCATCACCCGACGAGATGGAAGCTTCGACATTGTACCCAGGATTTCAGCAGCAGCCACCTATTTTACCGACACCAAACCAAAACCAGACAGGACTGAATTCAATAACCCATGGTGGCAAAGCAATAGAAGACCCACCTTACCCAAACCACTTATAGCCTGGTAGTGCTAACCCAAGCCCTAGAATAGTTATCCACGATACCCTTGTCCCAGATCAAGAACCTGGATCTATTGTAAAGGAACCATCCAAGGTTCCATTTCCCGAGGCCTTGACCAAGGGAAAGAGAACTAAACCCGTGGCACCTGAGGACCTAGTTAAGCTCTTTGAACAGGTCCATATAAACATCCCCTTGATGGATGCGATTCACCATGTACCGACTTATGCACGATTCCTGAAAGACGTGTGTACACCTAAGCGTAAGCCGTGAACCAAAAGTGGAAGCCCTATCGTATTGTCAGAGTAAGCCAGCTCTGTAATTTTGAGCAAACTCCCACCTAAGGCAAAAGACTCAGGTACTCCCCTGATTTCCTGTACAATTGGTGATATCTAATTTGATAGAGTATTATTGGATCTAGGAGCCTCCATAAACCTAATATCTACATCCCTACTTGACCATCTTGAGGAATCTGAGCTCAAACCGATAGAGATGACATTACAGTTGGCAGATCGATCTATTAAGTCACTTAAAGGAGTTCTTGAAGATGTCATTGTTAGGGTTTGGGATTTCTATTTCCCGGTGGACTTTGTAGTCTTGGATATGGATGCTCCAGAAAATTCGAGAAACACACCAATCATACTAGGGAGACCATTTCTGGCCACTGCTAGGGCCAACATTAATTGTGAGGAGGGCCAAATTGAATTGAAATTTGGGAACCAGACATAAAAATTGACATCTTTAAGGCCCAACAAGGGATTAATTGCGGAGTTGTAGAACAGATATGTGATATCAAGGCTGTGGTTGACGATCTGTATATTAAGGACGATCTGACTACTTCTGATCAACTACAAGAGGATCAAAATCCACAATTAGAGGAGTCCGAACTTAACCTAGACACACCCATAACTCCTTCCCTTTGCTTCTGACACACACCCTGAACCACCTGCTGCTGCTGATAACCCTGTTTTGGAACTCAAGCCTTTTCCTGAACATCTAAAGTACGTCTTTTTGGGTTCTAATCAGACATTTCCTGCGATTATCAATTCTAGACTCACACCTGATTAGGAATCCCGTCTGATTACTGTTCTCCAGCAACATCGAAGAGCCATTGGACTCTCGATGATTTGACTTGTATCAGCACCTCTTATTGCACATCGCATCTATACTGAAGAGGACACACGACCTTCTGTGAAATGCAGAGACATGAATCATAATATGCAAGAAGTCGTGAAAAAGGAGATCAACTGGTTAGATGCTGGGATCATCTACCCGATCTCCAACAGTCAGTGGGTGAGTCCAATCTGGGTTGTTCCCAAGAAGGTAGGACTCACCGTGATCACGACTGAAATCGGAGAAATCATACCGACCCATGTGGCGAATTCGTGGAGAGTCTGCATTGATTATAGAAGACTCAATACCTCCACAAAGAAGGATCATTTCCCACTACCGTTTATTGATCAGATCCTCGAGAAACTAGCGGGAAATAGATTTCTCTGCTTTTTGGACGGGTACCTCAATTATAACCAGGTGGAAATTCATCTTGAGGACCAAGAGAAGATCACTTTCACTTGCCCCTTCGGGACATACGTATTCCGAAGGATGCCTTTCGGTCTCTGCAATGCACCCGCTACTTTTTAGCGGTGCATGCTTGCCATATTCTCAGATATGGTAGGTGATTATCTGGAAGTCTTCATGGATGACTTCGCAGTGTTTAGTGAATCATTTGATGATTGCCTCCTGCACTTGGTCCAGATCCTCAGGCGGTGCATTGACGTGAATCTGGTTCTTTCCTAGGAAAAGAGCCATTTCATGGTGCCTGAAGGAATTGTCATGGGACATTTTATATCAGAAAAAGGCATCCAGGTTGATCGAGTTAAGGTAAATCTGATTTCCAAACTTCCTATGCTTAGCTCGATGAAGGACATTCGATCTTTTCTGGGGCACGTTAGTTTTTACTGTCGATTCATTCCTGATTTCTCAAAGATTGCGCGCCCCCTGACTACTCTATTGTCTAAGGATGTTCCTTTTGAAATCTCCAAGGAATGCACTCAAGCATTTGAGATCCTACGTGATCGAGTTACTCAAGCTTCAATCCTATAGTTCCCTGATTGGTTTCAACCCTTTAAGATCATGTGCGATACTTCTGATTTCGCTGTACGAGCGGTACTTGGGCAGAAAATTGACGGGAAACCCGTGATCATCTACTATGCTAGCAAGACATTTGATGAGGCTTAGTGTAACTACACAGTTATTGAGAAAGAGCTACTAGCTATAGTATTTGCCTTAGAAAAATTCAGATCATATCTTCTGGGTTCTCGTGTTATCATTTATTCTGATCACATAGCTGTGAGGCATCTCCTTGCGAAGAAGAATGCGAAACCTCGATTAATCCGTTGGATCTTGCTGTTGCAAGAATTTGATATCGAGATTCGCGACAAGGCGGGAAAGCAGAACGTGGTAGTTGATCATTTGTCCCGCCTTCCTTCTGACATTATCAACCCTTTTGGACCCATTACGGAATGTTTTCCGGACGAGCACCTCCTGACTATCAGTACAGGGCTTCCATGGTTTGCTGATCTAGTAAACTACCTGGCATCACATCAGATCCCGTCCGATTGGTTGAAGGCCAAGAAGGACAAATTGCTTTCCGATGCCAAGTACTTTAGGAAGACCTATATCTATTCCGCATCGGTGCTGATGAAATCATTCGACGATGTGTCCTAGAAGCGGAAATTCAGGGCATCTTGTCCTTCTGCCATGACCAGGTATGCGGTGGACACTTCTCTGGTCATAAAACCACAGCTAAAGTCCTCCAGTGCGGCTTCTATTGGCCTACGATTTTCAAAGACGCATATAATTATTGTAAGGCATGCACTTGTTGTCAGACCTTAGGCAACATGAGCCATCGAGATATGATGCCCTTACAGTCGATTCTCGTATGTGAAATCTTCGACGTTTGGGGGATTGATTTTATGGGATCCTTTCCTGTTTCAGATGGCTTCGAGTACATTCTACTCGCTGTTGACTACGTGTCCAAATGGATCGAAGTCATTCCGACCCGAACCAATGATCATAAGGTGGTTATCAAATTCATTCATCAGAACATCTTTTCTTGGTTCGAGATTCCACGTGCTATAATCTCTGATGGAGGGACCCATTTCACTAATGCTCAGCTCAGGTCATTGATGACCAAATACGGGGTCACACTGAATCTCTACTCCTTATCACCCCAAACTAATGGTCTAGCTGAGCTATCAAATCGGGAGATCAAGAAAATCCTCCAGGTCACTGTTCGATCTGACAGGAAAGACTGGTCATCCCGACTTCCGGAAGCTTTGTGGGGTTATAGGACCACTCACAAAATCTAATTAGGTATGTCCCTTTAGATTAGTGTACGAGAAGGCATGTCACCTCCTTGTCGAATTGGAGCACAAAGCCTATTGGGTAGTATGGAACTGTAATCTAGATCTTTCTAAAGCGGGAACCCACAGAAAGCTTCAAACGAGCGAGATCGATGAATTACATCACGACGCGTATGAGAACTCGCGAATTTACAAAGAGTTGGTTAAAGCCTTTCACAACAAGTACATATCCAGAAAGATCTTTCACCCTGGTTAGAAAGTCCTACTCTTTGATGCCAGGCTCAAATTATTCCCAGGAAAACTTAGATCAAAATGGATCGGATCTTATCTCGTCCGACGAATCTTTGGAAATGGAGTTGTCGAAATTAGTCAACTCAGCCACGATTCAGAACCTTTCGTCGTGAATGGTTAGAGACTTAAACCGTTCATTGAACTTACCGATACAAATTTGGTCGAGACATCTTTTACCCTCCATTCTCCCTGAGCTTATTGTGCCCAGCCGATGGCGTAAAATAAAGCGCTTAACGGGAGGCAACCCATCATTTTGAAAAAACCCAAAACCTTTCTTGACATCCTATGCTGAACTCATATTGTACTTTAGGGCTCATCAATTAGAACCGCCGACTTCACCTCTGGTACACGTACCCGAGTTTGAAATCGTTTGCAATAGTCGTCTCGACCTATTCACCCACCCAAAACCTGTTCTAATGAATGATCTAAGCTAAACTCGAACCCACCTAATTTACAATGGAGACATTACAAATCGTAGGCATGAGGGGTATGAAAGTGCAAAACGTCGTGAAAATCATCTCACAAGAAAATGTTTCATCAAAAAAATCACATATCCTAAAAATATCAAAAAAATATGAAAAATATTCTTGAAAAACAAAAAAATTGGGAAGAGAAAATTTTGAGTGCATATCAATTTTGAGGAGAAAAAGGGGAGAAGGTAAAAATGTCAAAAAGGAGCACAAGATGAAAAGAAAAGAAATAGTCATTAGGAAGAAATTAAGGAATTGACTTAGTTGTAGATCATATCAAGAGAAAGAAAATGAAAGGTAACAAGTGCTAATGAAACACAGAAGAGATTAGTAGGAACGTTGATTTTAGGTCTCTTGGGCTATAATCATAGGCTTAAAAATTTAAGTACCTGCTAAGATTTGGATATTCCCCAAGAGGTTGGGGAAAATGCGAAGCTAAAGTGTTAGGTTTAAGGCTTACGGAGTATTCGGCCTCGTTAACTGACCTCTGGTTTGCGGGACTCGGTAACCTAAGTACCCAAATCTACACACAGTCTGGTTTAGTGCGCTTAAATATCAAAATCACGCAAATGTGTTTAAGTTGTTCTAAAAAGGTCACCTAGATTAGGAGCGGCTGATCAACACAACTTGATTTGGACGAGTTCCTGGTGCGGAGAGGCGGGAAATGCCCCTCGAAGATGTGCAATAATATATCGTCTCCTCAGTGCTTGTCTCTTAGAATATTTACATATCCTATCGGGGGCATGTAAGTACCCTGTGCTGGTTCAGATGCCATGAGCGGCATTATCCTGAAATGTCGACTGCCAGGATCTGGATTTAGCTATAGAACACCATGGGAAGGATTATTTCGAAATCTCGAAAGCCAGGGTTCTGGGGGTTGCCATGGGCGGTACTATCTCGAAGCATCGACTGCCAGGGACCCTTCGAAGATTGATGATGGGGACTAGGAATCCGATATAGACTGTGTTGTGAAGCTAATCCGAAGCTAGAAATAAAAAAAAGAGAGAACTCTCCAAAAAGAAAATTCTTCTCTCTTACAAAAACACACTGCAAATTGAACCGGGGCTATAACATGTTACAAGCACGGGTTTTTTAACCGTAGAGTTTAACGAACCTTAGGATAGTTCCTATGGGCCTTAAAAACCTTCGCATCAGACTGAGGCTAGAGTTGGTCAGGTCGAGATCTTGGTTGGTACCTGAGTACCTCTAGGCCTATTATTGACATTCTAACCTAATTTACAAAAGAAAGCACACATCACAGCTTTTGAGCAACAAAGGATTGCATGGTCTAGAATCAAAGTTAAAATCTTAAAATTTTATTAAGGGACTAGCAAAAGCTAGACACGGGGGCATGATGGGAACATTGTCATGAGCCCTAACTAGCTCATTTTGACCCAATGAAGAGAATAAATGCTCCTACATGACCAGTTGAAGGTCATAATTCATTACATAACCTTTCTGAGAGAAATACAAGAAACTAGGGGTAAAACTGTAATTTTACCAATGCAGTACAACCACAGGTTTTCTCAAAGGCTAAACAAAGGTCAAATGGTCTTAATAAGATAATAGTGGGTTGAATTTGATAGCAAAGGGTTTGTGTGAGTTTTGTGAATTAAATGACTTCTTGAAATCTTAAAAATAGATCTACTTGATTAACCAACATTCTAATCAGGATAAAATTCACTTAAATCATTAAAAAATCATAGAAAAATATTTTCTAAGGTTTAGAGCCTTCAATTTGGCCATTAAAACCTATCTTGACTTAAAATGGGGCACAGATAGATATTTGCCTTAAATTGAGTTTTTGCATAAATTTTCCAGTCAAACGTAGTCAAACCCAAAATCCAACTTTACCATTGGATTCCTTAGATCCAAATTAGATTTGTTCCAAAATTTGGACTCAAGATGAGTTTGCCTTGACCTAATTTGCAAAAAGGTTAAGTCTGATTACATTTCTACCCCTACTTTTCAAAAATTCTTACAACCAGCCCCCTAACTTGCTCGTCGGCTTCACAAGTAGGTCCCTCCGCCATTGTCGTGGAGGAAACCTACTTCGGCGACCTTTGATAAAAGAGATCTCTTTGATTTCTCAGAGAATCTCCTCCAAAATTGGAAGAGAGATCCTCTGAGAAATTCTCTCGTCTGAACCCAACCATGAGATCTGATTCCCTCATAATCTCTCATGTGAACGCATGAGAGATATGTGTATCCTAATAGCTTCCTTCTCCGGTGAGCCTTCCTTGCTTGGGAAGCTTCTTCCCAAGCCCTAACCGATCTTCAGAGCTCTATTTAAAGGAGCCCAGACCTCTCCAATCCCTCCACGCTCGATTTCGGCCACGACTACCCCTAATTCCTCTCTTCCCCTCACGGTTGTAGGCTCCTCGACGTCCGGCGACCTTCCCTGCTCCTCGTCGTCCAACCGCCATACCTGCGGCGGATCCTTCTTCCCTGATTTCGTTCGCATCTCGCCATACCAGCAGGCACTTCTCTCCCTTCGTCCTCGCCGATCCCACCTTACCGGAGTCGCCTTCATCTTTGGCGTCGACCACACCAGACCTGACACCTTCACTCGCCCCCTTCGTCCCTTGACCTCCCAGATAAGCTCCCTCTCCCCTCTATTTTCTTCACCCTTTATTCTCCAAAATCGACCACTGCCGACCTCCATCACCTCCATCCTTTCCATCTCCGACCACCAACTTCGGCGAGGCCATCCCACCTCCACAAGCCATCACAACCCTCGCCGACAAGCCCACGAGCTCCGCCTCATTTCACTGACCACTTCCCCTCACTTCACTCACCGCACCACTCACCCAAACACCTCCCCGAACACACCCACACGCGCACACAATGTGCCCTAGGCACGCACTCACTGGCAACCTCGAGCCACGTCGACATCCCCATCACATCCGTTGTGGTCCAGCGACGGTCTCTGAACGTTTTGACGTGGCCGTAAGGCCATTCTTGTGTTTTCAGGTTCGTCGGCCATCCACCATTGGCTTGAAGCTCGCTTGCTGTAGCTCCAAGTTCCGCCAAGCCCAGCCTGCTGCCCCAGGACATGCGAAAGCCCCTCGCGTATGCATTCAGGCCCTCAATTGGAGTCAGAGGCCTTCGCAGTAGCTGCAATTGGAAGCTTAACCTCTGCAGGCGCATGCGAAAGGAAGGTGGGATATTTAGTCTCACCTCGGAAGTGAAAGAGCGCCTGCACCTGAATAAACTAAAAAAGTGACAGAAGTTGTTCGCCTCAGATCCACGGGGTGAGGTCCTACTCACCCGACCCGGTCTCGTCCGCGAACATGCCCCCGCGGTCCTGGCCTGACCCGACCCACCTTGTACTCCTCGCCCACTACTGCACGTCGGTGGGCCTGGTCTCGGGTACGCACCCGACCCAATAATACAACTATCTGTGTGGCTATGGGAGAGCGTATCCTAAGAGAGAAAGTGAGGAGAGTCGTGTAGGTAGGGGTAGGGTTTTGCTATAGGGTTCTCTGGCCAACACTTAGCTGCAGTCTGAAGAAGAAGAGGCCAGGAGAAGAAGAAGAGGACTGCAGGACTTAAGGCAGAAGAAAGAAGGAAGGCTAGAATAGCTAAGGGTCAAGGCAGAAGAAAGGCAAAGGAAAAGCAAAGGCAGAAGACAGAGAAAGCTAAAGAGGAAGAGAAGGACCATAGAAGGAAGAAGAAGTGAAGGCTTGAAGAGAAGCAGAAGAAGCTAAGGGAGAAAGAAGTAAAGAAGAGAAAGAGGACTTCAAGAAGGAAGCCAAAGCAGAAAGAGAGGCAGAGAAAGAGAAGAAATCAGACACTTTAAGTTGTCTGATTAAGGAATCAGACGATAGATTCTAGTTTCCCTTGCATATTTAGACATTGAATTATTTGGTGATATTGTAGGAATACTTGGTGATCTACATCACCATTTTACTCCTATATTTTTGCACTCTGACACTGTTACTATTGCAATTTCTTTCAGTTTAAATTGTGATCTTGATTTCTAAATACCAATTTGCTTCTTGTGTTTGACCTCGGAATTCTTTTCGAGTAATAAAATTATCTGTTTTGAACACTATTTCGGCTGTACTACAACGCAATACTTTTAAAATCCGAATCAGCGACTCAAACAACAAGGTTATCTCTAAAAAAATATAAAAATCAAGAAAACTAAAAATATAATAAGCGAAATGAATTGATGAGAGCTCAGGAAGCACGTAGAAACTGAATAATTTCAAACCTGCCTCCCTGAGTTCGACCCTAGCCTAAAACTGACAAATTAAAATTTGATTTAGTTCAGGTTAATAGATTTTGATAAATTGTGTAGATTCGCCCATAAGTAATTACTTCCACAATATACTTTATGACGGTAATATCACCATATTAAATAACCCTACTTGCGTTTCATCACAAGTTTTCTGGTGTTGCTATCTGGAGTAAGTTTCTATTCTCTTCTTTTGATTTTCTCTTTCCTCACCCTTCTCTTCACGGGTGTTTTGTTTGTTTTTGTGCAGGTGTACCTATTGCAAGGAGGAGACACGCAAAGGAGGTCGGAGACATAGGCAAATCTGAGGTGGGCACGAGAGCGTGAAGTCGCCAATGCTGCATTGGAGCTTCGCCCATGTTACTGAGGAGGTAGGTGTCTTCTTCTTAGTAATTTAGGTCATTGTGTCACATTTAAAAATATAAAAAATTAAATAAATCAAAAACCCTAAAACATCTTCTTGGGATTTCTTGGGTGAGTGGATTAAAATCCATTGTTTGATTCTTTCTGTCACCACCATCGCCCCTGATTTTACACTTTTTCTCACAAAAAAAATCTGAGAATCTCGATTCTTGGTTATTTCGTGACGTGAAGTTATCATTAAGGCAAATTAAATTGATTGTTTGCTACATCTTATTCGCCTTATTATTTCACATTCAGGATCTAAACTTTGGTTCGGGAGTCTTGGAGTTGATTTGACTCCAACCCCACCATGATCCTAAATTTATCTTGATTTGATCCCGAATGTCAACCTCCAATATATTCATTTTTATCTCACATTTTTGGTGGTTGAATCTTGTGTGGATTATCATCTTAGTGATTGGGAGTACTTGGTTTGAAATGCTTGGCTCCCTTTTACATTGAATTAAAATTGACTCGTACATCCACACTTAGAAACTTCCAATTAAGGGTCCATTTGCATTGTAGCATGCATTAACCAAATCAAATTGAAGGAGGGTTGTTTGGGTGCAAAAAAAACTTATATTTTCTGAAAATTTGGAGATTGGTTGAATTGGTAATTCAGTGAAATCATAAAATCCATACTACCTAAGAGCTGAATTCTAAAAATCATTCACCATCTAAAACTTCAATTCGGGGAGAGTTTCCCGTTGCATGCTTGATTTAGACACTCAAAAAATTAACGCACTTGGGCATTACACGTATACAACGTCCTTCACATTTCAAAGCACTTGAATCCTAAGCCTCTTAATTAAAACTGATAGTAGCTTGACTCCCATTAAGGTTTGGAGGTCTAACTACCTGTGTGTAGTACTTACGTGCTGGTACGGGTTCCCACGTGCTATCAGGTGTCTAAGACTGGGGCAAACGGCCTTTCAATCTAGCCCGGTGGTTCCGCGATGCTCCTATTCAGTTCCATAGGTTGCGATAGCAGGTAATTTAGATCTTTAGGTCGAAGGGACACATTTAGAGGTTAGGACCTTGATTGAATTGATTTGTCATCAAGTGCACCTATTCGGCATCATCTCTCTTATTTCCTTCTCTCTTCTCATCACCCCAATTTTTTTGTCGACAGTGCATGTTTGAGAGGAGGTTACAAAACCCTGAACTTGTTGAATTATCTGAAAACTCTAGAAGGGTAGAAGCTGGTGAATCGTCCTCCTCCTTTGTAAACATGGTTGCTCGCCCACCCCCAAATCCCGAGGGATGAAATCGCCCCCTCCAAATCCACCAGGTGGTGGAGTTGTTGACCCATTAACCTGTCTCCAAGTCCAAATGGCATTATATACTGAGCAAATTGAAGCCATTAGGGAGACATTAGAGGAAATGCAAAACCCTCCCGAATGGGAGGAGCCTAGGTCTCTTAGCTCATATCAAAATTCTACTGTGACAGAGACCCGTGGGCAGATTCGTGTCCTCGTGGGCAAGGAGGATTTCGAACTTAAAACGAACGTAATCAGCCTAATCAATTCCATTATCATGGATTGCCCAGGGAAGAACCTTTTCTTCACTTGGAGAACTTAACCCACTTAGCTGAAACAATTAAACCAAGAAACGTCAAGTTGTATATCGTCCTCATGGAAATGTTCCCGTTTTCGTTGCGGGACAAAGCAGTGCAATGGTTGCGTACTATTGGGAAACCTCTCTGATCTTGGGAAGAGATGCGTACGTTTCTCAACAAATTCTTCCTAATCGGGTGCACCAATGCACTCCGTCGTGCTATTACTTATTTCACATAACAAAATGGCGAGTAATTTCATGAGGACTGGGAAAGGTATAATGACCTCCTTAGGAAATGTCCACACCATGGTTCGCCTAAGTAGCATGTAGCCTGGATCTTTTATTATGGGCTAAATGAAACTTTAAAGCAGATTGCGGATACTTCCTGTGGAGGGAATTTTATAAATAAAGATGAGGATAAAGCATTCGAACTGCTTGAAAATATGATTGAGAATTTTATGGATAGCGCCTCCATCGTCGCCTTTAATCGTACCAGCACACCTCGTAGCGGAGCTCAAGAGGTTGACACGGGATCTTCCCACTCATCCATCGACTTAAATGTAATTGCACAAAAATTGGATGAAATTTCCCTTGCTCACAAGAAGTTGGACGAATATTTGGCCAACCGTACCCATCCTGTGGCTCACACATCGACTCCTTCACCATGTCACAAATCTAATCCTTCCCAAGTCAGGATGATTTCCAAGAATCCTGCACGACCTGTACCATCCTTACCGAGCATCGTGCCAATTGACTCGGTGAGTAATGTGGATCTGGCTTCTGCTAGCCAATATTATGACATGGAGGACCAAGCCTCCATGTACTCGGATGCAGTACCATATGCGGACTCGTCTTTTGAGTTCGAAGATGTGTACGCCCTAGGGAATAACCTATATTCTGCTACTTATAACCTAGGGTGGCGCAACCATCAAAACTTCACATGGTCCAACAACCCTCAGCGTCAAAACCTTACTGGTGGACCAATGCGATCGTCCGCTCCCATCATCCCAAGGGTGCAATATAATCTTTCGGCAAATCCGCCGCCGGACCCTTACGCAGCTCAAACGAAACACGCATCAAGTCCTCTTGATAAATTGATGCGAAGGATGACAGAAATGTCCAAATATCATGAAGAAAACATGACCTCTCTTCAGCACTGATTGACACAGCAGAATGCTAAGATCAATCAACTATACATGATGACTCTCCTATATATATATTTGACATATAAATAAGCTAAGTATTTCAATTCATTTTAATTCTCACATTTCAATTCTGAAATTTATTTTATCTTCTTTTATATTTGCTTTTATTTCATTGCTACCTGCAAGGTCTCGCGTGTGGCGAGATCGGAATTTTTGTATTTTGGTGTGTAGCCAAGGACTTATTTTGAAGGTGTGCCTTAAGGACAAGGTTATCTCCAAAAAAAAAAAAAAATCAAGAAAATAAAAAAATACAATAAGCGAAAAGAATTGATGTGAGTTTAGGAAGCATGTAGAAACTGAGTAATTCCAAACCCACCTTCCTGAGTTTGACCCTGGCCTAGAATTGACAAGTTAAAATTTGATTTAATCCAGGTTAATAGATTTTGATAAATTGTCCAAATTCGTTTGTAGGTAATCACTTCCACTATATATTTTACAATGTTAATATCACCATATTAAATAATCCTACTCGCATTTCATCAAGATCCCATTAATATGTTTTGGGAACTCTTCCTTTTATTATTTCACTATCATTTTATCTTTAGCGGTTACATATGATTTCAGTTCTCATTTTTGGTGGATCCTTTTAAAAATAAAGAACCTAATTTTTAGAATTAAAAAAATATATATCTTTACCTTTGTCGTCGATTATTGTAATAACTAATGATGTTAAAAGGTAATTTTTTTAACAATGTTGATTATTTACTGTCACTTATTATAGAAAGCAATGACAAAAAATACGAGATCGTGTTGTTTCATAAAAGATATATGCCATCACTTACTCAAATAAATGACAATAAAAAAGGTAAGCTTTTTAGCAAATTTAAGGTTTTTGTCGTCGTTTATTTAAAAAATGGTGGTAAAAATATTTTTATTTAAATGACGATAAAATTTAAAAATTAATACGTTAAAGTGAGAAAAAATGACATAAAAATGCCGTTAGCTTCTTTTATAAGCGACAGGAAATCTAAATGCCATCGGTTGTCAAACGACAGAAAAAGATCCAATCTGTCTGCTGGGTGAATGATATTTCGACGTCGGATATTCCTTGTAACCGACGGGAAAAAGAAACAACACTACTTACGTTGTCATTTTTTGTCGTCGGTTAACATGACTTTGTGGTTGATTTTTAACCGATGACAAAAGTAAAAATTATTGTGCGTCACGCCTCTCTGCTCTATAATGGAAATGTGCAGCAACCTTTCTAATTCTTTGTCCCTTGCAAAGAATTAGAGCAGTAATGTAATATGATTAACAAAATAGAAAACTATTTAGTGAGAAGTATCATATCGTATTCGGATTGGTGGTATCCGTAGCATGAACTGCATTAAAAGATGCTTCTCCTCACCATCCTTTCCTATCTCTCCTTACTCTTGCTATTACTTCTATGATGTGTTTTCTATCTGATTTCTATCTTTTGTCAATTTTGACTTGGGTTTTCTGGTGGTTACTTTTACTAATTATTCTATTATAATTATGATATAATTTTCATGTTTATATTGATTTTTTCTATGTCTGATTACAACTTGTTATTTTAATGTGACTAGTTGTTTAATCTATCCAAACAAGCACAAGAGAACCAGAGTATATAGGTTAGAAAAGAGGATCACATTCCACGATTATCACGTTGGAGGGGTGAGGAAAAGAATCTCCTTCAGAATTACTTTTCTTTCGTTTTCTTTTCCTTGTAGCAGGGTTGGATAGCAATAGCCACTCCAAGCTATGCGAACTCTAAAATTTCTTGCATTTATTGCTAAATTGCTATCTAATTACACTTAATTACTTTGAACCATGTATTATATTTGGGTGAGCCTATGTGTTTGTCAGTAGACAAGCTTGTTATGTTGTAGGTTAATGCCTTGACCTTGCAAGGTTGAATGCATGGGTTCAGGGCATCACATGGCATCCCTCATGTCATGTCTTCTTGGAAAGAATCCTTAGACCTATGCTAATGTCATGCTAAGAGTTGTACTTACGTATCCTATCTAAACTAATGATATTGACCATTGACCATTTCAACCTTTAGTAGTTAAAAAGATTATAAAATGCAGATGGCTTTACATTGTTGTCCTCCATTTGGGACGACAACACTGCAGCTGAGCTCTCTGACATACACATACAGTTGGTAGATGCCCAAGCTAAATATGATGATTTCTGAAAACAAAAAGCTAAAATTGACTAGCTTAATTCTGGAGAAACCAATTCAAAAATTTTTAATGTGGTTATTAAGAGGTGCTTAGCAAAACGCAAAAGGTAGAACCTTACCAATGTCTTTGGCAATGGCTCTTGGCAAGTGGCTGCTGATAAAGCTATTCAATTCTATAAAGACCTCTCCTTTTCCCAACATGAAGACCTCTCCCGCTTCCTCAGCTCTATCCCTAATGTCTTGGACCCTAGGTAGTCCTCGAGGCTGCTTGCCTTGCCCTCCCAACAGGAGGTTCTAGATTCCTTGAACTTGATGCCTCCTGATCGGTCCCCTGGTCCAGATGGATTCAACGCTGAATTTTATAAACACTTTTGGGAACTCATTAAGAATGAGCTCACATCAGCCATAGCCCATTTGTTTAAATCTCATAGTGGTCCCTGGGTGTTTAACAACACTTTCATAGCCTTGATTCCCAAAAAATATGATGCTACGGCTTTATCTGACTACCTCCCTATCAGCCTTTGTAATGTTTCTTATAAAATCGCATCTACCATCCTTACTAGCTGCCTTTCCTCTTGCATCCCCAATCTTATCTCTGCTGAGCAGGCGGGCTTTGTTAAAGGGCTATCTATCCTTGATCATGTGTTCACTGCTTTTGAGCTTACCTAGCACATCAATAGGAAGGTCTTTGGTTCCAACATTATCATTCAACTTGATCTCAAAAAAGCTTATGACCATGTGGAATGGGGGATTCTCTACCATATTTTGGCCAAGTTTGGTTTCTCGGCCCCAGCCATCTCCTTAATATCTATTTTTGTTGAGCATCAGGGATCCTCTATCCTTTTAGACGAAGCCTCTAATTTCTTCCAACCTTCTTCGGGGCTGAGACAAGGTGACCCACTCTCTCCTTACCTCTTTGACATCTTTATGGAACCCTTCATTAGAGGTCCTAAGGAGCTTGAATGCCCTAAAAGAATTGTGCATTTTTCTGCTAAGAGGGGTGTTAAAGCCCCTTTGGCCTTACTTGATGCTGACGATATTGTTCTTTTCCTTAATGGTGGCATGCACATGATCTCCAACATCGCCAAGTTTTTTCACGATTTCCAAGCCTCATTTGGACAACAGTTCAATATTTCCAAAAGCTTTTGTTATGTTGGCAAACACCTCCCCTGCGATAGAATCTCCCACATTACTCAGACCTTGGGAATGCAGTAGGGCGCATTCCCTTTTTACTACTTGGGGTGTCCTCTCTACGCTGGGAGAATGAAGAACTCCTGTTTTTATTCCATCATCGACAAGGTCTAATCTAAATTGGTAGGTTGGAAAGCTAATCTTCTCTCCTCGACCTCTCGCTTACTCTTGATTAAACATGTCCTATCCTCTATCCCCATTTACATCCTCTCCGCCTTAGAGGTCCCTAAAGCTATCATACAAAAGCTAGAGTCTATTTTTGCAAACTTCTTTTGGGGCTCCTCTTTGGACGAATGAAAATTCCATTGGATATCTTGGGAAAGGATCTCTACGCCTCAAGCCATTAGGGGACTTGGTTTACATAACCTTGCGTTGTTCATTGAGGCTCTTAGAATGAAACACATTTGGAATATCATGTTCCACGAGTCCCCTCATTCTTAGATTATGAAAGGGCTTTATGGCATGTCCACGGCTAGTTCCGCCTCTACCCCCTCGAGAATCAGAGGTCTTTGGGATGCTTACCACAGAATGAAGCACTCCATCAGATGGGAAGTCCACGAAGGGGCTGTTGACTTCTGGGAGGACATATGGGTTGGGAATTTGCCTTTGAGTGACTGCATCCTCGATGACCTCTCTCCCCCTTGGGTTTCTATCAAAGATATCATCCATGCTTTTCAAACCAGCTCGTTCTCCGCTTATATTCCCTAGTCCCAGCAGCCCCAGATTGCCCAAATCATTCTCGATGAGGAAAAGGACGTGCCAATCTGGACCCCCTCCCCTCGAGGCAATTTTACCGTTGCTACGCTTACAAGGCCAACTTCCTTTCCTTACCTCCTTCCCCTGGATTCAAGGAACTCTGGAATCTTCGGGTCCCATTGAGATTCTCCCTCCTTGCTTGGAAAGTGCTCCATGTCAAGCTTCCTACTGACAATAATATTCGGAGACTGGGTATTTCCTTACCTTCTAAATATGTTTGTTGCTAAACTTCTCCTAACAATGAGATGATTGAGCACGTTTTTTTGCATAGCGAGATAGTTCACTGGATTTCCTCTTGGGAGTTGCATAAGAGCCTTATCAACCCTCTCAATCCCAGGCACTTCTTCTGCACCATGAATTCTAATCGGACCTCTTCTCTCACTAGAAGTCGCAAAGGTCTCATCAAGTTCATCTGGCATAACACGTGGTGGTTTAAGAATAAACTTAAGCATGTCGAGATTTCCTGGGATAAATTGGAATTCTGCCTGGCCAAATGTTGGAACAAATTTAACTTTGGTAGCTGGTTGCATTGCAATAGATTCACTACTTTTGCTGTTTCTTGGATCCGTCCTCTGGATGGTATTAAAATTAATGTTGCTACTACTACTAATGGCTCTTTTCTCAAGGTTGGTGGGTCAGCTCGTAATACTGAGGGTGACTTTCTCTTGGGGGCTACTACCCTGATGCATCATTTGGTTAGAGAGGTGGTGATCGTAGATGCTATGCGTGTGTCAGCATTCCGACCCTCCACCTTGTGCACGTTGATACTAATTCTACTCTTCTTCATCATTGGTGGAACGGAAAAGTACCAGCACCGTGGATTATCAAGAAAGATCTTCTGCTGCAGAAGCTGACCACCAGAATCAGATCTCTTACCTATATTTGTGAGACTGCGAATGCCCTTCATTCTCTTCTTCCCCAAGGGAGTGCTGGATCGTGGTGTATCATTCAGCCTTGCGAGCTTTCCAGACGAGCTTTGGGCACCATTATTTTGGATCGGATTCACTTTCCTTACATCAGCATTTAGGTTGCTTGTTTGCTTGCTTCGCTTTGTACTAGGCCATGAGTTGTGGTCTCTTTTGTTTTGCTGTAAGGCAGATTTTGGTTTGCTCCCCTTGCCCATTCCTTTTGCCTCTAGGGAGTAGAGGATGAATAAGATCAACTCCCATTTCTCTTAAAAAAAAACTTTCTGGGAAAACACCGTTGGATCCATCTGTTCAATTCAGTAGTGATTACATTGAGGACTATCAGTATAAATTTTAATCGTTGTTAGTTGTGGGATTGTGTGATGTGCTATAATCACATTACTTAGTGTATATTTTATAAAATTTTACTATTTATAATTCTCAATAGATAATTCTCAACAATTTCAACAATAACCTACCATGAGATTCAAATACATGCACTAAGACTGCATTTGTATGATAGATATCCCATGGGATGGAGTTAGGGGCACATCACATAGAATGACAATGGGTTCCATCACATCAACATCACATCTATTAACATATACCTACTCTTAAACTATCTTATTATATCACAATAGCATGGGCATATATTAAAATATATCACTCTAACATAATATATTCATTAACATATATTCACTACATTACATCAACGCTTATCACCTTCATTTGATAATATTTAAATATTACCCACTAATATCACATAAATATTCTTTTTTTTTTTTATTCTACTACTTATCTCATCCTCCCCCCCCCCCTCTCAAACAAAAAAAAAAGAGCACAACTTATTCCAAACTCATTCTATCCTGGGATAATAATATCCCTTTAGTCAACCCATCCAAAACGTTGAAGTTGTTTGAGGTCCCTACCAATATCAAGGACAAACCTCCATCAGAGATCTCATGCCCATAACATGAGTTATCTTGAATCTGGTAAATCCAGCTTCCATGAAGATTTTGCACCATTCCTCCTCATCCCTCTCTCTCGCCAAAGATACCATCATCATCATATCGAAAAAGAGTTGTGCTTCCTTGGTTGTTGGGTTAGCACTGTTGCAATTCAAAATGACTTCTAAGACAATCAGCTTTCCACCATTGACTGGGAGTGCCTCCTTACATCGCTTCAATATCTTCACACAATCTTCATTATTCCAATCATGTAGAACAAACTGCACAATATTACATGTTTTCTTGAATATATACATTATGTTGAATCTTATTTCCAGAAATGACCTTTTTGTTTCCAATACAAAATGCAAATTGTAGCTTTCAAAAGTGAAACAAGTAATAATGATAGGAGTAGGATTTCAAGAAAATGGATTATGGAAAATTCTAGCACAATAATGGAAGGTCTTTCTATATTGCAAGCTAGAAACATGTGGTTTGATGGTTAGTGCCCTCCACTCTCAAACTTATGCAAGAGCAAAGGACGAGAACATTATTATCCATCTAGCTTATTTGTTAATAATGATAGCAATTTATCCCTCAATGGAGCCAAATATGCTTGTAAATGACTCCACCCTATTAAATATTTGCAAATTTTGCAATCATAAAATTTATGCAGATGTATGCATGGTTGTATCATCTCATCTTCATTTGTCCCATGACAACTAGTCATAGAGATATGAATGTCTAACTCATATCCTTGAAAATGACTTGTACTTCTTATCTTTGATTTGATCAATTTTTACATCATCATTTTCATGCTTTGGAAAATTCTAAATGATTTACTATACTTGCATAATGCACTCTTTCCTTCATCAAGCCAACCAACGAGGTAAGATTGCTAGGCGACTATTTTCTTTATCAACCCACTAATGTCAATTGCTAGTTAAACTTGCTTTCAGAAAAACATAAATATATTGTTAAACTACAAATTAAAGATTCTCCTGGAGCAAAATGCAATGTAGGGAGGTCAGTATGAGGACATGACAACATAATATTAATGATACAACATAAACAAAATAACAAAGATAGTTGGATCAAATCCCACGGTTATCAAGATTGTACACAATATTAATGATAATCAACCTTGGATTGCTTGCATACTACCTGATTTCATAATTTTGTCGGATATGAATTGAGATATGGTATGTTGAAATTTGAATTGAATTTGAATTTGGACTTGGATATCTAATAGATGAAACCTATATGCTATTTGCTTTTATGTACGATGTTCTTTTAAATGTTATAAGATTCAAATAGTTTGTTTTTTTTAACAATAATTTCAATGTGGTTTAATTTAAATTATTATTTATTTAATCTTAAAAAGCTATATTAACCACTAAATATATTTATTGATAAATTTAAACTCTTAACATTCTCAACATTTTATTGAATATAATCTATGTTAGTTAGACTTTATGTTACTATCCAACTTATATTCATTATTCGAATGGAATTCATATATGATTTTTTTAGAATATAGCAAAAGATAATTGTATCCCATATATATACATCTGAATCCAAATCCATATTCAATTTTGGAAAAATAACTACGAATGTGGAAATAGACATATTCAATCCATATCCAATCTACTTTCATCCCTAATTGTGATCCTACACTATGATCATAGAAGATGTTTCTATTTGTTCAACTCTTGCTTATTGTTTGTTTTTTGACTCTTGCCTCGAAGGAACAAAATGGTAAATGTCTTTGTATTGTGAGCATAGAGATTGTTTCTCTTTGTACTATGGGTGGATTGTATACTCCATGTGTTTGTATCGTTGAAGTTTCTTTTGCATGATGCAACATAAAGTATAAAGTTGGCCGATGCACGAGGAGGAATTAGAAGTGTTAGAAAATTATTTAAAATTACTTCTCTTGAGAAATTAGGAAGTAAGTGGATAGAGAAAATGGTCGTCATCATCGAATAATATTGGATTGACACCAAAGACAAAGATGCAAGGAATGGAGGAGGGTCCCCAATTTTTCTAAGGATGGAGGATATTCTTTAGGGTAAAAAATGGTGGGGTATGGTTGTAGTTATCCTTTTTGGAAAATGAAGTTTGGAAGGGGAATTGAGCCTAGAAGACTCAATTGGAGAGTAAGCAATGACATTATGGTAAGCAACGTACTTTTGGGAGTATTATTGTAAAGGAGATGTGAAGAGGATAGGAAAGTGAACTTTTTTTATGAAAAATAGCTAGATTTTAACTATTAAAATTACTTTAAGATTTAGTCAACTTAAATTGTTGTAATTTATATGTTGACCCAAATGAAAGCATATAGGTATAAAATGGACAAAATGTTGGGTTTTGTGTATCTTAAGAGAACCATTCGTATAATGTAACGTAATTACATTTTATATCTGAATAAAGAATTTGATTATTTCCACAAAATGAATTGGATCCCTTAGTATGAATAGGCTAACACACTTAGCTAAGTCGAATAAATCTGATGTGTGTTGATCAGAATATCCAAACGATTTAGAGGATTTGATAGTATATCAAGAAATCGTCTGATTCAATCAATTATTTTCAATCTGAGTTGGGATGGCAATCTTTTCTCTAAATGTCGTCACGTTATTGATATTCTTGAATGGAGATTCAGAATTATCACGTGGGTTGATTAAGGAGTTAATATGATGAAACAGAAGATAACTAAAGTTCTTCTCCATTGTTTTTATGAAGAAGTCGTATCCTTTGACCTGAGATAGATGTGTATCTCTGTTCGTAATCACATGCATTTGGTGGACCAATAATAGATACACCCACCTTGGTGTTGATAATAGAAAGCTGGTGTTTATGGAAAGGGACGTGAGATACATGATCTCTCGAATGGATCACACAAATATGTTACATAGGTGTATGTAATAAAGTGGAGGTACGAGTTCACTTTGAGTATATTGGGAAATGACAATTTCACATTTGGTCGTAGAATCCTGATCAGACTCAATGCAAGAAAGAGAAGAAGACAATCTTTAAGGAAAGAATCTGATTTTCGTTTTCATCCTAACGATACAAAGAGATGCTAGAAATAATATTATCGAAGGAGGAATGACGATAGTCTAATGGGATTAGACCTCAAGATAATATTATCTGTCATGTGCGAAGGATTCGTAAATATTTGGAATACCTAAGAAGGTGCAGTGCCATAAATCCATGAATCATAATGCTTCATTATTGGTATGATGAAACTAATAATGATTTTGATGGGCTCCTACTAGTAAAATAAATCAAATGTAATTTAAAAAGTTAAATTGCATTTAATTTGATGATTAATTGCACCTAATTTGATTAGATATAAAATCAGAGTGTTGGATTACAATTAACTTATGTTTGGATATTAATTCCAAACATTTCTTTAGTTGTTATAGGTCAATTATACAAATATCAAGTAAGATTTGATCCCCACGCTTAGATGGAGATCCAAGGGTTGCCATCAAATTAGGATTATGGTTGGATCTTTATAAATACCTTCCAAAGGTAGGCCCTCATTCCTCTCTAATAAATTGAAATCAATCAATCACAATTTCCTCTACAGCCACCAGAAGAGAGAGCGATGGCATCACTCTCAAAAGCCTTAGAGTCAAACTTTTGATCATTGCATCAAAAGTCTAGAGGCCTCTCCAGACATGCAAAAAGCATTCTAGATGTCTGATGAGGAAGGGATCAGGAGTTTGAAATTTGTTCTAGACGTTCAATTCTATGAAATCTCTTCTATAAACTCCTGAACGCCAAGAGTTCTTAGGCAAGGAAGGAGGATGATTGTCATTCTCGATTTCCACGAAGGTGTTTGTGGATCTCATTCATGATTGGACATCCTCGACAGGTAATGTCTCATTCTCCTGTCGAGGAGTTTTGGGTGCATTGAAACTTATCATAAAAGCCACTGTACTAGGGTGCTGTAATACGTCACCTGCGAAGGCATAATCCACTATACTCGTGAGATCTCATAATGATTGGAAATTAGTTCCAATCATATGTTTCCGGCATTAGGGCCTTTTTGTTTTCGTTACTTGATTTAGTTTTGGCATTGACTCGATCTAAGTTTCAAAATTTTTAAAATGCTTCTATAATGCCATGGGTCTATTTGATTGATCCCTTCACCAAACATGTAAGGATTTGTATTATTCAAGTTCACCAAAGATGCACATAAACAAGGAAAAGTATAGATCTATACCATCCCTTACCTCTAATGACATATATCTACTCTCCATACTAAAATAGTGATTGTTGTGAGTGGAATATTGTCACCCTACTCTCCTTGTCTTTGACCATAATCTTGCAGATGAGATTGAGGAATACAGAAATGGATGTTAAGGAGACTTGGTTAGCCATTGAACAATCTTAACTAAGCAAACATAAAATGACTTCTCTATGTCTACCTGAAAGCAATTGAGCAGTCTTCCCCCAATTATTAACTAGATGAGACAAGAAGGCATCCATGGAAAACTAAATAGTTTTTAGGATCTAATTTCCAAATAACTAAGTGCAATTATTGTGTTAGAAATGATTTTAATTTCATATTTGGTTTCCTGATGAGGGAACGTCAATTGGAAAAGGAGAAAGATAAATAAAAAAGGTGTGTTAACACTGTTTCCATTTAACAACAATAGGAACATGGATTTCGAAAGGTGATATTAACTGCGAAGTAAATAAAGGATTAGCCTCTATCTGACGAGAGAGAACACCCCTCCCTCCTCTCCCCTTTTTCTCTCCTAGAGCACCCTTCCCCTCCCCTCTCCTCTCCCTTTTCCCTTTCCTTCGCTTCTCACATCCCGTTCCTTTCGTTTTGGTGAAACCCTACTTCCCTCCTCCCCTTTTGTGGGGAGGCTGGTAGGCCTTCCTCTTTGGGCCTTGCGATGGAGGGGGATCGCGACCTCCTTTCTTTCTTGTTGGTTTTTTCGATTGTTTGATGTTGTGTTTGTTCTTTTTGTGTGGTTTAGCTTCTGTTTTTTGAGTTGTTTGCCTCTGATCTTGCTTTCCTTTGGTTTGTTCTTTGGTGAGCTTTTGCGCTTTGTGGCTCTTTGGGTTCTTGTGGCATTTCAGGATTTTAGGGTTTGCGATGGCTTTGTCTCGCACTGCTGAGGAACCCTCTTCTCCTCCTCCGAAGGTTCCTGTCCCGGATCCTTCTTCAAAGCCTTCCTTCGCTTTGGTGGTTTCTGGTCATAATCCCTCCTCTACAGTGTGTTTTACGGAGCTTTCACTACTTGTTCATAAACTGATCGTCTTGGATGGTGTCTCTTACACTTCCTTCTCGGCGGAGGTCTTTGGCCAGGGCTTTAATTTCTCCTCTACTTTGGTGGCCCATTCTTGGGTTCCCTTTCAGGCCATAAGGGACTTCCTCTCCAATAAGCTCAAGATTTCTTCCCCTTTTTCGATTATCTCTCTCTGTCTTCGTTACTAGTTGATTCGTGCCCCTTCTTATTTGGATTTCTGCAAGATCTTTGCCATGGATTTGGTGGTTTTAGAGCATGTGTGTATCTAGTTCATGAAATGGACCCTCTCATAGACACTCCCTGGTGTCTTCTACGCCAGTATGGGTGGGCTTTCCAGGTTTGAATCTTCATCTCCATCCCAACACTTTGTTATTTTTGACTTATCAAATTGGTAACTTGATCTTTGTCGATCCACGCATTGCCCGTGGTTTTCGACTAAGTTATCCGCGTGTTTATGTGGAGATTGATATGCTTTTGTCTCGTCTGGATTTTGATTACATTCAGAATGGGGACATCAAGGTCGAGCACTATGAGAGGCTTCCTCTCTTTTGCTCTCGCTGTTGTCTTTTTGGCCATTCGTTGTTGTAATGTTCTGCTCATAATTTTTTTGAAAACCCTCTTGGTAAGGGGGGTAAGGCTTCTAATGCTTCTCAGATCCCTTCCCAGGTTGATTGTTCTCATCCTTCTAGAGATGCCTCCCCTTCCAATACTGGCGTGAAGTGCCCATAGCCTGATGTGGAAGGCGATCCTCCTCATAACCCCTCTGATCTGACTCAACTTCCAACGGGGGAGTTGGGCAAGGCTGTTTGTATTGAGACTCCGATTTGTAATAATCCTTCTTCTCTGGGGGGTTCTCAGTCTTCTCAATCCCCATTCTTCTTCGCTGGACAAGCCTTTTAAGAAGCTCAAGTTGTGCCATCGTCGTCGACATCAAACCATCTAACGTCTTCCAGGTACGGGGAATAGGGTCTTGGAGGTTCATCCTCAAGATTCCTTGCTCCCCGCTCAGGTGACCTCCTCCCATCTTCCTATGGTTGATGATGATTTGCCTGCTGAGGTTTCTCTTGATCTGTCTTAGTTTCGCTTCTATTGAGAATACTTGCACTGATGTCGGTTTTCCGCTTAACTTGACTAATGCCTCCACTGATAAAATCTGGATTAAAAAAGGCCCCTCGAATTCAATTTTCTCCGATGATTTTTATCATTCCAACGATTCCTCAAACACCTTTTGTTCTTAAGATTTCAGTTCTTTGAAGAATCTGGAAAGTTCTGCGACTTTGGAAACTATTTATTGATGCAATTTTCAAAATACTTTTAAGCTTCATAGTTTTGATGGCAAATGTTTGGTTGGAAATAATCTTAATGGTGAGCTTACCTGGGGTATTTATCTTCCCTGTCCTACCCCTCCTCTTGACCTTGACCTCCTCTGATTTCGAAAATCTTATAGGAGGGTGGGACCAGGGAATCGAGCAATGATGGTAATAACGGTTTTACTTCTTCTGGAAAAACCACCATTCACCATAAATAGCTTAAATTAGTTGGAATCAAGAGATAAATGCTCCTAAATAATCACCTGATGACTGTAATTTTACTCAAATTTGTTTTAAGGAGAGAGCAATAAAACATGGCTAAATCTGCAGTTTTAACAACACATCACGTATGCAGAGTAACCACGGGGTCACCCAGGAGTTAATTAGAGGTCAAATGAGTATTAAAGACCAAGAAGTGGGTTTACACCGATAGAAATAGAGTTTCACGCACTTGGAGAACCCAATCAGTACACAAAACCCTAATTATCACCTCACTTAAATTAAAGAGGTTCTGGTAAGGACAAAATTCATTTAAACCTCCTAAAATTCATATAAAAATATTCTAAAGCATTTACTACCCTTGGTTTGACCATCTGAACATTTTTTTGACCGAGAATAGAGTTTCAGACGGGATTCTACCCTAATTTGGGCTTCTATGCAAATTATCCAGTCAAACATTGTCAAAACTCAAATCCAAGTTAACCATTAGATTCTTTGGGTTTAAATTATGTTAACACCAAAATTTAGGCCCAATTAGAGTCTATCTTGACTTAGTTTGCAATTTGGCCCTTTAAAACTCTATTTCTTACATTTTGCCACTTAGGTTTCAAATTTATTGCAAATGGGTCCCTAAATTCTCTCTGTCTTCTTCATTTTGATCCCTTCCGCCATTGGTGTGAACCCGAGGTCAGCAGCGAGATTCGAGAGAGGTTTTCTCCCTCAAATCAAAACCAAATCTCTCCAAAATTAGAGAGATTAATCCTCAAGCAATTCCCAATCGCTGAAGCCAGATTAAAGACTCCGAGAAGATCTCTAGAGCTCTCAAGAAAATCAAGGGATCTTCCCTGATTGTGCGACCAAATCAAGCCCTCCTGTGTATTTGGGCTCGATCTGGAGCTCTTTAGGGAGGCCTCAATCCCTGACCGTTCTCCTTAGCTCGAAAAAAGGGCACAATACCCTCTTCTTCTCTCCTCCGGCCAAATCACTCTTGGGCTTCGGTGACACCCTCCAATCTCCTTCGTTCGGCCTCCCAACAATCAAATTGGGAGGTTCTCCATCTTCATCTCAGTCCTCTGCACCTCACTAGCCACCGCAGGAGTCTTCTTCCTCTTCGTCGTTGTTGTCTTACCTCGCCACCAACTTCGTCTTCTTTGGCACCGGCCAGCCAATGCCAGCGCCAACCCCTCTATTTCTCCTCTTCTTTCCCTCTAACCTCTTCCTCTCCCTCTCCACTTCATTACTACCTACTTAGACTCTAGGATCGACTGCTGCTTCACCCTCAATGCCTCCGTCTTCCCCTCGTCTGGCACGAGCTCCGGTGATCTCGCACCGGCACCACACACCATGAACACACCACCACCACATCCAAAACACTCCGCACCACCTCACAGTTAAAAGCCTTAACCTAATTAGGGTTATTAACTTCTGAGGCGTCTGGCCGACCACTGCACCTCTCCACCCCACTCTCCGACTCAGGCTAGCCACACCACACCTCCAATCACCAATCCACGACCACCACTACACTTGTCAATGACAGGCGAAGCTTGTAAGCATATCTGACAGGGCCACAAGGCCGTCTTTTCTTCTTCAGGTGTACGCCGGATCGCCGTCGCCGCCACTGCCTTCTCTGACGATCGCCTTCCTCTGATCTTTAAACACCCTGCTGTGACCAGCAAGCTTCATGGTTCAAGTCCCCGAAACCTTCCAGGCCATCAATCGTGCTAGAAAGTTGCAACTACCGCCTCAATTCATCAACTCATCAGCTGTGGTTTGCAAAGGAAACAACGAAGAGGAAGCTCCAGGTACAGTCCCACATTGGGGATGTTAAAGCACGCGAAGTCAAATAAGTGCCCATGCACGCACTCCCTCACGTGCCCTCACCCACGATTTTGCCCGCAGGTCTGGGTCGGATCCGATTACTCGGATACTCGGGTTTGGTTTGGTTTTGAAGGAAGGAAATCTGAGGAGGGGGGAGGGTTTTACACCTTGGGATTCGTGCCCCCTCTCCTGCGCTCAACACTTAGCCATTGAGAGGCCTTTGTGCCTTGTGTTGATTTTGCAGGAGCTTTGGTTCCCTTGAGGTTAAGGCGTTTGAGCCTTTGCCTTGTTGTCTGAGACCTTGAGTTGGTTTTGATATGCCGGTTACTGTAGACACATTTGCATGGATACTTGATTGCATTTACTGTTGACATATTTGAGTTAATTAAAGAGCTTAGACATTAGGGTTAAATCGGTGGTTTAAACTACTATTTTAATCCAAATTTTTTGCACTCTGACTCCTGATTTTATTAAGATATTCATCTGATATACATTGAGCATTATTTTGCTTCTATTGCATATCTTTCTTGATAATTATGATTAGTGAGTAAATTTGCTAATTTACTCCCTGCGAACGACATCGGACTCACTTCTGTTTCCCGAGTTTTATAAATTTAAATGTTGATGCGATTTTTGTCACTATACTACAACGCTTTATGTTAAACAACGATTTTCGCACGTAACATTTTGACACCGTTGCCGTGGAGTAACGTGCATTTCATTCACTAATTACAATTCTAATTTGATAATAACTTGATTTCTTTGATTTGTTGTGATTTTGTAAGGTGAATCACAGGATCGACTGCACAACAACCAGTCTAGGGGCAGGTAATTTCATTCCCTTCCTCTTAAGACCCTCATTTATGGAAAGGATTAAAAGACAAGAATCAATTACGATTAACTCGCATTATTTCATAGAATTAATCATCTGAGTTGCCTGGTTTGGTTTGATCTGATTAGAAATCCCTATCCTGATACTTGCACCTATTAGGGACTTAAGGTACCTAAGGCTATTCACCTTTTTGATTGAGCCCTAGGTGCCAAGTTTGGAAAGAAGAGCCAAATTAGGATTTCCATTCTAGGGTTTTAGGAAAACACACTTGCTTGATTTAAAAGAAAATAGATTTCCCGCATCGTGTATTACGTAAGCCATGGTTGAATTGATTTAATCAAGTGAGCCCTAAAAGCAGGCTCTAACAATCACTTGAATCACTAAAATTTGGGATCTAGTAACCTGTTTGCAAACCACTTAGGGTGATTTTCAGTTCTTTATCTAACTCATCCTAAACTTTAGGGTAGGTTGAAGTTGACCACCTTGTGGGTTAACCAGCCTCCAAATTAGGTCACATATCACAATCAATTTTAAAAGTTCAAGTGAAATTCAAGGCACAAAACTCAGGATTAAAATTGGTAGACTTAGGGGTCAAGCTTGCTCATTCCGATCTACTTGGATTCTCGGCGACAAAGAAGGTTGGGTGGGGGAAACCCTGTAACCCGTGGGGATGTTCTACCGTGTAGGGGTCTTTGCGGGACTCTCCCTTCTGGGCTGCCCAAGTAATTCTCGGGTGACTTCCTGATCTAGAGGTATCACTCACCTCAAACCTCCTTAGTCATCCAAAGATTTTTGGGTGCCTCGATTTGGTCATCACACATTCTATCCCTCATTTGGCTCTTTAGTACATGTTCGGGAGGAGGTCTTAACCCTTGAGGCCTCCATTAGCAGCCCATTCTTGTCAAGGCCAAGCCTTGAACCTTTTGTTTGTGCTACCACCCAACCCGGCTCACATCTCTTCTGACTCATCTGCTTGTGAGCCCTTATCTCCATCATCTGCATCCATGGAGAACCACGAAGAAGAACCTAATCTTCAGAATTAGCTGCAGTGCCTCAATGATCTATTCCAGGCATTCATGAATCCAACACAGCATCCTCGGATGCGAGATCATTAAATCCTATTGTGGTGCCGATCGAACCTAGGGTGCACATCATGGCTGGAGGACCTGACATTGAGCTAAAGTCGAATATGATCAGTGCAATTCCCAAATTCCACGGCACAAACTTTAAAGATCCCTTCCAGCACATCAAGCAACTAAAACATCTGGCACAGACCTTCGGACCTCCTGTTCAAAATCAAAACATCCTGCTCATGAAGATTTCTCCTTCTCCCTTATGGATAAGGTTGCCCACTGGTATTAGACTCTGACCCGTCTGATCAACACATGAGAAGAACTCCAATCTGAATTCCTAAAGAAATTCTTCCCAGTTGGTTAGACAAATGCTTTAAGGCACTAGATCACACACTTCACGCAGAATGCAGAAGAACCACTTATGAGGCATGGGACCACTTTTTGGATCTTACGCAGAAATGCCCCCATCACAGAGTTCCTAAATAGGAACAAGTCCAGTTTTTTACCAAGGTCTCCGTGAGGATATTAGGCTATTTGTCAATGCAATCTGTGGTGGAAACATCATGGGTCAGCATGAAGATACAGTTTGGGAGATTCTCGAGAACATGTGCGAAAACTCTACAAACAATGAATCTATGGGTGTGTTCGACCGAACGACCACTTGTGCATTTACAAACATGCGTGGGGCACACGAGACTTAAGGCCTATCCGCATCCGTCGACTTGGAATTGGTAACTAGTCGCTTGGATAAGGTCTCTATCATTGAGAAGGTGGACTAATTGACTCGACATTTGCAGAGAGCCACTGCCTCACAGTAGAACACGTATGCGTAACCACCCTCAGGTAGGGAGGTTGTGTATAACATTTACCGCCACCCTCACTTGGAGATAGACCCATATCCACCCCCGTTTGATCTTGGGTTCAGAGGAAACTCCAGACCTACCTACTTTAATTGGGGGAACTCTGAACCCTCGTATTCTAACTTCTCTGGAGTTTTTCAGACTTGCGAGCATCTCCATGTCATCCAGAATGATCCATTCTCTAACACCTATAACCCTGGATGGCGCAATCATCCCAACATTGCATCGATAGGTAATAATCAGAACTCAAGACCTTAATTCCAACCCCGACCACAGGCTCCGCACCCATATCAGCCCACTTAGCCTATGCCCAATCTGAATTACCAATCCGGGCCATCAAGGGAAGATCAAATGAATCTAATTCTACAAACCTTGGCTGACATTCAAAAGATCAATGCGGCTATGCAGAAACAACACAAGGACGAGATCACAGAGGATTGAAATTAGCTTGCACAGATGACTAGGTCTCGACAGCCTGGTGCACTCCCATCCCAACCTCTACTAAATCCGAATAACATGTCAAACCAAAGATGCGTTATGAACCCGAATCAGAGCCAAGCTCACTATGTTTATCAGGCCCCTTCTACTCCATCACCCGACGTGGAGGCTTCGACATCATATTCGGGATATCAGCAACAACCATCTCTTTTGCCGACTCCCAACCAGAACCAGGCAAGCCTTAATTCGGTTACCACCCATAATGGCAAATCAACTCAGGATCCACCTTATCCTAGCCACTCTAAGCTTGGTAGTTCAGAGTCTAACCCTAGGATGGTTATCCAGGACACTCCTATCTCAGATCCAGAGCCTAAACAAATCCTAGAGGAACCTACTAAGGTTCCATATCTCGAGGCCTTGACCAAAGGAAAGAGGAAACCCAAACCCATGGCATTTAAGGAAGTCTTGGTCAAGCTCTTTGAGCAAGTGTAGATAAACATCCCCTTGATGGATGCGATTCGCTACGTACAGGCTTACGCGCAATTTCTGAAGGATTTATGTACATCGAAGCATAAGCCGTGAAACAAAGACGAGAGTCCAATCGTATTGTCTAAGCAAGTCAGCTCAATCATTTTAAACAAACTCTCGAAGAAAGTAGAAGACCCTGGTACCCCTTTGATCTCATGTAAGATCGTGACGTAGAATTCAATCGAGCTTTATTGGATTTAGGAGCCTCCGTAAACCTGATTCCTACATCCCTACTAGATCATTTCGAGGAAATTGAGCTCAAACCGAATGAGGTGACCTTGCAGTTAGTAGACAGATCAATCAAGTCACCTAAAGGAGTTCTTGAGGATGTTCTAGTTAGGATTCAAGATTTCTTTTTCCCGGTGGACTTCATCGTATTAGACATGGATACTCCTAAAAACTTGAGGAACACACCAATCATCTTAGGGAGACCGTTCCTAGCCATAGCTAGGGTAAATATCAATTGTGAAGAGGGCTAGATCGAGTTAAAATTTGAGAACAAGACATTATGGATTGACAACTTTAAGGCTCAGAAAGGAATAAACTGTAGGGCGATCGAAGAAGTATACGGCATCAGTTCTGTGGTTGAGGACTTGATTACAGTGGAAAACTCGATTATCCCCGATCTTTAACCTGAAGAAGATCTTGACCGACATATGGAGAAGCCTAGAGCTGATCCAGACCTATCCATAGCTCCCACCCTATCTTCTGAGGCCCATCTCGAACCCCCACCTGTTGCTGATAACCCAGTACTGGAATTGAAGCCCCTCCTAGATCATCTGAAATGTCTTCCTGGGTTTCAATCAAATGTTTCTTGTGATTATTAATTCCTGACTTACACCTGATCAGGAAATTAAGCTGATTTCTATCCTCTAGCAGCATCGAAGAGCCATCGGATGGACTCTAGATGACCAGATTGGGATAAGTCCCTCTTGTTGCACACATCGTATCTACATTGAAGAGGGCTTACGACCATCTCGAGATGCAAAGACGACTCAATCTGAACTTTCAAGAGGCTGTGAAGAAAGAGATTATCAAGTGGTTAGACGCTGGTATCATCTACTCGATCTCTGACAGCCGCTGAGTGAGCCCCATCGAAGTTGTGCCTAAGCAGGCAGGGCTCACTGATAACTCTACATTTTGTGGTGATAATTCTATTAATTGGGGTTTATCTTAAGGGTAACATGCACAAATAACACATCATAAATGGGCATGGGAGCATTACATGCATTTCACATTGAGATTGCTTATAAATCAATGTTAATGGTCATTTGTACAAGTTCATGTCAAAATAAGCCTCAGATGAGCGACCGGACCACATGGATGGACTCAGATCGACTAATCGAATCCAACAGGCTCGAAATCACTTAAATTTGACATCCGGAGCTCCCTCAACTGGCCCAAGAATTTCTGGTCGTTCATCTGATGATCAACGGCCCACAGGCGGCCACGTGGCAGCATCTGATGCGCCCGCACACATGGCACACCTCGTCATCGCGCTCAGCAATTTTAAGCTGGACGATCCTTCGATCGGACGGTTGAGAACGGCAACCCTTGCCTGCACGCATTCCTCAGCACGCCTTCGCAGCCTCACCATCAGATCCTGACCGTTGGATTTTCATCCAACGGTTCACATGTCCTGCACCCGACCTTGTCGCTGCGACAAACCGAGGCACGTAGCATAGTGGTCCACGCTTCGCCCTCACGTTGAGAGGCGAGGGTTCGAATTATGTCGCGCCTCACTCGACAACCCAGCACGCACCGCGGCTAAATCAAGCTATCCGATCAGCAGCGAACGACGCAGATGGTGGCCACGCGGCGCAGTGGGTGCGCATGAATGCTCACGCGCGCGATAACGCGCAAGGCGCGCTGCACAAGCGCGATCCTCAGCGCATGCTCACGTGAAGTCTCAACTGTCTGATGTTCGATCAGACGGTGCACAATAAATGCACGCGGATCACGGGCGCGGCGCGAGAAGAAGAAAGCGCGTACGCTTGGACCGGCGGGTAGAGGCCTTCAGCGACGTTTTTGGAAGGGGTTCAGCAACGTCCTGAACGTCGCTAATGCTCCTACTTGATTTAGAAACCCCTTCTTCCTATATAAACCTCCTCCAACTACCCATGTAAAGGCATTTAGTATACTTGCAATTCTTCTATCCCACTCCTAGCTTCCCTTAGCACACTTTGTACTCACCGGAGTTGACGAGCCACCGACGGAGCCCTCCACCGCCGTGGCTGCCTCGCCTTCTCCTCTCTCTCTCTCTCTCTCTCTCTCTCTCTCTTTCTCCCTTTACTTTAGCTTTACTTTACTCTTGTTTAAGCATTTAGCTAGTGTTGTATCTGTAAAACTCAAGTTGCATGTTAAATGATGTTTCTTATATAGCTATTGTCTCTCTTTTTACCGGGTTTTTCTTATCTTGATTTGCATGAATGCTGTGATCAAAAGACTTTAACCTTATTCTCTCTCTCTCTCTTACTCTCTTTTCTCTCCCGCGTTTTTTCGTGCACAAGCAAAACCCACAATTTCCGTGACAACTAAGTGACAGAAAAAGCCGATTTCACGTCTCCCTGTGTTCGACACTCGGACTCACATTCGTTTCTACATTTAAAACCAACGTTGCGAATGCGAGC
The DNA here is from genome assembly GCA_037157565.1 of Thalassia testudinum. NCBI lineage: Eukaryota > Viridiplantae > Streptophyta > Magnoliopsida > Alismatales > Hydrocharitaceae > Thalassia > Thalassia testudinum. The sequence goes on along the minus strand of JAZHRO010000067.1, from coordinate 13,769,141 downwards.
TACAATAACCTATTTAGACAAACGTGTTCGGTTCACGTCAGTTTTTGGTGCCGTTGCTGGGGAGGCAACGGATTTATTGTCGCTTTCATTTTGCATCTATACTCACATCGTCTAACTCATTTTCTCCCACTACTTGATTGGTTGCAGGAACTTGATGCCTGGGCGACAAAGGAGTGGGACTCGTGACGGTGGAAATGGAGTGAACGCAGCAAAGACCGGTTGTGAGTATCGCTCTACCTATGGTTATTTGCTTGCCTAAAAAAAAATTTAAAAAAAAATTAAAATCAGAGAAAATCGACGTGGTGAATGATTGCTTGATCCACATCCTAAACTCATCACCCAACAAAAATAAAAAAACACTAACATTCTTAGAGATAATCTCTTTGGAGTTTTCTTTTTCTTTTTGAGGACGTTTGCGAAGCCACCATGACTTAACTTGGGTCGCATCACTCACCTTAAAATCGACTCACTTGGTAGATTGCATGAACAGTAGGGTGAGAACATCAGGATTATTTTCTAGGGCCCCCTCACTCTAAAGGAAATTCACTCTCACCCATTTTGTGTAAAACTTGGCGTGCCTACTTGAAACTTGTTTGAAAACACTAAGGCACTTCAACCCTAAAAGACATTAAAGTAAGGACAAACGTTACAAGACACTATATCTTAAATCTTTACTTGAAAATCATGTCTTGTTAGATGCACACACATTTGAATCGGATAACTAAGAGGCACCACCCCAATCGATGCCTCATCACATGTCTTGAGCACAAGCACTGACCTAAGCCCTCATTAAAACAGAGTAGACGTGCCATAGGCAGGACTGGTTTAAGTCTCAAAGGACATGATTTCGGTTGCTAGGCACTTGGCCTTCATTCTCTTCACAAAATCTGGTGACTAGGCTACGGAAAAGTGTCAAACGACTACTGTTGTGGGGTCTATGGAACCAGCGGTGCAAGCCAAAGGAAGAACCTTCCCCACAATTCCCTCGTAATCAACTTGGCCAGATTAGGCTTGGGAAGGGCGGTTACGTGCCTACAGACTTGATTGTTCCTTTTGAGATTTCTAGGTCCCCTAAGGAATACACTGTAAGGACTAGTCTTGTTTGCTTGTTTGAGCACACATGCTTCTCGCATCTGTCTCTTCGCATCCCTCCCCGTTCTTCTCTAGTGTATGCACGGGAGACGATCACTTCATCTTGAGCTGTTTGTTTTGGGGCGGGAAACCTGGGGGAGACTTGATCTTGCTAAAGATATGGCCGAACCTAGAGTAGATGAGATTGAGGACCAACCTCCACCAGATACGATGGCCATCATCTAGGCCCAAATTAATGCAAACCACCAGCTTCAGCAGCAGCAGATCCACACTATCATGCAAGTCATACACCAGTTGCAGAACCCGCAGGGGAAACCACCACCACCTTTGCAGAACCTGCAGGGACAACGACCACCTGATCCACTACAATTCCAGAACCAACCTAGGCCCCTCCGTGACTTTTACGATCCATCTACTATTCGGATTGAACATCTTAGGGTCCCCGATGGGGGAGATGATTTTGAGCTAAAATATAATGTCCTGAGCCTGATTTAAAGCCACTTTCATGGGAGCTCAAATGAGGATCCTTTCCAACACCTAGAGGACCTTGACCGGATCGCCCGGACTGTCAAGCCTAGGAACATCAACTTAGACATTATTTTGTTTAAGATGTTTCCCTTCTCACTGAGAGACAAAGCATCTCACTGGCTTAAACTTTAGGAAGACCTATCTCAACTTGGGAAGAACTGAGGCATGCATTCTTAAAAAAATTCTTTCTCATAAGAAAGACCAATGCCCTCAAAAGAGCTATTACCACCTTTACACTCCAGGGCGGGGAACAATTCCATGAGGCGTGGGAGAGATTTAACGAATTGTTGAGGAAATGCCTACACCATGAGGTTCCAAGGTGGCAATTGGCCCAGATCTTCTACCACGATCTGGACAGCAACCTTCGGAACTTTGTTGATGCCTCATGTAGAGGAAACTTTCTGAACAAAGACGAGGAAAACACGTTTGAGCTTTTCAAGTCTATGAGCGAAAATTCGCTCAATAATGTCTCCATGGCCCAGTTCAGTTGATCTAGTCAACCCCGTGGTGGGATCTATGAGGTACAAGTAAATTCTGGAATGGTTGACATGGATGTTATTGCTAAGAAGTTGGATCGAGTGGAATTAGTGGATAAGAAGATAGATGAACTATTGAACCAGACCAGGAACCCGTTACAGACTCTCCCTAGCAATGGGAGCTCACAATGTCGGCCTAGTTCAACCACTAAGCCAGATGCACCTTGAACAACCACTGACCATGTTCCGGGGAGGGACTTTTGCTCCTTCAACCCCTGATTATTCTTTTCCCTCCCTCTCGGCACCTTCTATCTTTAAAGATGTCCAGGCTATCAAAGGTTATTCCAAACCTGACCCCTTCTCCAACACCTACAACGCTGGATGACGTAATCAACTAAACTTCGCTTGGACGAACCAGAAACCGAATCAATTTCAGAATTAGCCCAGGCCAAACCATCAGCCCTCCTATCAGCAAGGTCCACCGGTTAGACTCCTAGAATTCGAATAGGGCGGCCCCTCCCCCACAAAACCAAATGGACACCTTGATGAAAATGGTGGCTGACATGAATCAGAAACACCAGGAGGAAATGGCATTCGTGAAGGGGTAGTTGAGCCAGCTGTTGGATTGTAAACAACAGGGATCCCTTCCTTCTCAGCCACAACTGAACCTGCGAAACGTGACTAACAGAGGCCCCAATTCGTAAGGGTTCCAAGGCAATCCCGGGCAGGCCCACATGGTCCAGCCTACTCCACAAACACTCCCTGGGTTTGGTGATTGTTCTTCCTCTTCTTCTCAAGGATCAACCCATGGTCCCAATGCCTCTGCAAATGCGGTGACTGAGAAGCAGCACTAAAACCCATGATCCCAAGTGGTCGACTCCTCCCGTGACCTTACTCCCTGAGATACCCCACTCTGAAGACGAGCAGGAAACACCTAAGGACCTGGAGACTGACCCAGTTCAAATCCAGACACCGTACCTCGAGGCCTTAGAGAAGACGAAGAGAAAGAAAGTGGTTGTGGAAAATGAGGAGCTTTTGGAAATTTTCAAGCAGGTTCAGATCAATATCCCGCTCCTTGAAGCAGTCAAGCCATTTCGACTTATGCTAAGTTCCTAAAGGACACCTGTATGCCGAAGCGTAAGCCACGACCCCAAGCACAAAGGAAGGTTGTGCAAAGGTTGTGCTCTCAGAGCAAGCGATTTCCGTGATATCGAGCAATCTTCCGCTCAAACGAACAGACTCAGGAGCACTCCTGATATCTTGTAATATCGAGGACATGACATTTGATATAGCGCTCCTGGACTTAGCTGCTTCGATCAATCTGATCCCAACAACCCTATATCACCAATTCGGATTTGGAGAATTGACGCCCACACCTGTAACCATCCAATTGGCTGATCGATATGTGAAAACCTCGAAGGGGTTGTCAAGGACGTCATTGTTCGGGTCAAGGACTTCTACTTCCCAGTCGACTTCTTGGTGCTCAACATGGAAGTTCTCGAACAGCTACAAAACGCACCCATTATGCTAGGCAGACCTTTCTTAGCTACGGCTAAGACGAACATCGATTGTGACACGGGATGCATGGAAATCGCCTTCGGAGACAGGAAGATGCAGGTGGATATCTTCAGGGTGACTAAGTCTTTTGATTACGACTGGATTGAAGAGCACGATCTCATGGAGCCTTTAGTTGACAAATACCTCACCCTTAGTTTTGTGTCAGACCATCAAACCCAACCCTGTGACGATTGTTCTGGCTCGTCCCCGTCTGTGCACGCTGACCTCTATAGAACTGATTACCATCAGCAACCACCATTCGAGGAGATTGATGCTGATCAACTCCCGCCTTTCCCCTACCCATTTAGTGTTCCATCCACACCTGAGCTGAAGCCGCTACCCGAAATCTAAAGTACGTCTTCCTTGGACTTGACCAGACCTTCCTGGTGATTATCAACGCCCATCTAACCAATGATCAGGAACTTAGGTTGACCGCGACCCTATCAGAATATCGAGCAGCCATTGGATGGACCATCTCAAATTTGCGAGGAATTTGCCCCACCTATTGCACCCAAAAGATCTATCTGGAAGATGGGGTTCGACCTTCCCGTCAGATGCAGAGACGATTAAATCCGAATATGCGGGAGGTCGTTAAAAAGGAAATCATCAAGTGGCTTGACGCTGACATCATCTACCTAATCTCCGATAGCCCCTGGGTGAGCCCTACTCAAGTGGTCCCCAAGAAAGCCGGGCTCACCATTGTCACTAATGAGCGTGGCGAATCCATCCCCACTCGCACCACTACTGCATGACGGGTATATATTGATTATAGGAAGCTCAATGAGGTGACCAAGAAAGATCATTTCCCTCTGCCATTCATTGACCAGATTCTTGAACGATTGACAGGGCAGAAATATTTTTGCTTCTTAGATGGATACTCAAGATACAACCAAGTCGCAATTACTCCTGAAGATCAAGGGAAGGCCACCTTCACTTGCCCGTATGGCACATTCGTGTTCCGTCGTATGCCATTCGAGTTATGCAACGCACCTGCTACTTTTCAGCGTCGCATGCTAGCCATCTTTTCAGAGATGGTGGGTGAATACCTGGAGGTTATGGATGATTTCTCAGTATTTGGGAACTCATTTGACTATTGTTTGAGCAACTTGGAGAAAATCCTGAAGCGATGTATCGAGGTTAACTTGGTTTTGAGCTGGGAGAAAAGCCATTTCATGGCTCAAGAAGGGATTGTCCTCGAGTACATCGTATTGTATAAGGGCATCGAGGTGGATTGAGCTAAGGTTGATTTGATTTCCAAACTTTCGCCACCTAGCTTGGTCTGACAAATTCGATCTTTCCTAGGATACGTTGGTTTCTATTAAAGGTTCATTAAAGACTTCTCCAAACTCTCTAAACCCTTGACCGATCTTCTAGCCAACAACACCCTGTTTCACATGACACCTGATTGCATCCAGGTTTACAACACCCTTAGGGAATCAGTCTCCATCGCACCTGTGTTACAGCCCCCAGACTAGTTCAAGGATTTTGAAATTATGTGTGATGCATCAGACTTTGCCATTGGTGTAGTCCTGGGACAGACAAGAAAAGAAACTCGTGTGATCTACCACACAAGCAAGACGGATGAGACCCAACGGAACTATACAGTCACAGAGAAAGAGCTGCTCGCTGTAGTTTTTGGACTTAAAAAGTTTTGATCTTACCTCGTAGGATCCCACGTGACCATTTATACGGACCACTCGGCCATCCGGCATTTGTTGGCCAAAAAAGACGCTAAACCCAGGCTCATCAGATGGATCCTGCTCTTGTAGGAATTTATCCTGGAAATTTGCAACAAAGTTGGGTCCAAGAATGTCGTGGCTGATCACCTGTCCAGACTCCACCCGAACCACATTGGGCCCTCCTTGCCCTTGACTGATACCTTTCCTGATGAACAACTTTTGGCTGTGCATGAAAGGAAACTACCCTAGTATGTCGACTTCGTCTACTATTTGGTAGTAGGACAGACCCTGCACCGCTGGTCCAGATAGCAACGGGATAAGTTCTTGGTTGAAGCTAAGTATTATTTCTGAGATGATCCTATGCTTTTTTGCCTCTGTGCCGACCAGATTATTAGGAGGTGTATTCCGGATGAAGAAGTTCAAAGTGTGTTATCCTTTTGTCATGACCAAGCATGTGGCGGCTACTTTTAGGGGAAGAAGACAGCTGCAAAGACTTTGCAGTCCGGATTTTACTGGCCTTCCTTATTCAAGGACGCACACAGCTTTGTGAAGACTTGCTCTCACTGCCAGACTTTAGGGACCATGATTAGAAAAGACATGATGCCCCTCCAGCCCATTTTGATTGTCGAGATCTTCGACGTTTGGGGCATCGATTTCATGGGCCCCTTCCCACCATCCAACGACTTTGAGTACATCTTAGTCTCAGTAGACTGTCTTAAAATGGATTGAAGCTGTCGCCACTCGCAGATGTGACCATAAGGCTATCATGGATTTTGTTAAGCAAAACATATTTTCTCGGTTTGGAATACCGAAGGCCATGATCAGCGATGGTGAAAGTCACTTTATCCATGCCCAATTTCGTGCCCTACTTAGAAAATACAGGGTTACTCATCGCATTGCCACTCCGTATCATTCCCAAACCAATGGGCAGACTGAGGTCTCCAATAGGTAGATTAAGAATATTCTACAAAAGATTGTGAGACCTGATAGGAAGGATTGGTCTATACGACTGGATGATGCCCTGTGGGCATATAGGACCGCTTTTAAGACTCCTATAGGCATGTCGCCGTATCGTCTGGTCTTTAGCAAAGCTTGCCACCTTTCGATCGAATTGGAACATCGGGCTTACTGGGCTGTTAAGCAGTGTAACATGGACTCTCAGTTAGTTGGTGCACAGAGGACGCTCCAACTCTCCGAGTTCGAGGAAATTCGTCAGGATGCATTTGAGAATTGTCGACTTTACAAGGAAAAGATGAAAGCCGTTTACGACCGACTCATTCATAGAAAGACCTTCGAGCCTAACCAGCAAGTTTGACTTTTTGATGCCGACTTAAACTTTTTCTTGGGAAGCTTAGATCCAAGTGGACAGGACCATATTTGGTTGTCAAACCTTTTTCCAATGGGGCATTTGAAATTGCAGATCCGAACACTGGGCGCACCTTCACGGTAAACGGTCAGAAACTAAAGCATTTCCTTACCCAGGTTCCCCCAAAGGAGGTTGTCACTCTAATCAAAGGATGACACGAAGCATCGCCTAGTTGGAGGCAATAAATTCAGTGCTTCTTGGGAGGTAACCCAGAAGATTCAGACAGATTAGGTATATGGTAACACTCAGGTGATTTCTTTCTGTATCCCCTTTTGCATCCATTTATTTGCCAATGAGGACATTGTCTAACTTAAGCGTGGAGGGGTAGTCATTCGCATTATCTGAGTTTATATTATCAGCTTGAATTATATAATAAATAAATTAAAAAAATAAATAAAAAATAAATATATATGTATATATATTAGGAAGGAGAACTTAGGCATTAGGAGCTTGTTAAGAGTGAGAAATAATATGAGAAGAACCTAGACACTTAGATTTTTCAGGCCTTTAGGCTTAATAAGCCCTGGTGTCCACTAAAATACGGATTTAGCCTCGAATTCACGTAACCTTAATTTACTGTAATTCGCCAATAAAGTAGGGTGATAAGGATACGACTTATCAACCCACCCTCTGACTTGGAGGGACTTTTAGTCTAAGCATCTGCATACATTTTTACACTGACTCACTTCTTAGAGATTCTAATAGAAATTGGGTATCTAATGAACCTTCTAAGGTGGTATGACTGGCAAGTTGTTGTGGGTAACTGCCTATTGGCTGGTTGTCCAGAGCCCAACCACAGGGTCACTTTCTTTTTATTGCCTCTAGGTAAATCTGAGATCAGGGAAGCCACCTACTAAACAGCTAAAGAAAAAGAAAAGAGAAAAAAATAGAAAAAGAAAAAAAATAAATAAACCACACTTCAGCGCACGAGTATGGTTGGCAAGTCGTCATGGGTAACAGTCCATTGGCTGGTTGTCCAGAACCCAGCTCACTAAATGCACAAAAAGTCTAAAACACTTAAGGAAGAAGTGGGGAAGTAGAGCAAATCGGGGTGTTATACACTGGAAACACCCTTGTGTTGACCCCAAATAAAATAAAAGTAGGGAGAAAGTTACCAATCAGATAGATACACCTTCAGGCACGCACTTCCTTTTTCGATCACCTAGGGGTGTAGAAATCCGAAATCTGTTCTAATTACCATTGAGTTTACCACAATATTCACACCAAGATGCTTAGCACTAAGAGTCTTTCTTGAGTTTTGGGTGGGTTGGGTAGCCGCAAAAAGTTATCGACATACTCTCAACTCCAAAAATTAAAAAAAAAAAAGAGAAGAGATGAAAAAGAAAAAAAAATATATGTATGCCTTAATGCAAGGATTCGAGCGATTCATATTTTGGCAGACACCCGGGCGCTGTTTAGTCTCTGTAGATTAGGCTCTTAGTATATTTCCTCCTGTTGATAAGTAACAAAATGTCTAAGTAAACAATTCCTGAATTCTGACTGAGAATAATGGGTGGGATGAACCTTGCTAGGGACTAGCAAGGAATGAGCATGGGGATATGATAACTTTACATTTTGTGAAGATAATTCTATCAATTTGGGTTTATCTTAAGGATAACATGCACAAATAACACATCATAAATGGACATGGGAGCGTTACATGTATTGCACATGAGATTGCTTATAAATCAATGTTAATGGCCATTTGTACAAGTTCATGTCAAAACAGGCCTCAGATGAGCGATCGGACAACATGGATGGACTCAGATCGATTAATCAAGTCCAACGGGCTTGAAATCACTCAAATCCGACATTCGGAACTCCTCCAATTGGCCCAAGAATTTCTGGCCGTTGATCTGATGATCAACTGGCCACTGGCGACCACGTGGCAGCATCTGATGCGCCCGCACCTGCAGCACACCTCATCGCGTTAAATAATTTTAAGCCATCCGATCCTTCGATCGGACGGCTGAGAATGCGCAACCCTCGCTCGCACGCATTTCTCACCGCGCACCTTTACAACCTCACCATCAGATCCTGACCATTGGATTTTCATCCAATGGTCGACACACCCCGCATTCGACCTCGTCGCTACGACAAATCGAGGCGCACAGTGCAGCGGTCCATGCCTCGCCCTCGCGTTTAGAGGTGAGGGTTCGAATCGCGTTACGCCTCACTTGATGACCCAGCGCACACCGTGACTAAATGAAGCCGCCCGATTAGCAGCGAATGGCGTGGATGGAGACCACATGGCGCAGTGGATGCGCACGAATGCTCACATGCGCAATAACGCGTGAGGCGTGTGCTCACGTGAAGTCTCAACTGTCCGATCTTCGATTGGATGGTGCACAGCAAATGCACGCGGATCGCGGGAGCGGCGCGAGAAGAAGAACGCGTGCGTGCCTGGACCAGCGAGCGGAGGCCTTCAGAGACTTTTTGGAAGGGGTTTAGTGTCGTTCAGGACGTCGCCAAAGCCCCTACTTAATTTAGAAACCCTTTCTTCCTATATAAACCCCCTCCAACTACCCATGTAAAGGCATTGAATATACTTGCAATTCTTCTACCCCACTCCTAGCTTCCCTTAGCACACTTTGTACTTGTCGGAGTTAACGAGCTGCCGACGGAGCCCTCCTCCACTGTCGTGGCCGCCTCACCTTCTTTCTTTCTCTCTCTCCCTTTACTCTAGCTTTACTTTACTTTTTTTCAAGCATTTAGCTAATATTGTATCTGTAAAACTCAAGTTGTATGTTAAATGATGTTGTTTCTTATATAGCTATTGCACCTCTCTTTGTACCGGGTTTTTCTTATCTTGATTTGCATGAATGTTGTGATCAAAAGACTCTAACCCTACTCTCTCTCTCTCTTTCTCTCTTACTCTCTTTTCTCTCCCATGTTTTTCCGTGTGCAAGCAAAAGTTGCCATTTCTGTGACAACTAAGTGATAGAAAAAGTCGATTTCACGCCTCCCTGTGTTCGACACTCGGATCACATCCGTTTCTACATTTAAAATCAACGTTGTGAACGCGAGCTACGACCTATTTAGAAGAACACGTCTGGCTCACGTCACTCACCGTGATTATGATTGAATCTTGAGAGACCATCCCGACTCGTATTGCGAATGCGTGGAGAGTTTGCATAGACTATTGGAAATTGAATGCCTCCACAAAGAAAGATCATTTCGCACTCCTGTTTATTGATCAGATGCTCTAGAAACTAGCAGAAAATTGATTTTTCTATTTCCTGGATGAGTGCTCCAGATATAATCAGGTGGCAATCCATCCCGAAGATCCAGAAAATGCCACCTTTACTTGCCCCTACAGTACGTATGCATTCCGTAGGACGTCATTTGGGCTATGCAATGCATCCGCTGCCTTTCAGTGGTGTATACTAGCCATATTCTCTAATATGGTAAGTAATTAGCTTGAGGTCTTCATGGATGACTTCTTGGTATTTGGTCAATTTTTCGATGATTGCCTCTTGCAATTGGTCCAAATTCTCTGAAGCTGCATCGAAGTGAACTTGGTTCTCCTGGGAAAAGAGCCACTTCATGGTTCTTGAGGGCATCATACTTGGACACCTTGTCTCTGAGAGAGGTATCCAAGTAGACTGAGCTAAGGTAAATCTAATTTCCCAATTACCTGTGCCTACCGTGGTAAAAGACATCAGATCATTCTTGGAGCACGACAGTTTCTATCGTTGATTCATATATGATTTTTCCAAGATCGCGCACCCCTTGACGAATCCCCTCTCGAAGGACATGCCTTTCGAGATAACGAGTGAGTGCATTTACGCGTTTGAGATCCTACATGATCGATCACCCAAGCACTAATCCTGCAATCTCCTGACTGGTTTCAACCCAACGAGATCATGTACGATGTGTCTGACTACTCAGTAGGAGCAGTGTTGGGTCAGAAAATCGACGGGAAACCGGTAGTCATATATTACGCCAGTAAAACACTAGATGAGGTTCAGTGTAATTACACAATTACGAAGAAAGAGCTGCTGGTCGTAGTATTTGGTTTGGAGAAGTTCAGATCATACCTCCTGGGGTCACACATCATTTACTCGGATCACACTACAGTGAGGCACTTATGAAGGACGCGAAGCCTAGATTAATCCACTAGATCTTACTACTGCAAGAATTCGATTTTGAAATTCGCAACAAGGCAGGAAAGCAGAATGTGGTAGCTGACCATTTGTCTCGCCTTTCTTCTTCGGTCAATGATCTGTCTGGACCTATCACCGAGCACTTTCCAGCTGAGCATCTCTAGGCCATTAATGAACTTCCCTAGTTTGCTGACGTCGTGAACTACTTGGTTATTGGGAAAGTCTCGCCAGATTGGGTGACCTCCCGCCGAGACAAGTCGATTTTCGATGCCAAGTATTATGTCTGCGAAGATCTGTATCTATTTCACATCGGTAATGACCAAGTGATTCGGAGATTCATTCCCGACGAGGTTAATGATGTCATCTCGTTCTGTCATGACCAGGCCTGCGGTGGCCATTACCCTGGACGTAAAATCGCAGCGAAGATCCCCCAATGTGGGTTCTTTTAGCCCACCATGTTCAAAGACGCACAGTCTTATTGTAGGACATGTGCTCGTTGTCAGACCCCCGACAACATGGACCTGTGAGATATGATGCCCTTGAATCTGATCATTGTGTGCGAAATCTTCGACATCTAGGGAATTGATTTCATGGGACCCTTTCTAGGATCTAACGGCTTCGAATACATCTTACTCGTCATTGACTATGTCTCAAAGTGGATCAAAGTTGTCCCCACTAGAACAAATGATCATAAAGTTATTCGGTTCACTCAGGAGAACATCTTTTCCAGATTTAGGGTTCCGAAAGCCATCATTAGCAATGGCGAGTCTCATTTTGCAAATGTGCACTTTCAGTCCCTGATGAAAAAATACGGGGTGTCGCTTTGAATGTCGACTCCTTATCACCCCCAAACTAATGGATTGGCCGAGCTATCGAATAGGGAGATCAAGAGAATCTTTCAGGTCATTGTTTGGCCTAACCAGAAAGATTGGTCTACCCGCCTTTCAAAAGTTTTATAGGCATATAGGATCGTCCATATGACCTAGTTAGGAATGTTTCCCTCTAGACTCATGTACGGGAAGGCATGCCACCTCCTCATAGAAATGGAGCACAAAGCCTACTGGGCAGTACGGAAATCAACCTAGATCTCATGAAGGTTGGAATCTACCACCGGTTGCAAATGAGCAAGATCAAGGAACTACGCAATGATGCGTACAAGAACTCACCTATCCACGAAGAGCGGGTCAAAGCCTTCCATAACAGGCACATTTTGCGGAAATCTTTCCATTGTGGTCAGAAAGTGTTACTCTTTGATGCCAAACTCAAGATCTTCCCAGGAAAACTCAGATCTAGGTGGATTGGACTATTCCTTGTGAGACAAGTTTTTGGAAATGGAGCTATCGAAATCAGCGAACTCAGCAACGAATCAAAACCTTTTGTCGTGAACGGTCAGAGACTCAAATCGTTCTTCGAACTTATCGACTTGAATCTAGCTACAGTATCTCTTGATCTTCATTCTCCTTGAGCTACATTGCACTCAGTTGATGGCGTTAAACTTAGTGCTTAACAGGAGGCAACCCATCATTTTGAAAAACCCGAGACCCTTTTGACCTATCTTTCGTTGAAATCATATTGCACTTTAGGGTTCGTTCGTTAGAACATCCAACTCCACCTTTGATACTTGTATCAGAGCTTGAAATTGTCCGTAACAGTCATCCCAACCCGTCCATCACCTACTTAACCTGTTTTAATGCACGATCTGAACTAAATTCGAGCCCACCTAATTTACAATGGAGATATTGCAAATCTTAGGTATGGGGGGTATTAAAGTGTAAAATGTTGTGAAAATCAATTTATGAAGGGGTTTCAATTGCAACAAAAAAAGGGAGAAGGGGAGAGGGTAATTTGAGCTGAATTGAAAATAATTGAAAGGAGAGAAGGAAAAGAAAAAAAAGGAGCACTCAAAAGAAAGAAATCAAATAGTCATTTGTGGTTGAGGATGGAACTCACCTAACATCTAGGTTAGATCGGATGATGAATTATGACCTGAAAGGCTAAACTTAGGAGATTAGTGACGAGTACTGACCTTAGGTCTCTTAGGCCTGTTTTAGGGCTTAAACACTTACATATTTATCAAGATCTGTATTAGTTCTCAAGAAGTTGAGAAAGTGAGAGGCTGATGTATTAAATCTAAGGCTTAGTGAGTATTTGACCCTGTTGCCTCCCCTTTGGTTTGTGGGACTTGGTAACCTAAGCTCCCAAAATCCACACACCAATTTGGTTCAGTGCGCTTAACGGAAAAATAATGCCAAAAGTATTTTGTTTTGAAAAAGTCATCTTGAAGATCTAGCTTAGGAGTAGCTCGAAGATACAAGTTGATTGGACGAGTTCCCAATGCGGAGAGGCAGAATGAAAAACTCTCCTTGAAGATACATAATAACATATTGTCTCTTCGGTGCTTGTCTCTTAGGATATCTAAATATCCTACCGGGGGCATGTAAGCACCTTGTGCTGGTTCAGATGCCATGGGTGAGATTATCTCGAAATGTTGATTGTCATGGCCTGAATTTCACTACAGAATGCCATGGGCAGCACTATCTCGAAGTGTCGGAAGCTAGGCTTCCGAGAGTTGCCATAGGCGGTGCTATCCCGAAGCATCGAAAGTTAGGGACCCTTCAAGGATTGATGGTAAGGATATGGAATTCAATAGAGACCATGTTTAAGGGCCAATCCGAAGCTGAATTTAGGGAAATATAAAAAGAAAAGAGACAAAACTCTCAAAATAAAAAATCCTTCTTTATCTTTCTCTTATCAAAATGCACCGGTAAACTGAACCTGGACTTGATACATTCTACGCACAGGTCTTTTAACTACTGGGGTCAACGAACCTCTAGGTAGTTTTTGTGGGCCTTAGAGAGCTTCACGGTAGACCTAGGCTGAAGCTGGTCAGGTTTGGATCTTAGCTGGTACTTAAGTACCTCTAGGTCTATTATTGGCATTCTATTCTAATTTCTAGAAAAGTGGCACAATCATTCATTTGAACATCAAAGCATGGTATGAAGATCTAGTTTTTTTCGTAAGATTTTGCTAGGGACTAGCAAAAGTTAGGCATGTGGGTATAATGGTAACGTCATCATTTGCCATAACTAGCATAAATTAGTTGGAATCAAGAGATAAATGCTCCTGAATAATCACCTGAGGAATGTAATTCCACTCAGATCTATTTTGAGGAGAGAGCAATAAAATAGGGTTAAATCTGTAATTTTAACAGCACATCACAAATGTAGAGTAACCACGGGGTCACCTAGGAGTTAATTAGAGGTTAAATGAGCATTAAAGACCAAGAAGTAGGTTCACATTGACGGAAATAAGGTTTCATGCACTTTGATCAGTACATAAAAACTCGATTACCACCTTACTTAAATTAAAGAGGTTCTGGTTAAATTAAAAGTCATCTAAACCTCTTAAAATTCATAGAAAAATATTCTAAAAGGTTTGATACCCTTGGTTTGACCATCTGAACTTATTTTGACTTAGAATAGAGTTTTAGACGGGACTCTACCCTAGTTTGGTCTTTTGTGCAAATTGCCCAGTCAAACGTGCTCAAAACTCAAATCCAAGTTAACATTAGATTCCTTGGGTCCAAATTAGGTTAACATCAAAATTTAGGCTCAATCAAAGTGAATCTTGACCTAGTGTGCAATTTAGCCCTTTAAAACTCCATTTCTTACATTTAGCCTCTCAAGTTTTGAATTTATTGCAAATGGATCCCTAACTTCTCATCGTTTTCTTCATTTTGATCCCTATTGCCATTATTGTGAACCCGAGCTCAACAACGAGATTCGAGGGATAAATTAATCTTCAAGCAATTCCCAATCGCTGAAGCCAGATCAAAGACTCCGGGAAGATCTCTAGAGCTCGGATGAGCTTGAGAAAATCAAGGGATCTTCTTCTATGATTGTGCGACCAAATCAGGCCCTCCCGTGCATTTGAGCTCAATCTAGAGCTCTTTAAGGAGGCCCCGATCCTTGACTGTTCTCCTTAGCTCAAAAAAACAACACATTACCCTCTTCTCTCCTTCGGCCAAACCTCTCTTGAGCTCCGGTGACACTCACCAATCTCCTTCGTCCGGCTTCCCAATAATCGAATTGAGAGGTTCTCCATCTTCGTCTAGGTCCTCCTCTCCTTGTCAGCCACCACAGGACTCTTCTCCCTCTTCGTCGTCGCCATCCTACCTCGCCACCAACTTCGTCTTCTTCGGCGCCAGCCAGCCAACGCTAGCGCCAACACCTCTTTATTTCTCCTCTTCTTTCCCTTTAACATCTTCCTCTCCCTCTCCACTTCATTACTACCTACTAAGATTCTAGGATCGACCGTCGCTTCACCCTCAACGCCTTTGTCTTCCCCATGTCTAGCACGAGCTCTGGCGAGCTCACGTCGGCACCACACACCATCAAACACGCCACCACCACATCCAAAACACTTCACACCACCTTATGGTTAAAAGCCCTAACCTAATTAGGGCTATTAACCTTTGAGACGTTCGGCCGACCACCGCACCTCTCCACCCCACTCTCCGTCTCAGACCGGTCACACCACACCTCCAATCACTAATCCACGACCACCACTGCACTTGTTGACAACCGGCGAAGATTGTGAGCATATCTAACAAGGCCATGTTTTCTTCTTCAGGTGTACGCCGAATCGTCGTCGTCGTCACTGCCTTCTTCGACGTTGATTGCCTTCCTCTAATCTTTAAACACCTTGCTGCAACCAGCAAGCTTTGCGATTCTAGTCCCTAAAGCTTTCCATGCCATCAATCACATGAGAAAGTTGCAGCTACGGCCTCAATTCATCAACTCATCAGCTGCGGTCGCAAAGGAAGCAACGAAGAGGAAGCTACAAGTTTAGTCCCACATCGAGGATGTTAAAGCACGCGACGACAAATAAGTGATTACGTACTCTTAGCCCGTTGCCTTAGAGAGCACGAGGTGAGGTCCCACGCATGCCTCAATGCATCACTCCCCCACACACCCACGATTCTGCCCGTAGGTTTGGGCTAGATCTCATTACCCAGATACCCGAGTCCAGTTTGGTTATGAAGGAAGGAAATTTGAGGAGGGGGGAGGGATTTGACCTTGGGATTCGTGCCCCCTCTCCTGCGCTTAGCACTTAGCCATTGCGAGGCCCTTATGCCTTGTGTTGATTCGGCAGGAGCTTTGGTTCCCTTGAGGTTAAGGTGTCTGAGCCTTTGCCTTATCGTTTGAAGCCTTGAGTTGGTTCTGATATGCTGGTTATTGTAGATACATTTGCATGGATACTTGATTGCATTTACTGTTGACATATTTGAGTTAATTAAAGAGCTTAGACATTAAGGTTAAATCGGTGGTTCAAACCACTTTTAATCCAATTTTTTTGCACTCTGACTCCTGATTTTATTGAGATATTCTTCTGATATACATTGAGCATTATTTTGATTCTATTGCATATCTTTCTCGATAATTATGATTAGTGATTAAATTTTCCAATTTGCTCTTTGCGAATAACCTCAGACTCACCTTTATTTCCTGTGTTTTATAGATTTAAATGTTGCGATTTTTGTCACTATATTTCAACGTTATATTTTAAACACGATTTTCGTACGCAATAGCGATCTCTTGATACTTCGGACATACTTGTTCCTAAGTCCTTTATCCATCATGATTTGGAACATGTGGCACACTCACTGTCTAGGCATAGAGGAGTCCGTGGAGGTTATTCCTTGATGGGTATGACTAGGGTTACCAGAAGTCGATCAAAATCCCAAACTCACTCTGTTTCCTAATGAATTGTCTTTTTTGGAATTGTAGGGGTATCATTAATATTCCTACCCTTAATCAGTTCAAGTCTATGATTTCTTCCAATCATCTTCATCTTATCTTTCTATTGGAGTCTTTTGCTAACTCCCTTGAAATCACTAGAATCATGCAAGAAATTCACTTTGACCATGCTTTAGCCCCCCTTGAATGTCCCAACATCCGATGCCTTTGGAAAGACCCAATCTCCATTTCCACTTTATACTCTTACTCCCAAGCCATAATGGTGGAATGTAGGCAACTTGGTTGTGTGTTTTACATCTCTTTTGCCTATGCTTCTTATGACTTCTATAGTAGGCTCAATCTTTGGAATCACCTTTCTTTAATTATTGCCTCATGCCCCTCCCCCTGGGCTGTTGGTGGGGATTTTAACAATATCCTCTCGCCTTCTTAGTAGAGAGGTGGTCGCCCTTTCTCTAGTTCCCAGGCTCTTCCCTTCCAAAGATTTATTAATGGCTTGACCCTCATTGACTTTCCCTTGGGTGGTAACCAATCGTCTTGTTGTAATGGTAGGCAGGGCTCTTCTTGGATCTACCAGAAATTAGACCGTGTTCTCCTTAATCCAGAGGCCATGGCCCTTGCGCCTCTTGGCCGTTATCTTTCTCGTCGTAATTTCGACCATGCGCCTTTGCTCTTTTGTCTCGCTGCTACTACGATGGACCATCCTAGACCTTTTAGTTTTGAGAACATGTGGTTGACGGATGAGCGACTTCAGGGCTTGGTGGGTGAAATCTAGCACACTCCTACTATCCCTAATTATGATACTATTTCCAAAATCTATTCTAAGCTTCACATTTTGAAAGTCTCAAATCTTGGAACTGATCGATTTTTGGTAATATTAACAAGATGGTCGAAGATCTTGAATCTCGCTATGAAGACTTGGATGCCAAATTATCCCAACATTGGGATGATAATACTGCTACTGAGCTCAATGTCACTTCTATTCTCCTTGATGATGCCCTTACTAAGCTCAATGATTTTTTACTTCAAAAAATTAAAATTAACTAGCTTCATAAAGGGGAAGGTTGCAACAAATTTTTCTTCATTACTATCAAAAAACATTTTGCTAAACGTGCTTGAACATCACTTACTTCTACCATTGGTGAAGGGTCTTGGGATAAAGATGCTACTCTATTGACTTCTTTAAAAATCTGCTCTCGTCTCATGGGAATATTGATGTTAATTCCTTTATTGACATCATTCCCCCCATTCTCTCTAATGACGATTGTACTGAGTTAAATTGCATCCCTATTGAATATGAAAATTTTGACTCCCTCTCGAGTATGCCTTCTAACAAATCTCCGGGTCCTAATGTTTTTAACGTTGAATTCTTCTCCACCTTTTGGGACTTGGTTAAACTTGATGTTGTTGAAGCTATCACCCACCTTTTTGATACTAAACTTACCCTTAGAGCCTTCAACAATACATTCATCTCTTTGGTTCCCAAGATTCCCTTGGCCTGTGGCCTTTTTGATTATCGTCCCATTAGCATCTATAATGTTCTCTATAAGATTGCCTCGGGTATTGTTGTCGATCACCTTTACACCATCCTCCCTAAAATCATCTCCCCCAAGCAGATTGGCTTTATCAAGGGTAGGCCTATCTTCGATCACATTGCTACTACCTTTGAATTAGCCCAACGTGTTGAACGTAAGGTCTTTGGTTCTAATGTTATTATTCAGTTTGATCTTGAAAAAGCCTTTGACATAGTGGATTGGGAAGTCCTCTATAAGATCCTTCGACGTTTTGGTTTCTCCTCTGACATCTCCCTCATCAAAGCTTATATGCAACATGAGGGCTCTTCTGTTCTAGTGGATGGATGCTCCTCGGATTTTTTTCCTGTCTCTTGTGGTTTGAGACAAGGAGATCCAATCCCTCCTTTTTTCTTTGATATCTTCATGGAACCGTTCATTTGCAGTATTAAGGAGCTGGCCTTCCATGGTAAAATCCAACCGTTCTTGGTGAAAAGAGGTGTTGACTCTCCTTTAGCCCCTTTTAATGCAGATGATATCATCATCTTCGTTAACAGCAACCTCTCTTCCATTCGGAATTTAGCCTCCTTTATCAAGGATTTTGAGATTTCTATGGGTCAAATTGTTAGCCTCACCAAGAGCTTCTGCTTTGTGGGTCATCACTTCTCTTCCTGTAAGGATTCTCTCCTTGGGTTTTAGGCTGGGTTCCTTCCCTTTCATTTATCTAGGTTGTCCTATCTTCTCTGGTCGTGCTAAGGTTTCCTATTTTTATCCTATCATTGACAAGATCAGATCCAAGCTTGCAGGTTGGTAGGCCCATCTCCTCTCTTCTGCAGCGAGATTGCTCCTCATTAAACATGTCTCAACTTCCACCCCAATTCATACTTTATTTGCTATCGATGTTCCCAATACCATCATTCGTAAACTTCAAGCTCTCTTTGCTGATTTTTTTTGGGGTTGTTTTGAGAATAAGTCTCACCATCATTGGATTTCTTGGAGCTCCATCACCAGCCCCCTTGAGTATGGTGGTCTGGGTATTCTTGATCTAAGCCTTTTTATTAAGGCCTTGAGAATGAAGAAAGTTTAGAACATCTTCTTTGGGGACTCTCTCTCTCACCACTTTATGAGGGATTTGTTAAGAAACTTGGAGTCTTCTCTCCCTCATCGATCCCACCTGTTGCTGCAAGCTTATAGGGAAATGAAGCCTTTTATTTGGTAGGAGATCCATGAAGGCACTATTGATTTTTGGTATGACCTGTGGATCGGTGATTCTCCCTTTCGTACTTTCTTTCATGATGGCTCTATTCCCCCTCCCATTTCGGTCTAAAGGGCTCTTGCCATGCTTCCCAATCCCCCTTTGCTTCTGTCATTCCTCCTAACATTCTTGATGAGATTTCCAACATCTCCCTTGACTCCTAGGAGGACCTCCCAATCTGGATCCCTGCTTCTTCTGGCATCTTCTCTATGTCTTCTGCTTATCATTTGATGTTCAGAGACTCTCTTAGGAACCCTTCCATTAAGAAT
This sequence comes from Thalassia testudinum, assembly GCA_037157565.1. Classification (NCBI taxonomy): domain Eukaryota; kingdom Viridiplantae; phylum Streptophyta; class Magnoliopsida; order Alismatales; family Hydrocharitaceae; genus Thalassia; species Thalassia testudinum. The sequence goes on along the minus strand of JAZHRO010000067.1, from coordinate 13,749,546 downwards.
ATCCTTTGGAATCTCAAGCTCCCCCTTAGGATCTCCTTGTGTGTTTGGAAACTCCTCAAACTTAGACTTCATACGGATGACAATATTATGAAATTAGGAATCCCTCTGGTCTCTAAATTTCATTGTTTTCCTTCTAACCCTGCTCCTAAGACTCCATTTTTCTGATAGTCACTTGGTCCACAATATTTCTGAATGGGCTTTTAAGCAAAACTACCAGTGATTCATTGATCCTCCTCTCTTCTTTGGCATCATCTTGAATTCCTCTCAAACTCCTCGTATGAAGATTATCAAAGGTTTGATTTGCTTCATTGGGTACAATGTTTGGTGGGTTCGTAATAAGGTCAAGAATGATGATTTCAAATTAGACAACCTTCATCTTTTCCTAAGCAAAAATGGGAGAAATCTTTGGATGGCTGACTCATTGAAATCTTCTAAACCCCCTTGCCTCAATCTTAGTATTTGGTTTCGGCCACTGTTTTGGGTTGGATTATTCGGGATAATCTTGGGAACTTCATCATGGCTGCTTCTGCTAACCTTTCTACTGTTTGTTTGGAGACTGCCCTCATTCAAGCTATCATCTATGCTTTCTCTTGCATTTGTCATGACACTTTTCAAGTAGAAGTGGACTCTGTGTTACTCTATTACTGGTGGTCTGGAAAGCTCCCTGTTGCTTGGCAGGCTCAAAGGCACCTTGCTTCCCTCCGAGCGCTTGCTACTAAAATTCACTCTATCTCTTATGTTCATCCGCTTGTTAATGATGCAACTTCAAAGATTACGAACCTGGGGATAATGTTTGAAAATGCTTGACTTGGTTGGATCAACTTCCGGGATTGCAGGGTTTATCAAGTTGGATAGAATCCAAATGCCTTATATTTTGTCCTTGGTACTCTTTTATTTTTGCTTGTTGGACTAGGCCACGAGTTGTAGTCCTCTTTTTCTTGTATAGGGCAGGTTTGGTGTAGTCCCCCTACCTCTCCTTTTCTTACCTCTAGGGAGTGAGGGATGAATAATATTGACCTTCCTACTTTGTAAAAAAAGAAATAAAAAATCAACTTCCAAGTAAATAAGGCCATGCAGAGTGGAAATAAGCACCTATTATAAAGCATAAGAAAAGAGAAGGTTGCCAAGGGTGTGTATTAATTAATAAGATGCGAGTATCGAAACATAAAATTTGATGTATTTGTAATATGTTGACGTGGTGCATCGACGTAAAATCATCATCAATCATTTTGTATCAGTGTAAAATTATTTCATGATCATTTTTTATCGGTGTAAAATTATCATGAAGCACTTTGTATTGATGCACCATGAATCACTTTGCACCGATGTAAATCATTTGATGACCATTTTACACTGATGTAAAATCACTCAAAATCACTTTATACCGATGTAAAATCACTCAATGACTATTTTCTACTAATATAAAATCATCCAAAATCATTTTATACCAACATAAATCGATATGCCACATAAGCATACTATAAAACATATTGCATGGTAGACTCGTTGATGAGAACCAAACATCTACTAAGTGCACCCTAATTTCTTAATTAGGCTATTTAAGTATGTTTTTATCTCATATTTGGGCTTAACCAAGCCCTCGCACACACACTGGCCCCTGGCCCTCACACACAATGCTCAGAATGCTCAAGTGAATATGCTCAGATGCTCGTGTTTCGGGCGCTCGTGACGACTGAGCGGTAAGATAACTTTTTACCCTTATATCGCTCAGTCCATCCGGCACTAAAGGATGTGGCACTAACTGTACCACAGCTGCACGCTGGATTTCAGGTGCGACAGCGTTGATTTCCAATGTTTGGCCCTCGATTTGAGGGCAAAAAAATATTAGGAAATAAAATTAAATTATAGGATAATAAAGTATTTACATAATACTATACAATTGTACAGTTAATTTAAAGTTTAAATTATATTTACTATATAAATAAATTAACTAAAGTATACTATTTATACATAACTAATTTTAGGTTTTATTCTTTAATTACATATAAATTAGTTATTAAATGGTCTAATTGACCATATACTGAGTTAGTATACATGTTTAAATATTTTATAAATATTTTTATTATATTTTACAAGTTTGATTTTTATTTTATTTACGTTGACTTACTATAATTTCAGACTGCTTTAGTTGTAAATTAGGTTTAAATAATATAAGCAATATAAATATACTTAAATTAGCTTAAATTACTTAAAATACATTAATATACATATGCAGTATAAGTTAACTTAGTTTTAACTTAATCTACTAATTTATTTTAACTTAACCTAATAACTTAACTACTAACTTAATAAATTACTTATTTATTCTATATATATAATTAAATTAAGTTACAGGGTATAATATGTTCATAATTTATATGTAAATATGTAGGTAGAATATTATAACTTAATATGATTATTTATAGAGATTATTAATTTATATATCTATTTAGTACATATAAGTTAGTTTACTTAATAATTAGTTATATAATTTAGTTAGATATAGTATAATCTAACTTAAATACTTAAATTATATAGTATAATATATACATGAGTTATTTATATTATGAATATGTATAATTTACATTATAGGTTAATAAGCTTACTATATAGCTTAAATATATACTTAAATACATATTATACAAAGGATTTTTAGCATTTTTAGGATTTTTTTCACTTTCTATAGCTTTTATATATGTTATGGAGGTAGGAGATGAGAGGAAAAGAAATGGATGAGGAGAAAGAAGTGTTTTTGGCCTTTTTATGTTTGGTTTCTTTTATTAAGTTTCATGGTATACAGAACCATTGATTGGTGAATTCTATCAAATCGGGGGTTCTGATTGACATGAAACTTGGTATGTATTTAAAGAAATATTTAATCTTCAATCAGACAAGTTTATTTTATTTTTTTAGATTTTTTATATGATTTTCATATAAGTCCAGAGTTCACACATTCTAGGCCTTTTAAAGGTTTCCTAAGGTGTCTTAAGGCCTAGAATGGATCCTAAAGAGTCTAAAAGGCAGTAAACTGCCTCAACAGTCTCAGTGTAATGCATAACAAAGATAAAGACATTTAATCACACAAATCAAAGTGGATTTCAATTACTTATACTTAATTGGACAGTAAAGCCTAAAATTTAACTGACAAAAGAGATTTAAAATAGATTACAAGTATTCAACTTTAAAAATGTAATTGAAATCATATGAAAGCTTGTTTACAATCCAAAACACCTTTAATACAAATCGGCTATCTAACAAATCACATCAATGACCTGTCCACCAAGTTATCTAGACAGCCATCTTCTGTTGAAACAACAAAAACACAGCAGTTACAAAATTCAATAAATGCAGCACAGTAGCTACTGTAAATCCATCAGCTGCTACAACCCAAGCTTCATCCCAAATGGCTTAACTGCTGCTGCAGTTAGTCCATCTGAAATTAGGTTAAGTCTGCAACAGAAACAAAGCTGAATCAAACTTGTATCTCCTGATTTAGCCATTTCTAACCCAGATCAGATTCAAGATAGCCTGATCAGGGATTTAAAAGAGCTAATCAGGGAACACTTAGCTGGAATTAAAGGAGGAAATGTAGTCGCTATGGCAGTACTTTACTCTAATTCTGGGATTCAACTACATAGATAAAAATCACTAAATCAACTTCTGACAAGGGTTTTAAATTCACATAAAAGAAAACATGCTCAGATGTTCAGCATAAAACCCAAGTTCCTTGTCACAAATATCACAACCAATTAATTCATAAAAACTGTTAATCTAACTCTTTCTAATGCTATAGACAGCATGTAGAAAGAGTTAGGATCAACACAAGATTTCCAACCACTGAATCCCAAGATATTACACATCTTAAGGGATATTGAGAATCCCTTAAGAGAGAATCAAACTCTTAGAGAAACCAATCAGATTAGAATCCCTAATAAAGCCTCAATCAACGTGGTTGATCTTCCTTGGCTCTACAAGGCATCCACACATTGGAATCCTCAAAAATAACAAATCAGATTATGGCTCTTCTGAGATGAATTCTGACATCAGAATCATCTCAAATTCCCTAACAATCAGTGAATAAAAATCAAAACTCTTCAGTTTGCAAGATCAAAGCATTCAAAACTCAAATGAGTAAAAATCTTTGAAATCTGAATTTGTGAAAAATCTCGCAAACTGATTCACTTTTTAGCTCAGATGAGGGGCTTTTGTGAACAAGATGGAGTGAGTGAGAAACCCCTAATATGATTTTTGACATAAATTTCAGATCTGAAATTAGGTCTTATGAGTGGGTGGATTGCAAAATACAAATCAAGGATAGCAGAAATGGGATGAAAACATGTAGAGGAAGAATAAAATGAACTGTGGTAGGGTGAATTTCTTCCCCTTTGATTTGGGATGATCAGAGGAGGTGAGGGGCAGGGGGGGGGAATTGCTATACTAAAACTACTCTAATGCTAAACTAATCAGAACAGCAATTTAACTACTAGCTCTTCATCTAATTCTACTCTAATGTATCTATCTAATGCTACAACAAATTTAGAAAACTTTAAAATTACTCTAACAGGAAGAATGTGACTTGTGGGTCCTTAGCCGGTGGCTAAGGAGGAAGAAGGGAGGGGGAAAAGCTCCAGCGGAGTGAAAAGTTTGCTAGTGAGACTTCTGGGTCGTCCTTAGGTGCTACGTGGTCCTTAGCGACGAGGAGAGTCGGAGGGAAGTCAGGGATTTCACAGCCGGTGGCTGTGAAATCAGGGCATTGGTGAGTAGAAGAGATTGGAGTGGAGGAATGATCACTAAGAAGGTAGGAGAGAGCGATCTCTTGCGCGTGCGACTACTGAGTTGCTTAAGTAGCAATCTCAGTGGCTCAGATCACCGCGTGGGTGAGGATAGTCGACGAGGGGACCGGTGGCAAGGATAAGAGGAGAGGAGCGCGCGGGCTGCCAAATTAAAAGCTGACCGTAGGATGGGATTTGGGGGATTGGGTGAGCACACGCACCGCTTTGCGCGAAGCTTCAATTGAGATCGAGCCGTAGATCAGGATCAAGGGAAAATGGACGGTCGAGATCCTCCGTGTTCTACGGGCGCACATTGCGTGCGCGGAGGTTGTAGGGTTCTAAAGGAAAAATTGCAGGGAGAGGTCCCTTGCGAAGGGGTAGGACAATTATAGGTGAGCCCATAAGTGGTAGGAAATCATAACTGAATGGCCTTTAAGGGCTTTCAAAGAGGTCCCTGCAGGTTACAAAAAGGTCTAGGAAGGTTTTCTAATGAAGAAAATGTGATACACAAAGGACCTAAATGCAAAATTTATGTTTCAAGGTCTTTATGATGTCCAAATGCCTTCAAGTTTTTATATGTGCTTAATTGAACATTTGAGAAGTTAATTAAACTTTTGATTTGGATTTTTAAACTTGTTTGTGTGTTCAATTAACACTTGGATCACCATTTGACATTTTTCTTAAGAATATCTCGTTTTATGACCTAATTATGCAATTTTAACACAGAATTATAGTTTTAGGTCTTTTTCTTTGATTCCCACACTTAACCCTTTTTATGTGTTAATTTGGTATTGTTTAACCCAGTTTCTAGCTTAACTTTAGCTTTTTAGCTATGATGAGTAGCCACTCATCATACTCTCATGTTTAGGTTTTGCTAGTCCCTTAGCAAACAACTCATTAAAGTGCATAACGATTTAAGTATCAGTAAGGTAAGTGTGATGTGGTATTTTTTCTTCTTTTCATTTTTCTCATGGTGTTTAGTGTTTCAAGATGATCTTTAAGCTGAAAGAATTTTTTCCTGATAAACCAACTGTGTTTATGTCTGGACATTGTGAGAACCTTATTACTGAGGAAGACTGACCAGAACTCAAGACTTAAATGACATAGACTATCTCTCAACTAACAAGGACTCTTGATATTTAAACTTTAAGTCAAATTCTAGGACTTAAGGGGTTTTACAGAGACTCAGAATGCTACGAGGTTATGGCTGTACTTTGTGATAAGTTAGGATTAACTAGGTAAATTCTAAAACTCAATCCCAAGGTTTCACTTTTTAAGTCTAGGTTGGTCCTAGCTTCAGCTCGTGTTTTCAGTTTGACTCTCAATAAACGAGGATTACTCAAGTCCAACTTTTATTGTGTTTGTGGCTCCAAGAATATTTGGTGGAATAACAAGGTATTTGTATTGAACCCTGAAAATATTTTTGGTGGAACTTTTGTATTTACAGACTTGGAGAACATACTTGACTTATTCTAAAGAACTTTCTTTTTAAACTTTTCTTTCTTTTTTTTTCTGTCAATATGTTTCCGACAACTTTATTTAGTAGAGCGCACCTTATTTGGTGGGTGAGTTTTTTAGTGGAAAGAGCTTCTCCTAGACACAAGACTAAAGATTAGGACAAAGATTCTACCTACATGCACAGGTAAGGACTTCACCTTCCCTAATGAAAACTAGTGTTGAATTTTAGATTCACAAGGTCTTTCCTGACACTGTGCAGTGTAAGCCAAGGTTACTTAGACTCCTAAGTTAAAGCAAACCAGCGAATCTTGTATTGGTGACTCAGGTACAAGAATACGTCCTAAAGTTAGGGGAGACTGTGGTATATCTTGTCAAAGCTCAAAGTGTATTAAGCCAAAGCTTGAATAAGTCAAGTTATAGTGGCCCGGAAAGTCAAATCAGTAAAGGTTGAATGTCCATAAACACTTATTCTATTTTTATTTTCAGTTAAAAGATCATAGTTAAACACTTATTTTTTCCTTTCCAGATTCTTCTCTCCTCAGAAATTTCTTTGGAATTCTCCCTTAACAATAAAGTGCATGTCCCTTATTGTATTTTTGGAGTTTTTGTGTTTGTCATTTGTTGAACGACAGACGATTACGCTATCGGAATTAGTTTTGAAAACCTGTCGTTGAAGTTCGAGTAGCGAAGAAATCCGTTCAACAAATAAAATTTATACCGAAAAATCTGTAAAGAAATCCCGGGTTGAACTCAGGAAGGCTACGTCGATCAAAATTTGTAATTATACTTTTTTTGTGTTTTTGTTTACAGAGCAGAATAATCACAAGGAAATCAGTATAGACAAGAAGAGAGAGAATATTCACTTGATATTGCAAAATTTTTTTACAACTAAGAAAGCGAGAAAAGATTACATTAGAAAGAGAGAAATTATTACAACTAAAAAGTAGGAAAATTCTACTCTAGAAAGTAGGAAAAAGAATGTGAGAGAGAAGTTATCCTCATCGACGATCGTTTGGAGGACGAGCCAGATGAGACAACGCCTGGAAGATGAGGAACGGAGCGGGAAGGAGGTCGAAGCAGGAGGAATGGGAACGAGGCAGCATGTTGTCGTTGTCGTGGGATTCGCTTCCGGAACGGGGGCGAAAACTTGGTTTTAGTTCTTGAAGAGCATCTCGGGTGTAGGACAAGCTTTTCTTGAGCTTTGGAGAGGGAGAGAAGAGAAAGAAGGGATGAGAAATCCGTATAGTAGGGGTCTTCTTTTATAGTTGTAAGGAGTGGGGGCATTTTAGACATTACAACTTGAAAAATATTAGTTCAGGGCCTTTAGAGACGGATTTATCCGTCACTAAAGGCCTGAACGTGGTCGACGTGCGCCCGCTCACCTCCGCGCCCTTCAACGCTCGCGCACGTTCGCGCGCGCTCAGCCGTCCGATTAAGAGATCGGTCGACTTAAACTGCCTATGCCTGCGCCGCGCGCTCACGCGTGATCTTGCGTAAGCGCCATGCGTCAGATTGCACGTGGGTGCTATTGGTCGATTAGCGCCGTTGGATCTTCATCGCGTGGCTCCAATCGCGCCGCCGCTCGCAGCGAATGCGGGCTCGAACGCGCACCATCCACCTCCGCAGTGCCTTAACCGTTGTTCTACGTGTGCGGTTGAGGCGCGTTGAGTAATTCGCGCACGGCCGATCTCGGCCGTTGGATCTTCATCCGACGGTTGAGATCAAGCGATGCTTGCGCGTTCAAATGGGGAGAGCGTTGGATGCGTGGTGGTGTGGCGCGCTCTCGGTCGTTGGATGGGCATCCAACGGTTGAGATTTGTCGAGCGGTTGATGAAGAAGAGTTGCGGCCGGTGCTGGGCGGCTATGATGGCGCCATCTAAGCCGTCCATCTTCTGAGTGTGGTAGATGGTGCCACGGGTGTCGAATTGGATCGATTTTTATGCCATTAGGTTGTGATTGTCGATCCATACCCATCCGTGCGGTCAGATTTATCGTCTGAGGTGCGGATTAACACCATCTTGGCCCTTACTCTTTAGGGTTCCTCGGTCTCTATCTGATGCTACGAATGTCCGATTAGGGTGATCTTGGAGTCGTTGAACTCCAATCATCGCCCTGATCATATCCGTATGATTGGATCTTCGATCTGAGGCCCCGATAAAAAGTTGCTCTGTCCCTGACCATAAAAAGGAAACAATTACTATACAATTTATACAACTTGATCTAAATGTATGATTATGTATGTTATACACTATTTATAATGTATGATGCTAATGTAACATTAAGAACATGCATTAATAGAAATTTTAGGTTAATCAAATTAATGCACATCATTTTTTCAAAATTTTTTTCATTATTTTTCAATTTTTTTGGTATTTTTAGATAATACTATATAATATACTATAGGTGTGTCTACAATTGCATTTTAGCTGAATGGTTCACCATTTACACCCCCCATGCTTAGATGTTGCAATATTCTCATTGAATGAATAGGGTGGATGCAAATGCATGCTTTGCTTTTCATTATCCTAGATTGGGTGACGAAAGGAAGTCAGGATGAGGAGATAAAATCTCTATGTGGACGATTTCAACTCTGATACAAGATCAGAGTGGAAAGTCGTGTTAGGAAGTGAAATGCATGACATATATGACAATGAATGTATGCTAAAAATGCAAAGGTAGACACCTAATGCAAATAAAGGTGGAAATAAGAGGTGAAAACAACTATATACAGTCGGTAGCTCAAAATGTAGGAGTGAAATGGTGGAATTGACAAGTCTGAGATCATGTGGCTCAATAAAAGGTTTTAGTCTTTGTCCATTGACGGTGAAAGGTTCAGATTTGTCAATCTCACTGATCTCAACGGCTCCATTATCAATGATTCTCATTATTTTGAAAGGTCCAGTCCATTTGGATCTTAGTTTCCCTAGAAAGAGTTTTAATCTAGAGTCGAAGAGGACTTTTTGACTAGGGTGAAATGATTTCCTATGAATGTGACGGTCATGGAAGGCCTTAAGTTTATCCTTATAAATCCTCGAGCTTTCATAAGATTCATTCCTTGACTCATCTAGCTCGGAAATTTGTAATCTTCTGCGATCATCGGCTTTCTCTAGGTCCAAGTTACACTTTCTGATGGCCCAATAGGTTTTGTGCTCAAGTTCTACGGGAAGATGGTAGTGTTTCCCGTATACAAGTCTAAAAGAAGGCATGCCTAATGGGGTTTTGTGAGCTGTCCTATATGCCGTCAACGCTTCAGAAAGGTGGGAAGATCAATCCTTTCTATCAGGTCGGATGGTGGTCTGTAAAATCTTCTTGATCTCCTGGTTGGACAATTCAGCTAGTCCATTGGTTTGAAGGTGATATGGTGTAGCAATCCTATGTGACACCCCATACTTTTGAAGTATGGACTGAAAATGTGTCTCTAAAGTGAGACCCTCTATCACTAATGATGACTTTTGGTACCCCAAATCTAGAGAAGATAAAATCTTGAACAAACTGTGTCGCAACTCTATAATTGTTAGTCCTCAAGGGGATGGCTTCTATCTATTTGGAAGCATACTCAACTGCTAACAAGATATACTCGAAGCCATAAGATTTCGGAAAAGGTCCCATGAAGTCAATATGCCCTAAATGTCAAAAATTTCGCACACTACGATCGGATTCAAGGGCATCATGTCTCGACGACCAATACTACCGAGAGACTGATAACGTGAACATTCCCTACTATATTCGTGTGCATCTTTGAAGATCGTGAGCTAATAAAAATCGCTTTGCAAAATCTTTGCAGCAGTCTTTTTTCTAGAGAAATGACCACTACACACCTCGTCATGGCAGAACGACAGAATGCTCTCTATCTCCTTATCAGGGACACACTTCCTAAGAATCTGGTCTTTGCAGTGCTTGAAAGGCCATGATTCTTCCCAGTAATAGTGCTTGGCCTTGGATCTGAGTTTGTCTTTTTGATGTTGGACCTAATCAATGGGAAGGATTCCAGAAGCCAGGTAGTTGACAATGTCAGCGTACCAAGGAAGATCAGAATGAATTACCAGCAATTGCTCGTCAGGGAAGTGGTTAGAAAGAGGCAAAGAAGGGGAAATCGCTTCAGAAGGAAGGTGGGATAAATGGTCAGCTACTACATTATGCTTTCTAGCCTTGTCACGAATCTCTAAATCAAATTCCTGCAGAAGCAGGATCCATCTTATCAGACGAGATTTCACATCCTTGGCGAGAAGATGTCGAACTACATTGTGGTCAATGTAGACTATAATGTGGGAACCTAAAAGATAAGGTTTGAATTTTTCCAGTGCAAGTACTACAGCTAGCAATTCTTTTTCTGTGACGGTGTAATTCCTCCGAGCATCATCTAAGGTCTTGCTAACATAATAGATGACTGTGGGTTTCCCGTCCTGTTTTTGACTAAGGACAGCTCCTACTGCATAATCAGAGGCATCACACATGATCTCAAAAGGGTGAGACCAATCCGGAGGTTGCAGTATTGGTGCCTTGGTAACCAGATCACGAAGTGTCGTATAGGCATGAACACAATCGTCAGAGATTTGGAAGTCTACGTCCTTAAGGAGGAGATTGGTGAGAGATCGGGCGATTTTCGAGAAATCCGCTATAAAGCGGCGATAAAAACCAACATGCCCGAGAAAAGATCTAATATGTTTAACCGGTGGAGGTAGTGGTAGTCCAGAAATCAATTTTACCTTCGCACGGTCAACCTCTATTCCTCTCTCCGAGATAAGGTGACCTAATACTAGCCCTTCTGGTACCATGAAATGTGATTTCTCATAGGAAAGTACCAGATTCACATTTATGCATCTTTGCAGGACCTTAGTTAGGTGGTCTAAGCATGCATCAAATGTGCTCTCGAAGACCGAGAAGTCATCCATGAAGACTTCTAAGCAATCACTTGCCAAATCGAAAAAGATTGCAAACATACATCGCTGAAATGGAGCAGGTGCGTTGCACAATCCAAAAGGCATCCTACGAAATGCAAACGTTTCGTAGGGGCAGGTGAACGTCGTTTTTTCCTGATCATTGGGGTGAATTGCCACCTGATTATATCCTGAATAGCCATCCAAAAAGTAGAAAAATCTATTTCCCGCCAGTCTCTCCAGTATCTGATCAATGAAGGGCAATGGTTGAGTTTTCGGTAGTCAATACTTACTCGCCACGAACTAGCAATCCGTGTAGGGATGACTTCTCCAGAATCAGTGGTTATGACAGTAAGTCCAGCCTTCTTAGGCACAACCTGAACTGGACTTACCCATTGGCTGTCAGAAATGGGGAAGATAATTCCGTTATCTAACCACTTAATCATCTCATTTTTCACCATCTCTTGAAGTGTAGGGTTCAATCTACGCTGGGGCTACCTAGTAGGTCTAGATCCTTCTTCAGTGAAAATCCTATGTGTGCAGTAAGAAGGATTAATGCCGGTCAGGTTAGAGAGACTCCATCCTATAGCCTGTCTGTGTGCTCTCAGGACAGATATGAGTTGTGATTCTTGATCAGATGATAAGAAAGGGTTGACAATCACAAGATAGGTCTGATCAGGTCCTAAGAAAACATACCTAAGATAATCAGGGAGAGGTTTGAGCTCAACAGGTACAGGATCAGATGGAGTAGGTGTGGAGATTTCAGGAGATCCTAGAGACACTAATGGAATAGGAGGTAAGTCCTCAATATCTAAAGCTGGTGTCTCAGTGAGAGTCAGGTCAGAATCTAAATAGTGTTGAGGTTCTAAATTTAGTGAGTCAATTAAAGTATCCTCAACCAACCGATCCAAAGAATCCAAAGAACAGATTTCCTCAATTAAATTACATGTCGGTCCTCTTTGGGCCTGAAAAGTATCAATTTTTATTTTATGATCTCCGAACTTCAATTCTATTAGGCCGTCACAATTAATGTTTGCTTGGCCGTAGCCAAGAAAGGTCTTCCTAAAATGATAGGTGCGTTCTGGATATCTTCAGGTACTTCCATGTCCAGGACTATAAAGTCTACAGGAAAGTAAAAATCCTTGACCCGCACTATAACATCTTCCAACACTCCCTGAAGTGTCATAACTGACCTGTCAGCTAATTGCAGGGACACCTCGGTTGACTTCAGATTGCCAACCTCGAAATGTGTCAGTAGAGAGGTTGGGATAAGATTGATGGAAGCACTTAGGTCAAGTAATGCTCTGTTAAATGTGGTGTTACTATCATGTAAGATAGGAGAGGGGTGCCTGGGTTTTTCATCTTAGTTGGGAGGGTACTGGATATAATGGAACTAGCTTGTTCCGAAAGGATGATTGGACTAGTCCCTTTTTGAATCCTTGCTTTACGCTTAGGTGTACATAGGTCTTTTAAAAACTTAGCGTAAAGAGGTATGTGGCGAATTACATCCAACAAGGGGATGTTTATGTGGACTTGCTCAAAGAGCTTAAGCAAATCCTCCTTAGGTGCCACACAGGTCTTTTTCTTTCCTTTCCCCTTCTTCTTTAAAGCCTCTGGAAATGGCACAGAAGTGGTGACAAGAGGATCATTCTTAGGTAAAGGAGAAGCAGGAAACAATGAATCAGATGGAGGAGTGGAGGTAGAAAGCTCAGGAAAAGATGTAGAAGCAGGATTAGGTGGATCTATAGTGCTTCTACCACTCCTAGTAATTATGGCATTTAGTTCAGCCCTAGATGTAGATGGTAGTTCAAAACTAGGTAGCAGAGGTAGTTAGGTTTGTGGATAGGAAGAATTTGGATCAGTGTAGAATTCAATGTCGTGCAAGGGTTGTGAAATGGCATATGCTTGACCTTGGACTGCAGGTCTAGGTTGAACATACCTCTGGGTAGGTATGTTCCTAGGGTTAGGTTGTGCTTGAGATCGGAGTGAATGTGGTTGATGGGATTCCGTCAAGTGTGATAGCTGGGTTCTCATCTCAGCTAATGCCGCGTCCTGTCTCTGCTGCATAGCAATATTCTGTTATTGCATATCAGCGAGAGCCTTCATGATAGACCCCAACTGGTTATCTTGTGTAGGCCCAGGTTGAGAGTATTGGGCGGGCCTAGGTTGGGGTTGCTGGTAGGCACGCGGTGGATATCCATGTGATTGTGGAAGTGGTGCTCAGATCGGGTTTTGCTGTGGTGGTGCAGAAGGTTGTTGAAAAGGAGGTCTCTGTGAATTTCCCGACCACGAGAAATTTGGATGATTATGCCATGCAGGGTTGTAGGTCTGTGCAAATGGATCATTGTGAATGGCTTGGAGCTCCTCCGAAGCTCTAGAAGGTGCAGGGAAGTCAGTGTAGGGAGGAACGATGGTTCCTCCAACTGGTGAAAGATATCTAAATGAAAAGTCCGGTAGTGCAGATTGTGTCACAGAAAGGTTATTCACAGTTTCTCTCCCTATGGGAAACTGGGAAGAAGTGTATTGTGTAGGTGATTGAGAAGGAGGTGATGAAGGTTTCGAGAGAAATTTACATACTTCATCTACTTTCTTCTCGATTAAGCCCATTTTATCCAGCTGACTAGTCACTATTTCTAAGTCTCTGCTGCTGGATTGAGCTTCGTGTACTCTCGTATATGAGTGGGAATGTGAGGACTTTCTATTAATCATGCTCATCGAAGCATTGTTAATAGAGTTCTCAGCCATACCTTCGAAGAGCTCGATGGCTGAGTCCTTGTCTCGACACAGGAAATTGCCTCGACAAGCAGCATCTACAAAATTCCGTGTGTCATCATGGAGCTCATGATAGAAGATCTAGACCTGTTGCCAGCGTGGGACACCATGGTGGACACTTTCTCAGAAGCTCGTGGAATCTCTCCCAAGCCTCGTGCATTTGTTCTCCTGAATTCTATGTAAATGTGGCAATAGCACGCCTTAAGGCGTTAGTGCGGCCTACGGGAAAGTACTTCTTTAGGAACTCATGTTCCAAAGAAGCCCAAGAGTCTATAGGTGTAGTCCATGCAAGTGTTCTAAACCAAAAAGCAGCCTTATCTTTTAATGAAAAGGAGAACATTTTCATGAAAAACATGTGCTGATCATGGCCTTGCGGACCTAGGGTTTGAGTAGGATTTTTCAGCTCTAAATGTTGAAAAGGGTCCTCAGAAGAAAGCCCATGGAAGTGAGGTATAAGTGCAATGATATTCGGCTTTAGTTCAGCAGCACGACCCCCATCAGGATATTGTACTACAGCCAGAGGTTGGGCAACTGCGGGATTATAGTAATCATGTAGTTGACGTCTACGGGGTTGAGGTGATGGCTGAGGGTTTCTAGGTTGAGGCGGTGTTGGGGGTTAGCTAAAAGATTAATAGCTTGAGCAAGCTGTTGCACCTGTTGGGTTAGGGTATTTATTTGTAGTTGTGTTTCAAACAGGTGTTGAAGATGAGGCATAGGTCCTCTCTCGGGGGTGGGTTAGGAAAATTAGGATATGGTGGAGGTTGGAACCTATGGATTGGTGGTGGTGGAGGATGTGCAATAAGATGTGAAAGAAGTTCTTCGAAATCCTCGAATTGTGTTGACTCATTATCATCCTTTTGATGTGTGGAATAGTGAATAGGAGTTTGAGACTCGGGAGGTAAAGGGTTGGAAGTAGAAGGCAAAGAAGTGGATTAGTTGCTTGGGCATCAGCACCCAAGGGGAGTACTAACTCTGGGTTCTGGGATCTCCTACCTTCCATTGAGTTGATTTTTTAAAGCAAGTTTAAAAATCAGTCACAACTAAATGGAAAGTACTAATCTAGTTCAATCTCACAGAAATCAGAAAATCCTAATCAAATCTCGATCAATCAAGAGACCAATTCTAACAAGCAAGTGAGAAGAATCGAATTTTTACCTAGAGGCTGCTACGCAAAATAATATAGTACGTAAATAACTGTTTCAAACAATTGTACGCGTCCTAAAATAGACCTAGGGGAGTGCAAACCTATAAAATCCACTGGGAGTCTGGATAAGACTGGCGTGCGAATCCAGATCATGTGGTTGCAGAAGGAGATGAGGTAGAAACTCGTGTATTGTGATCTTAAGTGATCGTGTTGTGTGCACGATAACAGTCAACACAATGCGGTAAAAATCTCAGTCAAGGTTTCACTCAATTTTAACGTCTCCTTTTGATTTAATTCAAGTGATTATGAGATGAATTCTATGCTGCTCGTCTCGCTTTTTAATTAATTCAATACAAGAGATGGTCTTCTTAGATTTTAAGTCAAATGCAATTATGGCAGGAGTTTGAGAAAGGTAAAGAATGCGTACCTGACTAACAATATTCAATATGCAAATTTGACTTGGAATAAAAATTTAGCAGGTAGAATATGCAATCTAAGATGGATGCCTAAGGATATGCTGCTGCTAGATAAAGATGAGATCTTTTTGAATTTTTTGATTTTATAATTTTTTTGGATTTTGAATAATGCAACAATAAAAAACAAAGAAATAAATCGATACGGAAAATTGTGAACGGAAAACCACGTCGATGAGAGATGAGTTTGAGAGATAGAAAAACAAAGTCCAGAGAGTCCACAGTTATTACAATAATGTGAGAATAGGCTCTCACAACTTATGACTAACAAATAGTCCCAAGTAATATACCTAAGTCTAACTAAACTATGCTATACTACTGCTATACTACTACTCCTACAGCTGCTCTAAGGGGAACACTCCGCCTGGATGTTGGGTCAGAAGTGTAGCGGTTCCACCAGGAAGACGACCTCCTCTTGGAAGATGATGCTACTCCCCCTACTCCTCAAGTGCTGTGGAAAAACAACAAATGATTAGTTAAAGAATTAAAGACAGTATATACAACAAAGAATTAATCAATAAAAGAATAATTATATACAAACAATGAATTTGAATGAATGAAAATAAGAATTATATACAAATGAAGAATTAAAGAGTAATTTTGACGTATAGAGAGTTGCCTCCTCGGCAACGGCGCCAAAAATAATCGTTATCGATAATAATAGAACGCTGGAAATACGGTTTGTATAAAAAAATGTCGTAGTATGTCACAAACACAAACCATTGTCGCATCAATTTTATTTAATTACATAATTTTTATTTGTTTATTCCAGGTTGTTCACTGGGAGACAGTTATTGATTTACGTCATTCTCTAAGTCCAAGCTTATTCTTTAATTCCAAAAATGATTAATTTTATATACAATTAATAATAAATGAATGAATAAATCCATAAAGAATGAATTTAGGGTTTCATTATGTACAAAATGAATTAATGAAAATGCTTACAAAAATCTACTTACAAACAAGCATCAAATAATACATAGACATATTTTATACTATCTATTTGTAAGTTATATTATTAATACTTACATAAATATACATTACTAACTAATATTACATATCATAGTAACTTAACTTAATAAACTAACATATACAGTAACATATATATAAGCTACAGCGACGATATAAACGTCGCTGGACCTCAGAAAAACTATATACAAACTCTAAAGCAAAAATTAGGGTCTATAGAGACACTTATTTTACTTTTAGCGACAGTTTATTCTGTCAGTGAAAATATGTAGTCACTTTTATATATATACTGCTTATACGTATACTTATTATTTACATATACTATCCATACAAATATACGCTATATATTATACATACACATATCTTTTATTTTTCAAGTATCCACTGTGTTCTTCCTTATCTAAGCTGGTTACTCTTTTGTGCTTAATGAGTCATTAGGGCTTTTATTACTTAACAAAAATTTGTTAATTGGCGGGCATGCCTTTCGAGGGATACACAGCACCCGAGGATCGGGTGGGATCAAACCTCTACTAAGCGTATCCTAATTTCTTAATTAGGCCGCTTAAGTATATTTTTATCTCACGTTTGGGCTTAACCAAGCCTTCGCACACACTCCGACCCCTGGCCCTCACACACAATGCTCAGAATGCTCAAGTGAATATGCTCAGATGCTTGTGTTTTTAGGCACCCGACGCTCGTGACGATTGAGCGGTAAGATAACTTTCTACTCTTATACCGCTCAGTCCATCTGACACTAAATGATGTGGCACTAACTATACCACAGCTATGCGCAGGATTTCAGGAGTGGCAGTGTTGATTTTCAATGTTTGGCCCTCGATTTGAGGGCAAAAAATTATTAGAAAATAAAATTAAATTATAGGATAATAAAGTATTTACATATTACTATACAATTGTATAGTTAATTTAAAGTTTAAATTATATTTACTATATAAATAAATTAACTAAAGTTTAATGTTTATACGTAACTAATTTTAGATTTTATTCTTTAATTACGTATAAATTAGTTATTAAGCGGTCTAATTGACCCTGTACTGAGTTAGTATACATGTTTAAGTATTTTATAAACATTTTTATTGTATTTTACAAGTTTGATTTTTATTTTATTTACATTGAATTAGTATAATTTCATATTGCTTTAGTTGTAAATTAGGTTTAAATAATATAAGCAATATAAATATACTTAAATTAGCTTAAATTATTTAAAATACAATAATATACATATGCAGTATAAGTTAACTTAGTTTTAACTTAATCTACTAATTTATTTTAACTTAACCTAATAACTTAACTACTAACTTAATAAATTACTTATTTATTCTGTATCTATAATTAAATTAAGGTACAGGGTTTAATATGTTTATAATTTATATATAAATACGTAGGTGCAATATTATAACTTAATATGAGAAATTATTAATTTATATAGCTATTTAGTACATATAAGTTAGTTTACTTAATAATTTGTTATATAATTTAGTTAGATACAGTATAATCTAACTTAAATACTTAAATTATATACTACACTATATACATGAGTTATTTATATTATAAATATGTATAATTCACATTATAGGTTAATAAGCTTACTATACAGCTTAAATATATTCTTATATACATATTATACAAAAGATTTTTAGTATTTTTAAGGTTTTTTTCACTTTTTATGATTTTTATATATGTTATGGAGGTAGGAGATGAGAGGGAAAGAAATGGATGAGGAGAAAGGTGTTTTTGTTCTTTTTATGTTTGGTTTCTTTTATTAAATTTCATGGTATATAGAACCGTCAACTGGTAAATTCTTCCAAGTTGAGGGTTCTGATTGCCATGAAACTTGGTATGTATGTAAAGAAATACCTTATCTTCAATTAGACAGGTTTATTTTATTTTTGTTGATTTTTTATATGATTTTTATTTAAGTCCAAAGTTTACACATTCTAGGCTTTTTAAAGGTTTCCTAATGTGTGTTAAGGCCTAGAATGGATCCTGAGGAGTGTAAAAGGCAGTAAACTGCCTCAACAGTCTCAGTGTAATGCATAACAAAGATAAAGATATTTAAGCACATAAATCAAAGTGGATTTCAATTACTTATACTTAATTGGACAGTTGGGCTTAAGATTTATCTGATAAAAGATTTAAAATACATTACAAGCATTCACTGACTTTAAAAATGCAATTGAAATCGTATGAAAGCTTGTTTACAATCCAAAACACCTTTAATACAAGTCATCTATCTAACAAATCACATCAAAAACCTATTGTCCACCAAGTTATCCAGACAACCATCTTCTGTTGAAACAGCAGAAACACAGTAGCTACAAAATTCAATAAATGCAGCACAGTAGCTGCTATAAATCCATCAGCTGCTACAACCCAAGCTTCATCCGAGATGGCTTAACTCCTGCTGTAGTTAGTCCATCTGAAATTAGGTTAAGTCTACAGCAGAAACAAAGCTAAATCAAACTTGTATCTCCTGATTTAGCCATTTCTAACCTAGATCAGATTCAAGACAGCCTGATCAGGGATTTAAAAGAGCTAATCAGGAAACACTTAGCTGGAATTAAAGGAGGAAATGTAGCCGTTATGGCAGCACTTTACTCTAATTCTGGGATTCAACTACACAAAGATAAGAATCACTAAATCAACTTCTGACAAGGGTTTTAAATTCACATGAAAGAAAGCATGCTCAGATGTTCAGCATAAAACCAAGTTCCTTGTCACAAATATCACAACCAATTAATTCATAAAAACTGTTAATCTAACTCTTTCTAATGCTATAGACAGCATGTAGAAAGAGTTAGGATCAACACAAGATTTCCAACCACTGAATCCCAAGATATTACACATCTTAAGGGATATTGAGAATCCCTTAAGAGAGAATCAAACTCTCAGAAAAACCAATCAGATTAGAATCCCTAATAAAGCCTCAATCAACATGGTTGATCTTCCTTGGCTCTACAAAGCATCCACACATTGGACTCCTCAAAAATAACAAATCTAGTTATGGCTCTTCTGAGATGAATTCTAACATCAGAATTGTCTCAGATTCCCTGTGAATCAGTGAATAAAAATCAAAACTCTTCAGTTTGCAAGATCAAAGCATTCAAAACCCAAATGAGTAAAAATCTTTGAAATCTGAATTTATGAAAAATCCAGCAAACTGATGTACTTTTTAGTTTAGATTAGGGACTTTTGTGAACAAGATGGAGTGAGTGAGAAGCCCCTAATATGATTTTTGAAGCAAATTTTAGATCTGAAATGGAGACCATTCAGATATGAAATTAGGTCTTATGAGTGGGTGGATTTTGAAATACAAATCAAGGAAAGCAGAAATGAGATGAAAACATGTAGAGGAAGAATAAAATGAACTGTGGTAGGGTGAATTTCTTCCCCTCTGATTTGGGATGATTAGAGGTGGTGAGGGGGGGGGGGGGGGGGGGGGGGGGGAATTGCTACACTAAAACTACTCTAATGCTAAACTAATCAGAACAATAATTTAACTACTAACTCTGCATCTAATTATACTCTAATCTATCTATCTAATGCCACAGCAAATTTAGAAAACTTTTAAACTACTCTAACAGGAAGAATGAGACCTGTAGGTCCTTAGTCGGTTGCTAAGGAGGAAGAAGGGAGGGGGAAAAGCTCCATCGGAGTGAAAAGTCTGCTCGTGAGACTTCTGGGTCGTCCTCAGGTGCTACATGGTCCTTAGCGACGAGGAGAGTCGGAGAGAAGTCGGGGATTTCACAGCCGGTGGCTGTGAAATTAGGGAATTGGTGAGAAGAGACTGGAGTGGAGGAATGATTGCTAAGAAGGTAGGAGAGAGTGATCCTTTGCGTGTGCGACCACTGAGTTGCTTAAGTAACAATCTCAGTGGCTCAGATCATCGCGCGGGTGAGGATAGTTGACGAGGGCACCGGCGGCAAGGATGAGAGGGGAGGAGCGCGCGGGCTGCCAAGTTGAAAACTGACTGTAGGATAGGATCAAGGGGATTGGGTGAGCACACGCACCGCTTCGCGCAAAGCTTCGATTGAAATCAAGCCGCAGATCAAGATCAAGGGAGAATGAACGGTCGAGATCCTCCATGTTCTACGCGCGCACAGTGCACTCGTGGAGGCTGCAGGGTCTAAAGGAAAAATTGCAGGGAGGCCCCTTGCGAAGGGGTAGGACAATTATAGGTGAGCCCATAAGTGGTAGGAAATCATAACTGAATGGTCCTTAAGGGCTTTCAAAGAGGTCCCTGTAGGTTACAAAAAGGTTCGAGAAGGTTTTCTAATGAAGGAAATGTAATGCACAAAGGGCGTAAATGTAAAATCTAAGTTTCAAGGCCTTAATGATGTCAAAATGCCTTCAAGTTTTTATATATGCTTAATTGAGCATTTGAGAAGTTAATTGAAATTTTGATTTGGTCTTTTAAACTTGTTTGTGTGTTCAATTAACACTTGGATTACCATTTACCTTTTTCTCAAGAATATCTCGTTTTATGACCTAATTATGCAATTTTAACATAGAATTAAGGTTTTAGGTCTTTTTCTTTGATTCCCACACTTAGCCCTTTTTATGTGTTAATTTGGTATTGTTTAATCCAGTTTCTAGCTTAACTTTAGCTTTTTAGCTATGATGAGTAGCCACTCATCATCGTCTCCTTTCTATCTTTGGCTTTAAGCTGGGTTCCTTTCCTTTCACTTATCTAGGTTGTCCTATCTTCTCTGGTCGTGCTAAGGTTTCTTGTTTTTATCCTATCATTGACAAGATTAGATCCAAGCTTGCTGGTTGGAAGGCTAATCTCCTCTCTTCTGCTGTGAGATTGCTCCTCATCAAACATGTCTTAACTTCCACCCCAATTCATACTTTATTTGTTATCGATGTTCCCAATGCCATCATTCGTAAACTTCAATCTCTCTTTGCTGATTTTTTCTGGGGTTGTTCTGAGAATAAGTCTCACCATCATTGGATTGCTTGGAGCAACATCACCTACCCCCTTGAGTATGGTGGTCTGGGTATTCTTGATCTAAGCCTTTTTATTAAGGCCTTGAGAATGAAGAGAGTTTAGAACATCTTCTTTGGGGACTCTCTCACCGCTTTATGAGGGATTTGTTAAGAAACTTGGAGTCTTCTCTCTCTCATCGATCCCGCCTGTTGCTGCAAGCTTATAGGGAAATGAAGCCTTTTATTTGGTAGGAGATCCATGAAGGCACTATTGATTTTTGGTGTGACCTGTGGATCGGTGCTTCTCCCTTTTGTACTTTCTTTCCTGATGGCTCTATTCCCCCTCCCATTTCGGTCCAAAGGGCTCTTGCCATGCTTCCCAATCCCCCTTTGCTTCTGTCATTCCTAACATTCTTGATGAGATTTCCAACATCTCCCTTGACTCCCAGGAGGACCTCCCAATCTGGATCCCTGCTTCTTCTGGCATCTTCTCTATGTCTTTCGCTTATCATTTGATGTTCTGAGACTCTCCTAGGAACTCTTCCATTAAGAATATCCTTTGGAATCTCAAGCTCCCCCTTAAGATCTCCTTGTGTGTTTGGAAACTCCTCAAACTTAGACTTCATACGGATGACAATATTATGAAATTAGGAATCCCTTTGGTCTCTAAATTTCATTGTTGTCCTTCTAACCCTGCTCCTAAGACTCTCCGTCTTTTTTCTGATAGTCACTTGGTCCAAAATATTTCGGAATGGGCTTTTAAGCAAAACTACCGGCGATTCATTGATCCTCCTCTCTTCTTTGACAACATCTCGAATTCCTCTCAAACTCCTCGTATGAAGATTATCAAAGGTTTGATTTGCTTCATTTGGTACAATGTTTGGTGGATTCGTAATAAGGTCAAGAATGATGATTTCAAATTAGCCAACCTTCATCTTTTCCTCAGCAAAAATTGGAGAAATCTTCAGATGGCTGACTGGTTGAAATCTACTAAACCCCCTCGCCTCAGTCTTAGTTGGTTTCGACCACTGTTTTTGGGGTTGGATTATTCGGGATAATCTTGGGAATTTTATCATGGTCGCTTTTGCTAACCATTCTACTATTTATTTGGAGACTACCCAAGCTATCATCCATGCTTTCTCTTGCATCTCTCATGACACTTTCCAGGTAGAAGTGAACCTTGTGTTACTCTATTATTGGTGGTCTGGAAAGTTCCTTGCTGCTTGGCAGGCTCAAAGGCACCTTGCTTCCCTCTGAGTGCTTGCTACTAAAATTCACTCTGTCTCTTATGTTCATCTGCTTGTTAATGATGCAACTTCAAAGATTGCAAACCTGGGGGGGATAATGTTTGGGAATGCTTCACTCAGTTGGATCAACTTCCTTCCAAGATTGCAGGGCTTATCAAGTTGGATAGAATCCAAATGCCTTATATTTTGCCCTTGTACTCTTATTTTTGCTGCTTGTACTAGGCCACGAGTTGTAGTCCTCTTTTTCTTGTATGGGGTAGGTTTGGTGTAGTCCCCCTGCCTCCCCTTTTTTGGTCTCTTGGGAGTGGGAGATGAATAATATTGGCTTCGGTATTTTGTAAAAAAAGAAAGAAAAAATCAACTTACAAGTAAACAAGGCCACACAGAGTGGAAATGAGCACCTATTATAAAGCATACGGAAAGAGAAGGTTGCTGAGGGTGTGTATTAATTAATAAGATGCGAGTATCAAAAGATAAAATTTGATGTATTTTGTAATATGTTGACGTGGTGCATCAGCGTAAAATCATCATCAATCATTTTGTATCAATGCAAGATCATTCTATGATCATTTTGTATCAGTGTAAAATCACGATGAATCACTTCGCACCAGTGCACCATAAATCACTTTGCACAGGTGTAAATCACTCGATAATCATTTTGCACTGATGTAAAATCATCCAAAATCACTTTACATCGATATAAAATCACTCAACTATTTTTCACTAGTGCAAAATCACTCAAAATCACTTTACATCAGTGTAAATCGATGTGCTATGTAAGCATACTATAAGATACATTGCATGATGCATTTTTATACATTTAAGCTAATTAATAATACCTTAAAGAAGATAGCATCTATGGAGGGCATCTGTTGGAACATATCCCCAGCGACGAAGTCCACGTCTTTGGATTTTGCATCGTTCGTTATTGCATCAACAACGTGCGGCTGACCCAACACCGTGCACTTGACACCGGGGAAAGCTTTTGCTATCGCAGTGGCCGCACCACCATAGCTGCCATCGACATCCACAAGTGAGCCGATCCCACTAAACACGTCGGAACAATCACGTACAACGACATCCATAACCAATCTCGATTCACCCAACATGCCCTCGTTGAACACGCGACCCATCTTGGGGTTCTCAAGGAAACCCCATAACGTCTTCCCATGCTTCAGCTCGAAGGGGTTGGCGACATCCCCCGTAAGCCACTCACTCTGACAGTGCCATGGTGCAAGAAAAGGGAGGGAGCCCATGTAGATTTTAACCATCCCCGAGGGATTGCTTGTGACAAGGATGCGAGAGAAAGGGGTGAGAAGGTAACCCTCTTCCTCTTTTTCCCCATTGGTGGTGGTGAGGAAACCAGTTGCACCAGCAGTCGCATGAGACGGAAGAGATAGGGGAGCTTGCTGGCCTCGAGTGTAGGTATTGCAGCTGTGAATTGCGACCACATTACGGGGCCATCGCCCAGGCGGTCGATGGCATCATGGATACCGAGCTCCAAGGTGCATTTTATGGACATGGTACCTGCTACGTTTAAGGCATGGTGGTAGACTAAGGTTTATGCATGGAGGATCTCACAGACATCATTGGGAGAGGATTAGTTTTCCATTTCTCTTGTAGGTTAGTAGAAGAGGACAACCGTGCGCAAGGGATGAAAAGGGGAGTATTAATGCCTGGAAGGAAGTGGTAACTCCAAGGGCTCTATTTATAAAAAGATCAAGGATAATCATATCCACAAAGATCGAAGATGATAAGCTAGTTGAAATGATCAACCGCATAGCAAATCTCAACCAAATGAAGCTAAGCCATTGGATTTGGAGAAGTGGATAAGGCAGAGGTCAGTCAAACAGTGTGTGATTGGGCTCAGGTCTTAAAGGAGGAAGGGGAGGTACGATTGTCGTTAGGAATGAGTATTGAGTTGGATCGACCCGACGTAGCTTGAGACTCAACCAGATTGAGTCGACTTGACCTTGTTTGAAATTAATTTAGATTGGACTTAGGTTATAGATATAATTCATTAATTAAATGAGTTAGGCCTTGGGCCTAAGTGACCCAGGTTCAACTTGACCCATTGGTCCATTTATGGGGTTGCTTTAAAACCTAGCTTGTTGGCCCAATTACATTAATATATATGATATATATATATATATATATATATTCACACTGTCTGTCAAAATATATATTATATATGCATTATATGTTAAACATTAAATAAACATTGTCTGCTCTTGTTATTTTTTAACCAACAAAATCTTAACTCCTGTGCTCCCTGCAACTGTAAGTTGTAAAATACAATCCTACAATCTCGTTTGAACTAGATATGAGCCATTAACTTCTTGCAACTGAAAAAGTGAACATCCAAATTCGAACTAAATCTGAGCACACAAGATGAGTACTTTTATTTTTTATTGTAAATTTCCTTAATTACATTTGGTTGGATTGTTATATGCTATATATGTTGAATAATGTCTACGAAAACTTTTGGTGACGTTTATTTCACTTGTGGTGACGTTAAATAAACGTCACCTTAGGTCTTTTTATTTTAGTGGTACTATAACTTTAATTCATACATTTATTAGATATCTCGTTATCTTGTTCTGTTTTATATATTGGAAGCTCAAATTATTATAGTCCATAATTTGTCAATCGATGTCTCAAGGCACGAGACAATTTTGTGTAACTTCCTATGGTGCAAGATTGGTATTAGCCACCTTCCTGGCTGCGAAGATGGCTTATACCTATCAAGTCACTACTCTTCGTTACTCTCAGGTCATTGCGGAAACGGGTGGCGGCTACGTCATGTGTAATATGAACACGTATGAGCACTATGTACGCTGAACCACAGATAGCCAACGACCCACCCACCGACCGAGAAAGAAACCACTCTAAGCCTTGAGCCATGCATCCTACTATCCCAGTTAGCCACTAAGCCTAACCAAAGAGTCGTAAGGAGGCCAGCAACTCCCTAAACCTACCCCTTAAAATTAGTCTGAATGACTAAAGGTATAACCAAAATCCGGCGAGTAACGAATTTAAAATTGGCTATCTAATTTTTTTAACTCCCGACAAATCCGTCGTACTGATTATTTAATTATTTTCATATAATTGTATCAATAGTATTCCTTAATTGAGCTATAACTCATCATTTTAAACTATTGATCTAAAAGAGCTTGGATCACATCACTTTAAGATTAACCGTTAATCGACTTTGTTTTCAATTTTTGATCGTGGTTCCAATCAAAGTATTATTTAACCATCACGATGATGTCGATTTTACATAAAGAGAATTCATTTTGTACATGCGATGATAACACCACATCTAAGTTCTTCATATATAATTCATTTAATTCATGAAAATTATCTAATAAATTGTTGTTAATACCTTTTAACTTAGCAATTAAATATAATGAATTGATCATACACATTCCAAGTCAACAACTTGATTTACATCATTCATATCTAATATTCAATTACTTAGGATAGCAAGAAATACATAAACGGGTTCGATCTCAGCAAGAGGCAATAACGCACACTAATGGTAATACATACTAATGAAATCATCATATAGATAACCCACAAAGGGAAGGAATACTCTATCTAACGTCACCGGAAGGTCACGATGACTCCGTAATGCACACTTGTGATCCCCTACCACCACTATGGGGACCCATGTATTCAGCATGTGTTTGAGGAACTAGATTAACGTTAAAATATACAAGAAATATTTTAAACTTTTTGTAGGGGCTTTATTGGAATTTTTATGAAATAATTAATTTTCAAAACTAAATCCGCAATCCCACAACTAGCATGCTCTTACTGCCTCAAACTATGTGCCGCTGACATCACGCTTACGTCAGCGCCACCCCTTTCCCTCCACGCACGCCTGCCTCTTGCATCGTCCCCCTCGCTATCTCTATTTCCCTTTTTTCTTCCTCTCTTTCCCACACTCTTTTTCTCCTCTTCGTGCCCATGCGCTCCCTCACACGTTCGATCTCTCTCTCTCTGATTCTCTCAATCTTCCTCTCTCTATTCCTCGATTTCTTTCCCACTCTATTTCTCGTTACCAACAACAATTTTTACCGCAAAATTAAGATTTTTGTAAAATAGATATTCTTGAAAAGTTTGTGATAAGAGAAATTTAATGACACTAATTTCAATATCTTTTGGACATGTTTTCCAAGGATGATCATGTTTGATCAAAATGTAATTTGTCTAATTTTTGAAACACAAATCTGATTCATATTTGGAAAACATCAATGAATTCATCTTAATATGCTTAAATATGAAATGACTCGAAAATACGAGTCCGGACCTTTACACTATATGCTACAATATAAATTTTAATAGTTGTTAGTTGTGGGATTGTGTGATATATTATAATCACATTACTTAGTATATATTTCATAAAATCTTATTATTTATATTCCCCAATAGATAATTCTCAACAATTTCAACAATAACCTGCCATGAGATTCAAATACACTAATGCTGCATTTGTACGACGGATTTCCCATGGGATCGATATCCCAGTTAAGGGTACATCATGTAGGATAACCCCTACATTGGATTTCATCACATCAACATCACATCTATTAACATATATCCACTCTTAAATTATCTCATCATATCACATCATCAACAGCATATATTAAAATATCACTCTGACACAATAAATTTATTAATATATATTCACTGCATTACATCAATCTATATCTCTCTCGTATCATAATATTTAAATATTATCCACTAATATCATGTCAACATTTCTTTTTTTATTCCACTACTTATCTCAACCCCTCCTACCCCCACACTCAAATACAAACACAACTTATTCCAAACTCATTCTATCATGTGATAAGGATATCCTTTCAGTTACATCAATCTATATATCTCTCGTATCATAATATGTAAATATTATCCACTAATATCATGTCAATATTCCTTTTTTTATTCCACTATTTATCTCAACCCCTCCTACCCCCACGCTTAAATACAAACACAACTTATTCCAAACTCATTCTATCATAAGAGAAGGATATCCTTTCAGTCAACCCAACCTAAAAGTTGAAGTTGTTTGAGGTCCCCACCAATATCAAGGCCAAACCTCCATTAGAGATCTTATGCCAATAGCATGCGTTATCTTGAATTTGGTAAATCCAGCTTCCATGAAGATTTTGTGCCATTCCTCCTCATCCCTCTCTTTCGTTGCAAATGATAGCATCATTGTCATATCGACAAAGAGTTGTGCTTCCGTAGTTGTTGGGTCAACATTGTTGCAATTCAAAATAACTTCTAAGACAATCAGCTTTCCACCATTGACTGGGAGTGCCTCCTTACATTGCTTCAATATCTTGACACAATCTTCATCACTCCAATCATGTAGAACAGTCTGCACAATATTACATGTTTTTCATGAAAATATATATTGTGTTTTATTACCAGAAATGACATTTTTGTTTCCAATACAAAATGCAAATTGTAGGTATCAAAAGTGAAACAACTACTGATGATAGGAGTAGGCTTTCAAGAAAATGGATTACAGAAAATTCTAGCACAATAATGGAAGGTCTTGCTATATTGCAAGCTAGAAACATGTGGTTTGATGCCTATTGCCCTCCACTTTGAAACTTATGCAAGAGCAAAGGATGAGAACATTATTATCCATCTAGCTTATTTGTTAATAATGATAGCAATTTATCCCTCAGTGGGGCCAAATATGCTTGTGAAGGTGAGTAAAAGATTCCACCTTATCAAATATTTGCAAATTTTGCAATCATAAAATTTATGTAGACGTATGCATGGTTGTATCATATCATCTTCATTTGTCCCACGACAACTAGTCATAGAGATATGAATGCCTAACTCATATCCTTGAAAATGACTTGTACTTCTTATCATTGATTTGATCAATTTTTGCATCAGCATTTTCATGCTTTGGAAAATTCTAAATGATTTACTACACTTGCATAATGCACTATTTCCTTCATCAAGCCAACGAATGAGGTAAGATTGCTAGCGGACTATTTTCTTTATCAAACCACTAATGTCAATTGCTAGTTAAACTTGGCTTTCAGAAAAACATAAATACATTGTTAAACTGCAAATTAAAGATACTCCTCAAGCAAGATGCAATGTAGGGAGGTCAGTATGAGGACATGACACCATAATATTAGTGATACAACAAAACAAAATCACAAAGATAGTTGGATCAAATCCCACGGTTATCAAGATTGTATACAATATTAATGATAATCGACCTTGGATTGCTTGCATACTACCTAAGGAAGGGTAGGTTGTAAATACTTATTTGATCGTATCTAAATATGATCAGATTTTGATATTTGTTGGATTTGGATATGGATATAGATTACAATTTCAGAATTTCGTCGGATGTGAATTCAGATATGGTATGTTAATGAAATTTGGATTGGATTTGAATTTGGATTCGGATATCTGAATCCTGTATGTTATTTACTTTTATGTACAATATTCTTTTAAATGTTATAAGATTTAAATAGTTTATTTTTTTTAACAACAATTTCAATGTGGTTTTATTTAAATTATTATTTATTTAATCTTAAAAACTATATTAACCACTAAATATATTTATAGCTAAATTTAAACTCTTAACATTCCTACAATTTTATTGAATATTATCTATACTAGTTAGACTTTATGTTAATATCTAAGTTATATTCATATTTGATTTTTAGTCGAATGGAATTCATTTCTGGTTTTTTTAGGATATAGCAAAAGAAAATTATATCCAATCTATATGCATCCGAATCCAATTCCATATTCGATTTTGGAAAGATAAATACGAATGTGGGAATAGGCATATTCAATCCATATCCAATCTACTTTCATCCCTAATTGTGATCCTACACTATGCTCGTAGAAGTTGTTTCTATTTATTAGACTCTTGCTTATGGTTAGCATAGAGAATGTTTTTGTTTATTTTTTGGCTCTTGCCCGGAAGGAACGAAATGGTAAATGTCTTTGTATTGTGAGCACAGAAAATGTTTCTCTTTGTACTATGGGTGGATTGTATCCTTCATGTGTTTGTATTGTGGAATTTTCTTCTGCATAATGCAACATAAAGTATAAAGTTGGCCGATGCACGAGGAGGAATTAGAAGTGTTAGGAAATTATTTAAAATTTCTTCTCTTGGGAAGCTAGGAAATAACTTGATAAAGAAAATGGTCATCATCACTGAATAATATTGGATTGACACCAGAGACAAAATTGCAAAGAATTGAGGAGGGTCGTCAATTTTTTCCAAGGATGGAGGATATTCTTTAGGGTAGATAATGGTGGGGTATGGTTGTAATCCTTTTTGGAAAATGAAGTTGGGAAGGGGAATTGGGCCTAGTAGACTCAATTGGAGAGTAAGCAATGACATTATGGTAAACAAGGTACTTTTGGGAGTACTATTGCAATGGTGATGTGGAGAGGATAGGAAAGTGAATTTTTTTTATGGAAAAAAGCTAGATTTTAACTACTAAAATAACTTTAGGATCTACAATAACTCAAATTTAGTCAACTTAAATTTTTGTAATTTATAGGTTGACCCAAATCGAAGCATATAGGTATAAAATGGATCAAATGTTGGATTTTGTGTGTCCTGAGAGCCATTCTTATAATGTAACGTAATTACATTTTGCATCTAAATAAAGAATTAAAGTATTTCCAGTAAATGAATTGGATCCCTTAGTATGAATAAGGTGACATACTAAGCTAAGTTGAATAAATCTGATGTGTGCTAATTAGAATACCTAAATAATATAGAGGATTCGATAGCACATCAAGAAACCATCTGATTCAATCAATTATTTTCAGTCTGATTTGGGATGGCAATCTTCTTTGGAGGTCGTCACCTGATTGATGTGTTTGTGCAAGGGCACCACGATCGTTAATTTTAAAGATAACAAAACACTTATATTAAACATTTGCATTTGAAGCCTAAGATTTCAGGTTATTTACAAATGGATACAAGTTTGAAGGTGAAGTGTGAAGAGCTCAAATCCATGGTAGATTGGAGGAGCTCATTGGAGGAGAAGGAGCTTCACGTGAAGCAAGAGCTTAAAGATTAGAAGAATAGGATAGATGTTTATTCTATTTATGTACATTGTATCTTTTGTTATTTGCTCTTTATTTGTGTTTGGATCATTTGTAAAAGAGCCTCAAAGTAGCCTACCTTAAGTCCTAGGATCGCCTACTAAACCCTAGGACACTTAGACAACTCTTAGAGAACTTAGAAAACCAAAGTAGGCATTAGACAACATGATCAGACGTCCAATCTGGAAATCAGATGTCTGATCTTAACTTTTAAGACGTTTGACTATTTGATCAGACATCCAAAAACACTTTGGCTGAAAATCACTTACCGTCTGCCAGATTTAGACGTCCAGCCTTTAGTCAAGACGACTTAGCAGATGTCTGATGACATTGCCAGACGTCTAATTAGTGGAACATTGGCTTAGAAATATAATTGTTGAGGATTGACCCTTAATCTTTTATCAGACGTCCGTAGAGGACCTTAGACATCTGATAAATAGACGTTAGCCCCCGATTGAGCCAAAATCACTTATCATCAGCAATCTAGCTGTTTGTGCCTTGGGAAATCCATTCCAGAAGTAATCTAGGTTTCCAGATGTCCAGACCTAATGCCAAATGTTTGATAAGTCGTCTAACCAACTTACACTAGAACCTTGTTTAAGTCTGATTAAATCAGTAAGGGAACCCATCTAGTATTAGACGTCTAATTTGATTATCAGACATCTTATACTTATTTTCTAGATGTTTAATATTAGATCCAGATATCTGATAACCCTGTCAGAATAATTAATGACTCTGATTTCGGCCCAATCTGCCTTAGGTTTGTTCCCAACGGTTATAGAAGCTTTCCAAAGCCTTTCAAAGCCTTCCTAACCCATCTATAAATAGAGGGGGAGCCCTCCTTTGTTATATACACCAAGATACACTTAGAGACACTAAGAAATACCATTTCCACATCCATTGTGTCCTAGAGAAGAAGATCATCTAGAAGTACTATTGCTCTCTGAGATCCTCTAGCCCACATTAGAGAGCACCACATTTGTTGTGCACCCGTTTTCCTATCATTGCTACGAGAGTGCCATCGTGCCATCGCGTAGATCACGCCTACGCATTTCCATATAAGGGAAGTTCTTTCTTGCCTATAGAAGTTAGTTTTATTCACTTTACTTTGTGGCTTTATATAATATTTTTGTATTTGTCTTTGGTTGGGATTCGCTTTGCGAATTCCCATCTTCTTTGTGAGACTAAATACTCCTTGTGAAGAGGAGGGATTTTGAGGTACGCTATCCTCGTTCAAAGTAGTATAGTTGTAAGAGGTTGAGTCACCCTCATTTAAGTGACTCGTTAGTGGATTTGATCGACTCGGTCGAATGGAAAATCCTAAGTCGAGACTTAGGTGGTGGTTTTAACCCAAGTTTGGGTTTCCACCTAAATATCATTATGTACTTGTGTTTGTTGATTATTTGTGAAATTGTCTATTTATATTTCCGCATTTTTATATATCACGCAAATCTCACTCCTCCCGTAGAAAATTACATTTGGTATCAAAGCAAGTCTCGCAACATCGGAGTAACACATGGGCGAGGATCAAATCATGGAGGAAAGCATCACTGTAACAGGATATGTCAAAGGGCAATCCACTAGCCGTCCTCCCTACTTCGACGGGAGCAACTTTGGATATTGGAAGTTGAGAATGAAGATGTGGCTTCAAGCCACCGAGTTTGAGATATGGGATCGATGTGAGACCCCGTTCACCATCCTGGAGAAACTCAAAGGAGGTTATACGGTGCAGCAAGTATGCGAACTCAACCTCAACGTAAAAGCCATGACTCTCTCTATTGCTCTCTAAGATGGAGGAGTTCAACCGTATCTCAAGGTGTGACACCGCCTTTGAGATTTGGAGAGACCTAGAAATAGCTCATGAAGAATCATGCTCAGAGGAAGGAAAAGAATCCGATAAAGAGACCGCATGCCTTGGTTTCATGGCAATCGTAGATAGCGATAGCAACGACGACAATAATGAGGTAAATTTCGATTTACAAGATGCCTTTGATGAGCTTTATGAAATTAGTAAGTCATTAAAGGTAGAAAATCAAAATATTAAGAAGAATCTTAGTCTTCTAAAATCTGAAAATGAAAGGATAGAAATTCAACTTAAGAATCTAGAAATTAGTTCTAGTCCTAACATTTCTGAAAATGATAATTTATTGCTAGAAAATCATAACCTAATCAATGAAAATAATAGATTGATTAAGGAGAATACTAGCTTTAAAATTAAAATTTCTAGTGTAAAAACTAAGATGTATGTTGTAGAAAAAGAACTTGCATGTGTTATGGAAGATTCTAATAACTTGATGAATAAATTAGAAAATTTCTCTAAAGTTAGCACTAGTTATAAAGGTGAGAAAGGATCTCCTTCAAAGAGACCTGCTAACAAATATGGATCCAAATTGACTTGGATACTGAAGAAAGAATTGGAGTCTTATTTTGTAGGTTTCAAGGAAGATATCAATGTGAAGGATTGGACCTACAAGCTCAAGGATGGTCTACTCAAGCTAGGTGGACCAACGTCAAGACTAGAGGAAAACGAGAAGTTCAACGAGAAGATCAGTGGGTGATCAAACCGTCGCATGTCAACCACTCAATTGGAGATAGGTTCCAATGCTTGGACCTCCAAACTACGAATGAGAGCCCCATCCAATTTGGCATCAACCTCCTTTTGGGCCATTCTATTGTCCATGGTAAGTGAGGTACACCCTTAACCTTATCTTTTCATTTATAGCATCTAGATAAGGGGAGTTTAAAATTGATGAGCTAATTGTCCATCTTTAAGGGGGAGGTTTAAAAATAACATAGCTATGTTACCTTTAGAAGGGGGAGATAATAACATAGCTATCTTGTTTTATGAAAAAGATGAAATTAGAAGAGCATGTCTTAAGGGAGAGTATAGGATAGATGACTAAAAGTTATTAAACCTTTTTCATAATATCAAAAAGGGGAAGAATTTTTGGATTTATATTTATGATTTTGTCATCATAAAAAAGGGAGAGATTGTTAGTGCAAGTGCACCACGATCGTTAATTTTAATGATAACAAAACACTTGTATTTAACATTTGTATTTGAAGTCTAAGATTTTAGGTTATTTGCAAATAGATACAAGTTTGAAGGTGAAGTGTGAAGAGCTCGCGTTCATGGTAAATTGGAGGAGCTTGTTAGAGGAGAAGGAGCTTTGCGTGGAGCGAGAGCTTGAAGATTAGAAGAATACGATAGATGTTTATTTTATTCATGTACATTGTATCTTTTGTTATTCGCTCTTTATTTGTGTTTAGATCACTTGTTAAAGAGCCTCAAAGTAGCCTACCTTAAGTCCTAGGATCGCCTACTAAACCCTAGGATACTTAGACAACTCTTAGAGAGCTTAGAAAATCAAAGTAGGCATCAGACAGCCTGATCAGATGTTCAATCTGGAAATCAGATGTCTGATCTTGACTTTTAAGACGTCTGACTATTTGATCAGACGTCCAAAAACACTTAAGCTGAAAACCACTTACCGTTTGATAGATTTAGACGTCCAGCCTTTAGTCCAGACATCTGATGACATTGCTAGACATCCAATTAGTGGAACATTGGCTTAGAAATATAATTGTTGAGGATTGTCCCTTAATCTTTTATCAGACGTCCGTAGAGGACCTCTGACGTCTGATAAATAGATGTTAGCCCTCGATTTAGCCAAAATCACTTATCATCAGTAATCTAGCCGTTTGTGCCTTGGGAAATCCATTCTCGCAGTAATCTAGGTTTCCAAATGTTCAAACCTAGTGCCAGCTGTCCGATAAGTCGTCTAACCAACTTATACTAGAACCCTATTTAAGTTTGACTAAATCAGTAAGGGAACCTATCTAGTATTAGACGTCTAATTTGATTATCAGACATCTTATACATGTTTTCTAGACGTCTGATATTAGATCCAGACGTCTGATAACCCTGTCAGAATCATTAATGACTCTAATTCCGACCCATTCTACCTTGGGTTTGTTCCCATGGGCTATAGAAGCCTTCCAAGGCCTTCCAAAGCCTTCCTAACCCATCTATAAATAGAGGGGGAGCCCTCCTTTGTTATATACACCAAGATACACTTAGAGACACCAAGAAATATCATTTCCACATCCATTGTGTCCTAGAGAAGAAGATCATCTGGAAGTGCTGTTCTCTCCAAGATCCTCTAGCCCACATTAGAGAGAACCACATTCATTGTGCACTTGCTCTCCCGCCGTTGCTATGAGAGCACCATCGTGCTATCTCTATTCACAATCACATGCATTTAGTGGACCAATAATAGATACACCCACCTTGGTGCTGATAATAGAAAGCTGTTGTTTATGGAAAGGGACAGGAGATACATGATCTTTTGAATGGATCACATAAATATGTTACATAGGGGTATGCAATAGAGTGGAGGTACACGCTCACTTCGAGTATATTGGGAAATGACAATTTCACATTTGGTTGCAGAATTTTGATCAGACCCAATATAAGAAAGAGAAGAAGACAATCCTTTAGGAAAGAATCTGATTTTCGTTTTCGTCCTAATGATACAAAGAGATGTTAGAAATAATATTATCCAATGAGGAATGACGACAGTTGATTGCACAGCAATCATAGGCCTTAACTTGCATGAATTAAGCTAGAACTTAGCTTAACATGAACATTCTGTATGCATACGCATCGTATTCTACATAGTAGTTGATATATGTGTTTTATGTATTAAACTATGTTATTTGAGAGGTATTAATGATGGCAGGTAATCCAAGGCTGCAGATGACCAATCCAACCTTATGGATTTGTTTGGAATAACGACGGGAGTCCAACGCATCCAAGATTGCATCAATCAGACTCCCGTAGCACCCTAGGGGGTCCGCAGAAGAGCAAGAGCCAAGGGGTGAATTGAAGAAGATCTGGACCTCAGATGACAAATCCAACCGCACGGATGGATCCGAATCGACGTTCGCAATCCAACGACGCAGAAATCAACTTAATCGGAGGCCTACATCATCAGATATAAAGAGAAGAAGAACGGACGGCTACAATAGCGCCACATGGCACCATTGCAGCCGCCCCTCGCCGCGCCCCCAACCCCTGAAGGTGCCTCACCTCATAGCGTAGGCCGTTGGATCTTCATCCAACGGCCATGGACGTGCCACATCACCACCCAGAATAGATTAATATAAATATAATTAAGTATATAAGATAAAGGCTTTGTGCAGCTAATTGGCTCGCGCGCGCGCGCACGTATGGCGGGCGGGTGCGGGCAGGCAGGCATGCGCGATTGGGGCACCTAGAGGCGTCCATGTGGCGCGATCGCACGGGTTGTTGCAAGAACCGCCCGTCGGATTTGAATGGCACGATGAAGCACGTGTTAAGCCGTCCAATTGCAAGATCGAACGGCTGAGATGATGAGGTGGGATTTGAAGACGCGAAGAAGTGGTGCGGGCGCGCGGGAGCTATGCAATGCAGATCTGAGGGCGCAGAATGCACCACGTGGCAGCATCAGAGAGAACAAAGGAAAGAAGGATTTGCAAAGCTTATAAAAGGACCTAAGGGCCCCCCCTTGGAAATCAACTCTCTCTTAACTCTCTCTTCTTCTTCTTCCTTCTTCCCTCTCTCTCTCTTCTTCTTCTTCCTGTCTTCTCTGCCTCTGTCTGAAGAATCCGTTGGGCCACCCTGTCGGATTGTCGCTACTTCTCTCAACCTCTCCAAAAGGCCACCATTGTCCACCTGTGGTGCACTTGTTCTATTCCATAAGTAGTTTATATTCATGTTATCATTTAGTTTAGTTTCATGTATGAAATTCATGTTCAAACGCTCTATGTGATATATATATTATGATTCATTATGTCTATTACTTAGTAATTAAATTTAGAATAAGTGCATGAAATCAAAAGCATTTTTCTGCCTCCCTCAAATCGATCGGGACTCCCAGTTTCGTTAATTTTATTTGTCAAGACGTATTTCGTGCTATACTACGATGCATTCATCTTTTACGTGATCTATGCCCCGAACAACAGTCTAATGGGATTAGACCTCAAGATGATATTATCTTTCATGTGCGAAGGATTTGCGGATATTTGAAATGCCTATGAAGGCGTAGTGCCATAAATCCATGAATCATAACGCTTCATTTTGGTATGATAAAACTAATAATGATTTTGATGGGTTCCTACTAGTAAAATAAATCAATTGTAATTTAAAAGGTTAAATTACATTTAATTTGGTGATTAATTGCACATAATTTGATTAGATAGAAAATCTAAGCATTGGATTGCAATTAATTTATGTTTGGATATTAAATCCAAACATCAATTAGTTGGTATAGGTCAATTATATAAATATCAAGTAGGATTTGATCTCCACCCTTAGATGGAGATCCAAGGGTTGCCATCAAATTAGGATTATGGTTGGATCCTTATAAATATCTCCCAAAGGCAGGCCCTCATTCCTCTCTAATCAATTGAAATCAATCAATCTTCCTCCACAACCACTAGAAGAGAGAGTGGTGGCAGCACTCTCAAAAGCCTTAGAGTCAAACTTTTGATCATTGGATCAAAAGTCTAGAGGCCTCTCCAGACATGCAAAAAGCATTCTAGATGTCTGATGAGGAAGGGATCAAGAGTTTGAAATCTGTTCTAGACATTCGATTCTACGTAATCTCTTCTATAAACTCCTGAACACTAGTTCTTAGGCAAGGAAGGAGGATGATCGTTGTTCTCGATTTCCACGAAGGTGTTCGTGGATCTCGTTCATGATTGGACATCCTTGACACGCAAGGTCTCATTCTCCTATCGAAGAGGAGTTCTGGGTGCATTGAAGAAGGCACCGTATGTAGGTGCTGTAATACATCACCTGTGAAGCCATAATCCACTATACTCATGAGATCCGAGAACGATTGGAAATTAATTCCAATCATATGTTTCTGGCATAGTATTTTTGTTTTTGTTACTTGATTTAGTTTTGGCATCGACTCAATCTAAGTTTCAAAATTTTTAAAATACTTCTGCAATGCCACAAGTCAATTTGATCAATCCCTTCACCAAACATGTAAGGATTTGTATTATTCAGGTTCACGAAAGATGCACATAAATAAGGAAAAGTATAGACCTATACCATCCCTTACCTCCAATGACATATATCTACTCATCATACTAAAATAGTGATTGCCGTGAGTGGAATATTGTTTCCCTACTCTCCTTGTCTTTGACCATAATCCAGTAGAGGAGATTGAGGAATACGGAAATGGATATCAAGGAGACTTGGTTAGCCATTGAACAATCTTAACTAAGCATACATAAAATGACTTCTCTATGTCTACCCAAAAGCAATTGAGTAGTCTTCCTTGAATTATTAACTAGATGAGACAAGAAGGCATCCATGGAAAACTAAATAGTTGCCGGGATCTAATTTCCAAATAACTAAGTGAAATTATGTGTTAGAAATGATTTTAATTTCATATTTGGTTTCCTGATGATGATCGACGGCAACGTCAATTGGAAACGGAGAATGTTAAACACCGTTTCCATCTTAACATTAACGGGAACATGAATTTCTAAAGGTGGTGTTAACTGTGAAGCAAATAAAGGATTAACCTGCAGTTTCTCCCTCTGGAGATAACCTGTCTCAAAATTTTTCACCCCATGGCCCCAGAAGACTGTATATCGTAGGCAAATACCCATCTGCTATGCTTGTATTTTATTATCTTAGCAAATGCAGTCATACTATATCAAACTTTAATGGCGGCCACAAGTAAACCCCCCAAGATAGATGCTAGGAAGCAATGCAATTGAGGGAAACTTAAAAATATATTATCCCAGGCCAAAAATGCCAAATTAGCAATCAGATTCACTTTGAGTACAGAAATTCAGATTCAAATTCTTGCAAGATGGTGAATAAGTAGCCATAGAAAGTTGGGAAATTTGGACTGCAGAAAAATGGAGACTAGCGATTTCAGAAAAATGCCAACGATCCCCATTCAGCATATAGACTCCAGCACACAAGCAACTGCATGATTAAACTTCTATTGAGAAAAGCGAAAAGAGACGCAAAAGACTTGTACTCGTCGCAAGTAGAATGTGAAGGCATGCTACCTCAAACTGTTCCAGATTAGCATAAAATCCATCCGCAAGCTTCTTCCAGATGGTGCTAAAATCCATCAGCAAGCTTCTTCCAGATGGTGCTAAAATCCATTGGATGCTCTGTGATCTCGTAATAGTCGGGTAACTGTACACAAACCGAACCCTTCACAACCTTAGGAAGACAGCCAAAGAGCTACATTTGCACTACTCAAAAAGAACCAACCCCTATAAGCCAACATACGACACTAAAACTAGGTAGAACAGAGAAGAATGGACAAGAAAAAGAAAAGGATGAGCCAATAAACATTCAAAGCCAGCTAGTAGACATGATACCGTCTTAAGAGAACCATTTGAATATTGGTAATAGTTTTCATGAATATCATATTAAAAAAAATACTCGGTTTCATTAATTGCTGATGCTAGAATTCGAGAGGTGGTATGCAATTTCAGCCGAAAGGGGAAACAAATAAAATG
The DNA here is from genome assembly GCA_037157565.1 of Thalassia testudinum. Classification (NCBI taxonomy): domain Eukaryota; kingdom Viridiplantae; phylum Streptophyta; class Magnoliopsida; order Alismatales; family Hydrocharitaceae; genus Thalassia; species Thalassia testudinum. The sequence goes on along the minus strand of JAZHRO010000067.1, from coordinate 13,710,225 downwards.
CATGTAAGCCACAAAAAAAGAATAACATAAGACTTGGATGATGAGAGCACAAACTTACCACATAATGCTTTTGCAATACCTTTGGTCCGTCATAACAAGGACTTCCAATTAGCTTTATAAGCACTTCTCCTACAAATACAAATAACTAAATTTCAAAGATGTTCCATAGCAAGGAGAAATTGATGAGTGAAGGAACTTCTTAGCATGACTTGTAGAGGAAAGACTACATACCCCCATCCATTATGTCGAATGCTTGTCAATGGCTTTCGCAGCTTCAAGCAAACCACGAGCAACACCATCCTGTGCCACAGCTTTCTTCAATACCCAATCTGAAACAGGACACGCCAAGAGTTGATTCAAACTGCCCATAGCAGACCAGTGCAAACCACATCTCCATGCAGACCACAACAACACCATCCTGCCTAGCAGTTGATTCAAACTACCCCCAACAGACCAGTGCAAACCACCCTGCTGCTGCTGGATATTGTTCTGGATATGAAACTAATTATGGATATTAGCTAAGGGGGTTTCTAATCATGATGGTAGTTCTATTTGATGCTGGTATGTCTACTCAGGTTGAAAGAAAAAGGATCTAAAATATCTAAAATCAACAACAATTGACTTACTATTGAGACAGTATTTGGAGTTCTATTGTGCCAAGGGAACCTACTTCAAAAACACAATGAACATGCCACAGTAGCAACTTATAAGGAATCTGAAATATCTGAGATCACGAATCAAAAGAACCAGAAATGCAAACTTGGAGACCCTCTCATTGTTAAAAATGAAAAGGTCAACCAAATCTCCTTTTAAAAACAAAAACCTCTTTGGAGAAAATAGAAACCTCTTTGCAAACCAAAAATGCTAGGGAAATCCTCAAAGTCTAAAAAAAAAAACTAAAATAGCATTTGTCTTCAACATGCTGTTGGTGCTAGAGCACCACGATCGTTTATTTTGATGATAACAAAACATGTGTCTTTTAACATTTGTATTTGAGTTCTAGTTTTCAGGTTAAATTGCAAATAGAGACAAGTGTTTAGACGGAATTCGAGCTTGCATCCATGGCGGATTGAAGGAGCTTGATGGAGAACAAAGGAGCTTCGCGAGGAGCGATAGCTTAAAAAAGAAAGGAGATGAAGAATATGATACATTTCCTTTCCTTTGTACTATGTCTTTTTGTTTCTTTTGTTGCTCTTTATTTTTGTTTCTTAGATTCATGTTAAAGAGCCTCAAAGAACCCTTAAAGTAGTCCTAGGAACACCTGCACTACCCTAAGATACTTAGGTTTTCTATAAAGAACTTAGAAAACCAAAATAAGGTTCAGACAGCCTTTTCAGACATCTAATCTGAGTTTCAGATGTCTGATAACAACTTTTAAGACGTCTGACTGTTGACTCAGACGTTCGATTTTTTAGGCTGGACTTAGTTCTATCTGATGAAAACAGACGTCCAGACCTTAGTCCAGACGTCTTAGAAGACGTCTGATGCCTTTGCCAGACGTTTAATAAGTGGACCGTTGGCTTTCGTAACAAACATTGAAGAAATAACCGTTAGCCTCGTATTAGACGTCCGTAGAGGACCCTAGACATCTGATACATGACCATTTTGCCTCGGCTAACCTAAAATCTCTTCTCAGAGATTTCTAGCCGTTGTACTCCCTTGAGAATCCATTTCTGCAGAAAAATAGGTTTCTAAACGTCTAAACCTTATGCCAGACATCCTATGTGTCATCTGATAGACTTTCACTAGAACCCTGTTTCAATCTGATTCAAGTCAGGAAGGAAACCCGCCTAAATTCAGACGTCTGACTTAGTTCCCAGACATGTTAAACGGGTTTTCCAGACGTCTGATGCCAGGACCAGACGTCTGATGACCTTGTCAAAATCATGATTAATTCTGACTTCGGCCTGATTCTCTTAGGCCTTGCACCCAACGACTATGGAAGCCTTCCAAGGCCTTCCAAAGCCTTCCTAGGGCCTCTATAAATAGAGGAGAACCCTTGCCATTCAGAGATACACCAAGCAACATACTTTCCACTCTTTTGTGTCAAAAAGAAAAAGATCAAATAGAAGAAAGCTCTTGCTCTCCAAGTCTTGTTCTACACCTAGAGAGCTTGACTCCTGTTGCGCACCTGCTCTTCCTCCACGATTACGAGAGTGACGAAGCGCTACCGCGTGGTTCACGCACCCGCATCATCATATCGACGCATTTCCACCAAAAGGGAAGTTTCCTAACTCCTATAGAAGCTAGGATTAAATATTTGAGGCTCTATAGGATTGTTGTACTTTAAATTGTCTTTGGTTGGGTATTCCCTTTGTGAATTCCCGTCTCCTTCGCGAGACAAATTCCTTCTTGTGAAGAGAAGGGGCCTTGAGGTACTCTACCCTCGTATAAAGTAGCGTGGTTGTAATTGAGGTTGTACTACCCTCGTTTAAGTAATATGTTAGTGGATTTGATCAACCTGGTTGATTGGAAAATCCTAACTCGAGAGGGTTAGGTGGTGATTTTCACCCGGTTTGGGTTTCCACCTAAAAATATTTTTGCCTATTATATGATTGTTATTTTGTGAGATTGTTATATTTTTAATTCCGCAATTTTTACGTCACGATGATCTCACCCCCTCCGAGTAAGGCAAATTACACATGCTTCTTGCAAGATCACTCATCCATCCAACTTCAAGTCCCATTTTATTGACCCAAGCTTCTAAATGGATTGTTGATATTTTGATGACCCTAAATAAGTAAATTAATGAATAATACAAAATTTACCCTTTTAAAAATAATCTTAAAGGATAGGTGCTTAAATTACGTACCCGTGGAAAAGGTTGAGTGATAGGTGTACCACATTGGATTCCACCTCCATTATAAAAGGGCCTACCTCCCTCCACTTTTTCCCATCTTCCACCCAAGAGCTCCCACCACCTTCTAGAGCTAAGAGCACATCCTTGGAGTTGCCGAGCCGCTGACGAAAGCCTTCCCCACCGCCGTGGCTGCCTCGCCTCTCTCCTTAGCTAGTTTTTAGTTTATTATTTGTGTTTCTTAAGCTTTCGTCTATCATTGTAGTTGTAAAACTGATTCACTCATGCAATAGATTCTTTATTCTGTCATTATGATTTTTGTTTCTTTCGTAGTTATCTATTCTCGCATCGTTATCATGATTCTCTAACCCTATCTCTCTCCTCTCTCTCTCCCCCTATCTCTCTCTCTCTCCCCCTATCTCTCTCTCTTACTCTCTATTCTTTTACAAGCGAAAACAAAATGATGCATTTTTGTGACATTGAAGCGAGTAAACAATTCAAATTTTTGTCTTCCTGAGTTCAACACTCGGACTCACATTCGAAACTTCTATTTAAAATTGACATCGTAAAACGTGATACAATGAACGATTTTACGCAAATGCGTTCGTGACAGTTAGTGACATTGTACCTGGGATGCTAGCCTCTTAAAGCCGACAGGAATTTAGGCTGATGCGCCCACATTTCATTCATTAAAAGCTGACCTCTTAAAGCCAGCAAGAATTCAGGTGGATGTGCCCACATTCCATTCATTAAGAACTGACTTATTAAGGCCTATAGGAATTTAGGCAGATGCACCCACATTCCATTCATTAAAAGCTGACCTCTTAAGGACGGCAAGAATTCAGGCGAATGCGCCCACATTCCATTCATTAAAAGCTGCTAAAATGACATCCTACACATCTGACTAGATCCCTGTTTAGATCCAGTGATTTCTAGGGAAACCTCCCATCAAGATCAGATGTAAGACTAGATGTCTGATAATCTAATAGTCGTCTGATAACTGTGTCAGACTCATTTATAATTTTGAGTTTGGCCCAATCTTTTGTGCAATCACCTCTAATGGCTATAAAGGGTTTCCCAAGCCTTCTTGACCATTCCTAACACCCCTATAAATAGAGGAGCACCTCCCCTTGGCCAAAATACACCCATGATAGAATACTTCCTACTCTTTTAGCGATCAAAAGATAAAGATCAAAGAAGAAGGTGACATTGCCACACTCCTTGCAATCAAGAGCATCTACCCACTTTGCACGTTCACGCTTACACACTTCCAATTTAGGGAGCACATTCTCACCTGTAGTAGCTAGTTAACCCATTTACTATTTGGGATCCATAGGTTGTTGTACTTTTCATTTTGTTTTGTGGTTAGGTATTCTCATGGTAATTCCTCTCCTTTGCGATACAAAATACTCCTCGTGGAGGGGAGGGTTTTGAGGTACGCTACCCATGGCATAAAGTAGCATTGTTGTACTTGAGGTTGTGTCACCCTTGTTCAATTGACACGTTGTGGATTTGGTTGACTCAGTCAACCAGGAAATCCTAAGTCGAGAGGCCTAGGTGGTGATTTTTACCCTTGGGGTGTTCACCTAAAAATTTGGTATCTCTTGTGGTGAATAAGTTTGTGCGATTGAATTTTTATTACGCATATTTTTATACCACACTTTTCATCCCCCCTCTAATGCAATTTCAAAGGCTAAACAAGAAGTGGTGATCGTGGGGGGTTCCCCACAATCCCATGATTTGTCAATAAATGACATTTAACTATACCAGTTACTACCATAAATTGTCATTAACATGTTCGCCTTAACTGTCGTGAAAATACGTTTTGCCGTTACTGTCATAATGCATCACAACAGACGACAATCTTTATTTGAGACCCATTAAGCTGGACGGCCTAAAGCTTTATCGAGTTGGTCCCAGCAATCAGCTCCACACAAGCAGACCTAACTTCCGGCAGTCAGTTCCATGTGGTGAACCTGTCAACTAGATATTTTTGCCGGAATTACCATTTAGTCGGATTTGGTAATTGTTCCTGACAGATCCATCATGCTTCACGAGTGAATGGATCCTGAAACTCTAATAATCGAATCTTCCAAACCCCTTGGATAGTCGAATCCAAGCGGTTCTCTTGGTAATCGGATTCAAGTTGGCTTTAAGATATAGGGAATGTTTCGTCCCTCATCAATTGCCTCCACTCTCTTTGCTTATGTAAAATAGCATAGAGAGTAATAGTTCTAAAAAAGCTTCGTGTGATGTATGCCCCCAATGATTGGTTGCACTTCTGGTGGGCCAATAATTTTGAGAAAACACAAAGTAAGCTAGATAGGGTGGTATTGATACTCAGCGAGTGAGGCACCGTGAGAAGAAAATGTGAATGTTCAAGTGGGCAAGGCACCTGTGTAGGGCGTTGCCGGATTTTTTTAATAGGCCTATCGCCGCTTGCATATTTTGGAGAGTTAGGTAGAGTATCCGCCTGAACTTCCAGATAGTTAGTGAAAGCTATCTTCCCTGGTATTGTTCTAGTATGATGAAAGCATCGTCATCCACGAGTGGTGGCCAATCACTTTAGGAATGTTGTCATTATCTGCTGAAAGGGTGGACAATTAAATGCCAACCTGTCAAGGACATTAAATGTGAAGATTGCATAGATTTGCCACCTGATTTACCAGTAATGATTACCTGGTATGGAATCATGGTGTAATTATCACGTGGACATTAAATGCTCGTAATGATAATTACGTTTGTTTTCGAATCTGGCGGGATTGTTCGAAATCCACACCTCGTATCGTGGGATTTTGTTTTCGAAATCCGCACCCCACAAAGGGATGAGACTCCTTCCCCCTGAGCATTATAAATAGGGGGTGGGGTAGAGTAAATGCCCCACCTGCTTCCTTTTACTGCTGCAACTCTTACCTCGCGAGCTCATAGTTGCTCCTCCGACGATCCGCAAGAAATTTCCTTTGCCAGAAGTCACCACCCCCAGAGGAGTAGCAGGGGCTTGGAGATGTCTGACCTTGCAAGCAAGGCTAAGTCTACCTCTTCCTCGGCAGGGCTTTCACCCGAGACAAGGAACTTGTATAATTTTAGTTCCGACTTTTGTAGTAGGTTTGCCATCAAGGAAGTTTTGGCGGCACATGGACTTAGTGGAGTCCAATTCCATCAGTGTGGGTCCATGACCTGCCTATGTTTTGATGGGGGGTAAGACATGCTTATAATTTTTAAATACACCATAGAGCATGTCTTACGAGTGCCTTAAAACCCTTTCTCTGCTGCTATAACTTTGCCCCCTCTCAGCTCAGTTTGAATTGTTGTCCCATTCTAAATGCCGTCACTATTATATGTTTCCATCTGGGTATCATTCCCTAGGTGGGTTTATTCCGCCTAAATTTTGGGCTTATTCTCCTTAAGGTGAAAAGGGGTAAGACTCCTTCTAGTATGTATACCGTGTACAATCGACGTACCAAATATAGGATTGTTGACCTGTCGAATAGTTTGAAAGGGTGGGATCACCATTTTTTCTTTCTTCACAATACATAGAAGTTAGAAGTCCCATACACTTGGCAAGGCTCGCCTAAGAAAGACCAACCACCTGGTCTGAAAGATTTTGGTCCATCTGCTCAGGCGGTTGCAGATAGAATAATGGATTTTGGGCCAATTGCCCGATCAAAATTAAGGCGGAAGGATGTTTGGGTGATGTTGATGTAGGTTGCAGACTCTTACCCCACGCCCTATAAGTTTGGGGAGAATAGATTTAAATGCTTCTATTCCCTGTTATATTTAATTGATTTTATGAATGGCATTTGCAGCTTTTGGCCATTTTGTTCACCCAGAGACCCCTAAGAGGCAGACTAGATCCTCTTCTCAAGCTAGGGAAAAGGAGGATCAGGTAGAGGGTAGTTAGGCTGCCACCCCTCAGGAGTAGAAGAGGAAGGAACCTTCTATTCGAGAGGGAAATAAGGAAGATATGGGTAGAAGTAGCTGGGCCGCCAGTTCTCGGGAGGAGAAAAGGAAGGAACCGTTAGGAGCTCCCACTAGCTCAGAGCACTCCCCTTTGAAGCATTTGAAGAGGATGCGAGATCTTCCTAAAAAGGCACAGTATGCTTCTTCCCATGGAGTAAGCGGTGCTGAGCTTGCCTTCCAAACTCTGACAGAATCAGTTGGGGTAGAGATGGCTGGCATCCTAGTAGCATCTCCTGGGGTGCCAAGTGCCTCTGCTCGGGTTGGTGCAATTGGGTAGACCATAGTCTCGCTGAAGGGATCTGCCCTAGAGGGCCCTCAGTCGAAGAGGGCAGTCGAAGGAGAGGGCACGGCCGACAGGAGTGTCCAGGTGGGGGGAAATGTGTTTACCTCCAACCTGAAGGGATGGGTGCTAAGGCACCTGAATGATGCCATTAGCTGGGCATTGCCTCCTCGAGGGGGGAACTTTAGAAACATTAAATTTTACTGCCTTCATATTGTATGATTCCTTTGTTTTAGAAAAAATAACTTTTCTTCAAGTTCTTTTGCTATTCACATTTTTTATAGGACTTTCCAATCTATTGACTATGCAGGTGGAGGCTATTGGGAATCATTTTATCCCTGAATTCACTCTGGGTGAAGTAGGCACTCATAGTGGCAGGTCTGGTGCCACTGTCGAGCCGGTGGAACTAGCAGTCAAGTGGGCGATGTCTGCCAGAGATGAATAGAGGATCTCCTCCATAGCTTGGAGGTGGCCCAAGCCATCCACCTGAGGAAGGAAGAGGAGCTGGTAGAGACTAATCGCAAGTTGAAATCCTAACAAAAGGTGATTATCTGGGTTGGACAGTTGGAGGGGGAGCTGAAGGAGGCTCGGGCTAGGCTAGCATCAACTGGGGAGGTCGCTAGGAAGCTCTATGACTTTATCATTGAGACTCACAAGGGAGATCTCGAAAGAATGGATGGGTTGTTAGAGAAGGTGGATTCTGCCTTCAATCATTTCTTCGAATTGGTGGAAGTGCAGGTATTGAAGGCAGTGCATTCCTCCAAGGTAGAAAGGTTTGAGAAAGCCCTTGCAGAAGACCACATTAGCCTCGGACTTGTGTTACGCCGCTTTCATCGTAGTTTAAGAAATGCGTCGTAGTATAATCAACAAAAGCGAAATAGCATTTAAATTTGTAAACTCAAAAATAAGAATGAGTCTGAGGTCGTTCATAGAGAGCAAATTTGGAATGCACACACTAATCGTAATTAATAACAATGAGCACAATAAGATATTCAATGAATAATAGAAATTTACTCAAAATGATGTTCAATAATAGCAAATGTATCTGAGAAATTATTAGGATAAAGAGAATAGAAAACTCTAAAAATGGTGATTTGAATCACCAATTAAATCCCACATGTAAGCATATATATCAAAGCATTCAAATCAAATCAATATCTCAACAGTGTTTCTTAACCACTTGCCACATTAGATAAGCATCAATAAGTCCACAGTATTAGAGCCAACAACATACACAAGGCACAAGAGGCATCGGACCCTAAGGTTAGACGACTTAAGTCGCTCAACACAAGCCACAGAGCACAAAGCCTTAGAGCCAACACAGAGTTAGCCTCTCGAATTCTCACTAAGTATTAGCATATAGGCATGAATTTTGAGGCATGAACAATGCAAAATCGCCCCCTACCCTCAAAATCTCCTCTCTAAGTCGGGTATACGGGTAGGAATAGTAACGGATAAACGAATCCGACCCAGACCCTGGTGCATAGGAGCACGCATGGGGGACCTCACCCCCCTTGTGTTTGAGGTAACAAGGCACCGTGAAGAATTCATTTTATGTATGTTTGGGACATTTGAAGCTCACGAGGTAGGACTAAAATCCCACTCTTTCCTTATTTGCATGTAGGCTGAAGAAACCCCCTCAAATTGGCATTGCTTCAGGTTTCGTTCCTTAATCACAAGCCCATGTGGCTTCAAGAGATTTGTCTGCGACTGCTGAAGGTGAAATCGGGGCTGGATATGGTCGATGCACTGTGGTCGGAGGAGAGGAATTAGCGACAACGGCAAAGCTCCAGTGAGGACCTGGAAATTCACAATATGGCTTTGCGACCCTATTAGAGTAGTTCAGATGCTTCACCGGAGTGTGGCGAATGTGTTGATGGTGGTGATTGGGTGTATGTGGTTGTGGGGATGTTGGATAGTGCCGGAGAAGGTGGCGGTAGAGCGTGGTGTTCGATGGAGCGGTTAAGAGGTTGAAGCTTCCAACTAGTAGAGGGATTTTAGTTGGTGGAGTGTAACGAAACTTCTGGTGGTAGTGGCAATGAGATTCGTAGTCGGTAGCGGGTGTGCAGCTTCGCTGGAGGCGTCGGTGTCACTAAGGAAGACGGAGGGGAAAGTAGTGAACGTCGGTCGAATTAGGAAGATAAGGGATTAGGGAGACACTAGAGAGAGAGGGAGAAGGAGAGGGTAGACCTACTCTAATGGATGAAAGGAAGGGAATTGGCACTGGCTGTGATTGGCAGACGTCAAAGAAGGTGAATACTCCGGTGATGAGAATGGCGAGGAGGAAGGGTCAAAGCAACTCCTGCTTTGACCGGTGAGGAGCGGAAGACATTAGGGAAGAAGTTCCCTCTACCTATTGTACGTGGTAGAGGGCGACAGAGGAAAATTGAGGAGCTCGCCGAAGTCGTGGTGGAGGCGATCGGAGGGAGAGAAGGAAGAAGGATTTGGTGGCCAAACCAGACTCCGAAGTACGCTGGATCGAGAGGATCTCTTTAGAGCTCAAAATCGAGCTCTATTAGAGGAAAGGGGACTCATTGAGTTGAGATTTAGAATCAAGAAACCCCAAAATTTCATGAATTTCGCTGGAGCTTCTTGCTCCAAATCGGGGTTTGGGATTGTGTTCACATTAATCTTCAAGGTTTGAACTCCAATCCCACCAAATTTGGTGGGATTTGGAGGTGATTTGACGAGGTTTCAACTTGGACAAATGTCGACTGTGGGTCGGTTGACTCACCAATGGCGGTAGGGACTATTCTGAGAAGAATGATGAGAAGTTAGGAACCCAAACATAATAAATACGAAAGTTAGAGGCTTGGATGTGAGGAATAGAGATTTTAGGGACTGAATTGTAAACTAGGTCAAGATGGACTCTAATTGGGCCCAAATTATGGTGATAAAATAAGTTAGATCCAAGAAATCTAATGGTGAACTTGGATTTGAGTTTTGACCACGTTTGACTGGAAATTTGCACAAGAGCCCAAATCAGGGCAAAATCCCATCTGAAACTCTGTTCTAGGTCAAAATGGGTTCATATGGTCAAACTAAAGGTACAAAACCTCTTATAATACTTTTATATAAATTTTAGGAGGTTTAGATGAATTTTATCCTAACCAAAACCTCTTCAATTCAAGTGGGGTTGAGAATTAGGGTTTTGTGTACTAATTCGATTCTTGAAATATGTGAAACCCTATTTCTATCTGTATTGACCCACTTTTTGGACTTTGATACTCATTTGACCTTTAATTAACCCCTTGGTAACCTCGTGGTTACTCCGCATTCATGATGTGATGTTAAAACTGTAGATTTAGTCATGTTTTAGTGTTTTCTGCTCAAAACGGATCTGAGTGGGATTACGGTCCTCAAGCAATCATTCAGGAGCATTTATTTCTTAATTCCAACTAATTTAAGCTAGTTACGGTGAATGATGATGTTACCATCAACTTGAGATGGGTGAAATGTCCAAACACAAGGTGATGTGAGAGGATGCATAAGTGAACGTAGTTGGGTTGGAGGTGGAGCTTGCTGCCACCAATCAAAACTTGCGGATCGAGACTCAGCATGTAGAGGAGCTCACAGAGCAACTCTACCTGAGTAGGGACCCAGATGAAGTGATGAACTTCTTTGCGACTGATCCTTTTATGGAAGGAAGCCGTACCCTTGTCTCGAATGAGGTGGGGAAATTCGTCCTGGTGGTAGTTCAAGCCATCCTTGAGGACAATCATACTGCAAAGGAAGATCTTTGCACTTGGTCTATCGAGAAACTTAATTCTGAATATGATCACCAAGTGCAGGAAGGTCTTATTAAAGACAAAGCTTTCCTCCTTCCACCTAAGGATCAGCCAGGTAAGGATCAGGCAGGTCATTCTGCTCCTGAGGCAGGAAATAAACCTTGCAGAGGAAGCCTTGATCTAGAGTGCTCCCGAGTGGAAGAATGGCCAACAACTCCTCGATGTGACCTTGTAGACCCTGAGTGAAGTCATCAGCTCCCCCTTTATCCCTTTTTTAGCTGTCTTTTCTCTCTTTTTTTTTTGGCGAGCAGTGGCCGGGTGATGTATGAGAAATAGTTTTTGAAAGAGAATGAAAGAAGAATTTTCTTCTATTATTATTCATTCATAATACATACGTAAGTTGCTAATGTGCCACGTACGAGGAATTGGCTTTGTGGCTAAAGTTTGCAACTTATAATAATCTTGACTACTATCCCTATCTATTCCATAGGGGCCTTCCCAATTAGGATCCAATTTTCTGGTTGACTCTACCAGCTGTGAGGCAATAGCCCTTCTTAGGACAAGTCCCCTTCTGAAAATTATCCGCATGTGGACGTGCTTGTTATAGGAGTCTTTGATGGTAACACCATCATTAGCCATAAATAACTTGAATTAGTTAAAATCAAGTGACAAATGCTCTTGAATGGTCGCCTGAGAGCTATAATTCCACTCAGATCCGTTTTGAGGAGAGAACATTAAAACAGGGCTAATTCTGCAGTTTTAACATCACATTATAAATGCAAAGTAACCATGAGATTTTTCAGGGGTTAAATGAAGGTCAAGTAAGCTCAACAATCCAAAAATTGGATCAACACTGATAGAAATAGGGTTTCATGCATTTCAAGAAACGCAGCAACACATAAAACCTTAATTTTAGACTCACTTAAATTGAAGAGGTTCTGATCATGATAAAATTCATATAAACCTCCTAAAATTCATAGAAAAATATTCTAAGAGGTTTGGTACCCTTGGTTTGATCATCTAAACACATTTTAACTTCAAACAAAGTTACCCTAATTTGGGTTTTTATGTAAATTACCCAGTCAAAATGGTCAAAATTAAAATCCAATTTCACCATTAGATTCCTTGGGTCTAAATTAAGTTAAGGCCAAAATTTGGGTCCAATTAGAGTTCATTTTGATCTAGTTTGCATTTCAGTCTCTGAAATCTTTGTTTCTCACCATTAAACCCCTAACTTTCGATTTTATCGTAAATGGGTCCCAAACTTTTTCATCTCCTTCACGATTTGGTCCCTGCTGCCATGATTAGGTATGAATGGAATCCACCCGAGCTCTCTAACCTTCAAGCATTGAAATCTCACATGGTTAAGGACCAAATCCCTCTAAATTTGGAGGGAATGATCCTCAAGAGATCCTCTATCAAGCAAGCAAGGCCAAGACACCTGATCTGACCCCTACACCGCCAACGAACCCACGATTTAAGGGCAAGTTCCTTTCAATTTTTCCATGGAAATTGCACTGATTTCATGTCTCTCAAGGTCCTAGATCCCTCTATAAAGAGCCCTCTTGTCACTACTGTCCTCCTTAGTTAGGTTCAAGCCAAAATCAAGTCTTCTCCTCCAACTCGAGCCACCTCCGACCTCGACTCCGGTGACCCTCTCCCCCATCTTCCTACTTCCTCCCAACCATCAAATTAGGAGTACTAAACTCTTCCTCACGCTTGTCCATGCTTGGTGGGCCCAAGCCAGGGCTTCCAAACCCTTTCCTCGTGCCGTCTACCCCCATTGGAGGAGTTCGTCTCCCTCACATTCGGCAAGGCACGCCAGCACCAGTTTCTCCCCATTTCATCCAATAGATAGGCTCTCTTTCTTCCTCTCCCTCCTTGGAATCTATTCCACACCCTACTTCTCTATTTCGACAGATGATCACCACTCTCCCCCTCCATCTTCTCTGCCTCCAACATAGCTCTAGCAAAGTTGTGAGCCCACTACACGCCACCAAACACCCCACCACTCCCACCCACACCTTCCTCACTTTCCAGAGATCAAAAGCCCCATGGTTATTGGAGCTCTTGACCTTTGGAACCACTGGCCGAAGAACCCACCAACTCGCCGATCACCCCTTCACCCTCCGGCCACCTCACTCCACCAATCGCTCAACAACATGTTCCTCATGCTCCAGCGACTACCATGAACCATTTAATTGGATCGCACGGCCGTTTTTATGTGTTTTAGGTTCACGATTGGCGAAGCCTCCATCTCCAACGACGTTCGCTCATTGCCAACCGTCAAACATTACATCTCCATCTTGAGAAGCCGCGGATTCACAAGAGCCAATTCCTGGGTCCTTAATTGGGATTCCTAAGCTCTTTGCTCCTTCGATTGAAGCCATGCCTCTTAGCTGTGGCTCACGGCAGATGTACGAGGAAGACAACTCAGACATAGTCCCACATTGTGTGGGAATGAGCTGCAAGCAACGTATAAGATGCATTCATGCATAAGGCTGCTTGCCTTAAACACACGGGGGTTGAGGTCCCCCACGCACACCCCTATGCACTCACCCTCGCCTGCGGTTCACACACACGCGGGTCTGGGTTGATTCGTTTAGCCATTACTGTTCATAACCCAATAACTTGGTTGGAAAGAGAAGAATTTCTGAGGATGGTTGGGGGAGGTTTTGCACTATTCATGCCTATACGCTCAATACTTAGCATTCTAAGGCTTATGCTTGGTGAGCCTTGTGTGTGCACCTCTGTGTTGTGCTGATCGTTTGATCCTTCTAAGGTTTGATGAGTTAAGGCGTCTACCCTTGTGGCCGACGTCTGATCTTAGTTACTGTGGAGATATCGATTTTGTGCTGAGGTGGAATTGAGGCATCAGTGGTTGATACCACTGTAACGATATTTGAGTTAAATTGAGTTGTGGGATATATGCTTAATTTGAGGATTTAATTGGTGATCTAAATCACCATTTTAGTGCTTTATTCTTTTTATCCCAGAAACTTCTGAGATACAATTTGGGATATTATTTAATATATCTTTGATTACTGATATTCATTGCATATTTTATTATTGTGCTCATTATTTCTATATTGTGATTAATGTATGAATTTCATATTTGCTTCATGCGAATGACCTCAGACTCAATTTCTTGGTTTTGAGAATACTCTATAAATTTAAATGCTATTGCATTTTTGTTGAGTGTACTACAATGCGTTTTTCCTAAAACTCGACCCGAAAACACTATCAACAGTCTTCCATTCTTCGTTTATACCTTAAGGTTGAAGATGAGGCTTCAGTCCTTAGTTCTTCAATTGAGTCCAAAACCAGGCAAAGTTGATCGTTGTTCTCGTCTGGATTATACAACTGGGTCCTGAAGGTTGGAAGGACTGTTTCAAAAGGAAGTCTTGCTTCCATGCCATACACCAAGTTAAAAGGTGCATGTTCGGTTGAAGCTTTTTGTCTTATCCTATATCCCTACGATACGTCTAGCAATTCGTTTGCCCACTTTCCCTTCACAGCATCCAAACATCTTTTAAAGGCAGAGATTATTGCTTGTTAGTTAGTTCTGCCTATCCATTCACTTGAGGGTGGTCCACTGACGTGAAACATAGGCGGATACCCCAGCTTGAACAAAACTCTTCAAATTTCTTTGAAGCAAACTATGTACCATTATCAGTAACAATGGTACAAGGGATACCATAATGGGTGATGATATTCTTTCTCACAAACATTATGACACTGTTAGCTATTGGGCTTTCCATGGCTTCAACCTCTACTTATTTAGAAAAATAATCCACGGCTACCAAGATATATCTTTTTTGTGATGGAGCTGATGGAAATGGTCCAACAAAATCCATTCTCTACTTGGAAAATGGAATAGGGGATAAGATTGGCACCATCTTTCCAGGCGAGAGGCAATAGGCCGTAGTGAATCTTTGGCACTTATCACATTTTCGTACAAAGATCTTGCAGTGCTGCCTTATTTGTGGCTAGAAATATCTTGTTCGAAATAAGCAGGCAATGAGGGCTTTGAATCCCTCATGATTACCACAAATTCCGTCGTAAACCTCCTTTAATACTTGCGTAGCTTCTTCTAAGGGAGTTGAGTAACCCTGCTTATAAAGTTATCCTTCCATAATTATATATCTGGAGGCCTCTAGGCGAAATACCTTGGGATGTGGCTCATCTGGGGTTACCTCCCCTGTATTCAAGAAATGCATTATTGGCGTCAACCATGAGCCAACTCGCTGAATGACCAATGCTTGAGGTGCATGGATGGTAGACCCATTCATTGTTTGTAGAAGAATGTCATCTTCTCCATCCATAGGGATAGTAGAGGCTAGGCAGGCTAGTGCATCTACTAGAGGGTTGTCTGATCGTGGAACCCATCTAATGGAGGCTATTTGAAATTCTGACAACTCTGCTTTTGCTTTTTCGACATAGAGGCTCATATTTGGATCACCAGCTTAATACTCCCCATTTATTTGGTTTGCCACTGACTTAGAATCCGTCAGGATTTCTAGAGAAGAAGCTCCCATGGATTTGGCTACCCTTATACCTACTAATAAGCCCTCATATTCAACGACGTTATTAGAGGTGGGAAATGGCAACTTTATGGCATGCTTGTAAGTACTTCCATTTAGTGTTGATAATACAACCCCCCTCAGATTCGGTAGCCATAAATGAGCCATCAATGAACATTTTTCAAGGCAATGCTTGGATATTGCTTGGATCCGTGAATTTTGCCACAAAATCTGCCAAAACTTATCCTTTTATGGACTTTCGAGGCTGATATTTAATATCAAACTCCGCCAGTTCCATAGCTCATTTAATTTGCCTTGAAGATCCGGGTGGTTTATATAACATTCTGCACAGCGGGTAGTCAAATAAAACCAAGATGGAATGCGCTTGGAAATAAGGCCACAATTTCCTAGCGGCAACCACAAGGGCAAGACCAAGTTTTTCAATTATTATATACTTGGTTTCAGCTCCTTGATAAGTTTTGTTGACAAAATAGATAGGCTGTTGTACCCCTTTTCTTTCACTCACAAGAACAGCACTAACGACAGTCATAGAGGCTATTAAATATAAAAACAGGGGTTCTCCTACCACCAGAGCTGTCAATATTGGCAGTTGTTGAAGGGCTTTCTTTACTTGATTTAGAACTTCTTGGCATTGGCGAGTCGAATGATTTAAAGAATAACCTTTACCCTTCTTAATACACTCAAAGAATAGGATATATTTGTCAGAAGATCGAGACAAGAATCGACCTAAGTCTACGATCTTACTAACTAATGACTGTATGCCCTTTAATGTGGTAGGCGAGGTCAAGGCCATGACCACCTGAATTTTATCAGGATTAGCTTCTATTCCCTGATTGCATACCATGAAGCCAAGAAATTTTCCCGAGGAGATACTGAAAGAGCACTTTTTGGGATTAAGACATAACCAGGTTTCCCTCAGAATTTGGAAAACCTCGAATAAATTTGCTAAGTGTTAAGAAAAACCTAAACCTTTCACCAACATATCATCGATATACACTTCAAAAGATTTTCCAATTAAGTGGGCAAAAATCATGTTTACAAGGCGTTGATAAGTAGCCCTTGCATTTTTCAAGCCAAAGGACATGACTCTATATTGAAATAAACCTCTATCAATTATGAAAGTGGTGTGAGGCCAATCAGCAAAAGTAAGACTTATCTGATGGTACCCACTATAGGCATCCAGGAAGGGCATGTGGGATTGCCTACTACAAGAATCCACCAGAGCATCAATCTTTGGTAAGGGGAACTCGTCTTTTGGGTAGGGTTCATTTAGATTGGTGAAATCCACTCACATTCTCCGCTTGCTGTTTGATTTTTTCACCATGATTATTTTAGACAGCCAGGTAGGATAGAGAGAATGCTCAATGAAACCTGCCTCCAATAATATGTCCACTTTAGCAACTGCTGCCTGCCATTGATCAACAGATTAATGTCTATGAGCCTGTTTGATTGCTTTTACACCCTACTAAATATTGCGGTGGTGCATTTTTAATGAGGGATCTATTCCTGGTAAATCATTGGCGGGCAAAGCGAAGACGTCCCCGTTGGCCTGCAAAAAGAGAAGCAGCTCTTGAACTTCAGAAGGAGGCAAATCCGCTCCTACCTAGACTAGCTTATTTTCTACATTCGGGTAGAGTTATATGGCCATGGTTGAAGAACCAAGCTTCATTTCCTATGTAGGCAGAGGTAGAGCTGGCTCTTGTTGTGCGATGTTTGAAGGGACTGCCTTTTCTTTCCCCCTTTCTGTGGTTTAGGGGGCCTTATTTCCAAAGTGCACTCCAGCTCAATGCGTAAAACCTCTCGCCACGCTGACTAGTCCCCATGCACTATCCCCACTCCTTTTGGAGATTGGAAAAGGATGAACTAGAAGTAGGATGAAGGAATCACCCCGAAGGCTTGGGTAGTCGAGCAGCCCACAATGCCGTCTAAAGCTGTCATCAATCTGGCAACAATGAATATGGTGATTTTTTTGAGGTGCTTGTCTATGTCACATATTGATATAGGGAGATCTATTTCCCCTTTGGGCATGACTTTGTGGTTGCCAAAACCCACTACAAGATAATTAGATGGAGACAAATGCTCTTCCCTAAAACCCAGATTAATTAAGGTTTTAAGGAAAAGGACATCTACTGTGCTCTCGTCATCAATGAGCAGCCTTGGCTATATTTCCTTGCAAGCAAAAGAGTCACCAATAACGGGTCTGTGCGTTCAATCGAATCTGGTAGGGAGGAGAAAAGCCCTACTCTGCTTGACAGACAGAGGTTCCCTCTATCCATTGCACGGCGGGACAAGAATATCAACTATGTCCTCCAATTAGAGGGATGGGTTTTACTATCGAAGCAGCATTTACTCCAAAAATAACATCCACCCGTTCTACGCCTTTCAACTGGGTGGAATAGGCCACTGATAACACTGCATCTTAGGGTGATAAATCTGACAATTGGGGTTTATCTTAAGAACAAAATGCACAGATAACACATCATAAATAAGAATGGGAGCATTGCATGCATCACACATCAAGATAGCTTATAGAACAGTATTAATGGCCATTTGTATGAGTACTTGTCAAAATAGGCCTCAGATGAGCAATTGGACCGCACGGATGAATTTAGAGCAACGAACGGAGTCCAACGGACTCGAAATCGGCCAAATCCGACATCCAGAGGTCCTACAATGGGCCCAAGAAGTCCTGGCCATTGATCTGATGATCAACGGCCCACAGCGCACCACGTGGCGCCCCCACAACGCATCTGCGCCACCGACCAAGTTTGCCTTCAACAGGAGGATGAATCTCAGCCGTCGATCTTCGATCGAACGGTTGAGAGTCGCCCGTGCGCCTGCCCTCGCCGCAACAAAGCAGCGGGCGCAACGCAACGGTCAAAGCGCTCACCCGTGCTCATGCGACGCGGGTTTGAATCGCGCTGCGCTGAAATGCGAAGGCAAAGGCACGCACAACGTAAATTCGACCACACGATCAGCATCGGACGGCGCAGATGGAGCTGTGCGGCGCAACGGATGCGCGCGGAAGCTCACGCACGCGATGATGCGGCAGACGGGAGCACCTCAGCACGATCCGCACCAGTGCCCCGCACAGAAGCTCAGATCGGACGACTTACGGCACACGCACACGGATCAGGTGCAAAGAAGAACGGCTGCACGTGAGCGACCGGTGGGTAAGGGCCTTCACCGACATTTTAGGAAGGGTTTTAGCAACGTCCCGGACGTCGCTAAAACCCCTTCTTCATTTGGAAAGGCCTTCTCCCTATTTAAACCCCTTCCAACCACCCATTGAAGGCATTCACTCCACTTGCAAGTGCTTTACCCTACTCCGAGCCACCATTAAGCTCTCTTGTAGTCGTCGAAGCCGATGAGCCACCGATGGAGCCCCTCTCCACTGCCGTGGCTGCCTCACCGTCTTCCTTATCTCTTTCCCTCTTTATCTTAAGCTTTACTTTACTTATGTTCATTCATTCAACTAGTGTTGTAATCATAAACTAGAGTTGCATGTTAAATGAGTTGTGCTCTATCTAGTTGCTTGCCCTATTTTATGTTCAAGTTGCATGTTGCGAATGAAACAATTCTAACCTTAATCTCTCTCTCTCTCTCTCACTCGCTTTTCACCCATGATTTTTCGCAAGTAAAAACCCATTATTTTTGTGACAATAAGTGACACGAGAAATCCGATTTTCATGCCTCTCTGAGATCAACACTTGGACTCACGTCCATTTCTTCATTTTAAAACCGACGTTGCAAGCACAAGCTATAACGACTCTTTTAAACACACGCGTCACGCACACGTCAGCCACCTAGATTAGTGATGGCTAAAAACTTCCTAGGTGTTCTGCTTTTGTGACTGCCAAAATCTGGTGGTGATACTCTTCTGGAGAGAGTTGTGGTGAGATCCCTTTCTGGAACATGTCTTCCATTAGATCTTCTGTCTCAAATCCCTATGCTAGTACCATATTCGCTCCTCTGAGTTGTTGGAGATTTTCTCCAAGGTACTGCTCTGGGCCTTCCATAGGGCGCTTGCCCTTATCTTAACTCTCATTTCTTCTAACAAAATGAGCCAAATTGCCATACCAGATTTGGGTTTCTACTTAATCCTGTAGATCCCAGCAGTCTTCAATGGCATGTCCTCGGACCTGTTGGAATTTACAATAAGGCTAGGAGTCTAACTTCTTCTTCATAGTCTTCACTGGGGGAGTAAATATTTACTAGTAGACCATACTTCTGCCAATACTTTCGTTGGTTGATAGTGGGAGGAGTGTATTCCTTATAAAATTCCTGCTTAGGCTGGTAGGGGCCATTGGGTCGACGTTTATTCTGTCGTTCTTTGTTATATGGGAAATTTGTTTTCCGCTTGTTAAAGCAATTATTTCCATGGAAAGAAGGAGCAATCTCCATTGTGCCTTTCTTCTCATCAAGAATACCTCTCCTCATTTTGTTGCTGTGCCAAGTGACTACGGGAATAAAAGGAGTCATTCTGCTCTGCAAACTTCGTGGCCCTGTCCCATAATTCCGCCATGTCCCTAGGCGGGAAATCATTGATGCCATACCAAAATCTTTGAGTTAGAAGACTTGACTTAAAATATTGTATGGCGATGGCATTATAAGACCTTTTACACTTGAAATATTGATGGGAACACCATCATGAGCTCTTACTAGCCTATTTTGGCCATAAAAAGATGATAAAAGCTCCTACATAACCGTCAGAGGGTCCTAGATGCTTGATGTTCTATTTTGAAAAGAAGAGATGAAACTAGGGTTATTTATGTAATTTTGACAGCATTTCATAAATACAGAATAACTATGGGATATTCCAGGGGCTAATTAAAGATCAAGTGGTCATAAATGTCTAATAAGAGGGCCCATGTAGAAAGAAACAGATTTTCACACGTTTCGAGAATTAATAGACATCTGAAACCCTAAAAATAAACCTGCTTAAATAACTGAGATTTCGGTCAGGATAAAATTCACATAAACCTTCTAAAAATCATATAAATATATTCTATAAGGTATAGTACCTTTAATTTGACCATCAAAACCTATTTTGACCTAAAACAGAGTCTCAGACGGAAAGTTGCCCTAATTTAGGTTTCTACGCAAGTTTTCCTAGTCAAACTTGGTCAAAACTAAAATTTGACTTCACCATCAAATTCTTTGGGCCCAAATTAGGTTTGTACCAAAATTTGGGCTCAATCAAAGATCACCTTGACCTAGTCTGTATTTCAGTCCAGACTCTTTATCACACAAAGGCCCTTAACTTTTTAAAATCCTTTCAATTAGGTCCCTAGGTTTTTCATCTTCTTCACACTTTGGTCCCTATGCCATTAATGGAAACTCAAACCTTCACTATCGAGATTCGAGCGAGGATTTCTCATTCGATTTTCAATCAATCAGTCCTAAAATTGAAAGGGAGATTCCTTGAGGAATTCCCTTCCAAATGAGACCATTCACAGATCCTAGAACCCTCTAGATTTCTCATGCGAACATTTTGAAACCACATGTATCAAGCTTGCGCGTGAAGCTCGGAGTTTGCAAGCTTGTTTCCAAGCTTGGAACTCCATTCTAAGCCCTATAAATGGACCTACATTGTGTTCCTCACCTCCTTAGCAAGTCTTGGCCTCAGAAATCCCCTCCTCCCTCTCCGGCCACCTTCAAACCTTGCTCCGGCGACCTTCTCCGCTCACCCTCTTCCAGCCGTCCAACCATCAAATTGGATGGCCTATCTTCTTCCTCTCTTCCTCATGCACCTCTTCGGCCAAAGAGAGGGTGCCTCTCTACCTCTATCGTTGTCGTCGACTCGCTGTCCCCTCCTCCTTCTTCGGCTCCGATCAAGTTGCGACCGGAGTTTCCCGGCTCTATTTCCTCCCTCTAAACCCCTATACTTCTTCCTCTCCTACACTACTTTTTCCCACACTCACAACACATGCACAACCGCCAACCACTCCTCTCCCCCTCCATCTTCTTCACCTCCGGCAAGGGCTCCAATGAGCCCGTGCCACCACTACACCACACTAAAACACATGCCATGACCACCCACACCTCCACCGTTCTCCACCGACCAAAAGCCCCAACCTATTTGGGCCTATTGGTCTCCCAATTACTCTGCTGAACTCCCCCTTCGCCGCACTCACTCTCCGACCTCGATAGAGGTCCTCCGGCCTCCAACCTCAACGAAACCACCACCAACGTATTCACCATCCTCCAACGATCCGTCTAAGCTTCTTTGATGTAGCCGTAAGGCCGTACTTTGCATTTCAAGTGTTCGTCAGACAGCCACCGCCGTCTTCTCCGACATCGTTTGCACCCTCCGACCACAATTTGACCACCTACTACCTGCAATCAACGTAGACTTGAATCATGAAGCCATCCAAACCTTTGCACGACAGCAGCAGCAACAACTTCGACCGCAACTGGAGCTTCAGCCATCTGTTGCAGCTGTGAAGAAGGGAGCTCAACATTAGTCCCACGTCATGGGTTGCCGAAGCTCGCATGTAACATAAGAGGAATTCGTTCATTGGACCCGTCGCCCAGTCATGAGGGGTCGGGTCCCTCAGCCACACTTAGCTCACGCACACCTCAGCCACACTTAGCTCACGCAAGCGGGTATGGCCCAGGTTTGGATCCGGTTACTCAATTAGTCGGGTTGAGAAGAGGAACAAAAGAAAGAAAAGTGAGAGGGGGGTGGTTTTTGCCCTCTTCTATGACTTCTCAACACTTAGTTGGAAAGAGGCCTTTGCCTCTGTGCGTGACTTAAGAAGAAGAGAAGACATCCTTGAGCTTCTTAAGGGCACTGTAGCTAGGTGCTGGTTAAGGCGTCTAACTACCTATTCTGTCGTTTGATACATTGGTTCTGTGGTTCTTAATTTGAGATATGCTTGATTCTGATATTTGAATAACTTGTGAGCTTAACATTGTAGGGTAATTTGGTGATTTAAATCACCATTTTACCCTCTTCTTTTTACATATTAGTACTTGATTCTATGATACGCCAAACTTTGATTACTTTTCTGATTATAAATGCTTATATTTTGCCTGGGATTGTGATCTATGAGATTAATTTGCAGTAAATTGCTCCTTGTGTTCGACCTCAGATACTCTTTTGAATTCGAGATATAAAATTATATTTGTCTGCATGCTATTTCGGCTATATTGCAATGAAGTGACTTTTAAAACCTTGTTTTCGCATGTAAACAAATATTGAGTCTTAAATCAGTCTAGGTAAGATTGAAAAGACTCTTGTCGCCCTTACCGAACTTCGGAGAGCCTCTCAGGGTTGTCTCTAACCCTTTGTTGTTCAACGAAATATTAACAGAACTTGTCTGTCAGCTCCTGGAAATAGGTTATTTGGTCTACTGGTAGTTTGTTGAACCATTCATGAGCCATGCCAGCAAGGTAGGATGGGAATACTCGACAAAGAACTCCATCTGGACATCCATGCACCAGCATCATTTGTCAATAGCTTCCAACAAAGCTTTTAGGATCAGAAGTTCCATCATACTGAGCTAAGAGTGGCTGTTTGAACTTCTCGGGTAGAGGGGCAGCCATCACCTCCTCTGTAAAGGGATATGCAGTCATATATGCCCTGAGGCGTATACCTCGCATCACTCGAGTGACCTGACGGACAATGTTACGATCATGGGCGTCAGAAGCAGTTTAAGACGTCTGGGAAGTGTCCCAGACATCTGGCCAGACGTCTGGAAACCTTCCCAGACGTCTGGTAATAAATTTTTACGGTGCACCGGTTCGCGTCTGCGCGCCTGTGCGTGCAGACTGAACCCGCAGCCTTCGTTTTCTCTCCCTGCAGGCGTCGCTTTCCTTCTCTCTCTCCCAGCGGCTGCCTTATAAAACGCTCCCCTCTCCCTCACCCTCACTCCATCCGCCTTCATCTTCTCCTTCTCCCTGCGAGCGAGCGAGAGCGTGAGTGAGCGACTGCGGCAGCTGCGGCCGCGGTGAGCGTGCGAGGAGTGTTGCGAGAGGAAGAAGAAAGCTTGACCGCGGAGGTGTGAGCTTGTCGGGGCAACTAGAGCCGGCCGGCGGAGGAGCAGCAGGCGTGGGTTGTCGCGGAGGGGCTGCTGCAGCTCGGGCAGCAGGTGGATGCGGTGCGGCGCGGCTGTGCGTCGCGGGCAGAGGACGAACCAAGTCCTGATTCTGGGAAAATTTCCCAGAATTAGACGTCTGGACTTACGTCCAGACAACACGTAGGACGTCTGGAGGAAGATCCAGACGTTTGATAGGTACACTATTTTCCTACTTCTTCCTTTTTACGCGTGTACAGCCATGCAGCCATCCGCCTCTTCTTCTGCACCTTTTCGTGATGAGAGCGGTTGCGTGTGAGCGCAGGTGTTGTTCGGGAGGGTGCGAGGGCTCGCCATCCCACACGAATCAGACGTCTGGCCACAGTACCAGACGACGGAGAGGACCTCCAGACGTCCGGGGTGACAATCGGACGTCTGGAAACTGACTTCAGACGATCCAGTGAGCTTCTGGACGTCCGAAGGATTGCGCAGAACAAGGTATGGCATGATCGACCTTTTAAGACGTCTGGAATAGGTCCCAGACGTCTGATTTTGGACAGATTTGTCATTTTTGACCCGTTTAGGGCCCGTTCGGAGTCCGTTTTCTGCGTTTCGAGTTGTATTCTTTCTAGATTTATTTTCTCTACCTGTTTACAGTAATTGTATACTATTCTGAGAAACTCCTTGTGATTGATCCTTATGTTAGGACCCCGTTCCGTTGCGGCTGTGGGGGTTGCGGAGGCGCGTGGGATTGCCGACCACGCCCCCAGTACTCCCGGTTTCGTGGGTAGAGTGGCCCTTTAATTTATTTAACAAAAATTGTACAATTATGAAACAACTGATATAATCTAGGGCATTGCATGAACCCTAGGACTGAGAAATTAGATTGAATGATAGATCCTAGGGTATTGCATGAATCCTAGGACTGGAAAACTAGATTGAATGATAGATCCTAGGGTACGGCATGAATCCTAGGACTGGAAACCTAGTTGATTATATAAACATTGCAGTCTTGGAAAAGTGGAAATAAAATGATAACTGCCTGTAAATTGGTTAACAGCTGCCTGTATAAATGGATAATTACGGTTGAGAATATAAATTGTATGGATATAAAGCTGGAACAGTGAAACCTAAATTGGCTGAGATAAAAGAGCATGAACCCTACGGGGATTCAGGGGTAGAACTCCTGGAAAGTGAATGGAATAGAATTGGGGAAGTGAGCTGGCCCTTGAGTACAAAGTACCAAAGAGAGCAACTGCCCCCCTGTTTAGTGCAGAGCGGAGCTAGTCGCCCCAGGGACCCGGGGTTAGGACTGGCCACTTTGTACCGACTTTTGGCCCTCGTGTACACAGTACTGAGGAGAGCTACTAGTGTAGGGAGAGCACTAGCTACCCCACGGGCCCCGGGGTTCTGCTAGCTCTCCTACACCGACTTGTTAGGCCCACTGGGCAAACCAGGGTAGTCAGGCGAGGGTGCGCGGACTGTGGAGGGGCAAGACCCCTGTTTGGTTACTGTGGAGGGGTTGGACCCCTGTTACTGAGAGGGCTCTGCCCTATACTGGTTCCGTGCTGTGCTTTGGGCGCACCCGTTAACGGAAACGACTGACCGCGTGCCAGTGTGGGGTAGCTACCCGTGCATCTATCGCACGTGCCGTAGTCACCGTTACGTCTGTCAGCGACCTTGGGGTGGTTGACTGAGGGTAGGACCACCACGGGGGACTCTCCCGACCAGGAGAGCACCACGTGCTAATTCTACTTTTCGGAAAAGACTGCAATCAAGATCGTTCCCATGAGGAACATTCAAGATCAAGAGAAGGATCTGAGAAATAAATCAACAGTAAATAAATGGAAAGATATAAATAAAGTAAAACATAACAGCTATTGTCCACTCTACTGCTTCTTCTAGCTTTTAGTTGCCACTCTACTTAGCGTTTCGCTGACGTGTCACCCTTGTTGCCTTTTCAGGATCAGGTGTTGAGCAGCCAGAGTCAGCGGCTGTAGAGGGCGCTGGGCCTAGTAGGGTCCAGTAGGGTTACCGATATTACTTACTGCACTTTTCTTTTCGCTGTAGTGAGTAGTTTTCTGTTGCTCCTTGTACTCTCTTTAATGTAACCTTCATGTTATGTACATGTTTATTTCTCTACTGTTGTGGTGGTGTATGCTGTAGTATTTCTTTTCTTACTGCTGTATTTTGTTACTGCTAGTTATATACATGGTGAATGTGGTTTATTTTACTACTCTTTTGGTTACTTTCTCGTTGGACGACTGGGTCTTGGGATTAGTCGAGTCGGTCTGATTCTCGTGTCTCGTAGGGATTCGGGAATCAGGTCGTTACAGACAATCTCGGGGATTGTTCCTCCTCCGCAAGTCACCAAGGGGTGTTTACTCAATTGTTCGTCTGACTCCCGCAAAGGCAGGAGTGGAGCTTTAGGTGGACCTGGGAGAACTTCGCCCTTCTGACTACTAAGCTCTTGTTTCAATTTCTCGAGCTGTTCATGCAAGTGGGCATTTTCTTCCTCTACCACACAATGCCATTTCAATTCGTCATCAATATGGCTAGAGTTTTGTGGTTCCTCTGGTGGGGGTGGGACATTTTCTTTGATCAATTGAATTTCTTCCAGCTGATCATCCACAAGCTGCTACTTTGCTTTAAGAGCTGCAAGTTTAGCCTTGAACTCCTCTTTAGCTTAGATTTGGAGGAGTGAGCTTTCTCTTAGGCCTTCCTCATGAGGAGGCTCTCAATGGATGATAGGTAGCACATCCTTCTCCTTACCGGTCTCCTCCATTTGATAGCATTTCCATGAAACAGAGATGCTTGATTCAGCAGGGCTTGCCTTCTCCTACCGGCTTCATGAAGAGTGACAAGTTGAAGGAGTCATTTGAATATATCTAAGTATGGAAAATCGGGTGTAACAACTTGAGTTCCCATAGACTGCGCCAATTGATCGAGCCTCTTAGAATAGAAGACTCTACTTAAAAATAATCACAAAGAAGCACGAGAATTGGTGACCCAGTTCCACCAGATAGGTGTACGTCTGGGGGGAGGGCCATGCTCCCAAAGTTTCACTAGAATCAAAATTACAAGCACTCTACTTTTTTCTCTCAGATTACATGTGGTTGCAAAATTTCTCGTATAGAGCTATTTATTAAGGATGCTAGACAAGAATTGGAGATCGTGGGGGGTTCCCCACGATCCCATGATCTGGCAATAAATGACATTTAACTATACCAGTTACTACCATAAAATGTCATTAACGTGGTTGCATTGACTGTCGTCAAACTATATTTTGTCATTACTGTCATGACATATCGCAACGGACAATAATCCTTATTTGAGACCCACTCATCTGACTGAAGCTTTATCGAGTCGGTCTCGGCAGTCAGCTCCATGTAGGTGGACTTGACTTCCAACAATCAGCTCTATGCGAGTGAGCCTATCAACTGGATATTTTTGCCAGCATCGCCATTTAGTCAAATCTGGTAATTGTTCCTGAAGGATCCATCGTGCTTCATGGGTGAATGGATCCTAAAACTCAGATAGTCGGATCTTCCAAACCCCTTGGATAGTCAAATTTGAGTGGTTCTCCTGGTAATCGGATTCAAGTTGGCTTTAAGATGTAAGGAATGTTTCGTCCCTCATCAAAGGTCAAGGAGGCTTGTGATTGGTTGATCCAAGTTGCCTTTGATCACCAAAATAAGGGGGTAAGATGAAGGAATAAGTGGATAGAATAGGTTAGGTGCTGTTGGAATTGATGGAAGGTTAGGATGGCTTTGAGAGGATGATGGAGAACTATGATTCTCTCGAATGTTTGGCCTCTTTCTATTTCGAATTTCAAGTTTCACATAAAAGAAAGTTGTTGCCCTCGAAACTAGCTTTCCAACGCAACTTGAATCACTCAATTTAAATTTAAAATGAAAAAGTTATGGCCAAAATACTAAAGATATATCATATTGTCACAAATTTTGAGATTAAGTTTAGGATTAAGAATAAGATTTGGTTTAGGATTCTAAGATAGGGATTTAGGTAGGCAATTTAGGACCCAAGGATTTAGATATATTAGTGGATAAATTATGGTGTATTTTGACCATCCAAAATAGTTTTTATTTGAGGATAAAAGGGATGGCCAAATAAGGTTTGTTGGATTAGGATTTAGGTTTTTTAAGGATAAGGGATAGGTTCTTTTAGGAAATGATACGATCTAATTTGGTCAAGCAAATAGGTTAGGATTTGAGGTCTATGGTTGACCCTAGGGTGTAGGAAATTGGGTCCATAGGTTAGGTCATAGGTTTGGAAATTTAGATTCCTAAGTAGGCTAGGGTTAGGTTTAATTGGGTTTCCAAATAGGTTCACCAATTAGCCTCAGTCCTCTTCCACGTGAGCTCAACTTAGAAAGTCGATTCAACTGTTGGAGTGCGCGAAATCGGTGTTCAAAATTGATACATTGTAGTACAGAGCAAAGTCGCTCATCAACAAATACAATTTATAACTCGAATTCAAAAGAGTATCCGAGGTCGAACACATGGAGCAAATATGGAATTCACACAGTAATCTCAATAAATAATATATAAATCAGCACAAGTAATTACTCAAAACTAATATGCAATGTATAACGTGAGTATATGAAGAGATAAAAAGAATTCTAGATAAAATAATGGTGATTTGGATCACCAATTACTCAATAAAAATATATATGGATCAAGTTAAATAATGCTATAGTGCCATCAATCATTGAACTTAGGTACTCAAATATATCAACAGCACCCAAGTCAGACGTCGAATTAATTCATTAGACGACTTAAATGTTTAGCCTCTACAGTTCTTTTCTTTCTTTCCTCTTCTTCTTTCGATCTTCTCTTGGCTTCTTCTTCTGCCTGTCTTCTTCTTCTTCCTCTTCTCTTCTACTATGTCTGTCTCCTTTGTCTTCTTCTCGCGACTAAGTGTCGCACAAGTGCCTGTGAGACCAAAACCCCCCTAACCTCATGCTCTCTCTCTCTTCCCCTTCTCTTCTCTTTCACAAGGGCAACTGGGCATTCAGGTAATCAGGCATAAGCACACCCGTGACTAGGGTTGTGTACGTGAGTGTCACAG
The DNA here is from genome assembly GCA_037157565.1 of Thalassia testudinum. Classification (NCBI taxonomy): domain Eukaryota; kingdom Viridiplantae; phylum Streptophyta; class Magnoliopsida; order Alismatales; family Hydrocharitaceae; genus Thalassia; species Thalassia testudinum. The sequence continues at coordinate 13,681,807 of JAZHRO010000067.1, read as the reverse complement.
TCGAGGTGTGCTCGGGTTAGGCTGGTAATCTGTGCGAGTGAGGGTATGGGACCTTACCCCATGTTAGGAGGTAGTAAGGCACAGAGACAAAATCAATTTATGTGTGTTGGCTCGGTCCTAATCCCACGATGTGGCACTAAAGCCACGCTTGTTCTTCACACAGACAGCAGTAGCAGGTGGTCTTCAATTGGCTTCCTTGGATTAGCCAATGCTCTCAATTGGAAACTGAGATGTGTTCCTGGAGGTAGTCCGCACTGCTTGGAGGGTGCACCTGGGGCTTTCGACACCTGGAGCTCGAAGAACGAAGGCAGTGATGGCAAAAGTGGCGGAGCTCCGGCGAGGATAGCTGAAAACAAGAATATGGGCTAAATGCCCCAATTAGAAGGTCCAGGAGCTTCGCCGGAGGATGGCGAATGTAGTCATGTGCTTTATGCGGTGTGGGAGTATGTGTAGGGGTGTGTCGGAGGTGGCGAGTATGGAAGCCGGTGATGGGTGTGTTCGGGGGTGGTTGTGAGAGCGTGAATGGTGAAATAAAGAGAGGGCTTTTGTTTGTGAAGTCGAGGAGGAGGTGTAGGGCATGGTGGCGAGGAAGATGGAGGGGTGTAGCGGCAAGGACACCTCACCGGAGGTTCGACCGGAGACGGAGAAGATGGGGGTGATTTACGGTGTTGAGGGGTCTTTTTGGGTTTTTGGGGTGTAAAACTAACCTAAGATGCTAAACTAACTAAACTAACCCTAATCTAATAGACGAAGGGGTAGGATTGGCACCGGCATTGGCAGGTTGACGCCGTGGAAGAAGGTACTCCAGTGAGGGTAAGACGGCGAGGACAACGGAGGGAGAGGCGTTGACTAGTACAGCACGACGTGGAGGAAGATGAGGAAGATGAATCCACTGCTAGTATTGCGAGTGGACAATGAAGGAGGTTGGAGAAGATCGCCGGACGTCGAGGAGCTATTCGGCCAGAGAGGAGGGAGGAATTGAGGGTTTTCCGGTCAAATTCGAGCGTAGGAAAAGCAGTTTGCCAAGGGGATCCTTACATAGGCCTCAGGGAGTCGGTTTAGCTTGGGAATCAAGCTTTGTGAGCTTGAAAAGCTCACTGGAGTTGGAAACTCAAAAGATACCCAAATCTCTCATCCGTTCGCATGAGAGATTGGGAAGGTTATGGAGATCGAAGCTTGATGCGTTGGAAAGAGAACTCAAGGAATTTTCCTTCCAATTTTGGAAGGGATTCATTGATCAGAGGAGTTCTCTTCAATCAAAAGTCGCTAGAGAAGGATTCCTCCGTGATAATGGTGGAGGGACCTATTTGCAAAGAGTGACGACAAAGATAGGAGCCTTTTTGTAAGGAATTCAAAAGTTAGGGGTATGTGTGTGAGAGAAAAGACTAAGATTGGACCAAATTGCAAACTAGGTCAAGACAATCTCAAATTGGGCCCAAATTTTGGTACAGACCTAATTTGGACCGAAGGAATACAATGGTGAAGTTGGATTTAGGTTTTGATCAAGTTTGACTGGATAATTTATGTAAAAACCTAAATTAAGGTAACTATTTGTCTGATACTCTATTTTAGGTCAAATTGGGTTCCAATAGTTAAATTGAAGGTACCAAACCCTGAAGAATATTTTTATATGATTTTTAGAGGGTTAGCTGGATTTTATCCTGACCAGAACCTTAGTGGATTAAGCGGATCTGTTTTTCAGATTTCAGATGTCATTTAATTCGCGAAATGCACGAAAACCCATGTCTGTCTGCACGAAAATCATCTGACCTTTGATTAACCCTTGAGAAATTCCGTGATTGTTCTGCATTGAGATATGTTGTTAAAACTACAGTTTTACCTTTGTTTTACTATATTTCCCTCAGAATGGATTTGCAGTGAATTTTGATCCTATGGCGATTATGTAGGAGCATTTAATGATGAAATATGACTAAATAAAACTAGATATGGCTAATGATGACATTATCATCATCAATCTTGCTCCAAACAACTTGAAATTATGTACCTACATATATAAAAACAAATACATCAAGGTATTGATGAAACTACATTTACATGTAATAATATTTAATTTTAATGTAGTTTCATAACTTAATATAAATAATTAGCATAATAATAGAGCTAATAGTTTAATTAACACTTTTGCATACAATAAATATAAATAAAATTAATTACACATATTTACATATTTTTACATATTTATTTTATATATACCGGTAATACAGGTTTTAAAAGCTCTATTATTATAATTACACGGAGAGAAGAAAAGGAAACCCTCCATCTAACCTTATTTTTATTTTCTCATGTTCTCATCAATTCCCTCTCTGTAATATATATATATATATATATCCCACGTCCAAACACCCACATCTAACTAACCTCTCCCACGAACCCATCCCGCAACTTCTCATCCCATTTCTCTCGTAACAAACTCTTTTTCTTTTTTTTCTCGAACTGCCTCCCTTACTGAAGACAGAAGGTGGCACACCTCCTCCACTCTTCCCGTCCACTCCGTCGTAACTTCTCCCTCACTCTCCTCGTTGAACAACCCCCTCATATCCCCATATTTTTTTATCCACCAAAAACCACCTCCCGCCGAACTCCCTCTCTTCCTCCCCTACTCTTACGCTCTTCCCTTCTCCTTCTCGATGAAAAAGCTCCCCCTACCCTCAACGCACCCACCACCGGAAACCACCCATCACCCTCATCTTCCTCTCCTCTCCTATCCGCATTCTCCTCCTTCTTCTCCTTTTTCCCTCCTACGCACACTACCCTCAGCGGAGACCACTCTCGCTCTCCTCTTCAACCTCGCCACCCTCTCCTTCAGTTCCTCCTCCCGCTGCGCAAAGCTCAGCACCGCCGACGCCTCCCCCACCGCCGACATCGATTTCCTCCTCTTCGACCTAGTCGATCCTCTGCCCAAACCGCCGACCGCGACGCTCCATCGTTGACGTCCACGCCTTCCGCCGGCGACCACCGCCAACGCCACAACACCTCCAGCACCGGCGTCGTTCTCCTTCCTTCCTCCTCTTCAGCCTCGTCGACCCTCTGCCCTAACCGCCGGCCGTGCCGCTCCACCATCCACCATCACGACCAGCAACAACAGCAGCAGCCCCTCTCCTCCTCTCTTCTCCACGTCAACACCACTACAACCACCACTCTAGCAGCCATCGGCAGCCACGTCTTCCACCCGCGGCCAGCATCATCCCTTCAACTCTTCCTCTCCACAACGACCACCTGCAAGCATTACCGAGACCTCTCCTACGACTTCTATTGCCACGTGAGCATTCTCATCTTTTCTTTTAAAGTCTGATGTTTTAATTGTTTTAGTAGTATTAACATTCTTATGGGATGAATGTAATTCTTTATATGTAGTTAAGTTTCCATGCCCTTTAGTTTTATTTTGTCAAAGTTGTTCATGAAAAATTAAAAATTTCATTAATTGTAATGTTATACTTTCAAATTTCTAATTAAATTTGTATAAGTTAATGCTTTACTGTGATTAAGATTTTTACATTCGTATTTTGTACAGTTTCATATTTATACTTATTCTCCTGTTAACTTAGAATAAAATAATCTAAATTTACATTGTTAATATATCCTTATTGTTTTTGTTAAATGCATTTTTATGTTTTTTTTTTTTGTGATCATAGTTGACAAAATCATTTAGTGTTAGTTAAGCAGTACTTTTATTATGTTTGAAAATGCTAAAATATTTTTAAAATATTTTATTAAGTTTTATTATTAAAGATTGCTTTTTAAGATTCTTAGGACGTGAAGTAGGTTCGTATGTAAATCAAAGATTTTTGAATTCGTCATCCACTTTCGTTAACTTTAAACATTAAGATAACTTTTATTTTTTTCAATAAAAATATAAAAGAATAAACATAGGATTTTTATTAATTTAGATTAGTTAGGTTTAAGTTACTAGTTAATTGTTAAGTTTTGTTTCAAATTACTCGAACTATCTCTTGATAACCTAATTATGAATTGCTTTAGAGCCTTCCAACGAAATTATTAATAGTTCGATATAAATTTTAAACTTGACGCTCTTATTGCACTACAACGATGTGTTTTAAGTAAAGCGATTCTAGCATGTCAGGTACCAAATACAATTGCAGAAAAAATTACACAAAAGCCCACAAGTATGCATTATTTATAAAATGACATAAAATGATTATTCTAGCCTAATTGAGTGCAATCTAACCCAAATTACCATTAGACTAACATTAGTTAGGCATTAATTAACATAAATAAATATGAAAATATCACTCATTTCAACCAAAATGGCACGTAACTTCTTTTTTTCTTTGTTTCTTTTTTTTGCAACAAGGGAAACCATTTCCATTGAACTATGACAACCAACAAACTTGCAGATCACAAGAGAGATCAGGTTTGGACCACCTCCCTTGAATGTTTGCCTTATAACAATCTTTGCTAAATTGTTCTCTTTTTGAACAAAATTTCTTCTAACATGCTTAACAAAGATTTGAGGGTTATTTGTAAGTAAGGATCTACAGTCTTCAATAGATCTGCTTGCTGTCCAATGAGGTTGCCTCATTCCATAAATGCTTTGGATGGGATTAAGAATGTCACTATCAATAACATAAATCTCATCCTACCTATCCAAAATGAGGTGAATACCAATCTTGATGGCAATGGTTTTTTATTCTTTTGTTGTACAAGAGGATGTCTTTGCTTTCATAAAATTCTTACTACAACAGCAAAACAATGGCCTTCTCATACAACTACATCAACGAGGGCTATGGAAATCATTCCTTGTGTTGCCCCAATCTATTCCAAACCATTAATGCTATGCAATATTTCATTATTTTGTGCATTGTCCAACCCTTCTACGTGATAAAAAGATATCATAGCTTGAACATGCTCCCAGATTTTGTATGAATTCATCAATTTTTTATCATGGAGAAATTTACATGGGGCTGGCCATATAGAGTTCAAGATGTAAAAGGCTCATAATCTTACCTTCTTTTATGTTCTTTGTGCTTTAGGAAAATCTTGTTGGTGCAAGTGCATCACGATCATTGATTTTGATGATAACAAAATACTTATAATTTAACATTTGCAATGGAGTGTAAGATTTCAGGATTATTACAAATGATAACAAGTGTGAAGAAGCTCAAGCTCAAGACCATCAAGGAATGGAGGAGCTTGATTTCTAAACAAAAGCATTAAGGAGCATGGGACTTGGAGGAGATGGAACTTTGCTTAGGGCTAAAGCTTGAAGAAGAAGAAGAATAGGATAGATGTTGACCGCAAAAATTGTCGTAGTTTAAGAAAACATAGCGTCGTAGTATAGCGACAAAAATTAAATCAACATTTAAATTTATAAGTGCTTGAAAAATTATGAGTTCTGAGGTCGTTTGCAAGGAGCAAATATGTAATTCAATCAACTAATCAAATGATATAACAATAAGCACAATTTTTAATCAAAAACTCAATATATTCAATATATATCAAAGTAAAAGAATAGAAAGAAATAGCAAAAAATAATGGTGGTTGAAACTTCCATTGTATCCTTAACACTTAGCTCAATTCCCTCAAGTTCAAACTCATAACAGACGTCTCGACCCAACCTTAGACGACTTAAATATTCAAATCAGATCTAATGTCAGACATCATAATTTCCCCAAAGTGTAAAATCCCCCTCCATTCAAAATACCCTTCTCTCTCTCTCTCTAGACCAAACCCAAGCACCATTCAAACCCTACTCGGGCCGGTTCAGATTGGCCCCAAATTGGCGCAGACTCACATGCACGAGCGTGGGACCTCACCCCATGCATCTAAGGCGATAAGCGTACACACCAAAACCAATTTATATGCGCTTTTTATTTCTTTTTCTCCAATGTGGGACTATGTTCCCAATGTCCTACGCATGTAGCTACAGCAAGCATTCTTCGTCGATTGTTGCTGTTGATGTGTTTCTTTCGTTGATTGCAGTTGCAAGTGGCTTTGCGGAGTAGTTTCGTGTCTTCAGGGAGTAGAATTGAGTACCAAGACGGTCGGAGCTAGTCGGACGGAGTCGGAGATGACATGGTCGCCGACGAAGACCTAACAGTCATGAAAACGACCTTACGGCTCAATTAGATGGCTCAGAAGACTTGCCGTGATGTGAGGAGTGTGATGGTGGGGGTTTTGTGATAATTGGTGCATGGAGGTGGTCAGACTGAGTGGTGGATGAACGGTGGACGATGGGTCATTTAGGGAGGAGTTGGGGTAGTCCAAAGCCTCAATAGTTTGAGGGTTTTTGGTCGTGAGGTTGAGGCGGAGGTCTGGGTGGTGGCGGCGTGTGGTTTGGTGGATGGGCGTGCCGACACGGGCTCATCGAAGCTCGTGCCGAAGGTAGGGACGAAGGTGGTGGGACGGTGTGTGTGGTGGCTAAACCTAGGGACTAAGGACCTAGAAATAGTCTAAGGAGGCAGATAGAGAGTTTAGGGTACTTAGAAGAGAGGGAGATAGAGAGATGCATCTGGCGTTGGATGATCGTATGTAAGGACGAAGGTGAAATCCGGTGAGGGGGAGCGGCAACGACGAGGGCGGAGAGGGCTCCTACTGTGGTCGGCGAGGAGCAGAAGAGAAAGAGGAGGAAGGAGGGCCGTCCAAGTTGGCAATTGGACGGCCAAAGGAGGTCACTGTAGCCAAGCCGAAGTGCGGCTAAAGAAGGAGGAGGAAGGTGTTCTCTGATCTAATCTTGGCTAATTCTGACTGCTGAACCTCATTGAGCTTATATAGAGCTCAATTAGGGCCTTAAATTGGAAGTTTAAGTGCATAGGATTCGAATTTGGAAGCAAGGAAGACCCACATTTTCTTTGAATTCGCTGGAGCTTCTCTCTCAAAACTAGTGTCCAAGATCCTGTTCAAACGATTCTCCATAGTATGAACACCAATCCCACCAAATTTGGTGGGATTTAGTGATAATTTGTTGTTGATTTGAGTCGGTTAAAGTCGATCGTTGCTTGCGTTGACTCTACATTTAGGAATTAGGTGACAGGGACTAAACTGCGAAGAAGATGACAAATTTAGGGGGGTTTCTATAATAAACTCGAAAGCTAGGGGTCTACATGTGAGGAATAGAGTTTTAAGGGGCTAAAATGTAACTAGGTCAAGATGGACTCTGATTGGGTCCAAATTTTGGTGTTAACCTAATTTGGACCCAAGGAATCTAGTGATGAACTTGGATTTAAGTTTTGACTACATTTGACTGGAAAAATTGCATAGAAGCCTAAATTAGGATAAATTCTCATCTGAAACTCTGTTCATGGTCAAATGGGTTTAGATGGTCAAAGTGAAGATATCAAACTTCTTATAATATTTTTCAACGATTTTTAGGAGGTTTAGATTAATTTTATTCCAACCAAAACTCTTTTAATTTAAATGGGGCTAAAAATTAGGGTTTTTAGTATTGATTTCACCCTCGAAATGCGTGAAATCCTGATTCAATTAGTGTGAGCCCACTTCTTGGTCTTTAAAGTTCAGTTGACCTCTAATTAACTCCTGAGTAACCCCATGGTTAATTTGCATTTGTGATGTGCTATTAAAATAACAGAATTAACCCTATTTTCTTGTCTTTTTCTTAAATCAGTTTAGCATGGAATTGTGACCCTCAGATGATCATTTAAGAGCATTTATCATTTGAATCTAACTAATTTTGGGTAGTTAGGACCCATGATGGTATAACCATCAATAGAACATTTATTTGAATGCATTTGTTTCTTCTTTTTGCTCTTTATTTCCTTAGAAATATGTTAAAAAGACCAAAATATAAGCACCTTAACCTAGGAACACTTCATATCCTTAGGACACTTAGGCAAACCTTAGAATTGAATTAGAAAGTTCAAATAGGAATCAGACAGAATGATTAGATGTCCAACATGATTACCAAACGTCCAGTCAGACGTTTGACAACCTTGGCAAATGTCCTATAATATGATCGTTAGCCTGTCAGAGCAATCTCCTCGCGAACTCACTAAGGAATATTTTAATATTATTCTTAGATGTCCGCAGAGCTTCCTAGACATCTGATAAAGAGACATTAGACCAAAATCCTAACTTGTCAGACCAAATCTAACCGTTGGCTTCTCGAAAATCAATTCCAGCATAGAACCATTATCATCAGATGTCCAATAGACTATCCAGAAGACTTGTAAGACTTCCGACCTAATACACTAGAACCCTATTTAAATCTAGTCCAAAACAGGAATAAACCCACATAAAATTAAACGTCCAATTTTCACCGAGATGTCTTAAAATAATATCCCAGACATCTGACCTAGAACCCTATTTTTGTCCAACTAAATCAGGAACTCTGACCCTTGCATCAAATGACCAAAACTTTCATCAGTTGTCTGACCTATTGTTTGACCCAAAAATAAAACATTTGATTCTACTGTCAGAGTCATGATGAGCCTGATTCAATTGGGATTTCAACCTTATCTTATGGGATTTGCTCTGAACGGCTACAAGGCCTCTCCCAAGCCTTCTTGAACCTTCCGAAGGCATCTATAAATAGAGTAGGACCTCTACCTTATTAGAATACACCCTTGAGATAATGCCTTCCACCATTTTAGGCTCACTTGTGAAAGAGATCTAAGAAGAAGAGACTCTACCACTCTGCTCTCCAAAGCTTACACTTCGCATCCGGGAGCTCCGAATACGCTATGCGATAACGTTTAATCTCTTACATATAAGAGAAGTGCCTTAACCTGTAGAACCTTAGATTAGGTCTACATTTTGTGCTCTATAGGTTCTTTGTTTTATCTTTTCTTTGTTTGAGTATTCATTCAAGGAGAACTTTAATCGGAGCTCCTTTGTTCCCTTGGACCTGGGTAGGAACAAAAGGTCACTACCATTAAGGAAGCTCACCAAGTAGAAGAGCTCAACATGGATGACCTCTTAAGTAACCTCATGGCTTACAAGAACAAAATGGAGCAAAAGAAGAAGGAAACTCTAGAGCCTAAGATAGAGAACCTCACCTTCAAAGCCACTTCCAATGACGAGGTAAGTTCCGATGACGAGGAACTTGACTTTTTAGCTAACAAATTTGACAACTTTGTTAAGATCAACTAATCAAAGAAAAAGAAGAAAGAGGAGGAGCAAGTTAGGTGCTACCATTGCAACAAAAAGGGGCACCTAAGACTAGAGTGCCCACTTTTGAAGAAGGAAAAGAAGAAAGAGAAGAAGTACAAGAAAAAGTTATTCCAAGCAACTTGAGGCGACTTAAGCCCAGAGGAGGAAAATGAAGAAACAAAAAATGAACCCTCACGCCTTATTTTCATGGCAATCACGGATGACAGCGAGAAGAAAGACTAGAACGAGGAGGAGGTAAACTCTTTTACTTTAGATGAGATGTAAGAAGCTTTAGAAGAACTATATGTACTTAGCAAATAATTGAAGTTAGAAAATAAAAATTTGAAAAAGAGTTCAATTGCTTTAAAATCTAAGATATTGCTAAAGATCTAGATTTAAATGCCTCTTTAAATTCTATGAAGTTTGAAAAGAATGCTCTTATATTAGAAAATCATGACCTAATTTTAAGCAACACAAATTTGATTGAAGAAAATAGCTTATTGAAATCCGAAACTTCTATTTTAAAAAGCAAGATGAGTTTTATTGAAAATGACCTTGCCTTCCTTAAAGAAAAATCGGATAAATTGTTAAGTGAGTTAGATAGATTCACTAAAAGAAAAACTAAGATAAGTGTCAAACTTCTATTTTAAAAAGCAAGATGAGTTTTATTGAAAATGACCTTGCCTTCCTTAAAGAAAAATCGGATAAATTGTTAAGTGAGTTAGATAGATTCACTAAAAGAAAGACTAAGATAAGTGTAGAAATAAACACACTAAGAATTTTTATGCACAAAAGCCTAAGGGTTGGAATCTAAATGGACCCCAACCTTGGTTGAGAAGGGCTGACCATGGAGGACCCAAGAAAATGTGGGTACCTAGAAACATTGTCCAATCTTGTTTTACAAATTTCGGAATGGATCCAAGGAGCTACCTTGATGGAATTCACCAAGGAAGGTTGAAGGTTCTTGGTGAACCAAATGGGTATGGAGGTTGGAACCCATACCAATGGAGGTAAATTTGTCTTTGATTTTGATTAGCATTAAGATAGGGGGAGTAAATTTAAAAGATTTTGCTACAATTTCATTAGAAAGGGAGATATCACCTTTAATTGCTTTAAATTGTTGTAGAAATGCATGTATTTAGGGGGAGATTCTAAAAGAATGTTAAGCTATGTGTCAATTAAAAAGGGGGAGTTAAAGGAAAATAAGAATAGACCTCTTATTATGTCAAAAAGGGGGGAGATAATAGACTTTCGAAAAACACTTCTCTTGTATCATTATGTTAAGAAAGGGGAGTTAACCTATTTTTAGAAGTGCATGATTTAAGGGAAAGTTATAGGATAAGATGATTAAAATTGATTAAACCTTTTTGATAATGTTAAAAAGGGGGAGAATGTTTTGGAACTTTATTTGTGGTTTTCTCATCATCAAAAAGGGGGAGATTGTTGGTGCAAGTACACCAAGATAATTAATTTTGATGATAACAAAATATTTATAATTTAACATTTGCAATTGAGTTTAAGATTTTAGGATTATTGTAAATGACAAGTGTGAAGGAGCTCAAGCTCAAGACCATGGAGGAATGAAGGAGCTTGATTTCTGAACAAAAGCATCGAGGAGCATGGAACTTTGCTTAAGGCTAAAGCTTGAAGTAGAAGAAGAATAGGATAGAACATTTATTTGAATGTATTTGTTTCTTCGTTTTGCTCTTTATTTCCTTAGAAATATGTTAAAGAGCCCAAAATATAAGCACCTTTCTTCTAGGAATACTTACACATCCTTAGGACACTTAGGAAAACCTTAAAATAGAATTAGAAAGCCAAAATAGAAATCAGATAGAATGATCAAACAACCAACATGATTACTAGACGTCTAGTCAAACGTCTGATAACCTTGATAGACGTCCTATAATAGGACCGCTAGCCTGTCAGAGCAATCTCCTCGTTAACCCATTGAGGAATATTTTAATATTATTTTTAGACGTCTGTAGAGCCTCCCAGACATCTAATAAAGAGATGTTAGACTAAATCCTAAGTTGTTAGACCAATTCCCGAGAAGCCAACACTAAGATTTGGTCCTATTATAAGACGTCCGTCAAGGTTATCAGATGTTTGACTGGATGTTTGATCATTCTGTCTGATTCCTATTTTGGCTTTCTAATTTTATTCTAAGGTTTGCCTAAGTGTTCTAAGGATGTGTAAGTGTTCCTAGGACTAAGGTGCTTATATTTTAGGCTCTTTAACATATTTCTAAAAAAATAAAGAGCAAAAAGAATAAACAAATACATTCAAATAAATGTTAACAAATACATTCAAATAAATGTTCTATCATATTCTTCTTCAAGCTTTAGCCCTAAGCAAAGTTCCATCTCCTCCAAGTTTCATGCTCCTTGATGTTTTTGTTCAGAAATTAAGCTCCTCCATTCCTCTATGGTCTTAAGCTTTAGCTCCTTCACAATTGTTATCATTTGCAATAATCCTTAAATCTTAAACTCAATTACAAATGTTAAATTACATGTGTTTTGTTATCATCAAAATTAACGATCGTGGTACACTTGCACTATCAATTTCCCTCTTTTTAATGATGACAAAACTACAAATAAAGTTTCAAAACAAATGTCATATCTTTGCTTGAGGCATCAATCTTCTTGCCATGTATTTAACAATCCACAAATTACTCTTACATGTGGGTATTAACAGATAGCAACAAACATGTTTGACCAAGCAAGTCAAAACCATTTCAAATTGTACCAAACACAACCAAGTTTGAGTCTATCTCTTGAAACAAACTAGGTATAACAAATATGAGTATCTCATATTACATCTGTAATAGCCATGGTGTACATTTCTCTAGAAATAAACAAGAGTAGCAAACACTCAAATTTGAGCTGAAAAACCTATCCTAACAAGGTATCAAGAGCCATCCCTTCTTGACTTACCTTCCCAACTCGAGTCCGCACCGGTATCGCTTGCACCATTTCCAGTCATCCTTGCTTAAGCTTCTATTCATGAGTTGGGCTTGTGACTCCAGCCCATCGACTAACTTGTTGCCACCGGAGGCTTGCCTGTGCTCCTTTACGCGTGGTCTTCGCATCTCCGGCACCCAACCACCCACGCCAGCAACTTGTCCCCTCAACCAATCAACTCCCACGCCGCCCAGCCCCTTCCCATCACCTTCGATCTTCACCCCCACCACAGCACCACCAATCAACCCCACCCCACCTGCGATCCCCAACCCTACCGAACCACCGATCCCCAATCCCTTTACCCCACTCCCATAGCCACCCTCACCATCTTTCCTAAAACCCTATCAAAAACACAACCCTTAACCCCTTATATACCACCCACACCCCTACCCGACCCAATAACCCGTTAAACCCCTTACCCGAATACCAGACTACCCAACAACCCCACTCGCCCCACCACCTCACCCACACTGTCCCCAACCCAATCTCCAACCACCCCATCGAACGCAGAACTACCGCCTCCCCACTGATCGCCGACCCCTCTCGCCTGGGTCAACGGCTCCCTCTTCCCGCACCGCATGACAATGACCCTGGCAATCTCTACTTCACCAACTCTGGGTGCCTAATATACTCACCCCCATTATTGCGGTCTTTTCCGTTGACCTCACCTTCTCTACAGTACCATGTTCATCCCTAACTTCCCTCGCATCAACAGGGACTACCATTCTTTTATCCTATTGCCATTCCAGCAAATTTCTACAATCCCCCACTTGGGCTACCAGAGCTCTCTACTACATCACCTTTGCGCACCATCTTCCTGAACATCGCACTTCAGGTTGCTACTCCATATGTGGCCACTCGGATCTTACTACTCAAGTGCCCCATCTGTCCCGGCTACTCTAATCCGTGTTCACAGTGCCTTCACTCTATGGCTGGGCCATATATCCAACCACATTATACACTACGACTCCCATGACAGCCTTCTTCAGACAATTTCTCCATCTCACCACGACAACCACCTCGTCATTTTGTAATAGCAAGAGCCTTTCGACGGCGCTATCAGCTGCTCCAGCAAATTCCTGACGACTCAGTTGGTTCTTGCTAAACACTTCATCCACAAGTAGCCCTATGAAAGCACCACAAGTATTACCAGAGTCCATCATTTTCTTTTATTAAAATTATCTCCCAATAACTACCTTTTATGGAAGACGTAGCTTCTACCTCTTCTCCAGTCTTACAACCTTCTTAGTTTAGTAGAAGGCACTGACAAATGCCCTGAAGCAATAGCATATCCTTCCTCCTCAACCTTTGACACCTCACCACCTGTTTCTAATTCTAATGTTCAAGCTTGGCAGATTCATGACGAAACACTTCTAAGTTGGCTTGTCGCTTCTCTATCTGAGGAAGTGCTACCTGATGAGGTGTGGCTCATCATAGCTAAAATGCCTATTCGTTGCTTGAAATCAGGTTTTAAATCGTTGCGTTGCAGTATAGTCGAATCAGTACGAAAAACAAATAAAATTTATTACTCGAATTTGAAGTTCGAGGTCGAACACAGGGAGCAAATAGGAATTTACACACTAATCTCAATCGATAATATAAATGAGCACAATTAATTACTCAAAAACTAATATGCAATGTATACCATGAGTATATGAAGAGATAAAAAGAATTCTAGATAAAATAATGGTGATTTGGATCACCAATTATAAGCCTAACACATATAACAACTATTCAAATATAATCAAATGAAGGAACAGATAATCAGACGACTTAAAGTGTGTTGCTACAATGCTCCTTTCCTTTTCTTCTACTGTTCTTCTTCTTCCTTCTTTTGATTTCTTCCCTTTCTCTTCCTTAAGCTTCTCTTCTTCTTCTTCTTTTCATTTCTTTCCTTCTCTACTTTCTCTTCCTTCTCCTCATCAGGCCTTCTGACGCACAGGGGGAAACTTACGAAATTGGCTAAGTGTTAGCCGATTCTTTTTAGAGCAAAACCCCCCTGACCCCCACATGCTCTCTCTCTTTCTCTGTTTGGGTTACACTCTCCTAGAGCCTTCAACAATACCGGATATACAGGTATTCGAACCTAGAGTGCACCTGGGTCTAGGCTCACCGGCAATGGGTGGTGAGCGAAGAGTGGATAGCGTAGGCGGGTAGTCAGATCTCCGCCAGGTTCGCGGGGGCAATGTCATGGACAAGGCACGTGTGAGGGTGAGGGGGACCTCAACCCCTAAGTGATTTGAGGCGATAAGCCTCTATCACTTTTTCAATTTATGCGAGCACAGGCTCTCCTTAGCTTCCGAGGTGGGACTAAAGTCCCACCCTTCTTCGCGCGTTTGCTGCCGCAATGATGATGGCTTGAATTGGCACAACTGCGGAGGACGATGCCTCCAACTGGTGCCCTAAGATCCTGCCTAAGAGTATTCTGCATGATCTGGTGTTTTATGCGAGGCGAGATCAATGTTTAAAATCAATGCGTCATAGTATAGTTGAAATCGCTCGAAAACAAATGAATTTTATTACTCGAAATTGTAAATCCGAGGTCAAACACAGGGAGCAAATTGAGATTTAAAAATCAAGAACACAACTTTCAAATTGGATACAATATGCAATGAAAAACCAGAGTTATAATGCAAGAAATGTAAACACAAGAGAACCAAGAAGTCAATATATGAAGACAAGCACAAAAGAAAGAGGACGTCTAATTTGTTAATTAGACGTCTTAAATGTATAGATGCTACAATGCTATTTCTCTTCTTTTTTTGTCTCTGATCTCTGTCTCTGATCTCCTTCCTTCTTTTCTTCTATTCTCGTGCCTTTGCCTTTCTATCTTTAGCTTCTTCTCCTTCTCTTTCTATCTCTGATGGCTCCTCTTTCTTCTTGGCTTCAGCTTCTTTCTTTCCTTCTCTTCTGCCTTCAGCTCTTCCTCTTCAGCCTTGCCTTCTCCTTAGCTTCTCTGGCTGTTTCCCTCTCCTTCCTTGACTTCTTCTCTTGCCTACGAGAGCAAAACCTACCCCTACCCGCCTCTGCGATCTCTCTTCTTCTTTCTCTCTTAGGCTCGCTCTCCCAGAGCCTTCTCGGGTAATCGGGTCAGGTATGCATGCCCGAGATCAGGCCCACCGGCGTGCGTGGTAGGTGAGGAGTGCAGGTCGGTCGGGTATACGGGTCAGGGCCAGGTCCGCAGGCAATGGGTCACTGAAACGTCGGTTCTGTTATAACGTTGTAGTAAAGCTGGTTGTTACCAACATTTCAAATATAAATTTTTTACTCGGAAAAATAAAAGAGTTCCCGAGGTCGAACTCAGGGAGCAAGTTGTATTCTAGAGATATACAAGTTCTATTACAAAAATAAAGAGAGAGAGAGAGAGATGAAAATTTGGCTTCTTCTTCTTTTCTTCTTTCTTCCTCTTTGTCTTTGGTTCTTCCTGTTCTTCTTCTTCTTCTTCTTCTGCTTTCTTCAGATCTTCCCCTCGTGCTCTTCTTCTTCTGTTCTTCCTTGTTTCCTTTCTTTCTTTTTCTTCAGATCGTCTTCTTCTTTTCTTGCTTCTTTCGCGTTGGCCGTTGCTCTTCCTTCTTCTTCAGCCTGTCTTCTTTCCTACTCTGGCTGCTGACCTTCCGTCGTCTGCCCCGGTGCTGAGACGACTTAACGATGCCTATGCTACAGTGCCGCAGCTCCTTCTTCTTCAGCGGGTCTGCTTCTTCTTCTTTGGCCTGCACACTTCAGAGTTTTTTTCGTCAAAAGGCAAAAACCTACTCTACCCCCCTCCCCCGCGTATCTCTCTCTCTGAAATCACTCTTCGGAAGCTCTCCCAGAGCGCTATCGGGTAATCGGGTTCGGGTCAGGCCCGGGTCCAGGCCCACCGGCGTGCGTGGTGGGCGAGGAGTGCAGGACAGTCTAATCGGGTCGGGCCAGGTCCGCGGAGCGTGGTCACGGACGAGGCCGGGTCGGGTCGGGTCGGGTGAGAGGGACCTCACCCCGTGGTAACTGAGGCAAACAGATGGTGGCACTTTTGCAATTTATGTGGGTGTGTGGCTTCAGAAGGTTCCGAGGTGGGACTATCCGCGCACCCCTTTTCTCTCACGCCTGCAATAGGGATGGTGCTTCCAATTGCAACAGCTGTTGAGGCTCGCAACTCCAATTGAGGGCCAGGGTGTGTGCGCAAGACTCTTTCGCGCAGCCTAGGTCTTCAACCTGGGATATCTAGGCTTGGAGCAACCTCAAGCAAGCTTCGAGCTTCCTCGCCAATGGCGGTCAAGGCCTGGAACCTGAAATCAATAGAACGGCCTCTCGGCCAAATCAGACAGGCGGGGGACCTTCGCCGTGGCACGGCGAAGGTGGTCAGGGGGTCTGCAGGGGGCGAGATGGAGCTAACAGGTCGTCCTATGTCAAACTGTGAGCGAGGGAGTGGGTGTGTTCGGTGGATCTGCAGAGGGTGTTTGGTGGGAAGTGGAGGGGCGGAAGAGGATCAGGGTGAGGAGGCGGAGGTTCTGCGGTGGTCGGCGAGCCGTGTGGGTCACTGAGGTGATGGGAGCGGCTCGCCGGAGGGTGGTCGGAGGCGGAGAGGATGAGGGTGAACAGGAGCGGTCGAGGGTTTAATTGACTAAATTGAAAGCGGGGAAAGAAAGAGGAGAAGAAGGGGAGTAGGTCTAACTTACTTGCAGGGACGAAGGGGGAGGAACAGGGCGACAGTCGTATCGACTGTCGCCGGAGAAGACGATGCTCAGGGAGAGGGGCGGCGGCGAGCAGAGGGCTGGAGAGGCGCCAGCTGGGTGCGGCGTGGCGCGGGAAGAGCAGGGGAGGAAGTCTCTGCTGCTGGTAGTGCGGCAGAGCGAAGAGGTGGAGGGGGAGGAAGCCGCCGGAGCTGGTGAGCGTCTGCCGGAGAAAGAAGAGAAGAAAGCTGGGGGTTTTCTCCGTCAGATCCAGGCTGCTTTGGTCGGTGGAGCGGCGGGGGGTATTTATAGGGTTGAAGCAGGGAAGAAGGCGGAGGGAGACGACGTGTCTCCCTCGCCGGAGAATGGTCGGAATACGAACCCATACCGTCCGTGCGTTCGCACGGCCGGTATGGGGGGCTACAATGACCATGGGGGTGCTCCTGCGACGGCTGACGACGCAGGGCACCCCCTGTATACATGCCAGGTCCTCCACCTCACCCTGCGCGGTGCCATGCTCCGCGCAAGGTCGCCGGAGCATGGTGCTGGCAGGGTTTTGCAGGAGGGACCTGTTTGCAAAGAACGAAGGAGAGTTAGGGGCCTAAATGCGAGGGTTCAAAAGTTGAGGGCCAAAGAGTAAATATATGAGGACCAAAGTGTAAAGTCGGTCAAGGAGGTTTCTTCTTAGGCTCAAGTTTTTATACATGACTAATTAGAACCTAAGGAATCTGATGGTAAATTTCATTTTCATATTAAACCTTGTTTGACCGGTCAATTTGCGTAAAGACCCAAATTAAGTTATTAATTGGGCATGGTTCTCAATGTAGGTCAAAATGGGTTCTAAAGGCCAAATTGAAGGTTCTAAACCCTAGAGATTATTTTTCTATGAATTTTAGAGGGTTTATTCTATTTTTACTTTGCCTCGAACCTTGTGAATTGAAGTGGGTTGTTTTAGGGTTACAGATTATCATTTGGTTCCTTGGAAGTGCTGTAGCCCTTGCTAGATCATCTCATCCCACTTTTATTCTTATTAAGCTGTTTTGACCTGTGTTTGGGCCCTGAATTACCCTGTATGCAGATTATACTGGTAAAATTGCACTTTTACCCCTTATGACTGGTTTCCTTCTCAAACTCAGAATTCTCTGAGTTAAGCCTTTCCTTGAGATATGTAGGAGCTTTTATCCTTTGTATTCGGTCAAAATGAGCCAGTTATGGCTCATGATGAGGTTCTCATCATACCCCCATGCCTAGCTTTTGCTAGTCCCTTAGCAAAAAAAAAACTTAAGGTTTCAACCCTTGTTCTAGACCATGAAGTTTTCAATAGTTTTAGATAAGTGCCTTCATAGATTAGGTCAGAATGCTGATCATAGGCCTAAAAGGTACTCTAGTACCAATCAAGATCTAAATCTGTCTAGCCTTAGCCTTAGTCTTTTAGCAAAGGTTTTTAAGGCCCACAAGAACTAACCTAAGGTTTATTGGACTTCGTGGTTAAAGCACCCTGTGCTTAAAATGATTTTAGCCCTGGCTCGGTTCGCAGTGCGTTTTGTAAGAGAGAGATAGAAAGTTTTTTTCTGTTTGGAGAGTTTTCTCTCTCTATTTCTTTTTAGTTCTAGCCTAGGATTGGCTTTTCAACACGGTCTGTATCAGATTCCTTGCTCCCATCATCAATCCTCAAGGGTTCCTGGCGATCGATGCTTCGAGATAGCACCGCCCATGGCAACCCCCGGAACCCTGGCTATTGAGATTTCGAGATAATCCCATCCATGGTATTCCGTGGCCGAATCCAGACCCTGGCAATTGACACTTCGAGATAATGCCATCCATGGAATCTGAACCAGCAGAGTGCTTACATGCCCCCCGTAGGATATGTAAATATCCTAAGAGACAAGCACCGAGGAGATGATATTTTGTTACGCATCTTCGAGGGGATTTCCCGCCTCTCCGTGCTGGGAACTCGTCCAAATCAACTTGTGTTAATCGGCCATTCCTATTCTAGGTGTTCTTTTCAGATTTTTGCGACGCTTCTGCGTGATTCTGATTTTTACGCTTACTGAACCAGGCTGTGTGAGATTAGGGTGCTTAGGTTACTGAGTCCCGTAAACCAAAAATTAGTTAACGAGGCCGAATACTTCCTAAGCCTTAGACCTAATACTTCAGCTTTTCATTTTCCTCAACCTCTTGAGGAGTGTCCAGATCTTAATGAGTACTAAGAGTCTATTCAAGAATGCCTAAGGTTTGCATTCTTACTAATCTTATTGTGCACTTTTCAGTTATTTTCTTGAATGAGGTCTAGAACTTAGGTTAATTCCTTAGTTCCTTACTAATGACTATCAACTTTTCTTATAATTTTGTGCTCCTTTTTCATTTTGTTTCTTCTCTCCTTCACAAAATTCTCCTCTTTTCCTCTTATTCTTTTTCGAAAAATTTTTTAATTTTTATGGTATTTTTGGCATATGTGAATTTTTTTGTTTGAAACCTTTTCTTACGAGTTTTTGCACTTTCATACCCCCCCATGCCTAAGATTTGCAATGTCCTCATTGTAACCTAGGGGTTTCTATTCGACTAAGTTCATACATTAGGATAGCTGTTTTGATGAGTGAATGGGTCGGGGTGACTGTTGCGGACGATTTCTAATCTCAGATGCAAGCACCTGAGGTGGAGTCGGCTGTCCTAAAGTGTGAACTTCAAGTGCAAAAAGCTGTCAGAACACGTTTCAGGTTTTCAAAGAGAATGACGGGCTGCCTCCCGTTGAGCGCTAAATTTGATGCCTTCAGCCAAGCGGGAAATGCGATGGAGAGGGGATGGTCAAATCAGCGGAGTTTTGTAAGACAAGCACCTTGATTAAGAGCCTGGTTGGTCCAACCAGGTGCTTGTTCAGATCAACAGGCTGATGATGCAGCCCAAACCCAATCAATCTGGTGGGTTGATAGATGTGTATAAAAAAGTGTGGAACCCACCATAAACTATGAGGCTCAGATGGATGTGGAAGTGTAAACGCAGGGTTTGGCTGAGCCGAATCAGCCTGGTCAGAGTAGGGACCCGTAGGATAATCAGTGGTTGATGCAGGAACCCTACAGGGGTGATCAGAGAATGATAGAGCATGGTATGTAGTCTGATCAATGTTCGAAACCCGATGTGGAAATGCAATCGGCTCGGTGAGAGGTGAATCAGCATAGAAATTGCGTCCGGTTGCGGGTCGGGGTTTGGGAGAGGTTTTGATCCGTTCTGTGTGTGCGGATGAGGTGGCCATTGTGTACGAGGGCTCTTCTAGAAACAGATGATAGGTGATTTTCTGTAGAGAGTCCTCTGGGCAACTATCAAATGCCTGAAGAGTGTTTGTAGGGTGAAAGAAATCGGATTCGAGAAAAAATTTGGATTCTTGGTTGCAATTACTCTTGGCATTTTCTGTTTTTGGTTCCTGAGGATCGAAAAGGAATGATTCTGTGTTATCGGTGATCTCGGGAATCAGGACCTCAGAGTCAGAGTCAGAATCATGTGAACTGAGGTCGTAGATAGGCCTGGCGTGTTCAGGAAGGGGAATCTCTCCGCAATTATAGTCAGATTTGAAATTGTCGGAGAGTTGGCGAAAATGAGATTCATGATCATGAATTCCACCACAAAAATCATCAGATGTGGAATCAGCAGCCTGACTGGGTTCTAGCCTATATGTCAATTCTGGGTTCAAAAAGATGTTCTGTTCAAGCTCTAAGCTGGTAGGATAGACCCCATTAAAACCTTGCTCATCCAACTCCTCAGTTTCTGTATCATAAATTGGCATGTTTTCTGAAAAATCGATCAGATTTCCTGAGGATGTTGGAGAGGGATATTCATTAAATAGAGGCCCGGAATCATATTCTGTAAAAATTTGATCTTTCTCATAAAGGGCCTCATAATCTTCCCAATAAGTTTCAGATCTAGGTTCTAGGCTTAGGATGTGGGTAGAATTATTAGAACCTAAGTCCGAATAACCTTCGAGGGTCACCTTATCAAAACAAGGGGTGGAATTTATACCCTCCAGAGGTTCAATTCTAATCCTGTTATTGCAGGAGTCTTGAAGTTCTAAGCTTGGTGATTCATGGCCTAGGGTTGGCTCAGCATTGTGTTCTCCTGCAATATCCCAACCTAATTCAACATTGTCTTCTATCTGGGTTGGGATTTTACAACCACTTTGTGCCTCAATCCCGGGATCTGGGAAACTGAATTGTTCCTTAATACTGTTCCAAGATGGTTCATCCTCTGTTTCTGGTTTATACGGGTATTTCTGGTTGATAATTTGTTCTACTGATTTCATCATTTCTACCCGTTTTATAAGGGCATCTTGGTGTTGTTCCCAAAGTACAGGATTTGTTAAGCATTGAAGGTATTCAGATTGGTGTAATTTTTCCATCTCAATGTATCCTGTCATGAGCATGTCTCGGGTTGATCCTTTTGAAATTCCAGTCAATAGAATTTGGGCACAGTTTATGATGAAGGATGTGGTTGTTGGGACATCAACCTGAATATCTCCTTTTGGTGTTGAGGTTTTTTCTTCTTTTTCATAGAATTTTATGGCATCCTCGATCATTTTATCTTTCATAGATCTCCGATATTCAGGTTTCTTGAATGGTAGTCTTGCTAGGTAATTAGGCTGCATAATTGGATCAGGTGGTGGAATCAAAGTTTGAATTAAGATGGAAGAAGGGGATTTTGTTCAGAATCAGAGGAAAGAGGGGCTATGTGAATGATTTCTGCAAAAACAAAGGGGCCGAGGCTTAGCCTCGGGGAGAGTGAACTTCTATTGGAGGTTTCAAGGACCTCCTGAAAAATACTGAAGGGCTGGATGAGATAAGCAGGTGCTGGACCCAATCAAGACACCCAAAAATTGTTGGGTGACTATAGAGGTTCGGGGCAGATGGACCCCTTGATCAGAAAGATCGTCCACCTGAGAATTACCTGGGCAGCCAGAGAGGGAGAGTCCCGCGAAGACCCCTACACGGTAGAGCATCCCCACGGGTTACAGGGTTTCCCCCACCCGACCTCTCTTGTCACTGCGGTTCCAGGTAGACCAGAATGGGGATCTTGACCTCTTAAGTCTACCAATTTTAAGATCAGGGTGCTTAAGGTTTCACTTGAACTTTAGTCTTTTTAAGTGCAAAGAGTGACCTAATTTAAGGTTGGTTAACCCAAAGGGGTCAACTTTACCTCTTGTTTTCTTTGAGAGCTTTTTAGGTCCTGTCTTTTAGGGTTCAAGTGTTTAGAGAGAGCCAATTGTTTTAGATTTTCTTTGAATAGGTATTTTCAGACAAGGGCTTGGGCACACTTCATTTGGTTTTCTCAATTCTTGCTTAAGGAGTGTGTCTCTAAATCCCTAGTGTTGGATCCTAGGTTGGCTCTACTTGGTCCAGTTAATTCTTTGTTGGGTAATTAGGGCTCAAGCAAGAATGTGTTAGCCCTTAAATACCCTTAATAGTGTGCAGAAATAATGAGTTGAAAACATGCAACTTTTATGGGTACTAAATATGGAAGACAGGTTAGCCCTATATTGCTTGTTATTTTCTTTTCTTCCTCTTTAGAGTGTAGGGGTTAATAGTAAGAGAAAAGATTTTACCTGTCTTCGGTGTGGTTGTGTGGTTGCTTGTCTTCTTGAGTTCCTGTAGCTGCACAAAAGAGGAGATTATCAGAAATTAAAAGAAACAGGAATGTTTACCTCTAGAATAACCGTTGCTCCCCGGCAACGGCGCCAAAATGAAACGTCGGTTCTGTTATAACGTTGTAGTAAAGCTGGTTGTTACCAACATTTCAAATATAAATTTTTTACTCGGAAAAATAAAAGAGTTCCCGAGGTCGAACTCAGGGAGCAAGTTGTATTCTAGAGATATACAAGTTCTATTACAAAAATAAAGAGAGAGAGAGAGAGATGAAAATTTAGCTTCTTCTTCTTTTCTTCTTTCTTCCTCTTTGTCTGTGGTTCTTCCTGTTCTTCTTCTTCTTCTTCTTCTGCTTTCTTCAGATCTTCCCCTCGTGCTCTTCTTCTTCTGTTCTTCCTTGTTTCCTTTCTTTCTTTTTCTTCAGATCGTCTTCTTCTTTTCTTGCTTCTTTCGCGTTGGCCGTTGCTCTTCCTTCTTCTTCAGCCTGTCTTCTTTCCTACTCTGGCTGCTGACCTTCCGTCGTCTGCCCCGGTGCTGAGACGACTTAACGATGCCTATGCTACAGTGTCGCAGCTCCTTCTTCTTCAGCGGGTCTGCTTCTTCTTCTTTGGCCTGCACACTTCAGAGTTTTTTTCGTCAAAAGGCAAAAACCTACTCTACCCCCCTCCCCCGCGTATCTCTCTCTCTGAAATCACTCTTCGGAAGCTCTCCCAGAGCGCTATCGGGTAATCGGGTTCGGGTCAGGCCCGGGTCCAGGCCCACCGGCGTGCGTGGTGGGCGAGGAGTGCAGGACAGTCTAATCGGGTCGGGCCAGGTCCGCGGAGCGTGGTCACGGACGAGGCCGGGTCGGGTCGGGTCGGGTGAGAGGGACCTCACCCCGTGGTAACTGAGGCAAACAGATGGTGGCACTTTTGCAATTTATGTGGGTGTGTGGCTTCAGAAGGTTCCGAGGTGGGACTATCCGCGCACCCCTTTTCTCTCACGCCTGCAATAGGGATGGTGCTTCCAATTGCAACAGCTGTTGAGGCTCGCAACTCCAATTGAGGGCCAGGGTGTGTGCGCAAGACTCTTTCGCGCAGCCTAGGTCTTCAACCTAGGATATCTAGGCTTGGAGCAACCTCAAGCAAGCTTCGAGCTTCCTCGCCAATGGCGGTCAAGGCCTGGAACCTGAAATCAATAGAACGGCCTCTCGGCCAAATCAGACAGGCGGGGGACCTTCGCCGTGGCACGGCGAAGGTGGTCAGGGGGTCTGCAGGGGGCGAGATGGAGCTAACAGGTCGTCCTATGTCAAACTGTGAGCGAGGGAGTGGGTGTGTTCGGTGGATCTGCAGAGGGTGTTTGGTGGGAAGTGGAGGGGCGGAAGAGGATCAGGGTGAGGAGGCGGAGGTTCTGCGGTGGTCGGCGAGCCGTGTGGGTCACTGAGGTGATGGGAGCGGCTCGCCGGAGGGTGGTCGGAGGCGGAGAGGATGAGGGTGAACAGGAGCGGTCGAGGGTTTAATTGACTAAATTGAAAGCGGGGAAAGAAAGAGGAGAAGAAGGGGAGTAGGTCTAACTTACTTGCAGGGACGAAGGGGGAGGAACAGGGCGACAGTCGTATCGACTGTCGCCGGAGAAGACGATGCTCAGGGAGAGGGGCGGCGGCGAGCAGAGGGCTGGAGAGGCGCCAGCTGGGTGCGGCGTGGCGCGGGAAGAGCAGGGGAGGAAGTCTCTGCTGCTGGTAGTGCGGCAGAGCGAAGAGGTGGAGGGGGAGGAAGCCGCCGGAGCTGGTGAGCGTCTGCCGGAGAAAGAAGAGAAGAAAGCTGGGGGTTTTCTCCGTCAGATCCAGGCTGCTTTGGTCGGTGGAGCGGCGGGGGGTATTTATAGGGTTGAAGCAGGGAAGAAGGCGGAGGGAGACGACGTGTCTCCCTCGCCGGAGAATGGTCGGAATACGAACCCATACCGTCCGTGCGTTCGCACGGCCGGTATGGGGGGCTACAATGACCATGGGGGTGCTCCTGCGACGGCTGACGACGCAGGGCACCCCCGGTATACATGCCAGGTCCTCCACCTCACCCTGCGCGGCGCCATGCTCCGCGCAAGGTCGCCGGAGCATGGTGCTGGCAGGGTTTTGCAGGAGGGACCTGTTTGCAAAGAACGAAGGAGAGTTAGGGGCCTAAATGCGAGGGTTCAAAAGTTGAGGGCCAAAGAGTAAATATATGAGGACCAAAGTGTAAAGTCGGTCAAGGAGGTTTCTTCTTAGGCTCAAGTTTTTATACATGACTAATTAGAACCTAAGGAATCTGATGGTAAATTTCATTTTCATATTAAACCTTGTTTGACCGGTCAATTTGCGTAAAGACCCAAATTAAGTTATTAATTGGGCATGGTTCTCAATGTAGGTCAAAATGGGTTCTAAAGGCCAAATTGAAGGTTCTAAACCCTAGAGATTATTTTTCTATGAATTTTAGAGGGTTTATTCTATTTTTACTTTGCCTCGAACCTTGTGAATTGAAGTGGGTTGTTTTAGGGTTACAGATTATCATTTGGTTCCTTGGAAGTGCTGTAGCCCTTGCTAGATCATCTCATCCCACTTTTATTCTTATTAAGCTGTTTTGACCTGTGTTTGGGCCCTGAATTACCCTGTATGCAGATTATACTGGTAAAATTGCACTTTTACCCCTTATGACTGGTTTCCTTCTCAAACTCAGAATTCTCTGAGTTAAGCCTTTCCTTGAGATATGTAGGAGCTTTTATCCTTTGTATTCGGTCAAAATGAGCTAGTTATGGCTCATGATGAGGTTCTCATCAGTCACGAACGAGGCAGTGAGGGCAAGTGGGACCTCACCCCGTGGTTAGGAGGCAATAAGCCTCTGTGACTTTTTCCTCTTATGTCGTTGCGTCTGCTCCTCCACTTCTGAGGTAGGACTAAACGTCCCACCTTTCTTCGCGAGCACCTGCAGCAAAAATCCTCCTCTGATTGCAGCAGCTACATAGGACGTCAATGCCAATTGCTTGGCTGAGGCTGTGTGTAAAGAGAGTCTGCGCAACCTGGGACCTGTAGCCTGGAGTGAGGAGTCCTGGAGGGGGCTCCCAAGCAAGCTCCTTGCTGCGTTAATGGCAGTGGAGACCTTCAAACCTGTCAGCAAGAAAACGGCCTTGCGGCCTCGTCAGAATGTTCAGATAGCTTCCCCTAGACATGGGAAGGTAGTGCGGTGGTCGGCGTGGCATGGGGTGGCTGAAGCGTGTGTGCCTAGGTCACCTCGTGCGTGCAAAAGTGGGTGTGTTCGGGGGGGAGTTCTGGGGGCTTGACGCGGTGAGTGAAGTGAGGGTTTGTGGTCAGTGAGGTGTGGCGGTGCTTGTGGGGTAGGTGGCGAGGCAGATGGAGGCGTGGAGCGGCGAGAACACCTCGTCGGAGGTCTGGCCGAAGGTGGAGAAGGTGGTGGTGGTTGTGTGCGTCGAGGCGTGTTTGCAAGAATAAAAGATAGAAAAAGGATGAAAGGGGAGAGAGGACTTAGCTGAGTGAAAATAGAGGAAGGGGGATGCAGAGGAGGCGGCCGGCTCGTATTGCCGTTGCTAGAGACGAAGTACTCAGTGGGAGGAGGACGGCGACGATGAAGGGGCTTCAGGGACGTCGGCTGGTGTGGCATGACGCGGACGAACAGGAGAAAGAGAACCCTACCACTGGTATTGTGGCAGAGCGACGAGAGAGAAAGATGAGGGTCATCGGAGCTTACTGAGTTATTGACTGGAGGAGGAAGAGAAGAATTATGGGGTTTCTCAGGCCAATTTCAAGCTTAGAGGTGGTGGGTTGATTTGGGCATGCTTTTATAGGCCTTGGCAGAAGGTCTTGTGCTTGGAAGCCAAGCTTCCAAGCACGGCAACCTTGCCAGAGTTGGAAGGTCGAAGGTGACCCAAATCTCTTATGCATTCGCATGAGAGATTGGGTGCCAAATCAAGCCTCTAATTGTGTTCAAACTGGAGGAGATTTCTCAGAGAATCTCCCTTTCAAATTTGAAGGGGATTCTCTGAGGAATCAGAGAGATCTTGCCTTCGATTCTTCATCGGAGTAGGATTCCCTCCGCTATAATGGTGGAGGAACCTAATTGCAAAGAATGATGAGGAAGTTAGGGGGGTTTCTACAGAGGTTTTCAAAAGATAGGCGTAGAAATGTAATTGGGCTGGACTTGTTTGCAAAGTAGGTCAAGATGAATTCCCCTTAGGTCCAAATTTTGGTACAAACCTAATTTGGACATAAGGAATCCAATGGTGAAGTTGGATTTTATGTTTGACACGTTTGGCTAGGCAATTTACACAAAAACCCAATTTAGGGCAAACATTTGACTAAGACCCCAATTTAGGTCAAAATAGGTTCTAAGGGCCAAATTGAAGGTTCTGAACCCTAGAGAATATTTTTTCATGATTTTTAGAGGGTTTAGGTGAATTTTATCCTGACCAGAACCTTCTTAAATTAAGTGGGTCTATTTTAGGGTTACAAGAAGTCATTTAATTCCTAGAATCCACATGAACCATTTTCTGTCTGAACCAACTCACTTTTTATCTTATTAAGATCATTTGACCTATGTTTAGCCCATGAGAAAACTAGTGTTGCACTGCAATGATAAAATTGCAGTCTTACCCCTTGTTTCTTGATTTTCTCTCAGAATGGTTATTCAATGAGTTAAGTCCTCCAGTTGGTTATGTAGGAGCTTTTGTTCTCTTTGCTGGGTCAAAATGAGATAGTTAGGGCTCATGATGGTGTTCCCATCATACTCCCATGCCTAGCTTTTGCTAGTCCCTTAGCAAAATTTTAAGGTTTTAACTTCTGTTCTTGACCATGAATTCCTTGATGTTCACAAATTATGATGAGTGCTTTTTTTTTATTAGGTTAGAATGCCGATAGTAGGCCTAGAGGTGCTTAAGTACCGACCAAGATCCAGACCTGACCAACTCTAGCCTCGATCCTCCGCGAAGGTTTTTAAGGCCCACAGGAACTATCTTAGGGTTCGTTGGACTCCGCGGTTAAAGCACCCATGCTTACAACGTATTTTAGCCTCGATTCAGTTTGCAGTGCATTTTTTTTGTAAGAGAGAGACAAAGGATTTTTTTTTTAGAGAGTTTTCTCTCTCTTTTCTTTTTATTTCTAGCTTCAGATTGGCTTCTCAACACAATCTGTATCGGATTCCTCGTTCCCATCATCAATCCTCGAAGGGTCCCTCGCAATCAATGCTTCGTGATAGCACTGCTCATGGCAACCCCCAGAACCCTGGCTTTTGAGATTTCGAGATAATCCTGCCCATGGCATTTTGTAGCTAAATCAAGACCCTGGCAATCGACATTTCGTGATAATGCTGCTCATGGCATCTGAACCAGCACAGGGTGCTTACGTGCCCCCGGTAGAATATGTAAATATCCTAGGAGACAAGTACCGAGGAGACAATATGTTATTACGCATCTTCGAGGGGAATTCCCCACCTCTCTTCGTTAGGAACTCATCCAAATCAACTTGTGTTGATCGGCCGCTCCTAATCTAGGTGACTTTTTCAGAACATTTAAACGCTTTTGCGTGATTTTGATAGTTATGCGCACTGAACCAGACTGTGTGTGGATTGGGGTGTTTAAGTTACCGAGTCCCACAAACCAAAGGTTAGTTAACGAGGCCGAATACTCTTTAAGCCTTAGACCTAATACTTAAGCTTCGCATTTTCTCCAACCTCTTGAGGACTATCCAGATCTTAGCGGATACTTGAATTTTTAAGCCTAAGAGTCTAGCCCAAGAGGCCTAAGATCAGCATTCCTACTAGTCTCTTTTGTCTCTCATTAGCACTTTTTCCTTCATTTTTCTTTTTCTTGATATGGCTACCACTTCAGTTAATCCCTTAATTTCTTACTAATGACTATTTCCTTTTTCTTTTTCATTTTGTGCTCCTTTTTTTTTTGACATTTTTCTCTTTTCCTCCTCATTCTCTTTCATGATTTGTATGGCCTCAAAATTTTCCCTCCCCACAGAATTTTTTGTTCTTTTTCAAGATTTTTCATTTTTTTTTCTTGGTGTTTTTTTTTGTGATATGTGATTTTTTTGTTGAAACATTTTCTTGTGAGATGAGTTTTTATAGTGTTTTGCACTTTCATACCCCTCCATGCCTACGATTTGCAATGTCCCCATTGCAAATTAGGTGGGTTCGAATTCAGCTTAGATCATTCCTTAGAACAGGTTTTCAGTGTGCGAACGGGTTGAGGTGACTGTTGCGAACAATTTCTAAACTCGGGTACGGGTACCTGAGGTAGGGTCAACTGTTCTAATGGATGAACCCTAAAGTGCAATATGAATTCAGCATAGGAATGTCAAGAAAGGTTTCGGATTTTTTAAGAATGACGGGTTGCCTCCCGTTAAGTACTGAGTTTTACGCCATCGACTGGGCACAATGAACTCCAGGAGAATTAAGGTAAAGGATATCTCAGCCAAATTTGTATCGGTTACGTCAATGAACGGTTTGAGTCTCTGACCATTCACGACGAAAGGTTCTGAACGTGGCTGAGTGGACTGATCTCAATGGCTCCATTTCCAAAGATTCATCAGATGAGGTAGGGTCCGATCCATTTTGATCGTAGCTTTCCTGGAAACAGTTTAAGCTTGGCATCAAAGAGTAGGACTTTTTAACCAGGATGGAAGATCTTTCTAGATACGTGCTTGTCGTGAAAGGCCTTAACCCGCTCTTCGTAAATTCGTGAGTTCTCATACGCGTCGTGGCGTAATTCATCGATCTCACTCATTTGAAGCTTTCTGTGAGTTCCTGCCTTAGAAAGATCTAGGTTATAGTTTCATACTACCTAATAGGTTTTGTACTCCAATTCGACAGGGAGGTGACATGCCTTCCCGTACACCAATCTGAAGGGAGACATACCTAATTGGACTTTATGGATGGTCCTACAAGCCCACAAAGCTTCCGGAAGTCAGGATGACCAGTCCTTCCTGTCAGGTCGAATAGTAACCTAGAGGATTTTCTTGATCTCCCGATTGGATAGCTCAGCTAGACCATTAGTTTGGGGGTGGTAAGCAGTAGAGATTCGATGTGACACCCCGTATTTGGTCATCAGTGACCTGAACTGAGTGTTAGTGAAATGGGTCCCTCCGTCAGAGATTATAGCACGTGGAATCCCGAACCGTGAAAAGATATTCTGATGAATGAATTTGATAACCACTTTATGATCATTGGTTCGGGTCGGAATGGCTTTGATCCATTTGGACATGTAGACAACAGCGAGTAAAATGTACTCGAAGCTGTCCGAAACAAGGAAGGGTCCCATAAAATCAATCCCCCATATGTCGAAGATTTCGCATACAAGAATCGGCTGCAAGGGCATCATATCACGATGGCTCATGTTGCCCAAGGTCTGGCAACGAGTGCATGCCCTACAGTGATTGTATGCGTCCTTCAAAATCGTGGGCCAATAGAAGTCGCACTAGAGGACTTTCGCTGTAGTTTTATGACTTGAAAAATGTCCACCGCATGCCTGGTCATGGTAGAAAGATAATATGTCTTGAATTTCCGCTTCCGCAACACATCATCGAATAATCTGATCAGCACCGATGCGGAAAAGATACGGGTCTTTCCAGAAGTAGTACTTGGCATCGGAAAGCAATTTGTCCTTCTTGGCCTTTGGCCAATCGGATGGGATCTGATGTGATGCCAGGTAGTTTACTATATCAGTAAACCATGGAAGCCCTGTATTGATAGTCAAAAGGTGCTCATCAGGAAAATGTTCCGTGATGGGTTTGGAAGAGTCGATGATCTCAGAAAGAATGCGGGACAAGTGATCGGCTACCACGTTCTGTTTTTTTGCTTTGTCACGAATCTCGAGGTTAAATTCTTGCAATAGCAAGATCTAGCAGATTAATCGAGGTTTCGCGTCCTTCTTTGCAAGGAGATGCCTCACAACTGTGTGATCTGAATAAATGATAACACGGGAACCCAGGAGATAAGATCTGAATTTTTCCAGGGCAAATACTATGGCTAGCAGCTCTTTCTCAGTAACTGTGTAGTTATGCTGAGCCTCATCAAGTGTCTTGCTAGCGTAGTAGATAACCATGGGTTTCTCGTCAATTTTCTGCCTAAGTACCGCTCCTACAACGAAATCAGATGCATCGCACATGATCTCAAAGGGTTGAGACCAATCAGGGGATTGTAGGATCGGGGCTTGGGTAACTCGATCACGGAGGATTTCAAATGCTTGAGTGCATTCCTTGGAGATTTCGAAAGGTATATCCTTAGAGAGTAGAGTGGTCAAGGGGCACGCGATTTTCAAGAAATCAGGAATAAATCGACGGTAAAAACCGACATGCCCCAGAAAAGAGCGGATGTCATTGATCGAGCTAGGCATCGAGAGTTTGGAAATCGAGTTCACCTTGGCTCGATCGACTTGGATGCCTTTTTCTGAAATAAGATGTCCCAGGACAATTCCTTCAGGCACTATGAAATGGCTCTTTTCCCAGGAAAGAACCAGATTCACGTCAATGCACCGCCTGAGGATTTGGACCAAGAGCAGGAGACAATCGTCAAATGATTCTCTAAATACTGAAAAGTCATCTATGAAAACTTCCAGATAATCACCTACCATATCTGAGAATATGGCAAGCATGCACCGCTGAAAAGTAGTGGGTGCATTGCAGAGACCGAACGGCATTCTTTGGAACGCATACGTCCCGAAGGGGCAGGTGAAAGTGATCTTTTCTTGGTCCTCAGGATGGATTGCCACATGGTTATAACCGGAGTACCCGTCCAAAAAGCAAAAGAACCTATTTCCAGCTAGTTTCTCGAAGATCTGATCAATAAACGGTAGTGGGAAATGATCCTTCTTCATGGAGGAATTGAGTCTTCTGTAACCAATGCAGACTCTCCACGAGTTTGCCACACGGGTCAGTATGATTTCTCCGATTTCAGTCGTGATAATGGTGAGTCCTACCTTCTTAGGCACAACCTGGATTGGACTCACCCACCGACTGTTAGAGATCAGGTAGATGATCCCTGCATCTGACCACTTGATGATCTCCTTTCTCACGACCTGCAGATTAGGATTCAAACGTCTCTGCATTTCATGGGAAGGTCGTGTGCCATCTTCGGTGTAGATACGATGTGTGCAGTAAGAGGGTCTGATACCAATCAAATCATCGAGAGTCCATCCAATGGCTCTACGATGTTGCTGGAGAACAGTAATCAGACAGGATTCCTGGTCAGGTGTGAGTCTAGAGTTGATAATCACAGGAAACGTCTGATTGGAACCCAAAAAGACGTACTTCAGATGGTCGGGAAGAGGCTTGAGTTCCAGAACGGGGTTATCTGCAGCAGCGAGCAGTTCAGGGTGTGTGTCAGGAGCAAGGGAAGGAGTTATGGGCGTATCTAGATCAAGGTCAGACTCCTCTGATTGCGGGTTTTGATCTTCTTGTGGTTGATTGGAAGTAATCAGGTTATCCTCAATATACGGTTCATCAACCACGGCCTTGATATCACGTATCTGTTCTATAACACCGCAATTAATCCCTTGTTGGGCCTTAAAGATGTCAATTTTCAGTGTTTGGTTCCCGAATTTCAGTTCAATTTCGCCCTCCTCACAATTTATATTAGCCCTAGCAGTGGTCAGAAAGGGTCTCCCTAGTATAATTGGTGTGTCCCTTGGATTTTTAGGTGCATCCATATCCAAGACTATAAAATCCACCGAGAAATAGAAATCTCGTACCCTAACGATGACATCCTCAAGAACTCCTTTAGGTGACTTGATAGATCGATCAGCCAACTGCAATGTCACCTCTGTCGGTTTAAGCTCAGATTATTCAAGGTGGTCAAGGAGGGATGTAGGTATTAGGTTTATGGAGGCACCTAAATCTAATAAGGCTCTATCGAATTGGGTATCACCAATGGTACATGAAATCAGGGGAGTACCTGGGTCTTTTGCCTTAGGTGGGAGTTTGCTTAAAATTACAGAGGTGGCTTGCTCTGACAGTATGATCGGACTCCCACTTTTGGTTCGCGGCTTACTCTTGGGTGTACACACGTCCTTCAGAAATCGTGCGTAAGCCGATGCGTGGCGGATTGCATTCATCAAGGGGATGTTTATATGGACCTGTTCAAAGAGCTTGACCAGATCCTCCTCAGGAGCCACGGGTTTGTTTATCCTCTTTCCCTTGGTCAAGGCCTCAGGAAATGGAACCTTGGTTGGTTCCTCTAGAATAGGTCCAGGTTCTTAATTTGGGATAGGGGTGTCCTGGATAACTATCCTAGGGCTTGGGTTACTACAAGGCTGAGAATGGCTTAGATAAGGTGGGTCTTGAGTTGCTTTACCACTACCAGTTGTTACAGAGTTTAGTCCTGCCTGGTTTTGGTTTGGGGTTGGTAAAATAGGTGGCTGTTGTTGAAATCTTGCATAAGATGTCAAAGCTTCAATCTTGTCATGTGATGGAATAGAAGGGGCCTGATAAATCATGTGGGCTTGGCCCTGATTTGGGTTCATAATGCGCCTCTGGTTCGGCACATTATTTGGATTCGGCAGAGGTTGCAAAGGAAGTGTGCTAGGTTGGCGAGAATTCGCCATCTAGGCGAGTTGATTTCGAACCTCTGTGATCTCATCCTTGTGTTGTTTTTGCATAGCCGCATTCATCTTCTGAATGTCAGCCAGAGTCTAAAGAATAAGAGTCATTTGATCTGCTTGGGTTGGCCTAGATTGATAGGTGGGGTTGGACCGAGGTTGAGGTGGCTGATATGGACGAGGAGCTTCTGGACGGAGTTGATATGGTGGTCTTTGATTCTGATTATTTCTCGCCCATAGGAAGTTGGGATGATTCCACCATCCAAGGTTATAGGTATTAGAGAATGGGTCATTCTGGATGGCGTTGAGGTCCTCGTAGGTCTGAGGAACCTCAGGAAAGTCAGAATACGAGAATTCAGAGTTCCCCCAACTAAAGTAGGTCGGATCGGAGTTTCCTCCGATCCTAGAGTTAGACGGGGGTGGATACGGGTCCATCCCCTGAGAAGATCGGTGACAAATGTTATGCACAGTTTCCCTCCCAAGAGGTGGCTGTGCGAACGGGTTTTGTGCAGAGGTGGCTCACTGCAGATGCCGAGTCAGCTCATCCACCTTCTCTATGATAGAGACCTTGTCCAATCGACTGGCCATAAGTTCTAAGTCGATGGATGCGGACAGGCCCTGTGTCTCATGTGTTCCCCTTGGATTCATCAATGCATGGGCATTCGTCCGATCGAATAAGCCCATGGAGTCATTATTGATGGAGTTCTCTCACATATTCTTGAGAATCTCTCACACAGTGTCTTCGTGTTGACCCATGATATTTCCTCCGCAGGTTGCATTGACGAATAAGTGGATGTCTTCACGGAGTCCCTGGTAAAAAGACTGGATTTGTTCCCATTTGTGAACTCCGTGATGGGGACACTTTTGCATGAGATCCAAGAAACGGTCCGATGCCTCATGAAGACGTTCTCCAGATTATTGGGTGAAGTGTGTGATCTGGTGGCGCAAGGCGTTCGTCCGACCAACAGGGAAGAACTTTTTCAAGAATTCGGATTGTAATTCAACCCACGTGTTGATTGGATGCGTTTGAGTCTGATACCAATGAGCTGCTTTGTCTATGAGAGAGAAGGAAAACATCTTCATAAGAATAATATCTCGATTTTATACATCTGACCCGAAGGTCTAGGCCAGATGTTTGAGTTGTTTGATGTGCTGGAAGGGATCCTCGGAATTAAGCCCATGAAACTTTGGAATAGCATGAATCATGTTGAGCTTGAGTTCATAATCAGGACCTCCAGCCGGGATCTGGACTTGAGGTTCGATCGCCACCGCAGCGGGATTATAGTGATCTCGCATCATAAGACGCTGCGGTGAGTTTACAAAGTTTTGAAATAGATCATTCAGGCATTGGAGTTGGTGTTCAAGATTGTTCTCTTCTTCAACTGGTTGTGCCATGATGATGGAAGGAGAATTTGGTTCTGATGAATCAGAGGAGATGTCTATATGGTGGGGTTGCTGCACAAACACGGACGTCGAGGCTTGGCCTCGGCGAGAGTGGATTGCTAAAGGAGGTCTTAAGGATGGTCTTAAGGACCTCCTACCGAGCATGCACTAAAGGTTTGGATGAGAGTAGAATGTGCTGGACCCAATCAAGACACCCAAAAATTTGGATGACTATAAAGGTTCGGGGTGGATGATATCCTTTAGTTAGAAAAGCCGTCCACCTGAGAAATACCTGGGCAGCCAGAGAGGGAGAGTCCCGCGAATACCTCTACACGATATAGCATCCTCACGAGTTACAGGGTTTCCCCTACCCGACCTCTCTTGTCACTGAGATTCCAGGTAGACCAGAATGGAGACCTTGATCTTTTAAGTCTACCACTTTTATTTAAGACCAAAGGTGCTTAAGATTCCACTTGAACTTTAGATGTTTTAAGTGCAAAAGTGACCTAATTTCAAGGTTGGTTGACCCAACAAGGGGGTCAACTTCACCTATTTATCCTTTGAGAGCTTTAGGTCTGTTCTTTTAGGTTTCAAGTGAAATTAAGCACTTGAATTTTTAGGGTTTCTCTTGAATAAGTCTTTTCAATCAAGGTTTAGGCACACCTCTTTTTGGAAAAGTTGATTCTTGCTTAGAAAGATGTATCTCTAAAACCCTAAATTGGAATCCTTAAGTTGGCTCTAATTTTGATCCAATTTAGTTGCCACAAATATGGTCTCTAGGGCTCAATCAAGAAGGTGGTAGCCCTAGTTACCTTAAATGGATGCATAAATCAATATTTGTTGAAATCAAAATCTGGCAACTTTGATGACTTTGCAAAATATGGAAAGCAGGTAGCCCTAAATTGATTTTTATCTTATTTTTTTTCCTTTTCAGAATGAGGGGATTAAGAGAAAGGGCTAACCAAAGATTACCTATCTCGGGTGTGTTTGTTGTGTGGCCGTCTTCTTTTGAATCTTCTTCCCTGAAACAATCACAACAAGAGAGATGTATCAAGTTAGTATCAAATCAGAAATTGTGATCAAGATTTCTAAATCCCCTGTTGCTCTCCGACAACTGTGCCAAAATGTTTTATGCGAGGCGAGATCAATGTTTCAAATCAATGCGCCGTAGTATAGTTGAAATCGTTCGAAAACAAATGAATTTTATTACTCGAAATTGTAAATCCGAGGTCGAACATAAGGAGCAAATTGGGGTTTAAAAATCAAGAACACAACTTTCAAATTTGATATAATTTGCAATGAAAAATCAGAGTTATAATGCAAGAAATGTAAGCACAAGAGAACCAAGAAGTCAATATATGAAGACAAGCACAAAAGAAAAAGGACATCTGATTTGTGAATTAGACGTCTTAAATGTATAGATGCTACAATGCTATTTCTCTTCTTTTTTTGTCTCTGATCTCTATCTCTGATCTCCTTCCTTCTTCTTTTCTTCTATTCTTGTGCCTTTGCCTTTCTGTCTTTAGCTTCTTCTCCTTCTCTTTCTATCTCTGACAACTCCTCTTTCTTCTTGGCTTCAACTTCTTTCTTTCCTTCTCTTCTGCCTTCAGCTCTTCCTCTTCAATCTTGCCTTCTCCTTCCTTAGCTTCTCTGGCTGCTGCCCTCTCCTTCCTTGACTTCTTCTTCTCCTGCCTGCGAGAGCAAAACCTACCCCTACCCGCTCCCGTGATCTCTCTTCTTCTTTCTCTCTTAGGCTCGCTCTCCTAGAGCCTTCTCGGGTAATTGGGTCAGATATGCATGCCCGGGACCAGGCCCACCGGCGTGAGTGGTGGGCGAGGAGTGCAGGTCGGTCGGGTATATTGGTTAGGGCTAGGTCCACGGGCAGTGGGTCACGGACGAGGCAGTGAGAGCGAGTGGGACCTTACCCAATGGTTAGGAGGTGATTAGCCTCTGTGACTTTTTCCTCTTATTTCATTGCGTCCACTCCTCCACTTCCGAGGTGGGACTAGATGTCCCACCTTTCTTCGCGAGCGCCCGCAGCAGAAATCCTCCTTTGATTACAGTAGCTGTGTAGGGCATCAGTGCCAATTGCTTGGCTGAGGCTGTGCGCAAAGAGAGTCCGCGCGACTTGGGACCTGTAGCCTAGAGCAAGGAGTCCTGGAGGGACTCCCAAGCAAGCTCCTTGCTGTGTCAATGGCGGTGGAGACCTTCAAACCTGTCAGCAAGAAAACGGCCTTGCGGCCTCGTCAGAATGTTCAGACAGCTTCGCCTAGACACGGTGAAGGTAGTGCGGTGCTCGGCGTGGCGTGGGGTGGCCGGAGCGTGCGTGCCTAGGTCACCCCGTGCGTGCGAAAGTGGGTGTGCTCGGGGGGAGTTCTGGGGGCTTGGTGCGGTGAGTGGAGTGAGGGTTTATGGTTAGTGAGGTGTGGCGGTGCTTGTGGGGTAGGTGGTGAGGCAGATGGAGGCGTGGAGTGGCAGGAACACCTTGCTAGAGGTCTGGCCGGAGGTGGAGAAGGTGGTGGTGGTTGTGTGCGTCGAGGCGTGTTTGCAAAAATAAAAGATAGAAAAAGGATGAGAGGGGAGAGAGGACTTAGCTGAGTGAAAATAGAGGAAGGGGGATGCAGAGGAGGCGGCCGGCTCGTATTGCCGTCGCCGGAGACGAAGTACTCAGTGGGAGGAGGACGGCGACGATGAAGGGGCTTCAGGGACGTCGGCTGGTGTGGTGCGACTCGGATGAAGAGAAAGAGAACCCTGCCACTGGTATTGTGGCAGAGCGACGAGAGAGAGAGATGAGGGTCGCCGGAGCTTGCTAAGTTATTGACTGGAGGGGGAAGAGAAGAATTAGGGGGTTTCTTAGGCCAATTTCAAGCTTAGAGGTGGCGGGTTGATCTAGGCATGCTTTTATAGGCCTTGGCAGAAGGTCTTGTGCTTGGCAGTCAAGCTTCTAAGCACGACAACCTTGCCGAAGTTGGAAGGTCGAAGGTGACCCAAATCTCTCATGCATTCGCATGAGAGATTGGGTGCCAAATCAAGCTTCTAATTGTGTTCAAACTAGAGGAGATTTCTCAGAGAATCTCCCTTTCAAATTTGAAGGGGATTCTCTGAGGAATCAGAGAGATCTTGCCTTCGATTCTTCGTCGAAGTAGGATTCCCTCCGCTATAATGGTGGAGGAACCTAATTGCAAAGAATGATGAGGAAGTTAGGGGGGTTTCTACAGAGGTTTTCAAAAGATAGGCATAGAAATCTAATTGGGCTGGACTTGTTTGCAAAGTAGGTCAAGATGAATTCCCCTTAGGTCCAAATTTTGCTACAAACCTAATTTAAACCTAAGGAATCTAATGGTAAAGTTGGATTTTAGGTTTGACCACGTTTGACTAGACAATTTACACAAAAAATCCAATTTAGGGCAAACATTTGACTGAGACCCCAATTTAGGTCAAAATAGGTTCTAAGTGCCAAATTGAAGGTTCTAAACCTATAAAATATTTTCCCATGATTTTTAGAGAGTTTAGGTGAATTTTATCCTTACCAGAACCTTGTTAAATTAAGTGGGTCTATTTTAGGGTTACAAGAAGTTATTTAATTCCTAGAATCCACATGAACCCTTTTCTGTCTGAACCAACCCACTTTTTATCTTGGTAAGACCATTTGACCTGTGTTTAGCTCATGAGAAAATCCATTGTTGCACTGCAATGGTAAAATTGCACTCTTACACCTTGTTTCTTGCTTCTCTCAGAATGGTTATTCAATGAGTTAAATCCTCCAGTTGGTTACGTAGGAGCTTTTATTCTCTTTTCTAGGTCAAAATGAGCTAGTTAGGGCTCATGATGGTGTTCCCATCACCTGAGATGGCTACCTGGAGGTTCAGGAATTGAAGAAGGCTTCAAGCTTCAAGCAAGCTTGAAGCTTGCCTGCTAATGGCAGCTAGAGATCGACACCTAAAACAAGTAAAATGGCCTATTTGCCCTATTAAAACACTTCAGGAGAGTCGCTGTGGGTCGTGGAATGTGGTGGCGGTGGTCTCGTGGTGTGGAAGTGCGTGTGGAAGGTGTACAGTGATGGAGAAGGTGGCGTGAAGGTGGGTTGTTCGAGGGTGAGTTTGGGTGAGCGAGAGGATGAAATAGGAGAGGGGTTTTGTGCGGGAAGGTGAGGTGGAGGTCTTGAGGTGGTTGACGAGGAGGATGGAGGGTTGTAGCGACGGAGGTGCCTCACTGGAGGTTCAGTCGGAGACGAAGATGATGAGTGTGAACGGCGGTAGCGAGGGGTTGTTTTTGGGTTTTGAGGGTATAAAACTAACCTAAGGAGACTAAGGGAACTAATCACCTATTCTAAGTGGACAAACGGAGTAGGAGGACGCCAGCTGGTATGGCCAACATCGGGGAAAATGAATTCTCTGGTGGGGTAGAAGCGGTGATGAAGACGAGGGAGAAGCTCCTGCTGGTACGGCAAGGAGAGGAAGAAGCTGAGGGGGAGGAATCCACCGTCGGTATTGCAGTTGGATGACAAGAAAGATCAAGAGGAGTTGTCGAACATCGTGGAGTCCCTCGACCGAAGAGGAGGGAAGGAGGGTGATTTCTAGCCAAAAGCGAATGTGGGAAGTCCCTTGTGCCCTGGGGGTTCTTTTATAGGTCATCAGAAGGCGAACGAAGCTTGAGAATCAAGCTCTCAAGCTTGGAATGCTTCGCCGGAGATAGAAGTACAAATTTCAATTGATTCACATGGCACTTTGGGCAAGACTTGGAGCCCAAGATGTGGTTCAAATGAAAGGCAACTTTATCAAGAATCTGAGTAATAATTTTGGGCCTAATTGATTGAGAATCTAGCGAGAAATTCTCGCTCGATCTCAACGGTGAAGCTCAGGGTTACCTTTAATGGCACCAGGGACCTTTTTGCGAAGATGATGAAGAAGTTAGGGGCCTTTTTGTAAGGATTTTGAAGGTTAAGAGCATATGTATGATCAAACAGGACCAAGTTGCAAACTAAGTCAAGACAATCTCAGACTGTGCCCAAATTTTGGTACAAATCTAATTTTGACCTAAGGAATCCAATGGTGAAGTTGGATTTTGGTTCTAACCACGTTTGACTGGGTAATTTATACAAAAACCTAATTTAGGGTAAATGTCTATCTAGACTTTGTTTTAGGTCAAGGTGGATGCTGATGGTCAAAATGAAGGTACCAAACCCTAAAGAATATTTTTCTATGAATTTTAGAGGGTTTAGGTGAATTTTATCTTAACCAGAACTTCAGTTAATTAAGCGGGTTTGTTGTTAGGGTTTCAGAAGTCATTTAATTCTCAAAACATGCAAAAACTCTTTTCTGTCTGTTCTAACCCACTTGTTAGCCTTTTAGGACCATTTGGCCCTTAATTAACCCCTGAGAAAACCTGTGGTTATTCTGCATTCATGATATGATGGTAAAATTTTAGTTTTAACCCTGATTTCTTGTCTTTCCCTCAGAATGATTATGCAGTGACTTAGGGTTCTCTGGCGGTTATGTAGGAGCATTAATGACTTAATCAGATCAAATTGTACTAGTTATGACTCATGATGGTGTTCCCATTAATGTCTAAGTTAAGCTAGAAACTAGGTTAAATACTACATAATTAATACAAGAATTGGGTTAAGTGTGAGAATAACTAAAATGACCTAATACAGCAAATCAGTGTTAAAAACGTACAATTAGGTCACAAGATGAGATATTCTATTCAAAAGTGTAATATGGTGATCTAATTGCAAATTGAACACATGTTTTGGCTTAAAAGTTTAAATCAAAGGTGAAATCATGTTTTTAAATATTCACTTAAGCTTCAAGAAAAAGTTGGTTGCATTTGAACATCATTAGGACCCTGCATTATTGCCATTACATTTAGATCCTTCATGTATGCACATTTAAAAGTCTTAGGGACCATTTGGTAAGCCTCCAGGGACCAATTTGATAGATTTCAGGGACTACGCCACAGGACTTCTTTCCACTAATGGGTCTCCTCGCAATCTTTCTACCCCTTCTCATTTAATGGCTTTTGTGAAAATTACCAGACACACCTACAGTGTAGTGCACTATTCCACACAAAGAACTCAAAGCACCTCCGCCGTCACTTCCTTATGCTCTTGATCCTACGGTCAATCCTCATCTAAATTTCGCGCACGCTCCTGCCTAGCATCACCGTCTGTTGCTCGCTCCGAATTGAGGTTTTAAAAGTAATGCGTCGTAGTATAGTTGATAAAGCGCGAAAAACAAATAGAATTTTTACTCAAATGAAATCCGAAGTCGAACACAGGGAGCAATTAGCAATTGAACACTCAAGATTTCAATTTCGAGCACAATATAGCAATATAATGGAAATTTCAAGCATAAAGGATATAAATATAGAAGCAAGAGTCAATGTAATCAAAAAGATTAGGGTAAAATAGTGATTTGAATCATCAAATTGCCCTATTACAATTATACTAAATAATGTAATAGTACTAGTCAACCAAATGCAACATAAATTGAGTGAACAGTGCACTCCCTGTCAGAGATCAGATGGCTGGAACTTCAATCAGATAGCTTAACCATCTAGATACTACAGTACCAAGAGGGCTCTCTTCTTCTTGGTTTCTTCTTCTTTTCTTTCTCCTACCTTAGGCTCTTTTCTTTTCTCTTTTTTCTTCATGCACAAGGGACGAAACCCATGAATTTTGGCGAAGTGTTGGGGACTTTCAAGAGCAAAACCTACCTTTCCCCACTCTCTCTTTCTGTCCTTTCCTCCTCTTCTCTTACTCTCTTAGACCCGGGTGTATAAACGGGTTGGTAATCAGATAACCGGGTCAAGGTCCAGGTCCACAGGTAGTGGTCACGGACGAGGGTACGTAGGGTGTGAGGGGGACCTCACCCCCAATGTCGAGGCAGTAAGGCTTCGGCACTTTTTCCTTTTATCTGCGGTTGAGGCTCCGTTGCTTGCCAATGTGGGACTAAAGTCCCACCTTTATTCTTCGCACAAGGCAGTGAAAGTTACAGCTGCTTCCTTTGTCAAATTGGCGCAGAGGACTTGGTCAAAGGCCTGAATTGATCAGCGGGCAAGCTTCTTGGGCTGAATCTGTGTCACCTGGAGCGAGTTCCTGGGAACTGTGTTGCAAGAACATGTTGTGGAGCTCTATTGAAGAAGCTGCATCAATGGCGACCGGTGACGAGTACCTAAAAATCAAAAGGGCATCACGGCCACATCATAGGATTTCAAAAGTATCACCAGGTGACGACGAGTGCAGTGCAGGTGTTTAGGTGTTGTGGCATGGTCGGGAACCTTCGGGCAAAGGCCATGAGTGCGGGTGAAGGCGTGTGTTTGGTGGCGTTATAAGGGGATCAATAGCCCTTAGTGAGTGAGGGCTTTTGATCATCGTGATGAGGTGGAGGTGTGGAGCGTGGGAGCGACGTGTTTGAGTGGCTATGGAAGCCACTAGGGCTCGCCAAAGGTATGTCGGCGAGGTGGAAGATGAAGTTGCGGAAGGTAATGCGGTGGTCGAGTCAGAGTAGCGAAGACGAAGTTGTGAAGTAGCGGAGCTAGGGAGTTGATCTAATTAGGTAGCGGACGAGGAGGAGCGACGCTGGGTTTGGTATTGCCGGTGCTGGAGACAAAGGGAGTTCCAGTGGGAGAGAATGGCGATGACGAAGGGGGAGGAGGCGCCTCGGGGGTATGTCAAGGTGCAGAAGAAGCTGGGGAGTCGTGACCAGCCGGCTATAGTCTGTGATGGTCAGTGAAGAAGCTCGGAGGAAGGGGTCGTCGGAGCGAGGCGGAGCGAGCCAAGGAAGAGAGGAAATAGGGCTAGATTTGGCTCAATTTCTCACTAAGGAGGTGAGGAATGCCATGGGGGGTCTTTTATAGGCTTAGGGGAACTTGAAGAGTATGAAACAAGCTTTAAAGCTTGCTTAGGATTCAAGAAGAATCCCACAGATTTTGTGGGTTCACACGCACGAATCAGTGGATTTTAGGAATTAGAATCAATCCTAATAGGTTTTCCTATGTGTGAACATTAATCCCACTAAATTTGGTGGGATTTGATTGCCATTTGCGTGAGATTTGAGTTAGTCAAAGCCTACCTGAAGGTCGGTTGACCTCCAATGGCAGCAAGGACTAATTTGAGAAGAAGATGAAGTTGGGGGGCTTTTTGCAAGGATTTCGAAAGCTGAGGGGTTATTTGAGAGAATAAGAGTCAGACTTAGACCAAAATGCAAAATAGGTCGAAATAATCTCAAATTGAACCCAAATTTTGGTACAAACCTAATTTGGACCCAAAAAATTTAAAGGTGAAACCGAATTTAGGTTTTAACCAAGTTTGACTGGGTAAATTACGTAAAATCCAAATTAGGGCAACTTTCTGTCTATGACTCTGTTTTAAGTCAAAATGGGCTCTAATAGTCAAATCAAAGGTACTAAACCCTATAGAATATTTTTGCATGAATTTTAGAGGGTTTTGGTGAATTTTATCCTAACCAGAATCTCAGTTAATTAAGCGGATCTATTTTTAGGATTTCAGATGTTTATTAATTCTTGAAATGCGTGAAAACCCATTTCTGTTTACATGGACCCACTTATTAGACATCAATGACCATATGACTTTTAATAAACCCCTGAAATAGCCCATGGTTATTCTGTATTTGTGAAATGCGGTTAAAATTGCAGAAATAACCTTGGTTTCTTATCTTCTCAAAATAGAATATTATTCTTATATGACCCTCTAATGGTCAGTGTAGATGATAACTTTGGACCCGAGTAAGTACAACCTGAATTTCTCCAACCTGAATACCACAGCTAGCAATTCTTTCTCAGTGACTATATAGTTACGCTGAGCCTCGTTTAGCATTTTGCTAGCATAGTATATTACGAATGGATGGCGCTCCCGACGCTGGCCAAGAACTGCACCGACAACGAAGTTGGAGGCGTCACACATCATCTCGAAGTCGAGAGACCAGTCGGGAGGTTGGAGAATAGGTGCACTTGAGACAGCGCTTCGCAAGGTCTCAAAAGCGCTAAGACACGAGGAGTCGAAATTAAAGGACGTGTTAGTTACTAGAAGATTCGTTAATGGATGAGCAATTTTCTAGAAATCTTGAATGAATCTTCGATAAAATCCGACATGCCATAAGAATGATTTGATTTGCCTAACCGAGCTAGGCAGAGTAACCGCAAAATGATTTCGGACTTAGCTCGGTCGACCTCGAGTTCATTAGAGGAGATCCTGTGACCTAGTATGATGCCATCCCTCACCATAAAATGGCTTTTTTCCCATGAAAGTACTAGGTTAACTTCTATACATCTCCTCAGGATCTTTGTGAGGTTATCAAGACAAGATGAAAAATCATCTCCAAACACAGAGAAGTCATCCATGAACACTTCTGTGTAGTCCCCAATCATGTCTGAAAAGATCGCCATCATGCTTCGCTAAAAAGTAACTAGTGCGTTGCAAAGGCCAAAAGGCATCCGCTTAAAAGCGAATGTTCCAAAGGGACACATAAAAGTCGTCTTGTCTTGATATTCCGGGTTGATTGCAACTTAATTGTACCCAGAGTACCCATCCAGAAAGCAGAAGAAACTACGGCCCGCTAGCTGTTCTAGAATCTGATCAATAAAGGGTAAAGGAAAATGATCCTTTTTGGTAGCCGAGTTTAGCTTCCTGTAATCAATGTAGACCCACCAAGAAGTCGTGGTGCGGGTCGGGATGGATTTGCCCAATCCATTTTTTATTACGGTGAGTCCTGCCTTTTTAGGCACTATCTGAATAGGACTCACCCATTGGCTATCGGAAATAGGATAGTTAATACCTGCGTCTAGCCATTTAATGATCTCCTTCTTGACAACCTCCTACATATTTGGATTTAGGCATCTCTGA
Organism: Thalassia testudinum; assembly: GCA_037157565.1. NCBI lineage: Eukaryota > Viridiplantae > Streptophyta > Magnoliopsida > Alismatales > Hydrocharitaceae > Thalassia > Thalassia testudinum. The sequence goes on along the minus strand of JAZHRO010000067.1, from coordinate 13,637,676 downwards.
GGTTATCTCGATGGTCTCACCCCTTCATCAGTGCAGATATGGTGAGTGCAATATGAGGGGCGAATTCCGTGGAGATCAGCAATGCCCCACCCGATAGCAGCCCTATGTGCTTGCAGAACGGAGATCAACTGGTGTTCCTGATCCGGAGTCAAGTGAGAGTTGATAATCACGGGATATGTCTCACTTTCTCCCAGAAACACGTACTTGAGTGAATCAGGTAAGGGCTGTAACTCTAGTAGCGGAGGGTGGAGAGAGGGTTTATGTAGGGGAGGAGAGGAAACAACAGCGGAAATCTGCTAATCCTGACTACTGGAGAATTCGCCTGCAGTGGTCATGTAATCCTGCCTTAACATATCAGTGTTAGATAGGACAAGATAGTCAGGATCAGGGGTGTTTGGAGCAAATGAACACCCATGACAACCAGATCCATGGGACGAAATGTGTATGTCATTAGTCTCAGTCCCATGTGGATCGCGATCTAAGACCCTTTATAGTGAAGATGAATGTGCCATTGGGTCACTGCAGAGGAGCCCAATGTTCCCACAGAAAGCTGAATCTTCATCTTCACTATCCTCCTCGATTAAATCGCAATCGAAGTTTTTTGATGCCCTGAAAATGTCCAATCTAAGCTTTTCATTCCCTAGGATAATCTCCATGCACCCTGATGCACAGTCAATGTTTGCACGGGCGGTTACCAAGAACGGTGACCTAAAATAATCGGTAAATCACGGAGATTAGGAGGAACCTCCATATCAAGAATAAAAAAAGTCCGCTGGAAAGCAGAATCCTTGGACTTTTACGATCACATTTTCAACCACCCCCTTGATGTTTTCACTGATTGGTCAGCCAACTGTATGGTAACTGAGGTGGGCTTTAACTCCCCAAATCAAAATTGATCAAATACTGGGGTGGAAGTTAGGTTGATGGACGACCCCAAATCAAGAAGGGCCCTATCAAAAGGGGAATCCTGCAAAAAGCAGGAAATCAGTGGTGTGTCTGGGTCCTTTTTGGGTGGTAAGTCGGCTAAGATAACTGCACTGGCTTCCTCAGATAATACTGCCTATAGTCCAATTCTCTACTATCGCTTTAGAGTATAGTAGTCCTTAAAGAACCTAGCAACAGCAGGGATGTAATCTATTGCTTCGGGGAAAGGGACCTGAATGTGAACTTCCTTGAACATAGATTTTAGGTCCTTGAAATTCCACGTCCTTTTTGCGTGCTGAATCTCACGTTAGAGAAGCAGGAAAAGGGATAGGAATTTCAGGGTCTAGGGCCTTCTTTCCTTTATCTAATGAAGATGGCTTGTGAGAGGAAGAGGGTTGTGAGCTATCTCATGGTAGAGAGTAGGAAAAATCATTACTCGCTTGCCTAGGTAGCAGGTCCTATGTAGTCTTTCCTCTCCTTAATGTGACGGCTTTTGCATCGGCGTGCTGTCCATGAAGGGGCAGAGGAGCGGGTTGGTCTGGATACACAGGGTTTGGCAACAGAGGTGGCTGACTAAGCCCATAACCAGGTGGTGCGGGAGGTGCTTGCAGAACAACATGTGCCTGCCCCTGTGGTGCTTGGAATCTAGGTGGGGTGCCCTAATTCTGCATATATCTCGAGTTTGGGACAGGTTGGGAGGGTAAAGCTCCCTGTGACTTATGCTCCTGCATCATCTGGTTTTGCGTGTTCTGTATGCTCTGTATTTGGTCAGCCATTGCCTTCATTATTTGCAGGGTTGGCCCGCTTTGGAGGATAGTTGGCAGCTTGGTGCAATGGCTGATAGATAGAGCGTGTCTGTTGCTGCCGAGATGGGAATGGCTGCTGCCTAGGATACGTGTTCTGTGCATTCCCGTATTGTCTGCTTTGGTAGTGTGGAGCTTGACTCGGTCTTTGTGGGTTACCAGATCGGGAGAAATTGGGATGCTGACACCAACCAGGGTTATACGCTTCAGAATACGGGTTGTTACACCCGTAACCCTGAGTAGCATTAACATCTTCATTAGACGAAGATGTCTCAGACGTGAATTCATCAACAGGATATGCACTTGCATCATCATGTGGTGCGTAACCCTGATTGTACGGTGCCAGATCCATATTGTTCACGGGTTCCTGGTATGTAGGGTCCTGCGGAGATGGAGAGAAAACATCCTGAGTAAACGGATATGTACAAGCAGAGGGGGCTCGGGATGCTTGAGAGGAGTAAGATGGAGCAGTGCTGCCAGAAGATCCAGATCTCACTCGCATTAATTCATCGAGCTTCTTATTGAACAGTTCCACCTTGTCCAGCTTTTTGGTGATAATGTCCATGTTGTCTCGGGCAGACTCGGCTTGAGCTTCGTGGACGCTGACTCGTTGCTGTTCAGGTCGCTGGAACTGATTCATTGAGGCAGCATTCATCGAGTTCTCTACTAAGGACTCGAACAGTTCAAATGCACTGTTCTCGTCTTTCGTAAGGAAATTCCCACTGCTAGATGCATCAGCTAGGTACCCATGTGTGTCATCCAGCCCATGGTAAAATGCTTGAGCGAGGTGCCATTTGTGTACACCATGGTGTGGGCACTTCCTGAGAAGATCGTGAAATCTATCCCAGGCGTAATGCAGCTTCTCTCCAGGGCCTTGGGCAAAAGTTGTGATCGCATGCCTCATAGCATTTGTTCGACCAATCAGGAAGAACTTTTCGAGGAATTCGAGACGTAATTCCTCCCAGGTTCCAATTGGCCTCCCGATTGTCTTGAACCAATAAGCAGCTTTATCCTTGAGAGAAAAAGGAAAAAGCTTCATGAGAACAATTCCAATATCTACTTTCCTGGGTTGAACTGACTCTGCAATCCGACTCAGATCTTCGATGTGCTGGAAGGGATCCTCATTCGAGTTTCCATGAAAATGAGTCTGAATCAGACTTATGATATTCGGCTTTAACACAAATGCGTCTCCGCCTGCGGGAATCCAGACTTGAGGTGCTATGATTGTTGCTGTCGGATCGTAGAAGTCCCGCAGTTGTTCTCCGCGTGGTGGATGCTGCATTCTGTAGAGTGTTGTGAGAATCCAGTCGATGCTTTCCTCATATTTTTGTTCCGTTTCCTCGACCTTGGCTTCCAAACGAGCCATTGGGTCCTGATTCTCAGGGTCCTGACGAACTCGAGGACCGGGATTAGCCATCTCAACTAATCGAGTGGAAGAAGGTTGAAAAGAGATGTCAGGCGAAAATCACCTTTGTTGCCTTCGGTTCGGTTCCTAAGGTCCCACAAGTTTAGGTCTTAATGACCTTCTTCCTTGCATACACCAACTCAAAGGGTTGGTGTAGTCAAGCAGAATAAGGCTAAGGCCTTGTTAATTGATATAGACACACCTATTTAGATTAAAATGCCTATTCATGCAAGTTCCTAGACTTAGATTTGCATTTCATGTTATAAATATTACATAACATACATCATTTTGCATTTAGAGTAGTTATCTATATTTTAGGTTAATTAGGCCCTTTTTATGGTCAGGAGAGAAGAAGATTTATTTTAGAGCCTCGAATGGATGATCGGACCATACGGATCTAATTAAGACGACGATCGGAGTCTAACGCCTCTGAAATCGCCTAGATTGGAGTCTCGTAGCACCATATGCAGTCCGAGGAAGATCAACGGCCAGGGGAAATGCGACATCCATACGGATTTTAGATGGAAAATCCGATTGTACGGATGGATCCGGAGTGACGATCGTAGTCCAGCAGCGTGGGAATCATCTCGATCTGAGTACCGTGGCACCCTCTACAAAAGAAAGAAGAATGGACGGCCCAGGTGTCACCACGTGGCACCATCCAGGCCGCCCAACGCCGACCAGCAGTAGTGCACCATGCATAGCTGCAGCCATACGATGCGCTGTGCGCGGCTACAGCTGTGTGCGGTGTGCTGCTGGCGCGAGAAGCACGAGTGCGTGAAGCACGTAGCGTGTGATGCGCGTGCCAGCGGAGCATTTCTTCAGCGACGTGCACCTTTAGTGACGCTTGCAGCTGTCACTAATGGTCTGCATGCGGCAACATTAGGAATTGAAGGGTGGATCTTCAGTGACAGCTTCAGAGATGTTTACGGACGTCAGTAATGACCCAGATGCGAATTTGTTCTTCCTCCTCCACTATAAAAGGACCAACCCACCACCATTCAAAATCATCTCTTCCTTTCTTTCTCTCACCACCTCCAAGGCTCTAGAGAGAGCTTGTCCCAAGCCCGAGATGCTCCTCTAGAGTAGAAAATCAAATAGTTTTCCCTCCCCTCATCTCCATTCGTGGAGCATCCTGTGGCCGTCCTTTCACCGCCTCTCGGGAAGAAGATCCTCGCCGTGACGCCGTCCTGCCCCATCCTTCGTCCTCCGGCTCCATCCTCCTTCGTCCCGCTCCTCATCACCTTCCTCCAGGCGACGTCAGGGTGAGTCATCCTCCGAGCAACCATTGAGGGGGATTTCTCTCACTTCATTCTATCTTTTTACGCTTTTGTAGTGTAGATTTTCTACTTTCATAGTGTAACAAACAATTCTTCATGAATAGATGATTGTTTCTCTCTCTATCTTTCTCCCTCTCTCTTATTTTTGCACGTAGATAAAGTTTTCATCGACCGAATCTCTTGCTTACTAAAAATACCAAAATAATTAAAAAAGATACAAACAACCAAAAATAAATAAAATAGAAATGTGGATTTCATAAAACCAAACGTTCGCCTCCCCATGTTCGACCCAAGACTCACTTTTCGAGTTTCGATTATAAATTTTATTTGACCATGAGTTTTGCAACCATGACGACGGGTTACTCGCAACCCCGATTTCAAACACGCGAAACACGTGCGATCATTTTTGGCACCGTTGCCGGGGAGGCAATGCTCTTTGATTTTTTTTCATGTTTTTTCCACCTTACCTAACTTTTGTCTCACTTTTTCTCTGATCTTATTGTGATTGCAGGTACTCTTCTGAGGCAAGTTAAAGCGGTTAGATCAGAGAAAAGTGTGGATGAAGGTTTTGTAAGTGTCCCCCACACCACCCCCACCTTAACTTTCATTCCATAACCTAATAACTCAAACCCAAATAAACTTAGGTGCTTTTTATAAACCCTAGGATAGATTTGGTTGTTTGTTTTCCACCTCCACCCACCTTGCCATCCACATAAATAAAGAATAAAAATAAAAAAGTGTTATCTAATTGTGGGATTTTCTGAAAGAGACACACCTTAACACCCACAACTCTCAGCTTAAGGTGCACCACTCCATTTTGATTCTACCACTTAACCGGGATCTAACCTGTGGACCCGGTACACTTCAACTCAAAACAAATAAGTGAGTAGAAATCTGATTAGGCTAAGACATTGTGTGCCTTAATATGTGGTGCGAATAGGCCAATTGATTGATTTGTTTGGGTCGCACCACTCAAATTAAAAGCAATTCATCAAATAGCTTGCCACTTAGGGTTGATTCTTAGGGCTGAACCAGGCATTCGACATTTTTTCTCTGATTTCTAAAGGAATATATCATCACCAGTGCTTGCAAAACTTGGAGTGTTCTCCTAAACTTGATTGAATATACCTAAGATTAAACCCTAAAAGACACATTATCAAATAACCTTGTTTGCAACCCTGGTTGTGCACGCACACACATTTTAACTGATCATTAAGGGAACAACCCATCTAAAGGGCCCATCACATTCCAAGAGCACAATCATCCCAAGCCTAATTAAAATTGAGTACACATTGGCCTTAAGGATTGATTCGCTCTTCGGGGCTCAGACTGAGATTTCTTTCGATTAATCTGCTCCTACTGGTCCATCTGATGTCTAGCAAGGGGAGTAGCATCAAACAACCGCAGCTGGGGGTACACTAGGAACCGGAGGCGCAAGCTAAAGGAAGAACCTTCTCCCCAGTCCCTCCTTCTAACTTGTTGGATTGACCGGATAAAAGTAGGCTAAATCGTTTATAATCTCAAGACGGGTCTAATCGCGTTTTTGCGCGGTTTGTTAATTTAGGGTTTTAAGTCGTTGCAACGCACAAAAATGGATTCGCTTTTAAATTTATATTCCTAGATAGGGGAGTATCTAGGGTCGTCCAAGGAGGCCAAATGTTTGCAAAATTAAAATCCCTTACTTTAAGATGGAACTCAACTTTCTTTTTGGTGTTTTATATATATGATTTTTTTTTTGTTTTGAAATAACGAGAACAAGACGGGTTTGTTGATAGCAAGAAAATTCTCTATACTAATCCACTACACTATAGTGACAAGTAGAACCTCTCCCTAAGCTCACTCTAGGCACGTGGAGGCCTAGAGTAATTAGGGAGAGGGAGTGAAAATGGTTAAACAAGAATTCTACAAGACTATGCAACAACAAGATTAAAGAAGGTAACTTTGATTAAAAGAGAGTGTTTTACAAAAAACCTAGTAGATGAATGCTTCTACTACTAGATAATTGAAACAAAGAAAATAAAACACAAATCTTCCTGAATTGTTGGTGAAGAGGGGAAGCTCCTTGTTCCAAGCTTAGTGGCTCGTAGGCTTGAAAAGGGCTCCTCCTTCTCCTTCCTTGAAAATGGTGTCCTCCAAGGTGGTAGCTACCACCTTTAATTCTCCTCCTCCAAGGGTGGACGTCCACCCTAGGTTCTCCTTTGCCTGGCTGTCCTCCTTGAAGCAAAAAGCTCCTCCTCCTTGGTGTGGCCCAAGTTGAAGAGAATGGGGAGAAGAAGGCACCAAAGGGCTGGTGATGTGCCCCTTTAATCTTCTTCTCTACTCCTTCTTCTTGGTCGTAGGTATAGGTGGATGTAGGTGGAAGTAAACACTGATGGAGGATGAAGAAAATGTGGGAAGTTAGGTGGGTATATATAGTGTAGGAAGGGGGGCATAGGTGGCTCTTGGAATGGATGGCAAGGATAGGATATGGGGGGTAGTTGGGGATCCTAGGGCTAAGGATAAATGACGCCACCTAAGGGGTGCTAAGAGGGGTAGTTAAGGCTTTGGTGCCCTTTAGAATTGGCGCCAAAATGGGCCTTCTAGAAGGCCATTAGGTGGCGCCACCTTATGGTTCTAGAAGGGGGGTATGTGGATGGCTAGGATGGGTTATGTGGGTAGGTGTAGGGTGGATAAAGGGGCTGAAAGTTGGTGCCAAAAGGGAGGTGGTTAGGATTAATTTTGGTGCCAACTTTTGGTGTCTTTTGGTGGTTAGTTGAGGGGTGAAAGGTGGTGAAGAGGTGGCACCAAAATGAGTAGGATAGCTAGCTTAGGTAGGGCTTAAGTTGGTGGAGCTAGCTAGGGTTGAGTTGAAGGTGGTGGATGGCCAAGGAGCTGGTTGCTAGCTAAGCTAGCTTAGCTAGCTATGGAGTAGAGGAGGAGGTATTGGAGCTAGGGTTTGAAGAGAGGAGCTGAGGAGAAGTCTGGAGCTGGAACTGGAGCTGGCAGCTACTGAAGAGGCTGGCATGGAGCTACTCTAGCTGGCTTAGCTTGCTAATTCTTTGCTAGCTGCTAAGCCAAGCTAAAGTGAGTTGGCTTCTACCATAATGAGCTGAGGTGAGATGGGTCTGGTGCTCCCGGGGAGGATCAAGCTGGTTGCGGCAGCTAAGGTAGCTTAGCTCAATTGAGTTGAGCTAAGCTGAGTCCCCGGGAGCTGGACTTGAGCTTCCTGAGCTGGGATGAGTTCTACTTCAGCTGGCTGGAGTTGAGTGGAGCTGTTTATAGCTGGATCTGAGCTAGGGTGAACTCCAGTCAACTCAGCTGAGCTAGCTAGAGCTCTCAGTGGACTTGTGGGAGCTAAAATGAGCTAGACTCAACTAGGTTGAGCTGGATCTGAGCTGACTTGAGCTAGGGTAAGCTAAGATGAACTCTCTTGAGCTACATTCAGTTGAGATTAGCTGAATGGAGTTGGGATGAGCTAACCCTAGTTCAAGTGAGCTAGGTTCCAGTTGTGGTGAGCTGGATCAAGCTAAGTTCCAGGTAGTCTGAGCTTCTCCTTCACCATTTGCCTTCTTGAGTGCTAGGATTTTAGGGATTTGTATATCTGTTCATCCCTAACACTCACAAAAATATATCAAAAAGACAATAAAAAATACAATGCATGCCTAACCTAATTTATGCCTAATGCAGCCCAAAAGCCCATTTGCGAAGTAAAATCCTAAGAGCTAGGTTTGTTTTAATGCATAAGAATGATGATAAGCTGGCGTTTATCAGGGTCCTGGGAGTCTTTAGGTCTTTAGGCTACCCACATAAGGACAGGTTTGGTTGATTGTACTGCAGGGCACCTTTCTCTCTTCTATTTTCCCTCCTACTCCACAATGTATCCTTCCACATCTTTTACACATTTCCAATCCTATCCTCCTACCACCACTTATCTTCAAGATGATTACTATCTTGACTTGACTTGTAATTTCCCATCCACTAAGCGGGATAACTTTGATTGGGGATACGAATCCGAACCTCAATGTCCAGGGCCTAACCCTGGACAACAAGACTATGATTGCTATCCTTCCCAAACCTACAATGATTATGGATCTCCATCCTTTGATGACCAAACCTACCCGATCTACAATCAAGAAGGATATAATGATTATAACACCTACCCTCCCCAGTATTCCACTGAATATAGGTTGCCATCATCCTTTGAACAACCTAGAACGACCTACTTTCAGGGAGGGACCCAAGAACCTCGACATCTTGACTCCCCTAGATTTAACCCAAACCCGTCCAAACCTGAATCGAACTAGTCGGTTTAGGTGAACCAGATCCAAGATAGGGTGTTGGCTAATTTGAGGAACACTATACAATCTTTAGAAGATCAGCCAACACCATGCACTGAAGCAGTGGAGCCTATGATCAAAATGATTGATGAACTTAACAATTCTTTATTGGATTTGCTCTAAAGTGTTAGGGATAGGGACCTGGGTGAGTTTCTTCTTGGGAAATTATTGAGGTTGAGGATGAAATTTGTGGTTGCCCTAGTCAAATCTTGAGATGATTCTCAAGATGAACCCCCTTCAGGAGAGTCAATGTCTGAACCCGCTCAGGCACCTATCGGGGGGGATACATATTCTGAGATTGAAGATGACCAGGTTGGGCTAGGGCAACCCTTTGAGGATGAATCAAGTTTCTCACCTGAGATCCTAGATCCAGGGAATGACGAAAAATATGTCTCCACGGACCATGAAATGACATATGATTTTGAGACATACATAAATGAGGATCATGGATTCTTTGATTCTGAGGGTGAGGAATCTCTTAGTGAAGTCTCACTTGAGCTTAAGGAAGATGATTTTAGTGAGACAAATGGGCTCGAAGAGCATGATGAACCATGTGATAGCCCAGTCATTGAAGATTTTGATTCGGTTGGGGCTAACTTAGAGGATTCGAACCCTCATTTACTTGATGATTCAATCAGTAACCCCATTCCTCATCTGCACCTCGAAGAGCTGACTTCTGAGATCATTGTGCCTAAGTCAATCTTGATTCAGCCATGATTTCTGGACTTGGTAGAATCATATGGGGTAATGATATGCTAGAGGTCCCGGAGCCTGAGCCCTTGATGTTGGAAGATAGAATTGTTGAAATAACAATTTGAGAGGCTAATTCTGAGGGAACTTTGATTTTGGATCTAAGGGTATCTATTGACCTGAAACCACCTACTTTCTACCAGGACCCTTACAATATCTTTCATGTGCAACCCAAGCTCAAAATAACTGATTATTTTTCTAAGCTAGATGTTAAGTGGACAACCGCACCTATTGAACCATCTTTACCCGTTGTCTGACACTTTGGTCTTGGGTTGCACACCACTAAACCGTAGGTCCGGCCCCACAAACACAACAACCTTCGATTCTAGGTGATTTTCATCCAGAACCTAAGAACCACTCGACCCTAGGGCATGGGTTTGCACCATAATCTGGTCCACGTCTGTGGACATCTTCTGCTGACGGGTTTGAGGATCAATCTTTTTATTTTGATTCTGACCCGCACTTGTGAATTCTCAATTTTTTCTTTGTATGTATGTTATGACTAGCTGAAGGCATTAAACTTAGCGCATGTATATACTCCCTTCTCTCTGTGGAGCTAACCGGGTTGTCACGAAATTCAGGTGATATTCTGTTTACTCTGCCCTTTTCATATCCTTGTTTTTACAATGAGGATATTGCATCATTTAGGCATGGGAGGGTAGATAATCAATTCTTGAAATAATTATGTTAACTCCGTAGAACTTTTTTTAGTTTCTTATAAAATTAAAAAAAATTGAAAATTTGAAAAAGATATAAAAAGAAAGAAATTAGGAAAAGAGAACTTAAGCATTTGGAAGTTATTAACTTTAGGAAATGATACAAGAGGACCTAAACACTTAGACTCTTCAGGTCTTCGGGCTTAATTAGCCCGAGTGTCCACTCGAATGTGGACTTCATCTTGAGTCCTCGCCAATTCAAATTCATTTTTAATTTAGCTAATAAATTGGGATGATAAGTATGCGACTTATCAACTCGTCCTCTAATTTGAGGGGACTTTAAGCCTAAGCATCTACACACATTTTTTGTAGTGACTCACTTTTCAGCAGTTTCTTCGCAAATTGGGTAACTAATGAACTATCTATGGTGGTATGGCTAGCAAGTTGTCAGTGGTAACAGCTCATCAGCCGGTTGTCCAGAGTCCAGTCACAAAATCATTTTCATTGTACTGCCTTTAAGTAAGTCTTAGATCAAGGAAGCCACCTACTTAAAGAGAGAAAAAAAAAACAAAACAAAAAAATAAAAAGCAAAAGAAAAAAATAGAAAAAGGAGAAAAAAATAAAAAATAAATAAAACCAGACTTCACCGCACGAGTATGGCTGGCAAGTTACTATGGGTAACAGCCTATTGGCCGGTTGTCTAGAACCCAGCTCACAAAAAATGCACAATAATTCCCAAAACACTTAGGGAAGAAGCGGAGAAGTAGAATAAACTGGGGAGATATATACTGGGTCCGCCCTTGTGTTGACCCTATAAATAAAAGAAGTAGGGAGAAAGCTACCAGTCGAAAAGATAAACATTTAGGCAAGGTCACCTAGGGTCGCAAAAACCCGAAGTCAGTTTTAACGGCCACCTAGTGAGTATTTAACTATTTTCACAAGATGCTTAGCACTTAGAGTCCTTTTCGAGTCTTGGGCGGGTCAGGTAGCCGTAAAAAGTTACCCCGAAACTCTCAAACTTCAAAAGTACAAAAAAAATAAAAAAGAAGAAAATAAAAAAAAATGTATCTTCCCTTTTCAAATAAGGCGAGGACTTGGGCGGTCTGCATTCTGGCAGACACCCAGGTACTGTTGAGTCTTCGTAGTTTAGGATCTTAGTTGAAATTTTCTATTATTAATAAACGACTTAGGCCTAAGCGATCTAATCCTAAGTTTGATTTTATACATAGCATGTAGTTTAATTTTGCTAAGGACTAGCAAAAGATAGGCATATGATATAGACACATCTATTTAGGTTAAAATGCCTATTCATGCATGTTCCTAGGCTTAGATTTGCATTTCATGTTATAAATATTGCATAACATGCATCATTTTGCATTTAGAGTAGATGTATATATTTTAGGTTAATTAGGTCTTTTTTATGGTCAGGAAGAAGAAGACTTATTTCAAGGCCTTGGATGGATGATCGGACTGTACGGATCTGATTAAGATGATGATTGGAGTCTAACGCCTCTGAAATCGCCTCGATCGGAGTCTTGTAGCACCATATGCAGTCTGAGGAAGATCAACGGCCAGGGGGCAATGTGACATCCATATGAGTTTCGGATGGAAAATTCGACCGTACGGATTGATCCAGAGAGACAATCGCAGTTCAGCAGCGTAGGAATCATCTCGATCTGAGCACCGTGGCACCCTCTACAAAAGAAAGAAGAATGGACGGCCTAGGTGGCGCCATGTGGCACCATCTAGGCCACCCAACGCTGGCCAGCAGTAGCGCACCGCACACAACCGTAGCCGCGCGGTGCGCTGTGCACTACTACGACTGTGCGATGTGGGCTGCTTTTTGCGCGGGGAGCATGGGTGCGTGAAGCGCGCAGCACGTGATGCACGCGCCAGCGGAGCGGATCTTCAGCGATGCATGCCTTTAGTGACGCTTGTAGCTGTCACTAATGGTTTGCGTGCATCAGCATTAGGAATTGATGGGCAGATCTTCAGCAACAGTTGCAGCGACGTTTACGGACATCAGTAATGACCTAGATGCAAATTTGTTCTTCCTCCTCCACTATAAAAGGACCAACCCACCACCATTCCAAACCATCCCTTCCTTTCTTCCTCTCACCACCTTCAAGACTCTAGAGAGAGCTTGTCCCAAGCCCGGGATGCTCCTCTAGAGTAGAAAATCAAATAGTTTTCCCTCCCATCATCCCCATTCGTGGAGCATCCTGTGGCCGTCCTCTCACCACCCTTCAGGAAGAAGATCCTCGTTGCGACGCTGTCCTACCCCATCCTCCGTCCTCCGACTCCATCCTCCTTCGTCCTGCTCCTCACCACCTTCCTCCAGGCGACGTCAGAGCGAGTCGTCCTCCAAGCAACCGTCGAGGGGGATTTCTCTTACCTCATTCTATCTTTTTACGCTTTTGTAGTGTAGATTTTCTGCTTTCATAGTGTAACAAAAAATTCTTCATGAATAGATGATTGTTTCTCTCTCTCTCTTTCTCCCTCTCTCTTATTTTTGCAAGTAGATAAAGTTTTCATCGATCGAATCTCTTGCTTGCTAAAAATACCAAAAAAATTGGAAAAGATAAGAACAACCAAAAATAATTAAAAGAGAAACGCGAATTTCATAAAACCAAACGTTCGCCTCCCCGTGTTCGACCCGGGACTCACTTTTGGAGTTTCAGTTATAAATTTTATTTGACCACGAGTTTTGCAACTATGATGACAGGTTACTCGCAACCCCGATTTCAAACATGCAAAACACGTGTGATCATTAATCAGAGTGGTCTTTTAGATCAGATGATCGGATTTTTCGTTTAAGTTTGTGTTATTAAAAATTTGGCGAGAGACCAACTGCAAGGAATTCCCACCTCCTAGGCTAACCCGGCTAGTTTGGTTACGAGGGGACTACGAGGAAGGTTCTTCCTTTGACTTTCGCCTCCTGTTCCGTTACCCTACAGCCACGGTCGTTTGACACTACTCCGCAGGCTTAGTCACCAGGTTTTGCAAGAGAGGTTGGAACTACCCAGTAGTTTCAAGCCAAATGCAAGTTATTTGATGTATTTTCATGAATTTTTAACCTGTTTTTTCAATTTAGTAGATGGTGGGCGGTCCACAAGGTGACTCGCCTCACCAGCTAACTTTTGGGCTCGTCGGAGTCCAAGTTAGTCAATGTGGTTCTATTGGCTCTTGCACTTCTAAGTTTTTTTTTTCAAATTGAAGATCACAATTCAGATGTATACTCTAAAGTAAGATGGAATCAAAATGATTTGAAATTTTGCAAGAAGATTCCTTTTTCAATAAACTTTTCAGAGTATTTTTCCAAAATTTTTACTATTTCCAACAATTAGTTATGATTTTTTAACAGACTAGGGGTCAAATATGGGATTTAGATCCTGTGTTGGCTTTTCTATTGGAAATAATATCAAATATGCTCCAAAAATTTTGTAAAAATATGATATTGAAAGCTAATTTGATTATCTTTCACACCCCATAAATTTTGAATAAATCTGATTTGTATGATAGCCAGAATTGATTTCTAAAGTTCATACAAGTTCTATCTTCAAGCAATCTGACCAGTATATATTCCATGAATTTTTAAAAATTTCACAAAAGGAATTTCTTTTTGGGAAGATGTCATTGGAAAGATAATTTGAAGATCTAGTTCCAGTCTAAATTTCAGGATTTTTGGAGCTTCAAAAACACAGCTATTAAATTTTAAAAGTAAGAATTACTTTCTAGGAGAATTTCTAATAAAAATGTGTGCACCTGATTTTCGCAGCGCCCACTTTTCCTCATTTGCTGCTTTGTGTCATTGTTCCTACACACAAAAATACTATATTAGTGCTAAAATCAAAAGTTGCCATGCCTCCGCAACAACGGCACCAATTTGTTTGTGGCGTAGATCGCATAGAAAAGTAGCACATTGTAGTATAGCGTGAAATACATCTCGAGCAAATAATTAACGGAACCGGTGAGTCCTGGTTGATCATAGGGAGGCAGAAAACACTTTTGATTTCATATATTTATTCTCAATATGATTACTAAATAATAGAAACAATCAATCACAATATCCACATCACAAAGAAATTGTATTTGATATATGCAATAGACTAAAAACATGAATGTAAACAACTAATTGTAACAGAATGAGGGCACCACGGATGGTCTGTGGTGGCCTTTTAGAGAGGTTGGGAAGCACAACAATGATCCGTTGGGGTGACCCAACGGACGCTTCAGACGAAGGTGTAGAGACAGATGTAGAGAAGGCAGGAAGAAGAAAAAGAGAGAGGGGTTGAAGGAGGAAGAAGAAATTCTAAAGAATGCCTTTCAAAGGGGGCCCTTAGGCCTCTTTTTATAGCTTTAGTGAAGGGCAATTAGGTCATTTGGGCCCTTAAATCCGTGTAAAGGCTTCAGATTAATTAGATCCGTTGATCGGGAGGTCAACGGCCTTGATTAAGCCTTCCAAATCCTTTTATCCTCGGTTTAATCTGGTGCTGCCATGTGGCAACCGCTTGAGAGTCGATCCTCCATCGCACGGTTGTAGATCTCCTCGCATGCGCCTTCATTCCATCTCCCTCGCCACTCGCCTCTTTTGAGTTCCCGATCGTCAGCCGTCCCATCTTACGATCGGACGACTTAAATGCATGCAACCAACGTGCCTTTGAATCCTAAAGCGCTCGCATGTGCGTCGTCACGCACGTTCTTGATCTATCGCCTCCGCACCTGCCACGTGTCCGCGCCTCCTTCGCCCGATGCTGATCCGACGATGGAATTTCATCTACGGGAGCCCATCTCCTAATCGCGCTTCGATCCCGCGTCATGTGCGATCTGTTAAGCGCACTCTCCATTGCGCTACACGTGTGGATTATCGTGCTTTCCATTTTCTGTGTGGCTGCCTTCGGCCGTTGGATGGGAATCTAACGATCGAGATCTCTCCTGTGCGTGATGAGGCGGCTGGAGGCGGGCGACGTGGTTGCGTCGAGACCGTTGGATGGGAATCCAACGGTCGACGGTTCTCCTTTCTAGATTGGGGAAGGTGAGGGCCAGCTGCGATGGTGCCATGTGGCACCATCGTGGCCGTCCATCTTCTTCTCCTTGTATCTAATGATGTAGGCCTCCGATTGAGTTGATTTCTGTGCCGTTGGATTGCAAACATCGATCCGGATCCATCCGTGGGGTTGGATTTGTCATCTGAGGTCCGGATATTCTTCAATTTTCCCCTTGGCTCCTGCTTCTTCTGCGGACTCCCTAGGGTGCTATGGGAGTTTGATTGATGCGCTCTTGGAAGCGTTGGACTTCCGTCGTCATTCCAAATAGATCCATAAGGTTGGATCGATCATCTGCAGCCCTGGATTACCTGCAATTAATAATACTTCTCAAATAGCACATTATTACGTATAAAACATATAAATCATCTAACATGCAAAGTATGATGTGTATGCATGCAGATGCCCATGCTAAGCTAGGTTCTACCTTAATTTAGGCAAATTATGGCCTATGATTGGTACGCAATCATACTGCCACCACAGGTTGCATTGACAAAGAGTTTGATATCGTCATGGAACCCATGGTAAAAGGACTGGGCTTGTTCCCATTTTGGAACTCCGTAATGGGGGCACTTGCACATGAGATCCAGAAAACGATTCCATGCTTCATGTAGAGGTTCTCCCGCTCCTTGCGAGAAGTGCGTGATCTATTGCTGCATAGCATTCGTCTGACCAATGGGAAGGAATTTTTGTAGGAAAGTAGTCTGAACTTCCTCCCAAGTGGTGATCTGATGAGTGAGAGTCTGAAACGAATGAGTGGCTTTATCCAAAAGAGAGAAGGAGAACATTCTCATAAGTAATCTATCTCAATTCTACATGTTTGGCTCGATGGTCTGGGCCAAAAGCTTTAGGTGCTTAATGTACTGGAAGGGATCCTCGGAGTTCAAGCCATGGGATTTAGAGATTGTATGAAGCATACTTGGCTTGAGCTCCACCTTAGGTCCTCTTGCAGGAATCTGCACTCGAGGCTCGATTTCCACCGCAACGGGATTGTAGCGATCTCACATTTGAGGACACTGCGGTGGGTTGATGTATGCATCAAATCGATCTCTTGATGTTGAAGGTCAGGTTCTTCTCCGTGGTGTTCCATGGCTGTGGCTGGAGATACGGGCTCAGAAATGGAAAAGTCGGAGGAGATGTCAATTTGATCGGGAAGTTGCACAAGCAAAGGAGTTGAGGCTTGTCGAGGCTTGGCCTCAACAAGAGTGAAAACCTAATGGAGGCCTCAAGGGTGGTCTCAAGGACCTCCCAAACATGCACTAGAGGATGAGATGAGGGATAGAATATGTGATGGACCCAATTGAGACACCCAAATATTTTTGGATGACTATGGAGGTTCGAGGCGGATGATACCTCTTGATCAGAAAATCTCTCACCTGAGAAGTAATTGGGTAGCCAAGAAGGGAGAGTCCCGCAAAGACCCCTACACAATAGAGCATCCCCATGGGTTACAAGGTTTCCCCCACCCGACCTTCCTTGTCACCGTGGATCCAAATAGACCAGAGCAACTTGACCTCTTAAGTCTACCAAATTTTAAATCTGAATTGAGGTGCTTAGGATTCCACTTGAACTTTAAGATGTATTTGTGAGTGGTGACCTAATTTGAAGATTGGTTGAGCCCACAAGGTGGGTCAACTTCACCTAATTAGTCCTGAAATTATTAGGTCCCAATTTTATGGTTCAAATGGATACTTAGAGCTTAATTTTAGGATTTTCTTGATTAGGTAAATTCAATCAAGGTTTAGGAAACACACAATGAGGGAAAGTAGATTCTTTTTTAGGCAAATGTGTTTCTCAAACCTAGAATGGAAACCCTAATTTGGCTCTATTTGGTCCAATCAATTTTGTCCAATTTTAGTACCTAGGGCTCAATCAAGAAGGTGAGTAGCCCTATATACCTTAAATCCCTAATAGTTGCAGAAATCAGGATCAGGATTTTCTAGAATGAATCGAATCAGGCAACTTGAGATGATTAATTCTAAGTATGAAACGCAAGTTGATCCTAATTGATTTCTTCTTTTAAGCTTTTCTCATAATCAAGGGTTTAAGAAAAAGGAGATGAAATTACCTGCCCCTAGAGTGTTTGATGTGCAACTGATCTTCTTGAATGAATCATGCACAGACCACAGCAAAATAGATAGAACAAGTTAATACCAGTTCAAAAATTGTAATCAGAGAGATCAAATTGTCCGTTGCTCCCTAGCAACGGCACCAAAATGCTAATGAGCTAAAACAGGGTTTTAAAATTGCATCGTTGTAATATAGTCAATATAGCTCGAAAATAGATATAATTTATATCTCGAAGAATCGTCAGAAAATCTAAGGTTGAACACAGGGAGCAAGTATTGCAATTTAATATCAAAAATCACAATTCTACCACATATTTGAACAATAATTCCATTCAAGAATAATGTAAATATGAGAATCAATATCAAAATGAAAAAAGAATGTGGTAAAATGGTAATTTAAATCACCAATTACCCCTCCCAATAATCCCAAATAAGTGAACATTAAGGCTCATTCAAATAATCCACATACATAAGTAACCAAAGAGCAATAGGAACACAAATCAACAGGATCAGACGTCGGGCAAGGCACTCAGACGCCTTAACAGAGGCTCCGTTACAGTAACTTTCCTCTTTTCTCCTTCAGTTCTTCTTTCTCTCTTCTTCTTTCGCACACAAGGGTCCCTCAACCTCTTCAACGAGTAAGTGTTGGGGCCTCCTCACAGAGAGCAAAACCCCCCCTCCCACCTCCTCTCTCTCTTCTCTTTTCAAACAATCGGGCATATAATCGGGTGTTCGAGGATCCGATTGATTAAGGCTACCAGCGTGGGTAGTAGCCGAGGAGTGAATAGGCAGGTAAACGGGTCGTGAGTGGGTGTGCGTGTGGAGGGACCCAACCCCTCATGTACCGAGAGATGGGGTAAGTGATGGGAACACCATCATGAGCCATAATTAGCTCAATTTGGTCTAAAGAGGTTGACAAATGCTAAGGGCATAAAATCCTATTTTGAAAAGAAGAGAATAATACAAGGTTATTTCTTCAAAATTAACAGCATTCCACAAATATAGAATAACCATGGGGTATTTCAAGGGTTTATTAAAGGTCATATGGTCATTAATGTCTAATAAGTGGGTTCATGAACGAAATGGGTTTTTACGCATTTCAAGAATTAATAAACATCTAAAACTCTAAAAATAGACCTACTTAATTAATTGAGGTTCTGGTCAAGATAAAATTCACCTAAATCTTCTAAAAATCATATAAAAATATTCTTTAGGGTTTGGCATCTTTAATTTGACTATAAGAACCCATTTTGACCTAAAACAGGGTCTTAGACGAATAGTTGCCCTAATTTGGGTTTCTATGCAAATTTTCTAATCAAACTTGGTCAAAACCAAAATCCAACTTCACCATTAGATTCCTTGGGTCCAAATTAGGTTTGTACCAAAATTTGGGCCCAATTAGAGTCTATTTCGACCTAGTTTGCATTTTGGTCCTCTTAGACTTGTTCTCTCTCTTGTAGCCCCTTAGGTTTTGAAAAATTTGCGAAATGCCCCCTAGGTTTATCTTCGTTCTTTGCAGTTGGGTCCCTACCGCCATGGCAGGTGTGAACCCAAAGAGACCATGCTTCAAACAAGGATTCCACCCTGATTTCTTGGCCAATCTCTTCCAAATTTGGAAGGGAGACTCCTGAGAGGATCCTCTTCATTTTGGACCACATCTCGACCTCTAATTCTTGTCCAAAAGCTTGTGCAAACGCTTTGAAATTTCTAAACCTATACCAAAAAATTCTAGCTCTTCAAGCTTGTTTCCAAGCTTGGAGAATCGCCCAATGGCCTATAAAAGCTCCCAAGCCCTTCCTCACCTCCTTAGCGAGGTTTTGAGCCAACAATACCTCTTCCTTCCCAACCTCTAGCTCTCTCCAACTCGTCTCTCATGACCTCTCCATCTTTGGCCTCTTTGTCGGCTGCCACGTACTATAGGTAGCCGGTTCCAACTCCCTTCGTCTTTCTGCACCTCGACTTACTAGTGAGGCGCTTCCTAACCCTCCGTTGTCGCCATTTCCTCTCATCAGAGCCTTCACCTTCTCCGATGCCGGCCACACCAGACTCGGTGCCTCCTCTACCCCCCTTCATCCAATAGCCACTCTACTTGATCCCTCGATCTTTGCTGATCACCCTAACAACTTCAACACTCCGCTTCGACCATAGACTCACCCGCTCCGACTCCATCTTCCATCTCGCCAACATACCTCCGGCGATGCATTCCCGCTGCTACACGCCACCAAATCACTCGCCTCCAACTCCTACACCATCGCCATATCCACACGAGGAAAATTCCTCAAGAAATTAAGGGAATTGCTGTGCTGATTGCTCCACCGAACACCACCCCCTTCGCCTTCATATTTCACCTCTGCCAGCCACTTACGACGACCTTCACGGCACGCCACCGCCCCCACTGCCCTTGCCGCACTCGCGTGAAACTTTTCAGCTTCTCTGACGTGGCCACAAGGTCGTGTTTCGTCTTTCAGGTCATCACGCTCGACCGCCATTGACAGAGCTCCTCCAAGCAACCTTGGAGCTATGTCCTTGCCACAGTAACTCCAGGTCTCACCTCCAGGCGACACGGATTCCCTCCAGGCATCCTTCCATGCTCATAATTGGTAGAGAGCAAGCCCCCTTTGATCGCAATTAGAAGATGCTTCAGTTGTTGCTCGCCGTCGACGAACAGGAGACTAGATAGTCCCACATCGTGGGATTAGGAGCTGATAGCGCCACATAAATTGCTTTTATGCCTACGACTCCTCGCCCAGTACACGAGGGGTCGGGTCCCTTAACACATGCATTCACTCCTCGGCTACCACCACCCCGGTAGCCCTGGTCAATCAGATCCCCGAATACCTAGATAGCAACCTATTTAAGAGGGTTAAAGAGAAAGAGAAGAGGAGGGAGGGGGGGTTTTGCTCTCTGTGAGAAGTCCCCAACACTTAGTCGCTGAAGAGGTTGAGGGACCCTTGTGCATGAAAGAAGAAGAAGAACTGAAGGAGAAAAGAGGAAAGGCACTGTAGCGGAGCCTCTGTTAAGGCATCTGAGTGCCTTGCCCAACATCTAATCCTTCTGATTCATGTTCCTGTGGCTCTTTGGTTACTTATGTATGTGATTATTTGATTGAGCCTTACTGTTGACTTATTTGGGATTATTGTGAGGGGTAATTGGTAATTTAAATCACCATTTTACCCTATTTTTTTTGCATTTTGATACTGATTCTCATATATACATTATTCTTGAATGTAATTATTGTTCAAATACGTGCTAGAATTGTGATCTTTATGATTAAATTGCAATACTTGCTCCCTACGTTCAACCTCAGATTTCCATTAAAGCATAAATTCTATTTGTTTTCGCGCTTTATCGCTTATACTGCGACGTATCATTTTTAAAACCTCGATTCAGAGAGAACAACATTTTGGCGCCGTTGCCGGGGAGCAATGCACAATTTGATCTCTTGATTATATTCCTGAATTAAACATTTTGGTGCCGTTTCCGGGGAGCAATACGCAATTTGATCTCTTGATTACAATTCCTGACTTAATACTAACTAGATTTATCTCTTTTGATTGTGATTTGTGCAAAGATTTAGCTAAGGAGCAAGATCAACCGCACAACAACCACTCCAGGGGCAGGTAAACTGCGAATCCATCTTCGTTAAGCCCCTGATTCTGAAAAGCTAAAAGAGGAAAGAAATCAATTAGGACCAACTTGCATTCTATTTTTAAATTAATCATCACAAATTGCCTAATTTGATACATTTTTAGAAACATCCCAAACCTGATTCTTGCACCTATTAAGGGATCTAAGACACCTAGGGCTACCACTTCTTGATTTTGTCCTAGGTGCCAGACTTGGAATTAATTGATTGGACCAATTAAAGCCAATTAGGGTTTCCATTCTAGGGTTTTAGAGACACTTGCTTAAAAAAAAAACAGAGAGATAAAGATTTAATCTTCCAAAATTATGTGTCCAAAGCCTTGGTTGAACTTACCTAAACCAGCAAACCCTAAGAATCAAGCTCTAAATCTCACTTGAATTCCAAAAGCGGGACCTGATAATCACGAACAAATCAGGTGAAGTTGACCCACCTTGCGAGGTCAACCAACCTTCAAATTAGGTCGTCACTCACAAAAGCATCTTAAAGTTCAAGTGAAATCCTAAGCACCCACACTCTAAACTTAAAATTGGTAAACTTAAGAGGTCAAGTTATCCATTCTAGTCTACCTGGACCCGCAATGACAAGGAAGGTCTGGTGGGGGAAACCCTGTAACCCGTGGGGATGCTCTACCATATAGGGGTCTTTGCGGGACTCTCCCTTCCTGGCTGCCCAAGTAATTCTCAAGTGGACGACTTTATGATCTAGAGGTATCATCTGCCTCGAACCTCTATAGTCATCCAAAAATCTTTGGGTGTCTTGATTGAGTCCATCACACCTTCTATCCCTCGTCCATTCTATCGATGTATGTACGGGAGGAGGTTCTTAAGACCACCCTTGAGGTCTCCACTAGTTTTTCACTCCCGTCAAGGCCAAGCCTTGATGTCCTTGTTTGTGCAACTACCCGATCACATCGATATCTCTTCCAACTCCACCTTTGGGCTCAAATCTCCAGCCACAATCATGGATCATCAAAGAGAACAACCTAACTTTGAACCTTAACAATTCTTTGATTTCAGAGATCAAATCAATGCCTACATCAACCTACCGCCGCGTCCTCAAATGCGAGATCATTACAATCCCGCTGCGGTGGAAATCGAACCTCGAATCAACATTCCTATGGGAGGACCCAAGGTGGAGCTCAAGCCTAGTATGTTTCACATGACCCTAAAATTTCATGGCTTAAACTCCGAGGATCCTTTCCAACACATCAAAAATCTGAAGCATCTGGCCCACACATTTGGGGCAGACTTGCACAATCGAGATGGCTTACTATTGAAAATCTTCCCCTTCTCTCTAGTTGACAAAGCCACCAATTGATTTCAGACATACCCTCACCAGATCAACACATGGGAAGAACTTCAGACTGCTCTTCTACAAAAGTTCTATCCCATTGGCCGAACTAATGCAATGCGGCACCAAATCACACACTTCTCGCAAGGAGCAGGAGAATCTCTACACGACGCATGGGATCGTTTTCTGTATCTCATGCGTAAATGTCCCTATCATGGAGTCCCGAAGTGGGAATAAGTCCAATCCTTTTACCACGGGCTCCGTGACGATATCAAACTTTTTATCAATGCAACTTGTGGTGGTAGCACCATGGGTCAGCATGAAGACGAGATTTGGGAATTCTTGAAAATATGTGCGAGAACTCCCTAAATAATTAGTCACTAGGTGCGTACGACCGAACATCCACCCACTCATTGACAAACAATCGAGGGGTACACGAGACCCAAGCCTTTCCGCATCTGTTGACTTGGAGTTCGTAGCCAGTCAATTGGATAAGGTCTCTATCATTGAGAAAAAGGTGGACGACATCACTCGACATCTAACATAAGACCACCACTGCATCTCAAAGCCCATACACACACCCACCCTCAGGTAGCAAGGCTACACACAACATCTACCACTCTAAGGGGATGGATGCCTATCCACCCCCATCTGATTTTAATCTTGGAGGAAACCCCGGACCAACCTACCACAGTTGGGAGAACTCTGAACCCTTGTATCCTGATTTTCCTAGAGTTCCTCAGACCTATGAGGATCTCCACGCCGTCCAGAACAATCCTTTCTTTAATACCCACAACCCTGGATGGCGTAATCATCCCAACTTTGCGTGGTCGGGAAATAACCTGAATCCGAGATCGCAATTCCAACCCCGACCACAAAACCCACAACCATATCAGCCCACTCGACCAAGGCCCAATCAAAATTTCCAATCTGGCCCACCCAAGGAGGACCAGACATCCCTAATTCTTCTAACCTTGGTAGATATGCAGAAACAACACAAAGAAGAGATCTCTGAACTATGCAATCAATTGTCCCAGCTGGCAAGTGCTTGCCAGCCTGGTGCACTTCCTTCTCAATCTCTTCCTAACCCGAATAGCATAACGAACCAGAGGTATGTTATGAACTCAAATTAGGGCCAAGCACATTATGTTTATCAGGCCTCTTCTACTCCATCACTAACAGGATGGACGCTTTAACTTCATACTCTGAATTTCAGCAGTAGACACCTATTTTGCCTAACCCAAGCCAGAATCAAGCAGGATTAAACTCCGTCATCACTTGTAGTGGTAAAGCAACACAGGATCCACTATTTCCTAGCCACAACAAGCCTGAGACTACAGAGCCTAACCCTAGATTGGTCATCCAAGACACCCCTATCCCTGATAAAGAGCCTGAGCCAATTCTAGAGGAACCAACCAAGGTTCCATTTCCTGAGGCTTTGACCAAGGGAAAGAAGAAACCCAAAACCATGGCACTTGAGGAGCATCTGGTCAAGCTCTTTGAGTAGGTCCAAATAAACATCCCCTTGATGGATGCAATATGCCGCGTACCGGCCTACGCACGATTCCTGAAAGATGTATGTACACCTAAGCATAAGCAGCGAACCAAAGGCAGGAATCCGATCATATTGTCGGAGCAAGCCAGCTCCATCATTTTGAGCAAACTTCTGCCTAAGGAAAAAGACCCAGGTACCCCTCTAATCTCCTGTGCAATCAATGATATACAGTTTGATAGAGCTTTATTGGACCTAGGAGCTTCCATAAATCTGATACCCACATCCCTACTAGACCACTTTGAAGAATTTGAGCTAAAATCGATAGAGATGACTTTGCAGTTAGCAGATTGATCCATCAAGTCACCTAAAGGAATTCTTGAGGATGTCATAGTTTGGATACGTGACTTTTATTTTCCCGTAGACTTCATTGTGCTAGACATGGATGCTCCTGAGAAGTTGAAAGATACACCGATCATATTAGGGAGACCATTTTTTGCCATGGCTAGGGCTAACATCAATTGTGAAGAGGGTCAGATTGAGTTGAAATTTAGGGACAAAACTTTGAAAATTGAAATCTTTAAGGCCCAAAAAGGAATAAACTATGGGGTTATCGAGCAGATCTGCGATATCGAAGCCGTGGTTGAGGATCCATTTGCTGAGGAAAACCCGCTTATCCCTGATATTCAATCGCAAGAGGATCAAACCTTGTAGTTAGAGGAGCCTAGACCAGACATAGACACACCTACAGCTCCTACCTTTGCTTCTAAAACCCACCCTAAACCGCCTGCTGGTGCTGACAATCCTGTCATGGAATTGAAGCCCCTCCCTCATCATCTCAAATATGTCTTTTTGGGTTCTAATCACACGTTTCCTGTGATCATCAATTCCTGACTTACTTCTAATTAGGAAACACAATTGGTTTCTATCCTCCAGCAACATCGGAGAGCCATTGGTTGAACTCTCGATGACTTGACTTGTATCAACCCTTCATACTGCACACACCACATCTACACTGAGAAGGGCTCAAGACCATCCCGTGAGATGCAGAGACGTCTGAATCCGAACCTACAGGATGTCGTGAAAAAGGAGATCATTAAGTGGTTAGATGCTGGGATCATCTACCTGATCTCTAACAGTCGTTGGGTGAGTCCAATCCAAGTTGTGCCTAAGAAGGTAGGTCTCACCATGATTACGACTGAAACCGGAGAAACCATTTTGACTCGTATCGCAACCTTGTGGAGAGTCTGCATTGATTACCAAAAACTGAATGCCTCCATGAAAAAAGATCATTTCCTACTGCCATTTATTGATCAGATACTCGAGAAATTAGCAGGAAATCTATTCTTCTGCTTCTTGGACGGGTACTCCAATTATAATCAGGTGGCAATCCATCTTGAGGACCAAGAGAAGACTACCTTTACCTTCCCCTACGGGACGTACACGTTTCGTAGGATGCCTTTCGAGCTCTGCAATGCACCAGCTACCTTTCAGCAGTGCATGCTCGCCATCTTCTCTGATATGGTAGGTGATTACCTTGAAGTCTTCATGGAAGACTTCTCGGTATTTGGGGAATCTTTCGATGATTGCCTCCTGCACTTGGTCCAAATCCCCAGGCGATGCATTGACGTGAATTTGGTTCTTTCTTGGGACAAGAGTTATTTCATGGTTCCTAAGGGAATTGTCCTAGGACATCTTATCTCCGAGAATGGCATACAAGTTGATCGAGCTAAGGTTAATTTGATTTCCAAGCTACCTATCCCTAGCACAATCAAGGACATCAAATTTTTTCTGGGGCACGTTGATTTTTACGGTCGATTCATTCCTAATTTCTCAAAAATCGTGCACCCCCTAACTAATCTCCTATCAAAAGATGTCCCTTTCGAAATCACTCAGGAGTGCACTCATGCATTTGAAAGTCTACGTGACCGAGTCACCTAAGCACCTATCCTATAATCCCTTGATTGGTCTCAACCCTTTGAGATCATGTGCGATACATTTGACTATGCAGTAGGTGCAGTTCTTGGGTAGAAGATTGACAGGAAACCCGTGGTCATCTACTACGCTAGCAAGACACTTGACGAGGCTTAACGTAACTATACAGTTACTGAGAAAGACCTGTTGGCTGTAGTATTTGGCCTAGAAAAATTTTGATGTTATCTCTTGGGTTCTCATGTTATCATATACTCGGATTACATAGCAATGAGGCACCATCTCGCGAAGGACGCGAAACATCGACTAATCCGCTTGATCTTGCTGTTGCAAGAATTTGACCTCAAGATTCATGACAAGGAGGGAAAATAAAATGTGGTAGCTGATCACTTATCCTGCCTTCCTTCTGCTATTGATGTAAACACATTTACACTACTTAAAATGTCTATTTATGCATGTTCTTAAGCATAGGATTGTATTGCATGCTATAAATATTACATAACATGCATCATCTTGCATTTAGAGTAGTTTGAATAAAATGGAGGCTAATTGTCTCCTTTTATGTGCTTGGACAAGAAAAACATTTTATCGGGGCCTCGGATCGAAGATCCAACCATATGGATGTGATCAGTGCGACGATTGGAGTTCAACGACTCCAAGATCACCCTAATCAGGCATCTGTAGCATCAGATAGTGACTGGGGAACCCTAGAAGATCAAGGGCCAGGATGGTGTAAATCCACACTTCAAATGACAAATCCGACCACACGAATGAATTCAGATCGACGATCGCAGCCTAACGACGCAAAAATCGAGTCAATTCGACACCCGTGGCACCATCTACAACATCCAGAAGTTGGACGGCCAAGATTGCGCCACGTGGCGCCATCTCGGTCGCCCAAATGGCCGCATACAATCTCTGAAGTCCCCGCATTTGCTCTCTCTCCGCCGTTGGATCTTGATCCAATGGCTGTGGACAGCCACGCCTAAAAACATCCTCACGACCATTCGTAGCCCGCAGCGCAGCGGCGGGAGTCTTCGCGCAAGCAGGCGACGTGGGTTCGAGCCGCAATGAGGAGGCGAAGGCCGCGGGCGAGCGGGCACGGGCGTGCATCGGATTTTGATCGGACAACCGTCTGCGCTCAATAGCGATGACGCGCTATTGCACGCACGGCGAGAACGCGCCATCGTACGCGCTGGGCAGGCGCACATCAGTGGGCGAAGACGCATCTTAAGCCGTCCGATCTCGCGATCGGACAGCTGTGGATGAAAGAACGTGGGCGGGTGTTGAGAAAGAGTGCAGCTGAGGAGGCGCGCGTGGGCGCGGGTACTATGCCCACATTGGGGCTTTAGTGACGATTTTATCATCACTAAAGACCCCTCATTTATTGTTTTAAAGATGTAATGACCAATTTGCCCTCACTCCTTGCAACTACAAAAGGAAACCCCCTCCATATGAAATTCTCATCCCTTCCTTCTCTTCTCTACCTCTCCAAAGCTCAAGAGAAGCTTGTCCCACACCCGGGATGCTTTTCGCGAGATAAAGTCCAAATTTTCATCCCCCTTCGGATGTGGATCCCGCGACGACGATGGCGTGCTGCTCCGTTCTCATTCTTCTGCTTCGTTCTCCTTCGTCCTGCTTCGTCCTCCTTCATCCAGGCGTCGTCCCGTCCGGCTCATCCTCCAAGCGACCGTCGAGGAGGATATCTCTCTCCCTATTCTTTTGATTGCTTTCTAGTATAGATTTACTGCTTCCTAGAATAGTTCTGCTCGTCCTCCAAGCGATCGTCGAGGACATTTCTCCCTCCATTCTTTTAATGCTTTCTAGAGTAAATTTATCGCTTTCTAGTATAAATGTTTTCATGCTTTCTAGTTGTAAGAGTGAAACAAACAATCTCCTTAATGATGAATTCCCTGTTTATTCTACATCTCGTTTTGATTTCTGTTTATAATATTCTCTCTCTCTCTTACTCTCTCTCTTCTATTTATTGTAAATAATTAGATAGTTTTAAATTGAATTACTTCGTGACAAATAAAAACAAACGCATAGTTTTTAAATCAAACGTCCGCCTCCCTGTGTTCTTCCCGAAATTTTCATTTCGGTATAAATTTTATCTGTTGAACACAAGTTCTTTGCTTTCAAACTACAACGACAGGTTTTTCAAAATCGAACACGTTAGCGTAGCAATTCGTACGTCCAACATTTTGGCGCCGTTGCCGGGGAGGCGACGATCTTTGATTTATCTTCGCGTTTTGTAACTTACAAATCATTTACCTCACTTTTCTCCTTTCTTATTGTAATTGCAGGTACTCTTTGGAGAAAGGAAAAAGCGGTAGATCGAAGAAAAGTGTTGTGGAAGGTTCTGTGAGTTATCCCTCACATCCCACCCATTAGATTTCATTCCACAACATAATAATTCAAACATCAATCAACCTAGGTTTTCTTATAAACTCTAAGGTTAGATTGTTTGTTGTTTGACACCCACACCCGCCCCAACCCCCACATTAAAACAAAGAAAAAATAAAAATAAAAAAATCTCATAGAGGTACACAACCTCATCTGATTTTCAAACTCAACCAGTAAATCGATCTTTGGAGCCGGTACACACATTCAAACACATAATTGAGTAGAAATCAGATTAGGTAATCACTTGTGTGCCTAATTAAGTGGTGCAATAAACCAAATGTTTGAGTTGATTAGGCTGCACCACTTCAAATAAAATCAACTCATCAAGTAGCTGCCACTTAGGTTCAACTCTTAGGGATTTACCAGGCACTCCACATTCTTTTTAAGCTTCAAAGGAAAACATTTTTCACCCGTGCTTTCAAAACCTGGTGTGTCAACGAAACTTGTTTGAAAACACCTAAAGTTGAATCCTAAAAGGTACTAAGCAAGATTTGAACTCTAAAATTCAACACGTCAAAAATAATCTTGCTTGAAAACCACTGGTTGTGCACACACACATAAACCAATCAATCATTAAGGGCACAACCCATTTAAAGGGCCTATCACATTCCAAAGCACATTCAAACATAGCCCTAAATAAAAACAGAGTAGACGTTGACCTTAAGGATTGGACTCGCTCTTCAAAGCCCAGAACGAGATTATTTTCGATTAGTTTGTTTCTATTATTCAATCTGATGTCTAGCTAGGGGAGCAGAATCAAACGATCGCGGTTGGGGTGTACACTAGGAACCGGAGGCGCAAGCCGAAGGAAATAACCTTCTCCCCAGTCCCTCCTTCTAACTGGTTGGATTGAACAGACAGAAGTAGATCAAATCGTTCCGTTATCTTAAGACGGGTTTTGGGAGTCTGTAGGTCTGTAGGCTAACCCACTTAAGGACAGGTTTGATTGTTTGTATTGCAGGGCGCCTTTCTTCCTCCCAGTTCTCATGAATCTTTCCACATATTACACGCATTCCCACTCTTTCCCTCCTGTTGTGAATTATCCTCAACATGATTATCCCGACTCGTACTATAATCAACCATCAGTTAGTTGGGATAACTCGGATTGGGGATACAGTTCAGGACCTCCGTGTTTAGGGTCTAACCCTGAACACTTTGATTCTGATTTCTATCCTTCTCAGAGCTACATCGAATATAGATCGTCTTCCTTTCATGAACAACCTAATACGATCTACAATCAAGAAGGATACACTGATCCTTACCCGTCCTCTAATTACACCGCCTTTAGGTCATCACCACCTTTTGAACAATCTGAAATGACCTATTATCAGGAAGGGTATAACAAATCTCAATTTGTTAATTCCTCTGCATTGATCCCAAACCCACCCAACCCTGAACCTTTGGTTCAGGGTAATCAAGTTCAAGAGAAGGTTCTGGCTAACTTGAGGAATATCATTCAATCTTTAGAAGTTCAGCCAATACCTTGCATTGAGA
Source organism: Thalassia testudinum (assembly GCA_037157565.1). Taxonomy (NCBI): domain Eukaryota; kingdom Viridiplantae; phylum Streptophyta; class Magnoliopsida; order Alismatales; family Hydrocharitaceae; genus Thalassia; species Thalassia testudinum. The sequence goes on along the minus strand of JAZHRO010000067.1, from coordinate 13,608,168 downwards.
GATTGGAGTCCCTGATTGAAATGATTGATGATTTGAACAAGTCGTTGGATTGGCTCTAGGATGTTAAGGATAAGAACCCGAGTGAGTTTCTACTTGGGAAATTAGCGAAATTGAGAATGAGATTCGTGGTCGCTTTGATTCAATCATGGGATGATTCCTAGGATGAACCCTCTTCAGGAAAGCAAATGACAGAACCCGCTCAGGCACCTGTTGGGGGGGACACGTGTTACGAGGCTGACCAGATTGAATTAGAGCAACCAATTAAGGATGATTTGATTCCTTCACCTAAGATCCCTGAGCCAGGGTATGAGGAAACATATGTCTCCTTGAAACAGAAAGTGACAAATGATTTTGGGACATACATTGATACGGATCCTGATTTCTTTGATGGTGAAGATTCAAGTTGCGAAGTCTCACGCAAGTTTTCTGAACACGATTTCTGTGAGACGATTGGGCCTGAGGGATTTGATAGATCATTTGATAGCCTAATAACTGAGGAAACTGATCTTATTAGGGCACACATTATGGATCCAGAATCGCATTTTCTGGAGGATTCAATTCAATGCCCTGATTATCAGTTACACTCCGTTGAGCTTATCGATAATTCTGTTTCTGAGATAATTAGACCCAAGTCAATTCTCATTCTGCCACATCATTTAGACTTGGGGATTTCAGACGGGGTGATTAACATGCAAGAGGTCTCGGAATTTAACATTCTGAATGAGGAGGATAGCAACTGGGAAGTCCTGATTTGGGAAGTTAACTTTGGAGGAAATGGAAGATTGAGTCGAAGGATTCCTTTTAAGCTGAAACCATCAAATCAGAACCCTTACGACATTTGTTTTGAGGATGTCAAACCCAAGCACACATTCAATGATTATCCTTTTGAGCTTCAATTCTCTGTGACCCGACTTTTTGGTCTTGGGTTGCATCCTCATAAATTGTAGGCCCGACCCTGCTTGCATTCTGATTTTAGGTTTTTGATAATTTTTATCCAGAACCTAAGATATTCTCGATTATGGGGAATGGGTCTGCACCACAATCTGGTCCACATCTGTGAACCTATGCTGACAGGTCGGAAGATTCTTCTGTTTATTCTGATTCTGACCTGCACCTGTGAATTCTTCATTTCTCTTCTTCGTATAATGTGCCTAGTTGAAGGCACTAAACTCAGCACATATACAGTTCTTTTTAGTTTTCATCTCGAAGCGGACCTGACATTCGCGCAATTCAGGTGCTTTCTATTCTATTCCACTCTGTTTTATGTCCTTTTAATACAATGAGGACATTGCATTAAATAGGCATGGGGGGTGGATATTCATCTTTGAATTTATTCGTCAGCTCCGTAGATTTGTTTTATTAAAAAAAAAATTAAAAATTTTGGAATTAGGAAAGAGAACTTGGGTTTAAGAAAATTTTTAATCTTAGGAAATACTACATTATGATTTGAACACAAAGACCCTTTAGGTCTTTGGACTTAATCAGCCTGTGTATCCACTAAAATGTGGATTTATTTTTCAAGTCCTCGCCAATCTAAATTCTATTTTAATTGCAGTAAATAAGTTTGGGTGATAAATACACGACTTATCAACCCACCCTCTAATTTGAGGGAACTTTGAATTTTTTTAGCATCTACACACTTTCTTTGCATTGACTCGTTGTTCAACGATTCTAACGGAAATTGGGTAGCTAATGAACCTTCTAGGGTGATATGGCTGGCAAGTTATTGTGGGTAACAGCCCATAGGTAAGTTGTCCAGAGCCCAGTCTCTGGACCTTTCTCTTTTTGCTACCTTTAGGTAAATCCTAGACCAGGGAAGCCACCTACCTAAAAAGAGAAAAAGAAAATCAAAAAGAAAAGAAAAAGAAAAGGAGAAAAGAAAAAAAGAAATAAACCACACTTCCCGCACAAGTATAGTTGGCAAGTTGTCAGTGGTAACAGCTCATCGACCGGTTGTCCAGAACCCAGCTCAGTAAATGCACTGAAAATTCCCAAAACACTTAGGAAGAAGCAGAGAAGTAGAATAAATCAGGGAGATATACACTGGATTCACCCTTGTGTTGACCCCGTGAAAAGAAAAGTAGGGAGAAAGCTACCGGTCGTAAAGATACACCTTTAAGCAGAATTCTTTTTGAGGTCACCTAGAGGCGTAGAAATTCGAAGTCCGTTTTAATTGCCGGTCAACGAGTCTATCACATTCACAATAAGATGCTTAAAACTTAGGGTTCTCATCAAATTTTGGGTGAGTTGAATTGCCGTAGAAAGCCACTCTTAAACCCTAAAATTTGAAAATCCAAAAAAAAATTAGAAAAGAGGAAAGAGAGAAAAAGAAAATTTTCTTTAAATAAGGCGAGGGCTTAAGGCGATCTGCATTTTGGTTGATACTCGGGCACTGTTGTGTCTTTGAAAGTTCAGATCCTAAGCAGACAGTTTCTTAATGATTGAAAATAACTTATGTCCAAATAATCCAATCTGATTCCTTTATAAATAGCATATAGTTTTTGCTAGGGACTAGCAAAAGATAGGCATGGGGGTATGATGTAAACACATTTTCACTACTTAAAATGTCTATTTATGCATGTTCTTAAGCATAGGATTGCACTGCATGCTATAAATAATGCATAACATGCATCATCTTGCATTTAGAGTAGTTTGAATAAAATGGAGGTTAATTGTCTCCTTTTATGTGCTTGGACAGGGTAAACATTTTATCGGGGCCTCGGATCAAAGATCTAACCATATGGATGTGATCAGGGCGACGATTGGAGTTCAATGACTCCAAGATCTCCCTAATAAGGCATCTGTAGCATCAGATAGTGATCGGGGAACCCTAGAAGATCAAGGGCCAGGATGGTGTAAATCCGCACTTCAAATGACAAATCCGACCGCACGAATGAATTTGGATCAACGATCGCAGCCTAACGACGCAAAAATCGAGTCAATCCGACACCTGTGGCACCATCTACAACATCTAGAAGTTGGACGGCCAAGATTGCGCCACGTGGCGCCATCTCGGCCGCCCAAACGGCCGCATACAATCTCTGAAGTCCCTGCATCCGCTCTCTCTCCGCCGTTGGATCTCGATCCAACGGCTGTGGACAGCCACGCCTAAAAACATCCTCGCGCCCATTCGCAGCCCGCAGCGCAGTGGGCGAGAGTCTTCGCTCGAGCAGGCAACGCGGGTTCGAGCCGCAGCGAGGAGGCGAAGGGCACGAGCGAGCGGGCACGGGCGTGCGTCAGATTTTGATCGAACGGCCGTCTGCGCTCAATAGCGATGATGCGCTATTGCATGCGCGGCGAGGGCGCGCCATCGTACGCGCTGGGCAGGCGCACAGCAACGGGCGAAGAAACATCTTAAGCCGTTCGATCTCGTGATCAGACGGCTGTGGATGAAAGAACATGGGCGGGTGTTGAGAAAGAGCGCAGCTGAGGAGGCGCGCATGGGCGCGGGTACTACGCCCACATTGGGGCTTTAGTGACGGTTTTATCCGTCACTAAAGACCCCTCATTTATTGTTTTAAAGATGTAATGACCAATTTGCCCCCACTCCTTGCAACTACAAAAGGAGACCCCCTCCATACGAAATTCTCATCCCTTCCTTCTCTTCTCTACCTCTCCAAAGCTCAAGAGAAGCTTGTCCCACACCCAGGATGCTTCTCGCGAGATAAAGTCTAAATTTTCGTCCCCCTTCGGAAGTGGATCCCATGACGACGACGGCGTGCTGCTCTATTCCCGTTCTTCTGCTTCGTTCTCCTTCGTCCTGCTTCGTCCTCCTTCATCCAGGCTTCGTCCCATCCAACTCGTCCTCCAAGCGACTGTCGAGGAGGATATCTCTCTCCCTATTCTTTTGACTGCTTTCTAGTATGGATTTACTGCTTCCTAGAATAGTTCTGCTCGTCCTCCAAGCGATCGTCGAGGATGACATTTCTCCCTCCATTCTTTTAATGCTTTCTAGAGTAGATTTATCGCTTTCTAGTGTAAATGTTTTCATGCTTTCTAGTTGTAAGAGTGAAACAAACAATCTCCTTAATGATGAATTCCCTGTTTATTCTACATCTCATTTTTATTTTTGTTTGTAATATTCTCTCTCTCTCTTACTCTCTCTCTCTCTCTTCTATTTATTGTAAATAATTAGATAGTTTTAAATTTAATTACTTCGTGACAAATAAAATCAAACGCGTAGTTTTTAAATCAAACGTCCACCTCCCTGTGTTCGACCCGGAATTTTCATTTCGATATAAATTTTATCTGTTGAACACGAGTTCTTCGCTTTCAAACTACAACGACAGGTTTTTCAAAATCGAACACGTTAGCGTAGCAATTCGTACGTCCAACAGCTGTCATCAACCCTTCCAACCTGATCACGGAGCATTTTCCGGATGAGCACCTCCTGACTATTAGTGCGGAACTTCCCTGGTATGCTGATTTGGTTAATTACCTGGCATCTCATCAGATCTCGTCTGATTGGCCGAAGGCCAAGAAAGACAAATTTCTTTCTAATGCCAAGTATTACATATGGGAAGACCCGTACCTCTTCCGCATTGGTGCTGATCAGATCATCAAACAATGCATCCCGTAAGCGAAAATTCAGGACATCTTATCCTTCTATCATGACCATGCCTGCGGCGGGCACTTCTCCGGACATAAAGCTGCAGCTAAAGTCCTCTAGTGTGGCTTTTATTAGCCCACGATCTTCAAGGACGCACACAATTACTGTAAGGGATGCACTTGTTGCCAGACTTTGGGCAACATGAGCCACTGCGATATGATGCCTTTATAATCGATTCTTGTGTGCAAAATCTTTGATATATGGGATATTGATTTTATGGGTCCCTTCCCCAAACCAAATGGCTTCGAATACATTCTCCTCGTAGTTGACTACATGTCCAAATGGATTGAAGTCGTTCTAACCCGAACCAATGATCATAAAGTGGTAATCAAGTTCATTCATCAGCACATCTTCTCACGGTTCAGTGTCCCACATGCTATTATCTCTAATGGAGGGACCCATTTCACTAATGCACAGTTCAGATTCCTAATGACAAAGTATGGGGTGTCCCACCGAATCTCGACTACTTATCAGTCCCAAACCAACGGATTGGCTGAACTGTCTAATCGGGAGATCAAGAAAATCCTTCAGGTCACTATTCTGCCTAATAGGAAGGATTGGTCGGCCCGCCTTCTAGAAGCTTTGCGAGCCTATAGAATCATGTACGGGAAGGCATGTCACCTACCCGTCGAAATGGAGCACAAGGCCTATTGGCCAATATAGAAGTGCAATCTAGATCTTTATAAGGCTGGAAGCCATCGACAATTACAAATGAGCAAGATCGAGGAACTACGCAATGATGCGTACAAGAACTCGCAAATTTACAAAGAACGGGTTAAAGCCTTTCATGACAAGCACATATCAAGAAAACTTTCCATCCTGTCCAGAAGATCCTACTCTTTGATGCCAAACTCAAACTGTTACCTGGCAAACTCAGATCAAAATAAATTGGACCATTCCTGTCAGACGTGTTTTTGGAAATGGGCTATAGAAATCAGTGAACTCAGCCATGATTCTGAACCATTTATCGTGAATGATCAGAGACTCAAACCATTCATTGAACTCACTGACACGAACTTGGCTGAGTTATCTTTTCGTCTCCATTCTCCCTGAGATTATTACGCCCAGCTAATGGCATTAAACTTAGCACTTAACGGGGGGCAACCCACCATCTCTTTGAAAAACCCGAAATCCTTTTGACATAACTCTCTGCTAAACTCATATTGCACTTTAGGGTTCATCCATTATAATAGCCGACTCCACCTCTAGTACACGTACTAGAGCTTGAAATCATCCGCAACAGTCACCCCGATCCATCCACCCACCCTTTGAACCTGTTCTAATGTACGATCTAAGTTGAACTCGAACCCACCTAATTTACAATGAGAACATTGCAAATCATAGTCATGGGAGGGTATTAAAGTGCAAAATGTCGTAAAAATCAAATCTCACAAAAGGGTTTCACACAAAAAAAAATGGAGGTTGAGGAAAAAGATCTATTTAAGCGAAAAATGAGAAAAAGGAGGAAGGAAAATTGAAAAGAAAAGAAAGGACCAAAAAGATAAAAATAAAATTGAGTCCCTTCAAAATAATATGGAACTTACCTAACTTCTAAGTTGGATCGAATGATGAACTAAGACCTGGAAGGATAAAACTTAAGGGATTAGTGACGAATATCAATCTTAGGCCTCTTGAATCTGTTCTGAGATTGAAACACTCACGTACTTGTCAAGATCCGAATTAGTTCTCAAAAGGTTGAGGAAAATGCAAAGCTTGTGTATTAGGTCTAATTCTTAGGGATTTTCCGGCCCCGTTAACTAACCTTTGGTTTGCAGGACTCGGTAACTTAAGCACCCTAAATCACACACAGTTTGGTTCAGTGCACTTAATTATTAAATCATGCCAGAAAGCATTTATGCTATTATGTAAATGATCCTAAGATCTAGATTAGGAGCGGCTGTTAATAGAAAGAAATCGATGTTTATAAATGTTGCATTGTAGTATAGCTGAAATCGCTTTGAAAACAAATACAATTTATTACTCGAAAAAGTTCGAGGTCGAACACAGGAAGCAAATAGGAATTCGATTCTCAAAATTGTAATGTAAAACAATAGAGATACGAAATTATAATCAGAAATTGATTCAAAATAATGTAGCAATAAAATCAAGTATCAGACTGCAAAAAGAATGAAGTAAAATGGTGATTTGAATCACCAATTACTCCCTATAATAATGGCAAATAGAACTCAATAGTTATTGATGTAAACATGTTTACATTACATAAGATGTCTATTTATGCATGTTCTTAAGCATAAAATTGCAATGCATATTATAAATATTGCATAGCATACATCATCTTGCATTTAGATTAGTTTGAATAAAATGGAGGTTAATTATCTCCTTTTATGTTCAGGGACAGGGTAAAATTTTTATCGAGGCCTCGGATCGAAGATCCAACCGTACAGATGTGATCAGGGCGACGATTGGAGTTCAATGACTCCAAGATCGCCCTAATCAGACATTTGTAACATTAGATAGAGATCGAGGATCCCTAGAAGATCAAGGGCCAAGATGGTGTGAATGTGCAATTCAAACGACAAATCTTACCACACGGATGGATTCGGATCAATGATCATAGCCTAACAGCACGAAAATCGACTCAATCCGACAACTGTGGCACCATTTACATCATCCAAAAGATGGACGGCCAAGATGGCGCCACGTGGCGCCATCTCGGCCGCCCAAATCGACCCAGCTAATTTTGGAGCCAACTGCGCGTTGAATCGTGGCCGTTGGATCGCCATCCAACGGCCATGGGCAGCCGCACCGTAATTTCAACAGCGCGCCCTTTTCCCCTCCGCAGCGCAGTGGGTGAGAATGCCTGCGTGAAGGAGGGGCGAGCGTTCGAATCGCAACGAGCTAAGGAGCGGGCGCGGGTGAGCGGGCGTGAGGAGCATCGGATCATCATCGAATGGCTGCGTGCGCCCGATAGCGCTCACGCACCATTAGACGTGTGGCTAAGACGCGGCATCACACGCGCGAGCCGCGCTGAGGAGCAGGTGGAGAAGCGAGTTCAGTCGTCCGATCTCACGATCGGACGGCTAAGATTTGCAGATCGTGAACGCACGTTTCACGTGAGAGCAGGCAAGCAGGCGTGCACGCTCCGCCCCACGTCGTCCACGATGGGGCTTTAGCGATGGTTTTATCCGTCACTAAAGACCCCTTATTTAATGTTTTGAGATTTAAAAGACCAATTTGCGCTCATTCCTTGCAACTATAAAAGGAGGCCTCCTCCATACGAAATCTTCATCCCTTCTCTCCTCTACCTCTCCAAAGCTAAAGAGAAGCTTGTCCCACACCCGGGATGCTCCTCGCGAGATAAAGTCAAATTTTCGCTCTCATTTCGGAAGCGGATGTGCTGCCCTGTTCTCATTCCTCCTACTTCAACCTCCTTCCCGCTTCGTCCTCCTTCGTCCAGGCAGCGTCTCGTCCGACTCGTCCTCCAAGCAATCGTCGAGAAGGATAACTTCTCTCTCCCATTCTTCTTTACAGCTTTCTAGAGTAAAATTTTCCTGCTTTCTAGTGTAGCTGATTTCTCGCTTTCTAGTGTAATTCTTATCTAGTTTTATTGTATAAACATTTCGAATTATTGAATGCATGTTTTCTCTCTCTCTCTTATTCTGATTGTTAATATGGCTTCATTGTAATTACATCGCTTCACTTTTCAACAAAAATTCTAAAAAAACATAATTGCGAATATAGATCAACGTAGCCTCTATAAATTTTATTTGTTGAACATGAGTTCTTCATTTTCAAACTACAATGACAGGTTTTTAAAACCAAACACGTCAGCGTAGCAACTCGTAGCGTTCAACATTTTGACGCCGTTGCTGGGGAGACAACGATTTTTTATCTTCTTTTCGCATTTCACGCACTTTATTGTTTTCTAACTTGCTTTCTCTTGTGTCTATTATTTTGCAGAGACCTCCATCAGGGAATCGTTAGGCGGTAGACCGGAGTAAAGTGCAGTTGAAGACAACTGTAAGTGCTCCCCATTCTTCCCCCTCCATAGATTTCATTTGCCACATTAAATCCAAATTCCAATTAATCTAGGTGTTTGCAAAAATCCTAGGAATAGTTTGGTTGTTTGGATTCTCACTCACATTCATTCCACCCTCGCTTATAAAACAAAAAAAAAATAAAAAGATAATTTTGTGGGTTAATTCTCAATAGACACACAATATACACTCACATTTAAGACACTTAACTTACTTGATTTTCTTCTACTTAGCCGGGTTCTGATCTACGGAACCGGTACACACAAAGTAACACATAAAAGAGTAGAAATCATTCTATGTTAACCATCTTTGTGTGCCTAACTTAGTGGTGCAGTTGTGGCCAGTTGTTTGAGTTGTTTGGGCCGCGCCACTCTACTTAAAATCAACTCATCAAGTAGCTCCTCCTTAGGATTTTCAATCTAGGTTTATTCCAGGAACTCCACTTTATTTCTGATTTTAAAGGAAAGCAATCTTCCCCCGTGTTTAACAACCTGGTTTGCCTCAAAACTTGATTGCAATCAACCTTATTTGAAACCATAAAAGCTACTTAAGTAAGATTTGAACATTAAAATCCACGCATCACAAATTATCTTACTTGAAAACCCTGGTTGTGCATGCACTTACACAATTCTCAATTAATCATTAAAGGCACAACCCATTTTAAGGGCCCATCACATTCCATAAGCACCACAATCCCAGGCCTTAATAAAATTGAGTAGACGTTGGCCTTAAGGTCTGATTCGCTCTTCAGGGCCTAGTCTGAGATTGCCTTTGATTAACCTACTTATACTGATTAATCTGATGTCTAGCTAGGGGAGTAGCGTCAAACGACTGCAGCTAGGGGGTACAATAGGAACCGGAGGCAAAAGCCGAAGGAAGAACCTTCTCCCCAGTCCCTCCTTCTAACTGGTTGGATTGAGTAGACACAAGTAGAGTAAATCATTTACAATCTTAAGGCAGGTTTTGGGAGTCAGTAGATCCTTAGGCTACCCTATTTAAGGACAGCCTTATTTTGTTGTGTTGTAGGGTCCCTATCCCCAGTCCTTCCGACCTTCTCCTAGTTTATGCTGGGAAGACAGTCATTTAATTCCCGATTGGAAGGACCACTAGAGTATTCTAGGAGGCGCAAATTGGATTTTGGTCAAATTGATCCCATGCCCGACCAACAACCTCCTCTGCCTAGAGATTCACAGGAAGAATTTCGAAGGCAACTGGAACAAATGTACAGAATGCAGGAATGGTTCCAAAGAATGTAGGGCGCTTAGCCCTTGAAGGATTTTTATGGTCCTTCAAATTATGGGGAACGTCTCGGCATCCAGATTCCAGCTGGTGACATAGAAATCAAGCCCCAAGTGTTAAGCCTGATCAAACATTATCATGGACTTGGCTCCGAGGATCCATTTCAGTACTTGGAGGACTTGACCATTTTGGTCCAGACCACCAAGGCACAAAACGTAAACGAGGAGCAAATGATCATGAGGCTCTTCCCCCACTCTCTTAGGGATAAGGTCGCGCATTGGTACAGGACAATAGGAAGACCAATTGCAACTTGGAAAGAGTTGAAATCGACCTTTCTGAAGAAATTCTTCCCAGTCGGATGTACCATAACTTGAGACGGGCAATCACTATCTTTACCTAGCGATCGGAGGAGCAGTTTCATGTGGCCTAAGAGCGATTCCAGGACCTACTGCGGAGGTGTCCACACCACGAGGTGCCAAAATGGCAACTCGTGCAGATCTTCTATTATGGGTTGACTGAGTAACTCAGAAATCATGTGGATGCTTCTTGCGGAGGCAATTTCCTCAATAAAGATGCAGATAGTGCACATGATTTATTTGAGGGAATGGGCGAGAATTCAATCAATCATGCCTCCATGGATACATTTAACCGGTCCCAGCAGCCCAGATCAAATATTAATGAAGTCCATGACTCTCATTCATTTGATATGGAATTGATTTGTAACAAACTAGACAAGGTGGACTTGGTTGCTAAGAGAATGGAAGAGTAGATGGTTGGAAATTCTATAAACAACTCTCGATCCACTCAATCCCAAAATTTGGGATTCCATTCTTCACGAGCTCCTTCTGGGCGGGAGTTCGCGAATCAACTCAATGCGACTCAACCTGTGAGTCAGCATTTTTCGAAACCCCACAGGTTCCAAACTGGGGCCTTTGATCCCAGTTTTTCTGATCCTTCCCTTTCTTTCTCTCCATCCTCACCCTATGAGGATGTCTGTGCTGTACAAGAGAATGTTAGATCCAACCCCTACTCTAATGCTTATAATCCGGGTTGGAGAAACCACCCTAACTTCTCTTGGAAAAATCCAGGACAACAGACCCAATTTCGACTCGGCAACTATGCTCCGCAACGACCAATGGGTCAGGGTCATGTATATACTCAGTTGCCTCCAAATCAGGTTAATCAGCCAGCTTGGAATGCCCGTCAACCCGTAGGGTAGGTTGATTTGAAACGACAAATGGTAGACATGCAAGGATCCATGCTCCAGCTCATGCAGCAAATGAAAACCTTGCTGGACAACTTGCAGTCTGGGCTCATTGCTAACTCTCGTCAACTCGGATCTCTACCATCCCAACCCGTACCCAACCTGCTAAATATTCTGAATCCGGGCAACCAAGCTCATGGGTACGGAAATCAGAGGGACCCACATGCACTTTCTCAGGTGGTTGAGCAAGGTTCCTCCTCTTCTTCTTCTTCTGCAAATCAAGCCCCTCCAATCTTTCCTAACCCTCCCCAAGATCCAAACTCTTATGCATTTTCAATTTCTGTCACCTTGAGAAGTGGCAACCAGACTCAGGATCCACAACCACACTGTTCTGATCTACTGAATCCTGAATTACCTGAGGAGAGAGAGGAGAATTCTAGAGGAGAAATCAAGACTCAGGAACCTGATTCCAAAGATCTGACTCATGTTCCTTTTCCTGAAGCCTTGATCAAATCAAAGAAGAAGAAGTCTGTTGATAGCAACGAGTAGCTTCTGAATCTATTTAAGAATGTTGAGATCAATATCCCACTCCTCGATGCTATCAAGCACATACCAACTTACGCGAGATTTTTAAAGGATTTATGTACATAAAAGCGTAAGTCGAGAGAATCTGTTCCGAGGAAGGTGGCACTCTCCAAGCAGGCTAGTTCTGTTATCCTACACCACCTCCCTCAGAAAAAGAGAGATCCAAGTGCTCAGTTGATTTCTTGTGTTGTCGGAGATTATACATTTGATAAAGCACTTTTGGATCTGGGTGCATCCATCAACCTAATTCCAACTTCTCTTTACAAGAAGTTTGGATTAGGTGAACTTTGGCCAACTTCAGTAACGCTACAATTAGCGAACCGATCTGTCACAAATCCACGAGGCGTTATTGAAGATGTTATAGTTAAGGTCAAGGATTTCTATTTTTCTATAGATTTCCTTATCCTTGACATGGATGTATCTGAAAATCTGAGGAACACGCCCATCATTCTGGGGCATCCGTTCCTGGCTACCGTTAAGGCCAACATTAATTGTGAAAGCGGTAGCATGGAAATCGCCTTTGGAGATCAACGAATGAAATTGGATATTTTTAAGGCGATCAATAAATTTGAGGATTGTGGATTTATTGAGGAACTTGAGGAGGATAATGAAAACATTGAAACTTGTTTGATGGTTTCTTCGATTGAAAGTTCCTCCTTTGATGACGAATTCGACCCGCAACCCTTTATGGCAGACCTGCCATCTTCTGAAGTGGTTATCCAAATATACGAGAAGTGGTCAAAAAGGAAATCATAAAGTGGCTCAATGCAGGATTATTTATCCAATCTCTGATAGTCCCTGGGTAAGTCCCGTGCAAATTGTTCCAAAGAAAGCCGGGATTACTGTTGTGACTAATGAGAGAGGAGAATCTATCACAACTCGTTCAACTTCCTCTTGGAGGGTTTGTATTGATTATAGGAAGCTGAACACATCCACTAAAAAGGATCATTTTCCCCTACCTTTCATCGATCAAATCTTGGAAAGACTAGCCGGGCAGAAGTACTTCTGTTTTCTTGATGGCTACTCAGGATACAACTAAGTTCCTATCCATCCCGAGGATCAGGAAGAAACTACTTCCACCTGTCCCTATGAAACCTTTGCTTTCCGTAGGATGCCTTTCGGTTTATGCAATACACCTGCGACTTTTCAAAGGTGTATGCTAGCCATATTTTCTGACATGGTGGGAGAGTTTATGGAAGTCTTCATGGACGATTTCTCTGTTTTCGGAGAATCGTTTGATTCTAGTTTGGCTAATCTAGAAATGATTCTTAAGCGATGTATCAAAACACGATTGGTCCTTAGCTGGGAAAAGAGTCATTTCATGACCCAAGAAGGCATCATTTTGGGTCATGTAATCTCTGAATGGGGAATAGAAGTGGATAAAGCTAAGGTTGATGCTATCGCTGAACTTCCTCCTCCCACATCTGTTAAACAAATCCGATCATTTCTTGGTCATGTGGGATTCTATCGAAGATTCATCAAGGATTTCTCGAAGGTTGCTTGTCCCTTGAGCAATCTTCTTGCCAAAGAAACGCCATTTGTTTTTGACGAATCATGCCGAAAGACATTTGATTTCCTGAAAACGGCAGTCACCTGTGCTCCAATATTGCAACCACCAATTTGGACAGCCCCTTTTGAGATCATGACCGACGCTTCTGATTATGTGGTCAGGGCTGTCTTGGGTCAGAAAATTGATAGAAAGCCCTCTGTCATCTACTACGCTAGCAAAACTCTAGATGAAGCCCAGATGAATTACACTGTTACTGAAAAGGAATTACTAGCTGTAGTATTCGCTTTGGAAAAATTCAGGGCTTATCTCTTAGGGTCTCATGTTATCATCTATACTAACCACTCGGCCTTGAGACATCTCTTGGCCAAAAAGGATGCCAAACCCCAGCTTATTCGTTGGATTCTTCTGCTTTAAGAATTTGATCTTGAAATCAAGGATAAAATCGGGGTACAAAATGTGGTGGCGGATCATTTGTCGAGACTCCTAGGTGATTCTTCTTGTCTGGACATCCCGATTGTTGACACTTTTTCAGACGAAGCTATTCTTACAGTTTCAGGTGTCCACACCCCGTGGTTTGCTGACATTGTTAACTATTTGGCCGTTGGTCAAATCCCCCAGGATTGGACCAAGCAACAACGGGATAGACTCAAATATGAGGCCAAATACTACTTCTGGGAGGATCCTGAGCTGTATCGCATCGGCTCTTATCAGATTATTCGCCGATGTGTTCCAAAGAATGAATTCAACAGTATTCTCGAGTTCTGCCATGCATCTGCATGTGGTGGACATTTCTCCGGGAAAAAGACGACTGCAAAAATCTTGCAATCTGGCTTCTATTGGCCGTCTTTATTTAAGGATGCCCAGGATTTCTCAAGGTCATGTTCTCAATGTCAGGCACTCGGGAGCATAACTAAAAGAGATATGATGCCCCTAAACCCAATTCTTCCTATCGAAATCTTCGATGTTTGGGGCATTGATTTCATGGGACCCTTTCTCCCTTCATTTGGAGATCAGTACATTCTTGTTGCTGTTTATTATGTGTCCAAATGGGTTGAGGCGATTCCCACCCGAACCAATGACCACAAGGTGGTCATCGATTTTGTCAAGAAAAATATCTTTAGTAGGTTCCGGATGCCGAGGGCCATCATCAGTGACGGTGGCACTTATTTTGCTAATGCCCAGTTCTGGAATTTGTTGGCCAAATATGGGGTTAATCACCGAATTTCCACACCTTACCATTCCCAGACGAATGGAGAAGCCGAGCTCTCCAATCGGGAGATCAAGAACATTCTGCAGAAAACGGTTAGGCCTGATTGCAAGGATTGGACTCAAAAACTTGAGGACGCTCTTTGGGCCTACCGTACGACGTATAAAATGCCCATCGGCATGTCTCCATTTCGTTTGGTGTATGGAAAGGCGTGCCATCTACCTGTAGAGATTGAACACAGGGCATTCTGGGCAATCAAACAATGCAATTTAGATCTGAATTTAGCTGGGAAGACCAAGAAACTCCAACTATCTGAGTTGGAGGAGCTTAGAAATGATGCATATGAGATGCCAAGATCTACAAGGCTCGGACCAAAGCTCTACATAATCAATTGATTTCTCGCAAGAGCTTTGAGCCAAATCAGAAGGTCTGGTTATTCAATTCTAAACTTAAGCTCTTTCCTGGCAAACTTAGATCTAAATGGAATGGCCCATTGATAATTGACCAAATTTTTCCAAATGGAGCCGTTCAGATTTCTGACCCAAAGACGGCTAACACATTTAAAGTCAACGGTCAATGTCTAAAGCCTGTTATTGACCGTACTCTTCCAGAACCCGTCTCAGACACGGTTGCTCTAGCCATTCTGGGACTCCTTTGGCTGGACTTCGCCTAGCTGACGGTATTAAACTCAGCAATTGTACATATGACACAAAGCTGACCCAAGCTTCATATTCAGGTGATATCTTTCATACTCTACCATTTCTTTCATGTCTCTTTTTCTCAATGACATTGCATCAGTTAGGCATGGGGGGTGGATTCATTTTTGAATCATTTTGACAGCTTTGTGAAATTCTTGTAAATTCTATTTCTCTTTCTATATATACAAAAAAAATTTTGAATTAGAAAGGAATATTTGGGCATTCGGACTTTTCAATCTTAGGAAATATTACGGTAGGATTTGAACACAAAGACCCTTCAGGCCTTTGGATTTAATCAGCCCGTGTATCCACTAAAATGTGGATTTGTTTTCGAATCCTTGCCAACTTGAATTTTATTTTAATTTGATTAAATAAGTTTGAGTGATAAGTATACGACTTATCAACCCATACGACTTATCAACCCACCCTCTGATTTGAGGGAACTTGAAGTCTAAGCATCTACACGCTATTAGCACTGACTCATTGTTCGACGATTTTTACGAAAATTGGGTAGCTAATGAACCTTCTAGGGTGATATGACTGACAAGTTATTGTGGGTAATAGCCCATAGGTAGGTTGTCCAGAACCCAGTCAATGGACCACTCTCTTTTTGCTACCTTTAGGTAAATCTTAGACCAGGAAAGCCACCTACTTAAAAAAAAAAAAAGAAAAGAAGAAAAGAGAAAGTCAAAAAGAAAAGAAAAAGAAAAAGGAGAAAAGAAAAAAATAAAAAATAAAAATAAACCATACTTCGCCTCACAACTGTGGCTGACAAGTTGTCGGTGGTAATAGCTCATCGACCGGTTGTCCAGAACCCAGCTCATAAAATGCACTGAAAATTCCCAAAACACTTAGGAAAAAGCGGAGAAGTAAAATAAACCGTGGAGATATACACTAGACTCACCCTTGTGTTGACCCCGTAAAAATAAAAGTAAGGAGAAAGCTATTGGTTGTAAAGATACACCTTTAGGCAGTACTCTCTTTTTAAGGTCACCTAGGGGCGTAGAAACCCGAAATCAGTTCTAATTATCCATCAACGAGTCTATCACATTCACAATAAGATGCTTAGAACTTAGGGTTCTCATCAAATCTTGGGTGGATTGAGTGGTCGTAGAAAGTTGCTCTTTAACCCTAAACTCAAAAATCCAAAAAAAAGAATTTAGAAAAGAAGAAAAAGAGAAAAAGAAAATTTTCTTTGAATAAGGCGAGGGCTTGAGGCGGTATTTTAGTAGATACCTGGATGCTGTTGTGTTTTTGAAAGTTCAGATCTTAAGTAAATATTTTCTTAATGATTGAAAATAACTTATGCCCAAGTAATCCAACCTAATTCTTTTATAAATAGCATATAGCTTTTGCTAGGGACTAGCAAAAGATAGGCATGGGGGTTTGATGTAAATAAGTTTACATTACATAAGATGTCTATTTATGCATGTTCTTAAGCATAGAATTGCATTGCATATTATAAATATTACATAGCATGCATCATCTTGCATTTAGATTAGTTTGACTAAAATGGAGGTTAATTGCCTCCTTTTATGCTCAGGGACAGGGCAAAATTTTTATCGGGGCCTCGAATCGAAGATCCAACCGTACAGACGTGATCAGGGCGACAATTGGAGTTCAACGAATCCAAGATCGCCCTAATCAGACATCTGTATCATTAGATAGAGATCGATGATCCCTAGAAGATCAAGGACCAAGATGGTGTAAATCTGCACTTCAAACGACAAATCTGACCGTACGTATGGATTCAGATCGACAATCGCAGCCTAACGACTTGAAAATCGACTCAATCCGACAATTGTGGCACCATCTACATCATCCAGAAGATGGTCGGCCAAGATGGTGCCACGTGGCGCCATCTCGATCGCCCAAACTAGCCCAGCTGATTTTGGAGCCAACCGCGCGTTGAATCGTGGCCGTTGGATCACCATCCAACGGCCATGGGCAGCCACACCGTAATTTCAACAGCGTGCCCTTTTCCCCTCTGCAGCGCAGTGGGTGAGAGCAACGCCTGCGTGAAGGAGGGCGAGCGTTCGAATCGCAGCGAGCTAAGGAGCGGGCACGGGCAAGCGGGTGCGAGGAGCATCGGATCATCATCGAACGGCTGCGCACGCCTGATAGTGCTCACGCGCCATTAGACACGCAGCGAAGAAGCGACATCACACGCACGAGCGCGCACTGAGGAGTGGGTGGAGAAGCGAGTTAAGCCGTCCGATCATGAATATTTGCAGATCGTGAATGCGTGTTTCACGCATGAGCAGGCGAGCAGGCGCGCGCGCTTCGCCCCATGTTGTCCATGATGGGGCTTTAGCGACGGTTTTATCCGTCACTAAGGACCCCTTATTTAATGTTTTGAGATTTAAAAGACCAATTTGCCCTCATTCCTTGCAACTATAAAGGAGGCCTCCTCCATATGAAATCTTCATCCCTTCCTTCTCTCCTCTACCTCTCCAAAGCTCAAGAGAATCTTGTCCCACACCCGGGATGCTCCATGCGAGATAAAGTCAAATTTTCACTCTCATTTCAGAAGTGGATCCCGTGACGACGATGATGTGCTGCCCCATTCTCGTTCCTCCTTCTTCAACCTCCTTCTTCCCGCTCTGTCCTCCTTCGTCCAGGCGGCGTCTCGTCCGGCTTGTCCTCCAAGCAATCGTCGAGGAGAATAACTTCTCTCTCCTATTCTTCTTTACAGCTTTCTAGAGTAGAATTTTCCTGCTTTCTAGTGTAGCTGATTTCTCGCTTTCTAGTGTAATTCTTCTCTAGTTTTATTGTATAAACATTTCGAATTATTGAATGCATGTTTTCTCTCTCTCCCTCTCTCTTTTATTCTGATTGTTAATATAGCTTCATTGTAATTACATCGCTTCACTTTTCAACAAAAATTCTAAAAAAATATAATTGCGAATATAGATCAATGTAACCTCCCTTAGTACAACCCAGGATTTCTATTCCGGTATAAATTTTATTTGTTGAACACGAGTTCTTCACTTTCAAACTACAATGATAGGTTTTCAAAACCAAACACGTTAGCGTAGCAACTCGTAGCGTTCAACAGTTATATATGAAATAAACTCAAATCGACCGTCTAAATATTCAATCAGACGTCTTAAACATCTGCTGAACAGTGCTTGTTCTCAGATCTCTTCTTTTCTTCTTCTTCCTTTCTCTGCTCTCCTGTTCTTGTGCGACTCCTCTTCTTTTCTTCTTCTTTCTTTCTCTGCTCTCCTGTTCTACTCTTCTTCTTCACGTAGAGGGGGAAGGATCCTCAATTTTGGCTAAGTGTCAACCAATCCCTTCTCAGAGCAAAACCCCCTGCCCTCGCGCACTATCCTCTCTTTCTCTCCTTGGGTCACGCTCTCCCAGAGCCTCCAACAGTATCGAGTTATTGGGTTTTCGAACATAGAACGCACCCGGGTCCAGGGCTACGGACATGGGTTGCAGCCGAGGAGTGCTTAGGTTAGGCAGGTTATCAGGTTGACCAGATCCGTGGGGTCAGAGTTGTGGACGAGGTTCGTGAGGGCACGTGCGAGGACCTCACCCCTAGTGCTTGCTAAGGCTATAAGCCTTTAGCATAAAATGAATATAAGCATTGCGATGTGGCTGTCAGCGATCAATGTGGGACTATCCAATCCTCCTCGTGTGCAGCTGCAGTGGATGGCGCCTTCAATTGAGGTCAGGGAAGCACTAAATGCTCCCAATTCACGGCCTGGGTGTTCTCCTGAGAGTAAACCGTAGCGCCTGGGACTTCATCCGAGGCTCGCGATGCCTAGAGCAAGGCTTCAAGCTTCGCCAATGGCGGTGATGACCTGTTGCCTGAAACTCAAGAAAAAGGGCCTTACGGCCACGTCAGATGGTTCAGTAGGATCGCCGTGACACGACGAGTGTAATGTGGTAGTGGAGTGTTGTGAGGTGTATGGTGGTGTGTGGAGGTCGAAGATGGTGGTGCGGCAGTGGATAGGTTATCGAGGTGTTAGGATGGGTAGTAGGAGAGGAGATGTTAGGGCTTTTGTGCAGTGGAGCACGGAAGAGCTAATGAGCGTGGTAGCGGCGTGTTTCGAGCAGTGTGGCGGTGAGTAGGCATTGCTGGAGGCGGAGAAGATGAAGTGCATTGAGGGAGAAACATGGTTGTGCGTGTGTGTAGAGAGTGGGAAAGCAAAATAGAAAGAGAGATAGAGCAAAAGAGGGACTTAGCAAGGTGGTAGGGAGGCGGAGAGCTCCGGTGTTATCGACCGAAGCCAGAGAAGGAGGAAGAAGCGGCAAGGCGACGACGGCAATGCAGATGGAGGAACGCCCTCCCTTTGGTTGGGGAGGGCCGCGACGAAGAGGGGAAGAGTTTAAGCCGTCCAATTTGATGGTTGGACTGTCAGAGGGGGGAGATCTAGAGAGGTCGACGAAGTAGGGATTTTTGGTGGCCGAAGGAGGGGGATTTGGGTGATTTGGCTCCCAAAAACTTGTTGAGGATTGTGGCCATGCACCATGGGATCTTTTATAGGCCATCGGAAGCCCTTCCAAGCTTGGAAAGAAGCTTCCAAGCTCGGAAGGTTTTTGTGAAATAGGATACCTGAACCTTTGAAAGGTTCGCATGACCTTTTGAGAAAGAATTGGAGCTGAAGGAATGGCTCAAATGGAAGGCAACTTCCCAAGGAATCCCCGTATCAATTTTGGGAGAAATTAATTGATAATCAAGCGAGAAATCCTCGCTTGAAACTAGACGATGAAGGTTTAACCTTCCAAAAATGGCATGGGGACCTGCTTGTGAAGAAGACAAAGAAGTTGGGGGGCTATTTGTAAGAGAATTCAAAAGTCAAAGGTCTGAAAAAGATAGAAAGAGTCTGACTGGACCAAAATGCAAACTTGGTCAAGATGATCTCAGATTTTGTCCAAATTTTGGTACAAACCTAATTTGGACCTGAGGAATCCAATAGGGAAGTTTGATTTTATTTTTGACCATGTTTGACTATGTAATTTATGCAAAAATCTAAATTAGGGCAAATGTCAATCTGAGACTCTATTTTGGGTGAAGACGGGTGCTGATGGTCAAATTGAAGGCATTAAATCCTAGAGAATATTTTTCTATGAATTTTAGAGGGTTTAGGTGAATTTTATCCTGACCATAACCTCAATTAATTAAACGAGTCTGTTTTTAGGGTTTCAAAAGTCATTTTATTCTCAAAACACGTGAAAACCCTTTTCTGTTTGTTCTAACCCACTTGTTAGCCTTTTAGGATCATTTTGACCTTTAATTAACCCTGAGAAAACCCGTGGTTGTATTGCATTCAAGATATAATGGTAAAATTATAATTTTAACCTTATTTTCTTATTTTTCCCTCAGAATGGATTTGCAGTGAATTATGGTTCTCTGGTAGTTATGTAGGATCATTTTTTGACTTAATTAGATCAAAATGAGCTAGTTATGACTTATGATGGTGTTCCCATCAGCGGCTCGAAAACACAAGTTGATTTGGACGAGTTCTTGACATAGAGAGGTGGGAAATTCTCCTCAAAGATGCGTAATAACATACTGTCACCTTGGTGCTCGTCTCTTAGGATATCTAAATATCCTACCGGGGGCACGTAACCATCTTATGCTGATTCAGATGCCATGGGTGACATTATCACGAAATGTCAATTGCCAGAGTCTAAATTTAGTTACAGAACGCCATGGGTGGCACTATCCCAAAGTGTCGAAAGCCAGGATTCTAGGGGTTGCCATGGGCGATGCTATCTCGAAGCATCGATTACCAGGGACCCTACAAGGATTGATGGTGGGGACAGGGAATTAGATACAGAGCGTGTTTAAAGCTAATCCAAGGTTGGATCTGAGGAAAAATATAATGAAAAGGAAAAGAGAGAGAAAGCTCTCCACAAATGAAAATCTTCTTCTATCCCTCTCTCACAAAAAAATGCACTAGCAAACTGAACCTGGGCTAACCATGTTACAAGCACGGGTTCTTTAACCACTGGATCCAACAAACCTTAGGATAGTTCCTGTGGACCTTAGAAACCTTCGTGGTACACTGAGGTGAAAGCTAGTCAGGTCTGGATCTGGGCTAGTACTTGAGTACCTCTAGGCCTATTGTTGGAATTAAGATCTGATTCTTAGAGTTGTGGCTTAGTAGGGCATCCTGACGGTTACATTCGACCTAGATAACTGGTTTGGTTCATAAGGTTTTGCTAAGGAACTAACAAAAGCTAGGCATGGGGTTATGATGGGAACACCATCATGAGCCATAACTAGCTTAATTTGGTCTAAAGAGGTTGACAAATGCTCCTACATATCCATCAAAAGGACCTAAGGGCACAAAATCTTATTTTGAAAAGAAGAGAAGAATACAAGGTTATTTCTGCAAAATTAATAGCATTCCACAAATACAGAATAACCATGGGGTATTTTAGGGGTTTTTTGTAGGTCATATGCTCATTAATGTCTAATAAGTGGATCCATGCAAAACGAAATGGGTTTTCACGCATTTTAAGAATTAATAGAAATCTGAAAACCTAAAAATAGACCTGCTTAATTAGCTAAGGTTCTTGTCAGGATAAAATTCACCTAAATCCTCTAAAAATCATAAAAAAATATTCTCTAGGGTTTGGCATCTTTGATTTGACCATAAGAACCTATTTTGACCTAAAATAGGATTTCAGACGAACAGTTGCCCTAATTTGGATTTCTGTGCAAATTACTCAATCAAACTTGGTTAAAATCAAAATCTAACTTCATTAGATTTCTTGGATCCAAATTAGGGTTTTACCAAAATTTGGGCCCAATCAGAGTCTATCTTGACGTAGTTTGCATTTTGGTCCTCTCAGACTTATTTTCTCTCTTGTAGCCCCTTAGGTTTTGAAAACTTTGCAAAATGCCCCCTAGGTTTATCTTCGTTCTTCTTAGTTGGGTCTCTGCCGCCATGGCAGGTGTGAACCCAAAGAGACCATGCTTCAATCAAGGATTCCTCCCTGATTTCTTGGTCAATCTCTTCTAAATTTGGAAGGGAGACTCCTGAGGGGATCCTCTTCATTTTGGACCGCATCTCAACCTCTAATTCTTGTCCAAAAGCTTGTGCGAATGCTTTGAAATCCCTAAACCTATACCGAAAAATCGAAGCTCTTCAAGCTTGTTTCCAAGCTTGGAGACAAGCCCAATGTCTTATAAAAGTTCCCCAAGCCCTTCCTCACCTCCTTTGCGAGTTTTTGAGCCAAAAATACCTCTTCCTTCCCGACCTCTTACTCGCTCCAACTCATCTTTGGCGACCCCTCTACCTCCGGCCTCTTCGCCAGCCGCCACGTACTATAGGCGGCCGGTTCCAACTCCCCTCGTCTTTCCGCACCTTGTCATACTAGCAAGGCACTTCCTAACCCTCCATCGTCGTTGTTTCCTCTCATCGGAGCCTTCACCTTCTCCAATGCCTCCTCCGCCCCCTTTCGTCCAATATCCACTATACTTGATCCCTCAATCTTTGCTGATCACCCCAACAACTTCAACACTTTGCTTTGACCACAGACTCGCCTGCTTCGACTCTATCTTCCCTCTTGCCGGCGTACCTCTGGTGAGGCAACAGTAAGGGAAGGAATTCCCTTTATCTCACTCGTCCAACTACTATCTCCATGATGTGGGACTAAAGTCCCACAGCTTCTTCGCATGCGAGCAGCTACTGGAATGGCTTCCAATTGAGGGCGAAGATGAGTTTGTAATGTCAAATTGAGGGCTTGGAAAAGGACTTGGGACTGGGCCGCAACACCTAAAGGTGAGACCTGGAGTTTCTGTGGAAAGAACACAGCTCCAAGGTTGCTTAGAGGAGCTCCGTCAATAGCAGCTGAGCGTGATGACCTAAAACATGAAACACGGCCTTGCAGCCACATCAGAGAAGCTCAGAAGCTTCATGCGAGTGCGGCAAGGGAGATGGTGGCAGTGGCATCCTGTGAAGGTGGTCGGAAGTGGCTGGTGGAGGCGAAATATGAAGAAGGGGGAGGTGTTCGATGGAGAAATCAGCACAGCAATCCCCTTAAGTTCTTGAGGGGTTTTGCTTGCGTGAACACGACGATGGTGTGGAGGTCAGTGGCAAATGGATTGGAGTAGAGCGGCCGTGCGAACTCACTGGAGGTATGCCGACAAGGTGGAAAATGAGGTTGGAGCGTGCGTGACGGTGGTCGAGCAGATGTCTGAGGTTGTTGGGATGATCAGTAGAGGTCGAGGGAGGAGCCGCCGGTTGCGGTATGGCCGACATCGGAGAAGGTGAATGCTCCGATGAGGTAGACGACGACGAGGATGGGGTTAGAAGGACACCGCGCAGGTATAGCGAGGTGTGGCTTGAAACAAGGAAGGAGGACCGATCGCCTATTGTACGTGGCGATCGACGAAGAGGTCAGAGGTAAAAGGTCGCCAAAGACGAGTTGGAGAGAGCCGAAGGTAGGAGAAAGAAGAGGGATTGTGGCTCAAAAACTCACTAAAGAGGTCAGGTAGGCGAGGAGGGTCTTATATAGGCCATTAGACGAGCTTCCAAGCTTGGAATCCAAGGATTAGGATTTGGTGATCTCAAAGAGTTCACATGAGCTCCACGAGGAGATTTGGAGTTTAGGATTAGGTTTAATTGATCCTGAAACTCCTCAGGACCATCCCTTCCAAATTTGGAAGGGATTGGTCAATCAATCAAGGTAGAATTAAAGATTGAAACTCGAATTTGATGGGTTCACACCTACCATGGCGACAAGGACCCAAATGTGAAGAAGATAATGAAGTTAGGGGGGTCTTTGTAAGGATTTTCAAAAGTTAGGGGTGTATGTAAGAAAGAAAAAGTCTGAATGGAAACTAGGTCGAAATGATCTCTGATTGAGCCCAAATTTTGGTACAAACCTAATTTGGACTCAAGGAATATGATGAAGTTGGATTTTGATTTTAACTAAGTTTGATTGGGTAATTTATGAAGAAACCAAAATTAGGGAAACTTCCTATCTGAGACTCTATTTTAGGTCAAAATAGGTTCAAATGGTCAAATCAAGGATACCAAACCTTATAGAATGTTTTTCTATGAATTTTATAAGGTTTAGGTGAATTTTATCCTGACCAGAACCTCAGTTAGTTAAGCGGGCCTGAAATTAGGGTTTCGGATGTCCATTAATTCTTGAAATGCGTGACAACTCGTTTCTGTCTGTATGAACCCTCTTGTTAGATATTAATGACCATTTGACCTTTAATTAACCCTTGGAATTCCCCATGGTTATTCTGTACTTATGAAATGAAGTTAAAATTGCAGAAATAACCCTGGTTTCTTATCTTCTCAAAATAGAACATTATGCATATATGACCCTCTGATTATGCAGGAGCTTTTATCAACTTTATTAAACCAAATTGGGCTTGTTAGGACTCATGATGGTGTTCCCATCAGGAGGTGGTTGTTTGGGTATGGTGGAGGCGGAATAGGTGGTGCGAAGGTGGTGTGTTTAGGGGAGTGATTAAGGTGGTAATCCCCTCAATTTCTTGAGGGGTTTAGTGCGGGTGCATGAGGCGGAGGTTATGGAGTTAGAATGCAAGGGGTTGGTGGCCTATGGTGGACAGATGGTCTCGCCGGAATTACTACCGGAGTGGAGGAAGATGATGGCATGCGGCATGGTGTGTGGTTGAAATAAAGGTTTAAAGAGGTGAAAAGGAAGTAGAGGGAAAGGGGAGTCTAACTGACCTAATCTAATCGGATGAAAGGGGAGGAAGGAGTTGGTTGTGGTATGGCTGGCGCTGGAGAAGGGGAAGCCTCCGTTGAGGGAGAACGGCAAGGAAGAGGGAGGAAGATGGCACCTGCTGGTATTGCAAGATGCGAACAATCACTGGGAAGAAGGATTAGCCGACTATGGTTTCTGGCGACTGATGGGAACACCATCATGAGCCCTAACTAGCTCATTTTGACCCAGAAAATAGAACAAAAGCTCCTACATAACCAACTGGAGGTCTTAACTCAATGAATAACCATTCTGAGAGAAAAGTAAGAAATAAGGGGTAAAATTGTAATTTTACCATTGCAGTACAACAACGGGATTTCTCATGGGCTAAACACAGGTCAAATGATTTTAACAAGATAAAAAGTGGGTTGGTTCGAACAGAAAAGGGTTCATGTGAATTTTAGGAATTAAATGACTTCTTGTAACCTTAAAACAGACCCACTTAATTTAACAAGGTTATAGTCAAGATAAAATTCACCTAAATCCTCTAAAAATTATGAACAAATATTCTTTAGGATTTATAACCTTCAATTTGGCCCTTAGAACCTATTTTGACCAAAATTGGGGTCTCAGTCAAATGCTTTCCCTAAATTGGGTTTTTGTGTAAATTACCTAGACAACAATAGTAAAACCTAAAATCCAACTTCACCATTGGATTCCTTAGGTCAAAATTAGGTTTGTACCAAAAATTTGACCTAAGGAAAATTCACCTTGACCTACTTTGCAAACAGGTCCAACCCAATTACATTTCTACCCCTAACTTTTGAACACTTCTGCAGAAACCCCCTATCTTTGTCTTCGTTCTTTGCAATTAGGTTCCTCCGCCATTATAGCGTAGGGAATCCTACTCTGGCGAGGTTTCGAGGGAAAGATCTCTCTGATTTCTTAGAGAATCCCTTTCAAAATTGAAAGGGAGATTCTTTGAGAAATCTCCTCCAGTTTGAACACAATTAGAGGCTCGATTTGGTACCCACGGGTCTCCTAATTTCCATCTCCGGTGAGGTTTCCGTGCTTGGAAGCTTAGCTTCCAAGCACAAAACCTTCCGCCAGGGCCTATAAAAGCATGCCCAGATCACCCCGCATCCTCCAAGCTTGAAATTGGCTAGAGAATCCCTCTATTTCATCTCTTCCCCCTCCGGCTAGTAACTCAGCAAGCTCCAGCGACATCCCTCTCTTTCCCTCGTCGCTCTGCCACAATACCAATGGCTGGGTTCTCTTCCTCCAGTTCATCCGCGACGCGCCGCACCCACCGACCCCTCTACTGCCCCTTCATCGTCGCCGTCCTCCCCCACTGAGTGCTTCGTCTCCGGCAACGGCAATACGAGCTAGCCGCCATCTTTGCCTCTCCCTTCATCTCTCTATATCCAGCTAAGTCCTCTCTCTTTTCTAATCATTTTTCTCTCTTTTATTCTTGCAAACAACCCTCGACGCACGCTATCACCCTCACCTTCTTCATCTCCGGCCAGACCTCCAGCGAGGCGTCCCCGCCACTCCGCACCTCCATCCGCCTCGCCAACTACCCTAGAAGCATCGCAACACTCCACTAATCATAAACCCTCACTCCACTCACCGCGCCACACCCCTAGAACACCCCCTGAACACACCTACTCTCACGCACATAGGGTGCCCTAGGCATGCACACTCCGACCACCCCACGCCACGCCGACCCCCACACTACATTCGTCGTGTCTTGGCGAAGCTATCTGAGCTTTCTGACGAGGCCGTAAGGCTGTTTTCTTGTCGACAGGTGTTAAAGGTCTATCGCCATTAACGATTGCGAGTAGCTTGCTTGCAAGCCTCCTCCAGGTCTCCTCTCTCCAGGCTATGAGTCCTAGGTTGTGCAGGCTCCTCTCGCGCATAGCTCCAGATGAGAAATGGGCTTCGAAGACCCAGTAGCTACTGCAATCAAAGGAAGCCTTCTGCTGTGGACTCACGCGGAAGAAAGGTGGGACGTTTAGTCCCACCTGGAAAGTGAGTGAGCAGGTGCAGCGAAATAAGAGGAAAAAGTGAATAAGGCTCTTTGCCTCCTGACTACGGGGTGAGGTCCCACTTACCTCTCACTGCCTCGTCAGCGACCCGATCCCCGCGAACCTAGATTGACCCAATCCCCGCGGACCTGGCTTGACCCGTATACTTGACCTTCACTCCTCGCCCACCACCGCACACCGATGGGCCTGGTCCCAGGCACGTACCCAACCCGATTACCTGAGAAGTAGCTCTGGGAGAGCGAGCCTAAGAGATAAAAAGGAAGAGAGATCGCGAGGGTGGGTAGGGGTAGGTTTTGCTCTCGCAAGCAAGGAGAAGAAGAAGAAGCCAAGGAAGAAGAGGGTGGAAGCCAGCGAACGCTAAGGAAGGAGAAGGTAAGGACTGAAGAGGAAGAAGTTGAAGGGCTGAAGAAAGAAAAAGGAAGGAGAAGGAGCGGAAGGCAGAAGAAAGAGGAGTCACCAGAAGGAAAGAAAGAAGAAGAAGAAGAAAAAGAAGGTAAAGGAAAAGAAGGCTAAGGCACGAAAAGAACAGAAAAGAAAAGAAGAAGAAGGAAGCAACCAGAGACAGAAATCAAAGAAGAGAAATAGAAGCACTGTAGCAACTCTATCTTTAAGGAGTCTAATTCACAAAATTAGATGTCCATTTTTTTTGTGCTCTCTTTATATACATTGATATCTAGTGTTTATATTTACATTTTTGCATTACAACTCTGATTTTCATTGCATATTCAATTTCTCAAAGTTATGCTCTTGATTTTAAACCCCAATTTGCTCCCTGTGTTCGACCTCGGACTTAAAATTTTGAGTAATAAAATCTATTTATTTTCGAGCGATTTTAACTATACTACGACGCATCGATTTTAAAACATTGATCTCTCTTGTTAAACAGTGGCCGATGAAGAGGGTGGACAGAGAAGCTCGCCAGAGGTTACGAAGAATTTAGCCAGAGAGAGGAGAAGGGTGGAATTTGGTCCAAACCAAGCTAAGGAAGACGACCTTTCATCAGGGGACCTTTTATAGGCCTCAGGGGGGCATTCCAAGCTTGGAAGCTTGAAGCTTTTGCATAAAAGAAAACCCTTGATTTCAAATGGTTCGCTTCAACTTTTGGGCAAGAATCAGAGCCTAAGATGCAGCTCAGATTGTAAAGGATTTCTTCAGGAGTTCTTCCAATTTTGGAAGAGATTGGGCATGAAATCGGGGAGAACTCCTCGATTGAAGGTCGGAGGCAAGCTTGTGTTCACATGGCTTTGGCAGCAAGGATCTGAACGTGAAGATGACTATAAACCTAGGGACCTATTCACAATAATTTCAAAAGCTAGGGCTTATGTGAGAAAGTGTCTGATCGAACTTAAATGCAAACTAGGTCAAGATGGACTCAGATTGGGTCCAAATTTTGGTACAAACCTAATATGGACCTAAGAAATCTGATGGTGAAGTTGGATTTCAGTTTTGACCAAGTTTGACTAAGTAATTTTCATGGAAACCCAAATTAGGGTAACTTTCCGTCTGAGACTTTGAGGTTAAAATAGGTTCAGATGGTCAAACCAAGGTTAGCAAACCTTATGGAATATTTTTCTATGAATTTTAGAAGGTATAGATGGATTTTATCCTAATCAAAACCTCTATTAATTAAGCGGATCTGAAATTAGGGTTTCGGATGTTGTTTTGACTCTCGAAGTGCGCAAAAACTCGTTTCTATCTATACTGACCCTCTTATTAGTCATTAACGAACATTTTACCTTAGATTAACCCTTAGGAAATCCCGTGATTATTCTACATTCATAATTTGTTGTTAAAACTATAATTTTATCCCTGTTTTAATGCAATCTTCTCAAAAAGGCTATTTAGTGAATTACGACTCTCCAACGATTATGTAGGAGCATTTGTCTCTTGATTATTACTAATTAAAGCTAGTTATGGCACATGATGACGTTATCATCACTGGTCACTTTCGTCCTCTCTAGTTCCCTCTCCCCAGATGACCCCTTTTCCACGGCCTATGTAATGGAATTCCACCTCCTACAATCACTCCTCTCCGTTAAGGACTTCGTAGCATCTGAGGGCGACCCAAAACAACACTAGCAAGTTTTCCTTCCGTTGGAGATCCTTCCTCCTTCTTTGGTGCAACTACCAGCTGCAGTTCTCCATACAGGTCCCGTTCTTCCACGTCGATTAGGTTTTTCTTACTTTCTAGAATTAGTGAGTACCTGATAGTGTAGTGTAGGTTTGCTAGATGTAGCTTAGATGGTGAATTGGATGATGTGTTAGTTTAGATTAGAGTAGTTTAGAGTAGACTCGATCTCGCCCTCTCTAATCAATTTAGATCAGAGAGGTGTTTTTCCACCTCCATTTCAATTCATTCCTCTCCCTCTTCACTTCACAATTCACGTTCACTCACTTGATGCACCATGTAGTCACCAAACACCCATTCATTAGAGCATTCAATAGATTTGAAGATCCTTAGCTTTCAAATCTGTTGGAGCGTTCAAACATCAAATTGAGGGCATTCCATTCAGCCCATATTCCCACTGATGACCTCCCTCTTATTTGAATCGATTGGATCTGACTGATTTTATTGAAATGGATTTTGATAGTTGATTGAATGAGTTTTGAGCTAATTGCAATATATTTGGATTTAATCGATGAAATTGGGTTTATCTGAGTTTGATTTGAAATATTGCAATTGTTTTAAACTTATTTGATCAGGTTTTCAGTGATCATATTCTCTATGCTTTATTTGATGTCAGATTCTGAATTTTTGGTGATCGTTAGTTTGGGCCAATGAGAATCACATGAAATGATTCAAGGCCTAAGAAATGACCTAACGATTTTTCTAGGATCGTTTGAGATCCTAAACACTGATTTATAGTGTTTACGAGCTCAAAGTGATCAATTCACAGTGGCATTCTTGTTGGTGCTAGAGCACCACGATCATTTATTTTGATGATAACAAAACACATGTTATTTAATATTTGCATTTGAAGTCTTAGATTTCAGGTTAATTGCAAATGGAGACATGTTTAGACAAAGTTCGAGTTCGCATCCATGGCGGATTGGAGGAGCTTGACGGAAAAGGAGGAGCTTCGCGAGGATTAAAAGCTTGAAGAAGGAAGGAGATGAAGAATATGATAGATTTTCCTTCTTGTTCATTGTAATTTGTCTTTATTTCTTTTGTTGCTCTTTATCTTTCTTAGATTACTTATTAAAGAGCCTCAAAGAATCCTTAAAGTAGTCCTAAGAACACTTGCACAACCCTAGTATACTTAGGTTTTCTGTAGAGAACTTAGAAAATCAAAATAAGGTTCTGAAAACCTAATTAGAAGTCTAATCTGGAAATCAAACATGATGGTGACTTCTAAGACGTCTGACTGTTGACTCAGATGTCCAATAACTTAGGCTAGACTTAGTAGGTTTTGTCTGATGAAATCAAACGTCCAAACCTTAGTCCAGATGTCTTAGAAGACGTTTAATGGTTGTGCTAGATGTCCAATTAGTGGAACGTTCGCTACCAAAGTAAATGTTGAGGAAAATAACCGTTAGGCTTCTATCAGACGTCCGTAGAGGACCCCAGACGTCTGATATGTGAACGTTGAGCCTCGTTATGAGCCAAAATCACCTTTGTCAGATTATCTATCCGTTTGGACCTTGGGAAATCCATTCCTGTAGTACAATAGGTTTCCAGATGTCCAGACCTAGTGCCAGACGTCCTGTACATCGTTTGATGGCCTTACACTAGAACCCTGTTTAGGTCTAAACAAAGTCAGGAAGAGAACCTATCTTGAATCAGACGTCTGACTTAGTTTCCAGACGTCTTAAACTAGTTTTCCAGACGTCTGATACCTAGAACAAACGTCCGATGATCCTGTCAGAATCATAAATGATTCTGATTACGGCCTGTTTTGCCTTGGGTTCAACCCCAACGGCTATGGAAGCCTTCTGAGGCCTTCCAAAGCCTTCCTAGGCCCTCTATAAATAGAGGAGGACCCTTGCCTTGTGAACACACACCAAGCAACATATTTTCCACATCTTTTGTGTCCAAGAGAAGTACAAGAAGCTCTAGCTCTCCAAGCATTCATTCCACACCTGAGAGCTTCATCCTGCTGTGCACCCGCTCTCCTACCGACGTTACGAGAGCATTGTTGTGCCAAAGCGTGGTTCACACACCTACGTTGTCACGCCGACGCACTCCCACCTAAGGAAAGATTCCTCACCTATAGTAGCTAGGTTCATTTATATACTTTGTTGGTTCTATAGGTTTGTGTTGTATTTTTCCTTTGTTATTGGCTGGGTATTTGCGTTGCGAATTCCCGTCTCCTTCGCGAGACAAAATCCTTCTTGTGAAGAGAAGGGGTTTTAAGGTACACTACCCTCGTTCAAAGTAGTGTGATTGTAAGAGGTTAAGTCACCCTCATTTTAAGTAACTTGTTTAGTGGATTTGATCGACTAGGTCGATCGAAAATCCTAACTTGAGAAGGTTAGGTGGTAGTTTTCACCCGATTTTGGTTTCCACCTAAAAAGCACTTGTGCCATTGTGTGATTGCTTATTTTTGTGAGATTGTGATTTTTTTAATTCCACATTTTATACGTCACGCATATCTCACCCCGTCCAGTAGGGAATTACATTTGGTATCAGAGCGGGTTTCTGCTTTTCAGGAGTTACATCCGCGGTAACTCCACTTTTCAGGAGTTAGATCCAATGGAGGGGAGCAGTTCCACTACAAGGATTCTAGAGGGGCAATCTACCACTAGACCACCATTCTTTGACGGGAACAACTACCTGTATTGGAAGCTACAGATGAAGATGTGGCTTCAAGCCAATGACTTCACAATCTGGGCTCGATGCGAGACCCCCTTTAACATCCCGAAGAGACCCGCTGCGGGATACTCGCAGTAACAAATTCGAGAGCTGTCTCTGAATGCGAAGACCATGAACGCCCTCTACTGCACGCTCAGCCCAGAGGAGTTCAACAAAATCTCGTAATGCGCCACCGCATACGAGATTTGACACACACTTGAGGTAACTCACGAGGGTACCTTTAAGGTAAAGTCTTCTAAAATTAATTTATTTTTATAAGAATTTGAATCATTTTCTATGACGCCTAACGAATCTTTGAGTGAGATGAACACTAGGTTCATTCTCATTGTGAATGGGTTAAAAGCATTAGGGAAGGCCTTTGTTAAAGGAGAGCTTCAAGGAAAGCTTCTCCGCTCCCTTGGATCGAAATGGGAGTAGAAGGTTACCGCCATCGAGGAGGCGAACGAGCTGGAGGAGCTCAACATGGAGGATCTCCTAGGCAACCTCATGGCCTATGAGACAAAATTGAAGCAAAAGGACACACCTGAACCAAAGCCTAGGAAGTCTCTCGCATTCAGAGCTGCGTCGATAGTGAGGTAAGTTCTGATGACAAAGATTTTAAATTCTTACTTAAAAAATTTTCCAAGTTTTGTAGGGAATCTAAGAGAGAAAAGAAAGAAAAGGAGCAAGGTAGGCCAAGACGTTGCTACCACTACAACGAAAAGGGTCATCTACGACTAGAGTACCCTTTTCTCAAGAAGGAGAAGAAGGAGAAGGAGAAAACATATGAGAAGAAGGCGTTCCAAGCAACTTGGGACAACTCGAGCTCGAATGAAGAAGAAGAAAACCCTGAGAAGAATGAAACCGCTTGCATGGGTTTCATGGCAATCACAGAAAGTGACAGCGACAACAACGACAATGAAGTAAATCCTGAACTCCAAGATGCTTTTGATGAACTCTATGAAATTAGTAAATCATTAAAGGTAGAAAATAAAAACATGAAAAATAATCTTAGTTTCCTTAAATCAAAAAATGAAAGATTAGAAAAATAACTTAAGGATATGGAAACTAGTTCTAGTCCTAAGGATAATAACTTGTTAGAAAATAGAGACTGAATTAGTGAGAATAGTAAGTTGATTGATGAAAATACTAACTTATAAAGTGAAATTTCTAGCTTAAAAACAAAATTGCTTGTTTTAGAAGATCAACTTGCGTGTGTTAGAAAGAAATCAAATAATTTGACTAATAAGATAGAAAATTGGTCTAGTCCTAAGGTTGAGAAAGGATCTCCTTCAAGGAGACCAACTGACAAATCCGGATCCAAGCTCACTTGAATACCGAAGAAAGATTTGGAATCTTGTTTTGAAGTTATAAAGATTTCAACATCTAAGATTGGACCTACAAGATGAAGAACGTTTAACTCGAGTTGAGAAGACCAAGGAGTAGACCAAGGAGGAGGACGAGAAGACCGATGAGATAGCGAACAAATGATCGAACCGTCGCACGTCGACTGCCAAATTAGAGATCGGCGCCGATGCCCAAACCTCCAAGCTTTGGATGGGAGCCCCATCCGATTTAACATCCACCTCGAAAGGGTTAGGTGGTGGTTTTCACCCAGTTTGGATTTCCACCTAAAAATCACTTGTGCCATTGTGTGATTGCTTATTTTTGTGAGATTGTGATTTTTTTTTAATTCCGCATTTTATACGTCACGCATATCTCACCCCCTCCCGTGGGGAATTACAATTCTTACATTAAAAGGCCCCATTCTGGGCAACATTTGTTTTTAACCTCAAACTAATTTCAATCATTTATTTGAGTGCAAAGTGAGTTTTGAAAGATATTAATGAAGATTCTGATGAATGATTGCAAGTGGAATTTAAATTTAGTTTGATTCATCCCTCTTATGTTGTCTAAGACAAAGGGGAATAATCAAATTAGGATCCTAGAGTTTATCACTGTGCAATGGGGTTTTTAACGAATTTCAGATCTTCATACATGGTTTTCAAATGATTTTTAGACAAATATAGTTTGTTCGAGATATGATTTTCCTTAGATCAGACCTTTTCATGTCTGATCTGGGCTGATTTCAGTGAATATAGCAGCAACAGCTGCTGAATCCAATGGTAGCATAACAACAGTTGCTGTACTGTCGGAGGAACTTGGAGTGGAATTTGGGTTGAACTTGGGGATTTAAAGAAGCTGACTTGTATAATGTTAGTGAGTCTTTTATAACCATTCCTATATGAAATTGGGATTTCATTTAATTTGAAATGCTTATTGAAGCTACTTGAATTCATTGTTAGCCATTTTTCAATTTTTGTGACTATCCAATCTTGAAATTTTTGAAATCAAAAGTGAATATCATGTTTGATTGCTCTAACACTTGTCATATTATGTGTTGACCATTTATGAGTGAGTAGCAATTCCAGCACATAGAATTCTTTAGGCCTTAGGTTTTTTATTGAAAACCCTTTTTAGGCCTAAATTGGGTTAACTTGTAAATAAATAAAATAAACCTATCTTGAGTAAGATCAGGTGTATTTCTAGGTATGGGCCAAGTTTCAAGGTATCTTGAACCCCTTGCTTGAAAGAACATACCAGCCGACAATTCAGTATACCCTGAATTCAATAAAAGACCTAAGTTCAAAACGACCAAAAAGAAAATTCTCTCTCTCATCTCACCCTTTCTCTCTCATCCCCTATCTCTACTATACATATAAAAACTATAAAAATAAAAAAATCCCCAAAAATACCTAAAAATACCTTTTATAGTATGTATATACTTGTAAATATAATTTAAAATTAAGCTATAGGTACATAGTGTATAACATGTAAATAATGTCTATAATTAACTTATATATGTATTCTACATATTAAGGTAAATATTTAGAATAATTTATTGTGTATAAAACTTTATTGTATTATTATATATTAATTTATATTAACTTAAATATATATTAACCTAAGTAATTATACAAACCTATATATATGTACATAATTATATCTCATATTGTACATACATATTTAATTAAGTAATATATCCTGTATAATACCTATAAATTAATTTATTTAAGTAATTATAGTAGGTAATTAAGTTATTAGGTCAATTAAGTAATTTATTAACTTAAAATAAAATAAATTACTAATTTAAGTTAATACTGAAGTAATTTATCATGTATACTTGTATAGAATTATTTTAAGTATTTTCAACCTATTTATACTATATTTATACTATACTACGATATTTATAAATTATTTATGTACATAACTATCTAAAATGTGTATTTAAATGCAAATAAATTAAAATAAAATCTCTAAAATACATTAAAAATTTATAATAAATATTTTATTATGTAAATTAACTCTATATAAAGTCAATTTTGTAATTAAGTTACCGATTTGTACTTTAATTAACAAATTAAGTCTTAATTTAACATGGACACGGTAGCAACTTTAGGTAATTTTTAAATATAACTAATTAAGTTATTTTAATAAATTAACTTTATAATCATGTAGCCCTATATAAGAGCTTTCTAATGGTATATTTTAATTAGAAATTGAAACTAATTATGGCCCTCAAATCGAGGGCCAAAACCATGGAATTCGGACATAGCCGTCTACAATGCAATGCCAATTTGGCACTATTCTATAGTCCCACATCGTGGGCTATGAAGCTAATGAAGTGGTATAAGTCGCTTTTGTGCTCAAGCCCCACCAATCATCATGGCGCCGAGTGGCTACACATATCATTACCCATATTCATGAGCATGACACGAGCATATGTGAGCATATTTGTGAACAGTGGTGGGTCGGGGCCACTCATTGTGGCTGGGCCCATATTGAGCCTGTTATGGGCCTATAACTGAATAAAAATGCATGATAATTGAACTAGGGCTAGCCCCCTAGTAGTAGCCTGGTCCCACCTTTTCGAGGTCATGTGCATCCCACGAAAATGGGCTAGCCTACCCATTAAAAACCAATTTTTTGGTTTAATGAACAGTGCTTGCATGAGAAGAGAAAACCATAAAAAATGCTAAGTGTTGGAAAGAAGAAGAGGGGAGACAGAAAGAGAGGCGTGAGCGCCTAAGTGTTGTGTGCTTGTGTGTGTGTTTATGTATACGTATACCACATGTATATATATATGTAAAGTATAGTATATGTATATAAATAATGTAAATGTATATACGTACATATAAGTAGACGAATACATAAATAGTGTATGTATGTAAAATTTGAGTAGGATAGATACTTGATTGAGCTTAATATGTATATAAATAACACTAAGGCTTTAGCAACAGATACATCCGTCACCATAGATATGTTTGTATGTCAGTATAGGTAACTGCTTTTGCCTTATGTTGTGTATATATTGTACTAAGGCTTCACCGACATATATATATGTTACTGTATGTATAGAATATGTTACTAAAGATATTACTATGTTAATATAACTTAGTATAGTAGATATTAGTAGCTATTTTTGTGCCTACATTTAGGTATTACTTAGAGTAGTTGTACATAACTTAGTGTATATTTGACTAGTTTTTTATGCCTGTTATTTTTTAATATGTTTAAGGCATTATAAATAGAATTTAATTGATTCTTGTGTAGATAATTAACCAATTCTTTCATTAATTGATTCATATTATAAATAAAATTAACATTTTTGGACTTAGAGAGTGATGTATATCAATAAATGCCTCTTAGTGAACAACCTGGAAACTAATCAGTAAAAATTATAATTAAATAAAATAATGCAACATCTATTTGCATTGTGACAAATATACCACAACAACAACACTTAAAACACTATTTTAATTGCAACACAATCGTCGCTTGTCACTACCCACTATAGTTGGATTACAAACAAGCTACGAAGTTTGGACCACTCTCAAAGAAGCTTGGTGCACCATCTCATACATGGATTCTCCAACTACGCATGCGACTGCAAGCCTTGAAGAAGGGCAATGACAATATTCCAACCTTCCTTCGAAAAGCCAAATATATTGCTGATGAGTTGGCTACTTCCGAACACTCTGTCAACAAACCTGAGTTTAATGCTATTATTTTTCAAAACTTAGGCACTAACTACAAAGACAAAGTGGTAGCTCTTGCATCTCGAGCCTCTCCAATTTCATCTCTAAGTTACAGGGCATCTTAAGAAGACATGAGATTCGCTTACAACAAAATACTACGTCCATCACTAAACTGGTTCCCTCAACCAATACTGCTCAAATTCATACTACACCACAATAGACTTACTCCTTCCATGGTTGCGAGCAATGTCGTGCTTGTATTAGCAATAATAGATGCCCTCCATGCCCTATTTGTGGGACTGCTTGACACAGCCCTTGGCGATGCTACTATCGGAAAACTCCACAAGGATGCAACAATTCCACAACTCAAGCTCACTTTGTGGAACATGTCCCATCTACTCCGCATGAGCAATGGTATGTTGATAGTGGTGCTTCGCACCACATCACCAACAACTTGCAGAATCTATCTACAGCTGAGCTATATCATGGACCTGATACAGTCTGTGTCAGTAATAG
Organism: Thalassia testudinum; assembly: GCA_037157565.1. Taxonomy (NCBI): domain Eukaryota; kingdom Viridiplantae; phylum Streptophyta; class Magnoliopsida; order Alismatales; family Hydrocharitaceae; genus Thalassia; species Thalassia testudinum. The sequence goes on along the minus strand of JAZHRO010000067.1, from coordinate 13,571,075 downwards.
GCAAGGTATGCAGATTACTGATGAGCGTGCAGAAGGCCAGGAGGCGGGCGAGCGTGCGTGCGGAGCTGCAGCGACGTGGGGTCTTTAGTGACACTTCAATCCATCACTAAAGACCCCCTCATTTAATGTTTTAAGCTTGAAATGCGAATTTTGCCCTCAATCCCTACAACTATAAAAGGAGACCCATACCACACAAATTCTTCATCCCTTCCTCTCTTCTCTCACCCCCTCCAAAGCTCTAAAAGCTTGTCTCAAACCCGGAATGCTCTATTAGAGTTGAAATTATAATTTTTCCACCTTCTTATCCCCTTGGTGGAGCATTCCACAGTGGTCCTCTCATCGCCATTCAGGAAGCGGATCCCGCTACGACGTCGTCCTTCCCCATTCTCCATCGTCCCTCATCGTTCTCCTTCGTCCCACATCTCACCACCTTCGTCCGAGCGCTCCGTCGTTGCAGCTCATCCTCCAAGCAGCCGTTGAGGAGGATAACTTCTCTCCACCTTCTTTCACCACTTTCTAGTGTAGATTTCCCATTTTCTAGTGTAGATTTCCTGCTTTCTAGTGTAGCAAGTAGTTGTAATGAACATTGCTCTATGATAATGAAATCCATGTTTATTCTATCTTTGTTTTCTCTTTATTTGTAATATTCTCACTCTTTCCTCTATTATTTATTCTTTAAGTAGATAGCTAGTTTAGATTCAATTCGACCAGCTAATCTGCTTCATGAAAAATAAAATAAATGTGATTTTTAATTAAACGTCCACCGCCCTGTGTTCGACCTAGAATTCTTTTCGAGTTTCGATTAAATTTATCTGTTGGCAATTTTTCTCGCAAATCGCACTACAACGATGGGTTTTCAAAACTCAACTCTGTTTGCGTAGATTTTCCGATCCAACATTTTGGCACCGTTGCTGGGGATTATCCATACAACATTTTGGCGCCGTTTACAACGATTATCCATTCAACATTTTGGCGCCATTGCAAGGAGGCAACACTCTTTGATTTTTCATGTTTTCCCTCCTTACTTATCTTTTACCTCACTTCTCTCCTTTCTTATTATGGTTGCAGGTACTCTCTCGTGACTGACAGGCAAAAGTGGTAGATTGGAGTAAAGTGTTGATGAAGGGTCTATAAGTTTACCCCTACCTCCCACCCACTAGTTTTCATTTCACCACGTAATAACACAAACAAAAATCAACCTAGGTGTTTTTATAAACTCTAAGGTTAGTTTTTGATTGTTTGTTTGTCACCTCCACCCACCTCACCCTCCACATATAAAAGAAAATTTAAAAAAGAAAAATCTCACAAAGGTACACAACCTCTTCTGATTTTCAAACTCAACTAGTAAACTGATTTTTGGAACCGGTACATACACCCAAACACATAATCAAGTAGAAATCAAATTAGGTAACCACTTGTGTGCCTAACTAAGTGGTGCATCAGGCCAATTATTTGAGTTGTTTGAGCCGCATCACTTCAATTAAAATCAACTCATCAAGTAGCTACCACATAAGTTCAACTTTTAGGGATTTACCAGGTACTCCACATTCTTTTAAGCTTTAAAGGGAAACATCTTCACCTGTACTTTCAAAACTTGGTGTGCCAACTGAACTTGATTGAATACACCTAAAGTTGAATCTTAAAAGCTACTAAGTAAGATTTAAACTCTAAAATTCACTACATCCAAAAATAATCTTGCTTGAAAATCATTGGTTGTACACGCACACACATATCAATCAATCATTAAGGGCACAACCCAGATAAAGGGTCCATCACATTCCAAAGTACATTCAAACCTAACCCTAATTAAGGCAAAGTAGACGTTGGTCTTAAGGATTGGACTCGCTCTTCGAAGCATAGACCGAGATTATTTTCGATTAGTCTGTTTCTACCGTTCAATCTAATGTTTAGCTAAGGGAGCAGAATCAAACGATCGTGACTAGGGGTACACTAGGAACCGGAGGGAAGAACCTTCTCCCCAGTCCCTCCCTCTAACTGGTTGGATTGACCAGAAAGAAGTAGATCAAATCATTTCTTTATCTCAAGATGGGTTTTGGGAGTCTGTAGGTCTTTAGACTAGCCCACTTAAGGACAAGTTTGTTTGTTTATATTATAGGGCACATTTCTTCCTCCCGTTCTGTCATGGATCCTTCCACATCCTATTCACACCTCCACTCTTACCCTCCTACCACTACTTATTCCCAAAATGATTATTATTCCAACCAGACTCATTTTCATCCATCTTCTAGTTGGGATAATCCTGATTGGGGATACAATTCCGGACCTCTGTGTTTAGGGTCTAACCCTGGACACCATGATCATGATTCTTATCCTTCTCTGAGCTACATCGATCATAGATCACCGCCCTCATTTGGACAACCTAATATGATCTACAATCAAGAAGGATACATTGATCCTTACCCCTCCTCAGAATACACTGCCTTTAGGTCATCACCACCTTATGAACAACCTGAAATGACCTATTATCAGGGAGGGTATCAAGATCCTCAATTAGTTGACTCTCCTACATTAAACCCAAACCCGCCCACCCTGAACCAAACCATTTGTTTCAAGTTAAAAAGGTTTAAGAGAAGGTGTTGGCTAACTTGAGGAATCCTATACATTCTTTAGAAGCTTAGCCAACACCTTGCACTAAAGAATTTGAGCCCCTGATTGAAATGATTGATGATCTGAATAAGTATTTGATGGATTGGCTCCAGGATGTTAAGGATAAGGGCCCATGTGAGTTTTTACTTGGGAAGTTATCAAAATTGAGGATGAGATTTGTGATTGCTCTAGTCCAATCTTAGGAGGATTCCCAAGATGAACCCCTAACAGGAGAGCCAATGTCAGAATCCACTCAGGCACCTGTAGGGGGGGACATGTTTTACAAGACCAAGGCTGACCAGGTTGTTCTAGAGCAATCAAATAAAGATGAATTGATTTCTTCACCTGAGATCCCTGAGCCGGGATATGAGGAAACGTATGTCTCCATGGAACAGAAAGTGATTGATGATTTTAAGGCATACATTAATGCGAATTTAGAATTCTTTGATTCTGAAGGTGAAGAATTATTATGCGAAGTCTCGCATGAGTTTACAGAACATGATTTTAGTAAGACAACTCGGCCTGAGGAATTTGATAAATCATTTGATGGCCCTAAAATTGAGGAATTTGATCCTATTGGGGCTCGCATGGCAGATTCAGATCCTGTTATTAAGGATTCAATTCAAAGCCCCATTCCTCAATCACACCCCATTGAGTATGTTGATGATTTTAATTTTTAGATTACTAGACCCAAGTCAATTTTGATTCAGCCATCAATCTTGGACTTGGAAATTTTAAACGGGATGATTATCATGCAAGAGGTCCCACAATTTGAAATCCTGAATGAGGAGGATAGGAATTGGGAAATGATGATTTGGGAAGCCAATTCCAAAGGAAGTAAAAGACCGAGTCTAAGGGTGCCTATTTGTCTGAAACCACCAAACTTCTACCAGAACCCTTATGACATCTTTGACTCAGAGGATGTCCAACCCAAGTGTACATTCATTAATTATCCTTTTGAGCTTGATTTCTCTGTAACTCGACTTTTTGGACTTAGGTTGCATCCTCACAAATCGTAGGCCCAACCTCACTTGCATACTGATTTCAAGTTTTGGATAATTATTATCCAAAGCCTTAGATATACTCAACCATGGGGCATGGGTCTGCATCACAATCTAGTCCACATCTGTGGACATCTGCTGGCAGGTCTTGAGGTAAATCTTTTTATTCTGATTCTAACCTACACCTATGAATTCTTTATTTCTTCTTCTTTGTATAGTGTGCCTAGCTGAAGGCACTAAATTCAGCACGTATACATTTTTTTTTCATCTCGAAGCGGACCTGTTATTCATGCAATTCAGGTGCTTTCTACTCTGCTCCACTCTATTTCATGTCTTTTTAATACAATGAGGGAATTACATTAGATAGGTATGGGGGGGTGGATATTCATCTCTGAATTATTTCATAGACTTTTTTTATTTTCTTTTTATTTATTAAAAAAAAGTTGAATTAGGAAAGAGAACTTGGGCTTTAGAAAATTTTCAATCTTAGAGAATAAAACTGTATGACTTGAACACTAAGACCCTTCAGGTCTTTGGGCTTAATCAACCTGGGTGTCCACTAAAATGTGAACTACCTCTCCATTCTAAATTCAAATTTTAATTGGTTAAATAAGTTGGGGTGATAAGTACACGATTTATCAACCCGCCCTCTGATTTAAGGGAATTTTAAGTCTAAGCATCTACACACTCTTTACACTGACTCACTTTTCGGTGGTTTTTATGGAAATTGGGTAGCTAATGAACCTTCTAGGATGGTATGGTTGGCAAGTTATCGTGGATAACAGCCCATTGGTAGGTTGCCTAGAGCCCAATCACACGACCATTATTTCCCTACTGCTTTTAGGTAAATCTTAGATCAGGGAAGCCACCTACTTAAAAAAAAAAAAATCTAAAAAGAAAAAAAAAAGTCACACTTCACCGCACGAGTATGGCTGGCAAGTTATCATGGGTAATAACCCATTGGTAGGTTGTCCAGAACCTATCTCAAGAAATGCACGTATAATTCCAAAACACTTAGGAAGAAGCGGAGAAATAGAATAAGCCGAGGAGACATACATTGGGTTTTCCCTTGTGTTGACCCCATAAAAATAAAAGTAGGAAGAAAGCTATCGGTTGAATAGATACACCTTTAAGTAGAATTTCTTTTCACTGTCACCGAGGGACGTGAAAACCCGAAGTCCGTTCTAGTCGCCAATCAGTGAGTCTATCACATTTTACACAAAGTTGCTTAGAACTTAGGGTTCACTTCGAGTCTTGAGTGGGTTGAGTGGCCGTAGAAAGCTGCTCTGAAACCCTAAAGTCAAAAATCCAAAAATGAAAAAAATAGAAAAGAAGAAAAAGATCATTCTTTGAATAAGGCGAGGGCTTGTGGCGATCTGTATTTTGGCAGACACCTGAGCGCTGTTGTGTACTGTAGTTCAGGTTATAGTTGAAATTCATAAGTGTTGAAAAATAACTATTGCCCAAGAAATCCGACCTAATTCTTTTATAAATAGCATATAGTTTTGCTAGGGACTAGCAAAAGATAGGCATGGAGGTGTGATGTAAACACGTTTATATCACATAAACTGTCTATTTTTGCGTGTTCTTTGACATAGAATTGCATCATATATTATAAGTATTGCATAACATGCATCATCTTGCATTTTGGTTAGATTGTATAAAATTTAGGTTAATTGACTCCTTTTATGGTCAGGTAACAGGGTGACATTTAGTCCAGTTGAAGATCCAACCATACGGATCTAATCAGGGTGACGATCGGAGTTCAACAACTCCAAGATCGCCCCGATCGGACTTTCGTAGCATCAAATGTAGTCCGAGAAAGATCATAGGTCAAGGGGCAAGATGGTGTAAATTCGTACTTCATATGACAAATCCGACCACACAGATGGGTTCGGATCGACGATCACAGCCCATCGACGTAAAAATCGATCCAATTCGACATCTGTGGCACCATCTACAACTCACAAAAGATGGACGGCCAAGATGGCACCACGTGGCGCCATCCCAGCCACCCAACCAGTCTAAGGAACACCCTTTTCGCTGCTCCAAGAGATCATCAACGCTTGATCTCGATCGTTGGATGAAGATCCAACGATCGAGATCGGTCATGCGCAAAAGCATTCACGTGCCTCAAATCGCTACGTAGCATAGCGTTTAGGGTGCTTCGCCACAAGAGAGCGTGGGTTCGAGCCGCGGCAGTGCGCTCTCTCTGCACGCACATGAAAGAAATTAGGCCATTCGATCTGAGATCAACGCCTCAGATCAGCCATTGAGCGCACGTGCAATTGCACGCCGCACCGCCCTCGCGATTGCACGCGCACGCGCTCAGCAAATGAAAGCTCTCGCAGCTTATAAGCTGTTCAATCACGCGATCGAACGATTGATATCTCAAGGACGTGGGCAGGCATTGAGCACGCAGAAGGCGAGGAGGCAGCCGTGCGCGCGGAGCTTCAGCGACTTGGGGTCTTTAGTGACACTTAAATCCATCACTAAAGACCTCATTTAATGTTTTAAGCTTGAAATACCAATTTTGCCCTCAATCCCTACAACTATAAAAGGAGACCCATACCACACAAATTCTTCATTTCTTCCTCTCTTCTCTCACCCCCTCCAAAGCTTTAAGAGCTTGTCCCAAACCCGGGATGCTCCATTAAAGTTGAAATTATAATTTTTCCACCTTCTCATCCCCTTCGTGGAGCATTCTGCGGTGGTCCTTTCACTGCCATTCGAGAAATGGATCCTTCTATGACGTCTTCCTTCCCCGTTTTCTATCGTCCCTCATCATTCTTCTTCATCCCGCATCTCACCACCTTCATCCGGGTGCTCCGTTGCTGCGGCTCGTCCTCCAAGCAACCCTCAAGGAGGATAACTTCTCTCCACCTTCTTTTAACGCTTTCTAGTGTAGATTTTCTGCTTTCTAGTGTAGCAAGTAATTGTAACGAACATTGCTCTATGATAATGAAATCCATGTTTATTCTATCTCTATTTTCTCTTTATTTGTAATATTCTCTCTCTTTCTTCTATTATTTATTCTTTAAGTAGATAGCTAGTTTAGATTCAATTCGACCAGCTAATCTGTTTCATGACAAATAAAACAAATGTGATTTTTAATCAAACGTCCGCCTCCCTGTGTTCGACCTGAAATTCTTTTCAAGTTTCAGTTAAATTTATCTGTTGACAATTTTTCTCGCAAATCGCACTACGACGGGTTTTCAAAACTCAACTCCATTTTTGCAGATTTTCCTATCCAACAATTACTCACATAGGTAACAAGGTGTTTCAATTTCCCTCACTATACTTTTGTCTAAAAAATGTTCTCTACACACCTAACGCATCTAAATCCTTAATTGTTGTCTACTGCTTCTGCAAAGATAATAATTATTCTATCGAGTTTACTGAAAACTTCTTCCTGGTTAAGGATCATCGCACCTCCACGATTCTTTTTCGAGGAATCCATGATCGAGGTCTCTATTGCCTTCCTCAGAAAGCGACATGCCTCTTCATTCCACCATCAACCTTTATTTTAGTTTGTGATTCTTAGCATCTCTGGCACAATCGACTTGGGCATCCACAACCCAACACAGTGAATTGTGTCTTGAAGTCTTTAGGCGTTCACTACATTCTTTTTATTCAAATAATTGTCTATCATGCATGTTAGGAAAACTGTCAAAACTTCATCTACCTGTTACATGCACCAAAAGTTCTATTCCATTTGAACTTATTTTTAGTGATGTTAAGGGACCTATTTCATCTTATTCATCCTTTGCATATCGCTATTTTGTCATTTTTATTGATGACTTCTCCAAACACACCTGGTTTTATCCTTTAAAGAATAAAAGTGAAGTTGCCTATGTTTTTATTTCCTTTTATCATATGGTGGAACGTTAGTTCAATTCTAGAATTAAAGCTTTTCAGCCTGATGGAGGCAGTGAATACCAAGCACTTAGATCATTTTTTCAACAATAGGGAATAATTCACTGAATGTCATGCCCTCACACCCATGAACAAAATGGCACTGTTGAATGAAAAATTTGACACATCGTCGATACGGACGTTACACTCTTAGCACATGCTTCGCTACCACATACATTTTGGCATTTTGCCTTTTCTACTGCAACCTACCTTATTATTAACATATTACCCACTACCACCTTACATAACCAAACACCACATTTTTATCTTTACAAAAAGCTGCCAGATTATAATTTCTCAAAACATTTGGTTGTGCAATTTACCCTCTTTTATAACCATATCAAAATCACAAATTCTCCTGTCGTACAACCAAATGTGTCTTTCTTGGCTACACTCAATTTTTATGGCTATCTTTGCTATGACATTACCACAAAGCGGATATATATAGCCCATCATGTGCACTTTTATGAATCCCTATTCCTTTATAAAAGTGAATGTATTCTTGGTCCACTACCTCCTGTTAAACCCTCTAGTCCATGGTTGTCTATACCGCTACAATGAATCCCCTCCACCAATACATCACCAAGTTCTGCTAATGTGTCAAATCCAAGTCCTGTTATTGAAACACTGATTGTCGATTGCCAAGTTGCAATAAAAATGGTGTTTTATATCTCGTTGTAGTATAAGTGTCATAAATGCAAACAAATGTCGTGTCAATTTTATTTAATTACAATTTTTACCAGTTTGTTTCTAAGTCATTCACTGGGAGGCAGTTATTAATATACATCACACTCTATGTCCAAAAATGTCCTTTTACTCCAAAAATGTTAATTTTATTTATAAAATGAATAAATAAATCAATCAATGAATGAATGGGTTAATGATATACAAAAGAATCAACTATTCCCATTGACAATGCCTAAAACATATGTACAACTAACAGGCATCAAAACCTAGCTAATATTACACTATGTTAATTATATACAACTAATATAAATAATACCTAAGTATAAGTACAAGAATAGCTATTAATATCTACTATACTAAGTTATATTAATATACTAATACCTTTAGTAACATATATTACATATTCATATACAGTAACATATATATACGTCAGTGTCATCTTAGTAAAATATTTACATAACATAAAGCATAAGTTACTACTTATAATAACGTATATACATATATACAGTGATGGATATATTCGTCACTAAAGATCTAATTTATTTATATACATATAAGAACTCAAACATACCATATAGCTATTCTACTTATACGTATACACATATACTATTTATACATATACATTATTTACTTCATATACTTAATTTATATACATATACTGATATTATATATATACATGCACACACAAGTAAAACATCAAACACTTAGCTGCTGTGCAACTAACTCTCTCTCTTCTCATCTCTCTTCTCTTCTATTTTTCTCAACACTTTGGCGATTAAGGCCGTCTTACCTCTCACACAAACGTCTGTTGCTCAACCCAAAAATTAAGTTTTTAGTGGGCGGACCGACCCATGCTTTGGAGGATACACAACACCAATATGGGTGGGACCAGATTCCTACTAATGAGCCACCCTAGTTCATTTTAGGTGGATTTTTATGCATTTTCTAGGCCCATAACAGGCCCGTGTGCTCACGTGCACACACACACCCACGCATGCCTGCAGGGGCACGCAGCATGCACCCCGAGACCAATGACCTGTATGTGTTTCATGTGTGCCCTGTGCTGACGATCGAGGGGTCGGCAGCACAAAGAGCTATTACAACACTACGCTGCTATGCAAAGCCATGATGTGGTGCTAATCAGTGCGACGAAATTTAGTGGTGCTGCGCTACAGTGAGTTCATTTGTGAGGGTTTTTGCCCTCAATTTGAGGGCCCAATTAAGGTTTAATTTTTAATTAAAATATACCATTAGAATGCCCTTATATATGGCTACATGATTACATAATTTATTTACAAAAATAAGCTATCTAGATATATGATAAAATTAGTTAAAGTTAGAGATTTGTACATGTTAATTCAGGGGTTAATTACTTAATTACAGTATAAATTAGTTAATAAATCATACAATTGACTTAATACAGAGTTAATTTATATAATATATTATTTATTACATGTTTTTATTATATTTTGAAGACTTTATTTTAATTTAAATGCATTTAAATAAATGTTTTAGCTAGTTATGTCAATAATTCATTTATAAATACTGTAATATACTATAAATACAGTATAAATATGTTGAAAATATTTAATATAACATTATGCAAGTATACATAATAACTTACTTTAGTATTAGTTTAAATTACTAATTTATTTTATTTTAAGTTAATAAATTACTTAATTAACTTAATAACTTAATTATTTACTGTAATTACTTAATTGAATTAAATTATAGGTACTTTACAGTTCATAATACATAGTTAAATACATATATATAGTATTAGGTACAATTATGTACATATAGATAGGTTATATAATTACTTAGGTTAATATACTTTTAATTTATATAAATTAATATTTAATAATACAATAAATTTATATATATATAAAATCATTCTAAATATTTTATTTAATATATAGAATACATATATAAGTTATTTACATACATTATATACACATTATATAATATCTACATATAGTTTAGGTTAATTCATATTTACAAGTATATACATAGTATACAATGTATTTTTGGGTATTTTGGGTATTGTTTTTATTTTAATAGATTTTATATGAATAGTAGAGATAGGAGATGAGAAAGAAAGAGTGAGATGAAAGAGATGAAGTTCTTTTTGGTGTTTTTCATCTTATGCTCTTTTCTTAAATTCCAAGGTATATCAAACCGTCAGCTGGTATGTTCTACCAAGCCGAGGGTTCATATTACCTTGAAACTTGGTACACACCTAAAGAAATACCTGATTTTACTCATGACAGGTTTATTTTATTTTTTTTATGATTTTTTATGTATTTTGTTTATTTGCAAGTTAACCCCAAATATGGCCTAAAGGATGTTTAAATCATGGAACCTAAGTCACTAAAGAAAGTTCTAAGGGGTTGGCAGCAGTGTGCATGGCTGTAAACACTCAGACAACATTATACAATATGATTGATCATTAAAACATGATTTTCACAATGTATTTCATTGAAAAACTATATTTGGATAGTTTAAATCATCTCATTAGCTGACAATGAATTTCAAAGGATAATTACAAGCAATTCAATTTAAATTTCAATCCATTCCAGGTACATGAATGCTTGTACTATAATGATCTAACCATATACACATGTCAGCTACTTTACACTCAGATTCGACCAAAATCCCATCTAACGAGGCTGATCTACAACTGTTGCTGCTCATTTCATTTCAGATCAGATTTGAAGCTGTTGATCAGACGTCTTAAATTACATAGTAGTTGCAATATGGTTCCCAATAGCTACTGCTACTACTGTTTCATTGTTGTTGTCCAATGGTAGCAATTGCTGCCTCTGCTCTAATCAAACCAAGTAGGTCTGATCTGAGCTCAAATTCAGTAGACCAACTTCTATTAAATCTTAATCAAGCTGCTACCATGAAAATCCAAATCTAACTCAAATCCAAATCCACATCAGAGTTACAAAATACAAGGGAAAATCTAACCTAAACTTTCTCTCATGTTATAGACAACATGAAGAGAAGGATCAAATCAGTCACTGAAGTCCACAGAAAACATGTTTTAATCTTCTAATGCTTGAAATAAGGGTTCAATCCCAAACAATGTGGCTGCTAAGCAACTCTTTATGTACTGATATGGGAGATTTAAAATCAAAAATCAAATGTTCAAGCAATGAAAACCCATTCAAAAATAAATTCAAGTGATGCAATCTTCATCAAATACCCTATCAATCTCATGAGACTCATCTGAAAACTCTCTGAAAATGAAATTTATCTCCAAAAAATTCCTCAAAGTCCTAATATGCTCCTCACTTACATTATAAACAATGTAAGATGGGGATGTAAATCAAGGTTTCAATGGCAATAAATCCAAAGACAGAAGTATCTCAAATCTTCTCTGATAGAATTGGGATTCATTCATTCTCGATGGAAGCTCAAAAACCAAGGAAAACGAATCTACTCTCTCTCTTGTGCCATAGACAGCACGAAGAGAGAGTTTAAATCACTCAATGAAATCCAAGAAAATTAAATCCTAAATCCTCAGATTGTTCAAACCAAGATCTACTTCATTCAGAACCATGTGAGGACCATTGTGGTTAGATGAAATGAATGGAGTGATCCTCATATGAGGTTTGGCGTCAAATTAGATCTGAATGCTCAAGAGCATCAAATCTGATTTAATGCCTTGATGAGTGGGTGATTAGCATGTAAATTGTGAGGAAATCAGAGAACATGAATAAGGATATGTGGAGGAAGATCGAGGAGTCGAAGTGAATGTGGAAAATCATCTCTCTGATTTGAATTGATCAGAGAGGGCGAAAGCGATCAAAACTAATCTAACTCTAATCCAAACCAATCCATCACTGAATCTGATTTCTAATATACTCCTAGCTAATCTAATTACACTAAGCACTACTCTAAATTACTCTAGAAAGCAAGAAAACTAATCTAAGGGAAGAAGGTGATGTCCATGGTCACCAGCCGACGGCCGATGACGAAGAAAGGGAAGATGACCCTTCAGCTGACGAGGGAGGTGTTTAAGAGTCAGTAGCCGATGGTTGGGGGCGATCGACGGAGGGAGGAGAACCTACTTTGTCACCACAGGTGAAGAATGGGGGTGGAGAGCTAAGGGAGTAGATGAAATTGAACCACTCAACGAAGAGGGAGCTGGTTAGGCATCGCACGAGCTCAATGGTGAGCTTAAGTAGCTGCTAAAGTGGATCAAATCACCGTCATGGTGGATTTAGGAGATTAGGGCATGGGCAGTGGGATGGGCTTGAGAGGGGCGTGAAGGGTTCAAATCAAAATCCCACCATCAGATGGGATCTGAGGCGAGGGGTGATTCCACACACATGAGTGCGCACGAATTCGCACGAATTCGATGAGGCTAGATCGTAGGATCAAAGCGCACGGGAGCAACGACCGTGATTGGTTGAGTTCTTCAGCTGCTACAATAAACACCGACTGCAGTTGTGCTGAGAAATTTACGAAGATGCCCTTTAGGCGAAACGGTAGAGAAATTTCACGCAAGCCCATAAGTGGTAAGGAATTAATATAGAGCGATCCTCGAGTGTTACAATAAGGTCCCTGACAGTTTGCAAATAGGTCCTTAGCAGGTTTTTATGCATGAAATGAGGATGACCTAAGGACCTAAATAAAAGACCATTGATGCAAGGTCTTAATGGTGTTCAAATGCAACCAAGTTTTTATTTAAGCATAATTGAACATTTAGGAAGTTAATTCAACCTGCAATTTAAACTTTTGAACCCAAATGTGTGTTCAATTTGCAATTTAGATCACCATATGACACTTTTGAATAGAATATCTTAATTTGTGACCTAATTTTGTATTTTTAACATTGATTTACTGTTTTAGGTCATTTCCGCTAATTCTCACACTTAACCCTTTTCTTGTGTTAATTATATAGTCTTTAGCCTAGTTTCTAGTTTAACTTGGGCATTTTAACTATGATGAGCCACACCTCATCAAACACCCATACCACCTCCTAAGATACCTAAAGTGACCCTCTCTAAGGGCCATTTGAGTGATTTCCTAAACTATAGGGGCCTTGACATAAACTTTCGTGCACCAAGAAACCCACGTAGGGACCCCATCCGAATTATTTAGCTCATAGAGGGGCTTAACATAAATTTTACACCCCTACTTCTCACCTTTTTGACCCCACGTAAACAACTCTAAGAACCTAGGGCTATTTTCACAATTTTCCCCAACCCCACAAGTTCTAAAACCCTACCCCCTACCCCTTTAAAACCCTTCCCATGCAACCCTCGCTCCTTCCCTACACCACCTTGAGCAACGTGCCCTACCCCTCCTTTTCCCCATTACAAACAGTAAGGGAGAGCGAGAGCAAGAGTGAGAAGGAGAGAGAAAGAGAGAAAGCAAGAAGAAGGTGAGATGTTGTGGGGACGGTAAGCGAGGCAACGCTGCAAGCAATGTGCACGGCTCGCAAGGCAGAGTAGCATGGCAAGCGAGGCTGCTGCAGGAGCTGCGTGTGTGGAGCAAGCGAACCTACGGCCATTAGACATCCGCAACGCCCTGCGAACGGCCGATGGATCCTGCGGACAGTCGAAACGAGCTCTAGACATCCGGAGACGCGTAGGGCACGAGGCGCGGCCTACCTGAGGTGCCTACGACGTGTTCAGCCTCGAAGAGTGAGCTTGTATGGGGAAGCAACACTCACGCAGGGGAGGCTACAAGGGGAAGCATGCGTGCACGACACCTAAGGCATTTTTCGACGTCTAAGGGTGGTACCAGACGTCTGGGTCAAGTCTCAGATGGCTGGGACTGGCAGCAGACAACAGAAGGGGAGCAGGAACTTTAGGTGCGGTTCTGCGTGTGTTTAATATGTCTGGGACTCACTTCAAATGTCTGATAGCAGCAGGGGTGCGCGCCTGCTGTAGAAGGCAGTAGGTCAAGCTAGACCAACCCGCTTGGCCCGGTTCAAGCGAACTAGGAAGGGTTTTTGGGCCGGTTCAAGGCCCAAACGAGGTCGGAATCTCACAATCAAGGTATCATTAGAAAGCTCCTAGAATTTCCTACCTTTTAAAATCTCTTCTACACTATTTTTAGCTATTTTTGCATACTGAAATGTCGGTCAATTTGTTTGATGTCCCGCTTGACCCTTAAATTGGTGTATGCCCTAAGTCCGCGATGCGTACGAGACCTGCGGAGGCAGCGAGATCCGTCGCTCGTGCCCCCATATCTCCCGTACCCTTGGTAGAGTGATCTTCCTCTACTCTTCTTGTTCGATTTGATTAAATGAATGTTCAAAATTAGAGATTTTCATTTGAAACCTAGGTTTGAAACAGAAGTTTGAAGTCATTTATGCCCCGTCTATTTACGGAATTGATGATTGCCACCCTAACCTTATGGGTTTGGTATTAGGTTAGCACTTTAATCCAAAGTTGTTTGCTAAATGTGTATGATATCATAGAGCTTGCTCGTTATGGAATAAACCCTAAGTATATGAATGATGCATGTTTATGGTCGCTGAATCAGTATTTAAGAGTATGTGTTGTAATATAGTCGAAAAGGCGTTCAAAACAAATACAATTTTATTACTCGAATTTGACGTCCGAGATCGAACATAGGGAGAAAATTGGTATTTAGAAACCAAGATCACAATTCAAAATTTAAAAGAATATGCAATATTATTAGTGTCTTAGTGCAAAAATATGGAAGTAAATGTAGAGCACAAAATACTAAAGAACTCAATGTATATGAATTAAACTCAAATTGGAGCCTTAAACAGATGCTACAGGGCCCCTTTTGACTTCTTCTTTTTCTGCTTCTCTTCTCTTCTTCTGATTTTTGCTTTGTGAGCTTTCTTCTCTTTCTGCCGCTTTGTATTTAGCTTTCTCTATCTTTTCCTCCCTTCTTCTTCTTCTTCTTCCTTTATCTTCTGTCTTCTTTAGCTTCTCTGCCTTTCTCTTTTCTCTTCCTTTACCTTTCTCTGCCGACTGCCGCTTCTCTTTCTCTTTGTCTTTGTCTTCCCTTTCCTGACTTCTACCTTCTTAGCTTCTCCTTCTTCTTCCTTCAACTTCTTCCTTCTCTGCTGCAGCCCTTAGCCTCCTCCTTCTCTCCTTCCTGCAGCAAAACCTACCCCCTACCTGCGCGCACTCTCCTCTCTTTATCTCTTAGGTTCCACTCTCCCAGAGCCACAACTGGTTTGGGTAATCGGATTGGGTACATACCTGGGACTAGGCCCACCAGTGTGTGGTGGTGGGCGAGGAGTGCAGTCGGGTCGGGTCAAGCTAGGTCCGCGAGGCGTGAGTGCGGACGAGGCCGGGTCGGTCAGGTGAGAGGGACCTCATCCCGTGATTCGGAGGCGAATAGCTACTGGCAGGAATTCAACTTATGCGACTTCACTCATTTTGCAACCGCCGATGTGGGACTAAACATGCGCCCTTCTTTGCGTGCACCCGCAACAGAGGTGATCCTCCAATTGCAGTAGCTGCTACGGCCTTTGACTCCAATTGATAGCCTGGAGTTGTGCGCAAGGATGTTCCGCGCAACCTGGGACAGAGACCTGGAGCTAGCAAGGCCTGGAGCTTGCTTCAAGCTCTACGCTAATGGCGGAGGACGCCTATACCTAAAATCACCAAGACGGCCTCGCAGCCACGTCAAATCACTCAGGAAGCTTCGCCGAGGCACGGCGAGTGTGCTACAGTGGTTGGCGTGGCGTGGGAACGCCTATGCTAGCATGCCTAGGGCACACTGTGAGCGAAGGTGTGGGTGTGTTCGGTGAGGTGCGTGAGTGAGTGGAGCGGTGATATGAGTGGGGGGAGATGTTCAGTGGTATGAGGGGATGCTTTTGGACTTGTCGGCGAGGGGTGGGATGGTCTGTGGTGGTGGGGCAGTCTCGCCGGAGGTGGTGGCTGGAGGTGAAGGAGATGAGGGTGGTGGAGTGTGGTAGTGGTCGATTTAGGGAAATAAGGAGGGAAGAAGAATGTAGAGGCTGAAGGAGACTTATCTAGGGTGATAGTGGACGAAGGGAGGACGAAGATAGCGTTGGGTGCGTACTGCCGACGCTGGAGACGAAGGTGCTCAGAGAGAGACGGTCGGCAAGGATGAAGGGGAGACAAGGGCGTCGACAGGTGCTGCGCAACGCGGACAAACGCAAGGAAGAAGAACCTGCCACTGGTATTGTGGTTAGGCAACGAGGGAGATCAGGGAAGGTCATCAGAGATTGATGAGCGAATCGGTCGAAGGAGGAGAGAAGAATTTGAGGGGGTTTCCGGTTGATTTCAAGCTTAGAGGAGTCGGTTGGATCTGGAGCTTCTTAAATAGATCTCTAGAGGGGTATTTGTGCTTGGAAGCTTGGTCGCCAGAGATGACAACTTCAAAAGAGACCCAAATCTCTCATGCATTCACATGAGAGATTGGGTAACAATTGGGGCATCAAACTGGGTTCACATTGGAGGGATTTTCTTAGAGAATCTCCCTTCCAATTTTGGAGGGAATTTTCTGAGAAATCAGGGAGAAACCACCTTCTAAAGCTCGTCGGAGTAGGATTCCTCTGCTATAATGGCGGAGGGACCTAATTACGAGAATGATGAAGAAGCTAGGGGCCTTTTGTAAGGTTTTTGAAAGATAGGGGTACAAATGTAATCAGGTTGGACCTATTTGCAAAGTGGGTCAAGATGAGTTCCCCTTAGGTCCAAATTTTGGTACAAACCTAATTTGGACCTAAGAAATCCAATGGTGAAGTTGGATTTTGGGTTTAACAACATTTGACTGGACAATTTAGGGTAAATATCTATCTGAGACCCCATTCTAGGTTAAGATGGATTCCAATGGCCAAATTAAAGGTTCTAAACCCTAGAGAATATTTTTCTATGATTTTTAGAAGGTTTAGGTGAATTTTATCCTGACCAAAATCTTGGTTAATCAAGTGGATCTATTTTAGGGTTTCAAGAAGTCATTTAATTCATAGGGTACACATAAACCCTTTTCTGTCAAATCCAACCCACTTTTTATCTTGTTAAGACCTTTTGACCTTTGTTTAGCCCTTGAGAAAGCCCATTGTTGTCCTGCAATGGTAAAATTGCAGTTTTACCTCTTGTTTCTTGCTTTTCTCTTAGAAAGGTTATTTAGTAAATTAGGACCTCCAGTTGATTATGTAGGAGGTTTTATTCTCTTCATTGGGTCAAAATGAGCTAGTCAGGGCTCATGATGGTGTTCCCATCAATGCATGTTATCCTCAATACATGGATGTTGCTTGATGTAACAAAAATGAGAATGATGCTTGTTTCTCTTAATGGATGGAGCTACCATTGAATGAGCTTGGTAACAATAATAGTTAAGACATATTTGAACACTAAGATGTACTAAAAGAGTAATCTACCTGCTATGGTACGATTGATCCTTGGGCTCTAGTTTGGGGGCAAGTTGGCCCTCGTGTACATATGTACCGAGGAGAGCTATTCACCCCTTGTGTAGGGAGAGAGCTAGCCTTTCCTTAGGTTGGGACCTAGGGTAGGAATGGCCTCCCTACACCGACTCTTGTTAGACCCACGGGGCCAATCATTATAGTCGGGTAAGGGTACGCAGACTGGTAAGGGACGCAACCCCTATTTTGTTATGTGCTATACACTTAGAGCATACCCATTAGCGGAAATGACTGACCGCATGCCAGTGTGGGATAGCTTCTTGCGTATTTATTGCGAGTGACGTAGTCACCACTACGTCACGACTATGACCCCAAGGTGGTAGATCGGGTGTAGGACAAATGCGGGGTGTTCTCCCAGTTAGGAGAGTACCACATGCACGTCCTACATCACGGGAAAAACTACAGCAAGATAGTTCCATTAGGGAACATGTGAACCAAGAGATAATGAGATCCTTTGTTAGAATTTTTAAAACACTAAACAGCTGGTATCTAGAAATGAAAACAAAATATGAAAGTGTGTGAACATTTACAAGTACGTGAAATGTTTACTGTTTTTAAATTTAAATGCATTAGTTAATCTTGCACTTGCCACTTTACTCAGCTTTTGCAGACAACTGCCACTTATGTTCAGGTTAGGGAGGTGAGTAGCCAGTACCACCAACTATAGAGAGTGTTGGGCCTAGTCGAGCCCAACCTTAATCCATTTTCTGTTTCCGCTGTAGTTGGATTTTACTACTACTGTAGTGAGTACTCTTGCTTTAAACTACTAGTTATATTTCTGTTCTTTGCTTTGGTTGTGATGGCTTTGTGGAGAATTTTGCCATTCTCTTGTGATACTGTTTACAGTCTACTCTTCAGTTTTTTGCTTTCATTTAAGTTCTAGCTATGCTACATGTGTGGATTGCTTATTGTGGTGATGTTATTTCTCGTTGGACGACTGAGTCTTGGGTTAGTCAAGACGCCCTGACCTCGGGATCCACGTGGAGCCGGGTTAGGGTCGTAACAAGATGGTATTAGAGCAAGGTTGTCTAGAAAAATAAATCAAACGCCTTGGAAGTAACCACTCGTGTGCACGCAGCTAGGGTAGCCATCACAACGTGTTATCTTGATTTTTTCGCTCTTGAGTCTTGTATTAATCTTGTGTCAATAATGATCTTTGTCTCATTCCGTCTCCCTGTAGGAGATGCTTCGTCATGTAAATCATGGTGTCGGCCGAGGGCGTGGCCATGGGCGTGGTCGTGGGGGTGGACGTGTCGGACCTTAGGCAGGGGTCGCTCCACCCCTCCTTCAGGGCATCCAGGTCCAGGACCTCGCTTAGCTGATCCAGGACATCGTGCAGGAGGAGTTTCAACAGCAGCCACCTCCTCTGCCGCCTCCTCCTGAGGATGTGGAGGGGGAGTCTTTCGTAAGACAGGGGAGTTGCCGCAGTGCCTGACGAGCCGGAGAGGGAGGGGGTGATCCTCCACCACCCCCACCTCCTTCAGACACTACTACAGGAGTCCTCCCTAGCGAGGGATGCAACAGTGCCCCTGTTACGGATTCACCATGAGTCGTTCGCCCAGTTCCGAAGCTGAAGCCCCCCTCCTTCAAGGGGGAGGAGAGCCCATCTGACACTACAGGAAAACTATGGTTTTGTGACAGCTGATTACAATGGTAAATTATTCCATCACAAAAGAATCCATTTTTTGTGACAGTAATAACATATTCTATACAAAACTAAGTCACAATATTTTTAGAGACCTAAAATTATTGTCATAAAAGTAAAACAAAATATCAAGCGGGCACTCTCCCACCAATCCAAAAAAAATACCTCCCTTTACCTTTACCCTTCCCTCCCAAGTCTACAGAAACCCTCATTCATCCCTTTCGTAATCCCCTCACCCACCACTCTCCGATGCCATCAATCGAACGCTACACCCTCTCCCGATGCCCCTCCGCTCCCGACACCTCCACTCCAACGATAAGTTGCAACACCCTTGCGCATGAGGGAGTCGAGGGAGAGGACAGTGAGGACGGGCAGTGCCAGCACACAACAAGCGAGGAGCGGCGGAGGAGGAGAAAGGGCTCTGACGAAAATAGGGTGATGCCACTGCCTAGGGCTTCTGCGCTCTTGAGGCGACGCCACCGCCTCCTCCTTCGCCCATGCTGCTCCCCCTTGTCCTCCTCCGTGTCTAGCTGCAGGACATCTGCACGAGGGCGCACAGGGCTGCACAAATAGAGCGCTCCATTGACATCACGGTCGTGCCTTACCTCCTCAACCTCCTCGCGTTGGGATTAAAAAGGAGTGCCTTCTGATCACATCCATTGCCATCCTTGCACATACATTGCTGCTGCATCTTCTTCACATCGATGCCTACCTCCTTTCTTGCGAGGCTACCTTCGCCCTCCACTCTTTCAACATCTGCAAGGGCCACATCATCAGGCTCCTTCATAACTACCCTGAGTTCACCTTCGCCTCCACTCTTAGCGCTGCCTAAATGCTACCTTGGTTTTGAGGCACTACTGGCTAGGGTAGATGAGGCAACTGTGTCAGAGGTGGAGATCAATCCGTGGGGATCCTGCTCTCATTGGCAACGATGGGGTTGCCCAGGGATGCATAAGAGCCTTGATGAGCGTGGCACAATAGACCGATGGCAAGAACCCTAACCTGGACATGGAAGAAGGGGGATGTGGTGCTATGCGTGTTCCCCATAGTTTTGATCCTTGCTTCTGAGGAAGAGGTATTTGATCTTGTTTGTTGGTTGTTGCAGGTCACGGTTTCTGCTCATGCATGCGCGACCTCTTCGCGCGACCCTTCCGAAAGAAGGGTTACATACCCCTGACGACATACCTGAGGACCTACAAGATCAGGGATTACGTGGACGTCAAGGTAAACGGTGCCATCCACAAGGGGATGCCCCACAAGTTCTACCATGGCCGCACCAGCAGGGTCTAGAACGTCACCAAGTGCACCATCGGCGTCGAGATCAACAAGCAGGTAACAATCCGTCCCTCTCTTCCTTCCCTCTCGACGCCTTTGCCCCCGAGTGGATCGCTTATCAGATGATCCCTTGCTTGTGATCTCATGCCTTTCTTAGGTTCCGATGGCCCTCAAAAGTAGTAAAGTTGGCAACTTTGTTGCAGGTGCTTAAACTAGATGTTTGTTTTGTTTCTAGGTGTTGTTAGTCGCTCTGAAACGGGTTTTAAAATCAATGCATTGCAGTATAGGTAGAATCAACACGAAAAACAAATAGAATTTATAGCTCAAATATCAGAAATGAAGTCCAAGGTCGAACACAGGGAGCAAATAGGAATTCACACACTAATCTCAATAAATATGTAAATGAGCACAAGAATAACTTAGAATTGATAATCAATATAAAGCATGAGTTTAACATATGACAAAAAGAATCTCAAAGCAAAAATAATGGCGATTTAGACCACCAATTATTCAATTTAAGCATATATGCAAATAATGCAATAGTGCTATCAACCATCAAACTTAGGTACTTAGATAACTAGATAAAGCCTCGAATCAGACGTCGGGTCTTTTAATCAGATGGCTTAACTAACAGATGCTACAGTGCTTCCCTAGCACTATTCTTCTTCTTCTTCTTTAGTTTTTCTTCTTCAACTACTCTCTTCTTCCTCTCCTTTGCCTGTTGCTCCTTATTCTTCTTCCCTTCTTCTGCGGCTGTGCCTTCTCTTTTCTTCTTCTCTTCTCTTCTCTATGCACAAGCCTTCTTCTTCTGTTCTTCTCAGGTTCTTCTCCTTTTGTGCCTTCTCTTTTCTTCCTCTCTTCTCTTCTCTCCTTCTCTACTTTCTCTTCACGCACAAGCCATCTTCCTTCTCCTCTTCTTTCTTCTTAGCATAAGGGAAACAATTCCTCCAGCGACTAAGTGTCACAGAGAGCAAAACCCCCTAACCCCCGCTCTCTCTCTCCTATCCTCCTCTTCTCTCTCAAATCAGATGGGTATATGGGTAATCGGTTCAAAGCCCAGACCCGCGTGGCATGGCCGTGGGTGAGGACGTGCGTGGGCACGTGCGAGGGGACCTCACTCCGTGCTACTGAGGCAACAAGGTAGAAGCAAAAATTCAATTCAAGTGCCTTCGCGTGCCCGTCAACATACGAGGTGGGACTATGCCCCTGCCTATTTCTTCGCGTGTAGCCGCAGGTACTCCTTCCTCAATTGGAGCATGAGTACACCCTGGCAGCTTCAGTTGGATGCCTGCAAGGCTTCCTGAAGGTGGTTCGCGGGGCCTGGACGTAATAACAACGAAGAACAAGGCCGGAGGAGGGCTGATTTGGCCGGAGGACGTGGCAGCGATGGCAGAGGTCCAGTCACACTCTGAAACATGAAATAGGGCCTCGCGGCCGCATTAAAATAGCGCAAGCTAATCGCCAGACCACGGTGAGTGTAGTGGCAGTGGTTTTGTAGAGTTTGGTGCATGGAGGAGGTTGGTCGGTGATGGGATAGGTTGGCGAAGGTGGGTTTGTTTGGTGGGGTGTGTGGATGGGCAATAGGGTGGAATAGGATAGGGGTTTATTAGGGTGTGAGCTGGCAGAGCTTGTGGACTAGTTGGCGAGGGGGATGGTTGTGTGTAGCAGGCGGGAACCCTCGTCGGAGTGGTCGCCGGAGATGGAGGAGATGATGGCATTTGGTGTCGTAGGTGGTCGAATTTGGAGAATAAAGAGTAGGAGATAGAGTAGAAGGAGAGAGAATGATGTTAACCTAACTAAAGGATGATGGGGATGAGGAATTGGCATCAGCTTTGATTGGCCGGCATCGGAGATGAAGGTGACTCCGATGGGGGAGACGACGGCGAAGAAAGGGGTCTGGATGCCTTCGCTTTAGCCGGAGAGAGGCAGAGGACGATAAGGAAGAAGACGAGCCACTCGATTTGATCGTCTGAGGGCCGGAAGAACGGGGTTGAGGAGGCTCGCCGGAGCATAGGTCGGAGCCGGCCGTGGGGGAGGAAGAAGAGGGTTTTGTGGCCTTAAACCTAGCTGAAGAGCACGGCTGTGCCCTGGGGATCCTTTTATAGGGTTCATGAGGGGGTTCCAAGCTTGGAAACAAGCTTGGGAACCTTGTAGCTTACGTACAAATAGGATATCCATTCCTTCAAAGTGTTCGCACGAGCTTTTGGGAAAGAGTTGGGATCCAAGGTTGGTCCCAATGGAAAGAGGATTTGCTAAAGAATTTCTGGTTTGATTTTAAGAAGATTTCATCAATCAATCAAGGAGATCTCTCCAAATGAAGCTCGCTGGAGTAGGATTCATGAGCGATAATGGCAGAGGGACTTTTTTGTGAAGACAACAAAGAAGTTGGGGGGCTATTTGTAAGGAATTCAAAAGTTAAGGGTCTAAATGAGATAGAAAGAGTATGACTAGATCAAAATGCAAACTTGGTCAAGATGATCTTAGATTGGGCCCAAATTTTGGTAAAAACCTAATTTGGACCCAAGGAATCCAATGGTGAAGTTAGATTTAGGTTTTGACCTTATTTGACTGGGTAATTTATGCAAAAACCTAAATTAAGGTAAATATCTGTCTAGGACTATTTTGGGTCAAGATGGGTTCTTATGGTCAAATTGAAGGTACCAAATCCTAGAGAATATTTTTATATGAATTTTAAAAGATTTAGGTGAATTTTATTCTGACCAGAAACTCAGTTAATTAAGCAGGTCTGTTTTTAGGGTTTTAGAAGTCATTTAATTCCCAAAACACGTGAAAATCCTTTTCTGTCTATTCTAACCCACTTGTTAGACTTTTAAGACCATTTGACCCTTAATTACCCCCTGGGAAAATCCGTGGTTGTACTGCATTCATGATATGATGGTAAAATTACAGTTTTAACCTCATTTTCTTATCTTTCCCTAAGAATAAATTTGCAATGTCTTAGGGCTCTCTGGCAGTTATGTAGGAGCATTTATTCCTTGATAATGACTAATTGAGCTAGTTATGGCTCATGATGGTGTTCCCATCAGGTGTACGTGTGATGCGCTTGTGGGAATCTTGCACGGATCCCTGCAATGCATTGTTAGTTGCTAGTAGATCCTAAAAATTTACTTCTTTTTTTGTCAAAAAAAATGGTCAGAAATGGAAATAGGGTTCGCCGATCTTCCTAGAGCTACTGCGAGATCTTTAATTAGTGTTGTTGGTTCGTATGCGAAAAAGGACCCCCTTTTGGTGGAGTAGTGAATAGGAGGCGTGTCATGTGGGTGATTAAGTTTGAATGCATTGTTGCAGTTATGGCTTGTCATTGTTATCCTTCTTACTAATGTTATATTTATTGGCCTTGTGATGGTAAGTTGGTGATAGATATCTGTTGCTAAAGACTGTCTACTTAGCTTCTTCGTGTCTTTGAAGATGGATGCTGCTTCTGGATTTGACATTTGAATTTGGTAAAAAGATGGATTGAAAGGATTTGGAGGGAGATGGATTCTTATGATTTGAAGGGAGAGAGATGCTGACGAAGGACAATGGGAAGGGAATGGAGTGGGAAATTTGTCAGGGCCTGAAGAACTAATCTGCCTATCTACTAGTATTATCTCTTTTTGAGTTACTTTGTTACTTTCGAATTGATAGTGTTGCATTATAGTGTTGAGATCTGTGGATGGTTGGGCTATATGGAATTGCTTGTTTATCGTTACTCAACGTGCTTAGGTTCTTCCTCTTACATTTGTAGACAAAGACTCTTTTGTCAGATGTGAATTAAGTTGTCCTCTTATCTAAGTGATGCCTAATATAAGTTCTTGAAGAATTTCATTGGTGATATACGAATCACTGATTTCGATCTCCTATCAGAATATGTATTTGATTAGGAAAATCACCCAACTTTTGTGTTCTATTTTAATTCTTTCTCTATTGTTGACTCAGAATCTTGCTTTCTGAATGCATAGGTGCATTTATGATGGCCAATGCCATGTTGTTTGTTTACCTCTATACAAGCAAGAGTAACCTGTCATTCTTTCACTTTGACTTCCAAGAAGATTGATAATCTATTTATGTTTCTCCTCGTGCAAAGTAAATACCTGTCTTGTTTCTATTTCAATGTCACAACTTCCCCTTGCATCAAAACAAATATCCAGTAAGAACTTAGTTCTTAACTGTTCATATCTTTACTTAGTAGCATTGTTCAATGTCACAACTTCCCCTTTCATCAAAACAAATATCCAGTAAGAACTTAGTTCTTAACTGTTCACATCTTTACTTAGTAGCATTGTTTGCATTGAGGTATCCATAGCTGTTACAAGCGTCATCACAAAAAGCAAGGTTGTTATGGAACAATATGTATTTTGTAGAAAAGAAGGTGAAGAACAGAAAAGCATTTTCCATTCACGAGATTGTTGTTTATTGACCAATTTGGTGGGAAGAAAAGCTCAATTCATTTTTCAAATCTCACAATTTTCAAAGCTTTTTTTTTTCATTCATGCAATTATTGCTTATGGATTTGCTAATGAGAGTGTTATTTTCTTTACGTATTTACACTTGTCAGGTTGTTTCACATCCTCCCACGTGTATGCATGTAGAAGAACTTTTCCTTTTCTAGATGTGCTTTAGAAACTTTTTGGTAGGTGCTTTGGAAATTGGTATGGAATTTGAATCACACGCTTTCCTTTTTGTTATCTACAGTTTGAAAAGAAGGGCTTTAAAAATGTTGTTAATTGCAATCTGAAATTTTTCTTAAAGATCAACATGTTATCAAATACTTTCCTTTAATTGTATGTTTTGCTCACATGTTGCTATTATTCGTGAATCTTTTTTTTAAAAAAAAAAAGAAAGGAGAGCTAACGAATCACCGATAGCTGTCCATGAGAGCTTTTATTCATGAATCTTTGTTGTAGTATCCTTAGTTTTGTTGGATTTCTTTAGTTAAGGTTTTTGGCCAAATGTTTTGATTCATGCTCATGTTTTTTAGTTTTAGCTGTCAGTCATATACCATAGCTCGAGCCTTAGTAATGGAGACTTGCTTTGATTCAAAAAAAAAAAAAAACTTTCCAATTTCTTCTAGGTGCTTAGGTAAACTTAGGTGTTGATCCAACTGTGATACATACAAAACTGAAAGAGGCCCTTCTACATGCACTAGAAAAGCAACGAGTAAAGAGTCTATCTTGTTTTCTTGGGCCTTTTTTTTTACTTTTGATTAGGAGTTCATTTTCCTATTTGGTATATGAGTCATGGACTTTGATTTTGTTGTGCTATAGAATATGTGGCCTACCATTGTTGACCATATTCTCAGTATGTTCATGACAATATGACCCTGTTATTGTTCACACTTCATTTGTAGGACTTTCAGGGACTCTTAATACACCAATTAAGGTAATCTTGGTTAGTTTTTAGTTTTTAGTTTTTACAGAAGATTGTATGGAATCATAGCTGAGATTATACCATCTAAAGTGCATACATGTCAAGAATATGGCATAAAAAATCAAAGCACTAGAATGGCTGGAGAATGGCAGCCTGATTGGGATTAATTACTTGGATTGCTCAAAATAGGGATAACTGGTTTAAGTAATCATAGCCATGAGTTTCTGGTGGAAAACATGAATATATTACTAACATTCAAAACCAGCATGCCCATTGATTCTTTCATCCTATAACTTTGTAATTAACCTCATATCATTTTTTGACTATAGATTATAGCTACTTTTGCATTCTCTCTAGCGTGCACTAATGAATCATTGCTCATCCTTTCTAATTTGGTCAAAATCTTAATTTTTCCTTAACACTTTTGATTTCAGTTACTTCTATTGCATTCTCATTAGACCAAAGCCTTTATCTATGTTTGATAAAGAAAGAACCTAATAGGTTCTCGAGGAACTAGACATCAATGCTATACAGGTATACCTTTTGATTTTTTTGCTTGCTTCCTTAGAGGGTGATTGATGTTTGTTAATGGCTTGCTTTTTTCAAGGATGATTAATGTTTGTTATTGACATGGACCCAACAAAGATAGGAATACGAATCCCACACACGTGGATGTGTATACATCCCTTTTAGATTGCTTTCCTCTACTCCTGCTTGCCCAAACACGGTAGCAATGGATTACTACCTTTTTAGTTTAATTCCACAGGCACCACCATCACGGGAGATGGCAAGCTCGCTTCAAGAGGGTTGCTAGCAACAAGGACCAACAACACGAATGAGTTTAAGGATGAAGATGAAGATTAGTTTTTAGATTAGTTTACATTATGGATGAGATGTATTTATCTATTGTATGATGTGTGCACTTTTTTCTTGTAAGAACTTGAATATTTTGAATTAAGAATGAATGAAGTGTATTTTTTATCACTTATGTGTGTGAATATATTCTTTTGTTATGTGTGAATATTGCTATAACGAGTGTTGTTAACATTATAGGTACAATAATAATGACAAGAAAATCTAATTATAACAGGTATTATGATTGTTGTAATGCTATATCATTGTAATTAAAAATAGGTAAATAGAAATCTTTTGTGACGGTTAATGAAGGATTTTGCGACGGTATACAT
Organism: Thalassia testudinum; assembly: GCA_037157565.1. Lineage (NCBI taxonomy): Eukaryota > Viridiplantae > Streptophyta > Magnoliopsida > Alismatales > Hydrocharitaceae > Thalassia > Thalassia testudinum. The sequence goes on along the minus strand of JAZHRO010000067.1, from coordinate 13,543,988 downwards.
ATTTGTGACAGTTTTTATACGTCGTAAATTTTAGCGTTAAATTAATTGTGTGAAATGGCATCAAAAAAAAATTGAGATAGGAAATTACTGTCGCAAATTTGCAATGGTTATTAATCGTCACGTAAGATCTTTCGTGATGGTTGTTAACCGTCACAAATGTTCTAACATTTGTGACGGTAAAATTTTTTGGGATGCCACTTTTTGTGACAGTTTTAAAGTTAACATCTCAAAAAAGCTTTTACGATGGTAGTGGATGTTTTTGTGACAGTAATTTCTTGTCACAATTGAGATATTTTCCTGTAGTGTGAGGTAGAGAATTGGTTGAAGCAAATGGAGAAGATCTTTGACACGCTCCACCTTCCTGCAGAGTGCCGTGTGGCCTTTGCCACATACCAGTTGGAGAGTGCCGCCCACAGGTGGTGGCAGGCAGTTTGGGGTCAGAAGATGGGAGAGCCATCCTTGGACCAGTTCGCGGCTCTTTTCTACGAGCATTATTTCCCACAAACGTTGCAAGACCAGAGGAGGCGAGAGTTCCACACTCTCCATAAGGGGGCAATGACAATTAGCGCATATTGCACACGATTCCTGAACCTATCACGCTTCGCTCCGTCTGCTGCAACTATAGAGGAATAGCGTCTATGGAGGTTCACTGAGGGTCTCCGGCCTGCTATACGAAGGTATGTGAAGCCCCTGAAGCTACCTACTTTCTCCCGCGTGGTCGAGGTAGCGATGACCTACGAGGATACCAACCCAACTGTATGAGACACCGACGGGGGAGGTCAGAAGAGGTCCTACCAGCCTGAGCACTCCTAGGGCCATCAGGAGAGGAGGCACACGGCACCCCCAGGGGAGGCATCCAGCTCTGTGGGGCCACCAGTGACCTTTGGAGGCCCCAAACAGGGGCCAGCTGCCTGCACCAGACCCCTACCCAGCTTCCAACAGGGACAAACTGAGGGAGGAGGTCATGCCCCTCTCTGCTACCAGTGTGGCCAGTCGAGCCACATGAGGAGGGACTGCCTGTCTAGGGCAGGAGCATACCAGATGCTCCCTGCACAGAGCGCAGGAGGCCGATCTAGTAGCCGTGGTTACCAGGCTCAAAGAGGAGGACAGCAGTCACAAGGTGGGTACCGGCCAACCGTTACTCGCCCGACCCATAGCGTGGCTACCTCTTCTACACCTAGGGCTGAGGGACGTGTCAACGCCCTGACTCACAGAGATGCCAAAGCTTCAGGTTCTATTGTGGCAAGTATGGTTATAGTTTCTAGAAGATTAGTTTACATGCTTTTTTATTCTGGTGCCACACACTCTTTTGTCTCCACAAATTTTGCCATCAGTTTAGGGTCGAACATTACACTACTAGAGGATCCATTTTTGATTAGAGGGTCGGGGGGACAGCTGTTTGTCGCAGAGGAGGTCTTTATCAACTGTGAGGTCATGATAGGGGACGTAGCCTCCCTGCTAATCTGATTGTAATTCAGATGGAGGATTTCAACGTGATTTTGGGGATGGATTGGCTATCTTCCTATCACACCATGGTGGACTATTTTGGGAGGATGATTGTCTTTTCCATTCCTGAATTGCCTCCTTTTGAGTTCCATGGCCCGCTAGTGGATGGAGGATTTAGATGCATTTCCACGCTTCGAGCAGCAAAGCTACTGAGCCAGGGGTGTGAGGGCTTTTTGGCTTGTGTTGTGGCAGAGCCTAGCCCAGCAGTAGACCTATGGAGTGTTCCGGTAGTCTGTGAGTACCCCGATGTTTTCCCCGAGAAGTTACCAAGACTACCACCTGAGCGTGAGATCGAGTTTGAGATTTCGTTGGTACCGAGGACCAGCCCCATCTCTACTGCACTGTTCAGGATGGAACCACTTGAGCTACGAGAGCTCAAGTCCCAACTGCAGGACTTGTTGGAGAAGGGCATTGTGAGGCCCAGTGCATCCCCTTGGGGGGGCCCTATTTTATTTGTGAAGAAAGATGGCACCCTTTGACTTTGTGTAGATTACAGGCAGTTGAACCAGGTCACCATCAAGAACAAATATCTGTTGCCCTACATTGATGACCTATTTGACCAGCTGAGAGATGCCACAGTATTCTCCAAGATAGACTTGCGGTCGAGTTACCACAAGTTGAGGATCAGGGAGACAGACGTCTCCAAGACAGCTTTTCGGACGCGGTATAGACACTACGAGTTTTTAGTCATGTCGTTTGGGCTGACCAATGCCTCCGCTGCCTTCATAGATTTGATGAACCGTATTTTCAAACCCTACCTAGACCAATTTGTGGTGGTTTTTATCGATGACATGCTTGTGTACTCCCGAGATCAATTCCAGCATGAGCAGCACTTACGCATGGTTCTAGACACTTTGAGACGACGTAGCCTATATGCCAAGTACAGCAAGTGTAAGTTTTGGCTGAGGCAAGTTACTTTCTTGGGCATTGGTCTCAGGAAATGGAATAGCTGTGGATCCGACCAAGTTTGAGGTCGTGCTCAGGTAGGAGAGGCCACGCACAGTGATAGAGATACAGAGTTTCTTAGGGTTAGTAGGCTACTACCGGCGATTTATCAGAGGTTTCTCCTAGATTGCGCGTCCAATGACACAGTTGACTAGGAAGGACGTGCCTTTCACTTGAATAGACGAGTATGAGGTGTGTTTTCAGGAGTTGAAGGGGAAGCTGACTTCATCTCATGTGCTCACCATTCCAAATAGCAGTGGTAGGTTTGTGGTTTACATTGATGCTTTGTTACAGGGGTTGGGTGGTGTGCTCATGCAGCGGGGCTGCATTGTCACTTATGAATCACAACAACTAAAGCCCCTTGAGCATAATTACCCCACTCACGATTGGAGCTGGTAGCTGTCGTCTTCGCATTGAAGATGTGGAGGCATTACCTATACGCTGAGACCTTTGAGATCTTCGCGGATCATAAGAGATTTAAGTACCTATTTGATCAGAAGGTGCTCAACATGAGACAGAGGCGTTGGTTAGAACTCCAGAAGGACTATAACTGCAGCATCTCTTACCATCCGAGGAAGGCCAACATAGTGGCTGACGCCTTAAGCTGGAAGGTGTCCGCCCACTTGGCTAGCTTACAGGCACGGAGTTGGCGGCTCATGCAGGAGGTGGGCAGTTGGCGACCTCAAGAGCCACGTGGACACTGTAGGGCAGTGACAGTGATGAGACAGGCACTACCTGACCTCATAAACTGCATCATTATAGGACAGATGGCTAATCCGTATTTGCAGACATTGCGAGACAGGGTATTAACAGGAGATCCAGGAGATTTAACTTTCACTGATGAGATCTTACGTATAAGGGGCGGTTGTGCATCCCTAGAGATGAGGAGTTGTTGAGAAAACTTTTGGTTGAGGCACACGAGTCCAGGTTTACAACACATCCCAGGAACACTAAGATGTACCATGATTTGCGACATGACTTCTGGTGGAAGGGGATGAAGTGGGATGTTGGAGAGTTTGTGCAGCAGTGTTTGGTTTACCAGTAGGTGAAAGCCGAGCACCAGAGGCCTGCAAGACCGTTACAACCACTTCCTATGCCAAAGTGGAAGTGGAAGAGTGTCACTATGGATCTGGTAGTGGGGTTACCAATTACACAGCGGGGACATGATGCTATTTGGGTTATAGTGGATAGGTTGACGAAGACGGCCCGATTTTTACCAATCCAAGTCACCTTTGGACCAGCACAGTTAGCAAAGCCCTACATCAGGGATGTGGTGCATCTTCACGGAGTTCCCCATGAGATCATATCCGAAGTAGATACCCGTTTCACTTCCTAGTTTTGGGCAGAGTTCCAGCAAGCTTTGGGGACTCACTTGAGGTTTAGCACTGCCTACCATCCCCAAACCAACAGACAGTCGGAGTGCACCATCCAAACACTTAAGGACCTTCTGTGCTCCTGTGTACTAGACTAGAGAGTCTCCTGGGAGGAGCATTTGCCCCTGGCAAAGTTTGCATACAACAACAGGTATCATTCGAGTATTGGCAGGGCACCTTATGAGGCACTATATGGGTGGAAGTGTATGGCTCCCCTGTATTCAGTCGAGGTTGAGACCAAGTGGGAGGTTGGTCCTAAGTTGATCCGCCAGAGTCAGGAGGTGATAGAGCATATTCATAGGCAACTCCGTACCGTCAAGAGCAAGCAGAAGAATTACGCTGACAAAAAGCATCGGGAGGTACAGTTTAAGATTGGAGATCATGTCTTCCTCCGTGTTTCACCCATGAAAGGCTTACAATAGTTTGGGGTAAAAGGAAAGCTCGCGTTGAGATTTGTGGGACCTTTGAGGTCATGGAGTGGGTGGGACCCATTGCTTACCGACTTGCCCTTCTACCCTAGCTGTCAGGTATGCACGACGTGTTCTATGTGTCTAACCTCAGAAGATACATTGCCGATCCCAGCCACATTTTTAGCCATGAGAGGTCGAGGTGGGAGATGACATGACCTACCCAGAGAGGCCTGTACAGATATTAGATAAAGCTGTCAAGACCTTAAGACGGAAGGAGGTGCCACTAGTAAACGTTCTGTGGAGGAGCCAATGGCACAAGGAGGTGACTTGGGAGCCTAAGGCAGCAGTGTAGGATCGGTACTCGGAACTCTTTGAGGGTGCGTACTTCTTAGCCGACTTTGATTCTCTTTAAGTTTGTTATGTGCTCCTTTTTACCTCTTTTTCATCCTAGTTCTAGCTTAAGCTTTGAGGATGAAACTTCCTTTAAGTTTGATATGTTGAAATACCCCTCTCTAAGGGCCATTTGGGTGATTTCCTGAACTATAGGAGCCTTGACGTAAAATTTCATGCACCAGAAAACCCACGTAGGGACCCCATCCAAGTTAATTGCCTCGTAGAGGAGCTTAACGTAAATTTTACACCCCTACTTCTCACCTTTTTGGCCCCACGTAAACAATTCTAAGAACCTAGGGTAGTTTTCACAATTTTCCCCAACCCCATGAGCCCTAAAACCCTACTCGCTACCCCTTTAAAACCCCTCCCACACAACCCCTGCTCCTTCTCCACACCACCTCGAGCGACACGCCCTACCCCCCCTTTTCCCCATTGCAAACAGTTAGTGAGGATGAGGGAGAGGGACGAGAGGGAGAGGGAGAAAGAGAGAGAGAGCAAGGCGAAGGCGGGTTAATGCAGCACAACAAGCGAGGTCGCGCTGCAAGCAACGCGCATGGCTCGCGAGGCAGAGTGGCATGGCAAGCGAGGTCGTTGCAAGCACAGCGCATGTGGAGCAGGCGAACCTCCGGCAATCAGACATCCGCAACGCCTTGCGAATGGCCAGAATGAGCTCTGAACATCCGGAGACGCATGGGGCACGAGGCGCAGCCTGCCCAAGGTACCTGCGGTGTGTTCGGGCTTGAAGCGCGAGCTTGTGTAGGGAAGCAATGCTCCCAGAGGGGAGGCTGCAAGGGGAAGCATGCGCGCACGGCACCCGAGGCATTTTTGGATGTCTGAGGGTGATACTAGACATCTAGGTAAAGTCTCAGACGGCTGGGACTGGCAGCAGATGACAAAAGGGGGAGTAGGAACTTTAGGTGGGGTTCTGCATGCATTTAAGACATCTGGGACTCACTCCAGACATTTGATAGCAGCAGGGGGTGCGCGCCAGTTGCAGAAGGCGGTTGGTCTAGCCAAACCACTTTGGGCCGGTTCAGGGCCCAAATGAGGTCGGAATCACGCAATCAAGGTATCGTTGGAAAGCTCCTGGAATTTCCTACCTTTTAAAATCTTTTCTACACTATTTTGAGCTATTTTTGTATACTGAAATGTCGGTCAATGTGTTTGATGTCTCGTTTGACCCTTAAATTGGTGTAGGCCCCAAGTTCGCGATGCGTATGGGACCTGCGAAGGCGTCAGGATCCCCTGCTCGTGCCCCCATATCTCCCGTACTCCTTGGTAGAGTGGTCTTCCTCTACTCTTCTTCTTCGGTTTGATTAAATGAATGTTAAAAATTAGAGATTTTCGTTTGAAACCTAGGTTTGAAACACAAGTTTGAAGTCATTTATGCCCCGTCTATTTATGAAATTGATGACTGCCACCCTAAACTTATGGGTTTGGTATTAAGTTAACACTTTAATCCAGGGTTGTTTGCTAAATGTGTATGATATCATAAAGCTTGCTCATTATAGAATAAACCCTAAGTATATGAATGTTGCATGTTATCCTCAATACATGGATCTTGCTTGATGTAACAAAAATGAGAATGATGCTTGTTTCTCTTAATGTATAGAACTACCATTGAATGAGCTTGGTAACAATAATAGTTAAGATATATTTGAACACTAAGGTGTACTAAAAGAGTAATCTACCTGCTATGGTACGATTGATCCTTGGGCTCTAATTTTGAGGCAAGCTGGCCCTCTTGTACGTACATACCAAGGAGAGCTATTCACCCCCTGTGTAGGGAGAGAGCTAGCCTTTCCTTGGGTTGGGACCCAGGGTAGGAATGGCCTCCCTACACCAACTCCTGTTAGGCCCACTAGGCCAACCGGAATAGTCGGGTGAGGGTATGCAACTGATGAGGGGCGCGACCCCTATTCTATTCTATGATGTATGACTTAGAGCATACCGGTTAGCAGAAATAATTGATTGCGTGCCAATGTGAGATAGCTTCCCGCGCATTTATCGCTCGTGTTATAGTCACCGCTACATCACAACCAAGACCCCAAGGTGGTAGACCGGGTGTAGGACAAACGCGAGGTGTTCTCCCGGCCAAGAGAATACCATGTGCACTTCCTGCATCGTGGGGAAAACTGCAGCAAGATCATTCTGTTAGGGAATATGTGAACCAAGAGATAATGTGACCCTTTGTTAGAATTTTTAAAACATTAAACAGCTGGTATCTAGAAATGAAAACAAAATATGAAAGTGTGTGAACATTTACAATACCTGAATGGTTTACTATTGAAGTGTTTACTATTTTTAAATTTAAATGCATTAGCTAATCTTGCACTTGCCACTTTACTTAGCTTTTGCTAACAACTGCCACTTATGTTCAGGTCAGGGAGGCGAGCAGCCAGTACCACCGGCTGCAGAGGGTGCTGGGCCTAGTCGAGCCCAAGCTTAGTCTGTTTTCTGTTTCCGCTGTAGTTGGATTTTACTACTGCTGTAGTGAGTACTCTTGCTTGGAACTACAAGTTACGTTTCTGTTCATCGCTTTGGTTGTGATGGCTATGTGGAGAATCTTGTCATTCTCTTCTGATACTCTTTATAGTCTACTCTTCAGTTTTCTGCTTTCATTTAAGTTCTAGCTATGTTACATGTGTGGATTGCTTGCAGTGGTAATGTTATTTCTCATTGGACGACTGGATCTTGAGTTAGTCAAGGCGCCCTGACTCCAGGATCCACGTGAAGTCGGGTTAGGGTCGTAACAATACCTGCCCAACATAAGCTTCATCCTCGCCAACAAGTCGACTACCATGCTCTAGCTAGCTTACAACGCAATACAAGTCATCCTCTTCCTGAGGCCTTATTGGTGCTTACAACACAAGAAATAGAACCAACTTCTCATACTTAGGCATATAAAGATCCGAATTGGCGAAGTGTAATGGCTATAGAATACAATGCATTACTAGCTAACCATTTGTGGACATTAGTGCCTCGAATAGCAGATATGAATGTCATTGGCTGCAAGTGGATTTTTCATCTTAAACTTAAACCAGATGGAAAAATCGATACATACAAAGCTTACCTAGTTGCAAAAGATTACAATCAATGAGAAGGCATTGACTACAATGATACATTTAGTCCCATTATTAAACTGCCACCATTTACACAGTCTTATCTATTGCTATTTCCAAACAGTGGGACATTCGTCAAATTGATGTCAGCAATGCATTCCTGAATGGACATCTTCAAGAAACTATTTATATGGCCCAACCACCTGAATTCCTTGATATTGATAAACCTAATCATGTCTGCAAATGACAAAGTTCTTTATATGGTCTTAAACAATCCCCTCGTGCCTGGTTAAGTCGTCTCAATGGCTTTCTCGAACAATTGGGATTTCATTCGTCCAAAACTGATACATCAATATTTGCCTGGTCTCCCAAAAGTGAAATCTTATATGTGCTCATTTTTATTGATGACATATTAATTACTGGAAATCTATCATCAAAGGTATCTTGGCTTATTGACCAACTCACTTTCGAATTTCATATTAGAGATTTGGGATCTCTCCACTACTTTCTTGGAATTAAAGTTCTTAAGAAGGACAGTGGTCTTCTTTGTCAAAAGAAATATATTCTTGATCTTTTACACAAGACAAATATGCTCAACTGCAAGCCAATAAAAACACCAATGGCTACCTATTCCAAGTTAACATCCATCAGTGATAACTTCAATAATCCCACTTTGTATCATCAGGTAACCGGCGCTCTACAATACCTCCTGCTAACTTGGCCAAATATATCCTTTGCAGTTAACAAAGCATACCAATTTATGAATAATCCCAAAAATGAACATTGGGAACTTGTTTAAAGAATACTCTAGTATCTTAAAGGAACTATAGCTCTCAAACTTCACATAAGACCACACACTTCTTGTCTTCTTTGAGCCTATTCTGATGCAATTGGGCAGGCTACACAAACGATCGCTACTGCTCAGGTGGATACCTTATTTTCATGGAACATAATTTGATTGCGTGATCTTCCAAGAAACAACCAATAGTATCTTGTTCTTTGACCAAGTTAGAATATAAGGCACTTGCTAACGCCACAACAAAATTAATATGGTTGCAGTCACTACTAAAAGAATTATGTGTTACCACATCTGCATTACCTATTCTCTAGTGTGACAATATTGGTGCCGCTTATTTATTTGCAAACCCGATTTTCCATGCTCACACCAAACACATCGAAGTTGATTATCACTTTATCCATGAGCAAGTTGCAAGCCGTTTATTACAAGTCAAGTTTCTATCCACAAAAGATCAAATTGCCGACATTATGACCAAGCCTCTTCTAACAACGTCATTTGATTCAACACGAAGAAAGCTTGGACTTCAACAATCGGGCATCACGTAGTTCTGCCGATTGCGGGGGGATATTAACAAATAGCAACAAACATGTTCAGCCAAGCAAGTCAAAACCATTTCAAATTGTAACAAACACAACCAAGTTTGAGTCTACCTCTTGTAACAAACTTAGGTATAACAAATCTAAGTATCTCATATTACATCTATAACAGCCACGATGTACATTTCTCTATAAATAAACACGAGTAGCAAACACTCAAATTTGAGCCGAAAAACCTATCTTAACTGTGGGTAGTCAAAAAATAAATTTTGCAGTGATTCCATAGTATGATCACATTATATGAAACCTTGGTTATCTATTCCAAGTCTTCTTGGTAGGATGTCTGCAACTGGCAAACCCTTCATGAAAATTTTCCAAAGGAAAATTTTAGTATGGAGTGCTAAACTGTATTCACTAAACATTGTCCTAACCAAACGAATATTATCTTTAATGATGGTAGAAATAGATGCCATAAACTCTGAAACAATCTGATACATAGAGGAGATACTAAAATGACCTTTCATGTGATGTACCCATATGAGATCATCATCTTCATTTTGATGCACCTACATTTGGTGACTTTTGCATCAACATCAAGGTCAAAGATCTTCCTAATAAGGTCTTCATTCCAACCACCATCTTCTTGAAGAAGGTTAAATTTTTGTTTCTTTTTTTTTTCTTTTAAGTTTTAAAAATATCATTGCATTAGTAATCACATGCTAAGTTCATTACATCAAGGAATGAAAGCAATGAAGGAAAAATACATTGAAGGAAATGAAAGAAACAATAAAAAGACAAGTAGAGAGGCGCATAGAGAATGGAGAAATTCTCGTAGGAGAGATGGCACGGATCTAGTAGGTTGACCCCGAAGACAAAGCCCGAAGGAGAATCAGAGTTGATGGAGACAAAAGCAAAGACGCCACCAAAAGGAGCACCACACCAAAGATGGCACGGTGTTACCTTAGTCCTAAGGAAGACCCCACGACCAAGGTGAAGGAGAAGCTTTTAATGGAGAGGTAGAGATGGAGGAATGTAATGGAAGGGAAGAAGAAACTAAATGGCTGCCCATGTAATATTTATAGAAGGGAAGGCTTATGATCGGTGGAAATTAAGAGCATTGGATTAAAGAGTTTGGATGGCTAGGATGGAATTCAGAGGAGGGGACGACCATGATGGAGTCGAGTAGGTGGCATGGGATTAGGTCTCATATGATAGAGGGTTAGGATTGATTGAATTTAAAATAGAAAGCTTGGATGAGGGCTTAAGGGATAACTAGGGGTGGCACCATTTTTGTTGGTAGGTGAAGTTTAAAATAGGCCATAGGATGGAGGGTGGAGATGGGATACTATGTGGCCAGCCATGGAGATGGATGGTGGGTTTGCTTGGGTTTGGTTGCACCTATGTAGGAGGGCTTTTAGGATAGGGTTGGTTGAATAGGATTTGAATTTGAATTTAAATTGAGGCTTCGGTTACGACAAGGGTTAGGCATGGGCTTAGGGTTAGGTGCAGACAAGGCTAGGCATGGGGTTTTGTCTAGAGCTAGGGTTGTGGGTGGCCTCCTCTTGTCCTTGGGATGCTTGGCTTAACCCCTTATTCAGCTCCTGGCTCAACTACTCCTGCATATATACAAAATTACAATAAATTAGTCTCAAGCAACTTTTTCCTAATTTCTTGCTTCATGCATGCATTGAACCTAATATGCAACTATGTATAATGCACCTAGCTATGAGATTGAAATGACCCATGGACCACTTTGCAATTTTCTAAACTATAGGGGATTGACTGCAATTTCTACGTGTTAATGTTAATGTCTAATAGTCCCGAGAGTTATTCCTAAACTCTGGGGTCTTGTTTGTAAATTCTGCGCACAAAGAGCACTTACGTTGGGACCTTTGTTTCTTTTTACCTCCTAACGTTTTATTTTAGAGACTTTACATGAAAAATAAAATCATTGGGGTAAAAATCTGCAAAACACCCAAACCCACCCAAAACCCCTAAAACCCTACCCTAACCCCCTTAGATACCCCACCCCCCCTCGACCCTCGCACCATCCACCCCTCTATTCGGCAGTGGTGGATCAGAACTCGATGGTCTCCGGTGCCGTGCAGGGCAGCTACGGTGAGGACCACGCCAACGTGGATCAGCTCGTGACGCCATGGGTGATATCTATAGCAAGGTACGATGGGAACCCAATTCAGGTTTTGATAGTTTACAACGTTGGGTTTGCTTCGGATGGAAGGATTGGTTTGCTGGTGTTGTTGGATTTCTAGTGGAGGAAATTGAGAAAAAGGGGCTGCTTCAATTTCTTTTTTGTCATCTGATTTGGTGTGGTTAGATGGGTGATAGATGTTTGGCATGAACGATGGTTTGCTTCTTTTTTTTTGTGAATTTAGTATTCTGTGATTTTGTTTTTGTTGTTGGTATTTGTTTCTCACATTTGCAGTTGAAAATATCATCAGTAATGTAGACCATTTTCTGATGACAAGTTTCTTACCTCTTCGATTTTTAGACCTTGAAGATGAGATTGATGCCTGGCCTTTTGTCTATGGTCTTTGCTAATGAGTTTCTCACTTGGCCATTTGGGTTTGGCCAATTACACAGGAGCTGAGATATTTTCTTTCAAAAGTTGAGAGAGAGCTTTTATGATTAGGAACATTGCAAAAGTACAACTCATTGTAGTTCTCTATTTGTTTTAAGTTTTTGTTATTTGTTTGTTTCTTCTAGTCAAATACTTGTTGATCAGAGTTGCTTCCAGGATCGATGCAAGTGCTCGACAAAGACCCCACACGATAGGCTTTGAGTCCGAGACGCATGTGGGACCTACGGGGACATTTGGATCGGTTCCTCATGCCCCCATATCTCCCACACACCTAAGTAGAGTGGTTTTCCCTTACCTTGTGTTCCTATGGGAATGAGTAAATGCTATAAGTTAAACAAAATAATTAGCTATCTAATCATGAGATGTTAGTTCAGAGTTGGAATGTTGTTTTTATCTAATGAGGGGATACATGCATGCCCTGAAATTTCAAATAATGTACCTTACAAGTGTTATACATGTGACTAATGTATGGAGTATGTGCCGAAAACATAAACACTAAATATGCAAATCGATGCTCGTTACTTAATGCATGTATCTTTTTGCTTCGTAGAATTATACTTTTACACAAATTGTGCATGTATGAAGTTATGGTTTCTTTTTTAATACTAATAAAGATCTAACTAATGGTGACTCGTGAATTACCGAAGTTAACGACAACGAGAATGTTAGAAATAAATTAGGGGGTCTCTCTCGAACCCTAATGTAAAGTGAAGACATCCCAAATTGTGGAATGAACATGGAATGGTGGAGCTGAGACGGGCCACATTGAGTATAGTTGTGGGAGTCAGTTGGCCCTTGTGTACGCACGTACCGAGGAGAGCTAATCATCCCTTTATGTAGAGGGTGGGCTGGCCCTCAGGTACACATGTACCAAGAAGAGCAAATCACCCCTTGTGTAGGAAGAGAGTCAGCCTTCCCTCGGGTGGGGACCCAGGGTTGGAATGACCTTCCTACACCAACTCCTTTTAGGCCCACAAGGCCAACCAAGATAGTCAGGTGAGGGTACGCAAACTGGTGAGGGGCACAGCTCCTTTTCTGTTCTGTGTTGTACGACTTAAAGTGTACCTGTTAGCGGAAACGACTGACCGCGTACCAGTGTGGGGTAACCCCTTCTGTGTTTATCTTGCGTGCCGTAGTCACCGCTACGTCATGATTATGACCTCGAGGTGGTAGGCCGGGTGTAGGACAAATGTGGGGTGTTCTCTTGGCCAATAGAGCACCACGTGCACGTTCTACATCATGGGAAAACTGCAGCAAGATCGTTTCATTAGGGAACATGTGAACCAAGAGATAATGGGACCCTTTGTTAGAATAACTGAAATCACAAAACAACTAATACCTAGAAATAGAAATAGAACATGAAAATGTTTAAAATGTTTATTGCTGACTGACATGTTTACTGCTTTTCTTTTTAGTTAAATTGTATTAGTTGAATGTACACTTGCCACTCTACTCAGCTTTTGCTGACGTTTACCACTTGTGTCCAGAACAAGGAGGTGGGTAGCCAGTTCCACCGGCTACAAATGGGGCTGGGCCTAGCTGAGCCATTGTTCCTTTTCCCTTCTACTGTAGTTTGACTCTCCCTTTGTTGTCGTAAGTATTTATTTTAGAACTAGTAGTTCAGTTTCCATCTTTTTATTATGGTTGTGATGGCTATGATGTAAATTTTACTATTCTCTCGTGGTGTTGTTTCCAGTTACAACCTACCTTACAGCTTTTTTGTCATTTCATTATGTTTCTAGCTATGGCAAATGGGTGGAAAACATTTGGTTTCGGTTTATTTCTCGAATGATCAGGTCTTGGGGTAGGTGATGCGAACCAACCTGGGTTTCCCAGTAGAGCCGGATCGGATCATAACAGAGACTAACATAAATTAGGCAAATTATCATTAATTAATATGTACTCATCACACACCATAGTCGATTCAAGAGCACCAGTCCCTTGCAGTGGCAAAGGATGGACTCCTTTTACCCATTTGTGTCGCCATAGATTGATTTTGCAAGCATTCCCTAAAAGCCAAAAACTTCCTTCATAAAGCTAGTGCTACACTTCTTTTATTACTTCCCAGAAAGGTGACGCCGTGACATTGCTACTAGCTTCCCAAAAGTTAGAGTTCTTGAAGTATTTTGATTTTGGTAAATCATGCCATAACTATCCTGACTATGCCACAAGCACCAGGCCATCTTCAAAAGAAAGGCAATGTTAGTTTTCTTTGTTCTTTTCATTCCCAACCCACCCACGTACAAATTGGCCTTGCAATCTTCTTCCATGCAATTGTATAAAGATTGTAACATCTGGGATCTGAATTTCCACAATCAAATCGAGTTTTGCTTTTCGTAAGGAATCCAATGCTTTTGATCTCGTGCGAATTGGGGCGCCACAACCCGTGAGAACACCTTCGTATTTTGAAGCTGACATCGTTCCTTGATTGGAAGTCACTTTTGAAGTCCTTGCAAAAATCCAAAACCAACAACACTAATTTTGCACAAATCAGAGGTCATTAGACCCTTTTTCAGAGTCCACGTGTGTTTGGTGTTTTGTGACACTTAGTATGGTTTGAGTCACATTTTAGCTCAATTTTTGAAACATAAAACGAGACCCAAACCTGAGATCTAAGACCACCACATTATTCTTCGTGACGAACGAGTCAATTTTGTTGCATGAAAATTGAGTTTTTTTCGAGACCTAGAGAACAAGAGTCGTAAGTCCCCGTCTGTTTGTTTCCAAATAAAAATAATAATAATAAAAGAGAGAGAGAAAAATAACCATAATAATAATAAAGCAATATAGCACCTTAACGTCTTGGGTGAAATCAAGTGTTACTTTACCTAAGGTCAACAAGAGATCACTATGACTCCGAGATACACGCGAGAGACTCTTCGAACTCCATGCATGCTTCGTGCTCCCGTCTCTAAATCAAAAAAGAGAGAGCACGTTAAAAACATAAATAATAGGAATATCAAGGGTATGATCATAATTTATCACTTCTGGTGAAAAATTAGATCTGACCATGTCAAAGTACTCCTCGACACAATTTCAATGACAAGTGACTTGTCGATCAAAATCGAGTTTCAAATGATCTATGATGCAATTTTAGGAACTTAGAATTTTGTTCTCACAATTTTAAAAGTAATCTGCCCCCTCCCCTTCTTCCTCGCAACTCCTTCGTTGCAGGGCACTGATCATGCAAGATGCACCCATGCAGAAAGTCCCTTTCATAGCAATGGTCAGTCATTGCTAGCCACGCCGACCATCGCCAATGCCCCACCACCCCTTTGGCAGTCTCCCACACCTCTAGGCCTCCCTCTCCTCCTTCCTCCAACCTCTTTACATCCCACATGCAACCCATGCACGCAAGCCCTCCGACCATGGCCGGCCACGGTTGGCCCTGCTGGGCGTCGCGAGTGATTCACCACCCTTCGACAGCCACCACAATGACGTCTCTCTCTTCCTCCCCTTCTCCCTCTTTCTCTCTTTCAAAACTTCACAAGATCATCAATGGAGGCAGAGAAGTATACCTTACGGAATCACCGTAGACTCTCTCTCCCTAGTTGTCGATGCTGTCGCCTTAACCTCCTCTCGTGCTATGTGGAAGGGAGGAGGGCGGAGGAGGAGGATGGAGGACGAAGAAGTCTCCTCTTCTCTCTCCCTCTATCTCTCTCTCACGTGTGCGTGCACGCATGGGCTCACATTGGGACTAGATGCACGAGAGAAAGATTTTTGGCTGGCAACTAGGAATTGTTGGGTTTAGGTTTTTGAGAGGCTATTTAAAGAAGGAGAGAGAAAGGAGCTAGAGATCATTAGAATAGAAATATTTTTAACATTATATCCTTAATTATCCCGTATCTTTCCGAAATCATATCAAACGACTTTTGATTTTTACGAAATCGATCCCATTAGAAAGCTTGCGATAAGAATAATCCAATTAATGGTACCATTTATGGCACCATCATGCAATTTTTCTCGAGTGTTGACTAGAGTTGACCAACACTTGCGATTCTTCATTTTCGGGCTACATGAACCCGATTCACTCCTGAGAAGCATCGACAAGTTCCCCTCAACATGTTTAATCTGGTTTCAAGCTTGGATTTTGGTTTTGGACCATATGAATGTCCCCAACGCCTTCTATCGTTCTCTTCTCTCATTCTTCCCTTAAATTCCCTTCCTTCTCAACCTACACACACATGCACGAGCAAGGAACAAGGGGGGAGGGGGGGAGGCAACCATCACCATCAACAACTCTTCACTAATCGTCAACAACACATCAACCTTCTCTCCATCACTTCAAACGCATGTTGCCATTCACAATACCCTACCTCGTCATGCATCGCCGCTCTCATTGTATGTCACTTCTCTCTCTCTTCCTCCTTCATGTCACCTTCCCTCATAGGGCAATATGAAGAGAAGGGAAGGGAAAGTTGACGAAGAGGGGGTGGAAGTGGGAAACGTCGATGGGGGGAAGGGTTTCCATGCATGTTTATATATAAGGAGGAGAGAGAAGACATGGGAGGAGAGAGGGTATTAGGATTAGGAGGACAAAATATTTTATTGATTTATTTATTTTCTACCTTCCAAATTTCAAGTATTTCTCATAAATGGGTCAAATGAGCTTCAATATCCGCAAGCCTCGTATTGTTGGAATTGTTACGAGAAGGGCAGTCTAATGCAACTCTCAAATTTTGAATCTAACGTTGTTAACAAAATGTGGGTCATGTTACACATGAGTTTGCACACGTTTCGCATATCAAAAGTCCCGTCTCTGCCAAAATATGTCTTTGGATTCCTTATGACATCAAGAATCTAAAAAAGTTTTCGGATCGTAGATCTAACATTGGGATCACAAAATCAAGGACTAGGCATGTTTTCACTTTGATCTATGCTCTGTTATACAAATGAGCTTCGATTCACGCATCATCGACATCATCTGGTTTGTTTCAAGATGTATGATCCAATCAAGGGTTCATATCTTGGATTCAGGTCATTAAATTTAAGTAGGAAAATCTTAAGTTTGATGACTCAAAAAATGATTTTTAACAAAAGAGGGATACCATTATAATCCTTTGTTTTCAACTTGTGGTTTATTTCTTTATAATTTTTTATTTGGTGATTAACCCCCATGGAAACTTCAAAATATAAGAGAATCAAGTCAGTTCTTCTATTAAGTCTAAATCATCATGCTGAATCTACTTATTCGTGAGACATTTGGGTCTTTAGTGGGCTATTGCAGTAGCAAAAGACACCTTGGGATTCTCCGATCACTAATGGGCAATATCCAAAGAAAATTACTATATTTTCTAAAAAGAATGGCATATAAAGTAGCTGTGAGAAGAGGGACGCACACCTACTCCATTACTTTTTTTACAGTTTAGATTGCTAACAACATTATGGATATTTACATGTTTCCTCATAACATATGCTATTTATATTTTTTACCCCTCCGTTTACCATATGTACACAAATATCCTTGTAAGTTATTTGATTTCGTACTTATGTTCCTTTGTGTGTATGAGGCAACTAGTGTCCACTTAGAATTTGAGGCCATATCATAATATTAAGAATTGAATGAAAGAAGATGACCTCATCATTGACATCTGGTAGCTGTATGGTCTACAAGTCATATTAGATTTACAAATTAGCATGCTAAAGTTTATAATCAGGTTACATCAAATAACATAGAGAGAGAGTGATGAGTTCCCTCTCTCTAGAGTGGAGCATCCTTTCCACCTCCTTATCTCTCCCTCTAAGCATGTTGCATCCTCTTAAAGTCAGTTCTCCCTTCTCGTCAGTTTTCTGTTTTGTTATTTTGGTTTACCTCACTGGGTGGTTGTTTTCTTCCTATTCCATCTGTCTGTCCTCTTGCTTTTAGTAGGGTTAGTTGCTGGTCTCTGTTGTCATGGAAGATCTAGAAGTGGAAATTATACAGGGCATAAAGAAATTGATCAAGAAGGAAGCTACTAAGGTGGAAGTCAAGATTTCGATGAAAGACTTGCCGAGACATCAGAACTGGAGAAGAACACTATTTTTCAGAATTCTTACTGCTAGAAAGGTAAGGCCTCATGCAGTGATGGACGTGATCTCAAACGCCTGGACCTTTTCTTCCAAACCATTAGTGCCGCAGGTCGATGAAGGAAGATGGTTAGCTTCTTTCAAAGAAGATTCGGATATGAGTGTAGTCTTCGACAAGGCACCATGGCACTTTGATGGTGACTTGATACTTATGACGACTGCAAAGCCCTGCACAAGACCATCTGATTACAAGCTTGATACAGCTATTCTACGGGTTCAATTTCATGATCTGCCCTTGGAATGGAGTTGCCAAGCAGCTGTGATTCAGATTGGCAATGCCATTGGTGAGGTCAAAGATGTGGATGTCAATGATATTAAGGGAGGATTTTTTGTTAGAGCGAGAATAGAATTCTCTGTGTTCAAGGCTTTAGTCAAAGAAGTAGAGATCCCACTTTCTGATGATTCTAAAATAAAGTTGCCTGTGAAATATGAAAGGCTTCCTCGTTATTGTGAAATGTGTGGCTTGTTGAATCAAGAAGTACCTGAACGTGATGAGATTCTTAAAATCAAGAGTCAGATTGAAGTCCATCCAGATTCTAATCCGCGCAAGGAGGCTATAAAAGCTTTTGAAGAAGGAACTCCTCCGTATGGTTCGGGCCTTCGAGCTGGCAGGTTCTCTTTAAAAAAGAGGGCTTTAGAGGTAATTCCTTTTAGAGATGATATTCAATCTGATGAACAACTTCCAAAGTGTGTTGCTGGTGATGAGTTGGGTCACTGTTCTAAAGTTATTCCTGAGTTTGGTATTGTTCAAACTGTTCTTGAAGCTCATCCGCCAATGAGGATATTCAGTCCCATCAGCAAGATGTCTCTCTCTCTCTCCAATGTCCGCAACGGGTAAGCCTTCTCATGCTTCATTTGTTGCTCCAGCTATTCCCATAAAATAGAAGACTTGTCTTGTGAACATATCCCAAAATCCTCAACCCCACTCCAAGTCAAGGCTGATGGAAGTTTAGCCAGACTTTAGTTGGACTCTGCTGACCCAACTGATAATGCAAAGCCCAAAAATATTCTCAGCCCAATTAGCCCACCAAAACATTCCTCCTCAGCCCAGACAGAAACTCTCCCTAAAATAGCCTTATCCCAGCATTTCGAATTTCCTTTCCAGCAGCAAGAGAAATTGTCTTCTCAATCTGCTGCAAATAGTCAGTTGCTTATCAAGGGTAGTTCTTCTATCCAAACTCCAATGAATATTGACGAGACTAGTGGCCACAATTATATTGCTGGAACTCCTCTGCAAAAACAACTTCAAAAGGTTGCTATGGAAATTGAAGGGGTATCTTGTATTCAATCCTGTTCAAGGAAGAGCTTCAAGAGAATTGCTAGGGAGGTCAATAGAGAGGGCAGTATTTATAGCAAGGAAGAAAAGGTTCTTAAGAAAAGAACTCTTCCTATGAACATCGAGGTGGAGCCAGCCATCACGGAAGTGGATCAGAATAGCAGCAAAAAATTGAAAGTTAATTCATCTGATATGGCCTTGTTGGCAGCTGGGCCAGATCAGCTGCTAAAAATAAAATGAATCTTATGTCATGGAATCGTAGGGTGTTGAGGGCTCACTCTACAATCCGTCATTTAAAAGGCCCCATTCCAGCTACATTATCACTTGATTTTACTTTCATTTCTGAAACCCATCTAAAGCAGAAGCAATTAGCTAAGATTGTCAAAAAATTCTTCACTTTTAGTTTCTTCTAGGAGGAGGCAGCTGGCAAATCGGTGGTCTTTTCCTTATGTATAAACATGAATTTTCTGTACTCTTGTTTATTCCGAAAGGAATTGCATTATAGTCCAGCTGAATTATGAAGGAGACTCTTGGTATTTATGTTGTATATATGGCATCCCTTCCCATGGGAAAAGGAAGTGTTTTTGGTAGAGAATGACAAAGTTATTCAAATCTATTGGAGAATGTGAGTTGGTTTAATGTCACATCATAAGATGTGGACTTTGTTTGATACTCCAAAGAAATAATGATAGACATAACATCCTTAAGAACAAAAATAATAACTCAAGAACAAACCTACTCTAGTACCATGTTAACAGATCTAAATAATGCGAAAGCAAAAATGTTAAAACATAAGACCAAAAACGCTTGAGTTTACGTGGAAACCACACTCACGAAAAGTAGGGAGAAAATTACGGGAAAAGTGGCCCTATCGGTGTGTTTCTGTTTATTTCTTCTCAAAAGAATAAGTAGGAGTTACATGTTTATTTATAGGCCACTACATATGACACAAAGTCCACATCTTATAATGTGACACTAAACCAACTCACATTCTCCAACACCCCCTCTTAAGCTAGAACATGGAATGCTCAGGTTGTAACACAAAAAAATCTATTCTACACAACAAAACACAACCTATGGATTGGTTCTTACTTGTAAGCAGGAACACAGGCTAGAGCTACTAGATGAACCATAGTTGGCTTCTAATAATGACCTCTCCTCTAGAGACCTGGTGCTGGTGGCCCCCCATTCAGTATCCCTAAAAAGAATCTTCCTCTGGAGACCTCGAAAATGGATATCCCTCTTTGAAGTCCACAAAATTTAATCTCCTACATAGAAACCTGAAATAAACCCTTCTTTTTGAGGACCTCGAAACTGGATCTCCCTCTCTGGAGATCTCGGAACTCTAGACCCTCCAGAGTTAAGGTTTATCATATGTAATCTAGGAACAAAAGGGACTCCCGAATGAAGGTGACTATAACAGACTTCCACACTCCCCCTTTCTCCCATTCTCATATGAGAGAATAATAACAACAAGGAACAATAAAAAACTAGAAAAGAGCTCTCTCCCCCTCTTCTCATAATCATAATTCTCTTTTTTTTCTTTCCTTTCCTCCTTTTTTTTTTACTATCTCTTCCTTTTCATTCTTCTCTCTCCTCTTTCTTTTTTTTTTTTTTTGAATTTTTCTTTTCCTTTTTTTTTTATTCTCTTCATCTTTTTAAACTCTTTCTCTTAGGGTTCGAGAGAACCCAACAAAGCAAAGAACGGCCGCCGCTCCTACCTGTAAGCGCGCCCTCGAGCACGGCGAGGAGCCTCCAGCGTCGCCTCATCCTCAGAGGCCAAGTATGCAACTGCTGCTTCTTCCCAGACCCCACGGGGCACCCCCTTCTACACTTCAGCCAGAGCTCCGCCGACCCGGAGCCTGACTCTGCGACCCCGACAGAGCCCGTTGCAGACCCCATCCCGGGATTCGATGCTCCGGGGGACACCGCGAGGGCCATCTTCCCTTCGGGCCCATACTTCCTCAACACCCCCCCCCTTTTCTTCTTCACAACCTTATCGCCCTACTCTCCCCCAACCTGCTCACCCACCGCACGGGGGGAGACAACACAAGCGAGGAATTCCCCTTGCCCCTGGTGCTAGTGGAACCTCAAAACCACCTCTGTCGCAGCCACCGGTGCAGCCGACACACTAGCATCATCTGTGAGAGCATCTGCCTCCTTGCCGGCGCCTCCCTCAATGTTGCAGCCAAGAACATCACCATGCTCCTCTTTGATCGCATCCTCCTCAGCGTCAACATTGGGTTCGATAACCAGGGTCATCTCGCCCACAATGGGCAGCGCCACCTCCTCCTCCACCATGGGGCAACAGAGGGACGATGGGGTGCCGAGGCATCGGAGGCAACGGAGATGGCCTCCTACCTCCTCCTCCAGAGAGAGTCTCGATGTCGAGCGCCTGAAAGTCGAACTCAATCTCGTTCCTATCGAGTGCGGTGCCAGGGTCCCGTGCCATCGACTTCGGCTGCTTGCCTGGTGTCAAGTCTCCTTCAGATTAAGAGATCGATACTACAAAGAAATAATAATAGGCATAACATCTTTAAGAATGAAAATAATAACCTAACAAAAAACATGCTCTAATATCAAGTTTAAATATCTAAGTAATGTGAAATTAATAATATCAAAGTATAAAATAATAAAAATACTTAGATTTACGTAGAAACCCTACTCATAAAAAGTAAAGAGAAAATCACGAGCAAAGTACCCCTATAGGTGTGTTTTTGTTTATTTCTTCTCAAAAGAATGAGTGGAGATACATGTCTATTTATAGGTTATCACACACAACACAAAGTTCACATCTTACGATATGGTACAAAATCAACTCACATTCTCCAACGGAACCATATGCAAGGACATTGATATGTGTTGGGGATTTTAACACTATCCTTAGCAAGAAGGATAGAAAGGGTGGTCTTTTTGTTCCTTGTAGGGAGTTTCTATAAGATCTGATAGAGGGGGTGAGATTTGTGTAATAAATAAATAATGCGGAAATAAAAGATATTAATCTCACAAAATAGCAATCATACAGATACACAAAAATTTTTAGGTGGAAATCCAAATCGAGGTAAAAATCACCACCTAAGCCTCTTGACTTATGATTTCCCGATCAACCAAGTCGATTAAATCCACTAACAAGTCACTTAAACGAGGGTGACTTAACTTCTTACAACCATACTACTTATACGAGGGTAGTGTACCTTAAATCCTCTTCTTCGCAAGGAGTATTTTGTCTCACGAAGGAGATGGAAATTCGCAAAGTGAATAGCCAACCAAAAACAAAGGAAAAACAAGAACCTATAGAGCCACAAAGTAAATGTAATAATATGCTACTATAGGCAAGAATCTCCCCTTAGTAGGAAATGCGTAGGCGTGATCTCGACAAAGTATCAATACTCTCGGATTTGTTGAATGAGACTTGGAGAGCAAAATCACTTCTCTTCTTGATAATTGCTTCTCTATGACACAAAGAGTATGGAAGTAGTGTTGTATATTGCAAAGGAAGGGTCCTTCTTTATTTATAGAGGCCCTAAGAAGGGTTTAGATGCCTCTTCTAGCCATTAGAAGGCTTCTCTAGCCGTTGGGAATTATCCCTAGACAAATCAGGCCAAAATTAGGGTCATTAATGATTCTAACAGGGTTATCAAATGTCTAGATCTATTATCAGACGTCTAGGCCATCGTCTGATCTAGGGATTGGTCGTCTGATCTAAAAGGGTAGAAGATCTGAACTGGGTTGGATCAAGACAGACATCTAAAGAAGTGTTTTAAGACATCTGGGAAACTAATTAGACGTCTAATTCTAAATGAGTTTCTTTCCTGTTTTGTCAAGGTCAAAACAGGGTTCTAGGTTAAGTTGCACAGATGACAGATCAGACGTCTGGCGCAAGGTCTAGACATCTGAAAACACAAATCACTGCGATAATGGATTTCCCGAGACACAAATGACTATAAGGTCTGAACAAGTAATTAGGGTCAGATCTTAGCCTAATGTCTACTTATCAGACGTCTGGGATACACTATAGACATCTAAAAGTGAGTGTGAATCCTATTAAAGGTTAATCCCCATCGATTAGATTTCTCAAGCCAACGGTCTTCTAGTTAGACGTCTGGCAAGGTCATCAGACGTCTTCTAAGATGTCTGGACTAAGGGCTGGATGTCTGAAACTAGCAGACAGAGAGTGGGTTGCCACCCTAAGTGTTTTGGACGTCTGATCAAACAGTCAAACGTCTTAAAGTCTAAGATCAGATGTATGATGTCCAGATTGGACATCTGAATAGGTTGTCTGAAGCTTACTTTGGTTTTCTAAGTTCTCTATGAGATGTCTAAGTATCCTAGGGTTGTGTGTGTTCCTAGGGCTACTATACATTGAGGCTCTTTAACAATCATCTAAAGAAATAAAGGGTAAAGATCAACAAATAAATACATGAACAAATGTATCTATCATGTTCTTCATCTCCTTCCTTCTTCAAGTTTTCACTCCATGCGAAGCTCCTTTTCCTCTATCAATCTCCTCCAATCCGCCATGGATGCGAGCTTGAGCTCCTCCTTCACACTTGCAGCCATTTGCATTTTCTTGAAACTCATAAACTCAATGCAAATGTTGAAACACAAATGTTTTGTTATCATTAAAATTAACAATCGTAGTACACTTGCACCAACAGTTTCGTCATTTAAAATATTTTGTCAATACATTAGGCCTTATGGATCTTGGTTTTGCTAGCCAGGCCTATACTTGGTCGAATATGAGGCAACCGAAGTATTTGATAAAGGAATGATTGAATAGAGTCTTTGTTTCTGGTGATTGGTGGCTTACTTATCCGAAGGCTAGGGTATTGCATCTTCCTGCTATAGGAAGTGATCATAGTCTTATCCTCCTTCGGACTCAAAGGAAGCCTAAGCACTCTTCACGCATATGGAGACTAGAAGCTACTTGGTATCTTGAAGATAAATTCAAGGAAGCACTAAAGAATTGTTGGTCTGATAATGCTCAAGTAGATACTCAAATCTCCATGAAATTGACTAAACTATCCGTTGGCATAAAAAAAAAGAGTTTGTCCTCCTCTACAAATTGGAACCTAATCAAGAGCAAACTAGAGGATGAAATTGGCAGAGTGCAAAGTTCGGTGCCTACTATGGAGTCTTACAATCTTGAACAAGTCCTTAGAAGGAAATACAAAGATGTTCTTCTTAAGGAAGGGTTCTATTGGCATCAAAGATCTCACCATGATTGTGTTAACAGTGATGATAGGAATACTAAATACTCTCACTTATATGCTTCTAATAGAAAAAGGAAAAATACTATTCAACGGCTAAGATTGCCTAATGGGCAGAAAACAGGGGATAGGCTTATTGAAAATGTTTTTGGGATAATTTCCCTACTCACATGAGATCAAAGATGTTCTATTTCATATGGCCCCTAGCAAAAGTCCTGGCCATAATGGCTTTCCTACTTTTTTCTTCCAAAAAAGTTGGGATCTTGTGAGGAATAAAGTGACAAATTTTGTGCTTACTTGCTTCAATACTGCCAATATGCCTAAGGATATCGGAAGAACTTATTTGCTGCTAACTCCTAAGGTAAACAACCCTTTACAACCTAAAGACTATAGACCTATTACTCTTACAAACACTTTATATAAGCCCGTTGCTAAGCTTCCTGCGAGAAGGATAGCTCAGTTCTTCAAAGATTCATAATAGCTAATCAATCTGGTTTCCTATCAGGTGGCCAGATTTCTGACAATGTGGTCTTGGCAAAGGAGATCTTTCATGCCATGAAGACTAGAAAAATAAAAATTCCTTCCATGGCGATCAAGCTGGATATGGAGAAAGCTTCCGACCGTCTTAAGTGACGTTTTATTCATTTTTGTTTAGACCAGTTACATTTCTCCCCTATTTGGTTGATCTAATTTTGTTCTGTGTCCAATCCACATCGTTTCAAGTCATTGTTAATGGCAATACAATTAAAAGTATCTTGCTTATGCAAGGTGTAAGACAAGGATGCCTACTCTCACCTTACTTGTTTATATTATGTTTTGAATTTTTATCTCTATCTGCTCTTCTCTCCAACAAAATTTCAAGTTAGAGGATGGTTACGAATGCTCAGCCGATCACACATCTCATGTTTGCTAATGATGTAATCCTTTTTGTGGTTGCCAAATTGGAGGAAGCTATTGAACTGAAGACTATTCTAAAGCTTTATGAGCTTTGTTCTGGTCAGAAGGTTGGTTATGAAAAATCAAGACTTTATTTTGGGGGGGGGGATGTTCCAATCAGCTGAAAAAGCAAATTACTTGTGAATTTCAAATGAAAAATATGCTCTAGACTGAAATCTACTTGGGGAATCCAATTATTGATGAGTATGGCCAATAGGTTCTATCCGAGCTTGTCTTGCGAAAGTGTCACAGAAAGTTGGTTGGTGGAAAGAGAAGCGTCACTTACAAGCAGGCAGAAGTATATTGCTGCAATTGTTGCTTCTGGCTATCCCCAATCATTTAATGTTTTCACATCTTTTCTCAAAAAGTTGTGTGTGTCTAGAAATAAATTGGCTAGAGACTTTTGGTGGGGTTTCAAGGAAGGTGGTAGGCATCTCTATCCAAAGGCCTAGCACTCAATCTAGCTCCTTAAGTTCACGGGTGGACTTGGGTTCAGATATACTGAGCTGTCAAGTTTAGCCTTCTTAATGTTGGGATGGAAACTATTGACAAAGGAGCATGGTCTGTGGCAATCTCAGTTAAAGGCAAAATACTTCCGTTTATGCTCATTTTGGGACTACATTCCAAAGGCTGGTGATTCCCCTTTTATGAAGGCCTTGCACTCAATTCAGGCTGCTCTTTTCAAGGGCATTTCTTGGCTGGTGGGATATGGAGTGGATATTAATCTCTAGCATGATTATTGGGTGAGAAATGTTGAGGGTATTCTCATATCTTCTGGTTCCATTCCTCTTAATATTAATGCAATTAATTAATTAATTGACTGTGAGAATCATTAATTAATGGAAATCCAATATTATTGCTGAAAATTTTTCTCCTGATTTAACTTAAAAGGTACTGACCACCCCTTTCCATTGGGGGCACAATGACAAATATATTTGATCTGATCACCCAAGAGATACATTCTCCTTAAAATCTACCTATCAATCTCTCCTTTACCAAGTTGGTAGGAACTCCATTTATGTTGATTCCTTTGTGGAGCATTCAAAGAAGATATTGTTGTTGGATCTACCTCCTAGAATCAAATTGTTATTATGGAAGGTTATCTGTGGTGCCTTAAACACTAGAGTTATGTTGGCTAGGAGAATACTTACAATCGATGCTTACTGCCTCATTTGTTTTCATACTATTGAAGATTCAGATCATATATTCCTTAACTGCCCATTCACAAAAGCGTTGTGGTTCAGATATGGGCATCGGTTGCCTGACGTTACAGAGATTGGTTTAGCCATTACCAAAATATTGCCTAATCCTTGCAAGATTCTTCGCTCAATCCATCTTTGCTATATTTTATAGCTTATTTTCTCTCAAGGAATAGATGTAATATTGTGCATGGAGGGGATGAATGTAATGTCAGTGATTTAAAGCAGCACATTTCAACTTCCATAGTGTTCTATTAGGATCAGCATTACTCCCTTCTAGTGGTTTAATCTCTATTCCACTCTTCTCCTGTTATGGTTCAGCCCTTCAACCAAACCCAAATGTCTGATAGTGTTGGCCCTGGCTGCTCTATTCTGGTCGACACTGCAGTAACTTCTTCCCATTCCTTAGTTGCGGCCATTATATTGAATATAGGTGGTGAAGTTTCAACTGCTCAAGCTGTTAGATTTCCCTCCCTTGATTCAGATGAATTAGAAGCTTTCGCAATCCTTCAAGGTATTCAATTCGCCTTGGAATTGGCTTACACTTGTGGTTGTGTCTTTAGTGATGCCCTGTCCCAGTAAGCCAAATCAAAGCAATCTCTTTGGAGACACTTTCATGTTGTGCTTCATTGTCAATCTCTGCTTAGTGAAGATCCTGCTTTCAAGATACATCATATGCGTAGGTAGGGGGTTCATCGGGCCCATGTCTTGGCGAAATTCTATATTAATAATGGCTTTGTGGTTTCATGAGATGGTGCCTCTATTCCTTATTAATTGTAAGGTTGCTTATGAATGAAAGCTTACTCTTTCCTTAAAAAAAAAACATATCTATACATATAGAGAGAGAGAATAACATACTTAGCTCTTGAACTTATCACAAGAAATAACAAGTTTCCTGTTAAAATTGAATTCTAAGGCCTCGTTTGGCATAAGCTTAAAGTTTAAGAGTGGGTACAATTTAGGAAGTCTTAAGGAGGGATAAGTGGATGGGTAAGGAGATGATTAATGAGTATGAATGTGATAGTTAAGTTGATATGTTATTAATGATTTTTATTTTTATTTGTATTAGGAGTGGTTTAGTGGGAGGCAAATGTGATATGTATGAAAGAGTTAGTGGGGACATATATGATTGGTGAGAGGTATATATGATAGATAGTAATTGATGTAATAGGTAAAAATTAAAACCTTTGCACATCTTTACACCATTCATACATTGTAATGTTTATAACCGATACATAAGATTAAAATTCAAGTTAAACCCATATGGAACAAAATCTAAAAGATTAATGCAATCAGCAGCAAATCCAAACTGCCATGCTTATAAATATTAAAAAAAATTAAAGATATAACACATACACAAGTAACAATTCCCGTAGATATACACCCTTAAAAATAATTTTTTTTACCGTTCCATGTTGTAGGGTGATTTTAATAAATGAAAATATGCAAAAATTTTAAAAATAACGTGTTTTGTAATCCATGGACCGATGTGTTCTCCAGTGTATGCGGTGACATTTAATATCTGAATTTATTGGGTAGACTAAACATGCAGAAGGTGATGTAATTATTGTCGAATGACGTAATCCAATGTCACTCAAATAGTCATCTCCACTTGTGAATAAACTGCACAAGTGTTTGTTTTTTTTTCTTAAACAAAATCCACCGATGATGTTTTTAGTAATTTAATTTTACAAAGATACGTTTCGTTCTAAGTCTGCCTATTTGTCCACAATTAAACATCATCAGTAATTTTTTATTTTTGAATAAAATATCATCAATAATTATTGAAAATAGATTAGTAATTTTTTGTTA
Source organism: Thalassia testudinum (assembly GCA_037157565.1). Classification (NCBI taxonomy): domain Eukaryota; kingdom Viridiplantae; phylum Streptophyta; class Magnoliopsida; order Alismatales; family Hydrocharitaceae; genus Thalassia; species Thalassia testudinum. The sequence goes on along the minus strand of JAZHRO010000067.1, from coordinate 13,515,866 downwards.
CCATCATCGTTGATTTTTTTTATCTTAGGTGAAAATTATTGATGATTTCTTAATTTTTGATAGGTGATAATTAATAATCTTTGGTAAGTCTCACATGTGAAAAGTAAGACAATATTGTCATGTGATGTGATCTATTACCATTCAAATAGGCACAACTACTTCTAAATAAAATGCATTGGTAATTTTTAGTTTTGAACCAAAAAACATCAATAATCTTTTGAGTTACATTAGAGCAATTCAATATTACAACAAAATATTTCATTATGTATTTCTATACTTGTACTTGTGAATATGGTTTTTACATCTGAATCAAATATCATGGTAATTTTCGAAATATCACTAAAAATTTTTAGTTACTAACCAAACATAATCCATGATATTTGAAATATTACCAATGGTCTTTGGTGATAGGTGAAAATTGCAAGTGATTTTTCGATTTTTCGTGAGTGATAGGTCCCACCAAGTATATTGCAAAGAACACCTGACCTTTTATGTGGGAATATAAATTTCATTGGGTGATATTTTGTATGTACCAGGATATTCTTCTATCGAATCTGATCTCGCATAAAAGGAATACAAGACCTGATTGATACTTTTTACGTTAGTAAAGTACATTCCTATATTCCTATCCCTTTTGATATTCCAAAACCCTATGCCTCATCTCGAGCTATTGATAGAAAGAACAAAGTAAAATGGTTGAAATTGTCACTCCATCTACCATATCCGAATGTCTGGTGTCCTCCCGACCATTTTGACTTGGGGGTGGAGAGATAGAACTCACCTGTTCGAGAGCCCCTGTATCCGATCTCCAATAAATATGTGAACTATCATCCCTTGCAGCAGACCACACCACACTCCCAACGGTTCAAAAAAAAAAAAAGAGAAGGGAAAGAAAAAAAAAAGAGAACAAACGACGACGAGGAGGAGAGCAGGAAGAAAGGAAAAAGGCCACCTGTCTCTGCTCTCCCTCTTCACAACGCTCTCTTCTCCGACCGCACAGCCATCGGCTGAGCGATGGCGGCGGCGGAGGAGGAGGAGGAGGCCAACCTTCCCAGAGGGCGGTCGCCGGAGCCCTCATCCCACGAGACAGGGTGTTCGGAGGTGGAAGTGGAGGTGGAGAGGCTCCAGGGGGAGGTGAAGGAGATGGCGGAGAAGATCCTCCACTACAGGCGCACGCTACCCCGCGTCGCCGTCGAGGCCCTCGAGTCGAGCATGAGAGCCCAAAGGCCGCGGCTTTCCGCCCAACCCAGTCTAGGGCTCGAGGGGGTCGCCGGTGGCGAACCGGAGCGAAGAGGTGGTAAGGGTTCTTTTCCTTTTCTGTTCTATCCCTTTCTAGGGTTTTGATTCGTTGCTCCGTGTTTGGTGGGTGAGATGCCTGTTGGATCGTGCAAAAGATTGGATCTTTTCTCGTTTTTCTTGAAGTGTTTTTGTTCCTTAGAGTTCCTCATCACTGTTTCTGTAGGTGGATTTTTTTTTGTCGCTGAAACTTTTGGGTTTGGAAGGGAGGTTGGGTTTGGAATTTTGAGTAAAGATCTCAATTTGACTGCCCCCCTAAGTTTGTTGCCGGTTCGCGAACACGGCTGCGGTTAGTTCATGGGGAAAAGGGAATGAGGAATGAGATGCTTTGTTGGGACTGTTGGTGTAGGGAAGAATTGGTTGTGGTGGTTGTCAATTACCTTTTAGTTGAGAGCTAGAATAGGGAACGATGCGTTTTGGTAATTTGATGGATAAGGATTCGTGTCAGGAAGGTTATGGTCGCTGCATCTTTGATGTGGTTTCGGCTGAAGTCGTGGATTCAGTTAAAGGTCTCAAGTTGACTGCCTATGAGTTTGCTGGTTTGTGAACTCAGCCGTGGTTTGATTCGGGAGAAAGGAGTGAGGAATAAGCTTGATGAAGAAGGAATATGGGCTCTCGTCCATTTTCCCACTTGGTTGGCGTTGTTAGTCTAGTAAAGATGAAGTTGCGGCAATTGTTAATTAGCATTTTTTAGTTGAGGGTAACAAACATGGAACAGGAGGTTGTGGGATTCGAATTTTTCATAGGACAGGCAATTCAGTCTTTTCAGTGGAGTTGCATAAGCAGGGACAGCAGGCCCTTATTGTCTTGCTTTGTGTAATCTGATTTGGCCACTTGTACCGAGATAGGGTCATACCATACATTGTCAATCATTTTGCACTCCAATTGGTGGCTTAGTTCTCTTTGTTCGGTCAATGAGGTTAGTTACCTGCATTTGTTGATATTCTGGTTTGGGTCCATTTTTGGGCTTTATTTCCATTTCCAAGCCTGCAAATGAAAGGAAACTAGGCAGTCTGTAAGATTTATTCCAACTCCTTTTTTTTTTCTTGAATATTGTAAGATTTGAATCATGGTCTTTTGGGTGGGAGCCCACTTGCTCAACCATCTAACTGCTCAACTGGGTCCATTCCAAGTCATTTCTTGGAGAATGAAATAGGTTCATTCTCAGTGTTGAGTTTTGATAATTCACAACTTCACGACCATCCTCAGCTGTCATTCCCAGTGAACTTCTTCACAAAGTATATTCGCATCGAATTCCTTGAAACGGTATTACTAGCCCAGGATGAATTACTTAAGTCCTATTTTTTGTTTTTTGTTTTACTGAAAATTGATTTTTGAGTGTCAAACAAAACTATGATCCTATGCAGGTTAGATTTAGACTTGGTGTTAAACTGTTATTCTGAAGTTTTAAGGACACATAACGAGAGGGAGTTGTTTCTTAAACTCTACCTGCTTTCACTCAACCACAGCCTGAATTGTTGATTTGACTCACTGAATATCAATTTTCTCCACAGCTTGGAGATTGCATGAGACCTCTGGTGTTCGTTATGAATGCCCATTTTAGTTATAGTCCTTTACGAAAGCTGCGACTTCATAACAGTTTCATGGAAGGATATCTAAGATGGCATCCCTAGGATGTTCTCAAATTCTCATAGCCATGAAACTTACACTCTTGCTTTACTTGGCAAAAGTAGTTCTTAGCTGTTCTCCTCCATTGCTTTTAATGCATCAGAAGAGAAATTATTCCTAGTCACCAATACACATGAACAGAGAGGTGTCTTAGAACAGTGGTTTCACCATACAGCTACTGTTGTTGTTGTAGAGCTGAAATGGGGACCCAAATTTTTATTTCTTGACATATGTTTACCCTTTTTTAACAGGCTATTTACACGGGAATGAGCAGTTTTCCTAGGGATGGAAATGATGTGCTCTAACGAATTATAAAGTTAAAAGAAAAAAAAATGGAAACTCTTTGCTAAGCTGATGTGCTTAACATCATTAATGGACAATTTTTGGAAAGTTTTACCATATAGCCAGAAGCTGATTTATGCAGAATCTGTTATTTCAGCTTTGTTTCTGATTTTGATTTCCCTGAAATTTACAGCAAATTAGTCTAGAGGCATCTGAATGAATCGAGTGTATTACTGAGACGCGTCTGCTTATTTTCTACAGAAGATGGTGATGCAGTGGGGACAAGTGGAGGGGCATCTGCTTCAGAAATGGATCAAGAGATGATTGAAAAACTACAGCTCTTCCGAAAGAAAACATCACAAATTGCTGAAGTGTTACCCAAGCTTGTGAAGAGAATGAACGACTGCATCGCTAGGGTTGACAGAGTTTGCCAGGATGATGTACACATAAATCCTGTTTTCAGAAAACAGAGGAAGTTATAACGTGTAGAACTCGAGAGCCCCCTTCTGTATGTGTGATTTTTTGTATTGGCTGATTATTGTTTTGTAACTACTTGATGTTTGACCATTGTGCTGCCATTGTACACTCTGTATTCTTCAACTTGATGTGGCTAACACACTCTTCCATTTGTTCTCTCTGTGCTAATGTAAACATCCTGAAGTTGACCACATTTTTACTTTTGGATGATAACGTTGGCTTGTATGTACTTGCACTTTTTGGTAATCATAAATGTCATGATCTCTCAATTTTTCTTGTTTGTGTTCCCAAGTTTGTAATTTCCTTGTTCATCTTTAACTTGGACGTGTTCCTTTTACGGTGCCTGCATCACCCCGCCTCATTCTTTGTGCGGTTGATTTCATAATGTGTTTTATCCTCCAATGTTAATTTGAATTTTTGCTGCCCAATGTGGAAGTTTAGCTTATACAACTACCAAGTGTTCACAGCATTTGGGTGGAGATAAAGAAAGAAATGCTTAGGTTGTATAAAGAAAATATTAGGAAGGGTGGTAAGGGAGGTCGATTTAGCCTCTTCGCGAACCCAAAGAATTGATTTACAGGAAAATACCAAGAGAGCATCTATGATCCGCACCCTTGGAATGAAAATTCTCTCTTCAAAGCATTGGCAATCTCATAGACAGCTTATTCGAGGATTAGTTATTCTGCCTACTCTTAAAAAGGAGTTGGTTATTCTGCCATTCCAAATAGGTGATCTTACCTATACCACATCACATTCGCATCGAATAACTTCCTTGCTATTTTTTATTCCTCCAAATCTATTACATGAGAACGAATACCCTTCGCATCCAATGCTTCCAAAGACAATTAAGTAGCACTAATGATATGGTCTTATTCCAAGATTCATTCCATGATTTGAGTTAGCTATCCTCCTACAATTTCAGAAGGGGATGATATCCATTCTTGGTAGCATTTCAGAACTACTTCAGATTCACTTTTTGAAGAAATAAAGGACCCAGAGAATTAAGTATTAATTTAACAATGTCACAAAGTAGTACTAATGTCCCAACAACCCCAACAACCAATAGAAGAATAAAGCTTCTTACCCTTTCAAAAAATAAGGAAAGCCTTCTAATTGCTTCCTCCACCAACCAAATACAGAAAAGTTTGTGCAAGTACCTAACATCTGGTGAACTTGCTTTAAAAAACAAACAAACAAAATGAAGATGCTTGTAATTAGGTGAACTAGGACTGCACATACATCGAACAGATCTGTTATCCGTTATCCAAACCAATATGACGCCATTGGTTGGATTGGATTGGACTTCTCATCTCTTACTGATTGGCTTGGATTAAAAACTTTGCAATCCATAAAAAGGCGGATCGCACTGGATTGGATTCAAAAACTTCCCTTGGTACATAACACGACAACTACCAACAGTTTATTAGCAGCATCATATTTACAACAACTGCCTATTTACAATGCCTCTGGGGGTTGGAGCTTGTTAGCAGACAAGTTCCATTCCATTGCAAGGCATACGAGGGGAAAAGCAGCCAAGAAAGGCACCCACATGGTGATACGCGTCCTCACATGGCTATGGTCTTGCAGCTCATCACAATGAGATCATCATCCAGGCCAGGCATTGGTGGCGAGCTCACGAGCATCCTGCCCCCTTCAACAGCCACATCAACATCGACCGTGATGGTCCTCAGGCCTTTCCCCACCACAAATATCCTCCTCCCAACCACAGCAAGCTCACATTGTGGTTCTGTCAGCAAGGAAGACAGCCTACCAACAGGAACCCAATGCCCACTCTGCCACTTGGACAGCTTCATCCCCAGGCCCTCGTCCAGCATGTACGGTGAGCCATCCACAACCACCGTCGGGCCACGCCAGCAGAATGCCATATCGCTGCTCAGGTCAAAGGTCCAAGTACGGGCTACCGTATCGTATACACCAGCATAGGGTGTCCCCTGCTGGTTGTTGTGGATGGTATAGATCTTGGAGTCTACAACAATGGCCTTCCTGATGTAAGTTCCAACTCTCGTATCCTCGAGGGAGGCCCACTTGTCCGCAACCGTGTCATAAGCATCCCACGATTGGAAAACCACAGGGCTCATTACATCCCCATCGACTGTATAGAGCTTGTCACCTACAGTTGCAGTTGCAAAATAGCACCTGGAACATGAAGAAGTGGCAAACGTGGAAAGGTGTTAGCACCATCCTAGAAAACAAATTAATAGCAGATGATGAATCTATGTGGCACGAATGTGAAACCAAAAAGGAACTACTCTTTTCCAGATTCAGAATTATGTTATCATTATTTCTTTTGAAAGGAATTATGGTATAATCATGAGAAAAATCCTTAATTCCTAAAAGGAAGGAGGATTACCTAGGCCTAGGCATTGAGGAAGCCTTCTCCCATGTGTTAGTAGAAGCGTCGTAACAGTAAACTTCGTCCATGGTATCCTGATTCCAACTGCTGCCACCCAACAAGAACAGCTTCCTACCTACTGATTCACAGGACATCCCGTCCCTCTTCAGACAGCTAGATGGCATAAAAGGAAGAGGCTTCCAAGCACGCTTGGGGGAATCTGGATCAAGAACATAGCAACGGTTTCTCCTGGAACTGTCTTTACAGAAGGCATAAATCCAAGCCTCCTGCAACCTGTTCTGACGGCGGCACAACAAGAATTCTTCACTGGAAACTAACTCTTTCCATCTCTTGGACACACATTTAAGGAGATTGTGAAGCCGTCTAGGGACCCTTGCGAGGCAGAGAATACTGACATCATCAGGAAGGCCCGGTATGAGAGATGGATCTGAATCATCACTGAGGTGGGACCAATCTGGCATCTTGTTTGGAGTTATCATGCTTTTCTGTGGGGCTGCGCAACAAAAATCAAACCAACTTACTTCCAGATGAAATGCACTTAAGCTCAAAAGGCACTTCAAAGGAGGAAACTGTGGCTTATGAGGCTTTTTTTTTTCCTTGAGGAGCCATGTGAAGCACTAAGGTCTGGCTTTTTCCTTTTTTTTTGAAGGAAATGCTTAGAAACAGGCAAAGCAAAATTTAACTAGAAGTAACATTCCTCAAACTAACTGCACTTTTAAACTCATCAAGCCTTTATTGATTAACCTATGTGGATTGTTGAGTGCATGTAGTCCTAAATAATAAACTAGGGACCCTAAATGCAGCTTTTCTAAACCGTAATAACCACTTGCCCAACTCTGTTTTGCCCTTGTGCCAGCATCTGTTTCCTTTGTTGGCTCTTCGAAATTGATTCTCAATTCTAGGCCCATCCCCATATGCTTTTTATTATATCATAGAACCATTACATGTAATTAAATTTCAGTCATATGGGATTCTTATATATATTTTTTCCAATGTTAAATAAATAGTACCATAAACACAGGATAGGCTTAGGGGATCATATGGCCCCATATTCACTGCAAGATCATCTCTGTAAAAAGGTTTAAGGAGGAAAATTGTATTAATTTATAGTGTTGGTTGAAGTCAATCTGCAAAATGGCAGATAGTTATCACCTTCCAGTCCTTAGCACTCCAATTCTCGTGCCACGAATCTCCTTTCGGGGTGAGAGGAGAACAAAATATCTCCCACCCTCCAACAGTCATAAGGTTCAGAAGAATCAAGAGGCTAGAGCACTCTGAACTCCTAAAACCCAATTGTTGCACTGCCTGCCAAGAGCCACTTGCATAAAAGATAAGGAGAGTGATTTCCTACCTTTTATTCAATAGGGGAGTTTATTATGTGCAATCCTTTTGAATGTTTCACAAAAGGGGTCACAAGGTGGAGCTATTATCTAAGTAGGCCAGCTCATGTTGTTCATTTACTAGTGGTATTAAAAGTATGTTGAGCTTATCACTGTAAAAGAAATCATTTTACCTGTGAATAGATTAAACCTCTGTCCATTTGTAGAATGCCATATCTAAGGTACAATTTCCCCGATTAAAAAGTGTTGCTGCTAGTTTGCTACAAGTCATGGACTCCCCGCTTAGGTGGAGCTACGATCTCAGTAGGGCAGCCCAAGTTGTTCATTTACTACTGTTATTAAGGGTATGTTGAGCTCAACACTGTGAAACAATCATTTTACCTCTAAATAGAATAACCCTTTGTATGTTGCCATGATGTTGTAACTAAGGTACGATTTCCCCATTTAAAACTGCCACATGAATATATAATATGGCCGACTTGACACATGAAAACAGTTAAAGGGTCACCCAAAGGAGCACCCCCTTCTTCATTACTCAACTCTCCTCATCATATATCCTCTTTAAGCTCCAGGAAGAAAAAGAAGAAAAAGGAAAAAAGAAAAACCCTGTTTCTCTCGTATCCTATACTCATAAAGGGCAAAAAAGCACCAAAAATTGAAGCTTTAATAGTCACATGAGTATAATGAAATGCAAACCAGTCCTATGATAAAAAAAAGAACAGTAATTAATCCGGTAATGGAAAAACCCAACCAGTCCTATTTCACAGACAGAAAATTGCCTCAGCTCTCCAACAAACAAACTTTAAAAGAATAATTAAAAAAACAAAACAAACACAAAACAAAAAATAAAAAAAACTAATAGAGATTAAAAAAAACAGAAAGATAAAAGAAATAAAAAACCCCAACAACAACAACAGAAACAAAAACAAAACCAAAAACAAAAACAACAAAGTGGAGCCTTTAAAAAAGAAAAGGTTATGGTTAAAAGAGAAGATATTTAACAAGATTAACCTACAACCTCCTTCATGGTCAAAAACAAAAATCCACAAGAATCGCCCCAACGCAAGGAACCTACCATCTTTAAAATCCAAAATTGAACGGTAATAATCCAACACAATAAATACGATCGTCAAACCCCTTCTCCCCAATATCCACCTCAACAACAACACCAACAACACAAAGATCGTCCCTTTCCAAAAAGAACTCGATCAAAACACCAATTCGAGAGATACCATCTACAGAATCCCCCGTCGGGAACAATAAAAAAAGGATCTTTTCGTCGATCAACGGCGATCCATCATGACCCAAAAGAGGAACAGGGCATAGAAGGGTACGAATTATGGGTTGTATGAGGAAGGTTGCAGTCACAAGAAGAGGCTCACCTCGATCGAGAGGGGAAGAGTGGTGGTGGATGAGAGGATTCTTGGGGGTATCTTCGATCATCAGCATCTGAGAAGGGGTGGAGGAGGCGTTTGGTGGTATTTATAGGGGATTTTCCCCTCTCTTTCTGTGTGTGGGTGTGTGTGCTCACGAGCATTGTGTGGGAAAGAAAAGGATATTTGCTTGGTGCGTGGAAATTGGTGGGGCCCCCTTTCCTTCTTTCCAAATATTATACATACATATTAATCATTTTAAAAAGGTTTGAAAGTATATCTAAACCCTTTTTCTTTCTCGTATTTGCATCAATACCTCTTAACTTGATACGGATACCCTCCAAGTTAAGATACATCGACCACTTGGCTATACTTTAAAGGAAAGCATTCCTTTGCACCTTTATATTTACGATTAATTTTCCTGAAGAGTTAAAAGAAGTGGCGTTAAGAAATATAAAATTGATATTAATTTTTAATTATATTTATTTATAGAATGATGTTAACATCAATTTATATTTAATTAAATTATTATTAAGTTGAAGTATTAATCAGTTGTGAGATTTAAATATAAATTTACCTACAACTAATGTTAAACAAATCAATGTTAAAAATTCTTAATCCGTGTTAACTAAAATTAAGTTAACCCTCAAAATAAATAAAAATTAAATCCTCAAAAAAAAATGTTAGTCCCTCAAATAAACTAACCTTTAAAGTAATCTGGTTTATCCTTCTCATGCAACCTTGGATAATCGTAAAAACCAAACTTGAAATTGAGAGATTTTTTGGTTTCTTTTATTTAAAAAAGCTCTTATTTGGATCTTAGCTTTCATCTGTAACGTAAGAGGTAGGTTACTCGAGGTGTTCCAATAACCTTTTTTTTGTTCGACCTTACAGGAGTATTAACTTGGAGGGTTAAACCTGCGGTATCAAAGGACTTTCAGAGAAGTTAAAAAAGTACGGGGTTGCCGCCACTTTCTACCTGATATATGTAGGAGCCTAGGTTTCGAAACACGTGTGCTTTCTCTCCAAAGTATAATGTATAAATATATATTGTAATGTATTTTATAATATATATTTTTTATTTAATAAATTATACCTATATATTTAAATTTTTAATCGATATATTTTAATTTTTTATTAAAATATATTAATTGAAAAAAATATATATAGATTGAAAATCAAAATACATCAACATATTTATTTTTAATGAGTAGAAATAGATTTTTAATTAAAAAGTGAAAAATAATTTTCATTTATGGGTTATAATCTTTTGGGTTTGGGATTTAATTTTTAGGCATATAAAAAGTGATTTTTCTCCTTTATAATTTTTTATGGGTGAATGATCACTCTGTATAGATAAAAATCGATTAAAAATTAAAATATGTTGTTGTATTTTTAATTTCAATCGGTATATAATTTTAATCAATGTAAAATTAAAATATAATTTGAATATCAAAATATATTGATATATTTTATTTAATAAAGACATACATTACAAAATACGTTACAACATATATTTTCCTACTTGCAATCAAATATAATCTTCAAAAATAAGTGTTAAGTTATCGAATAAATAAGAGTTAACCACACCTACGAGGATCTACTCCCCCGAGTAAACTAGACCATGGGTATTAGTCTTGCTAACCTTGCTCTAAATTGGTTACCGTGGTAATTCTACGATTTCATACAAAGCAATGGCACAAAGCATAATATCTAGAAACTTTTCGAGGGTTTTTGTGTAACTAAAATGGAATATAGAGGGACACATCTGTACAAACTTTTATCATAATTATTTATATATTTCTCTCTATTCACCAAGTGGGGATGTCCCCTCTCTTCAAAGGATCCCGTATCTATCCATAAGGCCGGTGGGGGTGGAATGGGTAGTGCTGAGCACACTGGTTAGAGGGAATTATGACCGGGTTGGCCCACTTTGGCATTGGAGATAATTTTTGTGCAGTGAAACTATATTTGAATGTCTCGTATTTGGTGTTTGAAAGATGCCATAAACTTTATTGTGGATAAATTATCTGAAAGAAGGGATATACCTTAAGAAATCGACATGGGATAAGCTGACGTGGGATTAAGGGAGCGGGAAAAAATATATTCCACCTCCCCTCTTAAAACTTTTGTATGGCAGGATAAGTCCATTTAAATCAGGATTTTACATTCCATGCTTTATCACGCCGAAAATGCATGATTCCCAAGAAAATCCAACCTCCAAATGGATAATAATGTCTCGTTTGTTAGAAATTTAAAGTTTAAGATTAGATGAAACTTAAAAAATCTTAGAAAGGAATAAGTGAATTGTTAAAAAGAGAATTAGTGGATGTAAATTTAATAGTTAAGTTGATATTTTATTATTGATTTTTATTTTTATTTGTAGTGGAAGTGAGTCATTAAAAAATAGATGGGATGAGTGTGAGAAAGTTAATAAGAATATATATAATTAGTGAGGGATATTGTGATGAACGTGACATCAAACAGATTTTTAAGATGTTTGGGAAGTGACATCAGACTGCACCCGTCGCTTTCATTCTTCTTTCCCTCTCTCTTCCTGCAGACACGCCGCCCTTTTCTCTCTCCCCCCGCGCGGCCTTATAAAACACCCTCAACCTCTCCCTCACCCTCATCTCCTCTGCCTTTTCCTTCTCCTTCTCCCTGCCAATGCGAGAGCGTGAGCGAGCGAGTGAGCGGCAGCAGCAGCGGCCGCGGTGAGCAGAAGGAAGAAGCTCGACCGCGAGGGTTCGAGCTTGCCGGGGGAGCTAGAGCCGGCCGGTGGGGGAGCGGCAGGTGTGGGGTGTCGCGGAGGGGCTGCTGCGGCTCGGACAGCAGGCGGATGGGGCGCGACGCAGCCGTGCGTCGCGGGTGGAGAGCGAATCAGTCCCTGGTTCTGGAAATTTTTCAAAAATCAGACGTCTGGACTTATGTCCAGACGACGTCGAAGATGTCTGGAGGACTGTCCAGACGTCTGACAGGTAAGATATTTCATCTTCTCCCTTTCTCGTGTGTACGGCCATGCAGCCGTCCGCCGCGACTTCGTCTAGCTTCGTCGTGCTGAGAACAGGTGTGTGTGTGTGCAGGTTCTGCTCGGGAGGGCGCGAGGGCTCGCCATCCCACGCGGATCAGACGTCTGGCGGCAGTGCCAAACGACGGGGAGGACTTCCAGACGTCCGGGGTGACAATCGAACGTCTGGGAACCATGGTCAGACATTCCAGCTGGCTTCTAAACGTTTGAAGGACTGCGCAAAACTAAGGTACGATCGATCAACCTTTTAAGACGTCTGGAACCTCTTCCAGACGTCTGATTTTGGACAGTTTCGTCGTTTTTGACCCGTTTAGGGCCCGTTCGGAGTTTGTTTTCCGCGTTTCGAGTTGCGTTCTTTCCAGAATAAATTCCTCTACCCGTTTACAGTAATTGTATACCGTTCTGAGAAACTCCTTGTGATTGATCCTTGTGTTAGGATCCCGTTCCGTTGCAGTCTTAGGGGTTGCGGAGGCGCGCGGGATTACTGACCACGCCCTCGGTACTCTCAGTTTCCTTGGTAGAGTGGCTTTTAATTTATTTAACATAATTTGTTATGATTGTGGAACAATTAATAGAGTCTAAGGCATTGCATGAATCCTAGGACTGGAAAACTAGATTGAATGATAGACCTTAAAGTATTGCATGAATCTTAGGACTGGAAAACTAGATTGAATGATAGATCCTAGGGTACGACATGAATCCAAGGACTGGAAAACTAGTGGAATATATAAATATTGCAGTCTTGGAAAAGTGAAAAGGAAATAATAGCTACCTGTAAATTGATTTAACAGCTGCCTGTTATGAATAAATAAATATGCTTGAGAATATCGATTGTATGAACGTAAAACTGGAACGGTGAAACCTAAAATGGCCAAACCAAAAAGAACATGAACCCTACGGGGAATTAGGAGTAGAACTCCTGGAAAGAAAACAGAATGGAACTGAGAAAGTGAAACGTGGAAGTGTGTTGTTTCTTGGGTACGTGGTACTAGAGAGAGCACACATTACCTCTTAGTGTAGAGGGGAGCTTGCCGCCCTCAGGTTGAGATCGGGGTAGGTTTGACCAGTGTACACCGACTTGCTGGCCCTCGCGTACGCAGTACCGAGGAGAGCTACTAGTGTAGGGAGAACACTAGCTACCCCACGGGCCCTGGGGTTCTGCTAGCCTCCTACACCGACTTGTTAGGCCCACTAGGCAAACCAGGGTAGTAAGGCGAGGGTACGCGGACTGTGGAGGGGTTGGACTGTAACGACCCGATTCCCAAGTCCCTACGAGACACGAGAACTGGACTGACTCTACTAATCCCAAGACCTAGTCGTCCAACGAGGAAGTAACAAAAAGAGCAGTAAAATAAACCACATTCAACATGAATATAACTAACAGTAAGGAAATACAACAGTAAGGAAAGAAACCACTACAGTATATACCACCACAACAGTAGAACAACATTCATAACATAATATGAACTGCAGGTAAAGAAAAGTACAGCGGAAACAAGAACTACTCACTATAACGGAACAAAAAGAGGTATAAGAGAACAGTGGTAACTCTACTGGACCCTACTCGGCCCAGTGTCCTCTGCAGCCGCTGACCCTGGCTGCTCAACACCTGGTCCTGAAAGGTAACGACTGTAACACGTCAGCAAAACACTAAGTAGAGTGGCAGCTAAACTAAAGAAATAGTAAAGTGTACAGTAGCGATTTTAAATTTTCTTTCTTCCTTTATTTACGTCTTTCTATTATTTCACAATTTATCTATTTCTCAGATCCTTCACTTGATCTCGAATGTTCCTCGTGGGAACGATCTTGATTGCAGTCTTTTCCGAACAGTAGAAGTAGCACGTGGTGCTCTCCTGGCCGGGAGAGTCCCCCGTGGTGATCCGACTCTCAGTCAACCACCCCAAGGTCACTGACAGACGTAACGGTGACTACGGCACGCGCGGTAAACGCACGGGTAGCTAACCCGCACTGGCGCGCGGTCAGTCGTTTCCGTTAACGGGTGCGCCCAAGGCACAGCACGGAACCAGTACAGGGCAGAGCCCTCCCAGTAACAGGGGTCCAACCCCTCCACAGCAACCAAACAGGGGCCTTGCCCCTCTACAGTCCGCGCACCCTCGCCTGACTACCTTGGTTTACCCTAGTGGGCCTAACAAGTCGGTGTGGGAGGTTAGCAGAACCCCGGGGACCGTGGGGTAGCTAGTACCTCCCTACACTAGTAGTTCTCCTCGGTACTACGTACGCGAGAGCCAGCAAATCAGTAAAGAGTGGCCAGTCCTAACCCCGGGTCCCTGGGGCGGCTGGCTCCGCTCTGCACTAAATAGGGGGACAGTCGCTCTCCTTGGTACTCCATACTCAAGGGCCAGCTCACTTCCCCAATTCTTTTCCATTCCCTTTCCAGGAGTTCTACTCCTAATTCCCCGTAGGGTTCTAGCTCTTTAACTCAGAACATTCCAGTTTCACGTTCATACAACCCATATTCTTAATCATGTTCATTTATTCATAACAGGCAGCTGTTTAAACGAATTTACAGGTAGCTATTATTTCCTTTCCACATTTTCCAAGACTGCAGTATTCATACATTCCACTAGTTTTCCCGTCCTAGGATTCATGCCATATCCTAGGATCTATCATACAATCTAGTTTTCCAGCCCTAGGATTCATGCAACATCCTATGATCTACCATACAATCTAGTTTTCCAGCCCTAGGATTCATGCAACACCCTAGGATCTACCATTCAATCTATTTCTCATTCCTAGGATTCATGCAATGTCCTAGGTTCTATTTATGGTTTCATAATTTAACAGATTATACTTAAAGCCACTCTACCAGGTACGACGGGAGTAATGGGGGCGTGATCGGGAATCCTGCGTGCCTCCGCGACCCCCAAGACTGCAACGGAACGAAGTCCTATCACAGGGATCAAACACAAGGAGTGTCTCAAAACAGTGTATAACTACTGTAGATGGGTAGAGGATTTAATTTCGGAAAGAACGCAACTCAAAATGCGGAAAACGGAACCCGAACGGGCCCTCAACGGGTCGAAAATGACGACACTGTGCAAAATCAGACGTCTGGAACTTCTTCCAGACGTCTTAAAAAGTGGATCAGAGAATTACCTTGTTCTGCGTGGTTTCTCAGACGTCCAGAAGCCTGCGGGGACGTCTGGCCTAGTTCCCAGACATCCGATGGTCACCCCGAACGTCTGGAGGTCGCTCCCGCCGTCTGGTACCACAGCCAGGCGTCTGATTCGCGTTGGATGGCGAATCACCGAGCCTGCGCGCACCCAACTCTCTCTCTCAGTACGGTCAGTCGACAGGAAGGAAGAAGACGGAAGAACTCACCTTTCAGACGTCTGGATGGTCTTCCAGACGTCGCCCCCGCCGTCTGGCTATCAGCCCAGACGTCTGATTCTGGAAATGTTTCCAGAATCAGGCCATGACTCACCCTCAGCTCGCGACGCCGCACCTCGTCGCACCTCGTGCGCCTGCTGCTCGGACCGCAGCAGTCCCCCCCGTGTCGCCCCGCTCCCGCTGCGCTCCCCGCCGGCCGGCCCTGGCAGCCCCGGCGAGCTCGCCCTCACGGCTGAGCGCCGCTCTCGCACGCAGCACCTCCTTCGTGCTCACTGCGGCCGCCGCTGCCGCTGCAACCTCGCGCTCGCTCTCGCACTCACTGGCTGAAGGAGAAGAGGAAGGAGGCGGTGGTGACGAAAGAGCGTGTGGCCTTTTAAGGCCGCGCGAGGAGGAGAGAGAAGGAGCGCGGCAGGGGAATCTGCAGCCGCAGGAGGAAGGAATAAGCGAATATGCGGGTCTGCGCGCTCATGCGCGCAGACGATCCACGCGCTCAGGCGCGCAGACGATCTACGCGTGTCAAAGATAACAGATTTCCAGACGTCTGGCAACGATACCAGACGTCTGATACGACGTTTGGAAGTGATTCCAGACGTCTAGTCCGACGTCTGGCCCATTTAAGACGTCTTGGGCACGCGTTCATAACATGGACCCCTGTTACTGAGAGGGCTCTGCCCTATACTGGTGCCGTGCTGTGCTTTGGGCGCACCCATTAACAGAAACGACTGACCGCGTGCCAGTGTGGGGTAACTACCTGTGCGCTTATCGCGCGTGCCGTAGTCACCGTTACGTCTGTCAGCGACCTTGGGGTGTTTGACTGAGGGTAGGACCACCACGGGGGACTCTCCCAGCTAGGGGAGCACCACGTGTTACTTCTACTTTTCGGAAAAGACTACAATCAAGATCGTTCCCACGAGGAACATTCGAGATCAAGAGAAGGATTTGAGAAATAAATCAATAGTAATTTAATAGAAAGACGTAAATAACGAAAGTAAAAATATACCAGCTATTGTGCACTCTTCTGCTTCTTTAGCTTTTAGTTGCCACTTTACTCAGTGTTTCACTGACGTGTTACACTCGTTACTTTTCAGGATCAGGTGTTGAGTAGCCAGGATTAGCGGCTGCAGAGGACGCTGGGCCTAGTAGGGTCCAGTAGAGTTACCTGTAGTACTTTTTGTACTTTTCTTCCATTGTAGTGAATAGTTTCTTTGTTATTCCATGTACTTTCTTTGTCGAAACTTTATGTTATGTACATGTTTATTTCCCTTCTGCTGTGGTGGTATATACTGTAGTATTTCCTTTTCTTACTGCTGTATTTTGTTACTGCTAGTTATATTCATGTTGAATGTGGTTTATTTTACTGATCTTTTGGTTACTTTCTCGTTGGACGACTAGATCTTAGGATTAGTCGAGTTGGTTCGATTCTCGTGTTTCGTAGGAATTCGAAAATCGAGTCGTTACAGATATATATAATGGATGTTAATAGATGTGATTGATAAGAAATAAAATTTTTACATTATTTATGAACTATAGTAGTTACAGTCGAGGATAAAAGTCTCATTTAAAATACATAGGACCGACTATTTTGCAGAATTATCTCTAAAATTCTACATTTGGTATATTAAGTTTCAGGTTAGGTGCGTTTCGGGATAGGCATTGGAATCCCAGAATTAAATGCATTCCAAGAGGGGTGGAGTGGAATTGAAATGGTCCTCTCACTCAGTGCTACCTTCATCTCTCCATGTGACATGTCTGTTGGAACATAAGCTTCCACACACGTCACTTTGAATCAAATTATCATCACCGATATTTGCATTTTATTCAAATAGCATCGGCAACTTACACTTTGCATTTGACCAAAAACACATTTTCAACCGAATTTTACCTTGATAGGACCTACTGACTACATATTTATTCCTCCCTTAAATTCTTGCAATCAAGCACCATTTTAATATCAAACAAGGAATAAACTCAATTTGATCTCTGCCTCTTCTAAATGTCACAATAGGAATATCCCAAACTTATCCTCCAATTTCATTACCAACAAAACTTAATACTCTGAAAGTAATTTCTTCTACTAAATGATACCTAAGAGTATATCGAAGACAATAGCATACCTTAAAAAGGACCACAAGTATAAATGAATTTCCCATTTTGTCCTCCTTGACCTTTTAAGCTTATTTTTTTCTCATTTTATCCCTTGTGCCTTTAAGTCTAATTTTTTTCCATTTTGTCCTTTTTAATTATTTTATACATTTGAGTCTAATTTTTTTCCCATTTTATCCTTTTTGTACTATTGATCTTAAATTTTCCTCTTTTTCCACTATTTCATCCTTTGCACACTTTAAAGCCTAATTTCCCCCATTTTACTTTATGCCTTTTAAGCTTTAATTTTAAAGATATATCTCTAATAATTATGCATATTAGATATTAACAATAGATCACCTAAATCTAACTTTCTACTAAAGTAGACCTTCAAGTTGTTGAAATTTGACTTTTGTTTTCTTCGTTACATAAAAGTTTAGATAAACACAAGAATACATATACATAAAATATTTTTAAATCTTTTAATCATTATATCATATTAAAGTGTAAGACCTATTACAAATTTACATTATAGATAAATTTAGAATATCATTTATTATTTTTCAAAAATATAATAGTTATTAACATCAAATTAAGCCCCTTTAATGTAAGTATCACTCTTAAGATATAAACATATATATATGTATATATAATGAAAAGATTCATAACTATTATATATCTTTAGAATTTTCGATCAACTACCAAATTTCATCCATAGGTGAAATTATTTTTGTATGACTCATAATTTTCCATGGAAAGTAAGGGCCTAAAACTCGTTTGAAATGATAAAAGGAGATAAATGTAAATACAGGCGATCGTGAGATTCATAAATGTCCTTGTAAAAAACAAGATGTATAGAAGTCCATTCATTGACACGGTTTTTTTCTCTTGAGAAAAAGAAATAAATAAATACATAAAATGAGAGTGATAATTTTTATTTTAAATTTTTTATCAGGTGAAATCATTTTTTATAAATAACAAATTATCTTTAAATAAAAAATATTTTTATACTTGTATTTTTTTTTTTATGACCCCCTGAAAACAACTTCTTCATGCACCATTCATCTGACGGTGACACGATGATACTGGTGTCACAGTGGTTAATGTTAGTGTTGCTGTACTTTATTTTCATTTTATTTTACTAGCCTAAGATAGCCAGCACTCAACATAAAGTAATTATTCCCTCTTTAGCAGTCATTAGCACAGTTTATTCAGCCATCCCATCAGCGCTTATCCTAGATACTAAACTAAATACCTACGATGGAGAAAGTAATCAAAGAAGTCTGATGCGACCGCCTGCCTTAGCCTGCAAGGATAATATTCAACTAAAAAAGATGCTTTCACTGTTGCTATCTCCACGATATTGGATAATAATAGGGGCGCGAGCTACGCTTAGATACACCGGACAAATGGTCTTAGGTTAACTAACATCGCAGGCACGTATATATATATTTTTTTAAATGTGGATTAGGAAATGTAAAATTTCACGTAAAAGTTGACGCGTCGTTTATATGGGATCCATTGCTGTTAAAATAAATAATAAATTATTTTTATAAGATGTAAATTATTTAAATTATCATCGAAATTATTTTAGATTGGTACAAAATTATTTTTCATATGTGAAATCTTATTTTGTATCTATTCAAAATCACTCTGCACCTTCAAAGTAAAATTATACCAGTGTAATCTTACTTTAAATTATTTTATACCTTACTTTGAACTATTTTGTACAAGTGCAATATTATTTTACACGGGTGTAATATTTTTTACACGGATGTAAAGTAAGATTGCACCTTACTTTGAACTACTTTATACAGGTGCAATATTTTCTTACACGGGTACAAAATAAGATTGCACCAATATAAAATTAAATTCCAAGTGTTTCTTCACGTACGAGAAATGAATATTCACTTGAAAGATGATTTTTCACCTAAACCCTAAGGTGAAAATTCACATTTTAAGTGTAAAATCACTTGTCATACATGAAATCACTTTTCATAAACTTAAATCCTAAACTCATAGGTCAAAATCACTTTACATAGGTGCAAAATTACTTTGGACAAGTGAAACTACCCTTGGAATAATTTTGCACCAATGTAAAATGAGATTATACCGATGCAAAGACATCTTACAATAATTTATCATTGGTGCAAAGTAGTTTAGCACTGATGCAAAATTTTTTATCACTTATACGTTTAGGTTAAAGTAATGTGGTAATTTTTTTAAATATGATAGTAACTACCACGTAACAACCTTACATTTTTTATTTATTTATATTAAATATTAATTATCAAATGAGTCAATATTCTCAACACTAAAATAATATTTACTATCATTTTTTACGTCAAAATCTATAATTTTCTACCGTTTTGACAAAACGAAATCATGTAAACAAAAATAATCAAATAAAATATTTACACTATGAAAGAAATACATACGAGATACATAAATGTCAAACGTAACACAAAGTGATGTAAATTTGATATTTACTTGACATATCTTCTATTTGTGTCAAAAAATATTGACATGCGGTAAGATTCCTTACTACTAAAATCAACTTATTTTATACGAATGTAAATTATTAAAATTATTTTTAAGATTATTTTATATCGATACAAAATAAAATTATATCAATATAAAATAATTTATCATCTATATATTTTAATTTAAAATAATATAATAATTTTTTCAATGAAATGAGATTTATCACGTAATAAATTTTATAATTTTTTATTTTTATATATTAAATATTAATTATCGCATTCACACCTCCTGCGGCTGAAATTGTATATTTTGGCATATATTAGGGGTGTTGGGGGAGGCGCAGATGCGTGCCCAAGTATTCTATTTCGTGCTTCGTGGCGGGCCCAGGGATGGAATCTCTGAGATGGACGGTTAGGATGGGAGGATTCGGACTCGGCCAAGGGAGAAGAGGTCTCTTCCATAGGATAAGTTCGATCCCGATCGGTCCAAAGTTTCCCAATATTATCGCAAACAGACGCCCAATTCTGACACCATTCTTTTCTCTTTTCCTCCTTTTTCCCATCTCGAATGATAAAATTGCTCACCCACTTGCCAACAAGTATGTGAACCTTTATTGCTAAATTCACCCCATTTGCTATTCAATTGGTTGTGATCTCCACTTCCTGCCACGAGGGAAGTGGTTTGTGCTTTGAAAAAAAAGGGGCTGGTAAAACCGTAAAACAAGCTATTTCTTCTGTTTAAGTTTGTAGTTCCTTTTTTTTACAATTTATATTTACTTCTAGAGTGAAAATAATTTAAATACACCTTGGAAACTTGGATAGAAAAAAGAAATTGATTAGAATATTGTATTACTTCTCCATGGAATATAAATGTGAAACATTAGTCTGAATAATTGCCAATTAATGTCGCATATAAGTATGCTCTTCAAGGTCAGACATGCATTTACAGAAGAACAACGATCTTATCTAATTATTTGAGTAGCACCATAGAAGCTAAGACCATGTGGTGACTAGGAGGCAAGCAACAAGCTGATCTGATTATTCAAACAAGAAGAGGATGAGTCAAGACAAAAACAGCTGCAAAGAATAGAACCTCGTCCGATAACCCATGGCTTCTCCCTAATACCTGGGGCCTGACTCAAAATTCTTTCAAAGTAATTCTCCATTCAATCATGCAAACTAATTGGGACCAAAATGAAAGAAAAAAAATGAATAGAGAGGGATAACCGATCAGAAAAGAATATGAAATCATTTTGTTTCAATAAAGCTACAGGAAAGGGTTAAAGGCAACAAAATAAAGAAGTTAAAACCTAACAAAATTAGTAATCTAGAAATGATGCAAAAAACAAGGATGAAAAACAAAAAGAAATGTATAAGGATTTTAGCATGTACAACCGCCAAACCAAAGACCAAAGTAAATCTCAACAAATAAATAGTATCACATCATGTTGTCCTAAGAAAATGGAACTTAGAATGCATCTTTTTACTTCAACATTTGATGTCAATATATTACAATCAACAAGATTGTTCATATTTCTTTTTCTTTTTCAAAGCCAATGCCTTCTCGAAAAATTACGCTTTCCATTTCGACATCCCACATTGACAGTTTGAGTTGTCTTCAAGCCCCTCTCTTAGAAGTTGTCGATGAGAGAGTGAAGAGTTCAAGGTACTCATCGTCTGATGACCCAAAATTTGACTTCATGTCCACTTCGGGAACAAACGTATCAAGACGAATCTATCGACATTTGTCCGGTGTAAATCAGGTCAGTTGATGAGAACCTCATCATGAACCCTAACTAGCACAATCTAACCCAGATATGTAAGAAAAAGCTCCTACATAACCCGAAGAAAGGCTTAACTTAGAGAATTCTGAGTTTAAGAAGAAAATAAATCATAAGGGGTAAAACTGTAATTTCACCAACGCAGTTTGCAAACAGGGTAATTAAGAGTCCAAACACAGGTCAAACAAGCCTAATAAGAAGAAAAGTGGGATGATCTGATCTAAAAAGGGTTATAGCAACTTCAAGAAATTAAATGACATTCTGTAACCCTAAAATAAATCTACTTCAATTTACCAGATTTGAGGTAAGATAAAAATCAAATAAACCCTCTAAAATTCATAAAAAAATAATCTCTAGGGTCTAGAACCTTCAATTTGGCCTTAGAAACCTATTTTGACCTAAAAAGAGAACCATGCCCAATTAATGACTTAATTTGGGTTTTTACGTAAATTGGTCAGTCAAACATGGTCCAACCTAGAAATAAAATTCACCATTAAAATCCTTAGGTTCAAATTAGTCTTGTATAAAAACCTGAGTCTAAGAAGAGGCCTCCTTTACCGACTTTGCAATTTGGTCCTCTTCATTTACTTTTTGACCCTTATCTTTCGAAACCCTTGCATTTTGGCCCCCAACTTTTTCATCGCTCTTTGCAGAAAGGTCCCTCCTGCAAAACTCTGCGCAGCACCATGCTCCGGCAACTTTGCGCGGAGCATGGCACCGCGCAGAGAGGGGTTACCAGCCTACAAAGTAGACGCAAGGTTCCCTGCGACATCCTCTATCGCAGGGACCCGGCCATGCTCTCTACCAGCCCCCATACCTTCCGTGCGAACGCGCAGAAGGTATGGGTGCCCCTTCCAGCCACGTTCCGGCGAGGCTGGCACGTCGCCAGCCCGCTCCTCCATCTGCACCAGCCCCTTTATAAAGACCCAGCACCCCCTGCCGGTTCCTTCAAGCTCTCTTTGACGGAGAACACCCCCCCACTTCATCCCCTCCTCCTCCGTCAGACGGCCCGCAGCTTCCGGTGACTCCCTCCTCTTCCTCCTCGTCGCTCTGCCGCCTTATCTACAGCAGGGTTCTCCTAGCCCTCTCGTCTGTGCCTCGTCTGTGTCGTGTTGTACCCGTCGGTGCCCTCCGCCTGCTTCCTTGTCGCCGCACTCCTCCTCAAGGGCCCTTTCTTCCCCAGCTCCGGCAGGTACGAGCCAGTGGCTCCGCCTTCCCCCTTCGTCCAAAACCTAGGTAAATAGCTTCCTCTCCTCCTCCCTTACATTTTCCCTCTCCCAATTTATCTTTTCACCTCACCGCACACGACTTCCACCTCCGCCTGCTCCGTCTCTGACCACCCTCTTTGGCGAGCTCATTCCACCTCCATAGACCTTCTCACCCCTCGCTGACTACCCTAAAAGCTTCCCCTCACTCCACTCAACAAATCCCCCCTTTCCATCCATTGCCAAACACCACCAGACGACCCCCCGAATAAACCCACCTCTCCGATCACAGTCCGACCTAGGGCTACCACCATACGCCGCCTCACGCCTCGTCACCACCCGCACTACCTTCGCCACACTCCGGCGAAGCTCCTTGCATCTTCTGATTGGGCCGAGAGGCCGTATTCTTATTTTCAGGTCGACGCCCCTTCACCGCCATTACCGAGCTTCTAAAGCTCCTTCACCTGCAGCTGCAGGTGCTCTCGCCCAGGCTCACACCCCAGGACGCGCGGCTTGCTGCTGCGATCCATCCCAGGTCTGCAGCTGAGGCGAAGGCCTCGCACGCTGCTGCAATTGCCTGCAGCTTCCTCAGCTGCGGGCGCCAATCTGGGAGGTGGGACTTTAGTCCCACCTCAGAAGTGCGTGGCTAAGCGCCCGCACATAAATTTGAAAAGTGTTCAAGGCTATTCGCCTTCGAACACAGGGGTCAGGTCCCTCACGCACGTTGTGCGCCACGCGCTCGCCCGCGCTCACGCCCAGCAGGTCTGGGCCGAATCCGATTACCCAAAACCGCGCACTCCTCGCCCACCACCGCACGCCGGTGGGCCTAGTCCTGGGCGCAATACCTGTACCCGAATACCCGGCTCTGGGAGAGCGATCCTATGAGAGAAATCTGAGAAAGAGAGAGAGATGCGGGGAAGGGTAGGGGTAGGTTTTGCTTTCTAATCCTTGTGTGAGCTTGTAGGAGCAGAAGGAGAAGAAGGAAGGAAGGCGGCCGAAGCCTTAGCCGCTCAGGGCAGAGAGGAAGAAGAAGAAGCAGAGAAGAAGAAAGAGAAGCATGAGAGAAGAAACAAAAGAAGAAGAGAAGCACTGTAGCAAACCTACAGTTAAGTCGTCTGACCACTGCATCAGACGACGGTTGAGCAGCGGCCAGAGGAGAGAAAGCAAGAAAAGAAAGAAAGAAGAAGGCAGAAGAAAAGAAGAAGAAGAACTCTGCGGAAGAAAAGAAGAGAGAAGACATAGTCGTAAGCAGAGAAGAAGAGAAAGAAGAAGAAAAGGAGAGCAGTTGAAAGAAGAAAAAAAAAGATAGAAAGAGAAGGAGAAGAGAAGAAGAAGAAGCCAAGACAGACTTTCTCTCTCTCTCTCTCTCTTATTTTTGTAATCAAATAGAGAACCTTTGTATTTCTAGAATTCCAGTAGCTCCCTGAGTTCGACCTCGGGAAAACCATTTCCGAGTAAAAAATTTTGTAATGATAACCTGGTAGCTGTCTTATTACTACAACGACTATAACTTGACATATAACAAACGCAAACAAGCTAACTGGACAGCAAAATCCGGTCAATCATTTCTTGGCACCGTTGTCGGGGAGCAACGGCTATTCTAGAAGCTATAAATTCTCTATTTGGGAGTTTCTAATAATCTCTTCTCTCTTGTGTGCAGGTATAGGAAAAATTAAGAAGCAGCCACACAACAACCACTCCAAGGACAGGTAACTTCTATCCTCTCACTATTAACCCCTAAATTCTAAAGAGGAAGAAAAAGGAAAAAAAGTAATATAGGTATAACCTATCTTTCATACTTAGTAACAGCTGCATGTTTTCAAAACCACTATTCCTGCACATAGTATTAAGGGTAATTAAGGGCTAACATTTTCTTGCCTGAGCCCTAAGTACCCAACAAAGAGTCAACTGGACCAAGTAGAGCCAACATAGGAATTAACACTAGGGTTTTAGAGACACACTACTTAATCAAGAATTGAGAAATCCTAAAAGAAGTGTGCCTAAGCCATTGATTGAATATACCTATTCAGAAAAAACCCTAAGCAATTGGCCCTCTAAAAACACTTGAACTTTAAAAGACAAGACCTAATAAGTTCTCAAAGGAATCAATAGGTGAAGTTGACCCCTTAGGGTCAACCAACCTTCAACTTAGGTCACACTTCGCACTTAAAAAGATAAAAGTTCAAGTGAAAACTTAAGCACCCTGATCTTAAACTAAAATTGGTAGACTTAAGAGGTCAAGATCCCCATTCTAGTCTACCTGGAATCTCAGTGACAAGAGAGGTCAGGTGGGGGAAACCCTGTAACCCGTGGGGACGCTCTACCGTGTAGGGGTCTTCGCGGGACTCACCCTCTCTGGCTACCCAGGTAATTCTTAGGTGGTCGATCTTTTGATCAAGGGGTCCATCTACCCCGCACCTCTATAGTCACCCAACATTTTGGGTGCCTTGATTGGGTCCAGCACCTGCTAAACTCATCTCTTCCAACAGTGTATATTTGGTAGGAGGTCCTTAAAACCTCCTTTAGAACTCCACTCTCCTCGAGGCCAAGCCTCAGTGCCCTTGTTTGAGAAAACAACACTTCACATCGACCTCTCCTCTGACTCTGAACCCAACTCACCTTCTTCTTCCCTAATGGCTCAGCCTGTTGAGGAAGAGAACAATCTGGAGCACCAGCTCCACCGACTCAATGACCTCTTCCTATGATGCGAGACCATTATAACCCTACTGCGGTGGCTATTGAGTCTCGAGTTAGAATCCCGACTGGAGGACCTGATTCTAAATTAAAGCCCAATATGATTCATGCTATACCTAAATTCCATGGGCTTAATTCTGAAGACCCCTTCCAACACATCAAACAGCTGAAGCATCTGGCCCAAACTTTTGGGTTAGATGCAGAAAATCAGGACATTCTCCTCATGAAGATGTTCTCCTTCTCCCTTATGGACAAGGCTGCTCATTGGTACCAGACTCAGACCTGGCCAATTAACAATTGGGAAGAACTTCAGTTCGAATTTTTGAAGAAGTTCTTTCCCGTTGGTCGAACCAATGCCTTACGCCATCAGATTACTCAATTCACTCAGCAAACGGGAGAACCTCTCCATGAGGCATGGGATCGCTTTCAGGATCTCATGAGAAAGTGCCCCCATCACGGAGTTCCTAAATGGGAACAAGTCCAGTCTTTTTACCAGGGACTCCGTGAGGATATCAGGATTTTCGTCAATGCAACTTGCGGAGGAAATATTATGGGTCAACATGAGGACACCGTGTGGGAGATTCTCGAAAACATGTGTGAGAACTCCATCAATAATGACTCCATGGGCTTGTTCGATAGGACGAATACCCGCGCATCGACGAACCTTAGGGGAGCACACGAGACATAGGGCCTGTTCGCATCAGTCGACCTGGAATTGATGGCCAGTCGATTGGACAAGGTCTCCATCATCGAAAAGAAGGTGGATGAGCTGACTCAGCACTTGCAGCGAGCCACCTCTGCGCATAACTCCTTTGCACAGCCTCCTTCCACATGGGAAACTGTGCAAAACATTCTCCACCGATCTTCTCCTGGAAAGGATCCATATCCACCGCCATCTGATTCTCGGATCGGAGGGTCATCCGATCCTTTCTATACCAGCCCGGGGAATTCCATTCCCCCATTCTCTAATTCTTTGGAGGTTCCTCAGACCTGCGAGGACCTCAACGCCATCCAGAATGACCCTTTCTCCAACACCTATAACCCTGGATGGCGAAATCATCCCAACTTCCAATGGGTAGGAAACTCCCAAACCCAAAGATCACCCTTTCAGCCCCGTCCACAACCCCCCCTCGTCCTTACCAACTGCCTCAGCCTCGGCCCAACCCTACCTATCCATCAGGGCCAAATCAGGACCAAATGTCCCTCATCCTTCAGACTCTGGCTGGCATTCAAGGAACGAATGCGGCTATTCAGAAACAACACAAGGACGAACTTACAGAGGTTCGAAATCATCTGGCCCAGTTGATTAATTCTCGCCAACCTGGCACACTTCCTTCCCAACCTCTTCCTAACCCGAATAACGTGCCAACACAGTGGTACGTTATGAACCCTAACCCGGGCCAAGCACATATGATTTATCAGACCCCCTCTGTTCCTTCACCCGACGGGATGGAGGCTTCCACTTCCTATGCGGGCTATCAGCAGCAACCCATCTTACCCAACCCCAACCAAAACCAGGAAGGGCTAAATTCTGTAACAACTCGTAGTGGTAAGGAAACCCAATATCCACCCTATCCAAACCACTCCAAGCCTAGTAGTGATCCCAACCCTAGGACAGTAATCCAGGACGTTCCTATCCCTGTCCCAGACCAAAGACTTAGACCTATCCTAGAAGAACCAACCAAGGTTCCATTTCCCAAGGCCTTGACCAAGGGAAAGAAGACAACCAAGCCCGTGGCACTTGAGGGGGACCTGGTCAAGCTCTTTGAGCAGGTCCAAATAAATATCCCCTTGATGGATGCAATTCGCCACGTACCGGCTTACGCACGATTCTTAAAGAATGTGTGTACACCCCAGCGTAAGCCGCGAACCAAGAGTGGAAGTCCAATTGTACTGTCAGAGCAAGCCAGCTCTGTAATCCTAAGCAGGCTCCCACCCAAGGCTAAAGATCCTAGTACTCCCCTGATTTCCTGCAAAATAGGTGATACCCAATTCGACAGAGCATTGCTAGACTTGGGTGCTTCCATAAATCTGATACCCACATCCTTACTTAACCACCTAGAAGAATCTGAGCTAAAACCGACTAAGGTGACATTACAATTAGCAGATCGATCTATAAAGTCACCAAAAGGGATTCTCGAGGATGTTATCGTAAGAGTGCGGGATTTCAACTTTCCTGTAGACTTTATAGTCTTAAACATGGACGCACCTGAAAACCCTAGGGATACACCGATCATTCTAGGGAGACCTTTCCTGGCTACTGCTAGAGCCAACATCAGCTGTGAGGAGGGCCAAATAGAGCTCAAATTTGGAAATCAAACCCTAAAAATTGATATATTTAAGGCCCAACAAGGAATCAATTGCGGTGTCATCGAACAAGTTTGTGACATCAGGGCTTTGGTTGATGAAATGCATTTTGAGAGTGACCTGATTGTACCTCATCAACTGCAAAAAGATCTTGAACCGCAATCAGAGGAGTCAATTCCAGATTTAGACAGACCCATAGCTCCTACCCTTGAACCTCACATCTACCCTGAACCACCCACTGCTGCTGATAACCCCATCCTTGAATTGAAACCCCTTCCCGACCATTTGAAATACATCTTTCTAGGTTTTAATCAGACCTTTCCTGTGATTATTAATTCCAAGCTTAATCCCGAACAGGAATCCCGTCTGATTGTTGTTCTCCAGCAACATCGCAGAGCCATTGGATGGACTCTCGATGATTTGACTGGAATAAGTCCCTCTTATTGCACGCACCATATTTACTCAGAAGAGGGCACACGACCTTCTCGTGAAATGCAGAAACGTTTGAACCCCAATCTGCAGGAGGTCGTGAAAAAGGAGATCATCAAGTGGTTAGATGCAGGGATCATCTACCCGATCTCCGATAGTCGTTGGGTGAGCCCAATCCAGGTTGTGCCTAAAAAGGCAGGGCTCACCACCATAACGACTAAAATCGGAGAAGTCATACCTACCCGATTAGCCAACTCGTGGAGAGTCTGCATAGATTATAGACTACTCAATTCCTCCACGAAGAAGGATCATTTCCCACTACCTTTGATTGATCAGATTCTCGAGAAATTAGCGGAAAATCGATTCTTCTGCTTCCTTGACGGGTACTCCGGTTATAACCAAGTAGCTATTCATCCTGAGGACCAAGAGAAGACCACGTTCACCTGCCCGTTCGGAACGTACGCATTCCGAAGGATGCCGTTCGGTCTCTGCAATGCACCTGTGACTTTTCAGCGGTGCATGCTTGCTATATTCTCTGATATGGTAGGTGATTATCTCGAAGTCTTCATGGATGACTTTTCAGTTTTCGGGGCATCATTTGATGATTGCCTCCAGCACTTGGTTCATATACTAAGGTGCTGCATCGATGTTAATTTGGTTCTTTCCTGGGAAAAGAGCCACTTTATGGTGCCTGAGGGGATCGTCCTAGGACATCTGATTTCTGAAAAAGGCATCCAAGTGGATCGAGCTAGGGTTGATCTAATCTCTCGCCTTCCTATGCCTAGCTCGATCAGGGACATCTGTTCTTTTCTGGGGCACGTCGATTTTTACCGTCATTTCATTCCTGATTTCTCGAAAATCGTGCGCCCCCAAACGACTCTCCTCTCTAAGGATGTACCCTTTGAAATCTCCAAGGAATGCACTCTAGCCTTTGAAAACCTTCGTGAACGAGTTACCCAAGCGCTAATCCTACAATCCCCTGACTGGTCTCAACCCTTTGAGATCATGTGCGATGTGTCTGATTTTGCTGTAGGAGCGATTCTGGAGCAGAAAGCTGACGGGAAACCCGTGGTCATCTACTATGCTAGCAAGACACTTGACGAAGCTCAGCGTAAATATACAGTTACGGAGAAAGAGCTACTAGCCGTAGTATTTTCCCTTGAAAAATTTCGATCTTATCTCCTGGGTTCCCACGTCATCATCTACTCGGATCACACAGCTGTGAGGCATCTCCTTGCCAAGAAGGACGCGAAGCCCCGACTAATCCGATGGATCTTGCTGTTGCAAAAATTCGATCTCGAGATTCGCGACAAGGCGGGAAGACAAAATGTGGTAGCTGACCATTTGTCCCGCCTTCCTTCTGAGATTATCAACCCTTCCGGACCCATCACGAAGCATTTCCCTAATGAGCACCTGCTGACTATTGGTACTAGACTTCCATGGTTTGATGATATAGTAAACTACTTGGCATCTCATCAGATCTTGTCTGATTGGCCGAAGGCCAAGAAAGACAAATTGCGCTCTGAAGCCAAGTATTACATTTGGGAAGATCCGTACCTTTTCCGCATAGGTGCTGACCAAATCATCCGGAGATGTGTCCCGGAAGGTGAAGTCAATGATATTCTTTCCTTCTGCCATGACCAGGCATGCGGTGGCCATTTCTCTGGGCACAAAATCGCATCGAAAATCCTCCAGTGTGGCTTCTATTGGCCCACTCTATTCAAGGACGCATACAGTCACTGCAAGGCATGCAGTCGTTGCTAGACTTTGGGCAACATGAGCCATCGTGACATGATACCTTTGCAGCCGATTCTCGTATGCGAAATCTTTGATGTTTAGGGGATTGATTTTATGGGCCCCTTTCCTGTTTCGGACGGTTTCGAATACATTCTGTTGGCCGTGGACTACGTGTCCAAATGGATCTAAGCCATACCGACCCGAACCTATGATCACAAAATCATTCTCAAATTCATTTATCACAATATCTTCTCACGATTCGGGATTCCTCGTGCTATCATCTCAGATGGGGGACCCATTTCACGAATGCTCAGTTCAAGTCACTGATGACCAAATACGGGGTGTCTCATTGAATCTCTATTCCTTATCACCCCCAGACTAATGGTCTAGCTGAGCTATCAAATTAGGAGATCAAGAAAATCCTGCAGGTCACTGTTCGGCCTGAAAGGAAGGATTGGTCGTCCCGACTTCCGGAAGCCTTGTGGGCTTATAGGACCGCCCACAAAACCCAATTAGGCATGTCTCCCTTTAGATTGGTGTACGGGAAGGCGTGTCACCTTCCCGTCGAACTGGAGCACAAAGCCTATTGGGCAGTACGGAATTGTAATCTAGATCTTTCGAAGGCTGGAACCCACAAAAAGCTTCAAATCAGCATGATCAATGAATTACACCTTGATGCATATGAGAACTCGCGAATCTACAAGGAGCGGGTTAAAGCCTTCCATGACAAGCATATCTCTAGAAAGATCTTTTATCCTGGTCAGAAGGTCCTACTCTTTGATGCCCGACTCAAACTTTTCCATGGGAAGCTGCGATCCAAGTGGGTCAGACCATACTTGGTCTGACAGGTTTTTGGAAATGGAGCCGTCGAGATCAGTCCACTCAGCCATGATTCCGAACCTTTCATCGTGAACGGTCAGAGACTCAAACCGTTCATTGATGTAACTTCTACTGATTTAGCTGAATCATCTTTTATCCTCCATTCTCCATGAGCTTATTGTGCCCAGCCGATAGCGTAAAACTCAGCGCTCAACGGGAGGCAGCCCATCATTCTCTTTGAAAACCTGAAACTTTTTTTGACACCTTTGTGCACTTAAGATTCACCCTTTAAGACAGCCGATTCCACCTCAGGTGCTTGCATCTGAGATTAGAAATCATCCGCAACAGTCATCCCGACCCATTCACTCACCAAAATATCTGTCCTAAGGAATGAACTAAGTTGAATAAAAACCCCCTAAGTCACAATGAGGACATTGCAAATCTTAAGCATGGGGGGGTATGAGAGTGCAAAACTTGTAAGAAAAGGTTTTAAACAAAAAAATTCACATATGCCAAAAACACCATAAAAAAAAATTTAGAGGAGGAAAGAAATTTTGTGGAGGAAGGAAAAAGAAACAAAATGAAAAAGGAGCACAAAAATGAGAGAAAAGTGATAGTCATTAGTATGAAACTAAGGAATTAACCTAAGTTCTAGACCTCTGTTACGAACGTGGCATCAGACGGGTTTTTAAGACATCTGGGAAGTGGCCCAGACGTCTGACCAGACATTTGGAACCCTTCCCAGACGTCTAGTAATAAATTTTTGCGACGTACGGGGTTGCGTCTACGCGCCTGCGCGCACAGACTGCACCCGCGCGCACAGACTGCACCCGCCGCTCTCGTTCCTCCTTTTTCTCTCTTTCCTCCTGCAGGCGCGCAGCTCTCTTCTCTCTCTCCCCGCGCGGACTTATAAGGCCCCCTCGCCCTCTCCGTCACCCTCATCTCCTCCGCCTTTCTCTTCTCCTTCTCCCTGCCAGTGCTAGAGCATGAGCGAGTGAGCGAACGGCGGCAGCAGTGGCCGCGGCAAGAGTGCGGGAAGGAGCGTTGCGAGCGGAAGGGGGAAGCTCGACCGCGAGGGTTCGAGCTTGCCAGGGCAGCTAGAGCCGGCCGGTGAGGGAGCGGCAGGTGTGGGGTGTCGCTGAGGGGCTGCTGCAGCAAGAGGCAGCAGGCGGACGGGGCGCGGCGCGGCCGTGCGTCATGGGCGGAGAGCGAGTCGGGCTCTGGTTCTGAAAAATTTTCCAGAACCAGATGTCTGGGCTTACGACCAGACGACGGTGAAGACGTCTGGAGGACTGTCCAGACGTCTGACAGGTAAGATATTTCTATCTTCTTCCTTCTTCGCGCGTACGGCCATGCAGCCGACCGCCGCGACTTCATCTACGCTTCGTCGCGCTGAGAGCAGGAGTGTGTGTGCGCAGGTTTCGCTCAGGAGTGCGTGAGGGCTCGTCATCCCACGTAAATCAGACGTCTGGCTGTAGTGCCAGACGACGGAGAGGACTTCCAGACGTTCGGGGTGACAATCAAACGTCTTGGAACTAAGCCAGATGCCCCAGCAGGCTTCTGGACGTCTTAAGGGCTACACAGAGCTAAGGTACAATCTGACCCACCTTTTAAGACGTCTGGAAGAGGTTCCAGACATCTGATTTTGGACAGTTTCGTCGTTTTTGACCCGTTTAGGGCCCGTTCGGAGTCCGTCTTCCGTGTTTTGAGTTGCGTTCTTTCCAGAATAAAATCCTCTACCAATTTACAGTAATTGTATACCGTTCTAAGAAACTCCTTGTGTTTGATCCTTGTGTTAGGACCCCGTTCCATTGCAGTCTTGGAGGTTGCGGAGGCGCGTGGGGTTGCCGACACGCCCCCAGTACTCCCGTTGTAACTGGTAGAGTGGCTTTTAAATTATTTAGCATAATTTGTTACAATTGTGGAACAATTAATAGAGTCTAGGGCATTGCATGAACCCTAGGAGTGAGAAACTAGATTGAATGATAGATCCTAGGGTATTGCATGAATCCTAGGGCTGGAAAACTAGATTGAATGATAGAACCTAGGGTACGGCATGAATCCTAGGACTGGAAAACTAGTGGAATATATAAATATTACAGTCTTGGAAAAGTGGAAAGGAAATAATAGCTTCCTGTAAATTAATAGCTGCCTGTTATGAATGAATAAATATGATTGAAAATATGGGTTGTATGAACGTAAAACTGGAACAGTGAAACCTACAATGGCCAAACAAAAAGAATACGAGCCCTACGGGGAATTAGGAGTAGAACTCCTGGAAAGAGAATAGAATGGAACTGAGAAAGTGAAACGTGGAAGTGTGTTGTCTCTTGGGTACGTGGTACCAAAGAGAGCACACATTACCTCTTAGTGTAGAGGAGAGCTTGCTGCCCTTAGGTTGAGACCAGGGTGGGTTTGGCCACTGTACACCGACTTGCTGGCCCTCGCGTACGCAGTACCGAGGAGAGCTACTAGTGTAGGGAGAGCACTAGCTACCCCACGAGCCCCGGGGTTCTGCTAGCCTCCTACACCGACTTGTTAGGCCCACTGGGAAAACCAGGGTAGTCAGGCGAGGGTGCGCGGACTATGGAGGGGTTGGACCCCTGTTACTGAGAGGGCTCTGCCCTATACTGGTTCCGTGTTGTGTTTTGAGCACACCCATTAATAGAAACTATTGACCGCGTGCCAGTGCGAGGTAGCTACCCGTGCGCTTATTGCACGTGCCATAGTCACCATTACGTCTGTCAGCGACCTTGGGGTGGTTGACTGAGGGTACTGAAGTTTCGCCTACCAGGAGGGGGTGACGTAATAATTGCGGAAATAAATAATAAATAATCTCAAAAAATAACAATCACACAAGTACACAAGTATTTATAGGTGGAAACCCAAACCGGGTGAAAACCACCACCTAACCCTCTCGAGTTAGGATTTTCCGATCAACCAAGTTGATCAAAATCCACTAAACCGAATCACTTTAAAACGAGGGTGATTCAACCTCAATTATAACCACGCTACTTAGACGAGGGTAGCGTACCTCAACCCCTTCTCTCCACGAGAAGGATTTTGTCTCGCGAAGGAGACGGGAATTCGCAAAGCGAATACCCAACCAAATAACAAAGATAAAATAAACAAGTAATCTTATAGAGCCAACAAAGTAATTTTAAACCTAGCTTCTATAGGAATTAGGAAACTCCCCTTTGCAAGGAGTGCGTCGAGTTGATGATGCGGTGCGTGAGCCACGGGACGACGCAACTTCGCTCTCGTGAACAACGGCGGGAGAGCGGGTGCGCAACAGCTTGATGCTCTCAAGAGAATGGAACTTGAGCTTGGAGAGCAAGAGCTAGCTGGGACACAAGAGAGTGGAAAGTCTATTACAAAGTGTTTCTTGTGTATCTTGGTCTCTCTAGGTGTGTTGTTGGTGTGTAAAGGCTCCCCTCTATTTATAGAGCCCTTAGGAAGGCTTTGGAAGGCTTAGAAAAGCTTCCATAGCCGTTGGGTGCAAAGCCCAAGTGAATCAGCCCGAAATCAGGAACAATCATTGTTCTGACAGACTTATCAGACGTCTAATTCTAGAATCAGACGTCTGGAAGATCACTTTAAGACGTCTGATTTCAAGGTCAGACGTCTGATTTTGGGCGGGTCTCTTCCTGACTTGGATCAGATCTAAACAGGGTTCTTGTGCAAGTCCATCAGACGACATGCAGGACGTCTGGCACTATGTCTGGACGTCTGGAAACCTACTTTTTCTGTGGGAATGGATTTCCAAACGTTGCAACGGCTAGAAAATCTCTGAGAAGAGATTTTGGGTCAGCCGAGGCAAAACGGTCAATTATCAGACGTCTGGACAGTCCTATGGACGTCTGATAAGTCTCTAACGGTCATATTCTACACTGTTTGCAAAGCTAGCCAACGGTCCACTAATTGGACGTCTGGCAAATCCATCAGACGTCTCCTAAGACGTCTGGTCTAGGGTCTGGACGTCTGATTTCATCAGACAGAGCACTAACTCCAGCCTAATAGTTATCAGACGTCTGAAACATCAGTCAGACGTCTTAAAATACTTTATCAGATGACTGCTTTGGGAATTAGACATCTGGAAACTCTGTTTGAACCCTATATTGGTTTTCTAAGTATTCTACAGAAAACCCAAGTATCCCAGGGTTGTGTGGGTGTTCCTAGGACTACTGTTAGGGTACTTTGAGGCTCTTTAACATAATGTTCTAAGGAAATAAAAAGCAAGAAAATAACGACAAAAGTATATGAAAGGAATAAAAAGAATTCTATCCTATTCTTCTTGTCCTTCCATCTTCAATCTATCGCTCCTCGCGAATTTCTTCTGTTCTCCATCAAGCTCCTCCAATCCGTCCTGGATGCGAGCTCGAACTCCGTCTAATCACGTATCCATTTGCGATTGACCTGAAATCTAGGACTCAAAGTGCAAATGTTAAATGACACGTGTTTTGTTATCATCAAAACAAATGATCGTGGTGCTCTAGCACCAACAAGGACCACCACGGGGGACTCTCCCGGCCAGGAGAGCTCCACACGTTACTTCTACTTTTCGGAAAAGACTGCAATCAAGATCGTTCCCGCGAGGAACATTCGAGATCAGGTGAAGGATCTGAAAAATAAATAAATCGTGAAATAATAGAAAGACGTAAATAAAGAAAGTAAAAATATAACAGTTACTGTACACTCTACTGCTTCTTTAGCTTTTAGTTGCCACTCTACTCAGTGTTTTGCTGACGTGTTACACTCGTTACTTTTCAGGACCAGGTGTTGAGTAGCCAGGGTTAGCGGCTGCAGAGGACGCTGAGCCTAGTAGGGTCCAGTAGAGTTACCCGCAGTTCTTTTTGTACTTTTCTTCCACTGTAGTGAGTGGTTTCCTTGTTACTCCTTGTACTTCTTTATTGTAAGCTTCATGTTATGTACATATTTGTTGTTCTACTGTTGTGGTGGTGTATACTGTAGTAGTTCCTTTTCTTATTGTTGTATTTTGTTACTGTTAGTTATATTCATGCTGAATGTGGTTTATTTTACTACTCTTTTGGTTACTTCCTCGTTGGACGACTAGGTCTTAGGATTAGTCGAGTCAGTCCGATTCTCGTGTCTCGTAGGGACTCGGGAATCGGGTCGTTACAACCTCATTCAAGAAAAGAACTAAAAAGTGCACAATGAGTTTAGTAAGAACGCAAACCTTAGGCATTCTTTGATAGACTCTTAGTACCCATTAAGATCTAGACATTCCTCAAGAGGTTGAGGAAAATGAAAAGCTTAAGTATTAGGTCCAAGGCTTAGGAAGTATTTGGCCTTATTAACTAACTTTTGGTTTACGGGACTCAGTAACCTAAGCACCATAACCTCACACACAGCTTGGTTCAGTAAGCGTAAAAATCAAAATCACGTAGAAACGTCGCAAAATTCTGAAAATAATACCAAGAGTAGGAGCGGCCGATCAACACAAGTTGATTTGGACGAGTTCCCAGCATGGAGAGGTGGGAAATTTCCCTTGAAGATGCGTAACAAAATATCATCTCCTCGGTACTTGTCTCTTAGGATATTTACATATCCTACCGGGGGCATGTAAGCACTCTGTTGGTTCAGATTCCATGGATGACATTATCACGAAATGTCAATCGCCAGGGTCTGAATTCGGCCACGGAACACCATGGATGGGATTATCTCGAAATCTCAATAGCCAGGGTTCCGGGGGTTATCATGGGCGGTGCTATCTCAAAGCATCGACTGCCAGGAACCCTTAAGAATTGATGATGGGGACAAGGAATCTGATACAGACCGTGTTGAAAAGCCAATCCTTAGCTAGAATTAAAAAGAAAAAGAGAGAGAAAACTCTCCAAACTGAGCCAGGGCTAAAATCATTTCAAGCACGGGTGCTTTAACCACAAAGTCCAATAAACCTTAGGTTAGTTCTTGAAGGCCTTAAAAACCTTTGCTAAGGACTGAGGCTGAGGCTAGACAGATTCGGATCTTGGTTGGTACTAGAGTACCTCTTAGGCCTATGGTTAGCATTCTAACCTAATCTAGGTTTCAAATGAAAAAGCACTTATCTGAAATCATTAAGAACTTCATGGTCTAGAACAAGGGTTGAAACCTTAAGTTTTTGCTAAGGGTCTAGAACAAGGGAGAACCTCATCATTAACCTTAACTAGCACAATCTAACCCAGATATGTAAGAAAAAGCTCCTACATAACCCGAAGAAAGGCTTAACTCAGAGAATTCTGAGTTTAAGAAGAAAACAAATCATAAGGGGTAAAACTGCAATTTCACCAACGCAGTTTGCAAACAGGGTAATTAAATATCCAAACACAGGTCAAACAAGCCTAATAAGAAGGAAAGTGGGATGATCTGATCTAAAAAGGGTTATAGCAACTTCAAGAAATTAAATGACATTCTGTAACCCTAAAACAAATCCACTTCAATTTACGAGGTTCGAGGTAAGATAAAAATCAACTAAACCCTCTAAAATTCATAAAAAAATAATCTCTAGGATCTAGAACCTTCAATTTGGCCTTAGAAACCCATTTTGACCTAAAAAGAGAACCATGCCTAATTAATGACTTAATTTGGGTTTTTACGTAAATTGGTCAGTCAAACATGGTCCAACCTAGAAATAAAATTCATCATTAAGATCCTTAGGTTCAAATTAGTCTTGTATAAAAACCTGAGTCTAAGAAGAGACCTCTTTTACCGACTTTGCAATTTGGTCCTCTTCATTTACTTTTTGACCCTTATCTTTCAAAACCCTTGCATTTTGGCCCCCAACTTTTTCATCGCTCTTTGCAGAATGGTCCCTCCTGCAAAACTCTGTGCAGCACCATGCTCCGGCAACTTTGCGCGGATCATGGCACCGCGCAGAGAGGGGTTACCAACCTACAAAGCAGACGCAGGGTTCCCTGCGACATCCTCTGTCGCAGGGATTCGGCCATGCTCTCTACCAGCCCCCATACCTTCCGTGCGAACGCATGGAAGGTATGGGTGCCCCTTCCGGCCACATTCCGGCGAGGCTGACACGTCGTCAGCCCGCTCCTCCACCTACGCCAGCCCCTTTATAAAGACCCGGCACCCCCTGCCGGTTCCTTCAAGCTCTCTTTGACGGAGAACACCCCCCCACTTCATCCCCTCCTCCTCCGTCAGATGGCCGCAGCTTCTGGCGACTCCCTCCTCTTCCTCCTTGTCGCTCTGCCGCCATACCTGCAGCAAGGTTCTCCTAGCCCTCTCGTTTGTGCCGTGCTGTACCCGCCGGCGCCCTCCGCCTGCTTCCTCGTCGCCGCACTCCTCCTCCAGGGCCCTTTCTTCCCCAGCTCCGGCAGCTACGAGCCAGTGGCTCCGCCCTCCCCCTTCGTCCAAAACCTAGGTAAATAGCTTCCTCTCCTCCTCCCTTACATTTTCCCTCTCCCAATTTATCTTTTCGCCTCACCACACACGACTTCCACCTCCGCCTGCTCCGTCTCCGTCCACCCTCTCCGGCGAGCTCATCCCACCTCCACAGACCTTCTCACCCCTCGCCGACTACCCTAAAAGCTTCCCCTCACTCCACTCAACAAATCCCCTCTTTCCATCCACTGCCAAACGCCACCCGATGACCCCCCGAACAAACCCACCTCTCCAGCCAATGTCCGACCTAGGGCTACCACCATACGCCGCCTCACGCCTCGTCACCACCCGCACTGCCTTCGCCTCACTCCGGCGAAGCTCCCTGCACCTTCTGATTGGGCCGAGAGACCGTATTCTTGTTTTCAGGTCGACACCCCTTCACCGCCATTACCGAGCTTCTGAAGCTCCTTCACCTGCAGCTGCAGGTGCTCTCTCTCCCAGGCTCACGCCCCAGGACGCGCGGCTTGCTGCTGCGATCCATTCCAGGTCTGCAGCTGAGGCGAAGGCCTCGCACGCTGCTGCAATTGCCTGCAGCTTCCTCAGCTGTGGGTGCCAATCTGGGAGGTGGGACTTTAGTCCCACCTCGGAAGTGCGTGGCTAAGCGCCCGCACATAAATTTGAAAAGTGTTCAAGGCTATTCTCCTTCGAACACAGGGGTCGGGTCCCTTACGCATGCCGTACACCACGCGCTCGCCCTTGCCCGCACTCACGTCCCGCGGGTCTGGGCCAGATCCGATTACCCAAAACCGTGCACTCCTCACCCACCACCGCACGCCGGTGGGCCTGGTCGCAGGCGCGATACCTGTACCTGAATACCTCGCTCTGGGAGAGCGATCCTATGAGAGAAATCTGAGAAAGAGAGAGACGCGAGGAAGGGTAGGGGTAGGTTTTGCTTTCTAATCTTTGTGTGAGCGTGTAGGAGCAGAAGGAGAAGAAGGAAGGAAGGCAGCTGAAGCCTTAACCGCTCAGGGCAGAGAGGAAGAAGAAGCAGAGAAGAAGAAAGAGAAGCAAGAGAGAAGAAACAGAAGAAGAAGAGAAGCACTGTAGCAAACCTACAGTTAAGTCGTCTGACCACTGCATCAAACTACGGTTGAGCAGCGGCCAGAGGAGAGAAAGCAAGAAAAGAAAGAAAGAAGGCAAAAGAAAAGACGAAGAAGAAGAACTCTGCGAAAGAAAAGAAGAGAGAAGACACAGCCGTAAGCAGAGAAGAAGAGAAAGAAGAAGAAAAGGAGAGCAGCTGAAAGAAGAAAAAAAAAAGATAGAAAGAGAAGGAGAAGAGAAGAAGAAGAAGCTAAGACAGACTTTCTCACTCTCTCTCTGTCTCTCTCTCTCTTATTTTTGTAATCTAATAGAGAACCTATGTATTTCTAGAATTCCAATAGCTCCCTGAGTTCGACCTCTGGAAAACCATTTCTGAGTAAAAAATTTTGTAATGATAACCTAGTAGCTGTCTTATTACTACAACGACTGTAACTTGACATATAACAAACGCAAACAAGCTAACTGGACAGCAAAATCCGGTCAATCATCAGTGTAACCCGAAAAATGTGAAAACACATGTTTTGGTCAAACCCAATCAACCCCCAGGTAAAATTGCTCATAATATGTTATATATGGTATTGTTGAATTTCTCTCATCGTAAGCTTTCTAACGGTTCCTATTTCACGGAAATCCAAATTGTGTAGCTCAAGTTACACACCAAACACGTTAAACGGGAGCGTAGGCACATGTGAAACAAACTCGGGGGTATTTTGGTCCAAATTTGAGTATTTTTGTGAACTTAACATGACCCTACCATTATAAATATATATTGTAGGGTCCTGTGCTGTCGTCACATTGTTCTCATGAAGAAAACCCGTGCCAAAATCACAAGACGTCGAGAGAAAGAGAGGAATCAAGAGGAGAGAGAGGGAATTCGAGAGGACAAAGAAAAATCTTTTCTTTCTTTTCTACACCTCTAGCAGGTAGGGCATGTGACAATCGGGCAAGACGTGGCTTAGGGAAGGGTCTCACATGCAAAGAAAGCATGATTGAGCGCATGCATGAGAGAGAAAAGGGTCGCACGTCATTGCACGCGTAAAGGGGGAGGAGTAGTGGTAATTGCACTAGGCAAGTGATTCGCAGCCATTCGTGGGCACCAATTGTATGGCGGCACATGGCACCATGCAGTTAAGGCGTACGGTGGGTAGTTTGATAGGTTAGTTCGCATGAACTAAAGTGATTCAAGTCTAGTTCAAGAACCTCTTGGCTTCTTTTGGCCGATTTGAGGCCTTTCCGACCTCAGAATTTAGCAAATAAGGTACCATTGGAATTGTCTTTCAACGAAACACACTCTGGTGCCTTCCAAAATACTTTTTGAGCATTGTTTGTCATGTAAAATCCCAAAATAGTCTCTTGATGGGTATATTCACCTTGATGGATGCTCTCTTTACTTAAGGACACGATCTCAAAGCGTACGTTGGATTCAAGGAGGTGTGGGCAATATCAGAAGCCACTGACCTAATTTCTTGAAGTTGTTGTGACCCCCCCGGTGACTTTAAGTAGAGTAGTCCCACCCTTTACTTTGTACAACACCTGCTAATTATTTCTATGTTTGATTAGGTGTCTTGCCATACATATGTGCCACCCCCTTTCTTTTGCTGAGTATGGGAGTCCTACCCTAATTGCTATTACTCTATTCTGGGTACTTGCATGAATAACCAGATGCTGATAATTTCTTGAGAATAAATAGAACCTAACAACCTAATTAGATATATATTGACTTGATGGATCCATAAACATGAACTCATGATTATGAAACCCTAAGTGGTAAACTTTGTTATCTATTAAGCATACTAAATCAGATAAATATGGTTATGGAAGAAATTGATTTGGTGATGCACATTAATATTAAAAAATACATGAATTCATTTAAGTGATCGATAGATTCAAAGTTGGAGAAATGAAAGACAATATTTCTGTTATAACTAGTGGTATCGTAAATGAGTTGAGATGATTAATGATTGGGATATTCCTAACCATGGAAAATCGTAAGAATAGTTAAATAGATACTCTCTTGCCTGATATGTACGGCTACAACCAATTTGCTATACTAGTGGCTTGAGATCGATTCATGGAGTAGGTAGCTTCCTTACGACTGTTCTATTAGGTTATTTAGTTAACTGGATAGCTAGGTACAATTGGATACATGTTGTTTGTTGTGAGATGATTTTTGGTATCATACTTTCCATACGCTATAGTAGAGATGCTTAACCATGTGTTAATGCAAAGTATAGCCCGCATGCATAACACACGAGCTCATAGTTATCACTTCAACTAGGCAAAGATCTCGGGGCAATTAACCAAGTGCAAGATAGGTATGGGCCATTTTCCCAACTAGGATAGTGTATCGTATCGATCCCACAACTTAGGAGATTGCAGGGATATCTCCTCACACATTTTAAGGAATTGATTTTGGGTTGATGACAACCAAAAATTGAGAAGGTATAGACAATCGAGAAATTGAGTAATAAATGTATAATCAGAGAACTAATATGAAGAGTACCTAATTTTGTTCTTGTAGTTTTTCTAGTTTTATTGCTATTTCGCCTTCATTTTTCTACTCTACTCACATTTTGCTAACCGATCCTAAATTTTATCCAAAGACAAACTTTATCCCTCATCCAAACACAGAGTGATAACCATAAAAGAGTCATCTCGTTTTCATCAAGGGATAACATTCTTTTGGGCATCTTCCTTAGGAGCTAGCTTTACTTAATTCTTGACATCATCCAAGTTAGAAAATCTCGGAACATAATGAAAGTCATATGATTGACATCTAGAACTAAGCTTCAATACAAAAAATGTTTACCATTTGAGTCTTTCTTTTTTTTTTCCTCATTTCATTTTTGAGTCAAATCTTTAATTTTTTCGTAAGTCAACACGATTTCTTTCTGGCACCTTGATTCTCTCTATCTTCAAATGACATTTAGGATAAAGATTTAGCCATGAAGTTCTATATATAGGTATGTGTGCATGTATCTATGAGCTCTATACATTATGTATTATGTATACTACAATCAAGCTTGCAAGTTGAACTGGGTTTCATGACTTAGGCCTCAAGTCAAGCCAAGCAAATATGATCTAATGCTTAACCCTAAGTAGAGAATTTACACCTTTTCATTGCACACAAAGTTGTGGAAAATAAGATCCTCTATTTTCTTCGTCCAACCCATTCTCAGATAAGATGGAATTTGGGTAAAATTAAGGGTACCTTTTTAATCGGTGGGTAAAGCTTTCCACATGAGGCTTAGGGGGAAGTGGAGCAAAGCATCAGGTGCTTGCACAATTCTAGGCCCCATGCCTTCTTTTTTGTGTTGTAGGTTTAAGGTTAGAAATAAGATCATGCTAATTCTTTTAATATTTTCATATTAGGTTACCTATCTGAGTCTGCTATGTTTAAATTGCAACCCCAAAATACCTTTTATATTTTCTCACTTTTCTTTGCAGCCAAAAATACATGGGAAGTTAGTCAAAGGGAAACCAGACAAGAAAAAGGTAATTTTCGGATTCAAAAAGAAAATCCACGAAATTAAAGTAAGGAAAATTTGAATTTCCTGTGAAAATTTTTCTATGTATTTTGTTATTTGAGAAGGAAATATTAGAAAAATAAAAACTTGTGTATGAACGTCAAGTTTCGTTTTGATTTGATCTTCTCCAACTTCCATCAAATAATAGAAAAGGTGACTTTTAGATGAGGAGGAAGATGACTTGAAACCTAGGAAAGGGAAGAAAAAAAATAAATTATTAAAAATTATTTGAGAAATTCCTTAATCAGGAGAAATATTTCACTTATTTTTCCTTTCTTCTATTTTTTTTTTAAAATTTTATAACCAACCTTTTCCCCGATCGCCCTAATTTCATTTCCAGGCACAAACATCCATTAAATTTCCTGGAAATTAGTTGGCCAACTACGAAGCCAAATTTTCCACAATAAAATAGACCTCTCCCTGTCCAACCCCACGATAACCGGACTTATCGATAAATACCACCGTGTGATCCATCACTTTCGTGGCAAAAAATTAGGTACTCAAAACGCCACAACGAAGGTTTCATTTATTCATTATATTCCCGACAAAAAAGAATTTGAACCCTCTGGTGTACAGCTCATAACCACTTATCATGGTAGGAGGGTTTTGAATTCGAGTTTGCTTTGTTCAGAAGTTGATATCGTAGGACAGTCGATTCCTTCGATTTATCTATAAGGTATTCTGGAACATAAAAAAAAGAAAAAATTGATTCGCTTGCAAAGAAAAGATTATATTAATAATGTAAGTAAAGCTCACCGCAATACAATTGATCAACCAGAAACCTCGAAGACTTTTCTCCACCTCCAATCGTTTGGTGGGTATCCAAATTTTATATAAATAGTGGTCAAAGTGAGTGATGCCGATTAGAGGCCATCTTTTCTGCGGGAAATGAGGTTCTCAATTTTTTTTCCTTAATTTTAACTTTTTTTTTTTTGAAATTTTTCTTTTAAACTAATCGAGTCTCTCAATTTGTGGGACCCAAAGTCCAATGTCAGCCACAAACTCCCCCGCAAGAGATATGGATGGGTTTGGTTTGTGGTGCGCATTTGAAGAGGGTGACTTGTGCAAACACCCCTAGAGTTGAGTTTGATTTTCACCTTGATCCTTCAATTCGAGTTATTCAATTTTGAAAGTTCCAGTGTATGACTCAATGCCGTCCGTATACATCGGAGATAAGTGGAAGGTTAGTTTCTTTTTTTATTTTTTGAAGTTAGTGGAAGGTTAGTTTTTTATTACAATATTTGGGTGTTTAGCATGGGAGTAAGAAGGCAAAGGATGCCCGATGAGATGTTTGATTTACAAATATTATCAGAAAAATTGATTTTTACAATATTTTTTAAACAATGATTATCGTTAAAATCACCCTCTTTATGAATATTCACTCCAGTGGTGTGAAATATTTATGCTGATATACACGATGATTTATAAATCGTCACATAGTTCATTAACATGATGATTTTGTATAATCATTGTGTATGTATTTTGTGAAATTTTCTTGGTATAAAATTTCATGTCCTAACTTGACAATAAATGGTGTAAAATCATCAATAAATGTGCAATATGAAGAAATCGAAGCTCGATTCCCCAAACCCTCCCCTTTATTTCCCTCTCCATCTTCCTTTATGGTAGCTCCTCCTTCGACTGCTCCACCCCCCATCCTCGGTGAGGCCCCCTACTACTCCTCCTCCTCCTCCACATGAGGCCACTGACCCCTCCTCGCCCTTGTCCAACCCCCTCCCCTCATCCTCCTCCACAGGAGGATGCCGACCACTCCTCGTGGTGCCACCCCCACCTCCTCCACCTCTGTGCAGCCAGCCCTCCTCCCCATCCACTCCTCCTCCCCCGACCACCACCTCCCCTACCCAACCGACCCCCTTCCTCCCCCTACCACCACATCCCCCTTCGCATCTGACCCCCCTCATCCCTCTGCCACTACCTCCCCTCCCCTAGCCACCACCTCCCCCTCCCCATCCATCCCCTCCTCCTCCCCACCTTGCCACCACCTCTCTTTCCCTTCCTTTTCTCTTTTTTTTGAATTTTTTAGGATTTAGGTTTATTAAAATTCTATATTAATT
The DNA here is from genome assembly GCA_037157565.1 of Thalassia testudinum. Taxonomy (NCBI): domain Eukaryota; kingdom Viridiplantae; phylum Streptophyta; class Magnoliopsida; order Alismatales; family Hydrocharitaceae; genus Thalassia; species Thalassia testudinum. The sequence continues at coordinate 13,471,141 of JAZHRO010000067.1, read as the reverse complement.
ATATTTGATTCGTAACATTTAATTTAGGTTATCTCGTTGTCAAATATGTCATTGATTCTTGTGTTTTATCGAGGTATGAATGTAAAATTTTTAGATTAATTATGTTGTAAATGTGGGGTATGCCTACTTGATTCCAATTTATATATTGTAGATGTGAATGATTGTCGGGTGTACCCAGTTAATAATGTAATTTTATTTTTGCATGTATATGATGGTTATAGGGTATACCTACTTAATTATATGAAATTATGTCTTTTTTGTGAATGAATGTGGGGTGTACCCACATAATTATGTAATGTTCTGTTGTTTTAATTTGTTAATGAATGTGAGGTGTACCAACTTAATTTGTGAATGTTTATATGATTAATTGTGTGTGTTTGTTATGGAAAGAAGTTTATATTGAAGGGTAAACTCTACCGAAAATTTAATGAATTTATAAATACACACACTTGCACAAATCTAGATGCACTTGAGGCCAAACAATAGTTATTCTAAACCCTAGGTTACAGGTTTTAGGAGAGGATAACAATGTCAAAATACTTGCCCGTCGACACTTATGATCATGTTATACGGACAATGCAGAATGTGCGTATATCTCACTTACATGCACGAAACTTTGTCATTATAGTATACCATAAGAGTCGTTGTCCTTAGTTCAGAGAAGTTTTGAACTAAGGGGGTCCTTGAAGATTTGATCACAACTTAGGGTTATTTGTTAAATGGAACCAATGTTTGAAGGAATTTCAATAGTATCTTTTTGCTCTTCTCCGGTATACCAACTGATCTTATCTACGCTCCTAAAACACCCATAAATGGAACTTATTGGGAATGTAGTTGAGGTTAGTCTTGAGGGGTATACTAGAGAAGTGCGATAAGATGCTGCCAAAATTTCTCTAGACATCGGTTACATGTAATAAGTAATGTTGTGATTAAATCTTCAAGGATGAGCTATTAAGTAAAAACCCTAGTCAAAATACAAACACTATTATAAAATTAGATTATAATTATTGGGTGATGGCTTTATTTCATTTTTGTAGATTATCATGGATAAGTCTTGGATTAATTTGAAGAACTCAGATTACTCCCGATACAAGAATAGAGTGAGAGAGTTCTTTGATTAGGCGTTTCACGAGGATAGGAAATCATTCAAACGAGGAGACAAGTTTGACAGGAGTTTTTGCCCATGTAGGAGGTGCTTGAATGGATATTCACATGATATGAACACTATATTTGAGCACATAATTTGCAACGGTTGGTGGCATATACTAAGTGGATTTCTTATGGAGAGGATCTTACATAGGAAGTCAGATGATCTCCGATAGATTTCGATGAGACGGTTGTGGATATTGAAGTCGATGACATCGATGAAATGCTTGATGAAATAAGAGCAGGAGTTGAAGATCCGGCTAGTGGGAAACTTCTAATCAGTTTTATGATGCTATTAGGGTAGCAGATGAACCTATTGCTCCCAGTATCACGTCTATTTCTAGATTGCCATTTCTTTTGAAGTTGTTTTGGATAAAGGTTATAAATAAAGCGACCTCTAGATTGATGTCTGAGGTGCTTGAATTCATTCGAGAGTTTTTAAAAGATCCGAAAGGTTATCCAAAAACATGGTATGAAGCAAATAAACAGATTCGTATACTTTGTTTAAATTACGAGAAAATTGATGCATATCCAAATGATTGTGTGTTATACAGAAATGAATATGTAAAGTTGGGTAGTTGTCCACAGTGTGGTGTTGAGAGTTTTAAAGTGGAAAATTCACTAAATACAAGGGCAAAAAAAGTCATAGAAGGTTCACGCCTTTTTATTTCAAATAGAACTGCGAATTTGATAACATGGCATCAAGATAACATGTTACGAGATGATCGCATTCGTCATCCTATAGATTTAGAACAGTGGAAAATATTTGACAATACTCATTTAGCATTTGTAAAGGACGCAAGAAATGTCAGATTGGGTCTTGCAAGTGATGTGCTTAATCCTTTCAAAAATATGTACTCATCCTATTCAATTTAGCCAGTTGTGATGGTAACTTACAACTTACTGTTGGAACCTTATTCTACATCTTATTTTGGTGTTAACAAAGTTATTGTAAATTAATGTTTGCCATTGAGCGTTATTTCAGATTTAGGTGAAGATCAAGGCAAACATTGAATTATGACAATGAGGCATGATGACAAGGAAGATTATCTCTGATCTTTAATTTTTTAGAATAGATTTTTATTTCTTAGAATGTATGCCTCTTAACAAAGAAACATAAGTTCGATCGTAAAATTAATTAGAGATAAATTAGGATTAACATTACAATCATTCAAAGTACGTATTGTTGAAAAGATATTGTTTTAATGGTTAAAGTAGACTAATGAACTAATTAGTGATACACTTAAAATAAAGGTACTTAAAAGCAAGTACCGGTACTGTTCATAAGTATCGGTACATGCAAGGCACAGGTTTGAGCCTATGTCTCAAACTGTGAAAAACAAGTACCGATACTAATCATGAGTAAGTGTATCTGGTGGTCACAGTTTGTATATGTAACGACCCGATTTCCGAGTCCCTACGAGACACGAGAACCGGACCGACTCAACTAATCCCAAGACCTAGTCGTCCAACGAGGAAGTAACCAAAAGAGCAGTAAAATAAACCACATTCAGCATGAATATAACTAACAGTAAGAAAGTACAGCAGTAAGGAAAGAAACTACCACAGTATATACTACCACAACAGTAGAACAACATTCATCATATAATTTGAACTGCAGGTAACGAAAAGTATAGCGGAAACAAGAACTACTCACTATAACGTAACAAAAGAGGTACAAGAGACAGTGGTAACTCTACTGGACCCTACTCAGCCCAGCGTCCTCTGCAGCCGCTGACCCTGGCTACTCAACACCAGGTCCTGAAAAAGGTAACGAGTGTAACACGTCAGTAAAATGCTGAGTAGAGTGGCAACTAAAACTAAAGACAACAGTAGAGTGTACAGTAGCTGTTATGTTCCATTACTTTCTTTATTCACATCTTTCAATTGTCTCACTATTTCATTTATTCCTCAGATCTTTTTCTTGATCTCGAATGTTCCTCGTGGGAACGATCTTGATTGCAGTCTTTTCCAAAAAGTAGAAGTAGCACGTGGTGCTCTACTGGCCGGGCGAGTCCCCCGTGGTGATCCTACCCTCAGTCAACCACCCCAAGGTCACTGACAGACGTAACGGTGACTACGGCATGCGCGATAAACGCACAGGTAGCTAACCTGTACTGGCACGCGGTCAGTCGTTTCCGTTAACGGGTGCACCCAAAGCACAGCACGAAACCAGTCCAGGGCAGAGCCCTCTCAGTAACAGGGGTCCAACCCCTCCACAGTAACCAAACCGGGGCCTTGCCCCTCCACAGTCCGCGCACCCTCGCCTGACTACCCTGGTTTGCTCCAGTGGGCCTAAACAAGTCGGTGTAGGAGGCTAGCAGAACCCCGAGGCCCGTGGGGTAGCTAGTGCCCTCCTAACACTAGTAGCTCTCCTCGGTACTACGTACACGAGGGCCAGCAAGTCGGTACAGAGCGGCCGGTCCTAACCCCGGGTCCCTGAGGTGGCTGGCCCCACTCTGCACTAAACAGGTACAGGTACTTCCCTTGGTACTACGTACCCAAGAGACAGTACACAACTACATCTCAGTTCCATTCCTTTCTCTTTCCAGGAGTTCCACTCCAAATTCCCCCATAGGGTTCCATCCTTTTTACTCAAACATCCAGGTTTCACTTTCCAGTTTCACATTCTTACAATCCATGTTCTCAACCACGTTATTTATTCACAACAGGCAACTGTTAATTCAAATTACAGGCAGCTTTATATCTCTTTCCATTTTCCAAGACTGCAGTATTATACATTCCACTAGTTTTCCCATCCTAGGATTCATGCCATATCCTAGGATCTATCATACAATCTAGTTTTCCAGCCCTAGGATTCATGCAACACCTAGGAGCTTTCATTCCATCTATTTCTCATTCCTAATATTCATGCAATGTCCTAGGTTCTATTTATGATTCCATAATTTAACAGATTTTATTAATAACTTAAAGCCACTCTACCAAGTACAACGGGAGTAATGGGGGCGTGATCGGGAATCCCGCGTGCCTCTGCGACCCCCGAGACTGCAACAGAATGGGATCCTATCACAAGGATCAAACACAAGGAGTGTCTCAAAACAGTGTATAGCTATTGTAGACGGGTAGAGGAATTAATTCCGAAAAGAATGCAACTCGAATCGCGGAAAACGGAACCCGAACGGGCCCTAAACGGGTCGAAAATGACGAAACTATGTAAAATCAGACGTCTGGAACTTCTTTCAGACGTCTTAAAAAGTGGATCAGAGGATTAACTTGTTCTACGTGATTTCCCAGATGTCTAGAAGTCTGCGGGGACATCTGGCTTAGTTCCCAGACGTCCGATGGTCACCCCGGACGTCTGAAGGTCGCTCCCGCCGTCTGGTACTACATCCAAACGTCTGATTCGCGTTGGATGGCGAATCACCGAGCCTGCGCACACCCTTCTCCCTCCCTCAGTACGGTTAGTCGACAAGAAGGAATAAGAAGACGGAAAACTCACCTTTCAGACATCTGGATAGTCTTCCAGACGTCGACCTCACCGTCTGGCTATCAGCACAGACGTCTGATTCTGGAAATTTTTCCAGAACCAGGGCGCAACTCGCCCTCCGCTCGCGACGCCGCCCGCGTCGCACCTCGTCCGCCTGCTGCTCGAGCCGCAGCAGGCCTCCCGCGTCATTCCGCGCCCGCTGCACTCCCCGCCGGCCGGCCCTGGCAGCCCCAACGAGCTCGCCCTCACGGCTGAGCGCCACTCTGGCATGCAGCAACCCCGTGCCCGCTCTCGCGCTCACTCTCGCGCACTGGAAGGAGAAGAGGATAGGGGTGGAGGCGACGGGAGAGAGCGCGTGGCCTTTTAAGGCCGCGTGAGGAGGAGAGAGAGAGACGGCAGCGACGAGAATCTGCATCCGCAAGAGCGAATATGCGATCTGCGCGCTCAGGCGCGCAGACGACCCGCGCGTGTCGAAAATAACTGATTTCCAGACGTCTGGAAACGATCCCAGACGTCTGGTCCGACGTCTGGATGTGATCCCAGACGTCTGGTCCGACGTCTGGATGTGATCCCAGACGTCTGGTCCGACGTCTGGGCCACCTCCCAGACGTCTTAAAAGACGTCTGGGACACGCGTTCATGACAGTATACTCAGTTCGGGCCTGGACCTTATAAGTACCAGTACCTATGACGAGTACCAATATAAGTAGGTCACAGTGCCTAGTGAGTCTCAAACCTAGGAGTCATAAGTAACGATACTCATGATGAGTACTGGTACCAAGACTCTTATTGTGTTGGCTACTGGACAATAGTAAGTAGCTAGTACCGGCACCAGCTAAACATTGGGCCAAATCTGAACGACTAAAAAATTGATTTTGGTAATATGAACGTTGGGATTTAAATCCCAACGTCTAGAAGACGTATTACTTAGATCCTAACTCTATAAAATGGCCCTTGGACTCTTAGTTTGTACACAAGAAAGATAAGTGAAAATCATAGAGTTATATTTTCATATTTCCACCACATTTTGAAGGGAAGAAAATAGTTTGTCGTTTTCAATCTCTTTATGCTTTGCAAATGCATCGACGTGTTTTTTCTCACACATCTACGAAGCAAATCACATTCATCCTAGGCTCTCAATTGGTATTGATTTTAATTATTGTTGGAAGGCATAGGAATTCTTGTTGTAAAATTTCTCTTTCTTACACCAGTTCTTATTTGTACTGGAGATTTTGTTCGTTGAGTTGTAACAAACCTATTGTTATACTTGGGTTGGGTAACCCATTAATTACATTAGTGAGTAAAGTGATTCTCTCGAGGTTGAGGGAATCGAGTTAAAAATTCTAAGTTGGGAGGTTTAGGTAGTGGACTACTCAAGTAAGTGGGGAACCACTATACATATTGTGTCAATTTCTGTGAATTGATTGTACAAATATTTTTGTTATTGCTAATATTCACTTGAGTGTTTGTGTGTGTGTAGCCATCTATAGTAGATCCAAGGTTTCCAACAGGTGGTATCAAAGTGGGTTGTAAGAACAAATAACAACTCGACTCGAAATGGCATCAACATCAAAGTGCACTGAAGGACAATCATCGACTCGTCCTCCCTATTTTGATGGGATAGACTACGAGTATTAGAAGAGAAGGATGCAAGTATTTCTGAAGGTGATGAATGAAGAATCGTGAAGCCTTATTCAAGAAAGATATTCAGATCCAAAGCCACAATAAGGAGTAGCATGGATGGCGGATCAGAAAAAGAAGATAGTGAGCAATGCAAAGGCGATGAATGCACTTTATTGTACGTTATCAAAAGAAGAGTTCAACTGAATTTCAGCATGCGAATCCACATACGAAATTTGGAATACTCTCGAGGTCACCTACAAAGGGACCAATAAGGTAAAAGAAACTCGCATATCTATTCTAACAGAAAGTTATGAGCATTCCAGGATGGAGAAAGGCGAGACGATCAATGCCATGTATACAAGGTTTGGAGAGAATGTTAATCCTCTAAAGAATCTTGGTGTAAAGTTTTTAGAAGAACAACTTGTAAGGAAGATCCTAAGATCTCTTACAAGTGATTGGACTCCGAAAACCACAGCCATCCAGGAGGCAAAGAACCTCTCCACTCCTTTTAGACGATCTAATTGGAAGCCTCATGGCTTACGAGGTTCAACTGGAAAACATGAAGAAGAACTAGGAGGAGAAGATATCAAGCAAGAAGAAATATATTGCTTTTAGAGCATTTAAGGAGGACTCGGATTCAAGCATCTTGCAATCTAAAGATGAAGAGATGGAGATGCTCACAAGGAAATTCCAAAAGTTTCTCCCAAAGCAAGGTAAGCAAGTTAATTCCAAAAATCCCAATTGAGGGTTTCGACACTCCTAGACCTCCATCGAACGTAACCCCTCCTCGGTGCATCCGTCGCCTCCGCTCGGTCACTCTAGCCATCCTCTTGCCAAATTAAAGCCACCTCCACCTTCATGGCATCACGATGGAACTTGCCGACCTATTGGAAGCGAGCTTTGACGTGATCCGCCCATCGTCAGAAACCCATCATCGCCGCCATCGTCACCATCGACAGCCAGCCACTCCAAAGTCCACTAGCTTCCAAGCTTCGCGGGAAGCTTTGTGAAGATGCGAGAAATACTTTCCACCCTCTCAAGGTGATTTCGTGCACTGAGATGCCTCCTCGACATTCGTCAGATCCCCACCACCCTCCTCAAGTCCAGCACCTTCGTCCGCTACCATCGCCATCGCCAATCGCCGCTAAGTCGGCGACACCTTGTCGACTCTCCTCCACCCTTCATCGGTGCAAACCGACCTCGCAAGCTCCATTCCAGTGGGTTGCCGACAACACACGCCAGAGAGGAAGGAGCACCTGCTCCTTTGAACTCTGATTGCAGGGACCTTGTTGAAAGAAGAAAAGTCTGATAGCTACCTAAATGCAAGGTCGTAGGGACCTCATTGCAGGGATTCAAGGACTGGTTTGTAATTTTGCTTCAATTGGCTTCAAGATTTATTACTAAGTAGCTTTTAGTGTCATGTCTTGTCCAATATCCCTATTAATGCTCATTTGTGCCTAAAAAGAGAAAGACCTGACTATTATTTATTTAATAATTTTTTTGGAGCATTCGTCGCATTCAATTTTCTATATTTAAATTGGCTAATGGAATGCGATTGTGACTTGTTTGATCTTTACACTTGATTTAGCATAACAAGTTCACCAAAGTGATTTTTGAATATTTCAAATAATGGTATTTGCATACGATTAATTGCTCTCAGAGAAGACCGCGAGATATTCTAAAAATTCAAGAAAATAAATTATAAATGTTAATTCACCTTGGTCACCTATACTAGGACACGATTTTAAAACTCGATTGAAGCGACGTTAACAAGGTATGGTATAAATGTATATGTATATATGTAGAATATAAGTACAATAGATACTGTTTGAGACTTATATGTATATAAATAACACTAAGGCTTTAGTGACAGTTATATATGTCACTACAGATATGTATATATGTTAGTAAATGTATTCTTTTACCTTATGTTATGTATATATTTTACTAAGGTTATAGCAACACAAATATATATGTTACTATATATATATAATATGTTACCAAAGATATTAGTGTGTTAATATAACTTAATATAGTACATATTAGTAACTATTTTTGTACCTATACTTATATATTATTTAGAGTAGTTGCACATAATTAACATTTTGTAGATTAACTAATTTTTTATGCATGTTAGTTGTAAATTTGTTTAAGGCATTGCAGTGCATTATTAATTGATTTTTTTGTAAATGATTAACCAATTCAATCATTAATTGATTCATTGATTTATTTTATAAATAAAATTGATTTTTTAAATAAAAGAATATTTTTTGACATAGAGAGTGATGTATAACAATAACTGCCTCCTAGTAAACGACCTGGAAGCTAATCAGTAAAAATTATAATTAAATAAAATGGCACGACATCTGTTTGCATTATAACAAATATACTACAACAATGACATTTAAAACACCATTTTTATTGCAACATGGTTGTCATTCATCACCCCGCGATGCCATTGCCATCCAGTACTTTAAGTCAGGACTCTTGACTTAGAGGTTTTGGTATGACATTGATGATTTCCTGCCTAGTGACATGGTGAAAATATGGGACCAAGCTATGAGGTTCGCAGAACAAGACAACTCGTTTCTCTCCCATAGCCAGTTGGCGGATGGATATGGAGACGATCTCTGCTCCGCTGAGGAAAAGAATCTTGAGAGAACCAACCTCTATATCCATTCGTGGAGGCAGTCCTTTAACAAATAGAAGGCAAACTTTCAAGATTAAAGGTGTGAAAGGCCCAACAAGGGCTGAAACAATGGACCCTACCAGGCTAGGCAGGACTTCTTTGAAGAATACACTCCCTTGGAAGTGAATCAGGAAGACGTGTTAGTGGAGGTATGATCCACCAACAAGGACCTCCTACCCCCGCAGAAGGTCGACACTGGGCCTTACTGCAAGTATCATCGAGCCTAAGGACATGCTACGGAAGATTGTCGAGATCTGCGTGACCAGATTAAGTCTCAGATCTAGCATGAAAACTCGGCCCATTTCGTCAAACAAAATGAAGGTCAAGATAAGGGTAAGAGACCCATGGAAGGTTCGGAGAAATATCATAAGGAGAAACTTCAACAGCTTCAGGGGGTCAATATGGTCTTCTTGGCCAACCAAGAGCTGGATGAATCTGAAGCTCATCAAATTGAGAAAATGGTGTCTCTGTGGATTCCCATTCTAGAATATCACCGTCAAGTCCTTGAGATGAGGACAGTGCTATACCAAAACACTCACCTCGCACCACCTGAGTCAATGGGTGAGGAGGTCGAGGTCATTTTTGTGGTCAATGCTGCTCCAAGTCAGTAAATTGATCCCTTCAAGGGGATGCCTCTCAACGAGTTCACTACCCTTTAATGGGGTAAGAAAGGCTCTGTCAGACAAGTAGCCTCAAAGCTGTTTTCCATACTGCCAGACCCAGTAGAACATGCGAACCCACTCCTGGTGACCCTCCTGTTGGCATGGCAACTCCAGCCCAGGTTCCTAGTGGATGAAGGTAGTGCAGTACTACAGGGATGTACGCTTTTCGCGATGGTTGAAAATCATCGCCTATTCCATGAAAACTATTGTACTCTGTCGTCACGGAAGTGTGTGTCGCGTTAGTGTATACACGACAGTTGTGATTTCAAATCGTCATATTTTACACGATGGTTATAGAAACTGTCATCAATATTTATAAACGACAATTGTATTACAAACTGTCGTTACGTGCCATTAAATGACGATTTTGATGACCGTTGTCTATGATACACGTGAACCATAGATGATGGTTGTTAAATCGTCATCTAATTCTTTAAACAATGATTTTCACATAATTGTCGTGATATAAAAACAACGATTCTAAACCTAACTGTCATGTATATATGTGTATCTTTTTTTTCCTATATAATGTAGGTATTATAGAATCTTATAAAACCTCAAACATATGTAACATACAAAACACACACAATGTAAAAATTTCAACATACAACATGGAACATAAAATATTCAACATACAACAAATATATATATAAATCTAATGAAAAGTGTGTCATAATATCAAAATATACATAAGCAAAATACAAAACCTAACTAACGACAAGATAAATAATCTAAACCTATGCCCCAGCTCCTACCCCCTATTCTGGTCCACGACCTCCGAGATCGTCGTCGTCTCTGCGAGGCGGGTAGTGATAGGAAGTGTGATCCCGACCGTTGCCCCGTAAAAATGCCATCATCTCTCTCATCTCCACTCTCTGCTGCTCCATCTCCTTCCTCTGCTCCTCCATGAATTTCTTGGCATCTTGCCAAACTTGAGTTTGCATATGAAACTGTGAGGTGACATGATGAAGCTGTGTGGTGACATCATGGAGTTGTGTCTGCATCTATTGGACGATGGCTGTTGTTGCTAACCCCTTCCGCCCATATCAGCTGGAGATCATTTGACTTCTCCCCCCACTATGAATGAAGCCTCCGTGCTTCAGAGGCATAGAGCTCCTAAAAGCCTCCTCAAGTGTCATAGGAGGGTGCTGCTGAGTGCCGGAAGCGATGTCTGTAGGGGGGTTGATTAAGTTCATTATTTCTCCCTACAAATTACAATAATTTAATTTCATATTAAAGTAAGTATAAAAATTAAAGTAGTTGATAAATAAATGTTACTTATATGCTTTGTCTGGTATATCTCATGTATCCATGTTCACCCGCCATCAATGGTGACCTTGCTATGAGTAACATCATACACAACAACCCGATCAATTGTGACACCATCGTGTGAATGTGTCTATAAATATATTTCTATAACTATTGCAAGTAATAATTATAATTAAATGATGTAAACACGTTTATATCACATAAATCGTCTATTTGTGTGTGTTCTTAGATATATAGTTGCATCATACATTATAAATATTACATAACATGCATCATCTTGCATTTAGGTTAGGTTGTATAAATTCTTAGGTTAATTTTCCCTTTTTGCGGTAAGGTGACAGGGCAACATTTAACCGAGACCTCGGATTGAAGATCCAACCATATGGATCTGATCAGAACAACGATTGGAGTCCAACGACTCCACGATCGCCCCAATCAGATTTCGTAGCATCAGATGCAGTTCGAGAAAGATCAAAGGTCAAGGGGCCAGGTGGTGCAAATCAGTACTTCAAATGACAAATCCGACCACACAAATGGGTTCGGATCGACGATCGCAGCCCAACGGCATTAAAATCGATCCAATCTAACACCCGTGACACCATCCACAAGTCACAGAAGATGGACAATCAAGATGGCTCCACGTGGTGTGATTCATGGGTTTCACTCAACTCAGTAATTAAGTTAATTTCACTTAATTAAGAGTAGAAGAAATCACTTAGGTTAACTCGAAGTTGTATCAATTGTGTAGTATAAGGTCAAATTAACTTAACATTTTAGAAATTTTTACTGGTTGAGTACAGGTCGTTCACTGAGAGGCATAATAATTTTCTCTAAATTCACCAATTTTCTTTTATCTCTTTAAGTTTAGGAGGTATAACTAATTTGATTGTCAAAACATGAATTTTGTCAAAATATTTAAACTACAAAGAATATACAAAATTCCATATGCAAACATATTTACTCAAAATGTTGTACTTTATTAACAAGGAAACATGCTAGTTTTTTTTCAATTTTATTTCATTCTAAGAAATTAAGGCAATTAAAAAGTTATTCAATTAAAACATGCTTTTTTACATTTAAGACCAAAAAGATAATGATGCAAGAGAAAATTCATTTATTTTCATTTCTCTTCAGCCTCTAATTGTAACGACCCGGTTCCCGAGCCCCTACGAGACACGAGAACCGGACCAACTCAACTAATCCCAAGACCTAGTCGTCCAACGAGGAAGTAACCAAAAGAGCAGTAAAATAAACCACATTCAGCATGAATATAACTAACAGTAAGAAAATACAGCAGCAAGGAAAGAAACTACTACAGTATATACCACCACAACAATAGAACAACATTCATAACTGAATATGAACTGCAGGTAAAGAAAAGTACAGCGGAAAAAGAACTACTCACTATAACGGAACAAAAAGAGGTACAAGAAAACAGTGGTAACTCTACTGAACCCTACTTGGCCCAGCGTCCTCTGCAGCCGCTGACCCTGGCTGCTCAACACCTGGTCCTGAAAGGTAACGAGTGTAACACGTCAGCAAAACGCTGAGTAGAGTGGCAGCTAAACTAAAGAAACAGTAAAGTGTACAGTAGCGATTTTAAATTTTCTTTCTTCCTTTATTTACGTCTTTCTATTGTTTCACAATTTATCTATTTCTCAGATCCTTCACTTGATCTCGAATGTTCCTCGTGGGAACGATCTTGATTGCAGTCTTTTCCGAATAGTAGAAGTAGCACGTGGTGCTCTCCTGGCCGGGAGAGTCCCCCGTGGTGATCCTACTCTCAGTCAACCACCCCAAGGTCACTGACAGACGTAACGGTGACTACGGCACGCGCGGTAAATGCACGGGTAGCTAACCCGCACTGGCACGCGGTCAGTCGTTTCCGTTAACGGGTGCGCCCAAAGCACAGCATGGAACCAGTACAGGGCAAAGCCCTCTCAGTAACAAGGGTCCAACCCCTTCACAGTAACCAAACAGGGGCCTTGCCCCTCCACAGTCCGTGCACCCTTGCCTGACTACCCTGGTTTGCCCTAGTGGACCTAACAAGTCGGTGTGGGAGGCTAGCAGAACCCCGGGGCCCGTGGGGTAGCTAGTACCTCCCTACACTAGTAGCTCTCCTCGGTACTACGTACGCGAGGGCCAGCAAGTCGGTACAGAGTGGCCAGTCCTAACCCCGGGTCCCTGGGGCGGCTGGCTCCGCTCTACACTAAACAGGGGGACAGTCGCTCTCCTTGGTACTCCGTACTCAAGGGCCAGCTCACTTCCCCAATTCTTTTCCATTCCCTTTCCAGGAGTTCTACTCCTAATTCCCCGTAGGGTTCCAGCTCTTTAACTCAGAACATTCCAGTTTCACCATTCCAGTTTCATGTTCATACAACCCATATTCTTAATCATGTTCATTTATTCATAACAGGCAGCTGTTTAAACGAATTTACAGGTAGCTATTATTTCCTTTACACATTTTCCAAGACTGCAGTATTCATACATCCCACTAGTTTTCCCGTCCTAGGATTCATGCCATATCCTAGGATCTATCATACAATCTAGTTTTCCAGCCCTAGGATTCATGCAACACCCTAGGATCTACCATTCAATTTATTTCTCATTCCTAGGATTCATGCAATGTCCTAGGTTCTATTTATGGTTTCATAATTTAACAGATTATACTTAAAGCCACTCTACCAGGTACGACGGGAGTAATGAGGGCGTGATCGGGAATCCCGCGTGCCTCTGCGACCCCCAAGACTGCAACAGAACGAGGTCCTATCACAAGGATCAAACACAAGGAGTGTCTCAGAATAGTGTATAGCTCTGTAGACGGGTAGAGGATTTAATTCTGGAAAGAACGCAACTCAAAACGCGGAAAACGGAACCCGAACAGGCCCTCAACGGGTCGAAAATGACGACACTGTGCAAAATCAGACGTCTGGAACTTCTTCCAGACGTCTTAAAAAGTGGATCAAAGAATTACCTTGTTCTGCGTGGTTTCTCAGACGTCCAGAAGCCTGCGGGGACGTCTGGCCTAGTTCCCAGACGTCCGATGGTCACCCCGGACGTCTGGAGGTCGCTCCCGCCGTCTGGTACTACAACCAGACGTCTGATTCGCGTTGGATGGCGAATCACCGAGCCTACGCGCACCCAACTCTCTCTCTCAGTACGGTCAGTCGACAGGAAGGAAGAAGACGGAAGAACTCACCTTTCAGACGTATGGATGGTCTTCCAGATGTCTCCCCAGCCGTCTGGCTATCATTCCAGACGTCTGATTCTGGAAATGTTTCCAGAATCAGGCCGCGACTCGCCCTCCGCTCGCGACGCCGCGCCTCGTCGCACCTCGTGCGCCTGCTGCTTGGACCGCAGCAGTCCCCCCCCGCGTCGCCCCGCGCCCACTGCGCTCCCCGCCGGCCGGCCCTGGCAGCCCCGGCGAGCTCGCCCTCACGGCTGAGCGCCGCTCTCGCACGCAACACCTCCTCCGCGCTCACTGCGGTCACCGCTGCCGCTGCAACCTCGCGCTCGCTCTCGCACTCAATGGCTGAAGGAGAAGAGGAAGGAGGCGGTGGTGATGGAAGAGCGCGTGGCCTTTTAAGGCCGCGCGTGGAGGAGAGAGAAGGAGCGCGGCAGGGGAATCTGCAGCCGCAGGAGGAAGGAATAAGCCAATATGCGGGTCTGCGCGCTCAGGCGCGCAGACGACCCGCGTGTGTCAAAGATAACAGATTTCCAGACGTCTGGCAACGATCCCAGACATCTGATACGACGTCTGGAAGTGATTCCAAACGTCTGGTCCGACGTCTGGCCCACCTCCCAGACGTCCTAAAAGACTTCTGGGGCACGTGTTCATAACACTAATCTTCTTTCTTTCTTCTTTCTCTCTTTTATTTCCTTCTCTCGAACTCTCTTCTTACCTTTCTTGTGTTGTTCCTGCCTTCTCATCCTCCTTCTCTTCTTCTTTTTCCCTTTAATCTTCTCCTACCTTCTCTTCTTCCCTTAGTTTTTCTCCTTTGTTCCTTAGTCTTTTTCCTTAACACTTCTTAGCCAGTGCCTTCTCCTTAAGCACTTAGCATCCTTCAGCGGCTTCTCTTTTCCTTAAGCTTTCAGCTAAATCGGGTTTTTTTAGTTTTTTAACCAAAAAATTTTTTATTTGCAGTGAGGTCCTTTCGAGGATACACAACACCCAGAGACCAGGGTGGGACCAGACCCTACTCGGTCCTTGCCTAATCTCAGTTAGGTTCGTTTCGGTTCATTTGTTAATCAGTTCACAGTTTCGAGCCGCATCGGTTCAACCCGGCTTCCCAGGCCACACTCGCCCTCCTAGGGCACAATCACTTTCGCACGCCCCAAAGGGCGCACACCCGTAGGCATAAGCCTACACACTCAGATATACAATGCTCAGATTAGATCAGAAGGAATCGGAACCAGTGCGCCGAGCGCTGACGACTGCATAGTCAAGGGAACAAATCAGTTTTATCCCAGGCGCGCGCTCGTGAATAACCGAGGTGGGACAAACTTAACCCTTCCAAACCCGAATTCAAACAATCATAACCTTTTACCCAGAGCTCCAAATTGAACGATTTCAAGTTTGTTGGAAAGCTCTAAGGGTAATCTACACAATTTTAGGGTCAATTTAATGTTTTAATGATGTTTTACTCTTCAAATTAAGTGATGAAATCAGGGGTTCCTACGGGTTTTAAAAAGCCTGGAAAGTGTTTTTATGTTAGGAGAGTCCTTAGATGGACTTCTCTCATCTATTAAAAGGTCTGTATATATTATATAAGCAATTTCACTTCTGTTAGAGTAGGTTTTAAACTCTAAAGACCTTCAAAACCTGCAGAGAAGCTTTTCTCTTCTCTAAAAGCTTCAAAGGTTGATTTTTAGATTTCAACAAGTGCAACAGACACTTTAAAGTGTTCCTAATCTATTTAGATTAATTCTAAGGGTTATAACTAATCAATCTAGGCAGGTTTTTAGTTTGAATTTCATCAGAGCAGTACTCCTGTTGGTTTAGGTTCGAAAGTAACCCAAATTGGCAGAAACTAAATCTTCACTAAATACATCATCTGAGCTTACTTTAATTAATTTCAGATCATCAAATAAGATCCCAGAAACAGTTTTCACTCCTCAATTCCTCATTCATGCTCAGAACTCCATTATCAGACTCAGGTTTGACTATGGAAGCTCGAAAATTGACTTTCTGTTCTAAGCTTCCTCCTAAGAAATTAATGCCTAAAATAGAGTCTTCTCATCATCAGAAACTCAATCAGATCTTTAGATTTGTGTTCTGTCCTTAATTTCTAGGGTTTCAGGCTTGCCACCTGAAGTAAAATAGGTGTGTGTTCGACAGAGTTGTTCAGTGGTAGTTACAGTGTTTTGAGGGTTAAAATATCTTCAGCGCATTGCACTAAAGCTTCTGAGCTCCTTAAATGCTTCTCAAATCCTTCATAACAGACTTAGCAAGTATCTTTAAAATAGTCATTAATCCTTATTATACTATTCTGGAGCTACTTAGCAAGCTTAAGAGGCTGCAACACAACTTTGGCTCGTCAGAGCTCGCCGGAGCTCCAGTGAGTCCAGAAAATGTAAATTGTATGTACAGATTGACAAAATTAACCATTTTTAATCCAAAAATGATCCTGAGTTACAAGGAACCTCAGTATCACTTTAAATTCTTCGTTTGTTCATTAAAATATAAGATTTGACAGTAAGTTTGTTTCCTTAAAAATTTGAGTGGTTAAAGCTCAGGACTTGATTTAACTACTCGATTAAGAAGTTAAATCAAGTCAACAGATGTTATTAATCATAATTATATATTTAATTTATAGTTTGAACTGTTCCTGAGCCGCCATGGACAGCGAGCTCAGGAACTTAATTAAGATTTAGGCGTTTAATTATAGATGATAATAATAGGTATTATAATGTCAATTAGGGTTCATTAGTGGTGATAGGTGATGAAAGAACCCAGTGATGGTGAAATTAGACCGATCACTGTCACCATAGACAGTGTCAGTCGTCGGTGAAGGTGAGATATGAATTAGGCGTTTAGGTGATTTAATTAAATGATTAAGTGAATTAGAAGTGAACATGGAAGATAAAGGAAGGTATACAGTGAGTTAAAAGACAAGGTTGAAGTCTCTAGCGAGCTCAAGGAACTCGCCAGAGTCGGAGGAGATGAAACTAAAATCTGAAATTACTCCAACCTAACTAACTAAACTAACTAACTAAGCTAGCCTACTCCTACTCCTAGTCTACTGTTACCTGGACGAGGGGGTCAATAAGGTTCCGCCGAAGGTTCATAGCGGACGACGAAGTTAGAGGGTTGAAGAAAGATCTCCGGCAGGTAGATTTGAGGTGGAGCGGAGGAATCCTTAGGTCGGCACCTTTGTTAGAGGTGCGGAAGACCACGGCGAATCTCCTCGGCTACTTAAGATGGACGGAGGAAATCGGAAGATGGAATGAGAAGTCGCCGGAGGTTTGGAAGAATAGCCTATTGGGTCGGCTGCAGTGTTAGAAGAGGGAAGGGAGCCAACTTGCCTAAAATCGAAGGTGTGAGGGGGTATTTATAGCAATCTGCAGCGAAGAGAGAGGCGGGGTCTGGCCAAAGAAGGAGCTCGAGGAGCATAACCTCCGTCGTCGTCTCCGGCGACAATGAGGTTATCTCCCATTGAAAAATAGGATTCTCGATTAATCCAGACCGATGGATCAAGTGGAGGTGGTGAGTGCAAGCTGCAAGAGCTTGGGCAAAGAGGAATGATGTCAGCGGGGCAGTGATCGCGCGGTGAGGTAACTCTCTGCCGCCAGCCGTTCATTCGGCTGGAGAACGGCTGGAGAAGAAGAAGAAGAAGACGAAGAGGGACTTAGAAGTAATAAAACTTAAGGACCTATGTGAGAAATAAGGACCCGAATGTAATGAATATTAAGGACTAAAATGTAAACCCAGGTTTTGAAGGTTTATTTTAACTTAAATCTTTTTCAACATTTTATATATGTTAGTAAATAAGGTAAATATTTTGTTTACACCTTGAATTTACATTTTTAAGCTTTTTAGATTAATTTATTAGATTAAGTAAAATTACTTAAGTTATTACATACTTAGGTATACATTATATTTAAGTTACTTATCTTATTAATTAAGGAAATGATTAATAGGATTTCGAGTCCAATTATTATCTAAATTATTAATAATGTTAATTGAATGATAAAATTCCATTTTTAACTTATTTTAAAGTCCTTAACTAAATATCCCTTATTCTATAATTAACCCTTATATATGCATAACCTTAGCTAATTAACTAGGAAGACTAGTTAATTAGGGGTAATTAGAGATCATAATGAGTGTCTCATCATGGTGCCATCTCAGTCGTCCATACCAGCCTAAGAACCGCCGCTGCTTTTCTCTCCTCAACTGTTGAGTGCATCTCAGCCGTTGGATCTTGATCCAACGACCAAGATCAACTCAAGCCGCACCTCCTCCTCATCTGAAGGCAAGGGACTAGATGATCTCAACCGTTGGATCACCATCCAACGGTTGTGAGCACCCTTCCCTTAAAACATTGGCATGACCAAAAGCACGCCTCAGGGCAGCAAACGAAGGTGTTGTCACGAAGGAATGGCACGCATTCGAGTCGTGCGTCCGCACTGCTCTCATCGTGCGCACGGTTCAATCCAACCGATCGATTAGTCACCAACAGCCTAGATCTTCAGATCAGGCAGACGCGAGATTCAACGCTCAACGCTCACGCCTGATCTCACGTGCAAGCGCACGATGAAGGCGCGGGTGTGATTGTGTGTTCGTGCGCAGGCGTTTTGTGCGTAGAAGGAGAGGAGGCAGGGGCGTGCGCACATCCTTAAGCAATGTGAGGTCTTTAGTGACATTTATATCCGTCACTAAAGACCCCCTCATTTAATGTTTTAAGATGAAATGACCTTTGTGCCCCCTCCAATCTTCACCTATAAAAGGCCCTACGACCTCTACACTTTCTTCATCCTTTCCTCTCTTCTCTTACCCCCTCCAAAGCTCTAAGAGCTTGTCCCAAACCCGTGATGCTTCTCTAGAGTTAAAAATACAATCTTTCCACCTTCTCATCCCCTTGGTGGTGCATTCTACGGTGGTCCTCTCATCGTCATTCAGGAAGCAGATCCCGCTGCAACGTCGCCCTGCCCCATTCTCCATCGTCCTTCGTTATTCTCCTTCACCCCGCTTCTCATCACCTTCGTCCAGGTGCTCCATCAACGCGACTCGTCCTCCAAGCAACCGTTGAGGAGGATAACTTCTCTTCACCTTTTCTTTACTACTTTCTAGAGTAGATTTACCGCTTTCTAGTTGTAATCTTTCCAACTTTCTAGTTTAGTGATTAGTTGTAATAGACATCATTCTGTGGTTATGAAATATCTGTTTATTCTATCTCTATTTTATCTTTATTTGTAATATTCTCTCTCTCTTCTATTCATTATTCTTTAAGTAAATAGCTAATTTTGATTTAATTCGACCAGCTAATATGCTTCGTAACAACAAATAAAACACATTTTTTTAATCAAACGCCCGCCTCCTTTTATTCGACCCGGAATTTCTTTCAAGTTTTGGCTAAATTTATCTGTTGACGGTTTTTCTCGCAAATCAAACTACGACGACGGGTTTTCAAAACTCAACACTCCATTTGTGACGATTTTCCGCTTCAACATTAAAACTTTAACTAAAAACATAAAAGTGACGTAATTATAAATAATTATTTACATATTTAGCCTTAACTCTATCTATACTAGTTCAACCCAAATAGTGGGTCTGTGGTGGAGCCTTGTCCCTATTGGCCTTATTCCTCTTCACCTGATCGTGTACATATAACATATTGTAATGGGAAACAATTAAAGCATTTATCTGCAAATACTCTTAAAAGTATTTGTAATTACCTCCATCTTAAGCTTATTCTAATGCTCATAGCATTCTCTCTACACATCTGCTACTATTGTAGGAGGCACGTTCCTCAATGCCTCCCCATAAGACGACATTGTATTATAATACTAAATTATACAAATAAATTGTCAAAAGAAATTTATTAAGTAAATAATAAAAAATGAGAAATATTACAAATTTCACCTTTCACTTCGTTGTCATCCTCTAATCATGATGTCGTCTAGCGGCATGATTGAGGATGTACTTAGTGACATCGAATAGTCACTCCAATCAAAGAGCGCCTGCAATATTACAAATCATATAAATGAATTAAATATCATTAAAGTAAACTTATATATATACATTAATATATAATTATTTACCTCCATATTACGAATAAGCTGCCTCTTGATCTCTCTGGAGACCCTCCTCCAGTTAAAACAACAAAGTGGGACGAGCTCCTTTACCATTCTAGACAGTCTGCTGGTGAAAGGAGGATAGTCTGCTTCTACAACTTTGTTGATATGCACTTTGATTCTCGTCCCCTCTGGAAGTGCATCTAGATGTGAATTTATTATCGAACTCCTTCATTTTTTTTATTACCTGATAAGAAAAATATAATTAAAAATTAAAACATTAGAAGTAAATTTTAAAATGATATTATCGATAATTCTTACCAACAGAACTGGTCCCTTCCTCAACCTAAGGATCCTGCTGAGGTGGCCTCTGTACCTCAACATCATCCTCACCCTCCTTGTCCTTATCCTTGCCGCCACTGTCACCCTCGTCCTCATCCTCATTGCCGTCTGGGTAGTGGGTGGCAATCTCTGGCTTTGGCTCTTGCACTACATTAGTAACCAACCTCTTGCCCTTGTTTTGGTACCATCGAGTAAGATCACCAGGATGGACATATTCATGCTGCTAGATAAATGCGGGATTAGGTACCATGACAACTGGGTGCGCGTGGGGAGTAAGGTGCGGGGGGGCTGGGTGCAGGGCGGATGGGTGGGCTATGTGGAAGGAGGCTACGTCTCATCCCTATTCGCTAAGGTGCCTTGGTCATCCTTACCCCTATTAGCAAATTTCTTAAATTTCATCTGCATATACATTAAAAAAAATTAGTATTTATATAAATAATAAGAAATAAATAAATCCTGTAACAAGAAAATGACACATTTTACATGGTGGAAAATCACACATTCTACAGTAAAACATAAACATAAACATAATAAAACCTTAAAAACATAAACATAAATATAAGGAATAAAAAAAAGAATATATAATGAAGAATCAATTTTAGAACAACATTTAGGTGTTTTTATTAGCATAAACATAAACTTATTTAGGTGAGTTATATAAAACATCATATACGCTCGTTTTTCAAACAACAATGTTTCCAATCCTCATAGGTGGTATGAAAAGATATTTTCTATTAGCTATTTCATCACATACTATAATGACAACTTTTCCTACTAATTACTCGTTGAACACAAACAGAAGAAATCTTTCTATTAAGTGATTCATCATAATACGATGACTATGTGTCTTTGAAAGGTATAAACTGAACGACAATAGTTAGAAGGAAAGAAACACTTTGAAACCAGCTAGGTACAACATCTAATATTCACAGTCCGTATTCTTCCTTGCATATCTTGTGTCCCACATGAGAAAATATTTATCCTTACAGTTATTCTTGTACACATCAATCGTTTAGAGAGGAAGAAGGTTTGCCATTTTGTGAACAGAGACTTGCTTGTGATACATATCATAGAAAGGGCATAATCGATGTTTCCAATGGTGCTAGAGCTTACCAGTGACAAAGAATATATTTCGGTGCAACCACATGCCTACATGAAAAGAATATGGATGACCATTCACATTGCTTAATGCTCATTTATTCCACATAGCTACTAAACACATTTAAATACCTTATGGGTCATTGTTAATATACATTTGGATTACAGCTAAACCTCACAGTAGTTCACACATTATTTCAGATGTCCTTCAAAAAAAAGAAATATCATCTACACCAAAATACCAACAATGATATTTGGTGAGAGGGAATGCGTAAACCTTTGTCTTAATGTACATTTGTGCCATCATCTTCGAACCACTTACACCGACATTTTTTTCGACGTAACTTAACTTATTTAAGGCTAGAGATACCCTCCAACAGAACCAAGTTAACCCACTTTTTTTTGAGTTAACATAGTTTCCAAACTACCCATTATATATTCTCTGCAATTTTAATTGCTTCTATACATACTTAATAAAGCATGTTTCTATACAATTAAAATTTACATGCATCTTTTCAAACAATTTGTAGGCTTTTTAAGTAGGCTTAGGCTTCAAAAGTGAAGTCAACCTTGATAACAATTGATCCAAGTCTAGCCCAATGATAATAAGGCAGCTCGACATCTGTTCTTGATGTCCTCAAACTTTGCTACTATGAGATATATGAGACAATTCATTGCAAGCTAAAATAATAAAGCAAAGTAGACAAGAAAAAAGGTATAAAAGATAATTATACCTTATATATCAATATCCATTGCACCTACACCAACTTCTTGTAAGTGTTCTTGATAAACATCTGCTTCTACTTCATGTTGTACATCTTTTTGCATGTCAGAATATTCCGTGGAATTGTCCGTACGAGCATAATCCATCCATTTCTACTATTGTCAGGGATCTAGAAGACTTGAGATACTTGACATGCTAATGTAAATAGTTCTGAAGAATGAAGAATTCGACGATTCTTATTCAAACTTAAAAATCGTTCTTCTTATCAAGTTTGAAGCCAGTGCCTTCTTTAAACATGTCGAACCAATTGCACATGAAAAGGATAACTCTACGATCGTATCTGAAGTATATCTCAATGATTTCTTTGATATGCTCATAGTAGCCATCACATCCAGTGTTCAAATTGAAACTGATAAAACACCAACATCCTGCGTGACCTTCGTATCATGTATGGATTTTGTCCTGAATATGAATGCATTTATAATGTAACCTGAATGGCAATGTCCATAACTCAACGGTTGATCCGATATTATGTCAAAGTCCTCTAACCATTGTGGGTCGTTCTCTTCTTTCATTTGAATAACACGTTTAAACCACTCGAGAAAGTCGACCTCGCGTGTTTCTGGATGTGAACACTCCTTAAATTCATTATAAAATGTATCAACTTCTGGAATCTGCTTAAGAATGTACAAGTGAGCTAGATACCAATCGATTTCAGATATTGATTTCTATTCTATGTAGAGGATAAACCTCCCGGGAATATCAAATATGGAAAGACAATCTTCATCGTTCTCATTGTACCCTACTCATACTTTCTCTGTAATCGATTAAATTGGTTGTCTGTCTCATCCATATACATGGCACAGAAGTTAATGACTCTTCTATAAGATATCCTTCCACAATAGATCCTTCAGGCTTAGCCTTATTTAGCATATAATCTTTAAGTTTCTTAAAAAATTGTTCAACTGGATACATCTATCTGTATTGCACAGGTTCAGCAACTTTCGCTTCATTTGCAAGATGTACAATTAAATGAACCATGACATCAAATAACACCGGAGAAAATATCTGTTCTATTTTACATAATGTGACCACTATTTGCTTATCCTAGTACTCTAATAAATCAGAATCTATAATTTTCGAACAAACAGCTTTAAAATATCATCTCATCTTTGTAAATGAATTCACAACTAGATCAGGTAGCACTCCATGAATAGCTAGTGGGAACAAGACTTGCATGTAAACGTGACTGTCGTGACTCTTTAACCCACTAAGTTTCTTTTGAGCCTCATTTACACATCGAGAAAGTTGTGAAGAATAGCCATCTGACACCCGTACTTCTTTCAAAAAGGTGAAAACTTTCTCTCGTTAATCGTTATTTTGGTTGTAAATGGCTTCTGGAAAGTCATAACTGTCGTTTTCTTTTTTAATAACATGTAACTCTAGACGAATGCCTAAAGTTATCATGTCTTTTCTTATTTTCACTGTATCCTTTGGGCTATCAATTAAGTTGAACACATCCAAAATGTTATCCATAACATTCTTCTCAATATGCATCACATCAAAATTATATCGAATAGTTAGATCTTTCTAATATGTGAGTTCCATGAAGAAAATGCTCTTCTTTTTAAACTTGTATGTTTCAAAGCTATTTGATCTTTCTTAAAGAAATAATCTAATCGTATGTTGCCAAGTTGTTGCAATTTCTCCATTATTTGAAAACCTGACAACTTTATTGAATTTGTACTTAGCTTATTCCTCAGATTCTTGGAAGAATACCGACAAGTTTTGCCATCGAACTTAAGATTTGCCGTCGAACTTGTCCTTAAACAATGTTGTTTGCCATCTATGCTCAACTAACAGGAATCTACAGTGTCCCAAATAACAGAACTTGTTGCTTTCCAATAGTCAAAGATGATAAGTGTCATCCATACATACTGAACAAGCAAACTTTCCCTTTGTACTCCATCCCGACAAATTTACATATGCGAGGAAGTCATTAATGATCCACAATAATGGAGCATGCATATTAAAGAATTTTTTTCTATGTGCATCATATGTACGAATGATGTTACACCACAACATTTTCGGTTCATCTATCAAAGGTTGAAGATAAACATCAATTGCATTTCCTGGCTGCTTTAGACTGGGGATGAGGAGGGTCAACATCATAAATGACGATCGCATACAAAGCCACGCAGATAAGACCTAATCTGACATTTCTTGCATCTTCTACAAATGCTAAATGAGTGGTGTCAAACATTTTCCACTCTTTTGAAGCCACAGATGACAAATGTGACCATATTGTGACATTTTATCTTTATACTATGTGATGCGAATACTATCATGAGCCATAACTAGCTCAATTTGATCTGATAAGGTTAATAAAAGCTCCTACATATCTATTAGAAGATCCTAAGAGCACATGTTGTTGTTTTGAGGAGAAAAGAAAAATGCAAGGTTATTTCTACAAAATTAACAACATTACACAAATACAAAATAACCACGAGGTATTTCAGGGGTTAAATAAAGGTCAAATGTTCATAAATGTCTAATTAGTGGATTCATTAGACAAAAATGAGTTTTCACGCATTTCGAGAATTAAATGACATATGAAATCCTAAAAACAAACCCACTTAATTAACTGTGGTTCTAGTTAGGATAAAATTTACCTAAACCTTCTAAAAATCATGAAAAAATATTCTATAAGGTTTGGTACCTTTAATTTGACCATTAGGACCCATTTTGACCTAAAATAGGGTCTCAAACGGAAAGTTATCCTAATTTGGGTTTATGCACAAGTTACCTAGTCAAATATGGTCAAAATCAAAATTTAACTTCACCATCAAATTCCTTGGGTCCAAATTAGATTTGTACCAAAATTTGGGCCCAATTAGAGATCGTCTTGACCTAGTTTGCATTTTAGTCCAGTCTGATTCTTTTTCTCACATTTGCACCCTTAGTTTTTGAAATCTATTGCAAACAGGTCCCTAACTTAATCGTCTCCCTCACCAACAAGTCCCTTCCACCATTGATGTGAACACACCACGTGCCAGCGAGATTCAAGCAAGATTTTTTCGCTCAATTCTCATTCAATCTCTTTCAAAATTGGATGGGAGGTTCCTGAGATAATCCTCTACGATCTAAACCTATTCGTGGGCTCTAATTCTTTCCTAATCTCTCATGCGAACGCATGAGAGATTTGGATTTCCTCTTTCATTTAACTGCCAAGCTTCTAAGCTTGTTCTCCAAGCTTAGAAGGCCTACTTGAGCCCTATAAATGGGCCCCTGTCGCAATGTCGAACTCGTTAGCAAGAAATTGAGCCAAAAATCCCTCTTCTTCCTCTCCTCCTCGGCTCACTCCATCTCGCTCCAGCGAACCTCCTCCCTCAGCTTCCTCACCGGCCGTCACAGACCATAGCCGGTCGATCCTGACTCCCTAACTTCCTCCGCACCTCACAATACCAGCGAGGCACTTCTTCCCCCATCGTCATCGTCGATGTCCACCTCCGGAGCTTCTTCGTCTCCGGCACCGGACATACCAGACCTGGTGCCTCCTCTACCCTCCTTCATCTGCTAGTTACCTCCGTCGAACCCTCATAATCTACTCATCTCCGCAGCATCTTCAAACCATCATTTCGACCACCGTCTACCCTCCATGCCTCTGTCTTCCACCTCGCCGACATACCACCAGCTAGACTTAGTGACCGCTATACACCTCCAATCCGCCTGCCATCAAGTCAGCGAGCGTCACCTCGTTCCCTTGATCAAAATCCCCAAAGAAATTTGGGGCTTTGATTTCTCGTTCGCCTCACTGGACAACACCTTCACACCACTGTCCTGAGGTCGTCAGACCTTTCCACTCGCCCTCTTGCCACCACCACATCCGCTGTGCTTCGACGGAACTTCTGAACTACTCTAACACGGCTGAAAGGCTTTATTTGTGTTTTCAGGTTTAAAGATTTTGCTGTCATTACTGAAGCTCCTTCAAAGAGTTTCACACCATGTTCTTCAGGCATTTGCTCTAGGTCTTCATTCTAGGTCGCGCGGAACTCTCCCAGGACCACACCCAGGACTTCAATTGGAGGAGTCCCCTTCCCTTCACCTGCAATCGAAGGATTCATCTGCTGCTGCTGCACACAAAAGGAGTTAGGACCTTTAGTTCCACATCGGAAACGGATGAAGCCTCTACCACGCATAAGTTGATTTTCTGCATCCGACTATCCACCCAAGATCAAGACGGGTCGGGTCCCTCACGCACCCTCACCCGCTTACCTGCCTAGCTCCACTGCTCGCCTGCAATCACGCCCGTAGGCCTGCAACTGGATCTAGTTACTGTTTTCACCTGATTACCCGATTAACCTCAGGTCTTTAAGAGAAAGAAGAGAAGGAAAGAAAGGGAAAAGAGAAAGCGGGGAGGTTTTACCTCACTCTCAACTCTCTTAACACTTAGAAGATTTCAGAGAGGCCTTTTCCTCTGTGAGACTTGAGAAAGAGAAAGGCAGAGAAAGAGAGAAGAAGAAGAAGCCAAGAAAGAAGAGAAGTGCTATTTATAGAGCACTGTAGCAACTAGCTGTTTAAGTGATCTGATCAGAGTATCTGACGTCTGATTTCATCAATTTGTGCTTATACTACTTACTTAGCGTAGGACTATCTGATTGATACTGTTGAGATATTGCTATTATTGTGAGGGGTAATTGGTGATTCAAATCACCATTTTACCCCATTCTTTTTTCGTCTTGACATTGGCATATATATATCATTCTTGCATGGATTTTTGGTTATAAATTGCTCATCTTTGTGGTTAAATTGTGACTTTGAGATTGATTGCTATACTTGCTCCCAACAAATGACCTCGGACTTTCTTGACGATCTTTCGAGTTATAAATTTTATCTCTTTTCGTGCAATTTCAACCTATACTACAACGTATCAATTTTAGAACCCGATTTCGTGTGTTAACACTATGTCATCAAATTTGCAGTTCTACTTGAAATAAAAAGGCATTGAAGCCTAAGAATCAATGGAAAGTAATGTAGAACATTCTCTGACTATTTTTTGGCCCTTGTATTTAGTGAATTTCCCACTTTAAACCTCTCAACACCACACTGTGGACAACTAGTCAACTTTGCATATTCATTTCTGTATAACACACAATCATTTGGACAAGCATTAATTTTCTCATAATTTAAACCAAATCCACGAATCTGTTTCTTTACTTCATACCATGTCTTTGGATAACCTTTCAGATTATTTAAAAGCTTTCCAATGAATTCAAGCACCTCGAACATTAATTTAGAGGTCACTCAATTCATAACCTTCATTCGAAATAACTTCAAAAGAAATGACAACTTAGAAATGAATGTGATACCGAGAGAAATAGCTTCATCTGCTGCCCTAATAGCATCATGAAACTAATTATAAGTTTTCCCACTATCCGGATCTTCAATTCCTGCTCTCATCTCATCAAGCATTTTATCAATGTCATCAACTTCAATATCAACAGCTGTCTCACCGAAATCTATCGAAGATCGTTTGACTTCCTCTTTAAGATCCTCTCGATGAGCAATCCACTTAGAATAATGCTACCACCAACCGTTGCAAATCGTGTTCTCGTGTACAATGTCCCTATCATGTGAATATCTATTCAAGCACCTCCTACATGGGCAAAATATCCTGTCGAACTTGTCTCCTCGTTTGAATGACTTCCTATCGTCATGAAATGCCCAATAAGGAACTCTCACTCCATTCTTGCATCGTGAGTAATAAGATTTCCTCAAACTAATCCAAAACTTATCCATGATAATCTACAAAAATGAAATAAAACCACCCAATAATTATAATCTGATTTTATAATAGTGTTTGTAATTTGATTAGGGTTTTCACTTAATAGCTTATCCTTGAAGATTTGATCACAACGTTGCTTGTTACATGTTACCGGTGTCTGGAGAAATTTCGACAGCATCTCCTCTCACTTCTCCAATATACCCCCCAAGACTAACCATAACTACATTCCCAATAACTCCCATTTAAGGGTGCATTAGGAACATAGATAAGATCAGTTGGTATACCGGAGAAGAGTGAAAAGATACTAATCAACTTTCTACAACATTTGTCAAATAATCACAATAAAGCGCTGTTGATGGATTTTTATCCCTGGCAACGGCATCAAAAATATGATCGTCGACGACCAGTTCGCACTAAAAAGGGGTTTTAAATATCGTTGTTGTAGTATATGTCACAAATACAAATCGATGTTGCGTTAATTTTATTTATATACTTAATTTTTACTGGTTTATTCCAGGTCGTTCACTGAGAGACAGTTATTGATATACATCACTCTCTAAGTCCAAAAACATTCTTTAATTCCAAAAATGTTGATTTTATTTACAAAATTGAATGAAAGAATCAATGAATAAAAGCATTTGGTTAATTATGTACAAAAGAATGAATTAAAATACATTACAATGCTTGGAAACAAATATACACAAACAAGCATTAAAAACTATGTACAACTACTCTATGTTAATTATTTACAACTAATATAACTAATACCTAAGTATAGGTACAGAAATAGTTAATAATACTTACTATACTAAGTTATTATAACATATTAATATCTACAGTAACATAAACAATATATACAGTAACATATATAAGTGACGCTAAAATCTTAGTAAAATTATATACATAACATAAGGCAAAACTATTATCTATATTAACATATATAGCTATCTACAGTGATGGACGAATCTGTCACTAAAGCCCTTAGTGTTATATATGTACATATAAGAGATCAAACAGCCTACTCTATATACGCTTATATATACTATACTAGTATACATTATTTACTTACATTATATTATATTATTTATATACATATATATTATATATTATATACTTACATATATATACATATATATAGACGCACACATAACACACACGACTCACACTAACACACACACAGAATACATTAAGGCACAGACAGTAACACATATGCACAAGCACAGGGGCTCAATACTTGACGAATTTTCAACTCTTCTTCTCTCTCGCTTCTCAGCCGGTTCATACTGACTCGATTCGATTTTTTAACCCAAAAATTAGTTTAGTGGGTGGGCAGCCTTTTCGAGGGATACACAGCACCCATTACTATGTTGGACTAGACCTCTACCAGGGCCACCCTTGTTTTTATTAGGTGTATTACAATCCGATTTATAGCTCCTTATTGGGCCCACACAAGCCCACACACAGTACACGGCCCTAACCCATGCACCGCAACCAGATATACCCATGCCAAATCATGTTCGAGAGAGAGAGGATATGGTAATGTTTTGCGCCCGACGCATGTCGACTGGTGAGCATAGAAGACAAAAACATAATAAAGCACGTCAACTGCTCGCAAGACCACGATGTAGCACAAAACAAAGCGCCTTTCAAGTGATGCCGTGTGCGTAGGTGCAGAGTCTGATTAGTGATTTTTGGCCCTTGATTTGAGGGCCATAATTTATTTTAAATTAAAATTAAATTATGGAATTGTAAAGCCCTTACATAAGGCTACATAATTATGTAGTTAGTTTACATAAATAAGTTATTTTATTATATAATTAAATTAGGTGAAGTCTACAGTTTATACACATTAAATTAGAGTTCAATTTGCTAATTGCAGTATAAATTAATTAATTAATTGTCAAATTGAATTAATACAGTATTAACATACACAATTGTTAACACGCTGAAACAATGTTTTAGAAGTTGTTGCATCGTAGTATAGATCGAAATAGCGCGAAAACACTTAAAATTTATGCTCGAATAAAATCCGAGGTTGAACATAGGGTGCAAAATGGCAAATCAATCTCAAAATCACAATTATAAGTAAAATAGAAGTATTCCGATAAGAAGAATAATTGAAAATGATATATCAATAAATCCAAGTAGCAATGTGCAAAAAGAAGAGGGTAAAATGGTGATTTGAATCACCAAATTACCCTATAATGTTAAGCTTTGCAAGTTACTCAAGGATCAGAATCGTATAAGCCAAGCAAATCTCAATTTAACCACAGAACCAATGTATTAGATGGAGGAATTATCAATCAGACACCTTAACCAGTAGAGGCAAAGGCCTCTTTCTTCCTCTTTGCTTCTATTTTCTCCCTCCTCAAGCCTCAAGGAAGAGGCAAGCACAGTAGCGCACAACAAAGGCAAAGGCCTCTAATCGACTAAGTGTAGAGAGGGTGTGAGGCGAAAACCACCCTCAACTCTCTCTCTTCTTTTTCTCTCAGAACAGGCAAACCAAACCAGACTCAAGTAGACGGGAAATCGTACCAAAACCCAGACCCACGAGACGTGAGAGCGAGCAAGGGCGTGCATATGCACGTGTGAGCGGGGACCTCGCCCCATGTGCGTGCTAAGGTGAACATCTATAAACACAAATTCAATTTGTATGCTGCACGTGCATCTATGTTCCACGATGTGGGACTATCCCACAGAAGCTCGTAGCGTGCGCCTACAGGTGAAAGCCTTGACCGATTGAAACAGCCGCGAAGCTGAGGTCCTCAATCAACGACTTGAATGTTTTCTTGGGACTTGTCCGCAACATCTGGAGCAAAAGCCTGGAGCTCTTGTGGCTTGAAGCTCAAAGAACAGGGTAGCGAAGATGGTGGCGGTGGCGGAGACCAGCGAGGAACCTGAAACCACGAGAACGGCCTTGCGGCCATGTCAAACAAGCTCAAAAGGATTGCCGTGGAATGGCGAGTGCGATGGTGGGTGCAGCATTTGGTGTGAGTGATGGTGGAGGCCTAATGACCTCGCGAAGGTGAAGCGTTAGTGCTTGAGTTCGAGAAGGTGTCCTGGTGGGTGAATCGCGAAATAGGTTAAGGGCTTTTGTAGAGGGCGATGCGGCAGAACTTATGGAGGTGGCGCGAGGCTGTTTGGTGGACTATGGTGATCAAGCGAACTCATCGGAGTTCTGCCGGAGGCGAAGAAGACGGAGGTGCGAGAGGGCGGTGCGGTGGTCGTGAGTGACTTATGCGTAGGTGAAAAGAAAGTAGATGGAGAGAAGAAGGAATAGAGAGACTTAGAGGGGAGAAGATGGGCAGAGGGCTCCTATTGTGGCTGACCGGAGCCAGAGAAGACAATAGAGACGACGAAGTAGCGACGACGAATGAGGTAGAGGAACGCCCTCCCTTTGACCGGAGAGGTGAGCGAGGAAGAAAGAAAGACGATGGGACCTCCAATTTGATGGTTGGAGGTGCAGAGGAGCAGGTCAAAGAGAGTTCGCCTAAGCAAAGGTGTTTGGTGGCTAGAGAGAGATCTATTAAGGTGTTTTGACTCACCAAAATTTGCCAAAAAGCTCGACCAGGCGATAGGGGTTATTTTATAGGCCATAAGAAGCCCTTCCAAGATTGGAAAGAAGCTTCCAAGCTCGTAAGATTTTTATGAAATAGGATACCCAAACCTTTGAAGCCCAAGACCAGTCTCATTTGGAAGGGAATTTCGCAAGCAATCTCTGGTTCAAATTTGGAATTATTTGATTAAAAATCGAGCAAGAAAATCTTGCTCGAATCTCGTCGGAGCTCAATGTGTTCACACTAATGGTAGAAGGGACCTAAATGTGAATACGATGAAAAAGTTGGGGACCTATTCGTAATGATTTCAAAAAACTAAGGGCTTTTATGTAAGAAAGAGTGTCAGAACTGAGATGCAAATTGGGTCAAGACGATCTCTGATTGGGCCCAAATTTTGATAAAAACCTAATTTAGACCCAAGAAATCTGATGATGAAGTTAGATTTTGATTTTGGACACATTTGACTAGAAAAATTACATAGAAATCAAACTTAGGGTAACTTTCTATCTAAGACTCTGTTTTTTAGTCAAAATGGGCTCAGATAGTCAATTTAAGGTTGCCAAACCTTAGAGAATATTTTTCTATGAATTTTAGAGGGTTTAGGTAAATTTTATTCTAACCAAAACCTTAGTGGATTAAGTGGACCTGTTTTTAAAGTTTAAAATGTCCATATATTCCCATAACGCGTGAAAGCTCATTTCGTTCTGTATGAACCCTCTTGTTAGACTCTAAAGCACATTTGACCTTTATTTAACCCCTAAGAAAACCCATGGTTATTCTATTTTTGCGATAGAATGGTAAATTTACATAAATAACCCTATTTTCTTATTTTCTTCTCAAATAAGTGTTTTGTGCCCTTAAAACCTTCTAATAGATATGTAGGAGCTTTTATTGAATTAATCTGGTCAAACTGAGCTAGTTATGGCTCATGATGGTGTTCCAATCAACAATAAATTATTTATTACAGATTTTTATTATATTTTATAAGATTTATTTTAATTTATGTAGATTTCAAGACATGTTTTAGTTAGTTATACATATAAATAAACTAAAAATACTATAATACAGTATAAATACCATTTAAATAGCTTTAAAATACTTAATATAATTGATTGCACAGTAATCATGGATCCTAATCAACCTAAATAATGTTTGACCCTAGCTTAATTTGTGGATATTGCACTCATATCTTGCATATCATGTATTGCATCAGTCTATTTAGAATAAGATGAGATATCCTGCTATTTAATGATTTTCATTACTATTTGTAGGTAATAAAGTGATCCAGGATGGAGATATTGGAATAAAACAATAAAGGAAGAAGACTGATCTAGATAAGAGGAGTGAGGAGGATAGCCTTATCCCTACCCTTAGAAACCCTAAGATAGCCTTCCTAAACCCAAAACGACCTCCATTAGGGCACCTTAGCCTCAATACCCAAACATGGATAGCACTATCCATGTTCTTATCCACCCTATCCCTCTCCCAGACACTTAGGAACCAAAACCCACCTTAGAAAACCTAAAACCCACTCTCCAGCACCTTTTAGGACATCCATACATCTAGCTGGATGTCTGATTTCTGCAGAATAACAATCCAGGAAGCCAAAACTCATAATGACATAGAATTGGACGTCTAATTTATTGTCCAGACGTCCACTTTTGTAGTATAAGACGTCTGACCACTATCTTGGACATCTGATACTACTGTCTGGTTCCTGATTTTGGTGCTGGAAGCCTTAGCCTGCCTATTTTTACCTAAGAACCCCACCAGACACCCTAGGAAACCTAATTAGAGACCTCCTAAGCCTAGTCCACTATCCATAGCCCTACTTATCCTATCCCTAACCCAATTGAACCACCCCATTCCAAATTGGGTGCATCTACAGTTGATTGGGTGCACATGAGCCCAATTAGTTCCACCCAGGATCTAATTGACTCATACCTATTAGGGTTACCCTAGCCTAATCACATGCACACATCCAATTAGACTTGACCTAGACCTAATTATGATCACTCCTATCCAATTAGACTTTCCTAAGACTAATTAGGTCCACACTCACTTAATATAGATTGACCCAACCTATTTAGCACCTAATCCTACCAAAACCCACAACCTAGCCCTACGAAAAACACACAGCCACACACACCTTCCTATTTTACCCCTACCAAACCCAAGCACACTCTCTTGGAAACCCTAAAACTTGTGTCAAACCTAGATCCTAAAAATGTGGCATTAGCTAATTTTGGAGCCACCAAAAGTGGCAACAAAATGGAGCCTTCCATAAGGGCAAAGAGAGAGCCACGAAATTGCACCATCTCCATTCACTCTCCACTCTCTCAACTTGCGACCACACCTCCTCCTCTCCCTCTCAAGGCCGTCCTCCTCCTCCAAGGCCTCCTCCATGGACGGCTAAAGAAGAAGCTCTCCTCCAAGCTTCTTCAAGGGTGGCAAGAAGAAGAGCATAAGGATGCAACACCTTCTCCTTTCTTCTTGTGGGCGTGCCCTCTTCTTCCACCATAGAGGATCCATGCCCCCATTTTCTTTTCCTCTTAGATGGCCATAAAGAAGAACCCCCTCAAGGTCTTCTTAAGGATGGCCATTGGTAGAGAAAGGGTGCAACACCCTCCTTTCTCCACTTGGGTGCACATACCCATCCTCCTCTCTTTAGTGGACGGCCAAGAAGGCTTCTCCTTAGCCTCTCTTGGTTGATCCATTTCTTTAGTTTAGCTTTATTTCCATGTATCCGGATTTTATAGTGACTTAATTTTTGATGCATGATATTCTTGTCTAATGGTTTTATATGCATGCTCTTATGTTCATGGCTTACAACTTTGATGCATGCTTTCATTTCGTATTTCAAAATAAAGATCAAAAACACAAAAAGACAAAAATATTAGGTTAGATTAGATTTAGGTTAGATTAAGCCGATCCAAATCTTGACTTGTTTTCATGCCTCCCAGAGACGAACGACCGGGACTCGAGTTTTCAAAAGAGTAAAATCAAAAGAGTTTCGATATTATAAATATTTTTGTCAAGGGGATTTCGTGACCATACTACAATTTTCGACAATTTCAAAATACATGATTTCCACGCTTGTCAATAATATAGTACAAGTATACACTATAAGTTATCTCAATATTAACTTAATTTACTAATTTATTTCATTTTAACTTAATAAATTACCTAGTTAACTTAATAAATTAATTATTACTATATAAATACAATTAAATTATAGTACAGGTATAATATTATTCATAATACATATATAAATACGTATGTACAATATGATCTATAAATATGTACATTTAAATAGGTTTATATAATTCCCTAGTTATTATACATTTATGTTATATAAATTAATATAAAATAATATAGTAAGATTCTATATACATTAAATTACTCTAAATACTTATTTTACTATATGGAATACATATATAAGTTATTTAAGGGTATTTTATACATTTTATATAATATTTACATATAGCTTAGGTTTATGTTATATATACAAGTATATACATAGTATACATGGTATCTTTGGGAATTTTTGGTATTTTTTTATTTTTATTGGTTTTATACATATATTAGAGATAAGGGATGAGAGAAAAAGAGTGAGATAAGAGAGAAGGAGATGTTTTTGGTGTTTTCGAAGTTGAGTTCTTTTATTAAATTTCATGGTATACTGAACCGTCAGCTAGTATGTTTTACCAAGCTGCAGGTTCAGAATGCCTTGCAACTTAGCATACACCTAAAAATATACTTAATCTTGACCAAGACAGGCTTATTTTAATTTTTTTGGAATTTTTTTTATAAGTTTTATTTATTTACAAAGTTCAGCAAAGTAAGGCCTTCAAAGGGTGTTTCAAAGAGAACCTAAGGACTTGAAAACATATCTAGTGGATGGAAGTGCAATTTAAACACATCAAAACACCCAGCACACTATCTGACACATATATGAACAATTAAACTTGATTTATGCTGTGATTTCATTAATATTTCAAGTTTGGACAGATTTACAAGAAAGGTAGCTGATAAAGGAATTTAAAATGAAGTTACAAGTAATTCAAGCTGAAATTCAATTAATCTAAAGTACATGAATGCTTGTTAATGATATACAAAACATTACAACTCAAGTCAGCTCACTTTCAACTCCAAAACCCAGCCAATCAGATCAACCAGGACAGCCAAACAGTGGTTGCTGCTGCAATAAACATAATAGCAACAACTACTGAAATCTGATCTACTACCAACAGATTGGCAACTGATCTGTAGCTGCTATCTCAGTTGGAATCAGATGATGGAACCATAGTTTGGACGTCTTAAAATCTGCTACTATCTCAGCAGCAACATCTGCTGCATCTCATCTCTGGAAACCAACCCAGATCAGACCTAAGAAGGTCTGATCTGAGGCACATAAAATCCACAAAAGCACATTGGCAGATCAAATCTACCCAAGACATTTTAAATTGAAAATCTAAAGATCTGAAAATCCACTGATGAACACAATTTCCCAAATTGAATTTTATGTATATATATCAAAAACCCATGTTGCATTGATTTAGGCTTTTTAATGTGATTTGATATCTAAATAATCATCTGATCCGCTTAGACACCATTGATTGGTGTTCAAGATGATCTAGTGATTAACTCAAAATCAACTGGGTCCTTGTTTGACCTCAAATCAGTATTATTGATTATCCTTGGGCAAACTCTCCAAATAACACTTAAATTAAGTGCATGCTCATCCACAAATTAAAAACCAAATCCAAAACATTGGATTCATTGCATGACACCTAATTAAGCAATTAAAACCCTCAAAAAGCTCGATTGAATTCAATGAAAACCAAATGAGCTCAAAATCATGAGATTGGGCATTAAAAGCAAATTGAAAGATAATCGAGCAATCTGAGACAATCAAATCAGATCGGGGGGTCTTTGTGAACTTATGGAGTGAGTGGGAGACCCCCAAGTGAAGTTTTAGGTGCAAATTCAGATCTAGAAGCCAAGACTTCAGATCTAAATTTGACCTTGATGGAGGGGTGGATTATGAATAAAATTGTTAGGAAAAATCAGAAGTAAATTGTGAAGCGTAGAGAAAGCTATATGTGTCGAAATAGCGGTGAAAAAATACCTCTCTAATCTGAATTGATCAGAGAGGGCAGAGTGGATCTACACTAGTCTACTCCTAACTAAACTAATCCATCACTGAATTTTGATGTCTAACATCTAGTCTACTCCTAAATTACTCTAACTAACACTACAAATAATCTAAAAAGTAGGAAATCCTAATCTAATGAAAGGAATGGGGTTGCCTGGATCCAATGCTGATGGCTAAGGAGGAAGAATGGGGGAGATCTCCACTGAATGAAGAGCCCACAAGAGGAGCTCCATGGTCGTCCTCAAGCGTATGTCGTCCCTAGTGGCGAGGAGGAATTAAAGGTGAAAAACCACACCTCTGTCACTGATGTGGCGAATGAAGAAGTTAGGAGACCTGGAGAAGATGAAGGGATCACCTCAAGAAAGTAGGAGGGGAGGTGATCTCCATACGCGCGAGCTCAAGGAGGAACTTAAGTAGCCGAGTCAGCGAATGTGAGCACCACAGTGGTGGGATTAGGCACCTAGGTCTTGGGCGGTGGAGATGGAAAGAAGAGCGCACGCGAGGTTCCAATCAAAATGCGGCCATTGGATGGGATTTGGGGTAAGAGGTGACTACATACGTCGAAGCGTGCAAAGCTTCAATTGGAGAACGATCGTTAGGTCATGGGATTAAGGAGTGAACGACTACGATTGGTCGTGTTCTTCGCAGCTACAATGGAACGTGGCAGTAGGTTTATTGGAAGATTTGCAGAGAAGCCCACTGAGGGCGAAGGGGTAGAAAAATAGCAGCAAAGCCCATAAGTGGCTAAGAAGTTCTGCAGAGCTGTCCTCAGATTTTGCAAAGAGGCCCCTACAGCTTTCAAAATGGCCCCTGAAAGTTTTTAAATGAAGAAAATGAATATGACCTAAGGACCTATATGTAATCTAATAAATGTAAGGTCTTAATGATGTCTAAATGCAACCAAGTTTTTATTTAAGTTTAATTGAACATTGGAAGTTAATTTTACTTTTGATTTGAAGTTTTGGACTCAAATGTTTGTTCAATTTGCAAATGGATCATCAATTTATATTAATGAATAGAATATCTCATTTAATGACCTACTTTTACGTTTTTAACATAGATTTGATGTTTTAGGTCTTTTTCACTATTTCCCACACCTAACCCATTTCATGTGTTAATTCAATAGTGTTTAACCTAGTTTCTAGCTTAACTTGGGCATTTTGGCTATGATAAGCCGCACCTCATCAGATACTACCGAAATTCCTCCAAACAGTGGTTCCATGTAACAAGTAACCCTAAGTTGTGATCAAATCTTCAAGGACCCCCCTTTATTCAGAACTTCTCTGAACAAAGGACAACGACTCTTATGGCATGCTATAAAGATGCCTTCATGAATGTAAGTGAGGTATACAAATACTTTACATTATCCATATAACATAATCATAAGTGTTGACAGGCAAGTATTTTGACACAATTATCCCCTCCCAAAACCTGTAACCTAGGGATTAGAATACCTATTGTTTGGCCTCAAGTGCATCTAGATTTCTGCAAATGTGTATATCTATAATTAATGCATTAAAATAACAACATCAAACAG
This sequence comes from Thalassia testudinum, assembly GCA_037157565.1. NCBI lineage: Eukaryota > Viridiplantae > Streptophyta > Magnoliopsida > Alismatales > Hydrocharitaceae > Thalassia > Thalassia testudinum. The sequence continues at coordinate 13,432,867 of JAZHRO010000067.1, read as the reverse complement.
ACATAAAGTGGGTACATAAAAGAATCAAATTCAATTTGTTAAATTAATCAAACTTACATAATAAAATCAAATAAACAGTTAGAAGAAAGTGGATATACCCCACAATCAATCAAACGCAATCAATTTACTAAATCAAGTGGGTACACCCCACAATCATAAAAAAAATTCACATTCTAAACCTAAGTGGGTACACCCCACATTCATTCACAAATGAATTAAGATAATTTAATTTCATACCTCAACAAAGTGCATGAATCACAGAGAAGGTGTTCAACGGTGCGAAATACCTAAATCAAATTACAAATATTTATAAGTAAATAACTAAAACAAATTTAAAAAATTAACCAAATTTAATATTTAATTAATACAAAAAATTTTGGGATTAGGAGGATAGCAATGAGAGGAGGAGGAGGAGGGGGTGGCTAATGGGGGCATGAGGGGTTGTAGATGGGAGGAGGAGGAGGGGGGGCTGAGGATGGGGATGAGGAGGATGAGGAGGGGGCAGTGGATGGGAGTAGGAGGGGCTGGGAATGGGGATGAGGAGGAGGAGGGGCGGTGGCGGATGGGAGGAGGAGGGGTTGCGGATGGGAGGAGGAGGAGGGGCTGCGGATGGGGATGAAGAGGAGGAGGGGTGATGTCGGAAAGGAGGAGGGGCTACGGACGAGAGGACTCAGAGGAGGGGCTGCGAACAAGGATGAGGAGGAGGATGGGTTGCAAATGGAAGGAGGGGCTAGGAATAGGAGGTGGAGGAGGAGGGGCAGGGGCAGGGGATGGGGATGGGGATGGGGAGGAGGAGGAGGGGCTGTGGATGGGAGGACTTAGAGGAGGGGCTACAGACGGGGATGAGGAGGAGGGGCTGCGGATGGGAGGACTTAGAGGAGGGGCTACGAAAGGGATGAGGAGGAGGGGCGGTGGCGGATGGGAGGAGGAGGAGGGATAGCGGTGGATGGGAGGAGAGGCGGCTAATCGACTTTCTGCATCAATTGCCAAACAATCACAATAAAATGTGGTTGACGTAGAAAATGTTGTTGACGCAGAAAGTCAACACCGTTTTTAATCACGATAAAATGTTGTTGACGGGGTCGTCGAAGATCATATTTAGATAGTTAATTCATTTCAGATGAACTGACAAGAGACTAAAAATCAATTTTACATTCAATTTAGATGGAATTAATACCAAAACCGGGTACATGATTGCTTAAAAACAAAATTATACACTTCACACATGTTCAGCTATCCATTCCTAAAAATAAAACATCTCAAATCATCTTCAATCCAGCCAAAATTCATGTGGAAAGCCTTCAAGATAGATCTGCTGCTATCAGCAACTGCTACACAATTGCTGCTCTTAAACAACAGCTTAGATGCTACTCAAATCAGGCATTGGCCCTGCTATTCAGATGGCTTAGACACAAAATTGCAGCTACTACTGCCATCTCAGCAGCTGATTTACTGCTGCACTGTCAACTAATCAGACTTTGAAGTCTGATTTAATGCTCACAAAATGCCATCATTAAATCTGGAAAATTAGACCTAAGGGTCATTTAAATACCAAATAATTTCAACACAAATCTGAGATGAAAATATATGGGAAGAATCCATTCAAATCAAGAAGATAGAGCAGTTGTTGCTGCTGTAAATCCCAACAGATCAACTAAAACATTTAGTTTCAATTTTAATTGTCTCAAATCCTTGTTAGAAAGTTCGAAAAGACTTCATAATTCAAATCTGAGATCCGCAAAAGTTATAAAAGAACCTAATTAATCTATTTTCTTATGTTATAGACAACATAAGGAAGATAGATTAACTTAGGCATTCAAATCAGGTTGAAAACCTCTTCAGACACTCATTAAGCATTCCACACCTCAATGAACCCATGCATATCTGATTGGTACCAATTTTGAGTTCAGAAGGGCATGTTGGAGTGAAAATCAGATGTTGCCCAGTGTAACGAGCGCGTGCCCCAGACGCCTTTTAAGACGTCTGGGAGGTGGCCCAGACGTCGTACCAGACGTCTGGGATCACATCCAGACGTCTGACCAGACGTCTGGGATAGTTTACAGACGTCTGGAGAACAGTTAGGTTCGCACGGGAGATTCGTCTGCGCGCCTGTGCGCGCAGACCTGCGTTTCTGCCCTCTTTCTCTGCGGCTGCAGGCGGCTACGACCGCCTTCTCTCTCCTCTCCGCGCGGCGTTAAAAGGGGGGCGCGCCTCCCCTCCCGTCTTCACCATCTTCCTCCTTCTTCTCCTGCCTGTGCGCGAGAGCGAGCGGACGCGAGGGCGCAGCGGCAGCGGCAGCCGCAGTGAGCGCAGAGGAGCTGCGGCGTGCGAAGGCGGGGCTCTGCCGTGAGGGCGAGCTCGCCAGGAGCGGCTTGGCCGGCCGGCGGAAGGCGCAGGGGGCGCGGAGCGTCGCGGAGAGGGACCTGTGCGGGCTGAGCAGCAGACGCGCGAGGTGCGACGCGGGCGGCGTCGCGAGCGGAGGCCGAGCAGGGTTCTGATTCTGGAAAAATTTCCAGAATCAGACGTCTGGATTGATATCCAGACGGCAAGGTCGACGTCTGTGAGATCATACAGACGTCTGAAAGGTGAGTTTCCGCTTTCTTCTTCCTTCTTGTCGACTGACCGTACTGAGGGAGGGGGGTTGGCTGTGCGCAGGTTCTCTGATTCGTCATCCTTTGCGAATCAGACGTCTGGAAGTTGTACCAGACGGCGGGAGTGACCTCCAGACGTCCAGAGGGACCATCGGACGTCTTGGATCTAGGCATACGTCCCCGCAGACTTCTGGACGTCCGGGGAACCAAGCCGAACAGGTATTCTCTGATCCACCGTTTAAGACGTCTGGAAGGAGTTCCAGACGTCTGATTTTGCACAGTATCGTCTTTCTCGACCCGTTTAGGGCCCGTTTGGGCTCCGTTTTCCGCGATTCGAGTTGCGTTCGTTTCAGAATTAATTCCTCTACCCGCCTACAGTATCTATACACTGTTTTGAGACACTCCTTGTGTTTGATCCTTGTGATATGACCTCGTTCGGTTGCAGTCTTGAGAGTCGCGGAGGCGCGCGGGATTCCCGATCACGCCCCCATTACTCCCGTTGTACCTGGTAGAGTGGCTTTAAGTATTAATAAAATCTGTTAAAGTATGGAACCATAACTAGAACCTAGGGCTTTGCATGAATCCTAGGAATGAGAAATATATGGAATGATAGCTCCTAGGTGTTGCATGAATCCTAGGGCCGGAAAACTAGATTGTATGATAGATCCTAGGATATGGCATGAATCCTAGGATGGAAAAACTAGTGGAATGTATATTACTGCAATCTTGGAAAAATGGAAAGGAATATATAAAGCTGCCTGTAAATTTAATTAACAGCTGCCTGTTATGAATAAAGAAACATGTTTGAGATCATGGAATTTGAGAACGTGAATCTGGAAAGTGAAACATATGATGTTCTGAAATAAAGAGCTGGAACCCTACGGGGAGTTAGGAGTGGAACTCCTGGAAAGAAAAAGGAATGGAACTGAGATGTAGTTGTACTGTCTCTTGGGTACGCAGTACCAAGGGAAGTACCTGTACCTGTTTAGTGCAGAGTGGGGCCAGCCGCCCCAGGGACCCGGGGTTAGGATTGGCCGCTCTGTACCGACTTGTTGGCCCTCGTGTACGTAGTACCGAGGAGAGCTAGTAGTGTTAGGAGAGTACTAGCTACCCCACGGGCCCCGGGGTTCTGCTAGCCTCCTTCACCGACTTGTTAGGCCCACTAGGGCAAACCAGGGTAGTCAGGCGAGGGTGCGCGGACTGTGGAGGGGCAAGGCCCCGGTTTGGTCACTGTGGAGGGGTTGGACCCCTGTTACTGAGAGGGCTCTGCCCTGGTTCCATGCTGTGCTTTGGGCACACCCGTTAACGGAAACGACTGACCGCGTGCCAGTGCGGGCTAGCTACCTGTGCGTTTATCGCGCGTGCCGTAGTCACCGTTACGTCTGTCAGTGACCTTGGGGTGGTTGACTGAGGGTAGGATCACCACGGGGGACTCTCCCGGCCAGGAGAGCACCATGTGCTACTTCTACTTTTGGAAAAGACTGCAATCAAGATCGTCCCACGAGGACATTCGAGATCAAGTAAAGGATCTGAGAAATAAATGAAATAGTGAGAAAAATTGAAAGATGTAAATAAAGGAAGTAATAGAACATAACAGCTACTGTACACTCTACTGTTGCCTTTAGTTAGTTGCCACTCTACTCAGCGTTTTGCTGACGTGTTACACTCGTTACCTTTTTCAGGACCAGGTGTTGAGCAGCCAGGGTCGGCGGCTGCAGAGGACGCTGGGCCGAGTAGGGTCCAGTAGAGTTACCCCAGCTTTGTACCCCTTTTTGTTTCTGTTCTAGTGAGTAGTTTTTGTTTCCGCTGTACCTTCTTTACCTGCAGTTTTTGTTATATGATAAATGTTGTTTTACTGTTGTGGTGGTGCCTACTGTAGTAGTTTCTTTCCTTACTGCTGTACTTTCTTACTGTTAGTTATATTCATGCTGAATGTGGTTTATTTTACTGTCTTTTGGTTACTTCCTAGTTGGACGACTGGGTCTTGGGATTAGTCGAGTCGGTTCGGTTCTCGTGTCTCGTAGGGACTCGGGAATCGGGTCGTTACAAGATGGTATCAGAGCAAGGTCGTCCCGAGAAGTGAATCAACTGATTGGAAAATAACCAATTCACATGTTTATAGCTAGAGTAGCCACCACAACATATCTCTTGATATGAGCTCTTAGAAGTGTTGTTAGGTACCGTCTGTTTTGACGTTTCCGTTTTGTTTCGCGTCTCCTTGCAGGAGATGCCTCGTCATGGGACTGGCGAGACTGGCCGCGGGCGCGGCCGAGGGCGAGGTCGGCGAGGTGGACGTGCTGTCGTTGACGTCTCGGTGGACCAGCCACCACTCCCTGGCATCCAGGCCCAGGACCTCGCCAGACTGATACGGGATATTGTACGAGAGGAGCTCCACCCACCGCCCCGAGCACCTCCTCCTGGGGTTGCAGAGGGGGAGTCCTCTGTGGGACCACGCGACGGACGCGGCGCTGGACACGAGGGAGGGGATGGGCCCCTGCCGCCCCCACCTTCCTCCGACACTTCTGTACACGAGGCACCTTCGCCTGGAGGTGCACCAGCACCTCCCCTACAGCACCACTTCGAGCTTTTCGGACAGTTCCGGAAGCTGAAGCCCCCCTCCTTCAAGGGGGATGAGGACCCGACCGAGGCAGAGGACTGGCTTGAGCAGCTGGAGAAGATCTTCGACACCCTTCGCCCCCCGGTGGAGTGCCGCGTGGCCTTTGCCACGTACCTGCTGGAGAGTGCGGCACACCGGTGGTGGAGGGCGGTCCGGGGACAGGAGAGGGACGAGCCGACGTGGGACCAGTTCGTCACCCTCTTCTGCGACGTGGGACAAGCACCGACAAGATTCGAGCGAGATTCTCGCTCGATTCTCAATCAATCTGTCCCAAAATTGAACTAGAGATTCCTTGAGAAATTCTCTTCCAAATGAATCTGGCCTTAGACCCCAAGTCTTTCCCAATCTCTCATGCGAATGCATGAGAGATTTGAGTATCCTTTTGTGCGCAAATCTTAAGCTTGAAAGCTTGGCTTCCAAGCTTGAAACCTCTTCCCTAGGCCTATAAAAGGACCTACAATACACGATAATTGCTCTTAGAAAGGTTTGGGGCCAAAAACCTCTTCCTAACCCTACCTCCGGCCCCTCTCCGGCCAAGCTCCGGTGGTGCTCCTTACTCGTCTTCCTAGAGGCAGCCAACGGCTAAATTGGCCTGCCCATCCTCTTCCTCGTCTTCCTCCATGCCTTGCCAGTCAAAGCGAGGTTTGTCCTCCCCGTTCCTCGCCGCCATCCCTCTCAAGAGATCTTCATCTTCTCCATCGCCGGCATGCCAAAGCCGATGCAGATCCTACCCCCTTCGACCATTAGAGTAGGTTAGTTAGGTTCATTTAGATCTTAAGGTTAATTTCTACTACCCAAAATCCAAAAATAACCCTCGTCCTCCACGCACACCGTCATCTCCCTTAGCTTCGGCCACATCTCTGGCAAGGCCTTCCCGCCATTCCACCCCACCAAACACCTCGCCACCAACCCCACAACCTATGCCACATCATGCTCATCAAAACCCCTCAACTTATTTGCCACTCCACCCACTCATGCAACCCCCCGAACACACCCATCACCAGCCTCCGTCCCCAACTTCATCCGACCATCACACACTGCCACTCACCACGTATGCACCGCCTCTACACTCCACACCATCTGGTGAACCTTATGAGAGTGTTTAATGTGGCCGAGAGGCCGTGTTCTTGATTCTCAGGTGCTCACCGTTCTCCGCCATCAACGCCATCATGTTCTTCGAGCTCCAGGCTATGAATGCCCAAGGTCCTACCTCCAGAAGTCACGAGTTTGCTCCAGGAAGGATTCCATGTCCTTGATTGAAGACCACGCCCTCGTTGCACCCTCAATTGAGGCTTCATCACTGCAGCAACACACGTGAAGAACGGACGAAAGATAGTTCCACATCGTGGGATTATGACCGATTGAGGCCACATAAGTTGTTTTTGTGTTGTAGGCCTATCGCCTCAACACTCGGGGGTGAGGTCCCCACTCACCCACGCACTTGACCCGACCCGCCTATTACCACTCCTCGCTCATCACCACCCCCGGTGAGCCTGGACCTGGTAACACGATCCAAATACCCGATAAGCCTAGTTTGAGAGAAAGAGAAGAGGAGAAAGGAAAGAAAGAGAGAGCGGGGAAGGATAGGTTTTACTCTAAAGAAAGGAGACTCAACACTTACCGTGAGGAAGGGTGCAAAGCCCTTGTGTGTGAAGAGACGAAGAGAGAGGGCTGAGAAAGAAGGAAAGAAGAGAAGGTTGTCGTGAAGAGAAGAAGAGGAGAAGGGTTGAAACAAAGAAGAAAAGAAGAAGAGGAAGAGGCTGAAGGAGATGAGTGAAAGAGGAAAGAAGAAAAGGTTCGCTGAAGGAAGAAAGGCAAAAAAAGAAGAGATGTGAAGAGAGGAAGTGTAACGACCCTATTCCCGAGTCCCTACGAGACACGAGAACCGAACCGACTCGACTAATCCCAAGACCTAGTCGTCCAACGAGAAGTAACCAAAAGAGCAGTAAAATAAACCACATTCAACATGAAATATAACTAGCAGTAAGAAAGGGAACTACTACAGTATGTACCACCACAACAGTAGAACAACAATTATATCATAACATGAAGCTACAAGTAAAGAAGTACAGCGGGTAACAAGAACTACTCACTACAGTGGAACAAAAGGGGGTACAAAAGGAACTGCGATAACTCTACTGGACCCTACTCGGCCCAACGTCCTCTGCAGCCGCTGACCCTGGCTGCTCAACACCTGGTCCTGAAAAGTAATGAGTGTAACACGTCAGCGAAACGCTGAGTAGAGTGGCAACTAAACTAAAGAAACAGTAAAGTGTACAGTAGCTGTTTTATTTTCTTTCTTCCTTTATTTAAATCTTTCTATTGTTTCACAATTTATCTATTTCTCAGATCCTTCACTTGTTCTCGAATGTTCCTCATGGGAATGATCTTGATTGCGGTCTTTTCCGAACAGTAGAAGTAGCACATGGTACTCTCCTAGCCGGGAGAGTCCCCCGTGGTGATCCTACTCTCAGTCAACCACCCCAAGGTCGCTGACAGACGTAACGGTGACTACGGCACGCGCGATAAACGCACGGGTAGCTACCCCGCACTGGCACGCGGTCAGTCGTTTCCGTTAACGGGTGCGCCCAAAGCACAGCACGGAACCAGTATAGGGCAGAGCCCTCTCAGTAACAGGGTCCAACCCCTCCACAGTAACCAAACAGGGGCCTTGCCCCTCCACAGCCCGTGCACCCTCGCCTGACTACCCTGGTTTGCCCAGTGGGCCTAACAAGTCGGTGTAGGTGAGCTAGCAGAACCCCGGGGCCCGTGGGGTAGCTAGTACTCGCCCTACACTAGTAGCTCTCCTTGGTACTGTGTACACGAGGGCCAACAAGTCTGTACAAAGTGGCCAGACCTAACCCTGGGTCCCTGGGGCGGCTGGCTCTGCTCTGCACTAAACAGGTAACAGGTGCTTCCCCTGGCACTACGTACCCAAGAGACAACACACCTCCACATCTTTCCTTCTCAGTTCCATTTCATTCTCTTTCCAGGAGTTCTACTCCTAATTCCCTGTAGGGTTCCAGCTCTTTTAACTCAGCACATTCAGGTTTCACCATTCCAGTTTCACATTCATACAACCCATATTCTCAATCATGTTCATTTATTCATAACAGGCAGCTGTTAAACCAATTTACAGGCAGTTATTATTTCCTTTCCACATTTTCCAAGACTTCAATATCTATAATCATATCACTAGTTTTCCAGTCCTAGGATTCTTGCCGTACCCTAGGATCTATCATTCAATCTAGTTTTCCAGCCCTAGGATTCATGCAATACCCTAGGATCTATCATTCAATCTGGTTTCTCATTCCTAAGATTCATGCAATGCCCTAGGTTCTATTAATTGTTCCATAATTGTAACAAATTATGTTAATAATTTTAAAGCCACTCTACCAGCTACAACGGAAGTACTGGGGGCGTGGTCGGAAATCCCGCGCACCTCCGCAACCCCCGAGACTGCAATGGAACGAGATCCTAACACAAGGAGTTTCTCATAACAGTATATAATTACTGTAAACGGGTAGAGGATTTTATCCCAAAAAGAACGCAACTCGAAACGCGGAAAATGGACTCCGAACGGGTCCTAAACGGGTCGAAAACGACGAAACAGTCCAAAATCAGACGTCTGGAACCTCTTCCAGACGTCTTAAAAAGTGGTTCAGAGGATACCTTCGCTCTGTGTAGTCTCTCAGACGTCCAGAAGCCTGCGGGGGTGTCTTGCCTAGTTCCCAGACGTCCGATGATCACCGCAAATGTCTGGAAGTCCTTCCAGTCGTCTGGCACTGCGGCCAGACGTCTGATTCGCGTTGGATGCGAATCTCAGAACCTACACGTACCCACTCCTCATGCTCAGTACGGACGATCGCAGAAAAGGACAAAGGACGAAAAGTAACTTACTTACCAGACGTCTTCACCGTCGTCTGGTTGGAATCCCAGACGTCTGATTCTGGAAAAATTTCCAAAATCAGAGCTCGACTCACCCTCCGCTCGCAACGCACGGCCGTGCCGCGCCTCGTCTGCCTGCTGCTCGAGCTGCAGCAGCCCTCCAGCGACACTCCACGCCCGCGACTCCCCCGCCAGCTGGCTCTGGCTGCCCCGGCGAGCTCGAGCCCTCACGGCCGAGTGTCTCCTCCCTCGCGCGACACCTCCTCCCGCGACTCACCGCGGCTGCCGCCGCTCGCACTCGCACTCAGGCTGGAAGAGGAAGAAGAAGGGAGCGGAGGAGATGAGAGTCAGGGAGAGGGAGAGGCCTTTTAAAGCCGCGCAAGGAGAGAGAGAGAGAGAGAGAGACAAACAGAGCAGCACCTGCGGAGGTGAGAGGGAAAAAACAAGAGCATCTGCAGGTCTGCGTGCGTAGGCGCGCAGACGAATCCACCGTGCCGCGGAAATTAAATCCCAGACGTCTGGAAGGGGTTCCAGACGTCTGGTCAGATGTCTGGGCCAGCTCCCAGACGTCTTAAATGACGTTTTGAAGCTGCGTTCGTAACAGGAAGAAGCCAAAGAAAGAAGAAGAAGAACAGAAGAAAAAGCTTTGAAGAGTACTATAGCAAGCGATTTTAAGTCATCTGATTACCAAATCAGACGTCTGATCACTGTTCACTTATTTGATTCATTTGAGTAATTGATATATATGTGCTTAGATTAATAATTGGTGATCTAAATCACCATTATTTTATTCTAGGTATCTTTTTGTCTTTAGATACATTGATCTTCATTAAATACTTAATGTGACAGATTAATATTCATTGAATATCATTCTTGGCTTATTATTTGTGCTCATTTATATTTTAATTAAGATTAGCATGTGAATTCCTATTTGCTCCCTGTGTTCGACATCGGACTTCAAATTCGAGTATAAATTGTATTTGTTTTCACGCAATTTCGATCTATACTGGGATGTATTGATTTTAAAACCTAATTTCACGTGTTAAACATTTTGGCGCAGTTGTCGGGGAGCAACGTGCAATTTACCATTATTCTTGTTTCTATTTGATTATATCTAAGCACTAACTTGCCCTATCTATTTTCTTGTGATTTTGCAAGGTACTTCACTAGGCAAACTTCCACGCAAAACAACCACTCCCAGGGCAAGTAATCTTTCTTCTTCCCTAATCTCCTAATCCTTGGAAGAGAGAAAAGGAAACAAAAACTAATTAGGAATAACCTACCTTATCTTTCTAGAAATTACCATTAGAGAGGCAAGTTTCCTGATTTACGAAAAATTATTTATGTCTGATTGAAGCATGAGACGATTCTGATTAGATATCCCCCATTCCTGATTTCCTGTACCTACTAGGGATTACGCTTAATTTCTAAATCTCTTTGGGCTAACACCCTTCTTGGTTGAAGCCCAAGGTGAACATTTTGAGATTAAATTGGACTGGAAATAGAGCTAACTAGGGTAATATTCTAGGGTTTTGAAGTGCTAGTTCACATTTGCCTACATTAAAGAGAATAAACCCTCCCGCATTTGTGTGCCACCCAAGCCCCTATTTGAAAAGATCTAATCAAGAAGAACCCTGAAAATCAAGCTCTAATTTCACTTGAACCTTAAAAATTGTGGACCGAATAACCTGAGAGACAATTCAGGGTGATTTCTGAGTCTTGACTTAGATTTCATTCTGCCATCCTTAGGGTAGGTTAGGTGAAGTTGACCTACATTATAGGCCAACCAACCTTCAAATTAGGTCACAATCAAATCAACTTCTAATCAAGTGAAACTCAAGGCACTAATTAGGCTAAAATTAGTAGACTTAAGCTCTTAAGTTCATACATTCCAATCTACTTGGAACCTTAGTGACAAGGAAGTTCAGGTGGGGGAAACCCTGTAACCCATGGGGATGCTCTACTGTGTAGGGGTCTTTGCGGGGCTCTCCCTTTCTACCTGCCCAGGTAATTCTTGAGTGTGTGAATTTTTGATTCAGAGGTATCATCTACCTCAAAAACAACCTGAGTCATCCAAAAACCTTTGGGTGCCTTAATTGGGTCTAAATAACATCTAGCCCCTCATCTTTTCTATAGAGCACACACAAAGGAAGGTCCTTAGTTCTTTTTTTTTTTACCTAAGGAACCTCATTAGATCTTCTTAAGAATCTCTTTTCAGATCTGATTAACTTCAATCTAACATAAGTTTGATTCAATATCTTGATTCCACCATCTGATTCAAAAATGCAACTTGGCAATCTAGGAAGACTATTTAGGAAACCTGAGTCCCAAATGAGCATGAAAGAAAAAATAATTGATGATGCTTATAGACACCACGAGGAATATTGTAAAAGGGACATTCAAGGTAGATTCAAGAAAGCAATGGACCACATTTTGAACCGTATAAAGATGATATGGATACAACTAAACCATGGTTCAACCAGAGATAATCTCTTAGCAGAATACATTGAATTGGTGAAATTACAAAACAATGATTGTTTGCAATGTTGGTCAAATCCTTCATTTCCATAAGACCTCCAGAAATTTTTAGAAATATGGGGAGAATTGCTGAATAGGTTATATAGAACCATTGATCAAAAATACCTGTCAAAAGTTAATAAAACATCTTGGAGTGATTCTAGTAATCAACATAATTTCCCAAATCCTGGGTTCAATAATCAAGGTTGTTGTGGACCCCCAACCCAAATGAATTTAGATTCAAACTTCATAACAATTGACATTCCTAATCTTGATGAGGGTTGGGAGGATCCAATTGCAGATGTTCTCGATTCTAAACTGGCCCTAAGAAACCAGGAAGCTAGTCCATCGAGCTTAGATTTCCTCGACACCTGTGATGATAAGCTTAAAATAGAACTTCTCAAGAATGTAAATCCCGAGCCTTATGCTGTTAAGGTGATTCTCAAGAATGATTCTGACATCCCTATAGAGCCCATCCTAGATTCTAGTGATCCAATCCTTACCCTTAACCTAGAATCTATATTCGATCCTATTTGAGATAATCATGAGTTCCAAAATGATGAAAGTCAGATTTTGATTTTGAAATACGATACTGGGCCTGTATTTGATGAATACACCTCTCAAACCTCCTCAGAGATACAGATCGATTTTTCGGAAGTCACACCAATCTATGATACAGAAACCAAGGAGGTGAAAGATTTGGGATTCAATTGGGTCTTCCCTATGAGCCAAAAACTCTAGCCTATGCCTAATAGGGACATCTTTTTGAGCTCAGAACCTGAAATTACGTTAAATCCAACTCAGGTTGCTGATTCTACACATCCTGATTCTTTCTATGGTGGAACTCCTGATCTAGAATTAGGTTTAGAACACAATCTTGGCAAATTCTCCGATGATCTTGAATCTTACTCTGATTTCGGAGAACCTTTGTTTCCTGACGACTACTAGCCAATCTACGACCTCAGCATCCATTATCCATTCTTTGACTTTGACCTGAAGTCCCTAATCTTGAGATCCTCGATTCAAAATCAGGTTCCATTGAGATGGAATCATTCCTTTTTTATCTTCAGGAATCAGAAACAGTAAGTGTCAAGAGTGTCTACAATCCAAAGTTTGAATCTTTTCTTGACTTAGATTTCCATGATCCAATAAGCACTCTCCAGGCATTTACATTTGATTTTGATGGATGTTTTGAGGACTCTTTAAATGAACCTACCTTTGAATCCTTTATAGAAGAACCGTCACACACAGTTCTCATTGAAGCCACCTCTTCTACAAAACATACAAAACCTTCTTGAATCTGATTTCAACCTTGACCCGCCACCAGAATCAATTTTTACTCTGATTCTCCTCTACATTTTGATTGGGTTTCAAACATCGATTAGACTGCAAATCACGTCCCATCTTTCTCTGATTACTCTCGTAGGACAGATCCATTATCTTTTGTGGATCCCTACTCTGACCAAGCTGATCCGACTCAGCCAAACCTGCGATTCTCACTGCCACATCTTTTTGAGTCATAAAACATCTGGTTGATCCACACCATTCAACCCACCACTCTGATTGGGTTTGTGCTGCATCATCAACCTGTTGATCTAAACAAGCACCTGGTTGGACAAACCAGGCTATTAATCAAGGTGCTTGTTCTATAAAACTCATCTAATTTGATCACTCCCTCTCCATGACCATCTTTTGCTCGGCTGAAGGCAATGAATTTAGCGCTTAATGAGAGGCAACCCATCATTCCAAAAAATTGAGACCCTTCTAATTATCCTTTTGCGCTTCACGTCTACTACACTTTGAGTTCAGAGTAAGATCAGTCGACTCCACCTTTAGTATTCGTATCAGAGCTTGAAATCTTCCGCAACAATCATCCCAACCCATTTGCCCACCCATTTACCCTGTTCTAATCCCTGAACCAAGACTGATTTCATACCCTCTGATTTACAATAAGGACATTGCAAAACATAGGCATGAGGGAGTGTTAAAGTACAACCACATAAAAATTCAAGTTTCTGAAGGATTCTCACAAAAAAATTACATACTCCAAAAAAACCAAAAAAATAAAAAAATTTGAAAAAGAACAAAAAGTGGAGAAAGGGGAGGAAATTTTGTAAGCTTAATTACACATCATTCTTGAGGAGGAAGAGAGGAGGTGTTTTAAATGTCAAAAAAGGAGCACAATTTAAAATAAAAAGTGTTAGTTATTGGTAAATGATTATGGAATCTACTTAAAGTTCTAAACCAAATCAAAAGAAAGAAAATAAAAGTCAAAAGTGCTAAAGAGTAAGGGAGATTAGTATGAGTGTCGATCTTAGGCCTCTTAGGCATGTTTGGGCTTAAACATTCACATATCTATTAAGATCTGGATAGTCCTCAAGAGGCTGAGGAAAATGTGAAGCTTAAGTATTAGGACTAAGGCTTAGGGATTATTCGACCTCATTAACTAACCTCTGGTTTGAGAGACTCAGTAACCTAAGCACCCTAATCCACACACAATTCTGGTTCAGTGGGCTTAATTATCAAAATCTCGCAAAAGCGTTTATTCTGTTTTGAAAAGGCTTTCTAGATTGGGAGCAACTTAAATACACAAGTTGATTTGGATGAATTCTCGACGCAGAGAGGCTGGAAATTCTCCTCGAAGATGCGCAATAACATACCATCTCCTCAGTGTTTGTCTCCTAGGATATCTAAATATCCTACTGGGGGAATGTAAACATCTTGTGCTGGTTCAAGTGCCATGGGCGGGATTATCCCAAAATCTCGATTGTCAGGGCCTAAATTTAGCTACAGAATGCCATGGGTGGCACTATCTCAAAGTGTCAAAAGCCAGAGTTCTAGGGTTTCCATGGGCGATGCTATCTTGAAGCATCGATTACCAGGGACCCTGTGAGAATTGGTGATGGGAGCTAGGAATTTGATATAGACTGTGTTTTTGAGCCAATCCGAAGCTAGAAATAAAGAAGAAAAAGAGAAAGCTCTCCAAAAATGTAAAGAAATCTTCTATCTCTCTCTCTTACAAAAACACACTGCAAATTGAATCAGGGCTAACCTTGTTACAAGAACGGGTACTTTAACTGTGGAGTTCAACGAACCTTAGGATAGTTTTTGAGTGCCTTAGAAACCTTCATGGCATGCTGAGGCTAAAGCTGGTCAGGTCTAGATCTTGGTTGGTACTTGAGTACCTCTAAACCTATTATTAGCATTTTGACCTAATCTGTAAAAAGCACACATCAGAGATCTGAGCATCAAAAAACATGGTCTAGAATTTAAGTTAATTCCATAAGATTTTGCTAAGAGACTAGCAAAAGTTAGACATGGGGGTATGATGATAACATCATCATCAGCCATATCTACCTTTATTTAGTCACAATCAATGAATAAATGCTTCTACATAACCGCAAGAAGATAATAATTCACTGCATATCCTTTATGAGAGACAAACATTAAAACAAGGGTAAATCTACAGTTTTAACAAAATTCTTGAATGCAGAACAATCATGGGGTTTTCCCAGGCGTTAATTAAAAGTAAATGTTCATAAATGTCTAATAAGTGGATTCATATAGACAGAAATGGGTTTTCACGCGTTACAAGAATTAATGGATATCTGAAACCTTAAAAACAGACCCGCTTAATTAACAGAGGTTCTGATCAGGATAAAATTCACCTAAACCTTCTAAAAATCATAGAAAAATATTCTCTAAGGTTTGGTACCTTTGATTTGACCATCAGAACCCATTTTGACCTAAAACAGAGTCTCAGACGAACAGTTAGGATAAAATTTGGACTCAATTAGAGATTATCTTAACCTAGTTTGCATTTTGGCCCAGTCAGACTCATCTCTCTCACTTAACCCCTCAACTTTCAAAATCTATTGTGAATAGCCCCCCAACTTTGTCATCTTCTTCATGTTCAAGTCCATGTCGCCATTGGTATGAACATACCAAGCACCAACGAGATTCGAGTGAGATTTTCTCGCTCAATTCTCAATCAATCTATCCTAAAATTGAACTAGAGATTCCTTGAGGAATTCTCTTCCAAATGAATCTGGCCTTGGACCCAAAGTCTTTCCCAATCTCGTATGCAAATGCATGAGAGATTTTGATATCCTTTTGTGCACAAATCTCTCAAGCTTGAAAGCTTGGTTTCCAAGATTGAAACCTCTTCCTTAGGCCTCTAAAAGGACCTACATTGCACGGTCGTTGCTCTTAGCAAGGTTTGGGGCCAAAAACCTCTTCCTAACCCTACCTCCAGCCCCTCTCCGACCAAGCTCTGACGGTGCTCCTTCCCCATCTTCCTAGAGGTAGCCAACGGCTAAATTGGCCGACCCATCCTCTTTCTCATCTTCCTCCACGCATCGTTGTTGGGTGCGTAATGCACGTTTTGATATGAAAGAAATGCGTCGTAGTATAGTCGCGAAGTACGATCCAACAAAGATATTGTTTTGCAAAAATTACGAGACTTGAGTCCCGGTCGTTCGTCTCTGAAGGGCGTTGCTTTCACTTTTAAAATTAATCTTTTTACTGCTCTACTTTGTTTAGAAACGCACGTCGGTTTCCAACCTCCTAACTAAAACTTCACCACTTCTGTTATTAACTCGGATCACATGCGCATGCATCAAATAAATTACGAAGGTGAATGTGTGAGTTTCTGTGCGCACGATTCTTGTGAGGTGGTGACTATTTATGGAGAAAGCATCTATCATTAGATTTTCAATATCCTTGGGAAACGACATGCCGGTGCGTAATGGATAGATAGTTAAAGAGCAGGCACTTAAATCACGCAAATACGATAATTATTAAGCTTGTGGTGATTTCAAACACATAAAGAGATATATGTGTGTGTAAAAATGCATCTTCATTCATTCATTGGGGAGTTGTTTGCACAAGAAATCTAGAGGAAAGCTTGTACATAAATGCTTGAAAATTAAACCTAGCTACTGATTGGTCAGCCCGGATAGGTTGTTAATATGATGTTTTTATCGTTGAAATATGTATAGTGGTTAACCAAATTTGGACCTAACCATCCCTTTACAAAATTTTTAACCTAGCCTAATTGATTTTATCTTGTCACTTTTAGGCCCAGGGTCGAACTCAAGGAAGTAGGGTTCAAGTCGAATTTCTACGTTTTTCTTAAAACGCATCTTTTCCGTTCGTTTATTATGTTTTTGGTGTTTTTCTTATTTAGGTTTTTTCTGGTAATCCTTGTTCTTGAGGCACACCCCCAAAATTGTGTCCTTGGCTTTTAGCCAAAATGGAGTTCCAAAACACACCTTGCTACTCGCAAGACGGGGTACCTGCAAATCAAAGATTATCTTCTCTTTTATATTTTTTTATCTTTTTACTAAGAAGGAAGCTAACCGACAGAAAGTAAATATAGTATCTATATATATATATATATATATATATATATATATATATATATATATATATATATATATATATATATATGTAGTATATATATAAAGGGGTGGGGGTGGAGGTGACGATGAAGTGTAGCACCGTGTCGGGTCGGTCGTCGTTTAGAGAGACGCAACCAATCACGACTATGTGCCGTGTGGAGTGAGGATGGATGATGGAAGATGTATATGTCCACGCTTTTTGTACGCATGTATCGGGGAATATCAGCAACTGATGCAGATATTCCCACGATACAGCATATAGTAAATAACATGAAAATATATGTACATATGTATGTATATAAGTAAATATATCTATATATATATAAATGTATAGGTATATATGTATAGATATATATATATATATGTATATATATATATATAGGTGTAGATGTATGTGTATATATATATATGTATGTTTATATGTATATAGCTATGTATATATTTATATAAGTATATATATATAATACTATATAGATGTATATATATATGTATATAAGTATATGTATCTAGATATATATATATATATATATATGTATGTATATAAGTATATGTATGTATATATATATATATATACACACACATATATATATGTATGTATGTATGTATATATATTTATGTATGTATATATATGTTACTATATATAACTATACTTATAGTGTAAGTGTGTGTGTGTGTGTTAGTGTAGTGTGTGCTGTGAGTAAAAAAAGAAAGAGAGAGAGAGAGCGCCAGAGAGAGATCGCGCACCAGAGAGAGAGAGAGTGAGCGAGAGAGCTGAGAGAGCGGAGCGGGGAGGACGCAGAAGGGACGAGTTAAGTCATTGGTGGATGGCAGCAGACGTCTGGAGCCGCGTCGTCTGCAGGCCAAGTGCGAGGGCGAAGAGCAGGCGATGGCGCGGAGGGGCGAACGTGGAGGAGGGTCTGCGGCGATCGCGGAGGGGTGCGTAGGTTGGCAGGGTTCGGCAAGAGGGCTTAGTCAGCCGCTGCAGTGCACGCAGCGGCCGGTTAAGGGTGCAACGGCGGAGGCGAGAGAACGGAGAATGAGCAAAGCGGGCCCTACAGGCGCGCGCGAAGGCGGAGAGCGGCTGTGGGGAAGGTCGCGGAGGAGGCGGGGGGAGCTACTACCGCCGCTTGGCTGCTGCTGCCACCGCTTTAAGCTTCGGAGCTCGAAGCGGCAACAATTGCGTGAGACGAAAAAAAATGAAACGAAGGAAGACACCACGCCCGCCGGCTCGTTGAAGAGCTGGGCGGTGGTGTTCCCACTGTGGTGGTGTGCGCCACAGTGGGTTCTCCTGCTCACCGGGTGCCTCCTCGAAGGAGGGCCGACGTATGGGAGGGGAGAACGGTGGAGAGGAAGGTGGTCTGCGGGTTGGCATTCTGCAGCCGCCGTGTTATCGCGAGGAAGAAGCTGCGGCTTCTTAAAGAAGAGGAGAGTATGGCCGCATGCATGGCTGCAGCAGGGAGAGGGCGCGGGAATGGCAGCCGCAAGGAATGGACTTGGCAGGGAGAGGGCGCGGGAAGCTGCATGCATGCAGCCGCGGGAAGAGAAAAAGGAAAATCAAGAGGAGAAAATGAAAAAGATGTGGATTTTGCAATGAGGCACTTGAGAAAAAATGTAATATGCAAGCCACTTATTTCATTCTCTGCTCCTCTCAATTAAATGCATGAATGCAAGTGTTTTTACAAATGCAACTATAGAATCCTAATATGCATAGTTAATGCTAGAAAATAGCACAAGAAGGCATTATTACATGCTTGTTTTGAGGTACAAACAGCTACAAGAAAATGATTGCATACAAGAATTGATAGGGGGGATTTCGCATGCATCATTGGGGGAGAAGTAAGACTACGCTATTAAGCAGTAATAAAAGCAATAAAATTATGAAGAGCATGAATTAAATCTAAAAGAATAGAGGCCATTCAGGGGTGGTCCCCGATGGCCTTGGAGTGGTCGGGAGGAGAATGAGGGGTGGCCAATGTAGCTTAGGCCAACCCTTGGAGAGAGGTAAGGTTGATCCAGCATCCCGGCATGATGTCCTCCATGATGGTGGTGAGCTCGTGGAGGTGGAGTAGCTAACCTAAGTGAAGGTGGGCGTGCATGTAGCTAATGAGGTGAGTGGTGCCAATGAAGCCAAGGGATGTGAATGGGTGCACTTGGCCGCCCATGGTGTCTTTTTATAGACCCAATGGATTCTCTCTAGAGAGGTGTGAAACTCTCTAGAGAGAGTCCAAGAGTGGCCGGCCACATGAGGGTGGAGGTGGTCTTTGAGATCCAAAAAATTGTGGATCTCAATTTGAATGCCTCTTGGTTGCTAAATTTGGCAACCAAGAGGTGGCGCCATCTCAAGAGAGCTCTAGATAATTCTAGAGAAGTGTGTGTGCGTGAATGGGTGTGTGTGTATGTGTGTGTGTGTGTGTGTGTGGTCGTGCTCTATGTGGTTAGGTGGCTTAGGTTAAGTCCTAAGGGGTTTGGGTAGGTGTAGGTCTTGATTTTAGGGTTACAAACCCTAATTGCTAAGGTGAAAATGCAATTAAACTTAACCTAAGTTTAATTGAATGAGTGTGAGCCTAATTGAGGGTGACATAACTCAATTAGGTTGGGTTTAGGTCAATTGGACTCTCACTAAGTCCAATTGAACTTGTGTGGGTTGAGATCTAAGCTCAATTGGACTCAATGAGTCCAATTGACTTAGGTGAAGGTAATTGACTTTGATCTAAGTCAATTGGGTTTGGTGAGGACCTAATTAGGTCCTTAGGTAGGTCTAGAGGTGATGTACTAAGGTTAGGACACCTTAATTTAGGTTCCTATGAGGCTGGGATTAGGTCTAGGGAGCTAGAGATCCAAGATCAAGACTTGAATCTCAAAACAGGGACTGGAGATCAGTATCAGACGTCCAATAATAGGATCAGACGACTTATACTCAAAAATCAGAAGTCCAGACTTCAGTTCTGGACGTCCAATTTGAGTCAAGGGGAAATCAAGGTTCTGTTTTGGGTACTCTACAGAAATTGGACGTCTGACAAAGTGTTTGGACGTCCAATAACACTGCAGAAGTGGGTTTGAGGTATGCGGGAGATGGCTAAGGGTCCTGGACGTCCTATAACTTATCTGGACATCCAGATAAGGGTTGGAACTAGGGTTTTTGGGCTTCCTAGGGTGTTGTGACCTAATCTAAGGGTGGCTAAGGCTTGGGGAAGTCTCTAGGCTATCCTAGGGCTAAGATGGACCTAAGCTCTTCACATTTTACTGCTTTATTCCTACTTAATAGAATAGCAAACTTTTAACCCCCTTGATGAGAGCCTTATCATGAGCCATAACTAGCTCATTTTGACCCAATAAAGAAGATAAAAGCTCCTACATAACCTAGAGGAAGGCCTAAATGAAGGAATAAGTGCTCTGAGAAGAAAACATGAAATAAAGGTTAAAACTGCAATTTTACCATTGCAGTACATAAACGGGATTCTCTTTAAAACCCGCATAAAAGCGTTACGAACACCCCTTACATTATTGTTCCTATATCTAAACTAAGCCTTCTGCTCCAGCTCTGCTACAACTCCTGTTATTCCAGATCCAGCTTCAGATCCGACTCCAGATCCAGCTCCAGATCTGCTTATTGTCTGCAATCGACATAATGCACTTAATCAGCACATTATAACATTATTTTATGCATAGCTAAAGAAGAGCAGTAAAAATGCAGATAATGCTTATGCATGCATGAATAACCCTAACTTATGCTAAGTTCTAGCCTAATCTAGGTCAATTAAGACCTATGATTGCTGCGCAATCAATCTCCAATCAAATCAAGGGTTGTCCTCCTCATTCCTCGCCGCTGTCCCTCTCTGGAGATCTTCATCTTCTTTATCGTGCCAAAGCCGATGCGGATCCTACTCCCTTCAACCATTAGAGTATGTTAGTTAGGTTTATTTAGATCTTAAGGCTAATTTCTACTACCCAAAATCCAAAAATAACCCTTAACCTACACGCACACCATCATCTCCCTTCGCTCCAGCCACATCTCCGGCAAGGCCTTCCGTCATTCCACCACTCCAAACACCTCGCCACTGACCCCACAACCTCCACCACATCATGCTCACCAAAATCCCTCAACTTATTTGCCACTCCACCCACTCACACGACCCCCCGAACACACCCATCACCGGCCTCCGTCCCCGACTTCATCCGACCATCACACGTAGCCACTCACCACATACACACCGCCTCTACACTCTACACCGTCCGGCGAACCTTATGAGAGTGTTTAATATGGCCAAGAGAACTTGTTCTTGATTCTCAGGTGCTCACCGTTCTTCGCCATCAACACCAGACGGTCTGTCCTTTCAAACTATCAGGCAGGTCAACGATTCTATATTTAGTGTGCTGGCTATACAAGGTATACGTACTTGATGGGAACATCATCATGAGCCCTAACTAACTCATTTTGACCCAATTAAGAGAATAAATGCTCCTACATAACCAACTAAAGGTCCTAATTCACTCCACAACTATTCTGAGAGTAAAATAAGAAACTAGGGTTAAAACTGTAATTTTACCATTCCAGTACAACAATGGGTTTTCTCAAGAGCTAAGCACAGGCCAAATGATCTTAACAAGATAATAAGTGACTTGAATCAGATAGAAAAAGATTTGTGTGTATCCTGTGAATTAAATGACTTCTTGAAATCCTAAAACAGACCCACTTGATTAACTAAGGTTCTGGTCGGAATAAAATTCACTTAAACCCTCTAAAAATCATAGAAAAATATTCTCGAGGGTTTAGAACCTTTAATTTGGCCATTGGAACCCATCTTGACCTAAATTGGGGTCTCAGACAGATATTTGCCCTAAATTGGGTTTTTACATAAATTTCCTAGTCAAACGTGGTGAAACCCAAAATCCAAATTCACCATTGGATTCCTTAGGTCAAAATTATGTTTGTGCCAAAATTTGGACCTAAGGGGGACTCATCTTGACCTACTTTGTAAATAGGTCCAACCTAATTACATTTCTACCCTATCTTTCGAAAACCCTTACAATCAGCCCCTTAGCTTTCTTATCGTCATCACAAATAGGTCCCTCCTCAATTATAGCGGAGGAATCCTACTCCGACGAGCATTGAAAGGAGGTTTCTCCTTGATTGCTCAGAAAATCCCTCCCAAAATTGGAAGGGAGATTCTCTGAGTAATCTCCTCCAATCTGAACGTGATTTGATGCCCTAATTGTTTTCCAATCTCTAATGCGAACGCATGAGAGATTTGGGTCTTTTGAATTTTCCATCTCCGGCGACCATACCTTGCTTGGAAGCTTGGCTTCCAAGCACAAATCCTTCTCTAGAGACCTATTTAAGACACCCCAGATTCAACCGAGTCTCCTCAGCTTGAAATTGGGCTGGATTCCTTCCATTCTTCTCTCCCCTCCGGCCACAATAACTCCGCAAGCTCCGGCGGCTCCTCCCTCTCTCTCTCGTCGCCCAACCACAATACCAGTGGTTGGGTTGTCTTCCTCTCAGTCCTCCACATTGCGCAACACCGGCCGACGTCGCCTCTGCCCCATCTTCACCGCCACCTCACCTACGGAGGTATTCGTCTTCCCCACATCTGGGGACCATACCGGCTTGGGACCCTTTTTCCTTTCATCCCTTAGATTAGGTTTCTCAGGCTCCTTATCCTCCACACTCTCTTTCCCTCTCTTTATTTCCCTAAACCAACCCTTGACGCCACTGACCACCATCACCTTCTCCACCTCCGACAATCCCTTCGGCGAGGTGCCCCCATCACAAAGCACCTCCATACACCATGCCAACCACCCTACAACCTCCGCAACGCCTCACTGATCATTTCCCCCTACCCCATTCTCTCTGTCGACCATCCAAACATCCCACCAAACACACCCACTCACACGGCCATAGTAAGCCCTAGATACGCTCACACAGGCGTCCCCATGCCACACCAACCACGGCAGCACATTCGCCGTGCCTCGGCGAAGCTTCCTGAGAAATGTAATGTGGCCGCGAGGCCGTTTTTTGTGATCTCAGGTTCAAGCATCAACCGCCATTGGCGAAGGAGCTTGAAGCTCGCATGCAAAGCTCCAGGCCCTGCGCTGCTCCAGGTGAGAACTCCAGGCTGTGTGAACTTAAGTCACGCACGCATCCAAGCCCTCGCACAAAGACTCAAGCCTCTGCAGCCTCACCAATTGGAAGCACCATTTGCTGCTACGGCATACAAAAGAAGGTGGAACATTTAGTCCCACCTCGGAAAAGGAAAGACACCTGTATGCGCATAAATTGATTTTTTGTTAGAGGCTTATCGCCTCCAACACCGAGGGTGAGGTCCCCCTCCCCCCCCCTCTCATGGTCTAGTATGCGGCACTGCCCACGCGGACCTGGCCACGACCCGATTACCTGACCTACTCACTCCTCGCTTACCACCCACACCAATGAGTCTAGACCCGAGTCTCCGTTAAGTCAGATTACCCGAACCGGTTAAGGCTCTGGGAGAGCGAACCTAAAATAGAGAAAAGAGAAAGAGAGGAACGCTACGCAGGGAAAGGGGGGTTTTGCCTTGGAAAGTTTAGCTTGACACTTAGCCAAATCAGAGGGGAAGAAGAGGAGGTCAGGTAGAAAAGGAAGGAGAAGAGGAGCTCCGTAGGGCTTAAGGCAAAGCAAAGAGGAGGAAGAAGCTAATGGAAGAAGAAGGAGAAGCTGAGGAAGAAGAAAAGGCAGAAGTCAGAGAAAGAGAAGAAGGAAGAAAGTTAAAGAAAAGGCAAAGGAAGAAAAGGGCCAGAGAAGAAGGAGCCAACAATAGAGAAAGAAGAAGAGAAGGCAGAAGAAGCCAAAGGAAGAAGAAGAAGAATCAAGAAAGAGAAATCAAAGCAAGGCACTGTAGCACACAACTTTTAAGACGTCTGATTTTGTAATCAAACATCCAATTTTCTAAGTTCTCCATTATTTTAGTTACAATTATTTTTACTCTTCATATACTCATGCTTTACACTTCTAATTAGAATTTGAATAGTATTATGTGTTCAATTTGCATTTATTGTTGAGATTAGTGTGTGAATTCCATTTTCTCCCTGTGTTCGACCTCGGAATATATTCGAGTAATAAAATTGTATTTCTTTTGAATGCTCTTTCGGCTATACTACAACGCAACACTTTTAAATACCGATCCAGCGCTTCTTAATAGTACTAGAGGGAGGCCTACCCCTTTTTACCTTAAGGGGCATGGGCCCAAAAATTAGGCGGAACAAGCCCACCGGGGAACAATTCCCAAATGAAAACAGATGATTGTAAAGGCATTTAGAATGGGCCAACAATTCAGACTAAGTTAAGAGGGGGCAAGATTATAATAAGAAAGAAAGGAGGTCAAAAAAGGGTTTAAAGGCACCCGTAAGCCATTCTCTATGGTATATTTACAGATGATAAATTTGTCCATCCCCCCATCGATGCACAGGCGGGTCACAAACCCACAATGATGGAATTGGACTCCATCGAGTCCATACGCAGCCAAGAATTCCTTAACGGCGGACCAGCTACAGAAGTTGGAACTAAAAGTGTACAGGTTCCCTACTGAGAAAGAGCCAGACTTACCCTTGCTTGCGAGGCCAAACATCGTCAAGTTGCTGCTACTCCTCCCGAGGCGGTGACTTCTGGTGAAGAGAACTTCTCACGGATCACCAGAGAAGGAGTTGCTGCAAGCTTACAAGATGAGACTGCGGCAATAAAAGAGAGTATGTGGGGCATTTACTCTGCCCCACCTCCCTATTTATAACCCCCGGGGGGGAGAACTCCCTCTGTGAGGCGAGAATTTCGAAAATGAAATCTCGCAATTGATAAGTCCACTTTTGTGGACCATTATTTGTCCTAAGTACTCTTTAATTAGTCATTCCTAGTTAATATTTGATTAGGAATTAAGGGGGAATTCAACATAGTCTGTATATCATCTTATGCACCAATTTTATGCTTAATACATATGATATGTTATGATAATTATTTGGTGGATGCAGGCTAGGTGCAAGACACTTAAAGGCAGCAGTCAGACGTCCAAAATCCCATTTTAAGACGTCTGGAATCTAATCTGGACGTTTGGAACCTCCAGCATGGACTCCTTGCCAACCAAATATTTTAAGACGTCTGATGGTTTTATCAGACGTCTGATGCTTAATGGACAAGACTTATCCTTCTATTCCAACCACTTGCAATCTCTGCGAGTGGTTGCAGAAGTAGGCCGCTGATATTTTAAAAAGAGTGTGCCAACGAAGAGGACCATCTTCTTCTCCCCTGCCCGGTCTCCCACCTTCTCCACCGCAAACTAAAAGCTTACCCTACGAAGCATAGCGTGCACCATGCTCACCATTGCCTTCCTTCAAACGCCGTGTCTGCTCGGTGGTGCTTGGTGACAGAGAGCACTACCACGACCATCCTCACCACCAACACCATCAGACCACCCTCGGCGTTGCAGCAAGCCACCCCTGCCCGAACTCCTCGCACACCCACGCGCAGCCGTGTGCGCCACCAACAGCGCACTCACCACGCGGCAACCACGCGCTTCCCACGCACACACAGCCACAGTATCTTCTCTACGCGTCGTCACCACCTCTATGCACACGCAACCTTGCGCTCGGGCACGTGCGCACCTGCCACCGCGCGTGCACAACACTTTCCGCGCACCCTTGTGCGCCTGTGTCCAGCCACCGACACGCCAACAGCCCCTTCGTCTTCTTCTTCTTCTCCGCCAACAGAGAAGAGGAACCCAAACATTCACCCCAACTCCTCCACACGCAGCCGTACATATGGCCTCCGTTCGACACGCCGTTGACACCACCGCACTCACCTCGACTCCACAAGCGTCGCCACATCATCAGAAACGCCGACGGCAGTCCTTGCGCTCGCACGGAGGAACCCACCATTGACGACCTTAGTCTTCCCGTCCGACGAACTTCGGCCACCTCTCAATGTGAGACCACCACCATTGGAATGCCCTTCACGTCTTCAACCTTCACCGAGTTTCACACGGCCATCCGTCCCTCCTCGCATGCACAAGGGTTTCAAATGCCCTGTTCTGCTATAGTGAACCCCCTATTAAAATTTACATTTGAATGCCATTGGAAGTGTGGGATTTTTAGTATTTTATTATTATATTTTTGTGGATTTGCAAGCATGCACTTATATTTCCGCATATTTGATTGGTTCTTTCTATACATGTCAATTCAAATTGAAATTTGATTCATACTTGCATGCAATTAAGAAGTACTTCCTCTGCCACTACACTTGCGTCATTTAGAGATTTTGGAAGCTTGAACTTTGATGTGAAATTAATATAAATAGTCCATAATTTTTCATAAAATCGCAAGTATATTCAGAGCAGCATATCTATTGATCCATTTGGCGAATATTTCTGCAAATATGATTGTTGCTTATCTGTGATTTATTGTAGTTGTTCCTCCCTGTGGATACGACATCCTTTTTATGGTTTAAATTGAGGCCTATTTTAATCTTTGATTGGGAGATTTCCACCACATAAATTACAACGACATATCATTCTATTATCTTCTTAATTAAGCAAAATACTCTCATATCAAATGATGCCGTTGCCGGGGAGGCAACAGATGCAATAGATTCACATTATTATTTCTAAGTATTCTGAGTTGCGCAATTATCTGATCATTCTTTATCTTTTTGGGTAAAATCTGATGGGGCAACTAGAGCAGCAGAGCAGCAACATCAACCTTGAGCGACGCCCAGACGAGGAGAAGATGCAGGAGACCTGGATCCCGCTTTCACAGGAGATTCTTCTTTGGCACAAATTTTATTTCTATCTTCTCATCCTTGTAGTAATTGGGGCTGAATTTTTGGGGGTCTGTCCCCACATTCTTTAGTTACTAGGGTTTACATTTTTCTACATGCGTGATTCATTTCTCTGCTTGCTTGCCTTTAAAACAAATAAAAGAAAATATCAAGCTGCCTGTTTAGGAGTTGCATGCCCTTAGGTGCACGCATTTAGTGGTGATTGAGCAGCACATTAGATCTCATTGTTGCATTGTGAGCATATTGGCACGAAGATTGCTAGAGACAGGTACACCTTTCTAACTTTTGCATCCAGCTCTTGTTCATGCATTTGCATTCGGATTAAAATTCAAAGACCACCAAGTTGATTGAATTTACTAATTCAGTGGTCGCCTAATTGAAAGTGGGACTGATAATCAGATTCGACCTTAAAATCAAATCACACTTGATCTGATTCAAAGGGACTTGTCTGTATTTTCAAAAATAAAAAAAAAAGATTTGCAGTGTGATGCACACTTATGACACTGAGCACGCACATTAGGCACCGCACTAAGGCTCGATCCCTTAAGGCTATAGGCACCAATCTCTTTATCGATGCAGACCCTCCTACCGTGCTTTGTGGTGGTGGTACTATCTTTTGACCAAATGTTTTGATACTTCACGGAGGGAGACACCCCTTAAAGGAACAAAAGAGTAGTTAAGAGGCACCACATATGCATCGCCTCAAAGGAAGGGTTCGCCCTACTTGCATCCCTTTGTTCGTCCTTGGAGTAACTTCTCACTTGATCACCTTGGAGTATCATCTAAGCAAAGTATAGGTCCTAGGGCACCCGAAGGTTGAATTAGGTCGCGTAATTTCAGTGAATAACTTGTTTGGCCACCTATATCAACCAATTCTACCTCCGCAACAAAGAAGGTTAAGATCTCAAGTCACCACCCCTCTTATACCACTTACGTGGGACTGGAGGGATAAGCCCTTGACCTTTTGACCTATCTTTGGAGTGGAGGTTTCACTTAATCAACAAGAACTTGAATTGTGATTGATATTGTATGCTTGGTAGACGCTCTCTTGAGGGTAGTCTAGTGTTTGATCCTGAGCCCGAGAGAATTCTTAGGAGAGCTCACCTAGGAGAGAAAAGAGAAGGCATGGCTGATCAAAGAGCAAATCAACAAAGGACCCTGAGGGACTATTTTATTCCAACCAACCAACTCGCACAAGCACTGAGTCGACCGGCAGGGGATAATCCATATGAGATCAAAAGCAGTACCATATCTTTGTTACCATCCTTTTATGGTACTACTAGGGAGGACCCCTATCGGCATTTGGAGGAATTCACCGAGGTCTGTTCCACGGTGAAGCTCCAGGGCTTTACTGATAAAGCCCTGATGAGGACTCTATTTCCATTCTCCCTAAAGGATAAGGTCAAGCACCGGTATCATACCCTCGATGCAAGGGTAAATGATTGGGCCACCCTTAAGGGGGAATTTTTTAAAAAGTATTTTCCTATGAGTAAGACCAACCATTACAAAAGAGAGATCATGGGTTTTACTCAACAAGAAGGGGAGCAATTTCATGAGACTTGGGAGCACTTTAATGACCTTCTTAGGTTATGCCCCCACCATCAGGTGCCAAGATGGCAGTTGGTCGAAAGGTTCTATAATGGATTATCTGAAAGGCATATGCAAACCATCGACACAGCCTGTGCAGGAACCTTCATGAACAGAACTGAGGATGAAGCCTGGGCATTATTTGAAACATTAAGAGACAACTCCATACATTTGTCCTCTACCTATCAAGAAAGAAAACCATCAATCTTGCAAAGGAAGATAGAGGCCCATGAAGCCAGGGCTTCTCAGGATTTGGCTTATCAGATTCAATTATTGAATAAAAACTTTGATAGGCTTTTAGCAAACCCCAGCATGAACCCACAAGTAGCCTCTATCTTTCAGGCTTCAAGAGAATGCTCCATTTGCCAAAGCATAACGCACGCCACTGCAGAGTGCCACCAAGCAAATCAATTCCTTGATTTGATTCAGGCCGACTTGAACGTGGCCCAAGGTTTCCGCCCACCTCCTCGCAATAACCCTTATTCTAATACCTATAATCAAGGGTGGTGGAACCATCCAAACTTCTCTTGGAAGCAAGGTGATGCTTCTAACTCAGGGAATGCAAGACCCTTACCTCCCCAACCCATATACCAACCATTTTATGAAAACCCTCCTCAAAATAAGCCCTCTGAGATGGATGAACTTAAAGCCATGATGAAAGCGATGCAAAAGCATCAAAATATGGTCATCCAATCTCAGAATAAGATGATTACTGATATGCCATCCCAAATTGGTCATCTTACTGAGGCAATTAGGCAACGTGATCCAGGGAAGCTGCCTAGCTCTTCTGAGGAGAACCCTAAGGGCAAGGGGGTCGTATTCAGGGAGCACGCCCAAGCTGTGACCGTACTAAGGAGTGGAAAGAAGATTGACAAGCCTGATAACACTCCTACAATTACGACTCAGAATTTCCCTTCTACACCCAACCTGACTTCCATCTCCACCGAGGAAGAGCCACACTACTCTCCCTTGCTTGAAATCACCCACAATGAGGATGTCGTCCTTCCACCACCCCTCTCCCGCCATGATGACCCCTCTACCCAGAAGCCAAGGGTGTCCTATCCAGAGCACCTATCTGCTCCTGGGGAATCTTCTGTTGGCTCGCCTAGAGCCAAGGATAGGACGAAGGAGATTATGGACACTTTTAGGCAAGCCCAGATCAACTTGCCTCTATTGGAAGCTATCAAACAGATCTCGTCTTATGCCCAATTTCTGAAGGACTTGTGCACCCAAAAGCGTCGATCTAGAAAACAGGTCCAAACTAAGGTCATCCTGCCTGACCATGTTAGCTCGATTCTCCAACATGGAACACCCCCCAAAATGAAAGACCAAGGGGCCCCGTATATTTTAGTGGTTATAGGTAACCAACACATTGACGAGGCTCTGCTCGATCTAGGTGCGGGGGTGAACATTTTACCAAGCTCTGTCTATGACCTTTTGGGAGGAGGCAAGTTAAAGCCTAGTCCAATCATCCTCTAGGTCGCAGACAGATCACTTAAGACACCACGGGGATTGCTGGAAGATGTCCTTGTGAAAGTGGAGGACTTCTTCCCAGTTGACTTTCTGGTGCTAGATACTGACCCATCCAATAAGCCTACAAAGCCGTCCATTATTCTAGGATGCCCCTTCTTGGCCACAGCCAATGCCTCTATCAATTGTAGATCAGGGAAACTTAAAATGGGCTTTGGGAACAAGAAGATCCGGTTGAATGTTTTTGATACTTACAAGCAATCCAGATTTGAAGATTGTTCTCAGATTGAGGTCGTTGATGAAATAATTGAAGAGACTACTCCAGCACTCCTATGTAGAGATCCCCTTCAAAAGGTCATATCTAAGGACCATCCTCCAATTATTAAAGAAACTTAAAGGGAAATACCCGAATTATAAGAGTTGCTGGGGATACACACAAAGTCTCTGTCCCCACCCTGGACCGTGAAGGTAGATCCGCTACCTGAGGTGGGGACATCTCAACTTAAACCCTCAAACCAAAAGGCTCCTGAGTTGGAGTTGAAACCCCTCCCGAGCACATTGAAATATGCTTTCCTTGGCCCTAATGACACACTCCCCATTATTATCTCGTCTGTATTATCTAAATCGTAGGAGGGAGCTCTGCTGGAGTGCTTACAAAGGCATAAGGAAGCAATTGCCTAATCAATTGCTAATATTAAGGGTGTTGATCCCTCCCTTTGCATGCATCATATATACATGGACAAGTCCGTGAAACCTTTCTGAGACATGCAGAGAAGGCTCAACCCCAATATGCAAGTGGTTGTTAAAAAGGAGATTCTGAAATGGCTGGATGCAGGGATTATCTATCCCATTTCAGACAGTAAATGGGTCAGTCATATTCATGTAGTACCCAAAAAGGCAGGAATCACTATGGAAGAGAATGACCGAGGAGAGTTGGTGACCACTAGACCCTCATCTGGTTGGAGGGTCTGCATTGATTACCGCCGTTTGAACACGGCTACCCAGAAAGACCATTTCCCCTTACCGTTTATCAATCAGATTTTGGAATGACTGGCGGGGAACAACTACTTCTGTTTTTTTGACAGGTACTCTGGGTATAATCAGATAGCCATTTTTCCTAACGATCAGGAGCGTACCACCTTCACGAGTCCGTATGGCACATTTGCGTTCCGCTGAATGCCATTCGGGTTATGTAATGCTCCTACCACTTTCCAATGTTGTATGATGGCTATCTTTTCTGATATGATCGACGAGTTTGTTGAAATTTTCATGGATGACTTCTCCATTTATGGATCGTCATTTGACCTATGCCTTTCGCACCTTGATAAAGTCTTAACCCGTTGCGAAGAGGCAAAGCTGGTGCTTAGCTGGGAGAAAAGCCACTTTATGGTCTAGCAGGACATTGTGTTAGGGCATATAGTTTCCCAGAGAGGATTAGAGATGGACACCACAAAAATAGATTCCATCTCTAAGCTTCTCTTGCTCGCCAATGTTCGTCAAGTTAGATCTTTCCTTGGCCATGCTGGATTTTATAAGCGCTTCATTAGAGATTTCAGTAAAATCTCTAAGCCACTCTGCGACTTGTTAGCGAAGGATGTCTCCTTCAATTTTGATGATAGATGTGGCGAGGCTTTCCAAGTCTTAAAGAAAGCCCTTATTATTGCATCGATTCTCCAAGCACCAGATGGGACCCTCCAGTTTGAGCTAATGTGCAATGCTTCTGATTTTGCAGTGGGAGCAATCTTAGGTCAAAGGGTTGATGGCAAACTTCATGTGCTACATTATACCAGCAAGACCCTTACGAATCCTCAGCAAAACTACACAGTCATTGAAAACAAACTTCTTGCTATAGTATTTGCTTTGGAAAAGTTTCGGTCATATCTTTTGGGATCCAAGGTTGTGGTGTTCACTGATCATTCTGCCTTAAAGTATCTTCTTGCTAAAAAGGATACCAAACCTTGCCTAATTCGTTGGATTCTACTACTTCAGGAGTTTGACCTAGAAATTAAAGGTAAGAAAGGAGTTGAGAATGTGGTAGCAGATCATCTATCTAGGATCCCTATTAAGGCATCAAACCCTGCTGACAGTATTCAAGAGACTTTCCCTGATGAGTCTCTGAAGGCCGTGGAGGCCAAAACTTCTTGGTTCGCTGACATAATGAACTATCTGATCACAGGCATTACCCGTAGTACTTGGGACAAGCAGAAGCGAGACAGGTTTCTTGCGAATGCTAAATTTTATCACTGGGAGGAACCCAAGCTTTTTAGAGTAGGCACTGACCAGCTTTTCCACCATTGCATCCCTGATGAAGAGCAAATAAGTGTTCTGAGTTTCTACCATGACCTCCATTGTGGGGGACATTTTAGTGGGAAAGAGACTACCCATAAAGTTCTTCAGTCTAGCTTTTGTTGGCCCACATTATTCCAAGATACACATACATATGTAGGCGCATGTCTACGTTGCCAGCAGACAGGAACCATTGGAAAAAGGGATGAGATGCCCCAGCAACTGATCCTCCCTGTTGAGATCTTTGATATTTGGGGCATCGACTTCATGGGTCCCTTTCCTGTGTCCTTCGAATATGAGTACATCATTGTGGCTGTGGACTATGTATCGAAATGGATAAAAGCCATACCCACACAAACCAATGACCATTCCGTGGTCTTGGGCTTTGTAAAGGCTAATATCATTTCTCGTTACAGGTGCCCAAGGACGATCATAAGTGATGGAGGACCTCACTTCAAGAACGTACACCTCACAAGACTATTCCAAAATTTGGGAGTCAACCACATGATACCCACACCTTACCATCCCCAAACGAGTGGACAAGTTGAAGTGTCTAATAGGGAGATTAAGCAAATTTTAGAAAAAACTGTCAAGCCCGATCATAAGGATTTGTCTAAAAAATTAAATGATGCTCTTTGGGCCTACAGAACCGCGTATAAGACTCCCTTGGGCATGTCTCCTTTCCGTCTTGTCTACGGAAAGGCGTGCCATCTTCCCGTTGAAATCCAACATAAAGCCTATTAGGCTATTAAAAACGTTAACTTGAATTTGGATAAAGTGGGAAAGGCACGTATGTTAGAATTAAGTGAGCTTAAGAAGCTTCGTAATGAAGCCTATGAAACTTCTCAAGCTTACAAGCAATGTACAAAGGTCATCCATGATAAACACATCATTAAAAAGACTTTTGAGCCCAACCAATGGATCTGGCTTTTCAATTCCAAACTTAAATTATTTCCAGGAAAGCTCAAGTCCCGCTGGGATGGGCCATAGTTGTTATCAATACTTTCCCTCATGGAGCTGTAGAAATTCGAAACCCTACTTTTGGTGTGAGCTTTAAGGTAAATGGCCAGTAACTTAAACCTTATATTACTCTTTCAAATGGCCAGGTTTTGGACGCACTTCGGCTTGAGGAGCCTTAGCTCCTCCCACTCTCCTTCTCAGGTGATACTTTTCTATATCTACATTTTCCCAATGAGGACATTGTCAATCCTAGGCATGGGGGGGTATAACCTGAGAATGTTTATAGCATTTATAAATATTTGCATACATTTAGGATAGTCATAAGAAAAAAAAAGATCTTTTACTTTCTTGAGCTGAATTGGTTAGTCCCTAGCAAAACGTCTTTGTCATGGAGGTGTCATTAAATATTTTTCCTCTTTAATTGTTTCTTAAGTTTAGAATCCAATACATTTACTTCATTTGCACGTAGACTGGGTAATGGATCTTTGAAGAAAACCAATAAGCATTTTTAGTCTACTGAACCCTTGAATAGTTAGTAGGGAGTCTGGCATATTATCTTTTAGTAAATTCACCTCATATTTGTGAGAAGAAAGTAAAGAGATTACTGGTGCACTAAGTTTAGTACAAGGACTCTTAAGTTTTGGACAATTAGATGATGATACCTTAGAGTTAGGCATACTTTTCACTCTCTGTTCCTATGTGCATTGTGTGAATTCCTGAGAGTCACCAAATAAGGCAGATACATAGAGATTGAGTCTTAATAAAGCTATGACTATGGTGGATGATTACAACCGCCCTTCATAGAGTCCTCTACTGAAGGAGGGTAATAGTGTCAAAAATCAGAAATACGTTTGCCCTATCCATTCCTTCCCGGTGTCGAAAGTAGGCACTTCCACAAAATAAGTCACACAATATCCTCTTGACCATCACCATCCCTAATAATGCCTCATAAATAAAAGTCTGTGTTTTGTTATGTTGATTTATAAAGAAAGAAAAAGAAGAAAAAAAAAAGAAATAATTATATTTTAAAAAAATAAAATAAAAAAAGAAAAAGATAAAAGAGAAAAAGAAAAGAGTCCAACTTTATAGTTTTATCTTCATGACGATGTTTCTGAGGCAGCAAAAACACCCATCACGATCCACCAAATATGACCCATACCTACCTTTCAGTATTTCTGATCGTCCGAATACTGGTTGAGGACTCTAACTTTGTAGAGTTATTAGGACATTAGTTGAAGTGTGAATGCCATATAAGGCCACCAAACAGTGAGTTCATGTACTAAATCTGGTGAGATTTGTGATCTCAGAAAGAAAAGAAGGAAAAGAGTGAGCACAAAGGAATATCAAGAGAGCACAGTTGTTTAGCCTCTCTCCGAGTTGACTTGTTTAATAGTCTAGAGATCTAGAGTCTGTAGTACTAGATTACATGTAGTACCAGACGAGTGTATGCCACCAAATACAAAGCCATTCAACTCAATATCTCCTACCTAAGCCAAAAAGTCGTGGTCAAATTTACAAATTATTTTCTGCTTTATCCCCGAGGGAAGTAGTTGCCTATCCTGATAGAAATATTTACCAAGGGATAAGTACGAACTACAAATGTAAGTTAGTTATTTTCACTTGGATCCGTTACCTAGGCTATTATCACTTCACATTTGTCTGGATCTCTAAATTTTTGGAATAAGGGAAGAAGAAATCTTCTGATTACTTCTATTGTTTTTCATTTTTGCTAGAGAATAGCAAATTTTAGGCATGGGAGCATTTGATAAGTCCACTTTTATGGACCATTATTTGGCCTAAGTACTCTTTAATTAGTCATTCCTAGTTAATATTTGATTAGGAATTAAGGGAGAATTCAACATAGTCTGTATATCATCTTATGCACCAATTTTATGCTTAATACATATGATATGTTATGATAATTATTTAGTGGATGCAGGCTAGGTGCAAGACACTTAAAGGCAGCAGTCAGACGTCCAAAATCTCATTTTAAGACATCTGGAATCTAATCTGGACGTTTGGAACCTCCAGCGTGGACTCCTTGCCAACCAAATATTTTAAGACATCTGATGGTTTTATCAGACATCTGATGCCTAACGAACAGGACTTATCCTTCTGTTCCAACCACTCGCAATCTCCGCGAGTAGTTGCAGAAGTCGGCTGCTGATATTTTAAAAAGAGTGCGCCAACGAAGAGGGCCATCTTCTTCTCCCCCGCCCGGTCTCCCACCTTCTCCACTGCAAACTGAAAGCTTACCCTGCGGAGCATAGTGTGCACCGTGCTCACCATTGCCTTCCTTCAAACGCCGTGTTCGCCCGGTGGTGCTCGGTGACAGAGAGCACTACCACGACCATCCTCACCACCAACACCATCAGACCACCCTCCACATTGCAGCAAACCACCCCTGCCCGAACTCCTCGCACACCCACATGCAGCCGTGTGTGCCACCAACAGCGCACTCACCACACGGCGACCGCACGCTTCCCATGCACACAGCCGCAATATCTTCTCTGCGTGTCGTCACCACCTCCGCACACACGCAACCTTGCGCTCGGGCGCGTGCGCACCTGCCACCGCACGTGCACAACACTTTCCGTGTGCCCTTGTGTGCACGTGTCCAGCCACCGACGCGCCAACAGCCCCTTCATCTTCTTCTTCTCCGCCAACAGAGAAGAGGAACCCAAACATTCACGCCAACTCCTCCACATGCAACTGTACATCTGGCCTCCGTTCGACATGCTGTTGACTCCACCGCACTCACCTCGACTCCACGAGCGTCGCCACATCATCAGAAATGCCGACGGTAGTCCCCACACTCGCACGGAGGAACCCACCGCTGACGACCTTCGTCTTCCCGTCCGACGAACTCCAACCACCTCTCAACGTGAGACCACCACCATTGGAACGCCCTTCACACCTTCAACCTTCATCGAGCTTCGCACGGCCATCCGTCCCTCCTCCTCACATGCACAAGGGCTTCAAATGCCCTGTTTTGCTACAATGAACCCCTATTAAAATTTACATTTGAATGCCATTGGAAGTGTGGGATTTTGAGTATTTTATTATTATATTCTGGTGGATTTACAAGCATGCACTTATATTTCCGCATATTTGATTGGTTCTTTCTATACATGTCAATTCACATTGAAATTTGATTCATAGTTGCATGCAATTAAGAAGTACCTCCTCTGCCACTACACTTGCATCATTTAGAGATTTTGGAAGCTTGAATTTTGATGTGAAATTTATATAAATAGTCCATAATTTTTCATAAAATTGCAAGTATATTCAGAGCAGCATATCTATTGATCCATTTGGCGAATATTTCTGCAAATACGATTGTTGCTTATCTGTGATTTATTGTAGTTGTTCCTCCCTGTGGATACGACATCCTTTTTATGGTTTAAATTGAGACCTATTTTAATCTTTGATTGAGAGATTTCCACCACATAAATTACAATAACATATCATTCTATTATCTTTTTAATTAAGCAAAATACTCTCATATCAACAATGCGAGGTGTGGGTTTCAAAAGATCTCGCCAGATCTAAAATAATCGAAGTTATCATTACAGCGCTCACATCACTATCTGTTGCAATATTTGAGGTAAGTACACATCATGATTACATTGGTTAATGCCAGTCCTGTCACACAAAACTACAAAATCAATTCCCGCAATGATTAGCCACCACTCACAGAAGGTGATGTGTACATCACGCTTATACCCAGGATGTTAGCCTCTTAAGGCCAAGAATAACTTAAGCGGTGACATACCTACGTTCCTCTCAATGAGTAGTGGTCATATACCTAATTAGTAATGGCACCTTACCCGCTTGAAATTAAAGCATACCCTCATAACAGATGATTACCCCACTTAGAAAGTAGCCGGATATCACTGGGGGCACCATCCATGCAAGGTTTTAATACATTTACTACTCTTTCAGCAGCATACGCTAGCTAAAGAGTGGAGGCATATGATAAGGGACAAAATGTACTATCAGGATTAAAAATTCACATAAAACCCAAGAGGTCCAGCTTCCTGATGACTCGATAAATCTGGCCACCCAATCATCCAGCATCTAGGGGAATCCTGGAAGATCCGATTGGCCATGGCTTCACCGGATCCAACCCACCCAAGGACCTGGTTGACCAAGTTGAAGAGGCATCGGTTATGTCCACATCAACACTAACGGCCCATGCTATTTAACCACGTAAATGCTATTTATAACAAAGTAATGTAAGAAGCCAAGGAAAATGCGAAGTCCGTTGTGGAACGAGAAGTTGTTACGAAAGTTATTCTTGGATTATAAATACGGAAGAGAGAGCTTCAGGTTTCTCTTCATGTACTCAGAGAGAGAGAGGGAATAGAGAGTAATTGTACTATCGTTCAGCATAGTAGAATCTTAATAATATTGTCCTCTCCTTAGACGTACACTCCTTTAGGTGAAACTGAATCATCAATTCCCTTTATTTCTAATTCTTTGTATGATTACCTAATTTATTATTTGAATCAAGTCCCTACCGATCAAAACCTCGATTAGGAGGAGAATATTAAACCATACTAGCTCTAGCCTAATATCAAGTGACATGTTGAATAGATGTTATGATTGCACTTGTCCCCACTTTAATTGAACACCTAATAAAGCCCCCAAGTCAAGGTTATACCCTTAATAAATGGAAACCGAGGTGGTCATTGCACCTGACCATGGAGAAACTAACACGGGTACATCCATAAGGGTACGTTTGATTTGTAGAATAAATTTTAGTAAAATTATAAAAGAAATTAACATTTTATGAAATAAGTAAAGGAAAAAGATCTTTTTACTCTTTAGGTTCAACTTCGACTCTGAGGAAGATAGAAACGGGGAAATAAAATATAATTATTGCAAAAACTTTCCAAAATAATTTTACGTCTACAAGAATAGATTCAATCCAACTTAATTTTCTTTCAAAATTTTCCAATCTAAATGCAAAAAATGCTGCTCTATTTCTCTAAATAAGCGACCCTTGAGGCAACGATATCCCATGTCGTCGTCGAACCGAATGAAACAGCTAAAGCTGACCCCATTAATTGTTTCCGTGACTTGAGGGCCACTCATGCTGATTTACTCAATGAGAATCGAAATAAATAAAATCTTAATGAAGTGGAGGTCATGTTCACATCGAAGGTAATGGAATAAATTTCACAGTCGGCATCGCTTCGTTGGCAGCGGGTGGAATTTCTTTTGTTGGATAATTATAACCGACTCTTTTTACCTTAGGGAAGAAGTTTAATCGAAGGCCCCAGTTTTTTTCCGGAGTAATATATATAACGGGAAGTTTTTAATAAGAGAAAAAAAACTATGGAATGGGAATATTAATATGACTATGTTTTATAAAAATTATTTATGTGGTATTACAAGCACTTGACGTAAAATTAAACAAAAATCTCGAGATCAATGTTCATGAAATAGTTTGAAAATAACCGAAATTCAAATTTATTGCGATTGTGACTTGATACAATGGTCAAGATCATATATTTAATGATAAAGAGATTAATTTTTATCATTTAGCTCACGAGATAGAGAGGTTCAATATTATATATTTTTCCAAAGAGTGACATAATTAAACAGAATTAACACTAATGTTATGAATTATTGTGGCACTGGTGCTGCGAGGTTATATGCCGTCAGTATCACGATAGGTTATAAATCATACGGGTTAGTTATATGCATGAATATTATTAATTTTTTAAATTATTTTTATTAAAAGAAAGAATATGATACAAGAGGATGCATCTCCGGGGGGGGGGGGAAGAAAGAGACAGAGAATCCTAACATCTTCGATAAGGGGAAGTTTACATCCGGTAAAATGGAGAAAAATAAAAACACACAAAGAAAATAAAGAAATAAAAGAGAAAAAAAAAAGCACGTCCTGATATCAAATACCGATCAACCTCCCGTATGGGTGATTTCACACTTATAGGTACCACAAGACGCCAACAAGATGATTCTCGAAGAACGCAACAACGAGTGAATCATTTTGTTCAACCAAAAAGTCAAAATCGATCCCTGACAAAGTTATAAACTCGACCATAAGAGGTCCGAGGTTACACATGATCCCCAATAAAACAAATAACACAACAAAAAAGAAGAAAGAAACAGACCAACAACAAATGAGCAATAGCAAGCCATCGCAGCGCCACGACCTGCATGGAAAATGAGATAAACCAACACCATGCAACAACACCAATGCAAAACCAAGTCCCTTGCGGCCACAAGCCTTCACACACATCAGCACTTAGCCCCAACCGTCGCATGCCACATGCTTGATGCCACACGCCAAACTGGCCGCAGGTTGCATCGAATCACGTGCACTCCATCGCGCAGCCCCATCTACCTTGCACCTAGTTAAGCTGCAACATGCCACAACAGGCGCAAGAAGCATCAAATCAAAGAAAACAACCCCCACTTGCGCCAGTCGATCTCCACAGTGTCCATCGTCGCCTCACCTACACCCAACCACCACACCCCATGCATGTCACCCTCGTTATCAATGGAAGGCCCAAAGGGAGCAGAGGGGGAGCCCATAGGAGGAGGGAGCTCCGATCAGTCCCACGAATAGAATCTTGGGAGCCAACAGGAGGAGGGGAGCCGATATGCACGAGTATTGTTGCACTAGTGCTATGAGATTATGTAGCATTGTTGTCACATCCCAAGATCCTTTCTCAATCCAGAATTCAGTTTAACTAATGCAATTAAGGTTAATTACACTGCTCGATTTGTTAAGATTTCCTAATTTCCGTAATCGAGCTCCGGTGGATTACTTTCAGTCAAGCATCACAGTGGGAATATAATATCACCAAGTGGCACAAAAGTAAATGGCAACGGTACCACTTCGTTAGGTAATCAGCTTTGTCCTTCCATCTACATATGTAGAGTTGGTATGTAACCTGTTGTACAAAAAGACCAGGTACCACCTAATCAGCCGAGAAAGATATCATGAGGACGTCATTAGTGTGTAAAATAAATAAATAAACGTATATTATAATATATTTTATAATACGTATCGTTATATTTTAATTTTTAATGAATATATTTTAATTTTACGTTGTTAAAAAATATATTTTTACTTCAAAAATAAAAAGTAATTTTTTACTTGTAAATTTTAGATTTAGATATTAGTATTTTGAGATTAAAATTTTAAGCTTTAGAGTTTATGAAAATATGTTTTATCTATGAAAATTAATTTTTTATTTAAAAAATAATTTTTCGTTTAGAATTTAGGATTTAAAATTTAATATTTAGAATTTAGGATTCCACAGATTCAAAATATTAAATCCTAAAACTAAAAATAAGAAATCAATTTTCAAATAAAAAATTATTTTTTATAGGTAAAGAATCACTTTACATAAATAAAAAATTAATTAAAAAGTAAAATATATTTTCATTTTCAATCTATAAAAAATAAAAATATATCAATTAAAAATTAAAATATACTAATATATTTTATTAAACAAAAATGTACGTTATAAATTATGTTACAGTACATATTTCACCAGTGAGATTACATGATAAAAATCTCCGTACAAAAAAATTACTTCTTCAGTAACACTTGCTACAACTGCCCCAAGATTTCCTACATTGGCATAGCCGTACTCCTCGTAGCTTGGAGAGGCTCTACTAGAAGTAAGGTCAGTAGCTCCTGCACCATCTATTCCTAAATCCTAGGCCGCAATATCGATCCAAGTTAGTGTATGTGAGTCATTTCGGGTATTTGTTTGTTGAGTCGTTTTGGCTATTACTCTATCCCCAGGGATGATGATATCGATTCCTAGCCACCCTTAGACAATGAAACTAGTGGAAGGTCCTTCGTATTATGGCATAAAGTTCTTAAAGTGGGCTAATCACTGTGCTACTCCAATCCCAACTTCCATATCCGATACCTTTCTTGTTTCCTAACGAAATTAATCCCATTGGGTTAAAAGAGAAAAGAGTTGGATTGGGACGAGAGATCAATCCTCCCCAGATGCCCAACTCCCATATTTTTATTTGGGTTGATGAACTTTCCACCGAGCTCTTCTATCCAAGCAAGTTTATCTATGAACAGTTCTTTCATTCCTAATTGCTTATATAAAGGCCCTCATCCAACATTTCTTGCCAAAATATCCCTAGATCTTAAATTCCCATGGATTGGATCCTTCAACTCCCCATGTCAACTATTGTGTGATATCCTTATTGCCAGTATAACTTTTGGTAAGCATCTATACTTTCTTTATTAAGTTTGATCGGTATGAGTTTTAGAAATTTAAACTCATTAATCAATTGACTCAGTAATAGGTTTGATAATAGGCTTAAGTTCAAAGGAATCGATTCCAACCAAGGGCCTTTGAAATTTATAGAACCCAAGCCATGTCCAAGCCTATTTAGGCTTACCAAATCTAAGGTTGAACAAAGTTAAACACCATTCATTTAACTCGATAGATATTCCCAACAAAAACCACCGCTAGTATGCATACACAAGTATGTGGAGAAGGGAATTTCCAAACTGTAATATTTTGACGAGTATAATAAGCCTCTAGAATGGAACATCTTCCCATATCATCTAACTTGTGTTTTATTTTTTTTATTCGAAATGCAGTTGTCCATGTAATTGCATTTGCAAAAGGAAATTTTTTTCCCATCAGAGATGTCCAATCCACCGAGCCTTAACACATGATTTTCTTAATGTTATTATGAGCAAACGATTCCGCAAGAAACTGTGAGAAATTTTTATATAAGTTCTCATTTGTGAAATCCAAAAGTATGGATTGAGATGACAACATTTAGATAGGATCCTACAAAAGATGACGCATAACACGATCTTTAAGTAATTGAATTATAAGTACCGTTGAATCGCTGGAGTAAAATATCGTTGGAAGAGTATGGCATCCACATTACAATTGTATGGTTTTAAGAGGCACCATATCTAAATGATGGTCTTTTAAGTCGTACGATTGGATTTCTCAAGAATAATTAAAATTAAAAGTTTCTCGTAACTTCTCATGAAATTTTTTTCTTGTAATAACATCTGTCTTTTATATTTATATATATATATATATATATATATATATTAAGTTGCGATATGGACGTCACTTTCTTCAAAACTATTAATTTTTTCTCTATTCAAAAATAATTATGTATCATTGTTGACCCTTCCATTCTTCAATTATACATGACCCTTCTCCTGAGTCATTCTAACAATAGCAATGGAATCAAGGTTCAGAAGTGTAATAGCTCACAAAAAAATTTAGTAAATTCTAAAAGAAGTAAA
Source organism: Thalassia testudinum (assembly GCA_037157565.1). Taxonomy (NCBI): domain Eukaryota; kingdom Viridiplantae; phylum Streptophyta; class Magnoliopsida; order Alismatales; family Hydrocharitaceae; genus Thalassia; species Thalassia testudinum. The sequence goes on along the minus strand of JAZHRO010000067.1, from coordinate 13,390,458 downwards.
TATCATCCATGATAATTATCATGTTATATAAATAATATTTAATTTTAAAATCAAAATATCACCAATATAATTTAATTTAAAACTTAAATATCACTGATCTATTCCTAAATATAGCTAACCCCATTGTACCGGCGATGGGCATACGTCCATGTGTACAAACCTTATGGTAAGAAATGCCTTCCATGATGGGAGGAACATTTTACCGACTCCATCCCCCATCCCACCACCTCCCTTTCCCCGCAGAAACCGGGGGATTGATTGATACAGAGAGTAGTGGGTCCGAGGCAGAGCGTGGTAGTTTGGGGACATTGGGTCTAATTGGGTGTGGAATGGGTGGTATGGATTCAATTTGGAATAATTTAAATCGAACCATTTTAACATTTTCGTTCCCATTTGAAGGATACATGCTGCACTATCGATTCGATCAGTTTGAACCATCATCTGAAAATCGGATTAAACTACCTAGTTAGTCCAAGTGGTTGGCTGGTTCACCGATTCATAAAGGTGTGACAGGCATGGGTGAAAGGAAAAGAAATCGAAATGGTATAACTTTGTTGAATGAAATTTTTTATCTAATTATTTTTAGAGTTTTGCTCAAATCACATGTATCTCGAAAGGGGGGGAAAAAATCACCAACTCCATCCCCACCTCACGTTGCCAAAGCATCTTCAGACGAAGCTTAAAGATTTGAGACTCAATACTTTTTATCTAGAGTTACGAGAAATATTTTATGTGCCTATCTATGCTTCCGTTCTCTTAATCACATATCTAGTACTTGAATTTAAAATTTTAATGAATATATAATTTATAAAAGATACATGCATATTGAGCATTACAAAGTCCCTATTTTATCTGGTTATCAAAAACTAATTTAACCGGTTCTCGATTGTTTAAAAGATAAACAATCTAATTTTCCCTTGAGCTTTATATTTGTTATCATGAGCTTGACGAATTCAAATCAACCAAAATTAACCCTTATCCTGGTCATAGATGGTTTTCTATTTGACCCATCCAATTCTCCAGCCGGGCCACGTAGGTGCCCCCATCTAATTTCTTAAACCTAGGTTTGAACCCCCCATCTAATTAAAGAGCAGAATTAACCCCACTCATCCAGATCTTGCAGGATTCCCTGTATGACTAGTCCAAACTAGTGGTCAACATGAACCTAGATCTTTTTTTCCAATTCCCTAAACCTTAATTTGAATCCCCTCTAATCTGATCATTACAAAATAAATTCAATCCCTTATCCAATTCCACGATTCCACGTTTAAAACCTTATCTCTACATGGCTCGTATCTGTCCCTTCCCCTCTAAAATATCTTCCACGTCAAAATATCTTGCCAAGCCCCTGTCCCCCCACCCCACCCTGTCTATTTGTCATCATCCGGTGCGCTTTTTTTTTCTTTTTTAACCCTTCGGTAGAAGAGGGTGGTAAGGGATAGGGGCCCATCTGACAATTCTCCCCGCCCCTTTCCAGCGGCACCGCCCCCTCCGGTTCTCCCAACTCTTCGTGGGCGCCCATTGTTGCGCGAAAAATGTTGGTTAGAGGAGGGTGAGGTCCCGTGCAAATTGTCGCGAGGAAGGTGTTTGGAAAAATATTTCGTGGACATTAAAATGTACATAGGATTCATACGCGTATGATTTTTTTTTTTTTTTTTGTTATTAAAAGGGATCATATATTTTATGATATGTCACGTGATCATAATATATCACGTATTTGTGTGAATGTGTTATACAAAATATTGTCATGTCATGTGATCGGTATCTCTTTTATTTTGGGAAAATTTTTCCTCCACCCTCGAGATTTTAGGTTATGTGACATCGCGTCGCCTATTTATTACTCCCTTGCCAGTGGATCTTTCGGAATGTTTGGCGGATTAGATGCCAATTGCTGGGGTTACATGAGGGATTAGATGAAGTTGCAATCGGACACACTTATATTTTTGGATGTGCTACAGGGGTTACTAGACTAAGATATCCTCGAACTCTCGTGTATACCAAGTAGTTGTTTTGGATAATTTCAATTGCAGCGCGTCTAAATACTTGGTTGTAACTTTTCGCTCGCGAAACATAATTTATTATTTTTTATTTTTGTTTAAATCACAGATTACTGAAGCTTTTAAATTTTTTAAAGTATTTTTAAAAGTTAAAATGTAAACTATATATATATATATATATAATGATGTATCCTGTAACGCACTGCTGCCACAGTCGTGATCTCACCGTATAGCTGATATGTATGGTAATGAAATAAACAAAAAGTAACGTAAGTAACACTCACCTAAGAAATGATTATTTTACATGGATGATATTTATGATTTTTGATAATTATATTTCTAAAAATAGGATGAATTATTTGACTCAACCTAACTCAAACCTAGAAAACTCTATCTTATTTTTGAAGTCTTAAGTCCGATTAAAAGATCAAAATTATTCTCGAGTTAAGACTTAATCCAAGGCCCATGTTAATGAACTTAGGATTAGGTCGAGCCATGTCTAATTTCAATGTTTACATTAAGTTTTCAAGTCAATGCTAGAAAAGTTTCTCAAAGCTTACTACCCAGCAAATGAAACAAAATGAGCCTATAAACAAAACAAAACTTTAACATGATATATCAAATAATTTTGTATTACTAAATTTTCTCATAAATTAGACTTTTGGTGCTTAATTGTCACTAACTAAAAGTAATGTATTTGTAGATCAAACTTAAGTATATTATTCATCAAATATTATTTGCAACAGCAACTATACACAAATTTAGATGTCAATATATATACATAATCATAATCTCATTATATGGGGAATAAAATTACACCTCACAAAAAAGGAAAAACATAATTTGAGGAAAAAATGAGCCAACAGACCGTCATAGGTTTTTTTTAAATTCTAGTTGACACAGTTCTAAGCTCGAATCATCCTAAAAATCAGGGAACAAGCTTGGATCATATAAAATTCAAGCTAAATTGGCTTGGGTTTTTTGGAGTCAAATTTGGATCAACTTCGAGCTAACTCAAGCCAATACTCCACTTTATCCAAAATTAGCTAAAGAGTACTTCTCCCAATCGCAACCTTACAAACCACTTCATAACACAAATTAGAAGCCACATTTTATCCCAAACACATTACAATGGAATTACATCCAAATGACAACCTTGCAAACTCGATCTTGACATCCAAAAGTGGATGATCGAGAAAAGGAGTCTATACATGCTAACTTGGAGGGTTGGAAGGTCCTTGCTTTCCCCTCACCTCCATGAATAGGCTAACTAGTTCGTCAAGGTAGACATTATGATTTTACCCTCATTAACTTAGTATTGTAATGTAAAATCACATGTTATTGTTTAATAATTTAGGCTTATATTATTTAGATGATTTTGTTTTTGAAAAGGAAATTTTCATAATAGGAATGAAAATGATATAAGGAGGTAAGGATAAGAAAGAAGGAAACCTTACATCCCTTAAAGAGGGAAAAAGTAACTCCCCCTCAAGAAAGATAACTTCAAAACCATCCACTACGAACAAAATAAAAGGGAGAAAATAGAAAAGAAGTACCCTTAATATCATTTTCAACGTACGAAGAACCTATACCACATAATAGGTACGACAAAACGTCGCTAACATCGTCGACAAACCTTGCTAACAGGTGACAAATGGTTGGATCGAAGCCGACCAAGCAACCGATCGTGGTGAGTCCAACTTTAACATGGCTTCAATCATCAAAAACAACGTCAATCGTGGTAAAAGTGAAACGGAGATGTAGAATCGACATCTAATGGAAGCCCTTCACCTACAAGAGCTTATGAGATAGTGGCACAGCTATCAACGCTATCACTGGATGTCGCCGTCAAAGCCTCCTAATGCCCATCGTGACCATCGCACCAAACGCTGGGGGCACCGCGACCATTGCGATACCGTCGAAGACGAATGGTGGCGACAAACAACGAGTCACAAAAGAAGCCACCGCTACGAGAAATGCTCATGTCGAAAGGAGGGGCGAGGTGAGAAGAGGGGTGAAGCAATCGATGCAAGAGAAGGGGGCCCCGACCGACACGATGGATGATTGGAGCCCCACTGAGCGACTAGGATTTCTTTGGTTGGGTGAGTGGAGAGGGGTTTCCAAGAGGGAGAGGGACTAGTTGCACTTCTTGTCAGGTAGAAAATTTTAATTGAGCCCAAAATCAATAAGCTAACGAAGCTGATTTTACAATTAGATTGAGGCTTAAGCACGAGTACACGTAATGGAAGTCTCTACCATGGAGTGTGGGTTATGTTGGGATTGTTTTGTGAATGACAATGACTCCATCTACCGTTACTAAGAAACGGACACGTCACAGTGCTCGCGGCTTTGCAACTTCACAATCTATTTATATACCCTTCTACAAATATGTGGGCACGGTTGTTCAATGACTATTAACTACTTAATTTATTATGACAACGAAATTTATTCCACTTACAGAAACAGCTTGCGGGGTTCTTGGAGTAAGGGTTAATTTATTCATAAGATTAAAAATATGATATTAAAAAATGTGAAATTAATATTAATGTGTAATTATATTTATTTATAAAATAATGTTAACATTAGTTTATATTTATTTGAATTGATGATAAATTATGGTATTAATTTTATGGTATTTACTATCAAATATTAAATATATAAAATATAAGGGATGTCAGAGATATAAGTGATGTATAATTTCAACACGAATTTAACTAACACCAATTGAAATTGGTCTTAAATAAATTCGTGTTAAAATAGGTAAACCCAAATTAATAAATTAAGGTTAACTAGTTAGGTAAACATGAGTTGACCCTCTTTTTGAAGAGTTAACCCTCAAGTAAAATAGACCTAAAAGAATAAAAAAATAAAATGAATAAAAAAAATAGAATTACGAGAGGAATCAAATATTTTCTATTTTTAGGTAAAAAATAAAAATTAAATTAGATATTTAGGAGAGAATCAATTATAAATAAAATAATTCTAATTTAAAGATAAAATTATTTTTCTTTAAAATTAAATACTTAATTTTTTAAAAAAATAATTTCAAAATTAAGAACTTCAAATGAAAATTTAAACCCGTGACTTCTATAACCAAATAACTCCCATGTGAGAGTCTCACTTTGCAAGAGATTTGGTCGTGAGATGGTGACACTATAGCAACTTAAGGTCACTGTAACACATGAAATTCATATGGATTAAAGGTGGAATCCAAAGAAGTGAGTAATCATTAATATCATATTAAAAAAATTTTATTTTTACAAAAAATTATTGAATAAATATTCATCAACATTACGTCACATTATCCTTCATTTTATCTATTATTTATTTATATATCACAGTCAAATATCCTACCATTTATTCCTGCAACATTTTATTCCAATATAATCGTTCGGTGAAATGCAAAGGAATAAGTGTAACTGGAACTTAAAAAAAAAAAAAAAACTAATGATTGAAGGATTGGGATACACGGAATCTTGACTTTCGCATGAAGCGTATGGGTACAACGATCCAGTGTTAGAGTAACACCGGAATGGAGTTATTCCACGTCAATTCCTTCCTTCAAACTAAACCTCGATACGAGTTGAACTGTGACGGCTTGTTTTATTATGTGAAATGGAGTGTACTTTCGTAATCAGTTGGTTGATTTGACTCTAATCCTCACCTAAATAGAGAAAAATGAAGTAGCCCTTGCGGTGTGAATGAAGAAAAACCTTTTCAAGTCATCAAGGGTAGCTCAAATCGGCCTACAGCTATGGGTTCTTAAAGTCATATTGACCGCTACCTTTTTCTCGAGGTGTTCGTTGCGATCACGAAAGGAGGAAGAGAATAGCGGACGTTGAGAGTACTAAATATTAATATTTTAAATATTGAATCAATTCGATCGATTTAATTGATTCAGTAGATTCGAATGATAAAAGCTAAATTAAAGTAAATTAAATTATAATGATCGATTTAGTTAAATCCATCATCTGATGTGATTATTTTTTAAAAATTATATATATATATATATATATATATATATATATATATATATATGTAACTTTAAAATTTAAAAAAATTATATGATTTTCAAGGTTAAATTTTCAATTTAGATTATTTTTTTTTTTTATTTGATAAAAATATGTCAATTTTAATATAATTATAATTATAAAATTATTTTTTATATTATATATCTTTAATAATTTTTATTGAATATCGATTCAATCCAATTAGATTTGATTGAATTGATATAAATTAATCTAAAGATCTTATGATTTAAATTTTTTTAATATTTTTTTTGATACTAATAACATCATCGATTGTGAATCACTTGAAAATCAAACAAATACCTAATCGATGCAATATTCGATTTAATTTTTTAAATATTAGTAAATATCACCCGCCCTGAACGTCCCCAGCGCTCCCACACCCGCGCCCCTCAATTCCCTCCCCGCCACCACCTCCCGCCACCCCCCCCGCCCGACCTCTCCTCCTCTGTCTCCCTCTTAAATATTAACTGGCCCAGGGAGATAACAAATTTAAGATACATGGATGAAGCCTGTGACGCTCAGATGTCACAGTCGTGGTCTCACCGCATAGCTGATGTTTATCGTAATGAAATAACAAAAAAAAAGTAACGTAAGTAACCACCCCACTTAAAAATCTTATCATCCCTTTGTGATACGCTGGATGTCAATGTAAAATAATTTTAAAATATATTTTATAATTTTACTCGTATAAAATGATTTTGATTTTACATGTATGTAGAATAATTTTAAAGATAATTTTTTATATTTTAATATTGATACAAAATAATTTATAGGTAATTTTTATAATTTTACATCGATGATATTTGTGTTTTTGATGATTACATTTCCAAAAGTAGGATGAAGTATTTGACTCCACCCAACCCAAACTTAGAAAGGCCTATTTTATTCTTTAAGTTTTAGGTTAGGTTGCAAGGTCAAAATTTTTATTAAGTTAAGGCCTAAGCCTAGCCCAAGGTTGATGTTAATGACCCAGGGTCAGATCGAGAGCAATGTCTAATTTTAATATTTACACTAAATTTTCAAATTAACCCTAGAAAAATTTATTAAAACTCATTATCCAGAAAATGAAACAAAATGAGCCTATAAACAAAATAGAACTTTAATAAAATAATTTTGTATTACTAAATTTTTTCACAAGTTAGGCTCTTAATTTTTAACCATCATTAATTGAAAGTAATGTATTTGTAGATCAAACCTCAGTATGCTATTCATTGAATATTATTTTCAATAGTAATTATACATAACTTTATATGTCAATATAAATATATATACATAATCATAATCTCATTTCGTAGGAAATAAAATTACACCTCACAGAAAAAGAAAAAATGTAATTTGAGTAAAAATTGAACCGACCGATTGTCATGAATTATTTCAAATTTGGGTTCAGTCAAGCCTAGGCTTGAATCTTCCTAAAAATGAAGGCTCAAGCCTAGCACATATAAAATTCAAACTAAGTTGGCTCAAGTTTTGTCGCATCAAATTCGGATCAACTTCGAGCTAGCTCGACCCATACTCCACTTTAGCTAAAATCAACCAAAAATTACTTCTCCCCATCGCAACGGTACAAACTACTTCATACTCAAATTAGAAGCCACATTTTATCCCAAACACATCACAATGGAATTACATCCAAATGACCCTCAAGTTCCTAATAGCTTTGGCCAATCGATAACCTTGCAAAGTTGATCTTGACGTCCAAAAGTGGATGATTGAGAAAAGGAGTCTATAAAAGTTGGCTGGGAGGGTTGCAAGGTCCTTGCTTTCCCTTCGTCTCCACGAATAGGCTAACTAATTCGTTGAGGTAGACAACTTAGTATTGTAATGTAAAATCGTATGTTACTGCTTAACAATTTAGGTTTATGTTATTTAGATGATTTTTTTTTTTAAAGGAAATTTTCATAATAGGAATGAAAATGATATAAGGACGTAAGGATAAGAAGAAAATCTTATAGCCCTCAGAGAGGGAAAAAGTAACTCCCCCTTAAGAGAGGAAACTCCAAAATCATCCACTACAAACAAAATAAAAGGAAGAAAATAGAAAAGAAGCACCCTTAATATCATTTCCGATGTAGGAAGAACCTACATCACGCAGTAGATACGACAAAGTGTCGTCGACGAACCATTCTAACAGGTGACGAATGATCGAATAGAAGTCGACCAAGTACCTAATCGTGGTGAGCCTAGCTTCAACATTGCTTCAATCATAAAAAATGACATCAATCGTGGTAAAGGTGAAACGGAGATGTAGAATCGACCTCTAGTGGAAGCCTTCACCCACGAGAGCTTATGAGACAGTGGCACAAACACCTCCATCGTAATTACCGACACTACCACTGGACGTCGCCGCCGCAACCCCCTAATGCCCACCGCCACCATCGCATTAGGCGTTGGGGTCACCACGACCATTGCGATGCTGTCGAAGATGAATGGAGGCAGCAGACAGCGAGTCACAAACGAGGCCACCGCTACGAGAAAAGCTCACGTCGGAAGAAGGGGGGAGGTGAGGAGAAGAGGCGAAGCAGTCGATGCAAGAGAAGGGAACCCCAACTGACACAATAGACAATCGAAGCCCCACTGAGCGACTAATGTTTCCTTATTGGGGCGAGCGGAGAGGGGTTCCCAAGAGGGAGAGTGACTAGTTGCACTTCTTGCCAAGTAGAAAATTTCAACATCTTGTTCAATTTTAATTGAGCCCAAAATCAATAAGCTAACGAAGTTGATTTTTCAGAATTAGATTGAGGCTTAAGGACGAGTACATGTAATGGAAGTCTCTACCATGGAGCGTGGGTTATGTTGGATTGTTTTGTGAATGACGATGACTCCATCTACGGTTACTAAGAAACGGACACGTCATAGTGCTCGCGGCATTGCAACTTCACAATCTATTTATATACCCTTCTACAAATATGTGGGCACAGTTCTTCAATGATTATTAACTTACTTAATTTATTATGACAACGAAATTTATTCGACTAACAGAAACAGCCTGCGGGGTTCTTTGCGTAAAAGAATTAAAAAAAAAAAAAAGGAATAAAGGAATAAGAAAAAAATGAAACTATGAGAAAATTTGGATATTTTCTATTTTTGAGTGAAAAATAAAAATTAAATTGGATATTTAGGAGAGAAATTATAAAAGATAAAAGACATAAATAAAATAGTTCTAATTTAAAGGTAAAATTATTTTTCTCTAAAATTAACTACTTAATTTTAAAATAAAATAATTTCAAAATTAAGAATTCCAAATGAAAATTTAAACTCGTGACTTCTATAACCAAATAACTCCATGAGAGAGCCTGTTTGGTAAAAGATTTGGCCGTGGAATAGTAACATTATAGCTGCTTAAGGTCGCTGTAACACATAAAAAAAAATGATAATTATTAATATCATATCAAAAAATCTTTACCTTCATAAATAAAATTTATTAAATAAATATTAACTAATATCACATCATACTATCAATTATTTTATTTATTATTTATACTCGTATCACAACCAAATACCTATAATTTATTATTTTATTTCGATATATATAATCCTTAAGTCAAATGCAAAGGGATAAGTGTAACCGGAACTTAGAAAAAAAATGATGATCGAAGGATTGGGATACACGGAATCTTGACTTTCCCATGAAGCATATGGGTACAACGATCCAGTGGTTAGAGTAACACCGGAATGGAGTTATTCCACGTCAATTCCTTCCTCCAAACTAAACCTTGATACGAGTTGGACTGTGTCGGCTTGTTGTATTATGTGAAATGAAGTGTACTTCTGTAATCAGCTGGTTGATTTGACTCTAATCCTCACCTAAATAGAGACAAATGAAGTAGCCGTTACGGTTTAAAAATTGAATCAATAGATTTAAAAATAGTAATATTTGTGAAGAGTAATAAATATTCATATTTTAAAAATTAAATCAATTCAACCAATTTAATTGATTCAATAGATTTAGATGATAAAAGGTAAAATTAATGTAAATTAGGTTAGATCGATTGATTTGATTAAATGTGATTATTTTTTTAATAATTAAAAGAAAAAATATATATGTAACTTTAGAATTTAAAAGAATTATATATTTTTTAAGGTTACACTTTCAATTTAGATTATATATTTTATTTTTTATAAAATAATTTTTTCTACTATATATCTTTAATTATTTTTATTAAATATCGATTCAACCTAATTAAATTTGATTAAATCGATATAAATTAATTCAAAGATATTACAGTTCGATGTTTTTTGATTTTTTAAGATACTAAGATCATCACTGATTCAATCAATATAAGTAATAGATTAAATCACAGAAAAATCAACCAAACACCTAACCTATTTAATGTTCGATTCAATACGTCCCCAACCGGCACAACACCTACACACACCACCTTCTCCCCTCCGCGCCCCTCTTAAATATTAACCGGCCAGGGAGATAAAAAGTTTACAATATAGGGGTCAGGGCTCAAATGATTTCACCAACCTTTTAGAACATTCTTATTGATATTGAGGTCCTTTATAGCTGGTTTACATCGAAAAGCTAGAAAATTCAAGTGCATTTGTGTTTATTTTGCAACGAGGTTACCAAGGAGATGGCCAGCGTTCATATTTATTGGCCTGTTTGACTGTTTGGTTCTGGGTTAAATACTTAATTTATTATTTAACTTAATCTTACATGTGTTAGGTTAAATTTCATTTAATTTTATTCTATTTTTTTTATGAAATAATTTTAATATGTCAAAATATCTAAATAAATTAACTTATTTATTTTATCATTTTATTTTATTCATTCTTTATTATTCTATTTATTCGACAAATTTATTCTCCTTACCAAACAAAACTTAAATCGATGATGATATGTGAGGTTATCTCGGAAGTGATTAGAGGTATTTCCTTGAAGATGAGAGTCAAAAGATGAGATGAATGGTAAAACGACTTCAATGCCCTTAAATTGCTAGTTATGTTGATTAAGTATCATCTCTACAACGTCATCATGGAAAAGGCATTCGGTAAAGGCTAGTTGTTATCACCCTATAGTAATGGGTGTTAACAATTGATGTTTTAAGTTCGTTCGTTTGACATAAGATTCACGAGACTTTGGGTTTTGAACAACTTAGGATTTTCTATTGGATTAAAATCTAAAGTATGGACTTGTATATATAAATATATATATAGATATAATCAAATAATAAGTATAACGACTATCATCTAAGGCCCATAACTTAAAGTGATCAAATAAACTTGTGGCTTTATATAGGTTAAAATGCAAAAAGATTAGTGTGGTTATGTTTATATATATGTAGAGACCTAAGTGTGAATTGTGTTTTTCTGATTGTCTGAAGCATAATTCACCCCTAGCAGTTAGTGTGACTACTTGCTATTTTAGAGGTTATGGTTCCCAATAGATCCTAAGCATCATTTCTCAATGCATTCCCATCGTGACTGAGATCTTAAAGAGACAAGGGCTGCTAGGCGACAAAGAGAAGAAAGACTTCTTCCTAGCGTGAAGAATAGATCTCTCTGGTTGATCTGAGGGTTCTCTTGAAAGATCATCCTACATTTGCATCCTCTTTTCACTAAAAGGATGAATACAGGTTTCTCTATACCCCTGTTTATATAGATTCCTTGTCTATCTTGCATAGTCTATGTATTTTATGTTCAGATATCATAGATTCACATGTTAATTTTCTCACTTACAAAAGGAGATGTTGAACACTCTATCATGTTCATATATATTTGTTAGTAATCCCTAAGATCAGCAAAGATTAGGTGAGATGTTTCATCTTCTCTAAAAACCCAAAATACATCTCACAATTACAGGTAGTACTGGTACCTTTAGATGGGTATCGGTACTCAGCCGTTACTATTTTGGACCCTAATGTGTACTGTAGGTTGCTAGTACCGGTACTCTTCATGAGTACCAGTACATGCAAGTTACAGATCAGCATCAACTCCAGGTCATCTTAAGTCCAAAACGGGGACTTGCATATACCGGTACTGTAAAAATCCGTTCTGTTTTGAGCCTTTTAAGACATCTGAACTGTCAGTCAGACGTCTGGCAAGACGTCTGGACTCCTTCCCAGACGTCTGCAAATTTAAAAACCTGTACGTGCGTTTGCTTTCTACGCGCAGTTCGATCTCTCTCTTCTTTTCTTCTTTTTCTCCCCCTCGCCGAACCCTAATCCATTGCCTATTTAAGAGCCCCCCTTCCTCTCCTCTCCACTCCACCACCACCACCTTACTCCCCACTCCATTGCCATGAGGAGGCACGCGAGAGAGAGGGAGCAAGAGCGAGGAGGAGGAGCGGCATGAGGAGGAGGAGGAGGAGGCCAAGCTCGCGAGCTTCGTGGGAGCTCGCCGGAGGGTTGCACGGCCTCCGCGACGCGTGCGAGAGGAGGAGAGCGTCGGGGAGTCGTCCCTAACTTTCTGCAGTGGTCGGAGCTGCAGCCGAGCAGGAGGAGCCACTGCGGAGCGCGGCGAGAGAAGCGGGAGTGCGGTCTGATACTGGGATTTTTCCAATATCAGACGTCCAGAGTGCCTTCTGGACGACAGGCTGGACGTCTGGTGACGACACCGGAATCTGAAAGTGGGTTTTCGCGCGGGTAAATCTTCCTCGCAGTTACGACCATGCGGGCCGGACCGCAGTGTGATTTGCTTGGCTAAAAAGAGGACTGCTGCTCTGTTGTGTGCAGGAGCAGCTTTGGGAAGGTGTGCGGCACACCCTCCCATGCTTTTCGAACGTTTGGACAGCTTACTAGACGACCGGAGGATAGGTCGGACGTCTGGAGCTGAGTCCAGACAGTCGAGTAGGATTCCTGGATGTCTGAGTTTACCACAGGGACTTAAGGTGAGACTCTGGTGACTTTTAAGACGTCTGGACTTGGTTCCAGATGCCTGATTTGGGTCTACAGACTTATTTTTGACCCGTTTAGGGTTCAATCGAGATCCGTTTTACGCAAACGAAATATCTGTGGTTTCCTTGTGAATTCCTCTACATATTAGAAACCTTTATATACTGTTCTGAATGTTCCGCTGTAATGTATTCCTTGGTATAGGACTTCGACCTGTTGCATGTCTGAGGCTTGCAAAGGCACGTGAGTCTGCAGTTCAAGCCTCCAGTACTCCTGGATTGTCTGGTAGAATGGTTTCCCTTTGTTCTATGCAGTCATGATAATTAGATAACCAGAAACATAGGATGTGGCATGAATCCTAGGACGAGAAATAGTTGCACTGTTTGTATGCGTGATTGAGATTGCAGTCATAAATGAATGAGCTGAATTGTAAATAATTGCCTGTTAATAAATACGAGATGCCTGTTAGAATATGAAATGCCTAAGATAATTAAACAGTTACCTGTGATATTGCTTGTGCATGTGTTAAATTATGGAAATACGAGCTGCATGTGTAGAATACGAATAGAATTGTGATGATGAAACCTGGTACGGAATAATATGGTGAATATGAGCATGAACCCTACGGGGTGTTAGGAGTAGAGCTCCTGTGGATGAATGGAAAGGTCTGCAAATGTGGATGAGAACTGTGCTGGCCCTTGAATACGTGGTACTAAGGAGAGAAACTGTCCCCTTTTTAGTGTAGAGCGGAGCTAGCCGACCTTGGGTTGGGACCCGGGGTTAGGATTGGCCACTCTACACCAACTTCTGTTGGCCCTCGCGTACACGGTACCGAGGAGAGTTACTAGTGTAGAGAGGGAGCTAGCCACCCCACGGGGCCCGGGGTTCAGCTAGCCACCCTACACCGACTTGTTAAGCCCACTGGGCAAACCGAGGTAGTCAGACGAGGGTACGCGTATTGTGGAGGGGCAAGACCCCTGTTTGGTTCTGAGGGACTAAACCCCTGTTTCTGAGAGGGCTTGGCCCTATACTGTTTCGTGCTATACTTTTGGCGTACTTGCTAGCGGAAACGAACGACCGCGTGCCAGTGCGGGGTAGCTACCCATGCACTTATCGTGCGCGCTGTGGTCACCGCTACGTCTGTCTGTGACCCCAGGGTGGTTGACTGGGTGTAGGATTACCACGGGGGACTCTCCCGGCCAGGAGAGCACCACGTGTGCCTTCTACTCTTCGGAAAAGACTGTAATCAAGATCGTTCCCACGAGGAACATGCGAGATCAATAAAGAAATCTGAAAGTAAACCAATGGGTGAAAAGGAATTACTTGTAAAATAAAATAATTGGAAAAGATAAATTTACCGGTTAGCTTTTACTGCTTTAGATAGTCTGGTTACCACTCTACTCAACGTTCGCTGACTCCATTTTCTCATAACCCTTTAAAAGTCCAGGAGTTAAGCAGCTCAAGTTACCGACTGCAGAGGGTGTTGGGCCCAGTCAAGCCCAGCAGTAGTTCTTACCGTTGTACTTCCTTTCTGTTAGTGAGTTTCAGACTTTGTTTACTGTTCCTGTTACTGTACTTTTATTCTACTTTCCTGTTGTTGTGGTGGTATGTACTGATTAGCAACTTTTACTTCCTTTACTGCTTGTACACTTTTATTGTTAGTTACCTTGTATAGTGAATGTGGTTTATTTTCCTTCTTTTCGGTTATTTCTTGTTGGACGACTGGGTCTTGGGATTAGTCAAGTCGAGCCGATCTCGGGTTCTGTAGGGATTCGAGAACTGAGTTGTAACAGGTACTCATCATGCGTACCGGTATACATGAGTCCCAGGTCAGTTTCTGGACTTAAAGTCACCAAAACATGTAACTTACAACTACTAGTACTAGTCACTAGTACCAGTACTGGTAGGCTAAAGTCAATGTGTCTAATACTCAGCAAGTACTGGTATTTTTCATGAGTACCGATACTCTTTGAAATCAAATCTTTCTTGGAGGATACCAGTACTTTATGAGTACCGGTACTCTTTACAAGTACCGGTACACTGTGAGTACTGGACAAGTACTCATCTGAGCTTGAATTCCAAATAGTAAGCTATATGTATCGGTACTTGACACAAGTACAGATACTTCTTTGGATGTGGAACTCAAAACAGTAAGGCTTGGATACCGGTACCGGTTAACCAGTATCGGTACCCCTTATATGGAATACTAGTACTGCTGCACCAGTACCGGTACCCATTCAAATATAAGCTTAACTAAAGTTAATTGTTATTCAGGTCCATCCTAAGTTCGAGGTAGGTTAATTTTAGTTAAGCCCCTAAGATTTTTACAGACCTAACATTATCCCCTCGATATAGAACATCACATGCTTTTAAAGGATATGTCTCTTGGTAAATGCACTCTTAAATATTTTTTGTCTAGGGAAATAAAACCTTTTTTACCCAATTTAAAACATCTCATTTTGAGTACATTTATTCAAATTCATTTTTAGCTTCCAATTCTCAAGTAAATTTATTACATCATTGAGATAGAATGATGTAACTATGAGCAATGTATGATGCAACTTAAAGTTCTATTGCACTTCAACATTTTACCACAAATGTACGTTAACAAGAAAGTTCATGAAAAAGTTCATGTTTTAATTTCCTACGGGAGGGGGTGAGATATGCGTGACATAACATAAAATACGAAATTATGTAAACAATCTCACAAATAGCACAATCACACAATAGGCATAAGAATTTTTAGGTGGAAACACAAACCAGGTGAAAACCACCACCTAACCCTCTCGAGTTAAGATTTTCCGATCAACAAAGTCAATCAAATCTACTAAACGAACTACTTAAAATGAGGGTAGTTCAACCTCAGTACAACCACGCTAATTTATACCCGAGGGTAGCGTACCTCACAACCACTCCTCTTCACAAGGAGTATTTTGTCCCTCGATGGAGACAGGAATTCGCAAAGCGAATACCCAAACCAAAAAATAATAAAAGTACAACAATCCTATAGAGCCACAATAATAAAAGTACAACAATCCTAGCTTCTATAGGAGTTAGGAAACTTCCCTTTGGTGCAAGTGCGTCGATGTGACGACGCGGGTGCGTGAACCATGCGGCAACCCTTCGTCGCTCTCGTAATCGCAGAGGGAGAGCGGGTACGCAACTGGATTGAAGCTCTCTAGATTTAGAATGGTGAAATGGAGAGCAAGATCTTCTATTTGACTTGGACACAAAAGATGCAGAAATGCTAATGCTTGGTGTGTCTTGGTGTATTTTTGCAAGGCAAGGGTCCTCCTCTATTTATAGAGGGCCTAAAAAGGCTTTGGAAGACCTTAGAAAGCTTCCATAGCTGTTAGGGTTAAACCCAAGGTAAAATAGACCGTAATCAGAAACAATTATGATTCTGACAGGGTCATCAGACATCTGGAAAACTTGTTTAAGACATCTGGGAACTAAGTCAGACATCTAATTCTAGGCGAGTTTCCTTCCTAACTTTGATAAGACCTAAATAAGGTTCTAGTGTAAAGCCATCAAACGATGTTCAGGACGTCTGGCACAAAGTATGGAAGTGTGGAAATCTATTGTACTGTAGAAATGGATTCCCAAGATAGGTTAATGGCTAGAAAATCTCACAAAGGTGATTTTAGGTCAGTCGAGGCAAAACGATCACATATCAGACGTTTAGAATCATATACGGACGTCTGATATAAGCCTAACAATCATAATCCTCAACGTTTACTTTGGTAGCCAACGCTCCACTAATTGGACGTCTGGCACAACCATCAGACGTCTGGACTAAAGTCTAGATGTCTTATTTCATCAGACAGAAACTACTAAATCCAGCATAAGTTATTGGACATCTGAGTCAACAGTCTGATTTCCATATTAGACTTCTAATTAAGCTGACAGAACCCTATTTTGGTTTTCTAAGTTCTCTACAGAAAACCTAAGTATCCTAGGGTTGTGCAAGTGTTCCTACGACTACTTTGAGGGTACTTTGAGGCTCTTTAACATATATCTAGACACAAAGAATAAAGAGCAAAAGAATTACAAAAGAATACATGAAAAGAGAATCTATCATATTCTTCTCTTCACGCTTTCGCTCCTCACAAAGCTCCTTTAATCCGCCATGGATGCGAGCTCGAACTCCGTCTAAACACATTTCCATTTGCAATTTGACATGAAAACTAAGACTCAAAAGCAAATGTTAAAAGACACGTTGGTGACGACCTTCCTCTATAGTTCTATTATTTCGTCGTAGTATAGTATAGAGAAGTGATTACCAGTTTAATACAATTTGTTACTCGGAAATAAAAGAGTTCCCGAGGTCGAACTCAGGGAGCAAGTTGTATTCTAGAGATACAAATTCTTATTACAAAAAAAATATTACAAAAATAAAGAGAGAGAGAGAGGGGGAGATAAAAATTTGATTTCTTCTTTCTTCCTCTTTGTTTTCTCTTCTCTTTGGCTTTTGGTTTTTCTTCTTTGTTTATCTCCTGGTGGTCTTCTTCTTCTGCCTTCTGTTCTTCTTATTTCTTCTTTCTGCCTCAGCTGTAAAGCTTTTCTTCTTGCGGTCCCTTGCTCAGCGGCACGGCTTCTTCGTTCTCCTTCTTTCTCTGCAGTCCTTTTACTGCAGGGCGTCGTCTCTCCTTCTTTCTTCTTTTTCTTTCTGTCTTCTTTATCTGCAGCAGTGGGTTGATGTTCTTCTTCTTCTTTCAGCTCTTGTTTCTGTTTGTCTCTTTCTTTTTCTTTTCCCTTGCGGTCCTGTTCTTCTTCCTCTTTTCTGCCTTCAGAGCGTCGTCTGATTTTCCAATCAGACGACTTAAACCGCCACTGCTACAGTGCTCCTTCTTCCTTCAGCTTTCGTCGTCCTTCTTCTCTGCCTCTCTCGTCTTCTTCTTCTTCGCCTGTGCCTGCACACTTCAAAGCTCTCGTCAGCGGGCAAAAACCTACTCTACCCCCCTGGCGTCTCTCTCTCACAGAATCTACTCTTAGGAAAGCTCTCCCAGAGCTGCCGGGTAGTCGGGTACGGGTCGCGCCCGGGTCCAGGCCCACCGGCGTGCGTGGTGGGCGAGGAGTGCAGGTCGGGCTAAGTCGGGTCGGGCCAGGTCTGCGAGGCATGCGTGCGGACGAGGCCGGGTAGTCGGGCGGGTGAAGGGGACCTCACCCCGTGTGCTGAGGCGATAACCCTCCAGCACTTTTTCACTTTATACCGCTGCGCTCCTTCAGAGCCTTCCGAGGTGGGACTAAATGTCCCACCCCAATTTGACGCCTGCGCGGAGGAGGCAGCGGCGATCGAGGCTTCGCACGAGGGCTTCGCGCGAGGGCTTGGCCTCAACTGCAGCCTGGCGCTTTGCGAAGAGACCTCGCGCAGCCTGGGAGCGTGACCTGGGTGTGGCGCACCTGGGGTAGCAGGTGAAGAAGCTGCTTCGCTTCAACAATGGCGGCGGCGAGTGCAGGTACCTGCCCACAGAGAGACGGCCTCTCGGCCCAATCAGAAACGCGGAGGACCTTCGCCGTGGCACGGCGAAGGTGGTCAGGGGGTGTGCAGGCGGCGGGGCGGAGCCTAAGGGCCACCCTAGGTCAAACTGCAGGTTGGGAGGTGGGTTTGTTCGGTGGAGTTGCAGAGGGTGATTTGGGGGAAGTGGGAGGGCGGAGGTTGATCAGGGTGAGGAGGCGGAGGTTCTGCGGTGGTCGGCGAGCCGTGTGGGTTGCTGGAGTGATGGGAGCGGGTCGCCGGAGCAGGGGCCGGAGGTGGAGAAGGTGAGGGCGATTGGTCGGATCGGGGTAACAGTAAAGATGTAAAGTGAGGAAAAGGAAGAGGGGAGGAAGAGGAGGAGTTCTACCTACTTAGCAGGACGAGGAGGGGCCGGAGCAGGCGACAGTCGTATCGACTGTCGCCGGAGAAGAAGCTGCCCAGGGGAAGGGGCGGCGGCGAGGAGAGGGCCGGAGAGGCGCCAACTGGGTGCGGCGTGGCGCGGGAAGAGCGAGGGAGAGCAACCCTGCAGCTGGTAGTGCGGCAGAGCGACGAGGAGGAAGAGGGGAGGCCGCCGGAGCAGGGGGCTTCCTGTCGGAGTGGGAAGAGAGGAAGTGGGGGTCTTTCTCCGTCACGACCGAGCTCCCTCGAACGGTGGAGCGACGGGGGGTACTTATAGGGTAGAATCAGAGAGGAGGGCGGAGGGAGACGATGTGTCTCCCTCGCCGGAGCACGCCGGAGGTGGAGACCCATACCGTCCGTGCGTTCGCACGGCCGGTATGGTGGGTTGCAGCGACCAGGGGGTGTCCCTGCGACGGCTGACGACGCAGGGCACCCCCGGTTTACTTGCCAGACCCTCCCCCTTACCCTGCGCGGTGCCATGCTCCGCGCAAGGTCGCCGGAGCATGGTGCTGGTTAGGTTTTGGCACGAGGGACCTGAATGCAAAGAACGAAGGAGAGTTAGGGGTAGAAATGTGAGGGTTCAAAAGTTGAGGGCCAAAAAGTAAATAAATGAGGACCAAAGTGTAAAGTTGGTCGAGAAGGTTTCCTCCTAGGATCAAGTTTTTATACATGACTAATTGGGGCCTAAGGATTATGATGGTGAATTTTATTTCCATATTAAACCTTGTTTGACCGATCAATTTACGCAAAAACCCAAATTAAGTTGTTAATTGGGCATGGTTCTCAATGTAGGTCAAAATGGGTTTCTAAGGCCAAATTGAAGGTTCTAAACCCTAGATATTATTTTTCTATGAATTTTAGAGGGTTTAGTTGATTTTTTTCCTGCCTCGAACCTCATGTTTTTAAGTGGGTTTGTTTTTAGGGTTACAGGATGTCATTTAATTCCTTGGAGTTGCTGTAGCCCTTATTGAATCATCTCATCCCACTTTTCCTCTTATTAGGTTTCTTTGACCTATGTTTAGACCCTGAGTTACCCTATTTTCAGATTGGATTGGTGAAATTACATTTTTACCCCTTAGTTTCTGTTTTCTTTGCGAACTCAGAATCTCTCTGAGTTAAGCCTTTCCTTGAGTTATGTAGGAGCTTTTATCCTTTGTATTAGGTCAAAATGAGCTAGTTATGGCTCATGATGAGGTTCTCATCATACCCCCATGCCTAGCTTTTGCTAGTTCCTTAGCAAAAACTTTAAGGTTTCAACCCTTGTTCTAGACCATGAAGTTCTTAATAGCTTCAGATAAGTGCTTTCTCATTTGAGCTTAGATTAGGTTAGAATGCTGACCATAGGCCTAAAAGGTATCCTAGTACCAATCAAGATCCAAATCTGTCTAGCCTTGGCCTCAGTCCTTAGCAAAGGTTTTTAAGGCCCACAAGAACTAACCTAAGGTTTATTGGACTTTGTGGTTAAAGCACCCGTGCTTGAAATGATTTCAGCCCTGGCTCAGTTCGCAGTGCGTTTTGTAAGAGAGAGAGATAGAAAATTTTTCTATTTGGAGAGTTCTCTCTCTTTTTCTTTTTAATTCTAGCTTAGGATTGGCTTTTCAACACGGTCTGTATTAGATTCATTGCCCCCATCATCAATCCTCAAGGGTTCCTGGCGATCGATGCTTCGAGATAGCACCGCCCATGGCAACCCCCGGAACCCTGGCTATTGAGATTTCGAGATAATCCCATCCATGGTGTTCCGTGGCTGAATCCAGGCCCTGGCAATTGACACTTCGAGATAATGCCATCCATGGAATCTGAATCAGCAGAGTGCTTACATGCCCCCAGTAGGATATGTGAATATCCTAAGAGACAAGCACCGAGGAGATGATATTTTGTTACGCATCTTCGAGGGGATTTCCCGCCTCTCCGCGCTGGGAACTCGTCCAAATCAACTTGTGTTGGTCGGCCGCTCCTACTCTAGGTGTACTTTTCAGAATTTTGCGATGCTTCTGCATGATTTTGATTTTTACGCTTACTGAACCAGGCTGTGTGTGAGGTTAGGGTGCTTAGGTTACTAAGTCCTGTAAACCAAAAATTAGTTAACGAGGCCAAATACTACCTAAGCCTTGGACCTAGTACTTAAGCTTTTCATTTTCCTCAACCTCTTGAGGATTGTCTGGATCTTAATGGGTACTAAGAGTCTATTCAAGAATGCCTAAGGTTTGCGTTCTTACTAATCTCATTATGCACTTTTCAGTTATTTTCTTGAATGAGGTCTAAAACTTAGGTTAATTCCTTAGTTCCTTACTAATGACTATCACCTTTTTTCATAATTTTGTGCTCCTTTTTCATTTTGTTTCTTTTCTCCTTCTCCTTCACAAAATTTCTTTCTCCTCTTTTCCTCTTATTCTTTTTCGAAAATTTTTAATTTTTATGGTGTTTTTGGCATATGTGAATTTTTTGTTTGAAACCTTTTCTTACAAGTTTTGCACTTTCATACCCCCCCCCCATGCCTAAGATTTGCAATGTCCTCATTGTAACCTAGGGGATTTTTATTTAACTTAGTTCATTCCTTAAGACAGAAATTTGGATGAGTGAATGGGTCGGGTTGAATTTTTGCGGACGATTTCTAATCCCAGATGCAAGCATCTGAGGTGGGGTCGGCTGTCTACAAGGGTGAACCTTAAGTGCAAAAAGGTGTCAGAAAAAGTTTTGGATTTTTAGGAAAATGACGGGTTGCCTCCCGTTAAGCACTGAGTTTTACGCCATCGGCTGGGCGCAATAAGCTTAAGGGGAATGGAGGATATAAGATGCTTCAGCCAAATCAGTAGAAGTTACATCAATGAACGGCTTGAGTCTTTGACCGTTCACGATGAAAGGTTCAGAATCGTGGCTGAGTGGACTGATTTCGATTGCTCCATTTCCAAAAACCTGTCGGACCAAATATGGTCCGACCCACTTGGACCTCAGCTTTACTGGGAAAAGTTTGAGTCAGGCATCAAAGAGTAGGACCTTTTGACCAGGATGAAAGATCTTTCTTGAGACGTGTTTGTCGTGGAAGGCTTTAACCCGTTCCTTGTAGATTTGCGAGTTCTCGTACGCGTCTAGGCGTAATTCATCGATCTCGCTGATTTGGAGTTTTCTGTGGGTCCCAGCCTTGGAAAGATCTAGATTACAGTTCCGTACTGCCCAATAGGCTTTATGCTCCAGTTCTACGGGAAGGTGGCATGCCTTTCCGTACACCAGTCTAAAGGGAGACATGCCCAATTGGGTCTTGTGGGCGGTCCTATAGGCCCACAATGCTTCCGGAAGTCGGGACGACCAGTCCTTCCTGTCAGGCCGAACAGTGACTTGCAGGATTTTCTTGATCTCCCGATTTGATAGCTCAGCTAGACCATTTGTTTGGGGGTGGTAAGGAGTAGAGATTCGATGAGACACCCCAAATTTGGCCATAAGTGACCTAAACTGAGCATTTGTAAAATGGGTCCCCCCATCAGAGATAATAGCACGGGGAATCCCGAACCTTGAGAAAATGTTTTGATGTATGAACTTAAGAACAATCTTGTGATCACAGGTTCGGGTCGGTATGGCTTCGATCCATTTGGACACGTAGTCCACCGCAAGCAGGATGTACTCGAAACCATTCGAAACAGGAAAGGGGCCCATAAAATCAATCCCCCAGACATCGAAGATTTCGCATACGAGAATCGGCTGTAAAGGCATCATGTCGCGACGGTTCATGTTGCCCAAAGTCTGGCAACGACTGCATGCCTTACAGTGGCTGTATGCGTCCTTGAATAGTGTAGGCCAGTAGAAGCCACACTGGAGGACTTTGGATGCGGTTTTATGGCCTGAGAAATGGCCACCGCATGCCTGGTCATGGCAGAAGGATAGGATATTGCTGATTTCCTCTTCCGGGACACATCTCCGAATGATCTAATCAGCACCTATGCGGAAGAGGTACAGGTCTTCCCAAATGTAATACTTGGCATCGGAGCGTAATTTGTCCTTCTTGGCCTTCGGCCAATCGGACGGGATCTGATGAGATGCCAAGTAATTTACTACATTAGCAAACCATGGAAGGCTAGTACCGATAGTCAGCAGGTGCTCATCAGGAAAATGCTCAGTGATGGGTCCGAAAGGGCTAATGATCTCAGAAGGAAGACGGGACAGGTGGTCGGCTACTACATTCTGCCTTCCCGCCTTGTCGCATATCTCAAGATCGAATTCTTGCAACAGCAAGATCCATCGGATTAATCGAGGTTTCGCGTCCTTCTTTGCAAGGAGATGCCTCACAGCTGTGTGATCCGAGTAGATGATGACATGGGAACCCAGAAGATACGATCGGAATTTTTCAAGGGCAAATACTACGGCTAGCAGCTCTTTCTCCGTAACCGTATAGTTACGCTGAGCCTCGTCAAGTGTCTTGCTAGCGTAGTAGATGACAACGGGTTTCCCGTCAGCTTTCTGCCCCAAAATCGCTCCTACAGCGAAGTCGGATGCATCGCACATGATCTCAAAGGGTTGAGACCAATCAGGGGACTGTAGGATCGGGGCTTGGGTGACTCGGTCACGCAGGATCTCAAATGCTTGAGTGCATTCCTTGGAAATTTCGAAAGGTACATCCTTGGAGAGAAGAGAAGTCAAGGGACGCGCGAGTTTCGAGAAATCTGGAATGAAACGGCGGTAAAAACCGACGTGCCCCAAAAAGGAACGGATGTCCCTGATCGAGCTAGGCATAGGAAGGTGAGAAATCAGATCAACCTTAGCTCGGTCCACTTGGATGCCCTTTTCTGAAATTGAGTGTCCCAGGACAATTCCCTCAGGCACCATGAAATGGCTCTTTTCCCAGGAAAGAACCAAATTCACATCGATGCACCGCCTGAGTATCTGGACCAAGTGTTGGAGGCAATCGTCGAATGATGCTCCGAAAATTGAAAAGTCATCCATGAAGACTTCCAGATAATCACCTACCATATCTGAGAATATGGCAAGCATGCATCGCTGAAAAGTAGCGGGTGCATTGCAAAGACCGAAAGGCATCCTTCGGAAAGCGTATGTTCCGAAGGGGCAGGTGAACGTGGTCTTTTCTTGGTCCTCAGGATGGATTACCACCTGGTTATAACCGGAGTACCCGTCAAGAAAGCAGAAGAACCTATTTCCCGCAAGTTTTTCGAGAATTTGATCAATGAAGGGTAGTGGGAAATGATCCTTCTTCGTGGAGGAATTGAGTCGGCGGTAATCTATACAGACTCTCCACGAGTTGGCTAGTCGGGTAGGAATGATTTCTCCGGTCTCAGTCGTTATAGTGGTGAGTCCTGCCTTTTTGGGCACGACCTGAATTGGGCTCACCCAACGACTATCGGAGATCGGGTAGATAATTCCGGCATCTAACCACTTGATGATCTCCCTTTTCACGACCTCCTGCAGATTGGGGTTTAAGCGTCTCTGCATTTCACGAGAAGGTCATGTGCCCTCTTCTGAATAGATATGATGAGTACAATAGGAGGGACTTATTCCAATCAAATCATCGAGAGTCCACCCGATGGCTCTGCGATGTTGCTGGAGAACAGTAATCAGACGGGATTCCTGTTCGGGTTTGAGGTTGGAATTGATAATCACAGGAAGGGTCTGATCGGAACCCAAAAAATGTATTTCAAGTGAGCAGGAAGAGGTTTTAACTCGAGGACAGGGTTTTCAGCAGCAGCGGGTGGTTCAATGTAGATGTGAGGTTCAAGGGTGGGAGTTACTGGGTTGTGTATGTCTGGATTTGACTCCTCTGTTTGCGGGTCAAGATCCTTCTGTGGTTGATGAGGCATAATCGAGTCATTCTGGAAGTGTGATTCATCAACCAAAGTCCTGACGTCACAAATTTGTTCGATGACACCGCAATTAATTCCTTGTTGGGCCTTAAATATATCAATTTTCAGTGTTTGATCTCCAAACTTAAGCTCTATTTGGCCCTCCTCACAGCTGATGTTGGCTCTAGCAGTAGCCAAGAAAGGCCTCCCTAGAATGATTGGTGTATCCCTAGGGTTCTTAGGTGCGTCCATATCTAAGACTATAAAGTCCACTGGGAAATAGAAATCCCGCACTCTTACGATAACATCCTCGAGAATCCCTTTTGGTGACTTTATAGATCGATCTGCTAATTGTAATGTCACCTCGGTTGGTTTTAGCTCAGATTCTTCTAGATGGTCAAGTAAGGATGTGGGTATCAGGTTTATGGATGCACCCAAGTCTAGCAATGCTCTATCAAATTGGGTACCACCTATCTTGCAGGAAATCAGGGGAGTACCAGGATGTTTTGCCTTGGGTGGGAGTCTACTGAGGATTACAGAGCTGGCTTGCTCTGACAGAACAATTGGGCTCCCTCCCTTGGTTCGCGGCTTACACTGGGGTGTACATATATTCCTTAGAAATCGTGCGTAAGCTGGTACGTGGCGGATTGCATCCATCAAGGGGATGTTTATGTGGACCTGTTCAAAGAGCTTGACCAAGTCCTCCTCAGGGGCCACGGGTTTGGTAGTCTTCTTTCCCTTGGTCAAGGCCTCGGGAAACGGGACCTTAGGTGGTTCTTCTAGGATAGGTCCAGGTTGTGGATCCGGGACATGGGTGGGGACGTCCTGGATTACTGTCCTAGGCTTGGGATCAATATCCGGGTTGGAGTGGTTCGGATGAGGTGGGTCTTGGGTTTCCTTACCACTACGGGTTGTTACGGAATTAAGTCCTGCCTGGTTTTGGTTGGGATTGGGTAAGATAGCTTGCTGCTGGTAACCTGCAAAAGAAGTGGAGGCCTCTATCCCGTCAGGTGAAGGAACAGAGGGGGCCTGATAAATCATATGGGCATGGCCTGGGTTTGGGTTCATAACGTGCCGCTGGGTTGGCACGTTATTAGGATTAGGCAGAGGTTGGGAGGGAAGAGTACCTGGCTAGCAAGAGTTTGCCAACTGGGTCAATTGGTTACGAACCTCTGTAAGTTCGTCCTTGTGTTGTTTTTGGATAGCCGCATTCGTTCTTTGAATGTCAGCCAGGGTCTGAAGGATAAGGGACATTTGATCCTGATTCGGCCCAGATGGGTAAGTAGGGTTGGGCCGAGGCTGAGGCGGCTGGTGAGGACGAGGAGGTTGTGGGCGGGGCTGGAAGGATGATCTTTGGATTTGGGAATTTCCTGCCCACTGAAAATCGGGATGGTTTCGCCATCCAGGGTTGTAGGTGTTGGAGAATGGGTCGTTCTGGATAGCGTGGAGGTCCTCGCAGGTCTGAGGAACCTCCAGAGAGTCTGAGAAAGAGGGAATGGAATTCCCCTGGTAGGTGTAGAAGGAATCGGAAGGACCACCAGGCGAAGATTCGGATGATGGGTCCATCCTAGGAAAAGGTCGATGGAGAATGTTTTGCACAGTTTCCCTTGTGGAAGGAGGCTGTGCGAAAGGGTTATGCGCAGAGGTGGCTCGCTGCAAATGCTGAGTCAGCTCGTCCACCTTTTTTTCGATAATTGAGACCTTGTCCAATCGACTGGCCATTCATTCCAGGTCGACTGATGCGGACAGGCCCTGCGTCTCATGTGCTCCCCTAAGATTCGTCGATGCGCGGGTATTCGTCCTGTCGAATAATCCCATGGAGTCATTGTTGATGGAGTTCTCGCACATGTTTTCGAGAATCTCCCACACGGTGTCTTCATGTTAACCCATGATATTTCCTCCGCAGGTTGCATTGACGAAAAGACGGATGTCCTCACGGAGTCCCTGGTAAAAAG
Source organism: Thalassia testudinum (assembly GCA_037157565.1). Classification (NCBI taxonomy): domain Eukaryota; kingdom Viridiplantae; phylum Streptophyta; class Magnoliopsida; order Alismatales; family Hydrocharitaceae; genus Thalassia; species Thalassia testudinum. The sequence continues at coordinate 13,363,969 of JAZHRO010000067.1, read as the reverse complement.
ACTGGACTTGTTCCCATTTAGGAACTCCGTGATGGGGGCACTTTCTCATGAGATCCTGGAAACGATCCCATGCCTCATGGAGAGGTTCTCCTGATTGTTGAGTGAAGTGCGTAATCTGATGGCGCAAGGCGATGGTCCGACCAACGGTAAAAAACTTATTCAAAAACTCGGATTGAAGTTCTTCCCAAGTGTTGATCGGCCTGGTCTGAGTTTGATACCAATGGGCGGCCTTGTCCATAAGAGAAAAGGAGAACATCTTCATGAGAAGAATATCCCGATTTTGCGCCTCTGACCCAAAAGTTTGGGCCAGATGCTTTAACTGTTTGATGTGCTGGAAGGGATCTTCGGAATTAAGCCCATGGAATTTAGGTATAGCATGAATCATGTTGGGCTTCAATTCGGAATCAGGTCCTCCAGTCGGGATTCTGACTCGAGGCTCAATAGCCACCGCAGCAGGATTGTAGTGGTCCCGCATCATAGGACGCTGTGGTGGGTGCATGAAGTTTTGGAAGAGGTCATTTAGTCGCTGGAGCTGGTGCTCCAAATTGTTTTCTTCCTCAACTGGCTGAGCCATGATGGGGGAAGAAGAAGGACTTGGTTCTGAATCAGAAGAGAGAATAATGTGAGGGGGTTGCTGCACAAACACGGGCGTCGAGGCTTAGCCTTGACGAGAGTTAATTTCTAAAGGAGGTCTTAAGGGTGGTCTTAAGGACCTCCTACCGTACATGCACTGTTGGAAGAGATGAGTTTAGAAGGTGCTGGACCCAATCAAGACACCCAAAAATGTGTTGGGTGACTATAGAGGTGCGGGGCAGATGGACCCCTTGATCAAAAAGATCGTCCACCTGAGAATTACCTGGGCAGCCAGAGAGGGAGAGTCCCGCAAAGACCCCTACACGGTAGAGCGTCCCCACGGGTTACAGGGTTTCCCCCACCCGACCTCTCTTGTCACTGCAGTTCCAGGTAGACCAGAATGGGGATCTTGACCTCTTAAGTCTACCAATTTTAGGTTAAGATTAGGGTGCTTAAAGTTACACTTGAACTTTAGTTCTTTGAGTGCAAAGAGTGACCTAATTTAAGGTTGGTTGACCCGAGGGGGCAACTTTACCTCTTGTTTCCTTTGAGAGTTTTTTTTGGGTCTTGTCTTTTAGGGTTCAAGTGTTTAGAGAGCCAATTGTTTTGGGTTTTTTTTTGAATAGGTATTTTCAGACAAGGGCTTGGGCACACTTCATTTGGTTTTCTCAATTCTTGCTTAAGGAGTGTGTCTCTAAATCCCTAGTGTTGGATCCTAGGTTGGCTCTACTTGGTCCAGTTAGCTCTTTGTTGGGTAATTAGGGCTCAAGCAAGAATGTGTTAGCCCTTAAATACCCTTAATAGTGTGCAGTAGTAATGGGTTGAAAACATGCAACTTTTGATGGTTTACTGAGTATAGAAGACAGGTTAGACCTATATTGCTTGTTCTTTTCTTTTCTTCCTCTTTAGAGTTTAGGGATTGAGAGGATAGAATTTTACCTGTCCTTGGAGTGGTTGTCGTGCGGTTGCTTGTCTTCTCGATTTTCTTGTATTTTCCTGCACAACAAAGGGGAGATTGTTAGCAATGTAAAAACAGGAATTTGATTATCTCTAGAATAGCCGTTGCTCCCTGGCAACGGCGCCAAAAACTGGTGACGACCTTCCTCTATAGTTCTATTATTTCGTCGTAGTATAGTATAGAGAAGTGATTACCAGTTTAATACAATTTGTTACTCGGAAATAAAAGAGTTCCCGAGGTCGAACTCAGGGAGCAAGTTGTATTCTAGAGATACAAATTCTTATTACAAAAAAAATATTACAAAAATAAAGAGAGAGAGAGAGGGGGAGATAAAAATTTGATTTCTTCTTTCTTCCTCTTTGTTTTCTCTTCTCTTTGACTTTTGATTTTTCTTCTTTGTTTATCTCCTGGTGGTCTTCTTCTTCTGCCTTCTGTTCTTCTTATTTCTTCTTTCTGCCTCAGCTGTAAAGCTTTTCTTCTTGCGGTCCCTTGCTCAGCGGCACGGCTTCTTCGTTCTCCTTCTTTCTCTGCAGTCCTTTTACTGCAGGGCGTCGTCTCTCCTTCTTTCTTCTTTTTCTTTCTGTCTTCTTTATCTGCAGCAGTGGGTTGATGTTCTTCTTCTTCTTTCAGCTCTTGTTTCTGTTTGTCTCTTTCTTTTTCTTTTCCCTTGCGGTCCTGTTCTTCTTCCTCTTTTCTGCCTTCAGAGCGTCGTCTAATTTTCCAATCAGACGACTTAAACCGCCGCTGCTACAGTGCTCCTTCTTCCTTCAGCTTTCGTCGTCCTTCTTCTCTGCCTCGCTCGTCTTCTTCTTCTTCGCCTGTGCCTGCACACTTCAAAGCTCTCGTCAGCGGGCAAAAACCTACTCTACCCCCCCCCGGCGTCTCTATCTCACAGAATCTGCTCTTAGGAAAGCTCTCCCAGAGCTGCCGGGTAGTCGGGTACGGGTCGCGCCCGGGTCCAGGCCCACCGGCGTGCGTGGTGGGCGAGGAGTGCAGGTCGGGCTAAGTCGAGTCGGGCCAGGTCTGCGAGGCGTGCGTGCGGACGAGGCCGGGTAGTCGGGCGGGTGAAGGGGACCTCACCCCGTGTGCTGAGGCGATAAGCCTCCAGCACTTTTTCACTTTATACCGCTGCGCTCCTTCAGAGCCTTCCGAGGTGGGACTAAATGTCCCACCCCAATTTGACGCCTGCGCGGAGGAGGCAGCGGCGATCGAGGCTTCGCACGAGGGCTTGGCCTCAACTGCAGCCTGACGCTTTGCGAAGACACCTCGCGCAGCCTGGGAGCGTGACCTGGGTGTGGCGCACCTGGGGCAGCAGGTGAAGAAGCTGCTTCGCTTCAACAATGGCGGCGGCGAGCGCAGGTACCTGCCCACAGAGAGACGGCCTCTTGGCCCAATCAGAAACGCGGAGGACCTTCGCCGTGGCACGGCGAAGGTGGTCAGGGGGTGTGCAGGCGGCGGGGCGGAGCCTAAGGGCCGCCCTAGGTCAAACTGCAGGTTGGGAGGTGGGTTTGTTCGGTGGAGTTGCAGAGGGTGATTTGGGGGAAGTGGGAGGGCGGAGGTTGATCAGGGTGAGGAGGCGGAGGTTCTGCGGTGGTCGGCGAGCCGTGTGGGTTGCTGGAGTGATGGGAGCGGGTCGCCGGAGCAGGGGCCGGAGATGGAGAAGGTGAGGGCGATTGGTCGGATCGGGGTAACAGTAAAGATGTAAAGTGAGGAAAAGGAAGAGGGGAGGAAGAGGAGGAGTTCTACCTACTTAGCAGGACGAGGAGGGGCCGGAGCAGGCGACAGTCGTATCGACTGTCGCCGGAGAAGAAGCTGCCCAGGGGAAGGGTCGGCGGCGAGGAGAGGGCCGGAGAGGCGCCAACTGGGTGCGGCGTGGCGCGGGAAGAGCGAGGGAGAGCAACCCTGCAGCTGGTTGTGCGGCAGAGCGACGAGGAGGAAGAGGGGAGGCCGCCAGAGCAGGGGGCTTCCTGTCGGAGTGGGAAGAGAGGAAGTGGGGGTCTTTCTCCGTCAGGACCGAGCTCCCCCGAACGGTGGAGCGACGGGGGGTACTTATAGGGTAGAATCAGAGAGGAGGGCGGAGGGAGACGACGTGTCTCCCTCGCCGGAGCACGCCGGAGGTGGAGACCCATACCGTCCGTGCGTTCGCACGGCCGGTATGGTGGGTTGCAGCGACCAGGGGGGTGTCCCTGCGACGACTGACGACGCAGGGCACCCCCGGTTTACTTGCCAGACCCTCCCCCTTACCCTGCGCGGTGCCATGCTCCGCGCAAGGTCGCCGGAGCATGGTGCTGGTCAGGTTTTGGCAGGAAGGACCTGAATGCAAAGAACGAAGGAGAGTTAGGGGCAGAAATGTGAGGGTTCAAAAGCTGAGGGCCAAAAAGTAAATAAATGAGGACCAAAGTGTAAAGTTGGTCGAGAAGGTTTCCTCCTAGGATCAAGTTTTTATACATGACTAATTGGGGCCTAAGGATTATGATGGTGAATTTTATTTCCATATTAAACCTTGTTTGATCGGTCAATTTACGTAAAAATCCAAATTAAGTTGTTAATTGGGCATGGTTCTCAATATAGGTCAAAATGGGTTCCTAAGGCCAAATTGAAGGTTATAAACCCTAGATATTATTTTTCTATGAATTTTAGAGGGTTTAGTTGATTTTTTTCCTGCCTCGAACCTCATGTTTTTAAGTGGGTTTGTTTTTAGGGTTACAGGATGTCATTTAATTCCTTGGAGTTGCTGTAGCCCTTATTGAATCATCTCATCCCACTTTTCTTCTCATTAGGTTTCTTTGACCTATGTTTGGACTCTGAGTTACCCTATTTTCAGATTGGATTGGTGAAATTGCATTTTTACCCCTTAGTTTCTGTTTTCTTTGCGAACTCAGAATCTCTCTGAGTTAAGCCTTTCCTTGAGTTATGTAGGAGCTTTTATCCTTTGTATTAGGTCAAAATGAGCTAGTTATGTCTCATGATGAGGTTCTCATCACACATGTTTTGTTATCATCAAAATAAACGATCGTGGTATACTAGCATCAATAATCTCCCCCTTTTTGATGATAACAAAATCATAAAAAATAATCCGTAAAATTTTCCCCCCTTTTTAACATTATCAAAAAGGTTTTTATCAATTTAAATTCTCCTAAACTCCCCCTTAAAACATGCTCTTCTAGTTTTTGGGTTAAATTTCTTTTAATCAAGAATAATGTTCACCCCTTTTTTGTAATAACAAGATAGCTGTATATTTTTCTTGCCCTTTCTAAAAGAAATATAGCTAACTTAATACCTCCCCCTTAGTGATTGACAAATGGCTCATTAATTTTAACTCCACCTATCTATATGCTACTGATAAAAGAATAGGGTTAAGGGTTACCTCACCTACCATGGCCAGTAAAATGGCCCAAAGGTGGTGGATGCCAAATCGGATGGGGTTCCCATCCGTAGCTTGAAGGTCCGAGCATTGGCACCGTCTCCAATCTGGCGGTCGACGTACGACGGGTCGGTTGGTTGTTTATCGTTTCGTCAGTCTCCTCGTCCTCCTCCTTGGTCTACTCCTTGGTCCTCCCAACTCGAGTTGACCTTTTTTTAGCTTGTAGGGCTAGTCCTTTGTGTTATAATCTTTATGACCTACAAAATAAGATTCTAGTTCTTTCCTCGATATCCATATTAATTTGGATCCGGTTCTGTTAGCAGATCTCCTTGACGGAGATCCTTTCTCAACCTTAAGGCTAGATAAATTTTCTACTTTATTGATCAAATTATTTGATTTCTCCCTAAGACATGCAAGTTCATCTTCAATAGCATGTGATGAGTCCATTAAAATGGACTAATATTAAGCCTAAGTATCTTTAATTATACAATTTAGGTGTGTTAATAATGCTAATTAAGTTATAGAAGATTTGTACACCTCATAATTTAAGTTATAACATTCTATAACTTCATGATTCTCTATTTTTTTTATGTGCAGGTAATAAAATGCACAAAGAGCAAGGGTGGGGGGATAAAATTCCCCAAACAGCCGCAACTCTCTTTCCCCCCTCCCCCGTCGGACATTGGGCAAATCTTCTGGCGCCGCCTTTCTCAACAGCCATGACCGAGGATTTGGGAAAATCCCTGAACTCACGCGGTGAGGGTAGAACTTAAAAAGAAGAGGCGAGGAGAGAGGAAGGCCATCCGGAGAAAAGAAAAGCGTGCACTGTGCCGCACTGTGTCCTCTTTCCCCTTGCGAGGAAAAAGTCTCTCCGCCCGCACACCTCCGCCAGCGCATCCTCCTTGCACGCTGCAGGCAACCGCACGCACACGCGTCCCTGCAGCCCCACGCCACAGCAGGCGATCACGCACAAGCCCGCGCCTCTCCTCCAGCGCGCCCCAACCTCTCAAGCAGGCGCCCGCACGCCATCTCCAGTGCCTCAACCCTGCCTGAGCGCACCAGCGCGCCCCTCATCTCCAGCACGCCTTCCTGCCCATCAGCACACCTGTAGGCGCCAACCTCTGCAGCGCACCATCCAGCGTGCCCCACCGCTCCACCTTCCTGCAGGCGCACCTGCACTGCCACCAGCTCACCATCTTCCAACGCGCCCCACCGCCCACCTGCAGACCGCGCGCCTGCAGCCAACCGCAGCCACTCCAGCCCCTACAGAGCTCCATCGCGCCTCTCCGCTCTATCACGTTCGCGCGCTCCTCAGCACGCCCATCTTCCAGTGCGCCCGCGCGCGCACGCTCGCACGCCACCAACCGCAAGCGCTGCGTGCATCTTCATCTCCTCCAACAGGCAGCAGTGTCCGGCCACCTCCGCCGCCGCCGCTGCCACCGTCGAAAAGCTCTCGACCCCACCGTCCTCTTGAGCCCTACATCGACCCCCGCGGTTCTCTCTCTCTCGCGAGGAGGAGAGAGGAAGAAAGCTCTGTTTTTATCTTAATTAGAAATTACATTCAATGCCATTGCCACCAATTTGATTTTTTATTATTATATTGTGGCAGAATTGCATTCAAGCACTCATAGTTCTTTCTAATTGCATGGTATTGATATTAACTAGTTTAAAGGTTGATTTTGGGCTTAACTTAAGTACTAATTGTCTTTAGTACACATCACGTGAAAACTGTATGAATTCATCCTAAATTTATTGAAGATTTCTGTGAGGGAAAACTACACTTACACCATTAACTTTTTAGGTTATTGCAAATCTACTTTTCTTCACATTTTAAGTCCGATTTGAAAAGGGATTTCGAACTATCTGAAATAACATTAAATAATTAAAGTATTGATTGCATCATTGCCTCCCTGTGGATACGACCCGCTCTTCTACGAGTGGTTAATTTCATTATTTTTTATTAGTCGATTTTTCCACCACTTAAATACTATAACGCTAAGCGAAAAGTCAACCACTAGCATGCATCTTGGTTTTAAGCTAGAAACTTCTAATTTTAAATTCGTGTTTTCCTCAATCAATTTGCTATTTTCAATGATTAGGTTGTGATTTTCTAATGACAAATCATCATCTTTAGGACTAGAACTACTTTCTAAGTCCTTAAGTTTTATTTCTAACCTATCATTTTCAAATTAAAGGAAACTAAGATTCTTTTTTATGTTTTTGTTTTCTACCTTTAATGATTTACTAATTTCATAGAGTTCACCAAAGGCATCTTGGAGTTCAGAATTTACCTCATTGTCGTTGTTGTCATTGTCGCTTTCTACGATTGCCATGAAACCCATGCAAGCGATTTCATTTTTCTTCTTGGGATTTTCTTTTCCTTCTTCCTCTGATCTCGAGTCGTCCCAAGTTTCTTGGAACGCCTTCTTCTTGTGTTTCTTCTCCTTCTCCTTCTTCTCCTTGAGAAGAGGGCATTCTGGTCGTAGATGACCCTTTTCGTTGCAATGGTAGCGACGTCTTGAGCTGCCTTGCTCCTTATTTTCTTTCTTTTCTCTCTTAGAATCCCCACAAAACTTGAAAAACTTTTTAAGTAAAACTTTAAAATCTTCATCATCAGAACTTACCTCGCTATCCGACGCAGCTTTAAATGCGAGGGTCTTCTTCGATTTTGGCTCCGATGTATCCTTCTTCTTCTACTTCAGCTTTGTCTCGTAGGCCATCAAATTGCCTAGGAGATCCTCCATGTTGAGCTCCTCCACCTCGTTCGCCTCTTCGATGGTGTTGACCTTTTGTTCCCACTGCAGTTCGAGGGAACAAAGAAGCTTCCCTTGAAGCTCCCCCTTAATGAAGGTCTTTCCTAATGCCTTAAGATTATTTACTATGAGAGTGATCCTATTGTTCATCTCACTCAAAAACTCATTAGCTTTCATAGAAAAAGACTCAAGTTCTTGTGAAAGTAAATTGAGTTTAGAAGTCTTTACCTTAGAGGTACCCTCATGAGTTATCCCGAGTGTGTGCCAGATCTCGTATGCGGTGGCACATTGTGAGAATCTGTTGAACTCTTCCAGGCTGAACGCACAATACAACGTGTTCATCATCTTCACGTTGAACGAGAGTTCTCGGATCTGCTGCTGCGAGTATCCTGCGGTGGGTCTCTCCGGGATGTCGAATGACATCTCGCATCTGGCCCAGATGGTGAAGTCGTTGGCTTGTAGCCAAGTCTTCATTCGCAGCTTCCAATACAGGTAGTTGTTCCCATCAAAGAATGGCGATCTAGTGGTAGACTACCCCTCCAGAATCCTCGTCATGGAACTGCTCCCCTCCATTGGATCTTCTGCGGATATAACTCCTAGAAAGCGGAAACCTACTCTGATACCAAATGTAATTCGCTACGAGAGGGGGTGAGATATGCATGACGTAATATAAAATGCGAAATTATGTAAACAATCTCACAAATAGCACAATCACACAATATGCACAAGAATTTTTAGGTGGAAACCCAAACCAAGTGAAAACCACCACCTAGCCTTTTCGAGTTAGGATTTCCCGATCGACAAAGTTGATCAAATACACTAAATGAACTACTTAAAATGAGGGTAGTTCAACCTTAATACAACCACGCTACTTTATACCCGAGGGTAGCATACCTCACAACCACTCCTCTTCATGAGTATTTTATCCCTCGATGGAGACGAGAATTCACAAAGTGAATACCCAAACCAAAGAACAATAAAAGTACAACAATCCTATAGAGTCACAAATATTAAAACCTAGCTTCTATAGGAGTTAGGAAACTTCCCTTTGGTGGAAGTGCGTCGATGTGACGACGCGGGTGCATGAACCATGCAGCGACGCTTCATCACTCTCATAAACGCAAAGGGAGAGCAGGTGCGCAATTGGATTGAAGCTATTTAGATTTGGAATGGCAAAATGGAGAGCAAGATCTTCTATTTGACTTGGACACAAAAGATGTGGAAATGCTAATGCTTGGTTTGTCTTGGTATATTTTTGCAAGGCAAGGGTCCTCCTCTATTTATAGAGGGCCTAGGAAGGCTTTGGAAGACCTTAGAAAGCTTCCATAGCTGTTAGGGTTGAACCCAAGGCAAAATAAGCCGTAATTAGAATCAATTATGATTCTGACAGGGTCATCAGACATCTGGTCTAGGTATCAGACGTCTGTTAAACTTGTTTAAGACATCTAGGAACTAAGCAAGACGTCTGATTCTAGGCAGGTTTCCTTCTTGACTTTGATCAGACCTAAACAGGGTTCTAGTGTAAAGCCATCAGACGACGTTCAGGATGTCTGGCACAAGGTCTGGACTTCTGGAAACCTATTGTACTGCAGAAATGGATTCCCAAGATAAGTTAACGGCTAGAAAATCTCACAAAGGTGATTTTGGGTCAGTCGAGGCAAAACAATCACATATCAGACGTTTGGGGTCCTATACGAACGTCTGATATAAACCTAACAGTCATAATCCTCAACATTTACTTTGGTAGCCAACGTTCCACTAATTGGACGTCAGGCACAACCATCAGACGTCTTCTAAGACGTCTGGACTAAGGTCTGGATGTCTAATTTCATCAGACAGAACCAACTAAGTCCAGCCTAATTTATTAGACGTCTGAGTCAACAGTCAGATGTCTTAAAAGTCACTATCAGATGTCTGATTTCTATATTAGACGTCTAATTAGGTTGACAGTACCATATTTTGATTTTCTAAGTTCTCTACAGAAAACCTAAGTATCCTAAGGTTGTGCAAGTATTCTTCGGACTACTTTGAGGGTACTTTGAGGCTCTTCAGCATATATCTAGACACAAAAAATAAAGAGCAAAAGAATTACAAAAGAATACATGAAAAGAGAATTTATCCTATTCTTCTCTTCATGCTTTCGCTCCTCGCGAAGCTCCTTCTTCTCCATCAAGCTCCTCCATTCTGTCATGGATGTGAGCTCGAACTCCGTCTAAACACATTTCCATTTGCAATTTGACCTGAAAACTAAGACTCAAAAGCAAATGTTAAAAGACACGTGTTTTGTTATCATCAAAATAAACGATCATAGTGCACTAGCACCAACACATGTCTCCTCCTTTAAACTAAATTACAGGTATGATATTTAAGTATAAACATGTGATATTTGATTTTTAAACTAAATTACACCATTGATATTTTAATTTTAAACCAAATATCACCCATGATTTTTAATTATGAAGCAAATATCACCTGTGATTTTTGAATATTTCAACTTTAAACTAAATATCACTAGCGATATTTGAAATATCACCAACAATTTTTTAATATCACAATGCAATATAATAAATATCATCGATAATATCTAATTTTTAAAGTGTATGTAAACTTATTGCATAAACTATTGCATTTCTACACCACAATCCATATTTCAAATGCATAGCTAAACTTTTCATGAATTTAACTATAATTTACAACCAAACAAAATAAAAAGTAACTTTTGCTAAAATAATTCCTTATTTTTTGAATTATTTCACTTTGCATATTCATGTATCTAAATGGTCCTCTGTACCGAATCTTTTTACAAATTTCAATACAAAAAATATCATTCCATTATTACAAGAGTAATGGTATATATACTCTATTATATACCCCACAACATATCCAATCTTAGGTGAAATCTTAATAGAATTCCATGTATAACCCCTCCTCCCTACCCTCTTCCCCAGTGGGGTTCACCAATTTTGAATTCAAAAATTACCTATAAAAGAGGCATTCCACCTACTCACACTTCCCCAACACCCGTCACCCACCCACATCCACTACTACTCCCACCAATAACTCATCGGCAATCAACACTAAGCTTTTACGAGACCCTCCTCCTCCAGCACTGAGCTCCACAACCCCAACCTCCTCGAGCAAGCTCCTCCTCCTCCACCGAACTCCAGCGAGCTCCTCCTCCTCTAACCCTAAGCTCAACAGCTCCGATCTCCAACCTCCAACAAGCTCCTCCTCCTCCAACCCCAACCTCCTCTGACTTCAAGGTTCTCTAGCGAGCTCCTTCTCCTCTGGCCTTGAGCTCACAAGCCCCAAAGTCCTCCTTCAACCCTGAGCTCCACCTCCTCCCATCAAGCTCCTCGGAGCTCCTCCTCCTCCATCTCTGAGCTTTGTTGACACCGAGACTGACCTCCAACGAGCTTCTTCATGTTTCTCCTCTTGATGTAGGTGTGGCTTGGTACTATCAGCACATCATATATATAGTGTCCATTATAACTCTAGTAGTGTGTAAGTCCATTTTTGGTGATAGGTGTTGACAGCACCCTTCTAGGACCTATCCAATTTAACAACACTTATGAAAGTAAAAACGCTTATGTTAACCAAAAATCTTCTATAGTATTTTCCTACATGTTTAGTGTTTTGACTTTTTTGTGCAACTTGTTAGTGAGACACATTGTATGTCATGAGTGGAAAGAGTGATGTCCAATTATGTAAACATGCAATGCCTTAGGTAAAGCTAACATCACCTACACTGTCGAATATACAACACTAACATTGGTGTCAACAACATGAACAATTCGTGCCAAAAACACCAATAATCCTTTAATAAGACGAACACTAGCAACCTATATTATTGCCTTTAGCACCAATGGTGGTGTTGTAAGCATCTATATTAGCATCTTGTTGTATGCTTCAAATATATTGCACTTCAATATTTCAAACACATAACACCAATAATAGTGTCAAAAGCACCAACACATCTTACCAGTAGCTCCAACCTCCAACAGCCCCAACATTCTCTGGCAAGCTCCTCCTCCTCTAGCCCTAAGCTCCACCAAGCTCCTCCTCCTCTGGCCCTAACCTTTGCCAGCCCCAACCTTTCCCTCCTTGAGCCCTAACCTCTCCTAACTCTAAGGTCCTCCGGCGAGCTTCTCCTCCTCCAAACCCGAGCTCCACGGCCCCGACCTCCTTCTCCTGTGGCCCTAACCTCCTCCAATTTCAAGGTCCTCCAGTGAGCTCCACCTCCTCCCATTGAGCTCCTTAGAGCTCCTCCTCCATCTCCAAGCTCCGCCGACACCAAGGCCAACCTCCATTGAGCTTCTTCGTGTTTTTCATCTTGATGTAGGTGTGGTTTGGTGTTGTCGACACCCTCATATATACAGTGTCGGTTATAACTCTAGTAGTATGTAAGTCCATTTTTTGTGTTAGGTGCTAACAGCACCCTCCTAGGACATGTTCAATGTAACAATGCCTATGGAAGTAACAACGCTTACCATAATCAAATATCTTTTGTAGCATTTTCCTACATGTTTGGTATTCCAACATTGTTGTGCAACTTGTTAGTGACACATGGTACATCATGAGTGGAAAGAATGACGTCCAATTATGTAAACATGCAATGCCTTATAGTAGTGGTAAAACCAACATCACCTACACTGTCAAGCATACAACACTACTATTGGTGTCAACAACACAAACAATCCTTGCCAAAAACACCAATAATCCTTTAATAAGACGAACACTAGCAACCTATATTGTTGCCTTTAACACCTTTGATGGTACCGTAAGCACCTATATTAGCATCTTTATTGTATGCTTCAAATATATTACTATTCAATAATTCAAACATACAACACCAATAATAGTATCAAAAGCACAAACACATCATGCCATCAACACCTAATACTGATAGGATGAACAGTACCAACTTATGGTGGTGTCGTTAACACCTATGGTGATGCCATAAGCACTTATATTGGCACCATATTATATACTTGAAATATGTTACACTTTAATATTTTGAGAATAAAATATCATCAATGGTGCCAATAGCACCAACAATCTTTTTATATTTAGAAGAATGGTCTAACAACATCAATACCCTAAACCCATGTTGGAAGTAGCACTAGCAGTCGTATATGATGCTGCTAATAACACCAATAATGGAGTGTAGGGTGTCACGTAAGACTTTGATAAGAGTAACATGTTAATAGGGACGAACAATAGAAACCTATGATAATACCGTTAGCACCAATGGTGATGCTATTAGCATCAATGATGGTGGCATAAGAACTTATATTGGCACTTTACTGTATACTTCAAATATATTACACTTTGATATTTCGAACATACAAGGCCAATAATAGTGCCAATAGTATCAACACATCCTACTAACAACACATGATATTGGTAGGACGAACAGTACCAACTTAGGATAGTGTCATAAGCACATATATTGGCACCTTATTATATGCTTAAAATATATTATACTTCAATATTTCAAACATATAATACCAACAGTAATGCTAAAAGCACCAAGAATCTTTTTATATTTCAAAGAATGGTACCAACAGCACCAATACCCGAAACCCTTGTTAGAAGTAGCATTGGTAATTGATGAGGTATGGCTCATCATAGCTAAAATGCCCAAGTTAAGCTAAAAACTAGGTTAAACACTACTGAATTAACACGTGAAAAGGGTTAAGTGTGGGAAATAGTGAAAAAGACCTAAACATCAAATCTATGTTAAAAGTGCGAAATTAGGTCATAAAATGAGATATTCTATTCATTAACGTAAAATAATAATACAATTGCAAATTAAACACATAATTGAGTTCAAAACTTCAAATCAAAAGTGAAATAAACTTCCTAAATGTTCAATTATGCTTTAATAAAAACTTTGTTGCATTTGGACATCAATAGGACCCTGCATTCATTAGATTACAAATAAGTCCTTAGTACATAACATTCCTTCACATAAAAACTTGCCAAGGACTTCATTGCAAGCCATCAAGGGTCTTTTTGCAATATTTAGGGATTGCTCTGATATCGTTCCTCACCACTTATGGGCTTGCTTACAACTTTCCTACCATTTCGCCCATAAGGACCTCTCTGCAATTTCACCAATAGAGCCGCAGTCGCGAGTGAACTGTAGACGCCCAAAGAACACGGTCAATCTAGGCCATTCATTCATTGCACTCTTGATCTAAAGGCCATTCCTAAATCGAAGCTTCACGCACTTCAGCGCGTGCAATCACCCCTTGCCCCAGATCTTATCCTATGGTCAGGATTTAGATTGGAGCTTCATGTGCTCCCATCTCTTCATCCCCGCCGTCGGTGACCTAGGTGTTTGATTGCACCTCCACAGTGACCACAATTACTCTCCCGCCTACTTAAGTCCCTCCCCAGTTCCCTGCACATGCAATCGACTCCCTCCTCCATGAATCGATCCCTTCGTCTAGTCTCCAGTTCCCCTTTGTCCTTCATCGGCTGTTTGTGACAGAGGCAGCTTTCTTCCTTAATTTTGCCGCCACAGCAACCCGTTGTGGATCCAAGGATCCCATTTCTCGCTGGAGATCTCCTCATCACCCTTCGTCGCTGCAGTGATCAGCTGCAGCCCAGGCATCCCATTCTTCCTTTACATTAGGATTTATCTGCTTTCTATAGTAATTAGAGTAGTAATTATTGTAATGTAGTTTGGTTAGAATAGCTTAGATGATCAAATTTTGATGATGGTTTAGTGTAGGGTAGGAGTAGATTAGCATAGATTCGATCTCACCCTCTCTGATCAATTCAAATCAGAGAGGTGATTTTCCACCTCCATTTCGACGCATTAATCTCCCCCTTCATATCACTATCACACCTTCTGATTTCCCTCAAGTTTTTATCATATTTCACCCATCCATTGAAGCATCAATCAGATATGATGCCATATAACATTCAGATCTAACTGAGTGCTAATTCATCAGAGGACCCCTTCATCCACTCCATTGTTCATAACGGTCCTCATCGTGGTTTTAATTGGATGGAATTCGCTCGATTAATGATTATTTCAATTTGAACGTCTGATTGCGATATTTGGATTTTAATTTGGAATTTTAATCGAGTGAATGTTTTTATTAGAGTCTAATTGAGCTTATGGCAATGAATTGGAACTCAATGAATTTGATTTTCATTGAGTGTATGGTTTGCACCCAGTTTGAATCATGGATACTATTTTTTTTCTTTCTTGGAGAGCCATGACAAGGAGAGTTAGTGTCCCTGACTTGAGGTTTGAGCAAGGATCCAGTTGGTTTAACATGATCACTTAGAACTCCTGTACACCAATCAATGGTGTGCAAGAATTCCAGATGAACAATTCAATTAGGTGATTCAAATCAACACCCCATTTGGGGAGACATGGTTTTAAATTCTAAAATCAGTCTCAATCTATGATTTCAGAGGAGTATGGTGTTGGAAACACTCATCTGATCAGAGTTTTAACTACAACAAAAGTTGCAGCTAAGACATCTAATTAGATGAATGTTTCATTTGTTCTTGAGTGGTATTGCGGCAGATACTCAAATCAACTACAGCAACAGCTATTGCTGCTAATGATTGAGGAACAATTGCTACTGTTAAAGCTGCACTGAAATCTTAGCAGCTGATCTAGCAGCTGCAGCAGCTGTTGCTACCACTTGCTGGGCTAAGTTGAAGTTTTAGTTGGGTTTTGAGTGTTTATATGAGCTAACCTGTTATGTAGTGTAGAACATCATGTATCAAGCATTCATGAACTATTATAGCTTAAAATTTGAGTTGAATGTCTTGATTTCAAGTTTAAATCTTCATTGTCAACTATATTAATGCTTTAACTGCCCAATCTAATGTATGAATGAAATTCAATGCAAAAATCATGCTTAGTGCCTCATATACCTTTTATATGATATGTTGGGTGTTTATGAATGTTTAGACATCTTTTCCAGCCACTAGAATTTAAAATGAGGCCTTAGGTTACTAATGAAACATTCATTTCAGGCTTCATTTGTGCTTGACTTGTAAATAAATAAAAATCTTTAAAAATTTTTAAAAAATAAAATAAACCTGTCTTGAGTAAGATTAGGTTTATTTCTAAATGTATACAAAGTTTCAAGGCATTCTAAACCCCAAACTTGATAGAACATACCAGCCGACAGTTCAGTCTACCTTGAATCTTAATAAAAGAACTTAACTTCAAAAACACCAAAAATAACTCTTATCTCTCACTTCACTCTTTCTTTCTCATCCCTTATCTCTATTATATATATAAAATCCATAAAAATCAGAAAATACCCAAAATCTCCCAAAAATTCCATGTATGCTATGTATATACTTGTATATATAAATTAAAGCTAAGCTATATGTATACAATATGTACAACATATCTATAAATAACTTATATATGTATTCTATATAGTAAATTAAGTATTTAGAATAACTTACTGTATATATAACTATATTATAAAATTAGATATTAATTTAAATAACTTAATTGTATAATAGACTAAGTAATTAGATAAACCTATTTATATGTACACATTTATATCTAATATTGTACATACATATTTATATATGTATTATGTATCATATAATACGTTTAATTTAATTTAATTTAATCATATATTTACAATAAATAATTAGGTTATTAAGTTAACTAGGTAATTTATTAACTTAAAATAAAATAAATTAGTAATTTAATCTAATACTGAAGTAAGTCATACTGTATATTTGTATAATGATATATTAAATATTTTAAACATATTTCTGTTGTATTTATACTGTATTATAGTATTTATATTTTATTTATATGTAAAACCGTCTTAAACCAATATTTAATTGTAAATAAATTAAAATAAAGCTGATAAAATATCATAAAAATATGGAATAAATAATTTATCATGTATATTAATACCGTATTAAGTCAATTTGATGATTAATTAACTAATTTATACTTTAATTAACAAATTAACACATAATTTCATATATATAAACAGTCAAATTTACCTAATTTTATTATATAATAGAATAATTTATTTTTGTAAAGTAATTATATACTTATGTAGCCCTATATAAGGGATTTACAATGGTATAATTTATTTTTAATTTAAAATAAATTATGACCCTCAAATCGATCGCCAAAATAGGCTAATCTGGACGCAGTAGCACACGTCAGCTGCTCAATTTGGGCATTCTTATAGTACCACATCAGTAGTGGAGAGCCTGCCGCATCGATATATATTGATTTTCTCCTTCAAACCCTTCAGTCGTCAGGCGATGGGTGCCCTTATACACACTCTCTTCCTCTCTAATACGAATATGGCATATGAGCATGTACTGTGTACAGTACATGGGACGGGGGCCATGCACAGTGTGAGGGTTTAATTGAGCCCATTAACGAGCATAAATCTGGATTAATGAACCTAATTAAGAATTAAGGTAGCCTTAGTAGAGGTCTGGTCCCACCCTACCTAGGGTGTTGTGTATCTCTCGAAAAGACTATCTGCCAATTAACAAACCTAATTTTTACATAAGTAAACAGTAAACGTGCATTTGTGTGAGCTGAGTGAGGAAAAGAGCCTAAATTTCGTTAAGTGTAAAGAAGAGAAGAGAGGAGAGAATGAGTGCTTAAGTGTTGAAACCACTCCCCTTGTGCCTTTGTGTGTCCGTGTATGCCTGTATGAATGTATATATGTATATATACGTAAAGTATAAGTATATAATATATATGTATATAAATAATGCAATTAAATGTACAAAAATAAGTATATATATGTATAGTGTATATATGTA
Organism: Thalassia testudinum; assembly: GCA_037157565.1. Lineage (NCBI taxonomy): Eukaryota > Viridiplantae > Streptophyta > Magnoliopsida > Alismatales > Hydrocharitaceae > Thalassia > Thalassia testudinum. Next base: position 13,346,520 of record JAZHRO010000067.1, on the reverse strand, counting down.
TATATATAAGGATAGTATAGAGGTATGTTTGAGCTCTTACATATGTAAATAAATAACTAGAGCTTTAGTGACGAACAGATCTATCACTATATTTGTATAGATATGTTAATATAGATAGTAGTTTTTGCCTTAGATTATGTATATATTTTACTAAGATTTTAGTGACACTTATATATGTTACTGTATATGTTATATATGTTACTATAGATAATAGTATGTTATAATGATTTAGTATAGTAGATATTATTAACTATTTTTGTTTCTATACTTAGGTATTAACTACATTAGTTGTAAATAATTAATAAAAAGTAATTATGTATGATTTTTAATGCTTGTTTGTGTACATATATTTTCAAGCATTATAATGTGTTTTAATTAATTTTTTTGTACATAATTAATCAAATTCTTGTATTAATTGATTCATTCATTTATTCTGTAAATAAAATCAACATTTTTGAAATAAAAGAATATTTTTGGACTTAGAAAGTGATGTATTTCAATAACTGCCTCCCAATATACGACCTGAAATAAACCAGTAAAAATTAAGTAAATAAATAAAATTGATGCAACATCGGTTTGCATTTGTGACATATACTACAACAATGACATTTTAAAACCCCTTTTTAGTGTAAATTAGTCATTGACGATCATATTTTTTTACGCCATTGACGATGACAAAAACCCAACAATAGTGCTTTCTTATGATGGTTGACAAGCTGTGCATCAATAATCACATACGATGGTGCCAATAACACCAATAATAGGTAATAGGATGTCATGTAAGACTCTAATAAGAGCTACATGTTAATAAGGCGAACAATTGCAACTTACAGTGGTGTTGCTAGCACCTATGATGGTGTCAAAAGCACCCATATTAGCACATTATTGTATGCTTAAAATATATTATACTTCAATATTTTGAGCGTACAACACTAATATCAATGCTAATAGCACGACAATCCAGCCAACAACACTAACGATCATTTAATAATACAAACACTAGCAGCCTACAGTGGTGCCATTAGCACCTATGGTGGTGCCATAAGCACCTATATTGGCACCTAGTGTATGATTCAAATATATTGCACTTCAGTATTTCAAGCATGCAACAATAAATTATGCTAACAACACGAACAATCCTATCAATAGCACCAATCTCATTAAAAGTGATATTGGTAGTCACATACAATGATGCCAACAATTAACACTCTGTTATGTCCTGATGCTTTTTGTAGGGATGGGGGTTTTCTAGTGGGGGAGAGTGTTTGGAGCGTACGAGGTTAATGATTGATCAATGCCAGGCCTTCCTTGTATGCACGAAACTCATAATAATATACATGGTGGTGTTGTCATTATTGTCATGAGAAAGATAACATCAAGCATTTCAATGAATGGGTATCGTTGGCACCAATCAAAATGAATTAGAAATGCTTATAAAATGATTTGCTTTCTCCTTAGTTTCCCTCTCCCTCCCTAAAATTCAAATTTGAATTTAATGGACACATGTGAGCAATCACCAATTGTAAAGTAACAACAAAAGTGAGCTAAAGGACAAAAAGGTAACCCACTTCCCCCTTTTAGCTAACAATGACAATATTACTTTTAAGAGTTAAAAAGTGGTGCAACCTTTTTTATCCATGACTCCATGTGACTCCACCTTATCCACATGACATCCACCTCACAATAGTATCAACAGTATCAACGCCCTAAACCCTTGTTGCAAATGGTGTTTGTGTTGGTGCAACCTTTTATAAATATATTTTGATGATTTTACAAAATATCTTAAATAAAAATAATTAATAAAATCAAAAGCAATAGTTTGATTTATTCCTTGTGCCATATATTTGTATAACAAGCATTGCAAGCTCATGAACTGATTTCAAAGTTTTTTGAGGATTCCAGATAGCTTCGCCTTAGTGTATCCTAGGTTGTCTTAAGGTTGTTTATGACGTAACTTTTAAGAATTGCATTTTATATTTTTTGAGTCGAGATATCATGTGACAAAGCCCCAATGAATCTACTAAGTCCTAAGTAGCCCATATAAAACACTAAAACACTTAGGCAAATCTCAAGATCAAATTTCATTTCTAGAAATAGCACCATCTCTCTAATTAGATGTCTAATACACTCTCCAAATGTTAATGACACCATTTAAGGTGTCCAACCATTTGTTCAAACGTCCTTTGACAAGCGCAAACCAAGACTTGATAAAAATTACATCCTAATATAGTCAAAACACAATCAACTTTTAAAAATTTGTAATTCTCGAAACAGAAATTATTTCAACGTCATTCACAGGGAGCCATTAATTAGATTCTCTACGCACGAAATCTAGTTCAAAAATATAAAGATTAATACCTGAATTTAGAACCACAATTAAGGAAACTGTATTTCAATTAATGCGTAATTGGAAATAATCATGAAATGATGATTAAGCACTAAAATACTGTCACTAATGTTTGGGCTTAATATTTCAATTAACACCACCAAACAAGCAATAATCAAGACAAATACTCAATTCCTTCAACATTTATTCAAATCAATCCCTAAGATTCACGATCAAGTCCCTAAAAATCCTTTTGAATAGGTCCCTAGAATTTCTTTTTCTCTCAAACAGGTCCCTAGCCTATCTTCTTCCCCGTTGGCGATGTGGCCAGAGAGAAGCCGAAGTTGATCTCCGACTATTGGATGGCTCCGACGATCAGTAGTGTCGCTGGCTGACCGCCAACGTGATGGTGGCGGTAGATGGGTGATTGGTGGTGGTCAACGATGGTGAAGTCGATGACTTCGGCAAGGTCCTACAACACAAAACACAACCTCACGGCTTAAATCAGTTACGTGGGAAGCTCCAGCGTGACACATCAAAGCAAACCCCTTAAAAGATTTCGTGCAATGGATGGTGGAGCTACTAAAAGAAGCACCTTCATCGATAACGGCGGTGGCGTTGGCAAGGGAGGAGGAGATGACAAATGGAGCTAAAAAGCTCTCAAACTCTAATTGACACTTAAAGGAGTAAAAGCCCTAACCTAATTTGACGAGAGGGTGAGAGAATATACCTGGCGAGCAAGACACAGTGAGAAGGAAGAAGGGAAATCGAAGCTGAAGAAGAGGAGGTAGGCTACGAAACTTCGCATGAAGCTTCGTGGGACAACGGGGAAGCAAAGCCCTCTGCCAATTTCTGCGGTAGAGCAGCGGACAATGAAGAATGAGAAGCTCTGAGGTGCTTCAATGGAGGTGGCCGGCAATAAAAGAAGATTCTTGGCCTAATTGAGCACACCCAATGCACGAGAATGCACTTGGGTTTATAAAGAACACGATGGCAGATCCAATTGAGTTAAAATAGGCATGCAAGAGCATGATTTTAGCAGGATTAAACCATCACATTTGTGTCCAAATTAGTGGTTGTTCTTGTCAAGAAAAATGCCCATAAAGAACTTGTCGAGCTTGCCATGATCTGGAGAGCAATCCCACCAAGTTTGGTGGGATTTGGCTGCGAGAATCACGACAGACTGTTGCAAAAATCGAGCTCCACACAAGGGAGCTTGGGCTGCGTTCTGAGGAAGAAGACGACTGACATCATGCTAACGTCAGTCAAGGACCAGAACAAACAAAATTTGGACTAAAATGAAAGGAATTCAAAAGTTAACGATCGTTATGCAAAGTAGGTCAAGATGTAGTCCAGATAGTCTCAACTTTTTAAGATAACCTAATTTAAACCTAACGAATCTAATGGTGACTTTAATTTTGGGTTTGGATGCAGTTTGGTTGGTCAATTTGCATTTTAACCTAAAATGTAATAAATATTATTCTTGGTTTCAGTTTTAAGTCAATTTGGGTCCTTTTTGTAAAATTGATTATTCTAAACCTTAGGAAATATTTTTCAATCATTTTTAGAATATTTAAATTATATTTATTTCCATCAAAACCTTTTAAATTTAAGGGAGGCTAAAACTAAGGTTTTTAAATATGAATTAGCTTTCATTTTTTAGATAAACCCTAAATCTATCAATACAAGCCCACTTATTTGAACTTTAAGATTATTTGACTTTCAATTGATTGTAGGTTCATCCCTTGGTTAATCTGCACTTGTATTAGTTTGTTAAAACAGTAGAATTAACTCTTTTCAAAGCAATTCCTCTTTATTCAACCAAGATTGAATTATACCCTTTTATATATCAATTATGTGAAATTAGCCTTGGAAATTAGTCAAATTGTGTTAAATAAAGAGAATGATGGTGTTACCATCATCCTTAAATAAGAAAAGTTCTTAAATCCTTGGTTCTTGCTATTTAAGCGTCCATCCCATATACTAGATGCCCATAGTTGCTTCTAGATGTTTGTAAGGCTTCTCGCATGTCCAATATAGGTTTCAACTTACCCCAAATCTCCTCCGTCAAAGCTAATCACATTTCTTAACTTTTGAGAAATTCGATCCTTAAGGCCATAATGATCATTAGATGTCCAATACCCTTTCCAGACATCCAATAGACATCTGATCCTTAGAACCATGTACCCTGCAAATGAACCAACACATCAAAAAGTATTCCAAGGACTCTTTCCCTCATTTGCAGACATCTAATCTTGATTCCTGGCATCTAATAAGACTACTTCAGACGTCTAATCCTTTGTTATAAGAACCCTACATAAGATCCAAACAAAATCAGAAACCATGTCTCACAGTTTCAGACATCCAAAATTAACTCCTAGGCGTCTGACCTTCTCATATTAGACGTCTAATAATTGTTTCAAACATCTAATTCTATTGTCATAAGATTTCTTGTTCTACATTTAAAGAGATCTCAACCAAATCTTCCTGGATTTGTTTCCAACAGCTAGGAAACCTTGATTAAGCCTTCTTGAACGTCCCTTTGGCCTTTATAAATATATATGAACACCCCTTTGCCATATGCATAATTGGAGATCAAAAATACTAATTTCTACACAAATTCTCCCCAAGTATTAATGCTCAAAGCTATCTTCAGCTTTAGCCACCTCTTAAAAGTTCATCCCTTGTTAATCACTCCATTTCATCTCAACTTTCAGGGTGTACTTTCTGCCTATAGCAACTTAGCATAATTCCTATACTATTGGGAGCTTTATAGCTTGTGCTTGTATCTTCTTTTGTTCGTAGTTGTTGTAATAGGGTGTCCAGCCTATCGGATCCCCTTCTCTTCCTAATGGAATGGTAAAAACTCCAGCTCAGGATTGGAGGTGGGATTGTACATGAGGGACACCACCCTCGTTCAAAATGCTGTGGATGGTGATTAGTCGATCACGTGGCGATTAGGAAATCGTAAGTTGGGCTGACTTAGGAAGTGATTTTTTTGTTGTTGAGGTTTCTACCTAAAAATTTATGTCTTTGTGTGGTAGTGCTTTCATCTTGCTTTATTTGCTCTATTTATCTACATTTACACTATTCACACACGAGTGTACTTTCAGTTAGTAGTCACTTACGATGGTGTACCAATAACACAATAATAAGGCATAGGGTATCATGTAAGACTCTGATAAAAAACAGCATATTAATAGGATGAACAGTAGAAGCCTACAGTGGTGCCATTAGCACCTATGATGGTATCATAAGCATTTTTGTTGCACATTGTTATATGCTTGAAATATATTACACTTCAATATTTTAAACATATAAAAGCAATAATGATGCTAACAATACTAACAATATCTTGCCAACCTTGTTGAAAGTAATGCTAGTAGTCACATACGATGGTGCCTTCTTTATAGAGACTAAATTTGATAATAATGTACGTAGTCATCTTGGTATTATTATCATGGGAAATAAAAGATAAGGCATTTCAATCAACAAGTGCCACCAGTATCTATCATGACGAATTTGAAGTGCTTAAAAATTATTTATCTTCTCCATAGCACCCTTACTCTCCACCAAAACTCAAATTTAAACCTAGGCAATGAGTCAATCACAAAGTAAAAACAAAAGTGGTAAAGGACAAAAAGTTAGCCTACATGGGTCTCTCTTGACTATAAAAGGAAAGAACACTTTTATCTTTTAGAAAAGAAAGGCAGCCAAGACAAAAAAGGTACTTGGCATCCATTCAACAAAAAAGCGAGGCAACTATTGGAATTCTTTAAACCCTTGGAGGCTTAACTGTAATTAACCCACTTCTAACTTAGAATGGACCTGAACTGTAACTTGTCTCATCTGGACTTCACACTAAATGGGTACCGATACTGGTAGACCGGTATCGGTATCACATGTATTGAGTATCAGTATTAGTAAACCAGTACCGATATCCTTAAGTCACAGGCAAGAGTTCTGTATTCAAATGAGTACCGATACTGATGCCAAGTACCGGTACCCATTCGTTACTATTCAGAACTCATGTTCAGATGAGTACTTCTCCAATACCTACAGTGTACCATGACGTGCTACGGACGCGATTGTTTAAAAGGGTCGTTGTAGTTTGCATTCGCAACGTCAGTTTTAAATGAAGAAACAGACGTGAGTCCAAGTATCGAACACAGGGAGGCGTGAAAATCAGATTTTTTTTTGCCACTTAGTGTCACGGAAGTGGCGGGTTTTCGCTTGCAAGAAAATGCGAGAGAAAAGCGAGTGAGAAAGGAGAGAAAGAGTAGGGTTAGAGTCTGTTAAGTCATGGCATTTACTTCGATCAAGATGGAAAACAACATGAATACTATATTTAACATGCAACTCGAGTTTTACAAATACAACAATAGCTAAATGCTTAAACAAAAGTAAAGTAAAGCTAGAGTAAAGGGAGAGAAAGAGAGAGGGGGGAGGCGGCGAGGTGACCACGGCGGTGGAGGGGGGGCTTCATCAGCAACTCGTAGACACCGTTGACTAAAGGGAATCTAGGAGGGAGGTATAACACTTGCAAAGGTATTCAATGCCTCCCATGGGTGGTTGGAAGGGGTTTAAATAGGAAGAAGGGCATTCCAAATAAAGAAGGGGTTTTAGCGACGTCTGGGATATCGCTAAAACCCTTCCCAAAACGTCGGTGTAAACCCCTGCCCACCGGTCGCACGTGCACGCCATTCTTTTTCTCCTTTGCGATCCGTGTGTGACCGCTAAGGACCGCTCGATCCCCGATCAACGGTCCATATCGCACGTGCCCGCGCACTCAGATCGCACCTCAAGCACGCGTGAGATCGGGCGTCGACGACCGACGTAGGTGCACGTGTGGAGCATTGACGCTTGAGGAGGTGCCGCGTAGCGCTATCGAGACCGCTCAATGGCAATCGAGCGGTCGAATTTGGACACGTGGGCGAATTTGGCGGATAAGCTGCAGCAGGTGGCTCGAACCCATGCCTTCTGCACATGAGGAAGAGGCGCGACCATTGCACTGTCTCCGCAGATGGTCGCGCTTCCTCGTCAATCGTGGATAGCTCCTGTGTGATAAGGTGATGCTGCGCTGCGAGCGGGGGCATGTCTGATGCTGCACGTGGCCACCTTGTGGTTGTTGATCATCAAATCAACGGTCAGAACTTCTTGGGTCATTTGTGGGAGCTCCGGATGTCAGATTTGGCCGATTTCGAGTCCGTTGGACTCCATTCGTCGCTCTGAATCCATCCGTGCGGTCGGCTTGCTCATCTGAGGCCTATTTTGACATCAACTTACGCAAACGAACATTAATATTGGTTTATAAGCAATCTTAACATGAGATGTATGCAATGCTCCCATGTCCCTTTCATGATGTGCTATTTATGCATATTATCTTTAGGACCGACCCCGTTTGGCAGAATTATCATCGTAAAATGTAGTGTTATCATACCCCCATGCTTACTCTTTACTAGTCCCTAGCAAGGTTCATGCTAGTCATTATTCTCAATCAGAATTCAGGAAGTGATTACTTAGACATTTTGATACTTGTCAACAGGAGGAAATATACTAAGATCCTAATCTACAGAGACTAAACAGCACCCAGGTGTCTGCCAAAATATGAATTTCCTGAATCCTTGCTTTAAGGCATATATATATTTTTCTTTTTCATCCTTTCTCATGTTAGATTTTTGAAGTTGAGAGTGTGTTGGTAACTTTTTATGGCTACCCAACCCACCCAAAACTCGAAGAAGACTTTAAGTGCTAAGCATCTTGGTGTGAAGATAGTGATAAACTCACTCAACGGTAATTCAAACAGACTTCGGGTTTCTATGCCCCTAGGTGACCGGAAAAGGAAGTGTTTTGCGTAAAGGTGTATCTGTCCGATCGGTAGCTTTCTCCCTACTTTTATTTTACTTGGGGTCAACACAAGGATTTTTCTAGTGTATATCTCTCCGGATTGCTCTACTTCCCCACTTCTTCCTTAAGTGTTCTGGGTCTTTTGTGCATTTAATGAGCTGGGTTCTAGACAACCAACCAATGGGCTATTACCGACGATCACTTGCCAGCCATACTCGTGCGGTGAAGTGTAGCTCATTTTGTTCTTTTTCTTCTTTTCTATTTTTTTTCTTTTTCTTTTGTTGCATAGTAGGTGGCTTCCCTGATCTCAAATTTACCTAGAGGAAATAAAAAGAAAGTGATTCTGTGGCTAGGCACTAGACAACTGGCCAATTGGCTGTTACTCACAACAACTTGCCAGCCATACCACCCTAGAAGGTTCATTAGCTACCCAATTTCTATCAGAATGTCCGAGTGAGTCAATGCAAAAATGTGTGCAGATGCTTAGACTAAAAGTCCCTCTGAGTCAGAGGGCGAGTTGATAAGTTGTATACTTATCACCTTATTTTATTGGTGGATTAAGGTTGCAAGGATTAAAGCTAAATCCATATTTTAACGGACACCCGACTGATTAAGCTTGAAGGCCTGAAAAGTCTAAGTGTTCAGATTCTTTTCGTATTATTTTCCACTATTGATAAGTTCCTAATGACTAAGTTTTTCTTCCTAAATTCATTTTCTTTTATTTTATTCAAACTGATTAAATGAATTCAGAATCACGCAAATTACCTCCCCCCCATGCTTAAGTTGGACAATGTCCTCATTGACAAATATATGGATGCAACAGGGGTTCAGAAAGATATTACCAGAGTGAAGTAAAATACCTGATCAATCTGAATTTTCTGGGTTGCCTGCCAAGAAGCACTGAGTTTAATGCCTCCAGCTGGACGGTGCTTCGTGTCAACCCTCAATGAGGGTGACAACCTCCTTTAGGGGAACATAGGCGAGGGAGTGTTTCAATCTCTGACCATTGACTGTGAAAGTATACCCAGTGTTCGGATCTGCGATTTCAACCGCCCCATTGGAGTAGGGCTTGACTACCCTAAATGGTCCTGTCCACTTGGACCTGAGCTTCCCGAGAAAGAGTTTGAGTCAGGCGTCAAAAAGCCAGACTTGCTAGTTAGGCTCGAAGGTCCTTCTATGGATGAGTTGGTCATGAACGGCTTTCATTTTCTCCTTGTAAAGCTGACTATTTTCAAAGGCATCCCAACGAATCTCCTCGAGCTCGGAGAGTTGGAGCGTTCTCTACGCACTGACTAACTGGGAATCCATTTTACATTGTTTAACGGCCCAGTAAGCCCGGTGTTCCAATTCGACAGGAAGGTGGCAGACTTTGCCAAAGACCAAGCGATAAGGTGACATGCCTATCGGGGTCTTGAAAGCGGTCTGGTATGCCCACAGGGCATCATCCAGTCGTGCGGACCAGTCCTTCCTGTCAGGCCTCACGGTCTTCTGTAGAATGTTCTTGATCTACCTGTTTGAGACCTCGGTCTACCCATTCGTTTGCGAATGATACGAGGTGGCAATGCGGTGGGTAACCCTGTATTTTCTGAGTAGGGCACGGAATTAGGTGTGGATAAAATGACTTCCACCATTACTGATCATGGCCTTCGATATTCCAAACCAAGAAAATATGTTCTGCTTAACAAGGTCCATGACAACCTTATGATCGCATCAGCGGGTGGCAACGGCTTCAATCCATTTGGAGAAATAGTCTACAGAGACTAAGATGTACTCAAAGCCGTTGGATGGTGGAAAGGGGCCCATAAAATTAATACCCCAAACGTCGAAGATCTCGATGATTAGAATGGGCTAGAGGGGCATCATGTCTTTTCTGGTCATGCTCCCCAGAGTCTGGCAGTGAGATCAAGTCCTAGCAAAGCTGTGTGCATCCTTAATAAGAAAGGCCAGTAAAATCCAGACAGCAGAACCTTTGCAGCCGTTTTCTTTCCTAAGAAGTGGTCACCACAAGCTTGGTCATGACAAAAGGATAGCACACTCTGAACTTCATCCTCCGGGATACACCTCCTGATGATCTGGTCAGTACAGACGCAAAACAGCATGGGATCATCCTAGAAATAGTGCTTGGCTTCAGCCAAGAACTTATCCCATTGCTGTCTAGACCAGCTATGCGAGGTTTGTCCTACAACCAGGTAGTTGACATAGTCGGCAAACCAAGGTAGTTTCTTGTCTTGCACAACCAGAATTTGCTCATCGGGAAAGCTGTCAGATAAGGGCAAGGAAGGCCCAATGTGGTCTGGGTGGAGTCTGGATAGGTGATCAGCCACAACATTCTTTGACCCGGCTTTGTCACGAATTTCCAGGTCAAATTCCTGCAAGAGCAGGATCCATCTGATGAGCCTGGGTTTTGCATGCTTTTTAGACAACAAATGCCGAATGGTCGAGTGGTCCGTATAGATGGTCACATGGGATCTCATAAGGTAAGATCGGAACTTTTCGAGTCCAAAAACTACGGCGAGAAATTCTTTTTCTGTGACTGTATAATTTCGTTGGGCCTCGTCCAACGTCTTGCTCGCGTAGTAGATCACCACGAGTTTCTTGTCTTGTCTCTGTCCCAAGACTGCGCCTATGGCAAAGTCTGATGCATCACACATGATCTCAAAATCCTGGAACCAGTCCGGGTGCTGAAGTACAGGTGTGGTGGAGACTAAGCCCCTAAGGTTGTGGTAAGCCTGGATGCAATCAGAGGTCATGTGGAATAAGGCGTCATTGGCCAAAAGGTCAATCAAGGGTTTGGAGAGCTTGGAGAAGTCTTTGGTGAACCTTTGGTAGAAGCCAACGTGTCCAAGGAACGAGCGGATTTGCCGAACCGAGCTAGGTGGGAGAGGTTTGGAAATCAAATCAACTTTAGCTCGATCTACCTCAATGCCCCTATACGATATGATGTGACTGAGGACTATTCCTTCTTGAACCATGAAATGGCTCTTTTCCCAGCTTAACACCAAATTAACCTCGATACATCGTTTCAGGATTTTCTCCAAGTTGCTCAAACAGTGGTCGAATGAATTCCCAAACACTGAGAAATCATCCATAAAGACCTTCAGGTATTCACCCACCATCTTTGAAAAGATGCCAAAAATGCAACGCTGAAAGGTAGCAGGTGCGTTGCATAACCCGAACGGCATACGACGGAATGCAAACGTGCAATACGGGTGAGTGTGGTCTTCTCTTGATCTTCAGGAGCAATTGCAACTTGGTTATATCCTGAGTATCCATCCAGGAAGCAAAAATACATCTGCCCTGCCAATCGCTCAAGAATCTGGTCTATGAATGGCAGGGGGAAATGATCTTTCTTGGTTGCCTCATTGAGCTGCCTGTAATCAATACACACCCGCCATGCGGTGGTGGTACAAGTGGGGATGGATTCACCACGCTCATTGGTGACAACGGTAAGTTGGCGTTGATAACTAGAGTAACTCCATGCCAGCCTCTTCAGCAGCAGCCAGCTCCAATTTCAGCTCCAGACTTCTCCTCCTCAGCTCCTCTCTTTAAACCCTAGCTCCAATTCCTCCTCTACTCCTCCATTAGCTAAGCTAGCTTAGCTTAGATTAGCTATGCTTCAACTTCTTTGGCTTGTACCACCCAAAAACCCTACCTAACAACTCCACCTACTAGCTCCACCTAAGCTCCACCTACGTGGTGCCAACCTAGCCTACCCACCACCTCCAAAAGACACCTAAAAGTGGCGCCAAAATAACCCTAACTACCCCCTTATTGGTGCCACTTTTCCCTCCAAAAATCCCCTTCATCTCCACCACACATTTCCCCTTAAACCCATCTCCACCCTCCACATACCCCCTCCTTCTAGAACCTTTCTTGGCGCCACCTAAGACCCCCTTCTAGAAGCTATTTTGGTGCCAACTTCAAGGGGTGTCACCACCCATAACCACCCCCTAGGAGTCCCTTCGGTTGGCACCAAATGCCCTTGGCCATAGGATCCCCAACCACCTCCATCCTTCCATCTTAGCCCTCCATTTCAAGAGGCATCTTAACCCCCATCCTACCCTATAAAAAGAACACTACCCACCACCATTCAAGGCATCCTTGGCTAGCAATTTCACCCTCATATTCTACCTAGAAGCCCATGCCCAAGAGAGAAGAAGAAGAAGAAGATTAAGGGGATATTCTGTCCCCTTGGTGCCTTCCCCTCTTCCCTTCTCTCTTGTGCCCACGCCAGCCAAAGGAGAAGCCAGGCAAGGAAGATCTTTAGACGAGATCTTGAAGGTGATCCACGCCACCTTGGAGGAGCTTTTGAGGGTGGTGCACTGTTGAACGTTGCGAGTTGCTACGCTAACGTGTTCAGTTTTGAAAACCTGTCGACGTAGTATGAAGGCGAAGAACTAGTGTTCAACAAATAAAATTTATACCGAAATGGAAATTCCGGGTCGAACACAGGGAGGTGGACGTTTGATTTAAAAATAACGCGTTTGTTTTTATTTGTCACGAAGAAATTCAATTGATTAAAACTATCTAACTATTTACAATAAATAGAAGAGAGAGAGAGTAAGAGAGAGAGAGAATATTACAAACAGAAATCAAAACGAGATGTAGAATGAACATGGAATTCATCATTAAGGAGATTGTTTGTTTCACTAAACATTACAACTAAAAAGCAGAAAATAATTATACTAGAAAGCAGTAAATCTACTCTAGAAAGCATTAAAAGAATGGAGAGAGAAATATCCTCCTCTACGATCGCTTGGAGGACGAGCCGAACTACTCTAGAAAGCAGTAAATCTATTCTAGAAAGCAGTAAAAAGAACGGGGAGAGAGATATCCTCCTCGACGGTCGCTTGGAGGACTAGCCGGACGGCACGATGCCTGGACGAAGGAGGACGAAGCAGAAGAATGGGAACGAGGCAGCACGTCGTCATCGTCGCGGGATCCGCTTCCGAAAGGGGGACGAAAATTTGAATTTATCACGCGAGAAGCATCTCGAGTGTGGGACAAGCTTCTCTTGAGCTTTGGAGAGGGAGAGAAGAGAAGAAAGGGATGATAAATTCGTGTGGAGGGGGTCTCCTTTTATAGTTGTAAGGAGTGAGGGCAATTTGGTCATTGCAACTCTTAAAACATTAATTCAGGACCTTTAGTGACGGATAAAACCATTGCTAAAGGTCTGAATGTGGGCGTAGTGGGTGGCATGCGCGCGCCCGCTCGCTTGCCCGCGCGCACAACGCTTGCACACGTTCAGCCAACCTCGCGATCGGACGGCTTAGATCGCACCTTTGCCCACCTCCTCAACGCGCGGCCGATCGCGTGCGATGGCGCGTTACCGCCGCGCGTGCAATAGCGCGTGGGCGCTATCAGGCACCCGCGACCGTTCAATCGCGATCCAACACTCGCCCGCGCCCCTCGCCCGCTCACTGTGAATCGATCCCGTGCCAGCGCCTCGCGATAAGGTGCTGAACCGCTGCGCTACGCCGTCCAGATGGTCGCGCGGACGTTTTCAAGCGCGCACATCCACAGCCGTTGGATCAAGATCCAACAGCCCAGATCGCGTGCTAGATCTTCTTTCGAGAGGCAACGGCGGTCTTGAGGGCCAATTGGAGGGCTGAGATGGCGCCACGTGCCGCCATCTTGGTCGTCCATCTTCTGGATGATGTAGATGGTGCCACGGTTGTCGGATTGAGTCGATTTTCACGTCGTTAGGCTGCGATCGTCGATCCGAATCCATCCGTGAGATCGGATTTATTTTTTGAAGTGTGGATTCACACCATATTGGCCCTTGATCTTCTAGGGTCCCCCAGTCTCTATCTGATGCTACAGATGCCTGATTAGGGCGATCTTGGAGTCGTTGAACTCCAATTGTCGCCCTGATCACATCTATACGATTGGATCTTCGATCCGATGCCCCGATAAAAAGTTTGCCCTTTCCAAGCACATAAAAGGAGATAATTAACCTCCATTTTATTCAAACTACTCTAAATGCAAGATGATGCATGTTATGCAATATTTATAGCATGCAATGCAATCATATGCTTAAAAACATGCATAAATAGACATCTTAAGTAGTGTAAACGTGTTTACATCATACCCCCATGCCTATCTTTTGCTAGTCCCTAGCATAAATAATATGTTATTTATAAAAGAATCAGGTTGGATTATTTGAGCATGAGTTATTTTCAATCATTAAGAAAATGTCTACCTAGGATCTGAACCTTCAAAGATACAATAGTGCCTGAGTAACTGCCAAAATGCAAATCGCCTCAAGCCCTCGCCTTATTCAAAGAAAATTTTCTTTTTCTCTTTTTCCTCTTTTCTAATTTTTTTGGATTTTCAAGTTTTAGGGTTTAAGAGTGACTTTCTACGGCCATTCAACTCACCCAAGATTTGATGAGAACCCTAAGTTCTAAGCATCTTATTGTGAATGTGATAGACTCGTTGACCGGCAGTTAAAACGGACTTCGGATTTCTACGCCTCTAGGCGACCTCAAAAAGAATTCTGCCTAAAGGTGTATCGTTATAACCGATAGCTTTCTCCCTACTTTTATTTTTTTACGGGGTCAACATAAGGGTGAATCCAGTGTATATCTCCCCGGTTTATTCCACTTCTCCGCTTCTTCCGAAGTGTTTTGGGATTTTTTTAGTGCATTTATTGAGCTGGGTTCTGGACAACCGGTCGATGAGCTGTTACCACCGACAACTTACCAGCCATACTCGTGCGGTGAAGTGTGGCTTATTTCTTTTTCTTCTTTTCTTTTCTCCTTTTCTGTTTGATTTTTTTTTTTTAAGTAGGTGGCTTCCCTGGTCTAAGATTTACCTAAAGGCAGGAAAAAGAGAAAGGACCAGTGACTGGGCTCTGGCCAACCTACCTATGGGCTGTTACCCACGATAACCTGCTAGCCATATCACCCTAAAAGGTTCATTAGCTACCCAATTTCCGTTAGAATCGCCGAACGAGTCAGTGACAAGATAGTGTGTATATGCTTAAAACTCAAAATTCCCTCAAATCAGAGGGCAGGTTGATAAGTCGTGTACTTATCACCCAGACTTATTTACTCAATTACGATAGAATTAAGATGGCGAGGACTCGAAAGACAAATCCACATTTTAGTCGATACAAGGGCTGCCTAAGTCCAAAGACCTAAAGGGTCTTTATGTTCAACTCATAATGTAGTATTTCCTAAGATTGAAAATTTTCTTAAACCCAAGTTCTCTTTCCTAGTTCCAAAATTTTTTTTAATAAAAGAAAATAAAACAAATCTACGGAGCTGACGAATAAATTCAGAGATGATTATCCACCCCCCTCATGCCTATTTAATGCAATTCCTCATTGTATTAAAAAGACATAAAACAGAGTGGAATAGCGTAGAAAGCACCTGAATTGCATGAATGTCAGGTCCGCTCCGAGATGAAAACTAAAAAAAACTATATAAATGCTGAATTTAGTGCATTCAGCTAGGCACACTATACAAAGAGGAGAAATGAAGAATTCACAGGTGTAGGTCAGAATCAGAATAAACAGAAGCAACCTCTGACCTGTCAGCAGAGGTCCATAGATATGGACCAGATTGTGGTGCAAACCCATACCCCATAATTGAGAATATCTTAGGTTTTGGATAAAAATTACCCAAAACCTAAAATCAGTATGCAAGCGGGGTCGGGCCTGCGATTTAAGAGGATGCAACCCAAGACCAAAAAGTCGGGTTACAGAGAATTCAAGCTCAAAAGGATAATTGTTGAATGTGTGCTTGGGTTTGACATCCTCAAAATAAATGTCGTAAGGGTCCCTATTTGATGGTTTCAGCCTAATAGGAACCCTTCGACTCAATCTTCTACTTCCTCCAAAGTTAGCTTCCCAAATCAGAACTTCCCAGCTCCTATCCTCCTCAATCAGAATGTTAAATTCCGAGACCTCTTGCATGTTAATCACCCCGTCTGAAATCTCCAAGTCTAAATGATGTGGCTGAATCAAAATTGACTTGGGTCTAATTATCTCAGAAATAGAATCATCAATAAGCTCAACGGGGTGTAACAGACAATCAGGGCATTAAATTGAATCCTCCAGAAAATATGATTCTGGATCCGTAATGTGTGCCCTAATAAGATCAGTTTCCTCAGTTCTTGGGCTATCAAATGATTTTTCAAATTCCTCTGGCCCAATCGTCTCACAAAAATCGTGTTCGGTAAACTCGTGTGAGACTTTGCAAATCGAATCTTCACCATCAGAATCAAGATCCGTATTAATGTATATCTCAAAATCATCTATCACTTTATGTTCCTAGGAGACATACGTTTCCTCATACCCCAGCTTAGGGATCTCAGGTGAAGAAATCAGATCTTCCTTAATTGGTTGCTCTAATTCAATCTGGTCAGCCTCATAACACATGTCCCCCCCAACAGGTGCCTGAGCGGGTTCTGAAATTGGCTCTCCTGAAGAGGGTTCATCCTGTGAATCATCCCACGATTGAATAAAAGCAACCACAAATCTCATCCTCAATTTCGCTAACTTCCCAAGTAGAAACTCACCCAGGTTCTTATCCTTAACATCCTGGAGCCAATCCAACATATACATATTCAAATCATCAATGGGGCTCCAATCTCTCAATGCAAGGTATTGGCTGAACTTCTAAAGATTGTATGGTATTCCTCAAGTTAGCCAAAACCTTATCTTGAACATGGTTAACCTGAACCAAATGAGTTGGTTCAGGGTTTGGCGGGTTTAGGGCCTGATGAGAACCTCGTCACAAACCCTAAACTAGCACCATTTAACCCTGATTTGCAAGAAAAAGCTCCTACATAACCTTAGAAAGGCTTGGCTCAGAGAGATTCTGAGTTTGCAAAGAAAACATAAACTAAGGGGTAAAAAGGTAATTTCACCAATCCAATCTGAAAATAGGGTAACTCAGGGTCCAAACATAGGTCAAAACAACCTAATAAGAAGAAAAGTGGGATGAAATGACTCAACAAGGGCTACAGCAACTCCGAAGAATTAAATGACATCCTGTAACCCTAAAAATAAACCCACTTAAATACACGAGGTTTGAGGCAGAGAAAAAATCAAATAAATCCTCTAAAATTCATAGAAAAATAATCTCTAGAGTTTAGAACCTTCAATTTGGCCTTAGAAACCTATTTTGACCTACATTGAGAACCATGCCCAATTAACAACTTAATTTGGGTTTTTGCGTAAATTGACCGGTCAAACAAGGTTTAATCTAGAAATAAAATTCACCATCAGAATCCTTAGGTCCTAATTAGTCATGTATAAAAACTTGAGCCTAAGAAGAAACTTTCTTTACCAACTTTACACTTTGGTCCTCATATATTTACTTTTTGGCCCTCAACTTTTGAACCCTCACATTTTGGCCCCTAACTCTCCTTCGTTCTTTGCGTTCAGGTCCCTCCTGCAAAACCTGACCAGCACCATGCTCCGACGACCTTGCGCGAAGCATGGCGCTGCGCAGGGTGAGGGGGAGGACCTGCCAGGTCAAATGGGGGAGCCCTGCGTCGTCAGCCAGCGCAGGAGCACCCACCTAAGTGCTGCGACCACCCATACCGCCCGTGCAAATGCACGGACGGTATGGGTATCCTTCCTCTGGCGTCCTTCGGCGAGGGAGACACGTCAACTCCCTCCGCCCTCCTCTCTGGTTCTGCCCCTATAAATACCCCCGTCGCTCCGCCGTTCTTCCGAGCTCGGATCTGATGGAGATACCCCCTCACTTCCTCTCTTCCCACTCCGACAGACGCCCCCTTGCTCCGGCGGTTTCTCCTCCTCCTCCTCTTCTCTCTGCCGCAATACCAGCAGCAGAGACTTCTTTCTGATTCTCCTCCACGTCGCGCAATACCGGCGCGCGCTGCCTCTGCCCCGTTGTCGCCGCCGTCCTCCCCCACTGGGCATTTCTTCTCCAGCTCCAGTAGGTACGAGTCGGCAGCCTCTTCGTCCCCTTCGTCACTTTAGCTAGATTAGAATTAGTCTACTCTATCCTCTCTCTCTTTTCCCCCTGCTATTTTTATCTAATTACCCCTCGACCGCGCCTAATCACCCTCACCTTCTCCACCTCCGGCCACACTCCGGCGACCCGCTCCCATCACTCCAGCAACCCACACGGCTCGCCGACCACCGCAGAACCTTCGCCTCCTTACCCTGATCATCCTCCGCCCTTCCACTTCCCCAAAATCGCCCTCTGCAACTCCACCGAACACACCCATTTCCCAACCCGCAGTTTGACCTAGGGCGGCCCTTAGGCTCCGCCCCGCCACCTGCAGACCCTCCGACCACCTTCGCCGTGCCACAACGAAGGTCCTCCGCATATCTGATTAGGCCGAGAGGCCGTGCTGTTGTGGACAGGTGTTGCGCCCGCCATCGCCAATGCTGAGCAGCGAAGCTCCTTCGACCTGCTGCTCCAGGCGCGCCACGCCCAGATCAGGCTCCCAGGCTGCGTGGGGTGTCTTCGCGAAGTGCCAGGCTGCAGTTGAGGCGAAGCCCTCGCGTGAAGCCTCGACTGCCCGCTGCTTCCTCCGCGCGGGCGCCCAAATTGGGGTGGGACATTTAGTCCCACCTCGGAAACCCACTGAGGCGAACGGGCACTTAAAGGCAAAAAGTGCCTTAAGCTGTTCGCCTCAGATCACGGGGTGAGGTCCCCTTCACCCGCCCGATTCCCCGGCCTCGTCCGCGCTCACGCCCCGCGGACCTGGCCCGACCCGATTAGCCCGACCTGCACTCCTCGCCCACCACCGCACGCCGGTGGGCCTGGACCCGGGCGCGACCTGCGTACCCGACTATCCGGCAGCTCTGGGAGAGCTATCCCATGAGTGAACTCTGAGAGAGAGAGACGCGGGGGAGGGTAGAGTAGGTTTTGCCCTCTGATCGAACTTTGAGTGTGGAGGCACAGGTGAAGAAGAAGAAGAGAACACAGGAAGGAGAAGAAGAAAGCTGAGGAAGACACTGTAGCAGCAGCAGTTTAAGTCGTCTGATTGGAAAATCAGACGACGTCCTGAAGGCAAAAGAAGAAGAAGGACAGAAGGACTGAAGAAGAAGAAGAAGAAAAGAAGAAAGAAGGAGAGACGACGTCCTGAAAACAGAAGGCAGAAGAGAAGACCACAAGGAGATAGACAAAGAAGAAGAAGAGCACGAGAGGAAGATCTGAAGAACAGAAGAAGAGAAAACAAGGAAGAACAGAAGGCAGAAAAGAAGAGCACGAGAGGAAGATCTGAAGAGCAGAAGAGAAAGAAGAACGCACTTGGCCGAGAAAAGAAAGAGCGTAAGAAGAGGAAGCAGACAGCAAGAAAAGAGAAGGAAAAAGAAGAAGAAGAAGGCCAAGAAAGAAGGACTGCGAGAAGAAGAAAGAAGAAGAAAAAAAAGAGAAGAGAAAAGAAGACAGACGAGAAAGAAGAAGGAGAAGCCAACAAATTCTCTCTCTCTCTCTTTATTTTTGTCATAAGAAGAAACACTGTACTTCTAGAATACGACTTGCTCCCTGAGTTCGACCTCGGGAACTCTTTTATTTCCGAGTAATAAATTTTTAATTGTAACGGCAACTGTAGAGCCGTCTTATCCTATACTACAATGACTCTACTATAAGAGACGCATCGCGGTTGTCCCCGTTAACAGGGCCAATGCAGGGGAATTAACGAATTGAGATTAGTTATACCCTTCCTGATAATAGGTCATTTCAGATTGTTCAAAAGGTGGTGATGACCTAAAGGCAGTGTAATCAAAGGATGGGTAAGGATCGGTGTATCCTTCTTGATTGTAGATCGTATTAGGTTGTTCATGAAAGGATGACGATCTATAATCAATGTGGCTCCGAGAAGGATAAAAATCACAGTCAAAATGTTCAAGGTTAGACCCTAAACACGGAGGTCCGGAACTGTATCCCCATTCCGAGTTATCCCAACTAACTGATGGTTGATTACAGTACGAGTCAGGATAACCGTCATGTTGAGGATAATTCAAAACAGGAGGGAAAGAGCGGGAATGCGTGTAATATGTGAAGGATTCATGAGAAATGGGAGGAGGAAAGGCGCCCTGCAATACAAACAATTAAATCTGTCCTTAAGTGGGTTAGCCTATAGACCTACAGACACCCAAAACCCGTCTTGAGATAAAGAAATGATTTGATCTACTTCTGTCTGTTCAATCCAACTAGTTAGAAGGAGGGACAGGGGAGAAGGTTCTTCCTTCGGCGTGCGCCTTCGGTACCTAGTGTACCCCCCAGCCGCAATCGTTTAATTCTGCTCCCCTAGCTAGACATCAGATTGAACAGGAGAAACAGACTAATCAAAAATAATCTCGTTCTGGGCTCTAAAGAGCGAGTCGAATCCTTAAGGCCAACGTCTACACTGTTTTATTTAGGGCTAAGTTTGAATATGCTTTGGAATGTGATGGGCCCTTTAAATGAGTTGTGCCATTAATGATTGATTGATTTGTGTGTGCGTGTACAATCAGTGGTTTTCAAGTAAGATTATTTTTTATGCGATGAATTTTAGGGTTCAAATCTTACTTAGTAGCTTTTAGGATTCAACTCTAGCTTTTCTCAAACAAGTTTTGTTGGCACACCAAGTTTTGAAAGCACAGGTGAAAATGTTTTCCTTTAAAGCATAAAAAGAATGTGGAGTGCCTGGTAAAACCCTAATAGTTGAACCAAAGTGGCAGCTAGTTGATTTTAATTGAAGTGGTGCGGCCCAATCAACTCAAAAAATTGGCCTATTGCACCACTTAATTAGGCACACAAAGATGGTAAACCTAGAATGATTTCTACTATTTTATGTGTTGCTTTATGTGTACCGGTTCCACATATCAGAACCCGGTTGAGTAGAAACAAATCAATTCGGTTAAGTGCCTTGAATGTGGGTGTACGTTGTGTATTTGTTGAAAATAGCCCCACAAGATTATCCTTTTATTATTTTTTTTTATTATTTTTTATAAATGAGTGTGGAATGAATGTGAGTGAAAATCCAAACAACCAAACTATTCCTACGATTTATGCAAACACCTAGGTTAATCAGAATTTGGATTTAATGTGGCGAATGAAATCTATGGAGGGGGAAAGAATGGGGATAACTTACAAAACCTTCCACAGCACTTTACTCCAATCGACCGCTTTTGCTCATCTCAAAAGAATACCTGCAATCACAATAAGAAATGAGAGAAATGAATAAAATGATTCGTAAGTTGTGAAAACGCGAAGAAAAAAAATCAAATAGCATCGCCTCCCCGGCAACGGTGCCAAAATGTTGGATCCCCAGCATCGGCACCAAAATGTTGAACGTTGCAAGTTGCTACGCCAAAGTGTTCGATTTTGAAAACCTGTCGTCGTAGTATGAAAGCGAAGAACTCGTGTTCAACAAATAAAATTTATACCAAAATGGAAATTTCGGGTCAAACACAGGGAGGCGGACGTTTAATTTAAAAACAACGCGTTTGTTTTTATTTGTCACGAAGAAATTCAATTGATTAAAACTATCTAACTATTTACAATAAATAGAAGAGAGAGAGAGTAAGAGAGAGAGAGAGAGAGAATATTACAAACAGAAATCAAAACGAGATGTAGAATGAACAGGGAATTCATCATTAAGGAGATTGTTTGTTTCACTAAACATTACAACTAGAAAACAGAAAATAATTATACTAGAAAGCAGTAAATCTACTCTAGAAAGCATTAAAGAATTGAAAGAGAAATATCCTCCTCGACGGTCGCTTGGAAGATGAGTCAAACTACTCTAGAAAGCAGTAAATCAATTCTAGAAAGCAGTAAAAAGAATGGAGAGAGAGATATCCTCCTCGACGGTCACTTGGAGGACGAACCGGACGGGACAACGCCTGGACGAAGGAGGATGAAGCAGGACAAAGGAGGACGAAGGAGAAGAACAGGAACGGGGCAGCACGTCGTCGTCGTCGCGGGATCCGCTTCCGAAAAGGGGACGAAAAATTGACTTTATCTCGCGAGAAGCATCCCGGGTGTGGGACAAGCTTCTCCTGAGCCTTGGAGAGGGAGAGAAGAGAAGGAAGGGATGAGAAATTCGTGTGGAGGGGGTCTCCTTTTATAGTTGCAAGAAGTGGGGGCACTTTGGTCATTACAACTCTTAAAAGATTAATTCAAGACCTTTAGTGACGGATAAAATCGTCGCGAAAGGTCTGAACGTAGGCATAGTGGGTGGCATGCGCGCGCCCCCTCGCTTGCCCGCACACGCAACACTCGTGCACGTTTAGCCATCCTCAGCCGTCCGATCGCAAGATCGAACAGCTTAGATCGCACCTTCGCCCGCCTCCTCAACGCGCGCCCGATCGCATGCGATGCCGCGTTACCGCCGGGCGAGCAATAGCACGTGGGCACCATGGGGCACTCGCGACCGTTCGATCGCGATCCGATGCTCGCCCATGCCCACTCGCCCGCTCTCTGCGAATCGATCCCGCGCCAGCGCCTCGCAATAAGGCGCTAAACCACTGCGCTATGCCATCCAGATGGTCGCGCGGACGTTTTCAAGTGCACGCATTCACAGCTGTTGGATTAAGATCCAACGGCCCAAATCGCACGCTGGATCTTCTTTGGAGAGGCAACGGCGGTCTTGAGGGTCATTTGGACGGCTGAGATGGTGCCACGTGAAGCCATCTTGGTCGTCCATCTTCTGGATGATGTAGATCGTGCCACGGTTGTCAGATTGAGTCGATTTTCACGCCGATAGGCTGCGATCGTCGATCCAAATCCATCTGTGCGGTCGGATTTGTTGTTTGAAGTACAGATTCACACCATCTTGTCCCTTGATCTTCTAGGGTTCCCCGGTCTCTATCTGATCCTACAGATGCCTTATTAGAGCGATCTTAGAGTCGTTGAACTCCAATTGTCCCCCTGATCACACCTGTACGGTTGGATCTTCGATCCAAGGCCCCGATAAAAAGTTTTCCCCGTCCAAGCACATACCTCCATTTTATTCAAACTACTCTAAATGCAAGATGATGCATGTTATGCAATATTTATAGCATGCAATGCAATCCTATACTTAAGAACATGCATAAATAGACATCTTCAGCAGTGTAAGCATGTTTACATCATGCATGCCCACCCCTTGGTGGAGAGCATTGAAGGTGGTAGCTTCCACCTTAGAGGAGCTCTCAAGGAAGGAGAAGAAGGAAGCCCTCTTTTCAAGCCAAGGAGCAGCTCGGCCTGGAGCAAGAAGACTCCCTTCTTCACCAATTTTTGCAAGAGGATTTGTGTTTCTTTCATAGCTTTTAAATTTTTTTATTTCTAGTAGAAGCATTCCTCTACTTGTCTTGGAAAAAGAACACAAATTCGAGTTAATCAATTTGCCTTCCTTCTAATTTTCTATTGCAATTGTTACTGTTGTTTTAGCACATATTCTACTTCCACTTCCTAATTACTCTAGGCCTCAACACTCCTAGAGTGAGCTTAGGTAGTGGACTTTTTAATCTCTTAAGTTTCATCTTAGCATTTTAGGTGTTAGGACTCTTTTGTCACAATTCGCACTTTACCCGTATTATTTCAAAACAAAATATATATATATATTTAAAATACCATAAATAAAGTTGAGATGTATTTTTAGCAAGAGAATTGAATTACAATTTTTGCCTCCTTGGATGACCCTAGATACTCCCTTATCTAGGATATAAATTTAAAAGCGAAAGAGGACTTACGTGTTGCAACAACACTAAATTACCTAATTAACAAACCGCGTATTTTCGCGATCACCTGGCAACGGCGCCATTTGATGAGTCAATTCTCCGCTTTCGATTAAGTTTCGTAAATGAAATAACCATCGTTTGTAGTTCTATGTAGTGGAAAAATTGACTAATCAACAATTAATATAACTACTCAATTAGGAGCAGGTCGTGTCCAAAGGGAGGCAATGATGCAATAAAATCTCAATTATTTTGTATTCGTTCAATCTCGTGAGAAATCCGTAGTGAAATCTGACATGAAATGCGACGGAAAGAAGATGCACAATAACTAGAAAATGTAAGGGTAGATGTGAAATTTTTCCTCACTGAAATATTCAATAAATATGTGATGATTTTATGCAATTTTCAATTGACATGTATTAGAGAAAAGTTGTGCACATTTTAATCTCAAAACCAGTGTCAAACAATGTTAATTACAAGAGTCACGCAATTGTAAGAGAGCTTGAGTATGAAGTTGTAATTTTACCACAATAAAATATTCATAAATCAAAATTCTTTTTCCTGGAAATGGCATAAAATGTAATAACTAATTAGAACCAAAACAGAGGATTTTACCTCTCTCCTCACAATCGGGAGGGAGGTTCAATCGAGGAGAGGTTCACACAGGAGATTGGCTGAAGTGAGGCCGTCGCTGCGGTGGCAGCCGTACGTAGAGAGGCCGTCGAAGCTAGCCTGCTGGAGGAGAAAGGTAGCGGTGGTGAAGAAGGTGCTGCTGCCGCAAGGTGCGCACGGAGGTGGCGCGCGTGTTGCAGGCTGGAGCGCGCGTACTGCTGCGCGCTGGAGGTGGCGATGAGGCACGGAACGAGTGGGCGCAGGCTCCGCAAGCGAGAGGCGCGAGTTCTGCTGGTGGGAGGCGCGGGTTCTATTGCGCGCTGGAGGTGGTCGGTGAGGGCAGTGAAGGAGCGTGCATGCATTCTAGGTGCGTGTTCTGGGCACTGCAGGTTGGAGCCCGCGTTGGGGCACACGTGCTGCAAGAAGGCGCTGAAAGTGGGTGCTGCAGCAGGTGCGCTCTGCAGGCTGCAAGGCGGGCACGCTAGAGTGGGCACACTAGAGGTGAGGCATGCTGAGGCGCTAGCGGTCTTGTGCACGTGATGCATGCACAGAGAAGAACGCGCGGTGCTGGCGGGCATGGCGCTGGAGTGGACGCTGCAGGAGGTGGGGTGGAAGTGTGTAGTCGGACGGGTGCGGGCGTGAAGGCGGTGAGGCAAAGCAAGGGCATGCACCGTGGATGCTGCAGGAGGTGCAGCGCAAGTGTGCAGCTGGAGGGGCGCGGGGGTGAAGTGAGCGGCCGGTTGCTGTTGTGTGTGGGGACGAAGCTTCAGACGTCCGGGAAATTTCCCGGATGTCTTAACTGACAGAGGAGATGTAAATGCAGTGGCTGCGACGGTGGTTATTGGTGATGACGACGAGGGTGGTGCACACTGAGGTGCTCACGGTAATGCGGACGAGCTCCAGATGGTGGTGTGGCCTATCACACCACACGCCCACGATGGTGGAGGCTCGTTGCCACGGTTGAGGCCGGCGGCGGTGGAATGGACAAGAGATGAATTCTCTGCACAGTGGTGGGTCGGGGGTGGTGGCCTACAGAGCTCGGCTGCCTCTTCCCCTTTTTGTAGCTACCTGCATGAATTTGAATGGAGAGGCGGGACCAGATCCACATTCTCCGCTAGTCCATGAATGTAGGCTTTAGTGCAGCAGCTGGAGGCGTTGCAGCGACAACCGAAGGAAATGCAGTCGTTGCTGAAAGAAGAATAAAAATAGTGATAAAATATTATGGTTATTTATATACAAACCCTCAACTTTTATGTTAACTTAAATTAATGCATGCAATGCACCTAATTGGTTAACTAATTAAATGAATGTAATTCTAAGTTAATTCTAAATGCATTTAAATATGAAAGCAATGCATGAATTATGTAATTAAATTAGAAATATGAATTAATCTATTTACATCCTAATTTATGCTTAATAAATGTTAGAATTAACTTAATGTCTAGGCACTTAAATATTTAAATAGCCCACAAATATGGGCTAATCACCCACCTTCACCGAAGCTCCATCCGGTTGGCTTCGGCCACCTCGCAACTCGCCGCCGCCACCGCTGCGAAGCCCGCAGTCTAGAGAGCCTCCTCCAAGCTTCAGGCCTCCGGCCGTTCCTTCCTCCTCGCGCACCGATGAGAGGAAGAAGATCCCCTGTTTTGCTATAGTAAAAGGCCTATTAATATTTACATTCTCTGCCATTGCCAACTTTTATGGATATTTGATTAAATCTGCATTGCAAAAAATATCCTTTAGTTGTTCAAAATTGCCATTTCAGCATGTTCTCTTGATACTATCTTAATCTGAAGGCAGATTTGGCTCGATTCTCGTCGAAACTAACTGTGAACATACGTTTTTAACCGGTGTGAGTCTAAATACGTCATTGCCTCCCTGTGGACATGACCTGCTCTTTTGCGAGTGGTTATTGTAATTATTGATTAGTCGATTTTTCCAATCACATAAAATTACAAACGACTTTAAAAGCGAAGAATCGACTCGTCAACAGGGAGGCGTGAAAATCAAATTTTTTTTGTCACTTAGTGTCACAGAAGTGGTGGGTTTTCGCTTGCGAGAAAATGCGGGAGAAAAGCGAGTGAGAGAGAGAGAGAGTAGGGTAAGAGTCTATTAAGTCATGGCATTCACTTAGATCAAGATGGAAAACAACATCAATACTATATTTAGCATGCAACTCGAGTTTTACAAATACAACAATAGCTAAATGCTTAAACAAAAGTAAAGCTAAGCTAGAGTAAAGGGAGAGCCAGAGAGATAGAGGGGAGACGGCGAGGGGGCCACGGCGGTGGAGGGGGGGCTCCGTCAGTGGCTCGTCGACTCTATTGATTGCAAAAGATGCTAAGGGAACCTAGGAGGGAGGTATAACACTTGCAAAGGTATTCAATGCCTCCCATAAGTGGTTGGAAGGGGTTTAAATAGGAAGAAGAGCTCTCCAAATGAAGAAGGGGTTTTAGCGACGTCTAGAACGTCGCTAAAACCCTTCCCAAAACGTCAGTGCTGACCCCTGCCCACCGGTCGTACGTGAATGCCATTCTTCTCCTTTGCGATCCGTGCGTGACTGACGTGCCTTCGTTCGTGTGTGTTAAGAGGTGTCGTTATAGTTGCACTTGATACGTCGGTTTTAAAAGAAGTAAACGGAGGTGAGTCCGAGTGTCGGTCTCAGGGAGGCGTGGAAATCGGATTTTGTTTACCACTTGTTGTCACGAAAAAGGCGGAGTTTTGCTTGAGAAAGAGACGGTTTTGAAAAGCGAGAGATAGAGAGAGAGTTTAGGGTTAGAAAGCTCTTGGTTTTGATCATGCACTTTAAACAGAAATTAAAATGGTGACTAAACGAAAAATAATTTCATTAAACATGCATTCATAGTTCATGGTTTACAACATTAAATACATGCTTCAACAAAAGTAAATGAAAGCTTAAAGAGAGAGAGAGAGAGGTAGAGAGAGAGTGGAGAGCAACGAGGCAGCCACGGCGGTGGAGGAGGCACCGTCGGCGGCTCGTCGTCTCCGACGATTACAAGAGTGCCTAAAACTAGCTAGGAGAGGAGTGGAGTAGTTGCAAGTGGGAGAGTATGCCTTGAATGGTGGTAGAAGGGGGTTTAAATAAAGTTAAGGGCTTCCTAAAAGAAGAATGTGCTTTAGCGACATCCAGAACGTCGCTAAAACCGCTTCCAGATACGTCGGTGAAGCCCTCCTGCCGCCGGTCAGCTGCCCGCCCCGCTCTCTCTCCATGCGCGATCCATGGACGTTGAACGAGAGCCGTCCGATCAAAGATCGGACGGATGAGATCCTCCCGCGCCCGCGCTGAGATCGCGCTTCGGGCGCGCGTGCGCGCGCGCATGGGCACTCGAGCGCTGTGGTCGCACCGCGAGGCGCAATCCTGGCCGCCAGCTGCTGATCGGGCAGCTCAATTTTGCCGCGCCCTTCGCTCGCGCTTGATTTCCGCTCCGCGCGATTCGAACGCACGTCGCCGCGACGCAGGCGTGCGTGCTAACTATTGCGCCACGCCCGCGCTTTGTCGCGACGACCGCGGGCGAGCGCGCGGATCTCGGTCGTTCGATCGAAGATCAACGGCCGAGATTCGTCCTTGGCTGGCATGAGGGCGTGCGAGCAGCGAGGGCGGGGCGACGTGGCGCGTTCTGGGCCGTTGATCTCCAGATCAACAGTCAGAATTTCTTGGGCCCATTGTGGAAGCTCCGGATGTCGGATTTGGCCGATCTTGAGTCCGTTGGACTCCGTTCATCGTCCTGAATCCATCCGTGCGGTCCGATTGCTCATCTGAGGCCTATTTTGACAAATGCTTTACACAAATGGCCATTAATACAGTTTATAAGCAATCTTGGTACTTGATGCATGCAATGCTCCTATTCCACTTTATGTTGTGCCTTTTATTCTAAAGATGGGCCATATTCAACCTAATTACTACCCCCTTGCGTGGTGTTATCATACCCCCATGCTTACTCCTTGCTAGTCCCTAGCAAGGTTTATTCTAGCCTTTATTTCCTTGGAGAATTCAAGAAGTAATTGCTTAGGCACTTCGTTACTTGTCAATAAGAGAAAATATACGAAGATCTTAATCTACGAAGACTATGCAGCGCCCGGGTGTCTGCCAAAATACGAATCCTTGCTTTGTATTTATGTATACGTATATATCTATATATGTCTTTTTAGACTTTTCGGAATTCAGTGTGGGTTGGTAACTTTTTACGGCTACCCAACCCACCCAAAACTCAGTCAAAACCCTAAGTGCTAAGCATCTTGGTGTGAATGTTGTGATAGACTTACTTAACGGTAATTGAGACAGACTTCGAGTTTCTACGCCTCTAGGTGACCGGAAAAGAAAATAAATTTTTGCCTGAAGGTGCATTTGTTCGATTGGTAGCTTTCTCCCTACGTTCATTTTACTTGGGGTCAACACAAGGATTTTCCAGTGTATATCTCCCCGGCTTGTACTACTTCCCCGCTTCTCCTTAGGTGTTTTGGTCTTTTTGTGCAATTATTGAGCTGGGCTCTGGACAACCGACCAATGGGTTGTTACCCATGATCACTTGCCAGCCATACTTGTGCGGTGAAGTGTGGTTTATTTTCTTTTCTTCTTCTTTTTTTTTTTTCTCGTAGGTGGCTTCCCTGATCTCAAATGTACCTAGAGGCAGCGAAAAAGAAATGGCCTGTGGCTGGGTTCTGGACAACCTGCCAATGGGCTGTTACCCACGACAACTTTGCCAGCCATACCACCCTAGGGAGCTCATTAGCTACCCAATTTCTGTCAAAATCTCCGAGAAGTAAGTCTGTGCAAAAATGTGTGCAGATGCTTAGACCCAAAGTTTTCCTAAGTTAGAGGGTGAATTGATAAGCTGTATACTTATTAGCTTATTTAGTAGGTGGATTAGAATAGCTTAAAGTTGCAAGGATTCACCGCTAAATCCATATTTTAACGGACACCAGAGCTGATTAAGCCTGAAGGCCTGAAAAGTCTAAGTGTTTAAGTTCTTTTTGTATTATTTTCTACTATTGACAAGTTCCTAATGCCTAAGTTTTCTTCCTAAATTCAAAATTTATTCATTCAGACTGATTAATTAAGCTCAGGATTATGCAATTTACCATCCCCCCCATGCTTAAATTGGACAATGTCCTCATTGGCAGATTCATGGATGCAGAAGGGTTCAAAAAGATAGTACCTGAGTGGTACATTACCAGATCAGTCTGAATCAGCTGGGTTGCCTCCCAAGAAGCGCTGACTTTAACGCCTCCAGCTGGGCGGTGCACAAACAGGAATGGCTTGGGTCAAGAAGATATGTTCAAAATTAACCAGACCTAAAATCAGAAGTCCACAGATGCGAATAAGATTGTGGTGGAGTCCAGTTCCAAAGGGGCGGGAATTCTGTAACAGATATATCATGCATGCCTGTGTCAGATCCTCTCTTAGTTTGTGGTCATGCAAACAAGTTGCTGTGGAAGAACGCACCCCAAATATGACATGCCATACACTAAAGATGTAGGTATGATATTCAGCTTGTGTCCCCATAAAATTGTAATCCATCGAAAGTGTATCAATTCCAATGGGGATCTTTATTCTGGTAGGGCAGGTAACAAGGTCCAGAGTTTCAGAATGAGCCTTACAATCAAGCATGAAGCTTCTCTCCAAAGACGAATCCATCTCTTCCGCAACTATGGTTTCATCGCTCATTCCTTCCAAGCCCTTGATCTCAAGAATATTTTCTACCACCTTCTCTGTATCAGATTCACTGTTCGAGGTTACATTAGAGGTAGGGTCAATTTCATCCTCTAGATCATATTCTTTCTCTCGGCCTTCCTCCAACTTTGTGATTGGGATTCCAACTGATTCATAATCAATTTCTTTAAAATTGTAACTCCATTCTCCATCTATGATGGTGGCTGTTGCTCCCACCGGATTGCTTCTCTTGGGCCGATTAGATTCAGATTCCAAGGCCTCTCCCCTTACATTCTCAGTTTCCTCCTGATGTTCATTCTTAATGCCCCCCAAATTGTGTTCCAAGGAATCCTTACTGTCCTTATCCACTGAGCTGTCCAACTCCTGAGGGGAATCAATGGTGGACTGAACCAAATCGGAATGACTGGGTGTAGTCTAATTGGTCATGTTAGGTCCTTGCTTTATGAGTGGCGTTGTGTGCAACATCTTTCTCTGGCCTTCTTTCCCCAATTGTTGGAACAAATCTATCATGGCCTGGTGCCCTTTAACCAATTCTTGATTCTGTCTGTGTAGTTCTAATTTGAGGTTATCAAGAATTGACATGGTGTCATTTGGTGTCCTTTGGATTTCCTCCTTGAAATCCTGGTTAAGAGAGTATGGTTGAGGTTGTGGATCAAATCCCATACTGGTGTTTAGGTTCTTGGGTGGGTTCTCTATTCTATCATGTTCAGGGTTCAGTTCTTCAAGAGGAACCATGCTTTGTTTGGTCCTACTCCAGAATAGTTGAGGTTCTAAGTTTTCCTCCCAGTCAGATTCTTTATCAGAGGACCAAATCAAAGGTTGATGTTCCTGGGCTTGCCTAGATTTCTGATTATTTTTTGATTTCCATTTGTCTAGGACTCCTTCCAATCCAAAGGTCAAGTAGGAAAGGTTGTTGAATTCAGATGACCTTTCTTGGTTATTATCCTGAGAAGGGTAGGGTTCTTGGTGTTCTCCTAAAGTATAGGTCCTATCACGGTAGAGCGGGTCGGGCATAAATGAGGAGGCATCGTGAGGAGAATCGAAATATGGAGCCCCACAATTTGAATCGTACCCTTGGGTGGCTATGTTGGGTGTATTCCAATAAGAGGTTGATGTGGTTTGGTCATAGTTGAGCCAAGAGGGATATTCAAGGTTGTATCCCCAACTTGGTGACTGGTTAGCCCAAGTAGGCTGCGAGTATGGTCCACTTGGGTTAGCATACGAATCATGTTGGGGGTAGTTTGGGTAAGATGGATAGGCATTGAAATCCATGGTTTGGAGGAAATGGAGGGATGCGGGAAGAACAGATGAGAGAGAGTTGTGCACTCAATCAAGCAAACAAGCCTAGTCCTTATGGTGTATTCCTTAGGAGACCTAGAAATCTCACAAAGGTTGATTAAGTCCGTAAACACTGGACTCCCCTTCCCAAGGCTAATCTGGCCAGGTTGATTACGAGGGGATTGCAGGGAAGGTTCTTCCTTTGGCTTGCGCCTCCGGTTCCATAGACCCCACAACCGCGGTCGTTTGACACTGCCCCGCAGCCTAGCCACCAGATTCTACCAAGGGAATGAAAGCCAAGTGCCTAGCGAACAAAACCTCACCTTTTGAGACTTAACTCAGTCCTGCCTACGGAACGTCTACTCAATTTTAACAGGTTAGGATAGTGCTTGTGCTTAGGGTGATGTGATGAGGCATTGATTGGGGTGGTGCCTCTTAATTTTCCACTTTTCAAGGTGTGTGCTTTTATCAAAACATGATTTTCAAGCAAGGATTTTTAAGGTATGGTGTCTTTTAGTGTTTCATCCTTACTTTAGTGCTTTTTAGGGTTGACGTGTCTTAATGCTTTCAGACAAGTTTCAATGGGCATGTCAAGTTCTACACACAACTTGGTGAAAGTAGATTTCCTTTTTATTTTGTAGAGGCTCTAAAACCCTAGTGTACTCATCATAAAGATCATGCAGCTTCTATTAGATGAGTCAGTTTTTAGGGTTGAGTGGTGTGGCCTAGGTCAACTCACGGTGGCTTTGCAAACACCACTCAAGAGAAAAACAAAAGAACACTCCAAGAATTTATCCAGCATATTAGAGTGTTCAGTTTTTGTAGGGTGGTGTGCTAAGAATGTGGGTCAAGCAATCATTCACCACGCCAATTTTTTTCAGTTTTTATGATTTTTTTAGCTTTTTCACGCAAGCAAACAATGAGAGAGAGGGTACTCACTATCGGTCCTCGAGGCACCTACTCCCTTGCTACCGTCGTGGAAAGCATCGCTTCGCCGTCCATGCGCCGAATTCCTGCAACCATCAAGTAAAAAGGAAAATAGGGCATTAGACGATATGAGAATGAAGGTGGAATGGAGGTGATAAAACAAATCCGTTGCCTCCCCGGCAACGGCGCCAAAAACTGACGTGCCTTCGTGCGTGTGTGTTAAGAGGTGTCGTTATAGTTGCACCTGATACGTCGATTTTAAAAGAAGTAAACGGAGGTGAGTCCGAGTGTCGGTCTCAGGGAGGCGTGGAAATCGGATTTTGTTTACCACTTGTTGTCACGAAAAAGGCAGAGTTTTGCTTGCGAAAGAGACGATTTTGAAAAGCGAGAGATAGAGAGAGAGTTTAGGGTTAGAAAGCTCTTGGTTTTGATCATGCACTTTAAACAGAAATTAAAATGGCGACTAAACAGAAAATAATTTCATTAAACATGCATTCATAGTTCATGGTTTACAACATTAAATACATGCTTCAACAAAAGTAAATGAAAGCTTAAAAGAGAGAGAGAGAGAGAGGTAGAGAGAGTGGAGAGCGACGAGGCAGCCACGGCGGTGGAGGAGGCTCCGTCGGCGGCTCGTCGTCTCCGGCGATTACAAGAGTGCCTAAAACTAGCTAGGAGAGGAGTGTAGTTGCAAGTGGGAGAGTATGCCTTGAATGGTGGTAGAAAGGGGTTTAAATAGAGTTAAGGGCTTCCTAAAAGAAGAATGTGCTTTAGCGACATCCAGAACGTCGCTAAAACCGCTTCCAGATACGTCGGTGAAGCCCTCCTGCCGCCGGTCAGCTGCCCGCCCCGCTCTCTCTCCATGCGCGATCCGTTGACGTTAAACGAGAGCTGTCCTATCGAAGATCGGACGGCTGAGATCCTCCCGCGCCCACGCTGAGATCGCGCTTCAGGGGCGCGTGCGCGCGCGCGTTTCCGCCCGGCGTGGGCGCGTGCGTGGGCGCTCGGGCGCTGTGGTCGCGCCGCGTGGCGCAATCCTGGCCGCCAGCTGCTGATCGGGCAGCTCAATTTTGCCGCGCCCTTCGCTCGCGCTTGATTTCCACTCCGCGCGATTCGAATGCGCGTCACCGCGACGCAGGCGTGCGTGCTAACCGTTGCGCCACGCCCGCGCTTTGTCGCGACGACCGCAGGCGAGCGCGCGGATCTCGGCCGTTCGATCGAAGATCAACGGCCGAGATTCGTCCTTGGCTGGCATGAGGGCGTGCGAGCGGCGGGGGTGGGGCGACGTGGCGCGTTCTGGGCCGTTGATCTCCAGATCAACGGTCAGAATTTCTTGGGCCCATTGTGGGAGCTCCGGATGTCGGATTTGGCCGATCTTGAGTCCGTTGGACTCCGTTCATTGTCCTGAATCCATCCGTGCGGTCCGATTGCTCATCTGAGGCCTGCTTTGACAAATGCTTTACACAAATGGCCATTAATACAGTTTATAAGCAATCTTGGTACTTCATGCATGCAATGCTCCTATTCTACTTTATGTTGTGCCTTTTATCCTAAAGATGGGCCATATTCAACCTAATTACTACCCCCTTGCGTGGTGTTTTCAGTGACCGCTGAGGACCGTTCGATCCCCGATCAATGGTCCATATCGCGCATGCCCGAGCACTCAGATCGTGCCTCAAGCGAGCATGAGATCGAGCGTCGTCAACCGGCGTAGGTGCGCGCGTGGAGCATTGACTCTTGGGGAGGCGCCGAGTAGCGCTATCGACACCGCTCGATGGCGATCAAGCAGTCGAATTTGGATGCGCGGGCGAATTTCGCGAATAAGCTGCAGCGGTGGCTCAAACTCGCGCCTTCTACGCGTGAGGTGGAGGCGCGACAATTGCGCTATCTCCACGGATGGTCGTGCTTCCTCATCAATCATCAGCAATTCGATGGAGATCGGACGGCCGTGGATAGCTTCTGCGCGATGAGGCGATGTTCCGCTGTGGGCGTGGGTGCGTCTGATGTTGCCATGTGGCCACCTCGTGGCCGTTGATCATCAGATCAATGGTCAGAACTTCTTGGGTCATTTGTGGGAGCTCCGGATGTCGGATTTGGCCGATTTCGAGTCCGTTGGACTCTGTTCGTCGCTCTGAATCCATACGTGTGGTCCGCTTGCTCATTTGAGGCCTGTTTTGACATGGACTTGCATAAACTTGGTTGCATTTGGACATCATTAGGACCTTGCATTAGTAGTTTTACATTTAGGTCCTTTGTTCACATACATTTATTCACATTAAAAACCTTCCAGAGACTTGTTTGATAGCTACAGGGGCCTATTTGGAAACCCTGAGGATGGCTCTGCAGAACTTCTTAGCCACTTATGGGCCTTGACACAAATATGCTACCCCTTCGACCATAAGGGTTTCCCTGCAAAAACACCAAAACAGCTACAGCCGCAGGTGCACTATTCACCCCAAGAACACACGAGATCGTGGTTGTTCATTCCTTGATCTCCTGATCTAATGGTCGAAACCAAATCGAACCTTCGCGCGCTTTAGCGCATGTGTTCACCACCTATGCCAGATCTCATCCAACAGCTGCGATTTGATTTGGACTTCGCGCACGCCTCTCTTCTCATCTCCACCGCCCAAGCCCTAGGTCCTTAATCTCACCTCTGCGGCGAGTGCATTCACTCCTCAGCCCACTTAAGCAACTCCTCTAAGTTGCGCACGGGCTAATTGACTCTCTCCCACCCTAAGCTGATCCTTTCATCCACCCTCCAGATCTTCTTCCTCCTTCATCAGGGCTGCCAGTGACAGAGGCAACTCTTCTTCCTCAATTTCGTCGCCATAGCTACCCACTGTGGATCCAGGGATCTCATTCCTCGCAGGAGTCTTCCTCATCCCCCTTCGTCGCTGCGATGACCAGCTGCAGCACAGGCATCCCATTCCTCCTTTAGATTAGGATTTATCTACCTTCTAGAGTAATTAGATTACTAATTAGTGTAATTTAGATCAATAGGAGTAGATTGGAAATCAAATTTAATGATGGATTAGTTTAGTGTAGGAGTAGATTAATGTAGATCCACTCCACCCTCTCTGATCGATTCAGATAAAAGAGGCATTTTTCCACCTCCATTTTAACGCATTAATCTTCCCCTTTATATCACTATCGCACCTTCTGATTTCCCTCAAGTTTTTATCATATTTCATCCATCCATTAAAGCATCAATCAGATCTGATGCTATATAGCATTCAGATCTAATCGAGCACTTATTCATCAAAGGACCCCTTCATCCACCCCATTGTTCACAAGGGTCCTCATTATGGTTTTAATTAGATGGAATTTGCTTGATTAATGATTATTTTGATCTGAACGTCTGATTGGGATATTTGGGTTTTGATTTGAAATTTTAATCGAGTGAATGCTTTTATTGAAGTCCAATTGAGCTTATGGCAATGAATTGGAACTCAATGAATAGGATTTTCATCGAGTGTATGCTTTGCACACAGTTGAATCTTGGATATTGTTTTTTTCTTTTTTTGTTCTTTTTTGGAGAGCCATGCGAAGGAAAGTCAATGTTCCTAACTTTAGGTTTGAGCAAGGATCCAATTGGTTTCACATGATCACTTAGAACTCCTGTACATCAATCAATGGTGTGCGGGAATTCTAAATGAATAATTCAATTAGGTGATTCAAATCAGCAACCCATTTGGGACGACGTGGTTTTAAATTCTACAATCAGTCTTAATCTATGATTTCAAAGAAGTATAATGTTAGAAACACTCATCTAATCAGAGTTTTAACTACAGCAAATGATGCAATTAAGACGTCTGGTTAGATGAATGTTTCATCTATTCTTGAGTTTATTTGCTTTGAATTTGGACAGCAACTGCAACAGCAGTAGCTGCAGCTGCTAAAATTCTGAGCTGTTGTTGTGCAGCAGCTGTTGCTGCCATGTAACGGCTGCTGTGCTGGTTGATGATTTGAATTGGGATTTCAACTATGTTTTGAGTGTTTGAGAGGTTAACCTGTTATGTAGGGTTAGGACTTAATGAGGACAAGCATTCATGTACTTTAAATTGATTGAAATCCCACTAGAATGGCTTGTAATTTAAATTTAAAGTCTTTCGTCTGCTATTTGAATTGCATAACTATTTAAATCTGTATTTTAGTGAAAATTGGATAAAAACCTAGTTTAATTGCTCATATATGTGTAATATAGTGTGTTGGATGTTTTGAGATGTCTGAATCATCTTCCCAGCCACTCAAACTCATCTTTAGGCCTTACGTTCCACTTTGAAAACCCTTTGAAGGCCTGAAATTGAACTTTGTATATAAATAAAAACTACATAAAATTTTCAAAAAAATAAAATAAATGTGTCTTGGTCAAGATTAGAAATATTTTTAGGTGTGTGTCAAGTTTTAAGGTATTCTAAATCCCTATCTTGGTAAAACATACCGGTCGATGGTTCGGTATACCTTAGCACTTAATAAAGAACTTAACATCAAAAACAATAAAAACAACTCCCTCTCTCATCCCTTTCTTTCTCTCTCATCCCTTACCTCTACTATATATATAAAGTCCATAAAAATCAAAAATACCCAAAAACTACTAAAAATACCATGTCTACTATGTATATACCTATATATATTAATTAAACCTAAGTTATATGTAAATATCATATAATATGTATATAATATATAAATAACTTATATATATATTCTTTGTATTAAATTAAGTATTTAGACTAATCTAATATATATATAATCTTATTGTATTATTCTATATTAATTTACGTAACTTAGATGTATAATAACTAAGTAATTATACAAATCTATTTAAATGTACATATCTGTACCTAATATTGTACATATGTATTTATATATGTAATATGAACAATGTTATACCTTTAATTTAATTTAATTATATATATACAGTAAATAATTAGGTTATTAGTTAAATAGGTAATTTATTAACTTAAAATAAAATAAATTAGTAATTTAAGTTAATACTAAGATAACTTATAGTGTATACTTGTAATATATTATACTAAGTATTTTCAACTTATTTAAACCATATTTATACTATATTATAGTATTTATAGCATATTTATATGACAAACCATCTAAAACATGTATTTAATTATAAATAAATTAAAATAATGCTTCTAAAATACCATAAAAATTTGTAATAAATAATTTATTATGTATATTAACTCTGTATAAATTCAATTTTATGATTAATTAACTAATTTATACTTTAATTAATGAATTAAACTTTAATTTAACTTGTATAAACAGTCAACTTTACCTAATTTAATTATATCTAAGCGTGCAGCTACAGCACCTGAGGAGGCGCTTGTAAAGTCCCACATCGTGGGCATTAGAGCGACAGCAATGTCGTATTAGGATTTTGTGTTTATGCCCTCTCATTCGTCAGGTGCTGCTCGCCCACATACCATAACCTCTCTCTTTCTTGATACTTGACTTGGCATATGACATGAATGGGTGCAGTGCATTGGGTCAAGGGCCATGCGTTGTGCGTGAGCCTGTGTGGGCCCAATAACGAGCATTGAAATGGATAAAACACACCTAATATTGAGCAAGGGTGGCCCTAACAGAGGTCTAGTCCCACCCAAAAATAAGTGCTGCGTATCCCTCGAAAAGGCTACCCGCCCACTAAACCAATTTTTGTGTTGAAGTTAAACCGAGCCGGGCTAAACCGGCTAAGAAGAGAAAAGGAGAGGAAAGGTTGAAATTGGCTAAGTGTTAAAGACTTCCTCCTGTGTTTGTGTCTATGTCTGTGTGTGTTGTGTGTGTTGTGTGCGTGAATTCTATGTCTGGTGTGTTAAGTACGTGTGTGATGTGTGTGTGTTGTGTGTCTATATATATATATATATATATATATATATATATATATATATATATATATATAAAGTATATGTATATAAATAATGTAATATAATATAATATAATGTAAATAAATAATGTATACTCTAAATAATGTATTATAGTATATATAAGCGTATATAGCTAGTAGTATGTTTGAGCTCTTATACGTGTACATAAATAACTAGAGCTTTAGTGACAAATTCATCCATAACTGTATATGTATATATATATATTAGTATAGATAATAGTTTTTGCCTTAGGTTATGTATATAGTTTACTAAGGTTTAGCGACACTTATATATGATACTGCATATATTGAATATATTACTATAGATATTAGTATTTATAATGATTTAGTATACTAGATATTATACATATACCTAGGTATTAACTATACTAGTTGTAAATAATTAACATAGAGTGATTATACAAGCCTTTTGATGCTTGTTTCTGCACATTTGTTTTCAAGCATTGTAATGTGTTTTAATTCATTCTTATGTACATAATTAACCAAATTCCTTTATTCATTTATTCTTTCATTCATTTTTATAAATAAAATCTACATTTTTAGATTAAAAGAATGTTTCCGGTCTTAGAGAGTGATGTATAACAATAACTGCCACCTAGTGAATAACCTGAATTAAACCAGTAAAAATTAATAATATAAATAAAATTAACGCGACAACAGTTTGTATTTATGACATATATTACAACAACGATATTTTTAAAACCCCCTTTTTAGTGTAAACCGGTCGTCGACGATCATATTTTTGACGCTGTTGCTAAGGAAAAAAATCCATTAACAATGCTTTATTGTGATTGTTTAACAAATGTCAAAGAAAGTCTATTATCATGTACATACCTTTGCCCTATCTGTAGAATAAAAGATACATGTATTCATCGTCACAGCAAAGAGAAAAGGGCTGCTAATGAATCTTCCAAGAAATCCCACCTTCAACACCTTGCTTGAGAGCCACACGAAGAAAGAACTCTTCTCCTTTTTTGTTCTCTCTCTCTTTCTCAAATCACGATGGGGTGCAATCTCAGAAAATGAATCGTGGGTTTCTCGGGGACCATAACCCCCAAATAAAACAGCAATTAGTGTGACTAATTGCCGGGAGAATTGCCATTCCGCCCATCAAGGAGTCACAATTCACAACTAGGTCTCTACACATATGTTTTAATAAACCACACTAATCCTTTTGCATTTAGCCCATATTAAACCAAAATTCTTATTTAATCACCTTAAGTTATGGGCTTTAGATGACAGTCACATAACTTATTGCCATTTGATTATATTTATTTACATATACTAGTCCATACGTTGAATTTTACTCCAACAATCTCCCACCTGGACTATATGTGTAACATGTTAATCAAACAACATATAAAATCGAATTTGAGCTCAACTTTGCTGTCATATCTGAAATGTATATCCAAAAATAATCTGATCTATCAGTTACACTAGTAATAGGGCCAGGGTAGCTTTTGCTACATTGTAGTAACTAAACGATCAAAGACCACGTACACTAATGCAATAGATAACCAGAAACCTGGCGATATCTAGCATGGAAATTATATGCTAATATGATCAACGCATGTCTATTCCCAACAGGTCCTCCGAATAAAGATCACTTGCAAAACCAAAACCAAATTACTTCTCAGAATAGATAATCACAGAACTAAAAACTTTATTTCATAACAGAAATGAAGCTTTATAAAACTTTATACATAACCAAAATGTTTAATAACTGAATTACCAAAATTGTCTATTACAAATATGCAGTATAAAATTTACAAACTCCAACTAAAGCTAAAATTTCTGTAAAGACATAAGACTCATAGAAGTTGCGTGTTCATAGAACATCTTGGGTAATACTCCTTTATTAAGCAGATCCGCAACCATGGAGTCTATACCGATGTGCTTTATAGACAGTTGTCCATTCTGTATCCTTTCAATAACAACCAGGAACTTGATCTCAATGTGCTTCGATTTGAAGGAGCTCCTGTTGTTACTGGAGTAAAAGACTGCGGACTGATTATCACAAAAGAGTTGTAGTGGCCTACCAATGCCATCTACTATGCGCAGCCCCGATATAAAGTTCCACAGCCATACTCTGTGATTAGATGCCTCATAGTATGCTATAAATTCTGCTGCCATAATGGAAGATGCAATAAGTGACTATTTTGCAAGCTTCCAAGAGATGACACAATTGGGAAGTAAAAATACATATCCAGAAATAGACTTTCTGCTATCTTGGCACCCAGCAAAATCTGAGTCAACATAACCATAGACTTGAAACTTTTCTGACCTTCTGAAGGTGAGCATAAAATCCTGTGTCTTCTGCAAATATCTCAGTACTTTCTTGGCTGCTCTCCAATGATCTTTTCCTGGGTTTGCCAGGTATCTACCCAACATGCTTGTAATGTATGCCAAGTCCGGTCTAGTACAGACCTGAGCATACATTATACAGCCAACGATAGATGCATAAGGAACTATTTGCATCTCTCAGTTGTCCAAATCACTTAAGGGGCACTGATTGAGACTAAACTTATCTACCTTAGCTACAGGAGTATCCAGTGGCATGCAATCTTGCATGCCATACCTTTTGAGTACCTTGTCTATATAGCTTCTTTGAGACAAACCAAGAATATGACGAGAATAATCTCGACAAATTTCAATCCCCAAAACAAATGAAGCATCTTCAAGATCGTTCATGTCAAAGTGTTTGGCAAGAAATTTCTTACTGTCTAAAAAGATACTCATACCATCAGTAACAAGCAAGATGTCATCAACATACAGGACTAACAAGATATACCTGCTCCCATAGAACTTATGGTATATGCATTCATCATCAAGATTCACCTCAAAATCAAATGAGAGAATCAATTAATGAAACTTAAAATACCATTATCTGGATGCCTGCTTGAGTCCATAGATGGATTTCCTTAATTTGCATACCATACTTTTCGGATCACCCGTAACAAAATGTTCAGGCTGAGCCATATAAATGGTTTCCTCAATCTCACCCTTAAGGATTGCAGTCCTTACATCCATCTAATGCAACTCAAGATTATAGTGGGCCACAAGTACCATTATAACCCTCAATGAATCCTCAAAAGAAACAAGAGAGAATGTCTCCTTATAGTTATGCCTTCCTTCTAGGTAAAACCCTTACTGACAAAACACGCTTTGTATCGTTTCACTTTTCCTTTTAAATCCCATTTGATTTTAAAAATCCATTTGCAACAAATGGGTTTCGCACCTTCTGGTAGTGGAACAACATCCCAAACGTCTTTGTCTTTCATTGACATTATTTCTTCTTCCATTGCCTCAATCCA
Source organism: Thalassia testudinum (assembly GCA_037157565.1). Classification (NCBI taxonomy): domain Eukaryota; kingdom Viridiplantae; phylum Streptophyta; class Magnoliopsida; order Alismatales; family Hydrocharitaceae; genus Thalassia; species Thalassia testudinum. The sequence goes on along the minus strand of JAZHRO010000067.1, from coordinate 13,304,982 downwards.
CTTTACATGATTCGGACTTTCCATTACCTGACAGAAGCTAATAGGATCATCTTCCATCACCCCAATGTCTGTTGCATGCTCCTGAAGGAATACCATATAATCATCTAAAATGACACTCCTTCCAATAGTGGACCTCCTTAATAGCACGGTTTATGTATGTGTCTGAGGCTGCTCTACAGGGGTTAAAACCATATCATTGTCTTCATTGGAGTTATCTTGAGGTATGTCAAAGACATGCTCCTCATCAACTTGAGTAACTCGAGGAGGAATAACTACATTTTCCTCTTCAAAAACAAAGTCCTTAACCCTGTCAACTTGGGCAGACCTAATACATTCAAAGAACTTGGCATTACCAGACTCAAAAATAACCTTAGTTGTGGGATCGTAAAATTTATATCCTCTTGACCTCTCAAAATACCCAACAAAATAACAACTAGTAGTCCTTATGTCCAGTTTCTTTTCATTTGGCCTATAAGGCATAGCCTCAGCTGGACATCCCCACACATGAAAATGCTTAAGACTGGGCGGCTTCCGCCCAGTCCACAGCTCATATGGGATTAAGTTAGTTGCCTTAGTTGGGACTCTATTCAAAATGTAAGCTACAATCTTTAAGGCCCCTCCCCAAAGTAAATCTAGTAAGGAAGAATGAGCAATCATGCTCCTTACCATGTCCATAAGCATCTTGTTTCGCTTCTCAGCAACACCATTCATAGTGGGCGAGCACGGTATGGTGTACTAAAGAACGATACCTCATTTCTTTAGGAACCTGGCAAACGGTTTTGGATGTTGTTCACCTGATCCGTCATATCTGCCGTTGTATTCACCACCACGGTCAGATCTAACAGACTTAATCCTTCTATCGTGTTGATTCTCAACTTAGACCTTATAACTCTTGAACACGTCCAGGGATTGTGCCTTTCCATGACTTAGGGAGATAAAGCCATATCTTGAGTGGTCATCTATGAATGTGGTAAAATACTATTGGCCATTCCACATAAGTGTAGGAAATGGCCCACAGATGTCCACATGAATCACATCCAAGACACCATTTCACCTATTGGTTTCAAACTCCCTATTATTGGTTTGTTTCCCCTTAAAACATTCAATACACTGATCAAAATCAAAAAAGTTTAAGGGGTCTAATATTCCATTTGACACAAGTCTCTCTGTTAGGACCCGCGCTGTTAGAGCCCTCTAAGACGTTTGTGATTTGGGTCAGACGTCTGGATATCTTCCCAGACGTCTGGAAACCAAATTTTTCATGTACGTCCTTGCGTCTACACGCATGCTACGCACAGACAGTACGCAGCCTCATTTTCTTCTCTCCTCTCTCCTCTCGTCGATGAAACCCTAACCCAGTGCCTACTTAAACCCCCTCCTCTCCCTCGTTCACCTCACCTTCAGCCACCCTTCTTCCTCTAGCGAGAGCGATGAGCGGCGAGTAGCGAGCAGCGGGCGTCAGTGGCAACTGAAGCCCCATGAGCATAGCTACCCTACCCACGACCTGGAGCTGGCAGCTGTCGTCTTCGCGCTGAAGACTTGGAGGCACTACCTGTATGGTGAGACTTTTGAGATTTTCACAGATCATAAGAGCCTCAGATACTTGTTTCATCAGAAGGAGCTCAACATGAGACAGAGACGTTGGTTAGAGCTCCTGAAAGACGATAACTGTAGCATTTCCTACCATTCGGGAAAGGCAACGTGGTGGCTGACTCCTTGAGCCGAAAGGCGCCCGCCCACCTGGCCAGTTTACAAGCGCAGAGTTGGAGACTCATGGAGGAGATGGGTAGTTGGCGACCCCTCGAGTTACTGGGGCACTGTGGGGCAATGACTGTGACCCGACAAACGAGACCAGAGCTGATAGATCGCATCATCACAGGACAGATGGTCGATTCGTACCTGCAGTCGTTGCGTGACAGAGTACTGTCAGGGGACCCTGGAGGCTTCTCCTTTACAGACGAGGTGCTGCGCATGAGGGGATGTTTGTGCGTTCCCAGGGACGAGGAGTTGTTGAGAGAGCTCCTGACTAAGGCATACGGTTCCAGGTTCACCATACATCCCGGGAACACAAAGATGTATCATAATTTGAAACGCGACTTTTGGTGGAGGGGAATGAAGAAGGATATAGGTGAATTCATGCAGCAGTGTTTAGTGTGTCAGTAGGTGAAGGTCGAACATCAGAGGCCTGCAGGGCCGTTGCAGCCGCTTCCAGTGCCGAACTGGAACTGGGAGAGCATCACCATGGACATGGTGGTGGGCTTGCCCAATACCCAGCGAGGACACTACGCAGTCTGGGTGATCGTGGACAGATTGACGAAGACAGCACGTTTCTTGCCGATCCAAGTCACTTTGGGACCAGCACAGTTGGTAGGGAGGTGCAGTTTGAGGTTGGGGATCATGTCTTCCATCGTGTTTCGCCCATGAAGGGCCTGCAGCGGTTCGGGGTGAGAGGGAAGCTCACGCCGAGGCTTGTGGGACCATTTAAGGGCCTAGAGCGGGTTGGACCTGTTGCTTACAGGCCTGCCCTTCCTCCCCAGCTTTCTGGTGTGCACGACGTGTTCCACGTGTCCAACCTCAGGAAGTACGTCACCGATCCCAGTCACGTTCTGAGCCACGAGAGCGTCGAGGTGGGTCACGACTGACCTACCCCGAGCGGCCAGTGCAGATACTAGATAGAGCCGTCCGAAGTCTGAGACGGAAGCAGGTACCCCTAGTGAAGGTCTTGTGGAAGAAACAGCGGTACGAGGAAGCTACCTGGGAGCCTGAGGCGGTGATGCGAGAGCGGTACCCGGAGCTCTTTGAGGGTACGTCTTATCGGACCGGCTTCGGTCCTCTTTGAGTTTGTTATGCGTATGTTGTTCCTTTTTCGCACCCTAGCTAGCTCAAGTTTTGGGGACAAAACTTCCATTGAGTTTGTTATGTTGTTAAGACCCGCGCTATTAGAGCCCTCTAAGACATTTGGGATTTGGATCAAATGCCTGGTCAGACGTCTGAACATCTTCCCAGACGTCTGGAAAACAAATTTTTCGTGTACGTCCTTGCATCTGCACGCATGCTGCACACAGACAGTACGCAGCCGCTTTTTCTTCTCTCCTTCTCTCTCCTCTTGCCGAGGAAACCCTAACCCAGCGCCTACTTAAACCCCCCTCCTCTCCCTCGCTCACCTCACCGTCAGCCACCCTTCTTCTTCCTCCAGCGAGAGCGGTGAGCGGCTAGTAGTGAGCAGCAGGCGTGAGCGGCGTGAGAGGAGAGGAGTAGCGAGGGGAAGAGAGGAGAGCAAGCGCGCGAGCTCGTGAGAGAGCTCGCCAGAGAACTCACGGCTGGTCGGGCATGCGCAAGGCGGAGAGGTGCGCCGGGGAGGTCCTCCCCGACACTGCTGCAGCCAGAGCAGTGGGCGAGCGGGTGCGGCATGGCCGCGCGCGACGCGAGAAAGCAAAGGCAGTTTCTGGTTCTGTTCCCAGAATCAGACGTCTGGATCCACATCCAGACGACCCAGACGACGTCTGGAGGAGGTTCCAGACGACTCAGAGATAAGTTCCGCGACGTACACTTTTTTGCGGATACGGCCATCTAGCCCATTCCGCCAAGGCACTGTTCCGTGCCATATTGAGGAGATTTGCATCGATGCGTGCAGGATTCGCTTCGGGACGGCATAGGACGCGCCCCCCCCCCACGCAATTCAGACATCTAGGCGAGGCACCAGACGGCGGAAAGTATCTCCAGACGTCCGGAGAGGTGGTCGGATGTCTAGCGGAGTTCCTGGACGTCTGAGGAGTGGCGCAGGAGGTGAGGTATGGTTCTGGACTCCTTTAAGACGTCTGGAAAGTGTTCCAGACGTCTGATATGAGTCAGGATTACTGTTTTTGACCCATTTAGGTTCCGCTTGAGATCCGATTTCCGCAATTAAGATTCCGTTGTTCTCCGTTTAAGTTCCTCTACATGTTGGAATACCTTTATCCTGTTCTGAGTAGTCTCTTGTGATCGATCATTGTGATAGGACCTCGTTCTATTGCGGATTTGGGATTTGCTGAGACATGTGGACCTGCCGATCAAGCCCCCATTACTCCTGGGTTTACTGGTAGAGTGGCTTCCCCTAGTTTAATTATAAACATAAATGCATATGTGGAATGAATGTTAGATCCTAGGGTATGGCATGAATCCTAGGACTAGAAACACTGGAATATTTGTATGGAATGTATGAATTGCAGTCTTGAATAAGTAAATAGAATAATAACAATTGACTGTAAATGGATAACAGCTTCCTGTGAAATGTAAAGTACTGCTATTAGCAAACTGTTGCATGTAAATTCCTGTTGCTTACGATTACATACGAGCTGCCTGTATATGAACTGGAAATAGAAGATTGAATGTTGGAAACACGAGCTACCTGCGAATAAACCTGGAATGTGTATAATAAAGTTACATGCTACATGGGTAGAACTTGAGAAATGGAAATAGAAATAATAAAACCCAGTATGGCTTGGTCAGAGAAACATTAGCATGAACCCTAAGGGGAATTAGGAATAGAGCTCTTGAAAATAAATGGAATGGAACTGAAAATGTGAATGGGAAGTGAGCAGGCCCTTGAGTACGGAGTACCAAGGAGAGCAACTGTCCCCCTTTTTAGCGCAGAGCGGAGCCAGCCGCCCTAGGGTTGGGACCCGGGGTTAGGATTGGCCACTTTGTACCGACTTTTTGGCCCTCGCATACACCATACCGGGGAAAGATACTAGTGTACGGAGAGAGCTAGTCACTCCACGGGACCCGAGGTTCAGCTAGCCGCCTTACACCTACTTGTTAGGTCCACTCGGCAAACCAGGGTAGTCATGCGAGGGTGCGCGGACTATGGAGGGGCAAGACCCCTGTTTGGTTCTTAGGGGTTAGACCCCTGCTACTGAGAGGGTTATGCCCTATACTTGTTCCGTGCTGTGCTTTGGACGCACCAGTTAACGAAAATGACTGACCGCATACTAGTGCGGGCTAGTTACCCGTGCGTTTATCGCACGTGCCGTAGTCACCGTTACGTCTGTCAGTGACCTTCGGGTGGTTGACTGAGTCTAGGACCACCAAGGGGGATTCTCCCGGTCAGGAGAGCACCACGTGCTACTTCTACTCTTCGGAAAAGACTGCAATCAAGATTGTTCCCACGATGAACATTCGAGATCAAGGAAGAGACCTGACAAATAAACCAAGTGATAAAAGAAAGAATAATTAGTTAAAGAAAGAAAGAAATCGAAAAACAACAGCTACCTGTCCACCTTTACTATTTTAGTTACTTGGTTGCTACTCAACTCAGTGTTCACTAACTTTTATACTCATAATCTTTTTCAGGTCCAGGTGTTGAGCAGCCAGATCCTACGGCTGCAGATGGTGTTGGGCCCAGTAGAGCCCAGTAATTGTAGTTTTCTGTTGTACTCCACTCCTGTTGTAGTGAGTAGTTGTTATACTTCTGTACTCATTTATTGTAAACTTTATATTCCTTTACCTGTTCAATTTTCTACTATTGTGGTGATGTGTACTGTAATAGTTTACTTCTTTACTGCTGTACTTCTGTTAGTTGCTTGCATGGTGAATGTGGTTTATTTTACTGCTTCTTGGTTACTTTCTCGTTGGACAACTGAGTCTTAGGGATTCGGGAACCGGGTCGTAACACTCTCTATTCTCCTTCTAGAGATATGACCTAATCTCTTATGCCATAAAGTAGCTGAGGATTCATTATCTTTTTTTTTCACTCATGTATCCAAAAGAGAAGACTCATTATAAGAAATTACATTATCTAAACAATATAAATTTTCAAAATACGAAAGAAAACCAATACCAATAATTTTGGAATCATGAAATAAGGATACTTTTCCATCGTCAAAATTACAAGTGAATCCACACTTATCCAACACATAAAAAGAAACTAGGTTACGTCTAAAAGATGGTACAATAAAAGTTTCAATCAATTCCAAATACATTCCAATTTTCATCAATAATTTAAAATGCCCTATAACATGAACTTCTACAGCCTTTTCGTCCCCAACATAGATAAACTTCACAGCTTCAGTTGATTTTCGACAGCTCAGGCAGCTCTATATAGACACACTTCTGTGAGTGATAGTACCCGAATCCATCCACCAAGTGTGCCTAGGTACCGAAGCCAAATTAATTTCTGAACAAACCAAACCTAGAGCTATACCTTTCTTAACAAGCCATGTGTGATAATTGGTATAGTGCTTCTTCTGGTGCCCCTCAGCCCTACAAAAGAAGCATCCCAATTTGGAAGACTCTGCAACCTTCCCCTTCTGCTTCTCTTATGAAGTTGTATCTGCAGCTTCTATAGCCCTCTTTTTAGCCTTGCCTTTTCCTTTAGAGGAAGAGACAACATTAGCATTTTCTATCTTATCTTGCTTCATTCTCTCCTCCTCTTAAATGCAATGCGAGATGAGTTCATTCAAAGACCAAGTCTCTTTCTAGCAGTTATAGCTCACCTTAAACTGATTAAATGCATGAGGGAGAGAGATTAAAACCAAATACACTAAAATATCTTCAGAAAGATCCAACTTAAGTGCTTTCAACTTTGAAGCAACATGGGACATCTCCATAATATAGTCTCTAATGTTGCCCTTTCCCTTATACTTCATTGAAATTAGATTAGCTAAGAGTGTACCGATTTCTGTCTATTCATTCTTAGCAAATCTCTTTTCGATTTCAGTTAAAAATTCTTTAGCAGTGGCCATATTACTGGACATAGTGCCCCTAAAATCCTTAGGTATAGCCCTCTTCATGACCATCATAAAGATTTAGTTAGATCTCTCTCATCTTTCCTTTTCTCTCTTTTGATCGAGAGTACGAGTGTCTATAAGGATAGAGGAGTTTTCCCTAATCGCTACATCAAGGTCCATTACACCTAAGAATATCAGTAGATTTTCCTTCCAGGACTTAAAGTTTGAGCCACTCAACATGGGAATGAAATTGATAGCGGTAATGTTGGCAGATGACATTTCTGAAAATAAAATGCAGATAGACATAACATTTAACTCCTTTAAAGCACAAGATCTCTAATTAATTTAATAGTCTTATCTCATGTCTTAGTTAACTCCATCAAGGGTCTCATCTTTGGATAAGAGGTTGACTTGTAATTAAAGACATGATGCGGTGTGTAACGATTGTTGGATCAAATCTACGTCAGTCATGAACCTTCCTTTAGGCTGATTCAATAACTACCCAAAAAACTTAATAACCAACACATCATTACTCCCACGCAAATGAGTAAAAGTACAAGTATGCACTTTCCTTTGGGCCAGAGCACACCTACCTACTAACACCCATTCACCCTTTTACTATTCATGGATAAACCCAATATTCACAGGAGAGCTCACTTTGGCAAGGTGCTGCTTCAACTAGGTTACCCTTGAATAGTGTACTTTATTAACTAGACTAGTCTTAATTATATTAAGCAGAGAGTGGGTTGGCTCTGATACCACTTATTGGAATTCTTTAAACCCTTAGGAGCTTAATTGTAATTAACTCACTTCGAACTTTGGATGGACCTGAGCTGTAGCTTGTCTCATCTAAACTTCATACCTAATGTGTCCTAGTACTGGTAGACCAGTATTAGTATCACATGTACTGAGTACTGATACTGGTAAACCAATACCGGTATCCTTAAGTCACAGGCAAGAGTTCTATATTCAAATGAGTATCGGTACTGATGCAAAGTACTGGTACCCATAGGTTACTGTTCATAACTCATGTTCAAAAGAATACTTGTCCAATACCTACAATGTACTGGTACTTGTTATAAGTACCGGTACTCATAGGGTACTAGTAATCTCCATGAAATATCTGATCTTAACGAGTACCGATACTCATGAAGAGCACGAGTACTTGTTGAGTACTGGATGCACTACTTATTATTTACCAATACCGGTACTGATGACTAATACCAGTATTTGTGAACTACAGGTTCTAGTGACTTTAAGTCCAGAACCTGATCTGGAACTTATGTGTACCGGTACTCATCATGAGTACGGGTACATGTAAGTCTCAGTTTTGGACTTAGGATGACCTAGAGCTAATCTGCAGCTTGCATGTACCGGTACTCATGAAGAGTATCGGTAATAGCAATCTAGAGTACACTTTAGTAGTCCAAAATAGTAGTACGTGAGTACTGGTACTCATCTTTAGTATCGATACTTACAACTGTTATAAAATGTGTTTGTATGTTTCTGAGAATATAAAACATCTAAATGCTCTACTATTTCGTGTATAACAAGTATTTAACAAATAAAGATAGTCTATTTCATCAAGATTAAATGTGCATGCCAGATTTTACAAGATGAATCTACCATTAAACAAGTGACAACGTTTTATCGACACATATATGAATATTTGATCATGTACATACATGTGCCCTATCTGTAGAATAAAAGATATACATGTATTCATCATCACACCAAAGAGAAAAGGGCTGCTAATGAATCTTCCAAGATATCCCACCTTCACCACCTTGCTTGAGAGCCACACGAAGAAAGAACTCCTCCTTTTTGGTTCTCTCTCTCTTTCTCAGATCACGATGGGGTGCAATCTCAGAAAATGAACCGTGGGTTTCTTGGGGATCATAACCCCCAAATAAAACAGCAATTAGTGTGACTAATTGCTAAGTGAATTGCCATTCCGCCCATCAAGGAGTCACAATTCACAACTAGGTCTCTGCACATATGTTTTAATAAACCACACTAATCCTTTTGCATTTAGCCCATATAAAATCAAAATTTTTATTTGATCACCTTAAGTTATGGGTTTTAGATGACAGTCACATAACTTATTGTCGTTTGATTATATTTATTTACATATACTAGTTCATACATTGGATTTTAATGCAACACCAACCACTCCATCTAACTTCATTGACCAACATTCATATGACATCCACGTCATCCATGCCATGCAGGATGGGTATAGCGGTGAGTACACCAAGGACTGAGTCTCCCTTTTTTCTTATTATAAACACCACTTACCAACCACTTATTTCACCATACAACCAAATATCCATCACTACTTATCTCATCCCGCTTTTCGCGGGATAAACTTTATCCCTTACCAAAGACAACCTAAGATCTAAATTCCAACCTCTCATATTCTAGTGTAATAAGACATGTAACATTAGGATCCCCCCCCCCCCCCCCCCCCTTTTTTTTTGGTTAAGATAATCTCCACTAAAGACCAAGAAGCAAAATACATTAGCATGCAACCCATAAAGGTGAGGAGAGAAGGGGAACATCGCACCCTCCGAAGAGGGGAACTCATCTCCCTCAGAAGGGAGTAACACTTCGCCCCACAAGGCCAAAACAAAATTCACAAAAACAAAACGAAAAAGAGACAGAATGTGCTCAATCCATATTGCTTCTTAGGCATGATCCACACTTGGATGATGATTCACGTCATTGAAACGACGTCAATGATTCACACAATACAAGGGAAACCAAAGGATAGAGACTAGAGAGGAATCTGATTGTGTTAAGCCTGATTTCTAGCATCGCCCCAACAACATGAAGGTCAGCAACTGACAAAACTCATGTATCAAGAATGTCACCAGGACCCCAGACCTCGAGGGTGAAGTAGTAGCGTCACCACCAAGGGAGAGACCAGCCATAATGGCCCCGCTAGAAGGGACGTTTTCATGGCTTGCAGCAAGGATGTGAGCAATAGCAAACATCCCAAAACCCAACGAGAACTACCATCATCGCACAAAGTAGCAGAGAAAGGACCAACTGAGAGGGACAAAAAAGGATGGAAGGGCGATAAGACATGGAGAGGCAACAAAATTTCAAGGGTAGGCAAGTCGCTAGGGTTCTTTCTTGGGGAAGAGGATGGAAGAGGAACGAGGTGAGTTGGGGCCACACTCTATCCCTATTTAATTACTTCTTAAAAATGTGTAATTTGGGACTTGTATCCTTGTTTGTTACCTATATTTTATATTTTGTTTCAAATATTGCTAAATCAAGTAGTTTGGATTTTCTCAAACATAGGTTGGTTGGTCCTTGATTTTGAATATTCTCTAACATATGAATAAAGAATTAATGTATTTTCAAAATACTTTAAACTAAGGTCAAGTTCTTTAGAAAAACAAACATTGACTTATAAAAGTAAATGGTATCTACTTGGTTTTTTATTGCATGGAGTACACAAATGATGCAATCAAATGGAACTCCTATCATACACTCAAAAGGATTTGGCAACGGTTCAAAACTAATGTGTTGCAACAAAGTATCCAAGGCATCAATCTTTGGTGGTAATTTTTGATGGAACCGTTGCCACATGTCTTCTTTTGCAACGATTTTAAGACTGTCCCAAATACACTTTCTATGACTTTTCTGAAGAAAAACAGTACTTGTGACATTTAGTATATCTATTCAAAATGATATATTTCAAAAGAGATAATCAAAAAAAGGATTTCCAGTAAACGATGGAAAGTCAATAAGGCAAGATATGCTTAAGGATCGATCCAGAGAAAATGAGGCTCAATGGTGGTTCCGTTCGTTCCATGAATACACCAATCAACCAAAAAGTCTAGTTCTAGCCCTTTATGCAAAACTCGACCCACATGACAAAGTACTAATTACCTAGCAACTTATGCATACGAGGAATGATGATAGTAATAAAATATTGGACCACGGTTTAAAAATTTCTTTTGCAACTCCTTTCGCAACGTAGGAGTGGGGTCCACGTTCACTCAAATTAACGAGCAATTTCAATCGTTATCAATTGATATTTAAGTATCCGGTGTCAAATCAGATGAAATTACATAACAAGGACTTTCATATTCAGCAAAAGAACTGAACACACGTAAAAGGAAATATGAAAACTCCCCCAATAAGAGAGAGTGCAACTACTCTACCTAATATTACCGAAAAATCATGATATTCCAAAATACACGATAACAACCTCAGAGTACTATCCTAGGCACCCTCGTACTCCACGCATACTCAAGGGGGAAGAACCTAGGTTAAATATACCAAAAATCGAGTCTTACACATTAGAACACATTTTTAAATTTTAACATGTGAAAAAGTATTCAAAAAAGATTTTAGGACTCACCAACACGTAGTGCTCATCAACACAATTCCAATGGTGACTTATTTGCAAAAATTAGAGTTTGAAAAGGCCCCAAACCACTCAAAATATGCACGAGTCACCTCGAACCGAACCGAACCAATCCAATTCACTTGAATCGATGCCTGCCCATGCCTAACAAGCCACCATCATGTGTCAACTACTAGTTGATTCGCACCCATGTGTAATCCTAGTCAAATGCACACCCCCTCTACTCTCTGCACATGCTACAAGCAAGATCACCCAGACTACACGAGCTTCGCCCACACTTCGCCTCTCCCACTTCTTGCACGCATGCTCACCTTCCTCGTGCACCTACACCTACTCCTTGCACATGAGGCACACACGCATGAGACGCCCACCGCATGCAGTTGCACTCTCTCTCGTCTCTTCTCTCATTCTTCTTCCTTCTTACTCTTTCTTCTCGAGACTTATGCAACAGGGCTCTAATGACGATGTAAAACCCTAGTTTATGCTTTTTATAGGGCCCTAAACCCGAATTAGATTTAAGAATGCCCAAGTTTTGACAAAAATATCCCCGATGTTGATTTAATCACACCTCAAACTCATTTGTCTTGTTTTTAGGATAATTTGACCTACATACCTTAGATTTGCACGAAACAAAAACTACTAAAAAACTTGTAACGAGAGGAATCCAACAAAATCAAATATGACTTATCTTAAAAAGATTTGACCAAGATTTGACCAAAAACATGCATTTTTCATGACATGTTCTGACCTGACCTTGACAGGTACCGATGGGATTGAAACAACGCAGTCAACTCCAAAAAAAACTTAGAACTCAAATTTCAAGGCATTACAGAATGCAACACAAAATGTAACGCACCTACATAAAAGTTAATTCCACTGATATTATTTCTTACATTATACTGGTGTAATTTGATTCATAACCGATGCAATTTAATTCATATCAAAAAAATCACTCATACACTTCAATTCATGACAGAAAAAATCACCCATTTGTTTTGATTTACATTCAAAAATCACCCGTGCATTTTGATTTATAATTAAAAATCATCCATATATTTTGTTTCATAAGTGGAAATCACTTACGAGCCCACACACAAGTGGAGATCACGTAATAATACCTCTGCATTTCACATTATATTTTGAGATTTTTTTTTACTTTTCTTCTTTGGTATATACCTAAAAATCACATATGATATTTAAAATATCAACAATGATATTTCATTCAAAATAAAAATTCACCTATTCACTTGTATCACATAAAAAGTCATGCACACGCTCACAATACATCGTGATATCCATCAAAAATTAAAAAATCACTATTTATATTTACACACAAGTAATATTCAAATATCACCAATACCATTTGATTTAGAACTAAAAAATATTATTTTCAATGATTTTTACATACAATTAAAAATCACATATAATATTTTAAATATCATAGGTAATTTATATTTACCAAATATCATCATACAATTTTTTTTTGGGAGAGCTGGGTACATGATCTCCACTAGACAAGTCTTAAAATGAGTTGCAAAATGAGTCAGTGATTTTTTTGTTCAAGGAGGTGTGAACATGCAACCCATATTAGACATGCTACAAAATGAGTTTCCCTATATTCATAAATATCATAAATATCACTAGTGATATTTTATTTAAAATTAAAAATCACCGATGATATTTTATTTAATCAATAATAAATTTTGATTTAGAGTCAGATATCACTTGATGATTTTTTTTAATAAGTAAAATATAATTATATCATAGAAAAAGTCATGCACACAAACAATATATATAGTAAGACCCACTAGAAATCAAGAAATCAAGAAATATTTTTATAATATTTGCTATTTGATTTATAACTAAAAATCACCGATATTTGATATTTGATTTAGAACCAAAAAATCCCCGTTAAGTTGTACATATATACAACTTAAACTCACGTAAAAACGCATACTAAAAATTAGTTCAGCTTAAATAGCATCATTATATTAAGAAACAAGCATCGATCCCAATACTTTTTTGTACACCCTTGTTAAATAACTGAATGGCATTAATATGGTTTGGTACTAAAAGACGACGTGTTAAAAAGGAGCTGAACGAGAAATTTAATTTACTTTTGGCTTATACAAATGATTGCCATGTATTATTATCTCTTATCTACCTTGTTTCAAATGCATTCGATCTTTATTTTGAAATCTTGCCGAATTTTGTAAGATTTCAGTAGCTGATTTGTATGGATTCTTGAAAGAAAGGAAAAAAAAATTTGTAGAGAAAGATGAGCCCCAAAGACGTAGCATCCAACATCATGGCTACAATATAAGATAGGAACTTTTTTTTTTTTTTACATAAAACTTTACACGTCTTAGCACCCATGGCCACGATGTTGATCAATTTGACTTCAACGGTAAGCTTCTTTAATCCTTTGCACAAGGCATCTAAGTTTTCTTCCATAGGTGCTTGTAACCTCCATTTGCCAAAAATGTGTGCCCTTCAAGAAGGCTCCGGAAATCTCCATCTAAAATTAAAATTCAGTCTAGATATAGGCGTCATACCTTGCTCTGAATTTCTAAATTTTTGTGTCAACTTTTAAAATTTAGAAAAAAGGTAGTCACGATGACATGGTATCCCACTTTGCTGCCATCTTAGTCTTTATGGAATCTTTGAAAGCATATCTTGAACCGAAGGGGGCTCCATGCCTTTTTGTAATGCCAGTTGCTGACTTTAAATATCAACCAGTTGCTGCCTTTAAATAGCAACAGTAGTCTTAAACCCTCACTTGGGAATTAAAGGATCTCCCGAAAGGCAGAAAATAAACATGCAATCCCACAACACTGAGGTTCTCAAAATATTACGGAAGGAGAGGAATATTTAAACTAGGAGTTTTTATTTGTACATCTCTGTAAATATCCGATAAGACATATGTACTCTCATCTATTTCACATACATGCACGTATCCACGTAAATGTCTATTTGCTTATTGAAATGCTCTTATAAATCATTGAGACTAAATAATAAAAAAATATTTACGTAAAACTCATTTTATTTTATTCGTCTCTCAGATAAACCCTCCACCTCCTCTCTTCTTCCTCCAATTCCACTTCAAGCCCCCTTCTACCTCCTCCGAGACTCCTCTCCCCATTGTAGTAACCCCCCCCCCTCTCCCCCTCCTCCTCTCCAGTTCCCGACCACATCCACCTTGCCCCATGAGCCCCCACTGAAGCACCGACCCAACGCCAAATCTTCCCCGCTGCTCAATGGAAAAGGTTAAGTATTTACCATGGATGAGATATTTTAAAAGGAAGTTAAGAAACCTACGTATTAGAAAAAAAATCTTTAATTTTCACTGTAATAGTAAATTAATGTTTATAAGAGCATACATGTTAACACAAAAGATATACACATGTATACGAAATTAGGGAATTTTTTTTTTTGAAATCTACAAGAATATAAAGGCAAGAACCCCTTTAATCTAAAGCACCCCATTACATCGTATCTCCTTTGATTTCAGAACAACGTTGAAACTTGCAGAGTGTAACATTTGGGTACTTGAAGGGACTACAAATACGTGGCTCGTCAATCTCATCCACCTTCAAGTCCATTGTTTGATGCCTTGACGAGCAATTGACATCATGCGAAGGGAAAAACTAAATGTTTAATTAGCCCCAAATGCTATATCCTTTTGGAACACCACGCGGAGGATCCTCGTCATCATATATTAAATCACTTTGGGAACCTTTCAATCAATACGATTTCAATAAAGTTATTGGACAAAATATTTCCTAGCTAATGCTCCTTTCTTAAAAAGCGACAATCGAGAATACTTCAATGATTAGATTCATTCATGGTCATTTTGCAAGTATAACAGATCAAGCTTGATGCCGATTCTAAACCATTTTTCTTTTTTTCATGCTTCCTTTTAAGAAGATTAATTTAAGAAGATAAGCTTGAAGCCAACTGATCAACCATGAGGCAGAGTAAATAAAGTTTTATATCCATGCATTGTGGTCTTGTAGATAATAAGTGTTCTCAGATCAGCAGTGTTTGCAAGTCCACAAACAATCACTTTCTTACCAATTAAAACCTTGACATAATTGGGAAGAATAAGATTGACAAAGCATGCTACTGGACAGGAACTTACTTGGCTTCCTAAAATCACAAGCAAAGCATCTCCTACTAACCACCCATCATGATGCACAGGCAACCCTGACAAAAGAGCAACCAACAACATGCATGTTCATGGGGCCTAGCTAGAAAAATGTGCACCCTCCATCACTTTTCATGATAGATGGACAAGTCCATCCTAAATCGTTTCTGCTCTACATCAAGAGACTTTGAATGCATGAACAGCTAGTTCATAACCGTCAAGTAACTTATTTGAGATTGATATTGTCCGTACGACATGCAGATTACCTTATGTTCCTCTATTGGCTTAAGATGAAACCCATCACCAACCTCTAACACAAACTTATTGTTATGCTAGACACCAACGCGCAAGGAATATGGTGGCAACAACATGAAAGAGCTGCGAAGCATGTGCGAGTAGTCAAAGCTGTCTTTGGATCTTGCAGAATGCAGGCTAAGTATGTTACAGGGATGGCTATTAGTGCCCTCAAGATTATTTTGGAATCACAGTTAATCTAGAGATTAATGGGGAAAATTTCGCCACGTCATCATCAAAATAGGAAGCAACCACCTGCAACATATGCCACTGTTGTGCCACCACGAACATCCTAAACCAACCTGTGGATGTATCTAAAATTATTCCCAAAGACTTTGATCTTGAGAATCCTGGCTTCACCTGAGGTCATATTCATTTAAAGATTGAATTTTGTTGAGTGTCACCATCTTCCTCATGAAAGATGGAGGCTCTTGCAGTTCAAAGTTAAGGTGATGGTGTCATTCCTTCCCATATCATCTTTGTCATGAAAGATAAAGGACTGGAACTCATTCTCTTGAAATTCAAACTTACCTGATAGTGCCTTTTCCTCCACCAATCACAGTGGTGCTGGTAAGTACCTCACTTCCGAAATGCCACCAACAATGATGTGACCAATCTCCTTCCTTTTGCATTCCTCAAATTCATAAGCTTGCCTGAGCTGTGGCGAAAGCTCATTCTTATGATTAAGAGATGCCAGACATTGTCCTGCAAATTTACTCTGGTTTCAGTAACGCGAGTTATATTTTTGAGAACCAAATAAAAAACTAAAAGAATTTTTCAAAAAAAAAAAAAGCTAAAAGAACAATTAAGTATACTTACCTCTTTGATAGTTTTAGTCCTACAGAAGAATCTGATCAGGCCTTTGCTTGCACCTTCAAAATATATGGTACATCCTTACCAGAATGCATTTTCTATTTCTATACAAGACTCTTTGTCTAATGATACATGTAAAATTTTACAAAAGAAGGGTAACAAATTAAAAAAAGAATCGTCGCATTCTAGAATACACATCTTATATAACATTTGACTTACAAAATCAACCGATGTTTGCCATGTAGATAAGATAAGAGAAGCTGCTGTAGACATTCATTTGCATGGATATATCCCTAAATGGTTATGGTCTTACAGCTAATCACAAATAGATCAGAGTCCAAACCAGGAATGAGTGGAGAGGTGACTAGTATCCGTCCTCCCTTGACTGAAGCATCAACATCAACTACCACAGTTCTTAGGCCTTTCCCAACCACAACTACCTTCCTCCCAACTGCAGCAAGCTGGCATCGAGTTCCAGTTACCAATGATGACAACCTGCCAATGGGTATCCAGAGCCCATCCTGAAACTTCACCAACCTCATTCCCTTGTCCTCATCCAACATATAAGGCACACCATCCACAACCACAGTTGGGCCACAGCAACAAGCTTCCATGCCATTATTAGGAGTGTAGTTCCACATATTGGAAACTCCATCGTGTATGCCAGAACATTGAATTCCTGGCTGCTTGCTGTGGAAAGTATAGATCTTGCGATCTATAACGACAGCTTTCCTAATGTTTGGTTCAAGTTTTGGCTCCTTGTGGACAGTCCAACTGTTTGAAACCAAGTTGTAAGTATCCCATGATTGGAAATCCTGGCCCATGCCCTCCCCATCTATTGCATAGAGAGTGTCTCCAATGGTAGCAGTAACAAAATAACACCTGAAATAAAAGCCAACAAATGCATGAGGTTGAAAACATGGAAAATGAGATATGGCTTGCTTTTGGGTTGCAAATGAATCAAAAGTTTGTAATTTCTATTTTAAAGATGCATGGAAAGGCATGCAATCATATAAATTCATGTGGAAGAGGGACTGATGGCAAGCAAACATGAGTGTTTAAATGGAAAACAAACTACCCATAACCACATATGCCTAATCGGCCAAACTGACTTTCAAAAAAACTGATGAACATCCAACCCATGATATATGACTGAATATCAGGTAAAACCCAATATTCACATCCCCACCCAAATAGATATGATAACAGGTATATGCAATTTTAAACAATCTTTTACTGACACCGGCAATCATGCCAAAACATTGTCACAGCACCATAAACTGATGATATTCTGGAATCCCCATATTTGATGCTGTTGAATCAAGAAGCATGCTCTAGATAGGTTTCAATATCTTCCACATGCATGCACAAGCACGAGTGGAAGCATGCCGCATAATTTCTTTTCTATCAGCTAAAATAAAATTCACGATATAAAACTCCTGATCATTAACAACAGCATGCTTAGGGGGGAATTTTTTTCCTTTTTTTGGGAAAGGGTGCAGGAGAGACATAAAGGATCACAGCCTCCTGTAAGGTTATAACTAGAGATCTCATCCTTTTTGTTGAGATTATTTTCAATGTGTAGGTTATTTTCTATTTTCATTATTGTATGGGGATATTTCTTGTAATTCTCCCAAGGGTAGCACTTTATATAAAGGACCCTATGGTTCAATAATAAAATTGATTTCTTCGTTTTACCTAACATGATATCAGAGAAACAGTCCTAGACCGAGGCTCCGGTATCCCACCAACCCTAACCTCCAACACCTATAGCCTAACCCCGCCCTCTCTATTTCCACAACACCACCGCTGCAAGCAGTTCCAACACCTTAGAGTGGTGTCGTCGGCCTTTCTTTGTAGATGTTATTATATTTTTATATTTATTTGTAAAGGTGTGTTGTACACCTTCTGTTCGTTGTCAAGTTGTATTACAATTTATCCTTTACTTTTCTCTACATAGAGGTAGGGACCAAATAATAATTTGAGCATTTCATTTGTTCCCACTTGGTATCAAACCAACGATCCTAGATCGGTGCCCTAGATATCTCACCCAAATAAGCCGCCAACGCCGCCACCCTAACCCTAACCCTAGCAACCCGTCAAAGGCCACCACAGGCAGAGCAAGGAGGTGGCAGGGCACACCCGGTGCCTCTACATCGCCTAAGGTGGCGTTGATGGGCTCCACTGATGCAGTCACACCACCTTAGGCAACGCTGCAGGGCTGCTCCTCACCGTTATAGTGCTACTGGGCTCCCCCAAGGCAATCGCTCCAACTGAGGCGGTGCTGCAGAGGCTTACGTTCACTGCTGCGAGGACCCTTCTTGCCTGAAAGCCACCGCAGGGGCCTGTTTGGTCAGTGCTACGCCGCCTTTGAAGGCTGCTGCGGGGGTTCCTGCTCGCCTGAGAATAACTGCAGAAGCCTCTGGAGATCCCTGTTGGGGCTGCGACACTCTTGATCTTCGTCCACGACTGGTAAGGGTACCTGCGGGTGCTCTCCTCCTTGCATTTTACCCCCGTGTAGGGTCCTCATAGGGAGAGGTGACCCATTCCCACTAGATCTCATTCAGAGAAGGGTCACTTTGCCGATCAAGTTGAGATTCATGGTTTGAAATACCAGTTTCAAACCATGTTTTATTGATTTCAAATTTGAGTTTACCTCCATTGGCTCTGTTCTTCATCTAGCGGGTGACAGGGGACTACAAGATGGCATCCTCAATCTCTTCCATTAGTTCTGGTTCTTCCGAGATTACATCAGATACTTCTACAGGCAATGCGGGACATAAGAGTCTATTTTTCGGTTCAATGATCAAATTAGATGAAACTAATTATCCACGATGGTCGTAGATGTTCTTGATAACCATCAAGGGTCATGGGAAGGAGCATATATTGAGTCATCCTGAGCCCACCAAGAAGCCAAAAGTCAACGCTACTCGAGATCATGATAATGCGATGGTATGTGCTTAGTTGATAAACTTTGTGATACCTAGAATAGCAGATGAAATCATGTACTACCCTACGCCAGAAAGATGTAGGATTCCTTGTGTGAGACATTCACATGAGAAGAATTCCTCTAGAGTATTCCAGATTTATCATAAGTTGTTTCATCTCTGTCAAGATGGGAAGACTTTGCCCCAGTACTACTCTCAGGTCAAAGGATTATTAGAGAGACATGATTCCTATAGGCTTGGTTACACCTGTTCCTCTTGGCGTGCCTTCAAGAAGGACCTTGCAGTATCCTTATTTCTCTCTGGATTGGGACCAGAGTATGTAGCAAGACGAGATTAGATTCTGATAATCACTGATCGGCCATCTTTTAAGGTGACTTGCAGTAGACTTAGCACGATCAATGTTCCTACTACCTTTACTGAAACTACAAGCCATACCACTACCTTGGCAACTTCTCATGGTTTCGGGAGAGGGACACCTACTCGTGGTTATGGCCGTGGACGGGGATCTAAAGGCCGTGCCAGACCTTCATGTACTTATTGTGGCCCACTGGGCCATACTAAGGCCACGTGCTGACAGAAGCACGGGAGGCCTGTTGCCGCTCATCAGACCACAGAGACTACTCCATCTACACCTGAGACAATTACTAGAGCAGAATTTGAAGAGCTATTACAAAAAATCAGCCATCTTTCCCAGTCTAGTTCTATAGACACAACTGTTGTCGCCTCCACCTTAAGTATTATTGGTACGTATTCATTGTCTGCCCTTCAATCCGGTGATTGGTTGGTGGATTCAAGAGCTTCACAACACTTATGTAGCACCTCGGATGCTTTTTCCAACTTGAGATCTGTCCCTCCAGGCAGGACAATCCAAGTGGCAAATAGTAGATTGTCACAGGTTACAGGAAATGGAGTGACTCTTTCCTCTACGTTTCAGTCGCTGAATGTTCTTTATGTCCCTGATTTTCCACTTAGTCTCCTTTCTATTAGCCATATTACCAGAGAACTCAATTGCAGAGCTATTTTTTATGCGCATTCTTGTGTCTTGTATAACTAACTCACGGGGAGTATGATTGATGGAGGACATGAGGAAGGAGGGTTGTATCACCTAAGTCGCTCTCCGATTGCTACTACTGCTTCTATTAGTCAAGGGGAGATTGCTTTGGCCAGTGGATCTCCCATCCAGTGGCATCTTCACCTTGGCTACTTTCCTGTGGAGAGACTTAGACATGTGATACCCAAAATACCTACCAGTACCACCATTACCTACAACGCATGCCAGCTGGGCAAACACCACCGTGCTAGTTTTCCTGTTTCCAATCTTGTTGGGTCTTCTACTTTGTTTGATTTGATCCATGTGGATGTGTGAGGCCCAAGTCTGGTGCCTAACTGGCTTGGGCATCGTTATTTTTTCGTTCTTATTGATGATTTCTCCCATGTTAGCTAGTTGTTCTTAATGAAAAATAAATCTAATGTTGGTACTATCATTGAGAATTTTATTATAGAAATAAAGACCCAACTTTCTGTCACCACTAAGATGTTTTGTTCTAATAATGCCCTGGAGTTTTCCACCTTTCGCTTGTTGCAGTTTTTCCATTGAAATTGTATTGTCCACTAAACTACTTGTGCTCATACCTCTCAGCAGAATGAGTTGCTGAGAGAAAGTATAGAGACCTGTTGGATCTTGCATGCATCCTTCTTATTCACCATATTGTCCCTACTTTATATTGGGGGATGTTGTTATTCCATCTTGCTTTCTAATTAATATGATGCCAAATTCTATCATTCATGAGCAAATTTCATGGCAGGTTTTGTATCCTGATCGCCCCTCATTTTCTGTTGCTCCTCATGTTTTTGAGTGTGTTGCATTTGTTCATAATTTAACTCCTATACAAGATAAACTAGCACTACAGGCTGTCAATTGTATTTTCTTAGGTTATTCTAGAACCCAGAAGGGGTACAAATGCTTTACACCTCTTCATTTCCGCCACTGTTTCTGCATGTGACATTTCATGAATCTGTGCCATATTTTTTCCACTACCAGTTCCGACTTGTTTCTTGTGACCAGAAAGACACCTATGCCCATTTCACCTATTCCATTTGGTATTATACCTATGGATGCTCCTCCTACTCCTTCCACTAAGAAGGATCGATTTCAGGATCATGTTGTTACTTATCAGAGGCCGCATACTACCTTCTAGATACCCTCTTCTCCCACGCCTCCAGCCTCTCCTTAGGTGAGCACACAATCATTAGACACTGACACTTTGGTGCACAGGAACAATTAAGGCTACATAGGATATACAAGTGGATGGTGACCTTCCAATTGCCATTCGAAAGGCTCCCTGGTCTTGTGCCAAGTATGATGTGGCAGGATATCTCAACATTGCTTGCTGATCTTGGTACCGCTTTTTCTAGATTTACTAGAACCCTAAGTACCACTATTGTGCCGAAATCCTACCAGGAAGTCATGCTTCATCCAAAGTAACGCCAAGCCATAGAGGAGGAGATGGCTACACTTCAGAGTAGGGGCACGTGGGACCTTGCACCACTTCCACCAAGAGTCAATCTTGTTGGGTGCAAATGGGTATTTGCTCTCAAGTTCCATACAGATGGGAGCATCGCCAGATATAAAGCATAGCTACTGGCAAAAGAGTTCACCCAAACCTATGGGGTGAACTTCTTTGATACCTTTTCTCCAATGGTGAGACTCTCGACAGTGCAAATACTAATTTCTGTTGTAGTACGTTATGATTGGCCACTTCATCAACTTGACATAAAGAATGCCTTTCTTTTCGATGACTTACAGGAAGAGGTCTACATGCAGCAACCTCCCGGTTATGAGGTACAAGGGGAGTGTGTATATAGGCTAAGAAAGGCTATTTATGGCCTCAAGCAAAGTTCACGTGCATAGTTCCAAAAACTGTCTTAGGTGGTAAACTCTGATGGCTTTCACAGATCATCTGCAGATCATTCCCTATTTGTCAGGAAACGAAGAAAAGTGCGGTAGTGCTCCTTATATATGTTGATAACTAGACAACACAGATGTCATTAGGCAGATTAAGGAGAGATTGACCAGCCAGTTTGTGATGAAAGACTTAGATCCACTACGATACTTTCTATGAATAGAAGTTGCTCATAGCAAGCAGGGCATAATTATATCACAAACAAAATATACACTGGATGTTTTACAGGAGACTGGGATGCTTGGAGCAAAGCCAGCAAATATACTCATTGATCCAAAGGCTCAACTTTATGACGTTGAGGCACCTTCTTTGGTTAGTAGTCAGTATAGACAGTTAATAGAGAAGTTACTCTACCACCAAGTTAGATATTACTTTTTCAATTAGGAGACTTCGTCAGTTCATGGTTAAGCCTACGAGGCAGCATTGGGATGCTACCATGATGGTCCTAAGGTACCTTAAGAGGGCACCAGGTCGTGATTTTCTATTTACTCGAGGCACTTACCATGTCAGTAATGGCATATTCAAACACAAAATATGCTGGTTGTTTGGCGGATAGGAAATCTACCACAAGATTTTGCACCTATGTTGTTGGCAATTTGGTTACCTGGAAAAGAAAGAACCAGGCTGTTTTTTCCAAGTCAAGTGCAAAATCAAAATACAAAACTATGGCACAGACAACCGCTGAACTTATGTAGGTGAAGTCATTTCTGGGAGATTTACATTGTTGCTTGGTCCTACAGAGATGAGATATGATAATGTGGCTACTACATATATTACCAACAACCTGATGTTCCATGAGAGGAACAAACATGTTAAGGTGCATTGTCACTATACTAGAGATCTTATTTAGAAAGGCCTTTATACAACCCAAACAGTGGACATTTTTACCAAGTTACTTCCTAAGTTCATTTTTTATTCTTATTATTCCAAACTGAGCATGATGATATATATGCTCCAACTTAAGAGGGAGTGTACATGTCATGATATTTTTACATTTATTTGTAAAGATGTGTTGTACACATTTTGGCCATTGTCGGGTTGTATTACAATTTGCCTTTTACCTCTCTATCTAAAGAGAGGTAGGGTCTAAATAATAATTTGAGCCTTTCATTTCTTCCCACTTGCTTTTCCCCAACGCAATCACCTGCAACTGCTGGCAGGTGCTGCACCAACTTAGATCGGCCCTGCCGATCTTCTCCGCCTGGGCTACCTCCTGTAGTGGCTAACAGGTGCTGCAGCAAGTCAGGACCGGCATCACCAGTCTGTTCTAGACTCAGCCACCATCAGGTTCCCTATTGCAGAGAAAGGCAGCGCTAAGGCCTTATCCATGCCATAGCGTGTACCTACTTGTTCCTTGGCTGCTGTTTTGGAGCCCTATGATCCGAATACTCAATTTCAGATTCCTCTTTAGGATCAATTTGCCTCCTGATGATCCAAGGTTACCCTTGAAAGGAGGTTTTCCTTCTCTTCAATGGTCTGAAGTTGATTTCTGGCTAATCTGAAATCAATTTTCAGACTACCATTTGTTTCTGGTGATGAGTGATCACAAGGAGACTGTTAGCAACTCGGTGAGGACACTTTCTACCATGAGCACACCTTCACCCATATGCCAAGCACACCCCTCAAGCTTGATGGATCTCAGGTTTTACTCTCACGAGAGGAATATGACAGATTGGTGACCTCTCAATCAAGTTCATCTGTGAGAACCCTTGTGGTCAAAACAATTCTTGTTAACAAATTGTCTTCATATGTTCTCAAGGATAAGACACCTTACTCGATGTTGTATCCTGACCGAGGTGGTTTCTCACTTACATTTGCAATCTTTGGGTAAGTTTGGTTTGTTCTTTTCAAAGTTGATAAACTTTCTCCCCAGTCAGTCAAATGCATATTTCTGGAATACTCACGTTCTCAAAAAGGCTATAAGTATTCCAACCCCGTGACTCATCGATTTTAAGTGAGTGCTAATGTTACCTTTTTTAAGGATGTTCCCTATTTTCTAGTCACGAGGACATCTCCGTCTATGCCCAATTCTGAGATTCCATTGCCCATACCCACCGCTACACCTCCAATGCTCTCTAAGCCTCCAGAAAATCCAAAGCCACCTCCACCATCACCACCACCACCATCACCACCACCACCACCACCACAGCACCACCCTCTATACGCACATACCAACGCAGAGATCCTACTCTACCACAATCGAAACCACCATGTACAATACCTCCTACTCAATCTTCTACTAATATTGCGGATTCTACTGGACATTAGGCAACCCCTCCTACTAAGGGATCTGCCTTGGACCTACCCATTGCTCAACGAAAGGCCTTAAGGTCATGTGCTTGTTCTATTTCCCAGCATATGTCGTTTGACCATTTGCCTACCACAGGAGAATTACTCTCACTTGTAGTTGACAGGTTCCCTATAGCCATACTAAGGCATTACAAGACCTGCCTGGACTCATGCTTTGGAGGAGGTAGAGGCTCTTCACTCTCAAGGCACATGGGAGAGTTGAAGAAAATGAGTTATTGAATTACTAAGTCGTCCCTACACCTCTTTATATAGAGAGAGGTGAAGGAAAAATTATAACATAAATCTAATAAATAAAACAAAAAATAAAATACCCTTTCAACAAAACGTAACACTCCCCTCAAATTAGAGCATATATGTCAACCATGCTTAGCTTATTCCTATATTTCTCAAATAGAAGGCGAGAAAACAACTTAATAAACATATCTGTAGTCTGTTCTAAAGAGGCTAAGCAATCAGTACAGAGCAAACCCTATTGAATTAGGCTTCTGGTGTAATAACAATCCACTTCCACATGTTTGGTTCTTTCGTCAAACATGGAATTGTTAGCAATATAAGTTGCAACTCTGTTATCACAATATATCACCATTGGCTCCTGAACAGTAACATGGTCTCGCAACAAAGACCGTATCCATATCAACTCAGCTGCAGTGTATGCCATGGCACGATATTCAGATTCAGCGCTCAAGCGTGACATTACACTTTACTTCTTGCTGCTCCAAGTCACCAAATTTTCTACTACAAAGGTACAAAAGCCTATGGTAGATCTTCTATCTCCTACATCACCTACATAGTCTACATCTGAATAAGCAACAATAGACATAGAAGCCTTCTTTTGGAACAAGAGACCGCAACCTAAGCACTCTTTGATGTACCTCAACACCTGCATCACTACCTGCCAATGATCATCAGTAGGTTTGTCTAGGAACTGACTTAGCTTACCTCCTGCAAGACTAATATTTGGCTTAGTGATGGTCAGATACAGTAGCGTCTCCACCAGTTGTCTATAAGCCTTCTTATCCCTCAACTTCGTTGTGTCATCAAACAAGTGAATCTTTGGATCCATAGGAATAGTGGCACCCCTGAATCAAAGCATGTCAGCCTCCTGCAGAATGTCTAGAGCATATTTTCTTTGTGGCATAACAATACACTGCTTACTCATAGCAATCTCAATGCCAAAGAAATACCTGAGCTTCCCGAGGTCCTTCATAACAAACTAACATGCTAAATTATCCTTCTTCTAAGAAATACCAGCTATATCATCCCCTGTGAGCATAAGGTCATCCACATACACAAGAAGAGCCATAATACCACCACTGGTCTTCCTTACAAACAGTGAATGATCAGACGATGACCTCTGCAACCCAACAACAGCCAAGGCCTCTAAAAGGCACTGAAACCAGGCTCGAGGCCTCTATTTAAGACCACAAATGACCTTTCGTAGCATGCAAGCACACTCCCCCTAAACCTCAAAACCAAGAGCCTATCGCATATATATCTCCCCCTGAAGGTCGCCATAAAGAAAGACATTTTTGACATCCAGCTGGTGTAAGTGCCATTCGTAGTGTACTGCAACAGAAATAAGTATACGGACGGTGGACAAACGAGCAACCGAGAAGGTGCCAAAGAAACCCACCCCATAGGTTTGGGTGAATCCTTTAGCCACAAGACGAATCTTATACCGAGAATTAGAAACATCTAGGTTGTATTTTAAGGCAAGACCCACCTAACACTAACAAGGTGTGCACTAGAAGGTAATGTAGTAAGCTCCCAGGTGCCTCTGTCACGAAAAGCAGACATCTCATCCATCGCAAACTTCCAATGCAGATTCAGCAGAGCCTGCTAGTAGGCAGTCGGTATCTCAAAACTAGAGATAACAGCAGTAAGTGCATGAAACTCAGTAATCAGAAAATCAGCAGAAACAACACTCAGCCACACGATACTGACCACATGAGCGGGGAGCGTTCCAAATAGCAATAGGTATATCATCATTCGTAGACATGGATGGAGAACCTGGAGAAGCACTGTCACTAGCCTCAACACATACCTAAGTAATGGAAGACAATGGTGGCTTAATAGGAACTGAAGAGCAGCGGAGGTGTTTCTTTTCAGGATTACTGACAGGAAGCTGATACGCGGTACCGTTGAAAGTCTTCTCATCTGGTGGTACCACTCTAAATGTGCTCACAGGTGACCCAGTAGTGGGTAGACTACTACTCTGAGAAAAATCCTCTATGGCTATGGGAGGTACAAACATAGGCACAACCATTTCCACATCCTTCAACTGATGGCCTAAGGTGGAAAAATACAGAATGGACCCATGGAATGTCGAATCCACACTAACAATCTAACACAATGCCTCTACTGTATAGGATCAAAGCACATATATCCCTTCTGGATGCGTAACTAACCAAGGAACACACACTTAACCACTCTAGGAGCCAGTTTATCACGACCAGATCCAAGCAGATGCGCAAAGGTAACACAGCCAAATGTTTTCGACAACACTAAAAATAACTCTGCATTTGGGTATAGGATATTTCATGGAATCAACTCGTGAAATACAGAGGAAGCCAATTAATAAGACTAACAGGCAGTGAGAACTGCATCTCCCCAGTACATGTGTGGAATACTGTTCTGGATAAGCAAAGCTTGAACTGTATCTAGAATATGGCAGTGTTTCCATTCTAGGACCCCATTTTTGTTGTGACATATGGGGACAGGAACTCTAATGCATAATAAAGTGACCCATAAAATGATGCCAAGCACTTGGTGTAAAGCTCCAATGCATTATCTATTCTGATAGCCTTAATGCAAACACCAAATTGAGTTTCCACAAAAGCTACAAATTGCTAAATAATAGAGCAAACTTTTAATTTATTACGTACCAAAAATAACAATGATAGACGAGAAAAGTCAACAAATACAAGTAATAACGATAACTATGTCGGCCTACCACATGGGTAGGACCCTTTCATCCCAAAACACATGAAAATATTTCTATATCTCTGTAGTTGCAAATCACGTTGAAACAAATAAATTTATAAATATTTCAGTAAGTACCATTCGTTCGTAAGAAGGCAAAACGTTATTTCAAAACTTTTCGTATTAACTAATAATTTCCTAATGAAAGGAAAGAAATAGAAACCAAATATTCAGATAATCAAATTTTTACTATGTTAAGCTGTGTTATACCTTTTGTTGTAAGGGGTGTTTTGTTATTTTTATTTTAGTAGTGGGTTTATGATGTAACTTTTCCCTCACCTATATAAAGGTGTAGGGACTACTTGGTAAACTAAGAAGGTTCATTTTCTTTAACTTAGTATCAGAGCACCAGATTGGGGATACCACCAAATAAACCCTAACCCTACCTCAAGCCACACCTCCACCGGATGCCACCGCCATCACCAGCGGCAGCGCCGACACCCCACCGCCGTCTCAGCAGTAGCAGCCTCATCCACCATCGCCTTCTACTACAGCCCATCACCGTGGCATTCTCCTGCACTACTATTTGCTACTGTCGATGCGCTGCAGCAGTGCCAACAGCCTTTGCTTGAGGGTTGTGCGAACCCCCGCAGCATCGCCTCCACCGCCTTAAGGCCCTAAGCGCCACCTCACCGCCTCTACAGGCCCGCAACACCAGCAGACATCGCCTGAGGGTTGTGTAAACCCCCGCAGCACCGCCTCACCACCTAATGCGAGTGTTACTGTCGCCTAAGCTCCGCCTAGCGTGGCTAAAACCGCCTTCAGTTGTTGTAGCGAGGTTCTTGAGTGTTGTGGAGATGGAGATGTGAAGTAAGAATCTCTCTACAGTTGGTACGACCTCCTTGATCTCTTGATCTAATTTGGGATGTGTATTCCTCTTTGATGCATGTTTTTAGGGTGTGTATTCCCACTGAGTATTGACCGCATGTGAGCAGAGATTTTTGGGATGTATATTCCCCGGTTGGTATATTTGTTGGGGTGTGTATTCCCCATTTTCTGTCAATTTTCAAATATGAAGTGGGAAGAAATTCAGGGGTGTGTACCCTTTTATGCGACACACTGAACTTAGTTTGTGGCAGTGTGTTTCAATGAATATGGCAATGTCTCAGTCAGAGATTGCGCTAGAAACCACCGTGTGTGATACTCCAACTACTGGTGTGACGTGGTTGATTGACTCAGGCACTTCCAATCATTTATCCAGGAATTTGCAATGTTTTGCACAGATTCAACCTCTCAAGGTCATACCGTACAAGCGACTGATGGGCGACTTGCTCCTAGTAGTGGTTAGGGGGAAATTAATGTTACCCCATCTATGCAGCTTAATCATGTCCAGTTTATTCCAGATTTATCCATGAACTTGCTCTCTGTCAGTGAGATCATTAAGCAGATAAATTATCGAGTCATCTTTGATAAGCATGAATGTATTTTCCAGGATAGAATGACAGGGAAAATTATTGGTAGTAGATATGAAGGAGTTTACCGACTTCAGCAGGATCCTATAACTGCAGCATGTCAGGTTAGTACCACATTTGAGAGTACTCTACAGTGACAGACGATTGGGCCATCCTTCTTTGGAAAAGTTACGCAGGCTTATTCCTCATGTGTCCCCAACTACACAACTTTCCTGCGATGCATGTCAACTTGGGAAGCACCATAGATCATCCTTTCCAGCCGCTACAGGACCATGTTCAACTTCATGTTTTCAATTAATGCATCTTGATGTTTGGGGTCCCAGTAGGACTCTTGATAGAGCAGGACATTGGTACTATTTGATTGTGGTTGATTTTTCCAGATTGTCCTGGTTATTTCTCATGAAGAATAAGTCTAAAGTGGGTCCACTAATTGAGAAGTTTGCGTTGATGATAAAGAATCAGTTTGATGTTTGCATCAAGACTCTTAGATCTGATAATGCACTGGAGTTTTGTACTCGTCGGCCAGCAAAATTCTATGACTTACATGGCATAATTCATCAGACCTCATGTCCCCACACTTCTCATCAAAATGGAGTTGCAAAGATGAAGCACAGACATATCTTTGATATGACCAGAGCTCTTTTTATTCATGACGATGTGCCACAAAACTACTGGGGAGAAGCAGTTCTCACAGCTTGCTACCTTATTAATAGATTGCCCTCCTCAGTGATTAATGAGCAGATACCGTGGTAGGTGCTTTATCCAAATGATGAGCTGTTTGATCTTCCACCCAAGACATTTGGGTACGTGACGTTTGTACATCTCCTTGGACTTGAGCGTGATAAATTAGCACATAGAGCAATCGAGTGTGTATTTCTTAGCTACTCTCGTACTCAGAAGGGGTATCGGTGTTTTGATCCCTTACACCAGAGACATTATATCAGTGCAAATGTCACCTTTCATGAATCTATACCTTATTTTTCTGTTGTTGCCAGGCAGGTGCAGAGTGTGCCGAAGTGAGCACCTATACCAGTTGCTCCTATACCATTTGGTATATTCACAGATACTAGTAGCCCTTCTCAAGCTACTGAGCCACCTACCAACACATTCAGGCCAATACAAACGAACGAAGGGACCTTCAAGGGTCACACTTATCAATTGCCAGTTGTGTATAGGGCAAAGCCCCCTCCATCTATTCCACAGACTCCTCAGGTTAGTGTTAATAACCTAGAGACGGTTTCTACTCAAGAGGCTTCTTCAGATACAGTGTCAGCAAATGTATAGGGTAAGAGTCAGTCACCTGTGGATGGTTCTTCAAGTCCTAATTCCATAAGTACTGATGAGGATATTCCAATTACTATCAGGAAGGCTCCACGATCTTGTGCCCAGTATCGTGTTGCTGGGAGTGTTGTTTCTGCTAATTCTCTAAATTTGGAGTTTCATGCAATCATAGTTGTAAAGAGTGCTGAGTTACCGATCTCGTACCAGCAAGCTCTACTACATCCACACTGGAAAGCTGTTATGGAAGAGATGTCTACACTTACTAACAAAGGTACCTGGGAGCTATCATCTTTACCGTCTGACGCGCACCTTGTTGGAGCCAGATGGGTCTTTACCTTAAAATACAACCCAGATGGGTCTATTTCAAGGTATAAGGCCCTCTTAGTGGCTAAAGGATTCACCCAGACCTATGGGGTGGATTTCCTTGACACGTTCTCCCCCGTTGCACGACTCGACTATTCACATTCTTATCTCTGTGTCAGCTCATTATGGATGACAATTACATCAATTAGACGTCAAAAATGTATTTTTGTACGGAGACTTGGAGGAAGAGGTGTATGTAGCAGCCACCTAGCTTTGAGGTTCAGAGAGTGTGTGTGCAAGCTTCGTAAGGCCATTTATAGTCTTAAGCAGAGCTCCCGACCCTAGTTCCAACGCATGTCTGAGGCGTTGTCTGTTATTGGAATGCAGAAATCTTCGTCGAATCATTCACTATTTTTTAGGAAGACCAGTTTACTTATGTATGTAGATAATCTTATTCTTACAGGTGATAATGCAGAGGATATATCTCAGATGGAGTACTTAGCACACAGGTTCGTCATGAAAGATCTTTGGAAGCTAAGATATTTTTTAGGCAATGAGTTTGCTACAAGTAAACAAGGGACAATTATGTCGCAGAGGAAATATGCCCTTGATATTCTTCAAGAGACAAGCATGCTAAGATCCAAAGATGCAAATATTCCTATGGATCCTAAAATTCATCTTTTTTAAGATAATGTAGAGCTTAAAAACAAGAAGGCATATCGACAGCCGGTGGGGAAGCTAGTATATCTGACTATCACTAGGTCAGATATTATCATTGCCGTGAGTAAGCTGAGTCAGTTCCTAGATAAGCCCACTGAGGTTCATTGGCAAGCTGTGATGCAGGTGTTGAGGTACATTAAAGGATGTCCAGGTAGAGGCATTCTTTTTCAGAGAAAAGCACATATGTCTGTTGTTGCATACTCAGGTGCAAATTATGCAAGTGATGTTGGTAACAGGCAATCTACTGCAGGTTTTTGTACCTTTGTAGTTGGGAACTTGGTAACCTGAAGGAGTAAGAAACAAAGTGTTCTTTCACGCTCCAGTGTTGAGTCTGAGTACAGGGACATGACACATACTGCAACTGAGATGATATGGATCAAGTCTCTGTTACGAGATCTTCATGTTAATGTTTAAGAACCTATGGAGATGCATTATGACAACCGGGCTACCACCTACACTGCAAACAATCATATGTTCCATGAGAGAACAAAATATGTGGAAGTAGCTTGTCATTACATCAGGAATTTAATTTAACAGGATCTGCTTCGTACTACTTGTCTTGCCTCCTCCGACCAGACTGACATGTTTACCAAACCGTTGTCTGGCCCCCAATTTGAGAAGTGTAGAAATAAGCTGAGCATGATGGATATATATGCTCCAACTTGAGGGGAGTGTTGAGCTATGAGTTATGTTTTTCTTGTAAGGGATGTTTTTGTTATTTTTATTTAGTAATGGGTTTATAATGTAACTTTTCCCTCACCTATATAGAGGTGTAGAGACTACTTGGTAAACTAAGAAGGTTCATTTTCTTCAACTTATTATTATTTGGAAACAGTTCCCAAACTAATAATTAAAACATCTGTGATAAAGAGTAGAGAGAGAAAAATAGATGAAGGACGACGGTGCTTGAGGGATGCTTGTGTGAGGTGTGGTGGCACTTTAGATCTAGAGTGCTGGGAAGAAGACCAGAGAGATGCTGCAAAAAGAAAGAGGTTGGAGATGGGTCTTGTGGAAGCTGAGATGGGCCTTTAAATAGAGGCTCTGAGGTCCCTTTGTGTAGTCAAAATGAGGGGCAAAGCTGGTATTTGAGTCCTAAACTCGTGCAACACCCTTGGAGCCATTAGATCCATTGATCGGGGGATCAACGGATCAAATTGCGCCTCAAAATAACCTTCCACGCGCCTATAACGCATGGATCTCACTAGATGGAGACACGTGATGAGCACTCACCCACTGGATCAACCACCTAGTGTCTTCACGTGTGCACGCGCTCATTTGATTTCAATCGTCCGATCCGAATCACAGCATCACCTTTATCACATGCATATGGATAGGCATTGGGTTGGGCATCAGATCGGGCGTCCATCGCACCGCCACATCAGTCGATTCTCCTCATGCCACACAGTCCATCGCACGCGCCTGCGTTTCGTGTTTGAGGGCGGATACCAACGTGCTATGCATTCACTTGTATCACATTTAGGATTCATGTGCGGCCATTTCTAAGCCGTTGGATGTAGATCCAACAGTTGAGATGAACTCTTAGTTGATGAAGGCACGGTGAGGGGCGATGTGCCTCTTCGTGGTCGTTGGATGACGATCCAACAGTCCACGTTTTTTCTTCAGTGGTTGGGGCACGACGATAGGCTTGTTGGGATGGTGCCACGTGGCACCATCCTAACCGTCCATCTTCTCGCCTTTGTAATAGGTGCTACAGGGTTCCGATTGAGCTGATTTTTGCACTGTTGGATTGCGATCGATGATCCGGATCCATCTGCACAATCGGATTTGACATTTGAGGTTTGGATTTGTACTATCTTGCTCCTTAGCCTCTGATTTTCTACGAGTTGTATATAATGCTACGGAAGTCTAATCAAGACGATTCCAGAAGCGTTGGACTCCCATCGTCATCCTAATCAGATCCATACGGTTTGATATATCATCTGCAACCCCAGAACATCTGCAATTAATATTTTCTCTTTTTTAGAGCAAAAAACTAAGCTAACCAATCATCTATGATGCAAATTATGATGCTTATGCATGCATTGTTCCTAAGTTATGGTAAAATCTAACTTAATTTAGGTAAATTAGGTCCTATGATTGCTATGCAATCAGACCCTAAAGATCACAATGAAGCAAATCAAAACAGGCTAAACTACTGGGCTGCATAGAAGTTGAAAAACTGGCTCTATGATGCTTCCCCCAGCTGACAGGCATCACATTGAATCTCCATGACAAGCGAGAGATGTGTGATGATCAGGCGTAATTTGTCCAAAGAAGGATGACTTAACTGTCTATGCCACTGCAAGGCACTCCCTACAGTAGTAATCAACTGACACACTGCAGCAATTAAACTTTGTACTAACCGGTATACACCCCCATTCTTATGTCCACCACAAATCGTCCTCCCTATCATGCAGTCCTAAAAAATACACCCAACCGCATCAAATATAGCATGGCAATTCATTTACTTAGTAACAATACTAACAGAGAGTAACTGCATTGTCATGTCAGGCACATAATAAACATCAGAGAGGTAAAAAGTAGAAGTAACAGACACCCCTCTTACCACAGATAGGGGCATGCCTACCATCTGCCAGTTGAGCTAAGCAATCCAAAGGCACCTTCTGCATATCCCCAAAACACTTAGAACTCCCAGACAAATGATCTGACGCACCAAAATCTATCAACCAAGAACTGTTAGTACCTGATGTAGAGGCATACACTTCTATGCCTGAAAACTAGAGATGATCATAGGTCAACTGTTTTAGGCGCTGCACTACTACACATAGTCTGCCTCTGCAAGTGTAACTGTATCAGTAGATATAGCTAGTGGAGCACTTACAGTGACTTGGTTGGCAATAGTAGGTCATCCAAGTTTATTCTAACACTTGGCCTCAACATAACCAATCCTCCCATAGTAAAAGCAGGTAGACTTACTACGACCACCATCACCACAGCCCCTGCCTTGGACTCGAAAAGCTCCACTCCGTCCACATGTACTCAGCTGCATGAGCAAAAGCAGCACTACTGGTGACAACCTCCGGAGTGGTCTGGACCTACAACCTACTAAGCCTCATGTAGATCTCCTCAATAGGAAGAAGCTCAAATATTGTCAATATCTGTGAACATGCAGCAGAATAATCGTCATTAAGTCCTGTCAGAAACATATGAGCAGAAAACTCCTTCCTCTGATCTCTACACATAGGTGATGTGCACATGAGCCTGCACACATTATACTTTTCCAAAAGTCCTTTCCTAGCATAATAGTATTGTGAAAGGCTCATGGACTCTTGCTTCAAATGACAAAGATCATAGTGAACCTGGAAGACCTGGGTAAAATTCAGTTCATGAGAGTAGGCATCCTTCAGACAATCCCACATCTATTTAGCTATTTTATAATACATGACTTCATCTCCAATATGACGTATCACACTGTTTAATATCCGAGCCCTTACCATAATATCATCTCTATTCCAAGTTCCATATTTTTCTATTTTCTACTCTGGTGGTGCTTCAATAAGGATATGTCGCTTCTCATGTCCTTTTACAGTGACAAGGAACATTTGAGACCAAATGTAGATAATTGGTCTCAACAAGCTTCACAATCAATGTAAAAAATGGGTTCTTGTAGATCACACTCTGCAGCCTGTTCTAACATCACTCCAATCTCTGATGATGATGAGGCCACAGTGCAATCACACCATAAATACCTACAAACGTCAAACACAAATCTAAGTTTAGACAAAATTGGGGAATATACACCTCAAAATCCGCTCACAGGCAATTTCAACACTTCGTCAACAAATCAAGGGGAATACATACCACAAAAAATAGCATCAACAAGGGGAACACACACCCTAAACAGTAATCAAAAAACTGATATGATCATGCCATCAAGTGAAACGCAATTCAAATCATCTCCAAGAGAGTCCTAAACCTTAACAAGACACCATACCAAGACCAAGGAGATGGGCAATTGAACCACCCCTCCCCTTACCGCCCAACAAGGAGAGGAACAACCCACTGGCAGTGCTGCCCCCTGCTTCCTAGAGGGCGGTGGCGCTAGCTAGTGGAACCAACGGCACTGGCTAGTGGCCAACAGCGGCTACTAGTAGCGCTGGCTACGCTGCTGGTGGCCGGTGCTGCTAGTGACCAACGGCACCGGCTACTAGTGGTGGTGGCAGTGGGAGTGAGGAAGAGGGGTTGGTGGTAGGGTTATGGTTTTGTTGGGTGGTGTCCCCAACTTGGCTTTAATATCAAGTTGAAGAAAATGAGAGTTCTTAAATTACTAAACTGTCCCTATATAAAGAGGTGAGGAAAAAATTATAACATAAGTCCAATAAATAAAACAAAAGACAAAATACCCCTTCAACATAACATAACAGGGAGCTCGTCGACCTACCTCCTGGTACTACTGTTGTGGGGTGTAGGTGGGTGCTTGCATAGAAATACCTTCCGAATGGTTCTATCAAGCGATATAAGGCACGGCATGTTACAAAGGGCTATACACATATGTTTAGTGGACTACTTTAAGACCTCTCCAATGGCTCATCTCAATTTTATTCGGATACTTCTTTCCATTGCAATGAATTGAGAGTGGCTGGTGTATCAACTTGACATTAAAAATGCCTTCTTCTATGGTAATCTTGATGAGAAGGTCTACATGAAACAACCTCCTGGGTTTTTTAGCAAAGGGGAGTGTCACAAGGTATGCAGGCTACATAAGGCAATATATGACCTCAAGCAGAGCCCGAGAGCTTGGTTTGACAGATTCAACAGAGCCATTCAAGGATTTGGCTGCTCCAAGTCTACATCTGATCATTTTGTGTTTGTGAGGCATACAGGGACCGGATTAGTTATTCTCATAGTTTATGTAGATGATATTCTGCTAATAAGGAGTAACAAGAAAGGTCTAGAGCCTACCAAGGCCTTCCTATATACCCAATTTGTGACCAAAGATCTCGGGTTGGTTAGCTATTTTCTTGGCATCTACATCATCTAGATGGTCGATGGTTCTTTCTCAACGAAAGTATGTGTCGGATATGCTTCGGGAGGCAGGAATGCTTGGTTGCAAACCTACTGCTGGCATGCATTTTTGCAGATGATGATAGCCCTATCCTAAAGGACGTCACTAAATATAGAGTCATGGTAGGCAAACTTTTGTACTTGATTGTGATGAGGCCTCATATATCTTATGCAGTTGGACGACCTAGCTAGTTATGCAAACACCGAGGTTGGCACACTAGAGTATGCCAATTCTGTGTTACCAAAAGAATTCCCTGGAAAAGGGTTGTTTATCAGAGAGCCATGCAAATCCTGTTAGGACCCATGAGGACAGATAATTTACTATAGGTTATTACAACTATGTTGGTGGTAACCTAGTCACTTGGAAGAGTAAGAAACAGAATGTAGTCTCCAGATCTAGTGTTGAGTCAGAATACAAGGTGATGGCTCATACTACCTACGAGTTGTTTTGGGTTTAGGCTATTTTGCAAGATTTTAGTGTTCATGTGCCTAGACCTATACCCATGTATTGTGACAATAAAGCTACAATGTTCATTGCCAATAATCCAGCCTTCCATGAGAGGACCAAGCACATTAAAGTGGACTGCCACTTCATACGAGATGTGATGAGCAGATGGATATCTACCCCCTATATTCCCACAAAGGATCAAGTTTCAGATGTCTTTACCAAGCCTCTCTCCACGAAGCAACAAGAGTACTTATGTTCCAAGCTACGCATGATTGACATCTATGCTCCAGCTTAAGGAGTGTTGAGATTATTATCAATGTTTTGACCATTTTCTGATTTCATTATTGTATAGGGACATTTGTTATAATTCTCCTAAGGGCACCTCTCTATATAAAGGGCCCTAATGTTCAATAATAAAATTGATTTTCTCATTTCACTTAACAATTTTGATTCAATGTTTTCGATATCAGTCTTTTCATTGCACCATTCTGGCTACTTTTCAAAAAGTTAGATGCTTCCTAAGAGGGTCAGTTTGCATACTTGAACTTGCTATTCTAAAGGGAAAAATAATGTGTTCTAATTGATCAAAGAAAAGCCTAGCCTCTCTTTTATAGAAGAGGGCTACTAAAAAAAATTACAAAGGAACCCTCAAAGAACATAAAATTGTAATACACCCCCAGTACAAACACGTCAACACTCACACTCAAGTTAGGCATATATGTGGGTAAGCCCCAACTTATCACACAAAAACTCATGTCTTTTCTTCTTAAGAGTCTTGGTCAAAATATCAACTAATTGCAGCTCGGAGGTAACATATAGAGTGTTAATCTTCTCTTCGATGACAACATTAAAGATGAAGTGGTAATCGACCTCAATGTGCTTCGTCTACTCATAGAAGACAGGATTGAAGGCAATATACATTGCAGACTTATTGTCATAGAAGAATAGAATGGGTCCCTCAATCACAACTCCTAGGTCCTATAGAAAGTCCACAATCCACATGATCTCACATGCAGCATGGACCAAAGCACAATACTTTGCCTCTGCAGTAGACCGAACGACCACACTCTACTTCTTGCTCCTCCAGGACACAAGATTCCCATCAAGAAAAATAGCATAACCTAAAGTAGACCTCCGATTATCAATAGATCCTGCATAATCTGTATCAAAGTAAGCAATGATATCCATAGATCCATTATCCCTGTAGGAGAGCCCCAAACCAGGACTCCTCTTAAGGCATCTTAGAATGCAACATACCTCGTGCCAATGACTATACCGTAGTGCCTGCATACGCTGACTAGCTCTGTTAATGGCAAAACTAATATATAGACATGTCACCGTCAAATGTAGTAGTCACACCACTAAACTCTTGTATCGTGTGGCATCTTCATGAAGTGCATCATCTCCGTCAACATGCTGTTGTGCCTCAACTGGAATACAAGATGGTTTGGTCCCAAGCAATCCTGTCTCCACAAGTATCTATAAGGTGTATTGCCATTGAGACATAGATAGATGTGATCCCTGACAAACCACCTCAATGCCAAGGAAGCACCTGCGATCACCAAGGTCCTTGGTCGCAAATGTAGACTGGAGGAACTCCTTGGTCTAACAAATTCCTTCATCCCCTGTCAAGACCATGCCATCGACATAAACTGGTAAGATAACAACACTATGTCTGGAACCAGCATCTGTGTGCCGAATAAAAATAGAATGGTCATAGGATGACCTCTGGAATCCAACCTGCTGGATCTCAATGCTGTGACGCTTAAACCAAGCTTTAGGACTCTGCTTCAGGCTATCAATAGCCTTCTTTAGCGCCAACACACCTGCTCCCCTTGTATCCTGTAACCCGGTGGTTGTCTCGTGTACACCTCCTCAGCTAAGTCACCATACAAAAAAGTATTCTTAATATCCAACTGACACAATCTCCATCCTCTATTGACGACTACTGAAATAATAATATAGATGGAGGAAATGAAGGCCACCGAAAAAAAAGGTCTC
Organism: Thalassia testudinum; assembly: GCA_037157565.1. Taxonomy (NCBI): domain Eukaryota; kingdom Viridiplantae; phylum Streptophyta; class Magnoliopsida; order Alismatales; family Hydrocharitaceae; genus Thalassia; species Thalassia testudinum. The sequence goes on along the minus strand of JAZHRO010000067.1, from coordinate 13,266,244 downwards.
CATATAATCAATCCCATATGTCTAAGTAAAACCTTTGGCTATTATTCTCGCCTTGTACATGTCTATTGTGCCATCTACGAGATACTTGATGGTGTATACCCATCAACAATCCACCACTGTAGCATCTGTGGGGCACAGGACCAACTCCCAAGCCCCCCTAAATCAAAGAGCCTCCATCTCCCCATCCATGGCAACGCACCATCTGGGATCTTTTGAGGCCTGGGCATGGTCCTTGGAAATAACTCTAATAGTGATAGCATAAGCAAACTATCTAATCTTCCCCTGCAGAAGGGAAGTCCCGGTATAGTGGGACATAGGATGTAGTGTACATGAGCAAGTGGACTTTCTCAAAGCTATAGATCTCTCCTCATCAGATTCTGACTCATCTGGAACCAGTCATAAAGACAGGAGAGGAATCATCAGTAGGAGGACCAATAACCAGGCATTGGTGATGGACCTAAGTCTCCCTAGGAACCAACTCAATACTAGTCCTCTCCTCGAAGTAGTAAGGAACCTTCTCAAAGAATGTTACATCTGCAATCACTATATAGCGTTTGCGGACTGAATCGTAGCATTTATAGCCCTTTAGGTTCCGTCAATAACCCAAAATAAATACACATCATTGCCCAAAAAATACACACCATTGCCCACGAGGAGAATTTATCCATGTTCCTATGCGCCTGAACAAAACATATGCTCCCAAATACCCATAACAGTAAAGCAAATGATCTACCACTTCCTGGATGTAAGACCTGATAAGGAATACAACCCTAGAGCACTGAAGAAGGGACTCGGTTAATCAAATAAGCAGCAGTAAGTATAGTGTCACCCCAAAATTACTTAGGTACCTTCATATGCATCATCAATGTCTGAGCAATATCAAGAAGATGCCTCCGCTTATGCTCTACCACGCCATCCTACTGAGACGTGGGTGCAAGTCTAGTGAATGGTCCCATGAGCACTGAAGAACTCATGCATCTCCCTCTAAACAAATTCCAACGCATTAACACTCCAAAAAACATGCACAATAGTAGAATACTATGTCTGAACCTCTACAAAGAATCTCTGAACAATCTGGGGAATCTCTAATCTAGCCTTCATCAAGAAGACCCAGGTGAGACGTTTATGATCATCAACAAACACTACATAGTACATGTATCCTTTAATACTTGGTACTCTCACTGGTCCCCACACATCGCAGTGAACCTACGCAAATGAGATAGTACTCACCCCATCACGTCTCTGTGGGAAGGTGCTCCTATGATGTTTCCCCAACTGACAATCCTCACACTGTAGTGACAATGTGTTTGGCAATTTAGGATACATTTGTCGCATTTTCCCAACTAATGGATGTCCAAGTCATCTGTGCCATAGCCAAGGATCACTGGTAATCGACATAGCACCAACAAACAATGTGGGTGCATCGAGATAGTAGAGATCGTCTTTCTCTATCCCACCACCGATGATCTCGTTGGTACTTCTCTCCTGGATATAACAGTGTCTATCATTAAATACCACCCTATACTGAAGATCCTTGCATATCTTGCTAACTGATAGTAAACTCATGGGGAATTCCGAGGCATAATGCATATCACTAATACTCAAAACTGGAGAAACCTGGACCTCTCCAATAGAGGTGACCGGAGATGTTGCCCTATTGGCCACTCTGACTTCTCTAACTCCATGTGGCTTAGAGGGATTCTTCAACTCCATGATGTTCCCAATGAGAAATTGACACACCAGAATCAATCATCCAATGTCCAGCTCGCTTATTGGATCTCTCATGTACTAAAACACCGAACCTGCAATAATTGAATTTTGCCTCTTTTCTTGGCAGATAGGACTTGATTTGAATGAAAGAATGCTCATCATGCCAACACAAAACTTGGAACAAACGTGTGAGAGAAGGCTCATCACACAAACAAACATGGAACAAAGCCATTCCCCAACTTCATGGTCAACAGCAACACCACTGCCAACCTCTGAACCGGCAGCGACGGCACTGCAGCCTAAATCTGCACCACCACCAGCACTGCAGCGTGTAGCAGCGACACAGCTGCTGCTGTTCATGGCAACAGCACTGCCATCCAATGTTGCTCCCTCTCCAATCATCTTTTAATTAACCAAAGATTTGGTAATTCAAATATTTTGATTGGTGGATATTTTGATGGGATATCAAACCACAATTCTAGGATCACTACTATGATAACATGTGAAAAAGAAAATAATGTGTTCTAATTGATCAAAGAAAATCTTAACCTCTCTTTTATAGAAGAGGGCTACTGAGAAAATTACAAAGGCTGCCATCCAATGTTGCTCCCTCTTCGATCATCTTTTAAATCAACAAAGATTTGGTGATTCAAACATTTTGATTTGTGAATATTTGATGGGATATTAGATCACCGATCTAGGATTGCTACTCTGATAACGTGTGAAGAAAAAAATAGTATTCTAATTGATCAAAGAAAACCCTAACCTCCGTTCTATAGAAGAGAGTTACTGAGAAAATTACATTGGCACCCACAAAATATAAAATTGTAATACCCCCTCAAGCGCAAACATGTCGACAGCTATCATACCAAAAGCTACATGCATAGAGGTCTAGCATATGGTACATACTATGGCTGGAGAACCTGAATCATAATAATCTGAAACTCCAAATTAATCCAGCAGGGGTTAAATGCACAGGACTCTAAAGATTTTGGAAGGAGTGAAAACAGGTTGTAAAGTAAAATCCTAATCCATGCCATGTCATCTAAGCATTTTTCTCTTTTTTTACAAAGGCATTGGTTGAGCTCACTTTCACCAGTTCACGAGACTTCATGCCCCCCCCCCCCCCCCCCCCCCCAACGTACTCCCTTGGAATAAATGATTTTCATGAAGCAAACCTCCCCCTCGTCAGATGCAGTTGGATAGCAGCATAGCAACGAGGGTCGGTCATTGTATAAGAGCTTGCTACGTTTATTCCTTCCAAAAAGCCAAAAAAAGAAGAAAATGGTGAAGTTCTCATGAAGTGTACAGAGAAATCAACTTCACTTCCTCTCCATAAACTCTAGTGACAAGCAAGATTCACAAAATCTGCAATTAAATTCTGTCAAGATTTAACAAAATATTGGAACGTGGAGACTCCAAGTACGTGAGAAAAATAATCCACGTGAGTGGGACTATGCACGTGGGACTTGGAGGCTTGGAGGAGCACCACCATGTGGCTTGGTGGCCAGCTGGATGGTGGCCGGCACCGGTTCGAGAGAGAGAGAGGAGAGGAGCCTCTTTGGTTGTTTAAAAATAATTATATTGCTCAAATTAGAATTGTTGGAAAGACTCTATTTATAGAGAGAACATATCCCTAAAAATAGTAATAAAAGATTATTTCCCTATTGAGAAAAGATTTTATCTCATTTAGAAAAATCTTATTTCTTAATTAAGGCAAATTCCAAACACATTTCCTAAAAACAACTTTACTAAAAATAGGTAAACTTAATAATTTAGCAAAGACTCCAATTTTGATCCCTTGGACCACCAAAACCGTTGGCCCCTGTAGGCCCTGAGATGCTACCACGTAACCTGCTTGCTGATGATAGGTCCATTTTAGTGGACTTAATTAGAGCCTAAATACACTATTATGAGAATGGAAATTTAATTTAAAGCATGCATTATATTAACGAAATGAATTAAGTTTTAAAATTATTATTCCATACATTGCATCAATTTTTACATACCTTGATTACGTAATCTAATTAATTGCTTATATTTTATTCTTTGGATGCAGGGAAATTTTGGCTGGCATCTTGATTGGTCATTTTTCTAGGAAAGCATTCTCTCTTTTGGAAGGCAATTTCCCATTTTCTCATTTTTGAACCATAGGATCCTTGCTCCTTGAGTTCCCTATCAATTAGAGGCCCCTCTAATTTCTCCTCTCTATCTCTCTCTCTCTCAATTAACGATAACGCCACCACCTCTTTCCTTATTTTTTTCCCTTCCATCTCTCTCCAACAGAGGACCAAAGAAAGAAAGAGCCCGCCCTCTCTCTTACAAGAAAAGCCCGGCTATTTTAAACTTGCTCTCTCCTCTTCTTCAAGTCTTCTTCCTCCTCGGCCATAGACACACCGCACCACCCTCTCCATCTTCAACTCCTCCATAACCCACGCACCCAAAAGAAAGGCCTCCACCTCCTCTCCTGGGCACGCACCAATAAACCCAACCACAAGCCACCCTCTCCTTCATCTCCTTCCACATGACCGCACTCCAACCTCTACCGCAACTCTGACCTCACCACGCCACCGCGAGCCACATCCACGACTGTGCCCAGTCGTCCTCCTAGCTCAACCACCTTCCCACGAATGACACTGCAACTTCCTCGACACTACGTGCCACCACCGTGGTCGGAGGTGACAGCTTCAATACCGCCACCGCGACTCTTCTTCACCGTAACTGTTCATCACCATGAAGCACCACCACACCATCTCACGACTACAACAGCAGCTTCATCCTCCAACAGCAACTCCTCTGTCCACGCACCACCATGCACCCACACCTCATCATCATCTTCCTACTTCCGAAACCCCACCACGAACACAACACCACTGACAACCACTTACTCGTAGCCACCACTGTCGGCCACCATCGTCGACGCCAACCTCGCTGACACCCCTACCACGCACTGCTGGATCCTCCCCAATGTCAATGATCGCCAACAGCACCCTCTCCCATCACCTGCAAGACCCAATGCCGCCGACATTCTCCTCCTCGTCCGACCGTCTCTCGTCAAACCATCACCTCCGTCACGAAGCCCTCGCACCGATGCACCTCCACCGAGCTTCTCACCAACAGCCGCAGCTCCTCGTCATGTGACCGAACAATGGAAGAACTTCCCTATTTTGGTAGGGTAATAGGGGCATTTCTATTTACATTGTGTGCCATTGGTGGGAATCTGATTTATGTTTTGGTTATTTTATCAAGGTGAAATTGTAGCATGACCCTTGAATTATTACGTTATCTAGTGGCCACTTCATATCACCCTATTTCGCTCTAGATTCTGATTGAAATTTTCTGTGGCAATACAGATCTCACATTTATAACTGGGAATGATACATATTTGTGACTTTATTGTATTTGTGCCTCCCCGTGATACAACCTGAAGTTGTGGTATAATTTCAATATATTTCTATTAATTTTTTATTGAGGATTTTCTACCATACGAATTACTACAACGCAGTATTTCTGATATTATCTTATTTAAGCGAAAAATTTCCTCGATCAGCTGCCACATGACAGTGCCACGTGGCTGGCTTTTATTCCCAACACTCCCCCTCAAGCCAAAGGCCGGGAGAACCATGGCTTGTCAAACTTGATATTGCCACATCGTTCTTCTCTTGAAGAGTTGAGGATGATCTTCGTGCCTCTTTTACGCTCGAGAGTCGAGCCCTTCATCTCGATGTTCCCCCATGCGTTAAATGATTCGACATGCCTCCTCAAAAAGTATGGTGCCTTGCACGTGAATCGAAAAAGACCCTCGACTTTTCTTCGGGCCAAGGTCACCAAGAGAGTGGAGAAGTCAATGCAATCGTGGTGCACTTCTAAAAGCTACATTGTACCTCTTCTTCTTCTTGAGTCGGAGTTGAGGCAATTACCATAATGCTTGTTTTCCACTCATTTGATCTGTTTGGTACCCTTTGTTTCAATGAAACATCTTCTTTTAAAAAGTAAAAAATTGAATACAAAGGTACCATATGACTTGAAATTTAGTTTGATAAATCTCTTTTCTAGACCTCGAACTTCACCTTTTCTCTTGAGCCTAATGTGACGTTGATGACCATGGTGGTGGCTTCTGTCATCTTCTACAATCTTCCTTCTCCGCTTAAGATGCCAAATATTTCGAAGACTTCTTGGATGCGAGAACCACCAACATGTGGTCAAGGTACCCACACCCATAGAGAGCCTAGACCAAAGGCTCTGATACCATGTCAAGATTTGACAAAATATTGGAGCGTGAAGACTCCAAGTGCGCAAGAAAAAGTCCACATGAGAGGAACTATGCACATGTGGCTTGGAGGCGTGGAGGAGCACCACCATGTGGCTTGGTGGTCAACTGGATGGTGGCCACGGTGACCTAGGTGAGCGCGTATTGAAGAGAGAGAGAAGCCTCTTTAGTTGTTTGGAAATAATTGTATTGCTCAAATTAAAATTATCAAGAATGCTCTCTATTTATAGAGAAAACATATCCCTAAAAATTATAACAAAATATTCCATCCCTATTGAAAAAAGACCTTACCTCATTTGGAAAGATCTTATCTCTTAATTAAGACGAATCCCAAACATATTTTTTAAAAACAACTTTGTTAAAAATAGCTAGACTTAACAATTAAGTAAAGACTCCAATTTTGGTCCCTTGGACCACCAAAACCATTGGCCCTTATGGGCCCTGAGATGCTGCCACGTGGCACTTGTCATGTGGCCTGCTGGCAGCCACGTGGTGCCACGTGGCTGGCTTTTATTCCCAACAAATTCAAACACGTGGTATGTCAAAAAAGTGCCACTTGGATAAGATTTTCCAAAATTTCAGTTTTGTAAAATCCCATCAAACATTAGGTAAATAGCATAGGAGAGAGTTTAGATAATGTTTCCATATGGGCAAGGAGATAGAGGAATGAAGATGTTGACATTTCTAAAGAGGCATTTATATAGAACGTTTTAACTGATTAAACAAGAGGCAATGCTAAAGGAAATAAAATCAAAAGGAGTCCGAAAAGAGAATTAATCTTGTCTAAAATGAAATATACCATTTTTTGGCTAATTCTATACAAATGCATAAAATTTACAAAGGTGTGGAGAACTACCTAGCTCTGGGCATTGGAGGAGCCTCCTCCCATGTATTACAAGAAGCATCATAACTGTAAACTTCATCTATAGCATCATGATTCCAACTGCAACCACCCAACAAGAATAACTTCCTACCTAATGACTCTAAGGACATCCCATCTCTCCTTGAACAGCAAGAAGGTAAGAAAGGAAGAGGCTCCCAAGAGCGTCTTTTAGGATCTGAATCAAAGACATAACAGCTATTTCTTCTAGAACTATCCTTGCACAGGGCATATATCCAAGTTTCTTGTAGGCCATACTTCTGTCGGCATGAGATGAATTTTTCACTGACCACTACCGCCCTCCATCTCCTAGAAACACATCTAAGGATATGATGGAACCTTCGAGGAACTCTTGCCAAGCAAAGAAGACTAACATCGTCGGGAAGGCCAGGTATAAGAAATGTAGCTGAGTCATCTGCCATGCTGCAACAATCTTGCAATTCCTTGCAACTGCTTGTTTGTCTGCGAAACAATATTGAACCAACTTACTGCCAGATGAAATACAAATGTAGCTTAAACAATGAGTTTTTTAAAATAATTTTTAACAGTTTATTCAGGCTATTGCTATATATATTCACTGGCTGATCGTCTGGGCAAGTGAAGGCCTACTTATTAAATTCAGGCAATGCAAAGAAAAAGGAAGGTTCACTACCATTTTTTTAATTGGGATTATTTATATTTGTGCAACATCAGTGGTATTGGTCAGTATCCATCGTATGCATCAAGAGTACTATAGGAATTACACATATTTATGGAGAAAATTCCAAACCAGCTGCATCATAAAGTTGCTAGTATAAGAACAACTTCTTTTGACTAATATTTTTAGAGACAGACCCCAGAGAAAGTGACTGCTCCAAAGCTAATCATTCATCAAACAGGGATTCAACTAGCACTTTAGCAAAATTTCTAGCGAAAGAGCAGCTTCTTTTAACACTTCTAGTGACAAAAGCCCCAGACAAAGTGGCTGCTCTGTAACAACTGATTACTGAAAAAGGCATTCAACTGTCCTTTTGGCAGTCATTTTTCTTGAATGCTTGTGCTGAAGCTTCCATCTGCAGCACTCCAGGGGTAGAACTCAATGGCATCCACTTTACATATAATGCTGTGTATTGACGACTTACGGTTTACGTCTAAACCAAATTACACATGTACAGAAACTTTTTTATATATTTATATATATCAGCTGAAACTGGACTTGGTGCTGGATTTTAACATTTTTCAAAGAACTTTCATACAAATGACAACAACAAAGAGCTTGCCTCTTCAAGAAGGTTTCTCCTTTCTGAAAGGTCATGGAATCACCAAACGGGAGGTGAGTTTGCTGGTGAAACCTATGGAATGATGTACCATCAGACCTGACATGTAAACCCCATTCCTGATATTTTTTTCCCTCATATAATTTTATTGATTATTTTATGGATGAGTTATATGAAAGATACTCTGTTGAATTCTACAATTGAATTTAACAAACACAGTTCATATCAAAAGCTTGTCCTGACTTTCTAATGAAAGTTTGCTCTCAACTATTGTGTTCATCAATAAATTTTAAAGTCAAAGACACTCTCTCAAGTTTACTCCAAGTGTAGAACTTCTAAAAGTGACATTAACCCTTTCCAGCAATAAGACTAATAAGGGAGCCATTCAACAGCCATATTCAGATTCTTATTTGAAAATAACCGAGCCCTTGCACCATCCAACAACCTTAAATATTCTCCAAAGAACCTCCTTCAATCAAATGCAATCCCAACCAACAACAAATATCTCCAAATACCTTTGCATGTGGTTTAGTAGAGCATATATTTTTGTACAAAATAACCTATTCAAACCCGTTGCAACTAAGCTCTACAAAATTTTTGTACAAAATAATTAAATTATTTTATATTTTTAATTATCAAAAATTCAAAACCGCATACCCATCCATATATTCATAACGAGAACTCACCATGAGATGACCCGCACCACTGAATACCACATAGCATTTCTTTAAACATTATGCATATAAGTATATAAGTTGGACCATGTTATGTATTTAGAAAACTCATTTGTTTTCCCATGGACTTCTAGAATAGATGACTACATGTCACAGTTAATTGCTTTCTACCACTGACCCACCGATGAACAACCAGTTAAAAAACCAAGATTGGCCCCTATTTCTACTTCCCTTATGCCTCTCTAACAATTACACAGCTATTACTAGACACCTAACTACTAACACACATAGCTAACTACTAAACAACTAACAAAGGAGAAAGTAGCCTAATGGCCTTGCCTGTCATTGAAACAAAAGTTGGAGAAGATCTCTCTCCCTGAAAACAGCATTCCAAACTTGCATGTGTTAGGCATCTAGCAGGCTTTCCTTCTGAGGCATGATCAAACTCAGATTTTGACAATTAGGCCTTGAAGTAGTAGAAGCTGGTGAACTGGGCAAAGATAAATGGAGAGTGCGATGTGTTTTTCAAAAGCTAATGCATATAAACAGGATGACGCTCAAATCAAAGGCATCCCTAAAAATCGAAGGGTCAAAAGGGAGGCTAGACTAATTGGAAAAGTCCATCTGCCAAGGATGTCGGTTCTTTCATCACCAAATTCATCAATCAATGCTTATTCACGAGTGAGGGACCTTAACAAACTACATATGTAGCACTCATCATCCAAAGAGAGAAACAAACAGCAGTAAAGAATCAAGCTCTCACATGTCAAGAGGACAGTTCTTACAAGGAGTAGACCAGAAAGCAGATGAAGCTCTTTTAAGAAGTTGGAGATTTGGTTATGCCTATTTGGTTCTGCCTATTGATGTGAGATGCCCAGTCTACCATCTTCTTCATGTGAATATAGGTCGGGAGGGAATCACTACCCATATATAAGGCACTGTCTTGGCCAATAAATATTGATGAAGAGGGGGATGCTCCTGCTATCAACTTTGCTCTTCCCCCAACCCCTAACTACAGCTCCATACCGCGAGTGAGCTCCACTTCGTTTTGTCAACCCAGCTCCATCCTCTATATGATGTAGCATTGCACCATTCCTAAAACCACAAAGGGTTTCACACTCTGTACCTTTCTTCATCGAACAATACTAACAAAATCCCTTGTGGAAGGATTGGGCTGCTTGACCACTCAAAGGGAAAGAAAGGGTTTGCTTACCATGGCTGATGGAAAAAAGTGGGAGAGCCCACCCACTAACAAGAAAAGGGTACAAGCCTTCAGAGATGAAGACAAGCTTTTCTTTCCTCTATTTGCTTTTCTTCACTCATATGGTAGCAAAAAAATTTAAGCTAACTCTTTTCTTTCACTTTATATACTCGTATTCTAGCGAAGAAAAAGCAAGCAACAAAATTACCATGAATGTCATGGACAAGATATGCGCCTACTCACCAAACTAAGTTCATTTGTTGTGGCCCCCCTTCCTATCAAACTCTTCCCACTTGCTTTGGTGGCATGTCAACTCCACTTTTGTCCTCCATTGTCAGTAAGTAGATATCTGCGCCATTTCATTTGTTATGAAGATCAAGGCATGATGCCCTTAACCTCCAAAGAAGCATCACAAGGATTAGTGGATTGACCAAGACCCTAACTATGAGCCTCAATAACTAAAAAAAAGTACTTACAGAAAGAGAGCCCGATCCTACTTCCCTCATTCACCACTAAGACCTACCTAAGGGGGCACCTAAAGGAAGTAGCAAGGTCACAACATGAAGTTGGCGGCAATTTGTTTAGTGTTTTCAGCACTCAGATGAGTTTGATCCCTTTGCAGAACATGTAATAGCTCTCTACTAATACAATCCAAATAATCACCTTTGTTTTTGTGCTATTGCATCCTCATTTCATACCAAAAGCAAGTAGTGATATAAAAAATTAACTAATTAAGCCATCCATTTTTGTTGCATCAACATTAGGTAACACTCAATACATTTCCCACCATTCAAGAAAACAAAAGGATAAACATTACTTTACAAGTTGAACCATGTTACGTATCTAAAGAAGTCACTTATTTTCTCATGGACCTCTAGGATAGATGTACATAAATTTACACACCAAACCATATTACATATTTAAGAAGTCCTTTCTTTACACATAACCTCTTGAATATCCCTAAACAAAGAAAAAAAGAAAATTATCTATTAGTGCATCATTGAAGACACTCAGAACTCATTCAAGCCTTCAAGTTGTGCAATGCCACTGAATAAGATTTGGCTTCCAAGCAGCATATTCATGATTCCAATCGAAGATAATTCTGTAATTATCATTGAAATTTCCTTTTTTTTACTGAACCCAACCCATTCCAAGACCGTTCTATACTTTCCCAATTCAAGCCAAGATAAATTTTCTCTGTTTTATTGTCACTGATTGCATGCCACAATCCATTCCAGCCCTCAATTCGTCCAACACTGCTTGGACTAAACCTCTTCTTATAAGCAATATGTCAAAGTTCCTTGCAAAGATAAATAATTATCTCCTTTGTATACCAACCTGAAATTTTGAATTTTTCTTCATGACCTTATCATTGCTAACATGCCAGAATCCGTTCCAGCCTTTAACTTGGCAATTCTACTCGAAGTTCATCCCCTCTTACATGCAACATATTAAAGAACCCTTGCAAAGACCAATCACTGTCTTTTTTTAACATCAACTCAAAAATTAAATTTTTTTCCCAATCAAGCTACCAGCTTACTATTACTGATATGCCACAATCCACTCCAACTTCTCAATTTGGAGATCTATACTCAAACTTAAGTTCCGCTTGCAAGGAACAGATCAAATATCCCTTACAAAGACCAATCATTCTTTTTTTTTTCACATTACCAACACACCCATCCCAAAAATAAAAGATTTTTTCTTCATAACCATATCATTGCTGGGATGATGCCCCAATCAATCCCAGGCATCATCATAGGCAACTGTGCTCAAAATCAATCTCTGCTTACAAACATATCAAAGATCCCTTGACGACCAGATCATCCTCTTGGCACATCAAACCAAAATTGAATTTTTCTCCATCAGCTTATCAGTATTGTCATCCAACAATCCATTCCAGATCTCAATTTGGAAAAACCCAATCAGATTTGATCTCCACTTGCGAACAGAATACCAAAGCTCTTTTACAAAGATCAATCATCATCTTCGTTGCACATCAACCAAAAAAATTACCTTTTCTCCATCACCTTATCATAGCTAGGGGTGCTAATCGAACCGAACGAACTTGAACATAGGTATGTTCGAGTTCGAATTCGATAAAATATTCAATGTTCGAGTTCGATTCGAGTTCGTTAAATGTTCGGTCACAAATGTTCGAGTTCGGTTTGATTATGAAACCGAACGTTCAAATTTGGTTCGTTATTAGTTCATTTGCTTTGTTCGAACAAACATGTTCGATTAAGTTCGATAATATGTTCAGCATGTTTGTTTCGGGTTCGTTTGATAATTATCTTTAATGAAAAGCACTAAAAAAATGACATTTTACCCCCCTATACTTTTAGTCTCAAAGGAACATGATAACTATGCTTGTGATCACAAATTTATACAAAAATCCCAATAGGTATGGTATTTTGGAACCATGAGTATCAACTAGCAAGAAATAGTCTACTAAAAGGAAAGAAATTATTTCATGTCACAGAATAAACATATGACTAAAAAAATTTGCAAGCATTTTGATAATCAAGATAACTATATATTCTTTAATTTTCAGGGACAAGCCAATGCTATTCCAATGTGAAATCAACTTATTTTGCAAAGGAAGAAAAAAAATCTTTTGGACCAATTTACAGTATGGTATAACAAGACAGACCAGTAATTCACATTATGTGGCATACAAAAACACAATTTCCAAGCCAATGAGTTTTATTCATTTTCTCTTTTGCAGGTATCCACCAAGAAAAGCAAAAGTCACAATCCCCCTCTGATTCTCACATCAATGTTCTAAATCATCATTCACATTGGAATCACAAGCCCTCCACTTCCATGCCTTTAGTAGCTGTGGCATCTCAGCCATTTGTAGGCCGTGCAAAACCTACATATATAGCGCCAACATTAACAAATGAAAGCAATTATTTAGAAAAATTCCTACATCCTCTTTGCAATTGTCCAACAGCGGCCGATATAGCCCCCAAGGATAGAGCACAAACAGTAAAATCTTGAACATTTGTTATTAAATGGTGAAAGGCTATCCAGTATCTCCTGATTTTCTTTTGAAGGGATAGACAATATTTACAGATGAAGAAATTTAAAAAATGACAGCATAAGTCTGAAAATGATGTAAGAAAATCTAAACAAAAAAGAAGGTATGCAAATTGATATTAAGACAAAATGAAACAAATTTACAACACTTATAAGATAAAATTGATGACAATGGGACTAAGCTTTAGAACATCAGTGATTTTTAGTCATCCTCTCTCATTTTACATCTAATGCCTGTAAAGTTGAAACATGGAAGATCCTACCATATCCAAGAACTATAATTGAAACATGAAAGATCCTAATCCATTTGAAAAATAGAAAAATGCAGCTTCATGACACACTTCATGACACAGGCAACCACAAGGAGTTAGTGCACCTAGTTTATGCTACATCAAACTATGCAGAATTTTTTTGAAAAAACAAACTAAGCAGAAATCAAGGCAGAACAAGCTGGAGAGTTTCTGGCTTTAGGAAGAGATAGATGCAAAAGTCTATGGCAAATTCAGCAATATGAGATTTTACATGAGCACACTAACATAGAATAGGCACAACAAGGCATGTGGAACAATCAGAAGAGTGAATATTGAATAACTGATTACACAACAGATGGTGGGAGATTATCTGTTAGCTGCTGTTAACTGGGAAAAGAAATCATGACGATCAATAGCTATAATGGATAAGAACATTGGGAAGTCTGACCTCTTTTCTTTTTCAATCCTTACATTCAATTCCCAAGAAATCCATGGAAAGAAATCAAGAAAGGACCTTACAGAACAACAAAGTTCAAAACAACTATTTTGAAGAGTAAATGACCTTAAAAATGGCATAGTCAAGGAAAGAAATATATCAAAACCCAGATCAAAGCTTTCCAGTTTTCATGGCTAAATTGAGAAACAAAAGTTGTCCATTTCAACAATTTGACAACTGATTTTTTTGGAAGGTTTTCAACTGAAATTAATCAACATGAGATCTCGACATACCAAAAACAAGTTAAATTTAGGACAAAGTCAAAATGAAGCCTCAGTACCAAAATCTAAGTTCTTTGTGAGTGAAGTTCCTGTCAGAATAAAAAATTTAATAATTTTTTTGAAAAGAAAATTCCAAAATTTAAGAATCCCATTAAAACATACATATTAAGCAACAGGACAAGCAAAAAGACACAAGATGAATACGTTAAGGATCATTTACATCGCAACTAAATATGCACTTAATCTGGAAAAAGTTGATAAGAGCATCTACCTGCTTTGTGCAAATTTATTCGTAGGCATCTCAACAAACCTGGACAAATACAATCGTAAGGAAAAGGCTTGACATGGTTCAACAATTAAAAGGCCATAAGATAAACACTTACCCCAGTTCAAGGAAGATAGACTTCATTTGTTGTCACACCTGAGGCAAGAAATTACATTTTCAAGCAATGATGACAAGGGTCATAGTAAAGCAATAAAAATATTGTATGCTCAGAACCAATAAGCAATTTGTTGAAACTTTGAAAGATGGAAGAAGAAAGATATTACGAAACTAACAAGTTCGTATAGTTGAAAAAAGTTTTTCGAAAGAAAGCTGAAAAATGGAACTTGGGACTAGGAATAACAACAAATAAAGCATCAACTGAATTTTAACAAGGCATCCTACCCAAGTCTCTGAAAGTTAGATATATTGACAGTTTAGAGCCACAAAGTACAGGGATGGAAATTTTTATAGCCAGGAAGGACCTAGATGTGGCTTTTATTCATCTAGGGAAAGCTTATGAATATTCCATGAGATAAAAATATTTACAGTGCTCCTGAACGACAAAAATAGAAAGAAAATAATCTATGAAGAATACATTATCTGTCCTGTGACGGGCCAACAAGAAACGCAAGAGACTGTTCAAGGTAACTGTTCACAGTGCTTCTAATCACCATTTTAGTTGGCAAATAACAGATGAAGATAAAGATGATACCTACACTGAGCTGCATCGCACTATTGAGAGGCAAGCACTTCAGCATCATGGAGGAGCATCGCACTATTGAGAGGCAAGCACTTCAGCATCATGGAGGATGTCATACCTATTTCTGCCAAAAACATAACACAACGGTTAAGCTCAAAAATAAATAAACAGAACAATCCTTCAAGCCAACCACAAGGTTATATATGCCCCTCTAAATCTGGAGATGTCCCATTTCCTGTGGTTTGTTTTCATAACACTGATTGCAAGTAAGGGAATTTGAAGGAAGTCATCAACACTACAATAGTTTGGTGTTCACTAATAGGAACTGGATTAAAAGGAAAAGATTCGCACCTGGCCAATGTCAGCTCACACCAATAGTTATCTTGATTCCAATCCTAACAAAGCCGCCCTCATCATATACAGTTGGAGTATGTGTGTATACAGCTCAAAAAAATATATAGAGGAAGACAGACTGATTGTATCATGTAAAAAAGAACTTAGAAAACAAGACAAAAACCTATCTACCCTTTTTTCTCCCTCTCTCGTACCTTCTCCCCAATCACCAGGGGGAGGAGGAGGCTCTTCTGATCGCTTCTTGAATCTTTCTGGATCGCTTTAGAGAGATAGGGTGGGTGGAGGGTGGTCGGTGGTCAGAAGGCGTAGTGGAGGGGAGGAGGTTGAGGGAGGACTGGAGAAGGGAGGAGGCGAGGGGCTTACCTTGTGGACGACGTCGACGAGGACGGAGCCGCTCAACCGCTGATGGAGGAAGCAGGCGGAAGGGGGCCGGAGGGCAGCAGGCTTGCGGGCGGCGGAGGGGGGCGGGTTAGGGATTAGGGTTGGTTTGGGAAGAGTGGGAAGAGGGGAGGGGTTGAGTTGATTTCAAGAGTGGAGAGAGGCCAAGCGGGCGTGGGTTTGGGTTAATTTTTGTGTTTTTCTTTTTTCCTGATTTTTAAGGCTGGGAGGGGGTGGGTTAATTTTTTAAAATTAAATGTATATTTATATTTTTATATATTTATATTTCTATATATTTTTGAACTTAAATTTTTATGAAATGAATATATATTGTGTTTATATTCGGTTCGTGATGAGAAACTCATCCTGAACCCTAACTAGTACAAGCTAATCCAAATATATATGAAAAAGCTCCTACAAAATCCAAAAAGAGACTTAACTCAGAGAATTCTAAGTTAAAGAATAAAATAAATCATCAAGGGTAAAACTGTAATTTCACCAATGTAATATGCAAACAGGGTAATTAAGGGTCCAAACATAGGTCAAACGAGCTTAATAAGAACGGAAGTGGGATGATCTGATCTGAAAAGAGTTATAGCAACTTTTAGGAATTAAATGACATTCTGTAACCCTAAAACAATCCACTTTAATTCACAAGGTTCGATGCACGATAAAAATCAACTAAATCCTCTAAAATTCATAAAAAAATATCCACTAGGGTTTAGAACCTTCAATTTGGCCTTTGCAACCTATTTTGACCTAAAATGAGAACTATGCCCAATTAATGACTTAATTTGGGTTTTTACGTAAATTGACCAGTCAAACATGGTCCAGCCTAAAGCCAAATTTCACCATTAAAATCCTTAGGTTCAAATTAGTCTGATATAAAAATTTAGGCCTAAGAAAAAACCACATTGACCGACTTTACAAATTGGTCTTCTTAATTTACTCTTTGACCCTTATCTTTCGAAACCCTTACGTTTAGCCCCCTAACTTCTCGTCGTTCTTTGCAGAACGGTCCTCCCTGCCATTTCTGCGCAGCGCCATACCTCCGGCGACTTTGCGTGGAGGATAGCGCTGCGCAGGGCAAAGCGACCGTCCTCTAAAACAGACGGGGAATTCCCTGCGATGTCCTCTGTTGCAGGAACCCGCCCATGACCTCTACCATCAACCATACCTCCCGTGCGAACGCACGAAAGGCATGGGTATCCTCTCCGGGCACTCTCCGGCGTAACAAGCACGTCGCCTCCTCGGTCCCCTCTCCGCGCCAAGGCCTTTATAAGGAGCGGCAGGGTTTGCCAACTCCTTCAAGCTTCCTCTGGCGGAGAAATATCCCACATTTCATCTCTTCCCCCTCCGGTCAGAGCGCCCGAGCTTCCGGCGATCTTCTCCTCCTCCTCGTCGCTCTGCTGCCCTACCTGCAGCAGAGTTTACTCTGCCTTGTTGTCCGCACTAGGCCGTACCAACTGGTGCCCTCAGACCACCTCCTCGTCATCGATACCCTCCTCCTGGGCATCTTTGTCCTCAGCTCCGGCAGGCACGATCCGGACGCTTCCCTCTCCCCCTTCGTCGAGTAACTAGGTAGAAATCTTCCTCTCTCTCTCTCTCTCTCCCTTACATTTTCCCCTTCCTGATTTTCCCTTTTACTCCACTGCCCGCCACTTCGACGTCCATCTGCTCCCTCTCCGATCACCTTCTCTGGCAAGTCCATTCCACTTCCACAGACCACCTCTTCCCTCGCCGACCAGCCTAGAGGCTCCCCCTCACTCCACTCTGTTGGTGCCAGAGCACTACAATCATTTGTTTTGATCATAATAAAACACGTGTCATCTAACATTTGCACTTGGAGTCTTAGATTTCAGGTCAATTGCAAATGGAGACATGATTAGACGGAGTTCGAGCTCGCATCCAGGATGGATTGGAGGAGCTTGATGAAGAACAGAGGAGATTCGCGAGGAGCGATAGATTGAAGATGGAAGGACAAGAAGAATAGGATAGAATTCCATTTTATTCCTTTCATGTACTTGTTATTTTCTTGCTCTTTATTTCCTTAGAACATTATGTTAAAGAGCCCCAAAGTACCCTAACAGTAGTCCTAGGAACACCCGCACAGCCCTAGGATACTTAGGTTTTCTGTAGAAAACCAATAGGGTTCAAACAGAATTTCCAGACGTCTAATTCCCAAATCAGACATCTGATAATGTATTTTAAGACGTCTGACTGTTGATTCAGACGTCTGATAACATGTAGGCTGGAGTTAGTTAGTTCTATCTGATGAAATCAGACGTTCAGACCTTAGACCAGACGTCATAGAAGACGTCTGACGACTTTGCCAGACGTCCAATTAGTGGACCGTTGGCTGGCTCAACAAACACTCAAGGATATGACCGTTAGAGCCTTATCAGACGTCCTTACGCCTTTCCAGACGTCTGATAGATGACCGTTTTTGCCTCGGTTAACCCAAAATCTCTTCTCAGAGATTTTCTAACCGTTGCACTCTCTTGGAAATCCATTCCCACGAAAAAGTAGGTTTCCAGATGTCCAGACATAGTGCCAGATGTCCTGTATGTCGTCTGATGGACTTGCACTAGAACCCTGTTTAGATCTGATCCAAGTCAGGAAGAAATCCGCTTAAAATCAGACGTCTGATGTTGTTCCCAGACGTCTTAAAGTGATCTTCCAGACGTCTGATGCCAGGATCAGACGTCTGATAAGCCTGTCAGTGCAATCATTGTTCTTGATTTCGGCTTGATTCTCTTGGGCTTTACTCCCAACGGCTATGGAAGCTTTCCTAAGCCTTCCAAAGCCTTCCTAAGGCCTCTATAAATAGAGAGGAACCTCTTGCACACCAACACACACCTAGATACACAAGAAACACTTTGTAATACACTTTCACACTCTTTTGTGTCCAAGCAAGCTCTTGCTCTCCAAGCTCCAGTTCTTCATCTAGAGAGCATCAAGCATTTGCGCACCCGCTCTCCCGCCGTAGTTCACGAGAGCGACGTTGCGCCGTCGCGTGGCTCACGCACCCGCATCATCTATCCGACGCACTCCTTGCAAAGGGGAGTTTCCTAATTCCTATAAAAGCTTAGGTTAAAAATTACTTTGTTGCCTCTATAGGATTATTTGTTATTTTATCTTTGTTATTTGGTTGGGTATTCGCTTTGCGAATTCCCGTCTCCTTCGAGGGACAAAATCCTTCTCGTGCAGAGAAGGGGTTGAGGAACACTACCCTCGCACTTGTAGCGTGGTTGTAATTAAGGTTGAATCACCCTCGTTTAAAGTGATTCGTTTAGTGGATTTGATCAACTTGGTTGATCGGAAAATCCTAACTCGAGAGGGTTAGGTGGTGGTTTTCACCCGGTTTGGGTTTTCACCTAAAAATCATTGTGCCTTCTGTGTGATTGATTTTTTGTGAGATTTTTTATTTTCAATTCCGCAATTTTTTATGTCACGCTGATCTCACTCCCTCCGAGTAGGGAATCACACACTCAACCGTTCCCCCCCACCATTCACCGCCCAACCACCCCCCGAACAAACCCATCTTCACGCATACAGTCTGACCTAGGTCCACCTCCACGGGCGCTCTCTCACCTTGTCGACCACTGCACTCCGGCGAAGCTTCCCACGTTATCTGACTTGGCCGAGAGGCTGTCACTGTGTTTTCAGGTCAGCGCCCCCTCGCCGCCATTGTTGAGCTGTTGCAGCTCCTTCACTCGCGCTCCAGGCCTTCTCCAACCCAGGCACGAGTCCCAAGCAGCATGAACTGACTCCGCAAAGGCGCCCAGGCTTGCGATTTGGGTCTCGAGCCTCACAGCTGCCCCAATTGGCAGCGACTCCCTCGCCTGCGGGCGCGTAATCTGGAGGTGGGATTTTAGTCCCACCTCGTAAGTGTGCGGCCATGTGCCCACACTTAAATTGCAAAAGTATCAAGCTGGTTGCCTTCGATACACAGGGGTCAGGTCCCTTACACGCACGTGGCGCACCACGCGCTCACTCGCCCTCGCCCGCACTCACGCCCCGCGAGTCTTGGCCGGATCCGACTACCCAACCAAGCACTCCTCGCCCACCACCGCACGTCAGTGGGCCTGGTCTCGGGCGCGCTACCCGAACCCGATTACCCAGCTCTGGGAGAGCATTCCTAAGAGAGATCCAGAGAGAGAGAGAGACGCAGGGAAGGGGTAGGGGTAGGTTTTGCACTGATGAGTGTGTATCAGTGCAGGGAAGAAAGAAAGAAGAGAGGAGGAGCGGTGAAGCCTTAGCCGCACTAAGCAGCTGAAAAAGAAGAAAGGAAGGAGAGGAGCTGAAGAAGAATAAAGGAAAGAACTGTAGCAAATGCGCAGATAAGCCGTCTGAGCACCGCATCAGACGTCGGAAGGGCAACAGCCAAAAGAAGAAGAAAAGAGGAAGGAAGGTCAGCGACCAGAGTAGAAAGAAGAGGAAAAGAAAAGAAGCAGAAGCAGAGAAGAAGAAGAAAAGAGAAAGAAGAAGGAAGACACAGCCGCAATGAAGGAAAGAAGGAAAATAAGAAAGAAGAAGAAAGAAGAAGAAAGAACAAGGCAGGCTGAGAAAGAAAAGAAGAAAGAAGAAGATCACCACAGCCGCAGGCTAAAAAGAAGAAGCAGAGCAGAAGAGAAAGAAAAGAGGAAGAAGGCAGGAAGAAAAGAAGAAAGACGAAGAAGAAGAAGAAAGAAGGCAGAAGCCTCTGCAGTCGTAGAGAAAGAGAAGAAGAGAAACATCAGCTGAAAGAGAAGAAGAAAAGAAAGAAGAGGAAGAGAGAAGAAGCCAAGAGAACTTTTGATTCCTCTCTCTCTCTTATTTTTGTAACATAATTGTGAACATTTATGCTTCTAAAATCATAGTTGCTCCCTGAGTTCGACCTCGGGAAAACTTGTTATTCCGAGTAAAAATTTGTAGTAATCTGGTAGCTATTTTGTCATATACTATAACGACTGTAAACCATAGATAACCATAACGACAAAACACGCACGACTGGCCGTTACTAGTTCGTTAAGCTAACGAACGTAGTTTTAATGTTTATATTCAGTTCGTTTTTTTTTCGAACGAATTTTTATCGAATATTTTATCAAACGAATTTAAGTCGAATTCGAACTGTTCAGTTAGATTAGCAACCCTAATCATAGCTATCATGCCACAATTCATTACAGCCCTCACTTGGGAAAACTCTATCCTAATTCAATCTCCATTCACGACCAACATATCAAAGAACCCTTGCAAAAAATCAACCATTGACTTCTTTGCTCATCAACCCAAAAATCGACTTTTCTTTTTTCTCCATCTTCTTATCATTGCCGACACGCTACAATCCATTCCAACCCTCAATTTGGGCAATGCCAACAATTTCATCACAGTTTTCCTAAACAACACAAAAAAGGAACCCTCCCCAAATGCCATCCACTATACTCTTCGATTTCAAAACCAAGAAGGGTTTTTTCCTGCATCCGATCATAGGATGAGAAACACACTCAATACCAACAATCTATTTCCATAACTAGATCTCGACGCTACTTATATTTTTGGAACTTTCCACACACGAAATGGGCATGACTTTTTGATGGGAGAAGTGATCAAAGGAAGAAACCATGCGATAAAATAACATGGAACCTCACCTTAATCGACATGAAGACGAGATCGTGGCAGGTACAGAGAGGAAATGGGAAAGATCTTTCAGTGCTTTGCCTTCCCAAATAGCGGATATCTTCCTTCCAAAAGATCAATTTGAGGATATCTTAACGCAACTGAAATAAGAGGAAACTAAGTTTTCGTGTGTCAAAAAAGTTAAAAGAAAAAAAAATCTTTGGTGGGTTTATTAGCTAAATAGAATAGACAAAAGAATGGATAAAATGTGCAACGAAGAAAGGAATCATTGGTGGTGTTTATTAAATAAAATATGCAATTTATTCTGATAAGGTTAAGTTTGAAATTGGTAAATTTTGAAATTAAATGTTTAATTTTAAAGTAAACTAATTTCACCTCAACTTCTAGAGTAGAATTATTTATTTTTGATAATAGTTACTTATTTCTCACTTAAATCCACTTGATGACTAATACAGCAGAATATCTCAATTTTTCTATTTATTCTACTCTTCCTCAATTCTTTGTTTATTCCACTTTCCTATTTTCACTAACCATTAACCAAACACCACCATAAGATTTTAATGGTTGAGTCATCACAACGAATTAAGTGAAGAATAGAGAATTATTATGAAAAATAAATTAATTCTACCTCAAGTTCATTCAAAAACTATGAATAAGGTAATTCTAGAATTGAGTAAACAAACAAGGAATAAATGACTTATCCTAATAAAAAAACACCTATTATGTCTCTACATTGTGACATACATAATTAACTTTTTTTTCCCTTTTTTATTGAACAAAGACAAAGATAATCCATTAGCTTAATATCGTCACCTACAAACACGTGAACGGACTTCCATACTTATCTTGGTGTCTCTCTCCTACTCTTATCTCTATTCAAGTGAAACACTATATATCGAGTTAATATCTCGATCCCACTCCCTTCTCTTGGAGTGAATTGCATTCATTGAATTTCAACAAGCTTTGACATTATTAATATGATAGGAGAAAACAACATTGGAAAGGTAAGAAGTCCTGCATACTTGAAATGGTCCTCCTATTCTATTGGATGAAGCCATTTTAGAGGATCTCGATTGTTAGCTAAAATTTATAAAATTAATAGCTCATGCAAATCTTCAAATAAGAAATGGAAGTCTTATGAAAATTTTGAGTAATGCATAGAGGGTTCTAAATGGTTCTAGAGAATTAAGTGATAACACATAGTTTGCGAAATTTGATTATGACATGTGAGAAGATTTATTCAAGGCTTGCATTCCTTCTCCTTGGTTGTTGAAAGAAATCTACAATAAATCCAACCAAAAAACCAAGAAATCTCCCACCAAATGTTAGACAATCTCACAACGAGAAGAGAGAGAAGGAAATTTCGTTATGGCATAAATGATCGCAAAGTTTTGCTAAGGAGCACTTGGAGATGACAATTAAATTAAAGGAATGGAAACAAGAACGGCAAAGAAGTCCCTTCTTTCTGTTATTGACCTCCTATTTGTAGATTTTCAAAAAGGTGTTCTAGTCACCGCCTTTATTGCATTTGATCACCTCCCAACGAATTTGAACTCTTTTAATTTCTTTATTTTTAACAAACTAATGCCATGATTAAATGCCTTCTTATTCATCAAGTGATCGTGGATATACTTTTTTTCAACATGAGCGCATGATTGCCATGAAGAGCTACTTGCTTCCCAATCTTGCAAAATCTAAACATTGATTAATAGTAAAAGGAAGTCCATTAAGAGTTAATAACTTGTAGTGATGGTCTTATTTGCCCGATGGCAATCATACATTCATGCTCAAATATCACAATTAATAGATGAAAGAGAACATAATTAATCAACTCTTCCTTAGATTTTATTTAATTCCAAAGTAATTCTTTGCTCCATAACACTTTTCTTGAAACTAAGCATATATATTTTTGAGTGATATAGAATGCATCTTGAAAATCATAGGCCTATTAGAGCATGTATTTTGTATTTTGAGCTCCATGGAGCTTTTCATTTACCTTTTCAGTTATGACATAAAATCCGAATTCGAGCCCATTCATAGATAACACTAGTTATGTGCAAATTGAAGCTTATTTGAATAACAATGCCCAATTAAAGTGGAAATCCACACATTTCTTATTTCTGCGATCTAAACCTCATATCACTGATCTAAAAATATATTTAGTTTCCCAATGTTAAGAGGAACCTAAAGACATACTTTGTGCAAGGATTGGACCTTAGATACATGAAATACACAAAAACTCGTGTTCAATCCATTTGGGGAACTGCACGACACAAATGACCTCGAATTCAAAATTCAAGAGTTACATTGGATTTCTTGTCTCGTAACAATTCTGATGGTATGTGTTTCATTGAAAGCGGAGGTCGTTTGACCCATTTACAAGAGATGCTCATGATTATGGAAAGTAAGAAATATATACATATATCCTAATCCTAAAATCCCACCCTAACATCTCCTCTCTCCTCCTAGCTATTTAACATGTAACCCTCTCTCTCTCTCTCTCTCTCTCTCTCTCTCTCTCTCTCTCTCTCTCTCTCTCTCTCTCTCTCTCTCGTGTCAAAGGCACCGCCATCACCCCCATCTTCCTCACCCCTTGCCCATCACCCCTTACACATGACAATGCACCAGAAGTCATCGGAGGGCTACACAGCAAGTGGTAACCCATTGGAGGATGCATGACGATCAGGGAACCACTGGTGGCATGGACGAAGGTGAGTTTCTCTCTTTCTTTTCCTTACATGCATGGGTTCACTTAAAGGAGAATAAAGAAGAGGAGATTGATGGAGATGAGCAAAGCAAAGGCAAGGAAAGGATGTGGGAATCGGTGATGGACCAAAGAGACTGGTGTGTGGCCAGTAAAGTGTCAAAATAGTCGGCGGGAAGGACTTACAGTAGATCCCTTCCCTGCAGGTGGAGGAAGGATAAAGGAGAAGGAGGGTAGGGGGAGGTCGTCCAAGGGTGAACTACCGATTAGAGAGCCGACAGTGATTGGTGGAAGCTAGCGAATGGTTAGCGAGGCTAGCAGTAGAGGGTGACCAGTGCTAGTGTCACTCCTTGCATGGATCTCATGTGAAGAAGAAGTAAAGGGAGGAAGAACATTGGTTGCGTTTTTTAAAAAATTATACTGCAAAACTTATAAGTCTCATATATTGCATTTCAATCCTTGTGAAGAACAAGTCCTGTACTTAGAACTGACGACTAGAAATATTTTGTTTGATCTAGGTCAACTAGGACCAAAACTTGGTCATCTAAGACCCAATCTTGAGATTTTTGAATGTGTCGAAGACATCTACATGGTCATATCAAATGGATTCCTCTTTGATCCTTGAGACACTGATTAGAGGGAACGTTAGAGAAGTCATTGTCTGTGCTCACACGCACATGACAAGCGATGCCTCAAGACATGCATAAAGGTACGAGGTAGCGTATGAAGCATTCGAGAGTCTCAAGGATTAATCTATCCACTCACATTTGGGTAATCATCAAAGTCAAGAGATGTCAACTACTCAGCTTCATCTTGCATAATATAAGTGTTAGCAAGCCATGCATTCAGACATTTGACAAGTCTATGCTTTTTTGGAGACAACGGAAACAAGAGTTTGGGTCTAAATTCAATCGAGGTCCTAATGTACTAGCTCCAAGATTGGGCACCTTAGGTCCTGTGGTGGTTGACCCAACTATAAGTCATGAGGTGAATGAGGCAAATTATGAAGGGATGGCCTGAGTAAATGATCAAGAAGTATCTCTCAAGGGTCTACGAGTAGAACCTATGGTAGGTTTGGTCTTGGAAGTGGTTGTTGTGGCTCATCAAGTAAGTTGTCTAACTAACTTAGTCTTTGCTCTAACTGCCCAATCATAAGCTTGATCACCATCCTTACAATCACACATGTAAAGTGCTTAGATATTGGCTGATAACCCATGGATAAACCCAATGATTAGTTGTGCATTGGCCTCGTTGAGATTATTTGTGCCAGTAGAACTTGAAACTCTTTCGTATAGCTTGCCTACCACGAGAACCCTATTATAAAGATTGCAGTCAATTGTATAGGTTTTAGCAATACTCCTCTAATAAAAAAATATCTCTAAGGTATTTTTGCATTTTTGTCTAAGAACAAATTCGCCTTTTCCATAATCTCGATATGAGGAGTATTGGTATAGACAAGATACTGTTTTGAACCTTAATGTGTACTGTAAGTTGCTAATATTGGTACTCTTTATGAGTAATAGTACATGCAAGCTACAGATCAACTCCAGGTCAACTTAAGTCCAAATCTGGGACTTACATGTACCGGTACTCATCATAAGTACCGGTACACATTGAGTCCCAGATCAAGTTCTAGGCTTGAAGTCACCAAGAGCTGTAGCTTATAAGTACCGGTACTGGTCTTCAGGACCGGTACTGGTAGGCTACAAGTGATGTATCTAGTACCCAACAAGTACTAATACTCTTCACAAGTACCGGTACTCATTGAGACCAGTCCTTTCCTGCCGTGATACTAGTACTCACTAAGTATCGGTACTCAACATGGGTACCAGTACATTGTAAGTACTGGACGAGTACTCATCTGGACATGAATTCTAAACTGTAGCTTATAAGTACCGGTACTTAGTGAATGCGCAACAATCATAGGTCTTAACTGACCTAAATTAGGCTAGGACTTAGCATAAGTTAGAGTAATTCAGGCATGCATAAGCATTACTAGCGCCTTTACTGTTTTCTTTTAGCTATGCATAAAATAATGCTATAATGTACCGATTAGGTGCATTATGTCAATTACAGGTAATAAGCTGATCAAAAGCTAGATCTGAAGAATAAAGAATAACTGATGTTGCAGCAGAGCTGGAGCGGAAGACCTAGATTAGATGTAGTAGATAATAATGTAAGGGAGTTAAGGTATGTTATTCTATTAAGTAGGAATAAAGCAATAAATTGTGAAGAACTTAGGTCCATCCTGGTCCTAGGACAGCCTAGAGGCCTCCCTAAGCCTTAGCCACCCTTAGATTAGGTCACCGCTGTAATTTCCGGCTCTACCAGGAGGGGTGACGTAATAAAATGCGGAAATAAAATGTAAAGCAATCTCACAAAAAATCAATCGCACAAGTACACAAAGATTTTTAGGTGGAAACCCAAACCGGGTGAAAACCACCACCTAACCCTCTCGAGTTAGGATTTTCCAATCAACCAAGTTGATCAAAATCCACTAAACTGAATCACTTAAAACGAGGGTGATTCAACCTCAATACAACCACGCTACAAGTACGAGGGTAGCTTTCCTCAACCCCTTCTCTCCACGAGAAGGATTTTGTCCCACGAAGGAGACGGGAATTCGCAAAGCGAATACCCAACCAAAAGACAAAGATAAAATAAAACAAGTCCTATAGAGCCAACAAAGAAATTATGAACCTAGCTTCTATAGGAATAAGGAAACTCCCCTTTGCAAGGAGTGCGTCGAGTTGATGACGCGGTGCGTGAGCCACGCGACGGCGCAACTTCGCTCTCGTGAACAACGACGGGAGAACGGGTGCGCAACTTGATGCTCTTAAGATGTAGAACTTGAGCTTAGAGAGCAAGAGCTATCTAGGACACAAGAGAGTGGAACTATGTTGCTTAAGTGTGTCTTGTGTTTCTCTTAGTGTGTATCTTGTGTATCTAGGTGTGTAAAGGCTCCCCTCTATTTATAGAGGCCTTAGGAAGGCTTTGGAAGGCTTAGAAAATGTTCTATAGCCGTTGGGAACAAAGCCCAAGAGAATCAGGCCGAAATCAGGACAATGATTACACTTGACAAGGTGATCAGACGTCTAACTATGGCATCAGACGTCTGGAAGGCCACTTTAAGACGTCTGATTTAAATGTCAGACGTCTGATTCTATGCGGATTTCCTCCTGACTTGAATCAGATCTAAACAGGGTTTTTGCGCAAGTCCATCAGACGACATACAGGACGTCTGGCACTATGTCTGGACGTCTGGAAACCTACTTTTACTATGGGAATTGATTTCCAAACATTGCAACGGCTAGAAAATCTCTGAGAAGAGATTTTGGGTCAGCTGAGGCAAAACGGTCAATTATCAGACGTCTGGAAAGGCCTAAGGACGTCTGATAAGGCTCTAACGGTCATATTCTGCAGTGTCTGCTAAGCTAGCCAACGGTCCACTATCTGGACGTCTGGCAAGTCCATCAGACGTCTCCTAAGACGTCTGGTCTAAGGTATGGTCGTCTGATTTCATCAGACAGAACTAGCAATGTCCAGCCTAACAGTTATCAGACGTCTGAAACAACAGTCAGACGTCTTAAAAAACTTTATCAGACGTCTTATTTTAGAATTAGACGTCTGGAAGTGCTGTTTGAACCCTATATTGGTTTTCTAAGTGTTCTACAGAAAACCTAAGTATCCTAGGGTTGTGCAGGTGTTCCTAGGACTACTGTTAGGGTACTTTGAGGCTCTTTAACAAAATATTCTAAGGAAGTAAAAAGAGCAAGAAAAATAAAGACAAGAGATACAAGAAAGGATTAAAAAGAATCTATTTTATTCTTCTTGTCTTCTATCTTCAATCTGTCGCTCCACGCGAACCTCCTCTGTTCTTCATTAAGCTCCTCCAATCCGTCCTGGATGCGAGCTCGAGTTCCGTCTAAATACGTCTACATTTGCAATTAACCTGAAATCTAGGACTCAAATTGCAAATGTTAAATAACACGTGTTTTGTTATCATCAAAACAAATAATCGTGGTGCTCTAGCACCAACAACCGCATCATAAGAAACCTTAAAACCCTAATTCTAGCCTCTATATGGACGTCCAGATGAGTTATAGGACATCCAGAACCCTGAGCCAACTTTCGCACACCTTAAACCCACTTCTACAGTGTTATTGGACGTTCAAACACTTAGTTAGACGTCTAATTTCTATAGAATACCCAAGACAGGATCCAGAATCCCTCCTGACTCCGATTGGACATCCAGACAACAAGTCTGGACTTCTGATTTTTCACTATAAGACGTCTGACACTATTATTGGACATCCAAAACTGCCCTCCAAACCCTGTTTTGAGATTCAAGCCTTGAACTTGGATCTCTAGGTCCTTAAACTCAATTCCAACCTCATAGGAACCTAAATTAAGGTACCTTAACCCTAATACATCACCTCTAGACCTCCCTAAGGACATAATTAGGTCCTCACTAAACCTAATTGACTTGGATCTTAGTTAATTCCATCAGCCTATTCAATTGGATTCATTGAGTCCAATTGAGCCATGATCTCAGCACACATTATCCAATTGGACTCAGTGAGAGTCTAATTGACCTAGACCTAACTTAATTGAATTATTTTACTCTCAATAAGTTTTCACACACCCAATTAAACTTGTATTAAGTTTAATTGCACTTTATCTTAGTGAATTAGGGTTTACAACCCTAATTTGAGACCTGCCTTGACCTAAACCCATAAGAACCCAACCTAATCAACCTAGCCACCCAAGTTTCGACCCACACACACCATCCACACGAAATTACTTAGCCTAGAGTTCTCTAGAACTCTCTACCATGTGTTGTTGCCTTGGTTGCTAAAATTAGCAACCAAGAGCCAATCAAATTTTATATCCACATTTGGTGGATCTAAAAACCACCATCCATCCTCTCTCTCACTCTCCCACGAGCTCCCACCATAGGCCTCTCTAGAGAATTCCATAATTCTCCAAAGAGCTTCCCTTAGGTCTATAAAAAGACCTAAGGGGTGGCCATTTGCACCCATTCACTCTTGACTTCCATTTAGCTTAGCTACATTCCACCTCCACTCCACCTTCACGAGTTGCTTCACCATGGCCACCACCATCTCCACGCCAAGATGTTGGATCACTTCCTCAACCTCTCTCCAAGGGTCGGCCTAAGCACCATTGGCCGCCTCTGCTTTTCCTCTCAACCAAATCAAAGGCCATCGGAGTCCACTCTGAATGCCCTGATTTCTGCTAGATTAGTAGCTTAGTTCTTCATAGTTTACATGCTTTATTTACTGCTTAGTAGTGTAGCTCTATATTCTCCCCCAATGATGCATGCATAATCCCCCTTTAGATTCACGTATGCGATCGTTTTCTGTTAGCTAGATTTATGTTTTCAAGCATTCCTCGAGTTCCTTGTTGCAAACATCATGATGAATCAATGAAAGATCTTTTCCTATATATATATATATCTATGTGTTGAGAATCACCATGAGCTTATTGCAATATATTTTGTGTGATTAAAGTTGCATGTTTTTAATTTATGATATTCTGGCAACTAAGCATGTCGTCCATAAATACGTAATAACCATAAACAGACATGCGATTTTAAGCAAGTAGAGCGAGCGAAATCGATTTCAAATCTGCATTTCCATAAACACTTCCCAGAGATGAACGATCGAGACTCAAGTCTCGTTATCTTTATAAATTATTTTTGTTGATCATATTTCGCAACTATACTACGACGCATTCTGATCAAATATGTGCTATACGATTCCCAACACTTAGTATCAGTACCGGTACTTGTTTGAATATAGAACTCATAACTGTGGCCTAAGGATATCGGCACTGGTTCACCAGTACCGATACTCAGTATATGTGATATCGATACTGGTATGCCAATATCGGTACCCAAACAGTATGAAGTCTAGTTAAGACAAGTTACGGTTCATGTCCATCCTAAGTCAGAGGTAGGTTAATTACAACTAAGCCCCTAAGGGTTTAAAGAATCCCAACAAGTGGTATCAGAGTCAACTCACTCTCTACTTAGTTTAATTAAGCCTAGTCTAATTAATAAAGTACACTATTCTAGGGTAACCTAGTTGAAGCAGAACCTCACCAAAGTGAGCTCTCCTGTGAATACTAGGTTTATCCATGAATAGTAAAAGGATGAATGAGTGTTATTGAGTGTGCACTGGCCCAAAGGAAAGTGCATACTCATTGTACTTTCACTCATTTGCATGAGAGTAATAATGTGTTGGTTATTAGGTTTTCTATGTAGTCATTGAATCAGCCCAAAGGAAGGTTTATGACTGACTTTGATTTGAACCAACAATCATTACGTACCACACCATGTCTTTAATTGCAAGTCAACATCTCGTCCAAAGATGAGATCCTTAATGGAATTAACTAAGACATGTGATGGGACTATCAAATTAATTAGACACCTTGTGTTTTAAAGGAGTTAAATATTATGCCTATATGCATTTTATTTTTAGAAATGTCTTCTGCCAACATTATCGCCACCCTCAATTCCATTCCCATGTTAAGTGGCTCAAGCTTTAAGTCCTGGAATGAAAACCTACTTATAGTCTTAGGTGTAATGGACCTTAATCTAGCGATTAGGGAAGACTCTCATATCCTTACAGACACTAGTATTCTCGATCAAAAGAGAGAAAAAGAAATGTGAGAGAGATCTAACCAAATTTCCATGATGATCATGAAGAGGGCTATACCTAAGGCTTTTAGGGGCACTATGTCCAGTGATATAGCCACTGCCAAAGAATTTTTAGCTGAAATTGAAAAGAAATTTGCAAAGAATGAAAAGGCAAAAATCGGTACACTCTTGGCTAATCTAATTTAAATGAAGTATAAAGGACAGGGCAACATTAGAGAATATATTATGGAGACGTCCCATGTTGCTTCAAAGTTGAAAGCGCTTAAGTTAGATCTTTCTAAAGATCTGTTAGTGCATTTGGTCTTAATATCTTTCCCTCCTACATTTAACCAATTTGAGGTGAGCTATAACTACTAGAAAGAAACTTGGTCTCTTAATGAGCTCATGTCGCACTGCGTTCAAGAGGAGAGAATGAAGTAAGATAGAACAAAAAGTGTTAATGTTGCCTCTTCTTCTAAAGGAAGAGGCAAGGCTAAAAAGAGGGCTACATAAGCTACACATACACCTTAAAAAAAGGAGCAGAAGGGGAAGGCTGCAGAGTCTTCCAAATCAGGATACTTCTTTTGTGGGGCTGAGGGGCACCAGAAGAAGTATTGTACCAATTATCACGCATGACATGCTAAGAAAGGTACGGCTCTAAGTTTGGTTTGTTCAGAAATAAATTTAGCTTCGGTACTTAGGCACACTTAGTCGATGGATTCGGGTGCTACCACTCACATAAGTGTGTCTATGCAGGGTTACCTGAGCTGCAGAAGACCAACTGAAGCTGAGAAATTCATTTATGTTGGGGACGGGAAGGCTATAGAAGTTCATGCTCCAGGGCATTTTAAATTATCGATAAAAACTGGAATGTATTTGGAATTGAATGAAACTTTTATTGTACTATCTTTTAAACGTAATTTAGCTTCTATTTATGTATTGGATAATTGTGGATTCACTTGTAGTTTTGGTGATGGAAAAGTTTCTTTGTTCAATGATTCCAAAATTATTGGTACTGGTTTTTTTTCATGTTTTGATAACTTATATTGCCTGGATAATGTAACTTCTTATAATGAGTCTTCTCTTTTTGATACATGGGAAGTGAAAAGAAAAGTAGATAATGAATCCTCAGCTACTTTATAGCACAAGAAATTAGGTTACATTTCCAAAAGGAGAATAAAGAGACTTGTGTCAAACGATATTTTGAACCCTTAGATTTTTCTAATTTTGATAAGTGTATAGAATGTATTAAAGGGAAACAAGCCAATAATAGGAAGTTTGAAGGCAATAGGTCAAATGGTGTCTTAGATGTGATTCATACGAACATCTGTGAGCCATTTCTTACGCCTGCGTGGAATGGGCGATGGTATTTTATCACATTCATAGATGACCACTTAAGATATATGGTTTCATCTACCTAATTCAGGAAAAGGTATAGTCACTGGACATGTTCAAAAGTTATAAAGTCGAAGTTGAGATTCAACTCGATAAAAGGATTAAATCTATTAGATCTGACCGTGGTAGTGAATGCTACGGCAGATATGACGAATCAAGTGAATAACGTCCAAGACCGTTTGCCAGGTTCCTAGAGGAATGCAGCATCATTCCTCAGTACGCCATGCTGGGCTCGTCTACTATGAATGGTGTTGTTGAGAGACGAAACAAGACACTTAAAGCATGCTAAGGAGCATGATTGCTCATTCCTCCTTACCAGATCCACTCTAGGGAGAGGCCTTAAAGACTACAGCTTATATTTTGAATAGAGTCCCAATTAAGGCAACTAACATGATCCCATATGAGTTATGGATTGAGCGGAAGCCCAGCCTTAAGCATTTTCATGTGTGGGGATGTCGAGCTAAGGCTAGGCCTTATAGGGCAAATGAAAAGAAATTGGACACAAGGAATGTTAGTCGTTATTTTGGTAGGTATTCTGAGAGGTCAAGATGATATAAATTTTATGATCCCACAACTAAGGCTATTTTTGAGTCTGGTAATGCCAAGTTCTTTGAATGTGTTGAGTCTACCCATATTTATAGGGTTAAGGACTTTGTCTTTAAAGAGGAAAATATAGTTATTCCTCCTAGAGTTACTCAGGTTAATGAGGAGCATGTCTTTAACATACCTCCAGATAATTCCAATGAAAACAATGATACCGTTTTAACCCCTGTAGAGCAGCCTTAGACACATATAGAAAATATGCCATTAAGGAGGTCCACTAGGGACAGGAGTGCCATTTCGGATGATTATGTGGTATTCTTTTAGAAGCATGAAACAGACATTGGGGTGATGGAAGATGATCCTATCAGCTTCCGTCAAGCAATGGAAAGTCCGAATCATAAAAAATGGATTGAGACTAAGGAAGAAGAAGTGGAGTCAACGAAAGATAATGACATTTGGAATGTTGTTTCACTACCAGAAGGTGAGAAACCCGTTGGTTGCAAATGGATTTTTAAAACCAAACGGGATTCGAAAGATAAAATGGAACGATACAAAGTGCATCATATCACTAAGGGTTTTACCGAAAAGGTGGGCATTGACTATAAGGAGACATTCTCTTATGTTTCTTTTACGAATTCATTAAGGGTTATAGTGGCACTTGTGGCCCACTTTGATCTTGAGTTGCATCAGATGGATATAAAAACTACATTCCTTAATGGTGACATTGAGGAAAGCATTTATATGGCTCAGCCTGAACATTTTGTTACGGGTGATCCAAAAGGTATGGTATGCAAATTAAAGAAATCCAGCTATGGGCTCAAGCAGGCATTCAGATAATGGTATTTTAAATTTCATCAGGTGATTCTCTCGTTTGGTTTTGAGGTGAATCTTGCTAGTGAATGTATATGCCATAAGTTCTATGGGAGCAGGTATATCTTTTTGGTCATGTAAGTTGATGACATCCTGCCTGCTACTAATGATATGAGTATCCTTTTAGACACCAAGAAATTTCTTGCCAAACACTTTGACATGAAAGATCTTGGAGATGCTTCATTTGTTTTGGGGATTTAAATATGTCAAGATTGTTCTCGCCATATTCTTGGTTTATCCTAAAAAAGCTATATAGATAAGATACTCAAAAGGTATGGCATGCAATATTACAAGCTATTGGATACTCTTGTGGCTAAGGGAGACAAGTTTAGTCTCAATCAGTGCCCCTTAAGTGATTTGGACAAATGGGAGATGCAAACAATTCCTTATGCATCTGCCATTGGCAGTATAATGTATGCTCAAGTCTGTACCAGACCAGACTTTGCATACATTATAGGCATGTTGGGTAGATGCTTGGTAAACCGAGGAAAAGACCATTGGAGAGTAGTCAAGAGAGTACTGAGATGTTTGCAGAAGACACAGGATTATATACTCACCTTCAGGAGGTCAAAAAAGCTTCAAGTTTTTGGGTATACTGACTCAGATTTTGCTGGGTGCCAAGATAGTATAAAGTCTACTTCAGGATATGTATTTCTGCTTGTCAATGGTGCCATCTCTTGAAAGAGTGCAAAACAGTCACTTATTACATCTTCCATTATGGCAGCAGAATTCGTAACATGATATGAGGCATCCAATCATGGAGTATGGTTGTAGAATTTTATATCACGGCTACGCATTGTAGATGGCATTGACAGACCACTACAACTCTTTTGTTATAATCAGTCTGCAGTCTTCTACTCTAATAACAACAGAAGCTCCTTCAAATCGAAGTACATTGAGATCAAGTTCTTGGTTGTTAAAGAAATGATAAAAAATGGACAACTATTTATAGAGCACATCGGAATAGACTCCATGGTTGAGGATCCGCTCACTAAAGGAATAATACTAAAGATGTTCCATGAACATGTAGCTTCTATGGGTCTCATGTCCTTATAGAAATTTCAGCTTTAGTGGGAGTTTGTAATCTTTATAGTGCTTATTTATAATAGACAATTTCAGTAATTCAGTTATTCAGTCTTTTGGTTATGTATAAAGTTTTGTAAAGCTTCATTTCTGTTATAAAATAAACAAAATTTAAAAGTTTTTTAATTATGTGATTATCCATTCTGAGAAGTAATCTAGTTTTGGATTTGGAAGTGATCTCTATGTGGAGGACCAGTTGGGATTAGGCATGCATTGCTTACATTGGTATGTAATTTTCATGCTGCACATCGACACGTTTCTGATTACCTTTTGCATTAATGTACGTGATCATTGTTGGTTTAACTACCGGGATATAGTGAAAGCCACCTTGACTCTATTACTAATGTAATTAGTAGATCAGATTAGTTTTAGATATGCATTTCATGATATGACAGCAAAGTTGAGCTCAAATTTAGATTTATATGTTGTTTGATTAACATGTTACACATACAGTCTAAGTGGGAGATTGTTGAATTAAAATCCAACATATAGACTAGTATATGTAAATAGATATAATCAAATAATAATAAGTTATGTGACTGTTATTTAAAGCTCATAACTTAAGGTGATCGAATAAGAATTTTGGTTTTATATGTACTAAATGAAAAAAGATTAGTGTGATTTATTAAAATATATGTGCAAATACCTTTTGTTGTAAAGTGTAACTTCTCGATGGGCGAAGTTGCAATTCACCCAGCAATTAGTCACACTAATTGTTGATTATATTGGGGGGTATGGTCCCCATTAGACCCACCACTAATTTCTCAAGGTTCACCCCCATCGTGACCTAGAGTGGAATAGTTTGAGACCTCAAGAGAGGAAAGGGGGACAGCTGCAGGAGAACATCTTCTTCTGTTGCAGTCCATCAGGATCTAGGGTGGAATCTATTGGAAGACCTCTAACTATAGCTCTTTTGTTTTGTTTAAAAGATGAGCTCAGGTATAATCTTCCTTCATAGGTAGTACTCAATTCCTATACATGTGCATGATGTTAAAACCAAGGTAAATCAATGTCTTTACATGTTTATGTTTTCAGCTTTATACATACATCTTTTTCGTTCCTTTATTCAGACATTTTACTAAGTTTAGATCTTAGATTAACAAATGGTTAAAAGGTTCTTTCATATTCCAGGAGAACTCAGTAATCCATTTTGTAACCGTCATAAGTACCGATACTTATGAGGAGCACTAATATAGACAATGTATTGTTTTGAACCTTAATGTATACTGTAGATAGCTAATACTGGTGTTCTTCATGAGTACCGGTACATGCAAGCTACAGATCGGCTCCAGGTCAACTTAAGTCAAACTGGGACTTACATGTACTGATACTCATTATGAGTACCAGTACACATGAGTCTCAAATCAGGTTCTGGGCTTGAAGTTACTAAGATTTGTAACTTACAAGTACCGGTACTGGAAGGCTACAGGTGGCGTATCCAGTACCCAACAAGTACCGATACTCTTCATGAGTATCGGTACTTGTTGAGACCAGTCTTTTCCCAGCATGATACCAGTACTCAGTGAGTATCGGTACTCAACATGGGTACCGATACATTGTAAGTGCTGGACGAGTACTCATCTGGACATAAGTTTTAAGCTGTAGCTTATAAGCACCGGTACTTGGCGTCAGTACCGGTACTTGTTTGAATATAGAACTCATAACTGTGGCCTAAGGATACCAGTACTGGTTTACTAGTATCGGTACTCAATATATGTGATACCGATACTGGTATGCTAGTACCAGTACCCAAATAGTATGAAGTCTAGTTAAGACAAGTTACAGTTCAAGTCAATCCTAAGTTAGAGGTGAGTTAATTATAGCTAAACCCCTAAGGGTTTAAAGAATCCCAACCCTAAGAACCTAGGCTCTTGTATCACTTTGATGCAAGCCGACCTAATTAACAAAACTTATCAATTAGTGCCAAACAATTTAGGAGTGGTGTGAAAATAAAATAAAAATTCTGATTGGATAGATAAAAGTAAAACCCGTGGGGAACTCGTGGCCATGTAAAGAACACACAACAATCACAAAACAAACCACCACAAACTATTGGGTAATCGAGCAATAGAATACTATTGAATGAGACATCAATTCCACCACCTCTAAATCACAAAATAGATAAAATAGACATTCGACACAGTCTGGTAAGGGAATGTTTTACCCAATGTAAGAACTTTGGCGGTGACATTGAACCCAAAGATTGCAACTGCAGTAGGTTAAGTGGATTGCACTTGCAGGTGGTGGCGGTGAAGAAAACTAAAGGGGGGAAAAGAAAATGGAGAGAGAGAGAGAGAGAGAGAGAGAGAGAGAGAGAGAGGGAGATTTGCAATATTACAACTTTTCATTAGAATTACAAACCCTTTTTATAAATGCTAAATGTAGGAAAACTCGAAACCTTACGCAGAAAGTAACGTAAGTATTAAAAAATCATCAGTGATTTACACTTATACATGGAATCCAATGGCATGCATATGCAACGCATGACATGAATTTCCAATATTTTTTTAATACAACTAAGAAATTGCCCATGATATTTGGATATCAATGTTGGGCTCTAATCCCACATTGGACTCCACAACTTTTGTTCAATCGATAACAAATAATAAATTAACCAAAGTATCCCTGCAGCCTTAGACTCTACGAAAAATAAATATCCTATGACAAGATAAAATCCCAGAGGTAACAGAAAAACCAAATCCCACTCTGGTAGACTACTCTCTAAAAATTAAAAAATCAATAAAAACAAAAACAGAACAAGTAAATAAGAATTCCTGTCGACGCCCTCCAACGAGGAATCTCATGGGGAATTCTGCATCTTGCCCTTTAACTTTATGCGATCAGTATTATGCTGCATCAGATATATCCCTGAATAGTTATGGTCTTGCAGCTAACCACAGATAGATCAGAATCCAGACCAGGAACTGGTGAAGAGGTAACTAGCATTTGTCCCCACTCAACCGCAGCATCCACATCAATTGCTACATTTCTTAGGCCTTTCCCAACCACAGCAAGCCCACGTTGAGATTTATTCTTGGATGATGACAACCTGCCAAGGGGCATCCAGAGCCCATCCTGAAACTTCGCCAAACTCATTCCCTTATCCTCCTCCAGCATGTAGAGCACACCATCCACAACCACAGTCAAGGCATAGCAACAATCTTCCATGCCATTGTTAGGAGTGTAGTTCCACGTGCATATACCGAGTTCCTGGATGCCTGTAGTGGAAAGTATAGATCTTGTGATCTATGATGACAGCTACCTGAATGTATGGGTCAACTTTTGGCTCTGTGTGGGCAGTCCAACCGTTTGAAACCAGGTTGTAAGTATCCCATGTAGGGAAATCTAGGCCCATGACTTTCCCCATCTATTGTACTCTCTATTGCATAGAGAGTTTCTCCAATGGTTGCAGAAACAACAAAACACCAGAAATAAGTCATTGATCGCACGAGGTTTAGAACATGCAAAATGAGATGTGGCTTTTCGGATGCAAATGGATCAGATATTGATTTTTTTCTTCTTGACAAGTATCAAATACTGCAATTTTTATTTTAAAGATGAATGGAAAGGTGTGAAATAACATAAGTCCACATGGAAGTAAACACTAATGGAAAGCAAAAATTAATGGTCAAGTGGAAAACGATACTCGGTCCAGATTGCATACGCTCAGTTGGCTGAGGTGAATTCCTAAAAACTGATGAAAATCTAGCCATGATGATCAATGATTATGAATATCAAGGAAAAGGTAATATCCATGTCACCACCTAAATAGATTTAACAGTAGGTATATGCAATTCCGGGCCATCTTTCACTCAAACCAGAATTCAAGCCAAAAATCCGTGTAACAGCATCATAAATTGATGGCATTCCGGAATCCTCTTGTGTCATGATGTTGCCGTATCAAACCACATGTTCTGCATAGGTTTCCACGTCTTCTATATGCATAGCACATGCACGTGGGTTGAAGCATGTGGTATAATTTATTTTCTGTATTAAGGAAGCATTTCTTAAGTTCTAGAAGCTGAAATAAAATGCACTCAATCACAACGGCATGCTCAAGGGAGACCTCGAACGACTACAGGCCTCATATAATTAGATATTTCATTGTTTGGATATGATGTTTTCCATGACAATCCTTTCGTTGCACCATACTTGGGCTACCTTTTAGAATGCTTTGTGAGAAGGAAAGCTAGATGCCCGACTCATTTTGCTGGATTTGCCAGAATTACTCACGCAAAAAGCTACTTCCTGGAGGTATGGTATAGGATATATATGATAAAGATTCCTTATCCCACATTGAATCTAGTCATCTGCAAATATAGCTGGAGAATCTAGATCACAATAATCTCAAACTCCAAAATGATACAGCAGGGGGTGAATGCATGGGTCTCTGTAGATTTTGGAAGCAGTGAAAACAGGTTGTAGAGTAAAATCCTAATCTACACCATGTCATCTAAGCATATTTCTCTTCTTTAGCAAAAAGGTGCTTGTTGAGTCCAATTGCACCAGACACCGAAACTTCATGTCCTCCCACCGACCCCCCTTGGGATAATAGACAATTTTCACGAAGCAGACTTCTCTGTTGTCGGATGCAGTTGGGTAGCAGCCTGGCAACTGGGAGGGCCAGTTAATGCATAAGAGCTTGCTATGTTTACTCCAAAGCACTTCCTTCTATAAAGCTAAGAACAAGAAGAAAATGGTGAAGTTCTCAAAAGTTGAAGGGATCATCTTTTCCTGGGAATTATTGCAATTCCCTGTGGGATGAGGATGTTGAAGTGTACAGCGAAATAAACTTCTCTTCCTCTCCAATAAGCTACAGCAACCAGCAACATTCACAAAAATCAACAGTTATATAAATTCAAACGATGCGTTGTATTGCATGAAAGTGCAACCTGGATAAGATTTTTTGCATATTTGAAAATGACCTGGATAAGAAATTTTTTTCCCTCTGCTATTTACCTATTTTTTGATGGAACCTTGATAAGAAATTTAGAAATTTCACTTTTGTAAAAGCCCATAAAAAATTAGGTAAATGGTAGAGGAGAAAAAGTTTAGATAAAATTTCCAGACGGGCAAGGAGATAGAGGAATGAACAGGCATTTATATAGAATATGTTAAGTGATTAGACAAGAGGAAATGCAATAATACGTATCGCTAAAAGAAATAAGATCAAAAGGAGTCAAGAAGGGGAATTAATCTTCTCTAAAATGAGATAATACTGTTCCTCAACTAATGCTATGCAGATAGATATAATTTTAAAAACATTGCAGGAGCTTCCTCCCATGCATTACGAGAAGCTTCATAACAGTAAACTTCATCTGTAGCATCCTGGTTTGGATTCCAACCACCCATGAAGAATAACTTCCTACCTAGTGACTCAAAGGGCATTCCACTTCTTCTCAAAGAGAGAGGAGGTAAGAAAGGAAGAGGCTTCCAAGGTCGTCTTTCTTGATCTGGATCAAGAACATAACATCTGTTTCATCTAGATCTATCCTTGCACAGGACATATATCCAACTTTCCTGTAGATCATATTATTGGAGAATGTGTGGTTGATTTGATATCGCATTATGAGATGTAAAGTGTTAGAGTATGTAGTATCTTATAAATAGACATATATCATCCAATTGTTTCTTTGAAAAAATCAATTGAGATACTCACCCTATTAGAACCCTCACCCATAATTTTTTCCCTATTTTTCACAAGTAATTTTTCACGTAAACTCAATTATTTTTTTATTACTTTATATTTGATATCTTTTATACTTTCACTTACTTATTCATATTATTCAATTTGATATCACATCAATTTATTTCTTAAATTATTATCATATTTTATTATTATCAATTTGTTCTTACACCAGGAGTTCTCTTCTCAGAAGAAGGATCTCAATGGAGAATCCATGCCAAGCAAATCGTCGTACGCCATGAAGATTGCAGGAGATGGAGGTGCTCCACAGATCAATGGGTAGATCAAGAAGCCATAGTCCAAGTCCAAGGTATCATGATGACTATAGAAGAAGACACGTCAGCATTCTCCCTTCCCCGTCGTCGGAGCCCCCAAGGTGTAGCCGTAGCCAATCTAGAATCTAGGCCCTTCGCAGTAGCCCTATCTCTGATTGTAGCAGCAGCTCTTGATCGGGGAAGAGAAGCGAGCGACGAAGGAGGGCAACGTGTTGTAGGCGATGGCGATGAAGGTGTTGCACTCGAAGAAGAAGACGATGGAAGCCACAAAAATCTCGCGAGACAAGGAGGCGGCGATCGTAGTTGCAACGACACCGTGCAGAGTTTGTCTAGGGTTGGGGCATGGTCTCAACACTCTGCTTCAGCATGGAGGTCACCAAGAGCAGTGACATGAAGGAGGAAGAAAAGGTCGATGGAGAGCAGCGACGAAGCAGAAGGAGATGGCGGTGAAGATAGCAGCGATGGCATCAGCAATGGAGGCGCAATGCCGAGATTGATGTTGTTCAAGGTGTGAGCAACGGAGAAATCAATATCGATTGAGGCACAATGGTCGATCGCGTGTGCTGGTCTTCCATTCCACCAATGCTCGAGGAGTGATCTCCGATGTCGATGGTGGCGATGAAGAAGACGAGGAAGGAGAAATGATAAAGACGCGATCTCGTTGGCGCCCTTATATTTTTTGCCCCCACCGTTTCCTTTTATATATTTATCTTGAGTATCATTTTGTTTTACAGAGGAGAAGAAGGCTCGGGAAGCGAGATGGGGGGAAGAAGGAATAAAAAAAACAAGGAAGAGGAAGGAAATTTTCGGAAAAAAAGAATGAATGAAAATATTTAAAAATAGGGAAGGAAAAAAAATGATGACAAGAAAAAAGAAAAGAAAGAAAGGGTTTAAATTAAAAAAAAATGGAAAAAATCTCTTTTCTTCGTGATATTTTTTTCTTTTCATTATTGTATTCATCTTCCACGCAAGTATGGGAGAAAGTAGGAGTGTGGATGTTATTATAATCATCCTCCATTTGGGAGTTCCTTTGTTGTAGATCATCACGTAAAAAAGCATATCTTTGGGTGATCCAGAGTTTCGAGGTCTCTAAAAAGAAAGATCAAATTTTAAGGTCCTTAGACGAAGGGCCCATATCAGGTGTCTATGTTGGAAATCTAGTTTCGTGGACTTTAAAGGGGAGCTCCAATTTCGAGGTCTTCAAAAGAAGACCCATGTCAAGGATACTGAATGGAGAGCCACCAACACCAGTTAAGGTCTCTAGAGGAGATGCCCTTGTTAGAGTCGACTACAATAGTTCGTCCAGCAGCTCCAGACCTCACTGATGTGTCGTCGCCAGCACACCTGCCTACAAGCAAGAACCAATTGAAAGAGTTGTGTTATGTTGTGTAGAGTGGGATTTCATTGTTGTACAAGCTGAGCATTCCATACTCTACCTTGAGAGGAGTGTTGGAGAATGTGATTAGTTTAGTACTAAATCGTGAGATGTTGAGTGTTAGAGTGTGTGGTGGCCTATAAATAGACACGTACCCCCCACTTGATTCTTTAAGAAAATCTATATAGATATTAGGGCCTTCTTCCGTGGTTTTCTCTAGCTCTTCCAGAGTGGGGTTTCCACATAAACCCAAATGTTTCATATTGTTTATACCTTCGATATCTTGCTTCCACTTATCCATATTGTCTAACATGGTATCAAAGTAAGTCGATCTTAAGTTCTCTTTTAAAATATTATTTTATATCTTTGTTCTATTATTGAGTTCTGTGGAGGAGGTGCCAACAAGGGCATCTCTAATAGTGGCAACAGGAGGAGGCGTGTTATGGAGGCATTGGAGACAACGATGGAGAAGGTGGTCTCCCTGCCAACGACAATCAAAGGGTATTTTGTGACTTTTGGCCTATGTTTCTTCCCTTTATGTCATGCCTCCTTGTTAGCCTTAAAACACAAATGAAAGAAGAAAAAAAAGGGAGAAAGAAGAAAAGAAAACGTGGGAAGTAGGAAGAAGAAAAAAAGGGGTTGATGAAAGAGAAAAAAAGGAGGGGAAAAGAGGACAAAAAAAGGGAGAAAAAAGAAAAAAAAGTTGATAATGAGAAGAGGGGAGAAACTCTTCTCTCTATTCTATTTTTTCTCTATGTCTCTTTTCTTCTCCCATACTTGTATGGGAGAAAGAGGAGTGTGAGAGCTTATTTTTCCACTAGCACCAGATCAATCATCTACGGCTCATCTCCAGACTCCTACTACACCTGTCTACAAGCAAAGTGAAGTAAAGAAGCCGTGACCGAACAACATCAGTTGAGGATGCAAAGAAGCTGATGACACAAAAGGCATGAAGAAGTAATGACTCAACAGCATCATTTTATTTGTGTTGTATTATTTGCCTTGTAGAGTGGGAATATCTCTGGTGCAAGCTGAGCATTTCATGCTTCAGCTTGAGGAGTGTTAAGAGATAGGGTGTGTTGTAGTGGATACTATTAGGAATAAAGGCCATGTGTACTGTCGACGTGGCAGCATCTGAAGAGCCCATCAGGGCTGGCAGTTAGAGGTCCAAAGGGATCAATTTTGGTTCTTTGTTTAGATGTTAAGTTCACTATTTTTAGTAAAAGTGTTTTAGGAAAATAGTTTGAGATTTGATTTCATTTTGGAGATAAGATCTTTCTTATTTTAGAGATATGATTTATTTCCTATTCTTGGGATTCTCGGGATATATTCTCTCTATAAAAGAGAGCATTCACTTGTAATTTATTTTGAACATCAATAATATTTCCTATTATAAGGCTCCCCACCTCTTTCTTCTTCAACATCATCACTACCGATCATCCCTAAAAGCAGTCAGCCACCACTTCCAACCACCTAAGGCTGCCAGCCTCCATCTCCTCTCTCCCTGTCCACACGCGTGAACAGTTGATGTTCAACAAAATTGCAAGGAAAAGAGATTAGGTTTTCAAAGAAAACCTACATTGTAGTATTCGCAAACAAAAATCTGAGATCAAATAAAATTTGTAACCAGGACAGTGAGTCTTAGGTTGAACATGGGGAGGCTATACTTGATTTTAGAGAAATCGCATTGGTTTATTTGTTTTTGGTATTTTCGCTTTTTGTAATTTTTTTGGGTTTTTATATAAGCAGGATAACACGTGGAATATTATATAAGCTA
Source organism: Thalassia testudinum (assembly GCA_037157565.1). Taxonomy (NCBI): domain Eukaryota; kingdom Viridiplantae; phylum Streptophyta; class Magnoliopsida; order Alismatales; family Hydrocharitaceae; genus Thalassia; species Thalassia testudinum. The sequence continues at coordinate 13,222,558 of JAZHRO010000067.1, read as the reverse complement.
AACTGCTCAACAAATAATTAAAGAGAGAGAGAGAGTAAAACAAATATCAAATTATACTTAAACAAGGTTTGCCACAGATAATAGTGCGGGAAATTAAATCTACACTATGAAAGCAAATAAAAGAGAAAGAGAGAGAATCCCCCTCGACGGGTGCTTGGGGGACGATGTATGCTCGAAGGAAGGTGGTGAGGAGTTGGATGAAGGAGGATGAACTGGACGAAGAGGGGATAAGACAAGGCAGATCTGTGTTCTTGAATGGGGATGAGAGGACGACCAACGAAAGGGATAAGGGGAAGGAATTACAAAATTATTTTTTTATCTAAAGGAGCATCCCAAGGCTTGGGACACACTCAAGAGTGATTCTTGAGCTCTAGAAAGGGAGAGAATGGAGAAGGGATGAAAAAGAAGGAAAGGGGTCATGGGCCTTTTAGAGGTGAAGAGGATGGTGAAATTTGACCAAATGGGTGCAAGGGAAGGCCCAAATCACGCCAAGGCCCATTGGCATGGATCCCATGAGGGCTGCACGCACGCACGCTGAGTGGAGGTATGAGATCCATCGCTAACGCACGTTAGGCCATTCTTGGCCGTTTTATCTTCATCAGACGATCGAGAGGGCACGATGTTCACATGTCACAATCACAGCAATTGCGCAGTGGCGCTGTCGACCCACGCAACGTGGCCCATTCTCCAATCCAAGATCTCCATTGCATGACTAAATCAAAGCGTGGGCGAGATAGAGTGATCGCACATCACGATTCTAATGTGTGCTGCACATTTACGAGAGCAATCTGTCAGCCACTATGCTGTCATCGCTCGGGCCGCACAAGGAGCATAGGATCTCGATCGGATGGTTAGAGCAGCTTAATCCCCACACCTTTAAATCACGTGCTTTGCATGCTCTGCACCGGTGTGCCAGTGATGTAGTGCAATACGTGCCGTCAATCTTCAATCCAGTGGTTGAATTAAAGTGGGCACGTGCTGAGCAATTACTCACATCATGGATCGAACCCATGTTGTGTCTTTGCAACATGCGATGTGCAACCATTGTGCTGCAGCTGCCGAGGCGTGCGCTCAGCCGTTGGTTCTTAATCCAACGTGTGCAATCTTCCCATGCGATGAGTGCTTGTGAGAATGTTAAAGTGGGCAACATGGCGTATCAGTGGCCTTTGGATGACGATCCAACGACCCAGATCAAAGGTTGCAAGTGCTTTAAAAGTTGGGCAGGGGGCTTGGGTGGCCTTGGGCAGTCTGGATGGCACCACTTAAGGTTAGGTTTGGATTGTTTGTATTGCATGGCACCTTTCTCTTTTTTTCTTTTCCCTCTCGCATCTCCACGTATTCTTCCACTTCATACACACACTTCCATTCCTACTCTCCAAACAAACCCTATCCCTAATATGATTATTATCTCGAACCGACCACCACCCCCCATCCACTAGTTGGGAATCTAGGATAATCCTGATTGGGGATATAATTCTGAACCTCAATGTCCAGGGTTTAACCCTGGACATCATGTCTGTGATTATTGATAAACGTCAGTTTATCATCATTCTTATGGCCTAAAACTAATATAGCCCTTAGAGTTTTAACTTCGTAAACAGGTTTTCGGGCTGCATTTAGGCATTCACCTAGGTTAGGCATGCATTGCATTTTATTGCATTTTTATCACATCTATTTGAGTGTCAGGGATAAATAGAAAGTCAGATCTCGCATACCTTAGCACTTAGGAAGGAAGAAGATGAAGAAGAAGTTCCTATCAGTTGGATCCCACCTAGATCCAGCTCATCCTAGTTGGATCCCAGCTCCTTCTAGTTGGATCAACTCATCCCCAGCACCATTCAGTTCATCTCAACTAAATGGTAGCGCTAGCTAGTTCACCTTAGCTCCATTCAGCTCACCTCAGCTAGATGGCAGCTCAAACTAGCTCAAGTTAGCTCCATTCTAGCTCCTCCAGCTCAGAATAGTTCACTAGAAGCTCAACCTGACTAGGACTAGCTACTACCATCAACTCGCCAAACCTAGTCAGTTGAAGATGACCTTAACCAACTCAGGCCAACTCAAGTCCAGCTCCCAGAGACTCAACTTAGCTCAACTCCGTTGAGCTGAGCTACTTGACTTAAGCTAGCTAATCCAGCTAGCTAGGTAATCTCCGGGAAGATCAGACCCAGCTCACCTCAATCATATTAGCAAAAGCCAGCTCATCCTAGCTTGGCTTAGCAACTAGCAAAGAACTAGCAAGCTAAGTCAGCTAAGGTAGCTCCTTGCAGTTCTCTTCAGCAACCACCAGCTCCAGTGTAGCTCAAGGTAGCTCCTTTTAGCTCCTTACCTTCAAAACCCTAGCTTCCTCTACCTCTCTACCCTATTCCCTTCTAGCTAAGCTAGCTTAGCTCAGCTAGTCACCTCCTTGGCCACGAAAACCTAACCCTAAAACTAGCCCCACCAACTAACCTTACCTAAGTCCACCTAAGCTACCACCACTCGACCTCAATCTTGGTGCCAACCCTACGCATCCCTTCACCCCTCTCTACTACCAAAAGACACCACCAAATTCCCTCCAAAACCACCTAGAAATGGTGCCAACTTTTTTCCTATAAAACCCTTGAAATCCAACCCTACACCTACCCCTACAAGCCATCTCCACCATCCACCTAACTCTCCTTCTAGAAGCCCCCCTTGTTGGAGCCACCAAGTGATGTCTCTCCACCACCAAGAGTCACCAAAACCACCATAACCACCACCCTACATGACCTTTGAGTTGGCGCCAACAATCCTTCACCGTAGTATCCACAATCAACCATCAAAAGCTAATCCTAACCCTCCATCGCATTCACACCAACCACCCCTTCTCCACTCTTATATCCACCCCCCTTAACCACCACCACACCATCATCTTCTCCCTTTGTACATTCCACCTACACCGCCTACACCTAAGGCCAAGGAAGAAGAAGAGAAGAAGATAAAGGGGGCAACCTACTCGCCCCCTTGGTGTCTTCTTCCTTTTTCTTCTTCTCCCTTGTGCAACACCAAGGAGGAAGCCTTCATCTCAAGGAATAGCTAGGCAAGAGGAGGAATAAGCATGGTGGACGTCCACCCTTGGAGTAGGCTTGGAGGAGGACCACTTGAAGGAAGAAGCCAAAGAGAAGTTCTTTTCAACTGCGGGAGCAACCACACTTGGAGCAAGGGTTCCTTGAAGCTTCTACTAGAGCATCTTCATCTTGTTCTTCATCACTTTCTATTTTTGTATTAGATAGATTTTGTTTCTATTTCAATCATTTGTCTACTTGTGACTTTGCATATCTAGTTAATATAAAGCGTTTTGCCTTCCAAGTATTTGTTCTACTTAGTGTGTTTTTCTTGTAGTTGTAGTGCACCACAACTCTCTTCCAACTACACTAGGCGCACTTGCCTAGGGTGAGCTCGGAAGAGAGGACATTCTTGTCACTTTAAAGTAGTTGATAGGCGTAGCTTTAGTGTACTTTCATCTTCTCGTCCATTGCATGTATATTTCTGAAAACCCTAAAAATAACAAAATCAAAAATACAAAAAGACAAATGCAGTTTGAGAGGCAAGAGAGAGAACCACTTCATGTGATTAACGAATCGACCTCCTTGGACAGCCCTAAATATCACCCTATTTAGGAATATAAATTTTAAAAGTTGATTGCAAATTTACGCATACAACGACATTATTTCGCATAATTAACAAACTGCGTATTTTTCCACATCAATTCCTATCCTTCTCATGCCATATGGATTGTCCATCTTCTCTTTGTAGGTGACACTATGAACGTCGGATTGGGGCAACTTCCACGCCATTAGGTTGCGATGGTCAACTTGAATCCATTCGAACGGCTTGATTTTTCTTGTAAGGTCTGGATTTGTGTCATCCTGTCTCTTGGCCATCGATCTTCTATGGGTTATAAAAAATGCTAGGGATGTCCGATCAGGGTGATTTTGAAGGTGTTAGACTCCGATCGTCACCCTGGCCACATCGTTATGATCAGATTCTCCATCTGAAGTCCATAAATATGTCGTCTTGTCCCCTTGCCATTAAAATAAGAAAATTAATTTACAAATTATATAATCTACTCTAAATATATGATAATGCATGTTATGCGATATTTACAGTGCTGAATGCATCTACTATCTTAGGAACACGCATAAATAGTCACTTTTTGCTAAATAAATGTGTATACATCACATCCACGTACCTATTTTTTTGCTAATCCTTAGCAAAATATAACAAAATGCTATGTATAAAGATAGAATTAAGAATTGATTACTAAGGAATGAGTTATTCATCAACAATAAGAAATTTCAACTAAGGACCTAAATTATAAAGACTCAACAATACCAAGGTGCTTGCAAAAATGCAAACCGCCCAACTCCTCAACTTATTCCATACAAAACGAGAAGAAATTTTTTTTATTCTTTTCTCTTTTGTTTTGGAATTTTTGTTTAAGGTTTTGAGGCAACTTTCTACGACTACTCAACTCACCGAAGACTCCAAGTGCTAAGCATCTTTATGTTGGAATGTGATTGACTCACTAAACGGTGAAACAAAACGAACCTTAAGTATCTACAAACCTTGTGTGACCCTAAAGAAAAATTCTGCCTAAATGTTTATCTATTTAACTGGTAGCTTTCTCCTTACCTTTATTTTTTTGGGGTCAACACAAAGGTGAACCTAGTGTATATCTTCCCATATTTATTATATTTCCCCGTTCTCCCTAAGTTTGGGATTATTTGTACATTTTTGTGGGTTGGATTTTGGACAAACGACAGTAGGGGGTTACCCACAGCAACTTATCAGCCATACCCGTGTGGTGAAGTGTGGCATAGTACTTTTATCTCCCTTTTTCTATTTTTCATTTTTTTTATATGTTTTTCAATTTTTTTTTCTAAGCAAGTGACTTCCCTGATCTAAGATTTACCTAAAGGCAATAGCCAAAGAGATTGAGTCGCATGGTTGGGCTTTGGACACCTGGCTATGAGTTGTTACAGTCACGTGCCAACCATACCACCCTTGTATGTTTATTAGCTACCTAATTTCAGTTAGGAACGCCTGTAAAGTGAGTCAATGCAAAAAGTGTGCAGATGCTTAGACTATAAGTCCCCTCAAATCAAAGGACGGGTTGATAAGTCTCATACTTATCACCCTAACTTATTTGACCAATTAAGATAAAATTGGCAACAACTCGAGAAATGGTCCACATTTTAGTGGACACTTGGGTCAATTAATCCCGTAGATTGGAAGAGTCTATGTGTTCAGGTCTTACTGTATTATTTCCTAAAGTTGAAAAACTCCTAATGTCTAAGTTCTTTTTTCCTAATTCTAATTTTTTTTATATAAATAAAAGGCAAATAAAAAGAAAAAATTTTACAGACTACGGAGTTGACAAAATAATTCAGAGATGAATATATCCACCTCCCCATGCCTAGCTAATGCAATGTCCTCATTGTATCAAAAGGCATGAAAAGGAGCGGAATAAAAAGGATAGTACCTGAATTCCGTGATGATTTCGGTTAGTTCCGAATAAAACAGACTGCACAAATGCTAAGCTTAGTGTCTTCAGCTAGGCACAGTCCACAAATATAAACTCAAGAAATTGTGGCGACAAAAGTTAAGCTTCCAGGTTCTAACATATGGGTCCCGGAGGGTGAGAGTGAGCTTGCCAAAGAGATGATCAATGAAAATGGCAAGGTAATTATGCGGGGAGAGCCTGAAAGGTCTCCAATAGGAGTTTTGGTGGATCAACACGAAGGAGGTTTGGGTGGTTGCAAGAATTGTGTAATGGTTGGGAAGGACAGGAATATGAAGTTTTTGTGAGGTGCCGAGTGTTCTTACAGGTGTCAACTCTACAATGCATAAACTAGTTTTAGATTTTAGGTCAAGCTTCCTAACAATTTCTTCTCGATTCAAACATTTCTCTTCAATTCCATCCTCACAATTAGGGTTCTAGATCCAACCATTTTGATCTTCGTGTTTTCCACCCATTATTTGAACCTCAAACTCTAAAAATTCGAGACAAGGATCTTGTTGGGATTTTAATTGATCAAGTAAGTCTTCCAACAACCTTTCAGTTTCAAGAATATCTTCCTTATAAGTAAAATCCTCATCCCGAAAATTCAAAGTTGGTTGGAAATTGTTATTATCTTCACTCATGCTTGCAACCTCGTGAACTTCTTCCCGAGTTTAGGTTGAGTTGGCCCTTAGGGGGTTCTCTATTGTGTGTATGACCATCACCTCCTCTATTCTATTAAGCTCCTCAATCAAATCACACTTAATTTTATTCTTCTTTGATGGCTCAAAGATATTAGAATGATCTATTTTATTTGCAGAGGCAATTACGATATATCCCGATTCACAATCAATCTTAGCCTTTGCAGTAGCCAGGAATGGTATTTCTAAGATGATCGACGTGTGGCTGAGTTGTTTTGGTGATTCCATGTCAAGGACCATGAAATCAACAAGATAATGCAAATCATTGACCTTGACTAAAACATCTTCCAAAAGACCCCTAGGAGTTGTAATTGATCTATCAACCAACTGCAAGGTTATGTTAGTGTGTTTCAAGTGGCCTAGACCAAGTTTCCTATAAAGTGTGGTAGGGATCACATTCATGGAAGCACCTAAGTCGAGGAGAGCCCGATCAAAAGTAATGTTTCCTGTTGTGCAGGAAATCAGTGAGGTTCCCGAGTCCTGTTTCTTAGGAGGTAGCTTGTTTAGGATTAGTGTGCTTGTGATATCTGACAAGACTATCCTCCTAGTACTTTCAAATTCCGCATTACGATTTTCCTTATATGAATTCAATAAAGATCTACTATAGGTGGGAATTGATCCAATAGTCATGAGGAGTAAAATGATTATTAATTTGAATGCTTGTAACAAAGATATTCTTTCCCCCAATTTCTCCGACTATTTCTGTCTGCCCATACAATAGCATCTTACTCCCGACTCAGATTCAAATGTAGGTTTCCTATCAATCACATTCTTAGTCAAGAGTTTAGAATTCTTATTATGGATCCTAATGGTATTGACTTGGGGTTGGATGGGCCCCTGTGTCTACTACCACTCCTGAAGAAGATAGTGTTTGTAGTGGCAAAGTGTTGTTGGGCATGTGCCTTAGGGAGGGTTCAGCAAAACAGGAGACTCCCGGTTAATTATAGTGGGCATTTGGTTAGCTCTGGGAGGAAATGGGGTATCCTGATAGATAGCATGAGCTTGAGGCTCCCCACCATTACCAATCCCTTAAGACCTAGCATTTCGATTATGCACATTTCTAGGGTTTAGTACTAGTTGAGATGGTAGAGATCTGGGCTACTGGTTGTGTGCATTAAGTTTAGATTGCAAGGTGTCCAGTGAAGTTTTCATTTGCTGCATGAGCTGGAACATTGACCCTTGCATTTCCACCATCTTCAGGTTCAAATCAGCCTGCCTTGCGGGTTGTTGGGTATTCCACATGGGCTGATTGACCTGATTCGGGGGTAGTTGAGTATATACATGACCTTGACCCATGGGTTTTTGTGGTACATAGTTGTTGGGACGAGATTGGGTTTGTTGCCCCTGATCTTTCTAGGAGAAGTTTAGGTAATTTCTCAAACCAGAATTGTAGAAATTCGAGTACGGGTTGGACCTAACATTCTCCTGTACAACATGAACATTCTCGTAAGGTGACGATGAAGAGTAAGAAGGATCAAAAAAACTGGGATCAAAGGCCCCAATTTGGAACCCATAAGGTTCCGAGAAGTAATGGCTCACAGGTTAAGCTAACTCGAGTTTGTTCACAAGCTCCCGTCCTGTAGGAGTTTGTGAAGAATGGAATCTCGAATTGTGGCATTGAGTGGGGATGTAGATGTGTTTCTAGAATTGCCAAACACCCACTCCATTCTCTTGGCAATCAAATCCACTTTGTTTAGTTTATTACAGATCAATTCCATATCAAATGTATGAGAATCTTGGACCTCATTGGCATTTGACCTGAGTTGTCGTTGGGATCGGTTAAAAGTGTCCATGAAGGCATGTTTTATAGAATTTTTGCTCATTTCCTCAAATAAGTCGTATACATTATCTGTATCTTTGTTGAGGAAATCTCCTCTGCAAGAAGCGTCCACGTGGTTGCGAAGTTGATCAGTCAACCCGTGATAGAAAATCTATACGACCTGCCATTTAGGCACCCTATGGTATGGACACTTCCGCAACATATCCTGGAATCGCTCCCAGGCCCCACGAAGCAGTTCCCCCAACCGCTAAGCGAAAGTGGTAATTGTTCATTGTAGAGCATTGGTCAACCCAATTGGGAAAATTTTCTTAAGGAAGATCGATTTCAATTCTGTCTAGGTAGCTATCGGTCTTCCAATGGTACGATACTAATGTGCAGCCTTATCCTTGAGTGAGTGGGGGAAAAGCCTCATGAGCATCTGTTCCTCATCTACATTCCGCAATTTGGTGGTCTGAACCAAAGTGGTCAGATCCTCTAAATGTTGGAATGGATCTTGTGAACCAAGCCCGTGAAAATATTTAATCAAACTCAAAACCTGGGGCAGGATCTCAACATTGCCAGCGGGGATCACAATGCCGAGATGATCCCCGTAGTTTGAAGGATCATAGAAATCCTTCAAAGGACAAGTACTATGACCATTCATTTGTTGGAACCATTCATGCATATGTTGCAATTGGTCCTGCCTTTGAATCAGCTCCTGCTAGTGTTGAAGGGGCGAGATCGGTGATTTAAAATCATTGCATTGCAGTACAGACCAAAATCACATTTTAGCAAATAAGATTTACTACTTAAATTTAAGTCCGAGGTCGAACACAGGGAGCAAGTAGGAATTCACACGCTAATCTTAATAAATATATAAATGAGCACAATAAATCAAGTGAAGAAATGATATGCAATGAATAATTACTCAAAACTAATATTCAATGTAGCACATGAGTACTAATGAGAGTTTTATGAGGTAAAAAAAAAGATGTCTAAGGCAAAATAATGGTGATTTGAATCATCAATTATTAGCTTTGATACATACATACTAATTACTCAATGAATCAAATAAATGAACAGTGATTCAGACATCTGATTTGAGAATTAGACGACTTAAAAGTTCTTTGCTACAGTACTCTTCTTCTTGAACTTCTTCGTCTTCTATCTTTGGCTTGTTCTCTCACGAGCCTCTTTTCCTTCTTTAGATCATCAGCCTTTCTTTCCTTCTTCTGGCTCAGCTCTTCTCAAGTCTTCTCTTCACAAAGCCTTGGCTGCTTCCTCTTCTTTCCTTCTTTCTCTTCTTTTCACTTCACGCATAAAGGGGGCAATCCCTCCAACGTCTAAGTGTCTAGCCAACTCTCAAGAGAGCAAAACCCACCCTCCCCCGCTTTCTATTTCCTTCCTTCTCTTCTCTTTCTCAAATAGCCTGGTAATCGGGTAATCGGGTGAGTGCGTACCCGGGTCCAAGGCTACCGACAGTGGGTAGTAGCCGAGGAGTGAGGGCTTAGGTGGGTATACGGGTGAGAAGGGTAAGGAGGACCTCACCCTCATGTTCTTGAGGCGATAGAGCATATGCAGAAAAACAATATATGCGTGCTCAGTGGCTCTTCTCCCACCGATGTGGGATTAAATCCCACAGACCTCCTCGCATGCAGCTGCAATGGCTCCGTCCTTGAATTGAAGTGGCTGCTGAAGTCCTTTCGCTGAATTGAGGACCTGAAGGTGTTCTGAACTGAAGACCGCACAACCTGGAGGTAGTTTGGATGAGGAACGCAATTGCGGCTTTGATGAACACAGCCGAAGAAGACAAAGGAGTGGCGGAGCGATAGTTGAACTTGACATAGAGGAATAAGGGCTTACGACCACATTAAAATTGCTCAGGACCTTCGCCGTAGGGCGTGGGGTGAATTGGTGGTGGTTTCGTGGTGATTGGTGGTCTGAGGTGGTGTGGCGAAGTCGGTGAAGGTGGTCGATGATGGGTTTGTTCGAGGGAGGTGTTGAGTGGATGATTGATGAAATTTATAGAGCGCTTTTGTGCGGGAAGGTGAGGCGGAGCCTATGAGGTGGGTGGAGAGGCGTGTGGAGTGGTGAAGCAGATATAGGACCTTGCTAGAGTGGTGGCCAGAGTTGGGGAAGGCGTGGCTTGCGTATGCATCGAGGGTTGTAGCTCGAGTCTAAGGAGATAAATCTAATCTAAGTAGGTAAAGGAAGATATTATGCAAGCTATTGGACGAAAGGGGAGGGGATCCGAGTCGATTTTGGCACCCCGGCGACGGGGAAGACGAACTCTTTGGTGGGGGACGGCGAGGAAGGTTTAGGACGATGGGGCTTTGGCTGCCCAGCATCGGAGGAATGTGAGAAAAATGCTAGGCCACTTGATTTGACCGTCTAATGGCCAGAAGAAGGAGGTTGGGAAGCTCGCCGAAGCTTGGTTGGAGAGGGGCTGGAGGTAGGGTTAGGAAAAGGTTTTTGGCCCTAAACCTCGCTAAAGAACGTGGCGATGCGATGTAGGTCCTTTTATAAGGCTTACGATGGAGCTCCAAGCTTGGGAACCTTGGGGCTCACGCACATGTAGGATGCCCATTCCTTCAAAACGTTCGCATCACCTTTGGGAAGGAACTGAAGCCTCGTGCATGGCTCAAATGGAAGGAGATTCTCTCAGGAGTTCTCCTAATTTTGGGAGAGATTGGTTGAGAATCGAGCGAGAGAATCTCGCTTGAATCTCGGTGGTGCTTGGTGTGTTCACACTAATGGCAGCAGGGACCTGCGTGTGAAGAAGACAATGAAGTTAAGGGGGTGTTTGCAAAGATCTCAAAAGTTAAGGGAATGTGTGAGAGAGAAAGAGTCTGAGTGGACCAAATTGCAAACTAGGTCAATATGACCTCTGATTTGGCCCAATTTCTGGTAGAAACCTAATTTAAACCCAAGGAATTTGATGGTGAAATCAAATTTAGGTTTTGATCAAGTTTGACAGGGTAAATTGCGTAGTTACCCAAATTAGGGCAACTATCCTTTTAGACTCTATTTTATGTCAAAATGGGTTCTGATGGTCAATTCAAAGATGTCAAACCCTAGATAATATTTTTCTATGACTTTTAAAGGGTTTAGGTGAATTTTATCCTGACCAGAACCTTAGTTATTCAAGAGGGTCTGGTTTTAGGGTTTAGATGTCATTTAATTCTCGAAATGCGTGAAAACTCATTTATATATGCATGAACCCACTTATTATACATTTATTACCATTTAACATTTAATTAACCTTTGAGAAACGCTGTGATTACTCTGCAATTAAAATATTATGTTAAAATTGCATAATTACCCCTATTTTCATGCTTTTCTCTCGGAATGAGTATGTAGCGAATTATGGTCATTTGGCGGTTATGTAGGAGCACTATCTATTGATTGTGACTAAATAAAGCTAAATATGGCTGATGATGACGTTATCATCATAACCCCATGCCTAAATTTTGCTACTCCCATAGCAAAATCTTATGGAATTAACCCAAATTCTAGACCATGCCTTTAATGCTTAGATTTCAGACGTGTGCTCTTTCTTCTTTTAAGAAATTAGGTCAGAATGCTAAAAGTAGGCCTAAAGGTACTCAGGTACCAACCAAGATCCAAACCTGACCAGCTTTAGCCTCAATCTGCCGCAATGGTTTTTAAGGCCCACAGAAACTATCCTAAGGTTCGTTGAACTCTGCGGTTAAAGCACCCGAGCTTATAACATGATTAGTCCAGGTTCAGTTTGCAGTACGTTTTGTAAGAGAGGGATAAAAGAATTTTTGCATTTTTGGAGAGTTTTATCTCTCTTTTCTTTTCTTTATTTCTAGTTTCGGATTGGCTCACAAACACGATCTGTATCGGATTCCTTATTCCCACCATCAATCATCGCATGGTCCTTGGCAATCGGTACTTTGAGATAGCATTGCCCATGGCAACCCTAGAACCCTGGCTTTCGACATTTCTAGATAGTGCCGCCCATGGCATTCTGTTGCTAAATTCAGGCCCTGGCAATCGAGATTTTGGGATAATCCCGCCTACGACACCTGTTAAGACCCGAGGCATCAAAACACTTTAAGACGTCTGGACGCCTTCCCAGATGTCTGGAAATAAATTTTTGCGTACGTACGATCGCGAGTCGGCGAGCGTGCCTCGTGCAGACTGAAAACCCGCTAACCTACAACACCTTTTTTCTCCCCCCGAGCCTACTTATACACCCCTCTCCCCTCTCCCTCGTTCACCACCCCACCGGCTTCTCCTTCCTCCAGTGCGGGCGCGAGAGTGCAAGTGAGCCGCTGCTGCTGCCGAGTGCGGTGGCGGAGAGGAGAGGTGTAGCGAGAAGGAAGAGGAGAGAGAGCACGCGTGCCGTGAGGGAGAGAGCTCGTCGGAGCAGCTCAAGGTCGGCCGGTGGGTGCGCGAAGGAGCGTGGTGCTGGGGAGGTTCCCCCTGTGTCGTTGCAGCTCCGGCAGTGGGCGGACGAGCACGGCATGGCGCCGCGCAACGGGAAGAAGGTGAAGGAGGTTCTGATTCTGGGAATTTTTCCCAGAATCAGACGTCTGGACCTACATCCGGACAACGTAGGCGACGTCTGGATGGAGCTCCAGACGACTGAGAGGTACGTATTTCCTCCGGTACCTTCTTTTGCGGATACGGCCATGCAGGCCGTTCCGTCGAGGTTCTGAGACGTGTCGTGTTGAGGTGGTTTTCATCACGCATGCAGGATTCGTTTTGGGAAGGCGTGGGGACACGCCCTCCCACGTAATTCAGACGTTTGGGTAAGGCACCAGATGGCAGAGAGCGTCTCCAGACGTCCGGAGAGGTGGTCGGACGTCTGGAATTGGGTCCAGACGGTTCAGCTGGATCCCTAGACGTCTGAGGAGCTGCGCAGAGTGGGGTATGACCTGGACCACCTTTTAAGACATCTGGAAGGTGTTCCAGACGTCTGATTTGAGTCAGAGTTGTCGTTTTTAACCTGTTTAGTGTCCGTTCGAGGTCCGATTTCCGCGTTGAAGATTCTGTTCTTCTCAGAATTAGTTTCTGTACTTGTTTGCAATACTTTTATCCTATTCTGAGTGGTTCCTTGTGATTGATCCTTGTGTTAGGACCTTGTTTTGCTGCGGCTTTAGGGGTTGTGGAGGCACGTGGACCTGTCAATCACGCCCCCATTACTCCCGATTTTGCGGGTAGAGTGGCTTCCCTTAGTTAATTACAAACATTAATGCATATCTGAAATAAATGATAGATCTTAGGGTATGGCATGAATCGTAGGACGTGAAAAATAGATTGAATGATAGATCCTAGGGTATGGCATAAATCCTAAGATCTGAAAATTAGATTGAATGATAGATCCTAGGGTATGGCATGAATCCTAGGACCTGAAAACTAGATTGAATGATAGATCCTAGGATGTGGCATGAATCTTAGGAATAGAAACACTGAAACGAATGTCTTGAATGTCTGAATTGCAATTTTGGATAAGTAAATAGAATAATGATAATTGCCTGTAATTGGATAACAGCTGCCTGTGAAATATAGAGTACTGTTGGTAGTAACTATTACATGTAATTTCTGCTGGTTGATGTTAAATACGAGCTGCTTGTATATAAATTGGAATGGAAAAGAAGTTGAATGTTGGAAACCCGTACTATATGCGAATAAACCTGAAATGATGAAACCTAGTATGGCTTGGCCTGAGAAACATGACCATGAACCCTATGGGGAATTAGGAGTAGAACTCCTGGAAATGAATGGAATGGAACTGGAAAAGTAAATGGGAAAGCTCGTTGTCTCTTGGGTACGTAGTACCAAGGAAAGCACATGCTACCTCTTAGTGTAAAGGGGAGCCAGCTGCCCTAGGGACCTGAGGTTAGGTCTGGCCACTTTGTACCGACTTTTGGCCCTTATGTACACCGTACTGGGGAGAGCTACTAATGTAGGAGGGAGCTAGCCACCCCACGGGCCCCGGGGTTCAGCTATCCGTCCTACACCGATTTGTTAGGCCCACTGGGCAAACTAGGGTAGTCAGGCGAGGGTGCGCGGACTGTGGAGGGGTAAGACCCCTGTTTAGTTACTGTGGAGGGGCTGGACCCCTGTTTCTGAGAGGGCTCTACCTTATACTGGTTCCGTGCTGTGCTTTGGTCGCACTCGTTAACGGAAACGACTGACCGCGTGCCGGTGTGGGGTAGCTTCCCGTTCGTTTATTGCGCGTGCCGTAGTCACCATTACGTCTGTCAGCGACCTTGGGGTGGTTGACTGAGGGTAGGACCACCACGGGGGACTCTCCTAGCCAGGAGAGCACCACGTGCTACTTCTACTTTTCGGAAAAGACTACAATCAAGATCGTTCTCACGAGGAACATTCGAGATCAAGAGAAAGACCTAAGAAATAAATCAAGAAAGAGTAAATAGAGAAATAAAGAAAGAAATTAAAAATAACAGCTACTTGTCCACCTTTACTGTTTTTCTTAGCTAGCTGGTTGCCACTCTACTCAGCATTTCGCTGACGTGTCATATTTGTCATCTTTTTCAGGATCCGGTGTTGAGCAGCCAGAGCCTACGACTGCGGATGGTGCTGGGCCTAGTAGAGTCCAATAGTTGTACTTTTATTGTACCCATTTTCTGTAGTAGTGAGTATTTCTGTTTCACCTTGTACTCTTTTATTGTAAATATCATATTTCTGTACCTGTTTTTAATTCTCTTCTGTTGTGGTGGTATGTACTGTAGTAGTTCTTTTCTTTACTGCTGTACTTTTGTTACTGTTAGTTACTTGCATGGTGAATGTGGTTTATTTTACTGCGTTTTAGTTACTTTCTCGTTGGACGACTGAGTCTTGGGATCAGTCGAGTTGGTCCGATTCTTGTATCCGGTAGGGATTTGGGAACTAGGTCGTAACAACACCTGAACCAGCACAAGGTGCTTACATGCCCTCAGTAGGATATTTAGATATCCTAGGAGACAAGCACCGAGGAGACGGTATGTTATTGCTCATCTTCGAGGGAATTTCCCTCCTCTCAACGCTGGAAACTCGTCTAAATCAACTTGTGTTGATATGCTGCTCTTAATATAGGTAGCCTTTTCAGAATAGAATAAAATGCTTTTGCATGATTTTGATAGTTAAGCGCACTAAACCAGATGTGTGTGGATTAGGATGCATGGGTTACCGAGTCCTGCAAACTAGAGGTCAGTTAACGAGATCGAATAATCCCTAAGCCTTAGACCTAATACATAACTTCTCAATTTCCTCAACCTCTTGAGGACTATCTAGATCTTAATGGATACTTAAATTTTTAAGCCTAAAACAAGCCCAAGAGGCCTAGGATCAGCTCTCATACTAAACTTTGTGTCTCTTAGCAGTTTTTGACTTTATTTCTTTCTTTTGATTTGGTCTAGACTTTAAGTAGATCCTATAATCTTTTACTAATGACTATCACTTTTTTATTTTAAATTATCGCTCCTTGTTGACATTTAAATTATCTCATCTTTTTCTCCTCAAGAATGATATGCAATTAATCTATCAAAATTTCCTTCCCTTTCCATTTTTTTGGAATATGTAATTTTTTTGTGAAAACCCTTCAGAAACTTTAATTTATGTGTGTTTACACTTTAACACCCATCCATGCCCAAGTTTTGAAATGTCCTCATTGTAAACTGGAGGGTATGAAATTAGTTGGGTTCATGGGTTAGAACAGGATAAACGGGTGGGAGAATGGGTCGGGATGACTGTTGCAAATGATTTTAAGCTTTGATATGAATACCAAAGGTGGGATCGATTGTTTTAACTCTGAACTCCAAGTACAGTAGACGTGAAGTACAAAAGGATAATCAAAAGGATCTCGAGTTTTTGGGTTGACGAGTTGCGTCCCGTTACGCGCTAAATTCAATGCCTTCAGCCGAGCAGAAATGGTCATGGAGAAGGAGTGGTCAAATCAGATGAGTTTTGTAGAACAAACACCTTGATTAACAGCCTGGTTGGTCCAACTAGGTGCTTGTTCAGATCAACATGCTGATGATGCAGCTCAAACCTGATCAGTCTGATGGGTTGATGGATGTGAATCAGTAAATGTGGTGCCCACCAGATACTGTGGAGCTCAAAAGTATATGGAAGTGTAAATCGCGGGTTTGGTTGATTCCAATTAGCCTAGTCAGAGTAGGGATCCTTAATAGAGAATGCATCTGCGGAGGATGTGAGATTCCTACAAAAGTGATCAGAGAAGGATGGGACGTGATTTGCAGTCTAATCGATATCCGAAACCCGATTAAAAGATGAAGAATCATATGCAGCTGGATCATCGAGAGGAGAATCAGAGTAAAAATTGAGTCTGGTGGCGTGTCAGGGTTGGGTTCGGATTTGAGAAGATTCTGTATATGTAGAAGAGGGGGCTTCTGTGGGAACTATGTGAGTTGAGGGCTCCTCTAGAAAGGATGCAAAAGTAGGTTCATTTATAGAGTCCTCATAATAGCCATCAAAATTAAAGGTAAATACCTGAAGAGTGCTTATAGGATCATGAAAATTTGAGTCAAGAAAAGATTCGAACTCCGGATTGCAAACACTCTCGGCAATTACTGTTTCTGATTCCTAAGGATCAAAAAGGAATGATTCCATCTCAATGGAGCCTGATTTTGAATAAGTGATCTCGAAATCAGGGGCCTCATAATCAGAGTCGAAGAATGGATCATGGGTGCTGAGGTCGTATATTGGCCCGTAGCTGTCAGGAAAAAAGGTCCTCCGAAATCATAGTATGATTTGAAATCATCGGAGAACTTGCGAGGATTATGTTCTTAATTCGATTTAGGATCAGAGGTTCCACCACGAAATAAATCAAGGGATGTAGAATCAGCAACCTGACTTGGATCTAACCTAGTTTCAGATTCCGAGCTCAAAAAGGTGTCCCTATTAGGCATGGGCTCAGGTTCTTGGCTCGTAGGGAAGACCCAATCGAATCCCAACTCTTCCAGCTCCTCGGTTTCTATATCATAGATTGGCTTGACTTTCGAAAAATTGATTTGTATCTCTGAGGAGCATGAAGTGGTGCAACAATCAAATACAGGCCCGGAATCATAATCCAAATTCAGAATCTGATTCTTACCACACGGGGCCTCGTAATCATCCTAATAAGGCTCAAATCCAGAGTCTAGGTTAAGGATGTGGGTTGGATCACTAGAATCTAGGCTGGGCTCTATTGAGAAGTCAGAATCATGCTCGAGAATCACCTTATCATAATAAGGGGCGGTATTTACATTCTCGAGAGATCCTGACTCAATCTCATCATCACAGGTGTCTAGGAATTCAGGGCATGGTGGACTAGCTTCATGGTTCCTTAGGGCTGGTTCTAAATCGTGATCACTTGCAATTGGATCCTCCCAACCCACATCAAGATCAGGAATGTCTATTGCTATGAAATTTGAATATGAATTCATTTGGGTTGGGGGTCCAAAACAACAATGATCATCAAACCCGAGATTTGGTAAATTATGTTGACCACCAGAATCACTCCAACATATGTTATTAACTTCTGACAGGTATTTTTGATCAATGGTTCTATATAACCTCTTCAGCAATTCTCACCATATTTCTAAAAATTTTTGGAGATTTTCTGAAAATAAAGGATTTGACCAACATTGCAGACACTCGTTGTTGTCTGGTGATTTGAATCACCAAATTACCCTATTAAAATTATACTAAATAATGCTATAGTACTAATCAACCAAATGCCACGTAATTAAGTGCACAATGCACTTCTTGTCAGAGATTAGATGGCTGCAACTCAGGTCAGACTGCTTAACCAGCACCCTGCTACAGTGCTCTACAGAGAGCACTTTTCTTCTACTCTCTTGGCTTCTTGTTCTTGTTTCTTTCTCAGCTGCTTTTCCTTCTCTCCTTCTTTGCACAAGGCACAGCACAGAGGCAAGGATGCCTCTCAACAACTAAGTGTTGAGAGAGGGTCAGTCGAAGCAAAACCACCCTCTCTCTATTTCTCTTCTTTTCCCTGTCTCTTTCTCAATTTAAACCTGGGTGAATAGTAACGGGTATTCAGTCGGGTATACGGATCCGGGCGAGAGACCAAGGTCACCGGTAGTGGTGATGACAGAGGAGTGCAAGGCTTAGTGAGTGAGGGACCGGCAGTGGTGATGATCGAGTGCGAGGCTTAGTGAGTGAGGGACCTGACCTCTCATGACTGGGCGAGAGGTCAGGGACAAAAATACAATTATTGCACGCTGGAGCTTCAGTGACTTTTGAGATGGGACAAAAGTCCCTGCCTCCTTCGTGTGTAGTAGCAATCAGCAGGTGTTGTTCAATTGGAGTCCATGTAGCGGTTAATGCTCCCACTTGACCACCTGGGGAGATGCCTGAGCCGACCTGGAGCAAATGCTTGGATCGAATGCTGTAAGAAAATGCTTCGAGCTCGCTCGAAGCAGCTTCAGTGATGGCGGTGTAGCGCTTTGAACCTGAAAACAAGAAAAAGGCCTTTTGGCCGCGTCAGAATAGTCCAGAAGATCTGCTGTGGAACGATGAGTGTGATGGTGTGCGTGGAGTGGCATGTGGGCGAGTGAAAAGGTCTAACGACCTCAGGACAGTGGTGCGAAGGAGGTGTTATCCGGTGAGGCAAAGGAGATATCAAAGCCCCAAATTTCTTTGAGGCTTGTGACCTGGGGAGCGAGGCAACGCTCGCTGACTTGGTGGTAGGTGGATTGGAGGTGTGTAGCAGTCGCTACGTCTCGCTGCAGGTACGCCAGCGATGTGGAAGACGAAGGGAGTCGACTAATCTAAGTTGCAGACAAAGAGGGACGGGAGAGGCGCCAGGTCTAGTATGGTCGGTGTCAGAAATGAAGGTTGCCTTGGGCGTGAAGAACGATGACGACGGAGGGATAGTGAGAACTTCGCCGGTATTGAGAGGTGTGGAGCGATGAGAGGAAGGAGAATCGGCCACCTATGGTACGTGGCAGCCGACGAAGTAGCCGGAGGATGAGGGTCACCGGAGCGAGGTGGAGCGAGCCAGAGGTTGGAGGAAGAAAAGGGATTTTTGGCTCTATTTCTCACTAAGGAGATGAGGAAGGACTTGGGTAGGTTTTATAGGCTACAGGCGAGCCTTCAAGCTTGGAAACGAAATGAAAGGATAATGGGGGGAATTTGAAGTAGAAAGAGGAAACTATAGGACCTAATCTAAGGAATGAAGGAGGTAGAAAACCCACGCCTGTGTGATGGTCGGACGTGGGGAAGAAGAATCCTCCGTGCAGGGGACGGCGGCGAGGAGAGGGGAAGATGGCGCCTACTGTAACGACCCGATTCCCGAGTCCCTACGAGACACGAGAACCGGACCGACTCGACTAATCAGAAGACCTAGTTGTCCAACGAGGAAGTAAAAAGAAAAGCAGTAAAATAAATCACATTCAACATGAATATAACTAGCAGTAACAAAAATAAAGTAGTAAGAAAAGGAACTACTACAGCATGTACCACCACAACAGTAGAACAACATTTATAACATAACATGAACTACAAGTAAAGAAAAGTATAGAGAGTAACAACAACTACTCACTACAGTGGAACAAAAGGGGTACAAAAAGAACTGCGGTAACTCTACTGGACCCTACTCGGCCCAGCGTCCTCTGCAGCCGCTGACCCTGGCTGCTCAACACCTGGTCCTGAAAGGTAATGAGTGTAACACGTCAGCGAAACGCTGAGTAGAGTGGCAGCTAAACTAAAGAAGTAGTAAGGTGTACAGTAGCTGTTTAATTTTCTTTATTTACGTCTTTCTATTATTTCACGATTTATTTATTTCTCAGATCCTTCACTTGATCTCGAATATTCCTCGTGGGAACGATCTTGATTGCAGCCTTTTCCGAAAAGTAGAAGTAACACGTGGTGCTCTCCTGGCCGGGAGAGTCCCCCGTGGTGATCCTACTCTCAGTCAACCACCCAAAGGTCGCTGACAGACGTAATGGTGACTACGGCACGCGCGATAAACACACGGGTAGCTACCCCGCACTGGCACGCGGTCAGTCGTTTCCGTTAACGGGTGCGCCTAAAGCACAGCACGGAACCAGTATAGGGCAGAGCCCTCTCAGTAACAGGGGTCCAACCCCTCCAAAGTAACCAAACAGGGGTCTTGCCCCTCCACAGTTCACGCACCCTAGCCTGACTACCCTAGTTTGCGCAGTGTGCCTAACAAGTTGGTGTAGGTGAGCTAGCAGCACCCCAGGGCCTGTGGGGTAGCTAGTACTCGCTCTACACTAGTAGCTCTCCTCGGTACTGTGTACACGAGGGCCAAAAGTCGGTACAAGGTGGCCAGACCCAACCCCAGGTCCCTGGGGCGACTGGCTCTGCTCTGCACTAAATAGGTAACAGGTGCTTCCCCTGGCACTACGTACCCAAGGGACAACACACTTCCACGTCTTTCTTTCTCAGTTCCACTCCATTCTCTTTCTAGGAGTTCTACTCCTAATTCCCCGTATGGTTCCAGCTCTTTTACTCAGCACATTTAGGTTTCACCGTTCCAGTTTCACGTTCATGCAACCCATGTTCTCAATCATGTTTATTTATTCATAACAGGCAGCTGTTAAATCAATTCACAGGCAGCTATTATTTCCTTTCCACTTTTCCAAGACTGCAATATCTATATACATATCACTAGTTTTCCAGTCCTAGGATTCATGCCGTACCCTAGGATCTATCATTCAATCTAGTTTCTCATTCCTAGGATTCATGCAATATCCTAGGATCTATCATTCAATCTGGTTTCTCATTCCTAGGATTCATGAAATCCCTAGGTTCTATTAATTGTTTCATAATTGTAATAAATTATCCAAATAATTTTACAAGCCACTCTACCTGCTACAACGGGAGTACTGGGGGCGTGATCGGAAATCCCGCGCGCCTCCGCAGTCCCCGAGACTGCAATGGACGGGGTCCTAACACAAGGATCAAACAAAAGGAGTTTCTCAGAACAGTATATAATCACTGTAAACGGATAGAGGATTTTTTTCCGAAAAGAACGCAAGTCGAAACGGGGGAAACGAACTCCGAACGGGCCCTAAACGGGTCGAAAACGACGAAACAGTCCAAAATCAGACGTCTGGAACCTCTTCCAGACGTCTTAAAAGGTGGTTCAGAGCATACCTTCGCTCTGTGTAGTCCCTTAGACATCCAGAAGCCTGCGGGGGCGTCTGGCTTAATTCCCAGACATCCGATGGTCAACCCGGACGTCTGGAAGTCCTCTCCGTCGTCTGGCACTATGGCCAGACGTCCAATTCGCGTTGGATGGTGAGTCTCGTGCCCTCCCAAGCAGAACCTGCACGTATCCACTCCTCGCTCTCAGTACGACGGGTTACAGACGAAGGCGCAGCGGACGGCTGCATGGTCGTACGCGCGAAAAAGAAGAAGGACGAAATAACTTACTTGCCAGACGTCTGGACAGTCCTCCAGACGTCTTCATCGTCGTCTGGTTGGAAGCCCAGATGTCTGATTCTGGAAAAACTTCCAGAATCAGAGCTCGACTCGCTCTCCGCCCGCGACGCACGGTCGCGCCGCGCGCCGTCCGCCTGCTGCTCGAGCTGCAGCAGCCCTCCAGCGACACTCCACGCCCGCTGCTCCCCCGCCGGCCGGCTCTAGCTGCCCCGGCAAGCTCGAGCCCTCACGATCAAGTGTCCCCTCCCTCGCGCAACACCTTCTCTCGCACACTTGCCGCGGCCGCTGCTGCCGCCTCTCGCTCTCGCACCGACTGAAAGAAGAAGAAGGAAGCGGAGGAGATGAGAGTGAGGGAGAGGGTGAGGGCCTTATAAGGCTGCGCGGGGGGAGAGAGAGAGAGCGCAGCACTGCGCCTGCAAGAGGAGAGAGGGAAAAAGAGGAAAGAGGGTGGCGGTTGCAAGTCTGCGCGCGCATGCACGCAGACGCAACCCCATACGCCGCAGAAATTGAATCCCAGACGTCTGGAAGGGGTTCCAGACGTCTGGGAGGTTAAAAATCGTCTTGAAGCCGCGTTCGTAACACCTACTGTGACCGGCAAGACGTGGAGGAAGATGGGGAAGGACTCTATGCTTCCAATTTGGCTGTTGTAGGTGCGGAGGAGATAGGTCGAGAAGGTCCACCGGAGCGTAGGTCGGAGGAGGCTGGAGATAGGAAAAAGGGAAGATTTTTGGGCCAAACCTAGCTAAAGAGGTCGGTTAGACCTCAGGGGGTCTTTATAGAGCTTCAGGGAGTTGGTTCAAGCTTGGAGATCAAGCTTTCAAGCTTGGAAAGCTCGCCGAAGTTTGAAATCCAAATCTCTTATGTGTACACATGAGAGATTGGGAAAGTTGTGGGGTCTAAAACCTAGTGTAATGGTGAGAGAACTCCTCAAGGAATCTTCCTTCCAATTTTGGAAGGGATTTATTGATCAGAGGAGTTCTCTTCAATCAAAGGTTGCCGGGGAAGGATTCCTCCGTGATAATGGCGGAGGGACCTATTTGCAAGGAGTGATGACAAAGATAGGCACTAGTTTGTAAGGATTTTGAAAGTTAGGGGCATGTGTGTGAGAGAAAATAATCAGACATGACCAAATTACAAAGTAAGTCAAGATAATCTATGATTGGGTCCAAATTTTGGTAAAAACCTAATTTGGACCCAAGAAATCTAAAGGTGAAGTTGGATTTAGGTTTTGATCAAGTTTGATTGGGTAAATTGAGCAGTGACCCAAATTTGGGCAATTATTTGTCTAAGACTCTGTTTTAGGTTAAATTAAGTTATAGTGATCAAATCAAGCATATCAAACCTTAGATAATATTTTTCTATGATTTTTAAAGGGTTTATGTGAATTTTATCCTGATCGAAACCTCAGTAAATCAAGTAGGTCTATTTTTAGGGTTTCAAATGTCATTTAATTCTGGAGGTCTTGCAGAAGGAAACTCTGCAATTTAACGCCTTTGTAATCTGACTTATAAACATTAGATTGAGGGCAAATTTGGGTGCATGCATAACATCAGATAGAGGCAAAGTAAAAGACAAGGAAAGATTACCGAAGCGTATCACAGGAGATAAGGCACCATCTACTATCCTGACATGGCCTTAGGTAGTCAGAGGTCTAAGAGAGGAGAACAATATAGCATCTCCTGTAATGTAAGAGGAGGCACTTGAATCACAAGCTCTAACAGTGTACGAACACCTCTAGCACTAGCAGCTGTACCAATCTGACAAGTCATCGAGGCACCAGTGGTAGAAGTAGCCTGAGACGACACAAGCTCATCATACTCTTCTTTGGAAATAGTGATCTGGGTGCTAGTTTGGTACTCTTCCTAGTAGTACCGACTTCTCCACCATATGCCACTTAATTGGCCTAATGACCTGTGGACAGCCATGTTTTATGATTTATCCAACATCTATCAACTGTATGATTTGTAACAATGCTCACAAAACAAACCAGTACACCCTCTACCACGGCCCCCTGTTCTTGCACCTCATCTTGTTCGTCTGCCTTCAGAAGTTCCCTTACCACAGCCAATATGGTTGCGTGTTTGGTCTTTATTGTTATTTATAGTCGTTGTGGTATATGACAAAACAGTTACCAGTTTAATACAAATTTTTTACTTGGAATGACAAGTTTCCCGAGGTCAAACTCAGGGAGCAACTATAATTCTAGAAAGGTTATAAATTCACAATATAAGGTTTTACAAAAATTAAGAGAGAGAGAGAGGGGGCAAAAGTTCTCTTTTTTGGCTTCTTCTTCTTCTTCTCTCTTCCTCTTCTCTTTTCTTCTTCTCTTTCAGCTGATTCTTCTCTTCTCTCTTCCTTTCTTTGCTGCGGCTGTGGTGACACTTTCTTTTTCTCCTTTCTTCCTCTCTGACTTTCTTCTTTTCTTCCTTGCGGCTGCAGAGCTTCTGCCTTCTCTCTCTCCTTCAGCTGCTAAGTCTTCCTTTCTTCTTCTCTGGCCGCTGACCTTTCTGACGTTTGACTTGGCGCTTAGACGGCTTAACTGTGCGTTTGCTACAATGCGGCTCTTCTTCTTCTGTTCTTCAGCTCCTCTCCTTCCTTTCTTCTTCAGCAGCTGCTCAGTGTGGCTAAGTCTTCAGCCGCTCCTCTCTTCTTCTTCCTTCGCTTGCTTCTTCCTTCTTTTTCCTTCTTCCCTGCCCGCACACACAACTATCAATGCAAAACCTACCCCTACCCCTTCCCCGCGTCTCTCTCTCTCTGAATCTCTCTTTGGGAAAGCTCTCCTAGAACCGGGTAATCGGGTTTGGGTTGCGCGTCCGAGACTAGGCCCACCGGCGTGCGGTGGTGGGCGAGGAGTGCATGGTCGGGTAGTCGGGTTCGGCCCAGACCCGCGGGGCGTGAGCGCGGGCGAGGGTGAGTGCGAGCGTGTGACGCGCTGCGTGCGAGGGTGAGGGACCTGACTCCTGTGTATCAAAGGTGAATAGCTTAATTCACAAAATCAATTTAAGTGTGGGCGCGAGGCCACACACTTACGAGGTGGGACTAAAGTCCCACATCCAATCTGCGCACCCACAGGCAAGAAGGCGCCGCCAATTGGGGCAGCAGCGAAGGCTCGTGACCCCAATCGCGAACTTGGGTGCACTCGCGGGAGCAGCCTGCGTTGCCTAGAGCTCACGCCTGGGCTGGAGGAGTCCTGGAGCTACTTGCGAGGGAGCTTCAATAGCTCGTCAATGGCGGCAAGGAGGCGGAGACCTGAAATCACAAGGATAGCCTCACGGCCACATCAGACAACACAAGGAGCCTTGTCGGAGTGTGGCAAAGGCAGTGTGAGGGTCGGCGAGGCGTGAGAGCGCCTGTGTTAGTGTACTTAGGGTAGACTGTGTGTGCAGGAATGAGTGTGTTCGGGGGGTAGTCGGGCGGTGAAGGGCAGTGAATGGAGTGGGGGAAATGTTTTAGTGGAGTGAGGGGGAGCTTTTGGGCTTGTCGGCGAGGGGTGAGGTGGTCTGTGGAGGTGGAGCGACCTCGTCGGAGATGGCGGCCGGAGATGGGGAAGGTGGTGATGGACAGTGGCGGTTGGCGGGTTAAAATGATAAATCAGGAAGGGGAAAATACAAGGGAGAGAGAGAGGAAGATTCCTACCTACTTAGTTGACGAGGAGGGAGAGGAAGGCGTCCGGCTCGTGCCTGCCAGAGCTGGGGACAAAGGTGCCCAGGAGGGGGTTATCGGCGACGAGGAGGAGATCTGAGGACGCCAGCTGGTGCGGCCTGACGTGGGAAGACGGGGCGAAGTGGGCTCTGCTGCAAATATGGCAGCAGAGCGACCAGGAGGAGGGAGGATCGCCGGAAGCTTGGGCTGCCTGACCGGAGAGGGGAGAGACAAAATCTAGGGTTTCTCTCTGCCAAGACTAGCTTAAAGGAGACGGCAGACCCTGCCGCTCCTTATATAGTCACTGGCGAGGAGAGGAGACCGAGGAGGCGACGTGCCGTGCTCGCCGGAGATGGCCGGAAATGGACACCCATGCCTTTCATGCATTCGCACGAGAGGCATGGCCAATTGCAGAGGTCAGGGGAGGGTCCCTGCAACAGAGGATGACGCAGGGAACCCCCCACTCGTTCCTGAGGATGGGTGCCTTGCCCTGCGTGGCAGCATCCTCCGCGCAAGGTCGCCGGAGATATGGCGCTGCGTAGAAATAGCAGGGAGGACCGTTTTGCAAAGAACGATGAGAAAGTTAGGGGGCCATCTGCATGGGTTTCAAAAGATAAGGGTCAAAAAGTAATTTAGGAGGACCAATTTGTAAAGTCGGTCAAGATGGTCTTTTCTTATGCCCAAATTTTTATACCAGCCTAATTTGAACCTAAGAATTTTAATGGTGAAATTTGATTTTAGGTTGGACCATGTTTGACCGATCAATTTGCGTAAAAACCCAAATTAAGTCATAAATTGGGCATGGTTCTCATTTTAGGTCAAAATAGGTTGCAAAGGGAAAATTGAAGGTTCTAAGCCCTAGGAAATATTTTTCCATGAATTTTAGAGGGTTTAGTTGATTTTTATATTTCCTCAAACCTCGTGAATTAAAGTGGATTTGTTTTAAGGTTATAGAATGTCATTTAATTCCTAGAAGTTGCTATGACCCTTTTCAGATCAGATCGTCCCACTTCCCTCCTTATTAAGCTCGGTTGACCTGTGTTTGGATCCTTAATTACCCTGTTATCGCAATGTATTGGTGAAATTACAGTTTTACCCCTTATGATTTGTCTTATTCTTTAACTCAGAATTCTTTGAGTTAAGCCTCTCTTTAGGTTTTGTAAGAGCTTCTTCACACTTATTTCGATTAAATTGAGTTAGTTAGGGTTTATGATGAGGTTCTCATCAGATGACATGGTCTAATAGTCTGAAGGTGGAATAGGACCAGAAATCTCTAGTCGTTAGATTCGAGCATATATCTGAGTAGGTACGGGAATCTCCTCTAGAGTCATCAGCTGGTCATTCACTGCCTTTTACTTAGGACTTAGGCCAGCAAGCAACTGAACAAATCTAAATGCCTCTCCACTTGGCAATGACAACAACATCAGAGGAGATGGGCTGATAAGTATCCTGCTGATCCCAAAGCTTCTTCATAGAATCATAATATTCGGTAAGGGACATGGTTCCCTTTCAGAAAGAGTGGAGCTCCTCAATAACCCTGTATAGGCAGCTAATATTGCTCTTGTGGGAATGTGTCCCATTAAGGACTTCCCACATCTTCCTAATAAAGGCATAGGACATGACTTTCTTGGCAATTGGTTCTTTCATACTATTCAACATGTAGGTGGCTTCCTAATCTGTCGTTGTGATCGTGGGCTTATCTTGGGTGATATTTGCGATGTGAACCTACAAATCAGGAAAGACATGTAGACCAAAAAAGAAAGTTGGTACCATCAACTTAATAGAGGTTCCCTTCATAACGAAAGCTCGTGGTAGAGATTTTCCCCATCAAGTCGCTGGGGGGACTCTTTTGTTTACCACGCCACTCGATTTGTAGGAACTAAATAATTAAGGTTGTAAAAAAAAACCAAACTCGCCTAACCCGACCTGATTAATAGACCCGAACCTACTTACATTAAATGGGTTTAAACCTGTTTATTAAACTGGTTGGGTTCGGGTTTACCCCCATGAACTCGCTCAACCCGATTAATGAGAACGAAATCCTCATGTTTAACCCATTTAACTCATTTAACACCTACGTTTACCCATTCAACCCGTTCAACCCATGATTAAATAAGTTAAACAAGTCAGGTCAGGTTTGGCGAGTGTAAATGGGTTGGGTTCTTGTTAAAGGATATAGACTTGTCTAATAAATTCATTGGACCCGATTTGACTTGTTTATAAATGGGTTGGGTCCAACCCAACCTAACCCGTTTGACGGCCTTACAAATAATCAAGTACTTGAATAAGAGATCACATCACGTAACTGCTACTAAAAAACACATCCAGATTTGAAATCAAACTGGTTTATGAGATATGTAGATCCAAAAAAATTGAATTAGGCGTAGCAATAGCCAACTGGGGCTAAAAGAGGCCCCATTAGGGTTGCCTCTTCCTTCTTGGTCTTGCTTTGGTGTTGTTAGAGGAAAGAGGGTGACGTAGTCTTGGAGAGGCCCCCCTTTCACGCTATAGAGGGGCTGGTGATGAAGAACAGAGCACCAGCAAGGTTGTTGTAGTCGATAGATGCACTACAATGGTGCTACAGTAGGCCAAAAGGCCGCTGGAATCACCCTAGCAGCCCTTAGCGACAACACTGGCCCTAGCTATTGCCGCTGCTGGCCTTGGTGGTGGTGCTAGGGGGTGCAGCTGCCTGGGCTGAGCTAGCAGTGTTGAACAAGCGTTGGCGACGCCCAAGAAAGAGAGATGGGTTTTGGTGGAGGTGTAAGGAGGGCTAGGGTTGGTAGGGTACCTAGGCACCAATCTAGGGTCGCTATTCTGATTCCATGATAGGACAAATGAGAAATCTATTCATTTGAGAAACCCTATATGCCTTTTTATAGAGAGGCACAACAGGGAAAATTATAAGCACACACCCATACATTAAGAAACAATAAAAACAGGCCCACATAACTCAACAATCTCATTAGAAATGACAATCGAAACTCTACTCTTATTCCAAGCTCTTCTACATGCAACTATATGTTTCCCGAGAGCCCCATGAACTTGGCTTAATCTTTGGAGATGAGAGGCTTACCTTGTATTTGGAGGGTAAGGAAGGCTCAATCCAAGCTATTGCTTCTTCCTAAGTGCCAAAATCTCCACCAGCCACTCTTCCTTTCCTTTAACAAATTCCAACGTGAAGCATTCAAGGTAGACAGAGGGAATGTTCTCTGTAGGAGAATTTATCAATTGATTTAGTGGACTCCCTAGGGTCCCAATGTTGGGCACAAAAGGATTCTTGGGCATTTTTCCCGATGTCTCCTCATGCACCCAATTTTTTGTCCACTTAACAAATTTTCAAATCACTCAGACTGCAGCTCTTCAATTGAGAGTAATTGCCCCTTTATCTCATGTTCTCCATTCACTCCTCTAATTTATCTCCTCGTTCAATTTCGTTAATTCAACGAAGGTCCTTCTCACTATGTTGAGATACCCCTTCAGTCTATTTTATATTATGAGAACAATATTGTAATTTTATATTTTCTTATGGTTATGTATCATAATTGTTCCCACACCTCTCTATATAAAGAGGTGTAGAGTTTCTTATTGGAATAAGATTGCTCATTCTTTACTATTTGGTCTTAAAGCAGGGATCCTAGGTCGACACTCCGATATCCCACTCAAACAAGCTCTCCGAACCCCTTCACCTAATCCCTTTCTCTCTCTTCTGGTCTCAGGTAGCCACCACTATCAGTAGTCACTTGCAGCGACAACAGTAGTGACGGTTGATGGTAACACCATCATTCCTCATAACTAACTGAGATTAGTCAAAATCCAGAGTTAAATTCCCCTTAATGATTTCTGAGGATCGTAATTATGTATCGAACTAATTTGAGAAGAAAGGAAAACGAGGTTAATTTTGTTGTTTTACCATCTCATCATTAATGTAGATTAACCAAGGGTTAATAAGGGGTTAATCCAGGGTCAAATGAACTTAAATATCAAAGAAGTGGACTCACATTGACTACATCAGGATTTCATGGATTTTGAGGATTAAAATATCACCAAAAATCTTAATTATCCGCCTTACTTAAATTGAAGCATTTTTATCGAGATAAATTCAATATAAACCTCTTAAAAGTCATTGAAAAATATTATAAGAAGTTTGGTACCTTCACTTTGACTATCTAAACCCATTTTAACCAAAAATAGATATTAATTTGCCTTGATTTGAGCTCCTATGCAATTTACCCAGTCAAACATGGTCAAAACTCAAATCCAAGTTCACCACTAGATACCTTGGGTTCAAATTAGGTTGACACCAAAATTTGGGCCCAATCAGAGTCCATTTTGACCTAATTTGCATTTTTACCCTTGAAATCTTTATTTTTCACATCTAAACCCCTAAGTTTCACATTTTATTACATTTATGCCCCTAACTTCTCATCATCTTCACAAAAATACCCCTTCTGCCTTATCCCTCATCTCCAACTGAACAAAATCAAGCAACCCAATCCTACTGAACTTCAATCAAGGATTCCACCTTTAATCTTTAACCAAATCCCTCCAAATTTGGAGGGATTGGTCGTGAGACGATTCCCTACCAATTGAGCTAGTTCTTGAATCCCAATCTAGAGCATAAGAGCTCAATGAAGCTCATGAATCCCGCAACCATGGCTTGACAAATTCGTGAGCAATTTCACGAATTCAATGCAATTAGAGGCCAAATCCTCTTCTATTTAAACTCTCCCACCTATTTTTGATCGGAATTCCCTATAATTCTTCCTCTCAAACCAACTCCACCATCAACTCTGGTGAGCCCCTCCGTCCTACTTCTGCATGTGCCAAGGCAAAATTGGTACTGCCTTCACCTTCCTTTCCTCCTCGTGACTGTAACTAGTAAAAGCACGGCTGTTTTCAACCCATCTACCCCGTCGATTCCGCCGTTGGCCCTCGTCATCTTCCTTGCGTCTGGTCAATCAATGCTGGATGCTCTCCACCTATATTCATCCTGATAGGTCTCTCTTTATCTCTCCCTCTCTGCCTCTAGACCCTTTCTACACCTTAGGTTTCTAAGTTCAATTAATGCACACACCGATCCATCACCGTGTTCCCCAACTCCAGCATGAACTCCAGCGAGGTCGCACCATTACTACACACCACGAAACCACACCCCACCACCACTACAGGTTCCACCTCATCTCCTAGACCAAAAGCCCTCCAGTTATTGAGGGTTTTGGTCTGCATAACACCCAGCCGAACAACCCACCACCCGACCACCTTCGTCGTCGCTGTCTAGCCACCACAAGCCTCCATTCATGAAGCCATACCCACCACCATGTTCCTTGCTTCATAATGATCCTCCTGGACTGTCTAATTGGGGCATTTAGCCCGTGTTTTGTTTCAAGAACTTTCCTCGCCATCATCGACCACCTCGCTCTCGTGCACTGCCATACGCCATCCGCCATCCTTGCTACCACCTCCAAGTAGTGCGAATAGACATCAAGAAACCTCCTTGGGCTTCAATTGAACGAAGACACCAGCAACAGCCTCAATTGCTCGACCTTCACCAGTAGCTCCATGCGAAGGAGGAAGTGCCTTGGATAGTCCCACATCGTGGGAAGATAAAAAAGATTTTGCTTCATAAGGTTTTGTGTGCAGCTGCTGTTTGCCGAAGCACACGGAGGGTCGAGTCCCCCACACACGCCTCGCTCGCGCACACGCCACGTAGGTCTGGTCCTGTGTCCGGATCCGATTAGGGTTTGATAAGGAAGAGAGAGAAAGGTCTGGGTATTTTAAGAGAGAAAGGGGGTTTTTGCCCTCAAGATTCCTGTATGAGGACTTAGGCAGAAATTGTGAAGGCTGTCGGCTTGGGAACTTTAAGTCGTCTGAGGCCTTAATGAGACGTCTGATCCTTTGAAGAGTAATAGCTTGACTTGAACTTGAATTGAGAGAATTAGCCTAAGTGTTTAATTGGTGGTTCCAACCCCCATTATTTGTGCTATTTCTCTCTATATTTTTGTTCATGGCCTCTGACATACATTGAGCTTATTTTATATATATTGAGTTTGTTTGAGTATTTGATTGATGATTGAGTTGTAATACTTGCTCCCTGCGAACAACCTTTGAAACTCATGTTTTCTCGAGCATTACAAATTTAAATGTCGATATGGTTTTCATGACTATACTACAACACGATTCTCTCCTAAGGCACAACGATTTCTGCTTCAACATTTTGGCGTAGTTGCCGGCAAGTAACTCACATTTTAGTCACTAATCACACTTTCTGATTTGATTCTAGCTTGATATATCTACCTTGTTATGTTTTTGCAAGTGAATCTAAAGATCGACTGCACAAGCAACCACACCAGGGGCAGGTAACCACATTCCCTTCTTCCTTAAGCCCCTCCTCTCTTGGAAAGATTGAAAAATAAATCAATCATGACCAACTTGCCTTATTTACTTAGTAAACATCATTCAAGTTTCTTGATTTGATTCGATTGATTTGACTAGAGATCCAAGCCTGATACTTGCACCTATTAGGGATATAAGGTCCCTTGGGCTATTCACCTTCTTGATTGAGTCCAAGGTACCACCTTTGGAAGAATTCGACTTGGAAATAGAGCCAATCTAAGGTTTCCACGTTAGGGTTTCCAGGACTAGTACACACTTGGCTACTTAAAAAAGAAACATATTCTTGCATTGTGTGCTACCGAAGCCCTTGTTTGAATTGATCTAATCAAGTGGACCCTAAAATCAAGGCTCTATAATCACTTGGATCATTAAAATTTGGGACTTAATAACCTGTTTGAGAACAAACTCAGGGTGATTCATGTTCTTGACCCAAACCTCATCCACAACTTTAGGACAAGTCAAGTGAAGTTGGTTCACTTTGTGAATCAACCAACTTCCAAATTAGATCAAAAATCAAATTAATTTCAAATTCAAGTGAAATTCAAGGCACAAGTAGGATTAAAACTGGTAGACTTAGGATTCATACTCACACATTTCAATCTACTTGGAATCACGATGACAGGAAGGTCGAGTGGGGGAAATCCTATAACCGGTGAGGACGCTCTACTGTGTAGGGGTTTCCGCAGGACTCTCCCTTCTTGGCTTCCCAAGTAATTCTTGGGTGTGTGAGGTTATGATCCATAGGTCCATCTGCCTCATACTACCATAGTCACCCAGCCTTGTTGGGTGCCTCGATTGGGTCCAATACACATTCTGTCCCTCATCTGATTCCATAGTGCATGTACGATTGAATCCCTCATCTGATTCCACCCAGCCTTAAGAGTAGTCTTGAGACCTTCATTAGCAGTTCACTCTCGTCGAGGTCAAACCTTGACTCAATTGTTTGGGTTCCCATATGATCAAATCAAAATCTCTTTTGATCTTCCACATCCGAGTCAAGTTCTCCATCCTCTGCTTCCATGGAGAATCAAGAAGGAGAAGTGCCCATCTTTCTAAATCAATTGCAGGATGTCCAAGATCTGCTTCATGCACTCATAAACCCCCCACCGTGTCTGCAGATGCGAGATCACTACAATCCCGCAGCGGTAGCAATCGAACCCAGGGTGCAAATCCCAGCTGGAGGACCGGATACTTAATTGAATCCGAATTTGATCAGCGCAATCCCCAAATTTCACGGCTCAAACTCCGAAGACCCTTTGCAGCACATTAAATAACTAAAACATCTGGCCCAGACTTTGAACCCCTATTCAAAATCGAGACATCCTGCTCATGAAGATTTCTCCTTCTCTCTTATGAACAAGGCTACCCATTGGTATCAAACCCTGACTCGACCGAACAACAAATAGGAGGAACTACAAACTAAATTCCTGAAGAAATTCTTCCCAGTTGGTCACACTAATGCCTTGAGGCACTAGATCATGCATTTCAAGTAGAATACAGGAGAACCACTTCATGAGGCATGGGATCGCTTTATGGATCTCATGCAGAAATGCCCTCATCACGGAGTTCCTAAATGGGAGCAAGTCCAATCTTTTTACCCGGGACTCCATGAAGAAATCAGATTACTTGTCAATGCAACCTATTGAGGCAATATCATGGGCCAGCATGAAGACTACATTTGGGATATTCTTGAGAACATGTGTGAAAACTCCGTGAACAATGAATCCATTTGTATGCTCCACCAAGCGACTACACGAGCATTGACAAGCACACGAGGGGCACATGAGACACGAGACCTATCCGCATCCGTCAACTTGGAGTTGGTGCTAGTCGCCTGTATAAGGTCCCCATTATCGAGAAGGTGGATAAATTGACTCGACATCTACAGAGAGCCACCTCTTCGCAGCAAAACACTTATACACAACCACCCTCAAGTAGGGAGGTTGTGCATAACATTCACCACCATGCATATCTGCAGATGGATACGTATCCAACCCCGTCTGATCCTGGTTTCGAAGGAAACTCCAGACCATCCTATTCTAGTTGGGGGAACTCTGAAACCTCCTACGTTGATTACTCTGGAGCTCCTCAAACCTGCGAGGACATCCACGCCATCTAGAATGATCCTTTCTCCAACTCATATAACCCTAGATGGCGTAATCATCTGAATTTTGAGTGGTCAGGAAATAATCATAACTCGAGACCTTAATTCCAACACCGACCACAAGCTTCACGAACGTATCAACCCACGCAGCCTAAGCCGAACCCGAATTTCCAAACTGGGCCAACAAAGGAAGATTAAATGAGCTTGATTTTGCAAACCTTGGTTGAGATGCAGAAACAACATAAGGCAAAGATGATAGAGGTTCGCAATCAACTTGCACAGATGGCTGGGAATCGCCAACCTGGTGCACTTGCATCCAAACCTCTGTCGATCGTAAATAACATGTCGAACCAGAGGCGCGTTATAAACCTAAATCAGGTCCAAGCTCACTATGTCTATCGGGCCCCTTCTGCACCATCACTTGACTGGATGAAGTCTTCCACATCATACTCAAGATATCAGCAACAACCACCACTTTTGCAGACTTCGAATCCAAACCAAGTAGGCCTAAACGTTGTTACTACACATAGTGGCAAAACGACTCAGGATTCACCTTATCCTTACCACTCCAACCCTGGTAGTTCAGAGCCCACCCCTAGGATGGTCATCCAAGACACACCCATCTCATGTCCAGAGCCTGAACCAATCCTAGAGGAATTAACAGAGGTTCCATTTCCCTAGGGGTTGGCCAAAAGAAATAAGAAACCTAAACCCGTGGCACTTGAGGAAGACTTAGTCAAGCTCTTTGAACAAGTCCAAATGAATATTCCCTTGATGGATGCGATCTGCCATGTGTCATCTTACATACAATTTTTGAAGGACTTATGTACACTAAAGCGTAAGCCACTAAACAAAGATGGGAGTTCGATTGTGTTGTCCGAGCAAGCCAGCTCTATCATCTTGAGCAAACTCCCCTAGAAAGTGAAAGATCTAAGCACCCCTCTAATCTCCTGTAAGATAGGAAACCTGGAGGTCGATCGAGCTTTATTGGATTTATGACCCTCCATAAATTTGATCCCCACATCCCTACTAGATCATTTTGAGGAAACCGAGCTCAAACCGACTAAGGTGACTTTGCACCTGGCTGAGAGATCAATAAAGTCACCAAGAGTTCTCGAGGATGTTCTAGTTAGGATATGAGATTTCTACTTCCAGGTGGATTTCATTGTATTAGACGTGGATATTCCTAAAAATCTGAAAAATACACCGATCATCTTAGAGAGACCGTTCCTAGGCATAGCTAGGGTGAATATCAATTGCGAAGAGGGCCGAATCGAGTTGAAATTCGGGAGTATGACATTGAGGAACATTATATTTAAGGCCTAGAAAGGAATAAACTGTGGGGCAATCGAAGAAGTCTGTGACATGAGTTCCTTGGTTGAGGACCTAATTACAGAGGAAAACCCGATTCTCCTAGAGCCTCAACCACAAGAAGATCTTGACCCACAGATCAAGGAGCCTGAAGCAGATCTAGATCTATCCTTAGCTTCCACCTTGTCTTCTGAGGCCAATCCCAAACCCCCATCCATTGCTGATAACCCAGTGCTTGAATTAAAGCCCCTCTCGGATCATCTGAAATACGTATTTTTGGGTTCGAATCAAACATTTCCTATGATTATCGACTCTCGATTCAATCTTGACCAGGAAACCAAGCTGATTCTTCCTTTAGTAGCATCGAAGAGCCATTGGATGGACTCTAGATGACCTGACTGGAATAAGTCCCTCGTATTGCATGCATTAAATCTATACCGCAGAGGGCTCATGACAGTCTCGAGAAATGTAGACAAGACTAAACCCAATTATATAGGTTGTCATGAAGGAGATTATTAAGTGGCCGACACAAGAATCATCAACCCAATCTCTGACAGCCACTTGGTGAGCCGCATCTAGGTTGTGCCTACGACTGAATCTGGTTACGACTGAATCCAATCTCTGACAATGCTCACCGTGGTTATGACTGAATCTGGAGAAACTATCCAGACTAGAATTATGCACGTGTGGAGAGTCTGCACAGACTATCGGAAACTAAATGTCTCCATGAAGAAAGGCCATTTCCCTCTCTTGTTCATTGATCAGATTCTCGAGAAACTGGTGGTAAATCGATTTTTCTGTTTCTTGGATAAGTACTCCGGACACAACCAAGTGGCAATCCATCCTGAAAATCAGGAAAAGTCCACCTTTACTTGCCCCTACGGTTTGTATGCATTCCGTAGGATAAGAGTTGAACTATGCAACGCACCAGCCACCTTTTAGCGATGCATGCTAGCCATATTCTCAGAAATGGTAGGTAAATACCTTGAAGTCTTCATGGACGAATTCTCGATTTTTGGTGAATCTTTCGGTGATTGCCTCCTGCACTTGGTCCAGATCCTCCGAAGATGCATCGATGTGAACCTGATTCTCTTTTGAGAAAAGAGTCAGTTTATGGTTCTTGAGGGCATTATACTTGGACACATTGTATCTGAGACATGTATCCAAGTTGACCTAGCTAAGGTAAGCTTGATCTCCAAATTATGTGTGCCTTCCTCGGTCAAAGACATTAGATTATTTTTGGGGCACGTTGATGAGCGAGATTTCATTGCAAAAAGTTATGTTTGGAAAACCCGAGTCGCTGTAAAATACGTAAAAAAAATCCACTACCAAATAAAATTTATAACAGCAACTCTAATGAGTCCAAGGCTGAACACAGGGAGGTGAACATTTGATTAAAAATCATGTTTGAAAATTATTATCACAAAGCAGAGTAGATTGTTGAAATTAATTTACGCTGGCTATTCTACTTAAAGAATAAATAATAGAAAAGAGGGTGAGAAAAATACAAGGAAAAGAGAGAGAAAGAGAGTGAACCAATATTTCATAATCATATAGCCTTGTTCATTACACTAATTGCAAAATTGAAATCTACACTATAAAGCAGTAAAAAGATAGGGATGAGAAAATCCTCCTCGATAGCTACTTGAAGGATGAGCCACGTTGACGAAGCGTCCAGAAGAGGGTAGTGAGGTGCTGGACGAGGGAGAACAGGGCTGGAGGACAGAGGACGAAGCAAAGCGGCATCGCAGCGGAATCCGCTTCCCAAATGTGGCTAGAAGACAACTACGGGATACTCCACGAAGAGGGTGAGAAGATGGGAAAATTATTTTACTCTAGTTCTAGTGGTGCATCTCGGGTATGGGACCACCTTGTAGAGCTTTGGAGGAGGTGAGAGAAGAGAGAATATGTGGTCGGGGTAGGCTATTTATAGGTGTAGTCGTGGAGGCAATTTAGTCATTTGAAGGCATAGAAATTAATGTTGGGGTCTTTAGTGACGGATGCATTTGTTGCTATAGGTGAGCGTTGCTAAAGAGCGTGTGCAACGTTGGCCGTCCATCGCGCATCTGACGCTCCACACACTACCACGTCGACGCCTCCTCTTTAGCCGTTCACCGCTTCATCATGCCGCGCTGCTATCAGCCATCCGATTGTTCATTCGGACGATCAATAGCACATGAACACACTTCATCTTCTGCTGTTGTGCACGCCCGGGTACGATCACGCGTCATCTCACGTATGCAGTGCGGTTGCTTATCCAGCGCCCTTAGGCGCGCCACGTAGTGGCCACCATCGACGCTCAATAACATCGTACACTCAAATTTCAATTGGGAGCGCTTCACAGAGAATTAGATGCGTTGCGGTTCTCGAACTAGCGTCGTGACTTTGAGAACGAAGGCTCTATCCAATGCGTTACTAGCCTCTCTTTGTCGCATTC
The DNA here is from genome assembly GCA_037157565.1 of Thalassia testudinum. Taxonomy (NCBI): domain Eukaryota; kingdom Viridiplantae; phylum Streptophyta; class Magnoliopsida; order Alismatales; family Hydrocharitaceae; genus Thalassia; species Thalassia testudinum. The sequence goes on along the minus strand of JAZHRO010000067.1, from coordinate 13,185,280 downwards.
ATGAATTTAAGCACGTGTGCTCTCGACTGTTGGATCTCAATGCAACAGTAGAGATCTCGCGAGCTTAGACAAAGGAGTCTGGTGGCTGTGGGCGGCTTAGTTGGTGCCATGTGGCTCCATCTGAGCCGTCCATTTTCCAATACTTGTAGATGGTGCCACGAATGTCGGATTGGGTTGATTTTCATGACGTTGGGCTGCGATCGTCGATCCGAGCCCATCAGTGTGGTTGGACTTGTCGTCTAAGGTATAGATTTACACCACCTTCCCCCTTAACCTCTGATCTTCCTCGGACTGCATTTGATGCCATAGAGGTCCGATCAGGGCGATCTCAGAGGCATTTGACTCCGATCATCGCCCTGATCAAATCCGTACAGTTGGATCTTCAATCCGAGGCCTAAAAAAATATCGCCCTGTCCGCTGACCATAATAAGAGGCAAGTTAACTTATAATTTATACAAAGTAATCTAAATGCATGATAATGCATGTTATGCAATATTTATTTTGCATGATACTTCTATAGACCTAGGAACATGCATAAGTAGACATTTTAGGCCAATTAGATATGTGCACATCACACCCCCATCCCTATCTTTTGCTAGTCCCTAGCGAAACTATATGCTATTTATAAAAGAATTAGCATCAAATTACTTAAGCAATAATTATTTCTCAACAATAAATACCTTAAATACAGAGACTCAACAGTGCTGGATGTTTTCCAAAATGCAAACTGCCGAAGCCTTCGCCTTATTCAAAAGCAAATACATTTTTTTCTTTCTTTTTCCTCTATTCTAATTTTTTTGAATTTATTAGTTAAGAGTTTCGGGGCAACTTTCTACAGCTACCCAACCCACCCAAGGCTTGAAAAAAACTTTAAGTTCTAAGCATCTTTTTGAGTGAATGTGATAGACTCACTGATCGACAATCAAAATGAACTTCAAGTTTCTACGCCGCTAGGTAACCTTGAAAAGAAATTCTACCTAAAGGTGTATCTATACGACCGGTAGCTTTCTCCCTACTTTTTTATTTTTATGGGGTTTACACACGGGTAAACCTAGTGTATATTTCCCCAGCTTATTCTACTTCCCCACTTCTTCCTAAGTGTTTAGGAATTATTTGTGCATTCTTGCGAGCTAGGTTTTGGATAGCCGGCCAATGGGTTGTTACCCACGATAACTTATCAGCCATACTTGTGCGGTGAAGTGTGACTTTTTTTTCTTCTTTTCTTCTATTTTTTCTTCTTTTCTTTTTGGGTATTTCTCTATTTTTCCTTTTTTTTGTGAGTAGGCGGCTTCCCTGATCTAAAATTTACCTAAAGACAGTAGAATGAGAATGATCATTTAGTTGGGCTCTGAACAACCAACTAATGGGCTGTTACACACAACAACTTGTCAGCCATGATACCCTAGGAAGTTCATTAGCTACCCAATTTCCATTAAAATTGCTGAAAAGTGAATCGGTGCAAATAGTGTGTAGTTGCTTTAAACTTAAAGTCCCCTCAAATCAAAGGACGGGTTGATAAGTCGTGTACTCATCACCCCAACTTATTTAACCAATAAAAAATGAATTTTCGAATAATGGGGACTCGAGAATCAAGTCTATATTTTAGTGAACACCCCGGCTGACTAAGCTCGAAGATCTAAAGAATCTAAGTGGTCAGGTCTTATTATATCATTTCCTAAAGTTGACAGATTTCTAATGCTCAAGTTGTCTTTTCCTAATTCAATTATTTTTTTCAAAAATAAAGATAAAATAAAAAGAATTTATGGAGCTACCAAAATAATCAGATGAGGATATCCACCTCCCATGTCTATCTAATGCAATGTCCTCATTGTGTTAAAAAGACATAAAACAGAGCGGAGTAGAGAAGAAAGCACCTGAATTTCATGCAGGTCAACTCCGAGATGAAAATAGACTATATACGTGCTAAGTTTATTACCTTCAGCTAGGCACATTATACAAACAAAAAAGAAATCAAGAATTCACAGGTGCGAGTCAAGATCAAAATAGGAAGATAGACTTTAGGACCCGTAAGGAGAAGATGTCCACAGATGAGGACGAGATTGTGATGCAGACTCATGCCCCACTGTCAAGTGGTTCTAAGGTTCTGGATGAAAGTTACCCGAAATCGGAGATCATTATGCAAGTGGGGTCGGGCATGCGGTTTAGTGGCATGTAACCCAAGTCTGAAATGTCAGACAATAGGTAGATTTGAATCAAAGGGCTCGTTTGTCCAAATAATAGTTTGTTCAAAAAGATAATCCATTATTGTGCACTTGGGTTTCATATCCACAAAAAGGTCATAAGGGTCCTGGTAAAAATTTAGTAATTTCACGTATACAGGAACCCTTAGATTAAGAATTCTACTTCCCCCAGAATTGGCTTCGCAGATCTTCATTTCCATATTCCTATCCTCTACAATCAGAATTTCCAGGACCTCTAAGTTATTACACACCCCATTTACAATATCCCAGTCTAACAATTGTGGCTCAATCAGGATTAACTTTGGTACAAGGATTTCAAAAACATCATCATTCATTTCTTTAGGGTGTGATTAAGGAATAGGGCTATTGATTGAATCATACATGAAAATAGGATTTGTATCCTCCAAGCTAGCCCCAACAGGAATAATTTCCTCAATTATAGGCCCATCAAATTATTCATCGAATTCCTCAGGCCTAGTCATCACACTAAAATCATTTTCCTCAAACTCAGGTGAGACTTCACATAAAAATTTTTCACCTTCAGAATAAAAAAATTCTGGATTCGCATTTATATGTCTCAAAATCATCAATCATTTCCTAGTCCATGGAGACATATTTTTCCTCGTACCTTGGTTCAGGGATCTCAGGTGAAGAAATCAATTCATCCTCAATTTGTTGCTCTAGACCAACCTAGTCATCCCCGGTCTCATAAAATGTGTCCCCCCTACAGGTGCCTGAGCGGATTCTGACATTAGCTCTTCTGAAGGAGGTTCATCCTGGGAATCATCCCAAGATTGGACTAAAGAAATTACAAATCTCATCCTCAATTTTGACAATTTCCAAAGTAGAAACTCACCTGAGTACTTATCCTTAACATCTTGGAGCCAATCCAATAAATACTTGTTAAAATCATCAATCGTTTGAATCAAACCCTCCAATTCTTCAGTGTAGGGTGTTGGCTGAGCTTCTAAAGATTCTATTATTTTCCTCAAGTTAGCCAACACCCTATCTTGGACCTGGTTCACCTGAACCAAATGGTTTTTGTTCAGGGTTGAGTGGGTTTGGCTTCAGTTGAGGAGAGCAAGAAATTAAAGTTCTTAAAGCCCTTCCTAATAGTAGGTCATTTTGGGTTGTTCATAGAGGGGTGGTGACCTATATGCAGTGTAATCCAAGGGAGGGTATGGGTCATATCCTTCTTGATTGCAGATCGTATTAGGTTGTCCATATGAGGGCGGTGATCTATAATCGGTGTAGCTTAGAGAAGAATAAAAATCAAAATCACGGTATCCAAGGTTAAACCCTGAACACGTAAGTCCAAAATTGTATCCTCAATCTGAGTTATCCCAATTAATAGATGGATGAGTACAGCATGACTCGGGATTATAATCATCATATTAGGGATAAGATTTGTCAGGAGGGTAGGAGTGGAAATGTGTGTAGGATATGCAAGGATCCATGAAAAAATGGGAGGAAAAAGAGAAAAGAATGGTGCCCTGCAGTACAAACAATCAAACATGTCCTTTGGTGGGGTAGCCTAAGGACCTACACTCTCAGAACCCATCTTGAGATGAAAGAAACGATTTGGTCTACTTCTTTTCGGTCATCCAACCAGTTAGAGGGAGGGATTGTGGAGAAGGTTCTTCCCTTGGCTTTCGCCTCAGGCTCCTTTGATACCCTCCAGCCACGGTCATTTGACATTGCTCCCCTATCTCGGCATCAGATGGACCAATAGAAACAGATTAATCGAAAATAATCTCGATCAGGGCCTGGAAGAGCGAGTCAAATCCTTAAGCCAACGTCGACTTGATTTTATTTAGGCTTGTGTTTGAACGTGCTTGGAAATGTGATTAGCCCTTTAGATAAGTTATGCCCTTAAATATCACTTTCAATGTGTGTGAGTGCACAACCAAGGTTTTCAAACAAGGTTATTTGATGATGTGTCTTTTAAGATTTATCCTTGTTTAGTAGCTTTTAGGATTCAATTCTTAGGTGTATTCAGACAAGGTTTAGTTGGCACACCAAGTTTTGAAAGCACAAGTGAAGATATATTCCTTTACAAATCAAAAATAATGTGGTGTGTCTGATTCAACCCTAAAAATTGAATCTTATGAGGCAAGCTACTGATAGATCGCTTTTATCTTAAGTGATGCGGCCCAAACAACTCAATTAATTGGCATCTTGCACCACTTGATAAAGGCACACAAGATGATTAGACTAATCATATTTCTACTCACTTATGTTATTAAGTTAAGTGTGTACTAGGCCCACAGGTTAGATCTCAGCTAAGTGGTAGAATCATATCAAGGTGAGGTGCCTTGTGTGTGTGTAGGTGTATAAAGTGTGTAAATTTTAGTTAATCCCACATCCAATTTATATATATATGTGGGGGTGAGGTGGGTGGAGGTGGCAAACAAACAACCATAACTAACCTCAGGGTTTATGCAAGCTCCTAGGTTAATTAGGGTTTCATTATTAGGTGGTGGAAAGAAATCTAAGGGGTGGGTGGTAGGGATATACTTACAAACCCTTCAACTGCACTTTGTTCCAATCTACCGCTTTTGCTCTCCTCGAGAGAGTACTTACAATCATAGTAAGAATGGAGACAAGTGTGGTAAATGATAAGTAAGGGGGAAATGGGGGAAATTAAAGAGTGTTGCCTCCCCAGCAATGGGACCAAAATGATGAGCGAGATTTCGTTGCGAAAAGTTGAGTTTCTAAGCCGAGTCATTGTAAAATTCGTAAGAAGATCCGCTACCAAATAATATTTATAATCGAAACTCTGGTAAGTCTCGTGTCGAACATAGGGAGGCGAACACTTAATTAAAAATTGTGTTTGGAAATTTTTGTCACAATGTAGAGTAGCTGGTTGAAATTAATCTACGCTAGCCATTCTACCTAAACAATAAATAATAGAAAAGAGAGAATAATACAAGGAAAAGAGAGAAAGTGAGTGAACCAATATTTCATGACCATATAGCCTTGTTCATTATAATAATTGCAAAATTGAAATCTACACTAGAAAGTAGTAAAATGATAAGGACGATAAAATCCTCCTCTACGGCTGCTTAGAGGACGAGCCACGTTGACGGAGCGGCCGAAAGAAGGTGGTAAGATTCTAGAAGAGGGAGAATAGGGATGGAGGACGAAGTAGGGTGACATCGCAGCGGGATCCGCTTCCCGAATGTGGTGAGAAGACAACCATGGGATGCTCCACGAAGGGGTTGTGAAGATGGGAAAATTATTTTACTCTAGCTCTAGTAAAGCATCCTGTGTATGGGACCAGCTCATAGAGCCTTGGAGGAGGTGAGAGAAGAGAGAAAGGGATGAGAGAATATGTAGTAGGGGTAGGCTATTTATGGGTGTAGTCGTGTGGGTAATTCGGTCATATGAAGGCTTAGAAATTAATGTTGGGGTCTTTAGTGACGGATGCATTCGTTGCTGTAGGTGAGCGTTGCTGAAGAGCTCATGCAACATCAACTGTCCATCACGTATCCGATGCTCCACACGCTGCCACGTCAACACCCCCTCTTTAGTCGTTCACCGCTTCATCGCGCCACTATCAACTGTTCAGTTGGACGGTCGAGAGCGCATGAACACGCTTCATCTTCCGCTGTTACACACGTACAATGGTGCGTCATCACACGTGTGCGCGCCCTTGCCCATCCAACACCCTTAGGTACAGAACGTAGCGACCGCCATCGTCACTAGATCATCATCGCATGCTTTAATTTCAATTGGGTGCACTCCGCTGAGAATTGGATGCGCGGCGAATCTCTAACTCGCATCGCAACTTTGCAAACGAAGGCGCTAGCCATTGTGCAACCAACTTCTCTTTGGCGAGTTTACAAATTTAAGCATGCGTGCTCTAGACTTGTGGAACTCAATCCAACTGTCGAGATCTCGCGAGCCTAGACGAAGGAGGAGGCTAGTGGCTATGGGAGGCTTGGATGGCGCCACATGGTGCCATTTAGCCATCCATTTTCCAAAACTTGTAGATGGTGCCACAAATGTCAGATTTGGTTGATTTTCCTACCGTTGGCCTACAATCATCAACCTGAATCCATCTGTGCAGTTGGATTTGTCATCTGCGGTACGAATTTGCACCACCTTGCTCCTTGACCTCTGATCATCCTCAAACTAAATATGATGCTACGGAGGTCTGATCGGTGCGATCTCGGAGGCTAATGGAGACGCCATCATCCGTCATAATGAGATTAAATTAGTTGAAATCAAGTGATAAATGCTTCTGAATAATCACTTGAGGATTGGAATTCCACACAAATCCATTCTGAGAAGAAAACATTAAAATAGGGTTAACCCTGCAGTTTTAAATCACATCATAAATGCAGAGTAACTACGAGATCACCCAGGGGTTAATTAAAGATCAAATAAGCATTAAAGTCCAAGAAGTGGGTCAATACAAACAGAAACGAGATTTCACGCATTTCGAGAGCCAAAATAGCATACAAAACCTTAATTTCAAACCTGCTTAGATTGAAGACGTTATGGTCAGGATAAAATTCATTTAAACATCCCAAAATTCATAGAAAAATATTCTAGGAGGTTTGGTACCATTGGTTTGATGATCTGATTTTGACCTAGAACAATGTCAGGCGGGATTTTACCCTAATTTGGGTTCTGTGTAAATTACCTAGTCAAAAATGGTCAAAATTGAAATCCAAGCTCACCATTAGATTCCTTGGGTCCAAATTAGGTTATTACCAAGATTTGGGCCCAATCAAAATCCATCTTGACCTATTTTGCAATTTAATCCCTGAGATTCCTATTTCTCACTTAAACCCTTAACTTTCGATTTTATTGCAAATGAGCCCCCAGATTTCTCATCTCCTTTACAAAAGGGTCTATATTGTGAACAGACCTTGAGCCCAAATCATTGAGTTTCAATCAAGGATTTTCTCCTTGATTTGCTAATCAATTCCCTCCAAAGTTAAAGGGAATGATTGTAAGGAATCCATAGCGATTGAACTCGGTTCTAAATCATAAGATGGATCCTAGAGCTATGGCGAGCGCGAGAAAAATCAAGAGTTTAGGTTTCCAAACTCACAAGAAAATATGCGAATTTCACACGTTTGAGGGTCTAATTCCCCTCTATTTAAACTCTCCTACTTCTCAACTTCCTCCTTAGTTCAGTCTAGGCCCAAAATACATATTCTCTTCTTCCTTCAATCATCTCTAACCATGACTCCAACGGTCCTCTCACCTCTCATCTTCCATGCATCCAACTGTCAAATTGGATGCACTATCTTCTTCCTCGTCATCGCCCAACGGCACTCGGCCAAAGCTCTATCCACTTCGACCCCTTCGCCATCGCTCATCTCGCCAGAGAGTTCACCCTTTTGACCAATAAAATTGGGTTCTATCTCTCTCTCCCTCTCTATCTTAGGTTTGTCCATGCAACCAACAATTCGACCACCAAATCAAGCTCTTCCCCTCTGCCTTCTTCGCCTCTAGAAGCACCTCTGGTGAAGTTGCCACGCCACCACTGACCACCATACACCCAACTACCATCACCAGAATCTTCCCCATTCTCTACAAACCAAAACCCCTCTCTCAATTCGAAGCTCCATTCACTCCTTCGCTCCTCCGAAAAGACCCACCTCCACACATCCCCTCTGGCACCGTTGATGCGAAGTTTGGCATGATTTGTAAAAGTGGGTTTTTGAGTCGTTGTAACAAGCCAAATTGCATACACTTTTAAATTTATATTCTTAGATAGGGGAGTATCCAAGATCGTCCAAGGAGGCAAATTTGCAATTCAATTCTCTCGCTTAAAAAATAAATCTCAATTTTCTTTTTGATATTTTAAATATATATATATTGTTTAGTTTTGAAATAATAAGGGTAAAGTGCAAATTGTGATGGAAAAGTGCTAACACCTAAAATGGCTAAGCTAAAACTTAAGAGATGAAAATGTCCACTACCTAAGCTGACTTTAGGCAATTAGAGGCCTAAAGTAATTAGGAAGTGGAAGTGAAATAAGTGCTAGAACAAAGACAACAACTGCAATAGGAATTAAAAAGAAGGCAATTCAATTAAGCAGAATTTGTGTTCTCTACAAAGACAAGTAGAGGAATGCTTCTACTAGAAATGGAAAATATAAAGCAATAAAAGAAACACAAATCCTCTTGCAAAATCTGGTAAAGAAGCGAGTCTTCTTGCTCCAAGCCTAGCTACTCCTTGGCTTGAAAAGAGGGTCTCCTTCTTCTCCTTCCTTGAAAGCTCCTCCAAGGTGGATGCTACCACCTTCAATGCTCTCCTCCAAGGGTGGGCATGCACCATCCTCAAGTTCTCCTCCAAGGTGGCGTGGACCACCTTCAAGACCTCCTCCAAAGGTCTTCCTTGCCTGGCTCCTCCTTTGGCTGGCGTGGTCACAAGGGAGAAGGGAAGAGGGGACGGCACCAAAGGGATAGAATATTTCTCTTCTTCTTCTTCTTCTTCTCTCTTGGGCGTGGGCTCTAGGTAGAGTATGAGAGGAAATTTGCTAGCCAAGGATGGTTTGAATGGTGGTGGGTGGTGGTCTTTTTATAGGGTAGGACGAGGGGTTAAGGTGACTCTTGAAATAGAGGGCTAAGATGGGAAGATGGAGGTGGTTAGGTGATCCTAGGGCTAAGGATAGTTGGCGCCACCTAATTGGTGTAAGAGGGGTAGTTATGGGTAGCCAAGGGACACCTCAAAGTGGCGCCAACCATGGAGAGGTTCCATGGGTTGGCGCCAACTTCTAGGCTTCTAGAAGGGGGTTGAGGTGGATGGTGGAGATGGCTTGGAGGGGTTATGTGTAGGGTGGATATGGGGGTTGAGGTTGGCGCCAAAAGGGAGGTAGTTAGGGTTAGTTTGGTGCCAACTTTAGGTGTCTTTTGGTGGTTAGTTGAGGGGTGAAAGGTGGTGAAGAGGTGGCTCCAACTTTGAGTAGAGGTGGAGCTAGCTTAGGTAGGCTTAGGTGGACTTGGAGTGGTAGGTTATGTAGGTGGAGTTAGTGTTAGGTTTTTGGTGCCAGGGAGGTGGATGCTAGCTAAGCTAAGCTAGCTTAGCTAGTAGTGGAGTAGAGGAGGAGGTGTTGGAGCTAGGGTTTGGATGGAGGAGCTGGATCTGAAGAATCTGGAGCTGAAGTGGAGCTGGCAGCTACTGAAGAGGTCAACATGGGGCTACTATAGCTGGCTAGCTTGCTAGTTCTTTGCCAGCTGCTAAGCCAAGCTAAAGTGAGCTAGCTTCTGTTGAATGGAGTTGAGGTGAGCTGGGTCTAGTGTCCCTGGGGAGGATTGAGCTGGTTGAGATAGCTAAGGTAGCTTAGCTCAACCAAGTTGAGCTAAGCTGAGTCCCCGGGAGTTGGACTTGAGTTTCCTGAGCTGGGATGAATTCTTCTTTAGCTGGCTGAAGTTGAGTGGAGCTAGATATAGCTAGATTTGAGCTGGGGTGAACTTCAGTCAACTCAGCTGAGCTAGCTAGAGCTCCCTGTGGACTAGTGGGAGCTGAGATGGGCTAGACTCAACTAAGTTGAGCTAGATCTTAGCTGACCAAAGCTAGGGTGAGCTAAGATGAGCTCTCTTGAGCTGCCATTAAGCTAAGATTAGCTGCCATTAGGGGACCTTAGATGATCGAAACACAGGAGGAACGAGATTTGTTAAGGATAAACATCGGGATTTGTTTTTGGATCCAACCATTAGATAAAACGAGATCAATATATTCTCCAGAAAATTCACAAATTAACCCCTTGTTAATTCAGATGACTTGAAATTTTTGTTTTTAGGAGTTTTCTGGCTCATGAATCCGATTTGCAACTTGCAAAATCCTTGAAAACCTTGTGTCCGTGCTTGTGAAAAACCAACATTTATAGGGGTGTGTTTTTTGTTTAGATTTTTTTTTCTTTCTTTTCTCCCCCATGCTTATTTTTAGCTTAGTCTTACAACAGATGTGTCGGGATCATCATTCCCGTTACCAATCCTTGAGGGGGCTCTAGCACCACTACTTCCAGATAGCTGTTACTTGGTTACGCAACGAGATCGTGTTTTAAAAGGACATTCGTTGCAATGTAGTTTGAAATCGTCATATAAACAAATAACAATTTTATTACTCAAAAATCAAAATATCCGAGGTCGAACTTAGGGAGCAAATTGGTATCTTAGAATCTAAAATAACAATCTCAATATATGATATTTAACAATAATATAAATGAGAGTCCATGTATAAGAAAACTAAAAAAGGAATAGAAATGCAATAGGAAATTGAGTATTCTCTCTGATGGCTTCTTTCTTCTCTTTCTTCCTTTTTCTTTCTCTTCTTGGTTCACCTTTTCCTTCTTTCTTTCTCTGACTTTCCTTGTGAATTAGACATCTGATTTTGTAAATCAGATGCCCTATCTGGCGATTGCTACAGTGCTCACTCTTTCCTTTTTTTGCTTCTTCCTTCTTCTGCCATTTCTTTCTTCTTCAGCCTCTACCTCTGTCTTCAGCAGTTTCTCTTCTTCCTTTGCTTCTCTTCTCTTCCTCTTCTTCTTTCTTCTGTCTTCAGTTGCACTTCTTCTTCTTCTTTCTTTGGCTGCGGTTGCAGTGCTTCTTCTTCTTCTTCTTTCTCGCAGCTGCTTCCGCCTCCTTTTTCTGTTCTTTGCCTTCGATTACAGTCCCTCATTTTGGCCTCTTTCTTCAACCGTGCCTTCCTTTTCCTTCTTCTCTCTTCAATGGCTACCTCCTCCTCCTTCTTCTTCCCTGCACGGCACGACGCAGCAAAACCTACCCCTACCCTCCCCCACGTCGCTCTCTCTATTTCTCTCTTAGGAATGCTCTCCCAGAGCCGGGTAATCGGGTTGGGTCAAGTGCACCCAGGCCAGGAGCACCGGCGTGGGTGTGATGCGCAAGGAGCGCGTGGGATAGGTAATCAGGTCGAGTGCCAGATCCACGGGGGTAGGTCGCGGACGAGGCGTGAGCAAGTGAGGGCGAGGGACCTCACCCCTGTCTTCTGAGGAGAAGAGAAGAAAACACAAAAACAATAAAAACCACTCACCCGCGCTAGTTGTATCAGAGGTGGGACTAAAGTCCCACCTGCTTCTTCGCGCGCCCACAGGTGATTTCTTCGCCTAATTGCCGCTGCTGTGATCCCTCTCAAGGCCGCTCACTTGGCTAGATGAGTGCGTGAGTCCAACAAACGCCTCCTGGAGCTGGGAATCTGGAGCGAAACGGCCTGGAGCAAAGGTTGCAACAAGCTTCACAGCTGCTTCAATGGCGGTCGTGGTCGAAAACCTGTCAACAAGAATGCGGCCTCGCAGCCCTGTCAGATGCCTTAGGAAGCTTCGTCGTGTCACAGCGAAGGTGAGACGGAGGTTGGTGGCCGCGGAACGGCCTAGGCGTGCGTGCCTAGGTCGGACTGTGGCTGTGTTTATGGGTGTGTTTGGTGGGCGTTTAGGTAGGTCATGGTGGTTGATGAAGGGGTGGAAAGTGCTCAGTGGGTGGTGCAGAGTAGTGGATGTGCCTTCGCTGGTGGTCGGCCGGAGGTGGAGAAGGTGGTGGTGGTCTGCAGCATTGAGGGGTCGAAAATGCTAATTAAGAGAGGGGAAATGAAGAGGGGAGAGAGAGAAATAATTCTAACCTAGCTAAGTGGACGAAGGGGGGGCAGGAGGCGGGCAACTCGTTCCTACCATCGCCGGAGATGAAGGCCCTGAGATGGAGAGGACGGCAACGAGGAGGTCGGAGAAGCTCGCGCGGGTACGGCGTGATGCGGAGGAGCGGGGAGGAGATGACTCTGCCACCGGTATGGTGGCAGAGTGATGAGAGGAGGGAGGAGATGTCACCGGAGCTTGCAGGCTATTGGCCGAAGGTAAGGGAGGACGATTTTTGGGGTTTTCTCAGGCCAAATCAAGCTTACCCCCTTCAGCTGGACTTGGTGATTCTTATATAGGCACGGGCAGAGGGTTAGGTGCATGGTGGCGGCCAAAAATCCTCGCTGGAGGTATGGTCGAAAGTGATATCCATACCACTCGAGCGTCCGCACGAAAGGTATGGGGCGATTCAGGGCATGGGGAGCTACTCAAGCGGCAGGGAGTTTCGCAGAGGACTTCCCTTTCAAATCTGAGAGTAGCTCCCTAGGGAAGCGAGAAGAAATCCTCCTCGAAACCTCGCCGGTGGTACGGGTCTCTGCTGCAATGGCAAAGGGACCTGAATGCGAAAAGTGACGAAGAAGTTGAGGGGGTCTTCGCGAGGGTTTTCAAAAGTTAGGGGCTAAAATGTGTAATTGGGAGGACTATTTTGCAAAGTAGGTCAAGATGGCCTTCCCTTAGGTCCAAATTTTGGTACAAACTTAATTTAGACCTAAGGAATCCAATGGTGAAGTTGGATTTTAGGTTTGACCACATTTGACTAGATATTTTGCATAAAAACCTAAATTAGGTTAAATTTTGAGCTTTGACCCCAATCTAGGTCAAAACAGGTTCCAAAAGTCAAATTGAAGGTTCTAAATCCTAGGGGATATTTTTTCATGAATTTTAGAGGGTTTAGTTGATTTTTATCCTGCCTGAAACCCTGTGAAATTAAGTAGATTTATTTTAGGGTTACAGAATGTCACTTTATTCCTAAATTTTACAATAACCCTTTTCTGACTGAACCATCCCACTTTTTCTCTTACTAAGTCCAATTGACTTATGTATAGACCCTGAGAAATCCTGTTGATGTACTGTAATGGTAAAATTACAGTTTTACCCTTTATTTCATGTTTTCTTTTCATATCAGTGGTCTCTTGAGTTAGGCCTTCCTTTAGGTTATGCAGGAGCTTTTGTTCACTTTATTAGGTCAAAAAGAGCTAGTTAGGGCACATGATGAGGTTCTCATCAATAGCACTGTCCATGACAACACCCAGGAGCTCACAACCCCAAAACACAATGAGGTGTAAAGGGTCGCTCCAAGCAAACTCAAGCTCTTGCTCCGACACTATAGGTAGAGCACTGTCTAAGACACTTGAGCTGCTAAAATGCGCTTTAATGCTCCGTCTAAAGATATGAAATATAGATATGGAGCAGCGCCGAGGCAGTAACATGTCCTCAAAGGAGGCATTTTCCTCCTTCTTGGCGGTGGGAACTCAAATCAATGACTTATTTCAAACTTTTACTAAGTCCAAACAAGGGAGTTTTTCTAATTTTTAGTTGTTTTTATTTGTTGGCTTGTGTGTGAAAATTGACACAAGAAGTTTCTCAAGACATGCAAGTTTTTGAATAAAAAACTAAGACAAATACTTTCCATATCACAAAATAGGGTCAAGTCACCTGAACTATCATGAGTTTAGGTGGAGTTTTTAGAGAAGGATATCTGATCTAGTCTAAAATAGATCCTGAAATTCTAATGATTAGATCCACATCCTCATCCCTAGTTTGCTAAATATTAAATCCCACTGCACCAAAAGTGAGTTTTTCAACTTTAGTCCCAATTTCAAAATTTTTCCTTAAAAAGCTTTCAACATTTTTATTTTTTTTGGGTATGCAAGCACGAAATAAACTAGAGAAAAATGCTTGTTTTTAGGTTTCGAAAATCCTAAATCGATCGTCAAATTTTAAAAACACCCCCCATGCTTAAGATATGCAATATCCTCATGCATTAAGAGGGAAAAGGGATCACCTTAGTGAAGGACGGTCGATTTTAGGATGATCAAAACCTGAAAGAAGAAGGAAAAAGGAAAGTAGGAAAAGAAATGATGGGTTACCTCCCATCCGGTGCTATTTTTTATGCCATTCAGCCGGGCGTAGTGTGCATTAGTGATCAAAGGTGGTTGGCTCAGTGAAATCAAAAGATTCAGACGGAAGATTAGGCATATGATCAAAATAGGGCTTTAAACGTTGGTTGTTGACTTGAAATGTCGAAATAGTTTTTGGATCAAAAAGATCAACAACGCCGTATGGATATGTTTTAAGGACAATAAAGGGGTCGATCCATTTAGATTTTAATTTGCAGGAAAAAGACGTGATCTAGCATCAAAAAGCCAAAAGCATTGATTAACGTCAAAGTGTTTCCAAACAATGTATTTATCATGAAATTTCTTTGTTCGGTCTTTATAAATCCTCGCATTTTCATAGGAAAAATTTTGTAATTCTTTCAATACAATTAATTGTAATTTTCAATGGATACCGGCGTTAGATAAATCCATGTTGAGTTGTTTTATTGCCAAAAAATCCCTATGTTCTAGTTCTACCGGGAGATGGCATGCCTTCCCAAAGATCAGACGGAAGGGAGACATGCTGAGCGGAGTTTTAAAAGCGGCATGGTAGGCCCATAAAGCATCGTCCAATTTGGTGGACCAATCTTTACGGTCAAGCCTAACCGTCTTTTGTAAAATATTTTTAATTTCCCGATTAGAAACTTCAGCTTAGCCATTAGTTTGGGGGTGATAAGGTGTGTGAATTTTATGATTGACCCCATATTTAGAAAGAAGGTGATGAAATTGTGAGTGAGTGAAATGCGAGCCTCTGTCACTAATAATGGCTTTTGGAATGCCAAATCTTGAGAAAATAATTTTCTTTAGAAATTCGACAACCACACGGTGATCACTTGTGCGGGTAGGTATTGCTTCTATCCCCTTGGAAACATAGTCGACTGAGACTAGTATATATAAATATCCACCAGAGTTGATGAACGGTCCCATGAAGTCGATGCCCCAAACATCAAAAATTTCAACCTCTAAAATAGGATTAAGGGGCATTATATCCTTCCAAGTCATGTTGCCGATGCTCTGGCAACGCACACAGGACCGAACAAAGTCAAGAGCAACTTTGTGCAAGATGGGCTAATCAAATCTCGCATTAAGGATTTGAGCTGCAGTTTTCTTGCTCGAAAAATGTCCGCCACAGGCCATTGAGTGACAATGTGTCAAAATATCATGGATTTCATAATCGGGTACACATCGTTGAATGACCTGATCGGCACAAATGTGGAAAAGGTTGGGCTCCTCACAAAAATAGTATTTAATATCAGCAAAGAACTTATCCCGTTTTGGTTTTGGCCAATCAGCGGGGATTCGTTCTGTTGCTAAATAGTTTGCGACGGGTGCAAACCAAGGGAGGGTTGTAGCAACTAAAATGCTTTCATCGGAGAACTGATTGGGTGGGGTCATTATGTCATTCAGAAATGACAAAGATGAGAGAGATGGTCGGCCGCTACATTTTGCGATCCCGCCTTATCCTTGATTTCCAGGTCAAATTCTTGGAGCAGCAGAATCCAACGGATAAGGTGGGGTTTCGCATCTTTCTTTGTCAACAAATATTTAATTGCTGAGTGGTCGGTATATAAAGTGACATGTGACCCTAAAAGATAAGATCTAAATTTTTCTAAGGCAAATACAATGGCAAGAAGTTCTTTTTCAGTAACTGTGTAATTCCGTTGTGCATCATCAAGAGTTTTGCTAGCATAATAGATCACAACGGGCTTCTTGCCAATTCCTTGCCCTAGAACGGCCCCAACAACAAAATCTGAGGCATCTATCATTAATTCAAAGGGACTATTCCAATCAGGTCCCTGCAAAATTGGTTCCTCAGTAACCACTTTCTTCAACATTAAAAAACTCTCCAGACACTTATCATTAAAATCAAATGGCTAGTCTTTAGTGAGTAGCTGACTTAAGGGCTTGGAGATTTGGGAAAAAATTTGTATAAATCGACGGTAGAAACCCACATGACCCAAAAAGGATCTGATCTATTTGACAGTAGTGGGTGGTGGGAGCTTGGATATAGCATCTATTCTTGATTTATCTACCGCGATTCCTTGTTTTGAAATAACATGGCCCAAGACAATACCTTCTTGGACCATGAAATGACTTTTTTTCCTAACTGAGGACCAGATTGACTTCTATGCAAGCTATGTCGGAGTTATGTGGCTTAACTATCCTTAGCTCAAGGTGTTGATTGGCAAGATATGACTATAAGAAGTTGGGCTTAACTTGTAAAACAAATAGAATAACTTAAAAATAAATAAATGGATTAACTTATGAAATAGTACCCTCTCTCTTGCTCTCTCTGTTACTATTTTTGTACCTGATTATTGGTTCAAGTCTACTTAGTTCACTGACGTGTTCCTTGGGTTCCATACTCAAGTGTTGCTAAGCAGCCTGGTGTAGTGGCTACAATTGATCTTTCTACTGCAAGCCCAACTCTGCTGTAGGAGACAGTCCGTACTGAGCATATTGCTTGTTTAGTTTCTATTTCAATTTGATAGTCTTTTTATTTTCAGTTTTCTTGTAAGTGTACTTGTACTTCAGCATTCAGTTTACTTTCTTATTTTCTGTGGTGGATTTTATTATAATTGTCAACACTTTGTTTTTACTTAATGTATTATAAATGAATATTTGATCATTAATGTTCTATAACTATGTATTAGGTGACTGCTATCTTGCAATTATATTTTGCTTGAAATTAGCATTCGATGGTTTGGGTCACGTCGATTTGATCGATTGACAAGACTTGAGTCGTCACATATTCGATTTAGTTAAGCACGTTACCCTATTCGTAGTAAGGAACCTAATTCATTTATTGAAAAGTAATTAAATTATTTTATTTAGATGCAAATGTAATCATGTTAGATAACTCGGATGGATAGCTCAAGGCATACAAAATCTACTAAAGATGACCCGTCGTTTTTTCGTTCACTACAAGTTGAGGTAGTTGGACATGACATTCTCTATGTTGGGGTACTGTCCATATTACCTCTTATTGGACTTGGGCAATGGTCAATGTTCACTGCTAAGCAAGCGGCATCCTAGGCGAAAGTGGCTTACACAGATTCTCGAGTCCTCCGGGTGAAGTTTGATGGGGTGATTGCTACCGAAGAGAGAGAGTAGGAGTGGCTACCTTAGAGAGGCAACAACAAGTGGATGGGGAGGAGATCGCCCATATGAAAGAGGCCATGACCATGGTTGTGACAGAGGTGGCTTCCTATCGAAATGAGCTAATAGACACCCGAGAAGTGCACTAGATGCTTCACTGGTTTGCAAGGCTTCAAGATAAGGGCATGGCCAGACTGAGTTCTTCACAAGAGGATTGCTCCATTAAAATGGATGAGGCGATCTAGTAGAGTCATAAGTTAAGGGAGGTCATTGAGGGGCTGCTCGATTAGTGTTGGACTCGTAAGGAGTTGCAGGAGAAGATCTACTTTGACCTCGTGACTACTGTGAAGGATGCCCGAGCGCACTAAGACGAGGTTGAGGAGGTGGTGTCTCGCATCAAGGGGAGGATCGAGTTACTGGAGAAGAGTGATGAGGTTACTTCTACTTTCAATAAGGAACAGTCGAATGAGATTTGCTAGCTATAAAATGAAAAGTGGCAGCGATTTCACTTAGACCTTGTGATGGACTTCTTAGCCATTAATGCTTCAATGGAACAAAGCAACTTGAAGCTGGGTGAGGAAATAGGGAAACATAAGGCTAAAAAATAATCTTACAATGCATATGCTTTTAGCCATAACACTAAAAAACAAAAGGTTGAGAAAGGAACTCCATCAAGGAGACCAACTAACTCATCTAGATCCAAATTGATTTGGATACCGAAGAGAGAATTAAAATATTATTTTGTAGTTTTAAATGAAAATTTCAATGTCAATGATTGAACCTAAAAAACGAAGAATGGTTAACTCGAATTGGAAGGACCAAGGAGTAGAAGAAAGAAGAAGATGAGACGATCGGCGGGTGATCAAACCGCCATGCATCAACCATTTGGTTGGTGACTGACACCGATGCTCGAACTTCCAAGTTTCCGATGGGAGCCCCATCAACTTTGGCATAAACCTCCATATGGGTCACGCTATTGGCCTTGGCAAGTGAGGCAGACAATTTACCCTCTTGTTTATAATAGATAGCATTTAGATAGAGGGAGATAAAAATGTGTTATATGTTGTATGTCCATCATTAAGGGAGAGATATATAAGCTTTTCCTATATGTTTAGACTCTTTTAAGTAGGGGGTTTCAAATATGAATATAGCTATGTTTCCATTTTTGAGGGGGAGTATAGGATAAAATAGTTAAAATAGTTAGAAGAGAGCATGATTTTAGTTTCTAGTACCTTAGCTTCAACATTTAATGTACTTGTAAAAACATGGGCTGCACAAACTTTTCTAGTTTATACCCTTAGCATGCATTAACCAATCGTTATATTTCCTTGTTGCACCTTACACTTTGATTAATTGATTTTCACTTTCGTCGAATTTTTAAACATAAAATGACGTGTCGTCGTAAAGTTTTTGTGGTGGAAAATCGACTATCAAAACATTAATTATTTCTAAAGACATTAATTAAGTCGTGTCAATAGGAAGGCAATGGCCTATTAAAACTCTTTATCATGAAAATCCAAGGTTCACTATTTGTTTCCTAAAAAATCAAGTTAAAATTCCCTTTCAACTAATCAATCAATGGCATGATATGTTGGAATAGTATTTAGGTAGAACAAGAGGGATATGCTCATAAATATGCCACAATAAAATATTCAATAAATCAAATTTTTTCTCATGGAAATGGCGTTGAATGTAATTTTTAATGCAAGGAGAAATAGGGGATTGCTTCTCTCTCTTTGTTGCGCATGGGAAGACGAATGGCGGCTGACGAGGCTCTAGGGGAAGGCCGACCGGTGCATTGGCTTCATGATGGTGGTGGTGGCACGATCAGAGGTGGCTGGACGTGGGCGGTTGGTTGCAGAGGCCGCCGGCGAAAATGACGCTCAGAGGTGCGTGAGGAGGATGTGGAGGCCGATTGGCGGTTGTGCGGTGACCGTGGGCATGAGACGAGAAGAACGGTGATGTTGGAGGTGAGATCGACTGCTCAAAGTGGCTGCGTGAGTGGAGGGATGACCTACGTCTTTGGATTCTTCAGGGGGGTTGCAGGTGGTGGCGTGGGAAGATAAGGGATAAAAGGAAAAGGATGAGGAAGATGATGTGGGAGGGGTGGTAGGCTGAGGCGTGGAACGGTCACGCGTGGTGTGCTGGGCTGCTGCAGTGAGCGCGAGGGTTCACGTTGAGCAAGTGAAGCTTGGTGATGGCTATGCGTTCTGCGATGGAGGTGGGTGCGTTCATTCTATCACTGTGCACGCATGATCGGCGAGGTTGGGATCATGGCAGAGCATGCAAGGTCCATGGTGCACTCTTGATCTCCACAGTGCTCGCTGGTTCCACGGTGGTGATGGGGGAGATCCTCACCCTGGGGGAGAAGATAAGATGGTTACGGCCATTCCTCTTCTTAAAAAATGGTCTTGTCTATTTCCTTCCGCCGCAACTTCTCTAACCACTCGTGAAGATTGCAAGTGGTTGGAACGACAGATAAACATTGGCCGAACTTTATCAGATGTCTAACCTCGTTACCAGACGTCTTAAAAAATGTAAAATCCAGGAGCTTGTACTGGCAGTTCCCAAACGTCTTATATATGCAAATAAACATTTAATTCTTATACCTAGCCTGCATCCAACCATATAATATAAGTGAATATATCATACATTATTTAATGTAAAATCAACGCACAAAATTATATGCAGACTAAGATGAATTACCATATAACTCCTAACCAAATAGAAACCATGAATAGATAATTAAAGAGTACTTAGGCCAAATAACGGTCCACAAAAGTGGACTTATCACACTTCTTTAAAGCTCATGGTTCTGATGTTCCTATTATCTTGTTGAGCTATATATGATAATGTCTATAATGCTATGTGTGAGTTATATCTCTTGTCATATGAACTTGTTGATATGTTGAATGTTACATGAAGTTATATTCTCATATGTTGAAATATGAACATGCTATGCCTCCTTTGATTTTTTTTTAATGATGTCAAAAGGGGGAGGATAATATATGAAAGGCTGAATAGAGGTTGAATAAATATTGAGATCATAGATACATGAATATTACTAAAATCTTGTTATGACATTGTGCTATGTGCACCTTGTGTATCATCTCTTAGAATTATTTTGAGGAGAGCACTTAAACAGGGGGAGGCTTTTAACCTCTCCATTGAGTGTTTATTATCATTAAAAAGAGGGGGGGGGGATGTTGGTGCATAAGCAATTAGGCACCACTTTTGCCTTTAATGATGCTTTTGATGATAACAAACATCTCAAGTAATTGAGATTAAAATTGGATTTTATGCATAGATATTGGAAGATTGATTTTCAGGTTTAAGCTCTCTTGACGAAATCCGAAGCCAAGAAGAAGGAGAAGATCATGCTCTTTAAGTTTAGGTCTCCTTGTATTATACGAATTGAGGTGTAATTTTATATTCTTTAGAATGTAAAGAGAGCCCTAATCAGATCTCCTATTAGCATAAACATAGGAGGTTCATATGCAATTCTCACAAGAACATCACACACCACCTGAATAGGTCAAAATGTGTCTAAGTCTATAGGTGTTGTTGCATGTCCCTAACACTTAGTGAGAACTTTAGATATCGGTTTGGATAGTTAGAGGGCCTTTTGCAGGCCATCTAACGTTAGGTATCTGAGACCTAACATTAGGTAGTAAGGCTGGTGTCATTTGGAAGATCAAAGGAATAACGAACTTTACACTGAACTTTGTACCTAACGTTAAGTAGTTGACCTAACGTTAGCTAGAGGTCACCTAACGTTAGGTAGGCTATTTTGGGCCAAATTGAGTGACTCCAGGAGATAGCGAACTTTGTACCTAACTGAGTACCTAACATTAGATAGTTCACATAACGTTAGGTCACTTTTACCTAACGTTAAATACAACACTTTCGGAGCATATTTGTTAGTTGTTAGCAAATCCAATTCGGAAACCTTTTAGCTGTTAAAGAAGGGCCTTGTGCATACCTAAACAAGTTAATTCACCCCTCTATTTATATGAGACGGTTTCCCACTCTTTGGGAACATATAAAAGATAATGAACACCCCAAAACACAATTTAAAGTGCATTGTAGTCCAGATTCAGCTAAAGCCTACACTTGGTGTTCATCTGTGGTGATATAAGCTCTTGTCCTTGAAGATCACATTCCCTGGAGATCAACCACCTCAAATCCCAGCAGCATCACCATCATACATTCACTAAGGGAGTTCACTTTAGTCTCCTAAATAGCTAATTCATATAATTGATTGCATATCTTATTAGGGCTATCCATAAAAGCTAAATTGTATTTTAATTCTATTTTATTCCTTAATCTGCTTGTAATATGAGGGCCCGGATTGTGGGTTCCTTTCCTATTGAGAAAGAGGGGTTTGCACTTGATTGGAATATCAAGAGGGATTGAAAAAAGGTTTAGTATCCATTACTCTTGATTGAGATATAAAGAGGATTTGTAAAAGGGTTTAGTACCCCATAAGTACCGATTAGTATTCCGAGTTGGACTCGGGTCACAATCCTAGATTGGGAGATCTAGGTAGAGGTTTTTTCCCAGGGTTGGGTTTCCACTGCAAATCCTTGTGTTCATTTGTGGTTTCCTTGAGTTTATCTTAAATCTGCATTATTTGCAATTAGCGATTTGTTTACCGCCTTTAGCACTAATCACCCCCACTTTAGTGCACTTTCAATGTCTATTCAATCCATTATTGCAGGAGGTCACTTGTCTAAGAGGACCTCCTTTCGTGGTCTGTGAAGGATCTCTTTCAAATTCACAGCAAGTAGGTTCAGTAGGAACCAATCAGGGATTGTTTGACTATCGAGCTACTGTAACAACCCGATTCTCGAGTCCCTACGAGACACGAGAGCCGGACCGACTCGACTAAACCCATGACCTGGTCGTCCAACAAGGAAGTAACCAATAGAGCAGTAAAATAAACCACATTCAACATAAATATAACTAACAGTAAGAAAATACAGCAGTAAGGAAAGAAACTACTACAGTATGTACCACCACAACAGTAGAACAACATTCATAACATAATATGAACAACAGGTAAAGAAAAGTACAGCGGAAACAAGAACTACTCACTATAGTGGAACCAAAAAGAGGTACAAGAGAACAGTGGTAACTCTACTAGACCCTACTTAGCCCAGCGTCCTCTGCAGCCGCTGACCCTGGCTGCTCAACACCTGGTCCTGAAAAGTAACGAGTGTAACACGTCAGCAAAACGCTGAGTAGAGTGGCAGCTAAATTAAAGCAACAGTAAAGTGTACAGTAGCTGTTTTAATTTTCTTTCTTCCTTTATTTACGTCTTTCTATTGTTTCACAATTTATCTATTTCTCAGATCCTTCACCTGATCTCGAATGTTCCTCGTGGGAACGATCTTGATTGCAGTCTTTTCCGAACAGTAGAAGTAGCACGTGGTGTTCTCCTGGCCGGGAGAGTCCCCCGTGGTGATCCTACTCTCAGTCAACCACCCCAAGGTCACTGACAGACGTAACGGTGACTACGGCACGCGCGGTAAACGCACGGGTAGTTAACCCGCACTGGCACGCGGTTAGTCGTTTCCGTTAACGGGTGCGCCCAAAGCGCAGCACGGAACCAGTACAGGGCAGAGCCCTCTCAGTAACAGGGGTCCAACCCCTCCACAGTAACCAAACAGGGGCCTTGCACCTCCACAGTCCGCGCACCCTCGCCTGACTACCTTAGTTTGCCCCAGTGGGCCTAACAAGTCGGTGTAGGAGGCTAGCAGAATCCTGGAGCCCGTGGGGTAGCTAGTACCTCCCTACACTAGTAGCTCTCCTCAGTACTACGTACACGAGGGTCAGCAAGTCGATACAGAGTGGCCAGTCCTAACCCCGGGTCCCTGGGGCGGCTGGCTCCGCTCTGCACAAAACAGGGGGACAGTCGCTCTCCTTGGTACTCCGTACTTAAGGGCCAGCTCACTTCCCCAATTCTATTCCATTCACTTTCCAAGAGTTCTACTCCTAATTCCCCGTAGGGTTCCAGCTCTTTTAACTCAGAACATCCAGGTTTCAGTTTCAATTTCACGTTCTTACAATCCATATTCTCAATCACGTTTATTTATTCATAACAGGCAGCTGTTAATTCAATTCACAAGCAGCTATTATTTCCTTTCCACATTTTTCAAGACTGCAGTATTCATACATTCCACTAGTTTTCCCGTCCTAGGATTCATGCCATATCATAGGATCTATCATACAATCTAGTTTTCCAGCCCTAGGATTCATGCAACACCCTAGGATCTACCATTCAACCTATTTCTCATTCCTAGGATTCATGCAATGCCCTAGGTTCTATTTATGGTTTCATAATTTAACAGATTATACTTAAAGCCACTCTACCGGTTACAACAGGTGAACTGGGGGCGTGGTCGGGAATCCCGTGTGCCTCCGCAACCCCCGAGACTGCAACGGAACGGGGTCCTATCACAAGGATCAAACGCAAGGAATTTATCAAAACAGTATACAGCTACTGTAGATGGGTAGAGGATGTAATTCCGAAAAGAACGCAACTCGAAACACGGAAAACGGAACCCGAACGGGCCCTAAACGGGTCGAAAACGACGAAATAGTGCAAAATCAGACGTCTGGAACTTATTTCAGACGTCTTAAAAAGTGGATCAGGGGTTACCTTGCTCTGCGTGGTCTCTCAGACATCCAGAAGCCTGCGGAGGTGTCTGGCCTAGTTCCCAGACGTCCGATGGTCACTCCGGACGTCTGTGAGTCTCTCCAGTTGTCAGTCACTCCAGCCAAACGTCTGATTCACGTTGGATGCGAATCTCAGAACCTGCGCGTACCCATCTCTCTCTCTTAGTACGGTCAGTCGAAGAAAAGGAAGGAGACGGAAATAACTCACCTTTCAGACGTCGGGACAGTTTTCCAGACGTCGTGCCCGTCGTCTGGCTATCAGCACAAACGTCTGATTCTGGAAAAGTTTCCAGAACCAGGGCGCAACTTGCCCTCCGCTCACGATGCACGGCTGCGCTGCAAGTGCTCCTCATGCTGCTCGAGCTGCAGCAAGCCTCCCGCGCCACCCCGCGCCCGCTACGCCCCCCGCCGGCCGGCCCTAGCAGCCCCGGCGAGCTCGAGCCCTCACGACCGACGCCTCCTCCCCCGCGCAGCACCTCCTCCCGCACCCGCCGCGGCTGTCGCCGCCACCGCTCACTCACGCTCGCTCTCGCACACTGACTGGAAGGAGAAGAGGAAGGGGGCGGAGGTGACGGGAGTGAGGGGGAGGGCGTGGCTTTTAAGGCCGCGCGAGGAGGAGAGAGAGAGCGCGACATAGGGCGCAGGAGGGAGAGGGAAAAAGAGAGAAAGGGAATTTTCGCAAGTCTGCGCGCTCAGGTGCGCACACGAATCGGGCGTGCCAACAATAATCGATTCCCAGACGTCTGGAGGTGGTTCCAGACGTCTGGTCAGACTTCTGGGCCACTTCCCAGACGTCTTAAAAGATGTCAGAAGCGCGCGTTCGTTACAGCTACCATCTGAGAAGTGAGATGCCCCTAGCTTGGATTCTTCCAAGGGAAGGAGCCCTTCTGGCACCGAGACCCTGCTTGAGCATTTGCCCCCCACTTGAACATCTACCTAAGGTCTACATTGGCCAAGCCACCTCTTCAGACTCCTGTAGTTTTGCTTGCTTTGCTTTTTGTTCCGATCTCTTTTCCTTTTGTTTTCGTATTTGGTAGTTCGCTCCATCTTATTGTCAAGGCGACTATCCCTGTTTAGTTGTTCCTCTTTGTCTACTAACCTCGGACCCCAGGCTTGTAAACCTCAGCTACGCGATTACAAAAAATGATTAACCTTCTGGAGAGCATGTTAATTAGGGTTAATTTATCATTTTGTAATATAGTCTCGCAATTCATATGGATGTCATTTATTTATATACAATTTTTATTGATTTTGTTCTAGTTTGTTCATTGGAAGGTAGTTATTGATATACATCACTCTATTATCAAAAAATCATCTTTTATTTTAAAAATATTAAATTTATTTACAATTGAATGAATAATGGATGAAAGAACCAAAGAATAAACTAATCTAAGTCAATTATGTACAACAATGAAAGAATCAAAATTAATGGCAATACCTTAAAGATATATAAAGGTATAAACTAATCTAGGTATAAAGGCATAAAGAACTAATCTAAACTGATCAAAGTTAATTATATACACTATTATCTAAATAATGCCTTAATATAGGCACAAAGAATATATATACAACTAAATTACTTACTATACTGACATATATATACTATACACGCTAACATATATAAAAGACACTAAATAGTCTTAAAAATAATTATATAAAAAATAAGGCAAATATATATCTTTATATATAATATATATACTCTATATAAATAGAGTATATGCATGTATACTATAATAATCATATGTATATATATTGACTAACACTAACTATATTAACTCTAACACACACATGTACACACACTTCGTAACAGTTACCTATACTTAACAACACACACTAACACTTAGCTAAACTAGTCCTTAACTTAGACAAAAATTTCGAATTAGCGGGCCTAGCTGTTTGCAAATTCAACTAAGTCAGGGCTTAGCTTTTATTTAATTTCCTTTTGTATAGTTCTTGGACCAAGGCAACCCACATGCATGGCTCAACCAGCCTACAACCACACGGAACCTCTCTCTCTTTCTCTAAATGCTCATGGGTCATGAATGGTGGGTAGAGTCCGACCCCACACAGGATAGCAAGACAACGCATGTGTTTCCTTATATGCCACAGCAAGCAGTCATACGTTCACGATGTGGCACCTTTATTAGTGCCTAATTCTCAACGTCGAACATGAATTCAAGCCACATTTAGATGTTAATCAAAGTACTAAATAATTCATTAATTTACAATTAAATTATATGTACATGTAGCCTATACATATGGCTTCTTATTGGTATAGTTATTTTAACTTAATTAAATATATAAATAAATCTAAAAATTCATTAAAATTATAGATAATTACACATTGATTTCAACCTTAATTCCTTAATTAAAGTACAAATTAACAAATTGATAATGCAATTGACTTATAAATTACTTGATTTACCTTATTACCTAATTATTACAGATTTTTACTTTTTTTTTATTCATTTGTTTCTAATTATACACATTTAATTTACACAGCTATACATATATATAGATATATACAGTATAAATACTGTTTATAGAATAAATATGTTATAAATATACTGAAAATACTTTAAACTATAATATACAACTATACAACATAATTTATTCCATTACTTTATTAATTTCTTAATTTCAGTTATATTAACTCAATATATAACTAATTAACTTATAAACATAAATATGTACAATATATAGGTAAATAAATAAATATAAGGGTATATTATTGTACATAATAATTACTTTAAGTTATATCTATAGTTATAATTATGGTTATAAGTATATACCTATCTATTTATAAATACATATGGATTATGTACATATAATATAAATAAATATATACATAATTATATTATTATAATACAAACTATGTACTTTATTATAAATATCCACTTAAGTAAATAAAATAGATATATAAGTTATTTACATATTTTATTTACATATAAATCACTTTATACACTTAATTCAATATTATATACAAGTATAAATACTATGTACATGGGTATTTTTATGGAATTTTTGAAGTTTTTTAGATTTTGATTTTTTTTTGTGTTTTATAAAGATAAGGAAGAGAAGGGAAACTGGAGAAGAGAAAAAGAACTCTTTTTTGTGTTTTTACTTTAGTTTCTTTTATTTCAAACTATAGAAGACTTAGACTTTTACTGGTATGTTTTATATACAAACACACTTAAATCCTAAATCCAACTCAACACACACCTAAAACACATCCTAATCTCACTCAAAACACCTTTCTTTTGTTTATTTACAATTATTTTTTATTTTTTACACTGTTTACAATTTTTGTAAAATAAGGCTCAATGGATATAAGACATGAGCTCAAGCCATAGCTAAGTTGCTGACAGAAGAGTAAAACCAGATTTTACAAGCTATTCAAGTCAAATTTAAGCAAAATAATTATGCATGAATGCTTCTTATAAGTAATCCTCACATAAAGCTATTTGAAAAAATCACAAACAATGTCAGGAATCTTCAATCATCCTCAGGTCAAACAGTATCCGTCTCTATTATTTCTTTAGCCCACACTTATTGACAATGCATCTTCAGACCAATCTAAAGTTTAACAAATGCATTATGAGATCCTTCTAATTATTAGAGATAGAGAATAATGCGACCACTCTTACATGAAAACTCATTACAACTCAAGGTCACTCAATACTCACTTAAAAGCCAAGATTAAAAATCGAATCCAAAATTTCGTTCAGAATGTATCTAGTGCTAATTTTTTAAAAACTTATCAGTCTTGCCTTCTCAAACTCAAAAACTTCGTAAAACTATTCATCCAGGTTACCTAATTATAAGAAATCCTTTTACAATCTCATCTAAACATCGGAAGCTTGTTTGTAGCATCAAATCTCCAAAGCATTTTGAAATCTCAATTTTAAGACCACAATTCTCAGATCAAGTTCAAGGCATTTAAATCCTAGTTATGGGTGTCACAAACATTCATAAAAGAATTTAACACTTGTCAAGACTCAATCAAAGTTCATCAAAGCTTAAAACCCTAATTTGATCAATATCCTTTCGCTATAGGTAGCGATAAAGTATAAACCAAATCTGGTATTGAAATCACTCTCAAAATAATTTGCATTTTGATCTCTCAAACACTTCTAAACTCCTCATTTGCGAGTTTAAACATCTTTAAAAGGATCGCACTGTTGCCCAGGTGGGAGGGTATTGGCAGCTAAGATAGTTTCATGAGGGAACACATCGGGGGGGGGGGGGGGGGGGGGTAAACATGTCGTTCGTCATAAGACGAGATAGGTGATCGGCCACTTCATTTTGTGACCCCGCCTTATCCTTGATTTCCAGGTTCAATTCCTGGAGCAGCAGGATCCAATGAATAAGATAGGGTTTTGAATCTTTTTTGTTCAACAAATACTTAAGTGCTAAATCGTCGGTGTACATAGTGACATGTGACCCCAATAAATAAGAGCGAAATTTTTCTAGGGCGAAGACAATGGCAAGAAGTTCCTTTTCGGTAATTGTCTAATGGGCTAGATCAAGGGGTTTAAATATGTGTTCGTTGTAGTAAATCCTAAAAAATAGCTCATCTAACAAATAAGATTTATTACTCAAATTTAAAGTTCGAGGTCGAACACAGGGAATAAATATGGAATTCACACGGTAACCTCAATAAATAATATAAATGAGCACAATCAAATGCTCAAAAATTTAATATTCAATTTATAGCATGAGTATCTCCAGAGATAAAAAGAACTCTAGACAAAATAATCATGATTTGAATCACAAATTATTAGTCTAGCACATATATAGCAATTATTCAATGGAATCAAATGAATGAACAGTAAATCAGACATCTGATTTTACAATTAGATGACTTAAAATGCATTGCTACAATGTTCTTCAAGGCATTGTTCTTCTTCTTTCCTTCTGCCTTCCTCTTCTCTTAGTCTGTTCTTCTTCTTTGATTGGCTTCTTTTCTCTTTTCCTCTCTCTGCTTCGCTTCTTCTTCTGCTATCTTATTTACGGGCCCTCTTCTCTTTCTCTGCCCTTCACAAATGAACCTCCTCTTCTTTTTTTTGCCTTGCCTCTTCTTCTCTTTACAAGAGAGGTATCGACCTCGAATTTGGCTAAGTGTTAAGAGGTTCGAAGGGCAAAACCCACCCTTCCCCTGCACCCTCTCTCTTTCTCTCTTCCTCTTCTCTTTCTCATGGATAACTGGGTACTCGGGTAATTGGGCATGAGCACACCCGGGACCAAAGCTACCAAGGGTGTGTGGTAGACGAGGAGTGAATAGGTTAGGCAGATGGGGTCGGGTGTGTGGGTGAGTGGGGACCTCACCCCCAGTGTCTGAGGCAACGAGCCTTAGGCACGAATTCACTTTATTCGTTCGCACCGCTTTGAGAACCCTTGATGTGGGACTAAAACTCGCGTTCTTCTTCGTTGCACACAGCAGGAGTCCTTCTGTTATTCTCCTCTCATGAAGTTGTGGCCGCGATTCTTTCAAATTGTGGTCAATGTCCCAAATTAGTCATCTGGGCAACTGCAAGGGATGGTTCTGCATCATCTGAGGGTAGCACCTGGAGCAATGCCTTCAAGATGAGCTCCAAAGCTTGTTAATGGCAGCCGGAGGAGGAACCCTGTAATCACATTTGAAGCACTTATGATGGTTGCCGGGCCACGGCGAATGCAGCCATGGTGGTCAGACAGTGATGGAATTGGGTGGAGAATGGTATGGTGTTCGGTGGGATGAACGGTCGAGCAATTGGCCCAATAGGTTTAGGGCCTTTACTCGTGGGTGCATGGCGAAGGTGAGGGACTTATCGACGAGGGATTTAGAGTTTTGTAGTGAGTAGAAACCCTCACCGGAGTGGTCGCTGGAGGTGGAAGAGATGACGATGAACGTGCTGAGTCAGGGTTGTTTTTTGGCTTTTGGGTAACAAGAACTAACCTAAGAACTAAGGGAACTAACCTAGTTCTAATCTAATGGACGAAAGGGGGGAGTGGCACCAGCGTTGGCAGGCTGGTGCCGTGGAAGAAGGGATCTCAGGTGGAGGAGCGGCGAGGAAGAGAGGGGAGGACGACCCTAGCTTTGGCACACCAGGCGCGGATGAAGGAGAGGAGGATGAATCTGTCATCTATTGTCCATGATGGCGGACAAGGAAGTGGGTCGAAGAGGCTCATTGGAGCTTGCAGAGAATCTTGGTCGGCGAGAGGGGAAGAAGGTGTAGAACTGGCTAAGAATAAGCTGAGGCAGATCGGTGTGCATCATGGGTCTTTACATAAGCCATAAAGGGTGGTTTAAAGCTTAGAAACCAAGTTTTCAAGCTTGGTAACTTCAAGCAAGAAGGAAACCCAAATCTCTCATGCGTTCGCATGAGAGATTGGGAAGGAATTGGAGACTCAGACATGGCTTAAAAGGAAGGGGATTATGTGACGAATCTCCCTTTCAAATTTAAGAGGGATTCGTTAAGTAAACTCAGAGTTCTTGCCAAAAGAAGCTTGTCAGAGAAGGACTTATCCACGAAAATGGTGGAAGGACCTATTTGTAAAGATTGACGACAAAGATAGGGGGCTTTTGCAAGGATTTCAAAAGTTAGGGGCATGTGTGTGAGAGAAAAGAGTCAAACAAGATCAAAATGCAAACTTGATCAAGATGATCTCAGATTGGAACCAAATTTTGGTAAAAACCTAATTTCAACCCAAGGAATCTGATGGTAAAGTAGGATTTAGGTTTTGACAAAGTTTGACTGGGTAAATTGCATATTTACCATAATTAGGGCAACTGTCCGTCTAAGACTTTATTTTAGGTCAAAGCGAGTTATAAAGGTCACTTCAAAGATGCCAAACCCTAGGGGATATTTTTATATGATTTGTAGAGGTTTTAGGTGAATTTTATCATGACCAGAACCTTAGTGAATTAAGCGGATTTATTTTTAGGATTTCAGATGTCATTTAATTCTTGAAACGTGCGAAAACCCATTTTTGTCTGCACGGACCCTCTTATTGGGCATTTATGACCGTTTGACCTTTAATTAAACCCTCAGAAATCCCGTGATTGTTAAGTAATTAAGATATTCTATTAAAACTGCAGATTTAGCCCTATTTTTAGTGTATTTCTCTCAGAATGATTATGCAATGAATTAGAATCCTCTGGTGGTTATGTAAGAGCATTTATTCATTGATTATGACTAATTAAAGCTAAATATGGATAGTGATGACGTTATCATCATAAACTATGTAATTCTGTTGTGCATCATCAAGAGTTTTACTAGCATAATAGATCACAATGGGCTTCTTGTCAATCTTTTGCCCTAGAACGGCCCCCACAGCAAAATCAGAGGCATCCGTCATTATTTCAAAAGGATTATTCCAAGCAAGTCCCTATAAAATTGGATCCTCTGTAACCTCTTTCTTCAACCTCAGAAAGCTCTCCAGGCATTTGGTATTGAAATCGAATGGCTGGTCTTTAGTAAGTAGTTGACTTAAGGGTTTGGAGATTTGGGAAAAATTTTGTATGAATCTGTGGTAGAAACTCACATCTCCCAGAAAAGATCGGATCTATTTCACAGTAGTGGGAGGTGGGAGCTTAGATATATCATCTATTTTTGCTTTATCTACCGCAATTCCTTGTTTTGATATAACATGCCCCAGGACAATACCTTCCTGGACCATGAAATGACTTTTTTTCCAGCTGAGGACCAGATTGACTTCTATGCAGTTTTGGAGAGTTCTTTCAAGGTTCTTAAGACAATAGTCAAAAGAATCTCCAAAAACAGAGAAGTCATCCACAAAGACTTCTAAACATTCACCTACCAGGTCCGAAAATATTGCAAGTATACACCTTTGAAAAGTTGCAAGTGCATTGCAAAGACCAAAGGGCATTCTTCAAAAAGCAAAGGTTTCGAAGGAGCAGGTGAAGGTTGTTTTGTCTTGGTCCTCAGGATGAACTGCTACCTTGTTATAGCTGGAATAACCGTCCAGAAAATAGTAAAAATCTTGTCTGGCTAACCACTCCAAGATTTGATCAAAAAGGGGAGCGGAAAATGGTCCTTCCTGGCGGCAGTGTTTAATTTTCTGTAATCAATGCACACACACTAAGAAGAGGCAGTTCAAGTTGCTATATTCTCCCCATTTTCATTGGTGACAACTGTTAGTCCAGCCTTTTTGGACACTACTTGAGTTGGACTAACCCAAGAGCTATCAGAAATGGGGTAGATGATATTTGCATCAAGCCACTTAATAATCTTCTTTTTTACCACCTCTTCCATATTAGGGTTCAAGCGTCTTTGTGGTTGGTGGGAGGGGCGAGAATCATCCTCGAGATATATATGACGCGTACAGTAGGACAGGTGAGTACCTTTAAGATTAGAAAGGGTCCAGCCAATAGCTTTTCGATTTTTACTCAAAACTTGGAGAAGTTTTTTCCTCCTGTGCCCCAGTAAGTCCAGAGTTTATAATCTGGGGCAGGGTTTGATTTGGACCCAGGAAAACATACTTAAGGGAGTTGGGCAAGAATTTTAATTCCAATTGTGGGCCCAGCTTCGAAAGAATTTCTGCTTTTTGTGTTAGTGGTGAAGTGAGAGTGAAGGGGTCAGCTGGAGTGTTAGCTAAAGAATGTCTGGTTAGGGTGGGAGAGTGGGATGACGTGGATTGTTCAGGAACCGTGTTAATGGCAAAACAGGAACCCAAGTGTGAACTCTATAAAGTTTCCTCCACTAAATTTTCTATTTCTGAATCCAAGTCATCAAAGAAATCAGGTTCTTGGAATCCCCTAGAAGCTTGGAAAATGTCTGCGGTTATAGATTCACCGCCGCACATAATTTTCATCTTTCCAAAGTCATAATCAATATTGGCACGGGAGGTGGCTAAAAATGGTCTTCCAAGAATTATCGGGGCAAATTTTAAAGCTTCTAGTACTTCAATGTCCAAGACTAGGAAATCTACAACAAATATATAGTTCGAGACCTAGATAATTACATCCTCGATAATACCCCTTGGTTTGATTGTAGATCAGTTTGCTAATTGAAGGGTTACCTCAACAGGTTTTAGTTCTTCGATATCAAATTCATCAAAGACAACTGTGGGGATGAGATTAATAGAGGCACCAAGATCTAATAAGGCATTATCAAAAGAGGTGTCATTGATGACCACTTGAATTAGGGGGACGCCTGGATCTTTTCTTTTAAGAGGCAGTCGGCTCTGCACAACCGAGCTGTCTTTGGAAGGATCACCTTTCCTAAATTTCTGGGTTGCCTTTTTGGGGTACACAAATCCTTAAGAAATTTTACATAGGCAGGAATGTATTTTATGCATCTAAGAGAGGGATATTAATTTCAACTTAACCAAATAAAACCATTAATTCCTTATCAATGGGCTCGGATTTCTTCTTTTTCTTATTTTGTGAAGAATGGAGGGCTTGTGGAAAGGGTACAGGGTTTACCTGTTTTACATTATTAGGTTCCTGAACAAGGTTAGAGGAAGAGGGAGAAGAGTTGATCTGTTTTTCATTAAAACAAGTTTCTTTAACAGCCAGGGGATCTTAAGTGGTTTTTCCGTTCCTCAAAATAACTTCATCTGCAGTCAAGTTGTTTCTAGGATAAGGACGGGAAGCTTGACTGTTATTGAAACCTGGGGGATGCTGAGGTGCTAGGTGAATGGGCTGACTAGGATATCTACCTTGGAACTGATTCCGTTGATTATTCGGGTTGGGGATGGGTTGGGAAGGTAAATTCCTAGTAGGTTGATGGTCAGGAGTAACATTAACTTGGTGTTGTAAGTTAGTTAGCATGCGGGTTACTTTCGTCATTTGATTCTGCATACATTGCAAAGTCTTCATGACCTGGGTATTAATATCTTCCTGGGATGGTCTAGGTTGATATGCGGGCTACCCATAATTCCCAAATTGATTTTGTTTGGGAAATGGAATCGGGTTTGGGGCTTTCTAGGAGTGATTCAGGTTGGTCCTCCAATTTTGATTGTAAGTGTTGGAGGGGTTTCTAAATTGCTCCTGGAGAGCATAAATATTTTCCGTGATGGGATCAAGAATATTCTAATTCAGATAATCAAAATTCCCAGTTAAGTCTTGTGTAAAATCAGCAGAAAACTGCTGATCAGTAGGGTGGCATCAATGTTGTGTAGATTTTCTCTTCTGAGAAGTTGTGGAGTGTTAGTGTGTGGAGATTTAAAGTGTGGAGAATTAAGGTGTGGAGCTTGTTTGTGAGTGAGCTTTACTTCCTTTTTTTTTGGTGAATTTGTATTTGGTCCAGTCATTGAGCTATCATATACAGATCATCTTGAGTGACTGGAATAGAGGTGGATTGCGAGTAAATTTCATTGACTTCGAGTCTTGGGTTTTGGGTTCTGTCGAAAGTGTCCATTGAAGTCATATTGAGTTTTCACTCATTTCTTCAAAGAGGAGGTAGCACTTTCGGCATCTTTATTAAGGAAATTGCCCCCACATGAGGCATCCACAAATCTCTTTAATTAATCTTCTAATCCATGATAAAAGATCTGCACTAACTACCATTGTGGAATTTCATGGTGGGGACAACTTCTTAGAAGTTCTTAGAATCTTTCCCAAGATTCATGGAGGAGTTCACCATTTTTTTGTTGAAAGGTCGTTATGGATCTTCTTAAAGCGTTAGTTCGACCAATCGAAAAATTTTTTTTAAGAAATGTGCTCTTTAACTGGGGCCAGGTGATGATAGAGCACCCAACCGTTCTAAACCAGTATGAAGCTTTATCTTTCAATGTGAGAGGAAAAAGTCTCATTAACCACACATCTTCCTGCACATTGCGGGAACAGGTGGTTTGAGCGAGGACAGTTAATTCCTCGAGTTGACAAAAAGGGTCCTTTCTTGGAAGACCATGGAAATGCTTGATTAGGTTCAGAATAGTGGGTTTGATCTCAAAATCCCCTTGTGGTATGACCACCCCAGGTCTTTCCTCATAGTTGGAAGGATCATAAAAATCCTTAAGATGAATGACAGGCTGCTGACGAGGTGGTAGTGTTTTGCCCTTGGTTGGCTAGGTTCGTCACAGTCCTAGCCAAATTTTCTTGGTATTATTATAGTCAAACCAGATGGTCGACCATAAAGGCAAAGGGGTTTGTATTTTGAGTTTAGATTTGAGGGCCACCTGGCCCTATAGGATTTTCTAGTTACACCAGATGAGGGAGGTTAGGAAAGGAGAAGTCAGCTTGTGGGTCGGCTAAGGGGTTAGAAGCGAAAGCAGAATTTTTTTGCTAGTTTCTTGAGTTTTCCATATTGTTAGAAGAGGAAGAAGAAGAAAACAATGATTTTTTGGTGAGGGGGGCAAAATCAGATGGTCCCTCAATATGTGAGTTCTGGGACCTTTGCCCGTGCATGCACTTTTTTTGGAAGAATTGGAGGGGAGGAGAGGAGAGAGAGATGAGAGAAAGCATGCAATTCAAACAATAAATTTCTAGACTTAATTTAAATGTGACTCCCTAAAAATCAACCTAAAACTTAATATACCTAGAAAATAAGAAATCAATAGAGAATACCTGTTCTATCAACAAATTCGGCCAAGTTGCTTAAAGGGAGGTCTGGGCCCAAGCATTTCCCAGGAAAGTCCCCAGGGGCTTGTGCAAACCCGAGCCTGGTCGTTTGACACAGCCCCTCAGCCTGACACCAGATATAGATGACAAAATTGGCATTAACTAGAGAAAACTTAAAACCTATATAGCAAGACTAAGTTGATGAAACCTCAGGGATCAAATTGCTACAGATTTTAGTTAGGTCTAGGATAATATACTGCACACGTAATGTGGAAGGCATTGATTAGGATATTTCCCTATTATTCCATTTTTTTTTTTGGGGTGTGCAGGGATGGGAAAGCGGTTCCAATATCAAACAAGTTGTCACACAATTTTTGTTTGTTTTGTCTGTTTTGGGATTTAAATTAACTTAATGTGTTTTAGGGTTTCCTTTGTAAATTTTCAAACAAGTTTGAGACTTACAGACAAAAGAAAATCAAGTTGTATTGGTGAAGATAAGTTTCCTTTAATTTGTTGGTCTCTAGAAATGAAAAGAAACCATAATCAATTAAATCCTAGGTAGAAATTTAACTACCAATGAGTTTGTTTTAGGCTTTTCAATTTAAGTAGTGATCCAAACAATGCAAAAAAATATCACTACTGTATGGCAAGTCAAACAAGGATTCTAAAAAATATTTTATTAAAATTTTATGAATTTGTTTGATATTTTTAAAGATTTTTTCTTTGCACTGGTGTGAAAGTCTAAAAATGATACCTGTGGGTATTTTGAACTTTTTAGTACTACCATTGGCCTCCAAAATTTTTTGTGATTTTATATGATGTGTAGAATTTCACATTGATTCTAGAAAGCTCAATTTCACAAAAATTGTATGAGTATAAAAATTCTGAAAATTTGCGAACAGTAGCAAAACATGAAGATTAAAGGATGTGACCCCCTGCAGTTCACGAATTTTTAAAAATTCAATACAAATCCAATTATTCTGAAATTTGGAACAGATGTTCCCAACTTGGTTTGAAATCACTGGGTGAAATTTTAAGATTTTAGGATGCCTGTGGTGTTAGAAATTGATTTTTGAAGTCCGAATAGAAGTTTGGACCTGAAAATCAGAATACCAACACTTGAAATGGAATAATGTTTAGCAGTGCAAACAAGCAACAAATGGGTTTTAATTTTACCACTCCACTTAATTAAGTATTTAAAGATCCTGAAAGCCAAGTTTAATATTTTTTTGGTAGTTTTAATGGATTATGTGACTAGAAAAGAGAACCAACCTGAATTATGTGGGAAGAAAAGGAACTTTGAGCTCTCAGTTCCAAATTCTCGCTTTCTTCCTGTAGGTCTTGCACACATGAGAGAGAAAAGAGACAAGGGGATGAGATCCACTTATCAAGCAAGAGAAGCAATAAATGCAAAGCCGTGCCTCCCCAGCAATGACGTCGAAAAGTGATCGGGATTTTACATGGTTTGTAAAATTAGGTTTTTATAAGTCGTTGCAATGCGTAAAATCGTTTCACTTTTGAATTTGTAATCCTAGACAGTGGGGTATATAGGGTCGTCCAAGGAGGCAATTTGTTTGCAAAACATGTCTCTTGCTTGAAATGAGTAAATCAACTTTCTTTTTTTGATTTTTAACTATGTCATTTTTTAGGGTTTTGAAATAGCGGGGGCAATTACGAAATTGAAGCGAGAAGGCAGCTACACCTAAGTTGTTGGAACTAAAACCTAAGTGACAAGCAAGTTCTCTTTTTAAGCTCACTCTAGGTATGTGAAGACTTAGAGTAATTAGAGAGAGAGTAGGTGCACACTAGGTAAAAGTAACAAGATGCAACTAGAAATGCAACAAAAATTAGAGAAGGCAAAATTTTACTCAGGAAGATATTGTTTTACAAGTAGAGGAATGCTTCTACTAAATAAAAAGAACAAAATAAAAACTCAATATCCTCCTGATGATAATGATGAAGATGGAAGGGTCTGTGCTTCAATTGCGGCTACTCCTGTAGTTGAAAAGGATTCCTCCTTCTCCTTCTCCTTGAATTGCTCCTTCAAGGTAAGTACTCCTCCTGGCAAGCCCAAAGGGGGGGCGCACTTAATCTCCTCCAAGGTGGATGGAATTCCACCTTCAAAGGCTCCTCCAAAGGTGGCATGGACCACCATTAATATCTCCTCCAAGGGTGGTTGTGTACCACCCTTAAATTCTCCTCCTAGGGTAGGCGTGTACCCTTGGTCTCCTTCCAATGCCTGGCATCTTCCCTTGGCTAGCGTGGGCTCAAGAGTGAAGAGAAGAAGGGAAGGCACCAAGGGGACAGAGTATCCCCTTAATCTTCTTCTTCTTCTTCTCCTGGCCATCTATGTAGGTGGAAGTATAGGTAGAAAATATGTAGCCAAGGTTGGATGTTAATGGTGGTGGGTATGGTTATATATAGGAGTGGTAGGGGGTAAGGGTTGTTAACTAGGGTTAGAGGAAAGGTGGTGTGATGGAAGGCTAGTATGTGGAAGTTGGTTGATGGATGGTGGATGAAGGTTAGCGTAGAGGTAGAGAGGTGTATGAGGTGGTGGTTATGGTGGGTGGAGAGTTGGCGCCAACTCTATGTAGGGTAGGGTTAAGGGGTAGGTTAGTGTGTTGTAGGGCTACGATTAGATCCTAGGGTGGTAGTTAGGAGATGGATGGCTAGGGTTAGTTGGCATTAACTTAAGGGATATGTGGAGGTGTGGTTTGGCGTTTTAGCACCAACTATAGGAGGGTTTAGGTGGGTTAGGTGGCATGGGTTTTAGGAAGGGTTAGGATGGCTCCATTTGGTGGTGGCTATGGGATTAAGGGTAGATATAGGTGGCGCCGAAATGAGGGGGTGTGGGTGGTGTATCTTAGCGCCAACTAGGGTGTGGTTTAGGGTAGTTAAGGGGGTTAAGGTTGGCGCCAAGTGTAGGTTTCTAGAAGGGGTTAGGTGGGTGGTAGGGATGGCTTTAGGTGGTGATGTGTAGAGCTATGATCTAAGTATAAGTTGGTGCCAAAAGGAAGGGGTGCATGTGGTGTTTTTGGCTCCAACTTGAACGGGTGTGAGTGGTGGTGGTTGGTGTGGGTTGGCGCCAAGTGTAGGTTGGGTTAGGGTTTGGTTAAGGTTAAGGGTTGAAAGTGGACGGCCATTGGAGTTTTAGGTGGAGTTAAGAGCTTAGCTAGTAGAGTAGAGGTGGAAGAGCTAGGGTTTCATGAAGGAGAAGGTGGAGAAAAATACTCTGGAGCTGGTAGCAGCTATTCTGGTGCTAGGTTTGCTGAGGCAACTTCAAGGGGAGCTCAACTACGGAGTTAAGCTACTTGGTTCTTATGCTAGTAGCTAAGCTTGGATAGTTGAGCTCAGTTGAGCTGGCCTCAACCTAACTGGAGCTAGGTTAAGTTGGAACTACCTCTGATGAAAACTCTAGAGCTAGCTAAGCTACTAGTTGACAAGTAGTAGCTTAGCTAGCTCAGAGTTTAGTTACTATGAGATGGTTGGAGCTGGGGTGAGCTAAGTTTGAGCTGAGGTGGACTCTTGTCAACTAAGTTGAGATAGCTAGAGCTCCCAGTGAACTGTTGGGAGTTGAGATGAGCTAGACTCAACTAGGTTGAGCTGACCTGAGCTATCATTCAGCCAAAATGACCTGAATGGAGCTGACCTTAGCTCAAGGGAGTTGTCATCCAACCATGATGAGCTGGAAATGATTGAGTCCTAGCCTGATTGAGCCTACTCTTCATCCATTGCCTTTGAGAATGCTGTGGCTTTGATGATCTGCCAATCTGTTTATCCCTAACACTCCAACAAATACATTAAAAACACAATAACAAATGCAATGCATGCCTATCGTACTTGATGGCTAAAATGCAACTCAAAAACCCATTTACGGAGCAAAATTCTAAGAGCTAGGTTTATTTTAATGCATAAGAATGATGATAAACTGGCGTTTATTAGGGATGAGGTCCCTTCACGCCCCTATGCACCCACGTTCACATGCGCTTGTCCACACCCTGACTCGCGCTCACACCTCGCAGGTTTGGGCGGTGGATCCGTTTACCCGAGTCCGGTCTGAGGAAAGAGAAAAAGAATCAGAGAGTGCGGGCAGGTTTTGCTCTTCCTTGAGATCCATGCCCTCTCCCTCTCTCAACACTTAGCCTATGTGGCCTTTGTGTGAGGCCCTTGTGCCTTTGTTGGCGCTACTATTGTGCCTCTCAACACTTAGCCTCTTCTTCGATCTCCTCTATCCGACTCCTTCCGTCACCCTACACTAAGTGCACTGTAATATCTTTTTCACCCTTCTTACAATGAGGATATTGTAAAATCTTGGCTTGGGTGGGGTGTGAAGTGAAATTTTCACTTCATGTGTATTTGTAGAGAAAATATTAAAAAAACACATAAAAATTAAATACCCACGAAATTTAGAAAAATAATAGGAAATTAAAAAAATCAGAAAAATAATAAAAAATACCTTAAGAATTTGAAAATTTTTGATAATTTCATAAAAATTGGAAAATTTTATAAAATATAAAAACAAAAATATAAAAATATAAAAATTATAAAATCATAAAAATAATAAAAGGGTTTTACATTTAGAATAAAGAAAAGAAGAAAAAGAAGAAGATATTAAAAATATAAATATACTTATGTATACTAGTAATTAAAAGCTTAATTTTTCTTTTAGGTCAGAAACCAAAAATAAATATATATATTGTAAATAGTATTTATAAGAGTATTAAATCCTTATTTAGATTTTTACTTATAACATTTTTTAAACACACATCTGTTTGCGAAATTTTAAACGAAATTTTATTTAAGTTAGAATATAAAACCCTAAGGATTTGTTTTTTCATTCTTTACCCTGAAATTAAGTAATTAAGGAATATTAAGTTTAAAACATGAGTTTTGGGATTAAATTGTAACTTTTTAGTCAATTAAACTAAGTAATCATTACACTTTATGAACATTTGTTTTTATCATCAAGTTAAGTAAAAAGGCTAGATATTCGAAATTAATTAAGTAAAGAGTTGGTAGAATCTTAGTCTTAAGGTCTTTTAGGCTATAGTTAGCTTAATCAACTAAGGACATTTGGCTAGACTTGGTGAGTTATGTCTTGACAAATCCTGTAGGAGGGAACTAAGAGTTTAAAGAACCTGAGAGTGAATGGCTTTGCTGTCCAAGCTCTGGTTTGAGAGCTAAGTAACCTAAGCATCCAAAATTCACACATTGAGTTGTTTTGTTGGCATCTGAGACCGCGAAAGCACAGAGATTAAGAGATCGATTCTAAATCCTCTTTAGTTCAAGGATTTCCGTGGGGCAGCTCTTGAAAGGGTGAAGGATGTGCCACTGATAAACGCCAGTTTATCATCATTCTTATGCATTAAAACAAACCTAGCTCTTAGGATTTTACTCCGCAAACGGGTTTTTAGGCTGCATTTAGGCATAAAATAGGTTAGGCATGCATTGCATTTTTTATTGTCTTTTTAATATGTTTTTGTGAGTGTTAGGGATGTACAGATATATAGATCCCTAAAACCCTAGCACTCAAGAAGGCAAATGGTGAAGGAGAAGCCCAGACTAGCTGGAACTCAGCCTAATCCAGCTCACGTCAGCTTGATCCAGCTCACCGCAGCTGGAACCTAGCTTACTTGAAATAGGGTTAGCTCATCCCAGCTCCATTCAGCTAATCTCAGCTGGATGGCAGCTCAAGAGAGTTCACCTTAGCTCACCCTAGCTCAAGTCAGCTCAGATCTAGCTCAACTTAGCTGTGTCTAGCTCATCTCAACTCCCACTAGTCCACAGGGAGCTCTAACTA
Source organism: Thalassia testudinum (assembly GCA_037157565.1). Classification (NCBI taxonomy): domain Eukaryota; kingdom Viridiplantae; phylum Streptophyta; class Magnoliopsida; order Alismatales; family Hydrocharitaceae; genus Thalassia; species Thalassia testudinum. The sequence goes on along the minus strand of JAZHRO010000067.1, from coordinate 13,144,284 downwards.
GCTTAGCTAAGATGACAGGAGTTCACCCCAGCTCAGGTCCAGCTACATCCAGCTCTACTCAACTCCGGCCAGCTAAAGATGACTTCATTCCATCTTAGGAAGCTCAAGTCTAGCTCCCGAGGACTCAGCTTAGCTCAACTCAGTTGAGCTAAGATACCTTAGCTGCCTCACCCAGCTTGATCCTCCCCGGGAGCATTAGACCCAGCTCACCTCAGCTCCTTTTAGCAGAAGCCAGCTTGCTTTAGCTTGGCTTAGTAGCTAGCAAAGAACTAGCAAGCTAAGCTAGCTAAGGTAGCTCCTTCCAGGTCTCTTCAGCAGCCACCAGCTCTAGTGCAGCTCAAGATAAATACCTCCAACTCTTCTCCCTGAAAACCTTAACTCCAAATGCCTCCAACTCTACTCCCTACTAGCTAAGCTAGCTAAGCTATTTAACTTAGCTAGTCCACCTCCATGGCACCAAAACCTACTACCCTACTACCTAAGCTCCAGCAAAAAGACCACCTACTCCTACTTTATTTTGGTGCCAACTATCCCTTCCATCACCACCCTACATCCACCATCAAAACCCATCTCCACCCTCCATTTTTTTCCCTCCAAAATTGCCTTCTAGAAGGTATTTTTGGAGGGAAAACCAAGGCACCTCTTCATTTCCCTCCCATTTTTCCCTCCAAAAATAACCAAGCACCCCTTCATTTCCCTCCAAAAAAACACCATAACCACCCCCCTTCCCATCCTATAAATACCCTACCCAACCACCACATAATTCCCATCCTCCCTTAGTATATTTTCTACCTAAACCACCTATACCTACGGCCAAGAAGAAGGAGTAGAGAAGGAGATTAAAGGGGCACATCACCAGCCCTTTTGGTGCCTTCTTCTCCCCACTCTCTTCAACTTGAGCCACGCCAAGGAGGAGGACTCTCCCACTTCAAGGAGGACGGCCAGGCAAAGGAGAAAAGCTTAGGGTGGACGTCCACCCTTGGAGAGAAACTTAGGGCACGCCCCCTTAGGGCTTGCCTTGGAGGTCATCACCTTGGCGGAGTTCTGCAAGGAAGGAGTTGAAGGATTCTTTTCAAGCTTGGGAGCCACCAACCTTAGAGCAAGAAGCCCTCTTCTTCACCATCTATTTAGAGGATTTGTGTTTTCTTTTACTTCAATTATCTAGTAGTAGAAGCATTCCTCTACTAGGCATTTTTGTTAAACACTTTATCAATTATCTAGTTGCCTTCTTCGCATATCTTGTTTGCATTTCTATTTGCTTATTTTCAGCATTCTTCACTTCCTCTCCCTAATTATTCTAGGTCTCCACTTGCCTAGAGTGAGCTTAGGGAGAGGCTCTACTTGCTACTTTAGAGTTGTTTACTTAATTGGAAGTGTAAACACTTTTCCCGCCATCAGTTCGCATGTTGCCTTAGTTCAAAAATAAAAAAAAATGGTATATTGAAAATTACCAAAAAGAAAGTTGAGATATATTCTAAGCAAGAGAATCAATTTTGCAACCATATTGCCTCTTTGGATGACCCTAGATACTTCCCTATCTAGGATTATAAATTTAAGAGCGAAAGCGCATTTACGCGTTACAACGACCTAATTAACAAACCGCGTATTTTCGCTATCACTTTTTGGCGCCGTTGCAGGGGAGGCACGGCTTTGCATTAATTAATTTGCTCTTGCTTGAAGTGGATCTCATCCCCTTCTCTTTCTTTCTTTTGTGTGTGCAGGAACTACAGCGGGAAGGCGGGAATCTGGAAGCGAGAGCTCAAAGATCCTTTTCTTCCCATGAAATTCAGGTTGGTTCCCCTTTCTTGTCACATTTAGGTTAAAAAAAAACAACCAAAATACACTAAACTTGGCTTTCAGGACCTTAAACACTTTAATTAAGTGGAGTGGTGCATTATGAAATCCATTGTTTGCTTTGTTGGTGCTAGCACACCACGATCATTTGTTTTGATGATAACAAAACACGTGTTATTTAACATTTGCAATTTGAGTCCTAGATTTCAGGTCAATTGCAAATGTGGACGTGTTTAGACGGAGTTCGAGCTCGCATCCAGGACGGATTGGAGGAGCTTGACGGAAAACAGAGGAGGTTCACGTGGAGCGAAAGATTGGAGATGGAAGACAAGAAGAATAGGATAGATTCTTTTTAATCCTTTCATGTACTTTTATCTTTATTTTTCTTGCTCTTTATTTTCCTTAGAAAATTATGTTAAAGAGCCTCAAAGAACCCTAACAGTAGTCCTAGGAACACCGGCACAACCCTAGGATACTTAGGTTTTCTGTAGAATACTTAGAAAACCAATATAGGGTTCAAACAGCACTTCCAGACGTCTAATTCCCAAATCAGACGTCTGATAAAGTATTTTAAGACGTCTGACTGTTGTTTCAGACGTCTGATAACTGTTAGGCTGGACATACCTAGTTCTGTCTGATGAAATCAGACGTCCAGACCTAATACCAGGCGTCTTAGGAGACGTCTGATGACTTTGCCAGACGTCCAATTAGTGGACCGTTGCCTGGCTTAGCAAACACCCAAGAATATGACCGTTAGACCCTTATCAGACGTCCTTAGGCCTTTCCAGACGTCTGATAATTGACCGTTTTGCCTCGGCTGACCCAAAATCTCTTCTCAGAGATTTTCTAGCCGTTGCAACGTTTGGAAATCAATTCCCACAGTAAAAGTAGGTTTCCAGACGTCCAGACATAGTGCCAGACGTCCTGTATGTCGTCTGATGGACTTGCGCAAAAACCCTGTTTAGATCTGATTCAAGTCAGGGAGAAACCCGCATAGAATCAGACGTCTTACCTTGGAATCAGACGTCTTAAAGTGGCCTTCCAGACGTCTGATGCCAGAATTAGACGTCTGATGACCCTGCCAAATGTAATCATTGTCCTGATTTCGGCCTGATTCTCTTGGGCTTTGCACCCAACGGCTATAGAACCCTTCCTAAGCCTTCCAAAGCCTTCCTAAGGCCTCTATAAATAGAGGGGAACCTTTGCAACACAAATATACACTTAGAAACACCAAGAGGCACCTTGTAATACACTCTCACACTCTTGTGTCCAAGAAGCTCTTGCTCTCTAAGCTCAAGCTCCATCATCTTGAGAGCATCATTCCCTTCGCGCACCCGCTCTCCCGCCGTTGTCTACGAGAGCAACATTGCGCCGTTGCGTGGCTCACGCACCCGCGTCATCGTCGACGCACTCCTTGCAAAGGGGAGTTTCCTATTTCCTATAGAAGCTAGGTTCTTAATTACTTTGTTGGCTCTATAGGACCTGTTGTTTTATTTTATCTTTGTTATTTTGGTTGGGTATTCGCTTTGCGAATTCCCGTCTCCTTCGTGGGACAAAATCCTTCTCGTGGAGAGAAGGGGTTGAGGAACGCTACCCTCGTACTTGTAGCGTGGTTGTATTGAGGTTGAATCACCCTCGTTTTAACTGATTCGGTTTAGTGAATTTGATCAACTAGGTTGATCGGAAAATCCTAACTCGAGAGGGTTAGGTGGTGGTTTTCACCCGGTTTGGGTTTCCACCTAAAAATTACTTGCGTACTTGTGTGATTGTTTGTTTATTCTGTGATATTGTTTTATTTCCGCATTTATTACGTCACCCCTCCTTCGAAGGGAAACTTCAATTGGTATCAGAGCAGGTTTTCCGCCGACAGGAGTAACATCCGCGGAAAGATCACGTGGAGGGAAGCTGTTCCACAAGCAGGATTTCCGAGGGGCAGTCCACAACCCGTCCGCCCTACTTTGATGGGAACAACTACAGCTACTGGAAGCTGAGGATGAAGACGTTGCTCCAAGCCACTGAATTCGAGGTATGGGGATGTTGCGAAACCCCATACGAGATCCCGAAGCGACCCCAAGGAGGCTACTCGCAGGTGCAGATTCTAGAGCTCTCACTCAACGCAAAGGCAATGAATGCCTTGTACTGCGCATTGAGTCCGAAGGAATTCGAACGAATCCAAGAGTGCACCACCGCCCACGAGATATGGAGGAGGTTGGAAGGCACTCATGAGGATTCCAGCTCGGAGGAAGAAGAAGAAAAAGAAGAAGAAACCACTTGCTTTGAGGCGCAACGGGAGTCAAACTCTCGCCGCTGCTTGTGAGTGCGAGCGTTCGACCACTGCGCTGCCTCATTGAGTTAGTGCAGAGGTGAAGTTAGACGCGCGCGATATTGAATGTTGGATGGAGATCCAACGATCAGATCTTGAAGCTCTTTGGACGCGCTGGGGGTGAGGTACTGAGCTCCTGAATCCTTAGTCGTTCGATGAGAGATATGCGACTGAGATTGTGTGATGAAGAGAAAGGGCAGCGGATGCGGGCAGGTGGGGCGCTACATGGTGCATTATGGGCCGTTGATCATTAGATCAATGACCATAACTTCTTAGGTTGGTCGAGGGAGCTCCGAATGTCGGATTTAAGAAATTTTAAGTTCGTTGGACTGTATTCATAGATCTGAATCCATCTGTGCTGTCCGATTCCTCATCTGAGGCCTGTTTCAACATGTACTTGTACATATGACCATTAAACATTGATTTATAAGCAATCTTAAATCTCAATACATGCATTGCCCGTATGCACATCTTGACATGTTATTAGTGTGCATATGTCCTCAAAACTAACCCTAGTTGATAGAATTATCATCATTGAATGTAGATTTATCAATCAGCTGGGTATGTGTGAAGAGATTTCTATTTGACTAATTTTAAATGTTAAATGTTTAGAGATGATCTTTAAGCTGAATTTTTTTTAGTAAACCAACTGTGTTTATGACTGACATTGTTAGAACCTGTTGGTTAGGAAGACTACCAGATCTCAAGACTTACATAACCTAAACCATCTATCGACCAACAAAGACTCTTGATATTTAAACCTTAAGTGCGATTTCCAGGACTCAGATGGTTTTACTAAGCTCAAGAACTAAGAGGTTATGGTTGTGCTCAGTGTATAATCAGGACTAATCAAATGAAAGCTAAGACTCAAATCCAGGGTTTCACTTCTTTTTAAGTGTAGGTTGATCTTAGCTTCAGCTCATGTTTATGGATCAAATCTAAAAATAATCGAAAACTCGAACCCAGCATTTATTGTGTTTGCGGTTCAAAGAATATTTAGTGAAAACACAAGGTATATTGATGATAACATCATCATGAGCCATAACTAGCTTTAATTAGCCAGAATTAATTGACAAATGTTCTAACATAATCGCCTGAGAGCCATAACTCACTGAACATCCATTATGAGAAGAGTGCATTAAATTATGGTTAATTCTACAGTTTTAACAGCATATCATGAATGTAGAATAATCAAAGGGTTCCCTAAGGGTTAATCTAAGGTCTAATGAGCATTAAAGTCTAACAGGAGGGTCTACATAGAGAGAAATGGGTTTTCGTGCATTTCGAGAACTAATACAGCACCCAAAACCTTAATTTTAGACCCGCTTGAATAACAGAGGTTCTGGTCAGGATAAAATCCATCTAAACCTTCTAAAGTTCATAGAAAAATATTCCATGAGGTTTGGTACCCTTGATTTGGCCATTTGAACCTATTTTGACCTTAAACAGAGTTTTAGACAAAAAGTTACCCTGATTTAGGTTTCTACACAAATTACCCAGTCAAACTTGGTCAAAATTGAAATTCAACTTCACCATTAGATTCCTTGAGTCCAATTAGGTTTGTACCAAAATTTGGATCCAATCAGGGATCATCTTGACTCTTTTTCTCTCAAAAAGCCCCTTAGGTTTCAAAATCCTTACAAAAAGCCCCCTAACTTTGTTATCTTCTTTGCACGCAGGTCCTCGCCGCCATTAGAGGTCAACCGACCTCCAGGCAACGTTTGACCTAAGCTTATCCCACTGAAATTTACATCAAATCCCACCAAATTTGGTGGGATTGATGTTTACACCTAGGAGAATCATTTGGGACCAGTTTTGCATCCTAAATCTCTCTTATTCGTGTGTGCGAACACATGAAATCAATGGGGTTCTTCTTGAATCCTAAGGAGCCAATTAGAGCTCCTTTCTATTCTAGAGCTCTCCCTGAGGCTCTATAAAGAGCCGGCTTGCACAACTGCTCTCCCTTAGTTCAGTTCAGGCCATACTTCTTCACAACTTCATCTCTTCGGTCGCCTTCGACCGTAGCTTCGACGAGCTTCTCCAACCTCCATCCTCCCCCTCTGCCACATACCATAGGTAGAGGGAAACACCTCCCCTCCTTCCTCTGCTTCTTGCAACACCAGAAGGAGCCACCCTACCTCTTCGTCCTCGCCATTCTCCCCTGGCGAAGACTTCATCTTCCCCGCGATCGGCCAATCAAAGCCGGCGGTCTCCTACCCATTTCGTCTGCTAATTAGGCCTTATCCTCTCCCTCTTCTCCTCTTTAATCTCCTTAGGCCCTTATTCTCTTAATTCGACCGCCATCCACGCCACTCCCTCCCGTCTTCCCCATGTCCGACGCACCTCCAGCGTGGCCTCCCCGATGCTAAGCACCCACCAAACGCACCTGTTCCACCTTCAGAACCTCTGCCTCACTTCATCGCAGAAACCCCTCACCCAAATCCACCAAAAGCTCACTCCAACACTCCGCCAAACACGCCCCTCGCCATTCACCTTTTCTGCCTCCATCTGACCACCACACATTTCCATTTGCCTCACAACCACCACCACCGGACTCTACATCCTCCAGTGACACTAGTTTGCCATCTAAGTGGGGCTTTTTGAGCATGTATGCTTGTTTCAGGTCATCACCGCTCTTTGCCGTCGCCGCCACCATCTTCGGCTCTAATTACGGTCCTTCGATGAGCTCACAGGCCATATCCACTTCCAAGTGACGCGGATTTTGTCTGCGTATCTATCTGCAGCTCCAATTGAAGAAGCGAAGCGAACAGCAGCTATAATCGAATGGAGGTTCCATCTGTAGCACTTGCGCGAAGAAGGCATGGCATTAGTGCCACATCGTAAAGAGAAGAACGCCTGCGCATGGATAAATTATTTTTGTGCTATGGCTTTATCAACCAAGCATTGAGGGGTCGAGTCCCTCATACCCTCACATATGCTAACTCGCCTACTTCACACCTCGCTTGCGACACCACGCCTGCAATCCTGGTCACTATACACGACTCGTTTACCCGTACATGGATCTGAATATGCTTTAGGTTTGAGAGAAGAGAAGGAAGAATTGCGAGAGAGAGGGGGACAGTTTTGCTGTGTGCTCCTTTGCCTTATGCTGAAGAGAAAGAACGCCCCTGTGCGACACTTAGTCACTGAGGGGATTTGGTTCCCCTGTGCTACAAAGGAGAAGAGAGGGAAAACTTTAAGGAAGGAAAGAGGTAAGGCTCTGAAGAAGAAAGAAGAAGCCTTTGAAGAGAAGGTTGTGCTTGTAAAGGAGAAGGGAAGATTTGAGAAGCTTAAAGAAGAGAGGCTTTCTGAGAAGGCCTTGTGCCTGTGCTACATAAGTCGTCTGATCTGGTTCTGAGTAATGTTGAATAATTTGAGAACCTAAGTTAAAATTGAATTCTGATTTGAATGAATTGAACTATTGAATGCATGCTTAATTAAGAGAATAAAGTGGTGATTCAAATCACCATTGTTTTGATTCTCTTTTCTTTTTTATTCCATGCAACCTTGAGATACATTGATTGATATTAATTCTAATCAATTTCATTAATTGCATATCTATTTTGTGATTAATTGATTGTGCTTATTGATTCTGAATAAGATTAATATTGTGAATTTCATATTTTCTCCTTGTGTTCGATCTCAGACTCTTCTTTGATTCTGAGCATATAAGTTTAATTATTTTCGAACGATTGAGGCTTTGTTACAACGAAACAACTTAAAACTCCTCGATAGCCTGTAAAACATATATGTAATGCACACTAAAAACAACCATATTTGGTGGAAATACAAATATGTACAACTGGAATTGGAGAACGTACTGACTTATTTAAAAAAATATTTTTTTTTCTTTTTGACTTTTTATTTTTTTCTATTTTTTTCTCATTTTTCTGACTTTTTTTTATTGATTTTTCTTCTTTTCTGAATGCAAATGTTAGTATGCATCCTTCAACTTTATATGGTGGAGCACATTTATTTAGTGGGTGAGTACTCTAGTGGAAAGAGCTTCTCCTAGATATAAGACTAAGGACAGAGACAAAGAGTCTACCTGCACGCACATGTAAGGACTCTACCTTCCTTAATGAGCTCTAGGGTTAAGACTTAAGTTCATCTAGTCTTTCCTGATTTTGTGTAGTGTAAACAAGGTTACTTAGACTCTTAAACAAAGGCAAGCTAACGAATTCTGCACTGGTGACTCAGGTACAAGAATATGTCCTATGTTAGAAGAAATCTTGGTCTATTTTGTCAAAGCTTAAGTATATTAAGCCTAAGCTTGAGCGAATCAAGCTTATGTGGCCTGGAAAGTTTAACGAGCAAAGGTTGAATGCCCATAAATATTTATTTTATTTTTGGTTTAGCTTTAAGATCATAATTAAACACTTGTAAAACTTTTATTCCTTGTTTCTCAAAATTCTGGAGTTCTCTCTTAATTAGTGAATACATAATAGGTCCCTTATTGTATCTTTGAATTTTTTACTTTTTCACTTTTTTTTCGTATTTTATTTTGTAATTTTTGTCAGATATTTCAAAATTTTTCCAATTTTTTTAGATTTTTGAATAATAATATCTATATACATCGAAGGTGTGTCTATAATTACATTCCAGTAAATGATTTCACCATTTATACTGAGGCTCACCACTTGTTTCTTTCGTGTGTGACATTTTATATATGGGTGTACATGGGTTGAGTTGGTACTCAACCCAAACCCAACTTACGATTTGTAGGTTGAGATTTTCCCAACCAAACCAGCTTGTTACATTATTGAACCCAATCCAAAAAATTGGATCGAGTTGGGTTGGGATTTCGACTTGTCAAACTTTATGTTTATCACCTAAATGCTTTATATGTCTTTAATGTTTAGTAAAACAAAATTTAAGTTGATAAACAACTTGTGTCTTATAAAAAAGTAAATAAAATAGGTAAAAATAATAGAAAAAACTTTAAAAAAAAAGTATGATCTAAAATTATGCAAACCTGATAAGAAACTTGAATGGTGCATATAAAAAGTCAAACCTATACCAATAATTGACAACAAATACAGAGGGGATCCTCCAGTGGTAGTAGTGGGATCTCTATGATGAAGAAGAAAGGAGAGGTGGATTGTTCAGTTGTGGTGGGGGTGTCTCTACGAGAAGAAAGAGAGGAGAGGTGGGTTGTTAGAGACTTGGATAAAGGTGGAGTTGGTGGAGATAATTGTAGAAGAGATGCTGGGTCAATGATGGTTAAGAATTTAAAAGTTAAAATGCAGGAGTGAGGAAGTGTTAAGATCGACGAGATTATGATTTTAATAAGTCATACATTATTAGTATTATATTGGTAACATCATGTGAATATTATATTATATACATATAATAGATGTACGTATGTATAAATTGATTGTCGGGAGCTGTAGGTAATGTGAGATTGGTTAAACTTAAAATTTAATCCAATTAGGTTGAAGTTGGGTTGAACTCAACCCGTGAGTCTGTGCGACTTAGAACCGTTGCTGGTCAAGAAACCCTTTCTCGCTCTGTCTCTTTATCAGTCGTCTTCTTCCCTGCGAGAAAGGGAAAGCGCGCCTTGGCCCCGTCTCTAGTCTCCTTCCTCACCTCTTGGTTTGAACTAGCGGCGGAAATGGGGACGTCGGTGCAGGTGACGCCGCTGTGTGGGGTGTACAGCGAGGCCCCCCTCTCCTACCTTGTCTCCGTCGACGGCTTCAACTTCCTCCTCGACTGCGGATGGAACGACCTCTTCGACCCCAACCTCCTCCTCCCCCTCTCCAGGTATTATTGTTACCAGTTACTATTACTTTCACTATTTATCACTCTTCCGTCTTCATCCACTAAGGTTCTCCCTGCTCTTAATCATTCAGAGCGTGCGTCCCCATTTTGAAAAAAGAAAAAAAGAACATCCAAGGGAAGGGCGTGATTTTTGAGAGTATAGTTGATGAAAGACGGTAAACCTTTTACCCCCTTTGGGTTGTTCCTTTCTTTTTTTTCGAGTTAGATGAGCAGGATGTGTGTTTTGGATGGGTATCAGCGGGAAAGACGTGATTTTTAATGTTGTAATTGACGAAAAGGTGATAACCCTTCCTTTGGTGATCTTGAGCTCGCCCAAAGTGTTCGTTCAATGGCAATGAGACTTGGTTGCGCATCTTCAACTCCAAAGCAACCTTTGCCGAGGAGTGCTCCTCAAGAATAGATGAATGAAAATAAGCTTTGGCAGAAATACAACAAACTAGCGCCGGTGCTTCGATTGATGACTTAGGTGCGCAGGAGATTGGGGGAGGGAGGGTGCTGGTTGCAAAAAAGAAAAAAAAAATAAAGAAGGTTCAATATAAAATTACACTTACTATTTAATCTAAAGGGCATGAAAATATGCTAATGACATTTTATAGGGGTATATATGTAATTATGAATTTAGTGGGGATATATATGTATTTGCGTATATTAATAGGGGTATATATGTCAAAATCCCTTTATTTATCTGTGTAAGGGTGTACTTATATTTTTCCCTTGTGCCTCTCTATATATAAAGGCACATAGGGTCCTGTGAAATAATAGAACACTCATTTGTCTTAACATGGTGTCAAAGCTATGATCCTAGACTGGTGTTTGGATACCCCACCAAACCCTAGCCTCCCTACCCATCCACCTCAACCCCCCTCTCTCATCTTCCTCGATAGCAACGTCGCCACCACCAGCCAAGGCAGCAACGTCGCCGCCAACACCAGGTAGCACCATCGTCGCCTTGTAGGGGCTACAACACTGCCCCTAGGCATTACTAAAGCACTGCCTGGGTGTTGATTGGAAGGTTGCAGTGCTGCTAAGTGTTGCGCTACCTAGGATGCATCGCCATTGGTCCATCTAGGCTTTACAGTGGTGGTTGCAGCACCCTTCTGAGCCTCTCCTAGCATAGGGGGGGTTGTTCTTGGGTAGGGGTGACACTTTGTCACCCTCCTTCCTTTGTGTTCTTCGCCAAAAGTCAATTTTCGGAGGAAGAGGTAACTCGTTGGAACGTCTTCTTGCCCTGGCAAAAAGTTGCTTTGCCATGCTTGATTTTTTGGACCTTTGCTGGTCCTACATATTCAACTGGAGATCCAGAGCCTATAGCACCTAAGGTAACAAATGTGAACCTTCCTATTGTCCAGAGGAAGCCACAAAGATCATGTGCTAAGTATTCTGTTTCACATTATATTTCACTTGAACATTTACCTGCAACAGGGCACCTTTTATCCTTGGCAGTGGACATTCACCATATTCCCAGAAATCATACAAAAGCATTCAGGACCCCTCCTGGACCTTAGCTATGGGGGAGGAGATGGCAACTCTCTAGTCTAGAGAGACTTGGGAGTTGTTGACCTACACCTTAGTGCTACATTAGTGGGATGTAGGTGGGTATTTATCCTCAAGTGCCATCTAGATGGCTCTATTGAATGATTCAAAGTTCGCTTAGTTGCTAAAGGTTATACACAAACATTTGGCATTGATTACTTTGAGACATTCTCACATGCCACTCACCTTAATTCAGCACGGATTCTCCTCTCCTTGGTAGTGAACAGTGATTGGTCTGTCTTCAAATTGGACATTAAAAAAGCATTCCACTATGGTGACTTTAAGGAAGAGGTGTACATGTAGCAACCCCCTATGTTTGTGATTCAGGGGGAGTGTCAAAAAGTATGCAGATTGAAGAAGGCTAAGTATGGCCTGAAGTAGAACCCACAAGCCTGGTTTGAGAGATTTAGTAAGGCATATCATTCGATTTTACTATGCACAAGACTACGAGTTCAATCATTCTCATTGTGTACGTGGATGATATTCTGTTTACAAAGAGTGATAAAGAAGGCATAGAAGCCACCAAGGTCTTTTTGCATTCCTAATTTGTAACAAAAGACTTGGGGTTGATAAATTGTTTTCCAGGCATTGAGGTGTAACACATTGATGATGGTCTTCGAATGCTTGGTTGCAAACCTACCAATGTCCCGATGGATCCATCCATACCACTTCCTGATTCTAAGAGTCCACTACTTTAGGACGTGACCGGATACTGTGCAATGGTAGGAAAGCTCCTATATTTGACAGTGGTGAGACCATTATTGCATTTGCTGTTAGGAGACTCTGCTGGTTTATGCAATCTCCTAAAGGGATGCATTGGGATGATGTGTGCCAGGTGTTGAGGTACCTCAACAGGCTCCTAGAAAGGGACTCTCCTTCAGAAGACATGGTCATATTGATATATGGGGATATTCAGATCTGATTATGTTGGGGCACATGAGGATAGGAGGTCTACTACAAGCTATTGTGCTTATGTGAGTGGCAACCTTGTCACCTGAAGGAGTAAGAAACAAAATGTAGTCTACAGATCAAGTGCTGAGTCTAAGTATAGTGTAATGGTCCATACTGCTTGCGTGTTGTCGTAGGTGCGACCTATTTTGCAGGACCTAGGCATTTCTATCTCAGGTCTCACTCTTATGTACTATGATAACAAGGTGGCTACATTCATTTCAAACAACCCTGCATTTTATAGGCGAACAAAGCATATAGAAGTGGATTATCACTTCATCGGGGATGCCATTCTAGCAAGGAAAATTTCAACACCCTATATTGCCATTGAAGAACGAGTTGTAGATATCTTTACCAAAACCTTCTTAAAGAAGCATCTTGAATTGTGTTCCAAGCTGAGCATGTTTGATGTATATGCTCCAGCTTAAGGGGGAGTATTGGGTTATGTGGTGTATGCCTTTTTCTGTATTTATTTATTTGTGTAAGGGTGTACTTATACTTTTCCCTTGTGCCTCTCTCTATATAGAGGCACTTAGGACCCCGTGAAATAATAAAATGCTCATTTGCCCTTACACCCTTCTATGCATTTCCAATGCCATTCTATTCATCTTAAAGACGAAGTGAAACCTATGGTGATACCCTCACTTTGTTATGGTTGGTTCCAAGAGAACAAGATTGAAGGCCAAATTCAAGAGTTCCTCACGGATGGTCGGCTTCACACCAGAAACACCCATTGTCATCCTAACTCCTCAGTCCACAAAAATGAAGACACCTACCATTTGTGTTGATTACCATGCCTTAAACAATCAGATGATGAAGGATAAACACCCTATTCTTATTGTTGACAAGCTTCTTGATGAATCTGAGGCATGCAATTCTTCTCCAAGCTTCTATCGACAAATACAAATATTCCTAAAAGATGTATGGAAGACTGCATTTCATTCTTATGGAGGTGATTTCGAATTCGACATGATGCCATCAAGCTCACAAATGCCCCCAAGCTATTATGAACAATCTGTTTCAACATATCTTCACAGATTACTCTTGGTTTCTCTGACAAAATTCTTATCTACAGCCCCACCAGGTCCCAACTGGTTCATGTTCAGTTAGTTCTTCATATGCCAAGTTGTTTTCAGAGTCATTCTGGGGCAAGTTCTATTGGCTGTTTAGGGCATACTATTTCCCAGGACAGGGTGGTTACCGATCCATCTAAAATTACGTGTACATGTGATGGCCACTACTGACTACTCGGCAAGAATTGTGCAAGCTCCTTGGTCTTGCCAACTATTAACATTGATTTGTGAAGGGCTTTCGAATAATTGCAGCACTTCATTCACTATTATCTAAAGATGGCTTCATAAGGTCTGAGGAGGCCATTCTGGCTTTTGAGCAATTAAAGACAGCATTCACATCTATCCTGGTTCTCCCTGATTTTAAGTTACAATTCATTTTGGAATGTAATTCACCTGATTTAGGCATCCAGGCTATGTTGATGCAAAACATCTTATTGCCTTCCTCTTTTCTTTGAGAGGTATTCCATTGCCTTTATAAGTCATGCTTTTACCCGCATATGAAAGACCTTCTCAGTTTACCAGGAGTTATCTGCCCTTGTACTTGCCATGCGAAAATGGAGTCACGATAGCTAAGCCATGTATTCCCCACACGGCCACCAGATCTTGCGATTTCAACTCAAGCACAAGGTAATCATGCTCCACCAACAAAAATGGTTAGTTAAATTGATGGGTTTTGAGTTCTCTATTAAGCACAAACAGGACTCTCAAAAAATGGTTGTTAATGCTTTATCACACCACCCAAATATCTCTCGCTGCAATAACTATCATGCAGCTGATGTGGATCAAGGATCTACATGGGTACTATGCACATCATTCTTATTACACATAGGCCATAGCTACAACACAGACAACTGGTGGATCGAGGTTCAATGCAATGGCAACCTCAAGATGGGCTTCTCTAATTCAAAGGTCATCTATACCTACCCCCACAATCTGCGCACCACACAAAATTAATGGACGTGGCCCATGATCCCATGAGAAGCCATTGAGCTTATGAGAAATCCATGAATTGTCATAGGTTGAATTTCCATTGGCAAGGAATGAAAGGGACTTAAAGAATTTCACTAGGAAATTTCACCAATGCCAAACTTGCAAAATGGTCACACTTTCACCAGATGACCTTTTCAACCCTTGCCTGTTCATAGGAAGACTTGTCAATAGACTTTATAAAGGCACTTCCTTCCGATCATGAGTACATCACCATTTTAGTCATCGCGAATGTACTATCCAAGTGCATGCATTTAGTAGCTATTCAACACCACTTCATAGCCCAGGAGGTTGCCCAAGTTTTTCTTCACACAATGGTAAAGCTTCTTGCCATTCCCCAAACGTTACACATCATAATGCAGTATTCATGAGTGTGTTCCAGCATGAATTATTTAAGGTGCAAGGGTCCAAATTATGATAATCTTTAGATTATGATGAATCTTACGAGCGCACCTAGGGGTGCTAATCAAACCAAACGAATTCGAACATAGGTATGTTCGAGTTCGAGTTCAATAAAATATTAAATGTTCGAGTTTGGTTCGAGTTCGTTAAATGTTCAGTTATGAAAGTTTGAGTTCGGTTCGATTACGAAACTGAACGTTCGATTCGGTTTGTTATTAATTTGTTTGCTTTGTTCGAATGAATATGTTCGATTAAGTTTGATAATATGTTCGATAACAGTATGTTTGCTAACAGTTCGTTCGATGATAGTTTGTTCGATAATTATTTTTAATGGCATTTTGAAATTATTTCATGCCACAAAATATACAGCATGACTGAAAAAATTTGCGCATTTTGATAATCAAGATAACTATATATTCTTTATTTTTCAGCACCACCACCACACACCACCACACACACACAGAAAAGAAAACAACCCCCAACAAAAAAAAGAGGGAAAAAAACTAGTTCGAAACCTGTTGACTAGGCATTACATTGATCCCTATAACAATACATTGGAAATAGAAAGTAGCAATGCAGAAACATCAACAAAGCACAAGCATCTCTCGTCAATATCCAAGTGAAAGTGAAAGAAAGGAAATTTCAATAGAAGATCATAGTACAAACCATGAGAAATCCCACTGACTTGAACCACTACCATCAGTCTTAGCAACCAGTGTTTGATCTTCTGCCCCCCCAATTCTTCCACCCTTCTCTGGCACCAACCTTGGAACTACATGATCGCGTTTAAAACATGCCAATGAATATAATGAATACCAAATAGTGAGATTTGGATGAAGCAAAGAGAGAATAGAACCAGAAGGGAAGTAATATAATAGATCAAACATCCTTGACAAAATGTACTACATCAAATGCAACCTAATCAATTGATGCAAACAAGGTTGCAGCGAAAACAAATCCCTACAAGTGTTGAATAAATAAATTAACCAAGAAATGAACTCCTAACCCCACGGCTACAAGAGTATTACCCAAATGTAACCGCCAAATAAAATACGTAGGCACTGGACACCCAATTCACCAAGCATTAACTCCTTGGATCACCAATGGCCAACAGGAGGTATGGAAGAATAGTGCACTTGTACACAAAAGTAGGGAATTATACCATAACAATAGAATTGCATAAACCAAGCAAACTTCCCAATAACTAGATAGGGCTTACGATAAGACAAAGCTTGATGATTTAATCAATTGATTATCTATTTGTTAGATACATGGAGCTTTTCTCATCTATTTTATGCAAAAAAAAAAATCACATAGGTCCACATGGTGAATGGTCTCCTATAACCACGTACCACAGGGAGGGGAGGATCGTTGCAGTGGAGGGAGGGGAGGAGGATGGTTGGAGGGTGAAGGGAGGAGGGTGGTTGGAGTGGAGACTGGAGGGGATGGGAGGAGAGTGGTCGGTGGTTAGTCAGAGGAGGGCCAGAGGATCGGGATTCGGGTAGTAGGTTGGATTGAAGGTTGGGGACTCAGGGGAGGACCAGAGGGAGGAGGAGGTTGAGGAGCTTACCTTGAGGATGACGTCGACAAGAACAAAGCTGTTGACGGAGAAGATGATAATTGACGGAGCCACTGCTGAGGACCGGAGGACAGAGCTTGCCTCGAGGATGGTCGGATGGGGGCCTGTGCTATGGCGAGTCGACGATGGGGGGCTTAGCCGCTTAGGGTTTTAGGCTTTGGGAAGGGTGGGACTCGTCGTGGGACAGTGGGAGAGAGGGGGGAGGGGAGGGGTTGCTATTGCGGGAAAACATTCAGAACCTAAATGGCAGCGGGGGAAATCTGGTGTTGCGCTTCCTTTTTTGTTGTTTTTTTTTTTTGAGACTGGAAATTCCCACAACTTTAGACTTAGAATTGAGATTCAAAACCTAAATGGCACTGTGGGGGAAATCTAGCATTGCAGGGGGAAGGTTTCCTTTTGTTTATTTATTATTATTATTATTTTTACTTTTGAGACTGGGAGGTAAGGAAAGGGTTAACTTTTTTTTAAAATTAAATGATTTTTTATATCTACATACATGTATAATTATCTCCACATATTTTTATTTGTATGTATTTTCGAACTCGAACTTTTATTGAACGAACATACACTATGTTCATGTTCAGTTTGTTCAGCTAACGAACGTAGTTTTACTGTTCATGTTTGGTTTATTTTTTTTCGAACGAACTTTTATCGAATATTTATCGAATGAATTCGAGTCGAATTTGAATTGTTTAGTTCGATTAGTAGCCCTACTCCTCCTCCACCACCCACCTCTTCCTCCTTCCCTCCTCGACCCACCACCTCCATTATCTCCTCCATCGACCACCACGACATGGCTGCTACCTCCCCTGCCTCCCTCCATCTCCTTGCCGGTGACCCTCCATCTCTCCCTTCCTTCCCTCCCTCCTACTCCCCTCCTCGATTTGCCCTCCATCGCCAGATCTAGGGTTCACCCCCACTGTTAAGTCTAGGGCTTTCTTACGCCATGCCTCCCCCCAAGGACGATGAGTCTTCCTCCTCCCCCTCCCCCTCCCCCTCCATCTTCGACAAGGTGGAGATCTGTGAGGTTTGGGACGACAACCTTGAGTTTGAGATCACCATCATTCACGACATCATTGATGACTACCCTCACGTCGCTATGGACTCTGAGTTCTTGGGCATTGTCCTTTGCCCCCTCTCCCCTTGCCCCACCCCCAACTACTCCACCCTTAAGGCCAACGTTGACCTCCTCAAGCTCATCCAGCTTACCCTCACTCTCTTCGACCCCCTCAGTTGCCTCCCCCACTTCGCCCCCCTTCGTCACCCCTCCCCTTGGCAATTCAAATTTTGCGTCTTCGACCCCTACGTCGGCGTCTTCGCCCACGACTCCCTTGACCTCCTTTGCTGCTCCAGCACCGACTTCTACCTCAGCGCAACCCATGGAATCCTCACGCAATGCTTCGCTGAGCTCCTCATCTCCTCCGAGGTCATCTTCAACCCCAACGCCCAGTGGATCACCTTCCATAGCGGCTACGACTTTGGCTACCTCCTCAAGGTGCTAACTTGCTGTAGCCTCCCCAATATCATGGAAGGATTCTTCTAGCTGATACATTGACGGAGATGGAGGGTTGTCGGTGAAGAGATAAAGGGAGGCTAGGGCAGCAAGGAGATTGAGGCAGTAGCTATGTTGTAGTGGTCTACATAAGAGATGATGGAGGTGGTGGGTCGAGAAGGGGCGAAGGAGGAGGTTGGCGTTGGAGGAGGAGTTTGGGGGAGGGAAGGTGCACATTGTAAAAAAATAAAACAAATAAAGGGGGTTTGATATAAAATTACACTTATTATGTTGAGAAAATTGGGTGGTTGGTTTAGTACCACATCGTAAGATGTGTACTTTGTTATGTGTGTGGTGCCCTATAAATAGGCATGTACCCCTCACTTATTCCTTTGAAAGGAAATACAGAGAAACATGTCTATAAGATGCTTCTCCAGTGGTTTTCTCTCCACTTTTCGTGAGTGGGGTTTCCACGTAAACGTTCCTTGGGTTATCTTTGCGCACGTCCATAAAGATAAGTGTTCAACATTATCTTTATGCTTTGATATTTTGCTTCCACATTATTTATCTTAGTTAACTTGGTATTAGAGCAGTTTATTCCTTAGGTTATCTTGTTTATTTGGTTATCACATTTATCATTTTGTTCTTGTGGTGGATCTACCATATTCATGGCATCCACTCCTTGATTCATTCGAAGGAGCCGTTCTTGAGGCCTTGCGCCTTGATCCTACGCAAGGAAGAGAAGGAGAAGAGGGTGCGGCTCTGTTGACGTTAGGAGTGCTCAGGTGAGTGCTGGCGGCATCTCAGTTGCATAGCAGGAGGAGGCTCGAGGGGGGCTACTAGGGCATCTGCGTGCACGAGCCACGTAACCCTAGAAGCGGCGGCGTCGGTGCCTCCTCTTTTGGCGACGAAGAAAAAGGTGATTAGTGACGTCTACAAGTGGGAGAGCCTGCTGTAGGTGGTAGTGGTGAGGTTGGTGCTGTTTGGGCTAGCTGTATCGGTGAGAAGAGGTTGACAGTGACAGACTTCCCCTGAAGATGAGGGCTTTGCATCGGCCAAGCGAGGTAGTTGCGGTACCTTTGGCTGTGAGAGCAAGGACGGCATGGCTGAAGAAGGCAGTGGCAACTGGTAGCGCGTTGCGGCGAGGAGCTCTCCTCGACGCTACCATCGAACAAGGAGAAAGGCGCTCAGGCCCATGCGAGTGTCGATATGGATCAAATGGTGAGGAAGCGCGAGGATGTTGGTGAAATCGCAGAATCCTCGTGGCAACAACGGTTGAGGTGAGATCTCACATGGCCATTTGGTTGAGATTGGAGGGATCCAGCGTTGATGGCGCCAAGATGTGGGGTTGAGTGCGTGAAGACTATCTCTTATGATTTAGTTTTTTTTATCTTGAGGTTTGGTTCCCACGTTGGAAAGAGTTAAAAAAAAGGAAAGGAAAAGAAAGAAGAGGACATGAGGAATGTGGCGAGAAAAAAAAGGAGGATATTGAAAAAAAAGAGAAAAAAAATAAAAAAAAGAAGAGAAGAAAGAGAAAAAAGAAACAAAATTTAAAAAAAATCAAAAAGGAGTTTGAATTTAAGCGAAGAGGGGGAGAAACTATTCTCTATTTTATTCTCATTTCTTCTTTATGTTTGTTTTTTCTCCCATATGAGTATGGGAGAAAGGGGAAGTGTGGAAGCCTGTTGTAGTCATCTCCCGTTCAGGAATCTCTTTGGTTCCTGGACTCCACATGAGAAACCATAACTTTGGGAAGTCTAGAGTTTTAAGGTCTACAGAGAGGGAGATCCAATTTCGAGGTCCTCATAGGAAGGATCCATTTTAGGTTTCTATGTTGGAGGTCCAATTTTATAGACTCTAAAGAGAGAGATCCAGCTTCGAGGTCTTTAGAGGAAGATCCTATTTTAGGGATATTGAATGGCGAGTCATTAGCACTAGGTCTCTAGAGGAGAAGCCTTTTTTCAGAGCCAGCTACAGTTTGTCCAGCAGCTCCAACTCGTGTTCCCACCTACAAGCAAGAACCTGTCCAGAGAGTTGTATTATGTTGTGTAGAGTGGATTTCTTTGTGTTACAAGCTAAGCGTTTAATGATCCAGCTTGAGAGGGAGTGTTGAAAGAATTGGGTGGTTGGTTTAATGTCACATCGTAAGCTGTGGACTTTGTTATGTGTGTGGTGGACTATATATAGGCGTGTATCCCTCACTTATTCCTTTGAGAAGAAATATCGAGAAACACGTCCATAGGGCGCTTCTCCAGTGGTTTTCTCCTTGCTCTTCGTGAATGAGGTTATCACGATAAATCGAAGTGTTCTACATTATCTTTATGCTTTGATATTTTGCATCCGCATTATTTATCTTATTCAACTTATTATTTAATCTAAAGGGCATGAAAACGTGCCATTGTGATTTTATGGGATCATATACGTAATTACAAATTTAGTGGGGGTATATACATATTTATGACAGGAGTATATATGTCAAAACCCCATAAATCAATATAGGAAAAGGCATACGGCACATAACCGAACAAGGGGATGCTGAGGGTTCTTCAAGCATGTCAGAAAATTGCTCCAATAAGGTTTATAATTGTGGTGATGGACTGTTTACTGTGGCTGCATCTTCAATCTCATAGATTTGCATGGGGTCCTTGTTGACTACACAAATCTTGAAATCCAATAGATGCCCCAATGATGTTGATGATAACCCAACTAGTATGATCCATTCTCCATCCTGTACAAAGGATATTGATGGCCTTTCTAAGTTCCACGGGGTATCTATGAAAGCACGTAGCCATGTACTTCTTGAAATTAGATTAAAAGCCCCTAAGGTAGCACGTAAGCAGATTTGTTAAATAACAGTCTATATCGCCATTCTCATGCTTTTGACTAGCTGCATCACAGAAAGCTTTCCTCTTTCATTGACTGATATTTTTAATGGCTTCTTCATGGCATTAGTATTAGCATGCGTTGACGTTGAACTAGCATCGGCAAAGGTGGTCAAGGTCCTTGTATACACGAGAATGAGGTCATGGTGAGGTCCAATTATGACCCAAAAACACACCAGAGCTATTTTTGAAATACTTGTCATGGAGTGACTTTACAGCTTCAGCTTGTCCTCCCTCTTGTCTGCAATGCAAGCTTTGTGATTCTCTTCTTTGCTACCTTAATCATCTATGATATAATATAATTTCTTGATGTTGCTTTTATTGCTTGAAACATACCTTTCCCTGCGATTGTAACAAAGGCCTTAAGAGTATTAAGTGGCCATCTTGGCAGGTGTGAGGTGCTTGATTGGAGGTGGCACAACAACTTGGTCATTACAAGGATTACTTTCCTTGGTTGTGTTTATTGCCAAAAGAGGTTGTTGGAGTGTGGAGTGTCTTACCTTTATAGGAGTCTTGAGAGGATTGGATGGAGGTGGGGTGATGCGATGATGAGTCCCCCATAGTTAATGCAAACATCAATTCATCTTTCCTTGTATCATAGTAGTGGCTTCATCATGCAAGCTATTGGGAATCAAGAAAAAGGAATATGCCACGTGGCAGTCGGTCAGGGCACCCTAACGGGTGTTGATTTTTGGTATTTGAGGATTTGCTTTGGTTGCAAGTTTTCTATATTTAGAAAGTCTTAGGTATCAATTAGTTGGAGTGAATTAGGATTTGTTTTGATTGATTATGATTTGTTCTATTTCATGTTTTAGTTGATTGAGATTTGTTTTGGTTGATTGGGATATATTCTCTCTATAAAAGGGAACACATGTAACCTTTCCAACTTGAGTTAGTGCATCATATTTTCAAATCATCTTCAACTCCTATCCTTCCCAATGCCAACTCTCTCCCTCCCTCCCTCCCCCCCTCTCTCTCTCTTTCTCACTGTTTCAACGTGAGAACAGTCCCATCGTGGACTGTTCTATGCACGCCAAGGCCTCCACGCGTGCCAATGTTTACATGGTATCAGAGCCAACGATCTAGGCTCTTGGCATGCACGCTTTGGAGAGAAGATTGGGAGGAGGATCATGCACAAGAGCACTTGTGCGTGGGTTCTTACGTCGATAATTAGGTCACTCATGCATGGTTTTGCCCTACTTCAACGCGGGAATTTGTGCTATGAATTCTTGGAAAATCTTGGCACCTTACGCAAGGCCCAAGAGTTTGTGCAAGGATTCTCAATGAATCCTCTTCCTTGTGACATCCGGCACCTTACGCGGAGTAGGATGAGGATCGTGGATTGGAGATGATGGATACATCTGCCATCGAAGTTGCGTTGTCTATGGGAGAAGGCAAGGTGGTGGTTCAAGGAACAACCATGAAACTTCAAGGTGCTTCCAACTACGTCTTATGGGCCCGCGTACTAAAAATATTTGTCGGAGGCCAAAAGAAGCTTAATATTCTCCTCAAGGAAGCATTGGAAATAAGGATGGAACTAAGAAAAATAAGCTTGAGGAGGAGATTTATCAAAAGGTATTTCAGTTCATATGGGGCCTTTATATTCGATTTTTTAATTCTTCAAAAGAGGAGGTTTTTTCGGAACAAAGTGCGCCAAACACTTCGAAAGGATCAAATGAGCGAAGGACAAGCACCACAGCAATTCCATCGACTCCAACTTAAGAAGAAAATGCATAGTGTAGCCTCTTGAAGTTCACTGCAACTGTATTGACTTCTCCACTTTCTCTTGGTAGCCTTGGTTCGAAGAAAAGTTGAGGGTCTTTTTTGACTCACAAGCAAGGCACCATACTCTTTGTGGAGGCATCGGGGAACGTCGAGAGAAAGGGCTCGACTCTAGAGTGTAGAAGAGGCACGAAGACCATCCTCAACTCTTTAGAGAAGAACGGTGTAGCGACATTACCAAGTCTTCGCTGTCTCTCACGTTTCGACTTGCGGGGGAGTGTTGGGAATCAAGAAAAAGGAATATGCCATGTCGCAGTGCCACATGACTATCGATCAGGGCACCCTAAGGGGCGTCAATTTTTGGTATTTAAGGATTTGTTTTGGTTGCAAGTTTTCTATTTTTAGAAAGTCTTAAGTGTCAATTAGTTGGAATAAGTTAGGATTTGTTTTGATTGATTAGGATTTGTTATATTTCCTGTCTTTAGCTGATTGAGATTTGTTTTGGTTGATTGTGATATATTCTCTTTATAAAAGAAAACACATGTAACCTTTCTAACTTGAGTTAGTGCATCATATTTTCAAATCATCTTCAACTCCTCTCTTTCCCGACGCCAACTCTCTCCCTCTCTTTCACTGTTTCAAGGTGAGAACAGTCCCATCGTGGACTGTTCTCTGCATGCCAAGTCCTCCCCGTGCGCCAATCTACACAACCAGTATCTTCATTTCCAGTATGACTATCTTAGTCTGAAAATAGTCATGTATTTTGTAGATGGAGATAGTTGTGAATGCGTTTTTGTCAAAATATGACATTCGATCTAGCTAAGCTCTGAACTTCCCATAGTACTTTGTTGCTGTAGTATGTTGCTTCAATCGATAGAGTTATATTAGGTGACCTCCAATCTTGCTCTGTTAGAACTGAGCTTGGATCTCTTGTTTAAAGGACTCCTATGTGATCAGTTAACTATTCATCTTCCCACATTGAAGTTAGAACGTAGCTTCACCATGGGGGTAAAGTTTCCCTACATGAATGCTTTCCTCACCTTCAATCTCGTGACATTGAAAGCATTCTTCTGTGCATAAACCTAACATGTCGGGTCCTTGGTGCCGTAGTAAATTGGCAACATGTACTTTCAAATTTTTTGTGCGGAGAGCTTTGAGACAATGGTCTTCTCCTAGGCCTTGGCTCCTTTTTTCCTTGCCCTTTGTGGGAAGTTCTTTCCATGGGCTAGTGCACATCCATTGTACAAGCTCAAAGAAATCATGCACCATAATCTGATTTTGTTAGAGAGATTGTTGGGAGAGTCCAATGAAGTCCCATAGATCCTTGTATTGGCAGATTTCGATACAAGGTTCTGTCACTTGTTTGCAAATGACTGATGAAGGCGAAATCAAATTAATTTCCTGTCTCATATTGAAGATAGAGAATAACGTAGATAGGAGGAAGAAAGGTACCGTCCTGAATGCACTGATCCATTCAGACTGAGTCCCTTACCTAGAATTCATTTTCTTAGCTCTACTTCGTTCCTCTGTGTCGCACCTGCGAGTGTATTTAAATGAAATGAGCGAAAAAAACCCTCCTTTCTTTCTAATTTGATCATTGGCTGGGACGAGGTAGAGGTTGACGGGTTCCATTCCATGATTTTGATGGGTTCCTGTTCCTTGGTGTGGTTGTCCCCCAGCGGTGGCGGGTGGCCTTGGTTCAATCTTGCCTTCCATTGGTGGTTGACGTCTTCTTCAAACAAAAGTCTTAGTCCACTTCAGAACCTAGTCTCCTTTCTGGTACTCTACATGACATAGAATTGTTATCAAGACAACATGTTGGTGAGGCTTATCTTTGTTCTTTTTATCCTTTAGGAGGAGGCATCTCTGTGGCCATTTGATGTGGGTAGCACCTGCTCTACTTTCTTTCTTGCCCCAGCAAAGCCAGTCATTGGTGCAACTAGCTAGATAAGACGTAACCAGGAAGGCAGTATGGGGGAATGCTGAAGGATCTCTTGGTATGAATGGGTCTCTGGTATTTTCTTTTCAAAGAGTTTTAGCTGCTGGTCAAGCAAGATGTGATGGTCATGGTCCAGGGGTTTATGGAGGATAGATGTGATGGTCATAATTCTGGGCTTTATGGAGGATAGAAGAAGCTTTAATAAACTCAAGAGATTTTCTTCTTTCTTACCCAAAAAGGTAAAAAATGTTACAAGGGACAAATATGTGGCAAAGGATCTTCTATGAGGATATCAGACGGGTTTATCAAGGTGTTTCAGTCTCACAATACTCAGTTGAAGGGAGAAACAATGGGGACAAGTGGTGGAGTCATACAAGTATAGAAAGGACATAGGATGGTGAAGAGCCATGCCATTGCAAGTTTTTTAGGTTTATGATATAAGAGGCAAAAACAACCATTTATTAATGTTTTTTGTTGAAAATAGTATATTATCTTGATGGAATGTAATTTTGATGGAACCTAATTAGAGTAGCATTTTTTCAAAGCAACCAACTCTATGGTGGCATTTGTGTAAATAAAAAACTATGATGACAATTATGTAATTTTGTAAGTTTATAATGGCATTTATGTAAAAGTGCCAAAAAAGATCTTATCAAGAAATAATCATAGTAATTGGCTTGTATGCCGATTTCCGGTAGAGATTTATCAGAAACGTTGAACATAGCTTAGGAGCTTTTACCATAAAGGCTACTGAAGCTTGGGTAATAGTTTGGTGTCCATCCTGGAAAATATCTGCTGGAGTTGTCTGCATTTTTTTTAATCTTCTAAAAAGGTTTTCCCAAAATCTTTTTATCTAAGATTGTTGCAAATTAAGTCTCCAGGTCAAGGGGAAAGAAGGATAGATTGCTGTCATCATCTTATTAGTTAATCATAATGTAAAAATTGTAGAACTTTTTTTTTTTTTTTTCTGTTTCCCCTTGTTTTTTTTTGAAGATAGTTTTAATCTATTATCATGTATCACTTTCATGTTGATACATTCTCCATTAATACAATCAGGTGGCCTTGCATCAGTTATTAATGGACAGTCCTAAGTTTTAGTTTTCTATTCTCTGCTTTAACCATTTCCTAGTCTCTTCGCTCTGTCCTGAGTTTGCCATGCTCATGTAATTGCATAATTAAGCAAATTGTTTAGTTTTATATATTTGATAAAAGATCCTGAGTCCTGACATGGTGCAATGCAGGGTGGCTTCCAAAATTGATGCTGTTTTGCTGTCACATCCTGACATTCTTCATATTGGTGCTTTGCCATATGCCATGAAACATTTTGGACTTTCGGCTCCAGTTTATTCAACAGAACCCGTTTACAGATTAGGTTTATTAACGATGTATGACCACTACTTTTCGCAGATGGTAAAACTCTAAATTCTTCTTATGGGTGCCTTTCTCAAAGTTTATTAATTTTTTGTATAGATAATTTTTCTGTCCTTTTTTGTTTGGACACATGAACTTAAGGGCCTTTTGACTATAAAAAGCACAAACATGGCTTATCTTTTTGTTGTCTTCCATTTTGGTTGTAATAGATATTGAAATGTGGTAGTCAATGCTATATTTATTTTGGCTATATAAGTTACTGAAATGTGATAATTGATCCTACATACAATTATAATTGAGCGGATGGCCTCTTTTATCTTCATTTGTTTACATTTTCTTCCTTGTGTTACCTTTCAAGAAAACTTCTTGTACGCTATTCCTTATAATATATGTAAAGGATCATCTATGTATACCATCTTCATAAAAGGCTTCTCCTTGAGGCCTTTGGAGAGGTGTCTGGTTTGAGAGTAAATCTCTGGAAGTCTGACTTTTACCTTTGGGGATATTTGTTGAGATAGCCATGCAGTGTGGAGATATTTTGGGCGTTGAGCTGCAGACTCCAATTAGGTACCTGGGATTCTCCCTTACTCTAGGCCGCATCATAGCTAGGGAGTGGACCCCGATTGTCGAGAGGCTGGAGAAGCATCTGCAGGGATGGGCAACTAGGCTTCTCTCTAGGAGAGGTAGGTTGGTCTTACTCTCCTCAATTTTCTCTGTGTTGCCTCTCTACTACGTCTTCGTTTTGTAGGTGTCGTTAGCGGTCTTGAAGAGGATTAACATGATATGGAGGAGATTCCTATGGTCATCCTTCGAGTGACAAGAAACATTCCTCTAGTGGCGTGGGGGGAGGTATGCATGCCTAGGGAGATGGGCAGCCTGGGGTCTTAGACCCCCGATTAATGAATGATGCTCTACTCATGAAATCGATACTTCAACTTATGGGGCCCTAGTAGCCATTCTGGAAGTAGATATTCTGTGAGTCCTATGGTGAAATTGTGGATTGGGAGGAAAGGAGAAGCTCCAGTAGAGGAGCTTTGTTTTTTTGGTAGGGATTAGAGAAGATGCTAATGGCGTGTTTGTTTCATGGTAATCAGAGGAGGAATGGAATGGGAATGCCCCACTTGATTCCTTTCCCTTATTTGGATCTCAAATATAACACAGGAATAGTCTTTCCAAGTATTATCCAATTCCCATGAGAGAGGGAATTCCCAATCCCACCACACCCCCAAGGAGTTCGAAATCCATTCCCCCTATAACCGTCTATCCCTTTCCAAAAACATCATTGTTATTCCATCACTCATGATGGATGCACCGAAGGGCAGCTTATTTTAGTATTTTTCTTTCTTTTGCCACAAACGGTTGCTCTCTCCTCTCACATTCGGTGGCCCCTTCTTTTGCCTCTCACTCAAAAGTAATATGTTTTAAATAATGGCACCATTTTAATTAGATGAATTGTTGCATGTATGCTGTGTTTTTCTTTTTTAAAAAAGACATCCCATGTTGATGTTGCTGCATTGTATTTGATTAGTAATTATGTGTGAACATATATGTGTATGTTCCACTTTATTTAAAATAATATTATTATGATCTTTTTAGAACATCAAATCTATATCAAGAATAGGTTCTATGTCAGTAGATTATTGAGTTCCCATGCCCCTTCAAAACAAGTTATAGCAATATGTATATTATAAACTCAATCTTTTGTTGAGAAATATGTATATCAGAAAGTAGATCTTTTGTTGAGAAATATGTATATCAGAAAGTAGATCTTTTGCTAAGAAATATGTATATCATAAACTCGATTGGATCCTTAGCGGGTAGTTTGGGCTTGCAAATAATAAAAAAAAGAATATATATCTTTTTTAAATTCTCCTAGATAATGAGAAAGAATGCTTTGCTAGAAATTTTTTAAATTGAAATTGTTGTAAGTTTATATTTTTAAATTATCACAATGAATAATGTAGCTGGATTCTTATTAATGAGATATTTATATTTTATAAATTAACCTTCAATATTTTCCTTATCTATTGGTTTGCTATTTTGTTTGGATATGTATGTTAAATTTGAATTAGTGTAATGTATATAAAATAATGGACTAAACTGAAATATTTCTTTAAATTTAAGGGCTTGTATGTAAATTAAAAATATTAATGGATTAAGTTGTAAATAACTTAAATTTTATGTTAAAATCGACAACTATCATATTTTAAAAAACATATTGAGTCAAATATGCAAAAAAATTTCGAATTCATTTATCCCAATAACTAATCCTATTAAATAATTGAAATGAAGTAGATCCATCTTTAACGATTCCATTCTTATCATAATCCAAACAAGGATATGGAATCAACTATTCCTTTCTATTCTTTGCCTCATTTCATTCTATACTTGATTCCAATCCATCTCCATTCCATTATTACGAAACAAACGCACCCTAAGAAGGGTTCAACCTCACTGTAGGGCAGTCCTAAGTGAAAGCTCTTGCTTTGAATGTTGGTGTCATGCTTGGTCACAAGTAGGGATCCTTTTTGAGGTTTTTCCCAAACTTGCGCGCCATCTACGTCTCCCTTAGTTTCTGTGGCGGATTGCTTCTACAACTCTTGGTCCACCCCGTTGTCGAACTTGCTCTCTGAGGCATGTCTTGAGGATTTAACCATGCTTCTCTAGGTGCTTCATGACTTGAGGCTAAGTGTAGGACGTAATGGTTGTTGGCTGTGGAAGTACGACCCTTTTTGTGCTAAGAAGGCATACTTACGCTTCTTGGGGGAGAATACTGGTCATGACCAGGATTTCGCTTCTGATTCTAAGAAGAGTTGGATAATGTGCCTACCTTTGAAGGTAAAATCTTCATGTGGCTTCTAAAGAGGAGATGCTTGGGTATTAAATCCTGTCGGCATCATTGGGCTCTAGACTTTGATGACTCGTGCATCTTCTATGGTGGATGTTCGAAGGACATCGAGCATCTCTTTTTCACTTGCACCTTTGTGAGGGAGTGTTGGTGTCATGCCCTGCAACTTTCCGACGAATCGAAAACTAGGTGAACGGGTGTGATGCACTAAGGTTTTAAGTGTCGATAAAATTTTAAGTGCGCATATTGGAGGCACATTGTGGAAACACTCGTATATTGATGTTTAGTTATTGAGGTTATCAATATCTTGAAAATTTCTCGTATCGAGGGCACACTGATGCATCTCGACAAATTTACTTAAGCAATTAAAATTGTAAGTAAATTATAAAGTACTAACCTAAACCCTTAAAAGGTTATACAAGAAGGGCATACATGTGAAAATGGGCCTATAGAGGCACTCATTTTGATCTTATATTTCCTACTTTAACTTGTTAACCAAAGAAATTCCTATAAGAAAAAGGATGACTGCAGACTATTCATCCATAGATTTATTGAAATGAGAAAAATGGAGTATGACACTAGAGTATTTCTCCTCATATGCCTGAGAATGCACTAGAAGTAACACTGATATTATCAAAATATGGCAAGTTCTTTAAACAATGAAGCAGTGATTTAAATGCTGTCAGCATGTCGCCGGCAAGGCATTTTTTGAAAAAGCTCCATGCCAATATGCATTTGATGTCGAAATGCCAGGATTTCGCCGGTATGCTGACCATTTCGTCGGCATGCTGACGGGATGGTTGACGTGCCCCCAGATGCCGACCAGTCTGGTGAGGTTTGTGTTGGTTGAGCATAATCTGAGGTGTCTGCTGATGGGTAAGGTATGGTTAAGGATTTATAGGTCCAGATGGGCAAGGTTTCGGTAAGGGTTCACACGCATGCACGTAGTATCTAAAACTTTAGGTATGGTCATGATGAAATACTCTTATGATTACACAAGTCACAATCAGCATTTGATTTTCTTGAAATTGATATCATTTTGACTTGGCGTGCCCTCGGTATGCCCACGAAATGCACACTTAGAATTTTATCGGCATGGCATTGAAATTGGCATTTTGAACCTTGCAATGAAGTAATTCTATCAATCCTTGGACCACAAACATATCATATTATGTCTATTGTTGCAATGTCCAGCGACATGTCCTTTTTTACCAACATAGTCCGGAAAAGGTCTAGGTTCATGATTTGTCCAATCCAAAAGAATTGCTCCTAAGACTTTAACTTCTATACCTAAAAAAAAACTAACCTATATCTTCAACATATGCACCTAATCTCCCTGTACGAGTCCAATATAAATGTTGGTCCTTTATGGAACCTCCTCCAGAACAATTAAATGGGTAAATCGACCTTTGGCTTTCAAATGACATTTGTAGCAAAGCCACCGAACCACCGTTAGCAGCCGCAGGAGTAGCATTAGCAGCAACATGTTTGATATAGTTGGCATAAGCATCAATACGGTCGATATATCATTGGCACACCTACATATTGACACCCCTTACATGTTGATATGGTCCTTCGCCTAAAACCCCCTGTATCGATGGCATGTCGTCAGCATCTTGAACGCAGTTTTGCACTAAGGTCCCAACCACTAGGGTGGCTATGGTTGTAAGTAGTCCATTTTTTCGATTATCAGGTTAATGGTAACTAATTAACCTTTAAAATGTCACATTAATACATGGCATATATATTCATGGCAGTAAGTTGGGAAATATAGAATGATGTGAAATAAAATGGCATAAAATTTAAAGGTAGCTACGATGCATCATTCAGAACTTACATTATTCACACATAATAGTTACATGAGCCATATGTTTTTCAATTTACATCTTCACTAGTGAAGCTGGGCCCGCCACAAAATATGTAGATACAGAAAGGGCCTACAACTGCGAGACCAAAAGGGTATTGCACAACCTTTACCAACTAACGAAACTACTTTAATCCTCCCTGGGCCTGAAGGCTACATAATAGATTGCTTGATTCACGAGATATGCTGCAGAGATGAAGTTGGAGATGAGTTCTTGCAGCAACTTAGGGGTGGGTTCGTTTATGTCCTTGAATGTCACACCTCTACCATGGCCATCTCCAGGCACCACAGGGTTCGGCAAAACATTGATCCACCCACTCTAGAAATTGACATTGCTCCCAAGACATTTGAAATTTGCCACCCCAAGTTATCCAGTCGTGAAATTAGGTCACAAATATGGGATGAGCCAAGTGGCCCAATAGGGATGAAACAATGTGTACCACAAGAGAAAGCAGGTAGTGTATGTGTATCTACACTATAGGTTGACCAACTGTCCTATCCTATCCCTGCAGTTACCCTTTTATTTAGCATTATTATTTGTTCTCTCGTTTGCTTCAAGGCTTAGATTCTGTAAATCCTCCCCCTTAAAAGAGGTCATAGGGATGTATCCTCCTCTTGAACTCACAGTCCATAAGTCTCTCCTTGATCAGGGAAGAGGTTAATAGTAGTAATGGTCCTCAAGTAAGGCATACTCATCGTCGTTATATGAGAACATTGCTGACATCAGTCGAAAGAGTCGGGCCTTTTGGGAGCTACCCAGGCCAATACCTCGGGGTCCCGAGGAGATAACTCGACTTAGATTCATTGAGATCAGGTCAATGATCATTCAAATCTTTCCAGTGCAAGTTGTGGCGAGGCGAGGTTCTAGTGCCTTGACAAGTCTCACCTTGCTTGATTTGCCTAAGGCGCTGCCTAAGCGAGCGCCTTAACCAAGGTTGCTGGTTTTTCATGTTTTAAAAATATGTTTAAGGGTTTTAATTTCTTTTTACCTAGTTTTTGAGTACTCTCTCTTAGTTATATATGAGCACATATGCATAGAGATATACATATATATGTGCTTAAATAAATATATACATATATTTATTTAACTACGGAAAATTCAGTCTTATAGCTTTTCACTTGTTCGATGCGGAGGCGTTAGAGTGTAGTGAATCACTCTAGATAGCGGTTGGATCCTTTCCTATGTTGTACCTGGGCCTCCCTTTGGTAGCTGGGCAGCTCAGATTGCAGGATTGGATCTTGATATTGGAGAGGATGGAGAAGAGGTTGGCAGGTTAGGCGTCTAGGCTCTTATCCAGAGGTAGAAGGCTGGTGTTGATCAGTGCCGTGCTTTCCTCCATCTCGAGCTACTTCCTCTTCGTTTTCAGACTTTAGAAGAAGATAAAGATGAAGATGACTGGTCTGATGTGTGATTTTTTTGGGCGGGCCAAGGGGCCACCCGGAGTGGGACTAGGCAGATAGCCTGGGATGTGGTTTGTAGGCCGGTGCAGGAGGGCAGCTTGGGGGTCTGAGATGTGGGCTGCATGAACAAAAGTCTAATGACGAAGTGGATAAGTAGGCTTTTGAGGACGGATTGGGACCTTTTTGGGGAGGTCATGCGGAGGTGTTACAGAACTCCTTGCCAATAAGACGAGCCTTGTGTCAAACAATTAACCCATCCGGGTTGTATTTGATGGAAAACACCCATCTACAACCAACAACAATAACTCGATCTGGCATAGTAGTCAGCTCCCAAGTACCTCAGGAGTGTAAGGCAACTATCTCATTGTCTATGGCTTGGCGCAATTTTGGATTGAGCATGACCTGTTGGTAAGTAGTAGGCAACTGAGAAGTAGATATAGCATCATAAATTTTCCAAAGGAAGCACCCAAGCCCTTAAAAGATAGCGTTCCTGCCACATCATACTGGGCATTGCTCCAAGGTGCTTTCCGAATAGCAATCGAAAGATCTATATCATCATCCATAGTCCTCTGTACGAGCTCAGAAATAGTATCATCCATCTCTGCACCTGTATCATCGCAGCTTGGTAAAACACCGCTAGTCTACAAAATATCAGTGCTTACCTGCACTGGGGAGGATGGTGTTGATGAAGAAGGGGAACACTGCCTATAAGTAACTGGGATCCTATAGGTAACATGCGGACCCTAGAATCGCACCAGCTCAGTAGTAGGTTGTACAAGGTTAGTAATAGGTATACTCCGCAAAGGTATGGGAGGTATAGGCATAGGTGCCTTAATAATCTCTAGAGAGATATCACGACCTGCATTGGAAAAATAAGGAATGGACTCATGAAAGGTAATATCAACGCTAACATAATGACGTCTAGAAATAGGATCAAACAACGATAACTCTTTTGAGTTTGAGAATACCCCAAGAAAACACACTTGACTGCCCTGGGTGTCAACTTTTCTCAACTAGGAGTGAGATGTGCAGAGGCAATGCAGCCAAAAGCTCTACGAGGTATGTGAAAGATCTTACGTCTTGGATACAACAGTTGCCAAGGAATCTGCTCAAGGATAATAGAGTTAGGCATTTTGTTAATAAAAAAATAAGTAGTCAAAATGGCATCACACCAATAAAGTGAAGGAACATTGTGATGTATCAATAGGGTGCTTGCCGCATCAAGATGTCAGTGCTTCCCCTTAGCAACACCATTCTGTTGAGAGGTGTGGGCACAAGTAGTTTGATGCACAATGCTATGGGATTATAAAACAATGACAAATGATGAGTACAAAACTCAAGAGTATTATCTAATCGCACAATCTTAACAACAATAGAAAATTGGGTATTTGTTTCTAATATAAAATGTGTACCAACATCAGACTTATTCTTCATAAGAAATATCCAGGACACTCTTGAAAAATCATCAATGATAACAAGAAAATAATGGTGGCCCTGTTGGTCAAGAATCTGGCAAGGATCCCACTCATCCATATAAATCAATTGAAACAAAGTAACACTCTGACTATAAGGAAAACTGGAGCGATGATGCTTGCCCAGTTGGCAAGCATCACAAGTAATGACTGCTGACGGAGAGATATGGGGTATGACATGTCGGAGTTGATCTAGAGAAAGGTGACCAAGATGAAGATGCCATTGGAAGGGACTCCCTGTTGCAAAGGAGACCTCCCCATGGCAAGCAACAACATCTGGATTCTGACTTAGGCAATATACCCCTCTTTCTTCACGTCCTCCACCAATCCTCCTCCTCATAAGCCTATCCTAAAATACACAAGACACATGATAAAAAATAGCACGACAATTCAACTCTTTCGTAATGTGACTGGCTGATTGGAAAATCTGATACAAATAACATGTTATGCAATTGTAATGTAGAAGTGATAGGAACCTTCCCTTATCCAACAATATGAGAGTGCCTCCCATCAGCAACTTGTATTGTCTTTCCTTAAGGAACATGCCTCAACTAAGGGAAGCACCTCTGATCTCCACATAAATGGTGTAAAGCCTTGGAATCCATTAACCAATCACCCCTCCATTGAACTACAGGCTAGGAGGAACAAACAAGATTAGTACTTGAGAAGGAGGCAAGTTGTCTCAGGAGGAGCACTAGAAGCTTAGGTCATTTGGGAAATGCATTGCAGTAGATCATCAAATTCAGCCCGAGACAGTGTCAGGAATGACCTCAGCAGGCTCAATTGCCTGATTAGTAGTGGGAGGATGACCATGCTTCATCCAATAAGTGGCCTCAGTGTGTCCTGGTCGACCACAATATGTACATGGAGGCCTGTCTTCCCCTCTCGGTGCACGACCATGACCTCTGTCTTGTGACATAGGGGATCCTCTACCACGTCCTGGTGTAGCAGCTAGGGCAGAAGTCTGGTAAGAGACCTTTGTAGTAGGTAGGTTGATAGCAATTCTGCTCAATTTATTGTAGGTCTCCTTAAGAGATGGAAAATCAGACAATGAGAATTTGTGAGCAAGCAATAGTAAACTCTGGTCCCACTCTAGACAAAAAAAACAAGACTATCTCAAGGTTCAAAATGTCGATTTCGATGCCGTGTCGATGAAATTTTAAATGTGTATTTCGTGGGCATGACGAGGGTATGCTGGTGCATGCCGACAAGAATGCTAACGACAGACTAGCATCGAACCAGCAGCAGCCTTGACATGTCCATCGATTTTGCCAGCATGCCAACCACATCGGCGGCATGTCGACGATATCCCAGCATTTTGACAACTTTACCATGTGGCATGGGCTTTTCCCAACAAAGGCCTTGTCAACGACATGCTAGCAGCATGTGGTTGGCATTTAAATTACTGGACTATTTCTTTCCTATATGCCCTCTAAGAAGCACAAGTGCACATGAGTCTGCTGGCATTATGTTTCTCCAATAAGCCCTTCATGGATGAATAGTATTGCACTAGAGAATAACCCTCCTTGCGTAACTGCATGAGCTCATGGAAGGTCTAAAACACACGGGTTGAATTCTTCTCATGGGAATACTTCTCTCATAGATTGTCGCATGTCTCCTTTGCCGTCTGATGGTACATGATCTCATTTCCTATCCTAAGAATAACGTAATTCATGATCCAGGCTTTGATCATTGTGCTATCTTTATTCCAAGAAGCATTCTTCCCTATCTTCTTTGTAAGCTCTGGATGAAGCAATTTGTGCTCCTTATCATGACTCCTCATAGTTATGAGAAAAGTTTGTGATCACCGGGGATGGTCTCATCCAACTTCACCATGTAGCCGAAGAACGGACTCTTGTATGTCCCAGTCTCCACTGTGGAGTTTGATGTCACCTCAGATGAACTCGATGATGTCATCTTGCCTTCACCCAGATTTTGAAGTCAATCGGGCTTCACCAAATCATCAAATCAGCCAAGAATATGAACTCAAGGATCTGAAAAATTAATTTCAGATTATAGACAAGTTTGAAATATGATAGTCAGGCATAGTAGTTACCTCCTAGGGCATCACAGACCCCAAGAAGTATTACCTCTCCTTTTGATGTTCCCTAAGATGGAAGAAACCAAAGAGAGAAGGGCGATCAAATGCCCCTACCTATGCAATAAGATTTTGATAGCATCACATGAGACCTAGATCAGCCCGTAGCCTGCAACACATGAAGATTCGACATGCAACGGTCATAAGAAGCAATTGCAGCATAAACAACGGTGGCACCGCCTGAGGTTAGGAGGTAGCACTGCCCATATTTAGCAACATAACACGATCATAGCCCCTGTTGTGGTGTAAGGAACCCCCTAGTGGTGGTGTGATGCAATGTGTAGGGCCTTGTGGTTGCGTGGGGCTTTAGGCAGCCCTATAAGGGTGACGCTGGGCCTTGTTGCACGGTGTTGCAAGGCCTAAATCTGAAGGAGAAGGATTGGCGGCGCTCTCTAGGATGTAGCAGCCGGTCACGACGTCCTCGGAAGCTGGGGTTTTGTTGGTGGGTATGGAGGTTAGGTTTTTGGTGGGATACCGAGTTTCGATCTAGGATCGTTGTTTTGATACCGAGTAGGAGAAAATGACTAAGTGCTTTATTCTCTAACCCTACCTCTTTATATATAGAGGTAGGAAAAGTACGGTACAACCCCTCAAGAAAGCAAGAAAATAAAAAAGAGTACATGACTCAAGACAAACAAATATGTAAAGATCGTGGAGGCACAACAAATACTGATGGTTGCCTTGGTCCTGTTGGTTTCTTGGTGTATTTTTATAAGGAATTTTGGACGCTTGTTAAGGAGGACGTCTTACAGGTGTTGGCTAAGTTTGTTGTTGGCAACCATGGCTTTAACAGACTCAACAAATTCTTTATGTTTCTATTGCTTAAGAAGTAAGGGGCAGAGGCAATTGATGAATACATGCCCATTGCTTTGTCGAATGCCATCTATCTGATTGTGGCGAAGGTCTTAGTGAATAGGCTAAGGGGGGTCTTGGCCGAGGTTGTTCTCAGTTGCAAATGGCCTTTGTCTTGGGTCGGAATATTATGGATGGCTACGTCATAGCTTCAGAGATTCTTGCCTACTGGAGGAGGGAGAAGGCTTTTTGGTGGAAAGTTGATTTCAAGAAGGCCCATGATTCAGTGTAATGGTCTTTAGTTTGGGCATCCTTGATTAAGAGGGGCTTCCTCCCTCTTTGGGTCGACTGGATAAAGCGGTGCATCATGGTGATCTCGTTCTCATTCTTATTAATGGCAACCCGGTAGGTGGATGGATACAACTGAGGAGGGTGTTAAATAGGGTTGTACTTGGCGGCTGCTGCACTGGCAAGGTTGGTGGTCGGAGCTTGTGAAAGGAGCTTGATTAAGGGGTTCTCCTTAGGGGATGGGGTTGTGATACCTGTGCTTCAATATGCTGATGACATGTTATTCTTTGTATGTGGTTTGGAGATAGAGGTAAGGACGATCTGTAGTTTGTTGGAGTTTTTTGGGGAGGCATTGGGACTATAAATAAATTTCTCTAAGTCAACCTTTGTCTCATTCTAGATGACTATTGAAGAGGCTAGCAGATGTAGTATGGTTCTTTCTATGCTGGAACCATCTCTTATCTAGGTCTCCCTCTATCGGATAAGAGGATCTTAATGCAGGAGTGGACCTCCTTAGTCAGGAGTCTAGAGGGGAGATTGGTAGGTTGGGCGTCCAAGGTTTTATCAATAGGGGGTGGCTGGTGATCCTGAAGACGGTGTTGTCTTCTATGCCTTTTTACTTTACATTTGTTCTGAAGTTGCTACAGCAGATTGAAAAGATCTTGAACCTGATGAGTAATTTCTTCTGGATGAACCATGGAGTGGTTGGGAATGGGATGAGGTTGGTGGCCTGGGAGGTGTGTAAGCCTGTGAAGGAAGGGGCTTGGGAGTTAGAGAGTTGGGAAGGATGAACGATAGCTTTTTAACCAAGTGGATTAGTAGACTCCTTGAACATGTGGAGAGCCTCTTGGGAAAGATCTTTTAGGTGTGTTATGGTAGCTCGATGTGTTGGGATCTCCTATCGTCTCCCTCGCTGGGTTCTTCTCACTTTCTTAGAGGGCTTTCTCTGGTGGTGCCTAGGGTGCAGGGTTTCTTCGTCCCCTTTGTTGGCTTGGGTGGTTTGTTCAGGTTTTGGTTGGATGGTTGGATGGGTCAAGGGAGGTTGGGAGATCGTTTTCTCATACTGTTTGTGTTGGCTTTAGGTAGGGAGGCCAAGGTGGTCGACTTGTGGGAGGGTTGTTGGTGCCCTTCTTTTGTGGGGAACCTATTGAGAGGATACAGGAGGTTTAGTCCTTATTATCGGAGTTGGATATTTATCGACCGGAGGGTGGTGTCGATGCATTCTTGTGGGAGGAGGGTGACTTCTTTGTTAGGAATGCTTACAGAGGATTGGGGAATGAAGGCTTGTGGATAGATTTGACTTCATTAGGGATTATAGGCAAATTTGGTCGTTTTGGTGTCCACTGAAGGTGATGACCTTCGCTTGGTTGCTCTGGAGAGGGAGACTCATGATGAGGGTGTGGAGGGTCAGGTGGGTGCCTGAAGGCTAAAGTGGAGAGGACATGCCTGCTTTGTCACCTAGCAAACGAGGATGTCGACCACCTATTTTTTCGTCGTTCTTTTGCTGCATAGATTTGGAGCCACTTCAATTCTAGGTGGTTGGCGTATTCTATATCTGATGATTTTTGGAGGTCTTTTAGGAGTGGTAACTAGAATGGTGGCCAAATTGTATTTAGATTGAAAAAGGAGTGGGCAAAGCCTTTGGCAGTACTTCAGGGCATTTGGCTGGGGAGGAATGCGATTGTGGGCAACATCCTTATGTTGAGAATTTTGTCAGTTCTGTTTCTTTGATTAATCTTTAGGCTTTGAGCTTGTAGCATGGCCTTGTTATTGGACACTTTTTATTAATATTAATATAATTACTAGGTGGTTATCAACAGGATAATCATCCTTTTCTCTTAAAAAAAAAAAAGATTGCTTCTGAAACGTTTAATAGCTCCTCCTGCAGAGGTGGCAACCTAGTTATTTGACCTGCTAGCATCTGTAGGTCCGTCTATTTTGCTTTCATTAGGTTTGTGGTTGTTCTACTCTATTTTACGCCTTTGACATCTCCTCTTCCTTTAATTTTTGCCCAAAATGTGCATTTGCTATGATTAGCAATTCCCTGTTTGTGATGGGATTGAGAACTTGGATGTGTAGTAACATTGGAAGAATCCTGCTTGGCTTTCAGATAGGCACACGGACCAGCATCATAAGTCGTGTTAAATTCCTGAGGTACGAACCTTACTCTAAATTATGTTGACATCTTACAGTATAGTGGATGGTGAGGTGCTCATGAAAACTAGGATGGATAGACAAGGGTATAGCACTGAAATTGCAGTGATGGTCGTTGTTGGCATACAGAAATATGACAGCAAATAATCAAAATGAAGGATATGTGTTTCCAGTCATTTTGCAAAGTGACAATATCGGGCTTGAGGCTTGCTTCAAAGTAGCCTTGTTGTAGACAGTGCTGTCATCCTGTCATTGCATATTACAATTGGTCTAGTGGCTTTTAGAACAGTAGTGTTATGTTCCAATAATTTTTTGGAAAATGGTAGCCTTGCACGAAGATGGAGTGACATGGCATTGGCATTAATGATGAAAGACGATGGTACTAAAGCAATTGCAGAGGGGGCTTCCTCCAAAGTGGAGCATTTGGTCAACTGCTCTTATATTGAGGGATTTAATATGGTTTGATCTATGAATCCCCATTTTCATAGGGAAAGTGGGATCTGTGCTTATTCACATTGCTTTCTCTTTAGAGTATTGAACAGGTTATATATTTCCAATAAAATGGCAATCTTAAACTGTGACGGAATAAAAGTTTTTTATAAAAGTTAAGATAATGCCCCTGTTGTAGCTAGAGCATCTGCCAAGTCCAAACCAGTGACACCTTAATAATTAATATTGTCTTATAAAATACTTTGTATTCTTTCCTTTTTGCAAAAGAAAATTCTTGGTATTCTATTCTTTCACCACTCTATGTGATAACCTTTAGATGCCATTTTCTCTTTTCTTCATGCCTTGCATGTTATTGGATAGTGGTCATTATGTTCTCATGACACGTTTTCGATGTTGCTCGGAATTGGGGTAAAAGCAACTTCTGACTTTGGCTTTTTCCTCTGTCCAGGAAGTGTCAGATTTCAGTTTGTTTACTTTGGATGATATTGACTTTACTTTCCAGAGTTTTACCAGATTGACTTACTCTCAGAATTACCACATGTCGGGTTTGTTACTAACATTTCTGTGAATTCACTTAAATTGCTCACCAACTTTTATTCCTCAACATCCACTCTAAATTCAATATAGGTAAAGGAGAAGGAATAGTTATTGCACCTCATGTTTCTGGACACCTTTTGGGGGGCACTGTCTGGAAGATAACCAAAGATGGAGAAGATGTTATTTATGCTGTTGACTTCAACCATCGTAAAGAGAGGTTTTTGTCCTTTGCATTGGCTAGATGTTACTTTGCCTAGGAAGGATGAAAACCATCTAAATGATATTACTATCAGGCATCTGAATGGGACTGTTCTAGAATCCTTTGTGAGGCCAGCTGTTTTGATTACAGATGCCTACAATGGTTTAAATAATCAACCTGCCAGGCGCCAAAAGGATCAAGAGTTTACAGGTAATATTGCTAAACCATCCAATATTATGTGCTCAGTCCCTTTACTTTCAATTGTAAATAAGCATTCCCATCTGGTATTTTTTTTTCTTTTTCAATTTGTTTTACCAGATGTGAATGCTTATTTATGACAAATGAGTTCCTTAGAAGGTGCAAAAGGTTCTCTCTTATCTAGGAAGGGTAAACTTGGCTATTACATTGCTATTACCTTTGATGTCACGGCAATTTCAATTGTCATGCATCAACGGGTTTGCATTTTTATCTACCATTTTTAGCCAGTGCCTTTCATTGGCATCTATTTAAGGGGGAAATGTGTTTGATTGTGATATCCATTGATCTTTTCTGAACATCCTCCCATTTGGCCATGATTTATTTTTGTGGCTGTTCCCCAGTCTGAGTTTCCCATGCAGGGGACCTTTATTGTAATCTTTTAACTTCTGTCACAGTAGCTATAGTTGTAATGGAAATGAGAAGGCGATTCATATTTACAAAAATACATCTTCATTTGAAAGAAGAGATACTTCTCACTCAGTAGCTTACTTCAGAAGTTGGTATTGAATTAGCTTTAGCATTAACGCTCACTTGCCTAACTAAGATCACAATTGCTTGCCTGACAAATAATCAGGGATCTTAGCTAACTATTGGTCTCATTTTCCCATTTCTGTGAATGTGTACAGATATATGAACATCAATCTGGTGATAATTAAAGTACAAGAGATGTGCATGTCGTATTTATTTTAGGGATATCTAAGGATCTTGACCAAATATAGGATGTATATTATACTTAATAGATTACTGGGCAAAGTGCCCCTTCCTTTTTTTTTTTTTTTGACAAAAAAGAGGAAGATTACCTGAGGATGGTAATCATCCTAAGCTTGTATTAAAAAGGATAAAGGAACGGACTTACATATTTTGAAGCCAAAAATTAGAAATACATCTTGCCTCGCACTACATTATCCATCCGACAATGCTCATTTTTGAACACCTTTCCGTTCCTCTGCAGCCAAATACCCCAAAGGATAGCAACACCTTGGGACCAGCTAGCCATATCATGATCAATATGTTGCCTAAAGCTAGGCCAGAAATCTTCAAAGTTTGTAGAATCTACCGTATGAAGGTTGAAATTTCCCCAAACATCCCTAGAGAAACCATAATCAAAAAATAAGTGTTGGACGTCTTTGTTAGCAACCCCACACAAGGGACAAACAACATCATCATCTGTGCACCTTCCATTTTATTCTTTCTTTCTTTGATGACTCAAACTTTCTCAAGATTTTAACCTAAGGTGTCAATGATTCTATGTTTTGACAGTAAGGTGGCTATAAATCTCATAAATAATTCCATTGCTTAGGTGTGAGGAGACTCGTGGATTAGAGTGAGGAGGCTGGAGGAAGATGAGCATCGAGAGTGGGGGAGGCTGGCTGGACTACGGCTAGGAGGCGCTAGAGAGCCCGTCGAGGATTTATGGAGGTTGGGATGCAAGCTGGGTGGAAAGGTGGGTTCCCTTCATCCTCTTTAAGGGATGTTCTGTGCTACAAATGTTGATGCCGTGGTCATCGGGCGATAGATTGTAGGGATCTCGATGCTTGCGTGGTTTGTACAGGGGTTGGGCATAGGATATGGGATTGTCCGAGGAAGAAAGCCTCTTTTTCTTCGGCTTCAGCGATTCCTCCTCCTGCTCCTGCTCCTACGGCAGTGAAGGTGGCCATGGATGTGTGCCCACGGCGTGAGGTAGATAATCTGCTGGATAGTTCGCTGGTAGGGGTTCTCAATGAAGGCCATATTTTCATGGAGGTGATTAGGGAACATCTGCAAGGTCAAAGGTTGGCGTCGGTGTGGAGGTTGCCATCTCTCTCTCCCAAACATTTCTTGTTGTTTGGTTTGGAGAATTCTGATTTGGAGCGACTGAGATTCTTGGACATGAGAATTGGGGAAGGTGTTATCCATTGGAGATCGCCAACACCCTACAAAGGAGCCTTGGAGGTGCACCCCACTTTGAAGTCTTCTATTGAATTTTCTTTGATTGGTGTTCCATTGAGGTTGTGTTGTAGGGGTGTGGTGGAAGAGATGTGCTTGAGTTTTGTTAACGTGAACTCGATTTTGGGCTTGGATATTCTTGGAGGTGATTTATGTTGTCTTTGTCCAAGGTGATTTGTTGAAAGGATGCTCTTTGCCAAGGGAGGTGGTTCTTAGATGTGGGGATTGCTCTTGTCTACTCTGCCTCTAGAGGCTGCTGGTGGTATGTGAGTGATCTTATGCGAAGGTTGTCGCTGGTGGCAGTAGAGGGTGGCAGTTGGAGGCGGTTGGTGGCGGTGCTCCGGTGACAAAGGTAAAACAATTATGGAAGGTGAAGGGTCTGCTATGAAATTCAAATTTCAAATCTGGTGACTGGAATCCTTCCATTTCGGCTCCCAGGATTGTGGAGCCAATTGTGGAGGCACAGCCGGCAACGGTTTCTTCTTTGGGCGATGCACAGCTGGAGCAGCGCGCCAATTATTGTGCCATCCAGGTGATCCATATTCTTAATGGAAAGGTGGTGCGCGATTTTCTAGAGGGCCCTTCCCCACTGATTTTGGCACTAAACAGGGTGCCTTTGGATCCGGAAAGGGATCTGGAGTTGGTGAGGTCCATTTCGGATCTTTTTCAGGTCAAGTTTTGTTTGGGTTCAACGATCAGGCCTGGTTCTGCTCCCCATGTTTTGCTGGTTGTGGCTGTCTCAATTGTGATTGTAGGTCCGAAGCAACAGCTTCTTCAGGGTATACGATAGGGTGTGTGGCAGGAGGTGCGGTAGGGGAGGTTGCAGTGAGCATTGGCGTGGATCCTCAGCTGCTGGTGGATTGCTCTGGCGATGTTGAGGCTGCGATGTTGGTGCTAGCAGTTCAGGTGATCTGGGTGGTGCTGCGGATATGGGTGGTGCTGCAGATATGGGTGGTGGAGCTGCAGGTCTTGCTGCGACTTTGAGTGGACCTGGTGCTGATCGGATGGTGGGGAGCGAGTCTGGGGT
Source organism: Thalassia testudinum (assembly GCA_037157565.1). Taxonomy (NCBI): domain Eukaryota; kingdom Viridiplantae; phylum Streptophyta; class Magnoliopsida; order Alismatales; family Hydrocharitaceae; genus Thalassia; species Thalassia testudinum. The sequence continues at coordinate 13,101,144 of JAZHRO010000067.1, read as the reverse complement.
TGCTGCTGGGCGCTCGTGTGTGGTTTGCCCCAATGGTAGTCAGGGCAATGGAGCTTCACAACCTTCTATTATTGCCTGTACTTCCTCAAAAATGGCTGCGGGTGGAAGAGGGGGAGGGACCTCGTCCTTTGAATCCAGAGGTTTAGGAGCTGGGTGGTTACCATGCATTAAAAGTGGCCTTCTCTATCGATCCTGTTATAAGAGGAAATTCATTAAGGTCTGAGAAGAGCAATGAGGAAGGTATGGAGGCGAAAGTGGCCAGGGTGTTGAATCTGAAATGGACTTCCTCAACTTGGGGAGATGAGGGTAATATGATCTCCGATGGCTGAAATTCTTTCTTGGAATGTCAGAGGCCTTCGTGATAGGGCACAGAGGTCTGTTATGAGAAGTTATCTTGCTGATTGGAAGGTGGACATGACTTTGTTGCAAGAAATGCACCTCGAAACCACTGATCGGCCTTTGCTCAATGGTGTTGGGAGGGGTTATCTTTCAGCTTTTCTGTTTGTTGATGTGGTGGGTTGATCGGGAGGCTTGTGGATGTTGTGGAATGAAGATCTTTTTCGGCTTGAGGATTCGTTGGTGGGGTCCCATGTTGTCATCGATTTTTTCACACGTAGATTGGATGGAACCAGTTTTGCTGTTTCTGGTGTTTATGGGGCTTGTGACTCTTCCCTACGTGGATCCCTTTGGGGTGACATGAGGTAGTTGGCTGCAAAGGTTGATGGTGGACCATGGTTAACTGGAAGGGATTTTAATGTCGCTTTGTCTATGGATGATCGACTAGATGGACAATTGTTCTCAACACTTTTGGGAGGTGGTTCATGATTTAGAGTTGATGGGCCTTTTGGTCTCTAGGGCTTGCTTTACATGGAGGAATGGGGTAGGTCAGATGTTGCGGATTGATAGATTTTTCTGTAGCATGCCTCTTGTTGAGTTAGCACATGGTGCCTTTGTGAAGGCTTTGTTGAAGACCATTTTCTGATCATACTCCTTTGTTGTGGGATAGTGGGAAAGGTTTTTTTGCAACCTATTTCAAGTTCCAGAAATTGTGGTTGCTGGAAGCTGATTTCAGAGATTTGGTTGCATAGAAATGGCGAGGTGTTCCTGAGGGATCTTTAGCAGTTTGCACAATGGTAGATCGTATTAAGGTGGTCAGGGAAGCGATGATGGAGTTCAGGAAGGAGGTGAGGCAAAGGAGGGAGGGGGCTTTGTTGGCCTTGGCTATGCTTGATGAGGAGGGGGTGGATGGATTGGATGAGGATGACTTGAGTGAAAGGATGGCTCTGCAGAATAAAATCAAAGAGGAGGATCAAAAAAGAGGGATTGATTGGAGGTAGAGGTCCAGATAACTATGGCTTAGGGAGGGGGACTCAAACATGAAAATTTTCCATTTAGCAGCTAGTGTCAGAATGAGGGTAAACTTGATTACTTATATTTGACTTGATGAGGTGACATTTACATAGAGGCAGTAGATCTGCATGGCTTTGGCAGATCATTTTCATAACTTCACTAGGAGAAAGCTGTAGGGGAGATGGAGGTTGGGTTCTTTTGAGATGGGCAGGCTAGATGAAGTTGAGGGATGATTTGTTTAAATCAATATCTAGTAAGGAAGTGCTTCAGGCAGTTCGTGGTTTGAAGGCGGAGGGCTCGCCAGGTCCAGATGGTTTGCTTGTTTTATTCTTTAGGGAGTTTTGGGATGTAGTTGGGGAGGATGTGGTGGCTGTGGTGAGGGAGGTCTTTTAGGAGAACAAAGGTTTTGAGAGGCTGAATAAGTTCTTCCTTTTTTTGCTTCCAAAGAAGTCGGGTGCTAAGTTCGTACATGATTTTTGCCCTATTGCCCTTTCTAATTTGATAGTGGCCAAGACATTTGTAAATTGCTTGTAAGCTGTGTTGCCAATGCTGATATCTCCAGTTAGATCAACCTTTATCTTTGGGAGATCTATTATGGATTCTTTTGCTTTAGCGAAGGAGATGATGGCATCTTGGAATAGATCGTCTCGTGCTGCTTTCTTATGCAAGGTGGGCTTCTCCAAAGCGTATGACTCTATTTCCTGGGCTTATCTTTGGGTGATCATGTAGAGGAGAGGCTTTCCAGAGACTTGGGTTAAACTTATGCGGCGGTGTGTCAGGACTGTCTTTCTCTGTCCTTGTTAATGGTAGATCTTCAGGGCTTTGGACGTAGCTGCAAAGAGGCATCAGGCAGGGATGTCCATTAGCGTCTCTGTTTTTCAACATTGTGGTTGATACTCTAGCTTTTATGGCATTTAGATGTTGTACTAGCTTTTTCGGTGATTTCACTTTAAATGGAGATGGTTACTTACTCACCCCACTCCTACAGTATGCAGATGATACGATTTTCTTTATCTAGGGTAGTGTTAGGCAGGTTGAGCATGTTGCATGTTTGGTTGGCCTTTTTGGTGATAATTTTTGCTTACAGGTTAATGGTAGGAAGTCGGCTTTTGTTCCTTTTCATCTTGGCAGTGATTCTAAAGATTGTATTTCGGAAATCCTCCATATGTCGGTTGTTAGGCTCCCTATTATTTAGGACTGCCTTTGAAGGGGAAACAATTGGTTATGTTTGATTGGAGACCTGTGGAGGAAAGGATAACCGGGAGGCTGAATGGGTGGAGTGGGAGGCTTCTTTCCTAGGGAGGTAGGTTGGTTTTGGTAAAATTAGTGCTTTCAACAATTCTGGTTTTCTATCTTTCTCTTTTTAGGCCATCGAAAAAAATTCTGGTAAGATTGGAAGTGGCACGAAAAAGGTTCTTTTAGAAAGGTCCGAATCGTTAGGGACGTTTCTTGCAGCTTGTGCTGTGGAGGGAGATATGTAGGCTAAGGAAAAAGGGGGCCTGGGTGTTAGATGTCTAGACGAGTTCAATGTTGCGCACCTCATGAAGTGGGTTATGCGGTTTTCGGCTAGTGGTAATGGTCTCCTGGATAAACTGTTGAGGGATTCTTGTGGGGCACCGGTGGAGGTTGTTCCTGTGTGTTCCCACTCAGTGCAGCTATCGTCTTTTTGGGCTTCTATTCAGCTTTTTATTTTGCAGGGAGTTTCATCTGGTTACTTTGGGCCAATGCTTGGTGCAGGATGTTCCTTTCGCTTTTGGAAGGATGATTGGATGGGATGTGGTAAATTTTAGTTTTTATTTCTGCGTCTATTTGGCTTGGTGTTGGATAAGGATGCGCTTGTTTCTGAAGTTTGGGATGCCGATACTAGATATTGGTCTCCAGTCCTACAACCGGGTCTCTCAGATGTTTCTCTATAGGAGTTGCAGGAATTGCTTGAGATTTTGCATGACACTTCTGTTAATGATGAGCCTATGGATGATTTTAGATGGGAGGGTTGTGCTTTCTCTATGGCTAAGGTCTATATGAAGTTAACCTTAGAGGTTGGTCCGACACTTCTAATTTGGGAAGACTGTTCTTTCATTTGGAGGCTACCGATCCCTTTGAAGGTTAAGATCTTTTTGTGGTTGTTTAAAAGGAAGAAGTTGGTGACAAAAGCTTTTCACTTGAGATGGGCTGTGGAGGGTGACTTGTATTGTGTTTTTTGCGGGCCAACAGTTGTGGATCTTCATCACCTCTTTTTCAATGTCACCTCTCCAAGGAGGTTTGGGATCAGTGTAATGTGAGGGGGGTTGATATGTCTTCTTTTGACTCTAGGTGGTAGTCCTTCCATTCTTTGGTGCATGCGTATATGAGGTGAAGGCTATTGCTTTTCTGTGGTTGGTTTGGTTGCAATGAAATGACTCCATTTTCCGAAGGGGGAGGGCTTGGGTTGAGAATATTCTAAGGGAAGCGTCTTATCATTTTGAGTTGTGGTTTAACATTTTGTAAGTCCGTTCCATTTATTTTTTAATATATTTTTGGATGGTTACCGGTAACCATCCTTTTTTCTATAGAAAAAAAAATAAATTCCATTGCTTATGATAGCATTGATCATGAAATTTGAAGTATCCATGAAAACATTGATTCGATTATTTTGTCATTGTTATGTCAAGACCAGAGGTCAAGTTGGTAACTTGTTACTGTTAAGGATATGAAAAAATCATGGAATGTTGAGACTCCTTGTGCGTGGGAAAATAGTCCACGTGGGAGACTGTCTACGTATGGTGCTTGGATGCATGGAGGAGCACCATCGGCAGGCTGGTGGCCAGTGTTGGTGGTGGCTGGTGTTGGAGAGAGAAAAGAGAGAGAGGAGAGGAGCCTTTGATTGTTGGAAATATTTGTATTGCTCAAAATAGAAAACAAGGGAAGTCTTTTCATAGTGAGAACATATCCCTATAATTGGAAACAAAAGATTCTATCCATAATAAGAAAATATCTGATCTCATTAGGAAAGATCTTATTTGTAATCAAAACAAATCCTAGCATATTTTTCTTAAAAACAACTTTACTAAAAATAACACCTAAATAAAAGCACCAAAATTGGTCCCTTTGGACCATGCACCGTTGGCCCTTGTGGGCCCTGAGATATTGCCACGTGATTGGCTTTATTCCCAACACTCCCCCTTAAGTCGAATGCCGTGAGGCCGACAACTTGGTCTTTACTTGTGAAGCTAGACGCCCCACCATTCATCTTCTTCGAGAGGCTAGAGCCAAGCTCTCGGTCTTTTCTTTTGATAAGTCAATGGTGAATCCTCTTGTGACTTCCGGAGTCGTTGCTTTTATGGCAACCTGAGTAGTTGTTGTGATGGTTGTTGTGGACTTGTCTTCTCTCAGAAGAGCATGCAGCTTCTCAAGGTTTTCTTGATTTATGGAGTCCACGTGTGAGGTGCTAGTAGCCCAATGTGGTGGTCTCCCAAACTTCTCCCAACACTTATTTTGTGGATGATTGTTGCGTCCACAGTGCTGGCACTTCGGGTAGACGCGGCCAGGTCCATGTCCACACCCTCATCCTTGCCCTGCTTTTGGAATAGTAAGTGCAGAGTTCTCGCCTTTTGGCGTGTCTTCTTCCTCGAGGATCTCCATCTTGAGGAGATGACAGAAAGATGGCCTCAAGATCCATCTTCCCTTCTAAAGCAAGAATCTGATTGCGGGTGACTCGATAATGGGAATTCAATCCAAATAAAAACTTGGCAGATTGTCAAACCGCTTGTCTCTCCTCCTGCTTATCGCAACAAAGAGGCTCGTAGATCTCCAACTCCTCAAATAACATCTCCATCTTCTTGTAGTGTTTTGTCAAGGAAAGATCTCCTTGACTGGCCATCCAGATGCAAGTGTAGTGTTCGGTGATGCATGCGTTGTTTGAGGTTTGGGCATACCTCTGCTTAGGGGCTGTCCAAATCTCAAATGCGCTCTTTTTGTAGAGCATATTTGAGGCTATGGATGGATCCATCGAGTTCATGAGCCAGTTCATGACGATCTAGTTCTCCTTTTCAAATTTCTTCTTCTTCTTGTTATCTTTGAATTCTGGTGCCTCCTTAAGGAGAATACTTAGTTTCTCCTGGCATCTAACAAAGATCTTGAAGGTGCGAGGCCACAAGACATAGTTGGAAGCGCCACTTAGCTTGATGGTTGTCCCAAAAATCATCTTGCTTTCTTCGGGGCTGAGCGTGGCATCTCCGATTGTCATGGCTGATTCCGTCATCTTCTTCTAGTCTTCCTTCTCTGCGTAAGGTGCTAGATTTATCAAGGAAGATTTCTTGGATGCGAGAACCACCAACATGTTGTCAAGATACATACACGCACAGGGAGCCTAGACTGAAGGCTCTGATACCATGTCAAGGATTTGACAAAATCGTGGAGCGTGGAGACTCCTTGTGCGTGGGAAAATAGTCCACGTGGGAGACTATCCACGTGTGGTGCTTGGAGGCGTGGAGGAGCTCCACTAGCAGGTTGGTGGCTGACGGTGGCCAAGGTGGTCGGCGTTAGAGAGAGAAGAGAGAGAAGAGAGAGAGGAGAGGAGCCTTTGATTAGTTGAAATATTTATATTGCTCAAAATAGAAAATAAACTCTCTTTTTATAGAGAGAATATAGAGAGAATGTATCCCTACAATTGGAAACAAAAGATTCTATCTCTAATAAGAAAAGATCTCATTTCATTAGGAAATATCTTATCTCTAATCAAAATAAATCCTAATATATTTTTCCTAAAAATCACTTTACTAAAAATAGCACCTAAACAAAGCACCAAAATTGGTCCCTTTGGACCATGCACCGTTGGTCCCTGTGGGCCCTGAGATACTGCCATGTGGCCTACTGGCTGCCACGTGGCTGGCTTCATTCCCAACGGTTACTTTCAATTGAAAGTTGCAAACTTATTTACGGATAGTTTCTCATACTTGGATGACAGAAATATTTGCAAGTTGGGCATGCATGATGTTTATGACAAACTTGGGGAAGAGTACTGAAATATTTAACGGGGTAGTTAGATGTGCATTTGATCCTTGTCTCTACGTCTATCGTACTAGTCACTCTTTTGTTTAGTTGTGAAGACTACATCGTGGCTGCCAAGGGTCTTAGAGTTCCATGCTCTTTCCAGTGATGTGGATTTTCCACAGAATCAATGCATCTGCTTGTGGTCTGTAGACTGCGATTGTGTGCATGATGTTAAATCTGAACTATTCAACATTTTAGCTTTATCCCCATAAAAAAATTCTATCTTTATCAGTGGGTACAACAATAAATGATAAGATATTAAGTGATAATATACTGTCAGTGGTTATTCATGCATTGTTGAGATAATTGTAGACAGTTATGATTGAATTGGTGATATACGCACTGGAGAAACTTTTGTATTCCATCAGCTGCTCTCTACTAAGTTATCTGTAGTTTCTCCATCTTAGACCCCCTTTTTTCCCCCAAATATAAAAGGATAGTCGTGTGAGGAAGGTGGCTATCCTTTTTTCTCAATAACTTATGCAAGGCAACAACTATATTGTACACAAGCACAGTCCAAAAATATATAGTGGCTACACTACCAATGCACAAATCCTTTCTTTTATAAAAACTTTCCCACTCCCGGGAAACCATGATGCCCAGGTGGTTCTTTCCTTTCTTGTTCTGAAACATCTTAGCCCTTATTCCATCTTCCTAGCAGCAAAGCTCTCCCAAAATGTATTCTTTGAAGAGTAGTCCACAAAAGTAGGACCCACAGAGTACCCCAAGATAGAATCCATTTGGTGGAGAATAAGGCAGATCAGGGGAGGACGAGCGAGCGTGAGGGAGTGGGTGGTAGTGGCAGGTAATGTGCTAGAAGTGCCGAGAGCGTGGACACCATGCGGTGGAGTGCAGGGATCTTGTGGTTTGTGCGGTTTGTAGGGCTGTAGGTCATTGGAGAAGGGATTGTTCGAGGAAGAGGGCGTTGTAGCATTCTCAGCCTTCTCTCCCTCCTCCTCCTACACTGACTGCCTTGGAGATTTTGCTTGTCGTGTGTCTGAAGGAAGTCATTTCGAGGAGATTTTGAAGAAATCTTTGGTGGGCAATCTGATTGAGGGGTGTGTTACGTTGGGACTTGTTAAGGAGCATCTTGGGAAGATTGGGCTGGTGTCTGAGTGGGGCTTGCCCTCTCTCGCTTCAACTTGTTTTCTTCTGTTTGGTTTGGAGGAGGTGGATTTGAAGCAGTTGATGTTCATGGAGTTGGGAGTTGCTGAAGGAAATATTCGTTGGAGGCTGCCTTCTTTGTATGATGGTGCTATTGAGGGGCGTTCCTCAATGAGACTGAAAATTTAGTTCTTCGTGGTTGGGATTCCATTGAGGTTGTGCTGTCAGGAGGTGGTAGATAAGCTATGTGCAAGCTTTGCGATGGTGCATTCATGTTAGGGGATTGACATCTCCGAAGGAGATATATCTCATGTTCATATCCAAGGGGAGCTAATGGAGGGGAAGCTCTCACTAAGAGAAGCGATTGCAAGATTTGAAGAGTGCTCATGGCTTGCCTGTTTTGAAAGGACCTCTGTTTCTCGTGTGAAGACCTTTGCAGAGGTTCTTGCTGATGATTGTTGGCAAGATGTAGTGGGTGGTGCTCTGACGAGGAAGATGAAGTGAATTTGGAAGGTGAAGAGTTAGCATGGCCATGCAAAATTTGAATTTGGTGGTGCTGGACCTTCCATTTTTGCTCCTGCAATTGAGAAGCATTCCAATTGCTGGCAGCCTGGATCTCCATGCGATGCTATTTTGAAGAATGTCATGCTCAACAACTTGCTCAAGTTGTTGATGTGGAGTGTAAGCTTCGTGTGGGCCCATTTGGCAATTTTTATGGCGCTAAACAGGGTGCCTCCGGATCCGGAAGAGGATTCAGAGTTGGTGAGTACCCGTTTGGACCTCCTTCAGATCGGTTTTTATTTGGGCCCGATGACCCGTGCCTTTTTTCTTCTTCCTTCCCTGCTGTCCATGTTCTCTCCTCTTATGCGTGCAGGAATAAGGCCTCATCCTCGCGTGGGAGCGCTGTGGGTGGCTATGGGCCTGCTGCGACGCCTGCTGATGGGCTTGCGATGATGTTGGCTGCAGGCGACATGGTTGCTGGTGGCGGTGAGGGGTTTTAGGTGGAGATGCAAACTATCGCCAATGCTGATGGGGCTGCCGACTGAATACATCAGAAGCTGCAGCAGGGTCTTGAGCATGATTCAGGGTGCAATGATTCTGGAATGTGGGCCCAGCTACCTATTGTAGCTCGTACTTCCTTGAAGGTGGCTGCAGGAAGGAGGGCAGCTGGACTTACATCTTCTAACTCTAGGAGTATGGGTGCTTGTAGGTCCTTATGCGTGAAGAGTGGACTCATGCACCATTCTTTTTACAAGGGAAAGTTTACGAAAGATAATAAATCTGCTGGGGATGGTGGTGAGAATGATGTGGAGCTTAGGGTGGCAAGAGCTTTGAACCTGAAGAAGGCTTCTCATGTTCGGGAGGTTAGAGATAAGGTCAAATCTCATGGATAAAGTCCTCTCGTAAAATTTAAAGGGGCTCCGTGACTAGGTGTGGGGATCACTTTAATAAGATACATGGCTGAGTAGAGGATGATTTGGCTCTGTTGCAGGAGACACACATTAAGAACTTGGATCGATCAGTTAGAGATAGTGTTTGGAGTGGGTCTATTTGGTTTCTTGTTGGTCAACGTAGTTGGGAGATCTAATGGATAATGGCTTATTTGAAATGATGATTTGTTTTGGCTTCAGGATTCTCTGGTGGGCTCTCATGTTGCACTGGGATTTTTTCTCGCATATTAGATGGCATTACTTTTGCTGTTTCTGGATCTTATGGACCTTGTGACACCTCTATGAGGGGGTGCTTATGGGATGAGCTTAGATAGGTGGTAGCCAAGGTGGATGGTGGTCCCTGCTTGGTTGACGGCGACTTCAATGTCACTCTTTGTGGAGGATTGGCCTGATGGGAGGTTGAACCCTGAGTTTGTGGAGTTTTGGGAGGTGGTCGATGATTTGGGGTTGATGGATCTCCCGATGTCCGGGGCACATTTTACTTGGAGAAACGGGTCCGGGCAAATGTTACGCATTGATAGGTTTTTTTGCAATGTTTCGTTGGCAGAGTCTTTTCATGGTGCTTTTGCTTTTGCGCTGATGAGGCCTTTCTCAACTCATACACCATTGCTTTAGGATAGTAAGGAAGATGTAGCATATGCAACTTATTTCAAGTTCCAAAAGTCTTGACTTCTGAAGCCTGATTTTTGTGATCTGGTTAAGAAGTGGCAAGAGGGGTTTATGTTTCTAGCTTTGCGGTGCATACGATGGCTGAGCGCATCAAGTTCGTCAAGTAGACAATGATCGGGTTCAAGAAGGAAGTGGGGAGGAGGTGTGATTGTGTGAGAAGTGAGGCATTGGAGGTGTGATTGTGCGAGAGTGCGGTATTTAGATGAGTGTTGGTTTTGCATGTTTTTATTAAAAAATATAAAATAATTAGTCAACTTATTAAAATTTGTGATATATGCAATGTCCAACTATACAATCATTTCAAGTAGTATCATAAAAAAATGTTACAGTATTACCATACAACCTAGAATATAAAAAATTAGACATTTTGAAAAAAGAAAATGTAGAGATTATAATCTAAATGTTCATTCAAACTTGAAATATTCAAGTACCATGGGTGATATTTGGTTCGGTGAAATTTGGTTTAGAATCGAATATCACCGGTGATATTTGAATCGAATATCACCGTTGAATTTAGTTTAAAACTCAAATGTCACATATTCATGCCTAAATATGACTGGTGTAATTTAGTTAACATACTTGGCCAGATTAGGTGGGGGCACGATTTGGATTCTATCCAAAAGGTGACCATATACTTGGTCGAGTATCTGGATAAGTGGCCCGCCTAAGTGGCTCAAACTGCTTATCAAGCCGACCCATATTATACTGTTCGGTCCCCTGGTTACCCATGCATATGTGATCGAGTATGCACCTTACTTGGCCAATTTCCATAACATTGATGCTTCTTTTTGTCCTCTACCTCTTCCTTATGAGAGCTTTGGTATCTTCAGACCTATTAAGCGTAGTGATCTCCTATAAAGCTCTATGTTTCCTCATCCTTTATTCTCATAGCTTAATTTTGTACTAAACAAGAAATGCATGCTCACCTTTCCAAAAAAAAGAAAAAGCAATGCAACCTCATTCTTTGCAAACACCTTGCTGTAGTGATAGTAGTAGAGCCATGCACTAGGGCTTGTGCCATCATTCTTCAACCATGCCCTAAAATCAACTTCTAATAGTTAGGATCTTTTAATCTTAAAGTAAGTCCTCAAGTGTGAATCTTCGTTTGATGACCATAGCGGCTTATAATCCAAAAATGGATGCCCTAGCATTTGCACACCTGTTAAAAGGAAGAATGTTGCAAATAGGATAGAACAGAGGAATCTACCTAGCTTAGATCCATGATTCACCGATGCCATACTCTAAGTGAACAAATAATTTGAAACCAGTAGATCCTACAACCCAGGCTTCACCAACAATTTCCGAAAATTTAAGGAACCATTTTGCAAATCACCCCTATCAATCAACTTGTCCTTAAGATTTAGAATGATGGCAAAATCTTCACCAAGCAACAATGGGGTCTCCAAAGATGCCACTTACGATGCCTGTAGGTATTTCTGGAAAGCTCTTTTCTCCTTATCCTTCATGGGAGCATAGACCCTAGTAACTAGGAACCCTGCTAGGTCCCCTCTCCTATGCAAAAGCACTGAAACAATTCTAGCTCCTTGCTTCTGGGATATCTTCTTCAAAGGATCCTCCCTTTAAGCTACCAACGACCATCTTACCATACCCACAACATTAGCCTCTACAAACCCAGCCTTGCCCTTCCTAAGTCCTTCACCTCCCTTTACCACAACTTTCTAACTGTTGGAGTCCACGTAGGACATATGGAGATCCCGTGGATCTCCTCCAAGGAGTCTGTGAGATCTCCAAGATCTTTGCCTTGGTTGTTGGCGTTGTTGGCAAGTTTTGATATTTCTTGTTAGTCAAGTTTTGTGTTTTAGTAAAGTCTTTCTTTAGTTAATTGAGAGTTGTAATAGGTTTAGGATTTCTTTTTCTATTTATTATTTTTAGTCATTTGAATTGGTTCTCTTTATATAGAGACCAATACCTCCGTTTATGTTTTGAGTTCTAATAATAAAAATCTCTCCTACGGTGAACTTTCTGTCTTTCTCCTGTCATGTGCACACTCCTCTTCCTCTTTGCCGTGTTCTGTTACACAAACTTTATTTCTTGAAGGAGCACATGGTCCACCTACCGAGCCTGCAGGTAGTCCCGCTACACCCATTTTCTTCCTGGGTCTCTTAATCTCTAGACAGTCCATGTATCACCTGTAGTCTTCCCTATAACCGGTGCAACAACTTGAGCCATTCTTGGAACGTATTTAATGGGCACTAATGCCACGCCTTGCAACCTGTTCCCCCTCTCCTCTATCTTTCCTACCATATCCTCCATACTAGAATCACTGCAGCTTTCCTGGCTGAACTTTTGCTGCCTGTCTTCCTCTACCACTAGGTCGCTCCTTGACAGCCACCCTATAGCTCTATTTTGGTCCTGAGCTCTGGCTGTCACACCATCACACTCCAATCAGTCTTCTTTGCACCCATTATTGCATCACGCCCACTTGGCCTCCCCATTACTCCTCCCCTTGAAAACTCATTGGTCCAGAGTTGATGATTAAGGTCTCTCTTCATAAGAATTCGCAGGGTACTTGACTCCTGAAGGTTGGATAGTAACATGGATCTGACGGAGGGATATGAGTCCGAGCTATCTAGATCCTTCAAGATGGTTGGATTGGGATAAGGATGCTCGAATTGATTTGGTTCAGTTTTGACCTATTTTTATAAAGTGAACCAACTTTCAATTATTTGAGAATCTTGAACTGAAAATTGGATTGGCATATAAAGAAACCAAACTTGAACTTACAACTACTGCAGTTTGGGTATAGTTGTTGAGTAATATAATTCCAATTTCCTTCAACTTAGGCAAATCGGTTAGTAGTTGAGTAATGGGTCCATTTTAAAAGCTATAAATAAGCATGACTTGGAATAGAAACCAAGTAGATATAAAAGGCAAACAACAAAAAAGGAACCAAAGAAGATTGAATAAGATATAAAGATGAAACTAGTTGATATTAACGGAACATGTCTTCATTATATGATATTAATATAAAGCACATTGGTTTCTTTTTTTTTAAAAAGGGTTGATTTGGTCCTTATGGGTTTTCAAATAATAGTATCATTAAATGATTTGTATTTTTTGGGTTTTCAAAGAGTAGTATCATTAAATGATTTGTATTTTTTGTTTTCATGAATTGCCGTAACGGAATCTAACCTCTTAATGAACTAGTTGGTAGCTTGCACTTTGCTGCGAGATCTTCTAGGCCGTGCTTTGGTAGCCCTTGATCTCCACCATCTCTTTCATAGCAAACCAAAAGAAAGAGGTTGCAAGGTTGGAAAAAGGCATTTGCTCCAACACATTGTAAACCTTTTCATCTCCTTTAGCAAAAATGCATCCATAGCAAAGCAAAAGAAAGAGGGAGCAAGCATGTATAGTAAGAATATAAATCCTCTTGCACCATCCCTCTTTTTTTTTGATCAAAAATTAATAATCTATTCAGTAAAAGACTGTAGTACCCAGTGGAGCTGGCATAATACATTCATTTGATCTTATCTGATTGAAAAGTTTGATTTCCAGTGTTGTTGCTTGTTCCTAACCACTTGCATCAACCATGTAAGCTATAAGTTCAATCAAAAACAAAACAAACATATGTGGATGTAAAGATCCCATCCCTGTAAACCTTTTTTTTTTTTTTTATCATTAGAAATCAAACAAAGCAAGAAATTCCATTGACATTTCAAAATAAAAGACAGCAGAGTATTCTCGAGTATTATGAATAAAGCAAGACATTTTTTCTTGATAATAAAGAAGCAAGATCTACTGAATTTGAGCGTATGGCTTAGTAATGCAAGTTTGTATGACACATCATTTCCCACTTTGAATCTGATCCAAAAGCTTTCTATAGATTCCCAAAATTATGATCCTGTCTGATGTGCAAAACAATTCAATTCGACCCTTTCTGATCCGCCAACCGAATTGCAAGGAATCAACAAACAAACCTCCCTCCTCTCCCTCGTATTGCTCAACTCCCACCACCCAACTCTAAGCCTGCCTTCCCTTGATGACCAGTAAGCATTTCGTTGAGCACTTGGTGGGCAACACATCGGTTGTCCCCACCACTTCATTCGAGCCTCCACCAGCCTGTGCCAGATCTCTTTTTACATCTCCCTGACAGCTCCAGGCATGCATTGGGGGAGTGGACACGGAGGAACGATAGAAATGTAGTCTGTGGTTTATGTAAAAATTCTCAACACCACATGGGAGGGAAGGATTATGTATACCAGAAACTAAATATCAATGAAAATCTATTAAACGAAGCTGGGATGGTAATTGGAAATCCAAATCCATATGCAATCTTCTAATTTCATTCCTAATTCGAATGGAGTCGGTAATTCAAATTGATCATTTCTGTAGGAACTTATTGCAATCAGATAATAACAATTTTCAGGAGTCAATTTACTACAAATTGAATTCGGCATGCGCTTATAACAATATTTCATTACTCTTTTATGACCAATAGAAAATTGTCCCCACTTTAGATGAATGAGCATATTCTATCAAAGTATACAAAGTAAATTCAATAAAGCATACTATACAAACATTATCTACTTAATTAGTTTCCTTAATAAAGTGAGAGGTGTGTGATGGGAGGAACCTGAACTCCAAAGAGGCAAATGGTGATGATCCTCAGCAAAGAATGCAAACTATACATATTGGGTATCTCGCTTTGATTGTGGAACTTGAAGGTGGTGTCGATACCAAAGATTGCCATTGAGATTGCGAAGAGTTGGAAGAACATATGGACTGCCTTCTGCACCTTTGCACTGTAAGGACCGTGTTGTACGCCATAATCACTGTAGGATAAGCAAGTCATGTAGCTTAATTAGGCGAGCTAGTTGGAATTTACGAGAGCAAGAGCGAGGTGAAGCTGAAGTCATTGGTGCAGATCCTGGCGAGGGAGATGGATTCGAGCTGCAGCAGCATTTCGGAATCTGTGGGCTTGATGCCATCAAGGATCTAGCGTTTGGAGGATGGGGAGGTCGTCGGAGTAGTAGTGGAGGTTGGAGAGGTCCCTGAGGAGAGGGAAGGAGAGGAGGAATTGAGAGGAGAGGGTAGGGGGAGGAGAGGTGGGTGGAGAGGAGGTTGTGGAGTGTGTGGGAGGAGAGGAGGGTGGAGGGGGAGGTAGCGGTGCCAATGATGAGGTGGAGGTGGTGGGGAAGGAGGGAGAGGAGGTGAGTGCTGGGATTGGAGAGTTGGGGAGGGGAGGGAACAAGGAATGGTGAGAGAGGTGAGAGTGAACACAAATATGGATGATGGAATAAGGTATGATCCTCTCAATATTTACACGTAAACACCATTGATCTGCAATAGTGGAAACATGGGTGGTGCGTGAAGGAAACTTCAATGTGGGGAAATCTCTCATCAGTGCAATGAACAGTTCCGTACCCCGGGGGTTCATGTATATCAAGGGTTAGGTATTTCAGTTTGGCTTTAGTTTGATTTTGAAGTTTGGTTCAGTTTTTTTTTGGAACAACCGTGAGTCACTAGAAGAGTTTGTTCTCCCTCCCCACCAACTATATTAGATGCCATGTAAGGGCTTATTGCCCTTTCCTAGAAAGACTCCTTGCCTTCCATTTTTTTCCAAAATATTACTCTTACTTTCCATTGCAAAACTCTTCAGGAATTCCTTTGCATCATTTTACTTGCTAAACAAGGACAAGATCTAGGTTGTTTTTGGCAATTGATGGCGTTTCAAAAGCCTTCACATCATGTTTATCAAATTTGCACTACTACCCTTGCTCCTTTCACCTCCACTCCTAGCATCTTCCTCCTACCTCCTTGAAGTTGATGAATCTTCACCACCTGCTGAGCACCAAACTTTACAGTCAAGGCAAAGGAAGGTGACTTACCTCCTACACACCTCAATACCTTAATCAACCATGAAAATCCTCCTATGCATAGCATAAGCCACTGAGGAACAACCACCTCATTGACAACCTCCAACTGAACTGCTACCTTCCGTAAGTCACTACACTTCAAAGTCAAATCATCATAGCAAATCAACCTTTCGAAGAAGAACACAATTGCCTCAACAATTTCCAAACATCTCCACCTTAATGGAGTGGCTTCAATCTCCACCCAAATTCTTGGTCTCATCAGAGGGTGAGTATGAAGGTTCCATCTGCAACTATCTACTGCCATTGCAACCTTCAACCCTACATCGTAATATGGAGAGTACTAGCTTTTGGTGGACTTGTCCATTCCCATAATAAGAATCTCCCAGTTCTTGCCATCGACATGTTAGCCTCTTGCAAGAGCAAGTGACCCTCCTTCAATGTTGCCTAAAAAGATTCTAATATAGGTGATCCCCCGATCACATTGTTGACGAGGCAATCGTTGAGGAAGTTTTCCTTCTCAAACCATTATGGACCACAATGCCGCCACCTTTTGAACTCTTCGCATTGGTACCCCCTCAGTGATTCTAGTTCCAAAGGTTGTTAGAAACCTCCTGCCTTTGGTAGCACCTCTTCATAACCAAGCATGTAAGCCATCTATGCCCTAAGCCTCAGCAGGTGATGCACTTCACTGGATGACATCATTTGAAGGCTTGGTGACCTCGCCTGGATAGTGGAAGCGTGAACCTTCAACTGTCTCATCTCCTTTGCCCACTATAAACTTCTGTAGATGCCTCTCCTCTCTCCCATCTCTTTCTCAACATGTTGCTGTCATGACCTCTGACTTCTTTTCCCCCCGGTTCATGCACATTGCTCCTCCTTTTCAGAAGTGGACTTTTCATCCTAGGAATTGAATTGCTGATTTCTTGTATATTCTACAATTCTCCAATTTCTGTTGGGCAAACTATTGCTATTGTTTGGAACCATGTGATATAGCTTCTTGTAAAACAAGTTTGCAGTCAATTCCATGCAACATTTTCTTATTACCATTGTCCTCACTACACTTTGAGCCCTTTGGTCATATTGCTGAGATAAATCTTGCATGCTTTCTAAACAAAATATTTTTGAAAGCATAATCTGTGAACATTAAAATTTCAACCACTCAGCATTCTTTCCTTACTAGAAGATACTCATATGGTGTTGATTCTGAAGAAGGCTGACTAGAAGATGGCTAAAGTTTGACATAGAGGAAGGAACTTTACTCTTCTTTTGCTCATCTAGCTCTAAACCTTGCATCCTCTTAGGACACATTTATTAATGTTTAGCTAGCCTCTTTCCTTTTTTTTTTTCTTTTTTCGAGATGTAAAAGGGTGGTTGCTTGAGGCAAGCAGCCCCTGGAATTTTATTTCTAAAGAAAAAGAACGAGCTTATATTAGAAGTAGACTGAACACCACCCATCAGGAGCTGATTTCGCTGTTGCCAGAATACTATCCACATATGGCCTGGAATTATCAAACACCACACTATTTCTTTCTAGCCAGATGCCACGCAACAAGGAAAGAAGGGCAACTCATTCTTTGCTTGTCCTATGCGGGTGCAATCCTTGATGCAGCCCTTCATATCTGAAAGATTACGAAAAATTGTCAAGAGATTGGACACTTATCCACTGAATATTCATTTCTATCCAAGCTCTGGAAGCAAACTGGCAATTGAAAAACAAGTGATTGACATATTTGATGTGACTCCCACACGAGGGATATGATGCCCAGGTTCCATTTTTCCTCATTTTTTAGTTAAAATCCTGTTCCTTCTAAACGCCCAAACAAGGAACTGGGCTTTTAATGACACTTTTGTCTTCCACAACAATTTGCAACCTCTAAAAAAACCATCATCACTATCCTCCATTACTTGGATGGGAGATTTGAGGACCCATTGATGTCCTGAATTTTAGATGGAGCTGTATGATGTGCCATCTACTTTTCCTTCTAGAAGGGTGCGAGATCACCAGCTATATTTTTTTTATCAAGATCTCCTTATAAAAAAAAAGTCCAAAAATACACATTGATTTGGAAGACTTTGATGAGAGGGATTTGTGAGTTGTTGGGACTTTGGCCTGTGGTGAAGATCGGGGTCATAGTATGCTGGGGTACTACTGGGTGGGTTTTAGGGGGTGGCATCATGGAATTTAGGTTGGGATGATGTTGGGGGTGGGGCTTGGTGATGCTAGTGTTGGGGGGTTGGGGTGCCCTTCATTGGTCATCTCCACTCATCTCCTAGTTCTTGTCATTGACATTTCACCCTCCATTTGCAAATCACCACATGCCTGTCGGTGTTTGACTGTGCATTCATCATCACACTTTTGGCTTCATAAGAGTGCCTTTGCTGCATATTTTGCATTTAAGGTTCCACTTTATTTGTAAACTAAGCAAGGCAAAATGGTCAATGGAATCGAATATTGGAGCCATTAAACTCATCCATTAATGCACTATTCCTTTAGAAAGATGAGGTATTAAAATGTTACAAAAAAATTTAGAATTTTGTTTAAAAACACTTTTTAGTAATGGAATTTTTACATCGATGCCCAAAAAACATACTTAATTGCACCAATACCCCTCTATACTTCATTATTACATCTACCCCTCTACAAACTTTTGCCTCATAATGGTTATACCCTCATGTTAAGTTTTTTTTGTTAGATTTTAGGGAATATCTTTGGACATTTTCTAACGACCGTAAAAGTTAATGGCAGAATGTTTGAAAATTACATCAATACCCCGATGCATGTTTTGAAATTACATTGGACCCCTACCTACGTTTTTTTTTCCCCTCTTTTTCCTTTTCTTTCTTCTTCCTCCTCTCCTCCCCTTCCTCAATCTTGGATTGCATCTCCTCGTCGGAGGCCATGAGAGTGGTAGTGACATTAGGATCATTGTCAAAGGTTGCTTTCCTCCTTCCTCCTCTCAGTTAGAGGTGCAAACAAATTGAACCTAAGCGAACCTACCTAGGTTTGGTTAGGTTCGGTTCAATAATAGTTTTTCAAGATTTGGGATAAGGAAAAATAAGGGCGAGGTTCAATTTGATTTAATTCGTTTTTGTTATCGAAGGTTTGATTTGGTTTGTTTATGGTTCGCTTAAGCGTAAAGCTTGAAATGTTATGATTAGATTACTAAACTTTTGCTTGAAGAATTATTACTATATTAGATTGCAAAAAAGGAACACATCCAAGATCGGAAGATTCAAGAAAGCATAACATGCAGACTTATATTGAACATAAAGCTTCATGTAGAACACCTAATAAAAAATAAATAGGAATAGGACTAATAATTTTTTTGAAGCATTTTGTATAAGCATGAAGAGAAACATAGAAATTTTTTTGAGGCAGTTATGAGGGAGGCAAGGAGGAAGTCACCTGAGAGTGAAGTGAGAATGGAGGAGATGGGGGTGTCCCTTGAGTTGCCATCATATGTTCCAATCTTGGGAGGTGAAAAGTCTACTTTGGGGGTAGGAATGCGACAGCAGTGGGAGTAGTGGTTTTGGCCCTTGTGGGTTCGTGTGTATATATATATATATATATATATATATATATATATATATATATATATATATATATATATAAAGTCGGAGAAAATGATTAGCTTTATTCCTCAAGAAAATCCTACACCTCTTAATATAGAGAAAGGTGTTGGGTAAATTACATTATAAGTTCAACAGGGAAAAACAAATAATAAAACAGTCCTAATAGGAAGGAAAAGATAACGAGAGTGCTATGTCAACACTCCCCCTCAAGCTGGAGCATATATATTAATGATGCTTAGCTTGGAACATCATATGTCAAATGCGGATCTAGGAAGTGGCTTCGTGAATATATCTGCAATCTGATCTTCAGAAGCAATTGAAATAGTGTAGGTAATCCTACGCTGTATCAGGTCTTTGGTGTAATGGCAATCAACCTCAACATCTTTGTATGTTCATGGAACATTAAATTGTTTGCAATATAAGTAGCAACATGATTATCACACCTCATCTCCATTGGCCCCATCACCTGATCATGTAGATCCTGCAACATTGATCTGACCCAAACCATTTCTGTGGCTGTCTATGCCATAGCACATTTCTTTGATTTTGCACTTGACCTGGATACCACTTGCTGCTTCTTACTCTTCCAGGTCACAAGATTGCCTGCCATATAAGTATAGAAACCAGTTGATTTCCTATCTGCCATGCAACCTACATAGTCGGCATTAGGGTTGCCAACAACACTCATAGATGTGCTCTTTTGAAACAAAATTCCTTTGCCAAGTGCTTTCTTCACATATCTAAGTACTACCTAGCAGCATCCCAATGCTGTTTCATTGGTTTGTCTATGAATTAACTGAGTTTTCCCACTGCAAGGGAAAGATCAAGATGTCTAATAGTAAGATACAATAGCTTACCGACCAATTGCCTATAAGATCTGTAGGCGTGGAGTTTGGATTATAGAGATGTCCTTTAGGATCCATAGGTATATTCGCAGGTTTAGATTCCAGCATCCTTATTTCCTATAATACATCAAGGGCATTCTTACGTTGACTACAAACAATACTTTCTTTGCTACGTGCCACCTCAATGCCTAGGAAATATCTGAGTTCACCCAAATCCTTCATCACAAAGGTTTCTCCTTAGCTATTCCAGCAGTGCTGTCCCTAATAAGGATGAGATCATCAACATAGATGGGGAGTGCCACAGCTCCTCCAGAGCTCTTCATGATAAAGAGTGAATGATCAACAGAAGAACTCGTAAGCCCCATGGTTTGAACCTCCTTTGACAATCTCTGGAACCATGCCCTCGGACTCTGCTTTAGACCATAAATGGCCTTCTTCAGTTAATATACACACTCCCCCTTAGTCTTAAACCTCGGCAGCTGTTGCATGTAGACCTTCTCTTGAAGATCTCCATACAGGAAAGTATTCTTCACATCCAGCTGATGAAAATGCCAGTCATAGTGAGCAGCAATAGACATTAGAATGCGAACGATAGGAAGCCGTGCTACAGGAGAGAAGGTATCAAAGAAATCTACCTCATATGTCTGGGTAAATCCCTTTGCTACTAATCTTGCCTTGTGGCGAGATATAGTGTCATTTGGGTTGTACTTGAGAGCAAAGATCCAACGACACCCCACCATTCCTGCCTGTTTGAGCAAAGTAGTCAGTTCCCATGTTCCTCTGGAGTGTAAAGCATCCATCTCATCCTTCATGGCTTTACACTTTGGATCTAGCATGGCTTGCTGATAGGAAGTGGGAAGCTACGTTGCAGAGGGAGCAGCCGTGAACATGGCAAAAGAACACCCAAGGTTGGTAGTCGGTATTGCTCCTGCAGTATGGTAATGGGCACAACTGCGAGGGGCCTTCCGAACAGCTATCAGAAGGTTAAGATCCTCTTCTATATGAGTAGCCTGCTGCTCAATAGGGGAAGTAAACTCATCAGATATACCTACACAATCACCATTGGACAACTCATGTCAATATCAACACATACTTGACAAGGAGAGGAGACAGGTGGCTAAGGCGATGGGGGTGTGTATTTTTGATGCCATGTGTGCTGTCTGTATGTAACAGGTAACTTGTATACATGAGTAATCTCTGCCTCCTTCCTAGTAGGAGCCTCTGTAGTAGTGGTATCCTCACTGTGAGTAATAGGACTCTGCTCCAAACTAGTGGTACATGCATAGGAATTGAGCCTCCCTTAAACATCAATTGATGGCCACCTATAGAGAAGTATGGAATAGGCTCATGTAAAGTGACATTTGCATTCACAAAATGCTTTTTGCCATGTAGGTCATAACATCTGTATCCTTTCTTGGTGTTACTATATCTCAAAAAGACACACTTCACTGCCCTTGGAGCAAGTTTATCTCTGCTAGGTCTTAAAACATGGACAAAGGTAACATAGCCAAAAACACGAGGTGGCATAGTAAACAATTTCTTCTCTGGGTGAATGATCTACCGTGGAACTTGTTCCTGAATAGCTGAGTTGGGAAATTTATTAATTAAATAGTATGCAGTTAACACTGCATCTCCCTGGTAAACCTGTGGCATAGTATGTTGAATAAGTAATATTCTAGCCACAACTAATACAATGATGTTTCCTGTCAACTACCCTATTCTACTACGAAGTATGAGGGCATGATGTTTAGTGAACAATCCCAAATGATTTATAAAAAGATTCTAACTTAAACGTACAAAACTCTAAGGCATTGTCAGACCGTATAATCTTTACAGTAGTAGAGAACTGAGTCTTTATTTGCAAAATAAATGTTTCAATCACAAATTTGACATCTGAGTTATCTTTAGCAAAAATGACCATGACATCTTGAAAAAATCATCCACAATAAGCAAGTAGAATCGATGACCCAGTCTATCTAATACTTTACTAGAACCCCATACGTCTATATGCAATAAATCAAAAATAGCAACAGAAGTTTGAGAAGAACTAGAAGGAAAACTGTCTCTGTGATGTTTCCCCAACTGACATGCATTATACAAAATCTTAGTAGTAGGTGAAATTTGAGGGATGACACGTCATAGCCTATCCTGTGAAGGGTGCCCAAGATGACGATCCACTGAAGAGTTGTATCAGCACTAAAACGACCTCTCCTCATGTTCATCACCAATCGTCCTCCCCGTGAGTTTGTCTTGAAAAATACAAACCAACTTATCAAAAATAATACGACAGTGCAAGCCTTTTGTGATTCTGCTAATTGACAAAAGACTAATCGAAAAATCAGGAACATGAAGAACATTGGGTAGAGTCAATGGAGTCACTGTCACATCTTCCCTGCCATGTACTCTGCACTATCTACCGTCTACTACCTGAATAGATCTATCTGCAGGAACAACCTGAACCTGTCTAAAGCCAGTCTGTCACCACTAAGATGTTGGGAGGCTCCTGAGCCTATTAACCACAAGGAGCTATTAGAAATACCACTACAGGATATATAAGCAAGAGCTATACCTGAGGAGGCCAATGCAGTAGTATCCATAGCAGCAGCAGTCTCCTGAGTCAACTGAGAGAGACGCTAGACAACATTATAGTCAGTATGAGAAACAGTGTCGCTCACCTCCTCAAAAGAGATAGCTTGGTTGGCCATAAGAGGTCTACCATGCTTCGACTAGCTACGTGACCAACCTTGCCACTGTGCGAGCATATGTTACGGGGTCTGCCTACCATGCGTCGACCACCATGTCCTCTCCCCCTGGTTGATGGGGCACCACGTCCACTACGTGCAACATTTACTAAGACAGGAGTGTGCCCAACATTTGATAGGGATGGCTTAAGAACCACTTTACTCGACTATATGCTTCCTCAAGTAATGGAAGCTCAGCAATAGTCAGAATCTAGGACCTTGCAACTTCATAATCTGGTCCAAGTCCATCTAGGAACTGAAGGACTACATACTCCTTCCTGTGCTCCCTCTGAGTGGCATAGGTGCAGACAGGACATGCATTATACTTCTTTAGGAGCCCTTTCAAAATAGCATAATACTGGGATAATGATTGGCCCTTTTGTTTTAGATTGCCAATGGCATGAGGGATCTTAAACACCTTGCTGGAATTCTTCTTGTGAGAATACGTGTTACGTAGAGAATCCCACATCTCCTTGGCCGTCTTGTAGTACATGATCCCATCTCCAATATGAAGCTTTACAAAATTCATGATCCAGGCATAGACCATTGCATTATCCTTCTTCCACGTGACATTTTTCCCTATCTTCTCTTGTATCTCCAACTCCATCAAGATGTGCTTATTGTGTTCCTCTACAGTCATGAGGAACGTCTGAGACCATCTAGCATAGTTAGTCTCATTCAACTTAGCGATAGGAACAAAGAAGGGAGTTTTGTAACTCTTGATGTTCATAGTGGTAACGGATGACACCTCCGAAGAGCTTAAAGAGGCCATCGTGCCTTGGGACTACCACAAGATGCCACAAACACGATCTGAACGCAATATTCAGATTTGAAAAATCTAAGATCAGTGAGAATGTGATCTCTTGATCATGAAATCTAAGGTTAAGAGATCTCAAAAATCATCACGAGAGTCATAAGCACCCCTTAGAAGAGGATTTAACGTATGTTAGGGTATTGGGAAGACCCTAACACTGCTCCTAAGAGGTGCTACTCCCCCTTGCTGACAAGATCAATCAGTCGTTGGCCACCACCACCTGCAACAGTAGCAGATGGTAGCAGCAACCCTTGTGTGGGGCGACGTTGCCTGTTGGAGAGGGGTGGCACTGTCGTTGGAGGTCGGCTGTCGCCTGACCGAGGTGTGACGGCCCCGTTGGAAGGGAGCGGCACTGCCATTGTGGGTGGGCAGTAGCCCTAGGAGGGCGATGACAACCTGAGGGAGTTTGAGAGGACATAAAGTTTTGGGTGGAGGGGTACAGAGGCTTATGTGGGTGGTATACTGGAGCACCGATCTAGGATCGCTGCTCTCATACCAAGTCGGAGAAAATGATTAGTCATATTTATCAAGAAAACCCTACCTCTCTTTATATAGAGAGAGGTGTTGGGTAAATTACATCATAAGTCCAACAAGGAAAAACAAATAATAAAACAGTCCAAACATGAAGGAAAAGATAACGATAGTACTATGCCAACAATATATATATATATATATATATATATATATATATATATATATATATATATATATATATATATATATATATATATATATATAAAATTGTTAACGAATCGAACTTATTTTGTTCAGTATTCGGTTCTTTTATCTAAACGAGTCTAAAATTAAGTTTAGGTTCAGTTTGTTTATTTATAAGCCAAATCTAAATCGATGTTTTGATGAATCAAACTTAAACGAATACCGAACTTGAAAATTTTTTGACAACCCTATCCTTAGTTGTCGCCTCGTCCCCGTCCTCTTCCTTAGCCATTGTCAGCCCCCTCCTCCTTAGCCAGTGCTACCCCTCCATCTTCCTCCTATCCATCGTTGCCCCACCTCTCTCCTCCCTAGTTACCACCCCTCTTCGGTTTTTCCTCCTCCCTAGCCACCATCTCCACCCCACCTCATCCCTCCTCCCCAACGACTTCTGCTCTCCCCCCAACTGCTGTCCCCCCTCTTCTAAGAGAAAAAAAAAATATTTTTTTTTGGATTTGGATGTAATTGGAGAAGTTTTGGGGGGCATGAACGTACAATGGGTGACGTGTTACATATTAGCCATAGTTACCACCATTTATCGTTAGATGTAACGGTGAGGGCATATTTGTATAAAGGTGTAAGTTTGTAGGGGTATGAATGTAGTAATGAAGAATTATAGGATATTGATGTAATTAGGTATGTTTGTAGGGGCATGGATGTAAGCATCCCTTTAGTAAATTATTGAGCGTATATGAACTTTTTAAATTTTTTTTGAAGAAGGTAGCTTAGCATAATTATTCATCGGTGCTTTCTGTATTCAGGAAATTGTGAATTTGTTTGAGCATCCTGACATTTTTTGTTTATTTGTGACATATAAATATGCTGTAATTGCATTGTGCATTTTTATTCAGATCTGATAGTTAAAACCCTTAAATCGGATGGGAATGTATTGCTACCTGTTGATACAGCTGGACGTGCGCTAGAGCTCATTTTGATTTTGGAACAGGTGAGAATTAACCAATAGACTCATAACCCTTACCTTTTT
The DNA here is from genome assembly GCA_037157565.1 of Thalassia testudinum. NCBI lineage: Eukaryota > Viridiplantae > Streptophyta > Magnoliopsida > Alismatales > Hydrocharitaceae > Thalassia > Thalassia testudinum. Next base: position 13,076,030 of record JAZHRO010000067.1, on the reverse strand, counting down.
GTTCGGTCAAAATAGAAGGTTGAACAAAAACCACAATGAAAAATTGCAGTGTTGGAGCCAACAGTATCTGTCTTTCCCAATATTCTTTTTGACCTACGTGGCTAGAAGCACAATTGATTATGTCAAAAGTTTCTTGGAATGGATGAGTGATTCTATAGCAAAATCATTTGAGCATACACGGGACAATGCGTTTCTCTTGAAGTAAGTGTATTACTTGCCAAACTTGTAAGTTTATGTTGTCATTTCATTATCCCTCTTTCTAAAATACTGTTCATCGTGGGTGAAAAAGCACAGTTTGCTGTTTGCACTGTGGAAACCTAATAGATGATGTGTGAGACGAATTTGAGATTTTGAGCATGTATCCTTCATGAATTTACCAATGCATCTCTTGTATCTTGTGACATAATGGTTGCTCATTTCTAGCAACCTTGATATGAATCATCTCTGTTGTTTTCTCTTGCCTTTTATTCTATCTTCATTTTTACTTTATTACTTGTTTTCTTGTCTTGTCAAATTTTCTAGTTATGGTGAAAGAACATGGTTGACAATGAAATCTTAAATCCATTACGTCTTGGAATTTTTCTATAGTTTTAGAGCTCTATTTCAGCTCATAGAACTTCAGTAAAAATTTTCTTTGGTAATGGAGTACATAGTAGTTTGGCTTATCGAATGAATGGCTAGAAATGAGTGCAGTAGTTCGACTCATTGAATGCATGTGCTAGATGTGCTTGCCTTCTGATCAGGAAAAGCACTTTGCCCATTTGAAACACTACACACAGACAGACACACCTGACACATACATATGATTTAGTCGGGGTTTCACCAACATCATTCATCAATCTATGCTTAAATTTTCTCAAACATTTTATAGAAGCATCCCAGTTTCTCTCGGAATTTTCCTTTTGACATGCTCTCCCTTCAGCTGTGCACATGTGCATGTGTGAAGTAGTTTGCGTCAATCTCTGGCATCAATGTCATTGACGATGAGGCTGTTCAAGCAAACCTTGAGCATTTTTGCAGTCAATGGGTATGTAGGATTGTTGCAGTGGCTGATGGAGATTGGTTCAATGCTCAGGAAAGTTTGTTAGGGTTGAGTGACCTTAATATGAATATCAGTTCCAATTTAATGCTTGGTGTCATCCCTTCTCTTAAAAAAAAACTTGATATGCCATCAGGTGGAAGGGTTGGGTGTTAAGCGTAAAGCTGATGAAAATTTCCAATTTAAGGTTGTTTTTGCTGCTATGTTTTCAAAGATTAGGCACTAAATTGGAAAGGTTTCAATGTTTGGGAGAACATTGAGCACATCTCCGCAGTACGGTAAACACGAGGTCATCAAATTGTATCAGAAATTTATAGAGTCAATTGGTGGTTGATAATCTGCAGTCACTTTCAAATTTAAAGTAAAATAGTTCCTTCTGCCAATTATTTTTGTGGGGATTGGCGCTAGCGTGGAGCCTCCTTAGCGTGTTGGTATAGACGTGAATAGTGAGAGAAAGGAGAGGAGTTGAGAGATGGAATTATTGTTGCATTCAACTCAAAAGAAATTATTGGGAATAAGGAGCCACGTGGACCTGCCACATGGCAGCCAGACAGGCCATGTGGCAGTGCCACGTGGCAGCATCAGAAGGGCCCTCAGGCCGGCGGTTTAGAGGACCCAAGGCCCAAGTTTGGTTTACTTAAGATGTCAAATGTGCTATTTTGCTATGTTTGGTTTTTAGGAAAAGTTGTTTTAGGAAGTTGTTTAGTGATTTGATTTTTCTTATTTTAGATATAAGATTTGTTTCTTTTTTTGTTGGGATATGTTCCCTCTATATAAAGAGAGTCTTCTCATTATATTTGGTTCTTGAGTCAATAATAATATTTCCTATTCTTCTAAGACTCCTCTCTTCTCTTTCTTCTTCTTCGTCACCGCCGGCCACCATCCTTGGGCCATTGACCACCACATCGCTAGCCAACCAACTAGCAGCCACCAGTTGGTCCTCCTCTCCCTGATCTCCACGTGGGCAGTCCCCTTGTGGACCCTTTTCCCATGCTTAAGGGAGCCTCCATGCTTCATGCATGCGATTCTTAACAGAAATCACACAAGTTCTTTCTATATATAGAGTCAATCCTTACTCTAAAAATAAGAAACAAGTCTAATCAAATCTCCTAAAATAGGAAATAGCAAATCCCCTTAACAACTTCACTAAAAATCGGCTAACTATACTAAAAATAGAATAACTTGGACTCTAAGCAAGACATTAAAAGACTCTTAGGGCCGATGCCCCTTGGGTGGACCTACACCCTGTAGTAGAGATGCCATGTGGCCTCTTCTTCGAGCTCGGAGCTCTCCAACTTGTCATTTGAAGAAGTCGTGATGTAACCTCTTGTGACCTTTGAAGTCATTGCCTCTTTAACAACCTTAATAGTCGTCGCGGCGACCATTGTGGCCTTGTTTTTCTTGTCTTCTCAAAGAATAGCACGTATCTTCTCAAGATCAGTAGGTGTAAGGGAGTTCATTCGTGAGGTGCTAGTAGCCCTACATGGAGGCCTCCTGTACTTGTCCTAACATCTATCCTGTGGTTGGTTGGTGCATCCACAATGTTGGCATGGATGATATACTCGGCTTGGACCACGACCACGTCCTTTCCTACATCTCGCATTAATCTCTGGAATAGCAACTAGCAAGTGTGGAGTTGTCGCTTTTTGTTGGAGCATTAACTTCCAGGACCTGCATCGTTTCAAGACGGCGAAGATGATCTCAAGATCCGTCTTTCTGTCCAATGCAAGAATCTAATCACGTGCGGGATGATAGTGGGGATATAACCCTAACAAGAACTTGGCCGCCTACCATCGAGCACGTGTCTCACCCTGTTTATTACATTAGATGGGCTTGCAGATGTCCAGTTCCTCGAATAATGATTTCATCTTTGTGTACCAATTTTCTTTCAAAAAATCTTTTTGTAGTAATTTGTCAAGGAAAGATCTTGACTAGCAGTCTATATGCGTGTGTAGAGGTCGGTGATGCATGCATGCTAGACTTCTGAGAATACGTCTTCTCTAGGGCTATCCATATCTCGTAAGTACTCTTTTTGTACAACATATTTGAGGCAATGGCATGATCAACTAAATTCATGATCTAGTTCATCACAATATAAGTCTCTTACTCTTGCTTCTTCTTGGTCCAATCTTTCTATTCAGGTGTTTCTTCGAGTAGGATATTGAGTTTGTCTTGGCCTCCAACAAATATCTTGAATGCGTGGGCCCACAAGATGTAGTTGGAAGTACCTTGAAGCTTGATGATTTTTTCTTGAACGATCACCTTGCCTTCTCCCGTTGACAACGTGGCCTCGATGTTAGTCATCTTCCTTGATCTACGATTCTCCTACTCTGCGTAAGGTGTTGGATGTGATGGGAAGATGATTTGTTGAGAATCTCGACAAGATCCCTTGGGCCTTGCGTAAGGTGCCAAGATCTTCCAAGGAATTCGTTGAGCGAATTTCTACGTCGAAGAAAAAAGTCACGCATGTGTGGTCTTGTTGACGTGAAGAGTACACACATAAGAGAGAGAACTTTGTGCGTGAACTCTTCCTCCCGAATATGTGTATGCTAAGGAGCCTAGATGGAAGGCTCTGATACCATGTGAGGATTGGTGTTAGCGTGGAGCCTCCTTGGCGTGTTGGTACACACGTGAATAGTGAGAGAGAAAGGGAGAGTGTTGGCGGTGAGAGAGAGGAGAGGAGTTGAGAGAGATGGAATTATTGCTGAATTCAACTAAAAAAAATTACACAAGTTCTCTCTATGTATGTCAGTCAATCCTTATTCTAAAAATAAGAAACAAATCTAATCAAATGTCCTAAAACAAGAAAGAGCAAATCCCCTTAACAAGATGACTAAAAACCACATAACCATACTAAAAATAGAATGATTTGGACTCTAAGCAAAACACTAAAAGACCCTTAGGGCCGGCGCCCCTTGGGTGGACCTACACCCCGCTGCAGACACGCCATATGGTACTGCCACATGGCCCCACTGACCTGCCAAGTGGCACTACCACATGGCACTTTATTCTCCACGATTTTAACAGACGGTGAGAAAAGTGATTGGTTGATCATGGGTGGTTATGTGAGGTGTGCAACTAACTTGATGGCTTCATGAAGCATTTAACCAGTCTTTTTGTAATAGTTTCAGGTTCTTAGTAAATGAAGATGGTTTCCTACTTGTAAGTATTTCCTGACATTCACATTTATTCTAACTTGTGTTCTTTTCACCTTGATTTCCTTTTGTCAAATGTAACAACTGAAGATTGAATTTATTGTTTTTATAGGAGTCTTTTGATACATATATGGTGCAGATTGCCAAAGTGATTTAAATTTTTCCTTTTCTGAATAATATTTTTAAGTGAAAAGTGGTTTTTCTAATCCTAATTTGTTTTAATTGTGAAAAAAGGCATGTCAATCTTATCATCAACGAAGATGAACTTGAGAAGATTCCTGATACTCCAAAGGTCAATGTTTAATTTGTAACTGTGATTGAGAATAAGTTGACAGCTTGCAGTAAGGCATATTGATTTTTTCCATAGGTGGTTCTAGCTTCCATGGGAAGTCTGGAAGTTGGCTATTCTCATGATATTTTCATTAAATGGGCCACTGAAGCAAAAAACCTTGTTCTGTTTACAGAAAAAGGCCAGGTATCAAATTAGCTTGCTCCTTTGAGCTCTTCATGGGTTATGTTTCCATTTACTGGATTAATTGGCCTAATCAATGCTCAGTCAGAGAATTTCCTTAAGTAGCAATTAGTTTTAGATTTTCAATTTGATATCATCTGTCGAGATTATAGTCCCATATCTCAAGATATGGAGAATTGGCTATGCTGGTTTTTGGGATGGGAGTCAAGTATATCAAATTAGCTTGCTCTTTTTAGCTCTTCATGGGTTATGTTTCTATTTTGTGGATTACTTGTCCCAATCAATGCTCAGTCAGAGAATTTCCTTAAGTAGCAATCAATTTTAGATTTTCAATTTGATATCATCTGTCAAGATTATGGTCTCATATCTCAAGATATGGTGAATTGGCTATGCTGCTTTTTGGGATGGGAGTCCAGCTACTCAACTATCCAGGGTATTTAAGTGGGTTAATTAATAATATACATTGGCCTCCACTTATGTTAATTGGTTTTAGTTGGATGCTTTCACATGGTATTGGAGCAGCAGCCATCTAATAGCTGAGATTTGACCCATGTGTTATTGAGCACACTATCCACCCTCCTTGTTTTGAAGGTGAAATATAATGGGGCATGAAGATGATTGTGAAATGGTTATTAGTAAATTTTGGCCCTCTCCATTTATCTTGAGTCTTATGCTCTCATACTGCCCATTACAGTAATAATCTGGGTCCATTGACATCTTCACATGAAGTTTCCTTATATATGATAAAAGTTGAAGTTGTATTTTTATTTGTTAGTTTTATTTTGTACATTATCCTTATCAAAAGATATATTTCTATATTGCTAGTAACAACTTGGTAACTGCTTTTGCAGTTTGGGACATTGGCGCGCATGCTTCAATCTGATCCTCCACCTAAGGCTGTCAAGGTTACCAAGCGTCAGAGAGTTCCATTAATTGGAGATGAACTAAAAGAATATGAAGAAGAACAAGAAAGGATAAAGAAAGAGGAAGCAAAAAAGGCTGCCCTTGTTAAGGAGGAAGCTCTGAAGGCTTCTAAGGGTTCTGATGCTAGTTTAGCTGATCCAATGGTAGTTGATGCAGGCACAGGTCATGCTTCAATGGATGGTATGCTTGCCTTTTTTAGTTCTCCTGCTGTCAGAAACTTATAGTTTGGACTGTTACCCTTATCCCGACTGCATATGTTGAGGTCAAAATCCATTGATATGCCAAGAAAAAAAAACTGTTGAAAAATTGGCATATGTATATTGGAGGGAAAGTCCTGATGTCTTCATGACAGTTACCATGATGATGCATTCTCAACCTGTTCCTGTCAATATCTACTGAAGAAATGTAAACAACTTTGAAGTGTTACAATGTTTGTGCAAACTATAGTTCTGTTAGGACTTAATTTCTTGTATGCTTTACGTTAGAAGCCATCATCGTCAGCAGTTGCATTATGTGCCCATTTCATCATATAGCTCAGGGATTGGTATAATGCTAAATAAAATGAAATTGGAGAAATATTTTTGAGGTGGATTTTATTTTCACACAAAACTATAATAGTCCAAAGGAAACTTTTCCTACTACTACCTGGGTAAAAAGGAAGCTTGATGGAGTGGAAAGTGCAAAAGAAGCTTGGAGCTAAAAGGGCATTGCTTCAAAGCCTTCCATTGGGACAAAATTGATGAAAGTTTCTTGCCAAAAGAAGGATGATGAAAGCCTGACAAGTTATTAAAAAGAAATAAAGGAAGCGAAGAACATAGTGAAGTGAAAACAAAAGCTAGGGAACGTATTTACTAGAAACTTGAGATCCTAGTGAAGCCTTACGTATCATCAAACATATTTATGGAAAGCAAGATAAAGCCATTTGACAAGCTTGCTCAATATAGATGGAGGTTGGGTGCACTTTATGAACATTTTGTTTTGATGTCTTCCAAATGACGACAACCGTGGGATGGGAGCAAATTTGGGAGATGGTATTGGGTGCGGTGCCATGTTTGTCATCAGGATTTTAGGTGATCTTGTAATACTTTTGTTAGAGAAAATCTCGTTAGGAGTGGAATTATTTACTTCCTATTTTAGTTTTTCCTATTTTGTTTTTTAAGATTTGTTAGAGATATGTTTTAGGTTTATTAGATATTTGGTTAGATTTAGAGATATATGATTTGTTTCCTTTGTGATAGAATTATGATTGGTTCCCTCTTTGCATAAAGGAACCAAGCTCTATGTTTTATTCTTGAGATCTTATAATAAAGTTTTCCGATTCTTCAAAATCTCCACATGGTATTAGAGCAGGAATAGTCCTAGGGAACTCCCCTGGACTGCTTGTCCTCTCTCCCCTGCAAGCAGCCTCTTCCTTATGTTCTTCTTTGTGTGCGCTATCATCGTGCATCAAATCTGTGGTTGCACCACCAGAATTGCAGTCATTCACGCAGGCGTAGATTGAGTGCTTGCGCAATCTGTTGATGGGTGACGAACCGTTATCGTCTACTACTGTCGTTGCGAGTTCTAAAGAATTTGCCAAAGTAATACTTGTGTAGCTTGTGCCTGGCCCGAAAGAATGTGCTGAAGCTTTGGGTCGTGTCATCAATGCAGAAGACATTGAAGAGTGGTGGGGAATCTAAGCCACAGGCTCAGCCCCATCTTTGCTTGGGAATGTTTCCTAATGTGTGGTCGCTACTATTGCTACGACCATTGTGACGCCGCTACTGTTATGGTCTTTGCATCTGTGCTTAGGATCGACTCCCGTTGAAGACAAAGTATGTGTGTGCTTTGCATGTGCACTCCAACCTCGGTTACATTAGATTGGGGGGGGGGGGGGGGGGGGAGGGTGACTGTCTACCAGTATTACTCCAAGTTGGGCATGCACGCTCCAACTTAGGGGGAGTGCTAGAGAAAATCTCGTTAGAAGTAGAATTGCCCACTTACTATTTTTTTTTTGAAAAGGTGTCTACTTACTATTTCAGTTTATTTTATTTTATTTTTAGAGATTTGTTAGAGATATGTTTTAGGTTTATTAGAGAGATATGATTTGTTTCTTTTGTGATATAATTAGGATTAGCTCCCTTCAATATAAAGGAACCGAACTTTATGCTTTAGCCTTGAGATTTCGTAATAATTGTTGAGTCATAAGGGTGTATTTGCCATTTCTTATTTTTCTATGGGTACTCCTGTAAATAACCTAGTTATCTAACTTATAAAAGAGAGGGTAGGGTTTGTGTTTTTTAAATGAATTCATCATTTTTCTTCTTAACTTGATATTAGAGCAGTGGCCTTAGGTTGATGTTCTTATATTCCGCCAAATTCCCACCTTGTTAAGATGATTGGATTCTCGATGTGAGGGCAATCTGATGGGAGAAGATGATTGAAGGTGGAGCGATGACATCTTGTGCTACAACCCCAACCTCGCCTCCCTTGATCTCCTAGCCAGCAACGTTGGCGATGCCGCAGTGAGGCTTCCGGGATCCCCAATGTTGCTGTGCGCAGCCGTGAGTGGTTGTCGGTGATCGCAGGTTCTAAGGATCACTTAGGAGTTGAGTTGGTGCACGTGATGAGCCTTCTCTTATGCATATCAACCATGGCGATTAGGTTGCTCTCGCTTTAGTCGAAGAATGTTTTTCTTCTTGGCATGGTCTCTTATGCGGGAAGCAATTAGGTTGCTCTCGCTTTAGTCGAAGAATGTTTTGCTTCTTGGCATGGTCTCTTATGCGGGAAGCAATTAGGTTGCCCTAGGATAGGGTCCGTTTTAGATTCACTAGGGCTGGCGTATGTAGCCCAAGGAGACATGAAGAAGATGATCGAAGGAGCATGAGTGATTGATTTGGTTGGTATTCATCTTAGAGAGATATAAAATGTTTGATGAATCCTATGGTCCTAAGTGGGATCAGAGATGTGAGGTTAGTTAATGGGGCTACATTTCCAATCACTGTAGTTGGGAGTGTACGTGCTTCTCCCAAGATTGTGATCGAGAAACTTTATTGTGCTCCAAAGTTCTCGATGAACCTACTATTAGTGAGTCGCATTTACAAGGACCTTGGATGTTAGGTGGTCTTTGATGAGGAATACTATTACTTCCAGGATTGACAAATTGGTGAGATTGTAGGCGGAGGCATGGAGAAAGATGGTCTCTACTACCTAGACACGCCTATCATGTTTGCCGAATCTGTGCCCATTGCTCGTGATCCCTGGTTGTGGCACAGGAGACTTGGATGCCCATCAATTAGGAACATGTGGCAAATGTATCGAGTTGCCAGATTCCTTGACTCTAGAGTATGAAAACTGCCAGCTTGGGAAGCACCACAGGAGTAGTTACCCATGAAGAGATGATAGGGTGAGTGCAATCCCTTTTTCCTTGGTACACTGTGATGTATGGGGGTCCTCTAAAGTCGCCACTTCGGGAAGACATTGATATTATGCAGTGTTGGTGGACGACTACAACCATCCCACTTAGGCTTCTTGATGAAGGTATGCTCAGAGATTCCTCACATTGTGCAGCAGTTTCTCTTACAAGTACTAATCCAGTATGCCACCACAGTTATTATTTTCCGTAGCGACAATGCTCGGGAGTTTATGCAACAGGACTTGCAGGTGGTTTTTAGTTCTAGAGGCATTATTCATTAGTGTCATGTGCTTACATGTCTCAGCAAAATGGCGTGGCTAAGTGCAAGCTGCGACATCTTCTTGATATTGCCAGGACCTTAATGTTCCGTATGAATGCCCCTAGGCAATTCTGGGGAGTTGCTGTGCTCACTGCGATGTATTTGATCAATTGGGTGCCTTCATCAGTACTTGGAGGACAGGTTCTCTACTAGGTTATTTATCCAGATTGCTCCAGATTGTTTGCTTTACCTTTGAGGATATTTGGGTGCACATGTTTTGTCCAGGCTTATGGCAATCGGGACAAGTTCATTCCTTGGGTTGTGAAGTGCGTATGTTTTGGATACTTTGGGACGTAGAAGTGCCATAGATGCTATGATCCTATCCGCAAATATTGTCTCAGCATATGTGACCTTCTTTGAGAAGATCCCATACTTTTCAGAAGAAGGTATGCCTATAGAGGCTGCCTTGCAGGAGACTTAGGTCTACCACAAGAAGGCACAAATACTATCTGACACTACATAGGGGAGAGATCCTACACATCTCTCAGCCTCATCAAATGAGTGTGGATTAGACAGTGATGAATAATAAGTATATTCCCAGAGATTTTACCTAGTCTTTTAAGGACCCCAGGTGGCGTGCAGCCATGGATGAGGAGATGTAGGGTTTGTAGTCTAGGAAGACATGGGACCTTGTGTCATGCCCGTTAGATGCTATTGTGGTTGACTGTAGATGGGTATATACATCATCAAATATAGAGCTGAGGGGATAGTGGATAGGTACAAGGCTAGTCTTGTTGCTAAGGGGTTTGCCTAGACATATGGGGTGAATTATCTTGAGACATTTTCACCTGTAGCTTGTATTACTTCTATTAGGATCATTATCTCAGTTGTAGTGGTTAGGAGATGGCTAGTATATCCATTTGACATAAAAATGCCTTTTTATATGGAGATTTATCAAAGGAAGTGTGTATGAGACAACTACCAAGATACGGTGTTTAGGGGGAGCATGTTTGTCACTTGAGAAAGGCGATTTATGGCTTGAAACTGAGTCCACGAGCTTGGTTTTGAAAGGCTTAGCTTAGAGATCTAGAAGATTGGCTTCTAGCGATTTGCCTTAGATTATTCTATCTTTATCAGAAGGACTAGGTTTGATGTCACTCATCGAGTTGTTATTCTTGTAGTTTATGTAGATGATATGGTCCTTATTAGTGATGAGGAGGATGGGATTACTTAAATGTAGGTATTTTTGTGGTCCACCTTTGTCACTAAAGACTTGGGTGATCTTCGGTATTTTCTGCGGATTGAGGTTATTGGGTAGGGGACTAGTCTTTCTCTATCCTAGAGACAGTACAATTTATAGATTCTTGAGGAGGCTGGATTGCTTGGATCCAAGCCTTTTTGCATAGTAGTGAAGTCTCAGTTTGTTCGCATTACTGATGAGGTTGAGCCACCATATGAGGATGTTACCAAATATTGTAGCACAGTGGGATGCTTGCAATACTTGACTATTACCCAACTTGATGTTAGTTTTGCGGTGAGTAGAGCCAGCCAATACATGTAGAATCCTCGGTACAGCCATTGGCATGAGATTTGCCTCATTTTGAGGTACCTTAAGGGAAGCCTGGGTAGAAGTTTGTACTACAGATATGGTGGACACCTTGATATCCTGGCTTACTTAGCTGCATACTATGCTGGGTCTGTAGATGACAGGAGATCTATGTTAGGGTTGGCAGTCTATATTGGAGGCAATCTAGTCTTGTGGAGGAGCAACAAGTAGAATGTGGTGGCTCGTTCAAGTGTAGAGGTAGAGCATAAAGTGATGGCTTAGGCAACTTGTGAGATTATGTGGATAGTCATCTTTCTGTAGGATTTGGGGGTTAACGTCGAGATGTCAGCCCCACTTGATTATGACAAGTCGTCTACTTCTACTGCCTTCAATTCGATCTTTAAGGGGAGGATTGAACACATTGAGGTAGATTGTCATTTTGTGTGTGATGTGGTTCTAGGCAGGAAGATTAATATCCTGTATGTTTTGTCTGAATTTCAGCTGGTAGATATTGTCACAAAGCCCTTGAAGAAGAAGCAACATGATTTTATTTGCAACAAGTTGGGGCTTGCCGACATATACGCCTCAACTTGAGGGAGAGTGTTGAGTCATAAGGGTGTATTTGCTATTTCTTATTTTTTTGTGGGGTACTCTTGTAAATAACCCAATTCTCTCTCTTATAAAAGAGAGACCAAGGTTTGTGTTTTTTAAATGATTGCATCATTTTTCTTCTTAATAGCAATATTTCCAATTCCCTAAATTTTCACAACTTTCTCCTTTGTTACGGTTGAACTTTAACCTTTCTGGGGATAAAGGTCAACACACTTGTCATCCAAGTCATATAATTCGTGTGTTTTACATGAATTGATTTTCATTAGGTACGACATTATTCCTTGTATTTCTGTACCTTCAGCAATTCTATATGTTTAGGCATATAATATAAATGAAGTTGTTCTCTTTATTATAGAATTCAAGATGTAAATGGCATTTGTAATTTGAACAAGAAAGATTAAATATATTTCTCTTTTGTCACTTTTCAGAGCAAGTTTTTCTTTGTTTCCCTTTCTTGTTTTGTTTTTGAGTGGTATTTGTTATTTGCATGTTATGTGTGGATCTTTTGACTTTTCTTAAATCCTTTATATATAATAAGGATTAAGGTTTCATTGGGAAATAGACTCATTTCTTTGAACTTGGTATTAGAGCAATGGTCTTAAACTAGTAGTCAATAATTGCCTTGATTACCACATATCTTTTTTCCTCTCTACCAAATAAATAAAAAAAGCCAAAAGGGAAGTGTTAGGATTTGCACGATCCGGAGTGTGGAGTCTTGATTAATGGGAAGAATTATATTATTGCTCAACTCAAAATATATGGAAAGGCTCTCTTTATATAGAAAGTATATATTCCTATTTCCAGAACTAGACTCAACTAATCAAATCTTCTGGATTTGGAACAACCAAATCTTTATAAATCTCCTTAAAACAAATAAACCAAATTAGGTTAATTGCCAACTAAGAAACCAACTCCTATTTTTGGTCCTATAGACCCACAATCGGTGGCCCAAGTGGCCTTCTAGATAACTGCCATGTGGCTTGATGGTTGCTACGTGGCATGTGCCACGTGGGATATTTTCTAAATCCCAGCACTCCCCCTTAAGTCGAAGGTCGGGAAGTCGACGACTTGGTCTTGATGCCTCATCATTCTTCTTTTCTTCTTCACCGGAAACTTGTATCTCTAATTTTGCCATCATCTTCCAAGGTAGTTTGAACCGGAAAGAACTTCGGCTCTGGTTGCGGCCAAGAAGAAATTCGGCCTAGCCGGAAAGAACGTTGGCTCTAGAGACGGTCAAGAAGAACTTCGACCGGAAAGAATTTCGGTTGAGTTGGGGTCGAGAAGAATGTTGGCCTAGCCGGAAGAACGTTGGCTTATAGAGAAGGTCGGGAAGAACTTTGACTTTGAGTTGAGAGGAAATAAAAAATAACTTTGGTTGAGTTGGGGTCGAGAAGAACGTTGTCTTATAGAGAAGGTCAGGAAGAACTCCGACTTGAGAATAGTTGCCCGGAGCATTACCGCTCTAATACTATGTGAGGATTTACGCGATTCGGAGCATGGAGGAGTCTTAATTGATGGGAAGAATTATATTATTGCTCAACTCAAAACATATGCAAAGGCTCTCTTTATATAGAGAGTACATATTCCTATTTCGAAAACTAGACTCAACTAATCAAATCTTCTAGATTGGGAACAACCAAATCTTTACAAATCTCCTTAAAACAAATAAACAAAATTAGGCTAATTGCCAACTAAGAAACCAACTCCTATTTTTTATGCTATAGACATAAACCAAGTGGTCCAAGTGGCTTTGCCACGTGGCCTGATGGCTGCCACGTGACATGTGCCGCGTGGGATATTTTCCAAATCCCAACTGGGAGAATTCTAGGTTAATCCCTAACCTTAGACATTGGATACCTATTAAAGGGTGCTTTTGCTGCCATCAGGTCAAAGAGCAAACCACGAAATGTAAAAGAGCAAACCATGAAAACAGGGGAGAACAATTTGTTAACACAGTTCGAGATGGCTAGTAGCACCCTGCATTTGCACTTGGGGTTTTGTCATTATGACATACTCTAAATGGAGGCCTTAGTGTTTTAGTTATAACTACCTTTTTCTTACGGTGTAAGCAATGTACAAATAACAATATGACCTACACTATTTAAAATTTATAGACAACCCTTGACAAAATGTAAATTCTATGCAAGGGGTTGATAAGTGCCTCAATTTGTTCATCGTATTGATAAACACCTTACTTGCCATTGGTTTCGCGAATATATCAACAACTTGTCTATGAATAGAAATGTGTTGAATCTTGACCTCTCCATCTTTTCTTGAACAAAATGATGATCAATCCGAATGTGCTTAAACCACTCGTAGGCCTCTCATTGGTTAGTGACCAATCTGGGTTGCTACCATTAAGCATCGCTAACCACCACAGATTGGATCAGCTTTGGTTGCTAAGTAGGGGCTCTTTAAGACCTTATGGTTTACTTGGGTCTCTAGGATATCTCTACAAGCCTATTTAATCGACTATGAGGCTAATTAATGTTGGTTTAAGGTAATTTGATGCAGCAGGCAATTGAATTTATCACTTTTTTTTTCTTGGTTTAGGCTTTGGTTTGGAAGATGGCTTCTAAAGATTTTTGAGAAGTGACATTAAGGCAAGTGATGGAGATGAGGGTCTAGAAGAGCCCATTGTTTGGTCCAATGGTAAAGTAGCAACTATGCACAATGCGTATGGACCTTCTTGATGATAGTAGAGGGTCATGACAAGGAGCACATCTTACTTTAGTTGGAGCTTGTTGAGAAGAGTGGCAAGAATGTTATGCGGAAGAAAGACAATGCTGTAGTTTGTGCATGGATCATCAACTTAGTCATCTCTAGGATTAGGGATGAAATTATGTACTACAAAATTACTAAGGAAGTGTAGGATAGTTTGAGAGATGCTTATTCTCATGAGAACTCCACCTGACTAATTTAGATCTACAATGAGATGACCCATATTTGTTAGGAGGGTAGATTGTTATTCGACCCTTAGGCTTCGTTTGGTAGAGATTTAAAGCGAGGTTTTATCCTATGTGTTAAGGGTAAAGTGAACAGTGAATGAATGGTGAAAAAGTTTTATTTACCACCTATCACATCTACCTCTCACCAATCATATGTACCCCTACTAACTGTTACCCATCACATCCATCTATTACATCTATCCTACTAACCTACTCCTAATATAAATAAAAATAAAAATCAATAATAATATATCAACTCGACTAGCATATCCACACTCACTAACCTTCTTACCTATCCACTTATCCTTCCTTAAAACTTCCTAAACTTTACCCAGTCTTAAACTTTAAACCTCTACCAAACGGGACCTCAAAGCTTTGTTCGAGAAGTATAATGCATGTTGACTAATCGATACTTGTGAGAATCAAAAGGCGTATCGGGTGAAGGCCATTGTTCTACAATTACTTGCTGGCTTAGGGCTTGAATATGTTGCTGCTCGCTCCTAGGTGATGACTATGGCAGATCTTTCCACTCTCGAGGAGGCATTTAGTAGGATGAGTCATCTAGTTACGTGGTGTACCCTCTACATGTGGATGTGGGATGAGGCATGCCTCTCAAGGTATAGAGTCCTTCCCTTTTTGTATTGCTGGAAGCTGGGTTATATAGAAAGTACTTACTGGATGAAGCATGGATGACCGCCATCTACTAATTAAGTGGTAATTATAGGGAGAGACATCCAGAGATATAGTTATGTTGATAGAGCACTCTATTTATCTCATTGTTTACTAATTTGGATTGTTTTGTCATTTATTTTGTCCTCTTAGGCTTCTGCCGTAATTTACCTCTCTGTATAAAGAGGTGTAGGGTTTTAGTTGAGAAATAAGATTTATCATTTTCTCTGACTTGGTATCAGAGCGATAATTCTAAATCGGTGCTTAGGTATCCCACCTGCACAAGCCTCCGTACCCCTCCACCGAAGTCCTAACTTCCTTGTTGGTACCCACAAGGGGCTGCCATCGACCCTAGCTGGCCGTTGCCCTCCATCAGGGTCACGGCTAGTGCGCTACCAATCGTTGCTGGCCTCAGTCGGTTGTTGCCTGAGCATAAGGCTGCTGCTAGCACCCCGTCGACCATCGTCGTGATCTCCCTGTAGGCTGCTGTTGTTGCCTGACCACTGTGGTCTCCCTGAAGACCGTCATCATCGTCTGATTGTTGCGCCTCCTTGTAGAACGCCGCCGCCTGCAACAACTCTTGCTGTGGGCCGCTGCCTCCCGTAGAGCTTCTGTCGCCACTACCTGCTGCTTGGCTACGGGTAGTGGTGGTTGGTGGTAGGGTGTTCTCGTCGACAAGGAACAGTTGCACCTCTTAGAGGCGTTGTTAAGGCATTCCCCATACCCAAACATGTGCTAAGGCTAGATCTGAGAGGTGCTAATGATTCTTGGGATGTTATCTAGGATCTCTAAATCTTAGATCTCATGATCAAGATGTCACGTTCTCTTTGATTTCCAGTTTTTCATGATCAGAATAGTGATTTCAGATCACGTTTGAAGCGTCTTGTGGCAGTCCTAAGGCACGATGGCCTCTTTAAGCAATTTAGAGGTGTACTGCTACGGACATTGGGAGTTACAAAACTCCCTTCTTCATTCCTATTGCCAAGGATGAATGAGACCAATTATGCTAGATAAACTCAGACGTTTCTCATGACTGTTGAGGGACATCATAAGGGACACATCCTATTGGAGGTGGAGCCACAAGATAAGAACGGGAAGAATGCCACATGGAAGAAAGATAATGCAATGGTCTTGGCTTGGATCATGAATTCTGTGGAGCCTCAGATCGGTGATGGGATTATGTACTACATGACGACCGAGGAGATGTAGGATTCTCTATGTCACTCATACTCTCACGAGAAGAATTTCAGAAAGGTGTTTGAGATTTACCATGCCATTGGTGCTCTAAAAAAAAAGGGCTAGTCACTTTCCTAGTATTATACTACTTTGAATGGGCTCTTAGAGAAGTACGCCTATTGTCCTGTCTGCATCTATGCTGCTCAGAGGGCGCACAGGAAGGGGTATGCTGTCCTCCAGTTTTTAGATGGACTTGGACTTGATTATGAGACTGCTAGGTCCCATATCTTGACTTTGGCTGACCTTCCATCACTTAGGTAACCCTATAGTTGTGTGAGTAGGGTGGTTGTTAAGCCATCCATGTCAGATGTTGGATAAACTCTTGTTCTTGTTGTTGCTGCACGTGGAGGATATGGTGCTCCATCTACCAAGAGGAGAGGATGTGGTGGTCGGGGTACGACTGGCAGACCCCGCACCATTTGCTTGCATTGTGGGAAGGTAGGTCATTCAGAGGCCTCCTGCTAGATGAAGCATGGTAGATCCCTTATGGCCAGCTAGGCTATTTCTTCTGAGTATGTGAGCGACATGATGTCCTGTGCTGATTATGATGCTATGATGCTCTTGTTCAATGTCTCTCCTAGTTGACCCTGAAGACTACCACTACTGCTAATATTGCTGCATTGGCCACTACTGCTGATTTTGTTGCATTGGCCTACTTAGGTATAACTTTTGCACATAGATCATGTACTGGCAGTTCTAACAGTGCCTTGTAGTTGGTGGATTCGAGTGCTTCTCAGCATCTCAATGGTAATGAGATATGTTTCTGATAGGTTTAGGATGTTTCCTTGGGTAGATTTGTGCAGGTGGTAGATGGTAGGAGTGCAGAGTTCATGGCAGAGGACATGTGGTAGTGACTCCTGCACTGACTCTGCTTAATGTTCTCTATGTTCTAGATTTTCCGATTAGTTTTTTGTCTGTTAGTAAAATTATAAAAATTTGCACTGTTGCGCAATATTTGGTGAGTTGGGCTGTATTTTTCAGGACAAACTCATGAGGAGGACGATTGGTGGCGGACATGAAGAGGGGGGTGTGTATCGCCTAATCCAGACTCCATTTGCTATTATGTGTCAAGGCTAGATTGCTTTTAGTGTTGGTACAACTTTTCAGTGGCATCATTGTCTTGGGCACCCTTCACTGGACATGCTTCGATGTGTCATCCCTCATATATCGCCTGCTATTGAGATTTTGTGTGATGCATGCTAGTTGGGAAAGCATAGCAGAGCCAGTTTTCCTTCTAGTTCTTCTTAGAGTTCTGCTGCCATTTTTGATTTATTGCATATGGATATATGGGGTCCAAGTAGAGTGTCAGATAGACTTGGTCATAGATTCTATCTACTTGTTGTGGATGATTTTTTTAGGATGTCATGGTTATCTCTTTTAAAGAATAAGTCAGATGTTGGGTCTGTGATTGAAACATTTGTTTTACAAATGAAGACTCACTTTTCTACCATTGTGAAAATTGTACGATCTAATAATGCTCTAGAGTTCTGTAAAGCTAAGTTAGCAGCCTTTTAGGGATCTCTTGGAATTGTTCACTAAACATCTTGGCCCCATTCCTCGCAGTAGAATGGTGTAGTGGAAAGAAAACACTGTTATGTGTTAGATGTGGTTAGAACATTACTGATACAACATAATGTGCCACAGGTGCACTGGGGAGATGCAGTGCTAACTGCATGCTATTTGATTACTAGATTTCCCAACTCAACTCTTTCGGAACAAGTTCCTTGGTAGGTCCTCTATCTTGAGAAGAACCTATTTACTGTACCACCTTATGTGTTTGGCTGTGTAGCCTTTGTTCACCTTCTAGGACCTGGCAGGGACAAGTTGGTTCCAAGTGCAGTGAAGTTGTCTTTCTGGGTTACAGTAGTACTTAGAAAGGATACAAATGCTATGACCCCGAGGCAAGAAGCGTTATGTGACTGCAGATGGCACATTTCATGAGCCTATTCCTTATTTCTCTACAGATGGTCATCATGTGACGTTTGAAGGAGGCCTGACTCCTATGCCTGTTCCACCAGTTCCCTTGGAACAGATCCTTGCTACACATTGTGAGGATACCATTACCACAGAGACTTCCATGAGGTAGAATGCTGAGATTACTCAGGTCTACAGATTACCTATCACATACAGACAACATGCATGGCAAGAAGAACACACCCCCCACCATCTCAGCCACCTGTCATCTCTCCTGGTTAGGTATGGGTTGATATTGATGTGAGTTGTCCTAGTGGTGCTTGTGCAGATTCCTCTGATGAGTCTTCTCCTATTGCTACTGAGCCTATGGAGGAAGATCTTGACCTTTTGATTGCTATTCAGATGGCTCCTTGCAGTTGTGCCCATTATTATACTGCAGGAACAATGTCTACTGCCAATCTTGGGAGATCATTCGCTACTTTCACAACTGCTCTTTATGACACAGGTTCTTACGTCCCATTAGTAAGTCATGCTGGATCCAAAATGGCGTCAGGCAATGGAGGATTGGATGGCTGCTTTACACTCCAGAGGGACGTAGGACTTGACCACTCAGCCTCCTCACGCCAGAACGGTGGGGTGCCGCTTGGTCTTTGCTCTCAAGTACAATCGAGATGGCACGATCTCTCGCAATAACGCTAGACTGGTGGCAAAGGGATTTACCAAAACATATGGGATAGATTTCTTTGATACTTTCTCTTCTGTAGCTTGGCTGCCTACTATCTGATTCTGATGTCTGTTGATGCTCACTACGACTGGCCTCTCCATTAGTTGGATGTGAAGAACGCATTCTTATTTGGAGATCTTCAGGATGAGATCTATATGTAACAAATCTCGGGGTTTGAGACTCATGGGGAGTGTGTATGTAGATGGAAGAAAGCCATCTATGGCTTGAAGTAGAGTCCGAGAGCTTGGTTCTAGAGAATGCCAGAGGAGTTATATATCATGGGGCTCGTGAGGTCTTCTGCTGATCATTCATTGTTTGTTAAGAAGAGCAAAGGGGGAGTTGTACTCCTAGTCTATACGGATGATTTAATCTTTACTGGAGATGACATTGCTGGGATAGCAGGTGGTATCCAATAGGTGGTATCTAGGTCCAGTGCAGAGTTCGAGTACCAGGCTATGGCTTAGACATCTACAAAGATAGTCTGGGTTAGATTAGTGATACAGGATCTTCATGTCCAGGTAGAGGAACCAATGGAGATGAGGTGTAATAATCATGCTGTTGCATATATTGCAAACAATCCAATGTTCCATGAACGTACGAAGCATGTTGAGGTTGATTGCCACTATACCACAGACCTGATACAGCGTGGGATTATCTACACTACATCAGTGCCTTGTGAAAACTAGGTTGCGGATATATTTACGAAGCCTCTTCCAAGATCCGCATTTGACAACTATTCCAAGCTGAGCATCATTGATTTATATGCTCTTGCTTGAGGGGGAGTGCTAATAAAGTACTCTAGTTATCACTTTGTTTACTGATTTGGACTGTTTTGTCATTTATTTTGTTCTCTTAAACTTATGTTGTAATTTTCTCAACACCTCTCTCAATATAAAGAGATGTAGGATTTCAATTGAAAAATAAGATTTATCATTTTCTTCGACTAGTTATAGCAGCCATATCAAACTATGATGACCTCTTACAATGTATCTCATAATTGACACCTTCAATGACTCCCTCTGTGCTATTTTCTACCTTAGATATAACTGCTATGCTGCCTCGTTAGGCATACCAGTTGCTCTCCCAACATTGACCGATGATGTGTGATTTAGATTTGTGTGGATTCTGGGGCATCCCTTCATTTATGTGGAGATTGACGTTTCCATTGTCTCCATTCCATACTTGTAGGTCGAATACTCTTAGGTGGCAAATGGAGACATTTTCTTATATTTCTTTTAGATCCATTAGTTTACTTTAACTAAGAAATTAAATTGTTGGGCCATTCTTGATCCCATATCTTGTATATTTAGGATATATTAATGGGAAAGGCAATTGATGATGGTCGTGAAGAAGGGGAGGGTATCATCCTCTTCATTCTCCTTATGCTATTGCCATTTTTGCCGCTCCTATTATGTCAACTCTTAAGTGGCACCTACCTAGAACATTCTCCTTTTTCTAAACATTGTTGGGTCATGCTTCAACTATCTCCTCTCACAAAGATTGAGTGTGATGCATGTTAGCTTTGGAAGCATCACCATAGTTCTTATCCCCCTGGTTAGAGTAGTGGGTCACAACCCTTGTTTGAATTAGTACATGTGCATGTTATTGGTCTCGAGGGGCGGAGCCAGGAATTTGCAGTAGGAGGGGCCAAAATGCCATGTGGTAAGATTATAATTATAAGAACATTTGCTAATTTTAACTGGTAGGAAATAAATCAGAGATGTCATTTAGTTATCTTTTCTATTTGTTAGGAAATAAATTAGAGATGACATTTAGTTGTCTTTTCTATTTTTAATCATAGTTATTTTTAGTAAAGTGTAATTATGATTTTCTTCTTTGCCTTTGCCCTCTATCTACCAAAAGAGGGTTAAGGACTATTTTTTCATATCAACTAAATTTATTTTTCCCTCAAATCTCCACATGGTATCAAAGTCACCAATCTCTGTGGCTTAAGGTTAGGAGAGAAGAAACCTTAGAAAGGGGAGGGGAGTCTTCAGTGGCATTGTCGGCCTCCGGCTAGTCACTTGGGATGCCCTTCTCCACGTCAATCTCCTCTCTTCTGTTTCGCTGATCTCCTTCTCACCTTTTCTCAATGTTGGAACCCACCAATAATAGTTACAATGACAACCGAAGATCATTACCATTGCTACCAACCATTGCTTCAATCATCGTCGACCTTCGCATCGTCATGTAGATGGGATGCACTCTCACGCACCTAGAGTGTTTCGGCTAGCTCTTGGGGCATAGGAGCAATGGCAACGAGGTGACCTTATGCACGTCTAGAGAAACCAAGCATGGTACGTTGGCTAGCGAGGTGTAGGAGCAATGACACCTATGTGATCTTATACACACTCAAGAAGACCAAGCCTCATCATCTTTGGGATCTTGGACATGGGAGCAGGAATACCCAAATTATAGTCGTGATTTCTCACATATCCAGTGCCTTACGTGGGAAGTACAAGTAGAAACACGACAAGTTGATGAGGATGTCGAAGCTGATTATTCTATCTTCTACTACCTTCGACTACCGTTGGTTTGCGTTAAGGCTGCAAAAATAGATCTATGCAGTCGATTAATTGTATGCAGTCGAAGATTGAATCATATATCACTATTCAGTCCTATAATCGAGTGGACTGAGTAATTAATTGATCTGATTGATTAATCGTTTGATCTAATATTAAGAGTTCAATTTTTTATGCCTTTGGCATGCCGAAGAGAAAAAGAACCCTACCTGACTTCTCCATCCCCCTCCCCCTACATTCAAATTCTAATGAAGCCCTAAACCTATGCCCCTCTCTCCGTTTCGCCTCAGTCCTCCATTACCACCACCCTCCTTGTTGCCTTTCGGGTCTCCTTAAGAGAATATGCATGTTAAAAAAATAATACTAATACATACATGCATATTTTAATTTATATATATGTATATATCGTATGTATAATAGTATATATAATTGTTTAAATTTTTAAATGCTTAAAAATACTAAACTGATTAATTCCCGATTAATCACTCGCATACCGAATACTTCTTAGTCGGTAACTTCATCGACTGAATTCCGACTACCAATTTCTGTAACCTTGGTTTGTGCCATCATGACTATCTATAGGATTCAAGTCTTCGTCGTCTCTCTCGTATTGACTTACGGGGGAGTATTAGGAAATAAATCAGAGATGATATTTAGTCGTCTTCTCTTTTTGTTAGGAAATAAATCAGAGATGACATTTAGTTACCGTTTCTTTCTTTAATCATAGTTATTTTTAGTAAAGTGTAATTGTTGTTTTCTTGTTTGCACTTGCCCATTATCTATAAAAAGGGGGCCAATGACTTGTTTTGCATATCAACCAAGTTCATTTTTCCCACAAATCTCTACATTACCAAAGTACTATGTAACAAGATTGTAATTATAAATAGAGACTTGCTAATATAAAAGCTATGAGTAATTATAATTGTGAATCCTATTATAGTCATCTCCATAACTGCAGAAATCAACAGTTGGTATTTAGTCGGTGAGGTCACCAACTAAGGAGTATAAAGTATACGAGTGATTAATCGGTGTAGTATTTTTTAATATTTAAAATTTTAAATGTAATTATATATACCATTATACATATTAAGTATACGTATATTTGAATTGAAATATTATATATATTAATATTATTTTTTTGATATGCATATTCTCTCGATATAGCTTCTAACAAATAGCTATCAATATCAAAACGCATAAAATAAAATAAATAAACTAAGATTGGTGCATCGTAAATCTAAATGATATAAGTTGGGGTGAAGGAGACAAGAAAAGGGACTCAAGATTGAGGGTTTTGGTTAGGGATGAGGCTTTTGTGCATTGGGAACTTAGGGTAATGGGAGAAGTCAGGTTTAGTTGGGTGCATTTAGGCATCGGGTTTAGTCGGGTTTTGGTTTTGGGGTGCATTGCACGTGCATCAAAGCTAAAAAAAATTGAAACCTTAAAACTTACTCGGCTGATTAATCGGGTAGATCGATTATAGGGTCGAAAATAGGTACTTGGTTTATTTTTGGACCGTATACAATTATGTGGCCGGTTAATCGGTCGCATAGCTCGATTTTTGCACCCTTGGTCATCTCCCATTTGGGAGTCTTTTTGTTTGAGGTCATCACATGAGAAACCACAAATCTGGGAAGTCCAGAGATTCGAGGTCCTCATAGGAGGGGACCATGTCAGGTTTCTATGTGGGAGATCTAGTTGCATGGGCTCCAAAGGGGAGATCTAGTTTCTAGATCTTCAGAGGAAGGCCCATGATAAGGATATTGAATGGGGAGCCACAAGCACCAGTTCAAGTCTCCAGAGGAGAGGCCCTTGTTAGAGCCAACTACAGCACTTTGTCCAGCAGCTCCAACCCTGTCGTCATTAGCACACCTGCTTACAAGCAAGCATCAGATTGAGAGAGTTGTGTTTTATTGTGTAGAGTGGGATTTCTGTGTTGTATAAGCTGAGCATTGCATGCTCCAGCTTGAGGGGGAGTGCTGGTGCATGTGTAGTTGGTTTAGTTCCACATCGCCTATTGTGGGATTATGGAGTGTGTGGTGGCCTATAAATAGACATGTACCCCTCTTATTCTAGAAGGTCGAAGAGCCTATCTGAGCAGAGTTGCCCAAAACAACCTCCACAGTAGAACCATAGGAATCGCACAACTTCACAAGTACATTACCATCACTAAGGAACCTAACAACCCATTTCACAAGCAAAGATTATTGAAAGTCTCAATCCACCTCAACCTTAAGCATGCCTTAGATTTAGGCCTGCAAATCTCATTCCACATAACCAATTGTAAGTAGACCTTCATGATTCTGGCCCTTTCAAAAAAAATTTCTTTCAAGCTTTTTAATCACCTTCTTTGTTGGCCTTAATATAGGTAAATAAAAGACAGGTATGGTTGGTTGTGAAGAACCAAGGAAGTGTAGCGTGGCTCTTGGATGTGTGAAACACCCACGTGTGGAGAGAACATCGGACTGATACTATTTATGTTGAACAATACATGTATTGTTCACGTGAACAATAATATGAAGAGGAAAACACATTGAAGGAGAGGAGAGGAGAGGTGGAGTCTTATTGTTGTTGGAAGAAATAATTTATTAACTCAAAAATAAATGGAGTTGATGGTCTCCTTTTAAAGAGATTGCCTCTTTTAAACATAGTAAATGAGATAATCCTATTTTTAAAAACAAAAAGCAACAAATCCAATTAACAAAATTTACCACATTTGGCAACAAACTAACTTGGCATGCAAGCCAATTATTCCTATGGCCTTGTGGTTGACTCCTATGCCATGATGTAGTGCACTACAGTACCACCTGGAATGGGGCCACGTAGCAGTCCACATGGCATTTTATTCTCCATACGCCCCCTTCAGTAGAGGCTAGTGGAGGTCAAAGACTTGCTTGGTATTGGTGAGGCTAGAGGCCTTACCATTTATCATCTTTCAATTCAATGTAGTTGCTTGAATCACCTTTATTTGTTGTATCATTGCCACGAAGAAACCTTTTGCCTCCTCGGAAGTTATTGCCTCTTTTGACAACTTCAAAAGTCGTGACTATGGCTGTCATGGTCTTCAACTCGTCCTTCGATAGAGCCAGAGCTTTCTAGTTCCATGGATGTAAACGAGGTCTCTTGTGGATATGAGGTGGACATGTATCCCCGTGGAGGCCTTTAATGCTTGTCGATGATGTGGTAGAACGGGAGTCGATCTCAAGCATGATGACAAGTTCGAGGCTTCTTCCTTCGAACCTTGGAGTATCTGTTACTTCATTTTCACTCCATGCAAGTTTAGGATTTTATTTGTACGAATGTGAAACTTCTCCTTATCTCCGGAAAAGACCCTACAGGCATTTACCCATAAGATGAAGTTTAGGGCCTCCATCAAGTTGATGGTGGTACCTTGGACAAGGATTTTTTCCTCTTAGTGGTGATTTGTGCTTCGGCTTCCTGCATCCTTGCCTTTGGGAAGCAATATCTTGTCTCTAGTTCTACGCTGTATGTAAGTCACTAGATGTGTGAGAGACGACTCTCTTCGGGAATCTTTTTGACTCCTTGGGCCTTGCATAAAGCGCCTTTGGTCCTTCAAGGAGTTCTTGAGAAAACTCTCACTTTTGGTAAAGATGACATGAACCATGAAGTCTTGTTGGCACGTGTGGAGTTCACGCATAAGAGAAGGCTTTTGTGCGTGTATCCTCTCCTTTCTCCTCTTGATCCATGCATGTGAAGACTAGAGGCTCGGAGGAACTTGCTTTGATATCGTGTGAGGAATTGGGGAAGCGTAGCGTGGTTCTTGAATGCGTGAAACACCCACACTTGGAGAGAACACTAGGTTGTTATCGTTCATGTTGAACAGTACATGACTGTTCACGTGAATAGTAACAGGGACAAGTAAACATGTTGAAGGAGATGAAAGGTGGGGTCTTGTTGTTGTTGGAAGAAATAATTTATAGACTTAGGAATAAATGAAGGTGATGGTCTCCTTTTAAAGAGTTCACCTTTGCTGAACATAGTAATGAGATAGTCCTATTTCTAAAATATGAAAACAACCTATTTCTAATTAGCTAAAAACAGAAAATAACATATCCAATTAACAAAATTTGCTACATTTGGCAATGAACTAACTTGGCATGCAGGCCAATTATTTCTATGACCTTGTGGCCGAACCCTACCAATCTGCATTCATTAATCGTTTCCCCTTTAAAGGGAGTCCCAGAGAAACCAATGGCAGACGAGCCACAAGAGTGCGAAGTACCACTGAAATAGACTCCTGCCCTCTGTATCCATGTTGAGTGGAACAAAAGTTGACTTTCTCCCATTAATGGAGAAACTAGAAATACCACCAAAAATTGACCAAAGAGGCCAGAGTCTACGCCTGTGCAACTCCTCCTTGTATGAAGAAGGCCATGGCTGTAGAAATTGACAGTTGGTATTGAGTCGGTGAGGTTACCGACTAAGGAGTGTATGATATGCGGGTGATTAATTGGGGATTAATTGATTTTGTATTTTTTTAATATTAACCATTTAAATATAATTATATATATTATTATACATATGTATATATTGAAATATACACATATATATTAGTTCTATGTTTTTGATATGCATATTCTCTGTCTAAGCGTATAACAAATAGCTATTAATATGAAAAAAAATCGACATGTAATTATAATTTAGAGCCATAATCAACAACATGATTAAGGCACAATAAACAGCTATCTTAAAAACTAGCATCATAATCAACATACAAGTGACTAAATTAAGACAAAAAAACTAAAATTAGGACAAGTAACTATTTCGTAGTTAACATCATATTAGGGCAAAACGACTTAAAAGAACATGTTACATAAATATATGCAGCTCACAAACTAATCACAAATGAAAGTTTGAAGCATAAACTTTGCAAATCAATAGCATATGCAAGTATGCAACTCACAAATAAAATCTCAATCACAAAAGTTGTAACAAATGTAATTCACAAACTAATCTAAAGTAACACATGCAACTCACAAGAATAAAAACTCCTAAAGTAACATATGCAACTCACAAGAATAAAAGCTAATCTAAATTGACATTTGCAACAAAAATAGAATCATTAAATAAAAAAAAGATAAGAGATAACTGATTAAGTGGCGAGAAGAGACTAAAGAGAAGCAGTGGCTAGACGACTACTGGAAGACCACGGAGAGAGCAATGGCCACCACTCACTAGTGATGGAACAATGGCTACTTGGAGAAGCCTCGTGAAGAGGGCCTCGCACAATGATGGAAAGGCGACAATGGGATAGAAGCTGGTTGAAGAGGCCTTACACAAAGGCTGGGTGGTGACGATGGAAGACCAACTAGCTAAAGAAGCCTCGTGAAGAGGCTATGAGAGGTTAGACAACGATGATTGGAGGCTTGTTGGTTGGAGAAGCCTCGCAAAGAGGCTCTGGGCAGTGGCTATCGAGTGTTCGAGAGGTTGTGAGAAAGAAACCTTGTGAGGATTTGTTTAGGGATTACGTTCGCATTCAAGTGTTCGGGGAGGGGAGGTGAAGTTGGAGAGCCTTATTTGGTTTGGCACATGAATCAAAGCTAAAAAAAATACCTCAAAGCTTGGTAGTCAATTAATCAGATAATTGGCCAATTATATTATCGAATGTGTATACGGTTCGTTTCTTGACTGCATACGATTATGCGGCCAATTAATTGGCCACATAGATTGATTTTTGCACCCTTAAAGAAGACTTGCAATACTGGTGCAAGGACAAAGCTGTATGATTGTAGCGTAAAGTCAAAAAGTAGACCACCCTCACAACCCTTGAAAGTAAGAATGCCAAAGTGTCCACCACAATATTAAATAACAATGGCACAAGAGGGCACCCCTATCGTACCCTTCGTTGTGGTTGGGTCCACGATTTGCATGACTTTTTGTTCAGTAGAACGGAGAACGAAGTAGTCGTAATGCATCTCTTAATGAGTCGTACCCATTCCTCTGGGAAGCCCCTTCTCAAAATCTCCCAAAGATAGGCCTACGTGGCTGAATTTTAAGCGTTAAAGAAATCAACCTTCCAAAGTGCATCCTCCCTTGTATGATTAGAAAATGGTTTGTCCATGGCCTTTACTGCTACCTTCTGGAGGGCCTTTGCCATTAACACATTGCAAAGAAATCGATCTATCCTGGAAACTGAACCTACTCCATTCCTCCATGTGAACACTGCCCTAGAAGTTGGAAGATCCAACAACTTAAGCTCCTTGACCAAACGACAAAACTCATGAATATAACCATCAACCGTGCCATCTAGTCTATTTGCCGCCATCAGGGTGCATTGAAATCCCCACCTATCAAGCGAGGCCGATCATTAACCTAGTTAAAAGCCCGCTTCAATTCCTGCACAAAATTGGTCTAGAAGAACCATTACATGGACCATAAACAACCGCGAGAAAGATTGTGCCCCATCGGTAATCCTGGTAACGAACCCCAAAACCACTCTAGACGTAACCAGGGATGCTAATGAGTGGAATACGTTTCCATTGCACATCACAACTTGTCCTCCAGATCTTCCCTTTGAGTTAATCATTAGCACCTCAGAGAGTCGGTTACCCCTAAACTCACCGAAATGTCTATGCTCTCCATGTGCATTTCCTGTAACAATGCAAAATCAACGTGCCATTCCTGCAGATACCTCCTTAGGATTGCCCTATGACCTGCATTATGTAGGCCCTTGACATTTCACGAGAGGACTTTAACCATGAGAACAATCTTTGCCCGTTGCTCTAGACCCATTTGAAGTCCTCTTCACTTTCTACACATGAGTGACCCATCAGAGTGATTTAGATTCAATCACTCACTGCCATTTAAGTTCTTAAACACTTTTCTCCTATAACAAAAATGATAAAGCCTACCCTTGACTTGTATTGGCCTTGCCGCACTGGACCCCTGCTAGAGGAAGACGATTGCTTGACAATCTTCTTCACTCCATCAACAACACGGGTTGCACCACCAGAAAGTGAAAGGGCCAGCGAGGTATAACTCCTACAATTGAGGTCGAAGCAGCCACCTGTGAGCTCCACACCATCACCACCAGTAGGGCCACCTGCTAGCTTTGAAACAGAGGGAGGCAACGTTGGGAAGAGATGAATTCTAGGGCGCCATGCGAAGATTGGGGGAGAGCTTGAAATGAGTCGAGCCCCATTGAAGTATCCTGGACATTAAGAGAAAAAGAGATGCCAGTAGGGGAAGGAAGAAGTGGCGTAAATGGCTAATCGGGTTCAAAGCGAACCCAATTGGAAATAGATAAGTCTTTTGACTAGAATGGAGAAAATGCCCACCGAACTCATAGAGAGAGTGCATGGGGGGGAGGGGAGTCGGTGTTGGACTCTGGTCGTAGGGAGGGCGAGGAGGAAGGTGGCTCCTGAGGTGGTCTGTTTCAAGTGTAGAGGGCCGGGGCATTTAGCGTTGGACTGCAGGGACTCGGTGCGTTGCCTCCGGTGTGGGAAGTTGGGCCACCGAAGGGCGTCTTGTGCAATGGAGCTGCGGAGGAACGTGGATGTAGGCGCGCGGGTGACAGTGCCCTCGTCTTCACCGTAGGGAGCATCGTCGGTTGAAGTGGAGGCCCTGTGGTTAGAAGAGTCTGGGAGGATTGAGAAGGCCCTCGCGTCAGCTCTGGTAGGTGTGGTGGCAGAGGGTCGCGTGGGGCTGAAAGACCTGGAGGTTGAAGTGGGTTGGTCGTTGGGGGGTGGATCATCTGGGCTGAGGTTGAAGACGGTGGGGGAGGGGAAGTTCTTGTTGGTGGGGGCGTCATCATAGGTGGCGGAGCAGATCCTCTTCAAGGAGCTCCCGTGCTTGGGAGGTGTGGTCGAATGGTGGTGGGCGATGAGGTCGGATGGTGCGATCAGGGAGCGGTCGTCGCGGAAGGTGGAGATGGTGGTTGACCTTGAGGGTGTACCCTTGGTTCTCCGCACCATACAGGTTGTTGAGGCGTTGGTCGCACCCTTCGCATAGGTGCGGTGGTGCTAGGGGCTCAGCCTTGGCGGAGGGCATCTCGGGTTGATGCGGGCTGCGGTGGAGCTGCGACCGGGCACGACACTTAGGAGGAAGGTGGCATTGTGTTTGGGGAATGCGTCATGGGTCATACTGGTGAAGTTGGTGGAGAGAGGTTTGAAATCCTTTGTGGAGGTGGTGGAGCAACTGGCCGGAGGTCTTGCGTTGGGGAGAGGCATTCTGGTGAACGGGGCGGTTTGGAGACTAAAGGACATTAGAGGGGGAGGCGTGTCGTGGGCTGAGTCAGCAACGTCGGAGTTGGAGCTGGGTGTGACGGCTGGAGGCGGTCCAGGGGTCGAGGAGTCTGTTGGGGAAGTCGAGGGGCCATGTGGGGTTGTCAAGGTGAAGAGGTGAGAGGAGCAGGAGGGAACTTCGAGGGGAGGTGGTGCATTTAAGGGCAAACCGCTCTCGAGGGAGGAGGCGCGGTGCTCTAAGGCTTTTAAGGTGGGGGTGTGCTCGGATCCGGGTCTGGATTTGCACTCGGACCTGGTACTCGTTTGTTCTTTCTCCTTTAATGGACCGCGGAGGGTACTTTCGGAGCAAGTGCGCAACGCATTGCTCCATGGTGAGAAGAGGGGAGCGGAGCATGGAGGTCGGGCGGCGACAACCGTCCTCGGCAAAAGCGAAGGTGAGATTAGAACAACCAAGCTCCTCCATTAGAGGATGGAGAGGATCTGGTCGGTGACGCAGGGACCCCCCACAACGCGAGGGGTGTCGACTGGAGCTTCTTCGACGCTGGTGAACCCCTTGGCTTGTAGAGGAGGTTCGGGGGGCGATGCGGGGCCTCGCCGGAACGAGGGTGAGTTAGGCGACGCCATCCTCGACGATGGTGGTGACTGGTGCTTCCCTGAGAGGAAGGAGGGACCCTTTGGGGTGGAGGGGCCTCGCAAGGAGGCGCAGATGGCGAGGATTGTGGTGGATTCGGTGCGGTTGGAGGTGTGTGTCGAAGATCTAGGGGGCCTGTTGGGCGGAGGGGAGGGGAAGGGGTTTGTAGGTGTGGATGTGGTAGGTAGAGGGGAGCGGGGAGCAAGGGAGCTAGGGGAAGCCTGGGCTGATGGCTGCGGGGTCGAGGAGGTGGAGCGGGTGGCTGAGGGGGCTGGCTTCGGTCATGTGGCAGGGGAAGGTGCGGTTGGTGTCCCATGCTGAAGGTTCTTACGTGGAATGTCTTTGCGACCCTTCTCGTAGGTGGACACTGAGGTCGTACCTGCTTTAGTGGGATGTGATGTTTTTCCATGAGACAAAGTTGTAGGAGTGTGATCAGAGGGTGTGGAGAGAGATTGGGGGAAGCTTGCTGGGTGGTTTTCTGGCTCTGGATGCTGTTGGGAGGTCTGGAGGGGTGGTCATTGGTTGGGAGGACTTGTTCTCGCTGGTAGACTCGGAGGTGGGGGTGGGAGTGGTCTCGATGCAGATGAGTGATGGGTTTGTAATGACGTTCTCATTGGTGTATGGACCATCGGATGACTCAGACAGGAGTTCTCTTTGGGAGAGCTTGCACCAAGTTGCCAGGAGATTTCAGGGGAGCCTGTGGCTCATTGGAGGTGACTTCAATGTCACCCTCTTCGTGGAGGACAGACTAGGGGGAGTGGAGGCAGGGATCGAGGCTCAGAGGATTTCGCAAGGCTCATTGCTGAGCATGGACTGCAGGATATACCCCCCGCCTCTTGTGCATACACGTGGAGGAGTTCAGGTGGTCTGATGTTAAGACTGGATCGTTTTCTGTGCTTGGTGGAGTTGGCTGAAGTTTTTCCGACGGCGGGGGCTCGCACTCTGGAGACGCCATTCTCGATCACTCCCCTTTGTTGTGGGAGTTTGGTGAGGGGTCTCAATGCGATACGTACTTTAAGTTTGAGAGGGCGTGGTTGCTGGAAGAAGGATTCAGGAGTATGGTGGAGGACAAGTGGAGGGCTTTGCATCCGGATGGATTGGCTGCTGCGAGACTTGAGGCGAAGCTTTAGGAGTTGAGGCGCTTTTTGGACTACAAGAAGCAGTTGAAAAAAGAGCGGACCAAGAAGCGGGATGAGGCTCTCGGGGAGGTTCAGAGGCTGGACAGAGTGAATGACCAGGGCCTGATGACGATGGTGGAGAGGCAGAGTAGGGTGGATCACATGAAGACCATTTAGGAGGAGGACCGGAAAGCGGAGGTGGAATTGAGGATTAGATCTAGGCAGAAATGGGTCAAGGAGGGAGATTCGAACACCAAATTCTTCCATATGATGGCTTCAACCAGACATAGGAGAAATTGGATTGATAAGCTCCAGATGGGTGAGGCAAAGTATCTGGGCAGGGAGTTAGTGAGAAGGGCAGTAATGGAATTTTTTAGGGAGTTTACGGGGAGGAGGGACGGGAGGTGGAGATGGAGGGGTCTGGGGTTCCGACGCTGGGTTCGGTAGAGGTGAAGGGACCGGTGGCGCCTTTCTTGGAGGACGAAGCTCGTAGGGAGGTTTGAGGTCTGAATGCTGATGGGTGTCCGGGGTCAGACGGTTTGCCTGTACTCTTTTTCAAAGAGTTTTGGCCGCTGCTGAAGGATGAGATTTTGTAGGTCCTGGCGGAGTTTAGGGAAGGCAACATGGGTTTTAATAGGCTGAACGAGTTCTACATGTTCCTGTTGGCTAAGAAAGAAGGGGCAGAGACAATTGAGGATTACAGACTGATTGCGCTCTCGAATGTGGCATATTTGATCGTGGCAAAGATACTGGCGAACATGCTTAGGAGGGTGATTGGCAGAGTTGTGTCAAAGGTGGAGACAACTTTTGTGCCAGGGAGATGCATTTTGGACTGTTGTGGCGACGGAGATTGTTGCACAGTGGAGGGAAAGAAAGAAGGCTTTCCTGTGGAAGGTGGATTTTGCTAAAGCCTATGACTCGGTGCAGTGGTCGTTCTTTTGGGCGGCTATGGCCAAGAGGGGTTTCCCACCGGTCTGGATTAGATGGATGAAGCAATGCGTCACTACAGCATCGTTCTCGATTTTTATCAACGAGAACCCAGCAGGGGGTTAGATTCAGCCGAGGAGAGTCGTGTGGCAGGGCTGCCCCCTAGCGCCAATGTTGTTTGTGTTGGCAGCGGATGCTCTGGCGAGGGCTTCTGACAGATCATGTGCGGCAGTCTTTGCTACAGGGCTTCCCTCTTGAGGGAGGTAAGGGCATTTTGGTTCTGCAGTATGCAGATGATACTCTTTTCTTTGTCGAAGGGACGGTGGCAGAGACGAGGTGATGCCGTATCCTCTTAGAGCTATTATGCGAAGCGTCGGGTATGTAGATCAATTACTCGAAATCTTCTTTTGTTCAGTTCAACATGGAGGATGAAGAGGCCGGGGCATGTTCGGAGGCCCTGGGTACAGAGGCGTGGGCTCTACCCCTTCAATACTTGGGTCTGTCCCTGACAGATAGGAGGGTCTGAGTGCAGGACTGGGCTTTGTTGCTTGGGAGGATCGAAGATCGGCTGTCGGGGTGGGTGTCCAAGCTGTTGTCGAGAGGTTTGCGGTTGGTACTCCTCAAGGCAGTTCTGTTGGCAATACCAGTTTGCTTCTCTTCGGTTGTGAAGATGCCGCGGAAAATTGAAGACAAAATTTTGAGCTTGATGAAAAGCTTCTTTTGGAGCAATTATGGAGCTGGAGGGAGGGGTACGAAGTTGGTGGCTTGGAGTGAGGTGTGCATGCCTGTTAGAGATGGGGTATGGGAGTCAAGGAGGTAGGGAGAATGAATGACAGCCTCTTGACGAAGTGGATTGCTAGGTTGCTTGGGGGAAGGGTCTGTTTGGTGGGGAGGGTCTTGCGCTCTTGCTATGGGAGACTGACGAATTGGGAGCTTCTCGCTTTGCCTCCTAGAGGAGCTTCCCATTTCATGAGGAGCTTGTCGATGATGGCGCCACCATCGACAAGGGTCTGACCGTTTTTCACCCCATTGCTGGGGTCGGGCGAGGCTTTTGGGTTTTGGACAGATGATTGGGCAGGGCTTCGAGTCTTGGCGGAGTGCTTCCTGAGACTTGCGGTGCTAGCGGTTGACAGGAGAGCCTTGGTGGCGGAGATCTGGAACGGCATGTGGTGTCCCACATTCGTGGGCAACTTGTGAGACTAGAGGTTTGGAGCGGTACAAATGTTGTAGGAATTCTAGGGGTTTCAGCCAGAAGATGGTGTGGACTGCTATGGGTGGGAGGAAGGTGATTTTTCTGTACATGATGTGTGTAGAAGGCTTGGTGGCTCGGGCATGCTAGGGGATATTAATTTGGCTAGAGACTACAGGCAACTCTGGAAGGCTTCTTGCCTATTGAAGGTTAAAGTGTTCGTTTAGCTCCTCAGGAGAGGGAGACTGAAGACCAAGAAGTGGAGAGCTCGATGGGTACTAGATGCGGAGAGGTCTTGTCTGTTATGTGGTCAACTGGAGGAAGACATCGACCATCTTTTCTTTGCGTGTCCAGTGGTGATGCAAATTTGGGAGCGGATGGGGGATTGGTGGTGGGCCCATGACTCTTATACTGGATTTTGGCAATCTTTCAGATGTGGTGGGGTCGATGGTGAGCGCAATGTGTTTCAGTCAAAGAGGGAATGAGCTCGACTGATGGTGGCTTTGTGGGCTATTTGGCTAGGCAGAAATGCTGTGGTGTTTAGGGGGCAGTGCCCATATGTGGAGAATTTTGTTGGGTTTGGTCTGTGGTATCTTTTATTTCGGGGTGGAGCTCTGCCTTGTAATGTAAACTTTATGTTTTCTGTTTGATTAATGAAAATTTGGGTGGTATATGAAGGATTACCATCTTTTTTCTCCTAAAAAAAAAATCGAAATACATAAGTTCTGCAACTCACCAACTCTGGATTCGTGGGCCACTTGTAGGTCGCCATAATAAAAACCAAGTCCAGCTATGTTATCGATTCTAGTGCTAAGAATAGTTGGCTGTGCGCCAAACATGTTACTAGCGGCACAATCCTTTCCAAAGTGTGAGGAATCGCATGATCAACCTAGAAAGGAAATGAATCCAGCAGCATATCAAGAGATGAGCCATTAATTTCGACGATTTGTTGCGATTCAAAATTCCTATTCGTAGCAGCAATTTCAGTGTAGCCTCTAACCATGGGTTTCCAAATTTGCCACATTGACATTGTCACTTACATCATCAGACCACCCCTAACCATGGTCTCGACAAAGCTACTTTGTGGCAGTGCACATGAAGGAACTGGGGATACAACTCCAAAGGACATGACCGATGACGAACCTCCAAGCCTAAGCACTACTTTGGGCGGCAACTCTCGACCCCCGTGAAGCTCCGCCACAGTTACAATGGAAGAGATCTCCTTCAATAAAACCAATCCCCGAGCACCTCTTACCCTTGCAAATGGCCCACACACTTCACCTACCACCTCCAAAGTGTGAAGTTGTAGTGAAATACCCATGATATGAAACACCACCTCTGACCTGGGAGGAGTTTGATCACTTGATGTGCCTTCATGATGTGTCGGGGACCTCCAACAAATTAGAGTGTTACCAACACTCAAATATTTAAACTTCTAATGCCCAACATCCATCTCGTGCAATCCAAATAGTCGACTCTTATTTGGACCAAGGGAGGCCACCTTCCAATCATTAGTACGAAGGGCAAACATCAAGAGCCCCCTCTTAGTCTCCTCCGACAAGGCCGCACCTTGTAGATGAACATCCACCGATGAGAATTGCAGCACAAAATTGAGATAACCAACCATAGGAGACCACAATGCTTTCATCTTAAAGGAAGGAGGATTTGTCGTAGGTGGTGTTCCTCCAGCAAGACCTCCTCCTACGCACCACCCCCTTGCATTTTGAACAAACCACAGGATCATGACAAGCTGAGGTGATGTGTCCTCGCTCCCTACATTTGAAGCAAACCACATGGTGATGAGTCTTCCCTTCTTCACATCCCCCCTTCCCTCCCTCCCTCCCACTCACCTTCTCACCTTTGCTCCCTCCCCCTCTCTTGCCATAAGCTATGTAAGAGAGTAGTATTCTGAGTGGATTATTTATTTAATTTCTATCTTTTTGCTTTATATAATTTTAGTTTTGTTACAGCACATTTGCTTTACATTGTAAATTTATGCAAGTGTATTCTTCTCTTTTGTTCTTAGGAGTTGTTTCACTCTATGGAACACATCGAGATATTTTTATTGATGGGTTCACTCCACCATCGACAAGTGTGGCTCCGATGTTTCCATTTTATGAAAATTCAGCTGAATGGGATGACTATGGGGAAGTTATTGACCCTGATGATTATATAGTGAAATCGGAAGAGATGGATCAGATGTCAATGCAAGTATGGTTCTTTACTGCTACTCTTTTCATGTACACTTTTCAATTGAATTCAATTTTACTATTGTCAACTATTCTTTTATTGTAATGCTCCACACAATGGAACTATAAAAACTATTGTTTCTTTTAGTTTGGGTTTCATATCACTTCTTGCAAAGGTTACTATATCATATACATATACAACAAAAAAAATGTATGAAGCATGCAAATGAAATACTTACCAAGTGTTCAAAATATGTGCATTCTATTTGTCTTCGTTTTTTTCTTGAAAGGGAGAAGGAAGGCCGGTAGCCATCCACTATATTACTTCAAAACAGTAAACAGGTTGCAAGTGTTGACATTTTCCATCCAGACTTGTTCCCTCCGAAGGATGGACCGATTCCTTTACAGCCACATTGAGTAGAAACCTGCAGCTACCATGCCTTGGACCACAGGATTCACCAATTGTCCACTGTGCAGGGAGCTTTAAAAGCCATGAACAGCACTCCCCTCAAAAGCAGGAATAACCATTCTTTCAAAAAGTTCCTTCCTGAAATCACATTTCAACAGAAAATGTGCTGTATCCTCCTCATCAACATCATATAAAGAGCAGGCCACGTCCACTTCCAGGAGCCACCTCTGCACTCTTCCTTTGGTGGTGAATCTCCCTCTTATGAGGAGCCATGGACGAATTTTTATCTTCAGCAGGGCCTTTATATTCCAGCAGACTTTACAGTCCATACCTAAATTAGCATCAGTCACCTCTCCTGTGTCTCTGAGCAGTCTCTAGGCCCTTTTGGTTGAAAAATTGGCAGGTGCCCATGCTATGTGGTCCAGCCTACCTTGTGACAACCAAAAGGCATTCAAAGCTGCCAAAATCTCGTGAAGTTGCTTAATCCTATTTGTCTTTGTGAAGTGTCTATCGATTTCATCACTTGGATGGACTTCAATAGGGGTACAAGAAAGAGAATAAGTCAACAAAATCAATAATTACCAAATTTAAGTAATAGATGTTATCCCTTCTAATTATTAACCAACCTTAAGTTTCTTTCTAGAGGTTTCCATTGGTTTGAATACTTATTCTCTTCCTTAAAAAGTAATGCTTTTCCCATTTAGGATAGTGTTGAGGCGGAAACTCATCGCAAAAAGATTTGAGTTTTGAAAACCCATCGTCGTAGTGTAATTTGCGAGAAAATCTAGCAACAGATAATTTTAACTGAAACTTAAAAGGAGTCCCAGGTCAAACACAGGGAAGTGGACGTTTGATCAAAAACTGTTTGATTTGTTGTCATGAAGCAGATTAGCTGGTTGAATTGAATCTGCACTAGCTATTTACTTAAAGAATAAAGAATAGAAGAGAGAGAATAATACAAATAAAGATAAAATATAGAGAGAATGAATAGGTATTTCATAATCATTGAGTTAGGTTTGTTACAATTACTCGTTACACTAGAAAGTAGGAAATCTACGTTAGAAAGCAATAAAAGAGAAGGTGGAGAGAAGTTATCTCCCTCGACGGTTGCTTGGAGGATGAGCCGCGTTGACGGAGTGCCTAGAAGAACGTGGTGAGATGCGGGATAAGGGAGAACGAAGGTGGATGGCGGAAGATGGGGCAAGACAACATCGCAGCGGGATCCGCTTCCCGAACGGCGGTGAGAAGACAACCGCGGGCGCTCCACGAACAGGGATGAGAAGGTAAAAAAATTCTAATTTTAACTCTAATGGAGCATTCCGGGTTTGGGACAAGCTCTTAGAACTTTGGAGGGTGTAAGAGAAGAGCGGAAGGGATGTGAATTTTGAGTGGTAGGGATCTCCTTTTATAGTTGTAGGGATCGAGGGCAAAATTTACATTTCAAGCTTAAAACATTAAATGAGGGGGTCGATTTAAGCGTCACTAAAGCCTTGAACATGGACGAAAGTCCGCGCGCCCCTTGCCGCTTCTCCCTTCACTTCAACGCTTATGCACGTCCGTGCATTCTCAACCGTCCAATCGCGAGATCAGACGGCCCAAAATGCATCATGCCCTATCGCGCCCCCTACGTGCAATCACACGTGCAGAGGTGCGTACAATCGCACATGTGCGACTGCAGCATCTCTGTGCGGCACGTCGACGTCTTCATTGTCGCTCGATCGAGATCCAATGGCTGGATTTCGTGCTCCAATGCTTGCGCCTTTGATTTGAGGTGCGTGGGGCTCGAACCCGTGCCTCTTCTTCACGTACAGGCTCCTCGACAGTTGCACTACGCCTCAACAACTACTGTGTTTAGAGTTCAAGGCCCAAGCATCCTTAGCCGTTGGTTCTTAATCCAACGGCTGAGATCAACCGAGCGCGTGAGCAGAGAGAGTCGCAGCGAGTGCCTTGGGTGGTTTGGGTGGCTGAGATGGTGCCACGTTATGCTATCTTAGCCGTTCAACTTCTTGGTCTTGTAGATGGTGTCACAGATATTGGATTGGATCGATTTTCGCGCCGTTGCGCTGCAATCGTTGATCTGAACCCATCTGTGCGGTCGATTTGTCATCTGAAGTATGGATTTACACCACCTGGCCCATTGACATTCGATCTTTCTCGGACTGCATCTGATGCTACAAAAGTCTAATTGGGGCGATCTTGGAGTCGTTGAACTCTAATCATCGCCCTGATCAGAATTGTATGGTTGAATTTTCAATCGGAGGCCCTGATATGATATTACCCTATTTCCTGACCATAAAAAGGAAAAATTAACCTAAAATTTATACAACACAATCTAAATGCATGATGATGTATGTTATGAAATATTTATAATGTATGATGCAACTTTACGCTTAAGAACAGACGGTTTATGTGATATAAACGTGTTTACATCAGTTATTCTTTGCAATCTGTGCTTGCAAATCTTAACTTGGTACCTCATCTTATTCCTTTCCTTATAGAGGCTGTTGAACCAATTCCATTATCTCACTAAATGTCTATTTAAATGATCATGATGTTTATTGGTGATAGGAACCTTGGGCTTAATAGAAGCGTCATCCTCCTAATAGATTGGTGATAATCCATCTCCTTTGAATATTAGATCCACCGTATTGACTAGCAACTCTTACGAGGCATCATCCCTCTCTTGGAAATCGCAATCAACCTAGGCATTTGTAAAGGTGAAACGATTGCAAGTGCTAGCATGCCTAGTAGGGTAGTTGGTGCTACCTTCTTAGGTTGCTTAACTAGCAACCTGCCACCTTCTTCTGAATCGGCTATTTATACATTTTCTAGATCATTGATTCAATCACTTGTAGGTAATTAAATTATGTTATAAACATGCTTTTGGGATAACAACTTTGCTTTTCAAGCATCTAATAATCACATAAATATATTTCTTGTTTTTTGGAAGTTGACAAATATAAACAATGAGGAAGCGTGGTATCAAAAGCATAAAGGAAATCAGATAAACATTTGTGAGTAGGTAAAAACCTCACTCATGAAGAGCGGGGAGAAAATCATGTGAGAAGGCCTCGATAGGGTATGTTTCTCTATTGTTCTTCTCTAAGAAATATGGGAGTACACACCTATTTGTAGGCCACCATTCACAACATAATGTCCACATCTCACAATGTGGTACTAAACTAACCACATAATTCTCTGAACACTCTCTGTCATGTTAGAGCATGGAATGCTCAGCTTGTAACACAAAGAAACCCCTCTACATAGCAGAACAAACCAAACTCTCAATAGGTACAACTGACTCTCCTCTGCAGATGACAGTTGCACTCCTGTTCATGCCTATAGGCAAATATGTTGATGACGACACATCAGACTGGTTGGAGCTTGACGACGAATTGCTGTAGCTGGTTTTGACAATGGCCCCTCCTCTGGAGACCTCACCTCGATTGGTGCTGGTGGCTCCCCATTTAATATCCCTGACATGGGTCTTCTTCTAAAGACCTCGACTGTATCTTCCTCTTTGGAGTCCACAAAACTAGATCTTCAACATAGAAACCTACAATGGACCCTTCCTTTAAGGACCTCGAAATTGGATCTCCTTCTTTGGAGACCTCAGAAACTCTAGACCTCCTGGAGTTGTAGTTTCTTATGTTGAGTCTAGGAACAAAAGACTCCCGAATGGAGGATGACTATAACAGGCCCAACACTCCCCCTTTCTCCCATACTCATATGGGAGAATAAAATAACAACGAGAAGAAATACAATCAAAATAAAGAACTTGTCCTCTTCTCATAAACATTTATCCTCTTTTTTCTCGAAAAAATTCTCTCCCTTTTTTTTTTTTCAATTTTCCTCTTCATTATTTTTCTTTTTTTCCTTTCCTTCCTTTTTTTCTTGTTATTTTTGTATATATTTTTTCTCTTAAAACCTTCTATCCTCCTTTTTATTTCTTCTTGTCTATTCCCTTCTCCCCCCCTTCTTTTAAAAATCGAGGCTAAATGGGCTTCAAAAGATCACTGAAACCCAACTTAAGTGAAGAGGTGAAGAAAACTCAAATATCCTCTGTGTGGTCTCGCGAAACCTCCACTGCTCTCTTTGCGGTTCATCTCTGTCTTCTTCGCCTTCGTCATTGTCAACAGCAGCTGTGAGTGCGATCTTCGGTGAGATGCTCTCAATCTCCATAATGCCTTCTTCCTTCCTCGCTTCCTTTGCGCGTAGCCATTTGCATAGGAACTCGACTCCTTGCTGCCAAACACGTGACGATCTTTGACCCATCTGCTGCATCGCTGACCTCGTTGCGAGATCTGCCTCCATTTCCTCGTGCCCTTTTCCTTCCCCGTCGCTTGGGGGGGGGAGGGGGGGCTACTAGATGGGCTTCGTCGAGTTGTTGGTGTTGCTGCGAGTAACACTGTGTCGCCATCTCTCGCTACCGGAGGTGGGGGCTTTGGTGACCAGTGGCATCGACGACGCCACACTTGCCCTGCAGTGGTGCGAGACCGCCGCTAGGGCTCCCTTGCTTCGCTCAATGTCAATGCCTTGCCAAGACCTTTGTATTCTCCAATGTAGATTACAACCCATTGCTGACCAATCACCGTTTCCAACAGCGGACTTCCTCTCCCCTGCACGATCTCGTGCGAAGAGCCTTATTCGAACAACAGGGCCTCCATGAGACCATCATGATCTCCTCCTTTGCTCCTTTATGATTTGGAGGAACCCATGCCTCCTTCACATTGATCTCCCCTTGTGGAACAGTAAACTATTTCTAGAACAAATGATAGAGAAAATATTTTTAATAAAGGATAAAATCCAAGATCAAACCTTGCTCTGATACCAAGTTGACAAATATAAACAATGTCGAAACATGATATCAAAAGCATAAAGGAAATCAAATGAACACTTGGGTTTATGTGAAAACCCCACTCATGAAGAATGGGGAGAAAACTATGGGAGAAGGCTCCGATAGGGCGTGTTTCTCTATTGTTCTTCTCAAAGAAATATGAGATGAGTACATATCTATTTATATGCCATCACACACAACACAAAGTCCATATCTCACGATATGGCACGAAACCAACCACATAAGTCTCTCAACATTGGATATTAAAAGCTCTACTAAGGTTATAGTATGCCATCTAATTGTCTAGGGTTTTGGTCTAATTTCTAAACATACATCACCTTTTGATTTAGTTTTAAATTTCTAACATCCATTTTAAAGAACCTAAATAGAAAACTAGTTAGCTTGGTGATTCGCTAGTCGGCTAGATGTGGGAAATTCTAAGTGACTTGTAATCCATATGATTCTATTGAGTATTGAATACACGTGTATAGCTAGTTGACTAGGCTTTAATCTAGTTGGCTTGTTACATGGCAGTGGCTAGGATCTTTTCTCCTCTTTGGATGGTCAAATGGGAACTAAATGAGCCTTCAATTTCATATATTTAGTTTTCTAGTTGACTATCCTAATTGGCCTTGGGTTGCCATCTTATTCGACATAGCTGGGTAGGCTGAATGCTCGTAGACCAAGCATGTTTCACTTCTACATCACATTTCCACATCTAACTTGTTTTCTTATTCGAAGCCTGGTTGCCAGGTTTTCCTTATTCTTTTTCCTTCGTGTTTCCTTCTTTGAGTAAAAAATATCCTTTTGAGGTTTCTGTATAGGGAGAGATTACTTGGAGATGTTGTCTTTCCTTTTCTTCCTGAGACTCGGTGATGGATGCTTTTTCTTATCTCCTTTCTTTACCTAGAGAAATTTAGCAAAGGATTTTCTTTGGCATCTCCAATCTTCAACTCTTTTTGAAATTTCTTTCATCCCACTTTTCTTTATGTCAAGATGTTTCATTCTTATTTCCTAATTATTAGCATATTTTGACGATTTCGATTCATCGAAAATAATACATTTTGGAGGCATACAGAGCACATGCCGACAAAAATGGTATCTCTTCATCTTTTTCCCTCTTCTCTCCACCTCATCTCCTTCCCTACTATAATCCACTCCCTTACTCCACCACCAACAAACCCTCCATCTTGAACCTTCTCCCCTCTCCTCTATGTGTAGGGGTGGGCGTTCAACTGGTTTGGGTCGTATTCGATTTTGGTCGACAAAATGCCCACCATGACCCACCTAAATTAGGTTAGGTTTTGATTGGGTTGGGGTCAGCTTGGTTTTGGTGAAACTCAAAATTTGCACATATTTTTTTACAAAAGAAGGCCTTTTCTTGATGCTGATTTTTCCAAAAAAAACCCACCAAGATGCAGGCACTTCAAGAAAAAAAAATACACCAAGACGCAACCCCTTTCCTATATCTTCTAAAATAACTTGATGGTTAGATTATATATACATAAAAATTATATATAAGGATAGATGGAATAATTTTTGAACTCAATTTTTTTCTTTAGCCACATATGGTTAAATAAAATAACTAGATACGACATTTGCAGGAAATAAGAATTGCTCACCGTCTCCCTTTGTCAATGTGGAGAGGGTGTTGCCAACTTGAAGCCTTGTAGGTGTCAGAGATGGAGTAGAAGAGGGAGGAGAGGTTGTTGTCGAAGGTGCCCTGTAGGTTGTTGAAGCAGGTGCAATGGTTGATGAGGACGGTGGAGTGATGGGTGTTGGGATCAGAGGAAGGGGAAGGGGAGTGGAGTTAGTGCAGGGAAGAGGTAGATAGGTGGAGGGATTGGGTAGAGAAGGGGATGGGGGGGACACACATAGCTGTAGGCAGTCAGGTGGGTGCATTAGTAGCCCGCAGCCGTAGGTGTGTGTTGGAGTGGGAAAGGGAAAGGCGCCGGTGCACATAAGCACAACCATAGCTTACAACAGGTTGTGTGTGCATTGAAGACTTTGAATGGCGGGGGGTCTTACGAAGGGGTAATAAGGGTTTAGTGTTTTTTATGTTATATTATATGAAGTATTAGAAAATGGCTTGGGTTGGGTGGGTGGGTTGGACCCATAGGTCACCCATAATGAAAGTTCTGGATATGTAGGTGGGTCGAGTTGGAACTACTGGATCAATGAGTCGATGCAATACCCATAATAATTTTACGATTTGGGTCAAGACTCGACCCATAATCAAAATAACCCAAACCATTTCACCCATTTTTCATGGTTTGGGTGGGTTATTTGGGTTGACCTGAATAATGCCTACACCTATCCATGTGACCCAACAAAGATCTACCACCTCTCCCCCTTGCTTGCAAGGCGCAAATCATAGTGCCATCACCATTAACGTAACCGAACCCACTACTTTAGCCATTGCATCAACAGGCAATAGCTACATCTACACGTAGGAGTAGAGCAATAGCCAACTGGTAATAGCATGCCCTGAAATGATCGTGTTGATTGACATATCATTGAAATAGTCAACATGATCGAAATTGTCAGCATACTACCGACACCTTTGTATTTCAATACCCTTTTTGTGCCGATATGGTCCTACGCCTAAATCTCCCATTTCTCCGGCATGCTGACATCATCTTGATCATTGCTATGCTATTAGAATGATTAGCATTGTATTGAATTAGTGGGAGAAAATGAATAATCATATTTTTCAAAAGTAACCCTACACCTCTTTATATAGAGAGAGGTGTTGGGAATATTGCAACAAAAGTCCAAGAAAATAAAACAACTAATAAAGAGATATAGAAAATAGAAATGCTCTATCAACACTCCCCCTCAAGCTGGAGTATATATGTCAATAATGTTCAGCTTGGAACATCTGTCAAACGTGGATTTGGCAAGAGGTTTTGTAAATATATTTGCGATCTGGTCTTCAGAAGCAACAAAAGTGGTGTAAATAATTCCGTGTTGTATCAGGTCTCTAGTATAGTGGCAATCAACCTCGACTTACTTTGTACGTTCATGGAACATCGGGTTGTTTGCAATGCATGTGGTAGCTTGATTATCGCATCGCATCTCTATTGGTCCCTCTACTCGAACATGGAGATCCTATAATATTGATCTAATTCAGACCATCTCTGTGGCAGTTTGTGCCATAGCACGGTACTCAGATTCTGCACTAGATCTAGATACAACCTGCTATTTTTTACTTTTCCAAGTTACCAGATTGCTTGCCACATAAGTACAGAATCCAGTAGTGGATTTTCTTTCTGTCATGCAACCTGCATAGTCTGCATCTGAATAGGCGATAACATTCATAGGCACGTTTTTCCTAAACAAAATACCTTTACCAGGCGCTTTCTTCATGTATCTAATGACTTGCATGGTAGCATCCCAGTGTTGCTTGGTTGGTTTGTCCATGAACCGGTTAAGTTTCCCAACTGTAAGGGATAAATTAGGACGTTTAATAGTAAGATATAAAAGTTTACTATCCAACTACCTATAAGACTTGCTATCTGTAGGTGGAGAATCACTATCATAGAGACATCCTTTGGGATCCATAGGTATATTAGCAAATTTAGATCTCATCATCCCTGTCTCCTATAAAATATCAAGAGCATACTTGCATTGACTAAGAACGATACCTTCCTTGCTATGTGCCACCTCAATAGAAAGAAAGTACTTGAGCTCACCCAAGTCCTTGATAACAAATGCCTCAGCTAGCTTCTTTACCTTTGCTATCCCATCAATATCATCCTCAGTAAGGATGAGATCATCTACATATATAAGGAGTGCTACAACTCCCCCTTTGCTCTTTCTAACAAAGAGCGAATGATCAGCTGAAGACCTCATAAGTCGTATGGTCTGTACCTCCTTTGATAACCTTGGAAGCAAGCCCTCGGACTCTGCTTCAGGCCATAAATAGCCTTTTTCAATCTGCATACACACTCCCCCTAAATTTCAAAACTTGGGGGTTGTTGCATATATACCTCTTCATTAAGATCACTATACAAAAAGGTATTTTTCACATCCAACTAATGAAGTGG
Organism: Thalassia testudinum; assembly: GCA_037157565.1. NCBI lineage: Eukaryota > Viridiplantae > Streptophyta > Magnoliopsida > Alismatales > Hydrocharitaceae > Thalassia > Thalassia testudinum. Next base: position 13,031,063 of record JAZHRO010000067.1, on the reverse strand, counting down.
CCAGTCATAGTGTGCAGCAACGGACAACAGAATACGTACTGTGGGAAGCCGAGCTATAGGAGAAAAAGTATCAAAGAAGTCTACCCTTAGGTCTCGGTAAATCCCTTTGCTATTAATCTCACTTTGTAGCGAGAAATGGTGCAATCTGGATTGTACTTGAGAGCGAAGACCCAGCGACACCCCACTAACTTGGCATGGGGAGGCAAAGTAGTCATCTCCCATGTACCTCTAAAATGCAAGGCAACCATCTCATCCTCCATGGCTTGTCGCCATTTGGATTAAGCATGGCTTGTTGATGCGAAGCAGGAATTAAAGTTGTAGAAAGAGATGCAGTAAAGGTAGCAAACGATGCCGCAAGAGTAGTAGTAGGCACTGCCTTTGCAAGATGGTAATGAGCACAACTGCGAGGAGCTTTCCTAATAGCAATAGGAAGGTCAATATCTTCGACTCCAATCTCAGTATCAACAGGAGGAGGCCAGCGGAGATAGAAACATCAGAACCTGCACAAGTGCCACTAGAACAACTCACATCAGTATCAACATGTACCTGGCTAGGGGAGGAGATAGGTGGCTGAGGTAGGGGTGTGTGCTCTTGCCGCCATGCATGTTGTTTATAAGTGACTGGTAATATGTAAACATGTGTAATCTCTACCTCCTGTCTCAAATGAGGATCAATGATAGTGGTATCTTGACTATGTATAATAGGAATCTGTTCCAAGAGGACTGGTGGAATCGACATAGGAACAAAACCTCCCTCAAATGTCACCTGATGGCCATCCATAGAGAAGGAATGCGCTCATGAAGAGTAACATCTGCTGTCACATTATGTTTCTTACCCCGTGGATCATAACATCTATACCCTTTTTGGGTACTACTGTAACACAGAAAAATACATTTTATTGCTCGTGGTGCTAACTTGTCTCTGCCAGGTCCTAGAATATGAACAAAGGCAACATAGGTAAATGTACCAGGTGGCACAATAAATAGTTATTTCTTCGGATAAAGAACCTGACATGGAACTTGTTTCTGAATAGCTGAGTTGGGAAATCTATTTATCAAGTAACATGTAGTTAAAACTGCATCTGCCCAGTAAATCTGTGGCACATTATGCTGTATAAGTAATGTCCTTGCGACATCCAACACATAACGGTGTTTTCTCTCAACAACACGATTCTGCTGCGAAGTATGGAGACAAGATGTTTGGTGTATAATCCTAAAGGATCTGTAAAAGGCTGCTAACTTAGTAGTACAAAATTCTAAAGCATTATCTGATTGGACAATTTTCACAATGGTAGAAAATTGAGTCTTTATTGCAAGATAAATGCTTCAATTACAAATCCAACATCTGATTTATTCTTTAACAAAAACAACCAAGATATTCTGGAAAAATCATCCACTATAAGCAAATAAAATCTATGATCAAGTCTATCTGGGACTCTACTAGGTCCCCATACATCCATATGCAATAAATCAAAAATGGTAGTGGAACTCTATGAGGAACTGGAAGGAAAGCTGGCTTTGTGATGTTTTCCCAGCTGGTAGGATCACAGAAGATCTCAGTGGTAGATGATATATGAGGAATAATGTAGCGAAGCCTATCCAGAGATGGGTGTCCAAGACGACAATGCCATTGAAGTGCTGTACCAGCACTGAAAGCAACCTCCCCCTGACACAGAGTAGCAATAGGAGTCTGGATCAGGCGATACATATCCCCTTCCTCATGTCCATCAATCGTCCTTCCTGTGAGTTTGTCATGAAAAATACAACCCAACTCATCAAAATAGCGCGACAGTGCAAGTCTTTTGTAATTCTACTGACAGGCAAAAGACTAATAGGAAAGACAGGAACATAAAGAACATTAGGCAAAGTCAATGAAGATGTCACAGCCACATCCCTTTGCCATGAACTCTGCATTGCCTACCATCTACCACCTGAACTGATCTATCGGAAGATATAGTCTCAACTTGTCTAAAGCATGTCTAATCACCGCTGAGATGTTGAGATGCACCGGAATCTACTAACCACATAGCACTGTTAGAAATACCACTACCAGAACTACAAGCTGTAGATATACTTGAGGTGGCCAAAGTAGCAGTATCAAAAGTAGAAGTAATCTCTTGAGTTAACTGGGCAAGACGCTGAACCACTGCATCATAGTCAGCACGTGATATAGTGTCGCTCGTCTCCTCCACAGAAATGCCTTGATTGGCCATAAGAGGTTTACCTAAGGTTCGAAATGACGATTTCGATGCGGTGCCGATGAAATTCTTAGTGTACATTTCGTGGGCATGCTGAGGGCACGTCGTGGAAATGTCGAGGGCATGCTGATGCATGCCGACAAAAATGACAAAAGTAGTTAAAAAAATCAGTAGCAGCCTCGGCATGACTATCGATTTCGCTGGCATGCCAACCATGCCGACGGTATGCCGACCATGCTGATGGCATGTTGATGATATCGTTGCATTTCGACACTTTCACCATGTCGGCATGTGCTTTTCCCAAAGAAGGCCTTACCGATGGCATTTAAATCACTGGGTTTACCATGCTTAATCTATCAGGTAGCCTCAAAATGCCTAACCTTGCCACAGTGTGAACATGTGGTGCGAGGTTTACCAGTTGTACTTTGACCTCCACGTCCTCTCCCTCTAGTAGATGGAGTGCCATGCCCACTTCTAGCAGCCATCGCAAGCACATGAGTATGTCCTACATTTGACGCAGATGTTTTAACAACCAATTTGCTTTCCCTACTGTATGCTTCCTCAAGTGACGGAAGCTCAGCAAGAGTCAACGGAAGCTCAGCAAGAGTCAAAACCTATGACTTGGCAGCCTCATAATCTGGTCCAAGACCATCCAGAAACTGAAGAACAACATACTCTTTCCTGTCCACCCTTTGAGTCACACATGTTTATACATGACAACATGCATTATACTTTTCCAGGAGCCCCTTTAAGATGGTATAGTATTGTGAAAGAGACTGACCCTCCTGTTTCAGACTACCAATACCATGGATAATATCAAAAACTTTGTTGGAATTCTTCTCATGAGAATGTGTCACATAGAGAATCCCACATTTTCTTAGCCGTCTTATGCTACATGATCCCATCTCCAATCTGAGGCTCAGCAAAATTCATGATCCAAGCACGGGCCATAGCATTATCTTTCTTCCATGTGGCATATTTTCTGATCTTATCTTGTTGCTCCAATTCTAATAAAATGTGTTCCTTATCATGTCCCTCAACTGTCATGAGGAATGTCTAGGATCATCTAGCACAGTTGGTCTCATTAAGCTTGGCAATAGGAACGAAGAAGGGAGTTTTGTAGCTCCCAATGTCCGTAGCGGTAACCGATACCTCTGAAGACGATGAAGAAACCATTGTACCCTTGGACAACCACAAGATCATAGAAACAGGATTTGAAATCAATTTTCAGATCTGATAGAATGGGGATTTAGAGAGAACGTGATCTCGGTTCAGATTTACGTCTTCATTGGAAGCCCCTTTGGACAAATGCCAGCCTCGCTTTAGTGTGGGGAATAACACCTGAGATGGCCCCAAGGAGATCTAGGTGTCTCTCTCGTGCAAGGGAAGAGAAGTAGCTTAGAAATGGGCTGTCAACTCCTCCAACTATAGGTGAAGAACTGCAGATGATGTTGCGTCGCTACAGAGCACACTGCACTGGCCCTATTGCCCTATGTCAGCAATGCAGGGCTGCTGCAGCGCTTCTCGACGTCGTTAGAGCAGTAGATTGCTACCTAGCACTACTGCAACACCTACTGTGGCCTATAGTGTCGCCGCTGGTGCATCGCCAGACCTGCTGCGACTTGCAGCAGTGTAGCTCGTGCGTCGCTGGAGCACCTGCGGTTAGATCACGTAGCCTTGAGCGCCACCACACGTGGGGCAACACCCAGATCAGCCACGCGAGCATCGCTGCATGCAGTTGCGCGTAGATCGGGTCGGTGGTGGATGTGCTCTGCTGCGTGTGCGCCGTCGGAGAAGATCTGGTGTTGCTACTACCGTTGGGAGTGAAGAAGAGGGCATGGGTGTAGGGTTTGGAGGCCTTAAGGGTGGGATATCAAGAGCCACGATCTAGGATCGGTGCTTTGATATCAAGTGGGAGAAAATGAATAATCATATTTCTCAAAAGTAACCCTACACCTCTTTATATAGAGAAAGCTATTGGGAAGATTGCAATAAAATTCCAAGAAAATAAAACTAATAAAGAGATGCAGAAAATAGAAGTGCTCTATCAGCAAAATTCATATGATTGTATTATAAAAACTTGATCAACACTTAAACGTTAATCCTATCAACAACAACCAAGCCTTTTCCCACACTAAGTGGGGTCGGCTATATGGATTCTTTGCCTCCACACAGATCGATTTTCAGCCATTTTAGGACTTAAATTAAAGTAATTGAGGTCATACTTAATAATTTCCTTCCAACACTTGTTTGGTCTTCCTCGCCCCCTCTTAGCGGGTTCAGCCTTCAACTTCTCGCATCTCCTAACTGGAGCATCTAGTGACCTTCTTTGTAAATGTCCAAACCATCTTAGATGGGCCTCTCTCATTTTATCATCTATCGGTGCCACCCTAATCCTGTTTCTAATAAATTCATTTGAAATATGGTTCTTTCTTGTATGACCACATATCTATCTTAACATCTTCATTTCTGCCACAGACATCTTCTGTACATGCCTATAGTTTATAGCCCAGCATTCAGAACCGTACATGGCTGATCTTACCACAGCTCGATAGTATTTTCCTTTGGCTTTTAAAGGAACCCTCTTATCACAGAGAACACCAGAAGCACCCCTCCATTTCAACCACCCTGCATTAATTCTATGTGTAATATCTCCATCAATTCCACCATCATGTTGGAAAATGGATCCCAAGTACTTAAAAATATCTTTCATTGAAATGCACTCTTCTCCAATTTTTACATCAATCCCTTCGTTGTTCCCTCTACTACTAAACTTATATTCCATATACTCAGTCTTCGTCCTACTTATGCGTAATTCTTTATCTTCTAGGGCTTCTCTCCAAAGCTCAAGTTTTCTGTTCACTCCATCTCTTGTCTCATCAACCAACACAATGTCATCAGCAAAAAGCATACACTAAGGCACCTCAACTTGGATAGGCTTCGTCAACTCATCCATAACCAAGGCAAAAGGATAAGGGCTTAAAGTCGAACCTTGATGCGGACCAATGGTGATATCAAAGTAGTCTGTCAAATCATCCTTAGTCTTTACACAAGCTGCAGCTCCATAGTACATATCCTTTATGAGGTTGATATATATAATTGGCACTTGTCTCTTCTCCAAAATTCTCCACAAGATATCTCTTGGGACAGAATCATAGGCCTTCTCCAAATCAATAAAAATCATATGTAAATCCTTTTTCTTCACTTTGTATGTTTCCATCATACGTCTCAAGAGATGTATTGCCTCAATAGTAGACCTGCCTGGCATAAAGCCAAATTGATTTTCAATTACCATAGAGACTTGCCTCACCCTTCTTTCAATTATTCTTTCCCAAAGTTTCATCGTATGACTCATCAACTTAATACCTCTATAGTTGGAACAATCTTGTATATCACCCTTGTTCTTGTATAAAGGTAACACAAAACTTTTCCTCCATTCCTCTGGCATCTTCTTGCCTCTCCACATAGTATTAAATAAATTTGTGAGTTAAGTTATACCCCGTTCTCCCATCATTCTCCAGACGTCTATAGGAATATCATTAGGCCCAACAACCCTCCCAGTTTTTATCATCTTCAAAGCCTCCTCTACTTTTTTTTTTGTATCCTTCGATAATATGATTGATTCATGTACTCTTCTGAGTTAACTAACTCCCCTAAGATGATATCATTCTTTTGTTTTTCATTAAATAGCTTATGAAAATATCTTTTCCATCTTGTCTTTATATCCTCATTAGCTATAAGCACCCTTCCTTCTTCATCCTTGATGCATCTTACATGCGTAAGGTCCTTTGCTTTCTGCTCTTTTGCTTTAGCTAATTTGAAAATATCTTTTTCACCTTCTTTAGAATCAAGTTTCTTATAAAAATGCTCCCAAGCTTTTGCTTTTGCTTCACTAACTATTTTCTTTGTTTCTTTCTTTGCTCTTTTGTAGTTTTCCATATTTTCATCGGTCTTATCTCGATATAAGGCTTTAAAACAGGCTCTTTTAATTTTAAGCTTCTCCTGCACTTCCTCACTCCACCACCAAGCCTCCTTTTGTCCTGGAACACCTCCTTTAGACACGCCTAACACCTCCTTTGCCACCTTCCTAATACTGTTTGCCTTATTTAACCACATTTCATCAGCACTACTATCAAGATCCCAAGCCTTTTGTTGCATCATCTTCTATTTAAATCTCACTTGCTCTTTCTTAAGATTCCACCATTTAATTATCAAATTCTTAGACACTAATTTTCTCTTCTTTGCCTTCTTCAAATGAACATCCAACACCAAAAGACGATGTTGAGTAGTTAAACTCTCCCCTGGAATAATCTTGCAATCTTTACAAGATAAACGATCCCTTCTTCTCAAAGCAAAGTAATCGATCTGCGTTCTTATTAAGCCACTTTTATAGGTAATCAAATGCTCTTCCCGTTTTTTGAAGAAAGTATTTGCTATGAAAAGATCATAAGCCATAGTAAAATTAAGGAACGTCTTCCCTTCTTCATTCCTAACACCAAAATCATGATTTCCATGCACTCCTGCATACTCCAAAGCATCTTTTCCCACATGCCCATTTAAATCTCCACCCAAGCAAATCATTTCTGTCTGTGGGATTCTTTGAATTATCATATCAAGCTCTTCCCAAAATTTGTTCTTTATTCTTTCCTCTAGACCAACTTGAGGTGTATAAACTGAAATGACATTCAAGATCTCTTCTTCTAAGATTAATTTTATCAAAATAATTCGATCACCCAATCTCTTAACCTCAACCACGCTCTCCTTGAAATCCTTATGAATTATAATGCCCACGCCGTTTCTACCTTTGTCCCTTCCTGAATACCAAAGTTTGAAACCTGTTCTCTCTATTTCCTTTGCTTTTTCACCAACCCACTTAGTCTCTTGAAGGTAAAGAATTTGAATCCTTCTCCTTACCATTGTATCTACAATCTCCATGAGCTTGCTGGTCAAGGTATCAATATTCCAACTATCGAATCTCAGCATTCTTTGTGACACACTTCGATGACGAAGTGGTGGAACTAGCTTCTTTACTCGCATGCGTTCCTCATGTGAGAACCCTTGCTCATTTTGGACTACATCCGGGCGGCGATGTAGCGGAACTAACTTCTTTACTCGCATGCGTTCCTCATGCAAGAACCCTTGCTCATTTTGGACTACATCCGGGCGGCGCTGTAGCGGAATTAACTTCTTTACTCGCATGCGTTCCTCATGCGAGAACCCTTGCTCATTTATCACTACACCCAGGCGTCGATGCAGCGCGTCGCAAGTAGGGAACGCCCCAACGAGATCAGAGTGTTTGCTAGAATCCATGTTTGTAGATCCGACAAATTTTACGCTGGCTGTCGGCTACCTAACGCAACCCTCCTCCTTTACCCGGGCTTGGGATCGGCAATGAAAAGGCACATGAACCTCAACATAGGCGGAGTTACGTTAATCCTATCAAAAAAAAAAATTTAAATATTGAATCCTATGATCTAGTAATCTTACTTTAGAAAATATATAGTTCAAACAATCATACAACTAGTTAATCTACCATAAACTCATGGATCTGCAAATGTAATTGTGGATACCTATTGTAGTTACCCCTATTTGGCAATCTCTTTGTAGTTATGAGGTGATGTCGGATACCGTTCTGGACGTTGGGAGTTACAAATCATCGCATGAGAAACCAAACTCTGGGAGGTTCAAAGTTTCGAGGTCTCCAAAGAAGGAGATCCATTATAAGGATATTGAATGGGTGGCCACCAACACCAGTTGAGGTCTCCAGAGACACGGCTCTTGTCAGAGACATCAACAACTCCTTCAGCAGCTCCAGCCCATGTTCCTACTTACAAGCAAGAACCAGTTGAGAGGAGTGTGTTCTGCAGTAGGGTGAGGATTGTGTTTTGTTACTTGTTGAGTATGCCATACTCCAGCTCAAGGGGGAGTATTGAGAGGAGTGTATGGTGTTTAGTGCCACATCTAGTAATGTGGATTGTTGGAATGTGTGGTGGCCTATAAATAGATTTGTACCCCTTCAATTATTTGTTGAGAAGATTAATACAGATCTCAACAGGAATCGCTAAAAACTGTAATAAGATCTAAATCTAATAATTGTAGCTTAAATCTAATTTAGAGAATAAGAAACAAATACTATTTAACTTTGGAGAAGCTAAAATATTTTAAAGATCTAACAAATAGAGAGTTCCTATCACTTGCAAGAGTTCTTATCACATCAACAAGCATGCGACAATAGTAATGGGTAGAAATGAGTTGTTGAGTTGCCTATGTCAACCTTAAAGTATGGTAATAGCCTAAAAATCATACCTAGTATCATCCATTTCATGGATATCATCAACATATTATTTTGATATTTGACAAAATATCGATGACACTCTTGTATTTCGACATTACACATTTGCCCTTATGCCCTCACTTCAGAAAAATGTCTTTTCATTGGCATGTCATGGGCATTTAGAACACTGATATGGAAGAAGTTGAGACTTCATGTTACTAGTTATCTACTCAAAGATGGAGATCTTTAGCCATCGTATTACTCCATTTGAAGAAAGCTTGTTGTTGACTTTCTACGTGAAGCAACGGACTCTTTTGAAGGATATCTTTGACAACGGATCCTTCAGACTGCAAATTCATTTGGAAACATGTTTATGTTTTTGGAGATTCTTTAGTGTATCTGGTTAGCTGCATGAGGATCAGTACTCTAACCCTTCATCTCTTTTCTGCTTGAATTTCTATTGAGGGGCAGCATAATTCCGGTAATAATCTGGATCTTAACAAGTTCCTCTTAAGGGGAACATTGAGCCATATTATTATTATTATTAATGAGTTTCGTTCCCCATGTAAAATTAGGATTTAAAGTAAAGCTATGGTTATATAAGGAGCATTGTTCTACTACTTTTTCTTGCAAGAAATCAATTGATTATCTAGCATTATAGGGTACTTCTGGCATGATTTTTCTCTTTGCAAGTTTCTATGTAATTCTTGGTGTTCTTTAGTATTATGTTCCTATGATTAGACGATACTTCAATACTGCAAGCGGGTGTTTGCCGTGAAGTATAATGTTGATACTATAGTGGAGACTTGAGAGATGTAAAGTGAGACTTGTGGTCAAGTGCTACATGTGGACATTTGATGTCAACTTCTTTTAACCTCCTGTGGCACATTTGCCAAGTGTTTGGATTCTCTCCTTGTGGTCATGTAGCCTTATTGGCCTTTCTACTTTAGGAGTGCCTTTTTATTTGGTGATTTAAATGAGGTTGTTTACATGCAACAACTTTGTGGGTTTAAGCTTAGAACAAACTTTGTAGATCTAAGAAGATGGTCTATGGACTTAAAAAAGACTCCATAGCTATTTTGGAAGATGTTTGAGGTCACTGAGAGCCTTTGGTTTCATACATTTTGGCTTATAATTTTTTATTTGTGATTGTCAAGGAAATCACATTTTGGCTTATAATTTTTTGTTTGCGATTTGTTTCATACATTTTGTCTTTCATTGGAATGTAAGTTTAGTCGTAGAGGGAACAATGAAAGGATGAATGTAAAAATTAGAGAAGAATACGTTCCAATGAAAGATAGTTTAAATACTTGGGATCCATTTTTCAATAAGATGGTGAAATGGATGGAGATGTTACACATAGACTTAATGCAGGGTGGTTGAAATGGAGCGGTGTATTTGGTGTTTTATGTGATAAGAGGTTTCCTTTGAAAGTTAAAAGAAAGTACTATCAAGCAGTAATAGGCCTACCATGCTGTATGATTTTGAATGTTGGGTCGTCAACTATAGGCATGCGCAAAAGATATTTGTGGTGGAAATCAAGATATTAAGATAGTTATGTGATCATATAAGGAATGATCGTATTTCAAATGAGATTATTTGAGAAAAGGTTGGGGTGGCACTGATAGAGGATAAAATGAGAGAAACACACTTAAGGTGGTTTGGACATTTGCAGAAAAGGCTACAAAATGTCCTAGTCAGGAGATGCAAGCAGTTGGGGGTTGAACCTGCTAGGAGGGGGCAAAGAAGATCGAAGAAGTGTTGGAAGGAAACTATCAACTATGATCTCAATTACTTCAATTTAAGTTTAGTAATGGCTTGAAATAGATCTAAGTAGTGACAAAGAATCCATGCCTGACCCCACTTAGTATAGGAGAAGGCTTGGTTGTTGATTGCCAAGGACATAGTAGGGATCTTAGTTATCATTGATGTCATGATCCTGATAGGTAAGGATGTCAAGGGCATTAATGGCACAAGCATCTTGCCCAACCATTGTAACCAAGGATGATTTGCAGGTCTTGTCAAGTATTTCCATGATATTCCATTAGAATGAGGTTGCAAAAGGCAAATAGGGTTTTATGCTACCCAAAACAAATTGTCACAGGTTTGTCACAGGAGATGGATGTGTTGGTTGCTAAATATATCTTGTTCTCATGGGTCCCAACATTTATTTGTATGATTATAGCTTCAAACATGTGGATACTAGGTGTGTACCTAGGTGCTTGGAAGGAATGCTGGTTTATATCATTTTGCATGTTGTGATATTTGATATTTAATGCAGAAACCTACCAAGACACGTTGAGATGTATGTTGGTCCTTAAATATTGAATCTTCAATAGGTAAAGGCATTCTTTTCCCAAGGGAATGCCCCTTGATGTAGTAGCATGAATGGATGCTAATTATGTCGAATGTCATAAGGATTGAAAATAACTCCTTTTGTTACTTGGAGGAGTAAGAAATAACGAGTAGTGTAAGAAGCAAACTAACGTGCCATGGCTTGGACCGCAATAGAGTTGATGTAAGTAAAATGTGTTAATTGAGCTCAACTTACTGGTGAAATTTCCTATGGAATGAGATTTGATGTGTTGCAGGCATTGTGATCTTCTCCAAGGAGTCACGATGTGGGGAATAAGGCAAGAGTCCCTTGCCAAGTCAAATTATGATTTCTTGTTAGTCAAGTTTGTTTGCTTGAGTGCTAAGTTACTATTTTTCCTTATTTGGTTTAGGATTATCTCTTTTAGAAGGTTGTTAGAGATTTTATTTTGTCAAGTGATTTGTTGAGTGCCACATCGTGAGACGTGAACTTTGTGTTGTGTGGGGTGGCTTATAAATAAGCTTGTACCCCCTCAGTTATTATTTGAGAAGAATGACAGAGATGCATGCCCATAGGAGCACTTCTCCCTTGTTTTCTCCTCGCTCAAGTGTTCTTATTGTTTTATGTTTTGATATTGTTTGTTTCTGTTCATTTTAAATTTCAACTTGGTATCAGAGCATGTCGTTCTTGGGTTTTGTATTGTGCGTGCTTGATTCAACTTCTTAGATTTTATTAAGGTTCTTGGGCGCATTTTCAAACTTTATTATTATTCATGGTTGATGTTCCACGTTAATCTGTCCATGGTTGCTATTGCCATGGAGCATGTGCCCCAAGTCCTGTAGATTGCGTTGGGGCTTGTAGTACCACAGAGCGTCGCGGCATCCACAAGAGGCCCAGACTTGCGATGGCTCTCAACATCAACACATTGACCTGGGAGAGCCATGGGAATCTTCTGGTCTAAAGGAGATCCATCGAAATTGGTAAAGACAATCCCACAAGTGAGATCCCCATCGGCAACGAGGAACTCAAAGGTCTTGTTACTGAGATCCGTAGGGTCGTAGCTCCTTCGGTGGTCTTCTCCTTTCCAACGTACCACCGACTTATTTGCTCTCAGAGTGCAAAGGTGCATCTTCCCCACGGTAGGAGCAGAGAACTTGGATGGGATAGAGGGATGCGGCCCTAGGCTGCCATTGCTCCTTCCTCTGTAGACCAAAGCGTTAATGGTATTCACATCGCAAGCCATCGAATCCCCCACCAAGATCGAGTTCATGGTCTCGTGAAGCGGTTCGGGGAAGAGTGGAGCATCGTTTAAGGTAGCGGCGGCGTCGGTACCTCCCCTTCTAGTAGCAAAGAAGGCGATGGTGACGACAACAACGCTTGAGGTGCGATCTCTAGCAGAGATCGCGACGTCGATCTTGCGACGTGGATCTCATGATGATGGCGGTGAGGAGGCTTGGCGATGATGGCGACGAGGGCTGCAGCAACCCAATCCAGAATAGGCATGCGAAGATCGCGGTGAGGCGAAGAGCATCTTGCCAGAGATCTCGCGCATAGTTGGTGATGACGATCGGCGTGATTAGCGATGCCCATCTCGTGAATTCTTCGACAGGATAGGCTACAGTCGTATAATCAGAAGATGATGGCGACGATGAAGGAGCAGAAGAAGCGAGTTCTTCCCCCTCGGTTTCCTTTTATACTTTTTTGATTATTATTTTGTTTTACAAAAGGGACGAAGGTGTGGGAAGAAGGGGGGGATAAAAAAATGGGAGAAGGTAAATTACAGAAAGGAGGATAGAAGGAAGTTGAATTAAAAAAAAAAGGAAAAATGAAGAGAAAAAAAGGAGATGGACAGGAAGATAGTAAAAAAAGGGGGAAAATGAGAAAAAATGAGATTAAAAAATGATAAAAAAATGATGAAATGAATGTTTATGAAAAAAGAGGGAGGGGCTATTCTTTATTTTGATTGCTATTCTCGTTATTTTCTGCTCCCATATGAGTATGGGAGAAAGGGGTAGTGTAGATGCTTATTGTAGTCACCCCTATTTGGGAGTCCCTCTATTGTAAATTATCATATGAGAAGCTAAATTCTGGGAAGTCCAGAGTTTCGAGGTCTCCAGAGAGGGAGATCCTTTTTTGAGGTCCTCAGAGGAAGGACCCAGTAGTTTTCTATGTGAGATCCAGTTTCCTAGACTCCAGAGGGGAGATTCAGCTTCGAGGTCTTCAGAGGAAGACCCATTACAGGGATGCTGATTGGAGAGCCACCGACACCAGTTGAGGTCTCCAGAGGAGAGGTCCTTACTAGAGAGATCATCAATTCCTTAAGTAGCTCTAGCCTGTGTTCCTACCTACATGTGAGAATCAGTTGAGCGGAGTATGTTCTGCTATAGAGTGAGGATTGTCTTTTGTTACAAGTTGAGCATTCCATGCTCCAGCTTGAGGGGGAGTGTTGAGAGGAGTGTGTGTGGTGTTTAGTGTTACATCGTGAGATGTGAACTTTTTGTTGTGTGGTGACTTATAAATAGGCTTATACCCCTTCAGTTATTATTTGAGAAGAATAATAGAGATACATGCCGATAGGGGTAGTTCTCCCACGATTTTCTCCTCGCTTTTCGTAAGTGGGATTTTCACGTAAACCCAAGCATTATCGTTTTATGCTTTGATATTATTCGTTTCCGCTCATTTTAAATTTTAACTGATTTGTTTCCTATTTAGATTGGGATTGGTTCTCTATATAAAGAGACCAATACTTGTGTACCCTCTCTTTTCTTATGTTCCACATGGTGTCAGAGTGGGTTCTCATGTGAACCATGCCCTCTCATCTCGTATGCAGAGACTAGCATGGTCTCTCTATGTGTAAAGAAGCCTCTCCACGCGTGAAGAGGAGTTGCATGACCAAACCCTTGGTTCTTCGGTAGTGGCACGTGGAGGAAGAAGGCCCAATGACACCCTTCTTCCTTGTGTGTGGGATAAGTCTATGCTAGACATGTGCATGGGTTATTTCCACGTGTGGTTGGCGGTTTTTGATCGAGGAAACTCAGGTTTCTGCAAATCTGTGCTTGTCTGTGTGCCATGGTTGACGCAGAGTGGTCGACTGTTATCTTTGAGTTGAAGATTATAGCCTTTGTTTTGGTTCAAGGCATGACCATTAATTTGGTTGGTGCCTTAAACTATATTCTGTGGTCATGTGTCTTTTGGATTTTCGTTGGAGGGCAGGACAAGTTACATGTCTTGACAGATAAAGCTCCTAACTGCTGAAAAGGATTCAAGTACAAGAAGTTGGGGAAGAACTTCCTAGTGATGAATTGGTTGACGAACAACATTTTTTTTTTTATGAAAAGGCAAAGGGCAGTTATCATAAAGATAACCACCTAAATCATTCGATTCCAAATAATTGATTTGCATCAGAGTTTACAAAATGGATCCCTAAAACACCATATGGGAAGAAATGGAAGAAACAAAATTCTCAACATAGGGTCTCTCTTGCCTAAAAAGCACCCCATTCCTCCCCAGCCAAACTCCCCACGGTATCGCCAAAATCTTTGCCCTATCCTTCTTGGATCTAAAAGTGATCCCTCCATCACAGGCACTTCCTCTACGGAACGAAGACCAGAAGCTAACTGCATCCCTATGGGTGATCTAGTTGATCCCCATCCTTTGCCAAACCTGCAACATAAACGGACACTGAAAGAAGAGGTGCTGGATGTTCTCATTGGCTCTAGACACGCCAGGTCTTCTAACTGGGCCCATCTTGCTCTCCATTGCTTCATCATAATCCTCCACCTTCTCACTAACCAGGTGAAAATCTTCACCTTCAACGGGTACTCCGCCATCCAGAGCAATCTGTAATCCCGTAAAAAATCAATGTCCGAGTTGACCGTGCCATTCCCCAATCTGCTGTAGACCTTTGCCACCGAGAAATTTCCTTCTTCCCAGAGAATGCATCAAAACCCTCCTCCGGTGCCCAACCTTCAAGCTCCTGCAACAATCGTTGAAACTCCTTACATCTCTGGTCGGAGAGAGCCCCCCCCCCCCCCGAAAGTTTGGACACCACGCTCCATCCCAACAGCTCCCCACCGTGGTCGACGGGTCCACAACACACCCAAACAGGCGAGGGAACCTGGTTGCTAGGGTAAAGACAGCCTCCTGCCAGTTGTCCTGCCAGAAATGAAAAGTGTCACCCTCACCCGGCGTAGGGGAGAAGAAACCACGCACCTTCATTGCCACTACTGCCAAGCCCCTGAGAAAGTAAGGCTTCGAGAGGAGGGGAACACAGCGGCCCCCATGATAGGAAAGGGCAGTAGCATCGCAGCATAACATCACCAAAAAGCCCCTGCTCCTGCCCCACCAACTTGGCAATCCACTTTGTGAGGAGGTTGATGTTCACCTTATCCACATCCCTACCCCCCAGAACCCCCTCTTGAACTGGTCTACACACCTCCTCCCAGGTTACCAACCCGCCCCCCTCTTGTCGACCCTACATTAGCTCAGAAGAAATCCCTCATCAACCTCGAGATTTTCTTCTCAATCTGGTGCGGTAATATGAAGACCGAGAGGAAATACGATGGAATGGATACCAGAATCGCCTTCACTAGGGTCAGTTGTCCACCTCTAGATAGGAGCTTGGAAGCCCACCCCGCTAATCTTCCCTCCATCCTTTCTTGCAGAGGAATCCAATCCTGTACTCTGATGCATCGGTTTGATAAAGGAAGACCCATATATACCAACGACAAAGAGTCCAACTCCGTCTCCAATGCACTACCCACCCTCTCCATGTCTGCAACTGACAAATTCAACGGACAAAAGTTGATTTCTGGTAATTAATCTGCAATCTCGATGCCTCGCCAAAAAGCTCCAGAAGGATTCTCATCATCCCGGCCTCCAGATTTGTTCCCTCAACCAGAAAAAGCGTATCATCGGCATACTGCAGGACCACTGTCTCCCTGTCCTCACCAAACACAAAGCCTCTGAGCAGACCCCTAGCATAGGTCTTATGCGTTGCCCGCTCCAGGGCATCTGCTGCAAGAACAAACAACATAAGTGCAAGTCGGCATCCTTGTCTGACCCCCCGCTTAGGTTGTACCCATCCTCCTGCTAGGTTCCCATTGATCAGGACTGAGAAAGATGTCGTCACACAATTCTTCATCCAATCCATCTAAACCATGGAAAACCTCTCTTCAACAAAGAAGCCCATCGAAAATCTCATTGCACCGAGTCGTATGCTTTATTGAAATTGACCTTCCACAGAAAAGCTTACTTCTTCTCCCTCCTTCAGGTTGCCAACTCCTCGAAGGCAACTACAAAACCATCTAGTATTCCTCTCCCTGGAATAAAGGCCATCTAAACAGGGGGGACTAAGTCTTCAAGAATGTCTTTGAGCCTGTGGGCCAAGATCATAGCAACAATAAGGTAGACGGCATTTGACAATGCAATCGGTCTGAAATCCTAGATTGCTTCCGCCCCTTCCTTCTTCGGCAGCAAAAACAAGTAGTATCTATTCAATTTAGCGAAACCTCTGTTCCCAGCTGCGAACTCCTCCAACATTTGCATCACATCTGCCCCCACCAGGTGCCAGAATTCCCTGAAAAAGAAAATAGGGAAACCATCCGGGCCAGGACACTGTTCCGCATTCAAACTCCATACCACCTGCCTCACCTCATCCTCTGAGAAGCTAGTTATGTGTCCCTTCGCCTGAGTCTCTGTGGCACTACACATTCTCCCCTCTCCATCTCCAACATCCCCTGATATGCCTCGCAGTGAACTAGCTAAAGTAATCTGCCGCTGCTCGTCCCACCTCTCTGCCTAAGAAGGACTCCTTATGTATCAGCATATTCTCTATCCAGTTTTTTCTCCTCTCGGCAGAAGCCATTTGGTGGAAGAACCTGGTATTGGAGTCGCCTTCCTTCAACCATCTCTGCCTCGACTTCGTCTTCCATTCCACCTCTGCCTTCCTGTCCTCCTACACAACCCGCATCATTCTCGCCCTGATCTTCCTATCCTTTGACGAGATAGGGGCTTGGTCCTCCTGCCTGTCAATCTTGGTAATCTCTGCTAGGGCCTCTTCCTTCCTGCCCCTCCTGGACGCCTTGATCTCTCTCCTGTACACCCGGAAGTGGTCACGCAGTGCACTCAATTTCTTTGCCAAGAAACATGTCGTCGATTCCTCCACCTCTATGGAATTCCACTTCTCCACCATACTCTTGAACACCTCCTCTAGCAACCGGGATCTATCAAATTTGAAGTATGTGCCAAAATGCGTCCCCTCATTAGGCTGCCACATCAAGGACGTATGGTCTGAGAAAGGTCTCTCCGAAGTAGACACATCCGCCGAAGGGAAAGCCTCTGCCAACTCCACGTTGGAGAGAAATCTGGCTGGACATTTGTTGTTGTTATTCCTCTAAGTGTAAGCATGGGATACCGGAGTCCAATCCACGAGGCCATGAGTAACAACAAAGTCTACAAAAAGATCCGACTGGGAATCTTGCCTCCTCCGCCCTCCAGGCCTGTCGTCCATCTGTAGGGTGATGTTGAAGTCCCCTCCAAGCAATCAAGGACTTCCATGGCATTCTGCAGCCATGGAAGTGAGTTCCTCTCACATGGCTCCTCTTGCCTGGGCATCTTATGGACCATACACCCTTGTGACAGTCAACCTGGCACCTCCTACCTTCGTCACTAGCCTCGTAGAGATGACATGCTCCCTGCAGTAGAAGTCTTCCAGGGAGGAAACAACTCCCTGCCATTCGAGAATCTGCCCACTTGAGAGGCCAGATGCACCAAGGGACGGAAAGCCCTCCATCCAAGAGCCTCTAATCTCCTAGATCCAAACATCACAGTTGGGTAATTTTGTTTCCTGCAACACAGCATTTGCTCTCTAGCTCCGAATACACTGCCCCAGCGATGCCCTCCTTAATGGGGTCATTGAGACCCTACACATTCCACTTAAGCATCCCATTCATCAACAATAATTAGGGGCCTCCTTCATAGCCTGTCGGAAGCCACAGGCCTCCGCAGTCCTACGCACCTTATCGTCACGATCTAACACCGCTTTTGACTGTGAATTCTGCGGCTTCTTTCCACAACCATCCACCACCACCCTTGGCTATTGACTTTCACGAAACTCCACTTCCTCTTATAGTGGAGGGTGCCACCTCGGCCACTGTGCATCACATGCGGTCTGCACTGGATTAAAGGGCTCTTCGCCTGGTCACCGGACACCAAGGGGGTGCCATCCGATCGTTGGAACTGTGAAGACTCATCAAGGTGAGCCTCGGGCTTCTCGCTCGCCTGACGTGGGAGCACCACCTCTGCCCTATCGGCCATAGGTCAACTGGATAGCCCTTCCGGTGTCGTCGGAGTCGTGCCTATCGCTGCTGCCGCCTCTCGAACAACCTTCCTCAACAAGGGAGATGCTGTGGGAGACTCTACGCCATTCACGCTAAGGAGAGTTGGGGGCCATTCTCCTTCCTTGGCTCCATCGCTCCCCATTCCTGCCTCCTTTAACCTTGAGGGTGAGGTCGAAAGGGCAGAGGAGCCCTTCTCGAGCGTAACCCCAAGAGGGGTTTAGGTCTCTAACCCTGCTCCACCCGAGTCCACAGCAAGAAGATGTTCGGATCCCATATGTGGATTTGGGTCCACAGCCGCTTCGCCACAGTGCACCATTGCACAGGCTCCGCACGTGGGTGACTTTAAAACCACCCCAACCTCTTCCTCGAGAGACCGCATCCCATTAACACCGCCACCTGCCTCTTTTGCTCCCGAGATCACCGGGGCTGCGCCAATCTTTGGCGATGCTGACTCGTCACGCAAGATCCGCGTGGATCTCTCGAGGATTGAGTCCACGTCATCGACTGATCGCCTCCTCCACACCTTCGTCGACCGTTGCCTCGCCTTCCACCACGGCAGAACAGCAACTCGGACCATCGCCGAGGCAACTCGATGTTCTCCATGAGGCGAGCATGACACGATCCAAGAAGAGCGTCCTAGCCGCAGTACGACCTTGTCCATCAACACAGTTCTGATCTTCAACTCGATTTGTGTCACCACTGGACCTTCGGCCAGGCCGATCGTCTTGCTGCTTCTAAGTCGAGTGAAAGGGGACACGATTGCCTCCACAACCTCCACCGGCCTCAACCACCACGGGATCCCTGCGATGGCCACCTCAAGCGTCGGTCGCTTCGAAGATGCCCCATCGTGCAGGGAAGGGTGCCGACATCTCCACCTTCCCTTCCCAGAGACGGTTTCCAAGAACAGGAGCTCCTCCCTCCTCGCAGTGGGGAGGCCAAGTACCTAGAACTTCCCCCCATCCAGCTGTAAAACCCTAACTCCTCCAACTCCTTTCCCAGAGCCTTCTCCACCTCTGCCCGAGCCACCCGTCCCTCCAGAACATCCCCCACCAGACCCACCTCATTCTCCTCCCTCAAGCTTCGGACCCCTCTGACCATGGAGCCTTGATCTTTGCCTGCAACACCCCCTCGACGGCGGCGGTGGTAAGCAGCCACCACCATGAGCATGGCCATCGCGACAACCCCCGCTCTTGTGCCAAAGGCCACCACACCTCCAGCTGTGCCAGGGCTCACGACAGTCCTGCGCCTAGTGGTCATGGCTAAAGCACTTGTAGCATCTCCCTCGGCCCTCCGTGCTGCCTCCTTCACTTGCATTCCTTCGAGTAACAGTCAGGGCTTGACTCGCCCTCCTCCGTATCGCCACCATCGACCAGCCCAACCCCTCCACGGCTTTCTCACTCGCCTGACGCCGTACGTCTCCACCCTTCTCATTAGCTGGGCGAGACCCCTCACCCTTCTCTCTCCTTAGGTATCTCTCCTCCCCTACTTCTCCATCGTCCTCCCTATCACCCTCCCTACTACCCTATCTCTTGCTCTCCATTCGTTATCTCGGTTGTTGAACAACATTGACCTGTCGATCGTTGCAAATATGCTGTACAAGGATACATTGAAGGAGATCTAGGATACCCTTGAGAAGCGTCTCCTAAAAGACAAGTAGGAGGGACTTGATGTCTATTGGAGGATTTGGAATAATAGGCAGGGCGATATGCCTATAGTTAAGTATTTTACAATCCTCGAGGGCTTTTTCGAGGAGTTGGGTGTCTATCAGCCTGCAGCCTGCTTGTTGCAACAAGTAGAGATCTGAATGCACGTATTGGCAAGCGTACAAGTTCTTAGGGGGCCTCAACCCTAGGTACAAATCTGTGCGTGATCAGATCTTGATGTCTAATGAAGTGTTAGATCTGGAGACAATCTATAGTCTTCTCCAGAAGATAGAAGTTGAGGAGCCACTGATATCTGTGCCAACTCCCATTGATTCTTTTGTGTTAATAGCAGCAGGGAATACTTCAGAATGTAGCCATGGTCGAGGACGTGGTTGTGGAAGATGCTTTAGTTTGTGCACCTATTGTAATTAGACCAATCACCCATCTGATAAGTGTTGGGAAAAGTTTGGTTGCCTAGCATGGGCGAACAAGTCTGTGTAGCTTTGGAAGAACCTCCCTTCAAGCAGGCTCAATTGGAGTGCTTGAGATCTCTGTTGATGTCTGAAGAGCCCTTTACATCTACTATTGTAGTGACCACTGCAGAGGTTACCTGTGTCATGACTGTGTCACCAGTTCTTGGCCCAAAGGAAGATGCCATAACTTTGGGCCATGTCATCCATGAGGAGGATGATGATCAATGGTGGGGAAACTAAGTTAGAGGCTCAGCTCCATTGATAGGAGCCCTAATTCGATTTTTTGTTCTCCTCCGTGGGGGTAGATTTTCCTGGAAGAAAGGTAACCATCACGTGCTTGGGAACGTTTCCCAAACTACTATTCGTGGTCCAAATTGAAGACTGAAGACCGTTCCTACTTGAGTACTACTACTGTAGTTGTGCTTTCTCACAGGTTGGAGATGTCCAAGTTGGGGGGGAGTGTAGGAGATATCGTGATCTCCATGGAGTCACGATGTGGGGAATAAGGCAAGAGTCCCTTGCCTAGTCAAAATAGGATTTCTTGCTAGTCAAGTTAGTTTGCTTAAGAGTCAAGTTACTGGTTTCCTTATTTAGTTTAGGGTTATCTCTTTTGGAAGGTTGTTAGAAATTTTATTTTGTTCAGTGATTTGTTTCCTTATTTAAATTGGGGTTGGTTCTTTATATAAAGAGACCAATACCCCTCCTTTGTATTTGAGTTCTCCAATTAATGAAGATCTGGTTTCCATGTGAACTCCTCTCCTCTCCTACTCGATCTACGTGCCTCTCTTTTCCTATGTTCCTCATGATGATTGGGCTACTTTGTTAATTCCCGGCTATCATTGATAAGAGGATGAAACATGTGGAGGGTGATTGCTATTACGTACAAGGGCTTTATCAATTTATGATGTGCAACCCTTGAGGATTAGGCAGCTGGTATGTTTCATGAAAACTCTGTTTGGCACCTTATTTGGATGATGTTAGGCCAAGAGTAACATGCGAAATATCTATTCTCTGCCTTGGGGGTGAGTTTTTCCTCCCCCCTCCCCTAGAAGTAGCTTGAGATTAAAGTACTCATCTATTTTCCGTGTTTTCTTGATGAGATTAAATTGCTTCTCTATTTTCTTCTTATTTTATTAATGGGTTGCCTGTAGTTTTCCCACTGTCCACCCTGTATATGAAGAAGACTAGGTTTCTCAAGGAACAACTTTTTCATTTCTTCCAGCAGTACTTCCTTGTTCTCTGCAATTTCTGTCAGTAGCGATGCAGGTTCTGCCAATAGGAGTCATCCTTTTTCAAACATGATTATCATGTTGGTATGAGTAAGTATGAGAAATTTTTGTAGGGTTTGAAGTTTGAGTCTGATTCTTTAATAGATGAATATTAATTAGAATGATGAGTATCTGATTCTTTAACAGATGAATGTCATAAGAATGCTCATTAGCATGATGAGTACCATGTGAAGAAAACCATTGCTGGATTAAGAGCATCTAGTTCAAGATCCTTTGGTACATTATAAATCATATGATATTGTTGTTTGTAACGGTTATTTTCATCTTGAGTTATTACACTTTTCAAGTTCCAACATGATGTCAGCATAGAAAGAGATGTGTGAAATTCCAGAAGAATGCAAAAGAAACTTTCGTCTAAAGAGGTTGATCTGTTGCTTTTTCCACTTCTTGCTTGTGTCATCCTGATCTCTTTTCGACTCTGGTATTTGTTTCATTTTAGAGCCTTGTTGTATCTGTTCCTTAAGGTTGTTGAGTAAAAGATCTGACTGGGTTAAGTGGGTACCCTGTTGGTTTGACATGCTAGCTTGCTAGCTGAAATGCTATTTATATATGAAGACAAGGTGGAAACCTTTAGTTGTCATTCTGACATGCCAACTGGGATATTATGAAGTTTTTAACTATCCACTGTTCTCTTTTCTGTATAACCTTTTTTTTTTTCTTTTATTCTCAGGGTTTGGCCAGTGATCTCGAAGGTAAGTTGGATGATTCATTGGCCCGTTTGCTCCCTGGTGGGCCGCCATCAAAAGTTAACTCTACTGAGTTGACGGTAAGTGCACTCAATCTTCTATACATTTGTTGACTCTGATGTGCACAGTGATTGCTAATGACCCTATTACAATGATTCTATATGGAAGTTTTATACAGTCTTCATATGTGGAATTTTCTTTGTTCAAGAGAGTAATTTATATTTGTATCTTTTCATTATTTACACACTAATAGGTTGCTTCTTTTATCATTTTGTTCTCAGAGCTGCTCATGACGGTAAAGCATTTTAATGATTATGATCTGAGGATTCAAAGCCCAAATTTGGTCCTCAAACAAAGGAAATGTCAATAAATATAATAAAAAATTAAAATGGTCAGTCTTTGATGCATGAAAATCTTAATTTTAATAAAATCCGTGTGAGATGACGGAGCAATTTGTGGTAAATGTGCTGTGGGTTATAATGATGATATGTTGTCCAAAAACCTTGTTATGACAACTCCAATGTCTGGGGAATTTTTAGCAGTTTGTTTATTGTGGAAATCAATAAACTATATTCATGTTGGAATTCTTAATAAGTGACTTGTTGAATATTCATCAGAGATGTTGTGTTATAAATGTCCGACGTACCATATTGTATTCTCTTTGAGTACATGTCTGCTATTTTTTGGTTGCTTTCTCCCCAAGTAAGGGTATATGCAAGCTTTTCCTAGGATCCTTTGTTATAAATAGGGTCTTAGGAATGGAGGTGAAGAATGAATCCATTAGTTTTTCCTAATATGGTATCAGAGTGACGATCCTAAGCTAGCGTATGTTGGCTACTTGATATGGTATCAGAGTGACGATCCTAAGCTAGCGTATGTTGGCTACTTGATTGCCATTCCCTTTTTTTTCTCTCCATCAAATAATCCTCTTGAAATCCATGTCTAGAAACCCTATCTAGTGTGGTTTTCCTCTTGGTGAAGGCCACAAATTGTTACTGGACCACCATCAAGGATTGTCCCCTCCAGGGGGGAAGTCATTGGCACCCCACTAGCCAGCTGCATCCCCTCTGACGGTCCAATCTTTGGTGAGGCAGCGTCAACAACAGCAATGACGTTGTAGTGTTGCCCCTTGTTGTAAGATTCGAATCGTCGATCTCTGGCGAGCCTTGTCGTTGTTCCCTTGTTTAAGGGGTTAGGGCAAGGCCTAGTGACCCGACCCACCAACCCAGGGTCACCGGAGCACCGCCACCTCGCCAGAGCATTGTCGGTGACCACCTTTAGTTCTAGCGTCGCCTATGGGCCCATCTAAGGAAAGGGTATGCTCAAATCTCTTTCCTGATTCAGTTTGTTTGATCTAGTGGGGCTCTGATAGACAAGGATGGCATCCAAGATTATAGATTCCTCGTTATCACAAGAGGGAGGACAAGGGGATTTCAAGAATCCCTTCTTTGGGTCTATAGTCAAGTTTGATGGGTCCAACTACCCTCTTTAGGTGCAATCGATCCTCAATGTGATTGAGGGTCATGACGAGGAGCACATCTTTTTGGAGACGGAGCCTGTCGAGAAGGCCAGAAAGTATGTATCTTGGAAAAAGGATAACACCATAGTTACGGCATGGATTACGAATACAACTGTGCAGAGGATCACAATGGTGGTGGTGTATTACAAGACCATAAGGAGATGTGGGATATGCTTTGCCAAATGTATTCCTAAGATAAAAATGCAACTTGGATTCTGCAACTTCACCATGAGATTGCCTATATGCGGCAAGAAGGATGCCTACTTGCTTATTATTATTCTAGTTTAAAATCAACCTTTGAGAGGCTCAATATATAGTAGTATGTTCATGTAAGTCACAAAAGCTATTTAGGGCCTAGACCATGGTGCTGGACTGGATCCAACCTATGAGGCTACCCAATCCTAGATGCTGACGTTACCAGAGATACCCACCATCGAGGAAGCCTACAGTAGGCTTAGTAGGCTGGTAGTTTTCCTTGCACGTACTAGGTAGGCAGAGCAAACCTCTGCCATGACCATCTCCTAGGGCAGAGGGAGAGGAGGACAGGCTTCTTGTTGGTGAGGTCGTGGTTGAGGTGACACTGGATGCAGTAGCTTTGGAAGAGGTAGAGTGTAGTGTAACTACTAGACATGCCTGGACATATGGAGGACTCATGCTGGACCAAGCATGTAAGACCTGTGAGTGTCCATCGGGTGATGGTTGGATCTAACATGGCACTTGATTCAGCACCGATCATTGGAGTAGAATTTGGTGATCTAGTTTAGAAGTTCTCCTAGTTCTTGGTCGGTTCCCAGGCTTCCTCTTCTAGCACCTCTTCTCGCATTGGTGTCACTACTACTGTTGCCAAGACCTTAGGTATAGATTTTGTTTCATATATGGTGGGAGATAATGCAGACTAGCTCGTAGACTCCGGTTCCTTATGTCACATCTGTGGCAAGGCATAAAGCTTACTAGGTTGCAACTTGACTTCTCAGGAAGGAATATTATAGTGGCCGATGATAGAACTCCCTTGTTACTGGTTAGGCGGAGATTAAGATAGCACCTACCTCCAGTTGTAGAATGTTTTACATGCTTTTGACTTTCCATTGAATATATTATCCGTTAATCGCATTAACGACGAAGCTTCACAGCCGTGTTATTTTTGATGCGGTGTCTCTTGTGTTACAGGATATATTGATTAGGCAGGTGATTAACTGTTGCCGTAAGGAAGGGAGGGTCTATCGCTTGGTGTAGATTCTCCATGTTGGTCATGCCTCAACATCTTTTGGAGTTTCGAGTTTTCTTTGGTATTTATGGTTTAGACATCTGTTGTTATAGTAGCTAAGACAGGTTATTCCCTAGATTTCACCTACTCGTGTTTTCCAGTGACTTGGGAAGCATCACTAGAGCTCTTTCTCTAGTTGACCAGGGCGTAGTTCTCAGTCGTTTGAACTTTTGCATTTTGATGTGTGGGGTCCCAATCGTTCATTTGATCAACTGGGCCACCATTTCTATCTTGTCGCTGTTGACGATTTCCCCTATATCGCTTGGGTGTTCTTATTAAAGTCCAAGTTTGAGGTGAGATCTGTCATTAACATTTCTTGGTTGAAATAAAAAATTACTATGATGCCCACATTAAAATTGTGCGGATTGACAATGCTTTGGAGTTTTGTTGCTCTACCTTTCATTTTGTGTTCCATGACCACGGTAGTATTCATCAATGCAATTGTCCCAACACCTTTCAACGAAGTGGTGTGGTTGAGAGAAAGCATAGGTACATTCTGGATGTGGCACCTATGTTGCTTATCCAGCATAGCGTGCCAACCTAATACTGGGGGGATGTTATGCTTACTGCATGTTACTTGCTTAATTTCATGGCTTCTACTATTCTTGATGAATAGGATCCCTACTTTATTCTGGTTCCTTACAAAGAACTCTTCACTATCCCACCTAAGGTCTTTGGGTGTGTATCCTTTGTCCATGTTCATGGCAAGGTTCGAAATGCCGATTTCGATGCCGCACCGATGAATTCCAAGTGTGCATTTCGTAGGCATGCCGAGGGCATGCCGTGGAAATGGCCGTCTTTCGATTGGCATGCCGATGAGCATGCCGTGGGCATGCTGTGGGCATGCCGATGGCATGCCGATGCATACCAACAAAAATAGCAAAAGTAATTAAAAAAATCAATAGCAACCTAGACATGGGCACCAATTTCGCCAGCATGCCGACCATGCCGATGGCATGCCGAGGGCATGCCGACAATGCCGACGGCATGCCGACGAAATCCCTGTAAATCGACGCTTTCTTCATGTCGGCACGACCGTTGCTCAGAAATGCCCTTGCCGACGGCATTTAAATCAATGGTTCATGGTCCAAATAGAGATAAGTTGTCTCTTAGGGCTGTAAAGTATATTTTTGTTGGGTATTCTAGAACTCAAAAAGGTATGGTGCTATGGTCCTGTTGGAAGGCACAACTATGTTAGCGCCGATATCTCTCTTTTTGAGTTTATTCCCTACTATTGCTTTGCGGTGTCCCGTGTGGAAGAATCGACAAATGAAGAAGAGGCCTCAATTCCCTTTCTTGTTTCTACTACCGAGCAACCTGTGACACAAAATGATGAGCAAGATCGAAGATTTTGGTTGGTCTACATACATAAACTAAAATAAGTGCCAGTACAATGGTCATAGTAGGCACAACAACCTCAAGGCCCCCCCCTCTTTTATGTTAATGTCATCACTTGCACCTGAGGTAATCCCCACCCCTACTGAGATGGGTGGCACTTTTAGTTTTGTTGATACAGGTCACCTTGCTTCTCAACCAGAGATTTAACTAGCTACTCATGACGAAGTTGATCTTGATATGCCTATTGCCTTGCGGAAAGGCACTAGGTGCTGCACCTTACATCCCATGTCCAAGCACGTTTCCTTAGCTCAGTTGTGTCATGCCCCAAAAACCCAGGCCCCCAACAAGAATCAGATATCCAGGGAATGGCAACAGAAGAGGTGTTGGTCTATTTAATTCAGGTTGCACCAGTCAATGTCAAGCTACCAAAGAGTTCCATTTTTACATAAAATGGAAGAAAGTACGGGAAGAATGGCACATAAATGATAATATAGAGCATAAAACTAAGCAGGCATAAAAAGTAGAAATCCACTATAAAACCAAGGCATGAAAAGTTACCTGCCAAACGACACTTGACAAATCCGGTGTAGCAACAAAATCATGCCCATCAACGACTCATGACGACAACATAGAATTAGGTTACAAAGTAGGGATGTACCGGTCAAATCGGTAGGGAACTAACAACTACTGTATCACGAAAAAATAAGGGATTACTAGCCGGCTAGATCTTCGGCCCAAACTCAACACCCCAGGTTTAGACTCCCAAGCACGATTAAACCTTAACAACCACGATGGTCCAATCCCATTAATCATCTTATCCTATTACCTCATGATTTGATTTTATAATTTATTCTCTTGCCTCAGCGATCAGATTATGGGAATCATCCCTCTCTACAAGGGGAGATTGAGATGTATCATTTCCTTTGGATTCTAGCTTGATAGTCCTATCCTGGCTAGGGTAGAGCCTAGCAAGTTTATTGATCCTTGGGGAAGGCATGCCCGCTCTCGATGTATCGAGAACGTTGCTGACCTCAGCCAAAAGAGTTGGGCCTCTTGGGAGCTATTCAGGCCTACACCTTGTGACCACGAAGAGCAAGCTTGGTTTATGTTGAACAAGGACCAGTCACATATTAAACCAGATTATTATTGTAAGATTGGCCTGAATTGTTGGGCTATTAGCTAGAATTATTTGGCTACACCAATGCTCCTGCTAGGAACATAGACTTTGGGTGTGCCCTCTCAACCAACCCATCATAGTACCCAGGAGACTTCCATACACACGAATTCCAAGTGAGCCTCTAGCTACGAGTACCAAGTACCCCAGCATCTGCCTCGCTGTACATGCAGGCACCTACAGAGTCTAGAGCCACGAGTATCTCCTCCTTGAGTTGTATTCGGGTACAACTGGGTACTAAACATTCCTAGTAGCCTAGGGTCTGTCATCGAACCTGGGAACCCTCCAAGCTCCGCTGTAGATTCCTTTGGTAGCCTCCAGCAACTACCACACATCGGTCCCCCTACCTAGGTAGTGAACTCATGGTTCACCAAGTCCAAGGGTGTAGCCTTGCAAGCCCCACCTATTCGACCTAAACATTTCTTAGTCCTTTTTCCCCAGTTGGTATCGGCCCCTAAGGACCTATTGAATCGCCTGAGGTCTTATCTAAGACCTTAAGATCCAAGCATTCCATTTATTAGACTCTGATTGAG
This sequence comes from Thalassia testudinum, assembly GCA_037157565.1. NCBI lineage: Eukaryota > Viridiplantae > Streptophyta > Magnoliopsida > Alismatales > Hydrocharitaceae > Thalassia > Thalassia testudinum. The sequence goes on along the minus strand of JAZHRO010000067.1, from coordinate 13,003,019 downwards.
TCATAATATGTTCAACATTTTGGATTCAATGCTTTACTTAGCAAGATTAAAGTAACTTTTAATCCTCTTCTTAGAGCTCAAGCACGGTAGAGCAAGTACACCAATATCGGTCCTAATCCTAGGTATTAGTGTTGGGCACCCATTGTCCCTACTAGGCCATGGCATGCTAGTACTGGCACTGAGCTGTAGCACTGGTATTAGGCATTGAACTCTAGCACTGGTACTAGGCACCTACAGCACAGCCTCAACCAGGCCAGTTAGTACCGATACTAGACTTTAGTATCGGTACTGGGCAACCCCAGTACAATTTCCACAACACTAGCTAGTCTCAATACTAAATGCTAGTATTGGTACTAGGCACCTACGACACCTTTCCAAGTAACCAAGCCAGTATTGATATTGAGCACCAGTATCAGTATTGGGCACCCATTGTCATGGCTACTGAACTCATCAAGTATCGGTATTGATAACCGGTACTTGTATTGGTTGCCTTTAGTTCTAGACTTAAAACCCATTTTAGTTCATGTTGAGCCAACTAGTATTGGTACTGGTCATCAGTATTGGTACTAGGTGTCTCCAGCTCCCAATTCCGAACTTTGAAACACCCACTCGATTACCTATGTTTACCACTTAACACCACATAGTAAAAACACCATTCTAGGTATTTACAAGCATGAAAAGAACCCAAGCAACAAGGGAAACATCAAGGCAAACACCCTTTGATTCCTTTGAAACCCCTAATCGCAAGATAAGCCTCTTATATCCATGAGATTGAGACATGAAAAGGTTGGCTCCCTTGCAACCCAAAACCACACGCATGGACTGAACCCCAGCCCCACTACCCTTCCTCTACCATCCTTAATAACGGGAAATCAAGAGAAAGTTAAACAAGATAGGGAAACCCCTACCTTCATATGAAGCTTCTCCTTTCGTCTCTTCTTTTCATACACATAACAGCAACAGGGGCAGCCATAGTAGTAGCAGTAGTGGTGTCCCCTCCGATCATGGCGACGAGAATGGCGAGGAGGAAGTCTGACGGTGGGAGGAGGTGGAGGTGGGGCTCTCCATCGAATGGGAAGAGCAGAGACTTGGGAGGGAAGGAAATAATGATTTTCTCTTTTATTTTGTTGTACTCCATATTTTATGTTATGCCCGTAAGGGTGTATTGGTCATTTTTATTTTATGTTAGAGTTGTGTTGCTATTTGTCCCACATCTCTCTATATAAAGAGGGGTAGCGTTTCTCGAATAGAACAACTTTTTTATTTCTCCCAACTTGGTATTAGAGTGGCAGTCCTAGATCGGAGCTTGTGATATCCCACCCAAATAGGTCTCCAATCCCTCCACTAATTACCCAATCTCTCCTTCCTTTGGCTAGTGTAGCTCACTGGTGCCTTAAGCGCCATTAGTGCCACCGCTGGTGGTGCTGCTCTCGAGTGTCGTCGCCTTTGGTGGCTGTACTCGCCAGCGTCGTCGCCCTTTATTTGTCGTCGTCTCTCCTCTCGTTCAACCAATGCCACTGTCACCCTCTAATCGATTGTCCACCACTGGTGGCCTCTACTGCAAGCGCTGCAATAGATGCTGTTAGGCTACCACCGGTGATAGTAAGCCTGGTGGCACACCTGCAAGGACCCCTGAGCCTTGCTGCGGCCAATAGTTTGCCGATCTAGATCTGATCTAGGTTGACAACCTTTGTTAGTGGTAGATCGGACCCAGGACCCTTGTTTCTACTGATTTGATTTTTCTAATCAGATCCGGGGGGATCCATGTCGTCTTAAATATGATTTATGTGTTTTCAAATCACATAATTTGATGTTGGTGGTTTAAATCAGTGAGTTGGATTCACCTTCTCTAGTGCGGGTTTGTGGACAAGAGAAAGATGGCTTCTTCGAGTTCTTTCGAAGTCACATCGGAATCTACAGTGGGACTGAGACTTATAAAAGTCCATTTTTTGGTTCTATGATAAAGCTTGATGAGACTAATTATTCTTGGTGGTCTTAAACTTTTTTGATGATCTTCAGGGTTCATGGGAAGGAGCACATCCTGAGTAGTCCAGAACCTGCCCAGAAGACGTGTGAATGCTAATTGGGAGAGGAATAATGCAATTGTGTGTGCATGGATGCAGAATTGTGTAATCCCTCTCATTGGTGACGAGATTATGTATTACATCACTGCTACGTAGATGTGGGATTCTATTTGTGAGACATTCTCATGAAAACAATTCATCTCGAGTATTTCAGGTCTATCATGAGTTGCCTTATCTTTGCTAGGAGGGTCATTCATTGGCCTGATATTATTCTATTGTGAAGGGTCTCTTGGAGTGACATAACTCATATCGGCCTGGTTGCACTTGTTAGTCTTGGCGATTGTTTTGGAAGGAATTGGCAATCTCTTCTTATCTGGCCTTGGCCCTGAGTTTGCAGTAGCAAGGGAGCAAGTCTTGACCTTACATAACCTTCCTTCCCTTGAGGAGACATATAGCAGGCTTAGTCAGATTGCTGTTCGGACACTTGTGGCGGATAGTACTTGTTAGACTTCTGCATTTGCTGTGACCCCTGGACGTGGAAGAGGTGCCCCTTCTTTAGGTGGTCGTGGTCATGGTCGTAGACGTGGATAAGGGGGGCGCAATCGTACCCCGTGTACCTACTGTGGTTGGATAGGACATATTGAGAATGTGTTGGTAGAAACATGACAAGCCTGCAGTTGCCAATCAGGCCATTGATGTCTTAGACACATCCATAGAGTTGGTCTCCAGGGTTGAATTTGATGATCTTCTTCAGAGATTCTCAGTTAGCACATGCCACATGGTTCTACCACTTAGTCTCTAGATACTGTTTCATTTGCTTCTTCCTCCTTAGGTAGTGACTTAGTGTGCTCTTCTATTCCCTTGAGATTTGCTGAATGGTTAATTGACAACGGTGCCTCCAAACATTTGTGTGGAAATCGTGATTCATTTCTTGTCATGAATCTTGTGGCTCCAGGGAGGACTGTTCAGGTTGCAGATGGTCGTCATTCTCCTGTGGCTGGAAAGGGAGATGTGTCCTTGTCATCTACCCTTCAGTTGTCTAATGTTCTTTATGTTCCTTATCTTTCCCTCAGTTTACTTTCTGTTAGCAGTAGTACCAGGGATTTGAACTATCGAGCTATATTTGATGCACGGTTGTGTCTTGCAGGACAAGCTTACGAGGATGATGATTGGTGGACGTGAGGAAGGAGGGGTTTACCGCCTGAGTCATTCACCAATCACTGCTGCTGTTGTTGGCCATGGGGGAGGTGCTTCTGGATCCCCATTCTAGTGGCATCTTTGCCTTGGTAACTTACCCTTGGAGAGACTTAGACATGTTATATCTCATATTTCTTCGACCGCTTCTATTGTTGGTGATGTTTGTCAACTGGGCAAGCATTACTGTACCAGTTTTCCTGTCTTTAGTCATATGGATCTACTTCTATTTTTCAGCTTATTCATATGGATGTATGGGGCCTAGTTAGATTTCTGACTGGCTAGGACATCGATATTTTTTGATGTTGGTTGATGATTTTTCTTGTGTTTTTTGGCTTTTTCTTATGAAGAATAAATTTGAGGTTAAAAATATCGTTGAAGGTTTTTTTTATTGAAATAAAGACCCAGTTTTCCATTTTCCATTATTGTTCAAATGTTTCATTTTGATAATGCATTGAAATTTTATATTACTCGCTTGAGATCCTTTTATAAGTCTAATGGTATTATACATCAAATCACTTGTGCTCGTACATCTCAGCAAAATGGTGTAGCTGAGAGGAAGTATAGGCATTTACTTGATGTTGCTCGTACCTTGTTGATTCATTACTTTGTCCCATCTATGTATGGGGGAGATGTGGTGTTGACTGTATGTTTTCTAATTAATACGATGCCTAACTTTGCTATTCACGAACAAATTCCACGCCAAGTTTTGTTTCTGGATAGGTAGATGTTTCATGTTCCCCCTCGGGTTTTTGGTTGTCGCTTTTGTATACCTTCTTTGTTTTGGATGGGATAAACTGGGACCCGAAGCGGTGAAATGTGTTTTCTTGGGCTACTCACGGACATAAAAAGTGTACTGGTGTTTTGATTCTATTATTTCACGTCATTTTGTGTTTGCTGTTGTTACATTCCATGAGGGAATTCCGCATTTTTCTACATCTGGTCATGAGTTGCCTCCCACTGTTGATGAGGCACCTATGCCAATATTCCCTATACCTTTTGGTGCTATTTTTGATACAGATACTTCTGTTCCTGTGACACTTGAGACAGAGATATATTGAGCTGATTTGCACCTATGTCAGGCCACATACTTCCTTGCAAGTTCCCCCTCCTTTGCCTCCTCCGACCTCCTTAGACAAGGTGAGCTTTGCACCCTTTGACATTGACAATTATGTGCTTCGTGATGCAGATGGATCTCCTATTGTTCCTCATGAGGAGGAGGATCTTGATCTTACGGAAGCCATTCGGAGGGCTCCATGGAGTTGTGCTCGATATCGAGTTATAGGTGGTCTTGTGAATGATGGATTGGAGACAGAGTTTGCTAGCTTTTGCCATGCCTTGACAACCACTCATATTCCTATAACATATCATGAGGCCATGCTTGATTGAAAGTGGCGCCAGGCCATGAAGGAAGAGATGGTCGCTCTTTAGGGTCGAGGCACATGGGAGTTGACTTCTTTACCATAGGGATCCACTGTTGTTGGATGCTGTTGGGTTTTTGCCCTGAAGTACAATTCGGATAGCTCCACTGCAAGGTATAAAGCTAGACTGGTGGCAAAAGGATTTACTCAAATGTATGGAGTAGATTTCTTTGACACCTTTTCCCCTGTTGCTTGCTTATCTACTGTGTATTCTTTTGGTAATTGCAGTGCATATGGATTGGCCATTACATCAGCTTGATGTAAAAAATGCATTCTTGTACGGAGATTTGCAAGAAGAAGTGTTTATGCACCTGCCCCTGGGATATGAGCCTCAGGGGGAGTGTATGTAGATTACACAAGGTCATCTATGACTTTAAGTAGAGTCCCTGTGCCTGGTTCCAGAAATTATCTTAGGTGATGGAATCATTGGGATTTCAGTGATCCTCGACAAATCACTCCTTGTTTGTCAGGAAAACAGGGAGATGTATCACTGTTCTTATATATGAGGATGATTTAATTGTTACAGGGATGATTATGAGGGGATTACAGAGATCAAGAGATGTTTGGCTGACCAATTTGTAATGAAGGATCTGGGCCCATTGAGATACTTTCTAGGGATAGAAGTAGCTCGTAGCAAGAGTGGTGTAGTATTCTCTCAAAGGAAGTATGCTCTTGATGTTCTACAGGAAGTTGGCATGCTAGGGGCCAAGGCAGCCAATATACCCATAGATCTTAAGGGGCATTTATATGATACTGAGGTCAATGCTTTGGATTGTAAAAAATATCGACAACTTGTTGGGAAGCTGTTATATCTCACCATTACTAGACCAGATATATCTTACGTTGCTGCCAAATTAAGCAGTTTATGGAAAAACTTGCTAGACAACGTTGGGATACTGCAATGATGGTGCTTAGATACATTAAGAAGGCTCTTGGCTAGGGTCTTCTATTTACGAAAAGGACTTCTATGACAGTTGTGGGTTATTCAAATGCTGATTATGCAGGATGTCATTTGGATCGGAAGTTTACTATCATTTTCTGTGTTTATATAGCTGAAAATCTTGTGACCTGGAAGAACAAGAAACATGCAACAATTTCTAGACCCAGTGCAGAATTAGAGTATAAGGCAATGGCTTAGAATGTAGCTGAGATGATGTGCATTAGGTCCTTATTGGCTGATTTGCATATTGAGATTGATGGACCTATGGAGATGTGATGTGACAATCAAGGTTTTAAAAAATGCGAGGCGGTTTAAGGCGGTTTGCCTTCATTGAGGCGAGGCGTAAGCCTCGAGGTGGTTGATGCGTAAGCCTCAGGTTTTGGATAAAAAACATAGAAAATTGATATGATATATACTTGTTAAGTAAATATACATACATATACATACTTCTATGTATACTATACATACATATATAATAGTAATTATATGCATACTTCTATGTATACATACATATATAATAGTATATATTATATATATAGTTTTACGTATACATACATATAACAATATATATTACTACACTGGAGGGCACTAGAGGGCGTTGGAGAGGTGGAGCAACCTGTTGGAGGGCGCTGGAGCCTGCGTTGGATTGGAGTGAGGTGGAGCAACCTACTGGAGCCTGCCTGGCTTGTGCTGCTTGCGCTGGAGTGGAGATTGCACTGCTCGCGCTGCTTGCGCTGGAGCCTGCGCTGCTTGCGTTGCTCGTGTTGCTTGCGCTGGAGCGTGCCTGCTTGCTGCGCTGGAGCTAGTGCGATGCGGTGGAGCGATCTTGCGATTGGAGGGCGCTAGAGGGCGCTAGAGAGGTTGAGAGGTGGAGCAACCTGCTGGAGGGTGCTGGAGCCTGTGCTGGATTGGAGCGAGGTGCAGCAACCTGCTGGAGCCTGCCTGGCCTGTGCTGCTTGTGCTGGAGCGAGCCTGCTTGCTGCACTGGAGCTGGCACGATGCGGTGGAGTGAGCCTACGATGCGGTGGAGGCTACGCAGAAGCTAAACCAACCGAGGCGGCGCCTTGCTAATGCCTCAGCGCCTCGGCTACGCCTTAACAAGTTGAGGCGCACGCCTTACAACCATAACTGAGGCCATAGCCTCGAGACGAAATCAGCCTACCTCGCCTCGAGGCATATGCCTCATGTGCCTTGAGGCGCGATTTTTAAAACACTGGTGACAATAGAGCAGCTACTTATATAACTAATAACCCTATGTTCCATCAGCGCACAAAGCATGTGGTGGTCGATTGTCATTACACTAGAGACGTCATTCAGAAAGAGCTGCTCTACACAACTCCTGTTTTTACTGACGATCAGACAACATACATATTTACCAAGCCACTTATCAAGTCTTTTTGATGTATGTTATTCCAAGCTGAACATGATAGATATCTATGCTCAGCTTGAGGGGGAGTGTTGTGCTTTGTATTTTATGTTATGTTTGTAAGGGTGTACTGGTCATTTTTATTTTATGTTGGAGTTGTGTTGCTATTTGTCCCACCTCTCTATATAAAGAGGTAAGGTTTCTGGAATAGAACAACTTTTTTTTTTCTCCAACTTATTTTTATTTGCCTTTGCCTCATATAAGGGTTAGAAATTTTGTGGAGAGGTCCTCCCGCCCAAAACATACATTAATAAAGAGTGTACAAAGTTTAGTTCCCTCGCACACAACCTTTTAACTTCCATTACGTAGACACTTAGTTATTTCAAGGGATTACATATCCCAAGGTTACCACCACCAAATTAAGGTCTCCAATGCCCTTAATCCACCATTAAGCAACCCAATTAAGTTTTTAATTAATCCATTAAGTACATTAAAAATCCGATCGCTTACAGGCTGTCTTCAAAGAATTTGATAGTTTGTTTCTACACTATCTACTATAAAAATTCCCTCGTCTCACCATCTATTTGTAAAAATTCCTTATTGTGCAGATCCTTGTTTCTGTTGCAAACGTGCAGCGTATTTTAGTTGGGGCCTTCATTAGCTTGATTTTAAGAATGTCTTTCTTTATGGCGATCTTGACAAGGTGTACATGCGGCAACCTCTCGATTTTGAGGTTGAGGGATAGTTCAACAAGTTTCCAGGTACCCTTAGACTGAAGAGCAACCATCTCCTCCTCCATGGCCAAGGTCCAAGAAGGATCCTAAGAAGCCTCAATATGGTTCTTGGGAATATTTTTGCCGTTAATTGCAAGAGATAAAAGCTTCTCTGCTGTAGGTAAATGATCAAGTGATATGTAATTGGAAGCAAAATATTTAGCACAAGATCGTTGTGGCTTCTTTTGAGCAATAGGAAGATCCACATTAGGTGGCGTAGGGTTTAGACCTCCATTTGAAATGATTCAACTCATTATAGAAAACCCTAGGCTCTCTTATATAGAAAGAGACCAAAGGGTGAAAGTATAGTACTACCCCTCTGGAGCTAGACACCCATAAGCCCATACAAGAAAAGCATAAAACATATAAAAACATTATTTGCTAACACTCCCCTTCAAGCTGGAGCATGAATATCTATCATGCTTAGCTTAAAACAACACGCCTCAAAGGTAGATCTCGCCAGGGGCTTTATGAATATCTGCAGGCTGCTCCTCAGAAGTGACCCTCGTGGTATGTAATGTCCCACGTTGAATGAGATCTCGAGTGTAATGACAGTTAATCTCTACATGCTTTGTCTTCTCGTGAAACATAGGGTTATTGGCAATGTAGGTCGCTGCTTTGTTGTTACACCGCATTTCCATAGAGCTATCCGGAGAAACATGAAGATCTGACAAAATTGACTTGATGAAAACCATCTCAGTGGCTGTCTGGGCCATGGCCCTGTACTCTTACTCCGCACTAGATCTAGATACAACCACTTGCTTCTTGCTCCTCCAGGTAACCAAGTTGCCTGCAACAAGGGTGCAAAAACCTGTAGTGGATTTTCTATCCCCAACACAGCCAGCATAATTAGTGTCAAAGTATGCTACAATCCCCATGGGTGTTCCCTTATAGAATAATAATCCTCGTCCTGGTGTTTTCTTCACATATCTGGGCACTTGCATTGCAGCTTCTCAGTGCTGCCTAATTGGCTTATCCATAAATTGGCTAAGGCTGCCAACTGACAATGACAAGTCTGGACGAGTGATGGTGAGGTAAAGCTTACCCATCAGTTGCCTGTATGCCCTACTGTCAACCACCTTAGATCTCTCATCGTATAAACGGACCTTGGGATCCATGGGAATATTTGTAGCCTTAGCTGCTAACATGCTAGTCTCCTGAAGAAGATCAAGAGCATACTTCCTCTGCGAGAGCACTACTCCATCCCTGCCACGTGCAACCTCAATGCCTAAGAAATACCTCAACTGTCCCAGATCCTTCATGACAAACTTCTTTGATAGGTTCCTCTTAACTTCGTCTATCCCATCCCTGTCATCTTTAGTGATGATAAGATCATCAACATATGCCAGGAGTGCCATAGTCCCCCTTTCAGTCTTCCTGGTAAATAAGGTATGATATGAAGTAGAGCGACTCAGACTAATTTGGTGGAGCATCTCTGATAGCTTTTGGAACCATGCCCTGGGACTCTACTTCAAATCATAGATTGCCTTCCTCAATCTGCACACACTCCCCCTGAGCCTCGAAACTTGGGGGCTGCTGCATGTAAACGTCCTCTTGAAGATTGCCATAGGGAAAGGCGTTCTTCACATCCAGCTGGTATAACGGCCAATCTCTGTGAGTGGCAACGGAAATAAGTATCCGGACAGTGGCAAGCCACGCAACGGGGGAGAAAGTATCAAAGAAGTCCACCCCATATATCTGAGTGAACCCCTTCGCTACTAGCCTGACGTTATACCTTGAAATAGACCCATCAGGGTTGTATTTCAAGGCAAAGACCCATCGGGAGCCAACTAGTTGTGCGCCAGTAGGAATTGAGATGAGATCCCAAGTCTGTCTACTCTGAAGTGCTGCCATCTCATCCTCCATGGCTTGACGTCACTTTGGATCAAGCATGACCTGCTGGTAGGTAGATGGAATGTGTGACGCTGTAAGGGCCTGACAGAAGCTGCTAAACTGAGCAAGACCATCAGTAGCCAAGCTACCTGTGACCCGGTATTTGGATTCATAGGTGCGTGGTGCCTGCCTAATGGCAATAGGGAGATCTGAATCATTTGATACCTCTAACTGAGTCGCTGCAGAAGGAGCCTTGCCATTATGGTGATCTGTACTGTTTGGGGTGTCAGGTCTAACCAAACTGTCACTGGCATCAGGTACTCTCTCAACTACTTGTGAACCATTAGCTGCTGGTGAGAGAGCAGGCCTCTAAAAAGTAGTATGATGCCTGTGATAGGTATGTAATGATCTGTGTAATTTTTCAAAATCATCCCGGGAGAAAGAACTCATCTGTCTATCAGTTGGAGATCTGGACTGAGAAGTAGACACTTAAGTCTCTGTAGACGGAACAGGTAGGGAAAGAAAGACCATCATTACAAGAGCTCCTTTGTCCAGGGACTGAGAAATATGGTGTATTCTCACGGAAAGCCACATTAGAACTAACATAATGTCTGTTCTGCAAAGGATCAGAGCAACGGTTCCCCTTCTGTCCTAGAGTTTCCCAAAAATATGCACTTGATAGTGCGAGGAGCCAGCTTGTCACGACGAAGTGATGGCACATGGACGAATGTAACACATCCAAAGGTCCTGGGAGGCATATGAAATAACTCATCGTCTGGATGCAGAAGAAAAATCGGTATCTGCTTGTGAAGAACTGAGCTAGGCATCCTATTGATGAGATAAGTCGCTGTCATAACCGCATCCCCCCAGATCTCTTTGGTACATTATGATGAATCAGTAGTGTACGGGCAACATTTAACAAATGCCTATACTTCTCTGCAACCCCATTCTGTTGTGAAGTGTAAGGATAGGTGGTTTGGTGGACAATCCCACGGGTCCTATAGACCTCCTTAAGTTTGGCAGTGTAGAACTTAAGGGCATTATCGGTCCGCACTATCTTCACTGCGGTTGAATATTGTGTGCTGATCTCTAGAAGAAGGGTCTCTATGCATCCTCCAACCTCTGCCTTGCTTTTCAATAAGAACACCCATGTGGCTCTAGAGAAATCATCTACGACAACCAGATAGTACAGGTGTTCCATCCGGTTTGGGACTTTGCTCGGTCCCCATACATCCATATTGAGCAACTGAAATAATGTGAAAGATCAAGGAGATGTGCTAGCTGGAAAAGAGGATCGATGGTGCTTACCCAATTGGTAAGCATCGCATTGTATGGTAGCAGCTGGGGAAATATGTGGTATCACCCTCCTGAAGTGATCTAGAGACAAGTGGCCAAGATGAATATGCCATTGTAGAAAACTCCCACTACTATATCGAGTAACCCCTGCAAATGGATTCTATCCTAGATGGTAAACACCATTATCCTCCGTACCTTTAACAACAATCCTCCCAGTGAGCTTGTTTTGAACAACACATCCGACATCATCGAAGATTACTCTACAGTTGAGATCGTTCGTGATTCTGCTCACTGGCAATGGACGTAGTGGGAAAAAAAGACGCGCAACGCACCGGATAGTTGCAAATTGGGGGTTACAGATACCTCCCCCTTACCCCTAACTGGGGTGTATCTACCATCAGTAGCCTGTACAGTCCTTCCTGGGGGAACAGACTGTACCGAACGAAAATAGGTCTGGTCATTGCACATATAAAGTGGCGCACCAGAGTCGATCAGCTACACTGCTCCATGGTGGCTCCTGTAATGCTCCTTATGCACAAGACTCACAAATTCTGCCATAGGTGTCAAGTGGATACATTTAAGGAAAATGGGGAATATACACCCCAAGGATTATATAATACGGGAAATACACACCCTAAACAACCATCAATACAGGGAATATACACCCCAAAAACAATCCGTAACACTTAAGAACATCATACCACTGTTTGTGACCTGAAATTGAATTTTCAAATCATAGATGGACTTTAGAATGGCCCAAATTTGCACCAAACCATGTCCAGGCTGTCGTTGGAGGATGAAACCAGCAATTAGCGGTGCTGTTAGGGTCGAGCAGCCCACTGGCGATGCTGGGCGACGTTGCTAGGGTCGAGTAGCCGACCGGCGGTGCTGGGCGATGCTGCTGGGCTCACTGGCGGCGCTGCTGGGGTCGAGCAACCCACCGACGGTGTTTGGCGAAGCTGCTGGGGTCGGGCAGCCCATCGGCGACGTCGGCGAGGCCCCTCCCTCGTGCTGTTGTAGAGGGGGATGGTGCTCCTGCTGTTGGTGCTACTGCTGCTGGCTGAGAGAGAACCAGCCGTGGTGAGGAAGAGAAGGATTTGGTGGATGGGTTGGAAGCCTACTTGGGTGGGGTACTTAGGGCACCGGTTTAGGATCGCTGCTCTGATATGAAATTGGATGAAATGAGTCAATTCATTATAGTAAACCTTAGGCTATCTTATATAGAGAGAGAGACTAAAAGGTGAAAGTACACTACTACCCCTCTGGAGCTAGACACCCATAAGCCCATGTAAGAAAAGTATAAAACATATTAAAACACTATATGCTAACACTCTGCTGTAGGTAAACGATCAAGTGACATAATGGGAAGCAAAATATTTAGCATAAGATCGTTGTGGCTTCTTTTGAGCAATAGGAAGATCCACATCAGGTACATTAGGTGGCATAGGGTTTGGACCTCCATTTGAATCAACAGTAGTAGCAGAGGACTGAGCTAGAATAATAAAGTGGTTCCTCTACATGTATAGTGGTAGGTGATCTGCGCTGAAAGTGCTGAGGAAAGGTATCTATAGTGGGTACCTCAGGATTTCTAGGATAGGTAATAGGAGGGACATCATGAGGTGAAGGTGGCTCAGAGGGACCTGGAAGTGCAGCAGTAGGCATAGGCATTGGAACATCCTGAGAGACATTGGGAGACTTTCCTGTAGCAGAATAATAGGGCATCTCAAAGAAAGTCACATCCTTACTAACATGAAAACGATGTGATAGAGGATCAAAACATCTATATCTCTTCTGGGTTCTAGAATAACCCACAAAAATATATTTAACAGATCTAGGAGCAAGCTTGTCTATTTTAAATAAATGAACAAAACAAATACATCTAAACATTTTTGGAGGAAGAGAAAAAAGATCATGACCAGGAAACGAGTAAGTGACCTTCCCATCAATAACAAAAGATACCCGATTAATAAAAAAAGCTGCATTAAGGACATTTGCCCAGAAAGTGGTAGGAACATGCATTTGAAACATAATTATATAGGAAACATCAAGGTGGTGTCTCAGCTTGCGTTTAGCTATCCCATTTTGTTGGGATGTATGAACACAAGATGCTTGATGCATAATATTAAGAAACTGAGAAAACTGAGCAAGTAGAATTCACAAACTCAAGCTCATTGTTGGTTCGAACCATGCGAATAGTAGTGGAAAATTAAGTCTTTATTTTATTTACAACATTTTTCATCGGTACAGCAGTTTCAGATTTTTCCTTCATAAAAATCCAATAGACACAAGTATAATCTGTGAGCGCGTGCGGAACCTAATGTAACAAGTATACACTAGAAGGGGGTGAATAGTGTAATATCTATTTCTACGAGAATTTAAAAAATTATTCACCACATATCACAATTTAAATAAGCACAAACTAGAAACATAACACCTGATTTAGACTGGAAACCCTTCTAGGTAAAAATCACTACCTAAACCTTCCTGCTTAGGATTTTCTCGACTAGTCGACGCTAGTTAAATCCACTAACGTATTGCTTGAATGAGGGTGGTCCAACCTCTCATAAACCATCTTCTCTTACACATTAACCAAGAGAAGAACAACGGAACTTCCAAGATAACTTGGATTCCCTGATCAAGAATAACGGAATATAAAGTAAATAACAATAATTCCTATGGAACCTTAGTAAGATTAGAACAAGCCAGGCTTTCTTACATCGTAGAGGATCGTGCTTTGGATCGCAATAGTTGTAGGTGTAGAGGCGCGAAAGCACTAGAGAGAATATGCGTGTTTTGCTGTTTGAAAGCTCTTGAGGTATGTTTTTAAAGAGGGGAGTCGAAGGTCCAATCTATAGGTGTTTTTTGGCTTGTTATGAAAATATTGAAAATATGATTTTGATTGATCAAAACATGGGTTTCGTCGATAAAAATACTTTTGGTTGATTGACTAAAAGTATTGATCGATTCAATGTTAATCGATTAAAATAGGATTTTGATTGACTTTATAAATTCAATGAGAATATGATTGTTGGAATATTTTGGTCGATTAAATAAAAGGGGTTGATCGAGCAAAAATCAATATGATCGTTGGAGGTTTTTGATCGATTAAATAAAAGAATTGGTTGATTAAGGTTTGGTCGATCAAAAACTGGTATTGGTCGATCAATAGTAGTAATGACTTTGGTTAAAAACGTGATCGATTTTTGCGAATTTTGAAAACTTTGCGTTCCTTACATGGTTCTAGACTTAATAAAGGTAAAAACAATCTTCAAGTCTTCTTCTTGAATGATATCACATGAAGCATTTGAATACTCTTGATGAGGACACATCATAACTTGTTTTAACTTGTAATGGTTAGTCCACAATAAAAACATAATTTTGTTATATCAAAATAAGGGTATTAACATAATCATCTACGAGAATAAGAAAATGCCGAAAACCCCTAGGACTCCTGACTCGACATGTCGGTATAAATAAGAGAGAAAATATACTCAGCTCTTTTATTACTACTAGGAAAGGAAACTCTATTATGCTTGCCAAGTTGACACGCATCACAAGTAAAGGAATCTGGAAATTGCATCTCAGGAAACCGACGACGAAGAATGGAAATGCTAGGATGTCCTAATCTTAAATGCCACTGTAAAGCAGAAGTGGTTGAAGCAGCAACTATGGAATGATTTTCTGGTGGGAGGTCAAGATATTAGAGGTTATCCTGCTCAAGTCCACCAATCTGCTTCATCGCCAGGAGGTCTTGCAAGAAGAAAAAGTTGTCATGAAATATTGCTCTACAATTTAATGGCTTAGTTATTTGATAGATATTAAATTTAAAGCAAATTTAGGCACATGTATAACATCAAAAAGAGGTAAAGAAGTGGACAAAGAAATGTCACCTAAGCTTGTCACAGGGGACAAGGCACAATCAACTACTTTGACATGCACTGGAGTAGTCAATGATCTAGGAGATGAAAAAAGGGTAACGTCTCTTGTGATGTGGGAGGATGCACTTGATTCTGTAAGCCAAGATGGCTTACGAATACCTCTGGCGTTAGCAGTAGTATCTCTCTTCTGAGTCACAGAAGCACTCGTAGTGGAAGTAGCCTGGATAGACACAAGTCTGTCATATTCTTCCTTGGAAATAGTGATCCGATGACTGACATGTTCTTCCTCCTGATAGTGATGACTTTTATCGCCACCATAACTAACCTAATTGGCTTGATGGTCCTGAGGCCTGAGGAAACCCGTGCTTTATCTAGCACTTGTCAACTGTGTGATTTGTCTTGTGACAATGGTTGCTGAACAAACTACATCCTCTACTGTGGCCTCCTACTCTCAGTTTGGGTACTCTCCCGTTACCTCCTGAGATTCCTTTAGCATGGTTAGCCATTGCCATGGCAGAGGAACCAGACACTGGGACAAGGTCAGACATCTCTGAAATTGCAGTAGAGGGGGTGAATAGTGCGATAGATAAAATATTTGCAAATAAAAATTCAATTACACAAAATTCACCACAAGAGATAAGTATTTTTAGGTGGAAACCAAACCCGGGTAAAAACCACAACCTAAGCCTCTGGACTGAGTCGATCAAATCTATTAATCGAATTGCTTATAGGATGGTAGTTTAACCTCAATACAACTACGCTACTTTAGCCCGAGGGTAGCGTACCTCAAACCATCTTCTTCACGAGTATTTTGTCTCGCGAAGGAGATGACAATTTGCCACGCGAATGCCTAATCAAAGAACAAAAGAACAATAACTTATAGAGCTCGAAATATAATGTTTAACCTAAGCTTCCGTAGGCAAGGATTACTTCCCTCATGGTTGAAGTGGGTAGGCGTGAGTGCACAGTGTATTTGAAGCTCTCGGATGTATAGTGTGAGGCTTTGAGAGCTTGGACACAATCCTCTTTTGATCTTCATAAATTAACCTTTCTAGTGGAAAGAATTATCTTAAAGGTGTAACTCCACAAAAGAGAGGTTCCCATCTATTTATAGATATCTTAGGAAGGTTCAAGAAGACTTGGGAGGCTCCTTGTAGTTGGGATAGATTTTAACACAAATCAGGCTGAAATCATGGTCATAATAACTCTGATAATAGAATCAAACGTCTGATGTTTGAGGTAGACGACAGGTTAGATGATTGGTCAATGTTTTAGTTGCCTGATGCAAGGGTCTGAGTTCTTGATTTCATTGGACGAAAATAGGGTTCTACGTTTGGGATGTCATCTTAAGACGTTTAGATGTCATTTTAAGATAGAAACTGGGTTAAAAATTGGATGTCTAATTTTGTGCGGATCTGTTCCTGTTTTGGACCAGATCTAAATAGGGTTTTAGTATAAAGATATCAAACGTCTTGTTGCATGTCTGGAAAGGCTATTAGACGTTTGGAGATAAAGGTGTTGTGCGGGAATTAATTCCTGAGAACCTAACAATTGCATTTGGGATGACAAGGTCCAACATCTCTTTATCAGATGTCTGGGAGGCTCTACGGACGTTTGAAAATAATATAAAATTATTTCGACATTGGGTCTTGAAGATATTGGTCTAACAATCCAACGGTCCTATTATTGGACATCTGTAAAGGCTATTAGACATCTTATAGGACGTTTGGATTTAAGTTAGGACATCTAAATTGAAAAGCATATATTATAATTTTTTAGCTTAGGTATTTGAACATCTGGTCATAATATCAGATGACTTAAAAGTCAGGATCATACGTTTGATGTTCATGTTGGACATCTGATTAGGCTGTCTGATTCCTATTTTGGTTTTCTATTTTAACTTCTGATTTTACCTAAGTGTCCTAAGATAGTGTAAGTGTTTCTAAGACTAAGAGTGATGTATTTTGGGCTCTTTAACACAAATTTAGAAAAAAATAGAGCAAAAATAAACAAATACATGACAGAAAAATTCTATCCTATTCTTGTTCAAACTTTGAGCCAATGCAAAGCTCCATCTCCTCTAAGTTCCATGCTTCTCGACGCTTTCGTCCATCTCCATTAAGCTCCATTCCATTAGGCTTGAGCTTGAAGTCCTACACACTTGTTTCCATTTACATTTCATCTTGATATCTTGAACTCAAATGCAAATGTCAAATAACAAGTATTTTGTTTTCATCAAAATCATTGATTGCAGTGCCCTTACATCAACAATCTTAAGTTTGGACAAGCGAGCATATATCTCATATATCTGTGTAGGTGTACGGATCTCCTTTAGAGTTATAAACTGATCCTTAATAGACTTGAACTCAGGATCAAGACCCTCAAGCAACTGAATTGAACGAAAGGCCTTGCGTTGCTTTGCAATAGTAGTGACATTTGTGGAGATCAATTGATAGTTGTCTTGCTCATCCTAGAGGTTCTTTATCGAGCCATAATATTCAGCAAGGGACAGTTCTCATTTGAAAAGAGTGTAACTCCTCAGTCACCCTATAGAGGTGGTTGATGTTGCTCTTATAAGAAATGTATCTCATAAAGAAACTCGCATATCTTCTTCGCAGATGCATATGGCATAAACTGCTTGGCGATAGGCTCTTTCATACTGTTCAACATGCAAGTCGCCACCAATCATTGTCTGCCTCCCAGTCAACAGTCGTGACAGCAAATTTGTTTTGTGTTAGAATATATTTCTTCGAGTGTAATCCCATAAATCAGGGGAATGATGTAGACTATAGGAGGAAGTTGGTATTATTCAGCTTTATAGAGGTTTCTTGCATAAAAGCACTCAGGGTAGAGATTTTCCCCACCGAGTCACTAGAAGCCTCCTTGTCTTCCATATTGCCCGATATGTAGGAAGTGACAACACAAATATGTTGCACAACTTCAGATCATAATCTTGCTATGAAACTCATCACAAATCTGCAACCAACTCAATCTAGATCATAGGAGCGCAACTGCAATGAGAAGAGGAGAGTCTGAGGGCCAAGATGGCGCCACACAGGGGCTTCTGACATCTCTGAGATAGACCTGCAGTAGGAGCGGTGTCTGAGGGTCAGGGCTGCGCCTGGGAGGGCGACGTAGAGGCTCCTTTGGCCTTGAGGCGGTTCTGTAGCGAGAGGATGTTGGTGGAGACCTCTAGAGGGCCAAAGCTGCGCTCAAGAGGCGGTGCAGGAGCATCTTTCTCTCTCGCTGGGCTGGGGCGGTGCCTTCGTAGGCGACACAGGGGTCGCTTGAGCCTTATCGAAGGTGCTGCAGCAGGAGCATTGTCTGAGGGTCAGGGCGACGTCTGGGAGGGCAACGTAGAGGCTCCTTCGGCCTTGAGGCGGCACTGCGGCAAGAGAGGACGTCGGTGGAGACCTCTAGAGGGCCAAAGTTGCACTCAAGAGGTAGCGCAGGAGCATTTTTCTCTCTCGCTGGGCTAAGGCAGCGCCTGAGGAGGCGGTGCAGGGATCGCTTGAGCCCTAGCAGTGGCGCTCCAGTACTCGAGGCCGATCACCAGTCGCTAAAGGTGGTATGACAAGAAGATAGGGCGTTGATGGAGGTCCATGGAAGGAAGGGGAGGCTGCTGGAGGCGGCTTGATGGTGGTGGCGTGCCATCCACGGATGGCTGTGCTGAGAAGAGGAATTTAGGGTTTCATTGGGGGTTTAGGAAGCCTTAGGGTTGGTGGGATACTAGAACACTGGTATAGGATCGCTACTTTAATACCATGCTAGGTTGAAATGCCAGTCAGTTTATTAGAGACCCTAGGTGCCTTTATATAGAAAGGCACAAAGTGATAACAGTACATGTTTGTCCTCACTCTAAAAAACATAAAAAAACAAAGAATAAATAACTCAACAATAACCAAGAAGATTGTCACGACCCGGTCCCAAATCCCTATAGGATCTGAGATCGGCTCGCTTCGGTTTATCCCAAGACCCAGTCGTCCAACAAGAAATAACCAAGTAACATTCATTAAACCACAATCACAAAAGTATAGTAGCTTAAGCGGAAGGAAATTTACAAGGGGAAAGGAACAGTAATATTATGTCATAATACAGCCATTGCAACAAAACGAGTACATGTAGTAGAAGACAAAGTTATAGAAACTCACTATCAAACAGTAGAACTAAAGCTAGGCTCGACTAGGCCCAGCGTCCTCAGCAGCCGGTGGCTTGGGCTGCTCAAATCCCTGACCTGTACATAATTTATTTAATTGGAATCAGCTAACGCTGAGTAGAGTGGTGGCTAAGAAGTAACATGCATTTAACAAGTAGTTAACATAAAATTTTTCATTTTCCAATTATATTATACATGTGGGTGCGTAGAGATCTCTAATTAGGATTTGTTAATTAATGTTCTTGTTCCTTATAGGAATGAGTTTGCTTGCAGCTTTCCGTGATATAGGATGCCCACGTGACACTCTCCTGGCCGGGGGAGTCCCACCGTGGTAGTCCTATACTCGGTCTACTACCCCGAGGTCGTTGTCGTGACGTAGCGGTGGCTACGGCACACGTGAAAAGCACATGGGTAGCTACCCTGCACTGGCACGTGGTCTGTCATTTCTGTTAGCGAGTACGCCTCAACGTACAGTGGGCCTTGCCCTCCCAGAACAGAACAGGGGTCTTGCCCCTCAGGGGTCTCGCCCCTTCTCAGTCTGCGTACCCTCATCCAACTACCCCGGTTTGCCTAATGGGCTGACGAGAGTTGGTGTAGGGTGGTCATACCTAGCCCTGGGCTCCCTGGGACAGATAGCTCCCCCTACACTAAGTAGCTAACGTCGGTACCACGTACACGAGGTCCAGTAAGAGTCGTCGTAGAGTAGTTAAAGCCACCCCGGGTCCCAACCCAAGGGTGGCAAGCTCCCCTCTACACTACAAGGGATAGTTACTCTCTTCGGTACCACGTACACGAAGGTCAGCCTACCTCCCTTAACAGCTGCTTGTAGGCAGCAAATTCCCAGAACCATCCGGTTCTCCGTAGTACGATGTTCTTATTTACATTCCCCGTGGGGTTCGTACATGAGTTTCTTTCACATCCGGGTTGGAATGTTCGGAACAGTTCAATTTCCATTTTATTACAGTAGGGGTCCGGTTTAGATACAAACAGGCAGCTTTTGATTACTCAATCATTCACATGCAGTTTCTTCTAACCCTAGTGTTCATGCCAAGACCTACGGTTCAAGAATTTATTTTCGAATATACGTTTATTCCTTCTTAGGGTTCATTTCAAGTCCTAGGATCACTTACTTGCATGTATTAAATTAGATATTTAAGGTTGTAACCACTCTACCTGGGTAACCGGGAGGAATGGGGGCTCGTATAGTGGCTCCTGACGTCTCCACATGTCCCGTACGCCTGACGGACTGGAGACTTAAAACATCGATTGATGGATCAAAAGGTTCAGAAGGATATAAATAAGGTATCATTATACAAAGAAACTCGTACGAAAAATAGAGATGGTTCGTTTGCAGAAAAGCGATAATAATAGGGCCTTGCACGGCCCAAAACACGCTGTCAGATGGAAATTAGACGTCTGGGAAAGGTCCCAGACGTCTTAAAATAGTTCTCAGGGATACCTCTTTCGGTGTTCCGCTATCAGATGCCTGGAACTCAATGCTGACGTCCAATGACTCCGTCAGACGTCTGGGGGTGCTCCCGGACGTTTGAAACTGCCTCGGCTACGCTCTCACCTTCTGATACATACACGCACGCTGTCAGGATTTGTCAGAGAGAAAAAGTACAGAAAGTAGATCTCTATCAGACGTTTTGCTCTACCTTCGGACGTCCAGTAAGACGTCTGGGTGTCTCTCCTGCCGTCTGATTCCGCGGAAAAATGACTTCCGTGGAACCGCTCTGGCTCCCCTTGCCTGCAGGTGCTGTAGTAGAACGACGCTCCACCCTCCGTTCTCGTGCTTCCTCTCGGTCGGGCTCTCCGCTCTTCACTCGCTCTCGCCCTCGCTCTGCTCTTGGCTACGGGTGGGCAACGAAGAGGGGGAGAGGTTTATAAAAGGAGAGGAGGTGAGGGGGGCGGAAAGGCGAAGCATGGCGCGTAGTGGCGTTGCAGGAAGAGGTGCGGTGAGGCGCGGTGAGGGAAGAAGTATGGCGTACGTATGTTCTGCGTTGAAAAGCATTTTCAGATGTCTGGTGAACATCCTAGACGTTTGGACAGACGTTTGGTGAATATCCCAGATGTCTTAAATGACCAAAGGGGGGTGGTGGGTCGTTTCAAAGATATTGATGCGACACTTTGTCAACAAGGATTTAGGACCACTTAAATATTTTTCTGGCATTGAGATTGCTCGGAATATTGATAGGATTTTGCTATCATAGAGGAAATACATCCTGAACTTGCTCCAAGAGGCTGGCATGTTTGGAGCTAAGCCAAGATTCCTATGATCCTAGCATACAATAAACACATTATAAAAATTAAATGTAAATTCTTAAAAAGGAAGAAATTGAATGTAAAATTTAAAGTCTTAAAATAGTTGAAGGTAGTCAAGTGGTTTGGTTGTCAAACTGAAATTTTGTTGAAATATTAAATGTCATTTATCATTTAACAGCAACAACAATCAAGTCTTTTCCCACGTTAAGTGAGGTTGGCTATATGGATTCTTTGCCTTTACACAGATCGATTTTGGGCCATTTTGGAACTTAAATTAAAGTAATTGAGGTCATACTTAATAATTTCCTTCCAACATTTCTTTGGTCTTCCTCACCTCCTCTTAGCAAGTTCAGTCTCCAACTTCTCGCATCTCTTCACTGGAAATCTAGTGACCTTCTGTGCAAATGTCCAAATCATCTTAGACGTCTCTATCATTTTATCCTCTATTGTTGTCACTTTAATTTTTTCTCGAATAATCTTATTTGAAATATGATCTTTTCTTGTATGACCACACATCTATCTTAACATCTTCATTTCTGCCACTGACATCTTCTGTACATGCTTATAGTTGATAGCGCAACATTCAGAATCATATAATGTAGTTGGTGTTACCGCAGTTCAATAGTAAATAACATTTATCATTATATAGGAATAATTTTTTTGTTAAATTTTGTGACATACTCTGATTCAAATTGTCCGTTGAAACGTCAAAGCAGTGTCTAGGTTGGAACAAAGATGAATTCCGATGTATCTCAGCTAAGAGAAAAAAAAATCAACCAGGTCTGGTTCGATTTTCCATCATCGGTTCTCGTAACTGTTAAACATTCTATATATTTTGGTGATCTCTCTTACGATATTCATTTTTTTTTTCCTGTGTACAGTAGAAACTCAATTTTGCATTTAAGCTTCATTTAAACATTAATTCATCCTTAAACAAACAATGGAATATTTGCTAATAAAATGTATTTACAAGGACTCTATGGTACCATACCTTTTTAAAATGTGTTTACAAGGACTCTATGTTAC
Organism: Thalassia testudinum; assembly: GCA_037157565.1. NCBI lineage: Eukaryota > Viridiplantae > Streptophyta > Magnoliopsida > Alismatales > Hydrocharitaceae > Thalassia > Thalassia testudinum. The sequence continues at coordinate 12,980,847 of JAZHRO010000067.1, read as the reverse complement.
CATCCTTTTTTGAAAAAGTATGGTAACATAGAGTCCTTGTAAACACATTTTATTAGCAAATATTCCACTGTTTGTTTAAGGATGAATTAATGTTATAAAATTGGAATAAAATGGACGTGGATATCAAAGCATCACAGAATAATACTTGGGTATACGTGGAAATCTCACTTATGAAGTGTGGAGAGAAAACTATAAGAGAAGTACCCTTATGGACGTGATATTTCGCTATTCTTCTCAAAGAGAGGCTAGGATTTTTTTTGGTGAATAAGTCTCTTTCATCTCACATGGTATCAGAGCAGCTGTCCTAGGTCGGTGCTGTAATATCCCATCAAATACCCACTGTAAAATATAATTGAATCACCAACTAGATGGTGATTCAATGAAGCAATCAAGGATGGATCGAGGAAGCACCAACAACAACATAGGAGAGATCTCTCCTAGCGTCGTTGCCACCCTCGATCTCCTGACTGCTGTTGGTAGTGCAGTCGGTGAGGCTGTTGTCGCCGCCCTAGCCTGCCGACTCCTCCCCTCGCTGATGGACTGATTTGATGCATATGCCAATCATCCGTTGGTCTCTTTCTGAGTAGCGTGATGAGTCTTCTCTTACACCTAATATGGGTGATAAGTCTTCTCTCGCCATGGATGATGAAGGCTTTTGCTTCAAGCACGATGAGTCCTCTCGTGCAAGATGTATGCTCTTAGACTGATTGGAGGCCCTATTTCAGTCCAACAGGGTTGCACATGTGTAACGCAAGGAGGATTAAGGATGATCGAGGCTAGAAGAGTTTGGGTTGTTGACTCCGATGCCTCCCTACATTTCATAGGAGGCATGAAGCGATTAGAGAATCCCGTCAGTCCACACGGGATCTGTGATGTTAGAGTGGCTAATGGAGCCACATCTCTGATAACAGCCGTTGGAAGTGTGTGCACTTCCCAGAAGATGGTGATCAGAGAGGTTTATTATGCACTAGAGTTTCCAATGAACCTCTTATCTGTCAGCCGTATTTGCAAGGACCATAGATGTTGGGTGGTCTTTGATGAGGATCATTGCTACTTTTAGTATCGACAAACTGAATAGATCATTGGTGGGGGTATAGAGCGAGGTGGTCTCTATTACCTGGACACACCTACTCTGCTTGCCGGAGCTGTGTCCATAGCTTTGATCCTTGGCTGTGGCACAGGAGACTTGGACACCTATCACTGAAGAAGATGCGACAGATGTATCCTGAGTTGCCAGATTCCCTGATGCTGTAGTGAGAGGACTGTCAGCTTGGGAAGCACCATAGGAGTACTTATGGAGAGTTGATGGGGTGAGTGCTGTTCCTTTCTCCTTAGTGCATTGCGATGTTTGGGGACCATCTAGAGGTCCTACTCTTGAAGGACATTGGTACTACACTTTTCTTGTCGATGATCACAGTCACCTGACTTGAGTCTTTTTGATGAAGACATGCTTGGAGATACCACATGTTATTCAACAGTTCCTGTATGAGGTTATGACTCATTATTCTAGCACAGTTTGAATTTTTCGCAGTGATAATGCCCTAGAATTTATGCAGTGAGATGTTCAGAGTCTCTTATCCTGCAAGGGCTTTATTCATCAAACTTCTTGTGCTTACACGTCTCAGCAAAATGGAGTGGCTGAATGCAAGCTTTAATATCTTCTGGATATTGCCAGGACCTTGATGATCCACATTTTTTTTAAGGTTTCTAAGCAATTTTGGGGGGATGTTGTACTTACTGCACCCATACTTGCTTAATAGAGTGCCTTCTTCAGTTCTTGGAGGACACATTCCCTTCCAAGTCATCCATTCAGACTGTGATAGGCCGTTTTCTCTTCCATTGAGAGTCTTTGGATGTACTTGTTTTGTCCAGGCATATGGTAATCAAGGTAAGTTTTCTCCTTGGACGTCTAAATGTATCTTCCTTGGACACTCTAGGGCACAGAAGGGTTACAGGTGCTATGGTCCAGTTCGTAGGAGGTATGTTGTTACTGCGGATGTCACATTCTTTGAGAAAGTCCCTTATTTCTCAGAAGAAGGAACTTCTATTCAGGCTGCCTTGGGGGAGACACAAGTTTATCACCAGTGATCATAGACTTCATTGATGTAGTGCCATGCCCTATTCTGACAGAGGAGAGCAGTTCTGATATAGAGGAGTAGCCAGTTTTGAGGAGATCTAGTAGAGCGTGCAATCTTCATCCTATCACACAGTATACTGGGGTTGTGCATCTACTACTGATGTTATCCCTAGAGATTTTACTTAGGCTTCTTAGGATTCCATGTGGCATGCAACTATGGATGATGAGATGCAGGTCTTGTAGTCACGGGGAACATGGGATCTTATTCTCTATCCTCCGGATGCTATAGTTGTTGATTGTAGATGGGTCTATACCATCAAGTATAGAGCTGATGGGACTGTGGACAGATACAAGGCCAAGTTGGTGGCTAAAGGCTTTACCTAGACTTATGGGATAGATTATCTCGAGACTTTTTCTCTTGTTACTCGTATCACCTCTATTAAAATCCTTCTATCTGTGGTTGTTGTCAGAGGATGGACCTTGTCTCAGCTTGATATAAAAAATGCCTTTTTATATGGTGGCTTATCTGAGAAAGTGTACATGTGACAACCTCCAGGTTACAGTAGTTAGAGGGAGCTTGTCTGTCAACTGAGGAAGGCCTCATATGACCTAAAGTAGAGTCCTTGTGCCTGGTTTGAGCAGCTTAGCTTTGAGGTTGAGAAGATTGGGTTTCAACGTTCTACTTCTAACCATTCTGTCTTCATCAGGAAGATTAGGTATGGTGATTCTCTTTGTGTGGGTATTCTGGCTCTTTAAGTCGATGATATGATTGTCATAGGTGATGATAAGGAAGGGATTGCTCAGACTAAGTCCTTCTTACAGTCTACCTTTGTTACCAAGGACTTGGGTGATCTTGGATATTTTCTGGGGATTGAAGTCGTTAAACAAGGATTGTCTTTCCTTGTCACAGAGACAGTATACTTTGCAGATTCTTGAGGAGGTTGGTTTGCTTGGGACCAAGCCTTCTGCTATCCCTGTTAAGCCTATGTCTACGGGTCCTCCTGATGCAGATGATCCACTGTTTGAGGACGTCACTTGATATCGTAACACAATGGGACGTCTTTTATATCTTATTGTCACAAGGCCTGATATTAGCTTCGTAGTGAGTAAAGCCAGCCAATATATGTAGGCATCACGATATAATCACTGGCATGAAGTCTATCTTACTCTTAAATACCTCAAAGGGTCACCCGGTAGAGGGTTATATTACAGAGATAGTGGTAGTCTAGATATTCTTGCCTACTCTGGTGCATATTATGCTGGGTCAGTTGATGATAGGCGTTCTACTTCAGGTTTTGCAGTTTATATTGGTGGGAATCTTGTCTCTTGGAGGAGCAAGAAGCAGAGCATGGTGGCTCGCTCCAGTGCAGAGATAGAGTATCGGGAAATGGCTCAAGCTGCTTGTAAGATTATGTGCATTGTTGGGTTCTTACATGATTTGGGCATTTAGGCCATATGCCAGTTCCACTTCTATGAGACAATAAGTCAGCCCCATATATTGCCTCCAACCCAGTTTTTCATGAAAGAACCAAGCATATTGAGGTAGATTGTCACTTTATTCGTGATGCAGTTCTTGCAGAGAAGATCAGCGTTCCATCTGTTTCCTCTGAGCTCTAGTTGGCAGATTTATTCACCAAAGCTCTGAAGTAGCGGTTTGGTTTTCTATGTGACAAGTTGAGCTTTGTTGATATCTACGACCCAACTTGAGGGGGAGTGTTGATACTAGGGACATGTCATTTTTATATTTTTTTGGCTGACTATATAATTTACCCAAACTTGTCTAATATAAAAGAGATGCTAGGGTTTCTTTGGTGAATAATGAAGTCTATTTTCATCTCACAGAACAAATAGGGGTACAAAGGGCCTTTTATAGGTCACCTTACACCACTCAAAGTTTTCACTATATGATGTGGGACTAAATATTGCGCACTACAATAATTATCTATCAGCACTTTCCCTCAAGTTGGAGCATGAAATGCACAACTTGTACAAAAAAAAGCCTCACTCTTACTAGTAGAACACAACACTCAAGAGACATTAACTGATGCTACTGGGTCACCAGCTTCCTTACATCCTCGTTCTTGCTTGTAAGCAGGTGTTGGCCAGAGTTTGGTAAATGAATTGCTAATACTGGCTCTGGTGGCTGTAGCTTCCCATTTAGAGATCTCTAAAGTTGGTCTTTTCATGGAGACCCAGAGTTGGGCCTCTTTACGTGGAAACTCAAAGAGGTGTCTGATAGCGTAATTTCGCGTAATAAAATTAACAATGTCGTGGCACACAAAATTCACGATCAAATTTAAAATCCAATCTCGCTAACAAATGGAAAACAATGCAAAGAGGAAATACGAGGGAGGCAAATTCATTATAATCATGCTATCTAAAGTGAGTGAATATGCTAACATGCTATTCAAAAAGTATACTTGGTAGGGTCTAATAGGGTTGTTTCGATGTCTAAATAGGTCCAAAATTCAGATTTGAAATTGAAATTGAGAAGGATTAAGTCCTAAATAAGGTGCCTAAATAGGTGTCCTATGGGGTGTCTGAAATGGTAGGGGATTAGGTGGCTAGGAGATGAGTTGATTAATGTGATTTCTAAGGCTTCGTTTGGATGTGGGGTAAATTTTACTCCATGTGGATAGGATAACTTGTGGGATAGGGTAGATTTATCCCTTACACAAATCTCCATGCAGTTTGATTTGACCGCTTGTGTTAGCAAGGTTCATTACATCCATCTTCATGAGACCGTTACTTGCACTATCCTTGTATACATCATAACTTATTAAAGGTATATGAAGGGTAAATGGATAACTAATCAGTATGGTTAGCTAGGCATTTTTATCAAATACCTAGTGGGTGTGTTTTGGGACCTACTGGGATCTAAACTAAAGGTAAACCTAGGTGTACAAGGGTAAGGGACAGATCTGAATTGGGTTTTAAGAGAGTGTTGAGGGTACAAAGGGATGGTCTAACGAGTGGGTTAGCTAGGCAGTTTGGCCGGCTAGGTAGATGGCTAAGTGGTGGTGGTGTTAAGGGGTTTTGAGGCCAGGAATTAAGTGGTGAAAGGGTGATCTAATTAGATGGTTGGCATGTAAGTATAGAAGGAAAAAAAAGCATTCACATAAACAAACCACATAAATCATCATCATGTGAAATAGTGGCATCAAACTTTATTCTAACATTCATAAAAAGCTATAACATAATTGAAATAAAAAAATGCATAATTGTAGATATCAAGTTTTAACAATATTCACTATCTAATAATGTATTAAAAAAAGGAGAGAGAGGGAAATAAGGGAAAATAATTTTTCTCCACGTCGAAAGAGCCGATGGAGGTTGACAACGAGGAGGTTGTGTTGTGGAAAGCTTCATTGGATGTCGTTGGCGTGGGAGGATGGTTGCCTTCTTGGATGAAGAGAGGGAGAGTGAGATGGTCCTTGGTGGAGAGAGAGGGGGGGGTCTCTTTGTGCAATTCCAAAAGTGGTGTGTGCTTTGGATGAGAGAGAGAGAGAGAGAGAGAGAGAGAGAGAGAGAGAGAGAGAGATGTGGGATGGATGGGGGGAGGTGGTGTTTTCATTGGGGCATCTTTGTGTGTGCGCACGTGAGTTTTTATGGGAGGGGGTGGGTATTGTATGATAGTTGTGTTTGTGCATGCGTGTGAGTTTATGAGAGGGAAAAGTGTTGTGCGTTAAGGTGGGTTGGGGGTGCATGGAGTTGGGCGTGTAATGATGGTGAGATCCACAATTTGTGGATATATTTATAAGGGTTATCAAAAAGGTTATTAAGGCAAGATATGGTAGGTCTTAAGATCACTAGAAGAGTAGGTTAATGAGGGAACAACCTAAGGGTAGATGGGGGTGAAGGATAAGGGTGAACTCAATTGAGATTAGGTGAACCTAATCGGGCATGGGTAAGGCCCAATTAAAATGATTGTCTAATTAAGTCCAATTGATTAATCAATGAGCCCAATTAAAATCCAAAGGATCAATCGGGGATGGAAATGGGAAATTGGATTAGAGATAGGCCAATTGGGATGGATCAGAGGGTGACTGCCTAGGATTATGAGAATTGGGTTTAGGATAGGGTAAGGTTTATGGATGAGGAATTGGGTTTTTCTCCTCTCTTCACTTTGCATTTCAATTCCTCCAATTTCTTTCTTTTCTGTAGGGATTTCCTTTAGTCTTCATTGTATCATTTTGGTTCTTACGGCATTCGCCTTTTAGATTCTAGGCCTCCGTTTATTACTTGTGGACCTATATTCACAAGATAAAGGCATTATATCAAAATTGGGTCCACAAAAAAATATTACTATATGCAAAACTTTATAAAAAGATGCAAATGCATGAAATGCCTAATATGAATGCAATATTTACAATGTTAGCTAGATTCCTACCCCAATTTAGGCATTTAAGGACCTATGGTTGCTATGCAATCGGCCTCTCCATTAGAGACCTCGGGAGTGGTCTCCTACACGGGAATTCTCTGTTCCTCGCATATAGGGACCGAAAGAAAAGAGGGAGTCTCTCATGTGGGGACCTCAAAGAAAAGAGTCTCGAATGGGGCACACAAAAGGTGGTCATACTTCGTATTTCTCCTGTTGAGTTATGTTTTTCAGTCTTGTATTGGCTCTTTTATTTTATTTTATTTTATTATGAAAGGGTATCCATGCAATTTCTTCTCTGGTGCCTCTATATATAAATGCATCAGGGCCTTTCTGATGAAGTGACAATCAACTTGAATATGTTTGGTTCTCTCATGGAAGAAGACTTATTTACAATGAACGTGGCAGCCTTGTTGTCACAATGCATAAGAATAGGGTCGGAGACTTGTACTTCAAAATCCTCTAGGATAGATTGAACCCAGAGTAGCTTACAAGTAGCCTGAGCCATGACCCTGTATTCATATTCGACACTTGACCTACAGATAATCGCCTGCTTCTTGCTTCTGCACGTAACCAGATTACCTCCAATAAATGTGCGGTATCCTATAGTGGATCTCTGGTTCTCATGTGCTCCAGCATAGTCTGCATCTGAATAGCTATGTACATCCAAGTGCCAATTGTTTTTAAAATAAAATCCTTTCCTAGGCGCACTTTTCAGGTACCTAAGAATCTAACAAACTCCATCCTAATGGATTTCCATTGGTGATTGCATGAAATGACTTAACCTCCAAACTGCAAAGGCAATGTCAGGTTGAGTAACTGTCAAATACAATAACTTACCAACCATTGCACGGTATCTAGTCACGCCATATAGTAGGGAACTATCATTTGCAAGAAGTAAAGATGCATCCATAGGCACATACACTGGCTTGCAGCCTAGCATACTAGTGTCTCTCAACATGTCAAGAACATACTTGCGCTGAGATAGCACAAGTCCTCCAGTATGCTGCATCTCAATGCCAAGGAAATAGTTGATAAGGTCTAGATCCTTGGTCACAAATTATGACTGTAGCAGCTCCTTTGTTTCTTCTATGCCTTGCCTGTCACTGCCAGTAAAGTCATACTCTTGAACTACCTTGCTGGACCTCTCAAACCAAGCACTAGGACTTTGTTTTCTTTGAAAAGGGAAAGGGCAGTTATCCAAATGATAACCACCTAGAAAGCACTAGAACTTTGTTTCAATCCATAAATAGATTTCCTTATCTTGCACACCTTCTGACACTCCCCTTGAGTAGAAAAATCAGGTGATTGCTGCATATACACTTCTCCAAGTCTTCATAGAGATTTGTTATATCTAACTGATGAACAATCCAGTTCCTGTTGACAACAAGAGAGAGTAATATCCTGACAGAATTGAGACAAGCCACTGTGGATAATGTCTCAAAGTAGTCAACTTCGAAGGTCTAATTGTAGCCTTTGGCCACCACGCGTGCCTTGTATCTTTCCACAGTGCCATCTGAACGACATTTGAGGGTGAAAACCCATCTACATCCCACAATAGTAGCACTTGGGGGTAGATCAACAAGATCCCACGTGTCACGGACTGCAAAGCTGCCATCTCTTCCATAGCCAAGGTCCAAGATGGATCTTGGAAGGCCTCATGATGGTCCCGTGGTACCTGTAAATTGTTAATAGCCAGAGAAAACCGTCGTCCAACTATAGGCAAATTGGCAAGTGACATAAACTGAGATACAAAGTATTTAGAACAAGACCGTGGGGTTTTCCTTGCAATAGGATGGTCCAAAGTTGTATCCGCAGTAGCAGTAGGTACTTGGTCTTCAAACAAGTCATCAACAATTTGTGGAGACTGGGTAGAAATGGTTGACAATGGTTCCTCCACCTGAGGAACATCCAGAGCCCTGCGCTAAAAGTGCTTAGGAAAAGTGTCTATATCAGGGATCTCAGGATGACACAGGAAAGGACTAAGATCAGGTTGACTGGCTCTTGATATAGGTGGCTCAGTAAGTTGTGGTGGCTCAGATATTATAGGAAGAGGAACATCACTAGGATGGGAAGAAATTGATTGCTCCCCTTGTTTCTGGTAGTAGAGAATCTCCTCAAAGAAAGTAACATCAACAAAAACATAAAACATCCGTGACACAAGATTATATCATCTGTATCCTTTCTGAGTTCTAGAATAACCCAGAAATATTCACTTCACGGAAAGAGGAGAAATCTTATCGACATTGTGTAACTGGACAAAACACACAGAAAAAAACAACTGGAGTGATAGAAAATATTTCTTTGCTAGGGAAGAGAAGGAAATTTGAAGTTTTACCCCCAAAACATGCGAAGAAACACGATTCACCAAGTATGTGGTCGTAAGAACAACATTAACCCAGAAAGATGAACATTCATTTGAAACATAATAGTACGAGCCATATCTAACACATGACGAAGCTTACGTTCAGGTACCCTTTTTGTTGGGAAGTGTGAACGTAAGAAGTTTGGTGGATAATACCCAAAGACTGGAAAAAGTTTGCAGCCTTGGCATTCACAAATTCTAAACCATTATCACTTTGGAAACTTTTATACTAGTGGAAAATAGAGTTTTTATTTCTTGAAGAAAATTTTTCACAAGTCCAAAAACTTTGGACTTGTCTTTCATCATAAATACCAAGACATCTTGGTATGATCATCCACAAGAACAATAACGTACTGAAAACCTCTAATACTCTTGACCCTACACGGGCCCCCAAACATCAACATGAATTAAATCAAGTACAGAATCAGTCCATTTATTTTGAGACGGAAAAGAAGATATATGGTGTTTACCCAACTGATATGCTTCACACCTAAAAAACTCAAGAAAAGACATCTCTGAAAATTGACGACAAAGGACAGGCAAACTAGGATTATCAAGGCAGAGATGCCATTGGAGAGCAATAGTGATAGAAACAACATCAGCATTGGGTGAAGGTGGAACATGGAGATAGTAGAGATCATTCTGCTCAAGTCCTCCAGCAATCTGCCTCATTGTCTGGAGGTCCTGCAAGAAGAAATTTTGGTTATGAAACACTGCCTTGCACCGTAAATCTTTCGTAATCTCACTAATTAACATCAAGTTAAGAGCAAATTTTGGAGCATGCATAACATTGAAAAGCGGTAAAGTAGAATAGATAGAGATGTTCCCAAGACCAGTAATTGGTAACAAACTCCCATCTGCTACCTTAACTTGGAAAGATGTAGCAAGATCTCATAGAGAAGAAAACAATGTGGTATCACCAGTTATGTAAGATGAGGCACCTGAATCCGCAAGCCAAGCCAAGGCTTGGGATCTAACCGACATTGTTGAAGTACCTGCAAATCTTTGAATTGAAGTAGAAGTAGATGCCTGAGAAGCCATGAAGCACTCATAGTCTGCTCTGGACATTGAAATCTGGCTATCATCCTCCTGCACGTGAGAAGTACGTCTACAAACACATGATGGGCATGTGGATCTATATCCTATAGATATCCATGCTTTACTCAGCATCGTTCCACACTATGTTCATTTTTGTGACAATATTCACAGGAGTTTCGACCTCGACCATGATCACATGCACCACCACTAGCTTGGCCACCTCTGCCCCTTCAATTTCCCCTACCACGACCAATAACAGCCATAGCAGAGGCATCCGAAGTAGGCATGTGATTAGAGGTGTCAAGTCTCAAGAGATGAGCCCAAATCTCTGCTGGTATGGGAATCTCATCTATAGTCATGAATTGATCTTTCACAGCCTTGTACTCAGAGCCAAGCCCAGATTGAAGCTGGATAGAGTGAATATATATAACAGCTTTGTCTGTAGAAATAGGCTTGTACACATGCTGCTCATCTCATAGGTTCTTCATGGTGCCATAGTATTCAGATAAGGCCATGGTGCCTTTCCGAAGAGTGTAAATGTCCTCCACATCATGGTAGAACCTGGTGATATTACTCCTATGGGAGTGAATCTCATGCAACACCTCCCACATCTTCTTCGTTGATGCATATGTCATGACCTACTTAGCAATGGTCTGAGTCATGCTGTTAAGGAGATGTGGCCACTCAATCATTGTGTGCCTCCCAATCTGCAAACTTCACAGCAGGCACATCATCGATCATGATGTACTTCTTCCAATGGGATCCGACAAATCGAGAAAAAGAGGTGGACCAGAGCAAAAAGTTAGATCCATCCAACTTGATAGATGTCTCCTGCATGTGAGGGGGAGCACTTGTGATAGATGTCTTCCCTACTAAGTCACTTATAGATTCCTTTTGGTCTGCCATGATGTTCGGAGTCAAGATCCATGAAAAACATTCATTTCATGGTCTAAAAATCAGATCATAAGGTCTGAACACTCTGATTTCAGACCTAAGATGTCTCCAAAATGCACCTATAGGTCACAAAAAAAACTATTGTCAGATCATGTACCTTGTAGGTACCAAAAGATGATATCTTTGCACATGCTAGGGCATAGAATAGGCCCTAGCGGTGCCTTCCAACATATAAAGACTCCTCTAGATAGGGCTATGGTGATAGATGTGAACTGGTAACTTTGGTTCTAGCAGTATTAATCAATCCTCACAATCCCAACTATGGAGATTAGGGACTCAAGGGTCCCCAAGGCTCTGATCTAGGCCAACAGAGTCTCTAGAGGGGAGTTTAGAGATCGTGTAGGCCCAAACGAAGGCGGTGCAGCCCCGGGAAAGGCCCTTACTCTGTCGGGCGATGGCCTAACAGTCGTTGTGGAGAGGTTCGACAACCTCTGTAATGGTGCTGCAGGCCTCCTACGGTGGCTAACGACGCTGGTGAGGGGTGGTGCTAGCCCTTGTCGGTGCTGCTGGCCCTGTTGGTGATCTGATACCATGTTAGGACTGAAATGCATTAGTTTATTCCAGAGAGACCCTGGTGCCTTTATATAGAGAGATACTAGAGAAGAAATTACAAGGATACCTTTTCACAATAAAATAAAATAAAAGTGTCAATATAAGACTCAAAAGCATAACTTAACATTTCCCATACTCGTATGGGAAAAGAAATAGCGTATAGAAGAAATAAAAAAGGAGCTTCTCCTCATTTTTTATCATCATTTTTTAAAACTTGTTTCCCCTCCTTTTTTTTTGCTTTTCTTTTTTCTCTTTTCTTTTTCTTCCTTTCCTTTTTTTTTCAACTCCCTTTTGACTCTTTTTTTTCTACTACTCTTATCCTTCCTTTTGTTTAAAACTAACAAGTAAACATAACATAAAAGGAAGGAAACTGAGGGCTACACATGCAAATGACCCAGAAAATATTCCTCTTCCTCAATACCTTAGGGTTTAAAGAACCCATCCTACTGCCACGTTCTTCACCAACGACAACCTGTGCTTCTCTTTAGTTGTTGCTCTTAGATCGGAGCAGGCTTCTCCTTTGGCTCCTTTGCTTCTACGGCTCTCGATCTTCTTTACCCCTTCCTTGCCACAGTCGACCTTTGCCACTGTGGCAGTGTTTCCAACTGTATCAGACACTCTTTGCAATGATAGGAATCATGGCGAGCTTGAGAGCTTCCTTGTTGAGATGTAGTGGTAGGATATAGAAGCTTGACTTAATGATCTCTTTTGTCGGAAGGTCATGGCTGCTTTTGAGGCAGTTGCTAGCGTCAACGATGATGTCGTGATTTGTGAAGACCTAAACCCCACCATGCATATCGAATGATGGAATGTCGGTTGCCGAATACAAAAATCAAATCAATTCAAAACATCGCAACCACCTAACACAAAATCATAAAATATAAACATTAGCCAAATAAATTAATCATATTGCATTGCGATACAGAAAATATATCATGAATGTCATCGACAATAATAAATCTAACAACGAAAAGAAACATGTATTAGAAGGCTGCCTACTACATTGCTAAGAAGAAAAAAAAAACAAGTGACTGGGTAACTAGAACAATAGGTGTCACAGACCATATGTGGGAATTGGATTGAGTCATGCATTTATTGCTTCGCGCATAGCTACTCCCGATTACTCAATGGTACCTAAGTACGAAGTCCAGAATAATTGTCAGCAAACGCTCAATAGAGTAGTGCAAGTAAAGAAATAAGCTAATAATATAAGTAATTATGCAAGAAAGAGGGGTACAAATTTGTTATTAACCTTATTTCTTATCGGTTAAACTTCCATTAGCACTCATTTGCCTCAATAGTGTATGGCCTTCGATATTGTGGTCACACATTTATTCTGTATCAATTCCTCGGAAGGCACGAGATCTTGCTGCGATTTCCTGAGAAGTAGGACACCAACGGGGTGAGTAGGACTAAATGAAGAATCTTATTTCCCAGAAAAACCCTACACCTCCTTATATAGATAGAGGTGTTGGGAAAATTACATAAGAGAACCATGCAAAAACATAAAATAAATAGTGTTGACAAGCTTAAAACATAGAAGATAACTAAAGTGCTCAACATTCCCCCTCAAACTGGAGCATAAAACATCTCAAGCTCAGCTTGTCATAGCAAGCTTTAAATGCAGATCTGGCAAGAGGCTTGGTAAGGCAACTGATGAGGTGAATAGAAGTCCCCTTTGAATTAGATTTCTAGTGTAGTGATAATCAATCTCTACTTGTTTTGTATGCTCATGAAACATATGATTATTTGCTATGTAGGTAGAAGCAGCAACCTGATTGGCCACGAGAGGTCTCCCATACTTAGACCAGCAAGAGGCCTCCACATGACAAATCCTACTAGAGAAAGTGCACGTGGGAAGTGGTTTGCCTGTCTGTCCTCTGCTATGACCACGCCCACGAGTAGAGGGTAAACCTCTAGTGCCTCGACCTCCACCAACAACCAATGCAGAGGTTTGTCCAATGATCTTAGGAGTAGGAGTAGCCACTTTGATCTGCTCAGTTGGATATAAGTCTCCTCAAGGGATGGAAATTCCAGTAGTGTCAAAATCTGAGAACCTGCCAAGTCATATTCTGGGCCTAACCTAGAGAGAGTGTAGGGCTGTTGTCTCCTTGCGATATCCCCGCTGAGTACCACACATGCACATCGGCCTGCACACATTGCACTTACCTAGAAGCTCTTTCAACGTGGCATAGTACTGTGTTAAGGGCTGTCCCTTTTGTTTGAGAGAAAACATCTTAGAGTAGATTTGATAGACTTTTCTAGAATTCTTCTTGTGGGAATGTGTCATGTAGTGTATCCTACATCTCCTTAGCAGTCCTGTAATACATGATGTCATCTCTAATCCGTGGTGAGACGACATTCATGATCCATACTCTCACCATAGCATTGTCCTTCCATGAGGCGTACTTCCTAGTTTTGCTCTGCGGCTCTAGCTCCAGTAAGAAGTGCTCCTTGTCATGACCCTTAACGATCATCAAGAACGTTTGAGACCAACGAGCGTAGTTGGTCTCATCCAACTTCGCAATGGAGATGAAAGACAGGTTTTTGTAGTTCACACACTCCTGACTAGTCTTTGATGTCACCTTAGAAGATGAAGATGAAGTCATGATGCTCTGAAGCTATGGGAAGATGCCAGAATCTTATCTGAAATTTGATTTTCAGATCTCCAGAATCACTGGATATCACAAAAGAGAGTTATCTAACATGAAATCCAACCTATCTCTTCCTTGGAAGTCATGTTAAGCACATATAGTAGCCCTCCAATAGTTGGTAGCAGCCTACTAAGGTCTGGAGGCACCCCTAGAGGCCCTTAAATGAGGGCTACTACCCTCCTCGCTGCGACGGGTTGGCAAGACCCACCGGCAGCTTTACTGTCCATCGGTGGAAGATTTGTTGCTATAGCAGATCACCATCGCCGCCCCCAATCTAGTGTCGCCAAGCCCACCGCTGCAGGTGTCCCTACGGTGCCGCCACAAGGCTGGGTGCCCTTGTAGCGTCGCCGCAAGGGCAGTAAGCCCCTTAAACGTCATCGTTTGCCATCGATGATGCCCCCTGTTGGCTGTGCCGCTGTCGGTGAGGAAGGTGGAGACAGTGAGCGACGCAAAGAGAGGGCTTGGATTTTTGTGGATGGGGTTGGTGACTTGTTTCGGAGGGATACCCGAACGTCGATCTAGGATTGTCGCTTTGTTACCAAGTGGGATGAAATGAAGAATCTTGTTCTTAAAGAAAATCGTACACCTCTTTATATAGAAAGAGGTGCTAGGAAAATTACATAAGAGAGCTAGGCAAAAACATAAAATAAAGGAATAGTTCCTGACAAGTATAAAACATAAAAGATAACTAGTTTACTCAACAATAATAAATTACTATTATATGTACATGTTAGTATATTATGTAACCTAAGGATTTTATTACTTTACCATTTGAAATTGTTAGGTTGCAAATGCCAATTGATTCTATTAGAAAACCCTAGGTGCCATTGTATAGAGAGGCGCTCAAAGGGTAGAGATACAAGTATGCCCCTTATTCAATATAATACTAAAAATAAAAGACATACAAAATAACTGAACATTCCCCATCAAGCTAGAGCATAGATATCACGCATGTTTAGCTTGGAATATAACAACTCATGACGTTTCTTGGAGAGTGCTTTGGTGAAGGAATCTGCAATCTGATCTTCGGTAGCAGCGTAAGGCGTGGTGATCTTGCTAGTGGTGACAGCATCTTTGATAAAATGACAATCAACCTCCATGTACTTGGTTCTCTCATGGAAGGGAAGATTATTAGGCAACTGTCTTGTTATCACAGTACATGGGAGTAGGACCAGAAACTGACACTGCCAAGTCACATAAGATAGATCTCATCCACAGGAGCTCACAAGTAGAATGGGCCATAACCCCATACTCTGATTCTACACTAGATCTGGAGACGACATTTTGCTTCTTGCTTCTCCCTGTGACAAGGTTGCCACCTATATAGGTATAGTAGCTAGTAGTAGATCTATCTTCATGTGTCCCTGCATAGTCTGCATCAAAATACCCCTGGACATAGAGATGGCCGTGCTCTCCTTTCCAGGAGCTTGCTTGAGGTATCTAAGTACCTGACATACACTATCTCAGTGAACCTTTCTATGAAACTGCATAATTGACCCAGTCTTCCTACATCAAAACAAATATTAGGTCTCATGGCAGCCAAATATAGCAGCTTTCCAACCACAACACGATATCTGGTGACATCTTCAAGCAAGGGACTCTCAAAGTTTGCAAGTGGCAATGAGGGGTCCATAGGAATGTTAGTAGGCTTGTAGCCCAGCATCCCTGTCTCTTGTAGCATGTCAAGAACATAGTTTCTCTGTGATAACACTAGACCACCATCAATATGTATACTTCAATCAGCGCTGTTGAGGCGGTCGCCTCAGGCGAGGAGGCAGGCGAGGCGACTGAGGTGCTCATCGCCTCGAGGAAGGCCCAGGTGAGCTGTTTCGAACAGGCGACGTGCCTCCTCGCCTCGCAGCCTCATCGCCTGAACCCTAGCGATCGCAACTTATTTTTTTTTGAAAAACGAAGGACTTGACGACCTTTCACCTTCTATATGAGTCTATTTACGTGCGTGTCATCTCCACGCCAACCATCACTGCCTCACACCATTATCGCCTCTGTTGGGGCTTCGTCGACCTCCATCGTCGCCTGAGCTTCACCGGTTGGCATCTGCGACAAGTGGTGGACCTAGATCGGCCAGGTATCTCCTCCACTCAACCTTCTCTGAGTCTCGACGGTGGTGCACTGCCGCTTGTCTGAGTTTGACGGTGGCGCACCTCCGCCCCTTTGACGGCGGTACCGTTGCAGCTGCTGTCTCAATGTCTCATGTTTGCTATTATGTGTGTGTGTGTTATATATATGCAGTGTGTTACTTATATGCTGTCTCAGTGTGTTATATATATTATGTGTGTGTGTGTTATATATGCATACTATTATATATATTGTTATACATTATATATATACATATATGTGTTGTATATATATATATATTATATATACAGTATGTTATATATACATATATATGTTGTATATATATTATATACGTTATATATATACATATATATGTTGTATATATATTATTATTATATACAGTATATATATATGTTGTATATATATTATTACTATATACAATATATACTGTTATATACTATTGTATATACTATTTATATAACTATATAAGTATATGTTATATACCGTTAAGTATATAATTAATATAAGTATGTATAATATAATATATAAGTATGATATATATATACTTATAAGTATATATAAGTATATACTGTTGTATAAACAGTAAAGTATATATATATATATATATATATAACATCAGTATTATATATAACTATGTATAAAATAACTATTAGACTATTAGTGTATAATATATATAAGCAATAAGTATGTATATAACATAAGTATGTTGTTATATTATATATGTATATAACTATGTATATGTATAAATCATATGTATAGTATATACTATTCTATTATATTTGTATGTAACTATGTATATAACTAGCAACTTTGCATGTGTTTGCATGTGTATATTATTATATTAACCGGCAACTTTGCATGTGCATTATAAGTTTGTAACTATGTATAAAACTAGCATGTGTTTTGAATTATGTAAATGGCTGAAACAAGGAGGAAGCATCCATGTTGGAGGTATGTCACATTAGAGGATCCAAAAATGACTAATGATATGAAATGTATTTTTTGTGGTAGGATAGTGAAAGGCGGGATTCATAGAGTTACTGGATATATTACTGGTGGTGATAAGAACACAGCAATATGTCCAAAAGCTCCACAACATGTGAGAGAGGAGTTAAGAGAATATTGATAATCTAAAAAGGAAGAAAAAGAAAAGTTAATGAAAGATTTTGTTTACGATGAGCTGCTTAATGATGATAAGGATCATGAAGATGAAATAGAAGTAAATGTCTTACGAGGACCCATGGATAGATTCACAATTAAAAGAATAGTAGAAAATCCTACACAGTCACATGCAAAGAAGGCTCGAATCATGATGGGGGCTGGTGGAAGTGGACTTCCTTTAATGAAGAACTTTCATGGACCAATAGATAAGTTTACGAAGGTTGATCCTGAGAAGGTGGTTCGAGAACGAAAAAGGAGATTGTTGACAAAACAAACTACAATTTCTGAGGTTTTCAAAAAGGAGGGAAGCGATGCATTTGTACGAATCATTGCAAAATGGATGTATCGTAACAATATTGCATTCAATGCTGTTAAAGATATTTGGTTTGAGATAATGATTGAGGCAATTGGTCGTTTTGGCCCTGGATTGAAGCCTCCTTACCATGAAGGGAGAGTTCCTTTATTGAAATATCATGTGAACGAGACTCAGGATTTCATCACCAAACATCATGATGCTTGGAAGAAATATGGATGCACATTGATGACAAATGGTTGGACATATAGGAAAAGCAGAACGCTTATAAATTTTCTCGTCAATTCTCCTATGGGAACTATTTTCTTAGAGTCCATTGATGCCTCAAGCTACGTAAAGACAGGGGAGAAGCTTTGTGAGCTGATAAGTGGCATGATCGGTCGCGTTGGGGAGGAATATATGATTCAAGTTGTTAGTGACATTGCATCGAATTATGTTCTTGCTGGTAATAAATCTTTTGACTTTATTTATTTTAACATACATCTTTTCTTTAATATTGTAAGCATTGTAAAATATAAAAAATATCATTTATCTTTTCCATAGGCAAATTACTGGAGGCTAAGCATCCTCAAGTTTATTGGACTCCTTGTGTTGCACACTGCATTGATCTGATGTTGGAAGATTTTGGGAAGTTAGAGGATGTAAAAAAGACACTCAAGCATGCACTGCAACTGAGTATTTATATATACATGCATCCTTCAGTCTTAAATTTGATGAGGCAATTCACAAGTAGGGAGTTGTTGAGGCCTGCAATTACAAGATTTGCTACATCTTTCCTCACTTTACAGAGCATTCATAGACAAAAGGTAAATTTAAGGAAGATGTTCACTTCCGATAAGTGGACTTCTAAAAATGCAAAAGAAGAGAAGGGAAAGAAAGTGGCAACAATCATCATGATGCCTTCATTTTAGAATAAGGTTGTATACATTTTGAAGGCTATGTCTCCTCTTGTGAAAGTACTTCGTCTTGTTGACTCAGAGAAGAGACCTGTAATGGGATACATATATGAAGCAGTGGATAGAGCTAAGGAAGCTGTCATGAAGGCTTTCAACAATAATGCTGAAAAGTTTGGACTTATTTGTGGCATCATTGATAAGAGATGGGATTGTCAGCTTCATAGGCCTCTACATGCAGCAGGATTTTTCCTCAATCCTGATTTCTCTTATGAAAATCAAAATCTTGATTTTAATTCAGAGGTTATGAATGGATTTTACAATGTCTTGGCAAAATTAGAGCCTGATGAGAGTATGCAAGACAAAATAACATGAGAAATTTCCATTTATAGAAATGCACAAGGACTCTTTGGAACACCTATGGCTATTAGACAAAAGAAGACCATTGCCCCAGGTAGTCAAGTGGTATAAATTTTTTATAGTAAGTTTTCATTTCCAATTGCTTATTAATATTATATAACTTATTATCTTTTTACAGTGGAGTGGTGGAATCTCTTTGGTGGGTCCGCACCTAACTTGGCAAAATTGGCACTGAAGGTGCTAGGTCTTACTTGTAGTGCCTCGGGATGCGAAAGGAATTGGAGTGTATTTGAAAATGTAAGTTACAAATCAATTCATAATATGCATAACATTAATTTTATCAAGTAATTTTATATTAATTCTTTTATTTTGGAAATCTATATAGGTTCACTCAAAGAAAAGGAATCCGTTGGCGCAACAAAAGTTGAATGATCTTGTATTTGTTAAGTACAACGAAGCTTTGAGGGATCGATATGAAGATAGGGATTATTTTGATCCCATTTCCCTCCAGGAAATTGATGATTCAAATGAATGGTTAGTAGGGAGAATGGAGGAAGATGAGGAAAATGCTGGTGATGATCTTGTGTTTGGTGATGATGATCTCACTTGGGGCATGGTTGCACTTGCATAAGGAATTAATGACCAAGAGGCTATTCGACGTACTCGGGCTTGTACTGCTACAAAGAAAAATGGTCCTAAGAAAGCTAAGGGAAAAGGGAATGCTCCAATAGTTATTGAAGAAGAGGAAGAGTATGTGGACAGTGATGAGGAAGAGGAAGAGGAAGAGGAAGAGGAGATTGAAGAAGTTACTGGTGACGATGACGATGACGAATTGAATCTTGAAGATGATTCTGATGACTAATGTGTTTTATTATTTGAGAATTGACAATTGTTCACTTTAATGACAAATTTGGTTTTTATGTTTTTCTACCTTAATTGTGTAGAAACTTTTCTTTCTTTACCATTTGAAATTATGTGAAACAGTTTTTGGCAATACAATTGCCATCATTTTCTTCTATTTAAAGTCTCCAACATTGTTATTAGATATGTTTTTATAAACTTTGTATTATTAAATTGAGTTAATAAGACATATATATGCCAATGAAAGACGATCGCCTCAATTCACTCGGGCTATCGACTTTTTGTCGCCTCTTGCCTTGGGCGATTTCGAGTAGTGTCGCCTTGCTATCGCCTTTCGCATTGACATCATTGACTTCAATGCCTACAAAGTAGTTTATCATTCCTACATTTTTAGTAACAAACTGAGAATGCAAAAACCTTTTGGTAGCCTTTATCTATGTTTTATTACTTCCAATGAGTAGTATATCATCTACATACACAATAATAATTGATCCAGTAGCTCTATGCATAATAAAAACAAAGTGATCTGTAGTGGATCTAGTAAAGCCAAACTCTTGCATAGTTTTACTAAATCTCTCAAATCAGGCCTTGGGGCTCTACTTACGACCATAAATTGCCTTCTTCAATCTGCAGACTTTCTAACACTCCTCAACCATGAAGCCAGGGGGTTGTTACATGTAGACCTCTTCCTTTAAATCACTATAGAGGAAAGCATTTTTAATATTAAGTTGTGAAATTGATCGGCCACTGTTGATTGCTGTAGAAAGAAGTATCCTCATTGAATTGAGTCTGCCTAGTGGAGAAAATGTCTTGAAATAGTCAACTTCAAAGGTTTGTGTGTAACCTTTAGCGACTATGCATGTTTGTATCTTTCCATTGTACCATTTTGGCAGTATTTCAGGGTGAACACCCACCTACACCTTACAATAGTAGCACCAAGGGGTAGGTCAACAAGTTCCTAGGTACCCCTGGACTGAAGTGCAGCCATATCCTCCTCCATGGCCAAGGTACAGAAAGGGTCCTGAGAAGCCTTAACATGATTCCTGGGAATATTTTGACGTAGCACTTTAGTTATCTCTTTACTTACTGTTTTGGACTATTTTATTATTTATTTTGTCCTCTTAGACTTACGTTGCAATCTACTCAACACCTCTCTCTATATAAAGTGTAGGCTTTCATTTGAGAAATATGATTATTCGTTTTCTCCGACTTGATATTAGAACGACGATCTTAGATCGACACTTCGGTATCGCCTGTATAAGCCTCCATACCCCGCCACCCAAAGCCTTAATCCCTTCTAGTCGGCACTTGCAGCGACCTCCGCCGATGCGGCCGGTGCTCCATCGTCCTCTACCGACTCCGGCAGGCCATTAGGGCATCGCCTCCACAGGACATCGTCGGCCCCCTACAGACATATAGGCCACCGCCGCCCGCCGCTGAGCCTTTTCTACAGGTTGTCGCTTGCAAGACTCTTGCTGCTGCTGCTGCCTGCTGCTTGGCTGCAGGTAGTGGTGGTTGGTGGCGGACTATTCTCTCCAACAAAGGGGAGTGGCACCTCTTAGAAGTGCTATTAGGGCCTTCCCCTTCCCCTAACATCTGTTAAGCCTCGATCTAACGGGTGCTTGTGACTCTTGGGATGTTATCTAGGATCTCTAGATCTTAGATCTCATGATCAAGAGATCACATTCTCTCTGATTTCAAGTTCTTCAGATCTGAATATTGATTTCAGATCACATTTGTTTCATCTTGTGGCATTCCTAAGGATCGATGGCCTCTTCAAGCTCTTCAGAGGTATCATCGGTTACTGCTATGGACATCGAGAGTTACAAAACTTCTTTATTTCGATTGCCAAGTTGAATGAGACGAATTATGCCAGATGGTCTTAGATGTTTCTCATGACTGTCAAGGGACATGATAAGGAATACATTTTGTTGGATTTGGAGCCACGAGACAAGATAGGGAAAAATGCCACGTGGAAGAAAGATAATGTAATGGTTCGTGCTTGGATCATGAATTCTGTGGAGCCTTAGATGGGAGATGGGATTATGTACTACAAGATGGGCAAAGAGATGTGGGATTCTTTACGTGATATGTATTCTCACGAGAAGAATTCTAGCAAGGTGTTTGATATTCACCATGCCATTGGTGGTATGAAACAAGAGGGTTGGCCACTTTCCTAGTATTATGTTGCTTTGAAGGGGCTCCTAGAGAAGTACAATATTTGTCGTCCTATCTGCACTTGTGTCACTTAGAGGGCGCACAGGAAGAAGTATCCAGTCTTCCAGTTCTTGGATGGACTTAGAACAAATTATGAGACAGCAAGGTTCCAGATTCTGACTCTGGCAGAGCTTCCATCACTTAAGGAAGCATATAGTCGGATGAAGATGTTGGATAGACTCCTTTTTTAGTGGCTGCTGCACATAGTGGACGTGGTGCTCCATCTACGAGGGGGAGAGGACGTGGTGGTTGGGGCTCGACTAGCAGACCCTGCACCATTTGCTTGCATTATGGCAAGGTTGGTCATTTAGAGGCCTCTTGCTTGACAAAGTATGGTAGACCTCCCATGGCCAACCCTCTGTTGAGGAGGCGAGCGACACGGTGTCAGGTGCTGATATGATGTTGTCTAGCGTCTCGCCCAGTTGACCTAGGAGACTACTACAACTACTGATATTGCTGCATTGGCCTCCTCAGGTATAACTCCCACTTATAGTTCTGATGGTGGTATTTCTAATAGCGCCTTGCGGTTAGTAGATTCAGGTGCCTCCTAACATCTATATGGTGATGAGACATGCTTTAGACATGTTCAGACTGTTCCCTCTGGTAGATCTGTGCAGGTGGCAGATGGTAGACAATGCAGAGTACATGGCAGAGGAGATATGGTAGTGACTCCTTCACTGACTGCCTAATGTTCTTTATGTTCTTGATTTTTCGATTAGTCTTTTGCTGGCAGGATTACAAAAGACTTGCATTGTTGTGCTATTTTTGATGAGTTGAGCTGTATTTTTCAGGACAAACCTACGAGGAGGACGATTGGTGGCAGACATGAGGAAGGGAATGTGTATCGCCTGAACCAGATTCCATTTGCTGCTGTGTTTGGGTGAGGTTGGTTTTAGTGTTGGTATAGCTCTTCAGTGGCCTCGTCGTCTTGGGCACCCATCACTAGACAGGCAATGATGTATCATCTCTCATATATCGCCTACCATTGAAATTTTATGTGATGCATGTTAGCTAGGAAAGTATGATAGTGCTAGTTTTCCTTCCATTTCTTCTCAGAGTTCTACTGTAATTTTTGATTGATTGCATATGGATGTATGGGGTTCTAGTAGAGTGTCAGATAGACTTAATCATAGATTCTATTTGCTTATTATTGATGATTTCTTCAGGATGTCATAGTTATTTCTATTAAGGAATAAATTAGATGTTAGGTCTGTGATTGAGATATTTATTTTACAAATAAAGATTCAATTTTTTGCCATTGTGAAAATTGTACGATTTGATAATGCCTTGGAGGTCTGTACAGCTAAGTTAGCACCTTTTTTCATATCTGCTGAGATTGTTCACCAAACATCATGCATCCCTACTTCGTAGTAGGATGGTGTAGTTGAGAGGAAACACCGTTGTGTTAGATGTGGCTAGAATATTACTTATAGAGCATAATGTGTCACAGGTTTACTGGGGGATGCAGTGTTAACTGTATGCTATTTGGTCAATAGATTGCCTAACTCAGCTTTTCAGGAATATGTTCCATTGTAGGTTCTTCATCCAGAGAAAGACCTGTTTACTGTATCACCTCTTGTTTTTGGCTGTGTAGCCTTTGTGTTCTATGACCTGACAGAGATGAGCTTGCTCCGAGGACAATGAAGTGTATTTTTCTAGGATATAGTAGCACCTAGAAAGGATATAGATGTTATGACCTACGAGGAAAGAAGCATTATGTGACTGTAGATGTCACTTTTAATGAGCTTATTCCCTACTTTTCTACAGATGGTCATCAGGTGATGTTTGAAGGAGGCTCAGTTCCTATGCCTGTTCCATCAGTTCCCTTGTAGCAGATTCCTATTACACATAGTGATGATACCACTACCACAGAGACTCCTCTGGGTAGGAGGTAGAGATTGCTCATGTATATAGGTTACCTGTTACATGCAGACAACATGCATGGCGTGAAGAACACACCTCCCCACCACCTGAACCACCTGTCTCTTCCCCTTGTCAGGTACATGTTGATATTGACATGAGAGTTATCATAGTGGTGATTGTACAAGTTCCTCTGATGAGTTTACTTCCCCTATTGAGCAGTAGGCTATACCTCCTATTGATACTGAGCTTATAGAGAAGGATCTTGACCTTTCGATTGCTGTTAGGAAAGCTCTGCGTAGCTGTGCTTATTGCCATACTGCTAGAGCAGTGTCTAATGCTAACCTTGGGAGATCATTTGCTATGTTCACGGGTGCCCTCTCTGCGACACAGATTCCTACGTTCTATTAGCAAGCCATGCTGGATCCAAAGTAGCGTTAGGTCATGGAGGATGAGATTGTTGCTCTACACTCTAGAGGGACATGGGAAATGACTACTCTGCCTCCTCACTCCAAGACAGTGGGATGTCGCTCGGTCTTCGCTCTCAAGAACAACCTAGATGGCACTACATCTTGCTACAAGGTGAGATTGGTAGTAAAAAGATTTACTTAGATATATGTGATAGATTTCTTTGATACCTTCTCCTGTAGTCCGACTTCCTGCTATTTGCATTTTGTTATCTGTTGCTGCTCACTATGACTAGCCTCTTCATCAGTTGGATGTCTACATGCAACAACTGCCCGGGTTTGATAGTCAGGGGGAGTGCGTATGTAGATTGAAGGCCATTTATGCCTGAAATAAAGCCCAAGGGCTTGGTTCCAGAGATTATCAGAGGTACAGATCATAGGCTTGTGAGGTCTTCT
Organism: Thalassia testudinum; assembly: GCA_037157565.1. Lineage (NCBI taxonomy): Eukaryota > Viridiplantae > Streptophyta > Magnoliopsida > Alismatales > Hydrocharitaceae > Thalassia > Thalassia testudinum. Next base: position 12,956,204 of record JAZHRO010000067.1, on the reverse strand, counting down.
ACTGATCATTCACTCTTTGTCAAGAAGAACTTGGGGGGAGTTGTGGTACCTCCTGTTTATGTTGATGATCTCATCCTTACTGGGGATGATATTGTTGGGATAGCAGAGGTAAAGAAGTTGGCCGAAGCCTTTTTGATGAAGGATCTGGGTGAACTCAGATATTTCCTTGGCATTGAGGTGGTACCTAGCAAAGATGGTATTGTCCTTAGTGCAAGTATGCTCTTGATGTGTTGCAGGAGATAGAGATGATAGGATCTAAGCCAGCTAATATACCTATGAATACCGAAGAACACCTCTATGATACAGACTCTTCAACTATAGACAACAGATCTTATAGGCAATTGGTTAGTAAGTTATTATATCTTACCATTACATGTGCTGATCTCTCTCTTACAATGGGAAAACTCGGTCAGTTCATGGACAAACCAACCAAGAAGCATTAGGATGTTGCTATGCAGGTGCTTAGATACATGAAGAATGCACCTGGTAGAGGTATTCTGTTTCAGAAGAGCATGTCTCTGAGTATTGTGGGCTATTCTAATGCTGCCTATGCAGGTTGCATGGCAGACAGAAAGTCGTCAATTGGGTTCTGCACTTATGTGGCAGGCAATCTAGAGACCTGGAAAAGCAAGAAGCAGTAGGTGGTATCTAGGTCCAGTGTAGAGTAAGAGTATCGTGCTATGGCACAGACAGCTACATTGATGGTCTGGGTCAGATCATTGTTAGAAGATCTCCATATCCAGGTAGAGGGACCAATGGAGATGAGGTGTGATAATCGCGTTGCTACTTATATTACAAATAGCCCAATGTTCCAGGAATGTACGAAGCTTATTGAGGTTGATTGCCATTATACCAGAGACTTGATACAGCGTGGGATTACCTACACTACATTAGTTGCCTCTAAAGATCATATTGCAGATATATTCATGAAGCTTCTCCCTAGATCCACATTTGATAGATGTTTCAAGCTAAGCATTATTGATATATATCCTCCAACTTGAGGGGGAGTGTTTACATAGCACTCTACTTATCTCTTTATGTATTGTTTTGGATTACTTTATTATTTATTTTGTCCTCTTAGACTTATGTTGCAATCTACTTAATACATCTCTCTATAAAAAGAGGTGTAGGGTTTCATTTGAGAAATATGATTATTCATTCAAGAAAAGTCTCCCCGGAAGTAAACGATCAAGTGACATAATTGGAAACAAAATATTTATCACAAGATCGTTGTGGCTTACTCTGAGCAATAGGAAGATTCACATCGAGTACCTTTAGTGGTGTACGGTCTAGACCTCCATCTGAATCAGCAGTATTAGCAGAGGACTGAGCATGAATACTAGAAACTGGTTCCTCCACTTGTAGAGTGGTAGGAGGTCTACGCTGAAAGTGCTGAGGGAAGATATCTGTAGTGGGCACCTCAGGATGTCTAGGATAGGTAATAGGAGGGACATCATGAGGTGGAGATAGCTAAGAGGGACTTGGACATGCAGCAATAGGCATAGGCAATGAAGCATCCTGCGAGACATTGGGAGACTTTCCTGTAGCATAATAACAAGGCTTGTCATCAAAAAAGGTCACATCCTTATTAAAATAAAATCGATGTAAAAGAGTATCAGAACATTTATACCCCTTCTGGGTTCTAGAATAACCCACAAAAATACACTTGACAGATCGAGGTGCATGTTTGTCCACCTTAAATAAATAAAGCAGACATATCCAAACACTTTAGGAGGTAAAGAAAACAACTCCTGATCAGAAAATAAAACAGAATATGGGGCTTTCCCACCAAGAATAGAAGGCCACGAGATTAATCAAAAAAGCAGCTGTCAGGACAACATCTGCCCAGAAGGTAGTAGGAATATGCATCTGAAATATAATAGTGAGAGCAACGTCAAGAAGTTGTCTCAACTTATGTTCAACCATCCTATTTTGTTGGGATGTATGAACACAACAGGTCTGATGTATAATACCATAGGACTGAAAAAATTGAGTCAAGGTAGAATTCACAAACTTAAACCCATTATCTATCCAAAACATACGAATAGTAGTATAAAATTGAGTTTTTATTTCATTTACAAAATTTTTAATCAGTACAGGAGTTTTGGACTTTTCTTTCATCGTAAAGACCCAATAGACATGGGTATAATCATTCACAGGTATAAGAAAATACCAAAAATCCCTAAGACTCCTGACCCAACATGGGCCCCATAAATAAGCATGAATAAGAGAGAACGCAAACTCAACTCTTTTATTACTATTAGGAAAAGCAACTCTATGATGCTTGCCAAGATGATATGCATCGCAATCAAAAGAATTTAGAAACTGCATATTAGGAAATTGGCAATGAAGAATAGAAATGCTAGGATGTTCCAATCTAAGGTGCCACTGTAAAGCAGACATGGCAAAAGTGGCAGCCATGGAATGGTTTTCTGGTGGAAGGTCAAGATAGTAAAGGCCATCCTTCTCAAGTCCACCAATTTGCTTTATCGTCAAAGGTCTTGTAAGAGTAAGTGATCATGGAACACTGCTATGTAATTTAATGCCTTAGTAATCTCACTGATAGACATTAAATTTAAAGCAAATTTAGGCGCATACATGACATTAGAAAGAGGTAAATTAGAGGATAGAGAAATGTTACCTAAGCCTGTCACAGGGTACAAGTCACCATTTGCTACTTTGATATGTACTGGAGTAGTCAGTGTTTTGAGAGCTGAAAAAGGGTGACATCTCCTGTGATGTGAGAAGATGCAGTTGAGTTTGCAAGCCAAGATGGCTTACGAGCATCTCTAATGCTAGCTGCAGTACCTGTCTTCAGGGAGATACACATCAGCAATAGAAGTGTCCTTGGAAGACACAAACCTATCATACTTTTCCTTGGAAATAGTGTCTTGATGACTGACTTGTTTTTCCTCCCGATAGTGCCAGTTCTCATCTCCACCATACGCAACCTGGTTGGCCTGATGTCCCTGAGGGAACCTGTGCTTTATCTAGCACTTGTCAACAGTATGATTTGTCTTGTGACAATGGTCATAAAACAAACCACGTCCTCTGCCACGTCCACCAGTTCTCGCTCCACGTCCTCTCCCCTTGCCCCCTAAGGTTCCCCTACCATGACCAACAGCTCCATGGCAAAGGAATCAAAGAGTCAAACAGGGTCAGATATCTCAAGTCTAGATAGTCGAGCATGTAGCTGCATAGGCATAGGGATCTCCTTCAGGGTCATAAGCTAATCCTTTACAGACTTATATTCAAGACAAAGACCTGCAAGCAATTGAACTGACCTGAAAACTTCATGTTGCTTGGCAATAACAGTGACATCTGTGGAGATCGATTAGTAGGTATCCTGCTCATCCCAGAGGTTCTTCATAGAACCATAGTACTCAGCAAGCGACAGTTCCCTTCCGGAAAGAGTGCAACCCCCCAATCACCCTTTAGAAACGGTTGATGTTGCTCTTATGAGAATGTATCTCATGAAGAGCCTCCCACATTTTCTTTGCAAATGCATAGAGTTGAAGAAAATAAACTTCCCTAGGTTGCCAAAAAATCCCTACACCTCTATATAGGTGTAGGAAAAGTACATCATAGACCTACTACGGAAAATAAAATAACAAAGTACCCCTTTACAAACATAAACATAACTCAACACTCCCCCTCAAGCTAGAGCATATATATCCATCATGCTCAGCTTGTTTCTACACTTCTCAAACTGGGGATGTGGCAACGGCTTGGTAAACATGTCAGCAGTCTGATCTGAGGAGGCAAGACAAGTAGTACGAAGCAGGCCCTGTTGAATCAAACTCCTGGTGTAATGACAATCCACATCCACATGTTTTGTTCTCTCATGGAACATAGGATTGTTTGCAACGTAGGTAGTAACCCGATTGTCACAATGCATCTCCATAGGTTCCTGAACATCAACATGAAGATCTCGTAACAGAGATCTGATCTATATCATCTCAGCAGCAGTATGTGCCATGGCCTTGTACTCAGATTCAGCACTAGAGCGTGAAACAACACTTTGTTTCTTGCTCCTCCAGGTTACCAAGTTCCAGTAACAAAGGTACAAAAATCAGTAGTAGACCGCCTATCCCCGACATCACCTGCATAATCTGCATCTGAGTATGCAACGGTCATAGGTGTCTTTCTTTGAAAAAGAATGCCTCTACCTGGGCATCCCTTGATGTATCTCAACACCTGCATCACAGCCTGCCAATGAACCTCAGTGGGCTTATCTAAGAACTGAGTCAGCTTCCCCACTGCAAGCAAGGTTCGAAATGCTGATTTCGACGCCGTGCCGATAAAATTGTACGTATGCATTTCGTGGGCATGTCGAAGGCATGCCGTGGAAATGCCCATTTTTCGATGGCAGATTTCGACGGCCCAAAAAATGACATTTCGAGGCATGCCGAGGGCACGTTGAGGGCATGCCGATGCATGCCGACAGAAATGATTAAGATTTGAAAGACAACTAAATCAAGATATTAGAAATGTGTTTACAAGCTTTTTTTTATATTAAAAACATATTTACAGGTTATTTTACCCTGTGTGAAAAAAAATTAACGTGTGTGTGTGGAAATGCACTTCCCCTTCCCTCCAGACCGCCCTTTCCCAGGAAATTGAAATTCCCAGCCGCACCCCAATTCCCTCCACTCAGCCATTTTCAAAAGCATTCCGCTCAGGCTTTTCAAAGTTCCCGCCGCTCTCATTCTCAGCGCCGCTCAGCCACCGTCGGCATGCCGGCAAAATCCTCGGCATGCTGACGATTTCCCTACAAACCGACACTATCTTTGTATCGATATGCCCTCCCTCTAAAAACCCCCTTACCGACGGCATGACATCGGCATTTAAATCACAGACTACAAGGCTAATATCTGGCCTAATGATAGTCAGATATAACAGCTTCCCCACCAGCTGTCGATATGCCTTTTTGTCGTTTAGCTTTACGTTATCTTCAAATAGATGAATTTTAGGATCCACAGGAATATTTGCATCTTTGGATCCTAGCATGCCTGTCTCTTGAGGAATATCAAGGACATATTTCTTTGCGACATAATCGTTCCTTGCTTGTAGCAAACTCAATGCCTAAAAAATATTTCAGCTTCCCAAGATCTTTCATGACAAATTGGTGTGCCAAGTATTTCTTCATCTGAGATACACCCTCTGCGTTATCACCTGTAAGAATAAGATCATCCACATACACAAGTAAAGCCACTGTACCCCTACTGGTCTTTCTCACAAATAGTCAATGATCTGATGAGGATCTCTGCATCCCAATAACAGACAATGCCTTAGACAGGCGCTGGAACCAGGCTTGGGGCTCTGCTTAAGACCATAAATAACCTTACGAAGTCTGCATACACGCTCCCCCTAAATTTCAAAGCCAGGTGGCTACTGCATATATATCTCTTCCTTTGAGTCTTCGTATAGAAATGTATTTTTAACATCCAACTAATGTAACTGCCATCCATAATGAGCCGCAACAGATATAAGAATTCGAACAGTAGAGAGTCATGCAACAGGGGAGAAAGTGTCAAAGAAATCCACCTTATATGTCTGGGTGAATCCTTTGGCCACTAAGCGGGCCTTATACCTTGAAATAGACCAATCTAGGTTGTATTTCACGATAAAGACCCATCTGGCTCTAATAAGATGCATGCTAGATGGTAAAGGTGACAACTCCCAAGTACCTCTGGTAGTAAGTGCAGACATCTCCTCCCCTATAGCTGCCTTCTAGTGTGGATGTAGTACAGCCTGCTGATATGAGGTAGGTAACTCAGCACTAGAAACAGCAGCTGTGAATGCATGAAACTACGAACTCAGAGAATCAGTAGTAACACCACTCCTAGCAACACGATACTGGGCACAAGATCGCGTAGCCTTCCTAATAGCAATATGAATATCTTCATCAGTACTCATGGAATCAGGACCTGGAGAACTATCCTCAGGTGGCAGACTCTCAGTTGCTACATCTGTTGACATTGTGCCTGAAAAGGTCTCCTGAGTAGGAACCACCTCTAGGTTATCAACACTAACCTGAGGAGTCTGTGGAATAGATGACGGGGGCTTTGCCCTATACACAACTGGCAACTGATAGGTGTGACCTTTGAAGGTCCCTTCATCTGCTGGTGCTGGTAGGTAGCTCATCAACCTGAGAAGGGCTACTGGTATTTGTGAATATACCAAATGATATAGGAGCAATTGGTACAGGTGCATTCTTCGGCACACTTTGCAGCTGCCTGACAGCAATAGAAAAATAAGGTATTGCTGCATGAAAGGTGACATCTGCACTAATATAATGTCTCTGGTGTAGGGGATCAAAACATCGATACCCCTCCTGAGTACGAGAATAGACAAGAAAAATACACTTGACTGCTATAGGTGCTAATTTATCACTCCTAGGTCTAATGAGATGTACAAAAATTACGCACCCAAATGTCTTAGGTGGAAGATCAGACAACTCATCATTTGGATAAAGCACTTGCCATGGTATCTGCTCGTGAATCACTGAAGAGGGCAATCTATTAATAAGGTAGCAAGCAGTGAGCACTGCATCTCCCCAATATTTCTTTGGCACACTGTTATGGATAAGAAGAGCTCTGGCCATATCAAGGATATGTCTGTGCTTTCTCTCTGTGACTCCATTTTGCTGAGAAGTGTGAGGACATGAGGTTTGATGAATTATACTATGTATGCCGTAGAATTCTGCCAACCAACGAGTACAAAACTCGAGTGCATTATCAGATCTGAGAGTCTTGATGCAAACATCAAACTGATTTTTTATCAACACAAACTTCTCAATCAGTGGACCTACTTCAGACTTATTCTTCATAAGAAATAGCTAGGACAATCTGGAAAAATCATCAACCACAATCAAATAGTACCAATGTCCTACTCTATCAGGAGTCCTACTGGGACCCCAAACATCAAGATGCACTAACTGAAAACATGAAGTTGAACGTGATCCTGTAGCAGTTGGAAAGGAAGATTTATGGTACTTTCCATGTTGACATGCATTGCAGGAAAGTTGTGTAGTTAGGGGCACATGAGGAATAAGGCTGCGTAACTTTTCTAAAGAAGGATGGCCCAATCGTCTATGCCACTGTAGAGCGCTCTCTGATGTGGTACTAACTCGACATGTAGCAGTCATAGGACCCTACTGAAGTCGGTAAACTCGTTCTTCATATCCACTATCAATTATTTTCCCTGTCATTCTATCCTGGAAAATGCATCCACGCTCATCAAAGATGACCTGACAATTCATCTGCTTAATGATCTCACTGACAGAGAGCAAGTTCATGGAGAAATTTGGGATAAACTGAATATGATTAAGCTGCATAGAAGGGGTAACATTAATTTCCCCTTGACCACTAATAGGAGCAAGTCACCCATCAACCACCTGTATTGTACGATCCCGAGAGACAAGTTGAATCTGTTCAAAGCATTGCAGATTCCCGGATAAATGATTGAAAGCACTTGAATCAATCAACCACGTCACACCAGTGGTTTGAGTATCACCCACGACAGTTCCTAGTGCAATCTCTGCTTGAGACACTGCCATGTTGACTGAACCACACTGCCACAAACAAAATTTAATGTGCCACAAAGAAGGGTACACACCCCTGACCTTCTTCACACTTCAAATATGAAAATTGACAGAAAATGGGGACTACACACGCCAACAAATATGCCAATTGGGGAATACACACCCCAAAAATCATCCACTACAGGGAATACACACTGCAAATTAGGTCAAAAGATCAAGAAGTTCATACCATCCCGTTGAAAGTTTTTTTTGCTTTAAACCCTCATCTCTACGGAGAGAGATCAAGAGCAACCGGCTGCAGCTGTGACAGGGTGGTAGCAACACTGTCACGAGGTGCTGCGGTGCGAGGAGGGGCGTTGCAGCAAGGAGACTTGCTGGTGGCGGCAGCAGAGGGGGTGTTGCAGTGCGAGGGGCAACTTGCACCTCGATTCAGCTGCTGGCGGCAGCAGTAGCGTCGTGGCGGCAGCCGTGAGGGTGCTACAGTGTGAGCGCCTCGATCAGGTTCTTAGCGGTGGCAACAGCGTCGTGACTGGGTGTTGCGGCGGGAGGAGAAGCGCTGCAGCAGGGGGGCTGCTGGGGGCGGTAGCAGTTGTTAGCTCTGATACCAAGTTGAAGAAAACAAACTTCCTTAGGTTGCCAAGAAATCCCTACACCTCTATATAGGTGTGGGAAAAGTATGTCATAGACCCACTACACAAAATAAAATAACACAGCACCCCTTTACAAATATAAACATAATTCAACACATAGGACATGACCTGCTTTGCAATAGGCTCCTTTATGCTATTCAGCATGCAGGTAGCCACCCAATCATTATCTGCCTCCCAATTGATAGACTTGACATCAAGCTCCTCTCGTGTCAAAATATACTTCTTGTGTGATCCCACAAATCGAGAAAAGGAGGTAGACCATAGCAGAAAGTTGGTACCATCCAACTTGATAGAAGTTCCCTGCATAAAGGAAGATGCGCTCGAGGTAGATATCTTCCTCGCCGAGTCGCTAGAGGGATCCTCCTTGTCCTCCATATCACCCGACATGTGGGAAACTCCAAAACAAGGGACTGCAGCACAAAATCAGACCATATGAAGGTCTGAAAACTTCATAGATCTGAAAAATCAAACCATATCAAACACCCTTTGGGGCTAGATAAGATGCCAAAGGGGTTGTTTTTTCCCTTAGACCTTTGCTTGGTTGGAGAAGGAAGATGGGGGACTTCTCACATCACCCTGAGGACCATAGACAGCCGATGCTCCTCCTCAATCCATACGCAGCACCTCACAGGTGCACACCTCCCCACAGGCGACGCTGTAGCACCTCAGATCTATCGCCGTGCCACCTTGCACCACCCCAATAGTGGTGCTACGGTAGCGTGGGCCACCGCTAGGCCCTCCCTGTCGGTGGTGGTGCTACTGCAACCAGTTGGAGGGGACCGGTAATGATGATCAGGGAGGATGAAGGTCGGAGGAGGCCTTGAGACGAAGAGGTATTGGGTGGAAGGGGTTCAGAGCTAGATCTCTGGGTGGGGTACCTGAGCACCGGCCTAGGATTGCTGCTTTGATACCATATTAGGTTGCAAATGGCAATTGATTTTATTAGAAAATGTTAGGTGCCTTTATATAGAGAGGTACCCAAAGGGTAGAGTTACAAGTATACCCCTCACTCATTATAATACAAAAAATAAAAGACATACAAAATAACTCAACACTTAACACTTAACAGAAACTATGTAAAATGATTTTTTGCAGAATAATTCTTATCCTTTTTTTCTGCTTAAACGTCTAAAACATTATTATTAGAATTGTTTTTATAAAGTTAGTGCTATTATTATGTGTTACTAAGACATATATATGTTGAAAAAAACAAAAAAAGGTTGCCTCAATTAATTCGGGCTGACGCTTTTTTGTTGCCTCTTGCCTCAGGCAATTATAGACCTTGTCACCTTGGAGTTGCCTTTCACATTAACAACATTACTTATCACACCCACCCTCAATAACCCACTTCCAACAAAAATGTAAATAAAACTCCGAAAACAACACATCAACTCAACCATCGTATCTAAATTCCTTTATCCTTCCACTTCCCCACTTCCAATCCTTATAACTTCCTTACTCTGGCCAAACCAGCCTTAGATCCTTGAGTATCAAGAAAGCAAGCAAACATGTCAAGTCCATAAATGACAATCAGAATAAGTAGTGCTATGTCCTACATTCATAGAACTACCTTCATTAGGCAATGGCTTCACTCTGACGGCACAAGCAGCAGTCCCTGATGCTTCCACCCATGCCCTACTCTGTGCCTCAGCAGAGACGCTTGCCATATTTTAGTGTACGCCTGTTTCTGTGTTATAGGTGTCAGATTTTTTTGAGTTGCCTAGCTTTCTGGGATTCTGTCTGAAGGGAAAATTTTGAAGGTTCAGATGCAATATTGATGACTCACAGGCTCATGCACAGAATTATTCTGCAGACCTGTTTAGAATTTTGGTTGGACAGGAATTGGTCAATATTTCTGTGTCGAGAGTGTGAATTGGTAATTCTTTGTATTGCACTTCTCTTTTTGGTAGATTTCCGTAGCATAAAATCATCCATGCATATTTTTCTTCAATAAAAGTTTCAATTGTAACAGTTACAATATAAGGTTTGTATATTGCTCTAAAGCTGGAATCTGTCAAGGTTTGTATATTGCCTAGAATCATCTGCTATTGTGATGACTGCTTTCTCTCCCCATATGGCAACAGATAAGATCCAGCTATTATTGATGATTTTTATGCATAATTTTTTGTCTTTCAGGTGCCAGTTAAATGCATACTTGTTTACATGGATTTTGAAGGTCGCTCTGATGGTCGATCAGTCAAATCAATACTTGCTCATGTGGCTCCATTGAAGCTCGTATGATTTTATCATTCCTACCACTTAATGTTGATTCTATTTCTTGATACAGGTTTTCTATATTAGTACCCAGGAGTATCTTGTAAGCAAATAAAAATGTCAAGGCTCATATTTATTGAGTCTGTAGTATTGTTATTACTGAGATTCGTGTTGTTAGTGTCCTGTGGGCAAGTCATCAAATGTTTTGCTTGTTGGAGGCCCTTCTGGAGAACCTTCAGCATGGAACTCCTTATTAGAAGGTAGCTGCTTTTTGGATGGGTAGAGCAGAGCGTTGATGATGTACTCTTGTTTACCAAGTGAAAAGTTTATCATTCTGGGTTTTCTTCATTGAAGGCTCTCTCAGGGGTTTGTAAACTTGCATATGTTTGTGGCTAATAATGAGCTTTTCAGTATACTGATTCTGGTTGTGGATTTCGTAATCTACTGGGGCTTAGATAAGTAATGTTTAATGCTTGTAATCATGGTTTGTGGGTACCCCCATTGAGGCTCTTTGCTTAAGCTTACCCCCCCATGCATCCTATTTGAACATGGATGTGCCTCGCCTTCAAGCAGTGGTGTGGTGTTGGCTCATGTTATTGAGTCTTTAAATGGGCCTGGTTTCATTTTGTAGGCCGAAACCAAAGTGCAATGATCTTGTTTGTTTCAAGCATATCTGAATCTTATTGTCTCTATTCTAACCCAACAGTGTCCTACTTTCTCCGGATGCCTTTGTTCAGTATAAAATATTCTATTTGTAATGTCTCTTTTATTTTTTTCATTATTGTAAGGGTGTTTGTTATATTTTCTCTAATGCATCTCTATATAAAGGCATGTAGGGCCTTCAATAATAAACAATTCGCTTTGGTCCTAACATGATATTAGAGTAGCGATCCTAGACCGGTGCCCAGTACCACCACCCAAAACCCTAGCCCCTAAAACACATCAACCAAAACTCTTTCCTCTCCTCTCTGCTCGCCGACGGGACCAGTTGCCTGCCATCATTGTCACCGGCCCGCATCCTCATCGTAGCAACCCCCTACCATGACCATCCTACTCCTGTAGCACCTCTCTTGCGCTGCTGGAGGTCATGGTGGCCACGCAAAGGCTGCAATAGGATTGATTTTTTCTCCTATTCTTCATGGTTGAACCTACAAATCGAGTCCTATGGAAGACCCAAAGACTGAGTTTGCTGACTCGATGGAGTGAATGACTATCATGGGTATGCATTCTAGTATGCAAGGTACCTCGATCAAGTTGGATGGTGCCAACTTTATGTTATGGTCAACATCTTTTGCTCGATTTGTGGGTTCATATCAGAAGCGATATATATTAACTATGGCTGTACCTGCAGTGAAATCTATAAACTGGGAGGCATACAACGATTGGGTTGCAACATGCATGGTAAATAGCATGAAGGAGAATATTGCAAAGGAGGTCATGTCATATTCCTCAGCAAAGAAGATGTGGAAGGTCTTGCATGAAATACATTCTCATGTGAGTAATATTGGACGCCTATACTGTGTTTTGGAGGATTTGCATACTTTTAAGAAGGGAATGTCACTGACTGATTTTTATGCATCTATGAAGAATCTCTCGGTTGTACAGGATCTACTTCAACCTGTCTTTTCTAATGTGGCTGTTATGACCAAGCATTGTGAGAATAAACGATATGTTCAGATGCTTGCTACACTTGGGCCTGAGTATAAGGCTGTCAAGGATCACTTTATGTCACTAAAGGTTCTTCCTACCCTAGCGCAGATCTATGCTAGGCTATCTCTCTTGGAGATGACTGAGCTTGTTCCACTTGTAGAGTCTTCTCCCATGGCCACCTTTGGTTGTGGTAGAGGCAACTCAGGTGGCAAGGGGAGAGTACATGGAGCCAGAGGAGGTGGTCATGGAAGAGAATATTTAGGATTGTTTTGTGAGCATTGTCACAAAACCAATTACACCATTGATCGATGTTGGTTGAAGCATGGCTATCGTCCTAGACATTGGTGAATTAGGTGTCCTATAATGTTCCTGATAGTCAGGGAGTAGAAGATGATCAATAGAGCTCACATGTTTTAATTTCTAGAGAGCAGTATGAGAGGTTGGTGGCACCTTACTCTACTTCACTTGCTACTGGGGCTTCTAGTTGTTAGTCAATAGGTATTGTTGCTTTTGTTCGTGGGGCTTGTGCTCCTACTTGGTTGGCACACCTAGATGCTTCTTCTTATATTACAGGAGATAATACATTATTTTCTTCTGTTAGATCCCTTGATAATCCTTTACTTGTTAGAATAGCAGATGATGCCTTGTCACTAGTGATTAGGCTTGGTGATATTTCCCTTTCTCCTAATTTATTGTTATCTAATGTTATGCATGCTCCTAAATCCGCATTGAATCTTATGACAATTAGTCAGATTACAAAAGCATGGAAATGTTAGGCAGCTTTTCATGACTCGTTCTTCTATTTGCAGGACCTCAAGATGAGGAAGCAGATTGGTGGACTTGAGCAGGATGGTCTCTACCACCTTCACCTTCTTGTCGATCATGTTGCTACTATTGGTGCTACATCCTCCCTTTAGCGGCACCTTCACTTAGGTCACCCTAGCATTCTTACTCTTCGTTGTCTATTTCCTTATTTACAGTTTCCTTACTCCTTTTGGTGTGAAGCTTGCCAACTGGGCAAGCATCATAGAGTTTCTTTTCCTAGTTCAAATAAAAGATATGAGGCTCTGTTTGCATCGGTGCATGTTTATTTATGGGGCCCATGTCGGGTCAAGAGTATTAGGGGCTTTTGTTTTTTACTTGTTTTGGTTGATGACTATACCAGAGTATCTTGGGTCTTTATGTTAAAAGAAAAATTAGAAACCCCTGATGTAATAAAGAAGCGTGCTACTGGAATAGACTTTGTTTTCTCGCACCATATGCATGTTTAGAACGGGTAATGGCTGTGAGTTTGTTCATGATGAGTTGTCTCGCTTTTTTGCTCCTCTTGGGATTGTTCATCAGAGTTCTTGTGTTCATACATCCCAACAAAGCGGGATGCTTAAATGCTAACAGACTTTGGCCGATCAGTTTGTGATGAAGGATTTAGGGCCCTTGCAATATTTAGTAGGCGTGGTATTGTTTTATCTCGACGGAAATATGTCCTAGATGTGCTAAAGGAGACAGGTATGTTGGGAGCCAAGTTAGCAAATATTCCCGTGGATCCTAAGGCACAACTATATGACAATGATGCTGAGCTAGTTGATAATAGATAGTATTGCTAACTGATGGGGAAGCTATTTTACTTGACGATTATTGGGCCAGATATTTCTTTACAGTAGGGAAGTTGAGTTAATTTATGGTGAGGCCTACTAGACAACACTAGGTTGCAGCCACAATGGTGCTTAGGTGCTTGATGAGAGCATTAGGACATGGTCTTCTTTTCACTAGAGGGACATGTATGACAGTGGTGGAATATTCTGACATAGATTATGCAGGTAGCCATGATGACAGGAAATCTACCACAGTTTTTTGTACGTATGTTGCAGGGATTTTGGTCACTTAGAAGAGCAAGAAATAGACAGCTGTGTCCTGATCCAGTGCTAAGTCTGAGCATCGTGCTATTGCTCAGGCATCAGCAGAGCTGATGTGGGTGAGATCCTAACTGAGTGATCTACATATACAGATTGATGTGCTTATGGAGCTATGGTGTGAGTCGTGTGACAAGAGGGTTGCCATTTACATTGCTAACGACCTTATTTTCATGAACGCACCAAACATGTGGAAATAAATTGCCATTACAACAGATATTTGATTCAGAAGGGGTTTATCTTTACCTCCCAAGTTACTTCCGAGGCTCAGACTGCCGATATCTATACCAAGCCACTGGCTAAATCCTTCTTTGATACATGCGTGTCTAATCTGAGCATGATTAATATCTATGCTCCAGTTTGAGGGAGTGTTATGGAGTCTAGTTAGTTGTTTGCTTTATTAGTGTTATGTGGTGCTATATAATTTTTTATTTTCTTCATGGGGTTGTATTGTAATTTGCAACCAGCTCTCTATATATAAAGAGAGGTAGGGTTAGAGAATAAATCAAGTTGATCATTTCTCAACTCCTATGTATTGTGATAATAAAGCTGATATTTTCATTGCCAATAATTTTGCATTTTATGAAAGAACCAAACATATTGAAGTGGATTGTCACTTCATAAGAGATGCTATATTAGAGGGGAAGATCTTAACACCCTACATTACCATAAAAATGCCTTGAATTTTTGTGTTCTAAGCTGAGCATGTTAAATGTCTATGTATTGGCCTCAAGTTGGGCATGCCTGTATGCTCCAATTTGGGGGGGTGCTCTAACTTGGGGGGAGAGTATTAGAGATGGTTGAGTTATGTTTTTAGTTCTAAAGTTGGTTTTATTTTATTTTGTTAAGAGTGTGGATGTTATTTCCCCCTTGGTGCCATCTATATATAAAGGCACCAGGGTCTTTCAGAAAAGACTAATGCATTTCAGTCCCAACATGGTATTAGAGCAGAGGTCCTAGATCAGGGCTCTAGTATCCCACCAAACCTTAACCTTCAACCCACCACTACACCCCTTCCTCTCTCTTCCAACACCACCGGCCACCAACAGGGTCAGCAGTGCCGGCAGTGGCCAATACTACCCTGCACTAGCACTATCAGCCACCGTAGGAGGTCAGCAGCGCCACCACAGGCATCGCCAGATCCCCCTCAATGGCTGGTGGGCCACCATCACCCCCTGTGCCATCGGCTGGAGCATCGCTCGGTGGCATAGGGGCCTCTTACCAGCGTCGCCGCTCCTTGGTTGGACCTACATGGTCTCTAGGTTCCCTTTTAGAAATTGCATTGGCCTAGATCAGGTCCTTGGGTACCCTTGAGTCTCTATTCTACTTCATTGGGACGGTAAAGATCGACAATTATTGCTAGAATTGGAGTTACTGGTTCGCCTCTATCTCCACAGTCCCTTCTAGAGGAGTCTTCGCACGTTGGAGGGCACCACTAGGGTTGTTCTATGCCCTAGCGTGTGCAAAGGTAGCATTTTTTGGTACCTACAAGGTACATGATTTGAAATCAATGCTTTTATGGTTTATATGTGCACTTTAGAGGCAACTTAGGTCTGAAATCAGACTTTTCAGACCTTATGATATGATTTTCAACCCATAAGTTACTGTCTTTCGTGGATCTTGACTCCAGACATCATGGGGGATCAAAAGGAATCCGTGAATGGGGAAGACATCTACCACGAGTGCTCCCCCTTATTTGCAGGGGACATCTATCAAGTTGGATGGATCCAACTTTTTGCTTTGGTTCAGCTCCTTTTCTCAATTTGTCGGATCATATCAGAAGAAGTACATCTTGACAAATGATGTGCCTGTTGTGAAGTCTGCAAATTGGGAGGTAGACAATGATTGGGTAGCTACATGTCTCCTTAACAGCATGACTCGGTCCATTGCCAAGCAGGTCATGTCATATGCCTCAATGAAAAAGATGTGGGAGGTGTTGCATGAGTTTCACTCCCATAGGAGAAATATCATCAGGTTGTACCATGTTGTAGAGGACATTCACACTCTTCGGAAAGGCACCATGGCCTTATTTGAACACTATGGCACCATGAAGAACCTATGGGATGAGCAGGTTGTGTACAAGCCTATTTCTACGGACGTTGTGTTTATAGCCAAGAAGAGAGGCTATTCGTTCTATTCAGCTCTGAGTATAAGGTAGTAAAAGATCAATTCATGACTATGGATGAAAGTCCCATACTAGCATACATTTATGCTTGTCTCTTGAGGCTTGACACCTCTGATCCCGTGGCTACATTTGATATCCCTGCTATGGCTGTTGTTGGTCGTGGTAAAGGAAATTCAGGGGGTAAAGGTGGTCTGGCTTGTGGTGGTGCACGTGGACGTGGTCGACGTTGGAGCTCCTTCTGTGAGTACTGTTGGTAGGGCACTTTAGCTATCTAGTTTGTTTATTGTTTTGAATTGTTATGCCATATGTTTTGTCCTATTGGACTTATGCTATAATTTTGTCAACACCTCTTCCTATATAAAAAAGGTGTAGGGTTTCATTTAATAAATAAGACTTGTCATTTTCTTCGACTTGGTATTGGAGCGGTGATCCTAAATCGGCGCTCTGATATCCTACCTCCATAAGCCTCCATACCCTTCCACCAAAACCTTAATCTCTCTTGAAGGCACCTAGAGAAGCCTCCGTTGGTGGTCTACTAGCCTCTGTCGGTCACAGTAGGCTGCCGCCTGGGCCATTGCCGCTGCTAATGCACGCGATTGGCCTTCGCTATGGGTCCACCTTCTTTGGCAGGCCATCGCCTAACTGACAGGGCTCCGCAGCACTGCTATAGACCGCCGACAGCGCTGCCAGCACTTCGTAGGGCTCTATCAGCGTCGTTAGCGCCTCCTAAGGCTCTGCTAGCACCTCCTCGGGCGCTTGCTACCCTTTTGCCGACGACAGAGCATCGCCACCTCTTCTCCAACATTGCTGCCTACCCTGTGTAGCAGGTAGTGGTGGTTGGTGGCGTGATTTTCTCGTCGAAGAGGGGGAGTATCACCTCGTGAAGCGCTGTTAGGGTCTTCCCTGTACCTTAGCATGCGCTAAACCCTGATTTAAGGGGCGCTTGTGACTCTTGGAATGTTTTCTAGGGTCTTTAGATCTTAGATCTCATGTTCAAGAGATCATTTTTCCTCTTATTTTGGGATTCTCAGATCTGAATATTGATTTTAAATCGTCTCTGAGATATCTTGTGGCAGTCCTAAGGCGCAATGGCTTCTTCAGGCTCTTTGGAGGTGTCATCGGGTACCGCTATGGACAACGGGAGTTACGAATCTTCTTTCTTTGTTTCTATTGCCAAGTTGAATGAGGGCAATTATGCCAGATGATCGCAGATGTTTCTTATGACTGTTGAAGGACATGATAAGAAACATCTTTTGTTGGAGTTGGAGCCACAAGATAAGACATGGAAGAATGCCACGTGGAAGAAAGATAATTTAATGGTCTGTACTTGGATCATGAATTCAGTGGAGCCTTAGATCGGTGATGGGAATATATACTATAAGACGGCCAGGGAGATGTGGGATTCTTTGCGTGACATGTACTATCACAAGAAGAATTCCAGCAAGGTGTTTGAGATTCACCATGACATTGGTGGTCTCAAACAAGAGGGTTAGTCGCTTTCTCAATACTATGCCACTCTGAAGGGGCTCCTTGAGAAGTACAATGCATGTCGTTCTGTCTGCACCTATGTCACTCAAAGGGCACACAGGAAGGAGCATGTTGTCCTATTGTTTTTTGATGGACTTGGACCATATTATGAGGCTATGAGGTCCCAGATCCTGACTCTGGCTGAGCCTCCATCACTTAAGGAAGCTTACAGTCATGTAAGTAGGGTGGTGGTTAAGCCATCCACGTCAGAGGTTAGATAGACTCCTGTACTTGTTGCTGCTGCACGTGGAGGATGTGGTGCTCTATCTACCGGGAGGAGTGGATGTGGTGGTCAGAGTACGAGTGGTAGACCTCGCACCATTTGCTCGCATTGTGAGAAGATTGGCCATTCAGAGGCCTCTTATTGGATAAAGCATGGTCAACCTCCCATGGCCAATTATGCTGTTTCTTCAGAGGAGGCGAGTGATATGGTATCCTGTGTTGATTATGATGCTGTTGTCCAGCGCCTCTCCCTGTTGATCCAGGAGATCACCACCACTGCTGATATTGCTGCTTTAGCCTCTTTAGGTATAACTCCTGCTCATTGATTGTGGCTGGTGGATTCAGGTGCGTCTCAGCCTCTTAATGGTGATGAGACGTGTTTTAGACAGGTTCAGGATGTCCCTTCAAGTAGATCTATGTAGGTGGCAGATGGCAAGCAGTTCCGAGTTCATGACAGGAGATGTTGTAGTGACTCTTGCATTGAGTCTGCCTGATGTTTTTTATGTTCCAAAACTTCCGATTAGTCTTTTCTTCGTTAGTAGAATTACAAAAGACTTGCATTGTTGCGCTATATTTAATGAATTTGGCTGTATTTTTCAGGACAAGCTCATGGGGAGGTCGATTAGTGGCAGACATGAGGAGGGGGTGTGTATCGCCTGATTTAGACTCCATTTGTTGCTATCTGTTAGGGCGAGGTTGCTTTTAGTGTTGGTATAACTTTTCAGTGGCATCGTCGTCTTGGACACTCTTAACTGGACATGCGTCGATGCGCATCCCTCACATATCGCCTACTACCAAGATTTTATGTGATGCATGCCAACTGGAAAAGCATCACATTGCAAATATTCCTTCCAGTTCCTTTCAGAGTTCTGCTGCTATTTTTGATTTGCTTCATATGGATGTATGGGGTCTTAGTAGAGTATCAGACAGACTTGGTCATAGATTTTATCTGCTTGTTGTGGATGATTTTTTCAGGATGTCTTGGCTATTTCTTTTGAGGAATAAATTTAAGGTTTAGTATGTGATTGAAACATTTATTTTGAAAATAAGGACTCAGTCTTCTATTACTGTGAAAATTGTACGATCTGATAATGCTTTAGAATTCTGTACAGCTAAGTTAGTAACCTTTTACAGATCACTTGGAATTATGCACCAGACATCCTATCCCCATACCTCGTAGTAGAATGGTGTAGTGGAAAGAAAACATCGCTATGTGTTTTGTGTGGTCAGAGCATTACTGATACAACATAATTTGTCGCAGGTATACTGGGGAGATGCAGTGTTAACTGCATGCTATTTGATTAACAGGTTGCCCAACTCAACTATATAGGAATAAGTTCCGTAGCAAGTCCTCAATCCTGAGAAGGATTTATTTACTGTACCACCTCGGGTGTTTGGCTATGTAGCCTTTGTTTCCTTTTAGGACCTGACAGGGACAAGTTGGCCCCAGAGCAGTGAAATGTGTCTTCCTGGGCTATGGTAGCATACAGAAAGGATACAGATGTTATGGCCCCGGAGTCAAGAAGCATTATGTAATTGCAGATGTCACATTTCATGGGCCTATTTCATACTTCTCTATAGATGGTCATCAGGTGACTTTTGAAGGAGGTTCAGCTCCTATGCTTCTTCCACTAGTTCCTTTGGAACAGATTTCAGTCACTCATGGTGAGGATAACACTACCACAGAAATTTCCATGAGGCAGAAGGCTGAGATCACTCAGGTCTACAAGTTACCTATGACATACAAGCAGCATGCATGGCGAGAACACACCCTCTCGCCACCTCAGCCACTTATCTCCTCCCCTTGTCAGGTATGGGTTAATACTGATGTGAGTTGTCTTAGTGGTGCTTGTATAGGTTCCTCGGATGAGTCTCCTCCTGTTACTGCTGAGCCTATAGAGGAGGATCATGTCCTTCCAATTGCTATTCGGAAGGCTCCTCATAGTTGTGTCCATTACCATACTGCAAGGACAATCTCTACTATCAATCTTGGCAGTTCATTTGCTACCTTTACAGCTGCTCTCTCTAAGACACAGGTTCCTACATCCCATCAGCGTGCCATGCTGGATCCAAAATGGCGTCAGGCCATGGAGGATGAGATGGCTGGTCTACGCTCCAGAGGGACGTGGGACTTAAGCACTTTGCCTTCTCATGCTAGAACGGTGGGGTGTCGTTGGGTCTTCGCTATTAAGTACAACCAAGATGGCATGATATCTCGCTATAAGGCGAGACTGGTGGCAAAGGAATTTACCTAAACACATGAGGTAGATTTCTTTGATACATTCTCACCTGTAACTCGGCTGTCTACTGTCAGATTTTGATTTATGTAACTGCTCACTACAACTGCCATCTCCTGATTGGATGTGAAGAACTCATTCCTGTATGGAGATCTTCAGGAGGAGGTCTATATGCAACAACCTCCGGGGTTTGAGACTCTAGGGGAAGTGTGTATGTAGACTGAAGAATGCCATCTATGGCTTGAAGCAGAGCCTGAGAGCTTGGTTCAAAAAATGCTTATAGGAGGTACAAATCATGGGACTTGTAAGGTCTTCTGCTGATCACTCATTGTCTGTCAGGAAGAGCAAAGGGGGAGTGGTTATACTTCTTGTTTATGTGGATGACTTAATTCTTACTGGAGATGACATTGCTGTGATAGCAGAGGTGAAAAGGAAGTTGGCTAAATCCTTTGTGATGAAAGATCTGAGTGAGCTCAGATATTTTCTTGGCATTGAAGTGGCGCACAGAAGAGAGGGCATTATTCTCAGTCAGCGTAGATATGCTCCTCATGTCTTGTAGGAGATAAGAATGATGGGGTCCAAACCTGCTAACATACCTATGGATCCCAAAGGACACCTCTATGATGCAGTCTCTACCTGTAAATAGCAAATCTCATAGGTAATTGGTTGGTAAGCTATTGTGCCTTACTATTACATGTCCCAATCTTTCCCTTGCAGTGGGGAAACTCAACCAGTTCATGGACAGACCAACCAAGCAGCATTGGGATGCTGTTATGTAGGTGTCTAGATACATGAAGAAAGCACTTGGTAGAGGTGTCTTATTTCATAATGGCACACCTATGAGTATTGTTAGCTATTCTGATGCAGACTATGCAGGCTGCATGGCAAACAGGAAGTCAGCAACTGGGTTCTGCACTTATGTGGCAGGAAATCTAGTGATATGGAAGAGAAAGAAGCAACAAGTGGTATCCAGGTTTAGTGCAAAGTTCGAATATCGGGTTATGGCTCAGATAGCTACAGAGATGGTTTGGGTCAGATCAGTGCTACATGATCTCCATGTCCAGGTAGAGGGACAAATGGAGATGAGGTGTGATAATTGCACTGCTACATGCATTGCAAACAACTCGATATTCCATGAACAGATGAAGTATGTTGACGTTGATTGCCACTATAGCAGAGACTTAATATAGCGTGGAGTAAGGTTTTAAATATCGACGTCGATATCATATCGACAAGTCAAAAGAGGGATATATCGGGGATAGATCGCTGATATCGGTGAATTTTGGGAAAATCACTCAGAATGGCATAAAATATCACAAAATATCATAAAATTTAAAGGTTAACATTTTTGTAAATAATATATCATGAAAGGATGCCTAAAAAAACGTGTATGTGTTATATCATGGATATATCATCGATATCATTGATTTGTGTGTGTGTGTTCGTTCCCACCATTTCAACATTCAAACCCAGTGCCAGCGCCATCCTACCAGTTTCAGCTCTTCAAACCTCTTGCCCAACCATTTTCAAACCTTCCCGCCGAAAGCTACCACCATCAACAACCAACCCGCCGATATATCACCGATATCTCCCCATATCGACGTTATATCACCGATATCCGGGAAAAAAATACATTCGGTGGTATCGATAGCACTCAACTCCGTCGATACCGATATATCGCGATATTTCAAACCTTGGCGTGGAGTCATCTACACTACATCTGTACCTTCTGAAGATCAGGTTATGGATATATTCACGAAGCTTCTTCCATGATCCGCATTTGATAAATGTTGCTCCAAGCTGAGCATAATTGATATATATGCTCCAGCTTAAGGGGGATTGTTGGTAGAGCACTCTAGTTATCTAGTTTATTTATTGTTTTGGACTGTTACGTCATGTGTTTTGTCCTATTGGGCTTATGCTATAATTTTCCCAATACCTCTCCCTATATAAAGATATGTAGAGTTTCATTTGAGAAATAAGACTTGTCATTTTCTCCAGCTAGTACTGTTACAGAAATGGACATACTGTGGAACGATGCTGGGTGAAGCACGGATAGTCACAAGGTATGGATCCACGTGCCCATTAGGTGCCTGCGGAGGATACTCAAATGCAGGAGGATGATAGCCAGATTTCAATTTTCAAAGCAGACTATGAGCGCTTCATGACTTCCCAGGCATCTACTGCCTCTGTTCAGAGACCTGCAGGTACTTCAATGATGCCAGTTAAATTCCAAGCTCCTGCTTGGCTTGTGGATTCAAGTGCCTCCTCTCACATAACTGGTGATAGTATCCTGTTTTCTTCTCTAAGAGATCTTGCTACCCCGTTCCCAGTTAAGGTAGCAAATGGGGGTTTGTCACCAGTTATTTTTCTTGGGAACATCTCTATCTCTTCTACTTTACCTCTATCGAATGTTATGCATGCTCCCAAGTTTGCTCTTAACTTGATTCAATTAGTCAGATTACGAAGGATTTACAGTGCAGGGTAGTGTTTCATGACCAGTATTTCTTCTTACCGGACCTTCAAACGATGAGGCAGATTGTTGGACTTGAGCATAATGGTTTCTACTCTCTTCATATTTCACCGTCACCCAGTATTGATGCTGTTTGTGTCACTACTGCTCTCCAATGGCATCTTCGCTTTGGTCATCCTATCTTTCTTGTCTCTCATCGCAATTTTCAGAGGTGTCTTTTCCTGATTCTTTAGGTGTGAAGCCTATCAGTTCAACAAAAATCATAGGTCTTCTTTTTTGTCTCAAAATAAATGGACTAAGTCTATATTTGCTTTAATTCATGCTGATGTTTGGGGTCTGTGTAGGGTAAAGAGTATTAGAGATTTTCGATACTTGTTCTTGTGAATGATTATGCTAGGATGCCTTGGGTGTTTATGTTGAAAGAGAAGGTTAAAATTTTTGATTTTGTTAAATTTTTTTAAGAAATAAAGACTCAATTTTCCACTGCTATAAAAATTTGAGTGAATGGTTTGGAATTTGTGAATGCCAAGGTTGCACATTTGTTCTAGTCATTTGGTATTGTTCACCAGACTTCTTGGGTTCATACTTGCCAACAAAATGGGGTAGGTGAACGTGAGCTTCGGCATTTGTTAGATGTGGCTCATACTATTATGTTTCAGATGAATCTTCTTTCATCTGTTTGGGTGGATGTTGTTCTTACAGTCACATATATGGTGAATCGTGTTTCTCCTTCTGTTTTGGGGGGTAAAACTCCATACTCCCTTCTGTTCCTTGGCAAGGAAATGTTTTCCATCACTCCGGTTGTTTTTGGTTACGCGTGTTTTGTCCACTTATATAAAGTGGATAAGTTTTCTCGTTCCATCAAGTGTGTTTTTCTGGGCTATTCTAGAACCCAGAAAGTGTACAAATGTTATGATCCTGTGTCAGGGAAGTTCTATGTTTCTACCGATGTTACCTTCTTCGAGGAGATTCTGTACCACCAAAAATAGGGGGAGCAATCCACTTCTTTCCATCCTCAAGAAGTTTCCTTTCCTATGCCGTTTGAGCCACCACAATCCTCTCAATCACCACAGCCCACTGAGCCACCTATATCTAGGACCAGCCAGCCTGATTCCAGGCCTTTCCCATGTCATCTTGAGGCCCCTGATACATACACTTTTCCTAAACACTTTCAACGCAGGTCTCTGGATGTACCTCAAGTGGAGGAACCATTGTGTACCAGTTCTACTCAACCTCCACCAGTTGTTTATGACTTGTCTGAGGACCAGGTACCTATTGCTACTAAGAGTATTGCCTTCGATCTTCCTATTGCACAAAGAAAGGCTCCAAGGCCTTCTGCAAAATATTTTGTATCATAGTTTGTCACGATAGTTTTCTCTGGCTATTGATATTCTACAGGTACCATAGGATCATTGGGAGGCCTTCTAAGATCCATCTTGGACCTTGGCTACGGAGGAAGATATGGTAGCTTTGTAGTCTCGTGGCACATGGGACCTAGTTGATCTACCCCCAGGTACTACAGTTGTGAGGTGTAGATGGGTCTTCACTCTTAAAATGTTGACCAGATGGTACTATTGAAGGATATAAAGTACGCCTGGTTGCCAAAGGCTACACTCAAACTTTTGAGGTTGACTACTTTGAGGCATTTTTTTCAATGGCTCGCCTCAACTTTGATAGAATATTACTCTCTTACGGTTAACAAGAGCTGGGTTGTTCATTAGATAGACATAAAAACTGTGTTTCTTTATGGAGACCTGGAAAAGGAAGTTTACATATAATAGCCACTAGGTTTCGTCACTAAGGAGGAGTGTCAGAAGAATGTGTGTAGGCTAAAGAAAGCTATTTATGGGCTGAAACAAAGTCCTAGAGTATGATTTGAGAGGTTTAGCAAGGTAGTCCAATAGTATGGATTTGCTAGATCGTTTGCTGATCACTCTGTTTTTACACTGCATAGGAAGACAAGTTATGTTATACTTATTGTCTATATTGATGATAAATTACTGACTGGTAGTGAGGAAAGGCATAGAAGAAGTGGAGTTGTTACAATCACGGACTGTGACCAACGATCTAGGGTCTATCAATTATTTCCTTGGCATTGAGGTGCAGCAGGCTAAAGGAGGACTTGTACTATCTCAGCGCAAGTATGTTCTTGACATATTGAGAGACATTAGTATACTAGGATGCAAACCAGCGTATGTTCCCATAGATGCGTCATTGCCTCTTACAGATGATTATAGCCCCCTACTACATGACATGACTAGATATCGTGCAATGGTTGATAAGTTATTGTATCTAACAATTACCTGACCTGACATTGCTTTTGCAGTTGGGAGGTTGAGCCAATTCATGCAGTTACTAGGGGAAGTCCATTGGGATGGAGTCTGCCAGATTCTTGGTACTTGAAAAGTACACCTTGGAAAGGATTGTTTTTTGAAAACAATGGACACTTGGATGTATGTGGCTATTCAGATGTTAATTATACTGGAGCACATAAGGATAAAAGGTCTACTATAGAATACAACACATTTGTTGGGGGCAATCTAGTTATGTGGAGAAGGAAGAAGCAAGCAATTGTTTTTATGTCAAGTGTTGAATCAAAGTACAAGGCCATGCATCAGATTACATGTGAGCTACTCTAGGTTTGATCTATCTTAGAAGATTTTGGAGTATAAGTCATTGATCTTATTCATTGCAAATAATCTTGAATTCCATGAGAGAATCAAACACATAGAAGTTGATTGTCACTTTATCAGGGAGACTATTGCAGCAAGGAAGATTTCTACACCTTACATATGTATTGAAGAGCAACTTGTAGACATTCACTAAAGCACTTTCCAAAAAATTGTTGCGCAAACTTTGTTACAAGTTGAGCATGTTTGATATCTATGCTCCAACTTAAGGGGGAGTGTTAAGTTATGTCTTTAGTTCTGTAGTTAGTTATTTTATTTTATTTTGTTATGTAAGGGTGTGGATGTTATTTTCCCTTTGGTACCTTTTTGTATAAAGGTGCCAGGGGTCTTTTAGAAAAGACTAATGCATTTCAATCCCAATAGAGATACTTTAGAATTAGGAAAATTAGGAAAAAGTTGTTTTGATTTGTCCTTTTCTATTTTTAGGGATTTAATTTAATTAGAATTTAATTTGTTGTGGATCTTTTTTCATAGTAGGAGTAAGATTTCCTTGTGATACCCTCTCACTATATAAAAAGAGCTTAGTCTTCTATAATGTTCAATTCAATGTGATACAATTCTAAAAAAGTTCCACAATTACAACGTGAAACAAATTTCAAGCAGTAAATTTCAGTTAGGCCATTTTAACTGTCTTTTTGTGCTCCAGCTCTGGCATGTGATTTACCACGAACTTTGGATTTATTTTAGCAAATTAGATATTTGTAGGATCCTGCTAATTATATTGTAAATACTGTATCATTTCAAGTCCAATTGGGGGACAGGACTTTTAGCTAGTTTTCTATCAGATATTTTGCTATGCGAAAGCTAACAATTCCTGTTCTCTTCCAAGGTTCTTGTTCATGGATCAGCAGAAGCTACTGAACATTTAAAACAACACTGTTCAAAATTTGTGCCTCATGTATATGCTCCTCAAATTGACGAAACGATTGATGTTACATCTGATTTGTGTGCTTACAAGGTGTTTCCTATTTGCTGAAAATTTTCATTATCACTTTGGAGACAGTTCCATCATTATCTTTTTGTTCTGTCCCCAACTCTGTCCACAGGTTCGGCTATCTGAGAGGTTGATGAGCAATGTCCTATTCAAGAAGGCAAGTGAAAGTATCACCACTAATGTGGACAATTTTTTCCCATGAACTCGTAATTTAACAGATAGGGGTTCCGGAAATGAAACTGAAGATTCAATTATAGACATCAGGAAGAAAAATAGCAATCTTTTACTTATGGATAGTACTAAGTTTTCTGGACTATGCTTAATTGAGTAGAAAGCTTGAACATGTTTTTCCATTACAGCTGGGTGAGTATGAGGTGGCATGGATTGATACGGTGGTGGACAAAACTGACGAAACACTGTCTCTGCTACCTCCACCTGCCACACCTGGAGCTCATAACTCTGTTCTTGTTGGAGATTTAAAATTGGCTGACTTCAAGCAGTTTCTTGCCAGTAAAGGTGTCCAGGTAATAAAGCATGTGGTAGCACCTGCAAGCATGCCTTCTTTCTATAGTGCAAGAATGAACTTTTACGTTAAAAAAAAAAAGAGAGAAACTGAATACTAAATTCATTTCATAATTCTATAGGTAGAATTTGCCTCTGGCTCATTGCGTTGTGGAGACTATGTGACTGTGCGTAAGGTTGGCGATTCAAGTCAGAAGGTGATGTATCCTTTGACTTCTCTCTTCTGTGCAAGGCTCTTTTTCCCCTTGGCTTTTCCTCCTTGTTCATGGTAGTTGATACATGACAAAATCAGTTTTTTATAAAATTATATTTTCTTTTAGGTAGTTGAAGAAAATGATATTTTTTAAATACCAAACCGTCTCTACACTTCTTTATATAAAGAGAGGTGAGGGAAAAGTTATATTATAAACCCAACGAAATAATAAGATGAACATAAACACCCCTTATAATATAACGTAACTTAACACTCCCCCTCAAGTTGAAACATATATATCGACCTTGCTTAGCTTGTTTTTACACTTCTCACACTGAAGGCGAGGTAACAGCTTGGTAAACATGCTGCCAGTCTAGTCTGAAGAGGCAAGATAGGTAGTACGAAACATATCTTGCTAAATCAAACTCGTGTAATGAAAATCCACTTTTACATATTTTGTTCTCTCATGGAACATGGGATTGTTTGCAATGTATGTTGCAACTTGGTTGTCATAATGCGTCTCCATTGGCTCCTGAATAGTAACATGAAGATTTCGTAACAAAGATCTTATCCATATCATATCAACTGCAGTATGTGCCATATCCCAATGCTTAGACTCAGCACTAGAACATGAAACAATACTTTGTTTCTTGCTCCTTTAGGTCACCAAGTTTCTGGCTACAAAAGTATAGAAGCCAGTGGTAGACCGCTTGTCTCCAACATTTCCTGCATAATCTACATCTGAGTAGGCAACAATTGACATAGGAGCCTTCTTCTGAAAAAGAATGCCTCTACCTGGACATCCCTTGATGTACCTCAACATCTGCATCACAGCCTGCCAATGAACATTAGTGGGTTTGTCTAAAAATCGACTTACCTTACCCACTGCAAGACTAATATTTAGCCTAGTGATGCTCAGATATAATAGTTTCCCCACCAACTGTTGATATGCCTTCTTATTTTTCAGCTTCACAGTATCATCAAAGAGATGAACTTTAGGATCTATAGGAATATTGGCATCCTTGGATCCTAGCCTGACGTCTCCTGAAGAATGTCAAGGGCATACTTTCTTTGTGACATAATTATCCCTTGTGGCAATCTCAATGCTCAAAAAAATCTTAGCTTCTTAAGGTCTTTCATGACAAACTGACATGCAAAGTACTCCTTCACCTAAGAAATGCCATCTGCATCATCACCTGTGAGGATAAGGTCATCCACATACACAAGTAGAGCTACTGTACCACTACTGGTCTTCCTCACAAATAGTGAATGGTTAGACGAGGACCTCTGCATCCTAATAACAGATGATCCTAAGGTCTTTCATGACAAACTGACATGCCAAGTACTCCTTCACCTGAGAAATGTCATCTGCATCATCACATGTGAGGATAAGGTTATCCACATACACAAGTAGAGCTACTGTACCACTACTGGTCTTCCTCACAAATAGTGAATGGTCAGATGAGGACCTCTGCATCCTAATAACAGATAACGCTTTAGATAGGCGTTGAAACCAGGCTTGGGAGCTCGGCTTAAGACCATAAATGGCTTTACAAAGTCTGCATACACACTCTCCCTGAACCTCAAATCCAGGCAGCTGCTGCATATATATATCTCATCCTGCAAATCTCTATATTGGAATGTATTTTTGACATCCAGCTGATGTAGATGCCATCCATAATGAGCTGCAATAGAAACAAGTATCCGAACAGTGGAGAGCCGAGTAATTGGGGAGAACGTGTCAAAGAAATCTATCCCATAGGTTTGGGTGAATCCTTTGGCCACAAGGTGAGTCTTATACTGAGAAATAGATCCATCTAGGTTGTATTTTAAGGCAAAGATCCATCTAACTCCAACAAGGTGCGCGCTAGACTATAAAGTAGACAGCTCCCAGGTACCTCTGTCAATAAGAGTAGACATCTCTCCTATAGCTGCCTTCCAGTGTGGATGTAGTAGAGCCTGCTGGTACGAGGTAGGGATCTCAACACTGGAAATTGTAGCAGTGAACACATGAAACTCCGAACCTAGAGAATCAACAGAAACAACGCTTCTAGCAACACGATACTGGGCACAAGATCGTGAAGCCTTCCTGATAAAAATGGGGATATCCTCATCTGTGGCCATAGAAGGGGAACCTGGAGACACAATATCAAAAGTATCGTCATTACCCTCAACACCTACCTGAGTACAGGAGAGCGATAGTGGCTCAGTAGGAACTGAGGAGGAGGGGGTGTGTCCTCTCTGTAATTAACAAGAAGCTGATATGTAGCACCCATAAAAGCCTTATTTTCAGGTGGTACAACTTTGAACATGCCTACAGTCTGCTTTGTAGTAGGTACGCTGCTACTATGAGAAAAATCCTCCATGGCTATAGGAGGTAAATGCATTGGTACAACCATCTCGATCTCTTTCAACTGATGGTCTGAGGTGGAAAAATACAAAATACTCATGGAAAGTCACATCCGCACTAACATAGTGCCTCTTGTGTATAGAGTCAGAACACCTATATCCTTTCTAAGTGCGTGAATATCCAAGAATATACACTTAACCGCCCTTGGAGCCAATTTGTCATGATCAGGCCCAAGGAGGTATACAAATGCCACGTAACCAAAAGTCTTTGGCGGCACAAAAAACAAATCTGAATCAAGATATAGGATGTTCCATGGAATCTGCTCATGAAGTACAGAGGAAAGAAGCCTGTTAATGAGATAACATGCAATGAGAACTGCATCTCCCCAATAACTATGCGAGACACTATTCTGGATAAGCAAGGCTCTAGCTGTATCCAGAATATGATGGTGTTTTCTTTTAGTTATCCCATTCTGCTGTGACATGTGAGGGCATGATGTCTGATGCACAATGCCAAGTGATTCATACAAGTTTGCCAATTTCTTAGTACAAAATTCTAAGGCATTATTAGTTCTAATCTTCTTAATGCGTACACTAAACTGAGTTTTTGCAAACATCACAAATTGCTGAATAATGGATCCAATCTCTGATATATTCCACATCAAAAATGTCCATGACATACGGGAGTAATCGCCTAAAAATAACAAATAATACCGATAACTTTGTCAGTCTGCCACATGGCTAGGACCTTAAACATTACAATATAATAAATCAAAACAAGCAGAACTATTAGATTGGATAGAGGCTGGAAAACTAGTACAGTGATGCTTTCCCAACTGACAAGCATCACACTGAACCTTCATGACAGGAGAAAGATGATGGATTTGGCATAACTTGTCAAGTGAAGGATGGCCTAGTCATCTATGCCATTGCAAGGCACACCCTACAATAGTGCTCGTCTGACACGCTGCAACAAGACTCTGAACCAGTGGGAATACACCTCCCTCTTCATTGCCACCACTAATCGTCCTCCTCGTCATGCGGTCCTGAAACGTACATTTAGCTGCATAAAAAATGACACGATAATTCAACTGCTTAGTAATAGTATTAACAAAAAACAATTGCATTGCCATATCAGGCACATAATAAACGTCAGAGAGATGCATGGAGTAACTGACACCCCTCCCTTATCACGATGGGGCATGCCTACCATCTGCAAGTTGCACTGAACGATCCTGTGGTATCTTCTGCATATTCCCAAAACATTGGGAATTTCCTGTTAAATGCCTATTCATACCCGATGCAGAGGCATAAGCAGCTATGCCTGAAGACTAAGATTGCTCATGGGTCAACTAGGCCAGATGTTGTGCAACTACATCATAGTCCACCTCTGTAAGGGACACTGCCTTAGTAGACACGGCTAAAGATGTAGTCACAGAAACTTAGTTGGCAACTGTAGGCCATCCAAGTTTGTTTAAGCACTTGGTCTCAATGTGACCAAGTCTCCCACAATAAGAGTAGGTGGGCTTGCCATGGCCACCATCAACACGCCCCCCGCCTTTGCCTCTGAAGGCTCCTGTCTGTCATCCATGAGTACTTACAGTGCATGAGCGGAGGAGGTATTACTAGTAATACCCTCTGGCATAGATTGGATTTGCAACCTGTTAAGTCTCTTGTATATCTCCTCAATAGGAGAAAGATTAGATAGTGTCAAAATCTGTGAGCGTGCAACGGAATAATTGTCATTAAGCCTTGTCAGAAACGTGTGCAAAGAACTCCCTCTGATCCCTACACGTGGCTGAGGTACACATTGGCCTGCATGCATTATATTTCTCCATTAGTATCTTCAAGGTGGAATAGTACTGCGAGAGACTCATCGATTCTTACTTCAAATGACAAAGATCATAATGAATCTAAAAGACCTGAGTGGAGTTGAGTTCATGAGAGTAAGCGACCTTCAGATCATCCCACATCTCCTTGGTCGTCTTGTAATACATGACTTCATCTCCAATGTGAGGTATAGCACTATTAAGTATCCAGGTCCTCACCATGGCATCATCTCTGTTCCAGGTTGCATATTTTCCTGTCTTCTGCTCTGGTGTTCCTTCCATCAGGACATGCTACTTTTCATGTTCTTCCACAGTCACAAGAAATGTCTAAGATCAACGAGAATAATTGGTCTCATCAAGCTTTACAATAGGAGTAAAGAATGAGTTCTTGTACACTACATTGTCTCTCATCCATTCTGATGTCACTCCGGACTCTAACGATGATGCGGCCATAGTGATAACAAACCACAAACATAAACCTGAAATCTGATAGAAACAGGAAGTACGCACCCCAAAATATGCACCAAACGGGGAATGCACACCCTAAAAAGCTCCGCTTACACGCGATCAATAATCCAAGGGGAATACACACCCCAAAACATGCATCAATACGGGAATACACACCCCAAAATAGTAAAGAAAATTCTGATTTGGTTATTACCATCAAAGACGAATTTCCAAACACCTTTCCGGAAGGTCCTCACTTTAAAAGTCCACCAACGAGCCAAGGACCTTCCTAGAACCCATTGCAAGGGAAAAACAGGGTCTAAAGCCCTCTCCTTACCGCCGGAAGGGGTCCGGCAATGAGAAGCAGACACGAAGAGGAGGTGCTGGGCAGAGGCAGAGTCACTGGGTGGTGTTATCGGTTGCATAGTGCTGGGCTGAGGCTATGGTACCGGTGGCACAACGCTAAGCGGAGGCGACATCGATGAAGCAGTGCTGTTGCTGCTGCAATCAGTAGCACTGCTACCAGCGACGGCAGCGCAACAGATGCTAGCAAGTGGTGGTGCTGTCGTTGCTGCTGGCCGACGGCGACGGTGGTGCTACCATTGGCCGACAGTGCTGCTAGTGGCGGCGGTGATGGTGGGGCTTGGTGCAGAGTTACATTTTTCTCGGTGGAGTCCCCAACTTAGCTCTAATATCAAGTTGAAGAAAATGATATTTCTTGATTACCAAGCCGTCCCTACACTTCTTTATATAGAGGTAAGAGAAAAGTTACAACATAAATCTAACGAAATAATAAAAAGGACATATTGCCCTTACAATATAACATAACTCAACATAGGTACTTGTAAATTATTCCCAAAGCTATTGACAACTTATGTGGAGACCTGGATTTGAACTAGTGATTCAAATGACATTGGCACGCTGTCGGCAAGGCTAGTTTTGAAAATCGTCCTTGCCGACATGCATATGGTGTCGAAATGTGGGGATGCCGGTGGCATGCCGGCCATTTCGTCGGCATACCGACGGTATGGCCAGCATGCTGCCATATGCCGAGGTGGGAGGGAGATTCGAACTGTTGCGCTGGGAGGAAAATGCAGGCGGGAAGGAAATTCAAAATGCCTGTTGGAAGGAAAACCTGGAAATCACACATGGCTGTTCGGGAGGGAAACCCCCCCCCCCCCCCCCCACACACACACACACACACGCACGCACACACTCTTAAGCTAGTTTGAGAGGTAGTTAAGCTAAACTCCTAACAATAGACAACTTAAATCTTATCATGGTGCCACCACCTTGAAACCTTGACATCTTATCAGGGGATACACTGACTCATGCCATCTCACCGAGTGACATGCCTTGTATCCATTTGTTCTTGCGTTACGGTGCTAGAACAGCTTATAATTATCCTAATTAAGGACCATCGACAACAGCTTGCGTGGTCCCGGTGCAAGTGAAAATGTCCTAAATGACTCCAAGCTGAGAGTGGAACATTGTACCTTTGTCACAACCTCTTTTCTCTTCTTGAAGGGTATATAAACAGACAGCAGTTGGCGAGCAACTCCTGACATCTCTTTGCGTGTACGAAGACAATTTTAGTCCAACATCCTGCATTTAGGGTGTAGAAGTATGCAAGTTGATCTTCTGCGTAAGACTTTCACATGTAAATGTCCGCATCCATATTCACTTTGCATTATACATACCTATTTGTTGCTAAAAATGAATGATCCGTTTATTCTGGTACCATTTATAGAAAGGTACAAAGGGAGAATAACACTACACACCTTTAACAATAAAAAAATTATAATAAAATCCCAAACAACCTATATAACTCAACACTCCCCCTCAAGTTGGAGCATAAACATCGAGCATGCTCAACTTGGAACATAAGACATCAAGCTGTTTCCTAATAATGCTTTAGTGAGGATATTTGCAGTTTGATTCTCAATGCTAATGTAGGGTATGTAGATCTTCTTGCTTGTAATGGTCTCTCTAATGAAGTGGCAATAAACTTCAATATATTTAGTCTGTTCATGGAATGCAGGATTATTGACAATGAATGTGGTCGCCTTATTCTTGTGGAACATAGGAATAGATTTTGAAATATAGACACTAACATCTTGCAAAATAGATTGAATCCACAATAGCTCACAGTTAGTGTGTGTGCCATAGCTCTATATTCTGATTCAATGCTCGATCTGGAAACTACTGCTTGCTTCTTGCTCCTCTTATACACATATGCCTCAGTATCGTCAGCGTCAGAATAACCACAAACATCAACATGACTATTGTTCTGGAAGTGGAACCCTTTCCTAGGAGTGCGCTTCAAGTATCTAAGCACCTAAAAGATGCTATCCTAGGGTGTTTGCATAAATTGGCTCAACCTACCCACAACGAAGGTGATGTCAGGCCTAGTAACTGTCAAGTATAACAACTTCCTAACCATGGCATGATATGTGGTCGCATCCTACAACATACTATCTGCATTTGCAAGAGAAAATAAGGAATGTTAGTAAATAAAATCAAAAGGATATTGTTTAGTTGTTTTCTATTTAGGTCATTGTAATTTTCAGTAAGTATTTACTTGTGTTTCTATGTATGCCAATGCCTTCTCTCTACATAAAGAGGGTTAAGGACTCTCTTTTCAAATTAGTAAAGTTTAGATTCTCTCCAAAATCCCAACATGGTATCTGAGTGTGTTTGATCCCATGGGAAAAGGAAGAAGAGAGAAGAAACCCTAGAGGGGGGAGGCCCTCCGATGGTGCCGTCAATTTTTGACGAGCCACCAGTGATGTCCTCTCCCTGACTCTTCCTTCTTTCTTCCTCTTTTGTTGCTGTTGTACTTTTCGCCGGCGTTGCCATTGGCCATGTAGCAGCAAAAGACCACCACAGGAGTGGTCGCTGGTGCCTTAGCCTTCGAACCTACTCTAGTGGCCATCGAACTGGCTATGCACCATCGATGGCCCTATTTTGGCCCCCCAAAGCTCGTTCGATCAAGGATTTGATGGTACCATCGTACTCCTTAAGGGCCATGTTGCCGGATCGAGGTAGTCCGATCCTTCCTTGACCTCACCAGAGCACCACCGTGCTCCTCTATTGTGCCGCTGCTTGAAGAGAAAGAAGAGAAGGAAAAAAAAAAGAAAAAAAAGGAGGGGGAGGTCGTCCAATCTGGGGTTTTATGGGGAAAAAAATTAGGATTATTTTTATGATTTAATCGACTTTGAAGTTAAGTCCTTTGTTTTAAGGTACTTGTATGTAACTCCTAAAACTCTCAAGTTTTATTGATTGGGTCCTCGTGTGTTTGAATGGAAGATACAAGGAAGACGGGAGCCTCTTCAAGATGTTAAGATTACGGGCAGTGCTCTCACATGCCTCAAGAGAAGCCAAGCATAGACTGGCTCTTTGAGGGCATACAAGAAGAGTCATCTAAGGTTGAAGACACGAACAAGGGACTACCATGTCAACAAGAGTTGATCTCCACTACCTTAAGGATCCATGTTTTCGTCGTCTCTCGTGTATTGACTTGCAGGGAAGTGTTCGTAAATAAAATCAAAGAGATTATTTAGTTGTTTTCCATTTAGGTCATTATTATTTTTAATAAGTATTTAGTTGTGTTTCCATGCATGCCAAAGCCCTCTGTATAAAAGGGTTAAGTCATCTCGTTTCGAATTAATAAAATTTAAATTCTCTCTAAAATCCCAACAAGGAATATATGGGCACACATGCTGGTTTGCACCTAAGTATACCAGCTTCATTTAGTATATCTAATACATACTTACGCTAAGATAGTACAAGACCCCCTACTATTGTCTATACCTCAATGCCAAGAAAATAAATAATAGAGCCCAGATCCATAGTAACAAATTGTGAATGTAGTAAAGCTTTAGTGTTCTTTGTCACTACTAGCCAATAGAATGGCGTCCACATAAACAATCTGAATCTGTTTCCCTGTGCAATGTAAACACCAAGTGATATGCAAAAGACCTAGCAAAGCCATTCTCCTATACAACTTTTTTAAATCTTTCAAACCACACTTTCGGACTTTGTTTAAGGCCATAAATAGTGGGAAGAAATGACCAATCTACTTTATTGAGAAAACCCTACACCTCTCTATATAGAGATAGATGTTGGGAAAAATACATAACAGAACTAGACACAATATAAAGATAGCTAAACAGTCTCCAGTAAACATAAAGAAATATAAATAGGAGTATCAACACTCCCTCTCAATCTGGAATATAAATGTCAATCATGCTCAGCTTGGAACAGCAATAATCAAATGCCGATCGAGGTAGAGGTTTTGTGAACACATCTGCAGTCTAGTCCTCAGATGCAACATA
The DNA here is from genome assembly GCA_037157565.1 of Thalassia testudinum. Lineage (NCBI taxonomy): Eukaryota > Viridiplantae > Streptophyta > Magnoliopsida > Alismatales > Hydrocharitaceae > Thalassia > Thalassia testudinum. The sequence goes on along the minus strand of JAZHRO010000067.1, from coordinate 12,920,349 downwards.
AGTAGTACGTAGCAAACCACGTTATATGAGATCTCTGGTATGGTGGCAGTTAACCTCAACATGTTTGGTGCGCTCATGGAACATCGGGTTGCTGGCTATGTATGTATCAGCCCGATTGTCGCATCGCATCTCCATAGGTTCCTTAATCTGGATGTGTAAATCATGCAATAGAGACCGTATCCAAACCATCTTTGCAGCAGTTTGTGCCATTACCCTATACTGACTTTGCACTGGAGCAAGAAACTACCCCCTATTTCTTGCTCCTCTAAGTAACTAGATTACCAGCCACAAAGGCATAGAAACCAATGGTAGATTTCCTGTCAAGCACACATCCTGCATAATCTGCATCAGAATATCCTACCACTGTCATAGGAGAGCCTCTGGAAGACAATACCATGATCTGGTGCTTTCTTCAAGTATCTAAGCACCTGCATAGCTGCCTGCCAGTGCAGCTTCGTTGGCTTCTCCATAAACTGGCTGAGTTTGCCTACTGTCAAGGCAATATCCGGTCTGGTAATGGTCAGATACAACAACTTGCCTACAAGCTGTTTGTACGCTCTGCTATCAGCTACTTCTGCCTCCTCATCATGTAGATGTGCCTTGCGGTCCATAGGAATATTGGTTGGCTTAAATCCCAGCATGCCTTTCTCCTGAAGGACATCCAACGCTTACTTGCGTTGAGAAAGAACAATATCATCTTTACTCTTAGTAACCTCAATCCCTAGAAAGTATCTAAGCTGGCCCTGATCCTTCATAACAAACTTCTGTGCAAGACTCCTTGATCTGTCTTATCCCAATCTCATCATTGCCGGTGATAATCAAATTATCTATATAAACCAGTAGTGTTACAATGCCATTCTCCGTTTTCCTAATAAACAAAGAATGATCTGAAAAGGACCTCTGCATCCTCATCCTCTGTAACACATCTGAGAGCTTCTGAAATCAGGCTCTTGGGCTCTACTTCAGGCCATAAATGGCCTTCCTAAGTCTACACACACACCCCCCTGAACCTCAAAACTTAGGGGCTACTACATGTAAACCTCCTCTTGAATATCACCGTAGAGAAAAGCGTGCTTTACATCAAGCTGGTGTAACCTCTAATCTCTATGGGCAGCAATAGAGATGAGTACCCGAATAGTGACAAGACGTGCAACAGGAGAGAAAGTATCAATCAAGTTCACCTCATAAATCTGGGTGAACGCCTTTGCCACCAGCTTGGCCTTATAACTTAAAATAGACCCATCAGGGTTGTATTTCAAGGCAAAGACCCATTTGGAGCCAACAAGTCGCGTGCATGTAGGAAGCGAGGTGAGATCCCAAGTTTGTCTGCTGCGAAGTGCAGCCATCTCATCCTCCATGGCTTGACGCCACTTAGGATCAAGCATGGTCTGCTGGTAGGTAGACGGAATGTGTGGCACTGTAAGTGCCTAACAGAAGCTGCTAAACTGAGGAGCAAGACCATCGGTAGCCAAATTGCCTGCAACACTATATCTGTACTCACATGTATGGGGTTCCTTCCTAATAGCAATAGGAAGGTCAGAATCATCTGGTATCTCTGACTGAGTCGCTGCAGAAGGAGCCTCACTACTGTGGTGATCTGCATTGTCAGGGGGATCAGGTCTAACTAGACTATCACTGCCATCAGAGTCAATTTCAACTACCTGTGAAACATTAGTCATTGGTGTGGTCGGTGGCCTCTGTAGTGTTGCATGAGGTCTACTATATGTGCGTAGAGGACCATGCAATCTTTGGTAGTCATCCACGGGGGTAGTAGAGCTTGAAAAGGTTGGTTGAGGTATGGAGATCAGAATATCCTCAAGTGAAATCGGAGGAATAGGCATGGGAGCTGCATCATCACGAACAGTCATCTGTCTAGCAACAGAAAAATATGGTATCGTCTCATGAAAAGTCACATCAGTGCTAATATAATACCTGTGGTGGATAGGATCATAGCATCAGTACCCCTTCTAACTCCTAGAGTACCCTAAGAAGATGCACTTAACAGCACGAGGAACAAGCTTATCACAGCCTGGTGATGGCGCATGAACAAAAGCAACACATCCAAAACTCCTAGGAGACACGTGGAAAAGCTCACCATATGGGTGTAACAAGAGAATCGGTATCTGCTCGTGAAAAGCTAAACTTGGCATCCTGTTAATGAGGTAGGTCGTCGTCAAAACAACATCTCCCTAGTATCTCTGTGGAACATTGTGGTGGATAAGAAGAGTGCGGGTAACCTCTAACAGGTGTCTATGCTTCCGCTCGACAACTCTATTCTGCTGCAAGGTATGGAAACAAGAAGTCTGATGGATAATCCCACGAGTTCTGTGAAACTCTGTGAGTCTAGTAGTGCGGAACTCAAGGGTATTATCTGTCCGTACAATTTCATTGTAGCAGAATACTGAGTCCCAATCTCCAAGAGAAGAGTCTCTATAATACCTCCAACCTCTACCTTATTCTTCATAAGAAACACCCAGGATACTCTGATGAAATCGTCGACAACATTGATATAGTAACGGTGTCCTGTCCTATCTGGAACTCTACTCGGTCCCCAAACATCCATATGGAGTAACTCAAAGGGAGCAGTTGATCTAGGAGAAGTACTGGCAGGGAATGAAGATCGATGATGCTTACCCAATTGGAAAGCATCACACCTAATAGTAACAGCAGGTGAAATATGCGGAATCACCCTCCTGAGGTGTTCCAGAGGCAAATGTCTTAGATGAATGTGGCATTGTGAGACACTCCCACCATCATGTCTACTGACACCTGCAAATGACTCCTAACCAAGATGATAAAGACCATTCTCCTTTATACCTCTGGTGGTGATCTTCCTAGTGAACTTATCCTGAACAATACATCCGACCTCATAAAAAATCACCCTACAATGAAGATCCTTTGTGATCCTGCTTGCAGACAACAAGCTCGTAGGAAACTCCGGTACGTGTAGTGCTCTCGGCAGCCGCAATGTGGGGGTCACAGATACTTCACCCTGGCCAACAATGGGTGCATGTTTGCCATCAGCAACCTGTTCCGTTCTACCTGATGCAACAGAACTGAGTGACCGGAAATAGCTCTGATTTCCACAGAGATGCTGTGAAGCACTGAAATTGACTAACCATCCTGTACCATGGTAACTCATGTCATACTTCTACGGTATCAAGCCTGCATACTCAACCACCCCTGCCACAATAGCGATATCCAATGTCACCTCTGCTCCCCCTTAGATTGGCATTGTGCCTAGTAGGGATGAAGTGGATCACCAAGAGCTAGAACTCTCCATCATATATGTAAAATCACTAAGGAATCCCTCTAGATGCAAAATTTGATCTGAAAGCACCAAACCATGACCTGAAATTGAGTTTTCAAATCATGGATGGACTCTAGAACGGCACCGGCCCCTCGAAATTAACACAAGGAGTAATTACAGCCTCTTGTCAGCCCTTAGGCGATCTCTGAGGAGGTGCTCTGGCAAGTCATCAGTGGCACAGCAACCCTAGAGGCGCCACCGCAACCTACTGCGACCTCAAGTGTCCCACTACTAGCGGTGCAGTAGCCCTAGGTGCGCCGTTGCCCCTCGCAACAGCCTTTGGTGGCTGCTGTGGTAGTGCTAAGGCGAGGCACCGGCCCAGCACTGGCCTCAAAGGTGTTGCCGCAGCTTCTGGTGGTTGCTGTAGCGATGCTCAGGCAAGGCACTGGCCGTGGAGCAACTTTAGAGACGTCGTCACCCCTTGCTCACCCTCTGGTGGCCATTGCGGCAGTGCTCAAGCGAAGCACCGACGTCGCAGCAGCCCCAATGGTCACGCGACCTCCCTATCTGCACCCTCCTTGTGTCGCCTGAGACTTTGGCGAGGCAGGGAGGAGGTGGTGACGTCGGTAGCCGTAGGTGGAGACCTCCATTTGGTGGCTAGGGTTAGGGTTTTGATAGTGTTGGGTGTTGGGGGCCTATTTCAGTGGGGTATTAAGGGTACCAGTTTAGGACTGCTGCTTTGATATCAAGTGGGAAGATATGACCAATCTACTTTATTGAGAAAACCCTACACCTCTCTATATAGAGAGAGATGTTGAGAAAAATACATAAGAAAACCAGACAAAATATAAAGATAACTAAACAGTCCCTAATAAACATAAACAAGAAATATAAATAGGAGTATCAATAGTAGCAGCAGATGAAGGTGGAATGTGGAGGTAGTATAAGCCGTTCTGCTCAAGTCCACCAATCCACCTCATCGTTTGGAGGTCCTACAAAAAGTATTGGTCATGAAAAATAGGTCAGCACCGAAGATCTCTGGTAATATGATTAATAGATATCAAATTAAGTGCAGATTTCAGAGCATGCATAACATTAGATAGGGGTAGGGTAGAAGATAAGGAAATATTCTCCAGTCCTGTAACTTGTGACAGACCCCTATCTGCTACCTTCACCTGGAATGGGGTAGCAAGTTCCTGAAGGGAAGAAAAAAAACCAATGTCACCAGTAATATGAGAAGTAAACAAACCAGTGTCACCAACAGGTGGCTTCTTGTTGCATCTCAACCCTACCGTTGCCACATACCGACGACTGTCAGCCAACTTGCATCAGCCAGCTTTGGTCGGTCTTGGGTCAGATTTTGCCCAGTGAAGGTTTGAACTCGCCTTTCAAGATCGAGAGCAAGGTCAAGTTGGCTTTGTAGGCCACCTATGACCCTCACCCTGGCCTCCTTGCTCTGGCTGGAGGCCTCCTCTTGCTATCCTTGACTATTTTTCTCCAGTTGGGGGTATCATTTCACAGATTTGGTTGGATTTCTTGCAGTCAACCATGCAAAAGGTCATCCGATACCCTCTATTTCTACTGTTGATTACTGCGACAACCCTGTTTAAGTAGCTTGTACTGCTGCCTATATGTCTAGGAGGGCCTACTAACCTTTGTGGATGCTAGTTTATCCTCTTGGAGTGGTGCATTAACTCGGTGGTCTTAACTGAGAGAGGTTATTGATTATTAAACCTACAATTTGAGCTTCTTGCTTTGAACAAGTTGGATTTTTAGTTGCTTCTTGTCCTGATGGATGACTGGGATTTCTTCTTCTGTACTGCTTGGGATCGTCTACCATCTTCTACTTGGGATTGCCTCCCACGAGTATTCTTCCTCCACTACTGCTTTGGATTGCTTTCTAATGATTATCCCTATGTGATAGTTTAAGTGAGATTGTTACTTCTATCCATTCTTGCCGATCTTATAACTATGTTTGAGGGTGGTCTCAGTGCTCATGTTTCCTTTACTAATGCTACTAGCATCCAAGTTAATCTGACATCTATTGTTGTTGAGTCTTGGGTTATAGACGTAGGTGCTTTTGCTCATTTAATTGGTAAGGTGGCTCCTCGTTAGATACTAAACCTACTAGAGGGGTTACATTAGCCAAATTCGCAAATGGTACACGTTCTCCTATTACTGCAGTTGGTGATATCAAGTTCTCACCTATAGTTGTTTGATGTCCATTGTACACTTGAGTTTCCCATAAGCCTTTTATCTGTTAGTAAATTGTGCAAGGATTTTAACTTTCCCATAACCTTTGATGAGCATCATTGCTGCTTTTAGGACATTAGGTCTAATCAGATAATTTAAGGACATGGAAAAGATGGACTCTACTATCTAGATATTCCTACCGTCTTTGCTAAAGTAGCCTCTATTTCGACATATCCAGTATTATTGGTTCATCATCTGGGTTACCCATCCTTCAATAAGCTACGTCAGATGTTTCCAGAGATCCCACAGTCTGCCAATTTTGACTATCAGGCATGTCAATTGGGCAAGCATCATTGTGTTACTTTTCCTTGTGTCGAGAAGCGGGGTACTCCATTCTTTCTAGTACACTGTGACATCTCTTGCGTGAATATAGCTGATCGTCTTGGGTGTTTCTCATAAAGGGTTGGTTTGAGATTCTGCATGTGGTAAAACATTTATTTGCCAAGGCTCAGAATTTCTATTCTTCCTTGATAAAGATCTACGATGACAATGCTTTGGAGTTTATGTAAAAGGAATTGCAATCCTTCGTTGTCTCCAATGACACCATACATAAGAATTCATGTGCTTATACCTCGTAGTAGAATGTGGTTGCTAAGAGGAAACTTCGGCATATCTTGGATATTCCTCAGACGCTCCTTGTCTTCATGAAGGTGTTTAAGTCTTTCTGGGGGGGATGTCGTTCTTATTGCGACTTACTTGATCAATTGAGTTCCCTCATTCGTCTTGTATGGAGATATTCCCTTTCGGTTACTACATCCCGATGAGGATATTTTTTCATTGCCTATGTGAGTTTTCGGTTGCACCAATTTCGTACATGCTTTTGGGTAACAAGACATTGTCACCATGAGCTATTAAATGTGTCTTCCTAGGATATTCTCCTACCTAGAAAGGATATCAATCTTATGATCATAATAGTTGCTAATACTTTATCACTACGGATGTCACATTTTTTTAGCGTGTTGCCTTCTTTGAGGAATGAAGTAATATTGAATTGGTGCCTCTTCAGACCATGAATTAAGATGCCTACTCATGTTCCATCGCCTACCATGCCCGCACATTTACAGGATGAGAGCTCTTCAGAGGTACTGTCTACATCAACTCTTGCATAGACTACCCTAGCTTAGATGGACTTAGACTTATCCATTGCATTACGCAAATTAGTGAGGTCTGGTACCCTACTCCCGATACCTTGTTATACCTCTATTGATATATTAAGCCCTTCTCTAAAATATTTTTTGCTTGCTTTGATGAGTACTATTACACCATGGAGTTATGGAGGCTATATAGGATATAGGATGGAAAAAGGCAATGGATGAGGAAATAGATGCTCTTATGTTATGAGAGACTTGGGAGTTGGTTCCTCGCCCAACAGACTTGACTATAGTAGATTGTAGATGGGTATATCCTGTGAAGCATCTTCTTAATGGTATAGTTGATAGGCTAAGGACAAGTCTTATTGCCAAATGCTTCACACAGACCATAAGGGGACTATTTTGAGACATGTTCTCTTGTTGCATGTCTTGACTCAGTTAGAATTATTTTCTTTGTTGCTATCAATAAAGTCTGGCCATTATATCAATTGGATATCAAAGATGCATTTCTCTATGGTCATCTTGCTGAAGAAGTTTGTCTCAACCTCCTAGCTATGAGGCTGAGAAGCATGTGTGAGAAAGGTCATCTGCAGTCTTAAGCAGAGTCTAGAGCATAATTTGAGAAAATGAGTAGTGAGGTTATGAAGATTGGGTTCACTAGGTCCACATTTGATCATTTGATTTTCATCCGACAATGTGACTAGCACTATTATTTTGGTAGTCTATGACGTGGTGGAAGGCTCGATGGATTTGAAGGGCCTGAGGGATGGGGTATTTGAGGCATTGGGGAAAAGGGAGGAGGTGGTGTTGGCATCATTTAGGTCGGGGAGATTCTTGCTACTTAGCTTGGGCTTGGAGCTTTTGAGGAGACTTGCCTTCACGGACCTGAGAGGTCAAGGTGTGGTCCAATGGCGCTTGTCGACGATGTTTGACGGTGCGATGAGGGAGCGGCTGTTGGCCAGAGTTGGGGTGAAGGTCGAGATTATGGGGATCACACTATTTCTCCACATGTTGAGGGTGGTGGAGGCCGTGGTGTCACCATTTGCGAGGGTGAGGTGGTGCAGAGGCTTAGCCTTGGAGAGGGTGACATATCGGCGATCAGGGCAAAGGTGGAGATTGTGTCAGGGAAGGAGTTCATGGAGGTCCTGCTAAGCCTCAGAGGATCTTCATGGGTTGTGGTTGTGAGGCCGGTGAGGGACACCCCCCGGTCCTTCGATGAGGTGGTGGCTGGGGGCCCACCAGAGGAGGGTGGTTGTGGTGGCGGCCAATGGTGAAACCAGAGGTTGATTTGGAAGCCAAAGGGGCGCAACGGTGATTGCGCGATGCTCGAGAATTCTTCGTCGTCTCCCTCGATGTACAGGCTTGATGATGTGGCGATGCTTTCTTTGGAGGCGACCCATCATTGCGAGGCGCGGTTCGAGGAGACGAAGTTAGGGATTGCATCGGGGGGCACAATGCATGGGGGCACCTCGTTTCCTATGCAACCATAGTCAAGGGCACAGATCGTGGAGATGGAACCTGGTGATTTGAGGGCGACTTTGAAGAGGGGAGAGGTCGGATCCTTGGTTGAATCTGGTTTCGAGGACGTGAGACCTGCATGGGAGCCATCTTTCTCGGGTTTGGGCCCAACTCTTGATGGGACTTCCTTTAAATCGATGGAGGACACTACCATGCTCCCTCATTTGGGTGTGGTCCATGAAGGCGCTACTGACAAGGGTGGATTGGGAAGCTACCCGGTGCTGCTTATGAGGTGGAAGTTGACAAGCGTCCCTAGATTGAGACTTGCTTTCAGACCAAGGTGGAGCTTCCGAGGGGGGTGGTGAGGAACCCCCTTTCGTGAGAAGGGAAGGGTGAGTCAGTTGAAGGGCAGAGAGGCTTGAATAGAGCTCTCCAGGCATCAACTACAATGGTGAGGGAAGAAGCTTCTAGCTGCGAGGTGGTGCCTGCAGTGGGGGCGGTAGGGCTGGGAGAAGGTGGGCAGGAGATGGCTGGGGTATGTGGAGTTGGAGGGGCGGTGGTGGTCACGGGGCTTAGTGCAAGGCCTGGGGATGGGGAGGAGAGGTCGTCTGGGGTTAATGATGGAATGAAGAGGTCTAGTGCAGTTGAGGGGGAGGTTGTTGGTGGTAATGGGGTGACTCCTAGGGAGGAAACAGAATAGTACTTGAGGGGAGCGGGCCTGGAGATTGATTTGGTGATCAAGGAGACTAATCATGTTGCAGATGCGACGGGCTTCAAATGTGCATGGGGCGGGGGGGGGGGGGGGGGGACACAACACCTCACGATGAAGGTGCTGACATGGAACGTTAGGGGGTTGAATGACCCCCACAGGCGGGCAACGTTGAAGGGGTACCTTTAGAACTGGGGACCTGATATTGTCTTGCTTCAGGAAACGAAGTTGGGGAGATGTGATCGACAGACTTGAAGAGAGATAGGGGGTGGAAGCTTTGGAGAGTTTGTGGCCTTGGATGCAGTTGGGTGCTCTGGTGGTGTGGTTGTGGGATGGAAGAAGGATGTTTTTACCTTGATTGACTCCTCTCTAGGTTCTTTTGTGGCAACGGTATAGTTGAGGTGGCGTAGAGACAATTTCCGTTATGCTATTTCAGTGGTATATGGGTCCCATAAGGAAGCTTAGAGGCAAGTGCTTTGGACAGAGCTAAACTAGATAACTGAGAAATATCACTACCCATGGCTGTTAAGAGGAGATTTTAATGTTACGCTAGCACCTGATGATAGATCAAAGGGAAGAGGGGGACGAGACCAGGGATCAGAGGAATTTACAAAGTTTGTGGTGTTGCACGGTTTGCTAGATTTGCCTCCGAGCTCCTGCGCCTTTACTTGGAGAAGCATTGAGGGACAGCAGTCCAGGATCAACAGGTCCTTTGCCTTGACACTGCTTACGAAGGCGTCTCCCATGGCGGGGGTCTAAGCCTTTGGAGAGGCCTTTTTCAGATCACACCCCGTTGCTGTGGTCATCGAATGAGGAATGGCAGCATGGAACATATTTCTAATTTGACAGGGCATGGCTTTTGGAAGAGGGGTTCAAGGAGATGGTTGAGAAGAGATTGAGGACGATACAATCAGAAGGATTGGCAGTAGCGAGGCTAGAATGCGAACTTTGAGAGCTCATATTATTCCTTAACTAGTGGAAGAGGCAGACTAGAGAGGAATGAAATAGAAGGAAGAGGCACTAGATGAGATTGCTAGACTAGACAGAGCTGATGATGTGGGGCTCCTATCGAAGGATGTCCGGGCAACCAGGGTGAGGCACTTGCAGGTGGTTCTAGAGGAGGACCGGAAGGTGGAGGCGAAGTGGAAAACGAGGTTCGGACAGATGTGGCTTAAAGAGAGGACTCCAATATGCATTTTTTTCATATGATGGCTTTAAGGAGGAGAAATTGTATCGACGGGCTACAAGTGAATGATGAGGAGTTCGTCGGTAGGGAGGCGATTAACATGGCTGCTGTTGATTTCTACAGAGTTCACTAGGAAGAGATGACGTAGCAGGTGGAAGTGGATGGGGCTTGATGCACCAAGAATTCGGGTGGAGCAAGCCAGGGGGCTCACAGCTCCCTTCACTGTGGTGCGGAGTGTGGTCTGGGGGTTGAATGCGGATGGGTGCCCTGGCCTTGACGGCTTTCCGGTACACTTCTATAAAGAGTTTTGGTTGCTCCTCAAGGATGAGGTCCTGCAGGTGGTTGTCGAGTTCTATGGTGGAAACCAGGAGTCCAACAGGGTTAACAAGTTCTTTATGTTTTTGCTGCCGATGAAAGACAGGGCAGAGGCTATTAAGGAGTTTAGACCCTATTGGGATCAGTGAAGGGCCACGTAGCACATACCACATGACAGCCATCAAGCCACATGGCAACTATCCAAGGGCCAATAGGGCCACCGGTTTTGGAGTCCTATGAAGTCTAGTAGGAATTGTTTTTCTTAGTTGGTAAGTCTAAATTTAGTTTATTTGTTTTAGGAAATTTTATAAGATTTGGTCTTGATCAAATCTCAAAGATTTGATTAGATCTTTTAGTTGAGTATATTCTTAGCAAGTAGGAATATGTACTCTATTTAAAGAGAGCCTTTCCTATGATTTGAAGTTGAGCAATAAATTAATTCTTCCATCATCTAGCTCCTTTCCTCTCTCTTTCTTCCTCTCAAACAAACCCAGCCGATCATCCAAGGGGCTGCCTGCCTCCTGACCAAGCCTGCAGCAGCCGATCCAATCTTGGACCGACCACCCACAGCCTGCAGCAGGCCCTACAGCCACTAGACTGATCAGTTGTCCCTGCTGCAGACCGGTCTGTACCCTGCAGACCGACCTACACCAAGCCTGCACAGCAGGCCAGCATCCTCCTTAGCCCAACAGGGTTGTTCCCCTCTTTCGCAGGTCCGGCTGCACCCAGCAACCGGTCCAAGGTGGGTCCAAATCAGCCACATCAGACAGGCCAGTTCCCTACAGTAGCCACAGAGCGATTCTCCCTCTCCGTGCCTTGATAGCATCTTGGTGGGCTATTTTTCCTATGTACGGGAGTCACCACGCTCCGCTCCCACACTAATTCCTGACATAGTATCAGAGCCTACGATCTAGGCTCCTGCATACGTAGAAGATCCAACTACTCATTGGAGGTTCGTGCATCCGAAGAAGTCCTCAAATCTAGCAAATTGCGCAGAAAAGAAGACCTAGAGATGGCAGAATCTACCACGACCGTCGAAGATGCTCGCTCGGCCTTGGCGAGAGCAAGGAGGTTGTCTCCGGGACAACCATCAAATTGAGTGGCATTGCCAACTATGTCTTGTGGACTTGCACCTTCAAGATCTTCATTGGCAGATAGGAGAAACTCAGTATTCTCCTGCAAGAGGCATCGGAGTTCAAGGACGAAAAGAAGAAGCACGAGAAGGAGAACTGTCGTCATGAATTAGCTCATGAATTCAATGGACCCAACCATTGCCTCGAATATGCTCTATAAAAAGAGCACCTTTGAGATCTGGACGACCCTCGAGAAGAGATGCTCGTACCTCGAGCAACTCCCACATCACCGAGCTTTACAACCGTATCTGGACGGCCAATCAAGGAGATCTCTCCTTGACAAAGTATTACGAGAAAATGGAGGCATTGTTCGAGGAGTTGGAGATCTACGAGCTTCTCTGTTACGACAAAAAGGGGGACACGTGCGGTGTGGTAATCCGTAAAGTTCTTATCGGGATTAAATTTCCTCTATCGAGCTGCACGTGATCAGATTCTCGCTTTAGAAGGGAAGATGGATCTAGAGACCATCTTCTATCGTCTCCTCAAGATGGAGATCCCTGAGGAGGCAAACAAGCCAAAGAGCGAGAGTTTCGCGCTCACTATATCAGAAGCGAGTGCAGGACAAGGATGAGGGTGTGGACGTGGATCTAGCCGTGTCTACCCAAAGTGCCAACACTGTGGACGAAATAATCATCCACAAGACAAGGGTTGTGTGAAGTATGGGAGACCACCATGTGGGGCTACTAGCACCTCGCGTATTGACTCCCTTGCTTCTGAAGATTTGGAGAAGCTTCGAGTTCTACGGGAAGATAAGTCTACAGCAGCCATCGCGACAACCACCCAGGTTGCCATAGAAGCAACAACTTCAGAAGTCGCAAAAGGATTCACCATCGATTTGTCTAAGAAGAAGATCGAGATCTTCGCCCTCAGAGAAGATGAGTGGTGGGACGTCTAGCTTCACCAATAGAAGGAAAAGTTGTCGGCCTCACGGCCTTCGACTTGAGGGGGAGTGTTGGGATTAGTGAAGGGCCATGTGGCAGCTATCCAAAGGCCAATAGGGCCACCAGTTTTGGAGTCCAATGAAGTCTAGTAGGAATTGTTTTTCTTAGTTAGCAAGTCTAAATTTAGTTTATTTGTTTTAAGAGATTTTGTAAGATTTGGTCTTTACCAAATTTAAAAGATTTGATCAGATCTTTTAGTTGAGTCTATTCTTAGCAAGTAGGAATATGTACTCTCTATTTAAAGAGAGCCTTTCCTATGATTTGAAGTTGAGCAATAAATTAATTCTTCCATCATCTAGCTCCTCTCCTCTCTCTTTCTTCCTCTCAAACAAACCCAGCCGATCATCCAAGGGGTTGCCTGCCTCCTGACCGAACCTGCAGCAGCCGTTCCAAGCTTGGACCGACCACCCACAGCCTGCAGTAGGCCCTACAGCCACCAGATTGACTGGTTCTCCCTGCTGCAGACCGGTCTGCACTCTGCAGACCAGCCTGCACCAAGCTTGCACAGCAGGCCAGCATCCTTCTTGGCCCAACAGGTCGTTCCCCTCTTCTGCAGGTCTGGCTGCACCCAGCAGCCTGTCCAAGGTGGGTCAAGACCGGCCACATCAGACAGGCCGGTTCCCTGCAGCAGCCACAGAGTGGTTCTCCCTCTCCGTGCATTGAGAGCACCTTGGTGGGCTATTTTTCCCGTGTATAGGAGTTCCCATGCTCCGCTCCCGTGCCAATTCCTGATAGACCCATTGCTTTGTCCAATGCTATTTATCTAATTGCGGCGAGGACCTTGGCGAACAGACTTATGGGGGTGCTACCGGGGGTGGTTTCCCAGCTACAAACGGCTTTTGTGTCAGGTAGGAACATCCTCGATGGTTACGTTGCAGCGTTAGAGATCCTCGCTTGCTGGAGGAGAAACAAGAGGAGGGTGTATTTGTGGAAGGTGGATTTTAGGTAGGCATATGATTCTGTCCAGTAGTCTTTCCTTTGGGCTTCCTTGCTGAAAACGGGTTTCCCACCTCCTTTGGTCGAGTGGATGAAGCAGTGTGTTACTACAACCTTGTTCTTAGTCCTTATCAATGGCAATCCGGCTGGGGGTTGGATATATAGCCAAGAAGGGGTGTTAGGTAGGGGTGCCCCCTGGTGCTAATGCTTTTTATTTTAGCTACTGATACCCTGGCCAGATCGTCAATCAGAGCCTGTTAGAGGGACCTGATTAGGGGTTTCTCTTGAGATGGTGGATTGGGGATCCCCATTCTCCAGTATGTTGATGATACCTTATTCTTCATTGAGGGTGCTAAGATGGAGGCGACAAGACTACGGATACTGTTGGATTTGTTTAGGGAAGCCTCAGGGTTCTAGATTAACTTCTCCAAATCTTCATTCATTCCCTTCCAATTGACGACGAATGAGTCCAACAGATGTAGCTTGTCCCTTCACACTCGGGAGGGAGCTCTGCCCTTTTGTATTTGGGCCTCCCCCTTACGAACAGGAGGATCTTTGTTCAGGATTGGATTCCCCTAGTCGAGAAATTTGAGAGGAGATTGACTAGTTGGGCATCTAGGCTCCTCTCCAGAGGAGGAAGATTGGTGATATTCAAAGCGATGCTATCGATGCTGTCCTACTTTGCATCTGTGTTGAAGATGCCATCGTAGATTAGAAGGAAGATTTTGGGTTTGATGCGGAGCTTCTTGCGTTTGTGTTGAAGATGCCACAGCAGATGCCGCCCCTTCCAGGGTCGAGGCTGGTAGCTTGGGAGGAGGTTTGCAGGCCCTTGAAGGAGGGCGGGTTTGGCATGAGAGAGCTAAATAAAATAAATGACAGTTTCTTGATGAAGTGGATTTGCAGGTTGCTTGGGAATGATGGGGGACTAGTGGAGGTCTTCAGAACTTGCTATGGTGGCCTGATGCATTGGGACCTCTTGTTGTATCCCCAAAGGGGCTCATCGCATTTCCTTAGGAGACTCTCGCTGGTGGTGCCCAGTGTGTAGAGCTTCTTTATTCTGGTGGTTGGATCAAGAAACATGTTCAAATTTCAGTTAGATGATTGGACAGGTTAGGGAAGACTTTGCGAGAGGTGTCATTGGTTGTTTGCTTTAGCTAGAGACAGAGTTCGGGTGGTTGACATTTGGGAGAATTGTTGGTGCTCCATGTTTGTGGGAAATCTGTCGAACTTGAGGATTATGGAGGTGTAGACTATGCTATAGGAATTGGAGGGTTTTCAATTGGAGGACTGTGTGGACGCTCTCTTAGGAGGGTGACTTCTCAGTCAGAGCTGCTTATAGAAGGCTAGGGACGAGAGGTATGGGTTGGATGTGAATCTCATTAGAGATTATAACCAGATTTGGGTAGTGGCGTGTCCACTGAAAGTAGAGATCTTTGCGTGCCTTCTCAGGATTGGTAGACTCATGGCGAGAGTTTGGAGGGTTAGGTGGGTGCCTAAGACAGAAATAGATTGCTCGCTTTGTGGAGGGATGGAGGAGGATATTGACCATTTGTTTTCCAGATGCCCCTTCACCTCTTAGGTTTGGAGCCAATGCGGGACGGGGTAGCGGGCACATTCTACATTTCAGGAGTTTTGGAGTTCCTTCAGGGGTGGAGAAAGGAATGTGGGTCGGAATGTTTTCGGGACGAAGAGGGAGAGAGTTAGACCCTTGGCGATCCTCTGGGGTATGTAGTTGGGGAGGAAAGTAATGGTTTTCATAGGGTAGATGCCTTACATAGAAAATTTTGTTGAATCTATTGGTGCCGTGATCCAATTGTGGAACACTGATATGTATCCTAGCCTTGTGCCCTTTATTTTGTTAATATAATTTTGTATGGTTATCACAAGGATAACCACCCTTTCCCTTTTCAAAAAAAAAATGTTGACATGATTTTGACAGGGGATGATCATATAGGTATATAGGCGACAAAAACCTTTTTGTAGACATTTGTGACAAAAGATCTTAGGAAAATTAGATATTTTTTTGGCATTGAAACTGCCCGAAATGCTACAGGATTTGTTTTATCACAGAGGAAATATGTTTTAGAGACGCTCAAGGAGACCGGCTTACTCGGAGCCTACCTTCTTTAGTTCCCATGGAGCCAAGGAAGAGACACCGAAGTGGTGATGATCTAGTATTTGATGATCCAAAAAGGTATAGATGCATTGTTGGTAAACTTATATATTTAACTATCACACAACCAAACATAAGCTATGCAATATGCAGGGTGAGCCAACACATGGATAAGCTGCACTATGGCGATTGGCATGATGTATGTCTTATTCTTAAATACCTGAAGGGGTCCTTAGGTAGTGGCCTTTTCCTCAAAAGGAATGGTTATCTTGATTTATGCGCCTACTTTGATGTAGACTATACTAGCTCTCTTGATGACGGAAGATCTACCACTGGATGTCATGTTTCTTGGTGGCAGTTTAGTTATATGGCACAACAAGAAACAATTTTGTTGTTTCAAGGTCTAGTACTAAGGCGAAATATTGAGCTATGGCTCAAGCTGGTTGTGGGCTGATGTAGATTTCCTCTTTTATGTCAAATCTTGGACTTCATGTCATGCGTCATGTTCCAATGCACTGTAACAAGTCAGCTACTCATTACCTCCAATCCTATTTGCATGAACAAACCAAACATATTGAAGTTGATTGGTACGTTTTCTACATTGTAATAAATGATGGAAGAATTGCCACACCTTGTCTCCTCAAAGCTATAGATTGTAGACATTTTTTCGAAGTCACTACCCAAGAAGAGATTACTTTTTATGTGATAAGCTGGGCATAATTGACATTTATACTCCAACTTGAGGGGGAGTGTTGGAATTATTTATCTTTTCCTACGTTATTGTTGCAATTTGCTCTTTGTTTAGGCATTACTTTGCAATTTTTCCTTCTACCTCCCCTATATAAGAGGCTAGAGTTCTAATAAGAAATCATGCCATTCATTTTCTTCTTCCCTGGAAAAGATCACCATGTAGAAATTGAAGCAATATTGGTTATCCATGAAAAGGGTAGCCATCTTGTTCCAACGTGATTTACAGGGGTAACCTCATGACATGCTCTCAGAAAGGGGGACAACTGGTTGGCGACAGCGGAGGCGGAAGTAGGCTCGACGGGAGGAGGGGTGGCGACCGATCCATCCTTGATGACTAATGGGGCGGTGACCGATCATCTAAGACCAGATGTGGACCCCCAGGAGGCCCGGGTAGAGGGGGGTTCTCCACAGTAGCACCTGGAGGACATCGCTACGACATATGGTGGGGCTGGTCGATCCAGTGGGTAGGTGGTCACCCTCACAGGGTGGCGACCGCGTGTGGTGAATGGGGGCCGGGGTGGCAACCTTCGATATAATCGAAGGTGTAGGTTTCGAAGGATCGGTCGAGGATCCCAGGTGGTGGTACATGGTCGCGAAAGGTCACCGCTGCCTCCACACCAGACATCCTATGTGTTGGATCACGATGACGAGGTGCTTCAGATTGCGGAGGGAGAAGGTTTTCGTTTGACTTCGAAGGAGGCCAACAACGATTCTCAATGAATGGTATTGATGTAAACACATTTACACTACTTAAAATGTCTATTTATGCATGTTCTTAAGCATAGGATTGCATTTCATGATATAAATATTGCATAACATGCATCATCTTGCATTTAGAATAGTTTGAATAAAATGGAGGTTAATTGTCTCCTTTTATGTGCTTGGACAGGGCAAACATTTTATCAGGGCTTCGGATCAAAGATCCAACCGTATGGATGTGATCAGGGCGACGACTGGAGTTCAACGACTCCAAGATCGCCCTAATCAGGCATCTGTAGCATCAGATAGTGACCGGTGAACCCTAGAAGATCAAGGGCTAGGATGGTATAAATCCGACTGCACGGATGAATTTGGATCGACGATCGCAGCCCAACGACGCAAAAATCAAGTCAATCCGACATCCGTGGCACCATTTATAACATTCAGAAGATGGACGGCCAAGATGGCGTCATGTGGCGCCATCTCGGCCGCCCAAACAGTCGCATACATTCTCTGAAGACCCCGCACCCATTCCCTCTCCGCCATTGGATCTCGATCCAACGGCTGTGGGCGGCCGAGCCTAAAAGCGCCTGCTCGACCATCCGCGCCTCGTAGCGCAGCGGTCGAGCGCGCTTACGCGAGCTGCAGCTGCGGGATCGAGCCGCAGCGAAGGGGAGGAAGGTGCGGGCGAGCGAGCGATGGCAGGCGTTGGATCGTCATCGGACGGCCGTTTGTGCTCAATAGAGATCACGCGCTATTGCACGCGTGGCATGGACGCGCGATCATACGCGCTGGGCGGGCGCGCGGCAGCGGGCGAAGATGCATCTTAAGCCGTCCGATCTCGCGATCGGACGGCTGGGATTTAAAGAACGTGCGTGGGCATTGAGAAAGGGCACAACTGAGGAGGCGCGTGTGGGCACGGGTGCTACGCCCACGTGGGGGGCTTTAGTGACGGTTTTATTCGTCACTAAAGACCCCTCATCTATTATTTTAAAGATGTAATGACCATTTTGCCCCCACTCCTTGCAACTATAAAAGGAGACCCCCTTCATACGAAATTCTCATCCCTTCTCTTCTCTACCTCTCCAAAGCTTAAGAGAAGCTTGTCCCACACTCGGGATGCTTCTCGCGAGATAAAGTCCAAATTTTCGTCCCCTTCGGAAGTGGATCCCGCAACGACTACAGCGTGCTGCTCCGTTCCCGTTCTTCTGCTTCGTTCTCCTTCGTCCTGCTTCGTCCTCCTTCGTCCAGGCATCGTCCCGTTCGGCTCGTCCTCCAAGCGACCGTCGAGGAGGATTTCTCTCTTCCTATTCTTTTTACTGCTTTCTAGTATAGATTTATTACTTTCTAGAGTACTTCTCGTCCTCCAAGAGATCATTGAGAATGACATTTTTCCTTCCATTCTTTTAATGTTTTCTAGAGTAAATTTATCTCTTTCTAGTGCAATTATTTTATGCTTTCTAGTTGTAATGAACAATCTCCTTAATGATAAATTCTTTGTTTATTCTGCATCTCATTTTGATTTCTATGTGTAATATTCTCTCTCTCTTACCCTCTTTCTCTTCTATTTATTGTAAATAATTAGATAGTTTTAAATTGAATTACTTCGTGACAAATAAAAAGAAACGCGTAGTTTTTAAATCAAACGTCCGCCTCCCTGTGTTTGACCTGGAATTTTTATTTTGGTATAAATTTTATTTGTTAAACATGAATTCTTCGCTTTCAAGCTACGACAGGTTTTCTAAAACCAAACACGTTAGCGTAGCAATTCAAGCGTTAAACATTTTGGCGCCGTTGTCGGGGAGGCGACGATCTTTGATTTCTCTTCGCGTTTTATAACTTACAAATCATTTACCTCACTTTTCTCCTTTCTAATTATAATTGCAGGTACTCTTCCGAGACAGGCAAAAGCGGTAGATCGGAGAAGAGTGCTGTGGAAGGTTCTGTGAGTTATCCCCCACCTCCCACCCATTAGATTTGATTCCACTACTTAATAATTCAAACATTAATCAACCTAGGTGTTTTTATAAATTGTAAGGTTAGATTGTTTGTTGTTTGACACCCATACTCACCCCAACCCCCACATTAAAAAAGAAAAATTAAAAAAAAATCTCACAGAGGTACACAACCTCATCTAATTTTCAAACTCAACCGGTAAACCGATCTTTGGAGCTGGTACACACATTCAAACACATAATTGAGTAGAAATCAAATTAGGTAATCATTTGTGTGCCTAATTAAGTGGTGCATCAGGCTAAATGTTTGAGTTGATTGGGCCGCACCACTTCAAATAAAATCAATTCATCAGGTAGTTGCCAATTAGGTTCAACTCTTAGGGATTTACCAGGCACTCCACATTCTTTTTAAGCTTTAAAGGAAAATATCTTCACCTATGCTTGCAAAACCTGGTGTGCCAACGAAACTTGTTTGAAAATACCTAAAGTTGAATCCTAAAAGCTACTAAGCAAGATTTGAACTTTAAAATTCACATCAAAAATAATCTTGCTTGAAAATCATTGGTTGTGCACGCACACACAAATCAATCAATCATTAAGGGCACAATCCATTTAAAGGTCCCATTACATTTCAAAGCACATTCAAACCTAGCCCTAAATAAAATAGAGTAGACATTGGCCTTAAGGATTGGACTCGCTCTTCAGAACCCAGAACGAGATTATTTTCGATTAGTCTGTTTTTACTGTTCTATCTGATGTCTAGCTAGGGGAGCAGAATCAAACGATCGCGGCTGGGGGGTACACTAGGAACCGGAGGCGCAAGCCGAAGGAAGAACCTTCTCCCTAGTCCCTCCTTCTAACTGGTTAGATTGAACAGACAGAAGTAGATCAAATCGTTTCTTCATCTCAAAACGAGTTTTGGGAGTCTGTAGGTCTGTAGGTTAACACAATTAAGGACATGTTTGATTGTTTGTATTGCAGGGCGCCTTTCTTCCTCCCGTGTCTCACGAATCCTTCCACATATTTCACGCATTCTCGCTCTTTCCCTCCTGTTGTGAATTATTCTCAACATGACGATTATCCCAACTCGTACTGTAATCAACCATCAGTTAGTTGGGATAATTCGGATTGGGGATATAATTCCGGACCTCCGTATTTGGGGTCTAACCCTGAACACTTTGATTCTGATTTCTATCCTTCTTAGAGTTACATTGATTATAGATCGTCTTCCTTTCATGAATAACCTAATACGATCTACAATCAAGAAGGATATACCGATCTTTACCCATCCTCTGATTTCACTGTCTTTAGGTCAATACCATCTTTTGAACAATCTAAAATGACCTATTATCAGGAAGGGTATAACGAATCTCAATTCGTTAATTCCTCTGCATTGATACTAAACCCGCCTAATCCTGAACCAACTCATTTGGTTCAGATTAATCTGGTTCAAGATAAGGTTCTGGCTAACTTGAGGAATATCATTCAATCTTTAGAAGTTCAGCCAACACCTTGCATTGAGAGATTGGAGCCCCTGATTGAAATGATTGATGATTTAAACAAGTCTTTGTTGGATTGGCTCGAGGATGTTAATGATAAGAACCCGGGTGAGTTTCTACTAGGGAAATTAGCGAAATTGAGGATAAGATTCGTGGTTGCTTTGATTCAATCATGGGATGATTCCCAGGATGAACCCTCTTCAGGAAAGCCAATGACGGAACCCGCTCAGGCACCTGTTGGGGGGACACGTGTTATAAAGCTGATCAGATTGAATTAAAGCAACCAATTAAGGAAGATCTGATTTCTTCACCTGAGATCCCTGAGCCAGGTTACGAGGAAACGTAATCTCCTTGGAACAGAAAGTGGTAAATGATTTTGGGATATACATTGATGCGGATCCTGATTTCTTTGATGGTGAAGATTCAAGTTGCGAAGTCTCATGCGAGTTTTCTGAAAACGATTTCTGTGAGACGATTGTGCCTGAGGAATCTGATAGATCATTTGATAGCCCAATAACTGAGGAAACTGATCTTATTAGGGTACACATTACGAATCCAGAATTGCATTTTCTGGAGGAATAAATTCAATGCCCTGATTATCAGTTGCACCCTGTTGAGCTTATCGATAATTTTGTTTCTGAGATAATTAGACCCAAGTCAATTTTGATTCTGCCACATCATTTAGACTTGGAGATTTCAGACGGGGTGATTAATATACAAGAGGTCCTGGAATTTGATATGTTGAATGAGGAGGATAAGAGCTGGGAAGTTCTGATTTTGGAAGTTAATTTTGGAGGAAATGGAAGATTGAGTCGAAGGGTTCCTTTTAAGCTAAAACCATCAAATCAGAACCCTTACGACGTTTGTTTCAAGGATGTCAAACTCAAGCACACATTCAACGATTATCCTTTTAAGCTTCAATTTTCTGTAACCCGACTTTTTGGTCTTAGGTTGCATCCTCATAAATCGCAGGCTCGACCTCGCTTGTATTCTGAATTTAGGTTTTGGGTAATTTTATCCAGAACGTAAGATATTCTCGATTATGGGGTGTGGGTCTACACCACAATCTGGTCCACATCTGTGAACTTCTTTTGATAGGTCAGAGGATTCTTCTGTTTATTTTGATTCTGACCTACACTTGTGAATTCTTCATTTCTTTTCCTTGTATAGTGTGCCTAGCTGAAGGCACTAAACTCAGCACATACAGTTCTTTTTAGTTTTCATCTCGGAGCGGATCTGACATTCACGCAATTCAGGTGCTGTCTACGCTTTTCCACTCTGTTTTATGTCTTTTTAATACAATGAGGACATTGCATTAGATAGACATGGGGGTGGATATTTATCTCTGAATTCATTCGTTAGCTCCGTAGATTTGTTTTATTTTATTAAAAAAAAATTCAGAATTAGGAAAGAGAATTTGGGTTTAAGAAAATTTTTAGTCTTAGGAAATACTACATTATGATTTGAACACAAAGATCTTTCAGGTCTTTCGACTTAATTAGCCCGTGTATCTACTAAAATGTGGATGTCTTTGAGTCCTCGCCATCTTAATTCTATTGTAATTGGAATAAATAAATTGGGTGATAAGTACTTGACTTGTCAACCCACCCTCTGATTTGAGGGAATTTCTGAGTTTTAAGCATCTACACACTTTCTTTGCACTGTTTCGTTGTTCGGCGATTCTAACGGAAATTGGGTAGCTAATGAACCTTCTAGGGTGATATGACTGGCAAGTTATCGTAGGTAACAGCCCATAGGTAGGTTGTCCAGAGCCCAGTCACTGGATCTTTCTCTTTTTCCTGCCCTTAGGTAAATCTTAGACCAGAGAAACCACCTACTTTAAAAAAAAAAGAAAAAAAATTAAAAAGAAAAGGAGAAAAAGAAGAAAAAAAAAGAAATAAGCCACACTTCGCCGTACGAGTATGGCTGGCAAGTTGTCGGTGGTAACAGTTCATCGACCGGTTGTCCAGAACCTAGCTTAGTAGATGCATTAAAAATTCGCAAACACTTAGGAAGAAGCAGAGAAGTAGAATAAACCGGGAAGATATACACTGGATTCACCTTTGTGTTGACCTCGTAAAAAAAGAAAAGTAGGGAGAAAGCTACCTGTTGTAGAGATACACCTTTAGGTAGAATTTTTTTTAAGCTACCTAGAGGCGTAGAAATCTGAGGTCCGTTTTAACTGCCGGTCAACGAGTCTATCACAATCACAATAAGATGCTTAAAGCTTAGGGTTCTCATCAAATCTTGGGTGAGTTGAATGGTCATAGAAAGTCACTCTTAAACCCTAATATTAGAAAATCCAAAAAAATTAGAAAAGTGTAAAAGGAGGAAAAGAAATTTTTCTTTGAATAAGGCGAGGGATTGAGGCGGTCTGTATTTTGGCTGATACCCGGACACTGTTGTCTTTGAAAGTTCAGTTCCTAGGTAGATAATTTCTGAATGATTGAAAATAACTCTGGTCCAAATAATCCAACCTAATTCTTTTATAAATAGCATATAGTTTTTGTTAGGGACCAGCAAAAGATAGGCATGTGGGTATGATGTAAACACATTTACACTACTTAAAATGTCTATTTATGCATGTTCTTAAGCATAAGATTGCATTTCATGATATAAATATTGTATAACATGCATCATGTTGTATTTAGAGTAGTTTAAATAAAATGGAGGTTAATTGTCTCCTTTTATGTGCTTGGACAGGGCAAACATTTTATCGGGGCCTCGGATCAAAGATCCAACCGTATGGATGTCATCAGGGCGACGACTGGAGTTCAACGACTCCAAGATCGCCCTAATCAGGCATCTGTAGCATCAGATAGTGACCGGGGAACCCTAGAAGATCAAGGGTTAGGATGGTGTAAATCCTCACTTCAAATGACAAATCCGACCACACGGATGAATTCGGATCGACGATCGCAGCCCAACGACGAAAAAATCAAGTCAATCCGACATCCGTAGTACCATCTACAACATCCAGAAGGTGGACGGCCGTCTGCGCTCATTGGGGATCACGCGCTATTGCACGCGTGATCGTACGCGCTGGGCGGGCGTGCGGTTGCGGGCGAAGATGCATCTTAAGCTGTCCGATCTCGCGATCGGATGGCTGGGATTTAAAGAACGTGCACGGGCGTTGAGAACGGGCACAGCTGAGGAGTCGCACGTGGGCGTGGGTGCTACGCCCACGTTGGGGGCTTTAGTGACGGTTTTATACGTCACTAAAGACCCCTCATTTATTATTTTAAAGATGTAATGATTATTTTGCCCCCACTTCTTGCAACTATAAAAGGAGACCCCCTCCATATGAAATTCTCATCCCTTCATTCTCTTCTCTACCTCTCCAAAGCTCAAGAGAAGCATGTCCCACACCCGGGATGCTTCTCGCGAGATAAAGTCCAAATTTTCGTCCCCTTTCGAAAGTGAATTCCGCGACGACGACGGCGTGCTGCTCCGTTCCCATTCTTCTGCTTCGTCCTCCTTCGTCCTGCTTCGTCCTCCTTCGTCTAGGTGTCGTCCCGTCCGACTCGTCCTCCAAGCGACCGTCGAAGAGGATTTCTCTCTCCCTATTCTTTTTACTGCTTTCTAGTATAGATTTACTGCTTTCTAGAGTGGT
Organism: Thalassia testudinum; assembly: GCA_037157565.1. Lineage (NCBI taxonomy): Eukaryota > Viridiplantae > Streptophyta > Magnoliopsida > Alismatales > Hydrocharitaceae > Thalassia > Thalassia testudinum. The sequence goes on along the minus strand of JAZHRO010000067.1, from coordinate 12,896,448 downwards.
TCTGCTCGTCCTCCAAGAGATCGTCGAGGATGACATTTCTCCCTCCATTCTTTTAATGCTTTCTAGAGTAAATTTATCGCTTTCTAGTGCAATTGTTTTATGCTTTCTAGTTGTAATGAACAATATCTTTAATGATAAATTCTTTGTTTATTCTACATCTCATTTTGATTTCTATGTGTAATATTTCTCTCTCTTACCCTCTCTCTCTTCTATTTATTGTAAATAATTAGATAGTTTTAAATTGAATTACTTCGTGACAAATAAAAAGAAACGCGTAGTTTTTAAATCAAACGTCTGCCTCCCTGTGTTCAACTTGGAATTTCATTTCGGTATAAATTTTATTTGTTGAATACGAATTCTTCGCTTTCAAGCTACGACAGGTTTTCCAAAACCAAACACGTTAGCGTATCAATTCGAGCGTTCAGCAGGTATCCTTTCTTAGTGGTTGGTAAGGCGAGTGGGAGGGGCCAGAATGGTCGTCACAGGGGTCTGTGGTCCATCAGATGCCCAGGCGAGGGGCTTATGTGGGAGGAGTTGGCATCTGTGGCGACGGAGTGCCATGGTATACCATGGCTGCTTGGAGGAGACTTCAACATCACTTTGCAGACTGATGACAGGCCTGGTGGACGAGGGAGGCAAGACTCTGGGTTGGAACATTTTGTGGAGTTTGTGGCCCTACACGACCTTATAGATCTAATCCCAGCGCCTTGTGCATACACCTGGAGGAACATAGTTGAAGAAAACAAACTTCCTTAGGTTGCCATGAAATCCCTACACCTCTATATAGGTGTGGGAAAAGTATATCATAGACCCATTACACAAAATAAAATAACATAACACCCCTTATAAACATAAACATAACTCAACACTTCCCCTTAAGCTGGAGCATATATATCCATCGTGCCCAGCTTGTTTCTACACTTCTCATACTGGGGACGTGGCAACGGCTTGGTAAACATGTCAGCAGTCTGGTCTGAGGAGGCAAGACAAGTAGTACGAAGCAGGCCCTGTTGAATCAAACTCCTAGTGTAATGACAATCCACTTCCACATGTTTTGTTCTCTCATGGAACATAGGATTGTTTGCAATGTAGGTAGCAGCCTGGTTGTCACAATGCATCTCCATAGGTTCCTGAACATTAACATGAAGATCTCGTAACAGAGATCTGATCCATATCATCTCAGCAGCAATATGTGCCATGGCCCTGTACTCAGACTCAGCACTAGAACGTGAAACAATACTTTGTTTCTTGCTCCAACAAGTAACCATGTTCTCAGCAACAAAGGTATAGAAATTAGTAGTGGACCGCCTGTCCCCGACATGGCCTACATAATCTGCATCTGAGTATGCAATAATGGCCATAGGTGCCTATCTCTGCAAAAGAATGCCTCTACCTGGACATCCCTTGATGTACCTCAACACCTGCATCACAGCCTGCCAATGAACCTCAGTGGGCTTATCTAAGAACTGACTTAGCTTCCCCACTACAAGGTTAATTTCTGGCCTAGTGATAGATATAACAGCTTCCCAACCAGCTGTCGATATGCTTTCTTGTCTTTTAGCTTCACATTATCTTGAAATAGATGAATTTTAGGATCCATAGGACTATTTGCATCTTTGGATCCTAGCATGCCTGTTTCCTGAAGAATATCAATGGCATATTTCCTCTGCGACATAATTGTCCTTGTAGTAAACTCAATGCCTAAAAAATATCTCAGCTTCCCAAGATCTTTCATTACAAACTGATGTGCCAAGTATTTCTTCATCTAAGATACACCCTCTGCATCATCACCTGTAAAAATAATATCATCCGCATACAGTAAAGCCACTGTACCTCTACTGGTCTTTCTCACAAATAGTGAATGATTTGATGATCTCTACATCCTAATAACAAACAATGCCTCAGACAGGCAGTGGAACCAGGCTCGGGGACTCTGCTTAAGACTATAAATAGCCTTACGAAGCCTCCATACACACTCCCCCTGAATCTCAAAGCCAGGTGGCTATTGCATATATATCTCTTCCTCCAAGTCTGCGTACAAAAATGCATTTTTAACATCCAACTGATGTAACTGTCATCCATAATGAGCCGCAACAGATATAAGAATTCGAATAGTAGAGTCGTGCAACAGGGGAGAGCGTGTCAAAGAAATCCACCTCACATGTTTGGAGGAATCCTTTGGCCACTGAGCGGGTCTTATACCTTGAAATAGGTCCATCTGGGTTGTATTTCAAGTTAAAGACCCATCTGGCTCTAACAAGATGCATGCTAGACGGTAAAGGCGACAACTCCCAAGTACATCTGGTAGTAAGTGCAGACATCTCCATAGCTTCCTTCCGGTGTGAATGTAGTAGAGCCTACTAGTACGAGGTAGGTAACTCAGCACTAGAAATAGCAGTTGTGCATGCATGACACTCCGAACTCAGAGAATCAGTAGTAACACCACTCCCAGCAACACGATATTGGGCAGAAGATCGTGGAGCCTTCCTAATAGCAATATGAATATCTTCATCAGTACTCATGGAATCAGGACCTGGTGAACTATCCTCAAGTGGCAGACTCTCACTTGCTACATCTGCTAACACTGTGCCTGAAAAAGTCTCCTAAGTATGAACCACCTCTAGGTTATCAACACTAACCTGAGGAGTCTGTGGAATGCATGAATGGAGCTTTGCCCTATACACAACTGGCAACTGATAGGTGTGACCCTTGAAGGTCCCTTCATCCCCTGGTGCTGGTCTGGATGTGCTGGTAGGTGGCTCATCAACCTGAGAAGGGCTACTAGTATCTGTGAATATTCCAAATGGTATAGGATCAAATGGTATAGGCGCATTCTTCGTCACACTCTGCACCTGCCTGGCAGCAACAGAAAAATAAGGTACTGCTTCATGAAAGGTGACATTTGCACTGATATAATGTCTTTGGTGTAGGGGATCAAAATATCGATACCCTTTCTGAGTACGAGAATAGCTAAGAAATGCACACTTGACTGCTATAGGTGCTAATTTATCATGCCTAGGTCTAATGAGATGTACAAAAATCACGCACCCAAATGTCTTGGGTGAAAGATCGAACAACTCATCATTTGGATAAAGCACCTACCATGGTATCTGCTCGTGAATCACTGAGGAGGGCAATCTATTAATAAGGTAGCAAGCAGTGAGCACTGCATTTCCCCAATAGTTCTGTGGCACATTGTTGGATAAGAAGAGCTCTGGCTATATCAAGGATATGTCTGTGCTCTCTCTACGACTCCATTTTGCTGAGAAGTGTGAGGACATGAGGTCTGATGAATTATACCATGTATGCCATAGAATTCTACCAACCGACAAGTACAAAACTCAAGTGCATTATCAGATCTGAGAGTCTTGATGTAAACATCAAACTGATTTTTTATCAATACAAACTTCTCAATCAATGGACCTACTTCAGACTTATTCTTAATGAGAAATAGCCAGGATAATATGGAAAAATCATCAACCACAATCAAATAGTACCGATGTCCTATTCTATTAGGAGTCCTACTGGAACCTTAAACATCAAGATGCATCAACTGAAAACATGAAGTTGAACGTGGTCCTATAGCAGCTGGAAAGAAAGATCTATGGTGCTTCCCAAGTTGACATGCATCGTAGGAAAGTTGTGTAGTTGGGAACACATGAGGAATAAGCCTGTGTAACTTTTCCAAAGAAGGATGGCCCAATCGTCTATGCCACTGTAGAACACTCTTAGATGTGGTACTAACCCGACATGCAACAGTCATAGGACCCTGCTAAAGTCGGTAAACTCCATATCCACTACTAATAATCTTCCCTGTCATTCTATCCTGGAAAATACATCCACACCCATCAAAGATAACTCAACAATTCATCTGCTTAATGATCTCACTGACAGAGAGCAACTTCATGGATTAATCTGGAATAAACTAAACATGATTAAGCTGCATAGGAGGGTTAACATTAATTTCCCCTTGATCACTAATAGGAGCAAGTCACCCATCGGCCACCTGTACTGTACGACCTCGAGAGACGGGTTGAATCTGTCCAAAGCACTGTAGATTCCCGGATAAATGATTGGAAGCACCTGAATCAATCAACCACGTCACACCAGTGGTTTGAGTATTACTCACAGCAGTTCCTAATGCAATCTCTGACTGAGACACTGCCATGTTTACTGAACCACATTGCCACAAGCAAAGTTCAACGTGCCACAGAGAAGGGTACACACCCCTGAACTTCACAGTTCAGATCTAAAAATTGACAGAAAATGGAGACTACACACCCCAACAAATATACCAATCGGGGAATATATACCCCAAAAAACTCCACTCACATGCAGTCAATACTCAAGGGGACTACACACCCCAGAAACATGCATCAAAGGGAAATACACACCCCAAATCTAATAGATGAGATCTGAAAATACCATCACATCATCTTTCCGAAAGGTCCTTGGCTTCAATACTCCATCAACTACGATCCAAAGATCTTTCAATCAAACACAAGGTAGAGATGTGCCCTCTCTTTATTGCCAAACACCAACAGCAGGAGAGAGCACGAAAAATCAGTGACTAGGCCTGGGCGGAGGTGGCCTAGGTGGTGGTTGTAGCAACTGTTCCCAGCGCTGTGACCTCTTGCTGCCACCACCGGTATTGGTGGCCTGCTGCTGCTGCAGTTGGCGGCGGCGGCTGCGGCCCGATGCTGTTGGCTGCGGCAGTGGTCTACTGCTGCAGCAGCTAGCGGTAGTAGTCGGTGCTGCTGTTGCTGCAGTGGTGGTCCGACGCCGGCATGGCTGTCGGTGGAGGCGGCGGTAGCTTCGACGAGAAGGCTTAAGGTAGGGTTAGGGTTTTGTTTTTGGTGGAGTCCTCAACCTTGGCTTTGATACCAAGTTGAAGAAAACAAACTTCCTTAGGTTGTCAAGAAATCCCTACACCTCTATATAGGTGTGGGAAAAGTACATCATAGACTCACTACATAAAATAAAATAACATAGCACCCCTTGCGAGCATAAACATAGCTCAACAAACACCAATGGTCAGGATAGGTACTGTCTAACGTCAAGATGGCGAAGGCGTTCCCTTTGGCGGATGTCTCTCCTTCAAAGAGGCCCTTCTCGGACCATACACCTCTTATATGGAGATCCTACAAGGGGATCTATTTTGGCACTATTTCAAATTTGGCAGATATTGGCTGATGGAGTAGGGATTCAAGGGCATGGTAGAGAAGTGGAACTCTATGGAGGTGGAGGGATTAGCAGCGATTCGATTGGCAAAGAAGCTGGCTAGTTTGCAAGACCACTTGAGGGTTACAGGAGGGAACTCAGGGCATCCAGGTGTTGCAGGGAGGAGGCTTTGGCATTGATCTCCAAGATTGACAGGCAGGAGGATCAGGACAATCTCAGCAGAAGATAGAGAGCATAGGGTGAGGCTAATGCGAGTGGTGCAAGAGGATAGGAAGGCGGAGGTGGAGTGGAAGATGAGATCAAGGTAGAGATGGTTTAGAGAGGGTGACTCCAAAATCAGATTCTTTCACCAAGTAGCCTCAGCCAGGAGGAGGAGGAATTGAATTGAGAAGCTGCTGGTCCATGGGGAGGCTTTCTCGGGTAGGGAGGAGGTTGGACAGGTGGCAGATTACTTCAAGGAGTTCACAGGGAGGCATAGTAGAGGGTGTTGGAGGTGGAAGGGGGAGGATGTGCAGAGTGTTACTGAGGATCAAGCTGTGGGCCTTACAGCGAATGTTACGGAGGATGAGGTAAGGGAGGTGGTATAAGGCCTCAATGTGGAGGGGTGCCCTCATCCGGATGGATTCCTTATTTTCTTTTTCAAGGAATTCTGGTCTCTAGTGGTTGTTGATGTGATGCAGATGGAGTTTGGGAATAGAGAGTTTGGCAAGCTGAATAAGTACTACCTATTCTTGTTGCCTAAGAAGGAGGGTGCGGAGTCAATCCAGGGCTTTCTATTGATCGCCTTATCGAATGCCGTATACCTTGTTATCGCGAAGGTCTTGGCCAATAGACTCCGTGGCCTTATGGGAGATATGATCTCGCCCATTCAGACAACTTTCATTTTGGGTAGAGGGATCCTAGATGGTTTTACGCTGGCTACTTGGAGGAGGGAGAAGTGGATAGCAATTTTATGGAAGGTTGATTTTTGCGAGGCATACGACTCTGTGCAATGGGAGTTTCTTTGGGCCTCCTTGGTGAGGAGGGGCTTCCCCAAGACCTAGGTTGACTAGATGAAGTGATGTATGACGATGACATCTTTCTCAATCCTGGTTAATGGGAACCCAGTGGGAGGTTGAGTGCAGCCTAGGAGGGGAGTTAGACAAGGCTGTGCTCTCGCTCCTATGTTGTTCGTGCTTACGGCGGACGCCCTTGCGAGGGCGACTCATTGGGCCTGTACTAGGGGTTTGTTGAGGGGTTGTGGCTGGTGAGGGCAGGGAGGTCCTGGTACTGCAATATGTGGATGATACCTTGTTTCTGGTGGAGGGATTTGCCTTAGAGGCTAGAAGGATGAGAATCCAATTGGAGCTTCTTGGCGAGGCCTCGGGGCTACGGATAAACTATCAAAAATCGAGCTTCGTCTCGATGAACCTATCGGCTGAGGATGTGGAGGCGGCTAGTGGTGCTTTTGGGACAGGTGTGTGTGCACTACCGCTAATGTACTTGGTGCTGCCCTTGTCTAATCGTCACCTTAGAGTGCAAGATTGGATACCTCTGCTGGAGAGGATGGAGAGGAGGTTGGTGAGCTGATCCTCCAAGCTATTGTCGAGGGGAAGGAAGTTGACACTGGTGAAGGCAATGTCGTCGTCTGTACTATCATGTTTCTTCTTTGTGTTCAGGATACCACGTCAGATTGAGAAGATTTCGTGGCTGATGAGGGACTTCTTCTAGTCTAATGTGGGTTCGACAGGAAAGGGGACGAGGCTAGTGGCCTGTGAGAAGGTCTGTAGGCTGGTGCAGGAGGGGGAGTTGGGGGTTAGGGATGTGGACAAGGTGAACTTGAGCCTCCTTACGAAGTGGATTACCAAACTGGTGGGTTAGAAATAAGTTCTTAGGGACGTCATGCGGCAATGCTATGGGTCCTTCCTTTTGTGGGGGTCATTGGAGACCCCCCCCACCAGGGCTTCTTTCCTCAGGTTTGGCGACGACGGTGGCACCAAAGGTGCAGTCCTTTACTCCTATCCTTGGGGAGGGGGACGGCTTTCGTTTTTGGCTGGATGATTGGCAGGGGGTCGGATCTACTCTCAGTGGCAGGTTCCCTCGCCTATTTGAGAGAGCTATGGACCCGGTAGTTACTGTGGGGAGCTATTAGGACGGAGCATGGTGCCCGACCTTTAGGGGGGGCCTCTCAGACCAGAGGTGCGTGGAGTTCCAACAGTTGATCTAGCAGTTGGAGGGTTAGGCACCGAAAAGAGGGAGGTGACACATACAATTGGAAAGAGGGGGAGTTCTCCGTGGCGAAAGCATTCCGCAGATTGGGAAGTGTCTTGCTGAACTCGGATATCGACTTCTTCGGCGAATGTAAATTGCTTTGGTTGACGGAGTGCCCGCTGAAAGTGACTAATGAGGAGGGGGAGAATCATGACAAAGGTATGGAAGGCAAGGTGGGCCCAAACAGAGGATGTGAGATGCCCTCTTTGTGAAGGGGCAGACGAAGACATCCAGCACTTCTTTTTCCAATGTCCTTTCATGATGTAGGTCTAGCGGAGGATAGTGATTGACTGGATCCCCCTTCAAGACATAGTTAGCTTCTGGTCTTCATTCCGTAGAGGAAACACCCTTGATGGAGATATCACTTTTAGATCCAAGAAGGATAGAGTTAAGGTTTTGGCGGTGTCATGGGACGTCTGACTAGGGAGGAATCGGGTTTCCTCCATTTCTTCCCAAGTGGTATTTTGGAAATCTACTTTGTAATCATTGATGTAACTCCAGATTTCCGTGTAATAAAATGAATTTGGGTGCCTATCACGTGGATAATCATCCTTTTACTTTTCAAAAAACATATCAGAGTAGAACAAGTAATATCATCAACATGGAATGGACCACTGCCCATTGTAGGTTGTATTGCAAGAAGAAAAACAAGCCTTTCTGAAAGGAATTACCCGAGTGAATTTCTGCTCAATGACTCAGGAAGAGAACAAAATAATTGCATGATGATAGAAAGGCTAGTTGGATGAACACATGATCTCTGGGAACACGAAAAATGAAGCGGGCATCTGCTCATAGGTTTTATGCAGCTTAGTAGCTCTCCTCATTGATAGTTGAATTTCCTAGATGAAGATGCTGGCAGCGAGAAATGAGCAAGATGTTTCTTTCAGGTGATTAACCTAATTTATTTATTAGGACCAAGGTGACATTTTGCCTAATCTCTTCACGGTTGACTTTGTCAAACCTTTTCCTTTAACTCAGCAAATATGAAAGTTGCAAGTTTTCAATTATCTTTCCAACTCATTCTGGAGAACTTGCGAGGGAGTGTTTACCTCTTTCTTTTCTAAAAGTAGTTTCTGAGGAAACCACGTTAGCGTGTTCCTCTGAAGCTCTGGTTTCTAAATCAAGAGAAGCAGATATGAAGTTGATTCGATCGGAGAAACGAACCAGAACTCCTAGTTCTTCCCTGGTTTTTAGTCCACTGTGCATGTGTTTCTTATTTCCTCCTCTCATATGTCTACAGGGCGGTTCTAGTGCACAGCAGATAGTAATCGAGGGGCCACTCTCTGAAGAGTACTACCAGATCCGGGATCACTTATACTCGCAGTTTTACCTTCTTTAATCTCAAAATTGGCAGTTCCTTCTAAAGGTGCTGGCCATCGGCTTCCCATGTCATCTATGTGCTATCATCTTCTGTGTCTGCTTGTCCATATCTTTTTGCGGGCTTCACTACATTACAACTGTATTTCTGTAGCATGGATGGGGCTGGTCTCTTGTCACCAAATTATGGTCAAGGTGTAGGAATGTCTGGTATCTGTCAGGCTGGATACTCTAATTGTAACTTGAATTTATGTCGCGACGATGGGATTTTCTGATCAATTGATTGTTTTTCTTTATATAGATTATCTGATGCGATTCTCTGTTTATTTCCAGTTTCTTTCCTTTCTTTTTTCTTTTTTTCAAAAAAGAAGCAGAATTCTATGTTATGTATGAAATCTTCAGGCTTGTCAAAGTCTTTTTTTCTTGAAAAATGATTTCCGATGGAGAAGATCCTCTGGTGCTTCTGTCCAGAAAGGTTTTTTCTTCTTATTTCTTGATTAAAAAAATTGAAGAAATGGATATGCTTAAATATCGGCAACTTTCTAATTAGATAAATTGACAGAATTGATTAAATTTAGTTGTTTTAAGCCTACACTATTTAGTCTGGAAATTTGGACCCAGTAGCCTCAAGGTATCAGCGCTTTCAAGCCCATGTTAACGTAGCCTTTCTTTTTGGCAATTATTGATATTAAACAAAAACTCTACAAATAAAAATTGAATAGTCAACCCTATAAATATGCAACTCAATGACAAACCAATAAGAGGTAAGTAAAAAAAATCATCCAAAAAGATGATCAATCTTTCAACAAGTAATAGATCTCTCAAGGCTCGTTTGGTAATGGGATTAACTAAGTTTATTTCCTAACTTATGATTTTTATTCAAATTTTTTTTCATTATTTCAGCCCAAGTTCATACATAATTTTTTCTAATCATTTCAATCAAATCATAATAATATTTATTTTTATTTTTTCTATTAAAAAATATCCATTGCATCTTTTCCTTTTATTTTTAATATTAAATAAATATCTACTTTCTTTACTCTAAATTATATTATTAAATAAATATCAATTATATCAATTATTTTAACTTTCTACTTAATTCTCTCTATTTCACCGTTCAAACAAACATTCATTTCACATATTCTATTTTAACGTGTTCCATTCGTTCTCCAATTGAAACCTTAAAGTCAGTCAAAAAAAAAAAAATCTCCTCGATCTGTGCACAAAAGAGGGCATCTCCAACATGATCGGACCCAAGAATTAATGAATGCTTAAAAGTCAATCCACTCTTACCAATCTCGCTTGAGCACACATAGCTTCAGAGAATAACATGGGGATCTCAATGAAAAGACGAGAAAAAAAAGAAAAGAAAAGGCAAAAGGCACCGCCGCCATCTCAACTTCTCTATGTTTCTCATTATCGCTATATTTCTCATATTTATAAAAGTGAGTAACATATTTAAAGGCCAAGAATGGTCGCTAGCATCCTCTTGCAATTTCATTAGCATCGTCCCATGCTCAGGCAAAGGAGGGTTGCATTAAATAATTGATGTTTAGTGTGAAATTTGTTGAATCTTTAAATGTTGATTCAATCAAATATTTAGATTTTGTTGGATGTTTTCTACTTTGACATGCTACATCAACGTCTCGATATAATGAAAAATGGGTAAGGGTTTTTGCATTAGAAATGCATGTGAATAAAGAAATTAATTTCATCACATTACCATCAAAGTGTGGCATAAAAAAAGTCGAGATATGGTAATTGGTATATTGGTATTTTAACTGGTAAGTTTATGTAGATTGTGGGTACAATTGCCTTTAGGAGGCTTTAAGTAGGTAAGAGACAAAGCAAAAGAAGATTGAAGGGACCAACTTCAAATTGTGATATTTAGGAAGGGAGAAAGTTAGAAATAGAGTTAATATTATTGTTCATAAGAATCTGAAGGGAACATGGTTGAGGTTAAGAGGATGGGTGATCAGATTATTTTGATAAAATTAGCCTTAAAAGAAGGGAAAGGATGAAGGACTTTTGGGAGGAGCTTAATATGGTGATTCAAGGAATCCTACAGAGATGATTTTCTTGGGTGGAGGTTTAAATGGACATTTTGGAAAAAATGCTTTACGGTATGCACGGGTACATGTGAATTATGATTTGGTGATAGGATTACTTGATTTTGCAATGGGTTATGATCTATTCATAGCAAACACCTTTTTCAAAATATGGGAAGAGCATTTAACTACTTACAAAAGTGGTCTAACATGAACACAAATTAATTATGTTGCTTTGAGAAGAAGAGATCAATTATACTCTTAAGGAGAGTTCAACTATTTAACATCATCTTTTGGTGTTAGGTGTGCATATGAAAAAGTTAAAGAAGAAAAAATTGATGTCCAAGAATATAAGAATTAAATGATGAAATCTTAAAAAAGAACGAGTGAGATTCAAAAAGATCTTACAATAAGGGACTTGGGATTTTGATAGAAGTGTCGATGATTTATGGGTAAATATGGCAAATTGTATTATAATGGTGGCAAAGGAGGTGTTAGGCGTGTCTAAAGGAGGAGTTCTAGAACAAAAGGAGGCTTGGTGATGAATTGAGGAAGTGTAGGAGAAGCTTGCATTTAAAAGAGCTTGCTTCAAAGCCTTATATCGAGGTAAGACTAATGAAAACATAGAAAACTATAAAAGAACAGAGAAAGAAGCAAGCAAGGCAACCAGTGAAGCAAAAGTAAAAGTTTGGGGGTATTTTAATAAGAAACTTGTTCCTGAAGAAAGTGAAAAAAATATGTTCAAGATAGCTAAAGTAAGAAAGTGGAAAACAAAGAACCTTATATATGTAAGATGCATCAAGGATGAAGAAGAGTGCTCATAGCTCATGCAGATATAAAGACAAGATAAAAAAATTATTTTCATAAGTTTTTTAATGAAAATTAAAAGGATGATATCACCTTAGTGGAGTTAACCAATTTAGAACATTATGTGAATCTGACAAGCTATGATACAAAAGAAAGAAGTAGTTGATGCTTTAAACATGATGAAAATTGGCATGGCTATTGGACTTGATGGTAGTCCAATAGATGTTTGGAGAGTAATGGGAGAAGAAGATATAACTTAGCTTACAAAATTATTTAATATTATTTAGAGAGGCAAGAGAATGCTAGAGGGATAGACAAAAAATTTTGTGATACCTTTGTACAAGAATAAAGGAGATATACAAAATTGTTCTAACTATAAAGGTATCAAATTAATGAGTCATGCTAGAAGGTTTGTGAGAGAATAATTGAAAGAAAGCTAAGACAAGTCTCCATAGCAACTAAAAATCAGATTGGATTTATGCTAGACCAGTCTACTATTGAGGCAATGCACCTCCTAAAGTGTTTGATGGGAGATTTACAGAGCCAAGAAGGACTTACTTTTGATTTTTATTGATTTGGAGAAGGTCTATGACTTTGTTCGAAGAGATATCTTGTAAAGAATTTTAGAGAAAAGGCAGGTATCGATTTTATGTATCAACCTCGTAAATGATATATACTATAAAGCTTCAACTTGTAGAAAGACTAAGTTTGGATTGACAGGCTACTTTGATATCATTGTGGATTTGCATCAAGGATCAATTTTAATCCCTTACCTCTTTACCTTAGTCATGGATGAGTTAATAAAGCATATTCAAGTTAAGGTGTCATGTTGTATACTTTTTGCTAATGAATTATGTTAATTGATGAGACAAGGGATGGAGTGAATAAAAAACTTGAGCTTTGTAGAGAAGCCCTATAAGTTAAAGGTTTGCACCTAAACAGGACAAAGATCGAGTATACAGAATGCAAGTATAATAGTAGAAGAAATAATGAAGGGATGAATATAAAAATTGAAGAAGATTGCATTTCAAAGAAAGATGTTTTAAAATATTTAGGTTTCATTTTTCAACAATATAGTGAAATTTATGGAGATGTTACACACAGAATTAATGTATGGTGGCTGAAATGGAGGGGAGCATTTGGTGTTCTATGTGATAAGACAATTCCTTTAAATGTTAAAGAAAAGCACTATCGAGTAGTTGTAAAACCTACCATATTGTATGGTTCTGAATGTGAGGTCGTCAACTATAAGTATATGCAAAAGATGTTTGTGGTAGAAATGAAGATGTTACAATAGATGTGTTGTCATACAAGGACCGACTATAATTCAAATAAGATTATTTGAGAAAAAGTTAGGGTTGTATCGATAGAGGATAAAATGAGAGAGTGATGTTTAAGGTAATTTGGACATTTGCAGAGAAGGCCACTAAATGCCCTAGTCAGGAGATGCAAGGAGATGGGGGTTGAACGTGATAAGAGGGGACGAGGAAGGCCAAAGAAATGTTGAGAGAAAATTATTAAATATAACCTCAATTACTTCAATTTAAGCCTAGAAATGACTCAAAGCAAATCTGAGTGGGAGGCAAAGAACTCATGTAGCCGACCCCACTTAGCGTGGGAGAAGACTTGGTTGTTTTGTGCATATGTGTGTGTGTGTGTGTAGTATTGCCAACAAGCATAAAAGCCCATGGAGAAAATGCAAGAAGTTCTCCAAAACTTTTGAAATTGATCTTTGGATCATAAAGAGATCCATTATGTGGGTAGGTTTCCACGAGGAGACCCTCCCAACATATCCCTCCCTCATCGACAATGTGGGAACCGCTTCAATCCTATGATGTAGTGACATGCTTCAAGTTCCTATGGTGCAATTCTTTTGTCATCATATTAGCACCATTGTCATCTACATGGATCTATTGGAGTGCAAGTTACTTAGATTTTAGCACCTCCCGTATCCAATGATACATCACATGTACGTGCTTTGACCTAGCATGAAAATTGGAATTCTTTCTAAGGTGGATTGCATTCTAATTGTCAAAATATAGGACATGCTTGTATTGTAGAAAATCAAGTTCTTGTATGAACTTCTTCATCCATAGTAATTCCTTGTTCGCCTTTGTAGCTACTGTGAACTCTGCTTTTGTGGTAGATAGGACTACACATTTTTGAAGTCCTAATTACTAAGAAACTGCACTACCTTAATATGTTATCAAGTAACTAGATAAAGACCTTTTCCCATCTATATCACCTACTATGTCTAAATCTTATAACCAAGAAGAATTGATTTTCTCCAAAACAAAGACACATGCTACTAATCCCACGAAGATATCTCAAAATCCATTTAATTGCTTCTCAATGTTCCTTCCCCATATTTAATCCAAATCTACTAACAACTCAAATTGAAGGAGCAATATCAAGTCTTGTTCATACCTTGGCATACATAATACTTCTTGTGGTTGAAGTATAAGGAATCCTTTCTATATCATTCTTTTTTTCTTCTGCCTTTGGACTCTGCTCAGTGCTTAGCTTGAAGTATGCTTCAAGAGGCATACTCATGAGATTGGCTTTGTCCATGTTAAATCTTTGAAGTACCTCTTCAATGTACTTCTCCTAAGATAAGCATAGTTTTCTTGACTTCCTATCATGAGTAATCTTTATACTTAAAATTTAACTTGCGAGTCCCAAGTCTTTCATAGCAAAGGACTTGCTCAACTCTCTTTTCAAAGTTGAAATTCTTTGGGTATTGCTATCAACAATGAGCATGCCATCAACATAAATCAACAAAATGACAAAGTCATCACTTGAGAATTTCTTCATGAAGACACAATGATCTGAAGTAATCTTGGTATAGCCATGCCCCCACATGTTTATTGTACCATTGTTTAGGAGCTTTCTTCACCTCATAAAGACTTTTCCTTAGCTTACAAACATATTCTTCCTTTCCTTTGACTGCAAAACCTTTGGGTTGCATCATGTAAATTTCCTCCTCAAAATCACCATGGAGGAAAGCTGTTTTCACATCCATTTGCTCCACCTCTAAGCCAAGATTGGCTTTTAAATTGAGAACAACTCTGATAGATGCCATCTTGACCACAAGTGGAAATATCTCCTCGAAATCACCTCCCTTTTTCTGGCTAAACCCTTCATAACCAACTTGCTTCATACTTCAAGTTTGAAGAGTTCTCAGTACACTTCACTCTAAAAATCCATTTGTTCTTCAATGCCCTCTTTCCTTGGGGCAACTTCACAAGCTCAAATGCATGGTTGTCATAAAGAGACTGCATCTCATCCTCCATGGCTTCAATCTATTTTTCCTTATGTGCATCTTACATCACCTCTTCATAGCATTCAAGTTTACCACTATCTATCAACAAAACATAGTTATGTACAGGATATCTAGTAAAGGGGAATCTCTTCCTTGTGGATCTACGGTGTGAATCTTCATCAAATGAAGAGATATCCTTCCTTTGACATTGAGGAACTTCTTCCCTGCAAACTTTACACACATGCATGCATATGTGGAACAAGCATAAATTATACCCATTGACCGTTGCTTATTTGTTATTAATCTCATTTTGTAAAATCATCAAAAAAGGATTGAAGGGGTTACACCAACATGTGACTCTTAAAAGAAATTCTAGTCTACTTCCCAACTAAGCATTGGGTACATTTGTCCAATTTTTCTCTTTTTTCCATTCTGTAGAAGATTTTTCCTAATTAAACACTGCAGTTTTTTTCACTTATGTGGCGTAGCCTCCTATAGCATAGTTGAATGGATTTGTCATCTTGTGTCACATGAACCCATCTCTATGAAGTGGTGCTTGTATAGTGTAAAGATTATTATTGCATTTCCTATCTCTAGCCACAACCAAAGATCCCCTTATGAGTTTCCACTTTCCATCACCAAATGTGTTGTGGTATTCTTCATCATCAAGCTTTCCTGTAGAGATAAGATTCAAATGCATATTTGGAGTATGTTTAACATCTTTGAGCCTCAACGTAGTTCCATTCGCATTATGCAAAATAACAACACCTATGTTAACAACTAAGACAAAGAGTCGTTACTCATTCTCAAAATACTATATTCACTATAAGTATAAGAAGAGAAAAAATCCTTCTTAAAAGTAACATGTAGAACAAACCACTATCAACCAGCCAACAAGTATCATCACTTGTCACATTCACCATGTTAACATTGTAAACAATAAGGTCATATTGGGTAGCAGCAGTAATTACACTGTCGTCTTTGTCGTCTTTGTCACTTTTCTTTTCTTGCCTATCCCTATTTTTAATTTTGTGAAAAAATAAAGAAACGTAGCGTTGCAATACGTTTTCCAACACGTGAAGAGAGAGAACATGATTTGAATTGGTGTATTTAGATTTCCCACCGGTTGAAACAACTTTCTATAGGTGAAAAATCACTTTTCATAGGTGTGATTTTCATTTTCAACCAGTAAAAAATCATTTCAACTGGTATCGGTTAAAAGATAAAATATATCGGTGTATTTTGATTTGCAGTCGGTTTATTTGGTTTTCAATTGATGGATTCTGATTTTCAATTGTTGTGTTTTGATTTTCAATAAATGTATTTTAATTTTCAACTGATGGATTTTACCTTTTTTTCTTTTAACATAAGCATGAGTGAAGGTCGCACGTTGCAAAATATGTTGCAACATTCATTTCCGTATTTGCATACTTTTCATTTCTCTCTTGAATTGAAAGTAATATTTATTGATGTGTCCTTCGACAATAGTGACACTCCATATTTTTGCATCGAGATGGAGCTACTTCTACTTTCATTTCTGCCCTGGTTCTTTAACTTCTCCCCTGTTCTCAAGAATCTCTGACCATTAAGGACGTCCTTGAGATTTTCTCCTCCTTTCATCATTTAAAATACTTCAAGGGAACAATCCCATTATTTATTTGCAATTCGAAGTGACGTGAGAATATTATTCTAAAGTATGCGGTACCAATCCTCACGAAATTGAATAATAGGTCAACGAAGAATAGTGATGGCGTAATGATATATAAGCACATAATTAAATGAACCAATCGTTCCCTAGCTAGAGAGTAAATAATTGATGTTACACATGCGTCCATAAGTTTATCGTATTTGCACAAACGGTAACATAAACTTGATTTCCTTCGTGAGCCCGTCTATTAGTATAAACTTCCGAATATACGAATTGACTTATATATATTAGGATTAGAGTCAACTAAGATGTTAGCGTAAAAAGTAAATGAAAAAAGGAATCGTGTCACGGAGATGTGGTTGTTGCATGATCTTCGAAAGTGTCGTGCATTTATGATTATGTTGGTAGAAAAATGTAATTAGCTTTATAGCTTGTACATCGGGATTCATTTGCTGGCTTTGTCGTCGTTAGTAGATCGAACTTTTATTTAGGTTATGAATTCTAGCATCATTTATGTAAAAGATAATGAAGTTTTAGAATTAGATATCTATCTATATAATTAAAGGGAAGTGCATTTATCCTTTTCCAACCTCGTCAGTTCATCTCGTTATAAGGAAAAAAATTAAAAATCTCTCCTAATGTAAATCTCATTATAAAAATAAAAATAAAAACCTCTCTTCTACTGATCTAAGAAACGTCATCCCATCAGTAGAAAAAATTTTTAAAAAATCTTTTCATTCTATCCAAATAATTAATTTGACTTATTAAAAATTAAATATTTTTATCATTATAAATTTTACTCATGACAATAACAAAAATATCACTTTCCTCTCACAAAAGATTTCACTATTATATATATTTACATCAAAATCAATTGAATGAATGTCGATTGAGAAAAATTAAGTGTGACTTAATATTTTTTTAATAATATTTTTATAATTTTAATTATTATTAATTATCAAATTTAATGTAAATAAAAATTAAATTATAAATTAAATTTTATTAAAGTGAATGGTTTAAATATTTGATTAAATTATATATTATAATCAGATATATAAATATCCAGGCATTAGTTGAAAAATGTAAAAATTACGTAAAAATTTATGCATAATTATAAATGTGGTCTATTTTTTTTTACGTAAAAAAAGTATTGACACGTATTTGAGTCTACCATTGTTAAAATTAACAACAAATCACTTTCATATAGGTGATTAATTGTGTAAAATTACTTTACACCTTTAAAAAAATTTTACATAGGTGTAAAGTATGATTGTACCGATGTAATCTTATTTTGAAGTACTTTACACCAGTGTAATTTTTTTGCACAGGTGTAAAGTAAGATTACACCTTACTTTAAACTACTTTGCACCAATGTAATATTTTTTTGCACGATGTAAAATAAGATTGCACCTTACTTTAAACTTATTTGCATCGATGCAATAGTTTTTTACATGAATGTAAAGTAAGATTGCACCTTACTTCAAACTATTTTGCACCAATGTAATATTTTTTGCACGGTTGCAAAGTAAGATTGTACTTTACTTTGAATTAATTTACACCAGTGCAATATTTTTTTGTATCGATGTAAAATTAAATTTCAAATATTTTTTCACGTATGATAAGTTATTTTACACTTGAAAGGTGATTTTTTACCTTAAGGTTTAGGATTTAGTCTTTAATCCCTAAATCTTACATCCTAAACCGTGAAGTAAAAAATCACTTCTCATATGTAAAATCATTTTCTAGAAACCTAAATCGTAAAATCACTTTGGACATGTGCAAAATCATTTTAAATTGGTGAAACTATTCTTAGAATAATTTATCATTAGTGTAAAATAGTTTATCACCGATGTAAAATTTTTTATCACATATATATTTTTTAAGTTAAAATGATGTGATTTTTTTAAAATATGATAGAAACTAACACGTAACAAATCTTAAGTTATTTTATTTCTTTACATTAAATATTAATTATCGTATGGGTCAATGTTGTTAATATTATATAAAATATAAAAATAATATCTACGTCATTTTTTACGTTACCATCTATATTTCCTTACTTTTTAACTTAAAGTCCTTGGACCCGCATATCGTAGCAAAAAGAAGAGCATGTAGTGAAGTAGACAGCATATCTGAAATAAATTTTGGGTCAAGAAGACGATGCGTCCGAAATGTAGGGGCTTAAGTGAACTAAACCCGTGGAAAGAAGGAACGTGTTAATCTCAATCTATATCAATGTTATCCTACAAGTGAGTTCTCAGGAAAAAAAATCCGCATCCGTACATATCAAAGTTGGCATTTTTTACAAGCAAATCCAAGTGCTGGATGAAGCAACGTCGTTTCTCGGGTGGGAACCTCGCAATCACTGCTATATTAAACTACCTACTATATTAAACTTCCGAGCTTTGAGACCTAAGTACTTTCGATCCAGCTCCTTACCGTCGGAATAAAAATTATATTAAACTTTTATTATTAAAAAATTATTGTAATACGAGCGAGAGGAAGAGAGAGTGCTTATTTAAAAAAATAAATAGATAAATAGATAGTGACACAACTAACATGTACCATATCTCTTCAATAAATTTTTATATAATAATTAAGACAACCACATTTAATAAATTAAATATTTTAATGTATTTTAATTTTTAATGGATATATTTTAATTATTTATCAAAACATATCGATTAAAAATTAAAATACATTGATTGATATAAGTAAATGTCCTCGCTTAAAAAAATATATCAGATTATTTTAATTTTCAATCGATATATTTTTATTTTCTATCGAAATAAATCGATTCAAAATCAAAATACATCGGTATATTTTAATTCTTCACCAAAATATCTCGATTTAAAATCAAAATAAACCAATTAAAAAAGTAAATAAACATCTCAATTCAACAAAAATATATCAATGCACTTTTATTTTTAAACATTATATTTAAAATCAAAATACATCACATATTACGAAATATATTACTTAATATATTTTTGAGTGTCCATTGATATCTTATATTGAATTTATACTATCTAATTTTATATATATATTATTTCATATTTTTATTGGGTCATACTTAACATCGGTTGTTAATAAAAAAGTATAAAATAAGGATGCTGACTATGAAAATGATATTTTAAACAAAGTAAACAGTGTGCAAAAGAAATCAAATAAAAGTAAAATAAAAGAAAAAGTGATGAGAGTCACTATTCAAAAATTAAAAATAAATAAATAACGTAGTGAGAGCAACTTCACAAACGAAAGAATTGAAAATAGTGCGACAACTGGGTAAGTGAACAGCAATAAAATTAACATAAACAATGTCGCATCGATCATTCTTTATATATATAAAAATTTGAAAGCAAAGTTAAATTTCAAATACATTTTCTTGAGTGGGTACTTACCATCACGCTCTAGGCGTCCACCTTGTTCCCTTGGCCGTCATACTGATTCGTAAAAAAAAAAAAAAAGTGTAAGAATATAATTATTTATAAAATTTTTTATTTGTTGAAATAAATAAGAATAGATGAAGAAGGAGTTTGAGTAACCTTCATGAGTTAAATTAGTCTAAATTATTAATTATTAATCTAAATTTATTTTATTTAATTTTTTGAGATTTTATAATGAGAGAGGAATTAATCTTAAAATTAACATAAATCTTAAACTAATAAATTAAAAATTACATGAAATCAATGAAATTAACTACGAAGTACAACTATAAAACTAATCACTAAGATAATGAGAATAAAAATAAACTACTAAACAAAATTTTATTAAGCAAAATAATGATAAAGAGTAGAGGAAAAGAGAGGAGAGTGAGGTGGGATTCTTGGCGCATTTTGACGAGAGGAGAGTGAGTGGACAACGACGACGATGGTGGAGAGGCAGAGGTACGTTGGAGAATTCTCATGTTCAGGAGAGAGGGAGAAAGACGAAGAAGAATAATAAGGGAGATAAGTGAATCTTAGAGGAGGATTTTGAGGAATATTTTTAGAGACAGGAGACCTCCCTTGTGTTCCAAAATCATTGGGATTAATCCTAATTTTGTGCTCAAAATTTGATAAATTTAAGAGGCCGAAATCATCCCAAATACTTGGCTGCAAATAGCTTTATTGGGCAAATTTATTTTCTTTTTCTTCCCTTTTTTTCCTTATTTCCATCTACCAGTCATCTTTTCCGCCTAAAACTCAACTAATATCACCCTTCTTCAGTAGGTACAAAAAAGGTCCAACAGCTCTTTTTTTCTTCTTTCCGCAGGGAGTGGATGAAAGAGAAAAAATTCTTATTTTAATTTTTTCTCCCTTCTCTTTTTTTTTCTTTGCTTCTCTTTCACTATTTTGCATGAACACCTTTTTTATTTTTATTCTTCTCAACCAACCCTCTCGTATTGTATAGATCAATATTAACTATATTTTTCTCTCATTCTCTCCCTACTACATCAAAAATTTTAAAAATTAGATCATTTTCTACATCACAATAACCAGCAAAAATACAAAAGAAAATTTAAAAGCTTTCCCCAAAGATGGTGAAAAATAAGCCAAAAATATCCAATAAAATTGTGATGTTATCACGTAGCCCATGACAAAGGCCGAAATGGAAATCAAAAGGTCTTAATCATGGGTAGCCATTGGAAATTGGAGTCGGTGAGTGTTGCAGCAACCACAATCCTCGTTAGTGCCTTTTTCTTTTAAAGACCTAGATCTCATTTGGGCAAATTAACGAGACATTGGCCATTTTCCACTGATCAATCCTCTAAGTAATGTAGGGATTGGGACTCAAATTTAGTAAACGATAATGGCTTTGACATGAGGCACTTGACAATTAACTGTAATGACCCAAACTTTGAATTGCCAACCTATTTCGAGATTAAGCACATCAAGACGAACGCATCGACACTCATCGGGCGCAAGTCAAGTTAATGTAGCCTGAAAACAACAAAATGCTTATTTTGGTTAATCATGGTCAACTCTTGAAGAAACCCTGCTAGAAGTGTCGCGACCCGCTCTCAGCTCTTTATAGGACCCGAGAACGACTCGCGTCGACAAATCTCAAGACCTAGTCGTTCAACGAGAAAGAACCAAATGTCATAATCATTCCACAACCACAGAGTAATGTAACTAAACAGAAAAATATACGACAGAAAATAAATGAAAGAAAATAGCAAACCACGAGTATCTCACATTATACAGTGGAAAGTATGAATACAAGCATAACCATCACAACATAAACTAGTACAGATATAACAGAAATATAACGTTGAGCTACAGGTACTCACTACTAACAAAACTCTGTAAAAGAAACAGCAAGAAACTACAGCTGGGCTCGATTGGGCCTAGCGCCCTCAGTAGCTGGTGACTCTGGCTGCTCAGATTCCTAATTTGAACAAGGTTATAAATTCTGTGGTCAGCTAATGCTGAGTAGAGTGGTGATTAAAATCATATAATGTAACAGGCAGCAACTAAACATGCATTTAACAGGTTATTTATTATCATCCATTCCCAATTATCATCTTTTTGATCTGAGTATTCTAAACAGGTTCCATAAAATTTCTTAATCTCCTTGTTCCCTAAGGGAATGATCTTGCTTAACGAAACTTCCTTTAAGTTTGTTATGTTGAATTGACCATTTCGTTGGGTTGTTTAGCATTTCCAGGATTTGTAAGGGTTTTTGTGCAGTTTTAAACCCCTTGGATTTTGTTTTGGGATTTTTGAGGGGGGAAAAGGAAATTGCAGGGGCATCCCTGCAATTTTTCCCATCCACACCATCCCCCTATGACGCCATCTCCCCCTCACCCCTCTCGCATGCTGCGCCATCCCCTGCAGCCCCCCACCTCACACCATGCCGCTCCCCCATACCTTCCCCCATGCCTCCACCCATTTAAAACCCCCCTCCTCCTCCGTTTCATTCCCACACCACCGCAATTGAGTGGGAGCGAGGGAGAGAGTGGAGAGCAGAGGAGATAGGAGGTCCTGTGAGGGAATCGGAGGGTGGAGTGCTGCGAGGAGATGAGGCGGTGCTGTCGTTGCTATAGCTACTGCAGCAAGGGAGAAAGGGTCGAAAACGATTATGCGGAATCATTTTTTCCGCATAATCAGACGTCCAGAGTGACCTTCAGACGTCAGGTCAGACGCTCGAAGGTAAATCTCAGACGTCTGCTAACATGTATTTTGTTTATTTTCCTACCAAAATTTCTAACCATGCACGTATGTATGTCAGAAATTGGGGAAGCGCATTGGTGCGAGAACCAAGGCAGTTTCAAGCTTCCAGAAGTGTCTACAGACGTCTGAAGCCACTGTCAGATGTCTGCACGGAGTTCTAGACATCCAGAAAAGGTGCCCGAGCAAGGTGAGTCCCTAAGTTCGTTTAAGACGTCTGAGACTCTTCCCAGATGTCTTATTTTGATCAGGGTTGGTGTTTTTGGGCTCGTTTAAGGCCTAAATGGAGTCGATTTTCTGCAAACGAAACGTCGATGGTTTCCTTTCGAGTTTCTCTATATAGTGATACATTGTCTATACAGTTCCAAGATCATTTTTGACATATAGGTCAATGTGATAGGTCGTTCGTTCGTGGTGTGCACAGAACCTGCGGAGATTGCATGCTCCATCGACTGTGCCCCCACATCTCCCGGTTATCCTGGTAGAGTGGTTTTACATAAATTTTGAAATTAATAATTAAATTGCATGTGTAGAATTAATTGAACCTAGGTTGTGAACTGAACCCTAGGACTGAAGAGAGTTAAATGCATGCTGCTATAGAATCGAACCCTAGGAATGTAAAATGAACCCTAGGGCTGGAAGAAATGAATGTACGTTTAGTGAATGATCAAATTGTTTCCTGGAAAGAAATAAGCCATGAGCTACCTATAAATGAACGATGTTATGCCTACTAAGTAATTGATGGTAGAATTTGAGTTGCCTGGTTTTCGTATAATGAACTAGATATGGGAATAAGAAAGCCCATGTACAAACCCTACGGGGAAGTTAGAAAGAAAACAGGAATACTGTAGTATGGAAAACCTACGGGTTTTGGGAACATGTCGCCTACGGGCAGTTGTTCGGACTTGGTTAAGGGAAGTGAGCTGGCCCTCGTGTACGTAGTATCGAGGAGAGAAACTATCCCTTTTGATTAGAAAGGAGCTTGTCGCTCCTTGGGTTGAGACCCAGGGTGGGTTTGGCCACTCTACGTCGACTCCTGCTCGACCCTCATGTACGTGGTACTGAGGTGAGCTACTTAGTGTAGGAAGGGAGCTAGTCGCCCCATGGGGCCCGAGGTTAGGACTAGCCACCCTACATCAACTCTTGTTAGCCCGTTGGGCAAACTGGGATAGTCGGATGAGGGTACATGGACTGTAAGGGGTGAGACCCCTGTCTCTGAGGGGCGAGACCCCTGTTCTGAGAGGGCAAGGCCCTATGTTGGTCCATGCTGTACGTTTGGATGTACCCGTTAGCAGAAATGACTAACCGCATGCCGATGCAAGGTAGCTACCCATGCGCTTATCACGCGTGCCGTAGTCACTGCTACGTCATGATCGTGACCTCGGGGTAGTAGACTAGGTGTAGAATTACCACGGGGGACTCTTCCTGCCAGAAGAGTGCCACGTATACATCCTGCATCATAGGAAAACTGCAAGCAAGATTGTTCCCTTAGGGAACAAGAAGATTGAGAAATGTTATGGAACCTGTTTAGAATACTCAGATTAGAAAGATGATAATTGGGAACAGATGATAATAAATAACCTGTTAAATGCATGTTTAGTTAGCTGCCTATTACATTATATTATTTTAATCACCACTCTACTCAATATTAGCTGACCACAGAATTTATAACCTTGTTCAGGTCAGGGATTTGAGCAGCTAGAGCCATTGGCTGCTGAGGGCGCTAGGCCCAGTCGAGCACAGCTGTAGTTTCCTACCATTTCTTTTATATAGTTTTGTTAGTAGTGAGTACCTGTAGCTCATCGTTATATTTCTGTTATATCTGTACTAGTTTATGTTGTGATGGCTATGCTTGTATTCATACTTTCTGCTGTATAATGTGAGATACTCGTGGTTTGCTGTTTTCCTTCCTTTATTTTTTGTCGTATATTTTTCTGCTTAGTTACATTACTCGTGTGGTTGTTGAACAATTATGACATTTGGTTCTTTCTCATTAGACGACTAGGTCTTGGGATTCGTCGACGCGAGCCGTTCTCGGGTCCTGTAGGGAGCCAGGAGCAAGTCGCGACATGAAGTATGTCATATATTATACAGTTGGATTTCTCTCTTCGTAAGATTTCCAATGGCTCCTATTTCGTGAGAATTCGAGTTGTGTAGCTTATGTTACTTGAGAAATACGTTAAGCGACGACGTAGATGCAGCGAACTAAAAACAATGGGCATTTTGGTTCAAACGAGGCATTTTCCAAAACCTAATCCTACCCTAGGACTATAAATGGCACCACTTAGATCTCGTGCCACTGTCACATCATTTTCGCATTGAAAACTTGAGAAAAAATCGCAAGTGAAAGCGGAGAGATGCTAGAAAGTGGAGAAACAAAGATTGAAAGAGAGAAAGGCCCATCTTTTCTCTCCTTCCTCTTCTGCTGTGGGGCCCATCATCTGACGTACTAGCTAGAGCAAAGTATGCTACCCATTAGATCATCACTGCGTGGCTTTAACGTCAATAAGGAATCACAAGCATGCGAGAAGGAAGAGGCACAAGCACACGAGTGAAAGAGAAGTGGAGTGCGTGCCATTAGCAGGTGAAGTTCCCAATAGTTCAGACCATGATTCGCGTGCACAATGATGGCCCAATGGGAGTGTAACACGTGTCCAGGTGTGTCAGGTGTTTGCAGCTCACACAAACTGATCGGTTCAAGGCTGGTTCAAACCCTACTTGACTTATTTTGGTTGGTTCAAGTCCTTCCCAACCTTGACATTCGACAAATAAGGTACCATTGAAATCACCATTTCGTGCACTACACTTTAGCGTCTTTTAAAATCACTTTTGATCATTGCTTCATCATGTAAACCTTGAAATAGTCTCTTGATGAGTTTATGACCTTGTTGAATGTACTCTTAACTTAAGGGCATGATGTCAAAGCGTGCACGAGACTCGAGGATGTACAGGTAGTATCAAGAGTCATTGACTTGATTACTCGGAGTCATTGTGACCCCCCAACAACCTTAGATAGAGTAGCCCCATCCTTTCCTTTGTGTGACACTTGATATTTGTACTAAATGAATTGTATTAGATTAGGTGCCTTTCACATTTTTATGTTACCCCTTCCTTTTGTTGAGTATAGAAGTCTTCCCCTAAAGTTTTGTTAGTTTATATTTGGATACTTAGATGATTAATCAGCCTGAGAATTAATAGAACTTGATAACCTAATTTATATAATAACCTAATGGATACATAAACTCATGACTATGCAAAGTTAAGTAATGAACCTTACGATTTGTTTAGCATACTAAATAGACTAAATCAGATCCTTGAATGAAATTAGTTGGTGACACACGTTAATACTCAAAAACTACGTAAAATCATTTAATGAACCTTATTATCAAAGCTGATGAGATGAATGACAACATAATCGGTATTAATGTTGTCATGGTAAATGAGTTGAAATAATCAATGGTTGAGATAATTGCAACCATGAAAACTTGTGAGAATAATCAAGTGACTAGTCTCCTGCCTGATAACTATGGCTACGGCCTAGTACACTATACTTGGGAAAGACTCACAGAGTGAGTTAAGCTCCCTACGACTCTTCTAGTAGACTGCTTAGCCAACTAGGTAGCTAGGTGCAATGGGTATGTGCTGCTTGAGATGAGCTATTTTGATATCATTTTTCTTGTATACTGTAGTGGATCTAACTGATAGTGTGCTAGTGCAAAGTAGCTCTCCGCATGTGTAACACACAAGCTTATAGTCACTACTTCACTGTAACGACCCGATTCCCGAGTCCCTACGAGACACGAGAACCGGACCGACTCGACTAATCCCAAGACCCAGTCGTCCAACGAGGAAGTAACCAAAAGATAGTAAAATAAACCACATTCAGCATGAATATAACTAACAGTAAGAAAGTACAGCAGTAAGGAAAGAAACTACTACAGTAGGCACCACCACAACAGTAAAACAACATTTATCATATAACAAAAACTGCAGGTAAAGAAGGTACAGCGGAAAAAAAAACTACTCACTAGAACAGAAACAAAAAGGGGTACAAAGCTGTGGTAACTCTACTGGACCCTACTCGGCCCAGCGTCCTCTGCAGCCGCCGACCCTGGCTGCTCAACACCTGGTCCTGAAAAAGGTAACGAGTGTAACACGTCAGCAAAACGCTGAGTAGAGTGGCAAACTAACTAAAGGCAACAGTAGAGTGTACAGTAGCTGTTATGTTCTATTACTTCCTTTATTTACATCTTTCAATTTTTCTCACTATTTCATTTACTTCTCAGATCCTTTACTTGATCTCGGATGTCCTCGTGGGACGATCTTGATTGCAGTCTTTTCCAAAAGTAGAAGTAGCACGTGGTGCTCTCCTGGTCGGGAGAGTCCCCCGTGGTGATCCTACCCTCAGTCAACCACCCCAAGGTCACTGACAGACGTAACGGTGACTACGGCACGCGCGATAAACGCACAGGTAGCTAGCCCGCACTGGCACGCGGTCAGTCGTTTCCGTTAACGGGTGCGCCCAAAGCACAGCACGGAACCAGGGCAGAGCCCTCTCAGTAACAGGGGTCCACCCCCTCCACAGTAACCAAACCGGGGCCTTGCCCCTCCACAGTCCGCGCACCCTCGCCTGACTACCCTGGTTTGCCCTAGTGGGCCTAACAAGTCGGTGAAGGAGGCTAGCAGAACCCCGGGGCCCGTGGGGTAGCTAGTACTCTCCTAACACTACTAGCTCTCCTCGGTACTACGTACACGAGGGCCAACAAGATGGTATCAGAGCAAGGTCGTCCCGAGAAGTGAATCAACTGATTGGAAAATAACCAATTCACATGTTTATAGCTAGAGTAGCCACCACAACATATCTCTTGACATGAGCTCTTAGAAGTGTTGTTAGGTACCGTCTGTTTTGACGTTTCCGTTTTGTTTCGCCTCTCCTTGCCGGAGATGCCTCGTCGTGGGACTGGCGAGACTGGCCGCGGGCGTGGCCGAGGGCGAGGTCAGCGAGGTGGACGTGCTGTCGTTGATGTCTCGGTGGACCAGCCACCACTCCCTGGCATCCAGGCCTAGGACCTCGCCAGACTGATACGGGATATTGTACGAGAGGAGCTCCACCCACCGCCCCGAGCACCTCCTCCTGGGGTTGCAGAGGGGGAGTCCTCTGTAGGACCACGCGACGGACGCGGCGCTGGACACGAGGGAGGGGATGGGCCCCTGCTGCCCCCACCTTCCTCCGACACTTCTGTACACGAGGCACCTTCGCCTGGAGGTGCACCAGCACCTCCCCTACAGCACCACTTCGAGCTTTTCGGACAGTTCCGGAAGCTGAAGCCCCCCTCCTTCAAGGGGGATGAGGACCCGACCGAGGAAGAGGACTGGCTTGAGCAGCTGGAGAAGATCTTCGACACCCTTCGCCCCCCGGTGGAGTGCTGCGTGGCCTTTGCCACATACCAGCTGGAGAGTGCGGCACACCGGTGGTGGAGGGCGGTCCGGGGACAGGAGAGGGACGAGCCGACGTGGGACCAGTTCGTCACCCTCTTCTGCGAGCAGTACTTTCCCCAGACGTGGCAGGACCAGAGGAGGCGGGAGTTCCACACTCTCCGCCAAGGGACGATGACCGTGAGCGCGTACCGCACGCGTTTCTTGGAGCTGTCCCGCTTTGTAGCGACAGCGGTAGCCACTGAGGAGGAGCGCCTTTGGAGGTTCACCGAGGGGCTCCGGCCTGCGATCCGGGGGTATGTCAAACCCCTGAAGCTGCCGACGTTTTCGAGGGTGGTAGTGGCAACTATGACTTACGAGGAGACCAACCCGTCCGCGCGAGAGACCGACGGCGGGCGGAAGAGGCCCTTTCAGCCAGACTTCTCACAGGGCCGGCGAGAACGGAGACACGTGGCGTCCGCAGGAGAGCCGTCACGTTGTGCAGGGCCATCAGTGGCCTTTGGGGGCCCTCGACAGGGGCCAGTCGCCAGCACCGGACCCCCGCCTAGCCGACAGCAGGGACTCACTGAGGGCGGGAGTCGGGTTCCCCTCTGCTACCAGTGTGGCCAGCCGGGCCACGTCAGGAGGGACTGCCCATCTAGGGCAGGAGGTCAGCAGATACTTCCCGCGCAGAGCACTGGAGGGCGCGCAGGAGGCCGCGGTTCCCAAGCGTGAGGAGGAGGACCGCAGTCGCGAGGAGGGTACCGGCCAGCACCTACCCGTCCGACGCAGAGTGTGGCTGCTTCGTCCGCACCTAGAGCTGAGGGGCGTATCAACGCCCTAACACACAGGGACGCCAAAGCTTCGGGATCCGTGGTAGCAGGTATGGTTTCAGTTTCTGGCAGACTCGTTTACACGCTTTTCGATTCCGGCGCTACGCACTCGTTTGTCGCAGCCAGTTTCGCAGTTAGTTTGGACCAGGATTATACATTGTTAGAGAATCCGTTCGTAATCAGAGGTCCGAGTGGTCAGCTGTTTGTAGCTGAGGAGGTGTACACGGGTTGCAGGGTCAGCATCGGGGGACACAGCCTGCCAGCTGACCTGATTATGATACAGATGGAGGACTTTGGAGTGATTCTGGGGATGGATTGGCTGTCCGCTTACCACGCCTTGGTAGACTGTTTTGAGAGGAAGATTGTCTTCTCCATTCCGGAGTTGCCTTCCTTCGAGTTTCACGGGCAGCCAGTGGATGGAGGTTTCAGGTGCATTTCGGCACTTCGGGCGGCGAGGCTTTTGAGCCAGGGGTGTGAGGGCTTCCTAGCTTGTGTGGTGGCAGAGCACAGCCCCGTGGCAGACTTCCAGAGCATCCCGGTGGTCAGAGAGTACCCCGACGTGTTTCCAGACGAGTTACCAGGACTACCGCCCGAGCGTGAGATCGAGTTTGAGATCTCACTAGTACCAGGGACCAGCCCCATCTCCGCCGCGCCATACAGAATGGCACCGCTTGAGCTGCGAGAGCTCAAGTCTCAGTTGCAGGACCTTTTGGAGAAGGGTTTCATGAGGCCCAGTGCGTCTCCCTGGGGAGCCCCGGTACTGTTTGTGAAGAAGAAGGATGGGACCCTACGCCTTTGTGTGGACTACCGACAGCTGAATAGGGTCACCATCAAGAACAGATATCCGCTGCCGAGGATCGACGATTTGTTTGACCAGTTGCGGGGTGCCACGGTGTTTTCCAAGATCGACTTGAAGTCTGGATACCACCAGTTGAGGATCAGGGAGACCGACGTCTCCAAGACAGCTTTCCGCACCCGGTACGGACACTACGAGTTTTTGGTCATGCCGTTTGGGCTGACCAATGCCCCCGCTGCTTTCATGGACCTGATGAACCGGGTGTTCAGACCGTACTTGGACCAGTTTGTGGTGGTTTTCATAGATGATGTACTCATCTATTCTAGAGATCGGACGCAGCACGGACAGCACTTGCGGATGGTTCTGGACACTCTGAGACGACGCAGGCTGTACGCCAAATACAGCAAGTGCGAGTTCTGGTTGAGGGAGGTGACCTTTTTGGGTCATGTGATCTCTGGAGACGGCCTGGCGGTGGATCCCGCCAAGGTCGAGGCAGTGCTCAGGTGGGAGAGACCGCGTTCAGTCACTGAGATTCGTAGTTTCCTGGGACTGGCAGGTTACTACAGACGGTTCATCAGAGGGTTTTCGCAGATTGCACGTCCTATGACACAGTTGACTCGGAAGGATGTGCCTTTCGCTTGGACAGACGCCTGTGAGGCGTGTTTTCTGGAGCTGAAGGAGAGGTTGACCTCGGCTCCCGTGCTCACCATCCCTGACAGTAGTGGCGGGTTCGTTGTGTACACGGACGCTTCCTTGCAGGGGTTAGGAGGTGTGCTCATGCAGAGGGGTCACGAGGTCGCTTACGCTTCGCGGCAACTGAAGCCCCATGAGCATACCTACCCTACCCACGATCTAGAGTTGGCAGCTGTTGTCTTCGCGCTGAAGACATGGAGGCACTACTTGTACGGTGAGACCTTCGAGATTTTTACAGATCACAAGAGCCTCAGATATCTTTTCGACCAGAAGGAGCTCAACATGAGACAGAGACGTTGGTTGGAGCTCCTGAAGGACTACGACTGCAGCATCTCCTACCACCCGGGAAAGGCCAATGTGGTGGCTGACGCCTTGAGCCGTAAGGCGCCCGCACGCTTGGCCAGTCTACAGTTACAGAGTTGGAGCCTTTTGGAGGAGGTGGGCAGTTGGCGGCCTCTAGAGTTACGAGGGTACTGTGGGGCAGTGACGGTGACACGGCAGACCAGGCCAGAGTTGATAGACCGCATCATCACGGGACAGATGGCCGATCCGTACTTGCAGTCTTTGCGCGACAGAGTACTGTCAGGGGGCCCAGGGGACTTCTCTTTCACAGACCAGGTGTTACGCTTGGGGGGACGGTTGTGCGTCCCCAGAGACGAGGAGCTGTTGAGAGAGCTCCTGACTGAGGCACACGGTTCCAGATTCACCATACATCCCGGAAACACGAAAATGTACCATGACTTGAGACGCGAGTTCTGGTGGAGAGGGATGAAGCGGGATGTGGGTGAGTTCGTGCAGCAGTGCTTAGTGTGCCAGCAGGTGAAAGCCGAGCATCAGAGGCCTGCAGGGCCGCTTCAGCCGCTTCCAGTGCCAGAGTGGAAGTGGGAGAGCATCACCATGGACTTGGTGGTGGGCTTACCTGTTACCCAGCGAGGACACGACGCAGTCTGGGTAATAGTGGATAGATTGACAAAGACGGCACGATTCTTGCCGATCCGAGTCACTTTGGGACCAGCACAGTTGGCAGAGAGGTATATCCGTGATGTGGTGCGACTACACGGAGTTCCGCGGGAGATTGTATCCGACCGGGATACCCGCTTTACGTCCCAGTTTTGGGCTGAGTTTCAGCAGGCTTTGGGGACGAGGTTGAGGTTTAGCACGGCTTACCACCCCCAGACGGACGGACAGTCGGAACGCACGATACAGACACTTGAGGACCTTTTGCGTGCCTGTATACTAGACTGGAGGGGCTCTTGGGAGGAGCACCTGCCTCTGGCGGAGTTTGCATACAACAACAGTTATCACTCGAGCATCGGCATGGCTCCCTACGAGGCTCTGTACGGACGGAAATGCACGGCACCCTTGAGTTGGGTTGAGGTGGGGACCAAGTGGGAGGTTGGCCCCAGGTTGATCCGGCAGAGTCAGGAGGTAGTTGAGCAGATCCATAGACGACTCCGCACTGTCAGGAGCAGACAGAAGAGCTACGCAGATCGCAGACGCAGGGAGGTGCAGTTCGAGGTTGGGGACCACGTCTTTCTTCGTGTTTCGCCCATGAAGGGCTTACAGCGGTTTGGGGTGAGAGGGAAGCTCGCGCCGAGGTTCGTAGGGCCCTTTGAGGTCCTGGAGCGGGTTGGACCCGTTGCTTACAGACTAGCCCTTCCCCCGCAGCTTTCTGGTGTGCACAACGTGTTCCACGTGTCCAACCTCAGGAAGTACGTAGCCGATCCCAGCCACGTACTGAGTCACGAGAGCGTCGAGGTGAGCGACGACCTGACCTACCCCGAGCGGCCAGTACAGATCCTAGACCGAGCAGTCCGCAGGTTGAGACGAAAGCAAGTACCCCTGGTAAAGGTTTTGTGGAGGAGCCAGCGGTACGAGGAGGCTACCTGGGAGCCTGAGGAGGCAATGCGGGAGTTTTCGCGGGTACGTCTTTTCGGACCGGCTTCGGTCCTCT
This sequence comes from Thalassia testudinum, assembly GCA_037157565.1. Taxonomy (NCBI): domain Eukaryota; kingdom Viridiplantae; phylum Streptophyta; class Magnoliopsida; order Alismatales; family Hydrocharitaceae; genus Thalassia; species Thalassia testudinum. The sequence goes on along the minus strand of JAZHRO010000067.1, from coordinate 12,864,092 downwards.
TTGAGTTTATTATGGTTATTTGGACATCCCTTTCCCGCACCCTAGTTGGCGCAAGTTTCGGGGACGAAACTTCCTTTGAGTTTGTTATATTGTAACGAGCGCGTGCCCCAGACGCCTCTTAAGACGTCTGGGAGGTGGTCCAGACGTCTGTCAAGACGTCTGGGATCACATCCAGACGTGTGACCAGACGTCCGGCATAGTTTACAGACGTCTGGCGAACAGTTATGCTCGCACGCGAGATTCGTCTGCGCGCCTGTGCGCGCAGACCTGCGTTTCTGCCCTCTTTCTCTGCGGCTGCAGGCGGCTGCGACCGCCTTCTCTCTCCTCTCCGCGCGGCGTTAAAAGGGGGGGGGGGGCGCACCTCCCCTCCCGTCTCCACCATCTTCCTCCTTCTTCTCCTGCCTGTGCGCGAGAGCGAGCGGACGCGAGGGCGCAGCGGCAGCGGCAGCCGCAGTGAGCGCGGAGGAGCTGCGGCGTGCGAGGGCGGGGCTCTGCCGTGAGGGCGAGCTCGCCAGGAGTGGCTTGGCCGGCCGGTGGAGGGCGCAGGGGGCGCAGAGCGTCGCGGAGAGGGACCTGCTGCAGGCGGAGCAGCGGACACGCGAGGTGCGACGCGGGCGGCGTCGCGAGCGGAGGCCGAGCAAGGTTCTGATTCTGGAAAAATTTCCAGAATCAGACGTCTGGATTGATATCCAGACGGCAAGGTCGACGTCTGTGAGATCATACAGACGTCTGAAAGGTGAGTTTCCGCTTTCTTCTTCATTCTTGTCGACTGACCGTACTGAGGGAGGGGGGTTGGCTGTGCGCAGGTTCGCTGATTCGTCATCCTTTGCGAATCAGACGTCTGGAAGTTGTACCAGACGGCAGGAGTGACCTCCAGACGTCCGGAGGGACCATCGGACGTCTTGGATCTAGGCAGACGTCCCCACAGACTTCTGGACGTCCGGGGAACCAAGCCGAACAGGTAATTCTCTGATACCATCTTGTAACGACCCGATTCCCGAGTCCCTACGAGACACGAGAACCGGACCGACTCGACTAATCCCAAGACCCAGTCGTCCAACGAGGAAGTAACCAAAAGACAGTAAAATAAACCACATTCAGCATGAATATAACTAACAGTAAGAAAGTACAGCAGTAAGGAAAGAAACTACTACAGTAGGCACCACCACAACAGTAAAACAACATTTATCATATAACAAAAACTGCAGGTAAAGAAGGTACAGCGGAAACAAAAACTACTCACTAGAACAGAAACAAAAAGGGGTACAAAGCTGTGGTAACTCTACTGGACCCTACTCGGCCCAGCGTCCTCTGCAGCCGCCGACCCTGGCTGCTCAACACCTGGTCCTGAAAAAGGTAACGAGTGTAACACGTCAGCAAAACGCTGAGTAGAGTGGCTTTAAGTATTAATAAAATCTGTTAAAGTATGGAACCATAACTAGAACCTAGGGCATTGCATGAATCCTAGGAATGAGAAATATATGGAATGATAGCTCCTAGGTGTTGCATGAATCCTAGGGCCGGAAAACTAGATTGTATGATAGATCCTAGGATATGGCATGAATCCTAGGATGGAAAAACTAGTGGAATGTATATTACTGCAGTCTTGGAAAAATGGAAAGGAATATATAAAGCTGCCTGTGAATTTAATTAACAACTGCCTGTTATGAACAAAGAAACATGTTTGAGATCATGGAATTTGAGAACGTGAATCTGGAAAGTGAAACATATGATGTTCTGAGATAAAGAGCTGGAACCCTACGGGGAATTAGGAGTGGAACTCCTGGAAAGAAAAAGGAATGGAACTGAGATGTAGTTTGTACTGTCTCTTGGGTACGCAGTACCAAGGGAAGTACCTGTACCTGTTTAGTGCAGAGTGGGGCCAGCCGCCCCAGGGACCCGGGGTTAGGATTGGCCGCTCTGTACCGACTTGTTGGCCCTCGTGTACGTAGTACCGAGGAGAGCTAGTAGTGTTAGGAGAGTACTAGCTACCCCACGGGCCCCGGGGTTCTGCTAGCCTCCTTCACTGACTTGTTAGGCCCACTAGGGCAAACCAGGGTAGTCAGGCGAGGGTGCGCGGACTGTGGAGGGGCAAGGCCCCGGTTTGGTTACTGTGGAGGGGGTGGACCCCTGTTACTGAGAGGGCTCTGCCCTGGTTCCGTGCTGTGCTTTGGGCGCACCCGTTAACGGAAACGACTGACCGCGTGCCAGTGCGGGCTAGCTACCTGTGCGTTTATCGCGCGTGCCGTAGTCACCGTTACGTCTGTCAGTGACCTTGGGGTGGTTGACTGAGGGTAGGATCACCACGGGGGACTCTCCCGGCCAGGAGAGCACCACGTGCTACTTCTACTTTTGGAAAAGACTGCAATCAAGATCGTCCCACGAGGACATCCGAGATCAAGTAAAGGATCTGAGAAGTAAATGAAATAGTGAGAAAAATTGAAAGATGTAAATAAAGGAAGTAATAGAACATAACAGCTACTGTACACTCTACTGTTGCCTTTAGTTAGTTTGCCACTCTACTCAGTGTTTTGCTGACGTGTTACACTCGTTACCTTTTTCAGGACCAGGTGTTGAGCAGCCAGGGTCGGCGGCTGCAGAGGACGCTGGGCCGAGTAGGGTCCAGTAGAGTTACCACAGCTTTGTACCCCTTTTTGTTTCTGTTCTAGTGAGTAGTTTTTTTTTCCGCTGTACCTTCTTTACCTGCAGTTTTTGTTATATGATAAATGTTGTTTTACTGTTGTGGTGGTGCCTACTGTAGTAGTTTCTTTCCTTACTGCTGTACTTTCTTACTGTTAGTTATATTCATGCTGAATGTGGTTTATTTTACTGTCTTTTGGTTACTTCCTCGTTGGACGACTGGGTCTTGGGATTAGTCGAGTCGGTCCGGTTCTCGTGTCTCGTAGGGACTCGGGAATCGGGTCGTTACATTCACTAAGGTTGAGACCTCATGACGATTAATTGAGTGGTAGGATAGGTACGAATCATTCTCTTGACTAGGGGATGCTTCTTATCGATCTTACTGCATGGGATATCACAACGATATCTCCTCATTCCTTCCGAAGAAATGATTATGGGCTATTGATAATCGTAAAATGAGAAGGCATGGAAACTTCAAAATTTGAACAATAATTAAGTAATAAAGAGGCTATTATGAACATAAGTAGCTGCTTTTGTTTCTTCTAGTTTCTTTAGTTTCTTATTGCTATTGTGCATTCGTTTTGCTACTTTACTCAACTTTTGTTGATTTTTTGTTTGGACTCTGTCCTTAGGTTTTGGTGAGCAGTGGCTAGGTCTTAGGACTGCAGGAGGAGACGATGCTAGTTTGAGTCATGCGTCGTAGTTGGTTTGTAGGACCTTCTTAGTTGGTTTTAATTAGTTCTTTCCTTCTAGTTATTTATTAGTACTACTTCCTTTGAACTTGTGTTCTTTACTTTCGATGATGGTTATAGATGATGATTGAATCATTTGACATTTATTTTTATTTCAAATTCATTCTTCTTCATACTTTATGCATGTTGTTACTTGCTGTGTGATGATTATGTTTTACATTTATATGTTGGACGATTAAGATCGTAGGTGATTTTGAAAAATCAATCTGAGCTCCTATCAGGTTGGGGGTTCAAGCTGTAACACCTACCCAGCATAATATTTGGCAAGCAAGCTTGGAATACATATGCTAGTCTTAACCCTAATGTTAGAGAGGGTTAGGCATTTGGTTTGCAAACTAAATTGACTCTTAATTTCCAAGCTTATCCCAAATACTGAATCACATGTAATACTTCTAATTTCCTCACTCACATCATTTAAGAGGGTGTCCAATATGAATTGAACAAATTGAAAATGATATGGAGCTACTAGTATCTACAAAAGCACCTTATCTCTTCTAATTACATTAAAGTGCTAAAGGAGCTTTGGATTTGTTATTTCTAATGCAATATTTGTCATCAAACTTTTTACATTCCAATATCAAAATATAGTATCATCACTTTCATTATAATAACTATTGGGTCCAACTAAACAACTAAATACCTTAACCATACTCACTAAATAACTAAAATGTAAATGAACTCACATACTCATGTATTCCTCTCCACACCTTTATATTGTACTTAGCACCTATTTTATCTCACTCGTGAGCATAACATCATTGCTATATAATTTGAATAGCATTGGTGTTATAATATCTGTGTTATTTGTATAACATAGCATCAGCACTATGTGTGAATGTGATAGCAACGATATTAGCAAGCCACGTAGCATCTATGTTATAGGTTGCATCTTGATAGCAATTTATTTGCTATTGATTGCAAGTTTAACCCTTCAAGCCCTTTTACCTTACTGGTTATCCCTTTTTTTTTAGAGATAACCGTTGTTTACTTTAGGTGATAGTTTAACACCAATTAGACATCTAATATTGGTTTGGCATAAGTTGTATTTTAATGGAGAATAAGATAATACTCATTATTTCTTTTGGGATATAATCTTAGATTTAAACCACATCTAATAAGAGGTAACTAATTTTTACATGCACTTTACTGCCGGAGTGGAAAAGGCTAAATTGCATCAGAATTCTACTGTTCAAATGACTGCAAGTTAAAAAAATTTCTCAAATAAAGGTGTTCATGTATATTATAGATAGATAGGTGATGTGAATCGCATGCTGGTTTTGCGGTTTGTATAAAAAAGAAATGTCGTTGTTGTAGTACATGTCACAAATACAAACCGTTATCACGTCAATTTTATTTAATTACCTAATTTTTATTGGTTTATTCCAGGTCGTTCATTGGGAGGCAGTTATTGATATACATCACTCTCTAAGTCCAAGATTATTCTTTAATCCCAAAAAGAGAAGTTTTATGTACAATAAAGAATGAATGAATGAATTCATGGTTTAATTATGTAAAAAAAGAATCAATTAAAATGCTTGCAAATACTAATTACAAACAAGCATCAAACACTTCATAGACGTACTCTATATTATCTACTTACTAATACCTACATATATATACAATACTAACTAATAATACATACCATACTTAACTTAATATACCAACGTATACAGTAACATATATAGTAGCTACAGCGATAGATATAAACGTCGCTGGACCCCAGAAAAACTACATACAAATTCTAAAGCAAGAACTAGGGTCTATAGCGATAGTTATCTTATTTTTAGTGATGTTTTATTCTGTCAGTAATGATACGTAGTTATACATATATATAAATAGCGATACTGCTTATACATATACTTATTATTTACCTTATACTTATTTTTTTACATATACTATCCATACGGATATACGTTATATATTATACATACACATATCTCCTTTAACTTCTCAAGTATCCTCTGTGTGCTTCTTCTTCTCTTCTTTTACTTCTTAACTTTCTCTACGACCAACACTTAGTTATTCTTCCGCTTAACCTCTTCTTCTCTGTAAAGGCTCGACCCACTTTTAGCCTTTTAAGACGTCTGGAGTCTCAGTCAGATGTCTGTCCAGACGTCTGGACCCTTTTCCGGATGTTTGAAAATGAAATTTTCGTACGTGCTCTGCACTCTACACGTGGGTGGCGTGCAGAACGTCTTCTTTCTCTCTCTCCTTTCCTCCCTTCCTGTCGAACCCTAAACCCCAACCATCTATAAAGCCCCCCTCCCCTCCTCTCCTCTCCACTCCACACACCACTACCTCCACCTTCAGAGCTGCGGGAGTGGCGAGAGGAAGCGAGCAAGGGAGAGCGAGAAGGCGAGAAGAAGGAAAGTGTGGGAGGAGGAGTTCGAGGTTGGAGAGCTCCGGTGGGAGCTCGGCAGAACTCGCACGGCCACCGCGAGTGCGTGTGGGAGGAGGAGAGAGTCCGGAGAGGTGTCCTCGACCATCTACAGCGGCTGGAGCTGCGACGGTGCGAGGAGGTGCGCGGCGGAAGGAGTTGGGAGCAGGTTTTGGTACTGAAAATTTTCCAGTATCAGACGTCTGGAGCGGAGTCCAAATGGATGGCGGAGCACCTGGACGTCTGGAGTTAAGACCAGACATCTAAAAGCTCATTTATCGTGAAGGTACATTATTTTTGCGGTTACGGCCATGCAGGCCGCACTGTAGAGTATTGTTGCACCTGATTTGGGTGGCTGCGACTGTCGTACGTAGGTGCAGCCTTGGGAAGGAGCGCGAATGCTCTCCCACACACTTTCAGATTCTGATCAGCTCACCAAACGACCAGAGGTGCTTCCAGACGACCGGAAGAGTGGTCCGACGTCTGGAACTGCCTTCAGACAATCTCAGAGGAGGCTTGGATGTCTGAGGACACCGTAGGGACTTGAGGTAAAGTTCTGTATCTTTTAAGACGTCTGGGCTTATTCCCAGACATCTGATTTTGGACTGTAGACACATTTTTGACCAGTTCGGGGTCCGATCGGGATCTGATTTACGCAAGAGAAGTACCTATAGTTTCCTTGCGAGTTTCTCTACGTACTAGAGGCCTTTGTACATTGTTCTGAACCTTTCTTTTGTGATGTATTCCCTGGTATAGAGTTTCATCCTACTGCATGTTTGGGGCTCGCAGAGACACCTGGGTCTACAATTCGAGCCCCCAGTACTCCCGAATTGTCTGGTAGAGTGGTTTAATGCTTTTAATGATGTTTAAATAAGCATGTATTGTAGAATTAACTGACTGGAACCCTAGGATGTGGCATGAACCCTAGGGTAGAGAAATGAATGCATTGTTTGGTACTTATATGCAATATTGAGATAAACTACTAGAAATTTCCTGTGAAATAATTGTGGGTTACCTGTTAGAATACGAGCTACATGTATTTTATAATCAATTTCTTGTGAAATCACCAGTGGCATGTTTTGAATTATGGAAATACTAGCTGCCTACATATAAATGAGAACGGAATTGAGAATGGTGGAATTTGGCTCGGAATAAATGTGGTGAATATGAGCATGAACCCTACGGGGAATTAGGAGTAGAACACCTGTGGTTAGTTGGAAACCTGGAATGTAAATGGGAAGTGCACTGACCCTTGAGTACATGGTACCAAGGAGAGAGACTGTCCCCTTTTCGTGTAGAGTGGAGCTAGCCGCCCTTGGGTTGAGACCTGGGGTTAGGATTGGTCGCTCTACACCAACTCCTATTGGCCCTCGTGTACACGGAACCGAGGCAAGCTACTAGTTTAGGGAGAGAGCTAGCCACCCCATGGGTCCCGAGGTGTTGAACGCACGAATTGCTATGCTAACGTGTTTGGTTTTGGAAAACCTGTCATTGTAGTTTGAAAGCGAAGAACTCGTGTTTAATAAATAAAATTTATACCGAAATGAAAATTCCGGGTCGAACACAGGGAGGCGGACGTTTGATTTAAAAACTACACGTTTCTTTTTATTTGTCACGAAGTAATTCAATTTAAAACTATCTAATTATTTACAATAAATAGAAGAAAGAGAGAGAAGGTAAGAGAGAGAGAATATTACACATAGAAATAAAGAATGAGATGTTAAATAAACAAAGAATTTATCATTAAGGAGATTGTTCATTACAACTAGAAATCATAAAACAATTGCACTAGAAAGCGATAAATTTACTCTAGAAAGCATTAAAAGAATGGAGGGAGAAATGTCCTCGACGATCGCTTGAAGGACGAGCAGAATTACTCTAGAAAGCAGTAAAAAGAATAGGGAGAGAGAAATCCTCCTCGACGGTCGCTTGGAGGACGAGCTGGATGGGACGACGCCTGGACGAAGGAGGACGAAGCAGAAGAACGAGAACGAAGCAGCACGCTGTCGTCGTCGCGAGATCCACTTCTGAAGTGGGATCCACTCCTCAGCTACCTGCGCTCAACGCATCCGCCCATGTTCATCAGATCTCAGCCGTCCGATCGCGAGATCGGACGGCTTAAGATGTGCCTAACCCGCTCGCTGCGCGCCAACCTGGCGCGTGCGATGCCGCGTGATGCCGCGCGTGTAATAGTGCGTGAATGCTATCGGGCGCGCGCGGCCGTTGGATTGCAATCTTACGGTTGATAATAGCGCGCCCTCTCGCTTCAGAATTCGCTTGGCTAGGCTCGAACGCGCGCCAGCGCCTCGCGATACGGCGCTGGACTGCTGCGCTGCCTCGCCCAAAAGGTCGCGCGGATGATTTCAAAGAGCCGCGTCCATAGCCGTTGGATCGAGATCCAACGGCGGAGAGGGAGAGGGTGCGGGGTCTTCAGAGAATGTATGCGGCCGTTTGGGCGGCCGAGATGGCACCACGTGGTGCCATCTTGGCCATCCATCTTTTGGATGTTGTAGATGGTGCCACGGATGTCGGATTAACTCGATTTTTGTGTCGTTGGGCTGCGATCGTCGATCTGTATTTATCCATGCGGTCGGATTTGTCATTTGAAGTGCGGATTTACACCATCCTGGCCCTCGATCTTCTAGGATTCCCCGGTCACTATCTGATGCTGCGGATACCTGATTAAGGCGATCTTGGTGTTGTTGAACTCCAATCTTCGACCTGATCACGTCCATACGATTGGATCTTCGATCCGAGGCCCCGATAAAATGTTTGCCCTATCCAAGCACATAAAAGGAGACAATTAACCTCCATTTTATTCAAACTACTTTAAATGCAAGATGATGCATGTTATGCAATATTATATCATGAAATGTAATCCTATGCTTAAGAACATGCATAAATAGACATCTTAAGTAGTGTAAATGTGTTTACATCATACCCCTATGCCTATCTTTTGCTAGTCCCTAGCAAAAACTATATGCTATTTATAAAAGAATTAGGTTGGATTATTTGGACTTGAGTTATTTTCAGTCATTAAGAAATTGTCTACTTAGGAACTGAACTTTCAAAGACACAACAGCACCCGAGTATCAGCCAAAATGCAAACCGCCTCAAGCCCTCGCCTTATTCAAAGAAAAATTTCCTTTTCTCTTTTTCTTTTTTTCTAATTTTTTTGAATTTTCAAATTTTTGGGTTTAAGAGTTGCTTTCTACGGCTATTTAACTCACCCAAGATTTGATAAGAACCCTAAGCTTTAAATATCTTATTGTGATTGTGATAGACTTGTTGACCGGCAATTAAAGCGGACTTCGGATTTCTACTCCTCTAGGTGACCTCAAAAAGACTTCTGCCTAAAGGTGTATCTTTACAACCGGTAGCTTTCTCCCTACTTTTATTTTTTTACAGGGTCAGCACAAGGGTGAATCCAGTGTATATCTCCCCGGTTTATTCTACTTCTCCGCTTCTTCCTAAGTGTTTTGGGAATTTTTAGTGCATTTACTGAGTTGGGTTCTAGACAACCGGTCGATGAGCTGTTACCACCGACAACTTGCCAGCCATACTCGTGCGGTGAAGTGTTGCTTATTTCTTTTTTTCTTTTATCCTTTTCTTTTTGATTTTTTTTTTTTAAGTAGGTGACTTCCCTGGTCTAAAATTTCCCTAAAGGCAGTTAGAAGGAGGGACTGGGGAGAAGGTTCTTCCTTTGGCTTGTGCCTCCGGTTCCTAGTGTACCCCCCAGCCGCGATCGTTTGATTCTGCTCTCCTAGCTAGACATCAGATTGAACAGTAGAAACAGACTAATAAAAAATAATCTTGTTCTGGATTCTGAAGAGCGAGTCCAATCCTTAAGGCCAACGTCTACTCTATTTTATTTAGGGCTAGGTTTGAATGTGCTTTGGAATGTGATGGTCCCTTTAAATGGGTTGTGCCCTTAATGATTGATTGATTTGTGTGTGCGTGCACAACCAATGGTTTTCAAGCAAGATTATTTTTGATGTGGTGAATTTTAAGGTTTAAATCTTGCTTAGTAGCTTTTAAGATTCAACTTTAGGTGTTTTCAAACAGGTTTCGTTGGCACACCAGGCTTTGCAAGCACAGGTGAAGATGTTTTCCTTTAAAGCTTAAAAAGAATGTGGAGTGCCTGGTAAATCCCTAGGAATTGAACCTAAGTGGAAGCTACTTGATGAGTTGATTTTATTTGAAGTGGTGCGGCCCAATCAACTCAAACAATTGACCTGTTGCATCACTTAATTAGGCACACAAATGATTACCTATCTGATTTCTACTCAATTATGTGTTTGGATGTGTGTACCGGTTCCTAAGATCGGTTTACCGGTTAAGTTAGAGAATCAGATGAGGTTGTGTACCTCTGCGAGATTTTTTTTAATTTACTTATTTTTTTAATGTGGGGGTTGGGGTGAGTATGGTTGTCAAACAACAAATAATCTAACCTTAGAGTTTATAAAAACACCTAAGTTGATTGATGTTTGAATTATTATGTTGTGAAATGAAATCTAATGGGTGGGAGGTAGGGGATAACTCACAGAACCTTCCACAGCACTTTACTCCAATCTACCGCTTTTGCCTGTCTCGAAAGAGTACCTGCAATTACAATAAGAAAGGAGAAAAGTGAGGTAAATGATTTGTAAGTTACAAAACGCGAAGAGAAATCAAAGAGCGTTGCCTCCCTAGCAACGGTGCCAAAATGTTGAGCGCACGAATTGCTACGCTAACGTGTTTGATTTTGGAAAACCTGTCGTTGTTGTTTGAAAGCGAAGAACTCGTGTTCAACAAATAAAATTTATACCGAAATGAAAATTCTTGGTCGAACACAGGGAGGCGGACGTTTGATTTAAAAACTACGCGGTTCTTTTTATTTGTCACGAGGTAATTCAATTTAAAACTATCTAATTATTTACAATAAATAGAAGAAAGAGAGAGAGGGTAAGAGAGAGAGAGAGAATATTACACATAGAAATAAACAATGAGATGTAGAATAGACAGAGAATTTATCATTAAGGAGATTGTTCATTACAACTAGAAAGCATAAAACAATTGCACTAGAAAGTGATAAATTTACTCTAGAAAGCATTAAAAGAATGGAGGGAGAAATGTCCTCCTCAACGATCGCTTGGAGGACGAGCAGAACTACTCTAGAAAGCAGTAAATCTATACTAGAAAGCAGTGAAAAGAATAGGGAGAGAGAAATCCTCCTCGATGGTCGCTTGGATGACAAGCCGAACGGGACAATGCCTGGACGAAGGAGGACGAAGCAGGATGAAGGAGGACGAAGCAGAAAAACAGGAACGGAGTAGCACGCCGTCGTCGTCGCGGGATCCACTTCCGAAGGGGGACGAAAATTTGGACTTTATCTCGCGAGAAGCATCCCGGGGTGGGACAAGCTTCTCTTGAGCTTTGGAGAGGTAGAGAAGAGAAGGAAGGGATGAGAATTTCGTATGGAGGGGGTCTCCTTTTATAGTTGCATGGAGTGGGGGCAAAATGGTCATTACAACTTTAAAATAATAAATGAGGGGTCTCTATTGACGGATAAAACCGTCACTAAAGCCCCAACGTGGGCGTAGTACCCGCACCCACGCGCGCCTCCTCAGCTACCCGCACTCAACACATCCGCCCATGTTCATCAGATCTCAGCCGTCCGATCGAGAGATTGGATGACTTAAGACGTGCCTGACCCGCTCGCTGCGTGCCCGCCTGGCGCGTGCGATGCCGCGTGACGCCGCGCGTGCAATAGCGCGTGAACGCTATCGGGCTGGCACGGCCGTTGGATTGTGATCTGACGGTTGATAATAGTGCGCCCGCTCGCTTCAGAATTCGCTTGGCGAGGCTCGAACCCACGCCAGCGCCTCGCGATAAGGCGCTGACCGCTGCGTTGCCTTGCCCAAAAGGTCACGCGGATGATTTCAACGAGCCGCATCCATAGCCGTTGGATCAAGATCCAACGGCGGAGAGGGAGCGAGTGCGGGGTCTTCAAAGAATGTATGCGGCCATTTGGGCGGTCGAGATGGCGCCATGTGGCGCCATCTTGGCCGTCCATCTTTTGGATGTTGTAGATGGTGCCACGGATGTCGGATTAACTCGATTTTTGCGTCGTTGGGCTGCGATCGTCGATCCGAATTCATCCATGTGGTTGGATTTGTCATTTGAAGTGCGGATTTACACCATCCTAGCCCTTGATCTTCTAGGATTCCCCGGTCACTATCTGATGCTGCGGATGCCTGATTAGGGCGATCTTGGAGTCGTTGAACTCCAACCGTCACCCTGATCACATCCATACGGTTGGATCTTCGATCCGAGGCCCCGATAAAATGTTTGCCCTATCCAAGCACATAAAAGGAGACAATTAACCTCCATTTTATTCAAACTACTCTAAATGCAAGATGATGCATGTTATGCAATATTTATATAATGAAATGCAATCATATGCTTAAGAACATGCATAAATAGACATCTTAAGTAGTGTAAATGTGTTTACATCACGAGGTTCAGCTAGCCACCCTACTCTTACTTGTTAAGCCCTTTGGGCAAACGGGGTAGTCAGACGAGGGTACGCGGACTGTGGAGGGCGAGACCCCTATTTGGTTCTGAGGGGCGAGACCCCTGTTCTGAGAGGGCAATGCCCTATACTCTTCCGTGCTATACTTTGGGCGTACCCATTAGCAGAAATGACTGACCACGTGTCAGTGTGGGGTAGCTACCCGTGCGCTTATCACGCATGCCGTAGTCACCGCTACATCTTATCAGTGACCTTGGGGTGGTTGACTAGGTGTAGGACTACCACGGAGGACTCTCCTGGCCAGGAGAGCACCACGTGCACCTTCTACTCTTCGGAAAAGACTGCAATCAAGATCGTTCCCACGAGGAACATGTGAGATCGAGAATATCTGGATATTGAGGAGAATGGGTGAAAAGGAAATACACATAAAACAAAATAAATAGAAAAGATAATTAAACCTGTTTCTTTTACTACTTCAGATAGTATAGATACCACTCTACTTAACGTTCGCTGACTCTGTCTTTTTCATAACACTGTTCAGGACCAGGAGTTGAGCAGCCCGAGCTTCCGGTTGCGGAGGGTGCTGGGCCCAGTTGAGCCCAGCCGTAGTTTTCTACACTTCCTTGTTGTACCCCCTTACTATTGTAGTGAGTATTCAGACTTTTTCCTAGCTACTGTTGTCTCTACTGTTACTTTCATTTCCGTTGTTTTGTTGTTGTGGTGGTATGTAATGGAATAGCAGCTTTACTTTGCTTTACTGCTTTGTACATTTTTACTGCTTAGTTATATTGCATGTGTGAATGTGGTTTACTTTCCTACTTTTTGGTTATTTCTTGTTGGACAACTGGGTCTTGGAATTAGTCGAGGCGAGCTGATCTCAGGTCCTGTTGGGATTCGGGAACCGGGTCGTAACATTCTTTGTGTTTAAAGAGTCATTAGGGTCCTTAACAAAAATTGGTTTTAATTTGTGGGCACACCTTTCGAGGGATACACAGTACCTGAGGACCGAGTGGGACCGGACCTCTACTAAGCATGCCCTAATTTCTTAATTTGGTCACTTAAGTACGTTTTAAGCTCAGTTTGGGGCTTAATCAAACCCTTGCACACACTCCGGCCCCCGACCCACACACAAAGCTCAAATAATGCTTAGTAAGGTCAGATGTTCAGTTGGTTCGGGCACCCGGAGCCCATGGCGAATGAACATCCCATGTGACTTTTTCATCTTATACCGCTTAAAGCAATCAACAGCTAACGATGTGGCGCTATTCTAGCATTGCATCTGCCGTGAAATTAAGCTGCAGCCGTATTGAATTAGGGATTTTGGCCCTCAATTCGAGGGCCAAAATTTATTATAAAATAAAAATAAATTAGGGGAGAATAAAGTATTTACATAATACTACCTAATTGTACAATTAATTTATATTTTTAATTATATTTACTATATAAATAAATTAGCTAAATTATACAGTTTATACATACTTAATTTTAGGTTTTATTCGTTAATTACGTATAAATTAGTTATTATATGGTCTAATTGACCTTATACAGAGTTAGTAACTATGTTACAGTATTTAATATATATTTTCATTATATTTTACAAGCTTTATGTCTAATTTATTTACATTTAAATACCATAATTTCAGACTGTTTTATTTGTAATTTAAGTTTAAATAGTATAAACACTATAAATATACCTAAATTAGGTTAATTTACTTAAAATACAGTAGTATAACTCAACAGTATTAGTTAACTTAGTTTTTGTTGGTGCTAGAGCGCCACGATCATTTGTTTTGATGATAACAAAACACGTGTCATTTAACATTTGCATTTGAAGTCTTAGATTTTAGGCAAATTACAAATGGAGACGTGATTAGACGGAGATCGAGCTCGCATCCAGGATGTATTGGAGGAGCTTGATGGAGAACAGAGAAGATTCGCGAGGAGCGATAGATTAAAGATGGAAGGACAAGAAGAATATGATAGAATTCTGTTTATTTCTTTCATGTACTTTTATCTTTATTTTTCTTGCTCTTTTTGTTCCTTAGAACATCATGTTAAAGAGCCTCAAAGTACCCTAACAGTAGTCCTAGGAATACCGGCACAAACCTTGGATACTTAGGTTTTCTGTAAAAAACTTAGAAAACCAATATAGGGTTCAAACAGCTTTTTGAGACGTCTAATGCCAAAATCAGACGTCTGATAATGTGTTTTAAGACGTCTAACTGTTGATTCAGACGTCTGATAACATTTAGGCTGGACTTGTTAGCTTTGTCTGATGAAATCAGACGTCCAGACCTTGGACCAGACATCCAATTAGTGGACCGTTAGGCTAGCTTAGCAAACACTAAAGATCTGACCGTTAGAGCCTTATCAGACGTCCTTAAGCCTTTCCAAACGTCTGATAAATGACCGTTTTGCCTCGGTTGACCCAAAATCTCTTCTCAGAGATTTTCTAGCCGTTGCAACGCTTGGAAATCCATTCCCGCAGAAAAAGTAGGTTTCCAGACGTCCAGACATAGTGCCAGACATCCTGTATGTCATCTGATGGAATTGCACTAGAACACTGTTTAGATCTGATCCAAGTCAGGAAGAAACCCGCTTAAAATCAGACGTCTGATATTTTTCCAGACGTCTTAAAGTGATCTTCCAAACGTTTGATACCAGTATAAGACGTCTGATAACCCTGTCAGTGCAATCATTGTTCCTGATTTCGACCTGATTCTCTTGGGCTTTGCTCCTAACCGCTATGGAAACTTTCCAAAGCCTTCCTAAGGCCTCTATGAATAGAGAGGAACCTCTTGCACATTAAGACACACCAAAAGACACCACAAGACACCTAGATACACTTTCACACTCTTTTGTGTCCAAGAGAAGCCCTTGCTCTCTAAGCTCAAGCTCTACATCTTGAGAGGATCAAGCCTTTGCGCACCCGCTCTCCCGCCGTAGTTCACGAGAGCGACGTTGCGCCGTCGCGTGGCTCACGCACCCACGTCATCGATTCGACTCACTCCTTGCAAAGGGGAGTTTCCTAATTTCTATAGAAGGTAGGTTTAAACCTTTGTTGGTTCCATAGGACTATATTTGTTATTTAATCTTTGTTATTTGGTTGGGTATTCGCTATGTTTATTCCCGTCTCCTTTGTGGGACAAAATCCTTCTCGTGAAGAGGAGGGGTTGAGGAACGCTACCTTCGCACTTGTAGCGTGGTTGTATTTGAGGTTGAATCACCCTCGTTTAAATGATTCGTTTAGTGGATTTGATCAACTTGGTTGATCGGAAAATCCTAACTCGAGAGGGTTAGGTGGTGGTTTTTACCCGATTTGGGTTTCCACAAAAAATAATTATGTACCTTGTGTGATTGAATTTTTTGAGATTGTTTTATATTTTATTTCCGCAATTTATTACGTCACCCCCTCCTAGTAGGGTGATTCCCACAATTGGTATCAAAGCAGGTTCTTGCGAGATCGGAGTAACACCCGGCAAGAAGATCATGGAGGGAAGCATATCCGCAATCAGAATCTCCGAAGGGCAGTCCACCGTCCGACCACCCTATTTCGACGGGAGGGACTTCGGATATTGGAAGTTGAGGATGAAGACGTGGCTCCAAGCCACTGAGTTCGAGATATTGGGATGTTGCGAAACCCCATACGAGATCCCGAGGCGACCCCAAGGAGGCTACTCGCAGCTGCAAATTCGAGAGCTTTCACTCAACGCAAAGGCAATGAATGCCCTGTATTGCGCGTTGAGTCCGAAAGAGTTCGAGCAAATCCAAGAGTGCACCACCGCCCACGAGATATGGAGGAGGTTGGAAGGCACTCATGAGGAGACGAGCTCGGAAGAAGATCTCGAGAAGAAGGAAACCTCGTGCCTTGGGTTCATGGCCATCACGGATAACGACAGCGACGACAGCGATAATGAGGTAAACTCGAATTTACAAGATGCTTTTAATGAGTTGTATGAGTTTAGTAAATAACTAAAAACAGAAAACAAAAGTCTGAAAAAGAATCTTAGTTTTCTTAAATCTGAAAATGAAAGGCTAGAAAATAAACTTAAGGATCTAGAAATAAGCCCGAGTTCTAACACTTCTGAAAATGAAAATTTGTTTCTATAAAATAAAAACCTAATTAATGAAATATTAAATTGATTGAAGAAAATGATAGTTTAAAGTTAGAAATTTCTGATTTACAGACTAAGATGCATATTATAGAAAAAGAAATTACATGTCTTAGGGAAAACTCCAACAAATTAATCAACAAAGTATATAATTTTTATAGCCATAAGGTTGAGAAAGGATCTCCATCAAGGAGACCCGCTAACAGATCCAGATTCAAGCTCACTTGGATACCAAAAAAAGAATTGGAATCTTGTTTTGTAGGTTTTAGGGATAACTGCAACACGAAGGACTAGACCTATAAGCTCAAGGTTGGTCAACTCGAGTTGAGAGAACCAAGGAGTAGACCAAGGAGGAGAACAAGAAGACCGACGAGACGGCGAACAAACGATAGACCCGCCGCACGTCGACCACCAGATTGGAGACCGGTGCCGATGCCCAGGCCTCCAAGCTACGGATGGGAGCCCCATCCGATGTGGCATCCACCACCACCATTTGGGCCATTTTATTGGCCATGGTAGGTGAGGTAAAAATTCTTTACCCTATCTTTTTATCATAAGCATTTAGATAGGGGGAATTAAAAAAAAAAATTATGAGCTAATTGTCATTTTTTAAGGGGGAGATGTAAGTTAGCTAAATTTGTTTTAGTAAGGGGGAGAAAAATAATAGCTATCTTGTTGTTACAAAAAGGGGGAGGACATTACTTTTGAAATTCATAGAAGAGCATGTTTTAAGGGGGAGTTATAGGAAATTTAAAATCAATCAAACCTTTTTGATAATGTCAAAAAGGGGGAGGATTTTTTTTGCACTATTTATGATTTTGTCATCATCAGAAAGGGGGAGATTGTTGGTGCTAGAGCACCACGATCATTTGTTTTGATGATAACAAAACACGTGTCATTTAACATTTGCACTTGAAGTCTTAGATTTTAGGCAAATTACAAATGGAGACGTGATTTGATGGAGATCGAGCTCGCATCCTGGATGGATTAGAGGAGCTTGATGGAGAACAGAGAAGATTCGTGAGGAGCAATAGATTAAAGATGAAAGGACAAGAAGAATAGGATAGAATTCTGTTTATTTCTTTCATGTACTTTTATCTTTATTTTTCTTGCTCTTTTTGTTCCTTAGAACATCATGTTAAAGAGCCTCAAAGTACTCTAACAGTAGTCCTAGGAACACTGGCACAACCCTAGGATACTTAGGTTTTCTGTAGAAAACTTAGAAAACCAATATAGGGTTCAAACAGCTTTTTCAGGTGTCTAATTCCAAAATCAGACGTCTGATAATTTGTTTTAAGACGTCTGACTATTGATTCAGACGTCTGATAACATTTAGGCTGGACTTGTTAGTTCTGTCTAATGAAATCATACATCTAGACCTTAGACCAGACGTCTTAGAAGACGTCTGATGATTTTGCCAGACGTCCAATTAATGGACCATTAGGCTGGCTTAGCAAACACTGAAGATCTGACCGTTAGAGCCTTATCAGACGTCCTTAGGCCTTTCCAGACGTCTGATAAATGACCGATTTGCCTTGGCTGACCCAAAATCTCTTCTCAGAGATTTTCTAGCCGTTGCAATGCTTGGAAATCCATTCCCGCAAAAAAAGTAGGTTTCCAAAGGTCCAGACATAGTGCCAGACGTTCTATATGTCGTCTGATGGAATTGCATTAGAACCCTATTTAGATCTGATCCAAGTCAGGAAGAAACCCACCTAAAATCAGACGTCTGATATTTTTCCGAAAGGTCTTAAAGTGATCTTCCAGACGTCTGATGCCAAGGTAAGACGTCTGATAACCCTGTCAGTGCAATCATTGTTCCTGATTTCGGCCTGATTCTCTTGGGCTTTGCTCCTAACGGCTATGGAAACTTTCCAAAGCCTTCCAATGCCTTCCTAAGGCCTCTATAAATAGAGAGGAACCTCTTGCACATTAAGACACACCAAAAGACACCTAGATACACTTTCACAATCCTTTGTGTCCAAGAGAAGCCCTTGCTCTCCAAGCTCAAGCTCTACATCTTGAGAGCATCAAGCCTTTGCGCACCCGCTCTCCCACCGTAGTTCACTAGAGTAACATTGCGCCGTCGCGTGGCTCACACACCCGCTCATCGATTTGAAGCACTCCTTGCAAAGGGGAGTTTCTTAATTTCTATAGAAGCTAGGTTTAAATCTTTGTTGGCTCTATAGGCCTATATTTGTTATTTTATCTTTGTTATTTGGTTGGGTATTCATTTTGCGAATTCCCGTCTCCTTCGTGGGACAAAATCCTTCTCGTGAAGAGAATGGGTTGAGGAACGCTACCCTCGCACTTGTAGCGTGGTTGTATTTGAGGTTGAATCACTTTCGTTTAAGTGATTCGTTTAGTGGATTTGATCAACTTGGTTGATCGGAAAATCTTAACTCGAGAGGGTTAGGTGGTGATTTTTACCCGGTTTGGGTTTCCACCTAAAAATAATTATGTACCTTATGTAATTGAATTTTGTGAGATTGTTTTATATTTTATTTCCGTAATTTATTACGTCACCCTCTCCTAGTAGGGCGATTCCCACAGTTTTAACTTAAACTACTAATTTATTTTAATCTAATAACTTAACTATTAACTTAATAAATTAGGTATTTATCCTGTAAATGTAATTAAATTAAGGTACAGGGTTTAATATGTTTATAATATACATATAAATACATCTATACAGTATTATAACTTAATATGATTATTTATAGAAGGTATTAATTTACATAGCTATTTAGTACATATAAATTAGTTTACTTAATAATTAGTTATATAATTTAGTTATATACAGTACCATCTAACTTAAGTACTTAATTTACATTATACAATGTATACCTAAGTTATTTTTATTATAAATATATATATATATAATTTACATTATAGATTAATAAACTTACTATATAGCTTATATATACACTTGTATACATATTATACAAAGGATTTTTAGTATTTTTTGGGTTTTTTTCACTTTTTATGGTTTTTATATATGTTATGGAGGTAGGAGATGAGAAGGAAGGAAATGGATGAGGAGAAAGAAATGTTTTTGGCCTTTTTTTGTTTGGTTTCTTTTATTAAGTTTCATGGTATATAAAACCGTCGACTGATAAATTCTACCAAGTCGGGGATTCTGATTGACATAAAACTTGTTATGTATGTAAAGAAACACCTAATCTTCAATCAGACAGGTTTATTTTATTTTTCTAGATTTTTTTGTATGATTTTCATTTAAGTCCAAAGCTTACACATTCTAGGCCTTTTAAAGGATTCCTAAGGTGTGTTAAGGCCTAGAATGGATCCTAAGGAGTCTAAAAGCCAGTAAATTGCCTCAACAGTCTCAGCACACTATAAAAGAAAAGATGTAAGCATTAAGCATATAATTCATTGTGGATTTTAATTAATTTTACCTGATGGACAGTTGAGCTTAAAACTAGCTAACAAAGAATTTAAATAAAGATTACAAGCATTCAAATGAGCTTAAAAATTCATTTAGTTTACATGAAAGCTTGTACAGAAGTCGAACACAACATTATACAACAGGCAGGTATTTAAAACCTGTTACGACTCGATTCCCGAATCCCTACAGCACCCGAGATCGGCTCGACTCGACTAATCCCAAGACCCAGTCGTCCAACAAGAAATAACCAAAAAACAGGAACGTAAACCACATTCACTATGCAAAGTAACTAACAGTAAAAGAGTACAAGCAGTAAAGGAAGTAAAAGCTGCTAACAGTACATGTCACCACCACAACAGTAAAGTAGAACAAAAGTACATAACATGAACAGTAACAATAGTGTAAAACTCACTAGTAGAACAGAGAGTACAACAAAAACAAGAAACTACTACTGGGCTCGACTAGGCCCAGCACCCTCTGCAGCCAATGACTCGGGTTGCTCAACTCCTAGACCTGTAAAGGGTTACGAGTAAAACGGAGTCAGCGGACGCTAAGTAGAGTGGTAACCAACTAACGAAAGCAGTAAAGGTTAACAAGTAAATTTATCTTTTCCAATTATTTTATTTTACAAATCATTTCTTTTCACCCATTAGTGTACTTTCAGATCTCTTTCTTGATCTCGCATGTTCCTCGTGGGAACGATCTTGATTGTAGTCTTTTCCAAAGAGTAGAAGGCACACGTGGTGCTCTCCTGGCTGGGAGAGTCCCCCATGGTGATCCTACACCCAATCAACTACCCCGAGGTCACAGACAGATGTAGCGGTGACTACGGCACGCGTGATAAGCGCATGGGTAGCTACCCCACACTAGCAAGCGGCCAGTCATTTCCGCTAGCGGGTACGCCCAAAGTACAGTACGGAACAGTATAGGGCCTAGCCCTCTCAGTAACAAGGGTCTAGCCCCTCAGAACCAAACACGGGTCTCACCCCTCCACAGTCCACGCACCCTCGTCTGACTACCTCGGTTTGCTCAGTGGGCCTAACAAGTCGGTGTAGGGTGACTAGTTGAACAACCCTAGGCCCTGTGGGGTAGCTAGCTCTCTCCCTACACTAGTAGCTCTCCCTAGTACAGTGTACATGAGGGCCAACAGAAGTCGGTGTAGAGTGTCCAATCCTAACCCCGAGTCCCAACCTAAGGGCGGCTAGCTCCACTCTACACTAAACAGGGGACAGTCGCTCTCCTTGGTACCATGTATTCAAGGGCCAACACACTTCCCATTCACATTTCCAAATCCTTTCCATTCATCCACAGGAGCTCTACTCCTAATTCCCCATAGGGTTCATGCTCATATTCGCCATATTGTTTCATACCAGGTTTCATCATTCACATTTCCATTCTCGTATTTACACATGTAGCTCGTATTTTCACAATTAACATATGCAACAAGTGATATCACAGGTAACTGTTTAACTAGCACAGGCATTTCACATTCCAACAGGCTGCTCGTATTTATTAACAGATAATTGTTTACAATTCTACTCATTTATTTATGATTGTAATCTCAAATACGCATACAAACATTGCAACTATTTCTCGTCCTAGGATCCATGCCACATCATAAGTTTCTAGTTATCTAATTTCACATATGCATTCATCTTTTATAATTAAAACAGGGGGAAACCACTCTACCAGACAATCTGGGAGTACTGGAGGCTCAAACTGTAGACTCACGTGCCTCTGCAAGCCCCAAACACCCAACAGATTGAAGTCTTATACCAATGAACAGACCACAATGGAACATTCAGAACAGTATATAAAGATTTCTAACAAGTAGAGGAACTCACAAGGAAATCATAGATATCTCGTTTGCGTAAAATGGACCCCAAACGGATCCTAAACGGGTCAAAAATAGGACTGTAGAACCAAATCAGACTTTTGGCACAAGGTCCAGACGTCTTAAAAGTCACTAGGATCTCACCTCAAGTTCCTACATTGACCTCAGATGTCCAGGACCCTTACTTGACCATTTGGACTCAGCTCTAGACGTTCGACCTCTCCTCTAGTCGTCTAGGAGTGCTTTTGGTCATCTGGTAAGTTGTCCAGACATCCAAAACGCATGGGAGGGCATGTCGTGCGCCTTCCCAAAGTTGTCCCTGTGCGTGACAGACAAAATCTCCCCCTTTTAGGCGCACAGATTGGCTCTACGGTGCGACCTGCATGGTTGTAACCGCAAGAGGAACGTACCTTCGTGAAACCTTATTTTCAGATGTCCGGTGTTGTCACCAGACGTCCAACCCATCGTCTGGACGACACTCCAGAAATCTGATTCTGGGAAAATCCCAGAACTAGAGCGGGCTCCCGCTTCTCTCGCCACGCGTCGCCGTGGCTCCGCCCTCTTGTTGCAGCTCTGGCTGCAGCAAGAAGTCGGGGATGACTCCCTTGGCGCACTCCTCCCGCACGCACCACTCCGACCGTGTGCCCTCCGGCGAGCTCCCACGAACCCGCAAGCTCAACCTCCTCCTCCTCTCTTCACGCCACTCTTCCTCCTCGCTCCTCGCCCTCGCTCGTTCCTCTCATGGCAGTGGAGAGGAAGAAGGTGGTGGTGGTGGAGTGGAGAAGAGAGGAAGGGGGGTGAGAGCTCTTATATAGAGAGCGGATAGGGCTCGGTGAAAGGGAGAGAAGAAGAAGAGAGAGAGAGAAGAAAGTGGTTTGCGTGCAGCGAGTGCACAGAACCGACCTTGCGTACAAATTTTTCAATTTCCAAACGTCTAGGAAGGGGTCCAGATGTCTGACCAGATGTCTGACTGACAGTTAGATGTCTTAAATGGCTGAGAACAGAATGGGTCTTTACAAAACCTAAGCTATTGTCCGTAGGGTTTATCCAGACAGAGGACTTCTGTTGAAACAGCAGAAGCAAGCTAACAACAAATGCAGCAACAGATATTAGTAGAAGCTGCTGAACTTGACCCAATCATAAAACCAAATCCTTCTTCAGATGTCTTAACTGCTGCTGCAGTTAATTCATCTAAAGAGGAACAGGTTTGCAGTAGGAAAAGGGGCTAATTCCAACTTGTATCTCCTGATTTAACCCTTTATATCCCAGATCATATTATGGACAGCCTGATCAGGGATTTAAAAGAGCCAATCCAGGGAGCACTTGGCGGGAATTGAGGAGGGGAATGTAGCTGCTTCTGTAGCAGTTTGCTATAAGTCTGGGATTTGAAACAAAAACAGAAACCACTCTAAAGACAAAATCTGACAAGGGTTTAAATTCTCATAAAAATCACTCAAGGATACAACTCAAACTCAAGATCCCTTATCAATAAAATCTCATCAATCAAAGCTGAAAGAGATCTGATCTAGCTCTTTCTAATGCTATAGACAGTATGTAGAAGGAGTTAGATCAATCTATTTAAAATATAAACTTAAATCCCAGATATCTGAAACCTTAAGGAGTATTGAGAACTCCTTAGGTTGAAAATCAGAATTATATTTTGCGAACAACTCATGAATACAGGATAAAACCTCAAATCACCAAAGTGATTTTCCTTAGCTCTATCATACATTCAAAGCATTAAAATCCTCATGAAAATCCAGATCAGATTATGGCTCATCTGAGGTGAATTCTAACTTCAGAATCACCTCAGATTCCTAGCAAAACAATGAATCCAAATAAAGATATCTCAGTTTGCTAGATCAAAACATTCAAAACCCAAAATGAATAAAAATCCTTGAAATCTAAATCCGTAAAACATCTGGCAAACTGATTCAATTTTTAAATTCATATTAGGGGCTTTTGTGACAAAATGGAATGAATGGAATGCCTTTAAAATGGATTTTGATGCTAATTTCAGATCTAAGGTTGAAAACTATTCAGATCTGAAACTAGATCAAATGAGTGGGTGCATTGCGAGAAAAATTAAGGAAATCAAAAGCGATATGACAATGCATAGAGGGAGAAAATCTTGAACAGTGACTGGGGGAAATCGTCCCCTCTGATCTGGGATGATCAAAGGTGGTGAGAGGGGGGGAAATTTTAATCTAAATCTATTCCTAATACCATACTGACATGCACAGCAGGTTAACACTAATTCTACATCTAATTCTATTGCTAAGCTATCTAACTAACACTATAGCTAAACTACAAAACAGTAAAACTATTCTAAAAGGAAGAATGGGACCTATGGGTCCTTAGCCGGTGGCTATGGAGGAAGAAGGGAGGGGGAGCTCGAGCGACTGAAAAGCTTGCTAGTGAAGCTTCTGGGTCGTCCTCAGGCGTACGTCGTCCCTAGTGACGAGGAGGAAAGGGAGGTGAAGAACTACACCTCTGTCACAGGTGCAGTGTGTGAAGAGATTAGGGCAACTGGAGGGGAAGAAGGGATTGCTCTCAAGGATGCAGGAGAGGAGGCGATCCTTTGCGCGTGCGACCACTGAGTTGCTTAAGTAGCAATCTCAGTGGCTCAGATCACCATGTGGGTAAGGATAGACGTCGAGGGCACTAGCGGCAAGGATGAGAGGAGAGGAGCGCATGGGCTGTCAAATTGAAATCTGACCATAGGATGGGATCTGGGGGGTTGGGTGAGCATACGCGCCGCTTCCCGCGAAGCTTCGATTCAGATCGGGCCGCAGATCAAAATCAAAGGAGAATGGACGATCGAGATCCTCCGTGTTCTTCGTGTGCTATAGTGCACACACGGAGGCTGTAGGTTGCTGGGTCAAAAGGAAAAATTGCAGGGAAAAGCCCCTTACGAAGGGGTAGGACAATTATAGCCGAGCCCATAAGTGGTAGGAAATCATAACTAAGTGGTCCTTAAGGGCTTACAAAGAGGTCCCTGTGGGTTACAAAAAGGTTCGGGAAGGTTTTCTAATGAAGGAAATGTGATGCACAAAGGACCTAAATGTAAAATCTAAGTTTCAAAGCCTTAATGATGTACAAATGCCTTCAAGTTTTTATATGTGCTTAATTGAACATTTGAGAAGTTATTTATACTTTTGATTTGGATTTTTAAACTTGTTTGTATGTTCAATTAACATTTGGATCACCATTTGACCTTTTTCTCAAGAATATCTCATTTTATGACCTAATTATGTAATTTTAACACAAAATTAAGGTTTTAGGTATTTTTCTTTGATTCCCACACCTAACCCTTTTTATGTGTTAATTCGATATTGTTTAACCCAGTTTCTATCTTAACTAAAGCTTTTTAGCTATGATTAGTAGCCACTCATCAATAGGTTGCATGTATAAGTAGGCGAATAGGGGGATTACTATGACCCTTATCTTAAATTTACCTTTCTTGCCCACCAATTTATCTTGATAACAATTTATGTGCCATTGATTTCAAGTTTAGCCCTTAAAGCCCCTTTGCCTTACCAGTTATCCCTTTTTTTGAGAGAGAACTCTTGTTTTCTTTAGGTGGTGGTTTAGCATCAACTAGGCATCTAATACTGGTTTAGCGTAAGTTGTATTTCAATGGAGAATAAAATAACACTCATTATTCCTTTTTAGATATAATCTTAGATTTAAACCCCATCCAATAAGAAGCAATAGGAATATCCCTCATCTCACTTGAACAAAACAAGGGGTTAATTTCCTCTTTTCATTTTACAAAGTGGGACCATCAAATGCCTCCTCTAAACTAACCTTGAGACTTTATTTGGATATTTTTTGAATTTTCTTTAATTGGAAAAGTCATAATCTTATCATCATCGTTGCAAATGTAAATTCGATGTGTAGGAACTTGTTCATGATTGTTCTAAATGATTTGGCAAACATCGACCGGATCCATCGAAAAAAATTAATTATCATATAATTTTCTACACAGGTACTTATGAATCTATAGAGGTATTTGGTATTATTTTCATTACAATGAATGGATCAAATGAACCAACATGAAGATGATAGCTGAAAATTACTAGTCCTTTTTAGACCTCAGTCTTGTTCGCCTAAGTTGTTGACAAGTTGAAAGTCTAGATTATCATTTCAAACTATGTTTTACAACTTGGGAAGAAAGATATACATAAGAGGGGATCAGATGGAATCATCGTAACAAGATTGTGATAAGGAAAGGAAAATTCTTATCCAAGCCTAACTCCTAAAAGGGCTCTTTCAGGTTCAAATCCCAACAATGAGCCCAAGAAAAACCTATCGAGGTGCAATAAGCAAGACATACAAAATCTCTCTCTTTCTGATAGCTAAGTAATGCCCTAAAATCACCCTACAAAGTCCTAACGAATCAAACAAGGACCATCCGTCAAGAAATACAGTTGATGAGGCATCTTATTCGTCTAATAAGTTGATGAACGACCTGGATTAGCTCTGCCTAAATGAGTTAGGTGATACATTCCCATCTAATGGATATACCAGGCAACATAAGCCCTTTGTCCACCTAGAAGGCCAAGCGAACAACCTCCTTTGTCCATATAAAGATCCAAGCAGGTAAGTTCTTCTATTTGACCACATGGAGAGTGACGGTTACAAACAATTAATTCCACGCTCCAGCATTCATTAGAGACGTGACATCATAATAGTTATCTCCGTATGGTCATTCATTTGACCATATTATCACTATATGAGAAATCTGCAGGTATGTTGTTACGTGCTTTATAGGGTCTTCAGCATATAAATAGTTGGGATCTCACCTAAAAGGGGGATACATGCACATAGAAAGGGTGAGAGAGAAATTACTACTTTGTATTCAAACTCAAAGTTAGTGAATTTGAGAGCGATCTTACTCTTCTTAAAATGTACACTTTTTAAGATAAAACTAGGTAATCAAATTCTTATTCTTTCTTACATGTTAGATTGCCTAATTTAACTATTTAAACGGACCTATCCTCTATTGCAAAGCTCATTAGGGTCCAATCAAGTAAGCCCAATCAGGTTGGATTCCTATTTCACTTGATGTTTGAATATAGCTAATCCCATCACATAATTAAAAAATGCATCAAAAGTCGACTAACCTGTAATGGTGAAACATTATGGACCTAAAGCTACTCAACACCTCCTTACGTTATTATCTGTGGATTGATTGTTTTGCCAGATGCATCCAACTTGTCCTAATTAATCCCGAAAATCGAACCCAGTTAGCTTCCTCTACGACTCTTCTAGAAATCGACGCACGCACTTCCAATTCTTTAAAACGTGACAGACCGGTGGTTCTCATTTCTAATGGTAGACGTGATGTGACTCGTCGGTGGGTTGATGCTGTAGAACATATAGTATTCCTCTATCATCATCTTAATTTTTGCTTCTCAAAGAGAACAGATCTTCTCTTGACACGATGGTGACAAATTTTTTAGGGCTTACTTTAATTGCTCGTCAAGATGTTCACAATTCGGACATGCACGTGGATACACTTATCCTTTTCTTTTTTTCTTACACTCCTAAAAACATGATAGATGACATCTTTATTTTCATAAACTTACCAATTATATCTATATCCATCTAAACTTGCGTCACTTGGTAGATATGTCCTTCTATGTATTGATTTTCTGGATTGACTATAGTTATATCTCCATCATATATCATATATCCACTTAAAAAAAAAAAAAAAACTTAAAGGCATGTCCTTGGAAACATGGCCAATTATAGTTGTGTGTGTGTGTGTGTGTGGAGGGGGGGAGGGGGGAATTTACAAGAGGAGGAAGGAGGGGGGCAATAGGGGATTGTAGGAGGAGAGGGCAAAGCCATTATTATCATATACAGAAATGGTGTATAGGTTAGATTGAAGGTGATGGACAAAAAAACAAGCTATTAGATTGGGTTGCAAGTTGTAGAAAAGGAGGAAGGAGTACATGGGCTAAGGAGGAGGAAGAAAAAAAGACAAAAAAAAGAAAAACATGAAGGTTTTTTATGTAGTTGTCTACACTAATGCCATTAAACTTAATGGAATATTCCTAGAGAACTAACTGTGAGTTAACCTAGGGGTGGTTAACAATTTTTTAAAGATCTGAATGTAATTGACAAGTTTATTGGGGTACAGATGTAATTGACTATGTTTCAAAGGACATGCCTGTGAAGATCCCTACCTCTTTTGTGCAATGATGCCAACGTACTTTAAACATAAGTTCTATGATACTAATGTTATTACCTATCATCGATGTTATAGCATAATATTGTAACATCCTTAAACAATATGCATGATATAGCACTTGTGTATAGGATATTGACGAGGGAAGTTAGGTTTGACGCTTGAGGAATCAGCCAAGGCTACCGACTCAACCCTCTCACTTAGGAGTAGAAAAAGGCACCCACTTCACCTAACTACCTAAACCACGGCCACAAGGAGAATGATCTGAGAACCACAACCTCCATTGATGTAGAAACTCCTCGTGTCGAGGTTTATTTGTCACCTTACTCATGTTGGTGCAAAGGTACCACGATTGTTGATTTTAATGATAATAAAATACTTGTTATTTGACACTTACATTTGAGTTTAAGATTTCAAGATGAAATACAAATGGAAGCAAGTGCGAGGAGCTCAAGATTACATCCATGGCGGATTGGAGGAGCTTGATGGAGGAGAACAAAAGCATCAAGGAGCATGGAACATATATTGAGGAGCTTTGCTTAGACTCAAAGCTTGAAGAAGAAGAAGAAGAAGAATAGGATAGAGTTTTCTATTTCTGTATTTGTTTCTTTTTGCTCTTTAGTTTTCTTAAAAATGCGTTAAAGAGCCCAAAATATATCACTTTAAGTCCTAGGAACACTTACTCTACCCTGGAACACTTAGAAAAAATCAGAAGTAAAATTAAAAAGCCAAAATAGGATTCAAACTATCTTATCAAACATCTAACAATGATAACAGACATTTGATAAAGACTTTTAAGTTATCTAATATTTAGATCAGACGTCTAATATCCCTGTAGCCCACATTCCACACTAAACACTTAGGCTCCAGTTGACAAAACTTCAGTCTAGATGTTTGCAGGTCTTATCAGATGTCTTGTAATACCTTTAGTCGTCTAAAGATACTACTATTAGGATTAATTATCTCCAAATCACCTTTGTCAGAATAAAATCCAACCGTTGGAGATTTTACCCTTCTTTCAGATGTCTCGACACGACCCAAGATGTCCAATTATGGAACATTAAACCCATAATCAAGATTTATCAGACCTTATGACTTTTAGCTTCTCAAGGATCAATTCCCACAAACTACCTTTAGTTTCTGACGTCCAATAACATGTCTAGACATCCAGTAAGTGGTCTGACCCTATTACGCTAGAACCCTGTTTCGATCTAATCAATTCCAGGGAGAACCCATTTAAACTTAGACGTCCGATTTTTGCACCCAGACATCTTAAAATGACATCTCAAACGTCTGACCTAGAATCCTATTTCTGTCCAACCAAATCAAGAACTCTGACCCCCTGCATCAGACGACCAAAAATATTATCAGTTGTCTGACCTATCATTTGACTTAATTATCAGGCATCTAATTCTACTGTCAAAGTCATTATGACCCTGATTTCGACCTAATTCTTCTTAGATTTGTTCCAAAGGCTACAAGAAGCCTCCCAAGCCTTCTTGAAGGTTCCTAACACCTCTATAAATAGTAGAGAACCTTCCATTGAAAAAATACACCCATGAGATAATACTTTCCACCATTTTAGGCTCACTTTGTGAAAGAGATCTAAGAAGAAGAGACTCTACCACTCTGCTCTCCAAACCTTACAGTTCACATTCGAGAGCTTTGAATACGCTGCGCGATCACACCTAATCTCTTCTGTATAAGGGAAGTGCCTTAATCTATAGAAGTTTAGATTAGATCTACATTTTGGGCTCCATAGGTTCTTTGTTTTATCTTTTCTTTGTTTGGGTATTCGTGTTGCGAATTCCCATCTTTGCGAGATAGAATACTCTTCGTGAAGAAGAGGGGTTGAGGTACACTACCCTTGGGTTAAAGTAATATGGTTGTAATTGAGGTTGTATTACCCTCATTTAAGTGATATGTTAGTAGATTTGATCTACTCGGTCGATTGGGAAATCCTAAATCGAGAGGCTTAGGTGGTGATTTTTACCCAAGTTGGGTTTCCACCTAAAAATACTTATCTCTTGTGGTGAATGCTTGTGTAATTGATTTTTATTTGCATCTATTTTTTATTCTGCACTATTCAGCCCTCCTCTAGTGCACCTATATCTCCTTGTGTTGTCGCCTCGATTCCGAAAGACAATCCAAACAAGGACCTCCTTCCTGGGGAGTTCCACTACTACCCCCTCCAAGCACTCTTGATGTAGGATGGGTGTACCCTTGCAATCATGCCCAGCTAAGGTGAAGATGCTAGATATGCCATCAAGGTGATTTTTTGAGCAGAGCCTAGGTCTCCCCAAAACCCAACTAGCCAAGCCAATCCCGTGTAAGCAACACTCACCACTGCTGGTTAGGGATCAAGGCCTCTCCACAAGAAGGTTGAAAAGGTTGCCTCAGTCAACTTCTACCATCTCTTGGATTCCAGCCGCCACAACGACCCTTTGCTCATAACACACTTAGTTGTCGAGAGAAACCAACCTTGCCTCTTGGTGGATGAGGGTAGTGTTGTCAACGTCTTGTTCTCAAAAACCTTGTCCTAGTTGGGGTTCAGAGAGCATGACGTTACCCCATCCACCTACCCAATGGTGGGTTTTAACAAGTACAAGGTAATGCCGCAAGGGGAAATAACTCTCTTCATGACGATCCAAGATGGAGCCCAGTACCTCAATTGGATGACAACTTTTATAGTGACTACCTTCTCCGCCACTTTCGAGGGAATCATTGAACCACCATCCACCCACACCTTTGGGGCCATCACATCCTCCTATTTCCAAGTGGTCCTCTTCAACACCTCAATGGGCAAAGGAATTGAACACGGTGACCAATGAGTAGGACAAGAGTTGTTGCACTTCAAAATCGAGTGTATAACTTGGAGGACTGCTCCAAAGCCACAGAAGTAAGGGAAAAGAGAGCAGCAGCAACTGCCGCCTAACCCCAGGCTGTGGATCCCCCAAATGTAGTGTAGCTGGGATCCGCTGCAATGATGATGGAACTTTACCTTAGGGACCCCACTAAAGTCACCTAGGTGGAAGCAGACTTGGACGAGGAGTAGATTGGAGAAATGCTCCACCAACTCTAGGAAAATGTGGGCATCCTCGTGTGGTCTAGCCAAGACCTCTCCAGTGTAGACCCATAGGTAATTGAGCAGTGGCTCAACAACAACTCAAGTGCGTGCCCGATATAACAAGTATGTCACCACAAGTCTGCCAAAAAGTGGCAAGTTGCACATAAGAAGTTGACAAGCTCCTCAAAGCAGGATTCGTCGAGAGGGCAATCTATGTCGACTAGGTCTCCAATGTGGTAATGGTCAAAAAGGTGAACAACAAGTGATGGATGTGATGGACTACACCAACCTCAACGCTACCTACTTGAAAGACAAATTCCCACTCTCAAAAATTGACATCTTGATAGATTATTGCGCCAACCAAACACACATGTCTTTCCTAGATACGTACAATGATTACCACCAAATCAGTTTAGTCTAGGTGGACTAGCCACACACATTGTTTGTAATGGACAAGAGCCTCTTCCCATATCGTGTAATGCCATTCAGGCTAAAAAATGTTGGGACCACCTATCAATGACTTGTAAGCTTCATTTTTGTCAAATTAATTGAAAAGTCGTTTGATGTTTGAAATGACTCGGGGACCATCGCAGAGTTTCTGAGTTCTCCAAGGTGGTCCCTGTAATTTTTGTGCATCGAAACAATATTCGAGGGCTACTTGGTAAATTCCTAGGTTTCAGGGTCTTTTCACAATTTCTACGTGTCATTTTGGTGCCAATTAGTTCTGAAGAGCTCCCCTAAACTCTAGGGGGCTCTTGCAAATTTCTACACACTTCGGGACTCACATAAAGGCCTCGTATGAATTTCTCACTTCATGTAGAGGGTTTTCTACAATTTTTTTGCCCGTACGTTCCTTAAGTTAGGGACCCCTTTGGGAAATCATGAAATGTTGGAGCTTAACACAATTTACCTTGTCCCCACCTAAACCCTAAACCCTGTTGGTGCTAGAGCACCACGATCATTTGTTTTGATGATAACAAAACATGTGTTATTTAACATTTGCAATTTGAGTCCTAGATTTCAGGTCAATTGCAAATGAGGACGTGTTTAGACGGAGTTCGAGCTCGCATCCAGGACGGATTGGAGGAGCTTGACGGAAAACAAAGGAGGTTCGCGTGGAGCGAAAGATTGGAGATGGAAGACAAGAAGAATAGGATAGATTCTTTTTTATCCTTTCATGTATCTCTTGTATTTATTTTCTTGCTCTTTTTGATTCCTTAGAACATTATGTTAAAGAGCCTCAAAGTACCCTAAAAGTAGTCCTAGGAACACCTGCACAACCCTAGGATACTTAGGTTTTCTGTAGAATACTTAGAAAACCAATATAGGGTTCAAACAGCACTTCCAGACGTCTAATTCCCAAATCAGACGTCTGATAAAGAATTTTAAGACGTCTGACTGTTGTTTAAGAGGTCTGATAACTGTTAGGCTGGACATAGTTAGTTCTGTCTGATGAAATCAGACGTCCAGACCTTAGACCAGACGTCTTAGAAGACGTCTGATGACTTTGCCAGACGTCCAATTAGTGGACCGTTGGCTGGCTTAGAAAACACTCAAGATTATGACCGTTAGAGCCTTATCAGACGTCCATAGGACTTTCCAGACGTCTGATAAATGACCGTTTTGCCTCGGCTGACCCAAAATCTCTTCTCAGAGATTTTCTAGCCGTTGCAACGTTTGGAAATCAATTCCCACAGTAAAAGTAGGTTTCCAGACGTCCAGACTTAGTGCCAGACGTCCTGTATGTCGTCTGATGGACTTGTACAAAAACCCTGTTTAGATCTGATTCAAGTCAGGGAGAAACCCGCATAGAATCAGACGTCTGACCTTGAAATCAGACGTCTTAAAGTGGCCTTCCAGACGTCTGATGCCAGAGTTAGACGTCTGATAACCCTGTCAAATGCAATCATTGTCCTGATTTCGGCCTGATTCTCTTGGGCTTTGCACCCAACGGCTATGGAAGCTTTTCCAAGCCTTCCAAAGCCTTCCTAAGGCCTCTATAAATAGAGGGGAACCTTTGTAACACAAACACACAAGACATACACACCTAGAGAGACATATACACACTAAGACACACACCTTGCAATACACTTTCAAACATTTTGTGTCCAAAGAAAAGACTCTCTTGCTCTCCAAGCTCAAGCTCCATTTTCTTGAGAGCATCAACCGTTGCGCACCCGCTCTCCCGGCGTTGTTAACGAGAGCGACGTAGCGCCATCGCGTGGCACACGCACCGCGTCATCGTCGACGCACTCCTTGCAAAGGGGAGTTTCCTATTTCCTATAGAAGCTAGGTTTAATTTTGTTGGCTCTATAGGACTGTTGTTTTATTTTATCTTTGTATTTTGGTT
Organism: Thalassia testudinum; assembly: GCA_037157565.1. Classification (NCBI taxonomy): domain Eukaryota; kingdom Viridiplantae; phylum Streptophyta; class Magnoliopsida; order Alismatales; family Hydrocharitaceae; genus Thalassia; species Thalassia testudinum. The sequence goes on along the minus strand of JAZHRO010000067.1, from coordinate 12,830,841 downwards.
GGGTATTCGCTTTGCGAATTCCCGTCTCCTTCGTGGGACAAAATCCTTCTCGTGGAGAGAAGGGGTTGAGGAACGCTACCCTCGTACTTGTAGCGTGGTTGTACTGAGGTTGAATCACCCTCGTTTCAAAGTGATTCGGTTAGTGGATTTGATCAACTAGGTTGATCGGAAAATCCTAACTCGAGAGGGTTAGGTGGTGGTTTTTACCCGGTTTGGGTTTCCACCTAAAAATCTTTGTGTACATTGTGCGATTGATTTTTGTGAGATTGCTTTATATTTTTATTTCCGCATTTTATTACGTCACCCCTCCTGGTAGGGAAGATCCTTCAATTGGTATCAGAGAAGGTTTTCCGTCGACAGGAGTAACATCCGCGGAAAGATCACATGGAGGGAAGCTGTTCCACAAGCAGGATTTCCGAGGGGCAGTCCACATCCCGTCCGCCGTTCTTCGACGGGAGCAACTACCCCTACTGGAAGTTGCGGATGAAGACGTGGCTTCAAGCCACCGACTTCACAGTCTGGGCCAGGTGCGAGACCCCCTTCGACATCCCAGAGAAACCCGCCAGAGGATACTCGCAGCAGCAGATCCGGGAGCTCTCTCTCAACGCGAAAACAATGAACGCGTTGTATTGCGCGTTCAGCTCGGAAGAATTCAACAGAATCTCGCAGTGCGCCACCGCATACGAGATTTGGCACACACTCGAGGTAACTCATGAAGGTACCTCTAAGGTAAAAACCTCAAAAATTAATTTACTTTCTCAAGAATTTGAATCTTTTTCAATGAAATCTAACGAGTCTTTAAGTGAGATGAACACTAGGTTCACTCTCATTGTAAATAACTTGAAAGCTTTAGGAAAGACTTTCATCAAGGGGGAGCTTCAAGGGAAGCTTCTTCGTTCCCTTGGACCGGAGTGGGAACAGAAAGTCACCGCCATCGAGGAGGTGAAAGAAATGGAGGAGCTCAACATGGAAGATCTCCTAGGCAATCTGATGGCCTACGAGACTAAGTTGAAGCAGAAGAAGAAGGATACACCGGAGCATAAACCAAAGAAGACTCTCGCCTTCAGAGCCGCGTCGGATAGCGAGGTAAGTTCCGACGACGAAGACTCTAGAATTTTACTTAAAAATTTTTCCAAGTTTTGTAGGGAATTAAAGAAAAAGAAAAAGGAGAAGAAGGAAAGCCCGAGACGTTGCTACCACTGCAACGGGAAAGGGCATCTACGACCAGAATGCCCTCTTCTCAAAAAGGAGAAAAAGAAGGCGTTCCAAGCCACTTGGGACGATTCAAGCTCGGAGGAAGAAGAAGAAGAAACCGCTTGCTTTGGTTTCATGGCCAGAGGAACCAATAGCGACAGTGAAAGCGGAAGCGACTCCGACGACGAGGTAAATTTTGATTTACAAGAAGCTTTTAATGAATTATTCGAGATTAGTAAATCACTTAAAATAGAAAACAAAAGCATGAAGAAGAACCTTAGTTTTCTTAGAAGTGAAAATGATAGGTTAGAAATAAAGCTTAGGGACCTAGAAAGTAGCTCTAGTCCTAATAACCTGCTTTTAGAAAATAAAAATTTAATCAATGAAAATACTAAATTGATTGAGGAAAATAATAGTCTAAAATTAGAAATTTCAGATTTAAAGACTAAAATGAACATTATAGAAAAAGAAATTGCATGTCTTAGGGAAAATTCTAACAGATTAATCAACAAAGTAGATAAGTTTTATAGCCCTAAGGTGGAGAAAGGATCTCCATCAAGGAGACCCTCTAACAAATCCGGATCCAAGCTCACTTGGATACCGAAGAAAGAATTAGAATCTTGTTTTGTAGGATTCAGGGATAACTACAATACACAGGACTGGACCTACAAACTCAAGGCTGGTCAACTCGAGTTAGGAGAACTAAGGAGTAGACCAAGGAGGAGAACAAGAAGACCGACAAGACGGCGAACAAACGACGGACCCGCCGCACGTCGACCACCAGATTGGAGACCGGCACCGATGCCCGGGCCTCCAAGCTACGGATGGGAGCCCCATCCGATGTGGCATCCACCACCACCATTCGGGCCATTTTATTGGCCATGGTAGGTGAGGTAAAAATTCTTAACCCTATCTTATTATCATAAGCATTTAGATAGGGGGAGTTAAAAAATGATGAGCTAATTGTCAATTTTTAAGGGGGAGATGTAAGGTAGCTAAATTTCCTTTAGAAAGGGGGAGAAAAATAATAGCTATCGCATTGTTACAAAAAGGGGGAGGATATTACCTTTGTTAAAAGAAACTCATAGAAGAGCATGTTTTAAGGGGGAGTTATAGGAAATGTAAAATCAATTAAACCTTTTTGATAATGTCAAAAAGGGGGAGGATTTTTATGCATTATTTACGGTTTTGTCATCATCAAAAAGGGGGAGATTGTTGGTGCTAGAGCACCACGATCATTTGTTTTGATGATAACAAAACACGTGTTATTTAACATTTGCAATTTGAGTCCTAGATTTCAGGTCAATTGCAAATGAGGACGTGTTTAGACGGAGTTCGAGCTCGCATCCAGGACGGATTGGAGGAGCTTGACGGAAAACAAAGGAGGTTCGCGTGGAGCGAAAGATTGGAGATGGAAGACAAGAAGAATAGGATAGATTCTTTTTTATCCTTTCATGTATCTCTTGTATTTATTTTCTTGCTCTTTTTGATTCCTTAGAACATTATGTTAAAGAGCCTCAAAGTACCCTAAAAGTAGTCCTAGGAACACCTGCACAACCCTAGGATACTTAGGTTTTCTGTAGAATACTTAGAAAACCAATATAGGGTTCAAACAGCACTTCCAGACGTCTAATTCCCAAATCAGACGTCTGATAAAGAATTTTAAGACGTCTGACTGTTGTTTAAGAGGTCTGATAACTGTTAGGCTGGACATAGTTAGTTCTGTCTGATGAAATCAGACGTCCAGACCTTAGACCAGACGTCTTAGAAGACGTCTGATGACTTTGCCAGACGTCCAATTAGTGGACCGTTGGCTGGCTTAGAAAACACTCAAGATTATGACCGTTAGAGCCTTATCAGACGTCCATAGGACTTTCCAGACGTCTGATAAATGACCGTTTTGCCTCGGCTGACCCAAAATCTCTTCTCAGAGATTTTCTAGCCGTTGCAACGTTTGGAAATCAATTCCCACAGTAAAAGTAGGTTTCCAGACGTCCAGACTTAGTGCCAGACGTCCTGTATGTCGTCTGATGGACTTGTACAAAAACCCTGTTTAGATCTGATTCAAGTCAGGGAGAAACCCGCATAGAATCAGACGTCTGACCTTGAAATCAGACGTCTTAAAGTGGCCTTCCAGACGTCTGATGCCAGAGTTAGACGTCTGATAACCCTGTCAAATGCAATCATTGTCCTGATTTCGGCCTGATTCTCTTGGGCTTTGCACCCAACGGCTATGGAAGCTTTTCCAAGCCTTCCAAAGCCTTCCTAAGGCCTCTATAAATAGAGGGGAACCTTTGTAACACAAACACACAAGACATACACACCTAGAGAGACATATACACACTAAGACACACACCTTGCAATACACTTTCAAACATTTTGTGTCCAAAGAAAAGACTCTCTTGCTCTCCAAGCTCAAGCTCCATTTTCTTGAGAGCATCAACCGTTGCGCACCCGCTCTCCCGGCGTTGTTAACGAGAGCGACGTAGCGCCATCGCGTGGCACACGCACCGCGTCATCGTCGACGCACTCCTTGCAAAGGGGAGTTTCCTATTTCCTATAGAAGCTAGGTTTAATTTTGTTGGCTCTATAGGACTGTTGTTTTATTTTATCTTTGTATTTTGGTTGGGTATTCGCTTTGCGAATTCCCGTCTCCTTCGTGGGACAAAATCCTTCTCGTGGAGAGAAGGGGTTGAGGAACGCTACCCTCGTACTTGTAGCGTGGTTGTACTGAGGTTGAATCACTCTCGTTTCAAAGTGATTCGGTTAGTGGATTTGATCAACTAGGTTGATCGGAAAATCCTAACTCGAGAGGGTTAGGTGGTGGTTTTTACCCGGTTTGGGTTTCCACCTAAAAATCTTTGTGTACATTGTGCGATTGATTTTTGTGAGATTGCTTTATATTTTTATTTCCGCATTTTATTACGTCACCCCTCCTGGTAGGGACGATCCTTCAAACCCCATGTTATAAATACCCTCCCCACCTTGAAACCCACGCAAACCTCCTCCTCTCCTCAAAAATCGCATCGAGCGACGTGACTCCCAAGGTGGGCGCAGCTCCCCCATTCCCGACCAAGAGAAGGAAGGAGAGAAGGAGAGGAGCCTTTGCCTTTCTCTCGTATGGTGCTGCAGCGTTAGGGAAGCATGCGCAACAAAGGGTATGCTGTGTGAGAGGGGGAGTGCGATTTGCATAAGGCCGCAGAGCACTACGAGAAATGAACATGGTGGTGCGAGGCACCTTGCGTCGCGAAGGGGAGCCCAGTGCATTGAGCAAGGCTACGGGCAGCATGAGGCACATCAGGGGCAGTTGCTGAGGCATGCGGAGTGAGCGTCACGTGGCCGAGCGACATAACATGCTACACGAGGCAATGCGGTGCACGAGGCGAGCGCCACATGGCGAGCTCACATTGGGTGCAAGCGTGCACAGTGCTCGAGGCTGAAGGCACATTATAGTGAGCCAGAGTTTGTTTTCGGGACGGTTAAGAGACTAAACAAACTCAAAATTGTGCGTATAGGGTATAGTTCGAAAGCTAGTGAGATTTCCTACATTTTGATATCCTATTTGACCCTATTAGTCCACGTTTCCCCTACTGAAAAATTGGTTTAAGGTCTCTAATGTTTGGTTGGACCTTTGACATTAACTTAGGTTCATCGTCCGAGGGTGAGTCAACCTCGGCGAGAGCTCCTATGGCGATTGAGGAGACTGTGGGTAGACTTGCACAACCCCATTCCTCTCGATAACACAAGGTAGAGTGGTCTTCGTCCACATTTCTTTTTGGGTAGTTAAGTGAATGCTATAGGTTAAATAAGTTATGCAGTGTTAGTTTAAAGTCTGAGTTGTCTTATCCATTCATTGGATTGACGAGTGCATACCCCATCCTTAAGGATTTGTTTTACGAGTGGTTCTGTTATTTATTTACCTAGCTAGTATGGTGGTGGTCACAACTAATTAGTAGCCCAACTTATGAATGTTGTTAAATATGTGTATGATATCATGGAGCCTATTTGATATAGAATAAACCCTAAATATGCGACTGATGCCAGTTTATCTTTAATGCATGGGGCATGTTTGACATAGAATGAACCCTAAATAAGTGATGATGCATGTTTCTTGTTAATGCATGAAACGAACTAGAAACAAGTTAGGATTACTTATGAACCTTAGGGTGAGCTGGAGATGGTCGCTTGGTTGTGCCCCGACATTGGGGGCTATGAATGCTTGACCCTTGCTAGTAACTAAATAGAAATTCGCTTGAACCGTAGGGTGAATCAAAATCGATGTTTCGTTGTGCTATGAGATTCAGGAATGTTGAGGAGATTGGTAGTATGCTCATGAGGTGTGACTCTCGATTTTGGCATTTGGTGTTGGGGATGAGCTGGCCCTCGAGTACATGCATATCAAGGAGAGCTGGCTGCCCCATTGTGTAGGGAGAGAGCTGACCTCCTCAGGTAGGGACCTGGGGTAGGTATGACCTTCCTACACCAACTCCTGTTAAGCCCATGGGGCCAACTACTATAGTCAGGCGAGGGTGCATAGATTTGTTGAGGGTTACAACCCCTGTGTTGTTCTATGCTATGCTGTTAGTGTGCACCAATTAACGGAAACGATTAACCACATGCTAGTGCAAAGTAGCCCCCCGTGCGTTTATCACATGCACGGTAGTCACCACTATGCCATGACCATGATCCCAAGGTGATAGACTAAGTGTAGGACAAACATAAGGTGCTCTCCCGACCGAAAGTGCCACATGCATGCCCTGCATCACAAGGATACTACAACGAGATCGTCCTGATATGGGACATGTGAGATAAAAGAAGACGACTCAATCCTAGTACAACTCGTGAGAAGGTTTATAATGAGATAACATGGGTTAATTAAACCATTAAGGATAGAGGTGATTTATTTAAATGCCCTTTCCTTTAAACATAAGTTGAATACTTGTATTAAATGCCTGGTCAAGTTGAATTTACTACTGCCACTGTACTCAATTTTCGTTGATGCCTACTGTTTGTACCCAGGTTAGGGGAGTGAGCAGCCAGTCCCACCAGCTACAGACAGAGCTGAGCCTAGCCATACCTAGTCGTAGTTAGCTTCATTTTCATCCTTTACTACTGTAGTGAGTACTAGCTTTAGAGTTGTTAGTTTCTGCTTTCGCTCTTTTATGATCTTTGTGGTGTGATGACTATGGTGTGAACTCTTTTTCATTATTTCAATATTGTTGTCAACTCATGGTTTATCCGACTGCTTTCTTGTTGTTTAATCATTTTCTAATTATGGTCCATGTGTGGAAAATGTTAATGTTTTGGTTTATTATTTGTTGAATGACTAGGTCTTGGGATAAGAACACGGTCCGACCCGATTCCCATGTGTGTTTGAGTAGGTCGTAACAATGTTTGTATCAATGACATGCTCGGTAAAGGCAGCTGATTGCGGAGAAATTCACGCCAATAATTTGTCAATCCTATGTTATTTTCTAGGATTACACAATAGGATTAATTAGCAAATCATGCATTCTGTAAATACCTGCATTCATGAATAATTTAGAGAAAGAAAGAGAGAGGTAGATTCTTCATATTTCATTTCTCATGTGTGTGTCACCATCCATTTTTATCCACCTATTACCTGCGTTCATTACCCAATTCCCCAAGTATTCCCCCCCTCCCCCCTCTCCCCAACAAAATTCCCAGAAAAAAAAAATCCTAACAACCAATTGCTTGCTATGCACACCTCACCCCTCACCTATAAAACTACCACCCCCACCTCTACTCTCAGGATCAACACCCATCTCCCGCTCATGCACACTCACTCCATTCTCATCCTCACAGAGCACACACCATCACCATCAACCACCACTCTCCTCTCTCCCTCTCTTCCTCTCTTGTCTTAGCACCCTCTCACTAGTTGAAAGGCCACGCTAACGATAGAGGAAATCCTTCTCATGGTCGCAAACCACCACAGCTAGGCCCACCACTGTCTAGCTCCACCGTGAGTATGTAGACATGATGGTTCTATTTATATTTTGCTATTTTCATTGTGTCTTGACTTGCCATCAGTGTAGCTTAAGAGCTCTCTAGTTTCCTGCTCTATTCCATAACAGTGACTCAATCCCAGTTCATTTTCCTCATTTTGCCACCAGCTCACTTCTCACTTAGCCGGTGGCACAACATGCACCCACGCACACGCCAGCTCGTTCCCACCATCTCTCTCTCTTCAAGTGACCAACTAAGTGAGAAGCTTAGCCAGTCACTATCGCCTCACCCGATCGCTCCCACTCAACGCGCCCCCCCTGCATGACCGCCTATCGCAATTGTGATTGACCAACTTCTCAGTTAGCAGGTCACCAACATTGAAGCGTGCCCTCCCACTCCGCTCGGTCGATCACTCTTCACTCCTTACCGCGCGCATGCTTCATTACTCCATCTTTACACTTCACGCGCACTTCGTCTCTACACACCTCACAACACTTGCACATGCCACTTCACTCCTAATTACACATACACACATACACAAACTCACACACACCCTTACACACATATATACTTACATTCATTCACACATACATCTACGCACATAATTTCCCCCTCCTTTCTCACATACACATATTCAGATTCACACATTCACATCACATGCACAACATCCATTTCCCATGCATTATATCATGTGTGTATGTACTCACTAGTTGCACATACATATGCGATAATCCGCGCACATCGAGCCCTTCACACATGCACACACATCCGATCCACACCTTCACGTGACACATAGCTAGGGTTAATCACGTCTCTTTAGATGTCAGTTAACCTAGCACGTTGCTACATCTAATTTTCCAACTTCATCCTCATTTTCTTCTCTCTCTCTCTCTCTCTCTCTCTCTATATATATATATATATATATATATATCTTATGCATACATATATGCATGTGAGTACATGCGGAGCCTGAGGGATCAAATATACACCAGAGATGGGGTGAATGGTGTAATATCTATTTTTATGATGATTTAAAAATTCATTCACCATAGATAAAAAATTAAATAAGCATAGACTAGAAAAATAACACCTGATTTAGAGTGGAAACTCTTCCGGGTGAAAACCACTACATAAACCTCCTAACTTAGGATTTTCTCGACTAGTCGACTTTAGTCAAATCCACTAATGTACCACTTGAACGAGAGTGGCACAACATCTTACAAATGTCTCCTCTTATACCTATACAAGTGAAGAATAACGGACTTCCAACAAAAACAGCAAAATGAAAAGAATATAGTAATATTTCCTATGGAACCTTAGCAAGATGAGAACAAACGAAACTTTCTTGAATTGCAAGGGAGCATGCTTTGAATCGCAATAGTTGTAGGCGTGAAAGCGTAAAAACACTAAAGAGAATATGCGTGTTTTGCTTTTTGAAAGCTCTTGAGGTGTGTTCTGAAGAGGGGGGTCGAAGGTCTTATTTATAGGTGTTTTTCGACCTGCTTTGGAAATACTAAAAATACGGCTTCGATCGATGAAAATAAAAGTTTGATCAATCAAAAAAACTTTTGATCAATTAAATAAAAGTATTGATCGATTAAAAGAGTATATTGATTGACTTAATAATTTCAAAGGAAATTTGATCGTTGGAATATTTGATCGATTAAATAAAATGGGTTGATCGATCAAAAGAGAATATGACCATTAGAGATCTTTGATCGATTAAATCAAGGAGTTGGTTGATGAAGATTTGGTCAATCAAAAATTGATATTGGTCAATTAACAGTAGAAATAACTTAGGTTCAAAGGAGAACGATTTTTGTGAATATGAAAACTTACGTTTGTTATTTTATTGAGCTTCCTTGTATAGTTCTAGACTCAATAAAGACAAAAAAGTCTTCAAGTCTTCTTCTTCATCACATGAAGCATTTGAATAATCTTGATGAGAACACATCATACTTTAATTTTACTTCACCTGTAATGGTTAGTCCTCAATAAAAATATAATTTCATTATATCAAAACAAGGGTATTAACATTTTCTCCCTTTTTGATGATAACAAAATTATGATTAAGTATGCATGAGTATAAATATGCATGAGTAAATTTTTCCCCCCTTTGTTATTAACAAAAAGTCTTAGGCAATAAAATTGACAAGTAATTGTTGCTCTCCCTTTTTGAAATTTTCATGCAATTCATGAAATGCTGCTATACAATTGAGAGAATTATAAGCAAAATAGATAGGCAACATAATTTTCAATTTCTGATAAGCAAGATATCTCAAATGAAAGTGCTATAGAGCTCATATATCAAATAAAAGGTACTACAAAGCAAGATAAACATAGAGTTCCACAATCCAAAAGACAGAAATAAAAAATATAATGTACTACAAGCCAGAACAAGTAAACAAATCTAAAAGAAACTAAGAATGGTCTCGATATCCGATGGAAACTCCACATCGATATCAAAGTCATCTAGAGAGAATGGAGGTGTGCTAATGCTAGGTCCTGCAGTGGAGGAGAAGCGACGTCTATGCCTCGAAACCAAAGAAATCTGAATGTCAATAGAACTGCGGGACAGCTACACTAATGGACCAATCTGTTGAGTCCGTATGGAGGAGGAGGGTACTGAACTACTCAGAGGAGGAGCTGCTACTACTGCTGAACGTCAGCCTAGGGAGGATCTCTGGTCAAGGATAGTAAGTGAGTGGATATGCTCTCCAAGCTGATCCAAAAACTGACCCTGCCTGCTCAGGTATGCAAAAGCTTAAGTGCCATGCTCCATCATCACCTGTCCTGTTTCTCTCTGGCGATGCATTGTTAACAAGGCAAGATCTTGGTTTTAAAAGATGTTCGTTGTAGTATAGATGAAATCGCCTCAAAAATAAATAAGAATTTATTACTCGAAAACCTAAGTATCCGAGGTCGAACACAGGGAACAAATGGAATTTATTCACTAATCTCAATCAATGTAATTGAATACTTAAAGTTACTCAAAACCAAATTCAGAGTACAAATGCAAGAGTTTATGAATATTAAAATGCAGCAAAATAGAAGAGATTGAGAAGAATTGGATAAAAGGTTGATTCTTGGCTTGGCTCTCTCTTCAGCTTCTTCTTTCCTTTCTTCTTCTTTAGCCTTCTCTTCTTTTTCTTGCTTTCTTTGGCTCTTTCTTATTCTCTTTGCCTTCTGTTTTTGGTCGTCTGCTTCTTCTTCCTTGTCTTCTTCTTTGGCCTTCTTCTTTCTTCTTTCTTTCTTCTTCTACTCTTTAGCTTTCTTCCTTCTTTCACTTCCCTTCTTCCTTGACTTCTTCTTCTTTGGTTCCTCTCTTTCTCTGTGTGCTTGCCTTTCCCTCTCTGACTTTGGCTTCTTTCCTTAGCTCTCTTCCTTTGCTTTTTCTTCTTCAGCCGCACCTCTTGTATAGTGTTTCTCCTTCCCTTGGCTTCTATCTTCCTTCTTCTTCCTTTTCCTTCCTTACTGCCTTCTCTTCTTTTCTTCAGCCTCTGCCCTTGGCTTTCTTCTTTAGCTGCTCCTCTTCTTCCTTCAACCCTTAAGCTTTGCCTTTGCTTTTCCTCCTTGTCTTCCTTAGCTTCCCTGTGACTACGCCTAAGCTTCTCTTCCTGCACACAGTGGAGCAAAACCTACCCCTACCCTCCCCTGCATCACTCTCTCTCTATTTCTCTCTTGGGTCCACTCTCCCAGAGCAGGGTAATCGGGTTGGGTTTCGCGTGCCCAGGTCCAGGCGCACCGGCGTGGGTGTGGTGCGTGAGGAGTGCGAGGGATAATCGGGTCGGTCACGCCAGATCCACGGGGGCATAGGTTGCGGACGAGGCGGGTGCGTGTGGGCGAGGGACCTCACCCTGTGTACTGGAGGCGAAGAACTAGAAACACAAATCCAATTTAAACAACGCCACTCACTCCTGAGTTTACAAGGTGGGACTAAAAGTCCCACCCGCTTTTTCGCACCAGAAGATGAGGTGCTTCACTCAATTGGGGTAGCTGGGTGCCTCACGAAGCTTGCTCTCTGGCTGGATGCATTCGTGCACTCAATGCACGTCATCTAGAACTCTTATGCCTGGAGTGCATGACCTGGAGCGACCTTGCAAGCTTTGTGCTTCTGCGTCAATGGCAGAAAGAGGGTCGACCTGCATTTCACTTAATATGGCCTATTGGCCCCATTAAAACACATGAGGAGCTTCGTCGTGTCTTAGCGAAGGTGAGATGGTGGGTGGCTGGCCGTGGGGTAGCCTAGGCATGCGTGCCTAGGTCGCTCTGTGGCCATGTTTATGGGTGTGTTCGGTGGACCTTTAGGGAGGTGATGGCAGTCAGTGGATGGGAAGATGACAATCAGTGGGTGATGGCAGAGCTGATGAGGGGTCTGGCGAGGTGTGTGGAAGTGAGAAGCGGTGGATGCGCCTCGCCGGTGGTTGGCCGAAGATGGAGAAGGTGGAGGTGGTCTGTGGCTGCGAGGGATCAAAAGTGGAAATAGAAAGAGGGGAAATGAAGAAGGGAGAGAGGGGAATAATTCTAACCTAGCTAAGTGGACGAAGGGGGAGAGAAAGGTGGCTGGCCATACCTGCCACCGCCGGAGAATTGTCTAGAGGAGGGAGAACGGCAATGACGAAGGGGTCGGAGCACGCACACGGGTATTGCGCAACGCGAAGGAAGGTGGTGACGACGGCTCTGCCACTGGTATTGTGGCAGAGCGACGAGAAAGAGGAGGAGGGCTTGCCGGAGCTCGCTGGACACCTAGCCGGAGGAGAAGGGAGGAAATTGGGGTGGTTCTCCGGCCAAGTTGAGTTGAAAAGATGAGACCGGAGATGGTGGTCATTTTATAGGCACTGGCAAGGCCTTTTGTGCTTGGAAGACAAGCTTCCAAGTGCGAGAGTCCTCACCGGAGATGGAAATAGTTGGAGACCCAAATCTCTCGTGCGTTCGCACGAGAGATCGGGTGCGAATCAGTGATTGGGACCATGCTCAGATGTAAGGGAATTCCTCAGAGAATCTCCCTTCCAAATCTGGGAGATCTCTGAGGAATCAAAGTAATCCCTCTCCATTCCTCACTGGAGTAGGATTCCTTCGCTTTAGTGGCAGAGGGACCTGATTGTAAGAGTGGCAAGGAAGTTAGGGGGGTCTGTGCAATGGTTTTCAAAAGTGAGGGGCTAGAATGTAATTGGGTGGACTATTTTGCAAAGTGGGTCAAGATGACCTTCCCTTAGGTCTAAATTTTGGTATAAACCTAATTTGGACCTAAGGATTCCAATGGTGAATTTAAATTTTAGGTTTGACCGCGTTTGACTGGATTTTTTCATAAAAACCTAAATTAGGTCAAATAATGAGCTCGGACCCCAATCTAGGTCAAAATAGGTTTCAAGGGCCAAATTGAAGGTTCTAAACCCTAGGAGATATTTGTCCATGAATTTTAGAGGGTTTAGTTGATTTTTATCCTGACCATAACCTTGTGAGATTAAGCGAGTCTGTTTTAGGATTACAAAATGTCATTTAATTCTTGGATTTCACATAAACCCATTTCTGACTGAACCAACCCACTTTTATCTTATTTAGTCCGTTTGACCTATGTTTTTCCTCTGAGAAATCCCGTTGATGCACTGCAATGGTAAAATTACAGTTTTAACCTTTGTTTCATGTTTTCTTCTCAGAGCATTTTTTCCTTGAATTAGGCCCTTCTTTAGGTTATGTAGGAGCTCTTATTCTCTTTCTTAGGTCAAAATGAGCTAGTTAGGGCTCATGATGAGGTTATCATTATGCATCATGAGGGAGATGCCATCTGTTACGTCTTGAACTCCTAAAGTGTCGTACCTGGTGAACTACCTTTTAAGGTATGGCCACTCCATGTCGTAGAATGAAGGAGAGGGACTAATAGGAGGCAAGCAGTAAGCATCCAAATGCTGGTAGGGTGAGTAAGGAGGTGGAGCAGAGGAAGGACCAGCCTGAGAAGAAGGAGGCTGAGAGGAGGACGCTACTACCTGAGAAGGATCCTGATGACCTGATGCTCCTATTCCAGCTTAGAGTATGTAAGCTCTCCAAAAATGGAAAACAAGAAATAAACTGCTTATAATTAATGTCCATGGGGACTTTAAAATGCAGGAAGATATGGGAGAGAAGGGTACCAAAAGGGAAGACTCTATTGGGTTTCCTCTCCATGAAGGTGAGGATGAAGTGGTTCTAATTAAACGTCCTATTGGTCATGAAGGCATAGAGAGCTAGGAGCATGGGACCCGGACAGTTCTCAAAGGAGGTAGATTTGGACATGAAGTTTCAAAGGAATATGTGATTGAGGAACTGCGGGAGAGGATGAAAATGGGGTGACTTAGTGGGGTTGCCAAAGTCAAAGGATTTGGGGTTCATCAACGTCTCCCTGATAACCTCGGAGGATGTGCCATGGTGCAACTCAAGATATGTGGGACTAAAGGAGGGACAAGCAAGAACCTCAGATAAGACATCGGCATTGATGATAAGCTCGATGCCGTAGACATTAGACGTCAACTAAATGTCAAAACCTTCCCCAATGTTACGAAGGTTAGAGTAGAAGAGGTGACAAGACATAGGGTCAACGCCCTTGATGTGACTACCCCTCGGACCTACATAAAAAGCTTGATCAAAGAGGCGACCTATCCTATGATAGGTAAGTCCATCTCTAAGACCCAGAAAGATGTGCTCCAAGTAGTCAAGGTCAATGGGTCGACCAACATGAGGTGAGAGCTGTGAGTAAAGAGAAAAGTTGTGACGTGCCTCACCACTAATAAAAAAATGATCAAAGGTGTCATCTCTAGGGGTGGAGGTGGAGGCACGAGATCATTTAGGAGCCATAAAAACAGGTCTGTTACAGTTTTGGTTGATCAAAAGAGTCAACTTGGTTGATCAAAACATAGATTGGCTTATTAAAAAAGGACAGTTGATCGATCAGAGGAACAAATTGGTCAATCAGTTAATCATTTTTTATCGATCAAAAAGTGGACAGAAAGCAAGTCAGATCGCAAAGATGTTTTGGTCGGTCAGGTTTTATTTTTGGTCGATCAAAATCAATTTAAGGCAGTTTGAATACGATAATTTTTGACCGACCAAAGACAAAAATTGATCAATAAAAAATAGACAATCTGGAAAAAAATAAGATTCGAATGGATGAAACGACAAGAACATGAAGAACAAACGAAGAACGTGGATGAACATGAAGAACAATGGCCAAAAAAACACAAAATCACAAGCAAATCTTATCAAAACAAAATCAAAATGACAAGATGGGATGAAAAAAATAGGTAGAGGAGAGGGATATACCAAGAATCGACAAGGATCGATCGGCAGTGAGAAGGAGGACGGATAGCTGGAGGTGGTTGTCGGTCACCGAAGGATGGATGACCAGCAAAGGGGACAGCAGCGAGGAGAGGTCGTCGAAGAGGAAGTGCGGCCGTAGATGGTCGACCAACATTTGGTTGAAGATGGTGGCAGCGTTTTGGTCAAAGGAGGAGGAGGAGGGGACCACAATTTGGAGTTTGTGGGGACCTTGGGTATTGGTTAATGTTGGTGGGGTTTTGGTTGATGCAAGGGGTTTTGATGTCGTAAAAAAATGTGACAAAAAGTTGTTTTTATAGGGAATGGGTAAAGCAAACGAGGTAGGTAAAAATTAATGACCAAAATCAAAGATTAGCGAGTGATTTGTGATCAAATCAAGTGAGTAGATTCACTAAACAAGAATTTCGGCAAGATGAGATCTGCCCTTATTTGGTCGATCAAAATAGATTTTGGTTGACCAAATTCAATTTTGGTTGATCAGAAAGAAGAGTTCATCGATTAAAATTGAATTTCCAGTAGAGGGAAAATTCTCGCACAAAATCTTATTGATCAGAACAAGATTTGGTCGATCAACAGTTGAAAATTTTGGAGGGAAGTTTCTCACCCAAAATTTCAAAGATAGATCGATCAGAATTAATATTTGATCAATCAAGACAAATGTTTGACCAACCAATACTTGCAAGACAAAACAACAAACATCAATCAAAGTTCAGCAAGTCTTGTTAAGCCTAAATCTCTTCTTATTATAAATCTTACTTTTACTAGAGGTTTTGTGAAGATATAAACTAATTGTTTCTCTGTTTAAATGAATTCTAGGATTATTTCCTTCTTTAAGGAAAGGATGTCTGATATTTATATGTTTTGTTCTAGAATGTTGAATGGGATTTTTGGACAGGTTTATTGCACTAGTATTGTCACAAAGAATTCTAGTGTTTTCAAAATTTAGTCCAAAATCTCTAAGTGTTTGTTCATCCACAAGATCTATGAACATGCTAAGGAGGTAGTAATGTACTCAGCTTCAGTTGTGGACAAAGAAACACTATTTCGTTTCTTGCTAACGCAAGATACTAGTAAATTGCCGAGAAATTGACATGTTCCACTAAAACTCTTGCAATTAGTCAGACTTCCCTCATAATCAGCATCATAGTAGGAGGGTAAGTCAAGTGTGGCTGATTTGGAATAAACAAACCAAGATCTACAGTGTTAAGTAGGTACCTAAGTATTCGTTTTAAGGCATTTAGCTGAGATTCTTTAGGATTTACTTGAAATCTAGCACAAGGACAAGTATTAAAAAGTATGTCAGGTCTACTAGTAGTCAAGTATAACAAAGATCCTATCATACTTTTATATAGCTTTTGATCTACACACTTACCTAACTCATCTTCTTTGAGTTGTGTAGTGGTAGCCATCGATGTGTCTTTTCCTTTCGATTTATTCATTCCGAATTTCTTCAAAATCTCCTTTGTGTATTTGGTTTGTGAAAGGAAGATTTCATCTTCCAATTGATCAATCTGCAACCCAAGAAAGAACTTTAATTCTCCCATCAGGCTCATCTCTAATTGATCCTGCATGACTTTCTCAAACTCTTGGCATAGAAGATCGTCAATAGCACCTATATTATGTCGTCAACATAAATTTGGATTAGAATTCGTTGGTTATCTTTCCTTTTAGTAAATATGGTTGAATCAATTAAACTAATTTTGAGCTCATTTTCTATTAAGTAGTTTCTTAGTCTTTCATACCAAGCTTAAAGAGCTTGCTTAAGTCCATATAAAGCTTTATTTAGTTTGAAAACATGATCAGGATTGTTTGTACTTTTAAAGCCGGGAGGTTGTTTCATATAGACTTCTTATTTTAGAAATCCATTGAGAAATGCGCTTTTGATGTTCATTTGGAATAGTTTAAATCTCATATGAGTAGAAAAAGCTAGTAACATTCTAATGGATTCTAGTCTAGCTACAGGAGCATAGGTTTCATCAAAATCGATTCCTTCTTCCTGATTGTAGCCTTGAGCCACAACTCTAGCTTTGTTTCTTATAACTTTTTCAAATTCATCAAGCTTATTTCTAAAGACCCATTTTGTTCCAACAATAGATTGACATTCTGGCTTAGGAACTAATTTCCAAACATCATTCCTTTCAAATTGGTTCAATTCTTCTTGCATGGCTACAATCCAACAATCATCAGTGAATGCTTCTTTCACAGATTTAGGTTTTAGTTGGGATACAAAAACACTAAGTGCAAGGTTATTAAAAGACAATCTAGTTTGAATTCCTTTTGAAACTTCACCAATCACCAATTCTTTAGGATGATCTTTGGTGTAGGTTAAATCCTTTGGAAGTTCACTAGAGATCGTGTCTTCAAGAAAATTTGAAGGATCATCTAGAGGTTGATCATCATCTTTGGTTGATGCTTTATCTAATTGATCTGATTCATCAAAAGATACATGCAGAGTCTCTTCAACCACCAAATTTTTCTTATTAAAGACTCTATAGGATTTACTTCTAGAGGAGTATCCTAGAAAGATTCCTTCCTCATTTTTTGCATCAAACTTATCCAAGTTTTCCTTTGTATTTAGTATGAAACACTTGCAACGAAATACTTTAAAGTAACAAATCTTAAGAGTCCTATTAAGGTAAAGTTCAAAAGGTGTTTTCTCAAGGATAGGTCCAATAAAGACCCTATTTTGGATATAACAAACAATGTTTACAGGCTTAGCCCAAAAATACCGAGGTAGCTTTGACTCGCACAGCATGGTGCGGGCACACTCTTATAGGGTTTTATTCTTTCTTTCTACAACACTATTTTAAGGAGTTGTTCTAGGAAAAGTAAATTCTTATTTTATTCCATAAGTAGAGCAAAAATCTTAGAATTTTTTATTTTTAAACTCTCCTCCATGATCACTCCTAATCCCAGTGATGGATAGGCCAGATTCGTTTTGTCACGACCCGGTCCCAAATCCCTACAGGATCTGATACTGGCTCGCTTCACTTTATCCCAAGATCTAGTCGTCCAACAAGAAATAACCAAGTAACAAACCACAATCACACAAGTACAGTAACTAAGCAAAAAGAAAGTTTCAACAGGTGAAAAAAAAATAGTTATATTATAGCCATCACATCAAAGAGTACATGTAACAGAATACAAACTATAAAACTCACTATCAGGCAGTAGAACTAAAGCTAGGCTCGACTAGGCCTCGTGTCCTCAGCAGCCGGTGGCTCGGGCTACTCAAATCCCTGACCTGTACAGAATATATTTGACTCGAGTCAGCTAAAGCTGAGTAGAGTGGTGGCTGAGAAGTAACATGCATTAACATAAAGTTTTCCATTTTTTAATTATATTATACATGTGGGTGCGTAGAGATCTCTAATTAGGATTTGTTAATTAATCTTCTGGTTCTCTATAGGAACGATTTTGCTTGCAGCTTCCCGTGATATAGGATGGCCACGTGGCACTCTCTTGGCTGAGGGAGTCCCACCATGGTAGTCCTATACTCGGTCTACTACCCCGAGGTCACGGTTGTGACGTAGCAGTGACTACGGCACACGTGATAAGCGCGCGTGTAGCTACCCCGCATTTGCATGCGGTCAGTCGTTTCCGTTAGCGGGTACGCCTCAACGTACAGTGAGGAACAGTGTAGGGCCTTGCCCTCTCAGAACAGAACAGGGGTCTTGCCCCTCCTCAGTCCTCATACCCTCGTCCGACTACCCCAGTTTGCCCAAAGGGCTGACGAGAGTCGATGTAGGGTGGCCATACCTAGTCCCGAGCCCCCTAGGGTGGATAGCACCCCCCTACACTAAGTAGCTCACCTCGGTACCACGTACACGAGGGCCAGTAAGAGTCGTCGTAGAGTGGCCAAACCCACCCCGGGTCCCAACCCATGGGCGGCAAGCTCCCCTCTACACTACAAGGGATAGTTGCTCTCTTCGGTACCACGTACACGAAGGTCAGCTTACCTCCCTTAACAGCAGTCCATAGGCAACAAATTCCCAGAACCATATGGTTCTTCGAGGTACGGTGTTCATGTTTACATTCCCCGTGGGGTTCGTACAGGAATTTCTTTATCACATCCGGGTTGGAATGTTCGAGACAACAGCTCAATTTTATTACAGTAGGGGTCCATTTTAGCTAAAAACAGGCAATTTTCTATTACTCAATTATTCACATGCAGTAGGGGTTCATTTTAGCTAAAAACAGGCAGCTCTTGATTACTCAATCATTCACATGCAGTTTCTTCTAACCCTAGTGTTCATGCCAAGACCTAGGGTTCAAGAATTTATTCTCGAGTATACGTTTATTCTTTCCTAGGGTTCATCTCAGGTGCTAGGATTACTTACTCGCATGTATTAAGTTAGAGATTAAGGTTGTAACCACTCTACCTGGGTAACCGAGTGGAATGGGGGCTCATACAGTGGCTCCCGACGTCTCCACAGGTCCCGTACACCCAACGGACTGATAACCTAAACCATGGATTGATGGGCCAAAAGATTCAGAAAGATATAAATGAGGTATCATTATACAGAGAAACTCGTATGGAAAATAGAGATGGTTCCTTTGTGGAAAAGCGATAGTAATAGAGCCTTACACGGCCCAAAACATGCTATCAAACGGAAATCAGACGTCTAGGAAAGGTCCCAGACGTCTTAAAATAGTTCTTAGGGATACCTCTCTTGGTTTTCCGATATCAGACGTCTGGAACTCAAAACCGATGTCCAAGGACTTCGTCAGACGTCTGGGGGTGCTCCCGGACGTCTGAAATTGCCTCGGCTACGCTCCCACCCTCTGACACATACACGTACGCTGTCAGGACTTGTCAGAGAGGAAAGTACAGAAAGTAGATCTCTACAAGACATCTTGCCCTACCTTCGGATGCCCGGTGAGACGTCTGGGTGTCTCTCCGGCCATCTGATTCTGCGGAAAAATGACTTCCGCAGAATCGCTCTGGCTCCCCTTGCCTGCAGGTGCTGCAGTAGAACGGCGCTGCGCCCTCCCCTCTCGCGCTTCCTCTCGCTCAGGTGCTCCGCTCTCACTCGATCTCGGCAATGGGGTGGCAACGAAGAGGAGGGGGGAGAGGTATATAACGGGAGAAGAGGTGAGGGGGACGGAGAGGCGAGCATGGCGTGGAGTGGAGTCACAGGAGAAGGCGCGATGAGGAGCGGTGAGGAAGTATGGCGCTCGTACGCTGCACGCTAAAAGCATTTCCAGACGTCTGGTGAACATCCCAGACGTCTGGACAGACGTCTGGTGAATATCCCAGACGTCTTAAATGGCCAAAGGGGTGGTGGGTCGTTTCATGTTTGAATTCTCTTGGCTAATTTTTAAATTCCTCGGAAGTAGAATCTTTAGCAAGAATAATACACAAGTGAATCAAGAGAAGTCATCAATAATGACAAGACAGTATATGCACTCATTTAAACTTTCAAACTTGGTTGGTCCGTAGAGATCTAAGTGAATCAACTCAAGTGGCTTGCAAGTACTGATCACGTTTTCCTGTTTGAAAGAAGCTTTATGAAGTTTTCCAATTAAGTTCACAAGATGAACAGAGATTTTGCTTTCTAAAGGAAATCTTAGGCAAGCCTCGTACTAAGTCGTGTTTCACAAGCTTATTTATATTTCTCATGTGAACATGACTGAGTTGACGATACCACAGTATTGACTCATCATTTGATGCAACTAAGCAACTAAGATCGTTGCATTTATCAAAGTCAATAATGTAGATATCTTTTGATCTATCTTCGATAAAAAGGATTTTCTTTGAATTCTTATCCCTAATTTTGAAACATTTTGATGTAAAAGTGACTTTATAGCCTTTATCACATATCTAACTTACACTAAGCAAGTTATGTTTTAAGCCATTAACAAGATGAACATTATCAAAAGAGGTTTTGGAGTTACCAATTTGGCCAATACCAATAATATAGCCCTTGTGATTGTTGCCAAAGGTGACTGAACCACCTTCCTTGAGGTTGAGGTTGAGGTTGAGGAATAGGTCTTCTCCTGTCATGCGCTTCGAACAACCGCTGTCTATAACCCATCTTCCTTTTCCTTGGACCTATCATTGGTTTACGTTTGCAAGGTCCTGTATGTTTTCTTACGGCTACAAGATGTCATTTTTTTGTTGCGGGAAGGTCCATTAAGAAAACTTTATTTTTCCTTCCTTAGAGTGTCCTACAAAACCAGATTCCAAAAGCCTTTTTAGTACCCATTTTCTTTTGGGTCCAGATTTGTTAGCAGGTGCCTATTTAGGCGTGGACTTATTCTTGACTTTAAGACTAGAGAAAATTTGTGTGCTAGTTTGTGAAGTGGATGCTTCATAAACATTATTAGGAATGTATCCTAACCCAAATTTGGTAGTGGTTTGGGTTGGTATGCCTAATAGTTTTTCTAGGTTGGCTCTTCCTTTAGTAAACTCTACTAGATCATTTACAAGAGTAACAGACTTTTGTTTTAGCTTTCCTAATTCTATTTAAAGTGAGTCAACATGAGCTTTAAGAGTAGTGATCTTTTGAGATAGTTATTGATTTAGAGATTTAGCACTATTTCTTAAATCAGTTTCTTCATCTAAATCTTTTGCTAATTTCTTATTGGATACTTTAAGTGATTTAGATAAATCATGCAACTCATAAAATACTTCTAATAATTCATCAAAAGTAAAAAAAGATACTTCGTCTTTGATCGCCATAAGACTGCAGAGTGCTTCTTCACTTGATGTGTCTTCTCTCTCTTCTTCTGATCGTGTATCGCTATCATCACATGTTACTTGCAGAGCCTTCTTCTTTGCTTCATGTTGAGGAAATTTTTGAACCTTCTTTCTCTCATTCTCTTTCTTGAATTGAGGGCATTCCTTTCTCATGTTCCCTTTCTTCTTACAAATAACTTGATTTTCTTAAGGTTCTTACTTCTTCTTTTTCCAACTCTGTTTGTTCTTCAAGAATCTTTTGAATTTTCTAGAGAGAAGAACTATATCCTCTTCATCCCCAATTTTTGATTTCCTAGATTCGATGTCTTCTTTAAGAGCAAGATCCTTCTTTTTCTTGCCTTCTCCTTTGTGTTCCTTCATGTGTTCGAGTTGAACTTCACAAGCGATTAGGCTACCTATGAGACCATCCAACTGAAGAACTAAGAGATTCTGTGATTCCTGAATCGCGGTAGTTTCGTTTCCCAATCACTCATGAGAGATTTAAGTAGCTTGCGATCTAGAGCCTCATTCATGATTGTTTGATCTAGGTTTCTCAAGGAGTTGATGATATCAGTGAATCTCGTAGACATCTCCTTGATGGTCTCTCTCTTTTTCATGCAAAAATGCTTGTATTTCTAAGTGAGGAGATTGACTTGAGCCTCCTGTAGTGAGAGGTCTCGAGGAGATCAAAAAGATCCTTCAAATGACAATCCAACCTGATAGGAAGGATTGGTCTTCCCATTTAGACAAGGCTTTGTGGGCTTATAGGACCTCCCACAAAACACCAATAGGGATGTCACCATACAGACTTGTTTATGGGAAACCCTGTCATCTTCCCATAGAAATTGAACACAAGGCCTATTGAGCAATTAAAGCCTGTAATTTGGACCTCGCAAAGGCTGGTGATCACCGTAGGTTACACCTTAGTGAACTTGAGTAATTACGTCATGATTCCTATAAGAGTTCAAAGCTGTATAAGAAAAAACTTAAAGCCTTCTATGATAAACACATTTCCCTCAAATCTTTCACACCTGGTCAAAAGGTGTTGCTCTTTGATGCCCGTCTAAAGCTTTCTCCTAGGAAACTTAGGTCTAAATGGCAAGGTCCATTTGTTATAGTTAGAGTCTTCGACAATGGAGCTGTTGAAATCACCAAACCTAACAAGGATCAACCCTTCAAAGTTAATGGTCAACGTTTAAAACCTTTCTTGGAACCATATGTTTTGGATTTATTTGGAGACTGTTACATGCTCCACTAGGGTTTTCATCTATCTTTCCACTCATCTTGTATATAGTTGTTTCCTATTTTCTACACTTTTCTCTACACATGCACTAGAATCTATATCTGAATTGTCACTTATTTTACACTGATTACCTTCACTTAATTCGACTGACCACTCTAACCTTTGGTCGGAATAGAATCATCCGCACAGAGATCTTTGATCTCCTCTATCCGACTCCTTACGTCACCATATACTAAGTGAAGTGTAATATCTTTTCCACCCTTCTTACAATAAGGACATTGTAATAATTTGGCTTGGGAGGGTGTGAAGTGACAATTTTCACTTCAAGTGTATTTGTAGATAAAAGTAAAAATATTTAAACACAAAAAAATGAAAAACTCACAAAATTAAAAAAAAAACCAGAAATTAAAAAAATTAGAAAAGTCAAAAAAACCCTAAAATTCTGAAAAATTTTTGAAAAAATCATAAAAATTTAAAAATTTTATAAAATGTAAATATATATATATTAAAAATTACAAAATCATAAAAATAATAAAGGGGTTTTACATTCATAATAAGAAGAAAAAGAAGATACCAAAAATATATTTAAACTTAGTTATATTAGTAATTAAGAGCTTAATTTTGCTTTTAGGTCAGAAACCAAAAATATATAAATATTTTGTAAATAGTATTTTTCACGACTCGGTCCCAAATCCCTACAGGATCTGAGACCGGCTCGCTTCGGTTTATCCCAAGACCTAGTCATTCAACAAGAAATAACCAAGTAACATTCAACAAACCACAATCACACAAGTACAGTAACTAAGCAGAAAGAAATTTACAATAGGGAGAAAAGGAACAGTAATATTATGTTATAATACAACCATCATAACAAAACGAGTACATGTAATAGAAGACAAAGCTATAGAAACTCACTATCAACCAGTAGAAATAAAGCTAGGCTCTACTAGGCCCAATGTCCTCAGCAGCCGGTGGCTCGGGCTGCTCAAATCCCTGACCTATACAGAATTTTTTTAACTGAAGTCAGCTAACGCTGAGTAGAGTGGTGGCTAAGAAGTAACATGCATTTAACAAGTAGTTAACATAAAATTTTCCACTTTCCAATTATATTATACAAGTGGGTACGTAGAGATCTCTAATTAGGGTTTGTTAATTAATCTTATTATTCCCTATAGGAGCAATTTTGCTTGCAGCTTCCCATGATATAGGATGCCCACGTGGTGCTCTCCTAGCTGGGGGAGTCCCACCGTGGTAGTCCTATACTCAGTCTACCACCCCGAGGTTATGGTCATGACGTAGCAGTGACTACAGCACACGTGATAAGCGCGCAGGTAGCTACCCTGCACTGACACGTGGTCAGTCGTTTCTACTAGCGAGTACGCCTCAACGTACAGTGCGGAACAGTATAGGGCCTTGCCTTCTCAGAACAGAACAAAGGTCTTGCCCCTCAGGGGTCTCACCCCTCCTCAGTCCGCGTACCCTCGTCCGACTACCCTGGTTTGCCCAATGGGCTAACGAGAATCGGTGTAGGGTGGCCATACCTAGCCTCGAGCCTCCTGGTGCGGATAGCTCCCCCCTACACTAAGTAGCTCACCTCGGTACTACGTACATGAGGGCCAGTAAGAGTCATCGTAGAGTGGCCAAACCCACCCCAGGTCCCAACCCAAGGGCGGCAAGCTCCCCTCGGATAGTTGCTCTCTTTGGTATCATGTACACGAAGGTCAGCTTACTTCCCTTAACAGTTGCCCATGGGCAGCAATTTTTCCGAACCATCCGGTTCTCCATATTACGGTGTTTTTGTTTACATTCCCTGTGGGGTTCGTACAGGAGTTTCTTTTTCTCATCCGGGTTGGAATGTACGTAACAAACAGTTCAATTTCCATTTTATCACAGTAGGGATCCATTTTAGATAAAAACAGGCAACTTTGATTACTCAATCATTCACATGCAGTTTCCTCTTACCCTAGTGTTCATGCCAAGACCTAGGGTTCAAGAATTTATTCTCGAGTATACGTTTATTCCTTCCTAGGGTTCATCTCAAGTCCTAGGGTTACTTACTTACATGTATTACATTAGAGATTTAAGGTTGTAACCACTCTACCTGGGTAACCGGGTGGAATGGGGGCTCGCACAATGGCTCCCGACGTCTTCGCAGGTCCTGTACATCCGACGGATTGAAGACCTAATACATGGATTAATGGGCCAAGAGGTTCAGAAAGATATAAACAAGGTATCATTACACAGAGAAACTCATACGGGAACAGAGATGGTTTGTTTGCAAAAAAGCAATAATAATAGGGCCTTGCACGGCCCAAAAACATGCTGTTAGACGAAAATCAGACGTCTGGGAAAGGTCCCAGACGTCTTAAAACAGTTCTCAGGGATACCTCTCTCGGTGTTCCGCTATCAGACGTCTGGAACTCAAGGCTGACGTCCGAGGACTCCGTCAGACATCTGGAGGTGCTCTCGGACGTCTGAAACTGCCTCGACTACGCTCTCACCTTCTGACACATACACATATGCTGTGAGGACTCGTCAGAGAGAAAAGTACGGAAAGTAGATATCTACCAGACGTCTTGCTCTACCTTCGGACGTCCGGTAAGACGTTTGGGTGTCCCTCCAGTCATCTGATTCCGCGGAAAAATGACTTCCGCGGAACCAGTCTGGCTCCCCTCGCCTGCAGGCGTTGCAACAGAATGGCGCTGCACCCTCCACTCTCATGCTTCCTCTCTGTAACGAACGCGTGCCCCAGACGCCTTTTAAGACGTCTGGGAGGTGGCCCAGACGTCGGACCAGACGTCTGGGATCACATCCAGACGTCTGACCAGACGTCCGGGATCGTTTACAGACGTCTGGAGAACAGTTATGTTCGCACGGGAGATTTGTCTGCGCGCCTGTGCGCGCAGACCTGCGATTCCTCTCTCTCTCTGCGGCTGCAGGCGCGCTGCGACCACCTTCTCTCTCCTCCTCGCGCGGCCTTAAAAGGGCGCGCCTCCCCTCCCGTCTCCACCGTCTCCCCATTCTTCTCCTTCCTGTGCGCGAGAGCGAGCGGACGCGAGGGCGGCAGCGGCAGCCGCAGTGAGCGCGGAGGAGGTGCGGCGTGCGAGGGCGGGGCTCTGCCATGAGGGCGAGCTCGCCGGAGCGGCTTGGTCGGCCGGCGGAGGGCGCAGGGGGCGCGGAGCGACGCGGAGAGGGACCTGCTGCGGTCGGAGCAGCGGACGCGCGAGGTGCGACGCGGGCGGCGTCGCGAGCGGAGGCCGAGCAGGGTTCTGATTCTGGAAAAATTTCCAGAATCAGACGTCTGGATTGATAGCCAGACGGCAAGGTCGACGTCTGTAAGATCATACAGACGTCTGAAAGGTGAGTTTCCGCTTTCTTCTTCCTTCTTGTCGACTGTCCGTACTGAGGGAGGGGGGTTGGCTGTGCGCAGGTTCGATGATTCGCCATCCTTTGCGAATCAGACGTCTGTAAGTTGTACCAGACGGCAGGAGTGACCTACAGACGTCCGTGTGGACCATCGGACGTCTGGGGTATAGGACAGACGTCCCCGCAGACTTCTGGACGTTCGGGGAACCAAGCTGAACAGGTAATTCTCTGATCCACCGTTTAAGACGTCTGGAAGGAGTTCCAGACGTCTGATTTTGCACAGTATCGTCTTTCTCGACCCGTTTAGGGCCCGTTTGGGCTCCGTTTTCCGCGATTCGAGTTGCGTTCGTTTCAGAATTAATTCCTCTACCCATCTACAGTAGATATACACTGTTTTGAGACACTCCTTGTGTTTGATCCTTGTGATAGGACCTCGTTCAGTTGCAGTCTTGAGAGTCGCGGAGGCACGCAGGATTCCTGATCACGCCCCCATTACTCCCGTTGTACCTGGTAGAGTGGCTTAAGTTATTTTTAAAATCTGTTAAAGTATGGAACCATAACTAGAATCTAGGACATTGCATGAATCCTAGGAATGAGAAATGTATGGAATGATAGCTCCTAGGTGATGCATGAATCCTAGGGCTGGAAAACTAGTTGTATGCTAGATCCTAGGATGTGGCATGAATCTTAGGATGGAAAAACTAGTGGAATGTATAATACTGCAGTCTTGGAAAAATGGAAAGGAATATAAAGCTGCCTGTAATTTGAATTAACAGCTGCCTGTTATGAATAAAGAAACATGTTTGAGATCATGGATTTTGAGAATGTGAATCTGGAAAGTGAAACATATGATGTTCTGAGATAAAGAGCTGGAACCCTACGGGGAATTAGGAGTGGAACTCCTGGAAAGAAAAAGGAATGGAACTGAGATGTAGTTTGTACTGTCTCTTGGGTACGCAGTACCAAGGGAAGTACCTGTACTTGTTTAGTGCAGAGTGGGGCCAGCCGCCTCAGGGACCCGGGGTTAGGATTGGCCGCTCTGTACCAACTTGTTGGCCCTCGTGTACGTAGTACCGAGGAGAGCTAGTAGTGTTAGGAGAGTACTAGCTACCCCACGGGCCTCGGGGTTCTGCTAGCCTCCTTCACCGACTTGTTAGGCCCACTAGGGCAAACCAGGGTAGTCAGGCGAGGGTGCGCGGACTGTGGAGGGGCAAGGCCCCGATTTGGTTACTGTGGAGGGGTTGGACCCCTGTTACTGAGAGGGCTCTGCCCTGGTTCCGTGCTGTGCTTTGGGCGCACCCGTTAA
The DNA here is from genome assembly GCA_037157565.1 of Thalassia testudinum. Taxonomy (NCBI): domain Eukaryota; kingdom Viridiplantae; phylum Streptophyta; class Magnoliopsida; order Alismatales; family Hydrocharitaceae; genus Thalassia; species Thalassia testudinum. Next base: position 12,803,772 of record JAZHRO010000067.1, on the reverse strand, counting down.
CGGAAACGACTGACCGCGTGCCAGTGCGGGCTAGCTACCTGTGCGTTTATCGCGCGTGCCGTAGTCACCGTTACGTCTGTCAGTGACCTTGGGGTGGTTGACTGAGGGTAGGATCACCACGGGGGACTCTCCCGGCCAGGAGAGCACCACGTGCTACTTCTACTTTTGGAAAAGACTGCAATCAAGATCGTTCCCACGAGGACATTCGAGATCAAGTAAAGGATCTGAGAAATAAATGAAATAGTGAGAAAAATTGAAAGATGTGAATAAAGGAAGTAATAGAACATAACAGCTACTGTACACTCTACTGTTGCCTTTAGTTAGTTTGCCACTCTACTCAGCGTTTTGCTGACGTGTTACACTCGTTACCTTTTTCAGGACCAGGTGTTGAGCAGCCAGGGTCGGCGGCTGCAGAGGACGCTGGGCCGAGTAGGGTCCAGTAGAGTTACCACAGCCTTTTGTACCTCTTTTGTTTCTGTTCTAGTGAGTAGTTTTGTTTCCGCTGTACCTTCTTTACCTGCAGTTTCTGTTATATGATAAATGCTGTTTTACTGTTGTGGTGGTACCTACTGTAGTAGTTTCTTTCCTTACTGCTGTACTTTCTTACTGTTAGTTATATTCATGCTGAATGTGGTTTATTTTACTGTCTTTTGGTTACTTCCTCGTTGGACGACTAGGTCTTGGGATTAGTCGAGTCGGTCCGGTTCTTGTGTCTCGTAGGGACTCGGGAACCGGGTCGTTACAAGATGGTATCAGAGCAAGGTCGTCCCGAGAAGTGAATCAACTGACTGGAAAATAACCAATTCACATGTTTATAGCTAGAGTAGCCACCACAACATATCTCTTGACATGAGCTCTTAGAAGTTTTGTTAGGTACCGTCTATTTTGACGTTTCCGTTTTGTTTCGCGTCTCCTTGCAGGAGATGCCTCGTCACGGGACTGGCGAGACTGGCCGCGGGCGCGGCCGAGGGCGAGGTCGGCGAGGTGGACGTGCTGTCGTTGACGTCTCGGTGGACCAGCCACCACTCCCTGACATCCAGGCCCAGGACCTCGCCAGACTGATACGGGATATTGTACGAGAGGAGCTCCACCCACCGCCCTGAGCACCTCCTCCTGGGGTTGCAGAGGGGGAGTCCTCTGTGGGACCACGCGACGGACGCGGCGCTGGACACGAGGGAGGGGATGGGTCCCTGCCGCCCCCACCTTCCTCCGACACTTCTGTACACGAGGCACCTTCGCCTGGAGGTGCACCAGCACCTCCCCTACAGCGCCACTTCGAGCTTTTCGGACAGTTCCGGAAGCTGAAGCCCCCCTCCTTCAAGGGGGATGAGGACCCGACCGAGGCAGAGGACTGGCTTGAGCAGCTGGAGAAGATCTTCGACACCCTTCGCCCCCCGGTGGAGTGCCGCGTGGCCTTTGCTACGTACCAGCTGGAGAGTGCGGCACACCGGTGGTGGAGGGCGGTCCGGGGACAGGAGAGGGACGAGCCGACGTGGGACCAGTTCGTCACCCTCTTCTGCGAGCAGTACTTTCCCCAGACATGGCAGGACCAGAGGAGGCGGGAGTTCCACACTCTCCGCCAAGGGACGATGACCGTGAGCGCGTACCGCACGCGTTTCTTGGAGCTGTCCCGCTTTGCAGCGACAGCGGTAGCCACTGAGGAGGAGCGCCTTTGGAGGTTCACCGAGGGGCTCCGGCCTGCGATCCGGGAGTATGTCAAACCCCTGAAGCTGCCGACGTTTTCGAGGGTGGTAGAGGCAGCTATGACTTACGAGGAGACCAACCCGTCCGCGCGAGAGACCGACGGCGGGCGGAAGAGGCCCTTTCAGCCAGACTTCTCACAGGGCCGGCGAGAACGGAGACACGTGGCGACCGCAGGAGAGCCGTCACGTTGTGCAAAGCCATCAGTGGCCTTTGGGGGCCCTCGACAGGGGCCAGTCGCCAGCACCGGACCCCCGCCTAGCCGACAGCAGGGACTCACTGAGGGCGGGAGTCGGGTTCCCCTCTGCTACCAGTGTGGCCAGCCGGGCCACGTCAGGAGGGACTGCCCATCTAAGGCAGGAGGTCAGCAGATACTTCCCGCGCAGAGCACTGGAGGGCGCGCAGGAGGCCGCGGTTCCCAGGCGCGAGGAGGAGGACCGCAGTCGCGAGGAGGGTACCGGCCAGCACCTACCCGTCCGACACAGAGTGTGGCTGCTTCGTCCGCACCTAGAGCTGAGGGGCGTATCAACGCCCTAACACACAGGGACGCCAGAGCTTCGGGATCCGTGGTAGCAGGTATGGTTTCAGTTTCTGGCAGACTCGTTTACATGCTTTTCGATTCCGGCGCTACGCACTCGTTTGTCGCAGCCAGTTTCGCAGTTAGTTTGGACCAGGATTATACACTGTTAGAGAATCCGTTCGTAATCAGAGGTCCGAGTGGTCAGCTGTTTGTAGCTGAGGAGGTGTACACGGGTTGTGGGGTCAGCATCGGGGGACATAGCCTGCCAGCTGACCTGATTATGATACAGATGGAGGACTTTGGAGTGATTCTGGGGATGGATTGGCTGTCCGCTTACCACGCCTTGGTAGACTGTTTTGAGAGGAAGATTGTCTTCTCCATTCCGGAGTTGCCTTCTTTCGAGTTTCACGGGCAGCAGTGGACGGAGGATTCAGGTGCGTTTCGGCACTTCGGGCGGCGAGACTTTTGAGCCAGGGGTGTGAGGGCTTCCTAGCTTGTGTGGTGGCAGAGCACAGCCCCGTGGCAGACTTCCAGAGCATCCCGGTGGTCAGAGAGTTCTCCGACGTGTTCCCAGACGAGTTACCAGGACTACCGCCCGAGCGTGAGATCGAGTTTGAGATCTCACTAGTACCAAGGACCAGCCCCATCTCCACCGTGCCATACAGAATGGCACCGCTTGAGCTGCGAGAGCTCAAGTCGCAGTTGCAGGACCTTTTGGAGAAGGGTTTCGTGAGGCCCAGTGCGTCTCCCTGGGGAGCCCCGGTACTATTTGTGAAGAAGAAGGATGGGACCCTACGCCTTTGTGTGGACTATCGACAGCTGAATAGGGTCACCATCAAGAACAGATATCCGCTGCCGAGGATTGACGATTTGTTTGACCAGTTGCGGGGTGCCACGGTGTTTTCCAAGATCGATTTGAGGTCTGGATACCACCAGTTGAGGATCAGGGAGACCGACGTCTCCAAGACAGCTTTCCGCACCCGCTACGGACACTACGAGTTTTTGGTCATGCCGTTTGTGCTGACCAATGCCCCCGCTGCTTTCATGGACCTGATGAACCGGGTGTTTAGACCGTACTTGGACCAGTTTGTGGTGGTTTTCATAGATGATGTACTCATCTATTCTAGAAATCGGACGCAGCACGGATAGCACTTGCGGATGGTTCTGGACACTTTGAGACGACGCAGGCTGTACGCCAAATACAGCAAGTGCGAGTTCTGGTTGAGGGAGGTGACCTTTTTGGGTCATGTGATCTCTGGAGACGGCCTGGTGGTGGACCCCGCCAAGGTCGAGGCAGTGCTCAGGTGGGAGAGACCGCGTTCAGTCACTGAGATTCGCAGTTTCCTGGGACTGGCAGGTTACTACAGACGGTTCATCAGAGGATTTTCACAGATTGCGCGTCCTATGACACAGTTGACCCGGAAGGACGTGCCTTTCGCTTGGACAGACGCATGTGAGGTGTGTTTTCTGGAGCTGAAGGAGAGGTTGACCTCGGCTCCCGTGCTCACCATCCCTGACAGTAGTGGCCGGTTTGTTGTGTACACGGACGCTTCCTTGCAGGGGTTAGGAGGTGTGCTCATGCAGAGGGGTCACGTGGTCGCTTACGCTTCGCGGCAACTGAAGCCCCATGAGCATACCTACCCTACCCACGATCTAGAGTTGGCAGCTATTGTCTTCGCGCTGAAGACATGGAGGCACTACTTGTACGGTGAGACCTTCGAGATTTTTATAGATCACAAGAGCCTCAGATATCTTTTTGACCAGAAGGAGCTCAACGTGAGACAGAGACGTTGGTTGGAGCTCCTGAAGGACTACGACTGCAGCATCTCCTACCACCCGGGAAAGGCCAACGTGGTGGCTGACGCCTTGAGCCGTAAGGTGCCTGCACGCTTGGCCAGTCTACAGTTACAGAGTTGGAGCCTTTTGGAGGAGGTGGCAGTTGGCGACCTCTAGAGTTACGAGGGTACTGTAGGGCAGTGACGGTGACACGGCAGACCAGGCCAGAGTTGATAGACCGCATCATCACAGGACAGATGGTCGATCCGTACTTGCAGTCTTTGCGCGATAGAGTACTATCAGGGGACCCAGGAGACTTCTCTTTCATAGACCAGGTGCTACGCTTGAGGGGACGGTTGTGCGTTCCCAGAGACGAGGAGCTGTTGAGAGAGCTCCTGACTGAGGCACACGGTTCCAGATTCACCATACATCCCGGAAACACGAAAATGTACCATGACTTGAGACGCGAGTTTTGGTGGAGAGGGATGAAGCGGGATGTGGGTGAGTTCGTGCAGCAGTGCTTAGTGTGCCAGCAGGTCAAAGCCGAGCATCAGAGGCCTGCAGGGCCGCTTCAGCCGCTTCCAGTACCAGAATGGAAGTGGGAGAGCATCACCATGGACTTGGTGGTGGGCTTACCTGTTACCCAGCGAGGACACGATGCAGTCTGGGTAATAGTGGATAGATTGACGAAGACGGCACGATTCTTGCCGATCCGAGTCACTTTGGGACCAGCACAGTTGGCAGAGAGGTATATCCGTGATGTGGTGCGACTACACGGAGTTCCGCGGGAGATCGTATCCGACCGGGATACCCGCTTTACGTCCCAGTTTTGAGCTGAGTTTCAGCAGGCTTTGGGGACGAGGTTGAGGTTTAGCACGGCTTACCACCCCTAGACGGACGGACAGTCGGAACGCACGATACAGACACTTGAGGACCTTTTGCGTGCCTGTGTACTAGACTGGAGGGGCTCTTGGGAGGAGCACCTGCCCCTGGCGGAGTTTGCATACAACAACAGTTATCACTCGAGCATCGGCATGGCCCCCTACGAGGCTCTGTACGGACGGAAATGCACGGCACCCTTGAGTTGGGTTGAGGTGGGGACCAAGTGGGAGGTTGGCCCCAGGTTGATCCGGCAGAGTCAGGAGGTAGTTGAGCAGATCCACAGACGACTCCGCACTGTCAGGAGCAGACAGAAGAGCTACGCAGATCGCAGACGCAGAGAGGTGCAGTTCGAGGTTGGGGACCACGTCTTCCTTCGTGTTTCCCCCATGAAGGGCTTACAGCGGTTTGGGGTGAGAGGGAAGCTCGCGCCGAGGTTCGTGGGGCCCTTTGAGGTCCTGGAGCGAGTTGGACCCGTTGCTTACAGACTTGCCCTTCCCCCGCAGCTTTCTGGTGTGCACGACGTGTTCCACGTGTCCAACCTCAGGAAGTACGTAGCCGATCCCAGCCACGTACTGAGTCACGAGAGCGTCGAGGTGAGCGACGACCTGACCTACCCCAAGCGGCCAGTGCAGATCCTAGACCGATCCGTTCGCCGTTTGAGACGAAAGCAAGTACCCCTGGTAAAGGTTTTGTGGAGGAGCCAGCGGTACGAGGAGGCTACCTGGGAGCCTGAGGCGGCAATGCGGGAGCGGTACCCGGAGCTTTTCGCGGGTACGTCTTTTCGGACCGGCTTCGGTCCTCTTTGAGTTTGTTATGGTTATTTGGACATCTTTTTCCCGCACCCTAGTTGGCGCAAGTTTCGGGGACGAAACTTCCTTTGAGTTTGTTATATTGTAACGAACGCGTGCCCCAGACGCCTTTTAAGACGTCTGGGAGGTGGCCCAGACGTCGGACCAGACGTCTGGGATCACATCCAGACGTCTGACCAGACGTCCGGGATCGTTTACAGACGTCTGGAGAATAGTTATGTTCGCACGGGAGATTCGTCTGCGCGCCTGTGCGCGCAGACCTGCGATTCCTCTCTCTCTCTCTGCGGCTGCAGGCGCGCTGCGACCACCTTCTCTCTCCTCCTCGCGCGGCCTTAAAAGGGCGCGCCTCCCCTCCCGTCTCCACCGTCTCCCCATTCTTCTCCTTCCTGTGCGCGAGAGCGAGCGGACGCGAGGGCGGCAGCGGCAGCCGCAGTGAGCGCGGAGGAGGTGCGGCATGCGAGGGCGGGGCTCTGCCGTGAGGGCGAGCTCGCCGGAGCGGCTTGGCCGGCCGACGGAGGGCGCAGGGGGCGCGGAGCGACGCGGAGAGGGACCTGCTGCGGTCGGGGCAGCGGACGCGCGAGGTGCGACGCGGGCGGCGTCGCGAGCGGAGGCCGAGCAGGGTTCTGATTCTGGAAAAATTTCCAGAATCAGACGTCTGGGTTGATAGCTAGACGGCAAGGTCGACGTTTGTAAGATCATACAGACGTCTGAAAGGTGAGTTTCCGCTTTCTTCTTCCTTCTTGTCGACTGTCCGTACTGAGGGAGGGGGGGTTGGCTGTGCGCAGGTTCGATGATTCGCCATCCTTTGCGAATCAGACGTCTGTAAGTTGTACCAGACGGCGGGAGTGACCTACAGACGTCCGTGTGGACCATCGGACGTCTGGGGTATAGGACAGACGTCCCCGCAGACTTCTGGACGTCCGGGGAACCAAGCTGAACAGGTAATTCTCTGATCCACCGTTTAAGACGTCTGGAAGGAGTTCCAGACGTCTGATTTTGCACAGTATCGTCTTTCTCGACCGGTTTAGGGCCCGTTTGGGCTCCGTTTTCCGCGATTCGAGTTGCGTTTGTTTCAGAACTAATTCCTCTACTCGTCTACAGTAGATATACACTGTTTTGAGACACTCCTTGTGTTTGATCCTTGTGATAGGACCTCGTTCAGTTGCAGTCTTGAGAGTCGCGGAGGCACGCGGGATTCCCGATCACGCCCCCATTACTCCCGTTGTACCTGGTAGAGTGGCTTAAGTTATTTTTAAAATCTGTTAAAGTATGGAACCATAACTAGAATCTAGGACATTGCATGAATCCTAGGAATGAGAAATGTATGGAATGATAGCTCCTAGGTGATGCATGAATCCTAGGGCTGGAAAACTAGTTGTATGCTAGATCCTAGGATGTGGCATGAATCTTAGGATGGAAAAACTAGTGGAATGTATAATACTGCAGTCTTGGAAAAATGGAAAGGAATATAAAGCTGCCTGTAATTTGAATTAACAGCTACCTGTTATGAATAAAGAAACATGTTTGAGATCATGGATTTTGAGAACGTGAATCTGGAAAGTGAAACATATGATGTTCTGAGATAAAGAGCTGGAACCCTACGGGGAATTAGGAGTGGAACTCCTGGAAAGAAAAAGGAATGGAACTGAGATGTAGTTTGTACTGTCTCTTGGGTACGCAGTACCAAGGGAAGTACCTGTACCTGTTTAGTGCAGAGTGGGGCCAGCCGCCCCAGGGACCCGGGGTTAGGATTGGCCGCTCTGTACCGACTTGTTGGCCCTCGTGTACGTAGTATCGAGGAGAGCTAGTAGTGTTAGGAGAGTACTAGCTACCCCACGGGCCCTGGGGTTCTGCTAGCCTCCTTCACCGACTTGTTAGGCCCACTAGGGCAAACCAGGGTAGTCAGGCGAGGGTGCGCGGACTGTGGAGGGGCAAGGCCCCGGTTTGGTTACTGTGGAGGGGTTGGACCCCTGTTACTGAGAGGGCTCTGCCCTGGTTCCGTGCTGTGCTTTGGGCGCACCCGTTAACGGAAACGACTGACCGCGTGCCAGTGCGGGCTAGCTACCTGTGCGTTTATCGCGCGTGCCGTAGTCACCGTTACGTCTGTCAGTGACCTTGGGGTGGTTGACTGAGGGTAGGATCACCACGGGGGACTCTCCCGGCCAGGAGAGCACCACGTGCTACTTCTACTTTTGGAAAAGACTGCAATCAAGATCGTTCCCACGAGAACATTCGAGATCAAGTAAAGGATCTGAGAAATAAATGAAATAGTGAGAAAAATTGAAAGATGTGAATAAAGGAAGTAATAGAACATAACAGCTACTGTACACTCTACTGTTGCCTTTAGTTAGTTTGTCACTCTACTCAGCGTTTTGCTGACGTGTTACACTCGTTACCTTTCTCAGGACCTGGTGTTGAGCAGCCAGGGTCGGCGGCTGCAGAGGGCGCTGGGCCGAGTAGGGTCCAGTAGAGTTACCACAGCCTTTTGTACCTCTTTTGTTTCTGTTCTAGTGAGTAGTTTTGTTTCCGCTGTACCTTCTTTACCTGCAGTTTCTGTTATATGATAAATGCTGTTTTACTGTTGTGGTGGTACCTACTGTAGTAGTTTCTTTCCTTACTGCTGTACTTTCTTACTGTTAGTTATATTCATGCTGAATGTGGTTTATTTTACTGTCTTTTGGTTACTTCCTCGTTGGACGACTAGGTCTTGGGATTAGTCGAGTCGGTCCGGTTCTCGTGTCTCGTAGGGACTCGGGAACCGGGTCGTTACACTCTCTCTCGGGCTCTCCGCTCTTCACTCGCTCTCGTCCTCGCTCTATTCTCAGCTAAGGGGAGGGCAACAAAGAGGAGGGGGAGTGGTTTATAAAGGGAGAAGAGGTGAGGGGGCGGGATGGCGAAGCATGGTGCAGAGTGACGTCACAGGAGGAGGTGTGGTGAGGCGCGGCGAGGAAGAAGGTAAGGCGTACGTACGGTCCGCGCTGAAAAGCATTTTCAGACGTCTGGTGGACATCCCAAATGTCCGGACAGACGTCTGGTGAACATCCCAGACATCTTAAATGACCAAAGGGTGGCGGGTCATTTCAGTATTTTATAAGAGCATTGAATTCTTATTTAGATTTTTACTTAAATAATCTTTTTAAAACACGCATCTGTTTGCGAAAGAATTTTGAACGGGATTTTGTTTTAGTTAGAATCTGAACCCTAAGGATATGTTTTTCCGCTTTTTACCCTGAAATAAAGTAACTAAGGTTTATTAAGTTTAAAACTTGAGTTTTGGAATTAAATTGTAACTTTCTTGGTCAAGTAGACTAAGTCTTTTCGCTTTATGAACATCTGTTTTTACCATCAAGTTAAGTAAAAAGGCCAAATATTCAAAGTTTATTAGGTAAAGAGTTGGTAGAATCTTAGTCCTAAGGTCTATCAGGCTATAGTTAGCTTAATCAACTAAGGACATTCATCTAGAGTTGGTGAGTTGTGTCTTGACAAATCCTATGGGAGGAAACTAAGAGTTTAAAGGACTTGAGAGTGAATGGCTTTGCTGTTCAAGCTATGGTTTGAGAGCTAATTAACCTAAGCATCTAGAATTCACACACATAGAGTTGTCTTGTTGGCATTTGAGATCGCGAAAACACAAAGGTTAAGAGATTGATTCTAAATCCTCTTTAGTCCAAGGATTTCCGCGGGGCAGCTCTTAAAAGGGTGAAGGATGTGCCACTCGCCTAGAAAAAGGAATTGGAGTATTATGATAGTAAGAAAAATGAGGAGAAAAGAAAAAAATATATATAAAAAAACAAAACACCCTGCAGTTAAGCACCTCACTATAAATGGGTGCTTATGCAGTTTATCCACTAAATAAAGCATCTCGGTACAAATGAATGCTACCCTTCCTTCCATCAAATAAAAGAGCACCTCGCTACATATGGGTGTTCTATGCTATAGAAAACAGTTAAAAAAATATGGAGATAAAAATTAGGAATAAGAGATCCAGTGGTCCACCGAGGAGATATACACAAAAAGTGTTGACCTCGAGATAGAAAAATGGTGAGGAGAAAGCAACCAAATCTGAGTAAGGCCAAGCCAAAGGCTTGAATTGAAATAACCTGGATTGGAAATTGATGTCTTAAGATCTAGATTTTTGCAACTTTGGATGCCTTTAGGACAATTCTCTTCACAAGCACAAATGCTTTAAAATCATATCTACTGAACCTTTGTATTGGGCAGTGAAGCCTAAGAAATCGGGTTTTGAGGACTTGCAGTTGAGGCCTAAAGGAGAAAGATTGACAAAACCCTACGTCTAGAAGTCTATCCTTGGTGCTGTGGGTTGGCAAATTAGGATTTTACTACTCTAAATTTGGTTAATAATGAGTGCCTGGCTAATTTACTAAAACTCAAATTGATAAAAATTAGATTTCATAAACTTAAGGATTAACTTAAGTCTATTGCATTTTTGAGTTAAAATTTAATTTCCAACTCTTAAGTTTGTTTTCTTAAAACACTTTGAATTCTGAGTTTCTAGGGTTTAGAGTGATTACGTGGAAAAATTGGGCTTTTGGGATTCTGATTTTGATAAAATTCTGTCAAAAACTCTGTTTTTAATAGTGTGTTTTGAGAAGGGTATTTGAGTTTTTAAATCTAAGTAAAGATTTCTGCAGAATGCTCTGCATATTTATGGATACTTATTTATATACATAAAAATCTAAAAATTGAATATTCAAAATTCTGACCTTAACATTCCTACTTAGTTTGAATTTATAATAATTTAAACCCTGGTATTTAAATTATCATATTTTTGGTTAATTTTGTTATAGCTTAGCGGAGGAAGGACGCCAGATGTGAGGTGATCAGGTGGTAAACGCATCGCTAATCAACAACCGTTGAAGCAGCTGAAGAAGAAATGAAGAAGAAGATGATGTTCGCAGCAACCTATATGCGAGGAAAAGTAAGGACCTAGGTAAAAGGAAAGGACTCAAATACAATAAATTATAGGGATCGAAATGCAAACAGAGGCTTTTAAGGTTAATTTAAATTATTTTCTTTTCTAACTTTTTATATATATTTATAATTTAGCTAAATATTATATTAAAGCCTTGTATTCACATTTTTGAGCCATTTATTTATATTTATTTACTTATTAACTTAAGTTATTTAAGACTTAGGTCATAAGTTATACTTAAGTTAAATAAGATATTAATTAAGTAACTAATGAATGGTATTTTGAGTCCATTTATTAATTAAGTTATTAATAATATTAATTGGCTTATAATTTATCATTTTTAACTTATTTTAAGGTCCTTTAATGGTTTGTCCCTTATTACATAATTAACCCTTATATATACATATTCTTAGCTAATTAACTAGGAAAACTAGTTAATTAGGGGTAATTAGAAGCCATGATGAGCCTCTCATCACCTCCTTCACTTTTGAAGTTCCTTTGTAAGTGACTTCAAGAATGTTCCACATCTCATAAGCGATTTTGCAAGCGGAGATACGGTTGAATTCTTCTTTTGATAGACCACAGATCATTCATGGCCTTAGCATTGTGTGTGGATGCCTTCTTTTGGTTTGATGTGATGGCTACTCATTCCTTCTTTGTTGGTCATGTGTACTTGAAGGCTATCACATCCCATACCTCATAATCCATAGATTCCAGGAATATTTGCATTTTGGTCTTCCAATACCCATAGTTGGTGCCATCGAATAAAGGTGGTCTAACAGTAGATTGACCCTCAACATATACCTTAGAGGACTTTGACATCCTGACTCGAGTAAAACAGGGCTCTGATACCAGATGTGAGTGCGTGCAACGCCTAAAAGATCAAGTTTACACTAGAGAGGGGGTGAATAGTGTAATATCTATTTCTATGAGAATTTAAAAATTCATTCAACACAAATAAAAAATTAAATAAGCATAGACTAGAAAAATAACACCTGATTTAGAGTGGAAACCCTTCCGAGTGAAAGCCACTACCTAAGCCTCCCAACTTAGGATTTTCTCGACCAGTTGACAGTAGTCAAATCCACTAATGTACCACTTGAACGGGGGTGGCACAACCTCTTACAAATGTCTTCTTTATACCTGACCAAGAAAAGATCGAGACTTCCAAGACCACTTAGATTCCCAGATCAAGAACAGTAGAATAAAATAATATAGCAATATTTCCTACGAAACCTCAACAAGATTAAAGCAAACCGAGCTTTCTTGAATCGAAGGGAGTGTGCTTTGAATCGCAATAGTTGAAGCACAAAGGTGCGAAAGTACTAGAGAGAATATGCGTGTTTTGCTTTTTGAAAGCTCTTAAGGTGTGTTTTGAAGAGGGGGGTCGAAGGTATTGTGCAAGAGCACCTTGATCATTGATTTTAATGATAACAAAACACTTGATATTTAGCATTTGCATTAGGTTTGAGTTTTCAGGAATAATGCAAATGGATTCGTGTGAAGGAGCTCAAGCTCGTATTCATGGCAGATTGAAAGAGTTTGATGGAGGAGAAGAGAAGATGGAGACTTGTATGGAGCGAGAGCTTGAAGATTCATGGAGCTGAAGAATAGGATAGAAGTTTATTCTATTCATGTGTTTTGTGCTTATTGCTTTTTTTCTTTGCTCTTTATTTTCTTAGAAATTCTATTAAAGAGTCTAAAGTAACATACCTATAGTCCTGGGAACACTATTCCTACCCTAGGATTCTTAGATAATCTTAAAAATCACTTAGAAAATCAAAACAGTAATCAAACAGCCCGATCAGACAAACAATCTGGACCTCAGACTCCTGATCTTGGACTTTAAGACGTCTGACTGTTTGACCAGACGTCCAAACACTTAGACTGGAATCAGACTCTTTGTTCTTTTACTTTCAGATGTCCAGCCCATAGTCCAAACATCATAGAAGACATCTGAAGACCTTGCCAGACGTCCAACTAGAAGACCATTGGCTTGTCAGACATAATCTTAGAAGATTAACCTATGATTATATTAACAACTCTTTCCAGACGTCCATAAAGAATCCTAGACATCTGATAAATGGATGTTAGGCTAAGATTTGACCCAAATCACTTTTGTCAAATGATTATAGCCGTTTGAGCCTCGAGAAATCAATTCCAGCAGTGAATTATATTTATAGACGTCCAAACATCTTGCCAAACTTCCAACCTGGCTTCTGTGCAACTAGACCCTAGAACCCTATTTTGATCTGGGGGAAACAAGAAAGAAGCCGTCTAGAATTAGGCATCTGATTATATTCCCAGATGTCTTATAATTGACTTCTTAGACATTCATCTTAATCCAACACCGTCCATATGATCAACCATTCTAGATCAAACGATCGACCCTTAAATCAGACGAAGACCTAGACGTCTGATAACCCTTTCGGAATCATAAATGTCCTTGATTTTGTTGGGATTTTGGCCTAACCTTTTGTGATTATTCCCAACAGCTATGGAAGCCTTCCAAACCCTTCTTAGGGCCTCTATAAATAAAGAACCCTTCCTTTGCAATAAACACTAAAGCAATACTACTTCCACTCATATTATGTCAAAGAAAAGAGAACCAAGAAGGAAAGTCATCCTATTCTCCAAGCTTCTAGCATGCATCCGAAAGCATCATTTTCACTACACAGCCACTCTCCTGGTTTCGTATATGAGGGCGCCATCATGCTTTGCGTGGTTCACGCACTCCGACTTCTATCTCAGGGAAGTGTCTTTTTGCCTATACAAGCTAGTTAAATATTCACCTATTTTGGGCTCTATAGGATATTTGTAATTTTCTTTGGTGGTTGGATATTCTCTTTGCGAATTCCTGTCTCCTTTGAGAGACAAAATACTCCTCGTGAAGAGGAGGGGTTTTGAGGTACGTTACCCTCATTCAAAGTAACGTGGTTGTATTGAGGTTAAGTCACCTCATTTAAGTGACTTGGTTAGTAGATTTGATAGACTCTGTCGATCGGAAAATCCTAAGTCGAGAGGCTTAGGTAGTGGTTTTTACCCGGGTTTGGATTTCCACCTAAAAATCCTAATGTGCTTGTGAGATTGCATATTTGTGATTGTTTGTATTTTATTTTCGCATTATTTTCTTATCACACACATCTCACCCCCTCCATTTAGGGAATTACATAAGGTCCTATTTATAGGTCTTTTTTAAATACTAAAATTACGACTTTGATTTATTAAAATAAAGGTTTGGTTGATTAAACAAAAGTATTCATCGATTTAATGTTGATTTATTAAAAGGATATATTGATCCACTTATTGGAATATCTTGATAGATTCAATAAAATGGGTTGATCGATCAAAAGGGAAAATGACCATTAGAGGTCTTTGATCGATTAAATCAAGGAGTTGGTCGATTAAGGTCTGGTCAATCAAAAATTGATATTGGTTGATCAATAGTAGAAATGACTTAGGTTCAACAGAGAATGATTTTTATGAATATGAAAACTTACATTTGTTATATTATTCTAGTTCCTCACATAGTTCTAGACTCAATAAAGAACAAAATAGTCTTCAAGTCTTCTTCTTCATCACATGAAGCGTTTGAATAATCTTGATGAGGACACATCATGCTTTAATTTGACTTAACCTGTAATGGTTAGTCCTCAACAAAATCATAATTTTGTTATATCAAAACAAGGTATTATCAATACATATATAAATAAGCTAAGTATTTCAATTTATTTCAATTAAGCAATTTCTATTTTGTGTCAAGTGTTTATCTTTCATTTGATAATTAAGAAAATACAAAAAAAATTATAAAAGAGAAAAGATAACCCTTGACTTTTAGGTACCTAATCTCATGCATAGTGAGATTGTTTCGGATTAAAGTTGGCTTGAGGCCAATGACTGAATATTTTGAGGGTGTACCTCAAGGACTAAGGTTATCACAAAAAGTCTTAAAAGCAAGAAAAATCTAAAAACATAATAAGCGAAAGGAAATGACCCATTTCTAGGATCTACATAGAAATCGAGTATCTTAAGTCGCCTCCATAAGTTTGACCCTAAGCCTAAAACTAACAATCTTAAAACATACTTTACTCCAGGTTAAAATATATTTGAAAAAACTATGTAGAATCACTTGTAGTTAACCACTTCCACTATATTCATTCTTACGTTAATATCACCTAATTAAATAATACTACTTATGATTCAACATAAGTTTTCTGGCGTCATTGTTGAGGAGGTGCCATTTAGGCTTGATTTCTACTCTTTTCCTTTAGCTTTATTCTCCTTCCCACACATCTCTTCACAGGTATTTGTTGTTTGTTTCTGTGTAGGTAAACCTGTTGTGAGGAAGAAGACACGTAGAGGAGGTCGAAGACGTAAACGAATCCAGGGTGGGAGCGAGAGAGTGAAGTTGCCGACACTACTTGGAAATTCGTACACCTTGTTAAAGAGGTAGGTGTCAATAACTCTTAGCAACTTAGGTTCTCTTGTTACCATAAATTTCACTAAAAAAATAAAAAAAAACCTAAAAAAAACATAGAGCTTCTTCTTAGGATTTCTCAAGGTGGGTGGATTAAAATCCACTAATTGATTGTTTTCATCACATCCACCGCCCTTGATTTCCTACACACTCCACATGTAGAATCCAAGAATCTTGATTCTTTGATTTTTCACAATGTGCAATTTCATTGAGGCAAATTAAAATCAAGTGCTTATTATACATCTTTTCACCTCATTATTCGTATTTAGGATCACATTATTTTTTGTTGGGGAGTCTTAGAATCAAGTTAACTCCAACCCTACCACGACCTCATATTTTGCCTCAGATTTGATCCCAGATTTCCACCCCAAAAATTTTCAGTTCTCTTATTTCGGTGGTTGAGCCTTGTGTGGATTCTACATTTTGGTGATTGGGAGTAATTGTGTTGCATTGTTTGACTCCAACTCACATTATCTACTCCCATTCACATTATCTCAAAAGTGATTCATGCATCCACACTTAGAAATATCCATTTAGGGACCCATTGCATTGTAGCATGCATTAACTAATCAATTTGAAGGAGGGTTGGTTGGGCATAAAAACTTATTTTCCAGAAACGCAGAGATTGGTTGAAGCAGTAACTCATTTGAACCTTAAAATCCATACTACTTGAGAGTAGAATTCCAAAAGCCATTCACCAATCTAAACTTCAATCAAGGAGATTTCCCCGTTGCATGCTTGATTTACACACTCTTCAATCAACGCACTTGGGCATTACCCCTTAAACAACGCCCTTCACATTCCAGAGCACTTGTATCCTAAGCCTCTTAATTAAAACTTGTAGTAACTTGACCCCATTAAGGAATAAAGGTCTAACTACCTACGTGTAGTGCACACGTACTGATACGAGTTCCCACGTGCTATCGGGTGTCCAAGACTGGTGCAAACGGCCTTTCAATCTGGTATGGTGGTTTCGCGGTGCTTGTATATAGATTCGTAGGTGGTAATACCAAGTAAATTAGATCTTTAGGCCTAAGGTCACCTTTAGAGGTTAGGACCTTGATTGTTTGATTTGTCATCAAGTGACCTATTCGGTGTCATTTCTCTCATCCCCTTCTCTCTTCACATCTCTCTAATACTTTTTCCGGTGGTGCATGTTTAGGAGGAGGTCACAAAATCCTGAACTTTTTGAATTGTCTGATAATTTTAGAAGGGTAGAAACGGGTGAATCTTCGTCCTCCTCATAAACATTGTCGCTCACCTACCCCAAAATCCGGAGAGGGGGAATCCTCCCCCTCCCCCTCCACTAGGTGGTGGAGTTGACCCCATAACGTGCCTCCAAGCCCAGATGGTCGTGTATAATGAACAAATGAAAGCCATCATGGATACCTTGGAGGAAATGCAAAATCCTCCTGCTCTGAAGGTGCTTAGTGTTGTTGAGCTTTCGTCAAGTTTTAAGGAAATTACATTGTAGTACAGTCGACAAAAATCTCTCAAAAAAATAAAATTTATAACTCAGAGTCTAAAATGGAGTCCAAGGTCGAACACAGGGAGCAAATGTAGAATTCACAACATTAATCGCATTCAGAATCAATGAGCATAAATAGAGATACAAGATATTCAATGAATAACAATATACTCAAATGATATTCAATACTAACCAAGAGTATTTCAAGAGTTCACTATGATAAAAAGCAATCAAGACAAAATAATGGTAATTTGAATCGCCAATTATTAGCCCTAATCAAGCATGCATATCAGACATCTCAATTAAACCAAATAACCCAACAGTAGCTTGAATGCTATAGTGATCAAACGTCAGGCATGTGGATTAGACAAGTTAAATGTCTCCTTAGTAAGCACGAAGCCTTCTCAAAGGCTTTCTCTTCTTTCGCTCTTCTTCTTTAACCCTTTTCTTCCTTTGCACAAGGCCAAGGCACTCATAGCACAAGGGGCCTTCAGCGACTAAGTGTTAGCCGCATACACAGAGGAGCAAAACCCACCCCCACTCCCTCACAAGTCTTCTCTTTCTTTTCTCTCAAACCCAAAACAAGAGCATATTTGGATCCAGATACTCGGGTATTCAGGTCTCAAGTAGTGTCCAGGCTTGCGTGCATGGGTTGTAGGTGAGGAGTGAAGTAGGTCGGGTAATCGAGTGAATGGTTGTATGGGGACCTGATCCCTTGTGCTTGGGCGAATAGGCTTAATCACAAAAACACTTTATGCACCGCAGATTGTTCTTCCATGCCCGATGTGGCACTAAGGTGCTACCTTCTTCGCGCAAAGCCCGTAGCAACTGTTGAAGAGGTCTCCGTTCAATTGGTGCAAGCCTATAGCTGGAGCCTCTAATTGAGGACCTGGACATGAACCTGGAGGGTGTTCGCGAGACCTGGGAGAGGATTTGGTGAAGAACACGGCCGCGGCTTGATGAACAAGACCGGTGAAGATGGCGCAGCGACAGGGCTCCAGTCGGGGACATGAAACATGAAATATGGGCTATAGCCCTCGTTAAAATGCTCAGGAGGATCACTGTAGGGCGTGGAAGGTGATGGTGGCGTTCGTGGGGTGTTTCATGCATGGATGAGGTCAAGCGAAGTCGGAAATGAAGTGTGGGGGAGGTGGTGTTCGATGGGTCATGTGGATGGAGAATCCCCTCAATTTCTTGAGGGGTTTTGTTCGTGAGGGTGAGGCATTTGGTGGATTGTGGGGATGCAGAGGCCTTGCTGGAGGTGTGGCTGGAGAGGTGGAAGATGATGGGTGGATGGTGTATCGGTGGTCGAGTTGAGTGATAAGGAGTGCGAAAGGAAGTAAAGGAAGAAAGGGAGCTACCTAACCTAAGATAACAGAGGAAAGGGGGGTAAATGTCCTTACTAGGGGTACGTCAGACTCGGAGAAGATGAAGCCTCCGGTGGGAGAGAAGCGGTGAGGAAGATGAAGGAAGTGACACTTGCTAGTATTGCAAGGCACGGAAGAACATGTTAAAGAACCAGCCGACTATGGTCTGTGGCGATCGGCGAAGAGAGCAGATGGAGAAGCTCGCCAGAGCTTGCAGAGAGTTCAGCCAGAGAGAGAGGAAGAAGTGAGATTTCCGGTCCAAACCAAGCTAAGGAGGTGAGGTTTGCATCAGGGGATCTTTTATAAGCCTCAGGGGGCATTCCAATCTTGGAAACTAAGCTTGGAAGCTCGGAGATTTTGTGGAAACACACATTTTCAAATCATTCACATTAGGTTTTGGGCAAGACTTAGAGCCCAAGATGCAACTTAGATGGAAGAGGATCTTCTCAGGAGTTGCCTTTCCAATTTTTGAAGGGTTTAGGAGTGAAATCAGGGAGATCTTCCTAATTGAAGGTCGGCTGTAGGTGTGTTCACATGGAAATGGCGGTAGGGGCCTCTTTGTGAAGGTGATGATAAAGTTAGGGGGGTCTTGGCAATATATTTCAAAAGCTGAGGGGTTATCTAAGAGAAAAAGAGTTAGACTAAACCAAAATACAAACTAGGTCAAGATGATCTCTAATTGGACCCAAATTTTTGTACAAACCTATTTGGACCCAAGAAAGCTAATGGTGAAGTCAGATTTTGGTTTTGACCAAGTTTGACAGGGTGATTTACATAGAAATCCAAATTAGGGTAACTTCCTATTTGAGACTATTTTAGGTCAAAATAGGTTCAGATGATCAAATCAAGGATACCAAATCTTATGGAATATTTTTCTATGATTTTTAGAAGGTTTAGATGAAATTTATTCTAACCAAAACCTCTGTTATTTTAGGGAGTCTGAAATTAGGGTTTCGGGTGTTGTTTTGACTCTCGAAGTGTGCAAAAACCTGTTTCTATCTGTACGGACCCTCTTATTAGTCATTAATGACCATTTGACCTTAGTTTAACCTCTGGGAAACCTCATGATTATTCTGCATTTATGATATGCTGTTAAAACTGTAGATTTAACCCTATTTTAATGCACTCTTCTCAGAAAGGATATTCAGT
This sequence comes from Thalassia testudinum, assembly GCA_037157565.1. Lineage (NCBI taxonomy): Eukaryota > Viridiplantae > Streptophyta > Magnoliopsida > Alismatales > Hydrocharitaceae > Thalassia > Thalassia testudinum. The sequence continues at coordinate 12,784,690 of JAZHRO010000067.1, read as the reverse complement.
GAATTACGACTCTCCGGTAATTATGTAGGAGCATTTGTCTCTTGATTGTGACTAATTAAAGCTAGTTATAGCTGATGATGACGTTATCATCACTTAGGTCTCTAAGCTCTTATCTCATTCCTACTGCAACAGAGACCCATAGGCAGGTTCGTGTCCCCGAGGGTGGGGATGCTTTTGAGTTAAAACTAGATGTCATTGGTTTAATCAACATCCACTATAATGGCCATGCTAGTGAAGACCCTTTGCTTCACTAAGAGGATCTTACCCGACTTGATGAAACAATTAAACTAGGAAATGTCAAACTAGATGTGGTCGTCATGAAAATGTTCCTGTTTTTGTTGCGAGACAAAGCCGCGCAATGGTTGCGCACGATTGGAAGACCCGTCACTTCTTGAGGAGAGATGCGTACATCTATTCTCAAGAAATTCTTTCTGATCGGACACACCAATGCTCTTCACCATGCCATCACTTCTTTCACGCAATAAAATGACGAATAATTTCATGAGGCATGGGAAAGGTATAACAATTTTCTCAAGAAATGCCCGCATCACGATTTGCAATGGTGGCATGCACCCCAGATTTTCTACTATGGGCTAAACAAGACCATTTGACAAATTGCAGATGCTTCCTATGGAGGTAATTTTATGAACAAAGACGAGGATGGAGTGTTTGAACTGTTTGAAAATTTGAGTGAAAATTCCATGAACAACTCTTCCATCGTCGGATTTAATCGGACCAGCGCACCTCACAGTGGAGTACACGAGGTTGACATGGGACCCTACCATTCGTCCATTGATATGAACTTAATTACACATAAATTGAATGAAGTCTCCCTCGTTCACAAAAAGCTGGACGAACTTTTGGCCAACTCCACCTGTTCTGTGGCCAGGACTCCGACTCCTCCCTCACGTCACAAACCTAACCCTTCCCAAGTCAGTCTTCTTACCAAGAATCCCACACGACCAACACCGTCTTTGTCGAGTATCGCGTCGAGCGACTCGGTAAGCAATGTGGATTTGGCTTCCACTAGCCAATATTTTGACATGGAAGAGCAATCTTCCATTTGCTCAAATGTAGTATCTTATGCGGACCCGTCTTCAGAATTCGAAGGCATGTGCGCCCTGAGGAATAACAACCCATATTCTACTACTTATAACCCAGGGTGATGCAATCATCCGAACTTTGCATGGTCCAACAATCCTCAATGCCAAAACCCCGCTGGTGGATCAGTGTGACCATCCACTCTTGTCATCCCAAGGGCTCAGTTTAGTCCTCCAGCAAATCCATTGCCTAGCCCTTATGCACCTCAATCTAGTCACGCATCAAACCCACTTGACAAGTTGATGCGAATGATGACAAAAATGTCTAGGCGCCATGAAGAAAACATTACTTCTCTTCAGCACTAATTGGCACAGCAAAAAGTTGAGATTAGGCAACTACATATGGCAACTCGATCTCAGGGCACTTTTCTCATCCAACCTATCCCAAACCCGCAAAAGTTTTTACCCTGTGGTCCACACCATAGGTACGACCTTCTCAGGGGTAGGTTCACTAGATTCTATAAGCTCCGAGCATTCGCTCAGAATTTTAGGCAAATCCCATAGCAACACAGCAACCCTACATCCCTATTGTTATGATCCCTCTAGACCTGTGATGTCCAATGCAATTACCATAAGGAGTGGTAAATAAACCGTCGACCTTCCTCGACATGATGCTGTTTGATGAGTCCATTTTGCTGGACTATTATTAGGCCTAAAAATAATAGTCTCAATTGTTTATAGTTCTTAGCATAAGCATCTTATTATATATTCAATGTAGATGGATTAATTTGTTACATGCATTTATAGTGCATGATTTAGATTGTGAATAAATAGTGCATGTGTAATTTCATATATTTTATGAATAATTATGTTTTGTGTGAAATATATGGAATAACTATCGACAGAGAGGGAAAGTCATCATTATGGCTATTTTTAGGTGGAGTTAACTGCAGTCGTGAAAAGAGGAGAGGAGGAGGAACACATTTGCAAACTCTTTAAAAGCAAGGGTTCTTCTCCTTCGAGGGGATCAAACCCACCCCACCCCCTGCGAGGACTGATGGGAACATTATCATGAGCCATAACTAGCTCAGTTTGATCTGATTAAGTCAATAAAAACTCTTACATATCTTTCAGAAGGTCTTAAAGGCACAAAACATTGATTTGAGAAGAAGACAAGAAACATGGTTAAAACTGTAATTTTACCATCATATCATGAATGCAGAATAACCGCGGGTCTCTCTAGGGGTTAACTAAGGGTCAAATGATCTTAAAAGTCTAAGAAGTGGGTTAGAATAAATAGAAAAGGGTTTTCGCACGTTACGATAATTAAATGACTTCCGAAACCCTAAAAATAGATCCACTTAATTAACTGAGGTTTTGGTCAGGATAAAATTCACACAAACCCTCTAAAAATCATACAAAAATATTCTCTAGGGTTTGGTACCTTCAATTTGACCATTGCAACCTGTCTTGACCCAAAATAGTCTCAGACAGACATTTGCCCTACTTGGGGTAATTGAGAAAATTACCCAGTCAAACTAGGTCAAAACAAAAATCCAACTTCACCATTGGATTCCTTAAGTCTAAATTAGGTTTGTACTAAAATTTGGGCTCAATCTAAGATCATCTTGACCTAGTTTGCAATTTTGTCCTGTCTGACTCTTTTATCTCACACACATGCCCCTAACTTTTGAATCCTTTACAAACAGGTCCCCAACTTTATCATCTCCTTCAAATAGGTCCCTGCCACCATGAAATCCTAATCCTACAACTCTGACGAACTTGATTTGGCATTTTCTCCTTGATTCCTTGACGAATCCCTATTAGATTTGAAAGGAGAGTTCGTCAAGGAATTCCCTTCCTTTTGAGCTAGATTTGAAGCTCTAAAATTGGCTCAAATCCTAGTGCAAACCTTTGAAAGATTCTAGTCCCCATCTTTGGCGAACCTTCCAAGCTTGGAAGCTTGGCTTCCAAGCTCTTTTTTCCCTCTAGACCCCTATAAAAGAACCCCCAGACATCGCCGAGTTCCCCAAGCTCGATTTTGGTGAGAAATTCTCCACAATCCTCCTTCCTTTCTGGCCGAAAGGCTCCTCGAGTTTTCTACGACTCTCCCTGCCTCTCCTCATCGTCTGACCGCAATACCAGTGGTAGATACTCCTTCCTCGTCTTCCTCCGTGTCAAGCAGTACTAGTCAGCGCCTCTATCTCCTTCGTCCTTGTCGTCCACCCCCACCGGAGCTACCTTCTTCCCCGACGCTGACCATACTGCAACCGACATTGCCTCTACTCCCCATCATCTGCCAACTACCTAGATAAGTCCCCTAACTCCTCTACTTCATTTTCACCCCAACCACACTCAGTTTCGACTACGCTACCGCCCGTTCATTGTCATCCCTTCCGTGTCCGGCCACTCCTCCGGCGAGGCACATCTCGCTCCATACACCACTAAACTCCTCACCGTTCATCCCTACATCTTAGTCGTTTCTTACCTCAACTCAGTTAATTAAGTTAATTTTACTTAATTAAGAGTAGAGAAAAGTCACTTAGGTTAACTTAAAGTTGTGCCGATTAGTAGTATAAGGTCGAATTAACCTAACATTTTAGAAAATTTTTACTAGTTGAGTTTAGGTCGTTCGCTGGGAGGTATAATTCATTCTAAATTCACTAATTATCTTTTATTTTTCTTTATAAGTATAGGAGGTATATTTAAATTAATTATGGAGGCATGAATTTTGCCAAAAATTGATTTAAATGAAATAAAATGCAAAATCCCATATAAACTCTCATTTTCAACATTAAAAACATGTAAATTCTCTATTTATTTCAAATGATTTAAGGCAAAGAAGAGTTTATTTAGTTAATATATGCCTTAATACAACAATTAAGAGAAAAAAGAAATTAAAATATAACAAGAAAAATTAACTTCTTTTCCTTATTCTTCAGCCTCTCTTCTTCCTCTTCTTCTCTTTATCTTCTTTTTCTTTTATTTCTTAATCCTTTATTTTTCTCTTTCTCTTTCTATTTTCCTCTTATTCTATTTTTCTCTCGATCTCTTTCTTTCTTCACTTTTGCTTTCTCTTCTGCTCCTGCCCTTCTTCTTCTCCCTTATTCTTCCTTAGCTTCCTAAGCACCTTTAGTCCTTAACTTTCTTCCCTTTGCGAGTTCTTCTTCCTCCTCAACCTTCTTTCTTCAGCCCTTACTTCCTTCGACACTTAGCCATCAGAGCCTTCAACACTTAACTCTTCTTCCTTTCTTAGCCTTCTGCTGAACCGGGTTTATTTTCTTCTCAACCAAAAATTTGTTTTTGATTTGTGACGAGGACCTTTCAAGGATACACAGCACCTTGTACAGGGTGGGACCAGACCCTACTCTGTCCTCACCAAATTTGATTAGGGTTTATTTTCGATTTCTTTTCTCTAGAGCCAAACCGGCCCTCTCTCGAGCCGAATCGGCTCAACGCCTCCCAGGCCTCGCCCTCCCAGGGCCAATCGCACACACACGCCCACTCGGGCGCACACCCGTAGGTGCACTCGCCCACACACACACACACATGCTCAGAGGTTCAGGTTTTCTTTTCGCGCCGAGCACTGATGACTGAATCGGATGTATGACAAATTACTTTTATACTAAGGCACGTGCTCTAAATCTTCCGATGTGGGACTAACTTCTTCCCCTCCAGACTCGACTTCAAGTAATGAATTCTCCCTACTCACAACTCCAAATCAAGCGAAATAAAGCTTGATGGAGAGCTCTAAGGTAGCTCTACAGGATTCCAGGGTCAATTTAAGGTTTAGAGGATGATTTCCTCTTCGATTTGAAAAGCAAAGTTAGGGGGTTTCTACGGATTTAATATGCCTGGAAATGGCTTTAAATCTACTGTGTCTATAGGATGGTCTTTTAGCTTATCTAAGGGTCTAAATAGATTATACAGGTGATTCTGCAGCTATTTGTGAGGCTTTTAAGCTCTCAAGAGCTTCAGGAAGCAAAGGAAAGCTCAAAGCTTCACTGAAAGCTTCAAAGAGAGGAATTTCAGATGAAGAAAGGTGTAACAAACACTAAGGATCATTCTTAATCTATTGGAATAGATTCTAAGGGATTTAACAAACTCATTTAGGCAGGATTTATGATCAAATCTCATCAGAAACTTATTGCCAACAGTTTGGGTTCGAAAACAACCCAAACTAGCAGATTGTGAATTCCTACAAAATCACTCATCTGAGATTAATAAAATCATTCTAAAATCATCCAACAGATTCTCAGAAACGATTCTAACTCCTCAATTTCTTAGATTGAGCTCAGAATCAGAGTTTCCTCCTTAAGGTTGACTATTAGGCTTGAAAATTGACTTTCTGATTTAAGCCTTTTTACAAGGAATTAAAGCCTAGAAGAGAATCCTATCAACTTCAGGAACTTATCCAAACCTTTAAATAGATGTTCTATCCCTAGAAATTGAGGTTCCAAGCTCGTCGCCTGAACTTAAAAAAGTGTTTGTTCGATAGAAGGATTGGAAGATTGTTACACTAATCTGAAGACATGGATAACTTCAGTGCACTGCACTGAAGCTTCTAAACATGTTAAATATGGTTCTTAAGCTTTGGTACAGGCTTCTCCAACTCTGCCGGAGTTAGAGAAGATGAAATCCTATCTCAAGCTCCAGACATAAAAATCACAATTTAAGTATCTCAACATGATCAGTAACCCTCAAGTCATCAGTCTAGAGCTTCATGCTAAGTTTAACAGACTGAAGAACAGATTCAACTCGTCGGAGCTCACCGGAGCTTTGGTGAGTCCAGTAAAAGGTGAAAAGTGTGTTTAGAATGAAGAATCGCGCCATTTTTGATTTGAAAAGGGTCCTGAGGTTGCAAGGAACCTTGGGAACTCATTAAATTCCTTAATTGATAGTTAGAATTAAGAATTAGTAGTGAATTCAGTTTGAATGGATTTTTAGTGGGTTGAAGCACAGGACTTGTTCTCTCACTCAGAAAAGTGGTTGAGACACGTCTAAAGAGAATTGTGATGATAAATATATAGATAATTTAAAGTTTTAACTACTCCTGAGCCACCATTGACAGTGAGCTCAGGAGCTTAATTAGATTTGGGCGTTTACATTATAGGTGGTAATTATACAAATTAAAGTGATAATTAGTATCCTTAGATTGTGAATAGGTGGTGAAGGACCCTATGGAGGTGGATCTAAGCTCAGTTACTGTCGCCATGGACAGCGACAATGTCTGTTGAAGGTGAAGATGAATTAGGCGAAACAGTGATAAAGTTTATGTTTTAATGGATTAAAAGTGATCGTGAGTGATAGAGGAAGGTGATTAGCGAGTTAAAAAGACAAAATCAGAGCTCTGGCGAGCTCAAGGAGCTCGCCGGAGTTGAAGGAGATAAAGTCTGAAATCTGAATTTTAAGCTAAGCAAACTAACTAATTAACTACCCAAACTACTTCTACTCCTACTCCTACTCCTACTCCTAAACTACTCCTAGCTACTGTTACCTGGATGAAGGGGTAAAAGGGATTCTGCCGATGGCTCATAGCGGAAGACGAAATCAGAGGGAATAAGAAGAATCTTCGGCGGGTGAGTTTGGACGAAGCAGAGGATTTCCTTGGTCGTCGCCTTTGTCCAAAGGCACAACTGACCTCGACGAATCTCCTCGGCTAATCAAGATGGATGGAGGAAGTTGGAGAATGGCGTGGAAGATCACCAAAGTTGCAGACGAATAGCCTATTGGGTCGACTTAGTGTTAGAAGAAGGAAGGGAGACAACTTAAGAGAAATCGAAGGGGTGAGGAGGTATTTATAGTGAATGGCGATGAAGAAGGTGGCAAGGTCTGGACAAAGAAGAAGCTTGGGGAGCTTAACCTCCGGCATCGTCTCCGATGACGGTGAGGTTAACTCCCACCAAAAATTAGGATTTCAGAGTAATCCAAACTGATGGATGAAGATGGGATGGTGAGTGCAAGCTCCAAGAGCTTGGAAAAGGAAGAATGATATCGTCAGGGTGGTGATTGCGCAGTGGAGTCACCCTCCGTCGTCAGCCGTTCAATCGGTTGAAGAAGAAGAAAGGGGCCTAAGTGCAATGAAACTTAAGGACCTATATGAAAATTAAGGACCCGATTGCAATGAGTTTTAAGGACCAAAATGTAAACTCAAGTTTTAAAGGTTTATTTTAACTTAGATCTTTTTCAACTTTTTATATATGTTAGTAAATAAAGTAACTATTATGTTTAGACCTTGAATTTACATTTTTGACCTTTTTAAGTTAATTTATTAAATTAAGTAAAGTTACTTAAGTTATTATATACTAATGTATACATTATGTTTAAGTTACTTAACTTATTAATTAAGGGAATGGCTAATAAGATTTCGAGTCCAATTATTAATTAGATTGTTAATAATATTAATTGAATGATAAAATATCATTTTAAACTTATTTTAAGGTCCTTTACTATATATCCCTTATTTTATACTTAACCCTTATATATTCATATCCTTAGCTAATTAACTAGGAAGACTAGTTAATTAAAGGTAATTAGAGATCATGAGGAGTCTCTCATTACATCTCCGCCTTGACACTAGGGACAAAAACCCTCTGTCTATTTCACTGATTCACCACCCAAACATGCCCCCGAACAACCCACCTTCGCATGGCCATCTCCGTCTCCGCCAACCACCTACACACACTCTCACTCCACACTTACACCACCACCAGATTCGCCATCCCCTGGCGATACTGCTGAGCCATCTGACGCGGCTGCGAGGCCCTTTTCTCTTGAGTTTCAGGTTTTAGGTACTACGCCATTGCCGCAGAGCTTCGAAGGAAGCTCGAAGCACGTTCTAGCCACAGCAGCTCCAGGTCAGGCCTCCAAGCAACACAGATTAGTCCCAGGAACACATCTAGGTTTCCACTTGGGAGCATCAACCACTCCTTCCATGCCAATTGCAAGCAACATCCGTCGGCTACATCACGCAACAAAGCCATTGGATTTAGTCCCACCTCGGAACCGCATGGGCTCTCACAGCCGCATAAGTTGATTTTGTGCTGTAGGCTATTCACCTCAACACATGGGGGTGAGGTCCCCTCTCACCTGACACTTGCCTCGCCCGTGACACTACTCGCAAGTCTGGCACTCACCCGATTACCCGCTTAAGCCTCTCACTCCTCGCTCACCACCCACTGCCAGTGAGCCTGGCCCTGGGTACGCGGATCCCTGTTTACCTGATTACCCGACACTGTTTGAGGCCCTGGGAGGGCAGAACCTAGAGAGAGAAAGGACAGAAAGCGCTCGGGTCAGGGGAGGGTTTTGCTCTGAGGAGATTTCAACACTTAGCCAAAAACAGAGCCTATCTGTGCGTGAAGCCAAGGCAAAGAAGAAGAGAAGAAGAAAAAGACAAAGAAGAACAGTGCTTCCCTAGCACTGTAGCACCTACTGTTCAAGTCAACTGATCGACCTGACCGTCGACTGATACTATTGTTGCATTGATATTACTATTGCATTATTTGAGATACTTGAGCTTATTTGTGCTTAGGGATAATTAGTGATTCAAATCACCATTTTACCCTAATCTTTTTACTTCATTGGCATTTTCTTTATCATTTATATCATTCTTGCTTGGATTTATTGTTATACATTGATAGAATTGCAATCTTGAGAGTTAATTGTTACTTGCACCCTGTGTTCAACCTCGAATTTCTTTTAAGCGAAAATTTTATTTATTTTTCGCATGAATTCAAACTATACTACAACACGACAACTTTAAAACCAGTTTCAGAGCGACAAACATTTTAGCGCCGTTGCCGAGGAGCAACGCTCAATTCTATCTCTTGATTGAAATATCTAATTTGATACTAACTTGCTCTATCTCTTTTGATTGCGGTTCACTTCAGGGATTCATTGGAGGAAGATCAGCCGCACATCAGAACACTCTAGGGGCAGGTAAACTCCATCCAATTTTTCCTAAGCCCCTGATTCTGAAAAAGCTAAAAGAAGAAACAAATCAATTAGGTTCAACTTGCATTCTATTCTTAGATTAATCATCAAGTTGCCTAATTCGATACATTCTGTTTAGAGAACATCCAAACCCTAATTTGTGCACCTACTCAGGATTTCAGGTATCTGGGGCTATCACCTTCTTGCTTGAGCCCTAGGTACCATATCTGGATAAATTTGATTGGACCAATCAGAGCCAAGTAGGGTTTCCAGTTTAGGGTTTTAGAGACACACTTGCTTAATCAAGAATTAATCTTCCCAAACAGTGTGTACCTAAGCCTTCGTTGATTTGATCTATTCAAGCAAACCCTAAAATCAGGCTCTTAATTTCATTTGAACACTAAAAGAGGGGCCTAAATTTCTCAAAGGACAAATAGGTGAAGTTGACCCACCTTGTTGGGTTAACCAATCTTCAAATCAGGTCACCCTGCACTGAAACGTCTTAAAGTTCAAGTGAAATCATAAGCACCCTTGCTCTTAACTTAAAATCGGTAGACTTAAGAGGTCAAGTTCCCATTCTGGCCTACTTGGACTCTCAGTGACAAGAAAGGTTAGGTGGGAGAAACCCTGTAACTCATGAGGGCTCTCTATCGTGTAGGGATCTTCACAGGACTCTCCCTTTCTGGCTGCCCAGGTAATTCTTAGGTGAACGACTTTCTGATTTAGGGGTATCAATTGCCTCGAACCTCTATAGTCATCCAAAATTTTTTGGGTGTCTTGATTGGGTCCATCACCTGCTATCCCTCATCTACTCCATCGGTGCATGTTCGGGAGGAGGTCCTTAAGGCCACCCTTGAGGCCTCCATTAGTCATTCACTCTCGTCGAGGTCGAGCCTCAAATTTCATGTTTGTGCAACAACCTGATCACATTGACATATCTTCTGATTCAAAACCTACTTCCCCCTTATCAGCTATGGATCACCAAGATGATCAACCTAACCTTGAGCAACAATTCCATGATTTCCGAAATCAAATCAATGCCATCATCAACTCACCGCCGCATCCTCAAATGCGAGATCATTATAATCCTGTAATGGAGGAGATTGAACCTTGAATCAACATTCCTGCGGGAGGACCTAAGGTGGATCTCAAGCCTAGCATGCTTCATATGACCCCAAAATTTCATGGGTTAAACTCCGAGGATCCTTTCCAGCACATCAAAAACCTAAAACATCTGGCCCACACTTTCGAGACAGATGTACAGAATCGGGATGGATTACTCTTGAAACTCTTCTCATTTTCTCTGGCTGACAAAGCCGCTCACTGGTTTCAGACTCAACCACACATGATCAACACATGGGGAGAACTTCAAACTACCTTCCAGCAAAAATTCTACCCCATTGGTCATACAAACACGATGCGGCACCAAACCATGCACTTCTCCCAAGGAGCGGGAGAATCTCTACACGAGGCATGGGATCGCTTTCTGGATCTCATGCATTTGATCCCATCACAGAGTTCCAAAGTGGGAACAAGTCTAATCCTTTTACCACGGACTCCGTGAAGACATCAAGCTCTTTGTCAATGCAACCTGTGGTGGTAGCATCATGGGTCAACATGAGGGCATGATCTGGGAGATTCTCGAAAACATGTGCAAGAACTCCCTAAACAATGAGTCATTGGATGCGTACGACCGGACATCCACCTGCATATTGACAAACAATCAGGGGATACATGAATCCTGAGGCCTTTCTGCATCCGTTGATTTGGAGTTGCTAGCCAGTCAATTGGATAAGGTGTCCATTATCGAAAAGAAGGTGGACAATATCACTCGTCATCTACACAAATCCACCTCTGCACCTCAAAGCACATACGCGCACCCGCCCACAGAAAGGGAGGCTGCGCACAACATCTACCACTCCCCGGGGATGGATGCATATCCACCCCCATCTGATTATGGCTTCGGAGGCAACTCCGAGTCAGCCCACCTATTGAGAGCACTGAATCAGGTTTTAAAAGTATTGCATTGTAGTATAGCCGAAATAGCATTCAAAACAGATGTAATTTTATTACTCGAAAAGATTTCTGAGGTCGAATACAGGGAGCAAATTGGTATATAGAAATCAAGATCACAATTTAAGCTGAAAGAAATTACAATAATAGCAGTCTCAGAGTGCAAAAATATGGGAGTAAAATGGTGATTTAGATCACCAAATACTCCTACAATATCACTAAGGAACTCAATATATGAATATGCAATATAAGATAGATTCTGTCATTTGATGAAGGAGTTAGACGACTTAAAGTGTCTGACTTCTTCTCTGTCTTTGCTTCTTCTCTTTCTTTCTTCTTTATTCTTTTTCCCTTAGCTTCTTCTGCTTCTCTTCAGGCCTTCTTCACTTCTTTCTTCTACTTCTGACTTCTTCTTCCTTCTACAGTCCTTCTCTTTCTCGTTAGCTTTCTTTGTCATCTACCTTTGCCTTTCTTCTGCCTTGACCCTTAGCTACTCCAGCCTTCTCGTCTTCTTCTTTCTTCTACCTTCTCTGGCTTCCTCTTTCTTTCTTCTTCTTCTGCCTTCTCTGGCTTCCTCTTCCTTTCTTCTTCTTCCGGCCTCCTCTTCCTCTTCATATTGCGGCTAAGTGTTCGCCGAAGAACCCTGTACCAAAACCTACCCCTACCTGCACGTAACTCTCCTCACTTTCTCTCTTAGGATACGCTTTCCTAGAGCCACACAGATAGTCGGGTAATCAGGTCAGGTGCGTACCTGGGACCAGGCCCACCGGCGTGCGGTAATGGGCAAGGAGTGCAAGTCGGGTTGGGTTAGGCCAAGTCCGCAGGGAGTGTTCGCGGATGAGACCGGGACGGGTGAGTGGGACCTCACCCTGTGGATTTGAGGTGAACAGCCTCTGTCATTTTTTCATTTTATGCAAGTGCAGGTGCTCCTTCACTTCCGAGGTGGGACTAAATGTCCCACCTTCCTTTCGCATGCGCCTGTAGAGGTTGAGCTCCCAATTGCAGCTATGTGCAAAGGCTTTTGACTCTAATTGAGGACCTAAGTGCATATGAGAGGCGCTTTCGCTTGTCCTGGGGCAGCGGCCTAGGCTTGGCGGAACCTAGAGCTGCAGCAAGCTTGCTTCAAGTTCGCTCGCTAATGGCGGATGGGCGATGGTCGCACGTGTTTTGCGTGTTAGAAATCGGGGTTACAAGTAACCTATCATCATAGTTGCAAAACACGTCGATTAGATAAAATTTATACCGAAACTCTAAGGGAGTCCTGGGTCGAACACAGGGAAACGACGTTTATTTTATTCAAAACAGCGCTTCGTTTCGTTTCTTTTTAGTATTTTGGGGTTTTGTTATTTTTTTTGTATTTTTGAAATAAAAGAAAACAACCAAACGTATCACAAGCTAGAGATGTGGAACAAATATGATATATATTACTTCCAATGTCAATTACAATGAACTATGAAAGCATAAAAAGAGAGGGAGGTGAGAGGAAATCTCCCGGATCGACTATTCGATGAGACGACGGTGCCTGGCGGAAGCTCGGACGAAGGAGGTGAGGAGCGAGACGACGAAGGTGAGATGCTGGAGGACGTCGGGTTGAGGAAAGCTTTAGTGTAGCTCCGAAATGGAGGTGAGCAGACGAGTTGGTCTGCTACCGGAATGGAGGTGGGAGGACAGCTCCAAGGCGACCTATGAAGGGAGATGGGAAGTAGGAGTATTTGGTGGGGCAGAGGTTCGCTACACTAATAGGCACCTTGGGAGCTTGAGAACAAGCTCTAATGGAGTGTTGGTAGGCTTGCTAGAGCTTGGGAGTAGGTAGGAGTAGAGTAGGTAGAGATGGCTTGGAAAGGAGGGGGTGTAGGTCCTTTTATAGTGTAGGAGAAGAGGCAAAAATAGGTGTGGGACCATTAGTGACATCTAGGCCATCGCTGTAGGCAACTCATGCTTGCTAACGCCCACAGCTTGCTTTGCTGCATGCAATGAATTACCGATGGCTGTAAACGTCACTGTAAGTCCAGCTCATGCGTCGCTGTAGTCCAGCTCACGTTGCGCTGGCACCACACTCTTGCCTTGCCGAGCGCCCACGCGCTGGCGCTGCGCTATGCGCTTGCGCTCCTGCACGCCCACGTGCGTACGGTGCTACGTGCATGTGCTAGCAGCCTGGGATGCGCCACGTGGTGCAGTCTGGGCCATCCATCTTATTTTTGTTGTAGGGCTGCTACATAGGTCGGATTAAGTCGATTTTTATGCCTTTAGGCTGCGATCGTCGACTCGAATCCATCCGCGCGGTCGGATTTATCATTTGAAGCTCCAAATTATGTCTCGTACTCCCTTAGCCGTTGATCTTCCTCGGACTGCATATGGTGCTATAGGACTCCAATTGAGGTGATTTCAGAAACGTTAGACTCTAATCGTCGTCTTAATTAGATCCGTACGGTCAGATTGTCAATCTAAGGTTCCAAAATAAATATCCTTCTCTCCTAACCACAAAAAGAATGTAATTAATCTAAATTATATACAACTACTCTAAATGCAAAATGATGCATGCCATGCAATATTTATAACATGAAATGCAAATATAAGCCTAGGAACATGCATGAATAAACATTTTACCCTCAATAAATGTGTTTACATCATACCCCCTTGCCTATCTTTTGCTAGTCCCTAACAAAATTAAACCATATGCTATGTATAAAGGCAGAATTAGGATTAGATCGCTTAAACCAAAGTCATTTATTAACAATAAAAAATTTCAACTAAGATCCTAAACTACGAAAACTCAACAATACCCGGGTGTCTGCCAAAATGCAAACCGCCCAAGTTCTCGCCTTATTTGAGAAGGGAAGATATTTTTTTTTATTTTTCTTCTTTTCTAATTTTTTTGTACTTTTGGAGTTTGAGAGTTCCGGGATAACTTTTTACGGCTACCCGACCCACCCAAGACTCAAAAAAGACTCTAAGTACTAAGCATCTTTGTGAAAAAGTGATAGACTCACAAAACGACTGTTAAGACGGACTTCAGGTTTCTACGACCCTGTGACCTTGCCTAAAGGTTTATCTTTACGATCGGTAGCTTTCTTCCTACTTTTATTTATGGGGTCAATACAAGGGCAAACCCAGTGCATATCTCCCCGATTTATTCTACTTCCCCGCTTCTTCCCTAAGTGTTTTAGGAATTATTGTGCATTTTTTTGTGAGCTGAGTTCTGGACAACTGGCTGATGAGCTGTTACGACCGACAACTTGCCAGCCATACTCATGCGGTGAAGTGTGATTTTATTTATTTTTTTATTTTCTCCCTTTTCTATTTTTTTCTATTTTTTTCTTCTCTTTTTTTTATTTTTTATTTGTTTATTTTTTTAAGTAGGTGGCTTTCATTATCTAAGATTTACCTAAAGACAGTATAATGAAAATGGTCTTGTGGCTGGGCTCTGGACAACCGACTGATGAGCTATTACCACCAACAACTTGCCAGCCATACCACCCAAGTCAGTCCATTAGCTACCCAATTTCCGTAAAAATCGTCAGAAAGTGAGTCAGTGCAAAAAAAATGTGTATAGATGCTTAGGCTTAAAGTCCCTCCAAATCAGAGGGTAGGTTGATAAGTCGCATATTTATCATCCCAATTTATTCACCAAATTAAAATAAATTTTAATTGGCGAGGACTCGAGACTAAATCCACATTCGAGTGGACACCCGGGCTAATTAAGCCCGAAGACCTAAAGAGTCTAAATGTTTAGGTCCTCTCGTATCATTTCCTAAAGTTAATAACTTCCAAATGCCTAAGTTCTCTTCTCCTAATTTCTTTCTTTTTTTATCTTTTTTTTCAAATTTTCAAAATATTTTTTTAATTTTATAAGAAACTAAAAGAAATTCTACAGAGTTAACATAATAATTTCAGGAATTGATTATTCACCCCCCCCATGCTTAAATGATGCAATGTCCTCATTGTAAAAATAAAGACATGAAAAGGGTAGAGTAAACAGAACATCACCTGAGTGTCGTGAAAATCCGATCAGCTCCTCAGAGAGAAGAGTGCATACACACGTGCTAAGTTTAATGCCTTCAGCTAGGCATAACATACATATAAAGAAGAAATTGAGAATTCACAAGTGCGAGTCAGAGTCAAAATCAGAAGGCTGATCTTGAAACCCGTCCGCAGAAGATGTCCACAGATGTGGACGAGATTATGGTACAGACCCATGCCTTAAGGTCGAGTGGTTCTCAGGTTCTTGATGAAAATCACCCAGAACCGAAGGTTATTGTGTTTGCGGGGCCGGGCCTATGGTTTAATGGTGTGCAACCCAAGACCAAAGTGTCAGAAAATGGGTAAAGATGGTTCAATAGGTGCGGCTGTCCACTTAACATCTAGCTCAGAAAAATAATCAGTTATTACAGGCTTGGGTCGCACGTGAAAGATATCATAAGGGTCCGTAAAGAAGATAGGTGGTTTTAGGTCAATAGGTACCCTTATATCCAAACTTGTTTTTCCCTCAAAATTAACCTCCCAAATTTTCATTTCCAACTTCCTATCCTCTAAAATCAAGGTTTCTAGAACCTCCAGATCATTGTACACCGCATCTAAAGTACCCAAGTCCAACAATTGTGGCTGAATCAGGATTGACTTGGGCATAATGATCTCAAAAGTATGTTCATTCATCTCTTCGGGGTGTGGTTAAGGAATGGTGCTACTAATTGAGTCGTCAAGTATCAGATCCTCCAAGTTAGCCCCAATCGAATCAAAATCTTCAGTAGTCGGGCTACCAAATTCGTCGTCATACTCCTCGAGCCCTTATGTCTCACTAAAATCATTCTCCTCAAGCTTAAGTGAGACTTCACTAAGAGATTCCTCACCCTCAAAATCAAAGAATTCGTGATCCTCATTTGTATATGTCTCAACATCACAAGTCATTTCATCATCCAAGGAGACATAATTTTCTTCATTTCCTGACTTGGGGATCTTAGGTGAATCAATCGGTTCATCCTCAAAGGGTTGCTCTAGACCAATCTGGTCATCTCCAATCTCTGAATATGTATCCCCCCCAACAAGCGCCTGAGCGGGTTCAGACATTGGCTCTCCTAAAGAGGGTTTATCTT
The DNA here is from genome assembly GCA_037157565.1 of Thalassia testudinum. Classification (NCBI taxonomy): domain Eukaryota; kingdom Viridiplantae; phylum Streptophyta; class Magnoliopsida; order Alismatales; family Hydrocharitaceae; genus Thalassia; species Thalassia testudinum. The sequence goes on along the minus strand of JAZHRO010000067.1, from coordinate 12,768,615 downwards.
GAGAATCATCCCAAGATTTGACTAGTGCAACCACAAATTTCATCCTCAACCTCGATAATTTCCCAAGAAGAAACTCACCCAGGTCCCTATCCCTAACACTTTGGAGCAAATCCAATAAAGAACTATTAAGTTCATCAATCATTTTGATCATAGGCTCCAGTGCTTCAGTGCATGGTGTTGGCTAGGCTTCTAAAGATTATATGGTGTTCCTCAAATTAGCCAACACTCTATCTTGGATCCGGTTCACCTGAATCGACTAGTTCAATTCAGGTTTGGGTGGGTTTGGGTTGAATCTAGGGGAGTCAAGATGTCGAGGTTCTCGGGTCCCTCCCTGAAAGTAGGTCATTCTAGGTTGTTCAAAGGATGGTGGCGACCTATATTCAGTGGAATACTGGGGAGGGTAGGTGTTATAATCATGATATCCTTCCTGATTGCAGATCAGGTTGGTTTGGTCATCAAAGGATGGAGATCCATAATCATTATAGCTCTGGGAAGGATAATAATCATAGTCTTGTCGTACAGGGTTAGGCCCTAGACACTGAGGTCTGGATTCATATCACCAATCAAAGTCATCCCAGCTAGTGGATGGGTAATTACAAGTCAAGTTGGGATAGTAATCATCTTGGGGATAAGTGGTGGTAGGAGGATAGGATGTGAAATGTGTGTAGGATGTGGAAGGTTACATGGTGAAGTAAGGAGGGGAAACAAAAGAGAAAGGAGCCCTGCAATACAAAAATACAAGCCTGTCCTTAGGTTGTGTAGCCTAAAGGTCTACAGACTCTCAGAATCCATCCTAAGATTATAAACGATTTACTCTACTTATGTCCAGGCAATCCAACCAATTAGAAGAAGGGACTGGGGAGAAGGTTCTTCCTTTGGCTTGTGCCTTCGGTTCCTAGTGTACCCCCCAGCTGCGGTCGTTTGACGCTACTCCCGTAGCTAGAAATCAGATTCACTAGTATAAGCAGGTTAATCATGAATAATCTCAACCTGGATCCTGACGAGCAAATAAATCCTTAGGGCCAATGTCTAATTGATTTTAGTTAGGCTTGGGAAATTGGTGCTATGGAATGTGACGGGCCCTTAATGGGTTGTGCCCTTAATGATTTGTTTAAAATGTGTCTGTGTGCACAACCAGGGTTTACAAACAAGGTTATTTGATGATGTGTCTTTTAGAGTTCAACCTTGTTTAGTAAATTTTAGGGTTTAATCTTATGTATATTCAATCAAGTTTAGGAGAACACTCCAAGTTTTGCAAGCACTAGTGATATATTCCTTTAGAAATCAAAGAAAAAAAATGTGGAGTGCCTGGTTCAGCCCTAAGAATCAACCCTAAGTGGCAAGCTACTTGATGAATCACTTTTATCTTAAGTGGTGCGGCCCAAACAGTTCAATCAATTGGCCTATTGCACCACTTAGTTAAGGCACACAGAAATTTTTGACCTATTCAGATTTCTACTCACTTATTTGTGTGTTGAATTAAGTGTACCGGGTCCACAGGTCAGATCCCAGTTAAGTGGTAGAATCGATGTGATTATGCACCTTAGGTTGAGAAGTTGTGGGTGTTAAGGGTGTAGCTTTCAGAAAATCCCACAATCAGATAACACTTTTTTTTCCATTTTTTTTTATTTATGTGGATGGCAAGGTGAGTGGAGGTGGCAAACAAACAATCAAATCTATCCTAGGGTTTATAAAAAGCACCTAAGTTGATTTGGGTTTGAGTTATTCGGTTATGGAATGAAAACTAAGGTGGGGGTGGTGTAGGGGACACTTACAAAACACTCTACCCGCACTTTACTCCGGTCTACCGCACTTGGATCTCCATGCTAGGATACCTACAAGACAGTAGATCAAAGACAAGTAGGGTTAATGCCATGTAAATGCAATGAAACGTAATAAATAATAAAGTAAATTCTATTGCCTCCCCGGCAACGGTGCCAAAAATGGTCCTGCCTGTTTTGCATGTTAGAAATTGGGGTTATAAGTAACCCGTCGTCGTAGTTGCAAAACACATCAATCAGATAAAATTTATACTGAAACTCCAAGGGAGTCCCGAGTCAAACACAGGGAGGCGACGTTTATTTTATTGAAAACTGCACTTCGTTTCGTTTCTTTTTGGTATTTTGGGGTTTTGTTATTTTTTTTGTATTTTTGAAATAAAAGAAAACAAGCAAACGTATCACAAGATAGAGATGTGGAACAAATATGATATATATTACTTCCAATGTCAATTACAATGAACTATGAAAGCATAAAAAGAGAGGGAGGTGAGAGGAAATCTCCCGAATCGGTTGTTCGGTGAGACGACGGCGCCTGGCGGAAGCTCGGACGAAGGAGGTGAGGAGTGGGATGACGGAGGTGAGATGCTGGAGGACGTCAGGTTGAGGAAAGCTTCAGCATAGATCCGGAATGGAGGTAAGACGGAGTTGATCTGCTACCGGAATGGAGGTGGGAGGACAGCTCCAAGGCAACCTATGAAGGGAGATGGGAAGTAGGAGTATTTGGTGGGGCAGAGGTTCGCTACACTAATAGGCACCTTGGGAGCTTGAGAACAAGCTCTAATAGAGTGTTGGTAGGCTTGCTAGAGCTTAGGAGTAGGTGGGAGTAGAGTAGGTAGAGATGGCTTGGAAGGGAGGGGGTGTAGGTCCTTTTATAGTGGAGGAGAAGAGGAAAAAATAGGTATGAGACCATTAGTGACATCCAGGACGTCGCTAGAAACGTAGCTGTAGGCAGCTCATGCCTGCTGGAGCCCACAGCTGGCTTTGTTGGCATGCGATGAATTACCAACGGCTGTAAGCATCGCTGTAAGTCCAGCTCATGCGTTGCTATAGTCCACCTCACGCTGCGCTAGTGCCGCGCTCCAGGCTGGCGCTGCGCTGCACGCATGCTCGCCTACACACCCGCGGGCATGCGGTGCTGCGTGTGTGTGCTAGCAGCCTGGGCTACGCTACATGGTGCAATTTGGGCCGTCCATCTTCTTCTTGTTGTAGGGGCTGCTATAGAAGTCGGATTGAGTCGATTTTCACGCCGTTAGGCTGCGATCGTCGACCTGAATCCATCCGCGTGGTCGGATTTATCATTTGAAGCTCCAAATTATGTCTCATAGTCCCTTGGCCGTTGATCTTCCTTGGACTACATATGATGCTACGGGACTCCGATCGAGGTGATTTCAAAGGTGTTGGACTCCGATCGTCGTCTTGATCAGATCCATACGGTCAGATCGTCAATCCGAGTCTCCGAAATAAATATCCTTCTCTCCTAACCTCAAAAAGAATGCAATTAACCTAAATTATATACAACTACTCTAAATGCAGAATGATGCATGCTATGCAATATTTATAATATGAAATGCAAATCTAAGCCTAGGAACATGCATGAATAGACATTTTACCCTCAATAAATGTGTTTACATCAGGCAACAAACCTGAAAACACACGAACGGTCTCACGACCACGTTAAAACGTTCAGAGAGGTTCGTCGGAGCATGGTGAAGGTGCTGGGGGTGTTGGCGTGGCTCAGGGGTGCCTGTGAGTGCATGCCTAGGGCGTACTGTGTGCTAGTGTGTTGGTGTGTTCGGGGGGTGGTTTGAGTGAGTGGCGTGGTGCATGGAGTGAGGGAAAGGATCATTGAAGTGAGGGGAAGCTCGTGGGTTTGTCGACGAGGGTTGGGGTGGCCTGTGGAGGTGGGATGGCCTCGCTGGAGTTGGTGGTCGAAGATGGAAGGGATGGAGGTGATGGAGGTTGGTGGTGATCGATTTTGGAGAATAAAGGGTGGAGAGGAAATAGAGGGGAGAGGGAGCTTATCTGGGAGGTCAAGGGACGAAGGGGGGCGAGCGAGGAGTCGGGTCTGGTGTGGCCGACACCGAAGACGAAAGTGGCTCCAATGAGGTGGGATCGACGAGGATGAAAGGAGAGAAGCACTTGCTGGTACAGCGAAACGCGGACGAAGTCAGGGAGGTGGATCCGCCGTAGGTATGGCGATCGGATGACAAGGAGAGGCAGGGAAGGTCGTCAGACGTCGAGGAGCTTACGGCCATGAAGGGACGAGAGGAATTAGGGGTGTTCGCGGTCGAATTCGAGCGTAGAGAGATCGAGAGGTCTGTGCTCCTTTAAATAGAACTCTAAAGGTAGGCTAGGGCTTGGGAAGTGATGAGAACCTCATCATGAGCCATAACTAGCTCATTTTGACCCAATACAAAGGATAAAAGCTCCTACATATCTCAAGGAAAGGCTTAACTCAGAGAATTCTGAGTTTGAGAAGAAAACCAGTCATAAGGGGTAAAAGTGCAATTTTACCAGTATAATCTGCATACAGGGTAATTCAGGGCCCAAACACAGGTCAAAACAGCTTAATAAGAATAAAAGTGGGATGAGATGATCTAGTAAGGGCTACAGCACTTCCAAGGAACCAAATGATAATCTGTAACCCTAAAACAACCCACTTCAATTCACAAGGTTCGAGGCAAAGTAAAAATAGAATAAACCCTCTAAAATTCATAGAAAAATAATCTCTAGGGTTTAGAACCTTCAATTTGGCCTTTAGAACCCATTTTGACCTACATTGAGAACCATGCCCAATTAATAACTTAATTTGGGTTTTTGCGCAAATTGACCGGTCAAACAAGGTTTAATATGAAAATGAAATTCACCATCAGATTCCTTAGGTCCTAATTAGTCATGTATAAAAACTTGAGCCTAAGAAGAAACCTCCTTGACCGACTTCACACTTTGGTCCTCATATATTTACTCTTTGGCCCTCAACTTTTGAACCCTCGCATTTTGGCCCCTAACTCTCCTTCGTTCTTTGCAATCAGGTCCCTCCTGCATAACCCTGCCAGCACCATGCTCCGGCGACCTTGCGCGGAGCATGGCGCCGCGCAGGGTGAGGTCGCGGACCTGGCAAGTAAACCGGGGGTGCCCTGCGTCGTCAGCCGTCGCAGGGGCACCCCCCTGGTCATTGTAGCCCCCCATACCGGCCGTGCGAACGCACGGACGGTATGGGTTCGTGTTCCGACCATTCTCCGGCGAGGGAGACACGTCGTCTCCCTCCGCCTTCCTCCCTGTTTCATCCCTATAAATACCCCCCGCTGCTCCACCGACCAGGGCAGCCTGGATCTGACGGAGAAAACCCCCAGCTTTCTTCTCTTCTTCCTCCGGCAGACGCTCACCAGCTCCGGCGGCTTCCTCCCCCTCCACCTCTTCGCTTTGCCGCAATACCAGCAGCAGAGACTTCCTCCCCTGCTCTTCCCGCGCCACGCCGCACCCAGCTGGCGCCTCTCCGGCTCTCTGCTCGCCGCCGCCCCTCTCCCTGAGCATCGTCTTCTCCGGCGACAGTCGATACGACTGTCGCCCTGTTCCTCCCCCTTCGTCCCTGCAAGTAAGTTAGAACTACTCCCCTTCTTCTCCTCTTTCTTTCCCCGCTTTCAATTTAGTCAATTAAACCCTCGACCGCTCCTGTTCACCCTCACCCTCTCCGCCTCCGACCACCCTCCGGCGAGCCGCTCCCATCACCTCAGCGACCCACACGGCTCGCCGACCACCGCAGAACCTCCGCCTCCTCACCCTGATCCTCTTCCGCCCCTCCACTTCCCACCAAACACCCTCTGCAGATCCACCGAACACACCCACTTCTTTGCTCACAGTTTGACCTAGGACGACCTGTTGGCTCCATTTCGCCCCCTGCAGACCCCCTGACCACCTTCGCCGTGCCACGGCGAAGGTCCCCCGCCTGTCTGATTTGGCCGAGAGGCCGTTCTTCTGTGACCAGGTGACTCGCCCGCCGTCGCCATTACTGAGCAGGCAGAGCTCCTTCACCTGCAGGTGCAGGCACGCCTTCGCCCAGGTTCGACTCCCAGGTTGCGCGGGGAGTCCCCGCGAAACGTCCCAGGCTCGCAGATGGGGCGAAGGCCGCGCGTGAAGACACGATCGCCCACTGCTCCCTCCGCGACGGGCGCTCAATTGGGGTGGGACATTTAGTCCCACCTCGGAACTTCTCGGAGGCGCGCGGACGCATAAAGGCAAAAAGTGCCTTATGCTGTCTGCCTCCTGACCACGGGGTGAGGTCCCTCTCACCCGACCCGGCCTCGTCCGTGACCACGCTCCGCGGACCTGGCCCGACCCGATTAAACCGACCTGCACTCCTCGCCCACCACCGCACGCCGGTGGGCCTGGACCCGGGCCTGACCCGAACCCGATTACCCGGTAGCTCTGGGAGAGCTGTCCCAAGAGTGGTTTCAGAGAGAAAGAGAGAGACGCGGGGGGGAGGGGGGTAGAGTAGGTTTTGCCTCTTGACGAAAAACTCTGAAGTGTGCAGGCCAAAGGCGAAGAAGAAGGAGCTACACTGTAGCAAATGCTCAGTTAAGTCGTCGAAGCACCGGGTCAGACGACAGAAAGTCAGCAGCCAGAGCAACACAGAAGGCAGGCTGAAGAAGAAGGAAGAGCAACGGCCAAAGCAGGAAGAAGAAGAAGAAGAGCATCACCACGATTGCAGAAGAAGAAGAAGAGAGGTCAAGGCAGAAAACCAAAGAAGAAGAAGAACAAGGAGCTCTGAAGAAAGAAAAACATCACCAACGCAGGAACAGCAGGAAGAAGAAGAAGAGCATCACCATTGCAGAAGAAGATTATCACCATAGCAGAAACCAAGGAAGAAGAAGAAGGAGATCTGAAGAAAGAGAAAGAAAGAAGAACATCACAACAAATTCTTTCCCTCTCTCTTTATTTTGTAAAAGAAACATGTATATCTCTAGAATACGACTTGCTCCCTGAGTTCGACCTCGGGAACTCTTTCATTTTCCGAGTAAAAAAATTTTATATTTGAAATGTTGGTAATAACCGGCTTTACTACAACGTTATAACAAAACCCTCAAACCCGGTTGCCCCGACGCTCTCATTTTGGCGCCGCTGCCGGGGATCGAACCCGGGTCGCCCGCGTGACAGGCGGGAATACTCACCACTATACTAGAACGTTATAACAAAACCCTCAAACCCGGTTGCCCCGACGCTCTCATTTTGGCGCCGTTGCCGGGGAGTGACGGCTATTCTAGAGGTAAACATTCCTGTTTCTTTTAAGTTCTGATAATCTCCTCTCTTTTGTGCAGCTACAGGAACTCAAGAAGACAAGCAACCACACAACCACTCCGAAGACAGGTAAATCTTTTCTCTCACTATTAACCCCTACACTCTAAAGAGGAAGAAAAGAAAAGAACAAGCAATATAGGGCTAACCTGTCTTCCATACTTAGTAACCGTAAAAGTTGCATGTTTTCAACTCATCACTCCTGCACACTATTAAGGGTGTTTAAGGGCTAACACATTCTTGCTTGAGCCCTAATTGCCCAACAAAGAGTTAAATGGACCAAGTAGAGCCAACATAAGGTCAAACATTAGGATTTCAGTAGAGACACACCCCTTAATCAAGAATTGAGGAAATCCAAAAGAGGTGTGCCCAAGCCATTGATTGAAAATAATTAACAAGAAAAATCCTAAACAATTGGCTCTCTCTAAACACTTGAACCCTAAAAGAAAGGACCCAAAAAGCTCTCAAAGAAAACAAGAGGTAAAGTTGACCCCTTTGGGTTAACCAACCTTAAATTAGGTCACTCTTTGCACTTAAAAAGACTAAAGTTCAAGTGAAACCTTAAGCACCCTGATCTTAAAAAATTGGTAGACTTAAGAGGTCAAGATCCCCATTCTGGTCTACCTGGAACCGCAGTGACAAGAGAGGTCGGGTGGGGGAAACCCTGTAACCCGTGGGGACGCTCTACCGTGTAGGGGTCTTCGCGGGACTCTCCCTCTCTGGCTGCCCAGGTAATTCTCAGGTGGACGATCTTTCTGATCAAGGGGTCCATCTGCCCCGCACCTCTATAGTCACCCAACACATTTTTGGGTGTCTTGATTGGGTCCAGCACCTTCTAAACTTACCTCTCCCAACTGTGCATGTACGGAAGGAGGTCTCTAAGACCACCCTTAAGACCTCCATTAGAAATTCGCTCTCGTCAAGGCCAAGCCTCGACGCCCGTATTTGTGCAGCAACACCCTCACATTATTCTCTCTTCTGATTCAGAACCAAGTTCTTCTTCTTCCCCCATCATGGCTCAGCCAGTTGAGGAAGAAAATAATCTGGAACACCAGCTCCAGCGACTCAATGACCTCTTCCAAAACTTCGTGCACCCACCACAGCGTCCTATGATGCGGGACCACTACAATCCTGCTGCGGTGGCCATTGAGCCTCGAGTCAGAATCCCGATTGGAGGACCTGATTCCGAACTAAAGCCCAACATGATTCATGCTATACCTAAATTCCATGGGCTTAATTCTGAAGATCCCTTCCAGCACATCAAACAGCTAAAGCATCTGGCCCACACTTTTGGATCAGATGCGCAAAATCGGGATATTCTTCTCATGAAGATGTTCTCCTTTTCTCTTATGGACAAGGCCGCCCATTGGTATCAAACTCAGACCCGGCCGATCAACACTTGGGAAGAACTTCAATCCGAGTTCTTGAAAAAGTTCTTTCCCGTTGGTCGGACCAACACCTTGCGCCATCAGATTACACACTTCACTCAACAATCAGGAGAACCTCTCCATGAGGCATGGGATCGTTTTCAGGATCTCATGAGGAAGTGCCCCCATCACGGAGTTCCTAAATGGGAACAAGTCCAATCTTTTTACCAGGGACTCCGTGAGGACATCCGCCTTTTCGTCAATGCAACCTGCGGAGGAAACATCATGGGTCAACATGAAGACACCGTATGGGAGATTCTCGAAAACATGTGTGAGAACTCCATCAACAGTGACTCCATGGGATTATTCGACAGGACGAATACCCGCGCAGCGACGAATCTTAAGGGAGCACATGAGACGCAGGACCTGTCCGCATCAGTCGACCTGGAATTAATGGCCAGTCGATTGGACAAGGTCTCAATCATTGAAAAGAAGGTGGATGAGCTGACTCAGCACTTGCAGCGAGCCACCTCTGCGCGTAACTCCTTTGCACAACCTCCTTCCACACAGGAGACTGTGCAAAACATCCTCCACCGATCCTCCCTTGGGATGGATCCATATCCATCCCCATCTGATTCTTGGACTGGAAGATCATCCGATCCTTTCTTCACCAGCCGGGGGAACTCCATTCCTCCTTTCCCTGATTCTCAGGAGGTTCCTCAGACCTGCGAAGACCTCAACGCCATCCAGAACGACCCATTCTCCAACACTTACAACCCTGGATGGCGAAACCATCCCAATTTTCAGTGGGCGGGAAATTCCCAAACCCAAAGACCACCTTTTCAGTCCTGCCCACAGCCCTCTCATCACTACCAGCCGCCTCAGCCTCGGCCCAACCCTACTTATCCATCAGGGCCAAATCAAGATCAAATGTCCTTAATCCTTCAGACTCTGGCTGACATTCAAAAATCGAATGCGGCCATTCAAAAACAGCACAAGGACGAGCTTACTGAAGTTAAAACTCAACTGGCCCAGTTGGCAAATTCTCGCCAGCCAGGCACACTCCCTTCCCAACCCCTTCCTAACCCAAATAACGTGCCAACCCAGAAGCGCGTTATGAATCCAAATTTAGGCCACGCTCAATGGATTTATCAGGCCCCCACTGCTCCATCTCCAGACGAGATGGATGCCTCAACTTCTAGTGCGAGATTTCAGCAGCAGCCACCCCTCCTACCAAACCCAAACCAAAATCAGGCTGGATTAAATTCTGTAACAACACGTAGTGGTAAGACAACTCAGGACCCGCATTATCCAAACCACTCCCAGCCTGATAATCATGACCCTAGGATAGTTATCCAAGGTACCGCTGTTCCAGACCCACAACCTGGACCTATCCTAGAGGAACCAACCAAGATCCCGTTTCCCGAGGCCCTGACCAAGGGAAAGAAGACCACCAAACCCGTGGCCCCTGAGGAGGACCTGGTCAAGCTCTTTGAGCAGGTCCACATAAACATCCCCTTGATGGATGCAATCCGCCACGTACCAGCTTACGCACGATTTCTAAAGAATATATGTACACCCCAGCGTAAGCCGCGAACCAAGGGAGGGAGCCCAATTGTTCTGTCAGAGCAAGCCAGCTCTGTAATCCTTAGTAGACCCCCACCCAAGGCAAAAGATCCTGGAACTCCCCTGATCTCCTGTAAGATAGGTGGTACCCAATTTGATAGAGCATTGTTAGACTTAGGTGCATCTATAAATCTGATACCCACATCCTTACTTGACCATCTGGAAGAATCTGAGCTGAAACCAACCGAGGTGACATTACAATTAGCAGATCGATCTATAAAGTCACCAAAAGGGATTCTCGAGGATGTTATCGTGAGAGTGCGGGATTTCTATTTTCCAGTGGACTTTATAGTCTTAGACATGGATGCACCTGAGAACCCTAGGGATACACCAATCATTCTAGGGAGACCTTTCTTGGCTACTACTAGAGCCAACATCAGCTGTGAGGAGGGCCAAATAGAGCTTAAGTTTGGAGATCAAACACTGAAAATTGATATATTTAAAGCCCAACAAGGAATTAATTGCGGCGTCATCGAGCAAATTTGTGACATCAAGACTTTGGTACAGAAGGATCTTGACCCGCAAACAGAGGAGTTAAATCCAGATGTGAACAACCCAGTAACTCCCACCCTTGAACCTCACATCTATACTGAACCACCCGCTGCTGCTGAAAACCCCATCCTCGAACTGAAACCCCTTCCTGCTCATTTGAAATACATCTTTTTGGGTTCTAATCAGACCCTTCCTGTGATCATCAATTCCAACCTCAGTCCTGAACAGGAATCCCGTCTGATTGTTGTCCTCCAGCAACATCGCAGAGCCATCGGATGGACCCTCGATGATTTGACTGGAATAAGTCCCTCTTATTGTACTCATCATATCTATTCAGAAGAGGGCACACGACCTTCTCGTGAAATGCAGAGACGCTTAAACCCCAATCTGCAGGAGGTCGTGAAAAAGGAGATCATCAAGTGGTTAGATGCCGGGATCATCTACCCGATCTCCGATAGTCGTTGGGTGAGCCCAATTCAGGTCGTGCCTAAGAAGGCAGGACTCACCACTATAACGACTGAGACCGGAGAAATCATTCCTACCCGATTAGCCAACTCGTGGAGAGTCTGTATAGATTACCGTCGACTCAATTCCTCCACGAAGAAGGATCATTTCCCACTACCCTTCATTGATCAAATTCTCGAAAAACTAGCGGGAAATAGGTTCTTCTGCTTTCTTGACGGGTACTCCGGTTATAACCAGGTGGCAATCCATCCTGAGGACCAAGAAAAGACCATGTTCACCTGCCCCTTCGGAACATACGCTTTCCGAAGGATGCCTTTCGGTCTTTGCAATGCACCCGCTACTTTTCAGCGATGCATGCTTGCCATATTCTCAGATATGGTAGGTGATTATCTGGAAGTCTTCATGGATGACTTTTCAGTTTTCGGAGCATCATTCGACGATTGCCTCCAACACTTGGTCCAGATACTCAGGCGGTGCATCGACGTGAATTTGGTTCTTTCCTGGGAAAAGAGCCATTTCATGGTGCCTGAGGGAATTGTCCTGGGACACTCAATTTCGGAGAAAGGTATCCAAGTGGATCGAGCTAAGGTTAATCTGATTTCTCACCTTCCTATGCCTAGCTCGATCAGGGACATCCGATCCTTTTTAGGGCATGTCGGTTTTTATCGACGATTTATCCCTGATTTTTCAAAAATCGCACGCCCCCTGACCACTCTTCTCTCCAAGGATGTTCCCTTTGAAATCTCCAAGGAATGCACTCAAGCATTTGAAATCCTGCATGATCGAGTCACCCAAGCCCCGATCCTACAGTCCCCTGATTGGTCTCAACCCTTTGAGATCATGTGTGATGCATCCGACTTCGCTGTAGGAGCGGTTTTGGGGCAGAAAAATGACAAGAAACCTGTGGTCATTTACTACGCCAGCAAAACACTCGATGAGGCTCAGCGTAACTATACAGTTACTGAGAAAGAGCTGCTAGCTGTAGTATTTGCCCTAGAGAAGTTCAGATCGTACCTTCTGGGTTCCCATGTCATCATATACTCGGATCACACGGCTGTGAGGCATCTCCTTGCAAAGAAGGACGCGAAACCTCGATTGATCCGATGGATCTTGCTGTTGCAAGAATTTGACCTCGAGATTCGCGATAAAGCGGGAAAACAAAACGTGGTAGCTGATCACTTGTCCCGTCTTCCTTCTGAAATGATAGACCCTTCCGGACCCATCACTGAGCATTTTCCCGATGAGCACCTGCTGACTATTGGTACTAGCCTTCCATGGTTTGCTAATATTGTAAATTACTTGGCATCTCATCAGACCCCGTCCGATTGGCCGAAGGCCAAGAAAGACAAATTACGCTCCGATGCCAAGTATTACATTTGGGAAGACCCGTACCTCTTCCGCATAGGTGCCGATCAGATCATCCGGAGATGTGTCCCGGAAGGGGAAGTCAACAATATCCTCTCTTTCTGCCATGACCAGGCATGCGGTGGCCATTTTGCCGGGCATAAAACCGCATCAAAAGTCCTCCAGTGCGGCTTTTACTGGCCCACACTGTTCAAAGACGCATACAGTCATTGCAAGGCATGCAGTCGTTGCCAGACTTTGGGCAACATGAGCCATCGCGACATGATGCCTATGCAACCGATTCTAGTATGCGAAATCTTTGATGTTTGGGGGATTGATTTTATGGGCCCCTTTCCTGTTTCGGATGGTTTCGAATACATTCTGTTGGCTGTGGACTACGTGTCCAAATGGATCGAAGCCATACCGACCCGAACCTATGATCACAAAATCGTTCTCAAATTCATTCATCAACACATTTTCTCAAGGTTCGGGATTCCTCGTGCAATAATCTCTGATGGGGGAACCCATTTCACAAATGCTCAGTTTAGGTCACTGATGACCAAATACGGGGTGTCTCACCGAATCTCTACTCCTTACCACCCCCAAACTAATGGTCTAGCTGAGCTGTCTAATCGGGAGATCAAGAAAATCCTGCAAGTCACTGTTCGACCTGACAGGAAGGACTGGTCGTCCCGACTTCCGGAAGCATTGTGGGCCTATAGGACCGCCCACAAGACCCAATTGGGCATGTCTCCCTTTAGATTGGTGTACGGAAAGGCATGCCACCTTCCCGTCGAACTGGAGCATAAAGCCTATTGGGCAGTACGGAACTGTAATCTGGATCTTTCCAAGGCTGGGACCCACAGAAAACTCCAAATCAGCGAGATCGATGAATTGCGCATAGACGCGTACGAGAACTCGCAAATCTACAAGGAGCGGGTTAAAGCCTTCCACGACAAACACATCTCGAGAAAGATCTTTCATCCTGGTCAAAAGGTCCTACTCTTTGATGCCCGACTCAAACTCTTCCCAGGAAAACTGAGATCTAAGTGGGTCGGACCATATTTGGTCCGACAGGTTTTTGGAAATGGAGCAATCGAAATCAGTCCACTCAGCCACGATTCTGAACCTTTCATCGTGAACGGTCAGAGACTCAAGCCGTTCATTGATGTAACTTCTACTGATTTGGCTGAGGCATCTTATATCCTCCTTTCCCCTTGAGCTTATTGCGCCCAGTCGATGGCGTAAAACTCAGCGCTTAACGGGAGGCAGCCCGTCATTCTCTTTGAAAACCTGAAACTTGTTCTGACACCTTTCAGCACTCGAAGTTCACCCTTGTAGACAGCCGACCCCAACTCAGATGTTTGCATCTGGGATTTGAAATCGTCTGCAAAAATTCAACCCGACCCATTCACTCATCCAAATTTCTGTCTTAAGGAATGAACTAAGACCCCCTAGGTTACAATGAGGACATTGCAAATCTTAGGCATGGGGGGGTAGGAAAGTGCAAAAACTTGTAAGAAAAGGTTTCAAACAAAAAATTCACATATGCCAAAAATATCATAAAAATTAAAAAAATTCTTCGAAAAAGAATAAGAGGAAAAGAGGAGAAGGAAAATTTTGTGAAGGAGAAAAGAAACAAAATGAAAAAGGAGCACAAAATTATGAGAAAAAGTGATAGTCATTAGTAAGGAACTAAGGAATTAACCTAAGTTCTAGACCTCATTCAAGAAAATAACTGAAAAGTGCACAATAAGATTAGTAAGAATGCAAACCTTAGGCATTCTTGAATAGACTCTTAGTACCCATTAAGATCTGGACACTCCTCAAGAGGTTGAGGAAAATGAAAAGCTGAAGTATTAGGTCTAAGGCTTAGGAAGTATTCGGCCTCGTTAACTAATTTTTGGTTTACGGGACTCAGTAACCTAAGCACCCTAATCTCACACACAGCCTGGTTCAGTAAGCGTAAAAATCAGAATCACGCAAAAGCGTCGCAAAAATCTAAAAAGAACACCTAGAATAGGAACGGCCGATCAACACAAGTTGATTTGGACGAGTTCCCAGCGCGGAGAGGCGGGAAATCCCCTCGAAGATGCGTAACAAAATATCATCTCCTCGGTGCTTGTCTCTTAGGATATTTACATATCCTACGGGGGGCATGTAAGCACTCTGCTGGTTCAGATCCCATGGATGGCATTATCTCGAAGTGTCAATTGCCAGGGTCTGGATTCGGCCACGGAATACCATGGATGGGATTATCTCGAAATCTCAATAGCCAGGGTTCCGGGGGTTGCCATGGGCGGTGCTATCTCGAAGCATCGATCGCCAGGAACCCTTGAGGATTGATGATGGGAGCAAGGAATCTGATACAGACCGTGTTGAAAAGCCAATCCTAGGCTAGAACTAAAAAGAAAAAGAGAGAGAAAACTCTCCAAACAGAAAAACTTTCTATCTCTCTCTTACAAAACGCACTGCGAACTGAGCCAGGGCTAAAATCATTTCAAGCACGGGTACTTTAACCACGAAGTCCAATAAACCTTAGGTTAGTTCTTGCGGGCCTTAAAAACCTTTGCTAAAAGACTGAGGCTAAGGCTAGACAAATTTGGATCTTGATTGGTACTAGAGTACCTTTTAGGCCTATGGTCAGCATTCTAACCTAATCTATGCTCAAATAAAAAAGGCACTTATCTAAAACCATTAAAAACTTCGTGGTCTAGAACAAGGGTTGAAACCTTAAGTTTTTGCTAAGGGACTAGCAAAAGCTAGGCATGGGGGTATGATGAGAACCTCATCATGAGCCATAACTAGCTCATTTTGACCCAATACAAAGGATAAAAGCTCCTACATATCTCAAGGAAAGGCTTAACTCAGAGAATTCTGAGTTTGAGAAGAAAACCAGTCATAAGGGGTAAAAGTGCAATTTTACCAGTATAATCTGCATACAGGGTAATTCAGGGCCCAAACACAGGTCAAAACAGCTTAATAAGAATAAAAGTGGGATGAGATGATCTAGTAAGGGCTACAGCACTTCCAAGGAACCAAATGATAATCTGTAACCCTAAAACAACCCACTTCAATTCACAAGGTTCGAGGCAAAGTAAAAATAGAATAAACCCTCTAAAATTCATAGAAAAATAATCTCTAGGGTTTAGAACCTTCAATTTGGCCTTTAGAACCCATTTTGACCTACATTGAGAACCATGCCCAATTAATAACTTAATTTGGGTTTTTGCGCAAATTGACCGGTCAAACAAGGTTTAATATGAAAATGAAATTCACCATCAGATTCCTTAGGTCCTAATTAGTCATGTATAAAAACTTGAGCCTAAGAAGAAACCTCCTTGACCGACTTCACACTTTGGTCCTCATATATTTACTCTTTGGCCCTCAACTTTTGAACCCTCGCATTTTGGCCCCTAACTCTCCTTCGTTCTTTGCAATCAGGTCCCTCCTGCATAACCCTGCCAGCACCATGCTCCGGCGACCTTGCGCGGAGCATGGCGCCGCGCAGGGTGAGGTCGCGGACCTGGCAAGTAAACCGGGGGTGCCCTGCGTCGTCAGCCGTCGCAGGGGCACCCCCCTGGTCATTGTAGCCCCCCATACCGGCCGTGCGAACGCACGGACGGTATGGGTTCGTGTTCCGACCATTCTCCGGCGAGGGAGACACGTCGTCTCCCTCCGCCTTCCTCCCTGTTTCATCCCTATAAATACCCCCCGCTGCTCCACCGACCAGGGCAGCCTGGATCTGACGGAGAAAACCCCCAGCTTTCTTCTCTTCTTCCTCCGGCAGACGCTCACCAGCTCCGGCGGCTTCCTCCCCCTCCACCTCTTCGCTCTGCCGCAATACCAGCAGCAGAGACTTCCTCCCCTGCTCTTCCCGCGCCACGCCGCACCCAGCTGGCGCCTCTCCGGCTCTCTGCTCGCCGCCGCCCCTCTCCCTGAGCATCGTCTTCTCCGGCGACAGTCGATACGACTGTCGCCCTGTTCCTCCCCCTTCGTCCCTGCAAGTAAGTTAGAACTACTCCCCTTCTTCTCCTCTTTCTTTCCCCGCTTTCAATTTAGTCAATTAAACCCTCGACCGCTCCTGTTCACCCTCACCCTCTCCGCCTCCGACCACCCTCCGGCGAGCCGCTCCCATCACCTCAGCGACCCACACGGCTCGCCGACCACCGCAGAACCTCCGCCTCCTCACCCTGATCCTCTTCCGCCCCTCCACTTCCCACCAAACACCCTCTGCAGATCCACCGAACACACCCACTTCTTTGCTCACAGTTTGACCTAGGACGACCTGTTGGCTCCATTTCGCCCCCTGCAGACCCCCTGACCACCTTCGCCGTGCCACGGCGAAGGTCCCCCGCCTGTCTGATTTGGCCGAGAGGCCGTTCTTCTGTGACCAGGTGACTCGCCCGCCGTCGCCATTACTGAGCAGGCAGAGCTCCTTCACCTGCAGGTGCAGGCACGCCTTCGCCCAGGTTCGACTCCCAGGTTGCGCGGGGAGTCCCCGCGAAACGTCCCAGGCTCGCAGATGGGGCGAAGGCCGCGCGTGAAGACACGATCGCCCACTGCTCCCTCCGCGACGGGCGCTCAATTGGGGTGGGACATTTAGTCCCACCTCGGAACTTCTCGGAGGCGCGCGGACGCATAAAGGCAAAAAGTGCCTTATGCTGTCTGCCTCCTGACCACGGGGTGAGGTCCCTCTCACCCGACCCGGCCTCGTCCGTGACCACGCTCCGCGGACCTGGCCCGACCCGATTAAACCGACCTGCACTCCTCGCCCACCACCGCACGCCGGTGGGCCTGGACCCGGGCCTGACCCGAACCCGATTACCCGGTAGCTCTGGGAGAGCTGTCCCAAGAGTGGTTTCAGAGAGAAAGAGAGAGACGCGGGGGGGAGGGGGGTAGAGTAGGTTTTGCCTCTTGACGAAAAACTCTGAAGTGTGCAGGCCAAAGGCGAAGAAGAAGGAGCTGCACTGTAGCAAATGCTCAGTTAAGTCGTCGAAGCACCGGGTCAGACGACAGAAAGTCAGCAGCCAGAGCAACACAGAAGGCAGGCTGAAGAAGAAGGAAGAGCAACGGCCAAAGCAGGAAGAAGAAGAAGAAGAGCATCACCACGATTGCAGAAGAAGAAGAAGAGAGGTCAAGGCAGAAAACCAAAGAAGAAGAAGAACAAGGAGCTCTGAAGAAAGAAAAACATCACCAACGCAGGAACAGCAGGAAGAAGAAGAAGAGCATCACCATTGCAGAAGAAGATTATCACCATAGCAGAAACCAAGGAAGAAGAAGAAGGAGATCTGAAGAAAGAGAAAGAAAGAAGAACATCACAACAAATTCTTTCCCTCTCTCTTTATTTTGTAAAAGAAACATGTATATCTCTAGAATACGACTTGCTCCCTGAGTTCGACCTCGGGAACTCTTTCATTTTCCGAGTAAAAAAATTTTATATTTGAAATGTTGGTAATAACCGGCTTTACTACAACGTTATAACAAAACCCTCAAACCCGGTTGCCCCGACGCTCTCATTTTGGCGCCGCTGCCGGGGATCGAACCCGGGTCGCCCGCGTGACAGGCGGGAATACTCACCACTATACTAGAACGTTATAACAAAACCCTCAAACCCGGTTGCCCCGACGCTCTCATTTTGGCGCCGTTGCCGGGGAGTGACGGCTATTCTAGAGGTAAACATTCCTGTTTCTTTTAAGTTCTGATAATCTCCTCTCTTTTGTGCAGCTACAGGAACTCAAGAAGACAAGCAACCACACAACCACTCCGAAGACAGGTAAATCTTTTCTCTCACTATTAACCCCTACACTCTAAAGAGGAAGAAAAGAAAAGAACAAGCAATATAGGGCTAACCTGTCTTCCATACTTAGTAACCGTAAAAGTTGCATGTTTTCAACTCATCACTCCTGCACACTATTAAGGGTGTTTAAGGGCTAACACATTCTTGCTTGAGCCCTAATTGCCCAACAAAGAGTTAAATGGACCAAGTAGAGCCAACATAAGGTCAAACATTAGGATTTCAGTAGAGACACACCCCTTAATCAAGAATTGAGGAAATCCAAAAGAGGTGTGCCCAAGCCATTGATTGAAAATAATTAACAAGAAAAATCCTAAACAATTGGCTCTCTCTAAACACTTGAACCCTAAAAGAAAGGACCCAAAAAGCTCTCAAAGAAAACAAGAGGTAAAGTTGACCCCTTTGGGTTAACCAACCTTAAATTAGGTCACTCTTTGCACTTAAAAAGACTAAAGTTCAAGTGAAACCTTAAGCACCCTGATCTTAAAAAATTGGTAGACTTAAGAGGTCAAGATCCCCATTCTGGTCTACCTGGAACCGCAGTGACAAGAGAGGTCGGGTGGGGGAAACCCTGTAACCCGTGGGGACGCTCTACCGTGTAGGGGTCTTCGCGGGACTCTCCCTCTCTGGCTGCCCAGGTAATTCTCAGGTGGACGATCTTTCTGATCAAGGGGTCCATCTGCCCCGCACCTCTATAGTCACCCAACACATTTTTGGGTGTCTTGATTGGGTCCAGCACCTTCTAAACTTACCTCTCCCAACTGTGCATGTACGGAAGGAGGTCTCTAAGACCACCCTTAAGACCTCCATTAGAAATTCGCTCTCGTCAAGGCCAAGCCTCGACGCCCGTATTTGTGCAGCAACACCCTCACATTATTCTCTCTTCTGATTCAGAACCAAGTTCTTCTTCTTCCCCCATCATGGCTCAGCCAGTTGAGGAAGAAAATAATCTGGAACACCAGCTCCAGCGACTCAATGACCTCTTCCAAAACTTCGTGCACCCACCACAGCGTCCTATGATGCGGGACCACTACAATCCTGCTGCGGTGGCCATTGAGCCTCGAGTCAGAATCCCGATTGGAGGACCTGATTCCGAACTAAAGCCCAACATGATTCATGCTATACCTAAATTCCATGGGCTTAATTCTGAAGATCCCTTCCAGCACATCAAACAGCTAAAGCATCTGGCCCACACTTTTGGATCAGATGCGCAAAATCGGGATATTCTTCTCATGAAGATGTTCTCCTTTTCTCTTATGGACAAGGCCGCCCATTGGTATCAAACTCAGACCCGGCCGATCAACACTTGGGAAGAACTTCAATCCGAGTTCTTGAAAAAGTTCTTTCCCGTTGGTCGGACCAACACCTTGCGCCATCAGATTACACACTTCACTCAACAATCAGGAGAACCTCTCCATGAGGCATGGGATCGTTTTCAGGATCTCATGAGGAAGTGCCCCCATCACGGAGTTCCTAAATGGGAACAAGTCCAATCTTTTTACCAGGGACTCCGTGAGGACATCCGCCTTTTCGTCAATGCAACCTGCGGAGGAAACATCATGGGTCAACATGAAGACACCGTATGGGAGATTCTCGAAAACATGTGTGAGAACTCCATCAACAGTGACTCCATGGGATTATTCGACAGGACGAATACCCGCGCAGCGACGAATCTTAAGGGAGCACATGAGACGCAGGACCTGTCCGCATCAGTCGACCTGGAATTAATGGCCAGTCGATTGGACAAGGTCTCAATCATTGAAAAGAAGGTGGATGAGCTGACTCAGCACTTGCAGCGAGCCACCTCTGCGCGTAACTCCTTTGCACAACCTCCTTCCACACAGGAGACTGTGCAAAACATCCTCCACCGATCCTCCCTTGGGATGGATCCATATCCATCCCCATCTGATTCTTGGACTGGAAGATCATCCGATCCTTTCTTCACCAGCCGGGGGAACTCCATTCCTCCTTTCCCTGATTCTCAGGAGGTTCCTCAGACCTGCGAAGACCTCAACGCCATCCAGAACGACCCATTCTCCAACACTTACAACCCTGGATGGCGAAACCATCCCAATTTTCAGTGGGCGGGAAATTCCCAAACCCAAAGACCACCTTTTCAGTCCTGCCCACAGCCCTCTCATCACTACCAGCCGCCTCAGCCTCGGCCCAACCCTACTTATCCATCAGGGCCAAATCAAGATCAAATGTCCTTAATCCTTCAGACTCTGGCTGACATTCAAAAATCGAATGCGGCCATTCAAAAACAGCACAAGGACGAGCTTACTGAAGTTAAAACTCAACTGGCCCAGTTGGCAAATTCTCGCCAGCCAGGCACACTCCCTTCCCAACCCCTTCCTAACCCAAATAACGTGCCAACCCAGAAGCGCGTTATGAATCCAAATTTAGGCCACGCTCAATGGATTTATCAGGCCCCCACTGCTCCATCTCCAGACGAGATGGATGCCTCAACTTCTAGTGCGAGATTTCAGCAGCAGCCACCCCTCCTACCAAACCCAAACCAAAATCAGGCTGGATTAAATTCTGTAACAACACGTAGTGGTAAGACAACTCAGGACCCGCATTATCCAAACCACTCCCAGCCTGATAATCATGACCCTAGGATAGTTATCCAAGGTACCGCTGTTCCAGACCCACAACCTGGACCTATCCTAGAGGAACCAACCAAGATCCCGTTTCCCGAGGCCCTGACCAAGGGAAAGAAGACCACCAAACCCGTGGCCCCTGAGGAGGACCTGGTCAAGCTCTTTGAGCAGGTCCACATAAACATCCCCTTGATGGATGCAATCCGCCACGTACCAGCTTACGCACGATTTCTAAAGAATATATGTACACCCCAGCGTAAGCCGCGAACCAAGGGAGGGAGCCCAATTGTTCTGTCAGAGCAAGCCAGCTCTGTAATCCTTAGTAGACCCCCACCCAAGGCAAAAGATCCTGGAACTCCCCTGATCTCCTGTAAGATAGGTGGTACCCAATTTGATAGAGCATTGTTAGACTTAGGTGCATCTATAAATCTGATACCCACATCCTTACTTGACCATCTGGAAGAATCTGAGCTGAAACCAACCGAGGTGACATTACAATTAGCAGATCGATCTATAAAGTCACCAAAAGGGATTCTCGAGGATGTTATCGTGAGAGTGCGGGATTTCTATTTTCCAGTGGACTTTATAGTCTTAGACATGGATGCACCTGAGAACCCTAGGGATACACCAATCATTCTAGGGAGACCTTTCTTGGCTACTACTAGAGCCAACATCAGCTGTGAGGAGGGCCAAATAGAGCTTAAGTTTGGAGATCAAACACTGAAAATTGATATATTTAAAGCCCAACAAGGAATTAATTGCGGCGTCATCGAGCAAATTTGTGACATCAAGACTTTGGTACAGAAGGATCTTGACCCGCAAACAGAGGAGTTAAATCCAGATGTGAACAACCCAGTAACTCCCACCCTTGAACCTCACATCTATACTGAACCACCCGCTGCTGCTGAAAACCCCATCCTCGAACTGAAACCCCTTCCTGCTCATTTGAAATACATCTTTTTGGGTTCTAATCAGACCCTTCCTGTGATCATCAATTCCAACCTCAGTCCTGAACAGGAATCCCGTCTGATTGTTGTCCTCCAGCAACATCGCAGAGCCATCGGATGGACCCTCGATGATTTGACTGGAATAAGTCCCTCTTATTGTACTCATCATATCTATTCAGAAGAGGGCACACGACCTTCTCGTGAAATGCAGAGACGCTTAAACCCCAATCTGCAGGAGGTCGTGAAAAAGGAGATCATCAAGTGGTTAGATGCCGGGATCATCTACCCGATCTCCGATAGTCGTTGGGTGAGCCCAATTCAGGTCGTGCCTAAGAAGGCAGGACTCACCACTATAACGACTGAGACCGGAGAAATCATTCCTACCCGATTAGCCAACTCGTGGAGAGTCTGTATAGATTACCGTCGACTCAATTCCTCCACGAAGAAGGATCATTTCCCACTACCCTTCATTGATCAAATTCTCGAAAAACTAGCGGGAAATAGGTTCTTCTGCTTTCTTGACGGGTACTCCGGTTATAACCAGGTGGCAATCCATCCTGAGGACCAAGAAAAGACCACGTTCACCTGCCCCTTCGGAACATACGCTTTCCGAAGGATGCCTTTCGGTCTTTGCAATGCACCCGCTACTTTTCAGCGATGCATGCTTGCCATATTCTCAGATATGGTAGGTGATTATCTGGAAGTCTTCATGGATGACTTTTCAGTTTTCGGAGCATCATTCGACGATTGCCTCCAACACTTGGTCCAGATACTCAGGCGGTGCATCGACGTGAATTTGGTTCTTTCCTGGGAAAAGAGCCATTTCATGGTGCCTGAGGGAATTGTCCTGGGACACTCAATTTCGGAGAAAGGTATCCAAGTGGATCGAGCTAAGGTTAATCTGATTTCTCACCTTCCTATGCCTAGCTCGATCAGGGACATCCGATCCTTTTTAGGGCATGTCGGTTTTTATCGACGATTTATCCCTGATTTTTCAAAAATCGCACGCCCCCTGACCACTCTTCTCTCCAAGGATGTTCCCTTTGAAATCTCCAAGGAATGCACTCAAGCATTTGAAATCCTGCGTGACCGAGTCACCCAAGCCCCGATCCTACAGTCCCCTGATTGGTCTCAACCCTTTGAGATCATGTGTGATGCATCCGACTTCGCTGTAGGAGCGGTTTTGGGGCAGAAAAATGACAAGAAACCTGTGGTCATTTACTACGCCAGCAAAACACTCGATGAGGCTCAGCGTAACTATACAGTTACTGAGAAAGAGCTGCTAGCTGTAGTATTTGCCCTAGAGAAGTTCAGATCGTACCTTCTGGGTTCCCATGTCATCATATACTCGGATCACACGGCTGTGAGGCATCTCCTTGCAAAGAAGGACGCGAAACCTCGATTGATCCGATGGATCTTGCTGTTGCAAGAATTTGACCTCGAGATTCGCGATAAAGCGGGAAAACAAAACGTGGTAGCTGATCACTTGTCCCGTCTTCCTTCTGAAATGATAGACCCTTCCGGACCCATCACTGAGCATTTTCCCGATGAGCACCTGCTGACTATTGGTACTAGCCTTCCATGGTTTGCTAATATTGTAAATTACTTGGCATCTCATCAGACCCCGTCCGATTGGCCGAAGGCCAAGAAAGACAAATTACGCTCCGATGCCAAGTATTACATTTGGGAAGACCCGTACCTCTTCCGCATAGGTGCCGATCAGATCATCCGGAGATGTGTCCCGGAAGGGGAAGTCAACAATATCCTCTCTTTCTGCCATGACCAGGCATGCGGTGGCCATTTTGCCGGGCATAAAACCGCATCAAAAGTCCTCCAGTGCGGCTTTTACTGGCCCACACTGTTCAAAGACGCATACAGTCATTGCAAGGCATGCAGTCGTTGCCAGACTTTGGGCAACATGAGCCATCGCGACATGATGCCTATGCAACCGATTCTAGTATGCGAAATCTTTGATGTTTGGGGGATTGATTTTATGGGCCCCTTTCCTGTTTCGGATGGTTTCGAATACATTCTGTTGGCTGTGGACTACGTGTCCAAATGGATCGAAGCCATACCGACCCGAACCTATGATCACAAAATCGTTCTCAAATTCATTCATCAACACATTTTCTCAAGGTTCGGGATTCCTCGTGCAATAATCTCTGATGGGGGAACCCATTTCACAAATGCTCAGTTTAGGTCACTGATGACCAAATACGGGGTGTCTCACCGAATCTCTACTCCTTACCACCCCCAAACTAATGGTCTAGCTGAGCTGTCTAATCGGGAGATCAAGAAAATCCTGCAAGTCACTGTTCGACCTGACAGGAAGGACTGGTCGTCCCGACTTCCGGAAGCATTGTGGGCCTATAGGACCGCCCACAAGACCCAATTGGGCATGTCTCCCTTTAGATTGGTGTACGGAAAGGCATGCCACCTTCCCGTCGAACTGGAGCATAAAGCCTATTGGGCAGTACGGAACTGTAATCTGGATCTTTCCAAGGCTGGGACCCACAGAAAACTCCAAATCAGCGAGATCGATGAATTGCGCATAGACGCGTACGAGAACTCGCAAATCTACAAGGAGCGGGTTAAAGCCTTCCACGACAAACACATCTCGAGAAAGATCTTTCATCCTGGTCAAAAGGTCCTACTCTTTGATGCCCGACTCAAACTCTTCCCAGGAAAACTGAGATCTAAGTGGGTCGGACCATATTTGGTCCGACAGGTTTTTGGAAATGGAGCAATCGAAATCAGTCCACTCAGCCACGATTCTGAACCTTTCATCGTGAACGGTCAGAGACTCAAGCCGTTCATTGATGTAACTTCTACTGATTTGGCTGAGGCATCTTATATCCTCCTTTCCCCTTGAGCTTATTGCGCCCAGCCGATGGCGTAAAACTCAGCGCTTAACGGGAGGCAGCCCGTCATTCTCTTTGAAAACCTGAAACTTGTTCTGACACCTTTCAGCACTCGAAGTTCACCCTTGTAGACAGCCGACCCCAACTCAGATGTTTGCATCTGGGATTTGAAATCGTCCGCAAAAATTCAACCCGACCCATTCACTCATCCAAATTTTTGTCTTAAGGAATGAACTAAGACCCCCTAGGTTACAATGAGGACATTGCAAATCTTAGGCATGGGGGGGTAGGAAAGTGCAAAAACTTGTAAGAAAAGGTTTCAAACAAAAAATTCACATATGCCAAAAATATCATAAAAATTAAAAAAATTCTTCGAAAAAGAATAAGAGGAAAAGAGGAGAAGGAAAATTTTGTGAAGGAGAAAAGAAACAAAATGAAAAAGGAGCACAAAATTATGAGAAAAAGTGATAGTCATTAGTAAGGAACTAAGGAATTAACCTAAGTTCTAGACCTCATTCAAGAAAATAACTGAAAAGTGCACAATAAGATTAGTAAGAATGCAAACCTTAGGCATTCTTGAATAGACTCTTAGTACCCATTAAGATCTGGACACTCCTCAAGAGGTTGAGGAAAATGAAAAGCTGAAGTATTAGGTCTAAGGCTTAGGAAGTATTCGGCCTCGTTAACTAATTTTTGGTTTACGGGACTCAGTAACCTAAGCACCCTAATCTCACACACAGCCTGGTTCAGTAAGCGTAAAAATCAGAATCACGCAAAAGCGTCGCAAAAATCTAAAAAGAACACCTAGAATAGGAACGGCCGATCAACACAAGTTGATTTGGACGAGTTCCCAGCGCGGAGAGGCGGGAAATCCCCTCGAAGATGCGTAACAAAATATCATCTCCTCGGTGCTTGTCTCTTAGGATATTTACATATCCTACGGGGGGCATGTAAGCACTCTGCTGGTTCAGATCCCATGGATGGCATTATCTTGAAGTGTCAATTGCCAGGGTCTGGATTCTACCACGGAATACCATGGATGGGATTATCTCGAAATCTCAATAGCCAGGGTTCCGGGGGTTGCCATGGGCGGTGCTATCTCGAAGCATCGATCGCCAGGAACCCTTGAGGATTGATGATGGGAGCAAGGAATCTGATACAGACCGTGTTGAAAAGCCAATCCTAGGCTAGAACTAAAAAGAAAAAGAGAGAGAAAACTCTCCAAACAGAAAAACTTTCTATCTCTCTCTTACAAAACGCACTGCGAACTGAGCCAGGGCTAAAATCATTTCAAGCACGGGTGCTTTAACCACGAAGTCCAATAAACCTTAGGTTAGTTCTTGCGGGCCTTAAAAACCTTTGCTAAAAGACTGAGGCTAAGGCTAGACAGATTTGGATCTTGATTGGTACTAGAGTACCTTTTAGGCCTATGGTCAGCATTCTAACCTAATCTATGCTCAAATAAAAAAGGCACTTATCTAAAACCATTAAAAACTTCGTGGTCTAGAACAAGGGTTGAAACCTTAAGTTTTTGCTAAGGGACTAGCAAAAGCTAGGCATGGGGGTATGATGAGAACCTCATCATGAGCCATAACTAGCTCATTTTGACCCAATACAAAGGATAAAAGCTCCTACATATCTCAAGGAAAGGCTTAACTCAGAGAATTCTGAGTTTGAGAAGAAAACCAGTCATAAGGGGTAAAAGTGCAATTTTACCAGTATAATCTGCATACAGGGTAATTCAGGGCCCAAACACAGGTCAAAACAGCTTAATAAGAATAAAAGTGGGATGAGATGATCTAGTAAGGGCTACAGCACTTCCAAGGAACCAAATGATAATCTGTAACCCTAAAACAACCCACTTCAATTCACAAGGTTCGAGGCAAAGTAAAAATAGAATAAACCCTCTAAAATTCATAGAAAAATAATCTCTAGGGTTTAGAACCTTCAATTTGGCCTTTAGAACCCATTTTGACCTACATTGAGAACCATGCCCAATTAATAACTTAATTTGGGTTTTTGCGCAAATTGACCGGTCAAACAAGGTTTAATATGAAAATGAAATTCACCATCAGATTCCTTAGGTCCTAATTAGTCATGTATAAAAACTTGAGCCTAAGAAGAAACCTCCTTGACCGACTTCACACTTTGGTCCTCATATATTTACTCTTTGGCCCTCAACTTTTGAACCCTCGCATTTTGGCCCCTAACTCTCCTTCGTTCTTTGCAATCAGGTCCCTCCTGCATAACCCTGCCAGCACCATGCTCCGGCGACCTTGCGCGGAGCATGGCGCCGCGCAGGGTGAGGTCGCGGACCTGGCAAGTAAACCGGGGGTGCCCTGCGTCGTCAGCCGTCGCAGGGGCACCCCCTGGTCATTGTAGCCCCCCATACCGGCCGTGCGAACGCACGGACGGTATGGGTTCGTGTTCCGACCATTCTCCGGCGAAGGAGACACGTCGTCTCCCTCCGCCTTCCTCCCTGTTTCATCCCTATAAATACCCCCCGCTGCTCCACCGACCAGGGCAGCCTGGATCTGACGGAGAAAACCCCCAGCTTTCTTCTCTTCTTCCTCCGGCAGACGCTCACCAGCTCCGGCGGCTTCCTCCCCCTCCACCTCTTCGCTCTGCCGCAATACCAGCAGCAGAGACTTCCTCCCCTGCTCTTCCCGCGCCACGCCGCACCCAGCTGGCGCCTCTCCGGCTCTCTGCTCGCCGCCGCCCCTCTCCCTGAGCATCGTCTTCTCCGGCGACAGTCGATACGACTGTCGCCCTGTTCCTCCCCCTTCGTCCCTGCAAGTAAGTTAGAACTACTCCCCTTCTTCTCCTCTTTCTTTCCCCGCTTTCAATTTAGTCAATTAAACCCTCGACCGCTCCTGTTCACCCTCACCCTCTCCGCCTCCGACCACCCTCCGGCGAGCCGCTCCCATCACCTCAGCGACCCACACGGCTCGCCGACCACCGCAGAACCTCCGCCTCCTCACCCTGATCCTCTTCCGCCCCTCCACTTCCCACCAAACACCCTCTGCAGATCCACCGAACACACCCACTTCTTTGCTCACAGTTTGACCTAGGACGACCTGTTGGCTCCATTTCGCCTCCTGCAGACCCCCTGACCACCTTCGCCGTGCCACGGCGAAGGTCCCCCGCCTGTCTGATTTGGCCGAGAGGCCGTTCTTCTGTGACCAGGTGACTCGCCCGCCGTCGCCATTACTGAGCAGGCAGAGCTCCTTCACCTGCAGGTGCAGGCACGCCTTCGCCCAGGTTCGACTCCCAGGTTGCGCGGGGAGTCCCCGCGAAACGTCCCAGGCTCGCAGATGGGGCGAAGGCCGCGCGTGAAGACACGATCGCCCACTGCTCCCTCCGCGACGGGCGCTCAATTGGGGTGGGACATTTAGTCCCACCTCGGAACTTCTCGGAGGCGCGCGGACGCATAAAGGCAAAAAGTGCCTTATGCTGTCTGCCTCCTGACCACGGGGTGAGGTCCCTCTCACCCGACCCGGCCTCGTCCGTGACCACGCTCCGCGGACCTGGCCCGACCCGATTAAACCGACCTGCACTCCTCGCCCACCACCGTACGCCGGTGGGCCTGGACCCGGGCCTGACCCGAACCCGATTACCCGGTAGCTCTGGGAGAGCTGTCCCAAGAGTGGTTTCAGAGAGAAAGAGAGAGACGCGGGGGGGAGGGGGGTAGAGTAGGTTTTGCCTCTTGACGAAAAACTCTGAAGTGTGCAGGCCAAAGGCGAAGAAGAAGGAGCTGCACTGTAGCAAATGCTCAGTTAAGTCGTCGAAGCACCGGGTCAGACGACAGAAAGTCAGCAGCCAGAGCAACACAGAAGGCAGGCTGAAGAAGAAGGAAGAGCAACGGCCAAAGCAGGAAGAAGAAGAAGAAGAGCATCACCACGATTGCAGAAGAAGAAGAAGAGAGGTCAAGGCAGAAAACCAAAGAAGAAGAAGAACAAGGAGCTCTGAAGAAAGAAAAACATCACCAACGCAGGAACAGCAGGAAGAAGAAGAAGAGCATCACCATTGCAGAAGAAGATTATCACCATAGCAGAAACCAAGGAAGAAGAAGAAGGAGATCTGAAGAAAGAGAAAGAAAGAAGAACATCACAACAAATTCTTTCCCTCTCTCTTTATTTTGTAAAAGAAACATGTATATCTCTAGAATACGACTTGCTCCCTGAGTTCGACCTCGGGAACTCTTTCATTTTCCGAGTAAAAAAATTTTATATTTGAAATGTTGGTAATAACCGGCTTTACTACAACGTTATAACAAAACCCTCAAACCCGGTTGCCCCGACGCTCTCAGGAAGCAAGCTTCCCAAGAAAGGAAAGTCATCGGCGATGGAAGCTTGTTAGGATACCCACATCTCTCATGCGTTCGCATGAGAGATTGGGAAAGAATCAGGGATCAAAGATGGGTTCAGATTTGAGGGAATTTCTTAGAGAATCTCCCTTCCAATTTTAGAGGAGATCCTCCAAGAAATCAAGGAGATTTGCCCTGTTAAAGTTCACCGGAGTAGGTTTCCTCTACGATAATGGCGGAGGGACCTACTTGTGAAGACGACAAGAAAGCTAGGGGTCTGGTTGTAACAGTTTTTGAAAGTTAGGGGTAGAAATGTAATCAGGCTGAACCTTTTTGCAAACTAGGTCAAGGCGAACTCATCTTGGGTCTAAATTTTAGTACAAACCTAATTTGGACCTAAGGAATCCAATGGTAAAGTTGAATTTTGGGTTTGACCATGTTTGACTGGAAAATTTATACAAAAACCAAATTTAAGGCAATTATCTGTCTGGGACCACATTCTAGGTCAAGATGAGTTCTAATGGCCAAATTGAAGGTTCCAAACTATAGAGAATATTTTTATATGATTTTTAAAGCGTTTAAGTGAATTTTATCCTGACCAGAACCTTGGTTAATCAAGTATGCCTATTTTAAGATTTCAAGAAGTCATTTAATTCACAGAACTCACACAAACCTTTTCTGTCAAATCCAACCCACTTGTTATCTTATTAAGATCATTTGACCTTTGTTTAGCCCTTGAGAGAACTCGTGGTTGTACTGCATTGGTAAAATTACAGTTTTACCTCTAATTTCTTGTGTTTCTCTCAGAAAAGTTATGTAGCGAATTATGACCTTCAGCTGGTTATGTAGGAGTATTTATTCTCTTTATTGGATCAAAATGAGCTAGTTAGGGCTTATGATGGTGTTCCCATCACCACCACAGTTGGGGGAACTTTGAACCCCCATACCCTAATTATCTTGGAGCTCCTTAGACCTGTGAGGATCTTCACGCCGTCCAGAATAATCCTTTCTCTAACACCTACAACCCTAGATGGCGAAATCATTCTACCTTTTCGTGGTCGGGAAATAACCCGAATTTGAGATCCCAATTCCAACCTCGACCACAAAACCAGTGACCATATCAACCCACTCAATCAAGGCCCAATCAAAATTTCCAATCTGGACCACCTAAAGAAGATCAGATATCTTTGATTCTCCAGACCTTGGTTGGCATGCAAAAATAGCACAAAGAAGAGATCTCTGAGCTACGCAATCAATTGGCCCAGCCTGATGCACTCCCTTCCCAACCTCTTCCAAACCCGAATAATATGCCGAACCAGAGAGCACATTATGAACCCAAATCAAGGCCAAGCTCACTTTGTTTATCAAGCCCCTTCTGCTCCATCACCTTACGGGATGGAAGCTTCAACTTCATACTCGAGATTTCAGCAGCAGACACCTATTTTGCCTAATCCAAACCAAATTCAGGCAGGATTAAATTCCATCACCACCTATAGTGGCAAAGCAACACAAGACCCACATTTTCCTAGCCACAACATGCCTGAGACTGTAGACCCTAACCCTAGATTGGCTATCTAGAACACACCCATCCCTGATAAAGAGCCTTAGTCAATTCTAGAGGAACCATCTAAGGTTCCATTTCCCAAGGCCTTGACCAAGGGAAAGAAGACAACCAAACCTGTGGCACCTGAGGAGGACCTGGTCAAGCTCTTTGAGCAGGTCCATATAAACATCCCCTTGATGGATGCGATTCGCTACGTACCGGCGTACGCACAATTCCTAAAAGATGTGTGTACACCCAAGCGTAAGCCGCAACCCAAAGGCGGGAACCCAATCGTACTATCAGAGCAAACCAGCTCCATCATTTTGAGCAAACTCCTGCCTAAGGCAAAACACCCAGGCACCCCTCTGATCTCCTATGTTATCCGTGATATACAGTTTGACCGAGACTTATTGGACCTAGGAGCTTCCATCAATTTAATACCTACATCCTTACTAGGCCACTTTGAGGAATCTGAACTTAAACTAACAAAGATGACTTTGCAGTTAGTTGATCGATCTATTAAGTCACTAAAAAGAGTACTCGAGGATGTCATAGTTAGGGTACACGATTTTTACTTTCCCATGGATTTCATCATCTTAGACATGGATGCTCCTGAAAACTTGAAGAATACACCAATCATATTAGGGATGCCCTTTCTGGCCACAGCTAGGGCAAATATTAATTACGAGGAGGGCCAAATTGAATTAAAATTTGAGAGCAAGATTCTAAAGATCGACATCTTTAAGGCCCATCAAGGAATTAATTGCAGTGTTATCGAACAAATTTGCGATATCGAGGCCGTGGTTGACGACCCATGTATTGAGCAAAACCTGATTATTTTTTATCAACCACAAGAAGATCAAAACCTACAATTAGAGGAGCCTGAACCTAACCTGGACACACCCATAGTTCCTTCCTTTGCTCCTGACACCCACCCTGAACCACTTGCTGCTGCTGATAATCCATTTATGGAATTGAAACCCCTCCCTGCCCATCTCAAATACATCTTTTTGGGTTCCAATCAGATGTTTCCTGTGATTATCAACTCTTGACTCACATCTGATCAGGAAACATGCTTTATTATTATCCTCTAGTAGCATCGGATAGCCATTGGATGGACTCTCGATGATCTAACTGGCATCAGCCCCTCATATTGCACACATCACATCTATACCGAAGAGGGCTCACGACCATCCCGTGAAATGCAGAGATGCCTGAATCTGAACCTGTATGATGTCGTAAAAAAGGAAATCATCAAGTGGTTAGATGCAGGGATCATCTACCCGATCTCCGACAGTCGGTGGGTGAGTCCAATCCAGGTTGTGCCTAAGAAGGCAGGACTCACCGTGATCATGACTGAAACCAAAGAAACCATACCGACCCATATAGCGAACTCGTGGAAAGTCTACATTGATTACAGAAGACTCAATACCTCCACGAAGAAGGATCATTTTCCACTACCGTTCATTGATTAGATCCTTGAGAAACTAGCGGGAAATCGATTCTTCTGCTTCTTGGATGGGTACTCTGGTTATAACCAGGTTGCAATCCATCCTGAGGACCAAGAGAAAACTACCTTCACCTGCCCCTTCGAAACATACGCATTCCGAAGGATGACGTTCGGTCTCTGCAATGCACCCACTACTTTTCAGCGATGCATGCTTGCCATATTCTCAGATATGGTAGGTAAATACCTTGAAGTCTTCATGGATGACTTCTCGGTATTTGAGGAATCGTTTGATGATTGCTTCCTGCACCTGGTCCAAATCCTCAGGCGATGCATTGGCATGAATTTGGTTCTTTCCTGAGAAAAGAGCCACTTCTTGGTACCTGAGGGAATTGTCCTGGGACATCTTATCTCTGAAAAAGGCATCCAGGTTGATCGAGCCAAGGTGAATCTGATTTCCAAGCTCCCTATGCCTAGCTCGGTCAAGGACATCCGATCATTTCTAGGGCACGTCGATTTTTACCGTTGATTCATTCCTGATTTCTCTAAAATCATGCGCCCCCTGACTAATCTTCTCTCAAAGGATGTCCCCTTCAAAATCGCCAAGGAATTCACCCATGCGTTTGAGATCCTACGCAATCGAGTTACCCAAGCACCTATCCTACAGTCCCCTGATTGGTGTTAACCCTTTGACATCATGTGCGATGCATCTGATTATGTTGTAGGTGCGGCACTTGGGCAAAAAATAGATGGGAAACTCATGGTCATCTACTACGCTAGCAAGACCTTGACGAGGCTCAGCGTAACTACACAGTTATTGAGAAAGAGCTGCTACCCATAGTATTTGCCCTAGAAAAATTTAGATCGTATCTTTTGGGTTCCTGTGTTATCATATACTCAGATCTCACAGCAGTGAGGCACCTCCTCGCGAAGAAGGATGCGAAACCTCGACTAATCCACTAGATCTTGCTGTTACAAGAATTTGATCTTGAGATTCGCGATAAGGCAAGAAAACAGAACGTGGTAGCTAACCACTTATCCCGCCTTCCTTTTGACATTATTGATCCTTCCGAACCCATCACAGAGTACTTTCCTGATGAGCACCTCCTGACTATTAGTGAGGGACTTCCTTAGTTCACTGATTTGGCGAACTACTTGGCATCTGGTCAGATCCCGTCCAATTGGCCGAAGGCCAAGAAAGACAAATTGCTTTCCGATGCCAAGCACTACATCTAGGAAGACCCCTACCTCTTCCGCATTGGTGCTGATCAGATCATCAGACGGTGCGTCCTGGAAGCGGAAATTCAGGACATTTTGTCCTTTTGCCATGACCAGGGCTACGGTGGACACTTCTTCGGACATAAACCGCAACACTGCCCACAATTTTCAAGGATGCATACAATCATTATAAGGCATGCACTCATTGCCAGACCTTGGGCAACTAAGCCACCGCGATATGATGCCTTTACACCCGATTCTCGTATGCGAAATCTTTGATATTTGGGGAATTGATTTCATGAGACCCTTCCCCATCTCAGATGGCTTTGAGTACATTCTACTCGCTGTAGACTACGTGTCCAAATGGATCGAAGCCATCCCGACCCAAACCAACAATCATAAGGTGGTAATCAAATTCATTCATTAAAACATCTTTGCTCGGTTCGGTATCCCACGTGCCATTATCTCTGATGGAGGGACCCATTTCACAAATGCTTAGTTCAGATCACTGATGACCAAGTACGGGGTGTCGCACCGAATCTCTACTCCTTATCATCCCCAAACCAACGGTCTAGCTGAGCTATCAAATAGAGAGATCAAGAAAACCCTTCAGGTCACTGTTCGACCTGATAGGAAAGATTAGTTGTCCCGACTTCCAGAAGCCTTGTGGGCTTATAGGACCACCCACAAGACCCAATTAGGCATGTCTCCCTTCAGATTGGTGTATGGGAAGGCATGTCACCTCCCCGTCGAGTTGGAGCACAAAGCCTATTGGGCAGTACAAAAGTGTAATCTAGATCTTTCTAAGGCAGGAACCCACAAATAGCTTCAAATGAGCAAGATTGATGAACTACGCAATGACGTGTACGAGAACTTGCGAATTTATAAAGAGTGGGTTAAGGCCTTTCACGAGAAGTACATATCCAGAAAGATCTTTCATCATGGTCAAAAGGTCATACTCTTTGATGCCAAGCTAAAACTCTTCCCAGGCAAACTTAGATCGAAATGGATTGGACCATGTCTTATCCGACGGATTTTCAAAAATGGAGCCGTTGAAATCAGTCAACCCAGCCTTGATTCTAAACCTTTTATTGTGAATGGCCAGCGACTTAAGCCGTTCATTGAACTCACCGATACGAACCTAGCTGAGTTCTCTTTTGATCTCCATTCTCTCTGAGCTCATTTCTCCCGGCTGATGGTGTCAAACTCAATGCTTAATGGGAGGCAACCTATCATCTTTTTGAAAAAACCCGAAACCCTTCTTGACATATCTCGTGCTGAACTCATATTATACTTTAGGGTTCATCCATTAGAACAGCTGACTCCACCTCTGGTACCCATACCAGAGGTTGAAATCGTCCGCAACAATCACCTTGACCCGTCCACCTACCTGTTCTAATGTACGATCTAAGATAAATTCGAACCCACCTAATTTATAATGAGTACATTACAAATCATAGGCATAAGGGGGTATTAAAGTAAAAAATGTTGTGAGAATCACTTCACATGAAAGGCTTTCATCAAAAAATTTCCATATTGTTGAAAAAAATAGGGGGAGAAAAAGAAGAGCCATTTTTGAAAAGGAGGGAAGAAAATTGAAATGAAAAGAAAGGAGTACAAAGAAAAAGAAAATTGAGTCCCTTAGAAACAATTTGGGACCTACTTACCTTCTAGGTTGGATCGAATGATGAATTAAGACCTGAAAGGCTAAAACTTAAGGGATTAGTGGCAAATACCGACCTTAGGCCTCTTGGATCTGTATTGGATTTAAACATTCATATACTTGTAAACATCCGGATTAATCCACAGGAGGTTGGGGAAAATGCAAAGCTTATGTATTAGGTCTAAGGCTTAGGGAGTATTCGGCCCCTGATATAAACACATTTACACTACTTAAGATGTCTATTTATGCATGTTCTTAAGAATAGGATTGCATTTCATGATATAAATATTGTATAACATGCATCATCTTGCATTTAGAGTAGTTTGAATAAAATGGAGGTTAATTGTCTCCTTTTATGTGCTTAGATAGGGTAAACATTTTATCAGGGCCTCGAATCAAAGATCCAACCGTATGGATGTGATCAGGGTGACGATTGGAGTTCAACGACTCCAAGATCGCCTTAATCAGGCATCCGTAGCATCAAATAGTGACCGAGGAATCCTAGAAGATCAAGGGCTAGGATGGTGTAAATCTACACTTCAAATGACAAATTCGACTGCATGAATGAATTCGGATCGACGATCGCAGCCCAATGATGCAAAAATCAAGTCAATCCGACATCCGTGGCACCATCTACAACATCCAGAAGATGGACGGCCATGATGGCGCCACGTGGCTCCATCTCGGCTGCCCAAATGACCGCATGCATCCAATGAAGCTTCCACACCCGCTCCCTCTCCGTCGTTGGATCTCGATCCAACGGCTGTGGACAGCCGCGCCTAAAAGCGTCCGCTCGATCATCCGCACCTCGTAACGCAGCGGTCGAGGGCGCTATCACGAGCTGCAGCCGCGGGTTCGAGCCGCAGCGAAGGGGAGAAAGGCGCGGGCGAGCGAGTGCGGGAGGGCGTTGGATCGTCATCGGGCGGCTCCGATCCACCGATAGCGTTCACGCGCTATTGCACGCGCGGCGAGGACGCGCCATCGTACGCGTTGAGGAAGGCGCACAGCAGCAGGCGAAGGAGCATCCTAAGCCGTCCGATCGCTAAGATTTGATGAACGTGGGCGGATGCATTGAGAGCGGGCAGCTGAGGAGGCGCGCGTGGGCGCAGGTACTACGCCCACGTTGGGGCTTTAGTGACGGTTTTATCTGTCACTAAAGACCCCTCATTTATTGTTTTAAAGATGTAATGACCAATTTGTCCCCACTCCTTGCAACTATAAAAGGAGACCCCCTCCACACGAAATTCTCATCCCTTCCTTCTCTTCTCTACTTCTCCAAAGCTTAAGAGAAGCTTGCCCTACACCCGAGATGCTCCCCGCGAGATAAAGTCCGAATTTTCGTCCTCCTTCGGAAGTGGATCCCACGACGATGACGGCGTGCTACTCCGTTCCCGTTCTTCTACTTCGTCCTCCTTCGTCCTGCTCTGTTCTCCTTCGTCCAAGCGTCGTCTCGTCTGGCTCGTCCTCCAAGCAATCGTCGAGGAGGATAACTTCTCTCTCCCATTCTTCTTTACAGCTTTTCTAGAGTAGAATTTTCCTGCTTTCTAGTGTAGCTGATTTCCTGCTTTCTAGTGTAATTTTTATTTGGTTTGATTTTATAAACATTTTGAAATATTGAATGCATGTTCTCTCTCTTTCTCTCTCTCTATTTTAGTCTGATAGCTCCATTGTAATTATATCGCTTCGCTTTTCAAAAATTCTAAAAAAAAATATAATTGCGAATATAGATCAACGTAGCCTCCTCGTGTTCGACCCGGAATTCTTTTCGGTATAAATTTTATTTGTTGAACATGAATTCTTCGCTTTCAAGCTACAACGACAGGTTTTCCAAAACCAAACACGTCAGCGCAGCAATTCGGGAGTTCAACATTTTGGCGCCATTGCCGGGGAGGCAACGATTCCCGATCTTCTTTTCGCATTTCTTGCACTTTATTGTTTTCTAACTAGCTTTCTCTTGTGTCTATTATTTTACAGAGACCTCCATCAAGGAATCAACAAGCGGTAGACTGGAGTAAAGTGCAGTTGAAGACAACTGTAAGTGCTCCCCATTCTTCCCCCTCCATAGATTTCATTCACCACATTAAATCCAAATTCCAATTAACCTAGGTGTTTGCATAAATCCTAAGAATAGTTTGGTTGTTTGGATTTCCACTCACATTCATTCCACCCTCATTCATAAAAAAAAAATAACAAAAAGATAATCTTGTGGGGTAATTTTCAACAAATACACAACACACACCCATATTCAAGGCACTTAATCAACTTGATTTGTTTCTACTCAACCGGGTTCTAATCTGTGAAACCAGTACACACAAAGCAACACATAACAGAGTAGAAATCATTCTAGGTTAACCATCTTTGAGTGCCTAACTTAGTGGTGCAATTGTGGCCAATTGTTTGAGTTGTTTGGGCCGCACCACTCTATTTAAAACCAACTCATAGCTCTTCCTTAGGGTTTTCAATCTAGGTCTATTCCAGGCACTCCACTTTCTTTCTGATTTTAAAGGAAAATAATCTTCACCCGTGTTTTACAACTTGATTTGCCTAGAAACTTAATTGCAATCCACCTAATTTGAAACCCTAAAAGCTACTTAAGCAAGATCTGAACATTAAAATTCACACATTATAAATAATCTTGCTTGAAAACCCTGGTTGTGCACGCACTTACACAAATATCAATAAATCATTAAGGGCACAACCCATTTTAAGGGCCCATCACATTCCATAAGCACCACAATCCTAGGCCTTAATAAAATTGAGTAGACGTTGGCCTTAAGGTTTGATTTGCTCTTCAGGGCCTAGTCTGAGATTATTTTTTATTAACCTACTTATACTGATTAATCTGATGTCTAGCTAGGGGAGTAGCGTCAAACAACCACGGCTAGGGGGTACACTAGAAACCAGAGGCGAAAGCCGAAGGAAGAACCTTCTCCTCAGACCCTCCTTCTAACTGGTTGGATTAAACAGATGTAAGCAGAGTAAATCATTTACAGTCTTAAGGCGGGTTATGGGAGTCAGTAGATCCTTAGGCTACCCCACTTAAGGACAGCCTTGTTTTGTTGTGCTGCATGGTCCATATCCCCAGTCTTTCCGACCTTCTCCTAGTTTATGCTAGGAAGAAGGTCATTGAATCCCCGATTGTAAGGACCATTAGAACATTCTAGGAGGCGCAAGTTGGATTTTGGTCAATTTGATCCCATGGCCGAACAACAGCTTCCTCTGCTTGGAAATCCACAGGAAGAATTTCAAAGGTAGCTGGAACAAATGCAGAGAATGCAGGAATGGTTCCAGAGAATGCAGGGCGCTCAGCCCTTGAAGGATTTTTATGATCCTTCAAATTACGGGGAACGTCCCGACATCCAGATTCCAGCCGGCGACGTAGAAATCAAGCCCCAGGTGTTAAGCCTGATTAAACATAATCATGGGCTTGGCTCCGAAGATCTGTTTCAGCACTTGGAGGACTTGACCACTTTGGTCTAGACCACCAAGGCTTGAAACGTAAATGAGGAGCAAATGATCATGAGGCTCTTCTCCTACTCTCTTAGGGATAAGGCCGTGCATTGGTATAGGACAATAGGAAGACCAATTACAACTTGGAATGAGTTGAAATCGGCCTTTCTGAAGAAATTCTTCCAGTCGGTCGTACCAATGCTTTGAGACGGGCAATCACTACCTTTACCCAGAGGTCGAGGGAGCAGTTTCATGTGGCTTGGGAGCGATTCCAGGACTTATTACAGAGGTGTCCACACCACGAGGTGCCGAAATGGCAACTCGTGCAGATCTTCTATCATGGGTTGACTGAGCAACTCAGAAATCATGTGGATGCTTCTTGTGGAGGCAATTTCCTCAATAAGGATGCAGATAGTGTACATGATTTATTTGAGGAAATGAGTGAGAATTCAATTAATCATGCCTCCATGGATACTTTTAACCGGTTCCAGCAACCCAGATCAAATGTCAATGAAGTCCATGACTCTCATTCATTTGATATGGAATTGATTTGTAATAAACTTGATAAAGTGGACTTGGTTGCTAAAAGAATGGAAGAGTGGATGACTGGCAATTCTATGAACAACTCTCGATCCACTCAATCCCAAAATTCGGGATTCCATTCCTTACGAGCTCCTTCTGGATGGGAGTTCGTGAATCAACTCGATGCGGCCCAACCTATGAGTTAGCATTTTTCGGAACCCCACGGGTTCCCAACTAGGGCCTTTGATCCCAGTTTTTCTGATCCTTCCCTTTCTTTCTCTCCATCCTCACCCTATGAGGATGTCTGTGCTGTACAAGAGAATGTTAGATCCAACCCCTACTCGAATGCCTATAATCCAGGTTGGAGAAACCACCCTAACTTCTCTTGGAAAATCCGAGGCAACAGACCCAATTTCGACCCGGCAATTATGCTCCGCAACGACCAATGGGTCAGGGTCAAGTATATACTCAGTTGCCTCTGAATCAGGTCAATCAGCCAGCTTGGAATGCCCATCAACCTGCAGGGCAGGCTGATTTGAACCGTCAAATGGTAGAGATGCAAGGATCTATGCTTCAGCTCATGCAACAAATGAAAAACTCGCTGGACAACTCGCAATCCGGGCTCATTGCTAACTCTCGTCAACCCGGATCTCTACCATCCCAACCCGTACCCAACCCGCGAAACATTATGAATTCGGGCAATCAAGCCCAAGGGTACGAAAATCAAAGGGACCCGCATGCACATGCTCAGGTGGTTGAGCAGGGTTCCTCGTCTTCTTCTTCTTCTGCAAATCAACAATTCATGGTCAATCAAGCCCCTCCAATCTTTCCTAACCCTCCCCAAGACCCAAATTCTTACTCTTCTGCAAATTCTGTAACTTTAATGAGTGGTAAGAAGACTCAGGATCCACAACCACACTATTCTAATATTTTGAATCCTGAAGAACCTGAGGAGAGAGGAGAATTCTAAAGGAGAAATCAAGGCTCAGGAACCTGATTCCAAAGATCTAACTCATGTTCCTTTTCCTGAAGCCTTAACCAAATCAAAGAAGAAGAAGTCTGTTGATAGCAATGAGGAGCTTCTGAATTTATTTAAGAATGTTGAGATCAATATCCCGCTCCTTGATGCTATCAAGCACATGCCGGCTTACGCAAGATTTTTAAAGGAATTACGTACACAAAAGCGTATGCCGAGAGAATCTATTCCTAGGAAGGTGGTACTCTCCGAGTAGGCTAGTTCTGTTATCCTACACTACATCCCTCAGAAAAAGAGAGATCTTGGTGCTCCTTTGATTTCTTGCGTTATTGAAGGTTACACATTTAATAGAGCACTTTTGGATCTCGGTGCATCCAGCAACCTAATTCCAACTTCTCTCTACGAGAAGTTTGGGTTAAGTAAACTTCGGCCAACTTCAGTAACGCTACAGTTAGCAGACCGTTCGATCACAAACCCGCAAGGTGTTATTGAAGATGTTATAGTTAAGGTCAAGGATTTCTATTTTCCTATAGATTTCCTTGTCCTTAACATGGATGTACCTGATAATATGAGGAACGCGCCCATCATTCTGGGGCGTCCGTTCCTGGTTACCGCAAAGGCCAACATTAATTGTGAAAGCGGT
This sequence comes from Thalassia testudinum, assembly GCA_037157565.1. NCBI lineage: Eukaryota > Viridiplantae > Streptophyta > Magnoliopsida > Alismatales > Hydrocharitaceae > Thalassia > Thalassia testudinum. The sequence continues at coordinate 12,728,272 of JAZHRO010000067.1, read as the reverse complement.
AGCATGGAAATCGCCTTTGGGGACCAACGATTGAAATTGCCTATTTTTAAGGCGATCAACAAATTTGAGGATTGTGGATTTATTGAGGAACTTGATGAAGATAATGATAATATTGAAACTTATTTGACAGTTTCTTCAAATGAAAGTTCCTCTTTGGATGATAAATTTGACCCGCAACCCTCTCTAGCTGACCTGACATCTTCAGAAGAGGTTACTGATTTTGTTCACTCACAACCTCTTCCTCTTGTTAAATCTTCAGCATCTACCCTATCATCAATCATCACCCCACCCCAGCTTGAATTGAAACCATTGCCCGAGAATTTGAAATATCAATTTTTAGGACCTCAGAATACGCTCCCTATGATTATCAGTGCTAAATTGACAAAGGAGCAAGAGATTAAATTGATCAAGGTCCTAAAGGAACATAAGGAGGTAATTGGTTGGACCATTCATGACCTCAGGGGGATCGAGCCATCTTACTGTAATCATAGAATATTTTTGGAAGATGGATCCCGCCCTTCTCGCCACATGCAGAGGAGATTGAATCCAAATATGCGAGAAGTGGTCAAAAAGGAAATCATCAAGTGACTCGATGCAGGAATTATTTATCCAATCTCTGACAGTCCCTAGGTAAGTCCCGTTCAAATTGTTCCAAAGAAAGCCGGGATTACTGTTGTGAGTAATGAGAGAGGAGAATCTATCACAACTCGTTCAGCTTCCTCTTGGAGGGTTTGTATTGATTACAGGAAGCTGAACATAGCCACTAAAAAGGATCATTTTCCCCTGCCCTTCATTGATCAAATCTTGGAAAAATTAGCTGGGCAGAAGTACTTCTTTTTTCTTGATGGCTACTCGGGATACAACCAAGTTCCTATCCATCCCGAGGATCAGGAAAAAACTACTTTCACCTGTCCCTACGGAACCGTTGCTTTTCATAGGATGCCTTTCGAGTTATGCAATGCACCTGCGACTTTTCAAAGGTGTATGCTAGCCATATTTTCTAACATGGTGGGAGAGTTTATGGAAGTCTTCATGGATGATTTCTCTATTTTCGGAGAATCATTTGACACTTGTTTGGCTAATTTAGAAATGATTCTTAAGCGATGTATAAAGACACGACTGGTCCTTAGCTGGGAAAAGAGTCATTTCATGACCCAAGAGGGCATCGTTTTAGGTCAAGTAATCTCTGAACGAGGAATTGAAGTGGACAAAGCTAAGGTTGATGCTATTGCTAAACTTCCTCCTCCCACATCTGTTAAACAAATTAGATCATTTCTTGGCCAAGTGGGATTTTATCAAAGATTCATCAAGGATTTCTCAAAGGTTGCTCGTCCTTTGAGCAATCTTCTTGCCAAAGAAACGCCGTTTGTTTTTGACGAATCATGCCGAAAGGCATTTGATTTCCTGAAATGGCAATCACCTGTGCTCCAATTTTGCAACCACCAATTTGGACAACCCCTTTTGAGATCATGACCGACACTTCTAATTACGCGGTCGGGGCTGTCCTGGGTCAAAAAATTGATCGAAAGCCCTCTGTCATCTACTACGCTAGTAAAACTCTGGATGAAGCCCAGAGGAATTACACTGTTACTGAAAAGGAATTACTAGCTGTAGTATTTGCTTTGGAAAAATTCAGGGCTTATCTCTTAGGGTCTCATGTTATCGTTTATACCGACCACTCGGCCTTGAGACATCTCTTGGCTAAAAAGGATGCTAAACCCCGGCTTATTCGTTGGATTCTTCTTCTTCAAGAATTTGATCTTGAAATCAAGGATAAAATCGGGATACAAAATTTGGTGGCGGATCATTTGTCGAGACTTCTAGGTGATTCTTCTTGTCCGGACATTCCGATTGCTGACACTTTTCTGGACGAAACCATTCTTACAGTTTTAGGTGTCCACACCCCATGGTTTGCTGACATTGTTAACTATTTGGCTGTTGGTCAAATCCCCCAGGATTGGACCAAGCAACAACGGGATAGACTCAAATCTGAGGCCAAATACTACTTCTGGGAGGACCCTGAATTGTATCGCATCAGCTCTGATCAGATTATTCACCGATGCATACTGGAGAATGAATTCAACAGTATACTCGAGTTCTGCCATGCATCTGGGTGTGGTGGACATTTCTCCGGGAAAAAGACGGCTGCAAAAATCTTGCAATCTGGTTTCTATTGGCCGTCTTTATTCAAGGATGCCCAGGATTTCTCAAGGTCATGTTCTCGATGTCAGGCACTCGGGAGCATAACTAAGAGAGACATGATGCCCCTAAACCCTATTCTTCCTGTCGAAATTTTTGATGTTTGGGGCATCGATTTCATGGGACCCTTTATCCCTTCATTTGGACATCAATACATTCTTGTTGCTGTTGATTATGTGTCCAAATGGATTTAGGCGATTCTCACCCAAACCAATGACCACAAGGTGGTCATCAATTTTGTCAAGAAAAATATCTTTAGTAGGTTCGGGATTCCGAGGGTTATCATCAGTGATGGTGGCACTCATTTTACTAATGCCCAATTCCAGAATTTATTGGCCAAATATGGGGTTAATCACCGAATTTCCACACCTTACCATCCCCAGATGAATGGACAAGCCGAGATCTCCAATCGAGAGATCAAGAACATTCGGCAAAAAACGTTTAGGCCTGATCCCAAGGATTGGACTCAAAAGTTTGAGGATGCTCTTTGGGCCTACCGTACAGCGTATAAAATGCCCATCGGCATGTCTCCATTCCATTTGGTGTATGGAAAAGCGTGCCATCTACCCGTAGAGATTGAACATAGGGCATTCTGGGCAATCAAACAATGCAATTTAGATCTGAATCAAGCTGGGAAGACCAGGAAACTCCAACTATCTAAGTTGGAGGACCTTAAAATGATGCTTATGAGAATGCCAAGATCTACAAGGCCCGGACCAAAGCTCTACATGATCAATTGATTTCCCGCAAGAGCTTTGAGCCAAATCAGAAGGTCTGGTTATTTGATTCTAAACTTAAGCTCTTTCCTGGCAAACTTAGATCTAAATGGAATGGCCCATTCATAATTGATCAATTTTTTCCAAATGGTGCCGTTCAGATTTCTAACCCAAAGACGGGTAACACATTTAAAGCCAACGGTCAACGTCTGAAGCCTGTTGTTGACCGTATTCTTCCAGAACCCGTCTCAGACTCTGTTGCTCTAGCCATTATGTGACTTCTTTGGTTGGACTTCGCCTAGCTGAAGGCATTAAACTCAGCAGTTGTACATATGACACAAGGCTGATACAAGCTTCATATTCAGGTGACATCTTTCATATTCTACCCTTTCTTTCATGTCTCTTTTTCAATGAGGACATTGCATCAGCTAGGGATGGGGGGGTGGATTCATTTTTGAATTATTTGGTCAGCTTTGTGAAATTCATATAAATTATTTTTCTCTTCTTATTTATAAAAATAAAAAAAATCAAAATTAGGAAGGATTTGTTGGACATTAGGACTTTTCAATCCTAAGAAACTTTACATTAGGATCTAAACACAAAGACCCTTCAGGTCTTTGGACTTAATTAGCCCGTGTATCCACTAAAATGTGGATTTCTCTTTGAGTCCTCACCATCTTAATTCTATCGTAATTAGAATAAATAAGTTTAGGTGATAAGTACACGACTTATCAACCCACCCTCTGATTTGAGGGAATTTCTGAGTTTTAAGCATCTACACACTTTCTTTGCACTGACTCGTTGTTCGACGATTCTAACAGAAATTGGGTAGCTAATGAACCTTCTAGGGTGATATGGCTGGCAAGTTATCGTGGGTAACAGCCCATAGGTAGGTTGTCCAGAGCCCAATCACTGGACGTTTCTCTTTTTGCTGCCTTTAGGTAAATCTTAGACCAGGGAAGCCACCTACTTAAAAAAAAAAAAAGAGAAAAGGAGAAAGAAAAGAAAGAAATAAGCCACACTTCGCCGCACGAGTATGGCTGGCAAGTTGTTGGAGGTAATAGCTCATCGACTGGTTGTCCAGAACCCAGCTCAGTAAATGCACTAAAGAAATTCCCAAAACACTTAGGAAGAAGTGGAGAAGTAGAATAAACCAGAGAGATATACACTGGATTCACCTTGTGTTGACCCCGTAAAAAAATAAAAGTAGGGAGAAATCTACCGGTTGTAAAGATACACCTTTAGGAAGAATTCTTTTTAGGTCACCTAGAGGCGTAGAAATCCGAAGTCCATTTTAATTGTCGGTCAACGAGTCTATCACAATCACAATAAGATGCTTAAAACTTAGGATTCTCATCAAATCTTGGGTGAGTTGAATGGCCATAGAAAGCCACTCTTAAACCCTAAAATTTGAAAATCCAAAAAAAATAGAAAAAAAAGAAAAAGAGAAAAAGAAATTTTTCTTTGAATAAGGCGAGGGCTTGAGGCGGTCTGCATTTTGGCTGATACTCAAACACTGTTGTGTCTTTGAAAGTTCAGTTCCTAAGTAGACAATTTCTTAATGATTGAAAATAACTCAGGTCCAAATAATTCAACCTAATTCTTTTATAAATAGCATATAGTTTTTACTAGGAACTAGCAAAAGATAGGCATGGGGGTATGATGTAAACACATTTACACTACTTAAGATGTCTATTTATGCATTCTTAAGCATAGGATTCCATTTCATGATAAAAATATTGCATAACATGCATCATCTTGCATTTAGAGTAGTTTGAATAAAATGTAGGTTAATTATCTCCTTTTATGTGCTTGGACAGGGCAAACATTTTATCAGGGCCTCGGATCAAAGATCCAACCGTATGGATGTGATCAGGGCGACGATTGAAGTTCAACGACTCCAAGATCGCCCTAATCAGGCATCCGTAGCATCAGATAGTGATCGGGGAACCCTAGAAAATCAAGGGCCAGGATGGTGTATATCCGCACTTCAAATGAGAAATACAACCGCACGGATGAATTCGGATCGACGATTGCAACCCAACGATGCAAAAATCGAGTCAATCCGATATCCGTGACACCATCTACAATATCCAGAAGATGGACGGCCAAGATGGCGCCACGTGACGCCATCTCGGCCACCCAAACGGCCGCATGCATCCAGAGAAGCTTCCACACCCACTCCTGCTCTGCCGTTGGATCTCGATCCAACGGCTGTGGACAGCCGCACCTAAAAGCGTCCACTCGACCATTCGTGCCTCATAGCGCAGCGGTTGAGGGCGCTATCGCGAGCTACAGCCGCGTGTTCGAGCCACAACGAAGGGGAGAAGGCGTGGGCGAGCGAGCGCGGGCGGGCGTTGGATCGTCATCGCGCGGCTCAGATCCACCGATAGCGTTCACGCACTATTGCACGTGCGGCGAGGACGCGCCATCGTACGCGTTGAGGCGGGCGCACAGCAGCGAACGAAGGAGCATCCTAAGCCGTCTGATCTCGCGATTGGACGGCTGAGATTTGATGAACGTGGGTGGATGCGTTGAGCGCGGCCACCTGAGGAGGCACACGTGGGTGCGGGTACTACGCCCACGTTGGGGCTTTAGTGACGGTTTTATCCGTCACTAAAGACCCCTCATTTATTGTTTTAAAGATGTAATGACCAATTTGCCCCCACTCCTTGCAACTATAAAAGGTGACATCCTCCACACGAAATTCTTATCCCTTCCTTCTCTTCTCCACCTCTCCAAACCTCAAGAGAAGCTTATTCCACACCCGGGATGCTCCTCCGAGATAAAGTCCAAATTTTCGTCCCCCTTCGGAAGTTGATCCCGCGACGACGACGGCGTGCTACTCCATTCCCGTTCTTCTGCTTCGTCCTCCTTCGTTGTAACGAAAGCGTGCCCCAGACGTCTTTTAAGACGTCTGGGAGGAGGTCCAGACGTCTGAACAGACGTCTAGGATCGTTTCCAGACGTCTGGAAAATAGTTATTTGCGCACGGGAGAGTCGTCTGCGCGCCTGTGCGCGCAGACCCTCGATTCCTCTCTCTCTCTCTTTTTCCCTCTCTCTCTCTGCGGCTGCAGGCGGGCTGCCACCCCCTCTCTCCTCCTCGCGCGGCCTTAAAAGGGCCACGCCTCCCCTCCCGTCTCCACAGTCTCCTCCTTCTTCTCCTTCCTGTGCGCCAGAGCGAGCGGACGCGAGGGCGGCAGCGACGGCCGCAGTGAGCGCGGAGGTGCGGCGTGCGAGGGCGGAGCTCTGCCGTGAGGGCGAGCTCGCCGGAGCGGCTTGGCCGACCGGCGGAGGGCGCAGGGGGCACGGAACGACGCGGAGAGGGACCTGCTGCGGTCTGAGCAGCAGGAGCGCGAGGTGCGACGCGGGCGGCGTCGCGAGCAGAGTCCGGGTCGCGCCCTGATTCTGGAAAAATTTCCAGAATCAGACGTCTGGGTTGACATCCAGACGGCGAGGTAGACGTCTTGAAGCTCATACAGACGTCTGAAAGGTGAGTTTACCGCCTTCTCCTTCCTTCCTGTCTACTGACCGTACTGAGGGAGGGAGTTGGCTGTGCGCAGGTTCGCTGACTCGCCATCCCTTGCGAATCAGACGTCTGGAAGTTGTACCAGACGGCGGGAGTGACCTCCAGACGTCCTGAGTGACCACCGGACGTTTGGGAGCTAGGCCAGACGTCCCCGCAGACTTCTGGACGTCTGGGAAACCACGCTGAACAAGTAATTCTCTGATCCACTTTTTAAGATGCCTGGAAGGAGTTCCAGACGTCTGATTTTGCACAGTATTGTCTTTTTCGACCCGTTTAGGGCCCGTTCGGGCTCCGTTTTCCGCGATTCGAGTTGCGTTCTTTTCAGAATTAATTCCTATACCCGTCTACAGTAGCTATACACTATTTTGAGACACTCCTTGTGTTTGATCCTTGTGATAGGACCTCGTTCGGTTGCAGTCTTGAGAGTCGCGGAGGCACGCGGGATTCCCGATCACGCCCCCATTACTCCGGTTGTACCTGGTAGAGTGGCTTTAAGTATTAATAAAATCTGTTAAAGTATTAAACCATAACTAGAACCTAGGACATTGCATGAATCCTAGGAATCAGAAATATATGGAATGATAGTTCCTAGGTGTTGCATGAATCCTAGGGCCGGAAAACTAGATTGTATGATAGACCCTAGGATATGGCATGAATCCTAGGATGGAAAAACTAGTGGAATATATAATAATGCAGTCTTGGAAAAATGGAAAGGAATATATGAGGCTGCCTGTAAATTGAATTCACAGCTGCCTGTTATGAATAAAGAAACATGATTGGGATCATGGTTGGTAAGAACGTGAAACTGGAAAGTAAGACATAAGATGTTCTGGAACCCTACAGGGAAGTAGGAGTAGAACTCCTGGAAAGCGAATGGAATAGAATTGGGGAAGTGAGCTGGCCCTTGAGTACGGAGTACCAAGGAGAGCGACTGTCCCCCTGTTTAGTGCAGAGCTGAGCTAGCCACCCCAGGGACCCGGGGGTTAGGACTGGCCACTCTGTACCGACTTGTTGGCCCTCGTGTACGTAGTACCGAGGAGAGCTAGTAGTGTTAGGAGAGTACTAGCTACCCCACGGGCCCCGGGGTTCTGCTAGCCTCCTTCACCGACTTGTTAGGCCCACCAGGGCAAACCAGGGTAGTCAGGCGAGGGTGCGCGGACTGTGGAGGGGCAAGGCCCCGGTTTGGTTACTGTGGAGGGGTTGGACCCCTGTTACTGAGAGGGCTCTGCCCTGGTTCTGTGCTGTGCTTTGGGCGCACCCATTAACGGAAACGACTGACCGCGTGCCAGTGCGGGCTAGCTACCTGTGCGTTTATCGCGCGTGCCGTAGTCATCGTTACGTCTGTCAGTGACCTTGGGGTGGTTGACTGAGGGTAGGATCACCACGAGGGACTCTCCCGGCCAGGAGAGCACCACGTGCTACTTCTACTTTTGGAGAAGACTGCAATCAAGATCGTTCCCACGAGGACATTCGAGATCAAGTAAAGGATCTGAGAAATAAATGAAATAGTGAGAACAATTGAAAGATGTGAATAAAGGAAGTAATAGAACATAACAGCTACTGTACACTCTATTGTTGCCTTTAGTTAGTTTGCCACTCTACTCAGCGTTTTACTGACGTGTTACACTCGTTACCTTTTTCAGGACCAGGTGTTGAGCAGCCAGGGTCGGCGGCTGCAGAGGACGCTGGGCCAAGTAGGGTCCAGTAGAGTTTACCACAGTCCTTGTACCTCTTTTGTTTCTGTTTTAGTGAGTAGTTTTTCTTGTTTCCGCTGTACTTTCTTTACCTGCAGTTCTTGTTATATGATAAATGTTGTTCTACTGTTGTGGTGGTACCTACTGTAGTAGTTTCTTTCCTTACTGCTGTACTTTCTTACTGTTAGTTATATTCATGCTGAAAGTGGTTTATTTTACTGTCTTTTGGTTACTTCCTCGTTGGACGACTAGGTCTTGGGATTAGTCGAGTCGGTCCGGTTCTCGTGTCTCGTAGGGACTCGGGAACCGGGTCATTACATTCGTCCTGCTCCGTTCTCCTTCGTCCAGGAGTCGTCTCGTCTGACTCATCCTCCAAGCAATCGTCGAGGAGGATAACTTCTCTCTCCCATTCTTCTTTACAACTTTTCTAGAGTAGAATTTTCCTGCTTTCTAGTGTAGCTGATTTCCTGCTTTCTAGTGTAATTTTTATTTGGTTTGATTGTATAAACATTTTGAAATATTGAATGCATGTTCTCTTTCTCTCTCTCTCTTTCTTTTAGTCTGATAGCTCCATTGTAATTATATCGCTTCGTTTTTCAAAAATTCTAAAAAAAATATACAATTGCGAATATAGATCAACGTAACCTCCTTGTGTTCGACACGGAATTCTTTTCGGTATAAATTTTATTTGTTGAACACGAATTCTTCTCTTTCAAGCTACAACAACAGGTTTTCCAAAACCAAACACGTTAGCGCAGCAATTCGTGAGCTCAACAGCCCCGTTAACTAATCTCTGGTTTGCGGGACTCGGTAACTTAAGCACCCTAAATCACACACAGTTTGGTTTAGTGAGCTTTAAAGATGAAACCATGCCAAAAGGCATTTAATTTATTCTGAAAAAGGTCCTAAGATCTAGATTAGGAGTAGCTCGAAAACACAAGTTGATTTAGACGAGTTCGCCAGCGCGGAGAGGTGGCAAATTCCCCTCGAAGATGCGTAATAACATACCATCTCCTCAGTGCTTGTCTCCCAGGATATTTAAATATCCTACCGCGGGCATGTAAGCACCTTGTGCCGGTTCAAATGCCATAGGCGACATTATCATGAAACGTCAATTGCCATGGTCTGGATTTAGCTACAGAACGCCATGGGCGGGATTATCCCAAAATCTCGAAAGCCAGGGTTCTGGGAGTTGCCATGGGCGGTGCCATCTCGAAACATCGATTGCCAATGACCCTGTGAGGATTAATGGTGGGGACAAGGAATCCAATACAGACTGTGTTTAGGGCCAATCTGAGGATGGATCTAAGGAAAAGTATAATGAAAAGAAAAGAGAGAGAAAGCTCTCCACAAAATAAATTCTCCTTCTATGTCTCTCTCAAAATGCACTGGCGAACTGAATCGGACTAACCATGTTTTAAGCACGGGTACTTTAACCGCTGGATCCAACAAACCCTAGGTTAGTTCCTGCGAACCTTAGAAACCTTCGCGGAAAACTGAGGCGAAGGCTAGTCAGGTCTGAATCTAGGCTAGTACTTGAGCATCTCTAGGCCTATTGTTGGTATTAAGATATGATTCCTAGAGATGCGGCCTAGTAAAGGCATCCTAACGGTTAAAATCTGACTTAGATAACTGGTTCGATTCAGATGGTTTTGCTAAGGGACTAGCAAAAGCTAAGCATGGGGGTATGATGAGAACACCATCATGAGCCATAACTAGCTCAGTTTGATCTGATTAAGTCAATAAAAGCTCCTACATATCTTTCAGAAGGTCTTAAGGGCACAAAACATTTTTTTGAGAAGAAGACAAGAAACTAGGGTTAAAACTGTAATTTTACCATCATATCATGAATGCAGAATAATTGCAGGTTTCTCCAGGGGTTAACTAAGGTTCAAATGATCTTAAGAGTCTAACAAGGGTGTTAGAACAGACAGAAAAGGGTTTTCGCGCGTTACGGGAATTAAATAACTTTCAAAACCCTAAAAAAAGACCCGCTTAATTAACTGAGGTTCCGGTCAAGATAAAATTCACATAAACTCTCTAAAAATCATAGAAAAATGTTCTCTAGGGCTTGATACCTTCAATTTGACCATTGGAACACGTCTTGACCCAAAATAGAGTCTCAGATAGACATTTGCCTTAACTTGGGTAATTGAGCAAATTACCTAGTCAAATTAGGTCAAAACCAAAATCCAACTTCACCATTGGATTCCTTAGGTCCAACTTAGGTTTGTACCAAAATTTGGGCCCAATCTGAGATCATCTTGACCTAGTTTGCAATTTGGTTCTGTCTGACTCTTTTATCTCACACACATGCCCCTAACTTTTGAATCCTTTACAAATAGGTCCCCAACTTTATCGTCTCCTTCTTCAAATAGGTCCCTACTACCATGAAATTTTAATCCTACAACTCTGGCGAGCTTGATTTGGCATTTTCTCCTTGATTCCTTGACAAATCCCTATCAGATTTGAAAGGGGAGTTTGTCAAGGAATTCCCTTCCTTTTGAGCCAGATTCGAAGCTCTAAAATTGGCCCAAATCTTGGTGCGAACCTTTGAAAGATTCCGGGTCCCCATCTCTGGTGACCCTTCCAAGCTTGGAAGCTTGGCTTCCAAGCTCTTTTCACTCACTGCATCCATCGCTCACCTTCATCGCTGCATGCACAATGACAATGTGCACCCCTCCATCGCTCACTGCATCCATCACAATCACCACGATCTCCACCGAGTTCACCTTTGTGAGTTTTCACCATTGCTCTCACCACCATCACCAACAAGCACTCATCTCGATCACCATCATCATCCCACCGACCCCCTGCCACCACCGCTTATACCCACTCTTCCTCCTTTATCTTCATTTCCTTCCTTTTCTTCTTCCATCGAAATCCCAAACCAGCCACCCCCATTCACTGTCTTCTTCTCCAATAACCCAACATCGCCATCATCACCACCTCCACTACTTTCCACCAATCGACCTCTGGCCTTGCCAACACAGCCATCAAGCCGCTGGCACCCACGCAACCATCCCAAGCGACCGACCACCTACTTCATCATCATCGCTAGCACCGCTGTGACCACGCAGACCAACACATTGCTGTTGCTCTTGCACGTGCTAGCCATCGGCCTCAGGCCCTACGCATGGACAACTCTGGCCATCCCAGGCCAAGTTGCCTCGACGCTCGACGGTCTTACAAGTGCTCTCCTCGCACACTGCAGCAGCAGCTCCACGCCTGCTAATAAAACCCATCGCTTCCGGTGTCGTGCCCTCCGGTCGATCGCTGGCGACCATCTTGTGCCTTGCCGAGGTCACCAACGCGAAGCCCGTGTTCTGAAGACTCACCACCGAGAGCCTTGCAACTGATTGCAGCTCCTCCTCGCATGAGCAAAGAGGTCAAATGCTCTATTCTTGAGCAGTAAATGGGGAATTAAAATTTACATGTTGCTGCCACTGTGAACTTTCATTTTTCAATTTAATATTTGATTTATTATGTGAATTACAGCCGAGCCTCTTTAGTTCTTACTATTTCTTTGGATTATCGGATTACATGTCTATCTCTCCAATCTATTAGCTGCATCAACATTACATGTTATACTATAATTGCGGGCAAATATCAGAACATCATGTTTTGATAAATCTGCAAGTTAATTTGGCTTGTTCCTCTGCATGGAAATGACCTAATCTACTTTGGTTAGATTTAATTATTTAATCTTTGATTGAGAGATTTTCCACCACATAAAATATGACAAATCAGTTTATTGCTATCATCTTGTTAAGCGAGAATCTCTCTGTCACTGGCCCATCTTCATCGTCATCCTCCTATTCAGATTCCACACCGGAGTCTTATGCAGATGACAGGCCTAAACTAGTGCCAAAATCAGTCCTATTTCCTGAGGCTCTACTAAGGGAGCCAAAAGGCAAGAAAAAGAACACATAGTCCTTTGATAATCTACATGATTTATTCAAGGATGTTGAAATAAAGGTTCCTTTGCTGGAGGTGATCAACCACATCCCCACCATTGCCATTTTCTTCGAGGATTACACTACACCGAGGCGATAGCAAAACAAAACAAAAACTTCGGTGGTTCTCTCGCCTCATGTGAGTTGTGCTATTCTCTCAAAACTACCACTGAAGAAGAAATACCCAGGAACCCTTCTCATTTCGTGTATCATCAATGGTTGCAATTTTGATCATGCCTTTCTTGATTTAGGATCTTCCATTAACCTCGTTTCGACCATCATGTTTCAAAAATTTGCATTGGAAAATCTGAAACTGATGGGAACACCATCATAAGTCCTAACTGGCCACTTTTAGTCATGATTAAAAGATAAATTCTCCTACATAACCATATGAGGGTTGTAACTCCACTTTAGGCTGTTTGGAGAAGATAACAAGAAACTAGGGTTAACTCTGTAATTTTAACAGCATATCATGAACACAGAATAACCAAGGGGTTTATTAGGGGTAAAATAAAGGTCAAATGAGTATTAAATACTAATAAGTGGGTCTATACAGACAGAAACGAGATTTCGAGCATTTCAAGAACCAATACAGCACCCAAAACCTAATTTCAAGCCTGCTTAAGTTACTAAGGATCTAGTTAGGATAAAATCCATCTAAACCTTCTAAAATTAATATAAAAATATTCCACAAGTTTTGGTACCCTTGTGTTGACCTTTGAAACTTATTTTGACCTTAAACAGAGTCTCAAACAGAATTCTGCCCTAATTTAGGTTTTTATGTAAATTGCCCAGTTAAACTTGGCCAAAACTTAAATCCAACTTCACCATTAGATTTCTTGGGTCCAAATTAGGTTTGTACCAAAATTTGGGCCCAATCAGAGATCATCTTGACCTAGTTCGCATTTTAGTCCAATTAAACTCTATTTCTCACACTTAAGCCCCTAGCTTTTGAAATCTTTGCATTTAGCCTCCTAATTTCTCTTCATTTTCTTCAAAAAGGTCCCCACCTCCATTAACAATGTGAACCCATCATCATTGACCTTCAATCAAGGATTCCTCCCTGATTTCTCGACCAATCCCATTCAAAATTGGAAGGGATGATCTTGAGGAAGTTCTTAATCGCCTAAACCTTGTCTTGGGCCTCAATTCATCTCGTGAAGCTCGTGTGAACTTGTCGATTTCAGGATCCCTTTCCTTGAAAATCCAAGCTCCTTAAGCTTGTTTCCAAGCTTAGAAGCCTGCTTGAGGCCTTTAAAAGGACCTCCATCGTATTGCTTAGCTCCTTAGTGAGTTCTAAGCCCAAAAATCATCCATCTTCCCTACCTCTAGCCTACTACAAGGACCACTCTGGTGACCTTCTCCCTTCGGTCTCCTTGCTTGCTGCCACGTAATACAAGCAGCAGGTTTGCCTTCCCCTACTTCATCCGCACCTCGCCATACCTGCGAGGGGCTTCCTCTCGCTTCAGGCGTCGCCGTCCTCCCTCCCGGAGCAACCTTCGTCCCCAGCACTGGCCAATCATAGCCGGTGCCCTCTCTGCATCCCCTTCATCAACCACCACTCCAGTTCGACTTCTCATCTCCCCCTGACCCAATTCACACACCCAACACCCGCTTTAGCACGCCCTTACACTCGTGCCACCGTCATCTCCCACATCTCCGGCGTACCACCGACAACCTCATAAATCCACCACATTGCACCAAACCACTCCCTACCTGTCTCAAAAACTTTGTCGTGTCCTCATGACCAAAACCCCTCAAGAAATTGAGGGGATTGTCCATGCACACACACCCCCAAACTCAACCTCCATCGCAGTCCTTCCCTGACGTCACTTGACCACTGCCCGCACCCACACACTCTCAAACCACCACCAACATGTTCTCCTTCACATGGCCATCCTCCTGAGAATACTGATTGCGGCATTTAGCCCATCTTCTTTTCAAGTGACAATCGAACCTCTGTCGTCGCCCTCGACGTCTCCAACCTCGGTTGCAGTCCTCCGGCCATAATCCCTCAAGATTCCATCCCCAGGACACACGTCTAAACTCCAAGACTCTTCCCAGGCAGTCAATCGAAGACCACAGCCTCGCTATCAACTTCAATTGGAGGCATTCCCTCTTGCTACTGCGTTGTCAAGAACAGTGGGAACATAGTCCCACATCGTAGAAGATAGGAGCCTCAGCAGCACATAAGTGGAATTTCCGCTCTTGGCTATTCGCCTCACACATGGGGTGAGGTCCCATTCACTGCACATGTGCTCACTCCTCACCCGCTACACCTCACCAGCGAGTCTAGACCTCCGACCGTATACCCGATTACCTGGTACTGTTCACTCGAGTCTGAATTGACAGAGAAGAAAGAGAATCAGAGAGAGGGGAGGGAGGGTCTTGCTCTTAAGCCCTCATCTCCTCTCAGGACCTAGCCGCTGAAGGCTTAGTGAGGCCCTTGTAACTTGCTCTTGTGAGCCTTGTGCTCCTCTTCTACTGTTGTGCCTTGGCTCCCCTAAGGTGTGAAGGTTTAAGATGTCTAGCTCTGTCAACTGATTGGCTACTCTTGTGCTTGGTTCTGATAATTGCTGAGATACTTGATTGCTATTATTGTTCAAATATTTAAGTGGTTGTGAGCTTCAAACTTAAGGGTTAATTTGGTGATTTAAATCACCATTTTAACCCAATCTTTTTGCACTATTAGTCTGATCTTATTGAAATATCATTTTTTGATTAATTATTGCTTTCAAATTGCTTATATTTCCTGAGATTGGTGAATTTAAATTGCATCTTTGCTCCCTGTAAACGACCTCGAACTCTCTTTTCTAAATCTGAGCATATAAATTTAAATGATTTGAGAGATTTTGTCCTATACTACAATGCATTTCTTAAACAACGACAATTTCACTCGAACACCCCTATTACATTACAATTGCCAGATTGCTCTGTCAAAATCCTACGAGGTGTAGTGGAAGATGTGGTAGTTAGGGTTAATAGTCTCTATTCTTCTATTGACTTTCTTGTATTAGACATGGAAGTTCCTGAGTCACTTTCTGATTACCCAATCATCCTTGGGAGGCCATTCTTGGTCACAGCCTGTGCCCATGTTGATCATGAAATGGGCTGCATTGAGATAGTTGTGGCCTCTGAAAAGCTCAAACTCAATATTTTTAAGGCCGCCAAGAATTTTGACTACGATCTAATCGAGGATGACATGTCTGATGATGACATGGCCATCAGTGCATGTATCGGATTGGTATGGACTTATTCCGACTGCTGCGGCATACCCTCGGATAATCACCAAAGCCTGACGATTTTCATTGTGGTATTTCCCGACCCCTTCTCTTATCCCTCCCTAACCAGACTCCTAACGAGGCCTACTCCGCTTCTTACGCCTTGTGATCTGAGTCATTTACGGGCTACTCACCTCCGATCTACTCCCTTGAAGATCGCGGTGCCCTTTCTTCCACGTCAATCTGGTGAAAGCAATATTCCACACTGGGACCTTGCTCCTAAATGCAGGTTCCTGGGGCTCCTCTTTCTTGGATCCATCAATTTAAGATGCCCCAGCTCATGGCCAACCTAAGGGACAGTTTTCTTCACCCCTTATTCTTCCTTTTGATGATCCTTTTGGGACACTCTCGTCCCATGTTTTACCATATCTTTCCCCATCCACTCCCAAGCTTAAAGCATTGCCTAACACGCAAAAATATGCTTTCTTAGGACCAAATGAGATACTCTCTATCATCATCAATTCAAAATTATCTAAGGAGCAAGAGTGCAAACTAATGAAGGTCTTAACTAAACATAAGGCAACCATTGGATGGTCTATCTCTGATTTGACTGGCATTAGCCCCTCCTACAACACTCACCGTATATATATGAAGGAGGAGGCTCGACCTTCCCACGAGATGTAGCAACATCTCAATCCTAACATGCGGGAGGTCGTTAAAAAGGAAATCATTAAATGGCTTGATGCAAGAATCATTTACCCAATCAGTGACAACCCCTTGGTGAGCTCGATCCATGTCATGCCCAAAAAGGTGGGCCTTACTATCCATGTTAATGACAGGGGCAAATCCATTCCTACACACCTTCCTACATCTTGGAGAGTGTGTAAATTATAGGAAACTAAATGTTGCTACTAAGAAAGATCATTTTCCGCTACCTTTTATTGACCAAATCATGGAGCGATTAACGATGATAAATGAATATTTCATGCAATAAATGTTTTGATGTCGCTGCATTACAGAAAATTCGCTATCAAATAATTTATCGAAACTCGAAGTGAGTCCCATGTTGAACATAAGGGAGCGAATGTTTGGTTAAAAATCACGTTTGGAAATTATTGTCATAAAGTAGAATAGCCAGTTGAAATCAATCTACGCAAGCTACTCTACTTAAAGAATAAATAATAAAAGAAAGAGAAAGACTAATACAAAGAGAATAAGAGAGAGAAAAGAGGGAAACTTTACCTAAGAAGAATAATGTTCATTACAGAAATTAAATCTACACTAGAGAAAGCAGTAAAAGGAATAAAGAGAGAAGAAATCCTTCTCGATGGCCGCTTGGAGGAAGAGACATGCTGTTGGCACCTGGAAGACGAAGATGACAAGCCGGAAGAAGGGGGACATAGCCAGAAGATGGGGATGAGAAGCGGGATGACTCCAGCACGAGATCTGATTCCCGAAGGGGGGTAAGGGGACATCCATGGGTGCTCCACAAATGGGGGTGAAAGAGAAGGATAAAAATTATTTTTAAGAACCTAGTGGAGCATCCCAGCCATGAGACAAGCTCTAGATTGGTTCTCTTGAGCTTAGGAGGGGAGAGGAAGGGAAAGGAATGGATGAAGAAGTGGAGGGGGGTAGGCTATTTATAAGAGAAGAAATGGGGACATGAGGGTCATTTCAAGTTCTATAGAATTAATATATAGCCTTTAGTGACGCATGTAAGCATTACTAAAGGGAGTGTAACAGTTGGCACACGCGACTTTCAAGCCCTCTGATCTCCATCTCACAGTTAAGATTGATACTCACTCATTTCTTAGATCTCTCACATCCGATTGCGATCAAACGACTAAGATCGTGATCGAATGGCTTAAGATTGCACCCGCGTGTGATGACGCGTACAATGATGCGTATGTTGGCTTGTGATCGTACTCGACTCCATCTAGTACACCACGTGTCGCTTCATGTGCTGCACAATGAAGATTCGATGGCTCCAATCACGCGCCTCACACTCGTTGAAGAGAAGGAGAGCACCGGATCGTCGACTCGATCAAAGCCACACAATCTCAATCATGCGATTCTATTTGAGATTGGATGCACATTGATGAGGGACGTTGAGGACTTGAACCCACGACCTACTAGCGGTGGATGCACTTATCCACTGCGCTATGCACATGGATTAGCAAGGAGACCATCAGACGCACAAACGCTCGTAGCTGTTGGATCATAGATCAACGGTTACGATCACTCGATGGATGCCTCTTTGGGAAGGAGGGGCATGGTGAGGAGTAGCATTAGGCAGTTGAGATGGTGCCACAGGGCACCATCTAAGCCATCCATCTTCTTTTGCTCGTAGGTGGTGCCAAGAATGTCGAATTGAATCGATTTTCCTGCTGTTGGGCTGCGATGGTAAATCTGAACTCATCTGTGTAGTTAGATTGTCATCTGAGGTTCAAATTTACACCACTTGTCCCTTGGCCTTTGATCTTCCTCGGACTGCATATAATGCTATGAAAGTCCGATCGAGATGATTTCAGAGGTGTTGGACTCTGATCGTCATCCTGATCAGGTCCATACAGTTTGATCTTCAATCTGATGTCCCAAAATATATCGCCTTATCCCCTAGCCACAAAAGAAGTGAATTAATACATAATTTACAAAAATCATTCTAAATGCAAAATGGTGCAAGTTATGCAATATTTATAATGCTAGATGCTTTTATGAGCCTAGGAACATGCATAAATAAGCAAATTAACATGGATAAATGTAGATTTATCAAGCAGGAAATCAGTTCTTTTGTTTCCTATATGGGTTCTCAAGCTATAATCAGGTGGCTATTGACCCTTGTGATCAAAACATGACCACCTTCACCTGTCCCTTCGTCACCTTCACCTTCCGAAGAATGCCATTTGTCAAACATTGAAGATACTCAAAATTATGCAATCTTTCTATTTTAATGAATCCTGTCATGAGAATATCCCGAGTTGAACCATTTGTCATTTGTGTCAATATCAATTGAACACGATTTGTAATGAAAGTTGTTGTTGCTAATACATTAACCTGAATCTTGCTAACTGGATTTGAGGTTGTGTCATAATCCTCATAATGTTTAAGGGAAGCCTTAATCATTTTCTCTTTCATGGTCATTTGGGATTCAGGTTTCCTTAACATTCTTCCTAAATTGTCAGGTTGCATTTTCAAATCAGGTGGTGGATTAAGATGTAGAATCAAATTTAGGTTTAGATTAAAGTGATTGGATCATATCATAAATCCCCAAGAAGATCAATTCTAATGAAGGCCTCTAGGTAAACAACCTAGGGACTTTTCCTGTGTATGTGCTCTAAAGAAAAGATGAGGGACTGGATGTGAATTGGGCACAATCAAGGCACCAAAAGATTTTTAAATGACTAAGGTTATTTCGAGGCAGATGATACCTCTTAATAAAAAATCCGCACACCCAAGAAGTACTTGGGCAACCAGGAAGGGAGAGTCCAGTAATGACCCTTACACGATAGAGTGTCCCCACGGGTTACAGGGTTTCCCCCACCCAACCTTTCTTGTTACTGAGGTTCCAAATAGACTAGAATGTGCGAATTGCAACCTTAAATCTACTAATTTTAGCCTAGTTTGTGCCTTTGATTTCACTTGATTAGAAGTTAATTCAATTTGTGACCTAATTTGGAGGTTGATTGACCCACAAAGTAGGTCAATTTTACCTAACTTGCCCTAAAAAATGAAGAATGAAATCTAGGTCAAGACCCAAAGATCACACTGAATTGACTCTCAGGTTATTAGGTCCACAATTTTAAGATTCAAGTGAATTTAGAGCCTGATTTTAGGGTTCTTCTAGTTAGATCTTTTCAAGCAAGTGTTTAAGCAGCACACAAATGCAAGAGGGTCAATTTCCTTTAATTCAGACAATTGTGAACTAACACTTCAAAACCCTAATGTAAAAATCCTAATTGGCTCTATTTCAAGTCCAATTTAATCTAAAATGTACACCTTAGACTCAAACAAGAAGGTGAGTAGTCTAAGATGTTTAAAATTAAGCTAAATCCCTAGTAGATAAAGGAAATCAGGGTAGGGATCTCTAAATAGAATCGTCTCAATCTTCAATTAGATATTGATTTGAATTCGCAAATCAGAAAACTTGCCTTTAAATGATAATTACTAAGAAAATAAGGCAGGTGAATCCTAATTGATCTGTTTCCTTTTCTCTCTTCCCAAGATTAGGAGATTGATTTAGGGAAGAAAAGAGAATTTACCTGCCCCTGGAGTGGTTGATTGGGCGAAAGATCTCACGATGATGTACCTCGCAAAATTACAAACAAAGAAAATAGGCCAAGTTAGTGCTCAGATAAATCAAGAAGGATAAGATTAATGGTGAATTACGCGTTGCTCCCCAACAACGGCACCAAAATGTTGATGGACGATAAGGGAGTTTTAAAATATGTTCGTTGTAGTATACTCCTAAATTACACAACAAATCATCTAAATTTATAAACTCGCAATCTAAAGGGAGTTTGAGGTCGTTCAAAAGGGAGCAAATATGGAAATCATACATTAATCTTCATTTAAAATAGATGAGTACAATAAATTGATCACAATAACAAATATTTAATGAATGAAACTGATCAGGTTGATATTCAATAGATTATGAGACAAAAAAGAATAGAGCAAGTTAAAATAATGGTGATTTGAATCACCAATTATTCATCTTAACGAAGCATATATCTCATACTCAAATTATTCAAATAATTCATCAGTACCTTTTATCGATTTAATCAATGTTAACTTAGTACTTAAATCATTCAATAGTGCTCAGAATAATCCTCAATCAGACGTCCCCTTTGTAAATCCCTACGAGAGGGAAAGAGATATGTGTGATGTAATATAAAATGCAAAATTATGTAAACAATCTCATAAATAGAACAATCACACAATAGGCATAAGAATTTTTAGGTGGAAACCCAAACCGGGTGAAAACCACCACCTAACTCTCTCGAGTTAGGATTTTCTGATCGACCTAGTCGATCAAATCCACTAAGCAAGTCACTTTAACGAGGGTGACTTAACCTCTTACAACCACACTACTTTGAACGAGGGTAGTGTACCTCAAAACCCCTTCTCTTCATGAGAAGGATTTTATCTTGCGAAGGAGATGGGAATTTGCAACTCGAATACCCAACCAATAACAAAGAAAGATTACAAAACAACCTATAGAGCCAACAAAGATTAACCTAGCTACTATAGGTAAAGATACTTCCCTTTGTTGAAAGCGTGTCGACGAAACAATGCGGGTGTGTGAACCACGCCATGGCACCTCGTCGCTCTCGTAATAGCGAAGGGAGAGCGTTAGTGCAACGAAGCTGAAGCTCTTAAGAGTGTGAACAAAGGTTTGGAGAGCAGCACTTCTAGATGATCTTCTTCTTCTTTTGACATAAGAGATATGGAAATGTGTTGATTGGGTGCATCTTGGTGTATGTTTGCAAATTCCTACTGTGAGGAAATTTGTGAATAATCTGGATTCTAGAGATCCATCTACTTTGGATTTTCTATCCAATCCTACACCAACCCAAGGAGGGACCTTTGTCCCACAATCTTACCCACCCTTCTCCCCACCCTTGCCTTTTGGGGAAAACACACCATATCTTTTAGGTTTACTCGCCATCCAGGAAAACATTCCAAGATCAAATCCTTATTCTAATACCTATAATCCTGGATGGAGAAGCCACCCAAATTTTTCTTGGGCTGATCAAAATTATCCAAATCAGACCCATTTAAACCCGCCTCCATTGCCTCCTCAGCAACCAAATGTAAGGCATAATCCTATGAGTATGCAAAATTACTCTAGGCCTATTAGAGATACGCAGCTAGACCAAATTTTGAGAGCTGTTACAGAGAGTCAGCGACAAAATGCTGAAGCTCTCGCTGAGATCCAAAGGCAATGTAAGGTAGAGTTGGTTGATTTACGAAATCAAATCACGCTTTTAGCTGAGTCTCGTCAGCAAGGTACTCTTCCATCTCAGCCAATTCCAAATCCTAGAATCTGCAAAACCCTAGGCAACATCAAGGCCAAGTTAATTTCCTTAATCAGGCCTTTTATTCTAATCACAACCCGTCCTCTATACTCCCTGAAAATAATCCACCAAACCCGAATCAACAACCTTTATTGTATCAAAATGACCTACCTATTATTGAGAATCAAAATTGACTTTGCTAATCTTCTGAACTTGGTTGGAATCACTTTTTAAATTGCCTCAATCCTTTAATATTTTACATTTCAACCTAAATCAGATCTGATCTTTATAAGATTCACTCTTATCTTTCTAAGATTTTTATATGAATCTGATTTTAGTTCTATGAGATCTATTCTAGGGAATTTTTGGACGAGTTTTTACCAGGTGGTTCTTATCTGTTTTTCTATTTTTGAACCAATTTTTTCATAACTCCCTTGTTTTTATCATACATATTCTTTTTAGGAGTTCTTCATTAGGGTTTACGCCTAGCTGAAGGCGTAAAACTTAGCATTGTACATAGTTGTTTCCTATTTTATACCATTTTTCTGATTTTTCACATCATCTTACACGGATTACCTTCATTTAGTCCGACTGACCACTCTGACCTTTGGTCAGACTTGAAATCGTCCGCACAGAGATCTTTGATCTCCTCTATCCGACTAATTCCATCACCCTATACTAAATGAGGTGTAATATCTTTTCACCCTTCTTACAATGAGGACATTGTAAAATCTTGGCTTGGGAGGTGTGAAGTGGAATTTTCACTAAAAGTGCATGTGTAAATAAAAGTGTATGTGTATAGAAAATATAAAAAAATCAAATAAAAATTTAATATCCACGAAATTAAAAAAAAAAAGAAATTCCAAAAATTATAAAAATTTCAAAATCAAAAATTTCATAAAAATTTGAAAATTTTTGAAAAATTCATAAAATTTTGAAAATTTTATAAAAACAAAAATATATAAATACAAAAACTTGAAAAATGAAAATTTATAAAAATAATAAAAGGGGTATTCTCATCTAGAATAAAGAAAAAAAGAAGAAAAAAATATATATAAATGTATCTATGTTTAAGAGCTTAGTTTTTCTTTTAGGTCAGAAACTAAAAAATATATAAAATACATATAGAGTATTTAAGAGCGTTAAATTCTTATTTAGATTCTTACTTATAACATTTTGTAGAAACACACTTTTATTTTAAAAAAAAATCTTCTAAACAAGGTTTTATTAGAATTAGAATCTTTAAATCTTTAAGCTTTGTTTTTCTATTCTTACCCTGAATTAAGAAACTAGTGTGTATTAAGTTTTAAACTTAAGTTTTGGGATTAAATTGTAACTTTCTAATCAAATAGATTAAGTAATCCTTTTGCTTTTTGGAAATTTGATTTTATCATAAAGTTAATTAAAAGACCAGATATTCAGAGTTAATTAAATAGAGAGTTAGTAGAATTTTAGTTTACAAGTCTTTTAGGCTAAGGACATATAGCTTGACTTAGTAATTTTTGTCTTGACAGATCTTATAAGAGGAAACTAAGAATTTAAATAACCTAAGAGTGAAGGGCTTTTTCGTTCAAGCTCTGGTTTGAGAGCTAAGTAACCTAAACATCTAAATTCACACACATAGAATTGTCTTGTTGGCATCTAAGATCGCGAAAACACTGAGGTTAAGAGATCGATTCTGAATCCTCATTAGTCCAAGGATTTCCGCGGGGCGGTTCTTGAAAGGGTGAAGGATGTGTCACTCACCTAGAAAAAGGATTTGGAGAATAATGTTAGTAAGAAAAATGAGAACGGGGAGAAAATAAAATAAAATAAAATACCCTGCAGTTAAGTGCCTTATTACAAATGGGTACTTATGCAGTTTTCACATAAAAATAAAGCATCTCAATACAAAAGGATGCTACCCTTCCTTCCATTAAATAAAAGAACACCTCGCTACATATGGGTGTTCTAACCTATAGAAAAAAGTTGAAAAAAAATATGGAGATAAAAAAATTAGGAATAAAAGACCCAGTGGTCCACCGAAGAGATATACACAAAAAGTGTTGACCTCAGGATAGAAAACTGGTGAGGAGAAAGCAACTAAACCTGAGTAAGGCCAAGCCAAAGGCTTAAATTGGAATAATCTGGATTGGAAATTGATGTCTTAAGATCTGGATTTTTGCAACTTTGGATGCCTTTATGACAACTCTTTTCACAAAGCATAGATGTTTTAAAATCATAGCTACTAAACCTTGGTATTGGGCAATGAAGCCTAAGAAATCGAGTTTTGAGGATTTGCAGTTGAGACCTAAAGGAGAAGAATTGACAAAATCCTAGGTCTAGAAGATGTTCTTAGTGCTGTAAGCTAGTAGATTAGAGTTTTACTACTCTAAATTTCATTAATAATGAGTATCTGGTTAATTTGCTTAAACTTATATTGATAAAAGTCAAATATCATAAACAAAGGATTAACTTAAGTCTATTGAATTTTTGAGTTAAAATTTAATTCCCAATTCTTAGGTTTTGTTTTCTTAAAACACTTTATATTCTAAGTTTGGGTTAAGATTAGTTACAAAGAACAAGAGATTTTTGAGAATTTTAATTTCTAATAAAATTCTTGTTAACAACATTGCTTTTAAGTGTGTTTTGAAAATGTTTTGAGTATAAGTCTAAGTAAGAAAATTTTCACAAAATGCTCTGTATATTAATTATTTATATTAAATCTAAAAAAATTCTCTGACCTAAGCTTTCCTCTACATGGTTCTTATTTATATTAATTTAAACCCAAGTGCGTTAAATCATCATATTCTTAGTTAATTTTGTTAGGGACTAGCAAAACTTTGGCTTGGGATATGATGAGAAGCTCATCATGATCTCTAATTACCCCTAATTAACTAGTCTTCCTAGTTAATTAGCTAGGATTATGTCAATAAATGAGTTAATTATTAAATAAGGGATATATAGTAAAGGACCTTAAAATAAGTTAAAAATGCTATTTTATCATCCAATTAATATTATTAATAATCTAATTAATACATTAACTAATTTAAGCATAATATATACATAAGTATGTAATAACTTAAGTAACATTACTTAATTAAATAAATTAATCTAAAAAGGTCAAAAATGTAAGTTCAAGGTCTAAATATAATAATTATCCTATTTATAAACATGTATAAAAAGTTGAAAAAGATCTAAATTAAAATAAGCCTTGAAAACCTGAGTTTACATTTTGGTCCTTATATTTCATTCCAATCTAGTCCTTATTTTCCATTTAGGTCCTTATGTTTCATCACAAATAGGTCCCTGACTTCTTCTTCTTCTCTTCAACTGATTGAACAGCTGACGACTGAAGGTGCAGCCATCGCACGATCACCGCCCATCCGACATCATTTCTTCTTCTCCAAGCTCTTGGAGCTTGCGCTCACCATCTCATCTTCATCCATCGGTCTAGATGACTCTTTTATCCTAATTTAGGGATGGAGATAACTTCACCAGTGTCGGAGAAGACGCCGGTGGTTATCCTCCTCCTAGCCACAATCGCATCCAGATTCCACCTCCTTCTTAGTCGCTGTCGCCTATAAATACCCCCTGACCCCCCTGATTTCTTCCAAGTTGGCTCCCTTCCCTCTCCTTCATTGCAGCCAACCCAATAGGCTATTCACTCCGCAACTCCAGCAATTTTCCACCACATAATCTGACTTCCTCCATCCACCTTTATTGGCTCTGGAACTCCACCAAGGTCAGCCGCGTAGCTTGACACAAGCGATGACTAAGGAGCCTCCTCTGCTTCACCTCACAGCTGCCGCCGAAGATCTTTCGTCTACCCTCTGATTTCACTCCTCCGTTATGAGCTGTCGACGGAGACCCTCTGACCCCTTCATCCAGGTAACAGTAGATTGGAGTAGGAGTAGGAGTATGAGTAGGATAGTTTAGTTAGTTAGGTAGGTTAGTTAGCCGTAATGTCAAATTTTAATTTCGTCTCCCTTGACTCCAGCGAGCTCCTTGAGCTTGCCAAAGCCTTAATTTTGTCTTTTGAAACCACTGATCATCTTCCTCTATCTTCCATGATCACTTCTATCACATTTAATTCCTAATTTGATCACTAATTCACCTAATTCGCTTCCACATCCACCGACTACTTCTGCTGTCCATGGCAGCAGTAGTTGACCTAATCTTCACCTCCATTGGATCCTCCATCACCTATTCATCACTAAAGGATCCTAATCATCACTATAATTAGAGTAAAAATCACATATAATGTAAACGCCTAATTCTATTTATGCTCCTGAGCTCGCTGTCAATGGCGGCTCAGGAGGAGTTGAAACCTTAAATTAACTATATATTTATGATCGCAATCACTCTTTGACTTGTCTTGACACTCAATTGAGTGGGAGATCAAGTCCTGAGCTTCAACAAACTCAAATTCTCTACAAATTGAATTTATTGTTAAATCTTAATTTTAATGAGCAAATGGAGAATTTAATTTGATCCTGAGGTTCCTTGCTACCTTAGGAATCTTTTTAAGTCAAAAATGGCATAAATTTTCACTCTGTGTACAACTTTCACTTTTTTCTGGACTCACCAGAGCTCCGGCGAATCAAATGTGTTCTTTAGCCGATAAAATTTGATGAAAAGCTCTAGCTTGATAAAATATGGATAACTAATCATTTTGAGGTCATTTATTTGGGATTTTAATATCTAGAGTTGTAGTTAGAAATTCATCTTCTCCAACTCCGGTGGAGTTGGAGAAGTCTGATAGAAGACTTTAAGACGCATTGAAGTCATTCTTGCCCTCAAATCTCTATAACAACCTCCTGATTGCTCTGACGAACAAACTACTTTAAGAGTTCAGGCGACGAGCCTGCAACCGTAGATTCCTAAGTCCAAACTGTAGATTCCCTACTAGGAGGGGGTGACGTAATAAATTGCGGAAATATAATATAAAACAATCTCACAAAATTCAATCACACAAGGTACACAATTATTTTTAGGTGGAAACCCAAACCGAGTGAAAACCACCACCTAACCCTCTTGAGTTAGGATTTTCCGATCAACCAAGTTGATCAAATCCACTAAACGAATCACTTAAATGAGGGTGATTCAACCTCAATTACAACCACGCTACTTTATACGAGGGTAGCGTACCTCAACCCCTTCTCTTCACGAGAAGGATTTTGTCCCACGAAGGAGACGGGAATTCGCAAAGTGAATACCCAACCAAATAACAAAGATAAAACAACAATCCTATAGAGCCAACAAAGTAATATTTAACCTAAGCTTCTGTAGGAATTAAGATGCTTCCCTTTGCAAGGAGTGTGTCGAATTGATGATGCGGGTGCGTGAGCTACACGACGGCACAACGTCTCTCCCGTGAACTACGGCGGGAGAGCGGATGTACAAAGGCTTGATGCTCTCAAGATGTAGAACTTGAGCTTGGAGAGCAAGAGATTCTTTTTGGACACAAAAGAGTGGAAATGCTAGTTCTTGGTGTGTCTAGGTGTGTCTTTGTGTGCAAGAGGTTCCTCTCTATATATAGGGGCCTTAGGAAGTCTTTGGAAGGCTTTGGAAAGCTTCCATAGCCGTTGGGTGCAAAGCCCAAGAGAATCAGGTCGAAATCAGGAACAATCATTACACTGACAGGGTTATCAAACGTCTGATCCTGGCATCAGACGTCTGGGAAACCAGTTTAAGACGTCTGAAAACAAGGTCAAACGTCTGAATTTAGGCGGGTTTCTCCCTGACTTGAATCAGATCTAAACAGAGTTCTAGTGCAAGTCCATTAGACGACATACAGGACGTCTGACACTATGTTCGGACATCTGGAAACCTACTTTTTCTGTGGGAATGGATTTCCAAGAGTTGCAACGGCTAGAAAATCTCTGAGAAGAGATTTTGGGTCAGACGAGGCAAAACGGTCATTTATCAGACATCTGGAATGGCTTAAGGACGTCTGATAAGGCTCTAACGGTCATATCATTCAGTGTTTGTTAAGCCAGCCAACGGTCCACTAATTAGACGTCTGGCAAAAACATCAGACATCTTTTAAGACATCTGGACTAAGGTCTGGATGTCTGATTTCATCAGACAAAGCTAACTAAGTCCAGCCTAAATGTTATCAGACGTCTGAATCAACAGTCAGACATCTTAAAACATATTATCAGACGTCTAATTTTGGAATTAGATGTCTGAAAATGTTGTTTGAAGCCTATATTGGTTTTCTAAGTTCTCCACAGAAAACCTAAGTGTCCTAGGGTTGTGCAAGTGTTCCTAGGACTACTGTTAGGGTACTTTGAGACTTTTTAACATGTTCTAAGGAACAAAAAGAGTAAGGAAATAAAGACAAAAGTACATGAAAGAAATAAACAGAATTCTATCATATTCTTCTTGTCCTTCCATCTTCAATCTATCGCTCCTCGTGAATCTCCTCTGATCTCCATCAAGCTCCTCCAATCCATCCTGGATGCGAGCTCGAACTCCATCTAATCACGTCTCCATTTGCAATTGACCTGAAATCTAAGACTCCAAGTGCAAATGTTAAATGACACGTGTTTTGTTATCATCAAAACAAACGATCGCGGTGCTCTAGCACCAACACAAACATCTGTCTAAGGGTCTGAGCAAGTTCCTGGGGTTGAGAAGATGCTATTTGAGGTTTTAATTCCTTAAGGAAAAACTTAAAACAGAAAGTCAAATCTTGAGACTTTACAGTCAAACCCAAGCTTGATACCTTGATTCTGAGCTCAATCTATTGAATTGATGAGCTTGAATTGATTCTGAGATTCATTTGAATGATTTTAAAGTGAATTGGATGAGTTCAGATAAGTAATTCATTTGAATTTCAATAACTGCTAGTTTGGGTTGTTTTTTAACCCAAACTGTTAGCAATGGATTTTTGTTGAGATTCAATTGTGATTTCTACCCAGATGAGTTTGTAACAACTCCTACAAGTTGTTTCTAGCGATTAAACATGACTTTTCTTAAGTCTAATTACATTCTCTGAAGCTTTCAGAGAAGGTTCGACCTTCTCTGTGTTTCCTAAAGCTTTTAAGTGTTCAAAAACCATACCTGAAGTTTCGGAATACTCTATAGAACCTATTTAGACCCTTAACTGAGAGCTTAAGTCCAACTTATGGACTCTGTAGCATCAAAACCATTTCCAGGCCAAAAATACCTGTAGAAAACCTATAACTTCTCTCTTCAAATCGAAGAGGAAAGATTCCCCTTCACCTTAAATTGGTTGCACAATCCTGTAGAACACCTCAAGAGCTTTCCAACAAGCTTTTGTTTGCTTGAATTGGAGCTCTGAGTTAGGAGTTATTCCCATCTGAAGTTTGCTCTGGAAGGGGGAAACATAGTCCCACATCGAGAAACCACGAGCGGCCGCCTTGGTATAGAACATTTTTGTGCAAAGGGCATTTTAGTCGTCAGTGCTCGGCGCACGGATACTAATGGAACTTGAGCATGCGTACGTGTGTGTGTGCGGGCGTGTGTGCCTGTGAGTGTGCACCGGTGGGCATGCGATGTGTGGCCCTGGAAGGGCTAGGCCTGGGAGGCGTTGAGCCGGTTTGGCTCAAGAAATTTGAACCAGAAATAAACCAAACTATAATGAACCAAGCAAGGACCTAGTAGGGTCTAGTCCCACCCTGTAAAGGGTGCTGCGTATCCCCAAAAAGTCTGAGCCACAAACAATAAACCAATTTTTGGTTGAAGAAGAAAAACCTGGTTCAGCTGAAAGTGAAGGTAGCTAAGTAGTGCTGAAGGCTAAGTTATGAAGGCTAAGGAAGAAGAAAGAGCAAAGGAAGAGAAGGAAAGGAAGATAGGAGAATTCGCAAGGAGAAGGCTAAATAGGCACTGAAAGAAGGAAGGTAGAAAAGAAAAGAAGAGAGGAAAAAGAAAAGAGCTCGAAAATATAAGAGAAAGAGAAAGATAAAAGATAAAAGATAAAGAAAGAAAAAAGAAGAAAAGAGAGATAGAGGATGAAGAAATAAAGAAAAGAAATCATTTTTCTTGCATTATTTTAAATTTCTTTTTACTTTTAAATGTTGTAATAAGGCATGTTGTAACTAGAAGAACTCTTTACTGCCTTAATTCATTTGAAATAACTTGGAAATTAACATGTTTACTTGCTAATAAAGTAGATCATTTGAGTAAATATATTCTCTTATGGAATTTTGCATATTTCTTAAATTTAAATCATTTTACAAAATTTATGTTATTAAAATTAACTTAATTATACCTCCTATGAGTTGTTCGGAATTGATTGGTGAATTCTAAATAATATATACCTCCCAACGAACGACCTATACTTAACCAGTTAAAAGTAATAAAATCTAAAATATTAGGTTAACTTGACCCTATACTACTCAACCGACACAAATATGAGTTAACCTAAGTTACTTTCTTCTACACTTAATTAAGCAAAATTAACTTAATTAACTGTGTTGAAAGAGAACGCATCATTAAGGCTACTTCTTCAGAGGCTAAGTGTATGCCTCTCCTTCTTTTCAGCACAGGGGCACAAGGCTTGCAAAGCAAAACCCTCCCCCCTCACTCTCAAAACTCTCTCCTCCTCTCTTCTCTCTCAAACTCACGTGTAATCGAGTATACGGTCAAGTATTCAGATCCTGAACAGGGACCAAGCCTGCGGGTGTGTGTCGCAGGCGGGGTGTGCATAATCGGGTGAGCAGGGACCCGACCCCCGTGTGCTTGGGCAAACAAATGGATTCACAAAATTGTGATATACTGCATCGGCTGCCTAACTGCTCACGAGGTGGGACTATCCCACCTCCTCTTTTCCATGCGTAGCAACTGGATCACCTCTCCTCGCAATTGGCTGTTGGTGCTACTACTATGTCTCAATTGGCACTTTAGACGGTCTCATGGTTTACTTCCACAGCTCCAGGAAGTGGAATTGAGGTCAGACCTGATTGGAGCACGACGGTCATGGTCGGGGAAGACGGCAGCGACAGCGGTGAATGGTAAATACCTGAAAGAAGAAATAAAGCCTCACAGCCATGTCAAAAACGTTCAAGAGGTTCACCTGAGGACGGTGAAGGCGATGGCCGAGTCCTCGTGGCATGGGAGTGGCTGTGGAGGTTAGGCGAAGTCGGGGAAGACGTGCGGTGGAGCTCAAGTTAGGTGGGTGGTTTGAGGAGCCAATCCCCTCAATTTCTTAAGGGGTTTTGGTGGGTGAGGGATGGCGGAGCTTGTGGGACCGGTAGCATGTTGTTTGGGGGCTTGTGGAGTCAGGGAGGCCTAGTCGGAGTTCGGCCGAAGCGAAGGAAGAAGGTGCGGTCGAGGGCAAAATGTCGATCGAAGTAGGGAAAGAAAGGGGTAGGGAGATTTAGGAGAAGAGGGAGATGTTAGACCTAACTAAAGGACAAAAGGGAAAAAGATTCCCACGCCGGTGTGATGGCTAGACGTGGTGAAGATGAACTCTTCATTAAGGGACGGCAGCAACGACGATGAGGAAGGTAGCTCCTAAGTTGGCCGTCAAGGAGCGGACGGAGTTGGGGATGAAGGAGAACCAGCCAATTTGGCTGTTGGCTGGTCATAGGAAGAGATTGAGGTGTCACTGAAGCTTGGTTGGAGACAGCCGGGGAAGAAGTTAAAGAAGATTTTTGGGCCTAAACCTTGCTAAGGAGCACGGGTTTGCAATAAGGAAGCTTTTATAGAACTCCAGCTGAGCTCTAGACAAGGAAACAAGCCTAATTGGCTTGCTTAGGAATCAAGAAGCACCCAAGGAATCTGTGCATTTGCACGAGCTTCCTAGGGCAAATCAAGAGCCAAGATCTGTCTCAATAGATTCGTCACAGTGTGAACATTAATCCCACCAAATTTGATGGGATTTGATGATGATTTGAATGGGTTTAAGCATAGTCAAAGCCATCCTATAGGTCAGTTGACCTCCAATGTCTGTAGGGGCTGATATGCGAAGAAGATGACAAACCTAAGGGGCTATTTGTAAATAAATTCAAAAGCTAGGGGTTGTATGTGAAAAATAGAGTTTTAAGGGACTAGAAGGAAAACTAGATTAAAATGAACTCTAATTAGGCTCAAATTTTGGTACAAACCTAATTTAAATCCAACGAATCTAGTGGTGAAGTTGGATTTGAGTTTTAACCAAGTTTGACTGGGTAATTTATGCAAAAACCTAAATTAGGGTAGAACTCTGTCTATAACTCTGTTTAAGGTCAAAATAGGTTCTAATGGTCAGATAAAGAGTACCAAACCTCAAGGAATATTTTTCTATGAATTTTAGAAGGTTTAGATGAATTTTATCCTGACTAGAACCTCAGTAATTCAAGCAAGTCTGAAATTAGGGTTTCGGGTGCTGTTTTAGTCCTTGAAATACGTGAAACCATGTTTCTATCTATGTGGACCCTCTCATTAGACTTTAATACTTATTTGACCTTAGATTAACCCCTGAAAAACCCCATGGTTACTCTACTTTCATGATATAATGTTAAAACTGCAGAATTAACCCTGATTTAATGTATTCCTCTCAGAATGGATGTATAGGGAATTATGACTCTCAAGCGATTATGTAGGAGCATTTGTCACTGGATACCGATTAATTAAAGCTAGTTATGACTCATGATGATGTTATCATCAGTCACTTAGGGGTTAATTAGAGGTCTATTGGCCATAAAATTCCAAGAAGTGGGTCCACATTGACAGAAATAGGGTTTCATGCATTTTAAGAATAAAAACAATACACAAAACCCTAATTCTCAACCCTACTTGAATTGAAGAGGTTATGGCCAGAATAAAAATCACATTAACCTCCTAAAATTCATAGAAAAATATTCTAAGAGGTTTGATACCTTTGGTTTGACCACCTGATCCCATTTTGACCTAGAATAGAGTTTCAAATGAGATTTTGTCCTGATTTGGACTTCTATGAAAATTTCCCAGTCAAACATGGCCAAAACTCAAATCCAAGTTCACCTTTAGATTTCTTAAGCCCAAATTAGGTTAAGACCAAAATTTGGACCCAATCAGAGTCCATCTTAACCTAGTTTGCAACCTAGTCTCCAGACCTCTATTCTTTGCACCGAAACCCTCAGTTTTCTTGTTTTCCTTTCAAACAGGTCCCTAACTTCTTCATCTTCCTCGTAGAAATGCCATTGCTGCCTTTTCCCTCTCCTTCTTTTGAACACAAACCCAACACCCAAACCATAAATCTTTGGAACAGGATTTCTCCTCCAACTCAGGATCAAATCCCTTCAAACTTGGAGGAATTGATCCTGAGTTGATTCCCTTCCAATTGCACCAGGTCTCGCGCCCTAATTTGGAGCGAGGAGCTTCCACCAAGCTTACAAAATCGATGGGTTTAGGTTTCCAAAATTGTGAATCGTACTCGCAAATTTCTCGAATCAAGCTCGCCATTGAGCTCTATATAAACTCCAAGACATTCAGCAGTCAGGATAATCTCGATTTAAGGCCAAAAACCCTCTTCTTCTTCTTCCATGGCCACCTCCGATCGAAGCTCTGACGGCCCTCACGTCCCTCCTCCTGCGTGCCTCCAACAACCAAATTGGATGC
Source organism: Thalassia testudinum (assembly GCA_037157565.1). Classification (NCBI taxonomy): domain Eukaryota; kingdom Viridiplantae; phylum Streptophyta; class Magnoliopsida; order Alismatales; family Hydrocharitaceae; genus Thalassia; species Thalassia testudinum. The sequence continues at coordinate 12,695,412 of JAZHRO010000067.1, read as the reverse complement.
ACCATGCTCCTTCTCTCTTCTTTGCAACTAGAACCAATCACAGTTCGGCCGCACCAAGCCCCTTCTTCGTCGCCGTCCCCCTTGCTGGAGGATTCATCTTCCTCGCAACTGGCAAGACACGCTGGCGTGAGACACTCTCCCCTTCATCCAATAGATAAGACCTCTCTCTCTCTCTCTTCCCCTAGATTCAACTCAACCTCTTCTCTTCTCAATTCAACCATCGTTCACCTCTCTCCCTCTTCGTCTTCCCCAGCTCCGACGTGAGCTTCGACGAGCTCGCACTGGTGCTACGCCACACCAATCAACTCACCACCACCTCCAAAAGCCTCACCATAACCTCATGAAGAAAAGCCCTCAACAAATTGAGGGTTTTGATTCACCATTCACCTGGCCAGAAAATTCACTGCTCCACCAATCGCCATGCCACCATCCGGCCACGTCTAGCCTCCATCCACTAAACGAACACCGTCATTGCACTCCACGCTCCTCGGCGAAGGTTCTGAGCTATTTTGATTGGGGTCTAGAACCCATTCTCATGTTTTTAGGTCAACGCCGGAGCTCCGTCTGCCACCACCGCCGTCATCTACCGTGCGTCAACCTCAAGACCTGAATCCACAACCTAGAGATGCAGAATCCATATACGAGGCCTCTTGCTACCTCAATTGGACGAGATAGCGCCTCCAGTAGCTACAATCAAAGACTTCAATCCTTAGCTACACACATAGGAGGAAGCCAATCGTTTAGTCCCACATTGTGGGTACCAAAATCAAAAACACGAATAAATGGAATTCGTTCCCTCAGTTATTCGCCTCCGAACGTACGCGGTGAGGTCCCTCCTCTCCTCACGTGCCCCACACACCCTCGCCTGCGACACCACGCACATGGGTCTGGGCTCTAACCTGATTACCCGCTATTGTTCCTACCTGTATACTTGGCTTAGAGGAGAAGAGATCCTGAGGAGGGTTGGGGTGGTTTTACATTAGGTTTCATGTCCTATTGCCTTGACATGTGTACCCATATGCTCTATACTTAGGCATTTCTGAGGCTTATGCTTGGTGTGCCTTAGGCTTTGAGCTGTGGCTTGTGCTGAGACTTTGATGACTTAAGGCATTTGTAGCGTCTTACCGATGCCTACCCTAGAGTTACTGTGGAAATATCTGAGGATGAATCAGATGCTTATATGACATGGAATTTGAGGAATAAGTGGTTCAAGACCACTGTAGAAAAATTGAATTGGCTGATTACATTGGGATATGTGCTTGATTGATGGATATAATTGGTAATTCAAATCACCATTTTTAGGGTTTCTTAATCTTCTATTTATCCCACTAATTTCTGAGATACAATTTGACTTATCATTGAATATATTTTTAAGTAAATTATTCATTGAATATCTTTATTGTGATTGATCATTATGCTCGTTTATTCCATATATTCTGACTAGTGTTGTGAATTCCGTATTTGCTCCCTGCGAACGACCATGGGACTCATTTCCATTTTCAAGTACTTATAAATTTTAAATCTTGCTGCGATGTTTGTATTTATACTGCAATGCAACATTTTCCTAAAACGACAATTCTCGCAACTCAGTAGTATGCCGATATCGCTAATTACCTTGCCTTTAGTTCTCCTCCCCAAGGCTGGCCTAAAAACCAGCGCAAGCATCTCATTCCAGAGGAAAAGTATTACTTCTGGGATAATCCACTTCTTTTTAGATTAGGTGCAGACTAGATTATCCATCGTTGTGTTCCTAACAATGAGATCCCTAGTGTGCTATCATTTTGCCACGATCAGGCCTGCGGAGGTCATTTTTCAGGGAGGAAGACAGTAGCCAAGGTGTTGCTAGGGTTCTTTTGGCTTTCCATTCATCAGGATGCACACAATTATGCTAAGCGCTGCACTAGGTACCAATTGCTAGGGTCAATACCATAGTGGGACATGATGCCCATGCAACCCATCCTAACTGCAAAGATCTTTGAGTACATCCAACGGCTTCGAGTACAACCTCATTGTCGTTGATTATGTCTCGAAATAGATTGAGGTTATTCTCACGCGCCGTGCTAACCATGTTATCACCACCAAATTTGTCAAACACTATATCTTTGCGTGCTTTGGGATCCCTCGAGCCATCATTTCAGGTGGAGGAACTCATTTCACGCATTCGTCTCTCCGGGCACTTTAGAGGAAGTACAAAGTGCACCAATGTATTGCATCTCTATGCCATCCCCAGACGAACAACCAGGCTAAGGTGTTGAACCGGTAAATCAAGCAAATTCTCCAAAAAATGATTCGTCCTAATCGTAAGGATTGGTTCGACAAGCTAACTAACGCCTTATGAGCGTATCAGACAGCCTTCAAGGCTCCTCTGGGTATGTCACCTTATAGAATTATTTTTTGGAAGCCTTGTCACCTTCCCGTTAAGTTGGAGCATCGCGCTTATTGGGCGGTTCACCGATGTAACCTCGACCTAGACCTCTGTGGTTGAGAACAAAAATTCCAACTCCAAGAATTAGAAGAATTGAGATGTGAGGCCTATGACTCTGCTTTAACCTTTAAACAACGAACCAAGTCTTTTCACAATATATAGCCGCATTCGACGGAAGGAGTTTGAGCCATCACAACTTTGGCTTTATAATGCCCTGCTCAAATTCTTTCCTAGTAAACTGAAGTCCAAATGGACTAGGCCATTCCTTGTCTCATGACTATTTCCCAACGGTGCCGTTGAAATCAAAGACCCCAAAACTGGGCATAAATTTATATTAAATGGGCAACGGTTGAAATCTTATCTCACTCATCAACCTACCCCTGTTGGTGAGATAGTTTCCCTGCTGGAGGGTAACTAGTTTCTACCTCACTTTGTGTCCAGCTGGGGACGTTAAATTCAACACTCATTTGGAGGCACCACAACACCCTTTTGTCTTTCGCCATTTTCTCTCATCTCACATTTTTAGTACTTCATTTTAGTTCACTACACTTCACTTCACATGTTCCCACCACCCACCCATCCACCCTACCTTATATCCCTTACTCACCATTATACCAAGAGCCTTTAATCATGTCTCACCCCTCTTGTATGCATATGAGGACATAGAAAGATTTGGCATGGGGGGATGGATAGGCATCCATAGGATCTTGCATTTTCTTTGGGTATCATGCTAGGCTCCCTTCCATTATACATATCCATCTTTAGTGTATATATAGCCTTATTGAAAAATCCATAAAAATTGGAAAATATTGAAAAATTTACAAAACAGAAGAAGCACATAAAAGTTGAAAATTCAAAAACTCCAAAAATGTTTTCAAAAGTGTTTATTTATGAGCTAAAAGCTGAAGTAAAAATAAAATAAGTGTTTATGGATATTCAACCTTTGCTTTTAGACTTTCCTCCCCACATAAGCTTAATTCACTCAGGCTTAAGCATAATACACTTTAGCTTTGATAAGATAGAACCAAAATCTTTCCTAACTTAGGACCTATTCTTATACCTAAGTTAACCAGTACAGGATTCATCTGTTTGCCTCTATTTAAAAGTTGAGTAAGTTTGGTTTACACTACATAGATATAGGAAGAACCAGGAGAACTTAAGTTCTCAACCCTAGTGCTCTTTAGGAAAGGTGGAGTCCTTACCTGTGCGTGCAGGTAGACACTTTGTCTCAATCTTTGGTCTAGTGTCTAGGAGAAACTCTTTCCACCAAAACTTACCCACCAAATAAGTATGTTCCACCAAATAAAGTTGACAGGAGACATACTAACATATGTTTTTAGAAAAAACAAGAAGAAAAAATTAGAAAATTGAGAAAAAGTAGAAAAAGTCAAAAGAAAAAGAAAAAGAAAAAAAAAATCTTTGTGATAAGTCGGTATGTTCTCCAAATCCTGTTGTAAATACCTTTGTACATATCCACCAAAAATGGTTGTTTCAGGGTACACTACATATACCTTATGTTTTCCACCAAATATTTTTTAGCCACATACGCAATTAGAGTTGGGTTTGAGTATTCACTATTGTTAGAGTTGATTCGAAAACATGAGTTGAAGCTGAGATCAACCTAGACTTAAAAAGATGTGAAACCCTGGATTTGAGTCTTAAGTTTGTCTGGTTAATCCTAACTTGCACTAAGCACAACCATAACTTCTTTTCTTCTTAAACTTGGTAAAACTCTTTCAATCTTGGAAGCCGTACTTAAGATTTAAATACTAAGAGTCCTTGTTAGTCGAGAGATAGTCTATGTCATGTAAGTCTTAAGTGTTGGTAGTCTTCTTTACAATTAGTTCTCACAATGTCCAACAGATAAATACATTGGTATTGCTTCAGAAAATCTTCAGCTAAAGATCATTTCTAAATACTTTACTACTCTATTGAGTACTAAATAAGTGTTTTTCTAGGGACTAGCCAAAGATAAGCATGGGGTAATGATTGCCAAGCAATTCACGCCAACAATTTGTCAATCTTATGTTATTTTCTAGGATTACATGGTGTGATTAATTAGCAAATCATGCATTCTCTAAATACCTGCATTCATGAATAATTTAGAGGAAGAAAGAGAGAGGTAGATTCTTTATATTTCATTTCCCATGTGTGTGTCACCATCCATTTTTATCCACCTATTACCTACGTTCATTACCCAATTCCCCAAGTCCCCCCCCCCCCCCCCCCCCCACAAAATTCCCAAAAAAAAAAATCCTAACAACCACCTACTTGCTCCAGCACCTCACCCGTCACTTATAAAACTACCACCCCCACCTCCACCCTTAGGGTCGGCACCCATTTCCCACTCATGCACACTCACTCCATTCTCATCCTCATAGAGCACACACCATCACCATAAACCACCACTCTCCTCTCTCCCTCTCTTCCTCTCCTACCTCAGCACCCTCTCACTAGTTGAGAGGCCATGCTGATGATAGAGGAAATCCTTCCCGTGGTTGTAAACCACCATGACAAGGCCCACCACCATCTAGCTCCATCGTGAGTAGGCAGACATGGTGGTTCTATTTATATTTTCCTATTTTCATTATGTTTTGATTTGCCATTAGTGTAGCATAAGAGCTCTCTATTTTCCTGCTTTGTTCCGCACCAGTGACTCAATTGTAGTTCATTTTCCTCGTTTTGTCACCATCTCACTTCTCACTTAGCCGGTGGCACAACACGCACATGCCAGCCTATTCCCATTGTCTCTATCTCTTCGAGTGACCAACTAAGTAAGACTCTGCGCACGCCACGTGTGACTGCCTAACGCGATTATGACCAGCCAACTTCTCAGTTGGGCAGTCACCAACGCTGAAGCACGCCCTCCCACTCCCCTCAGTCGGTCACTCTTCACTCCTAGTTCCACTCACGCTTCATCACACCCTCACTACGCTTCGCACGCACTTCCTCTCCGCACACCTCACAGCACTTGTGCGTGTCACTTCACTCCTAATTACACATACACACATACACAGACTTACACACACCCTTACACACATATACACTCATATTCACTCACACATACATCTACGCACATAATTTCCCCCTCCTTTCTCACATTCACATATACGCATTCACACATTCACAACATGTGCACGACATCCATTTCCCGTGCATTATATTATGTGTGCAATTTGGGTTAGGAACTCCCTAATTATGCTCTAGGGTTTGGGGGTAATGGTCTAACCTAGTTAGGTTGGGGCTAAGGGTAGTGGAATAGGCTTAGGAGGTCTCTAATTAGGCTTCATAGGGTGTTTGGTGGTGTTGCTAGGTCAAAAGAATTGAATTTGTGCATCTTATTTCAAAAACAGTAACTAAAGAGTACCTCTAGACTTCCAGAGGAGTGGTCAGACATCTTATACTTCAAAGTTGGATGTTTGAAGTGTGGGTTGGACATCCAATTCTAGATCAGTATGGGCGCTAGGTTCTGTTCATGGGTTCTGCAGAAATTGGAAGTCCAATACATTGTCAGGACGTCTAGAGTTGTGCTGGAAAGATGGTTTTAGGGTGTTCTAAGCTAAATTGACCAAATGGAAGGATGGCTTAGGTATGGGAAGGTGGATAAGGCTATCCTAAGGCTAAGGATAAGTGCAGGGATTGTCCTATATTCTTCATACTTTAATTCTAACATTAAATCCCTACAGGTAGTATAGTATACCTCTCCCAAATTCTCTGTCTTCAGCTTATTTGCATCTTTATTCTGGGCTTTTGCTCCAGTTCTGTTGCAGCTCAAGCCTCTATCCAGCTTTAGGCTATCTCCTAATCTTCTTAGTACCTCTCCTAAATTCTCTGTCTTCAGCTTATTTGCATCTTTATTCCTGGCTTCTGTTCCAGCTCTACTGTAACTCTAGCCTCTATCTAGCTTTCAGCTATCTCCTAAGCTTCTTATTACCTACAAACCAAATATTACACTAATCAGTACAGCATTATGGCATTATTTCATGAATATCTAAGTAAAGCAGTAAAGATGCAAAGTATGTAATTAATGCATGAATTAATTCTAAGTTATGCTAAGATCTAACTTAATTTAGGTCAATTAAGTCCTATAATTGCTGCACAATCATCCCTAGATGACTTAAAGTTAGAAATTAGACCCAAGTCCAGATGCAAGTCCAAATCTAATGTTCACCCAGCAAAATTGGCTCTTCTTCTCTCTGAGCACAAGTCTAAGTCAAAACCCGGCCTGAACCAGGTCAAATGAATCGAACAGAATGCCCAAAACTAGCCCAGACCCACCTAATGTGAGGGCGAGTGAGAGTGTGTGCAAGGAGTGTTGAAGTGGGGACCCAACCCCCTGTGTCTAGGTGAGAGGTAAGGGGGTGAATTCCCTTACATTGCCAAGTTTAGATGCCTTCACTCACAAGGTGGCACTAAATGTGCCACCTTCTTCGTTCTTCAACGTCTGTTGAGAGTAGAGGATTTCTACCAATTGAAGAGTCAATTAGCCGTGGGATGGAAGATCCACAACCAAGATGTATTCCTCCACTGATTCCGTGCGAGTAGGAGATGCTGCCTTGTCAATAGTTCATCGAAGAAGGAGCTTCACGTCGAAGAAGGAGACCCAATTCCAGCCACACCTACATGCATGTAACACGACCTCTTGGCCTAAATCAAGACCACCAAAAGCTTCGGTGAAGCATGCCAGAGCAAAACCCTAAGTTGACTGGACACAGGGATGGGTGGTTGGGTGTTCCGTGGAGCTTCAAAGAAGCTCATTGGCGGTGATGGTGAACAACAACAGAGGGGATGTAGGGTTCAATTAATTTGGGTAAAATGTTTGTGGAGGTGAGGGGATCATTTTGCCCACGTTAATTTGGGTGGAGGAGAGCGAAACGGTGAGGATGGTCGTGGCGGACCGCATCAGAGGAGGGATTTAAGAACGGAGCTAGGGAGCTTCCTATAACTAATTGGAGGGATAAGGAGAAGAAGCCCTAAGGTAATTTGAGGAGAGGAAGAGGAGAGAAGCTCGCTGACGTTCACTGAAGAGGAGGAAGAAAATGGAGATGGCCGGAGCAGATGAGGGTGAATTGAGGGTTGAAGCTTCGTGGAAGCTTGGGGAAAAGAACCCCTCTGCCTATTGTACATGGCAGAGGGTGAAGAAGGAGAACGGAGTGGCTCCAGTGGTGCATCCTTCTTGTCGACGAGGAAGAAGATGGAGAAGAAATTCAACAAAATTGAGCACAAGTTGCGCATAAAGAGGTTAAGGGTTTTAAATAGAGGAGGTTTTCAAGCCAATTGGGCCAATAAATGCACAAAAGGCATGTGGTCTTGACACCTTTTGATCTCGATTTTCTCGAGTTCATCGACAGCAAAATTGGGGATGATTTAGGCTTACAAAGTGGCTTAAATGATTGGGAAGGATCTCAAGATCAATCCCACCAAATTTGGTGGGATTTGAACTTGATTTGATCCTTCAAATCTTGGATCAAAAGTCGCCAACTTTGCGTTGCCTTGCTTGCTGCTATGTTCACATGGTGAGGAAGAAGGAGAAGGCAGTAGGGGGCTATTCTCAAAACTCTTGAAAAGATAGGGGCCTAATTGTAAGAAAAATACAAAAGATAACGGTCCAAGTGTAATAAGCATAGATCTTGTGGACTAAAATGCAAAGTAGGTCAGGATGGACTCTGATTGGAATCAAATTTTTAGGTTAACCTAATGTGGATCCAATGAATCTAGTAATGACATCGGATTTGGGTTTTGATGTAGTTTGACTAGGTAATTTACACTGTAGCCCAAAACAAGGTAAATTCTTGCCTAAGTCTCTATTTTTGGTCAAAATAGGTTGCTTTGGTCAAAGTGAAGGTTCAAAAGCTCATAGAATATTTTTCAATGATTTTTAGGAGATTTATATTACATTTATTTCTACCAAAACCCGTTTAATTGAAGTGAGGCTGTAATTAGGGTTTTTATTAATAAAATAATCCTCGAAATGCGAAAAACCCTAATTCAATCAGCTCAATCCTACTTCTTGGGAAATTGAGGTCATTTGAACTTAGATTAAGCTCTGATTAACCCCTTAGTTAATCTGCAATTGTGATTAGGTGTTAAAACAACAGAATTAACAAGATTTCCTGCCTTCTCTATTTGGTTCAAAATAGAGTTATGATCTTCTGATGAATACTAAGGAGTATTTATTACTGTAGTTAGGCTAAATTAGGCTTATTAACACCAATGATGATGCTACCATCATTCATCATTTTATTTTTCGCACTATTCAGCCCCCTTTAGTGTGTAATTTCATTTAGTATCAGAGTCACGCTCTCGCGCATACAAAATCACACTCAGCGAGAATTCGAACATGGAGGGGAACATTTTTACTATCGTAAAGAGTGAGGGACAATCCACCATCCAACCTTCATACTTCAAAGGTAAATTTATGCTTATTGGAAGTTACAAATGGGAATATGGTTGCATGCATATGACTATTTAGCTTGGGAAATGTGCAAGATGCCATTCAACATCCTAATGAAACTTGCCACCGGATACACCGGAGATCAAGTGAAGGAGGCACAACTAAACACCAAGGCTATGAATGCCCTATACTATGTGTTTAACCTAGAGAAGTTCAACCGAGTTTCATAATGCAAAATCACACGTGAAGTGTGGCACACACTTAAGGTAATCCATGAAGAAACTTCTAAAGTTAAATCTTAAAAAATTAACTTGTTTTCACAGGAGTTCAAATCATTCTCTATGAAAGAAAATGAGAAGTTGAGCAAGATGTGCACGCGATTCACATTAATCGTGAATAACTTCAAGGCCTTGGGGAAAACCATCATAAGAGGTGAACTCCAATCCAACTTGTTGCATTCTCTTGAATTGGAATGGGAACAAAAAGTGATCATAATAGACGAAGCCCATCAAATAGAAGAGCTCAGCATGGATGACCTTCTAGGAAACCTCATGGCCTATGAAAATAAGATGGAGCAAAAGAAAAAGGAGACACCTGAGCCCAAGAAGAAGATGCTCACATTCAAAGCTGCATCGGATAGTAAGGTAAGTTTCGATGATGACGAAATTTGCTTTTTAGCTAAGAATTTTTTCAAGTTTTTCAGGGAATCAAAGGAGAAAAAGAAGAAAGAAGAAGAACTGATCCAATGCTACATTGCAACAAGAAGGGGCATCTTCTACCGAAATGCCCTCTCTTGAAGAAGAAGAAGCATAAGAAGAAAGCATTCCAAGCAACTTGAGACGACTCGAGCTCTGAGGAGGAAAAGGAAAAACCTGAGGAAACAAGGAATGAAACCACATGCCTAGGTTTCACAGCGACTGCGAATGAAAGCAACAAAGAACAAGAGGACGATAAAAACAACAATGAGGCAAGCTCTTTCACTTTAGAAGAGTTACAAGATGCCTTTGAATAACTTTATGATCATTGCAAGTCCCTTAGTTTGGAAAACAAGAAGTTGAAAAATTCTTGTAGTAGTCTTGAAAAAGAAAAACATGAGCTTGTTAAAGAAAATACTACTCTTATCATGGATAAGACAAAAATTCTTGAAAAGAATAGTTATTTGAAAATAGAAATTTCTTTGCTAAAAGGAAAAATAGATTGTGTTGAAAAAGAAATAGTGAGCCTTAAAGAAATAAATTCAAATAAGTTAGTTGATGATCTTGCTAAAATGATTAAGGGCAAGACTAAAATAAATGAAAATAAGCTTAGCTTTGCACACACTAACAAAGATTTTGTGCACAAAAGCCAAGAAGATGGATTCTAAGAAGAACACACCCTTGGATGAGAAACTCTAACCTCGAAGGACCCAAAAAGATGTGCGTAGCAAAATATTTGGTCGAGTACTCTTGTTTTGTAGGTCGTCAAAATACTCTTATTGATCCAAGATGCTATCTCTATGGAGGCCATGAAGGAAGAGTGAAGATAATTAGATAACCAAATGGGTATGGACGTTGAAATCCACACCAATGGAGGTAAAATTGTCTTGATTTTGATTATTCATTCTTTCAGCATCAAGATAGGGGGAGGAATTCAAAATTTTTGTGCGATAATTTCATTAGAAAGGAAGAGATCACCCTAAACATTAGTTGAGAGACACATAAATGCATGCATTTAGGAGGGGTCTATTTATTACGTCAAAACGGGGGAGTTAATTTATTTTTAGAAGAACATGTATTAAGGGAGAGTTTATGATTAAAATTGAACCTTTTTGATAATCTCAAAGGGGTGAGAATTCTGAGCTTAATTGTTTATGGTTTTATCATCATCAAAAAAGGGAGATAGTTGGTACAAATGCACCTTTATCTTTGATTTTGATAATAACAAAATATTTATATTTAACAATTGCATTTGAGTGTTTAGTTCTTAGGTTAATGCAATTAATTAGAAGATGTTGGAAGGACATCAAGCTCTTGATCCATAGAGATGGAGGACCCTGACGATGGACAAAAGCATCAAGGTGCACTTGGAGAAAGGAGTCAAGCCTTGAAGGTGGATCTTTGGAGCTAAAGCTAGGAGCTTTGGAGTTGAAGACAAAGAAGAATGAAGAATAGGACTTAATCATTTTGTTGTAATCAATGTATTTCGTTCATTGCTCTTTATTTTCTTAGAATATTATTAAAGAGCTCTAAGATAAGGTTAAATCCTTAGTTGGCTGCTAAGATACATAAGGAACCAAACTCAACACTTAGAACACTTAAGCAAGCTTTAGAAATCCATAAATAGAACGAAAGACATTATTAGACTTTTGATAGACTTGTCAGACGTCCAACCATCCAAAAATATCACCTAAATTAGGCTCAAAATCGCCTAAATTGTTGAATTGCCTAATTATGTCATCTAGCCTATATTAGACGTTTGATAGCTTTTCCAACCGTCTAATCACCTTATTTTTCTTCTGCTGATCCACCTAAAAAGATCCCTCTTCAAACGACCCAAATCCGACGTCCAACATATCTAACAGATGTATGATTGGCTAAATTGAATCGCTTGACTAACACCTTGCACAAACGACCATTTCAAACATCTAATATTGATCCAAGATGTCTAACATATTACCATTTGAATTTCAATTTCCAAATCTTGCGGTGTCAGACTAAATCCAATCTTCGTACTTTATGAGAGATTTGATTGTTCGTAACTATTTTCGTATAAGACATCTAATAGAATGTCCAGATATCTTAGGCTCAGAATAGGAACTTTTCAGGAATCTCCTCTCCTCAACAGATGTCTAATGGTCCTTGTTCAAATGTCCAACCATCAATCTAGACGTCTTATAGAGCTGCAACATAACTTAATTATTCTACACTCAAACTAATTGTAACCAAATCTTCTTGGATTTGATTCCAATGGCTAGTTGAAGTCCCTAAGTCTATCTAGAGTGTTCCAAACACCTCTATAAATAGGATAGAAACCCATACACAATAAGAGAAGAGAAAAATCATTAGTGAGCCACTACTTCTTACCATACACTTCAAATTAGTGAGAATCAAAGAGAAGAAACTTTGAGTTGCTCTTTATGCTATGCATTTCGCATCTGGGAGCATCGAAATACTATGTTACCACGCCAATCTATTTTCGCAATAGGGGAGTACTCTTTACACCTATAGGAGGTAGGTTAATACTTTATTTTGAGCTCTATAGGTTTCTTTTGTTTCTGTTTTCATTGGGCATTCGCATAGCGAAGTTCCATATTCTCATGAGATAAAATTTAGAAGAAGGGTTTAGGTATATTACCCTTGATAAAGTAGTACTGTTGTATTGAAATTATGCCACCCTCGTTTAAGTGATACGGATAGTGGATTTCATCTACTCGGTAAATCGAAAAATGTTAAGTCGGGTTGGTTTAGGTGGTAGTTTATACCATGGGGTTTCAACCTAAACATCTATCGTCTAATTGTGGTGAATGCTCTATTTGTGTGATTGATTTTATAATTTCAATTGTTCATCATTTTATTTTACACACTATTCATCCCTCTCTAATATACAATTTCAAGATGTATATTAATTTTAAGAAATTAGGTAACCAACATTCTTGTGTCCTTTCATTTTGTGTTGCAATCTCCTCGCCTGCACTCCCACTCTCAGGTGTTGTTTGGTAGGAGGAATTAGTAGGAGGAATAAAAATTAGGTGTTGGGAGGAATAGAGGAATTAAGGGAATTTATTCTACTTAGGTGTTTGGTTGTGTTAGTTGTCAAATCAAGAAATTATAAGTGTTAATTCCAGGTGAGGTGTTTGGTACGAGGAATAAGAAAGTGGAATTGGTAGAGAAAGTTAGTTGAAAAAGTTGGAAATGGAGGATTTTGCCCTTACAGAAATATTTATTTTATTTGTTATTTTTTTTTATTTTTGTGTAGGTAGATATGTAATAAGTTATGTAGTCTGTACCATGATTTCAAATAGATTATACAATCAACTTTTAAGCCTTTAATGGCACAATGAACCAATCTTATTATAGACCAATTAATATAAATTGATTTGCATGGTAAAATAAATGAAATTAATAACAAATATGATTTACAATTATTGTTTGTGAACTTATTAGTTTAATTTACGTTGATATTGAATGTGATGATTAATGTTTATCAAACAAATTGTAAAGTTGATATTAGGAAGGATGTTATGTGAAACAAATGGAATAGAATTTCAAATCATACATAGAACATATAATATGAAGCATGCAAGTCACAATTAAGAAAGAAGTAAGAATTTCTGTGATCAAAGGAGCTTCTATTGAAAAAAATTATCTATATATGAGTAGAAACTTTACTAGAAGGAATGCAGTAGATGGAAAAGTGATCGTTCACTTAAATATCATGTAATGTTACATGGCAATACAATCGGATCTAATTTTTATACATGTATGTATATATAAGAAGATGTTTATGTTACATGTAAATATAACGGTACATGACAAAAATCAAGATACTTGACAATCCATCCAAACTTTGATAGTACTTTGATCAACGTAACAAAACCTGCAAGGGAAGATGAATATTGGACAATAGGATATTGAACATAATGATATTTAGATGAAATTTGAAAGTAAGAAGAGAACTAATCTTTGGAACTAATTGCAGTAACGTTGGATTATAAAATAATGTTTTTTTTATATCTGATCGAAGAGGTAAGTTAACTACAAAGGAAGATTAAAAGAAATTGCTCAGAATTGCTCATTAGTACAGTAGTCGTACTAAGTAGAGCTGTCATCATTGCAAAAGTTCCTGAAAGGAACAGTTAGAATAACATTTTCTGACAAGGTAACGTAAAGAAAGTAAAAGACTAGCATTATTGAAGAATGGTTTAATTCATTTGGGAGAGAGTAATTTGACACTTAAAAAAGGATATAAGAAGTTAGCATAACAACAAAAATTGTAATCAAAATCTGCAAGTTGCATTCAAAGAAAACTATATGAAAGTTAGGGTAACTAATGTAATAATACTCACAATTTGTATCAATTATTTGACAAGTTGTTTGAAGATTGCATGTAAGAGGGAAATTTATGTTAGATTGGAGGTAAGTGAAAAAATATATATAACATATAAGCAATGCAGTGTCAGAAGTAATACCTTTGTAGGTTTGTTGAGTTGTCCACAAGTTATTTAGAAGTTTATTGTTTGTTATATAAATTTAGTAAGCTTAGTAAGCTACAAATGAAAATTACCACTTATCATTGGGTGCAAACCATTACACTTAAATGGCAAAATCAACCATCCCAGATTTTTGTCTCGCATGGGGTTGCTGCATTGCAGCCATACCTACCATGCACAGACATAAGAAGGTATGTTACTTCAACTTTTGCCTAACATGGGGTTGCTTCATAGTAGCCATCCAAACCATTCAAAAATGATAAGTTGAGGTTGTATGCCTATTTCCACAGCCAACCAGAATAAAGACATCCAGATTTATAATGGAATCACCCTCAAATGTGGAAATCCAACTTATGTTGGCTTTCATCATCGCCTATTTGGGTCAATTTCAAAGGTTATTATAACCTGTAACAAAATCGTTAGTGACAGTAAAATATCAAAGGGTGTACGTAAACATGTAAACAATTAGCTATATGAATGCAAGCATTTAAAAGATAAATAATGTACAATTACGAAAGAAAAATGTAAGAAATACTTAACATGATCCTAGCTACAAAGTCAACGCTCAGTAGTTACTACAATATCAGAAATGGTAAATCATGGCAACCACTACGTAGTTCTTTAACGAGAATAGTACATAACAGATTATGCAAGAATAACATCATTATTCAAAGATGTCCTCCATCAAATAATAGTGTGGTAAGGGTCGGTCCTTCATGCGATATAAATCCGGATCAGTCACCTATAATTTACATGAAGATGTTTCTTAAGTAGCTTATCTGTTGACGAATTAAGGGAAATTATATGACATATTCTTATACATACCATATCCTAAGCCTCTGGTGTTGGTGGAACCACAATGAAGCGCGTGTTGCACCAAGTCCAACCATCTTTTCCTAGTAGAACCTGTATGCCTTTGTATTGTCGCTTAAGTATTTTCCACCTTGTCATCAGTTGAGACCTTGGTAAGAAAACATTATATTCGGAGTTAAATGAAGTTACGACACCTTCCCAACCTGCTTTGTCAGGTGAACCATGAGACCATGATGAGAAAACCTTAGATTCATATACTGTGCCTAGCAGGGTGTGATCTGTGTCCTCAGACCAGTTGAAAATTTGCCGAGGCATCCTAATTCTGAGACAATTTAATCCGATGCAAGCTTCACAATGTAGAGAATATCTAATAATTAAAAAGTTTGGACACGAAAAAACAGTTGTAACTCGAATTGGTAGACAACATAAATATGAAAGTTATGTCTCCTTACCTAACAACAATAGTGAAGACGTCCATTCCACCTATGCAAATAAGAATATAATGCATTCTACAATACATTGTACTAATATGCAGTGACAGCATGGAACTAGAAATAAATCTACATCCATAAGTTGTTAAAACTGTGGAATCGCCCTACTAAGAGGGGGTGACGTAATAAAATGTGGAATAAAATATATACCAATCTCATAAAATAAATAATCACACAAGGTACACAAGTATTTTTATGTGGAAACCCAAACCGGGTGAAAACCACCACCTAACCCTCTCGAGTTTTCTGATCAACCAAGTTGATCAAATCCAATAAACGAATCACTTAAACGAGGGCGATTCAACCTCAATTTACAACCACGCTACAAGTGCGAGGGTAGCGTTCATCAACCCCTTCTCTTCACGAGAAGGATTTGTCCCACGAAGGAGACGGGAATTCGCAAAGCGAATACCCAACCAAATAACAAAGTAAAATAATAAATATAGTCCTATAGAGCCAACAAAGATTTAAACCTAGCTTCTATAGGAATTAGGAAACTCCCCTTTGCAAGGAGTGCGTCGAATCGATGACGCAGGTGCGTGAGCCACGCGACGGTGCAACGTTGCTCTCGTGAACTACGGTGGGAGAGCGAGTGTGCAAAGGCTTGATACTCTCAAGATGTAGAACTTGAGCTTGAAGAGCAAGAGCTTTTCTTGGACACAAAAGAGTGTGAAAGTGTATTACTAGGTGTGTCTTGTGTATCTAGGTGTATGTTTGTGTGCAAGAGGTTCCTCTCTATTTATAGAGGCCTTAGGAAGGCTTTGGAAGGCTTTGGAAAGCTTCCATAGCCGTTGGGAGCAAAGCCCAAGAGAATCAGGCCAAAATCAGGAACAATCATTGCACTGACAGGGTTATCAGACGTCTGATCCTGACATCAGATGTCTGGGAAACCAGTTTAAGACGTCTGAAAATAAGGTCAGACGTCTGATTTTATGCAGGTTTCTTCCTGACTTGGATCAGATCTCAACAGGGTTCTAGTGTAAGTCCATCAGATGACATATAGGACATCTGGCACTATGTCTGGACGTCTGGAAACCTACTTTTTCTGCAGGAATGGATTTCCAAGAGTTGCAACGGCTAGAAAATCTCTGAGAAGAGATTTTGGGTCAGACGAGGCAAAACGGTCATTTATCAAACGTTTGGAAAGGCTTAAGGACGTCTAATAAAGCTCTAACGATCATATCCTTCAATGTTTGTTAAGCCAGCCAACGGTCCACTAATTAGACGTCTGGCAAAAACATCAGACGTCTTCTAAGACATCTGGACTAAGGTCTGGACGTCTGATTTCATCAGACAGAGCTAACTAAGTCCAGCCTAAATGTTATCAGACGTCTGAATCAACAGTCAGACGTCTTAAAACATATTATCAGACGTCTGATTTTGGAATTAGACGTCTGAAAATGCTATATTGGTTTTCTAAGTTCTCCACAGAAAACCTAAGTGTCATAGGGTTGTGCAGGTGTTCCTAGGACTACTGTTAGGGTACTTTGAGGCTCTTTAACATGATGTTCTAAGGAACAAAAAGAGCAAGGAAATAAAGACAAAAGTACATGAAAGAAATAAACAGAATTCTATCCTATTCTTCTTGTCCTTCCATCTTCAATCTATTGCTCCTCGCGAATCTCCTCTGTTCTCCATTAAGCTCCTCCAATTCGTCCTGGATGCGAGCTCGAACTCCGTCTAATCACGTCTCCATTTGCAATTGACCTGAAATCTAATACTCCAAGTGCAAATGTTAAATGACACGTGTTTTGTTATCATCAAAATAAACGATCGTGGTGCTCTAGCACCAACAAAAACGTGTGGCCATTGCATCGTAGCGTTCCTCAACACTACGAACAACAACCTCATCTTCTAAGTCTGATACCCTTTGCTGTAACTCTACATTCCGCGCATCCGCGCACTGTAAATTCAACTAAAGCCTTTGCACCTCGCCATTCTAAACTTCTACCACATGCTCTAATTGTTCAATGAGAAGAAGTAGCCAATCAACATGATCTTCACTGACCTCCCTAACCATCCTAGTTTGGGATACCCTCCTCTCCAACTTCCCCATCAAAGCCCCCAAAAAACTTAGCTCTACTTTAGTTAATGTAACTGTTGGTTCGGGTCGGAAGCAACATTGTAGTATCCACATCCCTGTGGATATATTGATTAACTTGGGAATGAAATGATAACTTCAATGTTGTAAGTAACATCATATTATACTTCATCAAAATTTGGGCAGACGTAGTACAACCTCTGCAAAACGGTCAGCTCCTAACTCGTCTCTTCTAATAGGACAAGACTGCAAATGTCATTGCAGGCACATTGACGACCATGATACCAAAATGGGCGGCAACATGGAGCAACTTCCATTCCTGCAGTTTTACACCCAACCAATGCTAGAAAGATTGTAATAATATCTCTATCATTTTAATGCAGAATCGCCAACACATAGTGTCTTAGTGCAGAGAAAGTTGGAAAGTTTCATGATTCAATGACGCATGCGAATAACATAATTCATTACAACACACAGTACATCCAAAAGTGGAGTACTCATAAAAAGGGAAGTATATTGAAATAAAGCATCATTGCAATTACTATCTTCGTCACTGCCTCCTAATGTAGTCATCCCATAAGTTAGAGGCAATCTGGTCACACACTTGCTCACCTGCTCGAATATCCGATTCATTAACCTCACCGGTATGATCATCATCTAAATCGTCGTCCTCTTCCTCTTCATATCTTTGATGGAAGTCTGGATCATCCGGATCATAATGTCAGAGGAAGTTATGAATTATACGAGCAGCCATAACCAATCGACGTTAAACCTTAATACTATAGTACGATGATGATCTAGCAAATGAAATCATGACTGTTATGACCCGATCCTAGCTCCCTACAGAACACGAGACTGACTTGCCTCGACTAGATCCTAAGACCCAATCGTCCAACGAGAAATAACCAAAAACAGAAAATATTCCATAACTACACATGTAATGTAATTAAGCAGAAAATAAATAAGAGACACTAAAGGAAACAGAACGAAATGTCTTATAATATTACATGCCATCACAACTACAATAGCGGAAAGTAAGGCAGAAATGTAACTGAAATAGTCATACATATATCAAGTACTCACTACTAAAATAACGTGTTGGAACAGAAAAGCGACAACAGCTATGGCTGGGCTCAATTGGGCCCAGCTCTCTCTATAGCCGGTGGTACTGGCTGCTCAACTCCCTGACCTGAACAAGGTTACAAAATTCGTGGTCAGCGAACGCTGAGTAGAGTGGTGGTTAAGCCATTTATATGTAATTAACATAAAACAAGCAACTAATTTATTAATCATTTCCATTTATCTCAACTAGGTGTTTCTGGTTTATTTATTCTACTAAGGATCTATACATTTCTTGATCTTTCACGTTCCTTAATGGAACGATCTTAATTGCAGTTTTTCCCGTAATGTAGGATGTACACGTGGTGCTCTCCTGGCCTGGAGAGTCCCCCATGGTAGTCCTACACCCGATCTACCACCCTGAGGTTATAATCACGACGTAGCAATGATTATGGCATACGTGATAAGCGCACAGGTAACTATCCCGCACTGGCATGCGGTCAGTTGTTTCCGTTAGCGGGTACGCCTAAACGTACAGTGTAGAATAGAACAAGGCCTTGTCATCTCAGAAACAGGGTTCTCGCCCCTCAACAGTTTGCGTACCCTCGCCCGACTTTCCCGGTTTGCCTAGTGGGCCTAATAAGAGTTGGTGTAGGATGGCTAGTCCTAACCCCGGGCCCCATGGGGCAGCTAGTTCCCTCCCTACACTAGTAGCTCACCTAGGTACCACGTACACAAGGCCAAATAGGAGTCGGTGTAGAGTGACTAATCCTAACCTCGGGTCTCAACCCAAGGGGTGGCAGCTCCCCTCTACACTAAAGGGACAGTTGCTCTCCTTGGTACTGTGTACACAAGGGCCAGCTCACTTCCCGTCTACTTACAAGATTCTTTCCGTATACAGGAGTTCTTCTCCTAGTTCCCCATAGGGTTCATGCTCGTATTTATTTCATTTCATTTCTCAACATGCATATCTCATTGTTCACCCTCTGATTTTCATTCATATAACAAGAACCTCATGTTTTTACAACTGAAGAAGTATCACATCATGTATCTATACAATTTCCAGCAATTAGGGTTTAACAAGTATCTCAATGTAAATAGTGTAGCTTAAGCAATGTTCATTCGCTTCTGCCCTAGGGTTCATTTCACATCCTAGGGTTCAATCAAGTTATTCTAAGCATGCACTTTACTTATTTAAATCTTAATATGAAGGTAAACCACTCTACCGAGACACACGGGAGGAATGGGGGCTGAATCGCAATCCGATCGTCTCCGTAGGCCCTGAACACGCTACAGGCTGAAAACTTATACTAGTGACTAAATCACATCAAATGAGTTCAAAATAGTGTACAAGTGTCACTAACACGTAGAGAAACTCGAGCAGAAAATAACAGTATTCCATTTGCGTAAATCAGACTCTGTCTAAGCCTCGAACAGGCCCAAAACGTGCATACTGACTAAAATCATACATCTAGGACTAGGCCCAGACATCTTAAATGATGTCAGAAACTCACCTTGTGTTCTTGCGTTGCTAGCGGACATCTGAAACCCCTCACCGTCGTCCTGGGGTCTTTCCAGACGTCTATGAGTGCTTCCGGAGGTCTGATAAGTCTATCAGACGGTTGTGGAGACGTCCAGACGTCCTAAAACACCTCGAAGAGCATGCTTACACTCCTTTCCAAGGCACGCATGCAACAGTCGCTCAAAATTTCAACGACAGAGCAGCTTACATACATCACGTATGCGCATGCAAAGCATATAGAACTCATACCTCGGCACTCCACGTGATTTCAGACGTCCAGCTTCCACTCCGGACGTCCTGTCGCTGCTCTAGACGTTTGGTAGATACTCCAGACGTCTAATACTGGAAAATCCAGTATGCAGACCTCCTTCGCGGCGTTCGTCTCCTTGCGACCTCTACCCGCATAGTCCGCAGCAGCTGCTCCATCAGCTGCAGGAGGTTGTGTAACCTCCTCTTGCGGCCTCATCTTCTCCTGCACGAGCTCCTCAAAGCTCCCACGGCTCCTGCCCTCTTAACTTTGAGCGCTTGCTGGTGCACCTGCAGCAAGGCTCTCCTCACACGCGAACTCTCCTACTCGAGCTCCTTCGGCCAGACACTCTTGAGCTCCCCCAAGCTCTCTCCTCTCCCACAACCTCCCTCTTCCTCGCTCACACTCTCCTCCTCCGTGTCCCATCCCTCTCCTTCCTCTCCACTCACTGCGGCAGGGGGCGGGGAAGAAGATGGCCGCCGGCAGGGGGAAGGAGATGGAGGTGGTGGTGGTGATGGAGAGGGTGGTGTGGGGTTTAAATAGAAAAAGGTTAGGGTTTTCTTTATTTTTTGTGAGAAGGAAGTGTACGTGTGTGTGTGCGCGTGAGTGAGTGTGGTGTGGGAGGAGAGAGAGGGAGAAAATTGCAGAAACTCCCTCGCAAACCCCACAAACTAAACCCAAGGGGTTTAAAATTTTCGTTCATGCCTCTAACTTTCCGAAAAAACTCCGAACGGTTCTTGGAAAGGGTCATTTCAGTGACTTAAGAGCACCAAATGTACACTCCCCCACGTTTCGGAGTTGTGCATGACAATGATTGTAAATCACCTTTGGACCTTGATATACTCGCCCCCTGTACTCATTCAAGTGGTATAATAAACCACGATATGGAGAAAGAAATTGATTAGTATTTGCAAAACCTAGGTCGACTAGGAATCTCTTGTCTTCTAGGACATGAAAATGACCAGAGTCTAATGCCCAGTTGAGTATATGCATGTCAACTCACTTCCCTCGAATCTCGTGACAACGTAAACGAATTCCATGTTGAAGTCAATGGCTGCCAGGACATTTTGGCTAGTCCAGCCTTTCCTACAATGATATTGCCCAGCTAGCACATTAGGGACAGTCACGCGCACATGACATCCATCAATTGCTCTGATACATTCCTTGCACAATTAAAGAAATTAATGGAATTTTAAGAGAAGGTGATTAAGTATTCCCTTATAAGGAAGTATATTCCAAAATAGATATTTACCTTAAAGTACGGATAATACTTTGAATTAGTTCGCACAAACTCATCAACAGGTGCATCAAGTCCAGAAAGTTGAATGAAAAGCTTTCTCAACTTGAGGATTTGTCGCAAACACGATTAACGTACATACTAATTGTCGCTTCGGAGTGTCGGAATCATTCCATCAAATGTCGATTTGAACCTCCGTGTGCCATTACCATCAAGAACATCGCTAACTGCTCTTTGACAGTGGTGTTCTTTGTGTCCCGTAACTATGTTCTACTCCTAAGAAGATCAGCAAAAGCCATGAATGGCCTCACATACATACGGAACTCGCTTTTACACCTATCGTAGTGCCCTCCTAAAATGTGATGGATCCATATGTGTCCTGTCATTGCATTTGTATTACGGAGGATTCGTTGTCCGACAACCAATTGAGCCATAAAAAGGATAGGCACAATCATTTCGACCGCCCTCAAATTTTCCTCATCCTCGGTTTCGCAAATATCTGAAGCTATACTCAAAGACAAACTGTCTAAGGAGTCTAATGTTGTGATTTCAGACTTGGAAAATTCCTCAGACGACATCCTTAACCAATACAAAATATTTGTTACGGATATATGACTTAATTTGCCTTATGAAAAAAAAGGTAAAGCATGCTAAATTGTTCAAAATTATTACATGCCAACTTGGTGATGAACACCATAAAAACTGAACACAACAAGAAAGGGAAACATGACTTAAACCACGAGAACTACTTAAGCACCGACTCAAGCCAGTTTACGAAGGCATCTTGATTCCCAATAACATTCCTGAATATTACACGATTTCTACTTCTTGCAAAGTATTATGCAAGTGCCACTGTGTCAGCACTAGAAATGTTAGGAACTCGCTCAGTAACCATCCGAAGGCATTGACTTATCTCCTCAGATCTATGAACCTTCTTTGTTTGTGATCTGATATTGACCAATTCCTGCAGGAATCCACTAATTTGAGATATGCCTTCCGATATTTGGGTGTTTGGATGGCCAGAGCTTAATGAGAAAAAAAAATCTACTAACAAAACATGATCGTCAAACAGAGGCAACCCTCCATCTTTAACTTAATGAGAAAAAAAAAATCTACTAACAAAACATGAATAACTGAATAACTAGTAGACCACTAAAAAACAATCCACATGATCATAGACGAATAAAACACTGATCATAAAATCTCACCCCAACTACAAAACATGAATAACTAACAGACCAACCAAACACTAATCATAAAATCCACATGAATCAAATACCATACACAAATAAATTGAGCTAAATATCACAACTTGTAATTTAAGTCATATACCTCTCAAGCAGATGTTGTCCAACCTCCTTCAAATATTCCCTTGTTCTAGAAGGAGAGCAGCCTCATATTTTTGTCCCCTCCTCCGACCTACCAGACGAAGTAAACAACATAACCAACTAACAAACATATCAGGTAAACAAACATTACTAAAGATCTTGGAATGCCACTGCCTACCCAACTTCTTCTCAAATGCCTCCTCCTCAATCACCACAAATAGCACAACCCACATCAAAACATCAGCCACACATGGAAGGCACTTATAGTTGCATGAAACCCTCAACCTCCTCTTTATCAGTCTCCATGAATGAGCACTGATACAACCATAGGATGAGAAAGCAGAGCTAGGAGACCTCATCCCCAACTAGCGAAATAGAGCTACCGATGGGAAACAATACCAAAGCCCCTTTTATCGATAAATGAAAGCATGCAAAGAGGGCAGGAAACATGACTGCACAGCCTTAAAAGCTGGCAACAGCACCTACAAGACATAAAGCAATGGCAGTTGATAAGAGTCCTCGATACAACAACCGTAATAAAGACCAGCACACGGACCTGCCATGGCCACAGTCCCTCGCCATCAACGATGAAGACAAAGCAAAAGCTTCCCAGGCTATGAACATCCTAGGGTGTACAAGGCGTTGTTGCACGATAAGGAACGCATCCACGCACAACGATACAAAGCCATTTTCTCGACGCGAGAAACCTCCGATCGATAACAAGGAAACCCTAACTTTAATGACGAAATCGATGACTTATCTTCCTTGACGATCGTTGAAGAAGAAGGTCTGCCAACGAAGGACAAATGTGCGACAAGGACCTCGCCGAGGACTCACGACTTCCTTCGCATCGCGCAACTCCAGTTGTTCGGGTTTCGTGGGTCCGCACGAGGGGTTCGGGAGCTGAGGAGAGGAGATTCTGTCAAAGGGGTAGCGGAAGAATACCGAGCCAAGCAGAATAGGAACGGGGAACCCACGAATTCCACGATCGAGGTGGAATCTACGAAACCCGATTTTAAGGCCACAATTCCAACCCTTCTTCGTTCCGGAATTAAAGAGTCCAAACGAGGGATTTGGAGCCTAATTCCAGGTACCATATAGGACCTCATTGTCCTATCAAATTCTGCGAGTTCGATTACCCAACTAATAACAAGGGCTATATGGGTAATATTCTCAGGGTAAGAGGGGCATACCTACAAATGACCCATAAAATACTGTATTAGGAATCTCAGTGACAATATTGCCCCCTTTTTATGTGTTCTGTGAATCCTTGGGAGATAAAAGAAGTAAATAAAAATGGCTTTATGCACCTTTTGACAATTACATTAGATAACCTTTTAATTTAGCTGCAGACTTTACCATTCTCCTGTATTTTGTAAGGTACAAGTAACCTTAATTTCTTCAATCCAGGACTTCTTCAGTCAATTCGGTAAATTTAGCTTCTAATCAGTTATCGCTGTCATTGTCTAAAAAGATTCAAGGGCTCTAACCATTCAAGCTCTACTGTATGCTTTTGGATAAATTATGACCACTACAATTCCTTCTATGATGAGTAGTTTATTTTTGAGTAAATTTTCGATTTTACATTTTGCCAAAGCTGCATGGTTGGAGTTGTTGAACTAATGCCACCCTCTTAGGAGTGGAGAAAGGACTTTAGGTTAAGAGAGATGGAGTCAAAAAGAAATTATGATTATTACTAATAGTTGGAGGGAGGGGAATGAAGATTTATTGTCTTACCTTAAAGAGGGCACATCATACTTGTAACCTCTTCAGCTTAGCATCGACATTCTGTTCGGACCTAATTTTCGATTGGGATTATTTTCTCCTTTTAGAAAATAACCTTTGTTAGTTATATATAGTATAACTTAACTCCTTATAACAATGTTATCCAATCATAAATTAACCCCACTTGATTAAAGGAATAAGTTAACCCCAACTTATCCCCACGAATTACTCAAGATGCTCTTGTTCGCCTCCTTCGTTCATCTTCCTTCGTTCTTATACCCTACGGTGCGATTCCCTCTTCGTACTTTGTCCACCTCCCAAACTACTCATGTCAGTGATGTTATTTAATTGCTGTAATCTGGGTCAGTAACATCTGGACGTGATTCACCTACTGCATCTAAAATGATGAGTGCTTTTTGAATGATGGTATTTAAAAATTACTTAACTATTTCTTCACGTGTTTCCGTTAATATGTCAGAATACTCACTTGGTGGTAACGGTTAATTATAAATCAAAATAAATGTATGCTTAGCTAAACACACCAATATATAATATATAAAGCGCCGTCGATACGCGATTGTTCACAGCAGTGTTTAAAAATTTTTACCGCCGTACAGTCAGATGGGCGGTTCAGCTTCTTCTCTCTCTCAAAAAAAAATGAAATGTATGCAACTTTTAGGTATATATCCCCGTAAATATTTAATGTACATGCATAATTTTAGACACTTTATATTGCACAGATACTTTTGTGCAACTTCCGTCGAGCATTCATTTATTTTTTTCTTTAAACTTACATTTGTTGCGGCGTGAGATATTTTTCCCCGTTTGCTGAAGCATCGGCGTACCTTGAATTGTTCATCTCTTTTTCACTTTCTAACTTTCGTTTACTGCACAGTAGAAAAGTGGTTTGATTTTTTTGTTTTCTTTTCATTTACTATTCTATCAAAGTATTTTAATTTTTAATTAATATATTTTAATTTTTTATATATAAAATTATTCAATATATTTTAATTTTCCACTAAGATATTTACACGATGTAACATGTTATATATGTTGATTTTTATCTCTCTCGGCAACTGATCCACTCAAAAATATTAATATGTAATTTTTTACCCCCGTGTTTGAGCCTCCTCTCTCTTTATGCTCAGGATAAAAAGGTTTGAGACATATGCAACCTTTAGACGTATATCCATATAAATATTCAATATACATACATATTCTTAGACAATTTATATTGCACAGATGCTTTTGTGCAACTTCCGTGGAGCATTCAATTTTTTTTTTTTCCTTAGAACTTACGTTTGCTGCAAGGTGACATTGTTTTCCTACATTTTATTTATTTTCTTTATTTTTCTTAACTTTTATTTTTTATATTGTGGGATAGTAGCGTGTCATTTCTTTCTTTTATTTTTATTTGTTGTTGTATCATTGTATTTTAATTTTTAATTAATATATTTTACTTTCCCATGTAAGAAATCACTTTAAATATTTTAACTCTTCGTCGTTGTATTTTCACTTTCGATGATGTAACATGTTGTGTATTTTGATTTTTCTTACCGATGAAAAATTAAAATATATAAGTAATTTTTTATTTGAAAAGTAGAAAATTAAAATGTACCGATTGAAACAATAGTGCATTAGGATATGTATTTTATTTACCTTTTACTTTTCCTTTTTCTTGTTGTAGTAATTATTTGAATAATTGAATTTTAATATGATTTCAATTTTTATATTTTCGTATGAAGTCTAAAAATTAATTTATCAATTATATAAATATAATTAATGGCATTAATATAAATTAAATTAACACAAATCTTTCACATTAAATTAATTTAATTTAAATAAAATAATATCAACTTACCTATTATCTCGAGCGTAAACGTATCTTTTACTATTTTATTCTACATATTAACCTCCATGATCAAATACACATTATTCTTTCACATCACAAGTTAAATTTTATTTTTAACTCTTATTCAAATAAGAATCATCTCCTGTAACTAATCCATGTTAACTATCACTTATCGTGAAAGGTTTCGAACGTTGAGGGTGATGCTCGTGGAGGGACTTAACCCTTGTTTAGTGACACACAGACCTCAAAACGTGCCCCCGCTAATGGCTCCCAAAAAGTAACACAACGAACACTCCCATTTTGCAAGCACATGATATCATCTTGACTCGTTGGTTTGACATCCTTGAGTCCTCCCACCGTTCTCCCCCACCTCCAAGTTGGAAAAAAAGTTGCATCCTTCTTCGCAATCTTATAAGACCACCACAGACAACGTACAGATAGACACAGACCCATCCATCCGCGCATCCAAAAATTCTTTTCTTCCTCCCGTCTCTAGTTTCTTCCTTTGTCTCCCTCCTACGGGACGACCCACACACCCACCGACGTGGGGGGCTAAGGGTTCCCTCCACTACCCCTGCAGCCCCGGGCGATACCACCTTTCACAAGAGTAGCCGTGGTGGTATCTATCCTGCGGGATTTCCCCTGTACCCACTTGGGTTTAAGGCCTCTTGACCCTTTGTTGTTGTTGTTGTTGGTAGAGGTGGTGCTCTTGAATTCGCTTGCTTAAAAATCCGATCTTTCTGCCTTGGTCGAGTCGATTGGGAGCTTCTGGAGCGACCCATCTTGTTGTTTTGGGTGGTGGTGGTGGTGTTTGAATCCTGAGGTTTGTGGCAGAAGCGAGTGGTGTTTGCTCCTGCTGAGGGTGCCCTTGAATTCTCTTCCTTCAGGTTAAAAATCCGATCTTTCTACCTTGGCCGTGTCGATTGCGAGTTTTTGGTTGCGACCCATGTCGTTGTTTTGAGTGGTGGTGGAGTTCGAATCCTGAAGTTGGTGGCAGTTTCTGTTCCGGCAAATCAAGAGTTTGTTTGCTCCTTAGAACAATGGTGGTCTCTATTCTGTGGGATTTCTCAGGTGCCCACTTGGTTTTTGGAGACTTTTAGCCTTACTGGTGGTCTGAAAATCGTACTTCGTGGGATAAAAATTCGATCTTTCTGCTTTCGGTGCGTCAATTGGGAGTATTGAGGGTGACCCATCTCGTGCTTTTGGTGGTGGAGTTTGAATCAGGAGGTTGGTAGCAGTTCTTTTGGTTCCGATGAAGGAAGTAGTTGTTTGGAGTTACTTGCTTTCTTTCCTATTTTCTTGCTTTCCCATTAATTCTCCTGTAGTGTTTGTTGGAGAGTTAGTTGCTTGAAATTCCTCTGGTAAGTTTCTCTCTCGGTTGTGATCATCTTCTTTCTACTTCTATTATAAGTCTGAATTTGGCGAAGGGAAACCCTAAGCAACCTCACTTGATAAATTCCCCTTCTTGATTCTGAGGTGGACGTCTCTGTATGGATAGATCGATTTTGGAAGGAATTCATGCTGCGCGCACTGTTTTCACTCTCCCTTTTCCCTCTTCGGTTCCTTCTAAGCTCGAAGGTTAAACATGAGTCCAACGATTCTTCTTCTTCGGTGAGCCATGGGATCCTCATTCTTCTTCTTATGAGATGTCACTCCTTGCGTGTGGCATTCCGATACTCGAGTGCGTCTACTGCCTCGGTTGCGTGAGGTGGGCGTGGCAGCGTTGCACCCACACGGGAGGCCATGACAGCGAGACCTGGGGCCTCGCATCTGTGGAGGAATTTGAGCCTGTTCCCCGCCTCTGCCGCATGATCCTCGCTGTCTACGAGGATGACCTCGATAACCCGTTGTGGGCTCCCCCTGGTGGATATGGTATCGACACCAAATTCGTGCTTCTTCGTAAAACCTACGAGGAAACGCAGGGCAGGACGCTGCCGTACTTGATCTACCTCGATCACGTGCACGCGGATATAGTTCTCGCCATAAGAGGGTTCAATTTCTCCAAGGAGAGCGAATATGCAATGATGCTGGATAACAAGCTCGGGAAGAAGAAGCATGATGGTGGATATGTTCATAATGGGCTTCTGAAGGCGGCCACATGGGTCATGGATACGGAATGTGAGGTCTTGAGGGGGCTGGTGATGGATTACCCAAACTATACGTTGACGTTTGCCGGGCATTCCTTGGGTTCAGGTGTAGCGGCAATGCTGGCGATGCTGGTGGTTCAGAATAGGGAGAGGCTTGGCGATCTTGAGAGGAAGAGGGTCCGGTGCTTCGCCATAGCTGCAGCCAGGTGTATGTCTCTTAACCTGGCTGTTAGATATGCGGATGTCATCAATTCAGTCGTGCTTCAGGTAAGAACTCGATTTCCTTTGATGAGTTACTATTTGTGTTTGGATAACAAACATATTGTTTTCTGCCTTGTTTTATATTGCTTTGCGAGTTACTTGAAACTGATATGTTGGATAATAATATTTGTTACTTTAACAATTATCTTTTAGGATAGCCGAAGAACCGCTGGGACTAGAAGCTTTTTTTTCTTTTTTTTCGTCTTAGTTAATAGGAGGAGCTAGGAAGTTGTTTGGTATATTTATCTGAATACATTCGTAAGGTACAATTTGATTAGTGGCAGATTTGTTATGTTTATTAATACGTTTGGGTCTATTCTTCCTGCTTTTCGGCAGGCTTGGTCAAGTAACTTATTTCTCGAGGAATCAATATTGGAAGGTGATTGTTCAGAGGTATTTTCTTCGTGGTGTCCAACTTCTCCCTGCCCACCCAATTCTGCAATATTTCAGGGATTTCTCAGACTGGCTTGTACAGTTGCTGAAATTATCTTGTCTCTGTTGTTTTCTTTAAAGTAGAAGGTCATTTGTTAAGGTATTCCCTTGAAGTGGTTTTCTTAGGGTTATGAGTTATCTTCACTTCTCTATGGTTAATAATTGTAACCCATTTTAGATTTGTGTTCCTACCAGTAAAATGTCTTAATAGTTAAGTGGTGTTTGACGAGGGAATGAGGAAGGTGGAATTGTGAGAGGAATTACGTGTGTGGGGATTCGTGGAAGCGTGGAGCAGGCCTTGGCATGTTGAGAGCCCATGCATGAACCTTGGTGGGCGAGAGAGAGAGAGAGAGAGAGTTGATGATTTTATAGAAATTAAATGCATTCAACTCAATAGTAATTACATAGGGCTAGTTTACGGTATGGGATAGTTAACACAGGTTAACTTCTTTACAACAGGGGATAACCTCTGTTTCTATTTACTTGAGAACAGGGGTTAACCCCTATTTGTGTTTACTGAACAGGGGTTAGGAAAGGGGGTTATCCTGTGATGTGACGGAAGGTGTGAGTAAATTTGAGAAGATAAGTTAGGGGATAAGTTAATCCCCCAACGAACACGGGTTAGCTTATGCCAGGATAAGGATGCCATGAGGGGTTAAGTTATACAGTGAGGTAAACGGAGGTTATCCCTTAAAAAAAGGGGATAACCCCCTCCGTAAACTAGCCCATAGAGTCTCTATATAGAGAGTTTTCTTAATCTCTACATAAGGAAACAAGATCAATCAAATCTTCTAAAATCAGGAAATAACATATCCTCCTAACAACTTAATTAAAAGACACCTAAACATACTAAAAATAGAAAACTTAGAATGAAGCAAACCCAACCAATTCCCTTAGGGTTAGCGCCCCTTGAGTGACATGTAGACCAGACCTGCTACGTGGCACCGTCATATGGGCTTTATTCTCCACACTCCCCCTTAACTCGAGGTCGGGAAGATGATGTATTGCTGCACTTGTGATGAGACGAGAACCCCCATCACTCTTCATCTTCTTCAAGTTCCATATCTTCAATCTTCTCTTTGGTAGGAGTTACGATGTAGCCTCTTGCGACCTCAAAGTCAGCTCTTTAGCAACCTCAATAATTGTCGCAACGACCGCCATGGTCTTCTCCTTTTCTTCTTGAAGCATGGCTCTAATCTTCTCGAGGTCCATAGGAGTAAGAGAATCCACGCGTGAGGTGCTGGTAGCCCCACGTGCAGGTCTCCCAAATTTGTCCCAATAATGATCTTATAGATGATTAGTGCGCTTGCAATGTTGACATGGTGGATTGACTCAACCTGCGCCTCAACCATGTCATATACTGCGTCCTGCACCTCCATCAAATGTAGCCATTGCGGTGTTTTCAGACACCATAATCTTATTGGATCTTGCATCTTGTTCTCTTAGGTTCTCGAGACGACTATAAATTGTCTCAAGATCCAACTCCTCATCTAGTGCCAAGGTCTGATCACGTGCCAGCTGATATTGAGGATTTAACCCTAGCAAGAATCTTGCGGCATGCCATCTTGCTTGTTCAATGTTTTGCTTGTTGCAACAGACAGGCTCATAGATCTCTAGTTCTTCAAATAATACCTCCACCTTCAAGTAATACTTATTAAGGGGAAAATCCCCTTGACTTGTCATCTAGATGCGAGTTTATATGTCGGTGATGTGGGCATTGCTGAACTTCTTGGAGTATCTCTTCTCCAAGGAATCCCACATCTTGAACACTGACTTCTTATATAACATGTTGGAGGCGATGGATGTATTGACTGAGTTCATCATCCAATTCATCATCATGTAGTTCTTTTTCTCCCACTTCTTGTTATTCGTCGTGTCCTTGGACTCAAACTCCTCGAGTAGGATATGGTTCGTCGCACCCTGAAGCTTAATCGTGGTGCCTTGAACTATAACATTTCCTTCTCCGGTGTTGATCCAGTTCTCGTTGTTAGCCATCCCCATCCTTTAAAAATAAGCCTTCTGCTACTTGTACGCTTTGTGTAAGGCGCTGGATGCATGAGAGAAGTTACTTGCCGTAGTCCCCTTCATGACTCCTTAAGCCTTGGGTAAAGCGCCAAGGTCCTTCAAGGAGTTCTATGAGAGAACTCACAAGTCAAGGAAGATGCCTCGAAAATCGAGGCAGGATGCATGCAGGAGTCACACACAAGATTGGGCCTTCGTGTATGCAATCTCTCCTTGCTCCTTGATTCATGTGTGGAAGGGTAGAGGCGCCAAGATCGGTGGCTTTGATATCATGTGGAGATTTGGGGAGAATGAATTTTATTAATTCAGAAGAGTCATTGGCCCTCTTTTACAGAGAGGGTAAGGGCAGACAAGGAAACATAATAACTCTTTACTAAAAATAACACTGAATAAAAATAGAAAAAGCAACTAAACACAATCTTTGATTTATTTCTTAACACTCCTCGGCAAGTCAAGGCACAGGAGACCATAAAGACTTGGATCCTGTAGACATTCACGATGATGGAGATCAGTGGTAGTCGACGTGGTAGTGCCTTCTCGGTGTCTTCGAACTTGGGTGCCTCTACTTGTACACCTTGGAGTCAAGGTCCATTGCTTGGCATTCCCATGATGTGTGAGAGTGCTGCCCATCAACTTGACATCTTGAGTAGACTCTCGTCCTCTTCACTTTTCTCGCTCATTCACACATAAGGACAAAATGAGGAAAACATGACTTTAGAGGGGTGCACACACAAATCCCCCACAAGAAATAAAAGCCCACGTCAACTTTAAAAATAACAAACTCACATATGGACCCCACACAAATAACCTTTTTTTTGTCTAAATGATAATCGAATTGGGGGCCTTCTCTCCCATAGTTTCTTCTTCGCGACAATCACCAACGTTGCCTACACAATGTGTGGGAGGAGCACAAGGCCCGTCGAGATGAGGTTGACCCCCATGAAGTGGAGGTGCAACACGTAGGAGTTGAAGCGGGATACGAAGTCGAAGGAGAGGAAGAGGAAATAGGCGGTGGTGGTGGTGATGGTAGCTTTAGTGGCAATGCTTCGGTGAGCTAGAGGTTTCTCGGACCACCTCTATCTGGTAGTCCAACCTTTAAGGAGTCGTGTGGTCCTCTTGGATCCTCGATCGAGCGAGGTTTGAGGGGCTAAAAACGAGATCTGGTCCACTACCTTCATGGGTGATGCCGAACGAGGGGAGGAGGGGGTTGTCGATGGTGCGTGTTTGGTCCGATGACCCTTGAAGGTGGTGGGTATGGAGGTTGGGGCCTTGGCGACCACCCTACGGTGATCCCTCGCTAGTGAAACCAGTGGTGGTGGCAGCGACAAGAGTAGGCAAATGGACGAAGAATGGAAGAAGAGGAAGAGAAGAGGAAGAGGAGGGATTGGGAGAGGAGAGAGCCTCTCCGGTGGCTTGTCGAAGACTGTTGGCGCCGTCGGAGGGCCTCCTCCTCTATATCTACTTCTCTAAACCTTAGATCACCAGAATCGATGACTCTGATACCATGTGAGGATTCGTGGAAGCGTGGCGTGTGCCTTGGCACGTGGACAACCCATGTGTGAACCTTGGTGGGTGAGAGAGAGAGAAAGAGGCCAATGAAGAAGAAAGAGAGGGGGAGTTTTGATTTGGTGGAAAATATAATGCATTCAATTCAATAGTAATTACTTAGTCTTTCTTTATATAGAGAGTTATTCCTAATCTCTAAATAAGGAAACAAGATCAATAACATATCCTTCTAACAACTTAAATTAAAAGATACCTAACCATACTAAAAATAGAAAACTTAGACTTGAAGCAAACCCAACCAATTCCCTTAGGGCTGGTGCCTCTTGGGTGATACGTAGACCAGACCTGCCATGTGGCACTAACACGTGGCCTTTATTCTCCACAGCTAAAAGTGCAAAATTATGGAATAATCATGGTATTTTTTTGTGTTTGGGGCATTAAATACCAAATCATGTAATTAAGCATCACATGAAGCAATATTTGAGAAGAGTAAAGCAATTCCACCCCTTAGGTGGAATTGTTTTATTCCAGAATAAGAGCCTAATTCCCGAGTAAATGAATTCAGAAATTAAGGTTAGCAAACAATGGAATTAAGAGTGATAGGTGCAATTCCGCCTATCGGACGAGCCCTTCGAGAATAATAGGATAAGATATATAAATATAAAAATGTCATCAAAGTATTTAAGAGTGAGCCATTGCATGAAAAAAAAGGACTATATTTAGTGCCTCTCATTTTACTTGATTACAATTTTATGACTTCGATTTTAGTATTTGTCATTGCTGAGCCCTTCCAAGGAACAGTAGTTCGCAAATTGTTGTTGATTGGATTTCATGTTGCTTTCGCCCTCTTTTGTTCTCTCTGTTGGTGATAAAAGTCTCTTTGGTAGCTGATACATAAAAATATTTAATCTGATGGGGTCCTTTTTTTCCTAGGATGATTTCTTGCCTCGGACTGCTACTCCTTTGGAAGATGTTTTCAAATCATTCTTCTGGTAATGTATCACTCTCTGTCAGCCTTTTACAGAAAATTTCACTCATTGTTTGGAAAATGCAAGAAGAAGGAAATTATCTGCACTTCTCCCATGGGAAAATTTTTCTTCTTCCATGGGATATTAAGAAATTGGAAGGTTTCTGCATTATTTGGACGGTTTCTGTATTATTTGGACTATGGAATAACCATATCTATCAAAAGATCTTTATCTTCCTTGTGGGAAATTTTACATTTTCATAAACTGTCAAGGTTTTCTGAATCTTGTATGATTTTGTCAATGGACAGTTTGCCATGCATCCTATTCTTGAGCTGCCTGAAAGATACCTTTGTACCCAATAAGTTTAAGTACAAAGATCCCAGACGCCTCTATGCACCTGGTCGGATCTATCACATCGTCGAGAGGAAGCCATTCAGGTAAATAACTTTTTTTTTAAAAAAAAAATTTAGTGCAGGTCAAATGGTGTATCATTTGAATGATACATTGACATCATGGTTATATGCCTTGTTGGTAAACGGATGTGCCCCAGGGATGTCTAATTTCTTGATCAAGAAATCAACAAGTATCCCATTTTGCAGCTTCCATTTTTCACACTCCACTGTAGAAAGATTGAACTCCATAAACTTTTCTGTAGATGAGTTCTTTCAAGAATTATTAGGTTTCTGGTATTTGTTTTGGAACCTAAAGAAGGCTTTTGGGGTAGGTGGAAAAGATTACCGCCAGTCATCAGGACTGCTGTTCCAGTTGAAGGAAGATTTGAGCACATAGTTCTCTCTTGCAATGCCACTTCCGATCATGCCATTATTTGGATAGAAAGGGAGGCAAGGAAGGCCTTGGATGTATGTTTTATCTTGTTTTTCTTGTTTTATGAGCTTGCAAACATTGTAGCTAGTTACAGATGATGTGCGCTCCCTTTTTTTTTGTGGGGGGGGGGGGGTTTACATACATACCCCTATAAACTTTGGATATTACATCTATACCCTTATAACCTTGGTAATTACGTAAATATCTCTTCAATATTCCATTCATTAACAAAACTATCTTTCCATTAGTCTGTCGTTTGGTTAAACTGTAACAGTCGTTATGTTAGGGGTATTTTTGTTAATGAAGGGAAGATGGAAAGGGTATTTATGTAATTACAAAGAATATGGAACATTTAGGATTTAAGGTCAGCAAAACCACTCATTCAAAATACATTTTTCTTGAATTCAACATCCATCCTCCCACAAACTAACTCCAAGCAAATCATGGCACCAAGTTGACCTCTCGAAAAACGATCTTCTTAACCGATCTTCCTTTACGAAAGATCTCTCTCCTCCTCCCACACATGCAAGAATGCAAACAAAGAAACAAACACACATTACATATTCGCACCAAAAACCTTCAATTCAACAAAAAGACAAACTTTCCAGAGCTTCATTGCAAACTTAGGGAGGAAACCATCGTAAGCGAGCTTGTAGTTGCTATCTGGGTGGTCCCTAGGCACAACCCCCTCATCCACTCAAAACACGTGCCACTTTCCCCAACCCATTGCCCCTTGTACGACCCCTCCATCAACTTCCTACCATCCAAAGAACCCGCCTTCAAAATCCACCATCCAAAACCCTAAAACACACACACACACAAATCCCAAATAAGAAAAGCACCCGAGGGCTTTTACAAGCGATCCACTGGAGAAGACAACGGTGAAGGTCCCCCGCCAACGGGTGAACTCGCGGGAGAGGTCGAAGGTGTACTTCGCTAGGGGGGTGGTGAGAGCTTCCTTGGTGTCGAGCACGAGGATCTCCAGCTTCTCCACAGCAGCGATGGTGGAGGACTACATGGAGAGAGGGCATAGGGAGGAGGGCTTTAATGTGGGTGATGTGCGTGGGAGGCGGTGGAGTGGAAGGGAGATGGGGAGGAGATGACGAGGAGAGAATAATAAGAGTGGAGGGGAACGTGAAAGGAGAGGAGAAGGTGGCGGTTGGTGTGGTGGAGAAGACGACCTTCATGTCTATGCTCCACAGCCCCCTTATACAACCCCTTTGTCAGCTTCCTGCCATCCAAAGCACTCGCCTTCAGAATCCACCATCCAAAACCCTATTACACACACACAAATCCCAAATAAGAAAAGCACCTGGGGGCTTTTACGAGCGATCCATCGGAGAGGACGGTGAAGGTCCCCCGCCGACGGGCGAACTCAATGGAGAGGTTGGAGGTGTACTTTGCTAGGGAGGCAGTGAGATCTTCCTCGACGTCGAGCACGAGGACCTTTGACTTCTCCACAGCTGCAACAGTGGACTACATGGAGAGGGGGCAGTGGGAGGAGGGCTTTGGTGTGGGTGATGTGCGTGGGAGGAGGAGTGAGAGGGAGATGGGGAGGAGACGACGAGGAGGAGAGAATGGTAAGAGTGGAGGGGTATAGATTGAGAAGGGAGGGCTTTGGTGTGGGTGATGTGTGTGGGAGTCTGTATTCTTTGTAATTACGTAAATACCCCCTTAATCTTCTCTCCATCAACAAAAATACTACTGACATAACGGCCGTTACAGTTTAACCAAATGGTTGACCAATGGAAGGGTAATTTTGTTAACGGAGGGAAGATTGAGGAGGTATTTACGTAATTATCAAGATTATAGGGGTATAGACATAATATCCAAAGTTTATAAGGACATATATGTAAAACTCTCCTTTTTTTTTAATGAAATAACGGGGAAGTTTGAAGAGATTGTTTTTCTGTGAAGTTCTTATTATGAACATTAATATTTGGTTCCATTATATTTATCTGTGCTTTATTTCTTCCAGATAACTCTTGTTATCCAGAGCGAGCACTGTAATCAAAGCTACCTGAAATCTCCATTTCACATTCCATGTGGATAGTTTGTGATTTTTTCCAAATACATCATTGCTTTCTGCTTTTTTTCAGCCATCCAAATTCCTTTTTAAAATTCCATACACCGATTCCTAAAACAGCAGTCTCTGGCCACCACCGTTATGATGCTCTGCCAAACCTTGCGAGAAGAGAACCTTTTGGTTTTATATTTGTCAACTAGTGATTTTTCAGATTGGAATAGAATGCAACATTGACTCCGTAGCGATTCATTTTATTCTTCCAAATGTATGGTACACTTCGAAAATCTTTTTGTAAGAATTGTTAATTAGAAAGAACTCGTCAATTTTCATTTTGACATTGTCTTTGTCTCTTTTTTTTCCTGCTTACACAACATGGCCTGAATGCTAAATCCGCTGTTTTCAGTAGCTTATGATGTCACACATGCTCTTTATACGGTATTGACAGAAATGCTTCTGGTCCAGTTGATGCTTGAGAAGGAAAAGGGTATGGAGGTCCCCAGAAACCAGAAGATGGAGCGACAAGCGTCTCTCGTGAAGGAGCTCAACGAGGAGCACAAAGAAGCGTTACGAAGGGCTGCCTCTTTGGCTGTTCCAGATGCATGTTTACCATCCACATATGGCACTTTCAGTGAGAGCCCCACCGCGATCAGGGAATCCTTGCTCTCTAGAGATGACATATACAACGAGAGCTCTTCAACAATTGAAGAATCTATGCTGCCGTCTCGGAAAACCCGGCAGGAGACATGGGATGAGCTGATCGAGCAGGTCTTCGAGACGGATGAGTCGGGCAAAATGGTGGTGCGGAGTGTGAAGTTGAGATGAGGTTCTGGAGAGGAAGCTACCGTTCAGGTGGAACTAGCAATCTCGATTGATCTGGAATTCTTTTTCCCATTGTAAATGGTTGTCGTAGCATGATTTGTTGATTCGTTAGTGATTTGCATGTGAACGTGTAGGGAAAGGGCCACTGAGAATTAGGTAATGGTTCTTTCAAACTCAAAGCAGAGGTAGAGGTCTTTGTGGTTGTCCACTCTTTTTCAGTAATAACATGATTTTGGATGCTGCATGTTGGTGTCTTCTTGTATGCTTTGCAGTTTCTACAGATGGAACACACGCGGGGCAAAAAATGGAACTTTTCTTCATGTAT
This sequence comes from Thalassia testudinum, assembly GCA_037157565.1. NCBI lineage: Eukaryota > Viridiplantae > Streptophyta > Magnoliopsida > Alismatales > Hydrocharitaceae > Thalassia > Thalassia testudinum. The sequence goes on along the minus strand of JAZHRO010000067.1, from coordinate 12,657,819 downwards.
GTAGGAAGGCTGATTTTTGTTTTTTTTGCTCTAATCTGTGTACATATCATCACCAGATTGCTGGCATGTTGTTTGTTTTGTTCCTTGTGGACGAAGTTAGTGGTAAACCCAAGGAAAATTTTGGAGGTTTTTCTTGTGTAGTACAAATAAGAGCGAAGGAATTTGTTGGTGGTAGAACCCTACAAAAATCATCATACTCAGTCTTTTCATTCAAAAATAGAGAAATACATTCTTGAGTACAATGAACATAACTGACCAGAGAGATCTTCATATGAAATCTATTGCATCTAAAGCAACCTTTGCGGTTGCCAACTATAGGTATTGAAGGGCCCTATGGCACTTGCATTGTGCTTTTGACATTCACCACCATTTACCAACTTGGTGGTTTCATTTTTTTTTTTTATTGTAAACAGAAAAAAAAAAGATTACATTCTTTGAATTTCAATGGGAAAAGAATTACATGGAATTCAAAATTTGTACATAGAATGAGAAAATTTTCTAGAATGCATTGGACTGGACTTCAATCATGGCAATAATCTGATTGCAAACAGAGCACAAGGAATTGAGGCTACTAACCTAACATGAAACACGTTATTCAAAGATGACTTGGACCCAAGAATAATCAAATGAAACCTTCTATAAACCACATTAGTGCAATATGAAATTTCTTAACCAACTCTTTCAACTACATAACCAACAAAATAGTAACCAATTTTAATTAGTAAGAAGAAAAATCTTGCTAATTCTAATTGCATAATCAATAAAATAGATACCAACACTTATAACTAATAACCAACAAAATAGTAACCACTTTTAATAAGTAAGAAGGAAAATCTTGCTAATTCTAATTGCATAACCAATAAAGTAGATACTCATCTCAAGAACACGAATGATTCTAAAATAAAACAAAGAGAAAATCCACTTGTAAGAAGATAATAAACTAAATTCATGATTTATGAAAAGGTATAGCAACCTTCCCATGATTCTTCCTCTGTTCAAGAAACTCAAAAATGTTTGCATGCCACGATTTCGAGTACACAACAAAAGCACCTGCAAATGAAACCAAATTATGAAGAATGAGAACAATAGTATCACAATCTACAAGAATAAAAACAAATGGCAAAATAACCAAATTGAATGTGTAGAAAGCTAGAAGTCAAGAAAAAGTTCAGCATTACCGTTCCTTTTCCCTCCTCTGTGATCAACATGGTGAGCAGTATCATTAAACACTAGTTGCATTGGAACAATCCCGTTGGAGGTTCCATTGGTTCCATTAATAAAACTTCCTATTGCACCAATATTATGCATAGAAACACCAATTCCTCCTGCCGATTTGCTAATGACAGCACATCTTTTAAGGTGTCATATATTCCTTCAATACCATCCCACATATTTGGTATACCTAACAGAAAATAGAAAACATGTATACCAAACAATAGTATACATTAACGAAATACATGAAGAAAACAAATTAATCAGCGGTAGCTTGTCCAATCTGTTGGGACATCCATGGGATTCATTAACATAGGTAGGTATTCTAGGTAATAGACATGCTCATTACTTATAGACAATCATCCATCTATATATGTGAATCTCATAAATCCACCTTTGACACAAAATTTCATTTTAGCATATGAAATGGAAATTCTGGCAAAACCAAAATTATAGGTTTGCGCCATAATGCTGCAAGTAAAACAAAAGTTATGCATTAAACTTTAAGATAAATGAATATGCATTTTGGTCCACCATAAAGTTACATTTGGACCTAGTATTGCATTTGAACCAATAAATGGCCCAATTCCCCTAAATTTTCTACACATGACATTTAGATTTATTAGTGGCATGAAAATAGCCTCAGTTCTTGCCATGATAATGAAGTATGGGATGCAGCTTGCTAAAGGGGATGACCCTTTCTATTTGAAGTCATAAAATCTATTGGGAATAAGATGGGCCACGTAGCAATGTCACGTGGCAACCATCCAAGCCACGTGACATGCAATAAAGGGCCCTAAGGGGCTGACGGTTTGGTGGTCCAAGGGATCAAATTTGAGTCTTTGCTTTATTGTTAAGTTTGCTATTTTTAGCAAATAAGTTTTAGGAAACAATGTTTAGGATTTATTTTCTTATTTAGAGATAAGATCTTTCCTTAAGTGATAAGATCTTTTGTTTTAAAAATGTATGGAAATGTTCTCTTTATATAAAGAGAGTTCTCTTGTATTTCTTTTTGAGCAATAACAATATTTTCAACTCAAGGCTCATCTCCTCTCTCTTCTTCAACTACAATAGCTGGCCACCCTCAGGGCCAGCTGATAGCCACCACTGGCCACCTAACCAGTCGGTTGGGGCTCCTTCGCGCTCCCTGTTCACACAAGTGGATAGTCCACACGTGGACTATTTTTTCCCATGCTAAGAAAAGCCTCCACGTTTCACGTTGTGTCAATCTCGACATGGTATCAGAGCCACCGGTCTAGGCTCTCTTATGCATGTGGGTATTTGACTGCACGTTTGTGATCCTCGCATCCAGGAAGCCCTCCTCAACAAATCCTACGCCTTACGCAAGAAGGAAGACTAGAGAAGATAACATAATCAGTCACAACGGTCGAAGACGCCATGCTTGGTCTAGGAGAAACCAAGGTGGTTGTCTCCGGGACAACCATTAAGCTTAGCGACGCTTCCAACTATATCTTGTGGGCTCACGCTTTCAAGATATTTTTTGGAGGCCAGAAGAAATTGAGTATTCTCCTTGAGGAGCCACCAGAATTGAGGGATGACAAGAAGAAGAAATTCGAAAAGGAGAATTATGTCATCATGAACTCGATGGATCCGTCCATGGCCTCAAATATGCTCTACAAAAATAGTGCATATGAGATTTGGACAGCCCTTGAGAAGAGGTATGCCTGAACCTCAAACAACACCCATATTATTGATCTCTACTCTTACATTTGAATAGCCAATCAAAGAGATCTCTCCATGACCAAATATTACAAGAAGATGGAAGTATTGTTTGAAGAGTTGGAGATCTACAAGTCACTATGTTGTGACAAGTAGGGGGAGACATAGGTGGTCTGGAAGTCCACCAAGTTTTTATTGGGATTGCATTCCTGTTATCAAGCCGCCCAAGATCAAATCCTTGCTTCAGAAGGGAAGATGTGTTACGACCAGGGCAACAAGCGTCGTTTAAGACGTCTGGGAAGTGGCCCAGACGTTTGGCCAGACGTCTAGAAGCCTTCCCAGACGTCTGGAATTAAATTTTTTCGGCGTACGGGTTCGCGTCTGCGTGCATGCGCACGCAGACTGAACCCGCCGCCCTCCTCCTTCTCTTTCCTCCCTCCCTGCAGACGCAGCTTTTCTCTTTCTCTCTCCCCGCGGCTGCCTTCAAATACGCTTCCCCCTCTCCCTCACCCTCACTCTACCACCTTCTTCTTCTTCTTCTCCCTGTCAGCGAGAGAGCACGAGCGGGCGAGAGCAGCAGCAGCGGCTGCTGCGAGTGTGTGGGGAGGAGGGGCTATTGCGAGAGGGAGAAGGAGCTCGATCGCGAGGGTGAGAGCTTGCTGGGGCAGCTAGAACCGACTGGCTGGAGAGCAGCGAGTGTGTGGTGCCGTGGAGGAGCTGCTGCAGCTCAGGCAGCAGGCGGACGCGACGCGGCACAGCCGTGCGCTGCGGGTGGAGAGTGAGAAGGTTCTGATTCTGGGAAAATTTCCCAGAATCACACGTCTGGACTTACGTCCAGACAACGCAGGAGACGTCTAGAGGAAGGTCCATACGTCTGACAGGTACGTTATTTTTTATCTCCTCCTTTCGCGTGTACGGCCATGCAGCCGTTCCGCCGAGGTCTTCTGCACCCTTTCATGATGAGAGCGGGCGTGGGTGTGTGCAGGACTTGTTCAGGAAGGTGCAAGGGCTCTCCATCCCACACAGATCAGACGTCTAGGCACAGCACCAGACGACAGAGAGGGCCTCCAGACGTCCAGGGTGACAATCGGACGTCTGGAAACTAAGTCTAGATGGTCTAGCGGGCTTCTGGACGTCTGAAGGACTGCGCAGACCAAGGTATGACCTGAGCTATCTTTTAAGTCGTCTGAAAGAAATTCCAGACGTCTGATTTTGGACAGACTGGTTGTTTTGACCCGTTTAGGGTCTGTTCGGAGTCCGTTTTCCACGTTTCAAGTTTCGTTCTTCCCAGATTTAGTACCTCTACTTGTTTACAGTAATTGTATACTGTTCTGAGTAACTCCTTGTGTTGATCCTTGTGTTAGGACCCCATTTCGTTGCGGCTCTGGGGGTTGCGGAGGCGCGCGAGATTGCCGACCACGCCCCCAGTACTCCCGATTTTGCGAGTAGAGTGGCCCTTTCAATTATTTATCAAAAATTATGCAATTGTGAAATAATTAATAGAGTCTAGGGCATTGCATGAACCATAGGGCTGAAAAATTAAATTGAATGATAGATCCTAGGGTATTGCATGAATCCTAGGACTAGAAAACTAGATTGAATGATAGATCCTAAGGTATGGCATGAATCCTAGGACTGGAAAACTAGTTGAATATATATAAACATTGTAGTCTTGGAAAAGTAGAAAGGAAACGATAACTGCCTGTAAATTGGTTAACAGCTGCCTGTTTATGAATGAATAATTACTGTTGAGAACATGGGTTATATGGACATAAAGCTGGAACGGTGAAACCTACATTGGCTGAGTTAAAAGAGCATGAACCCTACGAGGAATTAGGAGTAGAACTCCTGGAAAGTGAATCGAATAGAATTGGGGAAGTGAGCTGGCCCTTGAGTACAGAGTACCAAGGAGAGCAACTGTCCCCCCTGTTTAGTGTAGAGCGGAGCTAGCCGCCTCAGGGACCCGGGGTTAGGTCTGGCCACTTTGTACCGACTTTTGGCCCTCGTGTACACAGTACCGAGGAGTGCTACTAGTGTAGGGAGAGCACTAGCTACCCCACGGGCCCCGGGGTTCTGCTAGCCCTCCTACACCGACTTGTTAGGCTCACTGGGCAAACCAGGGTAGTCAGGCGAGGGTGCGCAGACTGTGGAGGGGCAAGACCCCTATTTGGTTACTGTGGAGGGGTTGGACCCCTGTTATTGAGAGGGCTCTGCCCTATAATGGTTCCGTGCTGTGCTTTGGGCGCACCCGTTAACGGAAACGACTGACCGCGTGCCAGTGCGGGGTAGCTGCCCGTGCGTTTATCGTGCGTGCCGTAGTTACCGTTACGTCAGTCATCGACCTTGGGGTGGTTGACTGAGGGTAGGACCACCACGAGGGACTCTCCCGGCCAGGAGAGCACCACGTGTTACTTCTATTTTTTGGAAAAGACTGCAATCAAGATCATTACCACGAGGAACATTCAAGATCAAGAGAAGGATCTGAGAAATAATTCAAGGGTGAATAAATGGAAAAATATAAAGAAAGAAATAAAAATATAACAGCTACTGTCCACCTTACTGTTTCTTAGCTTTTAGTTGCCACTCTACTCAACGTTTCGCTGACGTGTCACCTTTGTTACCTTTTCAGGACCAGGTGTTGAGCAGCCAGAGTCGACGGCTGCAAAGGGCGTTGGGCCTAGTAGAGCCCAGTAGTGTTACTTGTGTAGTACCCACTGTACTTTTCTTTCCGTTGTAGTGAGTAGTTCTGTTACCCCTGTACCCTTTTTATTGTAAGCTTCATGTTTATTTTCTTTACTGTTGTGGTGGTGTATACTGCAGTATTTCTTTCTTTACTGCTGTATTTTGTTACTACTAGTTATATACATGGTGAATGTGATTTACTTTACTGCTCTTTTGGTTACTTTCTCGTTGGATGACTGGGTCTTGGGATCAGTCGAGTCGATCCGATTCTCGTGTCTTGTATGGATTCGGGAATCGGGTCGTAACAAGATGGTATCAGAGTAAGGTAATCACGAGAAGTGAACCAATTGACTGGAAAATAACCAATTCACGTGTCTGTAACTAGAGTAGCCACCACAACGTTTCTTTTGACATAAACTCTTTGACTTCTTCGTTAGATAGCGTTCCATATTGACATATTTCCGTTCTATTTTCGCGTCTCCTTGCAGGAGATGCCTCGAAGCGGGACTAGCGAGGTGGGCCGCGGGCGCGGCCGAGGACGACGTCGGAGGGGCCGGCATGTTGAGGTCGACGTCTCGGTGGACCAGCCACTGCTCCCAGGCATTCAAGCCCAAGACCTCGCCCAGCTGATACGGGACATAGTGCGAGAGGAGCTCCACCCGCCACCCCGAGCACCTCTCCCTGGGGCTGCGGAGGGGGAGTCCTCTGTGGGACCACGTGACGGACGTGGCGCTGGACGCGGGGGAGGGGATGGGCCGCCACCGCCCCCACCTTCCTCCGACACTTCTGTGCACGAGGCTTCTTTACCTGGAGGTGCACCGGCATCCCCACTGCAGCGCCACTTCGAACTTTTCAGGCAGTTCCGGAAGCTGAAGCCCCCCCTTCAAGGGGGATGAGGACCCGATCGAGGCGGAGGACTGGCTCGAGTAGATCGAGAAGGTTTTCGACACCCTTCGCCCCCGGTGGAGTGCCGCGTGGCCTTTGCCACGTACCAGCTGGAGAGCGCGGCACACCGGTGGTGGAGGGCGGTCAGGGGACAGGAGAGGAACGAGCCGACCTGGGATCGGTTCGTCACCCTCTTCTGCGAGCAGTACTTTCCCCAGACGTGGCAGGACCAGAGGAGGCGGGAGTTCCACACTCTCCGCAAGGGGACGATGACCGTGAGCGCATACCGCACGCATTTTCTGGAGCTGTCCCGCTTCGCAGCAACAGTAGTAGCCACTGAGGTGGAGCACCTTTGGAGGTTCACCGAGGGGCTTCGACCTGCGATTCGGGGGTATGTCAAACCCCTGAAGCTACCTACGTTCTCGAGGGTGGTGGAGGCAGCTATGACCTACGAAGAGACCAACCCGTTTGTGCGAGATACTAACAGCGGGCGGAAGAGGCCCTATCAGCCAAATTTTTCACAGGGTCGGCGAGAGAGGAGACACGTGGCACCCGCAGGAGAGCCATCACATTTTACAGGGCCATCAGTGGCCTTTGGAGGCCCTCGACAGGGGCCAGCAGCTAGCACCGGACCCCCGCCCAGCCGACAGCAGGGACCCATTAAGGGCGGGAGTCGGGTTCCCCTCTGCTACCAGTGTGGCCAGCCGGGCCACATTAGGAGGGACTGCCCGTCTCAGGCAGGAGGTCAGTAGATGCTTCCTGCGCCGAGCACTAGAGGGCGAGCAGGAGGCCACGGTTTCCAGGCGCGAGGAGGAGGACAACAGTCACGGGGAGGGTACCGGCCAGTAGCTACCCGTCCGATGCAGAGTGTGGCTGCTTCGTCCGCACTTAGGGCTGAGGGGCGTATCAACGTCCTGACACACAGGGATGCCAGAGCTTCGGGATCAGTGGTGGCAGGTATGGTTTCAGTTTCCGGCAGACTCATTTACACGCTTTTCGATTCCAGCGCTACGCACTCGTTTGTCGCCGCCAGTTTCGCAATTAGTTTAGGCCAGGATTATATGCTGTTAGAGGATCCATTCGTGATCAGAGGTCTGAGTGGTCAGCTGTTTGTAGCTGAGGAGGTATACACGGGTTGCGAGGTCAATATTGGGGGACATAGCCTTCCCGCTGACCTGATTATGATACAGATGGAGGACTTTGGCGTAATTCTGGGGATGGACTGGCTGTCCTCTTACCACGCCTTGGTGGACTGTTTTGAGAGGAAGATCGTCTTCTCCATACCGGAGTTGCCTTCTTTCGAGTTCCACGGGCAGCCAGTGGACGGAGGCTTTAGGTGCATTTCTGCACTTCGGGTGGCAAGACTTTTGAGCCAGGGGTGTGAGGGCTTCCTAGCTTGTGTGGTGGCAGACCCTAGCCCTGTGGCAGACTTCAAGAGTATCCCGGTGGTCAGAGAGTACCCCGACGTGTTCCCAGACAAGTTGCCAGGACTACCGCCCGAGCGTGAGATCGAGTTTAAGATCTCACTAGTACTAGAGACCAGCCCCATCTCCACTACACCATACAGGATGGCACCACTTGAGCTGCGAGAGCTTAAGTCTCAGTTGCAGGATCTTTTGGAGAAGGGCTTTGTGAGGCCCAGCGCGTCTCCCTGGGGAGCCCCGGTACTGTTTGTAAAGAAGAAGGATGGTACCCTACGCCTTTGTGTGAACTACCGACAGCTGAATAGGGTCACCATCAAGAACAGATATCCGCTGTCGAGGATCGATGACTTGTTTGATCAGCTGCGAGGTGCCACGGTATTCTCCAAGATCGACTTGAGGTTTGGATACCACCAGTTGAGGATCAAGGAGGCAGACGTCTCCAAGATAGCTTTCCGCACCCGGTACGGATACAACGAGTTTCTGGTCATGCCGTTTGGGCTGACCAATGCCCCCGCTGCCTTCATGGACCTAATGAACCGGGTGTTTAGACCATACTTGGACCAGTTTGTGGTGGTATTCATTGATGATGTGCTCATCTATTCTCGAGATCAGACGCAGCACGGACAGCACTTGCGAATGATTCTGGACACACTGAGATGACGTAGGCTGTACGCCAAATACAACAAGTGTGAGTTCTGGTTGAGGGAGGTGACCTTCTTAGGTCATGTGATCTCTGGAGACGGCTTGGCAGTGGACCCAGCCAAGGTCGAGGCAGTGCTCAGGTGGGAGAGACCGCGTACGGTTACTGAAATTCGTAGTTTCTTGGGACTGGCAGGCTACTACAGGCGGTTTATCAGGGGCTTTTCACAGATTGCACGTCCTATGACACAGTTGACCCAGAAGGACGTGCCCTTCACTTGGATTGACGCCTGTGAGGCATGTTTTCAGGAGCTGAAGGAGAGGCTGACTTCGGCTCCCGTGCTCACCATCCCAGACAGTAGTGGCGGGTTTGTTGTGTACACGGATGCCTCTTTGCAGGGGTTAGGGGGTGTGCTCATGCAGAGGGGTCATGTTGTCGCTTACGCTTCGCGGCAACTGAAACCCCATGAGCATAACTACCCTACCCACGACCTGGAGCTGGTAGCTGTTGTCTTCGCGCTGAAGACCTGGAGGCACTACTTGTACGGTGAAACCTTCGAGATTTTCATAGATCACAAGAGCCTCAGATACCTATTTGATCAGAAGGAGCTCAACATGAGACAGAAACGTTGGTTGGAACTCCTGAAGGACTATGACTGCAGCATTTCCTACCACCCGGGAAAGGCCAACGTGGTGGTTGACACCTTGAGCCGGAAGGCACCCGCACACTTGGCCAGTTTACAGGTACAGAGTTGGAGCCTTTTGGAGGAGATGAGCAGTTGGCGACCCCTAGAGTTACAGGGGCACTGTGGGGCAGTGACTGTGATCCGACAAATGAGGCCAGAGCTGATAGATCGCATCATCACAGGACAGATGGCCGACCCGTACTTGTAGTCCTTACGTGACAGAGTACTGTCAGGAGACCCTGGAGACTTCTCTTTTACAAACCAGGTGCTACGCATGAGGGACGTTTGTGCGTTCCTAGAGACGAGGAGCTGTTGAGAGAGCTCCTGACTGAGGCACACGGTTCCAGATTCACCAAACAACCCGGAAACACGAAGATGTACCATGACTTGAGACGCGACTTTTGGTGGAGGGGGATGAAGTGGGATGTGGGTGAATTCGTGCAGCAATGCTCAGTGTGCCAACAGGTAAAAGCCGAGCATCAGAGGCCTGCAGGGCCGCTACAGCCACTTCCAGTGCCAGAGTGGAAGTGGGAGAGCATCACCATGGACTTGGTGGTGGGCTTACCTATTACCCAGCGTGGACACGATGTAGTCTGGGTAATTATTGACAGATTGACGAAGACGGCACGTTTCTTGTCGATCCGAGTCACCTTGGGACCAACACAGTTGGCAGAGAGGTATATCCGCGACGTGGTACGTCTACACGGAGTTCCACGGGAGATCGTATCCGATCGGGATACCCGCTTTACGTCCCAATTTTGGGCTGAGTTTCAGCAGGCCCTAGGGACGCAGTTGAGGTTCAATACAGCTTACCACCTCCAGGCGGACGGACAGTCTGAGTACACGATACAGACACTTGAGGACCTTTTGCGTGCCTGTGTACTGGACTGGAGGGGCTCTTGGGAGGAGCACTTGCCCCTTGCGGAGTTTGCATACAATAACAGTTATCACTCGAGCATCGGCATGACACCCTACGAGGCTCTGTATGGACTGAGGTGTACGGCACCCTTGAGTTGGGTTGAGGTGGGGACCAAGTGGGAGGTTGGCCCCAGGGTAATCCAGCAGAGTCAGGAGGTAGTCGAGCAGATTCACAGGCGACTCCGCACTGTCAGGAGCAGGCAGAAGAGCTATGCAGATCGGAAATGCAGGGAGGTACAGTTTGAGGTTGGGGACCACGTCTTCCTTCGTGTTTCGCCCATGAAGGGCCTGCAGCGGTTTGGGGTGAGAGGGAAGCTCGCGCCAAGGTTCGTGGGGTCCTTTGAGGTCCTGGAGCGGGTTGGACCGGTTACTTACAGGCTTGCCCTCCCTCCTCAGCTTTCTGGTGTGCACGACGTGTTCCACGTGTCCAACCTCAGGAAGTACGTCGCCAATTCCAGTCACGTCCTGAGTCACGAGAGCGTTGAGGTGGGCGGCGACCTGACCTACCCCGAGCTGCTGGTGCAGATTCTTGACAGAGTCGTTCGCAGTCTGAGACGAAAGCAAGTACCCCTGGTGAAGGTCTTGTGGAGGAGCCAGCGGTACGAGGAGGCTACCTGGGAGCCTGAGGTGGCAATGCGGGAGCGGTACCCGGAGCTTTTCGCGGGTACGCCTTTTCGGACCGGCTTCGGTCCTCTTTGAGTTTGTTATGCATATATTGTTCTTTCCCGTACCCTAGTTAGCGCAAGTTTCGGGGATGAAACTTCCTTTAAGTTTGTTATATTGTTATGACCAGGGTAGCAAGCGTCGTTTAAGACGTCTGGGAAGTGGCCCAGACGTCTAGAAGCCTTCCCAGACGTCTAGATTTAAATTTTTTCGGTGTACGGGTTCGCGTCTACGTGCATGCGCGCGCAGACTGAACCCGTCGCCCTCCTCCTTCTCTTCCCTCCCTCCCTACAAACGCAGCTTTTCTCTTTCTCTCTACCCGCAGCTGCCTTCAAATACGCTTCCCCCTCTCCCTCACCCTTACTCCACCACCTTCTTCTTCTTCTCCCTGTCAGCGAGAGAGCGCGAGTGGGGGAGAGCGGCAGCAGCGATTGCTGCGAGTGTGTGGGGAGGAGGGGCTGTTGCGAGAGGAAGAAGGAGCTCGACCACGAGGGTGCGAGCTTGCCGAGGCAGCTAGAGCCGACCGACGGGAGAGCAGCGAGCGTGTGGTGCCGCGGAGGAGCTGCTGCAGCTCAGGCAGCAGGTGGACGCAGCGCGGCACGGCCGTGCGCTGCGGGTGGAGAGCGAGAAGGTTCTGATTCTGGGAAAATTTCCCAGAATCAGACGTCTAGACTTACATCCAAATGACGCAGGTGACGTCTGGAGGAAGGTCCAGACGTCTGATATGTACGTTATTTTTTATCTCCTCCTTTCGTGTGTACGGCCATGCAGCCATTCTGCCGAGGTCTTCTGCACCCTTTCGTGATGAGAGCAGGCGTGGGTGTGTGCAGGACTTGTTTAGGAAGGCGCAAGGGCTCGCCATCCCACACAAATCAGACGTCTGGGCACAGCACCAGACGGGAGAGAGGGCCTTCAAACGTCCGGGGTGACAATCGGACGTCTGGAAACTAAGTCCAGACGGTCCAGCGGACTTCTGGACATCTGAAGGACTGCGCAGACCAAGGTATGACCTGAGCTATCTTTTAAGGCGTCTGGAAGAAGTTCCAGACATCTGATTTTGGACAGACTGGTTGTTTTGAGCCGTTTAGGGTCCGTTCGGAGTCCGTTTTCCGCGTTTCAAGTTTCGTTCTTCCCAGATTTAGTACCTCTACTTGTTTACAGTAATTGTATACTGTTCTGAGTAACTCCTTGTGTTGATCCTTGTGTTAGGACCCTGTTTCGTTGCGGCTCTGGGGGTTGCGGAGGCGCGCGAGATTGCCGACCACGCCCCCAGTACTCTCGATTTTGCGAGTAGAGTGGCCCTTTCAATTATTTATCAAAAATTATGCAATTGTGAAATAATTAATAGAGTCTAGGGCATTGCATGAACCATAGGGCTGAAAAATTAAATTGAATGATAGATCCTAGGGTATTGCATGAATCCTAGGACTGGAAAACTAGATTGAATGATAGATCCTAAGGTATGGCATGAATCCTAGGACTGGAAAACTAGTTGAATATATATAAACATTGTAGTCTTGGAAAAGTAGAAAGGAAACGATAACTGCCTGTAAATTGGTTAACAGCTGCCTGTTTATGAATGAATAATTACTGTTGAGAACATGGGTTATATGGACATAAAGCTGGAACGGTGAAACCTACATTGGCTGAGTTAAAAGAGCATGAACCCTACGGGGAATTAGGAGTAGAACTCCTGGAAAGTGAATGGAATAGAATTGGGGAAGTGAGTTGGCCCTTGAGTACGGAGTACCAAAGAGAGCAACTGTCCCCCCTGTTTAGTGCAGAGCGGAGCTAGTCGCCCCAAGGACCCGGGGTTAGGTCTGGCCACTTTGTACCGAATTTTGGCCCTCGTGTACACAGTACCGAGGAGAGCTACTAGTGTAGGGAGAGCACTAGCTACCCTACGGGCCCCGGGGTTCTGCTAGCCCTCCTACATCGACTTGTTAGGTCCACTGGGCAAAACAGGGTAGTCAGGCGAGGCTGCACGGACTATGGAGGGGCAAGACCCCTGTTTGGTTACTGTGGAGGGGCTGGACCCCTGTTACTAAGAGGGCTCTACCCTATACTGGTTCCGTGCTGTGCTTTGGGCACACCTGTTAACGGAAACGACTGACCGCGTGCCAGTGCGGGGTAGCTGCCCGTGCGTTTATCGCATGTGCCGTAGTCACCGTTACGTCTGTCAGCGACCTTGGGGTGGTTGACTGAGGGTAGGACCACCACGAGGGACTCTCCCGGCCAGGAGAGCACCACGTGTTACTTCTACTTTTCGGAAAAGATTGCAATCAAGATCGTTACCACGAGGAACATTCAAGATCAAGAGAAGGATCTGAGAAATAATTCAAGGGTGAATAAATGGAAAAATATAAAGAAAGAAATAAAAATATAACAGCTACTGTCCACCTTACTGGTTCTTAGCTTTTAGTTGCCACTCTACTCAGCGTTTCGCTGACGTGTCACCTTTGTTACCTTTTCAGGACCAGGTGTTGAGCAGCCAGAGTCGGCAGCTGCAAAGGGCGTTAGGCCTAGTAGAGCCCAGTAGTGTTACTTGTGTAGTACTCACTGTACTTTTCTTTCCGTTGTAGTGAGTAGTTCTGTTACCCCTGTACCCTTTTTATTGTAAGCTTCATGTTTATTTTCTTTACTATTGTGGTGGTGTATACTGTAGTATTTCTTTCTTTACTGCTGTATTTTGTTACTGCTAGTGGCGAAACGGTGGCAGCAACTAGCTTTTCTTAAGTCGTTGTAGTACAGATAGTTATTACCATCATTTGCTAATATTTGTTACTCGGAAAATACAGTTCTCCCGAGGTCGAACTCAGGGAGCAAGTCGTATTCTAGAGATATACATGTTTTATTACAAAAATAAAGAGAGAGAGAGAGAGAGATGAAAGTTTGGCTTTTTCTTCTTCTCTTCTTTCTTTCTCTGTCTTTGGTTTTTGTTCTTCCTGTTCTTCTTCTTCTTCTTTTCTTGCTTCCTCTATTTCTTGGTTGGACGATCTTGTCGTTTTCTTCTTTTTATTCTCTTTGTTTCTTCTTTTCTTGCTTCAGATCTGCCTCCCGTGCTCTTCTTCTTCTTTGTCTTCTGATGTCTGCAGAGTCTTCACTTGGCTGCTCTGTGTTCCTCTCTTTCCTCTGCCTCGCCTTCCTTCTTCTTTGCCTTCTGATGTCTTCAGGACGTCGTCTGATTTGAAAATCAGACGACTTAAACCTCTTGTTGCTACAGTGTCTCCCTGAGCTTCCTTCTTCTTCACCTGTGCCTGCACGCTCAAGAGTTCAGAGTCAGGGCAAAACCTACTCTACCCCTCTCCCCCGCGCGTCTCTTTCTCTCAAAGTTCGCTCTTAGGACAGCTCTCCCAGAGCAACCGGGTAATCGGGTACGAGTCGCGCCCGGGTCCAGGCCCACCGGCGTGTGGTGGTGGGCGAGGAGTGCAGGTCGGTTTAATCGGGTCGGGCTAGGTTCGCGGAGCGTGGTCACGGACGAGGCCGGGTCGGGTGAGAGGGACCTCACCTCGTGGTCAGGAGGCAGACAGCATAAGGCACTTTTTGCCTTTATGCTTCCGCGCGCCTCTGAGAAGTTCCGAGGTGGGACTAAATGTCCCACCCAAATTGAGCGCCCGTCGCGGAGGGAGCAGTAGGCAATCATGGCTTCACGCGCGGCCTTCGCCCCAACTGCGAGCCTGGGACGTTTCGCGGCGACGCCCCGCGCAACCTGGGAGTCGAACCTAGGCGAAGGCGTGCCTGCACCTGCAGGCGAAGGAGCTCTGCCTGCTCAGTAATGGCGACGGCGGGCGAGTCACCTGGTCACAGAAGAACGGCCTCTCGGCTTAATCAGACAGGCGGTGCCACAGCGAAGGTGGTCGGATGGTTTGCAGTGGGCGTGGTGGAGCCAACGGATCGCCCTAGGTCAAACTGCGGGCGGAGAAGTGGGTGTGTTTGGTGGATCTGCAGAGGGCGTTTGGTGGGAAGAGGAGGGGTGGAAGAGGATCAGGGTGACGAGGTGGAGGTTATGCACAGGTCGGCGAGCCGTGTGGGGTGGTGGAGCGATGGGAGCGGTTCGCCGGAGTTTGGCCGGAGGTGGAGAAGGTGAGGGTGATCGGTGGGAAATCGGGGTCGATAGTAAGGGTTTCAGTATGGAAAAGAAAGAGGGGAGGAAGAGGAGAAGTTCTACCTGCTAAGCTGGACGAGGAGGGGTTGGCGCAGGCGACAATCGTATTGACTGTCGCCGGAGAAGAAATTGCCCAGAGGAAGGGGCGGCGGCGAGGAAGGGACCAGAGAGGCGCCAGCTGGGTGCGGCGTGACGCGGAAGGATCGAGGGAAGATAACCCTGCTGCTGGTAGTGCGGCAGGGCGACGAGGAGAAGGAGGAGATGGCTGCCGGAGCAAGGGGGCGTCTGTCGGAGTGGGAAGGGAGGAATTTAGGGGGGTGTCTCCGTCAGATCAGAGCTGCCAAGAATGGCGGAGCGACGGGGGTATTTATAGGGGCGGAATCAGAGAGGAGGGCGGAGGGAGACGACGTGTCTCCCTCGCCGGAGGACGCCGGAGGAAGGAGACCCATACCGTCCGTGCGTTCGCACGGGCGGTATGGGCGGTCGCAGTACCCAAGGGGGTGTCCCTGCGATGGCTGACGACGCAGGGTACCCCCCATTGACTTGCCAGGGCCCCTCCCTCACCCTGCGCGGCGCCATGCTCCGTGCAAGGTCGCCAGAGCATGGTGCTGTGCAGGTTTTGTAGGAGGGACCTAAACGCAAAGAACGAAGGAGAGTTAGGGGCCAAAATGCGACAGTTCAAAAGTTGAGGGCCAAAAAGTAATTATATGAGGACCAAAGTGTAAAGTTGGTCAAGAAGGTTTCTTCTTAGGTCCAAGTTTTTATGCATGACGAATTAGGACCTAAGGATTCTGATGGTGAATTTTATTTCTAGCTTAAACCTTGTTTGATCGGTCAATTTACGCAAAAACCCAAATTAAGTTATTAATTGGGCATGGTTCTCAATGTAGGTCAAAATGGGTTCTTAAGGTCAAATTGAAAGTCCTAAACCCTAGAGATTATTTTTATATGAATTTTAGAGGGTTTAGTTGATTTTTACCTTGCCTCGAACCACGTGAATTGAAGTGGGTTTGTTTTTAGGGTTACAGGCTGTCATTTAATTCTTTGGGGTTGCTGTAGCCCTTATTGAGTCATCTCATCCCACTTTTCTTCTTATTAGGTTGTTTTGACCTATGTTTGGGCCCTGAGTTACCCTATTTTTCGATTGGATTGGTGAAATTGCATTTTTACCCCTCAGTTTATATTTTCTTTGCAAACTCAGAATCTCTCTGAGCCAAGCCTTTCTAAGGTTATGTAGGAGCTTTTATTCTCTGTATTAGGTCAAAATGAGCTAGTTATGGCTCATGATGAGGTTCTCATCAGCTAGTTATATACATGGTGAATGTGGTTTACTTTACTGCTCTTTTGGTTACTTTCTCGTTAGACGACTGGGTCTTGGGATCAGTTGAGTCGGTCCGATTCTCGTGTCTCGTAGGGATTCGGGAATTGGGTCGTAACAAGATGGATCTTGAGACTATCTTCTGCCATCTCCTCAAGATGGAGATCCTCGAGGATGAAGACACACCAAAAGGTGAGAGCTCTGTACTTGCTATTTCAAAAGCAAGTGTGGGGCGAGGGTGGAGATGAGGACGTGGACCTGGCCGCATTTACTCCAAGTGTTGACACTGTAATCACAATAATCATCCATATGACAAGTGTTGGGAGAAGTTTGGGAGACCATCATGCGGGCCTACTAACACCTCACGCGTGGACTCCTTAACTCATGAAGACCTTGAGAAGCTATGCGCTCTACTGTGAGAAGATAAGTCAATGGCGGTCATCACGATGACTACTCAGGTTGCCACAGAAGCAACGACTCCGGAGGTCGCAAGAGGATTCGCCATTAACTTGTCAAAGGAGAAGACCGAGAGCTTGACTCTCAAAGAGGATGTGCCTTGCGACCTTTGACTTGAGGGGGAGAGTTGGGAATAAGATGGGCCACGTGGTAGTGCCACATGGCAAGCAATAAAGAGCCCTAAGGGGCTGGCGATTTGGTGGTCTAAGAGACCAAATTTGAGTCTTTGCTTTATTGTTAAATTTTCTATTTTTAGCAAGCAGGCTTTAGGAAACAATGTTTAGAATTTATTTTCTTATTTAGAGATAAGATCTTTCCTTAAGTGATAAGATTTTTTATTTTCAAATGTTGTGATATGTTCTTTGTATATAAAGAGAGTCTTCCCTTGTATTTCTTTTTGAGAAATAATAGTATTTTCA
This sequence comes from Thalassia testudinum, assembly GCA_037157565.1. Taxonomy (NCBI): domain Eukaryota; kingdom Viridiplantae; phylum Streptophyta; class Magnoliopsida; order Alismatales; family Hydrocharitaceae; genus Thalassia; species Thalassia testudinum. The sequence goes on along the minus strand of JAZHRO010000067.1, from coordinate 12,640,732 downwards.
GCTCAAGGCTCCTCTCCTCTCTTTCTTCTTCAACTACAACAGCTAGCTACCCTCAAGGCCAGCCGATAGCCACCATCGGCCACCCAACCAGCCGGTTGGGGCTCCTCCATGCTCCCTGTTCACATGAGTGGATAGTCCACACATGGACTATTTTTTCCCATGCAAAGAAGAGCCTCCATGCTCCACGTTGTGTCAATCTTGACAACCAATTTATTTTCCAATATGTGATTTTTGGGAAGCTAAGTGTAACACTTATCATTCTGTATTTTGGAAATATACCTGTGCTATTCGGTATTTTTTTTATGATGGTTGTATGTAGAAGATTGGAGATGGTAATGTGAGTTTGAATAAAGTGTCACTGCCACGTGAGTTAGCGTGGAAGTCCAGGCATGCATGTGTGTGCATGCGTGAGTTGGTGTCGAATTGGTTACTTGGATTGCAAGTTTGGTATATTTAGTTAATTGGTGGTGATGAGTTGTTAGGGTTTTTTAGGAAAGTAGTCTAGGGTCAAAAATAAAAAAAAGGAGACTTTTAGAATTTGATTGAATTTGTTATGTCAGTTACTATGTTTATAAGGTGATTGTCTCTGTATAAAAAAAGGGAATACACCAAGTTATCTTTGAGTCTAATAATAAAATACTTCCATCTTCAACGTGACTCTTCTCTCTCATCTCTTCTCTCTCCTCACATCAACTATCTCCATTTCAACTCTCTCTCTCATGCATGGCTTCTCTTCCTCTCAACGTGCATCTGTTGCACATGGCCTTCTGCTGTGCCACCAAATCTTCACATGGTATCAGAGTAGGCAATCTTGCATACTTGAGATTGAGGAGAACACACCAGGATCTTCTTGGTCATGAAACATGAGGAGCAAGCGTGTCAAAGCACCACCGGCTCCAAGTTGAAAGAGAAGGCACGCGAAACCTTTCTAATTAGTGGGGTGTCTCCTTATGTGTACCTGGGAAGGATCAAGGTGTCCCTTTGACTCCAAGACATAAAAAGAAAGGCACGTAAACCTATATAGTTGGTGAGGTGTCCCCTAACATGTACCTAGGAAGGATCAAAGTGTCCTCTTGACTTTAGGAAGTTCGAGCCATGGCAGATGCTGAGACATCGATCGCCATGGAGGCCAAAGTTCTTGTTCAAGACACCACCATTAAGTTGATGGGGGCCTCAAACTATATCCTATGGGTGTGTGCTTTTAGGATTTTCATTGGTGGTCAAGACATGCTCCATATTCTTTTGGAGAAAGCTCTTGAAGGCCGTGAGAGAGCAAAGGCAAAATAGTGGTAGAAAGAAAACTATATGGTAATGAATTGGCTAATGAACTTAATTGAATCCTCTATTGCAGCCAATATGTTGTATAGAAACATAGCCAAGGATATATGGGGTGTACTTGAGAAAAGGTTTTCCAAGAAGACCAGTAGCGCCAAGTTAGCAGATATTTATTGGAGCATTTGGAACACAAATCAAGGGGATCTCTCCCTTGATAAGTACTTCACAAAGATGGAAGGCCTCTTCTAAGAGTTTAGCATCTACAAATCGGCTTGTTGCGACAAGCAATCTGAATCTCGTGCAAGATGGTAGATGTGTAGATTTCTAGGGAGCATAAACTCTCAATATCAATTTGCACGAGACCAGATTCTCTCTTTAGATGAAGAGCTTGATCTTGATACCATCTATAGCCGCCTTAAGAAAATTGAGGTGGAAGAGCCACCGTTACTACTCTAGCACCTTTAGAGTCTTCAGCATTTTCCACCACACGAAGTGGTGCAAAATGTGGTTGTGGTTGAATATATCCTCCTTGCCTGCATTACAAATGCACAAATCACAAGGTGAACAAGTGTTGGGACAACTATGGGTAACCTCCTCCAGCTAATATGTCATCATCAACCATTGAGGACTCCAGACTCACTTCTATTGAGTTTGAGTGTCTTCGATCCCCTCTTCGAAATGAGGACAAGATGACTATGACTGCTATAGCAACCATGACCTAGGTTGCTCGAAGTTTCTCAATTATTTTAAGTGGCCCCTCTACAGAAGATCCGAGCCAATTTCTTGACATTGAAGAAGAAGACCAATAATGGGGCAACTAGCCTCACAGTTTCTACTCCGATAAGTCTTCTAGCTTCTTGAGGAGTTCGACTTCAAGGGGAGTGTGAGAGTTTGAATAAAGTGCCACATGGCGTGATTGGTGTCATGTTAGTTGGTGTGGAAGTCCACGTGTGCGTGTGCATGCGTGAGTTGGTTGCTTGTAGCAAGTTTGCTATATTTAGTTATTTGGTGGTGATGAGTTGTTAGGGTTGTTTAGGAAAGTAGTCAAGACTCGAGAATAGGAAAATGACTCTTTTAGTATTTGATTGAGTTTATTATGTCGCTTACTATGTTTGTAAGGTGATTGTCTCTCTATAAAAAAGGCAATACATCAAGTTATCTTTAAGTTCAATAATCAAGTACTTTCAACTCCAACTTGACTCCACCCCCTCATCTCCTCTCCCCTTATGCCAACTCTCTCTCTCTCTCTCTCTCTCGTGTGACTTCTCTTCCTCTCAACATGCACCTATTGCAAGTGGCCTTCCACTGTGCTACCAAATCTTCATATGTAACTTAAAAGATATTTGGCATGATAATTGGATTCCTAATATAAAGGCTCCTATATTTGCTAAGAATGTTGCTTGTAAAAAAAAATTTCCTTTGTCAACTCTTTGATTAATCAAGATACTAAGACTTCGAATGATGCATTAATGAATAATACTTTTAAGGATGATTTGGCTACTACTATTAAAGGAATTCGTGCTAAGTCTCAACCCTGAGAGTCAACATCATATTATTTGCAGGCCTCACAAAAAAGGCATCTATTATGTAAGGCCTGCTTATGATTATATACTTGATGATTGTTCATCTTCTATCCATCTTGAGGAATCATCTATTAAAATTGTAAGGAGGATTTGGCATTCTAAGCTACCTCCCAAAAAAATTTTATTTGTTTGGAAGTTACTCTCTAATGCTTTACAATTAGCAAATACTTGTGCAAATTTCTAAGTACTGCTATTGAAATTTGTCCATTTTGTAATTATTGTACAGAGTTTATTGAGCATGTCTTCTATAATTATAATTTAGCAAGAGTAATTTGGTTTCTCCTCAGTTGGAGGATTGATTCCAATTTTCATGATTTCCTTGGAGATTCTACCAAAATTTGTGATCAAAATCACCTAGCAAGGTTAGTCTTATTTCCATCGTATGTAATTTGGAAGGTGAGATACAAGTTATTATATGAATACAACCATGTTGATATTAGTAGGATAATCACCCATGTTGAAAATATGTAAGGTTTTATCCTAGTAGTTCAAATAAGATTGTGTTTAAGAATGTCAATGATCAAGTTAGGAAACTTCCTCCTTGGTTGACATCAAACATATCCTATCTTTCTATAATTTTTCTTTTTCTATATTTGTGGATGCAGTTGCCATGGATGTTGACTCTCATGGAGCAGCTAGTTGTTCTAAAGAAGATAGAGGAATACTATTACTTTTAGTCTGCAACTCTCTGCAGTTGAACATTAGCATTGTAGAAGCTTGCATATTGATGGGATCAATTATGACGACAACAGAGGTTGGCAAGGTACAACCTTTGGCTTCCAATACCTCTATAGCCTTCTTTATTGACTCTTTTATTATTTATAAAGATGCTAATGGTGATATGTTGGATCTATTTTACGATTTGTACGATATTATTGTATTTCTCACTTAATGTTGGGTCAATTTGGTAAAGCTTGATGTTGATATATGTCTCATGAACTTAATATTTGTGCTCATTGCATGATGTAATATTTTAAGCTTAATGGTTAGTCAAGTTTATACTTTATTCATAATGTAACATATGACTTGAACAATATTCTATTGTAATCTTTTTACATATAAACAAAAAATTTATTAAAATCTCTTAAACCCTAATATTAATGGTTACGCTTCTAAAATAAGTCCTTAGGAGTTCCCAACTAATATACAGTGAGTGAAGAAGTCTATGCTGTCTCAATTTCGTCCCCTCTTCAAATTTCAATTGACTTGAACGCCACCGCCTTCTTGCTGCCCGCACGGATCCTTGTACCCCTCGCCAGGATGATCTCCTACTCCGCCCAAACTACCCTTCCCTTTTCCTATAAATAGAGCCCCCTTCCGGCACCTAAACCCCATCTCCTCCCGCTCAGATTAGCGCTTCAGCCCCCAATTCTTCCCGAACCGTTGTCGGGATCGAGTGAGGGGGAAGGGTTAAAGGAGAGAGTGGGGTGTTGAAATTCCCAAATCCGTAGAGATTGGAAGAATGGGGAAGAGGAGGTTCGCTCAGATGGCGACGAGCGACGACGAGGAGGAGCAGCCCAAGGGCTCCACCTGCAGCCGCGAAGAGGAGGAAGGGGAGGAGGAGGAAGAGGAGGAGGAGGCGCAGCCGGAGGACGCGAAGCCGATCGGGGAGCCCGTGAGGGTCTCCGGGAAGGGGAGGAGGAAGAAGATGCACTTCGAGGCCTTCGAGTACGACGGCAACCGCTTTGAGCTGGTGGGCATGTCATGGGGATTATTTTGTTGTGGGGTTGGGGATTCCAAGGGATTGGGTTTGTGAGGGGTTTTTTGAAGGAAAGGTGAGATTTTTTTGATGGGTTCAAGCGTTTGTTCTTGCAGGAGGACTCGGTGCTGCTGACGCCCGAGGTAGATAGCGAGACGCCTCAGAAACCCTACGTTGCGATCATCAAGGTGGGGCTTTTGGGTCGGTTTTGCTTGTCTTTTTGATAATTTGTTCTCGTTGGATGCTTATTTTGGACTGCGCAAATAGTTTGTTTATTAATAGGAAGGGAAGGGCTTTTAGCCACGCATTGTCTACGACAGCTTTGAGAACGAAGGAACGTGAGGGGGGGGGGGTGGGGGTGGTGATGAAAATGAGGGGAATTAAGATGGCCAATTATTTTGGATTCAAAGAGTTCATCATCGAGGCACAAAAACGAAATGCTCATTCTTATTGGTTTACTAGCAAGAATATGAAAGATGCTTTGCTGTCTTGTACTATATGGGGCTGACCTGTTATAGCTCAGGGGGTTATCCTTGAAGTGTCAATGAGTTAGTTATAGGGATGAAGTTGGCTTGTTTGGTTTCCAATATAACATTCTTCACCATAGCTCATTCCAAGTTCTAATATAAAAAAATATCACAATCATTTCCACTACAATACTTCTCAACCAAAAAAAAAAAAAAACTCCACTACAGGAGGTATAACTTTCAGCCCATTACTTATCCTACCACACAAGCAAATTCCTTAATGCTACTTATCCCATCTACCATCTTATCCCGGTTACAAGCTATGCCACTGCCAACTCAGCTTTAGGTACTTCAGGTTGATATTTTCTTGTGATGGATGTGTATTGTAGATAGCTTTGAAAGATAGGGTGCCATATCGTGAGTCCCACAGAATGGGAACATTTGTGGGAAGGTTGAATCATTTTTTAACCTTTGAGACGTGATACTGTGGCAAACATGAATATCATGTCATATAAAATAAGAGCAATCTTACATGGACAAATAGATTGAGAGGGTAAAGGATGGCTGCTGCAGGTCAATAGTCTCAATAGTCATCTTAGTTCATTACTACCTACGAAAATCAAGCCATTAACCCAAAGACAAAGAAGACCTACTGAGTTACATTATTCACGTAAGCCCTCTTTCCCTCGAAGACAACCCTGTTTCTCTGGAGCCAGGGTGCTGATAGACCAGCACAGGCTGTAAGGCAGGCCCTCGAGTCCTTATGGACACCATGGCGGAAGATAGTCCAGTAATACCAATTTTTAATTTTTTGAAAGATAGCAAAGTTCAATTAATATTACTTGAAGTTTGACTAAGTGGAAAACTAGTAACTCGAGATGAATGGCCATCTACAGTATTATTAAAAAGGTAAAGAAGCTTTTACAAGAAGGACCCCATGTTTGCCTAAACATGGATATATTGAGCATCACATCTCCCACACAGGTTGTTTTCATGCTTAGAAACAACACCATTATGCTGCAACTACAGCATCCAAAAGACTGTAAAGGGAAACAGTTGCTCCTGTTTATTATGTAAACAAATTAGGCCTTGCTCAATCCTCCTAGCTGCAAGACTCCCAGAAAGTCATCTCTTGACCAAGGGGACATTACATAGGACTGTTGTAGGGGATGATGCAGAAACCTGATTTTGCTGTAAATGTGGGATCAATGGACAGAGAACGGAGACTTCAGTTATTGCGTGGCCAAAGTGTCATTATATTATTTCCCATGGTACTTTTTGGTGGCTTATTAGGTGTAGATAGTGGAACCTTGAAGAGGGTATGAGTTAGTTTCAAGAATCTTTTGTTTTTTATCCTATTCCTCTTTCTTCTCTTTCTTATTCCCCAGATGCAATAAATGCATTTTTTAACCTGGTGTGCCACTTAGTTCTGCATTCCTTCTGCTTTAGGTAAATCCTCCTTTCATGATCTCAAAGATTGAAAACAAGCTTTCAACTAGACTTCTGTCCTGTATAAAATCATTGCAACCTGTGCTCTCATTCTCATCCCTACTGTTCCCAAGTTTACTGTGGAATTATTGTAAAGAAGAAGTCATATGCTTAGATGTCTCATTTTTTTTAAAAGAAAAAAAAGTTTAATTGTCTTGTGTATATGTTTTTTGTCACTAGGAATAAAATTTCTTTCAGCAGTAAAATATGTTTCACTGCTTATGGAAACGACTTTACCTAAATCAGGTAACAGTGGTGTTGTTGATCAGCTGCATGCATCGTGCATCAGAATTTGATTTGTTTCTTTACTGAATATATCTTTGGAGTTCCATTTTTCCCCTAATGTTACAGTCGGACCAAGCTTTTCAGGCACAGATGATGAAAAAAATTGAATGAGTTCGTAATGATGCAATTGAGTTGTGCAGGATATAACTCAGGATTCAACTGGTAACATGATGGTTACGGGACAATGGTTCTATAGACCTGAGGAGGCAGAGAAAAAGGGAGGAGGTAGTTGGCAACCACGGGATACTCGTGAGCTCTTTTATAGTTTTCATCTTGATGAGGTGCCAGCTGAATCTGTCATGCACAAGTGTGTGGTGCATTTTGTGCCATTGAATAAGCAGCTACCTCTCCGTTCACAGCATCCTGGTTTCATTGTGCAACGGGTTTATGATACTGTTGAGAGGAAACTTTGGAAATTAACTGATAAGGATTATGAGGATAAGAAGCAACATGAAATTGATCTGCTTGTCAAGAAAACACGGGAACGCATTGGGGAACTTCCTGACATAGAGCCCGAAGAAGCATGTCCTCAGTTGGAAGATAATGTAAAAAGTAAGCGGCTTTTGCGGAGGAAAAATGTGTCACCACTTGATGTATCACGAAATGAGGAAACCTGCAAAACTGAAGTTGCAAAAGCTGAAACACCGGGAAGTGCTATCAGCGAACCTTCTGAATTTCACAACATTTTGTCTAACTTTAAGTGTTTGACGGGTGAGACGCATCGAGACAAGTGGTTAGAGAAACTTATGCAGGGGATACAATCTGTATGTACCATGAAGGAAGATATGCCTCCTCAAGAGAAATCTGCAAAAGGTGATGCTAGTGAGAAAGGCTTGGAGAATACCAAAGAGCTTCAAGAGGTGAGTCAAATATAACTTTGCTATTTTATATTTTGTCAAGATGCAGGTTGCAAAATTAATAGTGTTGTCACCAACGGAGGTTTGCTGGTCTAGTTGGGAGGCACACCTTTGTTGTCCCACTTTTATTAAAGGGGTTTTGACATAGATGCCACTGAAAATCACTGAAATTATTTTTTTGTCACTAAGTTACACATATTACTATTAATGTCACTGAAAAGTATGATCCTTTTGTAGAAATGCCACTTGGGTTAATGTCCGTCTAATTTGGGTTAACGGATGCTAAGCTCCCATTCCTTCCTTTCTCCCCCTCCTCCTCTTTCACCCTTCTCTCAACACCATGACCACCACCACTGCCAAAGCAGCAGCAACAACAATAGTAGCAGCAGCAACAACAACACTAACACCAGCAGCATTAGGAACAACACCAGCAACACCATCACGACCCATGGAAGCAGTAGCTGCAGCAGAAACTCAGGATCTATGCCCTCTTCCAGGCTGTTACCATCTACTACATCCAGAGCCTCATGGTCATCGATGAGCTTGACTCCACACCACTTGACATCGATAACAACAGCGAAGCCCACTAACCCATTCCTCCAAACCCATCTTCCACTCTTCCTCCTCCCCTTGCCCTCCCTTCCTCCTCCACCCACTCGTACCCCCCACCCTCCTCTCCATCTTCGCCTTCATCTTCCTTTACTTGAAAGATGAAGTACCCATCTTGAGAAAGCTCCTCCTCTACCTCCCCATCCTTGTTGCTTTTCTTGTCGTCAAAAGGTGGTGCCTTTGCCGCTCCTTCCTCTCTTCCCACCACCACTATAGGGGCTACACCTTGAGGAAGAGCGAGCCCATGGAGCGGTTCGTAGGGGACGAGTCCGTACGCACCACATCAGGTTGAAGCACTTCCCTTAAACCTTGCATTCTCCCCTCTCTTCGTCCACATCACCCTTAGCCGTATCGTGTCAGGGTTAAGGGGGAGACCCTCAAGCAATTCACCTCCTTTCTTCGCTCTGACACCCCCTCCAACCTCGCCTCCTAGCTCGTCGCCATCGTCCTCACCGATGCCTCTCCATTCAATGGCCCCACACTCTTCTTCGCCAACGTGTGGATTGCCCAGTCCCTCTCTCTTAAACCCTCCTTCAAGGAGGTTGCCTCTAGGAACTTCAAGGCCGAGGGGAAAGGGGTGGAGGACAATGGTGGGGTGGGGTTCGTGAAAATGAGGCCACCATTGGTGATGGTGGAGGTGGAGAGGTTGGAAGGGGATATCCCTAATAAATCTCATTCGTCCAATTCATCTCCAAACATGGATCAAATCATCACCGTCCATTTCCTTTCGAGATTAATACTTTTACTTAACTCGAGTCAACTCTTCCGTAATCCTGGTTAGTGGACTAACGGAAAGATAATATGGTGACCTTTATGTTACTGGTATGAGTTTCACAGTAGCATTAATATCAATATGTGTAATTTAGTGGCTAAAAAATAATTTCGATGGTTTTCAGTGGTATCTATGTAAAAATTCCTTTATTAAAATGTTTCTTGCTGATCTGATATTTGAATTTCATAGGCAACATTTAAAACATCCCTAGAGAGTAGTTGACTCGTTGTTTTATGTTCTTTTCTAGGAGAAAAAGTTCTTATGGCCTGATGATACTGTGCCAGCAGTAACTGCTCTTGAAAGGGCTGCTCATCAGTCCCTTGGATCAGACTTTCTTAAGTACAATCAGAAAATGCGTCAGCTTGTTTTCAATCTAAAGGTAAAAGATTGTTCTGCTTACTGACAGCACACTAGAAATTAGATGGTGCTCATTGCCTCTTTCATCTCCAAAAATGATTCTTTTACTTTTCCTTTTTCGGGGTTTTAACTATATGTTAATTTCTTTTCACATAAAGCTAGCATCTGAATTTTGCTTCAATTGATATATTATCACTACATTGTGGATGCAACTATCTTACATTTTTTGGCAGAGCCTTGCATAATTTAGTGTTGAACTGATATAAGATGATAAGAAGGTTGTGCTGGACTTGACATCCTCATCATCCCTTGGTTCTTGTGATCAGTTCAGGTTGGGCATGCAATGAAGATCATGTAATCAGATGAACATTTGAGAAATGAGAGGAAACAATCTGTTAATCAGAGGACATGGAGATTTGCATGGAAAACTCCTCCAAGGCCAAGGTGAATAGCTAGGATCAGAGGCATAAAGAAGATCACAGGCACAAGTCCCTTAAAAAAAAAAAAAAGGATCACAAGCATAAAGAAGATTCACTATTAATGTGATTACAAGCATTACTATCTCAAATTCTCTCTCTAGAGTAGCCATACAATGGAGTTATATTAGACCTAAAGTGCCAGATTTAGGATTTCAAAAAATTGGATTGCAATAAGTTCAGAACAATATAGAATCCCAATTACCATGTGACTGCGATTGTCCAATTACAATTGCATTTAGACCGATGCTATGTCCTTAGACATTTATGGATTCTGATCCTTTCTATTGGTTGGACTTTGGGAGTGTTTTCTAGGGTCTAATAGCCAAACTTGACTCCATGTCTAGTCGATTCAACTAAATTGTGCAATTAGACTTATAGATGACCAGACTTTATCTGAAGGTTAAACTTTTTTTGTTTGAGGTTAGACTTTGTCTTTATTTTTATCTGACTCTGTCTATCAGAGATTCGGAAGTCAGACTCTGTTGGGACTACGTGGTCAAAACTCTACTACTTGGGTTAATCAAACTCTTGCATTTTTGAAGTCAGAGACTAGGTATGTTCAGGCCAACTCAGGCACGATGAATACTTTTCCATGCCAATTTGTATAGAAATAACTTTTACCATTCTCTGTGAGCCAGGTGTTTAATAGGCATCTTTATTTAATTATTTTCCGAATATTGAGCGAAGATTGCTACCTTGGTTAGGAGGTCCGTTCCTATACAGCCAGATTGAGGAGTAAGAACATATTTGAAACATTTGTATTATTCACATCTGTGTTTCTTAAGAATTTTTACTTTCTATTTTTTTAAAAAAAGTTTCTTTTAGGCCCCCAGATTTTTACATTAGCCTGTAGATATTAGTTAATAAGATTTGTTTATTCCTTTTCAAACAAAAAAAAAAAGATTTGTTTGTTCTCCTTTGGCTTGTTTTCTTTACTTATGTAAAAACCATAAATTAATTCGGTTGTTGCTATCTTATAACAATCTGTGTTTTTTCTTTTTAAATTCTTGTTATTTTCTAACACGTGTGTAAAAGGACAGGCTAGTTTTGTTATTATATAATACCTTCCTCAACCTCCTACGTCTCTCCTCTTCTCCCCTTATAATACTTTGTCCTATCTGATGGAACTTTCTCTCTCCTCTACCCTATGTCTCTCTCCCTCTTCTCCCTTCTCTTGGTACATATTTCCTCTCTTGAGACTTTCTTGGTTTTTCTTTTCATGTTTTCTTTTGACTCTCTCTCTCTCTCTCTCTCTCTCTCTCTCTCTCTCGTACACTTGTTCTTATACCTCCCCTGCCCTTGAAACAAGCACGACCTCTTCCAATTTCTCTAGTTACACCATCAAGCACTTAATCTTCCCAACCAGAAAACTGCAGCCCATAACAACGTTCTGAAATAGGAAAGAATCAATCTGATTTCTAGAAACTGTCCATGTAGTCAACTCAAAAAACCCCAAGTTAAATTTTTGTTCTTATACAACAACAACCAAGTTTCTTCCCACATTTAGTGGGGCTGGCTACATGAGTTTTTTTGCCTCTACTTAGATCTATCCCGAGCCATTCTTGGGCTTAGATTCAAGTAGTGAAGACCATGCCTGATAGTTCTTTCAAGAACTTTTTGTCTTCTTCAACCCCTCTTGGGAAGCTCAACAGAAAACTTCTCACATATTCTACCTGAGACATGAATTAACCTTCTCTACAAGTGTTAAAACCGCCTTAAATATATCTCTCATTTTATCACCTATCGGTTCTGTCCTATTCTTTTCACCCATAATTTCATTGTGAATCCGATCCTTGTATGATCACAAGTCCGCCTCAGCATCTTCACTTCTTCCTTTTTTTTCCTGAAAAATGAGGATGACTGCACGATTTGTTTGTAGGCCTTCTAGTTTATTACAACAAAACAAAGCTTATAGAGTGGATTGCATCAAAAAATGACCCCAATCATCAATACAACATCTTGATTGGGTAACAATTCCCCACATGAATTCTATTGCCATAAAAAACGGGCCTGTTCCGTTCCAACAAAATAGAGTGGATTGCATCAAAAAATGACCCCAATCATCAATACAACATCTTGCTTGGGTAACAATTCCCCACATGAATTCTATTGCCATCAAAAACAGGCCTGTTCCGTTCCAACAAAATAGTCCAAAGCACTGCCAAAGGTACTTCTCTCTTGTTCTTCAGTTGTTACTTTGTCACATGCTTCTCCTGATGTCCACTCCTGAAATAGCATTAGAAATTCCCAAAGGAAGAGTTGTCAACCCAAGATATCCCCATTTGTCTCGAAACCAAGTTGGAAATCTGACAAATAAAGAAGAGGTGATCTAGGTCTTCAACATTTCCCCCTTAAAAAGAACAAGAAGCATCAGCCTCCAAATTCCACTTAAGCCATCTAGCCTTGGTTACAATTCTTTTCTGCCACGTTTCCCACGTGAAGAACCACATCTTCAAAGGAAAATTTGCTGCCTAAAGGACTATACAGTCCTTTGGAAAATCCCTATCTTGATCTTCAAGTGGTGGGCACAAATCTGCACAAGCCTTTTGAATGAAAAAGTTCACATCTTCCCGCTCCTAACCATCCTCCACCCCAGTCAGCTTCCTTAAATTGCTACATTTGATTGTGCATTGTGCCAGAAAGGGAAACATTGTTGGAGACCCTATTCACCCAGTTAGAGCCACAGTTTGGACTCTGGTGTCTATGTCTCAATATTTGTATTTAGATGTTTGAGGTTGTGGTTGTGCTTTGGATTGCCAAGAACATATATATTATTCTATTATTATTGATGATATCTCTCATTTGTCATGGGTGTTTTTGAAGCCCCAAAGCTTAAGTCTAATGTTGGCAGTATATCTGTTGCCAACAGAGGCTGGGGCATTGGAGGTGGCGTGGTTCAGAGATCCTATCCATTATGTTGGAGCAGGCCGAGGAGTTGACTATATTGTTCACAGAGGATGAGGTGAGGGCAGTGTGGGGTTTGAATGCTAATGGATGTCCTGGTCCAGGTGGCTTCCTGATTCTTTTTTATAAGGAGTTTTGGTCCTTGCTTAAGGAGGATGTTCTGGCTGTGTTATCCGATTTCAGGGAGGGGAACTGCGGCTTCAGTAGGCTTATTAAATTCTTTATGTTTCTCCTGCTTAAGGAGGGAGCGGAGGCTATTGATGACTTCAGACCCATTGCTTTGTCCAATGCGGTTTACCTAGTGGTGGCCAAGGTCCTGGCGAACATATTGAGGGAGGTGATCGCGGAGGTTTAGATGGCTTTCGTTCTTGGAAGAAATATTCTGGATGGTTACGTGGCTGCCATGGAGATCCTATCCTTATGGAGGTGGGAGGGGAGAAAGGCATTCCTTTGGAAGGTGGACTTCAGAAAGGCGTATGACTCGGTCCATTGGTCTTTCTTGTGGGCATCCTTGGTCAAGAGGGATTTTACATCAGTTTGGATACAATAGATGAAGCACCGTGTTACGACGACTTCTTTCTTGGTACTCATTAATGGGAACCTGATAGGAGGGTGGATACAACCAAGGGGGGGACTTTAGGTAGGGGTGTCCACTGACGCCTATGCTTTTTGTTATGGCTGCTGATGTGCTAGTGAGGTCTTCGAGTAGGGCCCGTGAGAGGGACCTGATTAGGGGCTTTGCTGTGGACTGTGATACCACAGTACCCGTTCTTTAGTATTTGGATGACACCATTTTCTTTGTGGAGGGGGTGGTGGAAGTGGCAAGGAGGATTAGAAGGATTCTGGAGCTCTTCGGAGGGGGTCTGGTTTGCAGATTAATTATGGGAAGTCTATGCTCATCCTGTTTGGTTTGACAGAGGAGGCCAGGGCCTGCAGTGAGATGTTGGGTACGAAGGTGGGATCCTTGCTTATCTCGTATTTGGGCTTGCCTTTGACGGATAGGAGGGTGTTGGTACAGGACTGGTTCCCTTTATTGGAAAGGATGGAGGGATTCTTGGTGGGGTGGGCGTTGAGGTTTTTGCAGGGGGGGCAGGTTGGTCTTATTAAAATTGGTGCTTGCAGCGATGCCTTCTTCATGGTGGTGCTGAAGATGCTTGGTCAAGTCGAGAAGAAAGTTCTTACTCTTATGAGAAATTTCTTCTGGACGAACTTTGGGGCAGGTGGAAGTGGCGCGAAGCTGGTGGCTTGGGGGGAGGTGTGTAAGCCACTCAAGGAGGGAGGATTGGGTGTGAGGAAGCTGGGAAGAATGAACGACAGCTTGTTGATCACATGATTTGTGAGGCTACTTGGGAGAAAGGACTACTTGGTTGGGAAGATCTTGCGGGCTTGCTATGATTCATCTGTTGCTCGGGACTTCTTGGCGTCTCCACTGAGGGGAGCATCTCACTTTGTTAGAGATCTCTCTAAGGTGGCACCTAGGGCCCAGAATTTCTTCACATTGGTTCTTGGAGAAGGAAGGCAATTTAGGTTCTGGACGAACGATTGGACGGGCCATGGTCGACTGTGCGACCGGTTCCGTAGATTGGTGGCGTTGGTTGTTGATAGACATGTGCTAGTTGCAGATGCCTGGGATGGATGTTGGTGCCCACGTTCGTGGTTAATCTTTCAGATAAGAGGATTGGTGATATGCAGGAGATACTGTGAGACTTGGAGGGATAGATGTCGGAGAGGGGGATTTCTTTAGGCGAGAGGAAGGGGATTTCTCGGTTCGTGATGCTTATAGAAGGTTGGAGGATTCTGTTGGATAGACAAACGTTGATCTCATTAGGGATTGTAGTTTACTTTGGGAGGACGCGTGCCCTTTGAAGGTGCATATTTATCTGGTTACTAAGGAGAGGACGGATCATGACGAAGGTGTGGTGATCCAGGTGGGCACAAGATGCGGATAGTGCTTGGTCGCTTTACTAGGGAGGACCTGAGGATGTCGGGCTCCTATTCTTCACATGCCCCATGGCGAAACAGATCTAGACTCGATTGGTGACGGATGGTGGTCACATGCTTCCTTTCGAGATTTACGGAGGTCTTTTAGGAGAGGCACAAGGGGTGATGGGCATAACTCTTTCCGATCCAAGAAGGAGAGGGTGCGACCATTGGCTATTTTGTAGGCTATTTGGCTTGGGAGAAATGCAACGGTGTTTAGAGGACAACGCCCTTATATAGAAAATTTTGTGGAGTCTGTGCTCTCTTTTATGGCATCCTAGAGTTAAGTCTTGTATTTTTGGCCTAAGGTCGTTTGATTAATGAATTTTTAGGTGGTTATCAACCGGATAACACCCTTTTACCTTTTCAACTAAAATCAATCGGATAATCACCCTTTTACCTTTAAAAAAAAATGTTGGTAGTATATCAAGATTTTCTTTTTGTGTTGAAGTAAAGAACAAATTGGGTGTCGATGTAGAAGTTATCCAATTTGATAATGCTTAGAATTTGTTATCACATTTTGCACAATTTTGTTTGGACTTGTGGAATTATTCATCAAAGGGGTTGTGCACACAAGTCGGAACTCTCACTAGAATGGAGGCTAAACAGTAGTATTGCCATCTTGTTAATTTGGCCAGTCACTTGTTGACTTATACGAGAATATTAATCTGCTATTGGGTTGATTCTATTTTGAGTGCTTGTTTTCTGATTAACAAGATGCCCTCTGTAGGCATCGACAAGCAAATTCTTTTTAGATTCTCTCTTTGAAGTGTGATAAAATTTTGATGCTCAACGAAGTGATCCCTCATTCCCCCCACTCCTCGTAAGGTGTCAAAGGGGTCATGTCAGGTCCAACTCGTCTCATTTAGAATGTGCCCGTTTATTAGATGGGTGCTATTGAGAATAGGAGGCCACGTAGACCTGCCATGTGGCAAGCAGCCATGCCACGTGGCAACGGTAGGAAGGCCCTCAGGACCAGCGGTTAGGAAGGACCAAGGGTCCTAGTTTTGGTTTCTTAGGTTCCAAGTTTTGTTATTTTGTTAACTGGGTTTTAGAAAAGTTATTTTAGGAATTAGTTTTGAGGATTTGTTCTTTTTTAATTAGGAGTTGTGATTTGTTTCTTGTTTTATGGGATGTGTTCTCTTTATAAAAAAGTCTTCCTATTGTAATCCCATTAATTTAGCAATAATATTTCCCAACTTCACAAACTCCTCTCTCTCTCTCTCTCTCTCTCTCTCTCTCTACATCACCGTCGGTCACCACCTTCGTCGGCCTCACCATCGGCTGGTCACCATCATCAATCAGCAGCTACTGCTCCCTCTCTCTCCCTGATTTCCACGTGGATAGACCCTGTTGGGCTGTTTTCCGATGCTCCAAGGGAGCCTCCATGCTCCATGTGTGCCAATCTTGACATGGTATTCGAGCTTATAGTCTAGGCTTTCTTGGCGCGTGCAGGTTCTTGACCACACGTGTGTGGTTTTCGTCTCTGTTAAAGAATCTTTCTCGACAAATTCGATGCTTTACACGGAGAAGGAAGATAGTAGAAGATGACATAAGCCTCCACTACAGTTGCTGACGCCACATTGGGCTTGGGAGAAAGCAAGGAGGTCTTTGGGACAACCGTCAAGCTACAGGGTGCCTCCAACTATGTCTTGTGGGTTTGCGCCTTCAAGATATTTGTCGGAGGACAGGAGAAACTTAATGTCCTTGAAGAACCATTAAAGCAAAAGAATGACAAGAAAAAGAAGTACAAGGAGAACTACATCGTCATGAATTGGTTCATGAACTTGATGGATCCTTTCATCGCCTCGAACATACTTTATAAAAAGAGCATGTACAAATTTGGACGACCCTTGAGAAAAGGTACGCCTAAACATCAAGTAACGCCTGTATTACTGATCTATATATTCTCATATGGACAGCTAGTCAGGGAGATCTCATCTTAACTAAATATTATGAGAAGATGGAGGCATTGTTCAAGGAGTTGGACATCTACGAGCCATTGTGTTGCGACAAACAGGGAGAGGCACGGGTGATTTGGTAATCCGCTAAGTTTTTATTAGGGTTGCATCCCTGTTATCGAGTCGTCTGTGATCAAATCCTGGCATTCGACGGGAAGATGGATCTTGAGACCATCTTCTATCGTCTCATGAAGATGGAGATTTTTGAAGATGAAGTCACGCCCAAGGGCGAGAACTCCGCACTTGCTATTTCATAAGCAAGTGTGGGGCGTGGAAGAGGATGTGGCTGAGGTGCTGGTCGTGTTTATCCCAAGTGCCAATATTGTGGATGTACTAATCATTCACAAGACAGATGCTGGGACAAGTTCGGGAGGCCTCCACGTGGGGCTACTAACACCTCACAGGTGGACTCAACTCCTGAGGATCTCGAGAAGTTACAGGCCATGCTTCGAGAAAATAAGTCAACGGTAGTCATTGCGACGACTATTGAGGTTGCCATAGATGCAAACACTTCGGAGTTTGCAAGAGGCTACATTGTTGACTTGTCCAAAGAGGAGATCGAGAGCACGACTCTCAAAGAAGGGTGGTGTGAGGCATCTAGCCTCACAAGTTGAAGTCCAAGTCATCGTCCTCCTGGCCTTGACTTAAGGGGGAGTGTTGAGAATAAAGAGGCCATGTGGACCTGCCATGTGGCAGTCAGCCAGGCCACGTGACAGTAATAGGAGGGCCCTTAGGGCTGGCGGTTGGGAAGGACCAAGGGTCCTAGTTTTGGTTTCTTAGGTCCCAAGTTTTGTTATTTTGTTAAGTAGGTTTTAGGAAAGTTGTTTTAGGAATTAGTTTTTAGGATTTGTTCTTTCTTAATTAGGAGTTGTGATTTGTTTCTTGTTTTGTAGGATATGTTCTATCTATAAAAAGTCTTTCTATTGCAATCCCCTTGGGTTAGCAATAATATTTCCCAACTTCACAAACTCCTCTCCTCTCTCTCTCTCTCAACATCATTACTGGCCACCACCTTCACCAACCTCACCACTGGCCGGTTACCATCATCAACTGGCAGCTACTGCTCCCTCTCTCTCCTTGATTTCCATGTGGGCAACCCTTGTTGGGTTGTTTTCCCACACTTTAAGAGAGCCTCCACGCTCCACGTGCACCAATCTTGACAAGTGCAAACTCATGGACTTGTGACCCGACCCATTTAGGTAGACAGGTAGACGGATCAACTAGACCAGGTCCTAATTGGCGCCATGGGTCCTATTAGGGTCCTAAATGGATCAACGGGTCCTATCTAGGTCCTGAACAGTTCCAAAAGAGGTCCTAAACAAGTTGTGGTCTAATTTTAAACTAGTCCAATGGGTCTATACAACCTCACCTGGATCTAATCCACTTATTAATTGGGTTGGACTTGACCCAACTCGCCTATTTTTAAACAGGTTTGGGTTCGAGTTCGGGTCCACTAACTAGGTCGGGTCCGGTCTGGTTTGACATCCCTACCTCCTCCTCCTCCCTCAAGTTGTTTGGCTGTGTAGTCCTTGCTCATCCAAGTGGGTCCCAATTTTGTGAAGTGGTCACGCTGGGATGTTAGTTGTCATTATTGGTTGGTTACTCATGTTCCGAAAGGATATGTGTTATGATCTTGTCCATGGAAATCACTACATCAACTTTGAATCTGTCCATCTCTCCAAATCCCAAGTCTTGATGGCGCCACCCGTTACTGATGCCTTAGTACCCATTTTCTCTTGAATGACAGCAGTGGGCGGTACTTCTACTACCATAAAGAGATTTTATGATCCACCACTTGCATTTGTGGTCTGCCTCCTTTGACAAGAGGTTATCTCCTTCCCCTAGTGCCTTCACCTTCAGCTTCTGATGTTAGCACCATCCATTTGGCCATTGATGGTTGTGACGGTATTATAGCTTCAGATACTCCAAGTGTATAGATTACATGTACTAGAGTCGAAGCATATGCTGAAGACATGCTCATGACCATGGTGATCATGATATCCCAAATCATGACCTTGACATGCCTATTGCTCTGAGAAATAGTCAGTGAACATGCACGAGCATCCCATCTCCATAATTGTGTTTATGGTAAGACTCACTTTCAGCTGGTACATAGGTGCCGCATCTGCCATTTCCATTCCTACATTACTTCTGCATGCTCCTCTTTATCCAATATGGTGGAAGGCTATGGAGGATGAGATGTTCATTCTTACTTCATGCGACCCATGGAGATTGACCAAGCCAACTTTGTAGAGGGTGGAAAGGGGTGTTATTCTCAAGTATGATCCTAATGGCATCACCGAAAGGTACAAAGCTGTCCTTGGTGCTAAGGGAATTACTTAGATGTATAGTGTTGATTTGTTTGATGTTTTCTCACTTGTGAACCATCTTTTGAGATACGAGTCCTTTGATCTCTTGAGGATAATGGGGACTCACATCTGACAAAGAAGCCCCTGAGAATCTCTTGGCAGGATAACATGCTTGCAACAAACTTCTCAAAAAGAAGAAACATGATTGCAACAAAAGTATCAAGATCAAACACCAAGATCATTGAACAACAAATCACATACTTAAAAAGGAATTACCAAATCTATACAAGCACATGATGTAACACGAACCTTGAGAATATCAAAGCTCAGACTACAAATAACATAGCATAGACCTTGGTGAGATCGAATATTGACTGCTTTGATACCATGGCAGAGTCAGTGAATGGAAAAGAAATCAGCTGCAGCATAATACCACAAGAAGATGCTTTGTTTATGTGGAAGCCTCCTCTGCTGAGAGAAGGAAAAGAACCATTGGAGAAGGATCTCTAAGTGCTAGATATTCTATTACTTAAAAGAATAAAGAGGAACTTGATTGATATTGTTATTATTATTCTTATTATTTTTGACAGGAAAAAGGATTGTGAGTCAAATATTTATCTTTTCCAAAAAAAAGGAGATACATGTAGGCCACCACACACCTTGCAGACTTCCACTCGTATAAGGCATTACTAGACCACATAATTGGGTCCACACAGGATCCATTTATCTCAACAACCAAGCATTCATCTCCCTCCAGATTAAGGTTACATTCTCTAAATATTTTCCATGCATTTTTAAAGCTATCTGTAGTTTGTGAACACCCTGACTGTTAAAATAGTTACAAATATTGAATTTTAAGGTTCTTGTGTGCACAAATTTACGTTTTTTTTTCCTTCTTTTTAACATTGTTATTGCTTTGCTTTTTTATGTCTTTAAGAAGGTTAAGTATGATATCTGTACTAGGGTTTGACTCAACTGCTTGTTCACTAACATAGAAGTTGTAAAAATTTGCAATATTAAATAATGCAACTATGTAGATATTTTCATTTCATGTTTTGTTACTGCA
This sequence comes from Thalassia testudinum, assembly GCA_037157565.1. Lineage (NCBI taxonomy): Eukaryota > Viridiplantae > Streptophyta > Magnoliopsida > Alismatales > Hydrocharitaceae > Thalassia > Thalassia testudinum. The sequence continues at coordinate 12,620,641 of JAZHRO010000067.1, read as the reverse complement.
GATGCAAAGGTGATGACAATGTATCTTTTATTCATTTATTTAGTTAGCTGACGCCACATTAGCGGGAACTTTTTTTTGGTATTATTATTATTATTTTTGTTAAGATTCCACTCATCAAAATTTATGTTGAAGGAAGTTAGTATTCTTTTACATTTTTAATTTTGTAATTAACTTGGATGTAATTTTGATTCTTGTCCTGAACCATCCTAGAATAATCGACTGTTGGCCAGACGCCTGTTAAACAAAGAGCTTGAGCCATCAGTTATTTTGAATATGTCTCCAGCAGAGTTGAAGGTATGGCACAATTATTTTTTTTATCACAATAATAGTAAGTTATGTTATTGTCATCATTGTTGTATGCTTGAATTCTGTTTCTATGATATTACGTTTGCTGACCTGATATTGATTCATGTCCTCTAAATTAAGTAAATAAAATTTATCAGAAAAAGGGGTAGACATAAAATTTCCACAAAAAACTCAAAATATGCCTTCCTCCATGTGAACTATAGGAACCCCATGGATGTGAGAAAGTGTTAGGATCATACTATGGTGAAGCTTTCTTTTTGAAAATCATATTATGGTGAAGTTGGTAATCTGCTCTGCTCTCATCCTTGCCAACTAGAGGGTAATTGCCAGTAATAGAACTAGATAGCTGTCAAGTCATGGTTGATCTCCATAACAAGCTATACAGAATAGACTTATCCACAAAGAAGGTGAACTGCATGGGTTTGCTTTGAAAATTCTTAAAGTATTAATCTGGGAATTCATGCAACCCTTGCAAGCTTTCTGCCTTTAATCTTGACACCTCTCACCTCTGGAAAAGGATGCCAGACTGTCATGTTGCTCATAGTTGAGGAATGTTGAAGGTGAATCACTGCCACTTCCATTGCACATACATCTTGCTAGGGTTCTATGAAATGGATACAATCATATGAATTGTAGAGGTTCCTGAATGTATGCCAAGCCCCTTGCTAGCTAACCATGAGAATATGGAGTGGGAAATATGGGCACTCTTGCAAAAATGAGTTGTTTCCACTTGCTGAAACTGTTTCCTCCGTTTTCTTTTGGAGAGAGAGTGGTGTATGTATGAACACCTATACTAACACTGAAGCATCACGCTACAATCATATTTGGCATTTCACCAATTCCCTTTCGTCTATTTAGTGCTTCAAGATTTTTGGATTTTTATGATTATATCAAGGTTCTAAATATTGATTTTGATGTTATTTTGATAAATTTTTAAGTACATATTTCGGAGGCATACCATGAAAATGTTCATATTTTGACTATTTTGATGCTCTAAGAATAGTTTATTTCATAGACACTTCGAGGACATGCTGACCAAAATGACAGAAGTAGTTAAAATAATAAGAATTTGAAGAAAATTATGAGTTTAAACTAGTTTATATAAGAATAAGAATGTTATATCATAATATCATATATAACATGTAATCTGCCGTATCATGTTCAAGTTCAAGAATCAAATATTAAATAATTACAGTTCAAATTAAATTAAATTAAGGCATACAAAGATAAGAGATTCAAATATATAGTGTGTGGTAAATTAAAGTAAAAAAATTTAAAAGTTGAAATTTGAATATCTAAGAAATTGATGCACGAGATGTTTTAAGAATCATAGGATCAACTTTTTATGTATTTTTTACGAACTCTCTCTCTTTCTCATTGATTTTTTTCCCAATGGCACCGTCACCTCTAATCTTCCTTCTTCACTAAAGTGACCGAACAACACATTTCTTCATCTTTTTACCTCTCCTCGTCACCTCATCTCCTTCCTTACCGTAATCCACCGCCTTACTCCACTACTAATAGACCCTTCACCTTGAATATTCTCCCCTCTCCTTTGTGTGACCCACCACCTCTCCTCCCTCCCTACGAGATGCAAGCCACAGTGCCACCACCACTCCAGCCACAGTAGTAGCAGCCAAGAACTACACCTACACATAGGTAGGAGCAGAGCAACAGTGCATTGTTGAAGCAACCAGCTGTGCAGCAGTATGTGTTGAAACGGTTTGTGTCAACCGACATTCCGTGGAAACAGTTGACATTGTTGAAATTGTTGGTATATCGTTGACAACTCTATATTTCGATACTCCTGTGTCGATATGGTACTCCACTCGAAACCCCCCATTTTGTTGCCTTGTCGATATGCTGATGGCATCTTGATCATTGGCTTATATGCAACACTACACTGAAATAAATATGTTTAGGCAATTTCTTTTCTTCTGGTGAATTTGAAAAGTTAATTAAAGAACTGTCTTTTTTCCTACTTAAGCATCAAAACTGAACGTTGAAAAAATACACTTTGGCTTAGAGCTGAGCTTTTGCTAGCGAACCAATATATCATCCACACATTCAACTTTTTCTTTGTGCTGTGATGTCAACCCTCAAAATGGGCTGTCTATAGTGATGAGAATGTTGAAAACCATTTTTTAACTAAAACCAGAATGCCAAAAATTTCTTGTCTCTCTGATTGGCAAAGAAGATTCTATTCCTTACCAGTAGTCTCTCTAATCAGTCTTAGCAATTTACTCCAATTATTACAGGATGGCTTGACTGCAGATGAGAGAGTTACTAAAGAGCCTGAACGGCCAGAATGCATGCAGGTTAGATTCTGTTGGTTTCTTCTTCTGTTTCCAATGCGCACATCAACCTTGACTGACTTCTATTTGTTTTGTTTCCTTCCTTTTTTGCTGCTTGCTTTAAGCAGATGACAGATGCTACTTGTCCCAGATGCAAGAAGAAACAAGTAGGTGTAGCTGACATCATCCATGCGGGAGGATCTGGTGATCGCTACCAGGTTGCATTAGCACTAGTTCCTTTCCCTTCTCACATTTGCCTTACATACTTAAAACAAACTCTAGTTAAGTTGTAAGTTCCTGAATAACAAGTACAATTGGATATCTCATAGGTTACATAAACTAGGATTTTAATGAATATCTAAGAAAAATCTTCATTAAACATATTTCCTCTTATAATGGATTGGTTAATCGTGGGATGAACCTTGCAAGAATGATTTTAACCGGCCTGTTTGAATAATGGATGTGAGAAAAAGGATGGATGCTTCGATCAGGTAATACCGGTATTATTCAAATCTAGTTTTTAGATTAAGTTTTCTCAATGTACTAATGTAGATTCAACTGCTCCTTATCCTTTCTAAGAAAAGGTTCTAACTGTCCCGTTATCGTCAGGTTGGTTCTTATCTATCCAAAAATAGTAGTTTGATAAAAACATTGACAGGTATTACCCATATCTGTTTTCCGAGGATGTCCGGTGTCGATAAACCTGATACTCCCTTCTTCCACATCTGCTATCAGCTAATTCTATACGCTTATGTTCTATGCAATTACAAATAATTTTCAAATCCACATTCTCGGATTTTTCAGAGTAGCTGCCCTTGTTTGAATATCCTTTACTCAATGTTTCAGCTAGAGTGCATAGCTTGTGGCAACACATGGTACTCCTCTCGGGACGCCATCTCATCTCTGACCATAGAGACACCCAATGCCATCAGCAATGTGGGGACAGCACCATGGGCGACGGCCAAGTTTGAAGACGTGGAGAAAAAGAAGATCCTCAGTCCCCGAGAATCTGAGAAGCCAGCAGCTGCCACTGGCATCTCCCAGAAGACAACAGAGCCCACCATCCCTGTATTAGATAAACAGAAATCTTTCAGCAAGGTGAAAGCTGAGGATACGCCTGCAACTGCTGTGCCCGCAAAGTAGATGTAATGTAGCGAGATTGTGGGGGCAGGTTTTGGGTTTGCACACCTACATTGTACAGAAACGATCTTGTAGGGGGAGGTTCCTTCTTGTGCAGTTTGGTTAAATTAATCAAATCTTTACGGCCTTACCGGTGTATCGCGATATTTCAGTTTCCTCACACTGTCTATATGCATCATATTATTAGGTGTGGTTTTTTCCAATTGTCTTCACAAGATAGTTTCCAAAGAAGGAAGCAATTTCCAAAGACAATTAAGATGCTGTCGTGAGAACAATTTAGTGTTAGTTTTGACTGAATCAATATGAAGCCAAGAGGACCTTTGATCAATACTCAAATTTGGTTCAGATCCATCTGCTTCTTGTTGGGCTTCACCTGTTGGAATCCAAGAGCGGTCATCGTCAAATGAAAGGTTCGGTCTATTTCCAGCTACGTAGAGATCATAGGTAAAAAAGTTGTGGTGATTCCACATGAGATTGGTCCTTGGTAATCATCCTTTCACACGCTAGATGCATGGGCATAAAACATCAGGATAATGGTAAAAGCTGAACCAATAATGGTAAAAATTAATTAAACAGATGAATATTAGTTTGTCTTACATCGGGATAATGAAGAGGATCCCGAGAGGTACAGAAGACAAGAGAAGATGACAAAAAAAAAATCTTACAAGTGAAGATAAAAGATCTTACACCCTTAATGTATTGAAGCATGGTTTAAAGCAAGGATTTAGATCCTGGATGGCACAAGAGTGCCCTTCACCACAGCAAAATTAGAAATTCATTTCTTTGAGAAACCAGGAGGACTTTGGCGATAGATCGCAGGGAAAGAATCTGAATCAATCTACTCCAATGTCTCACAAATGTTTCTTTCTGCTGATAAAACTGCAGATACTTCATCCTATCAGGAAATTTAGAAAAGATTAGTGGTACGCACGGATTTTAAAATCCACAATGCCACTTTTATATACTGAATGCCCCCTCTCACATGTAGATCATGTCTTAACCAAACCCTGTCATAGGTAGATCATGTCTTAACCCGTGAAAAGAGCAGTTGGTTCATGCATCCATACCTCAAATATATCCTCGAATAAAATCTCAACTTTGGCGAATTGTAGTTGCAAATGCTATGTTGGCATGATTTCATTCAATGACAACAAATTTATCATGAGTTGGTATTGTTCTGCAGCGTTTCCAGAAACCGCCTTCCATTTGTTGGTGTGCAAAAATGTTGGGATTAATAACGTATAAGATGTAATAAATATTCGAGGTGGTTCGGAGGTGATACAACAGCCGCAGCATCAGCAAAGCCTTTTCTCATACTAAGCGACATCGGATACGGAGACATTTAAATCAAAAGAACAACAATAATAATAAAATGACGTATACACATTTGCAATGTGTGTTTCACTCAACAAAATATATCGATGTATTTTGATATTCAATTGATGTACTTTGATTTTTCATTAATTGAAAATCAAAATATACTTCAATTGATTTTCACCTATGCAAATTGATTATTTACTTATGAAAATTAATTTTTCACCTTTAATTTTATGATTTAGTATTTAGTGTTTAGTATTTAGGGAACACTTTCCAAGTTAGAACTACTTTCTATAAACCTAAACCTTAAATCTTTAATCTTAAATCTTAAACCCTAAACCCTTTGATTTTCTACTGGTTGAAAATGAAAACACACTGATGTATTTTGATTTTTAATTGATTCTTATCTATGCAAAGTAATTCTATACCTATGAAAATTAATTTTTCACTTGAAAATTAATTTTTTACCTTTAGGTTTATGATTTAGTTTTTAGTGTTTAGGATTTAGCTAAACCCTAAATCCTATGGAAAGTGATTTTTACGTCAGTTTAGTATTTAGTCTTTAGTATTAAACCTTAAATATGAAAGATCAAATCTTAAACTCAAAGGTAAAAAATCACTTTTCAAATGAACCATCACTTTTCATAGGTGAAAATTAGTTAAAAATTAAAATACACTGACGTGTTTTCGTTTCTAATCGATGTACTTTGATTTTAAATTAATGGAAAATTAAAATATATTGATTGAAAATCAAAATATACTGATGTATTTTGTTGAATAAAAGATATTCATTACAAAATAGGTTTCTTTATTTTTTTTTTAATTATTTTTTTAACATAATAATATTTAGATGACTTTTCTAGAATTGAGTGATGATACAGCTTACGATATATCTAAAAAGTGACTGCTGATTTCAAACAAATTTTCATGACAACCACAAGCCAACTGTATGCGAGATTATTTTCTCTTGTATTTTTGGTACTGTAGTCAGATTAAGTTAGATCCACTATATATTTTGGTAGAATTGGGTATAATCAATGCCCATTCAAGATTCAATTCAGTTGGAAATTAGATCCGCTATGTATGTATCGGAGAATAAGTGAATGAAAATCTTACTCATTCTTCTAACGGAGAAGTTAATACTTTAATAATTTTTGTTTGGTGCTCTGAACGATTCCGATATAATATTTTGTTTTGTATACAGCTACCTATACTATTTATATTTTAGTCTAAAAGTTTTTTTTTTAGAAGAAAATTTTGCATCAAGGAAAGGAAAATGATGTAAGGATGTAGTCCCGTGGATAAGGAAGGAAGATATTCTATGTCCCTTGGAGAAGGGAAAAGTAACTTTCTCTTGAGAGGGGGGAGAATTTCAAAACAATCATGTAATGAAAAAAAAAAAGAAAAAAAAAAGGAAAGAAGTACCTTAAATATCAATTTCAACGCGGGACGAACTCGTGTCACGTAGTAGATATGATAAAATATCATCGATATCATTGATGAACTGCGTTAACAGGTGAGGAACGGTCGAAAGAAGTTGATTAAGCACTCGATCGTGATGTACTCGGATTCAATGTGGCCCCAAACATCAAAAACGACATCGATCCAAGTGAACGTAGATTAGAGATAGAGAATCGACATCTAAAAGGGACCCTCACACCAAGTAAGATCAACAGAAAACCTCTGCCACCGGAAGTTGCTCTTGCAGCTACGATCGCCTCCCATTAGACACCGTAGCTATCGCACGTCCACACACCCTACAACCACCACCCCAACTAGACTCACAGCTCTGATAGCCATGCACCAAGCGTCAGGCTACCGTCGCAGGCACCACGTTGACAAAGAAGGTAGAGCCATGAAGAAACCTACTCAAGAGAAGGGAGGGGAGGTGAGGTGGAGTGGAAAGGTGAACGAGATGCGGAAGGAAGGACTCCGACCAATGCAATGATTAGCTAAAGCCCTCAATAATGACCAGTGATTTGAGGCTCGAGCTGAAGAGGGGGCTGTGGAGGAAGGGCAAAAGGGGTTTCGATCCAAATGCTATTTTAGTCTATTAGTTTTTGTTTCGTTCTTCTTGGCGTGCCTTGTGATGCCCCTTCTCTCCGTTTAATGAAATCAAATTTTTGTTAAGCATAAAGCCAATACCCCGCCGAAAACTTATAATATAATTGAAAATTATTTTGAATCTCAAATTTACAGTTCTTCTTATCCAATTTTGAAACTCAAATATACATTTAAAAGTACATCTAATTCACCTAGGTTCCATGTGTGCTAAATGCTACCCACTAGTTTGCCCTTTTTTTAGGACATACCATGCACTTTATACTCTTGAGTCTAAACAAATTTTTCTAATACATTAATTTTACACGTAATATATAGGCCTAAACGGCAGTTCGACCTGAAAGTTTTGAACACTTCAATAAATTTAGAGGGAAATCGCTTATGTACGTACATAAGGACATTTCTTTTTATTGCAATGTATTGTTTTGGATAATTTTCTTATAAATTGGTGCAGTAAAGAAGAAAGGTATTAAGAGAGAGTTTCTTAAGAACGTCCTCTTTTACACATGCAAGAAATGTATCTCTCTTAAGCAAAGTTCCTTTCCAACCTAAGATCCTTAAATAGACAATGGAACACACTTTAGATCTATGACATCATAATTTTTTAAAATTTTCCTGAAAGAACATCATCTCTTCTTTCTCACTATGACAAAAAGGAGTATAAGTCACAAAAGTATGCCAACAAATATCCTTGACAATATATGTTAGGATTATCCTAACTAAGAATTATTGTCTTATAAATGTTAAGGAAATGCCTTATCAAAGATTTTTTGAAGAATGGTTACCGATATAATTTTTGGGATAATTCCTGATTAATATTATAAGTCAAATTATTTTTTGTTAGGAATATAAGTCAGGGATAGCTCCTATTGAAGGATTTTAAAAGGAGGATAGAAGGTTGAATCCTTGACTTTTATGCCTTGACCTATGAGGCTGCTTTTTGAAGTATCTTTTGTTACTACACATTGCAATGTCAATAAGTGTTTGCTTGCTTCAGTAGAAAAGAATGATTTTGACTACTCAGCAAGTACAGAAATATGAATAATTACTTTAAATCACCATCACCTACTAACTAAATTTGTAGACGGCAATTGCAAAGTGAAAAAGGGATCATCTTGTTTTTCTAACTTGTGAATATTACCAGGTCAAGTGAAAAGCTTCCAACAAATTTGTTGGACAAATTAGAATTAATTTGAGGTCTTTGAACTCCAATAATTGTATTATGATTTAAACTGAATCTTGTATCAGAAAGGATAAATGGAAGAAAACTTGCATGTACGTGTATACTCCACTTTCCATTTGTATGGCATCAACATCGATGTTAGTGTATCTTGTATTACAACATTATTGGCTCGACAACATTGATGCTTTAGCATCGATGCTATAACAACAATTGACTAGTGTGAACTTGTGGCTTTGTAAACTGACACGCTAATAGAATTGTACTTTTCTCCTCCTAGGAAATGTGGTTATAGGTTGTTGGAACATAAGAGGAATGCTGGGAAATTGTGATCTATGACAAAATGCCAATCATCAAAAGTACGTAAAAGATAAAAAAAAAAAAAAAATTATAGAGGGGAGGGAAGTGAGAGAGGCAAGGTTGATAGTGTACGGAAGAATTTGGGCCTAAAATTTTATAGAAAATGAAGAACAATCAGGGATAATATAGTTGAGTGCTTTACTTGTTGAGCAAGTGAATTTTCATATAAAATGACTGTGTTTAAATTTTATCTTACTAAAAAATAAACTTGAGAAAGAAAATGCAGCATTTCAAAAGGGTTTGTTTCGAAGTAAATATTGCATCCTTTTGTGATTAATATATTTTTTTGAAAAGGTAAATGTTGTAGACATAAAATCTGATCCTTTAATCTCTTGGATGTAATCTTTATGTGACTTTTGTGATTAACATTTAAATTACATGTAATTTACATCGCTAGAGTATATATATATATATATATATATATAGACTATAGGATCTCACACAATACTTTACATTTGGCATCACATCGAAGATACGTACAAGAAACAAAATGTCGGAGAAACTCTTGCATATGTGTGCATCCCGCTGTCAAACATATATGGACGTGAGTACGGAAATCTTGTTGCAATATACGATCAAAAATTAGTCGATTTAAAATCAGAATCAATCATTTGAAAATGTGAATCAATTAGATGAAGATGAAAATTAATCAGTTTAAAATTAAGTAAATCAAAATACAGGAATTGAAAATCAAAATATACCGATTAAAAATCAAAACACATCAGTTTAAAATGAAAATACTCGAGTGTATTTTGATTTTTCAACGGTGGAAAATAATTTTTCAGTTAGAACATAATTTTTCACCTATAGAAAATAATTTTTCACTTGAAAAGTGATTTTCACCGATGAAAACTTAAAATACACTGATTAAAACCACTACTCTTATCCATGTGCATTGCAAAACGCATTGTAAAGTGTATTTGTTTACTTTTTCTCAATATATATAACTAGAACAAAAACCCTACAGGATACAAACGTAGCTATGGTGAAGTAGAAGTAATGTAGCATGGTTTGGGAGGCAGGTTTTCGATTTACTCCCTACATTATATTTACAAAACTATCTTGTAGGGAGAGGTCTTTCATTGTGAAGTTGTAGATAGTTGGTTTTGTAGCACCTTAAAAATAGTTATAAATGAAAAATTGAAGAAAATGAATAGTAGGATACGAAGAATTGAGAATTATTATACTTAAGCATTTTTTGTGGTTGTTCCAGTTCATTGAGTCTACTCCAATAAGTTGTCAAGGTCAATTTTTTCAAATAAATTAGGATAAAGGCTTGTATAATTGCAAATGATGTTAGAACTAAACTCCTAATAGGAGAAAAAAGGTTGTCTTTGGAATGGCTAAAGAGAATGTCATCCGTTAGAGCCGTCACTATTACTAAGAATATATTGATTGATTAATTGAATTCTGGTAAGAACATAAGGGATTTTAAGTGCGAAAACTCATGCAAATGAATAATGGGTTATAAAAAATTATGAATCAAGGATTTTGGGTGTTTGATTTAAAATTGCGTCCATACCAATCTAATAAGTTGTTAAGGTAAAATTTAATCAATTAGTCATGAATATAAGCTTTTTTTTTCTTCAGATAAATTAGGAGTAGATCTTAGTCATTCCCCACTTCCAGGGGCAAAAGGAGAGGCAGGGGGACCAAACCAAAACTTGCTTAGTACAAACTAGAAAGGACCACGACTTGTGGCTTAGTACAAAATAATACCAAGAAAGGAAAACAAAGAAAGAAAAACATCAAAATGAGGAAATGACATAAGAAAACTGGAGGCAATCAAGTCTAATAAGACCCTTTGCTCTAGGAACTAGCTGCATTGGGTCCGAAAGAACCTTCTAGTCTCTAGAAGCCATTGTCGCAAAATAAGAGGCAAGAGCATTGGCTGCAGGAGAGATATACGTGAAGGAGCTAATCCGCTGCTTGTTTGCCTTCAGTAAGCTGAAATACCTTTTGAGCATCCAAGGAATAAAGACCTTTCCATCCCATCAGAAGTGAAGTAGTGTTGTTACGACTCGAATCCGGCCCCTCTGGGAACTCGGGTACGGCTCGCTTTGACTAACCCCAAGACCTAGTCATCCAACGAGAGACTATCCCAAACGTACGAAACAAACCACAAACCACGCATGCAAGTAGCTAAGCAATTTAAATAAAGCTGACAGTGGAAATATAAATTAGATTCTAGAATGATACCATACCATAGGCAAAAAATATAGTCACTAGCCATCACAACTAAGGCAATGAGGCATAACGATAATAGTTCTCTACATAAAACAGAAGTATTCACTAACAACAAAAGTAGCGGAAACAGAAAGCAACAAGTAGAACTATGGCTGGGCTCGACTGGGCCCAGCACTCTCTGCTATTAGTGGTACTGGTTGCTCGACTCCCTGACCTGTACACAGTTATATATGACGGTGGTCAACTAACATTGAGTAGAGTGGTATATTTAAAACAGTATAGCATTTAAAGGCAGTAAAGAATATTAGTTTTATGCATGCATTTATCTAGTTATCCAATCATACAGTTAATTTAACTACTAAGTGTTCATGAGTCAGTTTTCTAATGAAGATCCACAATATTTCTTAATCTTCCTGTTCCCTAAGGGAACAATCTTGCAATTTTTCCTGCGATGCAGGATGTACACGTCGCACTCTCCTGGCTGGGAGAGCACCCCGTGGTAGTCCTACACCCAGTCTACCACCCCGAGGTCATGGTCGTGATGTAGCGGTAACTACGGCATGCACGATAAGCGCACGGGTAGCTACCCCGCACTGGCACGCGGTCAGTCGTTTCCTCTAGCGGGTACGCCCAAACGTACAGCACAGAACAGAACATGGGTCTCGCCCCTCAACAGTCTGCGTACCCTCACTTGACAATTCCGGTTTGTCTAGTGGGTCTCAACAGGAGTCGGTGTAGGGGGAGCCAGTCCTAACCCTAGGCCCCATGGGGCAGCTAGATCCCCCCTACATAAAAGGAACAGTAGTGCTCCTTGATACCACGTATACGAGGGCCAGCTCACTTTCATACCAAGGGACAGTTGCTTTTCTCGATACCGTGTACACGAGGGCCAGCTCACTTCCCTTATTAAGTCCGAACAACCACCCGTAGGCAAAATATTTCATCATTCCACAGATTTTTTCACATCACGGTTTCAGTTTCCTTTCAAATTCCCCGTAGGGTTCAAGCATATATTTCCTTATTTCTGTAGCATCCATATATCTTTATTCATGTCATGATTAATTAAACACATAGTAGGTAGCTCATGGTTTCACAATCCGGCAATTATCTCAGCAATCAATTATACAAGATACAACAAGTATTTCAGTGCAAGTCATGGTTCAATAATTATAAACAGGCAACTCATGATTTATTCAGGAAACATCACAATAGATTAAGCATTCAAATAATGCATATTCCTCTATCTCAACCCTAAGGTTGACTTCACATCCTAAGGGTTTAACCAATAGTTCTAATGTAGCATGCACTTCAATTATGTAATTCACAAGGCATAGCAAAACCACTCTACTAGGGTGATCGGGAGATGTGGGGGCACAAACGATGGATCTCGTAGTCTCCGTAGGTCCCGTGCACACTACGAACGGACATCCTATTTAACACAAATGGTCAACCCACACATTACTAACATCTCACACAACAGGACTATGCTTAAAACAATTAGAACAAAGCTCCATCACATTGGAAAATCTGACAGAAAGCCAACGGTACTTCGTTTGGGAAAAATCAACCTCGTTTGGGCCTTGAACTAGCCTAAACACACTTTTCGGTTCACCTGAACCGGACCAGGTAGGCTGGTCTAGCTAGACCAGCTACCTGATACCTAGAATAATCCAAATAGGCTGATATCAGACATTTGGAATAGCTTCCAAGAGTCTTAAATGACACCAGAATGCTTACCTTGCATTCTGCGCTGAAATTGGACGTCTGGAACCCCTCACGGTCATCTAGGGGACCTTCCAGATGTTTGGTAGTGCACTCGGATGTCTGGGACATGTGTCAGTCGTCTGAAGAGGCATCCAGACGTCCTAAAGTGTCTGGGGAGTTGCGCCTGCACCTTTTCTCAACAGCCTTGTATGCGCATAGTGACGTACAATCCTTCGTAGACAACACGTATGAAAGATACAGGCGGACAGGACCTTATCGTTTGAATCTGTTTTATCAGACGTCTGGTGCTACCTTCGGACGTTCGGTCAGACGTCCATTGAGAGATACAGATGTCTGATCTGCGGAGAAAATTTCTCCCAGAGCACTTTGTGAGCCATCCTCTACTTGCAGAAAGTTCCCATGCCCTGTGCAGCACACACATACCAAGGTACTTAGACTGTGTAGAGAAAAATACGCCGAACATCGCGTACAAGTCTCGAACAGGGCGTTACCTTAGATTTTACGCGGTATCAGATGTCCGGTGACATCTCTGGACATTCGACTAGACATCTATTGGACTCCCTAGACATCTGTTCTGAGGAAAAATGACTTCGCAGAACCGTTCGCAGGCCTTTTCTCTTCATGAAAACATGCCACCCTCACTAGGAGCTGCAGCAGCAATGGCACTCCCCCACCTTTGCACGGACGCCCTCCCTCCAAGCTCCGTCGGCAGCTCGCCCAAGCTCCTCCTTGCACCCTCAAACTCCTATAGCGGGAGCTCCTTATGCGGCCAAGGAGGACACGAAGAGGAAGGGGGGAAAGGAAGGTGATTGTAACGAACGCGGCTTCAAGACGTCTGGGAGGTAACCCAGACGTCTAACCAGACGTCTGGAACCCCTTCCAGACATCTGGGATTCATTTTCTGCGGCACGGTGGTTTTTGTCTGCGCGCGCAGACCTGCAGATCCTCTTTTTTTTCCCTCTCTCCTCCTACGACCGCAGTCTGCGTCCTCTCTCTCTCCCTCTCCCCGCACGGCTTTAAAAAGCCTCGCCCTCTCCCTCACTCTCATCACCTCCGCTCCTCCTTCTTCTTCTTCCAGCGAGTGCGAGCGCAAGTGAGCGGCGGTAGCGATAGCCGCGGTGAGTGCGGGAGGAGGCGCTGTGCGAGGGAGGAGGCGCTCGGCCGTGAGGGCTCGAGCTTGCCGGGGCAGCGAGAGCTGGCCGGCGGGGGCGCAGCGGGCACGGAGTGACGCAGGAGGTCTGCTGCAGCTTGAGCAGCAGGCGGACGAGGCGCGGCGCGGCCGTGCGTCGCGGGCAGAGGGTGAGCAACTCTCTGAATCTGGAAGTTTTTCCAGAGTCAGACGTCTGGGTTTCCAAGCAGATGACGGGGAAGACGTCTGGAGGACTGTCTAGACGTCTGAAAGGTAAATTATTTTCGTACTTCCTCCTTTCCTTCGACCGTCCGTACTGAGAGTGAGGAATGGGTACGCGCAGGTTCTGAGATTCGCCATCCAACGCGAATCAGACGTCTGGTTGTAGTGCCAGATGACGGGAAAGACTTCCAGACGTCCGGGGTGACCATCGGACGTCTGGGAACTAGGCCAGACGCCCCCGCAGGCTTCTGGACGTCTGAGAGACTATACAGAGCGAAGGTACCATCTGATCCTCATTTTAAGACGTCTGGAAGAGGTTCCAGACGTCTGATTTTGCACTGTTTCGTCATTTTCGACCCGTTTAGGCCCCGTTCGGAGTCCGTTTTCCGCGTTTCGAGTTGCGTTCTTTTCGAAATTAAATCCTCTACTCGTCTACAATAGTTATATACTATTTTGAGAAACTCCTTGTGTTTGATCCTTGTGATAGACCCCGTTCCATTTCAGTCTTGGGGATTGCGGAGGCGCGCGGGATTTCCGACCACGCCCCCAGTACTTCCGTTGTAGCTGGTAGAGTGGCTTTTAAGTTTATTAGCATAATCTGTTAAACTATGGAACCATAAATAAAACCTTGGACATTGCATGAACCCTAGGATTGAGAAACTAGATTGAATGATAGATCCTAGAGTGTTGCATGAATCCTAGAGCTGGAAAACTAGATTGTATGATAGATCCTAGGGTATGGCATGAATCCTAGGATGGGAAAACTAGTGGAATATATGAATAGTGCAGTCTTGGAAAAGTGGAAAGGAATAAATAGCTGCCTGTAAATTGATTTAACAGTTGCCTGTTATGAATAAATGAACATGATTGAGAATATGGGTTGTATGAACGTGAAACTGGAAAGGTGAAACCTGAATGTGCTGAGTTAAAAGAGCTGGAACCCTACGGGGAATTAGGAGTAGAACTCCTGGAAAGAGAATGAAATGGAATTGAGAAAAAAAGATGTGGTAGTGTGCTGTCTCTTGGGTACGTAGTACCAGTGGAAGCACCTGTTACCTGTTTAGTGCAGAGCGGAGCCAGCCGCCCCAGGGACCCGGGGTTAGGTCTGGCCACTTTGTACCGACTTGCTGGCCCTCGTGTACGTAGTACCGAGGAGAGCTACTACTGTAGGGAGAGCACTAGCTACCCCACGGGCCCCGGGGTTCTGCTAGCCTCCTACACCGACTTGCTAGGCCCACTGGGCAAACCAGGGTAGTCAGGCGAGGGTGCGTGGACTGTGGAGGGGCAAGGCCCCTGTTTGGTTACTGTGGAAGGGTTGGACCCCTGAGAGGGCTCTGCCCTATACTGGTTCCGTGCTGTGCTTTGGGCGCACCCGTTAACGGAAACGACTGACCGCGTGCCAGTGCGGGTTAGCTACCCGTGCATTTACCGCGCGTGCTGTAGTCACCGTTACGTCTGTCAGTGACCTTGGGGTGGTTGACTGAGAGTAGGATCACCACGGGGGACTCTCCCGGCCAGGAGAGCACCACGTGTTACTTCTACTGTTCGGAAAAGACTGCAATCAAGATTGTTCCCACGAGGAACATCCGAGATCAAGTGAAGGATCTGAGAAATAGATAAATTGTGAAACAACAGAAAGACGTAAATAAAGGAAGAAAGAAAACAAAACAGCTACTGTACACTCTACTGTTTCTTTACTTTAGCTGCCACTCTACTCAGCGTTTCGCTGACGTGTTACACTCGTTACTTTTCAGGACCAGGTGTTGAGCAGCCAGGGTCAGCGGCTGTAGAGGTCGTTGGGCCGAGTAGGGTCCAGTAGAGTTACCACTATTCTTTTGTGCCCTTTTGTTCCACTGTAGTGAGTAGTTTTTGTTACTCTGTACTTTTCTTTACTTGCAGTTCTTGTTATGTTATAAATGTTGTTCTACTGTTGTGGTGGTACATGCTGTAGTAGTTCTTTTTCTTACTGCTGTATTTTGTTACTTCTAGTTATATTTCATGTTGAATGTGGTTTATTTTACTGCTCTTTTGGTTACTTCCTCGTTGGACGACTAGGTCTTGGGATTAGTCGAGTCGGTCCGGTTCTCATGTCTCGTAGGGACTCGGGAATCGGGTCGTTACAGTGATGGTGTGCGCCGCAGGGAGAAAATGAGAGAGGGTGGGTGGCTCGGGATTCAAGGCAAGTGGGTTTAAATAGAATAGGGGGTTTATGGTTTAGGGGTATGGGTGTGGGTGTGCGTGAGTATGGGTGGGGCTGGAGCATTTTCCATAAAATGCCCCGCAAGAGCCTCTTTTATCTGCAGAACTCCCTAAACAAGAAATTCAGGGGTTACAAATTGCAGCAACCCCCCTAAATTTTAGAAAATGGCCCCACTACCCTTGGGAAGGGTCATTTCAAGTGTGGAATTAGATTCTAAATGCAACATGTGGCTGTCCCATCAATAGCCGAGAGAGAATGAAAAAACGTCCTTATCAGCGCTGATGTAGACACAATTATTGACAGTAAAATTCCTATTCATGCATGTTATTAGGCTTAGATTTGTATTTGATGTTATAAATATTGCATAGCATGCATCATTCGGCATTTAGAGTAGTTGTATATAATTTAGGTTAATTACATCCTTTTGTGGTCATGAGAGAAGGATATTTATTTCAGAGCCTTGGATTGATGATTTGACCGTACGGATCTGATCAAGATGATGATCAGAGTCCAACGCCTCCGAAATCGTCTCGATCGGAGTCCCGTAGCACCATATGCAATCCAAGGATTATCAACGACCGAGAGACTAGGTGATGCAATCTGGAGCGTCAAACGACAAATCTGACCGGACGGATGGATTCGGGTCGATGATTGTAGCTCAACAGCTCCAAAATCAACTCAATCCGACCTCTGTAGCATCCCCTACAAAGGAAAGAAGATAGACGGTCCAAATTGCGCCACGTGGAGTAACCCAGGCTGCCTATACGCATGCACGCGCCACCGCACCCGTACGCGCGTGCGGAGCCAGCGGCAACAGCAGCGCATATCACGCGTGTGCGGGCAACAAGGGCGCGTACAGCGTGCGCTAGCAATGCAGCAGCAGGGGCACGTGAGCGGGATCTTCAGCGATGTTTATGACTATCACTAAATGTCCTGTATACGAATTTGGTTCTTTTCTCCACTATAAAAGGACCCCTACCCCTCCCATTTTTCTTCATCTCTTCCTTTCTTCCTCTCACCACCTCCAAGGTTCTAGAGAGAGCTTGTCTCAAGCCCGGGATGCTCCTCTAGAGTAGAAAATTAAATAGTTTTCCCTCCCCTCATTTCCATTCGTGGAGCATCCCATGGCCATCCTCTCACTGTCCTTCGGGAAGAAGATCATTGCCGCGACGCCGTCCTACCCCATCCTCCGTCCTTCGGCTCCGTCCTCCTTCGTTCCACTTCTCACCACCTTCCTCCAGGCGATGTCAGAGCGAGTCGTCCTCCGAGCGACCGTCGAGGGGGATTTCTCTCACCTCATTCTATCTTTTTACGTTTTCGTAGTGTAGCTTTTCCACTTCGTAGTGTAACAAACATTCGTTTATAAATTGATGATTGTTTCTCTCTCTCTTTCTCTCTCTTATATTGTTGCAAGTAGATTAACTAGAAGTCATCGACCTGATCTCTTGCTTTCTAAAAATATCAAAAAAATTAGGAAAGATAAAAATGACCAAAAATAAATAAAAACGAAGCACATATTTTTTATAAAACCAAATGTTCGCCTCCCTGTGTTCAACCCGAGACTCACTTTTCGAGTTTCGGTTATAAATTTTATTTGATAGACGTGTTTTGTGAGCTATGATGGGTCCTTCGAACCCCGATTTGAATTCGCGAAGTGCGGCTCCATCATTTTGGCGCTGTTGTTGGGGAGGCAACGCTCTTTGATTTTTCTCGCATTTTTTTGCCTTACCTAACTTTTATCTCACTTTTTCTCTGATCTTACTGTGATTGCAGGTACTCATCCAAGGCGAGCCAAAGCAGTTAGATCGGAGAAAAGTGTGGATGAAGGTTTTGTAAGTTTATCCCCACCACCCCCACCTTAATTTTCATTCCATAACTTAATAACTCAAACCCAAATCAACTTAGGTGCTTGCATAAACCCTAGGGTAGATTTTGGTTGTTTGATTGTCACTCCACTCACCTCACCCACCTGCATATATAAAAAAATAAAAAACTATTCTTCTCTTGTGGGATTTAACTAAAGGCTACACACTAAACACCCACAACTTCTCATCCTAAGGCGCACAATTACATCGATTTTACCATTTAATCGGAATCTGACTTGTGAATTCAGTACACCTTAACTCAACACACAAATAAGTGAGTAGACAATTTGAATAGGTTAAACATCTTGTGTGCCTTAACTAAGTGGTGCAATAGGCCAATTGATTGAGTTGTTTGGGCCGCACCACTCAAATTAAAATTGATTCATCAAGTAGCTTGCCACTTAGGGTTGATTTTTAGAGTTGAACCAGGCACTCCACATTTTTTTCTGATTTCTAAAGGAATACATTATCACTAGTGCTTGGAAAACCTGGAGTGTTCTACTGAACCCTGATTAAACTAACCTAAAGATTAAACCCTAAAGGCTACTAAACAATGTTGAACCCTAAAAGACACATCATCAAATAACCTTGTTTGCAAACCCTGGTTGTGCATGCACACACATTTTAACTGATCATTAAGGGCACAACCCATCTAAAGGGCTCATCACATTCCAAGAGCACAATCATCCCAAGCCTAATTAAAACTGAGTAGACGTTGGCCTTAAGGATTGATTCGCTCTTCGGGGCTCAGACTGAGATTTTTTCGGTTAATCTGCTTCTGCTGGTCTATTTGATGTCTAGCTAGGGGAGTAGCGTCAAACGACCATGGCTGGGGGTACACTAGGAACTGAAGGTGCAAGTCAAAGGAAGAACCTTCTCCCTAGTCCCTCCTTCTAACTGGTTGGGTTGACCGGATAAAAGTAGACCAAATCATTTATAATCTCATGACGGGTTCTGGGAGTTTGTAGGTCTTTAGGCTAACCCACCTAAGGATAGGGTTGATTGCTTGTATTGCAAGGCTCCTTTCTTTCTTCTGATTTCGCTCCTATTCTACCATGTATCCTTCCACATCCTACACTCATTTCACATCCTATCCTCCTACCACCACTTATCCCCAAGATGATTACTATCCCGACTTGACTTGTAATTACCCATCCACTAGCCGGGATAACTTTGCTTGGGGATATGAATCCGGACCTCAGTGTCCAGGGCCTAACCTTGGACAACAAGACTATGATTACTATCCTTCCCAGAGCTACAATGATTATAGATCTTGATCCTTTGATGATCAACCTAATCAGATCTACAACCATGAAGGATATGCTGATTATAACACTTACCCTCCCCAGTATTCCACTGAATATAGGTTGCCACCATTCTTTAAACAACCTGAAATGACCTACCATCAGGGAGGGACCCGAGAACTTCAATATCTTGACTCCCCTAGATTTAACCTGAACCCACCCAACCCTGAACTAAACCAGTTGGTTCAGGTGAACCAGATCTAGGATAGGGTGTTGGCTAATTTGAGGAACATTATACAATCTTTAGAAGCTCAACCAATACCATGCACTGAAGCATTGGAGCCTATGATTAAAATGATTGATGAACTTAATAGTTCTCTATTTGATTTGCTCCAAAATGTTAGGGGTAAGGACCTGGGTGAGTTTCTTCTTGGGAAATTATTGAGGTTGAGGATGAAATTTGTGGTTGCCCTAGTCCAATCTTGGAATGATTCTCAGGATGAACCCCCTTCAGGAGAGCCAATGTTTGAACCCGCTCAGGCGCTTGTCAGGGGGGATACATTTTCTGAGACCAAGGATGAACAGGTTGGGCTAGAGCAACCCATTGAAGATGAATCGATTGATTCACCTGAGATCCTCGAGCTAGGGAGCGAGGAAAAATGTGTCTCTTTGAATTAGGAAATGACGATCGATTTTGAGACATATATAAATGAGGATTATGAATTCTTTGACTCTAAGGGTGAAGAATCTCTTAGTGAAGTCTCACTTGAGCATAAGGAAGATGATTTTAGTGAGACAAATGGGCTCAAGGAGCATGACGAACCATTTGATAGCCCGTTCATTAAAGATTTGGATTCGGTTGGGGTTAACTTAGAGGATTCGAATCCTCATTTGCTAGAAGATTCAATCAATAGCCCTATTTCTCAACCACACCCCGAAGGGATTGATTTTGATTTGGAAATCATTGTACCCAAGTCAATTCAGAGTCAGCCACGATTTCTAGACTTGGGTAAATCTTATGGGGTGAACGGTTTGCTAGAGGTCCCGGAGCCTGAACACTTGATGTTGGAGGATAGAAATGTTGAAATGAAAATTCGGGAGGTTAATTCTGAGGGAAAAACAAGTTTGGATTTAAGGGTTCCTGTTGACCTAAAATCACATACTTTTTACTAGGACCCTTATGATATCTTTCACGTGCAACCCAAGCTCGAAATAATTGATTATTTTTCTATACTGAATGTTAAGTGGACATCCGCACCTATTGAACCATCTTTACCCATTGTCCGACACTTTGATCATGGGTTGCACACCATAAAACTGCAGGCCCAGCCCCGCAAACACAATAATGTTAGGTTCTAGGTGATTTTCATCCAGAACCTTAGAACCACTCGACCCTGGGGCATGGGTCTGTACCATAATCTGGTCCACATTTGTGGGCACCTACTAGTAGGTCCTGTGATCAATATTTTTATTTTGATTCTGACCTGCACTTATGAATTTCTAATTTCCTCTTTGTATGTATGTTATGCCTTGCTAAAGGCATTAAATTTTGCACGTGTTTATATTCCACGTTCTCTGCAGAGCTGATCGGATTTTCACATTATTCAGGTGATATTTTGTTT
This sequence comes from Thalassia testudinum, assembly GCA_037157565.1. NCBI lineage: Eukaryota > Viridiplantae > Streptophyta > Magnoliopsida > Alismatales > Hydrocharitaceae > Thalassia > Thalassia testudinum. The sequence goes on along the minus strand of JAZHRO010000067.1, from coordinate 12,599,789 downwards.
ACTCCGCCTTTTCATGTCTTTATTTTTACAATGAGGACATTGCATCATTTAGGCATGGGGGGTTGGATAATTAAGTCCTAAAATCATTTTGTTAACTTCGTAGAATTTCTTTTAGTTTCTTAAAAAAAAATGAAAATTCAAAAAGATAAAAAAAGAAAATAGAATTAGGAGAAGAGAACTTAGGCTTTTAGGTGTTATTAACTTTAAGAAATGATACGAGAGGACCTAAACACTTAGACTTTTCAGATCTTCGGGCTTAATTAGCCTGGGTGTCCACTTGAATGTGGACATAGTCTCGAGTCCTCGCCAATTCAAATTCATCTTTGAATTGGATTAGTAAATAAATTGGGATGATAAGTACACGACTTATCAACCCACCCTCTAATTTGAGGGGATTTTAAGCTTAAGCATCTACACACTTTTTGCACTGACTCACTTTTCAGCGGTTTCTTCGAAAATTAGGTAGCTAAAGAACTATCTAGGGTGGTATGGATGGCAAGTTGTCGGTGGTAACAGCTCATCGATCGGTTGTCTAGACCCTAATCATAAGATCATTTTCGTCGTACAGCCTTTAGGTAAATCTTAGATTAGGGAAGTCACCTACTTAAGAAAAAGAAAGAAAAAGAAAAAAATATATAAAAAAATAGAAAAAGGAGAAAAAAAAATAAATAAAACCGCACTTCATCGTAAGAGTATGGCTTGCAAGTTTCTGTGGGTAACAGCCCATTGGCCAGTTGTCCAGAGCCCAGCTCACAAAAATGCACAATAATTCCCAAAACACTTAGGGAAGAAGCGGGGAAGTAGAATAAATCGAGGAGAAAACACGGGAGAAAAGCAAGTAAGGGAGAGAAAGAGAGAGAGTAGGGTTATAGTCCTTTTGTTGACGACATGCAACTTAAACATCAAAAGGGAGCGAATAATTAGATAAGAAACATTATCATTTAACATGCACTTGAGTTTTATAAATACAACAATAACTAAATGCTTAAGCACAAGTAAAGCTAAGATAGAGAGAGAGAGGGAGAGAGAGAGAGAAAGAAGACGGTGAGGCGGCCACGGTGGTGGAGGAGGGCTTCGTCGGTGGTTCGCTGGCTCCGGTGATTACAAAAGAGTGCTAAGGGTGGCTAGGAGTGGGGTAGAACACTTGCAAGGGTAATGAATGCCCTACATGGGTAGTTGGAGGGGGTTTATATATGAAAAAGGGCTTTCTAAATGAAGTAGAGGCTTGAGCAACATCCGAGAGATCGCTAAAACCCTTCCTGAAACATCGATGAAGCCCCTCTGCTCGCCGGTTCAACGAGCGCGCGCCCTATCTTCTTCTCGCTCAATCCGCGTGGTCGCCTTGAGGGCCATTCGATCGAAGATCGGACGGCTGAGATTGCACGGTGGGCATGCTTGCGGATCACGCTTGCGCAACGCGTGCTCTGCGCATCATCGCATGTGTCTGAGTGCACTCATCTGGGGACGCCACGTAGCCGTGATCTCTGCTGTCCGCATGCGCATCGACAGCTTAATTTCGCCTGCGCGCGATCTTGCTGCCGCATTCTTCTTTTCGTGATTCGAACGCGCGGCTGCATGGTGCAGGAAGAGCACCGACCGCTGTGCTATCTTCCGCGGATGGTCGCAGAGAGGAGATCGGGTTCGGCTGTTGCTGACCATTGGATGGAGATCCAACGGTCGGATCTTCGCGTGAGGGCTTGGGTGCATGGATGTAGAGAGGCAGGCGTGGGTTCTCAGCTGTTCGATCGAAGATCGGACAACTGAGATTGATCCTGCACACTACAGAGGAAGTGGGGCGGTGGGCTGGATGCGCTGAGCTCGCGCCACATGGTACGCTGTGGACCATTGATCATCAGATTAATGGTTAAGACTTCTTGGGTCAATTGCGAGAACTTCGGATGTTGGATTTAGTCGAATTTGAGTCCGTTGGACTCCGTTCGTCGTTCTGAATCCATCCGTGCGATTTGATTACTCATCTGAGGTCTATTTTGACATGAACTTGTGCAAATGGCCATTAATAGTGAATTATAAACAATCTCAATATGCGATGCATGTACTGCTCCCATGCTCATTTAAGATGTGTTATCTGTGCATTTAGTCCTTAAGATGAACCCCGATTGGCAGAATTATTATCATAAAATGTAGTGTTATCATACCCCCATGCTTACTCCTTGCTAGTCCCTAGCAAGGTTCACCCTAGTCATTATTCTCAGTCAGAATTCAGGAATTGATTACTCAGACATTTTGTTACTTATCAACAGGAGGAAATATACTACAATCCTGATCTACAGAGACTAAACAGTGCCTAAGTGTCTGCCAAAATGTGAATCGCCCGAATCCTCGCTTTAAGGCATATATATTTTTCTTTTTCATCTTTACTCTTTTTTTTGGATTTTTGGAGTTGAGAGTGTGTTGGTAAATTTTTACGGCCACCCAACCCACCCAAAACTCGAAAAAGACTCTAAGTCCTAAGCATCTTGGTGTGAAGATCGTGATAGACTCACTCAACGGTAATTCAGACAGACTTCGGGTTTCTACGCCCTTAGGTGACCAGAAAACGAAGTGATTTGCCTGAAGGTGTATCTATTTGATCGGTAGCTTTCTCCCTACTTTTATTTTATTTGGGGTCAACACAAGGGTTTTTTCAATGTATATCTCCCTGGATTGCTCTACTTCCCTACTTCTTCCTTAAGTGTTTTGGATTTTTTTGTGCATTTAGTTAGCTTGGCTCTGGACAACCGGCCAATGGGCTGTTACCCACGACCACCTGCTAGCCATACTCGTGAGGTGAAGTGTGGCTTATTTTATTCTTTTTTCTTCTTTTCTATTTTTTTTCTTTTGTTGTTTAGTAGCTGGCTTCCCTGATCTCAAATTTACCTAAAGACAATTATGAGGAAAGTGGTCCTGTGGCTGGGCTCTGGACAACCGGCCAATGGGCTGTTACCCAAGATAACTTACCAGTCATACCACCTTAGAAGGTTCATTAGCTACCCAATTTCTGTTAGAATCTCCGAGGAGGGAGTCAGTGCAAAAATGTGTGTAGATGCTTAGATTAAAAGTCCCTCCGAGTTAGAGGGCGAGTTAATAAGTTGTATACTTATCACCTTATTTTATTGCTGGATTAAAATAAATTAAGGTTGTAAGTATTCGAAGCTAAATCCATATTTTAATGGACACCAGGGCTGATTAGGCCCGAAGGCCTAAAAAGTCGAAGTGTTCAGGTTCTTTTCGTATTATTTCTCACTGTTGACAAGTTCCTAATGCCTAAGTTTTTCTTCCTAAATTCATCATTTCCATCATTTATTTATTTATTTATTTATTTTATTCAGACTGATTAAAATGAACTAAAAATATGCAAATTACCACCCCCCATGCTTAAGTTGGACAATATCCTCATTGACAATTAAATTGATGCAATGGGGGTTCAGAAAGAAATCACTTGAGCGAAGTAGTATATCTGATCAGTTTGAATCTTCTGGGTTGCCTCCTAGGAAGCATTGTGTTTAACGCCTTCGGTTGGGCGATGCCTCGTGTCAACCCTCAATGAGGGTGACAACCTCCTTTGGGGGAACCTAGGCAAGGAATTGCTTTAGTATTTGACCGTTTACCGGGAAAGTGTGTCCAGTTTTCAGATCTGCGATTTCAACCGCCCCATTGGAATGGGATTTGACTACCCTATACAGTCCCATCCACTTGGATCTAAGCTTCCCGGGAAATAGTTTGAGTCGGGTGTCAAAAAGCCAGACTTGCTGATTGGGCTCGAAGGTCTTTTTATGGATGAGTCGGTCATGGATGGCTTTCATCTTCTCCTTATAAAGCCGACTATTCTCAAAGGTGTCTCGACGAATTTCCTCAAGCTCAGAGAGTTGGAGCATCCGTTGTGCACCGGCTAACTGAGAATCCATGTTGCATTGTTTAACGACCCAGTAAGCTCAGTTGTCCAACTCGACAGGAAGGTGGCAAGCTTTGCCAAAGACCAGGCAATAAGGTGACATGCCTATCGAGGTCTTGAAAGCGGTCCGGTATGCCCACAAGGCATCATCCAGTCGTGTGGACTAGTCCTTCCTCAGGTCTCACAGTCTTCTATAGAATTTCTTGATTTGTCTGTTTGAGACCTCGGTTTGCCCATTAGTTTGCGGATGATACGGGGTGGCAATGCGGTGGGTAACACCATATTTTCTGAGTAGGGCATGGATAAATTGACTTCCACCATCACTGATCATAGCTTTCAGTATTCCAAACCGAGGAAAGATGTTTTGCTTAACAAAGTCCATGACAGCCTTATGATCACAACGAGGGGTGGCGACGACTTCAATCCATTTGGAGACATAGTCTACAGAGAATAAGATGTACTCAAAGTCGTTGAATGGTGGAAAGGGGCCCATAAAATCAATACCCCAAACGTCGAAGATTTCGACGATCAGAATGGGCTGGAGGGGCATCATGTCTTTCCTAGTCATGGTCCCTAGAGTCTGGCAGCGAGAGAAAGTCTTAGTAATGTTGTGTGCATCCTTGAATAATGAAGGCCGGTAAAATCAGAACTACAAAACTTTTGTAGACGTCTTCTTCCCCGAACAGTGGCCACCACATGCTTAGTCATGGCAAAAAGATAACACACTTTGAACTTCATCCTCCGGGATATACCTCCTGATAACTTGATCAGCACAGAGGTGAAACAACATGGCATCATCCTAGAAATAGTGCTTGGCTTCAGCCAAGAACTTATCTCGTTGCTATCTGGACCAGCTATGCGGGGTCTGTCCTACTACCAAGTAGTTGACGAAGTCAGCATACCAAGGTAGTTTCCTGTCTTGCACAACCAGAAGTTGCTCATCGGGAAAGGTGTCAGATAAGGGCAAGGAGGGCCCAATGTGGTCCGGGTGGAGTCTGGACAGGTGATCGGCCACAACATTCTTTGACCCAGCTTTGTTGCAAATTTCCAGGTCAAATTCCTGCAAGAGCAGGATCCATCTGATGAGCTTGGGTTTAGCATCTTTCTTGGCCAACAAATGCCGGATGGCCGAGTGGTTTGTATAGATGGTCACGTGGGATCCCAGAAGGTAAGATCAGAACTTTTCTAGTCGAAAAACTACAGCGAGCAGTTCTTTCTCTGTGACCTAATAATTCTGTTGGGCCTCGTCCAACGTCTTGCTTGCTAGTAGACCACCATGGGCTTCTTGTCTTGTCTCTGTCCCAGGACTACGCCGATGGCAAAGTCTGATGCATCACACATGATCTTAAAATCTTGGGACCAGTCAGGGGGCTGTAACACAGGTGCGGTGGAGACTGATTCCCTAAGAGTGTGGTACTCCTGTATTGTTTACACGGCTAGATCGTGTTTAAACAGGTATCTTGTTGTAATATAGATGAACTCTTAGCGAAAACAAATAAAAATTTATAACTCGAAAATCAAAATATCTGAGGTCGAACACAGAGAGCACAACTTTTAATAAAAAATAATGACTAGTTCAATAAAAACTGACAGGATAATGTTATAGAGGAAATGCTCAAAAAGAATTGGACGTTTGATATTGCATCAGACGTCTTAAAATTGGCCTTCAAAATCTTCTCCTGTCTTTGCTTTGGCTCTACTGCAGCTATGGTTTCCTGTTTCTCTTTTTCTTTTTCTTCCTTAGCCACTCCTACTCCTCTTCTTTTTCCTTCTCTTCTTAATTCTCTTCCTGCGGCTAATTCCTAGCTTTGCCTCTTCTTAAGTTGCCTTCTTCTTTTTCTTCCTCTTCTTCTTTTGCTTTCTTGCTTCTCCTCTTTGTTTGCCCCTTGATCTCTCTCTTCTTCTTTCCCTTGGTCTGCCGCACCTCTGCTACAGGGTGTCTTTCTTCTTCTCCTTTGCTTGCAGTGGCTAAGTCCTTGCTTCCTTCTTCTGCTGCGCTTCTTCCTTAGCATCCTCTTCCTGCATAAGCACCATGCAACAAAACCTATTGCCCTATCCTCCCCGCGCGTCTCTCTCTCTCTCTGAATCTCTCTTTGGTATGCTCTCCCAGAGCCGGGTTATCGGGTTGGTTGCATGCTCGGGTCCAGGCGCACCAGCGTGGGTGTGGTGCGCGAGGAGTGCACGGTAGGATAGTCGGGTCGGGTTGCCAGGTCCACGGGCTAATTCACGGATGAGGCGTGTATAGGTGAGGAGGGACCTCACCCCAGTGAATTCGAGTCTACCAGACAATAGCACAAAATCAACTTAAAGCACTCAAACAGCTCACGGCTTACCGAGGTGGGACTTCCGCTGCTGCTGGCAACTGCAGGAGAACAACTTCATGATTGGTGCAGCTGCAGGTCCCGCGGCACCCTCTATCAGGCTGGACTTGCACACACTCGTAACCTGCACAGTTTGGAAGCCTGGGGGCGGTCGATTGTGGCCTGGAGCTGGAGAACAGTCGAGCTCGAGTTGTCGTTAATGGCAGTTGGGAGCTTGGCCCTACACGGCACAAAAAGAACCTTGCGGCTCTATCAGACCACAGGAGGACCTTCGCCATGTCACGGCGAAGGTGAGGCGATCGGTGGCAGGCTGCGGGGTGGCCTAGGCGTGAGTGCCTAGGTCGCTCTGTGGTTAAATTTATGGGTTAGGTCGAGGGAAGCGTGGAGTGCGTGTGGCGTCTTGTGGATGGGTGGAAGGTGTTCAGTGGAGTGTGGTGGAGGTTGTGAGGTGGGTGGTGAGACGTGTGGGGGTGCGGAGTGACGGATGCGTCTCGCTGGAGGGTGGCCGGAGATGGGGAAGATGCGGGTGGATAGTGGCGGTCGAGGGGTGTTGTGTGAAGTAGAATGAGGGAAAGGAAAGAGTGGAAGGCGAGGAGCTTATCTGGAGTAATTGGAGTGAAGGGGGGGCAGAGGAGACGGACGGCTCGTTTGTGCTGTGGTTGGAGAAGACGGCCCTGAGGGAGATAACAACAACGAGGAGGACAGGAAGGCATGCGCTGGTGCGGCGCGACGTGGGAGGACGAGGCAGAGTAAACCCTGCTGTTGGTATGGCAGCAGAGCGACAAGAGGGAGGAGGAAGAATTGCCGGAGCTTGCGGGCAACTTGGCTGGAGAGAGGGGAGATGAAATCTGGGGGATTCTGTGGCCAAAACAAGCTTGAGAGACTTGTAGAGGATCGGGGATCCTTTTATAGTTGCTGGCCGAACTTCTAGTGCGTGGAGGGTAAGCCTTCTGCCACCGACTTCTCGTCGGAGAAGGAAGGTAGTTGGAGCTCCAATTTCTCGTGCGTTCGCACGAGAGATTGGATGGAAATCAAATATTGTAATTGGGCTTAGATGGAAGGGGATTCCTTAGAGAATCTCCCTTCTAAATTTGGGAGGAGATCTTTAAGGGATCAGGGAGTATTCCCCCTTGCTTCCTCGCCGGAGAAGGATTCCTCCCCATTAATGGTGGAGGGACCTATTTGTAAGAGTGGTGAGGAAGTTAGGGGGGTTTGTGTAATAGTTTTCAAAAGATAGGAACCAAAATATAATTGGGTGTACTAATTTGCAAAGTAGGTCAAGATGACCTCCCCTTAGGTCCAAATTTTGATACAAACCTAATTTGGACCTAAGGAATCTAATGGTGAAGTTTGATTTTACGTTTGACCACATTTGGTTGGACTTTTTGCATAAAAACCCAAATTAGGTCAATTAATGAGCTAGGACCCTAATCTAGGTCAAAATAGGTTCCAAAGGTTAAATTAAAGGTTCTAAACCATAGGGAATATTTCTCCATGAATTTTAGAGGGTTTAATTGATTTTTATCCTAGCCAAAACCCTGTTGAATTAATCAGGTTTGTTTTAGGGTTACCAGATGCCATTTAATTCCTGGATTACACATGAACCCATTTTTGATTGAACCAACCCACTTTTTATTTTATTCAGATCATTTGACCTATGTTTTGCCTTTGAGAAATCCCGTTTATGTACTGCAATGGTAAAATTACAGTTTTACCCTTTATTTCATGTTTTCTTCTCAGAACACTTATTCCTTCAATTAAGCCCTCCTCTAAGTTATGTAGGAGCTTTTATTCTCTTTCTTGGGTAAAGATGAGCTAGTTAAGGCTCATGATGAGGCTCTCATCTTGTATGTAATCAGATGTCATGTTGAATAGGGCATCATTGGCCAGAAGGTCGGTCAAGGGTTTGGAGAGCTTGGAGAAGCCTTTGATGAACCTTCTATAGAAGCCAACATGTCCAAGGAATGAGCAGATTTGCCGGATTGAGCTAGGTGGGGGAAGTTTGGAAATCAAATCAACTTTAGCTCGATCTACCTTAGTGCCCCTATGCGATACGATGTGATCAAAGACAATTCCTTCTTGAACCATGAAATGGCTCTTTCCCCAACTTAACACCAAGTTAACCTCGATATATTGCTTCAGGATTTTCTCCAAGTTGCTCAAACAATGGTTGAATGAGTTCCCAAATACTGAGAAATCATCCATAAAGACCTTCAGGTAATCACCTACCATCTCTGAAAAGATGGCTAGCATGCAACGCTGAAAGGCAGCGGGTGCATTGCATAACCCGAATGGCATACGATGGAATGCGAACATGCCATACAGGCAAGTGAATGTGGTTTTCTCTTGATCTTCAGGAGCAATTGTGACTTGATTGTATCCTAAATATCCATCCAGGAAGCAAACATATTCTGCCCTGCTAATCGCTCAAGAATCTGATCAATGAATGGCAAGGGGAAATGATCTTTCTTGGTCGTTTCGTTGAGATTCCTATAATCAATGCACACCCGCCATGCAGTGGTGGTGCGGGTGGGGATGGATTCGCCACTCTCATTGGTGACAACAGTGGGCCCATCTTTCTTGGGGACCACTTGAGTGGGGCTCACCCAGGGGCTATTGGAGATTGGGTAAATGATGTCAACGTCAAGCCACTTGATAATCTCCTTCTTGATGACCTCCCGCATGTTCGGGTTTAATCGTCTCTACATCTAATGGGAAAGTCACGCCCCATCTTCCAGGTAAATCATATGGGTGCAATAGGTGGGGCTAATTCCTCTCAAGTTCGAAATAGTCCAGCCAATGGCAACCCTATGTTCTGATAGGGTCGCGATCAACCTAAGTTCTTGATCCTTGGTTAGATGGCCGTTGATAATCACTGGGATGGTCTGGTTATTTCCAAGGAAGACATATTTGAGATTCTCAGGTAGCAACTTCAACTCGGGTGTGGGTGGGACAACAGTCGATGGAAAGGGGAAAGGCGGGAGTTGATCAACATCAATCTCCTCGAACGGTGGTGTCTGATGGTAATCGGCTCTATAGAGGTCAGTGTGCACAAATGGTGACGGGACAGAACAATCATCATAGGGTTGAGTCTGATGGTCTGAGATAAAACTAAGGGTAAGGCATTCCTCAACCAGAGGCTCCATAGGATCGTGTTCCTCAACCCAGTCGCAATCAAAAGACTTGGTCGCCCTGAAGATATCCAACTGCATCTTTCTGTCTCCGAAGGCGATTTCCATGCATCCCATGTCACAATCGATGTTCGCTTTAGCTGTAGCTAAGAAAGGTCTACCTAGGATGATGGGTGTGTTCTGTAACTGTTCAGGGACTTCCATGTAGAGCACCAAGAAGTCGACCGAGAAATAGAAGTCCTTGACCTGAGAAATCACGTCCTCGACAACCCCCTTCGGGGTCTTTGCGGATCTATCAGCCAGCTGGATGGTCACAGTGTAGGTGCCAACTCTCCAAATCCAAATTGGTGATACAGGGTTGTTGGAATCAGATTGATTGAAGCACCTAGGTCCAGGAGGTTCTATCAAATGTCATGTCCCCAATATTGCAGGATATCAGGGGTGCTCCTGGGTCAGTTATTTTAAGCGAAAGGTTGCTAGAGATCATGGAACTGGCTTGCTCTGAGAGCACAACCTTCCTAGGTGCCTGGGGTTGTGGCTTACACTTCGACGTACAGGCGTCCTTTAGGAACTTAGCATAAGCTGGGATGTGCTTGATTGCCTTGAGGAGTGGGATATTAATCTGAACCTGCTTGAAGATTTCCAAAAGCTCCCCATTTTCCACAACAACTTTATTTTTCTTTATCTTCTCCAAGGCCTTGGGATATGGTGTCTAGATGTGAATAGGGTCAGTTTCCAGGTCCTTGGGTCTTTCCTGCTTGTTTTTAGAGTCGTGTATTTCAGGGGGTGAAGTCTCGGGAGGAGTCGGCCATTTGGGATCCTGGGTTTTAGTGCCACTTCTCAAGGTCACCGCATTTGTAGAGGCATTGGGACCATGGGTTGATCCTTGAGAAGAAGAGGAAGAAGAAGCACCGAACCCAGGAGATGTTTATGGGGCTTGCTGGACCATATGGGCCTGCCCGGGATTGCCTTGGAACCCTTGCGAATTGGGGCCTCTGTTAATCACGTTTCGCGGGTTTGGTTGTGGCTGAGAAGGAAGGGATCTCTGTTGTTTACAATCCAACAACTGGCTCAACTGTCCCTTCACTAAAGCCATTTCCTCCTGGTGTTTTTGGTTCATTTTAGCCATCATTTTTATCAAGGTGTCCATTTGGTTTTGTGGGGGAGGGGCCGCCCTATTTGGGTTATAGGATGGTCTAACCGGTGGAACTTGCTGATAGGAGGGTGGGTATGGCTGATGGTTTGGCCTGGGCTGGTTCTGGAATTGAGATGACTTTTGGTTCATCCAAGTAGAGTTTGGGTGATTATGCCATCCTACGTTGTAGGTATTGGAGAAGGGGTCAGGTTTGGAATAACCTTGGATAGCTTGGATATCTTCAAGGATAGGTGTCAAGGGGGAGGGAAAAGAATAATCAGGGGTTGAGGGAGCAAAGGTCCCTCCCTGGAACATAGTCAGGGGTTGTTTCAGGTGCATTTAGCTCAGTGGTTGGACCAAATCTACATTGTGGGCTCCCTTTGCTAGGAAGAGAGTCTGTAGCGGGTTACTGGTCTGGTTCAACAGTTCATCTATTTTCTTATCTACCAATTCCACTCGATCAAATTTCTTAGCAATGATATCCATATCAACCGTTCCAGAATTTGCTTGTACCTCATAGATCCCACCACAGGGTTGACTAGATCGACTAAACTGGGTCATGGAGGCATTATTGAGTGAATTTTTGCTCATAGACTCGAAGAGCTCAAACGCACTCTCCTCGTCTTTGTTTAGGAAGTTTCCCCTACATGAGGCATCGACGAAGTTTCGAAGGTTACTGTCCAGACTGTGATAGAAGATCTTGGCCAATTGCCACCTCGATACTTCGTGGTGTGGGCAGTTCCTCAATAGCTCATTAAATCTCTCCCACGCCTCATGGAACTGTTCCCCACCCTAGAGTGTAAAGGTGGTAATGGTTCTTCTGAGGGCATTGGTCTTGCCTATGGGGAGGAATTTCTTTAAAAATGCATGCCTCAGTTCTTCCCAGGTGGAGATAGGCCTTCCAAAGTCCTAAGCCAGTGAGACGCTTTGTCTCTCAACGAAAAGGGGAACATCTTGATCAAAACAATGTCTAGGCTAATGTTCCTGGACTTTATAGTTCGGGCGATCCGGTCAAGGTCCTCTAGGTGTTGGAAGGGGTCCTCATTTGAGCTTCCATGGAAGTGGCTCTGAATCAGGCTCAGGACGTTTGGTTTCAACTCAAAACCATCTCCCCCCTCGGGGATCCTAAGGTGTGGCTCAATCCGAATTGCAGAAGGATTGTAGAAGTCGTGGAGGGGACTAGGTTGGCCCTGGAATTGTGGTGGATCAAGTGGGGGTTGCCCTTGCGGGTCCTGCAAAGGTGGTGCTGGTTGCCCCTGCGAGTTCTGTAACCTGTGTGTGGCTTGCATGATAGTGTGGATCTGTTGCTGCTGAAACCGGTGATTTGCGTTGATCTGGGCCTGGATGATGGCCATCGTATCTGGTTGAGGTTGGTCCTCAACCTCATCTACTCTAGGTTCGGCCATGTCTCTAGCAAGATCAAGTCTCCTGGTTTCCCATCCCAGAACAAACAACTTGGGATAAAGCGATTGTCTCTCATGCATACACTAGAGAAGAACGGGGGAGGGATGAGAAGAGAGATAGATGCGAGAAGTGTGTGTGCACAACCAAGCAGACAAGTGAAACGGTTGGCTTCGGGATAACCGGGTTTTAGTTTGTTATAACGTTGTAGTATAGCCAGTTATTACCAACATTTTAAATATATAAATTTTTTTACTCGGAAAATAAAAGAGTTCCCGAGGTCGAACTCAGGGAGCAAGTTGTATTCTAGAGATATACATGTTTCTTTTACAAAATAAAGAAAGAGAGAGGGAAAGAATTTGTTGTTCTCTTTGTTTTCTCCTCGTGATGTTCTTCTTTCTTTCTTTCTTCAGATCTCCTTCTTCTTCTTTGTTCTGCAGAGGTGATGCTCCTCTTTCTTTCTTCAGATCTCCTTCTTCTTCTTCCTTGGTTTCTGTCTTGGCCTCTCTTCTTCTTTTTCTGCAGTCTCTTCTGTGAAGGTTTCTTCTTCCTTGGCTCTGCTGTACTTCTTCTCTGCAGCCTTTCCTCTTCTTCTGCCTTGCTTAGCCTCTTCTTTAGAGTTTCTTCTTGTTTCTCCTCCCTGCGGCTAAGTGTCAGCTTCTTCTTTTCTTTTTCAGCCAGGGACGTCACCCCTCCTTCCTTCTTTTCCCTTCAGGCCGTCGTCTGATTTCCAAATCAGACGACTTAACTACCTGTTGCTACAGTCAGCTTCCTTCTTCTTCCGCGGGTCTTCTTCGCCTGTGCCTGCACACTTCAGAGTTTTTCGTCAGAGGCAAAACCTACTCTACCCTCCCCCCGCGTCTCTCTCTCTCTCTGAAACCACTCTTGGGAAAGCTCTCCCAGAGCTGCCGGGTAACCGGGTTCGGGTCAGGCCCGGGTCCAGGCCCACCGGCGTGAGTGGTGGGCGAGGAGTGCAGGTCAGTCTTAAGTCGGGTCGGGTCGGGTCAGGTCCGCGGGGCGTGAGCGCGGACGAGACCGGGTAACCGGGCGGGTGAAGGGGACCTCACCCCGTGTGCTGAGGCAGTAAGCCTTCAGCACTTTTGCATCTTATGTCGCTGCGACTCTTCAGGCGTTTCCGAGGTGGGACTAAATGTCCCACCTCAATTGCGCGCCCGCAGCGGGGAAGTCAGCAGGAGATTGCGGCGTCACGCGAAGCTTTCTGCCTTAGCTGCGAACCTGGTGTTTTGCCAAAACGCCTCGCAAGGCCTGGGAGTTGAATCTGGGCATGGCGCTGAGCGTGGCGCGCCTGTAGCTGCAGGCGGAAGCAGTTCCTCCTGCGCGGCAATGGCGGCGGAGGTCGGGTGGCCTGTTCACAAGAAAACGGCCTCTCGGCCTAATCAGAAAGTGCCAGGAGCTTCGCCAGGGTGCGGCGAAGCTCGTGTGGGTGGTGGCGAGGCGCGGGGCGGCGTGCGAGGGCTGCCCTAGGTCGGACTGTGGGTCGGAGGATGGGTCTGTTCGGTGGGGTTGCAGAGGGTGATGTGGGGGAAGTGGCAGGGCGGAGGTTGATCAGGGTGAGGAGGCGGAGGTCCTGCGGTGGTCGGCGAGCCGTGTGGGTCGCTGAGGTGATGGGAGCGGCTCGCCGGAGGGTGGTCAGAGACGAAGGGGGTGAAGGTGGTCAGGGTCGGTCGAGGGCTTAATTGAATAAATTGAAAGCGGGGAAAGAAAGAGGAGAAGAAGGGGAGTAGCTCTAGCTTACTTGCAGGGACGAAGGGGGAGGAACAGGGCGACAGTCGTATCGACTGTCGCCGGAGAAGACGATGCTCAGGGAAAGGGGCGGCGGCGAGCAGAGAGCCGGAGAGGCGCCAGTTGGGTGCGGCGTGGCGCGGGAAGAGTAGGGGAGGAAGTCTCTGCTGCTGGTATTGCGGCAGAGCGAAGAGGTGGAGGGGGAGGAAACCGCCGGAGCTGGTGAGCGTCTGCCGGAGGAAGAAGAGAGGAAAGTTGGGGATTTTCTCCGTCAGATCCAGGCTGCCCCGGTCGGTGGAGCAACGGGGGGTATTTATAGGGATCAAACAGGGAGGAAGGCGGAGGGAGACGACGTGTCTCCCTCGCCGGAGGATGGTCGGAAACAAGAACCCATACCGTCCGTGCGTTCGCACGGCCGGTATGGTGGGTTACAACGACCAGGGGGGTGTCCCTGCGACGGCTGACGACGCAGGGCACCCCCGGTTTACTTGCCAGGTCTCCCACCTCACCCTGCGCGGCGCCATGCTCCGCGCAAGGTCGCCGGAGCATGGTGCTGGCAGGTTTTGCAGGAGGGACCTGATTGCAAAGAACGAAGGAGAGTTAGGGGCCAAAATGCGAGGGTTCAAAAGTTGAGGGCCAAAGAGTAAATATATGAGGACCAAAGTGTAAAGTCGGTCAAGGAGGTTTCTTCTTAGGCTCAAGTTTTTATACATGGCTAATTAGGACCTAAGGAATCTGATGGTGAATTTCATTTCCATATTAAACCTTGTTTGACCGGTCAATTTGCGCAAAAACCCAAATTAAGTTATTAATTGGGCATGGTTCTCAATGTAGGTCAAAAAGGGTTCTGAAGGCCAAATTGAAGGTTCTAAACCCTGGAGATTATTTTTCTATGAATTTTAGAGGGTTTATTCTATTTTTACTTTGCCTCGAACCTTGTGAATTGAAGTGGGTTGTTTTAGGGTTACAGATTATCATTTAGTTTCTTGGAATTGCTGTAGCCCTTGCTAGATCATTTCATCCCACTCTTATTCTTATTAAGCTGCTTTGACCTATGTTTGGGCCCTGAATTACCCTGTATGCAGATTATACTGGTAAAATTGCATTTTTACCCCTTATGACTTGTTTTCTTCTCAAACTCAGGATTCTCTGAGTTAAGCCTTTCCTTGAGATATGTAGGAGCTTTTATCCTTTGTATTAGGTCAAAATGAGCTAGTTATGGCTCATGATGAGGTTCTCATCAACAAGCCTAATTCTTTACAGTGTATTCCTTAGGGGACCTAGAAATCTCCAAAGGAATGATCAAGTCTGTAGACACGGGACCGCCCTTCCCAAAGCTAATCTGGCCAGGTTGATTATGAGGGGATTGTGGGGAAGGTTCTTCTTTTGGCTTGCACCGTCGATTCCGTAGACCCCACAACTATGGTCGTTTGACACTTCCCCGCAGCCTAGCCGCCAAATTCTACTAAGGGAATAAAGGCCAAGTGCCCAGCAAACAAAACCACGCCTCTTAAGACTTAACCCAGTCTTGCCTAGGGCACGTCTACTCTATTTTAATGGGGCTAGGGCAGTGCTTGTGCTTAGGTTATGTGATGAGGCATTGATTGGGGTGGCGCCTCTTAGTTATCCAATTTAGATGTGTGTGCTCCTAATCAATACATGGTTTTCAAGCAAGGATTTAAGATGTGGTGTCTTTTAATGTTTGTCCTTACTTTAGTGTTTTTTAGTGTTGACGTGTCTTAGCATTTTCATACAAGTTTCAAGTGGGCACACCAAGTTTTGCACACAACGGGTGAGAGTGAATTTCCTTTAGCGTGATGAGGTTCTAGAACCCTAGTGTTCACGCAATTTCTACCAGATGAGTCATTTTTAGGGGTGAGTGGTGCGGCCCAAGTCAATTCACTATAGCTTCGCAAACACCACTAAAAAAGAAAAGGAACACTCCAGAAAGATTAGGTCTTTGAGAATGTTAGAGTGTATATTTTTTTTTGTTACGTGATGAGTCACGGATGAGGATCAGGTAATCATTCACCATGCCAATTTTTTCTGATTTGAATTTTTTTTAGATTTTTTAGGCAAGCAAACAATCACGGGAAAAGAAATACTCACAACTGGTCCTTGCTGTGCTTACTCCATCTCTACCGTCACGAGTCATACTCTGTCGTCCAAGCGCTTAGTTCCTGCTAACATCAAGTAGAGGGAGAAAATGCGTTAGATGATGTGAGCATGGATGAAAAATGGAAGTGACAAAATAAATCCGTTGCCTCCCCGGCAATGATGCCAAAAACTGACCTGCTTCAGACATGTTTGTTTAAGAATGTCGTTGTAGTTCGCGTTCGCTGTGTCGATTTTAAATAAAGAAACGGATGTGAGTCCGAGTGTTGAACACAGGGAGGTGTGAAAATTGGATTTTTCTGTCACTCAGTGTCACGGAAATGACGGGTTTTGCTTGTGAGAAAACACGGGAGAAAAGCGAGTAAGGGAGAGAAAGAGAGAGAGAGTAGGGTTAGAGTCCTTTTACTCACGGCATGCAACTTAAACATCAAAAGCGAGCGAATAATTAGATAAGAAACATTATCATTTAACATGCACTTGAGTTTTACAAATACAACAATAACTAAATGCTTAAGCACAAGTAAAGTAAAGCTAAGATAGAGAGAGAGAGAGAGAGGGAGAGAGAGAGAAAGAAGACAGCGAGGCAGCCACGGTGGTGGAGGAGGGCTCCGTCGGTGGCTCGTTGACTCCGGTGATTACAAAAGAGTGCTAAGGGTGGCTAGGAGTGGGGTAGAGCACTTGCAAGGGTAATGAATGCCCTACATGGGTAGTTAGAGGGGGTTTATATAGGAAAAAGGGCTTTCTAAGTGAAGTAGGAGCTTTAGCGACGTCTGGGACATCGCTAAAACCCTTCCTGAAACATCAGTGAAGCCCCTCTGCCTATCGGTTCAACGCACGCGTGCCCGCTCTTCTTCTTGCTCAATTCGCGTGGTCACCTTGAGGGCCGTCTGATTTGAGATTGCCCAAAGGGTGCGCTCACGGATCGCGCTTGCGCAGAGCATGCTTCGCGTGTCATCGCGAGCATCTGAGCGTGCTCATCTGCGGGCGCCACGTAGCCATGATCTTTGCCATTCGCGAGCGCATCGATAGATCAATTTCGCCCGCGTGTGATCTTGTCGCCGCATTCGTGTTGCCATGATTCGAACTTGTGGCTGCGTGGTGCGGGAAGAGCACCGACTGCTGCGCTATCTTCCACGGATGGTTGCAGAGAGGAGATCGGGTTCGGCTGCTGCCGACAGTTGGATGGAGATCCAACGGTCGGATCTTCGTGTGAGGGCTCGGGTGCTTGGATGCGAAGAGGCGGGCGTGGGTTCTCAACTGTTAGATCGAAGATCAGATGGCTAAGATTAATCCTACGCACGACGGAGGAAGTGGGGTGGTGGGCTGGATGCGCTGAGCTCGTGCCACATGGCACGTTGTGGATCGTTGATCATTAGATCAATGATCTGGACTTCTTGGGCCAATTGCGGGAGCTTCGGATGTTGGATTTGGTCGAATTTGTGTCCATTGGACTCAGTTCACCGTTCTGAAGCCATCCTTGTGGTCCGATTGCTCATCTGCGGCCTATTTTGACATGAACTTGTGCAAATGGCCATTAATAGTGAATTATAAGCAATCTCAATGTGTGATGCATGTACTGCTCCCATGCCCATTTAAGATGTGTTATTTATGCGTTTAGTCCTTAAGATAAACCCCAATTGGCAGAATTATTACCATAAAATGTAGCATCATCAGTAGCCGTAAAAAGTTATCCCGAAGTTCTCAAACTCCAAAAAAATTAGAAAAGAAGAAAAAAAAAATGTTTATCTTCCCTTTTCTAATAAGGCTAGGACTTGGGCGGTTCACATTCTCGCAGACACCTGGGTACTGTTGAGTCTTCGTAGTTTAGGACCTTAGTTGAAATTTTCTATTATTAATAAACAACTTAGGCTTAAGCAATCAAGTCCTAATTTTATTTTTATACATAGCATGCAGTTTAATTTTGCTAGGGACTAGCAAAAGATAGGCATGGGGGTATGATGTAGACACAATTATTGAGGGTAAAATGCCTATTCATGCATGTTCCTAGGCTTAGATTTGTATTTCATGTTATAAATATTACAGAGCATGCATCATTTTACATTTAGAGTAGTATATAATTTAGGTTAATTACATCCTTTTTGTGGCCAGCAGAGAATGATATTTATTTCGGAGCCTCGGATTGACGATCTGACTGTACGGATCTAATCAAGACGATGATCGGAGTCCAACACCTCTGAAATCACCTCGATCGAAGTCCTGTAGCACCATATGAAATCCAAGGAAGATGAATGGTAAGTCAATTTTCACTTTCGTTGTTTCACACATAAAATGTTGTGTTGTAGTATGCAAGTGGTGGAAAATCGCAAATCAAAATAATAAAAATTAAACGACTCGCAAAAGAGCGGGTCATGTGCCAATGCTATTTCAAACTCGTGATAATTAAAAATTATTGTTCACAAATGATTTCCTCAAGAACTTGTGTCGAAAAATCATGTAGATATGAGTTTAAATAAAAGCACAAGTTGAAATTGCATTTAATTCAAATAGGAGGGGGTTCAATGTAATGTGTACCACAATATAATAAGAATAAAATCCTCACAATGGTACTTAAATGTAAATACAAATTAAGCTTCTCCTATAGCAAGAGTCTTCCAAGGTTTGAATGGAAATCCACTTAGATTAGGGTTAAGAAATTGATTTGCTTAATAAGCTAAACATTGAAGGAGGTTCTCATTAATTCACCATGATAATGAAATTGGAAAAATGAAAGTTCACATGGCATGAGTCATAAAAACTAATAGTGGAGTTACTGTGCAAAAATAGGGGAGTTTGCTTTAGCTCCTCCACGCATGGAGGAGGTGGAGGTTGGAGTGGAGCTTCTCGTCGGAGGTAGCTGCTGCCGGGCCACTTCTTTTGGAGGTGGTGGCAGGGCATGGCGTGGCTGGAGGTGGCTGGTCTGAGGGGAGGTCTGAGTGGGTGCACGACAGCTTACTGGAGGTGTTGGAGTTGCTGAATGCGCGTGGCTGCTGGAGGTGCACACGGAGAGGAAAGGGCGTGTGCGACTGCTGTGCGAGCGAGTGCGCTGTTGCACGTTGGCGGAGGCGCAATGAGCGGAAGGTGTGCGAGGTTGGTGGTGCACTGTTAAGACCTCGGCATCAAACGCCTTTTAAGACATCTGAGAGTTGGTCCAGACGTCTGGTCAGACGTCTGGAAGCCTTCCTAGACGTCTGGAAATTAATTTTTTCGGCGTATGGTTTTGCGTCTGCGCGCATGCGCGCGCAGACTGATCCACCGCCCTCCTTTCTTCTCTGTCTTTCCTCTCCATCCTGCAGGCGCAGCTTTCCTCCTCTCTCTCTCCCCACGGTGCCTTCAAATACCTCCCCCTCTCCTCTCCCTCGCCATCACTCCACCGCCTTCTTCTTCTTCTCCTTCCTGTTAGCGTGAGAGTGAGCGGGCGAGGGCAGCAGCTGCTTCCGTGTGTGAGCGGGGAGGAGGGGTTGCAGCGAGAGGGAGGGAGTTAGAGTGCGAGGGTGCGAGCTCACTGGAGCAGTTAGGGTCGGCCGGCAGGCGCGCAGCGGGAGCGTGGCATTAGGGAGGTGCTGCTGCAGCTTAGGCAGCAGGCGAGCGCGGCGCGGTACGGCCGTGCGCAGCAGGCGGAGGGCGAGGAGGTCCTGATTCTGGGAAAATTTCCCAGAATCAGACATCTGGACCCACATCTAGACGACGCGGGAGACGTCTGGAGGAAGGTCCAGACATCTGGAAGGTATGATATTTTCCTCTTCTTCTCCTTTCGCGTGTACAGCCGTGCTGGCCGTTTCGCCGAAGGGTTCTGCCTCATTTGCGTGTTGAGGTCGGTCGCGTACGCGTGCAGGTTTCATTCGAGAAGGCACAAGGGCACGCCCTCCCACACAGATCGGACATTTGGGCACAGCACCAGACGGCAGAGAGGGTCTCCAGACGTCCGGAGCGACAGTCGGACGTCTGGAACTAAGTCCAGACAGTTCAGCGGGATTCTGGACGTCTGAGGAACCCCGCAGAGAGAAGGTATGACCTGAACCATCGTTTAAGACGTCTAGAAGATGTTCCAGATGTCGGATTTTGGGCAGACTTGTCGTTTTTGACCCGTTTAGGGTCCGTTCGAATTCTGATTTCCGCGTTTGAAATTCTGTTCTTCTCAGAAATTGTTCCTCTACTTGTTTAAAGTATTTGTATCCTATTCTGAGTAGTTCCTTGTGTTAGGACCCCGTTCCGTTGTGGCTTTGGGGGTTGCAGAGGTACGCGAACCTGTCGATCACGCCCCCAGTACTCCCGATTTTGCGGGCAGAGTGGCTCCCTTTAATTATTTATCAAAAATTATGCAATTGTGAGATAATTAATAGATTCTAAGGTATGGCATGAATCCTAGGACTGGAAAACTATATTGAATGATAGATCCTAGGGTGTGGCATGAATCCTAGGAACAGAAACACCAAAACGAATGACATGGATATATAAATTGCAGTCTTGGAAAAGTAGAAAGAAAAATGATAATTGCCTGTAATTGGATAATAGTTGCTTGTTTATGAATGGATATTAACTGTTGAGAACATGGGCTATATGAATATAAAGCTGAAAGGATGAAACCTAAAGTGGCTTAGATAAAGAAACATGAGCATAAACCCTACGGGGAATTAGGAGTAGAACTCCTGAGAGGTGAATGAAATGGAATTGGGGAAGTGAGTTGGCCGCCCTGAGAGCGATTGTCCCCCTGTTTAGTACAGTGCGGAGCTAGCCGCCCTAGGGACCCAGGGTTAGGCCTGGCCACTTTGTACCGACTTTTGGCCCTTGCGTACACAGTACCGGAGAGAGCTACTAGTGTAGGGAGAGAACT
This sequence comes from Thalassia testudinum, assembly GCA_037157565.1. Taxonomy (NCBI): domain Eukaryota; kingdom Viridiplantae; phylum Streptophyta; class Magnoliopsida; order Alismatales; family Hydrocharitaceae; genus Thalassia; species Thalassia testudinum. The sequence goes on along the minus strand of JAZHRO010000067.1, from coordinate 12,579,220 downwards.
AGCCACCCCATGGGCCCCAGAGTTCTGCTGGCCTTCCTACATCGACTTGTTAGGCCCACTGGGCAAACCAGGGTAGTCAGGCGAGGGTGCACGGACTGTGAAGGGGCAAGACCCCTATTTGGTTACTGTGAAGAGGCTGGACCCCTGTTACTGAGAGGGCTCTGCTCTATACTGGTTCCACGCTGTGCTTTGGGGTGCACCCGTTAACGGAAACGACTGACTGCGTGCTATAGCAGGGTAGCTACCCGTGCGCTTATTGCGCGTGCCGTAGTCACCGTTACGTCTGTCAGTGACCTTGGGGTACTTGACTGAGGTTAGGACCACCACGGGGGACTCTCCCGGCCAGGAGAGCACCACGTGCTACTTCTACTTTTCGGAAAAGACTGCAATCAAGATCGTTCCCACTAGGAACATTTGAGATCAAGAGAAAGATTTGAGGAATAATCCAAGAATGAGTAAATGGGAAAATAAAGAAAGCGATTAAAAATAACAGCTACTTGTCCACCTTACTATTTTTCTTAGCTTTTGGTTTCCACTCTACTCAGCATTTCACTGATGTGTCACCTTCGTCACCTTTTTAGGACCGGGTGTTGAGCAGCCAGAGCTGGCGGCTACAGAGGGTGCTGGGCCTAGTAGAGCCCAGTAGTTTTACTTGTGTAGTACCTACTGTACCTTTTCTTTTATTGTAGTGAGTATTTTCTGTTACCACTGTACTCTTTTATTGTAAGCATCATGTTTATGTACCTGTTTAATTCTCTACTGTTGTGGTGGTGTGTACTGTAGTAGTTCTTTTCTTTATTGTTATACTTTTGTTACTGCTAGTTATATGCATGGTGAATGTGGTTTATTTTACTGCTCTTTCGGTTACTTACTCGTTGGACGACTGGGTCTTGGGATTAGTCGAGTCGATCCGATTCTCGTGTCTCGTAGGGATTCGGGAATCGGGTCGTAACATGCACGCTACGAAGGTGCAGTTGGAGGATGTACGCTCCTGCATCTGCAAGCTGTGGTGCAGCGTTGCTGTGGGTGTGGCGGAGGCGTAGCGTGGTGGGCTCTTAGCGAGGGGGTGCACGTGCTAGACTGCACGTGCGTGGAGTGTGGCGCTGCTGGAAGACGCGCGCTGTTGTGAGCGTGGTGGAGGCGCAGCGAGGGGGTGCGCACGGTGCTGCTGCGCGGGTGGTGTGTGCGTGGGAATGGGGAGGGAGCGTAGCGACGACGTGCGCTTGCATGAGTGCGGTGGAGCTGTAGGGCGGTCGCTGCTGCATTTGCGGGCGGAGTTGCTACAAGGAGGACGCTGGTGATGTTGGTGGTGGGCATGATGCACGAGAGATGCGCTCGGGCAGTAGAGGCGTGATCGCTTGGACAAAGGCAGGGACTTTGGATGTCCCGGAAAATTCCTGGACGTCTTAAGTTAGCGGGAAGGTGCGCATTGGCGATTGTCGAGGGAGGTGATCTGCCGATTGTAATACGGAGCTTTGCGATGGTGGTGTGGGCTGTCACCCCTCACGCCTACGGTGGCGAAGCTCTGCCGCAGTTGAGGCCGGTGGTAGTGGAGCGGATGAGAACAAGTTCTTTGCACGATGAGAAGTGGGAATGAAGGCTTACGGTGAATGGCAGTTGTTCCTCCTCCTTTGTAGCTGTGGCTACAAGGATTTGAAATCCAAATAGGCGGGAGGAGATCCACTCTTTCCGTCGAGTGAATGCTGACAACTGTGAAGATTGAATGGGCGCAGGAGGAGGATGTGAAGCGGTTACCTACAAAAGAAGGAGAGAATTAATAAAATAAAATATTAGGATTATTTATGTACAAATCCTTAAGTTCTATGTTAATTAAAACAATGCATGTAATGTACCTAATTACATGCCATTCTAAGTCTTTTCCAAATGCCTTTAATTATGAATGCAATGCATGAATTATATAATTAAATCAAAAATATAAATTAATCTATTTACATTTTAATGCATGCTAAATAAATGGATGTGTTACCTTAATGTTTAGGCATTTAGACATTTAATTAGCTCACAAATATGAGCTTATCAATCAACTGCCGAGGGACTAGGTGATGCAATCCAGAGCGTCAAACAACAAATCCAACCGCATGGATGGATTCGGGTGGACAATCACAGCCCAACGGCGCGAAAATTGACTCAATCCGACCTCTGTAGCATCCCCTACAAAGGAAAGAAGATGGACGGTCTAGATTGCGCCACGTGACTCAACCTAGGCGTCCCATGAGCACGCACGAGCCCCCGCACACACACAACAGTGTGGGTGAGCTCCTCCATTAAACCTCGATTTGAATTTGTGATGCACGCCTCCATCAAGTGCCTTCTACTTAAGCATGGAGGGGACCCTGCAAGAGGCACCTTTCATGAAATCTCCATTCTGGTTGCACAAAACCCAACCAATATGTAAAATAGAACCTCTATAGCAAACAGTAGAATTAATTTTCAAACCATCAGAAGGATTAATCCAATTCACCGCAAATGCAGAAAGTTTCATCTTACGAAGCCAAGCACCAATGTCAAATCTGTTCCACCCATGCGCTAGAAAGGAGTTAATGCAATTAATAGAGATCTGGTCATACCTTAACTTATTCCTGATAGTCTAGACATTAAACCAGATGAAGCAAATAAGGCCTTTGTAATACGACTCTAGCAATGCTTAGCGGAGGTCTCATTCTCCGAAAAAAGAAATTGGGACTAATAGGGCTGGTGACACTCTTGGAGAACGTCTAACTCAAAACAGTATGAACAAGTTGGCTGGTAGAGAATAGGTGGGGAATTGTTTCAATTTGGGGAGTATGAAGACAACGTGAGCATTTGGACGGATGTGAAAAGCCAAGCCTAATGATGTTATCATCCGTAGGAAGTTTAGAATATAGGATCCTCCAAGCAAGGATAGACAATCTCAATGGCAGCTTAAGTCTCCATAGATCCTTAGCAGCTAAATTAACAGGAGAGTTCTTGAAGAAAATAAGATAAGTAGAGGCAACTGTGAAGTTCCCAGTAGGATTGGGAGTCCAGATGGGAATATCCTTGTTGTGATCCAGAGTGGTCTCCAAGATTTTAGAACATACATGTTGCGGGAGATAAATAGAGAGAGGTGGTTAAGGAAATTGTCAATGACAAAGTTGACAGGAGTCGGGGACAAGGAAGGTGGACCAGGAAGAAATTCGCATGGAGCAGCATCCCCAACCCAAGGGTCCATCCAAAAATCAATTTTCCCTTCATGAACCTCCCATCGAATCAACGGTTTCATAGAAGAGTAAGCGTCCCAAAGAAACCTAATTCTAGCAGGAAGAGTATGAATAACAGGAGGAGATTTTCCATACAGCTGAAGCATGAGGTTGGAATAGGGAGAATTGGAGAAGAATATGTTCCAAACTTGCTTCACTCTAAGAGCAGTCATAAATAGTTTGAGATTATGAATCCCCAAGCCACCCATATCCAGAGGTTGGGCAATTTGTTTCCAGGAGATCTAATGATGATGTTTGTCCAAATCCATGTCACCCCAAAAGAAAGAAGTGAAAATAGAATCTAACTTCATGAGGATGGAGTTCGGCACATCCAGGACCAAAAGGATATGAATTGGGTTTGAAGAGAGAACATGTTTGATAAGCATAAGCCTGGACGCAAATGAGAGAAGGTTAGTGGTCGTACAATTCTCAACACAGTTAATTAAGGTTAGTAGTCTTAATTAATTACGTAAAGAAATGATTTAGGTTAACCTGATTTGTTAAAATGTTGTCGCTAATTGTAGTATAGGGTCAAGCTAACCTAACATTTTAGATTTTTAATTAATTTAACTAGTTGAGTCTAGGTCATTCACTGGGAGGCATAATTGTAATTTTAGTTCACCATTTCAATTATTAAGTTAATGAATAACTAATTACTTTATTAATTATAGAATATGTTAAGCATATGAATAATTGCACATAATATTGATTGTAAAATGAAGCAACTCTTCCATTAATAAGAAACAAATGTACATGAAAAATTTACAAGGAATAACAAGAAGAAACATCAATTGTTCACAAGGTAAGGCATAAAAGATTGTTTACAAGTGAATACACATGCCTTTATTATAAAATAAAGCTCAAACATTCTTTCTCAGCCTTTGATCAGACGTCTGATAAGAAAATGAGACAACTTAAAAAATTGGAGACTGATTTCCTTCTCTTTTATTTTATCATTTTAACTTCTCTTCATTCTCTCACCTTTCTCTTTTCTTATCTTTTATATCTCTTCTTATTCTTAATTTATCTCTCTCTCTCTTTTAACTCCCCTCTTCTTTCAGGTTCTCTATTCATTCTCTTAAGTTCTCTCTCTTTCTCCTCTAACTTCTTCCTTAGCTTCTCTCACCCATTTCTTCTTTTGTTTTTACAGTGCAACTCTATCCACACTTAGCCATTTTCAAGCTCAAGCCCACTCTCTCTTCACTAAAAAGTTGTTTAGTGGGCAGCTTAAGCTTTTTCGGGGATCCACAGCACCCGGTATGGGTGGGATTAGACCCTACTAAGTTCAAGCCTAATTCATTTAATGGTGGATTTTTACCCATTTTTCCATGCACAATACCAAGCCCATTTTAGGCCCACACACGTTCATGCCCACCTAGGCCCATGTACACAGGTGTGCGCACACACCTACGCACACACACGTGCGCCACACGTGCTCTAATCGGATCATATAAGTTCATTTCATACACCCTGTGCTGACGACCAGCCGGTGCCAGCGCCTTTTTGCTTTTATACCCGTGCATGCATCCACAACTTTCTGAGGTGGGACTTTCCCAACCAGTCTTCCTTCGTGCTTCATTGCTAACCAGATCTTCAAATGAAGATTCCGGCCAACTCACTGGGTCAAATTGAGCGAGTAAAGGCTCAATCAAAAGCTGAAACTCTTGGCTACTTAATTTTAACACCAATTTGATGTTTGGATCAAAAGTGATCCAGGGATTCAGAAGAAGAACATGGCTATTTCACCATGCCGGAATGAGCTTCAGAGGAGAGATTTTAGGTCAAATTAACCGGCAGAGCAGAAATTCCTCTCATATGAGAGATCTGGAGAGTTGTAGAAGACATTCCACAGGGTTTAGGAGAGGAGGAAAGGTCTGGGAAACTCTAGAAAGCTCCAAAAGCTTCAAAGCTTCAAATCCCTAGTTTAGAACCTCTAATCAAGAGTTGAATCAGACTAGGAGATAGATTATGTCATCAGGAATTAATCTAAACTGATTCAGTAAACCAAAAGGGACTAATTTGAGCAGTTTTTAGCTCTAAATCTCAATAAAAGCACAAGGAACAATGTTGGGTTCCTTTTGGAACCCAAACTGAACGGAAGTTGGAAATTCAAACAAATCTCAATGGAATAACATCTAATCAGTTCTAAATTGCTCACAAGTGATTCAGGATCTTAATAAACCTCACAAATCAAAGATTCAAGCCATTACACCTTGAATCAAGCTCAGAGTTTACTTACTGAAGTCGAAGTTTGACTTTCTAATTTAAAGCTTCTCTATCCACATTGTCTACCTAGATGGGCTGTTTTTCATCTAAGGAATCGATTACACACCCCAAAATTGTGTTTTAAACACTCTATAAGTGACATTGAGCTCATCGCCTGAGTTCAATCGATGGGTTGTTCGGCAAACCAGTATAGAGGTTCTCAGACTGAAGTGAAGTCTAGAGTAGGTTCTACATAAGCTTCTCAAGCTTATCGATCCAAAACACAAGTCATAATCCTCAAGGTGCTCATCTCTCCAGCACTGTTGGAGTTGGAGAAAATTAGTATCGACAGAAAGAAATCAACATTAAAATACAATTGTAATTGGTGGAATTTAAACCTTTAATCAAAATAACATGATCTGGAGCTTCTCACGGAGTTTCAAAGGTTGGAACACAAGTTGAGGTCGTCGGAGCTCACCGAAGCATTGGTGACCGCTAAAATTTGCAATCAGAGATTAAATTCCCTTTAATCAGATCAATAATGATCTTGAAAGACTCTTGAGGTCACAAAGAAACTCAGGAACACCTCAATTGCTCCAATTAATGTTTTGATTCAAAGATTCATCACCGAATTCGGTAAGAATGCCTCTTGAGTTTAGCTGAACTCAAGAGTAGCCCTTTCACTCAATTGAGTGAGGGAAAATGTTCACGGTAGTGAGGCAAAGGTGATTTGAAGGTCAATTAGGTGAATAAATTCTTTTGAGCTCCTGAGCTTGCCATTGACAGTGAGCTTAAGTTTAGTGGAAATTAAGAGTTTTAGATGTAGTGAGTTATAGATCTAATTAAAGGTAGGAATGGGGTCTCGAAGTAGTGAAGTGGTGGTGTAGGACCCCTACTGGTTGTGAAGGAAGCTAGACACCTTCGACATAGATAGCAACGATGTTCGGTGAAGGGGTGGTGGGACTGCGTTTCCTCTCTAGGGTTTCGTCGTAGTATAGTGCAAAGAAACGGTCACCAGTTTAATACAATTTGTTACTCGAAAATAAAAAGTTTCTCGAGGTCGAACTCAGGGAGCAAACTATAATTCCAGAAGCATATAAATTCACAATACAATGTTTTACAAAAATTAAGAAGAAGAGAGAGAGAGAGAGTGAGAGTGAAAATTGCTCATTTCTTTCTCCCTTTTCCTTTTTTTCTTTCTTCTTCTCTACGACAAGCTCTTCTTCTCTTTTCTTTTCCTTCCCTTTCTTCCTTCTCTGCTTCTTCTTCCTTTTCCTTCTTTTCTTTTCTGATTTCTTGTGCGGCAGTCTCTCTCTTTCTCTTGGCTTCTTCTTCTTCTTTTCTTTTCTTTTCTGCTGCTGCCTCTTCTTTTTCTTTCTTTCTTTGCTCTGGTCCTTCTTCTTCTTCTTTTCTTTTTGCTGCGGCTGTCTTCTTTTTCCTTTTGCTGACGTCTGGTTCAGAAATCAGATGCCTTAACTGATCAACCTCTCCTTTTCTTTTCTTCTTGGCTTCCTCTTCTCCTTCCTTCCTTCTTCCCTGCGCTGCTAAGTCCTGGCCATTGCTCCTCTTCTCCTTTCTTCCTTCCTGCGCACACACACAAACGTCAGCACAAAACCTACCCCTACCCCTTCCCCGTATCTCTCTCTCTGAATCTCTCTTTGGGAAGCTCTCCCAGAGCTGGATAATCGGGTTGGGTTGCATGCCCTGGTCTAGGCGCACCGACGTGGGTGGTGCATTAGGAGTGCACAGGAGTGGGAAGTTGGGTCAGGTCAGATCCGCATAGGCGTGTCGCGGACGAGACCCGATGAGTAGGTGAGGGACCTCACCCCAGTGCTATCGCAGGCAACCAGCCGATAACACGTTTTCAATTTATGTATGGGCTTGCACCCATACACTTCTGAGGTGGGACTAAAGTCCCACCTCCGATCTCGGGTGCCTACGGGAGAAGACTTCGAGCAATTGGGGCAGCAGCCGACGCTTGGGACCCCAATTGTAGTTTTGGGTGTGAGCGTGACTCCTTTCCGTGTCACCTGGATCTCACGCCTGGAGCTGCCTGCGGAGAAGCTCCTGCTACTCGTTAATGGCGGCAAGGAGGGCGAAACTTGAAACCGGCAAACGGCCTCGTGGCCACGTCAAAAAGGTCTAGGGAGGTTCACCAGAGCGTGGCGAGTGTGGTGCAGGGGTCGGCGAGGCACGAGAGTGCCTGTGGCCGTGTGCCTAGGGCACTCTGCGTGCGTGAGAGTGGCTGTGTTCGGGGGTGGTCTGGAGGTGCTAGGTGGTGAATGGAGGGCGGATTCGGTGTCAGTGAGGTGGTGTGGAGCTTAAGGGGTGGCTGGCGAGGTGGATGGAGGTGTGGAGTGGCGAGTACGCCTCACCGGAGGGCAGCCGGAGATGGAGAAGGTGGTGATGGACAGTGGTGGTCGGTGGGTTGAAATAGTAAATTAGGAAGGGGGAAATAACAGGGAGAGAGAGGGGAAAGTTTTTACCTACCTAATTGACGAAGAGGGAGGAAGGTGGCGCTTGACGCGTACCTGCCAGCGCCGTAGACTTAGGAGCCCAGAGGTGAGTAACGGTGGCGAGGAAGAGGTTAGGAAAGCTCCAGCTGGTGCGGCCTAGCGCGGGAGGACGAGGCAGAGTGGGCTCTGCTGCAGGTATGGCAGAAGAGCGACGAAAAGAGGAGGAAAGCGCCACCGGAGCCTGCGGTCATTTTGGCCATGGTCGGAGGAGACGAAATTGGGGAGGGAACCTCGACCAAATCAAGCTTTTTTGGACGGCAGCCCCTGCTGCTCCTTATAAAGGTGTTGGCGAGGGGAGAGTCTCGAGAGAGCGGCGTGGGGGAGCTGTCGGAGATGGCGGGAGATGGAGACCCATGTCTTTCGTGCGTTCGCACGAGAGACATGGGCAGCCGCGGGTCACAGGGGAGGGTCCCTGCGACAGAGGACGACGTAGGGAACTCCTCGCTCGTTCCTGAGAGCAGGTGCCTTACCCTGCACGGTGCCATCCTCCGCGCAAGGTCGCCGGAGGTATGGTACTTGCGTAGGGTGGCAGGGAGGACCGTTCTGCAAAGAACGAATGGAAAGATAAGGGTCAAAAAGTAATTCAAGAGGACCAATTTGTAAAGTCGGTCAAGATGGTCTTCACTTAGGCCCAAATTTTTGTACCAACCTAATTTGAACTTAAGGAGTTCAATGGTGTAATTTGATTTTAGGTTTGACCACGTTTGATCGGTTAATTTGCATAAAAACCTAAATTAGGTTAAAATTTGGGCATGATTTTCAAATCAGGTCAAAATAGGTTGCAAAGGTCAAATTGAAGGTTCTAAACCCTAGGGAGTATTTTTCCATGATTTTTAGAGGGTTTAGTTGATTTTATTCTGCCTAGAACCTCGTGAATTAAATTGGTTTTATTTTTAGGGTTACAGAATGTCATTTAATTCGTAGAAGTTGCTATAACCCTTTTCAGATCAGATCATCCCACTTCCTTCCTTATTAAACTTATTTGACCTGTGTTTAGACCCTTAGATACCCTATTTGTGTATTACCTTGGAAAAATTACAGTTTTACCCCTCATGACTTATTTTATCCTTCAATTCAGACTTTTCTGAGTTAGGCTTTTCTTTAGGTTTTGTAGGAGCTTCTTCACACTCATTTATATTAAATTTTGCTAGTTAGGGTTCATGATGAGGCTCTCATCATACCCCCATGCCTAGCTTTTGCTAGTCCCTTAGCAAAATTTTAAGGTTTTAACCCTTGTTCTAGACCATGAATTTCTTATCGATTTTAGATAAGTGCTTTTTCTCTTGTAACCTTGATTAAGTCAGAATGCCAACCATAGGCCTAAAAGGTACTCTAGTACCAACCAAGATCCAGATCTGTCTAGCTTTGGCCTCAGTCCTTAGCAAAGGTTTTTATGGCCTACAGGAACTAACCTAAGGTTTATTGGACTTTGTGGTTAAAGCACCCGTGCTTTAAATAATTTTAGCCCTGGTTCAGTTCGCAGTGCATTTTTTAAGAGAGAGAGGTAGAAGATTTATATGTTTGGAGAGTTTTCTCTCTCTTTTTCTTTTTAGTTCTAGCTTAGGAATGGCTTCTCAACACGGTTTGTATCAGATTCCTTATCCCCATCATCAATCCTCAAGGGTTCCTGGCAGTCGATGCTTCAAGATAGCACCGCCCATGGTAACCCCCAGAACTCTGGCTTTCAAGATTTCGAGATAATCTCGTCCATGGTGTTCCGTGGCCGAATTCAGACCCTGGCAATTGACACTTCGTGATATGCCATCCATGGAATCTGAACCAGTAGAATACTTACATGCCCCTAGTAGGATATATAAATATCCTAAGAGATAAGCACCGAGGAGATGATATTTTGTTACGCATCTTCGAAGGGAATTTTCCACCTCTCCGCGCTGGGAACTCGTCCAAATCAACTTGTGTTGATCGGCCGCTCCTACTCTAGGTGACATTTTCAGAATTTTTGAAATGCTTCTGCGTGATTTTGATACTTTATGCTTACTGAACCAGGCTATGTGTGAAATTTGGGTGCTTAGGTTACTGAGTCCTGTAAACCAAAAGTTAGTTAACAAGGCCAAATGCTCCCTAAGCCTTGGACCTAATACTTAAGCTTTTCATTTTCCTCAACCTCTTGAGGAATATCTAGATCTTAATGGGTACTAAGAGTCTATTCAGGAATGCCTAAGGTTTGCATTCTTACTAATCTCACTGTGCACTTTCTATTTCTTTTCCTGAATGTGGTCTAGAACTTAGGTTAATTCCTTAATTTCTTACTAATGACTATCTCTTTTCTTTCATTTTGTACTCCTTTTTATCATTTTATTCTTTTTCTCCTCCTTCTTTGTAAAGTCCACAAAAATTTCTTTCCTCCTCTCATTTTATTATTCTTTTCTGAAAATTTTTTTAATCTTTATGGTATTTTTGGCATATGTGAATTTTTTTGTTTAAAACCTTTTCTTGTGAGTTTTACACTTTCATACCCCCCCATGCTAAAGATTTGCAATGTCCTCATTGTAACTTAGGAGGGTTTTTTTTTATTTAGCTTGGTTCATGCATTAGGACAGGTATTTTGGTGAGTGGATGGGTCGAGGTGACTGTTGCGGACGATTTCTAATCTCAGATGCAAGCACCTGAGGTGGAGTTGGCTGTCCTAAAGGATAAACCTTAAGTGCAAAGAGGTGTCAGAAAAAGTTTTGGGTTTTTTTAAAAAGAAATGATGGGCTACCTCCCGTTGAGCGCTGAGTTTTACGCCATCGGCTAGGCGCAATATGCTCAGGGAAAATGGAGGATAAATGAGGACTCAGCCAAATCTGTAGAGGTTACATCGATGAACGGTTTGAGTCTCTGACCGTTCACGATGAAAGGTTTGGAATCATGGCTGAGCGGACTGATTTCGATGTTTCCATTTCCAAAAACTTGTCGGACAAGATATGGTCTGACCCACTTGGATCGCAGTTTCCCAGGGAAGAGTCTGAGTCGGGCATCAAAGAGTAGGACCTTCTGACCAGGATGAAAGATCTTTCTAGATATGTACTTGTCATGGATGGCTTTAACTCGCTCTTTGTAGATTCGCTAGTTCTCGTACGTATCAAGGCGTAATTCATCGATCTCGCTTATCTGAAGCTTTCTGTGGGTTCTAGCCTTAGAAAGATCTAAATTACACTCTGTACTGCCCAATAGGCTTTATGCTCCAGTTCGACGAGAAGGTGACACGCCTTCCCGTACACCAGTCTAAAAGGAGACATGCCTAATTAGGTTTTGTGGGCGATCCTATAAGCCCACAAAGCTTCCGGAAGTCGGGACGACCAGTCCTTCCTGTTAGGCCGAACAGTGACCTGCATGATTTTCTTGATCTCCCGATTTGAAAGCTCAGCTAGACCATTAATCTGTTGGTGGTAAGGAGTAGAGATTCGGTGAGACACCCTGTATTTGGTCATCAGTGACCTGAGCTAAGCATTCGTAAAATGGGTCCACCCGTCAGAGATGATTGCTCGAGGAATCCCGAACCGTGAGAAGATATTGTGATGAATGAATTTGATAACGATTTTATGACCACAGGTTCGGGTCGGTATGGCTTCGATCCATTTGGACACGTAGTCCACAGCCAGCAGAATGTACTCGAAGCTGTCCGAAACAGGAAAGGAGCCCATAAAATCAATCCCCCAAATGTCGAAGATTTCGCATACGAGAATCGGCTGCAAAGGCATCATGTCGCGATGGCTCATGTTGCCCAAGGTTTGGCAACGACTGTATGCCTTGCAGTGATTGTATGCGTCTTTGAATAAAGTGGGCCAATAAAAGCCACACTGGAGGATTTTTGATGCGGTTTTGTGCCCAAAAAAGTGGCCACCACATGCCTGGTCATGGCAGAAGGAGAGAATATCATTGATTTCACCCTTCGGGATACATTGCCGGATGATTTGGTCAGCATCTATGAGGAAGAGGTACGGGTCTTCCCAGACGTAGTATTTGGCATTAGAGCGCAATTTGTCTTTCTTGGCCTTCGGCCAATTAGACGGGATCTGATGCGATGCCAAGTAGTTTACTATATCAGCAAACCATGGAAGCCTAGTACCAATAGTCAGTAGGTGCTCATCAGGAAAATGCTCCGTGATGGGTCCAGAAGGGTTGATGATCTCAGAAGGAAGGCGAGACAAATGGTCAGCTACCACGTTTTATCTTCCCGCCTTGTCGCGAATCTCGAGGTCAAATTCCTGCAACAGCAAGATCCATCGGATTAATCGGGGCTTCGTATCCTTCTTGGCAAGGAGATGCCTCACAGCTGTGTGATCCGAGTAGATGATGACGTGGGAACCCAGGAGATAGGATCGAAATTTTTCGAGGGCAAATACTACGGTTAGCAGCTCTTTCTCCGTAACTGTATAGTTACGCTGAGCCTCGTCAAGTGTCTTGCTAGCGTAGTAGATGACCACGAGTTTCCCGTCAACTTTCTACCCCAGAACCGCTCCTACAGCGAAATCAGACGCACCACACATGATTCTGAAAAGCTCGGGTGCTGTAAGATCGGGGCCTGGGTGACTCGGTCATGAAGATTCTGAAAAGCTTGAGTGCATTCCTTGGAGATCTCAAAGGGTACATCCTTGGAGAGAAGAGTAGTCAGGGGGCGTGCAATTTTCGAGAAATCAGGGATGAAGCGACGGTAAAAACTGACATGCCCCAGAAAAGAACGGATGTCCCTGATCGAGCTAGGCATAGGAAGTCGAGAAATCAGATCAACCTTATCTCGATCCACTTGGATGCCTTTCTCAGAAATTAGATGACCTAGGACGATCCCCTCAGGCACCATAAAGTGGCTCTTTTCCCAGGAAAGAACCAAATTTACATTGATGTAACGCCTGAGTATAAGAACCAAGTGCTGGAGGCAATCATCAAATGATGCCCCGAAGACTGAGAAGTCATCCATGAAGACTTCCAGATAATCACCTACCATATCCGAGAATATGACAGGCATGCACCTCTGAAAAGTTGTGGGTGCATTGCAGAGACCGAAAGGCATCCTTCGAAACGCGTATGTCTTGAAGGGGCAGGTGAACATGGTCTTCTCTTGGTTCTCAAGATGAATAGCCACTTGGTTATAATCGAAGTACCCGTCAAGAAAGCAGAAGAATCAATTTCCCGCTAATTTCTCAAGAATCTGATCAATGAAAGGTAGTGGGAAATGATCCTTCTTCGTGGAGGAATTGAGTCTTCGGTAATCTATGTAGACTCTCCACGAGTTGGCTATTCAGGTAGCTATGATCTCTCTGATTTCAGTCGTAATGGTGGTGAGCCTTGCCTTTTTAGGCACAACCTGGATTGGGCTCACCCAACAACTGTCGAAGATTGAGTAGATGATCCCTGCATCTAACCACTTAATGATCTCCTTTTTCACGACCTCCTACAAATTGGGATTCAAACGTCTCTGCATCTCACGGGAGGGTCGTGCGCTTTCTTCAGAATAGATATGGTGTGTGCAATGAGAGGGACTTATTTCAGTCAAGTCATCGAGAGTCCAACCAATGGCTCTGCGATGTTGCTGGAGAACAGCAATCAGACGGGATTCCTGATCAAGGGTGAGCTTGGAATTTATGATCACAGGAAATGTCTGATTAGAACCCAAAAAGACGTATTTCAAATGATCGGGAAGGGGTTTGAGTTCAAGAATGGGGTTATCAACAGCAGCGGGTGGTTCAAGGTGAGTGTGAGGTTCAAGGATAGGAGTTATGGGTTTGTCTGAATCAGGGTCTGACTCCTCTAATTGCGGTTCAATATCTTCTTGTGGTTGATGAGGCATAATCAGGTTATTCTCAAATTGTGTTTCATCAACCAAAGCTCTAATATCACAGATTTGTTCAATGACACCACAATTGATTCCTTGTTGGGCCTTAAAGATATCAATTTTGAGGGTTTGATTCCCAAATTTCAGTTCTATTTAGCCCTCCTCACAACTAATGTTGGCCCTAGCAGTGGCCAGGAAGGGTCTCCCCAGAATGATCGGTGTATCCCGTGGGTTTTTAGGTGCATCCATGTCTAAGACTATGAAGTCTACAGGGAAATAGAAATCTCGCACCCTTACAATAACATCCTCAAGAATCCCTTTAGGTGACTTTATGGATCGATCTGCTAACTGTAGTGTCACCTCAGTCGATTTTAACTCTGATTCTTCTAGGTGGTTGATTGAGTAAGGATGTGGGTATTAAATTTATGGAAGCACACAAGTCTAGCAATGCTCTGACGAACTGGGTTTCACCTATCTTGCATGAAATTAGGGGAGTGCCTAGGTCTTTTGCCCTGGGTGGGAGTCTGCTCAGGATTACAGAGCTGGCTTGCTCTGACAGTACAATTGGACTCCCACTCTTGGTTCGCGGCTTACGCTGAGGTGTACACACATTCTTCAAGAATCGTGAGTAAGCCGGTACGTGGCGGATTGCATCCATCAAGGAGATGTTTATTTGGACCTGCTCAAAGAGCTTTACCAGGTCCTCCTCAGGAGCCACGGATTTGGTTGTCTTCTTTCCCTTGATCAAGGCCTCGGGAAATGGAACCTTGGTTGGTTCCTCTAGGATAAGTCCAGGTCTTTGATCTGGGACAGGGATAAGAACGTCCTGGATTACTGTCCTAGGGTTTGGGTCACTACCAGGCTTGGAGTGGTCTAGATAAGGTGGATCTTGGGTCTCCTTACCACTACGGGTGGTTACAGAATTTAGCCCTGCCTGGTTCTGGTTAGGGTTTGGTAGGATGGGTTGTTGCTGATAACTCGTATAAGAAGTTGAGGCCTCCATCCCGTCAAGTGAAGGAACAGAAGGGGCCATATAAACCATGTGTGCTTGGCCCGGGTTTGGGTTCATAACGCGCCACTGGGTCGGCATGCTACTAGGGTTAAGAAGAGGCTGAGAAGGAAGTGTGCCTGGTTGGCGAGAATTCGCCAACTGGGCCAGTTGGTTTCGAACCTTTGTGATTTCATCCTTGTGTTGCTTTTGAATAGCTGCATTCGTTCGCTGAATGTCAGCCAGAGTCTGAAGGATGAGGGACATTTAGTCTTGGTTTGGCTTGAATGGATAAGTAGGGTTGGGCCGAGGCTGAGGCGGCTGGTAAGGACGAGGTGCTTGTGGTCGGGGCTGAAAGGATGGTCTTGGATTCTGGAAATTCCTTACCCACTGGAAGTTGGGATGGTTTCGCCATCCATGATTGTAGGTATTGGAAAATGGGTCATTTTGGATGGCATTGAGGTCCTCGCAGGTCTGAGGAGCCTCAGAAAAGTCAGAGAATGGGGGAGTGGAATTCCCCTGGCTAGTATAGAAAGGGTCGGAGGTTCCTTCGATCCGAGAGTCAGATGGGGGTGGATACAGGTCCATCCCAGGAGAAGGTCGGTGGAAAATATTTTTCACAGTCTCCCGTGTAGAAGGAGGTTGTGCAAAGGAATTATGCATAGAGGTGGCTCGCTGCAAGTGCTGAGTCAGCTTATCCACCTTCTTCTCAATAATAGAGACCTTGTCCAATTGACTGGCCATCAATTCCAGGTCGACTGATGCGGATAGGCCCTGTGTCTCGTGTGCTCCCTTAAGGTTCATCGATGCGTGGGTATTCGTCCTGTCGAATAATCCCATGCAGTCATTATTGATGGAATTCTCACACATATTCTCGAGAATCTCCCACACGGTGTCGTCATGCTGACCCATGATATTCCCTCCGCAAGTTGCATTGACGAACAACCTAATATCCTCATGGAGTTTCTGGTAAAAAGACTGGACTTGTTCCTATTTAGGAACTCCGTGATGGGGGCACTTCCTTATGAGATCATAAAAGCGATCCCATGCCTCATGGAGAGGTTCTCCCGTCTGTTGCGTGAAGTGGGTAATCTGATGGCGCAAGGCATTAGCCCGACCAACGAGGAAGAACTTCTTCAAGAACTCGGACTGAAGTTCCTCCGAATTGTTGATCGGCTGGGTCTGTGTTTGGTACTAATTGGCGGCCTTGTCCATAAAGGAGGAGAACATCTTCATGAGGAGAATATCCCAATTTTGCGCATCTGACCCGAAAGTCTGGGCCAGATGCTTTAGCTGTTTAATGTGCTGGAAGGGGTCTTCAGAATTAAGCCCATGGAATTTAGGTATGGCATGAATCATGTTGGGCTTCAGTTCAGAATCAGGTCCTCCAGTCGGGATTTTGACTCGAGGCTCAATAGCCAACGCAGCGGGATTATAATGATCTCGCATCATGTGACGCTGCGGTGGGTGCATGAAGTTCTGGAAGAGGTCATTGAGTCGCTGGAGCTGGTGCTCTAGATTGTTCTGTTCCTCAACTGGCTGAGCCATTGTGGAAGAAGAAGGTGAGTTTGGTTCGGAATCGGAGGAGAGGTCTATGTGAAGTGTTGGTTGCACAAACAAGGGCACCGAGGCTCGGCCTCGAGGAGAGTGAATTTCTAAAGGAGGTTTCAAGGACCTTCTACCAAACATACACTGATGGAGAGGATGAGTTTAGCAGGTGCTAGACTCAATAAAGACACCCAAAATGTTGGGTGACTATAGAGGTTTGGGGCGGATGGACCCCTTGATCAAAAGGTCGTCCACCTGAGAATTACCTGGGCAGCCAGAGAGGGTGAGTCCCATGAAGACCCCTACACGGTAGAGCGCCCCCTCGGGTTACAGGGTTTCCCCCACCTGACCTCTCTTGTCACTAAGATTCCAGGTAGACCAGAATGGGGACCTTGACTTCTTAAGTCTACCACTTTTAGTTAGGATCAAGGTGCTTAGGTTTTCACTTGAACTTTATTCTTTTGAGTGCAAAGAGTGACCTAAGTTCAAGGTTGGTTGACCCAAGGGGTCAACTTCACCTACTAGTTCCTTTGAGAGCTTATTAGGTCTTGTCTTTTAGGGTTCAAGTGTTTTTAAGAGCCAAATTTCTTCTGGTTTCTCTTTAATAGGTGTTTTCAAATAATGGCTTGGGCACACTTCTTTTGGGAATTCTCAATTCTTGCTTAGAAAGTGTGTCTCTAAAATCGTAGTTTTGAATCTTATATTGGCTCTAATTGGTCCAATTAATTGCCTCTAGATTGGGTAATTAGGGTTCAAGCAAAAAGATTTTAGCCCTAACTACCTTTAATGGATGTACAGATAAAGTATGTTGAAATCTGAAAATAGGCAACTTTGGTGTTTTACTACATATAAAAGACAGGTTATTCCTAAATCGCTTTTCTTTTTTTTCTTTAGAATTTAGTGGTTTAAATGAGAGGATAGAAAATTACTTGTCCTTGGTGTGGTTGTTGTGTGGCAGCTTATTTTCTTCTTGATTTCCTGTGCCTGCACAACAAAAGAGAAGAGATTAGTCAATAGGAAATCAAAATTGTGAATTAATAGCTTCTAGAATGGCCGTTGCTCCCCAGCAACGGCACCAAAAACTGGTGGGACTGCGTTTCCTCTCTAGGGTTTCGTCGTAGTATAGTGCAAAGAAACGGTCATCAGTTTAATAGAATTTGTTACTCGGAAATAAAAAGTTTCCCGAGGTCGAACTCAGGGAGCAAACTATAATTCCAGAAGCATATAAATTCACAATACAATGTTTTACAAAAATTAAGAAGAAGAGAGAGAGAGAGTGAGAGTGAAAATTGCTCATTTCTTTCTCCCTTTTCCTTTTTTTCTTTCTTCTTCTCTGCGACAAGCTCTTCTTCTCTTTTTTTTTCCTTCCCTTTCTTCCTTCTCTGCTTCTTCTTCCTTTTCCTTCTTTTCTTTTCTGATTTCTTGTGCGGCAGTCTCTCTCTTTCTCTTGGCTTCTTCTTTTCTTTTCTTTTCTGCTGCTGCCTCTTCTTCTTTCTTTCTTTGCTTTGGTCCTTCTTCTTCTTTTCTTTTTGCTGCGGCTGTCTTCTTTTTCCTTTTGCCGACGTCTGGTTCAGAAATCAGACGCCTTAACTGATCAACCTCTCCTTTTCTTTTCTTCTTGGCTTCCTCTTCTTCTCCTTCCTTCTTCCCTGCGCTGCTAAGTCCTGGCCATTGCTCCTCTTCTCCTTTCTTCCTTCCTGCGCACACACACAAACGTCAGCACAAAACCTACCCCTACCCCTTCCCCGTATCTCTCTCTCTGAATCTCTCTTTGGGAAGCTCTCCCAGAGCCGGGTAATCGGGTCGGGTTGCGTGACTTGGTCTAGGCGCACTGGCGTGGGTGGTGCGTTAGGAGTGCACAGGAGTGGGAAGTCGGGTCAGGTCAGATCTGCGTGGGCGTGTCGTGGACGAGACCCGGTGAGTAGGTGAGGGACCTCACCCAGTGCTATCGGAGGCAACCAGCCGATAGCACTTTTTCAATTTATGTATGGGCCTATGCCCATACACTTCCGAGGTGGGACTAAAGTCCCACCTCCGATCTCGGGTGCCTGCATGAGAAGACTTCGAGCAATTTTGGAAGCACCCGACGCTTGCGACCCCAATTGAAGTTCTGGGTGTGAGCGTGCTCCTTTCCGCGTCACCTGGAGCTCACGCCTGGAGCTAAGGAGACCTGGAGCTGCCTGCGGAGAAGCTCCTGCTGCTCATTAATGGCGGCGTGGAGGGCGAAACCTGAAACACTCAAACGGCCTCACGGCCACGTCAAAAAGGTCCAGGGATGTTCGCCAGAGCGTAGAGAGTGTGGTGCGGGGGTCGGCGAGGCTCAAGAGTGCCTGTGGCCGTGCGCCTAGGGCACTCTGCGTGCGTGAGAGTGGGTGTGTTCGGGGGGTGGTCTGGAGGTGCTAGGTGGTGAATGGAGGGCGGATTCGGTGTCAGTGAGGTGGTGTGGAGCTTAAGGGGTAGTTGGCGAGGCGGATGGAGGTGTGGAGTGGCGAGTACGCCTCGCCGGAGGGCAGTCGGAGATGGAGAAGGTGGTGATGGACAGTGGTGGTCGGTGGGTTGAAATAGTAAATTAGGAAGGGGGAAATAACAGGGAGAGAGAGGGGAAAGTTTTTACCTACCTAATTGACGAAGAGGGAGGAAGGTGGCGCTTGACGCGTACCTGCCGGTGCTGTAGATGAAGGAGCTCAGAGGTGAGTAACAGTGGCGAGGAAGAGGTTAGGAAAGCGCCAGTTGGTGCGGTCTGGTGCGGGAGGACGAGGTAGAGTGGGCTCTACTGCAAGTATGGTAGTAGAGCGACAAAAAGAGGAGGAAAGGGCCACCGGAGCCTGCGGGCGTTTTGGTCGTGGGCGGAGGAGACGAAATTGGGGAGGGAACCTCGGCTAAATCAAGCTGTTTTTGTACGGCAGCCCCTGCCGCTCCTTATAAAGGTGTTGGCGAGGGGAAAGTCTCGAGAGAGCGGCGTGGGGGAGCTGTCGGAGATGGACGGAGATGGAGACCCATGCCTTTCGTGCGTTCGCACGAGAGGCATGGGTAGCCGCGGGTCATAGGGGAGGGTCCCTACGACAGAGGACGACGTAGGGAACCCCCCACTTGTTCCTGAGAGCAGGTGCCTTACCCTGCGCGGCACCATCCTTCGCTCAAGGTCACCGGAGGTATGGTGCTTGCCCAGGGTGGCAGGGAGGACCGTTATGCAAAGAACGAAGGGAAAGATAGGGGACTAAATGCAAGGTTTTGAAAAGATAAGGGTAAAAGTAATTCAAGAGGACCAATTTGTAATGTTGGTCAAGATAGTCTTCACTTAGGCCCAAATTTTTGTACCAACCTAATTTGAACCTAAGGAATTCAATGGTGTAATTTTATTTTAGGTTTGACCACGTTTGACTGGTAAATTTGCGTAAAAACCCAAATTAGGTTAAAATTTGGGCATGATTCTCAAATCAGGTCAAAATAGGTTGCAAAGGCTAAATTGAAGATTCTAAACCCTATGGAGTATTTTTACATGATTTTTAGAGGGTTTAGTTGATTTTTATTCTACCTAGAATGTCGTGAATTAAAGTGGGTTTATTTTTACGGTTACAGAATGTCATTTAATTCCTAGAAGTTGCTATGACCCTTTTCAGATCAGATCATCCCATTTCCTTCCTTATTAAGCTTATTTGACCTGTGTTTAGACCCTTAGATATCCTGTTTGTGTATTGCCTTGGTAAAATTACAGTTTTACCCCTCATGACTTATTTTATCCTTCAATTCAAACTTTCTGAGTTAGGCTTTTCTTTAGGTTTTGTAGGAGCTTCTTCACACTTATTTAGATTAAATTGTGCTAGTTAGGGTTCATGATGAGGCTCTCATCAAGGGGGAAAGGAATTAGGCGAGTAGATGATAGAATGGAGGAGAGAGAGTTGAAATGGAATTATGGTGAGGTGAGGATGATGATCGAGTGGATAAAGATGTGAATCAAAGTCCTGTGAGGCTGGATTTGGCCTTACCAGAGTTGAGGACGAAGACTTGCATCTAAGCTTAAACTAATCTAACTAACTATCTAACTATCTAAATCTGCTCTCGACTAAAAATTACGCTAATCTACGATTACCTGGAAGAAAGGGGAAGAAGATCTCCGACGATGGCACGTAACGGAGGACAAAATCCGATGAAGTCAGATCAAACTCTGGCGAGAAAGGAAACGAACTAGAAGGAGAGGTGGGGTGCTCCTAGGCTTTGTCACTGCTATGGGAGAGGAAGAGGGGGTGAGAGAGGCAAACGCCTTCGCCGAAAGTGCTCCGAAAGGGGGTGAGAGATCGCCGGAGGGGAAAGGAATAGTCTATCATTGGTCTCATTTGGGGGAAGAGGGTAGGGAGTCGACCCTTGTAATCAGAGTGGTAGGGGGTATTTATAGGTAGAGCTGGTGGTCAAGGGGGAAGAACTTGGACGGGAATGGGTCTAGATACGTCCTAACTCACTGGCATCGTCTCTGACACCGGTAAGCTTCTTCGCCTGACCTAAATAGGATTTGAGGAAGATCCGAACCGTCAGATGGGAAGCTAGTGGTGAGCGGAACAATGGTGGCTACAGCAACGGAGTTTCGACGCGGAATGGAAGGTGATTAGAGGGTACGGTAACCAAACTTCCTCGTCCATCCAAAATTGAAGAAGGAGAGTGCTGTGTTCACAGGAGACTTTTTGTAATAAAAATAAAGGACCTAATTGTTATAAAAGGACTTGATTGAAATGGAAATTAAGGATTCGTGTTTTAAAAAAACATTCGTTGCAGTATAGTTTGAAATCGTCGTATAAACAATTTACAATTTTATTTACTCGAAATTCAAAATATTCCGAGGTCTAACCCAGGGAGCAAATTGGTATTTTAGAAACTAAATCACAATTTCAAATTACTCAAAATATGATATGAATGCAATCCAATGTATATAAAAATTAGAGAGAAAATGCAAAAATAAATGTCTATCTTCTCTCTGTTTTTTTTTTCTTCTTCTTTCTCTTCTCTCTTTCTTTTCTTAGACATCTGATTATGTGAATCAGACATCTTAACTGACTAATGCTACAGTAATTTCTCTTTCTTTCTTCTGCTTCTTCCTTTTGCTTTGAGCTTTGGCTGTGGCTCCTTCTTCCTCTGTTCTTCTTCTTTGTCTTCCCTTGTCTTCTTCTTCTTCTTTTCTCTGCTGCGACTCCTCCTTCTTCTTCTGAACCTCCTTCTTCCTCTTCCTTTTTCTGCGACTTCCTCCTTAGCTTCTTCTTCTTCTTTCTTTCGCTCCTACTTCTCTCTTTCTTCTGCCCTTGCTTGTTCTCTTCCTTCTCTTCTTTGTCTTCCTGCGGCTAAGTCTCTGCCTCTGTTCTTTTCTTCTTCAGGTACATTCTTCTTCTTCTTTTTCTTCTCTTCTTCTGTCTGGTCGCTCCTACTTCTTCTTCCCTGCACACACACATAGAAGCAAAACCTAGCCCCTACCCTCCCCATGTCTCTCTCTCTCTCTCTCTCTCTCTCTCTATTTCGCTCGTAGGAATGCTCTCCCTGAGCCAGGTAATCGGGTCAGGTCAAGCGCACTCGGGCCCAGGCCCACCGACGTGTGTGGTGGGCGGAGTGCGTGGGATAGGTAATCGGCTCAGGTGCCAGATCCACGGGGGCAGGTCGCGGACGAGGCGTGAGCGAGTGAGGGCGAGGGACCTCACCCCTGTGTTCTGAGGCAACCCAAAGAAAACACAAAAGCAATAAAAGGCGCTCACCTGTGCTAGGCATTTCCGAGGTGGGACTAAAGTCCCACCTGCTTCTGCTGGCGCCCGTAGGAGGAAGGTCTACGCAATTGGTGCAGCTAGGGTCCTTGCTTGAGGTCGTGCTCTTACTGGTTGTGTTCACGTACTCCTTGCGCGTCACCTGAACCTGGAAGCCTGGAGCATTGCATCCTGGAACAAGCTCACGAGCTCCTTGCTTGTGCTCCAATGGCGGAAAGGGGGTCGACACCTGTCAACATGAATATGGCCTTACGACCCTGTCAAACCACAGGAAAAAATCCTTCATCGTATCACGGTGAAGGTGAGGCGGGGGTCGGTGTGGCTCAGAATGGCCTAGGCATGCGTGCCTAGGTCAGACTTTGACTGTGGGCGTGGGGTTGTTCGGTGGAGGTGTGGGGCGTGTGTGGTGGGTAGTGGAGATGGGGAAAGTGCTCAGTAGATGGTGGCGGAGGTTTGAGGGGTCTGGCGAGGTGGATGGAGGTGTGGAAGTGACATAGACACCTCACTGGTGGTTGGCTGGAGATGGGAACGATGGTGGTGGTCAGTGGCAGTCGAGGGGTCGAAAGTGTGAATTAAGAGAGGGGAAATGAAGAGGGGGTGAGGAGGAACTTATTTATGGGTCTCTACACGAAGGGGGGAGGCGGACAGCGAGCGGCACGTATTAGTCATCGCCGGAGACGAAAGCCCTGAGGTGAGGATGACAGCGACGAGGAAGGGGTCAGAGGGGCACGCGCGGGTAAGGCGTGATGCGGAGGAGCACGACGGAGAAGACTCTACCACTGTTATGGTGGCAGAGTGATGAAATGAGGAAGAGAAAGTCATCGGAGCTTATGGGCATCTGACCGGAGATGAGGACAGAGGAGATTTTGGGGGATTCTCTGGCCAAAATAAGCTTGCCCGATGCAGAGGGATCTGAGCTTCAATATATAGGCATGGGTAGAGGGTCAGGCGCAAGGAGGTGGCCAAAAGTCTTCGCTGGAGGCATAGCCGGAATGAAACCCATACTTCTTGAGCGTTCGCATGAGAGGTGTGGGGCGATTCTGGGCATGGAGAGCTGCTCATGCGGTAGGGGGTTTCGCAGAGAGCTCCCCTTTCAAATCTAGGAGCAGCTCCCTCGGGAAATGAGGAGAAAACCGCCTCGAAACCTCGCCGGAGGTATGAGTCCCTGCTGTAATGGTAGAGGGACCTGAATGAAGAAAGTGATGAAAAGTTGAGGGGGTTTCTGCAAGGGTTTCCAAAAGTTAAGGGCCAGAATGTAATTGAGTGGACCATTTTGCAAAGTAGGTCAAGATGACCTTCCCTTAGGTCCAAGTTTTGGTAAAAACCTAATTTGGACCTAAGGAATCCAATGGTGAAGTTGGATTTTAGGTTTGACTACGTTTGAATGGATATTTTGCATAAAAACTCAAATTAGGTAAAATATTGAGCTTGGACCCCAATCTAGGTCAAAACAGGTTCCAATGGCCAAATTGAAGGTTCTAAACCCTAGGGGATATTTTTACATGAATTTTAGAAGGTTTAGTTGATTTTTATCTTGCCTGGAACCTTGTGAATTTAAGTGGGTTTGTTTTAGGGTTATAGAATGTCATTTAATTCTTAAATTTCACAATAACCTTTTTTCTGATTGAACCATCCCACTGTTTCTCCTATTAAGTCCAATTTACCTATTTCTAGATCCTGAGAAATCCTGTTGATGCATTGCAATGGTAAAATTACAGTTTTACCCTATTCTTCAGGTATTCTTTTCAGATTAGTAATCCCCTAAATTCGACCTTCCTTTAGGTTATGCAGGAGCTTTTCTTCATTTTATTAGATCGAAATAAGCTAGTTAGGGCTCATGATGAGGTTCTCATCATACCCCCATGCCTAGCTTTTGCTAGGCCCTTGGCAAAATTTCAAGGTTTTAACTTCTGTTCTAGACCATGAGTTTCTTTCACCAATTATGATAAGTGCTTTTTCTTCTTTTTCCTCTGTGATTAGGTTAGAATGCCGACATTAGGCCTAGAGGTACTACAGTAACAACCAAGATCCAGACTTGGCCAGTTTTAGCCTCAGTCCTCCACTAAGGTTTTTAAGGCCCGTAGGAACTACCCTAAGGTTCATTGGACTCCATGGTTAAAGCACCCGTGCTTGAGACATATTTTAGCCTTGGTTCAGTTTGCAGTGCATTTTTATAAGAGAGAGACAGAGGATTTATTTGTTTGGAGAGTTTTCTTTCTATTTTCTTTTTATTTCTAGCTTCGGATTGGCTTCTCAACACAATCTGTATCGGATTCCTTGCCCCCATCATCAACCCTCAAAGGTTCCTAGTAATCGATGCTTCATGATAGCATCGCCCAAGGCAACCCCCAGAACCCTAGTTTTCGAGATTTTGAGATAATCCCGCCCATGGTTTTCCGTGGCCGAATCCAGACCCTGGCAATCGACATTCTGTGATAATGCCACCCATGGTATCTGAACCAACAGAGTGCTTACATGCCCCCGGTAGGATATGTAAATATCCTAAGAGACAAGCACCGAGGAGATGATATGTTATGCATCTTTGAGGGAAATTTCCCGCCTCTCCGCGCTGGGAACTTATCTAAATCAACTTGTGTTGATCGGCCGCTCCTAATCTAGGCAACATTTTCAGAATATTAAAACGCTTTTTGCGTGATTTTGATTGTTATGCGCACTGAACCAGACTGTGTGTGAATTGGGGTGCTTAGGTTACCGAGTCCCGTAAACCGAAGGACAGTTAACGAGGCCGAGTACTCCCTAAGCTTTAGACCTAATACTTAAGCTTTGCATTTTCCTCAACCTCTTGAGGATTATCCAGATCTTAGCAGGTACTAAGAGTCTGGCCAAAAAGGCCTAAGGTCAGTAATGTCTGATGATGACACCGAAGCTTAGCCTTTTTTTGTTCTTATTATAGTAATGTCGTTGTGGTATAGATAAAATAGCTATGGTTTGTCGTCATTGCCACTATTACAATTTTACTCAGAAATGTTTTTCTTCCGACGTCGAACTCAAGGAGCTACTAGAATTCTAGAAGTACAATGCTTCTTTAATACAAAAATAAGAGAGAGAAAGAGAGAGAGAGGGAGAAGTAGATTTTGTTTCTTGGCTTTTTCTTCTTCTCTTCTTTCTCTCTTTGCCTGTCTTCTTTTTCTCTTCTTTCTCTTCTCTTTTCTTTCTTCACAGTTCTTGATCTTCTTCAGTTCTTCTTCTTCTCTTTTCTTCTTCTTTGCTTTGTCTGTAGAGCTTCATCCGTCGTCTGATTTCTCAATCAGACGACTTAAGTGGTGTCTGCTACAGTGCTTCCTTTGTGCTACTCCTTTTGCGGTCTTCTTCTGCTTTGTTCCTTGGCCTTCTCCTTCTTTCTTCTTCCTTCGGCCAAGTGTGTTCTTCTTCCCTCGCACCCTGTCCCTGCACAAAGAGCAAAACCTACCCTATCCCTCTACCCGTACGTCTCTCTCTCTCTGTAAACCACTCACAGGACTCTCTCCCATAGCCGCAGGTAATTGGGTCGGGTTTCGTGCCCGTGACCAGGTGCACCGGTGTGTGGGTGATGCGTGAGATGTGCTCAGATAGGGTCGGGTCGGATCCCTCCAGATCCGCGAGGTGAAACCGCGGACGAGACGAGCGTGAGTAAGGTGAGGGACCTCACCCCAGTGCTTTCGGAGGCGACCAGTAGAAAACACAAAATCAACTTATACTACTGCGGGGTTTGGTAAACTCACGATGTGGGACTATCCTCTGCGCTCTTCTCGCGCGCGCCCGCAGGACGATTCCGCCTTGCTCTCCGCTCAGCTGCAGCCACTATCGGTGCCAAATGCTGAGGCAGAAGTCTCCGCAGACTTCACCCCAACATGCTGCACCTGGGATCCTGAAGCTACAGGGCCTGGAGCTCACCTCGAAGCTGCTTCAGTTGTCGTTAATGGCGGTTGGAGCTACGACCCTGTCAGACAGAAGCACGGCCTCTCGGCCTAATCAGACTAGCGGGGGACCTTCGCCGGAGGGTGGCCGGAGTCGAGGAAGGTGACGGTGGACAGGAGTGGTCGAGGGTTTAATTGAATGAAAGACAGTGAGGAAAAGAAAGAGGGGGAGATGGGGAATAATTCTGACCTAACTACTGGGACGAAGAGGCCGGGGCAGGGCGGCAGTCGCATCGACTGTCGCCGGAGAAGAAATACCCAGAGGGGGAGGGCGATGGCGAGGAAGAGAGCGGGAGGGCGCGTGCTGGGTATGGCGCGACGCGGGAAGAGCAGGCGAAGGTGGCTCTGCTGTTGGTATTGCAGTAGAGCGACGAGACGGAGGAGGAGCTGTCGGAGTTGGTGGGTTTCTGTCGGAGTGGGAAGAGAGGAAAGGTGGGGGTTTTTCTCCGTCAGGACCGAGCTACCAGAGTCGGCTGGCGACGTTGGTCCTTATAAAGGCTGAGGTGGAGGGGTGGGCGCAGGGAGGCGACGTGCCTCCCTCGCCGGAGAGTGGTCAGAACTGCGACCCATACCTTCCGCGCGTTCGCACGGAAGGTGTGGGCGAGGGCAGAGGTCATGGCGATGTCCCTACGACAGCAGACGTCGCAAGGAACACCCGGTTCAACTGGCAGGTACCCTCCCTCACCCTGCGCGGCGCCATGCTCCGCGCAAAGTCGCTGGAGCATGGCATTGCTCAGAGATTTGCAGGAGGGACCTATATGCAAAGAACGACGAAGAACCTTGGGGCCAAAATGCAAGGATTTCGAAAGTTGAGGGTCAAAAAGTAATAGATGAGAACCAAAATGCAAAGTCGGTCAAGAAGGTCTCATCTTAGGTTCAAGTTTTTATGCATGACTAAATGGGACCTAAGGATTCTAATGGTGAATTTTATTTCTAGGTCAGACCTTGTTTGATCGGCCAATTTACGTAACAACCCAAATTAAATCATTAATTGGGCATGGTTCTCAATGTATGTCAAAATGGGTTCCCAAGGCCAAATTGAAGGTTCTAAACCCTAGAGATTATTTTTCTATGAATTTTAGAGGGTTTAGTCAATTTTTACTCTACCTCGAACCTCGTGAATTGAAGTGGGTTTGTTTTAGGGTTACAGAATGTCATTTAATTCCTTGGAGTTGCTGTAGTCTTTGTTGGATCAAATCATCCACTTTCCTTATTATTAGGTTAGTTTGACCTATGTTTGGACCCTGAGTTACCCTGTTTACTGATTGTGTTGGTGAAATTACATTTTTACCCCTTATGACCTATTTTCTTTACAAACTCAGAATTTTCTGAGTCAAGCCTTTGTATGAGTTATGTAGGAGCTTTTTCTCATATATCTAAGTTAGATTGTGCTAGTTAGGGTTCATGATGAGGTTCTCATCATACCCCCATGCCTAGCTTTTGCTAGTCCCTTAGTAAAAACTTAAGGTTTTAACCTTTGTTCTAGACCATGATGTTTTTAATAACTTCAGATAAGTGCTTTTTCATTTGAACTTAGATTAGGTTAGAATAGTGACCATAGGCCTAAAAGGTACTCTAGTACCAATTAAGATCCAGATCTGTCTAGCCTCAGCCTCAGTCCTTAGCAAAGGTTTTAAGGCCCACAAGAGCTAACCTAAGGTCTATTGGACTTTGTGGTTAAAGCACCCGTGCTTGAAATAATTTTAGCCCTGGCTCAGTTCGCAGTGCGTTTTGTAAGAGAGAGATAGAATTTTTTTTTTTGGAGAGTTTTCTCTCTCTTTTTCTTTTTAATTCTAGCTTAGGATTGGCTTTTCAACACGGTCTGTATCAGATTCCTTGCTCCCATCATCAATCCTCAAGGGTTCCTAGCAATCGATGCTTCGAGATAGCATCGCCCATGGCAACCCCTGGAACCCTGGCTATTGAGATTTCGAGATAATCCCATCCATGGTGTTCCGTGGCTAAATCCAGACCCTGGCAATTGGCACTTCGTGATAATGCCATCCATGGAATCTGAACCAGCAGAGTGCTTACATGCCCCCAGTAGGATATGTAAATATCCTAAGAAACAAGCACCGAGGAGATGATATTTTGTTACGCATCTTCGAGGGGATTTCCCGCCTCTCCGCGCTGGGAACTCGTCCAAATCAGCTTGTGTTGATCGGCCGCTCCTACTCTAGGCGTACTTTTTAGAATTTTGTGACGCTTCTGCGTGATTTTGATTTTTACGCTCACTGAACCAGGCTGTGTGTGAGGTTAGGGTGCTTAAGTTACTGAGTCCCGTAAACCAAAAGTTAGTTAATGAGGTTAAATACTCCCTAAGCCTTGGACCTAATACTTAAGCTTTTCATTTTCCTCAACCTCTTGAGGAATGTCTAGATCTTAATGGGTACTAAGAGTCTATCCAAGAATGCCTAAAGTTTGCATTCTTGCTAATCTCACCATGCACTTTTCATTTTCATTTTTTTTTTTGAATAAGGTCTAGAACTTAGGTCAATTCCTTAGTTTCTTACTAATGACTCTTTTCTTTCATTTTTGCGCTCCTTTTTCATTTTGTTTTTTTTCCTTCTCCCATAAAATTTCTTTTCTCCTCTTATTCTTTTATTCTTTTTTTTTTTTGAATTTTTTTTAAAATTTTTATGGTGTTTTTGGCATATGTGAATTTTTTGTTTAAAACCTTTTCTTACAAGTTTTATACTTTTATACCCCCCCATGGCTAAGGTTTGCAATGTCCTCATTGTGACTTAGGGGGTTTTTATTTACTTAGTTCATTCCTTAAGATAGATGTTTTGATGAGTGAATGGGTTGGGATGAATTTTGCAGACGATTTCTAATCTCAGATGCAAGCATCTGAGGTGGAGTCGGCTGTCTATAAGGGCGAACCTTAAGTGCACAAAGGTGTGAAAAAGATTTTAGATTTTCAGGAAAATGACAGGTTGCCTCCCGTTAAGCGCTGAGTTTTACACCATCGGCTGGGCGTAATAAGCTCAAGGGGAATGGAGTATATAAGATGATTCAGCCGAATCAATAGAAGTCACATCAATGAACGGCTTGAGTCTCTGACCGTTCACGATGAAAGGTTCAGAATCGTGGCTCAGCGGACTGATTTCGATGGCTCCATTTCCAAAAACCTGTCGGACTAAATATGGTCCGACCCACTTGGATCGCAGCTTTCTAGGGAAAAGTTTGAGTCGGGCATCAAAGAGTAGGACCTTCTGACCAAGATGAAAGATCTTTCTCGAGATATGCTTGTCATGGAAGGCTTTAACCTACTCCTTGTAGATTCGTGAGTTCTCATACGCGTCTAGGCGTAATTCATCGATCTCGCTGATTTGAAGTTTTCTGTGGGTTCCAGCCTTTGAAAGATCTAGATTACATTTTCGTACTTCCCAATAGGCTTTATGCTCCAGTTCTACGGGAAGGTGACATGCCTTCCCATATAGGCCCACAATGCTTCCGGAAGTCGGGACGACCAGTCCTTCCTGTCAGGCTGAACAGTGACCTGCAGGATTTTCTTGATCTCCTAATTTGATAGCTCAACTAGACCATTAGTTTGGGGGTGGTAAAAAGTAGAGATTCGGTGAGACACCCCATATTTGGTCATCAGTGACCTAAACTGAGCGTTTGTGAAATGGGTCCCCCCATCAGAGATTATAGCACGAGGAATCCCGAACCTTGAGAAAATGTTTTGATGAATGAATTTGAGAATGATTTTGTGATCACAGGCTTAGGTCGGTATGGCTTCGATCCATTTGGACACGTAGTCCACAGTAAACAGAATGTATTCGAAACCATCCGAAGCAGGAAAGGGGCCCATAAAATCAATCCCCCAAACATCAAAGATTTCGCATACGAGAATCGGCTGCAAAGGCATCATGTCGCAACGGCTCATGTTGCCCAAAGTCTGGCAACGACTGCATGCCTTGCAGTGACTGTATGCGTCTTTGAACAGCATGGGCCAGTAAAAGCCACACTGGAAGACTTTTGATGCAGTTTTATGCCCAGAGAAGTGGCCACCGCCTGCCTGGTCATGGCAGAAAGAGAGAATATTGTTGATTTCCTCCTCCAGGACACATCTCCGGATGACTTGATCAGCACCTATGCGGAAAAGGTACGGGTCTTCCCAGATGTAATACTTGGCATTAGAACGCAATTTGTCTTTCTTGGCCTTCGGCCAATCAGACGGGATCTGATGAGATGCCAAGTAGTTTACTATATCAGCAAACCATGGAAGTCTAGTACCGATAGTCAGCAAGTGCTCATCAGGAAAATGTTCCGTGATGGGTCTAGAAGGGTTGATAATCTCATAAGGAAGATGGGACAGATGGTCGGCTACCACATTCTGCCTTCTCGCCTTGTCACGAATCTCAAGATCGAATTCTTGCAATAGCAAGATCCAACGAATTAGTCGGGGCTTCGCGTCCTTCTTGGCAAGGAGATGCCTTACAGCCGTGTAATCCGAGTAGATGATGACATGGGAACCCAGGAGATACGAACGGAATTTTTCAAGGGCAAATACTACAGCTAGCAGCTCTTTCTCCGTAACCGTATAGTTACGCTGAGCCTCGTCAAGTGTCTTGCTAGCGTAGTAGATGACCACGGGTTTTCCGTCAGCTTTCTGCCCCAGGACAGCTCCTATAGCAAAATCAGACGCATCGCTCACGATCTCAAAGGGTTGAGACTAGTCAAGGGATTGTAGGATAGGTGCCTGGGTGACTCGGTCACGAAGGTTTTCAAAGGCTAGTGTGCATTCTTTGGAGATTTCAAAGGGTACATCCTTAGAGAGAAGAGAAGTCAAAGGGCGCGTGATTTTCGAGAAATCAGGAATGAAACGACGATAAAAACCGACGTGCCCCAGAAAAGAACGGATGTCCCTGATCGAGCTAGGCATAGGAAGGCGAGAGATCAGATCAACCTTATCTCGATCCACTTGGATGCCTTTTTCCGAAATTAAATGTCCCAGGACAATTCCCTCAGGCACCATGAAATGGCTCTTTTCCCAGGAAAGAACCAAATTCACATCGATGCACCACCTGAGTATCTGGACCAAGTGTTGGAGACAATCGTCAAATAATGCTCCAAAAACTGAAAAGTCATCCATGAAGACTTCCAGATAGTCACCTACCATATCTGAGAATATGGCAAGCATGCACCGCTGAAAAGTAGCGGGTGCATTGCAAAGACCGAAAGGCATCTTTCGGAAAGCGTTTGTTCAGAAGGGGCAGGTGAATGTGGTCTTTTCCTGGTCCTCAGGATGGATTGCCACCTGGTTGTAACCGGAGTACCCGTCAAGAAAGCAGAAGAACCTATTTCCCGCTAGTTTCTCGAGAATTTGATCAATGAAAGGTAGTGGGAAATGATCCTTCTTCGTGGAGGAATTGAGTCGGTGGTAATCTATACAGACTCTCCACGCATTGGCTAATCGAGTAGGAATGACTTCTCCGGTTTCAGTAGTTATAGTGGTGAGTCCTGCCTTCTTAGGCACAACCTGAATTGGGCTCACCCAATGACTATCGGAGATCAGGTAGATGATTCTGGTATCTAACCACTTGATGATCTCCTTTTTCACGACCTCCTGCAGATTGGGGTTCAAACGTCTCTGCATTTCACGAGAAGGTCGTGCGCCCTCTTCTGAGTAGATATGATGAGTACAATAAGAGGGACTTATTCTAGTCAAATCATCGAGAGTCCACTTGATGGCTCTGCGATATTGCTGGAGGACAGCAATCAGATGGGATTCCTGTTCGGGATTGAGGTTGGAATTGATAATCACAGGAAGGGTCTGATTAGAACCCAAAAAGATGTATTTCAAGTGAGCAGGAAGGGGCTTTAGCTCGAGGATGGGGTTATCAGCAGCGGCGGGTGGTTCAGAATAGACGTGAGGTTCAAGGGTAGGATTTACTAGGTTGTCCAAATCTGGATTCGACTCCTCTGCTTGCGGGTCAAGATCTTTCTGCGGTTGATGAGGTATAATCAGGTCATTCTGGAAGTGTGTTTCATCAACCAAAGCCCTAATGTCACAAATCTGTTCGATGACACCGCAATTAATTCCTTGTTGGGCCTTAGATATATCAATTTTCAGGGTTTGATTCCCAAATTTGAGCTCTATTTGGCCCTCCTCACAACTAATGTTGGCTCTAGCAGTAGCCAAGAAAGGTCTCCCTAAAATGATTGGTGTATCCCTAGGGTTCTCAGGTGCGTCCATGTCTAAGACTATGAAGTCTATAGGAAAGTAGAAATCCTGTACCCTCACGATAACATCCTCGAGAATCCCTTTTGGTGACTTTATAGATCGATCTACTAATTGTAATGTCACCTCAGTTGGTTTTAGCTCAGATTCTTCTAGATGGTCAAGTAAGGATGTGGGTATCAGATTCATGGAAGCACCCAAGTCTAGCAAGGCTCTATCAAATTAGGTATCACCTATCTTGCAGGAAATCAGGGGAGTACCAGGATTTTTAGCCTTGGGTGGGAGTCTGCTTAGGATTACAGAGCTGGCTTGCTCTCACAGAACAATTGGACTCCCACTCTTGGTTCGCGGCTTACGCTGGGGTGTACACACATTCTTTAAGAATCGTGCGTAAGCCGGTACGTGGCGGATTGCATCCATCAAGGGGATGTTTATGTGGACCTGCTCAAAGAGCTTGACCAGGTCCTCCTCAGGTGCCATGGGCTTGGTAGTCTTCTTTCCTTTGGTCAAGGCCTCGGGAAACGGAATCTTGGTTGGTTCTTCTAGGATAGGTCCAGGTCTTGGATCTGAGACAGGGGTAGGAACGTCCTGGATTACCATCCTAGGCTTGGGATCACTACCAGGCTTGGAGTGGTTTGGATGAGGTGGATCTTGGGTTTCCTTACCACTACGGGTTGTTACGGAATTAAGTCCTGCCTAATTTTGGTTGGGATTGGGTAAGATGGGTTGCTGCTGATAGCCAGCATAGGAAGTGGAAGCCTCCATCCCGTCGGGTGAAGGAGCAGAGGGGGCCTGATAAATCATATGGGTTTGGCTCGGGTTTGGGTTCATAACGCGTTGTTGGGTTGGCACGTTATTCGGGTTAGGAAGAGGTTGGGAAGGAAGAGTGCCTGGCTGGCGAGAATTTGCCAACTGGGCCAGTTGATTTCGGACCTCTATAAGCTCGTCCTTGTGTTGCTTTTAAGTAGTCGCATTCGTTCTTTGAATGTCAGCCAAAGTCTGAAGGATAAGGGACATTTGATCTTGATTTGGCCTTGATGGATAAGTAGGGTTGACCCGAGGCTGAGGTGGCTGATAATGACGAGGGGGTTGTGGGCGGGGTTGAAAGGGTGGTCTTTGGGTTTGGGAATTTCCCACCCACTGAAAGTTGGGATGGTTTCGCCATCCAGGGTTATAGGTGTTGGAGAACGGGTCGTCCTGGATGGCGTTGAGGTCCTCGCAGGTCTGAGGAACCTCCAGAGAGTCAGAGAAAGGGGGGATGGAATTCCTCGGGCTGGTGTAGAAAGGATCGGATGGACCTCCGGTCCGAGAATCAGATGATGGATATGGATCCATCCTAGGAGAATATCGATGGAGAATGTTTTGCACAGTCTCCCTTATGGAAGGAGGCTGTGCAAAGGGGCTATGAGCAGAGGTGGCTCGCTGTAGGTGCTGAGTCAGCTCATCCACCTTCTTTTCAATGATTGAGACATTGTCCAATCGACTGGCCATTAATTCCAGGTCGACTGATGTGGACAGGCCCTGCGTCTCATGTGCTCCCCTAAGATTCGCCGATGCGCGGGTATTCGTCCTGTCGAATAATCCCATGGAGTCATTGTTGATGGAGTTCTCGCACATGTTTTCGAGAATCTCCCACACGGTGTCCTCATGTTGACCCATGATATTCCCTCAGCAGGTTGTATTGACGAAAAGATGGATGTCCTCACGGAGTCCCTGGTAAAAAGATTGGACCTGTTCCCATTTAAGAACTCCGTGATGGGGGCACCTTCTCATGAGATCCTGAAAGCGATCCCATGCCTCATGGAGAGGTTCCCCTGTTTGCTGAGTGAAGTGAGTAATTTGATGGCGCAAGGCATTGGTCCGACCAACGGGAAAGAACTTTTTAAAAAATTCGGACTGAAGTTCTTCCCAAGTGTTGATCGGCTGGGTCTGAGTTTGATACCAATGAGCGGCCTTGTCCATAAGAGAAAAGGAGAACATCTTCATGAGAAGAATATCCCGATTTTGCGCATCTAACCCAAAAGTTTGGGCCAGATGCTTTAGCTGTTTGATGTGTTGGAAGGGATCTTCGGAATTAAGCCCATAGAATTTAGGTATAGCATGAATCATATTGGGCTTCAATTCGGAATCAGGTCCTCCCGTTGGGATTCTAACTCGAGGCTCAATGGCCATCGCAGCAGGATTATAATGGTCCCGCATCATAGGACGCTGCGGTGGGTGCACAAAGTTTTGGAAGAAGTCATTGAGTCGCTAGAGTTGGTGCTCTAGATTATTTTCTTCCTCAACTGGATGAGCCATGATGGGGGAAGAAGAAGAGCTTGGTTCAGAATCAGATGAGAGAATGATGGGGTAGGGCTGCTGCGCAAACACGGGCGTTGAGGCTTGTCCTTGATGAGAGTGAATTCCTAAAGGAGATCTTAAGGGTGGTCTTAAGAACCTCCTACCGTTCATACACTGTTGGAATAGATGAGTTTAGAAGGTGTTGGACCCAATCAAGACACCCAAAAATTTGTTGGGTGACTACAGAGGTGCGGGGCAGATGGACCCCTTGATCAGAAAGACCGTCCACCTGAGAATTACCTGGGCAGCCAGAGAGGGTGAGTCCCGCGAAGACCCCTACACGGTAGAGCGTCCCCACGGGTTACAGGGTTTCCCCACCCGACCTCTCTTGTCACTGCAGTTCCAGGTAGACCAGAATGGGGATCTTGACCTCTTAAGTCTACCTCTTTTACTTTAAGATCAAGGTGCTTAAGGTTTCACATGAACTCTTAGGTATTTTTGTGAACAAGGTGGCCTAATTTGAAGGTTGGTTGATCCTAAGGGTCAACTTTACCTAGGAATTCCTTTGAGAATTTAGGCCTTGTTTCTTTTTTAGGGTTCAAGTGTTTAGAGAACCAATTGTTTAGGGTTTTTCTTAATAGGTATTTTCAACCAATGGCTTAGGCACACCTCTTTTTAGGAAGATCTTTTCTTTGTTAATAGAAAGTGTCTCTAAAAACCCTAGATTTTTAATCCTTGGATTGGCTCTAGTTGGTCCATTTTAGTTGCCTCAAAATTTTAGTATCTAGGACTCAATCAAGAAGGTTTTAGCCCTAGTTACCTTAGTTGGATGGACAGTTAAGCATGTGTTGAAATGAAAATTAAGCAACTTTGATGAATTACTATGTATGATGCAGGTAGCCCTAAGTTGATTTTTTTTTTTGTTCCTTTTCAGATTTTAAGGGAGTTAAGAAAAGGGCTAATGAGGATTACCTGTTTGTTGGAGTGTTTGTTGTGCAGCTGCTCTTCTCATTTTTACCTACACATAAGAGAGAGAAAAAGATTAGCAATCTCTTAAAAGAATTCAAAGCTTCTAGAATAGCCGTTGCTCCCTGGCAACGGCGCCAAAAATAATGTCTGATGATGACACCGAAGCTTAGCCTTTTGTTTGTTCTTATTATAGTAATGTCGTTGTGGTACAGATAAAATAGCTACGGTTTGTCGTCATTGCCACTATTACAATTTTACTCAGAAGTGTTTTTCTTCCGAGGTCGAACTCAGGGAGCTACTAGAATTCTAGAAGTACAATGCTTCTTTAATACAAAAATAAGAGAGAGAAAGAGAGAGAGAGGGAGAAGTAGATTTTGTTTCTTGGCTTTTTCTTCTTCTCTTCTTTCTCTCTTTGCCTGTCTTCTTTTTCTCTTCTTTCTCTTCTCTTTTCTTTCTTCACAGTTCTTGATCTTCTTCAGTTCTTCTCTTTTCTTCTTCTTTGCTTTGTCTGTAGAGGTTCATCCGTCGTCTGATTTCACAATCAGATGGCTTAAGTGGTATCTGCTACAGTGCTTCCTTTGTGCTTCTCCTTCTGCGGTCTTCTTCTGCTTTGTTCCTTGGCATTCTCCTTCTTTCTTCATCCTTCGGCCAAGTGTGTTCTTCTTCCCTCGCACCCTGTCCCTGCACAAAGAGCAAAACCTACCCTGTCCCTCTACCCACACGTCTCTCTCTCTCTGTAAACCACTCACAGGACGCTCTCCCAGAGCCGCGGGTAATCAGGTCGGGTTTCGTGCCCGTGACCAGGCGCACCGGTGTGTGGGTGATGCGCGAGGTGCGCTTAGATAGGGTCGGGTCGGATCCCACCAGATCCGCGAGGTGAAACCGTGGACGAGGCGAGCATGAGTAAGGTGAGGGACCTCACCCCAGTGCTTTCGAAGGCGACCAGTAGAAAACACAAAATCAACTTATACTACTGCGAGGTTTGGTAAACTCACGATGTGGGACTATCCTCTGCGCTCTTCTCGCGTGCGCCCGCAGGACGATTCCGCCTTGCTCTCCGCTCAGCAGCAACCACTATCGGTGACAAATCTTGAGGCAGATGTCTCCGCAGACTTCACCCCAACCTACAGCACCTGGGATCCTGAAGCTGCAGGGCCTAGAGCTCGCCTCGAAGCTGTTTCAGTTGTCGTTAATGGCAGCTGGGGCTACGACCCTGTCAGACAGAAGCACGGCCTCTCGGCCTAATCAGACTAGCGGGGGACCTTCGCTGTGGCACAGCGAAGGTGGTGCGAGGTGCAGCAGGTCGTGGGGTGGCCTAGGCGTGTGTGCCTAGGTTGTCCTGTGACCGGAGGTGTGGGTGTGTTCGAGGGAGCGATGAGAGGGTGTAGAGCGGCAGTGGGTGAGCGGAGGTTGTTCAGCGTGATGAGGCGGAGGTTACGTGAGGGTCGACGAGGTGTGTGGGGCTGCGGAGCGATGGGAGCATCTCGCCGGAGGGTGGCCGGAGTCGAGGAAGGTGACGGTGGACAGGAGCGGTCGAGGGTTTAATCGAATGAAAGACAGTGAGGAAAAGAAAGAGGGGGAGATGGGGAATAGTTCTAACCTAATTATGGGGACGAAGGGGCCGGAGCAGGGCGGCAGTCGTATCGACTGTCGCCGAAGAAGAAATACCCAAAGGGGGAGGGTAGCGGCGACGAAGAGAGCGAGAGGGCGCACGCTGGGTACGGCGCGACGCAGGAAGAGCAGGTGAAGGTGGCTCCGCTGCTGGTATTGGAGTAGAGCGACGAGACGGAGGAGGAGCCGCCGGAGCTGGTGGGTTTCTGCCGGAGTGGGAAGAGAGGAAAGGTGGGGGTTTTTCTCCGTCAGGACCGAGCTACCAGAGTCGGCTGGAGACGCTGGTCCTTATAAAGGCGGAGGTGGAGGGGTGGGCGTAGGGAGGCGACGTGCCTCCCTCGCAGGAGAGTGGTCGGAACTACGACCCATACCTTCCGCACGTTGGCACGGAAGGTGTGGGCGAGGGCAGAGGTCATGACGGTGTCCCTACGACAGCAGACGTCGCAAGGAACACCCGGTTCAACTGGCAGGTACCCTCCCTCACCCTGCGCGGCGCCATGCTCCGCGCAAAGTCGCTGGAGCATGGCGCTACTCAGAGATTTGCAGGAGGGACCTGTATGCAAAGAACGACGAAGAACCTAGGGGTCAAAATGCAAGGGTTTCGAATGTTGAGGGTCAAAAAGTAATATATGAAGACCAAAATGCAAAGTCGGTCAAGAAGGTCTCATCTTAGGTTCAAGTTTTTATGCATGACTAAATGGGACCTAGGGATTCTAATGGTGAATTTTATTTCTAGGTCAGACCTTGTTTGACTGGCCAATTTACGTAAAAACCTAAATTAAATCATTAATTGAGCATGGTTCTCAATGTATGTCAAAATGGGTTCCCAAGGACAAATTGAAGGTTCTAAACCCTAGAGATTATTTTTCTATGAATTTTAGAGGGTTTATTCAATTTTTACTCTGCCTCGAACCTCGTGAATTGAAGTGGGTTTGTTTTAGGGTTGCAGAATGTCATTTAATTCCTTGGAGTTGCTGTAGCCCTTGTTGGATCAAATCATCCCACTTTCCTTCTTATTAGGTTAGTTTGACCTATGTTTGGACCCTGAGTTACCCTGTTTACTGATTGTGTTGGTGAAATTACATTTTTACCCCTTATGACCTATTTTCTTTAGAAACTCAGAATTTTCTGAGTCAAGCCTTTTTATGAGTTATGTAGGAGCTTTTTCTCGCATATCTAAGTTAGATTGTGCTAGTTAGGGTTCATGATGAGGTTCTCATCAGTCAGCGTTCATACTAATTTCTTTGTGCCTCTTTAGCACTTTTCTTTACTTTTCTTGATGTGGTCTAGAACTTCAGTTAATCCCTTAATTTCTTACTAATGACTATCTCTTTCTTTTTCATTTTGTGCTCCTTTTTTGGCATTTTGCTCTTTTTCTTCCTATTTTGTATAGCCCCAAAAATTTTACCTCCTCTTCTCAGTTTTTTTTTAGATATGTGATTTTTTTGTTGAAACCTTTTCTTGATATGAGTTTTCATACATTTTTGCACTTTTCATACCCCCAATGCCTAAGAATTGCAATGTCCCCATTGTAAATTAGGTGGGGTTCGAATTCAGCTTAGTTCATTCATTAGGACAAGTGTTTGGTGAGCGAACGAGTCGAGGTGACTGTTGCAAATGATTTTTAGACTCAGGTATGGGTACCTGAGGTGGAGTCGGCTGTCCTAAAAGGTGAACCCTAAAGTGCAATATGAATTTAGCAAAAAAATGTTAGGAAAGGTTTCGAGTTTTTCAAAGAATGACGGGTTGCCTCCCGTTAAGTGCTGAGTTTTACACCATCGGCTTGGCGCAATGAGCTCAAGGAGAATGGAGAATAAAGGATGACTCAGCCAAATCTGTATTGGTCATGTCAATGAACGGTTTGAGTCTCTGACCATTCACGATAAAGGGTTCGGAATCGTGGCTGAGTGGACTGATCTCAACAGTTCCATTTCCAAAGATTTGTCGAACTAAGTATGGTCCGATCCACTTAGATCACAGCTTTCCTGGGAACAGTTTGTCTCAGGCATCAAAGAGTAGGACCTTTTGACAAGGATGAAAGACCTTTCTATATATGTGCTTGTTGTGAAAGGCTTTAACCCGCTCCTTGTAGATTCGCAAGTTTTCATACGCATCGTGGCGTAATTCATCAATCTCGCTTATCTGAAGCTTTCTGTAGATTCCAACCTTAGAAAGATCTAAGTTGCAGTTCTGTACTGCCCAATAGGCTTTATGCTCCAATTCGATGGGGAGGTGACATACCTTCCCGTATACCAGTCTGAAAGGAGACATGGCTAATTGGATCTTGTGGGCGATCCTATAAGCCCACAACGCTTCGGAAGCCGGGATGACCAATCCTTCCTGTCAGGTCGAACAGTAACTTGGAGGATTTTCTTGATCTCCCGATTTGATAGCTCAGCTAGACCATTAGTTTGGGGGTGGTAAGGAGTGGAGATTCGGTGCGACACCCGTATTTGGTTATCAGTGACCTGAACTGAGTGTTTGTGAAATGGGTCCCTCCAACAGAAATGATTGCACGTGAAATCTCGAACCGTGAGAAGATGTTTTGGTGAATGAACTTGATAACAACTTTGCTATCATTGGTTCGGGTGAGAATTGCTTCGATCCATTTGGACACATAGTCAACAGCGAGTAAAATGTATTCGAAGCCATCCGAGATTGGGAAGGGTCCTATAAAATCAATCCCCCATATGTCGAAAATCTCGCATACCAGAATCGACTGTAAAGGCATTATGTCACGATGGCTCATGTTGCCCACGGTTTGGCAACGGTTACATGCCTTACAGTGATTGTATGCATCCTTGAAAATTGTGGACTAGTAAAAGCCACACTGGAGGACTTTTGATGCGGTTTTGTGTCCAGAAAAATGGCCACCGCATGCCTGGTCATGGCAGAAAGAGAGTATGTCTTTGATTTTTGCTTCCGTGACACACTATCGGATAATTTGATTAGCACCTATGCGGAATAAATACAGGTCTTCCCAAATGTAATACTTGGCATCGAAGCGTAATCTGTCCTTCTTGGCCTTCGGCCAATCAGACGGGATCTGATGTGATGCCAAGTAGTTTACTATGTTAACAAACCAAGGAAGCCCTGTATCAATAGTCAGGAGGTGCTCATCAGGAAAACGTTCCGTGATGGGTTCGGAAGGGTCAATGATCTCAGAAGGAAGGCAAGACAAGTGGTCAGCTACCACGTTCTGTCTTCCCGCTTTATCGCGAATCTCGAGGTCAAATTCTTGCAATAGCAAGATCCATTGGATTAATCGAGGTTTCGCATCCTTCTTCTCAAGGAGATGCCTCACAGCTGTATGATCCAAGTAGATAATAACATGGGAACCCAGGAGATAAGATCTGAATTTTTCAAGGACAAATACTACAGCTAGGAGCTCTTTCTCAGTAACAGTGTAGTTACGTTGAGCCTCGTCAAGTGTTTTGCTAGCGTAGTAAATGACCACGGGTTTCCCATCAATTTTCTGCCCCAAAATCGCTCCTACAGTAAAGTCAGATGCATCGCACATGATCTCAAAGGGTTGAGACCAATCAGGGGACTGTAGGATCGGGGCTTGGGTAACTCGGTCACGTAGGATCTCAAATGCTTGAGTGCATTCCTTGGAGATTTCGAAAGGTACATCCTTGGAGAGAAGAGTGGTCAGGGGGTGTGTGATTTTTGAGAAATTAGGGATAAATCGATAGTAAAAATCGACATGCCCGAGGAAAGATCGGATGTCCCTGATCGAGCTAGGCATAGGGAGTTTGGAAATCAAGTTAACCATGGCTCGATCAACTTGGATGGCCTTTCTCTTAAATCAGATGTCCTAGGACGATCCCCTCAGGCACCATGAAGTGGCTCTTTTCCCAGGAAAGAACCAGGTTCACGTCAATGCATCGACTGAGTATTTGAACGAAGTGCTGGAGGCAATCATCAAATGATGCCCCAAATATTGAAAAGTCATCCATGAAGACTTCCAGATAATCACGTACCAAATCAGAGAATATGGCAAGCATGCATCGCTGAAAAGTCGTGGGTGCATTGCAGAGATTGAAAGGCATCCTTCGGAACGCGTACATCTTGAAGGGGCAGGTGAACGTGGTCTTTTCTTGGTCCTCAGGATGGATTGCCACCTAGTTATAACCGGAGTACCCGTAAAGAAAGCAGAAGAACCTATTTCCCGCTAGTTTTTCGAGGATCTGATTAATAAACAGTAGTGGGAAATGATCCTTCTTCGTGGATGAATTGAGTCTTCTATAATCTATGCAGACTCTCCACGAGTTGGCTATACGGGTCGGTATGACCTCTCCGGTTTCAGTCGTGATGGTGGTGAGCCCTGCCTTCTTAGGCACAACTTGGATTGAACTCACCCATCGACTATTGGAGATTGGGTAGATGATCCCTGCATCTAACCACTTAATGATCTCCTTTTTCTCAACCTCCTACAGATTAGGGTTCAAACGTCTTTGCATCTCTCGCGAAGGCCGTGCACCCTCTTCAGAGTAGATATGGTGGGTGTAATAAGAGGGGCTTGTACCAGTCAAATCATCGAGAGTCCATCCGATGGCTCTACGATGTTGCTGGAGAACAGTAATCAGACGGGATTCCTGGTCAGGTATGAGTCTGGAGTTTATAATCACAGGAAACGTCTGATTGGAACCCAAAAATACATATTTTAGATGATCGGGAAGGGGCTTGAGTTCCAAGACAGGATTATCAGCAACAGCAGGTGGTTCAGAGTGTGTGAGAGGAACAAGAGTAGGAGTTATGGGTGTATCTAGATCAGGTTCAAACTCCTCTAATTACGGGTTTTGATCTTCTTGTGGTTGATTGGGGATAACCAGGTTGTCCTCAATATGCGACTCATCAATGACAGCTTTGATATCACATATTTGTTCTACAAAACCGCAATTAATCTCTTGTTGGGCCTTAAAGATGTCAATCTTAAGAGTTTGGTTCCCAAATTTCAATTCTATTTGGCTCTCCTCACAGCTTATGTTGGCCCTAGCAGTGGCTAGAAAAGGTCTCCCTAGTATAAT
This sequence comes from Thalassia testudinum, assembly GCA_037157565.1. Classification (NCBI taxonomy): domain Eukaryota; kingdom Viridiplantae; phylum Streptophyta; class Magnoliopsida; order Alismatales; family Hydrocharitaceae; genus Thalassia; species Thalassia testudinum. Next base: position 12,537,213 of record JAZHRO010000067.1, on the reverse strand, counting down.
CGGTGTATCCCTTGGGTTCTCAGGTGCATCCATATCTAGAACTATAAAATCTACTGGGAAGTAGAAATCCCGTACCCTAACAATGAAATCCTCGAGTATTCCTTTAGGTGACTTGATGGATTGATCGGCTAACTGCAATGTCACCTCAGTCGATTTAAGCTCAGACTCTTCAAGGTGGTTAAGCAAGGATGTGGGTATTAGGTTTATGAAGGCACCTAGGTCTAGCAAGGCTCTGTTGAATTGGGTTTCACCAATTTTACATGAAATCAGGGGAGTGCTAGGGTTTTTTGCCTTGGGTGGGAGTTTACTCAAGATTACAGAGCTGGCTTGGACTTTTGGTTCGCGGCTTACTCTTGGGTGTACACACGTCTTTCAAAAATCGTGCGTAAGCCGATATGTAGTGGATTTCATCCATCAAGGGGATGTTTATTTGGACCTATTCAAAGAGCTTGATCAGATCTTTCTCAGGAGCCACGGGTTTGGTTATCCTTTTTCCCTTGGTCAAGGCCTCGGGAAATGGAACCTTGGTTGGTTCCTCTAGAATAGGTCCAGGTTCTTGATCTGGGATAGGGACATCCTGGATAACTATCCTAGGGCTTGGTTCACTACCAGGCTTGGAGTGGTTTGGATAAGTTGGGTCTTTTGTTGCTTTACTACTACGGGTTGTTACAGAGTTTAATCCTGCCTGATTTTGGTTTAGGGTTGGTAAAATGAGTGGTTGCTGTTGAAATCACGCGTAAGATGTCGAAGCTTCCATCCCGTCAAGTGATGGAACAGAAGGGGCCTAATAAATCATATGTGCATGGCTTGGATTCGGGTTCATAACGTGCCTCTGGGTCGGCACGTTATTTAGGTTCGGTAGAGGTTGCGAAGGAAGTGTGCCCGGTTGGCGAGAGTTCGCCATTTGGGCGAGCTAGTTGCGAACCTCTGTGATCTCGTCCTTGTGTTGTTTCTGTATAGCTGCATTCATTTTCTTAATGTCAGCTAGTGTTTGGAGGATAAGAGTCATTTGGTCTTGGTTTGGCCCAGATTGATAGGTGGGGTTAGGCCGAGGCTGAGGCGGCTGATATGGACGAGGTTTATAAGGTAGTCTTTGATTATGAGAATTTTCCGCCCACTGGAAATTGGGATGATTTCTCCATCTAGGGTTGTAGGTGTTGGAAAATGGGTCATTCTGGATGGCGTTGAGGTCCTTACAGGTCTGAGGAGCCTCAGGAAAGTCAGAGTATGGGGGTTCAGAGTTCCGCCGACTAGCATAGAGTGGATTTGAGGTCACTCCGATCCAGGAGTCAGACGGGGGTGGATGCGGGTCCATCCCCTGAGAAGATCTGTGATAGATATTTTGCACAGTTTCCTTCGTGAGAGGTGGCTGTGCAAAAGAGTTCTACTTAGAGGTGGCTTGCTGCAAATGCCGAGTCAGCTCGTCCACCTTCTCTATGATAGAGACCTTGTCCAACCAACTGACCATTAGTTCCAAGTCGACGGATGCGAACATGCCCTGCGTCTCATGTGCTCCCCTCAGATTCGTCGATGCGCGGGCATTCGTTCGGTCGAATAAGCCCATGGAGTCATTATTGATGGAGTTCTCTCACATATTCTCGAGAATCTCCCACATCGTGTCCTCATGCTGACCCATGATGTTTCTTCCGCAGGTTGCATTGACGAATAATCAAATGTCCTCACGGAGTCCCTGGTAAAAAGACTAGACTTGTTCCCATTTAGGAACTTTGTGATGGGGGCACTTTCTCATGAGATCCAAGAATCGGTCCCATGCCTCATGAAGAGGTTCTCCCATTTGTTGCGTGAAATGAGTAATCTGGTGGCGCAAGGCATTTGTCCAACCAACGGGAAAGAACTTCAAAAACTCGGACTGAAGTTCATCCCATGTATTGATTGGACGAGTCTAAGTTTGATACCAATGAGCAGCCTTGTCCATGAGGGAGAAGAAAAACATCTTCATGAGCAAAATATCCCGATTTTGTGCATTTGACCCGAAGGTCTAGGCCAGATGCCTGAGCTATTTAATATGCTGGAATGGATCCTTGGAGTTAAGCCCATAGAATTTTGGTATGGCATGTATCATATTGGGATTAAGTTCGGAATCAGGACCTCCGGTCGGGATTCGGACTCAAGGCTCGATTGCCACCGTAGCGGGATTATAGTGATCTCGCATAATGGGACGCTGCGGTGGGTTCATGAAGTTTTGGAAGAGATCATTTAGGCGCTGAAGCTGGTGCTCAAGATTATTTTCTTCTTCAACAGGTTGTGCCATGATGGAAGGAGAACTTGGTTCTGAATCAGAGGAAAGATCTATGTGGTGGGGTTGCTGCACAAACAAGGGTACCGAGGCTTGGCCTCGGGGAGAGTGGATTTCTAAAGGAGGTTTTAAGGACCTCCTACCAAACATACATCGAAGGATTGGATAAGATCAGAATATGCTGGACCCAATCAAGACACCCAAAATATGCTGGGTGACTATAGAGGTTTGGGGCGGATGATACCCCTTAGTCAGAAAGGTCGTCCACCTGAGAAATACCTAGGCAGCCAGAGAGGGAGGGTCTCGCGAAGACCCCTACACGGTAGAGCATCCCCACGGGTTATAGGGTTTCCTTCACCCAACCTCTCTTGTCACTAAGATTCCAAGTAGATCAGAATGGGGACCTTGACCTCTTAAGTCTGCCTCTTTTAGTTAAGATTAAGGTGCTTAGAGTTTCACTTGAACTTTAGGTCTTTTGAGTGTAAAGTGACATAATTTTAAGGTTGGTTGACTCAAAGGATCAACTTTACCTCTTTATTCCTTTGAGAGCTTTTAGGTCCTTTCTTTTAGGGTTCAAATGGATTAAGAGCCTGATTTGCTTAGGGTTTCTCTTGGATAGCTCTTTTCAAACAAAGCTTAGGCATACCTCTTTTTGAAATTTTTGATTCTTTGCTTAGAAGTAGATGTGTCTCTAAAACCCTAGCTTGTGATCCTTAAGTTGGCTCTAGTTGGTCCAACTTAGTTGCCTCAAAAATGGGTATCTAGGGCTCAATCAAGAAGGTCTTAGCCCTAGTTACCTTAAGTGGATGTGCAATAAAAAATGTGTTGAAATTAAAAATCAGGCAACTTTTGTGAATTACTAAATATAGAATCAGGTAGCCCTAGATTGATTTTTCTTTATTTTCCCTTTTAGATTTTGAGGGGATTAAGAGAGAGGGCTAATGAAAGTTTACCTATTCCTTGGTGTGGTTGTTGTGCGGTTGCTTCTCTTTCCTTGGCTTTCTTGCAACAAACACAACAAAAGAGAGAGATTAAGTCAGTATTGGATTAGAAGTTGTGATTAAAGCTTTTAAAATGCCCGTTGCTCCTGGGCAACGGCGTCAAAAATTGTTCACGCGATGAGATCGTGTTTTAAAAAGACATTCATTGCAGTATAGTTTGAAATCGTCATATAAATAATTTACAATTTTATTTACTCGAAATTCAAAATATTCCGAGGTCAAACTCAGGGAGCAAATTGGTATTTTAGAAACTAAATCATAATTTCAAATTGCTCAAAAGATGATATGAATGATATCCAATGTATATTAAAACTAAAGAGAGAAAATGCAAAAATAAATGTCTTTCTTCTCTCTTTTTTTTTCTCTTCTTCTTTCTATTCTCTCTTTCTTTTCTTAGACATCTAATTCTGTGAATCAGACGTCTTAACTGACTGATGCTACAGTACTTTCTCGTTCTTTCCTCTACTTCTTCCTTCTGCCTTGAGCTTTGGCTGCGGCTCCTTCTTCTTCTGTTCTTCTTCTTTGTCGTCCCTTGTCCTCTTCTTTTCTCTGCTGCGACTCCTCCTCCTTCTTCTTTTGCAACTCCTTCTTCCTCTTCCTTTCTCTGCAGCTTCCTCCTTGGCTTCTTCTTCTTCTTTCTTCCGCTCCTGCTTCTCTCTTTCTTCTACCCTTGCTTTCTTTCTTCCTTCTCTTCTTTGTCTTCCTACGACAAAGTCTCTACCTCTCTTCTTTTCTTCTTCAGGTACCTTCTTCTTCTTCTTTTTCTTCTCTTCTTCTCCCTGGCCGCTCTGCTTCTTCTTCCCTGCGCACATACACAGAAGCAAAACCTAGCCCTTACCCTCCCTGCTTCTCTCTTTCTCTCTATTTCGCTCTTAGGAATGCTCTCCCAGAGCTGGGTAATTGGGTCCAGTCAAGCACACCCACGTCCAGGCCCATCGGCGTGTGTGGTGGGTGTAGAGTGCGTGGGATAGGTAATTGGGTTAGGTGCCAGATCCGCGGGGGTAGGTCGCGGACGAGGCGTGAGTGAGTGAGGGCAAGGGACCTCACCCCTGTGTTCTGAGGCAACCTAAAGAAAACACAAAAACGATAAAAGACGCTTACGTGCGCTGAGCATTTCCGAGGTGGGACTAAAGTCCTACCTGCTTCTGCTGGCACTCGCAGGAGGAAGATCTGCGCAATTGGCACAGCTGGGGTCCTTGCTCGAGGTCGCGCTCTCACTGGATGTGTGTGCGCACTCCTTGCGCTTCACCTGAACCTGAAAGCCTGGAGCATTACGTCTTGGAACAAGCTCGCGAGCTCCTTGCTTGTTCTCCAATGGCGGAAAGGGGTTCGACCCTTGTCAACACGAATATGGCCTTACGGCCCTGTCAAACCACAGGAAATCCTTCGCCGTATCATGGTGAAGGTGAGGTAGGGGTCGATGTGGCTTAGAACGGCCTAGGCGTGCGTGCCTAGGACGGACTGTGACCGTGGGTGTGGGGTTGTTCGGTGGAGGTGTGGGGCATGTGTGGTGGGTAGTGGAGATGGGGAAAGTGCTCAGTGGATGGTGGTGGAGGTTTTGAGGGGTCTGGCGAGGTGGATGGAGGTATGGAAGTGACGTAGACACCTTGCCAGTGGTTGGCCGGAGATGGGAACGATGGTGGTGGTCAGTGGCAGTCGAGGGGTCGAAAGTGTGAATTAAGAGAGGGGAAATGAAGAGGGGGAGAGGAGGAACTTATCTGTGGGTCTCTGGACGAAGGGGGAAGGTAGAGGGAGAGAGACGCGTATTAGCCATCGCCGGAGATGAAAGCCCTGAGGTGAGGATGATGGCGACGAGGAAGGGGTTGGAGGGAAACGTGCGGGTACGACGCGGAGCGGAGGAGCACGACGGAGAAGACTATGCCACTGGTATGGTGGCAGAGTGACGAAATGAGGGAGAGGAAGTCGTCGAAGCTTGCGGGCGTCTGACCGAAGATGAGGATGGAGGAGATTTTGGGGGATTCTCTGGCCAGAACAAGCTTGCTCGATGTGGAGGGATCTGGGCTTCAATATATAGGCATGGGTAGAGGGTTAGGTGCAAGGAGGTGGCCAAAAGTCTTCGCCGGAGGCATGGCCGGAGTGAAACCCATACCTCTCGAGCATTCGCACAAGAGGTATGGGGCGATTCAGGGCATGGGGAGCTGCTCATGCGGTAGGGGGTTTCGTAGAGAACTCCCCTTTCAAATCTAGGAGCAGCTCCGTGGGGAAACGAGGTGAAAATCGCCTCAAAACCTCGTCGGAGGTATGGGTCCCTACTGCAATGGCAGAGGGACCTGAATGAAGAAAGTGACAAAAAGTTGAGGGATTTTTGCAAGGGTTTCCAAAAGTTAAGAGCTAGAATATAATTAGGTGGGCCATTTTGCAAAGTAAGTCAAGATGACCTTCCCTTAGGTCTAAATTTTGGTACAAACCTAATTTGGACCTAAGGAATCCAATGGTGAAGTTGGATTTTAGGTTTGACCACGTTTGACTGGATATTTTGCACAAAAACCTAAATTAGGTCAAATATTGAGCTTGGACCCCAATCTAAGTCAAAACAGGTTCCAAAGGTCAAATTGAAGGTTTCAAACCCTAGGGGATATTTTTTCATGAATTTTAGAGGGTTTAGTTGATTTTTATCCTGCCTGAAACCTTGTGAATTTAAGTGGGTTTGTTTTAGGGTTACAGAATGTTATTTAATTCTTAAATTTCACAATAACCCTTTTTCTGACTGAACCATCCCACTTTTTCTCTTATTAAGTCTAATTGACCTATGTCTAGACCCTGAGAAATCCTGTTGATGCACTGCAATGGTAAAATTACAGTTTTACCCTATTCTTCACTTATTCTTTTTAGATTAGTAATCCCCTGAATTAGGCCTTCCTTTAGGTTATGTAGGAGCTTTGGTTCATTGTATTAGATCAAAATAAGTTAGTTAGGGTTCATGATGAGGTTCTCATCAGATTGTTATAACCTGACTAATACTAGTAGGGAGATTAATGGAGATACTATCCTTCTAAAGACACCAAATCTTAGGAGCCTGCAGAACCACAAAGCAGTGATGAAAGGGGATGTCTTTATGAATGGAGTCTTTCCAAAGACACCAATTTTTTGTAACAATTTGGATTGACTCCGAGTAATCCTCCCCATTCCCTCCAAGGACTGACCACCACGGACTCCTCTAACCAACAATGGAGAGTGTGCCTCGTATGCCTTTTCCTGTAGGAAAAGGGGTTTAGCATCAAAAAAATCTAAAAGGCCTTAAGTCTTGACATCATAAATGTCATCTAGACAATTGTCATCATTGCTTAGGATATCCTCCCTCTCTCCTACCTCAGCAATGAAGGGTGGTTCAAGGTCTGGAGGAGGAGGAGAGGGCAAGGGAAGGTAAATACCCCAAGTTAACCCACAAGAGTCATTAGAAAGGCCACATTTAACCATTTGAATTCTAGCAGGAGAAACAAAATCACACTCAACATTATCCTCAGAAATCTAACTTCGATTAGAAAAATTGCATAGAAGCATAGCATTCCTACCGTCAGTGTTCCCCATGGAAGAAATCAAATAATAAAAAAAATTGTTGCTAATAATAGCAGGATAGCTCGAGATCCTTTCGTTAGGAAAAGTGCAAGAAATCTCCAAAAATAGAGTGGATTTGTGAAGAGAATCATGCACACCAAAATCAGGCATCGAAGTATCAAAAGTAGAGATAGGCGAAGGGGATAAAAGGGAACATTTCACCTTTGGGGTGGAGAAGGATCGTGGTTCTGAGCCAACCACCTCCTTCCCTATCGCAGCAGTGGTATGAAGACCTTGTTTCATCCTTCAACGAACTTGGATATGCCTCCTTCCCTTCCTCTTCGGGCTAGTGTTGATGCCTGTAGCCGAATCTCGAGCCCCTTAGATGGGAGAGGAAAAGAAATTATGCAAGCCAACATGGGAGATTTAGAAAACCATTTCCCCTGACACCGGCCCAGAAGAGACGTCCGGATGGAGTGCTAAAGTCAAGTAGGTCTTCGAGGAGATCGGGTCATCTGCATCCTACTTAGTCGAGCCAGCTGGGTCCACGAAGTGTTCCTCTAAATGAGAAGCTGAAGTCTCTTGCCCTGTGCCCTTTGGAACCTCCTTCGTCATCGCCTGCAAAGAGAACTTCGGGCACAAGGAAGCAGCATGGCCAAATTTAACTACAACTCGAACAAAACAATGGAATCCTTTCGAAAATAACACGCTGAGTGATTTGAACATCCCTGTTAAAAATGGCCACAGAATCAAGATGAGGGCTAGAAGATCTATCTCCACACACACCTTGGGGTAGTCAGGACAAAGGCCCTGGATCGTACGGGGATCCACACAAATGGGGGTTCCCAACTAGTAAGCAATCGAAAGCGGGGCATTCGGGTGGATCAAATGCAGGTTAAGGCTGGGAAACCAAATCCACACCGACAAAGTAGAGATTAGAAAACGGTACGAAAGGAAGGTGACCAACGAATAAACTGGCACCGCATGTGATTGATAACCACCGAGCCCACAGAAAAGATCGAGGAAAAGTCCATGCAAGTCTCACAACGAAGGAGCCAATGTCGAGCATCCAACGAAACCAGAGCATAGTTCGACTGGATGTTCAAGCGGTTAAACAGAAAGTCCTTCAGATGCTGAGCAGAGGGTTTAGGACCCTAAGCTTGAACAACAAGAGAGGTAGAAAACCCGTGCGAGAGATCGTAGACCTCCTTAGGAGAGAAAGAAGTAGCAAGAACCCCATTGTGCATCTCCAGTCTTCTAACCTTTAGCGCTAGCTCCACAGAGGGTTCTGAAGAACCGGACTCGCAATCACCGAGGTAAAAGATCGCTTTGGTGGGAAAGGATCATCCGACGTAGAAGGAGATCATGAGGATCTGGATGTATCCGGCTGCGAAGCCATCGCAACCTGACCCCGAGGAGAAAAGGGTAGAGCAACGAAGGGTTTTAGCTCACGAACTGAGACACCAATGGTTAGAAAATGCTGGAGGAAAACCAACAAAGAGAAGCAAAACCACGATGAAAAGAGTGATAAACCACCAAACAAACAAGAAAAGCCACACCACAAAACTGATCATTTAAACAAATAAATAGAAAAGCGGGCAAAGTTCATGCTTAGCGAGACTCCCAACGGAACCATCACAAAGGCGAGGAGCACAATGGCCCTCCTCCGAGGAGGGAGGACTAGAGGGCCTCACCACAGGAGGAGGAGCACAATCCAACTGCAAAAAGAAAGAGCGAAGAGATGGAAACAAGGAAGGAGGAAGGGAGAGGGAAAGCAGGGGTGAGTCGGTTGTAGAGACTTCATGTGTTGAATGTAAGCTTCTACCATTATAGCTTAAGTTTTTTAAACATTAATCAAATTTTTATAGGTGCATTGCGATGCTTTAGTGTCCTTCACCCTATCTATAATTAACCATCGTATCATTAGGTGCAATTTTTGCCTATTGGCTTCCCAAGATATATAGTTTTTGTGTGTTGGTATTAAACCAAAAGAATGCAATTGTAGCGAACTTACATGTTATGGTCAAATGACTAATGCTTTTGATTTCGATCCATGCAGGAACTCATACACGTTAAAACTTAGGGTGATTCCACGTGAGCTCGATTCTTGAAAATCATCATTAATTTCACATACTAAAGGTTAGTTAAATTGGGTTAACTTTCTTGCACTTGGGGATAACCTCTGTTTGTATTTATTTGAGAATAGGAGTTAACTTTTGTTCATGTTTATCGAAAAATAGCTAGGAGTGAGGGTTAGCATGTGAAAGGAAAGTGATTGTTTGAATATGGGGGTTAGAATGGAGGATAAGATTGGAAAAGATATATTTGTTCTTAGGATGATAATTAAGGTAGTGTTTTTTTTAAAAAAATTATATTAAAATAAAAGGAGAATACGAAAGAACACGATAGAGGAGAGACAAAACGTTTGGGATAACAAAATAAATAGAAGTTATGTTATGTCGTACCGTAAGCATAGAAAATCCTATAAAATAGAGGGTTATTTGGTTCAGTAAACTAGGCCTAAATGGATAGGCATAAAACATTCTTCCCATGATATATAATAACTGTCGGTAGGGTGACCTGAACCGTCAGTGGTGGCAGAAGATTATTAGTTTTTCTTTACGTCAAGATAATGGAGAGGTTCCTCTCGTGCATGAGATTGCGAGGTGAGAATCTCAATCAATTTACTCCACTATCTCAAAAGAAATGGTACCTTCTGCCAAGGAAACAACCGAAATCAACATATCCAGAATTCCAAGATGGAAATCCATCATGCCACTTTTATATATACCGAATACCCCCACCCACATGAAGATCAAGAACAGTTGGGTCGTGCATTCATATCCCAAGTAAAATATCAACTTCGGTGAGACATGACTACGTACAGATGCTATATATATTGGCATGATTTCATAATTCATTTCAATGACAGATAGATATGTCATTGATCAAGAACTGGTGTCGGTATCGTTCAGCACCGGTTTCAGCATCCAAAGAAGAGTCCATGAACTATTATTATATCACGCATGCAGTTAGAGGATACACTACGTCTATATATTTACTCGGAGGATAGACAAAATAAAAACCTAAGTCACTCCGACAACAATGCTGAAAGATTATTTTATTATTTAGAAGCGCACTTGAAAGTATACTCCCCTCTAATCCCGATCTTGAAGCTCAAAAAGCACCCAATCTATCTATATCGGATGAATGCTCCATATTTGATCCAGTGCATAGTTGTGAAAGTGCCCTCTTTTATTCAATGTTTGTTTGCCAGGATTGCATTGTTTATATTACATTTGGATATTTTAATTTTAAATTGTAATAACTTTAGGATAGACTTTTCAATCCTAAGATTATTCAATTTTAAAGGGGAGGGTGGGACGAACTTATCCCGAGATTATATATGTCAGAGAACAACCCCATAATTTAACCCATATTTCCTACAAATACAAGAACACTTCATAATCACTTGTTTATCTCATAATCTATCACTTACAAAATTAATCTATCAAAATCAATTCCTTAAAACAAATGATATCTCATAGGTCCTCTTTTGTGCAGTTTGTATGTAGGTCATTAGCTGCTTTGGTTTTACCTTAGGGTTAAGTTAACCATGTCTCTATAGGTCTGTGGCAATATTTTAGGTTCCTTCACGCAATCCGTATGCATCATATCACTAGATTTTTTTTTTGTTCGATTGACCAAGGGATTAGGCCACCCAATGGCGAGAGAAATGCATCTTATAAATGCATATCCATGAACACGTAATTCATTCCTGCCATCAAATAAAGTGTTGAAGTGAAATTCAAACTGATGCATATACCTAGCTATCCTTCCATTACATGGATGCGCAGACTTTTGCCAAAAATAAATTCAACATCACCCTTAAAATATGCCACAACCTCGTTAATAACAGCAACAACAATCAAATCTTCTCTTACACTAAGTGAGATCAACTATATAAATTTTTTACCTTTATTCAAATCTATTTTAAGTTATCTCTAAATTTAAATTAAAGTAACTAAGGTTATATAACACTTCTTAGATTTTCGTCACCCCCTCTGAGTAGATTCAACCCTTACTTCTCGCATCTCTAGATCAGAGCCATTCAACTATATATAGAAGATCGCCACCATCTCCCGCCTCTCAAAGATCCTGACGGACTCCAAGCTGTAGAGTAGAACCTTGTCATGTATTTTGTGTCGTACGTAGATGCATCCGACGATCTCCGTTGCCACCTCTACAAACCCATGCAATGTATCACAATGAATTAATTACAATAAAGTCCAGAAGATCTTTCGTCGATCCTTAGGGACGAATCACATGTTATCTGAATGAAGGATTCTCTTTATTTCCAGCCACATAGAGCTCATAAATACATGGCAAAATGTTGTGGTTATTCCACATGAATTTGATTCTTGGTAATCATCATTTCGCACACACTACATGAGAGGGCATAAAACATTCTTCCCAGAAAATTGGGACAATTGGTAGATTGAACTGATCACCAATAATGGTAAAGCTAATTAAATAGGTGATTCTCAGTAGGTTATGTTTTTTATTTTTTTTTGCATCAGCATAACGAGGAGGATCCTGAAATGGATAGAAGAAAGGAAAGAGAAGGTGACAGATAATCTCCTACACATTCTTGATATATTGGAGCATGGTTGGAGACAGAGATTAAGATCTTACGTAAGATTACTTCTCGTGTCTTGGTGGTCTATACATTACTTTGGGAAACGAGGATGACCTCGTTCCATGAATGATCAGGAGAGAATCCGAATCAATCTACTCCAATATCTCAGAAACAATGCTCTCTGCCGAGAAAACCCCCGAAATCATCCCATCAGGAATTCCGGAAAGTGAAGAGCTAAGAATGGATTTTCGCATCCATATGATGCCACTTTTATACGTACCGAATACCCCCTCACATATAGATCATGTCTTAACTAACGAGAGCAGGACTGTTGGGTCATGCATCCATACCTCCAATAAAATTTCATCTTGGTGAGTCACATGTGTGTGTATGTGTATGGGATGGGATTTGGAGTAAAGAATATATAGGTCATATACATGTAAGTTATGTAAAAATACAGTAATTTTTTTTCATATAAATAATATTTTAGATTAAAAATTTAAAAATTAAGATCACTTCATATAAATATATTATACATTAAATTTAAAATCAATCTAATAATCTAACACCTACGTCAAACGAAACTAATTTTTGATGATTTAAATATTACAAAATTTAATTCCAATGAATATACTTGTTAAGAGGTCAAATCAATTTTAAATTTAATGTATAATATATTCACATGCAACGATCTAAATTTATAACTTTTTAATTTAAAAAATTACTTGTACCGAAAGATATTAATGTACCTTTACTAAATTTCGTGTAGATATGCTTTTGTTCTCCCCCACCACACACACACACACACACACACACATATATATATATATATATATATATATATATATATATATATATATATATAATTTCATTGAATGACAAAAAAATTAATTATGAATTGGTATTGGTATTTTTTTATCACCGGTTCCAGAACGACCGAGTCCATCATTTGAACCTTAATTAATTTGTCCGTGGACATATTATATGCGATATACAACTGAGGAGTTTCGAAGGTGGTGTTGGAAACTTGGAAGGAAATAATTATGTATGACCTTATTGGAATTAAGTGCCGACGGTATCACTTATGATATATCTGAACAGTGATTAATTTGGATTTTAGCAAACCATGGCAATTCTAATCTGTTGGTGATGACATCAACATATCATCATTAAAAATATTTCAAATAACTCAAATCATAAGATCTATAATTTAGTTTCCACCGGTTCAATCGGATAATCAATGTTTAATTGTGAAAATTCATACTATAAAACAATACTTACCTGGCAAGAGTTAAGGGAAAAAGAAATTCAGGAGTACGATAAATGAAATCACTTTTTCATGAGATTTTTACACGTGCGAGCGCGACCGCGTGTATATATATATATATATTTCTATAAACTTATTTCATTAAGATTGTTTGTCCCTACTTCGTTAAATTAAATAAAAAATATAAATAAAAAAATAAAATAAGAAAATTTATATTTTTACCTCCTATTTTTTTCCTAAACCCTCATACTTCCTCCTCCTCCTCCCCCTCCTCCAGTGCCTTCATCGTCACCTCCCCTACTATGACCTCTGCGTAACCACCTACGGCAAACTCACCATCTTCACCATCTCGATGCCACTGTGCATGATGTCATTGTACCCCGCGTACGTGACGAGCTTTGGGATCATAGTAGAGGAGGTGGTCACACAAACGCCGTGGTGTTCTATAGGTGGGCCTGCTGGCAACGGATGTAGGTCTGGGAGTGAGTTCGCCAAGGTCAGAGAAGGAGAGGAAAATAGGGGAGAAGGAAAGGAAGGGGGAGGAGGAGGTGTGAGGGTTTAGGAGGATGAAAATATAAATTTTCTTATTTTTTATATTTTTGTTTATGTTTTTCATTCGATTTAACGGAGCAGGGTTACGACCTTAACAGAGTAAATTTATAGGGATATATATGTAAATATAAAAAATATAAAGATATATACATCTTATCGAAAATTTACAGAAATAAATAAATATATATATACATATATATATATCCTTTTTAATTTATGATAGCTATAATAAACATGTTACGACCCAGTTTCCGAATCCTTATAGGACCTGAGATCGACTCGACAAGACTAATCCCAAGATCCAGTCGTCCAACAAGAAAAAATCGAAAAGTAAGAAAATAAACCACATTCACTATGTAAGGTAACTGATAGTAAACGAGTACAAGCAGTAAAGGAAGTAAAAGCTACTAAACAGTACATACCACCACAACAATAGAAAAGTGGAACAAAAGTACAGTAACAGGAACAGTAAACAAAGTCTGAAACTCACTAATAGAAAGGAAGTACAACAACAGTAAGAACTACTGCTGAGCTCGACTGGGCCTAAAACCTTCTGCAACCGGTAACTCGAGCTGCTCAACTCCTGGACCTGTAAAGTGTTATGAGAAAATGGAGTCAGTGAACGCTGAGTAGAGTGGTAACCAGACTATCTAAATCAGTAAAAGCTAACAGGTAAATTTATCTTTTCCAATTATTTTATTTTACAAGTAATTCCTTTTCATCCATTGGTTTACTTTCAAATTTCTTTCTTGATCTTGCATGTTCATCGTGGGAACGATCTTGATTGTAGTCTTTTCCGAAGAGTAGAAGGCACACGTGGTGCTCTCCTGGCCGAGAGAGTCCCCCGTGGTAATCCTACACCTAGTCAACCACTCTGAGGTCACAGACAGACATAGCAGTGACTACGGCACTCGCGATAAGCGCACGGGTAGCTACCCTGCATTGGCACATGGTCAGTCATTTCCGTTAGCGGGTATGCCCAAAGTACAGCACAGAATAGTATAGGGACTAGCCCTCTCAGCAATAAGGGTCTAGTCCCTCAGAACCAAATAGGGGTTTCGCCCCTCCACAGTCCGCGCACCCTCGTCTGAGTATCCCGGTTTGCCCAGTGGGCCTAACAAGTTGGTGTAGGGTGGCTAGTTGAACCCCAGGCCCCGTGGGGTGGCTAGATCCCTCCCTACACTAGTAGCTCTCCTTGGTACAGTGTATGTGAGGGCCAATAGAAGTCGGTGTAGAGTGACTAATCCTAACCTCGGGTCCCAACTTAAGGACGGTTAGCTCCACTCTACACTAAAAAGGGGACAGTCGCTCTCTTTGGTACCACGTACTCAAGGGCCAGCACACTTCCCACTCACATTTCTAGACCTTTCCATTCATCAACAGGAGCTCTATTCCTAACTCCCCGTAGGGCTCATGCTCATATCCACTATATTATTCCATACCAAGTTTCATCATTCACAATTTCATTCTCGTATTATACACATGCAGCTCGTATTTCCACAATTTAACATATGCAACAAGTGATATCACAGGTAACTGTTTAGTTATTTCAGGCATTCCATATTCTAACATGTAACTCTTATTTATTAACAGGCAGTTGTTTACAGTTCGGCTCATTCATTTATGACTGCAATCTCAATCACGCATACAAACAGTGCAACTATTTCTCGTCCTAGGATTCATGCCACATCCTAGGTTTCTAGTTATCTAATTATCATGACTGCATTCATGTTTTATAAAAAGAACAGGGGGAAACCACTCTACCAAACAATCCAGGAGTACTGGGGGCTTGAACTGCAGACTCACGTGCCTCTACAAGTCCTAGACACGTAACAGGTCAAAGTCCTATACCAAAGAACATATCACAACAGAAAGTTCAGAATAGTATATAAAGGTTTCTAATATGTAGAGCAACTCACCAGGAAACCACAGATATTTTGTTAGCGTAAAACGGATTCCGATCGGACCCTAAATGGGTCAAAAACAAGTTTGCAAACTCAAATCAGACGTCTGGAACTAAGTCCAGACGTCTTAAAAGTCACCAGAGTCTCACCTCAAGTTCCTGTGTCGACCTCAGACATCCAGAACTCCTACTCGACCATCTGGACTCAACTCCAGACATCCAACCTATCCTCCAGTCATCTGGGAATGCCTCCGGCCGTCTGGTAAGCTGTCCAGATGTCCGAAAAGCGTGGGAGGGCGTGCCACGTGCTTTCTCAAAGCTGCTCTTGCACACGATAGAGCAGCACAACCCTTTCTAGCAAGACAAAACGCTTCTGCGGTGTAGCCTGCATGGCCGTAACCGCGAGGAAGATGTACCTACGCGAAAACCCACTTTCAGACATCCGGTGTCGTCACCAGACGTTCAGCCCATCATCTGGAAAGCACTCCGGATGTCTGATACTGGAAAATCTCCAGTATCAGAATGAGCTCCCACTCCTCTCGCCGCGCTCCGCCACGGCTCCTCCCTCTCAGCTGCAGCTCCGACCGCTGCAGGAAGTTGGGGACGACGCCCCAGCACCCTCCTCCTCCCGCATGCACCGCGGTGGCCATGCAACACTCCGGGGAGCCTCCACGAGCTCGCGACCTTGGCCTCCTCCTCCTCCTCACGCCGCTCCTCCTCCTTGCTCTTGCTCCCTCTTTCTCGCGCGCCTCTCTCATGGCTGTGGAGGGGAAAGGAAGGTGATGGTGGTGGAGTGGAGAGGAGAGGAAGGGGGGCACTTATATAAGCAACTAGGTTAGGGTTCGGCGAGGAGGAGTAAGAGAGGAAGAGAGAGAAAGAAAAGGGTCTTCGTGCTGGCTACGCGTAGAACCAACTTCGCATACATATTTTTCAATTTCTAGACGTCTGATTAGACATCTGACTGACAATCCAGATAACTTAAAAGGTTCAAAATAAAATGAGTAGTTACAAAACACAACATCCTCCACAATCATAGTATTATAAATATTCTTGATAATAAAATCACAAGAAATTAGAGGGGTAATGCGGCAAGAGAAGAGGTGGCCAAAAGCAAAGATAAGAGATTTGGGATATGGATATCGTTTGTAGTCAAATATCAAAGTGGTGAGATAGGATCTTAGAAATTAGAGTAGTTAGGGTATTAAAATGCAAAAGTCCCTTAACCTTAAATGGTATATACTATATATCATCCACAGAGATCCAATGAGGTGCATGGTTAGGAGCAATGCTCGCTACATTAGCACACTTTAGTGCAAGCACTTCCATGGTTGAATTCACAAACCTACGAACAAAAGTAAAGGTTGCAATAAGATGTCATTATTTTAAAACGTGCACCCAAAGTAAATTAGGCTTTAAAGAGCAAAAATTAGGGCGTACACATTGATGCATGCTATATTATCTCTATTAGACTAGGGTTTTTTTCTATGAAAAGGTATTGAGCTATGAATCATGTTCTTGGATGTTTCTATATACCAAGCCATCGGTCCATTAGAGGCAACAAAAGGAGAATAAAGAGCTATGTTGCCTGGACGATTTTTTTATTCTTGTTTCTTTCTTTTGGAAAAGAAGCTAATACCTCTCATGATGGAAAACATGTTTATTTATGTGGACATCTTGAGCATGGAAAAAAGTTACTTCGTAGGTACTTTTTGTTTTTTGAGAGGTAAATAACATTTGATAGTTACATTCACGTAAGGAAGACTTTAGAAAGAAATAATCAATACATTGAATTTTATCGATACATCTGCCATTGCGAAGCTTAATTCGAAACAAGAACACTCGATATATATGCTTTCATCTCTATTTTATAGCCTAAATATTGGATAGCTCGATATAATCATAAGGTAATTCTTTATTCTCATTAATCTGGCTTAAATACATCTCACCCATGTCTGGTTAGTATGTTTTAAGCGGCATGGAAGAAGATATAAAATTTACAGGGGTATAAATGTAATTCAGTAAAATTTAAGGGACATAGATGTAAATATCTGACACATAAAAGCAACAACTTCTCTGCAAAGCGTATAAAATAATAGAATAAAAGCTATATATGAGATTTGGAATGACCTTCGGCACAATGGAAACATCCTCTCTTTTCGATTTTGGCTGGAAACCAATTCCCATGAAACCAATATTCATATCCTTTGCCACAGCTTTCACCTACATGATCACATTCATCGTCTGAATATAGATAAATGTTGTATAGAAATATTGTGCACGAAAAAATAACCAAAGCTCAATTAGTAATATTTAAATAGCAAAACATAAATATTAGCAAATTAACAACGAATTTCCTAAACAGGAATCAAATAAGAGGACATGCATGTACAGCATATATCTGAAGGCTAATTTATGTCGAGCATTAGCTAGCTAACCCAGATTAATTAATTTGCAACTTAGACAAGCACGAAGGTAATTAACAAGACCAACATCCTAATGGAAACCCACATCAAGGCATGCATGAAGGAAATTCAGACTATAATTCCGATTATAATTAAGCTGAAGCATATTCACAAATAATTAATACAAATTACACAGAGAATCTCATGTAACCGAAAAAAGTGTGTAATAACCTCATAATAAGTCTAGTACAAGTTTCCAAGAAGTGATTTAAATGTCGATATATCGACGAAATGACATGTTAACATGTTTAAGTTATCGAAACATAGGTGTTTTATTGGTATGCCAACCAAATCATCTACATGTCACTGACATGCTATTGCTTCTATTGTAACTTTGTTGCTACGTAGATTATATATCGATATATTACATATTAAGTAAAAGATAAGATTTAAGATTTAAATAAAAATATTTATTTATTAGAATAATTATTTTTAAAATTTTAGTTATTTTAATTATTTCTATCATTTTTATTGACATACATAAATATACATTCGACTTATACTCAACATACCGATGAAATACATATTTAAAAGTTTATCAAAATAATATTGAAATTAATATTTCAAATTTTACTATCAAGATGTGCACCACTGAGAGATACTTTGCTCTCCCTAGACATCAGTCAAAATTAAATTTCACATCAACAACATAACTGACGTGAAATGAAAATCAAAAACTTTATATTAGTAACCATATATGCATTGTCAACAAATAGATTAGCTAGCATGCATGGGGACAAAAGTATAACGATCAAAACGTAGGAGATTTATAATATATATCAAAGACAATATATATATATATATATATATATATATATATATATATATAATGTTAAATAGGACTGCCTGCAATGATTGTTTGCATCTATCCCACCTTTTTTTTTTGAGAGTACTCTCACTTCATTTTTTTATCGTGTCATTGATGGAGAAAATAATTCCTCGGGGGCTTGCTGCAAATATGTGTATAATACCACATCGTAAACTCAAGAAGGTTAGAAGTAATTTATAAAGGTGGAGGCGTAGCAGTACGTGCTACTGCCATTAGCATTTTGGGACTCAGACTGGCCACAAGGTGGATGTTGTGATTCTAATTTACTAGGTAATAGCTCGATGCAAAATTGGGGATGTCACAGTAGCTCAATGGCATGGGGCCTCCTCAGGGAACTTCTCATCCATAGGGTGATCCCTATTGGAGGGGTGTTGGGTTGAAGAAGGGCGAAATACCCACTAAAGAGGGGATGACTGTGCTCCTACGACTTCAACTTAAATATAAAATTCTTAAAAAGATAGCTTATCTAAATATTATCACCAGGGAATCTCTCAATATCAATTTGTATATCAAGCATAAATATCCAATCTCCAATAAGCAAACAAAAAAATGACATAAGTATTTTAAATCCACTACTAAAAAAGCATGTTTAGCAACAATTATTTGGCGAGAATTTAAGGATCATCGCTAAAGCCAACATTTACAATAGCTAAGAACAAAATCATTGCATATGATCCTATAGGATAAGCTATTAGTGATAGTTTTATAACAATCGATAAAAGCTTTTTGTGATAATTTTTTGGTAACTCATTATTTTAATTGATCGCAAGCCAACATCGCTTGCCTAGCCCCAATAGATTTCAGTTGAGTTATCTCCTTAAAATCTTTAGGCATTGACTTAGGTAGTTCCCAAGAAGTCTAACTTTCATAACTAAAGTCAGCAACATTCTTATATATTTTTACAACAGGTATGCATCACTCAAGAATCACTAGTACCACTTGCCTCCTGCTTTATTAAAGAGAGACTCTCAATACTATGAGTTCAAGAGGAGGATATATCTCCATCACCTCCTTTCGTGAGGGATGATTTAAAGTATCATAATTTGTGAGGCAAGCGACAACACATTAAATTAATAATCAACAGAGTAATTGTTGGATTTGAGACGGGTTAGTTGGTTAGCCTATAATGTAGTTAGTTGCACCCTACCCTCTCTTTCTTGTCTACAACTATAATTTTATCCCTACATAGCCACTTGACTCATTCCCTATTTGCGATATATTTTCATGACTCGATGCCATGGGGCAACACTTTGGTGATAAGCAGAGCCTACCTCAAGCAGGCAAGGCATCACTTCTACTGAACCCACTGGTACTTGGAAGTTGAGATGGAGGAGTGACCACATCTAGGGCATCAATCAAGTCCTCCAACTGATCAGATTTGGGATGCTCTATTAGAGTTCATCACTGCCTTGTGCTTACTATACCAAGTCAACTGTCAGGCAGGATACACTCCTGGAGTTTGATGTTTAGTGTAGTTGGATAGTTCTCTAGTACTTTTATTGTTATGGTGAAATTTATGTATAGACCATTTTGTTATATAAAGTTGTAAATATTGCGGTTAGGCTACTCTCATATTATGAAGATATGTCTTCGACAACTTAAATAGCTCCTGTAAATATTAAATGGTAAACTTATATGTAAAGCAGTTATATGTATATTGCTTATGGGTTTGTTTATGCTTTGGTGCTTTTTTCCTTTTATAATTGCTTCATATTATCTTTCTTTCCATTTTCTCATGCTACTTATGTCAATTATTGAAGTGAAGTCTTGTGAGCTAATAGTTAGCAATTAACCTGGTAATAAAAGATTAGACTACGTGTAACCCTAGCCATCCTAGTTAGCTATGACATAATCTATCACACTTGTTAACTTAGTTCCCAATTTGTTACGAGGTTGTGGGGTGACACAATGCCTCCATTTCTTCAAGTCATGAAAGTCCATTGAGGAAAGCTCAACTTCTGCTCTACCTACATCCTGCCACAATAACTTCTAAATGCTTGCAATTAGTTCCAACACGACATGGCCCATTTAACCATGTTTGAGAGGTAATCTTGATACGTCAATGAATAGCAACTTAAATATATATGGCAGGTGAAGAATGAATGTGGTAGTTGAGGTAGGAGAAAATGTTAAATGTATGCAAACAAACAATGAGACACAATGCAAGGCAAGATGTGCGTACGACAGATGTGGGGAAGAGGCAAAGATGTTTTTTTTTTTTATCTTAAGTTTTGAAGTGTTAAGCAGGAGTCGGGACCGTACGAGGAGGGGATGGAAGGTGGAGTAATTTCTACCACAAAGGGGGGGGAGATGAGGACTTGAACTCATGACCCCTAAGAGGGAGGCACCACCATGCTACTCCTCGACCCCGCAACAACCCCACTTTATTGTTGACACATCGATAGCATATAACCATCGTTACAACTCATCAAGAGTAAAGACTAACACACTAGCTAAGGCCACAGGTCTCTTGCAATCTACTTGGCTCCCAATGAACCTTTTGTTTTGCAAAAAGAAACTGCAGCAAGACGCATGTTTGGAAGGACTGCTTGAAATTACGTTCGCGTGTATCTGTTGTTTGGAAGCATGAGGGACGTCAACCGACCTAACCCACCCCATTAAATATTTGGATGGGTCTGTGGTTTGTTGAACCAAACCCGGTCGGTTTTTTGGTCGGGTATGATGATGGACACCTCCGAATCCGTATACCAAATACATATATGCATATTAGTTTTGAAAACTTCGGAGTCTGGAATCTGTCCCACCAAATTCCTTCCACTGTTACGCTCCTGCTAACGCACAAAAAATCTCTTGCAATCAATTGCTGCACTCACGCCCCGAAATTGCTCCTATCTCCCACCTCTTACCTAAAATTTCCCTTGCTAAGTCGATCTCAACTTTTGATTTATCAGGTCACATGTTCTTTTTTTTGGATGTAAGGAAATGTATGTTGTAATGTATCTTGTAATGTACGACTTCTACTCAATAAAAAAAATAAAATACATCAATCGAAAAATAAAATACATCAGTGTATTTTCATTTTCAACTGATATATTTTGATTTTTAATCGGTAGAAAATCAAAACATGTCAATTAAAAATGAAAATACACTAATGTATTATCATTTTCAATCGATATTTTAATTTTCAAAGTAATTTTTCATCTATAAAGTTGAGATTTACCATAATAAGAATAAGCTTCTTGTTCAATACCTTCCTACCAATGAGGAACTAACCGACATCCTTACTAAACCGCCATCTCCTGCCAGATTCTTATCTTTAAGAAAAAAACTTATGCTTCCTCCTTAGCCATAAGCGTGCCAGGGACCGTTAGTATGTGAAATGACCCTTCCCAACGGTTGTTCGAGATTTTCCTAAAATGGTAGAGGTGTAAGTGTAATTTTAGATCCCCTAGGTTTAAGTTTGTGTGCTTTGCGAGAAATAGGAAACCTTGTGGGAAAAATCTCACAATTTTTTCCTCTTTCTCTTCTCGCTCAACACACCCACGCGCACACCCTCCTCTCTTCAAAAAGACCCCGACACCCCCCCTCCAACCTTTCCATCTCCGCCACCTCCACCTCCACATCTCCACCACCTCCACCTCCACTTCTCCACCACCTTGCCGCCGACGAGCCTCTCCTCCCCCGTCCCCTTGTAGCCGCGAGTGGGGAAGAAGGAGAAGGGTGGAGCACGGAGGAGGGTGAGAAAGAGAGAGTGTGGGCAAGGGAGAGAGTGGGAGAGTGGGTGAGGGAAGGAGTCAGAGGTGCGAGGAGAAGCTCGAGAGTGTGCGTAGGAGAGGAGGTGTGGCTGGAGGAGCTCGGGAGAGGAGGTGCGGCTAAGGGAGCTCGTGGAGAGGAGCTCTATGACCTCTTGCAGCTGCAGTTCCGCTTGAGGCATGTAGTATTTTTGAGATTTTCCATTCTGATTTCCATTACTATCTCATATTTATTTTTACTTAATTTCATTGCATGTGTGGTTGTGGAATATTTTCTACTTTTGATTATTTCTCATTGGATGACTGAATCTTGAGATTTAATCGAGACAAATCGATCTCAGATCCTGTAAGAAAATGGAATCGGATCATAACAGTATGAATGGTAAATGTTATAAATAAGTGGGAATCTTCTTACCCCCTCTATTTCGAGGTTGTTACACAATAACAACTTTTATCAGATTCCTGTAACCACGATGGCCCTTAACATGGTGCCTGTGTGGCTTGGATGGGTGTGTGCATATGCAACACCACATCTTCCTTCTTCTTCTCTACACCTCTCTCTTCTGTTTAAATGGCGCTGATATCACACAATTTTGATCAATAGATTAAATATTTTCCTGATGATTTTTAATAAGTCCAAATAATGGCTTTGATCCTAATGTAATAAAAATGATGATAATTATTCTAATATTAATGGTTTTGATCCTACTTCATTTAACTCAACCATATAGATTAATAGCATGGTATATGGATTTAATATGTTTAAATGGGTACCTGTCGCCGTAATGCTTTTGAGGTGAGTTTCTCCATTAAGTAAATGAGGTGGGCATACGGAATGTGCTTATAAATAAGGATGGGTTTCGTAATCAATAGCAAAATCTTGCCTAAATTCAACTCGTTGACATTCCTAGCTAAGCAGCGTAAACATAAAAGTTGATGCATTTTTGTAACACATAGACATGTGAATTTGGTTCACACTTTACAATGGGTATTTAATGCAAAAAAAATAAAACAACTAAGTTCATCTAAATAGATATTTTACAAAATTAATTTTCACAAGATTTTAACATTATAACATCCGTTACCAACTACATTAAAAATCAAGACAACCATCTTCCTTTAATAATTATTAAAATAATAATTGATCTTTTAAGGTCATACATTAACAATACAATGAATCATATATCTTTAACTCAATTCCTTGCATGCTTTTAATATATATATATATATATATATATATACACACATACACACACTTTCAAGGATAGAAAATGCACAAAGCAAGAATTAGCTGAGCCAAAAACTACTAACGGAAAAATTGGTACTTGACTCAGCAAGTTCACAATTAAAATTAATTGACCAGAGGGTATGACACTTTTACTTTAAATGGTTCAGGCCATTGCTACTTATCATTACTAACTACTTTTCTGATTACTGTAATATCTTTAAAGAAAATTCAAACTATTATGTAGTTATCGTCAAATAATCATAAGTACAGAAAAGGGGTATAAAATATGTAGTACCATAAGCTTAGAAGAGAATAATTTACCCTTTTTCAAGTGATCAATATTAACTATATATGCTCTACTACTAACACAAATACACTACCATAGGTCATCCTATACATATTTATATATACCATGAAAATATATGTGACCTGTACGTATATTTATAAAATAGTGGTTGGGTGATTCTATAAAAGGGATAAATAATTCATGGATACATGCTTTAAGCATTGCAATCACAACCAACGTATCTAATACCAAGTGGTGCTACAAATTAATGTGTTTGCCGGCCTGGTAATTAAATTTATTACCTAACAAAACCACAAGAAAAGCCTTAGAAGAGCATACAATCACATACACGGTGGGCGAACCAAGAAGTTACTCAATTACTTCTTTAAATCATGTTCGAATCAAGCGATGCCCTAGGAAGGCCTATAATGTGCTCAGCCCAACGGCTAAAGGGATGACCTTAATGATGGAAAAGTAAGAAGACTAAATGGGACGAGGCCAGGATTGGAAATCAAGAGAATCAAGTCTGAATACTATGGAAAATCAGGACTAGGGACACTGCGTCACTATGCGGTTGAGTATCCCATCAGCGACACAATATGAACGTTTGTATGGCTCTTCCCAGTTATTTTATGATTAGTGGGGTGACTTTGCTCTGATACCATCTGTGACGACTCGAGTCCTGCCAAGTGATGAAACCCGAACCGTCGTATGTTAACACCAGCACAAATCACCCACAAGATTGCAATCATCCAACACATAATCATAAAATATAAACATAACCAACAAACAATTCATAGTGCATAAATTAAATGAACATAAATGGATATTGACCAAAGGATTTACTGTAGAACACAAATATATAAGCCCAAGGAGATGTACAACCGAAATCTCCTTACGAATTACTAAGTATACCAGAGTATGGAACCCAAAAGCACGTCAGTGAAAACTGAGTAGAGTAGAAACAACAGCAAAGTGTAACAGTAACTGAGAACAAGAGAAAATGGGTACTGTAGCTTTAATTAATTCATTTATTCGACATCTCGTTATCTGGTTCTGTTTCGTAAATTGAAAGCCCAACTTATTATAGTCCACAATATATCAATCGATGTCTTAGGGCATAAGACGATTTCATGTAACATCCTACACCGCAAGACCAGTATAAGCCACCCTCCTGGACGGGAAGACTGCTTATACCCATCGAGTCGCTGCTCTCCATCACCCTGAGGTCATTGTGAAAAGGGATGGCGGCTACGTCATGTTGCGTGAACACGTACACAAGCTATGTACACTGAACCACAGATAGGCAATGACCTACCTATTGGTTGAGAAAGAAACCACTCCAACCCTCGAGCCCTACAAACTATCCCAGTTGGCCGCTAAGCCTAACCAAAGAGTTGTAGGAAGGCTAACAACTCCCTAAACCAGCCCCTAGAACCGGTTTGGAAAGACCAGTTATTTGATTCATTTAATTCTCGAGATATCCGTCATACAGATTTTTCAATTCATTTCATACAACTGTATCTTTTATTTTCATCCATTCAATCATCCTTAATAATTTCACATTATCAATTCCAGAATTAACAAATATTCATACCATCCTCAAACTTATCCATTTCTAGGAAATTTTTAATTTCTGATCGTGGTTTCAATCAAATTATTATTTAACCATCATGGTGATGTCAATTTTACTAAAAATAGAATTTCTTTTGTACAAGCGATGATAAAATCATATCCAACAATTTTAAAAGCTTTATAATTCATTTACCTCATGAAAATTACGAAATAAATTGTTGTTAACTCCTTTTAATCCAACAGTTAACTATATCAATTTGATTATTCACATTTCAAGTCAACAATTTGATTTTCATCATCAATATTTAACGTTCAAGTACCCAGGACATTAATCATAACCCCTACCAAGTTCAAAACTCAACAAGGAGAGGAAACACATATCTGCGGCACAAGACACGCAAAGAAGTATGCGAAAACGGTTTCGCAATACCCAAAAATGAACTAGAGTTAAAGGGTAGACTACTCAACCTAACATCACCAGAGGGTCACGGTGACTCCAAACTGTGTGCATAGACCCTAGGAGCAATCTCCACTCCCACCTCGAAATCTATGCATGCACCGGGGCAAGACCTGATTCGAATAGACCAACAACGGGTTAGAGACATCTAATCACGTTTCTGATTTCTCACTAGAGGATAATAACTCAAAAGTGAAAATTGATTACATCTACGCGTAGTATGCGTCAATACGATTCCAACGGTACCTTATTTGTCAAATTTTGAGGTCTGGAAGGCCTCGAACCAATCAAAACAGCATGAAGGGGTTGCTGAAGCAACCGGTTCAGGCGAACCGATCAAACTGGTTCATGCACGCCACGTGTGAGCCGTTGAGTGGTCCTCGCACGTGCAAGCGGATTGCGCTCGCCTGCGCCTAATGATAACGTCATCATTAGCCATATCTAGCTTTAATTAGTCATAATCCATGGATAAATGCTCTTACATAACCGCTAGAAGACCGTAATTCACTACATATCCTTTCTGAGAGAAACACATTAAAACAGGATTAAATCTGCAGTTTTAACAGCATAACCTAAATTTAGAGCAATCATGGGGCTTCCAATGGGTTAATTAAAGGTCAAATGATCATAAATGTCTAATAAGAGGGTCCGTGCAGACAGAAACGGGTTTCATGTGTTACAAGAATTAATGGACATCTGAACCCTAAAAACAGACCCACTTAATTAACTAAGGTTCTGGTCAGGATAAAATTTACCTTAATATTCTAAAAATCATAGAAAAATATTCTCTAAGGTTTGGTACATTTGATTTTACCATTAGAACCCATTTTGACATAAAATAGAATCTCAGACAGACAGTTACCCTAATTTGGATTTCTTCGCAAATTATCCAATCAAACTTGGTCAAAACCAAAATCTGACTTCCCCATCAGATTCCTTGGGTCCAAATTAAGTTTTTACCAAAATTTGGGCCCAATCAGAGATGACCTTGACCTAGCTTGCATTCCAATCCAATCTGACTCTTTTTCTTACACACACACCCCTAGCTTTTTGAATTGTTTACAAATGGGTCCCTAAGTATGTCATATTATTTGCAATCAGGTCCCTCTACCATTATCTAAGAGGAACTCCTATGTTGGCAACCTTCAATTAGGGATTTCTCCCTAATTGCTTGACGAAACTTGAGGAATCCCCTTCCAAATGAACCCGACCCTAGATCCTGTTTCTCTCCCAAAAGATGATGCAAACGTTTTGATTGAAGGAATACTCAATTTTGTGTGAAGATCTCAAGTTCGCAAGCTTGTTTCTAAGCTTGGAACTCCATCCTAAGGCCTATAAAAGGACAAACATTGTATTCCTTACCTCCTTAGCAAGGTTTGGGGCCAAAACCCTCTTCAAATCCCTACCTTCAGCCCCTCCCAACCTAACTTCAGCAAGCATTTTTGTAACGACCCGGTTCCCGAGTCCCTACGAGACACGAGAACCGGACCGACTCGACTAATCCCAAGACCTAGTCGTCCAACGAGGAAGTAACCAAAAGAGCAGTAAAATAAACCACATTCAGCATGAATATAACTAACAGTAAGAAAGTACAGCAGTAAAGAAAGAAACTACTACAGTATATACCACCACAACAGTAGAACAACATTTATCATATAACATGAACTGCAGGTAAAGAAAAGTACAGCGGAAACAAGAACTACTCACTATAACGGAAACAAAGAGGTACAAAAGATAGTGGTAACTCTACTGGACCCTACTCGGCCCAGCGTCTTCTGCAGCCGCTGACCATGGCTGCTCAACACCTGGTCCTGAAAAAGGTAACGAGTGTAACACGTCAGCAAAACGCTGAGTAGAGTGGCAACTAAAACTAAAGACAACAGTAGAGTGTACAGTAGCTGTTATGTTCTATTACTTTCTTTATTCACATCTTTCAATTGTCTCACTATTTCATTTATTCCCCAGATCTTTTTCTTGATCTCGAATGTTCCTCGTGGGAACGATCTTGATTGCAGTCTTTTCCAAAAAGTAGAAGTAGCACGTGGTGCTCTCCTGGCCGGTAGAGTCCCCCGTGGTGATCCTACCCTCAGTCAACCACCCCAAGGTCACTGACAGATGTAACGGTGACTACGGCACGCGCGATAAACGCACAGGTAGCTAACCCGTACTGGCACGCGGTCAGTCGTTTCCGTTAACGGGTGCGCCCAAAGCACAGCACGGAACCAGTCCAGGTTAGAGCCCTCTCAGTAACAGGGGTCCAACCCCTCCACAGTAACCAAATCAGGGCTTTGCCCCTCCACAGTCCGCGCACCCTCGCCTGACTACCCTGGTTTGCCCCAGCGGGCCTAACAAGTCGGTGTGGGAGGCTAGCAGAACCCCGAGGCCCGTGGGGTAGCTAGTACCTCCCTACACTAGTAGCTCTCCTCGGTACTACGTACGCGAGGGCCAGCAACTCGGTACAGAGTGGCCAGTCCTAACCCCGGGTCCTTGGGGCGGCTGGCTCTGCTCTGCACTAAACAGGGGGACAGTCGCTCTCCTTGGTACTCCGTACTCAAGGGCCAGCTCACTTCCCCAATACTATTCCATTCACTTTCCAGGAGTTCTACTCCTACTTCCCCGTAGGGTTCCATCCTTTTTACTCAAACATCCAGGTTTCACTTTCCAGTTTCACATTCTTACAATCCATGTTCTCAACCACATTATTTATCCACAACAGGCAGTTGTTAATTCAAATTACAGGCAGCTTTATATCTCTTTCCATTTTCCAAGACTGCAGTATTATACATTCCACTAGTTTTCCCATCCTAGGATTCATGCCATATCCTAGGATCTATCATACAATCTAGTTTTCCAGCCCTAGGATTCATGCAACACCTAGGAGCTATCATTCCATCTATTTCTCATTCCTAGGATTCATGCAATGTCCTAGGTTCTAATTATGGTTCCATAATTTAACAGATTTTATTAATAACTTAAAGCCACTCTACCAGGTACAACGGGAGTAATGGGGGCGTGATCGGGAATCCCGCGTGCCTCCGCGACTCCCAAGACTGCAATTGAACGAGGTCCTATCACAAGGATCAAACACAAGGAGAGTCTCAAAACAGTGTATAGCTACTGTAGATGGGTAGAGGAATTAATTCTGAAAAGAACGCAACTCGAATCGCGAAAACGGAACTCGAACGGGCCCAAAACGGGTCGAAAACGACGACACTATGTAAAATCAGACGTCTGGAACTTCTTCCAGACGCCTTAAAAAGTGGATCAGAGAATTACCTGTTCAGTGTGGTTTCCCAGACATCCATAAGTCTGCGGGGACGTCTGTCCTATCTACTAGACGTCCGATGGTCACCCCGGACGTCTGGAGGTCGCTCTCGCCGTCTGGTACAACAGCCAGACATCTGATTCACGTTTGATGGCGAATCACCGAGCCTGCACACACCCATCTCCCTCCCTCAGTACGGTCAGTCGACAGGAAGGCAGAAGAAGACAGAAAACTCACCTTTCAGATGTCTGTAAGGTCTTCAAGACGTCGCCCTCGCTGTCTGGCTATCAACCCAGACGTCTGATTCTGGAAATTTTTCCAGAATCAGGGAACCACTCGGCCTCCGCTCGCGACGCCGCCCGCGTCGCACCTCGCGCGCCTGCTGCTCAGACCGCAGCAGTCCCCCCTCCACGTCACTCCGCGCCCCCCCCACGCCCTCCACCGGCCGGTCCTAGCAGCCCCGGCGAGCTCGCCCTCATGGCAGAGCTCTGCTCTCGCACGCCGCACCTCCTCCGCGCTCACTGCGGCCGCCGCTGCCGCCCTCGCGCTCGCGCTCACGCTCACTAGCTGAAGGAGAAGAGGGAGGAGACGGTGGAGACGACGGCAGGGAGAGCGTGGCCTTTTAAGGCCGCGCGAGGAGGAGAGAGAGGACGCGGCAGGCGTCTGCAGCCGCAGGGAAAGAGGGAAAAAAAGCGAATATCCGGTCTGCGTGCTCAGGCGCGCAAACGACCTGTGCGTGTCGAATTTAACGGATTTACAGACGTCTGGAAACGATCCCAGACTTCTGGTCAGACGTCTGGATGTGATCCCAGACGTCTGGTAAGACGTCTGGGCCACCTCCCAGACGTCTTAAAAGGCGTCTAGGGCACGCTTTCGTTACAATATAACAAACTCAAGGGAAGTTTCGTCCCCGAAACTTGCGCCAACTAGGGTGCGGGAAAAGACGTCCAAATAACCATAACAAACTCAAAGAGGACCGAAGCCGGTCCGAAAAGACGTACCCACGAAAAGCTCCGAGTACCGCTCCCGCATTGCTGCCTCAGGCTCCCAGGTAGCCTCCTCGTACCGCTGGCTCCTCCACAAAACCTTTACCAGGGGTACTTGCTTTCGTCTCAAACTGCGGACGGCTCGGTCTAGAATCTGCACTGGCCGCTCGGGGTAGTTCAGGTCGTCGCTCACCTCGACACTCTCGTGACTCAGTACGTGACTGGAATCGGCTACGTACTTCCTGGGGTTGGACACGTGGAATACGTCGTGCACACCAGAAAGCTGCGGGGGAAGGGCAAGTCTGTAAGCAACGGGTCCAACCCGCTCCAGGACCTCAAAGGGCCCCACGAACCTCGGCGCGAGCTTCCCTCTCACCCCAAACCGCTATAAGCCCTTCATGGGCGAAACACGAAGGAAGACGTGGTCCCCAACCTCAAACTGCACCTCTCTGCGTCTCCGATCCGCGTAGCTCTTCTGTCTGCTCCTGGCAGTGCGGAGTCGTCTGTGAATCTGCTCAACTACCTCCTGACTCTGCCGGATCAACCTGGGGCCAACCTCCCACTTGGTCCCCACCTCAACCCAACTCAAGGGTGCCGTACACTTCCGTCCGTACAGAGCCTCGTAGGGAGCCATGCCGTTGCTCGAGTGATAACTGTTGTTGTATGCAAACTCTGCCAGGGGCAGGTGCTCCTCCCAAGAGCCCCTCCAGTCCAGTACACAGGCACGCAAAAGGTCCTCAAGTGTCTGTATCGTGCGCTCAGACTGTCCGTCCCTCTGGGGGTGGTAAGCCGTGCTAAACCTCAACCTCGTCCCCAAGGCCTGCTGAAACTCAGCCCAAACTCCCGCGGAACTCCGTGTAGTCGTACCACATCACGGATATACCTCTCTGCTAACTGTGCTGGTCCCAAAGTGACTCGGATCGGCAAGAATCGCGCTGTCTTCATTAGTCTATCCACTATTACCCAGACTGCGTCGTGTCCCCGCTGGGTAACAGGTAAGCCCACCACCAAGTCCATGGTGATGCTCTCCCACTTCCACTCTAGCACTGGAAGCGGCTGAAGCGGCCCTGCAGGCCTCTGATGTTCGGCTTTCACCTGCTGGCACACTAAGCACTGTTGCACGAACTCACCCACATCCCGCTTCATCCCTCTCCACCAAAACTCGCGTCTCAAGTCGTGGTACATTTTCGTGTTCCCGGGATGTATGGTGAATCTGGAACCGTGTGCCTCAGTCAGGAGCTCTCTCAACAGCTCCTCGTCTCTGGGAACGCACAACCGTCCCCTCAAACATAGCACCTGGTCTGTGAAAGAGAAGTCACCTGGATCTCCTGACAGTACTCTGTCGCGCAAAGACTGCAAGTACGGATCGGCCATCTGTCCTGTGATGATGCGGTCCATCAGCTCTGGCCTAGGCTGCCGTGTCACCGTCACTGCTCCACAGTACCCTCGTAACTCTAGAGGTCACCAACTGCCCACCTCCTCCAAAAGGCTCCAACTCTGTAACTGTAGACTGGCCAAGCGTGCGGGCGCCTTACGGCTCAAGGCATCAGCCACCACATTGGCCTTTCCCGGGTGGTAGGAGATGCTGCAGTCGTAGTCCTTCAGGAGCTCCAACCAACGTCTCTGTCTCATGTTGAGCTCCTTCTGGTCAAAAAGGTATCTGAGGCTCTTGTGATCTGTAAAAATCTCGAAGGTCTCACCGTACAAGTAGTGCCTCTAGGTCTTCAGCGCGAAGACAACAGCTGCCAACTCTAGGTCGTGGGTAGGGTAGGTATGCTCATGGGGCTTCTGTTGCCGCGAAGCGTAAGCGACAACGTGACCCCTCTGCATGAGCACACCTCCTAACCCCTGCAAGGAGGCATCCGTGTAGACAACGAACCCGCCACTACTGTCCGGGATGGTGAGCACGGGAGCCGAGGTCAACCTCTCCTTCAGCTCCAGAAAACACGCCTCACAGGCGTCTGTCCAAGCGAAAGGCACGTCCTTCCGGGTCAACTGTGTCATAGGACGCGCAATCTGCGAAAATCCTCTGATGAACCGTCTGTAGTAGCCAGCTAGTCCCAGGAAACTGCGGATCTCAGTGATTGAACGCGGTCTCTCCCACCTGAGCACTGCCTCGACCTTGGCTGGGTCCACCGCCAGGCCATCTCCAGAGATCACATGACCTAGGAAGGTCACCTCCCTCAACCAGAACTCGCACTTGCTGTATTTGGCGTACAGCCTGCGTCGCCTCAGAGTGTCCAAAACCATTCGCAAGTGCTGTCTGTGCTGCGTCCGATCTCTAGAATAGATGAGTACATCATCTATGAAAACCACCACGAACTGGTCCAAGTACGGTCTAAACACCCGGTTCATCAGGTCCATGAAAGCAGCGGGGGCATTGGTCAGCCCAAACGGCATGACCAAAAACTCGTAGTGTCCGTACCGGGTGCGGAAAGCTATCTTGGAGACGTCGGTCTCCCTGATCCTCAACTGGTGGTATTCAGACCTCAAGTCTATCTTGGAAAACACCGTGACACCCCGCAACTGGTCAAACAAATCGTCGATCCTCGGCAGCGGATATCTGCTCTTGATGGTGACCCTGTTCAGCTGTCGGTAGTCCACACAAAGACGTAGGGTCCCATCCTTCTTTTTCACAAACAATACCGGGGCTCCCCAGGGAGACGCACTGGGCCTCACGAAACCTTTCTCCAGAAGGTCCTGCAACTGAGACTTAAGCTCTCGCAGCTCAAGCGGTGCCATCCTGTATGGCACGGTGGAGATGGGGCTGGTCCCTGGTACTAGTGAGATCTCAAACTCGATCTCACGCTCGGGCGGTAGTCCTGGTAACTCGTTTGGAAACACGTCAGGGTACTCTCTGACCACCGGGATGCTCTGGAAGTCTGCCACAGGGCTGGGCTCTGCCACCACACAGGCTAGGAAGCCCTCACACCCCTGGCTCAAAAGTCTCGCCGCTCGAAGTGCCGAAATGCACCTGAATTCTCCGTCCACTGGCTGTCCGTGAAACTCGAAAGAAGGCAACTCCGGAATGGAGAAGACAATCTTCCTCTCAAAACAGTCCACCAAGGCGTGGTAAGCGGACAGCCAATCCATCCCCAGAATCACTCCAAAGTCCTCCATCTGGATCATAATCAGGTCAGCTGGCAGGCTATGTCCTCCGACGCTGACCTCGCAATCTGTGCACACCTCCTCAGCTACAAACAGCTGACCACTTGGACCACTAATTACGAACGGATTCTCTAACAGTGTATAATCCTGGTCCAAACTAACTGCGAAACTGGCTGCGACAAACGAGTGCGTAGCGTCGGAATCGAAAAGCGTGTAAACGAGTCTCCAGAAACTGAAACCATACCTGCTACCACCGATCCCGAAGCTCTGGCGTCCCTTTGTGTTAGGGCGTTGATACGCCCCTCAGCTCTAGGCGCGGACGAAGCAGCCACACTCTGCGTCGGACGGGTAGGTGCTGGCCGGTACCCTCCTCGCGACTGCTGTCCTCCTCCTCGCGCCTGGGAACCGCGGCCTCCTGCGCGCCCTCCAGTGCTCTGCGCGGGGAGTATCTGCTGACCTCCTGCCCTAGATGGGCAGTCCCTCCTGACGTGGCCCGCCTGGCCACACTGGTAGCAGAGGGGAACCCGACTCCCGCTCTCAGTGGGTCCCTGCTGTCGACTAGGCGGGGGTGCGGTGCTGGCGATTGGCCCCTGTCGAGGGCCCCCAAAGGCTACTGATGGCCCTGCACAACGTGACGGCTCTCCTGCGGACGCCACGTGTCTCCGTTCTCGCCGGCCCTGTGAGAAGTCTGGCTGAAAGGGTCTCTTCCGCCCGTCGTCAGTGTCTCACGCGGATGGGTTGGTCTCCTCGTAAGTCATAGCTGCCTCTACCACCCTCGAAAACATAGGCAGCTTCAGGGGTTTGACATACCCCCGGATCGCAGGCCGAAGCCCCTTGGTGAACCTCCAAAGGCGCTCCTCCTCAGTGGCTACCGCTGTCGCTGCAAAGCGGGACAGCTCCAAGAAACGCGTGCGGTACGCTCTCACAGTCATCGTCCCTTGGCGGAGAGTGTGGAACTCCCGCCTCCTCTGGTCCTGCCACGTCTGGGGAAAGTACTGCTCGCAGAAGAGGGTGACGAACTGGTCCCACGTCGGCTCGTCCCTCTCCTGTCCCCGGACCGCCCTCCACCACCGGTGTGCCGCACTCTCCAGCTGGTACGTTGCAAAGGCCACGCGGCACTCCACCGGGGGGC
This sequence comes from Thalassia testudinum, assembly GCA_037157565.1. Taxonomy (NCBI): domain Eukaryota; kingdom Viridiplantae; phylum Streptophyta; class Magnoliopsida; order Alismatales; family Hydrocharitaceae; genus Thalassia; species Thalassia testudinum. The sequence goes on along the minus strand of JAZHRO010000067.1, from coordinate 12,503,037 downwards.
GAAGGGTGTCGAAGATCTTCTCCAGCTGCTCAAGCCAGTCCTCTGCCTCGGTCGGGTCCTCATCCCCCTTGAAGGAGGGGGGCTTCAGCTTCCGGAACTGTCCGAAAAGCTCGAAGTGGCGCTGTAGGGGAGGTGCTGGTGCACCTCCAGGCGAAGGTGCCTCGTGTACAGAAGTGTCAGAGGAAGGTGGGGGCGGCAACGACCCATCCCCTCCCTCGTGTCCAGCGCCGTGTCCATCGCGTGGTCCCACAGAGGACTCCCCATCTGCAGCCCCAGGAGGAGGTGCTCGGGGCGGTGGGTGGAGCTCCTCTCGTACAATATCTCGTATCAGTCTGGCGAGGTCCTGGGCCTGGATGCCCGGGAGTGGTGGCTGGTCCACCGAGACGTCAACAACAGCACGTCCACCTCACCGACCTCGCCCTCGATCGCGCCCGCGGCCAGTCTCGCTAGTCCCGCGACGAGGCATCTCCTGCAAGGAGACGCGAAACAAAACGGAAACGTCAAAACAGACGGTACCTAACAAAACTTCTAAGAGCTCATGTCAAGAGATATGTTGTGGTGGCTACTCTAGCTATAAACATGTGAATTGGTTATTTTCCAGTCAGTTGATTCACTTCTCGAGACGACCTTGCTCTGATACCATCTTGTAACGACCCGGTTCCCGAGTCCCTACGAGACACGAGAACCGGACCGACTCGACTAATCCCAAGACCTAGTCGTCCAACGAGGAAGTAACCAAAAGAGCAGTAAAATAAACCACATTCAGCATGAATATAACTAACAGTAAGAAAGTACAGCAGTAAAGAAAGAAACTACTACAGTATATACCACCACAACAGTAGAACAACATTTATCATATAACATGAACTGCAGGTAAAGAAAAGTACAGCGGAAACAAGAACTACTCACTATAACGGAAACAAAGAGGTACAAAAGATAGTGGTAACTCTACTGGACCCTACTCGGCCCAGCGTCTTCTGCAGCCGCTGACCCTGGCTGCTCAACACCTGGTCCTGAAAAAGGTAACGAGTGTAACACGTCAGCAAAACGCTGAGTAGAGTGGCAACTAAAACTAAAGACAACAGTAGAGTGTACAGTAGCTGTTATGTTCTATTACTTTCTTTATTCACATCTTTCAATTGTCTCACTATTTCATTTATTCCCCAGATCTTTTTCTTGATCTCGAATGTTCCTCGTGGGAACGATCTTGATTGCAGTCTTTTCCAAAAAGTAGAAGTAGCACGTGGTGCTCTCCTGGCCGGGAGAGTCCCCTGTGGTGATCCTACCCTGAGTCAACCACCCCAAGGTCACTGACAGACGTAACGGTGACTACGGCACGCGCGATAAACGCACAGGTAGCTAACCCGTACTGGCACGCGGTCAGTCGTTTCCGTTAACGGGTGCGCCCAAAGCACAGCACGGAACCAGTCCAGGTTAGAGCCCTCTCAGTAACAGGGGTCCAACCCCTCCACAGTAACCAAACTGGGGCCTTGCCCCTCCACAGTCCGCGCACCCTCGCCTGACTACCCTGGTTTGCCCTAGCGGGCCTAACAAGTCGGTGTGGGAGGCTAGCAGAACCCCGGGACCCGTGGGGTAGCTAGTACCTCCCTACACTAGTAGCTCTCCTCGGTACTACGTACGCGAGGGCCAGCAAGTTGGTACAGAGTGGCCAGTCCTAACCCTAGGTCCCTGGGGCGGCTGGCTCCGCTCTGCACTAAATAGGGGGACAGTCGCTCTCCTTGGTACTCCGTACTCAAGGGCCAGCTCACTTCCCCAATACTATTCCATTCACTTTCCAGGAGTTCTACTCCTACTTCCCCGTAGGGTTCCATCCTTTTTACTCAAACATCCAGGTTTCACTTTCCAGTTTCACATTCTTACAATGCATGTTCTCAACCACGTTATTTATTCACAACAGGCAGCTTTATATCTCTTTCCATTTCCAAGACTGCAGTATTATACATTCCACTAGTTTTTCCATCCTAGGATTCATGCCATATCCTAGGATCTATCATACAATCTAGTTTTCCAGCCCTAGGATTCATGCAACACCTAGGAGCTATCATTCCATCTATTTCTCATTCCTAGGATTCATGCAATGTCGTAGGTTCTAATTATGGTTCCATAATTTAACAGATTTTATTAATAACTTAAAGCCACTCTACCAGGTACAACGGGAGTAATGGGGGCGTGATCGGGAATCCCGCGTGCCTCCGCGACTCCCAAGATTGCAACTGAACGAGGTCCTATCACAAGGATCAAACACAAGGAGAGTCTCAAAACAGTGTATAGCTACTGTAGACGGGTAGAGGAATTAATTTTGAAAAGAACGCAACTCGAATCGCGGAAAACGGAACCCGAACGGGCCCTAAACGGGTCGAAAACGACGACACTGTGTAAAATCAGACGTCTGGAACTTCTTCCAGACGTCTTAAAAAGTGGATCAGAGAATTACCTGTTCAGTGTGATTTCCCAGACTTCCAGAAGTCTGCGGGGACGTCTGTCCTATCTACCAGACGTCCGATGGTCACCCCAGACGTCTGGAGGTCGCTCCCGCCGTCTGGTACAACAGCCTGACGTCTGATTCGCGTTTGATGGCAAATCACAGAGCCTGCGCACACCCATCTCCCTCCCTCAGTACGGTCAGTCGACAGGAAGGAAGAAGAAGACGGAAAACTCACCTTTCAGACGTCTGTAAGGTCTTCAAGACATCGCCCTCGCCGTCTGGCTGTCAACCCAGACGTCTGATTCTGTAAATTTTTCCAGAATCAGGGCACCACTCGGCCTCCGCTCGCGACGCCGCCCGCGTCGCACCTCGCGCGCCTGCTGCTCAGACCGCAGCAGTCCCCCCTCCGCGTCACTCCGTGCCCCCCCTGCGCCCTCCGCCGGCCGGCCCTAGCAGCCCTGGTGAGCTCGCCCTCACGATAGAGCTCCGCTCTCGCACGCCGCACCTCCTTCGCGCTCACTGCGGCCGCCGCTGCCGCCCTTGCGCTCACGCTCACTGGCTGAAGGAGAAGAGGGAGGAGATGGTGGAGACGACGGGAGGGAGCGCGTGGCCTTTTAAGGCCACGCGAGGAGGAGAGAGATGACGCGGCAGGCGTCTGTAGCCGCAGGGAAAGAGGGAAAAAAAGCGAATATCCGGTCTGCGCGCTAAGGCGCGCAGACGACCCGCGCGTGTCGAATTTAACGGATTTACAGACGTCTGGAAATGATCCCAGACGTCTGGTCAGAAGTCTGGATGTGATCCCAGACGTCTGGGCCACCTCCCAGACGTCTTAAAAGGTGTCTGGGGCACGCGTTCGTTACAGTTTTCAACCCCCTTCTTTCAGCCATTAGACAGACAACTCAAGTGGCCCATCTTCTTCCTCATCTTCATCCACCTCTCGTCAACCAAAGCGAAGGCTCCCAGATCTCCTTCCTCCTTGCCGTCCCCCCATCGGAGACTTCCCCTTCTCTGATGCTGGCCAATCAAAGCTGGTGCCTCTCTGTCCTTTTCATCCAATTAAAGTAGTTAGTTAGGTCTCTCTTTCTCCCTATATTCTAGTCCTAGGCCGCACACCACCTTCGTCTCCACCTCCGGCCGCACCTCCAGCGAGGTTCTCTGCAAGCTACACACCTCCAAACACCTCTCCAACACTCCAAAAACCTCAAACTCACCTTCGCACAAAACCCCTCTCTTTATTTCACCATCCACACTCCCATGACCGCTACCGAACAACCCACCTTCACACGACGTACTTTGACTCCGTCCGGCCACCACGCACCTTCATACACCACGAAACCACTACCATCACACTCGCCAGCACTTGGCAAAGCTCATGAGCTATTTTAATGTGTCCATGAGGCTGTTTGTGTGATTTTGAGGTCTCGCCGTCCACCATCTCCGTCGCCATCATCTTCTGCCTCATCTTCAGTCCTCCAGCCACGTAGCTTCCAGACAACATGCCCAGAAGATGCGGCTTCATTCTAGGCATCCTCCGAGGTGGTTAATTGAAGACCCCATCCACTCCTCCTGCCTCGATTGGGAGATCCTCACAGCTGCAACTAAATGAGAAGGACGTGGGACATTTAGTCCCACATCGTAAAGAGAAGAGAGACTTCGCACGCATAAAGGGGATTTCTACATAGGTCTCTTTGCCTCGACACTGGGGGTAAGGTTCCCTTCACCTACACTCACCTGACCCGCCTTAGCCTTCACTCCTCACTCATCACCCACTGCCGGTGAGCCTGGACAAGGTTATTATGCATGTCGTATACCCAATTATATTGGGTTTGAGAGAAGAGAAGAGGCAGGAAATAGAGAGAGAGTGGGGGAGGGGTGGGTTTTGCTCTTGCAGGCACCGTGCGACACTTAGTTGCTGAGAAGAAAGAAGGAGAGCCAAAGAAGAAGAGGAAGAGCTGAAGGAAGAAAAGAAAAGAAAAAGGAGAGCGCTCCTGTGTTTGTGAAGGAGAAGAGAAAAGGAAAGGCTAAAGGAAGAAAGAAGAAGAAGGATCTCTTTAAGGAGTACTGTAGCAAGCAGTGTTTAAGTCGTCTGATCCAAGGAGCTGATGTCTGATTGGCTCTGACATTGTGCACTGCTAGCGTGGAATTCTGGTTTAAGTGGTTCGGGCCACTATACATTTATTTGATTCATTGAGTAATTAGTATATATATGTGTTAGGCTAATAATTGGTGATCTAAATCACCATTATTTTGCCTTAGCTTTCCTTTTGTCATATTTAACTCTTGAAGAACTCATGCCTGGCATTGAATATCATTCTTGGCTATTTCTTGTGCTCATATATACATTCATTTCGATTAGCGTGTGAATTACAATACTTGCTCCCTGTGTTCGACCTCGGACTTCATTTCTAGATATTCGAGTTATAAATTATATTTGTTCAGAGAGCTATTTAGGAGATTTTACTACAACGAGACATAATTTAATCTGCTGAAAAACTTGTATCAACAACGCCCTGCCGTTGGATGGATACACATCATGCATCCAGGCTGCACTGCACCTCCCGCTCATGCGCGAAAGCACGTGCACGTGTGCGAAGCCACTCTCTGCAGGTCGCCTCCTCGTGCTGCGTCGCCGCCATAGATTAAACACCCAACGCATATCACCACTGCCACCGTGAATTTTGCAGTGGGAAGCCCATAGTTCTCGAATTAAAAATAGGTTCCTAAATTTGCTAATTAAGGATTCCTAATTGATTTCCTACTTCTTTTCTCTCTCTTTCTCTTTGGTTTTGGAGGCCTTAGAGACTAATGACAACCTAAAGACCCAAGGGGGTCTTTTTATAGACGAAAATTCGATTGAGATTAGGATTAGTGAAGTAAAAAACCTAAAATACCCCTAGGGTTGGGCCCACCTTACATTTAGGTTCTTTTGAACTTGTTTTGGCCATAACTTCAGCTATACACCTCGAACTTGCGTTAAACAAGCATCACCGGAAAGCGTACAACAAGAGGAATCCAACAGTACCATACATGGCACCCTTTAGACAATGTTTGGATAGGGGTTGACTCGAAATATGTGATTTTTGGCAATTTAAGGAGGTACTGACACCAGCACCAAACCACAACTGGGTTTCTGGGTTCAAATTGACCCGAACCAATTTGAAATTACTTGGAACCTAGATTTTAGGACTTTTCATCCCCCACTTCCTCCTGCCCTCCTCCTCCTCCCCCACTTCCTCCTTCCAGTTCCCCTCCCCTTCTTGTCCTGGCCAAATATGTAAATATATTTACATATTTACATATATGTAAATATATCTATATGTTTATTTACATATACATGTAAATATATATGTGTATATGTGCATGAACATATATACATATATGTTAAAGGAAAATGAGAATTATGTGAGAAACATGAGATGAATGGACAAATACAAGAGGATTCTAATCTAAGGTTTTTAATTGAATGATTGATATGCAAATGAGATTAGACAAAGTTTGAGCATTCATTAGTTGTCTTACATAGTTCAACATTCATTACTTGTCTTACATAGTCTAGTCTATCTAGACTATTGAATATGTTAAATTGGGATTTCTCCACCTCCTCTCGTCCTCCTCCTACTGCCCTTTCTCCACCTCTCCTCATCCTCCTACTACCCTTCCTCCTCATCCTCCTATTTTATCAAACACCTTTGTTTAAATAGCACCATTGTGAAGGTTGATAGATCATGAACATAATTTTAGGCATGGAGCATCTATCTTTCACCTTAGCCATGCCATTGATCATGACCAAAGTCTAAATCTTACTATATAATTCATATAATTATAATTATATATATAATAATGTGTTATTTAATCGATTATGTTTTTGAAATTACATGTTATCACTTACGGGCATTCTGAGAGGCTATACTACTTGGAGGTATAAGTTTAATGATTTTATTTATTTAAATTATAATATAGGTTTTTGTTAGGTGTGGGGTGTGCTCACATTATTTTTTATGTCAACAAATGCATGTGGGGGTTCCCACTTTTAGGAATAGATGTGTGAATGTTATTTAATTTATTTTTAATATGTCCACATATTATTTATGTTTCAATGAATGAATATAGGGTGTGCTCATTTTAGTTGTATGTGATTCATTTTTATTATGAGGTATGCCAACTTGTATTGGTTTTATTATTTTCCTATGTAGGTTTATAAAACAACTTTAAATTTTAAGAGGAAATTCTATCGACTTTTTTAGAATTTTTGTAATGTTCAAATTAGTTATTGTTTAAATGCACGCAAGGTCAAACATTAGGTATTATAACTCCTAGGAAAAAGTCATCCGAGTTAAATTGTGTCAAATTACTCGGTCATCGAGACTTATGATCATGTTATACGGACAATGCAAGAAGTGTATGTATACCTCACTTACATGCATGATGCATTGTCTTTGTAGCATGCCATAATACTCAATCGACTTTAGTTCAGTGAAGTACCAAACTAAAGAAGGTTCTTGAAGATTTGATCACAACCTAGGTTTACTTATTACATGTAACCCTGCACGGTGAAATTTCGATTGCTTCTTCTTACTCGTCTCTAGTATATAAACTAATCTTATATAGTTTCTTGTGGTACTCTTAATTGGGTGCTAAAGGAAATCTAGTTAAGGTTAGTATTGGGGGTTATACTGGAGAAATGCAATGAGATGCTATTGAAATTTCATCACACAAAGGTTACATGTAACAAATAAACCTAAGTTGTGATCAAATTTTTATGAATGGGCTATAAAATGAAAATCTTAATCAAGATACACATCATTCAGTACTTTCCCTTCCTAATTAGTAGTTTGTTTACATTAAATTTTAGGTTATCATGGGTAAATCTTGGATTGGATTGAGGAGTTCATATTAAACTAGATATAAGGATGGAGTAATTTCATTCTTGTATTGGGCCTTTCATAACGATAGGAAGATATTTAGGCGAGGAGAATAACTCAATAACATCTTCTGCCCATGCATAAGATGTTTGAATGTCTCCTTGCATGATTGTAACATTGTGCTCGAGCACTTGATTTGTAGTGGGTGGTGATAGCATTACACTACTTGGGTAGCTCATAGAGAGGAGTTTACTGAGAAAGTCATAAACAATAAAAACACTATTGACAAAGAGATTGACAAGGAGATTACTGATATTGGAGGAGAAGAAATACAAGAAATGTTGAACGAGATGAGAGTAGGAAAGGATATAATTACAAATAAGGAAGATCTGTTAAGTTGTGATATGTTCTATGATGTTGTTAAGGTGGTTGAGGATCATAGTGCTCTCGATGTTATGAGAGTGTTTAAGTTGTTATTTCTGTTGATGATGTTTCAGCTTAAGGTTATGAACATAGCAAGTGCTAAATTCATGTCAAAAATATTTAGTTTGTTATTGAGCTGTTAAATAACCTTAATGATTTTTTGGCTTCATGGTATGAGGCAAGGAAACATATTCGCAAGCTTGTTTTAGACAGTTAGAAGATCCATGCATGTCCGAATGACTACATTCTTTTCGTAAATGAATTCGTAAAGTTGAGTAACTGTCCTGAATATAGACATGAGAGATATAAGGGAGGTAAAAATGAAAGTAAGAAGAAATAATCGCAGAAGGTTCTTCGTTACATCCTATTGACACATAGGCTTCAACACCTTTTTATACAAACTGAAACCACACGATCGATGACATGGCACCAGGATTCTAAATCTCAAGATGGAAGAATACGTTATCGTACTAATTCAGCAAAGTGGAAGAGGTTTGACGAAAGAAATAATTCATTCTCTTTAGAAGCAAGAAACATACGGTTGGGTCTTGCAAGTGACGGATTCAATCCATCTAAGAGTATATACCCGTCGTACTCTATATGGCTAGTGATTATGGTCACTTATAACTTACCCCCTGGTTGTGTATGAGGTCATCATTCATGATGCTAATCCTATTAATCCTTGGTCCAAAATAACCAAGAAATGCAATAGATGTTTATCTTTAACCATTGATCAATAAATTGAAATAGTTGTTGTACACTGGCGTGAAGACATATGATGTGGAAAAGAAAGAATTCTACAATATGCATGTAGCACTATTGTGGACCATAAACGACTTTTCAGCGTATGCAAATTTGTCAGGTTGGAATAGTGAAGGAAAGCATGCTTACCGGTCTGTATGGAAGATACTCATCTTCTGTGACTGTCAGAAAGTAAGAGGTTTTATTACTTAGGGCATTGTAGATTTCTACGCATTGAACATAAATGGTGAACATCACAGTTTGGGGGTAAATTTGATGGTAAGATGTGTCAGTATTCAACGAAAAATCTAAAGAATAAACTTAGTACAGATTTTATCAGGTTGTCGGGTCAGGTTAAAATGGAGAGATTATAAAAAATGAGTGAGATATGATTGAGTCGACCATTCAAACAAGACCAGACGACCTTCAAAAATTTTGGGTTTTGAAAGAAAAACATTTTCTTTATGGAGCTGTCATACTAGAAAGATCTTACAATATGTCATAATTTAAATGTTATGTCTATTGAAAAGAATGTAATAGACAATATCTTAGACGTGTTAAATCTGATTGATGATCCAAAGGACACGGTAAAAGCAAGAAAAGACAAAGAGTTTGGAGATACGTCCTGAACCACATATTCATAAGGAGGATGACTACTTCTCACTTGTTATTTACAGCTTGAATCATGATCAAAAGAGTAGATTGTTCTCCATCTTAAAGGACATTTGGGTGCCAAATGGTTTTTTGTTGCAACTTTCTCGTTGTGTGAACTAAGTGCAAAAGAAGATATCTGGCTTGAAAAGTCATAACTCTCACGTTTATATGTAAGTATTATTTCCACTATTAATACGAGATATTGCTTGAGCCAATTTTTAATTCATTCATAGAAATGACTAGATTTTTAAAAGGTATTTGTTCAAAGACTTTGCAAAATGATATGCTGGACCATTGGGATAAACAACTAGTCATTACTCTCTGTAAGATGGATCAGATTCACCCCCCAGCCTTCTTCGATGTAATGGTTTATCTCACATTGCATCTCGCAAGTGAAGCGAGAATCGGTGAACCTATATAATTTAGATGGATTGTGGAGCATTTTTTGAAAAGCTAAAAGATTGTCTTGAACAAGGCAAAGCCGGAAGGTTCAATTATGGAAGGTTATCTCATGGAGGAGTATATAAATTTTATCTTCATGTATATGAATAAAATAGACAACTGCTTTAATAAACTTCAAAGGAACTATGAGGGGGATACAATGACAATGATGAAGAATGTTTATCGACTTTTAATATTATAGGAAAGTCGATTCTTCGTACAAAATACAAGGTAATTTCGAAAATTTACAGATGTTGGGCATATCTATATATTTTAAAATAAATTTCAGAAATTGATTAATTTACGAGGAATTCGAATGATTAACTCATTCAAGGACACCTGAATTTGACTTCTTGGATTGGTTCAAAAATTGACTCAGCCAATTGAAAGAGGATAAGGACCCATGATGGATACCAGATTTTGATGTAATTGCCGATAAACCATTATATTATGCACATTACCACTCTGGGTATATAATAAATGGGTTCAGATTTAGAATAAAAGAAATTGATATAGAAAGGCTACACAACAGGCCAGAGTTGTTGATTAAGATCTTACCACTGATCCAGATGGATACTATGCTGAAATCAATGAAATTGTGGATATCATGTTTAGATATGATCGTAGAGTTGTCCTATTTAAATATCATTGGTTTGATATTTTTAAAGAGGACACTGGTTTCAAAATTGATAAGAAATATAATTTCTTAAGTTTAAATCGTAACCGTCAAATTCTTCAGCCTTCTGAACCATTCACATTGGTATGTCAAGCGGCACAAGTCTTCTACATCCCCGATAATTGCCAAAGGAGTTCGGTTATACCAAAAAGAATAATATCATGTAATTATTTTGACGTATAATCTGAAGCATATCAAGAATTAATAGAAGGTCATATAGATTCAAATACAATAGATAAGGATATCTAAGCTAGGTTAGTAATAATTTCTTTACTTTATTCATTTTTTATTTTACTTATGCAAAAATGTTAGATTAACAGCGCAATGTCACTCTCGAGATAAGCTGTGGAGAAGAAAAGGTGAAAAGCAAAAGAATGCATAAATTTTAAATAGAAAGGATTATATTGGTGGATTAACTAACAAATATAAAACTATATAATCATGAGCGGGGGATAAAAACATCATAGAATGCACACACTGTCCAAAAAATCAAAACAAAACAAAAAAGATCACCTTTGAAAAAATATCAATTTTCTTGGAAGAGCAAGTGCCTTTACTAGCTGCCAATATTTGTAGCACTTTGCGACATTTCAATTATCTTTTTGTGTTTATCTCTTGTTTGACTGGTCAACAAAAGGTGATATGTTCATCTTAGATGCCAGCAGCAAGTTACTTTTCTGCCAATGATTCCGTTCCCAAGAAAAAAAATTATGCCAATGACAAGTTTCATTTTAAATGCATGTGGCAGCAATGTTGGCTCCAAAATATCTCAATTTGTTCGGTGATGAGTGGAGACTTGGTCAATAGATAAGGCATAAATAATAGATATTAGAAAGGTTTTACTTGACATTCAAAAAAAACAGAAAGGTTTTGCTTGATTCACATGTATGTTCTTTCTTCTGTTGTCCTTCATTGGGCAGATTTCACTGTGGGTGGTGGATTGGGGATTTATTGTTAGTTAGCAAGAGGTGGGAAATGAAGATTGGTGGGGCAGAGGATGCTAATAGAGATTATTGATTTAACTAATAATAATCAATGGAGTATTGTTGTGGTGGCTATGGGGGTTGGGTGAGGCTGATATTGGTAGGTGGTGGTTTGTGAGAGTTTGATAGGGCTATTGGTGGTTGGCTGGAGGATGCTGGAGTTTGATGGTGGCTGGTGCAGGATCTAATAGGAGGTGAGGTGAAGGCATTTAGGTGAGTGGAAACTTGGAAGTTGTTGTTGCCAGCGAACATCATGATTGGTTCTGTAGCTGCTTATGTGGTGGTTGAAACTTGAAAGGTCGGTATGCCACCTTAGAGCTTATCATGGTTGGTGGACATGGAGGAGTTTGTTGAGGACAGATCCAAGGATGGTGAAGCTGGTGGTGGCTATGATGATAGCAGTGATCATTGTTGAGGTTAGAATTGTAATAGTGGTGACGATGGTGGTAACAAGTGTACAATGGTAGTGTCAAGGATGGCGGCAACTCTAGCACCAATACTTCCCACTTTCCAACTAGATATTCCTAGTGTAGCCACCACCTCCACCCATATCACGCATACTCCACCACCTCCACTTAGCCACCACCTCCACCCATGTCACGCATACACCACCACCTCCACTTAGCCACAACCTCCACCTATATCACGCACTTTTATTAAATGTTTCGTACCAGGACTTGTTTAGTTTTTGCATAAGTAGTTCAACTTAGTTTTCCTTGCAGTTATTTATAAAAATTCTGCCAACTTTTATCAAATGCAATAGAGAGTGTTTTCTTGAAATTATTTTTAATGTCGGTGTGCCCACTTTTATTTTAATATGCAAGTTTATAGAAAAATCTCAAAATATAAAGGAAAATTTTGTCGAATTTTTTAAAAATTTGTTTAATGTTCAAATTGGAAGCTAGAGTTTTTTCATTAATGCTTTATATATTATTTTCAACTGTATTAATTTTTGCATTTATTTTTTGTTGCAGATGGAGTTTAAGAAAAAAAGCCAATAAAAGGTTCTCCCTCAGACACAGTCATCCACCCAGCCCGATCCATCTTCCCAGGCTCAGCCACCCCCCCGATAGCAGGCTTAGCCACCCCCTGGCACTAGGCTCCCTCTCAATTACGTTTTGTACAACCTGGGAACCTGGCACGATCTCGTGATGCCATATATGCGGGGGGAGTGAAAGGGGAAAGTAGAGGCTAATCCAGATTATGGAGCATCAGAGTAGGATGATGAGAATGAGAATGATGACATGGAGGGAGATGAGGAGGGGGAGGAGGCAGAGGATAAGCAGGTGGAGAGTACGTCCCTAGTACATGTGGACCCAAGAGTAGCTGGTATAAGTGCTGGTAAGAACTCATGTACTGTTAAGAAGTAAATTACTTCTATATTTTAAAACATATTATAACTTTAGATATATATAATGAATATGATTAGTATCTATGCGGGTAGAGTAAGAAGAGGACGAGGGAAGACAAAGAATTTAGATCTCCAGCGTATCCTCGAGGGCCTGAGAATAACGATCAGGCTTAGAACCATAAGGGAGGCAAAGAATTACCCGAGCTTCATTAGTTGAGTGGGCACAATATTGGCGAAGTCTATGGTGCCTATTTGCTACTTCGACTTGAGGAAGGTGCCCACAGAACTGAAGAGGCAGCTCCTCCGATAGTTAGAGGTAATTCCATGTATCTTAAATATTACTTTTATAACTTTATCTTAAAATTATTTTCATGTAAGATTGATATATCTTTTCTACAATAAATTTAGGTGAGTTATGATTTGGGTGACGACCCCAATGCCTCCCGGTATATTCTTAAGCACACTGCCAAGCTCCACAGAGCTTAGAGGATGGAGACCGAGAGAAAAGTAAAATTTTTAAAAGATTTAGATGTTTATTATGTACATGATTTCATATGTTATTCTAACATTTTATATTTCGTATTTAATTTTTCTTGAGTTGCAGTTCATCCGAGGAGGCATGGAGAATTGTCCTCTTAATGTTGTGCCTTAACATTGGAAGCATGCATGAGAGCATTGGATGGATTTCAAAGCAGAGGTTAGTAATCGGTTTTAAATGTTTATATTAATTTAATATATCTTAATTAAATTCATAACAAAGAATCAATTTGTTTAATAATATATATATGCTTTTATTACATGAGCAAGCAAGGAAAAATAAGACCAATAAGGCCAAAGCTCTTGCACAAATCCAATGTTTGGGTCGAAGAAGCATTGAAACGGTCAAGAGCCATCACGTAAGTTTATTATAACTTCGCACTTTAATATTTTTTCATTTATAGGTTATCTTAATAGAATTATATCATTTTCATATTTTCAATCCGCTATACACGATGGGAGAGAGATGACTAGGATGGATATCTACGATGTCACCTATGCTAAGGCTACAATTGAGGGTGCTTGTAACTGTATTCATGAGTCATATCAAGAGAGACACGTAAGTTTCCAAAATTCAAAAACTTTACAAGTTTGTATACATATATTTTAACAATAATTTTTAATACGTTTAAGAGAAAATTATTCACTTGGTGCATCCCCTCGATGATGAGACCTCTGACAGCGTCCATCAGCCTTTGGATCTAAAGAAGGCATTTAGGAGAGTGATGCCACCAAATCACGGTGGTTTCATCCATAGCACGGAGAGGGTGCATACCTTACCCAACTGGTATTGGAGGAAAGGAGTCATCTCATTCAGTGTCGTTGATCAGTTGAACCAAAAGATCGACATGCTACGAAGACGAGATGAGATGGAGAAAAGAGAGGCAACGATGAAGAATCAGATGGATGCCATGCATGCCTAGATAAGTAGGACGGATGATAAGATTCAGAAGCTTCTATCCGTTCTTCTAAAGAGTGGATAGTTAGAGCATCCGTCTTCATCATATCCAAGCACCTATAGGCGAGACGATGACAACATGGGCAGGGCTGGTGGAGCTGGTGGTACCGAGGCAGCAGTATTTTGATATTTCCTTTTTACCTTTAATATAATACATGTTTCCTTTCATATGAAAATGTTTTATTGTCAAACTTTTTCTGTATCAGACATTATAATTGTGGAATATAAACTTGTTTTCATTCTCAACATTTTGTATAAAAGCAGGTGTTTCGTTAGGTTTAATAGCAAGACTTTCCCATAATTTTCATAATTAAAAAAAAATTTCCTACCTTTGTCGTCGATTTTTCCAATAATTGACGACGTTAAAAGGTAATTTTTTTAAAGAAATATAGATATTTGTTGTTGCTTATTTCGCAAGCGATGGCAAAAATATTTTTGTCACTTCATAACCGACGGCAAATATACAAAAACAATGGCATTTAAAGTTTAATTATTTTTGGAAATTGCTATCTGCCATCGCTTATTAGGTATAAATCATTTTGTAGTCACTTTTCAAAGCGACGGTGTTTACATTTAAACGACAGCAAAAATCCAAATGTGGCACGTTAACGCAGGAAAATGTGATATATAAACCCCTCGCTTATTTTAGAAATAATGGGAAGTCAAATTCCAGTCGGTTATAAAATGACAGCCAAAGCTCCAATCTGTCAGCTGGGCCAACAATAATTCAACATCAGATTTCTTTATAACCGATGGCAAAACGAAACACAAGTTATGTCTAAATTGTTGTTGTGAAATGGTGGGTGGATTTAGCTTGTGGAGAGGTGGGGCAGTAGCAGCATTTAGGGGGCCCAACAATTCCAAGCTTACAAATATTTTCATCAGTGGGGAGCTTATCTCAAAGGATTTGCCAAGCACAGAAAGAAATCCGAAGGGGGAGCTTTAGATTCCACATTTGTTTTAAATGCAAGTCCTGATTTAATTGTTGGAAATTCAGAGCATAGGCTAAAGTGACAAAAAATTGACAGTAGAGGAAGGAGACTGTTACGACCCAGTTCCTGGATCTTTACAGGACCCGAGACCGGCTCGCCTTGACTAATCCCAAGACCCATTCATCCAACAAGAAATAACCAAAAAGTAGGAAAGTAAACCACATTCACATAAGCAATATAACTAAGCAGTAAAAAAAACGTACAAGCAGTAAAGGAAAGTAAAAGTTGCTATTCCAATACATACCACCACAACAGGAACAACGGAAACGAAAGCAACAGTAACAACAACAGTAGCTAAAAGTCTAAAACTCACTACAACAATAAAGGGATACAACAAAGAGTGCAGAAAAAGTACGGTTGGGCATGACTGGACCCAGCACCCGCCGCAGTCGGAAGCTCAGGCTGCTTAACTCCTTAACCTGAATAGTGGTATGAAAGAGACAGAGTCAGCGAATGCTGAGTAGAGTGATATCTATACTATCTAAAATAGTAAAATAACATGTTTAATTCTCTTTTCTAGTTATTTTACTTATATGTATTTCCTTTTTATTTTTCACCCATTTTCCTCAAACTTTCAGATTCTCTTGATCTTGCATGTTCCTCGTGGAAACGATCTTGATTGCAGTCTTTTCCGAAGAGTAGAAGGTACACGTGGTGCTCTCCTGGCTGGGAGAGTCCCCCATGGTAGTCCTACACCCAGTAAACCACCCCGAGGTCACTGTCAAGACGTACCGGTGACTACGGCACGTGTGATAAGCGCACGGGTAGCTGCCCCGCATTGACACGCAGTTAGTTGTTTCCGCTAGTGGGTACGCCCAAAGTACATCACGGAATAGTATAGGACCTAGCCCTCTCAGAAACAGGGGTCTATCCCCTTAGAACCAAACAGGGGTTTTGCCCCTCCACAGTCCACGTACCCTCGTCTAGCTACCCCGGTTTGCCCAGAGGGCCTAACAAGTCGGTGTAGGGAGGCTAGCTGAACCTCGGGCCCCGTGAGGTGGCTAACTCCCTCCTTACACTAGTAGCTCGCCTCGGTACTTTGTACACGAGGGCCAATAGAAGTCGGTGTAGAGTGGTCAATCCTAACCCCGGGTCCCAACCCAAGGGCGACTAGCTCCGCTCTACACAAAAGGAGGACAATCGTTCTCCTTGGTACCACGTACTCAAGGGCCAACACACTTCCCGTCTACATTCTAGATTTTTCCATCTGACTACAGGAGCTCTACTCCTAATTCCCCGTAAGGTTCATGCTCATGTTCACCACATTATCCCGATCCAGATTCCATCATTCACAATTCAGTTCTAGTTTATATACAGGTAGCTCGTGTTTCCACAATTTAATACATGCAACTGATGATTTCACAAGTAACTGTTCACTTATCTCAAGCAGCTCATATTCTAACAGGCAGCTCATAACTTTATTACAGGCAATGGCTAGCAATTTAACTTATTCATGTATACAAATACAATCATGCAGTACAATTGGTTTATTCATTTCTCTGTCCTAGGGTTTATGCCACATCATAGGTTTCCAGTTGGCTAATTCCACAGATACATTCTTATTTAATAAGATTAACAGGAATAGACCACTCTACCAGACAATCCAGGAGTAATGGGGGCTCGAACCGTAGACCTCGGCATCTTTACGAGCCCTAGACACGCAGCAGGTCGAAATCCTATACCAAGGAATACATCACAAAGGAAAATTTAGAACAGTGTATAAAGGTTTCTAGTACATAGAGCAACTCACAAGGAAACTACAGATACTTTGCTTGCGTAAAACGGATCCCGATCGAACCCCAAACGGGTCAAAAATGTGTCTACTAACCAAAATCAGATGTCTGGAAACAAGTCCAGATGTCTTAAAAGTTACAGAATCTCACCTCATGTTCCTGCGGTGTCCTCAGACATCCAGGACTCCCCTGCGATCGTTTGAAAGCGGTTCCAGATGTCAGACAACTCCTCCAGTCGTCTGGAAGCACCTCCGGTCGTCTGGTGAGCTAATCAGACGTTCGAAAGTGCATGGGAGGGCGTTCCGCGCACCTTCCCAAGGTTGCTCCTGCATACGACAGAGCAGCCACCCTAAAATCAGCAAGACATATCTTCTGCGATGCGGCCTGCATGGCCATAACCGCAAAGACAACATACCTTTGCGATAAAGGTGCTTTCAGACGTCTAGTCTTTATTCCAAATGCCCAGACGCTCAGCCAGTCGTCCGGACTGCACTCCAGACGTTTGATACTGGAAAATTTCCAGTATCTGAACACGCTCCGCTACGTTTCTCCTCACTCCGCTACAGCTCCAGCTGCTGCAGGTGGTCAAGGATGCCACTCCGGACTCCCTCCTCCTCCCGCACGCGCCGCGGTGGTCATGTGAGCTCCGATGAGCTTCCACTGAAGCTCCCGACCTCGGCCTCCTCCTTGCCCTCACGTGCTCCCTCGCTCACCTCCTCTTGCCGCACCGCCGCGCTCTGAAGGTGGAGATGGTGGTGTGTGGAGTGGAGAGGAGGGGAGGAGAGGGTGGCTTTTATAGAGCTGGGGGGTTTAGAGTTCGGCAGGGGGAGAAGGAGAAAAGAGAGAGAGAGAAAAGGAGTTATGTGTGTCGTCCGCATGCAAAGCGTAGACCACGTACAAAAATTTCATTTTCAGACGTCTGGGAAAGGGTCCAGACATATGGACAGACGTCTGACTGACACTCCAAACGTCTTAAAAGGTTAAAAGTGGGACAGGTCTTTACAGAGACCAAATGGTACTTTCTATTTTGCTATGAGTAGATGGAGACATTTGCCATAAGATATCATCATGAAAGAGTCTAAAAAGCATGTCATTAACAAAGATCGGCTGACAGCAGACACCCTTAGGGAGAAATTGATAAAGAGGAGTATCACCTACACAAAAGTCCATCCAAAAATCATACCCTCATGCACCTCCCACCTGATGCAAGGTTTCATTTGAATATAAGCCTCTTGTAGAACCTTCAAATGAGAGGGAAGGTTAAGTGTCCAAAAAGGATGTCGGCCATAATACCATGAAGTAGATTACTATGTGTAGAATCCTCAAAATGAATATTCCAAATCTTTTTCAATCCAAGAGCTCCAATAACCGGAGTCAAATCACGAATACACAAACCCCCAAATTCAACAGGCTTAGCCATCTTCTTCCAGGAGATCCAATGGTGTCTGTGACTATCATCATAGTAACCCCAGAAGAAGTTGGCAAATGAGGACTCTAAGTGATGGGGATAACTGATGAGCGACTAATTGTTTGCGATAAAAATGGTGTTTTATGTGTCGTTGTAGTATAATTGTCACAATGCAAATAGATGTCGCATCATTTTATTTAATTGTAATTTTTACTGGTTAGTTTCTAGGTCATTCACTACGAGGTAGTTATTAATATACATCACTCCTTTAAGTCCAAAAATATTCTTTGATTCCAAAAATGTTAATTTTATTTACAAAATGAATGAATAAATCAAATAATGAATGAATTGGTCAATTATATACAAAAAAATTAATTAATATGCATTACAATTCTTTAAACATATTTACAAATAACAGCCATCAAAAATCAATTAATACTACACTATGTTAATTATATACAACTGCTATAAGTAAGACCTAAATGTATGTACAAAAATAGCTACTAGTATCTACTATACTAAGTTAAATTAACATACTAGTGTCTTAGCCTTAGTATTCTATATACAATGACATTTACATATGTTGGTATAGCCTTAGTAAAGTTTAAACATAACCTAAGGTAAAAATAGTTAACTATACTAACATATTAACATATATATAGTGACAAATATAGCTGTCACTAAAGCTCAGTGTTATTTCTAATAAAATAGCTCAAATAGTACTTGCTCACTCATATTATATGTATACATACTTATAATTATTTATTTATATACATATACTTATACATTTATACATATACTTATACATATATACACAAACGCGCACACACACACCTAACACTTAGCCGCTACACTGCTCTAACCGTCTTCTCTTCTTCACTTAGGCATTTACAGGAAGTCTTCTCTGCCTTACTTAACGCACATGCACTATTCAAAGGACCAAAATTTTGGTTTAATGGCTAGGCCGGCACACATTCGAGGGATGCACAGCACCCTATAGGGTTAGGACCAAACATCTACTAGTGGGTTATAATGCGATCGGGCGATCAACTGACCATGGTTCGTATCAAAAATTTGTCGTTGTTGCAGTAAATGTCACAAATATAAATCGTTATCGCATCGATTTAATTTAATTTTCATAATTTTTACTGGTTTATTCCAGGTCGTTCACTGGGAGGCAATTATTGATATACATCACTTTCTAAATCCAAGATTATTCTTTAATTTCGAAAAAAAAAATCAATTTTATATACAATCAAGAATAAATGAATGAATGAATTAACAGTGAATGAAATGAAAGTTCAATTATGTACACAAAGAATCAATGAAAATGCTTGCAAACACTAATTACAAACAAGCATCAAACAACACATAACTATACTCTATACTATCTACTTATAAGTTATATTACTAATACTTACATACATATATAATATTAACTAATAATACATGCTAGACTCACTTAACTTAATATATTAACATATCTAGTAACATAAATAGGAGCTACAGTGATAGATACAAGTGTCGTTGGACCACAGAAAAACTATATACAAACTCTAAAGTAGAAATTAGGGTCTATAGCGACATTTATTTCACCTTTAGCGATGGTCTATTCCGTCAGTAAAAATATGAAGTTACATATATACGTATATATAAAGCTATACTACTTATACGTATGCTTATTATTTACATATGCATATTTATTTACATATACTATCCTTATAGATATACGTTATATACTATACATACACATATCTTCTTTTCTTTTCTCAGCTCTTTCTTCTTCTTCTATATGTTATCTTATGACGCTTAGCCGCATTGTGGCACTTAGTTTTCTTCAGCTTACTCTCTTCTCTGTGTTTAAAGAGTCATTAGGGTCCTTACTTAACAAAAATTGGTTTTCATTTGCGGGCATGCCTTTCGAGGGATATACAACACCCGAGGATTGGGTGGGACCAGACCTCTACTAAGCGCGCCCTAATTTATTAATTAGGCTGCTTAAGTACATTTTTGGCACAGATTTGGGCTTAACCAAGCCCTCACACTTACTCCGGCCCCCGGCCACACAACACGCTCAAGTAATCTCAAATGCTCAGGTAAGATGGTCATAAGGTTCAATTGTTTTGGGTGCCCAGCGCCCGTGACGACTGAGCCTTAAGAGAACCTTTTCAATTTATACCACTCAGAGCAGTCTACAGCTAACGATGTGGTGCTGTTCTAGTGCTGCATCTGCATTGGAATTGAACTGTAACTGTACTAAAATCATGATTTTGGCCCTTAATTCGAGGGTCAAAATTTATTATAAAATTAAATTAAATTATAGGAATTTAAAGTATTTATATATTACTACTTAATTGTATAGTTAATTTGAAGTTTTAATTATATTTACTATATAAATTAATTAGATAAAGTATATAGTTTATACTTAACTAATTTTTGAGTTTATTCTTTAATTACGTTTAAATTAGTTATTAAATGGTCTAATTGACCTTATACAGAGTGAGTATACATGTTTAAATATTTTATAAAGATTTTTATTATATTTTTCAAGTTTAATGTTTATTTTAATTTCAGTTAATTGGTATAATTTCAAACAGTTCTAGTTGTAAATTAAATTTAAATAGTATAAATAATATAAATATACTTAAATTAGCTAAAATTACTCAAAATACATTGATACAAGTATACAATATAGGTTAGTTGAATTTTAACTTAAATTACTAATTTATTTGAATTTACTCTACTAATTTAACTACTAACTTAATAAATTAGTTAGATATTCTGGATATAAAATTAAATTAAGGTACAGAGTTTAATATGTTTATAATATAGATATAGATACGTCTATACAGCAGTATAACTTAATAGGATTATTTATAGAAGTTATTAATTTATATAGCTATTTAGTACATATAAATTAGTTTACTTAATAATTAGTTATGTAATTAAGATATATGCAGTATAATCTAACTTAAATATTTAATTTGTATATTACAATATATACATAAGTTATTTATACATTATATACATATAATTTACATTATAGGTTAATAAGCTTACTATATAGCTTATATATACACATACACATATTATACAAAGGATTTTTAGTATTTTTAGGTTTTTTACTTTTTATGGTTTTTATATATGTTATGGAGGTAGGAGAAGAGAGTGAAAGAAATAGATGAGGAGAAAGAACTGTTTTTGGCCTTTTTATGTTTGGTTTCTTTTATTAGGTTTTACGGTATATAGAATCGTCGACTGGTCAATTCTACCAAGTCGGGGGTTCGGGTTACCATGAAACTTGGTGTACATTTAAAGAAATACCTAATATAAAATCAGGCAGGTTTATTTTATTTTTTTTAATTTTTTTAACTGATTTTTATTGAATTCTAAATCTCATCCATCCTAAGCCTTTCAAATGGTTTCTAGAGAGTGCTAAAGGCTTAGGATGGAAATTAAAGGGGTCTAAAAAGGCATTGACTACCTTAAACAGATTTAGTATGAAATATGGAAAGAATTTAAACATTTTAGCATGTAATTCAATTTAGATTTCATTTAAATCATGTGCTTGGATAGTTAGGCTTAAAAATAGCTAGTTGACAAACATTTAAAAGAAAGATAACAAGCATTCAAAGGATTAAAAATCAATTGCCATACAGGAAAGCTTGTATACAAGGAATACAACATGAATAACATGTCAGCTATTTATAGAACTGAAATCTAAAGCCTATAGTCCACAGGGTTTAAGATCAGATATGGTTGCTACAAAATCAGAATAACTAGAACAATAACAACAATCTTAGATCTGCAGTTAACACTCACACTCTCAGAAAACTACTGCAAACAGCAGCATGAGCTTCTAAACACAAGCCTTGCAGCAGGCCAGACCTAATTCCAGACGACTTAACTGTTGCTGCAGTTAGTCCATCTGAAATTAGGTTAAGTCTGCAGCAGAAACAAAACTGAATCAAATTTGTGTTTCCTGATTTAACCATTTCTATCCTAGATCAGATTCAAGACAGCCTGATCAGGGATTGAAAAGAGCTAATCAGGGAACACTAACTGGAATTAAAGGATGAAATGTAGCTGCTATGGAAGCACTTTACCTTAATTCTAGGATTCAACAACACAAAGATACAAATCACTAAACCAACTTCTGACAAGGGTTTTAAATTCACTTAAAAGAAAACATGCTCAGATGTTCAGCATAAAATCCAAGTTCCTTGTCACAAATATCACACCCAATCAGTTCATAAAAACTGTTAATCTAACTCTTTCTAAAGCTATAGACAGCATGTAGAAAGAGTTAGGATCAACACAAGAAATTCAAGAATTGAATCCCAGGATGTTACACATCTTAAGGGATATTGAGAATCCCTTAAGAGAGAATCAAACTCTCAGAAAAACCAATCAGATTAGAATCCCTACTAAAGCCTCAATCAACATGGTTGATCTTCCTTGGCTCTACAAGGCATCCACACATTGGAATCCTCAAAAATAACAAATCAAATTATGGCTCTTCTGAGATGAATTCTAACATCAGAATCATCTCAGATTCCCTGCCAATTAGGGAATAAAAATCCAAATTCTTCTGTTTGCAAGATCAAGGCATTCAAAACCCAATTGAGTAAAGATCTTTAAATTCTGAATTCATGGAAAATCCGGCAAACTGATTCACTTTTTAGCTCAGATCAGGGGCTTTCGTGAACAAGATGGAGTGAGTGAGAAGCCCCTCATATGATTTTTGACGCAAATTTTAGATCTGAAGTGGAGACCATTCAGATCTGAAATTTGGTCTTATGAGTGGATGGATTGCGAAATACAAATCAAGGAAAGCAGAAATGGGATGAAAACATGTAGAGGAAGAATAAAATTGACAATGATTAAGTGAATTTCTTCCCCTCTGATTTGGGATGATCAGAGGAGGTGAGGGGGAGGGCTTACTATGCTAAAACTACTTCTAATGCTAGACTAATCAGAACAGCAAATTGACTATTAATTCTACATCTAATTCTACTCTAATCTACTCTAATTTATCTACCTAGTGCTACAACAAATTTAGAAAACTTTAAAACTACTCTAACAGGAAGAATGGGACCTGTAGGTCCTTAACTGATGGCTAAGGAGGAAGAAGGGAGGGGGAAAAGCTCCAGCGGAGGGAAAAGTCTGCTAGTGAGACTTCTGGGTCATCCTCAGGTGTTATGTGATCCTTAGCAACGAGGAGAGTCGGAGCGAAGTCGGGGATTTCAGAGCTGGTGGCTGTGAAATCAGGGAATTGGTGAAGAGAAGAGACTGGAGTGGAGGAGTGATCGCTAAGAAGGTAGGAGAGAGCAATCCTCTGCGCGCATGACCTCTGAGGTGCTTAATTAGTAATCTCAGTGGCTCAGATTACCGCGTGGGTGAGGATAGTCGACGAGGGCACCGGTGGCAAGGATGAGAAGAGGAGCGCGTGAGCTGCCAAGTTGAAATCTGACCGTAGGATGGGATCTAGGGGGTCGGGTGAGCACACGCGCCGCTTCATGCGAAGCTTTGATTGAGATCGAGCTGCAAATCAAGATCAAGGGAGACTGTACGGTCGAGATCCTCTATGTTCCTCGCACGCACAGTGTGCGCACGGAGCTACAGGTTGCTGGGGTCTTTTGGAAAAATTGCAGGGAGAGGCCCCTTGCAAAGGGGTAGGACATTTATAGGTGAGCCCATAAGTAGTAAGAAATCATAACTGAATGGTCCTTAAGGGCTTTCAAAGAGGTCCTTGCGGTTACAAAAAGGTCCGGGAAGGTTTTCTAATCAAGGAAATGTGATGCACAAAGGACCTAAATGTAAAATCTAAGTTTCAAGGCCTTAATGATGTCCAAAAGACTTCAAGTTTTTATATGTGCTTAATTGAACTTTTAAGAAGTTAATTATACTTTTGATTTTGATTTTTAAACTTGTTTGTGTGTTCAATTTACACTTGGATCATCATTTGACCATTTTCTCAAGAATATCTCGTTCTATGACCTAATTATGCAATTTTAACACATAATTAAGGTTTTAGGCCTTTTTCTCAATTCTCACATATTGTTTAACCCAGTTTCTAGCTTAACTATAGCTTTTTAGCTATGATGAGTAGCCACTCATCAGTGGGCCAACCCTAGTTTAGTTTAGGTTTTCTTTTATCCAATTCCAGGCCCATAATAGGCCCACATGCCCATGCACGACTGCAGGTGCATGCGGCATGCGACCCAAGACAGAACCCTATATGCTCATTTGTGCACCCAATATTGACGACCGAAGAGGTCACAACGCAAAAGCAATATATATTGGTGCGAAGCACTTCCCACACACGATGTAGGACAAAAGAAGGGTGCCCAATTGGCACATGCAGTGCTGCAGTGCGTTTGGATTGAGGAGATTTGGCCCTCGATTTGAGGGCCATAATTTAGTTTAAATTAAAATTAAATTACACAATTACAAAGCCCTTATATAGGAATATATGATTATACAATTAATTTACAAAAATATGTTATTTAAATATATAATTAAATTAGTTAAAGTTGGCTATTTATAAACACTAAATTAAAGTTTAATTTGCTAATTAAAGTACAAATTGGTTAATTAATTATAAAATTGACCTTATACAGAGTTGATTAATGTAATAAATTATTTATTTCACATTTTTATTATATTTTTGAGACTTTATTTCAATTTATTTACATTTAATTACATGTTTAAGTTAGTTTTACACATAAATAATTTATAAATACTATAAAACACTATAAATAAAATATTTATTATAATATTATATAGTGTACATTATAAATTACTTCACTATTAACTTAAATTACTAAATTACTTAATTAACCTAATAACTTAATTACCTACTGTAAATACATAATTAAATCTGTTTATAAGTATTATACAATATATAATACATAGTTAAGTATGTATGTACAGTATGAGATATAATTATGTACATATACATAGGTTCGTATAATTATTTATGTTAATATACATTTAATTTATATAAATTACTATATAATTATACAATAAATTTTTATTTTTAATAAATCATTCTAAATACTTAATTTTATATATAGAATATATATATAAGTTAATCATAGACATTATTTTCATATTGTACACTATATACATATAGCTTAGGCTTAAGTTATATTTATAAGTATATACATAGAATACCAGGTATTTTTGGGTATTTTTAGGTTTTTTATTTTCATAGTTTTTATATATGCAAGAGAGGTAGGGGAAGAGGGAGAAAGGGTAAGATGGGAAAGAAGAAATTCTTTTTGGTGTTTTTGATCTTAGGTCTTTTATTAAATTTCAAGGTATATATACTGAAGCGTTCACTGGTATGTTCTATCAAGCCAGAGGTTCAGATTACCTTGAGACTTTGCACACACCTAGAAAAATACCTAATTTTACTCAAGATAGGTTTATTTATTTTTTGTGATTTTTTTAATGTATTTTAGTTATTTAAAAATCAAGCACAATTTTGGCCTTAAAAGAGTTTTAAACTAAGGACCTAAGTCCTAGTTTTGAATTCTAGTTGCTTGATGAGGGGTTTTGGCACTCATAAACTTCCAACACATCTCATGCACTATGTTTGAATTAATTAAACATAATTTTTCATTAAGAGTTTCATTAAATCATAATTTGGATAGTTGTACACATGGATATTTGCTGAAAGTGAATCTAATGAGTATAATCAAGCAATTCCAACTAAATTAAAGTTCATTTCAGATACAAGAATGCTTGTACATGAGATCCTATCATTACAAAATAGTGTCAGCTTCCTTAAATCCTCCAAAATTCCAAATTCCCACCTTAGATCCTCAGTTTAGACCTACTGAAACTAAAATGTAGCAATCAAATTTGCTGCTGCAATGTTGCTGATCAGATTAGTAACTGAATTCAGCTACTGCTGTTGCTGTTCAATAGCTATCTCAAAAGATCAAACATCTTAAAATAATGATGTAGCTACTGCTGCAGCCAAAACTCTGATCAGACCAACTAGATCTGATCTTAAGCTGCACTAAAACAAGTTCAAATCTTCCAATACTTGAAATTAGGGTCAATCCCATATAATATAGTTGTTCAGCAGCTCTTTAATATATTGAAATGAGAGATCAAAACCACATCAACTTTAAAAAAAAAACAGTGTTGAAATCAATGTTGAATGCCTTTTGAAAAACATGCCAAATCCCAGATCTGAAATATATGAATCAGAATAATGAAAAATCATCTCCAAATCTATTCTAAATCATTCTAAAACTCAAGGAAATTCAGATACAATTGATTGAAATCCTAACATGTTCTTCACCTTACACTATAAACAATGTAAGGTAAATATTCATGTCCAGGTTTCAAACACATTAAAGCTTGGTTCAAAAGTGTTTAAAACATTGCGTGATAGATTTAGGACTCATTCCAAATCAGATTGAAGCTCGAAGATGAAATATACTCTAACCTAATCCCTATCTTATGCCATAGATAGCATGAAAAAAGAGACCAAATCAGACATTGAAATCCATTAATGTTGAATCCCAAACCTTCAAATCCCTCAATAATGACTCAAAACCCTGATTAAAATCAAATCAAGATCACATTTGCGAAAATCACCAATTCAGAGCATTCAGAACAGGGTCATTTGTGAATTTGTGGATTGAATGATATGACCCAAAAATGAAATTGGCCTAAATAGTAGATCTAAGAGCTAGAGAACTTTAAATCTGCTAATGGCCTGATGGATGGGTGAATGATGAAGTAAACCGTTGAGGAAATTAGAGAATGTGAGTTGTGATAGTGGAGCGAAGGGGAAGCTATATAATCAATGTGGGCATCAGCGAATTCATCTCCTCTAATCGGATTTGATCAGAGGTGGTGTAGGCACACTACACTAATCTATCACCAATCAACTACTGAATCTATTATCTAACGCACTAATTTTACTCTACTGAATCTAGATTACCCTAACAACAACTTTAGAAACCATGTAAAATCCTAATATAATCAGATGAATGGGACCGGTGGATCCAAAGCTGTTACGAATGCGCAGCTTCAGACTTCTTTTAAGACGTCTGGGAGGTGGCCCAGACGTCGGACTAGACATCTGGAACCCCTTCCAGACGCCTGGGATTCAGTTTCGGCGGCACGCGCGGTTGCATCTGCGTGCCTGCGCGCACAGACCTGCGGTCGCTTTTTCCCTCTCTCCTGCGGGTGCAGGCTGCCCTGTGTCTCGCTCTCTCTCCCTCTCCCCGCGCAGCTTTAAAAAGCCTCGCCCTCTGCCTCACGCTCATCGCCTCCGCCCCTTCCTCTTCTCCTTCCATCCAGTGCGAGGGTGAGCGAGCGGCGGCGGTGGCAGCCGCGGCGAGTGCGGGAGGAGGTGCTACGCGAGAAGAGGAGGCGCTCGGCCGTGAGGGCGAGCTTGTCGGGGCTGCTAGAGCCGGCCGGCGGGGGAGCAGCAAACGCGGGGTGACGCGGGAGGCCTGCTGCAGCTCGAGCAGCAGGCGGACGAGGCGCGGCGTAGCCGTGCGTCGCGAGCGGAGGGCCAATCGCGCTCTAATTCTAGAAGTTTTTCCAGAATCAAACGTCTGGGTTTCCAACCAGACGACGGGGAAGACATCTGGAGGACGGTCCAGACGTCTGAAAGGTAAGTTATCTTCGTACCTTCTTCCTTTCCTTCCACCGTCCGTACTGAGCATGAGGAATGGGTACGCACAGGTTCTGAGATTCGCATCCAACGCAAATCAGACGTCTGGCAGTGGTGCTAGACGACTGGAGGGACTTCCAGACGTCCGAGGTGACCATCGGACGTCTGGGAACTAGGCTAGACGCCCCCGCAGGCTTCCGGACGTCTGAGAGACCACGCAAGACAAGGTACCATCTGATCCCCATTTTTAAGACGTCTGGAAGAAGTTCCAGACGTCTGATTTTGCACTGTTTCGTCATTTTCGACCCGCTTAGGGCCCGTTCGGAATCCATTTTCCGCATTTCGAGTTGCGTGTTTTTCGAAATTAAATCCTCTACCCGTCTACAGTAGTTGTATACTGTTTTGAGAAACTCCTTGTATTTGATCCTTGTGATAGGACCCCGTTCCATTGCAGTCTCGGGGGTTGCGGAGGTACGCGGGATTCCCGACCACGCCCCCAGTACGCCTGTTGTAATCGGTAAAGTGGCTTTTAAGTTTATTAGTATAATCTGTTAAATTATGGAGCCATAAATAGAACCTAGGACATTGCATGAATCCTAGGAATGAGAAACTAGAATGAATGGTAGATCCTAGGGTGTTGCATGAATCCTAGGGCTGGAAAACTAGATTGTATGATAGATCCTAGGGTATGGCATGAATCCTAGGATGGGAAAAACTAGTGGAATATATGAATACTGCAATCTTAGAAAATGTGGAAAGGAAATAATAGCTACCTGTAAATTGGTTTAACAGCTGCCTGTTATGAATAAATGAGCATGATTGAGAATATGGGATGTATGAACGTGAAACTGGAAAGGTGAAACCTGAATGTGCTGAGTTAAAGAGCTGGAACCCTACGGGGAATTTGGAGTAGAACTCCTGGAAGGTGAATGGAATACAATTGGGGAAGTGAGCTGGCCCTTGAGTACGGAGTACCAAGGAGAGCGACTGTCCCCCTGTTTAGTGCAGAGCAGAGCCAGCCGCCCCAGGGACCCGGGGTTAGGTCTGGCCACCTTGTACCGACTTGCTGGCCCTCGTGTATGTAGTACCGAGGAGAGCTACTAGTGTAGGGCGACTACTAGCTACCCCACGGGCCCTGGGGTTCTGCTAGCTCACCTACACCGACTTGTTAGGCCCACTGGGCAAACCAAGGTAGTCAAGCGAGGGTGCGCAGACTGTGGAGGGGTAAGGCCCCTGTTTGGTTACTGTGGAGGGGTTGGACCCCCTGTTACTGAGAGGGCTCTGCCCTGTACTGGTTTCGTGCTGTGCTTTGGGCGCACCCGTTAACGGAAACGACTAAACGCGTGCCAGTGCGGGTTAGCTACCTGTGCGTTTATCGAGCGTGCCGTAGTCACCGTTACACCTGTCCGTGACCTTGGGGTGGTTGACTGAGGGTAGGGTCACCACGGGGGACTCTCCTGGCCAGGAGAGCACCACGTGCTACTTCTACTTTTTGGAAAAGACTGCAATCAAGATCGTTCCCACGAGGAACATTCAAGATCAAGTAAAGGATCTAAGAAATAAATGAAATCGTGAGACAATTGAAAGATGTAAATAAAGAAAGTAACAGAACATAACAGCTACTGTACACTCTACTGTTTCTTTAGTTTTAGTTGCCACTCTACTTAGCGTTTTGCTGACGTGTTACACTCATTACCTTTCAGGACCAGGTGTTGAGCAGGCAGGGTTAGCGGCTGCAGAGGACGCTGGACCGAGTTGGGCCCAGTAGAATTACCACTGCTCTTTTGTACCCCTTTTGTTTCCGCTGTAGTGAGTAGTTTTTGTTACTCTCTGTACTTTTCTTTACTCGTAGTTCTTGTTATGTTATAAATGTTGTTCTACTGTTGTGGTGGTACATGCTGTAGTAGTTCTTTTTCTTACTGCTGTATTTTGTTACTGCTAGTTATATTTCATGTTGAATGTGGTTTATTTTACTGCTCTTTTGGTTACTTCCTCATTGGACGACCAGGTCTTGGGATTAGTCAAGTCGGTCCGGTTCTCGTGTCTCGTAGGGACTTGGGAATTGGGTCGTTACAAAAGCCGGCAGCTAACGAGGAAGAAGGGAGGGCAGTTATCCAGTGGAGTGAAAACTTGCTAGTGGAGTTCTAGGTCACCCTCAGGTGCTACGAAGTCCTTAGCGATGAGGAGAAATCATAGGAAGGTGGTGCTCCACCGCCAAGGCAGTGAAGCAGGGGTCGTATGGGGAGAGGAACTAGTGAGGATGAAGGTGCTTGACTCGAGAAAGTAGGAGGGAGTTGATACTATGCACGCGAGCTCAGGTAGTGTTTAAGTAGGTGCGTGAGCTGATCAGGTCACCATGATGGTAGGATTAAGCTTCTAGGGTATGGGCAGTGGGATGGGCTTGAGAGGGGGGCAGGAACATTCAAATTGATTTTCCATTGCTAGATGGGATCTAGGATGGGAGGTGACACCATGCATGGGCGCGCAAAGATTGGATGAGGATCTTCCCTTGGATCAAGACACAAACAATCGATGGTTGCGGTGGCTCAAGTTCATCGTGCGTCTACAGTAGACCACGCTGCATCAGGTTTAAAGGTGAATTTGCAAGAAGACCCACGAAGGATGAAACGATAGAACATTTGCACTCATACCCATAAGTAATGGAAAGATGACAACACAGTCCTCCAAGCATAGTAAATAGGTCCCTAGTAGCTTGCAATTAGGTCCTTGGAAGCTTTAAACGTAGATAAATGTGAATGACCTAAGTACCTAAATGTAATCTAATGATTGCAAGATCCTATTGATGTCTAAATGCCATAAAGTTTTTATTGAAGCACAATTGAACATTTAGGAAGTTAATTTAACCTTTGATTTATACTTTTGAACTCTAACATGTGTTTAATTTGTAATTGGATCATCAAATTACATTTTTTAATAGGATATCTCATTCTATGACCTAATTATGCATTTTTAACACCGATTTGTTGTTTTAGGTCATTTTTGTTAATTCTCACACTTAACCCTTTTCTTGTGTTAATATGTAGTGTTTAGCCTAATTTCTAGCTTAACTTGGGCATTTTAGCTATGATGAGCCACATCTCATCAATAACTGCTTTGGGGACCTCCAGAATAGAGAGAATGTGTATAGGGATTGAGGTAAGAACATGTTTTATCAGGAGGAGCATAGTAGCCCGAGATAAGAGCTTGGCTTTCCAACCAACAAGTTTAGCTTGGATCTTATTGAGAATTCCTTGAAAGTAAGAAATTTTGGCTTAGCCCATAAGAATAGGGCATCCTAAATAAGTGAAGGGGAAGGTGCTCAGTTGATAGCCTGTAATGTGGAGCAAGCGAGAGAGCCTACCCACAGAAAATTCCTACCCACAAAACAGAAGCTCTTGGTAAGACTGACCTGTTTACCAAATACAGATTCAAAGGAATGTATAAAGGTAGAAAGATTAGAAATTGATCTGAGGTGCCCATTGATAACAATGATAATATCATCAGTGTAAAGAAGAGTAACTGAAGCAACAACCCCACGTTTAATAGAGAACTTAGAAATCGATCCATTATGAGACAATTCCTTAAGGCCACTGATAAAAGATTCCATGAAGATATCAAAGAAGAAGGGACAGAGGGGATCTCCCTGACGAAGTCCATGCGAGACCTTAAAGAAATTAGACGAGCTACCATCCACCAGAATGGATGATCCAGCATGTTGGATAAAGGAAGAAATAAGTTGGAAAACCTGATAAGAAAATCTAAAACATTGAAGGATCTTATAAAAAACATTCCACTCTAGCCGATCATAGGCCTTCTCAAGGTCAAGTTGAAGAATTATGTTAGAACCAAACACTTTACGATCCAATCTCTCAGCGAGCTCGAAAGTGGTAGCAATTTGGTCAAAGATCGATCGTCCAGTAATAAAATTGACTTGCTCAAGAGATATGATTTTCAGGAGGATAGAAGTAAACCAAGATACAAAGATGCCAAAAGTCAATTTATACAACATGTTGCAAAGACTAATGGGTCTGAGGCCAGAAAGTTCTACGGCATCCTCTTCCTTGGGAATGAGGGATATAAAGGTCACATTGAAGGCTCTAGGGGCCAATTGATTAAAGTAAAAGTAGGTAACAATGTCAATAATATCAGTTTTAATGTGCTCCCAGTAGTGGGTGAAGAATTCAGCATTAAAACTGTAGAGACCAAGAGTCTTGTTAAAGGGCATCTAGGATAGAACTTGAAAGATCTCGACTTCTTGAGGTGTGCCTATCAAAAAAGAAGGGTCTTCTGAGGTGATCAAGGTCAGAATGACCCTGCGAAGTTGTTCACTCGAATCTTAAGGGGATGAAGTGAGGAGATTTTCATAGAAGCCCATAGTTCTAGAGGAAGATTCCGATCAGGAATCAGATCCAATGGTGTTGGAGAAGGAAGCCCGCAAGGATTTGGCGAAACGTAGCTTGATCAAGGTGTAGAAATATTTGTTGTTACCCTCCCCTTGATCTAGCCATTTGATCTTGGCATTCTAATGTAGGAAGTCATTAAGCTTTGCAAGGGCATCATCAAGCTGGATGTGAACATCATTGAGCTCAGTGGAAATAGTGTCATCCCATTCGGATGTAATTTTGGAGTTAAGGTCATCATAGAGGGCCTCTAGGTTCTTAACATGCACCTACATGAGTAGGAAAATGGAACCAATTCATTTCATTATAGGAGCCCCCACACCTCTTTATAAGAAGAGAGGTATGGGAAAAATAACGACATGGTCCTAAAGAAATAAAAGATACATAAAAGGAACATAAAAATAACACCCATCATCTAACACTCTCCATCAAGCTAGAGCATGAATATCAATCATGCTTAGCTCAAAACAGCAAGCCTCAAAGGCAGATCTCGCCAGGGGCTTTGTGAAGACATCTACAGCCTGCTCCTCAGAAGTGACACTCGTGATATGTACCATCCCATGCTGAATAAGATCCCAAGTGTAGTAGCAGTCAATCTCTACGTGCTTTGTCCTCTCGTGGAACATAGGGTTATTTGCAATATAGGTTTCTGCTCGGTTGTCACACCGCATCTCCATAGAGCTATCCAGAGGACCATGAAAATCTGACAGAACTGACTTGACCCAAACCATCTTAGCAGCTATCTAGGCCATGTCCCTGTATTGGATCTAGATACAACTGCTTGCTTCTTACTCCTCCATGTAACCAGATAGCCCAAAACAAAGGTGCAAAATCCTGTGGTAGATTTTCTATCCCTAGCACAGCCAGCATAATCAACATCAGAGTATGCTACAATCCCCATGGGCATTCCCTTACGGAACAATAATCCTTATCTTGGTGCTTTCTTCACGTACCTAAGCACCTGCATTGCAACCTCCTAGTGCTACCTAGTTGGCTTATCCATAAACTGGCTAAGCCTACCAATAGACAAAGACAAGTCTGAACGGGTAATGGTGAGATAAAGGAGCTTACCCACCAACTGGCTATAAGCCGTACTGTTAACCGCCTCAGATCCCTCATCATATAAATGGACCTTAGGATCCAAGGGAGTATTTGCAGCCTTAGCTACTAACATACCTGTCTCCTAAAGAAGATCAAGAGAATACTTTCTCTAAGAGAGTATCACTCCATCCCTGCCATGTACAACCTCAATGCCTAAGAAATACCTCAACTAGCCTAGATCCTTCATGATAAACTTCTCTGATAGGTGCCTCTTGACTTCGTCTATCCCATTTCTATCATCCCCAGTGACAATAAGATCATCAACATATATACCAGGAGAGCCACAGTCCCTTTGTCAGTCTTTCTGGTAAATAAGGAGTGATATGAAGTAGAGTACCTCAGACCAATCTAGTAGAGCACCTCTGATAACTTCTGGAATTAGGCCTTTAGACTCTGCTTTAGTCCATAGATCGCTTTCCCCAATCTACACACACACTCCCGTGAACATTAAAACCTGGGGGCTGCTACATGCAAATCTCCTCTTGAAGATCGTCGTAGATAAAGGTGTTCTTCACATCAAGCTGGTGTAATGGCCACTCTCTGTGAGCAGCAACATAAATGAGTATCTGATGAAGTGTGGCTCATCATAGCTAAAATGCCCAAGTTAGGCTAGAAACTAGGTTAAATACTACATAACTAATGCATGAAATGAGTTAAGTGTGAAAAATAACGAAAATGACTTAAAACAACAAATTTGTTCTAAAAGCGCAAAATTAGGTCATAAAATGAGATTATATTCATTAATACAAATTGATGATCCAATTGCAAATTTAATGCACATTTGGGTTCAAAAGATCAAATTGAAAGAGAAATTGACTTCATAAATGTTCAATTAGGCTTCAAGAAAAAACTTGGTTACATTTGGACCTCATTAGGACCCTGCATTTAGAGTTTTACATCTAGGTCCTTAAGTCATATACATTTATTCACATTAAAGTTCTCAAGGACCTCATTGATAGCTACCAGGGACCTATCTGAAAATTTGAAGGATTGCGCTGCACTCATTACTTGCCACTTATGGGCCTCCTTACAATTTCCCTACCGTTTCGCCCATATAGGCTTCTTTGCAAAAGTCCTGATCGACATGTTTCACGAATTCAAATGAGGGTTTGGAGGACCTGTCGTCGTAGCTCGCAAAATGCGTATATTAGATAAATTTATAACTGAAACTCGAAAAGTGAGTCCCAGGTCAAAGACGGGGAGGCGAACGTTTGGTTTTATGAAAATCCATGCCTCTCTTTTATTTGTTTTTGGTTGTTTTTATCTTTTCTTTTTTTTTTGGTATTTTTAGCAAGTAAGAGATTAGGTCGATGAAAACTTTATCTACTTGCAAAAATATAAGAGAGAGAGAGAGAAACAATCATCTATTTATCTCATAAATGCTTTCTACAATTATGAAAGCAAGAAAACTACACTACGAAAGCAAAAAAAAGATAGAAAGAGGTGAGAGAAATCCCTCTCAACGGTTGCTTGGAGGATGACTCGCTCTAACGTCGCCTGGAGGAAGGTGGTGAGGGGCGGGACGAAAGAGGATAGAGCCGGAAGACGGAGGATGGGGCAGGACGGCGTCACGGTGAGGATCTTCTTCCCGAAGGGTGGTGAGAGGACGGTTACGGGATGCTCCATGAATGGGGATGAGAGGTGGGAAAACTATTTTCTTTTCTACTCTAGAGGAGCATCACGGGCTTGGGACAAGCTCTTTCTAGAGCCTTGGAGGTGGTGAGAGGAAGAAAGGAAGAGATGGTTTGGAATGGTGGTGGATAGGTCCTTTTATACTAGAGGAAGAAGAACAAATTTGCATATGGGTCATTACTAACGTCCGTAAACGTCGCTACAGATCCCTGCAGCTGTCACTGAAGATCCACCCTTCAATTCCTCTTGCTGGCTCACGCTAACCATTAGTGACAGCTGCAAGCATCACTAAAGGCCCGGATCGCCAAAGATCCACCCGTTGCTCATGCTCCGCTGGCGTGAGCATCGCGGTCCCTTGTCGCGCGTGCATGCTGGCATGCGTTGGCTACTGCTGCATGCAGCTGCATTGCCGCTTTGCTGCACTCTCGTGCAAATGCGTACGTGCATGCATGCTTTGCTGCTGCACCGCACCTCAAGCATCCAATTAGGGGCAGCAGGTTTCGAACCCTCACCCTCTCTTTGTGAAGCGTCTTCACAACCAATGCGCTGCAGCCAAGAGTTGTTGTGAAGATGTTTTAAGGGCGTGCGATGGAGATGAATCCTCAGCGGTTGGATCAAGATCCAATGGCTGAGAATGGGTGATGCCATGATGAAGAGTGGGTGCTGGCCAGTGTTGGACGGCCTAGATGGCACCACGTGGTGCCATCTGGGTCGTCCATCTCCTTTCTGTTGCAAAGGGTGCCACGGTGCTCAGATCGAGATGATTATCACGTTGCCAGACTGCGATCATCGCTTCAGATCCATCCATACGGTCAAATTTTCCATCCGACACTCATATGGATGTCGCATTTCCCCCTAGCCGTTGATCTTCCTCGGACTTCATGTGATGCTACGGTTCTCCGATCTAGACGATTTCGGAGGCATTAGACTCGAATCGTCGTCCTGATCAGATCCGTATGGTCCGATCGTCCATCCAAGGCCTTGAAATGAATCTTCTTCTCTCCTGACCATAAAAAGGACCTAATTAACCTAAAATATATACAACTACTCTAAATGCAGAATGATGCATACTATGCAATATTTATAACATGAAATGCAAATCTAAGCCTAGGAACATGCATGATTAGGCATTCTATCCTAAATAGATGTGTCTATGTCAAGTCCCATTACACCTAATGGTGCTGGTCTACTATAGACCTCAAGAACAGGTGCAATCGTGGCCGTCACTCCCATGCATCCCTTGATTAACGGCTAGTCCTAATCGAAACTTTACGCGCATCCACGCATGGCATCATCACCTAATCTAGATCTAATCCTACAACCATGATTTGGATTTGAGCTTCGCGTGCCTCTTTCCTCGCCATCTCATCGTTGAAACCCTACCCACTTATTCTCACCCGGTAGTGTCTTGATTCACTAATTAGCCTACTTAGGCAGCTCCAGCGAGCTCGTGTGCACGCCATCGACTCCCTCCACTCTAAGTTGCTCCTTTCATCCACGTCTCCAGTTCCCCTTCCTCCTTCATCGACCACTTGTGACAAGGGTGGCATCTCCTCCACAATTTCGTCAATGTAGTGACCAATTGCAGCCCAGGGATCTCATTCTTCGCTAGAGACCCTCACATCCCCATTCGTCGCCACAACAACCCACCGTGGATCCAGGGACCTCATTATTTTGAGTAGTTAGGTTTACCCCTTTCATAGATTAGATTTACTGCTTTCTAGGAGTAGAAGTAATTAGAGAATTCACTGTGAAATTGTTAGATTAGTTAGGAGTATATTAGTATAATGATCCCCCACCTTCTCTAGTCAATTCCGATCGGAGAAGATAAATTCATTCTTGCTCGCTTGTTCATTCTTCTTCCCCACCATTTCACGATCGCTTTCTGATTTTTCCACATTATTTACTTCGTAATTCAGTCATCCATCAGGCAATTAGTAGATCTGAAGCTTGATATCTTTTAGATCTAATGGTGCACAAAACCCATTTGACGGTGATCTCATTCATGTCATTAGACCACAATCACCCTCTTTTGAGTTGAATTGGACTAAATTTGATCGTTCGAATCTGATTTGATTTCATGGGATGATTTGTGAAGTTAATGAAAACTTTGAATTCTATCAGTTTTAATCGATGTTATTGAGTTTGTATTTACTTGATTGGACTAATTATGATGGGCATGAGTTGATTTAATGGGATTTTCAGTTAGAATAGTGTTTATGCCCAATTTGAATTGGTTTTATTCATCACCAGGTAGTGAGAAACCAAAGAGAATCTTATATAAGGATTTGAGGTTCTCACAATGACTTAATGTTTTTCAAATGATCATTTAAGACACTTGAATAATAATCAATAGTGTACAAGTGTTTTCAACTGATCAAATCATCTCATCGACCATAGATCAAAAGCCTATTTAGGCGACATTGGTTTCTCAACTTGAAATGATTTCAATATGATTATTAAGGGCTTTACTAAGATTTGAAAGACCTTAATGGAAGCTCTAAATTGAATTGCGAAAAGGATTTAATTGATTGCATTCAAATCTGATTTCAGTAGCAGCTGGCTTGTTCTTTGATTTGCATTGCTTTTCAGTAGAATTTCATCTCTTATGATTGAATTCGTCTGAACAGTTGATTCAACCTTTAGAATTGCAATTGTAGTAGCTTTGTTGAGGATTTTCAAGTGGATTTTGGATGCACTGATTTTCTGAGATTGAATGTTCCTCAAATCTGGGAAACCAGATTTGAGGATGATTTTTTTTAGAGTTTTGAACTGAAATGACCCTTTCCTGGGGTCGTTTGGCATTTTCGGAATCTGTAGGGGTCTTCCTACAGTTTTAAACCCCTTATCTTTTTATTTTGGGGGTTTGTGAGGGGGAGAGGGAAATTGCAAGGACATCCTTGCAATTTCCCCACCACCTCTTCTCATCGTACGCACACCATTCCCTCCCCCTCACTCCACACGCCTCACCACTCCCCCCCTTCGACAACCACTCCTCCCCACTCCACACCATCCCCTCCTCCATGTCGTCCCCCTCACCTCCACTCTCCATATATACCCCCTCCTCCTCCTTCTATTCCCACACCGACAGTCGAGAGGATGCGGGAGAGGGAGAGTGAGGAGAGCAGGAGGACCTGAGGAGAGAGCGAAGGCCTGAGAGTGGAGGAGCCGAGGTCATGTTGCTGCTGCTACAGACATTCGCGGCGAGAAAGGATTCAGAAACGATTCTACGGAATCATTTTTCCGTAAAATCAGACGTCCGGAGTGACCTCTAGATGTCTGATAGGACATCCGAAGGTAACCCCAGACGTCAGGTAGAGTATTTTTCTTCAATTATCTTTCTGCCAAATTCTGAGCGTGCACGCGCGTGTGTTAGAGGTTGGGAGGCATGTTGGTGCGAGGATCGAGGCAGTTTCAAACGTCCAGGAGAATCTCCAGACGTTTGCAAGCACCCTCAGACATCTACATTGAGTTCCAGACGTCTGAGGAAGGCACCCCAAGCAAGGTATGCCTGTGAGTTTGTTTCGGACATCTGGGACCTTTCCCAAACGTCTGATTTCAGCCAGGATTGGTGTTTTTGGGCCCATTTAGGGCCCAAACGGTGTCGGCCTTCCACAAATGAAATGTATTTGGTTTCCGTGTGAATTTCTCTATGTAATGGTACTTTGTCCGTATCATTTTGAATAATTTGACCTGCTAATCTGTCATAGGTTTCCAGTCCATCGAGTATACGGGACCTGCGGAGACGTTGGGAGCTACTGTACAAGCCCCCATTCCACCCGGTTACTCTGGTAGAGTGGTTCTTACCTAATTTCGAAATTAATAAAGTGCATGCATAAAAACTAGTTGAACCTAAGATGTGAGATGAACCCTAGGAAGAAGTAAATGCATGCTTTAGAATACATCTACTTGATTGAACTCTAGGTTGTGACATGAACACTAGGGCTAGAAGAAATGCATGTGTAGAAAGATGAATGATTTAATAAATCATGAACTACCTGTACTACCTGAAAGGAACCATGTTATGAATAGAAAAATAAACTCGTATTGTGATAAATATGAAAATTGAGCTACCTGTTCTGTATGTAACAAACCAAATATGAAATAAGAAAAGTTCATGTATGAACCCTACGGGGAATGTAGAATGAGACAAGAATACTGTAGTACGGAGAACCGGATGGTTCTGGAACACGTTCCCACGAGTGGCTATTCGGACTTGGTTTAGGGAGGTGAGCTGGCCTTCATGTACGTAATACCGAAGAAAGCAACTATTCCTTTTAGCGTAGAGGGGAGCTTGCCGCCCCTTGGGTGGAGACCCGGGGTGGGTTTGGCCACTCTACGTCGACTCTTATTGGCCATCGCGTACGTGGTACCGAGGAAAGCTACTTAGTGTAAAGGGTAGCTAGCTGCCATAGGGGGCCTGGGGTTAGGACTGGCCACCCTACACCGACTCTTGTTAGGCCCACTAGGCAAACTGGGATAGTCAGATGAGGGTACATGGAGTGTGAGGGGCAAGACCCCTATTTTGAGGGGCGAGACCCCTATTCTGAGATGACAAGGCTCTGTGCTGTTCCGGGCTATACGTTTGGGCATACCTGCTAGCAGAAAGGACTGACTGTGTGCCAGTGTGGGGTAGCTACCCATGCGCTTATCACGTGTGTCGTAGTCACCGCTACGTCACAACCGTGACCTCAGGATAGTAGACCAGGTGTAGGACTACCACAGGGGACTCTCCCGACTAAGAAAGTGCCACGTGTACATCCTGCATCACGGGAAAACTACAAGCAAGATCGTTCTCTTAGGAAACAGGAAGATTGAGCAATGTCATGAAACCCGATTAGAGTACTCAGATCAACAACACGTAATAAGATAATTAGAACCTGAATATAATATTTTAAGCTTCTTATTTAAATTACATTACCTGTTTTAGCCACCACTCTACTCAGCGTTAGCTGACTCCAAATGTTATAGCCTTATATAGGTCAGGGATTCGAGCAGCCAGAGCCATCGGCTGCTGAGGGAGCTAGGCCCAGTCGAGCCCAGTTATAGTTTTCCTTCCGCTAGTGTTGTAGTAAGTTCCTGTAGTTCATGTTATTTCAATTATATTTCGATCATACTGTACTAGTTCTGTTGTGATGGCCTATAACATTATGGTGATTGCCGTTCTCTTGCTTTACTGTCAGTTTTATATTTTGCTGCTTAGTTACATTACTTGTGTGGTTGTGGAATGAATGTGTATTTAGTTATTTCTCGCTAGATGACTTGGTCTTTGGGTTTGTCGAGGCGACTCGTTCTCGGGTTCTATAGGGAGCCGGGAATGGGCCGTGACATGAACAGACTGTGATGGCTTGATCTTTCAACAGGGAATTGTTGCATTGAACAACAATAATTGTGGTAGTTGTAGCAGCTGCTATTTCGACAGCAGCAGACCTGATTTGAGGACTCTTGAGTTGCTCTAAATGAGAGGATGTGTGCTAGGATTTAAAAGATCTAATGTACCTGACATGTTTACATTGTTAGAACTTCATGTTTCAAGCATTCATGTACATGAAATGGATTGAAATTTAAATTGAATTGCTTGTAATTATCTTTAGGAATTCTTTGTCAACTAATGTATTGAGTTTAACTAACACATATGACAATTTGAATGAAATTGATTGAAGAAACAAGTTTAAATGTCTTAAAACCTTTCATATGTCATGTTGAACATAGCTGAACTGCCTATTTGAAATACCAGCTCATAAAACTGATTTTAGTGCCTTAGGTTTTCACTTCCAACAAACTTTAAAGCCTAAATATGGGTTGTTTTGTATATAAATAAAAATCATAAAAAATTTTCAAAAAAAATAAATTAAACCTGTCTTGAGTAAGATTAGATATTTTTCTAGGTGTGTGTAAAGTTTCAAAGTAATCTGAACCCTTTGTTTGGTAGAATATACCAGTCGACGATTCAGTCTACCTTGGAATTTAATAAAAGACGTAATATGAAAAATACCAAAAAGAAGCTCTCTCTCTCATCTGATTCTTTCTCTCTCATCTCCTACCTCCCATAAATATATAAAAATAATAAAAATAATAAAAACCCTAAAAATATCCAAAAATACCCTATACACTGTGTATATAGTTGTATATATAATTTAAATCTAAGCTATATGTATAATGTATAATATGCATATAATAAGTATATATAACTTATATCTGTATTCAATGTATTAAATTAAGCATTTAAAATTATTTATTATATATATAACTTTATTATATTATTATCTATTAATTTATATAACTTAAATGTATAATAAACTAAGTAATAATATAAACATATCTATATGTACATATTTATATCTCATACTGTACATAGGTATTTATATATGCATTATGTACTATACAGTACCTGTAATTTATTTTAATTAAGTATTTACAGTAGATAATTAAGTTATTAGGTTAACTAGGTAATTTACTAACTTAAAATAAAATAAATTAGTAATTTAATTTAATCTTATTTTAAGTTATAATGTACACTTGTATTATATCATATTAAGTATTTTCTACCTATTTTTATTGTATTTATACTGTATTATAGTATTCATAGATTATTTATATGTAAAACTATCTAAAACATGTATTTAATTAAATATAAATTAAAATAATGTTCCTAAAATATAATAAAAATATGTAATAAATAACTTATTGTGTATATTAACTCTATATAAAGTCAATTTTGTAATTAAGTCATTAATTTATATGTTAATTAAAAAACTAAACTCTAAATTAACATGTATAAATGGTAAATTTTAACTAATTTAATTATATATCTAAATAACTTATTTCTGTAAAGTAATTATACAATTATGTAGCCCTATATAAGGGCTTTGTAACCTATAATTTATTTTTATTTTAAAATAAATTATCATCCTCAAATCGAGGGCCAAAAATCTTAAATCAATATGCTATGCAAAGCAACAATAGCGCTCATTTGTGCTAAAACAAAGCACCACATCATGGCCTTTAGAACCAGCGCAGCAGTATAAGATGTTTTCATGCCCTACGCTGCTCAATCGTCAATGCAGGGCGTGAAACTAAATCCCTTTACATCCTCTCCTCGGATACTGATATGAGCATATACGATACGCTTAAACAGTGGTGGGTCAGGGGCCACACACTGTAGCCAGGCCTTCGTGGGCTCAATGTTGGACTTGAAATCGGATTAAATGCAAAATAATTCAACTAAAACCTGGTTTAGTAGTGGTCTGGTCTCACCCATATGGGTGTTGTGTATCCCACGAAATGCTGATTCGCCAATAAAAAAAGAAAACCTAATTTCTATCTAAGCAAGTAGTTGAACTGGTTCAAAAGAGAGGAAGGCCTAAGTGTTTGAAGAAGTGAAGAGAGGAAAAGCCATGAAATTTAGCTAAGTGTTGAAGCCCTGTGTGTGTGCATGTGTTGTACAGTGTGTATACATATGCATAATATATAAGTATACAATATAATAAGTATATGTATATAAATAATGTAAATTAATGTAAATAAATAAGTATGCGAATGTATAGTATATATATTGTAAGTATATATGTGTAATATAAGTAGAGTAATTATTGTTTGAGCTCTTATATCTATATAAATAACTAAGAGCTTTAATGACAGATTCAACTGTCACTGTACATTTGCATATATGTTAATGTAGATAACTATTTTGCCTTATGTTATGTAAATATATTACTAAGACTTTAGCGATGCTTATTTATCTTACTGTATATATAATATATGTTGCTTTAGATATTAGTATGTTATCATCATTTAGCATAGTAAATATTATTAGCTATTTTTGTACCTCTACTAGGTATTATTTGTAGTAGTTGTATATAATTAACATAGTGTAGTAATAGACAGTTTTGGATATCTGTTTGTTGTAAATATGTTTCAGGCATTGTGATGCATATTAACTGATTCTTTTGTAAATAATTAACTCATTCATTCATTATTTAATTCATTCATTCATTTTCTAAATAAAATTAACATTTTTGGACTTAGAGAGTAATGTATATTAATAACTGCCTCCCAATGAACGATGATTAGCCCATAGTTGTGGGCTATTTAAGTATTTAAGTACCTAGACATTAGGTTAATTCTAACATTTATTTAGCATAAATTAGGATGTAAATAGATTAATTCATATTTCTAATTCAATTACATAATTAATGCATCTTATTCATATTTAAATGCATTTAGAATTAACTTAGAATTGCATTAGTTAACTAATTAGGTACATTGCATACATTAATTTAGGTTAACATAAAAGTTGAGGGTTTGTATATAAATAACCATAATATTTTAACATTATTTTCTTTATTCTTCTTCTTGCAGGAACAGCTGGCTGCCGCTCCAACGCCACCAGCTACCACATTGAAGAACCCATTCAAGGAGGAGCTGATGTGTTGGATTTGGTCGGGCAGCTAATTTCAAATTTGTGCAGGCCACTACAAAAGGAGGAGAGAGGATGCTGAGCGAGGAGGCCTCCACCACCCACCCACCACTGTGCAGAGAGATCTTCTCTCTTCCATTCCACACCGCCGGCCTCAACCGCGGTGACGACCCTCCACTACTGTGGGTGTGTGGTGTGACAGGCCACACCGCCATCCGGAGGTCGTTTGCATTACCGTGAGCACCTTAGCATGCATTTCCCTCGCTGTTGTCATCAACAACCACCGCCGCAGCCACTGTGCAATCACCTTCTCAGTTAGTTAAGATTTCCCGGATGTCTGAAGCTACCTGCTCACCTTCCGCCTGCAACCTCATCGCGACCATCCGCCTATGCACCCTCGCCTGCAGCCGCACAACCACATCCGCCCACATCACCTCCAGCGCCATCTCCACGCCCTCCAGCCTGCGCACACGTCAGAAGCCACCCGCTCACCTTCAGCCTGCACCTCATCGCTCACCCGCGCGCACCCGTGACACCTTCAACC
This sequence comes from Thalassia testudinum, assembly GCA_037157565.1. Classification (NCBI taxonomy): domain Eukaryota; kingdom Viridiplantae; phylum Streptophyta; class Magnoliopsida; order Alismatales; family Hydrocharitaceae; genus Thalassia; species Thalassia testudinum. The sequence goes on along the minus strand of JAZHRO010000067.1, from coordinate 12,459,087 downwards.
TGCAGCGCCTCACCACTCACGCCCTCCTCCTGCGCCTGCAGCACCCGCTCTCACCGCCACCAGAGCACGCACCAGCTGCAGTGCGCGCCCACACCTCCAGCCAGCATGCAGCAGCAGAGCCGGCAAAACCGCCAACAGGCCGCGCGCGCTCCCACACCCGCCTGCAACGCACGCTAACAGCAGCTGCAACACCGGCTGCAGCCACCTCCGCCGGAGCTCGTACGGCCGACTCCGGCCACCGCGCGACACGTCGCCACCACCGTTTCGAAGCCCTCGGTCCAAGGAACTTCCTCCGAGCTTCCCGCGTCCGACCATCCACTCCTCGTCGCGCACTGCAAAGGGGAAAAAATCCCCTATTTTGTTACAGTAACCGGGCCATTAAAAATTACATTTTCTGTCATTGTCAATTTTTAATAATATTTTATTGATTCTGCATTGCAACAAATATCCTCTAGTTACTCATAATTGCTATTTCAGCATTGTTTCTTGTTTCAACCTTAATCTGAAGGCAATTCTGGCTTGATTCTTGTCCAAACTAACTACGAACAAACATTTTTAACTGGTGCGAATTTAAATAGATCAATGCCTCCCTATGGATACGACCCGCTTTTCTGCGAGTGGTTATTTCTTTTTAAATATTGATTAGACGATTTTTCCACTACATAAAACTGCAGACGACTTTAAAGCGAACAATCGACTAGTCAAATGGTGCCGTTGCCGGGGAGGCAACGGACGCAATAATTTCACCTGATTTTATTTTGATTATTTGTCAATTGCACAGTGATTTAACCATTTATTATTTTCTCTTCTATGCGAGAAATTTGTGCAAGAATCAGCTAGTGTGAGAGGCGACCCTTGACGTCGCCAGAGGAGAATTGGACGAGCAATTTTGAAAAGAGGAGAAGGATGAGGACACGACATACATCATTGTATATTTAGTCGCTAGTTTGATAGAATTAAGACTTTAGATTTAATTTTTCATTGCATTTTGTTTGAAACCCTTGTTCTGGGGTATATTTTGAGGGGTTTGTTCCCCTATTTTGTTTTGGGCCCGTGTTGGGTATTTTTGGGAGTCTGTTCCCTTTTCTTTAGATTTAGGTTTTTAGTTTATTGATTACTTTTACTTGCTTGTGCATAAGTAGTTTAAAAAATTAAAGAAAAAAAAAATAAGCTGCCTGCTAGAAGCTGCCTGCCTTAGGACGAACCATTTAGGTTTGTATAAGCAGCCTCTAGATTTACTTCTCTGCATTGCGTGCATTCTCGCATCGTTGATTGTTGGAAGCAAGGTACGCATTTTCTTACTTTGCATTCTATTCTTGATCACGCATTGCATTTGGACTTACTGCGAAGACCACCTAATCTATATTGAATAAATTAAACAAGTGGTCACATATTTTCTAGAAAAAGGACTAATTAAAGGAGGGACATTTTAAAAACCAAGGATTTGATTTTCAAACTTGGCGTGCGATTCAAAATTCAAAATCTTTTGCAGTGTATGCACACTTATATCACTTTCACCACGGCACGCTTCTAGACACTCCTTAGGTTTGGAAATACTAGGACAAGAGCCCTCCTAACGTTGGATTCTGAAGTGTTCAGAACTTGAGATCAAAGGTTTTGTAAATCCAAAGAGGGGGATACCCTGTCACCGATTTTTGGAGGTAGTTGAGAAGCACCGCGAAAGCACAGCTTCAAAGGAAGGCTTAGGCCTACTTGCATCTCTCGATCTTCCGTCTTTGGATTTACTTGACCATTTGAGATTTAGGGAAGAACACCTAAGCTCCAACTAGGTCTTCTTAGGCGAGCCGTAGGTCGACAATAGGTGCGTAAATTGATTGAACAAATTGTATTGTCACCTGTAATCTGACTTAAAATCAAAAGCCTAAATTGGGAAAGACCTAAAAGGTCCTTTTTGAATTGTGTTTTGCTTGGGGAATTCTGATTGAGGTGTGAGTTAGAATGGACCACATTGATTTTCATCCTTTCACATCTTGCCCACACCCTCACCCCCACTCTACATCCTTCGATCCCAGACGCCGAGATGGTCCATCCCTTGATGGACATAATGACAATCATTGGGATCCGTTTTACTCCTATTATAGGAGTATTGGCCTAGTTAAGCCCCAAATCAGTGAGCTGAACCTAGGAGCGGGATTTGCTTTGCCCAATATCCCACATACCATAGAAATACCCAACCCACCCTCCCTGAAAAATTATAATGGTTGGACAAACACTCCTGGGTACTATAAGCCTGAGCCTAACTTCTCTCATGATAGAAATGACCTCTCCTCTTTGAAGATGGAAATACAGAAAATGCAAAATGAAATGATTGAATTGTTAGGAGAATCTTCGAGAGCAGGCCAACAAGAAAGAGGTAAAATTAGCCACCCAATTTACCCCATTGAGGATGACGTACACCCCTCTACAATAGATGCATCTCCCATGGGAGAGCTACACTTTAAGTTAGAGGGAAATTCTAGGGAGAATAGCTACTTTTCGAGGATCGATTTTGAAACCTCCCCATTAGATGACACTTCCTTGAGAGATCCACACCTTAGGTGGGAGGAAAATACACATGAAAGTAGCTATGCATTGGATGAAGAAAGGTGGCAACCCGAGGAAGATGATGATAAGGTTGAGTATCCACCTGAATTATATTGGAGTCAAAAGAAGGGAATGATGGTACCATTGGAAGACCTCGACCCAGATGATAGTATTTTCGTGACATTTGATGAAGTGGGTCAAAGTCAAGTTGTTAATCCTACCCTCCCTTTTGATCATGATATGGAACTCAAGCCCACCCTTAGGGAACCTAACCCTAAAGAAATTGACCTATCTGAGGAGTCTGATGTTACCAGTGTAAACCATTTACCTCAGATAGAGCACCCTAGGGGATCTGCTGAGATATCAAATGATTCTAGACCTCGGGCATATGGTGAATTGTGTGATAAGGAGGAAGACGAATTATATGAGGAACCTACATTCAATATTTGGAGTGACACTAAGGGTGATTGTCTTATTTAAAGAGTTAGCCCCTGAGGATGTCACAAATTTGACCAAATTAGGTTTCCTTAGCACACCCATTGATGATATTTCTTCTCATGATGAAATGATGGAAAATTTGGAAGCAATTTCTAAGATTTATGTGGATTCACATATAAACTCCAGGGAAGATTTGAGTAAAGAACAAAAACCCGGGGATGACATTGATAGGATAATCCCTAGATCTGTTGCTTCCAACCTGCCTTCATTCATTTCGAAGTCACCCTCTGATTCGCTTATATCTGAAAGCGAAATTGTGACTCCTGATGAAGAGCAGGAAGATACATGTGATGGTGCAAGGAAAGCTAGGGATGAAATTGAGGATTTAGAAAGAGTGCTACGGATGGACAACGAGCTGATTAAACCCAACCTAGATCTTATGGCCATCCCACGACCTCGTAACTTGGACACCCTAGACAATCCTTGCCTTAGAGAATTGCTCACTTTTGTTCTGACCAAGGGGCTTAACAGACCAATATTTCCCGTAATGGAGTATCGGGTATGGATTAATGATTTCTTTAGTCATTCTATTACCCTGGGGGTTTATCTTTGCACCATTCCTTCCCCATACCTTTTGGAGGATCCTTGTCATCCTCCCCCTACCCCTTTGGAGGTTGTTATACCTGTTTATATTTTAGAACCTCTTCTAGTGACCTGGGAAGATTTCATTCCCATTTTAGTTGGGCGAGCATTTGCTATCGGGATTCACAATCAGCTCGCCAACATCCTAGGTTACCTATTTTCTAGGCCAACATTGCTTTGCTCATTTTTAGGGCCTATTTCTGCAATTCTTGAACCTGATTTGCAGGTTCTTTGGCTATTCAGCCCAACTCTAACCCAGGTAATATCCTTCTATGCAATGAGGACATTGCAGAATTTAGGCATGGGGGGGAGTACTTGGGGATATAGATAGTATAGTGCATTCATTGCATACATTTGCATTAAAAAAAAAAAAAGAGTTTTGAGCTTAACTGGCTAAGTCCTGCATTCTTAAGCAAATCAAAACTCTAAGGTAGACTAAATTAATTCTAGGGTCAAACTTTAGAAGCTAAACGAGCTGCTAGCTTTAGACCTTTAGGGTCCTTTGTGGACTTAAAAACTTAAGTAGGAGTTAACTTGCGGACCATTCCTCAAGAGGTTGAGGAAGGGAAGCTAGGGTTTGAGTTAAAAGGTGGGGTAGTACCTGGAGTCATATTCTACCTTTCGATTTACGAGTCCTTGTAACCCAAGCATCCAAATTTCACACACTTGGTCTGGTAATTAACTTCTTTCTTTCTGAAAAGAGATTTGGTTCTCTTAGTTTTGACTTAGGAAAGGCTTCAAAACACATTTTGATTGGAAGAGTTCCCGCTGCTGGAGAGGTGGAGTATATACTCACCTTGAGGATGCGATAATAACATATTACCTCCTCGGCACTTATCTCTTAGGATATCCATCCTACTGGGGGCATATAAGCGCATTGTGCGGTTCAGGTACCATGGGCAGCCCTACCTCGAAGTGCTGATTGCCATAGGCCTGAATTCGCTTAAGAAATCCATAGGCGTTACTATCTCGAAGTGTCGATTGCCAGGAGTTCTTGGGGTCGTCATGGGTGGTGCTATCTCGAAGCATCGAAAGCCAGGCACCCTTCGAGGTATGGTAATGGGGACAATAAATCCGACACAGACCGTGTTGATAGCTGAACTAAGGTTAGACTTAGAAGAATCAAACAAACAAAATATATATATATATATATAAAATTTCTTTAACTCAAATAACTCAGACCAATGCACAGGCACGGATGCTTTAATCTCAAGGATCAATAAACTTTAAGGTAGAGTCAGAAATCAGGGAAACTTGTGCCTGCAACTCGTCTTTAGCCGACCTAGTCTGTAACTTAGCAACTACTTAGGAACCTTGGGTGTAGAGTCTGAACTTAATATGCTTCTGAAGGAAGACTAAGTGAGTGGACTAGTCTACTTGGAGTGCAAGGTTTTGCTTAATTTTGCTAGGGACTAGCAAAAAACTAGGCAGGGGGTATTTGATTAGCCCATAGTTGTGGGCTATTTAAGTATTTAAGTGCCTAGACATTAGGTTAATTCTAACATTTATTTAGCATAAATTAAGATGAAAATAGATTAATTCATATTTCTAATTCAATTACATAATTAATGCATCTTATTCATATTTAAATGCATTTAGAATTAACTTAGAATTGCATTAGTTAACTAATTAGGTACATTGCATGCATTAATTTAGGTTAACATAAGAGTTGAGGGTTTGTATATAAATAACCATAATATTTTAACATTATTTTCTTTATTCTTCTTCTTGCAGGAACAGCTGGCTGCCACTCCAACGCCACCAGCTGCCTCAGTGAAGAACCCATTCAGGGAGGAGCGGATGTGTTGGATCTGGTCGGGCAGCTAATTTCAAATTTGTGCAGGCCACTACAAAAGGAGGAGAGAGGATGCTGAGCGAGGAGGCCTCCACCACCGACCCACCACTGTACAGAGAGATCTTCTCTCTTCCATTCCACACCGCCGACCTCAACCGCGGGGACGACCCTCCACCACCGTGGGTGTGTGGTGTGACAGGCCACACAGCCATCCGGAGGTCATTCGCATTACCGTGAGCACCTTAGCGTGCATCTCCCTCGCCGTTGTCATCAACAACCACCGTCGCAGCCACTGTGCAATCACCTTCTCAGTTAGTTCAGACGTCCGGGATATTTCCCGGACGTCTGAAGCCACTCGCTCACCTTCCGCCTGCAATCTCATCGCAACCATCTGCCTGCGCACCCCCACTTGCAGCCGCACCCGCACAACCACATCCGCCCACTTCACCTCCAGCGCCATCTCCACGCCCTCCAGCCTGCGCACACGTCTGAAGCCACCCGCTTACCTTCAGCCTGCACCTCATCGCTCCCCCGTGCGCACCCGCCTGCAGCGCACCCGCGACACCTTCAGCCTGCAGTGCCTCACCGCGCACGCCCTCCTCCCACGCCTACAGCACCCGCCCTCACCGCCAACAGAGCGCGCACTGGCTGTAGTGCGCGCCCACGCCTCCAGCCAGCACGCAGCAGCAGAGCCGGCAGAACTGCCAACAGGCCGCGCGCACTCCCGCACCCGCCTGCAACTCACGCCAACAGCAGTTGCAGCACCGGCTGCAGCCACCTCCGAAATAGCTCGTCCGACCGACTCCGGCCGCCGCGCGACACGCTGCCACCACCGTTTCGAAGCCCTCGGTCCAAGGAACTTCCTCCGAGCTTCCCGCGTCCAGCCGTCCACTCCTCGTCGTGCACGGCAAAGGAGAAAAAATCCCCTGTTTTGCTACAGTAACTGGGCCATTAAAAATTACATTTTCTGCCATTATCAATTTTAAATAATATTTTATTGATTCTGCATTGCGACAAATATCCTCTAGTTACTCATAATTGCTATTTCAGCATTGTTTCTTATTTCAACCTTAATCTGAAGGCAATTCTGGCTTGATTCTTGTCCAAACTAACTACGAACAAACATTTTTAACTAGTGCGAATTTAAATATGTCATTGCCTCCCTGTGGATACGACCTGCTCTTCTGCAAGTGGTTATTTCCTTTTAAATATTGATTAGTCGATTTTTCCACCACATAAAATTGCAAACGACTTTAAAGCAAACAATCGACTAGTCAAACAACCTGGAAATAAACCAGTAAAAATTGTAATAAATAAAATTGATGCAACATTCGTTTGCATTTGTACACATTACTACAACAATGACACCATAAACATCATTTTTAATGCAAATCGGTCATCGGCAATCATCTTTTTGGCGCTATTGTCGGGGATAGAAACCAAACAACAACGTTTTCATTGTAATTGATTGATGATTGTCGCAGTTCGTCAATTAGTATCCAAACAGTGGCAAGCCACACAACAGGGGAGAAAGTATCAAAGAAGTCCACCTCATATGTCTGGGTGAATCCCTTTACCACTAGCCTAGCCTTATACCTCGAAATAGACCCATAAGGGTTGTATTTCAAGGTAAAGACCCATCTGGAGCCAACTAGTCGCACGCTAAAAAGAAGTGAGGTGAGATCCCAAGTTTGTCTACTTCGAAGTGCTACCATCACATCCTCTATGGCTTAACGCCACTTTGGATCAGGCACGGCCTGCTGGTAGGTAGATGGAATGTGTGACGCTGTAAGTGCCTGACCAAAGCTGTTAAATTAAGAAGCAAGACCATTAGTAACCAAACTGCTTGCAACACTATATCTAGACTCACAAGTGTGCAGCGCCTTCCTAATGGCAATAGGAAGGTCAAAATCATCCGATATCTCTGACTGTGTCACTGCAGAAGGGTCCTTACTACTACAGTGATCTGCACTGTCAGGGGAATCTGATCTAACCAAATTGTCACTAGCATTAGGTACAATCTCAACCAGCTATGAACCATCAGCTGCTGGTAAGGGAGGAGGTCTCTGAAATGTAGTGTGATGCTTGTGATAGGTACACAATGACCCGTGCAATCTCTCAAAGCCATACAGGGTGGAGGAGCTCATCTATCCATCAGCTGGAGATCTGGACTGAGAAACAGACACCTGAGTCTTTGTGTAACGTCCCGATTCCCGAATCCCTACGAGACGAGAATCAGACCGACTCGACTAATCCCAAGACCTAGTCGTCCAACAAGAAAGTAGCCAAAAGAGCAGTAAAATAAACCACATTCAGCATGAATATAACTAGCAGTAACAAAATACAGCTGTAAGAAAAGGAAATAGTACAGTATACACCACCACAACAGTAGAGCAGCAAATATGTACATAACATGAAGCTTATAATAAAGAAGTATAGGGGTAAACAAGAAAACTACTCACTACAGTGGAAGAAAAGTACAGAAGGTACTACAGGTAACTCTACTGGACCCCACTAGGCCCAGCGTCCTCTACAACCGCTGACCCTGGCTGCTCAACACCTGGTCCTGAAAAGTAACGAGGGTAACACGTCAGCGAAATGCTGAGTAGAGTGGCAACTAAAAGCTAAGGAAGCAATAGAGTGTACAGTAGCTGTTATATTTTTACTTTCTTTATTTGCGTCTTTCTATTATTTCACGATTGATTTATTTCTCAGATCCTTCACTTGATCTCGAATGTTCCTTGTGGGAACGATCTTGATTGCAGTCTTTTCCGAAAAGTAGAAGTAACACGTGGTGCTCCCCTGGCCGGGAGAGTCCCTCGTGATGGTCCTACCCTCAGTCAACCACCCCAAGGTCGCTGACAGACGTAACGGTGACTACGGCACGCGCGATAAACGCACGGGTGCTACCCTGCACTAGTTCGCAGTCAGTCGTTTCCATTAACGGGTGCGCTCAAAACACAGCACGGAACCAGTATAGGGCAGAGCCCTCTCAGTAACAGGGGTCCAACCTCTCCACAGTCCACGCACCCTCGCCTGACTACCTTGGTTTTCCTAGTGGGCCTAACAAGTCGGTGTAGGAGGCTAGCAGAACCCCGAGGCCCGTGGGGTAGCTGTGCTCTCCCTACACTAGTACCTCTCCTTGGTACTGCGTACGCGAGGGCCAGCAAGTCGGTGTACAGTGGCCAAACCCACCCCGGTCTCAACCCGAGGGCGGCAAGCTCCCCTCTACACTAAGAGGTAAGGTGTGCTCTCTTTGGTACCACGTACCCAAGAGACAGCACACTTCCCTGTTTCACTTTCTCAGTTCCATTCTATTCTCTTTCCAGGAGTTCTACTCCTAATTCCCCGTAGGGTTCATGTTCTTTTCGTTTGGCCATTTAGGTTTCACCGTTCCAGTTTTACGTTCATACAACCCATGTTCTCAATCATATTTATTCATTCATAACAGACAGCTGTTAATCAACTTACAGGTAGCTATTATTTCCTTTCTACTTTCCAAGACTGCAATATTTATATAGTTCACTAGTTTTTCAGTCCTAGGATTCATGTCGTACCCTAGGATCTATCATTCAATCTAGTTTTCCAGTCCTAGGATTCATGCAATACCCTAAGATCTATCATTCAATCTAGTTTCTCAGTCCTAGGGTTCATGCAATGCCCTAGACTCTATTAATTGTTCCACAATTGTAACAAATTTTGTTAAATAAATTAAAAGCCACTCTACCAGCGAAACCGAGAGTACTGGGGGCGTGGTCAGCAATCCCGCGCACCTCCGCAACCCCCAAGACTTCAACAGAACGGGGTCCTAACACAAGAATCAATCACAAGGAGTTTCTCATAAAGGTATAAAATTACAGTAAACGGGTAGAGGAATTTATTCTGGAAAGAATGCAACTCGAAACGTGGAAAATGGGCTCCGAGCGGGCCCTCAACGGGTCAAAAATGACGAAACTGTCCAAAATCAGATGTCTGGAACCTCTTTCAGACGTCTTAAAAGGTTGATCATGTCGTACCTCAATTCTGCGCAGTCCTTCAGACGTCCAGAAGTCCGCTGGAACGTCTAGCCTTGGTTTCCAAACGTCCGATTGTCACTCCGGACGTCTGGAGGTTCTCTCCGTCATCTGGCACTACGACCAGACGTCTGATTCACGTGGGATGGCGACCCTCGCACCCTCCCGAGCAGGACCTGCGCACACAAACACCGGCTCTCATCACGACGAAACACAGAAGAAGTCGCGGCGGACGGTTGCATGGCCGTACACGTGCAAAAAGGAGAAGATATGAAATATCTTACTTGTCAGACGTATAGACAGTCCTCCAGATGTCTTCGAAATCGTCTGGACGTAAGTCCAGACGTCTGATTCTGGAAAATTTTCCAGAACCAGAGCCCGATTCGCTCTCCGCCCGCGACGCACGACCGCATCGCGCCCCGTCTGCCTGCTGTCCGAGCTGCAACAACCCCTCCGCGACACCCCACACCTGCAGCTCCCCCACCGGTCGGCTCTAGCTGCCCCGGCAAGCTCGCACCTCCGCGGTCGAGCTTCTTCTTCCTCTCGCAACACTCCCATCCACACGCCCGCTGCAGCCGCTGCTGCGCCCTCGCTCGCTTGCTCGCAGGGAGAAGGAGAAGGGAAGATGGTGGAGTGGGGGTGAGGGAGAGGGGAAGCATTCTTATAGGGCAGCCGCAGGAAGAGAGAGAAGGAAAGCGACGCCTGCACGGAGAGAAAACGAAGGCTGCGGGTTCAGTCTGCACACGCAAGCGCGCAGACGCGAACCCGTACGCCGAAAAAATTTATTATCAGACGTCTGGGAAGGGTTCCAGACATTTGGCCAGACGTCTGGGACACTTCCCAGACATCTTAAACTGCTTTTGACGCCCATGATCGTAACACTTTGCATATAGAACGAGCAAGGGAAGAAAGGCAACATCATCATAAGAGCTCCTCTGTCCGGTGACTGAGAAGTATGGCGTATCATCATGGAAAGTTACATTGGTGCTAACATTGTCTATTCTGCAGAGCATCATAGCAACGATACCCCTTCTGTGTCCTAGAGTACCCCAAAAATAGACACTTGATAGCACGAGAAGCCAGCTTGTCACAACCAACTGATGGAACATGAGCGAATGTAATGCATCCAAATATCCTAGGACACACATGGAATAACTCACCATCTGGATGCAGAAGAAGAATCGGTATCTGCTCATGAAGAACTGAGCTGGGCATCTTGTTGATGAGAAATATAGGTTGCTGTTAAAACTACGTCCCCTCAATATCTCTGTGGTACATTTTGATGAATCAAAGTGTACGAGCAACATCCAACAAGTGCCTATGCTTCCGCTCTACGACCCCATTGTGCTGCAAAGTGTAAGGATAGGTGGTCTGCTGGACAATCCTATGGGTCCTGTAGAACTCCTTAAGTTTGGCAGTGTAGAACTCAAGGGCATTATCAATTCACACCATCTATGCCTAAATACTGTGTGTTGATCTCTAGAAGAAGTCTCTATGCATCCTCCAACCTTAGCCTTGCTCTTCAATAGGAACACCCAAGTAGCTCTAAAGAAATCATCTACGACAACCAAGTAGTACCGGTGTCCCATCCAGTTTGGGACTTTGCTTGGTCCCCATACGTCCATACATCGGTGTCCCATCCAGTTTGGGACTCTGCTCGGTCCCCATATGTCCATATGAAGGAAATGAAATAATGATGAAGATCCAATAGAGGTGCTATTGGTGCAAAAGCACCTCGATCGTTGATTTTGATAATAACAAAACACTTATTATTTAATATTTGCATTTGAGTTATAGTTTCAAGATAAATGCAAATGGAATCAAGTATAAAAGAGTTCAAGCTCACATCCATAGTAGATTGGAGGAGCTTGATGGAGAAGAGAAGATGGAGCTTCGCGTGGAGTGGGAGCTTGAAGACAAGAAGAATATGATAGATGTCTTTTTGTCTTGTACTTTGTATTTGTTCTTTATATTCTGTGCTTTTTTATTTCCTAGACGATTGCTAAAGAGCCCCAAAGTAACATACCATAGTCTTAGAATCACTTACACAACCCTAGGATACTTAGACAAACTCTTAGATAAATCAGAAAACTAATATAGAAACCAGATAGCCTGATCAGACATCCAATATGGACATTAGATGTCTGATCTTGAACTTTAAGATGTCTGACCCTTTGTCTAGATGTCCAAACACGAAGGCTAGACTTAGTATGTTCTGTCTGTTGATTGTAGAAGACCAACTAATAGTCTAGACATCTTAACAGACATCTGAAGACCCTACCAGATGTCCAACTAAACTACCGTTAGCTTATCACACATAATCTTAGAACATTAACTCTTAATCAGCTTACATTCACTTTCAAACGTTCGTAGAACATCCTAGACATCTGATAAATAGATGTTACGCTAAGATCTGACCCAATCACCTTTTGTCAGACCTAATAGCCATTTAAGCCTCGCAAAATCAATTCCCGCAGAAAATTACATTTCCAAACATCTAGACACTATGCCAGATTGTTAAGACCCATGCTATTTGAGCCTTTTAAAATGTCTAGACTTCGGTTAGACGTCTGGTCAGACGTCTGGACACCTTCCCAAACATCTGGAAATAAAAAATTTTGAGTACGAGCTCGCGTCTGCGTGCGGGCTACGCACAGACAGTACTCTCGTTTTCCTCCTTCTCTCTCTCTTTTTCCGCCCTCAAGCGAACCCTAACCCTCACCCTTATTAAACCCCCTTCCTCCTCTCTTGTTCACCCCACTCCAACCGTTTCTGGCCTTCCCCTTCACCCCAGCACGAGCGAGAGAGCGCGGGAGCGGCGACGAGGAGGAGCGACGTGAGGAGAGGAGGAGAGTGAGCTCACGTGGAAGTTCACCGAAGAGTGCACGACCAGAGCAATGCGTGCGCGAAGAGGAGTGCGTCGGGGGAGTCCTCCCCAACACAACTGTAGTCGGAGCTACAGGCGAGGGGGCGAGGCGGGACCATGCGCGGTGCGAGCGAGCAGGAGCAGGTTCTGGTTCTAGGTTTTTCTCAAAATCAAACGTCTGGAGTGACGTCCAGACGACAGAGCGGACATCTGGAGGAGGTTCCAGATGTCTGAGGAGAGAGCTTCACAAAGGTACGTTCTCTTTGCGAATACGGCCATGCAGGCCGCTCCGCAGGTGCCCTTTTACGTACCTATTTTAAGAAGATTGCATGGTGGTGTTGTAGGATTTGCCTTGGGAAGGCACAAGGCACGCCCGCCCATGCATTTCAGATGTCTGGGAACCTTACCAGACGATTGGGAGCACTTCCAGACGTTCGGAGAGGTGGTCGGACGTCTGGAGCTGGGTCCAGAGGGTCCAGAAGAGTTCCTGGACATCTGAGGATGACGCAGAGACTGAGGTGCGTTTCTAAACACTTTTAAGACGTCTAGAAGTTGTTCCGGACGTCTGATTTGAGGAAGTAAACCTATTTTTGACCCGTTTAGGGTCTGTTTGTGGTTTGTTTTACGCAAAAAAGATATCGGTGTTTTCCTTGAGAGTTCCTCTACTTGTTAGAAGCCTTTCTATACTATTCTGAATGTTCCTTTGTGATTGTTCCTTGTTATAAGACTTTGTTCCATTGTGGGTTCGGGGCTTGCTGAGGCACGTGAGCCTGTCGTTCAAGCCTCCAATACTCCTGGGTTGACTGGTAGAGTGGCTTCCCCTAATTAAATTATAACCCTGAATGCATATTTGGAATGAATGATTAGACCCTAGGATGTGGCATGAATCCTAGGACGAGAAATACTTGAAATGTCTGTATGCGTGGTTGAATTGCAGTCTTGAATGAGTAGATAGAAATGTGAACCACTCCCTGTAAATGAACAAAAGCTGCCTGTGAAATACAAAATACCTATGCTAGTTAACAGTTGCATGTGAATTTCCTGTTGTATACTTTAAAAGATATAATACGAGTTGCATGTGTATAATTTGAGAATGGAAATGTGAATGATAGAAATACAAGCTGCTTGTGTATAACCTGAGTATGGAAATGTGAACGATAGAGATACAAGCTGCATGTGTATAACCCGAGAATGGGAAATAGAAATGATGAAACCTAATATGGAATGGCGTGAGGAATATGAGCATGAACCCTACGGGGAGATAGGAGTAGAGCTCCTAGAAATAAATGGAATTGATTTGGAAATGTGAGTGGGGAAGTGAGCTGACCCTTAAGTACGTAGTACCAAGGAAAGCGACTGTCCCCTATTTAGTGTAGAGCGGAGCTAACCGCCCTTGGGTTGGGACCTGAGGTTAGGATTGACCACTCTACACCGACTTCTTGGCCCTCGTGTACACTATACCAGGGAGAGCTACTAGTGTAGGGAGAGAGCTAGCCACCCCACGGGGCCCGAGGTTCAGCGAGCCACCCTACACCGACTTGCTAGGCCCACTAGGCAAACCAGGGTAGTCAGGAGAGGGTGCGCAGACTTTGGAGGGGCGAGACCCCTGTTTGGTTCTTAGGGGCTAGACCCCTATTACTGAGAGGGCTAGGCCCTATACTGTTCCGTGCTGTACTTTGGGCACACCCGATAGCGGAAACGACTGACCGCGTGCTAGTGCGGGGTAGATATCCGTGCACTTATCGTGCATGCCGTAATCACCGTTACGTCTATCCGTAACCTTGGGGTGGTTGACTGGGTGTAGGATCACACGGGGGACTCTCCCGGCCAAGAGAGCACCACGTGTGCCTTCTACTCTTCGGAAAAGACTGCAATCAAGATTGTTCCCACGAGGAACATTCGAGATCAAGAAAGAGATTTGGAAATATATAAAGCAATGGGTGAAAAAGGAATAACTTGTAAAGTAAAGAAAATGGAATAGCTAGCTACCTGTTAGTTTTACTGCTTTAGTTACTCAGTTTCCACTCTACTCAGCGTTCACCGACTTTGTGTACTCATAACTCTTTTCAGGTCCAGGTGTTGAGCAGCCCGAGTCTACAACTGCAGAGGGTGCTGGGCAAAGTAGAGCCCAGTAATAGTAGTTGTGTTGTTGTACTCCTTTTGTAGTAGTGAGTTAGACTCTAGTACCTTTATATTCTGTACTTTTACGTTCTGTACTTTATGTTCTTGTACCTTGTTACCTTTCTACTGTTGTGGTGGTGATATGTATTGTAGCAGCTTTTACTTCTTTACTGTTGTACCTTTTTACTGTTAGTTGCTTAGCATAGTGAATATGGTTTACTTTCCAGCTTTTTAGTTACTTTCTTGTTGGACGACTGGGTCTTGGGATTAGTCGAGTCAGGCCGGTCTCGGGTCCTGTAGGTATTCGGGAATCGAGTCGTAACAAGATGGTGTCATAGCAAGGTCGTCCTGAGAAGTGAACCAACTAGCTTGAGAATAACCAATTCACTTGCTTGTAACTAGAGTAACTACCACAATGCACCTTTTGACATATGTTCTGAGGTTCTTTTGCTGAATGTCCGTTAGAGTTGACGTCTTCTTGTTCTGTTGTTCACGTCTCCTTACAGGAGATGCCTTGACGTGGAGTCCTTGAGGTGGGCCACGGACGCGGCCGTGGACAAGGTCGAAGGGGCAGACGTACCAAGCCCGACGTTTCAGTGGACCAGCCACTTCTTCCGAGCATTCAGGCCCAAGACCTCGCCCAGCTGATACGCGAGATAGTACGAGAGGAGCTCCACCCGCCTCCACGGGCGCCTCTCCCTAGGGACGTGGAGGGGGACTCCTCTGTGGGACCATGAAACCGACGCAGTGCTGGACGTGGGGGAGGGGGTGGTCCTCCACCGCCCCCACTGCACTCTGAAACTTCCAAGCATGAGCCCTCCGTGCCTGGATGCGTGCCTGTTTCCCCACTTCAGCGACATTACAAACTTTTCGGACAGTTCCGAAAGCTGAAGCCCCCCTCCTTCAAAAGGGATGAGGACACGACTGAGGCAGAGGACTGGTTAGAGCAGATAGAGAAGGTGTTTGACACCCTTCGCCCCCCTGTGGAGTGCCGCGTGGCCTTTGCCACGTACCAGCTGGAGAGCACGGCACATAGGTGGTGGAGGACAGTCAAAGGCCAGGAGAGGGCAGAGCCGACATGGGACCAGTTTGTGACCCTCTTCTATGAGCAGTACTTCCAGCAGACGTGGCAGGATCAGAGGAGGCGGGAGTTCCACACTCTCCGCCACGGGACGATGACTGTGAGCGCATATCGTACGCATTTTCTAGAGCTGTCACATTTCACCGCGACAGCTGTGGCTACCGAGGAGGAGCGCCTGTGAAGGTTCACTAAGGGGCTCCAACCTGCCATTCGGGGGTATGTTGAACCCCTGAAGCTACCCACGTTCTCGAGAGTGGTGGAGGCAGCTTTGACCTATGAGGAGACCAACCCAGCCGCACATGACACTGACAGCGAACGGAAGAGGCCCTACCAGCCAGACTACTCACAGGGCTGGCGAGAGAGGAGGCATGCGACGCCCGCAGGAGAGCCGTCACGCTTTGCGGGGCCATTAGTGGCCTTTGGGGGCCCCCAACAGGGGCCAGCTGCCAGCACTGAACCCCCGCCAAGCCATCAACAGGGACCTACTGAGGGCAGGAGTTGAGTTTCCCTTTGCTACCAGTGTGGTCAGTCGGGCCACATCAGGAGGGACAGCGCGTCAAGGGTTGGAGCGCAGCAGATGCTCCCCGCACCGAGCGCTAGAGGACGAGCAGGAGGCCGTGGTTCCTAGGCACGTGGGGGAGGACAGCAATCGCAGGGAGGGTACTGGCTAGCGGCTACCCATCCGACGCAGAGTGTGGCTGCTTATTCTGCACATAGAGTTGAGAGGCGTATCAACGCCCTAACACACAGAGATGCCAAAGGATCAGGTTCAGTGGTGGCAGGTATGGTTACAGTTTCCGGCAGATTAGTTTACGTACTTTTCAATTCCAGCGCCATGCACTTGTTTGTTGCTGTTAGTTTTGCTGTCAGTTTGGGATAGGACTGTGAGTTGTTAGAGGATCCTTTTGTAATTAGAGGCCCAGGTGGTCAGCTGTTTGTAGCTGAGGAGGTTTACACAGACTGTGGAGTCAGTGTTGGGGGACATAGCCTCCCACTGACCTGATTGTGATACCGATGGAGGACTTTGGCGTGATTCTGGGGATGGATTAGCTGTCCGTTTACCATGCTTTGGTGGACTATTTTGAGAGGAAGATTGTCTTCTCCATACCGGAGATGCCTTCTTTTGAGTTTCACGGACAGCCGGTGGACGGAGGTTTCAGGTGCATTTCTGCACTTCAGGCGACGAGACTTTTGGGCCAGGGGTGTGAGGGCTTTCTGGCTTGTGTAGTAGCGGAGCCCAGCCCCGTGGCAGACTTTTAGAGCATCCCGGTGGTGAGAGAGTACCCCGAAGTGTTTCCAGAAGAGCTGCCAGGACTACCACCTGAGTGTGAGAACGAGTTTGAGATCTCACTAGTACTGGGGACTAGCCCCATTTCTACAGCACCTTACAGGATGGCACCACTTGAGCTACGAGAGCACAAGTCCCAGTTGCAGGACCTATTGGAGAAGGGCTTTGTGAGGCCCAGTGCGTCTCCATGGGGAGCCCTGATATTATTTGTGAAGAAAAAGGACGGTACCCTACACCTTTGTGTAGGCTACAGACAGCTGAATAAGGTCACCATCAAGAACAGGTATCCGCTGCCGAGGATTGATGATTTGTTTGACCAGTTGCGAGGTGCCATGGTTTTCTCCAAGATAGATTTGAGATCTGGCTACCACCAGTTGAGGATCAGGGAGATAGACATCTCCAAGATAGCTTTCCACACCTGGTATGGACACTACGAGTTTTTTGTCATGCCGTTTTGGCAGACCAACGCCCTCGCTGCTTTCATAGATTTGATGAACCGAGTGTTCAAACTGTATCTGGATCAGTTTATGGTGGTATATATCGATGATGTGCTCATTTACTCGCGGAATCAGGCACAGCACGGATAGCACTTGTGGATGGTTCTGGACACGTTGAGACGACGCAAGCTGTATGCCAAATACAGCAAGTGCGAGTTATGGTTGAGGCAGGTGACCTTCTTAGGTCATGTGATTTCAAGGGATGGCTTGGCTGTGGATCCAGCCAAGGTAGAGGCAGTGCTCAGGTGGGAGAGACCACATACAAGGATAGAGATCCGCAGTTTCTTGGTACTGGCAGGCTACTACCGGCGGTTTATCAGGGGATTCTCGCAGATTGCACGTCCTATGACACAGTTGACCTAAAAGGACGTGCCCTTTTCTTGGACAGACGCTTGTGAGGCGTGTTTTCAGGAATTGAAGGAGAAGCTGACTTTGACTCCTGTGCTTACCATCTCAGATAACAGTGACGATTTTGTTGTTTATACGGATGCTTCGTTGCAGGGGTTAAGGGGTGTTCTCATGCTGCGGGGTCTCGTTATCGCTTACGCATCGCAGCAATTGAAGCCCCATGAGAATAGCTACCCTACCCATGACTTAGAGCTGGCAGCTGTCGTCTTCGCACTGAAGACATGGAGGCACTACCTGTACGGTGAGACATTTGAGATATTCACGGATCATAAGAGCCTCAAGTATTTGTTTGATCAAAAGGAGCTTAACATGAGACAGAGACGTTGGTTAGAGCTCCTGAAGGACTATGACTGCAGCATCTCTTACCACCAGGGGAAGGCCAACGTGGTGGCTGACGCCTTGAGCCGGAAGGCGCCCGCCCACTTGGCCAGTTTACAGACATAGAGTTGGAGACTCATAGAGGAGTTGGGCAGTTGGCGACCCCTAGAGTTACAGGGGCATTACGGGTTAGTGACAGTGACACGACAAACGAGACCAGAGCTAATAGATCGCATCATTACAGGACAGATGACAGATCCGTACCTGCAGTCGTTGCGAGACAGGATACTGTTAGGGGATCCAGGAGACTTCTCCTTTACATACGAGGTGCTGTGTATGAGGGGACATTTGTGCATTCCCAGGGATGAGGAGTTGTTGAGAGAGGTCTTGACTGAGGTACACGATTCCAGGTTCACCATACATCCTGGGAACACGAAGATGTATCATGATCTAAGACGAGACTTTTGGTGGAGGGGTATGAAGCAGGATGTAGGTGAGTTCGTGCAGCAGTGTTTAGTGTGCCAGCAGGTGAAGGCCGAGCATCAGAGGCCTGCAGGACCGTTGCAGCCACTTCCCGTGCCAAAGTGGAAGTGGGAGAGCATCACCATGGACTTGGTGGTGGGCTTGCCCGTTACCCAGCAAGGACACGACGCAGTCTGGGTGATTGTAAACAGATTGATGAAGACGGCACGTTTCTTGCCGATCCAAGTCACCTTGGGACCAGCACAGTTGGCAAAGAGGTATATTCGTGACATGGTACGTCTACATGGAGTTCCGCGTGAGATTGTATCTGAATGGGATACCCGTTTTACGTCCCAGTTTTGGGCTAAGTTTCAGCAGGCTTTAGGGACACGGTTGAGGTTCAACACAGCATACCACCCTCAGACGGACGGATAGTCAGAGCACAAGATACAGACACTTGAGGACCTTTTGCGCGCCTATGTACTGGACTGGAGGGGTTCTTGGGAGGAGCACTTACCCCTGCCAGAATTTGCATATAATAATAGCTATCATTCGAGTATCGGCATGGCACCATACGAGACTCTGTACGGACGAAGGTGTACTGCTCCCTTGAGTTGGGTTGAGGTGGGGACCAAGTGGGAGGTTGGCCCCCGGTTGATCTGGTAGAGTCAGGAGGTGGTAGAGCAGATTCACAAACGACTTCACACTGTCAGGAGCAGATAGAAGAGTTATGCTGATCAGAAGCACAGAGAGGTGTAGTTCAAGGTTGGGGATCACGTCTTCCTTCGCATTTCGCCCATGAAGGGCTTGCAACATTTTGGGGTGAAAGGGAAGCTCACAAAGAGGTTTGTGGGGCCTTTTGAGGTCCTGGAGCGGGTAGGACCCGTTACTTATAGGCTTACCCTTCCTCCCCAACTTTCTGGTGTGCATGACGTGTTCCACGTGTCCAACCTCAGGAACTACGTCGCCGATCCAAGTCACGTTCTGAGCCACGAGAATGTCGAGGTGGGTGACGACCTGACCTACCCCGAGCGACCAGTATAGATACTAGACAGAGTTGTCCGGAGTTTGAGATGGAAGTAGGTACCCCTGGTGAAGGTCTTGTGGAGGAGCCAAAGGTACGAGGAGGCTACTTGGGAGCCTGAGCCAGCGATGTGAGAGCGATACCTAGAGCTTTTTGAGGGTACATCTTTTTGGACAGGCTTCAGTCCTCTTTAAGTTAATTATGCATATATAGTTCTTTTTCCGCACCCTAGCTAGCTTAAGTTTTGGGGACGAAACTTCCTTTAAGTTTGTTATGATGTTAAGATCCGTACTATTTGAGCCTTTTAAGTCGTCTGGACTGTCGGTTAGATGTCTGGACACCTTCGCAAACGTCTGAAAATCAAAAATTTTGAGTATGAGCTCGCGTCTGCACGTGGGCTACACACAGACAGTACTCTCGTTTTCCTCCTCTCTCTCTTTTTCCCCCCTCCAGCGAACCCTAACCCTTACCCTTATAAAACCCCCTTCCTCCTCTCTTGTTCACCCCACTCCAGCCGCTTCTGCCCTTCCCCTTCACCCCAGCACGAGCGAGAGAGTGCGAGAGCGGCAACAAGGAGGAGCGACGTGAGGAGAGGAGGAGAGTGAGCTTGCCAGCTTGCGTGGGAGCACACCAAAGAGCGCACGTGCACGAAGAGGAGGAGTGCATTAGGGGAGTCCTCCCCAACACTACTGCAGTCGGAGCTGCAGGTGAGGGGGCGAGGCGCGGCCACACCTAGTGCAAGCAAGCGGGAGCAGGTTCTAGTTCTGGATTTTTCCTAAAATCAGACGTCTAGAGTGACATCTAGACGACGGAGCGGACATCTGGAGGTGGTTCCAGACGTCTGAGGAAAGAGCTTCGCGAAGGTACGTTCTCTTTGCGGATAAGGCCATGCAGGCCGCTCCGCAGGTGCCCTTTTGAATACCTATTTTGAGAAGATTGCATGGTGGCATTGCAGGATTTGCTTTGGGAAGGCGTAGGGCACGCCAGCCCACGCATTTTAGATGACTGGGAGCACTTCCAGACGTCCGGAGAGGTGGACGGACATCTAGAGCTAGGTCCAGACGATCCAAAAGAGTTCCTGGACATCTGAGGATGACGCAGAGATTGAGGTGCATTTTTGGACACTTTTAAGATGTTTGAAAGTTGTTCCAGACGTCTGATTTGAGTTAGTAAACTTATTTTTGACCAGTTTAAGGTCCGTTTGAGGTCCATTTTACGCAAACAAGATATCGGTGTTTTCCTTGCGAGTTCCTCTACTTGTTAAAAGCCTTTCTATACTGTTCTGCATGTTCCTTTGTGATTGTTCCTTGTTATAGGACTTCATTCCGTTGCAGGTTCGAGGCTTGCTGAGGCACGTGAGCCTGTTGTTCAAGCCCCCAATACTCCTAGGTTGACTGGTAGAGTGGCTTCCCGAAATTAAATTATAACCTTGAATGCATGTGTGGAATGAATGATTAGACCCTAGATGTGGCATGAATCCTAGGACGAGAAATACTTGAAATGTCTGTATGCGTGATTGAATTGCAGTCTTGAATGAGTAGATAGAAATGTGAACCACTGCCTGTAAATGAACAAAAGCTGCCTATGAAATACGAAATACCTGTGCTAGTTAACAGTTGCATGTGAATTTCCTGTTGTATACTTTAAATGATATAATACAAGCTACATGTATATAATCTGAGAATGGAAATGTGAATGATAGAAATACGAGCTACCTGTGTATAACCTGAGTATGGAAATGTGAACGATAGAGATACAAGCTGCATGTGTATAACCTGAGAATGGGAAATAGAAATGATGAGACCTAATATGGAATGGCGTGAGAAATATGAGCATGAACCCTACGGGAAGATAGGAGTAGAGCTCCTTGAAATAAATGGAATGGATCCGGAAATGTGAGTGGGGAAGTGAGCTGACCCTTGAGTACGTAGTCCCAAGGAGAGCGACTATCCCCTGTTTAGTGTAGAGCGGAGCTAGCCGCCCTTGGGTTGGGACCCGGGGTTAGGATTGGCCAGTCTGCATCGACTTCTTAGCCCTCGTGTACACTATACTAGGGAGAGCAACTAGTGTAGAGAGAGAGCTAGCCACCCCACGGGACCTAGGGTTCAGCTAGCCACCCTACACCAACTTGTTAGGCCCACTAGGCAAACCAGGGTAGTCAGGCGAGGGTACGCGTACTGTGGAGGGGCGAGACCCCTGTTTGGTTATTAGGGGTAGACCCCTGCTACTGAGAGGGGTAGGCCTTATACTGTTCCGTGTTGTACTTTGGGAGCACCCATTAACGGAAATTACTAACCACGTGCCAGTGCGAGGCAGCTACCCATGCGCTTATCGCGCGTGCCGTAGTCACCGTTACGTCTGTCCGTAACCTTGGGTGGTTAACTGGGTGTAGGATCACCACGGGGGACTCTCCTGACCAGGAGAGTACCACGTGTGCCTTCTACTCTTCGGAAAAGACTACAATCAAGATTGTTCCCACGAGGAACATTCAAGATCAAGAAAGAGATTTGGAAATATATAAACCAATGGGTAAAAAAGGAATAACTTGTAAAGTAAAGAAAATGGAATAGCTAGCTGCCTGTTAGTTTTACTGCTTTAGTTAGTTGGTTGCCACTCTACTCAGCGTTCGCTAACTTTGTGTACTCATAACCCTTTTCAGGTCCAGGTATTGAGCAGCTCGAGTCTACGGCTGCAGAGGGTGCTGGGCCCAGTAGAGCCCAGTAGTAGTAGTTCTGTTGTTGTACTCCTTTTGTAGTAGTGAGTTAGACTCTTGTACCTTTATGTTCTGTACTTTTACATTCTGTACTTTATGGTCCTGTACCTTGTTACCTTTCTACTGTTGTGGTGGTCATATGTACTGTAGTAGCTTTTACTTCTTTACTGCTGTACTTTTTTACTGTTAGTTGCTTAGCATAGTGAATGTGGTTTACTTTCTTGCTTTTTGGTTACTGTCTTGTTGGACGACTGGGTCTTAGGATTAATCGAGTCGAGCCGGTCACGGGTCCTGTAGGGAGTCAGGAACCGGGTCGTAACACAGGCGATCAACCTATCGTCTGATCAACATCTTCTAGAACCCTGTTTTGATCTTGTCAAAATAAGAAGCAATCCATCTTTATATTAGACGTCTGATTAGATGCCTAGACAACTTAAAACACTTGATGCAACATCGTCTAGTTGATCAACTATTCTAGATCAGACGACCGACTTCTAAATCAGACGAAGTCCCAGACATCTGACCTTAGATACAGACGCCTGATAACCCTATCATAATAATAAATGACCCTGATTTCATTAGGATTTTGGCTTGATCTGTTATGATTTATTCCGAACGGCTATAGAAGTCTTCCAAGACCTTCTAAACCCTTCTTAGAGCCTCTATAAATAGAGGAGCACCCTTCCTTTGTAAAATACACCTTGAGAAACTACTTCAACACCATAATGTGTCTAAATGAAGAAGAAAATTAACTAGAAGTATTATTGCTCTCCAAGATCATTCTATACACTTGAGAGCATCATCATCGCTGCACACCCACTCTCCCGTTTGCACATACGAGAGCGTCATCATGCCCTTACGTGGTTCATGGACTTTGCGTTGCTATCCAACACACCTCCATCAAAGGAAAGTTTCTATTGCATATGGTAGCTAGGTTTACTACATACTTTGTAGCTCTATAGAATGTTTTGTATATTATCTTTGTTTGGGTATTTGCTTTACAAATTTTCGTCCCCCTCGCAAGGCAAAGTACTCCTCATGAAGAGGAGGGTTGAGGTACGCTACCCTCGTACATAGTAGCGTGGCTGTAAGAGGTTAAGTCACCCTCATTTATGTGACTTGGATAGTAAATTTGATCAACTAGGTCGATCGGAAAATCCTAAGTCGAGAGGCTTAGGTGGTGGTTTTTACCTGGGTTTAGGTTTCCACCTAAATATCTTTGTATGCTTGTGAGATTGCTTATTTTCTGAGATTGTTTATTTTTTTCCGCATTATTTTGTTTCATGCAAATCTCATCCCCCTCCATCTAAGGAATTACAGGTGCTAGCTGAAAAAGAGGATCGATGGTGCTTACCCAATTGGCAAAAATCACACTGTATGATAGAAGTTGGGGAAATATATGGTATCATTCTCCTGAGGCGATCCAGAGACAAATGACCAAGACAAGCATGTCACTGTAGAACGCTCCAGCTACTATATTGAGTAACTCCTGCAAACAACTATCCTAGGCGATAAACTCCATTCTCCTCTGTACCTCTAACAACAATCCTCTCAGTGAACTTGTCCTGAACAAGGCATCCAACATCATCGAAGATCACGCTGTAGTTGAGAACCTTCATGATTCTGCTCACGGACAATAAACTCAATAGGAATTTTGGCATGTGCAACGCGCCAGACAACTGCAAACTAGGGATCACAAACACCTCCCCCTTACCCTTAACTGGGGTGTATCTTCCATCAAACACTTGTACAGTCCTCCCTGAGGGAACGGACTGTAGAGAACGAATGGTGACTCCTGCAATACTCCTAGGGTGGATCAGCCACCTATTCCATGATGACTCCTGCAATGCTCCTGGTGCACCAAAATCACACACTCTGCCATTGGTGTCAAGAAGACCACATCCAAAGAAAATGGAAAATACACACCCCAAGAATCATCCAATAAGGGAAAACACATCCCAAAAATCATCAATAAGGGGAATACACACCCCAAAATCAAACCATAAATCTAGAGAAAATCATACCACTATTCGGCGTTACACCACTATCACCAGGAGAACACTAATGGATTTGAAATATGATGTGTTCATATATGCATCTTTGACAAAAAACCCCCTTGAACAATCGTTGGCCTAACTTGAGTGCAGGGAGAACACCCGAGATGGCCCCAAGGGGACCTAGGTCTTTCTTTCCCTGCGATCTGAGGGGAAGTAGCCATAGGAAGGGGCTACAAACCCCTTACAACAGAAGCGTCACCGCTGCTTGTCACTTTCGATCGTGTCACCGCATCGCCTCCTCTGCTGCACTGCGTCACCGCTATAGCACTGCTGTAGGCGCACAAGACCGCCGCTGAAGGCGCATTGGGCCATCATCGTGCGCCACTGAGGATCGCCATTGTTGCTCCTACCTAGTGCCGCTTCAGACATGCATGTGCAGCCGGCACGTGCCGTCGAGCATCGTTGATGAAGAGGGATGGTTGGCGCAGATCAAGGAGAGTGAAGGAGAGGGGTTTGGTGGTAGGGTTTTGGAGGCCTTGGGGTTGGGATACCTAGAGTCACAATTTAGGACCGGTGCTCTAATACCAAGTAGGAAAATGGAACTAGTTAGTTTCATTATGGGAGCCCCCACACCTCTTTATAAGAAGAGAGGTGTGGGAAAAATAACAGCATAGTCCTAAAGAAATAAAAGATACATAAAAGGAACATAAAAATAACACCCATCATCTAACAGTATGACCCCAAAGATCGATTTATTCCAAGATTTAAGAGCTTGTTTAAGAGCAAACAACTTTGAATAGAGCTAAGAAATAGGGTCCAAAAGAGGATCTGCCAGAGGCTGACTTCAAACTAAGATTATCATATCCTTAAACATTGGGTCCCACAACCACATATTCTAGAAACGAAAAGGGCAGGTTTGGGATGGCTGCGAGAGGGAGAAGGATAGTCACATAGGTGCACGATCTGAATTTCTCCGGGAGAGGTATCTACCTATAAGGCCCAAAGAAATGCCATCCGAATTGGCTAAAATCTTGTCTAAGTTCTGATAAATCCTAGCAGCTCCTTTTCTACCATTACACCAAGAGAGTTGTTTGCCCCCTAATGGGACATCGATGAGAACTAAATTATCTATAAAAAGGTGAAAGTCACTTGTTTGAGAATCCCTACATGAGTAATCCCGAATTTTTCAAAGGAGTGCAAAATGTAGTCGAAGACCCCCCCAATGTAACATGTAGTGGAGGTAGCGAAGGATACAAATCAGAGGTGTGCCCACAAACTTCTTCGACTATCAACATCATAAGAAGCGTAAACTCCAGTGACCAACACAGAGGCATCATCCTTAACACACAAAATGATCATTGCCTGGGGGGCAGAGAATCGAAGGGATACCAGTAAAGGCCTCCTCCAAAGACACCATATATTGGGGGAGGATTCCACAAGGCAAGAATGGAACGAGATGAAGTCTTTAACATCATGAATCTCTTCAAGGGAAGAAAAAGGTTCAAATATAAAAACGATGTCAATTTAACAATAGTAAACCAAGGATTTCATGAGATTTAAAGTCAGGGTATTGAGGATGTCCCTACAATTCCTAAGCAGGCTCTTCATCAAGGTAATGATTTGGAAAGAGTTCCATAACAGCTTCGAGTCATTCAACCCAACCCTCTCGAAGAGTGACCACCTATTACCCATCAGGTAAGAAAACTTGAACCTATAACCATACCCATCTACTCATCGGATCCCCATTTGTCCATCAGTTACCCATGCATGTATAAATAGATCCTATAATCATATAATACCCACAATAAAGTCAAGCAAGAAAAAAAAATCAACAACACATTTCATTATTAATTTACAACAAATTTCAAATGATGTAATGACCATACCATTCAAAATATATACAGAACATATAATGATTTTTCACCAATAAAAAAAGCAACATATCATACATAATATAAAAAATCAAAAATATACGCATAATATAAATCTGACATATAGGTCAAGTTAACGGATATGGATCCAAACACATACTCATATATAAATGTAACTGAATTTGTTTGATGAAATCAAAATATAAACATAAATTTAAATAGGTCAAAATTTACCTATTCTTTTTAAGGTTGAGTTCAGGTCAGGTTGATGGAAGCTTTCATCCCTAGGTAAGCGGAGTAATTCCTTGGGGTCAATTTCCCATCTTTTTTATTTTTTTTCTTATTGCCATGAAATTCCAAATATGTCCGTTTTATTACCGAGGCCCCCTCTCTATAACTAATATTACTATGTAAGACCATTTAACAAGCAGGCAAGACTTTTTAACCCACTTCCTACGGCTCAGTACGGGTGTAAGTAACATTTATATGTATTGCATATAATTTGCAAAAATATTGCACTTGCACATATATAGGACACATCGATCACCACGTACGTAGTTCAACGTTACAGAGAAGACACACACACACACACATACATATAAGGAACAAAAAGGAGAAGAGAAAATCTCACGCATATGCATATGTCCCACAGTTGAATATATATAGAACAAAAAGGTCCCCTAATATACATTTGTAGTAGCTATTTATCTTTCATTATTTGAATTGGATGATGCCATATATATATGTAAACCACCCAGGACGTATTTACCTTGATATGTCCATCTATTGGACTAATAATGCATCAAATTATACTTATGATGGATGGTTGAGATCATATAGTAGGAATGTCACTAATGGAAGTCGGCGTCAGGCTCGTCGGCTTCGTAATCGTCCTCGTCGTCGATGGCAGCATCTTGGTATTGTTGGTACTCAGAGACTAGGTCGTTCATGTTGCTCTCTGCCTCAGTGAACTCCATTTCATCCATGCCCTCCCCGGTATACCTACATCCATATATATGATAGCATTTTCCATCTTATTAGCAAATGGGAGACATTTACAAAGAGAACTAGAGGAAGCACGTACAAACCATATGGTTTAAGGATCGAACATTATTAATTGCTTGGATAGGGTACGTGTACATGGAAAATCACACAAAAACAGATGTATATAACACAACATGCATGTTCGTGGATATGATACATTAAAAGAGCTCTAAATAGATTTATTACGTGAATATTAACTGTTCGATTTTCATAAGCACGCTACGTGAAGGATATACGTCTGTCTCGGTCTGTATATTTGAATTTCATTAATGCAATTTCTATGAAGTTATTTTCACAATTTCTCCCAACATTTATTTTTATTTTTCATAGGACTGCTGCAGTATATGCAAATATCTGCAAAATATCTTCATTACTACACACCGTGTCCGCTATATCTAGCTTTCAATACATATAGCCATTTAGATGTTTGTTTCAAATCTTACCCTTCTAATAAGAAATTGCGAGAAGAGCGGGCAGATTAATTGCTTCACGTTCACCTCCCAAACTTTAAAGAAAACCATAAGCTCATCTCTTAACCGAGCACTCATTTAAATTAGAAAACTTTCGCTGACCACAGCAACCACCTCCAACACACAACCCCCCAAAACCATCACCAAAAGGACAGGATGAAATAATTGATCACGGTATACACCCAATGCCATGCATGTCAATGCTTTAAAACTTGGGTAGGTCATCAAATTAATCAATTTTAACTTTTCAGTGATTCAATTGACAATTTGTAAGAGATGAACCGATGATGAGTCAACACATGAAAAAATTAAATCCTCAGAACTTTGCTTTTGTTTGTATTATTTTGGGTATATTTAATGAAAAATCAATAAAGATATGTGATAAAAAAATTTATTCTCTGACTCTAATTACATTAAAATTGAAATAATTTTAATAAAAATAAAAGATATAATCAAAATTACATTTTATTCATTTTTTAGCTCTTTAAAAAAACAATCAAATCGGATGGCCAATTTAATTGAATCTGTCGTCTAATTTTGACTGATTCAGTAAAGCATTAATTTTTCAATTGAACTGACTGAACCTTTTAAAACATTGATATATACAAACGAAGTCCTCTTTTCCATACAAACTTCACCAACATCTCACCCATGGAACGTGAGCCTTTAAACGACAGGACTTAGATAAAATGTTAGATAAGTAACACTATAGGAGTTTGTGCCCCAACTTTGGTAGGGAGGGAGGTTAAGTTTTTGTGAGTTTTTTTCGTGGAGATAATGATTCCCGAGCACCACCTTATACATCAAAGTGAACATCGAACCCTACCACTCTCCTCTCTCAACAAGGGGGTGGATCTCAGGGGTAGGAGCGATCCCATTGTTGATAGAGGGGATGGTGAGATCCTTTGTGCGCCAAAGTGTACAGACCATGTCTGCAAAAAAAATCAGGGCCCTATTTTCTGTATACGAGATCCTACGTAAGGTCTCACACAAGATATGGTAGCCGTTGGATGTTGGAAGAAAGACACAGAGTTTTGACCGATCCACTTTCTGATTGCAGGATCCATTTTTGATATGGGAAAGAATGATTAACACGTGTCTTTTTTGTGAAATTTGGTCTACAAAACTTTGTACACCAAACTTTTTCCAAAAAGTTATAACATGCGTACGTACCAATGGAGGAAGGCCTTGCGGCGGAACATGGCGGTGAACTGCTCGGAGACCCTCCTGAACATCTCCTGTATGGAGGTGGAGTTGCCGACGAAGGTGCTGGACATGGAGAGGCCCCTCGGGGGGATGTCGCAGACGCTGGACTTGACGTTGTTGGGGATCCACTCGACGAAGTAGGAGGAGTTCTTGCTCTGCACGTTGATCATCTGCTCGTCCACCTCCTTCGTGCTCATCCTCCCGCGGAACATCGCGGAGGCCGTGAGGTACCGGCCGTGCCGCGGGTCCGCCGCGCACATCATGTTCTTTGCGTCCCACATCTGCTGGGTGAGCTCCGGGATGGAGAGCGCGCGGTACTGCTGGGAGCCCCTGGAGGTCAGAGGGGAGAACCCCACCATGAAGAAGTGGAGCCGCGGGAACGGCACGAGGTTCACCGCCAGCTTCCTCAGGTCCGAGTTCAGCTGCCCCGGGAACCGCAGGCTGCACGTCACCCCGCTCATCGTCGTCGATATCAGGTGGTTCAGATCGCCGACTGCATGCATACGTCATGTTCTCTCAATTTAATAATATTTATTATATATATTTATCCCACACACACACACGTGTTATATATAGTTTAGACATATTTTTATAGATAATTAATATTTTAAAATAGAAAGGTGGAGATTAAAATTATTTAACAAAAAGATAAAGTGTTTAAAATTTGGTAGATTGTTGAGGACCTTAACATCTTCAAGGAGGGTCAAATTTTATAATATTTAGGTTATCAAAATTGAGTAACTTTTATTGTAAGGAGATAGGAGTATTGGATTGATCTAAAATTTTATGCATAATATATTTATATAGAGTGATTTTAATCTTTAAATTTTTAAATTTCATTTAAATTATGTGCAAGTAATTTCACACTTCTTTTTCTATATATGTATATGTCATGGAGAACCTTTGCTTAACATAGGGATGTACACCAGTATCAATAGGTGTAGATGCCACTTCTTGGTAGGTAAGGTGTACAACTTAGTATACATCTCAATGTACAAGAATTATACATCATTGTTAGGAACTTATAAGGAAGGTGTTTAGGTTACATCTTTTTGTACAAATCTCTCTGCAAGATTTCACGAGTCATGCATCCCCTCTTCCCTCCAAGATGTGGGTCCCGCCGTCGGAGGGTTGCTTGTCGCCATCTGATCTTTTTCTCAAAATCTCACAGCTTGAATTCATTTTGTGAAAACTTATGTGAGATGCCATGTGCAGTCTAGCTTATATTGTGTATACTTCCATGCATGTAAGCTTTAGCTAGAAACTAATTGAATTTATTTTGAGGGAATTTTGAATTTCTGGCACTTTATGATATGAACAAAAATTTCATGTTTAATTAGATACATGGGTTCCCTTTTTGTTTTGTGTTCATTAATTGCAGCTTAATTATCATCAAGAATCCCTGTTAAAGAAGAAGTTGGCTATATGAGTGATAACTAGTGAGGATTACCGCTTTGATTTCTTGGTGTAAAAAGATTAGCGTTGCAACTTCGACCCTGGCTCGCTTATCTCGACGTTCGCTGATAAATATTGAACTAGGTCTATCTCAACGAAATAAATCCTATCTGCACATTGTTCTATACTGACGTCTATTGTGACGATTGAAAGCGTCAGCTAAAAAGATGCTGACTGTTGTAAAGTCTATGCACAGGTGGTTCCCTGGGGTGGTGTGTTGGGTTGAAATCTGACGAGTTTAAGGTTAGGGTAATTTTCTCGATTAATCTCAGAACTTGGGTGTAACACCACAAAAATGGTATTGCATCACAGGCTTATAGGGATTACCAATCAATTAACAGCCTCTCCTAAGCATTCTGGGTGCATGGTTGTTACCTAAATCCACTAGGGCTAAGTTTAACTGTCAATCGTTAGATTTTGGATCTAAGCCGGAATTGCTTGACTAGCGTGGCTTGTTATAGTGCTGATCATATTTTGACGAGAACGGCCAATTCTTACCTGGATGTCTCAACTGTAACTTCGAGGAGCACATAGATAAATATAATATAAAACGAGAGACATGTATATTTGTCAATTTAGGGCCAGATTGTATGTGTGTGAATTCGGTTTATGGTGTATTTATCCAACCTCTTCTTTATTTAATTACGTTCATCAAGAATTAAGGTTAATTTGCACGTATATATGTCATTTGAAATACCTGTTTGATATCTCTTGTCAATTAATTTGCATGCAAGTATATCATTTGGAATGCCTGTTTGACATCTCTTGTTCCCATCAATGTTTAAATGCATTTTAAGTTTTATTGAAATTCAAAAGGGAACAATTGATTCTTGAAAGCATGGCATTTCAAGCTACGTATAATTTCAAATGTATCTGTGAAATTTGCGTGCGTTTAGTACTTATAATACTGAAATCCAAGGCCAACATTTTTTTTATTTTAGATTGAAGTAGGTAGTAATTAGCTAGAATTCGACATACTAGGATTTGCCACATCTTGTATAGATGACGGGGATGTAAGTTTTAGTAAATTTGACCTGAATCTGATTCAACCTGATCCAAAAAGAATAAGTAAAATTCAATCCGAATTTGATAGGATTTGGGTATGGGTTTTATACAAAAAAATTCAACTAGGTATGGGTACGAGTATTGATATAGATCAATACTCGATTATCCAACTTAAATACTCAAATAAAATTCCTATTTACCTGAAATATATAAGTCTCATCCTAAATCTCTAATTTCCTCAGCTTTAATCTCTCACATAATTCCCTTGGATTTTGATATATTCCCTTTGAAGTTCTATTTTGTAATAATTTCAAAGAGAATCATTAAAATTGGAACAACCTAAACCTTATATCTTAGACTTGTTAAAAATAAATAATTGATAAAACACGTTATATGTATTTTTTTTAATTCTAATTTGAATACCAATTTTCGTAAGATCATTTTATAAATAAATATCCGATCAATAAATAAATATCTAATAAGTAGATAAATATTAGTATAAATTTAAATGTTTCTACCGATAGATAAATAGAATATAGATTTACTCAAACTCATCCGGATCCAACCCATCCACATCCCTAACCATGCATAGAGTGTGCACCGCAATCCTACGTTAATGTATGTGAACGAATGTGGAGGTGTAAATAGAAAATGACATACAACTAGGGTTTGTCAGCTTGAGTGTACGGAAGCAGATGTCGTAGAGGGCCTCGTTGTCGAGCACCATGCACTCGTCGGCGTTCTCCACGAGCTGGTGCACCGAGAGCGTCGCGTTGTACGGCTCGACCACCGTATCCGACACCTTGGGCGACGGGAAGACGGAGAAGGTCAGCATCATCCGGTCCGGGTACTCCTCCCTGATCTTTGATATCAGCAGCGTCCCCATGCCTGACCCTGTCCCTCCTCCCAGGGAGTGGCACACTTGGAACCCTGATAAAATTAATTAAGCCAGCCGTTTAATCATCGTGTATATATGGTTCAAATGACATGGAAACCCTATATATATATATATATATATATAGCTAAAAGCATGAGATGTGCTAGGTATGTATGTAGCATCATAAAAGTTTACTCTAGATTTTAAATCTCTTGGATATATATGCGATCAGCATTCCCATAGATTGTCTACGCAATATTTTTAAATGCCAACCTAAATAATGTACAAATTGCTGCAAGATGACATGATATGTGCTGAAAACTCTGCTAATTTAATGGTTGGTGACCACGTCAGCCGTCTATCATATTTGGTGTTTTCTGTCGTGTTGCATATTTTCTTATTTGATTTGATTGTACCGTCTGCAAATCTAGATGGGAAACACAACCAGATTAATTTGGTGCAAGTTGACTGTCCTGAAGTTAGATCTGAAGTATAGATCTTACAAGCGCGCACACACCTCAACGGAAAATAATAGTAGTAATAATAATAGTAATAATAAATTTAAAAAATCAAAAGAAAGAAAGAAAAATCTGACCCCATTTGGCGGTGGAGCACATGGCACCTAATTTTTTAGGAGGGGAAAAAAACGAGAGCATTCGGAAAGTTAAATGCATGGGAGGCCCATGTATGAAAGGCCCCATCAAACGACGTGGAAGCCATCTCCAGATCAGACAACTTGGGAGCTAACCAGCAAAATAATTACCCCCCTTCTATTATTCTCTTAGGGTGATAAATCACCAATCAAGTGCTCCGAGACAAGACCATTTAAGTAGATTTAGGGATACCAACCCCCATTCCCCCAACATACATCGAAAAATTAAAATGCCCACGCATGCAGCCAACCAAGAAGAGTTGGGAAACAGCACGATTCTTCTCTCCCATATTATGCCACCAGTTAAGCATTGCACTTTTGAGCTTAATTGAAAAAATTATCTTTTATTCTTAGCAAAAATGTACATTTAGTACACGGCATATAGGCATGCGCACGTGTATGCTTGCACAGGCCACCTCAGTCTCGTATCAGAGAGAAAATTGGGCAGATTTTTTAGGACTTCGTTGGATCTCCAGTTTCTTTTTTATTCACCGTCTTTGATGGATGGGGATCTATCTTTACAGAGGAGGTGATCTCCTTCCAAGCCCATCTCCACCCGAAATCATCTCAAAAACTTGCGAGAGGTTGATTTAAATTCATTACTTGATCTCACGTCCACCACGTTTTGAGGTGATCTATCCATATCATTTTCAAATCCAATTTTTTCATGATTTTTTTTGACTACTTCCAACACTCGATTCACTAGCATGGACCCAAAATCAAACATATCCGTATAAATCGACCATATATGCAACCAAATTAACCAAACGCGGTCAGGGGTGAAAAGATGAATCTACTCTTCGTCGCCACCAATTAAGCATTAAACTATCCAGTTAATCAGGAAAAATAGCAAAAAAAGAAAACAACGAAAAGGAAAAGCACATACTCGTAACACACACATATACAAATAACCATTCGTAGGCATATTTTCGTACATAAATAAACACACTCACGCAATTCTACACTTGAATATCATGCATTCAGCGACGATTATAAAGGCGTTGCCGTCTAACCATTATTGAAGGCGATTTTTTTGATATTTAGCGACGATTATAAACTCATTATAGTCTAACCGTCGTTAAAGGTGATTTTTTCTAGCAGTGAACATAAACACAGAGTATATGCACATGCACGTGCAGGCATATGTATGTATGCGGATAGATGCGCACCTTGGAGGCAGTCGCAATTCTCGGCCTCCTTGCGGACGACGTCGAGGACGGAGTCGATGAGCTCGGCGCCCTCGGTGTAGTGCCCCTTGGCCCAGTTGTTGCCGGCGCCGTTCTGGCCGAAGACGAAGTTGTCGGGGCGGAAGATGGCGCCGTAGGGCCCCGTGCGGAGGCTGTCCATGGTCCCCGGCTCCAGGTCCAGGAGGACGGCCCTCGGGACGTAGCGGCCGCCGCTGGCCTCGTTGAAGTAGATGTTGACGCGCTCGAGCTGCAGCTCGGAGTCCCCGCCGTAGAACCCCTTCGCGTCGATCCCGTGCTCGTCGCACACCACCTCCCAGAACTTCCCGCCGATCTGGTTGCCGCATTGCCCCGCCTGGACGTGCAGGATCTCCCTCATGGCTCCTCAGGCAGCAGCTGTTCCTTCCTTCTTTTTTATTTTTCTCTCCCTTCGAGTACTCGGGCTTTGGTTTCGTGACAAGGTGTTTGACGAAATGCCTGAGAGGGAGCTCCCTTTTTTTGGGGGGTGTGGAGGGGGTGAGACCGCGAGTGGAGGAGTGGTGGGGAGGGAATGGAGGGGGTTTTGTAGCGGTTGTTGCTATTTTTGCTTTTTGTTTTTATTTTTTTAATTTTGGTAAGGCCTTTTGTCTTGGAAATGAACTGGTATATTTTTTAGTGCAATTTACAAGTATGCCATCCTTGTGATTAAATTTTACATGCATACCCTCTATTACATATGTAGGTATCCGATTGAGTAGTTAAAGATTAGCATATTTTAGGAAGACTTTTGTGTATGGTAAAATTTAAAGGTTAGGCGTATATCAATTTGCATCAACTATGTTTTAGTTGAACTTAATAAAGATTGATATAGCATGGTCTAATCAAGATGTAATTAGTAGCGGTCCATCCAAGAACTAATTGATAGGGATAGTTTGTGAATTTAAAGAATAAAAGTATTAGCTAGATAACATTAACGATTTGGTCTAAACAGATCAACGTTTAACTTGTTAACACTTAGTGACTTGTTCTTGTAACTATAATGCAAGATGTAAGAATACATTCTGTTGAACAGCTTGTGAATCCGAAAAATATCCCTCCATTCAAATCTCGATAAACAAAGAGTCTATAAACCGTACGAATGTGTGAGAGTGATATTATATATATATATATATATATATATATATATATATATATATATATATATATATCAGAAATCAAATTGTTATATATTCTTTTTAGCGTGATTTGCTTGTATACTCTCATTTTTATTCCTAATTTTTCATGCATACCCGTCCCATACATATCCCTATTGAGTAGTCAAAGGTGGGATACATTGATTTCTACCAATTATTGTTTAGTTGAATCCATCAGATTTGTTGAATGATCAGCTTAAATTTCATAAAAGATCGAGATAGCTCGGATCAACTAAGATGTAAGAATCAGTAGCAATCCATAACACCCTGTTGAGAACATAGATCAGGGGTCTGCGTCTGTAATTATATATATATCACAGAAGGATGGCATATATGCAAAAATCACGTGCAAGAAGGGTTCTTATCCCATCTGCCATATTTTTCTTGTGGGTGTTTGGGATTTTATAGTCAGGAAAAATGGGTGGTTGATAGAGAAACATGTGTTTGTCGGGGGGTTTGAACGAGAGAGTAAATGGTACTCTACACCCATTGGGAATGGGATTGGGATGGTGTATATTTCAAGTGATTTACGTGGAGTTTCCTTAACTTTGTCCTCAATTCCAACGTGGTCCTCAGAATTCGAAAAATGCATAGACGTAAGTATAAAGCTATCAATTTGGTGTACGTTTCTTTTTGAGTGTGATTGTTGGGTATTTTTTACGTAGAATTTTTACTTCCGAATCGTAAAACCGCACAGCTACGATTAGTTTGGTCTTTTCCGCCCCTATCGTAGTGATATATATATATATATATAACCCATAGATCCTTTCGACATAAGTCACGGGGATCAAAATGAGATCTCTTTTACCTTGATGACTTTTTTTAAAATCAACATGTGAATATCTAATTCAGAATTACACCACATAATGTGACAGCATGGTCACGTGGGCATGTGGTGAGGACTTCCCCAGCACCGATATAGGCTGGACCTTATGGCTCACCGCCAAAGCCATTTGTAGAGGTCATATGATGAACCTCGATTTTGATCTTGAATTTTGGCCCCGTAAATTAATGCATCTTCAATATCGACGTCATCACGATAAAATTTTAATTTTAGTCGAGTTTTATTTTCGTTAAGCCCATGATTATCTTCTTTAATTAGCATAAACACTATGCTAACCAATTTGACGCGGGAGACATTTAGATGATGTTTGTCGTTGGGTTTGCATAATAAGTAGAAGAATAAGAAAAGGATGAAATAAAATAGTAGAAGAAGTAGGTTTTATAGTGTTTGGAAGTTTGGATGGATTAAAATTATTGCACAAAAGGTTAAACTTACCTTTGAGAGGAAGGTAAAATAAATTTATGAGTTAAGTTCTCTTCAACTAACATAAATAGGTAGCCAATTAAGTGGTGAATAAATTCAAATTAAGTACCTTAACCTGTATAACAAATATCATCTTATGGTCTAATTTACTTGGAGGTTAACTATTGCTTACTTTACTACTTAACCCATCATCTGGTAAGTTGAATTTAACCACTTTAACATGGATTTGTCTACTACCAATTTCAATCTGCGTTAACCAAATTCATGCTAAAATCGTACATTACTCATGTCTCTCATAATTGTTTCATATTCTTAATATCACTACCAAGTAAATATCGCAAAAGTTAATATCATAACTTAACATTAATTTAAATAAACACAAATCTCCTACCCTAAACACATTAATATCGCAAAAGTTAATATCATCGGAAATATTTTGAGTAATATCATCACATTTAGGGTTTAGGTAATATACGCTACGGTGATCTCCTTGAGATGAATGTTTTTCCTTTTGCACCTTATATAAGTAAAAATATTACTTATTTTTCTACCGACGCAAAGTTTCCTTACACAGGTGCAAAGTTACATGTCCCACTTTATTCATTTATTTTGCACCAGTGCAAAGATGCTTTGCACAGATGCAAAGTTACATTGCCCACATTCTTAATTTATTTTACACTAGTGCAAGGTTGCATTTCTACTTTATTAATTTATTTTGTACGGTGCAAAGTAGCATTACACCTATGCAATATGTTATTGTTCAACGCTTCCTTTATTTTTGTTTCTTGCATACATGAGATAGACTCTAGATGCACGATCTACACTATTTGAAAAAGCCTGGAAAATGGTCAGAGAAGATGCGAAGAAGTTTTGAAAGATCCCCTTTGGCGTCCTAGTTGGTGGTGGAAAAATGTACAACTACAAAGATAAAGACCTACGTTTTGAATTGGTATATGCATATAATCCAAAAACAAGGGAGTTTCATCTGGGAGAACTAACATTGACTCTCACTCTTAATCACATAGAGGGAATACTTGGATTGAAGAATGAAAGAGAAAAAATCTTCATAAGTGATTGAAAGATAAATGCAAATGATAGACTTGTAATTTGGAGTGAGAATTTCACATCACTAAAGCCCAATGTGAGAAAAATAGCTGAGAAGATTCAAGAATATAATGAAGAAAATGAGAAAGACGGAAGGGAAAAAAAGGAGCACAAGAAATCCAGGACTCAATAAAAACAAAATGTTGGTTCTCCAAACTCTAGAGTCATTTCTTCTACCATATGAAGATCAAGCGATTGTAACTTCATTGTTTAACACGGTAGAAGATCTGGATTCTCTAAGAAATTACAATTAGGCCAAATTTGTGTGTAATTACATTCATGAGGGCATGAGAGAAAAGAAGGAAAAGGAGAAACAAACATATATCAAAGGTTGTACCATTGCACTGCACTTACCGGCAATTGAGATGTTTAACATATTAGAACCCAATA
Source organism: Thalassia testudinum (assembly GCA_037157565.1). Classification (NCBI taxonomy): domain Eukaryota; kingdom Viridiplantae; phylum Streptophyta; class Magnoliopsida; order Alismatales; family Hydrocharitaceae; genus Thalassia; species Thalassia testudinum. The sequence continues at coordinate 12,421,183 of JAZHRO010000067.1, read as the reverse complement.
ACAATCAGGTAGCAATAGTTGCTGAAAAGTATAACCACGAATTCTCCTTCATAAGCCATGCAACATCATTGGGTCTAAAAATTAGAGAAGCAACTGAAAAGGATTTGAGAAAAGACCCATTTGGAGGAGTTGATCTCCTAGAAGCCAAAACGAAGAGAAGGAGGTGGAAGAAAAAGGAGAAACTCCAAAAAAAATAAGAAAGCATGAACAAGAGGAGAAAGGAGCAGAAGAAGAGAAAAAGAGGAGAAGAAGAAGAGGAAGAGAAACAAAAAAATGGTTAAAGTTGGAAAGATCTACCTCAACAACTTGAAAAAAGAAAGTAATGAAATGAAGAAGAAAATTAAAAAAATGAATAGAATATTGAAGAGAAGAAATGAGGAAAATGCTGCTTTGAAGAATCAAATAGATGAGTTGAAGAGAAATTTAACTGCTTTCCTTCGTCAAATACAAAATAGTCATAGTTTTAAAACCCAACAAACTCAGCAACAGCAGAAGTAGCACGAAGAGGTGGAGAGAGCGATGGGGAAAGAAATAATGGTGGAAGGAGAGGATGAGCAGTAGCAGAAGCATCAGCATCATCAACAGCAGCAACAAATGGATGAGGGGCTTGAGGGCTAAGAGAAGCAAAATCAGCAACAGCAGGAGCAGCAGCATCAACAAATGGATGAGAGGCTTGAAGGCCAAGAGAAGCATCAGCAGCAACAACATCCCCAAAATGATGATCGAATGATGAAGTGGCAACCAATACGAGAGGCAGCAGTAGCAATCGAGAAAATGAAGAAAGATGAAGCAATGCAACAGGAGCAGCAGCAGCAGCAAATGAGAGAGGCAGCAGCAGCAGAAGCAATAGAGAAGAAGCAAGATGAAGAAATGCATCAACAGCAGCAACAGCAATAGCAAATCGAGGTTCTATTTATATTATCAATGCAATTATTGTTTATCACCAGTGATATGTTACTTATCACCGGTGATAAGTGACATTGGTGCTATTTCACATAAATATCACCCGTGATAAGCTACACCGGTGCTATTTTTCACTAAAATATCACTGATGATAACATAGTTATCACCAGTGATAAGTAACACAGGTGCTATTCACTAAAATATTATCGGTACAAATATAGGTTATCACCAGTGATAACACCTTTTGTATCAATTCATTTCAAATAAAAGAGATGCTTAATTTATTTTTTTGTTCAAAACAGAAAGAAGAGGACCAAAAAAAAGTCAGAAGGCCTCCAGCAAAGAGTAATATTCAGAAGAACAAAATATTTGGATCAAGCTCTCTTCAAATGCGTCGATGACTCACAAAGAACACTTCTTTCAAGACTGGCAGAGATGAGAAAGGAAAAAGACCAAAATTTGTGGAGGAAAGAAAAGTATTTTGTTGAAAGAATACATATGGGAGAAGTGTTACAAATAGATGAATTCCAAGAGAGTTATGTAAGCTATAAAGCAAATCTTATATATCACACATTTTCCTTATTTTATAATACTAACATGTGACAAAATTACAGGTCATTGACACAGTTACATAAATAGTCAATGAGAAAATAAGGAATGAAGGGGTATTTTCAACAACCTTTGCATTCGACACAAATTTTTTTGCATATATAGGATTCAATAACATTAAAGAAATAAATGCATACTTCGATAGAGTCATTGCATCTTTGAGTAATTGTATAAAGATACTTGTATCAATAAACACTGACGATGCTGCCCATTCGACACTTGTGGAGGTCAACCATGAAGAAACAAAAATGACAATACAACAGCTATACAACAAAAATGCCAAAAAACTGGTAAGAACCATTTTTTATCACCGCTGCTAATTTAAGAACCATTTTGTTCTATCTATATTTTTGCCTCTTTAGAAACTAACTCAAGGAAAAAAAAAATTTCTCTATTAGTTTGAAGTGATAAAAGAACAACTATCCAACAGATTTACCATTGACAAAGAAGGGTGGTAAGAAGAATTCAAACTTGATGCACCCCAATAAGGAATGGCGAGCAATGACCGTGGCATCTTTGTAATAAGATGGATGGAGTGTTTGCTTTGTAAGTTGGATCCAATTGAAACTACAAGGAACGAAGACATCCACAAGTTCCGCACATATTACATAACAATGATTCTAATGAATAGAAATACATATCATAATATGATATAAGTTTTAGAAACTAATTTCCTTTTTCTTTAAGGGAACTATGTCCCCCTTGTGTAAAATATTGTGACAAAATGTACATTCTGTAAATATGAATAATTTTTTACTTTATAATATCTTCCTTTTGTGATTTTTTTTATATATGATTTGTGTTATCACTGGTGTAAAATATACTTAAACTCACCTTTTTATTAACATAGCACCTGTACAAAAATTATGATCAAATTTAAATATCCTGGTGCAATACATAATATCACCGGCGCAAACCCAAAAAACCTGAGATCACATTCTAAAATCACTTCTGATCTCCGATGCAATACTTAATATCATCGATATAATCTATTTTATGACTGGAGCAAACCCAAAAATCGATTACAATTAAATATCCCCGCAACAATATTTAATATCACCGATGCAAACCCAAAAAACCTGGGTTCCCAGTATTAAATATCCTCGATGCAAAAAAAACTGCGAACCCTGGTGCAATACTTAATATCACTGGTACAATCTATTTTATCACCGATGCAAACCAAAAAAACCTTTTATCATCGGATCAAAATTTAAATATCCCCCGGTGTAATATTTAATATCACTGGTGCAAATACAAAATCACCTCTGATCCCCAATGCAATACTTAATATCACTGGTACAATACACGTATAAATTGGTATTATCACCTGCGCAAGGTCTTTTATCAACTAAATATCCTAAAAAACAACACATATAGAAAAGATTAATGTATTATAATGAAAATTTTTTGATGTATCCTACTACATAATCAAAGCTAAAACTACAATGCACAAGCCCCTAAGGATAAAGATGGACAACTATTTGTAGTGTTCTTTTTCTTCCTCCTCTTTACAAGTCAACCTCACATGGTTTCTTGAATCTCTTTTCACGAGGCCTACCACTACGTCTTGTTTGCTTTGGATCATGAATGGTTGGAGAATTTAATGCATCCTAAAAATAAAAATTAGAAAACAACTCTTACAATAAAACAAAAAGGTAATAAAAAAGACATAAGAAACAACTATACCTGATCTTCGAAACCTGTCAAAGACACTAATTACTTGAATGCATCATCAAGCACCTTCAAGCATATATCATGATTGGAAAATGATGTGGCACCAACATCAGCAAATTTCACCATCATTGAATATATATTTTCATATCTATTCATAAGATCATCAAGAGATAGGACAGCCGCAAAACTACTCGTCACAGAGGGAAGCTTCAAATCTTTTCTCCAACGATCAATAATGTATTTAGATGGAAGATTATATATGCCAAATTCCATCAAAACAAAAATATAATGCCTGTAGAGGATTCCTTCAATCTCAAACAGACAATATGAACATGATACTGATGTTGAAGATTTCTCAAATATGACAGAAAAAGGTAAAGAGCCTGGTAAATCAAACTCCTCAACAACAATGGAATAATTATCACAAATTTCATACTCAAAAGCCAAGGCTTTTTTGTAATAGATAATATTCTGTAACTCCTTCTAAAATTAAAAAAACTTTGTAACATTATAAGCATCCCTTACTTGAGCCTCCATAGGAAACTTATAATATAAAATAGGAGACTTGAATTGAGAATCAAAATGTGCTTTACGATTCTTCTCTTGTTTCGCTTGAAGACCAAGGTCATATTTCCTCACAAATTGCTTCAAGGTAGTTTCCGAATTAACATATCCATCAAAAAATACATTGATCCCTTCACTTCTTTACATACTAGACATGCCAACCCAAAACATGTCATTAAAAAGATAAGGGATCCACATATGTCGAATCTCAAACAAATCATGAAGTTATTTATTATCTTCCAAATGTCTGTCTCTAACCATTGTAGCCCACTTCTTCTCAAAATCTTCATTTGATCTTGAATTATAAACAACTTGATTAAAAGTTTCCCTAGTATACTCATCTCTAAGAAACTTCTGAGGAAGCTTATCTTTGATGTGCTAAATACAAAGCCGATGACGAATACCATGGAACACAGTTGATACAACATTAATAATAGCTTGGCATTGATCTGTAATGATACCTTTGGGATGTATACCCCACATGCAAGACAAAAATGTCTGAAACAACCACATAATATTTCCTGTTGTCTCATCTCCCAATAGAGCACAACCAAAAAAAACTATGTGACTATGATTATTTACTCCAACGAAAGGAGCAAAAGGCATGTCATATTGATTAGTCAAGTATGTTGTGTCAAATGACACTATATCACCAAAAAACTTATAGGCCAACCGACTACTAAAATCAGACTAAAAAATGTTATGGATGCAACCATCATCATCAGAATCTACAGAATAAAAGTTGTTATTCTTTGATTTCATCCTAATAAAATAACTTTGAACAACCTCTGCATCACCTACACCAAGCTCCAAATTCCTTATTTTACGTGTTGCATTCCTTGCATCTTAGGTGGTAAATGTCAAGTTCTCAAATCCATTGTCCTCAAAAGCAAAGGAACTAACTAACTTTGACAAACTAATACCTGCTTGATCATTTAACACCATCCGACATTTCCTTCCCAATGATATTTTCTTCTTAGTTCGAAGGTACTTCATTATAGTTGAATTCCAAAACTCATGATTATGATCATTGCAATAAGAAACGACGATATACTTCCTAGAGCCATAACAAAATGACCCTTGCATCCAACTTTAGATGTCAATCTTTTTGAATAATAAGTATTGCATGACTTCTTAGGAGGTTCACCTCCTCTTGAATAAATAAAATTCGCTCTACGTATTAAATTCTTATCAACCCTATCATAATTTGTGCTTTTTAAGGAATACTCAAAGGAATTATGATGGGCAAAATCTTGACAAAAAGAAATAACAGCCTCAAACGAATCAAATTCCATCCCAACTTCAATATTTTATTCACCTAAAATCATGCCAAAGCAACATAGATGAGTTAAATCATTTTAATGTAAAATTGCATCGGTTCAAAATTTAATTGCACCAATGAAAAAGTGAATTGCATTGGTGCAAAATATTACAAGATAGAAACGCTCCAATGCAAAATAAAATAATACACCGGTGCAAAATAATACAAACATAGACGCTTCAATGCAAAAGAAATTTGCGCCGATGCAAAAAAAATTACAGCGATACAATGTTTAATTGCACGAATGCCTAAAATATAGAACCCTAACCTAAATACTAAAATAAAATAGCACCAATGAAAAAAAAATCAGAAATAGAAAAATCAAAGACAATATACACACCTTCATCTATATCAGTCGTAGAGTTATCCTGATCATTCAGACGAGAAGATGAAGTGTCAAAGGGAGGTTCACGGTCGTCCCCATCAAACGAACCCAAATCACAACCAATATTCAGATCCATAACAACACTATCGAAAACGAAATGGCAATGATGATCACAAATACAAACATAAATCAAAACTTAAAAGAAATCAAAAAATAACATCGACATACCTCTCAAGGACGAAGAAGTGCGGGGAGTGGAACAGCTACAAATGAAGAAGAGAGCTACGAAGTAAAAATATGAGAATCGTGGGAGGAGGAGAGGAAATGACTTATAATGGATTGTTATGTGGAGATGATGTATGGGGATGATGTAAACATGTTTATATCACATAAACCGTCTATTTTTGCGTGTTCCTAGGCATATAGTTGCATTATACATTATAAATATTACATAACATGCATCATTTTGCATTTAGGTTAGGATGTATAAATTTTAGATTAATTTTTTCCTTTTGTGGTTAGGTAATAGGGAAATATCTTATCGAGGCCTCAGATTAAAGATTCAACCGTACGGATATGATCATGGCAACGATCGGAGTTCAACGACTCCAAGATCGCCCCGATCGGACTTCCATAGCATCAGATGCAGTCCGAGAAAGGTCAAAGGTCAAGGGGCCAAGATGGTGTAAATCCGTACATCATTTGACAAATTCGACCGCACGGATGGATTCGAATCGACGATTGCAGCCCAACGACGTGAAAATCGATCCAATCTGACATCCATGGCACCATCTACAAGACAAAGAAGTTGGACGGCTAAGATAGCACCATGTGGTGCCATCTCAGCCGCCCAATCACGACTGCATCACTTCACCCTGTAATTCCCTACTAGGAGGGGGTGAGATCAGCGTGACGTAAAAAATGCGGAATTGAAATATAAACAATCTCACAAATAAGCAATCACACAAGTACACAAGTATTTTTAGGTGGAAACCCAAACCGGGTGAAAACCACCACCTAACCCTCTCGAGTTAGGATTTTCCGATCAACCAAGTTGATCAAAATCCACTACACCGAATCACTTTAAACGAGGGTGATTCAACCTCAATACAACCATGCTATAAGTGCGAGGGTAGCGTTCCTCGACCCCTTCTCTCCACGAGAAGGATTTTGTCCTACGAAGGAAACGAAAATTCGCAAAGCGAATACCCAACCAAAATAGCAAAGATAAAGTAGAACAAATAAACCTATAGAACCAACAAAGTAAGTTTTAACCTAAGCTTCTATAGGAATTAGGAAACTTCCCTTTGCAAGAAGTGCGTCGAGTTGATGACGTGGCGCGTGTGCCACGCGACGGCGCAATGTCACTCTCGTGAACAACGGCAGGAGAGCGGGTGCGCAAAGCTTGATGCTCTCTAGAGAATGGAGCTTGAGCTTGGAGAGCAAGAGTTAGCTAGGACACAAGAGAGTGTGAAAGTGTGTAGCCAAGTGTGTCTTGTGTATCTTGGTGTGTGTTTGTGTTGCAAAGGCTCCCCTCTATTTATAGAGGCCTTAGGAAGGCTTTGGAAGGCTTGGAAAAGCTTCCATAGCCGTTGGGTGCAAAGCCCAAAAGAATCAGGCTAAAATCAGGACAATGATTACACTTGACAGGGTAATCAGACGTCTAATTATGGCATCAGACATCTGGAAGGCCACTTTAAGACGTCTGATTTCAAGGTCAGACGTCTGATTTCTTGCGGGTTCCTTCCTGGCTTGAATCAGATCTAAACAGGGTTCTTGTGCAAGTCCATCAGACGACATACAGGACGTCTGGCACTATGTCTGGACGTCTGGAAACCTACTTTTTCGTGGGAATGGATTTGCAACGGCTAGAAAATCTCTGAGAAGAGATTTTCGGGTCAGTCGAGGCAAAACGGTCAATTATCAGACGTCTGGAAGGGCTTAAGGACGTCTGATAAGGCTCTAATGGTCATATCCTTCAGTGTATGCTAAGAGAGCCAACGGTCCACCAATTGGACGTCTGGCAAAGTCATCAGACGTCTCCTATGACGTTAGGTCTAAGGTCTGGATGTCTGATTTCATCAGACAGAACTAAGAAGTCCAGCCTAAATATTATCAGACGTCTAAATCAACAATTAGACGTCTTAAAGCACTTTATCAGACGTTTGATTTGGAAATTAGACGTCTGGAAACTCTGTTTGAACCCTATATTGGTTTTCTAAGTTCTTTACAGAAAACCTAAGTATCCTAGGGTTGTGCCGGTATTCCTAGGACTACTGTTAGGGTACTTTGAGTCTCTTTAACATAATGTTCTAAGGAAATAAAAAGCAAGAAAATAACGACAAATGTACATGAAAGGAATAAAATGGAATTCTATCCTATTCTTCTTGTCCTTCCATCTTCAATCTACCGCTCCTCGCGAATCCCCTCTATTCTCCATCAAGCCCCCCCAATCCGTCCTGGATGAGAGCTCGAACTCCGTCTAATCACGTATCCATTTGCGATTGACCTGAAATCTAGGACTCAAAGTGCAAATGTTAAATGACACGTGTTTTGTTATCATCAAAACAAATGATCGTGGTGCTCTAGCACCAACACACCCAACTCATGAAAGCCTCCACAACAAGAGATCTCGACCGTTGGATCTTCATCCAATGGCCAAGATCAACTGAGCATAAAGCCTTCCGTGAGACAAAGAAGTCGCTTGGCGCATTGGTGAAGCGCCTTGCATAGAAGAAGAGGTGCGGGTTCGAGCCCCGTGAGCCTCAAATTGAGTGGGGGGGCACGGGTGTGGTTGATGTCACTCGTGCAATGCACATCAGGCTATGGAGAAGCGGCTACGTGGCCGCACCAAATGCGCAGGTAGGCGCATGCAAGATCGAACGCCCAAGCCTACGCACAATCGTACGCGCAGGCGTTGGGCGCGTTGAAGAGAAGCAGAAGGATGGCTTTTAAGTCATCCGATCGCTTGATCGGATGGCTGAGAGCCTTTGGACATGTGCAGGCATTGAGGCGTAGGGAGTTGAGGAGGTGGTGCACACGCACGAGGCTACACCCACGTTCAACCTTTAGTGACATTTATATCCGTCACTAAAGGCTTATGCATTTATTGTTTTAAGATGAAATGACCTTTGTACCCCCTCCAATCTTCACCTATAAAAGGCCCTACGACCCCCACACTTTCATCATCCCTTCCTCTCTTCTCTCACCCCCTCCAAAACTCTAAGAGCTTGTCCCAAACACGGGATGCTCCATTAGAGTTAAAAATATAATTTTCCACTTTCTCATCACCTTTGTGGAGCATCCCGCGATTGCCTTCTCACCGCCGTTTAGGAAGCGAATCCCGTTATGACGTTGCCCTACCCTATTCTCCATCGTCCGTCGTCGTTCTCCTTCTCTCATCTCATCACCTTCATCCGGGCGCTCCGTCATTGTGGCTCGTCCTCCAAGCAGCCGTCGAGGAGGATAACTTCTCTCCACCTTCTTTTTACCACTTTCTAGAGTAGATTTACCGCTTTCTACTTGTAATCTTTCTAGCTTTCTAGTGTAATGATTAGTTGTAATGAACATCACTTAATGATTGTGAAATCAATGTTTATTTTATCTCTATTTTATTTTTATTTATAATATTCTCACTCTTTCTTCTATTCATTATTATTTAAGTATATAACTAGTTTAGATTCATTTCGACTAGCTAATCTACTTCATGAGAAATAAAACAAATGCGATTTTTTATCAAATGTCCGCCTCCATATGTTCGACCTAGAATTCCTTTTGAGTTTTAGTTAAATTTATCTGTTGACAGTTTTTCTCCCATATCGCACTACAACGACTGGTTTTCAAAACTCAACTTTCGTTTGCGACGATTTTCCACTTCAATAAGGGACCACCCATAACAAGTCACGTCAACTTTTACATCACGAGATGCGTTTAGCTACATTTTAGCTTCTGTCAAATATTCTAGAGGATGAGTTTACAAATTTAGAAAGCTACCTAAAAATTAATACAAGTACTTTTAAAAATCATTACCACTTTTGAATTAAAATGCATCCAAGCAAAACTCAAATATATTGAGGTAAAATAAAAAATTATTGATACATTTTCATTCAAAATCAAATTATATTAGTGTAAATAAAAAATTATCAATATATTTTAGTTTAAAATTAAATTACACTAATATAAAATCAAAAATCACTGATACATTTAATTTAACGGGATACTTTTATTTTTTACCTATATATTTTGATTCAGAAGTAATAGTAACTTTTTAAAGGGTAGTAAACCACATCACATGATAGTACTTATATTGATTTTCACATTACTTTTTAAATGTTTTCACATATTATTGAGTGATTTTCTTCACCAACTAACCACCTAACCCCCAAAACATGCATGTAAATATTTGGGTCTGAGTAGGGAAACATTTTCAATGTATTTTGCAACATGTGACTTCCACTCTTACATTCATTCAAAGAATCAACTGGTTGAAAATTAAAATCAATCGATTGAAAATTAAAATATATCAATTAAAAATTAAAATCACTAAAATACATTAATTAAAAATAAAATATAATGCTATATTTTAAATCTCAACTGATACCTATTTCAAATAATTTTTCCTAAATTAAAAATAAAAAGCACCGACTAAGAACGAAGAATTCAATTATAGATAAATAATCTTTTACTTATAAATAAATAAAAATTTATTTATAAAAAATAATTTTTCCGATAAAAAATTAGCATACCAATTGAAATCATTTTCTCTCGCTTAATGTATTGTAAGCAAAGTATGTTATAAGGATATATTTTTTACTTTTTCACTAGACATTTAACGATATTGGTGGTGATGACATATTGTATACTAAGTGTGCCATACCTTATTTGGTAATTACAATCTAGATTTTTCTCTTTAATTTCTACGTGTAAATCATATTTTACTTATTCACTTCGTAATAAGTAATATGATTCCAACGCACAACCGTATGGTCCAGACCTGCTAATTATAACCCCTAATAATCACTCCATTGATTTTTTTTTCTGACTACTCGGAAATTCCTGCAACAGTAACATTTAGCTATGGTGAGAGCGTGGGGTTCAATTGTCAAAAAAATAAATAAATAAATACGTGTTACAATGTATTTTATAATAATAAATATTTTTTATTTAATAAAATATATTAATATATTTTGATTTTTAATTAATATAATTTAATTTTTTATCAAAATATATCAATTAAAAATTAAAATATATCGATTGAAAATAAAAATACACCAACATAATTTAACTTTCAATAAATTAAAAATAGATTTTAGCTTAAAAAGTAGTAAGTGATTTTACTTATAAAAATTGATTTTTAAATTGAAAGTGATTTTTCACCTTTAAATTTAAAATTTAGAATTTAGAATTTAGAGAACCTAAATATTAAAGATTAAATCATAAACCCTAAACACTAAATATTAAAGTCTTAACCCAGAGTTAAAAAATTACTTTCTAAGTAAAAAATTACTTTTTATGAGTGAATAATCACCTTACATAGGTGAAAATTAATTGAAAATGAGGTATATTTTCATTTTCAACTGATATATTTTAACTTTCAATCAAAAAAGTCAAAACACTAATATATTTCATTGAATAAGAACATATATTACAAAACACATTGTAACTAACGTTTCCAAACTCACCTCCTATTCAATATCCATCTATAAGTCACTTTTTTTTTCAATTTCTTAATGAATTCGATGCCAAGTTTCGATCATATATACGATCGGCATTAACTGCAGTAATTACACCCCTTGATTGTTCATCCCTTAAAGGAAAATCATTTTATAATCCCTTGGCCTGCAACTAAAATTTGTTTTCTTTTTTTTTTGAAAAATTAATTTTGCTTAGAGAGAAAATTGATGACTCTCCTTGAACCTATTTACGCGGGTCGCGAGAAAGTAAAAATTTGATAGGAAACTGCGATTATTAGTCACTCTTAAGACAAATAGAACAAATTTTCTTACCCTAATCATAACATAGGAAGAACAGCATAACAGCATGGGATATCACGGGTTAATAAATTCCTCCCATCAAATTGGGAAATTTTAATTGCTAATATGAGAAGTCAAAAACCTGCCTGAAAATTAAATTGCATATTCGTGTAATGGATCTTGCAACGTTAGAAAGTGGAGGTAATTAAAAAATAAATTTGGAAGTAAACATCACGCCGTGTGATTTTCCTTCACTTGAAAAATTAATATAGTACTTTTATGCAGTGGAATATTTCATAGTCAATTCTAAAATGGTATCATTTTGCATTGAATTATTTATTGATATAAAATATCAAATTTATTTTTAAAATTAATTTAGATTGATATGAAATTATTAAAATTATCTTTAAAATTATTTTTTACTAATATAAAATAATTAAAAATACTTTCGAAAATATTTTTTATCAATATAAAATTATCAAAAATATCTTTAAAATCATTTTACATAAATATATTTTAATTCTAAATAAAAACTCATTTGTATTTACTAACTTACAAAGTAATTGTGACTTGTTTAAATGAATCCATCATATAATATAACTTACGTTAATTTTAAAATATTTTACATTAAATATCAGTTTTATAATGAAGATGACATTCATCGCATCTGTACGTGCCCAGACACATCAAATTGCGTGTTCTTTTACGTTTTAAATTTATTTTGTATATACACGTAACGACAAAATCAAGAAGTAGCATTTGGCGAAAGATCGTATTCCCCTCTGCCGGTGCCCATAAAAGAGACAGTTTTATTAGTTGATGCTAATCGACTTGCACGTTGCCCATTTGGATGGTATTATTTTGTTTAAAAGTAAATAAATATAAATTGCGATATATTATACAATATATAAAGTTATAGCAACGATTTCAATTGATATATTTTAATCTTTTATCGATGAAAATTATTTTTTATAAATAAAAAATTATTTTCTATAAATAAAAATTATATTTCTAGTAAAAAATTATTTATCAATAAAAAGTTAAAATATATTGATATATTTTTATTTTTAATTGATATATTTTAAAATTATTTTCAACTAATATAATTTAATTTGAATCGATATATTTAACTTTTAACTAATTAATTCTTACTGCATATTACAAATTATATTATACTATGTATTCCTATACTTATGTCCTATCACTCTCGGTAACTTCAGGAGGCTGAATTTATATCAATACAACACATTTTCAATTCTAACAAGATCTTTACCAAGTAATTGACCGTAGTTCTAATCGATTTAATTGTACGAATCTCTTACATTAAGTTGGATTACTAATTATCATCGCGTTGCCTTGTATTCGACGAAAAAGAGGCACCATCTTCTTCCTGTGACAGTGCCTTCTTAACCTACATGCATACAACTGCTGGCAATGATAGGTACTTCGTTCCATCTGAGAGATATATTACCTACTAGTTTGGGAATTTGTTCGCAAAATGGTTGTACTTTGCCTCGCCTTCATTCCATTGTGATAGGAACTCAACTCTTGCAGGATCAGGCAAAATCGATAAGAGTAATTTAAGTTTAATCTTATTTATATCGATGGCAAGCAAAAACGACAATAATAGTAGCGTTATCGTCGCCTTTGTCATCAACAAAGGTAGATCAACAATAAAAAAAAATATAGACAACATCAACAAAAATAATAATTAACAATAGCAACACGTGGCATTTTTAATTATCTATAGTCTTACTAGCTAATCTAAGTACTTAGGAACAACTAGCAAATGCACGTCTCACGTTGAAAAAAATACATCAATATATTTTAATTTTCAATCAGAATATTTTAATTTTTTATCTATTAAAAATAAAAATACAAATGTTGAAAATAAAAATGCACCGATATTTTTTTATTTTCAACCAATTTTCACATATGTAAATTGATTCTTCACATATGATAATTAATTTTTCACCTTTGGATGTAGGATTTTGATAAATCAAAATGTAAAAATTTACTTTTCATAGATAAAATCAATTTCTATAAACCCTAAACCCTAAATCTTAAATCTTAAATTCAAATCCCATAGACGAAAATCACTTTCCACTTTTCAAGTGAAAGTTTATTTTTTACCGATTGAAAATTAAAATATGACGACGTATTTTTATTTTTAATTAATATATTTTAATTTTTAATTGATATATTTTAATAAAATATTAAAATACATCAACCAAAAATTAAAATATACTAACATATTCTATTATTAAGGGAGGGTAACACATTGCAAAGCATGTTACGTGTTACAACGCGGGCTCCTTTACTTTTTTGTAAGGCAATTGAAACATTGAAGAGAAATCAAAGTATACCGTCCACTTTATCAACCTTAAGCTGATCTCTCCAAATTATCCAAGATATCCCATCACAGAAGAGACCTACCCACCACTAGAACACGTGGCGAAATTTTCTAAGAGGATTTTGCCTCCCCAACCATTACACAGAGTACGATGATATCGAATAATCTATTTCACCAGAAGTTTGGGAGATAAACTTCATTTGTTGGTTTCATCGGGAGCAATTGAGATTAAAATAGAGACAAAGCGTACCGATTGGACGCCATCAATACAACGACTTTTCAACACAAACCCTCCACCCAAATATCAAAAAAAAAAAAAAAAAAAAAAGGAAATTGTGACGTTCTTCTATGGCATAGCGACGTGTATTCCATTTAATTTCGTCCATGGACACTGTTTTGAGGATGAAGCACGAACCTCTTGCGATGACATGGAAAAGCCATCCTACCAAGAATAATCATTCCATCCACGATGGTATCTGTCCATCGAACAGACGAGTTCCTTTTGATATTAAATAATGAGTCTTTTTGTTTCCCTCCACATATGGTGTTGTGTGTTATTGATAGGTCGCCAATCTCTGTCAAGACCAATGTGTGCCACCAAACAGTAACCCTATCCAACAAACTCGCCAGCTCATTTCTGATGCACAAGCAGATCTTCATCTTATAATCCTACACCCTATCATGTTTGATCCAATATATATTTTACTCTATGGCTAACTTCATTCTTTGAGATGTGGTTTGCATATAGGAATATCCCACATTAAAGCTAAGGTTATCCTTTATTTCTGTGCGAGATCTCAAATTTTAATGTCGACCAAGGGACTTATTCAGGCCTAAACCCTATTCTTATAGCTTGAGGTATCATCTTAACTATAAAAGAAAGAAATAAGAAAGCATCCTTAATTTATGTAAACATTTGCGGAGCATCCCTCGTCGTAACACTCCTTTTTGATAAATACAAATAAGTGATATTACAATGCATGAAAGCATATCATACAGTCATTGTAGGTGCCACCGTAATTACAATGTCTACATAGCTATTCAAGAACTTTTTGTTTCTTTTCTTATCATATAGAGCACTAGATGGCTAAGGTGATTAGGCACTCGAATTGCATAATGGTGTGTAGACCTTCTAGAATAACTAAATTCTGATTTTTTGTGCACAATAATTTACATTTATTTATTTCAGCCAATATTTTCACCCTTTTTTTTACATGCAATCTTAAATTATAGTAGATATTTTTTAATGGCCGCTAGATAGGGAAGCTATCTGATTATAAGATGAACTTTTGTTGAATTAAATTGCAAAATTGTTATTTAGGATAAAATCTAAAAACATGACTTGCTTACATTTCCAAATTCCTTGCAAAAGATTGGGAAGAACTTCCCTCTATGCTATAATTCTCATCTAGAAACGACATCATCCTCAAAACGAGAACATTAGTGATTTTATAATTTTATAAGAAAGCTTCCAGGATGGCATATTTTTTGTAGTTTCTTTTCAAATTGGATGACAAACTCTTCAATCACATCAGAACTTGCAGCATCATATACTCTTTTGAGTGGGTAATATGATAGAATAATATTCCCAAAACTATGCAATTCTAACAAACATAGGACACTTTAATTTCGATCATGGATGTGTAGCTAAATTTTGTTGAAGTCATGGACCTCGTTTTAGCCTTTGATAATATCATTTCTAGTTTCCTTTCTTTGTTCGATTAGACGACAATTATCATTTCAAAAATCAGGGTCTAAACCTGTAAGCTTTTTTCCTTGAAGCAGAGGAAATTTGTTTGAGAGTCTATCAAACTCTGATGTAGAACTTATGACCCAAACAAGTTGAGTTAGCAAGCCTCTTGTAAATAAGATTCTAGTTGACTAGATTAAAGTCTAGCCAACTAATCAAGCTAGAAAGGATGCTATGGTGCCATAGGATCGTTGCCACCTAGGTGAAAGGTTAGTTGATTGTCCAAAAAATGTAAGGGTTTCTAAGAGAGTAAATGAGTTTGAGTCAACAATTTAGTTACATGATTGATTAGAGAATACAAACAGGAACATGAAAGGAGTTTCACCTATCTATGAAAATACTCCATTCAAATTTAGGGATCAAGAGAAAGGAATGTGTTATGCCTCCCAATAAGAAAGTTATGGAGGATCAAAAGATATTGAATCTATGCAAGATAGCTAACTAAGTTAAACCTAACTTACTAGCCTAATGATCCTTGATAATGCCTCATTTATTAGTTGGCTAGGAAAAGACACAGGTGATTGGGCATAGAACTTGTAAGAACAATTGATGTTTAGACATGTGACCATGGGTAGCTTCATGGCTAGGATGTTGAATAAAGCCTTAGTTGATCAGGCAAAAATCTAGCCAACTATCAAGTTTCATATGCAGTTGTAGAAAAAGGACAAAGTACATTTCTGAAGTATTTAGGGTAAAGCTTAGCTCACCAATCAAGTAAAGAACAAACCAAGTGTAAACCTTCTTTGTATGATCTATCATGCAATATCATAATCCTAGAGCCTTGATAGAGGCATGACTGAAACTTGCCAAAGATTATGGATATATTAAAGAAAGTTGATCCTAGCTTAAGATAAATGAACCTTGAGTGTTATATAAACCGAAAGGTTTAACCTACAAACAAACATTCTAGTATCCTTCAACAGGAGGATCGAGTATCAAACACATGATTTCTGCCATGACAAAATTTTAAAAAAATGAAAATGAAATTCTATGTATCATAAAAATCCTTAGAAAGAGAATTCCCTCTTTGTTGCCTAACAATAAAAAGTTATCATTAGCTACCATTTTTGAGCATACAAACACTTTACTACCACTTCCACCATAACTAAGGTGATCATCACGTAGACTCCAGGAGAATGACACCTTGAGCAAAGAGGTGTCAAGGAATCACAGTGGACATACCATGGACCCATTAGAGGATGATACTCTTATGGCGCCAAGGATTACCATTATTGAACTACCACCTTAACTAAGTTAATATCAATAGAGAGCTAAATTTATCAGCCTCTAACTTTATTAAGCCTTTGTTCATTCTTGTACCTCTTTCAAAGACCAACCTAATGATGGTATTAAGGGGCTTTCCACTAAAAGTTACGATAGGTGTTCGATACTGTGAAATCATGAACCAGATAATGTATGACAACAAGAATGCACGGTTTAACGATAGTCATTCATCTCTCACAACCACCAAAAAAGAGACAACTTTCACCTAAAAAAAAAAAAACAAAGTACAACTCTCTTTACTCTCATTCTCTTCCTTTCTTCCCTCTCTAATCAGCATGCCAAAGTTTGAACCCCTACTTATAGGTATAATACAAGACTAATAATCCTACAAAAAATTCTATTCCTAATAGGATTCCAAACTTACTCTTATTTGGACTCAAAACTCCTAAACCTATAGGATTTCTAATTGCTTAGAAATCAAGTCTCTGAAAAACAAGAATACTCCTAAGTTCCTAACAACCTCCCTCTTGACTTGAATTCCATCACACGAGTCGCTTCTCATTGAGTCTTAGCTCATCTTCATTTGTAGATCCTCTCCTGCAAAGCCTCGCCCACCTTGAGATGGTACACCATCTAGGGCACGTACGCACCTCAACATTGCCACACTGACTAACATGGCATTGTCCGTCTCTCATGACTAGAGAATGCGCCATCATTATCATCTAAGGCAAACTTCACTCACTTCTTGCATACTTCTCCAATAGAGATGCCAACAATCTACTACTCTCTCCTTGTACTACTTACCTAGAAAATAACTGGAACTCCATCATCTATCACAACTCTCCCCTTAAGATTGTACATCCTGTTTGGCATTCTTCTTCCACGCATCAATACAAATACCCCTCTACTTACTATAAGAACCTCCCCTTCAAGAGAGATCCCATGCCCCTTGGACTCTAGAATTCCCAATGAAATTAGCTTGTTTTCAATAGTGAGCACGTCTAACATCTCACAAAGTTTGCACCTTCCCGTCAAACATGTGAATCACACTTATCCTATTCTTATAACATTGTGAACCTCTCCACCCATCAACCTAACCATGCATCCATCCCATGCTTGATATGTGCTAAACTACTCCCTAGATGAGCACCTATGATCTGACCTTCCTGAATCCAACAACCATCCTGAATCTAACTTTTCTTCAATCATCAAGCAAACAACCATGTCTCATTCTAATAGGACAATAGACGTAGGGTCATCAGAGTCTAAACCAACATCAAACTTCTTCTTCCCTCATATTTTCTCCATCTCTTTCTTAAGCTTCTCATCATCATCACGTCTCATACAATCAACCATCAAATGATCCTTTTCTTCATAGTAAAAGCATGAGGTCCACGACTTGGATCATCCTCTTCTGCTTTTCCTACCCTTCAATCTCCCTCAACTACTCTCAACAATCAATGCTCAATCATCCCCAAGTATTGCTTCCCTTGCATCCTTCCCTCGCAACTCGTTCATAAATAGTGAAGCAACAGTCTCATCCAACATGGTTGTCTCCTTCCCATAAAGTCCTATCATCACTATTTGGCCAAAGGAAGGTGAAAATGAACTCAAGAAGGTCAATGCTTTATCCTCTCCTTTAATAGATGCCTTCCCCTTATCAATTTTCTCATCAAGGCTGACAACACTAATTACAATCTTGTTGAATTCATCTAAATGCACCTTCAATTTGGTCCCCTCAGTCATCATTGGACTATACAATCTCTTCTTCACTAATAACCTCATTATCAAGGATTTAGACTTGTATCGACTGTCAAGCTTCTCTCAAATATCAACCAAATTATCCATCCTAGTGACCTCATGAGCGATGTTGTCCACCAAAAACAATAATATCGTGATGATTGCAGGATCTCTCCTCTTATCACTCTCCGTCCGTCAACTTCTTCGACTTCTCTTTCTTCTAAATAGCTTTGACAAGTCGCTCCCGAATGAAGACATTCCTCATCCATTGTTGTCACAAGGTGAAGTCGTTCTTCATATCAAAAAGTTCTACAACAAAGAATGTGTCCTTTGAAATAAACTTTGCCATCACATTGGAGTATACAATGCTTTCGCAGCCTTTAGGTGTTTGATCACCTATAATCAAACTAGATCTCCACGGATTGCCTTGAAAATGATGAAGATCGCACTAGCATGCACAGTCTAGAAAAATCAAAGTCAAATCTACTTAAACTTAGCATCCACTTTGTGCAAAGCATGCTAAAAACTCAACCTGAACTCCTAGGCCACCTCAATCGACCTTGGAATACATTTGATCTGACGTAACAAATTTGGACCATCAAATTTAATGCACTAAAGATGCTCATTCACTTCAATCCATTCATGTCTTCTTTGGCACAAGGTTGCAACCGCGATCATCTCCTGCACACTAAGGTCACCTCTACAACCTTCTCCTATGGTGGTTATTGGAATTTATCAACCCCCATGACAACCATATATGAGCTCCTCCTTATGGTCGAGTGTCGACTACTCAACCAAATTAGCTCTAATACCAGTTGTTGAGTACAATAGAATCATTAACCAAATAATACAAAGCAATAAGATCACGTGATTTAATAACGTTCAATCACCTCTCATGATCACCAAAGAAGAACAAACTTCCACTATAAAGTAAAACAGAGTACAACTCTCTTTAACTCTTATCCTCTTCCTCTCTTCTCTTCCTAATCAGCATTTCAGAATTTGAAGATTTGACTCATAACCCTACAAGAAGTCTTATTCCTAATAAAATTCCAAATTCATGCTCTTCTTTGAACTCAAGAATCTTAAACCTATTAAAATTCCCAATAGTTTAGAAATTAAGTCAAATAAAAATAAAAATACTCCTAGATTCATAACGATGGAATGATGGCAATTCAAAATAGTGGTCATGCTTCGTAAAAGAATAGACTGAATTTGAATTAGAAAGCTTGGTAAGATTTATTTTCCATTCTTTCCTTTGTATATTTTTATTTGCTTCGCACTTTCGCAACCAAGAGTGTTGGAATGAGTAAGAAATGCAAATTTTTAGCACCCATAGTACAAGATGTTATAGACAATCCTGGATTTCACTCTCAAAGTAGATTCCCCACTCTAAGGAGCCTACCATTCCTCGATCCCTCAATGCCCTTCGCATGATTAAGCTTGAGTATGCACCTACAAGTTTGGCAAGATAGATCACTCAATCTACTTAAAGAACCAAAGGACTTTAGAAAAGCAAGAAGAAAGAGACTACAAAAAAGGGGATAATACAATACTCCAAATTTATAGGGGATAATACAATACTCCAAATTTATAGCCAGCCCATTTCAACGTGAAGTGTTCGTCATAGCATTCTTCTCTAGACTACCAACACAAGTATTTCTGTGTTTAAACATTAAGTCGCAAAAGAAAATGCAAGTATCCTCCATTTTCTGGAGAAACATTTTTCCATTTGAAGGGTGGTGGATCCTACCTGATCCCATACTGGGTAACTTCTTTCTGGAGATCCAGTCCTTGTTATATTACAGTACCATATCTCTTCAATGAAGCCTCGAGTTAACCCCTTTAACCTCTCGAGATTGAAAAACCATTAACCAAAGAGATAGACAGAGGCAACTAATATGGTGAAAAAATATAGTTTGAAAACTAGAACTGGTAACTAGTCAAAAAGTCACATGATGTAGCACGACTATCAGCAATGCCAAGCTTATTGCCCAGCTTCTAGAATACAACGCAAAGCACTGTTA
Organism: Thalassia testudinum; assembly: GCA_037157565.1. NCBI lineage: Eukaryota > Viridiplantae > Streptophyta > Magnoliopsida > Alismatales > Hydrocharitaceae > Thalassia > Thalassia testudinum. The sequence goes on along the minus strand of JAZHRO010000067.1, from coordinate 12,400,721 downwards.
CAAAGCCTTTTTTTTTGGACAATCTACAATTCAACAAAACTGCAAGGCCTGTGCTACAGAGACCATTGAGAAAGCCAAAACTCCCATGAAAGTACCGATAGAACATCAGAATTGCCATGTTTGCAGTAACAGCAGCAACTTCGCTTTTCTCTAAGATTTTTACAGAGACATCTTGTATGTGAATTGAATGGCGATTCCCCTGATGGCAACTTGTTCTAAAAATCTGGTAACAGTGCATGCTCAAAACACCTAATGAATCTAGAGTCTCCAAAAATGCATTGAAATGATGTTAGCTAATTGTCGACATGTTTGAGTAGAAATGGTTCAGCAAACTGGACAAGTAAAAGTGATATACAACGTTTACGAGCAAAGGATATATATTAAGATTCGTTGGCAAGAGTCTATATCAATAACACCCATTCCAGTAAGGCAAACATGAAATTGGATGGGGGCCACATTAGACAAGCCAAAGGCCCAAAACCTATTAGGAAATAGGAGTCGATCTGATCAGAGCAAAATCCTTGTTTGAAAATGGTTTGCGACAAAAAAGGGCAAAATCCAAACTAGAACATGGGTTCATTGAAAGTACTATGGTGCTTTTAAAGTCGAGTCACACAAAACCAAATTTGGATAAATTGACTCTTCTAGAAGCAATCTGAGAAAAATCTACTCTACTTTGGCTATGGTTCTTGAGCGATGAAGAGAAAAACTTGTGTGTCCTCTTATAAAGTAAGGTGATTTAGCTGACACCAAGGAATGTCGGTAAAAAGAGTTTTCGTTTTCCTTGTTGTTGGCAGCAACTGGAACAAAGACTAATGAATAAAACTCCAATTTCAAGTGAAACGCATGATGAGCAACCATAGACTTGCAAGAAGAGATCCGATTTCAAATGGAAAGCATGGTGAGTATTTGAATTCTAAAAAGAAACACCATCATTGAAAACTAGGACACTCACCTTAGTATAGAAGCTCCTCAAAAACAGGGTCAACATTACCCCCCCACTTCCCATGGTACAATTCTAAGAGTTTTTCAGCAGGGCTTGTCCCTGAATGAATATAGCATGCATGAAATCAGATAAAGAATGATGGACATATCTAATGTTAGATCCAATAAAAAGGAGAAAACTTGAAGCAAACTGAGAAGAGATCTCTCACCTGTCCGAACAACCTCATCTACCTCTCTGAGAAATCCACCTTCCTTGAAACCTCTTCTTTCCAAGCCATCCTGAATATATTGAAACATCCAGTCTTTGATCAGATCTTTAAAATTTCTCGAAGGGTGAGATATGTGCTGTTTTTTTAAAAATATTTCTTTATGTTGGAAAAGATAATCTTGAGATTTAAGAATAATAGAAACAGAGGAGAGGAGCACCACTCGAGAAGAGAGCAGCCGATCTTTCTTAGCTCTCATCAGCTGCACTAATGTATTAATTATAGCTACAGATGAATGTCTGTTACAAACTATAAGACAACCCAATCAAGGACCGACGCATCAGCAGACTGTAACCTCCATTACAATTCACCACTAATATTTACACTCTAACAGATGGAACTCCATCACAGAACTAGATTACCGAATACAAGCAACAAAGAAAGTAAGAAACTGTATTACAACTAACCTTGGCAAGCTTCAGTACGTCCTCGGCAACATCTCTCATAAATCCATCTCGAAATGGAGTTTTCAATCCACTTACAGTAACCTGACAAGTGTCATTTGGATTACAGGTAAAGCTAAATTAAATGATTCCATCTTAGTAACAGAAGATATTCATACTTTTGGAGCAAGAAGATATCAACACCGAGAAAGCAAAAAAGGTGATCAAGTCACTGTCACAGGAACAACATTCTTCGATGGCCTCTAGGGTGATTTCTGTATTGGCAGTGGGGGCTTCTGGAGGCAATCAATTACTACTAGTGCAAGACAAAGTAGAAAACAGAAATTTGCATCCAATGGTTTCATGCAGCAACTTTTAACATTTCTAAGCACCTTAACATCTCTGTTGAGAGAGATGAGCACACTTGCTTGTTGAGGTATTTGATGCTGTAATGATCTAATTGTGAGGTTGGGTCCCACCTCACTCAAGTGGGAGTTTGGGAAAGCATATGTTTGTGGTTCCTGTACGCTCTTTGTTCTCTGAGATAGAATAATGAATGATCTAGCCCTTGTGGGCTTTTTTTTTTGCTGTTTTTCCCTCATTGCAAGAGAAACTTTCTTGGTAAATTGAAGTCCTCTTGTGTTCTTGATATTGCAGTTGTTAAGTTTATTTGGAAGAATTTATTTTAATAAGCTCATTCCCTTTGAGAGGGCATTCTGCAGCATGGAAAGCGGATGGGTAAGTTACTGGAAAGTTCCATTGTGAACACACTGTATTGGAATTTATTACTCTACCATTTTTTGTAAAGTTTATTACCCTACTCATAAAAATAAACTGAAATTCACCCAGAAAGAACATTGACCTGTTGGCATTAAGAAAACAGTATTCCTCCATAAAAATAACCTTCAGCCAATAGCCCTCTCTCGATTTTTTTTTTGACTTGCTGTGTAAAAAGGGAGCTAGCTACCAGAAATTGTATTAATACCATTGATTTTGATGATAACAAAATCAACACATTTATGCGAGTTACATAGCTAATGTTTCAAGAGATTGAGAGCTTGTATATGCAATGACAAGGATAAAATATTGTGAGAAGATTAAATTGACCAACTTAAGAAAGAGGACTTGAAGAAACGAAGAAGTCTTCCAAAGTATTCTTTGATGACTTATGTATTTTGTGAGTTTTTGTAGGAATGTATAAGGAACATCTTAAAACTAAAATCAATTTTAATGTCACCACTTGGCACAAATCAGAGCGTAGAGGCTCCTTGTGCATGGGAAAAATAGTCCCACATGGGGCTGTGCACACATGGAGCAAGGAGAGCAACCGGTGGCTGCTAGAGGTGGTAGGTGCAGGTCAGCTGCCTTTGATGGTGGCCGGTTGTGGTGGTGGAAGAAGAGAGAAAGGAGAGAAGACTTTGAATAGTTAGAAATATTATTATGACTCAAGAAAGAATACAAGGAAAGACTCTATATAGAGAGAACATATCCCACACTTGGAAGCAAAAGTTCTTATCTTATAGGAAAAGACCTTATCTCTCTAAACAAATCAAATCTCAAACTCTTTTCCTAAAACATATTTACTAAAAATAACAAACTTAATTCCTAAACAAAAGCACCCAAAATTGGTCCTATGGACCTTTTAGACCACCGACCCCTATGGGCCTTTTATTGACTGCCACGTGGCTATCCACGTGGTTGTCCACGTGGCCCACATACTTCTTAACACTTCCTCTCAAGTAGAAGGCTAGGAAGCCGACGACTTGGTGTTCTGCTTGTGAGGCTAGATGCCCCACCATTCATCTTCCTCAAGAGATACGCTCTCGATCTTAGCCTTCGATGAGTCAACTGTGCTAATAGCCCCACGTGGTCTCCCAAACTTCTCCCAACACTAGTCTTATGGATGATTGTTGCGTCCACAGTGTTGGCACTTCAGATAGACGCAGCCACGTCCATGTCCACGCCCCGCACTTGCCTCAGGAATAGCAAGTGCGAAGTTCTTGCTCTTCGCCGAGTCTTCATCCTCGATGATCTCCATCTTGATAAGATGGCAAAAGATGGTCTCAAGATCCATCCTCCCGTCAAAAGCCAGGATATGATCTCGGGCAACTCGATAACATGAATGCAACCCCAATAAAAACTTGGCAGATTGCCAAATCACCCGAGTCTCCCCCTATGCCTCACAGCAAAGAGGCTCGTAGATGTCCAACTCCTCAAATAAAGCCTCCATCTTCTCATAATGTTTTGTCAAAGAGAGATCGCCTTGACTAGCTATCTAAATGTGAGTGTCAATGTCAGTAATACGTGCATTGCTTGAGGTTCGGGCATACCTTTTTTCGAGGGTCGTCCAAATCTCATATATGCTCTTTTTATAGAGCATGTTTGAGGCAATGGACGGGTCCATCGAGTTCATGAGCTAATTCATGACCATATAGTTCTCGTATTTCTTCTTTTTCTTATCGTCCATCTCCTGCGGCTCTTCCAAGAGAATGCTAAGTTTCTCTTGACTTTCAACGAATATTTTGAAGGTGCGAGCCCACAAAATATAGTTGGATGCCCTATAGAGCTTGATGGTTGTTCCAGAGACAACCACCTTGCTCTCTTCCGATCTAAGCATGGCGTTATTAACCATTGCTGGTGCTTCCGTCATCTTCACTAGTCATTCTTCTCCGCGTAAGGCACTGGATCTTTTGAAGAAGACTTTCTCCAGAGACGAGAATCATCAACAATGGTCTAAAACCACATGCACAAGCCTAGAACGGTGGCTTTGATACCATGTTACAACTCCGCGCAAACAAGAGCGTAGAGGCTCCTTATGCGTGGGAAAAATAGTCCCACATGGGACTGTGCACACATGGAGTAGGGAGAGCAACCGGTGGCTACTAGAGGTGGTCGACAACCCTTGATGGCAAGCGCAGGCCGATTGCCTTTGATGGTGGCCGGTTGTGGTGGTGGAAGAAAAGAGAGACGAGAGGAGCCTTTGGATAGTTGGAAATATTATTATGACTCAAGAAAAAATACAAGGGAAGATTCTCTTTATATAAAGAGAACATATTTCACATTTAGAAGCAAAAGATCTTATCTCATAAGGAAAGATCTCATTTCTCTAAACTAATCAAATCTCAAACTCTTTTCTTAAAATATATTTACTAAAAATATCAAACTTAATTCCTAAACAAAAGCACCCAAAATTGGTCCTATGGACCTTCTAGACCGCCAACCCTATGGACTTTTCATTGACTACCACGTGGACCACCACGTGGCCTGCTAATTGCCACGTGGCCTACATACTTCCTAACATAATACAATTTGAAAACATCAATTTTGAAATCGTTGGATATCATGAGTAAATTAATGATTAACCAAATACTTAATCAACCAATTTACATATGCATAAGCAACTTTCATTTTCACGCAAATTGATTGATCAAAATGTTCATTGATCAACCAAAATGGTATTTTAATCAACCAAAATGTGAAGTTTTTCAAACATCAAAAAGCAATTCATTTTAATTGACCAAAAACTACTTGAATAAACTTTTTGGAGAAAATACTCATTTTATTTTCACTTTTATTAATTGACCAAAATAAATTTTGATCAAACAATGTTTTTCTTTTGATCGATCAAGATTTACTTTGATCTACTAATGTGCATTGGAACCTTTATTCTATCCTGATATTGGTCACCCAACAAGAGTTCTTTATCGATCAAATTTCTTGTTTATTGATCATTATTTTCAAATAATTTTTTAGGTAAAATTATTTGCCAAATTATCGATCTTTTTAATTATTGAACAACTAATGTTCAGTACTTTTAATCGATCAAAATTAATCTTGATCAATAAAAGCTAAACCCCATCAAAATTAATTACGTCATTTAACGATCAATTATCATTAATACTTATCCTTATTTTGTCTCAAACATTTCTCCATAAATAAACCTCACTCTACCTCGTCAAATAATAAGAAGGAAAACTTGTCAAGAATTGCGTAAGGTGGAGCGTGGAGGTTCCCTTGGCATGGGAAAACTGTCCAAGAGGAACAAGGAGAGCAGCCGATGGCTGCTTTGCAGAGACTGGCTTGTTTAGGTGGCTGGCCAATGTGGCCAGCTGAAGGTGAATGACCAATAGTGGGTGGTCGGCTGCCTTAAAGGATGGCCAACTATGTGGAAGAAGAGAGAGAGAGAGGAACCTTAAATAAATGTTGGAAATATTATTATGACTCAAATTGATTACAAAAGGAAGGACTCTTTTACAGAGATAACATATCCCACTTAACTTGGAAACAAATATCATCTTCTAAAATAAGAAATAACTTATCTCTAAAAACAAACCAAATCCCAAACTATTTCCTAAAACAAATTTTCTAAAATAGCAAACTTGACTCAAAAGCAAGTCCTAAACTTGGTCCCTTGGACCCTTTAGCCGTCAACCCTGTTGGGCCTTCTAGACGCTGCCATGTGGCCCGCTAGTTGCCACGTGGCTTGCTTTACTCCCAACACCCTCCTCCAAGTCAAAGGTCAAGAGGCTGACGACTTGGTCTTCTACTTGTGAGACTAGAGGGCTCAACATTTATCTTCCTCGAGAGTCGTGCTCTTAATCTTCTTAAACGAGTCAACGATATAGCCTCTTGCGACCTCTGAAGTCATTGCGCCTATGACAACTTGAATAGTCGTCGCGACAGCTGCCATTGACCTATCTTCTCAAGATTGACAAACATGAGAGAAACCACGCGTGAGGTACTGGTAGTCCCATGTGGTGGTCTTTGCACCTAACCTGGATCTTTAGGAAAGGAACTTCTTCGATCAACCACTAATCTTTTCGCAACCTGGGAAGTCGTTACTCCTTTGGACAACCTTGAAAGTCGTTGCATGGACTGTGGTGTTCTCTTCTTAGAGTGATCAACATAATATTTGACTTCTTTTCTCTAGAAAATCTCCTCTTTTGAAGAAGAGTAAAAAATCAGATATAAAGCGTTAATGTGCAAATAACTTGATAGATCTCTTACTTCTTTTTCTTCTTACCTTCTCTTAATAACGTGGCGTCACCAACCATCATGGAAGCTTTCGCCATTTTCTATGGCCTTCCTTCTCCACATAAGATGCCAGATTTGTCGAGGAATACTTTCTCTAGAGACGTAGGCCACCAACGTGTAGTCAACAAACCCACATGCGCAAGAATGCCTAGACCGATGGCTCTAATACCATGTCAAGAATTGCGCAAAGTGGAGCGTGGAGGCTCCCTTGGCTTGGGAAAATAGTCTAAGAGTGGACTATCCACGCGTGGAACAGGGAGAGCAGCCGATGGCTGCTTTGAGGAGGCCAACTTATTTGGGTGACCGACCAATGTGATCGACTAAAGGTGAATGACCAACAGTAGGTGGTCGACTGCCTTAGAGGGCAGTCGACTATGTGGAAAAGGAGAGAGAGAAGAGAGGATCCTTGAATAAATGTTCGAAATATTATTATGACTTAAATTGATTACTATCAAGAATCAGCATAATTTGAAGCGTGAAGACTCCATGTGCATGGGAAAATAGTCCACGTGTGGGCTATCCACGTGTAGAACAGGGAGAGAGGAGGAGAGCAGCTGGTGGCTGCTTGAAGTTGGACTGGTTGCCTTGGGTGGCTGGCTGGGCTGGCTAGTTGCTCGTGGTGGCCAACGGCCTTGTAGAGAGGAGAGAGAGGAGATGGGCCTTGAGTTGATTGGAAATATTATTAATGACTCCAATGAAAAATACAAGGGACGAACCTCTTTTAAAGAGAGAACATATCCCCACACTTGGAAACAAATCATATCTTTAACAAGAAAAGATCTTATCTCTAATAAAGAAATCAAATTCTAACATGTTTTCCTAAAAATGCATTTACTAAAAATAAGCAAACTTGCACCCTAAGCAAAAACTCCAAAATTGGTCCCTTAGACCCTTGACCACTGGCCCCGAGACCTTCCTAGCCAACTGCCACGCGGACAGTCACATGGCTTTATTTTTGCCATCCTAACACTCCCCCTCAAGTCAAAGGCCGAGAGGCCGATGACTTGGTCTTCCACTTATGAGGCTAGACGCCCTACCATTCATCTTCTTTGAAAGCCAAGCTCTCAATCTTCTCCTTTGACAAGTGAATGGAGAAACTTCTTGCGACCTCCAGAGTCATTGCTTCTGTAGCAACTTGAGAAGTAGTCGCGACAGCCACCGTTGTCTTCTGAAAGTAGAGCCCGCAGCTTCTCAAGATCTTCATGGGTTAGGGAGTCCACACGTGAGGTGCTAGTAACCCCATGTAGTGGCCTCCTGAACTTCTCCCAACACTTGTCTTGTGGATGGTTATTGCGTCCACAGTGTTAGCAATTTGGGTAGACGCGATCAGGCCACGTCCATGCCCTACACCTGCTTCTGGAATAGCAAGTGCAAAGTTCTCGCCATTCGACGTCTCTTCGTCCTCAAGGATCTCCATCTTGAGGAGACAGAAGAAGATGGTCTCAAGATCCATCTTCCTGTCAGAAGCTAGGATTTGATCTCGGGCGGCTCGATAACGGGAATGCAATCCCGATAAAAATTTAGCGAATTGCCAAACCGCCCATATCTCCCCCTTCTTGTCGCAACATAGCGGCTTGTAGATATCCAACTCATTAAACGCCTCCATCTTCTCATAATATTTGGTTAAGGAGAGATCTCCTTGACTGGCTGTCCAAATGCGTGTAAAGATCAGTAATGCATGCGTTATTTGAGGTTCGGGCATACCTTTTCTCGAGGGCCATCCAAATCTCATATGTGCACTTTTTGTAGAGCATATTTGAGTTGATAGACAGATCCATCGAGTTTATGAGCCAGTTCATGACAACATAATTCTCCTCAAACTTCTTATCGTCCTTCAATTCTAGTGGCTCCTCAAGGAGAATACTAACAGATATCTTGAAGGTGCGAGCCCACAAGACAGTTGAATGTGCCACTAAGCTTGATGGTTGTCTCGGAACAACCACCTTACTTTCTCCTAGACCAAGCGTGGTGTATCAAAACGTTGTGGTAGACTCCGCTATCTTCTCTAGTCTTCCTTCTCCATGTAAGACGCTGGATTTGTCAAGAACTTTTTAGATGCGTGGACAACCATGTGGTCAAAGAATCCCACACACACAAGGAGTCTGGACCGAAGGCTCTGATACTATGTCAAGAATCAACGTAGTTCGAAACATGGAGACTCCGTGTGCATGGGAAAATAGTCCATGTCTGGGCTATCCACGTGTGAAATAGGGAGAGAGGAGGAGAGCAGTCGGTGGCTGCTTGAAGTTGGACCGGCTGCCTTGGGTGGCCAATTAGGCTGGCCGATTGCTCTTGGTGGCCGGTGGCCTTGTAGAGAGAAACGAGAGGAGAAGAGCATTGAGTTGATTGGAAATATTATTAATGACTCAAATGAAAAATACAAGGGAAGACTCTCTTTTAAAGAGAGAAAATATCCACACATTTGGAAAATAATCATTACTCTAACAAGATCTTATCTCTAAGGAAAGATCTTATATCTAATAAAGAAATTAAATTCCAACATATTGTCCTAAAAACACTTTTACTAAAAATAACCAAACTTACACCCTAAGTAAAAACTCCAAAATTGGTCCCTTAGACCCTTGACCGCCGACCCAAAGGCCCTCCTAGCCAATTGACACGTGGACAGTCCACAGCATGTTGACTGCCATGTGGACAGCCATGTGGCTTTATTTTTGTCATCCTAACATTTACAAAAGGTAAGGCTCTCTTTAATAGAGAGAACATATCCTACTTAACTTGGAAACAAATATTATCTTCTAAAATAAGAAAAAACCTATCTCTAAAAGCAAACCAAATCCCAAACTATTTCCTAAAATAATTTTTCTAAAAATAGCAAACTTGACTTAAAAGCAAGACCCAAACTTGGTCCCTTGGACCCTCTAGGCGCCAGCCCTGTTGGGCCTTCTAAATGCTACCACATGGACTATTGGCTACCATGTGGTTGTCCCACATGGCTTGCTTTATTCCCAACACTACTCTTCTCTTGCAACAAAAGATCTAATCTTGTAAGAAGAAAGGCTTTACGTTAAGTTGATCTCAAGCGGCTCACATAATCATTCTGTGCTTCTATGACCAAATCATTCAGTGTTCCAATCTTGAAAAAGGCTTTCACACTCAATGAGCACTTATTCTACAGTTTGAAATTCTCTTTTAACTAATATGGCATTGAGATTACATAGGCTTCTCAAGTTGAACATCATATGTACTTTTCTTTTATTCTTTCTTCATTTATATTCGGAGTGAGATAACTTGTTAATCATCTCAACGTTAAGTTGGGCTAAGGTGATCCATACTTCACCTAGGAAGTTTTGTAAGGGTTGAGACAACCCATTAATTATCTTGAATAATGGATTTGATCGATGTGAACCAATCAAGAAAAATCCTAAGCAAGAAAGTTTAGTAGTGATTTTTACCCAAATGGGTTTTCACTATAACTCTTCGTGCATCTTGTAGGATTTTTTTTTTTGTGCTATATTCTTTATTACACCTAATATCATGCCTAATTTTATTTTTGTGGCCAAGCAAGATGGGCGAAGTCACCATCAATTGATATTAGAACTAGATTGTGAAGACATCACACCTCACCTTCGCATAGCCATAATAAGTTTTATGGAGCAATCATTTGCTCGACTACCACTATTCGATGAATCAAATTATAGTTATCGAAAAAGGAAAATGCAGTTTTTTCTCAAAGCAATGAACTTTGAGATTTAGCAAATCATCAAGTCCAAGTACATGCCAAAGAAGGAAAGGAATTAATAAAGGAAGAGAAAAGGAAAGCAACACACAATCCAAAGCCAGGAATGCATTATTTTGTGCATTAACAAGAGAAGAGTTTTACAAAGTTGCTACATGCAAAAAAGTGCATACAAGATATGGAACATGCTTTATCATGCACAAAGAAACCACTAACGAAGAAGCGACATGAGATGACTCCATCTCAAGTTCGAAATTGGATATCAAAGAAGAAAGCCAAGAAGAAGTGGCTCACCTTTGTCTCATGGTGTCAACTGAATCAAGCAAAGATGAGATAACCATTGATTTTACTTTAGAAGAGCTACTTGATGCATACGAAGAACTATATAGGGTCACAAAAATATTAAAGAAAATAAGAAACTTAGTATTGCCAAAAGCTAAATGAAAAAAATTAAGCATAATATCTAACTTAGAGAGATGTTAGGAATGGTTAAAAACAACTAAAGTGTAAATGTAGATTTTCATGAAACCGTAGAAAATTTGAAGCAATACATTCATTTCAATGATACATGTACACACATTTATATGAGCTTGAAAAAAAAAAACAAACAAAACGCCGAAAATAACACACGATGAAAAGCACCTACACCTAGACATGCATGGAAATATCAAAAGGTTAGGGACAAAAGCAACTATAGGACCACCACTTCACATGAGGCCTATAGAACCAAGCCTTCGAAAAGTGTTAACAACAACGGACTCAAAAGAATATGGATACCAAAAACTATTTGAAAAATTGTGTTGCAAGTTATGAGAAGGATCAACATGGAAACAACAATTAGAGATGCAACCTTCGAAGAGCTAATAATCATCGATTTGACTATGGAAGATCGTGACATCAACAAGGTCAATTGGTGCCAAATTATTGGTGGCAACCCCTTCCACCTAACTACAGTTATTAGGTATAAGTCCTTATACTAAAGCAAATATGATTTCCCAATCAAATTCTTTATTGCCTACTTAAAAGTTAATAAGTTCTTTACATTTAATTAACTTAGAATTGAATTAGTTAAATAGGGGGAATAACCCAATAAGGGGAACTACCATGATTTTTTTTGAAAAAAAATGGGAAACCAAAATGAATTTATTTTTGTATCTTTTTTCTTATGACGAAAAGGGAGAGAGAGGGTAATAAAATTATTGCTAGTATTACATTTGATAGAGGGAGCTAATAAAAAAGTTTCAAATTGATGCTATTCGTTCAATTTTATTTTAAGATTTTGTTATCAATAAAAAGTGGGAGATTGTTGATATCCTTAGTTTTGATGATAACAAAATCAATGTATTTATGTGAATTGTATAGCTAGCTTTTCAAGAGAATGAGAACTTGTAATGCAAAGACAAGAATAAACATTGTGAGAAGATTGGATTGACCAAATCAAGAAGGCTTAAAGAAATGTAGATGAAGTCTTCCAAAGTGTTCTTTGTAAGCTTTTTCTTAGAATGTATAAGTAACCTTTTAAAACTAAAATCGATCTTGATATGGTTAGAAAACATCAATTTTTAACTCGTTGAATGTCTTAGGAGTAAATTAATGATCAACCAATTTGCATATGCTTAAGCAAATTTTATTCACACAAATTAATTGACCAAAATAATAGATTGATCGATCAAAATGTTGATTGACCAACCAAACGGGTATTTTGACCAACCAAAATGCTAAGCTTTTCAAAGGTCCAAAAGCAATCCATTTTGATTGACCAAAAAGTATTTTAATCAACCTTTTTACAAAAAAATCTCATATTTCATTTTTACTTTTACTGATCAACCAAAATAAACTTCAATCTACCAATGTTCCTCTTTTGCTTGATCAAAATTTACTTTGATCGACCAATGCACGTTGGAACCTCTTTTCTATCTCCACATATATTGATCAACCATTCCTAATACTAGTCAACCAAAGAGAGTTCTTAATCAACCCTTGATCATCATTTCAAATGATTTTTTGGGTAAAATTCTTCACAAAATGATCAACCTTTTTAATTATTGACCAATCAAAAATAATTTTGATTGAAAAAAACTAAGTACAATCAAAATTAATTACATCGTTTATGGTCAATTATCATTAATACTTATCCTTATTTAGTCTTAACCGTTTCTCTATAAATAAACCTCACTCTATCTCATCAAATAATAAGAAAAGCTACTCTTCTCTTGTAACAAAAGATCTAATCTCTTGTAAGAAGAAAGGATTTGCTCATATGATCATTTCGTGCTTCTACAACCAAATCATTTTGTGCTCTGATCTTCAAAAAAGGCTTTCACACTCAACGAGCACTTACATGACGATTTGAAATTCTCTTTTAACTAATACTATATTGAGATTCCATAGGCTTCTCAAGTTGAAAAACATCATCGATACTTTCTTTTCTATATTTTTTTCTTCATATGTATTTGGACTGAGATGAGTTATTGATTGTCTCAATATTGAGTTGGGCTAAAGTGACCTGTACTTCACCTTAGAAGTTTTGTAAGGGTTGAGACAACTCGTTAATTGCCTTAGATAGTGAATTTGATCGGTGTAGATCGATCGAGGTTCTTAAGCTAGGAGGTTTAGGTAGTGGTTTTTTTTCGAATGGATTTTCCGCTATAAATCTTTGTGTATCTTGTGTAATTGATTTTTTTTTGTACTATATTCTTTATTAGACTCAATATCACAATCTTGTTATTGTGATTAAGTAAGACCCATACAAGGCGCTCCCATCAAATCATAGAAATTGTCGCTCACTCCAAATAAAGACAAAACTTGATGGTACCCCGCCATTTATAGTTATCCCTTGTGAAATACCAACATGATCTGGCAATATAGGGGTCTATTGGGTTCAAATGGAAACTTATTGCCCAAAAGAGAGTTTGCTTTATCACATGGATCTCATTGATGCAGACAAGTTACTTTTTTACGTATGATTCATGGATTATGCACTACACGAAACTAATTAAAATTGATGTGTAAATTTAAATTAATAATATAGTTGAACTATCAAATCTATCTCAAGAGGTTTGAGTTCCTCATAAGGGACTTTATAACTTGGCCTTGAAACAAAACACGCCAACAATCAACAAATGCTTTCCACCTAGGTTTTGCCCACTACATTTTCCCATCCTTCTCACTCTTTTTTTTTAAAAAAAAGGGCTCTATCTTCTCATAGCAAATCAAGCATATCCCATCCTGCATCAAGTCAAACACCATCCGATAGAGATCAAATTGAAAGGAACTCTATCATAGCCACAATATGGAACCTCAAGAAATAGTGATATCAATAAAGGATACTTGTGAATTCAGTTGAGTATAGGGAGGCTCTAGAAATGAGGGGGCGACAAAGGAAGAGGGAGTGGGAGGGGAGAGGAAGAGTTTTGGGGTGGTTCCTCAATTGATTATCCACTACAAATGTCGAGAGGGGCCATCTTGCGAGTATGTGTCACGATCAAATTGTTCGCCTGGTGTGCAAGGGTGTTGATTATAGGAGGAGCTCATATCCAAATAAGGTGTCATCTCCATTGCCAATGCCACCTCCATGGGATCCACCTTTCAAGGTGGAGGTACCTTGGTCGCCGATGGTGGAGTGGTTGGATTCCATACGTCTCTCTTCCTTGGTGGGCAATGTCATTTATGGTGCACCTACCTTAGGGGAGGTTAGAAGGTGTTTGTCCCATGTAAGGTTATCTTCAAAGGTTGGAAGGTAGCATCTCCTCCTCGACTCATTTTTTGGTGTTTGAGTTGCGTGAGGATGACATCGCTCGTATGCACTTCTTTAAGGTGGAGGTTGGTGGTGCCTTGATTAGATGGTGCACACCATCAAATTAGGATAGAGCTATGGAAGTAAGGTCTCCTGCTAGGCTGAAGGTTGCTTCCCAAATTAGGGGAATACCCTTGCGTTTGTGTACATTGGAGGTTGTCAGCAAGGTGTGAGCCTCTTTTGCGAGGGTGAAAAGATGTTGCGGATTGAGCTCAACTGAAGGTGACATTTTGTATGTTTTTGTAGAAGGGGAGTTTCTTGTCAGCCAAAAACTCCCGTCCAAAGGAGTTCTCAAGCTTGGCGATTCCTTGTAGTTGATTTCTTTCAAGATGGTATCTAATCCTTACCACCGAACATTCGCAGAGGTGGTGCCTGGCGGCCCTCCAGTGGCCACAAAGAGCTTTCCATTGGAGAAGACTACGCCCCAAATTTGGAAACTGGAAATTAAGGCCACTGATGTTACCAACGATTCAAATTTGAATTTTCAACCACCAAGAAGGAGCAGTAACGCAGCTCTAAAATTTGGGCAATAATTGTGGATCTCCAAATTTGGTTGATGAACATGCATCCTTTTTCAGAGATCTGGTTCCTACTGTTGAAGATTTTCCTGTTGATCCCGCATATGGAGGACCTACAGCTAGTGACGTAGGTGATGTTATTCCCTATCTGGCAATATACAAGGTGCCTTGGGATCCGAAAACAAATCTAAAGTTGGTGAGTCCCAATCCTTGATTATTCCTGATCACATATGGTTTGAACTTGATTGCCCAATTAGCCTTGTTGGACCATCCCCAGCCAGTACGCTTTTTTCTCCTAACTCACAGGTGGTAGTTGAAACCCATTCTCTTTTGGATCTATTGATGAATTTCCTACCGCTCCTACATGCGATGGACCTGCAGCTGGCCACGTAGGCGATGTCTTTTCCCTGTTTGGCACCAGTGTTCAGGAAGTCAGCCACCTATGCCGAGTAGGTGCCCACATGAGCGTCAGTGGACCCCTTCCCAAACCAAGTAGTGCCATGTAGTCCTGTAGTCGGATCTGGCCGAATAGGTAGACCAAGCAGGCGTTTACTCGACCATATACTCACCTGATTTTGATATAGTCACCCAATTTGAGTCTTTGAGAGATTTCTTCTTTTTATCCTTTTAAGCATTGTTTGACATGATGTCCTAATTTTAGGTTTTTGATCTAGATTTCATTTTAGATTCTTGATGCAATATTTTGATTTAGGTTGATTTGAAGTTTTTGATTTAGTTTTTCATTTTAGATTCTTAATTTAGATCTATTGTTTATGTTCATTAATAATAAACATCAAAATTTGGATTCTAATCTCCACATTTTCTTTTTTCAAGATGCCTAATCTTTTTTATTCTAAGTTGTATAGTAATTAAAAGGTAGGAGTATTAACTATGTTGTTTTTATTATACTACTTAAGGTAATTGTATACTTATAACATTACATATAACACAAATTTTAATAAGTTAACTAGTTATTTTATATTTTTAAAAATAAAAAATGCAAACCCGCATATTCATCCGAATACCACATTCTCTATACGGTGACCTAACCAATCGTATACCCCATACCAACTTCCTTAACCTTATTTGACACTTTATAGGTTGCCTCCGAATCCGAAAGTTGGTGAGTCCCAATCCTTGATTATTCCTGATCATATATGTTTTTAACCTGACTACCCAATTAGCCTTGGACCGCCTCCTGCTGCTGCGAACTTTCCTCTTGATTCGCAATTGGATGCTATAATGCCATTCTGTTTTGACACCTTGATTCAAGGCAATGAGGGCATCGTGGAGGCTGCAGGGTCCCGAAATTCACAGTCGCTGATGGAGATTCAGGGTGGTGGAATGGAGAACAATGTCATAGCTGTTGGTCAGAATTTGGCAAGAAGATTTTGTGTTGTGGATAAAACTTCGGTTACTGCTGACAACAGTTTCAGCAAACGTGCGTCCTCGTCGAGGAGTATTTCAGGCCGGTTCAGATTTATAGAAGGGATGGGTCAAGATTGGGGAAGTTGGTGAAGCTTCAAAGGTGAAATTGAGGGTAGCGAAGGTTCTGAACGTTGTGAAGGTGGGAAAATATGTCGGGAGGCAAGAAACCTGATTTTGATGGTTACAGTGTTATCTTGGAATGTTCGTGGTCTTTGAAACGAGGCGCAAAGATCGATTTTGAGGAGATATCTAGTACAGTGGGGGATTGATTGTGCTCCGCTTCGGGAAACTCATCTAGAGGTTGTTGATTCACAAGCAAAGCAGAACATTTGTGGGGACAGATTCACGAATTTCATGGAGGTTAAGGCAGTGGGGAGATCCAGTGGCTTACTTCTGTTATGGGACAATAAAGACCTAATGCTAAACTCATCCTTGATTGCTTCCAGAATTATCATGAGCTCCTTTACAAGGAAATCTAATGGGAAGGTGGTGGTTATTTCTTGTGTGTATGGGCCGTGTGACATGGCATCAAGGCATCTGTTGTGGAAGGAGTTGGGGCAAGCAGCTGCTATGGCCGATGATTGCCTGTGGTTGATAAGAGGTGACTTCAATGCAACCTTATCCTTTGAGAACAAGCCAAATGAAAGGTACGATAGAGATACATATGATTTTCAAAGAAGCGTTTAACGAATTGGAGCTTGTTGATTTTCCCATATCTGGGGCACAGTACACATAGAGGAATGGGGCAAGTGTGGCTTCAAAGATTGACCGGTTCTTATGTAACATTGCTTTGGCTGAGACCTTTTAGGGATCCGAGGTGGGAGTTAGGGATCACCCTCTCTCGAACCATACTCCTCTTGTGTGGTGCAGCAACGAGGATTTGGCATTTTTTTATTATTTTAAGTTCCAAATATTGTCTCAAAGAGCCAGGTCTCCATGATTTTATTCGACATAAATGGGATGGGTTTCCAGTTTCCACTTCGACAACACAAACTTGGGCAAATAAAATTAAATGCATTAGAGAAAATTGTGTATTAAGGAGTTGACAGAGCACATAGAAAAAACAAGGTTGGAGGCTTTGCACGGTGTCTCCTCTTTAGATAGGAAGGAGGAGATGCAACCATTGTCTGAGGCAGAGTCCCTGGAAAGGAAGAGGTGGCAGAAAATTGTGTAGGAGGACCTCAAGTACGAATTGAATTGGAAGCAGAAGTCAAGACAAATTTGGCTTAAGGAGGGTGATTCAAACACTAGATTCTTCCACAAGTCTGCGGGTGTCAGGAGAAGATCAACCTTATCACCTCTTTAAAGGTGGGGGAGACAGTTCTCCATCAGAGGGAACAGATTTGTGGGGCGATACGAGGTCATTTCGATGAGTTTATGAGGAGACGACCATTAGGGGGTTGGAGGTTTGGTGGTTCTAACATGCCATAGGTAGGTGAGGATTTGAAGCGTGACTTGATTAAGGATGTCATGGAAGAGGTCCCGTTAGCGATTCGTGGCTTAAAGGCTAAGGGGTCTCCTCATCCTTATGACTTGCAGGTGCTTTTTTATAAGGAGTTGTGAGAGACAAGGTTCAGGAAGTCGGTATGCGATCGGTTGGGTCACTGCATAGTGAGTATGCGGTATTTAAAGGAGTATGCGGACGAGTATGAGGTTTTACATTTTTTTATTAAAAAAATAAAGTAATTAGTTAATTTATTAAATTTTATATTATATGCAATGTTATAATCATGCAAATGTCTCAAGTAGTATAATTAAAAAATATAGTTAATACCCCTCTTTGATTTCTATATAACCTAGAATATAAAAGATTTGACATCTAGAAATAAGAAAATGTAGATATTAGAATCTAGATGTTCATTTAAACAAACACAAAATAATAGTCAATAATGTTCATCCAAAATGGTATCCTAATACTTAAAAACTAGTTAAGATAAAAAATTGAACACTGAAAATGTTTATCCAAATAAACACTTAATTAAAAGCCTAAAAGAGTCATTCCGAATCAGATCCATCTTCAAAATCTATGACGGGGATATCATCTTCCTCCTCAGTCTCCTCATCTAATGGAAATTCTTCATCTAAGCTTTGCAACATTGTTAAAGGACGTGCAAGCCTTTGACTCCTGTTCTGCAACAACTCTTCTGCACCAGTTGCTTCACCAATCAAATTCCATGTCAACCATGTTCCTTCAAACACCTCTTGCACTCCTTCACCGCCTTCTAGCCAATCCCTAACATGAGATCTATCCTTTGTGGCTAGGGGATCTTTCTTCTTAAGTTGATGCTCCCGCAACTTGGAATTGAACTTGACATATACCAAGTCATTCATTCGTTTATGTTCAAGTTTGTTCCTTGTTTTTATATGAACCTGCAATTTGTTTATTTATTAAGTAAATAGTGACACCAACTAATACAAAGTGTAATCCAACTATTAACTAATAATGATAATGTTTAACATTACCACCTAAAAGAACTCCAATTCCTTTCACACCCAGATGAAGATAATGTCAATTTTAGGATTTTCAAAGCCATCTCTTTCAGACGAGGTGTCCCCAACCCATATAACAACCACCAATCAACTGCATCATATAATCAACTTAATGAATTAACCATATATAAGTTACTTTCTCATAAGTCATAAATGAACAAATTTTCATGAGTAGTAAATACCTGCATTGAAGTCATCATCATTTGTAAGTCTTTGCCTCACAGCAAGTGGTTTACCAAATAAACCCCCTCTTTTTATAATTATTCAACTCCTTGTGATGACATCTTGAATTTCAATATCAGGATAGAAACTTTCCATGCACTGCAAGAAGCCATTCATCACGGTACCTTCCTTCTCAATTATATCTTTATCTCGATAATAGTAATATGGATTGAGATAGTAGGTAGCTAGGTGTAGGGGAGAATCAAGCCTCCCTTTCGACTTTGAAACAATGGCATCAATGAATGGCTTGTATTGTACTTCAACATCTTTAAATATAGCCTTTATCTCTTTCTTGGCATCCTCAAGCCCACCATATACAAAACCCATTAAGGGCTTCCAATCCCCATCAACAATGTGCAAAAGATGAACCAAGGGAGAGAAGACCTTCAAGGTCAAAGTCACTTGCTGCCACCAAGTTATGCTGTAAACAGTAGACGCAGCTCTCTCACCTCTTGTTTTGGACCACTTGCAAGCTATCCACTCATTGGAAGAAAACATCATTCTCAGTTTTTCCTTCTCGTCATAACACTTTGTAAAGTGAAAAAAGTTGTTGCAAATCTCGTTTGACCAGGTCTCACAATGTCCTTGTGTGTGAATTGTCTCATCATGTTCAATGTTTTTGCATGACTATAAATGAAGATTGTCAATTCTTTTCCTTAGCAACAGCATTCTTCACCTTTGATTCTTTACCAATTTCTTTACGCATTAAATCAATGCAATGAGCGGCACATGACAACCAATATATACTAGAATATTTAGTCTTGAGTAGTCTTCCTGCTGAGGCATTGTCCATGACAACTTGAATCACATTATCGGGTCCAACTTCCTCAACACATTTATCAACCAAAGAGTAAATATACTCTGCATTATGTGATTCGGCAGATGCATCCATGGACTTTAGGAAACTTATGCCTAGCTCACAATTTACACAGAAATTCATGATGCTTCTACCCCTCATGTCTGTCCATGCATCTATCATAATTGTGCATCCATCTCTCTTCCATAACTCCCTATGACTTTCTAGATTCTTCTTGATATCATTTACTTCATCTTGCAATAATGTCTCTGTGACTCATAATAAGAAGGGGGTTTATATCCCCTACCATACTGCCCAATTGCTTCACACATATGAAGGAAAGTCGGGTGGGTGACTATATTGAAAGAGATGTCATAGTCATAAAAGAACTTCACCACAAACTTATTGACTCGTGCTCTCTCTTCCTTGGCAAATGCATCTTTGATTATGGTTTGATGCATACCACAATCCACAGTGATTTCTGACATTCGTGGCCTTTTACCATCCCTCTCAACATCAATTGAGGGTGCTGAGTTAACTTTGTTTTAATGATCACTTCGTCTCGCATTTCTTGAATAGCTGCAACTGTCTTATTTCTTCTTTGATGTTTGCCCCGAATAATCCTTTATAAGTTTTTGAACTTCAAGGTCGGATTTTGAACAGGGTGTGACATTTCCTTTGAAACAGGCAAGATGTTGCTTCATTCTATTTATCCCCTCCTTCACCACCTTGCCACAAAGTTAGCATGTGGCTATATTGAGATCAGTCTTCACTTGAAGATAAGCATATTTCCAACCTAGATCATTAGATCCTTGTGGAACATAAAATGACATACTTGGGTTAGATACACCATTAGAAATCAATTGACTTGGTGAATCAGTCATTGATCAATCAAAATCAGACCAAATAAAAAATAAACCCTAAATCTTAGAGCTTAAAATGTAGCCCAAATAAAAAATAACAAATATGACATCAACAAAACTCTAAGGGGACACAAAACATGCCTCTTGAACTAGCATCATGGGCATTCTATGCCTTATTTTCAAAACTGTTAAGTTCCTAATAGCAGGAATATATTCCAATTTGGAATAATGTTTCATTTCTAGAAAAGCATGCTCATCCTATTTATCATTCTAGAAAAACAAAAGGTCTTCCAAGTCTGCCTATTTATTGATATTCCGATTATGAATACTAGAGACAAAATTATTCCAGAACCCACCTACTAATTGATTCTTGAGTGTCATCCTGCATCCTTCGATCCTGCAGGGTTGCCCTTATATTAGCTCTTTCAATCCTGTAATGCCCTAATTGGATTTTTTGTTTGGAGACCTAATTTGTTATGTGAAAATTAATCTGCTGACCTTGTTATCTTTTCCACATGCATCAACTCAAGAGTTATCTTTTCCACATGCAGCTAGCAGGGTCATTCGATGAGGGGTTACCCAAAAACGTAGCAACAGCAGCAGCCAGCAATCAGCGATGGAGAGGTGATGGCGGCGATGGCAGGCGATGGCCACGGTGCCGCGTCAGAGAGCGATGGAGAGGCAATGAGCTGCTGGGGTTTAGGGCAACGATGGGCAGCAGCGATGAAGAGTGCTGGGGTTTAGAGCAACGATGGGCAGCGGCGATGGAGAGTGCTGGGATCGTATGGGGTTTACGATGTTGGTGGGGGATGGGTTATTTGGGGAAAATTTGTTTGGGGACCCAAGATGTTTGGTTTGTAGGTGGGTTTTTTTTACGAGGGACCCTGAAGTTATTTTTTTATGGGTTTTTTTTGGGAAAACCCCATTGGTGGATCTATCTCAAAAGCAAGTGACTACTCGATCGAGTAAACACCTGCTCAGTCTAACTACTCGCCCAGACCCGTTTATAGCACCGCCTTGCATTATACAGTTCGAGGAGGGGTCCGCCTACGACTATGCAACCGCCTACTCGGCCTAGGCGGCCGACTTCCTGAACACTGGTGAGAGATTGTGAAAAGTGATTTTATGGCAATGATTCAAGAATTTTTTGGTGGTAATCATGGTTTTCACATATTAAATAGATTATATTTATATTTTTTGCCAAAAAGACCGATGCTAAGGTCACTGAAGAATACTGACTAATTGCCCCTTCCAATGCGATGTGTTCGATTATGGCAAAGATTTTGGCCAACAAGTTGCATGTGGTGTGCCTAAGATCATTAACCCCATCCAATCTGCTTTCGTAAAGGGAAGATCTCTACAGGAGCATTTTGTCCTGGTTAAAGAGATGATTGTAGCATGGACGAAAAAGGGAGTGGAGGCTTTCATATGGGAAATTGATTTCTCAAAGGTGTACAATTTTCTATCTTAGATGTACCTTTGGGAAATTTTGAGGAGGTTTCTAGAGGATTGGGTTCAATTGATGAAGAGGTGTATTACCACTTCCTCCTTTGTTGCCTTGGTAAATGATCATTCTATATGTTAGACACAGCTACAGTGAGTTGTTAGGTAGGGATGTCCTTTAGCTCCTCTATTTCAACATTGTTGTGGATACCCTTACTAGTTTGGCCTTTAACCTCATCACCAGATTCAGGATTCATAGTGATGGGTCTCTTCTTACACCAATTTTATAACATGCAGATGACACCAGCTTTTTTTGTGGAGGGCGGTATTTCCCAGGACGTACATATGTCTGCCATTGTGAGGATTTTTTCTGAGATTTCAGGGTTAAGAATCAATGGGAGTAAATCAACATGTGTTCTTATTAATATGGATATATAAACATCGACAACTATTGCAGATGCTCTTCAGTAACCAATGGTGTGCTTGCCAATCACTTAGTTGGGTCTCCCTTTGAGAGGGAAATGATTATTGTCTTCAGATTGGATTGGGTTGTTTGAACAGGTGGTAAGGAGACTTTTCTCTTGGAGTGGTAGACTGCTTTCAAGAAGTGGACAGCTTGTGCTTCTCAAGTTGATTTTTTCTTTCATACCTATTTTCTATTTTTCTTTATTCAAAACCCCAAAGAAGGTATTATCAAAGTTGAAGGGTCTCCACAAGGAATTTTTTGGAAGGGTCCTGACCATGAGGGGAGCTTCCTACAGCTAGTGAAATGGGGCGATATTTGTCAACCAAAGAAGAGGGGTGGTTTAGGAGTGCGGCTTCTGAAAGAGTTTAACATGGGCCTTTTGCTCAAGTGAGTGGTTCCGTTATTAAAGGGTAGAGATTCTATGTGGATCAAGTTGATTCATGACTCTTTTGGATCAAAGCTTAAATTTGCATGAGAGCAATGCTGAGGAGTGGTGACTCTGCTTTTTGGAGGTCCATTGTGCCTGTCATGAGGGAGTATGCACGATTCTTCTCACTGGTTTTGGATAGAAGGGATTCCTTTAAATTTTGGAAAGATAATCAGTCTGAAAATGGAGAGTTGCCATGCCTTTTTCCACATCTTTTCCAACTGCCCAGCAACAAAGATGGTAAGGTGATGGATGTATTGGCACACAAGTTGCTGGAGTTGGATTCTGCCTCAGGGACTCCCAGAGGCTACTCTTGCTGATTTTCAAGGACTTTTGGCTCAGATTTCAGATTTGCAACCTGTTGTAAATGATCCTGGATAGATGGTGCATTTTCGGTTGCAAGAGCTTATCGAGAAATTACAGCAAATGCATATCAGAGGAATGAGATCAGCAGTGATTGTGATAGTATTTTGAGATTAAGGGTGCCCTTGAAGATGAAGATTTTTTTGTGGCTTCTTTGGAGAGGGAAAGTGGTCCCCAACAGTCAGGAAGGCGTGGAATCAGAACAGAGATGTTGGCTGCCCTTTTTGTTGTGAAGAAGACATTTTCCATTTATTTCTCGATTACGCTTTTCTCTAGGAAGGTCTGGAGGTTGATAACTTTGCAAACGGTGGATATTTCTTCTATGAAAGATCTCTGGAGGTCTTTTAGAGAGAATTTGCATGTGGATACGGCTGGATGGATCAAAGCTGCAGCTGCCTTATGGTGTTTGTGGTTGCAAAGGAATGGTGTAATCTTCTAGAATGAGAGAGCCTAGGTGGAAAATGTTCTAGGGGAGCTGTCTTATCCTTTTGATTTTTGGGTTGACCATCTGTAAGTCTGTTCAATTTTTATTAATGAAATGCTTTGGATGATTACGAACCTCCAGTAATCTTCCTTTTCTTTCTCAAAAAAAAATAAAATAAAGGATACTTGTTTTAAAGCTTCCGAACATTGAAATTACTTCTTTGACAGCATCCTCATAATCCATGTGCAAAAGGCACATCTTTGAAATGCACATCAATGTGGATCTTCATGCTATTCAAAACAAGGCTCTACCAAGTATGCACCCTTTTCAATGCAAAGTGTCCATGGAGAAGTTGCATCAAGCTGTCATTCCCCACACGGACTTTAACCAAACCCTTCATCAAAAGAGAAAGCTTCCAACTATTACCAAGGACAAGCTTGCAACTACTACCATGCACAAGTACCGTCATGGTTCGACTTATGTGATATCCATGGTAGCCAAGATTATGTGCCCACTCTTGTAACCAGAATTGATATTCTCAATGCCTCATCCAGAGGCAACTCAAAAGCACTCAAAAATGATCACATATTGGAGAAAGAACCAAAAATGGGGAGCAAACCCTCTTCTTTATGGTAGTAATGTTGGTGACCAAATGCTTCACAAGCAAGGCTCTATCCTAGGATTACATAGTGCTGCTATTCTCGATATCTAAGACTCCAATCATTGAAAAGAGAAGGCCGATCAGGTGCAGTGCCTCCTGAGAACACCTCATTGCCACAACTCTCCAATGCCCTACCTATCCCTCAATGGCCCAATTCTACCTCAAGACACCGGCACTAGGGTTAGAAATCATTCCATTGAAAACCAAAATTAAGTTGATAATACATATCCGCACATGTATTTTTTGTAGGGCAGGCAGGCATCCATGATGGGGGTGTCCACTTTTTTTTTTTCCAAAAAGGGGACAGGCATCCACTTGAGTTGTCCCCTTGTACTTGCATTTTTTTTCAATACATTTGGACAACAACCATCTCAACTAGTTGTCCTCTCTCTCCAGAAAATAGCAACACCATACATATTATAACACAATGGACATAACTCCCCAAATCATCCGAAGTCTCTTTGTCCACTGAATTGTCTCCCACTGGCTAGAGCATTTGCAGAGATACAGGATCGAACCCTTTTCTTCTAGTCAAGATCCTCCCTGTTAAACTCGAAAGCACAATGGTTAACTGGTGGCAAAGTTGGGTGGAATCATGCACCCACCAAAATGCGCTATGAATGGTAGATACATCAGACTAACATGGACTAAGCGAAGAGTACAAACCACATGCAGCAGAATGTAACCGATGGTTACAAAGAATTCATTCGTTGCAGAATTTCATCTCAATTTATGAGCTTCAATAACAGAAAGGTGGAATGCAAGGGAAATGTAAATACTAAATACCCTTAAAAAGAAATGGCAATCTGTGATTGGAAGCACTGAATAGTTTCAGGCATGACATTTAAAAGAGCAACAAAAACATATTTACAGTAACTATCTTAATGCTTTTACTTGAAGAGTAGAGAGCTCTTCTGGGGAACACGTAGGAAACAGTAACATATTTTTGCACTATAGTTAGTGGATCATCCTCTATCCTGTCCAATCTTAAAACTTCAACAAACACTCACAGCATACATAATTTACTTCTCAGTGGTGTAAGTCATTACACCTTTTTATAATTGTAGTATGTAGCACATACACCAAAGAGAAATTAAGTCTTTACTAACAGGTCTGTAAAGTCAATTGACTAAAGAATCCACTGGTAAGCCCTTCAAAATTGCCAATAAAAGAATTTCTTAACTCGAACTTTGTTTCTAAAGTACAACAGGAAAAATAGAAAGACCTATGTCAATCTCAGAAGTTTGGCATATGAAAATAAAAGGAAAAATGCAAATGCATAAACCAATTGGTACACCTTTTCAAAAAATCAATCAATCAATACAAGGTAAATAACTAGGAAAAGAGACTCAACGTCCTTTCCTCTTAAAATTGGGTATGGGTGGTTTGCTCATATCCAACACAGATGGTCAAAAAGCAAGTACCTTTCTCCTTAGCATCTGCATCTCATCTAAAGTCCAGTCAGCTATAATGTCAAGAGCATTTTGCAAGGAAACATCATCATATAGGATACCAACCTGCCATTTTTAGGGAAAAAAACCAGGCAAAAAATCACATTTAGATCAAACTGGAGCAACTGATATCTAGAGAAGTACAACCTTGAACGCAATTGAAGACAAATATAAGTAGGTTTCATCAATATTACAGAATTCAAAACATATATTCCATAAGGTCAATTAGAAACTTCTAAAACCCTAAAACATAACGAATTCTCAGAGTGTGAATTAGCAGGCTGGGGTCTCCTTTGAAAGAGAAGTAATCTATTATTAGGTATTTCCGAAACATTGAGGTTCTCCATTTTTTAAGTTTTGATTGTGACAGCTTCAGAAAGCAACATCAAATCCATCACTAATAAGCTGATAAGAATGCAGTTGTGAAGCATAGCTCTATAGAATAATTCCATCCAGGAAATAGGATAATCATCAAGACATCTTGGTGTTCATTATTTATTTTTATTTTTCTATTTATTGTCTCTGAGGACTTGTTTTTTACCGCCACTAATCATCTACATAAAGAGGACTACAGTTTTGTAATAAGAAAACCACTCATTTCTGCTAACAATTGTAAAATTAAAACTGAATGTATTTCTTACAACATGCATTTTTCAAATTGATAAGTGATTGGGGCAGTTGTTCCTATAGAGTAACTGTAAAAGTTTAAGCAATAAAGGCACATTTTGACACCCCAGATATACAGAAAAATGACCTCAAAAGAATGTATGAATGACCCAAACCTATCTTCTATGTCGTTTCTTCCAAACCCAATATTGTTATCAATCCTCCCCCAAAGGCAATCTTAATCGAACTGAATTAACATTAAATTCAAATTCTATGAGGGTATCACACCTCTTTTTTTTTTAGAGGAGAGGGTATCGCACCTCTTCTACAGAGAATTGCAAGAATATCACATGGTTAATCTGCCAATGAAGCATTTATAAGTGAAACCCACCCAGAATGCAGGCAAAGCACACAACCTCCTCCAAGGCCCGCCATCGGCCCCCCTCATTTCAAGGTACCTTTTCAGCCTTACCTGACAGAAAAATGAATGCAGCCTGCTAAAGTTACTAAATATCAATGTTACCGCATGATATTTGAAGGAATGACCATATTTCAAGAAACCTCAGGAAAAATAGTTGTTAGATGATTCTCCCAATCATTCAAATTCGGCAGCTCTCCTGGAGCTGAAGGAAGTTTTCCCAACATAAAATCCTGCAGTAAAGATGTAAAACTATCACCTACCTTGACAAATTCTAGGAATTCAAATCAAAGCCAGCTACAGATACCCATTGCAAACCAGCATTAACTGCACAAAATGAGAATAAATTGGTTTTTATTGAAATATAAGAGTACCCTGAAGGACATTCCAGTGCAATCGATATATTTCTTCTTCCGATAGATGAAATACATTGGAACATCTAAAGCATAATCAACATAACGTTCAAACCTGCAACAAAAAAGGAATTGCAAAAGATCAGAAGATGTGATGAAAAAAAAAATCGGCAGTCCATTCAAAATGAACTGAAGACTGAATATGAACACATGCTTCCAGTCCGAAGCAAACACTTTAGATACAATTGTTTGTGCATGCATGCATGCATGTGTTGGGTGCACATGCAGACGTGGGTGCCTGGGAACCAGCATAAGCATTTTCATGTATTATACACATCCCCAATCCTAAAACGCACACCCAAGAAGTAGTTAGCAACGTTTATTTCCAACCACTTTAAATACTCAAAATAAAATTCATACAAACGTTGAAGAGCACCATGTGAGACACTTAATTTTGAGCCCTACTTGAAAATGTGCTTGTTAAACATAATTCTATTGAAGTCACGCCTTCAAGAAAGAGGCTTCCAAAGCCTAATTTTAGAAGAAAAAGGACGTAGAAAAAATCATGTACCCCACATCTGAAACAAATAAGTTAAACAGATGGGGAACTTCAAGAGTCTCAGCTCATACAATATTCACATCACATTGCCACTGTCCACCATAAGAAGATTTTTTAGCATTTGTTCATTTGATTCCTTGAGTTCTTTGTTATGGAGTCTAGTTAATTGTATACATTATTGAGTTAGTTTGTTGGTGTTATGTGGTGCTTATAGTTTTCATTTTATTCATGGGGTTGTAATGTAATTTTGCTCCCACCTCACTTTGTATATAAAGAGAGGTAGGGTTAGAAAATAAATATTGTGATTATTTCTCCTAACTTGGTATCAGAGCAACGGTCTTGGACCGGAGCTCTCGATATCTCACCCGAAAAAACGTCCGAAACCCTAAACCACCAAAACCCCTCCTCTCTCTTGGCATAGGCGACATTGTTCTCAGCCACTAAGGCAGTGCAGCGACGATGCTGCAGCACTCGAAGCAGATCTCAGGGGCTCTTATGATTCTTGAGATGTTATCTTAGATATCTAGATTAGATTTCATGTTCAAGAGGCCACTTTTCTCTAATATCAAATTGAATCAGATCTAAACACGGTGTTTCAGATCTATTTTGTGGCCTATTATGGTCTAAAAATAGGGTTTCAGATCTGGCTTTAGAGCATTACCCCTTCTCTAAAGGCACGATGGCATCATTCAGGCATTTAGGAGTGTCATTGGATACCGCTCCGAAGGTAGGGAAGCATGAGAACTTGTTCTTTGGGTCTATTAACAATGGTATTCCTACCACTCAGAGAGTGGAGGAAGATATTGTGACTATTGCTCGAAGTGAGCATGAGAAACTATTCCAATGTCACAATCTTCTTGGTAGGTTCAAAGGCGCAACCGAGTTGAGTTTCATTGCTCATGGCAAGAATCAGGGTAGTTCGGAGTGGCTTATTGATTCAGGGGCCTCATAACACCTCAATAAAGATCAGGATTACTTTACCCATCTCCAATCATTGCCAGGAAAGGACTGTCCACGTTGCCGATGGAAGACACTCCAAGGTAGAAGGTCAAGGGGAGGTACCAGTGACCTCTACTTTGAGATTACCTAGAGTTTGATATGTTCCAAATTTTCCTATGAGCCTACTCTCTGTCAGTAGGATTACTAAGGAGCTTAATTGCCAGGCAATCTTTAATGATGTGGGATGCATTATTCAAGATAAGTTAACAGGGAAGGTGATTGGCAGTGGCAATGTAGAAAGGGGAGTTTATCGTCTAGTCCAAACTCCACTTGCATCTATGTGCTGAGGAGAGATATCTTCTGCTCTCAGGAATGCATTTCAGTGGCATCACTGACTTGAACACCTTCCTCTGGATGGCCTTCGTCGAGTTATTTCACATATATCTCATGCTACCCAGATCTGTTGTGATGTTTGTTAGTTGGGCAAGCACTGTTGTTCCTTCTACCATGTGAGTAATCGTCCTGGATCTACAGCGTTATTTGAGTTATTGCACATGGTTGTATGGGGGCCAAATCAGATACCAGATAGGCAGGGGCACCGTTACTACTTGGTGATTGTAGATGATTTTTCACACCTATCGTGGTTGTTTCTATTGAAGAATAAATCTGATGTTAGATCTGTCATTGGACAGTCGTGGTGGAAATTAAGAATCAGTATTTTGCTACTATCAAAATTGGGAGATCTGATAATGCACTTGAGTTGTGCACCACTAGATTTGTCTGCTTTCTACAAATCTCATGAGATAGTGCACCAAACCACCTGTCCTCATACTTCTCAGCAAAATGGGATGGCTGAGAGGAAGCATAGACATCTTTTAGATATGGCACGGACCTTGTTGATCCATCATAATATATCTCCAGTATATTGGGGAGATGCAGTTCTTACAACTTGTTAATTAACAGGATGCCCAGTTCAGTACTTCATGAGCAGATACCTTGACATATATTGCATCCTAATCAGGAGCCTTTTCATGTGCCACCATAAGTGTTCGATTGTGCTTTATTTGTTCATCTTCTTTCTCCAGGACGAGACAAGCTGGCACCACGGGCAGTCAAATGTATGTTCTTGGGATACTCACAGACTCAGAAAGGACACAGATGCTTCGATCATCTTACTGATAGGCACTATCTGTGCTGATGTTACCTTTCATAAGTCTATTCCATATTTTTCTACTACTGCCCAGGATTTATCTCCTAAGGTTACAGAAGCTCCAATGCCTATACCTCATGTTCCCTTAGAGGAGATACCTATCTCTACCCCCTACTACTACAGAGGGTCTTATGAAGTTCTCTAAGCTTATTGTTACAAATCAACAACCTCACAATACTTTCCAGATGCCACCTCCTACAACAGCCACAGAGATTCCACCTTCTCCACCTCAAAAGACTGCAAACAGGTTGCAAAGTGATGATACGACACCCCCTAATGATAGAGGTCCGGATGAGGATATTTTTACTTCACAACCAGTACAAAAGGACCAGATGGCTGATCTTGACCTTCGTATTACCATTAGAAGGGCAACCTACACTTATGAGTCCAAATACCACGTTGCAGGTAGTCTAGCTACTGATGGCCTTGGGTCAGCTTTTAGGAGCTTATGTCGTGCTCTTTCTTCCATATCTATCCCTGCCACCTACTAACAGGCCATACTTGATCCAAAGTGGCACCAGGCCATGGAGGATGAGATGGCTGCTCTTACTTCACGTGGAACTTGGGAGCTTACACCTTTATCAGAGGGTGCTACAGTAGTTGGCTGCAGATAGATGTTTGCAGTCAAGTATAATCCAAATAGGTCAATTGCACACTACAAGGCCCAACTTGTTGCCAAAGGGTTCACCCAGATATATGGGGTTGACTTCTTTGACACTTTCTCACCGGTAGCTCGGCTATTTACAATGAGGATTATGATTTCAGTGGCAATTCATCAAGATTGGCATCTTCACCAACTTGATGTGAAGAATGCATTTCTCTATGGAGATTTACAAGAGTCTTGCATGCAACAACCAATGATTTAAATGCCGACGGCATGCCGTTGGCAAGGTTGTTTCCGGAGCAGGACCGTGCCGACACAGAAATAATGTCGGTTTATAGGTGTGCCATCAGCATGCCGACGATTTCACCGGCATACCGACATTTGCCGATGCTTGCCGATGGTTTCGACGGCACGCCAATCAATGCTGCTAGAGTTTGGATTTCGAGAGGGTGGTGCTGGGCACGAAGCTGGAAATTTGAAAGGGGCACTGTTGCTCGGCGGGAAATTGAAAGGGTGCTGGAGTTTGAATTTTGAAAGGGTGGTGTTGGGCGCAAAGCTGGAAAAGGGGACACACACACACACAAGCTGGAAACTGAAAGGGTGCTGCACACACACAGAGACGGGAAACTGAAAGGGTACTGCTGGAGTTTGAAGGGCCACACACACACTCTTACTGTCATTTATTTATTTCAATCGCACATGGTCATTTTACAGTCGTAATTATTAAGGGCAAGATATACGCATACGTACGATTTTCGGCTTCAATATGTCCTTTTTTTAGTCGTATATGGCCTTCAATATGTTCTTAACATGACCACATTTGATTTTCTTGCAATTGATATCTTTTTAACCCACTTCTGTCATTTTTGTCGGCATGCCTCCGAAATGACATTTTTTCGAGCCATCGAAATCGTCAAAATCTGCCATCAAAAAATGAACATTTCCACAGCATGCTAACGAAATGCACACTTACAATTTCATCGGCACGACGTCGAAATCGGCATTTTGAACATTGCCAGCAACCTCCTGGTTACGAGGTTAAGGAGTGTGTGTGCAGATTGCAAAAAGCCATTTATGGCCTTAAGCAAAGCTTAAGAGCTTGGTTTCAGAAGCTCTGTTAGATGGTAAAGTCTGTGGGGTTCACCAAATCGTCTGCAAATCATTCTTTGTTTATCAGGAGACGGGGAAAGGTATTGTTGCTCTTTTGGTCTATGTTGATGACTTGATTGTCATTGGTGATGATACAACAGGTGTGGCTGACATCAAACGGACTCTGGCAGATCAGTTTGTGATAAAGATTTAGGGCCATTAAGATATTTCCTTGGGATAGAAGTAGCCCATAGTAAGCATGGTATTGTGCTATCTCAACAGAAATATGTCTTAGATGTGCTAAAGGAGACAGGTATGCTGAGAGCCAATCCAGCAAATATTCCCATGGATCCTAAGACACAATTATATGACAGTGATGCAGAGCCAGTTGATAGTAGATAATATCGTCAGCTGGTAGGGAAGTTGCTTTACTTGACGATTACTAGGCCGAATATTTTCTTTGCAGTAAGAAAGCTGAGCCAATTTATGAAGAGGCCCACTAGACAATACTGGGATGCAGCCATGGTGGTACTCAGGTACTTAAAGAGAGCACTAAGACTAGGTCTTCTTTTCACTAGAGGGACATCCATGATAGTGGTTGGATATTCCGATGCAGATTATGCAATCAATCATGATGACAGAAAATCTACCACAGGTTTTTTTACGTATGTTGCAAGGAATCTGATCACCTGAAAGAGCAAGAAATAGACTACGGTGTCCAAATCCAGTGCTGAGTCTGAGTATTGTGTTATGGCTCAAACATCAATAGAGTTGATGTTGGTGAGATTCTTGCTGAGTGATCTACATATACAAATTGATGAGATTATGAAGCTGCGATGTGACAACAGAGCTGCTACTTACATTGCCAACAATCCCATGTTTCATAAATGCACCAAACATGTGGAGGTAGACTGCTATTACACCAGAGATTTGATCCAAAAGGGGTTTGTCTTTACTTCCCAGGTTACTTCAGAGGCTCAGACTGCTGATATTTTCACCAAATCATTGGCTAGATCTTATTTGATGCATGTGTGTCCAAGCTGAGCATAATTGATATCGATGCTCAAGCTTGAGGGGGAGTGTTATGGAGTCTAGTTAATTGTGTGCGTTATTGAGTTAGTTTGTTGGTGTTATGTGGTGCTTGTAGTTTTCATTTTATTCATGGGGTTGTTATGTAATTTTGGTCTCACCTCTCTCTCTATATAAAGAAAGGTAGGGTTAGAGAATAAATATTATGTGATTCATTTCTCCTAACTTTCTTCCATATAAGGAAATGTGAGAGGTGGTTGGGCCTGATATATTGTCTATGATTTGGGGGTTCTTTGATGGAAATGCAAGTATTAAAAAGCCTAACAAATTTTATCTTATTCTCCTACCAAAGAAACAAGATTCGGAGGAGGTGGAAGACTTCATCCTATTGCACTATCAAATTCTATTTACCTTTTGGTTGCTAAGATTTTGGACAACCAACTGCGACATGTGTTTCTTGACGTCGTCTCTCCTGTTCAGTCGGCTTTTATTAAGGGAAGGTCTCTACAGGACTCTTATGTGTTGGCGGAGGAATTCTTAGCTTCCTGGAAGAGCTGTAAATCAAAGGCTTTTCTGTGGAAAGTGAACTTTTCCAAGGCCTATGATTCCGTCTCTTGGAATTATTTGTGGGATATTCTCGAAAGAAGGGGATTCCCGGATCAGTGGATTAGTTTGATGAAAAGATGCATGACTACGTCTTCTTTCTCGATGCTGGTTAATGGAAGGGCAGGTAGTTCTTGGACTCAACCACAGAGAGGTATGAGACAAGGATGCCCTTTAGCACCAATGTTGTTTAACATTGAAGTGGATAGATTGGCAACCATGGCTTTTAAAGCTTGTGAAGGTGGCTTGATATATGGATTTACTGCAAAGAAGGATGGTGGTCTCATTACTCCAATTTTGCAATATGCTGATGATACAACTTTTTTTATTAAAGGAGGTAGCAAAGAGGCGTGTAATGTTTCATCACTTGTTAGAAGTTTTGCAGAAATTTCAAGTTTGAAAATTAATATAAGTAAATCCTCTTTGATCCCTTTTGGCTTGAAAAGCTTGGAAGAGAATGTGATTTTAGATATCCTGGAGACTCCTGTGATTAGACTCCCTATTTAATATCTTGAATTGTCATTAAAAGGGAAGAAATTGACTTCGGCATATTAGAAATCACTTGTTGAGAGGTTATCGAAGAGATTATCTTCTTAGAGTGGTAGACTCCTCTCTAAAGGGGGACGTTTGGTCCTGCTTAAGTCGGTTCTTTCTTTTATTCCGGTCTTCTTCATGTCAATGTTTGCTCCACCAAAGAAAATTTTGAAGTAGATTGATTTGATTAGAAAGAAATTTTTTTGGAAAGGGGCAAATTGTGTGGGGAGATTTGCATAATTGATTCCGTGGAATAATATTTGCAAGCCTAAAAAAGAAGGGAGCCTTGGAGTAGATAGGTTGGATCATTTTAATAAAGCTCTATTATTGAAATGGGTTTGTAGGTTGTTTTCTATTGAGCATGATATGCTTTCAACCACTTTGAAAGATTCCAGATATGAATTTGAATCAATAGGCTGCTCCTTTTATTGGTGCATCGGCATTCTGGCAGCCTTTGAGGCCTATCTTATCTGAATTTTCAGACCACTTCTGCCCCTGTTTAGGTGATGGAACTTTATTTAGATTTTGGACTGATAATTAATCTGAAAATGGATATTTTTCATATTTGTTTCAGCATCTTTTTCAGCATCTTACGGAGGAGGCTCGGGTGGCAGATGTGTGGGATGGAGATCACAATGTGTGGGATGTGAGGCTGCCGGAGGGTCTTTCCAATGCAACTTGTGCTGAATTTCAGCAACTGCTGGTCATTTTGGAGGAGCTTTCGCCATCTACAGAACCTGATAGTATGCACTGAAAGCATGGAAAGTTCTCCATTAAAACTGCTTACAATCTATTGATTTCTAATGGTGCACAATTGGCCTCTATAGAGGGTGATTCTAAGTTGATTTCAGGATGCAAGATCCCGCTCAAAATCAAGCTTTTCCTCTGATTTTTTAGAAAGAAGTTGATAACTAAAGTGTACAGAGCTCAGTGGTGTCCTACCAATGATACAACTTGTCCGCTTTGTGACCAGTCAGAAGAGGATTTTCAACATTTTTTTTTTGAATGTAGCTTCTCTACACAGGTCTAGGAGCAATGAGGAATTCACACGGTCAATCATATGGATTGTGAAGCCTTTTAGATGACAGTTAGAGACCATCTTCACCTTGATATGGCTGGGTGGTGCAAAGCTTTTGCTGTGCTTTGGGCTTTATGGTTGCAAAGGAATTGTAAGGTGTTCAATAACAAGTGGGTGTGGGTGGAGAATGTGGTGAGAGAAGCTGTTATTTTTTTGATTCTTGGCTTCAAAATCTATGAATATGTTCCTTTTTTAATTAATATATTTACGAGGTGATTACAAAGCTCAGGTAATCGTCCTTTTTCTCAGAAAAAAACTTTCTTCCATATAGTTTACCTAGAAAACATGTACATGTACTTTCCAAGCTAGGTGCCTATAATACTGAAAGCATCTTTTTGAAATTTTATCTGCTAGAGCATTCTAATTGATAAAAGAAAAAAAATATGGGCTTTCTGGAATTTGTTTTGGATGATATGACCTAGTAGTTTTTTCTTTTTTTTTACGAGTTTCATTGACAGAGGTTTATGTTTATGTTTGTCAGCTGAATTGCCTTCCATTATCGTGCTTCTTAAGATAAACTAGAGTTGTGGCACTCCGGCAAAGTTTCAATCACTTTCAGGTGTGCATTTTTCCAAAAAAGCATAAAAATAGAAGTAGAAGAGGAGATTTGACATGAAATAAGAAATTTTTCCTCGATAATCTGAAGGTTATTTGAGAAATGTTTGCAACAGCAGAGGTGATGCAACAAAATAATCTATCTACCATGCCATTGGGCACTGTAGTTCAAGACAAATGCCAGAATTTCAAATATAAGGCACTGAAGACATCCTTTCAAAAAAAAAAGTCATAGCAGACACTGTAGTTTCAGGAATCCAGCCAGCAACAACTGTTATTAATTGTCAAAGGGTTTCTGATTCCCGAGTTTGGAATATTGGAAGGTTTTCTGTAAAAAGGAACTACTTGAGTGGACAACTCTTGAGTGACTTATTGTTTTCAGTAATGTAGGTGATGCCTGCCGGAGTGGTGGGCCTTCCTGTGACTGACAGTTGCTGACAATTGTAAAGACTGTTTCTGGTAGCTCATAAGTGGTGATGGCTAAGGACACAGAATAGGTATGGAAGTTCAGCAAGGTCAGGTTGACTCTAATAGAGAGGAGGTGACCATTGACGACGATGTGTACCTGAAACATCATAGCTTTACATGATCCTAGTTGGAGGACAGCCCTGTGGAAATATCTTATGGAATTGGATCGTAGGTCTTTTTTTTTTTTTTTGCTAGAGACAAAAGTAAACTCTTGGAGCCAAGGAGACCGGTAGGTGGCAGGTGGAGCTTGGTTGGATAAATTTGTGGTTGTTAGCTCATTGGGCAAGTCGGGTAGCCGGCTAATATCTTGGAACAGCAGCCTCTTCGACTTGCAAACTAAACGGAGCATAAGACACATGTGCTTGGTCCACTTGAAAAGAAAGTCTAATGGACTCTCATTTAGGGTGATCTGTGTTTATGGGCCCTCAACAGACCTATGGTGTGAGATAAGACAATATTTGTCCGGTGCCAAATCTTTTTCAGAAAAGCTGTATATTGTTAGTGACAATTTGGATGTGACTCTGTATCCAGAAGACAGGCCTAACAATGGCAACAAGCATGATGTCGGCTCAACAGATTTTGGGATCTTTAGCAAGTCGCATTTGCAAGATTTATCACCAATTAACAGCCATTTTACTTAGCAAAGCACCATGATGGTTAATTCAAGGTCAAGGATTAACAACTTTCTAGGCTTACTTAGTTTTAGGGAAGCCTTTCCCTTAGGTAATGTTGAGGCATTGCCCAAGCCTTTCTTAGATCATACTCCACTCCTATGGAGGTTGGATGAGTGTTTTAGGCCTCTTCCTATTTAAATTCGACCATTGAAGACTGGCGGTCAGAAACTCCTCATGTCTCAGCTATGGTAAAAATAGCTAAAAGATTGTACATCGTAAAAAAGTGCCTAATGGCATTTAAGAGGACTTCAAAGGAAGAGTAAAAGAAGAATAAGATGAAGGCATTAGATAAAATCCAGATGTTGGAATGCGTGGAGGATGGTTGCCCGCTAACAAGTTTGGAGATTCAGGAAAGACAAGGTGCTCAAGACCTGGTTGCTTAAGAAGATAGAAAGGAGATCGAATCGTGTCAAAAATCACAACAATTATGAGTGGAGGGTGATGTGAACACCCAATTTTTTTCACGTGACAACAAATTGGAGGAGGCAAATGAATAAAATTTATTTGCTTTTTTTATGTAGGTAAGTTGAATAATCTAAACAATATGAAAGCAAAATATCGAAGCAATAAAAGATATTCATAACCCATTGGATTTATGTGGAAACCCCACTCATGAGGAGCGGAGAGAAAACCACAAGAGAAGCACCCTATGGGCGTATTTTCTCTATATTTCTTCTCTAAGGAAAATGGGAGGAGTGCACACCTATATATAGGCCATCACACAGAACGGAAAGTCCCACTCTACCATGTGGGACTAAATAAGCACACTTACAACTTGCTCAATACTCCCCCTCAAGCTGAAGCATGGAATGTTCAGCTTGTAACACAAATCCACTCTACACAGCAGAACAAACAACATTCTGGACTGGTTCTTGCTTGTAGGCGGGAACACGGGCTGGAGCTGCTGAACAAACTGTAGCTTATTCTGAAGACCTGATGCTGGTGGCTCCCCATTTAGTATCCCTGAAATAGGGTCTTCCTCTGAAGACCTCAAAGGTGGATCTCCCTCTATGGAGTCCACGAAACTGGATCTCCCACATAGAAACTTAAAATGAGTCCTTCCTCTAAGAACCTCAAAACTCTGGACCTCCCATAGTTGAGTTTCTCATGTGGAGTCCATGAACAAAAGAGACTCCCAAACGGGAGTGACTACAACAAACTCCCATACTCCCCCTTAGAGAAAAAATAATAATGAGAAGGAAATAAAACAACAAAAACTATAGAAGACTTTTCCACCTCTTCTCATAATCATCTTTTTTTTCTCTTCTTTTTTAATTTTTTTCTCTTTCTTTCCTTTTTTCTTCCTCTCCTGTTTTCTTTTCTTTTCTCTTTTTCCCTTTTTTTTTAACATATCTTTATTTTATAACCTAACAGAGAGATAAGTTAGAGCTCCAAACCCTCTTAAAAGGAGCCCTCGACCTCACCTTAGGGTTCAGAGATAACCCAACGACTCTGCAGAGCACGGCGCTCCCTCCGTGCTACCTCCAACTCCCGCATCCGCTCCGGTCACCACCACCGAGCCAACCGACGTCGCCCGTGGAGCTCCACCACCGAGTGACCTGCTAATCCTCCTCCGATGCCTTAACGTTAATGTTGCCTGCTCCACCACCTTGCACCTCCGCCCACAGCCCTCCATCTTACGATCCTGACTCCAACGCGCCACATGATCCCAGCGCCTCGTCGGAGAAGCGCAACGCCGCGACTTCCTCCTCGTCCTCGCGACTCCCATCGTCGCTGATCTGTCGCTCCACCCCCCCTGCCGCATGTCTCGCACCTTCAACCACCAAGGCCACGTGCAACATTTCCTCTGACAACCTCGTCTCCGCATTACTGTGCTGCGAGGACCTCCTAAAGAGGTGCTTGGACACCTGCGACCACCACTTCACCGACCTCCATGCATGGACCGCAACCATGGGCAAGCCCAGCTCCAGGCCACCGCTGACCCTCTTCCTGGACGCATCCAACGCCCTCGTCGTTCTGTTGGGGGAGCCTCTGGATGCGTAGCCACCATTGACCGCGAACCTCCACCTTAATTCTCCCTTCGATCAAGATATTAGAACTCCAGAATATTGATAAAGCATGATAATCAAATCAACAAGATAACCCAAGGAACAAACATGCTCTAATACCAAATTGAATAATCTAAACAATACAGAAGCAAAATATCAAAGCCATAAAAAAGATGCATAACCCTTGGGTTTACGTGGAAACTCCACTTATGAGGAGCAAGGAGAAAACCATGGGAGAAGCACCCTATGGGCGTGTTCTCTGTATTTCTTCTCAAAGGAAAATGAGAGTACATGCCTATTTATAAGCCATCACACTCAACGGAAAGTCCCACTCTACTATGTGGGACTAAATAACCACACAACTCTCTCAACAAGGTATCATACGAGTTTCAGGATAGCAATGTTCTAGGATGTTGGTGAAATAGCATTTTTCTGATGTAGGACCATATCGATACACATGTAATGTCAAAATATAGGAGTGTTCGCAATATTTTGTCACATTTCAATAGTATGTTGACAATTTGGGCAAAATGAGTGGCAATATGTATAATTTTTATATTATTTCCATATTTTAAGGTTGACATAAGGGGCTTAGTAGTAAGCTTTTTCTATCCATTACTATTATTACATGTTTGTTTGGACAATAAAATTCTTTCAAGGGTTTTCTCTCCCTAGTCACTAAAACATTAAGGTATTTTAGATTCTTCAAAGTTAAATAGTATCTATTTCTTACTTTCTAAGCTATAATCAATCACATTATGCATTTTAAGGATTGTATATGTAGATCCATAAGTTTATAAGTTTATGATAAGTTAACCAGATTGTTTGATCTATATAGTTTATATAGTTAAATTGTTGCATCTTAGGATTTAGTGCTTAAATTTTTTTTAATAGGACTAATGTTCAAATATTTATCAAGTTTTTTTTTAAGAAATCTTCATCCAATATTAGTAGTATAATTATATGAGTTTACTACAATTATAATTGGTGGAGGCAATGAAATTTCTTATTCATCAAGCCCTAGCCTCTATCATATAAGGAAGAGGCAAAGGGTAAATTACATGAAGAGTCCATAACAAAAATAAAAGTTGATAAACCAACCATAACTAATAAAGAGTAGTGGGAAAAATAAGAACTCCAACACTCCCCCTCAAGTTAGGGCGTAGATGTCCATGCCTAACCTGTCACATAGGAAAGAGTGTCTCTTAGAAGTGCCTTTGTAAAAATATCTACTAACTGAAGCTCAGAAAATATATATGAAGTAGCAATATGTCCTCCCATCACTACATTGCGGATAAAGTGACAGTTCACCTCAATATACTTTGTCCTCTCATATAATACAGGGTTGGAAGCTATGTAGGTGGCAGATTTGTTGTCACAATACATAAAAGTAGGACTCTTTACGGAAATGCCTAGATCAGTCAAGAAGGAGTTGACCCACATGACTTCACATGCAATGTGAGCCATGGCTCTATACTCGACTTCTGCACTAGAGCGAGCTACAGCAGTTTGCTTTTTATTGTGACAGGATACAAGGTTACCTCCAAGGAAGACAACAAATCCTATAGTTGATTTTCTATCCTCCACAACTAGCATAATCAGCATCAAAGTACAAGGATAGCTCCAAGTGACTATTCTTCCTCTAAAACAAACCTCTTCCAAGAGACTCCTTCAAGTATCTCAAGATAAGACATACATCATTCCAATGGCTCCAATACAACTTCTCCAAGTACTAGTTGGCCCTGTTGACAGCAAAACTGATGTTTGGATGGGTAATGATAAGATATAGTTTGGCAACTATGCTTCTATACTTGTGAACATCCTCAAAAATAGGATCCCTCAATGTAACCATGTTTGCCTTTCTTCTCTACAAGAATGGTAGAAGGCTTCGCTCCAAGAAGTCTAGCATCCTCCAGGATCTTAAAAGTGTACTTACTCTGAGAAAGTGCTATACCGCGCCTATCTCTGACAACTTTTATGCCTATGAAGTAATGCAACTCACCAAGGTCCTTCATAATAAAAGACTACTGGATCCTAGTTGTAGCATCCCCTATGCTAGTGGTTGTCCTTCTGTTAAAGATGGAATGATTAGAAGTAGACCTGTTGAACCCAATCTTTAGGACTTCTATGCTCAATCTATGAAACCAAGCATGAGGACTCTACTTGGGACCATAAATGACCTTCCTCGACCTACACATGTACTCCCCCTTAACCTTGTAACCAAGAGGTTGTTGCATGTAGACCTCTTTGAGGAGGTCACCATATAGAAAAGCATTCTTGATATCCAGTTGGTAGAAGGGCCAATCCAGACTAAAAGTATGGCATAGATAGAGCTAGCACATGCAATTGGGGAGAAGGTTTCAAAGAAGTCCACACCATACGTCTGGGTGAAGTCCTTTGCAACCAACCTGGCTTTGAATCCATCAATGCTCCCATCTGCGTGATATTTCATCATGTACATCCATTTACAATCTGCAATCTTAGCACCCTAAGGAGTAGGGACAATATCCCATGTGTCCCTAATGGTGAGTGCCTCCATCTTAGCATCTATAGCGACCACCCACTTGGGATCTTGGGAAGCCTCCTGATAGTACTACAAAGAGATCGCAAAAGTTGCTACACAGAATAATCCAAATGAGCAGTATAAGTATAATGAGACATGGGGTGTAGAGTACAAGATCTGATCGATTTTTGCACTACAATGGGCCTATCATCACCCCACTGTGGTTGTCCACCAAGGGGGAACATCCAAAGTAGAGATGGCAAAAGGCACATCACACGGTGGGTTGTTACCAGCATCAATAGTCAAAGAGACAGGAATAGGTATACGCACATGCCTATTTGGTGGTGTTCCCTTTCGTTGGTAGACCTGGGATTGGAATTGGGTAGCCTGTCCCTTAGGAAAAAAGTAGGAGACCTCAAAGAAGATCACATTAGCAAAAACATGGTAACACCTACCAACCTAATCATAGCACTGATACCCCTTCTAAGTGCAAGAATACCCTAGAAAGACACTTAGCATCCCTAAGGAAAAGTTTATTAAGTCGACTAAAGTTATGAACAAAACAAACACATCCAAAGGTACGAAGGGGTAGACAAAATAGATCCTTGTCAGGATAGAGTAGCTTGAACAGTGTATCATCTCTGAGGACAAACAAAGGGACTCAATTAATAAGATCAGCTGTCGTAAGAACTGCATCTCCCCAAAAGTTTTTAGGCACACTCATGGAGAGGAGTATTATAGCAATGTCAAGAACATAGCGCAACTTCCTCTCTGCGACCCCATTCTATTATGACGTATGGGGGTAGGAGGCCTAATGTATTGTTCCATTCTCCTCAAGCAAGGCCCAAAGAGGATGTTGAACAAACACAAGAGCATTATCAAATCTGAAACACTTTACCATAGCAAAGAAAGAATTTTAAACTTCAAAAAAGAACCTTATTATTGAAAATAATTCAGATCTATCTTTTAGAAGAAAAATCCAAGACGCACGACTGCAATCGTCAACAAAAATAGCAAAATGCTTATGACTAGAACAAGTATGAACATGACAAGGACCCAAACATCACAATGGACCAACTCTAGAACACTGACTTTGT
Source organism: Thalassia testudinum (assembly GCA_037157565.1). Taxonomy (NCBI): domain Eukaryota; kingdom Viridiplantae; phylum Streptophyta; class Magnoliopsida; order Alismatales; family Hydrocharitaceae; genus Thalassia; species Thalassia testudinum. The sequence continues at coordinate 12,358,717 of JAZHRO010000067.1, read as the reverse complement.
CTCTCTATACAAGACGAGAAGTAACACTAGTGATGTTTCCCAAGTTGGTAAGCCTTGCAATCGAACATGGCGGATGGTGAAATGCAAGGAAACATCTGTTTGGATAATGATGGATGACCGAGTCTAGAATCCCATAGGAGTGTATTGGAGGAGATGGATGTGGCACCAACAAAGGTAGATGGTAGGTCGAGGTAGTATAGCCCACGATGTTCATAGCCCTCATCAATCATCTAAGTCATGCGAATGTCATGAAAATAGCAATGATTCTCATCAAAAATAATTCGACACTTCAATTGTAATCGAGCTAACAAAAAGCAAACTAAGTGGGAACTTAGGGGCATAGTAGACATCAAAAAACTATAATCTAGGAGAGAATTGCACAATCCCAACAGAAGTAATGGGAGACTTGCTCCCATTGGCCAAATGAACCGAAGTAATATTAGCAACCTCTAGATAAGGGCAAATTGGCAACCCTACTGGTAAGATGCGTAGACGCACCAGAATCAATAATGCAATTGATAGTACCTACATAGGCATCATTTGTTGCATTACTTGTGGCAAAAGTGGCAAGGGAGGAGGATGACTCAATCCTTAGAAACTAGTGCAGACAATCTAACTCATCTAGAGTAAAAGGACAACCAATCTGATCAGCAATAACCTCTATCTCAACAGTAGGAGCACTGGTCATAAAGGTTTGGTTGGTCAATGCCAACCCACCAAACTTCTCCCAACACCTATCTGACTGATGATTCATCCTTTGACAATGAACACACGGGAGGTAAGTACGTCAGCCATAGTCCCCATCACAACCACGTCCATGGCCACACCACCAAAATGGCCACCTCTTCCTCCAGATGCAGCAAAAGCAATGGTTTCAACAACAACGTTTGGTGAAAGAGAGGAATCATCAACATCAAGCTTCTGAAACTGCCCATATATGATCTCCAGATCAAGCACAAGCTCAACAAATAGGCTTTGATCACGAGCGGACTGATATCTAGGGGACAATCAATCCAAGAAGCGATGAGTCTGCCACTCAACCCACTCGATAACATGCTTGTCACAATAGGTAAGCTGGAAGACAGTAAGCTCTTCAAATAGCCCTTTCAGAGTAGTAAAGTAGTCAACCAATAACATATGACCTTAATTAGTGCTTCATATCCTCTTGTAGATCTCTATTTTTCGCTATCTACTCATCTACATAGAATACCTGCACTCCAAGTCTTCCTAAATGCCTTTAGTTGTCTTGTATAGCATATTTGCCACAATCTTTGGATCAATACTATTCATAAGCCAATTCATAACAAAATAATTATCCTTCTCCCATATGCAAAGCTTCTCATTCTTAGTATGAGGAACATCACCCGTCAGAACATGCAACCGCTTATGTCCCCCAATAAAAATCCAGAATACTCTCGACCAAAGAAAATAATTTTGGGACCCAATCAACTTTATGGTAGTCTATTGAATAAAAGCAGAAGCAAAGACCTTAGTCTCTGAGGCAAGGATCAAGGCACTCTCGATAGCCACGAGGGCAAAGTCGGCAGAAGCTAAATCAGCGAGAGATATATGCATGAAAGTGCACTACATGCACACAAAACATAGGCACAAAGTGTCGAGAACATCTAACGTAGAGGAATAGGCACACACACACACAGGCGTGCACAGATCAAGACGAGGTCTGGAACAAGTTGCAAGTGCCCTTCCAACCCCAACCAGCACCCAAATCAGACTCAAGTGGAGCCAGACAGAAGATGTATCACCCTAAGTTCGACTTGGAGAGGGTGCAAGAGGCACTAGAGGATCCCAGTGGTAGCACAGAATGCTACTGGGTGGATGCGGTGCACAGGGGAGGGACAACAAATCACTGGGGCCACTAGTCAGCCCAACAATATCACTAGGTCCACCTGATCAACCAACAGCACTGGAAGAAGCCCCCTCCCCACACCCCCCCCTCCGTGGGGTTTAGCGATGTGGATCTCCCCGACACAAAGATCAGGATCAAAGAGAGGTTTGATCTAAGAAGAAGGCGTCGCTGGAGGCTACAGTGGCGTCGATTGTGCCCAGCAATGGCGCAACAAGGCGTGCAGCGATGCTAGCAATGCCCCACTATGATCAAAGTTTGTCTGCTAAGTCTATTGCTAATCTAGAGACTATCTATGGAGAACTCCAGAAGCTTGATGTCAACACACCAACACCTCCACTTTCTACTATTCGTAAGACCTCAACCTCAACAACATCTGAAGGGAGAGGTGGTCACTCTGGTGAACATGGGCATGATGGGGGTCGTGAACGAATTTACACCCCATGAACCCACTATTAGAAAACTAATCATCCCTTAGAGAGGTGTTAGGAGAAGTTTAGCCAACTATCTTGGGCCAACCAAACTTCCATGACAGAAATCCCTCCTGCTTCAGAGTGAGGGTACCTATAAATCTAAAGACTATACTAGAGGGGAGGGGTGAATAGTATAAATGGCAATTTAAAAATAATCTTTAAACGAAACAATCACATACCACAAATTAACATACACAAGTGCACCTGAATTTATAGTGGAAACCCTTGCGAGTGAAAATCACTGCCTAAGCCTCCCAACTTAGGATTTTTTTGACTAGACCAGGCTAGTCAATCCACTAAAACTTCATACCATTTGAATGAGAGTGGCACAACCTCTTACGGAGACTCTTCTCTTTAGGACCTAAAGAGAAGCACAATAACGGGTCTCCCAAAATAACTTGGTACCCAAATCAAAATAGAAGAATAAAAAGTAATAAATAAAATCCTAAGGAACCTTAGGGAAAGATCGAATTAAGTTTTTTGTAGAGGCGTTTGATCGGAGTGCTTTAAAAAGCATGGAAGTAGAGGCGTAGAAGCATTGCAAAGAGGAGAGCATAAAAGCACTTTTTGTTTGAGTTTTTGCTTTTAGTTGTGTGAGAAAAAGGCTACCAAGGACCTCTATTTATACTTGAAATTCAGCCTAGAAAGGAAGTTTTTCAAACGCATTTGGTTGATCAAATTTTATTGTTTGGTTGATCAAAAATAAATTTGGTCGGTTAATTAAGTTGGTTGATCAATTATTAGTTGGTCGATTAATTTATATTTTGATCGATTAAAAATGAATTTTATGAGCTTCCTAATTTGAATTGGTTTGATCGATTAACCTAAGTAATTGGTCGATCAATTATGTTTGGTCGATCACTCTTAATGAATGGTCGATCAATAAAGGCCTAAACTTGGTTTCTAAGGTTATTCGCATTTTACGAAAATAATTTTAAGGTTCCCTACATAGATTCTAGACTCAAGAAAGAAAAAGACACAACATATGACTCCAGAGAAGGGGCAACCTATTAATCAAATAGCATGCAGTTAACACTGCATCTCCCTAGTAAACCTGTGGCACATTATGCCTGTTCTACTGCGAAGTATGGAGGCATGATATCTGGTGCACAATCCCAAGAGATCTGTAAAAAGATTCTAACTTGGTTGTACAGAATTCTAAGGTATTATCAGATCGTATAATTTTCACAACGGTAGAAAACTAAGTCTTTATTTGCAAAATAAATGTCTGAATCAAAGACCCAACATTTGATTTATTCTTTTGCAAAAACAACCATGACATCCTAGAAAAATCATCCACAATAAGCAGGTAGAATCTATGACCTAGTCTATCTGACACTTTACTAAGACTCCATACATCCATATGCAATAAATCAAAAACCGCAGCAAAACTCTGAAAAGAACTGGAAAGAAAACTAGCTCTGTGATGCTTCCCCAGCTGACACGCATCACACAAAATCTCAGTGGTAGGCGATATATGAGGGATGACACGTCATAGCATGTCCAATGAAGGGTGCCCAAGACAACGATGCACTGAAGAGCTGTACCAGCACTAAAAGAGACCTCTCCCTGACACATAGCAGCAAAAGGAGTCTAGATTAAGCGATACACACCCCATCCCCACATCTGCCACCAATCGTACTCCCCGTAAGTTTGTCCTAAAAAATACAACCCAACTTATCAAAAATAGTGCGACAGTGTAAGTCTTTTGTGATTCTACTAATAGACAAAAGGCTAATCGGAAACTCAGGAACATAAATAACATTAGGCAGAGTCAGTGGAGTCACTGCCACATCTCCTCTACCATCTACTCTACACTGTCAGCCATCTGCCACCTAAATAGATCTACTAGAAGGAACAGTCTGAACCTGTCTAATGCATGTCTGATCACCACTGAGATACTAAGAGGCTCCCAAGTCTACTGACCACAAGGTGCTGTCAGAAATACCACTACCAGGCATATAAGCAGAAGCTATAGCTGAGAAGGCCAATGCAGCAGTATCAGTAGTAGCAGTAGTCTCCTAGTCAACTAGACAAGACACTAGACAACAGCATCATGGTTAACACGTGACACAGTGTCGCTCGCCTCCTCTGAAGAGATAGCTTAGTTGGTCATAGGAGGTCTATCATGCTTTGACCAATAGGAGGCCTCTAAGTGACCAACCTTGCCACAGTGCAAACATATGGTGTAGGGTCTGCCAGTCGTGCCTCGACCACCACGTCCTCTCCCCCTGGTAGATGGAGCACCACGTCCACTACATCCTCCAGTAGCCACTGAGGCAGAAGTTTATCCAACATCTAACAAGGATCGTTTAATAACCACCCTACTCACCCAACGATATGCTTCCTCAAGAGATGGATGGATGGAAGCTCAGCAAGAGTTAGGACCTAGGACCTAGCAACCTCCTAATCTGATCCAAGTCCATCCAGGAACTGAAGGACTGCATACTCCTTCCTGTGCACCCTCTGAGTAGCATAGGGCGGCAACCATTATACTTCTCTAGAAGCCCTTTCAAAGCAATATAGTACTGGGACAGTGACTGGCTCTCTTACTTTAGACCACTAATGACATAGTGGATCTCAAACACTTTGCTGGAATTCTTCTCGTAAGAATGTGTCACGCAGAGAATCCCACATCTCCTTGGTTGTCTTGTAATACAATATCCCATCTCCAATCTGAGGCTCCACAGAATTCATGATCTAAGCACGAATCATTGCATTGTCTTTCTTCCACGTGGCATTCTTTCATGTCTTGTCTTGTGGCTCCAACTCCATCAAGATGTGTTCCTTATCATGTCCCTCTACAGTCATAAGGAATGTCTAAACCATCTGGAATGGTTGATCTCATTCAACTTGGCGATAGGAACAAAGAAGGGAGTTTTGTAACTCTCGATGTTTGTAGTGATAACTAATGACACCTCTGAAAAGCTTGAAGAGGCCATCGTGCCATGAACGCGATCTGACACCAATATTCAGATCTAAAAAATCTGAATCAGTGAGAACGCTCTTGATCATGAAATCTAAAATCGAGAGATCTTAGAAATCATCCCAACAAGCACCCCTTAGATTAGGATTTAGCGTATGTTAGGATACAGGGAAGGCCCTAACAGCACTCCTAAGGAATGCTACTCCCCCTTGCCAACCAGATCTACCAACCACAGGTCACCACCACCCGCAACCACAGCGGATAGCAACAACAGTAGCCCCTGCTATCACAGCAAGAGCAAGGCCAGCGACTAGTAGGCAGGCGTTTCCCCCTGGTGGGTGGGCTGCAAGCCTGTAGAGGCAATGTTGCTTTACTGGTGGGCGACGCTGCCCGCTAAGAGGAAAGGAGGCGACCCTAGGGCGGCAGCCCCGTTGAGAAGAGGGTTGGCGGTAGCCCTAGAAGGGGCAGCGTTGCCCTGGTAAGTGGCAGCAACCCCGCTAAGAGAAAGGGCGGTGAGCCGAGGAGGGCGATAGCCTGCTTGGGCCAACGGCGGTTCGCTGAAACAGCGGCGGTTGGTGACACGTCGGTGCAGGTGTCGACAGGGATGAGATTAGGGTTTTAGGTGGAGGATGCAAAGGCCCGTGCGAGTGAGATACTGAAGCATCGATCTAGGATCGCCACTCTGATACCAAGTTAGACAAAATAAATAATCTTATTCCAAAGAAAACCCTACAACTCATTATATAAAGGTGTTGAGTAAATTGCATCATAAGTCCAGGAGGGAAAAATAAATAATAAACCAGCCCAAAACATAAAAGAAAAGATAACTAAAGTGCTATGTCAACAGAGAGTTAATGACCCAAATCTATCCCAATGGCTGTTAGGCCTCTCTCAAGCATTCTAAAGCCTTCTTAACACCTTTATAAATATCCTAGAGGCTTATCATTGTTGAACACACCTTAAACAAATTTTTTCCACCTCATACTCATCGAGAGAAGATCAAAGAGAGAATTTGCCTAACTACTCTCCAAGCTTATCAACACTTCATTTCAAAGCACCAAATCTCTGCACCTACACTGCCATCCACTTCCAACATAAGAAAATTCTAAACCGATAGGAGCCAGTATTTACATAATTACATTCATATTATGGCTCTATAAGGTTTTTATATTTTATTTTTATTTTGTTGTAAGGGTGTCTGAGTTGTAGAGTCTTGTTGCTTGAAGACAAAATTGTATCAATTCAATCTGGTACATTGCTTTTCGAGATTACGCTACCCTCGATTCAAAGCAGTGTAGTTAGTGGATTTTATCGACTTAGTCGATCGGAAAAATCCTAAGTTAAGGTGACCTAGCTGGTGGTTTTTACCCTATTAGGGTTGTCACCTAAAAATCATTGTCATTTATGGTGTGATTGTTTATTTTATTTGCTTATCATATTTCTATGTCACACTATTTAACCCTTCTTGTGCAACTTAAGTAATGAAGGTTAGTTTAAAGAGTTTGTTTAAAAAAGAAAGGCTGGTTTTAAGAAATCCACTTCTGATCACTTCATTTTTATTAGAAGGATGACCACCAGCAGATTTATTGTCATGAACATAGGAGTAGGACTCTTCTAATGATCTAGTTGAGTGTAAATGACTTTCATCGATAGGAAGGCTTCAACAGTGTTGTGATGGCTCCCAAAGTGGTGTCTTACTCAATGTCTCAAAGCTGTCAAGGCGTTAGGCAAGTGCAAGGCAACTGGCTCCTTAATCGCTCGAGGCAAGAGGTGACAAAAAAGCGATTGCCCGATTAAATTAAGGTGACAAATCTTTTTATTTCTTAAAATATTGAATATGCCTAATAAACTCATGTGGAACATTGACATTCATAAGAAACATATGATAATACTATTTAAGTGAATGAAAAAATAATGATCCTATCATATTTAAGTAACACTAACATACATATTTATATTATTATATAGTGTGTAAACATATATATTACATTTGTAATTATAGGACAAGACAAACAACCAAAATATATATCATATATATCTACCAAAATAAGATAATAACATTTTTTTTTTTAAGAAGAAAAGAAAGGTTAACAATGGATGTTAACCCTCCACTGCATTAATAAAAGGAGCTAATTATACTAAAAATCCAAAGAGCATTATAATGATGAAGCATTCCCTCTATTGAGACTCTCTATGAAAAATTACTCCATTATGTCTGAGCCAAATGCATCACAATAAAGCGAAGGCATTCCTCAAGGTAGAGGCATCCGCCAATAGCCCCAAATGCTAGCCCCAAAAGTTGTCTCTGAATCGTACTCAAGACAATAACAGGTATGATAATATGCTATATTTACAATACAATATAAACTTAATATCATAACTTATACACATATTGTCATATATCTTTAAAGAGTTGTAGACAACAACAAATATACACACATCATTAACTTGTCATATATTATAATTATATCATTACAGCGATACAATAATGTATATGTATAACTTATACATATGTCTTATCAAACAAACAATAGTCTAAGTTAGGAAGATAAGGCAAAATTAAGCATATAATATGTATGTATGAATTATACATATAAAATAATATATAACACAAACATATCTAAGAGTCATATAGTCTTACCTAAAGTGAATTAGGACTAAGGCAACAAGGCGTAAGGTGACCGAAGTGACAAAGAAGGCGACTAAGCGATAACCTGGATAAAGCCCCAAGCCTGAAATAGCTTCAAGGCGACCTTTGGCATTCTCACCTGGCCCGGTAGCTAAAGGCGATAGCCTTGACAACATTGGTCTTACTGGAAAAAGGGGGGCACGAAAGCATTTCTATGGTAGGTAGATTTTGTTACAACCTAGAACTCTCTAGATTGGGCCTTTCTATGGAGTTATTTACAAAGGTGTGGATTTCCTTCACTATGGATAGCCTAGATAAAGAGACATTTTACAACAATTCATTCTCGATTTCGATCAATGCTGATTCAATGGCAAACCAGAGAAGGATGAATTCAATCATAACATGGTGTAACAGTGTTTCCCCCTTACCTCTCTCTTGTTTGTTTTAGTAGTTGATGCTTTACCTATTTATACTTGTACTATTTGTCATAGTGGCTTGTTACTTTCATCAAAGGTGTTAACAGTTTGTTAATCCCATACCAATGCTACATTTACACTAAGGATACAATCTTTTTTTTGAAAAGCGAAAGGGCGGTTATCTGAGTGATAACCACCCAAAATCATTCCATTCCAACAAAATGGGTTACATCAAAATTACAGGATAGATCCCCAAAGCACCACCTGGGAAGAAATAGCTGAGACAAAATTCTCAACATAAGGCCTCTCCCCCCTAAAAATCTTCCCATTTCTCCCCAGCCATACACCCCGCAGGACCGCCAAGACCTTTACCCTATCATTTTTTGATCTAAAGGAAAACTCTCCACCGTAGGCGTTTCCCCTGCGGAAAGATTCCCAGAAGCTACCCGTATCCTGATGAGCGATCCAGTCGATTCCCATCCGCTGCCAAACCTGTGTCACAAAAGGACACTGAAAGAAAAGGTGCTGAATATCTTCCTCCGCTCCATCACAGAGGGAACCTGCAAGATCATCCAATTTGGCCCATCTAGCTCTCCACTGCTTCGACATAATTCTTCCCCTCCTCACTAACCAAGTGAAGATCTTCACCTTCAAAGGACATTCCGCCTTCCACAGCAGATTGTAGTCTCTCAAAAAATTGGTGTCAAAGTTGACCGCCACTCCCCAACCTAAGGAAGACCTTTGTCACAGAGAAATCTCCTTCTTCCCAATGAAAACCATCATCACCCTCCTCTAAAGGCCAACCCTCCAGCTCCTGCAACAGACGTTGGAACTCCTCACACCTCTAGTCTGAAAGCTCTCCCCGAAAAGTTGGATACCACACCCCATCCCAACAACTTCCCACCATAGCTGACGGGTCCACAACACCCCCAACAAAGCGAGGGAACCTCTCCGCAAGGGTTGAGCCACCCCCTGTCAGCCGTCCTGCCAAAAATAGAATGCATTGCCCTTCCGTAGAATAGGGGAAAAGAGATCGCGCACCTTCGCCGTCACCGTCGCTAAGCCCCTAAGAAACTGGGAGGCACCTAGGGGGGACTCCAGAGGCTCCCAAGAGAGGAAAGGGTTGTAGCACTGCCGCATAACGTCACCGAAGAGCCCCCGCTCCCATCCCACCAATCTCACTATCCACTTGGTCAGGAGGCTGATATTCACCTTATCTACATCTCTAACCCCCAGACCCCCTTCCTGAAACAACTTGCATACCTCCTCCCAAGCTACCAACCTCGCCCCCTTTCCTGTTGACCCTACCTTGGCCCAGAAGAAATCCCTCATCAATTCCGATATCTTCTAAATCTAGTGTGGCAATCTAAAAACTGAGAGAAAATACGACGGTATGGAGGCCAGTACTGCTTTCACTAGGATCAACCTTCCACCTCTAGAAAGAAGTCTAGATGACCATCCTGCCAATCTTCTTCCATCCTCTCCAGTAGAGGAGTCCAATCCTGTAACCTAAGGTGTCAATCTAACAGAAGAAGGCCCAGATACACCAGCGGTAGGGAACCCACCTCCGTCTCCAAAGTCCCACTCACCCTCTCCACCTCTTCAGCTGACAAGTCGAACGAGACAAAAGTTGATTTTTGGTAGTTGATCTGCAACCCTAACGCTTCGCCAAAAAGTTCCAAAAGGATTCTCATCCTCTTGGCCTCCAACTTTGTTCCTTCGACCAGGAATAAGATATCATCAGCATATTGTAGGATCATCATTTCCTTATCCTCACCAACCATAAATCCTCTGACCAGACCCCTATCGCAGGCCCTCTGTGTAGCCAGCACCAACGCATCCGTCGCTAGCACAAACAACATAGGTGCAAGGGGGCAACCTTATCTAACCCCCTCCTAGGTTGCACCCATCCTCCTGCCGAGTTTCCATTGACCAGGAGTGAGAAAGATGATGTTGTCACACACCTCTTCATCCAATCAATCCACACCACAGGGAACCCCCTCCTCCTTAGGGAAACCCACACAAAATCCCACTGCATCGAGTCATATGCCTTACTAAAGTCAACTTTCCACAGGAAGGCCCTTCGCTTCTCCCTCCTCCAGAGGGCTAATGCCTCCATGGCAGCCACAAAACCATCCAGGATTCCTCTCCCTGGGATGAAGCTGTCTGAACAGATGAGATCAGGTCTCCAAGAATGTCCCTGAGCCTATTTGCCAGGACCTTAGCGACAATAAGGTACACGGCATTCGAGAGCGCAATCAGTCTGAAGTCCTGGATCGCCTCCGCCCCTTCCTTCTTAGGAAGCAGAATAGATAGTATCTGTTCAGCTTATCAAAGCCTCTATTCCCGGCCGCAAACTCCTCCATCATTTGCATCACCTTTGCCCCCACCAAGTGGTAGAATTCCCTGAAGAAGACAAAGAAACCATCCGGGCCAGGATACCCCTCCGCGTTCAGGCTCCACACCACCTGCCTCACCTCGTCCTCTATGAAGCTAGCTGTGAGACTCGTTGCCTGGGCCTCTGTGACACGCTATACATTCTCCCCTCTCCACCTCCAACCCCCCCTGACGTGACTCCCCGTAAACCCCCTGAAGTAATCTGCAGCAGCTCGACCCACCTCCCTACCATAGAAGCTGACCCCACAAATCAACATCCTGTCTATCTAGTTTCTCCTCCTCCTGGCAGATGTCATTTGGTGAAAAAATCTGGTATTAGAGTCACCCTCCTTCAACCATCTCTACCTCGATCTCGTCTTCCACTCCACCTCTTCCTTCCTGTCCTCCTGTATCGCACGCGTCATTCTCGCTCTAACCTCCCTATCCTCTGAAGATATAGGGGCTTGGTCTTCCTACCTATCAATCCTTGTAATCTCCGCCAACGCCTCCTTCCCGCTCCTCCTGGACGCTCTGATCTCCCTTCTGTACGCCCTCAGGTTATCACGCAGCATACCCAACTTCACTGCCAGACAACATGCAGCAGATCCCTCCACCATCATAGAGTTCCATTTCTCCTCCATAATACGTTGGAAACGTTCTTCCAACAACCAAGATCTGTCAAATTTAAAGTGCCAAAATGTGCCCCCTCATTAGACCTTCACATCAGGGGCGTGTGACCAGAGAAAGGCCTCTCCAAGGCGGACACATCCACAACCGGAAAAGACTCTGCTAGCTCCACGTTGCAAAGGAATCTATCGATCCTGGACATCTGGCCACTATTGTTCCTCCACATGTAAGCGCAGGATGTTGGTACCAGATTCACGAGGCCATGCATAGCCACAAAATCCACAAAAAGATCCGACCCGGGATCTTGCCAACCCCGTCCTCTAGGCCTATCCTCCATCTGTAGGGTGATGTTGAAATCCCCTCCAAGCAACCAAGGAAAACCATGACACTCCGCTGCGACAGTCGCGAGCTCCTCCCACATGGTTCCTCTGGCCTGGGCATCCAACAGACCATACACCCCTGTAACATACATCTTAGCGCCTCCCACCCTCCTAATCAGCCTCGCAGAGATGTCCGCAGTAGAACTCATCCAAGAAGAAGACATTTTCCCGCCATCCCAAAATCTGTCCTCCTGAGCAACCATTTGCCCCTAGGGACCGAAACCCCTCCATACAGGAACCCCTAACCTCCTTCCAAGTTCGGGCATTGCAATTGGCCAACTTTATTTCTTGAGCAGCACGACATCGGCTTTCCACGTACGAATAAAGCACCCCAGTGACGCCCTTCTAGCCAGGCCATTGAGACCCGCACATTCCACGTCATCACTCCATTCATTTAACAACGAATGTAGGCCTCCTTCATGGACTGTCGGAAGCCACATGCCTCCGTCGTCCTACACACCTCGCCATCTTCACGACACAACACCGTCGACTGACGTGGTAGCTATGACATCTCACCTCGACCATCAACCACCACCCTCGGTCTCTAACCTCCACAAAACCTCCATCTTCTCTTATAACGGGGAGCCCCACCTCTGCCACCTTGCACCATCCGCAGTCTCCACCTCGATAAGGTAAACTCCTCCCTGCACTTGGACGACCCCGGAGTGCACTCCAACTGCTGTTGTGATGGAGTATCCCCAGGACCACCAACTTGAAGCTCGATTTCCTCCACCACCTCGCGCTGGCCCCTGACCACAGCCTCGTCGGCCATCAAACCACCAAAAGCCTCTCTCGATGCTGTCGGTGCCTCCACCATCTCCCCTGCCCCTCGCAGCAGAGTCGCAACAAGGGAGACCGCGCCTTCCACCCCGACCGAAGCTCGAACTTGCTCCTCTTCCACGGCTCCACCAGCCTCTTGCCGATCATCCACCCCCTTCAAGGTCAAGGGGTCGGGAGAGCTCCTCTTCTCCAAACAAGCGCTAAACGGGGGCCGGGTTCTATCCTTCACAGCTCTCAAACTCGACGAAAGGTTCTCTCCAGATCCAGCACACAGATCCGGCTCCGCGCTCCAGTCACGTGAGCATTCCTCCGCACGTGTCGTGGTCGTGACCCCTTTAAGAGCCCTCGCCAGCTGCTCAACGCGAAGTCGCCTCTCATCAATGCCCTCCCCCGCCTCTTCCGCTCCCGATGCTTCTGGAGCAGCGCCAATCTCGAGCGACACCAACAATGCAGATGAAATTTGGGTAGGTATCTCGGGCCTCGGATCCACGTCAGCGACCGATCGAGTCGCCCTTGCCCTCACCGGACAGCACTTTACGTTCCTCCACACCAGTACCGCCATTCCGGCTACCACCATGGATCCCCGATGAGCTCCCCGAATCACACAGGAAACAACCTAAGAGGAGCTCCCCAGCCGTAACACAACCTTCTTCATCAACCTCGCTCTGATCTTCATCTCAATCTCCGCCACCATCAGACCCTTAGAGAGGCTGATCGCCATGCACCTCTTGAGACGAGCGAAAGGTGAGACGACCGCTTCCACCACCTCCACCGATCTTAACCACCAAGGGATCCCTTCGATGGGCACCTCGAACATCGGTCTCTCCGACAGCCTCTCCACAGATGCTCCATCGTGCGAGGACGGGCGTCACCATCTCCACCTCCCCATCTTGGCGTCGACTTCCAAGAAGCAGAGTTCTTCCCTCCTCTCGATAGGGAGGCCAAGGACCAAGAACCTCCTGCCTTCCAACATCAAAACCCTAGCCCCCTCCTGCTCCATATCCCAACCCAAAGGTTTCTCCACCATTGCCTTAGTCACCCAGCCACCGAGAACCTCACCCTCCACCTCCTCCTTTAGGCACCTAACCCCCTCCAACCAGGGCACCTCAATCTCCGCCTACGGCAATCCCCCAGGTGGCGGCGGTAGCAAGCTCCCCATGTCCTGAGCGTGACCACCATCGCAATTGAAGCACCTATGCCCTATGCCACCACACTTCCAACAGCGCCACAGCTCACGGCATTCACACGCCCATTGGTCAGATCCCAGACATCTGAAGCATCTTCCCCTCTCTACTATGTCTCCTTCCCTGCGAGAAACCCTCCGGAGACCAACCGAGGTCCGACTCTCCTTCCTTCGCCTCGCCACTACCAACCAGCCTGCAAGATTGAAAATGAACAGGAAGAAATCATCCTTTTTTGTTCCTTTTGGGATAACTGATGATGAAGCAATGCCTTGTGCTTCAATCCTTGAAGCATCTATAAGATCACAGCCTTTGAGTCTCCGACATACTTGGGTTTTGCCCCTCTCCAATAGAATGTTGAGAGTATCAAATTGGAGTGTGGAACAATAAAAGCACAAGTAGAGGTTGGAGGGATTGAAGGCTTATCTTACTTTCAACGAGGGGAGAGATTGTTCTGTTGAAATCAGTCCTTGTCCCAATTTTCTTTGTTTTTGTTCCCGATGTATCAAAAGGTTGAAAATAGTTGGATAGATTGAGGAGGTTCTTCTAGAAAGGTGTGGAGAAAGGAAGTTGGGGTGTCGCATTGGTCTCTTAGGAGAAAACATGCATATTAGTTTTAGATGGTAGATTGAGGGTCCTGGATTTAAGAACTATGAATATGGCTTTGTTGACGAAATGAATGCTCATGTAATGGGCAAAGAGCAAGACCTTTTCTTGATGGTGATTACTATTTGCTATAAGAGAAGGCTTAATTAGGCCAATTGGTTGATACCTGTTTGGGGGGACTCCACTTTTCAAAGGGGCTAATTAGAGTCATGCCATTAGTCATTCCTTTCTTTATCATAGAGTTAGGTTTTTTTTGGATAAAGATATGAAGGTTATTCATGGATGGTAGCTCTTCACAACGTTAGGAATGAAAACATTGTTACATCAAAAATCAAAAGGATACATCTTTTCAAAACAATATCAAAAAAATACATGCCTCCCTCTTCCCCCACACAAACAAAAAAGAAAACAAAGCAAAAACTCCTCGAAACAAAACATTTCCCACGCAAGCTCTCAAAGAGCCAAAAAACCACTCTATTTCTCTCCAACCAAATAACTTGCAAAGCCACCCATAGTATGGCTCTTTTTGTCTTCAATTATTTCATCAATGGAGGTAAGGCACAACCCCTCCGAAAAAAACCCCAAAACTTGTAGCAATCAATCCACATCAGTGCCCATTCTCTCTAGGCAAACTAACACTAGAATAAGAGATGATCGATATCCATGATTTCTTTATGGTAAAACGAACAAGTAGCATTAGCCTAGGGGTCCCATCATTAGTGTCATGCCTTTGTTACAATTCTTTTCCATCAACAAAGAAGCAAACTTTGAAAAGTGCCTTGGTCATCCAAAGTAACCAGTTTAATCTCTAAGGAATACCTCATTCATCTACAATAGGAGCTCGTAATGCCTTATAAGCCTTCTTAAGAACTCACCATCTTCACTCCCAACTATCCTCAACATCCTCCCGAAGGACCACATTACATACATCGTCATGCAAAGCGTCTGATAACACAAGGACAAAGGTGGGGGTCCATCCTCCTACCCGATTATGTGGTGATCCACTCCAGCACTCTTCGAAAACAGCCACCTAGTTCTGTGCAAACATGAAGATGTGGAAATACATCATGGAGGGGTCCAAGATAACACCATAAATCACACTAGAACTAAAAATCCATACCCATACCAATCCTTAAGATAAAACAATATTCCCTTCTTTCAAGAAAAAAAAACAACATTCCTACCTAGGCATTACATTCAAGAGGCCTTTCCAAAATACTAACACTCTACCTTGCTCCATACACCATCTCTCCCTGTTAATAACTCTGCATAAATCTCCATTAAAATGTGAGAAGGAACTAGGAAGACTGCAAATACTGCCCATAATCCATAAGCACCATTTAGCCAAAAGAGCCATGTTTATACCAAGAAGCTAGCAGATCCCTGGCCCAACTTCTTTTACAGGGCAAGAAACACCTTTCCATACCACTAAGTAACCACCTCTCCCTAACCCATCAACCCCCCTTCCATAGGAATCTCCTTCAAATCACCTCTATCCAAGATGTAACCTCCTATGGTAACCAAAAAGTTTTTTCTTTTGAAAGATAAAAGGATGATGACATGAGGTTAGTGATTATCCCACTTTATTAGCAAAAAAGAGCTACAGTGATAAATATTACATAAAGCAATCAAATACTTCCCCAATGCTCCTTGAAAAAGGAGACATCCATACAAACGTTCTACACAAGGTAACGCTCCCCACGAAAGATTGATGCATTTCATTGCAACCAAATTCCCCACAAACTAGCAAAAGGAGCCGCATGCTCTAGGTGGGATCAGAAGGTATCACTCCAAAAAGATTACCAGAAGTTACCCCAATTAACATGTTCATGCCACTGAATACCACCTAACACCTAGACTTGCTTGGCGAAGGGACAAATAAAAACAAATGGTTGCAATCCTCCTCCATCTCGTCGCAAAGACAGGTAGGATCTCAATCTAGCACAATTTTCAATCTACAGGCCTTCATCATCACTCTCATCCTCCTAAGCAGCCAAGCAGAGATCTTCACTTTTAAAGGCATGATAGCTTTCCAGATCATATGATAATATTTACTAAGAATCCAATCAACATTCCTTGCTGGTAATAACTTTCTATACATGGTAACCAAAAAGTTGACATATGAAAAACTGGGATGGCCACAAGGATAGCTCTCAGAGGAACCAACTCCCCATCCTTACATAAAAACCTGGATTTCCAACCATCTGCGAAAAGCAAAGTTATGTGATAGACCAATGTTTCACTTTTAACTTGACATTAGCTTTCTTGTCGATCTTCAGCTAACAAATTTCCAAAGCTGTTTTCATTTGGTCTAGATCTGCAGACTAATGGTGGTTGATTATTGGGATCCCAAAGCAAGAGCTTGGGTGCACTTTTTCTTGAGACATCTCTTGAATCAAAGACTCAAGGAGTTACTAGAATTGCGAGAAAGAGTTGACACCATGCACCCGAGGAATTAGGCTTGGCAAAGTGGGTCTTTCTCCATTAGATTATCATATGGCTTCTCATCACATGTTATAGATGCTCAACCAACTCTTTCTAAGGAATGTAGAATGATTTGGACATGGAAGAAATCGAGAAAGATTAAGATTTTGATTGACAATAGAGAAGAGGAAAACTCGTGACTAAGGTTTATTGCCAAAATATCTTTTCTAGTTTTGATGCATGAGGCCTTCAAGGGGAGGGGGGGAGATTTGTTTTCCTCTTTTGGCTTTTTTCTTTTCTTTTTTTTCAACTAGCACTTAAATTAGAAAATGAATGCTCTAAGTTCTCGATTAAACATAACCTGACATGAACAACAATGGAGGAGAAATCACATGCAGGCTGGTGAGAGGGCAGGAGTCAAAGAGATAGTCTAAGCCGGTAGTATGGCAGTCGTGTAGGCGCCAGAGTCCAGCAGAGGGGTTGTGCATGGATTGCAAGGAAGGAGATCAGCAGCAACAAGGATGGCGTCATGCCAAGTCTCGCTCACATGGAGGCCAATGGCCTTACGGGTACCGTATGTGGCTGGGGACAATCGAGAGAGCAAGCGTAGCTAATGGATCGGTTTGGAGGCGGCGAGCACATTGTCAACCAAAGGTGTACAAATAGGAACGAGCCATACAATGTCATAAGCACGAGGTGGCTGGGGCCGTGCAATGCCGTGGGTGATCGACCAACTGTCACATGGCCGACAACTTTGAGCAAGAGGACAGGAATGTCTCAAGTTGTGGCCTTTTCGCACATAGTCACAAAGGGCAAGCAGCAGACTAGGGATCAAAGGTGGGCGAGAAGGACGTATGGATCATCCACATGGTCAAGGAAGTCTAGAGGTGATCCACAACAACCAGGGGAGGCATGGGTGGTGGTGGGTGACGATCTATGGTTTGGTGGTTTGGGGAAGAAGAAAGGAGAAGAAGAGGGACAGAGGGAAGAGGGGGGGAGGGATTCACATGGGTGGCATTAGGAGTAGAGGGGGAGAGAGAGAGAGAGAGGGAGAGGGAGATGTTTTTGATAATACTCAACATTGGGCTTGATTGAAAAACAAAATGCATAAGCAACTAAAATTTTTTAAGAGACCTGTATATTAAATAAGTTGGGAAACACAAGCTGTGCTTTCACGCCATGCATGTTACTAATAGCCCCTGCATATAAGCGACAACATTTGCCTGACCAAGCTTCATTCTCATAAAGCATCTCAAACTACTTGTAAAGTTCACACTTGGAAGAATAGTCCCAAGGCTGGCAACAAGAGAGTAAAGGTCCTGATCTGCTAGCATGGCAACGAACATGGATTTTTTTTTTCCGAGAGGTATCAATAGGAAGTATTGAAAACCTTAAACTCATGCCATTAGTCATTCTGCAAAGTTCTTCCTGCTGAGACTAATGGTAAATCATGGTGATCCCTTCTCAAGCCTAAAAGGATAGCACATTGCCTCCAGAGATACAACCCCAAATAAACAGGAAAGAATTCAAGAGCAAGAAGAAAATGAAGTAGTTCATGTAAGGGTGTTTTCCTCCTCCTGCAGTAGTAAAAAAGGACCATTATATTATTGTCTAGAGAATTTTTGAAGGGTATTCCTATCTAGAGCATTGCATGAGAATATTTTCCTTCTGCAAAGCGAACCATATAAATATTTACATTAAACATCTTTATCCAGATCCAATATGCCACCGAATAACTGGTAAGTTGTTTGTGGTTTTTCCGGTAACGAAAAGTTTCAGGATAACTGTCTTGATATTGTTTATTAACTCCACAAATGACAAGAACATGATAAAAATAAAAACATGAATACTCACCCAAATTTGTCATCAAAAACAAAAGGGAGCATGCCAGTGCGGTCATTGTCTGTATCAGTCCAAACATGGCTGCAGAACATGACAAACTCAGTAGATAATTGAGGATGATGAGATCAGATAATGGAAGAAACAATTAGGATGCAGACCTTCTCATGCTGAGATAACCATTTGGCCTCCCCTCAGTAAATGGAGAATTTGCAAATATTGCCGTTGCAATCTATTCAAATTATTGTTCAAGGAGACTATAAGAGGAAGAATAAGAAACCTCTAGAAAATAAAAGTTATCAGGTACTAACAGGCTGCAAAGCAAGTCCAACACGAAATTTCTTGATCATGTCCAGCTCAGAACTAAAGTCCACATTGACCTACATCAAGAGTAGAGTTTTCTAAAATCCAGCAACCACTTATCAATTATATTCATCAATCTCATAAAAACAAAGAAACAAAACAAGTTATGAAAATTACATATTTAACTATTTCCATCCATCCTAAATAGCAATTCATAATCAAAAGCCTTTCCATGCTCAGATAGCCCAACTAGGATTCAGTTTCTGATAGAAGGAACTGGCCAGTTATTAATCCAAAATCAACTCTCAAAAATTCAGTGCCAAGTTCCTATTTCAGATAGAATTTAAATGTGCATCTGCAAGAGGATAGTAGACATTGTACTCAGTGGGAAGAAATGAGCAATCTATTATTCCCTGAAAACCTACACCTCTTTATAGAGAGAGAGAGGTGTCGGTAAACTACACAAGAGAACCTAAAGAATAACTCAGAGCATAAATAGTTCAAATAAAGAAAATAAAGGTAAAGGAAAATATCCTGTAACACTCCCCCTCAAGCTCTGCTCAGTGGCTTTGTAAAGATATCCGTTGTCTGGTCCTCTGAAGCAACTGGAGATGTGCAAATAACACCCTTCTGGATAAGGTCCATAGTGTAGTGACAATTGATTTCCACATGTTTTGTACATTCATGAAACATGGGATTATTTGCAATATATGCAGCTGCAAGGTTATCACATCTCATTTCCATAGGATCCTTTATCTGTATATGCAAGTCCCGTAGAATAGACTTCACCCAAACTATATCTATTGTTGTTTGAGCCATAGCTCTATATTCTGATTCAGCACTGAATCTAGATACTACAGCCTGCTTCTTGACTTTCCAAATCACCAAATTTCCTGCAACATAGGTACAAAAACTGTAGTAAACTTGCAATCAGCAAGACAGTCAGCATAACCTGCATCAGAGTATCCTACCACTGTCATAGGACACCCCTTACAAAACAATAATCCATGGCCTGAACTTTTCCTCAAATATCTAAGTACTTGCATTAAAGCATTCCAATGCTGCTTAGCTTCTCAATGAATTGGTTAAGTTATTCAACAGCAAGTGAAATATCAGGTCTGGTAATAGTAAGATAAAGGAGTTTACCAACCAACTGCCTATAGCTTCTGCTCTCCACAGTCTCCCCCTCACAATATAAGTGTACCTTGGGATCCATGGGTATGTTAGCCACCTTGGCTCCTAACATCCAAGTCACCCTAAGAACATCCAATGCATACTTTCTCTAGCTCACCACAATACCATCACTCCCTCTGGTCACCTCAATGTCCAAAAAATAGCGAAGAAATACCAAATCTGTCATAACAAAATGTGCAGCTAAGTCCCTTTTGACCTATAGAATTCCAATAGTATTATCCCCTGTAATAATAAGATCATCAATATAAACAAGTAGAACAACCATTCCCCTATAAGTTTTCCTGGTAAACAAAGAATGATTAGATGTAGATCTCCTCAGGCCCATGCCTTCCACTATCTCAGATAGTTTATGAAACCACGTGCACAGGCTCTGCTTGAGCCGATAAATCGCCTTCTTTAATCTACATAGACACTCCCCCCTCAACCTCAAATCCTGGGGGTTGCTGCATATATACTTCCTCCTAAAGATCACCATAGAGGAAGGCATACTTCACATCTAGCTGGTGAAGATCACATTCTTTGTTAGCTACCACAAATAACAAAATACGAACTGTAGGAAGCCTCACCACAGGAGAGAAGGTATCAAAAAAGTCAACACCATATGTCTGAGTGAACCCTTTTGCAACCAAGCGAGCCTTATGCCTAGAAATAGACCCATCAGAATTATATTTCAAGATAAAGACCCATCGACAACCAACCACTCGAGCCCCCATAGGTCAAGAAGTAAGCTCCCACATGCAACGAGATCAAAGAGCCGCCATTCATCCTTCATTGCCTGATGCCATGCGAGATCTAGCATAGCCTCCTAATAAGTAGACGATACTGTGGATGTCATAAGTGTCCTAGTGAATGCAACAAACGTGGTACTAAGACCATCACAAACAGAAGCACCAGTCACATGATGGGGTGCACAACTACGTGAGGCCTTCCTAACTGTGATAGGAAGGTCAAGATCATCATTTGTGGGAGGAGATGCACATCCTCAGATGCACATGCTAACCCTATAGAATCATCATAAGACTGAGATTCATTAGTATCATCAACACATATCTATGTAGGGGAGGATGACGGGACTGAGGTGGAAGAAGGGAGGGTAGCACGAGGCATGTAAGTGACTGAAATCTGATATATCACTGGAGGATCTCTAAACTTGCTATCACCAAAATCCCTAGGAGACTACTCAAGCACTGGAATTGGTGTAAAATCACCAAGCTGAATAGGTGGCATAGGCATGAGAGCTTGTGGAGGAGATCTATCATGTGGTATGAATGACAACTGTCTGGCGGCCATAGAAAAATACGGTATAACTTCGTGAAATGTGACATCTGCACTAACATAATGTCTCCTGGTAAGAGGATCATAACACTTGTATCCTTTCTGGGTGTGAGAATACCCCAAAAATACACATTTAGTGGCTCTTGATGCCAACTTATCTCTGTTAGGTCCTATAACATGCACAAAGGCTACATAGCCAAATGTGCGAGGTGTCACCACAAAAAGATCCCTGTCAGGATGTGGAATCTACCACGGAATTTGTTCCGATAACACAGAACTAGGCATCCGATTAATCAAGTAACAGGTCATGAACACTACATCACCCCAATACATCTGAGGTACATTATGATGTATGAGAAGTCCTGGCCACATCTAAATATGCCTGTGCTTCCTCTCAGCTCTCATTTTGTTGGGATGTATGTGGGCATGTGGTCTGATGTACAATGCCATATGACCTGTAGAATGAACGTAATCTGGCAGTGCATTATCTGATCTCACACATTTGACAGTTTCAGAAAATTGAGTTTTTATTTCAGTAATAAAATCTTCTATGGCATTGCCTACGTCGGACTAATTCTTCAAAAGAAATAACCAGGACATTCGTGAACCATCATCCATAATAACAAGATAACACCTGTGTCCCAATCTATCAAGAACACGACTGGAACCCCAAACATCCAAATGAACTAAATCAGAAACTAACTGACAAAGAACTAGCAAGAAAAGAAGCTTTGTAGTGTTTCCCAATCTGGCATGCATCACATCTAATCTCAATAGTAGGTGATAAATGAGGAATAACACGTCATAGCCTATCCAAAGGAATGTGTCTAAGGCGATAATGCCACTGTAGAGCAGTCGCAACAGCAAAGCCAAACTCGCCCTGACAAGATGCAACAATATCCGTCTAACGCAGGTGATATACCCCCCCTCTTCATGTTCACCACCAATCATCCTCCCTATCAGCTTATGCTGTAATACATAGCCCACATCATCAAATATAAAACGGCAATTGAGATCCTTTGTAATGCTACTCACAGATAATAAATTAAATGGAAACTCAGGGACAAATAAGACATTAGATAACTATAGCCTGGGAGTAGGAAAAACCTCCCCATGTCCATCTACTGTGGAATGATGACCATCCGCAACCTGCACAGTCCTCCCTAAGGTAATTGACTGAAGATGTCCAAAAGATGACCGATCACCACTCACATGCCTTGATGCATCGGAGTCTATAAGCCATGGAGATCTATCATAATGCAAAAAAGCAAAGAAACTAGAATTACCCTTTATACCTGAGGATGCAAGGGCAGCAGTATCTGTAGTAGAGGGTGACTCCTGTGTGACCTAAGCCAATCTCTGTGCAAGAGCATCAAACTCTGCTCTTGGAACCATATCTGTCTCTGCCTCAGTAGTGGCTAAAACCTTATTAGCCATGGATGGTTTTCCATACTCGGTCCAGCAAGAAGCTTCAACATGTTCAATACATCCACAGAAAGAGTAAGTGGGGCGTGGTTTACCAGGCTGCCCCTGACCTCGACCACATCCCCGAATAGTAGAACCTCCACATCCTCCTCTACCACCAGCAACAGCAAAGGCAGAGGTGTGTCCCATGATCTCTGGAATTGTAAACTTGACTGTCAGTCTACTGGGTCTGTTGTATGCCTCCTCCAGGATAGGAAGCTCTGTCAGAGTAAGCATTTGGGACCTAGCTAACTCATATTCTGGACCAAGACCTAAAAGAATCTTGCGAGCCGCAAACTCCTTACGGTACTCTCTCTATGCAGTACAAGTACAGATAGGTTTGTAAGCATTTTAATTCTCAAGAAAGCCTTTCAATTTAGTGTAATGCAGAGGAAGAGAAAGATCATCCTACCTAAGAGAAAAAATGTCATGAGTGATTTGAAATACCTTACTAGAATTCTTTTCATGAGAATAAGTATCATGAAGAGAATCCCCCATCTCTTTGGCAGTCTAATAATACATGATTCCATCTCCAATATGTGATGCAACAACATTCATAATCCAAGCCCTAACCATAGCGTTATCTCTCTTCCACGTGACGTACTTCTAGTCTTGTCGGTAGGCTCCACTTCCAACAAAATATGTTTCTTATCATTCCCTTCAACAATCATAAGGAATGTCTGAAACCAACGTGCATAGTTGGTCTCATCCAACTTCGAAATGGGGACAAAGAGCGGGTTCTTAATATTCCTTGTCTCCGTGGAAGCATCTGTTGTGACTTCGGATGATGCTGAGGATGCCATCTCACCAGATCAGGAAGGAAGGCCACCAAAAGACCAATCTGAAACATGATTTTCAGAACGAACAGATCACGTCATGGAAGAGCAAGATATGAATCAGAAGCTTTCATATATGCATGATGCATAGAAGACCCCCTTAGACGGATGTAGGCCTAACAAGGGTGAGGGGGAAGGCACCCAAGATGGGCCCAAGGGGACCTAGGTTTCTCTCTCGCTGCAGTCACAGGGGATGCAACCCTAGAACAGGGTCGCAGCGCCTCTGGGATCGCCTGAAGGAGTGTCGCCTGCACTACAGCACCACAACAGATCCTTCAAGCGCCACCGCAGATCCTTCGATCGGCGTTGTGGACCTCTGCGATCACCGCAGCACCGCTACAACCGCTCCAGATGACTACCACGACCACCAAAAGGCCTTGGATCAGCGCTTCCAAGGCCTATGATTGCCATTGCGCCACCGCAACACCTCCAGAATGCTGCAACGCCGCTGCTCTAAGCACTACAGCGCTGCCACTCCGGCGAGGAGACGCAGCCAACCACGCACGAGAAAGAGAGAGAGAGGAGAGAGAGAGAGAGAAGAGGGGATTTTGTGGTTTAGGATTTCAGAGGCCTTTTCGACTGAGATACCAAGAGCTCCAATCCAAGATCGTTGCTCTGATACCAAGTGGGAAGAAATGAACAACCTATTATTCCCCAGAAACCCTACACCTCTTTATATATAGAGAGAGGTATGGGTAAACACACAAGAAAACCTAAAGAATAAAATAAAGCATAAATAGTTCAAATAAAGAAAGTAAAGGAAAATGGAAATATCTTGTAACATACTCCTTTCCCTATCTAATGTTAGTTCATCTCCAAGCGAGTTAAAAGTCGATCTACTAATAAATCTCACCTGGACGGTGCAAGTGCGAAGCATCATATCAAGTCCAAGAGAACCCACTTTTGGCATGTAATTCCTCATGATAGCATACCTTCCCTGCAAAAGGGTGTCGTTGATAAGCCAGATTAAGGGGAAAAGGGAAAGCATTATTAATTACAGGAGGAGATGAAACCATTATTTATTACAAGTGATGAGGTCCTATAATTTCTCTACAAAAAGCTTAAAAGTGTATCTCCCCAAAACGTCCCTGTTTTTGTGAAACAAAAGGAATGAGAGCAGATGGTATCATCCTTGTCAATCAGGATATACAGTCTGAGTTCATGGTGGCTTTCATGTCCCCAAAGAGATGGATTTATTACAAGTTGGTTCCCAATTTAATATATGTTGGCTTCAACCCTTTGAGTTAATCAAGTGGAATATAAACATCTCGACTGTCATCTGCATGTCCTGGATTCATCGACCATGTCCTTTTCCATTCTTTCATACACCTAAATAGTCAACTGCATACATGATAAGTACATGTAAACACATCCAGAAATTGTGGCACGTCAACTTAATAAGCACATTAAATTGGTCAGAAGATGTTTCAATAAAAGTTATGCAACTGCATGGTCATTATATCACTATTGGCTACGAATGGTACATCGTATGAGATTTAGAAGTCACAAATTATTATTAACTATGACAATGAATAGTAGCAAAATCTTTGATCAAAAGGATGGGAAAAGGGACTATGTGGAAGATGTTATATGACAGAGATATCCATAACAAGAGATCAAATCCATACCTTGGGCATTATTGGAATATCTTTTCTTCCCCATTTTGGCTGGAAACCAATTCCCAAAAAGCCAACATTCATTTCTTCTGCCACAGCTTTTACCTACAAGATGTGTTAAGAACAGAGAGATGATGATCTCAAGTCAATGACAAACAATTTAGAACAAAATGAAGGCAGAAAAGATGGGTAGTGAAGGGATGAAAGGACGATAAAGAACTTCAAACAAAATAAGCCAAACTCAGCTCATGATGTCAGTTGTATAGGGCCTTCTTAATGTTGGATTATCTCGGTTGTCAGATGTGTTCTGGTGCAAGCCTGTAAGACATCAGGTTAAAGATATGCTGGACCTGGAATTAACGCACATGTCCGATCTCGCTGATGCATTGCATACATGCTTTTTATCTGTTGCAACTCAGACGTTTTCAAGCATCATCATGGCGATTTGCAGTGTGGGTTGGACCTGAGGTTATGTGTAACTGCTGCTGAGCCTGGTGCAGGTTCAGAGGTGTTTGTACATTCAGCAAACATGCTTGTCCAGAAAAACCTTGCTGAGACTTTTATGCACATAAATTGATGCCTAGGTTATACCCTTGGCGAAAGATTTGGAAAGTGCACACACCATATATTGGTGTGTGCACAAAAGAAAAGTCCTCTTTCTATTGTCTTGCTTTTCAACTTGGGTTCCATCTATTTTATTTGTAAAGCTTCTTCAGTTCTTTCCTTGATTGGAAATGCAGTTGCTGGTCTTGTTTATGTTGGAGAAAGTTGCCTTCTATTTATTGAAGGGAAATTTCTTTATTTATTTTGTTGGAACGTTAGGAAGAAATCCACGTGGCAGTCTGCAGGCCACATGGACAGTCCATGTGGCAGCATCTAAGGAGCCCAATAGGGCAGTCAGTCATGGGTTCTAGAATCCAAGTTGGAATCTTTTGCCTAAGAGTCAAGTTTTCTATTTTTAGCAAATGTATTTTAGGAAATGTATTTGTGATTTGATTTAATTAGAAAGATAAGATATTTCCTTATGGGATAAGATCTTTGGTTTCCGGGATAAATTATAAAAGAGAGCATTCCCTCTTTGTAATCTCTTGAGTCAATAATAATAATTCATATTCTAAGAAACTCCACTCTCTCTCTCTCTTCTTCCACATTTCCACCACCGGCCACCATCAACAAGGTAGCCGACCTCCTGCGCCAACCACATAGGGCAGCCGGCCACCAAGGCTTCTCCTCCTGATTTGCGTGCACCTAGCCCCCACGTGGGACTCTTTTCCCACACCTAGGAGCCTCCAAGCTCCATGTTTGCGCAAATCTTGACACATTTCATGATGGTTTGGGCTGATGTTTGGACAAGCTCCTTGGCGAGCCAGCTTTGGAAGTGCACACACCCTTGTGGTGTGTGCACAGCAGTTAAGTGCAGTTACATTTTGATTTATGTCCATTTGGTGTTCTTGCTTTGGCTTTGGTTTCTTCATGGCAGGGAAGGGTGAAGGGTTTTCCACCTTTTGTGATATGGTGGAATTTTATTGGCTAATGTTCGGATTTGATTTTTGTTGATCAAAAAGGCTGATTCTTTTATGAGGACTGATGTATGGGCTATGACCTTGGCGAGAGATTTGGGAAGTGCACACAGCACATACTGGTGTGTGCACAAAAGATAAGTCCTATTTTCATTTGTCTAAGCTTCTTAATTTGGATTCTATATTTTATCCATTATATTTGAATATTCCTTCAATTCTTTCCTTGATTGGAAATGCAGCTGTTGGTTCTGAATATGTTGGAGAAAGTCTCTTCTTGAAATTTGATTTCTGAGGCTGTGTTCTCGTGTGGGAAAAAAGTGGCAAAGATATGATGCTGCTGTTGTTGCTATCATTTTTTCATGCTTTGGAGAATTATGTTCAGATTATGTATACTTTTGGAATGAAGAGAAAAGTTCGGGTTATCCCGTGGAGATCATTTATCATTTATTATGATTGGAATCGTAAGCATCAGGTTCAGAGGCATTAGCATTATTCAGCAAACATGCTTGTCCAGATAAATCTTGATAAGGCTTTTAAGCACATAAATTGATGTCTGGGCTATACCCTTGTTGCTGGTCTTGTTTTTGTTGGAGTAAGATGCCTTCTATCTAACGAAGGGATATTTCTTTATTCATGTCATGATGGTATGGGCTAATGTTTGGACAAGTTCCTTGGCGAGCCAGCTTTGGATGTGCACACACACTTGTGGTGTGCGCACAGCAGCTAAGTGCAGTCTCATTTTGATTTATTTCCATTTAGTGTTCTTGCTTTGGCATTGGTTTCTTCATGGCAGGGGAGAGTGAAGGGTTTTCCACTTCCTTTTTATTGCGATATGGTGGAATTTTATTGGCTAATGTTTAGATATACGTTTGTTGATCGAAGAAGCTGATTCATTTATGAGGGCTGATGTCTAGGCTATGTCCTGGGCAAGAGATTTGGGAAGTGCACACACCATATATTGGTGTGTGCACAAAAGATAAGTCCTCTTTTCATTTGTCTAAGATTCTTAATTTGGATTGTATATTTTATCTATTATATTTGAAGATTCCTTCGGTTCTTTCCTTGGTTGGAAATGCAGATGCTGGTTCTGAATATGTTGGACTGTTTATGCTTCAGGAAATTTTTTGCAGTTATCTTTTGGAATTATGCATCAGAAACTCGCTTGGGAAAATAGTGGCAAAGGATAATGCTGATGTTGTTGATATGAGTTACTGTTGCTGTTTCCATGGAGAATTATGTTCAGATATCTATATTTCTGGAAGGAAGAGTGATGTCAGGGGCAAGAGATTTAGGAAGTGCACACACCATATATTGGTGTGTGCACAAAAGATAAGTCCTCTTTTCATTTGTCTAAGATTCTTAATTTGGATTGTATATTTTATCTATTATATTTGAAGATTCCTTCGGTTCTTTCCTTGGTTGGAAATGCAGATGTTCGTTCTGAATATGTTGGACTGTTTATGCTTCAGGAAATTTTTTGCAGTTATCTTTTGGAATTATGCATCAGAAACTCGCTTGGGAAAATAGTGGCAAAGAATAATGCTGATGTTGTTGATATGAGTTACTGTTGCTGTTTCCATGGAGAATTATGTTCAGATATCTATATTTCTGGAAGGAAGAGTGATGTCAGGGTCATCCGTTGGAGGTCCTTTATCATTTATCATGATTGAAACCATTGCGTGGATATGCTGCTACTGATAACAGCTTTTTCAAGGCTGTGATGGGGAGGATCATGTGTTTCACACTTATAATTATGAGGCTGTTATGCTCTTGGTAATGTTTGCTGGAAGCATCTTCTGCAGTTTGGGTTGTTAGATCAGTTGCTGTTTTAGAGATTGAGGACAGGACTTTTCTTGGAAGATGCTAGTGGGCATCTTCCTTTTGAGTACGCTTGTGTTCCCCATGACTATGTTCTTTGTTTTTTCTGATATTACCCCTAGATGGGTTCCTATTGTACTTATTTTAGTGGAGGATTAATAAAATTGAGTGCCCGGGCCCCTATAATTTGGGCTTGTTAAAAAAAAAATGTGTACATCCAAGACTGGTAGATTTGGGCAATAACATTATGAAATAGAAGAAAATGACCGAAGGCAAAACCAAATGCTGTTTTCAGAAGGGAAAAGCCTTTCAGATTACACAAAGCCCTTTCAAATTGTGTCAAAGCCTTTCAAATTTGGGAAAGTCTTTCAGGTAATAAGGCTCATAAAGAGGAAGAGAGCACATAATCTGCAACCATAATGTGGAAGACTACTGGACCAAATTAGACCATAATGCATAAGGTATACAACTAATCATCGACCGTGTAGCACATCTTCCCTGTGAGTCTAAGGAGCAAGCTGTATGGAAAGGAGGCAAGCTAACTTGCTGCCTTGTTCTTCATACTTAAATTTGTGGAGTTATTCTGCTTAAATCACACTAAGATAGTTTAAAAATAGATGGAGAAAGTTCTCCTATCTCCCACAACAACAAGAAATAAAACAGAAGGAAACTAGGACATATAGTTGAGAAGAACTAATATAAATGGAAAATGGAGCAATCAGCTCGCACCATGCATGAACTATAAACTGAACATGATATAAGAAAATTGCAAATAGAAAGAGATAAAAAATTGTCTGTGTACCTGATAAAGGTGTGAATTAACCTCAGCACAAGTCTGGTGTAATGTCTCCAAAGGGGCACCACTAAGTTCAAACTGACCACCAGGTTCCAATGAGATACTTTGCTTCCCCTAATTATTTATTCATCAATTTCCCACTAATGAGAAAATGTTTAAAATGAGAAGACATGGATGTCACTGTCACACTACATGGATTAAGCACAATACGAAGAAATTGAACTCTCAAAGGAAAAAGGCTTAGAACATTGAAGCAAAAGAGTTACTCAGCTACCTGTTTCAATCCAATGATGTTACTCCCTTCCATAATTTTCTCCCAATCAAACCTCTCAGCTATACCATTAAGTAGGTCTGCAATTTGCTCATGCTTTATTGAACGCAGGGTATCAATTTCAAAGCCAAACTTCTCATGTTCTGTGCCTATCCTGAAAAAGAAAATCAAAACATGATAAATCCAATCTCACATCATTTACTGCAGAAATACTAATCATCAAGAGCACCTCCACTTTTCCTTAGGCTTGCATCCAGACACCAAGTAACCAATAAGATCCTCTTCTGTCAAGGGCTCCGCTGCAACTACCGTGTCCTCCGTCGGTGGGCTAGCAGCAACCACCATACTGTGGCCCCTCTTGAATCTCTTATCTTCTACGAGAGAGAAACGAACTCCCCAGTTGGAAAATCCAACACTTTTACTCCTCAACATGGCATTATAAATCATTCCACGAGACAAGTTGTGGTCCAACACAATGCTCTGCTGCAGCTTTGAGTTGGAAGCTCGACAGCCAGGAGGAAAAATTGAAAAAAGTGCCATCACTTCCTCCCTGCATCAAAATTTTATCAAATAGGGAACACGGTAAAGGAAAAACACAAATTTTCACTTTAGACTTATTTGCATATTAGTGTCCACATAGCCATCGAGAATGAACAATGTTCTGCAATTGCAGGCAAAAATCCACTATACGAACATATATAGGCTAAAAAGGAAACAGAAAAAAAAAAAAGACAGAGGAGGAAAAAACAGTCACAACACCTTCATTTCCACTACCTCAAACTTACTCTCAACAACAGGCATCGATAAGATACTCCAACAACAGCCAAGAAATTCCCCACAAAATGAATATATCAATCATAATTCCGTGCAAGTCCAAACCCCATAAAAACACAACGGCAACTCATTCATCAAATAAATACAAAAAAGCACTATCTTTCCCACTAAACTTGCAACTTAACTCAGAGCAGGTGCCATCACCTCCTCCCCTGAATCAAAACTTTGGTAAAGAGTATAAACTAAAAGTTACACATACACCAAAAGTAGGCCACTGCTAACTGAAAGAAACGGAGTAACTGATAAACACAAACTGACACCATAGACTCGTCGACGCACTAATGGTAACATCGCCATCAAGAATAAACAATAATCAATAGCAGGCAAGAATTTACTGCAAGAACATACATAGAACAATCCAAAAAGCCTTCATTTGCACTAACTTAAACTCGTTCTCAACAGCAAGCAACGAAGAAATTCCTCACAAAATGGAACCACCACCACATCGAAACATCCATCAGTCATCACAAAAAGTGCAACCCGAGAGCAAAAAGAGTCAAAGGTCACGTCATATAACTGCAATTATAATTCCACCCAATCCCAAACTCGAAGATACACAACAGCAGCTCACTCTTCAAACAGAAAAAGAAAGAAAATCCAAAAAGACGACATCTTTCGCTTAAAACTCACAGGGAAACACCAAAACAACGGTACCCAAATTATCAGAACCCTGGAAATGGACCTTCGGGCTTCCAGAGAATCGATCCTTTTGCTGGAAAAGGCACCGGAAAAGGAGCGGCGGATGAGGAAAGCGAGGGAATGGAAGGGGAATAGTGCCGCCGTGGACTGTAGCGGTCGAATCGAACACACTTATAGTGAGCTGGTCGAGAAAGACTGTGCGTGAGAGGGAGAGGAGGTGGGATTTGTGGTTGCCTTTGACAGCGGGAGGAGTTACATCCAGGTACAATATTGTTAGAACGAGTGGAGAGGGTATTTAGTTAGACAGAAGACTGATAGATGGTGAAATAAAATAATCGATGTTACGATATAAAATTAGTAAATATTTATTTAACAACAAGATACGGTAATGAGTGAGTTTTGGTGTAAAATAGTAAATATATTTTAATAAATATATAATATTAAAGTTGATATATTTTTAATATAGGTTAATTTTGATGTGATATAATATAATAATTTGATTAAGATATGGAGTAAAAATATTATTTTTCCTAATCTTCAAATACCTCCCTCCCTCCCACCAAATTCCTCCTCCCAGTCTCTCTCAAAGGACATAACTCCTCCCTAATTCCCCATTCAAACAAAACCTGATGGTAAAGAAATGATTGTGGCACATGTGTTGCATATATGAAAAGTGTTAACTCAACTGTGATCACACTTAGATACATATTCTACCTATGCCTCACTCTTAGATGAATTGCCACATATCCCATGACGTCATAGGATCCCATTAAAGGATAGGGGCGTGTGTAGGGTGGGCTTCCGAGTGAGATCCCAGTTGTCTTACCCAATGCTTCTATAGATACATGTACGACAGCAAAAACTGATAAAGGGATTTAATATTAATAGAAAGTACATATTGATCCCACTTAAAAGGACAAATGGAAAAGTAAATATTGATCCTATTTAAATTTTGTATATTCGATTATTTTAGGAAAATCGTGATATCCTTTAAACTTAAAAGATTTCATCTCAAGGAGAAAATGAAGTAGGCACAGAAGGATAACAAAGAATTATTTCTGAAAAATCTTACATTTGTGTGTGGGTAATGCAGATAAGAATGTTGTAAAAATAATTTAATTTGAAATAAAAAAGGATGGATATGTTACATTAAATAGTTAATAAGTATTGTTCATGTCAATCATGACCTTGACCATGGAATAACTGTATTGCAAAAGGGTTAGAATCGAGAAATCATAAGAAAATAACATATTCTTGAGTTAGCTAGAAACATTTTAATGCAAACCAAAGTCCTAACCTAGCATACTCGACTTAAAGTTTCTAATACAAATGGAATCTTCACCAATTACAACATAGACCTAGAAAATCCATCTTCCAAATGGACCCTTAAAAATTATATCTTTATAAGAAACCAAAAAAAAACAATGTTCCACTAAAGTGGATTCAATCTAGGATAAAAAATAAGAGACCTCAAGCTTAATATAATGAAGGTTAAGCTCAAGTTCCCTACCAAAAATAATGGGTTCAAATAATTACAATCAAAGTCTCACGATCAATCATAGAAAATCACCAACATAACCTTTTCTTCTCACTAGAAATCTATGACTTAATCACGAGATAACAATTAACTTGAATCTTCTTGAATCCCCACAACAAGCTCATGTAGGAGTAAAGAGATAAAGAAAGAGGAAAAATCACCAAAGAGTCAAAAGGATAGATTACACAAGGTTGACCTCTATTTATAAGCATTAAGGACAAATAAATACCACTGTTCATGCATTTTTCAACCATCCAATTATATCTTTCGTTGTAAGATATTTTAATGATAATGAGACAGAGTTTACTTTAAATATTGGCACAATGAGCTTGTTATTATATATCTAAACACTTATGAGTCTTGATTCATTTAATAACTTCTAATAACAAGCTCACATAGCTATCACATGACATATATCGATTGAAGTTTTTACTAAAGTTGTCGAGTATTATATTGTCCAAGTAGGATACATCCAGATAATATAATAAAGTCATCTATTTGAGTATATAATTTTTCAAGTAATTTGTCAATGATATATTGTAATGAATGTGTGCCCCAGACATCTTTTAAGACGTCTGGGAGGTGGCTCAGACGTCGGACAAGACGTCTGGGATAACAACCAGACGTCTGATAAGACGTCTGGGATAGTTTCAAGACGTCTGGAAATCCGTTATTTTCGACACACGCGAGTCGCCTGCGCGCCTGAGCGCGCAGACTGCTTTTTCTCTCTTTTTCTTCTGCGGCTGCAGACGCCTGCGGCGCCTTCTCTCTCTCCTCTCCGCGCGGCGTTAAAAAGGGGCGCGCCTCCCCTCCTGTCTCCACCGCCTTCTTCTTCTTCTCCTTCCTGTGCGCGAGAGCGAGCGGACGTGAGGGCGGCAGCGGCGGCCGCAATGAGCGCGGAGGTGCGGCGTGCGAGGCCGGAGCTCTGCCGTGGGGGCGAGCTCGCCGGAGCGGCTTGGCCGGCTGGCGGAGGGCGCAGGGGGCGCGGAGCGACGCGGAGAGGGACCTGCTGCGGTCTGAGCAGCAGGAGCGCGAGGCGCGACGCGGGCGGCGTCGCGAGCGGAGGCCGAGCAGGGTCCTGATTCTGGAAAAATTTCCAGAATCAGACGTCTGGATTGATAGCCAGACGGCAAGGTCGACGTCTGTAAGATCATACAGACGTCTGAAAGGTGAGTTTCCGCCTTCTTCTTCCTTCTTGTCGACTGACCGTACTGAGGGAGGGGGTTGGCTGTGCGCAGGTTCGCTGATTCGCCATCCTTTGCGAATCAGACGTCTGGAAGTTGTACCAGACTGCGAGAGTGACCTCCAGACGTCCTGAGTTACCATCGGACGTCTGGGATTTAGGAAAGACGTCCCCGCAGACTTCTGGACGTGTGGGAAACCACGCTGAACAGGTAATTCTCTGATCCACCGTTTAAGACGTCTGGAGGGAGTTCCAGACGTCTGATTTTGCACAGTATCGTTTTTTCGACCCGTTTAGGGCCCGTTCGGGCTCCGTTTTCCGCGATTCGAGTTGCGTTCTCTTCAGAATTAATTCCTCTACTCATCTACAGTAGCTATACACTGTTTTGAGACACTCCTTGTGTTTGATCATTGTGACAGGATCTCGTTCAGTTGCAGTCTTGAGAGTCGCGGAGGCACGCGGGATTCCCGATCACGCCCCCATTACTCCCGTTGTACCTGGTAGAGTGGCTTTAAGTATTAATAAAATCTGTTAAAGTATGGAACCATAACTAGAACCTAGGGCATTGCATGAATCCTAGGAATGAGAAATGTATGGAATGATAGCTCCTAGGTGATGCATGAATCCTAGGGCTGGAAAACTAGTTGTATGCTAGATCCTAGGATGTGGCATGAATCTTAAGATGGAAAAACTAGTGGAATGTATAATACTGCAGTCTTGGAAAAAATGGAAAGGAATATAAAGCTGACTGTAATTTGAATTAACAGCTGCCTGTTATGAATAAAGAAACATGTTTGAGATCATGGATTTTGAGAACGTGAATCTGGAAAGTGAAACATATGATGTTCTGAGATAAAGAGCTGGAACCCTACGGGGAATTAGGAGTGGAACTCCTGGAAAGAAAAAGGAATGAAACTGAGATGTAGTTTGTACTGTCTCTTGGGTACGCAGTACCAAGGGAAGTACCTGTACCTGTTTAGTGCAGAGTGGGGTCAGCCGCCCCAGGGACCCAGGGTTAGGATTGGCCGCTCTGTACTGACTTGTTGGCCCTCGTGTACGTAGTACCGAGGAGAGCTAGTAGTGTTAGGAGAGTACTAGCTACCCCACGGGCCCCGGGGTTCTGCTAGCCTCCTTCACCGACTTGTTAGGCCCACTAGGGCAAACCAGGGTAGTCAGGCGAGGGTGCGCGGACTGTGGAGGGGCAAGGCTCCGGTTTGGTTACTGTGGAGGGGTTGGACCCCTGTTACTGAGAGGGCTCTGCCCTGGTTCCGTGCTGTGCTTTGGGCGCACCCGTTAACGGAAACGACTGACCGCGTGCCAGTGCGGGCTAGCTACCTGTGCGTTTATCGCGCGTGCCGTAGTCACCGTTACGTCTGTCAGTGACCTTGGGGTGGTTGACTGAGGGTAGGATCACCACGGGGGACTCTTCCGGCCAAGAGAGCACCACGTGCTACTTCTACTTTTGGAAAAGACTGCAATCAAGATCGTTCCCACGAGGACATTCGAGATCAAGTAAAGGATCTGAGAAATAAATGAAATAGTGAGAAAAATTGAAAGATGTGAATAAAGGAAGTAATAAAACATAACAGCTACTGTACACTCTACTGTTGCCTTTAGTTAGTTTGCCACTCTACTCAGCGTTTTGCTGACGTGTTACACTCGTTACCTTTTCAGGACCAGGTGTTGAGCAGCCAGGGTCGGCGGCTGCAGAGGACGCTGGGCCGAGTAGGGTCCAGTAGAGTTACCACAGCCTTTTGTACCCCTTTTGTTTCTGTTCTAGTGAGTAGTTTTTGTTTCCGATGTACCTTCTTTACCTGCAGTTCTTGTTATATGATAAATGCTGTTTTACTGTTGTGGTGGTACCTACTGTAGTAGTTTCTTTCCTTACTGCTGTACTTTCTTACTGTTAGTTATATTCATGCTGAATGTGGTTTATCTTACTGTCTTTTGGTTACTTCCTCGTTGGACGACTAGGTCTTGGGATTAGTCGAGTCGGTCCGGTTCTCGTGTCTCGTAGGGACTCGGGAACCGGGTCGTTACAAGATGGTATCAGAGCAAGGTCGTCCCGAGAAGTGAATCAACTGACTGGAAAATAACCAATTCACATGTTTATAGCTAGAGTAGCCACCACAACATATCTCTTGACATGAGCTCTTAGAAGTTTTGTTAGGTACCGTCTGTTTTGATGTTTCCGTTTTGTTTCGCGTCTCCTTGCAGGAGATGCCTCGTCGTGGGACTGGCGAGACTGGCCGCGGGCGCAGCCGAGGGCGAGGTCAGCGAGGTGGACGTGCTGTCGTTGACGTCTTGGTGGACCAGCCACCACTCCCTGGCATCCAGGCCCAGGACCTCGCCAGACTGATACGGGATATTGTACGAGAGGAGCTCCACCCACCGCCCCGAGCACCTCCTCCTGGGGTTGCAGAGGGGGAGTCCTCTGTGGGACCACGCGACGGACGCAGCGCTGGACACGAGGGAGGGGATGGGCCCCTGCCACCCCCACCTTCCTCCGACACTTCTGTACACGAGGCACCTTCGCCTGGAGGTGCACCAGCACCTCCCCTACAGCGCCACTTCGAGCTTTTCGGACAGTTCCGGAAGTTGAAGCCCCCCTCCTTCAAAGGGGATGAGGACCCGACCGAGGCAGAGGACTGGCTTGAGCAGCTGGAGAAGATCTTCGACACCCTTCACCCCCCGGTGGAGTGCCGCGTGGCCTTTGCCACGTACCAGCTAGAGAGTGCGGCACACCGGTGGTGGAGGGCGGTCCGGGGACAGGAGAGGGACGAGCCGACGTGGGACCAGTTCGTCACCCTCTTCTGCGAGCAGTACTTTCCCCAGACGTGGCAGGACCAGAGGAGGCGGGAGTTCCACACTCTCCGCCAAGGGACGATGACCGTGAGCGCGTACCGCACGCGTTTCTTGGAGCTGTCCCGCTTTGCAGCGACAGCGGCAGCCACTGAGGAGGAGCGCCTTTGGAGGTTCACCGAGGGGCTCCGGCCTGCGATCCGGGGGTATGTCAAACCCCTGAAGCTGCCGACGTTTTCGAGGGTGGTAGAGGCAGCTATGACTTACGAGGAGACCAACCCGTCCGCGCGAGAGACCGACGGTGGGCGGAAGAGGCCCTTTCAGCCAGACTTCTCACAGGGCCGGCGAGAACGGAGACACGTGGCGTCCGCAGGAGAGCCGTCACGTTGTGCAGGGCCATCAGTGGCCTTTGGGGGCCCTCGACAGGGGCCAGTCGCCAGCACCGGACCCCCGCCTAGCCGACAGCAGGGACTCACTGAGGGCGGGAGTCGGGTTCCCCTCTGCTACCAGTGTGGCCAGCCGGGCCACGTCAGGAGGGACTGCCCATCTAGGGCAGGAGGTCAGCAGATACTTCCCGCGCAGAGCACTGGAGGGCGCGCAGGAGGCCGCGGTTCCCAGGCACGAGGAGGAGGACAGCAGTCGCGAGGAGGGTACCGATCAGCACCTACCCGTCCGACGCAGAGTGTGGCTGCTTCGTCCGCACCTAGAGCTGAGGGGCGTATCAACGCCCTAACACACAGGGACGCCAGAGCATCGGGATCCGTGGTAGCAGGTATGGTTTCAGTTTCTGGCAGACTCGTTTACACGCTTTTCGATTCCGGCGCTACGCACTCGTTTGTCGCAGCCAGTTTCGCAGTTAGTTTGGACCAGGATTATACACTGTTAGAGAATCCGTTCGTAATCAGAGGTCCGAGTGGTCAGCTGTTTGTAGCTGAGGAGGTGTACACGGGTTGCGGGGTCAGCATCGGGGGACATAACCTGCCAGCTGACCTGATTATGATACAGATGGAGGACTTTGGAGTGATTCTGGGGATGGATTGGTTGTCCGCTTACCACGCCTTGGTAGACTGTTTTGAGAGGAAGATTGTCTTCTCCATTCCGGAGTTGCCTTCTTTCGAGTTTCACGGGCAGCCAGTGGACGGAGGTTTCAGGTGCATTTCGGCACTTCGGGCGGCGAGACTTTTGAGCTAGGGGTGTGAGGGCTTCCTAGCTTGTGTGGTGGCAGAGCACATCCCCGTGGCAGACTTCCAGAGCATCCTGGTGGTCAGAGAGTACCCCGACGTGTTTCCAGACGAGTTACCAGGACTACCGCCCGAGCGTGAGATCGAGTTTGAGATCTCACTAGTACCAGGGACCAGCCCCATCTCCACTGCGCCATACAGGATGGCACCGCTTGAGCTGCGAGAGCTCAAGTCTCAGTTGCAGGACCTTTTGGAGAAAGGTTTCGTGAGGCCCAGTGCGTCTCCCTAGGGAGCCCCGGTGCTGTTTGTGAAGAAGAAGGATGGGACCCTACGCCTTTGTGTGGACTACCGACAGCTGAATAGGGTCACCATCAGGAACAGATATCCGCTGCCGAGGATTGACGATTTGTTTGACCAGTTGCGGGGTGCCACGGTGTTTTCCAAGATCGACTTGAGGTCTGGATACCACCAGTTGAGGATCAGGGAGACCGACGTCTCCAAGACAGCTTTCCGCACCCGCTACGGACACTATGAGTTTTTGGTCATGTCGTTTGGACTGACCAATGCCCCCGCTGCTTTCATGGACCTGATGAACCGGGTGTTTAGACCGTACTTGGACCAGTTTGTGGTGGTTTTCATAGATGATGTACTCATCTATTCTAGAGATCAGACGCAGCACGGACAGCACTTGCGGATGGTTCTGGACACTCTGAGACGACGCAGGCTGTACGCCAAATACAGCAAGTGCGAGTTCTGGTTGAGGGAGGTGACCTTTTTGGGTCATGTGATCTCTCGAGACGGCCTGGCGGTGGATCCCGCCAAGGTCAAGGCAGTGCTCAGGTGGGAGAGACTGCGTTCAGTCACTGAGATTCGCAGTTTCCTGGGACTTGCAGGTTACTACAGACGGTTCATCAGAGGATTTTCACAGATTGCGCGTCCTATGACACAGTTGACCCGGAAGGATGTGCCTTTCGCTTGGACAGACGCCTGTGAGGCGTGTTTTTTGGAGCTGAAGGAGAGGTTGACCTCGGCTCCCGTGCTCACCATCCCTGACAGTAGTGGCGGGTTCGTTGTGTACATGGACGCTTCCTTGCAGGGGTTAGGAGGTGTGCTCATGCAGAGGGGTCATGTTGTCGCTTACGCTTCGCGGCAACTGAAGCCCCATGAGCATACCTACCCTACCCACGATCTAGAGTTGGCAGCTGTTGTCTTCGCGCTGAAGACATGGAGGCACTACTTGTACGGTGAGACCTTCGAGATTTTTACAGATCACAACTCAGATATCTTTTTGACCAGAAGGAGCTCAACATGAGACAGAGGCGTTGGTTGGAGCTCCTGAAGGACTACGACTGCAGCATCTCCTACCACCCGGGAAAGGCCAATGTGGTGGCTGACGCCTTGAGCCGTAAGGCGCCCGCACGCTTGGCCAGTCTACAGTTACAGAGTTGGAGCCTTTTGGAGGAGATGGGCAGTTGGCGACCTCTAGAGTTACGAGGGTACTGTGGGGCAGTGACGGTGACACGGCAGACCAGGCCAGAGTTGATAGACCGCATCATCACGGGACAGATGGCCGATCCGTACTTGCAGTCTTTGCGCGACAGAGTACTATCAGGGGACCCAGGGGACTTCTCTTTCACAGACGAGGTGTTACGCTTGAAAGGACGGTTGTGCGTCCCCAGAGACGAGGAGCTGTTGAGAGAGCTCCTGACAGAGGCACACGGTTCCAGATTCACCATACATCCCGGAAACACGAAAATGTACCATGACTTGAGACGCGAGTTTTGGTGGAGAGGGATGAAGCGGGATGTGGGTGAGTTCGTGCAGCAGTGCTTAGGTGCCAGCAGGTGAAAGCTGAGCATCAGAGGCCTGCAGGGCCACTTCAGCCGCTTCCAGTGCCAGAGTGGAAGTGGGAGAGCATCACCATGGACTTGGTGGTGGGCTTACCTGTTACCCAGCGAGGACACGACGCAGTCTGGGTAATAGTGGATAGATTGACGAAGACGGCACGATTCTTGCCGATCCGAGTCACTTTGGGACCAGCACAGTTGGCAGAGAGGTATATCCGTGATGTGGTGCGACTACACGGAGTTCCGCGGGAGATCGTATCCGACTGGGATACCCGCTTTACGTCCCAGTTTTGGGCTGAGTTTCAGCAGGCTTTGGGGACGAGGTTGAGGTTTAGCACGGCTTACCACCCCCAGACGGACGGACAGTCGGAACGCACGATACAGACACTTGAGGACCTTTTGCGTGCCTGTGTACTAGACTGGAGGGGCTCTTGGGAGGAGCACCTGCCCCTGGCGGAGTTTGCATACAACAACAGTTATCACTCGAGCATCGGCATGGCTCCCTACGAGGCTCTGTATGGACAGAAATGCACGGCACCCTTGAGTTGGGTTGAGGTGGGGACCAAGTGGGAGGTTGGCCCCAGGTTGATCCGGCAGAGTCAGGAGGTAGTTGAGCAGATCCACAGACGACTCCGCACTGTCAGGAGCAGACAGAAGAGCTACGCAGATCGCAGACGCAGAGAGGTGCAGTTCGAGGTTGGGGACCACGTCTTCCTTCGTGTTTCGCCCATGAAGGGCTTACAGCGGTTTGGGGTGAGAGGGAAGCTCGCGCCGAGGTTCGTGGGGCCCTTTGAGGTCCTGGAGCGGGTTGGACCCGTTGCTTGCAGACTTGCCCTTCCCCCGCAGCTTTCTGGTGTGCACGACGTGTTCCACGTGTCCAACCTCAGGAAGTACGTAGCCGATCCCAGCCACGTACTGAGTCACGAGAGCGTCGAGGTGAGCGACGACCTGACCTACCCCGAGCGGCCAGTGCAGATCCTAAACCGAGCCGTCCGCAGGTTGAGACGAAAGCAAGTACCCCTGGTAAAGGTTTTGTGGAGGAGCCAGCGGTACGAGGAGGCTACCTGGGAGCCTGAGGCGGCAATGCGGGAGCGGTACCTGGAGCTTTTCGCGGGTACGTCTTTTCGGACCGGCTTCGGTCCTCTTTGAGTTTGTTATGGTTTTTTGGACATCTTTTCCCGCACCCTAGTTGGCGCAAGTTTCGGGGACGAAACTTCCTTTGAGTTTGTTATATTGTAATGAATGTGTGCCCCAGACATCTTTTAAGACGTCTGGGAGGTGGCTCAGACGTCGGACAAGACGTCTGGGATAACAACCAGACGTCTGATAAGACGTCTGGGATAGTTTCAAGACGTCTGGAAATCCGTTATTTTCGACACACGC
Organism: Thalassia testudinum; assembly: GCA_037157565.1. Classification (NCBI taxonomy): domain Eukaryota; kingdom Viridiplantae; phylum Streptophyta; class Magnoliopsida; order Alismatales; family Hydrocharitaceae; genus Thalassia; species Thalassia testudinum. The sequence continues at coordinate 12,317,697 of JAZHRO010000067.1, read as the reverse complement.
GAGTCGCCTGCGCGCCTGAGCGCGCAGACTGCTTTTTCTCTCTTTTTCTTCTGCGGCTGCAGACGCCTGCGGCGCCTTCTCTCTCTCCTCTCCGCGCGGCGTTAAAAAGGGGCGCGCCTCCCCTCCTGTCTCCACCGCCTTCTTCTTCTTCTCCTTCCTGTGCGCGAGAGCGAGCGGACGTGAGGGCGGCAGCGGCGGCCGCAATGAGCGCGGAGGTGCGGCGTGCGAGGCCGGAGCTCTGCCGTGGGGGCGAGCTCGCCGGAGCGGCTTGGCCGGCTGGCGGAGGGCGCAGGGGGCGCGGAGCGACGCGGAGAGGGACCTGCTGCGGTCTGAGCAGCAGGAGCGCGAGGCGCGACGCGGGCGGCGTCGCGAGCGGAGGCCGAGCAGGGTCCTGATTCTGGAAAAATTTCCAGAATCAGACGTCTGGATTGATAGCCAGACGGCAAGGTCGACGTCTGTAAGATCATACAGACGTCTGAAAGGTGAGTTTCCGCCTTCTTCTTCCTTCTTGTCGACTGACCGTACTGAGGGAGGGGGTTGGCTGTGCGCAGGTTCGCTGATTCGCCATCCTTTGCGAATCAGACGTCTGGAAGTTGTACCAGACTGCGAGAGTGACCTCCAGACGTCCTGAGTTACCATCGGACGTCTGTGATTTAGGAAAGACGTCCCCGCAGACTTCTGGACGTGTGGGAAACCACGCTGAACAGGTAATTCTCTGATCCACCGTTTAAGACGTCTGGAGGGAGTTCCAGACGTCTGATTTTGCACAGTATCGTTTTTTCGACCCGTTTAGGGCCCGTTCGGGCTCCGTTTTCCGCGATTCGAGTTGCGTTCTCTTCAGAATTAATTCCTCTACTCATCTACAGTAGCTATACACTGTTTTGAGACACTCCTTGTGTTTGATCCTTGTGACAGGATCTCGTTCAGTTGCAGTCTTGAGAGTCGCGGAGGCACGCGGGATTCCCGATCACGCCCCCATTACTCCCGTTGTACCTGGTAGAGTGGCTTTAAGTATTAATAAAATCTGTTAAAGTATGGAACCATAACTAGAACCTAGGGCATTGCATGAATCCTAGGAATGAGAAATGTATGGAATGATAGCTCCTAGGTGATGCATGAATCCTAGGGCTGGAAAACTAGTTGTATGCTAGATCCTAGGATGTGGCATGAATCTTAGGATGGAAAAACTAGTGGAATGTATAATACTGCAGTCTTGGAAAAAATGGAAAGGAATATAAAGCTGACTGTAATTTGAATTAACAGCTGCCTGTTATGAATAAAGAAACATGTTTGAGATCATGGATTTTGAGAACGTGAATCTGGAAAGTGAAACATATGATGTTCTGAGATAAAGAGCTGGAACCCTACGGGGAATTAGGAGTGGAACTCCTGGAAAGAAAAAGGAATGGAACTGAGATGTAGTTTGTACTGTCTCTTGGGTACGCGGTACCAAGGGAAGTACCTGTACCTGTTTAGTGTAGAGTGGGGCCAGCCGCCCCAGGGACCCGGGGTTAGGATTGGCCGCTCTGTACCGACTTGTTGGCCCTCGTGTACGTAGTACCAAGGAGAGCTAGTAGTGTTAGGAGAGTACTAGCTACCCCACGGGCCCTGGGGTTCTGCTAGCCTCCTTCACCGACTTGTTAGGCCCACTAGGGCAAACCAGGGTAGTCAGGCGAGGGTGCGCAGACTGTGGAGGGGTAAGGCCCCGGTTTGGTTACTGTGGAGGGGTTGGACCCCTGTTACTGAGAGGGCTCTGCCCTGGTTCCGTGCTGTGCTTTGGGCGCACCCGTTCACGGAAACGACTGACCGCGTGCCAGTGCGGGCTAGCTACCTGTGCGTTTATCGCGCCTGCCGTAGTCACCGTTACGTCTGTCAGTGACCTTGGGGTGGTTGACTGAGGGTAGGATCGCCACGGGGGACTCTTCCGGCCAGGAGAGCACCACGTGCTACTTCTACTTTTGGAAAAGACTGCAATCAAGATCGTTCCCACGAGGACATTCGAGATCAAGTAAAGGATCTGAGAAATAAATGAAATAGTGAGAAAAATTGAAAGATGTGAATAAAGGAAGTAATAAAACATAACAGCTACTGTACACTCTACTGTTGCCTTTAGTTAGTTTGCCACTCTACTCAGCGTTTTGCTGACGTGTTACACTCGTTACCTTTTTCAGGACCAGGTGTTGAGCAGCCAGGGTCGGCGGCTGCAGAGGACGCTGGGTCGAGTAGGGTCCAGTAGAGTTACCACAGCCTTTTGTACCCCTTTTGTTTCTGTTCTAGTGAGTAGTTTTTGTTTCCGCTGTACCTTCTTTACCTGCAGTTCTTGTTATATGATAAATGCTGTTTTACTGTTGTGGTGGTACCTACTGTAGTAGTTTCTTTCCTTACTGCTGTACTTTCTTACTGTTAGTTATATTCATGCTGAATGTGGTTTATCTTACTGTCTTTTGGTTACTTCCTCGTTGGACGACTAGGTCTTGGGATTAGTCGAGTCGGTCCGGTTCTCGTGTCTCGTAGGGACTCGGGAACCGGGTCGTTACATATATTTACAATAGTCATTGATAATCCAAAATTGTAGTTCATTCGAGTTATATAATTGAATCCAAGAATAGCAAAATGTAAATCATGAGTGATTCAAGTTCTGGAATAATAATTAACACAAATGTACATTAATACAAAAGTTCACATAATAGTTCATGCGCTCCTCCCATGAACAAAATTACACCGATAATATTTAGTTATAAAATAACTTGCACCAGTGATTCTTAGTAATAAATCAAATTGCACCAATGATATTTCAATTTTAAACTAAATAGCACTGGTTTGTACCTGTGGTATTTCATTTTGAACTAAATATTGTTGAAATCAATGCATATAGAAAATAAATAAATAAAAACATATGCATTTCCAACATTTTCACATAGAGAAAATATATTAAATTAAGCAAGCCAAACATAATTTGGCAAGATCCAAAATAAAATAAAGAACAAAGAATATGCAATAGCACAAATAAAAAAAAGGAGAAAGAATTAGATTTTACTCTGATTGAAGTATCCATTAAGTACTTCCCTTAGAAAATGTATCGCCCCTCACAATACCAGTGCATCGGGGTCTAATAAACTCCTCCCAAAATACGATGATTCATCTCCAAGATTCAATACACTCCAATCTTCAACATCCTCGAAAACCACCCCAGGCGAACGGAGTCGAGGTAATTTGGTTTATCAACCAAATTCATGATTGATCTACCAATTTAATGATTTGATCAATCAAAAGTTTCTTGTGGATCTCTCAATCCCCTTATACAAGATTGACAAAATTGATTGGAGATTTTTCCTACCAATCTCACGTTGAATGTACGCACCAAGAAAGAGAGATAAGAATGAGAAAGGGGGAGAGAGAGTGGAGAGAGCTCTTCTATTTTTGTTGTGTGTTAAATGAGAGCCCCCTCGTGACCCTTATATAGAGCCTACGGCCCAATGTTTATGAAAATTTCTGTTTTATAGAAATACGTTAATTGATCGACCAATTTAGTTCCATTGATCTATCAAGCTCAATTGATCAATCAAACTTGACTTTTTGGTCTACCAAATCAATTAATCAACCAAACTTAACTCATTGATTGATCAAAATAATTGATTAACCAATTTTACCTTCTGATCGACCAATCCAGGTTAAAATCATGAGATTAAAAATCCGTAGCAAAAGAGTCCAAGTTCTAAATTGATTCTCACTCAAGCTCGAGTCGAGCTAGGGCATGGCGAGGTGCTTAGGTGTGCATGCGTGGTCCCTAGCCCCACCTCTTACTCTTTGCTACATAAGTCATGGGAGGTAGAAACCTTTTACACCCACCAAGAGGTTTGTCCACTTTCAGTATGGGACAAAAAATCTCTACCAAATCTCGTTGATTTCAACATAAATTCCTACGTCACCATTTATCAATTGCATCCCGATTGATGCAATTAGACTCCCAAAACCAACAAATATTACCAACGATGTTTAGTTTTGAATCAAACATCATCAATGATATTCAAATATCACCTATGCAATGTAACAAATATCATCGATAATATCTGGATTTTATAGGGTGCATGTCACTTTGCATGAACTTTTGCATTTCTTTATCGCAATCCTAATAATTGTTTATTAAATGGGTAAGGCTCTTATCTGACCACTGTGAGTTTGTAGTTAAAACAATTGCTTATGTAAGAATTTTGGTGGTTCTCTAGGTTTGTAATGGTTATTTGTCCCCCTTACATGACTTTTATTTACTTACCATGGGTATCTCCAAAATAGTGTAAAGTTATTGCCGTGCATCCTCTTTAAGAAGACAATTATTGTAAAAACTCATTCTGTTCTGAGCCTTTTAAGACATCTGGACTGTCAGTCAGACGTCTGGTCAAACGTCTGGAAATTGAAAAATTTACACGCAGGGTCGAGTCTACGCGCTGGCTACGCGCAGACAGCCTTCCTTCTCTTTCTTCTTTTCTCCTTCCTCGCCGAACCCTAACCCCCACTCTCTATATAAGAGCCCTCACCCCTTCCTCTCTTCTCCACCACCACCACCTTCCTTCCTTTCCATTGCCGTGAGAGGGACGAGCGAGAGAGAGGGAGCGAGAGCGAGGAGGAGGAGTGGCGTGAAGAGAGGAGGAGGTTGAGCTCGCAAGTTCGTGGGAGCTCGCCGGAGGACGTACGGCTGGAGCGGCATGTGCGGGAGGAGTGCATCGGGGAAGCCGTCCCTGACTTCCTGCTGCAGCCAGAGCTGCAGACAAGAGGGAGGAGCCGCTGTTGTGCGCGGCGAGAGGAGAGGGAGGTCGCTCTGGTTCTAGGATTTTCCCAGAATTAGACATCTGGAGTGCCATCCAAATGACGAGTTGGACATCTAGTGACGACACCAAATGTCTGAAAGCATGGTTTCGCGAAGGTATGTTCTTACGGTTACGGCCATGCAGGCCGCACCGCAGAGCCAATCTATTTGGCTAAATTGGGGAGATTTTGTCTGTCGCGTGCAGGGGTAGCTTTGGTAAGGCACGCGGCATGCCCTCCCACGCGTTTCGGACATCTGGATAGCTTACCATACGACCAGAAGCACTCCCAGACGACTGGAGAAGAGGTCGAACGTCTAGAGTTGAGTCCAGATGGTCAAGTAAGGGTCCTAGATGTTTGAGGTCGACGTAGGAACTTGAGGTGAGACCCTGATGACTTTTAAGATGTCTGTACCTTGTGCCAGACGTCTGATTTGGTTCTACAGTCCTGTTTTTGACCTATTTAGGGTCCGTTTTACGCAAATAAGATATCTATGATTTCCTTGTGAGTTCCTCTACATGTTAGAAATCCTTATATACTATTTTGAACATTCCATTGTGGTATGTTCCTTGATATAGGACTTCGATCTGTTGCGCGTTCAGGGCTTGTAGAGACACGTAAGTTTGCCGTTCGAGCCCCCAGTACTCCCGAATTGTCTTGTAGAGTGGTTTTCCCCTATTTTAATTATAAAATATAAATGCATATGTGAAATTAGATAATTAGAAACCTAGGATGTGACATGAATCTTAGGATGAGAAATAATTGCACTATTTGTATGCGTGTTTGAGATTGCAGTCATAAATGAATGAGTAGAATTGTAAACAATTATTTGTTAATAAATACGAGTTGCCTGTTGGAATATGAAATGCCTATGCTAGTTAAGCAGTTACCTGTGATATCACTTGTTGCATATGTTAATTGTGAAAATACAAGCTGCATGAATAAATACGAGAATGGAAATGTGAATGATGAAACCTGGTATGGAACAACATGTGAATATGAGTATGAACCCTACGGGGAATTAAGAGAAGAGCTCATGTGGATGGATGGAAAGGATCTGGAACTGTAAGTGGGAAGTGTGCTGGCCCTTGAGTACGTGGTACCAAGGAGAGCGACTGTTTCCTATTTCGTGTAGAGCGGAGCTAGCCGCCCTTGAGTTGGGACCTAGAGTTAGGATTGGCCACTCTACACCGACTTCTGTTGGCCCTCGCATACACTATACCAGGGAGAGCTAGCCACCCTACACCGACTTGTTAGGCCCACTGGGCAAACCGTGATAGTCAGACAAGGGTGCGCGGACTGTGGAGGGGCGAGACCCTTGTTTGGTTCTGAGGGGCTAGACCCCTGTTACGAAGAGGGCTAAGCCCTATACTATTCCATGCTGTACTTTGGGCGTACCAGCTAGTAGAAACGACTGACCACGTGCCAGTGTGAGGTAGCTACTGTTGGTGCTAGAGCACCACAATCGTTTATTTTGATGATAACAAAACATGTGTCTTTTTACATTTGCATTTGAGTTCTAGTTTTTAGGTCAAATTGCAAATAGAGACAAGTGTTTAGACGGAGTTCTAGTTCGCACCCATAGCGGATTGGAGGAGCTGGACAAAGGCGGAGGTGTTTCGCGAGGAGCGAAAGCCTGAAGATGGAAGGACAAGAAGAATATGATAGATTTCTGTTTATCTTTTTCTATGTACTTTTGTCTTTATATTCTTTCTTTTTTTATTTCTTAGAATATCTGTTAAAGAGCCTCAAAGGATCCTTAAAGTAGTCCTAGGAACACCTGCACTATCCTAGGATACTTAGATTTTCTATAGAAAACTTAGAAAACCAAAATAAGGATCAAACAACCTTCTCAGACATCTAATCTGAATTTTAGACGCCTGATAAAAACTTTTAAGACGTCTGACTGTTGATTTAGATGTCCGATTATTTAGGCTGGACTTAGTTCTATCTGATGAAATCAGACGTCTTAGGAGATGTCTAATGCCTTTGCCAGACGTCCAATTAGTGGACCGTTGGCTTCCTTAGCAAATATTGAGGAAATGACTGTTAGCCTCGTATCAGACATTGGTAGAGGACCTTGGACATCTAATACATGATCGTTTTGCATCGACTGATCCGAAATCTTCCTTTAAATATTTTATAGCTGTTAGACTCATTGGGAATCAATTTCCAGAGAACAAATAGGTTTCCAGACGTCCAGACCTTGTGCCAGACGTCCTGTGTGTCGTCTGATGAACATACATTAGAATCCTGTTTTGGTTTGATTCATGTCAGGAAGGAAACCCGCTTAAAATCAGACATTTGACTTAGCTCTCAGATGTCTTAAACGGGTTTTTTAGACATCTGATGCCAGAAACAGACGTCTGATGACCTTATCAGAATAATGATTAATTCTGACTACGGCCTGTTTTACCTTGGGTTCAACCCCAACAGCTATAGAAGCCTTCCAAGGCCTTCCAAAGCCTTCCTAGACTCTCTATAAATAGAGGAGGACCCCTTACACATCAAGACACACCAAGAAACACACTTTCACATCATTTTGTGTATTTTGATCTTAAGAAGAAAGCTCTAGCTCTCTAGCATAGGGAAGCATCTTAACACCTATAGAAGCTTAGTTTAAGAATTACTTTGTTGGAACTATAGAACTATTCTTGTATTTGTTACTTTGTTATTTGGTTGGATATTCACGTTGCGAATTCCCGTCTCCATCGAGGGACAAAATCCTTCTCTTGAAGAGAAGGGGTTTGAGGCACACTACCCTCGTTCAAAGTAGTGCTGTTGTAAGAGGTTGAATCACCCTCATTTAGGTGATTCAGTTAGTGGATTTGATCGACTAGGTCGATCGGAAAATCCTAACTCGAGAGGGTTTTCACCCGGTTTGGGTTTCCACCTAAAAATACTTGTGCCCATTGTGTGATTGCTTATTTTTGTGAAATTATCGATTTTAATTCCGTAATTTCTTTTTATTATGTTACATACATCTCACCCCCTCTAAGCAGGAAATTACAGCTACCCGTGCGCTTATCGCACGTGCCGTAGTCACCGCTACGACTGTCCGTGATCTCGGGATGGTTGACTGGGTGTAGGATCACCACGAGGGACTCTCCCGGCCAGGAGAGCACCACGTGTGCCTTCTACTCTTTGGAAAAGACTGCAATCAAGATCGTTCCCACAAGGAACATGCGAGATTAAGAAAGAGATCTGAAAGTAAACCAATAGGTGAAAAGAAATGACTTGTAAAATAAAATAATTGGAAAAGATAAATTTTCCTGTTAGCCTTTACAGCTTTAGTTAGTTTGGTTATCACTCTACTTAGTGTTCACTGACTCTATTTTACTTGTAACCCTTTACAGGTCCAGGAGTTAAGCAGCCCAAGTCACCGGCTGCAGAGGGTGCTGGGCCCAGTCGAGCCCAGCAGTAGTTCTTGTTTTTGTTGTACTCTCTGTTCTACTAGTGAGTTTTAGACTATTGTTACTGTTCCTATTCTGTACTTTTATTCTACTTTACTGTTGTGGTGGTGATATGTACTGTTAGCATCTTTTACTTCCTTTACTACTTGTACTCTTTTACTGTTAGTTACTTTGCATAGTGAATGTGGTTTATTTTCCTGCTTTTTGGATATTTCTTGTTGGACGACTGGGTCTTGGGATTAGTCGAGTTGAGTCGGTCTCGGGTCCTGTAGGGATCCGGGAACCGAGTTGTAACAAGATGGTATTAGAGGGTGTAGGATCACCACGAGGGACTCTCCCGGCCAGGAGAGCACCACGTGTGCCTTCTACCCTTTGGAAAAGACTGCAATCAAGATCGTTCCCACAAGGAACATGCGAGATTAAGAAAGAGATCTGAAAGTAAACCAATAGGTGAAAAGAAATGACTTGTAAAATAAAATAATTGGAAAAGATAAATTTTCCTGTTAGCCTTTACAGCTTTAGTTAGTTTGGTTATCACTCTACTCAGTGTTCACTGACTCTATTTTACTTGTAACCCTTTACAGGTCCAGGAGTTAAGCGGCCCAAGTCACCGGCTGCAGAGGGTGCTGGGCCCAGTCGAGCCCAGCAGTAGTTCTTGTTTTTGTTGTACTCTCTGTTCTACTAGTGAGTTTTAGACTATTGTTACTGTTCCTATTCTGTACTTTTATTCTACTTTACTGTTGTGGTGGTGATATGTACTGTTAGCATCTTTTACTTCCTTTACTGCTTGTACTCTTTTACTGTTAGTTACTTTGCATAATGAATGTGGTTTATTTTCCTGCTTTTTGGATATTTCTTGTTGGACGACTGGGTCTTGGGATTAGTCGAGTTGAGCCGGTCTCGGGTCCTGTAGGGATCCGGGAACCGAGTTGTAACAAGATGGTATGAGAGCAAGGTCGTCCCTAGAAATGAACCAACTAGCTTAAGAATAACCAATTCATGTGCTTGTAACTGGAGTAACCACCACAACGTATCGCTTGACATTGGTTCTAAGTTTCTTTTGCTGAAGTTCGTTAGAGTTGACTTCTTTTTGTTCTATCTTCCGCGTCTCCTTGCAGGAGATGCCTCGCCGTGGAGTTCTTGAGGTGGGCCGCGGATTAGGCCATGGATGAGGTCAGAGGGGCGGACGTGCTAGGCCCGAGGTGCCAATTGACCCGCCACTTCTCCCGGGCGTTCAGGCCCAGGACCTCGCTCAGCTAATTCGAGACATAGTACGAGAGGAGCTCCACCCGCCTCCACGGGTGCCTCTCCCTGGGGACGTGGAGGGGGAGTCCTCTGTGGAGCCGAGAGACTGATGCAGCGTTGGACGAGGGGAAGGGGGTGGTCCTCCACCGCCTCCACCACACTCTGACACTTCTGATCACGAGCCCTCCTTGCCTGGAGGCGTGTCCGTTTCCCCGCTGCAACTGCACTACGAGCTTTTCGGACAATTCGGAAGCTAAAGCCCCCCTCCTTTAAGGGGGATGAGGACCCATCTGAGGCCGAGGACTGGCTAGAGTAGATTGATAAGGTGTTTGACACCCTTCACCCCTTTGCGGAGTGCCGCGTGGCCTTTGCCACGTACCAGCTGGAGAGTGCGGCACACAGGTGTAGGAGGGCGGTCAGAGGCCAGGAGAAGGGAGAGTTGATGTGGGACCAGTTCGTGACCCTCTTCTGCGAGTAGTACTTCCTGCAGACTTGGATAGACCAGAGGAGGCGAGAGTTCCACACTCTCCGCCATGGGACCGTGACTGTTAACGCGTACCGCACGCGCTTCCTAGAGCTGTCACGTTTCGCTGCAACAGCCATAGCTACAGAGGAGGAGTGCCTATGGAGGTTCACCGAGGGGTTGCGGCCGGCTATTCAGGGGTATGTCAAGCCCCTGAAGCTGCCCACCTTCTCGAGAGTGGTGGAGGCAGCTATGACGTACAAGGAGACCAACCCGGCCACGCGAGACACCGATAGTGGACGGAAGAGGCCTTACCAACCAGAGTACTCACAGGGTCGACGAGAAAGGAGGCGCGTGGCACCAGCGGGAGAGCCGTCTCATTTTGCGGGGTCGTCAGTGGCCTTTGGGGGCCCCCGACAGGGGCCAGCTGTCAGCACTGGACCCTCGCCCAGCCGTCAGTAGGGACCTACCGAAGGAGGGAGTCGAGTCCCCCTCTGCTACCAGTGTGGCCAGCCAGGCCACATCAAGAGGGACTGCCCGTCTAGGGCTGGAGCGCAGCAGATGCTCCCCGTACCGAGCGTTGGAGGCCGAGTAGGGGGTCGTGGTTCCCAGGCACGTGGGGGACAACAGTCACGGGGAGGGTACCGGCCAGCGGCTACTCGGCCGACGTAGACTATGGTTGCTTCTTCTACGTCAAGAGCTGAGGGGCATATCAACGCCCTGACACACAGAGCCGCCAAGGCATCAGGTTTAGTGGTGGCAAGCATGGTTACAGTTTCCGGCAGATTAGTTTATGTGCTTTTTGATTCCGACGCCACACACTCTATTGTCGCTGCGAGTTTTGCCGTCAGTTTGGGATAGGACTGCGTGTTGTTAGAGGATCCGTTTGTGATCAGAGGTCTTGGTGGTCAGCTGTTTGTAGCTGAGGTGGTCTATACAGACTGTGAGGTCAATATTGAGGGACACAGCCTCCCCGCTGACCTAATCGTGATACCGATGGAGGATTTTGACGTGATTCTGAGGATGAATTGGCTGTCCGCTTACCACGCCTTGATGGACTGTTTTGGGAGGAAGATTGTCTTCTACATATCGGAAATGCCTTCCTTTGAGTTTCACGGACAACCGGTGGACGGAGGTTTCAGGTGCATTTCTGCACTTTGGGCAGCGAGACTTTTGGGTCAGGGGTGTGAGGGCTTTCTAGCTTGTGTGGTGGCAAAGCCCAGCCCCATGGAAGACTTTCAGAGCATCCCGGTGGTCAGAGAGTACCCCGACGTGTTTCCAGAGGAGCTGCCAGGACTACCGCCTGAACATGTGTAACAACTCGATTCCCGAATCCCTACGAGACATGAGAATCGGACCGACTCAACTGACCCCAAGACCTAGTCGTCCAATGATAAAGTAACCAAAAGAGCAGTAAAATAAACCACATTCACCATGTATATAACTAGCAGTAACAAAATATAGCAGTAAAGAAAGGAAATACTACAGTATACACCACCACAACAGAAGAGAAATAAACATGTACATAACATGAAGCTTACAATAAAGAGAGTACAGGGAGTAACAGAAAACTACTCACTACAGCGGAAAGAAAAGTACAGAAGGTACTACAGGTAACACTACTGGGCTCTACTAGGCCCAATGCCCTCTGCAGCCGCTGACTCTGGCTGCTCAACACCTGGTCCTGAAAAGGTAACAAGGGTGACACGTCAGTGAAACACTGAGTAGAGTGGCAACTAAAAGCTAAAAGAAACAGTAAAGTGTACAGTAGCTGTTATATTTTTACTTTCTTTCTTTATATTTTCCCATTTATTCACTATTGATTTATTTCTCAGATCTTTCTCTTGATCTTAAATGTTCCTCGTGGGAACGATCTTGATTGCAGTCTTTTCCGAAAAGTAGAAGTAACACGTGGTGCTCTCCTGGCCGGGAGAGTCCCCCGTGGTGGTCCTACCCTTAGTCAACCACCCGAAGGTCGCTGACAGACGAAACGGTGACTACGGCACGCGCGATAAACGTATGGGTAGCTACCCCGCACTAGCACGCGGTCAGTCGTTTCCGATAATGGGTTCGCCCAAAGCACAGCACGGAACCAGTATAGGGCAGAGCCCTCTCAGTAACAGGAGTCCAGCCCTTCTAAAGTAACCAAACAGGGGTCTTGCCCCTCTACAGTCCGCGCTCCCTCGCCTAACTACCCTGGTTTGCCCAGTGGGCCTAACAAGTCAGTGTAGGAGAGCTAGCAGAACCCCAGGGCCCGTGGGGTAGCTAGTGCTCTCCCTACACTAGTAGCTCTCCTCAGTACTGTGTATACGAGGGCCAAAAGTTGGTACAAAGTGGCCAGACTTAACCTCGGGTCCCTGGGGCGGCTAGCTCCGCTCTGCACTAAATAGGGGGACAGTCGCTGTCCTTGGTACTCGGTACTCAAGGACCAGCTCACTTCCCCAATTCTATCCCATTCCCTTTCCAGGAGTTCTACTCCTAATTCCTCGTAGGGTTCATGCTCTTTTAACTCAGCCAATTTAGGTTTCACTGTTCCATTTTTATATTCATATAACCCATGTTCTCAACTGTATTTATTCATTCATAACAGGCAACTGTTAACCAATTTCCAGGTAGTTATCATTTCCTTTCCACTTTTCCAAGACTGCAATGTTTATATATTCAACTAGTTTTCTAGTCCTAGGATTCATGCCGTACTTTAGGATCTATCATTCAATCTAGTTTTCCAGTCTTAGGATTCATGTAATACCCTAGGATCTATCATTCAATCTAATTTTTCAGTCCTAGGGTTCATGCAATGCCCTAGACTCTATTAATTGTTTCATAATTGTACAAATTTTATTAAGTAAATTAAAGGGCCGCTCTACCCACTAAATCGGGAGTACTGGGGGCGTGGTCGGCAATCCCGCGCGCCTCCGCAACCCCCAGAGCCACAATGGAATGGGGTCCTAACACAAGGATCAACACGAGGAGTTTCTCAGAACAGTATACAATTACTGTAAACAGGTAGATGAAATAAATCTGGAACGAACGCAACTTGAAATGCGGAAAACGAACTCCAAACGGAACCTAAACAGGTCAAAAACGACGAATCTGCCCAAAATCAGACGTTTGGAACCTCTTCCAGACGTCTTAAAAGGTCGATCATGTCATACCTCGGTCTGCGCAGTCCTTCAGACATCCAGAAGCCCGCTGAATCATCTGGTCTTGGTTTTCAGACGTCCGATTGTCACCCCGGACGTCTAGAGGTCGTCTCCGTCGTCTGGTACTGTGGCCAGACATCTAATCCGTGTGGGATGGCGAGTCCTCGCGCCCTCCTGAACAGAACCTGCGCACACACACACACGCTCTCATCACGAAGAGGCGCAGAAGAACGTGGCGGACAGCTGCATGGCTGTACACACGTAAAAAGAAGGTAGGAAAATATTGTACCTGTCGGACATCTGGACCTTCCTCCATACGTCTTCTGCGTTGTCTGGACGTAAGTCCAGATGTCTGATTCTAGGAAATTTTCCCAAAATCAGGACCCTTTCCGCTCTCTGCCCGCGATGCACTGCCGCGCCGCGTTCGCCTGCTGCCCGAGCTGCAGCAGCTCCTCCGCGACACCCCACGCTCACTGCTCTCTCGCCGGCCGACTCTAGAAGCCCCGGCAAGCTTGCACCCTCGTGGTCGAGCTTCTTCTTCTCACAGTAGCTTCTCTCCCCACACGCTTGCAATAACCGCTCTGCCGCTCTAGCTCGCTCGCGCTCTCGCTGGCAGGGAGAAGGAGAAGACGAGTGGAAGGGAGTGGGGTGGCGTGAGGGAGAGGAGGGGTATATGTAGGCGCGAGGGGGCTCTGCAAGTCGGCGGGGGAAGAAAGAAAGAGAAGAGGGCGGCTAGGAATCAGTCTACGCGCGCATGCGCACAAATTCGCTCTCGTACGCACGCAAAATTAATTTCCAGACGTCTGATTAGACGCTTGGGCCAACTCCCAGACGTCTTAAAGTGGTCTTGGTGCCTCGGGTCTTAACAGCGTGAGATCGAGTTTGTGATCTCACTTGTACCGGGGACCAGTCCCATTTCTACGACACAGTACTGGATGGCACCACTTGAGCTGCAAGGGCTCAAGTCACAGCTACAGGACCTGTTGGAGAAGGGCTTTGTGAGGCCCAGTTCGTCCCCATGGGGAGTCCCTGTGTTATTTGTAAAGAAGAAGGATGGTACCCTGCACCTTTGTGTTAACTACAGACAACTGAATAGGGTCACCATCAAGAATAGGTATCCGCTACCGAGGATTGATGATCTGTTTGACTAGTTGCAAGGTGCTACAGTATTCTCCAAGATAGATCTGAGATCAGGCTACCACCAGTTGAGGATCAGGGAGAATGACGTCTCCAAGACAGCTTTCCACACCCGGTACAGACACTACGAATTTTTGGTCACGCCATTTGGGCTGACCAACGCCCCCGCTGCCTTCATGGATTTGATGAACCGGGTGTTCAGATCGTATCTGGATCTGTTTGTGGTGGTATTTATAGATGACGTACTCGTTTACTCGCGAGATCAGGTACAGTACGGACAACACTTGCGGATGGTTCTGGACACTTTGAGACGACGCAGGTTGTATGCCAAATATAGCAAGCGCGAGTTTTGGTTGAGGCAGGTGACTTTCTTGGGTCATGTAATCTTAGGGGATGGTTTGGCTGTGGATCCAGCTAAGGTTGAGGCCGTACTCAGGTGGGAGAGGCCACGTACAATGACAAAGACACAGCTTCTTGGGACTGGCAGGTTACTACCGGCGATTTATCAGGAGTTTGTCGCAGATTGTGCATCCTATGACTTAGTTGACCCAGAAGGACGTGCCCTTTTCTTGGACTGACGCTTGTGAGGCGTGTTTTCAGGAGTTGAAGGAGAGACTGGCTTCAGCTCATGTGCTTACCATCCCAGATAGCAGTGGCGGTTTGTGGTCTACACGGACGCTTCGTTGCAGGGGTTAGGGGGTATGCTCATGTAGCGAGGTCACATTGTCGCTTACGTTTCGCGGCAACTGAAGCCCCATGAGCATAGCTACCATACCCATGACTTAGAGCTGGCAGCTGCTGTATTCGCGCTAAAGACATGGAGGCACTACTTTTACGACGAGACCTTTGAGATTTTCGTGGATCATATGAACCTCAGATACTTGTTTGATCAAAAAGAGCTTAACATGAGACAGAGACGTTGGTTAGAGCTCCTAAAGGACTATGACTGTAGCATCTCCTACCATCCGAGGAAGGCCAACGTGGTGGTTGATGCCTTGAGCCGAAAGGCGCCCGCCCACTTGGCCAGGTTACAGGCACAGAGTTGGAGGCTTATGGAGGAATTGGGTAGTTGGCGACCTCAAGAGTCACAGGGGTATTGTGAGGTAGTGATGGTGACACGGTAGACGAGACCAGAGCTGATAGATCGCATCATCACAGGACAGATGACAGATCTG
The DNA here is from genome assembly GCA_037157565.1 of Thalassia testudinum. Taxonomy (NCBI): domain Eukaryota; kingdom Viridiplantae; phylum Streptophyta; class Magnoliopsida; order Alismatales; family Hydrocharitaceae; genus Thalassia; species Thalassia testudinum. The sequence goes on along the minus strand of JAZHRO010000067.1, from coordinate 12,302,318 downwards.
TACCTGCAGTTGTTCCGAGACAGAGTGCTGTCAGGGGACCCAAGGGACTTCTCTTTTACAGAAGAGGTGCTGCATATGAGGGGACGTTTGTGCGTTCCCAAGGACGAGGAGTTGTTGAGAGAGCTCCTGACTAAGGCGCACGGGTCCAGGTTCACCATACATCCCGGGAACACAAAGATGTATCATGATCTGAGACGTGACTTTTGGTGGAGAGGGATGAAGCGGGATGTAGGTGAGTTCATGCAGTAGTGTTTGGTGTGCCCGCAGGTGAAGGCTGAGCATTAGAGGCCTGCAAGGCCGTTGCAGCCACTTCCTGTGCCAGAGTGGAAGTGGGAGAGCATCACCATGGACTTGGTGGTGGGCTTACCTGTTACCCAGCGAGGACACGACGCAGTCTGGGTGATAGTGGACAGATTGACAAAGACGGCATGCTTCTTACCAATCCGAGTCACCTTGGGACCAGCACAGTTGGCAGAGAGGTATGTTCGTAATGTGGTACATCTGCACGGAGTTACGCGTGAGATTGTATCCGACTGGGATACCCGTTTTACTTCCCAATTTTGGGCCGAGTTTAAGCAGGCTTTGGGGACACGGTTGATGTTCAGTACGGTGTATCACCCCTAGACGGTGGACAGTCAGAGTGCACTATACAAACACTCGAGGACCTTTTACGTGCCTGTGTACTAGACTGGAGGGGCTCTTGGGAGGAGCACTTGCCCCTGGCAGAGTTTGCATATAATAACAGCTATCACTCGAGTATCAGCATGGCACCTTACAAGGCTCTATACGGACGGAGGTGTATTGCTCCCTTGAGTTGGGTTGAGGTGGGGACCAAGTGGGAGGTTGGCCCCAGGCTGATCCGGCAGAGTCAGGAGGTAATAGAGCAGATTCACATACGACTTTGCACTGTAAGGAGCAGATAGAAGAGTTATGCCGATCGGAAGTGCAGAGAGGTGCAGTTCGAGGTTGGGGATCACATCTTTCTTCGCGTTCGCCCATGAAGGGCCTGCAGCTTTTTGGGGTGAAAGGGAAGCGTGCGCCGAGGTTTGTAGGGCCCTTTGAGGTCCTAGAACAGGTAGGACCCGTTGCTTACCGGCTTACCCTTCCTCCATAGCTTTCTGGTGTGCACGACGTGTTCCATGTGTCCAACCTCAGGAAGTACGTCACTGATCCTAGTCACGTTTTGAGTCACGAGAGTGTCGAGGTGGGTGATGACCTGACCTACCCCGAGAGCCAGTGCAGATACTAGACAAAGCCGTCTGGAGTTTGAGACGGAAGTAGGTACCCCTGGTGAAGGTCTTGTGAAGGAGGTTACTTGGGAACTTGAGGCGGCGATGAAAGAGCGGTACCTGGAATTTTTTGAGGGTACATCTTTTCTGACTAGCTTTGGTCCTCTTTAAGTTTGTTATGCGTTTATATTTCCTTTTCCGCACCCTAGCTAGCTCAAGTTTCGGGGACGAAACTTCCTTTAAGTTTGTTATGGCGTAAAGACCCGTTCTATTCTGAGCCTTTTAAGACATCTGGATTGTTAGTCAGACGTTTAGACCCCTTCCCATACGTCTGGAAATTGAAAAATTTTCACGAAGGGTCGATTCTGCGCGCTAGCTACGCACAGACAACCTTCCTTCTCTTTCTTCTTCTTTTCTCCATCCTCGCCAAACCCTAACCCCCACTCTCTATATAAGATCCCTCACCCCTTCCTCTCTTCTCCACCACCACCACCTTCCTTCCTCTCCATTGCCGTGAGAGGGACGAGCAAGAGCGAGGAGCGAGGAGGAGTGGCCTGAAGAGAGGAGGAGGAGGTTGAGCTCGCAAGTTCGTGGGAGCTCGCTGGAGGACGCATGGCCGGAGCGGCGTGTGTGGGAGGAGTGCGTCGGGGAAGCCGTCCCCAACTTCTTGCTGTAGCTGGAGCTGCAGGCGAGAGGGAGGAGCTGCGGTTGCGTGCAGCGAGAGGAGCGAGAGCTTGCTCTGGTTATGGGATCTTCCCAGAATCAGACGTCTGGAGTGCCATCCAAACGATGGGTTGGACGTCTGGTGACGACATCAGAAGTCTGAAAGCAAGGTTTCGCGAAGGTTCATTTTTCTTACCGTTACAGCCATGCAGGCCTCACCGCAGAGCCAATCTGTTTGGCTAAAGTGGGGAGATTTTGTCTGACGCCCGCAGGGGCAGCTTTGGGAAGGCGCGTGGCATGCCCTCCCATGAATTTCAGACGTTTGGACATCTTACGAAACGACCGGAAGCACTCCCAAATGACTGGAGGAGAGGTCGGACGTCTAGAGCTAAGTCTAGACGATCAAGTAAGGGTCCTGGGTGTCTGAGGTCGACGCAGAAACTTGAGGTGAGACCCTGATGACTTTTAAGACGTCTGGACCTTGTGCCAGATGTCTGATTTGATTCTGTAGTCCTGTTTTTGTCCCATTTGGGGTCCATTTGGGTTCCATTTTACGTAAACAAGATATCTATGGTTTCCTTGTGAGTTCCTCTACACGTCAGCTAGGAACTCAAGGTTTGGAATTGGCTGGGATGGAAGGGTCCCTAGCTGACGAGATTCAGCTAACTGCGTGATTTGACCCTTAAGATTAGCCAATTCTGCCGAACATTGTCGTTGGACTTCAGCAAGAGTCTCAGCATTTTGTCGCTGGCTTTCAGTCACAGCTCTCAAAATCTGGTCTAGCTGTGAATCTCTTTTTGGCCCTACGGGGTTTTGTGAACCCGTGTAAAATGGCCTTGCATTGTGTTGCTGAAACGACAATGTAGGCGGGTTTTGTCAGGTTTGAGTCGGATATGATGGTCTTTGTGTATGGTCAGACCAAGAAAAATTAGGGTGATTACGCCATCTAGGATTATAGGAATTTGAATATGGGTTTAATCTTGGTGTGTATTTCTGAATGGCGTTTAAATCAAGAGGATATGGCGTGTTTTCTGCAACAGTAAAGGGTAGGGAAAAGGGTGGGTAAGATTGTGGGACAAAGGTCCCTCCTTGGGTTAGTGAAGGAGTAGATAGAAAACCGAAGGAAGATGGATCTCTAGAATCCAGATTATTCACAAATTCCCTCCTCGCGGGAATCTGCAAAACAGGTAAATACACGGGATTCGTAGCAAGTAGAGGCGTAAGAGTCTTCATTCTTTTTCTAACCTCATCGAGATGCTTTGCTACGATATCTACTTTGTCCAGTTTTTCTGCAATAATCTCTAAATCCTTTGAACTGGACGGATTACTGATCTCGTGAATGCCCTTATGCGGATTTTGATGATTCGTATTTGCTCCTTGCGTGAATTGCGACATTGATACATTATTGATCGAGTTTTTCGTCATCCCTTCAAATAATTCTGAAACGGATTCTGCGTCGCAATTTAGAAAATTCCCTCCACAAGAGGTATCGACTAGATTGCGAATGCCCTCTTGTAAGCCATAATAAAAGATATGCATGAGTTGCCAACGAGGGATGCCATGATGTGGGCATTTCCTTTGCAATTCATGAAAACGTTCCCACGCTTCATAAATTGGTTCTCCTTGATTTTGATTGAAAGTAGTAATAGCTCACCTTAAAGCATTGGTTCGACCAATTGGAAAAAAATTCTTCAAAAATGCAGATTCAAGTTCAGCCCAAGTTGAAATTGGTCGTGCTATAGTTCTATACCAATAAGCTGCTTTATCTTTAAGGCTAAAAGAGAACATTTTCATTAGTAGGATTTTCCTATTTTGATTTCGAGGACCAAGAGTTTGGGATAAATTTTTAAGATCTTCAATATGTTGAAATGGATCCTCAGGTGCAAATCCGTGAAAGTGGGGAATTAAACCTATAATATTTGGCTTTAATTCTGGATCATTTTCCCCAATAGGTATCCTAACATTAGGCTATACTTGTGCATTAGATGTAGAGGCCTTGGATGATTGATCGGTAAATCAGGATCTTCAAAACCCTCCTCAGGTCGAGGTGAAGAATGGGTTTGAAGAGTTTGCAAATTATTTAAGGCTACTGTTAATAAATTGATTTGTCTTGTTTGCTTTAGCATCCTAAGATTCTGGTTCAGGAGAGCCTCATGAACATCAAAAGGCGGCATCTCCCCCTGACCAGAAGAAGAAGGGATCTCGGGATTAAGATTCTGCATTGGATCCATAGAAGTATATGGATCAGACGGGAAAACCATTGGTTGCTTATCGGCAACCGACCTAGGATCACCTGTCAATGGTGGTGCAAGAGGCGGATGCAAGGATCGCCTCCCGTCCATAAACGGAAAATAATGTGCAAAGGCACACGCACACCACCAATAAGAAAATAGCGGCACAAAAAACCTGCAAAACAGCGCAAAAGGCGCGGGTTTTGCTCTTCTTACAAAGGAAAGAAGAAATTCCTAAGATACACAAAATAATTTGACGCAAACAAATAGAGTAACAATATCAAAATACGCATCCTAATTCGTGATTATGCGGGTGCGTACCTTAAAGGTCTAAGGTCTAGGATCGAGACCGCTCACTACTGGCTCCTCGGGGCTCTAGTAGTGAGACAGACTTGTTGATCTTCGGCTAAAGCCCTAAGAGGTGCAAAGAGGAGAGATAGAAAAATAGACTCGTGTGACTCTAATGATCGCGCTGTGTGCGCGATAGCATGCAACAGACAATAGCGATTTAAAAACCCGTATGCATTCTGCAAACAGATTTAAGTCACCAATTCTACTTCCTATTTTTAGTTAGTCTTTTTCGAAAATATATCAATTAAACTACAATGGCCGCTTTTTATATCTTTTCAAACAAAAATATATGGTCTTTTTAATTCTCATAGGACAGGGATCTACGCGGATTTTCTCGTGTTTTCCCACTGATGCGGGAAAAACAGTTTAAAAATTCCCAAGTCAGATCGCAAAAATACTAGCAGAATAATGCACTCCTAAGACTGTGAGGTCAGCTGTTTTTAGCTAAGGAGGTCCATACAGACTGTGAGGTCAACATTAGGGGACACAGCCTCCCCACTGACCTGATCGTGATATCAATGGAGGATTCTGGGGATGGATTGGCTGTCTGCTTACCACGCCTTGGTGAACTGTTTTGGAAGATTGTCTTCTCCATACTGGAGATGCCTTCCTTTGAGTTTCACGGACAGCTGGTTGACGGAGGTTTCAGGTGCATTTCTGCACTTTGGGTACCGAGACTTTTGGGCCAGGGGTGTGAGGGCTTTCTAGCCTGTGTGGTGGCAGAGCCCAGCCCCGTGGAAGACTTTCAGAGAATCCCGGTGGTCAGAGAGTACCCCGACGTGTTTCCAGAGGAGCTGCCAGGACTACCGCCTGAGCGTGAGATCGAGTTTGAGATCTCACTGGTACCGGGGACCAGCCCCATTTCTACGGCATCGTACCGGATGGCCCCACTTGAGCTGCGAGAGCTCAAGTCACAGCTACAGGGCCTATTGGAGAAGGGCTTTGTGAGGCCCAGTGCATCCCCATGGGGAGCCCTTGTGTTATTTGTAAAGAAGAAGGATAGTACCCCGTGCCTTTGTGTTGACTATAGATAATTGAATAGGGTCACCATCAAGAATAGGTATCCGCTACCAAGGATTGATGATCTGTTTGACCAATTGAGTGGAGCTACGGTATTCTCCAAGATAGATTTGAGATCAGGCTACCACCATTTGAGGATCAGGGAGGCCGACGTCTCCAAGACAGCTTTCCGCACTCGGTACGGACACTACGAGTTTTTGGTCACGCCATTTGGGCTAACCAACGCCCCCGCTGCCTTCATGGATTTGATGAACCAGGTGTTCAGATCGTATCTGGATCAGTTTGTGGTGGTATTTATAGATGACGTGCTCGTTTACTCGCGGGATCAGGCACAGCACGGACAGCACTTGCTGATGGTTCTGGACACTTTGAGACGACGCAGGCTGTATGTCAAATATAGCAAGTGCGAGTTTTGGTTGAGGCAGGTGACTTTCTTGGGTCATGTGATCTTAGGGGATGGTCTGGCTGTGGATGCAGCCAAGGTTGAGGCTGTACTTAGGTGGGAGAGGCCACGTACAGTGACAGAGACACGCAGCTTCTTGGGACTGGCAGGTTACTACCGGTGGTTTATCAGGAGTTTCTCGCAGATTGTGCATCCTATGACTCAGTTGACCCGGAAGGACGTGCCCTTTGCTTGGACTGACGCTTGTGAGGCATGTTTTCAGGAGTTGAGGGAGAGACTGACTTCAACTCCTGTGCTTACCATCCCAGATAGCAGTGGCGGTTTGTGGTCTACATGGACGCTTCGTTGCAGGGGTTAGGGGGTGTACTCATGCAGCAAGGTCACGTTGTCGCTTACTGACGAGCGTGGCAATCACGTATTTTGAAATCGTTGGAAATCATAGTATAGTCGCAAAAGCCACTCGTCAAATATATTTGTGATAACGAAACTCTCGTAGATCTTTATTCTTTGTAGAACTTGAGTCCCGGTCGTTCGTCTCTGGGAGGCGTGAAAATGAATCGAGATTTGGATCGGCTTTTATAACCTAAATCTAACCTAAGCTACTATTTTTGTCTTTTTGTGTTTTTGATTTTTTTTAAATTTCGAAAAGCGAATTGAAACCTAGATCTAGATAAACTAGCAAAAACCTAAGTGACTATGTGCATCTAAATGAGGCCATGGTGGCCGTGCATGGTGTGAAGAAACCAAAGTGTCATATAAGCAAGCAAACATGAGGACAATCAATCACAGAAACATTATTTATGCATAGAAATTTATCACACATCATCTACACTAGAAAGCATATAAATAGAAGAAAATCCCTTACGCCGGAAAGTTGCCACTAGGGCCATCAGCCTTGTGTGAGGGTGTAGGCTAGACCTTGGGTATGCAAACCCGTCTACACGCCTACCAAAAGAGATGTCCAGCCACAAGAGGCTATGGGTGGGCCTTCATGGCCGTCCAAAAAGAAGAAGAAGATGGGGGCTACTGCACCCAAGTGGAGAGAGGAGGGTGTTCCTCCCTTTCTCTACCAATGGCCGTCCTTGAAGCTTTGGAGAGAAGCTTCTCTGGCTAGCCGTCCATGGAGCCTTGGAGGAGGATGAGGAGGACGGCCTTTGAGTTTTGGAGGGTGGAAGCAAGTTTAGAGTGGAGAGGATGGATGGGAGAGTGTATGGAGATTCTCCAATTTCGTAGCTCTCTCTTTGCCCTTATGGAAGGCTCCATTTGGTTGCCACTTTTGGTGTCTCCAAAAATAGCAAATGCCACAATTTTTGGATCTAGGTTTGACACAAGCTTTTAGGGTTTCCAAGAGAGTGTGCATGGGTTTGGTGGGAGTAAAATGAGAAGGTGTACGTGTGTGTGTGGGTGTGTGTTTTTCGTAGGGCTAGGTTGTGGGTTTTGGTAGGATTAGGTGCTAAATAGGTTGGGTCAATCTAGATTAAGTGGGTGTAGACCTAATTAGGCTTAGGTTAGATGTGTGCATGTGATTTGGCTAGGGTAACCCTAATAGGTATGAGTTAATTAGATCCTAGGTGGATCTAATTGGGCTCGGGTGCACCCAATCAACTGTAGATGCACCCAATTAGGTATGGGATGGTTCAATTGGGTTAGGGATAGGACAAGTAGGGCTATGGATAGTAGACTAGGCTTAGGAGGTCTCTACTTAGGTTTCCTAGGGTGTCTGCTGGAGTTCCTAGGTCAAAATAGGCAAGCTAGGGCTTCCAACACCCAAAATCAGGAACCAGACAGCAGTATCAGACGTCCAGGATAGTGGTCAGACGTCTTATACTACAAAATTGGATGTTTGGACACTAAATTAGGCATCCAATTCTGTGTCAGTATGAGTTTTGGCTTCTTGGATTATTATTCTGCAGAAATCAGATGTCCAGCCAAATGTCTGGACGTCTTAAAAGGTGCTGGAGAGTGGGTTTTGTGTTTTCTAAGGTTGGTTTTGGTTCCTAAGTGTTTGGGAGAGGGATAGGAACATGGATAGTGCTATCCATGTTTGGGTTTTGAGGCTAAGGTGCCCTAATGGAGGTTGTTTTGGGTTTAGGAAGGCTGTCCTAGGGTTTCTAGGGGTAGGGATAAGGCTATCCTCCTCACTCCTCTTATCTGGATCAGTCTTCTTCTTCCTTTATTGCTTTATTCCACTATCTCCATCCTGGATCACTTTATTATCTGTAAATAGCAATAAAAAAAACATTAACTAGCAGGATATCTCATCTTATTCTAAATAGACTGATGCAATGCATGATATGCAAGATATGAGTGCAATATCCACAATTTAAGATAGGTTCAGACATTATTTAGGTTGATTAGGACCTATGATTGCTGTGCAATCACTTACATTTCGCGGCAACTAAAGCCCCATGAGCATAGCTACCCTATCCATGACTTTGAGCTGGCAACTGATGTCTTCATGCTGAAGACATGGAGGCACTACCTTTACGGCGAGACCTTTGAGATTTTCATGGATCATAAGAGCCTCAGATACTTGTTTGATCAAAAGGAGCTTAACATGAGACAGAGACGTTGGTTAGAGCTTCTGAAGGACTATGACTACAGCATCGCCTACCATCCGGGGAAGGCCAACGTGGTGGTTGACGCCTTGAGCCGGAAGGTGCCCACCCACCTGGTCAGGTTACAGGCACAGAGTTGGAGGCTTATGGATGAGTTGGGCAGTTTGCGACCTCGAGAGTCACAGGGATATTGTGGGGCAGTGACGGTAACACGCCAGACGAGACCAGAGCTGATAGACCGCATCATCACGGGACAGATGACAGATCCGTACCTGCAGTCGTTGTGAGATAGAGTGCTGTCAGGGGACCCAGGGGACTTCTCTTTTACAGACGAGGTGCTGCGTATGAGGGGACGTTTGTGCGTTCCCAAGGACAAGGAGTTGTTTAGAAAGCTCTTGAATAAGGCACACGGGTCCAGGTTCACCATACATCCCGGGAACACAAAGATGTATCATGATCTGAGACATGACTTTTGGTGGAGAGGGATGAAGCGGGATGTAGGTGAGTTCATGCAGCAGTATTTGGTGTGCCCGCAGGTGAAGGCCGAGCATCAGAGGCCAGCAAGGCCGTTGCAGCCACTTCCTGTGCCAGAGTGGAAGTGGGAGAGCATCACCATGGACTTGGTGGTGGGCTTACCTGTTACCCAGCGAGGACACGACGCAGTCTGGGTGATAGTGGACAGATTGACAAAGACGGCACGCTTCTTACCAATCCGAGTCACCTTGGGACCAACACAGTTGGCAGAGAGGTATGTTCGTAATGTGGTACATCTACACGAAGTTACGCGTGAGATTGTATCCGACCGGGATACCCGTTTTACTTCCCAGTTTTGGGCCGAGTTTCAGCAGGCTTTGGGGACATGGTTGAGGTTCAGTACGGTGTACCACCCCCAGACGGACGGACAGTCAGAGAGCATTATACAAACATTTGAGGACCTTTTACGTGCCTGTGTACTAGACTGGAGGGGCTTTTGGGAGGAGCACTTGCCCCTGACAGAGTTTGCATATAATAACAACTATCACTCGAGTATCGGCATGGCACCTTACGAGGCTCTATACGGACGGAGGTGTATTGTGCCCTTGAGTTAGGTTGAGGTGGGGCCCAAGTGGGAGGTTGGCCCTAGGCTGATCCGGCAGAGTCAGGATGTGATAGAGCAGATTCACAGATGACTTCGCACTGTCAGGAGCAGTTTGAAGAGTTATGCCGATCGGAAGTGTAGAGAGGTGCAGCTCGAGGTTGGGGATCACGTCTTTCTTCGCGTTTCGCCCATGAAGGGCCTGTAGCGTTTTGGGGTGAAAGGAAAGCTTGTGCCGAGGTTTGTAGGGCCCTTTGAGGTCCTGGAGTGGGTAGGACCCGTTGCTTACCGACTTACCCTTCCTCCCTAGCTTTCTGGTGTGCACGACGTGTTCCATGTGTCCAACCTCAGGAAGTACGTCGTCGATCCCAGTCACGTTCTTGTAATTTTCCCTACTTGGAGGGGTGAGATTAGCGTGACAAGAAAAATGCATAATCGAAATATATAAAGCAATCTCACAAAAAATCAATCACAAAATGTACACAGGTATTTTTAGGTGGAAACCCAAATCGGGTGAAAACCACTACCTAACCCTCTCGAGTTAGGATTTTCCGATCAACCTAGTTGATCAAATCCACTAACCGAATCACTTTAAAACGAGGGTGATTCAACCTCAGTTACAACCACGCTACAAGTACGAGGGTAGCGTTCCTCAACCCCTTCTCTCCACGAGAAGGATTTTGTCCCACGAAGGAGACGGGAATTCGCAAAGCGAATACCCAACCAAAAGACAAAGGTAAAATAAACAACAAACCTATAGAGCCAACAAAGTAATAAACCTAAGCTTCTATAGGATTTAGGAAACTCCCCTTTGCTAGGAGTGCGTCGACGATGACGCGGTGCGTGAGCCACGCAACGGCGCAATGTCGCTCTCGTAGACAACGACGGGAGAGCGGGTGCGCGAAGGTTTGATGCTCTCAAGATGTAGAACTTGAGCTTAGAGAGCAAGAGCTTCTTGGACACAAGAGAGTGGAAGTATGTTGCTTAAGTGTGTCTTGTGTTTTTCTAAGTGTGTATTTGTGTTGCAAGGGTTCCCCTCTATTTATAGAGGCCTTAGGAAGGCTTTGGAAGGCTCAGGAAGGGTTCTATAGCCGTTGGGAACAAAGTCCAAGTGAATCAGCCCGAAATCAGGAACAATCATTGTTCTGACAGGCTTATCAGACGTCTAATTCTAGCATCAGACGTCTGGAAGTTCACTATAAGACGTCTGATTCAAAGGTCAGACGTCTGATTTTGGGCGGGTCTCTCCCTGACTTGGATCAGATCTAAACAGGGTTTTTACGCAAGTCCATCAGACGACATACAGGACGTCTGGCACTATGTCTGGACGTCTGGAAACCTACTTTTACTGTGGGAATTGATTTCCAAACGTTGCAACGGCTAGAAAATCTCTGAGAAGAGATTTTGGGTCAGCCGAGGCAAAACGGTCATTTATCAGACGTCTGGAAAGGCCTAAGGATGTCTGATAAGGCTCTAACGGTCATATTCTTGAGTGTCTGCTAAGCCAGCCAACGGTCCACTAATTGGACGTCTGGCAAATCCATCAGACGTCTTCTAAGACGTCTGGTATAAGGTCTGGACGTCTGATTTCATCAGACAGAACTAACTATGTCCAGCCTAACAGTTATCAGACGTCTGAAACAACAGTCAGACGTCTTAAAATACATTATCAGACGTCTGATTTGGGAATTAGACATCTGGAAAGTCTGTTTGAACCCTATATTGGTTTTCTAAGTATTCTACAGAAAACCTAAGTATCCTAGGGTTGTGCCGGTGTTCCTAGGACTACTGTTAGGGTTCTTTGAGGCTCTTTAACATAAAATATCTAAGGAAATAAAGAGCAACAAAAGAAACAAAAAATACAACAAGTACAAAAGAAGGAAATCTATCCTATTCTTCATTTCCTTCCAACTTCAATCTGTCGCTCCACGCGAACCTCCTCTGTTTTCCGTCAAGCTCCTCCAATCCGTCCTGGATGCGAGCTCGAACTCCGTCTAAACACGTCCACATTTGCAATTGACCTGAAATCTAGGACTTAAATTGCAAATGTTAAATAACACGTGTTTTGTTATCATCAAAACAAATGATCGTGGTGCTCTAGCACCAACAGTTCTGAGCCACGAGAGTGTCGAGGTGGGTGATGACCTGACCTACCAAGAGAGACCAGTGCAGATACTAGACAGAGCCGTCCGAAGTTTGAGACAGAAGTAGGTACCCTTGGTGAAGGTCTTGTGGAGGAGCTAGTGGTACGAGGAGGCTACCTGGGAGCCTGAGGCGGCGATGCGAGAGCGATACCCGGAGCTTTTTGAGGGTACGTCTTTTCAGACCAGCTTCGGTCCTCTTTAAGTTTGTTATGCGTTTATATTTCCTTTTCCGCACCCTAGCTAGCTCAAGTTTCGGGGACGAAACTTCCTTTAAGTTTGTTATGATGTAAAGACCCGTTCTGTTCTGAGCTTTTTAAGACATCTGGACTGTTAGTCAAACATCTAAACCCCTTCCCAGATGTCTGGAAATTGAAAAATTTGTACGCAGGGTCGGGTCTACGCGCTAGCTGCGCGTTGACTGCCTTCCTTCTCTTTCTTCTTCTTTTCTCCTTCCTTCCCAAACCCTAACCCCTACTCTCTATATAAGAGCCCTCACCCCTTCCTCTCCTCTCCACCACCACCACCACCTTCCTTCCTCTCCATTGCCGTGAGAGGGACGAGCGAGAGAGAGGGAGAGAGAGCGAAGAGCGAGGGGGAGGAGTAGCCTGAAGAGAGGAGGAGGTTGAGCTTGCAAGTTCGTGGGAGCTCACCGAAGGATGCACAGCCGGAGCAGCGCATGCGGGAGGAGTGCATTGGGGAAGCCATCCCCAACTTCCTGCTGCAGCTGGAGCTGCAGACGAGAGGAAGGAACCGCAGTTGCGTGCGGCGAGAGGAGCGGGAGCTCGCTCTGGTTCTAGGATTTTCCCAGAATCAGATGTCTGGGGTGCCGTCCAGACGACGAGTTGGACGTCTGTGACGACACCGGATGTCTGAAAGCAAGGTTTCGCGAAGGTACGTTCTTCTTGCAGTTACAACCATGTAGGCCACACCGCAGAGCCAATATGTTTGGCTAAAGTGGGGAGATTTTGTCTGTCACCCACAGGGGTAGCTTGGGAAGGTGCGCGGCACGCCCTCCCATGCATTTCAGTCGTCTGGACATCTTACCAGACGACCGGAAGCACTCCTAGACGACTGGAGGAGAGGTTCGACGTCTGGAGCTAAGTCCAAACGATCATGTAAGGGTCCTGGGCATCTGAGGTCAACGCAGGAACTTGAGGTGAGACCTTGATGACTTTTAAGACGTCTGGACCTAGTGCCAGATGTGTGATTTGGTTCTGCAGTCCTATTTTTGACTCGTTTAGGATCCGTTTGGGATCCATTTTACGCAAACAAGATATCTATGGTTTCCTTGTGAGTTTCTCTACATGTTAGAAATCCTTATATACTGTTATGAACATTCCATTGTGGTATGTTCCTTGGTATAGGACTTCGATCTATTGCGCGTTCGAGGCTTGCAGAGGCATGTGAGTCTGCCGTTTGAGCCCCCAGTACACCCGGATTGCCTGGTAGAGTAGTTTCCCCCTATTTTAATTATAAAACATGAATGCATATGTGAAATTAAATAACTAGAAACCTAGGATGTGGAATGAATCCTAGGATGAGAAACAGTTGCACTATTTGTATGCGTGTTTGAGATTGCAGTCATAAATGAATGAGTAGAATTGTAAACAATTATCTATTAATAAATACAAGCTGCCTGTTAGAATATGAAATGTCTGTGCTAGTTAAACAGTTACCTGTGATTTCACTTGTTGCATATGTTAATAGTGAAAATATGAGCTGCATGTGTAAATACGAGAATGGAAATGTGAATGATGAAACCTGGTATGGAATAACATGTGAATATGAGCATGAACCCTGCGAGGAATTAGGAGTAGAGCTCCTGTGGATGGATGGAAAGGATTTGGAACTGTGAGTGGGAAGTGTGCTGGCCCTTGAGTACGTGGTACCAAGGAGAGCGACTATCCCCTGTTTAGTGTAGAGCGGAGCAAGCCGCCCTTGGGTTGGGACCCGGGGTTAGAATTGGCCATTCTACATCGACTTATGTTGGCCCTCACATACACTGTATCAGGGAGAGCTACTAGTGTAGGGAGAGAGTTAGCCACCCCACGAGGCCTGGGGTTCAGCTAGCCACCCTACACCGACTTGTTAGGCCCACAGGGTAAACCGGCATAGTCAGACGAGGGTGCGCGGACTGTGGAGAGGCGAGACCCCTGTTTGGTTCTGAGGGGCTAGACCCCTGTTACTGAGAGGGCTATGCCATATACTATTTCGTGCTGTACTTTGGGTGTATCCGCTACCGGAAACGACTAACCGCGTGCCAGTGTGGGGTAGCTACCCGTGCGCTTATCACGCGTGCCGTAGTCACCGCTACGTCTGTCCGTGACCTCGGGGTGGTTGACTGGGTGTAGGATCACCATGGGAGACTCTCCTGGCCAAAAGAGCACCATGTGTGCCTTCTACTCTTCGAAAAAGACTGCAATCAAGATCATTCTTACGAGGAACATGCAAGATCAAGAAAGAGATCTGAAAGTAAACCAATGGATGAAAAGAAATAACTTGTAAAATAAAATAATTGGAAAAGATAAATTTACATGTTAGCCTTTACAGCTTTATTTAGTTTGGTTACCACTCTACTCAGCGTTCGTTGACTCCATTTTACTCGTAACCCTTTACAGGTCCAGGAGTTGAGCAGCTCGAGTCACCGGCTGCAAAGGGTGCTGGGCCCAGTCGAGCCCAGCAATAGTTCCTGTTTTTGTTGTACTCTCTGTTCTACTAGTGAGTTTTAGACTGTTGTTACCGTTCCTATTCTGTACTTTTGTTCTACGTTACTGTTGTGGTGGTGATATGTACTATCAGCAGCTTTTACTTCCTTTACTGCTTGTACTCTTTTACTGTTAGTTACTTTGCATAGTGAATGTGGTTTATTTTCCTACTTTTTGGTTATTTCTTGCTGGACAACTGGGTCTTGGGATTAGTCGAGTTGAGCCGGTCTTGGGTCCTGTTGGGATTCGGGAATCGAGTTGTAACAATTATGGAGTCAACTCAGTGTTGTGGATGTCTAACAAATTCTTCTTCAATGTACAGTATCAAGAGAGCCATGTTCTTTCCATCTCAAGGAACACTCAAACACAGTCTTTCCCCTATAAGTAGGGTACTCAAATATGATTGCATTTCTTGAGGTTGTGGCTCTCAATTAGATGTCCAACATTCTCTATGGCCAAGTTCTCAAATTGTAGAGGGTGGATACTCTTGCCATGAGAGAGATATTATTTTATTTTCTCAAAATTTTGTAGACATAATTTTAATATAAGCAGGTCTATATAAGTACAATAATTGACCATGAATATGTTTTAAGCAATATGCATGAATAACATAATATAACATGATATAATATTTCACTTTAAAGAGCAAGAGAAATAATTTTTCCAATTAATGAATAGTATTACAGTAACGTTCATATCTGAGCAAAGGAATCGATCCTAAATTAACTAATGAGGGAAGAAAAAACCCCAAGTAAGCCCACTAGGCCTACTAGGCCCAAATAACAAACGCACCTTCAATAGGTATGTCAATCTACCCAAGAAGACCTTCAATTGGGCATAAACCCAACTACAAAAATAAATGGGCATGGTAGTCCCATCATGAATTCCATCGTGATATTATTTCACTTTCATTCAGGAACCGGAAGTGATTGCAAAAATCTTGTTGGACTTTCTCGTTCAGTCTTGACCTGTTGACAAATTAGGCATCGACTCACAAACCTTGCTGCATCTCGTTTCATCCCCTTCCACCAAAAGCCTTGTTTTAAGTCCTTGTACATCTTAGTACTACTAGGGTGCATAGTCAACCTCATGGAATGTGCCTATGAGAGCAATTCTCTCTTAATACCTTCATCCTAAGGTACACACAACTGGCCTCTAAATCATAGTACTTCATCTTCAAGGGAAAATCTTGAGGCATTACCCTGTAGTACCTTTTCTTTAATCCTAACCAACTTAGGATCACTAAACTGGCCTTGAATAATTTGGTGGATTAGGTTTGGCTAGACTTGCCTCGAGAAGTCAAGGCATTCACATGCACCCTTTTCACTTTTGGACTCCAACCATTGATTTCTGATAACCAATCCCATTGCATGACCTCTAGCCTGGCTGGTAAGAGCGGAGGGATTCTGCTTAGTGCATGTGCACCCATGTTGCGTTAATTTATCTGGTTGGTATAGAATCCATCATTCGTAATCTTTTAGCAAGTCCATCCACCTTCTTTGTCTCATGTTCAACTCTTTCTAAGAGAATAAGTACTTCAAACTCTTATGGTTAGTGAAGATATCAAACGTTTCAGCATACAAGTGATGTCTACAGATCTTCAGGATGAATAAGATGGTAGCGAGTTCCTGATCATGTGTTGGATAATTCTTCTTATGCGTGCATAATTGTTGAGATGCAAAGGCCACGACTCATCCATTCTGCATCAGTATGCACCCGAGTCCCAAGTAGGAAGCATCACTATACACCACGAATACTAGCAGGAATCACCAAGAGTGATCTTGAAGTGAGTCTCTGTTTTAGCTCCCTAAAGCCTCTCTCGCATTTTTCGGTGCATACATACTTGGTGTCCTTCTTTGTCAAACTAGTGAGTGGCATCGCAATCTTGAAGAAGTCTTGTATGAGCCTTCGATAATATCCTGCCAATTTGAGGAAACTCTACACTTTGATGATTATTTTCAGCCTTTCCCATTTTAATACTGCCTCAACCTTTGTTAGATCCACTGAGATGCCATCTCAAGTGACTACATGGCTTAAGAATGCCACCTCAGGCAACTAAAATTCATAATTGTTGAATTTCACATATAGCTTGTACCTTCACAAGGTATCGAAGGCCATTTGTAGGTCCTCCTCATGCTGCTCAACACTTTTAGAGTAAATCAGCACATCGTTAATGAGTACGACCACAAATTGGCCCAAATATGGTTTAAGCACCCAATTCATTAAATTGATAGAGGTTGTAAGGGCATTAATTAGCCTAAATGACATCATCAAGAACTCATAGTGCCTGTACTGAGTTCTGAAAGTGGTCTTCAGGATGTCGCCATCCTTTATTTTCAGTTGGTGATATCTTGACCTCAGATCAATCTTCAAGATGTATGTTACTCCTTGAAGTTGATCAAAAATGTCATCAATTTGACATAATAGGTACTTGGTTTTGACAGTCACCCGGTTCAACTATCTCTAATCAATACAGAGTCTGAGTGATCCATCTTTCTTCTTTACAAACAAGACAGGTGCACCTTAAGGTGATACATTCGAGCATATTAAGCATATTAAACCATTCTTTAATAGCTTTTGCAACTGAATCTCCAACTCTCTAAGTTTAGCTAATGCCATTCTATATGGAGTTATTGAGATTGGTTTTATGCTCATCACCAAGTTAATCTCAAACTCTATTTCTCCATTAGGTGGTAACCTTGGTAAGCTTCAAGGAAATACGTCAAGGTATTCTCGAAGAGCTGACAGTTCTAAAATAGTCTTAACATAGGCTAAATACCTAATGCATCCACTGGCTAGAAGCCTAATGATGAGCTGTACCTCATCATAGCTAACAAGCCTAAGTTAAGCTAGAAACTAAGTCAAAAAATGAAATTAACTAAATGAAAAGGGTAAAGTATGGTATTAATGAAAAATGACCACAAACATCTAAATTGTGTTAAAAATGCAAAATTAGGTTAATAAAAAGAGATTTTGTATTAAAAATACAAAAGGATGAGCAAAAAGATGATTGAACGTTGAAATGAGCTCAAAATCACAAATCAATTGTTGGAATAGATTCTAAAAGGTTCAAATATCATGCCATAAAAATTTCATTAGATTTTGACCACATTTGGACCTTGAAAAATGTGCTTTACATTTAGGTCCTTCTAAGTCTTTTATAACAACTCATTTTCTTCTTCAAACAAGCTACCAAGGACCTTTTTGCTATTAAACTTTGCTAGTTATGGGTTTATGTGTAAATTCTCTACCGATTTGCTAGGGGCTTCTTTTGAAAAGTCACCAAAAGACCTGAGTCACGCCTAATATTGTAGTGTGAAGAACACGCTAAGTCAAAGCCGTTCACTTGATCTCTAGATCTGATCCTATGGCTAAGTCCTAATCTAATCAGTTGGCGCCGTTGCCCCTGGCATAAGAGTGATGAGATGTGGCTTATCATAGTTAAAATACTCTAGTTAAGCTAGAAACTAGGCTAAACACTACATAATTAACACATGAAATGAGTTAAGTGTAAGAAATAATAGAAATGACCTACCCCTGCGCACACACACAAACGTGAGCGCAAAACCTACACCTACCCCTTCCCTGCGACTCTTTCTCTCTAAATCTCTCTTTGGGAAGATCTCCCAGAGCCGAGTAATCGGGTCGGGTCGCGTGCCCGGGTCCAGGCGCACCGGCGTGGGTGGTGCGCGAGGAGTGCATAGGAGTGGGAAGTTGGGTCGGGTTAGATCCGCGTGGGCGTGTCGCGGACGAGACTCGGTGAGTAGGTGAGGGACCTCACCCTAGTGCTATCGAAAGCAACCAGCCGATAGCACTTTTTCAATTTATGTATGGGCTTGTGCCCATACACTTCCAAGGTGGGACTAAAGTCCCACCTCCGATCTCGGGTGCCTGCGGGAGAAGACTTCGAGCAATTGGGGCAGCAGCCGATGCTTGCGACCCCAATTGAAGTTCTGGGTGTGAGCGTGACTCCTTTCCGCCTGGAGCTGGAGCTCACGCCTAGAACTGAGGAGACCTGGAGTTGCCTGCAGAGAAGCTCCTGCTGCTCGTTAATGGCGGCGAGGAGGGCGAAACCTGAAACACGCAAACGCCTCGTGGCCACGTCAAAAACGTCCAGGGAGGTTCACTAGAGCACGGCGAGTGCGGTGCAGGGGTCGACGAGCGCGCGAGAGTGCCTGTGGCCATGCGCTTAGGGCACTCTGCGTGTGTGAGAGTGGGTGTGTTCGAGGGGTGGTCTGGAGGTGCTAGGTGGTGAATGGAGGGTGGATTCAGTGTCAGTGAGGTGGTGCGGAGCTTAAGGGGTAGCTGGCGAGGCGGATGGAGGCGTGGAGTGGCGAGTACGCCTCGCCGGAGGGCAGCCGGAGATGGAGAAGGTGGTGATGGACAGTGGTGGTTGGTGGGTTGAAATAGTAAATTAGGAAGGGGGAAATAACAGGGAGAGAGAGGGGAAAGTTTTTACCTACCTAATTGACGAAGAGGGAGGGAGGTGGCGCTCGACACGTACCTACCGGCGCCGTAGACGAAGGAGCCCAGAGGTGAGTAACGGCGGAGAGGAAGAGGTCAGGAAAGCGCCAGCTGGTGCGGCCTGACGCGGGAAGACGAGGCGGAGTGGGCTCTGCTGCAGGTGTGGCCGCAGAGCGACGAAAGGAGGAGGAAAGGGCCACCGGAGCCTGCGGGCATTTTGGATGTGGGCGGAGGAGACGAAATTGGGGAGGGAACGTCGGCCAAATCAGGCTTGGAGTGGACGACAGCCCCTGCCGCTCCTTATAAAGGTGTTGGCAAGGGGAGAGTCTTAAGGGAGAGGCGTGGGGGAGCTGCCGGAGATGACCGAAGATGGAGACCCATGCCTTTCGTGCGTTCGCACGAGAGGCATGGGTAGCCGCAAGTCACAGGGGAGGGTCCCTGCGACAGAGGACGACGTAGGGAACCCCCCGCTCATTCTTGAGAGCGGCTGTCTTACCCTAAGCGGCTGTCTTACCCTACGCGGCACCATCCTCCGCGCAAGGTCGCCGGAGGTATGGTGCTTGCGCAGGGTGGCATGGAGGACCATTCTGCAAAGAACGAAGGAAAAGATAGGGGGGCTAAATGCAAGGTTTTGAAAAGATAAGGGTCAAAAGTAATTTAAGAGGACCAATTTGTAAAGTCGATCAAGATGGTCTTCACTTAGGCCCAAATTTTTGTACCAACCTAATTTGAACCTAAGGAATTCAATGGTGTAATTTTATTTTAGGTTTTACCACGTTTGTTTGGTTAATTTGCATAAAAACCCAAATTAGGTTAAAATTTGGACATGGTTCTCAAATCAGGTCAAAATAGGTTGCAAAGGATAAATTGAAGGTTATAAACCCTAAGGAGTATTTTTCCATGATTTTTAGAGGGTTTAGTTGATTTTTATTCTTCCTATAACCTTATGAATTAAAGTGGGTTCGTTTTTAAGGTTATAGAATATCATTTAATTCCTAAAAGTTGCTATAACCCTTTTCAGATCAGATCATCCTACTTCCTTCCTTATTAAGCTTATTTGACCTGTGTTTAGACCCTTAGATACCCTGTTTGTGTATTGCCTTGGTAAAATTACAGTTTTACCCCTCATGACTTGTTTTATCCTTCAATTCAGACTTCTCTGAGTTAGGCTTTTCTTTAGGTTTTGTAGGATCTTTTTCAAACTTATTTAGATTAAATTGTGCTAGTTAGGGTTCATGATGATGCTCTCATCAGGCTTCTTTTGAAAAGTCACCAAAAGACTTGAGTCATGCCTAATATTGTAGTGTGAAGAACATGCTAAGTCAAAGCTGTTCACTTGATCTCCAGATCAGATCCTATGGCTAAGTCCTAATCTAATCAGTTGGCGCCGTTGCCCCTAGCACAAGAGTGATGAGATGTGGCTCATTATAGTTAAAATGCTCCAGTTAAGCTAGAAACTAGGCAAAACACTACATAATTAACACATGAAATGAGTTAAGTGTAAGAAATAATAGAAATGACCTAAAACAACAAATCGGTGTTAAAAACGTATAATTAGGTCAATTAAATGAGTATTCTATTGATAAATATAACATGGTGATCCAATTGCAAATTGAACACTTATTTGGGTTCAAAAGTTCAAATTGAAAGTGAAATCAACTTCCTAAATGTTCAATTAAGCTTCAGTAAAAACTTGGTTGCATTTGGATATTATTAAGACTTTGCATTCATGACATTACAAATAGGTCCTCCATCATTCACTTTTGTTCACGATTGAAACCTTCAAGGACCATTCTGAAAATCACTGGGGGCCTCTTTGAAAGCCACAGCGACCACGTCGCACTCTTTCTTAGCCATTTACGGGTTTCTTCATAAATTTTCCATCGTTTCACCTTAAGGGCTCGAGTGCAAAATCTCCAAAACACCTATGGGTGTGCGGGTTCACTGTAGCAATGCATGAACTTAGCAAATTGTAGCCGTTGCTCCTGTGAATCTTGATCCTACGATCAAGCCTAATCCAAACCTTGCGCGCCTTTGTGCATAAGATCAGCCCTTGCCTCAGATCCATCTGATGGTGGGAATTTGATCTAGACATTCCCGCACCCCCCTCGACCTCCCATCCACCATTTAACCTAACTCCACCTAATCTCACCCTCACGGTGACCACAATCAGTGAAACACCTACTTAAGCTGCTCCTTGGGGTCGCGTGTAGGCCATTAGCTCCCTCCTACTCTCTCGAGCTAAGCAACTTCATCCTCTCTGGTTCTTCTTCTCATCGACCTCTGTTCCACTGCTACGGAGATGGAATTTCATTTCTCTTCGACTCTTCTTGCCGCTAAGGACCACATAGCACCTGAGGGCGACATCGAGTCCCACTAGTGGACTTTCCCTCTGCAGGAGATCCTCCCCCATTCGTTGCTGCAACCATCAATTGTAGATCTTCTCTACAGGTCCCATTCTTCCTATTAGATTAGGTTTATTGCTTTCTTAGTGTAGTTTAGTGCTTTCTAGATTAGTTTAGATTAGTTAGAGTAGCAAACATTGGTTGATTTGCTCCGAGTTAGTATAGGTTAGGACTAGAGCAGAATAGACTCGATCTTGCCCTCTCTGATCAATTCAGATCAGAGAGGCATTTTTCCACCTTCATTGCGATCCATTCTTCTCCCTCTTCACCTCACAGTACACCTTCACTCATTGGTGCACTCTTTTCATCAATCACCCATTCACAAGAGCATTTAACAGATCTAAAGTTTATTAGCTCTCAAATCTGTTAAAATGCTAAAAAATCAAGTTGAGGGCATTCCATTCAACCCAATCAACCACAAATGTCCTCTAGCTGGTTTGAGTTGGTCGGATTTTGATGATGAGTTTTGGTTTTGATGAACAATCAAGTCGATTTTGAATCAATTGCAACTTATTTTTTTCTGAATTGACAAAATTGAGCTTCCCTGAATGAATTGCAATGGTTTTAAATCTACTTGATTAAATCTTGAATTATTGGAATTTTTGGGCTTAATCTCTTACATTATTTACTTGAGTTTTTACATTAATCGGGTAACAAATGCCAAGGAAATCAGTGGTACTGATTAGAGGCATTTGTAATGATCCGAGAGTTTTTCAAGGATCACATAGATCTCTTGAAAATTAATTGATAATGTTCAGGGATACTAAGTGATCAGATCACTTGTGATTCACATTAAAAGCCCAAAAATAGGGACTACAAAAATTCCTTCATCAATCTAACCTCATTCTGATTTTGCTAGAGTCATGTGATATTTTTAAGGTTTTATTAGAGATTTGGATCTGTTCTAAGATGATTTCTAAACTTAGCATGAATTTCCTATTGACATTGTCTATAAAGTAAGGAGGAAAAGCATATTAAGGTCTTTTGAGAACTTTAAAGGTTGAAAATTGGTTCTTTGAATTCAGATTTTTACAAGTGATTTTTAAAGGACTTTTGGGGCAGATAAGATTGATTAGAGGAGTGTTTTGTGAGTTCAATGTCTTAGATCAAACCTTCTCAGGTCTGAAATGAGCTAATTTGAGTTGGATTAGTAGCTAGCAGCTGTTGGCCTTTGCAACAACATTTGCTGCTAAGTTTGAGTTGTTGAACAATCCAACAGCAACTCATCTCAGCACTGAACAACAACAGATGTAGCAGCTCTGAGCTGCTGGATTCCCAGTAGCTGTAGTCTTGGCTGAAATAGCAGTAGCCATTGTTTGGCATGGATTAATGGAGATTTGAGCTAAGATTTTGGGTTCTAATGGATTGACAGTGTACTATATTGTTAGAAATTTAAGGTTAAAGCATTCATGTACCTTTCATTGGTTTAAATGTGATTGAAAGTGCTTGTAGTTATTATTTAAGCTTAATGTCAGCCCATTCATGTTTCAATCTATCCCAAATGAGATTTCAGTGGAATTAAAAGAGAAAATCTTGTTTTTATGTTCAAAAATGTTGTAATATGTTTGCTGAATGTTTTTAGATTCTTATATCCCAATTCCAACTCTTAGAACTAAATTGGAAGGTTTAGTTACATTACTTCTATTCACTTTAAGCCTTCATTTGTATGAGATTAAGAAAATATAGAAAATTTTAAAAAAATTGTTAATAAATAAAATAAACATGTCTTGAGTAAGATTAAGTATTTTTCTAGGTGTGTACCAAATTTTAAAATAATCTGAACCCTCGGCTTGATAGAATATACCAACCGATGATTCAGTATACATTGAAATTTAATAAAAGACCAAACTTGAAAAATAACAAAAGGAACTTCTTTCTCATCCCACCCTTTTTTTCTCATCTCCTATCTCTCTTATACATATAAATACTATAAAAATCAGAAAAATCCTAAAAATATCCAAAAATACCCTATATACCCTGTATATACCTGTAAATATAACTTAAACCTAAACTATATATATATATATTGTATAATATGTAGATAATGCACATAATTAACTTATATATGTATTCCATATACTAAATTAAATAATTAGGATGATTTATTGTATACATAACTTTATTTTATAATTATCTATTAATTTATCTAAACTAAAAGTATAATAACTTCAGTAATTATATAAACCTATCTATATGTGCATAACTCTGACTAATACTGTACATATGTATTTAACTATGTATTATATACTATATAATACCTGTAAACTGATTTAATTATATATTTATAGTAAGTAACTAAGTTAACTAGGTAATTTATTAACTTAAAATAAAATAAATTAGTACTTTAAGTTAAAATTGAAGTAAGTTATAATATAAACTTATATAATATTATATTAAGTATTTTCAACCTATTTATACTGTATTTATAGTGTATTATAGTATTTATAAATTATTTATGTGTAAAACTAACTTAAAAATGTATTTCAATATTTATAAATTGAAATAAAAGTCTCAAAAATACAATAAAAATATGTAATAAATAATTTATTATATAAATTAACTTTATATAAAGTCAATTTGGTAATTAAGTCACTAATTTATATGTTAATTAATAAATTAAACTCTAATTTAATGTGTACAATCAGCTAACTTTAACCAATTTTATTATATATTTAAATAACTTATTTCTATGAATTCATTGTACAATTAGGTAACCATATATAAGGGCTTTGTATTCATATAATTTAATTTTAAATCAAAATAATTTATGGCCATCAAATCGAGGGCACACTCCTGCGGGCATGTGTAGGTGCGTGCGTGTGCGCGTGAGTGCATGGGTGTATGGGTGTGTGTGCACGTGTGGGCCTGTTATTGGGCTTGGAATGGACTAAAATGCACCTATTCTAAACTAGAGATGACCCATTAGTAGAGGTCTGGTCCCACCCATATGGGTGCTGTGTATCCCTCGAAAGTGGTCGGCCTGCCCACTTAAAAATCAATTTTTGGTTTCATGAACTGTGAAAGATGTCCATATGAGAGCTAAGACGACCTAAAAATTCTAAGTGTCGTGACAGAAGAGAAGAGAGTGAGAGCTGCTAATTCGGCTAAGTGAGTGCTTATGTGCTTATGTGTGCGTGTGTATATATGTATGTAGATATGTATATAAATGACACAATATAAGTATATATATATATATATATATAATAATGTTTATGTTTATAATAGTATATATAAATATATATGTATAAGTATAAAATTAGTATGGATTTGTGTGAGCTCTATTATATATAAATAACCTTAGAGCTTTAATGACCAATATATTCATCACTGTATATCTACTTATATGTTAATATAGATAACTATTTTTGCCTTAGGTTAAGTATATATGTTACTAGGGCTATAGTGATGTATATATATGTTACTGTATATAGAATATATGTTACTATAGATATTAATATGTTAATATAATTTAGTATAGTAGATATTAATAGTTATTCTTGTACCTATATTTAGGTATTACTTATAGTAATTGTATATAATAAACATGGTGTTGGTTTTTGATGCTTGTTTGTTGTATATATGTTTAAGGCATTTTAGTGTTTTAATTCATTTTGTAAATAATTGCCCAATTTATTCATTTAGTAAATAAAATCAATATTTTTGAAATAAAAGAACATTTTTTTACTTAGAAAGTGGTGTATATCAATAACTATCTCCCAGTGAGCGACTTGGAAACTAACTAGTAAAAATTGTAATTAAATAAACATGATGCGACATCGATTTACATTGTGACCAATATACTGCAACAACAACACTTAATTAACCCTTTTTAGTGCAACTCAATAGTTGTTGATCAGAGAGCTACATCTAGATCACATCCAGCAGCTAGATAACCATCTCCAACGACCATTACCTCTGATCCCTAGTAGCTCAAAGCTCCCCTCTGCCTATATATAGAGCTCCACTACAACCTGAGAGAGCTATTAGTTCCCTCCACCTGAGCTGATCACTTGTCTACACATTGCAGCTTTCTTCCCCTTTATTGCAATCGGTGACAACAGCTGCAGCTTCTCCCTCTGTTCCCTCACTTCGCTAGGGATCACGTAACAACTGAAGAAGTCCCAGAGCTCCCTTTTCCAAGGGTTTTCATTCATTGGAAGATTCTCTTCCCTCTTCGTCGTCACAGCTACCCGCTGTGATTCCTCGAGGTACCTTTCATTTGATAAATTAGTTTTAATCGCTTTCAAAGATTAGAAGAGTTTAGATAGATATATTAGATTAGAATTAGTCTTTTAATTGCACTAATTTAGCTTAGTGTAGGTTAATTTCTCAATCTCTGTTCTTCCTCTTCAATCTACCCTCTCTGATCGAGCCTGATCAGAGAGGCTAATTCATCCATTCATCTTAATCCATTAATCTCTCTCTCCATTTCATTATCACATTCTCTCGATTTCTTCATTATTTTGATCGCCAATTCACCCCCTCCATCGTTGTCGTCATGAGACATAAAGCTTAGTAGCTTCCAGGTCCCATGGCGCACCCATGCCATCAGAGGGTCATTCACTCACTTCACAAGGTCATAAGGCCCTCCCCTAAGGCACAAATTGTTTACAAGATCAAGATTGGTCTTAATGATGATTGAAGAATTTATTGAACAATTGAGATTGACTTTGATTTAATTGAGTTCACAAATGTATAACTATGTGGATTGCGATTGGTTTGAACCAATTTGATTTAAATTTCATTGTGATTTGAGCTCACGCCCAATTTTCTTCATCGTTACTGTTTGTCTTCTTCGCTGACGTAGCAATGGCCAAGGAAACTCAATGCACTGATTGGAGGCCTTTGCGATGACTTGATCAACTCTAGAGGGTTTCATTACATCCCTAAACAACAATCAATGATGTGCAGGGATCCCAGGTGATCAGATCATCTTAGCAGTCTCATAGCAACAACCCACCTGGGTGACAATGTGATGTGTTACGAACGTGGGCAACAGACGTAGTTTAAGACGTCTGGGAAGTGGCCCAGACGTCTGGAACCCTTCCCAGACGTTTGGTAATAAATTTTTTCGGTGTACGGGTTCGCGTCTGCGGGCCTGCGCGCGTAGACTGAACCCGCCGCCTTCGTCTTCGCTTTCTCTCCCTGCAGGCATCGCATTTCCCTCTCTCTCTCCTCGCGACTGCCTTATAAAATGCTCCCCTCTCCCTCACCCTCACTCCATCCGCCTTCATCTTCTCCTTCTCCCTGCGAGCGAGTAAGAGCGTGAGCGAGCGACTACGACAGCTGCGGTAGTGGCGAGCGTGAGGGAAGGAGTGCTGCGAGAGGAAGGAAGAAGCTCGACCGCGAGGGTGCGAGCTTGCTAGGGCAGCTAGAGCCGGCCGGCGAGGGAGCTGCGGGTGTGGGGTGTCGCGGAAGGGCTGCTGCAGCTCGGGTAGCAGGCAGACACGGCACGGCGCGGCCGTGCGTTGCAGGCAGAGAGCGAACCGGATCCTGATTCTGGGAAAATTTTCCAAAATCAGACGTATGGACCTACGTCCAGACGACGCCGAAGACGTCTGGAGGACGGTCCAGACGTCTGACAGGTACAATAATTTCCTATCTTCTCCTTTCTACGCGTGTACGTCCATGCAGCCGTCCGCCGCATTCTTCTACGCCTTTTCGTGATGAGAACGGATGCGTGTGTGCGCAGGTGTTGTTCGGGAGGGCACGAGGGCTCGCCATCCCACGCGAATCGGACGTCTGGCCACAGTACCAGACGACGGAGAGGTCCTCCAGACATCCGGGGTGACAATCGGACGTCTGGAAACTGACTTCAGACGATCTAGCGAGCTTCTGGACATCTGAAGGACTGCGCAGAAGAAGGTATGGCATGATCGACGTTTTAAGACATCTGGAAGAAGTTCTAGACATCTGATTTTGGACAGACTCGTCATTTTTGGCCCGTTTAGGGTTTGTTTAGAGTCCGTTTTCCGCGTTTCAAGTTGCGTTCGTTCCAGATTTATTTCCTTTACCTATTTACAGCAATTGTATACCATTCTGAGAAACTCCTTGTGTTGATCCTTGTGTTAGGACTCCATTCCGTTGCGACTGAGGGGGTTGCGGAGGCACGCGGGATTGCCGACCACGCCCCCAGTACTCCCGATTTCGCAGGTAGAGTGGTCCTTTAAATTATTTAACAAGATTTGTACAATTATGAAACAATTGATAGAGTCTAGGGCATTGCATGAACCCTAGGACTGAGGAATTAGATTGAAGGGTAGATCCTAGGGTATTGCATGAATCCTAGGATTGGAAAACTAGATTGAATGATAGATCCTAGGGTATGGCATGAATCCTAGGACTGGAAAACTAGTTGAATATATACATTGCAGTTTTGGAAAAGTGGAAAGGAAATGATAACTACCTGTAAATTGGTTAACAGCTGCCTGTTATAAATGGATAATTACGGATGAGAACATGAATTGTATGGACATAAACCTGGAACGGTGAAACCTAAGTTGGCTGAGTGAAAAGAGCTTGAACCTTACGGGGAATTAGGAGTAGAACTCCTGGAAAGTGAATGGAACAGATTGGGGAAGTGAGCTGGCCCTTGAATACGGAGTACCAAGGAGAGCGACTGTCCCCCTATTTAGCGCAGAGCGAAGCTAGCCGCCCTAGGGACCCAGGGTTAGGACTGGTCACTTTGTACCGAATTTTGGCCCTCGTGTACACAGTGCCGAGGAGAGCTACTAGTGTAGGGAGAGCACTAGCTACCCCACGGGCCCCGGGGTTCTGCTAGCTCTCCTACACCGACTTGTTAGGCCCACTGGGCAAACCAGGGTAGTCAGGAGAGGGTGCGCGGACTGTGGAGGGGCGTGACCCCTGTTTGGTTACTGTGGAGGGGCTGGACCCCTGTTACTGAGAGGGCTCTGCCCTATACTGGTTCCGTGTTGTGCTTTGGGCGCACCCGTTAACGGAAACAATTGACCACGTGCCAGTGCGGGGTATCTACCCGTGTGTTTATCGTGCGTGCCGTAGTCACCGTTACATCTGACAGCGACCTTGGGGTGGTTGACTGAGGGTAGGACCACCACGGGGGAGTCTCCCGACCAGGAGAGCACCACGTGTTACTTCTACTTTTTGGGAAAGACTGCAATAAAGATCGTTCCCACGAGGAACATTCAAGATCAAGAGAAGGATCTGAGGAATAAATCAATAGTGAATAAATGGAAAAGTATAAAGGAAGAAAGTAAAAATATAACAGCTACTGTCCACTCTACTGCTTCTTCTAGCTTTTACTTGCCACTCTACTCAGCGTTTCGCTGACGTGTCACCCTTGTTACCTTTTCAGGACCAGGTGTTGAGCAGCCAGAGTCAGCGGTTGCGGAGGGCGCTGGGCCTAGTAGAGTTCAGTAGGGTTACCTGTAGTACCTTCTGTACTTTTTGCTGTTGTTGTGAGTAGTTTTGTTTTCCCCCCGTACTCTCTTTATTGTAAGCTTCATGTTTATGTATATGTTTATTTCTCTACTGTTGTGGTGGTGTATACTATAGTATTTCTTTTCTCTACTACTGTATTTTGTTACTGCTAGTTATATACATGGTGAATGTGATTTATTTTACTGCTCTTTTGGTTACTTTCTCGTTGGACGACTGGGTCTTGGGATTAGTCGAGTCGGTCCGATTTTCGTGTCTCGTAGGGATTCGGGAATCGGATCATTACATGATGTGATTTCAAAATTGTTTCAATATGCAGTTTAAAGGTTGAATAATGATCGAGAGATGTGAATATGAGTTCTAAGTGATTTCTAAGTTATTTAAATGCGTAACCTAATCTCTTCTCTCCGTGCTATCAATGGCGAAAAGGGAGGATTAAATTAGGGTTTGTAGGGCTTATTAATCTTTGATTTGATGTTTGTGGAGTTCCATATCATTTGAGGAATGTTTGTGATACATTTTTTTGATATTTAATGGATTGGAACGAATTCTAGAGAGTTCATAACTTCATAGATTAGACCCGAGGTTGAGTTTAAGATCTAATCATTCAATTACGGTTCTGATGCTTTGAACGAGATTCTAAGAGGATTTCTATGGTTATGCAACATGTTTGAGTGCTTTTATTTGATGTTTTGAGCTTTCAAATTAGATCTGATCATCTGCAGCAGTTGAGTTCAGGTTGGAGAGTTTTGATGATTTAATCATGGATTTTAAAAGGGATTTTGAATGATCTTGTGTTTGTAATGGATTTTCTGGAACTGATCTTGCATAGATCCACCTCCCAGATCTACTAGGAGGTCTTGGACTGCAAGGATTAGGTTTCAGTTTGATTTGAAATCTTATTGGACAGTACCAGCAGCCCAATCTCTGTTAGGACTAAAGAACTACTTGATTTGAGAACTTTTAATCCACTCCTGATGTTGTTTAAAGTTTAAATGGAATTTTCAAGAGAGTTTAATGAAAGAACTTTGTTTTAGAAGCATTTATAGACTGTATTTTACCTTAGATCGAGTTGTAAAGATTTTTTAACTCCTATTGGAAATCTTTGTGAGCAAAATGAAGTTGATATCTATCACGAACTCTATCTGAAGTCTAATTTCAATTTTAATCATGTTCCTAAGTTTAATTTTGATGTTAATTAGTTTTTGGAAGTTTATAATGTTTCAATCTTTATTTCCACAATTTTTTGTGGAATTTTTAGGGCTTGGATTAATTTTTTGACATTTAATTGGCCTTTTCTATGCTTTAATGCAATAATTAGGGTGATTATTAGGTAATTAGTGTAAATAATTAAATAAAAGCTGTAGTGAGTTGGATTAAAGTATGTTAAACATGTTTGAGTCTTTAAATCCAAGTTTCAATGTGTTTTGATCCTAGAAAATGCCAATAGAAGCTTGGACATTCCCTTATAATAGAAATAAAAGAAAAAAATCAAAAACAAAAAGGTTTTCCTTTCTCATAAGTTTCTTAGGTATTCCTTTCCTTTGCTTCCCAAGAAAAACTCAAAAGAAAAGAAGAAAATGATAAAACTCTCAAAAACACGAAAAACATGTATATATTGTACATACTTGTAAATAGTCTTAAGTTAATATTGTAAACTATTTTAATATAATCTAAACTTATGTTAGTAATTTAATTATGTAAAAAGATAACTTATAGTGTATTTTTGTACTTTATATTCTAACTTATCCTAAATTAACTTATTTATAACCTAATTTAGTAATGAATAATAGCTTATCAGCTAACTTAAAGCCTGAATGTACACATAACTTATACTTAATTTAAAAGTACAGTAGCATATGTAAATAAATAAACTAAAAATATGAAATAAATAGTTTAATATGTGAATTATTATAACGTCAATTTGTAATTAACATCACTAATTAAGTCTTAATTACACAATCTAATCCCTAATTTAACATTTGCGCTAATAAGGCACTCATGTTAGTGCTACATCATCTGTGAGTAAAGCAACAGTTGCATATTTAATGTTTTGCCCCTGTTGGCTGATCGGTTAGTATAGGGGTCGGCTCCCTAATGACCATTAATGAGCATATTATTGAGCATTGATTTGAGAAAAGGAATGGGAGTGGGCGTGCACTGTGTGAGCGTGAGCGTGTGTCTGTGAGCGTTAAAAGGTTGCACACTATGTGCGAACCACTTTTATCAAATTTTCAAAAAACCTCTTGAGAGTTTAGTCCCACATCATTCATTGAAGAAGCCATGAGCGTGTTTATAACGAATTCTCCCTGTTGGCTGTTCGACTAGTATGAGAGTCGGCTCCCCATACACGAATGACACTGGAGGCCTTTGCTAATTGATATAGAACATTAATGAGGCACATCATTGCGCAACCCATTGGGTAGCCCATGAGGAGTGAGATTGGGGGCCTAAATAGGACCACTTTTTTGTTAAAAGAGAGAAGGAAAGGAGAGTTAAACATAAGAAGAAGAGGAGAGTGAACGTATAAAGAGAAATGTTAAGAGACTCACTTAAGTTAAGTTAATTCTTTTTGATGCCTTATACGTGAATATATTTTTGGGCATTGACTAACCGAGCACATTTCTAACTTTCATTCTTTTTGTTCAAATTGCATGAACTTGTATATAGTTAATTTAACTGGTAAATATGTAGATACTTGTATATTCTTATGTATATAATTGTATAGATTCAAAGTTGTAAATAACTCATTTGTAAATATTCTTTGTAATGAAAGATAGGTTTTGGATTCTTGAAAGTGATGAATATCAATAACTATCTACCAGTAAATGACTTGAACTAAATCAATAAATATGTATATAAATAAAATGATATCTAACTGGGTTGCGACGCTATATTACGGATACGATTTGCAACATTAAATTAAATAAAACCTACATTAACTGCAACTCCGATCAAAACATCACCTAACCATCTTCAGGGCCGACATAACTTGAATAGGCATCATTTCTCATTTCCTTAAGAACTCAAATGACAACTCGTTCAGAGTGGAAACTACATGCTTATCAAAGCAATTTGAAAATGTGTAATGTGCCACCAATGAATCCATCCCCAAGATGATGTTAAAGTTTTGCATTTCAAGGGCTGAGAGGTTGACACTCAACTTGTGCCATCCAATCTATACTACACATCCCTTGTAAATTACTTGGGCATGAAAAACTTGCCCTCCAGGTCCCATTGTTAGATAGGGTGGATTCAGTCTAAGTTTACATGCAAATCCCACTAAGAAAAAAGGGTGAGCTAGGTACATGATGTTTTCATCCTTGAATACAAATGAGGCAAGCGTTAATTTAGATATTACTTTAGACAAGTGGGTTAAATAATCAATGCATTTAATGGCCAGGTCGAGATTTATGAGTTGGTTATCAGTAACCCATGGACTCTTTATATGGGTTTGGGTTTCAGTGAAATCCATCCCAGTAACAACTGAACCAAGTCAAACCCTATAATAAATGCACTATATTGGCTTAACCTTTGATATTAATTGAACAAATGAAATTTTATAGGTAACTAAATGGGCCAATCTAACCTGATAGGATGTCCAAGTCTTAGGAAGGGTGAGAGGGAAAGTGAGAGGGCTCATCCCTTAGTCTTATGAAGATTATGGCAAACCTTAACTGTAGTACTATTTGCTCCTTTTCTACTTGGCCAAGCTTTTAGCGCTTTTCAAATAGGTTTGCATAATTGGGGCATCTCGGTTTCATCCTCTTGTTCTACAACAACTAGAACCAGGCTGTTTAATACTTATAGAAAATAAAAGGAAAAAAATAAGATTTTGCATCATAGGGGCAAAAAGGAGAATTGCATATTGTTAAAAAAGGTTTAGATGAAAGAAAGCTGCAAAATCTTTTCAACTCATTTTTCCACGAGAAAGCATCTATTTAACCATGAGAATTCGAGGAGGAGGTCGCCCTAACTAAATTGTTATTAGACTAAAAAAATAGACCTTTTGATCTATCAATTACTTCGACTAGAACTAAAGTTAGGACCGATGGAAGCCTATGGATACTAAACTCTGCTGACGTATGAAATTATTCAATCAGCATTCAAAGGATAATAAAAAGCATAGAGGTCGACAATATATCACGACATCAACATCAACGATTGAGACACCATAGGTAGGGAATAATTGGGAACCTCTACCAATGATTGGTGGCAATTGCATCAGCTAAAGAACGCATAGGACATAAGAAAGAAGAATCTTGATTAAGGGGCTTGGGGGGCCCCACAAAATGAGCAAAAGAGTATGGGATTGTTGGAATGAAAAAAAGAAATGTGAGACGGGGTTGTTGATCCTATCCCTCACCACGTAAGCAGAAGATAAGGTTGATAACCCCATTTCCTTTCTTTCTGTGCCACCTTTGGTGAGGAATGGGCTTGCTAAGCCTATCCTCTCCCCTTGCCTGTCCATCCTTCTCAATGCACCATCTAATCATGCAAAAATAAATTTACCTAAGTATCGAAAAAACTTACCTACTTCTCATAGTATGCTTCTAATTTGTTAAAACTTCCGACCTTACATAGAAACTGTAGGAAGTGTGCCAAAAGGTTGATTTTTTTGTCTTTAATATCCCAATTTTACTAGAGAGAATTCTTATTGTTTTTTTTTGAGTAACTAAACTTTGTTTGAAATAAGTTAATCGAAATCATCTTTTTTTTTTTTTAAATATTTGATACTCTTTTGACCAAATAACAATCTAAGCCATTCAATTATTATAGAATGACAATAATTGCGTCGGATTAGCTACAGTAAGTGGTTTTCATAATGATATCATATTGTTAAGGCTAGTTTACACAACTGGAATCCCACGTTCTTATCCCCTCGTTGCATCTACCATCCCTCTCACTTCATGCACCAACTGCTAATCCCAGAAGCCCATTCCCTCTCTCTCCTTTTATTCCTCATTTCATCTCTGTTCCGATCCAATTCCTAGATCCTTACCGAGCTTGAGATCGACTTGTCTCGACTAATCCCAAGATCCAGTCGTCCAACAAGAAATAAAAAAAAAGTAAGAAATAAAGTACATTCACATATGCAATATAACTAAGCAGTAAAAATAAGTAAAGCAGTAAAAGAAAGTAAAACTACTATTCCAATACATACCACCACAACAATAGAGACAACGAAAATGAAAGTAATAATAGTAACAACAGTAACTAAAAGTCTGAAACTCACTACAACAGTAAGGGGGATACAACAAGTGCAGGAAAACTAC
Organism: Thalassia testudinum; assembly: GCA_037157565.1. Lineage (NCBI taxonomy): Eukaryota > Viridiplantae > Streptophyta > Magnoliopsida > Alismatales > Hydrocharitaceae > Thalassia > Thalassia testudinum. Next base: position 12,268,378 of record JAZHRO010000067.1, on the reverse strand, counting down.
GGCTGGGCTCGACTGGGCCCAGCACCCTCCGCAGTCGGAAGCTCGGGCTGCTCAACTCCAGGACTTGAATAGTGTTGTGCAAAAAATAGAATCAGTGAACGTTGAGTAAGTAGTATCTATACTATCTAAAGCAGTAAAAGCAACATGTTTCATTTTCTTTTCTACTTATTTTACTTTATATGCATTTCCTTTCCACCCCTTTTCCTCAAACTTTCAGATTTTCTTGATCTTGCATGTTTCTCGTGGGAACGATCTTGATTGCAGTCTTTTCCGAAGAGTAGAAGGTACACGTGATGCACTCCTGGCCGGGAGAGTCCCCTGTGGTAGTCCTACACCCAGTCAACCACCCCGAGGTCACTGTCAAGACGTAGCGGTGACTATGGCACGAGTGATAAGCGCACAGATAGCTACCACGCACTGACACGCGATTAGTCGTTTCCGCTAGCAGATACGCCTAAAGTATAACATGGAATAGTATAGGGCCTAGCTCTCTCAGAAACAGGGGTCTCGCCCCTCAGAACCAAGCAGGGGTCACGCCCCTCCACAGTTCGCGCACCCTCGTCTAACTACCTTGGTTTGCCCAGAGGGCCTAACAGGTTGATGTAAGGTGGCTAGCTGAACCCCGGATCCCGTGGGGTGGCTAGCTCCTTCCTTATACTAGTAGCTCGCCTCGGTACCGTGTACACGAGGGCCAACAGAAGTCCGTGTAGAGTGGCCAATCCTAACCCTGGGTCTCAACCCAAGGGCGGCTAGCTCCGCTCTACACAAAAAGGGGAACAGTCACTCTCCTTGGTACCACGTACTCAAGAGCCAGCACACTTCCCGTCTACATTCCAGATTTTCCATCTAACCACAGGAGCTCTACTCCTAATTCCCCGTAGGGTTCATGCTCATGTTCACCACATTATTCCGATCCAGATTCCATCATTCACAATTCAATTCTCATTTATATACAGGCAGCTCGTATTTCCACAATTCAATACATGGAACTAATGATTTCACAGGTAATTATTCATTTATCTCATGCATCTCATATTCTAACAGGCAACTTACAACTTTATTACAGGCAATTGCTAGTAGTTTAACTTAATCATGTATACAAATACAATCATGCAGTACAATTGGTTTATTCATTTCTCTGTCCTAGGGTTCATGCCACATCTTAGGTTTCCAGTTGACTAATTCCACAGACACATTCTTATTTAATATGATTAACAGAAGTAGACCACTCTACCAGACAATCCGGGAGTAATGGGGATTCGAACCGCAGATCCAGGCATCTCTGCGAGCCTCAAACACGCAGCAGGCCGAAACCCTATACTAGGGAATATATCACAAAGGAGAATTTAGAACAAAGTACAAAGGTTTCTAGTACGTAGAGAAACTCGCAAGGAAACTACAGATACTTCGTTTGAGTAAAACAGATCCCAATCAGACCCCAAACGGGTCAAAAATGTGTCTATTGACCAAAATCAGACGTCTGGGAACAAGTCCAGACGTCTTAAAAGATACAGAACCTCACCTCAAGTCCCTGCGGTGTCCTCAAACGTCTAGGACTCTCCTGCAATCGTCTGAAAGCGGTTTCAAATGTCGAACCACTCCTCCAGTCGTCTGGTGAGCTGACCAGACGTTTGAAAGTGCGTGGGAGGGTGTTCCGCGCTCCTTCCCAAGGTTGCTTTTGCGTACGACAGAGCAGCCACCCTAAAATCAAGCTGGCATATCTTCTGCAGTGCGGCCTGCATGGCCGTAACCGCGAAAAGAACGTACCTTCGCGATAAAGGTGCTTTCAGACGTTTGGTCTTGACTCCAGACATCTAGATGCCCCGCCAGTTGTCCGGACTTCACTCCAGATGTCTGATACTGGAAAATTTTCAGTATCAGAATGCGCTCTTAGCGCTCTTTGCCGTGCTTCGCCACTTCTCCTCGCTCCGCCGCAGCTCCAACTGTTGCAGGTGGTCGAGGACGCCGCTCAGGACTCGTTCCTCCTCCCGCACGGGCCCGCGGTGGCCGTGCGAGCTCCAACGAGCTTCCACCGAAGCTCCCGACCTCGGCCTCCTCCTCCTCCCGCACTTCTCCTATTTCTCGCCCTCTCTCGCTCACCCTCGCTCGTAGTAGTGAAGGTGGGGTGTGGTGGTGGTGTGTGGGGTGGAGAGGAGAGGAGGGGAGGGTGGTTTTATAGGTGCTGTGGGTTTAGGGTTCGGGTAGGAAGGAGGAGAAAGGAGAGAGAGAAAAGAAGTTCTACCTGCCGCCCGCGCGCAGAGCGCGTACAAAAATTTCATTTTCAGACGTTCGGGAAAGGGTTCAGACGTCTGGACAGACATCTGACTGAGACTCCAGACATTTTAAAAGGCTAAAAGTGGGATGGATCTTTACAATCCCCCTTCCCAATAGAATCAACCCCCAAACCTTCCCCCCTCCACAACACCCCCCCCCCCCCCCCCCCCCCCCAAAAAAAAAAAAAGAAAATATTCATTTACACTATTGAGTGTGTAAATTTTATTGACAATAAAGCATCCATTTACACAATTTCATTAACTTAATAAAACAAAAATTTTATTGCATTGCAACTAATAAATTTTCATTCATTTACACAATTGTTTTTATACAATAATCATAATGTATAAGTCAATAAATAAATTTCAACGCCATGTACCCCTTTGAATGGCATTTGTTACTGTATTGGTCACAACATCCATAATTTGTCTACGTGGATCGACTCCTCTCTCTCCTCCACGTACTCCTCGCTCTCCTGTATCTGCTCCTTTGGATGCTTTGTCTTGTGCAATTGTATTACTTTCTCCTTTCTTCGATATTGTCCTTGTAAAGTCAGCATGTCCTCAAGTTCTAACATGTTGTCGAGTATCAATGCTCCGTCTACTATGAATAGTCCACCCTTCTTTATGTTCAGGGATATCAACTCCAAACAATGTGCTAGATGGCTGTCATTGCACCTAACGACGTGCTAGACAGATTGTCTTTGCTTCAAATAACGCGTTGGCCTGTTGTGTTCCCACTCTAGAAAATTTATTGGAGTATTGATGTATCCATGCTTTGAATAGCGTGGGCTGCTGCTTCCCTGTTTCGAACAATGTGTTGGATTGCAATGTCCCCAATCCAAACAATGAGCTAGACCACTATGTTCCTACTTCGAATAATCCTGTAAATGGATGTGAGGATTGTGACATCTAATATGGATCATGCATAGTTGGTGATGACAACAACTGTATGAAACTCAACTCAGGATCATAGGCCAGGATACTTGTGTCATGCTAGTAAAGGTGACCTCTCATCCTCAATTCTATTCCATGAGATCCCTCACTGAATTGAGAAGTAGGAACTATCACACCAAATTCATAATCTCATGATCCATGTTCGAACTACAATTGAGGAACCTATTGTCAATGAACTCAATTAGGAAAATTAAATTATTGTATTTAAATGTAAATAGTAGAGGCACTTAATGTCTCAAAATTAGTAAATATGTCCTGATTTAGTATCTTGACAAAAATATGAATGCTGAAAATCCATTGTTAAATTGAATCATGTAAGGACATTGATGACGTTTTGAATAACATTTTCCATATCCGAATGAAACTCCCTCAGCTCGGTGTCTTGTGGTCTCCTCATCTAGTCTCTAAGTTTACCTTTGGTGCGAAATGCAAGTTGGACTTGTAAAAGATAAGTGTACTGTATAATTAACAAAATACTTGAATGAATAACTGACCTTAAAATGTAAAACTTTTATGCTTACCAATCCTTTCTCTCCAAATCCTTATGGCTCGTATGAAACTCTGGAAGGTACCGATTCTTATTGTATAAACCTCTTTGTTACATCTTGATACCACTACAAGTATTTCTGACTTACTTCTGTGTGCTTGGAAGTAAATGCTCTTGAAATATTACTCTGTATAGAGTATTCCATCACTGGATATATTAGGTGTGATGTGAAACCCAATCTTCATTTGGATGATTTCGATCATCTTCTTGGGAAAGCATCTCCATCAATTTAGGGATATATTATGTGTGACGACTCGAGTCCCACCAACCGACGAAACCTGAGTTGCCGTGTGCTAATAACTAGCACAACTTGCCCATAAGATCGCAATCACCCAATACATAATCATAAAATATAAACATAGCCAACAAATAATTCATATTGCAAAAATTTAAATGAACAAAAATTGAATACTAACCGGAATATTTACCATAGTATCTAAGTTCAAGGAGACATACAACGGAAATCTCCTTGCGAACTGCCAAGTATACCTTAGTACGGAACCCAAAAACACGTCAGTAAAAACAACAGTAGAGTGTAACAGAAATCAAGTACAAGAGAAAATGGATACCATAGATTTAATTAATCTATTTATTAAGTATTTTGTCATTTGATTTCGTTTCGTATATTGGAAGCCTAAGCTATTATAGTCCAAAATTTATCAATCGATGTCTCAGGGCACGAGACAATTTCATGTAACTTTTTACAGTACAAGACCGGTATAAGCCACAATTCTGGCCAGGAAGACCGCTCATACCCATTGAGTCGCTGCGCTCCATTACCCTAGGGTTATTGCGAAGAGGGGTGGCGGCTACGTCGTGTAGCGTGAACACGTACAAGCACTATGTATGCTAAACCACAGACAGCCAATGACCCACCCACTGACCGAAAAGAACTACTCCAAACCTCGAGCCCACAATCCGCTACCCTAGTTGGCTGCTAAGCCTAACCAAAGAATCGTAGGGAGGCCAGCAACTCCCAAAATCACCCCCTAAACCTAGTACTAAAAGACCTAAGGCTACAGCCAAAATCCTGGCAAGTAGTGGGGCTGAAACCGGCTATCTGATAACACTGCATCGTGGGATGATAACTCTGTCAATTGGGGTTTATCTTAAGAACAAAATGCACAGATAACACATCATAAATAGGAATGGGAGCATTGCATGCATCACACATCAAGATTGCTTATAGAACAATATTAATGGCCATTTGTATGAGTACTTGTCAAAACAAGCCTCAGATGAGCAATCGGACTGCACAGATGGATTCAGAATGACGAACGGAGTCCAACGGACTCAAAATTGACCAAATCCGACATCCGGAGCTCCCGCAATTAACCTAGGAAGTTATGGTCGTTGATCTGATGATCAACGTCTCACAAGGCGCCACGTGGTGCCCGATCAGTGGCCGCATGCCTTGCCCAGCCCCCTCCATCAATCGCAGAATGATCTGAGCCGTCCGATCTTCGATCGGACGGCTGGGAACGTCGCACCATCGCCAGCGCCTTCACTATACTCTTCGCCCGCAGTAGATCACAACCGTCGGATCTCCATCCAACGGTCGGCAACAGTCGAGCACTGACGCACAATCGCAACCATCCACGTAGGGCAGCGCAGCGGTTGAAGCGCTCACCCGTGCTCACGTGATGCGGGTTTGAATCGCGCTGCGTTGAAATGCGAAGGCAAAGGCGCACGCCATGTAAATTCAACCGCCCAATCAACAGTGAACGACGCTGATGGAGCGACGCAGCGCGACCTCACGCGTCCAAAGACGATGCTCGTGATGACGTGGGGGGCATGGGTGTGATCCAGGCGCACGCCCCACAAGCGACCTCAGTCGTCTGATCTTTGATCAGAAGGCTTATGACGTGCGCAGGCGGATCAGGCGTGAAGAACAGATGCGCGCGAGCGACTGATGGGCAGGGGTCTTCACCGATATTTTGGGAAGGGTTTTAGCGATGTCGCGGACGTCGCTAAAACCCCTTCTTCATTTGGAAAGCCCTTCTTTCTATTTAAACCCCTTCCAACCACCCATGGGAGGCATTCACTCCACTTGCAAGTGTTCTACCCCCCTCGTAGCTACCATTAGCCCTCTTTGTAATCATCGGAGATGACGAGTCACAGACGGAGCCTCCCTCCACCGCCGTGGCTGCTTCGCCGTCTTCTCTCTCTCTCTCTCTCTTTCCCTCTTTATCTTAGCTTTACTTTACTTATGTTCAAGCATTTATCTAGTGTTGTAATTATGAACTAAAGTTGCATGTCAAATGAAGTTATTTTCTATTCAATTGATTGCTCTCTTTTATGTTTGAATTGCATGTTGTGAATGAAGAAATTCTAATCCTATTCTCTCTCTCTCTCACTCGCTTTTCACCCGCACTTTGTCGCAAGCAAAACCCTACGATTTTCGTGACATTAAGTAACAAGAAAAATCCGATTTTCACGCCTCCCTGAGATCGACACTTGGACTCACATCCGTTTCTTCATTTTAAAACCGACGCTGTGAGCGCAAGCTATAACGACTCTTCTAAACAAACGCGCCCCACACCACTCACTATCGAATCCTTTTATTTTCCCAACATATCCGTCGCATTATATATCCCATGTCCAGATAACTGCATCTTTCATTTTCATCCATTCAAACCATCTTTAGTAATTTCACATTTTTAATTCTAGAATTAACCAATATCCACACTATCCTCTAACTTAGTCATTTCTAGGAAATTTTCAATTTCTAATCGTGGATTCAATCAAATCATTTTTTACCCATCTCGATGATGTCAATTTTACTAAAAAAAGTGTTCCTTTTGTACATATAATGATAAAGCCATATTCAACAATGCTTTATTGCTTTATAATTCATTTCATGAAATTATCAAATAATCTGTCGTTAACTTAATTTAATTCAGTAGTGTTGAACGTCAGATGACTGCGTTATCAAAATTGATTTTGAAAACCTATCGTTGTAGTTCAAGTAGCGAAGAAATCCGTTCAACAAATAAAATTTATATCGAAAAATCTATAAAGATATCTCAGGTCGAACTCAATGAGGCTACGTCGATCAAAATTCGTAATTATATTTTTTTATGTTTTTGTTTAAAGGGCGAAATAATCATAAGGAAATCAGTATAGACAAGAAGAGAGAGAGAGAACATTCACTTGATATTGTAAAATATTTTTACAACTAAGAAAGCGAGAGATGATTACACTAGAAAGCGATAAATTATTACAACTAGAAAACAGGAAAATTCTACTTTAGAAAGCAGTAAAAAGAATGGGAGAGAGAAGTTATCCTCCTCGACGATCGCTTGAAGGACGAGCCGGACGAGACAACGCCTGGACGACGAGGAATGGAGCGGGAAGAAGGAGGACGAAGCAGGAGGAACGGGAACGAGGTAGCATGTCGTCGTCGACGCGAGATCTGCTTCCGGAACGGGGGCGATTCTTGGTTTTAGCTCTTGAGGAGCATCCAAGGTGTGAGACAAGCTTCTCTTGAGCTTTGGAGAGGGAGAGAAGAGAAGGGATGAGAAATCCGTATGGAAGGGGTCTCCTTTTATAGTTACAAGGATTGGGGGCATTTTGGACATTACAACTTGAAAAACATTAATTCAGGACCTTTAGTGACGGATTTATCCATTACTAAAGGCCTGAACATGGTCGACGTGTGCACCACTCGCACGCCCCCTCACCTCCGAGCCCTTCAACGCTCGCGCACATTCGCGCGTGCTTAGTCGTCCGATCAAGAGATCGGACGGCTTAAACTGTCTACGCCCACGCCGCGCCCCCGCATGCGATCGCACGTAAGAGCTGCGTATCTGATCACGCGTGGGCACTATCGCTCGATCTTCGCCGTTGGATGTGCATCGTGCGGCTCCAATCGTGCACCTACATGCAGCGAATGCAGGCTCGAACGCGCGTCACGCGCTCGAGTAACGCGCTCGACCGCTGTGCTGAGCGTGCATTTGTGTCGGGCGGAGAGTTTAGCGCACGGCCGATCTCAGCCGTTGGATCTTCATCCAACGGTCGAGATCAAGCGTTGCATGCGCCTTCAGAAGAGGAGAACGTTGGATGAGCGGTGGCATGGTGCAATCTCAACAGTTGGATGGACATCCAAACGCTGAGATTTGTCGAGCGGGTGAAGAAAAGCTACTGCCAGTGTTGGGTGGCTATGATGGCGCCACATGGCGTCATCTAGGCCATCCATCTTCTGAGTGATGTAGATAGTGCCACGGGTATCGGATTGAATCGATTTTCACACCGTTAGGCTGTGATCGTCGATTCGAACCCATCCGTGCAGTTGGATTTGTCGCCTGAAGTGCGGATTAACACCATCTTGGCCCTTGCTCTTTGAGGTTCTTCGGTCTCTATCTGGTGCTACGGATGTTCGATTAGAGCGATCTTGGAGTCGTTGAACTCCAATCGTTGCCCTGATCAGATCCGTACGGTTGGATCTTCGATCCGAGGCCCCGATAAAAAGTACTCTGTCCCTGACCATAAAAAGGAGACAATTACTATACAATTTATACAACTTGATCTAAATGTATGATTATGCATATTATGCACTATTTACAATGTATGATACTAATGTGACACTAAGAACATGCATTAATAGACATTTTAGGTTAATCAGATGTATGTACATCAAGTAGTTAACAATATTACTTTGGTTATTCTCATTCCAAGTCAACGACTTAATTTTTATCATTTATATTTAATATTCTAGTATCCAAAGCAACAAGAGTACGTAAATAGACTGATTTCAGCAAGAGGTAAGAATATACACTAAACAGTGCAATACGCGAAGAAAATCACTATGTAGATAATATTTTGTTTTGGTCCCTGTGAATGGTTGTTATGTTACTTAACATCTAACGCTCATAATTGTTTTGCTTAGATTGAGGAACTCCGAGATCGAAATCAGGTGATCCAAGACTCCATCTTGAGGTTCTTGAGGGTGCTGGATGCATTCATATGGTTGGATCAAGTGATTTTTGCTCCAATTTTTGAGGCATAGATTTGGGAGACACGTGTGGTGTTGGGAGTCACCGACTTATTTTCGTGGAGTTGTCATGAACCCCCGACTATGTTAGGTAAAGTAGTCTCTATCCTTTTCCGTACAGTTTATCTACATAGTGATTTTCTTCGCGTACTGCACCATTTAGTATGTGTTCTTACCTCTTGTTGGGATCGGACCCGTTTGCATATTTCTTATTGCTCTGGGTATTGGAAAATTAAATATTAATCAAGTTGTTGACATAGAACGTGAATAACCCAAGTAATATAGTTAAGTACTAGATTAAAAGGAGTTAATGACCAATTATTTAATAAGTTCCTGAAGTAAATGAATTATAAAGTATTTAAGCTTGTTAATTATAGCTTATCATCGCATGTACAAAAGGAACTTTATTTTTAATAAAACTGTCACAATCAGGATGGTTAAATAATGATTTGATTGAATCCACGATCAGAAATCGGAAAATTCTTGGAAACGGATAAGTTAGAGAATAATATGAATATTAATAATGGAACTAAAAGTATAATTATTGATATGGTTGACTGTTATCTGGAAATGATTAAATAATCAATACAACAGATATGTCGGAAATAAAAAGGATCAGATAACTAGTTTTAGTCTGCTACTTGCTGGATTTGGTTGTAGCTTTGGTTTACTAGACCGGTTCTGGGTTGGTTTAGAGAGTTATTGTCTCCCTACGACTCTTTGGCTAGGCTTAGCGGCCAACTGGGGTAGCGTACTGTAGGGCTCGAGGTTTGGAGCAGTTCTTTTCGATCGGTGAGTGGGTCATTAGCTGTCTGTGATTCAGTGTGCATAATGCTTGTACGTGTTCATGCTATATGACGTAGCCACCACCCTTTTCGCAATGACCCCAGGGTGATGGACAACAGCGACTTGTTTGGTATAAGTAGCCTTTCCAACAAGGAAGGTAGCTTATATTGGTCTTGCGTTGCAGGAACTTAAACGAAATCGACTCGTGCCCTGAGACATCAATTGATAATTTGTGAATTATAATAAATTGGGCTTCCAATATACGAAACATAACTGGATAATAAGATGTCTAATAAATAAATTAATCAAAACTATAGTACTCATTTTCTCTTGTACTTGGTTACTGTTGTATTTTACTATTGTTTTTACTATACTCAGTTTTTACTGACGTGTTTTTGGGTTTCGTACTCAGGTATACTTGGTAGTTCGCAAGGAGAGTTTCGTTGTACATCTCCTTGGACTTATATACTACGGTAAATCTTTTGGTTAGTATATAATTTATGTTCCTTTAATTTTTACAATATAAATTATTTGTTGGTTATGTTTATATTTTATGATTATGTGTTAGCTGATTGCGATCTTGTGAGTGTTTTGTACTAATATTAGCATATGGCGACTTGGATCTTGTCGGTTGGTGGGATTTGAGTCGTCACATTATGTTTTCTCGAATTGTGCCATTATACTATCCAAGGCATGCAAGGCTACACTGTCAAAGTAGATGAGAACCATCCTAAACATCTAGATAGTGTGACCATATAAGCATATCTCATGAATTATCATCTAATCAACATCCTCATAGGGTCTCTAGATAGTTTGCAAGCAGTTTAATATTAATCACCATTGACATTGAAAAAGAAGCCTCTTTAAGAAATAAACAATGTGGTGTTAGATGAGTACCTCATGCTTCTATTATATATTTAATTCATTTCGATAATACGCTAATTTAGATATTATACATTTGAACGATACTACTTAACTCTATTCTCAATTAAATTAATTGAAACTTCTGGATGACATGCCTAAATATAACATTTTTACATCTTACTGTCAATTTAACGTGTACAAATTTTCAAATTTCTATGAACAAATTTAAAAATGTGTAATTAAATAAGATAAAAAGATATTACTTACCTTAAATAGATGGTGACTAAATATTGAAGTAATACCAAATAAATATTGTAATCTCTACAAAATTCAAAAAACATATATCACAAAAAATGGTAAACAAATATTTTAAATAATAATTTAAAATTTTTAAAAAATAATAAATCGTATAAAAAAAATGCAAAAAAACCTAATCATGGCATGTTGAGGATATATAGCAAGGTAATAAATAAGTTTGCAAAAAAAATAAAATAAGCATAATATGAAAAAATAATAATAAGAATGCAAAAATAATAAAAAAAACCTTGGTGGTGGTGTGTGGTAGGAGAGGTGAACGTAGGAAGTTTTGTGGAGACTGGAGAGCTCTCTTCTTCATGGTGGTATGTGATAAGAGAGGTGAACGTAGGAGGTGCTCCAAAGGGGATGTGAATTTGTGTCCGTGAGAGAGAGAGCAATGAGGGCACAAGTGAGAGGATAGGTCATTTAAATAATCGTTGAATCCCGTATAAACGTTGAAAGGTCCAACGGTTGAGAGGGTAGGGGATTGGATTGCCAACCTCGTCAGTTGCACAAGACACGGGGCTAATAACCTCCTCTCATGCCCCCTTGTCTCACTCTCGCTCTTTTCTCATTTCGTCAATGCCCATGTCCTGTAAGCAAAATTTTTTCAAAAGATAAAGCTTTCATGTTGCATTCGAGAGAAAAGTAAGAACTTATAAATAAATAATGTCCGGAGACAACGACGAGGAAAGATTCTGGTCGCTAAAAGGCCCCACTTGTGCAAAAGATGTCCAAGTTCATTGGTTTTGGAAAAGGATGCTCTATTTTCTATTTGGATGCTCTATGGTCAACGGTCATATTGGATGTGATGAGCTCATCTATTATAACTACAATATGGTGCTTGGTTGCTTCCATGACAAGGCTCCATCTATAGCTTACATGTACGCAAATAAAGAAAGGGTTTGATGTTGGGTCTACTTTCGTGCGTTGACCATGTTGTTTAAGCCATCATCTTTGTACTTTTTTGATCCACATTTTAGTTTTGGACCACTTACCCCCTCCATTAACTCAAATTAGCAAACCTATTAGTACCAATAATACCTCCTTATCCTTAACAGGAATAATCAAATCAAATCTTATTGAGTCTACGTGAAATTTACTTCAATTCATTAAGAAAATTCAAAGTCAAATCTGAAACTAATTCAAATATTAAACTTTAAATTCATATTTGATTCGTTAATGATTAAAATGTTCATCAAATCTTTACATATATAATATGTAAATATACAAAATATGTCAATTATTTTTTTATTTATCTTTTTTTTTTTTAAGTTTGAGTTATATTTTACTATTTTTTTCCCTGTTTAGGTTGCTGACCACGTAGGTTACCTTGATTTGAGAGGGGAGAGGGTTTTCGAAACTAGGTGGGCACTTGATTTAGGACAAGGAAAGAAATGAATGAGAGATTTGGATAAGTTTGGAATTTGTTGAGAGTTTCACTGTTCACATGACCGAGTTTTTTTTCGTTAAAGTTTTGATCTACATTCTCTTATCACAAACACAAGAAGGATGAGAGTTTTCCAAGAAAAAAAAGTAAGAGACTCTCCTCTCATCTTACATGCACGCACGCACTCATATATATATATATATATATATATATATATAATAAAAGAGAATTAAACTATTAAATCTAAATATTAAATTTATATTTAATTTATTTTACAGAAATAAAGTTAAATTTATTTTATATAAATAATTTAATTTAATTAGCAACCCTACCATCCTGCTTCTTCTCTAATCACTTCCTTCTCCACCGTCAGCCACCACCACAGCATTGTTGGTCCCACCATATTGCCCAAGGCCTCTGCCTTTTTAATTTTATTTTTTGAAAAATGTTCCCCTTTTAACTAAAAAGTTCAATTTTTTTTTTTAAGATTTGATTCGATTTTCTATATTACGAATTGGCCAAACCATTTTTTGTTCGAATACTAATTTTATTGTTTAAAAAAACACATTGAACTGAAACCAATCAGTTCATATATATATATATAACCTAATCTTTACCCCTTCATCCAGACGGGTAATATCCATTTTCCACGCGGCGAGGCCTTACCGTCCCACTCTCAATTCTCTCACCAACATTTTTGTGCAAGCTTCTTGGCTTCGAAAATTTGATTATAACAACCTACCTGTTTAATAATATTTTCTATTATCGTAATAAAAGCATGATGTGTTGTTTCTAATTTTAATTTATTTTGATTTGGTTTAGATCAAAACCCTCTTCAAGCCATTTCACTTGAATCAAATCAGTTGTAATTGATTATCAAACTGAATTGAAAATTTTGATTCCTAGGAAGAATTGGTCTGTTTATGGTGTGGACTTTCTAGAGAATCAAAAATTCAATTCAATTCAAAAAATTATGTCAAAATTGAATTGAACCCATTTTACATACCTCTACCATCACTAACCATTAGCCACCACTTGCCCTGTTTCCACCTCCTACCTATACCTTTTGTAACTCTGCCCCACCTCATTATTTTCTAATAATCTCACCCACCTAACCTACCTATCATTTCCATCCAACTACCTTTTGGTTCCCCATCTCCCTCCCAAAGAAGAAAAAAGAAAACTATACATAACTATAAGCGGATATCCCAAAGACCAAAAAAATAAAAAAACTTAAAACATAACCATACATAAGTCAATAAAAATGTCTCTAAAATAATTACATGCTTATGAAGATAACTATATGCAGTCAAATAACTAAAAGCCACTATTGGCAAATAGTCTAAAAAGGCATAGTTATGGTTAGAGAATATAGTTACACAATAAACATGTATTTATGTTGATTTATGTAGTAATATATAGCCAATTTTGTTCCGGTACCTACATGTAGTTACTTTTGACTACATACAGTAATGTTTGAGATATGTAGTTGTCCATAAGCGCAAAGTTGTGGTCAGAGATACGTAGTTAGGTAGATTTAGATATAGTTAGGTTTGATTTTTATTTGGGTATTCATGTATACAAACACAATGAGGATTACCTCTACATTTAGATGTAGATGGAAGGGGAGGTTGGCCAAGTGAAGGTGAAGGAAAGGAGAGCCAAGAGGTGGTAGGATGGGGATAGGTTACGTTGGTAAGAGCATGGGAATATGTGAACATTGGAGAGGATGGGCATGTAGATGAGTAGCAACAAGCAACGGAGGAAAAATAGTCGCTTGGTGTTGGAGCGATGGCGGATGGTGTAGGAGTTTGGTTGATGGGAGAGGAGGTTTTGGAGAGGAGACAACCTTGGAGGTGAGCTAGAGAGGGGTTCAAGGGGGAGGGATGTGGGTTGAAAGTGGGAAGAAGAAAAGGAAGACGCAAGACTTATGTAGATATTGAAAAGTGAGTCATTAGGCTTGCAAGTGTAAACAAATAGTGCAAAGCTAAAATAGTAAAACATCGAATCTAATAAAAAGGTCTCAAAAGTAGTAGACATAATGTCAGATTTCCTTAAAATCAAAATTTATTTTGTTCTCAAAATAGGAATGGTCAATTTCTATCTTTTGCAACAAGGAAATGAAAGGTCGATCTTAAAGAACCATTTTACAAATCTTAATGCAAATCAACAACAACAACAATAACCAAGCCTTTTCCCACACTAAGTGGGGTCGATCGACTATATGGATTCTTTGCCTCCACACAGTTCGATTTTCAGCCATTTTAGGACTTAAATTAAAGTAATTGAGGTCATACTTAATAGTTTCCTTCCAACACTTGTTTGGTCTTCCTCGCCCCCTCTTAGCGGGTTCAGCCTCCAACTTCTCACATCTCCTAATTGGAACATCTAGTGGCCTTAATTGTAAATGTCCAAACCATCTTAGACGGGCCTCTCTCATTTTATCCTCTATCGGTGCCACCCTAATCCTGTTTCTAATAAATTCATTTGAAATATGGTTCTTTCTTGTATGACCACACATCTATCTTAACATCTTCATTTCTGCCACAGACATCTTCTGTACATGCCTATAGTTTATAGCCCAGCATTCAGAACCGTACAACATGGCTGATCTTACCACAGCTCGATAGTATTTTCCTTTGACTTTTAAAGGAACCCTCTTATCACAGAGAACACCAGAAGCACCCCTCCATTTCAACCACCCTGCATTAATTCTATGTGTAACATCTCCATCAATTCCACCATCATGTTGGAAAATGGATCCCAAGTACTTAAAAATATCTTTCATTGGAATGCACTCTTCTCCAATTTTTACATCAATCCCTTCGTTGTTCCCTCTACTACTAAACTTACATTCCATATACTCAGTCTTCGTCCTACTTATGCGTAATCCTTTATCTTCCAAAGCTTCTCTCCAAAGCTCAACTTTTCTGTTCACTCCATCTCTTGTCTCATCAACCAACACAATGTCATCAGCAAAAAGCATACACCAAGGCACCTCAACTTGGATATGCTTCGTCAACTCATCCATAACCAAGGCAAAAAGATAAGGGCTTAAAGTCGAACCTTGATGCAGACCAATGGTGACATCAAAGTAGTCTGTCAAATCATCCTTAGTCTTTACACAAGCTGCAGCTCCATAGTACATATCCTTTATGAGGTTGATATATATAATTGGCACTTGTCTCTTCTCCAAAATTCTCCACAAGATATCTCTTGGGACAGAATCATAGGCCTTCTCCAAATCAATAAAAACCATATGTAAATCCTTTTTCTTCACTTTGTATGTCTCCATCATACATCTCAAGAGGTGTATTGCCTCAATAGTAGACCTTCCTGACATAAAGCCAAATTGATTTTCAGTTACCATAGAGACTTGCCTCACCCTTCTTTCAATTATTCTTTTCCAAAGTTTCATCGTATGACTCATCAACTTAATACCTCTATAGTTGGAACAATCTTGTATATCACCCTTGTTCTTGTATAAAGGTACCACAAAACTTTTCCTCCATTCCTCTGGCATCTTCTTGCCTCTCCACACAGTATTAAATAAATTTGTGAGCCAAGTTATACCCCGTTCTCTCGTCATTCACTAGACGTCTGTAGGAATATCATCAGGCCCAACAACCCTCCCACTTTTTATCATCTTCAGAGCCTCATCTACTTCTTTCTTTTGTATCCTTCGATACCATGATCGATTCACATACTCTTCTAAGTTAACTAACTCCCCTAAAATGATATCATTCTTTTGTTTTTCATTAAATAGCTTATGAAAATATCTTTTCCTCTTGTCTTTATATCCTCACTAGCTATAAGCACCCTTCCTTCTTCATCCTTGATGCATCTTACATGCGTAAGGTCCTTTGCTTTAGCTAACTTGAAAATATCTTTTTCACATTCTTTAGAATCAAGTTTCTTATAAAAATACTCCCAAACTTTTGCTTTTGCTTCACTAACAATTTTCTTTGCTTCTTTCTTTGCTCTTTTGTAGTTTTCCATATTTTCATCGGTCTTATCTCGATATAAGGCTTTAAAACAGACCCTTTTAATTTTAAGCTTCTCCTGCACTTCCTCACTCCACCACCAAGCCTCCTTTTGTCCTGGAACACCTCCTTTAGACACGCCTAACACCTCCTTTGCCACCTTCCTAATACAGTTTGCCATATTTAACCACATTTCATCAGCACTACCATCAAGATCCCAAGCCTTTTGTTGCATCATCTTCTCTTTAAATCTCACTTGCTCTTTCTTAAGATTCCACCATTTAATTCTCAAATTCTTAGACACTAATTTTTTCTTCTTTGCCTTCTTTAAATGAATATCCAACACCAAAAGACGATGTTGAGCAGTTAAACTCTCCCCTGGAATAATCTTGCAATCCTTACACGATAAACGATTCCTTCTTCTCAAAGCAAAGTAATCGATCTGCGTTTTTATTAAGCCACTTTTATAGGTAATCAAATGCTCTTCCCATTTTTTGAAGAAAGTATTTGATATGAAAAGATCATAAGCCATAGCAAAATCAAGGAACGTCTTCCCTTCTTCATTCCTAACACCAAAACCATGATTTTCATGCACTCCTGCATACTCTAAAGCATCTTTTCCCACATGCCCATTTAAATCTCCACCCAAGCAAATCATTTCTGTCTATGGGATTCCTTGAATTACCATATCAAGCTCTCCTCAAAATTTGTTCTTTATTCTTTCCTCTAGACCAACTTGAGGTGCATAAACTGAAATGACATTCAAGATTTCTTCTTCTAAGATTAATTTTATCAAAATAATTCGATCACCCAATCTCTTAACCTCAACCACGCTCTCCTTCAAATCCTTATGAATTATAATACCCATGCCGTTTCTACCTTTGTCCCTTCCTGAATACCAAAGTTTGAAACCTGTTCTCTCGATTTTCTTTGCTTTTTCACCAACCCAAATAGTCTCTTGAAGGTAAAGAATTTGAATCATTCTCCTTACCATTGTATCCACAATCTCCATGAGCTTGCTGGTCAAGGTACCAATATTCCAACTACCGAATCTCAGCATTCTTTGTGACACACTTCGATGACAAAGTGGTGGAACTAGCTTCTTTACTCGCATGCGTTCCTCATGCGAGAACCCTTGCTCATTTTAGACTACATCCGGGCGACGATGTAGCGGAACTAACTTCTTTACTCGCATGCGTTCCTCATGCAAGAACCCTTGCTCATTTTGGACTACATCCGGGCGGCGCTGTAGCGGAACTAACTTCTTTACTCGCATGCGTTCCTCATGCGAGAACCCTTGCTCATTTATCACTACACCCGGGAGTCGATGCAGCGCGTCGCAAGTAGGGAACGCCCCAACGAAATTAGAGTGTTTGCTAGAATCCATGTTTAAAGATCCGACAAATTTTACGCTGGCTGTCGGCTACCTAACACAACCCTCCTCCTTTACCCGGGCTTGGGACCAGCAATGAAAAGGCACACGAGCCTCAACATAGGCGGAGTTAAAAATGCCCATCCAAACAACTTCCTTAAGTTAACCCCAAGGGTTCCTTCTCAATTGGTGCTGCTTTTACTGGGAGGTCCATGTCCCATTGCAAGCTTCTTCTCTCTTTTTTTTCTTTCTTGTTGAGCTTCGACGTCCTTTCCCAGAGTTAAAAGGACAACAACTAGCTTGTAGATAGGATGTTATTGGCCATGGCCCATGAGGGAGATACCACTTGAGCTTGCATTGCATCGCTGAGGGCCTGTCATGGCTTGTCATTCATTAAACATGACAAGCCAGAGAACAATGTTAGGACATTTGTGAACTGCACAGGGCCAGGATAGGAACACATCCTCCACCCCCCACATAACACCTAAGACCCCACCCATGGAATCTTGGCCAATGGACGGGGAAAACAAGACAAAAGAGGGCTTTGTGTATTAGTTTGTCCCAAACATTTCTTTACTAAAAGGCATTACAAGTCCTTTGTGTGTGTGTGTTAAGGAGTGAGCTCAAATTTCTAAGTCATTTGCAGTAAACTTTCATGGAAAGAAATCCTTTGAGGTCCTATTTGGTAAGGGAAATAAGTAAAGGAATAAGGAAAAAGTGGAATAAATAATAGAATAAGTGAGTTAACATATTTGGATGTTTTGACGTGTTAAAGTTATTCCACAGAAAAAGTGGAATAACTTTAGCTTGTATTATGTCTACTTAACCTGCCATAAATTCTAGGCGTATTAAGTGACATGTTAAATACTTAACAAGTCAAACAAATACCTCCTGAGTGACTTGATTCACAATACTACTTAGATCATGAAGAAAAAGCTTATGCCCCTGATGTTATCTAGATCATGGCTAAGTGACCTCAGCTTCCAATTTGGATTCCCCATAAAAGCTTTCTTCAAATAGGATTTGCAATTCATGCTGTATAGCCATGTCTCTTTCGTAAAAGGGAAACATTGGGCTCTAGAATTAAGAGGAAGCTGAAGCAGCCATTAGTGAAAACTTGCCATGCTGTAGACTTTGCTACATGGTTTGTATCATAGGCATGAAATTCCCTCTGTACCACCACAGAAAATTTGAAAATGAGAATGGAAAACAAAGGCCACATGCAGTTGCACAAAGAAGCAAAGCAAAGTTTCCAATCAAACTTGCATTTCACATTCACAGGTGAAACGACAAGGCAAATGAAAACCATATTTGGTATCCTCTCCATTACTAGTCTGCACACAAGTCTTAAAACTCTTTGATCAAATGGAGTTCACAGCTAATACTATGAAGAGCAATAGTACATATCTTACATATAGATGCCAAACTTGCTCTTATTTATTCGTCCGCAACTAGTTCCATTATCCATATAATACATATACAGGTTACACATACATAAGAACATACATACATACACATGGAGGAGACTGAAGTAACCGGAAAAAGAATCACAAGAAGTTCCACCTAAAAGAACTGAAGTTCAACATATCATCTGAAGAGCTGGACAAATCTCCATCTGTTCCATCTAAATTGATAAAAAGACAAAGTACTGATCGGTTGACCTTCGGTCGACATACAAAAGAAAGCTCATGACCGGGAGAATCTTTGAGTGAGAGAAGATATTCCTCCTTTCTCGGCAACCTCCGAGATTGTTGAATGGTTTAAAAGAACCTTCATCAGAGATTTTGAATTTGGTCTACTGGTTTGGGAGCATCAGCCCTTTTTAGATTCCAATGCGGAACCTTCCCTTAGAGCCTGTCGAGCTTCAACATCCTTTCCCAGAGCAAAAAGGGCAGCAGCTTGTAGATAGCATGCTGTTGGCCACGTCGGAGATACCACTTGAGCTTGCACTGCATCACCGAGGGCTTGTTGTGGCTTGTCATTCATTAAATATGACAAGCAACGGCGTGCACGAACCGTGGGGGAGAACAATGTTCCGACATTTATGAACTGCACGTGATCGGGAGCACATTTACAGAAAGTGGTTTAGACATTCGTGCCAAATTAATATTCATGGCAGCACAGAAAATGATAGACTTCCCAATACCAAAATCGCCAACCTAACCTAAAAGACAGGTTTTGTTCAACATGGACACTTAATTTTTTTATGGAGGTTTTGGAATCTTTTTTCTCTTGGCTAAATTTTAATCCGATCCAGCATGTCATGCTATCAATTTGTTGAACCTTCTGTAAATGATAAATTTTGACAGCTGGAAACTATATGTCCACCGGTAATTTCAGTAAACTAAGGTTGTGTCAAGCAAAATATTGTTCAAAAAATCAAAAGGGCTCTTCACATGATGCCCTTACAAACATTGATAATTACATGTATAACTTGGCATTTATTATATTTACATACATATCCTCTAAGACATCAGCTTTTTTACATGTATGCCTTTAATGAAAGGTGAAGAGAAGAAAGTACAGTGTTTTCGAGAAAGACAAGAAAGTAAAGTATTCCTTCATCCCTTAGGATTTTGCTTCCTTCTATCGTTGTTTTTCCCCTTCTTATTCCTCTATCTCTCGTCCACTCATCCCCTTCATCGTTTATTTCATGTTCCATCTTACATTGCCTTCTTGTTCCACCATATTGACAATGCTTGTACAACATCATCAATGCATATCCTTCTTCCCCATGATTATCCCCCTCCAAAAGCTTCACCAGAGGGGTCATTGCCCTATATGTCCATAAATGCCCAATTCTCCTTCACCGGACAGAGGCTCAATAGCATGCACACATCTTATTTCACTATTGCCATCCTTGTCTAGAGTGCTTATGAAAGGATTGATTGTCTATATTGCCTTATTCAACACCTTATTAGCCTCCTCTAGGGAGAGGCTGGGGACAACCTTCTCCTGAGCAGGGGACAAAGGCTACGAAGGAGGACAAAGGCAAGGACGATGCTAGAGGAAGTACTAAGGGAGTGGAGGATGGAGTGGTGCTTAGTGATGAGGCGAAGGTGAGAGATGGCTGTGCTTGGGGATGGAGAGGGGGAATGGGGATGATAACAAGGTGGACAAGGGGATAGGAGTAGAAAGAGGTGGTGACATTAAGGAAGGAAGGGAAGGGGGAAAGGAGGCAAAGGTCGATAGAGTTGTTGAATAAGGAAAGGGTTGGAGAGGGAGAGCAGAGGAGAGGAGAGGATTGATAGGGAAGGTGTAGGTGAAAGGGAGGTGGAGAAGGCAAGCTGAGGTCGACGAGGGAACTTGAAAGGAGGTCATTGTGGGAGGGGGAAAGGAGGTCATGGAGGGAAAATGATGGGTGGCAGATGGAATTGGTGAAAGGAAGGGAGGAAGAAGAAAAGAGGAAGGACAAAAAGATGGAAGAAAACAAAATTATAAGGATTTTTTTATAAAAGTAGTTTACTTTTAGTCCACATCCTTCATATGTAAACAAAATAATGTTTTCGAGGAGCATACATAAAGGCAATAAAAATAGCGGTATATGTCAATATAAACCATAGACAAAATTACCTCCTTATTGACCATAACATTGCACAATAAGCGAGAGGGAATGTATCAAACTCTCCAATATAAATAAGGAAAAAAAATGCCATTAGGAAGGCATGCTGCGAGTCAGTTTCTAGATACAAAATTACCTGGGTATAACAATCGATGGCAGTATTGAAGTCCTTGTGCCGGAAAGCATTGTCACCTCTTTTCTTTGAATTAAGGGTTTCTTGCATCTGGTTTGCCCAAATTTCAAATGATAGCTGCAACACAATAAAAGAAAATGAATAACGTGTTTGTTTACCAAGAGACTCAGATTCGAATGATATCAAGATCTGGAATTAGAGAAAATGGTTTAATTCAAAACAAAAATGAAAAATTTCAGCTAACTACGTTGAGTAATGTTTCTACTGTAAGAGGTATTTAGTTATTTTTATTTTAACAGTGGATTTATGATATAACTTTTCCCTCACCTATATTGAGGTGTAGGGACTTCTTGGTAAAAGAAGGATGTTCATTTCCTTCAACTTGGTATTAGAGCCAAGTTGAGGGCTCCACCATAAGAACCCTAAGCCCCACCATCAGCCCCCCTCTCTACCACTGCCGCTGCCAATAGCAACAGCCACCAGCGCTGCCAGCCACAACAGCAGCAGGTAGCTTGCCGCTGGCGACAGCAGTAGGTAGCCCATCGCCTGTTGCTGCAGACCGCCGCCTGGGCCACCCGCCACCGCCAGGAACAGCAACAATACCCATGGCTAGCTGCTGCAGGCCGCCGTCTAGGCCACCCGCCACCACCGCCCAGGCCCCAGTTGCTGATTTTTGTGCTCTCTCTTGCTGTTGGTGTTTGGCAGCAGAGAGAGGGCACATCTCTGCCTTTTTTGTCTGATTGGAAAACCTTTGGATCGTAGTTGATGGAGTGTTAAAGCCAATGGTCTTCCAGAAAGGTGATTTGATGGCATTTTCAGATCTTATCTATTAGATTTGGGGTGTGTATTCCCCTTTGATGCATGTTTTGAGGGTGTGTAATCCCCTTAAATATTGATCGCGGGTGAGCGGAGATTTTTTGGGGTGTGTATTCCTTGGTTGGTATATCTATTGGGGTGTGTATTCCCTATTTTCTATCAATTTTTCAGAACTGAAGTGTGAAGAAATTAAGGGGTGTGTACCCTTTCTGTGGCACATTAAACTTCATTTGTGATAGTGTGTTTCAATGAACATGGTAGTGTCTCAGTCAGAGATTGCGCTAGGAACCACTGTGGATGATACTCCAACCACTGGTGTGACGTGGTTGATTGATTCAGGGCTTCCAATCATTTATTCGGGAATATGCAATGTTTTGGACATATTTAACTTGACTCTCGAGGTCGTACAGTACAGGTGGCTGATGGGCGACTTGCTCCTATTAGTGGTCAGGGGAAAATTAATGTTACCCCTTTTATACAGCTTAATCATGTCCAGTTTGTTTCAGATTTATCCATGAACTTGCTCTCTGTCAGTGAGATTATTAAGCAGATGAATTCCCGTGTCATCTTTGATGAGCGTGGATGTATTTTCCATGATAGAATGACAAGGAAGACTATCGGTAGTGGATATGAAGGAGTTTACTGACTTCAGCAAAATCCCATGGTTGCAACATGTCGGGTTAGTACTACATCTGGGAGTGCTTTACAGTGGCATAGATGATTGGGTCCAAGGTTTTAAATAACGTGAGGTGGTACCGAGGTGGTTTGCCTTCATCAAGGTGAGGCGTAAGCCTCAAGATTTGCATAAAAAATATAGAAAATGAAATGATATATACTTATCAAGTGCTAATAAGGAAATAATAACATAAATGACAGTTTCATAACATTTTTTCTCTATCACAACATTGAAAGAACAAAACAAAACGAGAGATGACGTTTAAATGAAAAGATAAACATCCATATAATATAGAAGATTAGAAACCATAACAAAATCACAAACTAAACCAACTTCCCAAACCATTGGGAGACTTAAGAGTTAAAGCATAGATTAAAATGAAGGTACATGAAACATCCACATCAAAAACTCTAAAGAACTACAACACATTGTAGACTCTAGTCTCCTCCTTGAACATCGTCAAGCTCATCAATGCTGTCGCTAGGGCTGGTTGCATCATCTCAAGAGTTATCCATAAGCTTCATCCTAGCCTCATTATCATCATCTTCCTCAGCATCTCTATCACTCTCTTGGAACTCTTCCTCCTCAACGTCAATAACAGCTTTGCCTAAAAGATAAGTCATTTTAAACAATTTCTTAGAAGTTAGAATCTTAGTTTGTAACTTTAAACATTATAGTTCAGCAAAAAAAATAAATACATATTACCTTTACTCTTGTCCTTTCTCTTTTGCCTCTTTCTTCTACTTCCTCCTAGTTGTATTCCTCCCTCTGCTCCTAGTAACTGCTCAAGATCAATAGGATCCTCTTCTAGAGCTACAGTTGCATCAAGCTCCTCATAAGCATCAATTTCTGTTTCACAAAGTTGTAGCTCAGCAATTCACTCATCATCTAAGTCCACTTCCTCTAAGCATAGAGGATCATCCATTGTCTTTTTCTTCACCTCCTTGTGTTTCAATTTCAAATTGAACATACAATAAACCAAGTCATTGAGTTTATCTTGTCTCAGCCTGTTCCTTCTCTTAGTATGGACCTACTCAATGAAAAGTTTACCATTAAATTTTATAGCCTAATTATTATATATTACTCTAAATTTAAAATGCAAATTTAGACTTTTTACCTGATTAAAAGCACTCCAATTTCGCTCACATGCAGATGCACTACAAATCAAACTTAAAATGCGCATGGCAAACTTCTTCAACTCAGGTGTTTCATCACCAAATGCTCTCCACCAATCCACTGTAATGGAAATTTTGTTTATAGTATATAGAAAAAATTAACAAAATTTATTAATTAATTAATTGAAAGAACTTACCAGGACTCCTCTTAAAACGAGTCTCAATGGCATTGGACCATCCGAATAATCCTCTCCCATTAACAAATGCATCTGTTTGGAGATCCACATTCAACCTCTCATCCTTATCAGGAATCAACCTCTGAAAGCATGAGTATAAGCCCATCTTTACTTCTGAATCAACTTTGAAAGTTGGTTCATACTGGCATTGGGGATTCAAAAAATAGGTAGCAGCATGCAAGTTGTGTGCAATTGCCTGTCCCATCTTGTGTCAATGATGTCCCAGATTATCTTATACTTCTTTTCATCATTACCCAAATTTTTAACAATAGCTTCCTTAGCCCTATCCATAGCCTCATAAATAAATCCCATAGGTGGATATTGTTCAGCGTCCACCATTCTTAAAACCAACACCAACGGTTTGATTGTCCTTATCACATAGGCTACACCAGGCCAAAATGTTCTACTTTTGAGGATAATATTTTGTACAGCTTGCCCTTGAACCTTCAATGCATAACTGCTACACTTCCACCTTTTTGAGGTGAAAAAAGACTCAACAGCATCTTTTGTTGTTAGTGATTTCTGCAAGGTAAGGAAAGCAGTAGCAAACCGAGTGACGGCAGGTCTCACCAAGTCTCCTCCTACATGCTTCCTTATCATGGCCACCACCCAAGCATGTGCATATATGTAATTAATTATTTGTTTGGCCTTCTTGAAAATAAAGTCATGAAGAGGTAGCTTCATGATATCCTCCAACATAAGGTCAATGTAATGAGCAGCGCACGGAGTCCAATACAAATGTTCTCTTTTTTCTATCAATTTCTCTTCAGCTTTTTTTATAAGCTAATGCATTATCTGTTATCACTTGGATAACATTGCTTTCACCCACTTCTTCAACATCATCCAACAATTTGAAGAGATAGCATTCATGATCTCATCAGAGGCATCAATAGATTTCAGAAACCACGTATCTTTTGGGTTGTTAACCAAAAGATTGATCAAGGTGCGTCCTTTTGTATCTATCCAACCATCAGACATTATGCTACATCCAATCTCTTTCCAAGATGCTTTCGCTTGGTCCATCATAGTAGCTATTGTCTTTACTTCTTTCAAAATCCAAGTTTGTAACTCATGCATTGTAGGACCTCTGAATCCCCTTCCATAGTTACTTACATCTTGAAGCATTTGTCAGTAAGATGGACTGGTGGCCAAATTGAATGACAATCCATTCTCAATGAAGAATCTACCAATACTAAGACACGTTCTAATTCTTTGTTTTTTCTTCCAAGAAGAATTCAAAGTAATCTGCTTTGGAGGACATTGAGGAGCATTATCAAGTCCATCACTTTCAGGCCATACTTTCTGTTCAACTCCTGCAACAAATAAATCCATAGGACCCTTCACCACTTGTGCACCACTTGATACTGTAGGTGCATTTTTATCATGCCCAGATGGACCTTCTACTGTATATGCACCTATACGAAGGATTTCTTCCATTTCTTCAAGTGCTCTTCTACCAACTTCCTTCTTTGCTAAGAAGGCCTTAATTTCAGTTTCAACTTCAGGTGGCACCTTTGCACATGCTCCCACATTTTTGTGGGTCTTCGCTAAGTGCTCCTTCAGTTTTGCAATGCCACCTGTGATAGTTTTCCCATAGAAGTTACACTTCACATACTTATATCCTCTCCCTTTGAGATCCTTGAAGGTCAATTTTCGTGCAATACTTCCATCTAGGATTAAACCTGCCAGTGCCAGTGGATCCTTCTTTTCCTCCTCTTCTTGCCTTTGGCGCCATGTCTAGAAGCATAAAAGAGATTGGTAATCAAATCAACCTAAATGACCTAAACTTGAAAAATAAACCTAAATGAAATGACCTAAACTTATAGTCAACATACTAACCTCAACTGCCGTTGGAGCTGGAGCTGGACCACTGCCGCTGGAGCTACGCTTGGAGTCTCAGACCTGCGTAGGAGCTGGACCACTCTCGGGCCTACGCTGCTACCTATTCGAGCTGCACTGCGCTGCTGGACCTGCAGTGGCGCTGGAGCCTGCCACTATGCTGCATGCCTACGTTGCGTGCTGAACTTGCCGCTACGTTACGTCACAGCAAGTATACTGCGCTGCGTGCTTGCGTGGACCTGCGCTACACTGCACTGCGCTGGAGCACTGCCTGTGCTGAAGCCTGCCGCTGCACTGCGTGCCTGCACTACGCTGTTGAACTTGCAGCGCAAGCCTGCCGCTACGCTGCGTGCCTGCACTGCACTGCTGAACTTGCCGCTGCGCTGCGTCACGGCAAGTATATTGCGCTGCGCTGCACTGCGCTGGAGCACTGCCTGCGCTGAAGCCTGCCGCTGCGCTGCACTGGAGCCTACGCTACGTAGAGCGTTGCCACTACGTGCTCGCACTGCTGGCGCTGGAGCACTGTGATGCGTTGCGAGGAGCGCTGCCGCTACGTGGAGCTGCTCGCCGGTGGAGGCTGCGATGCGGTGGAGCAGGGCTGTAGGAGCTGTCGGTCTGCTGGTGGAGGCTGCGATGAGGTACTGCCGTGCTGGAGGCTGCAAGTGTTTTTGAGGTTTGGTTTAGGGCTAGAGCTAAAGATTAGGTCAAAAAAATGGTCATGTGACTAGCACATGACCATTTTACAAAGTAGCATACCTGAGGCGGCGCCTCTCCGACGCCTCAGCGCCTCGACCACGCCTCGACAAAGCGAGGCGCACGCCTCACAGAATCAAGCTGAGGCTTAAGCCTCGAGGCTAATTTGCCACGCCTCGCCTCGAGGCGCACGCCTCAAGCACCTCGAGGCACATTTTTTTAAACACTGATTGGGCCATCCTTCTTTGGAAAAATTATGTAGGCTTATTCCTCATGTATCCCCAACTACACAACTTTTCTGCGATGCATGTCACCTTGGGAAGCACCATAGATCTTCCTTTCCAGCTGCTATAGGACCACATTCGACTTTGTGTTTTCAGTTATTACATCTTGATGTTTGGGGTCCCAGTAGGACTCCTAATAGAACAGGACATCGGTATTATTTGATTGTGGTTGATGATTTTTCCAAATTGTCCTAGCTATTTTCTCATGAAGAATAAGTCTGAAGTGGGTCTACTGATTGAGAAGTTTGTATTGATGATAAGAAATCAGTTTGATGTTTGCATCAAGACTCTCAGGTCTGATAATGCACTGGAGTTTTGTACTTGTTGGCTAGCAAAATTCCATGGCTTACATGACAATTCATCAGACCTCCTGTCCTCACACCTCTCATTAAAACAGATTGCAGAAAGGAAGCACAGACATATCCTTGATATGGCTAGAGCACTTCTTATCCATTATAGTGTGCCACAGAACTACTGGGGAGATGCAGTTCTCACAGCTTGATATCTTATTAATAGATTGCCCTCCTCAGTGATTCACGAGCAGATACCGTGGCAGGTGCTTTATCCAAATGATGAGCTGTTTGATCTTCCACCTAAGACATTTGGGTGCGTGGCTTTTGTACATCTTCTTGGACCTGGACACGATAAATTAGCACCTAGAGCAGTCAAGTCTGTGTTTCTTAGCTATTCTTGTACTCAGAAGAGGTATCGGTGTTTTGATCCCCTACACCAGAGACATTATTATATCAGTGCATGTGTCACCTTTCATGAAGTTGTGTCTTATTTTCTGTTACTGCTAGGCAGGTGCAAAGTGTGCCAGAGCGTGCGCCAGTACCAGCGGATGAAGGGACCTTCAAGGGTCACACTTATCAGTACCAGTTGTGTATAGGGCAAAGCTCCTTCCAACTATTCCACAAACTTAGGTAAGTGTTAATAACCTAGAGGCGGTTTCTACTCAAGAGGCTTGTTCAGATACAGTGTCAGGAGATGTAAAGGGTGAGAGTTTGTCACCTGTGGATGGTTTTCTAGGTCCTGATTCCATGAGTACTGATGAGGATATTCCTATTGTTATCAGGAAGGCTCTACGATCTTGTGCCCAGTATCGTGTTGCTGGGAGTGTTGTTTCTATTGATTCTCTAAGTTCGGAGTTTCTTGCATTCACAGTTGCTGTAGACAATGTTGAGTTACCTACCTCATACAAGTACGCTTTACTACATCCACATTGGAAGGAAGTTATGGAGGAAGAGATGTTTGCACTTACTATCAGAGGTACTTGGGAGCTGTCACCTTTATCGTCTGGCACACACCTTGTTGGAGCTAGATGGGTCTTTGCCTTGAAATACAACCCGGATGGGTTTATTTCAAGGTATAAGGCCTACCTAGTGGCCAAAGGATTCATCCAGACCTATGGGGTGGAATTCTTTGACACATTCTCCCCTGTTGCACGACTCTCGATTGTTCGCATCCTTATCTCTGTTGCAGCTCATTATGGATGGCAGTTACATCAGTTGGATGTCAAAAATGCATTTCTGTACGGAGACTTGGAAGAAGAGATATATATGCAGTAGCCACCTGGCTTCGAGGTTCAGGGGGAGTGTGCATGCAGGCTTCGTAAGGCCATTTATGGTCTTAAGCAGAGCTCTCGAGTTTGGTTCCAGCACCTGTCTAAGGCATTGTCTGTTATTTAGATGCAAAGATCATCGGATCATTCACTATTTGTAAGAAAGACTAGTAGGGGTATAGTGGCTTTACTTGTGCATGTAGACGATCTTGTTCTCACAGGTGATGATGCAGAGAGTATATCTCAGATGAAGGAGTACTTGGTACACCAGTTTGTCATGAAAGATCTTTGGAAGCTGAGATATTTTTTAGGCATTGAGTTTGCTACAAGTAAGCAAAGGATAGTTATGTCGCAGAGGAAATATACCATTGATATTCTTCAGGAGATAGGCATGCTAGGATCCAAAGATGCAAATATTCCTATGGATCCTAAAATTCATCTTTCCGAGGATAATGCAAAGCTAAAAGACAAGAAGGCATATCGACAACTGGTGGGGAAGCTGTTATATCTATCACTAGGCCAGATATTAGCCTTGCCATGGGTAAGCTGAGTCAGTTCTTATATAAGCCCACTGAGGTTCATTGGCAAGTTGTGATGCAGATGTTGAGGTATATGAAGGGGTGTCTAGGTAGAGGTATTCTTTTTCAGAGAAAGGCACCTATGTTTGTTGTTGCATACTCAGATGCGGATTATGCAGGTGATGTTGGTGACAGGCAGTCTACTACTGATTTCTGTACCTTTGTAGCTGGAAACTTGGTAACCTAGAGGAGCAAGAAACAAAGTGTTGTTTCACACTCTAGTGCTGAGTCTGAGCATAGGGCCATGGCATATATTGCAGCTGAGATGATATGGATCAGATCTCTGTTACGAGATCTTCATGTTAATGTTAAGGAACCTATGGAGATGCATTGTGACAACCGGGTTGCCACATACATTGCAAACAATCCTATGTTTCATGAAAGAACAAAACATGTGAAAGTGGATTGTCATTACACCAGGAGTTTGATTTAACAGGGTTTACTTCATACTACTTGTCTTGCCTCCTTATACCAAATTGCTGACATGCTTACTAAGCCGTTGTTTAGCCCCCAGTTTGAGAAGTGTAGAAACAAGCTGAGCATGATAGATATATATACTCCACCTTAAGGGAGAGTGTTGAGTTATGTTTCTTCTGTAAGGGGTATTTTGTTACTTTATTTTAGTAGTGTGTTTATGATGTAACTTTTCCCTCACCTATATAGAGGTGTAGGGACTTCTTTGTGAACAAAGGATGTTCATTTCCTTCAACTAACAATAAAAAGAGAGTCACACAGAACAAGTACAGGTACAACATAATTTAGGCTGGTTAGGAGAAAATGAGCAATTGAATTATTTGTAACCATAAGAGCCCTTTAAATAGAGGGACTAGAAAAGGGTAAATTACATAAGTTATCCACACCTAAAATAAATAAGACCAAACATATAATAAGCTCTAACACTCTCCTGACATAAATATCAAATATGCCAAGCTTGGAACATACATATTCCAACCGTTTATTTGCTAGAGGCTTAGTGAATATATCAATTATTTGTCCTTCACTGGAAACATATGATATAGAAATCTTCCCACTCATCACAGCATCTTGAATAAAGTGCCAATCAACTTATATATGTTTGGTCCTCTCATAAAAAATGAGGTTGCTAGCAATAAAGGTGATAGCTTTATTGTCACAGTACATTAGAATAGGTCCTGAGAGATCAACACCAAAATCATGAAAGATAGACTTGATCCATAAGAGTTTGTAGGTGGTATGTACCATAACTCGATACTTTGATTCTACACTAGATCTGAAGACTACATTCTACTTCCTGCTCTTTCATGTGACTAAGTTACCACCAACATAAATGCAATACCTCGTAGTAGAACGTCTATCCTCATGGGAACCAGCATAATATGCATTAGAATATCCAAAAGCCTCAAGATGACCATGCCTCTGAAAGAATAGAACATTTCTAAGAGTTCTCTTTAGATATTGCAAGACCTGATAAACTCCTACCCAACGTGCCTCTCTGGGTTCTTGCATGAAATGATTTAGTCTCCCAACTGCATAGGATATATCTGGTCGTGTCATAATCAGATAGAGTAACTTCCCTACAAGGCTTTGTATTTGGTGACATCTTCTAGGATAAAACTAGGGATGCAAACAAGCCAAGTTCGGGTTGGATTTGCCTAAACCTATACTCATTCATTTATAAAATTCATACTCATACCCTACCCATTTAATAATTAGGTACAAAAATCAAAACCCATACCTATCTTATCAATCGGGTACCTATTTAAAAATCGATCTTAGAATCAAATCGTTTCCAAGAGTGAAAAAAAAAATCTAACAACCAAGCCTTTTCCCACACTAAGTGGGGTCGGCTATATGAATTCTTTGCCTCCACACAGTTCGATTTTTAGCCATTTTAGGACTTAAATTAAAGTAATTGAGGTCATACTTAATAGTTTCTTTCCAACACTTGTTTGGTCTTCCTCGCCCCCTCCTAGCAGGTTCAGCCTCCAACTTCTCACATCTCCAAACTGGAGCACCTAGTGGTCTTCTTTGTAAATGTCCAAACCATCTTAGACGGGCCTCTCTCATTTTATCCTCTATCGATGCCACCCTAACCCTGTTTCTAATAAATTCATTTGAAATACGGTCCTTTCTTGTATGACCACACATCCATCTTAACATCTTCATTTCTACCACAGACATCTTCTGTACATGCCTATAGTTTATAGCCCAACATTCAGAACCGTATAACATGGCTGGTCTTACCACAGCTCGATAGTATTTTCCTTTGACTTTTAAAGGAACCCTCTTATCACAGAGAACACCAGAAGCACCCCTCCATTTCAACCACCCTGCATCAATTCTATGTGTAACATCTCCATCAATTCCACCATCATGTTGGAAAATGGATCCCAAGTACTTAAAAATATCTTTCAATTGGAACGCACTCTTCTCCAATTTTTACATCAATCCCTTCGTTGTTCCCTCTACTACCAAACTTACATTCCATATACTCAGTCTTCGTCCTACTTATGCGTAATTCTTTATCTTCCAGGGCTTCTCTCCAAAGCTCAAGTTTTCTGTTTACTCCATCTCTTGTCTCATCAACCAACACAATGTCATCAGCAAAAAGCATTCACCAAGGCACCTCAACTTGGATATGCTTCATCAACTCATCCATAACCAAGGCAAAAAGATAAGGACTTAAAGTCGAACCTTGATGCAGACCAATGGTGATATCAAAGTAGTCTGTCAAATCATCCTTAGTCTTTACACAAGCTGCAGCTCCATAGTACATATCCTTTATGAGGTTGATATATATAATTGGCACTTGTCTCTTCTCCAAAATTCTCCACAAGATATCTCTTGGGACAGAATCATAAGCCTTCTCCAAATCAATAAAAATCATATGTAAATCATTTTTCTTCACTTTGTATGTCTCCATCATACGTCTCAAGAGGTGTATTGCCTCAATAGTAGACCTGCCTGGCATAAAGCCATATTGATTTTCAATTTCCATAGAGACTTGCCACACCCTTCTTTCAATTATTCTTTACCAAAGTTTCATCGTATGACTCATTAACTTAATATCTCTATACTTGGAACAGTCTTGTATATCACCATTGTTCTTGTATAAAGGTACCACAAAACTTTTAATCTAAAATTCAATTAATTAATTATTTAGTTTTAACAAGCTCAAAACATAGGAGCTTGGGCTACTCCAATTTTATTAATTTCCACTAAAATTATTACAAAAAGAATCCTTCAAGGGGAATACATTAAAAATGAAAAATAAAAAATACAAAAAAAGACAAAATGCAAGTATATTTCAAACAAAAGATCCACATCTCCGAAATAAATGTTCAGTGGAAGTTTTAAAAGCATTCCCAACCTTCAAAATCACGGAGGAAATTATGAGGGAGATTAGGGTTGGAGGAATGAGGGACTTAGCATAGGACTTATATATCTATGGTAAATAGAGATTTTATTTGGATATTCAGGTCAGATAATCGAGTATAGATTCATATCCGTACCCATATCCAAACTCAGTCGGGTTTTTTTGGATAAAACCCTTACCTAAACTCGGTCAAGTTCAGGTCAGATTTTACCCATTCTTTTAAGGTCGAGTTGGGTTAGGTTCGACTCAGGTTTACTAAAACTTGCATCCCTAGATAGAATTATCAGTATTTGCTAAGTGAGTGGCAAGATCCAGCAGTATGGTGGTAGGTTTACAACCTAACATCCCTGCCTCGTGAAGCATTCTAGAATAAACTTCCATTGAGAAAAAAGCATTCCTCCATCTAGGTGACGTACCTCAATGCCTACAAAATAACTAATGAGCCTAAGGTCTTTAGTAACAAATTATGTAAGAAGGCCTTGACTGCCTCTAAGCCTTCCTTATCACTTCATGTCACTAGGATATCATCCACATAGACTATCAAAATCACATATCTTGCCTCAGCATGCTTCACAAACACCAAATGATCACTTGTAGACCTCAAGAACCCAAAACTCTAAATGGTTGTGCTAAATCTGTCAAACCGTGCTCTTGGGCTTTGTTTCAACCCATATATAGCCATATGCAGCTTATACACCTTCTGATACTCCCCCTTGCTAACAAACCATGGAGGTTGCTGCACGTATATTTCATTAAGATTGCCATATAAGAAAGCATTCTTAATGTTCAACTAATAAACAGGCCACACATTGTTGGCTACAATGTATCAAACTAAATTAAGTTTGGCAACCCACGAAAAAGTATCAAAGTAATCAACACCAAAAGTTTGAGTATATCCTTTAGCAACCAGCCTTGCCTTGTAGCGTTCAATAGAACCATCCGAGAGATACTCAAGGGTAAATTTCCACCTACACCCTACTACAATAGCTCTAGGGGGTAGGTCAACCAACACATAGGTTCCCCAAGACCGAAGTACTGCCATCTCCTCTTCCATAGCCTGTGTCCATAAAAATCCTGTAGGGCCTCTGTATAAGTGTGTGGAACCTAATGACTGTCAACTGCAAAAGATAATAATTGTCTTGCTACAAGTTAACAAAGGAAATATATTAATTGTGAAATAGAATAGCGGGCACATGATCGTTACGCCTTCCATTAAGCAATGGGAAGGTCCAAGTCAGAACCCTCAATAGGAGGGATTACCTGATCTCCATTCGAATCTGCAAGATCAATAGAGGGTTGATCAGGGATGGTAGACAGTGGCTCGGTAGCTGGTATATTAGGGGCCCAATGGTGGAATGTTCGTAGGTAAAAAGCAGAGGGTCTAGTGCAAGATTCGATGAAACTATATTTGGTGGATGGGATGGCTCAAAGAGTTCTAGAGGTGACGTAGATGGCATAGGAAGAGGGATGTCCTGTGGCACTAGAGGAGAAGTGGCTTTCCCTTTTTGTGAATAGAAGGGAATGTCCTCAAAAAAATGTAACATCAACACAGACATAGAATCTATGAGCCACTAGAACATGTTGAGACTCCTATTTATCTTGTGTTTTATCTCCTGTTAGTAGTTATTTATAGTTTGTTATTTATTTATAAACATGCACTGTAATTTGCCCAAACCTCTCTCTATATAAAGAGGTGTTAGGTTTTTTCAGAATAATAGATTATATCATTTCGTCCTACTTGGTATCAGAGCGCGGTCCTAAACGAGGTTTTGGTATCCCACCAGATAGAAACCTAAAAACCCTAACACCTCACCCTATCTCCTCTCTCTTCCACCATCAGTCAACCTCTTCCCTCCTCATCGGCGAGAGGCACCACTAGGGCCTCTCACACCAGCGAGGGGGGTCTCTCCCACTGGTGATCGCCTCTACCAGCGGTGCAGCACCACCACAGCCACCAGCGGTGGTCTCTTCATGCTTGTGAGTGCCTCCACCGGCAGCGCTCGACAGCCGCTCGCCAGTGCTGTTGTCATTGTTAGTAGCAGTGCAACCTCCTATGTAGGGTTCTCAACGGCGAGAGGGAGGCCCTACTGCCCCTAACAAACCGCGCGAGGGGGCTTTCTCCCTATGCAGTGGGTGTGCAGGGCCTTCCCTATGTCCTTGTGCACTTGGTTAGGGTTCTCTGTGCCTCTAACATGGAGTTCTAAGCATTGGTGACCCTGGATCTTCACGCTTGAGGCCCAATCTTACCAAGATCCTCTATTTCATTATCTGAATTTTTTTTTCCAGATCTCTGTTTTGGAGTTTTCCCTGTCTACAAGGCATGGCTAGTTCAAGTACTTCTGAAGTGACATCGGACGCTGTTCCAGAGTCTGGGGCATGCAAGAGCCCTTTCTTTGGTCCCATCATCAAGTTGGATGAGACCAATTACCCAAGGTGGTCTCAGATGTTCCTTATGACGATAGAGGGTCATGACAAGGAACACATTCTGTTAGAGCCCGAGCCTATGGAGAAGATAAGGAAGAATGCCACATGGAAGAAGGATAACGTAATGGCCAAAGCCTGGTCGATGAATTGCGTTATTTCTAGGATTAGAGATGAGATCATGTACTACCCTACTACTAAAGAGATGTGGGATAGCATTCATGACACCTATTCCCACAAGAAAAACTCCTCTAGAGTTTTTCAGATCAGCCACAAATTGTCTCAGCTGAAGCAGGAAGGGAGATGTCTCTCACAGTACTACTCCACCCTAAAGGGACTTTAGGATAAGTACAACGCATGCAGACCTGTATGCACGTATGCTACATAGAAGCAGTACCGCAAAGTGGCAACGGTACATCAATTCCTCTCAAGCCTTGGTCCTGAGTATGCAGCAACCAGATCATAGATCCTTACTTTGTCTGAGCTTCCAGCCTTAGAGGAGGTTTACAGCTGATTGAGTTGCATTGATGTACCTGCATCACAGACTGGAGATGCTACTCACTCGTTCGCACTTGCTGTTGTGACTAGACGTGGTGATAGAGGAGCCTCTTCTACTTGTGGGCATGAGAGAGGCCGAGGTGCATCTGGGAGACCACACATCAGTACTACGTGCACCTTTTGTGGTAAAGTTGGTCATATGGAGGCATCTTGCTAGTCCAAGCATGGGAGGCCTCCAATGGCTAACCAAGCCACTACGACTATTGAGGTGCCTTTTGATGATGTTACTATGCTGAGAGCAAACTATGATACTTTATTACAATGATTCTCACAGCTGACCCAAGAGCCTGCTACTTCCTCTACTGAGACTATTGCTTTTGCCTCCACGTCAGGTATGCAGTCCGTTCCCCATGGAAGGACTGTACTGGATGCAGATGGGAGACATACAAATATTGGTGGTTAGGGGGAGGTCCAGTTGACTCCCTCTATGCAGTTTGCCTGATGCATTTTCTGTCCCTAATTTTGCATTAAATATATTATATGTTAACCGAATTACCAAGTAGCACCACTGTCGTGCTATTTTTGACGAGTATGGGTGCATATTTCAGGACAAGCTGACGGAGAGGACGATTGGTGGACATGAAGAGGGAGGTGTGTATCGCCTAGTCCAGACACCACTTGCTGCTGTAGCAAGTGCCTTGCAATGGTACTGTCATCTTGGCCATCTCTCTCTGGACAAGCTTAGACGCATCATCCCACACATATCTGCCACTACAGAGATTCTATGTGACGCATGTTAGCTTTGGAAACACCACAGATCTTTCCCTTCTAGTACAGCACCAGGGACCACATCTGTCTTTAAGCTATTCACATGGATGTCTGGGGTTCAAGTCGGGTTCCTGACCAACGAAGACAAATATTATCTTATTATTGTGGATGACTTTTCCTGCTTATCTTAGTTATTTTTGTTGAAAAGAAAGTC
Organism: Thalassia testudinum; assembly: GCA_037157565.1. Classification (NCBI taxonomy): domain Eukaryota; kingdom Viridiplantae; phylum Streptophyta; class Magnoliopsida; order Alismatales; family Hydrocharitaceae; genus Thalassia; species Thalassia testudinum. The sequence continues at coordinate 12,232,167 of JAZHRO010000067.1, read as the reverse complement.
CAATGTTGGACATGTTATTGAGAATTTCATAGTGGAAATAAAGGATCAATTTTTTGTTGTGGTAAAAATTGTGCGATCTGCCAATGCATTGGAGTTTTGTACTATTCAGTTGGCACAATTTTACATTCTCATGGCATTATCCACGAGACATCCTGCCACCGCACCTTACAACAGAATGGTGTGGCGGAATGAAAGCATTGGCATATCTTAGATGTGGCACATACTTATTCACTACTGTGTACCACATCTCTATTGGGGAAATGCAGTGCTTACCGCATGCTATCCAGTGCTGTCAAAGACGAGAAGCGCTAAAAGATGAGGGGGGTCGAAAATGCCTGAGGTGCTAGGTGCTTGCCCCAGACAAATGAGGTATTAATTAATTTATTTGTTTGAAATATATATATATATATATATAAATTATCAATAAATTAGATGCTCTTACAATCTCATGTATGGATCCATCAGCAAATATGATAAGCAAAAATGTGAAAGAAAAGCTAAAATTGCCAAATAAAAAGTACTTTGTATAAGCAAAAACACAAATCCAACAATGAAATTCATGGATAAAACGTACATGTCTAAATAAAGTCATACCAAAGATTATAGAAAGCACATAACTAAGACTTTAAACATAAATCCTAGCATGGCCAACCATATTACCAAATACACAAGAAAAAAAACATAAACCCAAGCATGACCAAAAGTTTTAGGGAATTGAATGCCACAAACTAAAACAACTAGCTCCACAAGTCCGTAGTAAATTCATCTTCCTCATCTCCCTCAAAGTTTAAGTCTTGCTCTTCTTCTCCTGCATCTAATACATACTCTACATTTTCTTCTTCATCTTCTGGAATTGCAATCATTGGTCTTGAACATGATGGTCGTGTAGCATGATGGAGCCTTGCTTGATTTCTTGTGTAGGTTCTCATCTCTGTAACTCCAGATGCTCTTGCAGCATCACCCCAAGTCAAAGTATCATCACAAAAATCTAGATTATTTTCTGGATCATCATTTCCCATCTCTTCAATCAACCATTCATTTGAATAATCAATGGAGTTGAGCGCAATGGGGTAGATGGTGTCTTGTATGTCATAACGACTCTTCAAGGCCTGGTTGTACTTGATGTACAACAAATCTTGCAATTTAGCAACATGAAGAGCATTTCTTTTCTTTGAATGAATCTTAAGTTATTAAAGAAGTGCTTAAGATATAAATCATATTATCAAACAAACTTAATGATCATACTATTGCCATATGTTTGAGAAAGCATACTCACATGCTCAAATACACTCCAATTACGTTCACATCCAGAGACTGCATGTCATGCTCAAGACCTTTATAGCTAACCTCTGCAAATTTAGAGCTGAACTTCCAAATAAGCTCCACCACTCCATTGCCAAGTGATGCTTTATTAGTCTTTACTTAAAGATAAATTATGATACATCAAAATTTAAATCATTACACAAATTGATACCTGGTAATTTGATTGTTCTTGATCTAATTGCCATTGGATTTCCAAAAATCCCTTCTGCATTTTTATATAAAGATAATTCATTTGCTATCTTGTCTTGTACATGTGTATCAGGTGTCAATCTTTGTATGACTTGTACAACCCATCAATGATTTCCTCATTGAATTCTATAAAGGGTTTGGCATAGAAGTACTCTGGATTAAGAAAATGACCAACTGCAAGTAATGGGTGCATCATTTGATATGCCCACCTTCGATTAATGATTTCAAACACCTCCCTATATTTATCCTCATTCCTTTTGAAGCTTTTTTCAATGAACTCTTTATCCCGATCCATCGCCTCATAAATGTATCCCATGGGTGGCTTTTTCTCACCATCAACAAGTCGAAGAACTTTCACCAAAGGTCTCATGTATTTGAGAGTTTTAAGCACATAATTCCAAAATGAAGGCATTAAAATAATATCCCTAGATTTTTTGCCTTTCATCTCCTTAGACCACTTGCATTTTGCCCACTTCTCAGATGTAAACAGTCTTTAGATTATACTTTTGTTTGTAAATAGTTTGCAAGGAAAGGAATGTTATAGCAAACCGAGTAATTCCATGTTACACCAACTCCCTATTGTTGGTGAAGCCTCTCATTATATTTAAGACTCCAGTGTGGTTGTAAATAAACCCCACAACAAAGATGACCCTTTGGATATTTTTCTTGATTGTTGGGATTTTTTTAATATCTTCCAACATAAAGTCAATAAAATGAGCGGCGCAAGGTGTCCAATACAAGTACGATCTCTTTTCTTGTAAAATCTTGCCTAGAGAAGAAATGAAGTACGTTAGTAATTTAAAACACATAGTAAACAATACTTTAATTAAAACATATCTAGCTAAAATATACCTGCCAATATGTAGTTGCTTCTATTATCAGTAATGACTTAAACTACATTAGATTCTCCAATTCTTTCCACAAAGTTGTCAAGCAACTCGTATATCTTTTCTCCTATTTTGATGAAAGATGATGCATCAATGGAATTAACATACATTGTGTCCTTGGCACAATTCACCATTAAATTGATGTTCATTTGCTTTCTATCAGTCCAACAGTCTGACATAATAGAGCATGCATATTTAGCCCACACTTCCTTATGATCTACCATCAATTCTTGTGTGTACTCCACCTCTTTCTTCAATAAAGGAACTCTGAGTTCATGGTAAGAAGGGGGTTTTAAGTTTGGCCCATACTCTCCTATGGCCTAAATCATTTCTTTAAAACTTTCCAATTTAGCAGAATTGAATGAAATGTTGACTTGATAGAAAAAATGAGCAATCTTTTGAATTGCTCTAGGTCTCATCTCTTTAGCAAATGCTTCTTTGAGGTTGCTTTGCCTCAATGGAGTCTTTACTTTTCACAAACATGTCTATGGGTCCTTTTCCCTTTTGTTTTTTGTTAGAGATGGAAATTATGTTACTTCCACTAGTCACCACTCTCTTTGTTGGAGCAGTTACGCCCATTTATTTTTCACCATCTTCAACATCAATCGGATTCTCCCAATCATCAAAGTTAGGCATACCACCACAAAAGGCCTCTTTCTGTGTCTCTCTTAGTCATGTAATTTTTTAATTCCTCCACCTCTGGAGGACATTTCTGACAAGCTGATGCATTCTTGTATGATCCAACTTGATGTTGTTTGGCTCGATATATTTCATCTTTTGTGATTCCCACAAAAGGTACAAGTGATTGCATTCTTATCATTTTCATCCTTTAAAAAATTATACTTCCAAGCAGGATATCTCTTTCCACTCATTGCAGAAAATGCATCATCCCCACTTGCGGAAGCCATTCAGAAATATCTAAATCATGATTTAATTGTTAGATCACCACAAATGACTATATGAACAATAGCCTAAAACTTATGCACAGTAACGTGTTTTAGGTTATTTGAAATTTCTAACCTAACCCCTTGCCCTAAGTGCACAGTAACCCCTTGCAATGGGCTGCAAGGGGCAATGAGGAGGATGAGGAGAGCTTACAAAGCTAAAGGATCGAGTAGCGTTGAGTGGTGGCGATGGCAGCGAGTTTCAAGCTGCTTCGAGCTTCGAGCAATGGCGATGGCAGCTAAGGTTCGAAATGCCGATTTCGACGCCGTGCCGATGAAATTGTAGGTATGCATTTCGTGGGCATGCCTATGCCTGTTTTTCGATGGCAGATTTCGATGGCCCGAAAAAATGACATTTCGAGGCACGCCGATGCAAGCCGACAGAAATGATAAAAATGATTAAAATTTGAAAGACAAGTAAATCAAGATGTTAAAAATATATATAACAAAAAAAAAACGTTATTTAAGCCTATGACAAAAAATCAACATGTGTGCGCGCACGCGTGCTCAATTCTTTCAAAAAAATTTCCCTCCAATTCTTTTCAGTTTCACCCTCCCGCCGCTCCAATTCCTCAGGCTTTTTCCCACCCAGCAGATGGTCGGCACGCCGCTGGTTTCGTCGGCAACTGTCGGCATGCCGGCGAAATCCTTGGCATGCTGACAGTTTACCTATAAATCGACACCATCTTTGTGTCGACATGGCCCTGCTCAGAAAACCCCCTTGCCGACGGCATGCCAGCGGCATGCGGTCGACATTTAAATCACCGTTGCACTGTTGCACGAGTTATGTATCGCATATTGTCAACTTGAAAGATGATCATTTATGCTGTGGGGGGCTCCTCAAAACATGATTTTGGTTTTCTAGAGTCTATGTATTTTTTCATATTGTAACATTTTCACTCATTTTAAGTCATTTTTAGTAATTTCCTCAAAATTCCCTAATATCAACAAATATCATCAATATATCCCCCTTCTGAATTAACATTAGCACTTTTCTTCTTGTAGCCCTTAATTTTAAAAATAGCTATCCATTTAAATAGGAAGTATGAGACAATGTTTAGGGCTTAAATGTAAATATTTATCCATTTAAATAGTTATTCTTAAAATTCCAATAATTTTGACCAGTTCTATCATTTTTGTTGGCATGCGTCGGTGTGCTTCTGGCATGTCCTCGACATGCCTATGAAATAGACTATTTTTGGGGCATAGAAATCGTTAAAATCTGACGTCAAATCATAGGCATTTCCATGGCATGCCCTTGGTATGCCTGTGAAATGCACACTTGAAAATTTATTGAAACAACGTCGAAATCGGTATTTCGAACGTTGCTTCCAAAACTAATTCTTAAGTATAGAAACAAATCAAACATCAAACAAACTAAAAACATATCTCTACAATTTGGAAAGAGACAAACAGATTGAGATAATTCTACTTTCCTAATTCTAATTCTATGAAAGTCATGTCATACTTGATCAAACACTATGAAAGTCATGAAGGCAAATGATAAGGGTTGGACCCATGAGCCCCCCTCTTTGCAAAAAGATTGCTTAGGAGATTAAGCCTAGAAACAAATCTAGCATAACATCCATAACTTGATTAGAGAATCTGGATGGCCTTAGGGAACCTAGTAGTTGAAGTCACCAAGAGAATATATGAATTTGATCCCTCGAGTTGAAGGAATTAGATAACTTGGTAAAGGATTTGAACCATTGGAGGGGTCTCTTATGAAATATGAATAGACAGAGCTTTGTGTCCTCTAAAGGTGAGGATGTGTCTTCTAAAGAGATATTGCCTAATCACATCATCCTATTCGATCTCAGAGCCTTGACAAAGCTAAAGGTTCTCCTAAAGATCAAGAAACTTGATCAGAGCCCATCGAGACCTCGATCGAGTTTCAGGTAAAGCATGGGTTTGACCGAATATTAACAAGCATGCAAAGAGCATGGGCAATTTGTAACCCAGTTTCACTATAAGGGGTGTACGTTTAGGGAGAGGATCTAACTCTCATAGTTTTCACTACGTATGAATAGTAGAGAGTATACAGAGTACAGGGAGCTTAATTCTTTTTTCCCCACCTTTTTATAGTTACATATGTGCACATCAGGAAAGCCATTACAGAAATTCAAATCCCATAATCATAGGTTGTGACCTTTTGTAATGGACTTTCCCTCGTACGTTACTCCACGTACAACTTGCACATTCCATTAACTCTATCATGCTCTAAGCAAATTGTGGTGCATAACCATCTACCTTTTTAGCTGCCTCTCACACGATTGCCTTCCTGATGGAGCTTGACTGATAGTATCTTCTGAAGGGACTTACCCAACAGTGGCACCCTTATCTGGGTCTTTCTCTAGTGATCTGCCTAGATAAGCAGGATGAGTGTTCCACCCAGGATAGGTGGGTTGAGAGGTTCGCATGGATAGTTAGGCAATCTTCCTGGCTAGTCAGATGAGGCGGATCCCTACACATGGACTTGTTAGGGTTGTGGAGACATGTTGTGGGTTGAATCAGTCTTTATGGATCTCTTTGGGTTAGGCCAATTTTGGAGATAATTTCTCCCTCATTAGTTGTCCCCAATCTCTTAGTTCAGTTTAATCGACTAAGAGACTAGGAAAATATTATTATTTATTTTTGTTGTTTCTTCTTTCTTTTAGGTTTCTGAGGTTATCGTTTGGGTTATCCCTCTTGCCCCTACTTTGCACTCTGTCAAGTGGGTGACTGCTTTATTAGGGGATAGAGCATCACAGGTTGCCCATTTTATGTTGCAAGAAGGCGAGAAGCTCCATAAGTAACGATGTAGGCTACAGCCTGAAGCAGCAGAGATGGCAGTGGCATTAGCGGAGCGGACTAGCACATACTGCAGTCTGCAGCAAGCACCCATCATCGGCATCGACATCGGCACGTCGGCATGCCTCCGGTATGGTCAACATGCCGCCGATATGGTCGGCATGCCGGCGAAACTCCTGACTTTCGACATTATAATCATATCAGCATGGTCATCCTCTAAAACAGGCCTTGCCGACGGCATGCGTCGACATTTAAATCAATGATGGCAGCGAGGTTCGAGCTGCTCCGAGCAGTGGCGATAGCGGCGAGATTCGAGCTGCTCCGAGCTTCGAGTGGTGGCGATGGTGGTGAGGTTCAATCGACAATGTTAAAGCGGTGGCAAACGAAGGGATGCAAGCAATATCGGGTAGCTTTTACTGCATACGTAGGGTTTTGGGTTTTAAAGAGGTTTTTTTTTATTTGGGTTAGAGGATATCAGGTTTTTAGGTAATTAAATCGGGGCTTACCTCAGGCGCTTGCCCAAGCGCCTCATGCCTAGACCTCAGGCGCTCGCCCAGGCGTCGCCCGAAGCAAATCACCTCACCTGAGTCTATTCAAGGCGCTAGGGCCTCGCCTCGCCTAAGGTGAGCGCCTTGACAGCACTAATGCTATCTAATCAACTGGATGCCATCTTCCGTTTTACACGAGCGCACTCCTTGGCACATTTTATATCCAGATCGAGATCTATTTCAGTTGCCTCCTCTTGTCTTTGGATGTGTCGCCTTTGTACACTTGTTGGGGCCAAGGAGAGATAAGCTAGCACTTAGAGCGGTGAAGTACGTGTTTCTGGGATACTCACGTACCCAAAAGGGGTACTAGTGTTTTAATCCTATAGCAGGGAAACACTTTGTGAGTGTAGATATCACATTCCATGAATCTGTGCCATATTTTTCTCTGGCAGCAGCAGGACAGTTACAACCACAGGATGAGTTTGCTCCTATGCCCATTCTTGCAGTTCAAATGGATGAGTTTCCTGTTGCAGTGGATCCTTCTACATCTGGCAGTGATGCTCAAGTACCTGTGGTAGACCTTGCACCTAACAGTGCTCAGGCACCAGTGATAGTTTTTGCACCTGACGATGTTCTAGATGATGTGAGATTCAGACATGCTTACCATAAGTGTCCAAAGCACACCCCCTTACTTCACCTCCACCATCCTCCCCACATCAGGTATTGATGAGCGTCGGAAGGCCACCAAAAGATTTGTTAGCATAGGAGGCGCTGCTTAGCCATAAATCATCCATCGCGTAGGAGGGTAGAGCAGCCATCCACAAGCATACACAGAGGAGAATGAGGGTTTGGTGACCCAGTTCCACCACAAGGGGTGTATGTCTGAGGGGAAGATAGGGCTCCCAACTATGCACTATAGTTTTGAGGATACATGGTATTACATGATTTCACTCCCTCTCTCTCGGGGTCGAGAGCCTTTCCATTGGGGACCCTTCTATTTGTAACACGGGTGGGGGGGGGGGGAACTGCACTCGATGGGCCCTAATACCCCTACTGCCATGCTACTTGTACATTATCAGGACATGGGTGATCAGGACCATCTTCTCGTATCTTTTCCCTTTGCTGCGCCAAATCTTTTAGCAGACTGGGCTGGTGCCGATTGGGATCCGACTGGTCTTAGGCAAGACGGGTTGCCGATTCCGCCTGCACGCCCTATATCTAGGTAGCCAGATCCTCTGTCGAGTCAGGTGTGGAGTTTTGGATCCGAGGGCATTTTTTTCCTCTCATCATATGCCGCTACTCTCTAACTAGTGTGAACTGCTGAGAGAGTAGTGAGAGTGGCCAAAATTCTGCGATAGGTGATGCCTCCAAATATTCTTCTGGTTGTATTGCAGCAGCGGGGGGAACATTTACGATTGAGGAGTTAGCTGGCTTTCACATGCTTCTGGTTGGTTTGGAAGAGATCCCTTATTAGGGGCATATGAGCCTAAGTTTACGTTAGCCTTAGGAGGCGATGTTGCTTGAATGTGGGGCATATCTACTAGGGATTACGTCGACCTTAGGAGGTGACCTGTCCCGAGTTCGAGCTGGCCTTATTAGGCAACGATTGCTGATGGTGGGGCTAATGAGCCTGTGAGGTGGGGCTATAAATAGAGGCCCCATGTAGGCCTTTTTTCATCGCCTTTCATCGTCTTTGGACGTGCTTGGGGGAGTTAAAGAGTCGTGGGAAGGAACATTTGTGACTTGTTTGTTCCTTGGGTAGAGCTCTGTCACCAAACTTCTGCATGTTCGGCAGAGCAGTCGAAGAGTGGTTATGTGTAGCTCTTCGGATGGCAGTGAGCCCCTCTTCGTGCCCCTACTCAACGCACAGGTTGAGGTAAGGGCTTCCATCTTTTAATGTGCCTCTTACGGCTTATCCTCCCACCTGCGCACTTACATTGCCTTGTTTCCTGGCATAGGCTTTTGGGGGTTTTCTTTATCGGGCGATATCGGATGTTACGACAGCTTCTCCCAGCCAAGGGCCCATCCTGCGTGGGGGGAAGCTTGTTTGTTGAGGCGCGAAGAAGCGGGCCTCTTGCTCGCGAGGAGCGCAATGGGAAGAGGGTGGCTAGCCGAGAAGGGGGGGGAACAGGCTCCCTCAAGGTGCCCGTAGGGCGAAATCGGCGGGGCATTCGCTGAAAGGGAGTCAGTTGTGTCTGTCTTTATGGACCCAAGTAGGGGAAAGACGGAGGACATTTCGTTCGGGGTGCCATCCCCCTTGGTCTTGTATGGAACATCTACTGGACGCTGGGTCACTGAGCTACCGCCCAGAGGCCAGGGGAAGCATGCTCCTTTAAGGAGGCTTGGTGCCTCTCCGATGTCGCTTTATTCCTTCTGCGACTCCGTGAAGGCGGAGCAGGGGCTGCTGCTGTTGGGAGCTCCTCTCGTGGGAGTGCATTCGCCTGGGAAAAAGTCAGGCAGGGCTTGTCGGTAGGGACGGGTGCGGCACCTGCTTAGGCAGTTAAGCTCAACTGGCTATTCCCGCATGAATGGCCTGCCGGAGGCCTTACAACTTCGACCAAGTAGGGCGCCTCACTGATGTATGGGAGGGTAGCCCGCACAGCTGGGTCGTTACACCTGCCTTGCAACGACGCACTGGCTCACCAAAACTTGCCGTTCCGCCTACGGAGTTCCTCGGTCAATCCTCTTTCCTCTGTGGATGGGACTGAGGGTGACTTCACCCCGCCTAGTCGGGGGTCTGCCTTAGGCGGGCGGTGCTAGCTGGGAAAAGACGGACCTTTGCCAAGGGGTCGACTCAAGCTGCATGGCTTACCAATCTTGATGCTGCATTGTCACCCATGTTACTAAAGGTGAGTGGGATTGAAGACTGTTGTTATAATGTATTTTTTGATAATGACAAACGAACTATTTTTTGGAAAAGATTAATATGTTGCAAGAAGGATTTAAAGTGCGTAGGAAGGACTTAAAGATTATGATCAAGGAAGAGAAGGGCAAAAGTTTTTTTATTTTCTAGTTTATTTTAGTGTAAAAGCCTTGATGTCTTTTGCTCTACTCGCATTTCTTAAAGTCTTATTTCTGTTGGTTTTTCAGACGTCTCTCTTTTCCTTCAGACATCTGAATCTGATTTTTAAGATGTCTAATACATTTGTCCAGACATCCAGGATCTTGTCCAGAACCAATACTTATTACCAGATCTTGCAACCTCTGTCATCGGAATTTTTCAGACGTCTGGTTTAGTGTGTTCAGACACCTTGATTTTCAGAAGCCACCTTGAGATTTTGATAGTCTCTCAACTTTTTAGAGCAACGGTCATTTCCTTAGGAGACATTCAGACGTCTGACTCTATCTTCAGACGTCTATATCCATGCAACGTTCATTTTCTCTCCAACATTCACTTTGATCGCATTTAAGTACTTCTGTTACACTTTGATTTTGGAATGTTGAAGGCCATCAGACGTCCTTAAGTTTTTCTCAGACGCCTGCTGGTTATTTTTAAGACATCTGACCATATTTATCTAGATCCTTATTTGCGTCTAATTTCATTCCAGTAACGAGTACTCTTTCCATGATGCTTTTTCAGACGTTCAATTTCTACTTCAAACGTCTGAACTTATATATTCAGTTGTCTAATTTTTTGATCAGATGTCCCTGTATTTGATCCAGTAATTACTTTGCTTTCTTGAAGTTTTGTTAGACGTCCTGATTTATTTTCAGATGTTTGTTATGGTATATTCAAACGTCTGTCATTGTTTTTTAGATGTCTGATATAGTCAAATTTTGAGTTAATGCTTTATAGCCGTTCTTGCTCAATTTATTCCAATTTAATTCAAATTCTAACGACTACCTAAGCTCAAATATGACCTTCTACACCTATATATACCCCCCCGTAGGTAGCCTTAAGAATCAACACACAAAAAAGAAATTACATTCTATTCATTTGAAAGCTCTTGATCTCATTTGTGCTCTCGTGTGTTTTGTTGAGTGATACTTTTGTGCTACTGTTCTTGAGAGCAACTCTTCTTCCTGCTACTCATAGGTTTGAAGAAGGGAGTATTCTTATTCTTTCATTCAAGACTTATAGTTTATATTGCTTTCATTAGTTTATTTGGGTACTCGGTTTCTGAGTTTCCCATTTCCTCTTAGTAAATGGGCAAAACTCTTCTTGGGGTTTGTCCAGGAAGAGGAGCTTTGTAATATTACTTATTATTAGTAATTCCTACTTGGGTAAGGGCAAAATCCTAGATTGAGAGATCTAGGTAGACGCTTTTCCCACAAGGGTTTCCTCTCTATATTCTGGTGTTATTGCTACGATTGTTTGTACTAAACTTTTTTGCACAATTCAACCCCCCTTATTGCACCACTAACATTTGGTATTAGAGCCTTGTTTATTCTTGTGTGTAGGTGTTATAACATGTGCAAGACGAACTAATGGCATCAAGGGTGGTAGCAACTAGTAGCAACTGTGGTTTCTCAACGACAAAACCGCCTTACTTCGATGGTACGAATTACTCGTACTGGAAGCAGAGGACAATAGTCTTCCTTCAGTCAGGAGATTACTCTATCTGGGAAATGGTGGAAACATCATTGGAAAGACCAGTGAAACCAAAAAATGGAGCTTTGACGAATGATGATAAGAAGCTCTCACACAATCCCAAGGCTATGAATGCCTTATACTGTGCACTTAGCCCAGATGAGTTTAACCGAATTTCACAATGCATAAGTGCATATGAAACCTGGAAAACTCGAGATTCCACATGAAAGTACCAATGAGGTAAAGAATTCCAAAGTTGTTTTACTAACCCAAGAATTTGAGAAGTTTGAAATGTAAGAAAATGAAAATGTGAATGATATGTACACCCGTTTCACCTTCATCGTCAACAACTTGAAGGCTCTAAGAAAGACCTTCATAAGAGGTGAGCTTGAAGGTAAAATTTTACGTTCTCTGACTAATGTTTTTGAACCTAAAGTCACAGCTATAGAAGAAGCCAATGAAGTTGAAAACTTGAACATGGATCAACTTCTTGGAAATCTCATGGCATATGAGACCAAGCTTAATCAAAAGAAGAAAGGAACGGAGGACATGAAGAAAAAGCAATTAGCTTTTAAAGTGTATTCAGAATCCGAAGATAATGATGAAGAAAATGAAGACCTTGCCATGCTTACATGTAAGTTTAAAAAATTTTTGAGATATAACAAGAATTTCAGGAAAAAAGGATCAAGGGAGGGTTCAAAGGTGGAGCCAATCATTTACTATCAATGCAAAAAGAAGGGACATATTCGAAAGGATCGTCCGCTTCTTAAGGATGGAGAAAGGAGCAAAAAGAAACAAGATTCAATGAAATCTTTTAACAAATACAAGAAAAAGAAAGCTATGCAAGCTATATGGGTGATTCAGATTCAAGTGAGAGCGAATCGGAGACAGATTCAACCATGGAAGAAGTCGCATGTCTTGGGCTTATGGCTTTAGAAGATGAGGTAAACGATTTATCTTTAGAAGAACTTGTAGAAGCATTTGATGATTTATATTGTACTTTTAAAAAGACTAAGTTAGAAAATAAAGATCTTAAAAAAAAATATCAAGATCTTCAAAATGAGAAAGACAAGATTTTGTAAGAAAAAAATTTTCTATGTGACTAAGAGTTCAAAGAATAAAATAGAACTTCTTGAAACTAATGTTCAAGATCTTAAAAATAATTCAGAAATGTTATTAGAAGATCTTGCTAGGTTTACTAATGGAAAAGAAAACTTAGATACTCTTATCATCACAAATATCTTCTTCTTGCAAATTTAGTTTTGGATATTCTCATGAAGCTAGTTCATCAAAAGGAAAACTAACTAATTTTATATCTAGTCAAAAGGAAGAAAGGAAGTTTTCATATTCAATTATGAAAACAAAAACTAACCAATATGAACCCAAGAAAAAATGGGTACCACGGTAACTTGTTCAATCTTGTTTTGTAGGTCAAGAAGTACATTTATCAAGATATAGCTTTAAGAAAACCAAAGAAGGACTACATGCCTATAGAAAGATAGTAGAGCAGCCAAGAAGATCAACTCAAAGACGATCATGTTTTGTAAGACAAAAACAAAAGAACTTGTATCATGGATAATGGATGTTCCAAGCATATGACGGGCGACAAGGAACTTTTTACGGAGATAACATACAAAGAGGGTGGTTCCGTTACATTCTGGAACAACCACAAAGGACAGATTATAGGTACAGGTATTATTGGTAAAGGTAATGCATCTTTTAGTCATGTTGCATTAGTGAAAGGTTTAAAACACAATCTCTTAAGTGTAAGTCAGATTTATGATAAAGGATATGACATTTTGTTTAGTGCTAAGTTTTTTAAGATATTTGATAGTATAACAAATGAAATTCTGTTAATTAGAAAAATGTATAAGGATATATACATTGTTGAAATAGATAAAAATGAAACTTACGATTGCTTAGTAGCCTCAAATGATGCAAGGTTTACTTAGCACAGATGATTAGGTCATTTGCACTTCAAATACTTAAATAAATTTGTTAAATAATAGGATTGCCTAAGAAAAAGCTTAATTTAAATACTTTTTGTGATGCATGTACACTTGATAAGTTGAATAAAAGTTCTTTCAAAAGCAAAAATTGTCTCTACATCTAGACCTTTAGAATTCTTACATTTATATTTATTTGAACCAACTAGAACAAGTAGTTTAAATGATAGTAGATATTGTTTTGTAATTGTAGATGATTATTCAAGATACATGGGTATATTTTTTTAAATTAAAGACCAAATCCTAGACACTTTTAGCAAGTTTTTAAAACTTGTTCAAAATGAGAGAGGATATATGATTTCTTGAATCTGATTTGACCATGGAGGAGAATTTGAAAATCAAGATTTTTCTCATTTTGTGAAGAACTAGGAATAAAACATGAGTTTTAATTTCTTAGAGCTCCACAACAAAATGGTGTAGTGAAACGAAAAAATCGGATTCTTCAAGAATGTGCTCGAACACTTCTTATAGAATATGGTATTCCAAAATATTTTTGGGCCGAAGCTACTAACACGGCTTGCTATGTACTAAATAGAGTCCTGATTAGGCCTATACTTAATAAAACAAGTTATGAACTTTATTATAATAGAATACCTAAATTAGTTATTTCAAAATATTTGGAAGTAAGTGCTATATGCTTATCACTAAAGAAAATCTTGATAAATTTGATGCTAAAGGAGATGAATGTATATTCATAAGATATTCATCCCGAAGTAAAGCTTATCAAGCATTCAATAAGAGAACTCTACCGGTAGGAAAAGAAACACTTCATATCAAGTTTGATGAAAATTCTTCTATAGATAATAAACAAGTTGAAGTAATAGATAGTGAAGACGAAGACACACCTTTTATAGATGTATCTCACATTAAAGATCAAAATACACATAATCTTCCAAAAGAATGGAGTTTTCATAAAGATCATCCAAAAGAACAAATAATATGAGAGATTAATGACAAAGTCAAAACTAGATCTCAAGTTAATTTTGTTCTAAATGCTCTTGTATCTCAACTTGAATCCAAAACTGTTGATCAAGCTTGTTTAGATTCTTCATGGATACTTGTTATGCAAGAAGAACTAAATCAGTTTGAAAGAAATGTAGTATGGGAATTAGTTCCTAAACCAAGTGATAATTCTATTATAGAAATCAAATGGATTTTTAGAAATAAAACTAATGAAAAAGGCCAAGTAATAAGAAATAAGGCCAGACTTGTTGCACAAGGTACAAATTATGAAGAAACTTATGCTCCTGTAGTTAGACTTGAATCGAATCGAATGCTTCTTGCATTTGCATCACATCTAGGTATTAAATTATATCAAATGGATGTAAAATTAGCCTTTTTAAATGGATTCATAAAAGAAGTTTATGTGGCCTAGCCTCCTGGGGTTATAAATTCTGAATTTCCTGATCATGTGTATAAGCTTAAAAAGGCTTTTTATGGTCTCAAGCAAGCACCTAGGGCATGGTATAAAAGATTAAGAAATTATCTCATTAAATCGAATTTTATATTGGGAAAAGTAGATCCAACTCTTTTTATCAAGAATCAACTTAATGATTTAATAGTTATTCAAATTTATGTAGATATTATTTTTAACTCTACTAATGAAAATTTGTGTAAAGAGTTTTCAAAGGTTATGCATGATGAATTTAAGATGAGTCTCATGGGAGAATTAAAATTCTTCCTTGGACTCCAAATCACACAATTGGATGAAAGAATCTTCATATGTCAAACAAAGTATATTAATGACACATTGAAGAAATATGGAATGGAAAATGTGAAGGGCAAAACCACACTGATGGCTACAAACATAAATCTCAACTTGGATAAAAATGGTAAGCAAGTTGACGAAAAAATATACAGAGGTATGATAGGATCTCTACTTTATCTTACTGCAAGTAGAACTGATATAATGTTTGCAACTTGTCTTTGTGCTCGTTTTCAAAATTCACCTAAAGAATCTCAAATGTCTACATTGAAAAGAATCTTTAAATATTTAAAAGAAACTAGTGATTGTGGTTTGTATTATCCTAGAGCTCATACTCTGGATTTACCAGCATACAGTGATGCTGATTATGCTGGTAGTAGGACTGTTAGAAAAAGTATTAGTAGTACTTGCCATTTTTTTGGCAATGCACTTGTTTCTTAGTTTTCTAAGAAACAAAATTGTGTTGCATTATCCACCACTGAAGCTGAATATATTGTGGCTATTTGGCATGTTTTCAAGTACTTTAGATTAAACAAACATTATTTGACTTAGGATTAGATTTTAGACAAACTAAAATATGTTGTAATAATACAAGTGCTATAAATTTATCCAAGAATCCTATAAATCACCCAAGAACTAAACATATAGATGTAAGACATCATTTTCTTAGGGATAATGCATTAAAAGGAGAAATTAAGTTAGAACTTGTAAACAATGAGGACCAACTTGCAGATATCTTGACAAAACCACTTAGTTTAGAAAGATATATTCACATTAGAAGGCATCTAGGAATTTGCAAGTTGAAAGATTTAGAAAACTAAGTTTTTCGGACGTCTGAATGTCCATATCAGACGTCTTATTGTCTTGTGTATGCATTTTTCTTCCTTGAAAAGAATTTCAGGGAATTTCAGACATCTTGAATGCTTCTAAGATGTCTGTATTTCTTTCTGATCGTTGGTTAATGCACTTTTTGATCGTTCAACGGTCACCTTTTTGAATTTCAAATGAAGTGTTTTGAATTCAAATTCAAATTCAAATGATTATCTAATTTCAAATGTCTATCTTCATCAAAAGTCACTTGATGTTTTGAATACTCTTGGATTCAAAATTTGAAACTACCTTTTGTTTTACCCAATGGTTATGTGACTTTTTGAAATTGGAAATCTACTCTATTAAAAGTGCAACACCACCTCATGGTCATTCTCTTATCTTTTCACCTTCTACCACACTCAAAAGAACTCTCCCACTTTCATTTTTTTTCATTCCTCCATTGAAGAGCAACTAAAAGCACCAGACGCCTCCTGATCATCTTCGAGCATCTCCTGATCATCAGACGTCTCCTATGCTGGCCGGACATCTGTAGTTGCATCTTCATCTACAAAGGTCTCTTTTCAACGAAGATCATATGTTCTCCTTTTGGTAATCACTTCAACTTCACATCTTGATCTTGTATTCTACTACAAACTTGTATAAGGATACATTTGTGTGTAATTAACTCTCTTGTTTTGATTTTTGGGGATTTCGTTATCTATGATATAACTCTTTGATCGGATGTTTTGTTACATTTTTGGACGTTTATTGTTATGACTATTGTTTCTCAAACCTACGGACATCTGATTTCTTTCTCGATCTTCCGATTTGTGATTCCAGATGTCTGACCTTCTTTACAGACGTCTGATTGATACTATTTTAAAAACTTGTTCTCTCATTTTCTCATTATGCCTCATAGGAAGCAAAAAAGTGCTGGACCTAGTAACCCATCTCCTATAAAAGAACTACCTAATGTGATGGAACAATTCTATTTAACCAAAAAGGCCTCCTAAAAACTTAACAATTTTGAAAAATGTAAGGTTAGGTGTGGTAGACCAATTAGATGGGATGATTTTAAGGATTATGATCTTCTAGCCCTATTTCAAGCTCAAGGAATTCAACATTTCTTTGATGAATTTTTTCCTCGTGGAAAAGTTTCTGGTATATTTCCTGAGCTTGTGAAATTATTTTATGCTAATCTATTGAATGACTCCACACCTACTACCTCTATCCTAAAATCTAGTGTTTTGAATGTATCCTTTATTGTTGTTGATGAAGTAATTTCTTCTATTGGATGCACCGCCAACTCAGGAGTTCATTGGCAGGATATTGCAAAAGAAGTTACTTTCCCTATTGTTACAAAGACATTAGTTAGAGATGACGTTTATTTAGAAAGAATGAAACTTGAATCTCGTCATCTTAAGGTTGTACTCACATTTTAGCTAGACTTGTCTCTTGGAACTTACATGGAAAGTCTGGATCATTTGATCATATTTCTAGGGAGATTACCTACATCCTATATGCTTTGTTAAACTGTACCAAGTTAAATTGGTGTGATTTAATCATGGACACTTTATGTAGCACACAGAGTAGGAACCTTCCTTTAGGTGACTTTATTTCCAACATGCTTCTCCATTTTAACCTTGATTTCAAATGCCAATTTATAGATGAATTCGTTAAGAAATTTGACCGCACTACTTTGCTTCTTATGGGTCTTAAGAAAGGAATTGAAGAACAAGCAGAGGAAGTTCCTCAATCTTCACCTTCTACTACTTCACAAGTTCCTCTCATGCTTCCTGATCCTTCTACTCATTCTTTTCATTCCACTTCTTGGGATTACTCTTGGGAGAATGTTCAGGGAAATCAAGAAGTTTTTTAAAAGGCTATGTTTGATGGGATGAACCTAAAAATGAAGAGGCAACATGAAGATCACATCTAAGGAGCTTCACAAATCAATATGCAATGCAACTGTCTCGTCTTGAAGACTGCATGAAGAATTTGGAGTCTGTATACTCCAAAGGAAAGAAGAAACTTTAATTCTTGTCTTATCTAGGGAATGTTCAGTCGGGTCTCCTGGGAGACCCCTTGGTTGGGATAGGTCTGTCCTTGGCAGTGCTCCCTGCATGTCATTTGTGGGGTTAGGCAGAAGTGTTCGATGCAGGAGTGCCTCGGCACCTATCCTTGACAAGGGAGCCCTGAGGTAAGATCCACTAGAGGGGTTACGGCCATGCACCGTTTTAGGGTCGCGCTTCCTTCGAGAGTCATGCTTGTCATAGGCATCCAGAAGAGCCATTTTTTTAGAGTTTTCCGAAACTCGTCCCTGGGCCTTTTGTTTAGGCAAGATTATGGTCGCCTGAGTGGGCGGATTCCTTGCCTGGACAAGATATGCGACGTCATCACGGTAGGATCGAGTAGCCAAAGTTGAAGAACCTGGCCAAAATCCTGTAGGGGGTAACTCAGACCCGGTTGTTGAATCCGCAAACCGTCACCTCAACCTCTTTGTAAGGGCAAGGTGGCCCACCCTATCTGCAAAGGCGGTTGCCATTTGCTACTGGGCCCACTCTTATCATATGTGAATGAAGGGTGATTTTGTCGTTGCGGCCACGGGATGCGATACTGCCGAGTGTATACCCGTTCGGTCGTGCCCATGGAGAGGGCAGGCACAGGGGGATTGCTGCATGGGTCGACCCTTTGGAGTGATTATTGACCAGAACCCTCAGTAGAGGGTGGCCATGACGTGGGGCCAACCTTGGAGGGTAGCGACGAGAGCCAAGAGTGGGTGCTTGGACTCTTTCGGGTGGAGGTCTGGAAGCGCACCAGATAGGGCTTGGAGCGAGAGGGTTCAAGTCCGCGTTATGGGTGTTGCGCGACATGAGACCCTAGGGTCTTAACTCGGCTTTTGGTGGTCAGTATGGTGGTCATTGGGCGAGATGGCCCAAACCCTCACCATTTGCTCCAGTGGGTAGATGCTTCTAAGGGTGAAGCGATCAGGGTTCTGCCTGCGAGCGGTGTGTGGAATTTTAAGGCACATGGGCTTGAGTCCTTACCGGACCGGGGTGTTGGTGTCTTAGTCGTCGGAACGTAGGGTGTGGAAGTCCTAGTTCTGCTGTTTTTCGTAGACGGCACTGTGGTAGTCAATAATGAGGTGTGAGTGCCTATGCCAGCCATCGAGGGTGATTGTGCCGCCCATAAGAGGCGGCAGTTTCCAAGGTCGAGGGGTGGATTCGTCTATAACCCTGGCCAACCCGAGGAGATGACCTGCCAGGCTAAATAAGTGATGGTATAAGAGAGCGTTTGGCAGGTTCACTTGAATTCACGCTGACCTCGTAAGGTGGCAAGATAAAGGACTTTGGAAGCGTCCGCTCGGCCTAAAGAGGCGGCAATACATGGAATGCCGGACACCTTCGTCTGCATTCTGGTTGACCTTAAGAGGTGACTTGCCGGCCTGAAGAGGCGGCGATAAATGGGACGTCGGACGCGTTCGTCCCAATTTTGGTTGTCCTTCAGAGGTGGCTTGCCAGCTTGAAGAGACGGCAATATATGGAATGTCGGACGCGTCTGTTCGAGTTCTCACTGACCTTAAGAGGTGGATTGCTGGCCTGAAGAGGCAGCAATATATGGAATGTCGAACGCATCCATTCGAGTTCTCGCCGATCTTAAGAGGTGGCAATATGTGGAACATTGGACGTGTCCGTCAGAGTTTTCGTCGACCTTAAGAGGTAGATTGCCAACTTGAAGAGACAACAATACATGAAACGTTGGACGCGTCCGTCCGAGTTCTCGCCAACCTTAAGAGGCGGCTTGCTGGCTTGAAGAGGCAACAATATGTGAAACATCGGACATGTCTGTCGAAGTTCTTGCCAACCTTAAGAGGTGACTTACCGGCCTAAAGGGGCGGCAATAAATGGAACGTCAGACGCGTCCGTCCGAGTTCTCGCTGTCATTAAGAGGTAGCTTGCCGACCTGAAGAGGCGACAATATGTGGAATGTTGGACGCGTCCGTCTGAATTCTCGCCGACCTTAAGAGGTGGCTTGTCAGCCTGAAGGGGCGGCAATAGGTGGAACGTCGAATGCATCCATCCGAGCTCTTGCAGTCCTTTAGAGGTAGCTTGCCGACCTGAAGAGGCGGCAATACAGGGAACGTCGGACGTGTCCATCCGAGTTCTGGTCGACCGTAAGAGGTGGCTTGCCTAGTCGAGATTTCATCCCAGCCATTCTCCGGAGAGGAGTTGCCAGGCGAGAGCAAGGGGCAGTCGCCACCCTCTGCGGGTGATGGCCATCTGTCGCGAGGGGCAAGGCCCTGTCCTTGTTAAGGTAGGTCGGGCCTTTTGCTATCGTCGAGGTAGGATATGAGCCTCAAGTGTCAATCTTGGTTCTTGGTGGTGACGGGATCACTCCTATGCGGCAAGGACTGTGCACGTAAGGGACTTTTCACGCCGGCTGCCCTCTAAAGGCGATTTTGCCATTGCCGAGACTTAGGGGGGACTCTGTGGATTCTAGTGGTCTTAAGAGGCCGCTTTGGACCCCGGCGGGTCGCAGCCCTCAGACTTTTGAGGAGATTGAGATCCCCTTCTCAACCCTCGACGAGCTCGAAAATGTAAGGGAAAAGTAGGAAGCGGGGAATGCCACACTTAAGAGTTCGACTGCGATCTCGAAGTCGCCTGGGGGATCAGCTGAGCTAGACCTTTACTTGATTGCACGAACTTGGCTCCCCTTTCCCGTCTTCGTTTGAATTTCTCGGGTTGCTTTACCTCGACTTTGGGGGGCTTACGTCGGGTCATAGCCTCTCTGCGTCCGGTGCTCCTCTAAGGGAGTCAGGCATGTAACGGGAGGCTTTGGCGGCGACCGCATACCGGTGATTAGTCGGTCGGCCCACCTAATTCTACCATCAATCTGGCCGCCCTTGGCATGGCCGCCGGGCTAAGGTGCCTGTCTCCATCCGAATTGGTCGGAGAAGGGCCGTTCCCCTCTCCTTTCCCTTCTCCTTGAGTGCCAAAGGTCGGTGATTGAAATGGCTGTCTGGAGGAGAGGGAGGCGTTTTTTTTTACCAGAATGGTGGATGCGCTACAGGCGCACTGGCTCGCAAAGGGTAGCATGGAAGGGTGCCCAACCTGAGCGTCTTGGAGAGTTGCAGGTGTTATTACTGAAAGTTGGTTAAGAGGGTTGTAGGCCCGTTTTGGCCGTCGCCACTCCTGGGGGTTGCCTCGGTTTACACGCTGATGCACCTGGGATGCCGAGGAGGAGGCCTCAGACCATCACAGGCATCATAGGGGTGACTTTCGCTTGGCCCCTGGCTAGGGGAGCATGTTTTTTGTAGAGCTTGGAGCTGCCTCGAAGAGGGGGAAACTCTTGCTGCAACGAACCTGGGCGCTCTGCCGAATCCTGCTGGGAGACTTGGTCGTATCCGCTTTGCCTGGATAAAAGTCAAGAACGAGGTACCTGGAGAGAGCCGACTCAGAGGGAGGGGCTCGAATGTCTGGGGTGACGTCAGCCCGAGGTTACCTTAACCTCTGTGCTGATGTGCTCGAGCATCAAGAGGAGAGGACCTCAGGCGACGCAAGCATCATCGCCACAACTCAACAGCGATGTTCGTCAGGCAGGGGAGCTGGGGTGATGTCACTCGTCTACCGGGGTGGAGCGTTAAACTCGTTGGGCTCTCAATTTTGCCTAGAAGATCGCATCGACCACCCACGGTCGTCAAGGCCCCTTCTTGGCGTGGTTCTTAAGGTGCTTTGCAGGCCTCTCGTCCTTTCGCTCGACGGAGCATTGGAATAACGGGTCCTAGCTCGCGAGCCTACCCCTTCTTAACACGCCCGCCTGGTCCACGACTAGGGGGTGCGTCCTTTGGAGGGCTCCTCAACAATCATCCTCCTCGGTGACCTTCGGTGGATCAACTCCCTTCAAGCATGTCCGCTTGGTGCATGGCCAAGGGAGTATGTTCCTTGAGGAACTCCTTTATGCAGCGTAGGCCGCAATTGTGCAGCGTGGCCCTCAATTGCGCATCGTGGCCCACGATTGCGGCCCACCTGAGGCTGGTTGCAGGAGAAGGGGTTCTTCACTTGAGGGAGGAACCCTATTCGCAGGCGGGCACGGGGGCGCGCCTATTCGGGAGTACTCTCGCCTTCGGCGGGGCTGTCGTTGCTGCTGCACTTCTCGACCGATCCACGAGAGGTGCAAGGTTTTAAAAAACGTAAGGTGGTCTATAGCGATTTAGCTTCATTAAGGCGAGGCATAAGCCTCAGGTTTTGGATGGAAAATAAGAAAAAATAACATAAATATATACTTGTTAAGTCTAATAATGAAAAAAAAGTAAAAAATACACATCCATGCCATTCTTACTCTACGACAAACATTGAAAGACTTAAAATGACATTCTAAGAAGATAAACAACTAAACAACATAGAAAACTAGAAGTTTAGTTTATATAAACATTCGAAGACTTAAAATGAAATTTAAAATGAAGTTTTGTCAGCCGCAACATATCCAAATATGATGAGAGAAATGATGAACACGCCTTTCATTTGGAACCTTATGAATAAACAAGATCTTATGCGGAATTTATAATGAGCAATCCTCAAATGCGTGAAATCATAGATCAGAATCCTGAACTTGCACACATCCTTAATGATTTCAATACCCTGAGGCAAACATTAGAAGCAACGAGGAATCCTGAACTTATGAGGGAGATCATGCACAATATAGAGAGCAATGAGTAATGTTGAATCTTCGCCAGAAGGATTCAACATGCTAAGGCACCTGTATGAAAATGTGCAAGTCTTTACTAAATGTCACAACAATGTTTGCTGAAAGAGAAAATGATAACCCCAAAAAGGAACAATTTGCATATCCATCAACCACCACTGGTTCTGAGAACACAATAGGGCCTCCTAATCCAAACACAACTCTTCCAAACCCCTGGAGATTCCTCTATTCCAATTACCACTGATGCAGCACCTCAATTTAGCCTTGGCACCTCAACGCCTCATCAATGCCTCGACAAATTGAGGCGCTTGCCTCGCTACCAAGACTTGAGGCTACCACCTCAAGGCGAAATGCTAGCGCCTCGCCTTATGGCGTACACCTCGCATGCCTCGAGGCGTGATTTTTAAAACCATGGGGAGGAGTTAACTTGCTCCAAGGTCTCTCGTTGGGTATTCTGGCATGCGGTCAAGGGCATCGTGCCCATGCTCGCGAATCAAGTGGCCCAACCTGGGGCATCGAGGGTTCGTCGCCTCATATGGCCTCCCTCGTCAGAGTGCTAAGCCTTGAGCTAACCCAAGCAAGATCAGGTAGGCTCAGCCTTCCACCGCTCGACTCCCGACAGCCTCTTTGGGTTGTCCTTGGTCCCTAAGCACTTGGCGGAGCGCTCCCAGGACCTGCTCTTCAAACCCTCGGAGGAGCTGTCCGGATGGCCGTGCAACTATCCACATGCAAGCCCTCGCCAGGCAAGCGCTGCTGGAGGAGCCTGGTGGGATCTCCTCATAGGATGACCGAGCGTTGGCATATCCCGAGGGTGGCTCCTAAGGGACAGGTGCATGAGCTAGGGTTCACCATCCTTTCACGCCAGGCCTCGGTTGGCTCTCGAGGCGTTTCCAATGGGAGACCTCCCTATTCTCTTTCTCGAGTGGGTAGGCAGTACACGTAGGGGAGTATATCTGGAACCGCCAAACTTGGCTCCTAGTTCCTCTTCACTGGGCCGCGCCTCGAGGAAGGGGGGTCTAGCTTGGGGGCCTCGAGCGACGAGCTGAGGTCACTAAGGAGTGAAGACGCCGCATCCCGACTAGGCTCCTCCGAGAGGAGGGAAGCTGCAAGTGGGATCGCGGGCAGTTATGACCACCGCTACAGTTCTCGCTTAGGGGGTAGGAAGGGCACCAGAGGGGCCCTTACTCCTAGTGATCGGATGCTCTGAAGAGCGGTGGCTCTTTCGTTTACACTTTCCACAGACGGCGTCATTTGATAAGCCTTAGAAGGCCACCAAAAGATTTGTTAGCGTAGGAGGTGCTGCTTAGCCAAAAATCATCCATCGTGTTGGAGGGTAGAGCAGTCATCCACAAGCATACACAGAGGAGAACGAGGGTTTGGTGACCCTATTCCACCATAATGGGTGTACGTCTGGGGAGAGGACAAGGCTCCCAACCATGCACTATAATTTTGAGGATACATGGTATTACATGATTTCACTCCTCTCTCGAGGCCGAGAGCCCTTTCATTGGGGGCCCTTCCCTCTATAACACCCGGGGAGGGGGGGATTGCACTCGATGCCCTTAGTACTCTATTGCCGGGCTACCTGTACATTGTCAGGACATGGGTGGTCAGGGCCATCTTATCGTATCTTTTCCTTTTGTTGCGCCAAATCTTTTGCAAGCTGGGCTGGTACCGATTGGGATCCGGCCAGTCTTAGGCGGAACGGGTTGCCCGTTCCACCTGTACGCCCTGTATCCGGGTAGTCGGATCCTTTGTCGGGTCAAATGCAGAGTTTTGGATCCGAGGGCATTTTTTGCCCCTCATCAAGTATGTGTTGACGTATCGACGCTTCTGGTTCTAGTGGTGATTGTGCAGGTGCATGTGACATGGTGGTAGATGATGACCTTCCTATAGTTATTAGGAAGGCTCCCCGCTCCTGTGCTCACTACCATACTGCTAGGGCTGTTACTACAACCAATTTAGGGATCTCCTTTAGTCTTTTTACTATAGCCCTCACTGCCAAGGGGATACCTTCTTCCTATTAGCAGGCTTTACTTGATCCAAAGTAGCATTAGGCCATGGAGGACGAGATTGATACACTTCGAAGCAGACAAACATGGGAGATGGTGCCTCTTCCTCCTGGGGCTCGGTTGGTGGGGTCTCGATGGGTCTTTGCCTTGAAATAAAGCCCAGATGAGTTTATTTCAAGGTACAAGGCTCGACTGGTGGCAAAGGAATTCACCCAGACTTATGAGGTGGACTTCTTTGATAGTTTCTCTCTAGTAGCTCACCTTTCGATTGTCAGGATACTTGTTTCAGTTGTTGCTTACAAGGATTGGATGCTTCATCAGCTAGATGAGAAGAACGCCTTCTAATATGGCGATCTTTAGGAGGAGGTGTATATACAACAGCTCCCTCAGTTCGAGGTTTAGGGGGAGTGTGTATGCAGGTTGAGGAAGGCCATTTATGGCCTCAAGCAAAGTCTGAGGGCCTGGTTCCAGAAGCTCTCAAAGGTGGTAGAGAAGATGGGCTTGTAGAGATCTTTTGACCACTCCTTGTTTGTCAAGAGGACTAAGCAGGAATGTGTGGTAGTACTTGTTTACGTGGATGATCTCATTATTACCAATGATGACAAAGCCGGAATAGTGGAGGTCAAGAGGTCCTTGGCTGAACAGTTTGTCACGAAGGACCTTGGTCAGCTCAGGTACTTTTTGGGAATAGAGGTGGTTAGAAGCAAGTAGGGTATTGTTCTTTCTCAGAGGAAGTATGCTCTGGATGTGCTACAGGAGAAAGGGATGCTGGGATCCAAACCAACCAATATTCCTATGGACCCCAAGGTCCACCTTTATGATGAGTAGGCAAATCTTGTTAATAGTAGAGCATATAGACAGCTTGTGGACAAGTTGCTATACCTAAATATTACCAGACTTGACATTGCCTTAGCAGTAGGCAAACTCAGTTTATGGAGAAGCCAACGAAGCTACATTGGCAGACAACTATGTAGGTGCTGAGATATTTGAAGAAAGCACCAGGATGTAGTATTCGCTCTCAGGGGGGCTCTCCTATGACAGTGGTAAGATATTCTGATGCTAATTATGCAGATTGTGTAGTTGACAGAAAATACATCAATGGTTTTTGTACCTTTATGGCTGGTAATTTAGTTACTTGGAGGTAAGGGGCAGTTTCTCGCTCTTATGCTGAGTTGGAGTACAGGACAATGGCCTAAACTACTACAAAGATTGTCTAGATACGGTCTCTCTTGCGTGATTTGCATGTCTAGATTGAGGAACCCATGGAGAGTGGTGCAACAATCGGGCAGCTACCTACATAGCTAACAACCCAACGTTCCACAAGTGCACCAAACACGTTGAGGTGCACTGTTACTACACCAGCGATCTTATATAGTGTGGTTTGTTGTGCATTACTTATGTTGCATCTGAGGATCAGACAACCGATGTGTTCACGAAGTCTCTATCTCATTCGACATTTGATTCCTATTGTTCCAAGCAAAGCATGATTAACATTTATGCTCCAGCTTGAGAGAGACTGTTGAGACTCCTATTTATCTTGTGTATTATCTCATGTTAGTAGCTATTTATAGTTTGTTATTTCTTTATAGACATGCACTGTAATTTGCCCAAACCTCTCTCAATATAAAGAAGTGTTGGGTCTTTTCAGGATAATAGATTGAATCATTTCGTCCTATTGAACATAAACAATATAACTTTTGAGTCCTAGAGTATCCCAAGAAAATACACTTCACAGACAGAGGAACCAACTTATCCACCTTGAATAAGTAGACAAAACAAATACCCCCAAAAATCATAGGGGGTAAGGATAAAAACATCTTGGTCAGGAAGCAAAACAGAATATGGTATTGTTAGGAATGAAATGAGTCAAAATATATTACGTACTCCCTTGGCCCCTTTATATAGAGAGGTTACGAGAAAATGGGGTACACACCCGTTTACAAAAACCCATCTACAAAACAGTAATCTCGCATATAGTGCGGGTATGGGAAAAATGTAAAATAAAGACTATAGAAACAAAGCATGAAGGTAATAACAGTGAATCAGAAAATATGTTCTAACACTCCCCTCAAATCGAAGCATAAACATCAGACATGCTCAATTTGCCAGAGAGAGACTCCAAATGCTTTTTTGGTAGGACCTTGGTAAAAATATTTGCTCTCTGGTCTTCACTAGATATATAGGAGAACGACGTCTCTAAAGTGACAATCAACTTCAATATGCCTGGTTATTTCATAAAAATGCAATAAATGTACACCCTTTCCAAGTGCCTTCTTCAAATATCGCATCACCTAACATACACCTGTCCAATGTACCTTACGAGGAGCCTGCATAAACTAACTTAATCGTCCAACAACAAAGGCAATATTAGGTCTAGTGACAGTGAGATACAACTTTCCTACCATAGCCCTGTATCTTGTAACATCATTTATCAAAGGACTATCCCCATCACCCAGATGTAAAGAGGCATCAAGAGGCACATTTGCAGGCTTACCGCCAAGTATACCAATCTCACGTAGCGTATTCAATACATATTTTCTCTGGGAAAGTACCAAGCCATGCTCCACAAGATGAATCTCAATTCCCAAGAAATAATTGACTTGACCCAAGTCCTTGGTAACAAACTAAGAATGCAAGAAGGCCTTGGTAGCCTCAACACCAACTCCAACATTGCCTGTCAACAATATGCCATCCACATAAACAAACAGAATAATAGACCCAGACTAAGTGTGCCTCGTAAAAACTGAATGATCAACATTGGATATAAGGAAACTAAAGCTCTGAATTGCCTTACTAAACTTGTCAAACCATGCTTGGGGACTTTGCTTCAAACATAAATGGCTTTATGTAATCTACACACGTTGTGACACTCCCTTTGTTGCTCAAAACCCATAGGTTGCTGCATCTAGACCTCCTCATCCAAGTCCCCATAGAGGAAGGCATTTTTAATGTCAAGCTAAAATACATTCCAATGTGAATTAACAACAGATAATAAAATTCGTACAAAGTTTAAACAAGCAACATGAGAAAATGTCTCAAAATAATCAAATACCATTAGTCTGGGTGTACCCTTTAGCAATAAGTCAAGCTTTGCACCTTTGAATGGAGCCATCAGGTAAGTACTTCATAGTAAACACCCACCTACACCACACAACAATAGCACAAGGGGATAAGTCAACAAGCTCCCAAGTACCCCTAGAAATAAGAGACTTCATTTCCCCTTGCATGGCCCGTGTCCAAGCCAAATCCTGAAAAACCTCTGTATGACTCCAAGGTATATGTTGGCTGTCAATAGCATAAGACAAGGACTCTCCAGTTATAGGCAAACTGTCAAAACTCGTATAATGAGTGATGGAATAGCGAGCACAAGACCTTGGATATCTGTAGTGCATGTAGGAGAAGCCTTCCCTTAGGGAGAAGAGAAAAGAATCTCCTAAAAAATGTAACATTAGCACTAACAAAAAACTTACGATGCATAGGATCATAACGATATCCCTTTTAAGTCCGAGAATACCCAAGAAAGATACACTTATCAGATCTAAGAGCCAATTTATCCACTTCAAAGAGATGAACAAACACAACTCAACCAAAAACTACTGACAACAACGGCAACACAAACGACTCCTAAACAGGAAATAATAGAGAAAGGAGATTGCCACCTAAAATCGAAGAACTAACCTTATTAATAAGAAAAGCGACAATAAAAACATCGACTTAGAAATGTGTAGGAACATGCATTTGAAACATAAGTGTCCTAGCAACATAAAGTAGGTGTCGTAATTTCCATTCAACTACCCCATTTTACTCAGAGGTGTGAGCACACGAAGTTTAATGAATAACACCAAGCTAAGGAAAAACCTTAGTTAATCGGGTATTAACAAACTCTAATGCATTGTCGCTGTGAAAAATAAGAATAACAGTAAAAAAACTATGTTTTTATTTCATTAAAGAAAATTTCAACAAGTACAAGGATTTCCGACTTTTCTTTCATAAGAAACACCTATGACATCCGAATGAAGTCATCAATAAGTATAAGTATCGAAAACCTGATACACTGGTAACCCTACATGAGCCCCAAATATCAGCATGAATAAGAAAAAAAACAAAATTAGTCCTTTTATTAATAGCAGGAAAAGAGGACCGGTGATACTTGCTAAGTTGACAAACATCACACTAAAACTGATTAAGCACGTGAAGATCAGGAAACTGCCGATGAAAAACCCCAGGACTTGGGTGACCCAGACAAAGGTGCCACTAGTAGGCAGTGGTGGTACCAGAAACAGCAGCAACAACAGGTGAGGATGGAAGAGTAAGGTAATAGAGACCATTCTGCTCAAGTCCTCTACCAATCTGCTTCCTCATCCGAAGGTCTTTCAGAAAGAAAGAAATGTTGATCATGAAAAATATCGAGTAAATTGGTTGCAATGATTCAAATCTCATTAGAAACCCTAGGGCTCTTTTATATATAGAGAGACCGAAAGGGTGGAAGTACATAAAAGTCCCTAAGGAGCAAACTAAACCTAATAACGAAAATAGAAATAAAAAATATACGCTAACACTCTCCCTCAAGCTGGAGTATAGATATCTATCATGCTCAGCTTGAATACACAAGAATCAAATAGAGATCTGGCTAAGCGCTTGGTAAAGATATTAGCAATGTACTCCTCAGGTGTGACTGACGTGGTATAAAGCAACTCCTTTAGAATGATGTCTCTAGTGTAGTGGCAATCATCCTCAACATGCTTCGTCCTCTCATGAAATGCTAGGCTGTTGGCAATAAAGGCAGCTGCTCTATTATCACATCTCATTTCCATCAGGTTAGAAAACTGTATCTGCAAGTCAGTAAGGATTTGATCCACATCATCTCTGCAATGTTTTGAGCCATGGCCCTGTACTCAGATCCGACACTAGATCTCACAACTATATCTTATTTCCTGCTCCATGTAATCAAACTCCCTGTAGAAAGGCGCAAAACCCAGTAATGGATTTGAAATCCACATGACATCCAACGTAGTCCGCATCAAAGTACCCAACCATGACTTAGAAAAGAGAAGACCCTTCCCAGGAGCCTTCTTGATGTATTTGAGCACCATCAATGCTGCATCCCAGTGCTGACGTGTTGGCTTGGCTATGAACTGATTTAGTTTCCCTACTGTAAAAGAGATGTTTGGCCTCGTAATAGTGAGGCATAGCAACTTGCCCACAAGCTGCCTATACTGCCTACTTTCCACCAACTGTGCATCCTCATCATATAGTGGCATCTTGGGGTTCATAAGAATATTGGCCTCCTTGGCCCCAAGCATACCAATCTCCTGCAAGATGTCCAAAGCATATTTCCTCTAGGATAAGACCACGCCCTTTTTGCTGTGAGCAACCTCAATGCCGAGAAAATACTATAGAGTTCCCAAGTCCTTCATGACAAACTGCTCTGCTAGAATGCGCTTAATCTCAGCCATACCGTGCTCATCATCTCCTGTGATAATCAAGTCATCAACATAAACAAGAAGTACCACCGTACCTCGTCCAATCCTCCTGAAAAAAAGAGAAAAGTCGGTTGTCAACCTCCTAAATTCAGCTACCTCTACAACCTGTGATAGTCTCTAGAACCAGGCTCTCGAACTTTGCTTAAGGCCATAGATGACCTTCTGTAATCGACATACACGCTCCCCCTAAGCCTCAAAACCAGGCAGCTGCTGCATATAGACTTCCTCTTGGAGATCCCCATAGAGGAAGGCATTCTTCACATCCAACTGATGTAAAGGCCAATCTAACTGAACTGCCACTGCAACCAGCACCCGTATAGTAGGAAGTCTAGCAACTTGTGAGAAGATGTCAAAAAAGTTCACTTCATAAGTTTAGGTAAACCCCTTTGCCATGAGGCATCCTTTGTATCTAGTAATACCACCATCTGGATTGAACTTCACAGTGAATATCCACCGACAACCAACAATGACAGCACCAATAGGAAGTGGAGTGAGCACCTAGGTCCCACTGCCTTTAAGAGTTGCCATCTCATCCTCTATGACTGCTCGCCATTTTGGATTAAGCATGGCCTCACGATGAGTAACTGGAATCTGAATAGTAGCTAATGCCTGAGTAAATCCAGCAAACCCGGGGGCCAAGCCATTAGTAGCAAGTGCCCCAACAGTGGGATAAGTAGTACAAGTTCATAGTCGCTTTCGAATGGCTATCGCTCGATCAAGATCATCACCTGCCATATCATTTGTCGTGTCCCTGTAATCAACATATGGCAAACATGTGTCAGTGTCTAAAGGACTCACCTGAGAAGCTGATAGTAAAGGCGAGGGTAGGGATCCATGATAAATAGTATGAGGGCAGACATATGTTTGGAGTGGCTCAATCAACTGAGGAAAAGGATGCGTAGCATGAGGTGGTGGTGGTGCAGTAGGGACAGGAATTTCAAGGAAACTCCTAAAGCGAATGGGGGTATATGGCATAGGTGCCATATCTCCCTCAGGAGACATCTCGGCAACAGTCATATAAAAAAGGTACTGCCTCATGAAATGTAGCATCCGCAGAAACATAGTGCCGAGAAGTAAGCGGATCAAAACATCGATACCCTTTTTATGTCCGGGTATACCCAAGAAAGACACAGTTAATTACTTTCGGTGCTAGTTTATCCTGACCCAGTCGCAACAAATGGATAAAGGCAATACAACCAAAAGTCCGAAGGGTGACGTGAAACAGGGGTTGATCAGGATACATAACCTACAAAAGAATCCGTTCATGTAATGTAACCTTAGGCATCCGGTTAATAAAAAAACATGCAATTAAAACAGCATTACCTCAGTAAAGAGAGGGGACCTAATGGTGAATCAATAAGGTACGAGCAATATCAAGAATATGGTGATGTTTCCTCTCAACAATACCATTTTGCTGAGAGATGTGAAGGCATGTGGTCTCATGGATAATGCCACAACTAGAAAAAAAAACTACGCAAATGCATAGTGCAAAACTCCAAGACATTATTAAAACGAAAACACTTCACCAAATAAAAATGCTGAGTTTTTATTTCTTTAACAAAGTTTTCAATGATTTGTTCCACATCGGACTTATTCTTCAACAGAAACATCCAAAAGACACGAGAAAAATCAACTAAAACAAGATAATATATGTTCCTAAGTCGATTAGGAGTACGACTAGGACCTTAAATATCCATATGAATCAAATCAAATGTAGCAACAGATGAAGCATAAGTGGAACTGGAAAAACTAACCTTGTAGTACTTGCCAAGTTGACAAACATCACAAGTGAGAGCAGTAGTGGAAGGTATGTGCGATAGAACACGTCTGAGGCAATCAATAGGTAGGTAGCCAAGGCAGTGGTGCCACTAGAGAGGAGATCCAGTAGAAGTAAGGCCCTAGGTAGCAAAAGCAGCAATAGCAGTACAGCTCAGATAATACACCCCATATTTCTTACGCCCTCCACCAATCATCTTCCCAGTGAATTTGTTCTACAAGACACAAGAAGACATCAAAAATAGCTCGGCAATTCAGGTCTCTAGTAATATTACTAACAGAAAGCAAACTCAAAGAAAAATCAGGCACATAAAAAACGTTTATCAGTCTCAAAGTAGGAGATAAAGACATCTCCCTTGCCAACGAGTGGCGAATGTCTCTCATCTGTCACCTGTACTATCCTAGATGGTGTAACTGGCGCTAACTGAGAAAACAAGCCTCTATCGCAACATAAGTGCTTGGGTGTACCAGAATCAATCAACTAATCACCAGAAGACAAGAGTGATGACATACCAGTCACAGGTGCCTCAAAAGAGGTGGCAATGGCGATAGTGTCTGGAGTATGAGAAGAGGCCTGAATCAACTGAGCAATCTGCTGCCGCAAGCTCTTACTCTCTGTGCTCAAGGAACTAACATCAGGATTGGGGATGACTGCATTAGAGATCTCTACTACCTGATTGGCCACAGGCAACCTACCATGCTTTTGCCAGCATGTAGCCTCAGAGTGACCAAGTCTGCCACAATAGGTACACGGAGTCCTAATGCGTATATCAGAAGAGCATCCACGTCCATGACCACGTGCAGAAAAGGAAGTGCCCCTGCTACGTCCAGGGATTGCAGCCAATGCGGATGTTTGAATACCAGAATCAAGAACAGGAGTGCGCACTGCAACTCTACTGAGTCTGCTATAAGCTTCCTCCAGGGTAGGAAGCTCAGGAGAGGTAAGGATCTGATCTCGGGCTCCAGTATACTCAGGCCCGAGGACTACCAAGAAAAGAGACTACCAGTTATCTCCTAAAGCTCTTCCAGGACTCAAGCACACCTCGGTAGATAGGAGTGATGCCTCTCCAACATTCCCTTCATAAGGTTGCAGTACTGTGACAGTGTGCGCCCTTCTTGACCCAAGTAGAAGAGGTCATAGAAGACCTAAAACACCCGTGCAAAGTTTTTGGCATGTGAATAAGTATTACGCAAGGACTCTGACATCTTCTTCACTGTATTATCTCATCCCCTATACGATGAATAACAGTCTGCATAAGCTGTGCATAGACCATGGCATTATCACTATCCCAATCGGCATTCGTGCCAATCTTGCTCGCTAGCTCTGGATCCGTAAGAATATGGCTCTTCTTATGACCCCCAACTATCATAAGAAAGGTTTGGGACCACCGTGGGTAGTTGGTCTCATCCAACTTGACAACAGGACCAAAGAACGAACACTTCACTACCTCGGTGTTAGAAATAGAGCTCGAAGTCACTTCAGATTGATCATCTGAAGCCATCTTCGCAATTTGAAAGCCTCGATCAAGCTTCTATCACCAAGAAATCATCAAACGATTTGAAACAAAACGGATTCAAATCTGCATCACTGACAAGAGGTCTCCTTGGACGACGTTGGCCTAACCCAGGCGTAAGGAGAACACTCGAGATGGCCCCAAGGAGGCCTAGACT
The DNA here is from genome assembly GCA_037157565.1 of Thalassia testudinum. NCBI lineage: Eukaryota > Viridiplantae > Streptophyta > Magnoliopsida > Alismatales > Hydrocharitaceae > Thalassia > Thalassia testudinum. The sequence continues at coordinate 12,198,850 of JAZHRO010000067.1, read as the reverse complement.
CCCTCTCCCTGTAACTACAAGCGCAACCCTTAGTGTAGGGCCACACGCCCCTTACAGCCACCGCCTGCAGCCTGAACAGGGACTGCACAACCTTGCACAGACCCCTGCACGGTCAGAGGCGCTGCCGGAGGTCGCCACGCCACCCATACAGGTCGTCATCGGCGCCGCACAAATCGCCGCCACCGCATAGCACTGCAGGTCCTCGCCGCACCTAGGTCAACGCCGCCAAGACCTTGCTACACGATATCTCGGCCATATAGGGCGCTGCTGGCTACGATGGTCACCGCCACCGCCACCGCACAGCACACCGGTCAACGCCGTGGCTAGGTCGGCACCGCCAGGGCCTTGCTGTGCGCGATCTTAGTCGAATTGCGCACTACTGGTTGCACGCCCAGCACTGCCGTTGCCGGTGAAGACCCCTGTGTACCGACGCCAAGAGGAAGAAAGGGGAGAACAAGATGTGGTGGTAGAGTTTCAGAAGCCTTGGGGGGTGAGATACCTAAAGCCTCGGTTTAGGACCGATGCTCTGATACCAAATTGGTTGAAATGATTCAAATCTCATTAGAAACTCTATGGCCCTCTTATATAGAGAGAGACCGAAAGGGTAAAAGTACATAAAAACCCCTAAGGAGCAAACCAAACCCAATAACGAAAATAGAAATATAAAATATATGCTAACAGAGTAGTCTAACTAATAGAAAGTAAATTCATGGCAAAGCGAGGAGCATGTATCACATCAGATAGGGGCAATGTATCAGTCAAAGTAACATCACCAAGACTAATAACAGATGAAAGCCCTTCATCAACAACCCTAACCTGAAACGGCCTATCCAACTCTCTAAAGGAAGTAAACTGTGAAACATCACCTATAATATGGGATGAGACACTAGAATCAACAATTCACCTGGTCTGTCTAATCCTAGTAGATAATGTAGAGGCCTCCTAAGAAGAAACAACAAATGCAGATGTGGTGGGCTGAGAGGCAACTAGCATGTCATACTCTTCCCTAGAAATAGTAACCACCTTAGATATATGCCCAGTATCCCCCTTAATAACTACTTCATTAGCACGAGGTCCTTGTCTTTGAGGGTACCCATGCTTGGCCCAGTACCTGTCAACAATGTGGCTAATCTTGTGACAATAGTCACAAACAAAGGTACTCCGACCACGAACACATCCTCCATGGCCACGACCACATCCTTTGCCTAAAGAACCATGACCCCAACCAGTTGAGGCCTGGACTGGGTATCTCTGCAGATGTCAAAAGCTGATCCTTGAAAACCTTAACCTTTGGCCCCAAGGTAGCAAGAAACTAAACAAAACGTATAGCCTCCTGTTTGGCAATGACAGAAACATCAGAAGTATCAGTTGAAACGAATCCTGCTCATCCCAAAGATTCTTCAAAAAACCATAGCATCCAGGAAGACTCATGCTCCCCTTTTTGAATGTTTGAATATCTTCAAGAACACTATAAAGTCAGGGATTATTTGTCTTCTGAGAATGAATCTTACGAAGAATATCTCACATCTTCTTGGCTAATGAATCAGCCATAACTTGCTTTGCAATAGATTCTTTTATGCTATTCAGCATACACGTTGCCACCTAATTATTAGGCATCTCCCACTCAATTGTCTTAGGAGATGGCTCATCTTCTAACAAAATATACTTTCGACCATACGAATCAACAAATTGAAGAAAAATAGATCACAACATGAAATTTGTCCCATCAAGCTTGATCGTGGTGCCCTGCATCTAGACACTTAATCCAGGATATCACCCAAATAAATCACAAGAAAACTCGCACCAAAGCATGTCAATCCAACAAATAGCTTCTACAGAGAAAGAAATCAACACATTAGGCCATGTTGATTCCCCTTCAACACGCCACAGATCAAGTGCAACGGTGAGTTGCCTAGAAGAACGTGCAATAAGGTGCTGCGTCACCCAGAAGAAGGTGCAACAACCTACTACGCTATCGAAGAGGGTGGTGCAGTGACCTGTTGCATCGCCTGGAGGAGGCATCGTGGTGCGCCAGTGAGGATAGGAGAGAAGGTGCAGTGGAAGTGGAGGTTGTTACGATGGTTATGGAGATTGTTACGGTGGTTATGAAGGTTGTTACGGTGATTGTTAACCCATCGACAATGAGAGAACGGGGTGAGGTGGTCGGGTTAGTACGTCTTGGGGGTGGGATATCAAGGCTCCTATCTAGGATCGTCACTTTTATACCATGTTAGGAATGAAATGAGTCAAATTGTATTACGCACTCACTTGGCCCCTTTATATAGAGAGAGATCAAGAGAAAAAAGGGCACACACTTGTTTACAGAACAGTAATCCCACATACAGTGTGGGTACAAGAAAAAAAGAAAATAAAGACTACAGAAACAAAACAAGTAGGAGAGAATGAATCAACTTGTTATTCCAATAAACGCTATACCTCTTTATATAGAGATGTAGGAAAATTACACATGTCCAGCAAGAAAAATAAAATAACATATCACATAATAAAACATAAGAAATAAGAAGGGAAATAAATAGAGAATACGTTAACACTTTCCCTCAAGTTGGAGTATAGATGTCAATCATGCTTAGCTTGAAACAACATGCATTAAAAGCCCCACATGGCAAAGGCTTTGTGAAGATATCAACTGTCTGGTCCTCTGAAGAAACAAATGTAGTACGCAACACTCCCCACTGTATCAGATCTCTAGTGTAGTGACAATTCACCTCTACATGTTTCGTCCTTTCATGAAACATTGAATTATTAGCAATGTAGGTACCTGTTATCACATCACATTTCCATAGAATCATCAATCTGGACATGTAGATCTCATAATAGGGACTTCACCCAAACCATCTCAGTAGCAGTCTAGGCCATAGCACAATACTCAAATTCTGCACTTGATTAGGCAACTACCCCCTATTTCTTACTCTTCCAAGTAACAAGATTTCCAACAACAAAAGTGCAAAAGCCTGTGGTGATTTCCTATCAGCTATACTCCTTGCATAATCAGCATGTGAATATCCCACAACAGTCAGGAGCTCCTTTCTAGAAAAGTAACCTACGTCCAAGTGCTTTCTTCAAGTATCTAAGCACCTGCATAGCTGCTTGCCAATGCAATTTGATGGGTTTATCCATAAATTGACTTAGTTTTCCAACCTCCAAACCAATATCTGGTTTAGCAATAGTCAAGTATAACAATTTCCCAAGCAAAGGAATAACTATCAACCACTTCTGCCTCTTTATCATATAAATGTGCCTTTGGATTTATAGGAACATTATTAGATTTGGATCCCAGCATGCCTATCTCCTTGAGTACATCAAGTGCATACTTGCGTTGAGACAAAACTATTCCATCCTTACTAGTTGCAACCTCAATTCTTAGAAAATAGCATAGCTGGCCTAGATCCTTCATAACAAACTACTTTGCTAGAAATCTTTTGACTTCTGTAATTCCAACTTTGTCACCCCTTATAATAATCAAATCATCAACATATACTAAAAAAACCACAACTTGCTCTATCTTCCTAACAAACAATGAATGATCTGAGGAAGATCTCTGCAAGCGCACCTTTCAACCACCTCTAAGAGTTTGTAAGACCATGCTCTTGGACTCTTCTTAAGTCCATAAATAACATTTTTCAACCTGCATACACACTCCCCTTAAACCTTGAACCGAGGAGGCTGCTGCATATATATCTCTTCCTTAAAACCACCATAAAGGTATTTTTTACTTCAAGATGATGAAGTTTCCAACTCTTGGGGGCAGCACCAGAAAACAAAATCTGGACCGTAGACAGGCAAGTAACATGAGAGAAGGTATCAAAAAAATCAACCCCATGCATCTGAGTGAACCCATTTGCTACCAGGCAAACCCTATACCTTGAAATAGATCCATCTGGATTATATTTCAAGGCAAAGAAGCATCAACAACCAACAAATTTCATGCCAGGTGGAAGAGTAAGCTCCTACATTTGACGATCCTGCAAGGCAGACATCTCATCCTCCATGGCTTCTGCCATTTCGGATCAAGCATAGCCTACTAATATATAGTTGGTACCTCCATGGCTGACAAAGTTATAGTGAACAAGCCAAAAGATGTCCCCATCTTGTCAGTGGACACTGCCCTAACTACCTTATAATGTGCACAAGAATGTGGTGCCTTCTGAATTACTAGTGGAAAATTATCCTCAAGAATAGCATCATCTATACCTGCACATTCACCACTACCACAAATCTGAACAGATGGTTCAACACATACCTGACCTGGGGAGGAAGGTGGCACAAAAGTGGGGAGCAGTGCCTATATGTCCTTGGCAACTGATAAGTAAGTAGAGGGTCTCTATATCTGACATCATTACTAGAAGATGCAGGAGGTGAAGGAGATGACTCCGCCTCTATAATCCCATCTATTGGTACAAGTGGGATAAGCATGAGTGCAAACTTTACCTTAAGAGATAATTGATGAGCAGCTACAGAGAAATATGGCACTGCCTCATGAAAAGTCACATCTGCAATAACATAGTGCCTCCTTACCACAGGATCATAATAATGATATCCCTTGTGAACACGGGAATATCCAAGAAAAATAAACTTTATTGCACGCAGCACCAATTTATCCATTATTGGACCCATCAAATGCACAAATGCTACACATCCAATACACATAGAGGTAATTGAAATAACTCTTTCTCAAGACAGTATATGCTAGGAAGTTTGCCCCTATAAAACTGATGAAGGCATCATGTTAAAAAGATAACATCCAGTAAAGAACTACATCACCCTAATACAAATGCGAAACACTATTGTATTAGTAAAGTACAAGCCACATTCAATAGGTGCCTGTGTTTCCTCTCTACCACACCATTCTGCAGCAAGGTGTGTGGACAAGAGGTCTAATGCACAATACCATGTGCCCTGTAAAAGCCAGCCAATTGTATGATACAGAATTCTAAAGCATTATCAGATCTAATAATTTTCACTAAACTGATTTTTTATTTCCAATAAGAAATGCCTAATAAACTATCCTACATCAGACTTATTCTTCATAAAAAAAAATCATGATAAATAGGAAAAATCATCTACAATGACTAAATAATAGTGGTGACCCTATCGATCAAGTATTCGACTAGGCCCCAAACATTGAAATGTAGCAACTCAAAAACAACAAATTGGGACTAGTAATGGCTAGAAAATATCTATGATGTTTCCCTAGCTGACAAGCGTCGCAATGTATCTCAATATCTGGTGCTAAATGTGGGATGATGTATCTAAGTCTGTCCAGAGATGGGCGACCAAGTCTACGAAGCCACTGCAAGGCACTCCCAGATGTGAAGCTAGAACCACCCTGACATGTAGCAACAAGAGACGTCTGGACAAGGCAATACACACGCCCACTCTTCATGAAATATGCAACCAACATCACCAAATATGGCCCTACAATTAAGATGCTTGGTAATCTTATTGACAAACAACAAATTCATAGATAAATCAAGAACAAAAAACACATCAGCCAATCGCATGGTGGAGGTAACAAACACCTCCCCTTACCATCGATCTGAGCATGCCTGTCATCTGTCACTTGTACTATCTTTCCATGTGGCATAGTATGTAATCTCCCAAAAATCCCTGATCACCAGATAAATGATGTGATGCACCAGTATCTACCCACCATGACATATCAGTACCTGATGACAAGGCAAAAGCAACAATCTCATTGGTGGTGGTTTGACTCCTAAGTCAACCGAGATAAACGCTGAACCACAACATCACAATCTGCACAAGAAACGATATCAAACTTCTCAGTAGAAGTCACAGAAATCTGATTGATGATTGGTGGTCTCCCATGTTTGGCCCAACATTAGGCCTCAATTTGTCCAACCTTCCCACAAAATGTACAAGTGGTACAAAGTCTCCCAGAAGAACCTTATCCTCTCCCCGACCACACGTGGAAGAAGCACCTCTACCTCCACATCCATGGTTGAAGCCTCTTGCTCCAATCAAAAGTAAAGGCACAACAAGCCTAGTCAGACAACTATAGACATCCTTCAGTGTAGGGAGCTTAGACAACGTATCTGTGAACAAGAAGCAACATAATCTAGGCCAAGTCCAAACAGAAACAAGTGAACTGCTAACTACTTACAATAATCCTTCTAGGTAGAACAAATACAAATAGGCCTACCAATTTCTCCAACTGTCCTTTCAAGGAAAAATAATATTGAGAGAGTAAATGACCCTCCTGCTTCAGCTTAAACAACTCATGATGTATGTTAGCATATATGGCCTTCTCTATTTCTTCTTATTATATGGGCTATGGGTGCTTTGTCCCTTAGGGAATTTCTGTACTTTTTGACTCTATGGCCTCTCTCTATATAAGAGAGCCTTAGGGTTTCTAATGAAAGTGAATCATTTCATCCAATTTGGTATCAGAGCATCGGTCCTAGACCGTAGCTCTAGGTATCTCACCCCTCGAGGCCTCCTAAACCCTAATACCAAATCCCGATCTCTCTCCCTTCCTTGGCGGCGACAGTGGCACCCGACGGTGCTCCAACAACGTGCAACAGTCTATGCAATGGCGCTGCGACGGCACGAGGCCTGTTACACCAGTCAGGCGACGCTCTGGCAGCGCAAAATGACCTACGCAACGACGCTGCGGCGGCACGAGGCCTGCTACAGCAGCAGGTGACGGTGCTACGGCCTTGAGGAGCGTTGGCAGCGCTTTACAACTGCCAGCAGCGGCGGCGATAACCCTCAGCAGAGCAACGGCAAGTCGGAGCAACTCTGCAGTGACAGGTGGCACGGCGAGCCACATCAGATGGTGCACGGTGCTGTGGTCCCTGTGCAGCGATCGTGAGGGGTTTCTTGCCCTGATCTAGGGACTGCAGTCCATGTGGTTGTTGCGAGAGGGAGGTTAGGTCTCTTTGGGGCCATCTTGAGTGTCTTCTTGCACCCAGGTGAGGCTAATATCTGTCCAAGGAGGTCCCTTGTCAATGATGCAGATCTGAATCCGTTTGGTTTCAGATTATTTGATGATTTCTTAGTGATAGATGCTTGATCAAGGCTTCTGGATTGCAGAGATGGCTTCAGATGATCAATACAAGGTGTCTTCGGGCTCTATTTCGGACATCAAGGTACTTAAGAACCCGTTCTTTGGTCCTGTTATTAAGTTGGATGAAACCAACAACCTGCGGTGGTCCCAAACCTTTCTTATGACCATCAGGGGTCATAAAAAGAGTCATATTCTTACAGATCTTGAGCCTTAGAACAAGACTAGCACAAATGCCAACTGGGATGGTGACAATGCCATGGTGTGTGCAAGGCTGATGCAAATGATTATTCCCTGAATAGGGGATGAAATCATACACTATACTACGGTGTCGGAGATAATGAAAAGTCATATTCTGAAATGAAACCCTGCACCTCTTTATATAAAGAGAGGTGTTTGGGAAAAATACAACATAAGTCCACTACGACAAGAACAATAACAAATAACTCCAAAACAATAACAGAATATAACTAGAGGGCTCTACCAACACTCCCCCTCAAGCTGGAGCATATATATCAATAATGCTCAGCTTGAAACAACACTTATCAAACATGGTTCTCGCAAGAGGCTTTGTGAATATGTCCGCTATCTGATCTTCAGAAGGTACAGATAAAGTGTAAATGATTCCACATTGTATCAGGTATCTAGTGTAGTGGCAATCAGCCTTAACATGTTTTGTCTACTCATGAAACATTGGGTTGTTTGCAATATACATAGCAACACGATTATCACACCTCATCTCCATCGATCCCTCTATCTGAACATGAAGATCATGTAGCACTAATCTGACCCAGACCATCTCTGTAGCATTCTGAGCCATAGCCCTATATTCTGACTTTGCACTAGATCTGGATATCACCTGCTGCTTCTTGCTTCTCCAGGTCACTAAGTTGCTTGCCACATAAGTGCAGATCCAGTTCTTGACTTCTTATCTGTCATGCACCCTGCATAGTCGGCATCAAAATAACCAACAACACTCATAGATGAGCCCTTCTGAAATAAGACACCTCTGCCAGGTGCTTTCTTCGCGTATCTAAGCACCTGTATAGCAACATCCCAATGCTGCCTGGTCGGCTTGTCCATAAACTGGTTGAGTTTCCCAATGGCAAGGGAAAGATCTGGACGAGTAATAGTAAGATACAACAATTTACCAACCAACTGCCTATAAGATTTGCTATCTACAGGTGGGGACTCGGCATCATAGAGAAGTCATTTGGGATGCATAGGTATATTAGCAGATTTAGACCCCATCATTCATGTTTCTTGCAAGATATCAAGGGCATATTTATGCTGACTAAGAACAATACCCTCTCTGCTACGTGCCACTTCAATTCCAAGAAAGTATTTGAGCTCTCCCAGATCCTTCATTACAAAGGCATCAGCCAGCTTCCTTTTTACCTTAGCTATTCCAGCAAAGTCATCTTCAATAAGAATCAAGCCATCCACATAGACAAGGAATACAACCACTCCCATTTTTCCTTTCCTGACAAACAGAGAGTGATCAGTAGAAGATTGTATAAGCTCCTTGACCTGTACCTCCTCTGAGAGTCTCTGGAACCATGCTCTTGGGCTCTGCTTTAAGCCATAGACAGCTCTCTTCAATCTGCATACACACTCCCCTTGAGCCTCAAACCCAGGAGGTTATTGTATATAAACATCCTCTTGAAGATCTCCATACAAAAACGCGTTCTTCACATCCAACTGATGAGGAGGCCGGTCGTAGTGGGTAGCTACAAATATTAAAATCCGAACAGTAGATAGTCGAGCAACAGGAGAGAAGGTATCAAAGAAATCTACCCTATATGTTTGGGTAAATCCCTTTAACACCAGTCTCACCTTGTAGTGAGAAGCTATGCCATCTGGGTTGTTTTTGACAGCAAAGACCTAACGACATCCAACTGTTCTGGCGTGAGGAGGCAAGGTGGTCAAGTCCCATGTTCCTCTAGAGCGCAGAGGAGCCATCCCATCCTCCATGGCTTGACGCCATTTTGAATCCAGCATGGCCTGCTAATGGGAGGTAGGAACGTGCGTCGCAGAGAGAACCGCTGTAAAAGTAATAAATGATCTATCAAGATTGGCAGTAAAGACTGTCTGTACAGTATGATACTGAGCACAACTTCGTGGAGCCTTCCGAATAGCAATTGGAAGATCAAGATCCTCAATATGCTCAGTAGCAGCAGAAGGAGAAGACTCATCAAAGGGACCTGCACAAACACCACTGGGACAACTCACGTCAGTATCAATCCATACCTGACAAAGGAAGGAGACAGGTGGTTGAGGAGGTGAGAGGGTGTGTTCTCGCCATGCATACTGCATGTATGTCACAGGTAGCCTATAGACCTGAGTGATCTCAACCTTCTACCTCATGGGAGTCTCTGTGGTATCCTCAATATGTGTAACAGGAATTTGTTCCAAGGGAACTGGTGGAACAGGCATAGGAGCCAAGCCTCCTTCAAATGTCACCTGATGACCATCTGTAGAGAAATAAGGAATGAGCTCATGGAATGTGACATCTGCAGTCACATAATGCTTCTTACCACGGGGGTCATAGCATTTGTATTTTTTCTGGGTGTTGCTGTAACTCAAAAAGACACTTCACTGCTCTTGGAGCCAACTTGTCCCTACCATGTGCCAGAATGTGCACAAAGGCTACACAGCCAAACACCCGAGGTGACGATAGTGAATAAATCCTTCTCAGGATAGAGGACATGCCAAGGAACTTGTTCTTCTATAATTGAGTTAGGCAACCTGTTGATTAAATAACATGCAGTTTAACACTGCATCTCCCTAATACACCTGTGGCATATTGTGTTGTATCAATAGTGTCCTAGCCACATCAAGCATATAACGGTGCTTTCCTTCCACTACATTTTGTTGAGACGTATGTGAACAGGATATCTGGTGAACAATCCCAAAAGATCTGTAAAAGGCCGCAAACTTAGATGTATAGAACTCTAAAACATTATCAAACCATACAATCTTCACAATACTAAAGAACTGAGTCCTTATTTGTAATATAAATGCTTCAATCATTGATCTAACATCAAATTTATTTTTCAAAAGAAATAACCATGACATCCTGGAAAAATCATCCATAACAAGTAGATAAAATCTGTGACCTAGTCTATCTGGGACACGACTTGGACCCCATACATCCATGTGCAGTAAATTAAAGATAACAGTAGAACTCTGAGATCAACTAGAAGGAAAACTGGCTCTGTGATGCTTTCCCAACTGTCATGCATCACACAAAATCTCTGTAGCTAGCGAAATATAAGGAATAACGCATCGAAGCCTGTCCAGTGAGGGGTGTCCAAGACGACGATGCCACTGAAAAGCTATACCACCACTAAATGCAGCCTCACCCTAACACATAGCAACAAATGGAGTCTAAATCAGGCGATACACACCCCCTCCTCATGTCCGCCACCATTGTCCTCCCAGTGAGTTTGTCTTGAAAAATATAGCCTAACTCATCAAAGATTGCACAGCATTGCAAGTCTTTTGTAATTCTATTAACAGATAAAAGACTGATCAGAAATTCTGGAACATAAAGAACATTAGGCAGCATTAGTGCAGGAGTCACTGCCACATCTCCTCTACCATGAACCCTACACTGCCTACCATTTGCTACCTGCACAAATCTCCCTGAGGAAACATCATGAACCTGTCTAAAACATGTCTCATTTCCACTGAGATGCTGAGATGTGTCAGAATCCACCAACCACAAAGCACTGTCAGTGTTACCAGACCTGTAAGCAGAAGTCATACCTGAAGTAGCTAAGGCAATTATATCAGCAGCAGTAGTGGTCTCCTAGGTCAACTGGGAGAGGCATTGGACCATAGCATCATAGTCTGCACGGGACACCATGTCGCTCACCTCCTTTGAAGAAACAACCTAGTTGGCCATGGGAGGTCGACCGTGCTTCGTCCAGCAATAGGCCTTTGTGTGGCCAATCTTCCCACAGTGGAAGCAAATGGTGCAAGGTCTACCACTCATACCCCCGACCACCACGTCCTCTCCCCCTAGTGGATGGAGCACCACGTCCTCCGCATGCAACAGCAACAAGCACATGTGCTTGTCTAATCTCTGACATCGATGGCCTAACAACCACCCTGCTTACACAACTATAAGCCTCCTCTAGAGATGGAAGCTCAACCAGGGTAAGAATCTAGGACCTAGCAACCTCATAGTCTGGTCCAAGTCTATTAAGAAACTGTAAGACAACATACTCCCTCTGTGCCCTCTGAGTGGTACAAGTGCAGACAGATCGACAGGCATTGTACTTCTCAAGTAGTCCCTTTAGAATGGCATAATACTGCGAAAGTGGCTAACCCTCATGTTTGAGATTGCCAATAGCATGATGAATCTCAAACACCTTGCTAGAATTCTTCTCATGAGAATACATATCATGTAAAGAATCCCACATTTCCTTGGCGGTCTTGTAGTACATAATCCCATTACCAATATGAGACTCAACAGAATTCATGATCCAAGCACGGACCATTGAATTATCTTTCTTCCATGTGACATTCTTCCCTGATTTATCTTGCGACTCCAACTCCAACAATAGATGTTCCTTATCATGCCCCTCAACTGTCATGAGGAAAGTTTGAGACCACATAGCATAATTGGCCTTATTTACCTTGGCGATAGGAACAAAGAAAGGGGATTTGTAACCCCCATTGTCCGTAGCGGTAACCGATGACACTTCCGAAGAACTTGAGGAGGTCATCGTGCCTTAGAATTACCACAAGATGCCACAAATATAATCTGAAACCAATATTCAGATCTAACAAAATCATATAATAGAGAAATGTGATCTCTTGATCATGAGATCTAAGGCCAAAAGGATCCTAGAAAACATCCAAAGAGTCACGCACACCCTTTGAAGCACGACTTAGCGCATGTTAGGGTACGGGAAATACCCTAACAGCGCTTCTATAGGGTGGTGCACCCCTTTTCTGGCAAGAGAATCACGCCACCAGCCCTATCAAGGCCGCAAGAGGCGCGGTCTGCCGGAGAAGCGATTGCGGCACTGCTGGAGGTGAGACGACGCTCAGCAAACCTGCAGCAGGCTTGGAGAGGCGATAATAGCGCTACTGGCAGCGAGATCTGTTGGTGGCTACGCCAAACAAGGTTACAGCAAGTCTGAAGAGGAGGCGACGCCGTTGGTGGCGAGACCTGCCAGTGGAGGCACTCAACAAGGTCACAGCAGCCCCATCGAGAGGCAGCGGCGGCACTGCTGTGGTCAACAGTCACCAGCGATGATCACTAATGGCTGCTACCACCGCAGCATTGGCCAGAAAGGCTTGCAGCAGCCAGCTGGGGCCGGTGGAGACGGGTTGCTCGCTTGTTAGGATTTTGGTGGGAGGTTTCGGAGGCTTGTGAGGGGCGGGATATCACGTCGATCTCAAATCACCGCTCTGATACCAAGTCGGAGATAATGAAAAGTCTTATTCTCAAATGAAGCCCTACACCTCTTTATATAGAGAGATATGTTTGGGAAAAATACAGCATAAGTCCACTAGGACAAGAACAATAACAAATAATTCTAAAACAGTAACAGAACATAACTAGAGTGCTCTACCAACATACGACAAAGGAGACGTGGGAGTCTTTGCGTGATACCTATTCATATGCCAAGAACTCCGAATGAATTTTTCAGGTCTTCTACAACCTGTTCTACCTACGTCAGGAGGGACACATGCTGTTATAGTACTACTTCCTCATGAAGGGAATGTTGGAGAGGCATTAATCCTACTTGCCAGGGTGTACCTATGAATCCTGGAGGAGTTTTAGGAGAAAGTTGGCTCTCTCTTTTCTTGGCTGGTCTTGGACCTGAGTATGCAGTAGCTAGAGATCAGATCCTTACTGCTCTTGAGCTTCCTACCATGGAGGAAGCATATAGTAGACTCAGCAGAGTTGCAGCACGCACTCCTACTCTTGACTCCATTGCTCAGTCGTCCGCATTACCTGCGATCACTGGACGTGACAAGTGTACTACTTACCCTGCATGTAGTCGTGAACGTGGACGCTCTTCTGGTACACGTACTAGGACTCCGTGTACTTACTGTGACAAACTTGGTCACTCTAAGGCTACATGCTGACAAAAGCATGGTAGGCCACCTGTGGCCAATTAGGAAGCTGAGATCTCTGATACAGCTGTCCCTACTTTTGATATTAATTCCTTGAGTATTGAGATTGAAACCTTACGGCAAGAGATTGCTCAGTTGACTCAGGCATCTTCCTCTCAGACTCCAGACACTGTAGCTATTGCTACCTCTTCAGAGACATCTGCGACTGGTGTGTCGTCACTTTTATCTTCTAGTGAGTGGTTGATTGATTCTGGTGATCTAAACACTTATGTGGCGACAGAGGCTCTTTCTCTCAGTTAACACTTGTTACACCTACCAGGATAGTACAGGTAGCTGATGGGAGACACTCGCCACTTGTTGGCAAGGGAGGTATGTCTTTATCTTCTACTTTGAGACTAGCAGATGTCTATTATGTACCTGATTTTTCTTTGATTTTATTGTCTATTAGCAACATCACTAGATATCTAAACTGCTAGGCTATCTTTGATGCGTCCTCTTGTGTCTTGTAGGACAAATTCACTGGAAAGGCGATTGGTGAAGGGAGTGAGGAGCATGGGGTGTACTGTCTGAGCCGTACTACTTTTGCTGGTTCTACTACCCAGGGCCTTGCTTCTGCTGGATCTCTTCTCCAGTAGCACCACCGCCTTGGTCATCTACCCATTCATTGTCTCAAACATGTTCTACCGCACATCCCCTCCACTACTGCTCTTACATATGATGCTTGTCAACTTGGTAAGCACCACAGGGCTAATTTTTTCAATTCTACTTCTATTTCCTCTATTGATGCATTTAATTTTATTCATATGGATATGTGAGGTCCCAATCGTACTCTTAATTGACTTGGGAACAAATATTATCTTGTTTTAGTTGATGACTTTTCTCATGTTTCTTGGATGTTTCTCTTGAAAAATAAGTCCGATGTGGAACAAATTATTGAGACCTTTGTCAAAGATATAAAAACTCAACATTCTTGTTTGGTGAAGTGCTTTCGTTCTGATAATGCCTTAGAGTTTTGTACTATGCGTTTGCGTAGTTTCTTTTTTAGTTGTGGCAGTATCCAGGAGACATGTCCTTATACCTCTCGACAAAATGGTGTTGCTGAGAGGAAACACAGTCATATTTTTGATGTTGCTCGCACTTTGTTGATTCACCATTTGGTCCCCTCTTTCTATTGAGGTGATGATGTTTTGATTGCTTATTTTTTTTATTAATCGGATACCTAATGCTGAATTACATAAACGAATTCCTCTTTAGGTCATACATCTTGATCGACCTTTGTTTCACATCACTCTTCGGACGTTTGGTTGTGTTGCCTTTGTACATTTGTTGGGACCAGGTAGAGATAAACTAGCACCGAGAGCAGTTAAGTCTTTCTTGGGTATACCCGGACACAAAAGGGGCATCGGTGTTTTGATCTGCTTACTTCTTGCCACTATGTTTTAGCAAATGTTACCTTTCATGAAGCTGTACCTTTCTTTTCTGTGACGGCTGCTAAGATGCCTCCCGAAGGTGATATGGCGCCTATGCCATATACTCATATTTGCTTTGAAAGCTTTCCTGAGATTCCTGTCCCTACCCCACCACCTGCTACGCATCCCTTTTCATGCCTGACTGGGCCACTCCAGACATATGTCCGCCCTCATACTACCTATCAGGGACTCCCACCTTCACCTTCACCATCGGCTTCTCAGGTGAGTCCTTTAAACACTGACGTATGTTTGACATGTGATGGCCACAAGGACAGGACATGTGATGTGTCAGGCGATAATCTTGATCTTCCGATAGCTATTCGAAAGTGACCACGGACTTGCGCTACTTATCTCACGGCGGGGGCACTTTCTACTGATAGTCTAGCTCCTAGATTTGCTGGATTCACTCAGGCCTTAGCTACTACGCAGATTCCAGCTACTCACCATGAGGCCATGCTTGATCCAAAATGGCAGGCAGCCATGGAGGATGAGATAGTCACTCTTCGAGGCCATGGGACTTGAGAGCTTACTCAATTTCCTGATGGTGCTGCATTTGTTGGTTTTCGATGGGTATTTATTGTAAAGTTCAATCTTGACGGTGCTATTGCTAGGTACAAAGCATGCCTCGTGACAAAGGGGATCACCCAGACTTTTGGGGTGAACTTCTTTGACACATTCTCATCAGTTGCCAAACTTCCCACAATCTGGGTGTTGGTTGCAGTGGTAGTTTAGTTAGATTGTCCTTTGCATCAGTTGGATGTAAAGAATGCTTTCCTTTATGGTGATCTCTGAGAGGAAGTCAATATGCAACAGCCAACTGGCTTTGAGACTAAGGGAGAGTGTGTATGCCGATTACAGAAGGCTATCTATGGCCTTAAACAGAGTCCCAAAGCCTGGTTCCAAAGGTTGTCATAGGTTGTGGAGGTAGCTGGATTCAGGAGATCGACAATTGATTTTTCACTCTTTGTCAGGAGAACTGGATGAGGTACCGTGGTACTTCTTGTTTATATTAATGATTTCATTATCACAGGAAACGATGAGTAGGGTATTGTTGAGGTTAAGTGCATCATAGCAGAGTAGTTTGTTATAAAAGACCTAGGGACTCTATGGTACTTCCTTGGTGTTGAGGTTCTCGCAGCAAGAAGAGTGTGGTCTTGCCTCAAAGGAAGTATGCTTTAGATATCCTGCAAGAGGTTTGTATGCTTGGGGCTAAGGAGGCCAATATTCGTATGACCCCAAGATGCTACTCTATGATGAGGATGTACAAGTGGTGGACAACAGGAGGTACAGGCAGCTTGTGGGCAAGCTGCTATATCTCACCATCTCGAGGCCAGATATCTCCTTTGCAGTTGGGAGACTGAGTCAGTTGATGGCCAAGCCGGCACATCAACATTGGAATGCAACATTGATGGTACTTAGATATGTCAAGAAGGCTCCTGGAAAGGGTCTCTTCTTCTCCAAGGGGTCTTCTATGACGTTGGTTGGCTACTCTGATGCCGACTATATCAGATGTCATATGGATCGTAAATCCACTACTGGGTTCTACACGTTAGCAGAAAATTTGATCACATGGAGGATCAAGAAACATGGCACAGTTGCGGGATCCAGTGCCGAGTCTGAGTATAGAGCTATGGCTTAGACGACTGCAGAGATGATGTAGATCAAATCCTTGCTTATTGACCTACAGGTGCAGTTTTCTAGCCCCATGAAAATGCGATATGATAATAAAGTAGCCACCTTCATTGCCAACAACCCAGCATTTCACAAAAAGACGAAGCATGTTGAGGTTAATTATCACTATACCAAGGACATTATTCAGAAGGGATTGTTATATACCACTTCAGACACATCTGAGGACCAGACTGCAAATATCTTCACCAAGCCCTTGGCCAGATCTTTATTTGAGTCTTGTATATACAAGTTGTGCATGATAGATATTTATGCTCCACCTTGAGGGGGAGTGTTAGCATATATGGCCCTTTTTATTTCTTCTTATTATATGAGCTATGGGTGCTTTGTCCCTCAGGGACATTTCTGTACTTTTTGACTCTATGGTCTCTCTCTATATAAGAGAGACCAAGGGTCTCTAATGAAAGTGAATCATTTCATCGAATTATGTATCTGAAAGACCATAGAAGA
The DNA here is from genome assembly GCA_037157565.1 of Thalassia testudinum. Classification (NCBI taxonomy): domain Eukaryota; kingdom Viridiplantae; phylum Streptophyta; class Magnoliopsida; order Alismatales; family Hydrocharitaceae; genus Thalassia; species Thalassia testudinum. The sequence goes on along the minus strand of JAZHRO010000067.1, from coordinate 12,182,098 downwards.
AATTTTCTCATGTGAATAAGTGTCTCTGAGACTATCCCACATCTATTTTATTATCATGTAGTACATAATCTCATTACCAATACGTAGAAAAACACCATTCATCAATCAAGCACGTACCATAGCATTATCCTTCTTCCAAGATGCCTTTTTTCCATGCCTTATCTATAGGCTCTAACTCCAAAAAAATATGTTCTTTATCATGTCCCTCTACCGTCATAAGAAATGTTTAAGACCATCTTGGATAGTCAGTCTCATCAAGTCAGATTAGGGGACCAAAGAACATACTCTTGTAAGTCACATTTTCTGACGTGATACCCGATATGATCTCAGATTCAGAAGAAGATGCCATCTTGAGCCTCCCAGTAGAGAAAATATGCCAAATTCAATATCTGAAAATAATTTCAAATCATATCCTTGAAAATATATTAGTAAATAAACATGGATTTTCCAGCAATGGACAACCCAAAAAACCATGTTGCAGTTCCCAACAACCTTTGCGAGATCAGATCATCCCCTCTAGAGCCAAGATCGGCTCCAACAGGATCACAAGGCCATTGGGCAGCTCCCTCTCCTCTGCTTAGGGTGCTGGCAATGGGCTTGCAGCATCAACGCTGCCCTGCAAGGGCAACGCCAATGGCTGTTAGCCCTGCTCTGACGACATTGGTAGTTGCTGGTGCTGCTGAAGCGGCGCCGACGAATGCTGGTGGCTCTATAGTTGCCGCCGGTGAGAGGAGAGGGAAATCTAAGGTTAGGGTGGACAAGTTTTGGGGCTTAGTTTAGATGGGATATCAAAATCTAGCTTAGGACCACGCTCTGATACCAACCAAGAGAGAATGAATCAACTTTTTATTCCAATAAACCCTACACCTCTTTATATAGAGAAGAGGTATGTGAAAATTACACTACATGTCCAGTAAGAAATAAAATAACATGCGACATAATAAACATAAGAAATAAGTACGGAATATGTTAACAAAACATAAAGTTAAAAACAATGAATAAAAAAATATGTTCTAACAGGTACCTTAACCCCTAAGAAAGAGGACAATAACTTGTTAATAGGACAGCCTTGAGAACAGGATCAACTCAAAACTAGGATGACACATGCATGTGAAACATCAAAGTCCATGCCACATCAAGCAAATGTCGCAATTTGCATTCAACCACCCCATTCTGTTGGGATGTATGAACACAGGAGGTTTAATAAACAACCCCCAAATAGACAAAAAACTGAGATAAAGTGACATTCACAAACTTAAGCCTATTGTTACTCTTAAAAATGTGAATAGTAGTAGAAAACTGAGTCTTTATTTCATTAAAAAAATCTTTAATGAGTACAGAAGTTTTCGAATTTTCTTTCATCATATAAACCCATGACACATAAGTACAATTATCCACCAAAACAAGACAAAATCGAAAACTCCAAACACTATGGACCTAACACCTAACATGGTCCCTACAAATCAACATGAATAAGAGCAAAAGGCGTCTCAATTTTCTTATTTTGACTACGAAAAGTAGACCTACAATGCTTGCTTAATTTGCAGGCCTCACATCGAAATGACTCTGGAAACTATAACTCTGGGAACTGACGACGCAAAACTAGGATAGTAGGATGACCCAATTGAAGATGTCACTGTAAGGTAGAAGTGGCTAAGGCGACAACAGCAAAAAGATGTGTAGGTGGTAAGTTAAGGTAATACAAGCCCATCCTGCTCAAGTCCACCAATTTGCTTCATTGTCTAGAGATCTTGCAGGAGAAAAACTCATCATGGAAAACTTCCCGGCAATTTAATACCTTAGAAATCTAACTAATAAATATTAAATTTAAAGCAAACTTAGGTGTATGCATCACTTCAGTCAAAGGCAAAGAACTAGACAAAGAGATATCTCCAAGTAGGAAGAAGCATCTAAATCTGTAATCCTTGCTAAGGCACGAGAATTGGAAAATATAGCTATAGTACTTGCAGGATGAACTACAGAGGCTCCAGTTGTATACCGAGGCTAGGAAGTCCAAAGTCTGCCATACTACTCTCTAGAAATAAGAATCTGGGAACTAGAAAGGTCTTAATACTAACTCTTCTCTCCTGCAATAGATACCTGATGTGTCCAAGGCCCTTGAGGAAAGCCATGTGTGATCCAGCATCAATCAACAATATGGTTCATCTTATAGCAATGATCACAAAAAAGTAGGGTGCGACCACGACCACGGCCACTGCCACCTCCTCTAGTAGCACAACTTCTCCCCCTTCTTGTAGGAGCTCCTTGACCATGACCAAAGGATGCCATGGAAGAGGAGTCAGGACAACATCAGATATCTCCAAGCGAGAAAGACGAGCATAAATCTAAGCTGGTGTGGGAATCTCCTCCAACGTCATAATCTGGTCTTTCACTGCCTTTAACTCATGACCCAAGCCTATTAGCAACTGTATAGATCTAATGGCTTCCCACTGCTTAACCATCACAAACACATATGAAGAAAGGGACTGATGAATGTCTTGCTTATCCCAAAGGTGCTTCATATTTCCATAATATTCAGCCAGACTCAATGTTCCCTTTTGGGATGTATGTATCTCCCAAATGAATCGGTAAAGACAAGCAATACTACTCCAATGAGAATCAATCACATAGAGTACTTCCCACATCTTCTCGGCAAATGAGTAGGAGATCACCTACTTTGCTACGGATTCTCCCATACTATTTAGCATATAGGTTGCAACCCAGTCATAATTGGCCTTCTCAATGGTTGATTCATCTTTTGTCAATATGTATTTCTTCCAATGAGAGCCTACAAATTGAGAAAAAGAAGTCGACCACAAAAGAAAGTTGGTTTCATCCAACTTGATAAAAATACCCTGCACATGAGGTGGTGCGCTCGTGGTTGATAACTTCGCCACATAGTCGTTGAGGGTCTCCTTTTGATCTATCATGATGTCTCGAATCATAGGGAAAACAAGAAGACTGTCTTGCACAAAAACTCAGATCATAGGATCTGAAAAATAGTAATTTCAAACCACCTAGATCGCAATCAGAGTCCTCATGATCCAAACAATCAAAGATTTTATACCATGGAACTGGTGAACAACAGCCAAGGGGAGTGTAGACACACGCTAGGACGTAGAAAAGGCCCTAGCGGTGCCTCTCCCCACTGCAGAAGATCACATGCTGGGCCTGGGAGCGCAAGATCAGACCAACGGCGCTGGTGGCCTGAGCTGAAAGCAACAGCGTTGGGCAGCAAGGTGACCGGCGGTGACAGTCGAGGCTGCTGGCAGCGCTGGTGTAGGCAGAAAGGGACAGCTCTGCAGAGAGGGGTGTCCGGCGGTGCTAATGGAGAAGAACAGGATTTGGGTGGAGGTATTGGATGCTAGGGTTGGTGAGATATTGGAGCCCCAGTCTAAGATTACTGCTCTGTCATCAACTTAGGTGAAAATAAGCAATTGAATTATTCATAATCCTAAGAGCCCTTTATGTAGAGGGAGTCCAAAAGGGCAAATTATATGAGTGATCCTTACTTAATAAGGAAAATACAAAAGACACCAAAAATAGACAAGACCAAACATATAATAAGCTCTAACACTGGTCAATCAATGTTCTAGCCAAAGAAAACCAAAGACTGGGTTCTAACCTACATAGCCCTTTAGATTAACCAGGATGGTTTTTCATTATAGCTACAGTCAAAATTTTGTATATCAGAGACTAATTCTTTAACCAAAGCCATAATATCTGCTGAGCTTGTAATGCATTGTTCCTTGTTAGAAAATCTTAATCGCCTTTGCATAGAGGGAGAATTACAAGAGCAATCTCTACACTCCCCCAAACCCCCTTCCCCCCCCCCAAAAAAAAGCTGGAATATAAATATCCATCATACTCAACTTGGAACAACATTTCTCAATATGTGATTTTTGGAGAGCCTCAGTGAAGGCATTTGCGATTTGACTCTAAAGAGAAACAACTCCATATATAGTGACAATCAACCTTCATGTGCTTTGGGAGCTCAAAGAATATAGGGTTATCGGCAATGAATGCGGCAGCCTTATTATCAAGCTTCATCATCATAGGCATATCAACGAAAACATGCAAGTCATATACTAATGAGTCTAATGACTTGATCCAAGTCAGTTCAACAGAAGTTGCAATACGATATTCAGATTCTATACTTGATCTAAATACTGCATTCCATTTGTTGCTTCTTCATGTAATAACATTGCCTCCTACAAAGATATAAAATGTAATATTAAACTACCTATCAACAGAAAATTTTGCACAGTTTGCAGCTAAGAGACTATCCTCCTCTGAAGCAAATATTCATTCGAAATGCAACCCCTTTCATGAAGAAGTTTTTGAGATACCTGATAATCATAAAAGCAGTATCCGAGTATATGCCCAAATAGGCCTAGACATGAATTGACTGATTCCACAAGAAGGGGAATCTCTAGCCTAGTGACAGTAACATATGGGAACTTCCCAATAAGGCATTTGAAGCTCTTATTGTCCTATCATTGTAGAAATGAGCTTTAGGATTCATTGGTATAGAAGGTGGCTTACAGCCAAGCATATTTATGTTCTTGCAACAACTCAATAATGCATCATATCTGGGTAGCATTCCATCTTTTCACTAGGGTACCTCAATTGCAGCAAACTACTGTAGCTTTCCAAGATCCTTGACAATGAGGTTCTTCTAAAGATACAACTTTACCCTCCAAATCCCTTTCAAGTCACTTCTGGGAGGATAAAATCACCACATACACAGCTTGCCCTATTTTCTGCATAAATACTCAGTGATCTGAGTTAAATCACCTAAATATTATTTCTTTCAGAACTTTATATGATTTTTGGAACTGTGCCAATGGCCATGGCTTCTACTTATGGTCAAAAATAACATTCTCAATACAAACCCACTTAGGCTCCCCTTGCTTCTCAAGACCATATAGTTAATTCATAAATCTCCTCTTGTAGGTCACCATAGAATCTAGCTACAAGAGACACTAGACACTAGTCATAACTAATATAACAAACTGAATAATGCTCATATATAACTCAGGAAAAAAATCAAAGAAATCTACCCCATACATTTGAGTCCAGGCCTTGGTAACCATGCAAGCTTTGTGCCCTCCTATAAAACCATATATTAGTATTTGATTACAAGAACCTACTCACCACCAACAACAGCAGGCACCTCAGGCAGTACCAACTCCCTAGTATGTTTGGATGTGAGGGCATCCATCCCATCTTTTAAGTAGAATCAAGTAGGACCTTGTGATGATTGTTTGCCATAAAGGGAAACTACCATTGAAAAAAGTACTTAAAATCTACATAGAATAATCAAAAGTACTTTTTCAAAAAGAAAAAACTCAGAAGTAACATATAGAGAAATTACACTGTCCAACATTTAGTTTCATACATCCAGTTCATGTACTGGTGTCACATTTTCTGTTTTGTTTGGGCTTGTCTGTAACTTTTCCATCTCTCTATATAAGAGAGATTAGCGTTCTATTTTAAAGGAATGCCATCTATTTTTAGTTTCACATGGTATCAGAACGACAATTCTAAATTGACGGTCTTGTATCCCACTAGACACTCCATCTTTTTTTTCCATTCCCTACATGCACGCAACAGTCATGGCTTGAAGGATCCTTGCACATGCAACGTGAGTATTGGCTGCTGTTGCACATCAACCCAGATCTCCATCGTGCCTACTGTTGCTGCTCCCTCATGAGCAGATCGAGGAGGATTGCGTTGGGAACGCATCCCTGTTTTGCACTACTGCTATGTGCTGAGAGAACTGCTGCCCAGAACCTTATTGTGCGATGATAAAGTACTGCTACTGCTTATCGATCCCTGCCGTTGTTCCCGAGCTAGGTCTCATGGTGCCTAGATCTCGTGGTTGTGTAGAACCTGATTATTGCCTTACCGTGAGATTCCCCCTGTTATTCACTGTGTTTAAGGGTGTCTCAATAATGGAAGTGATTGATGCCTCAATTTATCTCATGCTTGAGATCGTCTCCTCTATCATGCTTGGGATTGTCTCCCTTATGGTGCTTGGGATCGCTTCCCGATACCTGCCAGCTTATGTCCTAATTACCATACTCTCTATTGCTGACTATCTCAGATGGCCTAATAATTCACTGTTACAGGTAAATTTACCAAGCAGTGATGCAGCCTTTGTTGCTGACATCTCCGAAGTACAGGATTAGGCGTTCTTCACCAGTCAAGGATAACGAGTGATAGACTCTGGTACTTCTATTCACCTTTCAGAAGACACTAGTGCATTACAGGCATCGAAACAAGCCAAACATGTAATGTTTGTGAAAGTAGCAAAGGGCTATAGTTCCCCACTTACTACCGTTGGTGGCATACGATTCTCATCTCGGTTGCAGTTACCAAAAGTGCATTACACTCCTAAATTCCCCAAGAGCCTTTTGTTTGTCAATCAGCTCTGCTTTGCAAGAGTTATTTTTTATGAGAATCATCGTTACTTCCAAGATAAGCAAACAATGAGATTATTGGCGGAGAAACTAAGAAAAACGGTCTATACTATCTCGATACTCCGTCACCATTTACTAGAGCAATTTCCATCTCTATTGATCCACTTCTCCGGGATCATTGCCTAGGCCATCCATCTTTTGGAGCAATGTGATAAATGTTCCTCGATTTGTCTATGAGCACCAACTTTGATTGCGAGGTGTGTCAGTTGGGAAAGCATCATCGTAGTAGCTTTCCCTATCGTACTGAGGGGATCAATTCTTCTCCCTTTCGCCTTATATACTGTAATATCTAGGGGCCAACACATGTTAGTAGTACTGGAGGCTATTGGTACTTTGTTATCTTTGTCGATGACTATAGTTGGTCCACCTGGGTTTTCCTGATGAAGAATAGGTCTGAGATCCTTCAAGTTGTGAAGCACCTCTTTGTAGAGGTGCAATAGGTTATTTGTCATCTATATACATATTCCGGACTGATAATGCTCTAAAGTTCATGCAAACAGACCTAAAGTCCTTGTAGATAGACCTAGAGTCCTTGCAAAGAAGGGTACTATCCATTAGACCTCATGTGCTCATATCTCTCAACAAAATGGAATGATGAAGAGGAAGCTCAGACATATACTTGACATTACTCAGACCCTTCTTATCTTTATGAAGGTACCCAAGCAATTCTAGGGAAATGTAGTTTTAATAGCCACATATCTTATAAATCAAGTACCCTCTTCTGTCTTACATGGAAAGATATCCTACCAACTTCTACACCTAAACTCAGATTGCCCCTTTGCTCTACCATTATGAGTATTTGGGTATACCTACTTTGTTCATGCCTTTGGCTCACAGGATAAATTCTTCCTATGTGTAGTAAAGTGTCTTCCTAGGATACTATCGAACTTAGAAGGGATATGGGTGCTACGATCCGGTGAATAGAAGGTACATCATCACTGCTAATGCTACATGCTTCGAGAAGGATCCCTACTTCCTTTGACAGGGTTAAGCATTAATCATGCGCCTAGAGAGGCACAACCCTATCATTGATGAGAGACACCATCTTCATTGACCCCTCTACCTACGACTCTAGTGGCCTCTCCTAAGGATATACTACCAAGACATCACAATCAGTACGCTAGGAAGAGACAAGTGACAGACGTATTGCTCTTTAGAAGTCAAGCTGATCTTGTACCCTGCATCTGATGTCTCATTACACCTCTACTTCACATTTGAACCACGAGTTACAACAGGCTACGAGTGCTCTTGTTAGTACAGTTGTACTAAATGATTATGCAAAGGCCTCTTAGGACCCTTGCTAAAAGGCTGCTATGGATGAAGAAATGAGAGCGTTGATCTCTCGAGGCACATGGGAGCTAGTGACTTGTCCTCCCGATGCCACCCCGATGGAATACAAGTGGGTTTATGTAGTAAAGTATTTGGCGGATGGTATTGTTGAGTACTCTCCATTATTCTTATGATGTGTTCATTATATTTTCTTTTATTATGAGGATTTTATGTAATTTTGCACCCACCTCTCTCTTTATATATATAAAGAGAGGTAGGGCTTGAGAATAAGACGAAGTTTCATTCTTTTCAACTTAGTATCAGAGCACAATCCTAAACCAGGGGTAGATACCCTCCTTGATTCTCATCTCTTTTTCTTTCTTCCACAAAAAAACCCTAAGCCTCCCTTGGGCTTCTCCCTGCCACCACCAGCCACCAGGCTGGTTGGCGAACCACCTCTGCACCTCTTCTCGGTTGAGAGGGGTTGCCTACATAGCATAGGAGTGTTGTGCTTCTCCCTCGCCAGTCCACCACCTTGTTGTAGTGCCATGAGAGGTGCTACAGTGCCACAAGGGGAGGTCGCCACCAGCAGCACTACCAAAGGGCCATCAACTGTTGCACCACTTGCTGCAATGTTGCCGACCTTGATTTACGTTGCCGTAAGAGTAGCTACAGTGAGGCATCCCATGAGGATTGCTGTCATGTCTACTACAGCACTTGGTGCTGTGCTCTAGGGTCTTTGTGGCCTGATCTACATCCAGATCTATTCTCTATGATCTAAGATATTTATTTTTCAGACTTGATCTACATTCTTATGGTATGATTTTGTTGTCAAAGTTGGTTCTATGTGGCTTTGTAGTTGTGTGATGGCTTCCTCCTCTAGTTAGCTGGCCTCTTCCTCTTCCTCAAGATCGACACTGGATACATGATGGAGACAAGGGCGTATAAGAGCCCATTCTTTGGTCCGATGATTAAATTAGATGAGACCAATTATCCACGATGGTCATAGACGTTTTTGATAGGACATGGGAAGGAGTACATATTGACTCAACCAAAGCCTACACCTAGGACAGAAGCCTGGGAGAAGAATAACACAATTGTTATGGCTTGGATTATGAATTGCATTTTACCTAGAATAAGAGATGAGATCATGTATTATCCCACTGCAAAGGTAATGTAGGAGTCTTCTTGAGGCATACTCCCAAGTGAAGAATTCTACTCTTGTGTTTTAGACCTATCATGACTTATTTCAGATGTGCAAGGAAGGGAAGTCTCTTACTCAATAGTACTCTACCATGGAGGGCCTTTTGGAGAAGCATAATGTCAGCACTTGTTCTTCTCAGAGAGATTACAGGAAAGAGCTAGAGGTATCTCTACTTTTATCAGGACTTGGTCAAAATTACAGTGTTGCTCGTTCATAAATTACGACCATGTCTGAGCTTCCATCCTTGAAGGATACATATAGTTGCCTGAGTCATATTGCGATGCAGCTTCCCACATCCGACACTACTGAGCAGACCTCTGCCCTTGCTGCTGTTCTAAGGCATGGTAGCGGTGCTCCCTTCACTCGTGGACGAGGACGTAGTTGTGAATCTGGAGGTCGTTCTCGCACTACTTGCACCTATTGTAGGAAGCTAGGTCATTCTGAGGACAAATGTTGGACCAAGCATGGCAAACCTGCTTTTGCCAACTAGGCAATGGATGCTGTAGATGTTTCTGATACTATCTCCCATGTTGAGTTTAATGATCTGCTACAAAAATTTTCACAGTTATCGCAGTCTCATGCTCCACCTACATCAGAGACCGCTGCTCATGTTTCTTCCTCAAGTACAGAATTGGTTTGCTCCTCTTCTCAGTTTCAGAGATGTGGTGAATGGTTGGTTGATTCTGGAGCATCATGACATTTATGTGGAGATTAGAGTTCATTCCCACATATTACCCATGTCCCTCCGAGCCATACAGTACAAGTTGCGCAGATGGGAGACATTCCCAAGTTGCAGGACAAGAGGAAATACCACTGTCATCTACATTACAATTGTCTAATGTAGCTATCTGTCATTCACATCACTAAGGAAATGAATTGCAGAGCCATTTCTTATGCTCAGTCTTATGTCTTACATGACAATCTCACGGGGAGGATGATTGGTGGAGAACATGAAGAAGAGGGGGTAAACCACCTGGTCAAACTATCTCTACTGCTGCTGCTGGTGTTGGTCAAGGGGAGGTTGTCCTTACCACTAGGTCTCCTTCCCAGTGGCACCTCCATCTTGGCTATCACTCGTTGAACAGACTCAGGCATGTCATACCTCACATATCTACATTGACCGTCATTGCCTAAGATGCTTGTTAGCTTCGCAAGCATCATCGTGCCAGTTTTTCTTCGTCGCAGAGTGTTGGGTCTACCTCATCTTTTGAATTACTTTATATAAATGTGTAGGGGACCAATCAGATTCCTGATCGGCTGGGTCACCGTTATTTCTTAGTTATTGTTGATGATTATTCCAAAGTTTCTTGGGTATTTTTGTTGCAAAATAAATCCGATGTTGGAGTTATTATTGAGAATTTTGTGAAAGAAATAAACACCTAGTTTTCTACTATTATCAAAATTATTCAGTCTGACAATGCTTTAGAATTGTGCACCCATGCCTACACTTGTTCTATTCATCTTATAGTATTATTCATCAGATAACTTGTGCTCACTCTTTTCAGCAAAATGGTGCTGCTGAGAGGAAGCATTGAGATCTTCTTGATGTTGCTCGTACTTTACTGATATGTCATTCTATCCCTCACTTTATTGGGGTGATGTTGTTCTGATTAATAGAATGCCCAACTCTGCTATTCATTAGCAGATTCCATGGCAAATTTTATATGTAGTCTAGGAGATGTTTCCTATCACTCCTAGAATCTTTGGTCGTATTGCTTTTGTTCATGATTTTACTAAGGGGAGAGATAATCTGGCACCCAGGGTGGTTAAGTGTATTTTCTTAGGATATTTAAGGACTTAGAATGGGTATCGGTGTTTCGATCTTGTGTTCTCTCGTCATTTTGTGTCAACTGATGTTACCTTCCATGAGTCTATTGCCTATTTTTCCACTATGGGGAGAGAATTACCTATGAAGATGACTCATGCTCCTATGTCTATTCACCCTATTGCCATTGAGGAGCTTCCTACTGTTATGCCTCTTACTACCACCACTACTCCACAGAGATTTACTGATCCTACTATCACTTACAGGAGATCGCATACTACACTACAAATACCCCCCCTCACTAACACCTTCCTCCCCAGTTTAGGTGAGCTCACAGGCTTTAAATATTGATGATATATTGTCCAATGGTGATTGTACAGGACAAACAGGGGAGCTTTCTTCTAAAGATGATTCTCCGGTAGATATTACTGCAGATTCTAACCTTCTAATTGCTATTCAGAAAGTACGTCAGACTTATGCCAGATATAATGTTACTAACAGTCTTGCTATTGACGGCCTTGGGAACTCTTTTGGAAGTTTTTGTCATACACTTGCCACCTCTGAGATACCAGCTACTTATCAGCAAACTATGCTTCATCCCAAGTGGTGTCAGGACATGGAGGATATGGCCGCACTACGAGCTAAAGGGACGTGAGAGTTTACTCCTTATCAGCTGGTGCTACTATTGCAGGTTGTTGGGTGTTCGCTCTTAAACACAATCCATACAGGTCAGTTGCTAAATACAAGGCCCGCTTGGTAGCAAAGGGCTTCACACAGCCTTATGTCGACTTCTTTGACACCTTCTCCCCAGTGACACGCATGTCTACAGTCTGCATTTTGATCTCTGTTGCAGCACATAAAGACTGGCCTCATCATTAGTTGGATGTGAAGAATACATTTCTCTATGGTGATTTACAGGAGGAGGTATACATACAGCAAACCCCTTGCTATGAGGTACAGGGGAAGTGTGTGCAGGTTGCAGAAGACCATCTATGGCTTTAAGCAGAGCCCTAGAGCATGGTTCCAAAATCTCTCTTTGGTGGTAGAGTCAGTGGGATTCCTTAGGTCATCTGCAGATCATTCATTATTTGTTAACCAGATAGAGTAGTTCTACTAGTGTACATGGATGATTTAATAGTTACTAGTGATGATGTGCCAGGAGTAGCTGAGATTAAACGGACTTTGACAGATCGATTTGTGACGAAAGATTTAGGGCCCTTGTGATATTTCCTTAGGATAGAGGTGGCCCATAGTAAGTATGGTGTTGTTCTATCTAAATGGAAATATGTTTTGGATGTTCTAAAGAGATAGGCATGCTGGGAGCTAAACCAACAAACATTCCTATGGATCCCAAGATGAGGTTATATGACAGTGATACAAACCTGATTGACAGTAAGCAGTATCGACAACTGGTGGGAAAATTGTTGTACCTGACACTCACGGGGACTAACATCTCTTTTGCAGTGAGAAAGCCGAGTCAATTTATGGAGAGGCCTACGAAGCTACATTGGGATGCAGCTATGATGGTGCTCAGATACCTGAAAAGGGCACCGGGACAAGGCCTCCTTTTCCCTAAAGGAGCATCAATGACAATGGTTGAATATCCTGATGCAAACTATACAGGAAACCATGATGACAGGAAATCCACTATAGGATTTTGTACGTATGTTGCGGGGAATTTGGTAACCTAGAAGAGCAAGAAGCAAACAGCTATTTCCAGGTCTAGTGTAGAATCTGAGTACAAAGCTATGGCTCATACTTCTGCAGAGATGATTTGGGTTTAAGCCCTATTGACTGATCAGCATATACAGACCGATGATCCAATGGAATTGTGATGTGATAATCGAGCTGCCACATATATTGCAAACAACCCTATGTTTCACGAATGCACCAAGCATGTGGAGATAGATTGCCATTATACTAGAGATTTGATCCAGAAGGGGTTTATCTTCACCTCCCAGGTGACTTCAAAGGCTCAGACTGCTGATATATTTACCAAGCCATTGGCAAGATCCTCCTTTGACACTTATGTAACCAAGCTAAGCATGATAGACATTTATGCTCCAGCTTGAGGAGTGTTAAGTACTCTCTATTATTCTTGTGGTGTATTCATTATATTTTCTTTTATTATGGTGTTATGTAATTTTACACCCACCTTTCTCTCTCTATATGAAGAAAAGTAGGGCTTGAGAATAAGACAAAAAGTTTCATTCTTTTCAATTGGTATAATTGATAGATTCAAGGCAAGACTAATGGCTAAGGACTTCACTCAGACTTATGGTATTGGCTATTTTGAGACCTCACTTATGGCACGAATCTCCTCTATTCGAGCTATCTTATTTGTTGTTGTTTATAAAGAGTGGCATTTACATCAGTTGGATATAAAGAATGCATTCCTATATGGTGATCTCACAGAGGAAGTATATGTGTGTCAACCTCCTGCGTATGAGACTAAAGGGGAACATGTTTATAGGTTGAGAAAGGCTATTTATGACCTCAAGCAGAATCCAAGGGCTTGGTTTGAGAGATTAATCTCAGAATAATGCCAATTAGGTTTAAACGATCTTCTTTATATCATTCTATTTTTATGAGACAAAGTGTAGATGGAATTGTTGTCTTAGCTATCTCTATTGACGATATGATCCTGCCTAGGGACTATATGGATGGCATTAAGGAGACAAAGGACTTCCTACTTTTGTTACTAAGAATCTCAAATAGTTGAGATATGTTCTAGGGATAGAAGCTGAGAAGCAACATAGTGGACTTGCCTTGTCTCAATGAAAGTATGCTCTCTAGATTCTAGAGGAAGCTGGATTATTGGGCACTAAGCTGTCTAGCATGCCTATTGAGCAAAAGAAGCATATATCACTTGATGATGACCCACCATTTGAAGACATTCATCGCTATAGGAGTACTGTAGGGAAATTCTTATGCTTAACAATTACTCAACTAGATATAAGTTTTGCAATGAGCAAAGCTAGCCAGTTCATGGATAAACCATCTTATAGCCATTGGCACGATGTCTACCTTATATTGATGTATCTGAAAGGAACTCCTGGAAAGGGCTTATAGTATAAAAACAACACCTTTCTAGATATCGTTTCCTATTCAGATGTAGATTATGCACGGGCAGTCGAAGATAGAAAACCCACCACTAATGCACAGGTTATGAGATTTTTCTAAGAGGAAATCTTGTTTCTTGACAAAGCAAGAAACGAATAGTTGTACGTCACTCCAACACTAAGGTTGAGTATAGAGCCATGACCCATACGACATCAGCATGTGAAGTCATGTGAATCATCTCCTTCTTAGGTGACCTAGGACTTAATGTGCAGACTCCTATTCTCATGTATTGTGATAATAAGTCAGCCACTTACATTGCATCCAACCCAATATTTCGTGAGATGATAAAACATATTGAAGTGGATTGCCACTTCATCATGAATGCAATTCTAGATAGCAAGATCATTACTCCCAACTTCACTTCCGAGCTCCATGATGCAGACATTCTCACTAAGGCACTAAACAAAAAGAGACATTTCTATGTGACAAGTTGGGCTTAGTTGATACCTATGCTCCAATTTAAGGGAGAGTGTTTAAGAGTTCATGTACTAGTGTCTCATTTTCTATTTTGTTTAGGCTTGTTTGTAACTTTCCTCTCTCTCTATGTAAGAGAGATTAGGGTTCTATTTTGACGGAATGTCATCTATTTTCTGTTTCACACTGTCACACATCCATTATATAACAATAGGAAGGTTGAGTGATATAGTCTCAATAATATTTGCACCATCAACATCTTTAGTTTCACCGAGATGATTTATCTTTGAAGAAGATTGTGGGATAAAATGAATCACATAGAATTATTCGGTAGCCCTACCTCTAGGAAAATTACAAGCCAACCCCACAGGGAAATAAAAACAATAAAAAGACAACCAATGGAAAACATAAGATCAAAGGAACCCAACACTCCCCCTCAAGCTAAAGCATCGATGTCAATCATGCTAAGCTTGGAACAACAAACCTCAAAGGAAGATCGTGGCGAAGGCTTGGTAAAGATGTCTGTTGTTTAGTCATCTGAAGAGACCAGCGTAGTGTAGACGATTCCTCGCTGGATCAAGTCACGTGTGTAGTGACAGTCAACTTCCACGTGCTTGATCCTCTCATGAAACATGGGTTTGTTGGCGACGTAGGTGGATGCTCTGTTGTTACACCTCATTTCCATAGGTGTGTCAACCAATATATGCAAATCTGTACGCACTGATCTCACCCACATCATTTCAACAGCAATGTAAGCCATGGCTCTGTACTCAGACTCAGCACTGGATCTAGAGACAACTACCTGCTTCTTACTCTTCCATGTCATTGGATTCCCTTGCACATTGGTACAAAAGCCTAGAGTCGACTTCTTATCAGCCAAGAACCCCGTATAATCTACATCTAAGTAGCCTATCACACTCATGGAAGTCCCTTTGCTAAACAAAATGCCTCGTCCTAGTGCCTTCTTCAAGTACTTTAGCACCATCATTGTAGCATCCCAATGCTGCCTTGTCAGCCTATCCATAAACTAATTTTTTTCAACTACAAGGGAAATATCTGGTCTAGTGATAGTCAGATATAAAAGCCTTCCCACCAGCTATTTATGTTGCTTGCTATCTACTGCCTTTACCTTCTCTTCATATAGACGAGTCTTGGAATCCATAGGAATATTGGTTGGTTTGATCCCCAATATACTAATAGCTTGCAATTTCCAATTCCAAGAAAATATCTCAAGGGCCCAAGGTCCTTCATGACAAGCTTGTTTGCTAGGCAACTCTTGACCACAGCTATGCCAATCCCATCATCACCTATAATGATCAAGTCATCCATATAGATGCGGAGCACCACTACTCCCTTCCCTGTCTTCCTAAAAAACGAGTGATTAAATGAAGACCTCTGAAAGCCAACATTCTCTGCCACTTTGGAGAGCTTCTGGAACCATGCACCCGGACTTTGCTTTAGGCCATATATTACCTTCTGCAATCTACACACACACTTCCCCTAAGCCTTGTAGCTCGGAGGCTGCCGCATGTAGAATTCCTCCTGGAGATTGTCATAGAGAAGGGCATTCTTCACATCTAACTGATGTAGCTGCCAATCTGGCTGAATTGCCATGGAAATCAAGATGCCGACAGTGGGGAGGCATGCCACTTGAGAGGTGTCGAAGAAATCCACGCCATAGGTTTGCATAAACTCCTTAGCAACAAGCCAAGCCTTATGTCTAGTAACTAACCCATCTGGATTATACTTAATGGTACACACCCATCTACAGCCAACTAACACTACCCCCATCTAGAAGGCCAGTAAGCTCCCAGGTACCACACGAGCAAAGCGCAAACATCTCATCCTCCATGGCCTGACGTCACTGAGGATCCAGCATGGTCTGCTAGTACGTGGAAGGGATCTGTGTAGCAGATAAGGCATAGGAGAAACTCCAAAGCACAATCCCCAAACCATCTATAGATAGAATAGCCCCTAAAACAGGACATCGAGCACAACTGTGGGGCACCTTCTAAATAGCAATCGGAAGGTCACGATCAACCGACACTTCTTCCTGCAACTGCTTTGAAGTACTGTATCCATAGCTTGTTCTACATCGTCACAACAAGGCAAAATATCAGCAGTTTGTAAATCACTTGTGCTTACCTATACGGGAGAGGATGGCAGTGCTGAAGAAGGGGAATGTTGCTTGTAAGTAACCAGGATCTTGTAGGTGAGAGGAGGATCACGAAACCTTTCAGGCTAACCGGTAGAAGACATAGGATCCGTAACTAGGATAGCCTTAAGGGGAATAAGTGGTATAGGCATGGATGCCTCTATGACCCCAAGAGAAAGACTACACCCAGCAATAGAAAAATAGGAATATACTCATGAAAGTTGACATTGACACTCACATAATGTCTACCAGAAATGGGATTGTAGCACCGATAACCCTTATGAGTCCTAGAATATCCTACGAAAACACACCTAATCACCTTTAGGGCCAGCTTATCCCAACCAAGAGAAGTGATATGCACAAAGGTAATACACTTAAAAACACATGGAGGCACATGGAAGAGTTCACCATCAGGATGCAGCATTTGCCAAGGTATCTGTTCATGAATAACAGAATTTGGCATCCTATTGATCAGGTAGAAAGTTATAAGAACCACATCTCCCCAATATAAAGACAGGACACTAAGATGAATCAATAAGATACATGCCACATCAAGTGTTTATGCTTCCTCTCAGCTACCCCATTCTATTGAGAGGTATGAGCATAAATGGTCTAATGAATAATCCCATGGGACTTGTTAAAAAGCAAACTTCTTAGTACAGAACTCAAGAGCATTATCAGAGTCTTTATATCTAAAATAAAATTTTCAAGATCAATGCCAACATCAAACTCATTCTTCAAGAGAAAAACCTACGACAAACAAGAAAAACCATCCACAATGACAAGATAATAACGGTAACCTAGCCGATCAAGAATATAACCAGGGCCCTGCACATTAATGTGAACCAATTGAAACAAAGCTGGAGACCCAAGACTATTATTGGCAGGGTAGGAGGCTCGGTGGTGTCTACTTAGCTAACAAGCATCACAAGAAATCATAGCAGAAGGAAAAATATGGGGAATGATATGTCTGAGTATGTCTAGTAAAAGATGACTAAGGCGAAGGTGCCACTGGATAGGATCCCCAACAGCAAAGGAGACCCTACCATGGCAAGCAGCAATAAATGAAGACTGGACCAAG
This sequence comes from Thalassia testudinum, assembly GCA_037157565.1. Classification (NCBI taxonomy): domain Eukaryota; kingdom Viridiplantae; phylum Streptophyta; class Magnoliopsida; order Alismatales; family Hydrocharitaceae; genus Thalassia; species Thalassia testudinum. The sequence goes on along the minus strand of JAZHRO010000067.1, from coordinate 12,164,602 downwards.
CAACAAACACTCCCCTCTTCACGACCACCACCAATCATCCTCCCCGTCAGCTTATCCTGAAAAGTACAACCTAGATCGTCAACTATGGCACAACAATTAAATTCCTTTGTAATTCTATTGATAGAAAGTAGACTAATAGAAAAATATGGTACAAACAAAACATCTAGCAGCCTCAGCAAAGGGGTAACAGACACCTCCCCCTATCCTGCCACAGGGTAATGCCTCCTATCTGCTACCTACACTGTCCTACCAAATAGAACAGACCTGAGGTGTTGCAAACATCTACATTCCCCACTGAGATGATGGGAGGCTTCAGAATCAACCAACCAATCTGTAAACCTCTGGTCAACAAGCTAAGCTGTGAAGGCAGACCTTATATCTAAAGAGGAGGCCAAGGCTTCTGTCTTAGGAGCAACAGAAGTATCCTGAGTCAATCAAGAAATACGTTGAAGCAACTCATCATAGTCTGCATAAGGAACGATGTCACTGGATGCCTCAATACGCGCAACAACCTAATTGCCTGTAGGAAGGCAGCCATGCTTGGTGTAACAAGAAGCCCCAATGTGTTTAAACTTACCAGTGTTGCCACAATAGGTGCACTGAGGGCATCCTCGCCCACCAGAAGTATAGCCATGACCCCTACCTCATGCTATAGAAGCCCCTCTACCCTATTCAATGCTAGCAGCAAGGGCAGATGCCTTCCTTGTCGACTGGGTAGAAGACTAGGTAACAACAATCCTGCTCAATCTACTGTAGGCATCCTCAAGAGAAGGAAGCACGAATAGGGTAAGAAGCTAAGAACGAGCAGTAGAAAATTCTGGCCCAAGATCAAATAAAAACTGTAGAACTACTACCTCCTTGTTGTACTCTCTATGAAGTACATGTGCACACAAGCCTACATGCACTGTACTTCTCAAGCAAACCCTTCATGGCCAAGTAGCATTGAGACAACGATCGACCCTCCAGACGAAGCTGAGAGAGCTCATGATAGATCTATTAGACAAGATTCAAATTCTTCTCATGGGAGTAGGGCTAAGCAATGGGCCTGACCCTTCAGGGCCAACCTAGGCCCAACCCAAGCCCATTTAAGTAAGTGGGCCCATGGGCCGGGCCCAAGCTCGTTTAATTTGTAAAATCTTGGCCCAATACTTTTCAAAAAGAAAGATAAAATGTGCAATTTAGTAAACAGAAATCCCTAAAATGATTAAGAAAATTTATATAGCTTAATTCTAATTCATAAAGTTGAAATATTTAAATAACGCAGAAGTAATAAATCAAAACAATAAACAATCAATGAAATGCTTGGATTTACATGGAAACCCCACTCACGAGTGGGGAGAAAACCACAGGAGAAGCACCCTATGGGCGTGTTTTCTCTGAATTTCTTCTCAAAGAATAAATGAGGGAGTACACGCCTATTTATAGGCCATCACACACAAAGTGCCACAACTTCCAATGTGGCACTAAACAACCACTCAATTCTCTCAACACTCCCCCTCAAGCTAGAGCATGAAATGCTCAACTTGTAACACAAATCCACTCTACACAATAAACCAAACAACACTCTGGACTAGTTCTTTCTTGTAGGCGAAAACACAAGCTGGAGCTGCTGGACGAACCGTAGCTGGCTTTGAATATCTGGTGCTGATGGCTCCTTGTTCAGTATCCCTGTAATTGGGTCTACCTCTGAAGACCTCGAAGGTGGATCTCCCTCTCTAGAGTCCACGAAACTGGATCTCCCACATAGAAACGTGAAATGATTCCTTCCTCTGAGGATCTCGAAACTCTGGACCTTCAAGAGTTGGGTTTCTCATGTGGAGTCCATGAATAAAAGGGACTCCCAAACATGGGTGACTACAACAAGCTCCCGCACTCCCCCTTTCTCCCATACTCGTATGGGAGAACACAATACCAATGAGAAGAAAATAAAACCAATAAAACCTAGAAAAGGCTTCTCCATCTCTTTTCTTACGCATAACCTCATTTTTCTTTGTCCTTTTTTTCTTCCTTTTTTTATTTATTTTCTCTTTTTTCTCTCGTTTTCTTTCTCTTTCTTCTCTTTTTTTTTTCGTTTCTTTCTTTCTCTCCTTTTTTTTTTTTTTGCTTTAAAGCACCCTCTGTCTTACCTTAGGGTTCAAAAGAACCCATTCACACAAAGCACGATAGCAACTCCTTCATCCTTGCCTCCGGCTCTCGCGTTGGCCACCTCGACGCCGTTCGTGACTCCAGCCTCGTCTGCTCTGGCCGCCTCCGCGGATCCCCGCTGCATTGCTTCTCTGCCATCCTCATGTCTGCAGTGACCTCATCACCAACATCCTTTTCTGCCCAAATCGACACCCCGCTGCAACCGATTACTGAGGGCGAGAGCTGGCTCACTGCCAAGACCACCAATGCCATCGCCTACCTTCTTCTATGGAGACTCTTTGAAGGAGAAGAGCGACCACCTTGTTGGAGGAGCACCTCGTGATCACGGCTCCCCTCGTCGCTTCCCTCGTGCATAGCACCATCCGCACCTTCGACCACCTAACAACCACGTGCAAAGCCCTGCGCCTGTTGATCTGCCGACATGCAGGGCCTCCGTTGCCCTTAGCATTGACAACGTTCTTCGCTACCTTCTTTTTTGTAGGTGGGATTGATGCCGCTGCCATCGCCTTCCTCGGTCCTCCTGCCGGCGAGGAGTTTCGACACCATAATCTGACAAGAGGAGAGGCCTAGGGCTTGAAGGGGGGGGGGGGGGGCAACAGCAAGCTAACCCCAGTGATCTCCAACGGTGATGGGCTGACCCTTGCCGATGTAGCCCTCAACAGCACAAGGCCTCCACAGCTCCTTCAAATGAAAAGAATTTGGAACTCCAAATACAAGCATAGATTGATAATGATAAAACGCGATAATCACATAAACAAAAAATAACCCAAGGAACGAACTGCTTTAATACCAAGTTAAAATATTTAAATAATGCGAAAGCAATAAATCAAAGCAATAAACAATCAATGGAATGCTTGGTTTTATGTGAAAACCCCACTCACGAGGAGCAGGGAGAAAAACACGAGAGAAGTACCCTATGGGCTTGTTTTCTCTGTATTTCTTCTCAAAAAATAACTGAGGGAGTACATGCCTATTTATAGGCCATTACACACACACAAAGTGCCACAGCTTCCAATGTGGCACCAAACGACCACTCAATTCTCTCAACCCATAATAAATACTCAATGGACCTGACCAAGCTGATGGGTGTGTTCCGAACTTACAAGATTAGGTAGAGATTGAGAGTCGGTATGCCACTCGTAGGAATGGGTGTCACGGGAATGGGCAAGACGTTAGCGAATGGAGTGTTTTGTTATTTTTTAGTTTTAAGTTTGAATACATTAATTTATGTATATATAGAATACACATGTATAATATATATACAGGCCCTAAACGGGCCAGGTCTTTGGTTGGGCTGGGTTTGGGCCAACTTAGGCCTTAACCCAAGCCCATTTAATTAATAGGAAAAAGTCTGAGCCCAAGCCTAAACCTTTAAGTTATGGGCCTGGGCCTGGGCCTAGGCTGGGTCAAGCGGGTCGAGCCCAGGGCTAGGTCAGGGTAGCCCGACCCAATGCTCAGGGCTACATAGGAGTAGGTGTCACATAAACTATCCCACATCTCCTTCGTTGTCCTATAATACATGATCTCATCACCAATCCAGGGAATAATGCAATTCATGATCTGTGCATAGACCATATCATTATCCTTTCTCCACGTAGCATTCTTGCATGTCTTCTCCGCTAGTTCCGGTTGAAGTAGTATGTGCTCTTTGTCATGACCCTCCACGGTCATGAGAAAAGTCTGCGACCAATGAGGATAGTTGGTCTCATTCATCTTAACTATGGGACCAAAGAAGAAACTCTTGTATGTCCCTGTCTCCGTCACAGAGTTTGATGTCACTTCCGAGAAACTTGAAGACACCATTTAGCTTTCAACCGAACCAAAACCAATAAGCAATACACAAGGCTATCGCATCCAATGACGAGAGAAAGAGCTCTGAGATCTGAAACTAATTTTCATATCATGACAGACCATAAAAGCGAGATCCTGACCAAATGAAGTCCCGGAAATCAGACTGGGAACCAAGAGAGGTCCCCCTTGGAACGTGGCAAATGCACACCAGGGCAGCAGGCTCCCGAGCGGCGCTACCAACCAAGGCGAAACACCTCCTGCACGTCGCCCAAGGGTAGGGCTCCCTACCAATGGCGTTGATTGCTACTAGTGGGGTCGCTACAGCCAGCTAGAGAAGATCGGGTCAGATGTAGAGGGTGGCGACATAGGGACGAGACCAAGATTGAGGTGGAGGCTTTACAGCCTAGGGTTTTTCGGTGGGATACCTAAACATCGACCTAAGACCACTACTCTAATACCAAGTGGAATAAAATGAATCACATAAAATTATTCAGTAGCCCTAGCTCTCAATATATAGAGAGGTGGAAAACTACAAAACAATCCCACAAGAAAATAAAAATAATAGAAAGACAACCAATGGAAAACATAAGACCGAAGGGGCCCAACAAAGATCAATGCTATGATGATGAACAATTTGGTAAAAGCATCCAATTATGGAATTGCTTTTTCAATATCTTATTGCTATCTAACAAGCCACAAGTTTAGTCTCAGTCTAAAATAACTGTGGTGTATTAGATGGCAAAAAATATGAGCACTGTGGTGTATTAGATGGCAAAAAATATGAGCAGTGTTTACTAAATTCTCAGCTACACTATTGTGCCAAGTCATGTGAGAATCATACCATTTTAGTCCTCACCTTAACATGGTGCCATAGCAAGGTTAGGCTCCACACCATGATCTCATCATCATACATCCCAACCACTGCCACTTCCGCCTGCTCGCCTAGCCAATACTCAACCAGCTTGCCAGCCACACCATCCCAGGACAGCATCTAACATCATAGCTCCCCTGAACTGGTATCATCCAAATTCTTCAGATTGGTTCTTGCCACTATGGCCCAATTTCCTCAAACAATCCCTTTTGCCATTACCTTGAGCTTCATCCCCTCTAGCCTCTACCTCAAGCTGATCACTAACCATGGCTAATTGCCATTGTTTGACCTTTTAGGAGCAAACTGAAAGGTACTTCTACACCACCAAATGCCAATAACATGCTCACAAGAAAAATGACAAACAACAAAACCCATACTGCAATCATATCTTAAAAAATTAAGTTGTACTATAAACTTAAATAGAAATGAAATTATGTTGCTTTTATAAACAAGCCATTGCTCTCTGTCTTTCAAATTAAAAAGGTCTAAAATAGCTGAGAGAATCGTAGGGCAGCAGCTTCACAAAACAATAAGCTATTAACTAACATGAAGATAAGGGTTATATGGATCTTCCCAAAAGCATAGGACTGAAATCAAACCTCATTTGTTGTTTCTTCATCATCTTTGTAACCTGTCCTCTCCAAGATCTCATGTATCGCTGTCAAATCCATTCTCAAACAAGCACCACCAAGTGGAGATAGGGGCAGCGATTCAAAAGCCTGTGCATCCCCCACATGCGGTATTCCCATCAAAACATAAGACAGAACCTGCAAGTTGAAATATGAACTTAAATCAAATTGGTTATATGTGAAAAGAAAATTTTCTATTTTCTGGGATCCTTTGGCCAGGAAGTCTAGGACTCTAAGTGGAAGGAGCCCTTCAAGTCAATCAATCCTCAGAATTTTTACTGTTTTGTCAAAATGAAAGAATAGTAGGTAGTAAAATGACTAATTTGCATAATTTTGTATCTTTGAGAACTTAGATTCATGACAACAAGTCAACAAAGCTTCTGCCTATGAAAATCCGCCATAGGCTATCTTTGTAAGTATAAGTCTTCAAACCATTTGCACCCCAGCAGACGAACGGTTAGTCCATCCAGCCAGAATATTGAAATTGCTGAAGATAAATCTCAGGCAACATGTAAAGCTGTCAAGGAACACAATTTTTTATTGCAGTCACTGAAGATAAATTTCAGGTAACACATATAGCTGTCAATGCACACAATTTTTTATGGCATAACTGTGATACGTAGCCACAAGTACATAAACAATGCCTATAGAGTGCACTGAAGGTCAATAAGTTTTACATATACAATTTTTTCCATCAGTAGGAATTTTTGTATTTTCCAAAACTCAACTACTTCTGGAGTACAAATGCAGTGGTGCAACTGTCTTTGTCTTTTCCTCCACATGGTGCCTGTGCCAATTTGATCTCAAGGGTTCGCACAAGTGTGAAAGCATATGCACAACGGAAACTAAAATAATTTGTTAGAGAATAACTGGGAGGCATGAAAAACTGGATACTGAATTTTACTTTACAAATGCACAATGCACAATTTCCTTTCCATGCTTCTGATGTTGTTTCCTGTAATATCTAAACGGTGGTCCTTATCTTCCTTCACTACATATTATTCAAAATTAGGATGACCAGAAAATGCTTATCAGATTCTACTAATGTCAAATTAAAGGAGAAAATCTTTGCTGTTTGGTAGAAAGCCTTTCCTTTAATTACAAGAAGCTGGGACTAAGGAGAGTTTGAATCCTATCAGATAAAGAAAAAGCTGCCAATGCCAAGTGGAAGCATGCTCTTGAACATTGAACCACAAATTTCTTAGTTCATGGATGATGCATTTTTCACAAATTGATCTTTCATTTGATGGGTAACAACATGACATTGGGCTGGTCCCCGCAAATTTAGGTGTCAAGGATTTACTATTGAGATGTCCTCATGAATTTTTATTTCTTTTTGTTAGTTATTATTTCCTGAGTAGGCCTTTGTAATTTTCCCACCAATGCCCTATATAAAGACTAGCATTTTAATAATGCTGAAGTTACTCTTTTCCAGGTTTTCTTCTATTTTTATTTGTTTTGGGTGGTACCATGTATTTTTCCTTTCAGCCTCTTCGATATAAGAGAGGGTTCTAAATAAAGGCTATGCTGTTACATTTTCGTCGGCATGCCGATTGGAGCTTCGAGCGGTTTGAAATGCAGGTGCTGGAGATTCGGAGGAGCTGAAAGCTGAAATAGGGGGCTTAGTCAGGGGCTAAAATTCGAAAATTGGGGGACTGTCACACACACACACAAACAGAGCAGTTTGAATGCGGGAGTGGGAGATTCGAAACTGGGAATGTGGGGGGGCTGAAATGACACACACGATGATTAACTCAACTAAAGACACTCAAGCTTTCCAAGTAGACACACACACACTTCATTTTGAATATTTATGTGATTTTCTATTTCATTTTGAGTATTTATGTGATTTTCTGTCGGCATGTTATCGGCATGCCCTCGGCATTCCCACGGTGTGCCCTCGACATGCCCATCGAAAAATGGGCATTTCCACAGCATGCCTTCGGCATGCCCACAAAATGTACACTTAAAATTTCATCAGCACGGTGTCGAAATCGGCATTTTGAACCTTGTTGCCACGCGCTTTCAATCACCAGTGCCATCACTACCACTGACCAACCAGTCAACTAGTCACCAGCAACCAGAAGTGCTAGCTAGCCAAAATCAGCCTTGGCAGTCCCCAATGACTGAAGGTCACCAAATTGTCAGAATCAATCATCGCTGCTACCAATTGGTTAAGCCCACTGGCAACTAACTAATGACCACTTGGTGGTAGTTAGAAGCCACTAATCTATGAAATACCCCTAATCTCACTTGTTTGAGCGAGATTTGAGGATTGGGTTTGAACTTTAAATTGGTCCAGCAACCTAGCCATTAGCCAACAACACCCATGATGCCTTGGATGTTCAAAAGTGGTCTGACGATCATGGTGTGACCCTAGTTGTGGCTCAAACAGGGATTTTCTATCCCATTATTACTTGGTTTTGCAGGATTTATGTACCTGTGTGTTTCATGCAAGTTTTCTTGGTAAGCCACATTGATACTAACCCTACCATGCATGCGATGTGAGCCACTAGTTCGCCCATCATGCATGACAATAAACATGATTTATTCAACCATTAATTGTGTGCTTCTGAGTTTATCTGTGACAAAGGGTCACGAAGAGTGTCACACTTGCTTCTTCCTTGCCTGCCATGTCCATGCTAGGATCATCCTCTATTGAGGCTAAACCTCTCACCTCTTCTACTGTTATCATAGTCCAAGAGACCCATTAAGTTGAATGAAGTCCAGAACTGGATTTAAAATTTTTCTTGGGGAGCAAAAGATCTACATTCTCTTAAAGGATATTCTCAATTCCAAGACTATAGATCACAAAGTCCAGGTATCCTGTCTCTCATGCCGTTACCACAAAGTTCCTTGGAGGAACATACAAGCATTTCTACCTACTCAGATCCCTCCTAGTCATCAGTAGGCCATATTTGATCCAAGATGGCAATAAGCCATGGAAGAGGAGATGCAGGACTTGAGGTCCCGAGGCACTTGGGATCTTGTTGACCCACTGTCCAATGCATCTATTTTGGGTTTTCGCTAGGTGTTCACCTTGAAATACAATCCTGATAGCTAATGGGACAATAATGCGATACAAGACTTGACTGATAGGAAAGGGGTTCACATAAACATATGGTGTGGACTTCTTTGATACCTTTTCTCCTATTGCACGGCTACCCACAGTTCGCATCTTGATCTCTATTATTGTATAGAAAGACTAGCCACTTCATCAGCTAGATGTCAAAAATGTATTCCTATATGGAGACTTACAGGAAGAGGTCTATATGCATCATTCCCCAAGTTATGAGGTTCAGGGAGAGTGTTCTAGAGTTTGCAGACTGTGGAAGGCTATTTATGATCTTAAGCAGAGTCCCCGAGCGTAGTTCCAAAAGCTTTCAAAGGCGGTAGAGGCTGTTAGCTTCAAGCAATCTTCTGATCATTCATTGCTTGTCAGGAAGACAGGGAAGGTACTGTTGCACTTTGAGTCTGTGTAGATGACCTGACTGTTACCGGTGATGATAGTGCAAGAGGTCAAAAAATGTTTGCCACGGAATTTTGTGATGGGCCTTGGGCCATTAAGATATTTCCTTACGATAGAAATTGCTCATAGCAAGAACATGGTTCTCTCTCAAAGGAAGTATGCTCTTAACTTACTTCAGGAGATTGGCATGCTGGGAGCTAAACCAGCCAACATACTCATGGATCCTAACACTCATGTATGATAAGAAATCAAAAGTGGTGGATAGTAGGCAGTACAAGGGGCTAGTGGGCAAGCTTCTATAGCTCACCATACTAGGCTTGACATTTCCCTTGTAGCCAAGAAACTTAGCCAATTTCTAGATAGAACTACCAAGCAACATTGGGATGTTGCCATGATGATGCTAAGATACCTGAAAAAGGCACTAGCCAGAGGCATTCTTTTTACGAAGGGGACTTCCATGAGCATCATTGCCTATTCTAATGCAAATTATGCTGGGTGTTTGGCAGACAAGAAGTCCACCACAAGCTCTTGCGCTTATGTGGCAAGGAACTTGGTGACATGGAAAAGCAACAAGCAATCTGTGGTCTCTAGGTCGAATATGGAGTCCTCCTTCAAGTGCAAGGCTAAAAGAACATTCTTCAACCTCAAGTGAAAGGCTACACAAACCTCCCCTTGACCAAATATGGGTGCCTTTCTCCCATTACCAACCTGCACAGAGTAGCCAGGTGGAACCGGATGAGTAGTGGTAAACTGTCTCTCATCACCACAAATATGCTAAGAAGCTCCTGAATCAATAAGCCGTTCTCCATCTCCTACTCGAGACAAACAAGCTAAACCCACTTAGGAAGTCCCATACTACCTATACACCTAGAGTAATGCCTCATATTCACTCCTAGATACAGTAACAGTGTCATATTTCTCCTATCATTACAAATGTTGCATAATAAGTGGTTGGAACTATTTTTCCACCTCTAGTAAGGTTACGAAATAATATGATTTGCTCATTTTCTTCAACTAGACCAGACATCACTTTTGTTATGAATGTGGTTGGTTAGTCAGTTTATGAATGCACCTATAAATGCCCATCTCAAGGAAATTCATATGGGGTTGTCCTACCTAAATAAAAATCCAAGGGACTCCTAAACACCAAGAGTGATGAATTCAATGTAGAAGGATTAATTGATGCTGACTGGGCAGATTCTTTATGATGACAGGCAGCCTACTTGTGATTTTGTTTGCTCCTAAAAATAAAGCTTATTGTAGGCGGTTGTCCTACCTTAATAAAATTCTAGGAAAGGGGCTTCTAAACACAGTGGATAAATGAATTCAATCTATAAGGATTAGCTGATGCTAACTAGACAGGTTTTGATGATGATAAACAGCGTACTCCTGGATATTGGTTGTTTCCAAAGATATTGCCTATAATTTGAATGAGTAAAAGGTAGTCCATTGTTTCCATATCAATTAGAAGCAGAATGCATAGCAGTCACATTAACTACGATTCGATCACCAACGATTTGGTGATCCATGAAGACGATTGGCAAGGAGGGAATCACCAGCAGAAGCAACACCGCAAGGAGATCCAGCGATTCTGCTGCCGCCTCCACCTCTTGCCGCATGACCTGCAGTGCCGCTGTTTGGAGTCCACCAGTGGGTATCTGTAAGTGGTGCCCACGTGATGAGCCTTCTCTCATGGGGTACCCTGAAGTTGATGAGGGTAATGAGTCTTCTTTCACCAATGGTGAAGAGTTTTTCCCTTATTGGCATGATGAGCCTTCTCTCATGCAACTTGAGTTTGTTTTGCCAAAAAAAAAAGGCAAAATTCAAATCGGATCAAAGTTGGTTTCTCTATTCTAGATGGATCAAGGAGTGAGAAACAAGAGACCTGGACCATGGGTCATTGACTCGAGTGTCTCGATTCATCTCACCGGAAGAACAGATGAGTTATAGAATGTTGCTAGGATACGGGGAATCCAAGAGGTCCGGGTAGCCAATGGAGCAAACTCTCTGGTTACTGCGATTAGGGAAATTCAGGTTTCCCCTACTATGAAGATTGCATATGTACACCGTGCCCCGAAGTTTCCCATGAGCCTGTTATCTAGTAGCTGGATTTGCAAAGACCTCCAGTGCAAGGTTGCATTTGATGACACGCACTGCTACTTCCAGGATAGATGCAAGAGATAGTCTCTATTACCTGGACACATCGACACTATTTGCTGAAGCTGTGTCCATAGCCAATGACCCCTGGCTCTGACATAAACAACTCAGGCATCTTTTGATCGGGAAGATGCATCAAATGTATCCCAAGTTACCAGTCTCGTTGACCCTAGAGTGCGAGAACTGTCACATGGGGAAGCATCACAAGAGCACCTATTCCTCGAGGCATGATGGTGTGAGCACCACGCCTTTTGCACTAGTCCACTGTGACATCTTACACAGTATTCGTGAACAATTATAGTCGTCTTACCTGGGTTTTCTTGATGAAGTTCAAGTCAAAGATTCCACAGATTATCCAAAGATTCTTTGCTGACGTACAAACACAATGCTCTGCAATAGTCAGAGTTTTCCGGAGCAATAACGCTCTAGAATTTGTTCAAAGGGAGATGCAGTTCTTTAGTGCCTGTAGGATCATTCACCAGACTTCTTGTGCTCACACATCCTAGCAAAATGATGTGGTTGAGCGCAAGTTGAGGCATCTTCTTGAGATTGGGCGTACACAATTCTAGGGTGATGCTATTCCCACTGCAACGTACCTAATCAACAGGTTCCCTCTTCAGTGCCTCCATGGGTGTATCCCATATCAGGTATTTGCATCCTCAGTGTGACAAGCCTTTCGCCTTACCTCTGCAAGTATTCGAGAGTACATGTTTTGTCCAGGCATAGGGTAGCTAGGATAAGTTCTCGCCACGTGCCACAAAGTGCATATTTTTGGATTACTCGCGGACCCAGAAAGGTTATAGATGCTATGACCCTATGTATAGGCGTAACATAGTAACTACATATGTGACTTTCTTTGAGAAGGTACCTTACTATTCTGAGGAGAGCTCTAGCATAGAGTTGACTCCTAAGGAGACTCAGGTTTACCATCGTAGATCAGTCGCTCCTATTGTCCCTCCAGATTCCTCTCTAGTTACACAAACAATAGATCCAAAATTGTTGGACCCTGGTGATAACAGGCCTATAGTCATAAGAAGGTCTGGTAGATCTTGCACCTTACATCATATGTCTCATTACACTAAGGCCTCCAACCTGGAAGGAGAGACTAGATAATTTGCCTAGGCCATCACCATTGCAATTATTCCTAAAGACTATAGCCAGGCTTCCCAGGATCCTATATGGCGTACTACTATGGACGAGGAGATGCAAGCACTTGAGTCTAAAGAGACTTGGGATTTGGTACCTTGTCCCATGGACGCTACTGTCGTTGACTGTTGATGGGTTTATATTATCAAATATCAAGCAGACGATATAATTGATAGATACAAGGCTCGACTAGTTGCCAAAGGCTTCACCTAGACTTATGGGATTGATTACTTCGAGACCTTCTCCCCAGTGACGCACATCTCGTCAATTAGGATTATTATTTCTTTGGTCATTATATCAGCTAGATATCAAAAATACTTTTTTGTATGGAGACCTAGCAAAGGAAGTCTACATGAGATAGCCACCTAAGCATCAAGTTCAATGGGAGCTCGTATGTCATTTGAGGAAGGCCCTCTATGGCTTGAAGCAAAGTCCGAGGGGGTGGTTTGAGCATCTAAGTTCAGATATTCAGAGGATTGGCTTTTTGCGATCATCCTCTGGACATTCTATTTTTATTCGGAGGATGGGAGATGCATCTACAAGCAGAGTTCTTATTCTAGTTTATGTTGATGACATGGTGGTGACCGGTGATGATAAGGAAGGTATCCGTCAGACTAAGGTCTTCTTACAATCCACCTTTATGACGAAGGATCTTGAAGACCTACGATACTTCCTTGGGATGGAGGTTGTTCGGACGAGGCATCATCTGTCATTATCTCAGAGACAAATATACCCTCCAGATACTTTAGGAAGCTGGCTTACTGGGTGCCTAGCCTTCCGGCATTCTTGTTGAGGCGCAACAGGTTCATAATACTGAGGAAGATGATTCTCCCTATGAGGATGTCCCCAGATATCACAGCTTAGTTGGTCGCCTTCTATACTTGACCATCACCCAACTAAATATTAGCTTCGCTATCAGTAGAGCTAGTTAGTACATGCAGGCACCACGCCATAGTCACTGGCATGAGGTATGCCTTATTCTAAGGTACCTCAAGGGAAGTTCAGGTCGGGGACTTTACTATAGAGAAAATAGGTCAATGGGCTTCATGGCCTCTTTTAATGCTGACTACACGAGATCTATTGAGGATCATCGATCAACCTCGAGATATGCTTTGTTTCTTGGTGGAGCAAGAAACAAAGTATAGTTGCATGTTCTAGTATTGAGGCTGAGTATCTCACCATGGCCCATGTTGTATGTGAGATCATGTGGGTCATGGGTTTCCTACAAGATCTAGGTGTGGAGGTGCAGCTACCAATTCCGCTATACTACGATAATCAATTAGCGACATATATAGCATCGAACCTGATTTTCCATGAGCATACTAGACACATCGAGGTAGATTGCCATTTCATCTTAAATGTAATCATGGAAGAGAGGATTAGCACACCATATATCTGCTCAAAGCTACAGTTGGGAGACATTCTCACCAAGGCTCTTAAGAAGAGGCATGATTTTCTGTGTGACTGTTGAGACTCTTATTTATCTTGTCTTTTCTTTCTATTACTAGCTATTTGTAGTTTGTTATTTCTTTATAGACATGCACTATATTTTACCCACATCTCTCTCTATATAAAGAGATGTAGGGTTTCCAAGGAACTTAGATTGGAACATTTCTTCCGACTTGGTATCAGAGCACCAGTCCTTGACCGTGGCTCTAGGTATCCCACTCCTCAAGGCCTCCTAAACCCTAACACCCAAATCCTATTCTCATCCCCTCCTTCCTTGGTAGTGACAGCGCTCTCCGGCGGCCCTCCAGCCGCACACAGGTGCCCTAACGGCTAGAGGTGGCACCCATGTGCCCTAGTTCAGCCTTGCAACGAGGCTGCAGCGGCGCCAAGGCTCCTGAACCACTACATAACCACACGCAGGAGCCCTAGCGGCCTGAGGCGACGGCGCTCAAGCTCGATTCAGCCCTCGCGACGGGGCTGCAGTGGCGCGGAAACTCTTGAACCATCAAGCGGAGCTCTGACAAGGTCCTAGTAGCTGAAGGCGACGGCGTTGCGGCTTGATTCAACCCTCGAACAGGGCTGCAGCGGTGTGGAAGCTCCATCACCACCAATCGGCACTCTGCGAGGGTCAATAGACCCAACAGCGACGCGACGGCTGTGCTGCGACCTTATACGGGAGCTGTTGTTGGCACTGCAGGTCTTAGTGGCTGCTGGCGGCGCTCTATAGCAGGTGCTAGCATCGCCGCCCAGCCTCTATTAGCATCTCGGCGACTATCTAAGGCCACGACTGGCGAAGATCCCTTAATCTCATCTTCTGCAGGCCTTAAAGACGTGTTGCGGTGACTAGAACCGAGGTTTATCGGTCTTCTCTACCCCATATGGGTCACCTACAGGACTTCTATGTCAGGAAGAGCACCGTCAGGGCCCTATCTATGCCCTAGGATCTAAAGGACATATTTCAGAACTGATTTTTGTGGATTCCCAGTAGATTTGAGAGCAATGGCTGCTTTTGCATCATCCAGTTTATGAAGTGATCAAGATGATGACATACGCAGACATGGTGCAACAAGAGCATGACATGAGTCATCATGGTACAAGATGGCTGGTGGACTCAGTTGCCTCACAACATCTTTGTGATGATCGTAGTCATTTTCAATCACTCAGTTTTGTTGCACTAGGGAGAATGGTGCAGGTTGCTAATGGCAAACACACACCAGTTGTTGGCTAGGGGGAGGTGTCCGTTACCCCTATGTTGCGATTGTCGAGAGCACTATATGTACCGGAGTTTCCCATGAGTCTGTTGTCCATGAGTAAAATTACAAAGGATCTTCATTATAGGGTTATTTTTTATGACATTGGATGTATTGTTCAGGATAAGTTTACTGGGAAGACCGTCGCCAGAGGTACAGAGGAAAATGAGCTTTACACCTGGGCCAGGAGCCATTTACAGGAGCTAGCAGGTAAGATGGTGGGAGTGCCTTACAGTGGCATGTTTGTCTTGCTTACATGCCTCTGGATCGCCTCAGGAGGGTGATTCCACATATTTCACCTGCTACTACTATTAGATGTAATGCTTGGCAATTAGGCAAGCATCAACAGTCTTCCTTTCCTGCCAGTGCTTCTACTGGATCAGCAACTGCTTTTGAGTTACTCCATATGGATGTCTGAGGACCAAGTAGAGTTCCAAATAGGATCGAACATCGGTATTATCTTGTTGTTGTTGATGACTTCACAAGAGTATCTTGGATATTCCTTCTGAAGACCAAGGGAGATGTTGGATGTGCCATAGAGATGCTTCTCTTGGAGATCCGGACTCAGTATTCTACTACAGTGAAGATTGTATGGACAGATAATGCTCTCGAGTTCTGCACTGGTAGACTTACTGAGTTCTACAGGACTCATGGGATTATCCACCAGACCACTTGTCCTCATACTTCGTAGCAGAATAGGATTGCAGAGAGGAAGCACAGACACCTGGTAGAGATTGCCCGCACTCTACTTATTCGCCACAGTGTTTCACAGAGATACTAGGGGGATGTCGTTTTGACGATGTGTTACCTCATTAACAAGATGCCGAGTTCAGTTCGTCACGAGCAGATACCGATTCTTCTGTTACATCTAGATGGCGAGCTTTTTCATGTGTCGCCTAGGACCTTTGGGTGTGTTGCTTTTGTCCATGTGCCATCATCAGGTCGTAACAAGCTTGCCCCTCATGCTGTTAAATGTGTTTTCTTAGGCTACTCCAGGAGTCAAAAACACACTTCATGCTGTTAAGCTTGCCCCAAGGCACATCTTCATGATGAGGAGACAGAGGTAGCAGATAGCAGAGCATACAGACAACTTGTAGGCAAGTTGTACCTGATTATCACCAGACCAGATATTGCCTTAGCAGTAGGCAAACTTAGCCAGTTTATGGAGAGGCCGACGAAACTACACTGGCAGGCAACTATGCAGGTGCTGAGATACTTGAAGAAAGCACCAGGTCGTGGTATGCTCTTTCAGAAAGGCTTGCCTATGACAGTGGTAAGATATTTCGACGCTGATTATGCAGGATGTGTGCTTGATAGGAAATCCACCACTGATTTTTGTACCTTTGTGGCAGGTAATCTGGTTACCTGGAGGAGCAAGAAACAGGAGGTAGTTTCTCGCTCCAATGAAGAGTCAGAGTATAGGGCAATGGCCCAGACTGCTGCGGAGATGGTCTGGATACGATCTCTCTTGCATAATTTGCATGTCCAAATTGAGGAGCCGATGGAGATGCGATGCGAAAATCAGGCAGCTACCTACATAACCAACAACCCGATGTTCCATGAGGGCACTAAACACGTTGAGGTAGACTGTCACCATACCAGAGATCTTATACAACGTGGTTTGTTGCGCACTACTTATGTGGCATCTGAAGATCAGACAGCTGATGTGTTCACAAAGCCTCTATCTCGCTTGGCATTTGATTTATGTTGTTCCAAGCTGAACATGATTGACATCTATGCTCCAGCTTGAGGGGGAGTGTTGAAACTCCTATTTATCTTGTCTTTTCTTTCTATTACTAGCTATTTTTAGTTTGTTATTTCTTTATGGACATGCACTGTATTTTACTCACATCTCTATATAAAGAGATGTAGGGTTTCCAAGGAATTTAGATTGGAATATTTCTTCCGACTGTGACAAGTTGGGACTTGTTGACATCGACACCCCAACTTAAGGGAGGAGTGTTAGGAAATAAAATTAGAGATATATTAGGTGTCATTCTATTTTAGTCCTCGTTATTTTTAGTAAGTTACTGCTTTTTATTTTAGTCCTTGTTATTTTTAGTAGGCAAATTATTATGGTTTCCTTATATGCTTAAGGCTTCTCTCTATATAAAGAGGGCCTAGGCCTCATTTTCAATACAACAAAAGATCACCAAGTTGATTTTCTTAACAGTATCTATATCCAACTTGAGCGAAAGAGTTGAGTTGTACTCAAGTTAACAAATCTTGAGTATGGATCCAATTACCTTGCATGTTTGTGCAATGTATTTACACTATCTTTCAGTATTTTCTTAGTGGATAAAGCTCAACCATCAATGGATTCTAGGGCTATGTTCTACCATGGTTTTTCCCCTCCAAAGGTTTTCCACATAAATTATGTGCTATTATGTGGTTGTGATGTCCTACAGAGATGATTATTACATTATCCACTATGTCATTTTATTTGTCAGACTTCGGTCACAAGAGCTGCAAGTGGTTTCATTATTAATTGTCATATTCCATAAGCACCACGCATGGTTCTCTCCACATGGTTTCTAGTTTCTACTAGTCATTCATTGCAATTTCCTAGTTCATCCACTCAAATAGTTGGACACAGTATGGCTGGGTATGGATTGTGTTTGAGCTAAACCTCATAGGCCTAAGCAAATGGTAGGAAAATAAAGATAAATCGAGTCAAAGGTAGGTAAGGAAGCCCTCAATCCTACTTGATTACAAAGAACTTGGAAAGAAAAGATGTCGAGCTTCTAAGTGCTAATGCTTAATGTTGATACCTTGAGTTAACTCGTGAGAAAAGAAAGGAGATAGAAGCTCAAAAAGTTAATGGGGGAACCAAAAGGAAGCTATTGGGGGGGATTGACAAGATCGTCAACCTAGAAACAAAGTGTGTCCCTTCCGAGATAACTCAAATGGGGGAGGAACCACTTGGAATTTGCAACTAACAATTCCAACTCCGTGATCTCAACATAGAAAAGATCCTCCATTTTTCAACCTTCCTCTACTCCCCCTTTTCTTCATTCTCCAAGAATGTCAAGTGAGAGGCCAGGAGGGAGTAGAGTGCCCTATCAATCCTCGAAGAAGAAATGCTCAATGTACTAATGAACTAGGCAAGAGAAATTAATTAAATGGATTCATGGCTTTAAGTGATTGAAAGAAGAAGAGGAAGTGGGAAGGACATGAAGCTTCTATAACTTTGAGCTATGAGTTATGTTTTTGTTGTAAGGAATATTTTGTTATTTTTATTTTAGTAGTAGATTTATAATGTAACTTTTCCCTCACCTATATAGAGGTGCAGGGACTACTTGGTAAACTAAGAAGGGTTATTTTCTTCAACTTGGTATCAAAGCACCAGGTTGGAGATACCTTCAAATAAACTCTAACCATACCTCAAGCCACACCTCCACCAGATGCCACCGCCATCACCGGCGGCAGCACCGACGCCCTACCGCCATCACAGCAACAGCAACCTCATCCATCGCCGCCTTCTGCTGCAGCCCATCACCAAGGCGTTCTCCTACGCTACTGTCTACTGCTGTCAATGTGCTGCAGCAGCACCGCCTAGGGTTGCGGTGGCCATCGCCGTGGCAGCACCAGCAGCCATTGCTTGACGGTTGTGCGAACCCCCGACAACACCGCCTCACCGCCTTCAGGCCTTAGTCGCCACCTCGCCGCCTCTACAGGCCCGCAGCGCCAGCAGACACCGCCTGAGGGTTGTGCGAACCCTCGCAGCGCCACCTCGCCACCTAGTGCAGCTATGACTGTCGCCTGAGCTCTGCCTAGCATGGCTGGGACCACCTTCAGTTGTTGTAGGGAGGTTCTTGAGTGTTGTGGAGATGGAGATGGAGATGGAGATGTGAAGCAAGAACCTCCTTACGGCTGGTATGACCTCCTTGATCTCTTGATTTAATTTAAGGTGTATTCCCCTTTGATGTATGTTTTTGGGGTATGTATTCTCCTTTGATGCATGTTTTTGGAGTGTGTATTCCCCTAGAGTATTGATCGCGTGTGAGCGGAGATTTTTGGGGTGTGTATTCCTCGGTTGGTATATTTGTTGGGGTGTGTATTCCCCGTTTTCTATCAATTTTCAATTCTGAAGTGTGAAGAAATTCAGGGATGTGTACCCCTTTTTGCGACACATTGAACTTAGTTTGTAGAAGTGTGTTTCAGTGAATATCGCAGTGTCTTAGTCAGAGATTGCGCTAGGAACCACCGTGGGTGATACTCCAACTACTGGTGTGACGTGGTTGATTGATTCAGGTACTTCCAATCATTTATCCAGGAATCTACAATATTTTGGACATATTCAACCTATCTCTCGAGATCGTATAGTACAGGTGGCTGATGGACGACTTGCTCCTATCAGTGGTCAGGGGAAAATTAATGTTACCCCTTCGATGCAGCTTATGTCGAATTTGTTCCAGATTTATCCATGAACTTGCTGTCTGTCAGTGAGATTATTAAGCAGATGAATTGCCGTGTCATCTTTGATGAGCATAGATGTATTTTCTATGATAGAATGACAGGGAAGACTATTGATAGTGGATATGAAGGAGTTTACCAACTTCAAAAAGGTCCCATGGCTACAGCATGTCGGGTTAGTACCACATCTGGGAGTTCTTTACAGTGGTATAGACGGTTGGGTCATCCTTCTTGGGAAAAAATTACGCAGGCTTATTCCGCATGTATCCCTAACGACAACTTTCCTCTGATCTATGTCAACTTGAGAAGCACCATAGATCTTTCTTTCCAACTATTATAGGACCACGTTCCACTTCGTGTTTTCAGTTAGTGTATGTTGATGTTTGGGATCCCTGCAGGACTCCTGATAGAGCAGGACATCGGTACTATCTGATTGTGGTTGATGATTTTTCCAGATTATCCTGGCTACTTCTCGTGAAGAATAAGTCTAAAGTGGATCCACTGATTGAGAAGTTTGTGTTGATGATAAAAAAATCAGTTTGATGTCTGCATCAGGACTCTCAGATCTGATAATGCACTGGAGTTTTATAGTCGTAAACTGGCAAAATTCTATGGCTTACATGGCATAATTCATCAGAACTCATAACCTCACACTTCTCAGCAAAATGAAGTTGCAGAGAGGAAGCACAAACATATCCTTGATATGGCCAGAGCTCTTCTTATTCATAACAGTGTGCCACAGAACTACTGAGGAGATGCAGTTCTCACAACTTACTACCTTATTAATAGATTGCCCTCCTCAGTAATTCACGAGCAGATACCGTGGCAGGTGCTTTATCCAAATGATGAGTTGTTTGATCTTTCACCTAAAACATTTTGGTGTGTGACGTTTGTACATCTCCTTGGACCTAGGCACAATAAATTAGCACATAGAGCAGTTAAGTATATGTTTCTTGGCTACTCTCGTACTCAGAAGGGGTATCGGTGTTTTGATCCCTTACACAAAAGATATTATATAAGTGCAGATGTCATCTTTCATGAAGCTGTACCTTATTTTTCTGTTGCTGCCAGGTAGGTGCAGAGTGTGCCGGAGTGTGCATTTGTATTAATTGCTTCTATACCATTTGGTATATTCACAGATACTAGTAGCCCTTCTCGGGCTATTAAGCCACTTACCAGCACATTCAGGCCAGTACCAGCGGGTGAAGGGACCTTCAAGGGTCACACCTATCAGTTACCAGTTGTGTATAAGGCAAAGCCCCCTCCATCTATTCCACAGACTCCTCAGGTTAGTGCTGATAACCTAAAGGCAGTTTCTACTCAGGAGGCTTCTTTAAATACAATGTCAGCAGATGTACAAGGTAAGAATCTGTCACCTGTGAATGGTTCTCCAAGTCCTGATTCCATGAGTATTAATAAGGATATTCCTGTTACTATCAGGAAGGCTCCACGATCTTGTGCCCAGTATCGTGTTGCTGGGAGTATTGTTTCTGCTGATTCTCAAAGTTCAAAGTTTAATGCATTCACAACTGTTGTATCCAGCATTGAGTAACCTACCTCGTACCGGCAGGCTCTACTACATCCACACTGGAAGGCTACTATGGAGGAGATGTATGCACTTACTACCAGAGGTACCTGGGAGCTGTCATTTTTACCGTTTGACGCGCACCTTGTTGGAGCCAGATGGATCTTTGCCTTGAAATACAACATAGACGGGTCTATTTCAAAGTATAAGGCCCGCCTAGTAGCCAAAGGATTCACTTAGGCCTATGGGGTGGATTTCTTCGATACATTCTCACCTGTTGCACAACTCTTGATTGTTCGCATTCTTATCTTTGTGGCAACCCATTATGGATGGCAGTTACATCAATTAGATGTCAAAAATGCATTTATGTACGGAGACTTGGAAGAAGAGATATATATGCAGAAGCCACCTGGCTTTGATGTTCTGGGGGAATGTGTATGCAAGCTTCGTAAGGCCATCATGGTCTTAAGTAGAGCCCCCGAGCCTGGTTCCAACACCTGTCTGGGGCGTTGTCTGTTATTGGGATGCAGAGATCTTCATCGGATCATTCACTATTTGTAAGGAAGACCAGTAGGGGTACAGTAGCTTTACTTGGGTATGTGGACGATCTTATTTTTACAGGTGATGATGCAGAGGGTATATCTTAGATGAAGGATACTTGGCACACCAGTTTGTCATGAAAAATCTTGGGAAGCTGAGATAATTTGTAGACATTGAGTTTGCTACAAGGGACAATTATGTCACAGAGAAAATATGCCATTGATATTCTTCAGGAGACAGGCATGCTAAGATCCAAAGATGCAAATATTCCTATAGATCCTAAAATTCATCTTTTTTAAGATAATGCAAAGCTAAAAGACAAGAAGGCATATCGACAATTGGTGGGGAAGCTGTTATATCTGACTATCACTATGCCAGATATTAACCTTGTCGTAGGTAAGCTGAATCAGTTCTTAGATAAATCCACTGAGGTTCATTGGCAGGCTGTGATGCAGGTGTTGAGATACATTAAGGGATGTCTAGGTAGAGGCATTCTTTTTCAGAGAAAGACACCTATGTCTGTTGTTACATACTCAGATGCAGATTATGCAGGTGATGTTGGTGACAGGCGATCTACTGCTGGTTTCTGTACTTTTGTAGCTAGGAACTTGGTAACCTGGAGAAGCAAGAAATAAAGTGTTGTTTCACGCTTTAGTGGAGTCTGCATACAGGGCCATGGCACATACTGCAGCTGAGATGATATGGATCAGGTCTTTGTTACAAGATCTTCATGTTAATGTTCAAGAACCTATGAAGATGCATTGTGACAACCGGACTACCACCTACTTTGCAAACAATCCTATGTTACATGAGAGAACAAAACATGTGGAAGTGGATTGTCATTACACCAGGAGTTTGATTCAACAGGGTCTGCTTCGTACTGCTTGTCTTGCCTCCTCAGACCAGACTGCTGACAAGTTTACCAAACCGTTGTCTCACCCCCAGTTTGAGAAGTGTAGAAACAAGCAAAGTATGATGGATATATATGCTCCAACTTAAGGGAGAGTGTTGAGCTATGAGTGATGTTTTTGTTGTAAGGGGTGTTTTGTTATTTTTATTTTAGTAGTGAATTTATGATGTAATTTTTCCCTCACCCGTATAGAGGTGTAGAGACTACTTGGTAAACTAAAAATGTTCATTTTCTTCAACTTATACCAATATTAGGAGGCTCACTTGCTGCCCTACTAATAATAGAGTGGGACAAAACTATAGCCAGTCAAACAACTTTCTTCAAAAATCATGGCCCATCAATGATTTTCTCAAAGATAGAATATCTACAATAAAATACTGACCTCTACTTCCCTTTGAAGTGGAATCAAAGCAGCCACCAATGACTTTGCATTAGGTCTTTCACGTGGCTCATGGTGCAGACAACGTGTAGCCAATCGTACCAATTCAGTGCCATCCTCTGTTGAGAATTGTCCTTCCAAACATGAATCCGTCAACATCATGAAATTCCTCTCTTTAATCAAATCTAGTGCCTGTTTCAAAGTTATCAAATGAAAAGAAGAATTAGTCTCAAAGGATGGGGCAAATATTCCACTAGCAAACTTTTGAAGTACAAAAACCAGCAAAGTTGCAAAATATTGCTTCATTTAGATTTGCCTCAGAATGACATATACTAGACTAATAGGATATTTTCAAGGCCGTTAAAGTTAATTGGCAATTATTTTTTATAACATTCTTCATCTGTTTCGTGTTTCCCAGCATCTTACATGGCTACAGCATTTCTTCATATTTGTATCAAGGTTTCCACACTACACCATGTCATACAAATATACTTACATGGCTAGGAGGAATATGCTTCCCACTAAGAACATCAAGTAGCAGAGTGCCGAAGCTATAAATTATGCTCTCAGGTACAATCCTTCCTGGATGTCAAAAGATGGGTGAGGGGGGAAAAAAATCAACACCAAGAAGAATGATATTCTTCAAATTCTCTAAATAAATAACTGAATAAAGATGCTACACCAACTTTCTTTCCAACGAAATTGGTATTCAATCTGTCGATCAACAAACAAGTTCTCTTTCCATAAAATTTAACATTGCAAGTACTCAGCACTGTCAAAGTGGCAAACTCTGCCTAAATGCTTACCTCCCGTCTCCAACAACTTACATTTTCAAAGACTAGAAGAGCTCCAAAACTTTCAGTAGCATCATTTTGTTTGAATAAATGTCTCATGCAAAGTGGACTTAAGTTAACAGATATATATGAGTTATTTGATAAACTGAACCATGTAACACAGACTGAGGTACAGGGAAATTTAGAATGGGCAGATACTAGGAAAACGTAGAGTAAACAAGATTAAAAAGCAGAATTGATAACATAAGAGAAACATCTCACCAAATTATGCACATATTAGTTTTAAAATCTGAACAGATGCTTACAATCTTACAGATATCAGAAAGTACCTGTTCTCATATACTCTGGAGGTGTAAATGCCAAATTGGTGCTATAACTTTTTCCATCGCGACTGTTCTTCATCAAGCCAAAACAAGAAAGCCTCGGGTTGCAATCCTGCAAAAAGCTAATCCAGTATGAGAATATATGCGAACTGCAAGTGAGGAAACATCAAATTATATGAAAAACTGAAAGGAAATGCACTCACTTCATCAAATAGAACCCTGTACGCATTAAGATCATGATAAAGTGCACGTTCTTTGCTTGTACAATATTCTAAAGCTTGGGCAAGATACAATACCACCCTCAGTCGCATGGGCCATTTCATCGGATTTGCTTCCCCTGTGAATGATAAAAAATCAAATGTCCAGTAAATTGAGGCATGGGATTTTCAACCTCCCTTGCATAACATTAAAAAAAAAAAAGTAAAATTTTTCCACTTTTTGAGAAAATGATAGCAACTAATGCAGGTTGAAAGCTACTCCAGGAAGTTGACCTTACAAATAAATTGTCTACACAAAAATATTCCATTGAAGTCAACAAGTGAGGGGGGGGCTTCAGCTAGCAGGTGGGGATTACATTGTCTGGTAGCATGTATTTTATATTTGTTTTTGTTATTGTATAGCTATTGGATTTGGTTTGCTCCTCGGAGCTTTTATGTAAATAAAATTAAGTCATTTTAACTAATTTGATATCCTAGACTATGGCACTAGATATCCCATCCCTCATAACTTTCAAAACCCTAACCACCAAACCCTAATCCTCCCCTCCCTCGTAAGCAGTAGCAACTCACGGCAGAGCTTCGGCGACACGCACCAACATGCCCGACAATGCTGCGGCGACACGGGTGAGCCCCAGCGGTGCTCAAGCAAGGCTTGCAACGGTGCTGCAGCAAGGTTGGGGGCTTTCTTGGCCTCCAGCGACGACGCAGTGGTGCCGTGAGCCACTTGGTGGCTCTGCGACATTTTTTGCGGCCTTCCTAGGTCTTGGCAACGGCGCAGCAGCATCGTGGGCTGCTCGCGCAAACATTGGGATCTGTTGGAGGTCGATCTGACCACCGACGGTGGCACAACAGCCCGCGTTGAGCCTGCAGCAGTGCTACAGGAGCACGGCAATGGCGCAGCAACCCACGGTTGAGCTTGCGACGGTGCTGCAGGTGCACTGCAGGCGGCGCTGACCTCCGGCGACGGCGCTATAGTACTTCAGCGGTGGCAGTTGGCAGCACAGATCAATAGAGAGGCAATTTTCCGTGCTCCAATCCCTGTGCAGCGATTGAAAAGAGGTTTTATGTCCTGATCTAGGAACGTAAGCCCGTGATGCAAGTCTGAATTTGTCTGATTTCAAATTTATGAATGATTTCGTGGTGAATATGGATTTCTTCATTAAGGAATTCGTTTCATTGAGTGTGATTGATGAATGCCTTTGGATTAGTCCATTTTATTGATTGATAAGGAGTTGTTTAGCTCCCTTTGAACATGTTGAACTCACCGAGAATTGTTGAATTCATGATAGAGGTCGCTATGGAAGCAGGGCTAATCTGTCTTAACAGAGACCATCGTGTCAAACAATGTCATCTGAATAGATGAGGAGGCCCTTCTACACAAGGTAGGGGGCACCGTCGTCAACAAGGTAGCAAGTAGTAGGCCACTGGTATATTCCCTGGCAAGATAGGTCATGTTCAGATTGTGACTAAAGCTACCGAATGGGCCGATGAGATTGTTACGAAAGAGCATGAAGCTGTGGTGTCTACCACTTTAGATACTGCAGCTCTTGCTTCTTCTGCAGATGATGGATGGTTAATTGATTCCGAGACATCCAGGCATCTTAGTGGAGATCAGGAGTACTTCCACATGGTGCGTGATGTTCATCCCGACAGAATTGTTCAGGTGGCTGATGGACATCTTTCTCAGGTCCAAGGTGAGGGGGAGGTCATTATATCCCCTACCTTAAGACTGCCCAACGTTCTATTTGTTCCCGATTTTTCGATCAGTTGTCAGTTAGCAGGATTACCAAAGAGCTCAACTACAAAGAAATCTTTAATGATGTGGGGTGTGTTTTCCAGGACAAATTCACAGGGAAAACTATTGGTGGTGGACACGAGGAAGGAGGTGTATACCGCTTAGCTCAGTCTCCATTGGTAGTTGTTGCACAAGTAGATGTGGCATACAAGGCAGGAACCACTTCAGTGGCACCGTCGGTTGGGACATCCCTCTCTAGATCGACTGAGATGGGTTATTCCTCATTTATCACTTACTACTAATCTTCTTTGTGACACTTGCCAACTAAGCAAGCATCATCATTCCAGCTATTCTCATAGTACTACGATTGCGTCATCTGCATGTTTTGACTTACTCCACATGGACATATGGGGCCCAAGTCGTACTCCAGACAAGTAAAGATTCCGCTTCTACTTAGTGGTTGTTGATGATTTCTCCAGACTATCATGGACCTTTTTGCTTCGTAGTAAGTCAGATGTAGGAAATACGATTGAGATGATAATTAATCAGATCAAGAATCAATTTTCTACAGTTGTAAAGATTGTTAAAACCGACAATGCACTTGAGTTTTGCATGAGGAGATTGGCTTAGTTCTATAGCTCCCTAGGCATCATACATCAGACCTCCTGCCCCCATATATCTCAGCAGAATGGCATGACAAAAAGGAAACACAAACATTTCTTAGACATGGCCCGGACATTGTTGATACATCATAATGTTCCATCTTCCTACTGGGGAGACGCCGTTTTGACTATTTACTACTAATCAACAGGATGCCTAGTTTGGTCCTTCATGGGCAGATTCCGTACCAAATACTATATCCTGATAGAAATTTGTTCGTTGTGCCTCCTCGGGTTTTCGGCTGTGTTTCATTTGCTCACATTGTTGGTCCTGGAAGAGATAAGCTTGCTCCCCATGCGGTCAAGTGTGTATTTTTGAGTTACAGTGCCACCCAGAAAGGCTACAAATGTTATGATCCCATTGGTAGGCGACGCTATGTTAGCATGGATCTCACGTTTCATGAGGAGGTGCCTTATTTTTCTATGAGGGGCCACCGGATGTCTACTTCAGATTCACCTACTTCGATGCCCTTTCCCCTTATCTAGTTTGGGGATATTCCTATTTCGACTCCCCCGTCTCCTACTTCAGATTTCAGGGAGTCTGTGGATAATTTTGAGAAGCTAGATGGCCCAATGCGCATATACAGTAGACCTCACTTGACTCAACAGAGACCATCTCCGTCTACGCCACCTGGCACTCCTGCACAGGTGCATGTTGACTCCACTAAACTTCCTGTTGATGATGGTCCCACAAGTCATTCTATGGTGCCTGATGCTACTAAAGATCTTCCTATTACTATTAGGAAGGCTCCACGCTCCTGTGCTCGCTACCACGTTGCAGGTGATCTTCCCAGTGCCCATCTTGGGAAGTCGTTTATCCAGTTTACTTCTGCCTTGTCAGCTGCAGAGATCCCCACTACCTACCAGCAAGCCATGCTTCATCTAAAATGGCAGCCTGCCATGGAGGATGAGATAGCTACACTTCAAGGTCGCGGGACCTGGGAGCTCACTCCACTTCCTAACGGAGCTACTGTTGTTGGCTGTAAATTGGTATTCACAATGAAATTCAATCCAGATGGAGGCATTGCCAGGTATAAGGCACGTCTAGTGGCAAAGGGGTTCACCCAGACCTATGAGGTGGATTTCTTTGACACCTTTACACCACTTGCCAGACTTCCTATTGTATGGGTGCTAGTTGCTGTGGCAGTTCAGTTAGATTGGCCTTTACATCAGCTGGATGTGAAGAATGCCTTACTCTATGGAGATCTCCAAGAGGAAGTCTATATACAGCAGCCGCCTGGTTTTGAGGCTTAAGGGGAGTGTGTATGCAGACTACAGAAGGCCATCTACGGCCTTAAGCAGAGTCCCATAGTCTGGTTCCAAAGACTATCACAGGTTGTAGAGGCAGCTGGGTTCAAGAGGTCGACAGCCGACTTTTCTCTTTTTGTCAGGAGGACTGGACAAGGTATGGTGGTACTTCTTGTTTATGTTGATGACTTGATTGTCACAGGAAATGATGAGCAGGGTGTTCCTAAGATTAAGCACATCCTAGTAGAGTAGTTTGTCATGAAGGACTTGGGATCTCTACGATACTTTCTTGGTATTAAGGTTGCTCGCAGTAAAAAGGATGTGATCTTATCCGAGAGGAAATATGCTTTGGACATCTTACAGGAGATTGACATGCTTAGGGCCAAGGAGGCTAATATTACAATGGATTCCAAGATGCCACTATATGATGAGAATGCACAGTTGGTGGACAGCAGGCAGTACAAGCAACTTATGGGCAAGATGCTATATCTCACTATTACGAGGCCAAACATCTCCTTTGCAGTAGAGAAACTGAGTCAGTTCATAGCCAAGCCAACACGCCAACACTGGGATGCAGCATTGATGGTGCTCAGATACATCAACAAGGCTCCTGGGAAGGGTCTTCTCTTTTCCAAGGGATCTTCCATGACCTTGGTTGGATACTATAATGAGGACTACGCTGAATGTCATGTGGATTGCAAATCCACTACTGGGTTCTGCGCCTTTCTAGTAAGGAGTTTGATTACATGGAGGAGCAAGAAGCAGAGCACAATTGCGAGATTTAGTGCTGAGTCTAAGTACAAGGCCATGGCTCAGACCACTGCAAAGATGATGTGGATCATATCCCTGCTTGCTGACTTGCAGATACAGTTTTCTAGCCCAATGAAGATGAGATGTGATAATAGAGTAGCCACCTTTATTACCAACAACCCAATATTTCATGAGAGGACGAAGCACGTTGAGGTTGACTGTCGCTACACCGGAGACATCATTCAAAAGGGGTTGCTTTTTACCATGCCAGTCACATCTGAGGAGCAGATTGCTAACATCTTTATCACGTCCTTAGCCAGATCTCTATTTGATTCATGTGTATACAAGCTGAGCATGATAGATATCTACACTCCAACTTGAAGGGGAGTGTTAGCATATATTTTATATTTTTGTTGTTATTGTTGTATGGTTGTTGGGTTTGGTTTACTCCTCAGGGGCTTTTATGTACTTCCACCATTTCGGCTCTCTATATAAGAGTCCTAAGATTTCTAACAGAATTAAGTCATTTCAACCAATTTTGTCTAAAAGCACAAAAAGTTTATAGCAATTCACCTAACACTTTTTTATGACAGCAATAAAGCCTTTTCTCACACTAAGTGGGGTTGGTTACATGGATTATTTGCCTCCGCTTAGATCTATTTTGATTTTTTAGCCATTTCTACGCTAAATTTGAAATAATTGAGATTATACTTAATAGTTTCCTTCTAACACTTCTTTGGTCTTCTTTACCCCCTCCTAGGAGGTTCAATGTCCAACTCCTCACATCTCTTGACCAGGGTACTTACTGGCCTTCTTTATAAATATCTGAACCACCTCAAACATGTCTCTCTCGTTTTATTCTTTATCGATGTCACCCCAACCTTTTCTCAGATAATTTCATTTGACAACAACAAAGTCCTTTCCCACATTAAATTAGGTCGGTTGCATGGATTCTTTACCTCTACTCATATCTATTTTGAGCCATTTCTAGGCTTAAATTGAAGTAATTGAAATTATACTTAATAATTTCCTTCCAACACTTCTTTGGTCTTCCTTACCCCCTCCTAGGAGGTTCAACGTCCAACTCCGCGCGTCTCTTGATTGGAGCATTTATTGGACTTTTCTGCAAATGTCCAAACCACCTTAGATGTGTCTCTCACATTTAATTGCAAAAGTGGTCTTATGGACTTCCATGCTCCAATATCACATTGCACCATCAAACAACTAATTTCATGTCTAAGGTCCATGGCTTCCTAGCTGGTATCCAGGACAAGTATCGTTAAGAATCCTCACGTTCTTTTACACAAAAAACATAAATTATAAAATACTACAAATAGTAGACCCTACAAAAGGCCTAATTTGGTTGCCAGGATATTCCACTATATTGTAAGGAGGACATCATGTGATTTGATCACCTAATCTCACATAGCAATTCTAGCTCTGAGTAAGAGTAAGGAACATGTCACATCCTGTCCTTTCAGTTCCTCCTCCCACAACTTATTCCAAGCTCTAACCCTAGCATTGAGTTATGTGGCGCATGCCATTTTTTCTATTATTTATTTATTTATGTAAGGATGTACCATATTTTTCCCTTATGCATCTCTCTATATAAAGGCACATAGGACCCTGTGGAACAATAGAACGCTCATTTATCTGAATATGTTATCAAAGCAATAGTCTTAAACCGATGCTCGGGTACCCCACCAAACCCTGGCCTCCCCACCCATCCACCTCAACCCCTCTCTATCTCTCTCTTCCTCGACAACAGCGCCACCGCCACCAGCCAAGGCAGCAACACTGCCGCCAACACAAGGCAGCAACACCGCCACCTGGTAGGGACTGCAATGCTACCCCTAGGCTTCATTGGAGTGCCACCTAGGAGCTGAGCCGGTTGTTACAGTCCGCTAGGTGCTGCGCTACCTATAGGCTGCACCTCCACTAGGCCATTAGAGCTTAATTGTGGTGGCTACAACATTGCCCTAAGGGCATGTTTGTTTCGCGGGAATTAGAGAAGGAATGGAATCAAAAGTTCCTCTCTGATTCCATTCCCACGTTTGGATGGACAAAAAAGGATAGGATTAACCATTCTCACCTACCTTTCATTCCCTCAACCAAGAGATTACCTAATATCGAGCATCCCCCTTAGAATCCCCAATCCAATCCCCAGGTAGTGCATCCTTCCCCACCCGACTACCGTAATGAGTAATTGTAACCTCCCTCCTCCCTATTTTGTATCTTACCACCATCACTCATCGTCATCTCCAAGCTCTAACTGTATATTTGCGGATATAGCTATGCATGCCATTGTAGCGAAGGTATCGATGCTAATCGACTACGAGGGCTCAACCAACTTCACAAGCAACCTCAGTGGCAACTGCACGTGGCTCTCCAACCGCTACTTCACCTGCAGCATCCCTTCCCTTGTCTTGAAGCCCCACGTGTTCACCCAACCACAAGAGCACACCCTCTACTCCTTCCCCCCGACCTCCTACAACTGTCGCTCCTGCTACTCCCTCCCCCTTCCCCTCCTAAATCCCGCTACTACCTCTGCCTCTTCTCCACATACGACAACTACGACTCCAAACTTGATAATCATGTTTTGGTTTGATATTTATTTTAGTTGTAATGCAAGATTTATAATTGTTAGAAGAAAAAAAAAAGAAAATGAAGTGCATATATATTGATATATGTTTTATGAAGAATGTGTTTTCTAACTAGGAAACTAATATCGTGAATGTTATTAGATTAAGTTGATAATTGTGTTTTCATCTAATAAATTAATATTTATTTCTTATTATTAGATTAAGTTGTAAATAATTTAATTTTTTATTAAAATTAACAATTATCATAATTTTTTAAATGTATTGGGTTAAATATTCAAAAAAGTTTCGATTCCATTCATGTCGATAACTAATTCTACCAAATAACTAAAAGGAATTGGATCCATCTTTAATGATTCCATTCATATCTTAACCCAAACAAAGGGATAGAATCAACCATTCCTTTCTATTCCTTAACCCATTCCATTCTATACTTGATTCCATTACATCCCTATTTCTTTCCCGTGAAACAAATGCACCCTAAGCCTCTCCTAATGCAAGGGTGGGCTATTCTTCAAGCATAAGGGACACTTTGTCACCCCCTTCCTCTGTGATCTTTGCCACAGTCAGTTCTAGAAGGAAGAGGCAACCTACTAGGGCCTCTTCTTGCCCCAATAGGAAGTTGCTACATCGGATTTAATTTTTTGGACTTCTATATGGTCTAAAATCACATTTTTCATATTGGTTTGTGGTCCGTCTTTAGGCCTTATGATCTGATTTTGTGTTATGGAGTCCTTGATTGGTTGATTCCCATAAACCAAGTGTTATGGCTAACAGTAAGGATCCCCTTAGAAACTTGATGGGGAAATCATCTACCACAAACACATCTTTGTTTATACAAGGGACCTCTACTAAGTTGGATGGCATCAACTTTCTTCTATGGCCTACATCTTTCTCCCAGTTTGTAGGTTCGCATCGTAAGAAGTACATCTTGACCCAAGATGAGCATGTAGTTAAGAATGCAAATTGGAAAGCAGACAACTAGGTTGCCACCTGCATGTTTAACACTATGAAGGAGAACTGCCAAGCAAGTTATGTCTTATGCTTGGGCAAAGAAGATGTAGGAAGTCCTCTATGAGATACATTCTCACAAGAACATTAGTCGCCTATACAAAGTCATTGAGGAGTTTCATTCTTTCCGAAAGGGAACCATGTCTCTTACAAAATATTATGGTTCCATGAAAAACTTATGGGACGAGCAGGATATTCATCAACCCATCTCCTCTAATGTTGCAGTCATTATCAAGCAACGTAAGGCTTTCAGATCTATTCAATTACTTGCTAGCTTTGGTCCTAATTACAAGGTGGTGAAGGATCAACTCAACCTTGGAGGAGATCCCTACACCTGCCCAGATATATGCTCATCTCTCGCAACTAAAGATCTTCAAGCCTATCCCACCTTTAGACTCGTCTACCATGGCATCTGTTGACCGTGGTAAGGGGGTTCCTCCTAAAAGTAGGGGGAGAGGACGTGGTGTGAGAGGAGGTCGTGGCAAAGACCATACTAGTTTGTTTTGTGATCATTGTCACAAGACAAATCATACAATTGAACGATCTTGGATAAAGCATGGTTTCCTTCAGGGCATCAGGCCAATTAGGTAGCATATGATGGCGAAGGGAGTCAATACTACCAGGAGCAGGCTAGTGCCCAGTTCACTATCTCCAAGGAGGAATATGATAAGCGTATATCCTTTCAGGCTACTTCTACTGCCGACGCCTCAGTGACTCACCCAACAAGTACTGCTGCTAGTGTAGGAGGTGTCCATACACCATCATAGCTTGTTGATTCAAGTGCCTCCTCCCACATTACTAAAAATGCCACACTATTCTCTTCTCTTAGGCCTCTCACTACCTTAATTCATGTTAGGGTAGCACATGATGCCCTATCCCCTGACAGGCTTGGGTAACATCACCCTATCTTCTACTTTGCATCTATCTAATGTTATGCATGCACCTAAATTTTCCCTAAATTTAATAAGTC
The DNA here is from genome assembly GCA_037157565.1 of Thalassia testudinum. Lineage (NCBI taxonomy): Eukaryota > Viridiplantae > Streptophyta > Magnoliopsida > Alismatales > Hydrocharitaceae > Thalassia > Thalassia testudinum. The sequence continues at coordinate 12,131,617 of JAZHRO010000067.1, read as the reverse complement.
AAATTACAAAGGCATTGAATAGCAGAGCGATTTTTCATGACATTTTTTCTTCCTGCAAGACCTCCAGACGATGAAGCAGATTAGTGGACTTGAGTAGGACAGTCTCTACTACCTGCACCTATCACCTGAGAGTCCTTACATTGTTGCTGCTTATGCCACATCTGCTCTTCAGAGGCATCTTCGATTGAGACATCCTAGCATTTCTATTCTTCGTCGTCGATCTCCGAACATGCATTTTCTTGAATCTTTTTCCTATGAGACTTGTCAACTTGTCAACTTGGCAAGCATCATAGGGCATCTTTTCCAAATAGTAATGAAAGAGCTGAGTCTCCTTTCTATCTTATTCATGTTGATTTGTAGGGCCCGTCTCAGGTCAGAAGTCTTAAAGGTTTTCGCTATTTTTTTGTTATTGTGGATATTGTACCCATGCATTTAGGTATTCATAATGAAGGAGAAATTAGAAACCTTTGTATTGATAAAAATTTTGTTAATGAAATAAAAACATAATTTTCTATTCTTATTCCCATGTTTCGGGCTAATAACAGACTTGAATTTGTGAATGCAACTCTTAGTTTTTTCAATCCTTGGGCATTGTTCACCAAACATCCTGAGTTGAAATTTATAATAAGCGGACGAATGATATCAAAAGCATAAAAGAAGTCAAATGAATGCTTAGGTTTACGTGGAAACCCTACTCACAGAGAGCAAAGAGAAAACCATGGGAGAAGCGTCCTATGGGCGTGTGTTTCTCTTTGTTTCTTCTCAAAGGAATAAGTGGGGGGTGCACACCACCACACACATGATAAAGTCCTCCACTATGTGGACTAAATAACTACTATACAATTCTCTCAACACTCCCCATTAAGCTGGAGCATAGAATGCTCAGCTTGTAACACAAAGAAATCCCTCTACACAACAGAACAAACAAAACTCTCAATAGGTACAACTGACTCTCCTCTGCAAACGACATTTGCACTCTTGTTTATGCCTATAGGCAGGGATGCTGATGACTGACACATCCGACTAGATAGAGCTTGACGGCGAATTGCTATAGCTAGTTCTAACAAGGGCCTCTCCTTTGGAGACCTCAAATGGTGCTGGTGGCTCATTCAGTATCCTTGACATGGGTCTTCATCTAAAGACCTTGAACTGGATCTCCCTCTCTGGAGTCTATGAAAACGGATCTCCCACATAGAAACCTGAAATGGATCCTTCCTCTGAGGACCTCGAAATTGAATTTCCCTCTCTGGAGACCTCGAAACTCTAGACCTCTTCGAGTTATGACTTTTCATGTGGAGTCCACGAACAAAAGAGACTCCCAAATGGGAAATGACTACAATAGACATCCACACTCTCCCTTTCTCTCATAGTGATATGGGAGAAGAAAATAACAACCAAAAGAAATACAATCAAAATAAAGAAGAGCTTCCCCCGCCTCTTCTCATCACCATCTCACCTTTTTTATTGAATTTTTTTTTTTCCTTTATTTTTCTCCTCTCTTTTTCATTACTTTTCCCTCTTCATTTCATTTTTTCATTTTTTTCTTTTTTCTTTTCTCTTTTTCAAATTTTTCCACCACTTCTATTTTCTCCTGTATTTCTTCTTAGGCAAATAATAGAAGGAAAGAATGGAGGACGATGCAATTTTTAGTGAAAAAACCCCTTCAGGGTTCATGAGAACCCAACAAAGCAATAGCACAGCTGCCGCTCGCACATGGACTTCTACATCTGCCAGTTGGTGGTGCAGAGGGACTCCTTCTGAGCCTCGAGGGCGTCGGTCTCCCCTTGCTGCGCGATGGAGGGTGCCGAGTGCCGTGAACGCCCCTACCAGGAGGATGTGGGTGAGGTTCTCCTTGTCGCTCAACAACGCCTTCGCCTTTAGCTTCGAAGGGGGCGATCCCCTCATGGCTCTTCGCGGCGTCTAGGATGGGCCTCAACGGCCCCTTCACCTCCTCTTTCTCTTCGTCCTCTTCCTCTTCTCCATCCTTGTCGCCTGGGGGAACTTCAAGATGGGCTTCATCGAGCAGTCGGTGTTGGTCGTGGGTGCCACCATTCTGTCACGAGGGTTAAGAGCTCCATTACGATGCTACCCGTGGGGGCATCATCAGGGGGCACATGCTCTTCCTCCTCTCTTGATTGCTACCTGCAAGGAAAGGTCGCGCCGCCATCTCTCGTCGTCACCAGCTCCTGACCTCGCGCGATCTCAACCAAGATACACGCTGCCAGATCGACGCCTGCGATCTCCTCCTCACCGACTTTATCTCCACCATCCATCGGTGCTCATAACAGGAGCAGCAGCATCAATTTGCCACCAATGGCAGCGACCACACGAGATCTCGCGTGAGATCCTCACATGGCTACCATCTCCATCGCCACTACCCTTTGTGATTGCCTATGATTCTCACATGCTCCTGACCATGGAGCAAATAGAACTAGAAAGATAAATGCAATAATATTAAGAACGAAAAAATGATAACCCAAGAACCGACTTGCTCTGATACCAAGTTGGAAATTTATAATAAGCGGAAGCATGATATCAAAAACATAAAAAAAATCAAATGAATGCTTGGGTTTATGTGAAAACCCTACTCACAAAGAGCGGGGAGAAAACTATGGAAGAAGAGCCCTATGGGTGTGTGTTTCTCTTTGTTCTTCTCAAAGGAATAAGTAGGGGGTGCACGCCTATTTATAGGCCACCACACTCATGACAAAGTCCTACTCCACTATGTGGACTAAATAACCACTACATAATTCTCTCAACATCTTGTGTTCATACATCCCAACAAAATGGGGTGGCTAAACACAAGCTGAGACACTTGATGTTGCTCATACCATTACGTTCTAGACGCATGTTCCCCTTACTTTTTAGGCTAACATTCTCATAGCTGCATTCTTAATTAATCGAGCTTCGTCTGGGTGGAAGGACCCCTTACTTTGTTTTATTTCCTGATCGACAATTGTTTTCTCTACCACCTAAAACTTTTTGATGTGCTTGTTTTGTTTACTTATTTAAAATGGACAAGTTGTCTCCTCGATCAATTAAATGTATCATTGTGAGGTACTCTAGAACCCAGAAGGGATATAGGTGCTTTAACCCATTGACACTGACACGTCGGTTTTATGTCAGTGAGGATGTTACCTTCTTTGAGGAGATTCCATATTACTCTGCTACTGGGACGACCTCTACCACCCCAGAGGATGTCCTGCTTCCCATGCCCACTACTACACCTCCAATACCCACTGAGCTTGTCATACCTCAAACAGATGTCCCTTCTAGTGTTACCTTTCCTAAACATCTTGAGATTACAGACACCTTTCCTAGACACTTCCAACGCAAGCCTGCATCCACCACCTCTCCAGTAGATGAGCCTTTCTCTACTACTCCTACTCAGTCTTCTGTTGGTCGTGCAGATTCAACTGGAGATCCAAAACCTACAACACCTGAGGTAACAAATGTGGACCTTCCTATTACTCAAAGGAAGCCACGAAGATCTTGTGCTAAGTATTCTATTTCACATTATATGTCATTTGAACATTTGCATGTTCCTAGGAACTATACGAGGCATTTCAAGACCCTTCTTGGACCTTAGCTATGGAGGAGATGACAACTCTTAAATCTAGAGGGACTTAGGAGCTTGTTGACCTACCCCCTGATGCAACAGTTGTGGAGAGTAGTTGGGTGTTTACCCTCAAGTGTCGTCCAAATGGCTCTACTAAACGGTTCAAAGCCAAGTTGATTGCTAAAAGTACCATACAAACCTTTGGCGTTAATTACTTTGAAATGTTCTAACATGTAACTCGTCTCAATTCAGTATAGATTCTCCTCTCCCTGGCAATCAACAGTAGTTGATATATCTTTCAACTTGACATTAAAAATACATTCCTCTATGGTGACCTTAAGAAAGAGATGTATATGCAGCAACTCCCTGGGTTTATAATTCAAGGGGAGTATCAGAGGGTATGTAGATTGAAGAAGGCTATTTATTGCCTAAAGCAGAGCCTGTGGACCTGGTTTAGAGATTTAGTAAGGCTGTTCAGGAGTATGGCATTACTAAATCCACAGTTAACCCCTCAGTCTTTACTATGCACAGGCCTACCGGTTCGATCATCCTTATTGTGTACGTAAATGATATTCTACTTAAAGGGAGTAATAAAGAGGGCATAGAGACTACCAAGGCATTTCTACATTCTCAATTTGTGACTAAAGACTTGAGGCTAATAAATTATTTTTTGGGCATCGAGGTGCAGCATATTAATGGTGGTCTTATTCTGTCACAGAGGAAGCATGTGCTTAACATGCTGAGAAAGGTAGGAATGCTCAGCTACAAACCTGCTAGCATCTCGATGGGTCCATCCATACCACTTCCTGATCCTAAGGGCCCACTACTTGAGGACGTGACCAGATACCAAGGCCTAATATTACTTTTGCTGTTGAGAGACTCAACCAATTTATGCAGTTTCCTAGAGAGATACACTGGGATAGTGTCTACCAAGTGCTAAGGTACCATAAGCAGGCTCCGGGAAAGGGGCTCTCTTTCAAGAGACATGGTCATCTTGATATATGGAGCTATTCATATGCTGATTATGCTGGGGCACATGAGGATAGGAGATCAACTTCAGGCTATTGCACTTATGTGGGTGTCAATCTTGTCACCTAGAGGAGTAAGAAACATAATATAGTCTCCAGATCAAGTGTTGAGTCAAGTATAGGTCAATGGCCCATATTACCTATGAGTTGCTATGGGTGAGATCCATCTTGCAGGACCTAGGTGTCTCCATCTCAGATCACACTCCCATGTACCTGTGAGTTGCTATGGCGGCTACATTCATTGCAAACAACCCAATATTCCATGAGCAAGCAAAGCATATAGAACTGGAATGTCACTTCGATAGAGATGCCATTCTGGCGGGAAAGATTTCAACACCCTATATTGTCACTAAAGAACAGATTATAGACATCTTTACCAAAGTACTCTTAAAGAAACATCTTGAGTTATTGTGTTCCAAACTGAGCATGTCTGATGTGCATGCCCCAGCTTAATGAGGACTATTGAGTTACATGGTGTTTTTTCTATTATTTATTTATTTGTATAAAGGTGTACTTATATTTTTCGGTTATACAAAGGCACATAGGGTCCCGTGAAATAACAGAATGCTCATTTCTCCCAACACTTAGTAATAAACCAAACAAAAAATAGGGCCATTTCTTCCGCTACTCCCTCAAACCAAATAAGGCCTATTAAATATAAAAAGTGAGCTTATAAAGCACTTGATCTAAGCTACATGATGGATCAATCAAAAAAATTATTAAAAGATCAAAGGAAATGCCCACTGGAACTGGAGAAATTTCCACAAAAAATTAAAAGCAAAATAAGATAACATTAAACCTTCGAGTTAAATTTTATGCTAGAGACTCTGACCTTTGCTATAAGGTCAATATCCTTTCGTAGTTGATCAATGCAAAAGAGAATAAAATTGTGCACTCTCCTGGAACCTATACACAAAAATGAAGAACCAATTTTTTAACTAAGATTCCTCCATGCTTACCTCCTGTTCCAAAACGAAGTTAAACTTTTCTTATTTTTTTGAGAAGGAAAAGAGGGGTTAACAACCCCATGTATGCACTAAAACAAAAAGGCTAACGGTGCTAATTGTTGCAAAGAGAAGAAAATATATGCTCTAAAACCTCTACAGAAATTTGGTCACCCCAAAAATGGCACCATTTTGCTCTAACCAAATGCACCAAAGCATGGTAGTGGACCTCCGAATAGATCCTTCGTCAACAAGATGCGAGTGAAGGATTGGCCAAAAAGCAAATTCATTATCATGCCAGATAAGCTCAAACTCTAAGGAAGATCAACAAGACTAAGAAAGTCGGTTTGCGGTATTCGGTCAGTTTGATTACCACATATACAGTATGAGGTGTGTAGGTGAGTATGCAGCAAATATGCAGTTTTGTATTTTTACTTAAAAAATAAAAAAATTATTAGTTAACTTGGTAAAATTTGTATTATACATCCCAAACATATGAAAAATTTAAGCTATAAATATAAAGACACCTCAAGTAGTATTACACAAAAGCACACCGATTCTTAATTACTATACTATTGAGAATATAAAACATATCATCTTAAAAAATTGGCTTATTTGAAAATCATGCGGGCTTCTTCATTTTGGATCTATTTGAAAATTTGCCTTATACTCAACCGAGTATACGTGTAGTCAGACCAAATAGTCAGTCTGGACTGACTATTGGATCACCCCATGATATATGGTTCAAGAGATGGACCACCTAGACCACATATGCAGCTACATATGCAGCCTAGGAGATCGATTTCCTGAACCATGATGAGCACTCCTTCGAGATGGGGCAAGAGAAGAAAGGGTATCCACGTCCTCTGGTCCCCCACCACAAAGGATACATGATTCATCCACATCAAGAATTCAGTGACATCCATAGCTGCAAGTGACCAACCTCTTTCTCCTCAGCAACAACGTAAAGATTTTGACTTTAAGAGGCAAGCACACCCTCTAGAACTTCTTGCAAAGCTAAACTTTTCTTATATATATCTAAAGAATCATTACTTATGCTTGTCTGCCATAATTTTCAATAAACATGGCCCGTCTTTTAACAAAAACACTTAAGAACTTTTTCCTTTAGGAGGCACAAGGTTGCTAATTTTTGTGAAGACAAAAGTAAGGTGCATTGGTTTCCACATTAGGAACATCAGATAAGATCTTTGAACCAAGAAACGGGTAGACTTGAGGCCACAAATTCACCTGAAGTAGGAAAAGCTTTGCAAGTTTTTGGTTTGGTCTATCGACATTGCAAATTGACAAAGGAGTAGGTATTCGTGCAAATTGCATTTAAGAAATATAATATAGAAACAAATGCTTCATACACAAAATCGCATGGAATGGGAATTTTGTTTCTGAAAGATGGATTTGCATAGGCTTCATCAAGATCAAATTAATGGAAGCATTCAAAAATCTGTTCTTAAACAAAAGCTGGTAAATATAGAAATTAATGAGTATGGAGGACTCCTTCCAGTAAGACACAGCAACTTACAGTGAAATAGATGCTTTGTAAGAGTTTCATTGGGCATATATTCAGCCACAAGCAATCTTTCATCATGCTCGCAACAACAACCGAGTAAATTCGCCATTCTATGGTTTCGAAGCTGACCAACAGCTCTTGCTTCCTCCTAAGGGAAAGGAAATTACAAAGATAACATATAAGCTAACAAATGGATGTTGCGTTAGAACCATCATATTTCAAATGCTAGAAAAGAATGTCATCTTCAGAAAATAAAATTGAAGTAGCGAGCATGTATAAATAAGTTTTCATGTGCATCATAAGGTAATCTGCATTGTTCCTATAATATTTCCATAAAAAAGGACAAAAAAGGGATGTTGCTGTCATTCTGAAAGGAGTAAAGATCACTGAAATAACGTCTAAACTCAGTGATTCACAGACCAAGGATAAAAGGTTCTAGAACAGGGAAAGGCTATTTTTCTTGTGCCACTACGATCTTTACATATTTGGTTCTATCTTAAGTCATGTATCTTTTATTATTTTATTGCTTTCATGTGGGGTTGTACCATACTTTTCCCACCTCTATATATTAAAAGGTAGGGTTAGGGAATAAAGTATTGGGTTCATTTTCTTATACTTGATATTAGAGCAACAATTCTAGATCGGGACTTAGTTTCCCACCAAAAGCCTAGCCTCCACACGCACCACTGAAAGCCCACCTTCAAGGGTGCCACCACTTGTTGCACTACTCTCCAAAGGGCCCCGCCGGCTCCTCTCCTCCTAGTCTAAGCCCTACAGCACCGCCCCTGCAAGGCCGCCTGGAGCCCCTCGCCGCTGCAAGGCCCTGGCAACCTCACCGCACCGTCGTTGCGTGATCCCCTGCCCCACCGCAAGGGTTCTGATTGAGGTTGCGCCGCCAGATCTGGGCAATGCTGCCTCTCGATCTCAAGCAACATGTCGCTGCTGCTACTGCAGTAGCATTTTACGACTGCTACACGTTGGATCTTCGCATGTTGCAAGTCACAAGGCTGATCTAGGTCTCGTGTGTTGTTGATCTAGCTTGCCTTGGGACATCATACAGGCAGTTTTGCAATGCACTCTTCGCTACTCATATTCCCATTTCGCACCTACAGGCTCTTCTTGATCCAAAATGACAAGAAGTCATGGAGAATGAGATGTCTACCCTTATCTCTTGCCATACCTGGGATCTTACAGATCTCCCTCCAAGAGGCACTATGGTTGGCTACAAGTATGTGTTTGCCTTCAAGTACAATCCAGATAGTACTATCACCAAATATAAGGCTTGTCTAGTTGCAAAAAGTTCACGTAACTTTATAGGGTTGACTTCTTTAATACCTTCTCCTCAGTGACATGACTGCCAACTATCAGGATCCTTGTCTTTGTTGTAGTTCAGCGAGATTGACCACTACATCAGTTGGATATCAAAAAATGCCTACCTGAGTCTTAGAGGAAGTGTTCAAAGGTCCATCATCTATGCAAAGTGATCTATGACCTAATTGCAGAAGATGTTAAGATGGGATTTTGCAAATCATCGCCAAACCATTCTCTGTTTGTATAGAAGACTGCACGGGGACTGATGGCCATGCTAATGTAGGTTGATGACATCATTCTTACGGGTGATGATGAGCGAGGCATTGTTGATCAAAGAGTTGGGACCACATCATTATTTCCCTGGGATAGAGATTGCTCGCAGCAAGCAAGGAATTGTTCTATCTCAGAAAAAGTATGCTACTGATTTGCTACGAGAGATGAGCATGCTGGGAACCAAGTTAACAAATATTCCTATGGATCTAAAGGCACACTTGTATGATAAGCAATCCAAGCTAGTTGACACTCGTCAGTAGAGAGGCCTAGTTAGGAAGCTCCTATATCGGATGATCAAATGGCATGATATCTCTTTAGCAATTGGGAAACTGAGTCAGTTTATGAACAAGCACACCAAGCAACATTGGGATGCTGCAATGATGGCACTAATGTACCTAAAGAATTCCCCAAGGAAGGAGATTTCATTCACGAAAGTCAACTCCTTAGATATTTTGGGATACACAACTGCAGACTACGCAGGTTGCCTTGCCAACAGGAAGTCCACTACAGGCTTTTGTACCTATGGCTAGGAACTTAGTAACATGAAAGAGTAAGAAATAGGTTGTAGTCTTCAGGTCTACTGCAGAGTCCAAATATCGAGCAATGGCCAAAACCGCTACTAAGATAATGCAAATACAATCAATTATGTCATATCTGCATTTTTCTGTTGAGTCATCTATGGAGATGAGATGCAACAACCGAACTATTACTTACATAATTGTTGAGGCTCCTATTTATCTCTACTTGTTTTACCATTTTTGGTGTATTCTTGCTATTTTTATTTTGATCTAAACATGCACTGTTATTTACCAAAACATCTCTCTCTCTGTAAAGAGGTATTGGGTCCTTTTCTAAGCAATAAGACATTTCATGATCTATTTGGTATCAGAGTGCAGTCCTATGTCGGTTTTCTGATATCCCACCAAAAAAAGGCCTCCAAACCCTAACCCTAACCCCATTCTTCCCTTCCTCACCGCCATCAACCTACTTCATCAAACCAGCACCCTCCTCTTCACCGTCGTCAGGTACAGCAGGGACAGCCAAGGGCTGCAGCAATGCCATGAGGGCCCTGTTGGCCCCTACAGCGACTACTGCGGTAGTCCTCTGGGCTGACCAAGGTCGAGTGACAACCGTGGAGACCCCCCTCCTATGTTGATCGTCACCCTCTAGGACGAGCTCGCCGCCCTCTGATGGGTCGCCACCCCCTGTTGATCTTCGCCGAAGTGGCCTTCCTCTTCATGTCGGCAGACTCCAAATTGGCGGCAGCCTTTATGCTTCGCTCTTCATCACAGTACTGTTGCTGTTGTTGCGATCCACCGCCCGCTACTGGTGATCGATCCATCAGGGGACCCAACACTATTGGTGCGCAGCACTGTCAAATCAGGGGCCTTTGTGCTTTTGTAGCATTGCTTGGTTGATCTCTACAGAAGGCCACCTGCCTTTATGGGGTGTGCTGAGCATCCCCTAGGCCCTAACGTACCCCGCTTCCTTGCATAGGGGGCATTCTTTGTGTCTTGGATGACATGTTTCTCATATCACAGATGCTCTAGATCTTCACGTCTAAGGTCTGATGCACCTTGGTTGATGCTTCATATTGTCTGAAAAAATTATTCAGATCAGAGTTTGGTTGTCTTTCCTGTCTCGATGGCATTAGATACCGCTACTGCAGCAGGAATGGTAGATTATGCGGGTGTGATGCTGCAGAAGCATGATAGGAATCACTGTGGTGCAAGATGGTTAGTCAATTCTAGTGCTTCACAGCATCTTTATAGGGATCAGGCCTATTTCAAGTCACTCAGTTCCGTTGCACTAGAGAAAACGATACAGGTTGCTAATGGCAGGCACGCTCCAGTTGTTGACCAGGGGGGAAGCATCTGTTACCCCCCACGTTGCAACTGTTGAGAACACTACACATACCGAAGTTTCCCATGAGCTTGTTGTCCATGAGCAAGATCACGAAGGATCTTCATTGCAGGGCTATTTTCAATGAGATTGGATGTATTGTCCAGGATAAGATCACTAGGAAGGCCATCTCCAGAGGTACAGAGGAGAATGGTCTTTATCACCTTGGTTAGGAGCAAGGAGCTAGTAGGTATGATGGTGGGAGTGCCTTACAGTGGCACATTCATCTAGGTCACCTGCCTTTGGATCGCCTCAGAGGGTGATTCCACATATTTCACTTGCTGCTACTATTAGGTGTAATGCTTGCTAATTAAGTATCATCAGTCTTCTTTTCCTACCAGTACATATCCTAGATCAGCAGTTGCTTCTGAGTTACTCCATATGGATGTCTGGGGATCAAGTAGAGTTCCAGGATGGGACATCATTATTGAAAAAAGGGGAGGGAGGGGACATCATTATTATCTTGTTGTCGTTGATGATTTTGCCAAAGCATCCTGAGTGTTTCTTTTAAAGAATAAGAGAGATGTTGGAGATGTTCTAGAGACTCTTCTCGTGGAAATCAAGACTCAGTATTCTACCACAGTGAAAATTGTACAGACAGATAATGCCCTTGAGTTCTACACTGCTAGACTTGCGGAGTTCTACAGGACTCATAGGATTATCCACCAGATTACTTGCCCCCATGCTTCACAGTAGAATGGGGTTGCACAGCGGAAGCATAGACACCTGTTAATGGTTGCCCGCACTCTTCTTATCCACTACAGTGTTCCACAAAGATACTAAAGGGAAGCTGTTTTGACGGCATGCTACCTGATTAATAGCATGCCAAGTTCAATTCATTACGAGCAAATACCGATTCTTCTGTTATATCCAGATGGTGAGCTTTTCCACGTATCTCCCAGGACTTTTGGGCGTGTTGCTTTTGTTCATGTACCATCAAGTCGTGACAAGCTTGCTCCTCACGCTGTTAAATGCATCTTCTTAAGGTACTCCACGAGTCAGAAGGGATACCGATGTTATGATCCCATCCACCACAAGCATTATGTTAACGCTGATGTGACTTTTCATGAGACGACACCATATTTTTCTGTTACTAGACAAACGAGTGTTCATAATGATGTAGCTCCCATGCCTATTCCTCCTGTTTCATTTGAGGTGATTCCGATCTCCACACCTCTGCCAACTTCTTCAGCCTCCACTACCCCGTTGAATGACTACCAAAGATTGCATGGTCCGCTGCGCACATATAGTAGACCTCATGTGACACAACATAGGCCACCACCCGCACCAGTGACTGATATTCCACAGGTAGTTGAGATGAGTTCTGATGACAGTGATTGTCTAATTCGATCCGATCCCCCCGACAGTGCAGATCGCAATAGTAGTGAGGTGCCTTCTGCAAAGATTCAGTCAAAGATACCAGATGATTCTGACATTCCTATTGCCATTAGGAAGGTGCCCCCCACGTGTGGGTCCAAATATCGTGTTGCAGCAGTTTAGCTATAGATAGTCTTGGTTCTCAATTTGACAGCTTCTGCCAGGCACTTACAGCCTCACACATTCCGCCTACCGACCAGTAGGCCATGCTTGATCCAAAGTGACATCAAGCTATGGAGGACGAGATGGCAGTGCTTCGAAGTAGACAGATTTGAGAGCTCACCTCACTTCCTACAAGCACGCAACTAGTTGACTCTAGATGGGTATTTGCCTTGAAGTACAACCCTGATAGGTCTATTTAAAGGTATAAGGCCAAGTTGATAGCAAAGGGGTTCACCCAGACATATAAGGTGGACTTCTTTGATACTTGCTCTCCCGTTGCGCGACTTGCCACTGTTCAAGTACTTATCTTTGTTACTGCTCATAAAGATTGGCGGTTACACCAACTTGATGTAAAGAATACTTTTCTATACGGCGACCTTCATGAGGAGGTTTACATGCAGTAACCCCTAGGCTTTGAGGCTCAGGAGGAGTGTGTGTGCAGGCTCAGGAAGGCCATCTATGGCCTGAAGTAGAGCCCAAAAGCCTATTTTCATAAGCTCTCAGATGTGTTGCAGAGGATGGGGATGCAAAATCTTCTTCAGATCACTCTCTATTTGTCAGGAAAACAAAGAATGACGTGGTAGCTCTACTAGTTAATGTAGATGACCTGATTATCACTGGCGATGATGAGGTTGGAATAAGACAGGTCAAGGAATCTCTTGCACAGCTATTTGTTAGAAAAGATTTGGGCCAGCTTAGATACTTATTGAGAATCGAGGTCGCTAGGAGCAAAGGTGAGATTGTTCTTTCTCAACGCAAGTATACATTGGATGTTCTTCACGAGACAGGTATGCTGGGGTCCAAGCCAGCTAATATTCCTATCGATCCCAAGGCACATTTTCATGATGAGGAGGTAGAGGTAGTTGATGGTAGAGCATACATACAGCTTGTAGGCAAGTTGCTATACCTGACTATAACCAGACCTGATATTACCTTGGCAGTAAGCAAACTTAGTTTATGGAGAGGCCAACAAAGCTGCACTGGCAAGCAGCTATGCAGGTGCTGAGATACTTGAAGAAAGCAGCATGTCATGGTATTCTTTTTTAGAGAGGCTCTCCTATGACAGTGGTAGGATATTCCAACGCTGATTATGCAGGATGTATGCTTGACAAGAAATCTACCACTGGTTTCTGTACCTTTGTGGCTGGTAATTTGGTTACCTAGAGGAGCAAGAAACAGGGAGCAATTTCTCACTCCAGTACAAAGTCAGAATATAGGGCGCTGACCCAAACTGCTACAGAGATGGTTTAGATACGGTCTCTACTGCATGATCTGCATGTCCAGATTGAGGACCTATGGAGATGCGATGTGACAATCGAGCAGCTAGATACATAGCCAACACCCTGATGTTCCATGAGCGCACCAAACACGTTGAGGTTGACTGCCACTATACCAGAGATCTCATATAACATGGTTTGTTGCATACTACTTATGTTGCATCCGAGGATCAGACTACTAATGTATTCACAAAACCTTTACCTCGATCAGCATTTGACTATTGCTATTCCAAGCTAAGCATGATTGACATCTATACTCCAGCTTGAGGGGGAGTGTTGAGACTCCTACTTATCTCTACTTGTTTTACCATTTTTTGTGTGTTCTTGCTATTTTTATTTTGATCTAGGCATGCACTATTATTTACTCAAACCTCTCTCTCTATAAAGAGGTATTGGGTCCTTTTCTAAGCAATAAGACATTTTATTATCTCCTATTATAATGAATAATCCTATGTTCCATTAGAGGACCAAACACGATGAGGTTGACTATCACTATGTTAATGACTTGATCCAATAAGGATTTATTCATACAACTCATGTGGTTTCCAAGGACCAGATTGCTAACATCTTCCCCAAAATACTTCCACAAGTCCTCTTCGACAGATGTTCCAAGCGAAGCATGATTGATATGTATGCCCCAGATTGAAGGGAAGTGTTTAAGGTTATATAGTAAATACCCTCTTTTATGTTTTCTTATTCTTTGTGGATTTCTTTGTTCTTTACCCACATCTTTATATATTGAGATATAGGGTTCCATAATAATTTGAGTAGCTCATTTCTTTCAACTATGTTAAAACTTTCAAGCTTCAATTCCATTAGACAACTTCATTTCCGAACATGTTAGATATACCAAGATAAAGAATAAGTCTAATGCCATCCATGTTCCATTCAGGGGAAAAAATCGCGTGAATTTTCCACAGAAGAAAAGGACCAACAAAAGCTAGGTCATTTTTTCCTTTGTGCATTATTAAAATGTCAAAGCCGTTATCAAATCATTAGCATGCTTTGACTGTGGGAATGACAAACGCATTGCAAGAAAAATGGTCCTTCAAATAGCAAAAGCCTACAAAAGATACCCTCCCAAGACTCTTGTTGTTTTTATCCTTTGACTCTATTTCTATTTATACTACTTTTTAAGTCTATCACTTCTTGATTGTCAAGTTCAAGTAAGGATCGTTGGAACGTAATTGGATTTCTAATTGAATTCTCTAGACATGTCTCTCTATGCACGTGCGACAAGTCCCATATAAAGCCAATTTTCTATTTTACTTTTATCTTGATCCTCTCTTGAGTTTGATTAAAAAGAAAAAAGAATCCTCTCTTTTTTTTCTTATTTATTTTATTATTATCCTCTCTTTTCTCTCCATCCTAGGGTATCCATATTACCTCGGTGATTTGACATACTTTATTACCTAACAACTTTCTCCTTTTCTTCTTCTTAAAATCACAAACTTATATTAAGTGTTTTTTTTTTTTTTGGAATGAAACCATCCATTCAAAGGGGTAGAAACACATACAACCATGATGCAACCTCAATCAAGGGGAAAGGAAGGAGAAGAGAAATTCGACACCTTCATAGGAAGGGAAGGTTGCTCTCCATTGAAATAGGGGAACACCTCAAAACCATAACAAAAGAAAAAAAAATAAGAAAAAGAAAAATACAATAAACAGCAAAGAAGCCTCCAAGAAGATATATCTAGTCATGCTCTCCCAGAACCTAGAAGACCAGCGACTCCACCCTCGTAGATCGACAGCACCACCAGGTATGAAACATGGCGATCAAAAATGATCCACGCAGTGAGAAACCCAACGAAAGTTGGGACCCGAAACAAGTCGGCACAATCTTGGTCAAAGAAGCACGGTGTCATACGTGGTCCCCTGCAACAAACAAAAGCACAAAAACGGGTGAGGACGCCGATGGTCGGAGCAGAAGTAGCGATAGAGGCGTCTCGACCCTAGCTTCCCACAGTCGCTTCATTACGGAAAGTGCATCAAAGGAGATCGAGCGCCGCCATGAGGAGCTCAAACCCATCTAACACGAGGGGGAGGAGAGGCAACCGCCCGGCCAACCCAATCGCCGAGATTGAAGATGACCGGGGGGGACCTCGCTCAAAAGCCCACCAATGCACACGATCTCGAGGCCATGGTAGCGACTGAACCATCAACACTCCCCTCTCCACCGAATGACCAAACACGCCAAAAAAGTCGCCACAGGAGGTGGGGGAGGGGGGGAGGAAGGTGAGAGGAGAAACGGTGGAGTTGGAAGGGGGAGGCGGGGTCCCCAGCCAACCCAATGGCCAGCTGAGGCCTTGCCCGACGGCAACTCGCTAGGGTTTCGTAGGGGAAGGTGGAGCCAAAAGGGGGAGGCTCTGAGGGTCTGTTTTAAGTGATTGTGATGCAACTACGATAGTTTATGGTGCTTTTTACGAAAGTTTTCATGCTTGAGTGAGAATATGTAACCAACACCCAATCAAAAGGATAGAAAGGCTATGAAATGAGTATCATCCCTCTCTTTAAACTTTAAAGCACAATGATAAGAACCTTAAACTCAATAGTTTCCAGAAAGCCGTCTACCAACCTTTCCGCTAACTAGAACCAAAAAAACGAAAAAAAGAAAGTATTTGTCGTTTGTTAGAGAAAATTAGGAAATAGTATTTAGAATCATCTCTTCCTTATTTTAGTACTTTCCATTTTTGTTTCCTTCCAAAATCATAGAAATATGTTTTAGGTAGTTAGAGAATGATTAGATTTGATTTGATTGTATTAGGATTAGCCCTCTATATAAAGGGACCAACTCCTTTTGTTTTTTGAGATTCATAACAATAATTCTAATTCCTCAAATCTACAACATGGTATTAGTATCAGGGCAACGGTCCTAGGCCGATGTTCCATACCTACTTGATTCTCTCATTTCTTTCTTCCACCATAGGAAAACACAACGAAAAAGGGGAAAACCCTAGACAACAACCCTAAAAGGAGACCACTAGCGGTGGCCATCAACCCACCACTAAGCCTCCAACCCACCGGCGAGGGGCTGGTGGCCACTCCAGTGCCGGCCACCGGTCTTCTATTCTCCGATGATCCCTCTCTAGGGCTTGGTCTTTCGCCCAAAACTCCGAAACTTGGGAGTAGCCCTAACCATACCCCTCCTTGGGCCTCTATCCGATGTCACCACCAGTTCGGTGACCTTCACCAAGAGTAGGAGATGGTGATAAGAGCCATCACCGACCACTAGATCACTGGCAAAGGCTAATTTTGATCATCAGCAATACCTACATCTGAGTTGGAGGCTCCATCCACACTCTAAACAAGGCCAACTAAGGTTGCAAGCCCTATTGCTATTGGGTTAGGGCTTGCACAGCGTCGCCCAACCCTAAAGTTCCTTGCTAGAGGTCAAGCTCCATTGCAAGTCACTAAAACTCGCCACCAGAAGCGATTCTTGATTTGGTTGTTGTAACCAAAGACTTGTCTAGTGTTCTTTTTCATATTCGATCACTGAGTTTTTCACCTTGCATGCATCCTATATAAGTGATTTCTCCTTGAGACATGCACTAAGTGCTTCACACCATCCTACACACAGAGTGCATGTTTCTATGTGCAAAAATGCACATTCCTAACTGCCTACTAACTACTACAATTACTGCTTGGGATTTTTTTCATTGGGAACTAGAGCATCTACAATCTCTTCTGAGACATCTCCTACTACTGCTGCTACTACTACAACCTACTACTGTCTCCTATTGTTGCTACAGCCGTCTACTACTACTGCTGCTGCTACAACTGTCTACAGGTGCTACTTTTGCTACAACCTCTTCCTGTGTACTATTACTGCTACTACTGCTACAGCCTACTATTACCTACATTATGATGTTGATAACTAGTGGGAGATCTAAGCGAGGGTCCTCAACTCCCACTCCTGACTACCTACCTATTGGCTATTTCTACTTGGGAACGTTTCTCGTCTACTGCTGCTACTACTGCTACAGCCTAATATTGTCTACCATTGTTGCAATTTCTGCTATAGTCATCTATTGTTTGTTACTGTTGCTACTTCTACTACTACTTAAGATCGTCTCTCAACAACAACAACAACTACTACTACTACTACTACTACTTAGTATCCTCTCATCTCTGCCTATTACCTGATACCGCTTGGGATCGTCTCCCATCTCTACTTACTACCGAATGCTGCTCAGGATCATCTCCTACTACCTACCTGCTACTACTCTTTGTCTACTACAATTGCTACTTCTACTACAGTCGCAAATTGCTCCTCCAGTCTGCTACCTGCTCCTCCAAATGCCTACATTGAGGGGGAGTTAACTTTTGTCTCTTATAACGAGTTGGACGTTGCACACTCCAACTTGGCGGGTGGGGAGTGTTAAAGAAAATGGGAAATAGTATTTAGAATTATCTCTTCCTTATTTTAGTACTTTCCAAGTGAGGCAAAATGAAGAGTCTTATTCCAATAAAAAGCCCTACACCTCTTCATATAGAGAAAGGTGTTAGGTAAATTACATGAGAGAACCAAGTGAAAACATAGAATAAATAAACAGTTCCTGAAAAAACATAAAAGATAACTAGAGTGCTCAACATTCCCCCTCAAGCTAGAGCATAGATATCTATCATGCTCATCTTGTTAGTCAATATTGCGGTGGATTCTCTTGCTGCCATGGCTTTTAAGGCTTGCAACGGTGGTCTTTTCAAAGGTTTCTCAACATCTGGAGATCGGAGAGTTTTAACTCCCATTCTTCAATATGTCAATGATACAACTTTTTTTATTGAACGAGGAAGTAGGGAAGCAAGGCATGTCTTCTTTGGTGAGAATTTTTTCAGAAACCTCAGGTCTAAAAATTAGCACCAACAAATCGAGTTTTGTTCCTTTTAATATGGGAACTTTGGAAAAGAATGAGGTTGCTAATGATTTGGAAACACCAATTGTTAGATTACTAATCAAATACCTTGGCTTCCCTTTGAAAGAAAAAAGGTTAACTTCTTTGGATTGGAGGGGATTGATTAAAAAGTTTTCTAATAGGCTTTCTTCTTGGAGTGGTAGACTCCTCTCTAGAGGAGGGCGATTGGTGCTACTTAAATCTGTCTTCAACTCAATTCCAATGTTCTTCCTGTCGGTGTTTTCTCCTACAAAAAATATACTAAAGCAGATTGATATGATCCGAAAAAGATTCTTTTGAAAAGAGTCCGATTTGAGGGTAGATTTTCCCAACTTGTCAAGTGAAATGATATTTGTAACCCGAAGAATGAAGGCGGGCTTGGAGTCCGTCATTTATCACATTTTAATAAGGCGTTACTGCTAAAATGGGTGGTTCAATTTCTATCCAATGATAGTTCTACGGTGAATTCTATCTTCAAAGACTCCTATGGTGATTGTATGAATGTGATTAGAGGGCTAATGGCAATACTAATGGTGTTTCTGCGGTTTGGCATTCCATTACATCTCTTTTGACTGAATTTTCAGACCAGTTTGTGGCCTCGTTGGGTGATGGAACTTCTTTCAGATTTTGGCGTGATGATTGGACAGAAAATGGGACCTTTTCTGAGGTTTCCCGGAGACCTTTTCAGCATGCTGCTGATAAGGATGCCAAGGTTAAGGAATTACGGGATGAAGATCTTCATTATTGGGTTATCAGGCTGCCAGAGGGCCTTTCGGAGACCACATTCACTGAATTGCAGCAGCTGCTGCAGTCTATTCATGATCTGTCCCCGACTTCTGCAGAGCCAGATTGCTACATCTGGAAACAAGGGACCTTTTCGGTTAGTCATGCCTACAAGTTGATGATTAATTATGCTGCTAATTACAATCTGATTGATGGAGATTCCAAATTGATTTGGAAATGTAAGATCCCTCTCAAGATAAGACTCTTCCGGTGGTTCTTTAGAAGAAAACGGATAGTTACATGGATGTACAGATCCAAATGGGCTCCTGATAGGGACACTATATGTCCACTCTGTCATAATGCAAATGAAGATGTGCAACACCTATTCTTCAACTATGACTTTGCCAGAGGTGTTTGGACAAACTTTAATCTCCACACGGCCAACACGTCGGATTGTGAAAGATTTTAGACAAGCTTCAAAGATCATATTCTTCTTGATATGGCAAGTTGGTGTCGAGGTATTACTATTATGTGGAGTATGTGGCTTCAAAGGAACGGTACTGTTTTCTGTAAAAAGCGATGTTGGGTGGACAATGTGATTAGAGAGACAAGGGATTTTTCTGATTTTTGGCTGCAAAATATGTAAGTCCATTCTTTTTATTTCTCATTAATACAATTTACGGATGATTATCATACTCAGGTAATCTTCCACTTTCTCTCAAAAAAAAAAAAAATCTCCATAGGCCCGTCAATCTTGACATGCAAGTCAAGTAAGATAGATTTGATCCACACAAGCTCAGTTGTTGTCTATGCCATTGCTCTGTATTTTGACTCTGCACTAGAGCAAGACACAACGCTTTGTTTTTTGCTCCTCCAAGTCACCAAATTACCAACCACATAGGAGCAAAACCCTGTAGAGGGTTTCCTGTCAGAAAGACAACATGCATTGTCTGCATCAGAATAACCCACTATAGTCATAGACTTGCCTTTCCTGAACAGTAGTCCACATCTTAGTGCTTGTTTCGAGTACCTAAGCACCTACATTGTAGCATCCCAACGCTGCTTGGTCGGCCTGTCCATAAACTGACTGAGCTTGCCAACTACAAGTGAAATGTCTGGACGTGTAATAGTGAGATAGAACAGCTTCCCAATCAACTGTCTGTAGCCTCTACCCTCTACAGTTTGTGACTCAGAGTCATATAAGTGCATCTTCGGATCCAGAGGTATGTTAGCTAACTTAGCTCTCAACATCCCAGTCACCTGCAGTAAATCAAGAGCGTATTTCCTCTAGCTAAGGACAATACCACTCTTTTCTCTAACCACCTCTATGCCCAAGAAGTATTCTAAGGAGCCTAAATCCTTCATAACAAATTTCTCTACCAACCTCTACTTGATCTCAACTATCCCAGTTGCATCATCACCGATGATAATGAGGTCATCTACATAGACAAGGAGAGCAACAATCCCCTTGTCTGTTTTCCTTACAAACAATGAATAATCAGAAGTAGATCGAATAAGTCTCATATTTTCAACAACCTCTGACAACTTCTGAAACCAGGCCCTCAAATTATGCTTGTGGCCATATATTGCTTTTTTCAACCTGCACACACACTCCCCCTAAGTCTCAAAACCGAGGGGCTGCTGCATATACACTTCTTCTTGCAAATCACCATATAAGAAGGCATTCTTAACATCTAGTTGATATAATGGCCAATCAACATAAATGAGAATCCGCACAGTAGGAAGCCTAGTCACGAGGGAGGTATCAAAGAAATCCACCCCACAAGTCTAGGGGAATCCCTTTACCACAAGACGAGCCTTGTCCAGAGAAATAGATCCATCTGGATTATATCTCACAACAAAGACCCAACGGTAGCCAGCTATACTTGCACCAGGAGGTAACGGAGTAAGCTCCCAAGTCTACCGAGACTATAGTACAGCCATCTCATCCTCTATGGCCTAACACTATTTTAGATCGAACATAGCCTGCTGATACGCGACTGGTAGCTTTGAAGAGGTAAGGGCCTCTGTGAAGAAGGCAAATGGGCGACTTACACTCTTAGAGAAAACTGCTCCTGTCACCTAATAGTTCGCACAACTCTAAGGGGCCTTCTAAACAGTAATCGGAAGATCCATATCATCAGGAGACTCGGTCTCAACAGGTGGCTCAAACGGTGATACTGCATCGTCACAAGGAAGAAACTCAGAGGCAACTGATATAGCACCTGCAGGGTCATCACCAAACACACAATGGTCAATAGTGTCAACAAATACCTGCTGTGGGGAGGATGATGGTGCTAAAGAAGGGGGTATGTTGCCGATATGTCACTAGTTTCGTAAATACCAATGGAGAATCTCTGAACCGTGCCCGACTAGTATTTGTAGTATTTGTTGATGCAATCTAAGTAGCAGGAAAATCTCCAAACTGAATGAAAGGAATAAGCATAGGAGCCCCCTCTGCCTCGAGTTTCAATTATTTGCCAGTAACAAAAAAATATGGGATAGCCTCATGAAAAGTAACATCGGCACTAACATAGTACATCTTCTATAGAGGATCATAGCATCTGTAGCCTTTCTGGGTATAACTGTATCCCGGAAAGACACACTTAACTACTTTAGGGGCAAGTTTATCTCTACTTGGCCCAGTAATATGCACAAAGGCAACACAGCCAAAAGTTTGAGATGGCAACTGAAATAACTCTCAGTCAGGGTACCTACTCAGAGATAATAGAACTAGGCATCCTGTTGATTAAATAACACGCAGTGAAAACTACATCTCTCCAGTACTGTGATGAAACATTATGATGTATGAAAAGAGTCTAGGCCACATCCAAAATATGTCTGTGTTCTCTCTGCAACCCTATTCTGCTAGGATGTATGGGGACATGTGGTCTGATGAACCACCCCATGGGATCTGTAAAATGCTTTCATACGTATAGTACAAAACTCAAGTGCATTACCAGTACGCACAACTTTGATAAAGTAAATTGATTCTTTATTTCAATAATAAAGTTTTCAATTACAGATCCAACGTCTGACTTATTCTTTAACAAAAATAGCCAAGATAATCTGAAACAATCATCCATAATCACCAAGTAGTACCTATGTCCTAGTTGATTTGGAATTCGACTAAGGTTCCATACATCTAAATAGCAAATCAAAAAAGAGACTTAGAAACAGTAGAACTAGCAAGATAAGTGGATCTGTGGTGCTTTCCCATATGACACGCATCACAATGAATCTCGATGGCTGGTGAAAGATGAGGAATAGTATAGCAAAGCTTGTCCAGAAATAAATGACCAAGGCGATTGTGCCATTGTAAGGCACTCCCTGCAGTGAAACACACGTCCCCTTGCACCATGCAGCAACTAGTATCTGAGATAGGCGATACATACCCCCCCTCTTCATGTCCACCACCAATCATCCTTTCTATAAGCTTGTCCTAAAACACACAACCAACATCATCAAAAATCACCCTGCAATTAAGGTCTTTCATAATTCTGCTAATAGATAACAAGCTCATCGAAAAATCTAGAACAAAAAAAACATTGGGCAATTTCATGTTGAGGGTAACCGGCACCTCCCCCTGATCATCAACTTTGGTATGCCTCCCATCTACTACCTGATCAGTCCTACCACGATGATATGCTAAAAATGCTGAAAGCCACTGTAATCACCACTCAAGTGTTGTGATGCACCTAAGTCTACCAACCAAGCAGACCTGTCAGACACAGCAAAAACACACCCTATACCTGAGGAGGCAATGGCAGCAATATCTGAAGAGGAAGACGGAGTCTCCTGAGTAATCTGAGCAAGCCTCTATACTACAGCATCATACTCAGCACGTGACACTGTGTCAGACTGTCTCAGAAGAAGCAACCCGATTGACTACGAGAGGTCACCCATGCTTAAACCAGCATGAGGCCTCCACATGACCAATCATATCACAAAAAGTGCACGTAAGACGTGGTTTGCCTGTCTGCCCTCTACCACGACCATGCACGCGAGTAGAGGGTAAACCTCTGGTGCCTCGACCTCCACCAACAGCCAGTGCAAAGGTCTGTCCAGTGATCTCAAGAGTAGGAGTATCCATTGTGATCCGACTTAGTTGGCTATAAGTCTCCTCAAGTGACGGAAGCTCCGATAATGTCAGAATCTAAGAGTGTGTAGGATCATATTCTATGCCTAACCCAGAGAGAGTGAAGGACTGTTGTCTCCTTGTGGTACTTATGATGAGTACCACGTGCACAAAGGCATGCACGCATTGTATTTCTCCAAAAGCCCTTTCAATGTAGTGTAGTACTGCGTCAAGGGTTGTCTCTCCTGCCTAAAAGAACATCTCATTGTAGATCTGATAGACCTTGTTGGGGTTCTTCTCATGAAAATGTGTCATGGAACGTATCCCCACATCTCCTTAGTAGTCCTGTAATACATGATGCCATCTCCAATCCATGGCGAGACAGCATTCATGATCCACGCCCTCACCATAGCATTGTCCTTCCACGAGGCATACTTCCCGATTTTGTTCTGAGGCTCTAGCTTTAGTAATAGATGCTCCTTGTCATGACCCCCAACGGTCATCAAGAAAGTTTGAGACCAACGAGTGTAGTTAGTCTCATCCAACTTCACAATAGGGGCAAGGAATGGATTTTTGTAGTTCCTGCTCTCCTGACTAGTTTCCAATGTCACCTCAGAAGATAAAGGGGAGGCCATGATGCTCCAAAGCTATGAGAAGACGCCAAAATCAGATCTGAAATTCAATTTTCAGATCTGCAAAACCACTGTAGATCACAAAATAGAGTGATCTAACATGAAATCCAAGCTATCTCCTCCTTGGATATCACGTTAGACACACATAGTAGCCCATCAACAGTTGGTAGGGGTCTATTAGGGTCCAGAGGCACCCTTTGCGGCCCCCAAAAGAGGGCTACTACCCTCCTCACTACATTAGGTCAACAAGACCCACCGGCAGCTCTGCTACCCACTGGTGGAAGATCTGCTACTGCACCAGATCACCATCACCGCCCCAGCCCAACTTTGTCGATGCCAACCCGCCGCCGGTGGTGCTTATGCTGCCACAGAGGCTAGGTCCCCTATAGCGCTGCCGCCGGAGGTGCGGGCACCTTCAGCATCGACACTCGTTGCCGGTAAGGAAGATGGAGGCAATGAGCAACACGAAGAGAGGGTTAGGGTTTTGGTGGAAGGGATTGGCGACTTATTTCGGTGGGATACCCGAGCATCGATCTAGCATCGCTACTCTGATACCAAGTGGGACGAAATAAAGAGTTTTATTCCAATAGAAAACCCTACACCTCTTTATATAGAGAGAGGTGTTGGGTAAATTACATAAGAGAACCAGGTGAAACATAAATTGGTTGAAATGAGATAAGTTTATTGCAACCCTAGGTCTCTCTTATATAGAAAGAGACAAAAAGAGTAAAAATACATCCTTGCCCCTAAGGAGCACATATGGAAAAAGCTAGAAAGGAAATAACACACATATAGTATGCTAACACTCCCCCTCAAGCTAGAGCAATATATCTATCATGCTCAACTTGGAGATACACGAATCAAATGAAGATCTGGTCAAGGGGTTGGTGAAAATATCTGCAGTCTACTCCAGATGCAACAGAAGTGATATATAGCAACCCCTTTTGAATAATGTCCCTAGTATAATGACAGTCAACCTCAACATATTTTATTCTCTCGTGAAATGCTGAGTTGTTGACAATGAAGGTGGCTGCTCTATTATCACATCGCATCTCCATAGAACTAGAAAACTGTACCTGTAAGTTAATAAGCAAGGATCTGATCCACATCATCTCCACAGTCATCCGAGCCATAACTCTATACTCGGACTCGACACTGAATCTCACAACTGTGCCATGTTTCTTGCTCCTCCAGGTGATTAAATTTCCTGCTAAGAAGGTGTAGAACCCAGTAGTGGATTTACAAACCACATGACATCCGGCATAGTCTGCATCCAAGTAGCCAACCAACGTCACAGAGGACCCCTTTGAGAAGAAACAGCCCTTCCCAGGAGCCCTCTTGACATATCTAAGTGCCATCAATGCTGCTATGTTGGCTTGACCATATAATGACTCAGTCTCTCGACTACAAATGAGATATCCAGTCTCGTGATGGTAAGATACAACTTGCCAACAAGCTGTCTATACCTTCTGTTGTCCACCACCTGTGCATCCTCACCATAGAGTGGCATCTTGGGGTCCATAGGAATATTGGCCTCCTTGGCCCTAAGCATACCAACCTCCTGCAAAATGTCTAAAGCATAATTTCGCTGAGATAGAACCACACCTTCATTGCTGCGAGCCACTTCAATACCAAGGAAATACCGTAGAGCCCCCATGTCGTTCATAACAAACTGTTCTGCTAGGATGTGTTTAACATCAGCAATACCCTTCATATCATCCCCTATGATGATCAAATCATCTACATAAACCAGAAGTACCACAGTACCTCGTCTAATCCTCCTAACAAAGAGTAAAAAATCAGCTGTCAATCTCCTGAATCCAGCTGCCTCTACAACTTGTGACAATCTTTGAAACCAGGCTCGGGGACTCTGTTTGAGGCCATATATAGCCTTCCGTAATCGACATACACACTCCCCCTGTCTCCCAAATCCAGGCAGCTATTGCATATAGACTTCCTCTTTGATATCACCATAAAGGAAGGCATTCTTCACATCTAATTGGTTCAAGGGCCAATCTAACTGAACTGCCACTACAATCAACACTCGGACTATGGGAAGTCTGGCAATTGGAGAGAAGGTGTCAAAGAAGTCCGCCCCATAGGTCTAAGTGAACCCCTTTGCCACAAGACGAGCTTTATACCTAGCAACACCACCATCAGGATTAAACTTCATAGTAAATACCCATCGACAACCAATGAGTACAGCACCATCAGGAAGTGAAGTAAACTCCCAAGTCCCACGGCCTTGAAGAGCAACCATCTCATCCTCCATCGCTGCCCACCATTGTGGATCAAGCATGGCCTCATGATGTGTAACTGGAATCTGTGTAGTAGCCAACACCTGAGAAAATCCAGCAAATCCAGGAGCAAGAGTATCAGTAGCAAGTGCCCCTGCCATGGGATAAGTAGTGCAAGTTCGTGGCCACTTCCAAATAGCTATCGAAAGGTCAATATCATCGCCTGACACATCACCTGTCATGTCCCTGTGACCATCTCATGGCAAACATACGTCAGTATCTAAAGAAGTCACCTGAGAAGCCGATGGTGAGGGCAAGGATGGGGGTCCCTTATAGGTAGCATGAAGGCGAACATATGTCTGTAGAGGCCCAGTCAGGTGTGGAAAGGGATGCGTAGCAGGTGGTGGTGGTGGTATGGTAGAGACAGAAACCTCAGGAAAGCTCTCAAAACGAATGGGAGAATATGGCATAAGCGCCATATCACCCTAGGGAGGCATCTCAGCAGCCGTCACAGAAAAGAAAAGTACAAGCTCATGAAAGGTAACATCCGCTGAAACATAGTGCCGAGAAGTAAGCGAATCAAAACAGCGATACCCATTTTGTGTCTAAATATACCTAAGAAAAACACACTTAACTACTCTCGGTGCTAGTTTATCCTGACCTGGTCCCAACAAATGGACAAAGGCAACACAACCAAAAGTTCAAGAGGTAACATGAAACAAGGGACGATCAGGATACATGACCTGAATAGGAATTCGTTCATGCAACGTAGCATTAGGCATTCGGTTAACCAAAAAACAAGCAGTCAAAACAGCGTCACCCCAATAGAGAGAAGGGACAGAGTGGTGAATCAGCAAGGTGCGAGCAGCATCAAAAATGTGGCGATGTTTCCTCTCAAGAACACCATTTTCTTGAGAGGTATGAGGACATGTCTCATGGATAATGCCATAACTAGAAAAGAAATTGCGCAAACGTAAAATACAAAATTCCAAGGCATTATCCGAGCGAAAGCACTTCACCAAACAAGAATGCTGAGTTTTTATTTCTTTGACAAAGTTCTCAATAATTTATCCCACATCAGACTTACTTTTCAAGAGAAACATCTAAGTCACATGTGAAAAATCAACTAAAACAAGATAATACTTGTTCCCAAGTCGATCAGGAGTACAACTGGGACCCCACACATCCATATGGATCAAATCAAAAATGGCAACAGATAAAACAGACGTAAAACTAGAAAAACTAGCCCTATCGTGCTTGCCAAGTTGACAAGCATCCCAGGTGAGAGCAGTAGTGGAGGAAATATCTACTATAACGAGTCTGAGGTGATGAATGGGTAGATGGCCAAGGCGATGGTGCCACTGGAGAGGAGATCCAGTAGAAGCAAAGCCCTGGGTAACAGAAGCGGCAAAAGCAGTACGGCTCAGACGATACACCCCATGTTCCTCACGCCCTCCACCAATCGTCTTCCTAGTAAATTTGTCCTGCAAGACACAAGAAGACACATCAAAGATAGCTCGACAGTTCAGATCCCTAGTAATGCTGCTAACAGATAATAAACTCAAGGGAAAATCAAGCACATAATAAACATCTGCAAGTCTCAAAGTAGGAGATAATGACATATCTCCCTTGCCAACAAGTGGCGAGTGTCTCCCATCAACCACCTGCACTGTCCTGGCAGGTGTAACAGGTGCCAACTGAGAGAAGGATCCACGGTTGCCATATAGGTGCTTGGATGCACCAGAATCAATCAACCACTCACCGTAAGACAAAAGTGACGACATACCAGTCACAAGTGTCTTTGATGAGGAGGCCATGGCTGCAGTGTCCGGAATCTGAGAGGAGGATGAAGCTTGTGTCAATTGCGCAATCTGTTGTTTCAGGGTCTTAATCTTTGTACTCAAGGAGCTCACATCAGGAAGTACATGGTGTCTCCATCGAGAACCTCAGCTGCCTGACTGGCCATGGGTGGCCTACCATGCTTCTACCAGCAATGTAGCCTCTAGATGACCAAGTCTACCACAGTAAGTACATGGTGTCTTGATATGTGTACCAGACGAGCGTTCACGTCCGCAAATACGTGCAGGGGAAGGGGTACCCCTGCCACGTCCCAGGATCACTGCCAGTGCGGATGTTTGAGTACTTGTGTCTAGAGCTGAAGTACAAACTGCAACTCTGTTGAGTCTATTGTAAGCCTCCTCCAGGATAGGAAGCTCAGGAGCTGTAAGAATCTGATCTCTAGCAGCTGTACACTTAGGTCCAAGACCTGCCAAGAAGAGAGATGCGGCCAACTGTCTCCAAAAATTCCTCCAAGAATCACAAGCACACCCCAGTAGATAAGATAATGTCTCTCCAGCATTCCCTTCAAGAGGGAGTAGTACTGTGGCAAAGTGCGTCATTCCTGATGCAAATAGAAAAGGTCATAGAAGACCTGAAAGACTCGTGCAGAGTTCTTAGCATGAGAATAGGTCTCGCGCAAAGACTCCCACATCTTCTTTGCAGTGTTGTAATACATGATCTCATCCCCTCTACGGAGAATAACTGTCTGCATAAGCCACGCAGAGACCATGGCATTGTCTCTATCCTAGGTGACGTTGGCACCAATTTTGCTCTCAGGCTCCAAATCTGTAAGGATGTGGCTCTTCTCATGACCCCTAACGGTCATGAGGAAAGTCTGAGACCACCGTAGGTAATTGGTCTCGTCCAACTTGACAAAAGGACCAAAAACGGATTCTTCAGTACCCCTGTGTCCAAAGAAGTGCCCGAATTCACTTCGGACTGATCATCTGAAGCCATCCTTACAATCTTTGAGCCACAATCAGACTTTTATATCCAATAAATCATCAATTAGATCTAAATCATGCAAAAATCAGATCTGCATCTTCATAAGAAATCCCCTTAGACTGGTGTTGGCCTAACCCGCGTGTAAGGAGACCACCCAAGAAGGCCCTAA
The DNA here is from genome assembly GCA_037157565.1 of Thalassia testudinum. NCBI lineage: Eukaryota > Viridiplantae > Streptophyta > Magnoliopsida > Alismatales > Hydrocharitaceae > Thalassia > Thalassia testudinum. The sequence continues at coordinate 12,102,744 of JAZHRO010000067.1, read as the reverse complement.
AGAGATTTAGGTCTCTTTCTCCCTGTTGTAAGAGAAGAAAGTAGCCCTAGGAAGGGGCTACAGTTCCCTCAAACATGCAACAACATGCCGATCTGCTACTTTGGAGGTCGTTGGTGCTGCCTCAACCACGCAAGGCTACTAGGCGACACTCTAAACAGCCGCACGACCACTGGTGCACCTCCGGTGAGGTGCTGCGCCGCCTTCAGGACCGTTGTAGCACCTCAGGCGCACACGACTGTCCGATCGGCTGGAGCGTCGCCGTGAGGCATTGCGTCGACTCAGGAGTGTTGGAGCGTCGCCTAAGGCGCGCACAACCACCGTGCGATCGGCTGGAGCATCGTCATGAGATGCTACGCTGCCTCAGAGGCACTAGAGCGCCGTCGTGAGGAGCGTTGGGCGTCGCCTGTGGGTGTTGCTGACTCACAAGCGCCGCCGTAGCACCACCGCATGTGCTGCAATGCACCACCGGAGCTCCACCGAGAGCTTCTACTGCTCACGAGGGAGAAAGGAGACCTAGGGTTTCGGTGGTTAGCGTTTTAGAGACTGTGAGGGGTGGGATACCTAGAATCACGGTCTAGGACCGGTGCTCTATACCAAATTAGTTGAAATAAGATAAGTTTATTGTAACCCTAGGTCTCTCTTATATAGAGAGAGACTAAAAGAGTAAAAATACATCCTTGCTCCTGAGGAGCACACATGAAAAAAGCTAGAAATGAAATAACACACATATGATATGCTAACAACATAAAATAAATAGTCCCTTACAAAACATAAAAGATAACTAGAGAACTCAACATTCCATTTTTGTTTCTTTCCAAAATCATAGAGATATGTTTTAGGTAGTTAGATATTAATTTGATTGTATTAAGATTACAATTAGGATTGGCCCTCTTTATATAAAGAGACCAACTCCTTTTGTTTTTTGATATTCATAATAATATTTCCAATTCCTTAACTCACCCTTGAAGTCATGCCTTGTTAAAAGGAAATACTAAAAAGAGAAGAAACTTTGACAACAGGCAGGAATCTACCATTGATGACCTCTTAAATCACGACATGTATTTGTGGTATTGAAGGCACAACACCGATCTTACATGATAGTTAATGAAGCACATAAAGGTCCTTTAAGACTGATGCCATGTTCAGGCTTTATTGCTTCATTTTTGGGTTTTTTCCCACATACTCACTCAATACATAACTCAAGGTCATCTTATGTATCTTCATTATGAATTGCCATCAATGTGACTACATATTAAAGATTTGTCATCAATGCTATTAAATATTAATCAATCACCGCTTTGCATCTGATATGTTTCCAAGTAATTGTCTCCATTCATAAAGACAAAAAAGCCGTGTCTTAGAAAACTTGGTATGCTCAAATGAAGATTGTAATGGCAATATCAAAAATTGGACACAATCACTTTATAGGGGTGCATGAGGCTGGAGAAGTGACATGTTTTAAACATACACAATATATGAAAGGCTCGCATAGAATTTTGATGAGCTTTTCACATAGCTAGTACCAGTTCGCCATTTGCCTACAAAATGCATCTTCAAATGAAACCTGAGTTAGTGTCCTATGTCGGTCTTATATTTATTCCTACCTTGGCTATTATGGAGTGTCAATGATGAAGGGGCTTATCTATTTAGAGTTAACACCCCCTTATGTGTTTGAGAAGTAACAAATTTCAAGTCCCTCAAGACTTCACCATAGTTTTTCCTTCACTTGAGAAGAATTTTCCACTTAAATCATGTGCCTCACATTGTGGCATTTTCCCACTTGTTGGTTAATCATCCTTATCATTTCTGCTTCAGTCTTCTCAAAAAACACACATTTCTGCTTCAGTTTTTCAACAAGTATAAAGCATCAAGAATATGATGCCCACATTATACAATTAGCTAGTTCATGAGCTTACAAATGATACAGCTCATTTGATAGCTTGTGATTTCACAAGAAAATCAGCTTGAGCTTGAGCGAAATGTTCTCCATAACTCCATTAATAGCTCTAATTGAGGGAGTCCACCTATTAAACTCACGAACCAAAAGTATCACCAATGCTTGACTTAAGTCATTCGTCCATTTGGGAAACCTATAAACAACATGAGAACTCCAGATATTTGGCTTAACATAAGATGTGGCCACAAGGTACATTGCTTATTATATATAACCGTACATGTAATGGACCTTACTCCCAATGCACATACACAATTGACATGACATTTACGAGACAAGGAATCGCATCACATTACTTGGGTCTCTACAAAAGCCCTGTAAAACACAGAATTTGTACAAGATACCAATTATCCCATACACAAACTGGCTGGAGAAGCATTTTATTGTTTAGTTTGAAAAAGCATTTGAATTGACACGAGTTCTTCACCAAGACCTGGTATATGGTGGGAATAAAGGAATTTATCACTTCAGATTCGTAGAATAAAGATCTCAGTAGAAAGAAATATACAACTTGTTTATTCTAGAAACTCTACTTCTCCGGTGGGAAAATAACAATACAAATCCATAAAGGAGCAAGAAATAATAGAAAACATAAAATAAGATCAAGGGACTCAACACTCCCCCTCAAGCTAGAGCATACATGTCAATCATGCTTAACTTAAAACAATAAACCTCAAATGCAAAATGAGGTAAGGGCTTGATAAAAATGTCAGGACTGCATAGTATAAAGGAGTCCACACTAGATTAAATCCCAGGTGTAGCGACAACCAATCTCCACATAATTTGTTCTCTCATGAAACATTGGATTATTAACTATATAAGTAGTTGCTCAGTTGTCATATCTCATTTCCATGGGCTCATTAACCTGAACACGTATATTTGTGAAAAGGAATTTTACCCACATCATTTCTGCAGCCGTATGTGTCACCGCCCTATACTCAGATTCTGCATGACTCGAAGACCACGGTTTGTTTCTTGCTCTTCCATGCCACCATATTTCTTGCCATATAGGTACAGAATCTAGCAATAGATTTCCTATCAACCTAACATCCTACATAATCTACATCTAAATAGCCAACTATAGTCATCGAGGACTCTTTTCTAAAGAGGATCTTGCATTCTGGTGTCATCTTCAAATATCTGAGCACCATCATAGTTGCCTCCTAATGTTGCTTAGTTGGCTTATCCATAAACTGGCTCAACTTGCCCACTACAAGTATGATGTCAGGTCTGGAAATGGTCAAGTACAATAATTTCCAAATCAGCTGCCTATAAGCCTTGCTATCAACTAACTCATCATTATCATAAATGTGTGCCTTGGAATCCATAAGTGTTAGCATATGTTGTGGGTTTTTATTTTTCTTCTTATTGTAAGAGCTATGAGTGTTTTGTCCCTCAGGGACATTCCTGTACTTTTGACTATATGGTCTCTCTCTATATAAGAGAGCCTAGGGTTTCTAATGAAACTAAGTCATTGCAACAAATTTGATATCAGAGCATCAGTCTTAGATCATGGCTTTAGTATCCCACCCCTCATGGCCTCCTAAACCCTAACCACCAAACCCTAATCGTCTTTCTCCTCATGAGCGGCAACAGCATTCAATGACGTTCCGGTGACACGCTACAACACGCGCAGCGGTGCTACACCAGCGTAAGGGGGCCTACTACAACGTCAATGGCGCTCAGGTGGCGCGTAGCGATGCTCACGGCGATGCGACAACGATTTTAGGGGTTGTTATAGCCTCAGCAGTGGCACTGCAGCATCTAGGGCTACTCGCAGTGGTGCTACGGCGTCCTTGGGGGTTCTTCTAGCCTCCAGCGACGGCACTGCAGCACCTAGAGGGTTGCTCGTGGTGGCACTGCGATGACCTTGGAGGCCACTCTAACCTCCAGCAGCGGCACAGCAGCAACGTAGGGCTACCGGTTGGGCCTGCAACACCCCCTGCAGGCAGCGCTGACCCCCAATAGCCTTCCAGCAACCTCCAGCTACGTCACTACAGTGGTCTGCAGCGGCGGTTGGCGACGCAGATCGACAAGGACACGGTGCGCAATGATTCGATCCCTATGCAGCGGTTGTGAGGGGCCTTTTGCCTTGATCTAGGGACGTCAGTCCGTAATGGAGATCTGAATCTGTTTGATTTCAGATTTGTGGATGATTTCATGGTGATAGAAGCTTGATCGAGGATTCCGAATTGCGAAGATGGCTTCAAATAATTAGTTCAAGGTGTCTTCAACCTCTATTTCCGACACCAGGGTACTCAAGAACCCTTTCTTTGGTCCTTTTGTTAAGTTGGATGAGACCAACTACCCGCGATGGTCCCAACCCTTTCTTATGACCGTCAAGAGTCATAAAAAGAGCCATATTCTTACGGATCCAAAGCCTGAGAACAAGACAGGCACAAATGCTAATTGGGATAGCGACAATGCCATGGTTTGTGCATGGCTGATGCAGACGATTATTCCCTACATAAGAGATGAGATCATATACTACACTACTGCAAAGGAAATGTAAGAGTTTTTCCGTGACACCTATGCACATGCTAAGAACTTCGCACAAGTTTTTCAGGTCTTCTACAACCTTTTCTATCTCCATCAGGAGGGACGCACGCTGTCATATTATTACTTGCTCATGAAGGGAATGTTGAAGAGGCATTACTCCTACCTAACAGGGTATACATGTGAGTCCTGAAGGAGTTTTAGGAGACGGTTGTTTCTCTTTTCTTGACTGACCTTGGACCTAAGTATGCGGCAGCCAGAGATCAGATCCTCACTGCTCCTGAGCTTGCTACCCTGCAGGAAGCATATAGTAGACTCAGTAGAGTCGCAACACACACCCCTACCCCTGACACTGTTAGTCGTCCGCACTAGTTGCGATCCCTGGATGTGACAGGGGTACTACTCACCCTGCACGTAGTCGTAGACATGGACGCTCTTCTGGTACACGTATAAGGACTCCGTATACTTACTATGGCAAACTTGGTCACTCTGAGACTACATACTAGCACAAGCATGGTAGGCCGCCTATGGCCAATCAAGCAACTAAGATCTTCGATGCAGCTCTTCCTACTTCTGATATGAGTTCCTTGAGCACTGATATTGAGGCCTTACGGCAATAGAGTGCTCCACTGACTGAGGCATCTTCCTCTCAGATTCCAGACACTGCAGCTATGGCTTCCTCTTCAAAAACACCTGTGATTAGTATGTTGTTACTTTTGTCTTCCAGTAAATGGTTGGTTGATTCTAGTACATCCAAGCACCTATGTGACGACTGAAGTTCTTTCTCTCAGTTAGCACCTGTTACACCAGCTAGGACAGTACAGGTGGCTGATGGGAGACACCCGTCACTTGTTGGCAAGGGAGATATGTCTTTATCTCCTACCTTGAGACTTGCAGATGTCTACTATGTGCTTAATTTTCCTTTGAGTTTATTGTCTGTTAGCAGCATCACTAGAGATCTAAACTGTCGAGCTATTTTTTATGTGTCCTCTTATGTCTTGCATGACAACTTCACTGGTAAGACGATTAGTGGAGAGCATGAGGAACATGGGGTGTACCATCTGAGCCGTAATGCTTTTGCTGCTTCTACCACCCAAGGCCTTACTTTGGCTGGGTCCCCTCTCCAATGGCACCACCACCTTGGCCATTTACCTATTCATCGTTTCAAACATGTTCTACCACACATCCCCTCCACTACTGCTCTCACTTATGATACCTATCAACTTGGCAAGCACCACAGGGCTAATTTTTCCAATTCTACTTCGATTTTGTCTATTACTGCATTTGATTTGATTCATATGGACACGTGGGGTCTCAGTCATACTCCTGATCGACTTGGAAACAAATATTATCTTGCTTTAGTTGATGACTTTTTTCATGTTTCTTCGATGTTTCTTTTGAAAAATAAGTCTGATGTGGGATAAATTATTAAGAAATTTGTTAAAAAAATAAAAACTTAGCATTCTTGTTTGGTGAAGTACTTTCATTTTGATAATACCTTGGAGTTTTATACTTTCCGTTTGCACAATTTCTTTTCTAGTTGTGGCATTATCCATGAGATAACATGTCCTCATACCTCTCAGCAAAATGATGTTGCTGAGAGGAAACATCACCATATCCTTGATGTTGCTCACAATTTGTTGATTCACTATTTTGTCCCCTCTCTCTATTGGGGTGACGCTATTTTGATTGCTTATTTTTTGATTAACCGGATGCCTAATGCTGCATTACATGAACGGATTCCTCTTCAGGTCATGTATCTTGATCGTCCCTTATTTCACATCACTCCTCGAACTTTTGGTTATGTTGCCTTTGTCCATTTGTTGGAATCAAGTCGGGATGAACTAACATCGAGAGCACTGAAGTGTGTTTTTCTTCAGTATACCCAGGCACAAAAGGAGTATCGGTATTTTGATCCGCTTACTTCTTAGCACTATGTTTCAGCGGATGTTACCTTTCACGAAGTTGTACCTTTCTTTTCTGTGATGGCTGTTGAGATGCCTCCTAAGGGTGATGTAACGCCTATGCCATATTCTCCCAGGCACTTTGAGAGTTTTCCTGAGATTCCTATTCCCACCACACCACCACTACCTCCTGCTACGCATCCCTTTCCACGCCTGACTTGGCCACTCCAGACATATGTCCGCCCTCATACTACCTATCAGGGACCCCCATCCTCGCCTTTACAATCAACTTCTGAGGGCAGTCCTTCAGATATTGGCGTATCTTTGCCATGTGATGGTCACAGGACAGGACAAGTGATGCGTCAGGCGATGATCTTGACCTTCCGATAGCCATTCGGAAGCGACCACGAACTTGCACCACTTATCCCATGACAGAGGCACTTGCTACTAAAAGTCTAGCCCCTTGATTTGCTGGATTTACTCAGGCATTAGCTACTACGCAAATGCCAACTACTCATCGTGAGGCCATACTTGATCCAAAATGGCGGGCAACCATGGAGGATGAGATGGTCGCTCTTAGAGGCCGTGGGACTTGAGAGCTTACTTCACTTCCTGATAGTGCTGCACTCGTTGGCTGTCGGTGGGTATTTACTGTTAAGTTCAATCCTAATGGTGGCGTTACTAGGTACAAAGCTTGCCTCGTGACAAAGGGGTTCACCCAAACTTATGGGGTGGACTTCTTTGACATCTCCACAATTGCCAAACTTCCCACAGTCAGGTGTTGGCTGCAGTGGCAGTTCCGCTGATTGGCCCTTACACCAGTTAGATGTGAAGAATACATTCCTTTATGGTGATCTTCAAAAGGAAGTCTATATGCAGCAACCACTTGACTTTGAGAGTCAGGGGGAGTGTGTATGCCGTTAAAGGAAGGCCATATGTGACCTCAAATAGAGTCCTAGAGCCTGGTTTCAGAGATTGTCACAGGTTGTAGAGGCAGCTGGATTCAAGAGATCGACAACTGATTTTTCACTTTTGGTCAGGAGGACTAGACGAGGTACTGTGGTACTTATTTATGTTGATGATTTGATCATCACAAGGGACGATGTGCAGGGTATTGCTAAGGTTAAGTGCATCCTAGCAGAGTAGTTTGTCATGAAGGACCTAGGGGCTCTACGCTATTTCCTTGGTATTGAGATTGCTTGCAGCAAGGAGAGTGTGGTCATATCTCAGAGGAAGTATGTTTTAGATATCTTGCAAGAGATTGGTATGCTTGAAGCCCAGGAGGTCAATATTCCTATGGACCCTAAGATGACACTCTATGATGAGGATGCACAGGTGGTTGACAACAGACGGTACAGACAGCTTGTGGTCAAGCTGTTGTATCTCACTATCACGAGGCCAGACATCTCCTTAGCAGTTGGAAGACTGCGTCAGTTCATGGCCAAGCCAACGCGACAGCACTGGGATGCAGCATTGATGGTGCTTAGATGTGTTAAGAAGGCTCCTGGGAAGGGTATCTTCTTCTCCAAGGGCCCCTCTATGACGTTGGTTGGCTGCTCAGATGCAGATTATGCTGAATGTCATGTGGATCGCAAATCCACTACTGGATTCTACACCTTCTTAGCATGAATTTTAAACACATGGAGGAGCAAGAAACAGGGCACAATTGCGAGATCTCGTGCCGAGTCTGAGTACAAAGCTATGGCTCAGACGACCGCTGAGATGATATGGATTAAATCCTTGCTTATTGACCTACATGTGCAATTTTCTAACCCCATGGAAATACGATGTGATAATAGAGCAGCCACCTTCATCGCCAACAACATAGCATTTCACGAGAGGACGAAGCATGTTGAGGTTGATTGTCACTATACTAAGGACATTATTTAGAAGGGGTTGCTATATATCACTTATGTTGCATCTGAGGAGCAAACTGCAGATATTTTCACCAAGCTCTTAGCCAGATCTTCATTTGATTCTTGTATATCCAAGTTAAGCATGATAGATATCTATGCTCTAGCTTGAGGGGAAGTGTTAGCATATGTTGTGGGTTTTTATTTTTCTTCTTATTATAAGGGCTATGGGTGTTTTATCTCTCAAGGACATTCCTGTACTTTTAACTCTATGATCTCTCTATATAAGAGAGACATATGGTTTCTAATAAAACTAAGTCATTACAACCAATTATAATTATATTAGCCGATTTAGCTCCTTACATACCAGTTTCCTAGAGGGAACAAGTGCATATTCTTTGTGACACCACTATGCCCAACTTGCTTCGTGTCACCCCGATCCCCAAAAAGTATCTCAATTGTCCAAAATCTTTCATCACAAACCTACCTACCAAACACCTATTGATCTCATCTATCCCGACCACATCATCATCGGTAATGATCAGCTCATCATAAACCAGTAAAGCCACCACACCCTTTCTACTCTTTCTAACGAACAAGGAATGGTCTGAAGACGATATCCGGAAACCTATCACCCCAACCACTTCTGAGAGCTTTTAGAACCATTCTTTCAAGCTATGTTTCAAGCCCTATACCGCTTTTCTCAACTTGCACACACACTCCCTCTAAATCTCAAACCCCAGGAGCAGTTACATATAGACCTCATCATGAAGATCTCCATATAAAAAGTATTTTTTACATCAAGCTAGTGTAATTTGTAAACAACCACGAAAATACAAATCCGAACAGTAGGAAGGCATGCCACTGGCGAAAAGCTGTCAAAAAAATCCACACCATATGTTTGTGTAAACCCCTTCGCCACCAACCGAGCCTTGTGCCAAGAGACTGAGCCATCGGGATTATACTTAATCATAAAGACCCATTTGCAGCCAACAACATGTGCTCCCGTCAGAAGTGGTGTAAGCTCCCAAGTTCCCCTAGTACGGAGAGCGGTCATCTCATCCTCCATGACTTGACGCCACTTTGGATCAAGCATAGCCTACTGATATGTGGCAAGAATCTGAGTGGAAGAGAGGGCAACAATAAACTAACCAAAGGATATTCCCAAGCACTCAGTAGAAATAGCTCCAGCAACCTGGTACTGAGCACAGCTATGATGAGCTTTCCAAATAGCAATCGAAAGCTCAAGGCCATCCAGTACAGTCTCCTGCGTAGACTTAGACATAGTAGCATCAACAGCAATACCTGCATCATCAGCACTAGGCACACTAACATCAGTCTCCAAATCATTACTACATACCTAAACCGGGGAGGAAGGTGGCATAGAAGGAGGGGGTGTTGCCTATAACTAAAAGGAAGCCTATAAGTGACAGGTGGATCTTTGAACCCGACATTATCACTGTCGGAAGTAGTCTCAATCACACGTATGCCTTCCAAGGGAATTAGCGGTATAAGAAAAGAAGCCCCAGTAACCTCAAGAGATATACTCCATCTAACAGGAAAAAAAATGGGATAAACTCATGAAAAGTAACATCTAACACTAACACAGTGCTTAGTAGTAAGGGTTAAAGCATCTATAACCCTTCTGAGTCCTAGAATATTTCAAGAATACACATTTGACTACCCTTGTTGTAAGCCTGTCTCTTCCTTGTAACGACAGATGAACAAAGGCAACACACCCAAATATGCATGGTGGCATGTGAAACAGCTCTCTGTCAGGATGCAGAATGTGCCAGGGAATTTGCTCATGAAGTACAAAACTAGGCATCCTATTTATTAAGTAACAAGCAATTAATACATCTCAGAATAACGGAGGCAAGTTATGATAAATAAGGTACAAATCGCATCCAATAAATGTCTATGTTTCCTCTCAGCTACCCCATTCTGCTGAGAGGTATGAGGACGAGTAGTTTGTTTAACAATCTCATGTAACTTGTAAAAGGTAGACAATTTGGCTATGCAAAATTCAAGAACATTATAACAGCAAAAAATTGATTCTTTATTTCCAACAAGAAATGTCCAATGACAAATGATAGGAAAAATAAGTGATCCAATCATATTATGAGACCCCAGTACCTTTATATAGAGATGTATATGGGTAAATAATATGGCACACCATTATAGAAAGTGTTAGGACTGAAATGACTTAACTTTATTTCTGAGAGGCCCCAGGCCTTTATATATAGAGGCTCCAGAGGGGAAGTACAAGAACACACTTTCATCATAGATAAAGCAGAAAAGACCTAATAATACATCACTCAACACTCCCCTCAAATTGGAGCATAAGCATTAAACATGCTCAGCTTAGAACAAATGTAGTGCAATTGTTTCCTAAGAAGTGCCGTAGTGAAAACATCTGCAAGTTGGTCTTTAGTGAACATGTAGGGTGTTGAAATCTTCTTTAGCTGAATTGGTCACTCTAATGAAGTGACAATCAACTTCAATATATTTGGTCTCTCATGGAAGACAGGATCATTCGCAATGAAGGTAGCGGCCTTGTTGTCACAGTGCATAGGAATGGGACCAGGAATTTATACTCCAAAGTCTTCTACAATAGAACGGACCCAGAGTAGCTCACAAGTAGTCTAAGACATAACCCTGTATTCAGATTCAGCACTAGATCTAAATACCACCGCCTACTTCTTGCTCCTCCACATGACCAAATTACCTCCAACAGGATCTCTGGTTCTCATATGCTCCAGTATAATCTACATTTAAATAGCCACAAACATACAAGTGCCCATTGTTTTTAAAAAGAAGTCATTTCCCAAGTACACTTTTCAAGTACCTGAAAATTTGGCAAACTCCATCCCAATGAACTTCCTTTGGTGACTGCATGAACTGGCTTAACCTCCCAGCTGCAAAGGCAATGTCAAGACGAGTAACTGTCAGATACAATAGCTTACCAATCACTGCATGGATATAGTTACATCTTCCAATATGGGATTGTCATCATCTACAAGAGATAAGGACGCATCCATGGGCACATATGCTGGTTTACACCCTAGCATATCAATGTCTCTCAACATGTTAAGAACACACTTGCGCTGAGATAATACAAGTCATCCTCCAATGTGCTACACCTCAATAACAAAGAAATAGTTGATAGGGCCTAGATCGTTGGTAACAAACTGACTGTAGCAGCTTGTTTGTTTCCTTTATACCTTACCTATCACGGCTAGTTAGTAATATGTCATCTACACAAACAATAAGTATGACTGAGCCTATCTTCCCATGCAATGTAAAAGCAGAGTGATCAGCAGAAAATCTAGTGAAGCCATATTCCTGAACTACCCTGTTAAACCTCTCAAACTATGCTCTAGGGCTTTCTTTCAGTCAATAGATAGTTTTCTTCAATTCATACACCTTCTGACACTCTTGCTGAGTAGGAAAACCTAGTGGTTGCTCCATGTCCACTTCCTCCTCCAAGTCTCCACAAAGAAATGCATTTTTGATATCTAACAGATGAACAATCCAGCTCCTGTTGACTGCAAAAGAAAGCAAGATCTTGACAAAATTGAGACGAGCCACTGGGGAGAAGTCTTAAAGTAGTCAACGCCGAAGGTCTTAGTGTAGCCTTTGGCAACCAGGGGTGCTCTGTATCTTTCCACAGTGCAGTCTGGACGACACTTAAGGGTAAAGACCTAACAGTAGCACCTGAGGGTAGATCAACAAGATCCCATGTGCCACGGGACTGCAAAGCGGCCATCTCCTCTTCCATAGCCAAGGTCCAAGATGTATCTCGAAAGGCCTCATGGTGGTCCCATGGTACCTGTAAACTGTCAATAGCCAGAGAAAGCTGGTGTCCAACTACAGGCAAACTATCAAGTAACATAAACTGAGATACAGAATATTTAACACAAGATCGTGGAACCTTCCTTTGTGCAATAGGAATGTCCAGAGTAGTATCCTCACTAGCAGTAGGTACCTGATCCTCAGACAAATCATCAGCAACTGGTAGAGACTGAGTAGAAATAGTAGACAAAGGCTCTTCCACCTAAGGGATATCATAGGTCCTACGCTGAAAGTGCTTAGAAAAGGTGTCTATATCAAGAACCTCAGGATGACACAAGAAAGGGCTAGGATCAAACTGACTGGTCCTTGATATAGGTGGCTCAGTGGGTTGTGGTGGCTAACACGATTGTGGCGGCTCAAATATGACAGGGAGAGGAACATCAGTAGAATGGACGTAATGGACTACTTACACTATTTCTGGTAGCAAGGAATCTTAAAGAAAATAACATCAGCAGAAACATAGAACTTCCGTGACACAGAATCATAGTATCGGTACCCTTTCTGAGTTCTAGAATAACCCACAAAAATATACTTTACGGAACAAGGAGAAATCTTATACACATGGTATATATGGACAAAACACACACAATAAAAAACAACCAAAGTGATGGAAAACATTTCCTGGCCAAGGAAAAAAAGAGAGTAAGGAGTTTTACCCCCCAAAACAGACAAAGAGACACGATTTACCAAGTATGTGGCCATAAGAACAGCATCAGCCCAAAAAAATGAATATTCATTTGAAACATAATAGTATGAGCCACATCAAGCAAATGTCAAAGCTTACGTTCAGCTATCCCATTTTGTTAGGAAGTATAAACGCAAGAAGTCCGGTAAACAATACCCAACGACTAAAAGAAATGTGTAGTCTTAACATTCTCAAACTCCAAACCATTATCACTCTAAAAAACCTATATAATAGTAGAGAATTGAGTTTTTATTTCTTAAACAAAATACTTCATAAGATCAAAAACTTCAAACTTTTCTCTCATCATAAACACCCAAGACATCCTAGTATGATCATCCGTAAGAACAAGAAAGTACCAAAAGCCTCTAATACTCTTGACGCGACAAGGTCCCCAAACGTCAGCATGAATTAAATCAAATACAAACTCCATTCTCTTATTCTGATATGGAAAAGAAGACTTGTGGTGTTTACCCAACTGACAGGCTACACACCTAAAAAAACTCAGGAAAAGACATCTCAGGAAACTGACAACAAAGAATGAGCAAACTAGGGTGACCAAAGCAAAAGTGTCACTGGAGAGCAATAGTGGCACAAACAACATCAACACTGGGTGAAGGTGGAACATGAAGATAGTAAAGACCATTATGCTCAAGTCCACCAATCTACCTCATCGTTTGGAGGTCCTGCAAGAAGGAATATTGGTCATGAAAAACTGTCCTACATTGTAAATCCTTCGTAATCTGACTAATCGATGTCAAGTTATGAGCAAACTTAAGGGCATGTATAATATTAGAAAGAGGCAAGGTAGAAGAGATAAAGATATTCCCAAGACCAGTAACCAACGAAAAGCCCCCATCTACTACTGTAACCTGGAAAGGTGTAGCAAGATCTCGTAGAAAAGAAAATAGGGTGATATCACCGGTTATGTGAAAAGAAGCACCTGAATCCGCAAGCCAAGCTAAGGCTTTGGGATTGCACAGACATCGTTGAAGTACCTGCAACTCTCTGAACAAAAGCAGAAGTAGATGCCTGGGAAGCCATGAAGCGCTCATAGTCTGCTCTAGAAACTGTAATCTGGCCACCATCCTCCTGCACCTAAGAAGTATCCTCTGCAGACACCTGATGAGCACGTGGATCCATACCCTGTGGATATCCATGCTTCACCCAGCACCGTTCCACTGTGTGTCCATTTCTATGACAATACTCACAGAAGGAGCTCCAACCACGACCGCATCCATGTGCACCACCACAAGCTCAGCCACCTCTGCCCCCTGAATTGCCCCTACCACAACCAACTGCAGCCATAGCAGAGGCATCAGAAGTAAGTATGGGGTCGAAAGTGTTAAGCCCCGAGAGACAAGCATAAATTTGTGCTGGTGTGAAAATCCCATCCATAGTCATGAACTGATCTTTTACAGCCTTGTACTTAGAGCCAAGCCCAGAGAGAATGGATAGAGTGAATAGCCTCTCTCTGCTTGGCTATAACAACGGCATCAGTAGAAATAGACTAGTACACATCATGCTCATCTCACAAGTTCTTCATGGTGTTATAGTATTCGGATAAGACCATGGTGCCCTTCCAAAGAGTGTAAATATCCTCAACAACATGATACAACCTGGTAATATTATTCCTGTGGGAATGAATCTCATACAGTACCTCCCACATCTTCTTTGCTGAGGAATATGCCATGACCTGCATGGCAATCGTCTGAGTCATGCTGTTAAGGAGACATGTAGCCACCCAATCATCGTCTACCTCCTAATCTGCAGACTTCACAGTAGGCTCATCATCAGTCAGAATGTAATTCTTCCTATGGGATCCAACGAACCAGGAAAAGAAGGCGTACCAGAGCAAAATCCAACTTGATAGAAGTCCCTTGCATGTGAGGGGGAGCGCTTGTGGTAGATGACTTCCCTACCAAGTCACCCACAGAGTCCTGATCCCCCACGACGTCCGAAGTCAAGATCCACAAACAAACAAGAATTTTACAAGAGAAAAATCAGATCATAAGGTCTGAAAATCCCAATTTCAGACCAAAGTTGGCTTCAAAACAAGCATACGAGGCACACAAAGAACAGATTTCAAATCATATGTTGTAGAACACCAAGAACCAATGTTGTTGCATGCACTAGGGCATAAATCAGGCCCTAGTGGTGCCTTCAACGAAGTCGAACTCTTCTAGAACAGTCTTTAGAAGTCAATCCAAAGTGAAAAACGCCCACTTGGCCCTTGATCTCAATCAGAATCTCCAGATCAAGGCAAGAGGAGGCACGCAACACCACCAGGCCCCCCCGCAGCCTTAAGTGGCGGTGCTAGGGGTTGAGCGGCAGCGCTAGAGATCGAACAGTGGTGTTGGGGCCTGAGAGGCGACGATGGGGATCAAGCAACAGCACTGGACCCTGAGCGACAGCGTTGGTCGAGCGGCAGCACTGGCCAAGCGACGGCGCTGGAGGTCCAGCGGCAACATTAGGACCCTAAGCGACCCTAAGCGACAACGTTAGGGGTCGAATGGTAGCACAGAGGGTCGAGCAATGACACTAAGGAGGTTGGATCTCCTTTCAAGATACGCAGGAGACCTTCAGGCCCCCATCGGCTTGTGCTGCCGGAGACGGTGGTGGCGACCCGAGTACGGGAGTCAGGGTTAGGGTTTTGGTGTGGGTGTAGGGAGGCTAGGGTTGGTGGGATATCAGCCTACTGGTCTAAGACCGCTACTCTAATACCATGTTAGGACTAAAATGACTTTACTTTATTTCTAATAGACCCTCGACCTTTATATAGAGAGGCTCCAGAGAGGAATTTCAGGAACACCCTTTCATCATAAATAAAATAGAAAAAACCCAACAATACATAACTCAATAGAAAGAAATAAATATAAATATACCCCTCCATACAACTCACCACTCCCCCTTAAGCTAGAGCATAAGTATCAAGCATGCTCAACTTGGAACATAGAACCTCAAGTCACTTTCTAGAAAGTGCTTTTGTGAAGATATTTGCAATCTAATCTTTAGTACAAATAAGGGTGTATAGTTCTTATCTGCAATGACCTCTCTGATGTAAAAGTAGCAGCCTTATTATCATAGTACATGGGAATCGATCCTAAGATATAGACACCAAAGTTCTGCAAGATAGATCGAACCCACAACAGTTCACAAGTAGTCTGAACCATAGCTCTATATTCTAATTTGACACTTGACCTCGAGATCATTGCCTACATCTTACTTCTCCTAGTAAATAAATTACCCCCCATAGGACCCCATGTCCTCATGTGCTCCAGCATAATCGGCATCAGAATAGCCACATACATCAACGTGTCCATGATCCTGGAAATGAAGCCCCTTCCCAAGGGCATGCTTCAGGTCTCTGAGTAACTGACAAACTCCATCCCAATAGATTTCTTTCGGTCCTTGCATAAATTGGCTCAATCTCCTAAATGCAAAGGTAATATCAAGTCGAGTTACTGTCAGGTATAACAATTTGCTGACTATGACATGATATCTAGTCACATCCTGCAATAAGGGGCTATCACCATCTCCAAGAGGCAAAGAGGCATCCATAGGCACATGTGCAACCCAACATACCAGTCTCCCTCAGCATGTCAAGAACATACTTGCATTGAAATAGCACAAGTCCTTCTATTTAATGTACCTCAATACCAAGAAAATAGCTGATAGCGCCTAGATCCTTGGTTACAAATTGCGACTACAGCAATGCTTCAATACCTTTTATGCCTTTCATGTCACTGCCAGTCAACAATATATCTTCAACATAAACAATAAGAATAACAGAACCTACCTCCTCATACAATGTAAAAACAAAGTGATCTGCAGAAGACCTGGCAAAGTTGTGTTCCAGTACAACCTCGCTGAATCTTTCAAACCATGCCCTCGAACTCTATTTCAGGCCATAAATGGCCTTCTTTAGCCTGTATACTTTCTAACACTCCCCTAACTTATGAATCCTGGTGGTTGCTACATGTAGAGTTCCTCCTCCAAATCTTCATAAATAAAAGCATTCTTGATATCCAGCTGGTGGACAATCCACCTTTTGTTGGCAACCACTAACAATAGGATTCTGATAGAATTCATCCGAGACACTGGGGAAAATGTCTCAAAATAATCAACTCCAAATGTCTGTGTATAGCCTTTAGCAACAAGGCAAGCTTTGTAACACTCCACAATACCATCAGGACGACATTTATGGGTGAACACCCACCTATGCCCCACAACTATAGCTCTTGGGGGTTGGTCAACCAATTCCTACATCCCACGAGATCGCAAGGTCGTCATCTCTTCTTCCATAGCTAGTGTATCTTGGAATGCATCTCGATGACCTTGTGCTACCTAATGATTATAATAGCTAAAGTTATCAGGAAAATGGTCAAAAGACAAATTATGAAACAGAATATTTGGCATAAGACCACTAAGCCTTCCGTTGTGCTATGGGAAGGTCTAGAGTAGTGCTCTCCCCTAAGGATATTGATAGAAGAAAATGTCATTTGTTTATTTCAGAGAGGTCCCGGTGCCTTTATATAGGAAAGCACACCAAAGAAGAATGACAAGAATACCCTTACACGATAAATAGTCAACATGACTCGCAACATAACTCAACACCCCCCCCCCTCAAACTAGAGCATAAGCATCAAACATACTCAGCTTGGAACTAATGTGGTGCAGTCATTTCTTGGGAAAAGCTTTGGTGAATATGTCGGCAAGTTGATCTTTAGTACATATGTAGGGTGTAGATATCTTTTTTGCAGCAATGACCTCTCTGATGAAGTGGTAATCTACTTCAATATGCTTGATTCTCTCATGAAAGACAGGATTGTTTGCAATGAACGTGGCAGCTTTGTTGTCACAATGCATAGGAATAGGACCAAAGACTTGTACTCCAAAGTCCTCTAGGATAGAGCAAACCCAAAGTAACTCACAAATAGTTTAAGCCATGACCCTGTATTCTGATTCAATAGTTGACCTAAAGACAACTGTCTATTTCTTGCTTCTCCATGTAACCAAATTACCCCCAACAAATATGCAGTATCCTGTAGTGGATCTCTTATCCTCATATGTCCCAACATAGTATGCATCTAAATACCCACAAACATCTACGTGCCCATTATTTTTAAACAGAAGTCCTTTCCTATGTGCACTTTTCAAATACCCAAGAATCTAGCAAACTCCATCCTAATGGACCTCCTTTTGTGGCTGAATAAGCTGACTCAACCTTCCAACTGCAAAGACAATGTCAGGACAAGTAACCATCAGATACAGTAGCTTACCAATCATTGCACGGTATCTGATCACATCTTGCAGTAGAGGACTGTTATCATCTGCAATAGGCAAGGATACGTCCATGGGCGCATATGCTGGCTTGCACCCCAACATACCAATGTCTCTCAACATATCAAGCACATACTTGCACTGAGATAGCACAAGTCCTTCACTGTGTTGCACCTCAATACCAAGGAAATAGTTGATGGGGCTTAGGTCCTTAGTAATAAATTGTGATTGTAGCAGCTTCTTTGTCTTCTTTGTACCTAGTTAGTAGTATGTCATTCACATACACAATAAGTATAACTGAACCTGTCTTCCAATGTAGTGTAGAAATCAAGTGATCAGCAGAGGATTTGGTGAAACTATATTTACTGGACTACTCTGTTGAACCTTTCAAACCAGGCTCTAAGACTCTGTTTCAGTCTATAGATAGCTTTCTTCAATTTACACACCTTCTAACACTCCCCCTTAGTTAGAAAGTCGAGTCGCTGCTCCATGTATACTTCCTCCTCTAAGTCGCCATAAAGAAAAGCATTCTTGCTATCCAGCTGATGAACAGTCCAATTCCTGTTGACTACAAGAGAAAGCAGGAGCCTGACATAATTAAGACGAGCCACTTGGGAGAATATCTCAAAGTAATCTACATCGAAGGTCTGAGTGTAGCCTTTAGCAACCAGGCGTGCCTTGTATCTTTCTACTGTTCCATCTAGACGACATTTGAGGATGAAAACCCATCTACACCCCACAATTGTAGCACTTGAGGGTAGATCAACAAGATCCCATGTACCACGGGACTGTAAAGTTCCCATCTCCTCCATGACCAAGGTCCAAGATGGATCTCAAAAGGCCTCATGATGGTCTCGTGGTACCCGTAAACTTTCAATAGCCAGAGAGAATTGTCGTTCAACTGCAGATAGACTGTCAAGTGATATAAACTGAGATACAAAATATTTAGCACAAAACTGTGAACCCTTCCTTTATGCAATAAGAAGGTCCAAGGCAGTATTCTCAGTAACAATAGGTACATGGTCCTCAGACAAATCATCAGCAATTGGTGGAGGCTAAGCAGAAATAGAAGGCAATGGCTCCCCCACCTGTGGAACATCCTAAGTCCTACGCTGAAAATGCTTAGGAAAGGTATCTATAAGAGGAACCTCAGGACGGTATGGGTAAGGGCCAGGATCAGGTTGAGTAACCCGTGATGTAGGTGGCTCAGTGGGCTGTGGTGCCTCAGATAAAACAGGAAGAGGAACATCAGGCTAAGTAATGGACTACTCCCCCTGTTTCTGGTAGTAGGGAATCTCCTCAAAGAAAGTAACATCGGTAGATACATAGAATTTCCATGAAACAAGATCATAACAGTACCATTTCTGAGTTCTAGAATAACCCAGAAGGATGCACTTCACAGAACGAGAAGAAATCTTATCTACATGGTGTAGATGGACGAAACACACAGCCAAATACAACCGTAGTGACAGAAAACATATCTTTACTAGGATACAACAAGGAGTATGGTGTTTTACCCCCCAGAACAGACGAAGAAACATGATTCACCAGATAAGTAGTAGTGAGAACAACATCAGCCCAAAAAGACGGAGGAACATTCATTTGAAACATAATGGAACGGGCAACATCAAGCAAATGTCTAAGCTTACGTTCAATTACCCATTTTGTTGAGAAGTATGAACGTAAGTAGTCTGGTGAACAATACCCATTGACTTAAAAAAGTAGTGGTCCTAGCATTCACGAATTCCAAACCATTATCACTCCGGAAAATTTTTATAACAGAAGAAACCTGAATCTTTATTTTCAGAACAAATTTTTTTACAATATCAAAGACTTCGGACTTTTCTTTCATCATAAACACCCATGACATCCTGGTGTGATCATCCACAAAAATAAGAAAATACCGAAAGCCTCTAACACTCTTAACCTTACACGGGCCCCAAACATCAGCATGAACTAAAGCGAAAACAGACTCAGCTCTTTTATTTTGCGGTGGAAAAGAAGACCTATAGTGCTTGCCTAACTGATAGGCTTCACACCTAAAAACATCCCGAAAAGACAACTCAAGGAACTGGCTATAAAGAACATGTAAACTCGGATGACCAAGATGAAGGTACTACTAGAGAAGAGAAGTTGCACAAACAACATCAGCATTGGAGGAAGGAGGAACATGGAGGTAATAGAGACAATTTTGCTCAAGCCCTCCACAACTCCGCCTTATCGTTTGGAGGTCCTGCAAGAAGAAATATTGGTCATGAAACACTGCCCGACATCTCAAATCCTTTGTAATCTGGCTAATAGACATCAAATTTAGAGTAAAGTTGGGAGCATGCATAACATTTGATAACAGTAAAGTGGAGGATACAGATATGTTATCAAGACCAGTAACTGAGGATAAACCACCATCTGCTACCTTAACCTGAAATGGTGTAGCAAGACCTCGTAGAGTGGAAAATAAGGTAGTATCACCAGTTATGTGAGATAAGGCACCTGAATCTACAAGCCACGCAAGGGCTTGGGATCTAGCTGACACAGCTGTGGTACCTGCAGATCTCTGAACTGAGGTGGAAGTAGATGCCTAAGAATCCATGAAGCACTCATAATCTGCTCTAAAGATCGAAATCTGGTTATCATCCTCTTGTGCTTAAAACATATCTTCTGTAGATACCTAATGAGCATGTGGATCCATACCCTGTGGATATCCATGCTCACCCAGCAACGGTCCACAGTATATCCATTTTTGTGACAATACTCATAGAAGAAGCAACTCGGCCTCGACCATGACCATGACTACATGCACTACTACGAGATCGACCTCCTCTGCCTCCAGGAGCTCCCCTACCATGACCAACAATGACCATAGTAGAGGCATCAAAAGTGGGCACTAGATCAGTAGTATCAAGTCTAGAAAGACAAGTGTAAATCTGTGCCGGTGTGGAAATGACATCCATGGTCATGAATTTATCTTTCACTACCTTGTACTCAGGACCAAGAACAGAGAGAAGCTGAATAAATCGAATAGCCTCTCTATTTGGCAATAACCGCTGCATTGGTAGAAATAGGCTAGTAGACATCCTGTTTGTCCTAGAGGTTCTTTATCGTGCAATAGTATTCGGATAAAGCCATAGTGCCTTTCCAAAGAGTGTAGATGTCATCTACAACTCCGTACAATATGGTAATGTTGCTCCTGTGGGAATGAATCTCATGCAAGACTTCCCACATTTTCTTCACAAAGGCTACGCCATGACCTAGTTAGAGATAATTTGAGTCAAGCTGTATAGAAAACATGTCGCCACCCAGTCATTGTCAGCTTCTCAATTTGCAGTCTTCACGGCTGGCACATCATCTATCAAAATGTACTTCCGATGTGATCCAACAAACTGAAAGAAAGAGGTAGACCAGAGTAGGAAGTTGGATCCATCCAACTTGATAGATGTCCCCTGCATGTGTAGGGGGCGCTCATGGTAGATTCTTCCCCACTGAGTCACTAACTGATTCCTTTTGGTCTCCAATGATATCTGGAGTCAAGATCCACGAAAAACAAGACTTTTAAAGGCTGAAAATCAAAATATTAGGTCTGAAAATTACAATTTCAAACCTAAGTTGCTTCTAAATCAAGCATACAAATCACAAAAAATGTTGATTTCAGACCATATACTCTGTAAAACCAAGGAAAAAATATTTTTGCACATGCTAGGGCATAGATTAGGCCCTGGCGATGCCTTCCAATGAGAACTCTTCGAAAAAGGTCTTTAGAGGTATATCAGGGAAGAAGATGCCCTCCTAGCTCCTGATCTAGGCCACCAAGGCTCCTACAAGGCGAGAGACACCTCGCAGCACCACCACACCACCTAACCACCCAGCAGCCTCAAGCGACACTAGTGATGGTCAGGCGGCGACGCCGGTGATCGAGGCCTGGGCGGTGACGCCGGTGACCGAGGCCTGGGACGGTGCCTTGGGTTTGCAGACCACCTCTGGATGAGAGAAGGATAGGCGACGGCGTTGGGAGGCGAGAGATGCCTTTAAAGGCCTCAGATCGCCGGCAGATGGGAGGGGAAGGCCGGGTGGCGGAGGCAATGGCGACACTGGGAGCCGAATCGAGCCTAAGCGGCGATGCTAAGGTGGCCACAGTGCTGTCAGGAGCGACAAGGAGCACCAGCAGCGTCCACCGGAGGCGAACGCTGCCATTGAGGGCAGCGCTGCTGGTGGGAGGCCACCAAAGATGAGTGGCGGCGCCCAGAGGAGGGGTGTTAAGGTTTTGAGGGGGAGGGGATTTGAAGGCTAGGGTTTGGGTGGGATACCCAAGCACTGGTCTAGGACCGTTGCTCTGATACCATTAGAGAAAATGTCATTTATTTATTCTAGAGAGGCCCTGGTGCTTTTATATAGGAAAGCACACTAGAGAACAATTACAAGAATACCCTAACACGACTTACGAACATAACTCAACAAATATCCATGCTTCATCCAACAACAATCCACAATGTGACCATTCCTATGACAGTACTCACAGAGAAGGGAGTTTCGTCCACGAACACGACCACCACGTACACCACCACAACCACGACCACCTCTGCCTCCAAGATTCTCTCGACCATGACCTACAACATCCATGGTAAAGGAATCAAACATAAGAACAGGATCAGAGGCATCAAGTCTCGACAGGCAAGCGTAGATCTAAGCAGGAGTGAGAATCTCATCCATCGTCATAAACTAATCCTTGACTGCCTTATACTCAAAGCCAAGGCCAAACAGAAGCTGAATGGAATAGATGGCCTCCCGCTGCTTGGCTATAACAGATGCATCAGTAGATATAGGTTGATATACATCTTGCTCATCCCACAAATTCCTCACCATGCCATAGTATTCTGCTAACGCCATACAGCCCTTCCTGAGTGTATGTATGTCTTCAACGACACGATACAGCCGAGTGATGTTGCTCTTATGAGAGTGTATTTCATATAACACCTTCCACATCTTCTTAACAGAAGCATATGCCATGACCTACTTTGCAATCATCTAGGTCATGCTATACATAAGGCATGTCGCAACCCAATCATTGTCTGCCTCCCAATCTCCAAACTTCACAGCAAGCTCATCTTCAACCAATATATATTTCATGCAATGGAATTCAACAAATTGGGAAAAGTACGTAGACCAAAGAAAAAGTTGGATCCATCCAACTTGATAGAAGTCCCTTGCATATGAGGGGGAGTGCTCGTGGTGGATGATTCCCCCACTGAATCGCTTATATTTTCCTTTGATTCTACCATGTGCTCCCAATCCGTCGAATCACGCTCCTAATTTTGTAAGATCTAAAATTCAGATCATGTAGTCTTCAACAAGGTCCTAGAAATCAACTCATATAAATGTTCCCCATGCCTAGGAGAACAATGGGAACCCTATAGCAAGGGTTGCAGGCCCTAAAACATGTGCAATGGTACTGCTAAAGGCCAAGGAGGACCTCAAGCAGCACCACCAGCAAGGGGTGGCACCTTAGGTGGCACCACTGGGGCCTCCCAAGCACTGAGCAGGCCTTGCAGCAGGTACTGCAGCACCGCTAAAGGCCGAAGAGGGCCCCTAGCAGAAACGACACCCTAAGTGGTGTTGCTGAAGCCCCCAAGCGCCTAGCAACGATGTTGGAGGAAGAAGAGCTACTAACAACAATGATGAAAGGGTTGGGGGGCACTAACAGTGACCGCTGGAGAGGAGCTGCTTGCAAAGGCCTTGTGGGAGGAGACTCGCCGGTAAGGATACCGGCGACGTAGAGAAAGAGAAGAAAATTTAGGGTTTAGGTGGGTGTTTTAGGGGCTAGGTTTGGTGGGATAGCAAACCACCTGTCTATGACCGCTGCTCTGATATCATGATAGGAAAAATAAGTGATTCCATCTTATTTTGAGACCCCCGGTACCTTATATAGAGAGGTACATGGGTAAATAAAATGGCTCACCCTTACAGAAAGAAATAAATATAAATATGCCCCTCTATAGAACTCAACAATAGGCCCAACATCATATTTATTCTTCAAAAGAAATACCCATGACAAGCAAGAAAAATCATCAACTACTAAATAGTAACGATGACACAATCCGTTTGAAATTCGACTAGGACCCCACACATTTATACGCGGCAACTCCAACATGGCTATAGATCCAAGGCTAGTACTCGAAGGATATAAAGCACGATGATACTGGCCCAGCTGACAAGCAGCACAACTAATCACGGTGACAAGAAAAATTTGAGGGATGACCCTCCTGAGACTCTCCAAAGACATGTGACTAAGTCGAAGATGCCACGGTAAGGCACTCCCAACAGCAAAACAGACCTCTCCTCGGCAAGTAACAGCAAGTGGACTCTAGACAAGGCGATAAACACCCCCCTCTTCATAATCGTCACCAAGAATCCTCCCCGTCAGCTTGTACTGAAAAATGCAACCCACATCATCAAAAATAGCATGACAATTAAGTTTCTTGGTAATCCTCCTAACAAAAAGCAAGTTGATAGGAAACTCTGACACAAATAAAACATCAGGTAATCTCATCATGGGGGTAACTACACCTCCCCCTTACCATCGATCCTGGAGTGCCTGTCATTTGCTACATGAATTGTCCTACCTGGGGGAATAGACCTAAGATGAGTAAAACAACTTTAATCTCCACTAAGGTTCCTCGAGGCTCCTGAATCTACAGGCCACATTTTACTGCCCTAGGTTCTGTCATGTGCAACACAAACTAAATTTATACCTGATGTGGAAACAAAGGCAGCTATCTCTGTAAAAGACAATGGCTCACGTGCAAACTGAGTAAGTCACTAAAAAAGGGCATCATAATCAACTATGGGAAGAAAAACAGTCTCTCCCTAATCCTCGGTGGTAGCAACAGCCTGATTAACAGCAGGTGGTCGCCCATGCTTGGTCTAACATGTGGCCTCAACATGTCCAATCTTGCGGCAAAAGGTGCAAGAAGAACAAACTCCTTGTCTGACCACGGCCTCTACCTCGAGTGGTTAGAGCACCCCTACCCCCACAGCTTTGGGTAGCAGGAAGAGAATATGTCTGACCCAAAGTCTCCGTAGGAGGCAGAATCACAACAATCCTGCTCAATCTACTATAAGCTTCCTTAAGCGTAGGAAGCTCACTTAGTGTCAAAATCTGAGAGCAAGTTGTAGCATACTCCGGGCCAAGACTAGACAAGAATTGAAGTACAAGTGCCTCTCTACAGTACTCCCTCTAGGTAGCACACATGCAAACTGATCTGCAAGCATTGTACTTCTCCAGAAGCTCCTTCAAGAATGAGTAATACTGAGATAATGATGTACTCTCCTGGTGAAGCTCTAAAAGCTCAGGATAGATCTGGAATACCCGAATAGAATTCTTCTCATGGGAGTAGGTGTCTCCAAGACTATCCCGCATCTCCTTGGTCGTGCAATAGTGCATAATCACGTCTCCAATCCTCAGGATAACATAGTTCATGATCCATGCTCGGACCACAGTGTTACCCTTCTTCCATGTGCCATTTTTTCCTTTCTTCTCACAAGCTTTGGCTGCAGCAATATAGGCTTCTTGTCACAACCTTCTACTATCATAAGAAAGCTCTGTGATCATCAAGGATAATTGGTCTCATCTAGCTTGAGCATAGGACCAAAGGGACTTTTGTACATCCCTGATTCTACCACAAGATCCGATGTCACCTCTGAACCACTAGACAAAGCCATATCTCTACAACCAAACCCCAACTCAGGCAAAAATAGGCTATAAACATCAAATTAGGGAGAAATCATGATTCAGTGATCAATAATCGACATAACAACAACCCACCAGAGCAAAACTAAGCCTCAGCAATGCTGCCTCTTCCCCTTGGCTGCTCGCTATGGTGAACAAGAAAAGGAAGAAGGGTGCTAAGGCACCCCTACCGAGGAAGAAGCCTCTCCACAATGTGAAGAGGTTGCTGCAACGTGGACAACACCAAGATCGATGTTAGGAAGAAGGGCTGCAACACCCTGCAGCGGCGCTGGATGGCCTGGATCACTGCCGCAGATGGTGGAGGGAGGCGATCCGATGGCTGTTGCAAGCAGCACACACACCCAACAATAGCACTAAAGGTGCTATGCAGCTGCAGCCGATGGCGCTCACCAGTGAGTAGTCGACAATGGCCCAGCAATGAGAAGGGGACAAGGGGGGGTTTTAGTGGAGGCTACAGGGCAAGGGTTTGGTAGGATACTAAGCACCAATTTAGGACTACTGCTCTAATACCAAGTAGGAAGAAATGGGCAACGTGTTTATTCTAGAAAACCTAACTCTCATTATAAAGAGATGGGAAAATATCAGTCAAGCCTATAAAGAAATAAAAAATATCAGAAAACATAAAATAAGACTAAGGGACTCAACAATCACCAATGTTCTAAAATTATGTGAGTCGGTGAGACAAGTGTAGATGCAAATGCATCTAATATAAATGAGGACTGCACTCAAAAATGAAGATTTACATATTTCATGTAGTAGAACTATGGCTACGTTGGGGCAAAAAATTTAGATCGAAAAAAAGAAAAGAAAAGAACGTCAATCAGCAAGGCTTCAACAACAGAAAAAATGCTACCAAGAATTGGCGAGGGTCTGGCCACGCCAATCTATTGAACCGCTTGACGGCAATCCTTCTTTGAGCATCCAACTTCCCTTTGTAAACGACATTCGGGGCCTTCTCCCCTTGTTCTGACACGATATTCTCCACCGCGAAACCCGACGTGGCAAGCCTCAGCTGTTCCAGAGAATACTCCTGGAACAAAGGCAGGCCGGTCGCATCATCGCCACCCTCCCCCAAACCTTCAAAATAGCAAAGAAATCAAGCCGTTATCAATTAAATATCGAATCAAAACACGAACAACAAACAAGGAAATGAGAACTTCACAGCTCCCCACCAGCAGGAACCTCCTCGGCAATGGTCCTCGAATCTATGACCCAACAACAGCACGCCTTAAATTTTGAGAAACTTATACCCATCTTAACCTGCTTCTTCCAATGCATAGCTTCAAATCTAATACCACCATCAGCCAAATGAACTTAAAAGAGCCGCAACCCAATTTCCCTGCAACAAAATAAAGGCGAAAAACCTACAATTTAAAGCTCGAGACCCTCAAAGCAGCCCTCTTTCCCGCTGGAAATCCACTGTATCCCCTACCAATCACCGACAAATCCAATCTTTCTCAATGGAAAGTGATATTAGTCAAGAAGCAGCGTCCACAAAGTACCTTAACTGGAGAACGAAAGCACCAGATCGATCGAGCAGCTCGCAAATAGAGGATAGTCGGAGAACCACACTTGTTTTGGAAGCAAAGGCGGGGACTTCGGGAGGAAAGGGGGAGCAGAGGTGGTGTGGTCAGGGAGGAGATTTTGGAGAGATTGGATCTCGAGCCCCGGAGACCGTGGAACTGCGGGCACTGCGGGTGTAGCTCTTGATTCGAACACCACGCTTATTTTTGGGGAGCTTTGTTTAATTTAAAAAAGATAGTGCATTAGAATCCATTTACGTTGGTGCATTCAAATGAGAAAAATATCTTTTCTTTTCTGTTTTTGTGTAACTATGGATTTTTTTTTATTCTTCACTCATTTTATTTTTTACTTGATAAATAGTCATAATTATGACCTTCCGCTCAATTTGTCAGCTTTACTCTCTCTTCATTATGTCATCCTTGTATCATTTTTGTATCAAAGTTATCTACCAAACTGTTCTTTTTTGTTAGCCTCTCCCATTGAAGGGTTCGTTCTCCCTTTTTAGGAGGCTCTCGACAATCCTCTCTTGAAGAGTTGACTAGAAGAAAGATAAATGAAGGAATGAAAGGTGAAGGAAAGGAAGGAAAGAAATGGGAAGCGAGGAGGAGAATGGGATCTAGTAATTGTTGTTTGGATAAGGAAAATAAAGGAAACAAAATTGATAAAAAGTTAGTGAATGACAATGCTTTCTTGAGTGCATCTTTAATGTTAATGCTCAAAAGCCCCTGCCCCATCCAACTTGAGTGCAAGAAAGAGACAACACTGATATAGTATATATAATGTATTAGTAAAAGCACTTGGTGAGAATGAGAGTCACTCCTTTACGAAGGAGGTTTCTGTTCCCCCACTCTGTGGTAGGCCTTCGTTTGTTTTCCCCTTTTTGCTTAGGTCTTCTTCACAGTCTGCTCTCTTAAATCATAGTTTCTTAAATCATAGCCGATCTCTTAAATCATAGTTTCTTGCCCACATCTAATAACCTATGTCAAGTTTGAGGGAAGTAGCTCATCGAAGTTGGAGTATACATCGCTTCCTCAAAAGTCTTTAAGAAGACATCTCTTTCTAATAGCACAACACCACATTCCATATAATATTAATGGTCAAAAGGTTGCTATCTCTCCTAGGTGATTATCTCCCAAATCTCACTTTTCAAGATCAATGTTTATTGTTAATATTTGAGTTATGGCTTAGCTAAGCAAAGGAATTCTTCATTGCATCCAAATATAAATATTTTGATACATCTATTCATGGGTTAAAAGTTTATGATAGGCCTTGCCACGATTTACGTTAAAACAAACTGGAGTCTAGCTTCTAAGGCTACCTAATCCATACTATTATTCAATCACTACTAAAAAAGAGAAATTCGATATGGTTATTTGGCTACATTTTTTTACTTTTGGCGATGATTTAGAATCGTCACCAAAAGTTGTTCTTCTTGTGGTGAGTGTTCTAATTGAGCAGTATCCAATTTAGTCGACTAGTACTTTTCCTAGTCATCCAATACAAAGCCTATATGACCAATTAATATAGTTTATTAGGTTTTTAACCCTAAGCTTTACATTCTATGTTTTGATTTACACTTCTAAACATAATACTCAAATTTCATGCCTATCTTATCAACTTCGTTATATAGTAGTTAACTGATCAAGTCATAATTTTTATATAAATTACGTGCCTAATTATTGCTATTTTTAAGTATTTATTTTACAAATATAATAATTTTAGACATTTGTTTATATTTTGTGAATAATGATATTTTCTTTATTTTATATCATAAGCAAGGCAACGAAAAACTTATAAGGTGACCTAAGATTAAAGAGAATATTTTTATGAGCCCATTTAAGTGATTGGGTCAAGAAAAATCAAGAAATAACCCATGTAGACTAAGTGATGCAATATATATAAGATAAAAACCCAAAAATTAGAGTTTTAATAGAATTTGGAGCTATTTTGACCTCAAAACTACCACCTTATCCTTTGCTACAAAATTCAAAGATTTCAGGAGTTTCTAAAGGCTCTAAAATCTTTAAGGACATATGGAAATGTGCATTGCAACGCATTTTAAAAGACATGGATCCCCATGACCAAAACACACCTGTTGAGAATGAAAATATATCAGTTCAAAATAAAAACACATCGATTGAAACTGAAAGCACAATAGTTGAAAATCAAAATACACCAGTGAAAAATGATTTTCCATTGGTTTAAAATTAAAATATATTGGTTGAAAATAGAAACACATCAGTGACAAATGATTTTTCACCTACGAAAAGTAATTTTCTCTTCGGAAGTTGTATTTCACCCATGGAAAGTAGTTTCCACTAGTAGAAAATAAAAAACAACAATTGAAACCACTGCTCTCACTTTGCACGTTGCAAAATGTGTTGCAGTGTGTTTCTTTACTTTTTCACAATCTGTAAATAAGCCTTCAGACCTCAAGGGAACTAGATTCTTCATCTCGTGCCCCTCTTCCACCTTACTCCTCCTTCGAATAGGCTACCCCAGGACACTACCGATGCTCCTCCAACTTTCCTCCAAGGGGCCATTGACTAAACCTCCACCTCCGTTATCCATCTATGTCACCGTCGCTTACTCATCATCCCTCTTAATTTTAGTTTTAGCATTTTGTGACTCTTGCTTTAGTTATTAATAAAAAAATCTCTTTGATGTAATTTCTCCTCTTATTGCTTAGTTATTACTAATGATTAATTGTTTTTATTGATAACTTGATTTATATTTGCCTTAGCTGTTAAATAATCACGCTTACTTCTCAAATTTTTATATTAATTTTCATACATAAAAAAAAAATCTAAAACTTTTATGCTATGTTTCGATGTGTTAGATTAAAATACCCACAAAATTTTGCATGAAAATTTTGTACATAAAAAACTTTAAAATTGTTTTATTTTTGGGTCCTTAAATTATTAAGATTTAACCCTAAAGTTATTTCTAAATTTATTCTGTGTGTTTTAGAAGTCAATTTTGCACAAACATTGGTAAGAATCCTAGCTAATGTTTTATCTATGTTCAATAATTTTATTATAATCTTTCGTTTTCGAATAATTAATTTCACGTGAATTATATTTAGGTTCTTGTATTACATTTCAGGCCCATAGACTTATCACCTTTTTAAAATACCAAAAAAATCTAAATATTCAAAAATATCAAAAATACGTTAGTTTAGAATAGTAAGAGGCAATTTAAAATGTTCTGCCTCTATGTAAGATGACTCAAAATCTCCTTTTACTCGATTTTATCTCTTTAGGTGGTTGGAAAATTTTTTTAAACAATTGTAATTTTGCACTATAACGATGATCCTGTCTCTTCACATATCCTATGATCATTTTTTTACACCATTCCGAGGGATTCAAGTTGCCTTTTACTACATTTTATATGTTTAGTTAATTCACATGTACTTAGATTTATTTTTATTTAAGGTTACTAACTCATTTGCATTGGTTGGTTTGTGCATTTTTTGTAAGAGAAGACCTTGGACCAACAAATAAGTTGATTCATATCATCTTTTATTTGGATTTGAATATTTGAATTTGCATAACTATCTTTAAAAAAAAGAATTTGCTTAGTTAGTTCATATCTCTTATCTCTAGAAAAAAATCTTATTTTCTCATTAAGAATTATTTAGTGAATATCTACATCATTATCTTTCAAAAAAAAATCTTGGTTAGTAGTTAATTTGTTTTCATGCATTATCTCCTAAAAAAATAATAATAAATTTTGCTTAGTTATTAGGTTATTTAATTAAATGATTCTATCATCCTCTTAAAAAAAAACCATTTTGGATAGTTGATTAATTTATTTTATTATCGTCCCGCATTTTAAAAAAGTACCTCACCCTAAAATCAACACTTGATTAGAAGCTATTTTTTATTAAGGCAATCATTTTAGGGTTTGTCTATCTCTAGAGGATGCAAATCATATCACTTCTAATTAATCTTCGTAAAATTTATACTACAACAAAATATAGTTGTAGTAACGACATATGAAGATGAATTTGCAAGTTTTGGAGACAGAAATAAGGGTGGGCGATAAATAAGTCATCCCTAAAATGCATCCCCTACTGGAGGGTCACCAAAACATTTAGGAACAATTTTTCTATCCTCAAAACTCAAGCAACATAAAATTGGTTAACATAGATTGGACACAAAAATGCACTGATGACATAACATAAAATTTTTAATAATGAATGATTCTGTCTTATAACTTTTAGAGATGAAAATATTATAGCTAATTGTCTTTAAAGGATGGCTTAATTTATGGATATAACGCTATTAAGATAAAAGATTTATCTAAATGTCACTTTTTGAAAACAAATCTAAATATCACTTTTACTTTTTTCTAATAACTAGGCACAATAATTTAACAAAACTGATAATCATTTTTATTGGATTTCAAATATAAAGTACATGTTAGACAAATTTGAGGGCTCAAGTCACCCTAATCTATTGAACTCAAAATCAAGTACAAGTGTTCCCTCCTTAGGTTACAATATCATTTTTTCTTTTTTTTTTACAGAAGAAAAATGAAAATACAATGAAATACAACTAAAATCAACCAACTGCAGTAGCCTCATCAAAAATGACTTAAAATCCCTTCTCACATCATGTTCAATTAGCATTCAGAACATCCAAGTGTGTTTATGTATAGAATATCTCTAAATTGACCTAATTATGCATTTTTAGAACAAATTTGATGTTTTAGGTCATTTTCATTAATTCCCACACTTAACTCATTTATTATGTTAATATGATAGTGTTTAACTTGGATTCTAACTTAACTTGGGCATTTTAGATATGATGAGTTACACCTCATCATACCCCAATACTTAGGTTTCGCTAAACCCTTAGCAAACAACTTATTAAGTGCAAAGCATTGTGATATTAGCTAGGTAAGTGTGATGAGAATTCTATTTAATTCATTTTCAAATGTTAAGTGTTTAAAGATGGTCTTTAATCTAAAAATTTTTTGAATCAAGTCAACTGTGTTTATGTTTGGACATTATGAAAATCGGCTGCTTAGGAAGACTACTAGAAATCAAGACTTACATAACCTAGACCATCTCTCGACCAATAAGTACTCTTGATATTTAAACTTTAAGTGTGATTTTCAGGACTCAGAAGGCTTTACTAAGATCAAAAGCTAAGAAGTTATGGTTGATCCCAATGTATAATCAAGACTAACGAAATGAACACTAAGACTCAAGTACAAGGTTTCACTTCTTTTTAAGTTCAAGTTGGTCTCAACTTCAGCTCATGTTTTCAAATAAACTCTCAAAATAATTGAAGACTCAAACCTAACTTTTATTGCATTGTGGTTCAAAGAATATGTGGTAGAAACTCAGGGTATATGTAATGCACCCTGAAAAATATTTTTGGTGGAAGTAATTACAACAAGAATTTAAGAACGTACAGATTTATTCAAAAGAATGCCTTTTTTCTATTCCTTTTGACATTTTCTATTTTTTTCTTTTTTTCTGCTTTTTCTCATTTTGCTGATTTTTTTCCTCTTCTTTTTTTAAGCAAATGTCAATATGTCTCTTTCAACTTTATTTGGTAGAGCATATTTATTTGGTGGGTGAGTACTTTAGTGGAAAGAGTTTCTCTTAGACACAAGACTAAAACTGAGATAAAGAGTCTACCTACGCACACAAGTAAGGACTTCACCTTTCCTAATAAACACTAGGGTTGAGACTTAAGTTCATTTAGTCTTTCCTGACTATGTGTAGTGTAAACCAAAGTTACTTAAACTCTTAAACAAAAGTAAACCAACGAATCATGTACTAGTGACTCAAGTGCAAGAATATGTCCTAAGTTAGGAGAGATCTTGGTCTATCTTTTCAAAGCTTGAGTGTATTAAGCTTGAGCCTAAGTGAATCAAGATCATGTGGCTTGAAAAGTCTAACCAGCAAAGGTTGAATGTTCATAAACACTTATTCTATTTTTGGTTCAGCTTTATGATCATAATTAAACAGTTATAAAACTTTTTTATTCTTTTCTCCCTCTCAGAATTTTCCGGAGTTTCTTCCTCAATAATGAATATAGATCCCTTATTGTATTTTTGTAATTTTTGTTTTCCACTTTTTTTGTGTTTTTATTTCGTAATTTTTTTCAAAATTTTCAAAATTTATCAATTTTTTGATGTTTTTCAATTATACTATCTATATACACTAAAGGTTGTGTCTATAATTGCATTCTAGTAAATGATTTCACCATTTGCACCCCCATGCTTAAACGACGTAATGTCCTCATTAGATGAATAGGGTGAATGCAAATGCATGCTCCGCTTTTCACTAACTTAGGCTAAGGTGACAGAAGGAAGTCAGAATGAGGAGATAAAATCTCTGTGCGGACGATTTCAAGTCCAATATAAATCAGAGTGGAAAGCCAGGCTAAGTAGTGAAATGCAGGACAAAATGTGACTATGCATGCAGACTAAGAATGCAAGGATAGACACCGAAGGAAGAAAGGAAAACAAAAAAAGATAAAATAGCCATATACAACAATGGTGCTAAGTTTTATGCCTTTAGCTAAGTGCAAACGCAATAAAGGTGTAATCAAAATGTAGGAGCAAAAAGCATAGAGAATTGATAAGTTAATGAAAGATTAAGATCATGGTGTATGTAAGGATGGAAATTGTCAATCTCAAAGGTAAAGATAGGCTCCATAATCAATTAAAGTCAAAATCAAAATACTTGGTACAAGGTCCAAGTTCAAAGAATGTGGAGCAAATCAGAAGACTTGGCATAAGGTCCAAGTTCAAATATAGAATTTATCAAGAAGAATCTACAGGTTCTACCTCTTCAAATCAATAAGTGCAAATCAAGATGTGGAAGATGAATCGGGATTGGAAAGAAGAGGTGAATGCTGATCTGAATATGGTGCAGATGAATCGGAATTGTAGGAGAACAGGGAGGTTAGAATATTGACGAACAAAGGTTCCTCTAGCTAGTAGGGCAAGATATGGTAATGAATAATCAGAAGGTAGTGTCATAGATAGATTGTTCACAATTCCCGCCCTATAAGAGACTATGAAGAAGATGTAGGTGACTTGGGCTTCAGTACTAAAAGGAAGTACTAGTGGATGGTGTAAAGAACATCTACTGTCCATGAGTCAATTTCTGAAAAGAATTTACAAAGCAATCACAAACTCACGGAAAAATCAATCCAACCAAACAAAATCAAAACTAGAAATCCCAATCTCAATCTTAAAACACCAATCAATCAATCAAGCGAGACAAAAGTCATGAATTTTTCCTAAAGGTCTGCTCCGAGAAAATAAATTACAAAAATACATTATCAATGTAATCGTACGTGTCATAGATAAAACCTAACAATGTGCTGATGTAAACATGTTTATATTATATAAGATGTCTATTTATGCATGTTCTTAAGCATAGAATTACATTACATACTATAAATATTACATAGCATGCATCATCTTGCATTTAGTGTAGTTTGAATAAAATGGAGGTTAATTGTCTCTTTTTATGTTCAGGGACAGAGCAAATTTTTATCGGGGCCTTGGATCAAAGATCCAACCATACGGATCTGATCAAGGCGACGATTGGAGTTCCACGACTCCAAGATCGTCCTAATCAGACATCTGTAGCATCAGATAGAGACCAAGGAACCATAGAAGATCAAGGGTCAAGATGGTGTGAACCCGCACTTCAGATGACAAATCCAACCGCACGGATAGATTCAGATTGACGATCGTAGCCTAACAGCACGAAAATCGACTCAATCAGACACCTGTGGCACCATCTACATCATCCAAAAGATGGACGGGCAAGATGGTGCCACGTGGTGCCATCTCAGCCCCCCTCAACTTCTGAAGCTGCTAGCACCCACGCATCTCCGCCGATGGATCAAGATCCAACGGCTGAGAATGGATCCCAACCGGCTCTCTCAAACTCTGAAGGACCACTTGGAGACACAACCCTGATCGTTGGATCTTAATCCAACGATCCTAATCACACACGCAGATATTGCTCTGCTTGCCCATCCACGCGCATAGCGCAGTGGATAGAGCGTTCTCTCATGGATGGGCGCGAGTTCGAGCCGTGAGGAGAAGGTGAGGGGAGCGCTAGTGAGCGGGCGTAAGGACAAATTAAACGCGATCGAGCGGCTGCGAGCGCCTGATAGCACCCACGCGCTATCGCATGCTTGTGCGGACGCAGGATTTCACGCGGCCGTTATGGCTTGAGGAGGCGCTGCGAGGATGCATCTCAGTCGATCGATCTCACGATCGAATGACCGAGATTTGAAGATCGTGGGTAAGCGTTGCGCCTTGAGGAGATGAGCGGGGGCGCGCACACCGCCACTACGCCCACGTTCGGACCTTTAGCAATGGATTTATCCGACACTAAAGGTCCTGAATTAATGTTTTTCAAATTAAAAAGACCAAATTGCCCTCACTCCTTGCAACTATAAAAGGAGACCTTCTCCATACAAAATTCTCATCAATTCCTTCGCTTCTCTCCCTCACCAAATCTCAAGAGAAGCTTCTCCCACACCCGGGATGCTCCTCAAGAGATAAAGTCAAATTTTCGCCCTCATTTTGGAAGTGGATCCCGCGACGACGATGACGTGCTTCCCCGTTCTCATTCCTCCTGCCTCGACCTCCTTCCTGCTCCATCCTCCATCTTCTAGGCGGCGTCTCATCCGGCCCGTCCTCCGAGCGATCGTTGCGGCTTGAGGAGGCTTGGCAAGGATTCATCTCAGCCGTTCGATCTTACGATCGAACGTCCAAGATTTGAAGATCGTGGGTGAGCGTTGTGCCTTGAGGAGATGAGCAGGGGCGCGCGCAATGCCACTACGCCCACGTTCGGACCTTTAGCGATGGATTTATCCGTCACTAAAGGTCCTGAATTAATGTTTTTCAAATTAAAAAGACCAAATTGCCCTCACTCCTTACAACTATAAAAGGAGACCCCCTCCATACAAAATTCTCATCCCTTCCTTCTCTTCTCTCCCTCTCCAAAGCTCAAGAGAAGCTTGTCCCACACCCAGGATGCTCCTCGAGAGATAAAGTCAAATTTCACCCTCATTTCGGAAGCGGATCCCGCGACGACGACGACGTGCTGCCTCGTTCTTGTTCCTCCTGCCTCGACCTCCTTCTTCCCTCTTCGTCCTCCATCTTTCAGGCGGCATCTCGTCCGGCTCATTCTCCAAGCGATCGTCGAGGAGGATAACTTCTCTCTCCCATTCCTCTTTTCAGCTTTCTAGAGTAGAATTTTCCTGCTTTCTAGTGTAATAGATTTTCCACTTTCTAGTGTAATTTTTCTCTGGTTTTATTGTATAAACATTTTGAAATATTAAGTGCATGTTTTCTCTCTCTCTTGTTTATTCTGATTGTTAATATTGCTTCATTTTAATTACGTCGCTTCGCTTTTCAACAAAAACTCTAAAAAAATATAATTGCGAATATAGATCGATGTAGCCTCCCTGAGTTCGACCCGGGATTTCTATTTCGGTACAAATTTAATTTGTTGAACACGAGTTCTTCGCTTTCAAACTATAACGACAGGTTTTTCAAAATCAAATACGATAGCGTAGTAACTCGCAACTTCAACATTTTGGCGTCGTTGCCGGGGAGGCGATGCTCATTGATTTTTGTTTCACGTTTTAGAACTTACGAATCATTTACCTCGCTTCTCTCCTTTCTTATTATGATTGCAAGTACTCTTTTGAGACGAAAAAAAGCGGTAGATTGGAGCAAAGTGCTCTTGAAGGTTCTATAAGTTTTCCCCCACCTCCCACCCATTAGTTTTCATTAACCATGTAATAACACAAACATCAATCGACCTAGGTGTTCTTATAAACTCTAAGGTTTGTTTTGTTTGTTTGTTTGTTTGACACCCACACCCGCCTCAACCTCCACATTTAAAAGGAAAAAAATAAAAAAAATCTCACAGAGGTACACAACCTCATTTGATTTTTAAACTCAATCGGTAAACCGATCTTTGGAGCCGATACACACATCTAAACACATAATTGAATGGAAATCAGATTAGGTAACCATTTATGTGCCTATTTAAGTGATGCAATAGGCCAATTGTTTGAGTTGATTGGGTCGCACCACTTCAATTAAAATCAACTCATAAAGTAGCTGCCACATAGGTTCAACTCTTAGGGTTTTACCAGGCACTCTACATTCTTTTAAATTTTAAAGGAAACATCTTCACCTATGCTTTCAAAGCCTAGTGTGCCAGCAAAACTTGTTTGAAAATACCTAAAGTTGAATCCTAAAAGCTACTAAGCAAGATTTGAACCCTAAAATTTATTGCATCAAAAATAATCTTGCTTGAAAACCACTGGTTATGCACGCACATACAAATCAATCAATCATTAAGGGCACAACCCAGATAAAGGGTCCATCACATTTCAAAGCACATTCAACCTTAGCCCTAAATAAAATAGAGTAGACGTTGGCCTTAAGGATTTGACTCGCTCTTCGGAGCCCAGAACGAGATTATTTTCGATTAATCTGTTTCTACTATTCAATTTGATGTCTAGCTAGGGGAGCAGAATCAAACGATCGCGGCAGGGGGATACACTAGGAATCGGAGGCGCAAACCGAAAGAAGAACATTCACCCCAGTCCCTCCTTCTAACTAGTTGGATTGAACAGACATAAGTAGATCAAATCGTTTCTTTATCTCAAGACGGGTTTTGGGAGTTTGTAAGTCTTTAGGCTAGCCCACTTAAGGATAGATTTGATTGCTTGTATTGCAGGGCACCTTTCTTCCTCCTATCTATCATGAATCCTTCCACATTGTATACGCATTCCTGCTCTTTCCCTCCTGTTATGAGTTATCCTCAACATGACGATTATCCTGACTCGTACTGTAATCAACCTTCAGTTAGTTAGGATAGCTCGAATTGGGGATACAGTTCTGGACCTCGGTGTTGAGGGTTTAACCCTGAACACCATTATTGTGATTTCTATCCTCCTCAGAGCCACATCAATTATAGATCGCCACCCTTTCATGGACAACCTAATCGATCTACAATCAAGGAGGATACACTGATCCTTACCCATCCTCTGATTACATTGCCTTTAGGTCATCACCACCTTTTCAACAATCCGAAGTGACCTATTACCAAGAAAGGTATAACGAATCTCAATTCGTTAACTCCTCTGCACTGATCCCAAACCCGCCCAACCCTGAACCAAGTCATTTGGTTCAGGTTAACCAGGTTCAAGATAAGGTTTTGGCTAATTTAAGGAATACCATACAATCTTTAGAAGTTCATCCAATACCTTGCATTGAAAGATTGGAGCCCTTGATTGAGATGATTGATGACTTGAACAAGTATTTGTTGGATTGGCTCTAGGATGTTAAGGATAAGAACCCGGGTGAGTTTCTACTTGGGAAGTTAGTGAAATTGAGAATGAGATTTGTGGTTGCTTTAGTTCAATCGTGGGATGATTCTCAGGATGAACTCCCTTCAGGAGAGCTCATGTCAGAACCCGCTCAGGCACCTGTTGGGGGGGACACGTGTTACAAGGCTGACCAGATTGAATTAGAGCAACCAATTAAGGATGATCTGATTTCTTCACCTGAGATCCCTTAGTCGAGGTACGAGGAAACGTATGTCTCCATTGATCAGGAAATGACAGATGATTTTGAGACATACATAAAAATGGATTTTGATTTCTTTGATTTTGATGGTGAAGATTCAATTTGCGAAGTCTCATGCGAGTTTACTAAACACGATTTCTGTGAGACGATTAGGCCTGAGGAATCTGATAGATCATTTGATAGCCCAATAACTGAGGAACCTGATCTTATTTTGGCTCACATTACGAATCCAGAATCACATTTTTTGGAGGATTCAATCCAATGCCCTGATTGTCAGTTACACCCCATTGAGCTTATTGACAATTCTATTTTTGAGATTATTAGACCCAAGTCAATTTTGATTCAGTCACATCTCTTAGACTTGGAAATTTCAGACGAGTTGATTAATATGCAAGAGGTCCCAAAACTTGACATTCTGAATGAGGAGAACAGAAGCTGGGAAATTCTGATTTGGGAAGCAAACTTTGGACGAAATAGAAGACTAAGTCTAAGGGTTCCAATTCATCTGAAACCATCAAACTAAGACCCTTACGACATTTGTTCTGAGGATGTTCAACCGAAGCACACATTCATTGATTATCCTTTTGATATCGAATTCTCTATAACCCGATTCTTTAGTCTCAGGTTGCATCCGCATAAATCGCAGACCTGACCCCGCTTGCATACTGATTTTAGGTTTTGGGTAATTTTTATCCAGAACCTTAGATATTCTCGATTATGGGATATGGGTTTGCACCACAATCTGGTCCACATTTGTGGACATCTGCTGGCAGGTCAGAGATTTCTTCTATTTATTCTGATTCTGATATGCACCTGTGAATTCTTTATTTCTCTTCTTTATATAATGTGCCTAGCTGAAGGCACTAAATTCAGCATGTATCCAACTTTTGTCTACCTCGGAGCGGACCCGTCATTCACGCAATTCAGGTGCTTTCTACTCTATTCCACTATGTTTTATGTCTTTTTAATACAATGAGGACATTGCATTAGATAGGCATTGGGGTGGATATTCATCTCTGAATTTATTCGTCAGCTCCGTAGATTTGTTTTATTTTATTTTATTTATATATACTAAAAAGATTGCAGAATTAGGAAAGAGAACTTGGGCTTAAGAAAATTTTTAATCTTAGGAAATATTACATTAGGATCTGAACACGAAGACCCTTCAGGTCTTCGGACTTAATCAACCCGTGTATCCACTAAAATGTGGATTTATTTTTCGAGTCCTCGTCATCTTAACTCTGTTGTAAATTGAATAAATAAGTTTGGGTGATAAGTACACAACTTATCAACTCGCCCTCTGATTTGATGAAACCATAAGTCTAAAGCATCTACACACTATCTTGTCACTGACTCGTTAATTGGCGATTCTAACGGAAATTGGGTAGGTAATGAACCTTCTAGGGTGATATGGCTGGCAAGTTATCGTGGGTAACAGCCCATAGGTAGGTTGTTCATAGCACAATCACTGGACCATTCTCTTCTTACTGACTTTAGGTAAATCTTAGACCAAGGAAGCCACCTACTTAAAAAAGAGAGAAAAAGAAAGTCAAAAAGAAAAGAAAAAGAATAGGAGAAAAGAAAAAGAAAACAAAAGAAATAAGTCACATTTCACCGCACGAGTATGGCTGGCAAGTTGTTGGTGGTAACAGCTCATCAACCGGTTGTCCAGAACCCAGCTCAAGAAATGCACTTAAAATTCCCAAAACACTTAGGAAGAAGCGGAGAAGTAGAATAAATGGGGGAAATATGTTGGTGCTAGAGCACCACGATCATTTATTTTGATGATAACAAAACACATGTTATTTAACATTTGCACTTGGAGTCTTAGATTTCAGGTCAATTGCAAATGTAGACGTGTTTAGACGGAATTCGAGCTCGCATCCAGGACGGATTGGAGGAGCTTGATGGAGAACAGAGGGGATTCGCAAGTAGCGATAGATTGAAGATGAAAGGACAAGAAGAATAGAATTCCATTTTATTCCTTTCATGTACTTTTGTCTTTATTTTCTTGCTCTTTATTTCCTTAGAAAATTATGTTAAAGAGCCTCAAAGTACCCTAACAGTAGTCCTAGGAACACTAGCACGACCTTAGGATATTTAGGTTTTCTGTAGAGAACTTAGAAAACCAATGTAGGGTTCAAACAGAGTTTCCAGACGTCTAATTCCAAAATCAGACGTCTGATAAAGTGTTTTAAGACGTCTGACTGTTGATTCAGACGTCCCATAACATTTAGGTTGGACAAGTTAGTTCTGTCTGATGAAATCAGACGTTCAGACCTTAGACCAGACGTCTTAGGAGACGTCTGATGACTTTGCCAGACGTCCCATTAGTGGACCGTTGGCTCTCTTAGCAAACACTCGAGGATATGACCGTTAGAGCCCTATCAGACGTCCTTAAGCCCTTCCAGACGTCTGATAATTGATCGTTTTGCCTCGACTGACCCGAAAATCTCTTCGCAGAGATTTTCTAGCCGTTGCAAATCCATTCCCAAGAAAAAATAGGTTTCCAGACGTCCAGACATAGTTCCAGACATCCTATATGTCGTCTGATGGACTTACACAAGAACCCTATTTAGATCTGATTCAAGTCAGGAAGGAACCCGCACGAAATCAGACGTCTGACCTTGAAATCAGACATCTTAAAGTGGTCTTCTAGAGTCTGATGCCAGAATTAGACGTCTGATTACCCTATCAGTGCAATGATTGTTCCTGATTTCGGGCTGATTCACTTGGGCTTTGTACCCAACAGCTATGGAAGCTTTTCTAAGCCTTCCAAAGCCTTCCTAAGGCCTCAATAAATAGAGGGGAGCCTTTACACACCAAGACACACCTAGCTACACACTTTCACACTCTTTTGTGTCCAAAAAGACTATCTTGCTCTCCAAGCTCTAATTCTTCATCTTGAGAGCATCAAGCTTTGCGCACCCGCTCTCCTACCGTAGTTCACGAGAGCAACGTAGCGCCGTCGTGTTCACGCATCCGCATCGCCGACGCACTCCTTTCAAAGGGGAGTTTCCTAATTCCTATAGAAGCTAGGTTTAAAATTACTTTGTTGGCTCTATAGGATTATTGTTCTTTTATCTTTGTTATTTGGTTGGGTATTCGCTTTGTGAATTCCCATCTCCTTTGAGGGACAAAATCCTTCTCGTGAAGAGAAGGGGTTGAGGAACGCTACCCTCGCACTTGTAGCGTGGTTGTATTTGAGGTTGAATCACCCTCGTTTAAAGTGATTCGTTTAGTGGTTTTTGATCAACTTGGTTGATCGAAAAATCCTAACTCGAGAGGGTTAGGTGGTGGTTTTCACCCGGTTTGGGTTTCCACCAAAAAATACTTGTGTACTTGTGTGATTGTCTATTTTGTGAGATTGTTTATATTTATTTCTGCAATTATTACGTCACCCCCTCCTGGTAGGGAATTTCAGTTGGTATCAGAGCAGGTCTTGCTGTTTCGCCGAAACAACCCTGCAAGAAGATCTATGGAGGGGAGCAGTTCCGCGGGTAAGATTTCCGAGGGCCAGTCTACGACTCGTCCACCGTTCTCCGACAGGAGCAACTACCCTTACTGGAAGCTGCGGATGAAGACGTGGCTTCAAGCCACCGATTTCACGGTCTGGGCC
Source organism: Thalassia testudinum (assembly GCA_037157565.1). Taxonomy (NCBI): domain Eukaryota; kingdom Viridiplantae; phylum Streptophyta; class Magnoliopsida; order Alismatales; family Hydrocharitaceae; genus Thalassia; species Thalassia testudinum. The sequence goes on along the minus strand of JAZHRO010000067.1, from coordinate 12,060,232 downwards.
AGGTGCGAGACCCCCTTCAACATTCCAGAAAAACCCGCCGGAGGATACTCGCAGCAGCAGATTCGTGAACTCTCTCTCAACACGAAAACAATGAACGCGTTGTATTGCGCGCTCAGCTCGGAGGAGTTCAACAGAATCTCGCAATGCGCCACCGCATACGAGATTTGGCACACACTTGAGGTAACTCACGAATGTACCTCTAAGGTAAAAACCTCTAAAATTAATTTATTTTCTCAAGAATTTGAATCTTTTTCTATGAAGCCTAACAAATCTTTAAGTGAGATGCTAGCGCCCACGCATCTCCGTCGTTGGATCAAGATCCAACAACTAAGAATGGATCCCAACCGGCGTTCTCAAACTCTGAAGGATCACTTGGAGACGCAGCCCTGACCGTTGGATCCAACGGTCCTGATTGCACACGCAGATATCCCTCCGCCCGCCCATCCACGTGCATAGCGCAGTGGATAGATCGTTCGCTCGTGGATGGGCGCGGGTTCGAGCCGCGAGGAGAACGCGAGGGGGTGCAGGCGAGTAGGCATGAGGACCACTCGGTCGTGATCGAGCGGCTGTGAGTGTTCGATAGTGCCCACGCACTATCGCATGCTCGTGCGGACACGGGATTTCACGCGAGCGTTGAGGCTTTAGGAGGCGTGGCAAGGATTCATCTCAGCCGTTCGATCTTACGATCGAACATCCAAGATTTGAAGATCGTGGGTGAGCGTTGTGCCTTGAGGAGATGAGCGGGGGCGCGCGCACTACCACTACGCCCACGTTCGGACCTTTAGCGATGGATTTATCTGTCATTAAAGGTCCTGAGTTAATGTTTTTCAAATTAAAAAGACCAAAATGCCCTCACTCCTTACAACTATAAAAGGAGACCCCCTCCATACAAAATTCTCATCCCTTCCTTCTCTTCTCTCCCTCTCCAAAGCTCAAGAGAAGCTTGTCCCACACCCAGGATGCTCCTCGAGAGATAAAGTCAAATTTCACCCTCATTTCGGAAGCGGATCCCGCGACGACGACGACGTGCTGCCTCGTTCTTGTTCCTCCTGCCTTGACCTCCTTCTTCCCTCTTCGTCCTCCATCTTTCAGGCGGCATCTCGTCCGGCTCATTCTCCAAGCGATCGTCGAGGAGGATAACTTCTCTCTCCCATTCCTCTTTTCAGCTTTCTAGAGTAGAATTTTCCTGCTTTCTAGTGTAATAGATTTTTCACTTTCTAGTGTAATTTTTCTCTGGTTTTATTGTATAAACATTTTAAAATATTAGGTGCATGTTTTCTCTCTCTTTTGTTTATTCTGATTGTTAATATTGCTTCATTTTAATTACGTCGCTTCGCTTTTCAATAAAAACTCTAAAAAAATATAATTGCGAATATAGATCGATGTAGCCTCCCTGAGTTCGACCCGGGATTTCTATTTCGGTACAAATTTAATTTGTTGAACACGAGTTCTTCGCTTTCAAACTACGACAACAGGTTTTTAAAAACCAAATACGATAGCGTAGTAACTCGTAGCTTCAACACGTGCCGACCTCTATAATCCACCCAGAATTTGGATAAGAATGGCATGTAAATTCAAATCCCTGTGGCCCCTTTTGGTAAGGTGATGATAACGTCATCATCAGCCATATCTAGCTTTATTTAGTCATTTTCCATTAATAACTACTTCTACATAACCGCCAAAGGACCGTAATTCACTGCACATCCATTCTGAGAGTTTAACATGAAACCAAGGTTAAAAGTGTAATTTTACCATCCTATCAAAAATGCAGAACAACCACGGGTTTCTCAAGGGTTAATTAAAGGTCAATTGGTCACAAATGTCTAATAAGTGGGTTCATGCAGATAAAAATGGGTTTTCACGCATTTCAAGAATTTATGGACATCTGAAACCCTAAAAGTAGACCTGCTTAATTAACTGAGGTTATGGTCAGGATAAAATTCATATAAACCCTCTAAAAATCACAGAAAAATATTATTTAGGGTTTGGCATCCTTGATTTGACCATCTGAACCCATTTTGACCTAAAATAGAGTCTTAGACAAACAGTTGCCCTAATTTGAGCTTCTATGCAATTTAATCAGTTAAACTTGGTCAAAATTTAAATCTGACTTCACCATCAATTTCCTTGGATCCAAATTAGGATTGTACCAAAATTGGGGCCCAATCAGAGATCATATTGACTTAGTTTGCATTCTAGTCCAGTTTGACTCTTTTTATTACTTACGCACCCCTATCTTTTTGAATTCCTTACAAATAGATCCCTAAGTTTATCATATTCTTTGCAATCAGGTCCCTCCATCATTATCGTGAAAAAACTCCTACTTCGGCGACCTTCGACTAGGGATTTCTCCCTAATTAATTGGCGGATCCCTTTCAAAATTGGAAGGGAGACTCCTGAGAGATTTCCCTATAATTTGAGCTGCATCTTGAGCTCTAATTCTTACCCAAATCCTCATGTGAATCGCTTGAAGGATCGGGTCTCCTATTTCGTGAATCTTCGAAGCCTCCAAGCTTGGTTTCCAAGCTTGGGAAGCTCTCTTGAGACGTATATAAGGACCCCTAAGGACAAACCGGCCTCCCTTTTCCCTATCTCTGACCATTTTCGACTTAGTTCCAGCGAGCTCCTCCCTTCATCGTCCTATGGCCTCCCAATGTTCAAATTGGGAGGGCTATGTTCCTCCCCTCCTTCGTCTGCTCCTCGACGACCAACTTAGGGGTTCCTAGATCTCCCTCTTCCTCGCTGTCACCCTTATGGAACTCTTTCCTTCTCCGGCGTCGACAATCACACCGATGCCAAATCCTCCCCGACTCTTCTCTCTTAGTTTCAACCCTCGACACCACCACCATCCACCTTCGTCTCCACCTTTGGTCGCACCTCCGGCAAGGCTCTCCGCACGCGACACACATCCAACCACCACACCACCTACTCTACAACCTTCACCACAACACCACGAAAAAAGCCCTCACCTATTCCACTCTCTTGACCATCCAAGCATGCCTCCGAACAACCCACTGCCGCACGTCCTACCCCGACTCCGTCTGACCACCACACACCTTCGCACACCACGAAATCACCTCCATCTCACTCCACACCCTCCTGCAAAGCTATTGAATAATTTTAATGTGGTCAAGAGGCCGTATTCCTCTATTTCAAGTTCGACCGGAGCTCCGCCATCGCCCTTGAGTTCTCCAACACATCTTGCATTCTCTAGCTACATTCGCTCTAGGTTTGGCCCCAAGTAGTGCGGACTACTTCCAAGAATGCATCTCAGAGCATTAACTGATCTAAGGAAGCCAATTGAAGGCCGCCTGCCACTGCTGTCTACATGAAGAACAAGTGTGGCTTTAGTGCCACATCGTGGGATCAGGACCAAGCCAATGCACATAAGTCAAATTTGTGCTAAAGGTTATTTGCCTCAGAACATGAGGGTGAGATCCTCCTTACCCTTCTCACCCATATACCTGCCTACTACCTTCACTCCTCAGTTGCGACCACGCCCACAGCCCTGGACCCAGGTACGCGCTTGACCCGAATACCTGATCCGATTACCTAGTTTCAATGAAAGAGAAAAGGAGGAAGAGAGAAAGAGAGAGAGTGGAGGAGGGTAGGTTTTGCTCCTCTATGCGTTGGCTGAACACTTAGCCGTGAGGAAGAAAGACGGAGGAAAGACTAAGACAGAAGAAGAGATAGAGAAGATGAACAGTGCCCCTTGCACTTAGCGTCTGGACATTGTGGCATTAGTTGAATTACTATTCAATAATTTAAGTACTTAGTTAAGATGCATGCTTAAATGTGGATTTAAAAGGTGATTTAAATCACCACTTTTTGGGATATTTCCATTCTTTTTGCCATGACAAACTTTTCATATACTCATATTATATATTGATGACCAATTTTGAGTAATTAAGTGTTGATTGCAAATCATTATTGGCTTAATTATTGTGCTCATTTATATTTTGATTGAGATTGGTGTGTGAATGCAACACTTGCTCCTTGTGATCGACCTTGGACTTAAATTCGAGTAATAAATTGTATTTGTTGACAAGCGATTTTGGTCAGTACTACAACGTATCTATCTTAAACACCGATTTCGCGTGTTAAACATAAGGGGAATAAGTTGGACTGGAATAAATGGTGGGGTAAGTGTATTTTGGTGTTTGGTTGATAGTGGAATAAGTGGAGGAATAAAGTAAAGCTATTCTACCTGAGGTGTTTGGTTAGTGGAATAAGTAGTGGAATAAAGTATAGTTATTCTAGTTTGGTATTTGGTTAGTGGAATAAGTTGAGAAATAAAGTAGAGTTATTTCATTTGGGTGTTTGGTAAGCGGAATAAATTGGTGGAAAGAGTAGTTGTTTATGTTACTTTATGTGGGCAAAATAAGGGCAATGGATGTTGTTACCCTTATTCTGTGTTATGGAGTTCGAAATATATTTTTTTCTTTTTGAGATGTGATTACATAGTAGTAATACAAAAATTGGCAACATGATGAAGAAGTAATTTTGTAAAGGATTTCATTTAGCAAGATATTTTCCAATAAAGAAGAGTTATGTCTAATAAGTAAAATACTATCATATGTTAACACTGACATGGTTATTACCACCTACCCTCAAAACACAGGAACTCATGGCAGGTGATGTGAAATTGCCTTACTTCATAATCCATGTAAGTGTGTTGGAAGTAGTTTTATTATCGTAAATGTAGAATGAAAATTTCATTTTTTGGGATTCATGAAACAGTTCTTCAGAAGGAAAGAGGGTGTAGATTTAAGAGTTGAATTTTTATTTTCCATCATCCATAATGAAAGCTTTTGGCAATCACCATTTAAATATGACCGCATGCTAATATTCACATGGTCATTACCCCTTACCCTCAGACAACAGCAACTCATGATTTACGATATGAGGTTGCCCACTTCTTAACTCATGTAAGTGTGCTGGAAGTAATTATATTTTTGAAAATATAAAAAGGAAATTGCATGTATAAGAAAGTCTTCGCATGATTCAAAATTTATTCCCCCGTAAGTATGTTTTTTTTTCACATCTCCATGGTGAGAAATTGGGGTGAGGTTCCTTTTTAGAGATGGAAATTAAGTTCAATGAACATGGAAAAAAGTGAAGGTTCATATCGCATATTAAGAAATTGACAACCATGTGATAAACTTTTGAAGAAGTTGGGGGTTGTACGTACGTCACAATTGTGTTCGTAACCACGAGCAAATTTTGTCGAATTTGCTAATATCCATTTCATTAATTGTGTTTCGTACATGTAAAATTTTCAACCTTATCAATACAATAGACATTTAAGTCCGCTAGGGTACCAATACATCAACAGGAAACAAAGGGGAAGGCTAGCTATGAGAGGATAGGAAATTTATATTTCATTTGATTAAATATGTATCTTACAAGTTGAACAATTTCTTACATCAAGAGAAAAAGTAGAAAATGTGATGTAACATGAAATGTTGAAAGTACAATATTTGCAGGAAGTTTACATATAAGGGAAGAGATAATTTTCCTTCTTCGTGGAAGGTGAAGATTAACGTCACGCTGCATGCATGTTGTAAATGCAAGCTAGGAAGACCACTAGAATAGATATTTGATGAGAGACACTTGTGTATGAAAGGCGACACCTACAATTTGTGTGCTTAGAAGACCTCTCGAATAGAACATCAGTTATTTATGAGTGGTGTCATCATTGCACATATAGCTAGAAAAATATTGTCAGTACACAATTGAAAACAGATGTAAAAGTAAATTTCAATAATATGCAGGAGAAGAAAATAATAAAGAAGGAAGCAAAAACTACTGCATTTCATAGCTATAATATAAAGAAATCGGACATAATTCACAAAAGAAGAACCAAAATTACATCTAGTTGCAAATGACATGACGTAAATAAATTCTGACAATGTAAAATCATGATCTTCGCAAAAGGATGTTCAACATAGAAAACCCGTTAAAGGTGAAAATGAAGAAGTCAACAAATTGGTAAAGAAATACGTATAAATTGGTTATATAAAATGTCAAGAATGTCAACGAGTATTAAGTGAAAGAACATAGCCAATTGCCTGTAATGGGAAATGTAAAAGGGTATGAATAGAGGAGCAAATGAAACCTAAAAACAACGATTACGTAAGAATCATTCGTAAGAAATGTAAAATGGTGTGAATCAAATGACTTTTCTAATGGCACAAGATATCATAACAGGAAATAATGACGAAAATAATGACAAGAAATAATCACGAGGTAAATAATAATGACAGGAAATCATTGTGAAAAAAATGAGAGGAAGTAACTTACATATCGAGGTTATCATTTCAGCCATTATCATGATCACCATTGTCATCATATCCCAAGCCTACAGAAGTGTTTAGAAATTACCCAAACCTGCCCAAGTGTGTCTGTGAACTAGTACAAAACCACCTACCTAATTAGTAAACCTGGAGAAACTATAGCATTCTATCAACAATCAGTGTTAAAGAAACAATACATGCATCATGAGTTGAGAATGGTGTGGATGATGGTACATGTGCCACTTGACGATGAAAGTAAACAACGATGTAAGCTAGTAATGCATCTTAGGATCTAGCGATAAATCTATCTAACCAAATGCCATCATGCAAAAGAAAAGGAATGGGTTTAGACTTTATAGACATCAACATCGAGTGCTTTCAAAGAGATCAATGACCCAGGTGTGGAGAAATACAGGATGGATTTGAAAAGCAATGGACAACAATAACATAGTAATCTATTACCCCAGATCCCCTCTCCCCCAAAAAATAAAGGAAATGCAGACATTGTAACCTCCATGGACATGATCATATCATGTATAACCTTTCTAAGTTTACAAGAAACAAATAAAAGTACATTTGAAAGTAAGCAAGGTGATAATAGTTACACTAAACGATGGTTCAACTCATTTCCATGTCACACATGATGCAAGAGTAAATATCTCATCCCACATGAGTTTAGGCTATTGTTAATCAAGAAAGGACTAACTATGTGATACAATGATACATGAATGGGTATTAAAGAAAAAGCACAGATGAATTGTCTAAGTATAGGAGTTGGGTTTGCCAAAAAGAGAAATAGTAGGGAGTGGAGAAAAACAACACAAAATTCATGCATAAAAAGTTGATAAATGATTACACTAGGCCAGCATTCAATTGACAGCAGTAGGGATATGAGATAAAACATAGCAGCTTGATGCATAAATATGAGAAATATGTTAACATTAGCCCAACATAAAAAACACAGAAGTAGAGAGAATATATAAGTGGTAGCAGTTTAATCTACAATAGAGAGAATTTGAAAAGAAGCCCAACATAAGTCATACAGCTGTAGGAAGAGGGAAAACTGGCATCAGTTTTCGTTTCGATAGAGGATCATACCCGTAACAAGCAAGTCAAGAATCACATGTAATAAGACTCGAAAATGATATGGTCAAATAAAAGAGAATTTTAACCTGTTCCTAAATAGAAATGAGAGATGACAGTAATTAAAGCACTTCGTACCATAAATAGAAGACATATTCTAACAAATGCGATAAAATAGAATGCAACAATAGTGAGTGGAGAGAAACAACACAAACTACATGCATAAATAGTAGATAAATGATTATTGTAGGCTAGCTAATTGACGGCAGTAGGTATAGGAGATAAACCATTGCAGTTTCATGCATAAATAGGAGAGATATGTTGACATTACCCCAACATAAAGAACACACCATTAGGGATAATATAGAAGTGGTAGTACTTTGAGTTGCAATAGAGAAAATTGGAAATAGAAGTCCAATATAAGTCACACAACTGTAGGTAGAAAGAAAAAGTAACTTGCGAGGCATCAAGATTGATTTTCTACCTAAAACAAAAGTTTATATGAGGTACCATCTTTCATCCAAAATAGTTTGCAATGTTTTTTCCTCTTCTTATTTTTAATCTTGTTCCCTGAAACACATTATATCATGAAAATGTGTATGACAGGTATAAACCCAATAATTCGGATTTATGGAGTTGTTGAGGCACCAAGTCACCAATAACATATATGTAAATAAGAATGAGGTTGCCACATTATGATCCAAATGTAAATGTTGTCCTGATAATTAGGTTTGGGGTTTCCAATAACAGTGTCTATGAAAGTGACATCAATCCGATGACAGCATGCATAATGGTTCACACCATTATAGACAATGTAAGAAGAATGCAAGTATATGTGGCAATTATACCAGGTCAGTTGTTTACCTATGTCCCCTTGATGGAATGATTAATGAATTCAGATCCTCATCAACTCCAACAAATGCGTACATGAGGGAATAAGTGATTGCTTATCATAGCAATGGTTTAGGAAGCAGAAAGTATTAACATGTATAAAAGAGCTGAAACAGTGGTCGGAGCTGTAATCAGGTCTGCACATCCACAATTAGCTTGACAATGTAAATGGTTGGGATTGGAGACATAAAAGTTGAACATAGGAAACTTGAAATAGCACGCAAACCAAGAAGAGATCCAATTGGTTAAGGAATGCGTAGAAAGCCGATTAAACAAAATCGATTGACCATTGACAACTAAGTCGTTCTTAAAAACCATTCCACGTGCTTAGAAAGCAATCATATAATTCGATGGATGGAATATTTCCAAAGGAAGAACGAAGAAATGAGATATTAGCTGACTGGACAGATTACCTGAAAAAATTAGCTGTTGGAAGATATTGTCTTACTACAATATCTCCTTCTGGAAGCAATAATCAAGGAGAATAACAAAAAGGTCAATCTTACGTTAGAAAAAATTATTAAAACATCTAAATAATATAACTGAATACATATCAATGGCTAGAAACCCGCAACAGGGGGAGAAGAACAATGGTTAAAAACCCACAGAAATAATCGAAGTTAGTAAGTAGGAAGGTAATATAACTCCTAAATAATCGAATGTAACGAAAGTTTAATAAGGTTAGAAACCTACATAACCATGAGATAAAGAACAATGGTTAGGACGATAACATAACTACTAAATAATCGAAGGTAATGATAGCTTAATAAGTTTAGAAACCTGCATAATTAGGAAGATAAATTTTACGATAACTAACTGCCATATATGACATAAGTAAACTCAACTATTTTCCATTCTCTGTTAGATTTATACTCTGTTTTCAACATGCATCTATTTATTAACACATAACTATGAAATCTAAGTTTTGACAACTATATGATGCACTCATTACTCACAAATGAGTATTCAGTTCGTTGATCTGAAGGCAAAAATAAATTTCTACCTGTGGGCCTCTTTCACCTGGTTGGGCAGTGACCACACATTCTATTTCAAAAATCACCTCATAAGCAACAAACATGGTCAGCCTTAGAAAGAAAAAAAGAAGTAAGGGTAATGGGATGAGGTGTGGTAATATTGCAACTTCTAACATAATGCATTCCTTATATCTTGCAATGGTTTTTTTTTTTTAAACATCCGTTGCAATGCTAACTTTTCCATGCTAACTCCAAATAGCCATAGCCATAACATGTGGGTTTTTTTCATCAACAAAGTTTAGAAACAAGTTAACAAACTTTAAGGAACAAGACACCTGATTAGGATTCATTTAAGATGGTGCTGGTTCCAATTTTTACCACAAACTTTAATCTAAAGTAGATATAAATGTAATGAAGAGGAATGGACAATAGTAATGCAGAAATCGTAACAATTCATAAATCTAAAGCAATGTTTTTAAGCACGATGTTGCTGCAATGCAGCCTTCAAAATGCTGCAATGAGCAATGGTGTGTTTAATTCGTCTTGTTTCCACCTAAATAGAGTGGAGAGAAGAGCCCACCGATACTCATAGGTGAGTACGTACTCCATTACCAACTAAGAATACTGGCCATGAACAATTATTTATGACAAGATGACAATAGAAAGTAAATGTCTTACTTAACAGGAAAATATCGATGTTTCAAATATTTGTCTCACTAGAGAACCCTAGTAGAAAGCATACGACTATGATCGACCAAAATACATAATAAACAAAACCCCTTGATGACGTAGAGATGCTACATGGACATGCTGTTGAATTGTCCAACCATCCCCTCGTAGCTTCTTTCGACACGACAAACCTTGAGCTCTATCTCAAGGTCACATACTCTCCTGTAGCTCTGCTATCTGGGACTCGTATGATATAACCTGTAGCTGCAGCCTACGTGCTTTGTCATTCTTAGTGTCCAACCTACACTGGAGATCGCCGAGGTGATCTGTCAGCCATCCGATGTAGTCATCAGATGCATTCCCCCTACGAAGATTGCGTGCAAGCTCCCTCTTAGATCTCCCATATAATGCAGTCAAGAAGGTGAACTCCGCATGGGAAGACTGTACCATTGGCTCATGATCAGAACTTCGAACCCTTTAGCCACATCCCTACATTTTTAATGCAGAGAATATAACTTCAGTTTTTCATTTCTGACATTATTATCATGCGTGAATGAAGCTAACAATTAAACTCACCCCGTCAATCCGAGGGTATGCATAATACAACCGCTATTATATTGTCTCATCATCGCCTATGTCGTCCTCTAAAATACTATCGCAAAGTTCACAGCAAAAGCATCCCCTACTGAGCCTCCAAAGGGGTCCACACCTTGGCTCAATTTCCATTGACTACATTTTAATTGTCAAGATAAATCGGGAAATTGAGATGTTACTCGTTAATGAAGAATTGGCAATATCAAAGTAAAGCATCATGATAACGTCATTGCCATTTAAAAATAAAAGCTTTCTACAATATACATAAGGGTTGCATAATGATAACATCTTTAACATAGATAACCACAATCGTACAAGATTTACAACAAATGAGCATGATACATGGGTAAAGCATACAAACGGGTTACACTTCATATATTATACCACCAAATGAAGGAAGATAATGTAAGATATCACGATATACGACGGCCAGATCTTCTCCCCCTATAATCATTCCAAAGAGCTTCAGAAATATTATCGCAGATAGTTGTGCCTGCATTTACAGCAACATCATCAACCCCACCTTTGAGGTCATCATGATCAACGTCTGTGTTGTCTACACATTGGTTTAGTAATTACTGGAATAGCTCGTCATTTGGTTCAAAACGAAGGAGGAAGTTGTGTAGGATACAAGCAACCATAACCATTCGACACTGGTTATTAAACTTATAGAATGGTCGGTTATCTAATAATCTCCATCGTCCTTTAAGGACACCAAAAGTGTACTCGACAACATTGTGCAAGGAAGTGTGTTGATGATTATATATCTGCTTGGTATTATGGTACGCACAACCCCTAACTCCTGTAAATGGTATGCAACACCTTGGTATGTAGCCAAGAATCTATCAGTATTTGTATACCCTAGGTCAACCAAGTAGCGTCTGCCTTGTGGGACTCGAAATTTTCCAACATCAATTGCCCAGTTAAGGACCCGCATATCAGCCACAGAACCCTTGAAGTCGGTGACCACGTATACAAATTCCATATCAAAATTTACCGCGGCCATCACATTTTGAGAGGTGTTTTGCTTTCAACAACGAAAGCGTGTTTGTTAATCACCTCTAACTGTCGCTTTAATATGACATCCATCAATAGCTCCGATAACATCCTGTTACGTGACAAAGGTTAACGTTTTTAAAATATCGAACAAGTTCGACGCTTAGAAATAACGTTAAAAAATATAATGAGTACTTGAAAATAAGGGAAGAACTTCGGATTCCCACTTATCTCAACGGGGATTGGAGCATAGCATCAGGTAATTTGATCAGAAGTTGCTTCAACTTGATGATCTGCCTCAAGACTTTGTTAACGTAGCGACTTATAGTTTCCCCAAAGTGTTGAAATCTCTCCATTAGATGACGATTTGATCCCCCATCTCCCAATATGAAGAGGAAAATGCCTAGCTGCTCCTCTACAGTCATGTTGCGTGTGTTTCTTAAGCTTGTTCTTCCCTTTAACAAATCAACAAACGTCCAGAATGCTTCCTTCAACATTTGAAATTCACCCCTACATCGCTTTGGATTTGGGTGGTAGAGGATGTCATGGATCCACTCGTGTCTTGACATAGCGTTTGTGTTACGAGGAATTCTACGGGGAGCTGGTGGGTAGCATTGCGCCATGATAATAGTTGGTAACAACAACTCCACAACTATCATCTCCTCGTCTTCCGACAATTGTTGACTATCAGTCACAGAGTCTTCGCTTGAGGAATCGCCTGACTCTAGTGAACTATTAGTACTGTTAGAACTAGTTGAGTTTGACATTCCTGAAACTAAAGGACATGACGACCTAATAGATAACAATGCGTCTTGGAGGAAATTATATTCTTAAAGTAGCAAGTGATTGAAACACATATATAAACTGACATAATGTATCTAAATAACATAATATAAACTACGATCCATTGAGAAAGAAATAAAAAGTACGATGAAGTGTTTGGTGATTATTACATAAGCAGCGTTTATCAGGAAAGCAACAAACGAAAAGGAAAATAACATAAATATGCAGGTAGAATTAAGTATGGCACAATCCATGATGATGATGGCGTGAAAGGATGAATGAAATTGAGTGTTACGTAGGAAGGACAAAGCATAAGATGATGATGCTGTCAACCCTAAACCACTCGCTGCAACCAATTGTAGAATGCTTTAGCATTATCAATGATGTTCGTAAATACTGCACGGTTTTTACTCCTCAACAAATGGTGGGACAAGACAACAGTATCAGAGTGGGAGAGGAACGCCACTCTCTCCTTGACCATCTCAAGACAACAACGAATCTCCTGGGTTGTGTCGATCTTCTGAGGTTTAGAAATGTGGTGATCAACAATCATTTTTAGCAATGAATTTGTCTCTTGAATTCCTTCAGTTGCTGCACTTGCTAAGCTCGTGTGACGCCTTTTCTCACCACTAGAAGTTTCTTTCGCACTTGGTCCTTTCCCACGATCCCCACTTGGGTGACCATGTGAGGGGTTGGATGGTGGAGGAACTTCATGACTCGCTTGACCTTGAGAAGGATTTGTTAAACCTCCATAACCATAACTTGAATGAGGTTGGGGGGGAGGGGGGCTGACGATAACAGTTTCTGAAAGCTCAAATTCCCGTTGAAAGCATTTTGATATGACTCTTGGGTAAAATGAAATGATGATGTACTGTGAGTCTCCATAGGTGGAACTGAATCCATATAGCGGGCTGGTGTCTCCTCCTCAGATGAATCTAAGACTCAATTAGAAGACATTGCATGTTCTCGTGTTGCAATGTCCTTACCAATAATGCTGTTAATGTCATCATACAAGGGAATGGTTTGCCCTTTAACTTTAGTAGCTTCGGAGGTAACTAAAGAGAAGTACGAAAGTGATTTCAGTATGGTGATAAGGAAATTGCAAGCAATGGGAGAAAGTAAGACAAAACAACAGAAGCAAAGGGAAATACCACCAACCAAACTTCTAGAGTTGGAGCTACAAGGCACATGGTGGTGGGATCCATCCCCCAAACACTATGTTTAAGAGATGGTGGTAAGAACTCAATTTCTTCTTCAAAGTCCTCCACCTATGTAGGAGCTTGGCATGGTCATAACCGAGATGTGTGTCCCGGTCAAACGCAACTACAACTTCCTGCCAACCATGTTTGGTAAATGAATCACTTTCCCAATCTTTGGCTACAAAGTGTTCCTTGAAAATAGACATCAACTTGAAGTCCATTTCAATGGTCCAGTTCTTAACTCTCTTAGACCTAACCTGACTGGACTCAGGTTGTTCGGTTTATTGATTGGTAGTTTGGGGGACTCCATGACTTTGTCTTCTCATCCTTACATTTCTAAAATGAAAGTTATTCTAACATCAACTAAGGTGAAGAGATCTTCTACAATAAATTAATTTCGCAATGAAAAAGATTACTTCCAATCAAAATATCCCAACATGTTCAAATATAACTCTTTGCATATGTTCAAAAGACTCAACTCTCACCCAATTTATCATAATAAATATTGAAAAAGGCCAAATAAATGTCAAAATTTGGTTCGAAGCCCTAAAATTATACCAATGAAGCTGGAATCATAGAATTCAGTGTGTTGAACTTCTAAAAACTAATATACATCAAATTCAAACATGCAAGCATGATTTAGCATTGGAATATTGGATCCAAGCATAGAGTGCAAGTTAGATTTTAGACTTTAAGATTGCTGAAATATGATTCCAAAATGATTTAAACATGAACTCAATACAAATCCAATCAAAGTATATACAAGTAGTTGGAAGCATGTTTATACATCAATATATATGAGGAACTCATTTTGACATCATATCATAGCAAAAAATAAACAAGCAACTTCAATTCAGCAATTGAGGAATTCATGGCTGTTACTGTCCAAAGGGAAATATGTGCTACCATGTTAAATATTCTATTCGAAGACATCTGAGATGAAAAAGTATAAAATGTCTCCACAAAATAATCGTATGAATTTAACATCATCAAATCTCCATTTAAACCAAAACAGTATAGGGAAATCATTTCCACTTCATATCTGAAATGACCATTTCCAAGAGCTGTACGAGGTTTTTCAGAAAAGATAGGGTTGTGAATGCAATTTTTAAACCCCCTAGGGTTAATTTGTGGGCCTTACGGGGAGGAGAAGGGTTTGTGGGGGAAATTCCGCAATTTTTGCTCTCTCTCTCCTCCCACACCACACACACTCATGCACACACACCTCTCCCTCCAAACCTTAACCCTAACCCACTCCCTCTACATAAACCCCACGCCACCCTCTCTATCATCACCACCACCACCACCTCCATCTCCTCCACTACTACTGGCAGCCACTCTTTCCCTGCCCCTCTACAGCCACGCGGAGGAGAGCTCAAGGTGGAGCTCTGAGGAGGAAGGGGGAGTGTAGGTGAGGGAGAGAGGAACACGGTCGGAAGGGAGCTCGGGGGAGCTTGTACGGGAGAGAGGAGTCGCAGGAGCTCGGAGGGGCTTGTGCGGAAGAGGGGAGCCGTGGTCGGGAACGCGAGCTCAGAGGAGCTCAAGAGCGAGGGAGTGAGAGAGGAGAGAGCTCACTCGAGGCAGCTCGTACGAGAGGGAGGAGGCGCTGCCGGAGGAGCCGCAAGCACCTACGGGAGCTCGAGAGGACGCGCACAAGGAGAACGAGCTCGTGGAGAAGAGCCTCTCGACCTCTTACATCCATTGGAGCAGCTGCTGCTATGCTGTGGGCGGAGGAGTTTCTGCGTACCAGATTTTTCCAGTATCAGACGTCTGGAGCATCTACCAGATGTCGAGAGCAGCAACAGGACGCTCAGAGTTGCAGTCGGATGTCTGAAATCATGCAGAGTGCCAAGGTATGAGTTCTGTACGCACATGCACATGTGTACGTGAAGTATGTTAGGTGTTAGCTGTCGTAATTTCTGAACTGTGTTTGCATGTGTAGGTACAATCCTTGGAAATGCACGTAAGCACGCTCTTTGAGGTACTTTAGGATGTCTGCACGTCTCCACAGACGTCTAATAGTTATATTGGATGTCAAGACAACCCGACAGACGTCTGGAAAGACCCCAGGATGACTGAAAAGGGGTTCCAGACGTCCGCCAGCAATGCAGGAACATAAGGTGAATTACTGACGTCATTTAAGACATCTGGGCCTAGTCACAGACATCTGATTTCAGTCTATATGCACGTTTTTGGCTCGTTTGGGGCCCAAATGGAGTTGGTTTTACGCAAACGAAGTACCGTTATTTTCCGCTCGAGTTTCCCTACGTATTAGTGTTAATTATATACTGTTTTGAACTCATCTGATGAGACTTAGTCACTGGTATAGGTCTCTAACCTGTAGCGAGTTTACAGCCCGCGAAGACAACTGAATATGCGATTCAGGCCCCCATTCCTCCCGTGTATCCTAGTAGAGTGGCTTACTTTAATGCTAAGGTTTAAATAAGTAAAGTGCATGCTTATAATAACTTGATTGAACCCTAGGATGTGAAATGAACCCTAGGGTAGAAACAAATGAATAATGCTTGAGCTACACTGTTTACTTGATATGCATGTTAATCCCTAATTGCTAGCAAGTGTATAGATACTTGATGTGATGCTTTTTCAATTATTAAAGCACGAGCTACCTGTTATATAAATGAAACCGGGATGTGAACAGCAAGATATGAATATTGAGAAATGAAATGAAATGAATACAGTACATGAACCCTACGGGGAACCAGGAGAACTCCTGTATATAGAAAGAATCTCGTATGTAGACGGGAAGTGAGCCAGCCCTTATGTACATGGTACCAAGGAGAGCGACTATCTTACGTACGCAATACCAAGGGGAGCCACTATCCCTTTTGTATGGAAAGAAAGGTGGCATACGCGTACGTGGTAGTGAGGAGAGCTACGACCACCTTAGTGTAGGGGGGAGCGAGCCTCCCCACGGGGCACGGGGTTAGGACTAGACACCCTACACCTACTCTTGTTAGGCCCATTGGGCAAACCGGGATAGTCGGACGAGGGTACGTGGACTGTGAGGGGCGAGACCCCTATTCTATTATGAGAGGGCGAGATCCTATTCTGTTCCATGTATGTTTGGGGGTACCCGCTAGCGGAAACGACTGACCACTTGCCAGTGCGGGGTAGCTATCCGTGCGCTTATCGCGCGTGCCATAGTCACTGTTACGTCGCGACCGTGACCTAGAGGTGGTAGACCGGGTATATGACTAACACGGGGGGACTCTCTCGGCCAAAAGAGTGTCACGTATACATCCTTCATCATGGGAAAATGTTGACGTGTTCTCGATCGTGTTTTAACAGTTAGTTACGTCGTAGTATAGGTGATCAAGCGTCATCAACAAATAAAAGTTTTATTACTCGAAAACCTAAGTATCCGAGGTCGAACACAGGGAGCAATTGGAATTTACTACTAATCTCAAGAATGTAATTGAACAGTTTAATTACTTAAAACTTTAATTCAAATGTAAATGCATGAGTTTGAAAAGAATTGTGGTAAAAAGAAGAAATTGGACATTTGATCATTGGGATCAGACGTCTTAAAAGATGTTTCCCTTCTTTTATTCTTCTTCTTTTTCTTCTGATTTTCTTCCTTTCATCTTCTTTGTGCTACTTCTTTCTCTTCTGCAGTGCTTCTTTTCTTCTGCCTTGCTTCTTTCTTCTACGGGTCTTCTTACTTGTCTCTGCTTCCTTTGCTTCAGTTCCTCTTCTTCTGCTGCTTGTCTTCTATTTCTTTTCTTCTTTAGTTCTTCTCTTTTTCCTTCGCCTTTTCCTTTTCTTCTCTTCTTCTGCGAAGGCTTCCTTACTTCTTCATTTCCCTTGCTAGCAGCGGCTAAGTGTTGGCTTCACTCCTTCCTTCTTTCCTCCTGCACAACCACAGCAAAGCAAAACCTAACCCTCTCTACCCAGACCTGTGCGTCTCTCTCTCTCTGTAAACCACTCTCAGGACGCTCTCCCAGAGCCGGGTAAACGGGTCGGAACGCGCGCCCATGACCAGGCTCACCGGCGTGAGGGTGGTGCGCGAGGTGTGCTCAGGACAGGGTTGGGTCAGGTTGCGCCAGATCCGTGTGGTGAACTCGCGAACGAGGCGCAGTGATATAGGTGAGGGACCTCACCCCAAGTGTGTTCAGTGGCAACGAGCGTATATGACAAAAACAAAATAAGCCACTCCACCTCTTTGTAACTTCACGATGTGGGACTAATGGTCGCTGCCTTCGCTCGCGCGCGGCCGCAGAAGTCCATGCCTTCAATTCCCGCAACTACAGGCTCTGTGGTGTCACTCACTAGACCCCTTGGCTTCGCAAGACTTGCCCATGTTCGCAGCACCTGGAAACTTGCGGTCTTGAGGCTTGGAGCAGGCGTGGAGCTTCTTTAAGTTACCGTCAATGGCGGCCGAAGCTTGAGATTTGTCAAACACGAAAAGAGCCTCTCAGCTTAATCAGATCACCGGGAGACCTTCACCGTGTCACGGCGAAGGTGAATAGCTAGGTGGCAGGCCGCAGGGAGGCCTAGGCGTGCGTGCCTAGGTCGCCCTATGGCTGGATGGATGGGTGAGTTCGAGTGGCTGTTGGGTAGGCGTAGAGGGACTGTGGATGGGCGGAGGTTACTCAGTGAGGTGAGGCGGAGGTTACTCAGT
Organism: Thalassia testudinum; assembly: GCA_037157565.1. Taxonomy (NCBI): domain Eukaryota; kingdom Viridiplantae; phylum Streptophyta; class Magnoliopsida; order Alismatales; family Hydrocharitaceae; genus Thalassia; species Thalassia testudinum. The sequence continues at coordinate 12,042,105 of JAZHRO010000067.1, read as the reverse complement.
GAGGGCGAGGCGTGTGGGATTGCGGAGCGATGGGAGCGTCTCACCGGAGGGTGGCTGGAGATGAGGAAGGTGGAGGTGAACAGCGGCGGTCGAGGGGTTTTTGATGAAATAAAATGAGGGGAATGAAAAAGGGGATAGAGGAGAATAGTTTTAACCTAACTAAAGGGACGAGGAGGCAGACGGCAGTACCTACTGTCGCCGGAGAAGAAGTGCCCAGTGGAGGAAGACAGCGGCGACGACGGGGCTAGGGCAGCGCACGTGGGTGTTGCGCGACGTGGAGGAGGATGAGGAAGACGGCTCTGCCACTGGTTTTGTGGCAGAGCGAAGAGGAAGAGGAGGGGGGCTCACCAGAGCTCAGTAGACTCCTTGGCCGAAGAAGAAGGAGATGAATTTGAGGTGGAATTCCGGCCAAGTCAAGCTGAGGAGGTTTGGCCGGAGTTGGGGTTTAATTTATAGGTGCTTGCCGTGCGTCTGGTGCGTGGAGGGCACGCTTTTTGTCGCCGACATCTCGCCAGAGATGGAAGGTGGTTAGATACCCAAATCTCATGCGTTCTCACGAGAGATTGGGTGCAAATATGGGATCATGGTCAGGCTCAGATGGAAGGGGATTCCTCAGAGAATCTCCCTTCCAATTCTGGGAGGGGATCTCTGAGGGATCAGAGAGTATTCCCTCTCTAATCCTCGCCGGAGCAGGATCTCTCCCCAATAATGGCGAAGGGACCTGATTGTAGGATTGGCGAGGAAGATAGGGGGTTTGTGTGATGGTTTTCAAAAGATAGGGACCAAAATTTAATTGGGTGTACTAAATTGCAAAGTAGGTTAAGATGACCCCCCTTAGGTCCAAATTTTGGTACAAACCTAATTTGGACCTAAGGAATCCAATGGTGAAGTTGGATTTTAGGTTTGACCATGTTTGACTGGATATTTTGCGTAAAAATCCAAATTAGGTCAATTGATGAGCTAGGACCCTAATCTAGGTCAAACTAGGTTCCAAAGGCCAAATTGAATGTTATAAACCCTAGGGGATATTTTTCCATGAATTTTAGAGGGTTTACTTGATTTTTATCCTAACCAGAACCTTGTTGAATTAAGTGGGTCTGTTTTAGGGTTACCAAATGTCATTTAATTCCTAGATTGCACATGAACCCATTTCTGATTAATTCAACCCACTTTTTATCTCATTTATACCATTTGACCTGTGTTTTGTCTCTGAGAAATCCTGTTTATGTACTGCAATGGTAAAATTACAGTTTTAATCTTTATTTCATGTTTTCTTCTCAGAACACTTATTCCTCCAATTAAGCCCTCTTCTTAGTCATGCAGGAGCTTTTATTCTCTTTATTATGTCAAAATGAGCTAGTTATGGCTCATGATGAGGCTCTCATCAGAAAACTACAAGTGTTCCCGATTAGCACACTCAACCCAAAAACGCACAAATAAGATAAATGGAAATGGATGATAATACATAACCGACAATTGCATGTTAACTGGTTGCTTGTTTCTTTATGTTAAATTGTATGTAAATATCTTAACCACTACTCTACTTAGCGTTAACCATGGATTATATATCCTTGTTCAGGTCAAGGAGTTGAGCCAGCACCACTGGCTGCAAAGGGAGCTGGGCCTAATCGAGCCCAACCATAGCTATTGTCGTTTTTCTGTTCCAGAATTTCCTTTCTATTGTAGTAGTGAGACTTTGATATATGTAAAATTATTTCTGTTACGTTTCCGTTCTACTTTCCGCTGTTGTAATTGTGATGGCATGTAATATTGTGAGACTTTTCGTTCTGTTTCCTTTACTGTCTCTTAGTTATTTCTGCTTAGTTATATTGCATGTGTGGTTGTGGAATATTTTTTGCTTTTGGTTATTTCTCATTGAACGACTAGGTCTTGGGATTAGTCGATAGGGATTTGGGATCGGGCCGAAACAATATCATAGCAAAAAATTAACAAGCAACTTCAAATCAATGGTACAACTCTAATTACTTATTAGAAAAATCACACAAACACAAACAACATGTACAATGTTTTCCAAAAAACAATTCACTGTAACTCTAAACATCATTCTTTCAGAAGTAGCACCCGAACTACAAAAACATAACCATTAAGTCAAACTTATTCAACCAAAGACTTCTCAGTACAAGGTTAGGAAAACGGTAGCTACGAAAGCAAACAAGAAACAAAGTAACGAACAGGATGGAAAGAAGCTCTTTTTGTATTTTAGTTATGATTTTGCTTTTCTTTCTAACAAATCAAGTAAACTAAATTTCTACAACCATTATCTACAAGCAAAACAACCACAAATTCAAATATAACTCTATACACATGTTCAAAAGACTCAACTCTCACCCTATTTATAGTAGTAAATTTGTAAAATGGCCAAATAAATGTAAAAAATTGACTCAAAGCCCTCAAATTATACCGATGTAGCTAGAATTGTGGAATTCAGTGTGTTGAACTTCTACCAACTAATATACATCAAATTCAAACATGACAGCATGACTTCTCATTCCATGGAAGCATAGGGTACAAGTTAGACAGATTTCAAAGGTTGCTAAAATGTGATTGCAAAAAGAATTTAAGCGTTTACAACTCATTACAAATCCAATCGAAGTATATATAAGTAGCTGAAATGTTGTTTTCAAATCAATCTAAATAGGGAACACACTTTGACATCATATCATAACAAAAAACAAACAAGCAACTTCAATTCAGCAGTTTAGCAATTCATGACAGTTATTGCCCAAAGGGGAAAATATCCTACCATGTTCCAAAATCTACTCCAAGACATATGACAAAAAGAAGTATAAAATGTCTCCTCCTTAAAGAATTCCTATGAACTTAACATCATCACATCTCTTTTTAAACGAAAACTGTATGGGCAACTCATTTTCACTTCATATCATAGCAAAAAATTAACAAGCAACTTCAATTCAATACTACAACTATCATTACTTATTACAAAAATCACACAAACACAAACATGTGCGACGTTTATCAAATCACATTTTACCGTAAATCGAAATGTCATTCTTTCAGAAGTAGCAACACAACCACAAAAACATAACCATTAAGTCAGACTTATTTAGGAAAACAATTTTCGATACAAGCTAAGAAAAAAAGTAGTAAGGAAAACAAATAGGAAACGAACTAGTGGAATAAGGAAGAAAAAAAATCTCTTCTATTTTTGTTTTTCATCATTTGTTTATAACTAAAGTAGCATAAATTTCTACTACCATTATGTATAAGTAAAACAACTAGAAATTCAAAGATAGCTCTTTACACATGTTTATAAGGCTCAACTCTCACCCTATTTTCAGTAAAAAATCTGGAAATATGGCAAATAAATGACAAACATTGATTTAGCATGATTTCAAGGTTGCTGACATATGATTCCAAGAGGTTTTAATCATATACAACTCATTACATTGGAAATCGAAGAATATACACGTAGCTGAAAGCTTATTTTTACATCAACCTATATGGGGATCTCATTTTGACTTCATATCATAGCAAAAAATAAACAGGCAACTTCAATTCAGTAGTTTATCAAGACATGACAATTACTGCACAAAGGGGAATCGGCGACACATCTGTTCAAAAATCTATTCCAACACATCTGAGATGAAAACCTATAAAATATCCCCTCTAGGAAAAATTCCTATGAACTTAACATCATATATCTCATTGTAAACCAAAACAGAAACACACCATCACCAACTAGAAACTGTGACCAGGGCACTTATCTCTTGAAAAGTTGTTTCGTGACCTTCCTATGGTGACGCGTTAGCTGCCGAAGAAGCCCAACGCTCTCTGGAGTTCGATCACCTGCCATTCCACATAATACATGACCAAAAAAGTAACTGCCTTCAACCTCAGGCAAAGAACATAACCTCTGCCCTTACCTTCCTCTTCCTCCTCCTCCAAGAAGATTATCACCACCACCCAAGTGATAACGTCTAGGATACAAGGCAGGAACTTATATATTTGCTACCTCCTGACCTTGCAATTTATTACATTCCACATGTCACGACTAATGCAGCCACACTCAGAGCAAGCAGGCCTAACAGAACCCTCCATCCTCACACCACACCAATTGTCAAGACAACTGATTAGAACCTATTTATCATTCTTGCAATTGACGAGATGTATGAAGGATAAAATTAGGCACGCATATCTGACATGTGACAAAACAAATACCCAATAGGATGTAGGAAGAGACCCAACAACACAACCACCTCATTCACTCACGTAGGTGCAACATAAACCAAAAGACACCAAAACAAAACAAGCTTTCCAGCATCGAACCCATGCTTTCACCTTTTCAAAAGGTTGTCATTCACAATAAAGTTGACTGATACAAAGCTGAGACCCAGCCAAATAGTGAGGAAGGATTCTCAGTCCAACATCAAACAAGAAAGCTCAACAAAATTAGTAGCTTCAAACAGGAAAGCTTGTGAATCCAACTAGACAGCCAACAATGTCGACATACCCAAATTGCCAAACCCAATGTAAACCCTAGCATAAATACCCATTTGCGCCATCGAAGGGCCGCAGGAAAAACAAACCTTATGTTGTCAAGACAAACCTTTCATCTTGACAAGAAACTCAAAGGCAAACAAGAATGAAAATCCCCAATTGATTTTTCGAAGTAAAAGACGAGCAATAAAAACCTTCCATCTCGACAAGAAACTCAAAAGGTCAAAAAGAACAAAAATCCCCAATCAACCGTTCGAAGAATAAGAAGAGCAACAAAAACCTAACACGAAACCATCGATCTGAACAAAACCCTAACACAAAGCCATCGATCTGTATAAAATCCTAACACAAAACCCTAACAAAGAGTACTCCTACTCAGAAACCATCGATCTGAAGATATGAGAAATTAACCCTAACACGAAATCGAAGTCCCAATCGAAAAAAATCACATCAACTAAAGAAGAAAGGATTCTTGCCACAACGCATTGGAAGGAATCGTACATCGCGATCGGCAAGTGACATGCGAGATAACTGATTTCGCAAACGAAATGGCGCAATTAGGGCATGTTGGTGGCCTCCGAAGCGACCAATGGGTACCTTGCGAGGTCGAGTGTGACGGGAGGGAAGAATGGTAGTGGGTTAAAGAGAGCATAAGCGAGTTATCTCCACTGGGTTAACTTTATTGCACCACCACCGCGGAACAACTAAAACTCGGCTCAATAGCTTGGTCAGCCGAGGTTTTTTGGAGAGGGTTAAAACCCGAGTTTTCCATGTAACCCGGGAAACAAACAAGGCATGTGTGTGCACAAAAAGATGAAATAGAAATTCGTGTGTGTATCTTATGTGATCGTGTAGTGTGTACACGATAAGCAAGCAACATAATGTAGTGATAAAAACCACACAAGGTTCTAGAGAATTTAATTGTGTCACACTTTGAATTAGGTTCTTCTCTTTAAGAATGTTTTTTAGGTAGCTAGTGAAAGTTCTTCCCTACTTGGAGGGGTGAGATCAGCGTGACAAAAAAAATGCGGAATTGAAAATATAAACAATCTCACAAAAATAAGCAATCACAAAATGTACACAGGAATTTTTAGGTGGAAACCCAAACCGGGTGAAAACCACCACCTAACCCTCTCGAGTTAGGATTTTCCGATCAACCAAGTTGATCAAAATCCACTAAACGAATCAGTTTAAACGAGGGTGATTCAACCTCAGTACAACCACGCTACAAGTACGAGGGTAGCATTCCTCAACCCCTTCTCTCCACGAGAAGGATTTTGTCCCACGAAGGAGACGGGAATTCGCAAAGCGAATACCCAACCAAAAGACAAAGGTAAAATAAAACAACAAACCTATAGAGCCAACAAAGTAATTAACCTAAGCTTCTATAGGATTTAGGAAACTCCCCTTTGCAAGGAGTGCGTCGACGATGACGCGGGTGCGTGAGCCACGCAACGGCGCAATGTCGCTCTCGTAGACAATGGCGGGAGAGCGGGTGCGCGAAGGGAATGATGCTCTCAAGATGTAGAACTTGAGCTTAGAGAGCAAGAGCTTCTTGGACACAAGAGAGTGGAAGTATGTTGCTTAAGTGTGTCTTGTGTTTTTCTAAGTGTGTATCTTGTGTATTTCTAAGTGTCTCTTATGTGTTTTTGTGTTGCAAAGGCTCCCCTCTATTTATAGAGGCCTTAGGAAGGCTTTGGAAGGCTTGGAAAAGCTTCCATAGCCGTTGGGTGCAAAGCCCAAGAGAATCAGGCCGAAATCAGGACAATGATTGCATTTGACAGGGTTATCAGACGTCTAACTCTGGCATCAGACGTCTGGAAGGCCACTTTAAGATGTCTGATTTCAAGGTCAGACGTCTGATTTTATGCGGGTTTCTCCCTGACTTGAATCAGATCTAAACAGGATTTTTGTGCAAGTCCATCAGACGACATACAGGACGTCTGGTACTATGTCTGGACGTCTGGAAACCTACTTTTACTGTGGGAATTGATTTCCAAACGTTGCAACGGCTAAAAAATCTCTGAGAAGAGATTTTGGGTCAGCCGAGGCAAAACAGTCATTTATCAGACGTCTGGTAAGTCCCATGGACGTCTGATAAGGCTCTAACGGTCATAATCTTGAGTGTTTTCTAAGCCAGCCAACGGTCCACTATCTGGACGTCTGGCAAGTCCATCAGACGTCCTCTAAGACGTCTGGACTAAGGTCTGGACGTCTGATTTCATCAGACAGAACTAACTATGTCCAGCCTAACAGTTATCAGACGTCTAAAACAACAGTCAGACGTCTTAAAATTCTTTATCAGACGTCTGATTCGTGAATTAGACGTCTGGAAAGTCTATTTTAACCCTATATTGGTTTTCTAAGTGTTCTACAGAAAACCTAAGTATCCTAGGGTTGTGCAGGTGTTCCTAGGACTACTGTTAGGGTTCTTTGAGGCTCTTTAACATAATGTCTAAGGAAAATAAAGAGCAAGAAAATAAATACAAGAGATACATGAAAGGATAAAAAAGAATCTATCCTATTCTTCTTGTCTTCCATCTCCAATCTTTCGCTCCACGCGAACCTCCTCTGTTTTCCGTCAAGCTCCTCCAATCCGTCCTGGATGCGAGCTCGAACTCCGTCTAAACACGTCCTCATTTGCAATTGACCTGAAATCTAGGACTCAAATTGCAAATGTTAAATAACGCGTGTTTTGTTATCATCAAAACAAATGATCGTGGTGCTCTAGCACCAACAGCTAGGTCTCACTTGTTAATCAATTCCAAACAGGGTGTGGTCATGCTTACTTATGTCCAATGCAAGGATGGCTGGAGGTAAAGAGGGATAGAAGTCATACCTAGCTCCAACACTCTACAGGTAATGCAGATAAACAGGAAGTAAATCTACCAGGAAGAATACAAACCTAAGTATGGAATGCTTGTGGATATGTTGTTGTTTAACGCGCGAAATCGATGTTTAAGATTGATACGTTGTAGTACGAATCGAAATCGCTCGTCGACAAATACAATTTATAACTCGAATTTAAGTTCGAGGTCAAACATATGGTGCAAGTATTGTATTCACGTGCTAATCTCAATACATAATATAAATGAGTACAATTAATGATAACAATTACTCAAAACTAATATTCAATTGTAGCACATGAGTATATCAAAAGTCTAATGAGGCAAAAAGATATCTAAGATAAAATAATTGTGATTTGAATCACCAGTTATTAGCTTAGATACATATATAATAACTACTTAATGATCTAAATAAATGCACAGTGCCTCAAATAATGCCACAGTATTTTCAACCAAGACAGACGTCAGGTCAGATGACTAGACGACTTAAGTTCAACCCTGCTACAGTGCCTCAAAGAGGCTTCTTCTTCTGTTCTTCCCTCATGCGTCTTCTTCTCTTCTTCAAGCCTTCTTCTTTTCTTCTTCTACCTCGACTCTTCTCAGCTCCTCTCTTTCCTCTCTTCTTTCAAGCTCTCACGGCTAAGTGTCGAGCCTCCTTCCTTTAGAGCAAAACCCCCCTCCCTCGCTCTCTCTTTCCTTCTCTCTTCCTCCTCTTCACTTTCAGGTAATCGGGTATTCGGGTCATGTGCGTACCCGAGTCCAGGGTTGCGGGCATGGTCGCAACCGAGGAGTGAAGGCAAGTATACGAGTCGGGTCGGTGTATGCGGGTAAGGAGGACCTCACCCTCGTGTTCTAAGGTAGTAAGCCCAGAACACAAAAACAATTTATTCTGCCTCGGCACTTGCCCACCTACGATGTGGGACTAAATGTCCCACATCCTTCGCATACTCTTGCAGGTGGAGGCCTCAATTGAAGCAGCAACGGGTGGTGATTCCTTCACTAGATGTCTGGGGAGATGCCTGGAAGTCATCCGCAACTCCTGGGCATAGTACCGAGGGGTTGCTTGGCCTTGAACACGAAGAACATGTTGGCGGTAATGGTGGTGGTGGTGGCGGAACGGTGACAAACCCTGAAACTCACACAACCGGCCTCACGACCCAATTAAAATACCTCAAAAGCTTCGCCATGGTGTGGTGAGTGTGGTGGCGGTAGTTTTGTGGGTTGTAGAGGTGGGTGGTGGTCGGACGGAGTTGGGAATGGCGTGTGAAATGACCCTCCACTTTTTAGGTAGGATAAGACGTCTGGAGTGTTCACCAAACGTCTGGATGGAGGGCCAAACGTCTGAAAGTAAGAAGGACCGTACGTTATTTTTCTCCCTTTCTCGCGTGCACGTGACACACACCTTTTTCCCCCCTTCGGCCTCCTCACCAAACCCTAACCCATCCTTATTTAAACCCCCACACCCTTCCTCTTTCTCTCCATTACCACCTGCCACCACCTCCATGTCCTTTCCCTCCTACCGACAACCATCTTCCTCCCCCGCCTCCAACGCAGCGAGTGGAGAGGAAGAAGAGAGACGGGACGTGGAGGAGGAGAGGAGAGTGTGAGCAAGGAGTGAGAGCGTGGGAGAGAAGTATTCTCGGGGGAGCTTGCGCGTGCATGGCCGAGAGCTCATGCGAGGAGAGGAGTTGTGCGAGGAGGAGGAGCTCGAAAAGGGGAGCTTTGCGACCTCCTGAGGCTGCTGGTGTAGCAGCTGCATGTGACGCAGAGGAGTCCGCACAAAGAAGAAGCTCACGTGAGAGTTTTTCGTATTGGATATTTTTCAGTACCAGATGTCTAAAGCATCTCCCAGACGTATGGAGTAGTAGAGGGACGTCCGGAGCTGAAGTCGGACATCTAAAAGCACGCTTAGTGCCAAGGTACGTATTTTCTGCATGGGTTCCGGGCATGCAAATGAGACTTTTAGCCGTTTTTGGCTTTGCGCGTGCGTACGCAAGTGTAAAGCGTTGGAAAGGCGCACGGTGCGCCCTTCGAGGAACTTTTAGACGTCTGGGCACATCACCAGACATCTGACCATACTTCCAGATGACCAGAAGGAGAGGCCATACGTTTGAAACTTCCCACATACGATTGCAGAGGGGTTCAGACGTTTGAGGAAGTTGCAGGAAACAAAGGATGTGTTTTGACATCTTTTAAGACATCTGGGCCTAGTCCTAGATGTATAATTTTGGATAGTATGTGAAATGACCCGCTGCCCTTTTAGTTGGATAAAATGTCTGGATTGTAAGTCAGGCGTCTGTCAAGACATCTGGACATAGGTCTGGAGGTCCGAAAGTGGGAAAAATCGAAACTTACCTTTTCTCTACACGCACGTGGCACACGGATCATTCTCTCTCCTCTCAACCCTCTCACCCGAAACCCTAATGCTTCTCTTTTTAAATCCCCCTTCTCACCACCCTCACCCCCTCACCACTAGCCACAGCTACCTCCAGTCGTCGTCCCTGTGCAGGCGCGGCAAGGGTTGGGAGGGAGCGAGAGAGAGAGAGGGTGAGCGAGGGAGAACGAGAGGGAGAGAGAGGAAGAACGTGAAGGGATGACCAAGGCCGGAGGAGTTTCGGTGAAGCTCGTGTAGAAGCTAGGAGGAGCTTCGACGGAAGCTTGGAGGAGCTTGCGTAAGAGACGGTGGGCACGCATGATAAGGGGAGGGCTCGAGGAGGCAGTCTCCCAGCCCTCTACAGCTGCTGAGGCTGCTGTGGCGTGTTGCGAGCAGCATTGCAAGGAAAGCAGCATCGCGAAGGAGGTCCTGATACTAGAAGTCTTCCAGTATTAGACGTCTAGAGGGTTGACTAGACGTCTAGAGAGGCATCAGGACGTCCGGAGCTGAAGCCGGACGTCTAAAAGCATATTATCGCGCGGAGGTACATGTTCCCTGTGCTACTTTCCGCCATGCAGACCGTAGCGCAGGAATGTTTGGCTGAATATAGGTATGCGATTTTCGTAGGCAAGTGCAGAGCATTGGAAAGGCGCGCCGTGCACCTTTCCAAGTACTTTTGGACGTCTGACCACGTCGCCAGACATCCGACGACACTTCCAGACGACTGGAAGGAAGGTTCGACCTCTGGAACTCTCCTCAGACGGTTGCAGAGGAGTCTGGACATCTGAGGCAGCCGCAGGAAGTGAGAGTTAAGATACTAGTCCCAAACGTCTGATTTTGGGCAATATAGGTGTTTTTGGCCCATTCGGGGCCTAAACGGAATCGGATTTTCTCAAACGAAGTGCCGTTGTTTTTCACTCGAGTTTCTCTACGTGTTAGTGTTGAGTACCTACTGTTTTTTATCCGTTTGATGTAAATTAATCGCTGGTACTGGTTACCAGCTGGTGGCGTGTTCGGGGCCTGCGGAGATGACAAGATCTGCGGTGCAGGCCCCCATTCCTCCCGTGATACCCAGTAGAGTGGTTTAATTCAGATGTTAATATTTAAATAAGAATGTGCTTGTTTGAAATAATTAGATCGAACTCTAGGATGTGGAATGAACCTTAGGGTAGAAGTGTATGAGCCTATTTTGAGCTATACTGTTTACTTGAGTGGATGTTAAAATAAATTGCTAGCAATGGTATTGGTGTAATTATGAGATACTGTTTTAGACATGAAAACACGAGCTGCCTATATGTAATGGAAAATTGAAAATTGGACAGTGTGATCCGGATATTGATAATGAGATGAATATTAGCATAAACCCTACAAGGAATTAGGAGCAGAACTCTTGTGTATGAAAGGAATCTAATATGTAGACGGGAAGTGAGCTGACCCTTGTGTACACGGTACCAAAGAGAGCAACTATCCCTTTTAGTGTAGAGGGGGAGCCAGCCACCCCTTGGGTTGAGACCTCGGGGTAGGACTGGTCACTCTACATTGACTCCTCTTTGGCCCTCACGTACGTAGTACCGAGGTGTGCTACTAGTGTAGGGAGGGAGCTAGCCGCCCCACGGGGCCCGAGGCTAGGACTAGCCAACCTACACCGACTTTTTAAGGCCCTCTAGGCAAATCGAGGTAGTCGAACGAGGGTACGCGGACTATGGAGGAGTAAGACCCCTGTTTGGTTCTGAGAGGACAAGGCCCTATACTGTTCTGTGCTGTACTTTAGGCATACCGGCTAGCAGAAACGACTGTCCGCGTGCTAGTGCGGGGTAGCTACCCGTGTGCTTATCACATGTGCCGTAGTCACTGCTACGTCACGACAATGACCTCGGGGTGGTTGACTAGGTGTAGGACTACCGTAGGGGACTCTCCCGGACATGAGAGCACCACGTGTACCTTCTACTCCATGGAAAAAACTGCAATCAAGATCGTTCTCACGAGGAACAAGTAAGATCAAGAAATACTTGGATCATTTGCGAAATAAATGAACCAAAAATACATAGATGAGATAAATAGAAACAAGAATAAAACCTGGTTGCTTGTTTTACTTTACTTGCACATAAATAATGTAAACACCACTCTACCCAGCGTTCACTAACTCTGTCTTTTCGTAACCTTGTTCAGGACCAGGAGTTGAGCAATTCGAGTTTCCGGCTGCAGAGGGTGCTGGGCCCAGCCAAGCCTAGCTGTAGTCATTTCTTTCCAGCTCTTCAGTTTTCTACTGTTGTAGTGAATAATAGACATCTATTTTACTGTTCCTGTTACTTTCTGTCTTCTTTTCTGCTGTTGTTGTGATGACATGTATTACTTTGTTGAGACTTTTAACTCTGTGGTTCCTTTACGTCTCATTTTTTCATATGCTTAGTTATATTGCAGTGTGAATGTGGTTTATTTCCTGCTTTTGGTTATTTCTCGTTGGACGATTAGGTCTTCGGATTAGTTGAGGGGAGCCGGTCTCGGGTCCTGTAAGGATCTAGGAACCAGGTTGTAACAGTATTCCTATTTTTGGCCTGTTTAGGGCCCAAACGGACTCGAATTTCCGCAAACGAAGTACCGTTGTTTTCCACTTGAGTTTCTCTACGAGTTAGTGCCACTTGTATATAGTTTTGGACTTGTTTGATATGGTTGGTCAATTGTAAAGGTCTTCAGCCAGTTGAACACGCGGGACCCGTGTAAGCGACAGGACCTGCGGTTCTAGCCCCCATTCCTCTCGTGTTTTCCGGTATAGTGGTTTGCTTTAATATCAAGATTTAATAAAACTAAGTGCATATTTAGAATAACTTACTTGAACCCCAAGGCGTGAAATGAACTCTAGGGCAGAAACGAACGAATCTTGCTCAAGCTACACTGTCTTCCCCGAGATGCATGTTAAACAAATTTGCTAGCAAATGTATTATTCTATTGATGTGATGCTTTATTTAGAAAAATATGAGCTGCCTGATATACAAATAAAACCCGTAATGTGATTAATGAGATCTGAATGTTGAAAAATAGAATGAAAGGAATACAAACATGACCCCTAAGGGGAATTAGGACTCATGTACATAGTAAGTAGATGGGAAGTAAGCTGGCCCTTCTGTATGCGGTACCAAGGAGAGCAATTGTCCCTTTAGTGTAGAGGGGAGCTAGCCACCCCTTTGGGTTGATCCCCGGGGTTAGGCCTAGTCACTCTACACCAACTTATGTTTGGCCCTCATGTACGTGGTACCGAGGTGAGCAACTTAGTGTATGGAGGGAGCTAGCTGCCCCACGGCGCCCGAGGTTAGGACTAGTCGCCCTACACCAACTCTTGTTAGGCCCATCTGGCAAGCCAGGATAGTCGGACGAGGGTACGCGAACTGTGGAGGGGTGAGACCCCTGTTCTGTTCTGAGGGCCGAGACCCCTATTATAAGAGGGCAAGGCCCTGTGTTGTTCCATATTGTACCTTTAGGCGTACCCGCTAGCGGAAACGATTGACCGCGTGCTAGTGCGGAATAGCTACCTGTGCACTTAGCGCATGTGCCGTAGTCAACGCTATGTCGCGACCGTGATCTCGGGGTGGTTGATTGGGTGTAGGATTACCACAGGAGACTTTCCTGGCCAGGAAAGTCTCCTGTGGTAATCCTACACCCCGCCAGGAAAGCACCACGTGCATGATTGTGCAGCAATCATAGGTCCTAATTAACCTAAATTAGGCTAGGACTTAACATAAGTTAGGGCAATTCATGCATGCATAAGCATTATCTGCATCTTTACTGCTTTCTTTTAGCTATGCATAAAATAATGTTATAATGTGCTGATCAAGTGCATTATGTCACTTACAGGTAATAAGCTAGATTTGGAGCTGGATCTGAAGCTGGATCTGAGTCGGATCAAGAATAATGGGTGTTGCAGCAGGGTTGGAGCATTAGACTTAGATTGGATGTAATCGATAATAATGTAAGGGAGTTAAGGTATGCTACTCTATTAAGTAGGAATAAAGTAGTAAAATGTGAAGAACTTAGGTCCAGCCTAGCCTTAAGATAGCCTAAAGACTTCCCCAAGCCTTAGCCACCCTTAGATTAGGTCACCGCACCCTAAGAAACCTTAAAACCCTAATTCCAACCTTTATCTGGACATCCAGATGAATTATAGGACGTCCAAAACCCTTAGCCAACCCCCGCACACCTTAAACCCACTTCTGCGGTGTTATTTGACGTCCAGACACTTGGTCAGACGTCCAATTTTTGCAGAATACCCAAGACAGAACCTTGAATTCTTCCTGACTCTGATTGGACGTCCAGACAACAAGTCTGGACGTCTGATTTTTGAGTATAGGACGTCTGATTCCATTTTTGGACGCCTAGAACTGTTCTCCAGTTCCTGTTTTGAGATTCAACCCTTGATCTTGGATCTCTAGCTCCATAAACCAAATTCCAACCCCATAGGAACCTAAATCAAAGTACCCAAACCCTAGTACATCACCTTCAGACCTCCCTAAGGACCTAATTAGGTCCTCACTAAACCCAATTGACTTAGATCATAGTCAATTACCATTACCTAAGTCAATTGGACTCATAAGGTCCAATTGAGCATAGATCTCAACCCACACAAGTCCAATTGGACTTAGTGAGAACCCAATTGACCTAAGCCCAACCTAATTGAGTTATTTCACTCTCAATTAGGTTCACACTAATTCAATTAAACTTGGGTTAAGTTTAATTGCAATTCCCCCTTAGCAATTAGGGTTTGCAACTCCAATTTAAGGCCTACACCTACCTAAACCCCTTAGGACCTAACCTGGACCACTTAGCCACCTAGGGCATGGCCACACACACACACACACACACCCATTCACGCACACACACCCATCTAGAGTTCTCTAGAACTCTCTTCAAGTGGCGCCACTCTTGGTTGCAAATTTAGCAACCAAGAGTCATTCAATTCTTAGATACACTTTTTATGGATCTAAGAACTACCCTCTCTCTCCATAGTCGACCACTTATGGGGCTCTCTTTAGAGAGTTCCACAGTTCTCTAGAGAGACTCCCTAAGGTCTATAAAAACACCTAAGGGGTGGCCATTTGCACCCATCCCATTCTTGGCACTCATCCATCTAGGTTAGCTACATTCCATCTCCACTCCACCTCCACAAGGAGCACCACCATGGAAGCCACCATCTCCACGCCAGGATGCTGGATCATCTCCCCAACCTCTCTCCAAGGGTCGGCCTAAGCACCATTGGCCACCCCTCCTTGTCCTCTTAGCCACTCAAAGGCCATCGAAGCCCACCTCCGAATGCCCTTCTTTTCTGCAAGATTAGTAGCTTAAGCTCTTCATAGTTTTACTGCTTTCATTTATTGCTTAGTAGTGTAGCTCTTTTTCTCCCCCAATGATGCATGCAAAATCCCTCCATAGATTCCTGTATGCGAATCATTTTCTGTTAGCTAGATTTGTGCTTTTCAAGCTTTCCTTTACAAGCTTTGCTCTAAATTCCATGTTGCAAACATCCTTCTGAATGAATGAATAAAAGATATAATTTTTTTATACACATCTCTATGTTTGAAATCATCATGAGCTTATTGGTTGCCATATATTTCGTGTGATTCAAGTTTCCTGCTTTTAATTTATATATATATATATTGCAACAAGTATGTCGGTTCCGAAAAATATAGAAGATTTAACTATAAATGCATTTTCCGTAAACAGCCACCACATCACTAGAATTGTGTGCACCGAAACTCATACTTTCACTTTTGTTATCTATCTAATACACGCGCATGTGATTAGAATTCACAATAGAAGCGGCAAAACTCTAATCCGAAGATTGGAAACCGGCATGCAATTTTAAATAAGTAGAGCAATAAAAGATCGATTTTGGATTTAAACAAACGCCTCCCAAAGACGAACGATCGAGACTTAAGGTATCGTTATTTTTTTATAAATATTTTTGTTTGATCATATTGCGCACTATACTACGATGCTTTTCCTATCAAAACGCACTCTACGACTCTCGAATAGTGTACATCCTACATCACAAAAAAGACTGCATTCAAGATCGTTCCCGTGAGGAACAGGCCAGATCAAGAAATGATTAGATGAATAAAGGAGCAAACAAATTAGAACTACTTGGTTGAGCTAAATGAAAATGAATAATTAATTAATTGCTTATCTTAATTGCATGTAAATGGCTGAATTACCACTCTACTCAGCATTCGTTGACTCTGAAATTTTATAACCTTGTTCAGGTCAGGGAGTTGAGCAACTAGCACCACCAGCTGCAGAAGGAGCTGGGTTCAATCGAGCCCAGCCTTAGCTGTTGATGTTTTCTGTTCCTGCACGTTTCTTTCTTTAGTAGTAAGTATTTTTGTTATATGTGATACTGTTTCAGTTACTTTTCCGCTGATGTTGTTGTGATGGCCTGTAATATTGTGAGACTGCTCGTTCTGTTTCCCTTACTATCTCTTATTATTTTTCTGCTTAGTTACATTGCATGTGTGATGGTGGAATATTATCTGCTTTTGGTTATTTCTCGTTGGATGAGTAGATCTTGGGATTAGTCAAGGCGAGTCGGTCTCGGGTCCTGTAGGGATTAGGGATCGGGTCATAACAGCGTGCTTGTGGTGGGTTGGTCGACGGCGTGTTTGGGTGGACAATAGGGCGAAATAGATTTGGGCTTTTGTTTGTGGTGGTGTGACGGAGGTGTAGGAAGTGGTGGCGAGGTGTTTGGTTGTGTGTAGCGTGCGGAGGACCTCGCTAGAGGTGCGGTTGGAGCTAGAGACAAAGGTGGATGGTGGTTAGGTTGAGGGTCGATTTTTTGATTTTAGGGGATAAATACAACCTAAGGAAGGAAAGGAGTCAAGAGGACCTAAATTAAGGACGAAATGAGGGAGATTCCCACGCCGTTGTGGTTGCCGGACGTGGGCAAGATGAACCCTCCGTGAGGGAGACGGTGGCAAAGAGAGGGAGAACGCTCTCGCGGTGGCTGGCAAGATGTGAAGGAAGATGGGGAAGGTCGCTACACTTCCAATTTGGCTGTTGGAGGTGCGGAGGAGGGAGGTTGAGAAGGTCCACTAGAGCGTAGGTCGGAGGAGGCCAGAGATAGGGATTTGAAGAGATTTTTGGCCCAAAACCTAGCTAAGGAGGATGGTTTGTCCTCAGGGGTCCTTATATAGGTTTCAAGAGAGCTTCCCAAGCTTGGAAACCAAGCTTCGAAGCTTAGTGAAATAGGAGACTCGATCATTCAAGCGATTCGCATGAGTATTTGGGTAAGAATTAGAGTCCAAGATGCAGCTCAAATTGTAGGAAAATCTCCCAGGAGTCTTCCTTTTAATTTTGGAAGGGATTCGCCAATCAATCATGGAGAAAATCCCTAGTCAAAGGTCCCCAGAGTAAGAGTTCCTCCACTATAATGGAGGAGGGACCCGATTGCAAAGAATATGATAAACTTTAGGGACCTATTCGTAAGGAATTCAAAAAGCTAGGGGTGCAAAAGTGATAAAAAAGAGTCAGATTGGATCAAATTGCAAACTAGTTCAAGATAATCTCTGATTAGGTCCAAATTTTGGTATAAACTTAATTTGGACCCAAGAAATTTGATGATGAAGTTAGATTTATGTTTTGACCAAGTTTGACTGAGTAAATTGTGTAGAAACTCAAATTAGGGCAACTGTCTGTCTGAGACTATTTTTTTGTCAAAATGGTTTCAGATGGTCAAATCAATGATGCCTAATCCTATAGAATATTTTTATATGATTTTTAGAGGGTTTAGATGAATTTTATCTTAACTAGAACCTCAGTTAATTAAGTAGGTCTATTTTTAAGGTTTCAGATATCATTTAATTCTTAAAATACGTGAAAAGCCGTTCCTGTCTGCATGAACCCACTTATTAGACATTTATGACTATTTGAACTTTAATTAACCCTTGAGAAACCCCGTGGTTGTTTTGCTTTCATGATAGGATGGTAAATTATAATTTTAACCCTAGTTTCTTATTATTCTCTTAGAAAGGATGTGTAATAAATTACTATCTTCTGGAGGTTATATAGGAGCATTTAATGATAAAATATGACTAAATAAAGCTAGATATGGTTGATAATGACATTATCATCAGCTGCTGCTAGATAAGTCAGAATGAGGTTTTTTTGGTATTTTCAATTTTGTAGATTTTTTTGGCTTTTTAATGCAAGAAATCAAATCAAATCGAAAAATATAACATGAAACCTAAAGTGATAAAGGAAACTAAAAGAATAAGTGTCCACAGTCCAAATGATTACAACAAATAGGCTCTCACAACTTATGCCTATACAAATCAACTAATAATGGAAATGAACTCTAAACCTAAATCCTAATGTCTAAACTATTCTAAACATAGCTTCATCGAAAAAGTTATGGAGTTGAAGAAACACCAGGAAACAAGGTCACTGGGAAGCAGAGCAATCCTCCTCTAACTCCACCTCAAGTGCCATGAAAATAAAAGAAAAAAGATTAGTAAGACAAATATATACAAAATAATCAAAGAATCTATATACAAAAAGAATTTGAATAGAAGAATGAATATTTACAAAGAAATCAAAAATATATACAAGGAAAGAACGAAAGAAAAATTTTTGGTGTAAAGAGAGTTACCTCCCCAGCAACGGCGCCAAAATATGATTTGCCTTCTGAATCGCTTATTAATTAAGGTTAATTATTGTATTGTAGTATAGTCATAATCGAGATGGATGTCATTTTATTTATATAAAATTTTTACTGATTTTATTCTAGGTAATTCATTGGGAGGCAGTTATCGATATACATCACTCTCTATTATCCAAAAATCATCTTTTATTCAAAAAATATTAAGTTTATTTACAATTGAGTAAAAGAATCAAAGAATGAACTAACCTAAGTCAATTATGTACAATAATGAGTTAATTAATGTTAATGATAATGCCTCAAACATATAAATAGGTAAAAAGGTATTAAAAACTAATCTAAACTAATCTAGGTTAGTACACTAACATCTAAACAATGCCTTAATATAGGTACAAAAATAATCTATATCCATTATATTACACTATATACTATACTAACATCTGTCCACTACATATACTAACATATATAACTATCTACACTAATAGCTCTAATCGTAACTAAAGCCTTAAAAACATATATACAATACTAAGGTTAAAACAATATATATATAATGCGTATGCTATACTATACTAATATATACTTATAACATAAACTTAACACACACATACTTAACATACTAACATTTAACTCAACACACGCACGCACACAACACACTAAACAATACTTAACCAAATTTCACACTTAACCATAATTAGACTCTACACCAAAATTTAATTAATTGGTAGGCCTAACCTTTCGCAGAATCAACAGTCTATCGGGGCCAAATCAACCACTACTAATCTTGAGCCCTAGTGTTTATTAGGTTTGGACACATTCAGACTACTCACACGAGCCATCTAGGCCAAACCAGGCTCTCAAGCCCACCAAATGCACACACACACACCCACGTTCATGTATGCGCCCTACACTAACGACCGGGAGGGTCAACACTAGGCAACTTATGTCACTAAGAGCACTTCGCTGTTAACGATGTGGTGCTATGTTATAGCACCCAATCGGTGCACTGTAGTGTGGATTAGTGACATCTTTAAATCATAATTTAAATGTTAAATAATTAATTATTTTCAAATTAAATTATATTTACAATTTGCCTATACATAGGGCTACTTATTAGCATAGTTATTTTAACCTAATTAAATATATAATTATATTTAAAAAAATACTTAAAATTAATGAAAATTACATATTGGTTTATTGTTTAATTTGTTAAATAAAGTATAAATTAATATATTAATGGTAAAATTGATTCATAAATTAGTTAATATACATTATTAACTTATTATTACAAATTTCTAATTTATTTTTATTCATTTATTTCAATTAATATACATTTAAATACATGATTTATACATATATACATATATATACATTTTTTTTAAAGATACATATATATACGTTATAAATACTGTTCTATAGTCTAAATAAGTTATAAATATACTGAAATTATTTTAAATTACATTATACAACTATACAACATAATTTTCTTCAATATTTTACTAAATTACTAATTTAATTATTTTAACTTACTAATATACCTAATTAACTTATGAACATAGTTATATATAATATATAGATAAATAAATAAATATGAAGGTATGTTACTGTACAATATAATTACCTTAGGTTATATATACAATTATAATTACAATTATAAGTATATATATATCTATTTATAAATACTTAGGATTATGTACATATAATATAAATAAAAAAAAATATATATAATTATATAATTATAATACATACTATATAACTTAATATAAATACCTACCTAAGTAAATACAATAGGTGCGTAGGTTATTTACATATGTTATATACATATAAGTTACTTTTTTCAATTAACTTAGTATTATACACAAGTATAAATACTATATACATGGGTATTTTTATGAATTTTTGAAGTTTTTCAAATTTTTATTTTCTTTTTGTGTTTAATGGAGATAGGGAAAAAGAGAGGAAAGGAAAGAAAAGAAGAAGAGGATTCTTTTTTGGCATTTTTGTATGTTTTGCTTTATTTTTAAATCAGAGAAAACCTAAAGTTCTATTGGCATATTCTCCTATTTACAGGACTCGAAACCTAGCCTAACTTGACACACATCTAAAGCTAAACCTATTCTTACTCAAGACACTATTCTTTTATTTATTTACAATTATTTTTTATTTTTCTATATATTTAATAGTTGGCTAGAATATGACTTAAAGGAGAGTTAGAACATGAATGGCAAGCCTCTAAAATCAGATGCAAATACTGGAAAAATAGAATTAGGTATGGCAAACATTCCGGACAACATTAGGAGTCTAATTCAGATTCAAAACAAGATTTATATGATGAATTGCATCAAAAGAAACTATATTGAATAGATTTCAGTAGTATTAACTGCTGACAGAGATGTCAAATTGATTTTTACATGCTTTTCAATCCAAACGAAATCAAACAAATATACATGAATGCTTGTTCTCTCCTTAGACTATCTTGGAAACTTCTTTTATTCTTCAAATACTTCAGAAACAAATTGACAGTCTAGATTATAACCTTTGTTCGGTTGAATACTCCATTGTTCTGCTAGCTATTGAAATCAGATAACTCAATTCCATTTGGACCTGATTAATGCAGTTTCAAGCTCTTATATTTCACTTATCCAATACAATTCAACTTTATCCAAAGCCACTCAAAAGTTACATTTAAAGCATTGAAATTCTAACTTAAACTCCACTGATGTAGTGCTGTTGCAGCTATTTAATGTACTGATAGGAAGGTCTCAGATCAGTATTGTGGCTTCAAATAGAGATAAAAAAATCACACACGTTTGTATTTACAACATGAATCTTTCCAAACTCTCTTTCAGGTTCTGAAATTTTTTTCTAGAAGAATTAGACTCAATTTCAAGAATGAATTGAGCTCAGAAGTTAAAGATTCCAGATAACTTTTAGATCAATAAAACACCATCGCATTCATTCTTTGATAGATATGAGGCTCTTCACAATCAGATTAAAGTTCAATAAATCTGAGAAACCCTAATTGATCCCTTTCTTATGCCATAGACATCATAAAGAGAACAGATCAATTAGGCAA
The DNA here is from genome assembly GCA_037157565.1 of Thalassia testudinum. Classification (NCBI taxonomy): domain Eukaryota; kingdom Viridiplantae; phylum Streptophyta; class Magnoliopsida; order Alismatales; family Hydrocharitaceae; genus Thalassia; species Thalassia testudinum. Next base: position 12,020,692 of record JAZHRO010000067.1, on the reverse strand, counting down.
TAAAACTGATGGCAATCAATTCAAAAATCATCATTCACATCTCTTAAATCTCATCAATTCATAAATGATGGATTTAAATTGATTTGGTCTCGATTCGAATTGTTGCCCAAGTGTGCTATTCATATATGATTACTATGCAGATTTGATCAACAATGATATCTGCACACCATTAATTAATGTTCAGATATATGTTACAATCACCTAAGCACCATTAGATCATTGTGATAGCCTCTCTTTAGTGCATCTAAATTCCTTGGCCACACTACCTCAGTCACTAAACAGGACAGTATCAAACTGTAATTTGTGTGTAACCAAGTTATGTAGTAAAACTATAGTTAAACTAACTCAAATTAATCGTATAGAACTCAATTACACCCATATAAACTCAATCTAATTGATTAAACCAAATTTCTCGCAAAATTCTTCAATTAGCCACAAAAATCAAATCAACCTCAATCGATCAAATCAAATCCCATTCAAAACACAGGGAGGGTCCTTGTGATCTTCTGGAGTGAATGAGAAGGCCCTCAAATAGATTTAGTGCTCGATTAGATCTGACAACTACTAAGCTTCATATCTAATGGATGCTCAGGCGAGTGAAGTGAATTGTGATTAAAATATCGTAAAAGTGAGTGAAAGTGATTGTGATATGAAGAGGGAGATTAGATGAACGCAATGGGTGGGTGCATTTATCCTTTCTTATCAGGACTGATCAGATAGGGTGGTTTGATGGGAAACTATATCTAATCTAATCTACTTCTAGATCTAACAATCAATAAGTGAATTAACTATCTAATCCTACTCTTATTTAATCTAGAAAGCAATAAAACTAATCTAGAAAGCAGTAAATTCTATCTATGAAAGCGTGTAAAGACCCTAAACTACAAGGATGAAATGGGATCTGTGTTGTAGCTGGTCACTACAGTAACGAAATGGGAGGAACCTCCAATGGAGTGAATGGGATCCCTAGATCCACAACGGGTTGCTATGGCGACGAAGTAAGGTAGAAGACACCACCACTATCACTGGCGGTCGAGAAAGAGGAGCAAGAGCTGGAGGGATGGATGATTGATCGGCTCAGGGGGGAGGGAGCTGATGTCGCACGCAGGTGGCTATGGAGGTGTTTAAATAGGTGCAAGAGGGATCAAGTGACCGGGTGTTTACACATGAAATCAATGTTTTAAAATCGTTGCATTGCAGTATAGTTGAAATCACACGAAAACAAATACAATTTATAACTCGAAAGATCATTAAGAAAGTTTGAGGTTGTTCATTAGGAGCAAGTGTTGCAATTAATCTCAAGATCACAATATAACCATAAAGATGAGCAATTTATAATGAGAAATCCAAGCAATAATGATGTATATAAAAGCAAATGTCAATGATGAAAAAAGAATGGGGTAAAATGGTGATTTAAATCACCAATTACCCCTTTACAATTATATCAAATAAATGCACAATATCAACCAAGTAAATCCACGCAGATGTAAGCACGCAATAGGTGCATGGTGCTCTTTGTTAGAGATATCAGACGTTGAATGCTCAAGGGCAGATGTCTTAAACGATGCCTGCTACAGTGCTTTAACACTGATCTTTCTTCTTCTTCTCTTCTTCTTCAGCCCTTCTTCTTTTTCTCTTCTGCTCTTCTCTTCTTTCTCTTCACGCACAAGGGGCTTCCCAATCCTCACAGCGGCAAGTGTTGGGTTTCCTCTCTGAAGAGCAAACCCCCCCACCCTCCTCCTCTATTTCTCCTCCCTCTCAAACCCGGGGCTAATCAGATCTATAATCGGGCAATCAGGCGGGTATTCAGGTCAATAACAGGGTCCAAGGTCATCAGCATGAGGTAGTGACCGAGAAGTGAGAGGCTTGTGAAGAGGGACCCGACCCCTCGTGTACTGGGTGAGGAGTTGGGTTCACAAAATCAATATATGCGACGCAGCAAGCTTTTAGTCTCACGATGTGGCACTATCTAGTCCCTATTCCTTGCACGAGCAACAACTGGTGAAGAAGCCTCCAATTGAGGTAGTAGATGTAGTTGAGGGTTCCAATTGATGACCTGATGGTGTACCTGGGTATCAACCACTTCACGTAGGCATGCTATCAGGAAGCTTCGTGGCCGGAGGATTAAAGGCTTTGTCAGAGAAGTTGCAGCAGCAGCAGAGGTCCGGTGAGGCACCTGAAAAGCAAAATACGGGTGATATGCTACAATTAGAAAACTCAGGAGCTTCACCTAGACTTGGTGAAGGTGATGGTGGCAGTGGCGTGCAGTGCGAGTGCGTGTGTGAGCAGGGTGAAGGTGGAGAAGGTCGAAGTTCGTGGGGGTGTTTAGCGGAGGGCTAAGGCAAGCAATCCCCTCAATTTCTTGAGGGATTTTGGTCACGTGGATGTGGAGATTTTGGGAGCGGTGGCAGTCGATTTGATGGAGTGTAACGATGTAGCAACCACGCCGGAGGTATGCCGGCCGTGGGGAAGATGAAGATGGAGCGGGCGAGTCTGTGGTCGAAGCGGAGTGTTGAAGTTGTTGGGATGATCAGTAGATGCTAGGGCATCGATTGAACTAGCTATTGGACGAAGAGGAGTGGAGGAGACACCGGTTGTGGTATGGTCAGCACCGGAGAAGGAGGGTGCTCCTATGGGGTAGAACGACGACGATAGAGGGTTAAGGGACACCTCGCTGGTATTACGAGGTGCAGAAAGGAAAGGAGATTTGAAACTGGCTGCCTATTGTATGTGGCAACCGACGAAGAAGCTGGGGGATGAAGGTTGCAGGAGACGAATGTGGAGCAGGCCAGAGGAAGGGAAGAGAGGGTATTTTTGGCCCAAAAGTTCGCTAAGGACGTGAGGAAGGGCTTGGGTAGCTTTTATAGGCATAAGGACGAGTCTTCAATCTTAGAAACAAGCTTGAAGAGCTTAGATTTTGCGATATAGGTTTAGGGATTTCCAAGCATTCACACAAGCTTTCGGACAAGAATCAGAGGCCGAGATGTAGTTCAAAATGAAGAGGATCTCTTTAGGAGTCTCCTTATCATGGAGGAATCCTTGATTGAAGCTCAGCCTCTTTGGGTTCACACCTTCCATGGTGATAGGGACCAAATTGCAAAGAATGAAGATAAAGCTAGGGATCATTTTGCAAAGTTTTCAAAACCTGAGGGTCTATAAGAGAGAAAACAAGTATGAGAGGACCAAAATGCAAACTAAGTCGAGATAGATTCTGATTGGGCCCAAAGTTTGGTACAAACCTAATTTGGATCCAGGGAATCTAATGGTTAAGTTGGATTTTGCTTTTGACCAAGTTTGACTGGAAAATTTGTGGAGCAACCTAAATTAGGGCAATTATCCGTCTGAAGCCCTATTTTAGGTTAAAATGGGTTCCAGTGGTCAAATAAAAGATATCAAACCTTATAGAATAGTTTTCTATGATTTTTAGAAGGTTTAGGTGAATTTTATCCTGACCAAAACCTCAGTTAATTAAGCAGGTTTGTTTTTAAGGTTTTAGATGTCCATTAATTCTCGAGATGCGTGAAAATCCGTTTTTGTCTTCATGGACCCTCTTATTGGATATTAATGACCATTTAACCTTTAAGTAACCCTTAGAATTCCCTGCGGTTATTCTGTATTTGTGAAATGCAATTAAAATTGCAGAAATAACCATGGTTTCCTATCTTCTCAAAACAGAACATTATGCTTATATGACCCTCTGATGGTTATGTAGGAGCTTTTATCAACTTTATCAGACGAAATTGAGCTAGTTATGGCTCATGATGGTGTTCCCATCACCAGGTATGTGGGCCATGGACCGTTGGTTATCAACGGTGGATGTGTGTTGGTGATGAATGCGAGAACTTTTGGGGATGAAACAGGGCCGCTAGATCAAGTCTAGGTCAAGGTGCAAAGGTACTCTTACAGGGATCATATATTGGTGGCAGATCCACCGTTGGATTGATGGTGAGAAAAATGGACGACTCTAGTGCCATGAGTTCTTCGTGGTGAGCAATGTCAAGGAGTGGTGCCCCCAAGTTTGTTGGTGTTTTTACACCAAGGCCCATAGTGCGAAGTGGTAGAGGATTTATAAAAGAGTCCATAAGTGGGAAGAAATGTAACCGAAAGGTCCCTAAATGCTTGCAAATGAGTCCTCATGACTTTTCAGGTACATAAAATGTGAAGGGATGGTTTGTATAGAAGGACCTAGATGTAAAACTCTAAATATAAGGTCCATGTGATATCCAAATGCAATGAAGTTTTTATGGCATATGAATTGAATATATTAGAACATATTGCAATCTTTAATTTGTACTTTCAAGCTCACATTGTGTTCAATTAGCATTCAGTACATCCAAGTGTGTTTTATGTATAGAATATCTCCAAATTGACCTAATTATGCGTTTTTAGCACAAATTTGATATTTTAGGCCATTTTCATTAATTCCTACACTTAACCTATTTATCATGTTAATATGATAGTATTTAACCTAGATTCTAACTTAACTTGGACATTTTAGCTGTGATGAGCCACACCTCATCTCATTCCCATTACCATCCAGTACCATATTTTCTTTTATGTGCAAAAGCTTTGCAGCTTCCAGTACCTAAAACCCTCAAAAGAATCATCATATTATATCATCATGTATGACCTGTATTTACTGCAACAAACATATAGCACTGATGGCTACAATAATAACCACTAAGAACTGTAATAAAAAAAATTCAAAAGTAAGAACCTATGAAAAACAAGGTAGCAATTTGAAAATGGTGGTATTAATTAGTTATTTAAGTTTAAAAAGATTCTCATTGTTACTAAATGAACAAATTGAATTAGCCCATTAATCTTGACATCGCAAACCTAAGCATTAACAGCAAATAAATATGTCAAAACCAAACAAAACTGAATAAGCCTATCAACTTAGAATGAAAAGATTCATTCCGTGAATCTTCTTTCCATTATCCACAAATCCATAAAGGAGAGAATTGGACTTATCTCCTTGAAGGTTACCAGGTATTATACTCTAGAAATAACCACAAAAAAAAAGATATTATTTCCAAGAAGCAGCACACAAATGAATATAAAAGTGGTAGAAATCATAGTTAGGATGCTCAAGGAGACCAAAAAGGTCATATTAAAACCATACTTCTACTTTTGCTAACCAAAATTTTCAACACTTATACAATGGACAAAGATTAGAATTTGAATACAATAATCATGATTCATGTACCTGTGCAACAACCCTGTAACATTTGTAGTCAATTATTGCCATAGTATGATTGTAGAGACCAAGTATGTCTGCTTCTTAGTAAGCCTTAATTCCGTTTAAATCATTACTAGCAAAAGCATATGCTACCTTCTCATGTTCCCCTTCTTTCTCTGAAAAGAATTTTTTTTCCATGTTGATGTTGAAGTGCTAAGAGAACCATGATTATGGAATGCCTGCCTACCACAAGGAAGTGTTCTTGCACGTTCCCCTTCACATAAGCTCTCCAAGCAAACAACGCAATCTATCGAAGGCTGTTGCTTGGCAGAATGCTTAATCAAAGAACAACATCTATAAACGATCAGTTCAAAACTTAACAAAGATCAAGATGAAGTGGATATATGATTCATGTCTAGGTCAACATGGTCCAAAAATAGAAATCAAGGAAACTCAATAAAGCTACAAACAAACTGAGTACCTAGTTATACTATTTAGTTTCTTTTTGTGAAAAAAAATAAAAAAGTAGTTGTCTTTGTACTTACATTTTAGCTTTGGCAACTGAAGGAATTTCTGTTTGCAAACTCAATTGGGTTGGTCAATGATGGCAGGGAAAGCAATATTTGGAGAGATGCATGGATCCCCAATTATGAGAAGCCCATCCTTCCCCTTATGATTCACATATGTTTCTTGTTAAGGTGTCTCACCTGTTGAAGGAAGATGGAAATTGGGACCTGGATCAGCTAGATAAATATTTTGATTAGGAGGTTATTCAAAAAATCAACCACATTTAGCCAAACAAATTGATTAAGGATTAATTGGTCTAGAAACCTCACCCTAAAGGCTCTTTACAGTCAAGTCAGAGTATAAGAGCTTGAAAGAGGGAAGGGAGTGAGATCGAATGGTTATTTAGGAGGAGTGGCTGAAGTTGGGGATAGCAAGCGGGACGAGGGCTCGGAGATCTTGTTGGGTTCGGATAGGAAGCTTCTGTTCTTCCTCTTGGATGTGCATGAGGAATCCTTTGGTCTGAATTCTAGTAGGATCTATCTGTTCAGGAAGGTTACAGTGGGAAGCAAATACCAAAGTTGCTATGCGGTTGTGAACAACATCCTACAGTGTGTTTATGCTATCCCGAAGTCTTCCGTCTTCCGGACCGATGTTATGGCAGAGCTTCACAGTGATCGTGATCCAAAAAAGTTTTCTATTAAGCATTCTAGAAGACTGTACAGGAAATGGCAGGGGCTTTCAAGAATGAGATCACTAAGCACTTGTTGGATCTCAATGTGTCCACTTTCAGCATGATGCTTGTTAAAAGGTTATACACATTCGAGAGGAGTGATATTCCAATGGGAGAGCAGTATGTTCTCAAGCTAAACTATCTGTTTAAGGAAAGATCATTCCTAAGTGACCTCAAAAGAGAACTATTCCATGCTTTACTTGGAACAAACAGCAAAGCTTTGGAGCTACTCTTAGTGAAGAGGAAAATTCAAGGACCTTTGTGGTTATCAATTTCAAAACTTCCTCTACCCCACTTGAGAGGGTAAGCTGGTGTAAATATGATGTTGTGGTGGTTATCACACATCTTCTTGCATTGGACTCTAATTACTTAAATGAAAAGACATCACTCACAACAACTTGTCTTTGAACCTCTAAAAATCTCCACTAAAACCCTAAAACCTGCCTAATCAAGCCAGAATCATAAAAGATGGGAATAAAAAAAAATTAAAGGCCTTGATTATTTGGTTGTTGCACCACACTACACATTTGAATTAATCTTTAAGGACAACTACTCCCCTAACGCCCTTACATTTTGAGCACATTGATCCGAAGCCTTAAACTTGAGTAGATGATCTCTAGATTGGATTGAATTTTCCTAATACTTTGGTATTTGGATTGAATTAACTCGAGGCTTTGTCTACTTCAAACCATCAATGATAATGTAGGACAGTATGGAAACCGCATTAACCAATGGGGTGAACCGCCGTGTGGATTGTCCAAGTCGTCGGTCCCTCTTGGCTAGTCAGCCAAGTAATTCAAAGGTCGATGAGGCTCAATTATCAAGGGTGCTAGGAGTAGGTCCAATAGAGTTAAACATTTTAAGGCAGGTCTATTTGCTTGGTTGTTTAGTTAAAGCACATTTTCTCTCTCCCATCTCTCCTTTCATCTTTATATTCTTTCAACACACAGATGGACTTCAACTCTTATCCTCCAACACACACATATCTTGAGAATGATTATAACTTCAATCCCAATCAAAATCAATATTCTCAATCATCAAATTGGGATAATTATACCTTAAGTTGAGGAAGTGAAATTGAATATGAACCTAGATTTCAATATCAAGATTGAATTTCATATCCTCTTAATGATGAAAGTGGTCATTATGCTTAAATGAATATTACTTGAATATGACCTATAATCAGCCTTAAGTCAACTCGACTTAGGATTTACCAATCGCCAAGAGATCAACTAAACACCATTCACATCACTTTGAATGAGGGTGGTTTCCCTCAAGTACAATCCCACCTCCAGTCCCGAAACAAAGGTTTTACCCTTCCACTAGAAAGATGAGGGGATCTGACAGGCTAGACACCCTCGTACAGTTACCTACTGACAAAATAAAAATAAGCACAACCTATAGAGCTCCCAATAAGGTACAATTTAAGGTAGCTAATATAGGAAAAGTAAACTCCCTGAATGTTGAGCAAAGGGTGAGGTTAAAGTAGCAAGGAAGAGAACCCGAAGAGAGAGCAGGGCAGGGTAGAGCTTTGGGTAATGGTTACGTGGAGAGAATTTGAGTAGAGAATGTATTTTGATCTCCAATGTTGTGCGTCAGGCCAAGGGGTACTTATCTATATTTATAGAGGCCAAAGGAAGGTTCAAGAAGACTTGGGAGAGGTTTCTTAACCGTTGGAATCAAATCTAAGAAGATTGGGCCGAAATCCCAATGAGTGCAGGGCAATCATTACATCTGACAGCATAATTGGACGTCTACCTAAAGTGTCAGGCATCTGATATACATAGATAAGACGTCTAATCGGGAATTTGGACATCTAATTCTAGAAAGTATTTTTCCTGACTTTGCTTGGACTTGGTGTAGGGCACTTGGGTTTATATGTCAGACATCTGGAGGGCAAATTATCAGACATCTGAGTCTAAGGTCAAACGTCTAAAAATAAGAGGAAAGGTTGTTGGAACTTCTACAGGGTACTTGTATGTAAACATTAGACGTCTAGGGTGATTGTTAGAATTTGATGTCCATGATTATTTTGAGAAGTGACTTTTTAAAAAGCTGAAGGGGATGATAATGTCTAACAAATCAAGGTTTGGGTAAGATTAGGTGTAACACCTCTTTATTGGACGTCTGAGGAAGGTTCTGGACATCTAGAAAAAGGTATGGATGGCAGGAGAGTACCGTAGACATCTAAGGGTAATATTTTATAATGAGAAATAAATCTCTCAAAAGTTGAGGACTAGGATTAAGTCTAAAAGGTCTAGATTTGGGGTTAATTTAAATCTAACATTCCATTATTGGTCATTTAGGACTATCTTCAGACGTCTGTAGTCGGTTGTGGACGCCTGATCTAAGGGTTGGATGGTAGATGTGTAAATATCAGGGTTTGTAAAGAAAATATCTTTGAAGTCCAATGTCTGAGGAAGGCTTTGGATGACTTAAAATTAGTCATTAGACTTCTGGTAGGTCTGCTGGATGTCTGATTAGAAGGTTTGTTTTGGATTCACTTTGAAATTGGATATCTTGGTTTTTCCTAAGTGTTAAGAGGTTGTGTGTCAACTACTACTTAGGTCATTTAGGGACTTATTGGGGCACTTTTTACAACACATCTAGACTCCACAAAAATAAAAATTACAAGTCTTTTGAAATGATTCACGATAATGTAGGACCTATGGCAAGAACTTCTTGTCTTCATAAAGTGCCTTGGAAGATGACCTATATTCTAGCAAGGTTGGTCAAGTTAACATAGCACACATAATTAATCAGATTTAATATCTTTATCTTTTATTGTAACATTTTGTAAAATCATCAAAATATATACAATGAAAGGTTGCACTAACACAAACCTTAATTATGCAAATGATCCAACAAATAGGAAATCAGCTCCAACATATCATAATAGTCATGAGGAATCAACTTGAGATTGACATAGTTGACGCGGAAGGAAACAATTGGACTAAACTTGAATATGTTATTGGAGAAACCTTAGACTGTACGTAACATTAATTTGGAAGATAAGCACATGAGGAATTTGGATTTCAAGGAGGAAAATATCTCTTTATTAGAGGAGTTTGATCTTGATAAGGGTAAGCAAAGTGAAGAAGATGTCTCATTGAGAAGTGTAGACTCTAAGAAAGATTTATGGAGTGAAAAAGAATCGGAATATGAGACATTTTGCTTTGAGGATCAATTGCACTTTGAATTTGATTATGAGAGTTTTATTTTTCAATTGAATGAAAGTTCCTTTCTTGGGATAGGGGAAGCTAAAACAAACGAATTATAGTTTGAATTTGATGATTTTTTTATGGCTAGCTTCACCTTTACATGAACTCTTGAAGGGTTATAAGTTGAATCATTTATTCCTAAATTTGATTTTGAATTTGATATAACAAAGTTAAAACTAATTTTTCACGACTCAAAAAAGTTGGATTTCATGGAAGGGGCTAAGGATATCAAAGTCATCTATGCAAGGAATTTAATGATATGGAGGATGATGAGTTGATTTTCACTTTCGATTAAGTTTTTCACATAAAATGTTATGTCATTGTCGTTCTTATGTGGTGGAATTAACAAATCAAAATGTTAAGTGATCAATAAAAAGCTAACCACGTAGGTTAGGTCGTTTCCACAAGGAGGTACAAGCCCAATTAAAACTCATATGTATTTCTCATCGTGTTCATAGGATCTAGTGATTAATGTTTGTATAGTTATTCCATTCATTCTTGAAGAAAGAGCGAGTCTCAGCAATTAAATAAGATAATGGGAAGAATCATGCAAATTCACCTCAATAGAATATACTTAAATAAATGAACAATGCATGTGACAATGACATGAGAAGTAGATTTTAATTGCTATGTTTACTGTAGCAAAACAAGGGATCTCTTTGCTCTTGCTTGGGCATGGGGAGGTCGCGGCTTGTCGCGAGGAGCTCGGGGAAGATGCATTGGGACAAGGGTGTCGTGGTGGCAGTGGTGGCTTTGGTCGGTGGTGGCTAGAGACGGTGGCGGTGAGGGGATGAAACTAGTGGATGTTGGGTCCTTCGTGGGGAAGAAGGTGAACAGTGGGAGGAAGGGTGGGAAGATGATGAAGGAGGAGGAGAAAAGAAAAAGAAAAGGAAGAGTGTGGTGGTGATGTTGGCTTCTTGGCGAGTAACAGAGGAGGTAGTTTGAAGAAGAAAACAAAGAAGATGAAGGGCAAGGGAAATAATGAAGGAGAAGAGGATGAGCTGGCGCGCAAGAATTGGGCACGAGCGGAGATGGAGGTGATGTCGCGGTGAAGGCGCGGTAGATGCGGAACTCCACAAATGGCGATGCAGTCTATCACCCCACACACCCACGATGATGGAGTTCTCACCACGGTTGGAAGACACAATAGCTCGCAGGGCCCACGGTGTAAGCTTGAGCCATGGTACACGCCAAGAGCACAATGAGGGTGGAGGAGATGGTCCGTTCTCCAGAGCTAGTGGTGGGCTTTTTTTTTTTTAATGCTCGAGCTTTTCTAGATTTGCCTTTCTCGCCGAAGACTTGGCGATGTTTGAAGATTGGAAACGGCTGTGTGTGGAACACCGGTGGAATGGGAGGCAATAATAATGATGGGCAATTGCACGCATGTGATGAGTTACGACTCATCATAGCTAAATTGCCTAAGTTAAGCTAGAAACTAGGTTAAACACTATGGAATTAACACATAAAAAGGGTTAAGTGTGGGAAGTAACAGAAAAGACCTAAAACATTAATTTTGTGCTAAAAACGCATAATTAGATCATTTATTGAGATATTCTATTATCAAATACGAAATGGTGATCTAATTGCAAATTAAACACAAATGAACTCAAAATTCCAAATCAAAAGTAAAACTAACTTCTAATATGTTCAAGTGAGCTTCAATAAAAATTTTGTTGCATTTGGACATCATTAAGGCATTGCAATTATAGATTTACATTCAGGTCTTTCATATAATACATTTTATGCATTAAAAATCCTCCAAGGACCAATTTGTAGGATGCAGGGACTTATTTGCAAGCTCATAAGGACCGCTCTGTAACCATTCCTAACCACTTATGGGTTTGATTGCACTTCTTCCACCGTTTCTCACAAGGGCTTATTACGCAAAAACACCATTAGATCCCAACGCCACATGTTCCTCGTGGGTGCACTGTAGCACCCGAAGAACTGGGAGCATCCTAGCCGCCCATCCCTTGAACTGCTTGATCTATGGCTACCCTTCAATCGAACCTTCGAGCAAATCCTCGCATGCGATCACTCCTTCCCCCATATTTGATCTAACGGTGGCTCTTCATTTTAACTCTTCGTGCGCTCCTCTCCTTAAATCCTTACCGTGAATGACCTAAGTGCCTATTTTCACCCTCGCGGTGAGCTCACTCACTGATCGTTCTACTTAAGGAGCTCCCTTGCCTTGCGCGCAAAGGGATTGACCTCCTCTCCTACTTTCTCGAGGCGATCTCTTCGTCCTCTCCAGTTTCTCCTCTCCACCCAACCCTGTTTCGGCGCCATGAGCAAAGGAACTCCATCTTCTCTGACTCTCCTCGCCGCTAAGGACCACATAGCACCTGAGGGCGACCCTGAGTCCCACTAGTGGACTTTCTATCTGCTGGAGATCCTCCCCCCCTTTGTCGCTGCAACCACCGGTTGTAGATCTTCTCAACAGGTCCCATTCATCTGATTAGAATAGGGTTTCTTTGTTTCCTACTTAATTGTAGTTTAGTTAGTATAATTTAGAGTAGAATAGAAGTAGATTAGATATAGTAAATTTGCCAGATTGATTGCTAGCTAGAGTAGATTAATGTAGCGTAGAATTCGCACTCCGCCTCCTTTGATCATTTCAGATCAAAGGAGATGAATCCATCTCTCTCATTTGATCATTAATCTCTCCCTCACCACCTCACAAGTCCATGTTCTGAATTTCCTCGTGTTTTATTTTGTAATTCACCCATCCATTAAGAGTCAAACCCTCATCTCATTGCTCTCTAGCTTTGAGATGAGGGTTTGGGCTCAAATCCATTTAGGGGTCTCCCATTCATTTCAAAAATCCACAAAGACCCATGATCTGAGTTTAAAATGGAATCGGTTTGCTTGATAGATTTTTAATATGGATTTTAATGTAAGATTGCGAGATTTTGATTAGATTAGGTTTTGAATGGATTTTTTATCAAATGAATCGAGATGTTTCTGAGTAAATCATCCTTGGCAGTGAATCTGAGATGTTATAAGTGAAGAATTTTTCCTCATATGAGCCATGTCTGAATTTGGCTTGGATTTTATGATCTTAAATGTGTGGGAAAGCCAAGGAGAATCAATTTTATTGATTTGAGGCTCTACCAAGGATTTTTGTGTTGGTTTGAATTTGAGATTCTAATTTTTAACTTAAGGAATTGTCAATATTCCTTAAGGTTTAGAGAATTAGGATTCATGATTGGTTGAATTTAATGGCCTATTCTAAGATCTTCTTACATGCTGTCTATAGCATCAGGAAGGTTTTAGATCAGTATGTTTTCTCTTATTTGAGCCTAGAATTGTTGTTTAAAGATTTTTAATGAAGATTCAATGCTTCCAATTATTTTTAAAGGGAATTTGATGTGTTATCAGTTTTTAAAGTGTTTGGTGAATCCCAAATCAACACAGTAAAGTGTTGTAATAGCAGCTACATATCCATGAATTTTTCAACCCTAAATTCAATGATCTGAAGAGGAGAATTTGGTCTGGACAGTAGTGATTCAAGATCAGACTTTCCAAGTCTGATCTTGAATGATTTTTGTACTGAAATCCCCAGTAGATCTGCTGAAATTAAGCAATGGCTGCAACAACAGCCACTGGATTTTATCATAAGACGTCTGAGCTTAGGTCTTTGGCTCTGGAAGCTACTGTGATCTTGGCTGCTTAATTAGCAGCTGATCAGGCAGTAGCTGTTGCTGCTGTCCTTGTTATGCTGTTGCTGTAGCAATACTGCTTTATGGAATGAAATTCAGTAGGACAGTAACTTGAATTTGGATTTTATGAGATAGATAATATGTTTTATATGTTATATATACTGTGTACAAGCTTTCATGTATAACCAATGTATTTTTAATATCTTTTGAATGCTTGTAATTTGACATTAAATTCTATTGTCAGCTAAAATTTATGTATAACTACCCAACATGGAAAATGAATGGAAAATTGAAGTGAAAACAATGGTTATCTGTGGGAATATCTTCTATTTGACTTGTTAAACATATATAAGGTATCCCACTGAACTTTTAGACCTTATAACTGAAATTTAGGGTTTTAGGATTCACTTGAACACACTCATTAAGGCCTAAAATGTGCTAGATTTGAAATTAAATAAAAAATTTATAAAAAATAAAAAATAAAATAAAGGTATTGTGAGTAAGATTAGTTATATCTTTAAGTGCATGCCAAGTTTCAAGGCATTTTGAACCCTCGACTTGATAGAACATACCAGCCGATAGTTCAGTCTACCTTAAAACTTAATAAAGACCTCAACTCTTAAAAATCCCAAAAATACTCTATTCTCCTCATCTCTTTCTTTCTCTCTCACCCCCCACCTCTATAAAATATACAAAACCCATAAAAATTAGAAAAACCCTAACAATATCCAAAAATACCATGTACATTTTGTATATACTCATACATATAAGCTCTATATTAAGTTATTAATGTATAAAATGTAAAATATGTGTATAGTATGCTCATATAACTTATATATATATTCTATAACATAAATTAAGTATTTAAGATGAATTAAATTATATTTAACTTTATTATATAATTATCTATTAATTTAATTAACATATATGTACTCTAAATTATGTAATTATAGAAACCCCTATCAATAAACTTATTTATCAATGATAATGTACATAAATACATATATATATATATAATGTACAATAAAATACTTGTCAATTAACTTAATTATATTTGTACAGTAAATAATTAATTTAATAAATTATTAGCTAGTTTACTAAATTAAATTAAAATAAATTAGTAAATTAACTTATTATTGAACTAATTTATATTATAAATTTGTATTATATTATTTTAAGTAATTTAAACTAATTTAACTATATTTATATTGTATTATACTATTTATACCTAATTTATATGTATTAAATGTATATGAATTAAAATAAAACTTGTAAAATATCATAAAAATGGATATTAAATAGTTTAATATGTATATTAATACTGTACAATATCAATTAAACTTTTAATTAACTAATTTATATGTTAATTAAGAAATAAATCCAATTATTAGTATATATAAATTGTAAACTTTGACTAATTTATTTATATAGTAAATGTAATTAATTTTGTAAATAAATTGTCCAATTATGTAGTTATATGTAAGCACTTTAATACCATATAATTTAATTTTAAATTATAATAATTTATGGCCCTCAAATCGAGGGCTAGAAATCACCAAATCAGACATGCACTGGAGCTACAACATTGAGGAGGCAATAATAGTCATCACTGTAAGATGGAGAGAGCCCGATGCGCTTTAAATTGTTTTTGTCTTCCCTCCACTTCAGTCATCACGGGTGCTGGGTGCCCGAAAACCCATTACCCTTCCCTTCCTCTGAGCATTTGAATGAGATATTGGCATGATACTGTGTGGTGCGGGCTGGGGGCCTGACGCTGTGCGTGGGCATGAATGGGCCCATTAACGAGCATAAATTGAAATTAAGAGGGCTTGATAATGAATTATGGGTGACCTTGGTAAAGGTCTGATCCCACCCCTTGAGGGTGCTGTGTATCCCTCGAAAGAGCTGCCTACTAATTAAAAATCCTAATTTTTGTTAAAGATGAACAGTAATCATGCTTGATTAACTAAGGGAAGAGAGGAAGAAAGGAGCCTCTACAAATGCTAAGTGAAGCCCTCTTAAAATTCGACTAAGTGTAGAGCCCTCTGAGAAAGCCTAAAAGAAGAAAGAACCTTAAACGATTAAGTAAAAAAAGGGCTAAGTCTTGAACAAGAGATGCCCTATGCTTCTGTGTGCGTGGGTTGTATCTATACATATGTAACATATATATAGTATATGTGTATATGCATATAAGTATAGTATACTGTAAATAATATGTATAGAATATGTAGTATATGTAGAGTGTTTGAGCTCATATGTGCATATAAATAACATATGAGCTTTACTGATAGATAAATAAGTCAGTGTAGATATAATAAATGTCACTGTAGACCCTAGTTTGACCTTAGTTTATTAATTCATTCATTCGGAATTGTACATAAAACCAACCTTTTTGGAATTAAAGAATAATATTGGAATTAGAGAGTGATATATATCAATAACTGACTCACAGTAAACAACATGGAATAAACCAGTAAAAATTATGTAATTAAATAAAATTGACGTGACAACGGTTTGTATTTGTAATGTATACTACAATAACGACATATTTTTATATGAGTCGTAGTCGATCGCTTCAGCATGTCCTTAGTGCAAATCACATTCACATTCAGCTGCATTTCCTTCCACATGCGCATATCAAATTAGTAAGCTAAGATTAATTAATACTTAGCTTAGGCAATCAAATCGTAGGAAAACGTACTCAATATGTACTTAAGCCAAATAAATGTCCAATAAATTGGACTCATCAGAGGACATTAATAGAAGATGATCACTTTTGAAGAGAACTTGAGGAAATATGAATTGTTGGATTCAAGGGCTCGTATGCTTTTCAAACAACCAACATTTTATAAGGACCCTTATGATCCTTTCCAATTAGATTACAATGAAAAGTTCATGGAACTTAAGTGTGCTCAATCACATGATAATCATTTCAAGCTCCACTACAAATGGACATTAGTACTTTACAATATATATTTATGAAGTGTCTGACATTTTAAACTCAAGCTACATGTGATTAAACAAAGGATCACTTGTAATAGACACGAGTACAAATGACGTATGATACATTTATTTGACATCGTAATTTTAGAAATATTTGACCTTTTGGAATTGGTCTACATCATTAACTTGTTCACATCTGTGGACATCTTATCTCTGAGCTTCATAGTCAAATCTCAATCCTGATCTTAACCCTCTCCATGGAATTGATCGATACATCCTTTGTGAGATCTTTATCTAGTTGAAGATGTTAAACTTAGCATTTGTTGAGAGGCAACCCAACATTGATTTTATTGGCTGATTTCCTGCATGTTATCTTAGGTGAGAGTAGATTGAGTAAGAGTTTTGTACTGAGTAATAAAGATTGGCCAGGCTCATTGATGTCGAGTGTCGGGTTGTATTGTTCCTTTTTCCTACCGTGTCATTTATTCATTTTATGATTCTTGCTTACATCAGGGATAATGTATGAGATAAGCATGGGGGAAGCATACATTTTGTTGATTTTGGCTACTTTTGTTTTTTGTTTTGATTTGTTTGTATTTCGTATATTTTTTTTGTGTTTTAAAAAAAAAGGAAAAAGAAAAGTTAAAAAAATTTAGTATTTTTAGAATCTTGAGCTATGAAAGGATTACAAGACTGAGGCATTCAGAAATTATTGACCTTAGGAAATGTTTGATCAAGGTCTTTTCACTCAGACACTGCACATCGTTTTTAACTTAATCAACTTGGATATTTATTAAGATGCGAATATATTTTCCAAGCCCTTCAGAAATTTTGTTAGTTAAGATATTGAA
This sequence comes from Thalassia testudinum, assembly GCA_037157565.1. Classification (NCBI taxonomy): domain Eukaryota; kingdom Viridiplantae; phylum Streptophyta; class Magnoliopsida; order Alismatales; family Hydrocharitaceae; genus Thalassia; species Thalassia testudinum. The sequence goes on along the minus strand of JAZHRO010000067.1, from coordinate 12,003,596 downwards.
GCAAAATGGATAATAAGTATGTAACTTATCTTTTTACATTCTGATTTGAATGGTTTGAAATATAAGCATCTTATCCTTTGTACTTACACACTAACTAGCTTATGGAAAACTACCTTTTGAAAACTAAGTTTTCAACAAGGTTCAGAATTGTGAAGCTAATTCAATAATCAGACTTAATCTCATATTTAATCTTGAGACCCCTGTAAGTATGACTGATATGTTGCACTAGGTATTCTTGTAAGATGTAGGATGTTCAAATCCCAATCTTGCACCCTTATCTTCTTTGGATTCTTGTTTAAGAGGTGCTCATGAACTAGATTTGGAAGAGGCACCTACTTTAGAAAAAAAGAATGAAAAATAAGTAAAAAAAATAAAGAGAGCTAGAGTAATAGGAGGAAGAAAAGAAAAAAAAAGTGACAAGAAGAATGCAAAAAACATATATATAGAAAAATTAAAAAGAAGGAAAAAAAAGTGAGGTAGTGAGAAATAAAAATAAATAAAAGATATCAAATGACATAGTTGGGGAGATATACACTCATTTCAATCTTGTGTTGTCCTCATGATAGAAAAAGAGAGGGAGAAAGCTATTAGTTTGTGGAAAGGCAAATCTGAAGACAAGGCTTGGAGAAGTAAAGGGTAGCCTAATGCTTTAGAGAAAGCAAAGTTTTCAATCTTGTTGCTCACTTAACAAGTTATGACGACAAGTACAGATGATTAGAATTTTGATTTCTATTCAAACATTGGGTGGATTGGTGAACCATAAAAAGTTACTCAAGCGGCCCAAAATTGAGGTTAATAGAGTTTTGATGAGATCAAGTGATTTGCATTTTGGTTAATGCCCTAGTGCTGCTGAGTCTCCGTTGTTAAGATCTTGTGTACATTTGCCTTTGAATTAAGATGACTAATGACTCTTGATTGATAATATCGTAGATCAAACTTGACTGTATTTTATCGTTGGTGATTTGGTGTCTCGACTTGGTGTCAGTTGCAAATCTTCAAGAGATTATAGCTCCTTCATTGATGACTACTCATTTTATCCATGATGTTGTGTATTCCTTATCTCCTAGTCTTCATTCATGGAACTCGTAAATCATCTGATGGTAATAGCTTTTGAGATTTTGTTTGCCTGCTAAATTTTTTCTCATATAGGATCAATAATTTGAAGGGGAGAGAGAGTTTAAATAAAGATGGGTGGTCGTAAATAGTTAATGGGGGGCCTAATGGTCAATGGTGAATACGGGGAAATGAACTTTATCTCTTGTGTAATGTATGATGGAGATAAGGTTACTAACTATGTCCTTGATTTTAGGTTGACTTCTATGCATGAGATAATATTTGTAACATCATCTTATATCCTTAATTCTATATATATGAAATTCTAGACACATTCCTCAAAATTTTTTTATAAAAAATTAATATATAAAAGATGACCAATTCTTCTCTAATTTATCCAATTGAATTTTAGGTCACCAAAAAGGAAAAAAAAATTCGGACCCATCTCCGATCAGGCCGGTTGGCGTTTATTGTCTCTAATCGGACCCTTCTTCCAGGTTTTACCCGGAAAGCGCCGACGGTTCTTCTTATCAATACCACAGCCCCCGCTAGGTTTTTTGGTCACTAGGCGCAACGTTCGATCGGTCCGTCGAGGCCGAGATGTCGAAGAAGAACAATCTCGCGAAGAGAAAGAAACAGCACGAGTTTGATCTCCGGAGTACGTCTTTACCCCGCTTCCCATTTTGTGTTTTTGATCTTCCAGTTGTTTGCTATTTGATAGATCCTTCGCCCCCCCTTGTGCCTTCCTCAGGGGAGAAGGAGCAGAAGGAGAAGAGGGAGAGGAAGCTGCTGGCGAATAAGTCCAAGATGAAGGTAATGCTCCTTTCACCTTAAAGTTAGCGTCTTGGGGTCTAATTTGGATGTTTGCCGAACTGGGTTAGTCTGTATGCTGCTATTGTTCATGTTGCGATGAGAAAGGTAGCGCCTTTATTTGTAGGAAGTGGAGGGAGGGAGGGAGCAAAGGTGAATGGTGTGTGCTGATTAGAAAACTTAGCTTTCCATGAGATTTTTGAGATAAGTTGGTAAAAGGAATAGAAGTTAGATCAACTTTGGATTTTAAAGCGTCAGCCATGTGTTGTGGGAGCCTAGTCTTTCTCTCTTCGTATGTCTTGAGCAATGTAAACATGTATGTGTTTTCTGATTTCCTTGTGCATGAAACTGATGGCATTAGGGAATTCAGTTTTCCATGCGATTGCTGGAATAAGCTCCTAAAAGGATTAGAGTTTAAACCGACTTTGGATTTTAGAATTCCAGCTACTTTGGGAAACCATGTAAAAGCTTGATTCATAGCTCAAATGGTTTGCTTTTGTAGGGTCCTCTATGGTAGGCACGTAGCAGGAGCCTAGTTTTATTTTGCTTGGTATGCCTTGAGGTAGATGTGTAAAGTGTAAATACACAGAGTTTTTGTCGTTCCCTTCTATTTGAAGCAGATGGTGCTTGGGGATTTCAGTTTTCTATGAGATTTTTTGGATAAGTTGGTTAAAGGAGTAGGGTTTAAATTGATTTTGGCTCGTAGAATTATATACAATCATTTCAAAACAGCATTAACAGCTTGTACAGATTGTTGTTGTTGTTCTCGTTGTTTTTTCCGGTTTGGGAGGGTGCATGTTGGCACATACATTGTAGGAGCCAAGCCTTTCTCTTGATAAGTCTCAAGTTATATGTGTAAACATGTGTGAACTTTGTGATTTCCTTCTATTTGAAACACATGGTATTAGGAAGCTTATTTTTCCTTGAGATTTTTGGGATAAGTTGGTAGTAGCGTTTAAATCAATTTTGGCATATAGAATTACAGCCTTTTCGAGAATGATTCAGAGCAAAATTCATAGCCTGTATAAATGCCTAGGAGTCATTTTGTTACATGCATTGCAAAAGCCAAGCTTTTCTCTCTTGCCAAGTCTTGAGGTATATGTGTAAACAGTTGCAGATGCTGTTTTCCCTTATATTTTAAACCCATGGCATCAACGACTTTAGTTTTCCATGAGATAGTTTGGTATAAGTTGATAGAAGGAATAGAGTTCAAATCAAATTTGGCATGTGCGGTTCTAGCTTTTTTGTAAAATCATGTAAAGCCACTATTCGATAGCTTGTATAGATTGCTTTTGTAGGGGTTTTTTGGCATGTACACCGTAGGAGCCAGATCTCTTGCCCCCTTTCCTCACAGTATGTCTCTCTTTCATGTCATTTTGGCTCAAGTGCTTTCAGAAGAAATATTTCTATGCTATGTAACCTTTGAAGAGTCTATGTCTCAAGAGCATTTGACTACTTATTAGAAAGGTGTATTTTGTCTATCATGTTTTCAATGCACCTTTTGCCCTTTAAAACTATCTACATGACATGCTTGGGAGTATTGGGAACCTTGGTGAAACCCATAGGCATTGGTACCATTTCTCAAGAATATATATTGTTTTGGGTTTTTACATCGATGCCCTTAGAAACATACCTAATTACATTCATGCTTTCCACTACTTCATTATTACATTTATACCCCTATAAATTTACACCTTTATACGTATATGTCCCTGTTGTTACATTTAATGATAAATAATGGTAACTATGGTTAATATGTAACCCTCCACCATAGTTAAGAATTTGAGATTTTTACATCTACATCCCCTAAAACTTTCCTAATTACATCTGAATCCCACAAAAATAAATTTTTTCTCTTGAAAGGAGGGGATAGTGGTGGTGGTGGTAGGGAGGGAGGGGTGGCAGGAGTGTTGGGGAGGAGGGAAGAGGTGGGGCGGTGGTGGTTGGAGAGGAGGAAGGGTGGTAGTTGGGGATGTAGGGCGGCGATGGTTTGGGGGAAGGAGGGAGGAGAAGGGGCAGCGATTAGGAGGAGGAAGGAGGAGCAACAACTGCTGGGGAGGAGGCAGTGACTTGAGAAGAGGAAGGAGGAACAATAGTTAGGGCGGAGGAAGGGAGTGACCTTTGATGACTATCTCGACTCACTACCACTCCTGTAGCATATGGCGAGGAGGTGCAATCCAAGATTGAGAGAAAGAAGAAGAAAGAGGAGGAAAAAAAGAAAAAATGTGGATAAGGATACCGATGTAATTTTAAAACATGGGTAGTGGTATTGATGTAATTTTAAAACTTTGTGCTGTTAACTTTAACGACCGTAAGGGAATATTTAGGGGGGAATATTTTCTCAAATCTAATGGAGACTTAACTTGGGGGTATAACCGTTATGGGGCACAAGTTTGTAGGGGTATGAATGTAATAATAAAGTATAGAGGGGTATGAATGTAAGTATGTATTTTCTAGTGTATGGATGTAAAAATCCCTTTTTTTTCCTTTGCGAGGGTGACCTATAATTGGTCATCGATTTGATAATTAAGAAAATGGAAATGGTTAGTTTGTAAAAATATTACATCTCGAATGAGGTATCTTTTTGTTTCCTTTTTTGATGTTGCGTAGCATATTTATGTAGAGTTTAAGGGGAAACTTGTCATTTTTTGCTATTTTATGCTTTTAAGAGGGTCTTATTGTAATTGTCCTATTTCCCCCCTTTTTAGAATCCTAGTACGATAGGATATCCCCCTTTTTTAAAATCCTATTACAATAGGATATGGTTAAAGTCTTTCTTTTTTTGAAGGGCATTCCCCTTCGTATAAATAGCGATGCCCTTTTAATGCAGAAGGCATTGAAATTATTTTCTTGCATTTCTTCCTCATTTTCATTTTGGGAAAAATTCTTGTAATATGTACACTCTTCCTTGAGTTTTATTAATGAATGAGTTGGTTGATTATCATCCAGATAACTACACTTTTACTTTTCAAAAAAAAGTATAAAGTAATAACATCTTCTGCAAGATTTCCCTTTGACTTCACATGGCCTTCGCCATCTCTCCCTTCCTCTTCCCCTCTTATCTTTCCTCTTTTCTGCTTTTCCTTACCCATATAACTTACCATCCAACTTTTGCAACCACCATTATCTTGTCCGCACACAACCTTACATGTTGCTGACCAGCCTCACCCCTATCTCCTTTTTGCACCATGCCAACGCCTTCGCTTGCGCAATCCTTGTCGAATGCCATCTCTCTGCCCACTAGTTAGCCATGTGCATCCTTGTTGCCTGTGCCCCGCTCTCCACTGTACCACAACAACGATGTCATTTGCCCCATCGTCGCCTCCGCACCTCATTGTGCGTGAACCTTGTGTTTGCCCCTTGCACTCCATCAGAAGATTCTCGACCGCTTCCATTCAGCTTCATTGCAAGCGCTACCTCACAAACCCCTACACCATTACTTGTGGCCCTACGTGCTTCCTTTGGTGCTCATATTCAAGTTTGTTCCATACAGCCTTGACTCTAGCATCTTTCCTCCTCCTTGTACTCGACTTCTTTGCCATATCTCTATCGTCCGTTGTTTACTCGATGCCTACTTTCTCCTATTTTGGCTTTGACTATTGTTTCTATCGATCATCGTAACACTAGACTCTCCGAATTTGTAATATTTTTCCTTAATGGTCGATAGCGAGGAATATTGGACTTATCTACCTAGTTATTTAGGTTGGAACATGGATTATACATGTTAATTTCCAACTCTAGTGGTTCTTTGGTGATCTATTATAAATATTTTAACTTCACCATCCAGTTAAGGTGCTGATTGGAGTTGCAAATAGTTTACAAGAAATTTTTGGGCTGATATTGTATGTATAAATGTTTCAAGTTTTGACAATTATATTTATTAGTTGGACTCTGTTCTAAATCAATTGGTATTAGAGCCATTGAAGGTCGCCTTATCCGTACGGAAGCAGTTATTCTAAATCTCTAACAATTGGATGTCTACTCCTAGGGTCAAGTCAAGGAACTTATCCTTGGCATGCAAGAAAGAGAGAAGATGAGGGAAGGAAACCATGTGCTGGTTTGGTCGATCTTCTTTGTCTTTTGACTTTGATCTGGAGCTAAACTAATTAATTGTAAAGAAGTTCCTTATCAGTAGAATAATCAATCTTGTCACTGTTGACAACCTACTCTTGTCTATGGAAGATGACACAAATGATGACTGAGATGTCGATCAATCATAACCATGCCAAGATGTTGGTTGGGATTGGGGCATCCGAGTTGTGATCAAGTTTGAGGGATGTCTAAATCTTGATGCCTTCTTTGATTGGCTTGATTGCTTGGCACACTTAGTTGAGTGGAAGATCTATTAAATGTTGTAAAGTTAAGTTTGCGACTCAAAACGAAGGGATATGCTCTATCATGGTGGAACCACCTACAAAAAGATGGAGAGCACAAGGGCAAGGATTGTATCCACTTGTAGGCCAAGATGAAGAAGCTATGATTGAAGTTCTTGCCTCTGGAGTATTGGCAAAATTTTTACCATCGATTCCAAACTTTGTTCTAAGGAACTAGGAAAGTTCACTTTTCAAAAAACTATTAGTGTTCAGGAATATAGGAAGCTCCACATATTTTAGCTTGGAATATGTAAATGAGAATGATGATAAGTTCATGATGTAATATATCAATGGTTTGAGGCCTAATATTCAAGATGAGTTATATATGTGTGACTGTAAGCCCATTGATAATGCTTATGATCGCACAACTAGGGTAGAGACCAACTTGGCATGACTAATTGTCTCCTTGCATCGGCCACAACTACTTCCCATATCCCATCTATTGATCTTAGCAAGTTTTGGAGCTTTAAAAGACACCTCTCGTCTAGCTACTTGAGCCCTAATAGCCATCCAACATCTGGTGGTAGGGGAATCTGCTTCAAGCATGTAATTAGATGTTGCACCATATCGTCGATATATCACGTATCGTCTGAAGGGTCCATATTGATACCATGGAATATTTTTATTTCATGATATTTTTGATATATATGTGGTATTGATGATATCTCAGATATCAACAAAGGTTGCAATACAAATATTCCATATATTGATGGATATACCATTGATATGCGGATATATCATATGAAAATGCTATTAATATTAAATTTAGCCCTTTGCATTAGCATTGTCAGTGCTCTTTGATCCCGTTGCCCTCTTTGCTCATGGTAGATCCCGTTGCCCTCTTTGCTCATGGTAGAAGCTCAAATATCCCATTTCAACACAAGTCTTTTATTGAAAGAATTATTTTATTTATGATTTGAGTTTCTAAAGTTATTTTTCATATAAACTTTTGTTTTGTGATTTTTTTGAACTTTTTGAGTAACTTTAAACATGTGTTAATGTTCATTTTGAGTTTGATCTCTTCATTTGTTGGGTAGATTAACATTCTTTATCTATTGTATTAGTTAAATAATGAAATAATTTTTAATTTTATCTTGATTTTGTTGATCTAAATTTCATCTCAAAACCATGTTTGTTGTTCATTCCAAATTTTATTAATGAGATTTCTTCAATTATTGGGTAGATTAAGGTTCTTTACTTATCCTATTACTCAAATAACGAATTAATCTTCATTATGGAGTTGGGTCTTCAAGTAGATTTTGCCAAGTATTATGTATTTATATTGTATTTCACTCAATTTATGATTTTGATCTTTATGAACATTTCTTCATGCATACACTAGTAATTAAAATATAATTTCATAAAATTTATGACATTTTGAGCCATTTCCATGAAATTCTAGGATATCAGCGATATATCCCCGAGGTGCTTCCGTTTTGAGTTATCAATATGGTATTGATATCATTGGCTTTAAGTTCTCAACCTATCCATAGCAATGCTAGCTTTTGTCGGCATCGATTTTTTTTTTTGAAAAGAGGAGGATAACCACTTAGCAATCATATTAATGAAAGGATAAAATAACCAAATTACAAGTTGGAGGTCTAGAAATTCGTCAAACAAAAAATACAAGAAAGAAAATTTTCAGTGTACGACATTTGCCCTCTAAAAATGACCACATTCCTCCTAAGCCAGATGCCTCATAGTAGTGTCAGCACCTTAACCTTTTCCTTCTTTGTCCTAAACACATTCGGCCTATCATGCTTGTTCCCATATCTGAAGGACCTTAGGAAATCAGCAAGGCTTGAGTGTGACAACCAATCAAAGCAGAAATGTTTCCAGATTTAGGTGGAGAAAGGGCACCCAAAAAAAAATGGTCCACATTCTCATTAGCCCCCAGGCAAAGTGGACAAAATTTCTCCCCATCCAGTACCCATTGAGCCCTCCACATTCTCGTCATAAGTCTTCCTCTTTTGAGTAAAGCAAAGATCTTGACTTTCAACAGGCATGAGGTAGACCGGATCAGTCTGCAATCTCTGGAGAAATCCGCATCCACCATCAGTCCACCTCTACTTAACCTCCTGTAAGCCTGTTTAATAGAGAAGTTACCCTCCTCCAACACAAAGGCATCATTACCACTGTCTGGAGTATGGCCCTGCAGTTCCTGCAACATGACCTAAAGCTCATTCATAGTCTGGTTCGACAGATTTCCTACAAAGGAAGGGCACCAAGATCCCTGCTAATAGTCTGCCACCTTAGTCTCTCTACTTGTGGTTAAAGCAAGCAATCTGGGAAATCTATCTCTCAGTTGCCCCTAGCCCATCCAATCATCTAACCAAAAGCGAAAGGTGTCCCCTGTCCCTAGAAGAGGAGAGAAGAAAGATCGCACCTTTGGCAAAACCAGCATGAGGCTCTTAACAAAATACGAAGAGCCATTTAAAGGAGATGCCAATACATCCCAAATCATAGTTGCCATAACACACTTGCATGAGCCTTCCCACACGATCATCCTTGCACTCCAGAAGCCTGTTGATCCACCTAGCTAGAAGACTGTCATTTATTCTCCCTACCTCCCTCACCCCTAGCCCTCCCTCCCTCACAATAAATACTAATCCAATCATTTTCGATGCCTTTGAAGGGTTCATAGGGCTATTTGAATGTAGAAATGCTCATGTCGCCAATTCTAACTTCATGTTGGGTGAACTAAAGGAAGAAGCATTGTCTATCTATGATGAGTACTTGAATTACTTAAAGGACGTGTTAATCCTGGTAATAATGACAACCCTGGCATAATTGTTGGGTGTGTTTACACTAAAGGAATCAAAGAACATTATGAAGATGTGGCTGTCGAGGGAGATATTAGTGTCCGTTTCTGATTATTGAATGTGACGATGCTTTAAAAGAAACTTGCCTATCCACTGAGGATTATGTTGCACTTGTAATGGTTCTTCCTTTCACGAAGAGACTATGAAGGTTGATGGTAATGTTGATGATCTCTCAAGTTAATTCCCTTCATGTTGGTGATCTCTTCATGTCGTTTGGCAAAGAAACTGAATACACAGCGAGATCAATTGAAGGTGTACAGGAGGGAGCTCAGGGAATCCAGGAGGGACAGGAAGGAGGAAGCCTTGACAGAGATTACCAGGAGTGACAGGTAGGAGGAGCAAGCTCCTATCTCATTAGAGGAGAGGGAGACCAAGGCGAGAATGACACGAGTGGTGCTAGAGGAGGATAGGAAGGCAGAGGTGGAGTGGAGGACGAAGTTGAGACGGAGATGGTTGAAGGAAGGAGACTCCATACCATGTTCTTCCACTAAATGGCTTCTGCTAGGAGGAGAAATTGGATTGAGAAGATGTTGATACATGGGGAGTCCTCAGGTAAGGAGATGGGTCGGGTAGCGGCATATTACTTCAGAGACTTCACTGGGAGGTGTGCCAGGGGGGGCTGGAAGTGGAGAGGGGAGGATGTGCAGAGTGTTACGGAGACTTAGGCAGAGAGACTCATTGCTGACTTCTCGGAGGATGAGGTGAGATAGGCGGTTTGGAGCCTGAATGCGGAGGGGTGTCCTGGCCCAAATGGTTTCCTGGTCTTTTTTTTTCAGGGAATTTTGGCCCTTGGTGGGGCAGATGTGATGCAGATGATGGAGCAGTTCGCGGCTCAGAATAGAGGTTTTGATAAAATAAATAAATATTATTTGTTTCTATTCCTAAGAAGGAAGGGGCGGAAGCGATCCAGGATTTTAGATCGATTGCATTGCCAAATGCTGCTTATCTTATTGTTGCTAAGGTCTTGGCCAACAGGCTCAAGGATATTCTCGGTGACCTGATTTCCTCAGTTCAGGCGACTTTCATCCCAGGAAGAGGGATCCTGGATGGTTTTGTGGTTGCTTTGGAGACTTTGGCCTCTTGGAGGAGGGAGAAGAAATGAGCCTTTTTTGTGGAAGGTGGACTTCAGCAAGGCTTATGACTTGGTTCGATGTGATTTCCTATGGGCTTCCTTGTTGAGGAGAGGTTTTCCTGCGGTCTGGATTGATTGGATGAAGATGTGTGTGATGACGACATCCTTTTCAATCTTGATTAATGGAAACCCAGCAGGTGGATGGATACAGCCTAGGAGAGGGGTCAGATAGGGTTGCCCTTTGTCACCTATGCTCTTTGTACTTGCGGCCGATGCTTTAGCATGGGCAATGCATAGGGCCTACGCTAGGGGTCTGATGAGAGGTTTTGTGGTTGGCGAGTACAGGGGGACAGTAGTCCTGCAGTATGATGGTGATACAATGTTTTTGGCCGAGGGTTTGGTGAGGCGTTGGGGCTGCAGATAAATTATCAGAAGTCAACTTTTGTTCCCTTTAATTTGTCGGTTGCGGAGGTAGGGGGTGGGTGAGACTTTGGGGACAGTTTTGGGCTCCTTGCCGTTGATATATTTATGACTTTCGCTATCATATTGGCGGCTCAGGGTACAGGATGTCTTCCTCTGCTGGAGAGGATGGAGGGGAGGTTGGCGGGGTGGTCTTCTAGACTCTTTTCTAGAGGTGGAAGACTGACCTTGGTGAAGGCGGTTCTAGCATCTATATCGTCGTATTTCATTTCGGTCTTCAGGTTGCCGCGCCATTTTGAGAAGAAGATCTCGGGTTTGATGAGGGATTTCTTATGGGCAAATGTGGGGTCAGCAGGTAGGGGGGCGAGGTTAGTAGCCTGGGAGGAGGTATGTAGACTGATACATGAAGAGGGTCTAAGGGTTAGGAATGTGGACATGGTAAACATCAGCCTCCTCACGAAATGGATTGCCAGGTTGATGGGGCAGGAACAGGGGCTCTTTGGTGATGTTATGCGGTGGTGTTATGGCACTTTCTTGTCATTTGGGCCACTGGTTTCTCCTCCTCCAGTAGCCTCCCACTTTCTCAGGGGCTTGGAGATGGTGACAAGGAAGGTGCGTGTTTTCTTTTGCCCTATGTTGGGGCAAGGTGATGCTTTTCGTTTCTGGCAGGACGACTGGCAGGGGGCTGGTTATACCCTTGGTGACGGTTCCCCCGCCTCTTTGGGAGTGTTGTGGACTTGGAAGCCATGGCAGGAAGTTGTTGGGATGGTGCTTGGTGCCCGATTTTTCGGAGGGGGCCTCTTGGACCAGAGGTGTGAGGAGTTCTAGCGGTTGTTACAGGAGCTGGAAGGTTGGGCATCAAAGGATGGTCACGATACTTTCTCCTCGGAGGAAGGAGACTTTTCGGTGGCAAAAGTTTTCCACAGATTGGGGAGTGGCACGATCAACACGGATGTTGATTTCTCGTCGGACTGTAGATTACTCTGGATAGCGGAATGCTCTTTGAAGGTGAAGATCTTCGCTTGGTTGGTGAGAAGGGGGAGAGTTATGATCAAGAGATGGAGAGAGAGGTGGAGCCAGACGGATGACTTGAATTATTCTCTCTGTGGTGGAGCTGAGGACATCTAGCACCTATATTTCTAATGTCCTTGTGTGTTGCAGGTTTGGCAAAGAATGGGGATCGATTGGATTGGCCATCGGGATGTCGTTGCCTTCCGGTTCTCGTTCCGTAGAGGCAATGTATGTGACGAAGGGATCACTTTCAGATCCAAGAAGGATAAAGCTAAGGTTCTAGCGGTCCTATGGGGAGTTTGGTTGGGGAGGAATGGGGTGATTTTTAGGGGAGAGAGATTCTATGTTGAGAATTTTGTTTCTTTGATTTCCTCCTAGGTGATTTTTTGGAGATCTATTTGGTAATACCCGATGTAATCGGATTTCTTGGAATGAAATGAATTTGGGTGCTTATCACTTGGATAATTGCCTTTTGACTTTTCAAAAAAAAAAATTCCCTTCATGTTTCAAGAAAAGCATCTAAAGTAGTTCCTAGCTATATTAGAGAATATCAAGGAATACCTGATTGAGGATTTAATAACGAGGACTATTTTAGCATAAATACCTATTTATTTGCATTCACTTCTCCCGAGTCATTATTGATCAACGATTTGGTTTAGAAGTTGTTTGGAGAATTGGTTTCCTTGTCACTCAGCAATTCCCACAAAGGGCATTTCAATTGATCCTGAAGATATACCTTTGCAGCCCATGGTGCCAATGCCTAGTATATACGCTTCCATCAAATATAAGAACGCGGTTGATGTACTCAAGGAATTTCCTCGCGGGATAGGTATTAATTGCAAGAAGAAGCCCAACCCATGTCGTTGGTTTGGAGCCATGCTTCCAGACATGATGTTTCCTCAATTGTTGGATATATTGCACTCAAAGTTGCCACCATCGAAGCCTTTGGACCCAAACTTGTATAGCCAACTTGTAGGAGAGTTTTTTTTTTTTGTAAGAGGGGGAGAGTTGATGTAGCTTAGCATATTTACTTAGGTGGTGTTTGGTAAGTGGAATAGGTTTGTGGAATAAGTAGAGGAATATGGAAGGGGTGGAATGAAATAATGGTATAAGTGGGTTAATCCGTTTGGGTATTTTAGCGGGTTAAAGTTATTTCATAGAGCAGGTGGAATAACATTACATCGGATTAAGTCTCCCTTAACCCGACGTAAGTGATAGGCATGTTATGTACTTGACCTCCTTTAACTGAGCAACTAAATAATGCCTTATCGTTTAAGTGGGACTTTGTCATTTTTTGCTATTTTATATTTGTCAAAGGGCCTTATTGTAATTTTCTGTTTTCCTTTATTTAGAATTCTATTTACAATAGGATACATGGCTAGAGCCTTTCTTTTTTTCGAAGGGCATTCTCCTTCCTATGATTAGGGATTACCCTTTAACAAGAAAGGTATCAGAGTATTGAGTGATAAAATCTTCCCAAAATCTCTCTTTAACTCTTCATGTGGCCTTTCCTATCTCCACCCTCCCTCACAACGGGGTCGCCTGCCCCACTGCCTCTATGCCTCATCATGTGTGAACCTTGTGCACATCTATTGCATCCTATTGGTTGATTCCCCATATCCTTTGTTGTTCAGCTTCACTGCGGTTGCCACCTTGTGAGCCTCCACATTGTTGCATGTGCACCCCCACTTGGGCCCTCGTAGCCCCGACTTCGGTGCCTTTCCTTTGCTTGTTCCTCGCACTCCACTTCACTGCCACATCTCCATCATCCACTATTTCCTCAATGGCCTATTCTTTTCTATCATAGCTGCGATTGTTGTCCTTATCAATTATCACATTACCAAACTCTCGTCGTATTTATAACATTTTTCCTCTATGATTGATAGCAAGGAATATCAGACTTATCTACTTGGCTATTCATGTAGGAACATGGATTATACATATTAATTTACAACTTTAGTGGCTCTTTGATGGCCTATATATATTTCTCTTCATCATCTAGACCGGTTAAGGGCTGAGGGCTTATTAAAGTTGCAAATAATTTACAAGAATTTTTTGGGCCGATGTTATACTTATAAATATTTCAAGTTTGGACAACAATTAAATTATATTTACTTTTGGGCTCCGTTCTACATCAATCGTAAGAAGGAATAGAGTTGGTATTTGCAGGGAAAGAATGCATTACTATTATGAAATCATGATAATATCTACTTTATTGTAGGATACAAAGATAAATAAGATATATATTTTTATTGGATATAGTTTTTTTGGAAAAAATCTTTCCTTGAGTATCAACCACCATACTAACGAACAAATTCATTGATGTAATTGTAAAAGCAATAAGATACCTCTGCATAATTTTAAACTGTGGAACTGACACAATAAATAACCCTGCACCATTGGATATGAATGTTAATATCAACATAATCGCTCATTTTAATGCTCATCTATGTTGTCTCCTTAACAACACTAAAGGCTTTATCCATCAATGTACTAAAAACTATACCGATGCATATTGACATTGTGGCAGGCCATCAAACTTTTATCAATGGTTTTTATAAGTGAGTTTGTTGTAAGAAAATAAGATTTGACCATTTATTGTAAATAAAAAATGCAAAATATAAATAAATTCAAATTTAAATTGTACAACAATAAATCTAAGTACCAAATATTGTGTTGCTGTTTAAAAATCATTTACTTAAAAGTGACGTTTTTAGGCCAATGATGTAAAGGAGGTAGATAATGTAATTGAGTAAAGGATTGTTGATATTACGGAATAATGTGACATCAAGCGGCAAATCTTTTGCCACATGAAGTGGACTTAACTATACTTATTGATATCATCATTAAAATCTTTGGTTAAATAAAAAATTTATATATACTTATAACATATTCTTAAGATAAAAATTAAACAAAATTATTTTTTATGTAAAGTTATATGGGTTGCAATACCTTTATGAAGGTTATCGCTCATTTGATGGAGGATGGAACATATTTGCTTATATGTTATTTACATTTTAGCCTTTTGTAAATATATCCATGCTTTGTATCAATTTTCAATAATTGTGTTTTCTATGCTGCTTGGTTACATTGGATTAGTTCAAATTAATAAGCATTGATTATTCTTTAGATAATAGTCCTCTGCAAAAAATTATTTATACTTTTAAAGGCAAACTTTTCAAAGAATCAAAGTTTAGGGTAAAAAGATAGCAAAATGCAGTTAAATAAAAAGTTAAGATAAAAAGTGACAGGTTAAAAATGAGAATGAAAAAGGCAAAAAACTAATTTCGCAATTCCTTCCTCATCCAAGTCTTTTGTGGAGGTAATGAGTGGTGTCAGTGGCAACCACTTTCTTTTCAGAGATAGAAGTGGTTAAGGTTTGGGGAGAGGAGAAAGGACAAGGTGTCTTGGCTGAAAAAAGACAAGTGAGATGAGGATTGTGGTGTTTAAGGAAGATTTTGATGATTCTTGTATATTATTCTCTTTTTGGAGGCAAGGCCATTGTTCTTTTTTTTTCTTTTTATATTATTTTTCAAGGCCATTGTTCTTATGCATCATGTTTCTAGTATCTTGTAAAAATCTATTAGGAGGTTTGGGACTTATGATCCTTTTAGTAACACCTAAGGGATCTTTAGATCAATTGGAAATGAGAGTTCGTTTACATTGCCATGTAAATTATAAGGTTCATTTGTTAACACTTTTTGTTCTTTTATTACAAATATCAAAATGATAAATCACTAACAATTATGAAGAGTATCTGGTTGATCACAATTAATTCAAAACATCTAACATATATGGTTTTTTTTTTCATTTTCATTTCTTATACAGTCAAAAATTAATTAAAAAGGATGATGCATAACACGAAGGTGATAATGATAAAATAAATAATATAGTTGAGCAACATCTATTCATGTACAAGAACTGGTTAGTAAGCAGATTGAACTTTAAATTTTCAATTGAAATCATCAAAACTAACATAGATTTCATTGATAATGAAATAACGTCACAACTATGAGTCAATTATGCAAACCTTATGTGATTGATAGCTAGTTAGAAAAAGGAATGAAAAATAGAAGACAAAGCAAGTTTTCTCAAAGCACTAGACGAGATGGACATGGTAGCTGCTGATAGCATTATCAATAGTAGAAGTCTCATTTTTCAAAACTCTCCACCAAGAAAGGGTTAAAATTATTCCCTTACAGGTGTGCATTAGCTTCCAATGATTGTGTATTGCTCCCTTATTGCAACTAAAGGTTCATTGGGAGAATCATTTATCATCACAAATCATTTGTTAGAAAGATTGTTGATTATTTTTGTTGAGTACTTTAGTTATCATTTATATTGAGTGTTATTTATTTTCTATTTCTGCTTGGTTCTCTGATATAATTTACCCAACACCTCTCTCTATATAAAGAGGTGTAGGGTTTATTATTGGAATAAGATTTTTCGTGTCATCTCACTTGGAATTAGAGCGGCGACCTTAGATCAGCGCTCGAGTATCCCACTGAAATAGGCCGCCAACCCGTTCCACCAAAACCCTAATCTCCCTCTTGATGCCATTCATTGCCACCACCTCCACCGGTGGCAGCATAGCTGGCAGAGGGATGCACACCGGTGGTGTTGAGGGGCACCGCTACCTCTGCGGCGGCGTTGCAAGGGTGAGAAGCCTTTGTGGCGATGCTGTAGCATCTCTAGTGGGCCTTGCGGCATTGCAACTAGATTGTGGATGCTGATTTGCGGTGACAGCACCAACAAATCCTCCATCGGCTGGCAGTATAGCCGCCGATGGGTCTCGCTTGACCCGGCGCAATGTGGGGGGGGGGGTAGTACCCTTCTAGTCGAGGGCCATTAAGGGGGCCTCTTGACCTTCAACTGTTGGAGGGTTACTATGTGTGTCTAACGTGATTTCCAAGGAAGGAATCGCTTGGATTTCATGTTAGATCACTTTCTTCTATGATCTATGTTGGTTTTGCAGATCTGAATATTGGATTTCAGATCTGATTTAGGCATCTACCTGTGATTTCTGAGCATCATGGCCTTGTCATTGTCATCCGATGTGACATCAGAGACAAATTAGGAGAGCGGGAACTACAAAAACCCGTTCTTTGTCCCTATTGTGAAATTGGATGAGACCAATTATGCTCGTTGGTCTTAAACGTTCTTGATGACTGTTGAGGGTCATGAAAAGGAGTATCTCTTACTCAAGCTAGAGGCCTAGAGCCTCAGAACAAGATCGAGAAGTACGTCACCTATAAGGGCAATGCTATGGTGAGGGAGTGGATCATGAACTTTGTTTCTCCTCGTATTGGAGATGGTATTATGTATTATGAGACTACAAAGGAGATGTGAAATTCCTTTCATGACATGTATTCTCACGAGAAGAATTTTAGCAAAGTCTACCGGATTTTTTTTTTGAAAAACCAAAGGGCGGTTATCCAAATGATAACCACCTAAAATCATTCCATTCCAAAAATCATTTTACATCGGAGATTACAAAATAGTTCCCTAGAACACCACCTGGGAAGAAATCGAGGAAACAAAGTTCTCGACATAGGATCTTTCTTCCCTGAAAAGCACACCATTCCTCCCCTGAAAGTTCTACCAGATTTATAGTGAGATGTTTCCCTTAGACAAGAGGGATAACTCTTGACACAATACTATGCTGCGTTGAAAGAGCTTCTGGAGAAGTACAACATGTGCAAGCTTGTGTGCACGTGTGGTATTCAGCGGGGCTACCGCAAGGAGATAGTTCTGCATTTTCTTTCTGGGTTAGGCTCATAATATGACTCAGCACGCTCTCAGATCCTGACATTGACAGAGCTTCCTTCTCTCGAGGAGACGTATGGTCGTCTTAGCCAGATCATTGTGGCTACTCCTACTCTTGAGATTACTGGATAGGCCTCTGCATTGGCTATTGGTGTAGGTTGAGGCACCATGGGTCTTCCTTTTTCTCGTGGGCGTGGACGTAGCATAGGACAGATAGGGAGACTACATCCCACCTGCACTTTATGTGGACGTATTGGTCATGTAGAGGCTTCCTGTTGGTCTAAGCATGGGAAACCTCTTCAGGCCAATCAAGTTGTTACTACTTCTGAGCAAGAGTTAGATATTGTGTCACGAGCAGAGTATGATGCAGTAGTATAATGACTTGCTTAGATCACTCAGGAGACTGCTTCATCTTTTGATACTGTTGCCATAGCCTTCTCAGGTACAGAGTATGTTTTTAGTGTTTTTGATAGGTCCACTTGGTTGATTGATTCTGGTGCATCACGACACTTGAGTGGTGATCATAGTTGTTTTCAGCAGCTTTAGCCTTTCTATCCTGGTAGGACAATCTAGGTAGCAGATGGTAGGCATTCTCGAGTTGATGGTCAGGGGGAGGGTCTTGTTACCCCTACTATGAGATTGCCTAATGTTCTTGTTCCAAATTTGACTATGAGTCTATTATCTGTTAGTAGGATTACTAAGGATCTTAATTGCAGGGTGATTTTTGATGAGCTTGGTTGTGTGTTTCAGGACAAGTTCACGTAGAAGATAATTGGTGGTAGACATGAAGAGAGGGGTGTGTATCGCTTGTTACGGACTCCAGTTATTGCTTCATGCCAGGGAGGTGTGTTTTGGTATAGGGATAACTCTACAGTGGCACAATCGCCTTGGTCATCTGTCTCTGGACATGCTTCGTCACATCATTTCCTTATATCTTGCTAGCTACTTAGATTCATTATGATGCTTGCCAGATGGGAAAGCATCGCAGATCCACATATCCCGCTAGTTCTACTGTCACGAAGTTGGTTTTTGATTTATTGCATTTAGATGTATGGGATCGTAGTCATATTCCAGATCGACTAGGTCATAGATATGATTTCGTCATTGTGGATGATTATTCTAGGTTGTCATGGGTGCTTCTTTTGAAGAATAAGTCAGATGTCGGGTCTGTGATTGAAAATTTTATTATTGAAATAAAGACTCAATTTGTTACTATTGTTAAGACTATTCATATCGATAATGCACTTGAGTTTTGTACTACCAGGATGACAGCTTTCTACAGGTCTCATGTTGTGATACATCAGACTACATGTCCCCATGCTCCCAGCAGAATGAGGTGGCAGAGAGGAAGCACATGCACCTCTTGGATGTTGCTCGGACTCTACTGATTCACCATAATGTGCCATCCAGATATTGGGGTGATGTAGTGCTTACTGCATGTTTCTTGATAAACATGATGCCTAGTTTTGTCATATTCGAGTAGATATCATAGCAGGTGTTGTACCTAGATAGAGAGCAATTCTAGTTGCCTCCTCGTATTTTTGGTTGCGTAGCCTTTGTCCATCTTACCGGACCTAGTAGAGATAAATTGGCCCTTAGAGTAGTAAAGTGTGTCTTTTTGGAGTATAGTCATACTCAAAAAGGCTATAGATGCTATGATACCCTGCATAAGAGTCACTATGTGAGTGTTGATGTGACCTTCCATGAGGCAGTACCATATTCTCTATCACAAGGACTCAGTTGTCTTTTGAGTGAGAGAGGACACCAATACCTATTCCGTCTATCCAGTTTGGAGATTTTCTAGCTACTCAGATTACATCATCAGACACTACAAATACAGGTCTTACTCGGTTCAGAGATCCTCCATTGGTTTATAGAAAATCAGTGATATATCGGCAACACACCCCCTTTCTTTCAGCACCATCCTCCTCACAGTAGGTATGTGTTGACACTACTAACCATTGTGTGTTTGGTGATGACCTTGCAGGTGCTATACCAGTTGCTTTTGAGTCTCCTTTAGGTGATGTTGAGGCATTACCTTCTAAGTCACCTGTTGATGCTGAGCCACCTCCATTTGATTTAGATCTCCCAATTGCTATTCGGAAGGTTCCTTGGAGTTGTGGACACTATTAGGTGGCTGGGGGAGTTTCTTCTGACAGTCTGAGCTGTCCATTTGCTTTGTTCATAGAGGCCCTCTCTTCACAGAATCTAGCTATTTATCAGTAAACTATGCTTGATCCAAAATGACGTTAAGCCATGGAGGATGAGATGGCTACACTAAAGTCTCGACAGATATGGGAGCTTACTCTGTTACCTCCTGGTGCACATACTGTTGGATGCTGTTGGGTTTTTGCCGTGAAATACAATCTAGATGGATCTCTTTCTCGGTATAAGACTTGTCTTGTGGCAAAGAGATTTACCTGGACGTATGGAGTGAATTTTTTTGACACCTTTTCTTCAGTGGCCAAGCTTCCTATTGTGCGGATTCTTATCTCTGTTGCCGCCCATCTTGACTGACCTTTATCAGTTGGATGTTACGAATGCCTTCTTGTATGGTGACTTGTAAGAAAGTGTACATGTAGTAGTCCCCTGGCTTTGAGACTTAGGGGGAGTGTATGTGCAGGTTGAGAAAGGTAATATATGGCCTCAAGCAGCATATGAGGGCCTAGTTTCAGAAGCTATCAGAGGCTGTTGAAGTTATGTGACTTGTTAGAGATACTTCTGATCACTCCTTGTTTGTATGGAAGATAGACAAGGGGATTGTTGCTCTTTTTTTCTATGTGGATGATCTCATTATCACCAGTGATGATACAACCGGAATAGTTGAGGTCAAGTAGAGGATGGCAACTTGGTAGAGAGATTTGTTATGAAGGATCTTGGCTCCTTGAGATTATGTCGTTATTATCATTATTAATGAATTTATGTTAGTTTTGATGATTTCAATTAATAAGATTAGTTTCTATTAAATCTGCTGCCAATTTAGTTCTTGTGCATGTATGCATGTTGCTCTAATATGTTATTTATTTTATCATTAGCCATTACATCGTTCCTTTTAATTCATTTTGATGCTTACGAGAAATGAAATGAAATGAAAAGGAAAAAGATATATGTTGTATATTGTTATGTCTTATTTGTGATTTGGTAGATACTCTACATAGTTTGTTGCTGATTTGCCATTTTGATATTTGTGAAAAAAGAATGAAAAAAAATCATGGACAAAGTACCCTTCATGATTTGCATGGCAGTGTAAAGGACCACTCATTATTTTTATTGTATCACTTTAAGTTATTAAAAGGATGGCAAGTTGTAATTGTTGTAATATGCTTTTACAACAAGATACTAAAAACACATTTTGTGATATATTAAACTACGTCCTTGCCTTCTAAAAAAAAAAATACAAGAACCATCAAAATCCTTCTCAAACACTAAACTCCTCACCTCACTTTTCCTTTACCAGTCAAGTTACCATGTCCTCTTCAACTCCTCGCTACAAGCTCTGGATAAAGAAGAGTGGTTGTAGTTGCTACTAGCATCACTCATTACCTTCACAAAAGATGTGAACAATATATGAGAGAGAGAGAGAGAGAGGAATGGTAAAATTATTATTTTTTTGTATTTTTTGCTTTTTTTTACCTCTCTTTTTTGTGCTTTATTCTCATTTTTGACCTTTCTTTTTTTTTTTTTATCTTTTTTATCTAAGTGGATTTTGTTATCTTTTTACCCGAAACATGAATCCTCGGAAAAGTTTAGTTTTAAAAGTATGAATAAAATAATGACTATAATCTAAAAAACAATGAATGCCTATTAATTAAAAAAAATCAATGTCAAAAAAATCATATAAAACACAACTATTAGAAATTGATATATAACATAGATGCATACACACGAAGATTTGAAAGGAAAAAAGGTCAAGCCAAACCACTTTTATGGTCTGTAGCAATCAGATAAATATAAGATTAATCTTTTTATTAAGTTCATTTTCTTTACAAAAAGATAGCCAAGATAAAGTTGTGATTGCTATAGACCACGCGGTAGAGTCCAGTCAGTGGGCCCACTTTGTGGGTGCGTGATGTGTGTGTGCATGCATGTGTGCGTGTGTGTTAGGAAAATTGGTTTAGGTTTAGTTGTTTTCCAAATATGATTTGTGACACTTGTGGCTAATTTGTTTTGAATCCTTATTTAGAGATTTGGTTGTTTTAGGAAATAGGTTTAGTTGTTTGCTAGGATTGTGATTTGATTTGTTGAGATTAGTTCTATATAAATAGAGATCAATTCTATTTATTTATTTCTTGAGTTTGTAATAATATTTTCTAATTTTCTAAGACTTCCTCCTCTCATCTTCACTGTCGATCTCCCTCTATCTCTGCTCTCCATGTGTGCCATTATTGAAGAGGAAGAAAGGCTCCTCCACGCCACCCTTTCAAATCTTCACATGGAATCAAAACCACCGGTCTAGGCCTCCTCACCCTTTCATGCGTGGAACAAAGAGAAGTGAGAGGAGAGTTCACACATAAGAAAGCCCTATCTTGTGTGTGAATCTCCACACGCATTGGAGCCTCAACTTCGTGGCATTTCAGTCAACGTGGGAGTTCTCTTAGGAACTCCTTGAAGGTTTTTGGTGCCTTACGCAAGACCCAAGGAGATAAGAAGGGGACCCCAGCGAGTCTCTTTTCTCATGCATCCAACGTCTTATGCGGAGCGTGGTAGAGGAAGATTCATTCTTCAAAGATAACATTGATAGATGCAAAGGCCCAAATCATCTACAAACTCCACGTTACTCTATTCTCTGCTATCCTGGAAAGTGCACCAGAAAATCGTAAAGGACCAAGGTTAAGAAGTGGGAGGAGAATTGCATAGTCTTTTTTACATTTGCAAATTTACAAAGGTTTTGGTCTTTAGTCAAAGAAGAGAAGACAATTGCGACCATAGCAACAACTTTTGAGGTTGCCAAAGTAGCGACTACAAAGGTTGTAAGATACTCGTAATTGCAACAGAAGATATGTTCAAAGAAGATCCGGGAGCATGCATAGATGTAGATAGTATTTCCAAAGTTTACGGAAGAAAAAAGGAAGTTCATGCAAGTCTTCACTCTCTTCGACTTTGACTTTTAAGGGGACATGTTAGCATGGAATAGTCACGTGGTAGTGCCACATGGCAGTCAGCAACATCAGCAATCATTGGCCATGTGGCAGAGTTCAGTTGGTGGGTCCACTATGTGGGTGCACGATGTGTGTGTATGTGAGGAAAATTAATTTAGGTTTAGTTGCTTTTCAAATATGTTTTGTGCCACTTGTGGCTAGTTTGTTTGTCCTTATTTAAAGATTTGGTTGTTTTAGGAAATAGGTTTAGTGATTTTTTTAGGATTGTGATTTGATTTATTGAGATTGGTTCTCTATAAATAGAGACTAATTCTCTTCATTTAATTCTTGAGTTTGCAATAATATTTCTAGTTTCCTAATACTCCCTCCTCTCTTCATCATCGATCTCCCTTTCTACCTTCGCTCTCCATGCGCACCATTATTGAGGAGGAAAAAGGGCTCCTCCATGCCACCCTTCTAAATCTTCACATGGTATCAGAGCCATCAGTCTAGGCCTCCTCATCCTTTCATGTGTGGAACAAAGAGAAGCGAGGAGAGGAGAGTTTATGCACAAAAAAGTCTCCATCTTGTGTGTGAATCTCCACACGCATTGGAGCCTCAACTTCATGGCATCTCAGTGAACGTGGGGGTTCTCTCAAGAACTCCTTGAAGGTTCTTGCTGCCTTATGCAGACCCAAGGAGGTGAGAAGGGGACCCCGGTGGGTCTCTTCTCTCATGCATCCAGTGCCTTACGTGGAGCGTAGAAGTAGAGGGAGATTTATTTTTTGAAGACGATGGTGGAAGCAGATGCTTAACGCACCACGGAGGCGCGAGATGGAGTTAAGGCCTAGAAAAGGGAAGAGGATATTTATCGAGTTATAATGCGGTTGGTGATCTTTATGCTTTTCCAATGGACACTTCATATCTGATTTTTTACTCCTTCAAAAGAGGAGATTTTCTCGGAGAAAAGGTGTTAAATATCATGCATGTGAGTGCTCATCTTTCTATCACTTCAAGAAAATAGGATACTACCTTAAAGTAAAGAAAAAACACTCGTAGTCATCGCAATGACTTTTGAGGTTACTAAAAGGAGCAACGACTTTCAAGGTTGCAGGACTAATAGTTGATTCGGGAAGTTCATTTATTAAAGATCAAAAAGCTCGAGCATGGGAGGCGATGAAGAGTGGTGGTGGTGGTGGGGCTGTAGCCTCACCAAAAGTGCGCAAGTCTTCATCCTACTTTAGCTTCAACCTGAGGGGGAGTGTGAATAAATGCCACGTGGACAGTCCACACGGTGTTGAGTTAGCAAGTTAGTGGCTGTGTGGCCTTTAGGATTTTAGGAGTTTGGCTTACATGCCAAGTTTTGTGCCACATGTGGCAAGTTATTTTAATTAATTGTTAGAGTCCAATTTAGGATTTGAGTCAAAGTAGGAATAATTAATTGATTGTGTTTGAGTTTGTTTAGGATATGATTCATTAGGATTGCAATTAAGCTTAAGTTTAGGTTTGGTTCTCTTTAAATAGAGACCAACATCTACTTGGTTTATTTGAGTTGCAACAATAATGTCTACATTCACACTCCCTTCTCTTTCCCTTATCTTCTCACACCAACAGTAAGGTATTGTTCATGCTACTGTTCACCTGAACAATAATGTGAACAACAAATCTTGCTACGCTTCCATGAATCCTCACATAAACAAAAAAAGAAAAGAGAGCAACAACCGTCGAAACCCTAAGGAGGCCACTAGTGGTGCTGCTAAGCATTGACAATCCTTTGGCGAGGGCCCATTAGCCTTTTCTTCTTTAGGTGACCCCTCCAGGGTCTCTCTTGCTTGCTAAGGGTCTCGATCGACCCCTTCTACTTGTCATTGCACCTCGGGTGGTGGTGAAGGCTTCACTGGCGCCACCTTCGACCATTGAGGTTTTGGTGAGCCCCTTGTACAGTGTCACCCAGACCTTTAGGACACTTCGGTGGTTGACCATCACCCCCAACTCCTCTACTGCATCACCTAGAGAGCCTCCTTCGACTTGCAGTGTCTTCCCTCTTCACCTAAATCCAATATGCTTCTCCTCCTTGGACATTGCTGGCATCGCCTCTCGCTGCTGGTGGTCAAGCGACTCTCCTCATAGCCAAGCGACGCTTTGGCAACACTCTAGTGATAGTGGTTGTGTTGGAACAGGACCTTCTTGAGTTGTAGCGATGCTCCAGAATTGTCTAACGGTCTTGTATCTTGTTCCTGTTACTTAAATTTGGATACTTAGGCCACAGTTTTGATTTGGTTCACGTACTTTGCGTGCGTGGCGTATGCTTCTACATGCATACCTACATGCGTGTTCTTTTGTTCTCTTGGACCCAAACTCTTCTACTGTTACTTTTGAGGCCAAAATCTCGTCCTTCGTGCTAGTTTAGGGGATGACTATCAAACTATCTAGGTCCCTGAATTATGTTCTTCGATCACACGCATTGCATATATTTGTTGGAGATAAGTTACATGTTTTGATTGATGGGGCTCATGAACCCAGAGATGTGACCAAATACAAGTAGTGGGACCTTCTCCTTGCCCCGCCGAGGGGTGCTTTGCACTTCCTTAGGGGTCTGTCTCTGGTGGCACCCAAGGTGCAGGGTTGCTTTGTTCTGGTGATTGGATCAGGCGAGGTGTTTAGATTTTGGCAGGACGACTAGACGGGTTAGTGGAGATTATGTGGAAGGTTCCCGAGACTCTTTACGCTAGCTACAGATAGAGATACATTGGTGGTGGATATCTGGGAGGGTGGGTGGTGCCCATCATTTGTTGGGAACCTCTTGGATGTGAGGATTCGGGAGTTTCAGATGCTACTATGGGAGCTGGAGGGTTTTCAGCCAGAGGAGGGAAATGATGCTTTCTACTGGGATAAAGGTGAGTTCATGGTGAAGGTTGCATATAAAAGACTTGGAGATGGAGGGCTCATTGGGGATCTGGACCTGGTGAGAGATTCTTGTAAGGTTTGGTCAGTGGGATGGCCCTTAAAAGTGAAGATCTTTACTTGGCTACTTAGGAGGCATAGGCTTATGACGAGAATGTGGAGAGCTAGATGGGCACCTGGGGAGGTGAAGGAATGCCCCCTTTGTCATGGGACAAATGAAGATGTTGACCGTCTATTTTTCTCGTGCCCTTTTGTATCTTAGATATGGAAGTACCTGGAGGCGGGGTGGTGGAGCCACTCCTCTTTTGGGGAGTTCTGGAGATCATTTAGGAGTGGGGGCACCAATGTGGGACAAAATGTCTTCAGATCAAAAAAGGAGAGGGCGAGGCCTTTAGCGATGCTGTGGGACATTTGGTTGGGGAGGAATGATGTGGTATTTAGAGGGTAGCGGCCGTATGTGGAAAATTTTGTTGTTTATTTCAACTATGGTTAGGTTGTGGAGTGCACAACGATAATTGAGCATTATTATACTGGGTTGAAAGCCCAATCATTTTGATTTGATATGATTTAATATATTTTGGGTGGTTATCAATCGGATAATTGCCCTTTCCCTTTTCAAAAATAAGAAAAAAAGTTAGAGGGCAACTATCTGATTATGAAATGATTTATGAATAGCATCGACTCAATTATTGCCTCTAATATGCTGTATAAAAGACTGCTAAGGAGATCGGGGAGACTCCGGAGAAGAGGTACTCCCTTCAAACGAGCAGCTCTTGTCATGCCGATATTTATAGGTGTATATGGAATACCACTCAAGTTGCATCTTTGGCTTTGTATTTCACTACTTTGGAGGGCCTCTTCAAGGAGCTATTGGTATTTCAGCCTGCCTGCTGCAGGAATTAGGTTACTGAGTGTGTAGAGTGACAGACCTACTAGTTTCGGGATAGCTTGACACCATGGTACTAGTCCACTAGAGACTAGATTCTATCTTCCGACTCGGTGCCTGACCTTCAGAAGATAGATGCTGATACTCCACTTGCTGCTCTAGTTGCTGTGCTTGATACCTCTGCTTATGTTGCCTTTGGTGGGAGACATGCTCGTTTTGGCAATTATGGATGTGGCCACCTTTTCTACTCTTCTTGCATTCATTGCAAGAGGACTAATTACTCTTTTTAGCATTGCTAGAAAAATTCAGCAAGCTCAATTGGGTGACTTGGACTTTTATTAACGAGTCCCTTGTTACTGGGATTGCGACAGAGCAATCTCCTTTATCATTTACTACAGATGAGTTAGATCGCCTGAGATGGTTATTGAGGAGCGAGCCCTCCTCTATTACTGCTGCTGTTGCCACAACTCTTGTGGTCGAAATTACTGCTACTACTCTTGATTGGATCACTACTTCTGGAGCATTCGATCTTACTGCTTCCCATAATGAGGACAATGATGATTGGTGAGGGAATTAAGCTAGGATCCTTGTCTCCTACTCTTCTTAAGAACATTTTCCTTTCCCCTATTGCTACAACCGACTACCGTATATTGCTGCTATCTTTACTATCGATTAACATCATCTCTTAGCTACTACTACTGCTGCTTGGGATCATCTTTTGTGTCTACCTACCACTTGATGCTGCCTGGGATCATTTCTCATCTTTGACTACTACCTCCTTCTACTGTTGTTACTTCTATTATAGTCATCTACTGTTTGTTGATGCTACTTCTACTATTGCTATTGCTTGTTTGGGATCGTCTTCTACTATTTGCCTGCTACTACAACCATTCTTGCTTCTCCAGTATACTGCCAATTCCTTTGGATGTCTACAATTTGGAAGGGGGGCGGGGGGGAGTTCACTTTTGTAATAAGTTGGGCGTTGCATGCTCCAACTTGGAGGACAGTGTTAGAGAGATTATAGAATTAGGAAACTTATTTTTAGGAAAGTTATTTTTGATTTATCTTTTTCTATTTTTAGAGATGAGATTAGATTTCGTTTGATTGTATTAGGATTAAAATTAGGATTGACCCTCTCTGGGATCAACTCTCTTTTATTTCTTGAGATTCGTAACAATATTTTCGATTCTCCAAATCTCCAATAGCTTATATAATAACTTTGTATAAAAAGCATCTTGCTTGATTTTTATCCTAAGATGCTGTAAGTATCTATAAATTTTGGATTTAATTAAAGGCAAATTTGAGTGATAATGTCAATTAATATAGTTAACTTCATTATGTGACAAAAGACCTGATCCTATGCTTTTTATTTTTCCATTATATAAACAACCCTCTACTCACTTATATTATCTACCCTCTTTGCATTTATTGCCTAAAAACATTACTTCAAGTATTTCAAATAAATATTTTTTGACGAGTGTGTTATGGAGCACTATAATGTTTGGTAGTTAGGATTTATTATTATGCAATGTAAATTTGAATCTGAGTAATATTTGCATTTTGGTTTTATAAAGGATGGTGAAATCTCATTTCGTTACAACAATCTTACTTACAAAAACTGTCGATAAAAATTTGATGACCTATTCTGGCGGTGAAAGGACCAGCAGTGTGAACATGTTGCTATATATTTATTATAGAGCATCAATAGGCGAAGCCCTTAATGTTATTAAGGAGATAACATCTATGAACATTTGTGAAATCCATATCCAACAACGCATGATTGTTAACTGTGTTAGTTTTCACAGTTTGAAATGTTGGTATAGAGGTATGTTACAGCTTTTAATGATGGATTTATATTTAGCATGGTTGTTTGTATAGATAGAAAGATTTTTTTCAAAAAAACTTTATCATATATTTTATATATCTCATTTATCTTCAGATATCATATTGATGTATATAATCTGTACTAATATTTTTATTATCATCCTTTTATATATTTTCACTAGAGGAAAGGGTACCAGCAGCTGCACATTCTCCCTTCAAAACCAAAACACACATTAGTCTTCCATCAACAATGTCTTTCAAATAGTGCTTATTGCCTCCTCCAAGGGCTTACTCTCTGCGATAACCCTTCCCATTGCCCCAGGCACCGTGCTTCGCTTGCCTTGACTCCACCTTACCTCCTCTCCAGCCACTCACTTCAGACCACCTTGTGTCTCCTTGACCACACCACCACTGCAACCTCCGCTTGCCTTTTCCTTTCTGTGAAGCCACCCATCTCCCTCTGCCAACTTTGCTCGTCAGTCACCCACCGATCCACTACCACATTTCCACTTCTGTTTGGCCATCATTAGCTCCAGCTTATATGGAGGATGGGTTTGGCCACCGTTCACTCCAGCTTGTGTGGAAGACAGGCTCTGCTGTGCTTGAGCTCTAGCATATATGGGTGGGGCAGCGTAGTAGGGGGAGGAGATTGTGGGAAGAGCATCTTTGGATTGTGGAATAGTTGAATTGGAGCCATTGGATTATACTGGATCCAATAGCGGCCGAAGGGAATTGCACATAGCTGTGCACACATCTGTACATTCCCGTTCTTCTTTTCATTATATTAAATTATATTCCTTTAAGGGGTTTTGTGTAAATGCCCCTATAATATTTTGATATTACATACACATCCTTGGATTCTTAGATATTACATAAATACCTTTGGAATCTTGCCTCTATTTACATGAGATACCCTTGAAAAAACTCCTGTTAATTTTTACATTAATGACCATTAATCATGGGCTCTTAGATATTACATAAATATTTCTTAATTCTTATCTCCATTAACAGTTATGACTTTTCGATAGTGTGTCGTTAGTAACTTAACCAAAGTTTGTCTGAACTTAATCGAGGTATCATGGCCTTTAGTTAACTTCAATGGTGGATGTGTTATTTGGGAATGTAGGAAAAGTCTGAATTGTCCATCAACTTTGCATAGATCTCAAGCCATGGTACCCCTCACACCTCCTACCATCCCCTCTCAATGCCCTTCTTGTAGCCCAATTGAGAAAAACAAACTCTATCCCTCCCTTCTCTCAGTCATCACTCTCCTTCCATAGTTGACTCCTCCATCGCACCATTGCGCATCGCGCCATTAGTGATTGGAGTAGTCATCACCACCGTTGGCCTCATTGCACCACCACACATCACACAATCAAAGCTCCTATTTATCACATCACTGTGCATTGCCCTTTAGGGGCAAAAACGTTAATTTGACCCACAATTAACTATCATTAAGGTTAAAACTAACGGAAGTTAACTCAATGTTTTCTCATGTAAATGGGGACAAGATTTCAGAGATATTTATATAATATCCAAGAATCCAAAGGTATGCATGTAATATCAAAAAATTATAGAGGTCTTTATATAAAAGCTTTGACCTGTAGTTATTGGCCTAATGGAAGGTCATATCTGTTATTAGAGATGAAATTTTCAGGGTATTTATGTAATAGCTAAGAACCTATAGGTATGTATGAAATATCAAAATATTACAAGGGACATTTATGTAAAAACCCCCTTTCAATGAATCTAATATTTTTATACATTATACCATTAATTTCATGGTAGAATCACATTTATTATTACTATTGTCTTTGGGACAAGTTGGCACAAGGAATGGAGTTCCTAAAATCAACTTTGGCACGTGAAATTTTGGCATATTTCCAAAATCATATAAAAGCACAATTCATAGCCTGTATAGATTGCTTTCGCAGAAGTCATTTGTCAGGTGCATTACAGGAGCTCAATTTTTCTCTCTTGACAAGGCTTGAGGTATGTGTAAAGAGTTGAAGACCTTATATTTGAAACACATGGCATTCGGGAATTTAGTTTTCCATGAGTTTTTTTTGGAATATGCTGTTTATACCAATAGAGTTCACATCAAATTTGGCTTGTGGAATTCCAGCTTTTTTGCCAAATCATGTAAACCCACTATTTATAGCTCGTACAGATTGCTTTGTGGGGTTACCTCGGCTAGCCAAATCCCTCCCTCCACACCCCCTCTCTTGAGGTATACGAGTAAACATAAATTTTGTGCTTCCATTTTATTTAAAAATGGTATTTTGGTGATTTTCCATGTAATGTTGCCTTGGGTGCTAACAGAAGAGTCTGGGTAACCTTTTAAGAGTCCATGCCACAGAGCATTTGACTACTGATTAGAAACTAGGTGCGAAGTCTGTCGAAGTTTGTGTGGATTGCACCTTTTGTCCTTCAAAAATGCCTACGTAACTTGATTGGGAGTGTTGGAAAGCATAGTGAAATCCGCAAACAATGTAAATGTTTCTCATGCTTTTATTTTTATTTTATTTTATTTATTTTTGGGTTGGGGGTTTGATGACTATAAAGGGTGGTCATTGATTGATGTTCAGGAAAACAGAATTGGTAGTGATTCGTAAGAACGTTGCATCTCAAATGAGGTGTCTTTTCATTTCCTTTTTGCTTCACATTCAACTCCTGATGCCCAGTTCTCATTCCTCATTGTTCTCTTTGGAGCCTAATTCATCTCTGCACCAATATATTCTTGAGTGCTCGGTGTGGATGTGATTTATCATTTGCTGTTCGTATCATTAGAAAGGACTCTTATAGTAATTGTTCTTAAATAAATTAGCTTCAAGGCTATAATAGAAGTTTGTCTGGTTACTTTATTTCTTTGAATTAGGTCTATGGTGCGGAGAAAAAGAAGTCTGGTGGGCTCAAAGTTGGGAAGAGAAAGGTGAAGACTAAGTTGACGGAGGTAGCCAAGGCCAAGGCTGCCCAGGCAATGGAAGTTGACAATTGATTGTAATTTCTGCCACATTGAGATCGTGTTTTTGTTTGGAGAAGGCCAAGGGCACTCTTCCTAATTTCCAAGTAAATATAACCCTCTCTGATGTTAGAATATGTCTAGAGTTAGCTTTTAATTTATGCTGGTAATTGCTCCTATTTTTCCTTGCACCTTGTAATCAACATTGCAGTGTTACATCTGTCGAATATAGATTTTGTCTCTTATTGTGGTCAACCATTGTTTTCAAGCAGTCAGGAATCTTTTGATATGTTCTACCCTGTTCATGCTATTGATGATATTTGTGATGGCTGCTGCTACTGGATTGAGTTTGAGATTGAGCTCTGGTTATGGCCAGCTTGGATTAAACAATCCAATCCAGCTGCTGTGGTATCAGGGAGAACTGGAGGAAGAGAGGAGAGGAGAGAAGAGAGAACAGAGAAGGGAAGAAGCAAAAACTATAGGAGATCAGTATATGGGGCTCCCTTCCCAACAACCATTATTTATAGCTGAGTTGTAACCTCCAGCCGAGTTTAACAAACAGTAACAACCTCTTGGCACAATTACCTTTATGACCCTGAGGAATACAATTTTCTATCAACTCTCCCCCCCTTAACATCGACCTTGCCCTCAAGGTTGGAAATCTGGATGTTGTGCAGCAAAAGAATCATAATCCATCCATTGAGCTTCTTTGATATACTGTCATTCCCATTGAATTAGCCACTGTGTGATGGCTGTATTAGCACGTTTGATCATCTGTCGACCTGAGAGAGCATGGGACTTTGGGGAAGATTGCAATTGCTATGGAAGTGGCAGTGGTTGGACCTGATTGCTGCCCATTTTTGGTTTCAGCTGAGAGACATGAAATGTATGATTTATTTTTGAATCAGATGGCAGTGCTAATTGGTATGCAATAGAGTCAATATGCTTTGTAATTTGATATGGGTCATAATAGCACTCAGTTTATAATTGTATCACTTTTCCAAAGAATTTTGCTGATAAGGTTGTAATTTTAGAAATACCCAGTAGCCAACTTGATACTCTTACTCACGACATTGCTTATCAGCCTGTATCTTCATTCACTCTTGGGCACACACAAGATGGTGGCGTAGTTCTTGCAAAATCTCCTGGCGACGAAGAAGTAATTCCTCAACATCATGTGTATTGGTTATGGGAACCACAAATGAAAGTGGTGATACCTGTGGTTTCTCATATAAGACCTGAAATGATGTCATCTTCAATGAGGAATGGAAGGTGGTGTTATACCATAGTTCTGCTAGTGGCAAGTATTTACACCAAGAACCTTGTTGTTGGTAGGAAAAACAACGTAGATAAGTTTCCAGACTTCGGTTGAGAACCTCCGATTGTCCATCAGATTGTCGGTGGTAGCAAGAAGACATGTAATTTTGTGCCCAAGGAATGAAAGAGAACTTTCCAAAAAATACTCAAAAAAATAGAACCTTTGTCGGAAACAATTGAGGTGGGAACACCATGTAGTTTGACAATATCTACAAGAAGCTTTGCTGCAACATCTGAACCTGTAAAAGGGTGATGCAAGGCAAGGAAATGTGCATATTTAGAAAATCAGTCAACCACCATTAGAATAGTTGATTTGCCTTGAGATAATGGCAATCCTTTAATAAAATCCATCGCGATATCAGTCCATACTTGAGATGGTATTTGTAGATGCTGAAGTAATCCATACGGCTGAATTGTATCATATTTACGTCGTTTGCAGATTGTACATGATTGAATGTATTGTTTAATATCTTTATTCGTATGCTTCCAAAAGAATGTGCACTTAATACGATACAAAGTTCGATGATAACTGGAATGTCCCCCTTCAAGGGCATCATGATGGTGTTTGAGGACTGTCAAAATGAAATTAAATTCAACAGTTAAGAGGATGCAACCCTTATGAAATAAAATGCCATCCCTTAACAGATAAGAATCAATGGAAAGGTCACTCGCATGCCATTTTTTCAACAAGTGTAGTAAACTTGGTTATGTTTGATATAAAATTGACTTTATCAATCCAAGTTGGAATAACATGTGAAATAGACATAACGGAAGTAAAGGAAGGGTGTCGAGAAATTGTATTAGTAGCTTGATTATGAATACCCGCCTTATATTGAACCTCAAAATCCAAGCCCAACAATTTTGTTAAAAGTTTATGCTGTAAGGGTGATTTCACTTTTTGCTGCATTAAATTTTGAAGACTT
This sequence comes from Thalassia testudinum, assembly GCA_037157565.1. Lineage (NCBI taxonomy): Eukaryota > Viridiplantae > Streptophyta > Magnoliopsida > Alismatales > Hydrocharitaceae > Thalassia > Thalassia testudinum. Next base: position 11,970,375 of record JAZHRO010000067.1, on the reverse strand, counting down.
TGATGATTAGTTCATATATAAAATCTCTTGCCAAGAAGATATGCATGCCACTTCTTCACCGCAAATGCTAATGCAGAAAGTTCCTTCTCATACGTGGAAAGGGAGCGTTGACTAGGTGAAAAGCCTTTGCTAATAAATGCAATGGGTCGACCCTCTTGATGGAGAATTGTCCCAATTCTATCACAACTAGCATTGCATTCAATTGTAAAGGCCTTAGAAATATTTGGCAAAGCAAGAATAGGGTTGGAAGTAATCGACTTTAAAAGTTGAAAGGCATCGGTAGCAACATTAGTCCAAAGAAAACTATCTTTCTTGAGCAAGGAAGTTAAAGGAAGAGCAATTTTGTCAAAGTTCTTGACAAACTTCCTATAATAACCAACTAGGCCTTGAAATCTCCTTAATTCTTTAGCATTTTTGGGAATAGGCCAATCCAAAATGGTAGCCACCTTATCCTCCTCCATGGCAACTCCATTTCCAAAAATTTTGTGCCTTAAATAGTTAACAACTTGAACCCCAAAGCTACACTTGGACTTCTTGACGAAAAGTTTGTTGCCATGCAATAGTTGAAAGGTCATTTTTAAATGAAACAAATGTGAGTTCCAGTCTTTGCTATAGACTAATATATCATCAAAGAATATCATAATAAACTTCCAAAGAAAAGGATGAAAGATGTCATTCATTAGGACTGAAATGTAGCTGGAGCATTTGTTAATCTAAAGGACATAACTAAAAATTCATAATGCCCACTATGTGTCTTGTATGCTATGAACATCAGCAGCCTTGACTCGAATCTGGTGGTATCTAGAACAAAGATCAAGCTTTGAAAAATATTTGGAGCTTGCTAACTCATCAAGCAAGTTATCAATAAAAGGAATAGGGTATTTGTCCTTAATAGTCTTAGCATTAAGTGCTCGGTAATCAATGCACACACACCATGAACCATCACGTTTCTTGAATAAAAGGATCGATGAATCAAATGAACTAGTGCTTGGTTGAATAAAACCATTGACTAATACCTCGCTAATCGTCTGTTCAATGACTGTTTTATGAACAGGTGAGTGCTTATAAGGAGGAACAAAAATACTAGTATGCTTATCTGTGAGGGGAATGGCATGATCATAGCTTCTTTCTGGAGGTATGTGATATAAACATATTTATATCACATAAACCGTTTATTTATGCATGTTCTTAGACGTATAGTTGCATCATACATTATTAATATTGCATAACATCATCATCTTGCATTTAGTTTAGATTGTATAAAGTATAGGTTAATTTTCTCTTTTTGTGATCAGAGTATACGACGGTATTTAATCGGGACCTTGGATTAAAGATTCAACCGTATAGATCTAATCAGGGTGACGATCGAAGTTCAATGACTCCAAGATCACCCCGATTGGACTTCCGTAGTATCAGATGCAGTCCAAGAAAGATCAAAGGACAAGGGGTAAGGTGGTGTAAATCCGTACTTCAAACAAAAAATCCGACTGCATGGATGGGTTCGGATCAATGATCGCAGCCCAATGGCGTGAAAATTGGTCCAATCCGACATTCGTGGCACTACCTACGAGTATATGAAGATGGACAGCCAGGATGGTGCCACATGGCACCATCCCAGCCATCCGCACGTGCAATTAGCTCACTCCTTTTCTTCAAAGGCCTCTCCATCGCACGATCTTAGCTGTTGGATCTTGATCCAACGGTCGAAATTCACTCGAGGCTGCGCCCCCTCCTCATCTGAAGGCAAACGTTCAATGCATCTCAGCCGTTGGATCTTCATCCAATGGCTGAGGGCACTGAGCGTTAAAACAACAAAGAGACCAAAAGTCCCCTGTAGCGCAGCGATCAGATGCGCTATACACTTCGCAGGACGCACGCTCGACTCACAATCAGAGGTGTGCATGGATTTATCTCAACCATGTGATTAGCTACGAATGGCCTGGATTTGCCAATCAGGCGCACGCACAATCGAACATGGCTCTACACGCGCCATCGCACGCGTAGGCACGCGATGAGAAGGCGAGCACAGAGTGTTTTAAGCCACTCGATCTCTTGATCGAACGGCTGAGAGCGTGCAAACGTGTGTATGCATTTTGAAGGTTGAAGGCGAGGAGGTGGGGGCATGCACGTGTCTTTAGCCACATTGGAGTTACAGTGACGGTCATAAACATCACTAAAGACACTGAAATGAATGTTTTAAAGCTTGGAAATGTCTCATTTGCCCTCAACTCTCACATCTATAAAAGGGCACCCCTACCACTCAAATTTCTCATCTCTTCCTTCACCTCTCTCCCTCTCCAAAGCTTTAAAGAAGTTTGTCCTAAACCGGGATGCTCTTCTAGTGTTAAAATCAAAATTTTGTCTCATTCTCACCCCGTTCGTAGAGCTTCCGTGGTCGTCTTCTCACCCCCGTTTCGGAAGTGGATCCCGCGACGATGACATCTTGCCTCGTTCCTGGTTCTTCTCGCTTCGTTCTTTGTCTTCTGTCTCCGCTTTACGTCTTCCAAGTATCACCCGTTTTGGCTCGTCTTCCAAACAGCCGTCGAGGATGATACTTTCTCACCTCTTTTCTCTTTACTATTTTTGTAGAGTAGATTTACCACTTTCTAGTTGTAATATTTCAAGCTTTCTAGTTGTAAAAACACTAGCTCTGTTATAAAAGTGTTTTGTTCTCTCTCTCTCTCTCTTTAGTATAATATCGATTTGTTGTGATTATCCCATCTTAAAACCAAAATTACAAAAAAAATATAATTGCTGATTGCGAATCAACGTAGCCTCACTGTGTTCGACCTGAAATTCCTTTTGAGTTTCAGTAAATTTATTTGTTGACGGATTTTCTCTCAAATTACTCTACGACGACGGCTTTTCCAAACTCAACTCTTTTTGCGACAATTTTCTATCACAATAGGAAGCCAAAATTTTCTTCAAAAATATCCATATATCTAGATAGTAATTCTAATATAGTAGGGGCTGGTGGGTTAGTGTAATGACTTGTTGCCTTTTTAGTCGGATAAGCCGTTTGCAGTTTCATTCTGACGTCTGGAGTTTCAGTCAGACGTCTAGATATGTGCCTGGACGTCTAAAAGTGGGATTTTCGTACTGCGCTTTGCGCTCTGCACGCGGGCGGCGTGCAGAGGCCTTTTTCTTTCCCTGCACCCTCACCCCTTAAACCCTAACACCCCTCTATATAAACCCCCCTTCTCTTCTCTCCTCACACCATTCAAGCCACCGCCACCTCCACCTTCTCCTGCGACGGCCGCGCCTTCTAGCCTCCCATCCCTACTGCTGCAGCCGCGGTGAGGAAGAGAGGAGCCAGCGAGGGAGAACAGGGAAGAGTGAGAGCGAGAGAGTGCGAGGGAGTGAGAGCGGGGGAGGAGGGAGATGACTGCGGGAGCTCAGTGGAGCTCGAGGAGGAGCTCGTGGGAGAGAGGACGCCGGTGAGGAGCTTCTCAAGCTCCTGCAGCTGCTGGAGTTGCTGCTACGGGCGGAGGGCAAGCGGGGCGAGCTGCGTGAAGGAGTTTTGATACTGAAAGTTTCCAGTATCAGACGTCTGGAGTGATGTCCAGACAGCTGGCGAGGCACCAAGACTTCCGGACTTGAAGCCGAACGTTTGGAAACACGTATCGTGCGAGGTATGTATCTTCCTGCGCTACTTTTCCGCTATGTTGATCGTAGCTAGGGGATGTCGGCTAATATTTGTGCTTGCGTTGTTTGTACACAGGTGAAGGCTTTGGGAAGGCACGCGGTGCGCTTTCCCATGTACTTTTGGACGTCTGATCACGTCGCCAGATGTTCGGAGGTACTTTCAGACGACCAGAGTTCTTGTTCGACGTCTGGAACTGCCCCTAGACGGTCGCAGGGGGAGTCTGGACATCTGAATCTGCCGTAGGAAGGGTAAGGTGAGTTCTGACGTCTTTTAAGACGTTTGGGACTAGTCCCAGACGTCTGATTTTGGTCAGTAACCGCGTTTTTGTCTTGTTTAAGGCCCAAACGGAATCGGATTTCCGCAAATGAAGCACCGCTGTTTTCCACTCGAGTTCCTCTACGTGTTTGTGTTGAGTATCTACTATTTTGAGCTTCTCTAATGTACATTGGTCGCTGGTACAGTTTACCAGCCGGTGGCATGTTCGGGGCCCGCGGAGACGACGCGATCTGCGGCATAGGCCCCCATTCCTCCCGTGATACCCGGTAGAGTGGTTTATTGCAATTATTAAGATATGAATAAAGAATATGTCTGCTTAGATTAAATTGGTTGAACTCTAGGATGTGGAATGAACCCTAGGGTAGAAATGTATGAGCATGATATGAAACTACTTTGGTTTACTCGAAATGCATATTGAAATACGAGCTGCCTGTATGTAAATGAGAAATTGAATTGTGAAATCATAAGTTGCATGTTTATGATTGAGAACTGAATTATGAAAACACGAGCTGCCTGTATATGGATGAGGAACGAGTTATGAAACATGAGATCTGAAATGAATAAATGAGGCGAATATAAGCATGAACCCTATGGGAAATTAGGAGTAGAAATCCTATGAATTAAAGGAATCTGGAATGTAGACGGGAAGTGTGCTGGCCCTTGGGTATGCGGTACCAAGGAGAGCAACTGCCCCTTTTTAGTGTAGAGCGGAACTAGCCTCCCTTGGGTTGAGACCCTGGGTTAGGATTGACCACTCTACACCGACTCCTGTTGGCCCTCACGTACGTGGTATCGAGGTGTGCTACTAGTGTAGGGAGGGAGCTAGCCACCCCACGGGGCCTGGGGTTCAGCTAACCACCCTACACCGACTTTGTTAGGGCCTTTGGGCAAACCGGGATAGTCGGACGAGGGTACGCGGATTGTGGAGGGGCGAGACCCCTGTTTGGTTTTGAGGGGCGAGACCCCTGTTCTGAGAGGGCAAGGTCCTATACTGTTTTGTGCTGTACTTTAGGCGTATTTGCTAGTAGAAATGACTGGCCATGTGTTAGTGCGGGGTAGCTACCCGTGCGCTTATCACACGTGCCGTAGTCACCGCTACGTCTCGACAGCGACCTCGGGGTGGTTGACTGGGTGTAGGACTACCACAGGAGACTCTCTTGGCCAGGAGAGCACCACGTGTACCTTCTACTCTATGGAAAAGACTGCAATCAAGATCGTTCCCATGAGGAACATGCAAGATCAAGAAATACCTGGATAATTTGAGAAATAGATGAACCAGAAACACATAAATGAGATAAATAGAAATGAGAAATAAACCTGCTTGTTTTTTTTTACTTGTACATAGATAATACAAACACCACTCTACTCAGCGTTCGTTGACCCCGTCTTTTCGTAACATTGTTCAGGACCAGGAGTTAAGCAGCCCAAGTTTTTGGCTGCAGAGGGTGCTGGTCCCAACCGAGCCCAGCCGTAGTAGTTCTTTCATCTCTCTCGTTTTTCTGCTGTTGTAGTGAGTAATGGACATATATTCTACTGTTCTTGTTACTTCTGTTTCCTTTCCGCTGTTATTGTTGTTGTGGTGGCATGTACTATGTTTTGAGATAGTTGTTCTATTTTCCTTTACTGCTTCATTCATTCTTTCTGCTTAGTTATATTGCATGTGTGAATGTGATTTAGTTTCCCGCTTTTGGTTATTTCTCGTTGGACGACTAGGTCTTGGGATTAGTCGAGGCAAGCTGGTCTCGGGTTCTGTAGGGATCCGGGGACCGAGTCGTAACAGTTAGAAACCAAAGTAGATGTGTGCTCTTGAAGTAATTGTATCGTAAAGGACCTTTTTGTAGTCTGAAGTGCTCTGGCTGTTGTCTTATCGGAAATAAGTTGTAAATTTTCATATGGAATCCCTTGCAATAAACAATACTGGCCATCAACTTTAAATCGCATGGCGAGTGTTGCAAAATTCCATTCTATAGTGCCTAAGGTTTTTAACCATTCTGTGCCCAAGACCATGTCACAACCATCCAACTCCAATATGTAGAAATTAAAACAGAATGAAAAGTGCTGAAGCTTCACCCAAGCATTCAAGCACTGTCCTTTTCCTTCACAATTAACCCCATTTGCCACTGTAACTTGGAAAGGAGAACGATCTTCAATGCGTAAGTACAATTTCTTGACCAATGAAGGATCTGTAAAATTGGAGAGCTGCCATAATCAATAACTAGAGTTTGTACTCCTTTTAGCATACCATACACGTGCATTGTAGAATTAGAAGGGGTGTCACTTATTGCTTGAGAAGAAATAGTAGGTATAACATGGGAACTACCATCAAAAGGTTCATCTGTGGATGTCTCCTGAACATCATAATTGGGATCAAAGTCATCTGGCATAATTTGAATAATAGAGTGTTTTGCAATGATGTCCTTTTGCCCAAGCTTTGCCACATTTAAAACCTAAGCCTTTCCTTAGATGTTTTTTATATAAAGAATTTGGAATTTTTTTAACAAGAAGGGACTATTTCACCGCTAATTGATTTTCCTTAGCAGGTGATGGGCTTGGGGGGCTGTTGTCAGGGCCATCGATGGTTATCAAAGAATTTATCGACATAGGAAACGTAACATAGCCATAAGCAATCTATCACGAGGGGCATGGAGTCGGACCTCCTAAGTGATCGGAGGGTCCGATTCCATGGTCCACAAGCAATCACAAGAGAGAGGAAGAAGTTGGTGACCCAGTTTCACCGCAAGGGGTGTACACTTGGGGGGAGGATGATACTCCCAACTCTGCACTAGTATTGTGAGGTTACAAGATTTCTCTCCCTTTTGACCTGGCTTGGCCTTCACTCGGGGGTCTCTTCTCACTATTTGTAGCATGGGAAGAGACTTAGCCTAGTAGGATATTTTCCATGATCTATGGTATATCTTCTGTCAGACTACTCATCTATTGTTAGGTTATGAGTAGTCATTTCCGTCCTATCACGGTTTTGGCCTTGGCTGTGTCGAATCTTTTAGCAGGTTGGGTGGATCCAGGTCTTGATCTGATTGGTTGTAGGCGGATTGGGTAATATCGGACCCGTCAATTTACCCTATAATCGGGTAGTCGGATCCTCTGCTGGGTTATGTGAGGAGTTTTGGGTCCGAGGGTGATTTTTGTCCCTCATCATATGCCCCCAGTATCTAGCTAGCGCAATCTACTGAGTAGTTAGAGCACTTAAAACTACATGGTATACGATGCTCCCAAATGTGCTACTGGTTAGAATGATGCGGGTAGGACATTTGTGATAGAGTTGCAGGATGTTGATAGACAAAGTTGGGTGGTTTGCCTCTGTTTCTTATCGATCGTAAGAGGTTAGGTGTAAGGAAAATTTTCTTGACTGTGTCGGCTGGGGTGGTGGCATAGTTACGGGAGAATGCAAGCGCGTCAGCTGTGGTTCCATTCGGCCTTGAGAGGTAGTGTTTGTCTATGGTAGGGCTTGGTGCTTTTTCGTGCTTAAGGCTCTGTAGCCATCTTTAAGAGGCGGCATTTTATCACATGGAACGTGGAACATAGGACCCCGAGTTGCTGCCAGCCTTAAGAGGTGACATTTGGGAAGCGGGGCATGGGAGCCCTGGTTCCTACCATCCTTAGTAGGTGGCATTATGTTGTCTAGAACGTAAGGCGTGGGGACCCTAGTTCCCGCCATCCTTAAGAGGTGGTTGTCGGCCTTATGACGCGGCATTTGGGAAATTTTGTCGTATAGTTCGACAAGACGGGTATTAATTGTCGTTGACATGAGGAGTCATGGCCTCGAATGTTGTACTTGTTAGTGAGGTGATTGATGCTACTGTGGTGTTAGGATGTATGAGTAGGGTGATGTAACATGCGGAATATTGACTGACGATTATGTCACTCTTGGCGGGATGCTGTGGAATCAGCACTGTATCCTAGGGGATTTCTCCCCTCGGGAACCCACGCCCTATGGGGGTAGTGGAACCACTCTAATGGGGGGTTATAAATAGAGGTTGGGGGTATGATCGGAGCTCTTGCCTCTCAAACCTTCTATTGCACCTAAATGACTTGATAGTTGCCTTGAGGGAATTTTGCTTTTGCTTATTCTCTCATCCATGGTTTTGTCGTTGGACGTGCTTGTTCGGTGGAGTGGCCAGACAGTGGTTATGTTCGGGCCTACCGGTGAAGGTAAATACAGTTTGCTGCCCCTGTTCAGCGCATGGGCTGAGCCAAAGGTTCTAGGACCTTTTGTGGGATTTTTTGTAGTCGAGATGCCTATCAAGGTGTTTTTGGTTTTGAGGCTTGCCTATTCTTTGCGACGAAAGGTACGTTTGGTTGCCCCTTTCTTTGTCTCCTTTTGGATTTGTTTTGATTTGCCTTTTGTTGCAGCCTTTGGGCGGTTTGCTCGGCCGGACGACTCTGGGTGTCGCGGCGGTTCTTCCTAGCATGGGACTTGTCTTGTGTGGGGGAGGTCCATGGGGTGAGGCAAGAAGAGGCAGTCCTCTTATTGTTGAAGAGTTCAAGAGGAAGTAGGTAGGAAGCGAAGAGGAGGCAGAGCAGGCTCCCTCAAAGCATTTGTGGGGGGAGCCCGGCGGGATGTTTGTTTTGAGGGAGTCAGCTGCATCCACTCTTCTGGGTTTGAGTGGGGATGAGGCGGAGGATGTCCCAATGGGGTTGTCGGTCCCTTTGGGTCCACTTGGATCGCCCGATGGATATATGGTTGCAAATGCACCGCTCGGAGCTCGGGTGGAGGCTGCTCCATTGGGGAGGGTCAGCGTCTCTACCACCTTGCTTGGCTCCCTTGGTGACTGCACGAGGGTGGTGTGGGAACTGCTGTTATCGGTGGCTCCTTTTGCGGCAGTGTATTTGCCCGGCCAAACATGGGGCAGAGCTCGACTAGTGCGACGGCAGGAGTGGATCCTTTTGGTTAGAGGGGTCTTGGGACGATCGGCCAGACAATTGGGTCTATCTGGGGATCCTTCATGGAAGGGCCTGCCGGAGGCCTCATGTCCAGTGAGGTGACGTCAACCAGGTTGGGTGCCCCTCTTTTGGAAAGGTGGGTGCTTCGACACCTACGAGCTACTCTGGCTGCCTGAGAAGTTGAGCGAGACTTGCTGAGGTTTGAGGCAGTTCGCTTACATGGGTGGAGGGATGAAGGAGGGTCTTGCTTGGAAGTGGCTCTATAAGGCCTGTCCAAGCGCCTGCAAGCTTCTCATGCCGCCCTCCTTTTGAAGAAGGAGGTGCATGTCCTAGAAGTGGGACAATCCTTTGTTGTGGTGGGGTAGAGAGCTTGAGGGTTGACCCTATCGAGACCCAGCAGCTCACAGAGGACATAGGCAAGAGGGTGCTTGCATTGGGGCACGTTGGAAAGACTGGCTCTTGAAGAGGAGGTGTCCAAGTCGAGTCCTTTAATAGCTGTGAGAACGCTGGAATGGTCGATTAGCCTTTCGAAAACTAGGGATGAAGACACTGAGTCTTGATAGGTGGTGTTGCCATTATCTTTGTATGTTCATCATCAATTTGCCCCCCATTTTCCCCTTTCTTTGTTGTGGGTCAGCCGGGGGTGATGGTCTCGGGGAATGTAACATGCAATATCTCTTGTATAAAAAAGGAAAGTTTTTATTTCTTGTGTCTGTTGTCCTTTCATAATGAATTGCTTGCATGCCCAGTTCGAGGGATTATTTTGCTGCCTGGGATTTGTTATTCGCAAGAGTTGTGTGGACTGCTTTTACAAGTTTTGTTTGATTCCTTCTGTAGGATCTAAAGATAGGATATATGGCTATGCGTTCAAAAACTCAAACACAAAATCAGTAATAACAAGAAAATTTACACAATCAATCAAACCACAGAAATATGCACAATATGTATAGTGGTTCCCCTCCCTTGAGTACTCCACTACCTAAGCCTCCCAGCTTAGGGTTTTTAACCTGATTCCCTCAACCATGAGGAAATCAATTTACTAATCGAGGTAATTAACGAGTTACCTCAACCCAAGTATAAAAATGAGTTTGTTACAACCCAACGAGCAAATGCTCAAGAACAAATGAAATACAGGTGTAAGACAGAAAAATAAATCTTACAACTAGAACCTAAGCCTCTCAACAAATGTAAGTATAATGTTACCAATTTGAGAGCCTAGAATGAAAGTGAATGCCTTGACAATGTGTAAAGAAATCACGTTGATGTGCTTGCAAAATCGTAGAGAGATTGATAGCAGCAAACTATTCCTTCTTCAAAATATTGTGAGAATATGAAATATAGCTCTATAATTTTTCTTTTCTATTTCTCATATACAAATTAAGGGTCCAAGGGTTTATTTATAGAGTTTAGGACCTCAAGGATTCGTCTACTAGACGTTGGGGTTTAAATCCCAACGTTCATATAGCCAAAATTAATTTTCTAACCATTCGATTTTGAGCCAACGGCTACCTGGTACCGGTACTAAAGTATGGGTACCGGTACTCGTTGCTTCCAGATTTGGGTTTCAAACTCTTAACACAAATCTGTACCGACTTGTACCGGTACTCATGGTTAGTACCGGCACTCGTTACCTCCAGTATCGGTACTGATCATGAGTACCGGTACTCGCGGGGTACAGGTTTGTTTATTGAGAAAACCCAAACCTGTAACTCACATGTACCAGTACTAAACTTTAGTACCGGTACTTGTGTGCTAACAAGTATCTTTTTTAAGTGATTTAATCAATTATGTTCTTTGAAAATAATCGTAATATTAATCCTAATTTATCTCTAATTAATTTTACGATCTAAGTTATATTCCTTTGTTAAGAGGTATATACAATCTATAAATAAAAAATCTAAACTAGAAACACTAAGGGTCGAAGATGATCTTCTCCTCCTTGATTCTTCCTTTTCATCTTGCCTCCTTCTTATCATGATCTTCTCCTTTTCATCAAGCCTCCATCATTTCCTGTTTGCCTTGATTTTCACCTAAATTTGAAAGAATTCAATTGCAAACATTAATCCATAATAATTTTGTTAACACCAAAATAAGATGTGTAACAAGGTTCCAACACTTTCTTGGGACGTTTAATTTTCTGCTCGAATGGGTTGGCATGGAGGCCTCCCTTTTTTGCCCAGTCTGTCATGCTTTTGAAAACTTCTAGGTTGCTGGCCTGTCTGCTACAGGCGGCTACTGTTATCTTATTTTATTTGACCCGGCTGTTTACTCGTTGGCAAGCCATAAAGGTGTGCTCGTGGAGTGGGTTGCTCATAGTATTGGTCGGGAACCCATGCCATACACCTGGCTAGAAAGGATGTGTGGTCTATGGAAGTCTTCCTGTACTTTCTGTAGCTCGATCCTTCGCCTGGTACCTCGTTCGCACATCTTTGCCTGACACAGGATGTGGCTGTCAGTTATTGGGCAAACCAATGTCTTGGCCGCGACTCGCTTGCAAAGGGGCGGATGTTATTGACATGGCCTATCTTGGAGACAAGGTTGGTGGGAGAATGCCAAAAATGGCACTAACTCTCCAGGCGGGAAGTGATGCCGGGTGACATCAAATGGTTGGTCATGAGGAGGGGGTGGGGAATTTCCACTTGACTAGTTGGCTTTGAAGTGAGATGCCCTGGGCCGTTGAGCGTTGCTCCTTACCTTGCCTAGTCGCTGAGTGATAGGAGTAGCTTGGGAGCATACTCATGAGTGGCGCCACTTGGAGCGATCGGGGTTATGCTGGCTTTGGAGCAGGTGTTGCCGCTGAGCTGCGAATGTATATTTTTTAGGGTGGAGTGAGGAGGGCACTTGGGCTTGTCAGAGCTTCCTTAGTGCCCTTTTTGATGCGTTCGAGGAAGGGGAGGTGTCGAATAGAAGGCTAAGACAAGAATCAACCCAAGGGGACGATTTTGTCGAGCAGTGCCTGTATCCTTTTCTTGGTGCTTGAGGGCTCAAAGGCCATGGTCGCTTGGACCTTGTCGAAGTTTACCCGTTTCCCTGTCAGAGACTAAGGGCCTTCGAAGCTCTTCGTATGAGAACTTGGGTACTCCCCTTCTTAGGGTTGGGGTGTAAGCGGGTGCCTTCTGCAATGCTGTAGGCTCGGGCCAACGGGCACTGCTTTGTATTGAGGTAGACTCGTGCCTGCTTGGGTTAGGAAATCCATTAACGAGAGCGAGGTTGATCTGGCAGTACTCGCTGCGGGTCCCTTATGTGGGTTGGGCAGGATTGCTCGTTGCAGGAGTTCTCCGATGTCCATCCTTGGCAAAGGAACTTTACCTCTCAGGGTAGGCTTCGTTGAGGTTGGTGAAGCCTATGCGCGTGCCTTGTTCAGGGCTGCCACCTCCTTCAAGAGCCTGGCCCTGATGTGAGGGTTTAGTAAAAATTGACTTTAGGAAACTCCTTACTTCATCCTTGGCCTCTTATTGCAGCTCGGTCGAGTTATACTCGCCTGAATAGGGGAGGCCATCATCTTTTGGAGACTAAGGGCCTTCGCCTGAACAGGTCCAAGCGGATTTTTTTGCTGGGTCTAAGCGTGAGTGATGACAATCAGAGGGATCAAGGTCCGCTCTTGACCTGGACGAGCTTGGTGGCGTCAGCAGGATAGTGTTGAATAGCTGTGACTGGGGAGCCTGGCTGAATTTATGCAGTTGTTGGGGGGTGGGTCGGATTTTTTTTAAGGGATTCAGGCTTGATCGTCCAATCTCGATTCATTTACTTCGGCTCTTCATAGAGACAAGGGCTGGAAGCACGTGGGGGGTCGGTTGCTAGGTGGACAGTTATGCCCATAAAAGCCACTGTTGATCCGACCATTCTAAATGCGGTTACTCTGTTGTTAGGCCTGCCCTTATCGTATGCGGATAAAGGAAGGTTTGCCAGCTTGGTCGCAGGGTATAATATCGCCACGCGTTGGCCTACTTGACTGTGCCCTTGGCATCCTTTTGAGGAATGGGGAAAGTGCCAGAGGATATCTGAGAAGGTCGACCTTAGGAGGTGGCAATGAAAGCTAAGTACAGTCTCATGGATTTTCATTGTTGGAAGTTTGAGTGTGTGCACTAGCGTCATGTTAGGCCAAACTTGGGGCGTGGGGACTTGAGTTCCTGTCGGTCTCGAGGCACGGTGTGACACCGAGCGGAGCATCGGGCATGGGGGCCCGAGTTCTCGTTGACCTTATGAGGCGACGTTGTATGAAACAGAACTTGGGGCATAGGGGCTTGAGTTCCCATCGTTGTCGTGAGGCAACGTTGAGTGGAACATGGGGCGCGAGAACCCTAATTTTCACCAGCCTTGCGGAGTGGCATGATATCAAGTTGAACGTCAGGCGTTGGGACCCGAGTTTTTGCCATCTTTTTTAGTTAGCAGCTGCTGCTGAGAGTGAAGTGGTTAAAACTCCGCCAGAGGGTGATGCTCGGCTTTGTTGTCTATGCGGGGGAGTTGTAAGTGTGAGCGGCCAAGGCGCTCTTAGTGTCATCTTTCAAAGAGGCGACTCTATGTAAAAGGGCAATGTGGGCGTGTGCTCTTTCTGCTGTCCCTAAGAGGCGGCGTGAGGTGTGTTTGGCATTACTTATGGACGAAACTTGGGGCGTAGGGGCTCGATTCTAGCTGTCTTTTTAAGGCGGCGTTATACTAATCGGAATAAGAGTCGTGAGTGCCCTAGTTCGTGTCGTCTTTAAGAGGTGGCTTTATGCTTAAACGGAACTTGGGACGTGGTGATGCGCTCGACATTCGTATTGCAACAAAAATGGTGTTTTAAATGTCATTGTTGTATATTTATCACAATGTAGATAGATGTTGCGTCATTTTGTTTATTTACTTAATTTTTATTGTTTATTCCATGTTGTTCACTGGGAGGTGGTTATTGATATATATCACTCTCTATGTCCAAAATATTTTTTTATTCAGAAAATGTCAAATTTATTTACAACATGAATCAATGAATCAGACAATGAATGAATTTGTCAATTATATAAAATGATCAATTATTAAGCATTACAATGCGGTAAATGATGACCTAAATTTCATTGCGAAAAGTTTTGAGTTTGGAAAACATGAGTCGTAAAATTCGCAAGAAAATCTGCTACCAAATAAAATTTATAATCGAAACTGTGGTGCATCCTAGGTCGAACATAGGAGGTGAACGTTTGATTAAAAATCGCTTTTGAAATTATTGTTACAAAGCAGAATAGGTAGTTGAAATTAATCTACGCAAACTAAACTATTTAAAAAATAAACAATAGAAGACATAGAGAGAATATACAAAGAAAGAGAAAACTAGGGAGAGAATGAACAAATATTGCATTTAAATATTCTAGAGTCTATTACAACTACTTAAAGAAAACAAAACTACACTAGAAAGTAGTAAAAGATAGATGTGAGAAAATCATCCTCGACAGTTACTTGAAGGACGAGCTACGTTGATGAAGCGTCCGGAAGAGGGTGGTGAGATGCTAGACGAGGGTGAACGGGGCTGGAGGACAGAGGACGAGGCAGGGTGGCGTCGCAGCGGAATCCGCTTCCCAAGTAGTGGCGAGAAGACAACCACGGGTGCTCGACGAACGGGGGTGAGAAGATGGAAAAATTACCTTTAAGGCTCTAGTGGAGCATCTTGGGTATGGGACTGGCTCTTTAGAGCTTTGGAGAGGGTGAGAGGAGAAGAGAAGGGATGGAGAAATGTGTGGTAAGGGTGATCCTTTTGTAGCTGTAGTCATGGGGGTAGTTTGGTCATTTAAATGCTTAGAATTTAATATAGGGGTCTTTAGTAATGGATGCATGTGTTGCTGTAGGTGCACGATGATATAACCGCTCCTCAATGAGGGCTGTCCATCGCGCATCCATCCGCTCCTAGCGCGCCACGTCATGCGGCCATCCACCTTTAGGCGTTCACATGCTCTCAAGCGCTGCGCCAATCTTAGCCGGTCGGTCGCACGATCGGACGACGACCGCACGATCGGACGACTGAGAATTGTGCACGCTTTGCCTTTAGCACGCTTGTAGCGCCCGCGTACGATGGCGCGTCATCGTACGTGTGCGACACTCATTCATCTAGCGCATGAGAATGCACTACGTTGCCACCATTGTTGCCATTTGATGAGGATTGCATGACCCAATTTCATGCTCGTGCCTTCAGCGAATTCAACTTGCTCGCCGCGCGTTGCGGTTAAGGCGCTTCACCGCTATGCTATGCGTTTGACTTGGTCGGGTTTTCAAATTTCCGTCCACGCATTCTCAGCCGTTGGATTTGAGATTGAGGGGTGCAGATGAAGAAGAGGAAGGTTGGCGGCTGTAGGCGGTTTGGATGGAGCCACGTGATGCCGTTTGGGCCGTCCATTTTCTAATGCTTGTAGATGGTGACACGGGTGTCAGATTGGGTCGATTTTTGTGTTGTTGGGCTACGATCGTTGATCTGAACCCATCTGTGCATTGGATTTGTCATCTGAGATACAAATTTGCACCACCTTGCCCCTTGACCTTTGATATTCCTCGGACTGCATCTGATGCTATGGAGGTCTAATCGGGGCGATATCGGAGGCGTTGGACTTCGATCGTCGCCCTGATTAAATCCGTATGGTTGGATATTCAATTCGAGGCCCAGAAAAATATTGACCTGTCCCCCGATCACAAAAAGAGGTAAATTAATCTACAATTTATACAAACTAATCTAAATGTATGATGATGTATAGTATGCAATATTTATAATGCATGATGTTTTTATAGACCTAGGAACATACATAAATAGGCATTTTAGGTCAATTAGATGTGTGCACATCGTAAACAAATTTACAAATAATGGGCATCAAAAACTAATTAATATTATATTATGTTAGTTATATACAACTATTCTAAACAGTACCTAAGTGTAGGTACAAAAATAGTTACTAATATGTACTTTATTAAGTTACATTAACACATACTAATATCTTTAGTAACATGAATATGTGTTAGTATAGACCTTAGTAAAATATATAGACAACATAAGGTTAAAGGATTATGTTTACTAACACATATATATCTACAATGACGGATACATTCGTCTCTAAAGCTTTAAGGTTTTATTTATATATATATAGGACTTAAACAATACTTTATTATTCTAATTATATATATATATATATATATATATATATATACACATTATTTACATGTATCTTACTTATATATACATTTACTATTATATTATGTTATACATATATGTATACATATGCACATACAGACATATACAAGTACACACATTCAAACACTTCAACACTTAGTTAAATTCTTGCTCTCACACATGCACAACACTCACAGGGCTTCCATACTTGGCTGCTCACGCTCTCTTCTCCCTTCTCTTCTTCTAACACTTAGTCAATTTTTAGGTTACTCTCTCTTACACACACACACATTAATGGGTGGGTCGACTTTTCGTGGGATACACAGCACCCCATAAGGGTGGGACTAGACCACTACTAGGCTAGTCCTAGTTTAATTAGGGTGCATTTTCATTTTAGGCCCAATAGTAGGCCCACAATGGGCCCACTACAGTGCACGACTCCCGATCCATCACTGTACACAAAATGCTCGTATATGCTCATAATCAGGAGGGTATGGTGAATATGCTCGATTTTTTCCTCATTTCAACGTGCCATGCTTGCCACGCAATTCAACTTATATGGCGCTAGACGTTTCGTGCTCACCAATGTGGCACTAACCGTGGGGCAAATTGGTGCTAGAATGGTGTACGCCCATGTGATGATTTCAAGATTTTGGCCCTCGATTTGAGGGTTATAATTAAATCTAAATTATAAATAAATTATATGGTTATAAAGTCCTAATATAGGTCTACATAATTATATAGTTAATTTACAAAAATAAGTTATTTATATATATATTAAAATTAGTTAAAGTTAAGAGTTTGTACATGTTAAATTAAGGTTTAATTTGTTAATTAATGTACAAATTGTTAAATTAATCATGAAATTGACTTTGTACAGAGTTAATTTATATAATAGATTATTTATTACACATTTTAAATTTATTTTAGAGTCTTTATTTTAATTTATATACATATATATGCACATTTTAAATAGAATACTGTCATATAATACAAATACAGTATGAATAGGTCAAATATACTTAAAATAATGCTATACAAGTGTACATGATAAATTAGTTCAGTATTAACTTAATTTACTAATCTATTTTATTTTAAGTTAATAACTTACCTAATTAACTTAATAACTTAATTATCTACTATAATTATATAATTAAATTAATTTATAGATATTATACAGTATATAATAGTTAGTTAAATATGTATGTATAGTATTATAAATGGTTATAGGTATATACATAGGTTTTTTAAATTACTTAGTATTATATACATTTAAGTCAATATAAATTAATATATAATTATACAATAAAGTTATATATATAATAAATCATTCTAAATACTTAATTAAATATATAAAATACAATTATAAGTTATTTATTTACATTGTTTACATATTTTACAATATATACATATAACTTAGTATTAACTCATATTTACAAGTCTAAATACACTATACAAGGTATATTTAGGTATTTTTAGGCATTTTCTGATTTATATGGCTTATATATATATAGTAGAGGTAGGAGATGAGAGAGAAATGGTGAGATGAGATAGATAAAAGCTCTTTTTGTGATTTTTAACTTTGGTTCTTTTATTAAATTTCAAAGTAGACTGAACCGTCAGCTGGTATGTTCAACCAAGTCAAGGGTTCAGAATACTTTGAAACTTTGCATATGCTTAGAAAATTTATGTTCTCGCTCAAGATAGGTTTGCTTTACTTTTTTATCATTTTTTTTATTGATTTGTATTTATGCACAAAATTAACTCAATTTAGGCCTAAATCAATGTTTAAAGTGAAACCTAAGACCTAAAATGGGTTTTAAGTAGTTGAATAGCTGGTTAGACATTGAAAGATTTTCAGCACATATCAAGTAGGATGTATAACTATTTAAACATGATTACCAGCTCAATTCATTCACATTTTACTTTTGGACTATTAAATCATTCAAGAATAGTTGACAATGGATTTCAAAAGCAACTTACAAGCAATTCAAATTAAATTTCAATATATTTCAGGTACACGAATTCTTGTACATTAACTTTTAGCACCATACAACATATTAGCTACTTTAAACCTTTACAATCCCTGCTCAAGCCATCTCATCCAGACTAACCAAATAGTTGCTGCTAAAATTTAGCAGCAGTAGTTGCTGCTGATGTTATTGGATCAGGTTCTAAGGCCTGATCTAATGTTCCAAAAGAACCCTTCAGATCTAAAAAGAAAATCAGATCCATAGGCTTTGCAACCCAAAACAATATCTCCTTATAAATTCATTTGGAGTGAAAATAAGATGTTGCCCAGTTTGGCCTTTGCTCTTGAATCACCCAAATGATTTGATCATGCAGGATCCCTACATGCCATTAATTGGTGTTTAGGGATCTATTGCGATCTTTTAAAGTACATTAGGTCATCGCTAAGGCCTCATTTCAGTGCATTGAAAATCCTAGGCTTCAGCTACCTCGGGCGGAAAATGAAATAGTAATATGAATGAAATTTGAGCATGAGCAATCCAAACAATTGAAACCAAAATTAAAGAGCTCTAATTCATCGCTAATAACTCTACATCTAATGATGATAATTTCATCAACTAGAGTTAATTTTGAGGATATATGTGCGTTAATGACATACCATAATAGGCTTGGGAGCATTGCATGCATGACGAATTAAGATTGCTTATAATAAATATTTAATGGCTATGTGTACAAGTACATGTTGAAACAACCCTCAGATGAGCAATCGGATTGCATAGATGGATCTAGATCGACGAATGGAGTCCAACGGACTCGAAATCGCTTAAATTCGACATCCGGAGCTCCCCCAACAAGCCCAAGAAGTTCTGGCCGTTCATCTGATGATCAACGGCTCATAAACGGCCACGTGGCGCCATCCGCCGTGCTCCCACCGACGCAGCACCCCTGCTTCATCACACAGAAGCATCCTAAGCCGTCTGATCCAAGGATAGAATGACCGAGGAATCACGAGTGCGCGGGCCTCGCCAACGCGCTCTTCACCGGGCCAAGATTCAATCTTGGCCGTCCGATTGCCATCGGACGGCTGAGCGTTCGCGCACAACTGAGACAAAGCGCGGAGGTAGCGCAGCGGTCAACGCCCCATTGCATGAATGTGCTACGCACTGGCTATGTTCGCGTGTGCAATTGAAATTCAGTCGCTGATGGGTGCGCGGATGGATCAGATGGGGGCATGCGGCGCGATGTCGAGCGTCCAACGTAAATGCGCGTGATGACAGGCGCTCATTGTGCGCGAGGTGCGATCTAGCGCACCCAATCGCATGCATTCCTAGTTGTTGATGCGGGATCGGGCAGTGAGCATTCTTCATCACGCGAGGGCGGACACCCGCAAGTGCTTAGGGTGACGTGGCGTGTCCTCAGCTATCCGATGGCGATTCACGCCTCAAATCCGACGGCTGAGGATGCGTGGGCGTGGCTTGAGAAGAAGAACGGGCGCACCTAAGGATCGGTGGGCGTGGGGCTTCAGCAACACTTTTGGAAGGGATTTAGCGATGTCCCGGACGTTGCTAGAACCCTTAGTTTGGAAACCCCTTGTTCTTTATATAAATCTCCTCAACCACCCATTCAAGGGCATGCAATTCTCCTTCACTCTCCATGCAATATTAGCACTCTCCTAGCTCCACCAAACACTCCATATTTGCCCCTGGAGTTGTCGAGCCGCCGACGGAGCTCCCCTCCATCGCCGTGGCCGCCTTGCCTCCTCGCACTCTCTTTTACTCTAGTTTTATGTTGCACTATTTTAAGCTTTCATCTATTATTGTAGTTGTAAACAATCTCTAATTGTATGCTATATGTTGATATTGTTTTTTATATCATAGTTCACATCTCCTTAAGTGATCGTTATGTTTTAAATGCAAAGCTCTAACCCCACTCTCTCTCTCTCTCTTTCGCTCTTGTTTTCGTAAGCAAACCATGCTATCATTTTATGACACCCAAAGAGACTAAAACTAATCTGATTTCACGCCTCCTTAGGATCGACACTTGGATTCACTGAATCCAAATCTTAAATTAAAATCGACGTCGTGAACGTATGCTACAATGACATAATTAAACCAACGCATTCCACACGCGTCAATTTTTGGTGCCGTTGCCAGGGAGGCAACATATTTCTTTTGTCGTTTTCATCCAGCATTAGTATTCACATCTTCTGACTCATTTTTCTCTCTCTACTTGATTGGTTGCAAGAACTCGACGTCTTGGCGATGGAGGAGCGCGATCCAAGATAGTAGACAAGGAGTAAAGTGCTGCGAAGACTGTTGTGAGTATTACTCCACCCATTGATTGTTTGCTTGCCTAAAAGAAATACAAAAAAAAAATTTAAAATTGGTGTGATAAATGGCTATGATGAGAACCTTATCATGAACCCTGGCTAGCATATTTTGACATAAGAAATTTTACAAAAAGCTCCTACATAACCTAAGGGAAGGCCTAAATCAGGAAATTGTTGAGCAGAGAATAAAACATTATACAAGGGGTAAAACTGTAATTTTACCATTGCAGTGTATGAACGGGATTTCTAAAGGTCTAGACATAAGTCAAGTGGACTTAGTAAGAGAAAAAGTGTGATGGTTTGGTTAGAAAAGGGTTATGACAAAATCTGGGAATTAAATGACATTCTGTAACCCTAAAACAAATCCGCTTTAATTCATGAAGTTTCAGGCAAGATAGAAATCAACTAAACCCTCTAAAATTCATAAAAAAATATATCCCCTAGGGTTTAGAACCTTCAATTTGGCTGTTGGAACCTATCTTGACCTAGATTGAGAACCATATCTAATTTTTGACCTAATTTGGGTTTTTGTGCAAAATATCTAGTCAAACATGGTCAAACCTACAATCCAACTTCACCATTAGATTCCTTAGGTCCGAATTAGCTTTATACCAAAATTTGGACCTAAGGGAAGATCGTCTTGACCCACTTTACAAAATGATCCTCAATAATTACCTTTTGACCCTTAACTTTTTGAAACCTTGCAAAGACCCCCTATCTTTCCCGCCATTTTCTTCAATCTGGTTCCTCTGCCACTCGCTGCGCAGGCCATACCTCTGGTGACTTTGTGCGGAAGATGGCGCCGCGCATGCATGGGGAGCCAACCCCAGATTTGAAAGGGGGGCTCCCTACGGAGCCCCCTATCGCATGGGCCGGCTCCCATGCCCTATCGGCTACCATACCTCTCGTGCAAACGTGCGAGAGGTATGGGTCTCCATCTTCCCAAGTCTCCAGCAGGGTTTTTCCCGCCGCCTTCGCGTGCTTCACGGCCGACCGATGCCTATTTAAGGAGTGGCACCCTTTGCCTCATCCTTCAAGCTCCACTTGGCCTGAGAATCCCCTCAAATTCCTCTCCTCCCAACTCTGGCCATTCGCCCAGAGCTTCCGGCGACTCTCCTCTTCCTCTCTCATCGCCCTGCCACCATACCAGTGGCAGGGTTACCTCTGCCGTCTTCCGTCGCGCCTCGCCATATCAGCAGGCGCCCTCCAGCCCCTTTTCCTCGTCGCCGTCTCTTCCCTTGGGTGCCTTCATCTCCGGCGACCGCAGCATCGGCTGCTCGCCACCTCTACATCCCCCCTTCCCTCTGGACTTGTAGTTAAGCTCTCCTTACTCTCCCTTTTATTTGCCCTCTATCAATTGGTTATTTCGACTCCTCGACAACACTATCCACCATCGCCATCTCCACCTCTGACCGCCAACTCCGGCGAGGCCATTTCACCACCACAGACAGCTCCAACCCTTGCCAATAGGTCCCTGAGCATCACCTCCACCCACTGATCAACCTGCGACCCTCCACTGATCGTGCCACCCACTGTTGCCTCCCCCCGAATAGACCCACTCACACAGACTCAGACCGACTTGGGCACACACGCCTAGGTCACTCTGAGCCACGCCAACCCCCGCAGTATCTTCGCCGTGCTCTGGCGAAGATCACTGAGCGTTTTGACAGGGCCGCAAGGCCGTATTCTTGATTTTAGGTCCCGAGCCCTCGCTGCCATTAACGAGCAAGCTTCGAGCTTGCTCGCAGGCTTTCTCCAGGCACCTGTGTCTTAGGTTGGAGTCCCAGGCTACGCGGAAGAGCCTCGCGCACAGTCCCAGGTCCCCAATTGAAGACGCAAGCCTCGCGTCTTATTGCAATTGGAAGGGAACCCCCTGCTGCAGGCACACGAGAAAGGAGGGGCGCGGATAGTCCCACATTGGTAGCTGTTGACGCCGTGCACCCGCATAAATTGTAAAAGTGATTGAGGCTTATCGCCTCAGTCACACGAGGTGAGGTCCCTCTCACCCGCTCACCCGGCTTCGTCCGCGACCACCCCCCGTGGACCTGGCCTGACCCGATTACCCAACATGTGCACACCTTGCCCACCACCGCACGCCGGTGGGCCTGGTCCTGGGCACGTCACCCGACCCGCATACTCGAATAGGCTCTGGGAGAGCAAACCCTGGAGTGAAACAGAGAGAGAGAGAGACACGGGGAGGGTAGGGGTTAGGTTTTGCCTAACCATATACCTGTGCAGGGAACTGAGAAAGAAGGAAGCAGAAGAAGAAGCAAGGAAGGAGTGGTCGAGGACTTAGCTGCACCAAGGAGCTGAGGTGAGAGAAGAGGAAGAGGAGAAGCAAGCTGAAGAAGAAGGAGACGCAACTCAAGAAAGAAGAAGAAAAAGACCAAGCAGGAAGCCAATTGAAGAAGGAGAAGGCAGAGACAGAGCAAAAGGGAAAAGAAGAGAAGGAAGCTACTGTAGAGAGGAAGGCCAAGCAGCTAAAAGAAGCGAAGAAGAAGAAGTAGTAGCAGCAGCAGCTGAAAGAAAGAAGAAGAAGGAGAGCACGAGTACTGTAGCAGGTGGCTACTTAAGGCGTTTGATCCATGGAGTTAGACGTCTGAAGACAGAGAGAAAGGAGGACAAAAGAAGAAAGAGAGAAGAAAAGAGAAGAGACAAGTTTTTACTTGCTCTCTCTAATCTTTTTGTAAAACAGTATATTATTGTAAATTGTGATTTTCTACGTTGCTAGAATCAAGCTTGCTTCCTGAGTTCGACCTCGGAGAATTTTTGTATTCGAGTAATAAAATAAAATCAGATTGGTCAGTTTTACCGCATACCAGGCTACTTGACCCACATTCCCAACTCATCACCCAACAAAAAAAATACACTCTAACGTTCTTGAAATCTTTCTGGAGTGTTCTTTCTTTTGAGTGGTGTTTGTGAAGCTACCATGACTTGACTTGGGCTGCACCACTCACCATAATTAAAATCAACTCACCTGGTAGAACTGCATGAACACTTGGGTGAATACACTAGGGTTGTTTTTCTAAGGCCACATCATTTTAAAGGAAATCAACTTTCGCCCATTGTGTGCAAAACTTTGTGTGCCCACTTGAACCTCGTTTGAAAACATTAAGGAACTTCAACCTTAAAAGGCATTAAAGCAATGATAAATCATTAAAAGACACTACATCATAAAATCCTTGCTTGAGAACCATGTTTTGTTAAGTGCACACACACGCTTAATCGGACTAAGAGAACGTCTCATCACATATCCTGAGCATAAGAACTGGCCTAGCCCTCATTAAAATCGATTAGACATGCCCTAGGAAGGACCAATCTAAGTCCTAGAGGAGTAATTGGGTTTGTCAAGTGCTTAGCCTTAATTCCTATCGTGGAATCTGGTGTCTAGGCTGCGGGGAAGTGTCAAACGACTGCGGTTGTGGGGTCTACGGAATCGGCGACGCAATCCAAAGGAATAACCTTCTCCTCAATCCCCTCGTAATCAACCTGGCCACATTAACTTTGGGAAGGGAAGTTAAGTACTTGCAAGTTTAAATATTCCCTTTAAGGCTTTTTAGGTCACCTAGGTCTACACCATAAGGACTAGACTTGCTTGATTGTTTGTGCACACACACTTCTCTCACCCCTCCACCTCTCCCCAACCATGGATTTAAATGCCTATCCATCCTACCCAAACTATCCCCAACATGATTTGTATTCTAACCCAGGTAGACTGTATCCACAACTTACTTGGGATTACCAACCACCTAGTTGGGGATATAACCCAGAATATCCCCCTTGCCTCAACTATCCCAATTGTAACCAACCCACACCAACTTCTTATTGGGATACATCCAACCCACCCATCCAAGGGTACGATCCAAACCTTGGGGATCCTTATCTCGATTCGCCTCATGACGACTCTCCAGTTAGGTCCCACCCACTAACTAACCACTTTGATGGGACCTACACTCTAGGAGAACACCAAGATCCCTACCTTTCCCATGACTATAACCAAGAAAGGTCATTTGAATTCAAGGATCTCTCCTACTTGACCTTTGGATTGGAAGGGCTTCTAGACAAATGGAAATCAAAGGATGATCAGAAACCTAAGCAAATCAAGAATGATCAACATTTGATTTGGTCTCCTGATGAAGAATCCGACTGAGAGGAGGGCTTAGAACCTCAATTATTCTGGAGTAGGACTAAACAGAAAATGGTTCCTCTTGAAGAATTAGACCTTGAAAGTGATAGAGTAGAGGACCCACCTAAGAACTTAAACCCCAGTGCAGATTCCAGTACACATCCTCAACCACACCTTCCTAACCTTGATTTGAAGGAAGAAATCCAAGGGAAACCGAATGACACCCTGCCAATTCTTGATAACCTCCAGTTAGAGTTACATAGACAGAATCAAGAATTGATTAAAGGGCAACAGGGCATGATGGATACGTTCCAACAACTGGAGGAAGAGGGCCAAAGAAAACTGTTGAAAACAACTCCGTTCACGGAATTTGTGAAGCAAGGCCCTGCCGTGATCAATTGGACTACACCTATTTACCCAAAATTGGTTCATTCCACCATTAATACTCCCCAGGAGTTGGACAACTCCATAGAAGATGCCATTGAGGACTCCTTAGAACATGATTTGAGGAGAGTTGAGGACACACATCAGGAGGAAATTGAGAATTTGGGGGACGATGTCGTAGAAGCCAAATCTAACCTTCCTAAGGAAAGTGATTCGGTGGAAAAGACATCCAACATTGGAGATGGGGAATGGGATTGTAATTTCGAAATAATTGATTTTGAATTAGTTGAAACCCCCGTCGTAGATTTAGAGGAGGGCTAAGAGAAGGAATCTGAGCTAGAGGATGAAATTAGCCCTACTTCTAAAGCAACCTCGAACATTGAGTCTGATATGAAAGAGGTTGAAGAGAATATTCTTGGGGTCAAGGACTTAGAGGGAATAGGCAATGAAGCCCTAGTTGAACAAGGGATGGATCTTTCTCTGGAGAGAGATCTCATGCTTGATTTTAGAGCTCATTATGAAACTCTTGATTTTATTACATGCCCTACAAGAATAGAAATCCGGCAACTCGAATGCACTAGAATTGATACATTTTTGAGGGTTTACAGTTTTATAAGGACACAAGTTGAGTATAAAACCTACATCTTCAGTGTCCGGCATTTTAGATTCGGGGTGCGCCTGTCCACATCAACTTCTCTGCATGTCTGCAGACTAGAAGAGGAACAAACATGGGCATGCATGTTACATATGTTGCAGAGTTCCCGTCCCTTAAGGACGGGACTCCACCACAACCTAGTTCGCATCTGCGAACTTCTAATTTTGGGTCTTGTTGATTTTGTCTGCACCTTCTTGACCCAGACAATTCGTGTTTGTGCATTATGCCCAGTTGAAGCACTAAACTCAGAGCTTTCTGAGAGGCAACCCATAAGATTCAAGCTGATCAGGTACACAATTGCACTCAGGTGATTTTTTTCAGTACCCCCTTACATACATTTATTTGCCAATGAGGACATTATCCAACTTAAGCATGGGGGGTGGTAATTCACATTCTCTGAGTTCATATTATTAGCTTGAATTATATATATATATAAAGAGAGTTAGGAAATAACACGAGAAGAACATGAACATTTAGACTTTTCAAGCCTTCAGGCTTAATCAGCCCAGGTGTCTACTAAAATGTGGATTTAACCTCGAATCCTTACAACTTTAATTTACATTAATCTGATCAATAAAGTAGGGTGATAAGTATACGACTTATCAACCGCCCTCCGACTCGGAGGGACTTTTAGTCTTAAGCATCTGCACATATTTTTGCACTGACTCACTCCTCGGAGATTCTAACAGAAATTGGGTAGGTAATGAACCTTCTAGGGTGGTATGGTTGACAAGTTGTCGTGGGTAACAGCTCATTGGCTGGTTATCCAGAGCCTAGCTACAGGATCATTCTCTTTTATTATTGCCTCTAGGTAAATCTTAGATCAGGGAAACCACCTCCTAAACAACAAAAGAAAAAGAAAAGAAAAAAGGAGAAATAGAAAAATAGAAAAAGAAGAAAATGAAAAAAAAAGGCCATACTTCACCGCATGAGTATGGCTGGCAAGTGGTCAGTGGTAACTGCTTATTGACCGGTTGTCCAGAACCCAGCTTACTAAATGCACGAAAAAGCCCAAAACACTTAAGGAAGAAGTAGGGAAGTAGAGTAATTCGGGGAGATATACATTGGAAGCACTCTTGTGTTGACCTCACACAAAATAAAAGTAGGGAAAAAGCTACCGATCGGACAGATACACCTTTAGGCAAGCATTTTCTTTTTCGGTCACCTAGGGGCGTAGAAACCTGAAGTATGTTTTAATTACTGTTGAGTGAGTCTATCACAATCTTCACACCAAGATGCTTAGCACTTAGAGTCTTTTTTGAGTTATGGGTGGGTTGGGTAACCATAAAAGGTTACCTATACACTCAACTTCAAAAATCCAAAGAAAGTAGAAAAAATGAAAAAGGAAAAAGTATATGTGCTTAAATTTAAAGCGAGGCTTCGGCAGTTTACATTTTGGCAGATACACGGGCGCTGTTTAGTCTCTATGGATTAGGCTCTTAGTATATATTTCCTCCCGTTGACGAGCAACATTTGTCTAAGTAATCAATTCCTAATTCCGACTGAAATAACTATTGGGATAAACCTTGCTAGGGACTAGCAAAGGATGAGCATGGGGGTATGATAACTCTACATCCAATGATGATAATTCCATTAACTAAAGTTAGTTTTGAGGATATATGTGTGTTAATGACATACTATAATGAGTTTGGGAGCATTGCATGCATGACAAATTAAGATTGCTTATAGTCAATGTTTAATGGCTATGTGTATAAGTGCATGTTGACACTGGCCTCAGATGAGCAATCGGACTGCACAGATGGATCTAGATTGACGAATGGAGTTCAACGGACTCGAAATCGCTTAAATTTGACATCCAAAGCTCCCCCAACAAGCCTAAGAAGTTTTGGTTGTTAATCTAATGATCAATGGCCCACAAATAGCCACATGGTGCCATCCGCCGTGCTCCCACCGACGTAGCACCCCCGCTTCATCACGGAGAAGCATCCTAAGCCGTTCGATCCAAGGATTGGATGGCTGAGGAATCACAAGTGTGCAGGCCTCACCAACGTGCTCTTCATCGTGCTAAGATTCAATGTTGGTTGTTCGATCGCCATTGGACGGCTGAGCGTTCGCGCACAATTGAGACAAAGCGCAGAGGCAGCGCAGTGGTCAGTGCCCCATCGCACGAACGCGTGACGCATGTTCGATTTGTAGTGGCTGCGTCCGTGTGCGCAATTGAAATTTAGCCGTTGATGGGTGCGTGGACGGATTAGATGGAGGCACACGTCTCGATCTCGAGCGTCCAACGTAAATGGGTGTGATGACACGCGCTCATCGCATGCGAGGCACGATCCAGCGCACCAGGTCATGCGCAATCCCAGCCGTTGATGTGCGATCAGGCGGTTAGCATTCTTCATTGCGTGAGGGCGCACACCCGCGGGTGCCAAGGGCGATGTGGCGTGCCCTCAGCTATTCGATGGCGATCCACGCCTCGGATTCGATAGCTGAGGATGCATGGGTGCAGCTTGAGAAGAAGAATGAGCGTGCCTAAGGACTGGTGGGTGTGGGGCTTCAGGGACACTTTTGGAAGGGATTTAGCGATGTCTCGGACGTCGTTAGAACCCTTACTTTGTTTGGAAACCCCTTCTTTATATAAACCTTCTCAACCACCCTATTCAAAGGCATGCAATTCTCATTCACTCTCCATGCAATATTAGCCCTCTCCTAGCTCCACCAAACACTCCATATCTGCCCCCGGAATTGTCGAGCCGCCGACGGAGCTCCCCTCCACCGCCGTGGCTACCTCGCCTCCTCCTCGCACTCTCTTTTACTCTAGTTTTATGTTACACTATTTTAAGCTTTCATCTATTGTTGTAGTTGTAAACGATCTCTAATTGCATGCTATATGTTGATGTTACTTTTTATATTATAGTTCACATCTCCTTAAGTGATCGTCATGTTTTAAATGCAAGCTCTAACCCTACTCTCTCTCTCTCTCGCTCTCGTTTTTGTAAGCAAACCACGCTACCATTTTGTGACACCCAAAGCGACTAAAACTAATCTGATTTCATGCCTCTCTGAGATCGATACTTGGACTCATTGAATCCAAAGCTTAAATTAAAATCGATGTCGCGAACGCATGCTACAATGGCATAATTAAACCAATGCGTTTTGCGTGCG
Organism: Thalassia testudinum; assembly: GCA_037157565.1. NCBI lineage: Eukaryota > Viridiplantae > Streptophyta > Magnoliopsida > Alismatales > Hydrocharitaceae > Thalassia > Thalassia testudinum. The sequence continues at coordinate 11,941,840 of JAZHRO010000067.1, read as the reverse complement.
TCAATCGCAATGGGGTCAATTAGACTCTTGTTAAATCCATTGACTCGATTAAAACCAAGTTAAACCCAATTGGATCTAGAATTCACGGTCCATATATGAAAATCAAATTTGCATTATTTGAGCAAATTGTGGCAATCAACGCACAAGGGGAGTTCTTTGCGAATAGATGGAGTGAATGGGAAACCCCCCAGGTGGGACTGGTGCATTAACATGTCTAAGAGCTAGAGAACTCCAGATCTGCCAATGGCCTCAATGGAGGGGTGTATTGTGAATTAAAAACATCGAGGAAATAATAGAAATTATCACGAAATGAAGAGGAAGTTGTATGATCCAAGGATGGATATGAAAACTTCTCATCTGATCTGAATTGATAAGAAGAGGTGGATCGACATTAATCTATTCTACTCCTATTCTAACACCAATCTATCATTGAATTCACCATCTAATATACTCTAACTAAGCTATAGTACGCTAATTACTACTCTAGACTACTCTAGAAAGCTGAAAATCCTACACTAAAAGGAAGAACATGACCTGAGGATCTCCACCCTGCAGATGGAGAGGAGGAACAAAGGAGAGGACTTCGGTGGAGGGGAAAGTCCAGTAGTGGGACTCTGGGTCACCCTCAAGTGCTATGTGGTCCTTAGCGGCGAGAAGAGTCGAAGAAGCAGAGCTTCATCGTCGTAGCAATGGAGCTGGAGGTAGGGTGAGGAAATTGGAGTGGATGAAATGCTCAACTCAAGAGATGTAGGAGAGGAGCTGATAGTGCGTGCGAGGAGCTGGGATGGTGCTTAAGTAGCTGCGTCCATGGATTAGAGCACCATGTGGTGTGATTAGGTTAGATTAGGGTATATGGTGGAGATGAGCTTGGAGGCGCATGGGAAGGATTAGAGATGAATCCCACCGTTAGATGGGATCTAAGTGAGGCAATGGAGCTTTGTGCAAAGGCACACAAAATTTGGACGATGATCAACCGCAGGATCATAGGGAGAGGAAGTCGATGGCAGCTGTTCACCATATTCTTTGACAATGAACAGTGCCTGCAGAGCATTAGGTGTGTGTGAAAATTGCAAGAAAGGCACTCATATATGAAACGGTGAAGAAATTACAATCAAGCCCATAAGTGGTGGAAAGGATTACAGCGCAGTCCCTGACTTTCTTAAAAAGGCCCTGGCAGCCTTTGAAATAGGTTCTTGGGTGTTTAATTGTGAAAAGATATAAATGGAATAAGGACCTATATGTAAAATCATAAATGCAGGGTCCTAATGATGTCCAAATGTCATGAAGTTGTTATTAAAGCTTAATTGAACATTTAAAAACATGATTTCCCTTTTAATTTGAACTTTTGAACCCAAAGATGTGCAATTTATAATTGGATCATTAAATTACACTTGTGAATACAGTATCTCATTAATTAACCTAATTATGCATTTTTAACATGAATTGGATGTTTTAGGTCATTTTCCTTAATTTTCACACTTAATCCATTTCTTGTGTTAATTATGTACTGTTTAACATAGTTTTTAGCTTAACTTGAGCATTTTAGCTATGATGAGCTACATCTCATCATGTAGGAGCCCAAGTTCCTACCATCCTTAAGAGATGGCTATTGGTCTTATGAGGCGGCATTATGGGGGAAAGTAATTGTAGGGGCCCGATCTCCTGCCAACCTTGGGAGAGGGTCTACTGGCCTTAAGAGGCGGCAATTTAAGGGAACGTGAGGCGTGTTCGGTTGAGTTCCTACCAGCCTTAAGAGGTGGCTTGTGAAGGGAGCAAAAGGCAAACCGACTCCTAGTCCCTATTGACTTTAAGAGGCGGCTACTTGGGTGGAGATGTAACGTAAGTGGCACATTCTATGAGTGATAGCTAGTCACTGTGGGGAATAGAGTTTTGTCTTAATTATGACAAGACCGATCATTTGATTGCTATTAGGATGAGGCGAAGGCCTCAAATACTGTGGCTGGCATTGATGGGGTTGCCCTTTCTGTTGTGGGGGATCGCGTGTAGAGGGCATTTAATGCCTGCTGACCTTAGGAGGGGGGATGCCCCAATCCATGTTGACTCTAGGTGGTGGCTTTGGGCGTGTCTGCCCTATCCTGAGAAGGAGTGGTAATCCACGAGCCTTGGAGGGATTAAGGCTCACTCCGACCTTGACGAGCTAGGTACTGTTGTGAGGGAAAAAAACTATAGTCATGGCTGAAGAGCCTCGCCGCAATCTTGAAGTCGTTGGCAGATCAGCTGGGTTCGCCCCTTGTTGGATTACGTGAACTTGGTTTCCTTTTCTTCCCCCCTTTCCTGTGGCTCTAGGCTTCCTAGGTCGATTCTGCTCTATCCTTAGGAGTTTGTGCCTGGCCGCCTGACTCTTGTGCGTCATTTTTACTTTTCGAAGAGATTAGAAGTACACGGAGAGGATTTGGCAGAGGACGTGGATTTGTGGGCAGCTGATGATGCCATCCAGTGCTACTATCAACTTGGACACTATAAATGTGGCTGCTCGGTTGAGGTGCTTGTCCCTGCAGTAGACAGACAAAGGAAGGCTACTCTCTCCCTTTGGTGTTTCTTTGTTATTGCCAAAAGCCCGCGATCGGAATGGCCGGTGGAGGGGGAGATGTTATCTTTGGGCCGTAGTCAACCTACCAACAGGAGCATCGCCAGAAGCGGGTCTGGTCCACGTGTTCTATTGGAAGAGGCGAATAGTATGGACGTCGCTTGCTTGACGGTGTTCCTTTGACCCCCCATTGAGTGGGGAGGGTGTATGGAAGTGCTGACTCGGAAGGAGCGGCTTGCTAGTGTTGGTTGACATTGACCCCACAGATTAGCTCGATCTCTGTGCAAAGGGGTGAGCGTCTTGGGCAATGTGGGCATTGTCGCTGGGAGTTAATCAGGCGGATTGTCGACCTATCTGGCTTTAGTCTTGGGTCGAAGATCGTCTTAACTCGGTCTTGCTGGCACTCCTCCCTAAGATATTCTTTGGGCCCTTGATCTTAGTCCCTAGTCCCTGTTTCGCCTGATGGAGTGGTCCAGGTTTCCGCAATGGATCTGGTCGTGTAGATCCTGGCATTCTTTAGCAGTGTGTTCGTGAGCCCTGTGGTACTTGTTGTAGGGATCGGGGTTAGTCTTTTTCTTTATGGATTTCGGGGGCAGCATGTCTTTGCTCATGGGATAATCCCCCAGAAACATGTTCGGTTGGTTTATGGCCAAGGGAGTGTATTCCTCGAAGGACTTGGGTTGCAACTGCCTCGCCCGGAGGAGTGTCATTAGAAACAAGCCCAAGTGTTCTGCCGAATCAGGCAGGGAGGCGATCAGCCGGGATGTCACTTACTTGACTGTACCCCTCTCGCCCTAGTGAAGAGTGGGGAAGGTGCTTGGGAGAGCCTACTCGGAAGGAGTGGCTTGCTGGCCTGGGTGGCATCGATCCCCATGGATTATTCTGACCTCTGTGTTGATACATTTGGGCGATAGGAGGTGAGGACCTTGGGGTGACACAAACATCACCGCCAGTACCTAGTGGCAGTGTTTTGCTGGGGAGGAGCCAAGGTGATACCGCCAGCTTGGTCGGGCAGGGTATCGACCTGTCTGGCTTTCGGTTTGTGAGGAAGACCATGTTGGTTACCTGAAGCTGCTGGAGCTTTCCCTTAGGGTGGTCTTCCTAGCCCTCCACAGGCCTCTTGCTTCTTTCTTTGCTATTACTCCACTTGACTAAGTGAGTCGAGTTCTCATGCTGGATTTGGGACTCAATCTAGTCGTGTATATCCTGGCTGTCCTTGGTGGCGTGATTTCAGGCCTTATGGCACTTATGTTAAGGCTCGGAGTCAGCTTCCCTCTTTATGGGTCTTAAGGGTAGCAGGTCCTCGCTCATGGACTAGCCTCCCATAAACACATCCACTTGGTTCACGGCCAGGGGAGTGAGTGTATTCTTCAAAGGACTCTTGCCTTGTTGGCGAGGTCCACAGTTGCGACCCTTAGTGGGTTGGTCGCTCTTTTGAGGAAGGTGGCCCTTCGCTTGTGGAAGCAGCCACTTCTGTAGACGGGTGCTGCAGCATGCCTGCTAAAAGCCTTCTTTCCCTTCACGGGGCTAGCGTTGCCGCCAGGACCCTTGACGAACCAGTTGCGGGAGTAGAAAGAGTCGTCCCTCTTCGCGAACCTCGTGACTCCATCTAGAGCTCGGTCGGGTCCTTTGTCACGTAATCGTTGACGTCGCACCAGAGCCTTCGAGTTAGGCGTCTTGGTTTGAAGTGCTGGATGACCATCGCAACATGGGACCTCCCGTTCTTGAAGTATTGAGCCTTGAACTAATCCAAGTAGGATCGAAAGGACTCAGTCTTGCGCTGTTTGACTTTTGACAGCCTCTCAAAGTTGTCTCTAACCGTTTGCTGCTTGGCATAGTGCTGGTAGGACTTGTCCGCTAGGTCTTGGGAGCAGGCAATTTGTCCGACTAATAGGTCGATGGACCATTGATGAGTTGTGTTGGATAGGTATGACAAGTGTACTCGGTAGAGTATTCTGTCAGGGTAGCTATTCTCCAAGATCACTTGGCGGTAGCTCCCAATGAAATTGTTGGGGTCTGTCGCTCCTCTGTTCGTGGCCATGACTCGCTACTCAAACTCTTCTGGCAAGGGGCCATTGCCACCTTCTTTATGAGTGGGCAGGCGGTACGTGCATGGGTGTATATTCAAGGTTGTCGGTCTTAGCTCATACTCCCCTCCCCTACCCCGTATCTCGAGGAGGGAGTCTCACCCAAGGGCCTTAAGCAGTCGGCCAGGTCATACCGGGTTCCCTTTACTGGGATTAGCATGCGGAGGGTGCCATTGGAACATAGAGACATTGGGCTTCGGTCAGGACTCCTCAGGGGTGGCTGCGAGTGGAGTCACAAGTGGCTAGGACCATCGCAAGGGTCTCTGATCAGAAAGGCCAAGGCAGGGCACTGTGGAGGTGTTGCCTCTCAGCAACTGGATGCTTGGAAGAGCATGTCATTTTTGTTGACGCTTCCTGCAGACGACACCATTTGATGGGCCTTAGGGGCTGCCGTCAGGGCCACCGATGGTCATCAAAGAATTTATCGACATAAGGAACGTAACATAACCATAAGCAATCCATCATGAGGGGCATGGAGTTGGACCTCCTAAGTGATTGGAGGGTCCGATTCCATGGTCCATAAGCAATGGCAAGAGAGATGAAGAAGTTGGTGATCCAGTTCTACCATAAGGGGTGTACGTCTATGGGGAGGATGATACTCTCAACTCTGCACTAGTATTAGTGAGGTTACAAGAGTTCTCTCCCTTTCGACCGAAGGGTGGAAATACGTGAGTTGTTTTTTTTTGTAAAATAGCATTATGCTTTAACCCAAAGGTATTTAAGTTGATATATTTCTTATTAGATGCTAATGGAGGAGAATGTAGGGTATATTGTTTGGTTCTAAGGATAACAATGTAAATTTGAAAAGGTAGAGATCTATGTATATAAGTTGAAAATTTTCGTATAGACATTTATGCAAGAAAAAAGAGAGAACTGTGTTATTGTTTTTTTAAGGGCCAACGACTAGCTTCCTGAAATTAGTAAAGAGTTGGTGTTGATGCAGTAGGTCAATTTGCTCTTTCTTAGGTGGGAGAGGCTTAGGGTTTTCCCCACCCTCTTCGTAACTAGGTCCATGAGTACTCGGCATCGGGTGTAGACTTACATCATCTCTGCCTCCTCTCGTTTGGCGCATGAGAGGCAACCTCTATACTCCAAAATCTTGAAAAGGGTCTTGGTGAAGACTTGAAACTGTAGTGTCAGGTCTAGAGTCTGGGGAGGGGGGTCGGTTTGTCTCTCCCCATCAGTATGGATAGCATTGCCCACATGGCTAGCCTTATGCAGTGGCATCTTCCTCTACAAGGTCAAAAGAACTTAGTCACCAATGCATTAAACCCATGAATCTAGATTCGAGTAATCACAAAGACACAACAAGGTACCACATTAGAAAAGCGTGTGAGTACCTTGACCTTAATGCATTACAAAATACTGTATGGTTTTCTTGGATCATTTTACGACTAGTGGGGTGATATCGCTCTGATACCAATGTGACAATACAGGTCCTATCAATTAGGTAAATCCATTGAGACCCAAGTTGTCAAGTAACACATACAAGATCGTAGTCATCTAACACATAATCGCAAAACATCAATAGCCAAATAGAAATTCATAAAGCATCAAATAAAAGAGTGTTAACAAACGTAAGAGTTCACCACCAAAAAATAGTAAAGGAAAAGAGTACTAGAGTAACAGAGCATTGGAGTTTGCACAGACCATCTCTGGGTACCATGCTAGGTCTCGCAGTGGATGGACTAACCATAGTTACTACCCCTTGCTGTTCAACTATACTTGAGTATGGAACCCAAGGAAGTATGTCAGCAAAAATTGAGTGGAGCAAAGCTAAACAATATAATGCCAAAAAGAAAAGGGATACTTTTCAGATGTTAAGTCATTTGTTTAACCTTGTTTGTTAATCAATTTATTTTATCAGTCCAATTTCCATTTAATTACAATCATCTATCAAGCGATCTATGTCTTGGACATGATATGATCTCCACGTGACATCTTGAGGAATATGATCGACATAGAATACTCTCTTAGCCAGGAGGATGGCTTATACCCCACACTGCAATTTGTCACCCTGGGGTCATTGCGAGGAGTGGTGGCTATATTATCTTGCATAAACACATGCTAGCTTCACAAGTTGAATCACATACAACCTCTCATCCACTCACAGGTAGAATATAGCAAAACAATTCTAACCCTCGAACTATGCATCCCGCTATCCTAGTTGGCCATTAGGTCTAGTCTTAACAACTCCCTGACTAGCCAAATTGATCTAAAAATGGATCAAAGCTATAGCTAAAGTTCTGCCAAGTAACAATGATAAACTAGTTATCCAAATTAATTCCCCACCAAGTCTTCGTTATCAATTTAGTAATTGCTTTTTGGGTAACTGAATTGATATCATCAATACAAACCATGTATTTTAATGTAACCAATACTCTCATTTATTAATCAGATACCCATTAACCATCCGATGTCATACTTAGGTTCTCATTATTCCACACATGAAATTAGCCATGTTAGTTATTAAAACACCCTCAACCATTAGATTTGAAATCAAGGTTTTGAAAATATAAAATCCGATCACCTAAACCTGATCTCATTCATCTATTTACTTCCATTATTCATAAATATAAGTCATTAAAGTTAATCACATCATTAATGAGGCATTTTAGTACCCAAAAATAGTAAAAAGGAGAATGGGTTCCGATCTTAGCAAGAGGTGGGAACGCATGTTAAACAATGTAATATGCGAAGAAAATCGCATTGCAGACCAGGGTAAAGAGAGACTACTCTACTTAATGTCACTAAGGAGTCAAGGTGACTTCGAAATATGTGCTCACTATCTAGAGATGCGAGTCGAGCGCCCCTCGTAATCCATGCATGCTTTAAGTAGACTCCTTAGGCTAGACACATCAAGAACTGGGTCCAAAACTCATTAGAACACAAATTTAAAATTTCACATGTGAAATAGTTTCCAAAAAGAAGAATAGAGACTAGTAACATGTATTATGCATTAAGATGATTCCAAGGATACCTTATTTGTGAAAAACGAATGTTGTTTGATCCTTAAATCGGTCAAAACAAATGAAAGGGGCAGAATTAGGCCAATTCAAGTGAATCGGCTCTGAACCTACCTCAAACAACTTGCTCTGACACGTGTCAAAGAGGGATTCACTCACTATGCACCCATGGAATGCCTGCGTAGGCCGATCTTTGCCGTTTACGCCTGCAAATGTGTGAGATGACACGTTGTGGGTTTGCTACTTTGCATGCGAGCGCACGCTATGTGTTCTGTTCGCAGATATGATTGTGAGAAATCATTTTTTGTCATAGTAAATGCACACAGAAGCTTCTGAAAATTTTAAATCGGATTGAACTTGTAAGATTTTTCTAATAAAAATATGGGAGTTCGAGTCGTTCACAGAGAGGCAAATAGATCAAAAATCGCTTTTTCAAACTACATCTAGAATTAAGCAAATTGAACAGGGAGAATGATATCTAGAACATGCAACTTAATTAAATACTAGAACTAGGGAGCATGTAACTTGAAAACAAGTTGAAAAATAACTAATGGAATTTTATTGAATAAAATCAAGAGTTTTGCCCTAATAGAATACTCTTGAAATTACAACTTGAATAGAGTTGTTACGACTAGAAGTAGATAAAGAAAATGCAGGGATTTTGAAGGTGAAATCCAAGGCGTTGACGTCGATGAAGATGTTAAGATACACCTGCCAAAACCACCAAAGATAACATGGAAGAAGACCAATACTAGTAGCCAGAGGCTATTTGGAAGTTGGCCGCTCTAAGTCGGAGGTATCGGCTACTTTAAATAGATGGAGACGTAGAGGGGTAATTTGGTGGAGAGAACCGATTGGATCGAGAGGTCGGTTGGGTTGAGAAAGATAAGGGGAGAACGTGCATGGGATTTGTTTGGGAGAAGGAGTACGTAGGGGCTATTGTGGGTTTCGGTGGCTGGGGACTTTGGGATTTTGTTGGGAGTTGACGTGGGAAGGGGGTGTACGTAGGTTGAGTTTGCATGGGGATTTGAGGGTTGGGCGGTATTAGGGCATTGCATCGGATCACGTGGGGAGTTTTCGGTGGGTGGGGATTTTAATTCGTTGGGTTTTTCGTGGACGTAGACATATGACGTGGCCCGTGGGTATTGTATGCGATTGGGTTGAGTTCTGTGGAGAGGATATGGGTAGGTTAAGTTACGGCGTATGGGATGGTGGAAAAATGAGAATTCACGTTGATGGTACGGGAGTTGTTTGCATGGGATTGGTTTGGGATTTACGTGGGTGGCTTTCGATGGTATTGGATTATGAGATTTATTTGGTTGGATTTTGCAATGTGTGGCTGTCTAACAAATGTCGGAAACTAATATACTAAGGTTTAGTCACATTAAGGTTAGCTAGGATTAGATGTACGAAATTAGGTTTTTAAATGGGTTAAGGTTAAGGTCTATTTGGATTAGGGTGTAGGCGTCAAATCAGTTTCTCTTTTTTGCATTGCTTCCATCAATCTTGTAACTGGCACCTACATATAAACAGAAACATCAAGACACTAGATATAGCTAAGGGAAAAATTACATAAAAATCTAAACTTATACATTATTTACAGAATGCACTAAATGATTAATCTAACCTATATAAATGTATTCTGACCCAAATTACCCTTAGATTAATATTAATTAGACATTAATTAACATAAATAAATATAGAAATATTACTATGCCACCCTCCTCTACTAAGCCATTAGAGAATCCAAGAAATTAGGCCATGGAGAAATATAATGAAGCTTGGCATGATGATAACATGTTTGCGAAACACTATATCAAGCGTCTAGCAATAGGATTGGTGGATCATGTGAGTGGATGTGAATATGCAAGTGACGCTATATTTAAGCTTGATGTCTTGGGGACTCGAACCACAGTTTTCTCTGCACTTCAAAATTTCAAAATGAGTTTTGAATGTTTTTTTGGAAGAACACATATTTCAGATGCAAGAGTTGCTTCTGGAATATGAAGTATATGGAGGGGTCTTATTTAAAGATGAGAAGTTCGATATGATTGCAACATCTCTCTCCAATCTTTATGATTGGGCCCTTGATAAAGAAAATTTTAAAGGGATAGTCTGTGAGTTGGTAGAGTTAGCATCTACCAAATATATTGGATGGAGTGCACAATGTCTCAAGGAAGAGGAACTGTTCCTCAACCACGAGATCTCAAGAAAGGACAATTGACACATGGACTATAGGACCTCGTGTGAGACGTGAATACATCTACAGAAATCTGCAAACCTTATAAGAAGGTTAAAGGAAAGGCTTTTCATGATACTAGGTACCTTTATCATCTAGTTATTCATATGATGAATAAAGATTCTGATGCACTTAACATATTTGCAACTATTGTTTATTGTGCAGGTGATTAGGATGAAGTTGAGGATGAAGAAGCTTTGGAGATGAACACAAGGAAAGTTGTTGCAATGGGAGCCATCAATAAATACAAACCTTCTACTTGGAATTTGTATTTAGACTTGTAAAGATTGTCTTTGCAATCTTGCATCAATAGAAATTGTTTCTATTTTCAAACTGTTTAGAACTAGCCTATTCATATGATAATGACTTATTTTAGGTTTTGTTATGGGATGCTTGAATGATTTGGACCATGTTTTCAGATACTCAATTTTTTTTAATCTTATGATCATTAATAAGAATTCTAAATAAGTGCAATGATGATACTTTACTCTAATGGGACACCTCGTGTCTGGGCATAAGTGTCTAAGAGTGAGATTAAAAATACAGTTGAGAATAGTCTTTTCTGACTTGGTAACCAAGAACTCTAAGATGATTCATGACCATTCTATTTGTGAAAAGGACTTTCGATAAGCAGATTTATCTCAAAAGTGACACATAGTAATGTGTGTACTATGGAAAAGATTTTTGGTGGATGGTAACATTTGTTGATGATCATTTCAAATGTGGAATGGTCAAAGATCTTTTGGAAAGTTTGACAACTCTATGATGGTTATTGAGTTAGTATATTCTGTGATCCATGAACACATCATATCATATTCAATCTAACTTAGATGGTAGATCTTAGTTAGATAGATACGAAGGAGCGGCTCAATGAGTAAGAAATAGTTTCTCCATGGAAAGTGCCACAATTCTAGAAAGGGAACAAGAGAACACGCACAAGATTAGGGAGTTTCGCCAAGGTTGATAGGTGGCTTATAATGATATGATGCAGAAGAGGCAAGATAGGTGCTATACTATGGGATATACCACTTTTGCAGCATCTCAACCTATTTAGACTTAGAGTCAGACCACAACCATAGGCCGACAACCCTTCTGTCTTCTACTCGCGTGTAGACCAAGGCGACAAGGAACCGTACATTCTCAAGATTGACTGGGAATACCGAGAGTATGGGACGAAATCATTATCAATGTAGGCAGCTAGGACATTTGAAGAAGGATTGCCCTGTTTGAGCTTAGTAGGCATCTGGTGTTCCTTAGACATATGGAGTAGCATGGACACAGGCCATGGCTAGTGCAACATCCAAATAACCATTCTATGCAAATACACAAGGATATTAGAATAATAAAAGGAACCCCCAATATCAAGGCAACTAGAACAACGAGCACTAGCAGCCAGCTTCCAGTGCACCATGTCCTGCAAGACAACTCTTCACACTTTCAATGAAGGATGCATGACCCTCACCCTCTGTTGTGCGAGGTATGGTCCTTATAGAGAACTCTATGGCACATGTTTTGTTTGATTCTAGTGCATTGCATTCTTTTATATCACCTGAGCTTGTTTGTTGTTAGGGAAGTTACCACATTAGATGAGCCAATTATAATTAAGGGACCTATGGGCCAAATATTTACTGTACATTAAACATACGTGGGTTGTGCAATACAGATTGGGGAGCATAAACTCTTAGTCAATCTTTTGGTAATTTAGATGAAGGATTTCAATGCTATTTTAGGAATGGATTGGTTATCATAGTATCATCCCCTCATGGATTGTCATGGAAAGCAGGTCATTTCTTAACTCTTGAGATTTTGCAGTCTGAATTTGTGGGCATGCAGGACAGCGGTGCTATACTTTGTATATCTGCCCTTCAAGTTGCAAGACTCCTACAAGAGAGTTGTAGTGGGTACATAACCTATGTTACAAAAACCACTAATTAGGAGGAAAAGAAAGAATTGTGATCTGTACCGACTATACAAGAATTTGAGGATGTATTCTCTGATGATCTTCTTGGACTTCCTCAGAATTGAGAGATCGAGTTTGAGATCTTTGTGATCTCAAGTACTAATCATGTCTCTATCACCCCCTATTGAATGGTATCTGCATAATTAAAGGAACTGAAGGCTCAATTACAAGAATTGGTAGAGAAAGGATTCATCAAGCCGAGTACGTCATTGTGGGGTGCACCGGTATTGTTTGTGAAGAAGAAAGATGGGACCTTAAAGCTATGCATTGACTACCGTCATTTGAACAAGGAACCACCATGAATAGATATCCACTACCCAGGATTGATGACCTGTTTGATCAGCTTCAGGGTGTCACAGTGTTTTCAAAGATTGATTTGAGGTTGGGATACCATTAATTGAAGATCAAGGAGGATAATGTTCCAAAGATGGCTTTTTGAATGAGATATGACCATTACAAATCCTTAGTGATGCCATTCGGATTGACAAATGCCCTAACAACATTCATGAATTTGATGTATAGTCTTCAGCTTGTACTTGGACCGATTTGTAGTGATCTTCATTGATGATGTGTTGGTATACTCCAAGGACAAACTCTAGTACGAAGAACACCTTTGCACGGTGTTGGAGCCCTTGAGGAAACATAGACTCTATGCCAAATTCAGCAAATGCAAGTTTTGGCTAAAGGAGGTGTCCTTGGGACACATTGTGTCCAGTGCTAGCATTACTGTGAATCCGACAAAGGTGGAGGCAATTTTGAAGTGGGACAAACCTACAACAGTAACAAAGATACATGGTTACCTTAGTTTGGCTGGATATTACCGGAGGTTTATTAAAGGCTTTTCGTAGGTTACCTTATCACTCACTCAGTTTACCTAGAAGGAGACACCATATGTCTTTACTAAAGAGTGCGAGGCTAGCTTCCAAACTTCGAAGAAAAAGCTAACTATAGCTCCTGTCTTGGTCATCCCTTCTCTAGAAGGAGGATTTATTGTGTCTACAGATGCATCGCACCAAGGATTAAGCTGTGTACTAATGCAACAAGAATACATGGTGGCGTATGCTTCATGATAGCTGAATCCTCATGAGTGGCAATATTCTTTTATGGATACATTATAGCCGTATACGACCACTTTGTTGCAATTAAAAAATTGAGAGTATAGCTGCTCAATCTATGTTTCATAAAATTTGTTAAAGGATGTGAGCATGGAAACATACGTCGTAACGCGTTTTGCAACGCATTGATCATTACGACCAAAACACAGGTTGAAAATGAGAACACATAAGTTGAAAATCAAAATATACCAGTTGAAAATAATTTTCCACTTTGGAGGATGCTTTTCCACGGATTGAAAATCAAAATATATCGGTTGAAAATGGGAACATATCGGTGGAAAATGATTTTGCACTTGGAACATGTTATTTCACTTATGGAAAGTGATTTCCACCGATGAAAAGTGATTTCCACCAGTGGAAAACTAAAATGCATCGTTTAAAACCACCACTCTCACTGCATGTGAGCATTGCAAAACACGTTGCCGTGTGTATTTCTTTACCTTTTTGTTTTCTCAAATATAATGGAAGAAAATACTATCTCATGGTATCAAATTCTAGCAACAAATAAAGATGAGTAAATCCTCTCTCTTCTTAGAAAGGAATTGCAATTGCTGCAAGATGGCAACATATCTCCAATACCTCCGATTAATCTTTTTCTTTTTTTTTTCTTTTTTTATTTTTGTAATAAAATCGAGAACCTATCTTATCATCCCTGGAGTCACTAAAAAAAAAAAAACAAAAAGGCAGCTAGGCAAATCAAATCAAAACTTGCTAAGAAAAATAAGAAATGAATCGCTACTTGTGGCCTTACAAATTAAAGTAAGACAAAATAGAAAAATAAAGTATATTCCAGTAAATTACGAAGAAAATACAACTTATGATTATCAAATTCTAGTAAACAAAGACGACTAATTAAATCCTCTCTCTTCTTGAAGCGGAATCACAATGCTGTAAAATGGCAGTGGATCTCCAATCCGCTTCAACTAACTGAGTCGATTATCCCATTTTAGGGTGCACCCGCCACCTGCAAATACCAACATCCTCCCGCAAAAGCTACGTAGAAAGAAGTAAGCTATAGCCCACGAAGCCCTTCGGCAGGCTTCTACCGATCATTGGCCTCCTCGGGCGCGTAGCGACTACGTATCGATCTGCAAAGCGACCGCCGTGAGCTTCGAGTTCTGCACCAATTCCCTTTTGCATAAAACATTGCTGCCGTCGCCATTCTTAAAACTAGGAATATACGCTGTGCCAATTTTTAGATCAGGAAAGCTTCATGTATGTACTCATTTCTTTATACCTATAATGATGAGTGGTATACTGTAAGGTGCGTAGTTTATCTGAGGCATGCAGATGCTTCATCGAGGGTAATGGATGTTTGCGAAGATAAGCTCGAGTCGATTCTGCTCGTGAGCGTAATCATATAAGCTTGTCTAACTGTGAGACCAACAGGTTGAACAGAGATGAAAGTCAGCCACGGTGATCTAGGAATCCCGTGTAAAACAGATCAAAGGTATGTCATGGATAACAAGCTGATGACTCCCAAGAGCTCTTATCGATGTTGACTCATCACATCTTGAGATAGAAGGTCCCAATGGTTTGGTCATTCCTTGATAGGAATGTAAGTTTCGATAAATTTGACTCGAATTCGATCAGAAAGGAATGAGTAAAATCCGACATGAACCCGATCGGGTTTGGGTATGGGTTTTATCTAAAAAATGCGATCGAATTTAGGTATGGGTACGTGTACGAATCTATATCCGATTATCTTATCCGAATATTCGAATAAAATCCTCATTAACCCGAGATATACAAGTTTCACCTTAAGTTCCTTATTCTTCCAACCATAATATTTCTTATGATTCCCTTTATGATTTTGAAGGTTGAGAATACTTTTGAAACTTTCATTTAACATTTATTTCGGAGATAGAGATTTTTTATTTGAAAGGTACTTGCATTTACTCTTTCTTTATATTTTTGATATTTTTATTTTTAATGTATTCTCCTTAGACATTCTTTTTGTAATAATTTTAGTGGAAATCAATAAAATTAAAATAGTCTGAAATCTTATATTTAGAATGGTTTAAAATTAAATAATTAATAAATTATATTATAGATTTTTTTTATTCTAATTTGACATAATTTGATTACAATATAAATAGATATTTGATAAATAGATAGATATAGATATAAATTTAAATTTTTATATTCCATAAGTAGATAAATAAGATATAGATATACATTTTATAAATAAATATAAATTTAATCAAATTTAACTCAAATCCTATCTATTTACAGCCCTATTTGTCAATGAAAGTGCTATGTGAATCGGATTTTTAGAATGCCGTGAGATAATTCGATTCTCATCTACCGTAAGCGTCAAAGGGGAGAACTCCGAGGATGTTCCAGTGGGCTTGGGAGGAATCCTTGATACAATAGAGTCACCGTGGATGCAGCAAGGTAGCGACAACTGTTTTTTTTTTTTTTTCAATTGTCCACTCTCTCTCGTTCATCTCAGCTCTCTCCCCCGCTCTCTTTTTCCGATCGTATCTCTCTCTCTCTCTCTCTCTCTCTGCAACGCACAACGTTCATTTATCATTTATTTTATAAAAAAGTATAATTATCTATAAGATTTGTACTTGTTGTGAAAAGGATAATTAGATGCCGATCAAAATTAAAATATATTTGCATTGTGAAAAAAGAAATCGATAATAATTATAAGGGTGTAAATTTTGTATTAGGGATACATATAAGGTAGTGATTCACGGTGTCATTTTGTGTACTAAAGTGAACATTTTGTGTAAAGGTTGTGTTTGCAATATGAAAAGGGAGTCGTAAACTACAACACTGTTGCCACAATTCCGATTGGTATTGTGGCTTTATTTTCTTTTCCCTTTTTGTTCTCAACCCCTCTCCTTTTCTTAGGACAAGTGGTAATATAATTTACAATGTATGATATATTTTGATTTTTAATAATTATTTTAGTTTTTCTATTGATCGAAAATCAAAATACATGTACTTTCTCTCTCTCTCTTGCATTTGTTTCTTTGGAGAATAGATAAGAAAAAATTTCCCTTTCAAAATTATTCCTTTGAATAAGTGACAATGCATTTTACAAGTGGTATATTTTGATTTCCAGTCGGTATTTTGGTTTTTTCATCGGTCAAAAATCAAATAAATCAACTGAAAATCAAAATACATTCGGAAATACGTTTTACAACAAAATCAAAATACATCAGTTAAAATCAAAATACACCGTATAATGTATTTTACAACGCGCAATGTATTTTAATTTTCAATTGGTATTTTTGTTTCCATAGATCGAAAATTAAAATACACCAGGTATTGTATTTTACAACACGCAGTGTATTTTGATTTCCGATCGTTGTATTTTAGTTTTGTAAATTAAGATTTGAGAATTTTTCTTTTGGCAGGGGGTAATATATTTTGCAATGTAAAGTGCATTTTAATTTTCAATTAGTGTTTGGAAAACTAAAATACACCGTTGTGTGTTTTCATTTTTAATTGGTGTATTTTAATTTTTAACAGGTGAAAAATCAAAATACACCGATTGAAATTACCACGTAATGCAATGTGCATTCCTTTGCTTTTTATTTTTTTCTTTTTTATTGCAGTTGTTCTTTTAATGGTAGAATTTTGAAACAACTTTAATTTTTTACTCCTGCATCAATGCACAGGCTAAAAGTTAGTGTCGCTGCAAACCGCTTGTGATAATTCTGTGACCAAGTTTAGGATGATGCAGATTGGTAGACGTTTTTTTTTTTTGAAAAGCGGGAGTCAATTTTATTCACCCTCCACTCCTTGGAGGCACAAAAAGAAGGTGGGGGAACTTGACCAAGAGCCACCATATACATCAAAAGTGGAGCCAAGACTCGTGACTAGGTACTTCAAAAAGATCTAGATCAGGGACAGAATAGAAATAACCCAAAAAACCACCAGAATATCCAAACCCGCAAAAGAGTCATCAAGCTATGTAAGGCATTTGAATCTTATCCAATTGAATCAACCCAACTAATCTTCTAGAGAACTGCTGTGAAGAATGAAATATCTACCAACTTAAAACTCTCAAGTTCGTGATGCCACGAGTCAAGGCATTGGCCATAGGATTAATAAACTCCAAAGATTGAATGTTGGTATCAGTGTTCTTAACTTCAGAGAATTGATTCTTGATATACCACAGAACTTGGAGTTTCCCTTTCCACCAGAAATATATCAATGTGGAGTCCATTTCAATATGCGAAGAGAGAGAAGAGGGCACGGTACAAGAAAGACAATGCAAAATTGCCCTAATGAGGCATTTCTCAATATCGTTATCTTCGAAATTGGATGCAACATGTAAGAAAATATCCCCTATATGATTTCTAATAACCTAAGCAACCTTGATAATATTACCTCTAGGGATCGCAGTCACATTCGCTTTAAGACCCTGCAGAGGGTGAACCCAGTTGATAGCAATTTGAGTAGATCTAAAGGCACGAATCCAATCCCTGAATTTCCAATTATCCCAAGATTGAGCAAGAATAAAATTCATTGTAAAAAAGGACTGCCTTTCATGGATAAAGCAACTCCTAATCCTCCAAACATGCTATCAAATAAAGCAAATAAGACCTTTGATAATTTTAGCCTTAGAGGAGATACAGATTGATTGCGTGATACAAGGGAAGCGGTGAGGATCAGGAGTGGATCTTTTAGCTTTGATAGAAACCCAAGAGGTAATATCCTGAACAAGTTGGCTATCATTAAACAAATGTTTCAAAGTTTCAACAACCACATTTAGAAGGTAGGGGGATACCTAGTTTTGTGATCATATCAACGGTAGGAAGCCTCCCATGCAAAAAGATTGGTAGACGGTTGAGCATGGGATCTCATGCATATGATTCTAGGTTAGGAATGTGATTATATGCTGCGGGTAAGTGAACCTCAGCCTAAATCTACACCCTTCCTATCCACCCATCATGCAGTTTGGTGAATTCAAACTCATACCCCTATTAATTTACCCTGAGTATCCATTTTTCTATGGGTTTTTTTATGTGAATGTGACTGAAATTTTTTGAAATTACTTAAATATCATTTAATTCACTATATTTACAAATATGTCATTGAAAAAGTATACTGCTTTCGTATTTGCTACTCCGTTAGGCATAACCATTAAAGTTAATAATTTTAGATTAAAATGTAATTAAAAATTATTTTTTAGTCCTCAAAATTTATTTTTTAGTCAAAATTTTTTTTATCATCAAATTTTATTTTATTTTTTTTCATTTTTACCCCCTCCCCTCGCCAGTTCACCTCTCTTCCTCCTCACCTCCAACCACCTCTTCCACCCCCACTCTCTAACCTCCGACCACCTCCTCTGCTCCTTCTCTAAGCAACACCTCCTCTCTTTTCGAATATAACTAAGGGAGTAGAAACTTGCGCCCATCTCCCTTGCGAAAAGAGAGAAAATACACAGAGGTCCCTCCCTGGGTTGGACAATGGGTGGAAACTATGGAAAGATCCTTCAGAGTTTAGAGAATTCTTTGAAACTATGAGATACTATAAAAGACATGTAGAAATTGCAAAATATCCCCTTGATGTTTAGAGGTCTACAACACGAGCCCCACGTGAGAGAGGAGGTGGAGGAGGTGGTTGGAGGTTGGAGAGTGGGGGTGGAGGAGCTGGTCGAAGGTGAGGAGGAAGGGAGGTGAACTGGTGTGGGGAAGGGGGAGGGTAGGGGTGAAAATTAAAAAAATAAAATTTGATGACAAAAAAAATTTAAGGATTAAAAAATAAAATTTAAGGATTAAAAATAAAATTTTATTACATTTCAGTTCAAAATCGTTAAGTTTAACTGTTATGGCTAACGAAGTGGCAAATATGAAAATAATACTACTTTTTCAATGGTATATCTGTAAATATAGTGAATTAAATGACATTTAAGTAATTTCAAAAAATTTCAATGACATTCACATAAAAAAAGCTCTTTTTCTATCAAGTATCAATTTACCTATTATAAAATTGTTATATCATTCACAATATATATGTTTCACTCTCATAGCGAATGTGTTGTACCCACAGGGATATTAGTTATACATATGGTTATCTAAGTATAAGCAAAAATGTGCGTTACAAAGTATTTTGTAACATGCAGTCTTTACTCACATTTTCGTTGTAAGAAAAAAGTAAAATATATCGGTTAAAAATTAGAATTAATTGATTGAAAATGAATATACATTAGTTAGAAATTAAAATCCACCGGTTGAAAATCAAATAAATTGATTCAAAATCAAAACATATGGGTTGGAAATGATTTTCAACTAGTTGAAAATAAAAAATATCAGTTTAAAAATCAAAATATACCGGTATATTTTACCTTTCCTCTTGAGGAAAATAATTTCACTTGGAACGTGATTTTTCAGGTATGAAAATTTATTTATATATATATAAAAAGTAATTGTCAACAGTGGAAAATAAAAATACATCGATTAAAATAACTACTCTCCTCCGTGTGTTACAAAATACGTTACAACGTACATTTGTTTACTTTCTTAGCTTAATATAATTACTTTGGTACCCTTACCTAGTGAACTTTTTTCTAGAAATTAATACAAATGGGATCTTTTTTAGAAAGTAATACAATACTTATTATTGTCTAACAATATCAAGAAAACAAATTAATAATAAAAAATAAATTAGAACAAAAAGGTAATGCAATTGATATCTTCCCACGGATTTGAATAAAAATGGCTTATCTTGTGTACCGGCGAGTATGGAGCACCACGATCAAGATTTGTAAATGCCGATTCGTTAACAAGTAGATGTGTTCGAAGCTTTAGTTACCAAAAAAACCGAACGAGTCTTACCACGTATTTTGCCCTGATTAAGAGCATTACATGAAACGAAAGTTATTTGTTTTTTTTTTTCTTCTTTATGAAATTAACCTTTCATTGAATGGGAAAAATCCGATACGAGAGTTGTAAGAAAAAGACAGATAAACCTAACCTTTAAAAGAGGAAAGTTATTTGTTTCCAAACCATATAAAACAGATCTTTACCTAACAAGTTTGGTCGGATGTGCTATCGGACAATTTTCCTAACGACTAATTAAGCTGCTTAAATATCTAATTACAAGTTAAAGCTTCAATTAGCAAAAAATGAATAGTATATACGTATCTTGTCCCCGTTAAGAGCGTATGTAACATCAATTATAAGCGATTTGTTTCCATAGTACGAAACTTTCTGACGGATAAATATGGCATAGAAGTAAGTTTTGGTAGTTTCATTAGTTCTCTAATGCATAATTGAACAAATTTTTTTATGGATTATAGCCGTATATGGTAGCTTGTTGCAGTTAAAAATTGACGGCAACGGCTGTTCAATTTTCTTTTTTTTATAAAATATGGGAATCAATCTTATTCATGCTTCACTTCCTAGATGTTTAAAAAGAGGGGTAGAGAGACTAGATCAAAACCTACCCCATAGACAAAAAGAAGGACCACGACTTGTGGCCCAGTACAAAAATATCAATACAGACAAAACAACACTACCACAAAAACATCAAGAGCACATGGCAGCTTCAACCAATGATATGGGGGAATTGAATCATGCCTAGTTGAGCAAATCACGGCTTCTAGGAGAGAGAAGATTAGCAGAGGGGATGGACGACGAGGGCCCAACGGCGGAGGAGGCAATCAAATGAGCAAGGTTGTTGGCCATAGGGTGTATGTAGTTCAAATTGATCTCCTATGATTTGACACGTTGAAACTTTGGTCGAGCTCTCCATGTGTTGGTGCAAGGGTACTATGATCATTAATTTTGATGATAACAAAACACTTGCTATTTAACATTTGCAATTTGAGTTTATGAGTTTCAGGAAAATTGCAAATGGATACAAGTGTGAAGGAGCTCTAGCTCGCGTCCATGGTGGATTGGAGGAGCTTGTTGGAGGAGAAGAAACTTCGCGTGGAGCTTGAAGACAAGAAGAATAGGATAAATTTCTTTTTGTCTTGTATTCTGTATTTTACTTTTGTATCTTTGTTCTTTACTCTTTTCTTTGTTTAGATTATTGTTAAAGAGCCTCAAAGTTACCTAACAATAGACGTCCAATCTGTTTAGAAAGCTTGATCTGACGTCCAATCTGGACATCAGACGTCTGATACTTGACTTTAAGACATCTGACTATTTAATAAGATGTCCAAAACACTTAGGCTAGAGAACCACTCCCTGTCTGCCAGTTTCAGACGTCCAACCCTTAGTCCAGACGTCTTAGAAGTGTCTGATGACCTTGCCAGGCGTCCAACTGGAGGACTGTTAGCTTGTTAGACCTAATCTTAGAGGATTAACCCTTAATCTGACCTACATTCATTTTTAGACGTCCTTAGAGAACCTTAAACGTTTGATAAGTATACATTAGGCTAAGATCTGACTCTAATTACTTGTTCCGACCTTATAGCCATTTTTGCTTCGGAAAATCCACTCCGGTAATGATTTGTGTTTCCAGACGTCATGACTTTGTGCCAGACGGCCGACCTGTCATCTGACTAACAATATCTAGAACCCTGTTTAGGTCTGGACAAAATAGAAAGTAAACTCATCTAAAATTAAACGTTTGATTAGATTCTCAGACGTCTTAAAACACCTCTTTAGACGTCTGTCTTGATCTAACCCAGTCCAGATCTTCCACCCTTCTAGATCAGACGACCGATCCCTAAGATCAGACAATGGCCCAAACGTCTGATAATAGATTTAGACGTTTGATAACCCTGTCAGAATCGTTTGCCCCTAATTCCGGCCTGATTTGCCTTAGGATTATTCCCAACGACTATAGAAGCCTTCCAATGGCTAGAAGAGGCTTCTAAACCCTTCTTAGGGCCTCTATAAATAGATGAGGACTCTTTCCTTGCATTACACACCAAGTAACACTACTTCCACACTCTTTGTGTCATAGAGAAGCAATTATCAGGAAGGGAAGTGATCTTGCTCTCTAAGCCCCATCCAACATATCCGAGAGCTTTGATACTCTGCTGAGATCATTCCTACGTACTTCCTACTAATGGGAGATTCTTGCCTATAGTAGCATAATATTACATCTACTTTGTGTCTTTATAGGTTCTTATTTTTCCTTTTGTTCTTGGTTGGGTATATGCTTTGCCAATTCCTGTCTCCCTCATGGGGCAAAATACTCCTCGTGAAGAAGAGGGTTTGAGGTACACTACCCTCGTATAAGTAGTGTGGTTGTAAGAGGTTGAACTACCTTCGTTTGAAGTGGTTCGTTAGTGGATTTGATCGACTTGGTCGATCGAGAAATCTTAAATCGAGACGGTTTAGGTGGTGGTTTTTACTTGAGTTTGGGTTTCCACCTAAAAGTACTTGTGTATTTTTGTGATTGTTTACTTTACTTCCGCATTATTTCTTTTGTAATGCAAATCTCATCCCCCTCTGCTAGAACCTACAATTGGTATTAGAGTAGGTCTTGCACATCGACATTACAACCCGGCAAGGATCTAATGGAGGGAAGCATCACTGCCACGAGACACGTCGAAGGGCATCCACTACCCATCCTCCCTACTTCGATGGGAGCAACTATGGGTATTGGAAGCTCAGGATGAAGATGTGGCATCAAGCCAACGACTTTACCATTTGAGCTAGGTGAGAGATCTCGTTCGATATCCCAGAGAGACCCGTGGGAGGCTACTTGCAGCAGTAAGTTCGGGAGCTATCACTCAATGCCATGACGATGAATGTTCTCTATTGCACGCTGAGCTTGGAGAAATTCAACTGGATCTCGCAATGCACCACTTAATACAAGATTTGACACACATTAGAGGTAACTCACAAAAGTATCTCCAAGGTAAGAGCCTCTAAAATTAATATTTATCTCAAGATTTTGAATCTTTCTCTATGAAACCTAATGAAACTTTAAGTGAAATGAACACTAGGTTCACTCTCATAGTAAATAACCTTAAAGCCTTAGGTAAGACCTTTAACAAGGGTGAGCTTCAAGGAAAGCTTATCAGTTCCCTCGAACCAGAATTGGAACAAAAGGTCACCGACATAGAGGAGGCGAATGAAGTAGAGGAGCTCAACATGGAAGACCTTTTAGGTAATGATTGTGGCGGATTCGCACGTGGAAAGGATTGGAGTTTGGAACACCTGTCGTTGTAGTTCGATTCGTGAGAAAATCTGTCGATCAGATAATTATAACTGGAACTTGAAAAGTGAATCTTGAGTTGAATACTAGGAGGCGAACGTTTTGTTTTGAAAATTACGCGTTTCGCTTTTTATTTATTTTTGTCGTTTTTATCTTTTCTACTTTTTTTGGTATTTCTAGCAAGCAAGAGATTAGGTTGATGAATTCTAGCTAATCTACTTGCAAAATAAAAAGAGAGAGATAGAGACAGAGAGAGAAACAATCATGTATTTTTATAATCAATTGTTTATTACAACTAGGAAAGTGGGAAAACTATACTACGAAAGCAATAAAGATAGAGATAGGTGAGAGAAATCCCCCTCGATGGTCACTTGGAGGATGACTCGCTCTGACGTCGCTTGGAGGAAGGTGACGAGGAGCGAAATGAATGAGGACGGAGGGCGGGGCAGGACGATGTCGCGGCGAGGATCTACTTCCCGAAGTAGGTGAGAAGACGCCACGAGATGCTCCACGAAGGGGGATGAAAGGTGGGGAAAAATATTTGATTTCTATTCCAGAGGAGCATCTTGGGCTTGGAACAAGCTCTCTCTAGAGCCTTGGAGGTGGTGAGAGGAAGAAAGGAAGAGATGAAGAAGAATGGGAGGGGTAGGGGTCCTTTTATAGTGGAGGAAAGGATCAATTTCGCATACAGGACATTTAGTGACGATTATAAACATCGATGAAGATCCGCCGCAAACGTCGCTGAAGATAGCCTTGTGCCCACGCTATTGCTGCGCTAGCACGCCTCCGCGCGCTACGCGCCCACGTGCGCTGCCGCTGCCTCCGTGCGCTCCCATGTGCATCCGTTACGTTGCTGCGCTGCTTCACTTGCGTGCCTCCATTTGCGCGCACGCTCCCGCGCTGCTGTGCGCGTGCGGTGTCGCGTGCGTGCTCATGGGCGGCCTTGGTTGCACCACGTGGCATGATCTGGGCCGTCTATCTTCTTTCCGTTGTAGGGGCTGCTACAGAGGTTGGATTGAGTAGGTTTTCGCACCATTAGGCTTCGATCGTTGACTCGAATCCATCTGCGTGGTTGAATTTGTCGTTTGAAGCTCCGAATTAAATCACGTAGTGTTACAACCCGGTTCCCGAATCCCTACAGGACATGAGACCGGACCGGCTCGATTGATCCCAAGACCTAGTCGTCCAATGAGTAAGTAACTAAAAAGTAGTAAAATAAACCACATTTACCATGCAAGCAACTAACAGTAACAAAAGTACAGCAGTAAAGAAGGAAACTACTACAGTACACACCAACACAACAGTAGAGAATTAAACAGGTACAGGAATATAAAGTTCACAATAAAAGAATACAGAAGTGTAACAAAGTTACTCACTACAACAAGAAACAGAGTACAACGAAAAGGTACAACTACTGGGATCTACTGGGCCCAGCACCCTCTGCAGCCGTAGGCTCTAGCTGCTCAACACCTAGACCTGAAAAAGGTTATGAGTACACGAAATCAGCGAATGCTGAGTAGAGTGGCAACAAGCTAACTAAAACAGTAAAGGTGGATAAGTAGCTGTTGTTTTCAATTTCTTTCTTTATTTAACTAATTATTCTTTCTTTCATCACTTGGTTTATTTATCAGGTCTCTTTCTTGATCTCGAATGTTCCTCATGGGAACGATCTTGATTGTAGTCTTTTTCGAAGAGTAGAAGTAGCACGTGGTGGTCTTACACTCAGTCAACCATCCCAAGGTCACTGACAGACGTAATGGTGACTACGGCACGCGCGATAAACGCACGGGTAGCTACCCCGCACTGGCACGCGGTCAGTCATTTCCGTTAACAGGTGCACCCAAAGCACATCATGGAACCAGTATAGGGCATAGCCCTCTCAGTAACAGGGGTTTAGCCCCTAAGAACCAAACAGGGTCTCGCCCCTCCACAGTCTGTGCACCCTCATCTGACTACCCTGGTTTGCCCAGTGGGCCTAACAAGTCGTTGTAAGACGGCTAGCTGAACCCTGAGCCCCGTGGGGTGGCTAGCTCTCTCCCTACACTAGTAGCTCTCCCCGGTACTGTGTACGTGAGGGCCAAAAAGTTGGTACAAAGTGGCCAATCCTAACCCTGGATCCCTACCCTAGGGTGGCTAGCTTCGCTCTGCACTAAGCAGGGGGACAATCGCTCTCCTTGGTACTCCGTACTCAAGGGCTAGCTCACTTCCCCATTCACATTTCCAGTTCCATTCCATTTATTTCCAGGAGCTCTACTCCTAATTCCCTGTAGGGTTCATGCTCATGTTTCTCAAGCCAAGCCATACTAGGTTTCAACATTTCTATTTCCATTTCTCAGGTTCTACACATGTAGCATGTAACTTTACTATTCACATTCCATGTTTATTCGCAGGTAGCTCGTGTTTCCAACATTCAATCTATTTTCAATTCATATACAGACAGCTCGTATTTAATTGTAAATAACAAGAATTTACATGTAACAGTTGGTAACTATAGTACTTTACGTTTCACAGGCACCTGTTATCCATTTACAGGCAATTGTTATTATTCTATTTACTCAACCAAGACTGTAATTCATACATTCCATACAACTATTCCAGTGTTTCTAGTCCTAGGATTCATGCCATACCCTAGGATTTAACATTCATTCCAGATATGCATTCATATTTGTAATTAAACTATGGGAAGCCACTCTACCAGTAAACCCAGGAGTAGTGGGGCCTTGATCGGCAGGTCCATGTGCCTCAGCAAACTCCAAATCTGCAACGGAACAAGGTCCTATCATAAGGATCAATCATCCAAGACCACACAGAACAAGATAAAGGTATTCCAACAAGTAGAGGAACTTATACGAAGAACAACGGAATTTTAATTGCGAAAATCGAACCTCAAATGGACCCTAAACGGTCAAAAACAACGATTTTGATTCATATCAGACGTCTGGAAACACCTTCCAGACGTCTAAAAAAGGTCCAGAACCATACCTCAACTCTGCGCTACTCCTTAGACGTCCAGGGACTTTGCTGAACCGTCTGGACCTAGTTCTAGACGTCCAACCACCTCTCCGGACGTCTGGAGACGCTTCCCGCCGTCTGGTGCCTTGCCCAGACGTCTGAACTGCGTGGGAGGGCATGTCCCACGCCGTCCCGAAACGAATCCTGCACGCATCGACACAAAATCTTCTCAAAATGGCACGGAGCAGTGCCTTGGTGGAACGGCCTGCATGGCCGTATCCGCAAAGAAGGTGTGCGACGCGGAACTTACCTCTCAGTCGTCTGGAACCTCCTCCAGACGTCGTCTGGTCGTTGGTCCAGATGTCTGATTTTGGGAAAATCCCAGAACCAGAACCCGCCTTTGCCTTCTCGCACCACGCGTGGCCGCGCCGCGCTCGCTCACCTGTTGCTCCGATTGTAGCAGTGTCGGGGAGGACCTCCCCGACACACCTCTCCGCCTCACGCATGCGCCGATCGGCCGTGAGCTCTCCGGCGAGCTCCCACGCGAGCTTTCAAGCCTCCTCTCCTCTCCTTCTCACGCTGCTCCTCTCCGCTGCTTCGCTCGGTTGCACTCGCTGCTCTTGCTCTCGCTGGAGGAGGGGGAAGGTGGATGGAAGTGGGGTGGTGAACGAGGGAGAGGAGGGGGTTTAAGTAGGCGTAGGTTAGGGTTTCATCAGCGAGAGGAGGGAGAAGAAAATGAGGCTACGTACTGTCTGCGCGGAGCACGCGCGCAGACGCGAGGACATACACGAAAAATTTGGTTTCGAGACGTCTGGGAAGATGTCCAGACGTTTGACCCAAATCCCAGACGTCTTGGAGGGCTTTAACAGCACGGGTCTTAACACGTAGTCCCTTGGCCGTTGATCTTTCTCGGACTGCATATGTTGTTATAGGATTCTGATCAAGGCGATTTCGGAGGTGTTGGACTTCGATCGTCATCCTGATCAGATCCTTATGGTCGGATTGTCAATCCGAGGCTCCAAAATAAGTCTCCTTCTCTCCTTACTACAAAAAGGATTCAATTAACCTAAAATATACACAACTACTCTAAATGCAGAATGATGCATGCTATGCAATATTTATAATATGGAATGCAAATCTAAGCCTAGGAACATGCATAAATAGGCATTTCAACCTAAATGGATGTGTCTACATCAGGTAACCTCATGGCCTATGAGACAAAGATGAAGAAGAAGAAGGATACACCGGAGTCAAAGCCAAGAAAGAGTTTGGCATTCAAAGCATCATCGGATAGTGAGGTAAGTTCTAATGACGATGACCTTAAAATTTTATTTAAGAAAATTTCTAAGTTTTGTAGGGATTCAAAGCGAGAAAAGAAAGAGAAGAAGGAGAAGATGGAAAAGAAGGAATGTAATGACCTGTTACATTTTTAGCCGGATAAGACATCTGAAGTTTCAGTCAGATGTCTGGACATGTGCCCGGACGTCTGAAAGTGAGAAATTTCGTATTGCGCTTTGCACTCTGTGCGCGAGTGGAGCGCAGAGGCCTTTCTCTCTCTCCTAACCCTCACCCGAACCCTAACTTCCCTCCTATATAAACTCCCCTTTCTCTTCTCCTCTCCTCACACCACTCAAGCCATCGCCACTTCCACCTTCTCCTGCGACAGCCGCGTCCCCCCTCCCATCTATGCTGTAGCCGCGGCGAGGAAGGAGAGCCACTGGAGAGGGAGAACGGGGAAGAGCGAGAGTGAAAGAGTGCGAGGGAGTGAGAGCGGGGTAGGAGGGAGACGACCGTGGGAGCTCGGTGGAGCTCGAGGAGGACGCCGGTGAGGAGCTTCTCTAGCTCTTGCAGCTGCCGCTGCGGGCGGAGGTGCGAGCAGGGCGAGCTGCGAGGAGGTTATACTATTGGAAGTTCTCCAGTATCAGACGTTTGGAGTGAAGTTCAGACGACTAAAGAGGCACCCGGATGTCCGGAGCTGAGGCCGGACGTCTGAAAGTGCAATATTGTGAGGTACGTATCTTCCAGAGCCATGCAAATCGTAGTGCAGGGGATGTCGGCTGACCATTGTGCCTGCGGGTGCTCGTACGTAGGTGCAGGCTTTGGGAAGGTGCGCTGTGTGCTTTCCCAAGTACTTTTGGACGTCTGATCATGCCGACAGATGTCCAGAGGTACTTCCAAATGACTGGAAGTAGGGTGAGACATCTGGAGCTTCCCCCAGACGGTTGTAGAGGGAGTTTGGACGTCTGAATCAGCCGTAGAAAACACAAGGTGAGTTCTGACGTCTTTTAAGACGTCTGGGATTAGTCCAAGACGCCTGATTTTGGTCAGTAACCACGTTTTTGGCCTGTTTGAGGCCGAAACGGAACCAGATTTTCGCAAATGAAGTACCGTTGTTTTCCACTCGAGTTCCTTTACATGTTCGTGTTGAGTATCTATTGTTTTGAGCCCGTCTAATGTACATTGGTCGCTGGTACAGGTTACCAGCCAATGACATGTTCGGGGCCCGCGGAAATGACGAGATCTGCTGCACAGGCCTCCATTCCTCCCGTGATACTCGGTAGAGTGGTTTAATGCTTTTATTAAGACATAAATAAAGAATATGCCTGCCTGGATTAAATTGATTGAAACTCCAGAATGCAGAATCAACACTAGGGTAGAAATGCATGAGCATGATGTTGAACTACTCTGTTTTACTTGAGATGCATGTTATAACACGAGCTGCCTGTATGTAATTGAGAAATTGAATTGTGAAACCACAAGCTGCATGTATATGACTGAGAATTTAATTGTGAAAATACGAGCTGCCTGTATATGAATGAGGAACGAGTTTTGGGGAAACATGAGGCTTGAATATAGATAAATGAAATGAATATGAGCATGAACCCATGGAATTTATAGTTATTAGAGTCGTTGTGGTATATAACAAAGCGGTTACCAGTCTAATACAATTTATTACTTGGAATGAAAAATTTCCCAAGGTCAAACTATAATTCTAGAAGCCTATAAATTCACAATATATTTATATATAAGGTTTTACAAAAATTAAGAGAGAGAGAGAGAGAGAGAGGGTAATTGGCTTTTTCTTCTTCTCTTTCTTTCTTCTTCCTTCTTCTCTTTCTTTCTTCTTCTTTCTTTCTCTTCCTGTCTTCTTCTTCTTCTTTCTTTGCTTCTTCTTTTCTTCTTCTTCAACCTGCCTTCTTCTTTCTTCTTTCTCTTCTTTCTTTCTTTGCTTCTTCTTTGCTTCTTCTTCTTTGGTGACTCTCCTTTCTCGCCGACGTTTGATTTAGCGCTCAGACGACTTAACCACTCGGTTGCTACAATGCAGCTCCTCTTCTTTTCCTTCAGCTTCTTTCCTTCCTTTCTTCTTCTGCACGGCTAAGTCTCGGCCGCTGCTCCTCTTCTCCTTTCTTCCTTCCTGCGCACACACACACACATTAGAGCAAAACCTACCCTACCCCTTCCCCGCGTCTCTCTCTCTCTGGATCTCTCTTTGGAAAGCTCTCCCAGAGTCGGGTAATCGGATTGGGTCGCACGCTCGGGTCCAGGCGCACTGACGTGGGTGGTGTGCGAGGAGTGCACAGGAGTGTCGGGTTGGATCACGCCTGATCCATGTGGTGAGCTCACGGACGAGGGCTGTGATAGGTGAGGGACCTCACCCCATGTATATCGGAGGCAATCGGCTCATATCACAAAACCAATTTAAGTGTGGGAGTGAGGCCACACACTTACGAGGTGGGACTAAAGTCCCACCTCTGATCTCGGGCGCCCGCAGGAGAAGGCTTTGCGCAATTGGGGCAGCAGCGAAGGCTCGCGACCCCAATTGAGAACCTGGGCATCTCTGCGGAAGTGCGCCGCACCGCCTAGGGCCTGCGCCTGGGGCTGAAGAAGTCTGGAGCTGCCTGCGAAGCCGCTCTTGCTGCTCGTCAATGGCGGCGAGGAGGGTGAACCCTGAAATCACGAAGACGGCCTCACGGCCATGTCAGAAAATGCAGGGAGCTCCGCCAGAAGATGGCAAAGGCGGTGCGGGGGTCGGCGAGATGCGAGCGTGCCTGTGGCCGTGCGCTTAGGGCACACTGCGTGCGTGAGAGTGGGTGTGTTCAGGGGGGTGGTTTGGAGGTGCTAGGAAGTGAATGGAGGGCGGATTTGGTGTCAGTGCGATGTCGTGGAGCTTAATGGGTAGCTGGCGAGGCGGATGGAGGCGTGGAGTGGCGAGAATGCCTCGTCGGAGAGCAGCCAGAGATGGGGAAGGTGGTGATGGACAGTGGCGGTCGGTGGGTTAAAATGGTAAATTAAGAGGGGGGAAATAACAGAGAGAGAGAGAGAGAGAGAGAGAAAAGTTTTTACCTACCTAATTGATGAAGAGGGAGGGAGGTGTCGCTCGGCGCGTACCTGCCGGCGCTGGGGATGAAGGTGCCTAGGATGGGGTTATCGGCGACGAGGAGATCTGAGTACGCCAGCTGGTGCGGCTTGGCGTGGTACGACGGGGCAGAGTGGGCTCTGTTGCAGGTATGGCGGCAGAGTGACGAGGAGGAGGAGGAGAGTTCGCCGGAAGCTTGGTCAGTCTGACCGGAGAGAGAGGAGACGAAGGAGGGGGAGTTTCTCGGCTAGAACTAGCTTGCCTTGGACGGTAGCCCCTGCCGCTCCTTATAAATGCGCTGGTGAGGAGAGCGGCCCGAGGGAATGACGTGTAGAGCACGTCGGAGATGGCCGGAGAAGGAGACCCATGCCTTTCGTGCATTTACACGAGAGGCATGGGCAGTTGCAGGACACAGGGGAGGGTCCCTGCGACCGAGGACGACGCAGGGAACCTCCTGCTCGTTCCTGAGAACGGGCGCCATGCCCTGCGCAGCGCCATCCTCCGCGCAAGGTCGCCGGAGGTATGACGCTGCTCAGAATGGCAGGGAGGACCGTTCTGAAAAGAACTACAAGAAGGATAGGGGGCAATGTGTAAGGGTTTCAGAAGATAAGGGTCAAAAAGTAATTCAAGAGGATCAATTTGTAAAGTCGGTCAAGATGGTCTTTTCTTAATCCCAAATTTTTATACCAGCCTAATTTGAACCTAAGGATTTTAATGGTGAAATTTGATTTTAGGTTTGACCATGTTTGACCAGTCAATTTGTGCAAAAACCCAAATTAGGTCGTAAATTGAGTATGGTTCTCATTTTAGGTCAAGATAGGTTGCAAAGGCCAAATTGAAGGTTCTAAATCGTGGGGAGTATTTTTCCATGAATTTTAGAGGGTTTAGTTGATTTTTATCTTACCTCAAACCTCGTGAATTAAAGTGTATTTGTTTTAGGGTTACAAAATGTCATTTAATTCCTAGAAGTTGCTATAACCCTTTTTAGATCAGATCATCCCACTTTCCTCCTTATTAAGCTTATTTGACCTGTGTTTAGACCCTTAATTACCCTATTTGCATACTGCATTGGTAAAATTATAGTTTTACCCCTTATGATTTGTCTTATTCTTTAATTCAGAATTCTCTGAGCTAAGCTTCTCTTTAGGTTTTATAGGAGCTTTTTCACACTTATTTAGATTAAATTGTGCTAGTTAGGGTTCATGATGAGGCTCTCATCATACCCCCATGCCTAGCTTTTGCTAGTCCCTTAGCAAAATTTTAAGGTTTCAACCCTTATTCTAGACCATGAAGTTCTTATTGAGTTTAGATAAGTGCCTTTTCTTTTGTAACCTTGATTAGGTCAGAATGCCATCCATAGGCCTAAAAGGTACTCTAGTACCGACCAAGATCCAGATCTATCTAGTCTTAGCCTCAATCCTTAGCAAAGGTTTTTAAGGCCTACAAGAGCTAATCTAAGGCTTATTGGACTTTGTGGTTAAAGCACCCATGCTTGGGATAATTTTAGCCTTGGTTCAGTTCGCAGTGCGTTTTGTAAGAATGAGAGGTAGAAGATTTATATGTTTGGAGAGTTTTCTCTCTCGTTTTCTTTTTAATTATAGCTTAGGATTGGCTTCTCAACATGGTCTGTATCAGATTCCTTGTCCCCATCATCAATCCTCAAGGGTTCTTGGCAGTCAATGCTTCGAGATAGCACTGCCCATGGTAACCCCCAGAACCCTAGCTTTCGAGATTTCAAGATAATCTCGTTCATGGCGTTTCGTGGCCGAATTCAGACCCTGGCAATTGACACTTTGTGATAATGCCATCCATGGAATCTGAACCAGTAGAGTGCTTACATGCCCCCAGTAGGATATGTAAATATCCTAGAGACAAGCACTGAGGAGATGATATTTTATTACTCATCTTCGAGGGGAATTTCCCACCTCTCCGCATTGGGAACTCATCTAAATCAACTTGTGTTGATCAGCCACTCCTACTCTAGGTGTCATTTTCAGAATTTTTGCAACGCTTCTGCGTGATTTTGATTTTTATGCTTACTGAACCAGGCTATGTGTGAAATTAGGGTGCTTAGGTTACTGAGTCCCGTAAACCAAAAGTTAGTTAACGAGGCCAAATACTCCCTAAGCCTTGGACCTAATACTTAAGCTTTTCATTTTCCTCAACCTCTTGAGGAATGTCTAGATCTTAATGGGGTACTACGAGTCTATCCAAGAATGGCTAAGGTTTGCATTCTTACTAATCTCACTGTGCACTTTCCATTTCTTTTCCTGAATGAGGTCTAGACTTAGGTTAACTCAATTTCTTACCAATGAGTATCTCTTTTCTTTCATTTTGTGCTCCTTTTTATCATTTTGTTCTTTTTCTCCTCCTCCTTTGTAGAGTCCACAAAATTTCTTTCCTCCTCTCATTTTATTATTATTATTATTTTTTCTTTTGAATTTTTTTTTAAATTTTTATGGTGTTTTTGGCATATGTGAAATTTTTTGTTTAAACCTTTTCTTGTGAGTTTTGCACTTTCATGACCCCCCCATGCCTAAGATTTGTAATGTCTTCATTGTAGGACAGATATTTTGATGAGTGAATGGGTCGGGGTGACTGTTGCGGACGATTTCTAATCTCAGATGCAAGCACCTGAGGTGGTGTCGGCTGTCCTAAAGGGTGAACCTTAAATGCGAAGAGGTATCAGAAAAGGTTTTGAGTTTTTTCAAAAAGAATGACGGCTGCCTCCCGTTGAGCACTGAGTTTTACGCCATTGGCTGGGGGCAATATGCTCAGGGAAAATGGAGGATAAATGATGACTCAGCCAAATATGTAGAGGTTACATCGATGAATGGTTTGAGTCTTTGATCGTTCACGATGAAAGGTTCGGAATCATGGCTGAGCGGACTGATTTCTATGGCTCCATTTCCAAAAACCTGTCAAACAAGGTATGGTCCGACCCACTTGGATCGCAGTTTCCCAGGGAAGAGTTTGAGTCGGGCATCAAAAAGTAGGACCTTCTGACCAGGATGAAAGATCTTTCTAGATATGTGCTTGTCATGGAAGGCTTTAACCCGCTCTTTGTAGATTCACGAGTTCTCGTACGCATCATGGTGTAATTCATCGATCTCTCTTATCTGAAGCTTTCTGTGGGTTCCAGCCTTAGGAAGATCTAAATTACAGCTCTGTACTGCCCAATAGGATTTGTGCTCCAGTTCGACGGGAAGGTGACAAGCCTTCCCGTACACCAGTCTAAAAGGAGACATGCCTAATTAGGTTTTTTTGGGTGGTCCTATAAGCCCACAAAGCTTCCAGAAGTCAGGACTGAAGGTTCCCTACTCAGAGGGGGTGACATAATAATTACGGAAATGAAATATAAATAATCTCACAAATAGTCAATCACACAAGTACACAAGGTATTTTTAGGTGGAAACCCAAACCGGGTGAAAACCACCACTTAACCCTCTCGAGTTAGGATTTTTTCGATCAACCAAGTTGATCAAAATCCACTAAACCGAATCACTTTAAACGAGGGTGATTCAACCTCAATACAACCACGCTACTTACATGAGGGTAGCGTACCTCAACCCGTTCTCTCCACGAGAAGGATTTTGTCTCACGAAGGAGACGGGAATTCGCAAAGCGAATACCCAACCAAATAACAAAGATAAAAGAAACAACAAGTCCTATAGAGCCAACAAAGTAATTATAAACCTAGTTTCTATAGGAATTAGGAAACTCCCCTTTGCAAGGAGTGCATCGAGTTGATGACGCGGTGCGTGAGCCACGCGACGGCGTAACTTCGCTCTCGTGAACAACGACGGGAGAGTGGGTGCGCAATAGCTTGATGCTCTCAAGATGTAGAACTTGAGCTTAGAGAGCAAGAGAGACACAAGATGGTTTGAAAGTATATTTCAAGGTGTGTCTTGGTATTTCTAGGTGTTTCTTAGTGTGTCTTAGTGTTTCTCTTAGTGTGTCTAGGTGTCTTTGTGTTGCAAAGGGTCCCCTCTATTTATAGAGGCCTTAGGAAGGCTTTGGAAGAATTAGGAAAGGTTCTATAGCCGTTGGGAACAAAGCCCAAGAGAATCAGCCCGAAATCAGAAACAATCATTGCTCTGACAGGCTTATCAGACATCTAATTCTAGCATCAGACGTCTGGAAGTTCACTTTAAGACGTCTGGAAGTTCACTTTAAGACGTCTAATTCCAAGGTCAGACGTCTTATTTTGGGCGGGTCTCTTCCTGACTTCAATCAGATCTAAACAAGGTTTTTGTGCAAGTCCATCAGACGACATACAGGACGTCTGGCACTATGTCTGGACGTCTCGAAACCTACTTTTACTGTGGGAATGGATTTTCCAAACGTTGCAACGGCTAGAAAATCTCTGAGAAGAGATTTTGGGTCAGCCGAGGCAAAACGGTCATTTATCAGACGTCTGGACAATCCTAAGGACGTCTGATAAGGCTCTAACGGTCATAATCTTAAGTGTTTGCTAAGCCAGCCAACGGTCCACTAATTGGACGTCTGGCAAAGTCATCAGACGTCTCCTAAGACGTCTGGTCTAAGGTCTGGACGTCTGATTTCATCAGACAGAATACAAAGTCCAGCCTAATAGTTATCAGACGTCTGAATCAACAGTCAGACGTCTTAAAATATTTTATCAGACGTCTGATTTGGGAATTAGACGTCTGGAAACTCTGTTTGAACCCTATATTGGTTTTCTAAGTGTTCTACAGAAAACCTAAGTATCCTAGGGTTGTGCCGGTGTTCCTAGGACTACTGTTAGGGTACTTTGAGGCTCTTTAACATGAATCTAAGTAACAAAAATAAAGAGCAACAGAAGAAACGAAAAAATACAAGGAGTACAAGAGAAGGAAATCTATCCTATTCTTCATCTCCTTCTTCAATATATCGCTCCTCGCGAATCTCCTCTGTTTTCCATCAAGCTCCTCCAATCCGTCCTGGATGCGAGCTCGAACTCCGTCTAATCACGTATCCATTTACAATTGACCTGAAATCTAGGACACAAAGTGCAAATGTTAAATGACACGTGTTTTGTTATCATCAAAACAAATGATCGTGGTGCTCTAGCACCAACAATCTCCCCCTTTTTGATGATGACAAAACCATAAATACTAATGCAAAAAATCCTCCCCCTTTTTGACATTATAAAAAAGGTTTAATTGATTTTAGATTTTCTATAACTCCCCTTTAAAACATGCTCTTCTATGAGTTTCTTTTGACAAAGGTAATGCCTCCCCCTTTTTTTATAACAACAAGATAGCTATTATTTTTCTCCCCCTTTCTAAAGGAAATTTAGCTACCTTATATCTCCCCCTTAAAAATTGACAATTAGGTCATAAATTTTAACTCCCCCTATCTAAATGCTACTGATAAACAAAGATAGGGTCAAGAATTTTTACCTCACCTACCATGGCCAATAAAATGGCCTGAATGGTGGTGGTGGATGCCACATCGGATGGGGCTCCCATCCGTAGCTTGGAGGCCCGGGCATTGGCGCCGGTCTCCAATCTGGTGGTCGATGTGCGGCGGGTCCGTCGTTTGTTCCCCGTCTCGTCGGTCTTCTTGTTCTCCTCCTTGGTCTACTCCTTGGTTCTCCTAACTCGAGTTGACCAGACTTGAGTTTGTAGGTCCAGTCCTTTGTGTTGTAATTATCCCTGAACCCTACAAAACAAGATTCCAAATTTTTCTTCGGTATCCAAGTGAGCTTGGATCCGGATCTGTTAGCGGGTCTCCTTGACGGAGATCCTTTCTCAATCTTAGGGCTGTAAAAATTATCTACTTTATTGATTAATTTGTTGGAGTTTTCCCTAAGACATGCAATTTCTTTTTCTATAATACTCATCTTAGTCTTTAAATTAGAGATTTCTAACTTTAGACTATCATTTTCCTCAATCAATTTATTATTTTCGTTGATGAGGTTTTGATTTTTTAATAATAGGTTATCAATTCTAGTACTAGCTTCTATGTTCTTAAGTTGTTTTTCTAACCTATCATTTTTGTTTTTAAGAAAACTAAGGTTCTTTTTAATACTTTTGTTTTCTATTTTTAGTGATTTACTAACTTCAAAAAGTTCATTAAAGGCTTCTTGTAGATCGAGATTTACCTCGTTGTCAGAGTCGCTTCTGCTTTCGCTGTCGCTATTGCTTCCTCTGGCCATGAAACCAAAGCAAGCGGTTTCCTCCATCTCGAGATCTTCTTCCGAGCTCATCTCTTCATGAGTGTCTTCTAACTTCCTCCATATCTCGTGGGCGGTAGTGCACTCTTGGATTTTCTCGAACTCTTTCGAACTCAACGCGCAATACAGGGCATTCATTGCCTTTGCGTTGAGTGAAAGCTCTCGAATCTGCAGCTGCGAGTAGCCTTCTTGGGGTCGCTTCGGGATCTCGTATGGGGTTTCGCAACATCCCCATATCTCGAACTCAGTAGCTTGGAGCCACGTCTTCATCCTCAACTTCCAATATCCGAAGTCCCACCCGTCGAAATAGGGTGGTTGGATGGTGGACTGCCCTTCGGAGATTCCGATTGCAGCTATGCTTCCCTCCATGATCTTCTTGCCGGGTGTTACTCCGATCTTGCAAGAACCTGCTCTGATACCAAATGAAAGTTCCCTACTCGGAGGGGGGTGACGTAATAATTGCGGAAATGAAATATAAATAATCTCACAAATAGTCAATCACACAAGTACACAAAGTATTTTTAGGTGGAAACCCAAACCGGGTGAAAACCACCACCTAACCCTCTCGAGTTAGGATTTTCCGATCAACCAAGTTGATCAAAATCCACTAAACCTAATCACTTTAAACGAGGGTGATTCAACCTCAATACAACCACGCTACTTACACGAGGGTAGCGTACCTCAACCCCTTCTCTCCACGAGAAGGATTTTGTCTCACGAAGGAGACGGGAATTCGCAAAGCGAATACCCAATCAAATAACAAAGATAAAAGAAACAAGTCCTATAGAGCCAACAAAGTAATTATAAACCTAGCTTCTATAGGAATTAGGAAACTCCCCTTTGCAAGGAGTGCGTCGAGTTGATGACGTGGTGCGTGAACAACGGTGGGAGAGTGGGTGCGCAACAGCTTGATGCTCTCAAGATGTAGAACTTGAGCTTAGAGAGCAAGAGAGACACAAAATGGTTTGAAAGTATATTGCAAGGTGTGTCTTGGTGTTTCTAGGTGTTTCTTAGTGTGTCTTAGTGTTTCTCTTAGTGTGTCTAGGTGTCTTTGTGTTACAAAGGTTCCCCTCTATTTATAGAGGCCTTAGGAAGTCTTTGGAAGGCTTAGGAAAGGTTCTATAGCCGTTGGGAACAAAGCCCAAGAGAATCAGCCCGAAATCAGGAACAATCATTGCTCTGACAGGCTTATCAGACGTCTAATTCTGGCATCAGACGTCTGGAAGTTCACTTTAAAACGTCTGATTCCAAGGTCAGACGTCTTATTTTGGGCGGGTCTCTTCCTGACTTCAATCAAATCTAAACAGGGTTTTTGTGCAAGTCCATCAGACGACATACAGGACGTCTGGCACTATGTCTGGACGTCTCGAAACCTACTTTTACTGTGGGAATGGATTTTCCAAACGTTGCAACGGCTAGAAAATCTCTGAGAAGAGATTTTGGGTCAGCCGAGGCAAAACGGTCATTTATCAGACGTCTGGACAATCCTAAGGACGTCTGATAAGGCTCTAACGGTCATAATCTTAAGTGTTTGCTAAGCCATCCAACGGTCCACTAATTGGACGTCTGGCAAAGTCATCAGACGTCTCCTAAGACGTCTGATTTCATCAGACAGAATACAAAGTCCAGCCTAATAGTTATCAGACATCTGAATCAACAGTCAGACGTCTTAAAATATTTTATCAGACGTCTGATTTGGGAATTATACGTCTGGAAACTCTGTTTGAACCCTATATTGGTTTTCTAAGTGTTCTACAGAAAACCTAAGTATCCTAGGGTTGTGCCGGTGTTCCTAGGACTACTGTTAGGGTACTTTGAGGCTCCTTAACATGAATCTAAGTAACAAAAATAAAGAGCAACAGAAGAAACGAAAAAATACAAGGAGTACAAGAGAAGGAAATCTATCATATTATTCATCTCCTTCTTCAATATATCGCTCCTCGCGAATCTCCTCTGTTTTCCATCAAGCTCCTCCAATCCGTCCTGGATGCGAGCTCGAACTCCGTCTAATCACGTATCCATTTGCGATTGACCTGAAATTTAGGACTCAAAGTGTAAATGTTAAATGACACGTGTTTTGTTATCATCAAAACAAATGATCGTGGTGCTCTAGCACCAACAGGGACGACCAGTCCTTCCTGTTAGGCCGAATAGTGACCTGTAGGATTTTCTTGATCTCCCGATTTGATAGCTCAGCTAGACCATTAGTCTGGGGGTGATAAGGAGTAGAGATTCGGTGAGACACCTCATACTTTGTCATCAGTGACCTGAACTGAGCATTCGTAAAATGGGTCCCCTCGTCAGAGATGATTGCACGAGGAATCCCGAACCGTGAGAAGATATTGTGATGAAGGAATTTGATAACGATTTTATGATCACAGGTTCGGGTCGGTATGGCTTCGATCCATTTGGACACGTAGTCCACAGCTAGCAGAATGTACTCGAAGCCATCCGAAACAGGAAAGGGGCCCATAAAATCAATCCCCCAAATATCAAAGATTTTGCATACGAGAATCGGCTGCAAAGGCATTATGTCTCGATGGCTCATGTTGCCCAAAGTTTGGCAACGACTGCATGCCTTGCAGTGATTATATGCGTCTTTGAATAAAGTGGGCTAATAAAAGCCACACTGGAGGATTTTTGATGCGGTTTTGTGCCCAGAGAAGTGGCCACCGCAGGCCTGGTCATGGCAGAAAGAGAGAATATCATTGATTTCACCCTCCGGGACACATCGCCGGATGATTTGGTCAGCACCTATGCGGAAGAGGTACGGGTCTTCTCAGATGTAGTACTTGGCATTAGAGCGTAATTTGTCTTTCTTGGCCTTCGACCAATCAAACGAGATCTGATGAGATGCCAAGTAGTTTACTATATTAGCAAACCATGGAAGTTTAGTACCAATAGTCAGTAGGTGCTCATCAGGAAAATGCTCCGTGATGGGTCCAGAAGGGTTGATGATCTCAGAAGGAAGGCGAGACAAATGGTCAGCTACCACATTTTGTCTTCCCGCCTTGTCGCGAATCTCGAGGTTGAAATTCTTGCAACAGCAAGATCCATCAGATTAGTCGGGGCTTCGCGTCCTTCTTGGCAAGGAGATGCCTCACAGCTGTGTGATCCAAGCAGATGATGACGTGGGAACCTAGGAGATAGGATCGGAATTTTTCGAGGGCAAATCCTACGGCTAGCAGCTCTTTCTCCGTAACTGTGTAGTTACGCTGAGCCTCGTCAAGTGTCTTGCTAGCGTTGTAGATGACCACGGGTTTCCCGTCAACTTTCTGCCCTAGAACCGCTCCTACAGCGAAATCAAATGCATCGCACATGATCTCAAAGGGTTGAGACCAATCAGGGGATTGTAGGATCGGGGCCTGGGTGACTCGGTCACGAAGGTTCTCAAAGGCTTGAGTGCATTCCTTGGAGATCTCAAAGGGTACATCCTTAGAGAGAATAGTAGTCAGGGGTGCGCGATTTTTGAAAAATCAGGAATGAAACGACGGTAAAAATCGACATGCCCTAGAAAAGAACGAATGTCCCTGATCGAGCTAGGCATAGGAAGCTGAGAAATTAGATCAATCTTGGCTCGATCCACTTGGATGCCTTTCTCAGAAATTAGATGTCCTAAGATGATCCCCTTAGGCATCATAAAGTGGATCTTTTCCTAGGAAAGAACCAAATTTACATCGATGCAACGCCTGAGTATATGAACCAAGTGCCGGAGGCAATCATCAAATGATGCCCCGAAAACTGAGAAGTCATCCATGAAGACTTCCAGATAATCACCTGCCATATCAGAGAATATGGCAAGCATGCATCGCTGAAAAGTTGCGAGTGCATTGCAGAGACTGAAAGGCATCCTTCGGAATGCGTATGTCCCGAAGGGGCAGGTGAACGTGGTCTTCTCTTGGTCCTCAGGATGAATAGCCACTTGGTTATAATCGGAGTACCCGTCAAGAAAGCAGAAGAATCGATTTCCAGCTAATTTCTCGAGAATCTGATCAATGAAAGGTAGTGGGAAATGATCCTTCTTTGTGAAGGAATTGAGTTTTCGGTAATCTATGCAGACTCTCCACGAGTTGGCTATTCGGGTAGGTATGATCTCTCCGATTTCAATCGTGATGGTGGTGAGCCCTGCCTTTTTTGGCACAACCTGGATTGGGCTCACCCAACGACTGTCGGAGATCGGGTAGATGATCCCTGCATCTAACCACTTAATGATCTCCTTTTTCACGACCTCCTGTAGATTGGGATTCAAACGTCTCTGCATCTCACGGGAAGGTCGTGCGCCCTCTTCAGAATAGATCCGATGTGTGCAATAAGAGGGACTTATTCTAGTCAAGTCATCGAGAGTCCAACCAATGGCTCTGCGATGTTGCTGGAGAACAGCAATCAGATGGGATTCCTGATCAGGAGTGAGCTTAGAATTTATAATCACAGGAAAAGTCTGATTAGAACCCAAAAAGATGTATTTCAAATGATCGGGAAGGGGTTTTAGTTCAAGAATGGGGTTATCAGCAGCAGCAGGTGGTTCAGGGTAAGTGTGAGGTTCAAGGATAGGAGTTATGGGTTTGTCTGAATCAGGGTCTGACTCCTCTAATTGCGGTTCAAGATCTTTCTGTGGTTGATGAGGCATAATCAGGTTATTCTCCAATTGTGTTTCATCAGCCAAAGCTCTAATATCACAGACTTGTTCAATGACACCGCAATTGATTCCTTGTTGGGCCTTAAAGATATCAATTTTGAGGGTTTGATTCCCAAATTTCAGTTCTATTTGGCCCTCCGCACAACTAATGTTGGCCCTAGCAGTGGCCAGGAAAGGTCTCCATAGAATGATCGGTGTATCCCTAGGGTTTTCTGGTGCGTCCATGTCTAAGACTATGAAGTCTACAGGGAAATAGAAATCTCGCACCCTTACAATAACATCCTCAAGAATCCCTTTAGGTGACTTTATAGATCGATCTGCTAACTGTAGTGTCACCTTAGTGGATTTTAGCTCAGATTCTTCTAGGTGGTTAAGGATGTGGGTATCAAATTTATGGAAGCACCCAAGTCTAGCAATGCTTTGTCAAACTGGGTTTCACCTATTTTGCATGAAATCAGGGGAGTACCTGGGTCTTTTGCCTTGGGTGGGAGTTTGCTCAGGATTACAGAGTTGGCTTGCTCTGATAGTACAATTGGATTCCTACTCTTGGTTCGCGGCTTTCGCTGAGGTGTACACACATTCTTCAAGAATCGTGCGTAAGCTGGTACGTGGCGAATTGCATCCATCAAGGGGATGTTTATTTGGACCTGCTCAAAGAGCTTGACCAGGTCCTCCTCAGGAGCCACGGATTTGGTTGTTTTCTTTCCCTTGGTCAAGGCCTCGGGGAATGGAATCTTGGTTGGTTCCTCTAGGATAGGTGCAGGTCTTTGATCTGGGACAGGGATAGGAATGTCCTGGATTACTGTCCTAGGTTTTGGGTCACTACCAGGCTTGGAGTGGTCTGGATAAGGTGGATCTTGGGTCTCCTTACCACTGCGGGTGGTCACAGAATTTAGTCCTGCCTGGTTCTGGTTAGGGTTTGATAGGATGGGTTGCTGCTGATAACTCGCATAAGAAGTTGATGCCTCCATCCTATCAGGTGAAGGAACAGAGGGGGCCTGATAAACCATGTGTGCTTGGCTTGGGTTTGGGTTCATAATGCGCCGCTGGGTCGGCACGTTATTAGGGTTAGGAAGAGGTTGAGAAGGAAGTGTGCCTGGTTGGCGAGAATTTGCCAACTGGGCTAGTTGGTTTCGAACCTCTGTGATTTCGTCCTTGTGTTGCTTCTGAATAGCCGCATTCGTTCTCTGAATGTCAGCCAGAGTCTGAAGGATGAGGGACATTTGGTCTTGGTTTGGCCCGGATGGATAAGTATGGTTGAGTCGAGGCTGAGGCGGCTGGTAAGGACGAGGTGGTTGTGGACAGGGCTGAAAGGGTGGTCTTTGAGTTTGGGAATTTCCCGTCCACTAGAAGTTGAGATGGTTTCGCCATCCAGGATTGTAGGTATTGGAAAATGGGTCATTCTGGATGGCATTGAGGTCCTCGCATGTCTGGGGAGC
The DNA here is from genome assembly GCA_037157565.1 of Thalassia testudinum. Taxonomy (NCBI): domain Eukaryota; kingdom Viridiplantae; phylum Streptophyta; class Magnoliopsida; order Alismatales; family Hydrocharitaceae; genus Thalassia; species Thalassia testudinum. The sequence goes on along the minus strand of JAZHRO010000067.1, from coordinate 11,899,274 downwards.
CTCCGAAGAGTCAGAGAATGGGGGAGTGGAATTCCCCTGGCTAGTATAGAAAGGGTCGGAGGATCCTCCGATCCGAGAGTCAGATGGGGGTGGATATGGTTCCATCCCAGGAGAAGGTCGGTGGAAAATGTTTTACACAGTCTCTCGTGTGGAAGGAGGTTGTGCAAAGGAATTATGTGCAGAGGTGGCTCGCTGCAAGTGCTGAGTCAGCTCATCCACATTCTTCTCAATAATAGAGACCTTGTCCAATTGACTGGCCATCAATTCCATGTCGACTGATGCGAATAGGCCCTGCGTCTCGTGTGCTCCCTTAAGTTTTGTCGATGCGCGGGTATTCGTCCTGTCGAATAATCCCATGGAGTCATTATTGATGGAGTTCTCGCACATATTTTCGAGAATCTCCCACACAGTGTCTTCATGCTGACTCATGATATTCCCTCCGCAAGTTGCATTGACGAAAAGCCTAATATCCTCACGGAGTCCCTGGTAAAAAGACTGGACTTGTTCTCATTTAGGAACTCCGTGATGGGGGCACTTCCTCATGAGATCCTGAAAGCGATCCCATGCCTCATGGAGAGGTTCTCCCGTTTGTTGCGAGAAGTGGGTAATCTGATGGCGCAAGGCATTGGTTCGACCAACGGGGAAGAACTTCTTCAAGAATTCGGACTGAAGTTCCTCCCAATTGTTGATCGGCCGGGTCTGTGTTTGGTACTAATGGGCGGCGTTGCCCATACGGGAGAAGGAGAACACCTTCATGAGGAGAATACCCCGATTTTGTGCATCTGACTCGAAAGTCTGGGCCAGATGCTTTAGCTGTTTAATGTGCTGGAAGGGGTCTTCAGAATTAAGCCCATGGAATTTAGGTATGGCATGAATCATGTTGGGCTTTAGTTCAGAATCAGGTCCTCCAGTCGGGATTCTGACTCGAGGCTCAATAGCCACCGCAGCAGGATTATAGTGATCCTGCATCATGGGACGCTGTAGTGGGTGCATGAAGTTCTGGAAGAGGTCATTGAGTCGCTGGAGCTGGTGCTCCAGATTGTTCTCTTCCTCAACTGGCTGAGCCATTGTGGAAGAAGAAGGTGAGTTGGGTTCGGAGTCGGAGGAGAGGTCTATGTGAAGTATTGGTACAAACAAGGGCACCGAGGCTCGGCCTCGAGGAGAGTGAATCTCTAAAGGTAGTTTCAAGGACCTCCTACCAAACATACACTGATGGAAAGGATGAGTTTAGCGGGTGCTGGACCTAATCAAGACACCCAGAATGTTGGGTGACTATAGAGGTTCGGGGCAGATGGACCCCTTAATCAAAAGATCGTCCACCTGAGAATTACCTAGGCAGCCAGAGAGGGTGAGTCCCACGAAGACCCCTACATGGTAGAGCGCCCCCACGGGCTACAGGGTTTCCCCCACCCGACCTCTCTTGTCACTAAGATTCCAGGTAGACTAGAATGGGGACCTTGACCTCTTAAGTCTACCACTTTTAGTTAGGATCAAGGTGCTTAGGTTTTCACTTGAACTTTAGCCTTTTGAGTGCAAAGAGTGACCTAAGTTCAAGGTTGGTTGACCCAAGGGGTCAACTTCACCTACTAGTTCCTTTGAGAGCTTATTAAGTCTTTGTCTTTTAAGGTTCAAGTGACTTAAGAGTTGGATTGCTTAGGGTTTCTCTTAATAGATGTTTTCAAGCAATGGCTTAGGCACACTTCTTTTGAGAATTTTCAATTCTTGAATAGAAAGTGTCTTCTAAAACCCTAGCTTTTGAGTCTTAGGTTGGCTCTAATTGGTCCAGTTAGTTGCCTTAAGATTAGGTAATTAGGGCTCAAGTAAGAAGGTGTTAGCCCTAAATAACCTTAATGGATGTACATATATACTGTGTTGAAATTGAAAAACAGGCAACTCTTGTGATTTACTATGTATGAAAGACAGGTAATTCCTAGATTGTTTTTCTTTTTTTCTTCCTCTTTAGAGTTTTAGGGGCTTAAAAGAGAGAGGATAGAAAACTACTTGTCCTAGGTGTGGTTGTTGTGCGGCTGCTTGTTGTCCTCTTGATTTCCTGTGCCTGCACAACAAAAGAGAAGAGATCACTAGAAACTCAAAAATTGTGAATTAATAGCTTCTAGAATAGTCGTTGCTCCCCGGAAATGGTGCCAAAAACTGGTGCGCTGTCGCTTTGTTCGTCTTTATAGTTATTAGAGTCGTTGTGGTATATAACAAAGCGGTTACTAGTCTAATACAATTTATTACTCGGAATGAAAAATTTCTCGAGGTCAAACTCAGGGAGCAAACTATAATTCTAGAAGCCTATAAATTCACAATATATTTATATATAGGGTTTTACAAAAATTAAGAGAGAGAGAGAGAGAGAAAGAGAGTAATTGGCTTTTTCTTCTTCTCTTTCTTTCTTCTTCCTTCTTCTCTTTCTTTCTTCTTCTTCTTCTTCTTTCTTTGCTTCTTCTTTTCTTCTTCTTCAACCTGCCTTCTTCTTTCTTCTCTCTTCTTTCTTTCTTTGCTTCTTCTTTGCTTCTTCTTCTTTGCTGACTCTCCTTCTTTCTCGCCGACGTCTGATTCAGCGCTCAGACGACTTAACCACTTGGTTGCTACAGTGCAGCTCCTCTTCTTTTCCTTCAGCTTCTTTCCTTCCTTTCTTCTTCTGCGCGGCTAAGTCCCGGCCGCCGCTCCTCTTCTCCTTTCTTCCTTCCTGCGCGCACACACACACATTAGAGAAAAACCTACCCTACCCCTTCCTCGCGCCTCTCTCTCTCTGGATCTCTCTTTGGAAAGCTCTCCCAGAGCCGGGTAATCGGGTCGGGTCGCGCGCCCGGGTCTAGGCGCACCGGCGTGGGTGGTGCGTGAGGAGTGCACAAGAATGTCGGGTCGGATCGCGCCTGATCCGTGTGGTGAGCTCACGGACGAGGGCAGTGATAGGTGTGGGACCTTACCCCATGTGTATCGGAGGCAATCGGCTCATATCACAAAAACAATTTAAGTGTGGGAGTGAGGCTACACACTTACGAGGTGGGACTAAAGTCCCACCTCCGATCTCGGGTGCCCGCGGGAGAAGGCTTCGCGCAATTGGGGTAGCAGCGAAGGCTTGCAACCCCAATTGAGAACCTGGGTGTCTATGTGGAAGTGCCCTACGCCGCCTGGGGCTTGCGCCTGGGGCCGAAGAAGTCTGGAGCTGCCTGCGAAGCAGCTCTTGCTGCTCGTCAATGGTGGCGAGGAGGGTGAACCCTGAAATCACGAAGACGGCCTTATGGCCACGTCAGACAACGCAGGGAGCTTCGCCAGAAGATGGCAAAGGCGGTGCGGGGGTCGGAGAGACACGAGCGTGCCTGTGGCCGTGCACCTAGGGCACACTGCGTGCGTGAGATTGGGTGTGTTCGGGGGGGTGGTCTGGAGGTGCTAGGAAGTGAATGGAGGGTGGATTCGGTGTCAGTAAGATGTCGTGGAGCTTAATGGGTAGCTGGCGAGGCAGATGGAGTCGTGGAGTGGCGAGAACGCCTCGCCGGAGAGCGGCCGGAGATGGGGAAGGTGGTGATGGAAAGTGGCGGTCGGTGGGTTAAAATGGTAAATTAAGAGGGGGGAAATAACAGAGAGAGAGAAAATTTTTACCTACCTAATTGATGAAGAGGGAGGGAGGTGTCGCTGGGCACGTACCTGTCGGTGCTGGGGACGAAGGTGCCCGGGAGGGGGTTATCGACGATGAGGAGATCTGAGTACGCCAGCTGGTGCGGCCTGGCGTGGGACGACGGGGCAAAGTGGGCTCTGTTGCAGGTATGGCAGCAGAGCGACGAGGAGGAGGAGGAGGAGAGTTCATCGGAAGCTTTGGCAGTCTGACCAGAGAGAGAGGAGACGAAGGAGGGGGAGTTTCTCGGCCAGAACTAGCTTGCCTTGGACGGTAGCCCCTGTCGCTCCTTATAAAGGCGTTGGCGAGGAGAGTGGCCCGAGGGAACGACGTGTAGAGCACATCGGAGATGGTCGGAGAAGGAGACCCATGCCTTTTGTGCGTTCGCATGAGAGGCATGGGCGGTTGCAGGACACAGGGGAGGGTCCCTGCGATAGAGGACGACGCAGGGAACCTCCCGCTCGTTCCTGAGAACGGGCGCCATGCCCTGCGCGACACCATCCTCCGCGCAAGGTTGCCGGAGGTATGACGCTGCTCAGAATGGCAGGGAGGACCGTTCTGAAAAGAACGACAAGAATGATAGGGGGCAATGTGTAAGGGTTTCAAAAGATAAGGGTCAAAAAGTAATTCAAGAGGATCAATTTGTAAAGTAGGTCAAGATGGTCTTTTCTTAGGCCCAAATTTTTATACCAGCCTAATTTGAACCTAAGGATTTTAATGTTGAATTTTATTTTAGGTTTGACCATGTTTGACTGGTCAATTTGCACCGAAACCCAAATTAGGTCATAAATTAGGCATGGTTCTCATTTTAGGTCAAGATAGGTTGCAAAGGTCAAATTAAAGGTTCTAAACCATAGTGAATATTTTTCCATGAATTTTAGAAGGTTTATTTGATTTTTATCCTACCTCGAACCTCATGAATTAAAGTGGGTTTATTTTAGGGTTACAGAATGTCATTTAATTTCTAGAAGTTGCTATAACCCTTTTCAGATCAAATCATCCCACTTCCCTCCTTATTAAGCTTATTTGACTTGTGTTTAGATCCTTAATTACCCTGTTTGCGTACTGCATTGGTGAAATTACTGTTTTACCCTTTATGATTTGTCTTATTCTTTAATTCAAAATTCTCTGAGTTAAGCTTCTCTTTATGTTTTATAGGAGCTTCTTCACACTTATTTAGATTAAATTGTGCTAGTTAGGGTTCTTGATGAGGCTCTCATCACTTGGGTTGGCCACTCTACATCGACCCCTGTTGGCCTTCACGTACGTGGTTCCGAGGCATGCTACTTGTGTAGGGAGGGAGCTAGCCACCCCATGGGGCTTGGGGTTCAGCTAGCCACCCTACACCAACTTTGTTAGGCCCTTTTGGCAAACCAAGGTAGTTAGACGAGGGTACGCGGACTGTGGAGGGGTGAGACCCCTATTCTGAGAGGGCAAGGACCTGTACTATTCCTTGCTGTACTTTGGGCATACCTGCTAGTGGAAATGATCGACCACGTGTCAGTGCTGGGTAGCTACCCGTGCGCTTGTCACGCGTGCCGTAGTCACCGCTACGTCTTGACAGTGACCTCGGGGTGGTTGATTGGGTGTAGGACTACCACAGGGGACTCTCCCGGCCAGGAGAGCACCATGTGTACCTTCTACTCTATGGAAAAGATTGCAATCAAGATCGTTCCCACGAGGAACATGCAAATTCAAGAAATACTTGGATACTTTGAGAAATAGATGAACCAGAAACACATAAATGAGATAAATAGAAATGGGAAATAAACCTGCTGTTGTTTTACTGTACTTGCACTTAAATAATGTAAACACCACTCTACTCAGTGTTCGCTGACTCTGTCTTTTCGTAACCCTATTCAGGAGCAGGAGTTGAGCAGCCCGAGTTTTCGACTGCAGAGGGTGCTGGGCCCAGCCGAGCCCAGTCGTAGTCATTTTTTAGCTCTTTCATTTTTCTACTATTGTAGTGAGTAATGGACACATACTTTACTGTTCCTGTTACTTTCTGTTTCCTTTCCATTTTTTGTTGTTGTTGTGGTGGCATGTACTATGTTTCGAGATAGTTGTTCTACTTTTTTTACTGCTTCGTACTTTTCTTCTGCTTAGTTATATTGCATGTGTGAATGTGGTTTATTTTCCTGCCTTTGGTTATTTCTTGTTGGACAACTCGGTTTTGGGATTAGTCGAGGCGAGCCGGTCTTGGGCCCTGTAGGGATCTGGGAATTGGGTCGTAACAAGGAAAGCCTAAGACGTTGCTACCATTGCAAAAAAAAAGAATATTTTTGATCCGAATGTCCTCTTCTCAAGAAGGAGAAGAAGGAGAAGGAGAAGAAGTACAAGATGAAAGCATTCCAAGCTACTTGGGATAACTCGACCTCGGAAGAAGAAGAAGAAGAGGATCTCGAGAAGAAAAATGAAGTCGCTTGCATGGGCTTCATGGACATCACAGGCGATAGCAAGGATGAAGATGACAATAAGGTAAACTCTGAATTATAAGATTCTTTTGATGAACTTTATGAAATTAGTAAGTTAATAAAAGTATAAAACAAAAGCATTAAAAAGAATCTTAGTTCTGTAAAATTTGAAAATGAAAGATTAGGGACTAAAATTAAGGATCTAGAAAGTAGTTCTAGTTGTAACAATTCTGAAAATGATAAGTTGTTGTTAGAAAATAAAAACATAATCAATGAAAATAGTAGATTGATTGAGGAGAATACTTGTTTAAAAATAGAAATTTCTAATTTAAAAACTAAGATTTGTGATATAGAAATTCTGATAATTTGATGAATAAATTAGATAATTTCTCTAATGATAAAGTTAGCAATAAGCATAAGGTTGAGAAAGGATCTCCATCAAGGAGATTGATTGCGTAGCAATTCACATCTCTAATTAAGTCATCTTATGCTATTTCCTAACATTAAGCATTTATATTAGATAGCTATGCATGCATCTTGTAAATACTCGCATTTGTGCATTTTATGGAGAGGAAGATAGAGAGAGAGATTGAGCATCCACTCATCCATTTCATACCTTCCATTTCCACCTTATTTTCACTTAAATCCCACCACTTATTCCACCTAATAAGCAACCTAACACAATCTACATTCATTTCCCAACATTTCAAGTGCCTACATGCAAAAACCCCACATAATTCCCACATTCCAACAGCCTCCCATTATCTCCACCCTCACCCATCACCTATAAAACTACCTTCACCTCACTCCACAGAAGTCGTTGACACCCATCACTCACCACACCTTCAGCCATTCCCTCCACATCCACTCCCTGAGATGCACACACAACCATCACACATCCCTCTCAGCTAGCCACACACACACCTCCCTACTCTCCTCCCTCCCTCTCTTCCCCTCCTCACGCTCAACACCCTCTCACAAGTTGAGAGGGACGTTGAGAATAGAGGAGTTCTCTCTTGTGGCTGCATCCACCACAGTGAGGGAACACCACCGGCCAGTTCCATCGCGAGCAGGTTGGTGTGGTGTATTCTCGTTGTTTGTCTTTGTTAGTTTGCTTTGTTTTCATTTTGGTTTTCTTTTTTTTTTTTTCTTTTTTTTTTCTTTCTGTCATCACCATTTTTAGAGAAAGAAGCTTTGAAGCTCCTTCCCGCGCTGCCGTGCGTTCCGGCCCCTTCCTCGCATGCCTCCCAGCGCCTGTGGGTGCTTCCCAGTCGTGCAGATCACTTTCTCCTCTCATGTGCACGTAGCGCTTGTGCGTGCACCAGCCGGTGACCTCAAGTGGGAGCCGGTTGCACTTTTGCCCCTACACTGTAGCCGCGATCTCACGTGGCTACAGTGCACGACGGGGGAGCTTCTCACTTATCTGGTGACCGCACGTGCTCTCTCTCCTCCCGCGTCCTGCTGCAGCTGGTTGTAGTAGCCCCCCACCTGCGTGGCAAGTCTCCAGTGCCTACCCAAGTGCTAAACCTCTTCACGCCCGCGCTGCATGCCCCTACACTTGTGCCATTCGCGCGTCCTCTCTCTCTTCTTCCCGTGCACCCACACACAGACATGCACACATAGATGCACACCCCCCTATCTGACGACTTTGCACACACACACACCCTCTCACTCACACACAGATAGACACTCCCTCACACACATACACACACACATATATGTATATATATATATCCATACATATATATATTCACCTATATACATATATATAGATATACATATACATATATATACATACTTATAAGTAGATACTTATACAAATATACTATACACACACACACACACACACACATACACACACACACTTATGTATATATACTTATATATGCTTATATATACTGATATAGCTATCATATATATACATATATACATACACACATATATTGCACTCCCTCTTTCACACATTTTCACATATGTTTCACTCATAATACCGTGCACGTATCCATTCACCGCGTATCATATCGTGGATATATTCGCACCAGTTGCGTATATTTCCGGATATTAGTGCATATCAAGCTTTCCACCTACATTTCCACACGTCCGCTCCACACCCGCACGTGGCATGTAGCTAGGATAATCCCGTCTTGTTAGATAACAGTTAACCTAGCATTGTGCTACATTTATATTGAATCCTAGATTCAATATTTACTATCCTACTATCTAGTTATATATACTTATTTATATATATTCTACATATATACATAAGCTAAGTATTTTCATTCTTTTCTTTTATTGTTTTGATAAAGAAAAGAGAAAAAAAAAACCTAAAATAGAAAAGATAAGTCTTGTGTTTGCAGGTACACAATCTTGCGTGTAGCAAGACTCTTTTTGAACTTGATTTTTGGTGAATCGCCAAGGACCAACTTTTGGCAGTAGCCATTGACAAAATTTTTGAGGGTGTGTCTCAAGGACAAGACTACCCAAACAAATTATAAAATCAAGAAAAATTCAAAAAGATAATAAGTGAATGGAATTGATGCGAGTTATAGGAATCACGTAGAAATAGATTAACCCCAAACCCGTCTCCCTGAGTTTGACTTTGGGCCTAAAATTGATAAGTTAAAATTTGATTTAGTCCAGGTAAATAAATTTTGATAAAATGTGCAGATTCGCCTGTAAGTAATTACTTCCACTATACACAATTTGATGCTAATATCACCATATTAAATAACCCTACTCGCGTTCTAACATGGGTTTTCTGACGCCGTTGTCGGGGAGGCACTATTTGGAGTTAGTTTCTATTCTCTTCCTTTGATTTTCTCTTCTTCCACTCTTCTCTTCACGGGTGTTTTTGTTTGTTTTTGTGCAGGTGTACTTGTTGCGAGGAGGAGACACGCAGAGGAGGTCGGAGACGTGGGCAAATCCAAGGCAGGAGTAACAGTGGGAAGTCGCCGGTGCCGCTTGGAGCTTCACCCACGTTGCTGAGGAGGTAGGTATCTTCTTCTTAGCAATTTAGGTCATTCTGTCACATTGAAAATATAAAAAAAATTAAAAAATAAAAAACCCTAAAAAATTCTTCTTGGGATTTCTGGGGCGAGAGGATTAAAATCCACTATTTGATTCTCTCTATCACCACCACTGCCCTTGATTTTCCACATTTTCGAGCACGAAAAATTCGAGAATCTCGATTCTTGATTATTTAGCAATGTGAAAATTATCATTGAGGCGATTTACAATCAATTGTTTGCTACACATTTTTCACCTTCTTATTTCGCATTTGGGATCCAAACTTTGGTTGGGGAGTCTTGGAGTTGATTTGACTCCAACCCCACCACGACCCTAAAACTTGACTTGATTTGATCTCGGATCTCAATCCCAATATATTCATTTTCATTTTTTCACATTTTGGTGGTTGAGCCTTGTGTGAATTCTTATTTTGGTGATTGGGAACACTTAAATTGAAGTGCTTTGGCTCCCTTTCACATTGATTTAAAATTGACTCATGCATCCACACTTAGAAACTTCCAATTAGGAGCCCATTTGCATAATAGCATGCATTCACTAAATTAAATTGAAGGAGGGTTGTTTAGGCTTAGAGAACTTGTATTTCTTGAAAACCACAAGATTGGTTGAATTGGTTACTAAGTGAAATCATAAAATCCATACTACCTAAGGTTGAAATCCTAAAAGCCATTCACCATCTAAAATTTCAATTCCGGGAGATTTCCCTATTGGATGCTTGCTTTACACACTCAAAAATTGATGCACTTGGGCATTACCCGTATACAATGCCCTTCACATTCCAAAGCACTTGTATCCTAAGCCTCTTAAATAAAATTGGTAGTAACTTGACTCCATTAAGGCTTGGAGGTTTAACTACCTGCATGTAGCACCTACGTGCTGGTACAGGTTCCCGCATGCTATCGGGTGTCTAAGACTAGGGCAAATGGCCTTTCAATCTAGCTCAGTGGTTCTGCGGTGCTCATATTTGGTTTCGTAGGTTGCGATAGTAAGTAACTTAGCTCTTTAGGTTTTATGTCACCTTTAGAGGTTAGGCCTTTGATTGTTTGATTTGTCATCAAGTACACCTATTCGGCATCCTTTCTCTTATCCCCTTCTCTCTTCTCATCTTCCCAATTCTTCCTGCGGCAGTGCATGTTTGGGAGGAGGTCACAAAACCCTGAACTTGTTGAATTGTCTGATCACTCTAGAAGGGAAGAATTCGGTGAATCGTCCTCCTCCCTGTAAACATGGCTTCTTGCCCACCCCCAAATCCCAAGGGAGGAAATCGCCCCCCTCCAAATCCATCAGGTGGTGGAGCCGTTGACCGGTTAACCCGCCTCCAAGCCCAAATGAAATTGTATATCGAGCAAATTGAAGCCATAAGGGAAACCTTGGAGGAAATGTAGAACCCTCCCGAATGGGAGGAGCCCTGGTCTCTTAGCTCATATCAGATTCCTGCTGCTACAGTGACACGTGGGTAGATTCGTGTCCCTGTGGGTAGGGAGGATTTTGAGTTAAAATCGAATGTAATTAGCCTAATTAACTTCCATTACCATGGATTGGCCAGTGAAGACCCTTTTCTTCACTTGGAGGACTTAACCCGTTTAGCTAAAATGATTAAACTAAGAAACATCGGGTTGCATATCGTTCTCATGAAAATGTTCCCATTTTTGTTGTGGAACAAAGCCGCGCAATGGTTGCACACCATTGGGAGACCCCTCCGATCTTGGGAAGAGATGCGTACAACATTTCTCATGAAATTCTTCCCAATCAGGTGCACCAATGTGCTTCGCTATGCTATTACTTCTTTCACGCAACAAAACGGCGAGCAGTTTCATGAGGCCTGGGAAAGGTATAACGACATCCTCAAGAAATGTCCACATCTCGATCTGCCTAAGTGACATGTAGCCTAGATCTTCTATTATGGGCTAAATGAAACTTTGAGGTAGATTGCGGACGCTTCCTGTGGAGGGAATTTCATGAATAAAGACGATGATGGAGCGTTTGAACTGTTTGAAAATATGAGTGAGAATTCTATGAATAACGCTTTCGTTGTGGCCTTTAATCGGACCAGCGCACCTCGTAGCGGAGCTCACGAGGTTGACACGGGACCTTCCCATTCATCCACCGAGTTAAATTTAATCGCTCAAAAATTAGATGAAGTCTCCCTCATTCACAAGAAGCTGGACGAATTCCTGGCCGACCGCACCTGTCCTGTGGCTCACACATCGACTCCTTCACCTTGTCACAAACCCAATCCTTCCCAAGTCAGGCTTATATCTAGGAATCCCTCAAGACCTGCACCATCCTTACCGAGTGTTGCGCCAAGTGACTCGGTAAGTAATGTGGATCTGGCATCTGCTAGCTAGTATTATGACATGGAGGACCAAGCTTCCATGTACTCGAATGCAGTACAACATGCGGACTCGTCTTCTGAATTCAAAGATGTCTACGCCCTGGGGAATAACCCATATGCTGCTACTTATAACCCAGGGTGGCGCAACCATCTGAATTTTGCATGGTCCAACAACCCTCAATGCCAAAACCTTGCTGGTGGACCAATGTGACTGTCCGTTCCCGTCATCCCAAGGGCCCAATATAAATCCTTCGGTAAATCTGCCGTCAGGCCCTTGCGCACCTCAAACGGATCACGCATCAAATCCTCTTGATAAATTGATGCGAATGATGATGGAAATGTTTAAGCGCCATGAAGAAAACATGACCTCTCTTCAACACCAATTGGCGCAGAAGAATGTTGAGATCAGTCAACTACGCATGATGACTTGATCTCAGCACTCTCTTCTAGCCCAACCTGTTCCAAACCTGCAAAATTTTGTACCTCGTGGTCTGCATCCATAGGTATAGCCTACTCAGGGGTAGGTTCATCAAATTCTGCAAGCTCCGAGTACTCCACTGGGATTTCAGGCTAATCCCGCAGCAGCACATCAACCATATGTCCCTATTGTGAACCCTCCTCCATCCTATGTTCCCACTGGACCTGCGACGTCCAATGCGATTACTACGAGGAGTGGTAAACAAAGTGTCGATCTGTCTCGACTTGATCTTGGGCCATTTTCTTCATTATCCTCTCATCTGGGTTGCGCATCGCATTCTCATGAGGATGATACACCCAAACTGGTGCCAAAGTCTGTCCCATTCCTTGAGGCTCTACTGAGGGAGGCAAAAGGCAAGAAAAAGAACATGCGGTCCTTTTATAATTTGCGTGATTTATTCAAGGATGTTGAAATCAAGGTTCCCTTGTTAGAGGAGATCGACCACATCCCTACTATCGCCTGTTTCTTGAAAGACTACACTAGACCTAGGCGATAGCAAAAGAAAACGAAGAATCCGATGGTTCTCTTGCCTCATGCGAGTTGTGCTATGTGGTCAAAACTATCACCGAAGCAGAAAGATCCAGGAACCCCTCTCAGGCATCAATGGATGCAAATTTGATTGTGCCTTGCTGGACTTAGGATCCTCCATTAACCTTGTACCGACCATCATGTTTCAAAAATTTGCATTGGGAAATCTGAAACCCACCCCTATTACACTGCAATTGGCAGATTGCTCTGTCAAAATCTCGCGGGGTATGGTGGAAGACGTGGTGGTTAGGGTCAACAGTCTCTGTTTTCCTGTTGACTTTCTTGTATTAGATATGGAAGTTCCTGATTCACTTTCTGATCATCCGATAATCCTCGGATGACCTTTCTTGGCCACAACCCACGCCCATATTGATTGTGAATCAGGTTGCATTAATATATCCTTGGGCTCTGAGAGCTCAAACTTAATATTTTTAAGGCTGCCAAGAATTTTGATTACGATCTTATTGAGGATTACACGTTTGACAATGACATGGCTGTCAGTGTGTGTATCGAATTAGTTGGGACCTATTCAACTTGATGTGGTGCACCCCTGGAGAATCATCAAGACCTGACTAACCTGTATTGTGACATTTCCCCACCCCTTCCTTTACCCTTATCTTTTCCTGACCTGACCCCTGACGAGGTCCACTCTGCCTCTTATGCCTCGTGGTTAGAGTCATATCTGGGTTGCTCACCTCCGGTCTACCCAATTGAAGACCAGAGTGCCCTTTCTTTCCCGCCAAATCAGGTGGAAGTGACATTCCACATTGGGACCTTGTTCCCAAATGTTGATCTTTAGGGCACTCCTTTCTTAGATCCATCAATCCAGGATGCCCCTCTTCTTGGCCAATCTGAGGGCCAATTTCCTTTTCCCCTTATTCCTTCTCCTGAGACTTTTGGGACACTCTCGTCCCATGATTTCCCAGATCTTTCACCATCCACTCCTAAGCTTAAAGAGCTTCATGACATGCTAAAATATGCTTTCTTAGGACCAAATGAAACGCTTCCTGTGGTCATCAGTTCAAAATTATTCTGGGAGCAAGAGTGCAAGCTAATGAAGGTCTTAATTGAACATAAGGCAACCATTGGATGGTCTCTTTTTGATTTGACTGGCATTAGCCCCTCCTACTGCACTCATCGTATGTATATGGATGAGGCTCGACCTTCCCGCGATATGTAGCGATGCCTCAATCCTAATATGCGAGAGGTCGTTAAGAATGAAATTATCAAGTGGCTTGATGCGGGCATTATTTATTCGATTAGCGACAGCCACTTGGTGAGCCTGATTCATGTTGTGCCTAAAATGGTAGGTCTCACCATTCGTGTCAATGACAGGGGCGAATCCATCCCTACACACACTCCTATGTCTTGGAGAGTGTGTGTAGACTATAGGAAACTCAATACTGCTACCAAGAAAGACCATTTTCCGCTACCTTTTGTTGACCAAATCTTGGAGCGGTTAACAGGAAATCAGTTCTTTTGTTTCCTAGATGGATTTTCAAGTTTTAACCAGGTGGCTATTGACCCTTGGGACCAAGAGAAAACCACCTTCACTTGCCCCTTTGGCACCTTCGCATTCAGAAGGATGCCATTCGGACTATGTAATGCACCAGCTACTTTTCAAAGATGCATGCTGGCAATATTTCACGATATGGTGGGTGATTTTCTCGAAGTCTTTATGGACGACTTTTCCATCTTCGGACTGACTTTTGGCAATTGCCTGGCCAACCTGACCCGCATCCTTTAGAGATGTATTGATGTTAACCTCGTGCTTTCCTAGGAGAAAATTCATTTCATGATGCACAAAGGTATTATTTTGGGACATATCATCTCTAAAAGGGGTATTCAAGTGGACAGAGCCAAGCTTGATGTGATTGTTGATTTACCTGTTCCTAGCTCTGTTCGGCAAATCCTCTCCTTTCTTGGGCACATTGATATTTATAAGAGATTTATCAAGGATTTCTCCAAGATTTCCAGACCTTTGACGCATCTCCTATCGACCGATGTACCCTTCAACATGGGCCCTGATTGTATCCGAGCATTCACGCAGCTATGTGAGGCTATCACCAAGGCCCTTGTTCTCCAGCCGCCTGATTGGTCCCTTGACTTTGAGCTGATGTGTGATGCTTCTGACCTAGCTGTTGGAGCCACCTTGGGACAAAGACACGATAAACACCCCTTCGTGGTGTATTACGCTAGTAAGACGCTGGATGAGGCCTAACGCAATTACACGACCATTGAAAAGGAGTTGTTGGCAGTCGTCTTTGGGCTGGAGAAATTTCGTTCATATCTTCTGGGTTCTCATGTTACCATTTTCACTGACCACGTGGCCATTCGTCATCTCATGCATAAGAAGGATGCAAAGCCGCGATTGATTCATTGGATCCTTCTGCTTCAAGAATTTGATCTTGAGATACGAGATAAGGCCGGAGCCCAGAATGTTGTTGCAGGCCACTTGTCAAGACTAGACCCAGACCATATTGGACTTACATTGCCTTTAAATGAATCTTTCCCTGATGAGCACCTTCTAGCAATAAATGTGGCAAGTGGACCTTGGTATGCTGATATCGCTAATTACCTTGCTTCTAGATCTCTTCCACAAGGCTGGCCTAAAAGCCAGCGTGAGCATCTAGTTGCAAAAGCAAAGTATTATTTCTAGGATAATCCACTACTTTTTAAAGTAGGTGCTGATCAAATTATCCATCGCTGCGTTCCTTACAGTGAATTCCCCAGTGTGTTATCCTTTTGCCACGATTAGGCCTGTGGAGGCCACTTTTCTGGGAGGAAAATTGTAGCCAAGTTGTTGCAATGCGGATTCTTTTAGTCCTCCCTTCATCAGGATGAACACAATTACGCCAAGCATTGCACTAGGTGCTAGTCGCTAGGGTCAATGTCACGATGTGACATGATGCCCTTGCAGCCCATCCTAGTTGCAGAGGTTTTCAACATTTGGGGAATCGATTTTTATGGGACCCTTTCCTCCATCCAATGGTTTTGAGTACATCTTTGTTGCCATTGATTATGTCTCGAAATGGATTGAGGCCATTCTCGCACGCCGTGCTGGCCATGTCATTACCACCAAGTTCGTCAAAGACCACATCTTTGCACGCTTTGGGATCCCTCGAGCCATCATTTCGGATGGAGGAAGCCATTTCACTCACGCATCATTCCGGGCACTTTTGAGAAAGTACGGAGTCCACCACCGTATCGCTTCTTTGTATCATCCTCAAATGAACTGTCAAGCTGAAGTGTTGAACCGGCAAATCAAGCAAATCCTCTAGAAAACGATTTGACCTGATCGTAAGGATTGGTCTGACAAGCTGATTGATGCTTTATGGGAATATCGGACCGCCTACAAGGCTCCCCTTGGTATGTCTGCATACAGGATTATTTTCGGGAGGCCTTGTCACTTGCCCGTGGAGATGGAGCGCTGCGCCTATTGGGCGGTTCGCCAATGTAACCTCGACCCAGACCTGTGTGGTCGAGAAAGGAAATTCCAACTCTATGAATTAGAAAAGCTACATTGTGAAACCTATGACTCTGCCCTGACCTTTAAACAACGTATCAAGGCCTTTCACGACAGCTGCATTAGGCAGAAGGAATTTTAGCCATCACAGTAGTTTTGGCTTTATAATGCCCGACTCAAATTCTTTCCTGGAAAACTGAAGTCCAAATGGACTGGTCCTTTCCTGGTCTCGAGACTTTTTTCCAATGGAGCCGTCGAGATTGAAGATCCCAAATCTGGGCATAAATTTACGGTTAATGGGCAGCGGTTAAAACCGTATCTTACTTATGAGCCTACCCCTGTTTGTGAAATAGCTGCCCTGCTGGAGGGTAACTAATATGAGCCTCACTCAGAGTCCAGCTGGGGACATTAAATTTAGTGCTCGTTGGGAGGCACCCCAACACCCTTTCACTCTTCACTCCACATCATGTTTCACTCACTACACCTCACTGCACTTCATTTCATTTCACTTCGTTTGCCCCACCCACCATCCACCTACCCATCCACCCTGCTTTATACCCTTGCGCCTAAACCTCTACCCCTGTCGAACCCCTTTTGCATGCATATGAGGACAGAGCATGATTTGGCATGGGGGGGTGGATAGGCATCCATAGGATCTGGGTATTATAGGGGCATTTTGTAGATTCTTGACCATTATAGTATGTATATATATAGACTAATTAAAAAATCCCCAAAAATTGAAAATCCACAAAAAAAAAGGAAAATTCAAAAATTCGAAAATGTTTTCAAAAGTGTTTGGTTTTGATCTGAAAGCTGACACAAAAAAATAAAATAAGTGTTTATGGACATCCAGCCTTTGTTTTGAAGACTTTCTTGGCAACAGAAGCTTGATTAACTCAGGCTTTAGCTTAATACACTCGAGCATTGACAAGATAGACTAGGATCTCTCCTAATTTAGAACATATTCTTATACCTGAGTCACCAGTATAGGATTCGTTGATTTGCTTTTGCTTGGGAGTCTAAGTAACCTTGGTTCACACTACACAAAGTCAGGAAAGACAGGATGAACGTAAGATCCAACCCTAGTGTTCATTAGGGAGGGTGGAGTTCTTACCTGTGCATGTAGGTGGACTCTTTATCTCAGATTTTAGTCTTCTGTTTAGAAGAAACATTTTTCATCTAAGTTCTCACCCACCAAATAAATGTGCTCTACCAAATAAAGTTGTCGGAGACATAATGATATTTATTTGTAGAAAAAAAAACAAAAGAAGAGGAAAAAGAAAAAAGAAAAACACAGAGAGAAAAAGTCAAAAAGAATTTGTAGAAAAAGACAATCTTTGGAATAAGTCAGTATGTTCTCCTATGTCCTGTAAATTCCTCCACCAAAAGTTTTTTAGGGTGCATTACAAATATCCTGTTTCTACCAAATATTCTTTGAGCCACAACGCAATAAGAGCTGGGTTGAGTCTTTCTCATTTTTGAGAGTCAATTCGAAGACCTGAGCTGAAGCTGAAATCAACCTGGACTTAAAAAGACGTGAAACCCCGGGATTGAGTCTTAATGTTTATCTGGTTAGTCCTGATCAATCACTAAGCACAAACCATAACCTCCTAGCTTTCGAGTTTTGCAAAACCCTCTGAGTCATGGAAATCGCAGTTAAGGTTTAAATATCAAGAGTCTTTGTTAGTCGAAGAGATGGTTTATGTTATGTAAGACTTGAGTTTTGTTAGTATTTTTTGCAATTGGTTCTCACAATATCCAATTGATAAACACATTAATGTTGCTTCAAAAAAATCTTCAACTTAAGATCTTTTCTAAATACTAATACCTTATTGAATAAGTATTTTGCTAGGGACTAGCAAAAGATAAGCATGGGGGTGTGATTGCACAGCAATCCACGTCTCCAATTAGGTCATCTTATGCTATTTCCTAACATTAAACATTTATATTAGATAGCTATGCATGCATCTTGTAAATACTCACATTTTAGCATTTTATGGAGAGGAAGATAGAGAGAGATTGAGCATCCACTCATCCATTTCATACCTTTCATTTCCACCTTATTTTCACTTAAATCCCACCACTTATTCCACCTAATAAGCAACCTAACACAATCCACATTCCTTTCCCAACATTTCAAGTGCCTACATGTAAAAACCCCACACAAATCCCACATTCGAATAGCTTCCCATTGTCGCCACCCTCACCCATCACCTATAAAACTACCTTCACCTCACTCCACAGAAGTCGTCGGCACCCATCACTCACCACACCTTCAGCCATTCCCTCCACCTCCACTCCCTGAGACGCACACACAGCCATCACACATCCCTCTCAGCCGGCCACACACACACCTCCCTGCTCTCCTCTCTCCCTCTCTTCCCCTTCTCATGCTCAGCACCCTTTCACAAGTTGAGAGGGACGTTGAGAATAGAGGAGTTCTCTCATGTGGCTAGATCTACCATAGTGAGGGAACACCACCGCCCAGTTCCATCACGAGCAGGTGGGTGCTGTGTATTCTTGTTGTTTGTCTTTGTTAGTTTGCTTTGTTTTCATTTTGGTTTTCTTTTGGTTTTTTTTTTTTTCTTTCTGTCATCACCATTTTTAGAGAAAGAAGCTTTGAAGCTCCTTCCTACGCCGCCGTGCGCTCCAGCCCCTTCCCCGCACGCCTCCGTGCACCTCACCACCCATCCTAGTGCCTGTGGGCACTTTCCAGCCATGCAGATCACCTTCTCTGCTTATTTGCACGCAGCGCTTGTGCACGCACCAGCCGGTGACTGCACGCGGGAGCCAGTTGCACTTTTGCCCCTGCACTGTAGCCGCGACCTCATGCGGCTACAGTGCGCGACCAGGGAGCTTCTCACTTATCCGGTGACGGCACGTGCTCTCTCTCCTCCTGCGACCTGCTGAAGCTGGTTGTAGCTGCCCCCCACCTGTGCGCCAAGTCTCCAGTGCCTGCCCAAGCGCTAAACCTCTTCACGCTCGCGCTCCCCTTCCCAGTGCCTTACCGCACTGCACGCCCTTGCCCTCATGCCATCCGCGCTCCTTCTCTTTATTCTTTTCGCGCACCCACACACAGACATGCACACATAGACGCACACCCCCCCATCAGACGACTTAACACACACACACACCCTCTCACTCACACACAGATAGACACTCCCTCACACACATACATACACACGCACATATTTATATATGTATATATATATATATCTATACATATACATATTCACCTATATACATATATATAGATATACATATGTATACTTATATATAGATGTACATATCCATATATATACATACTTATTAGTAGATACTTATACAAATATACTATACACTCACACACTTATGTATATATACTTATATATACTTATATAACTATCATATATATACATATCTACATACACACATATATTGCACTCCCTCCTTCACACATTTACACATATGTCTCACTCATAATACCGTGCACGTATCCATTCACTGCGTATCATATCGTGGATATATTCGCACCAGTTGCATATATTTCCTGATATTAGTGCATATCAAGCTTTCCACCTACACTTCCACATGCCCACTCCACACCCGCACGCGGCACGTAGCTAGAATAATCCCATCTTGCTAGATGACAGTTATCCTAGTATTGTGCTACATATATATATATATATATATATATATATAGATTCGACATATATATAAGCTAAGTATTTTCACACCCCCCCCCCCCCTCCCCCCCCCCCCCCCATTAGATGACTTAACACACACACACACCCTCTCACTCACACACAGACAGACACTCCCTCACACACATACACACATGCATACACACACACACACAGATATATATATTCACGTATATGCATATATATAGATATTCATATGTATACATATATATAGATGTACATATACATATATATACATACTTATAAGTAGATACCTATACAAATATACTATACATATATATATAAATACACACACACACACACATATAGAGAGAGAGAGAGAGAGACAGACAGAGAGAAGGAGAGATACACTTATTTATATATACTTATATAGCTATCATATATATACATATATACATACACACATATATTGCACTCCCTCCTTCACACATTTACATATCTCACACTCACAATACCGTGCACGTATCCATTCACCGCACATCATATCGTGGATATATTCACACCAGTTGCGTATATTTCTCGTTTTTAGCGCATATCATGCTTTCCACCCACACGTCCGCTCCACACCTGCATGCGGCACGTAGCTAGGATAATCCCGTCTTGCTAGATGACAGTTAACCTAGCATTGTGCTACATTTATATTGAATCCTAGATTTAATATTCGCTATCCTACATATATATATATTCTACATATATATATATATATATAAATATAAGCTAAGTATTTTCATTCTTTTCTTTTATTGTGTTGATAAAGAAAAGACCCAAAAAAAAAAAAAACCTAAAATAGAAAAGATAACTCTTGTCTTTGCAGATACACGATCTTACTTGTAGCAAGACTTATTTTGAACTTGATTTTTGGCGAATTGCCAAGGACAAAATTTTTGAGGGTGTGCCTCAAGGATAAGACTACCCAAATAAATTATAAAACCAAGAAAAAATTCAAAAAGATAATAAGCAAATGGAATTGATGCTAGTCATAGGAATCTCGTAGAAACAGATTAACCCCAAACCTGTCTCCCTGAGTTCGACCCTAGGCCTAAAACTGACAAGTTAAAATTTGATTTAGTCTAGGTTAATAGATTTTGATAAACTATGTAGATTCACCTGTAGGTAATCACTTCCACTATACACAATTTGACGCTAATATCACCATATTAAATAACCCTACCAGCGTTCTAACAGAGACCCACTAACAAATCCGAATCCAAGTAACATGGATACTGAAAAGTCAATTAGACTCTTATTTCGTAGGGTTCAAGGGAGATTGCAATATCAAAGATTGGACCTATAAGATGAAGGATGGTCTACTCAAACTAGGTGGACCAACGTCAAGACCAAAGAGGAAGACGAGAAGACTGGCAGGTGATTGAATCGCCTTGCGTCGACTGCTCGATTGGAGATTGGATCCAATGTCCGGACCTCCAATTTATGGATGGGGGCCCCATCCATTTTGGCATCAACCTTCATTTAGGCTATGCTATTGGCCTTAGTAAGTGAGGTAAAATCTTTACCCTATCTTTTCATCTATAGCATTTAGATAGGGGGTTAAAAATTTGATAAAGCTATATGTCCATCATTAAGGGGGAACTTTTAAATGAATATAGCTATAGTTCCATTAGAAAGGGGGAGTTAATGGATAAATGAATAGCTATCTTGTTATAACAAAAAGAGTAAATTAGAAGAGCATATTTTAAGGGGGAGTATAGGATAACTAAAACTAATTAAACCTTTTTGATAATGTCAAAAAGGAGGAGAATTTCTTGGATTTATATTTATGATTTTGTCATCATCAAAAAGGGGGAGATTGTTGGTGCAAGAGCACTAATTTTGAAGATAACAAGACACTTGTTATTTAACATTTGCAATTTGAGTTTATGAGTTTCAGGAAAATTGCAAATAGATACAAGTGTGAAGGAGCTCTAGCTCACGTTCATGGTGGGTTGGAGGAGCTCGTTAGAGGAGAAGGAGCTTCGCGTGGAGCTTGAAGACAAGAAGAATAGGATAGATTTCTTTTTGTCTTGTATTCTGTACTTTACTTTTGTATCTTTATTCTTTGCTTTTTTTTATTTAGATTATTGTTAAAGAGCCTCAAAGTTACTTAACAGTAGTCCTAGGAATACATACACAACCTTAGGATACTTAAACTTTTCATAGAGAACTTAGAAAGTCAAAATAGGCATCAGAAAGCTTGATTAGACGTCTAATTTGGACATTAGACGTCTGATAATTGACTTTAAGACGTTTGATTGTTTGATCAGACGTCCAAAACATTTAGGCTGGAGAACCACTCCCTGTCTGCTAGTTTCAGACGTCCAGCCTTTAGTCTATATGTCTTAGAAGATGTCTGATGACCTTGCCAGACGTCTAACTAGAGGACCGTTGGCTTGTCAGATCTAATCTTAGTGGATTAACCCTTAATTTGACCTACATTCATTTTCAGACTTCCTTAGAGAGCCTTAGATGTCTGATAAGTAGATGTTAGGCTAAGATATGACCCTAATTACTTGTTCAGACCTTATAGCCATTTGTGCCTCGGGAAATCCATTCCCGTAGTGATTTGTGTTTCCAGACGTCCAGACTTTGTGCCAGACGACCGACCTATCGTTTGACCAACAAGTCCTAGAACTCTATTTAGGTCTGGACAAAATAGGAAGGAAACCCATCTAGAATTAGACATCTGATTAGATTCCTAGATGCTGTAAAACACTCTTTAGACGTCCGCCTTGATCTAACCCAGTTCAGATCTTGAACCCTTCTAGATCAGACGACTGATCCCTAAGATCAGACGATGGCGCAGACGTCTGATAACCTTGTCAGAATTATTTATGTCCCTAATTCCGGCCTGATTTGCCTTGGGATTATTTCCAATGGCTATAGAAGCCTTCCAACGGCTAGAAGAGGTTTCTAAACCCTTCTTAAGGCCTCTATAAATAGAGGAGGATCCTTTCCTTGCAGTACACACCAAGTAACACTACTTCTACACTCTGTGTCAGAGAGAAGCAGTTATCAAGAAGGGAAGTGATCTTGCTCTCCAAGCCCCATCCAACAAATCTGAGAGCTTTGATACTATGCCAAGATCACGCCTACGCACTTCCTACTAAGGGGAGATTCTTGACTATAATAGCATAATATTACATTTACTTTGTGGCTTTATAGGTTCTTGTTTTTCCTTTTGTTCTTGGTTGGGTATTCGCTTTGTGAATTCCCGTCTCTTTCGTGGGGTAAAATACTCCTCGTGAAGAGGGGGTTTGAGGTACACTACCCTTGTATAAGTAGTGTGGTTGTAAGAGGTTGAACTACCCTCGTTTGAAGTGGTTTAGTGGATTTGATCGACTCGATCGATCGGGAAATCCTAAACTGAGAGGTTTAGGTGGTGGTTGTTACTCGGGTTTGGGTTTCCACCTAAAAATACTTATGTATTTGTGAGATTAAATCTTTGTGTGATTGTTTACTTTACCTCTGCAATATTTTTTTTATCACGCAAATCTTACCCCCCCTCCGCTAGAACCTACACATGCCATCGGAACTTTCCCATTCCACCAGAAGTATAGTAACGTAGAATCCATTTCAAAATGAAGTGCATTATGATTAGTATTCCAACTGCCAAGGAAGTGGTGGATAGCCTCAATCAAACCCAATTCCATAGGAATAAAGGAAGCCTTAGCAGCAGTAGCTTTGATAAATGAACCATAATGGTCATGAAGCACCTAGGCCATGGAGGTGGAACCAGCACCATAAAGAGTAGTAAAATTAACCTTCTAGCCCATGGGAGGGTGGACCCAAGAAACAGCGAACGCTTTGGGATGTTGGGATTTAAACCAAGTAGCCATTCTAAACATTCTCCAATTGTGGTCTAGAAAATGATGGATATGTAAGAAGCTGAAATTATCATTTTTAATCTTTTTCCGCAGCAGCCAAATGTTGTGCCAAATGAAAATGGTCAATGATGAGGCCATATTTGTGGCCTATTTATATATTTTAATACCTAGACATTAGATTAATAGTAACATATAAATAGCATACATTAGTATGTAAATGGATTACTTATTAATTTGCTTCTATGCATATTTCATGTGGTAGTATGTATTTAAATAGGCTACTTTGGTTTGCATCACTTTGCATTTCACGCATTGTTTGGAGTCTTATATATAAATAACCTAATAATCATTTTTTTATTATTTTTATTCTCTTCTTCTCTGCAGCAACAACCCGTCCGAACATTGAAGGCTCACCTTAATGGCCGAGGAAAGTGGATCTTGCACGTCCACATTGGTTGTCACTCCATCTCCTTCTCCACGTTCCTGCAACATAAAAGAGTACTCCTGTGTCATAGCCAAATAGGTCTCCACCCCACTCCACTACTGTGTGAGCAGCAAGCTCTCTTCCCATTCCATCACCGCAGGCCTTGACCGCGGCGAGAGCTCCACCACTGTGGACGTGCAGGGTGACAGCCCGCACCGTCGTCTGTAGAGCCTTGCATCACCGTGCTTCCACCTTCGTCTCCTTTCCCAACCATCCATCAACACTAATCATTGCAACCACCTTCACCTTCTTCTTCTCCATCTCCTACTGTTGCCCGAGAAACCCACCACCACCATCACTAACATTGCAGTCACCATCAGCAGCCACCCCCGTGCACCCTCCACAACCCCCTGGATGCGACCACCTCTCCTCGCGTGCGTGCACACCCCCTGCCAATGTGCAGCCAGCAGCACGCCCGCGCACCTCTCGCTACGCCTGCAACTGCTGCATGCCACCATCCTCAACCACGTGCTGCCAGCACCTCACGCGAGCCACCCTCTCCATGTGCATAGTAGCAACCGCGTGCACCTCTCCCCTCTTCAACTGCATGCGTGCGACCTCCATGTGAGAGCTCCTCATAGCAGCAGCATTGCCTCCCTTCGACGGTG
Organism: Thalassia testudinum; assembly: GCA_037157565.1. NCBI lineage: Eukaryota > Viridiplantae > Streptophyta > Magnoliopsida > Alismatales > Hydrocharitaceae > Thalassia > Thalassia testudinum. The sequence continues at coordinate 11,874,811 of JAZHRO010000067.1, read as the reverse complement.
CGTGGAGCAGCTCCTCACAGTAGGAACAGACCTACTGCCGCCGCCCCTCTTCTCTCCATCTCGCCAGCTCTAGCCACCATCTGCCATGTTGCCACCATCGCTGGATGCACGTTGGCCCCACCTAGCTTCGGTGAGCTTCACGCCTCCGATCGCTACCTCCTCCATGTGTACGAGCAAGGCAAAAAGGATCCCCTGTTTTTGTCCCTATTAATAATTACATTTACATGCCATTGCCACCTTTTTCATTTTATCTTTATTAATTAAATATTATGGTGATTTTATGAGATTCCACCTTATCTTTCATCCAAATGAGATTTCAATATATTTAGCAATTGATAGCATAATCTAAAAGGGATTTTGGGTTATTTTTTTGGAAAATCAATAGTGGACATCGATTTTTGAGCTGTGTGAGTTTGTAATAGACATTGCCTCCCTGTGGATATGACTTGCTCTTCTTGAGTGGTTATTTTTAATTATTTTGATAAGCGAATTTTCACCACTTTGATACTACTTCAACGCTCCATTTTATGTGCAAAACAACAACAAAAGCGAAAACCGTCTTTTCAAATGGCACCGTTGCTGGTGTGCCTAACAAATTTACGCAGATTTTTCTCTTCACTTTGATCTATTTTTAAGGCTATTATCATTGATATATATTTGTGTTTTGGTGCGAGGTATGGTTACTTGTGAGACGGAGCACCGCACCACCTACATCCATGCCTAGGAGAACCTTGTTTCCACCCGTTGAGGTAGAAGACACGAAATTCGGGATGGTGGTGGTGATGCTTAGAGAGTTAATTGGACTTATTAGTTAGCTTAGTTTAATTTCACTATTTTCTCGCCCTTGTCTTTTGGGGTTGGTTTTCCGGAGTCTGTTCACATTTCTTTAGACTTAGGTTTTTGTCTTATTTTGTGGTTAGTCTATCCTTTTCCTTGATTGTGCATAAGTAGGTAGATATATAAAAAAAAACAAAATATGAGCTGCATGCATAGAAGCTGTATGATTTAGGACGACCATATAAGATTGTGTGAGTAGCCTTTAGATTTCATTTACTGCATTGCGTGCATTCTTTGATTGAAGATTGTTGGAGACAAGGTATGTGTCTCTTACTTTGCATCCATATCTTGATCACGCATTTGCATCTAGATTTAATTGTAAGACCACCTAATTATCTTGAAACGATCTAACAAGGTGGTCACATTAAAGCTTCCAAAGAGGACTAACTAAAGGAGGAATATTAAAACCCAAGGAGTTGATTTGAGACATTATGCTGTGATTCAAAAATTCAAACTCAAACTTTTACGGTGTATGCACACTTGTTTAATCTTTGCATTAAGGCACGCATTTAGACACTCCTAGGTTTTTGAGCAGCTAGGAAAGAACCCTCCTACAGTTGGATACCAAAGTGCTTGAAACTTAAGATCAAAGGTTTTGTAACTCCAAGGAGGGGGATACCTTGTCACGGATTTTTGAGGGTAGTTAAGAAGTACCGTGAAAGCACAGCTTCAAAGGAAGGCTTAGGCCTACTTGCATCTCTCGATCTTCTGTCCTTGGAATACTTTACCATTTGAACTTTAGGGTAGAGCACCTAAGTTCCAACTAGGTATTTATTAAGGCATTTCGTAAGTTGACAATAGGCACGAAATTGATTGGGCAATTTATATTGTCACCTACAACTGGACTAAAATCTCAAAGGCCTTAATTGATTAAAGACATCAAAAGTCCTTTTGAATTGTGTTTGTGCTATTAGTGTATGCTTGGTAGGCGATCTCTGAGGAGACAACTAGTGTTTAATCCAGAACCTGAAAAAATCCTTAGGAAAGCCAACTAAGAGAGAAGAGAGATGGCTGAGGAAGGAGAAAATAGAATTGTGGAAAACCAACAATCTTTGAGAGACTATTTCATCCCTACCAACCAGCCTGGCCTTACACTAAGAAGACTTGGGGAGAACAATCCTTATGAAATCAAGAGCAGTACCATATCTCTGCTGCCCTCATTCTATGGTACTTCTAGGGAGGACTGATGAGAACCTCATCATGAGCCATAACTAGCTCATTTTGACCCAATACAAAGGATAAAAGCTCCTACATAACTCAAGGAAAGGCTTAACTCAGAGAATTCTGAGTTTAAGGAGAAAACAAGTCATAAGGGGTAAAAATGCAATTTCACCAGTATAATCTGCATACAGGGTAATTCAGGGCCCAAACATAGGTCAAAGCAGCTTAATAAGAATAAAAGTGGGATGAAATGATCTAGCAAGGGCTACAGCAATTCCAAGAAACTAAATGATAAATCTGTAACCCTAGAACAACCCACTTCAATTCACAAGGTTCGAGGCAAAGTAAAAATAGAATAAACCCTCTAAAATTCATAGAAAAATAATCTCTAGGGTTTAGAACCTTCAATTTGGCCTTTAGAACCCATTTTTGACCTACATTGAGAATCATGCCCAATTAATAACTTAATTTGGGTTTTTACGCAAATTGACCGGTCAAACAAGGTTTAACATGAAAATGAAATTCACCATCAGATTCCTTAGGTCCTAATTAGTCATGTATAAAAACTTGAGCCTAAGAAGAAACCTCCTTGACCGACTTTACACTTTGGTCCTCATATATTTACTCTTTGGCCCTCAACTTTTGAACCCTCGCATTTTGGCCCCTAACTCTCCTTCGTTCTTTGCAATCAGGTCCCTCCTGCAAAAACCTGCCAGCACCATGCTCCGACGACCTTGCGCGGAGCATGGCGCCGCGCAGGGTGAGGTGGGAGACCTAGCAAGTAAACCGGGGGTGCCCTGCGTCGTCAGCCGTCGCAGGGGCACCCCCCTGGTCATTGTAGCCCACCATACCGGCCGTGCGAACGCACGGACGGTATGGGTTCGTGTTTCCGACCATTCTCCGGCGAGGGAGACACGTCGTCTCCCTCCGCCTTCCTCCCTGTTTCATCCCTATAAATACCCCCCGCTGCTCCACCGACCAGAGTAGCCTGGATCTGACGGAGAAAATCCCCAACTTTCTTCTCTTCTTTCTCCGGCAGACGCTCACCAGCTCCGGCGGTTTCCTCCCCCTCCACCTCTTCGCTCTGCCGCAATACCAGCAGCAGAGATTTCTTCCCCTGCTCTTCCCGCGCCACGCCGCACCCAGCTGGCGCCTCTCCGGCTCTCTGCTCGCCGCCGCCCCTTTCCCTGAGCATCGTCTTCTCCGGCGACAGTCGATACGACTGTCGCCCTGTTCCTCCCCCTTCGTCCCTGCAAGTAAGCTAGAGCTACTCCCCTTCTCCTCCTCTTTCTTTCCCCGCTTTCAATTTATTCAATTAAGCCCTCTACCGACCCTGACCACCTTCACCCCCTTCGCCTCCGACCACCCTCCGGCGAGCCGCTCCCATCACCTCAGCAACCCACACGGCTCGCCGACCCTCACCGAACCTCCGCCTCATCACACTGAGCACCCCCCACCCCTCCACTGCCACTCCACACCTCCGTAACATTCCCCCGAACAAACCCATTCCTCCGGTTGCAGTCCGACCCAGGGCTGCCGCCAGACACCTCCTTGCGGCCTGCCGCGCAGCTCCTCACCTTCGCCGTGCCACGGCGAAGGTTCCCCAGTGGTTTGATCAGGCCGCGAGGCCATATTCGTGTCCGACAGGTTTAGAGTTTCGACCGCCATTAACGCACATTGAAGCAGCTTCTCCCGCGCTCCAGGCTTGAGGACTCCAGGTCTCCAGCTGCTGCGGAGTACAGGGAGTATTGCGAAGGCAGCCAGCCAGCAACCTATGCAAATAGAAGCCGCAGCTGCAGAAGCCAGGCCGCGGTCTCCCAGCAGGCGCACGCGAGGAACGGTCTGCGTTTAGTCCCACATCGGTAAGCCTCACACCCGTTCCACTGTTTAAATTGATTTCGTGCACTGGCCTTATTGCCTCAGTACACGGGGTGAGGTCCCCTTACACCCGCCCGGTTACCCGGTCTCGTCCGCGCTCACGCCCCGCGGACCTGACCCGACCCGACTTAGACTGACCTGCACTCCTCGCCCACCACGCACGCCGGTGGGCCTGGACCCGGGCGTGACCCGAACCCGATTACCCGGTAGCTCTGGGAGAGCTTTCCTAAGAGTGGTTTCAGAGAGAACGAGAGACGCGGGGGAGGGGGGTAGAGTAGGTTTTGCCTCTGACGAAAAAAAAAAAAAACTCTGAAGTGTGCAGGCACAGGCGAAGAAGAAGACCCGCGGAAGAAGAAGGAGCTGCACTGTAGCAAATGCATAGTTAAGTCGTCGAAGCACCGGGTCAGACGACGGAAGGTCAGCTGCCAGAGCAGGAAAGAAGGCAGTCTGAAGAAAGAAAGAAAAGAAGAGCAACGGCCAAAGCAGAAGAAGAAGAAAGGAAGACTTAGTAGCTGAAGGCAGAAGCTCTGCAGCCATAAAGAGGAAAAGGGAACAGAGAAAGGGTCACCACAATTGCAGAAAAAGAAGAAGAGAGGTCAAGACAGAAACCAAGGAAGAAGAAGAAAGAGATCTGAAGAGGAGCATCACCTCTGCAGAACGAAGAAGAAGAACAAGGAGCTCTGAAGAAAGAAGAAAACCACCAAAGCAGGAACAGCAGGAAGAAGCCCCTCTGCAGAACAAAAAGAAAGAAAGAGATCTAAAGAAAGAGAGAAAGAAGAGCATCCCCTCTGCAGAACAAAGAGAAAACAACAAATTCTTTCCCTCTCTCTGTCTTTATTTTGTAAAAGAAACATGTATATCTCTAGAATACAACTTGCTCCCTGAGTTCGACCTCGGGAACTCTTTTATTTTCCGAGTAAAAAAAAAAAAAAAATTTATATTTGAAGTGTTGGTAATAACCGGCTTTACTACAACGTTATAACAAATACAAAACCGACGTTTCAAGGACCACTGTAGGTATTTAGAGGAATTTACCGAGGTCTGTTCCATGGTTAGATTGTAGGGTGTTACTGATGACGCCAAAATGCAAACCCTCTTTCCCTTCTCCCTCAAGGATATGGCGAAGCATTGGTATCACACTCTAGATGGTAGAGTAGATACTTAGGATGCCTTGAAGGGAGAGTTTTTGAAAAAATACTTCCCCATGAGAAAAACTAATCATTATAGGAGAGAAATCATAGGTTTTGCTCAACAAGATGAAGAGAAATTTCATGATGCATGGGAACGCTTTAAAGATTTGTTACGGTTATGTCCCCATCATCAGGTGCCAAGATGGCAACTTGTAGAAAGGTTCTACATTGGGTTAAATGACAAGCACAGGCAAACAGTGGATGGTGCTTGTGCAGGAAGTTTTCTCACAAAAACTGAAGATGAGGCTTGGGAGATTTTTGAGACCTTGTGTGAGAATTCTATCCACCTAAATTCTGCCTATTTGGATGTGAAACTCACTCTTATGCAACGTAAGATTGAGGCAAATGAGGCTAGAGATATCGGAAATTTAGCCTTCCAAATTTAGTTGTTGAACCAAAATATGGAAAGGCTTATGTCAAACCTTAACCAACTCACACCAAATGCCTCCACTCCCCAAGCTTCTGAATGCTCCATTTGCCAAGGCAATACTCACACTACTGTGGATTGCCACTTAGCCTCCCAATTCCCTGACCTTGTACAGGCGGACCTGAATGCCGCCCAAGGATTCCAACCCAGACCTCGTAATGACCCTTTTTCCAACACTTATAACGAGTGTTGGAGGAACCACCCTAATTTTTCATGGAGACAGGGGAATGTCTCCAATTTAGAGAATTACAGACCCCAACCCTTTCAGTCTCAACAGTATAATCAACCTCCTAACCTCTCCCAACTACCCAAGACTTCTGAGATGGATGCTTAAGGCCATTCTGAAGGCCATGTAGGAGAATCAAAGCATGATCATCCAATCTCATGACAAGGCAATCAATGAGATGAAATCCCAAATTGGACACCTTGTCGACGCTATGAGCAAAAGGGAGATTGGGAAGCTTCCCAATTCATATGAGGAGAAACCTAAAGGGAAAGGGATTGTCTTTAGGGAGCATGCCCAGACGGTGACTATTCTGAGGAGTGGGAAAGAAATTTTCAAACTTGATGCTCCTGTAGTCCTACCTTCTAAAAACCCATCCACCCCGACTTTCGTCCCCATCAGAGAAGAGCTGCCCAACTCTTCTCCACTTGAAATCACATCACCGAAAGAGGTTGTCTCTGTTCCAACACTGACCTGACATGACAACCCTTCCACCCAAAGACCGAGAGTGCCCTTTCCAGAGTGCTTATCTGACTCTGGGCAGACTTCTGCTGGCTCATTTGGAGCCAAAGATAGGACGAACGAAATCATGGAGACTTTCAAACAAGTGCAGATTAACCTGCCTTTACTTGAGGCTATCAGGAAGATTCCATCCTATGCCCTCTTTTTAAAGGACCTGTGCACGAAAAAGTAGCAATCAAGGAAACAGGTCCAATCAAAACTTGTCATGCCTGATTCTGTTAGCTCAATTATACAACATGGGACACCCCCGAAACTTAAGGACCCAGGAGCCCCATACATCTCGGTGGTCGTTGGTGACCTACATATAGACGAGGCTCTACTTGATCTGGGTGCAGGGGTAAACATCCTTCCAAGCTACGTATATGAACAACTTGGAGGAGGTAATCTGAAGCCTTCCCCCTTAATCCTCCAAGTTGCAGACTGATCCTTGAAGACACCATGGGGCCTGTTGGAGAATGTCCTCGTGAGAGTGGAGGATTTCTTCTTCCCTGTTGACTTTCTGGTGTTGGACACTGACCCTACCAACAAACCAACCAAGCCCTCCATCATCTTGGGCCTCCCTTTTCTTGCGACTTCTAATGCTTCAATTAATTGTCACATTGGGGTGTTAAAAATGGGCTTTGGGAATAGGAAAATTTGGCTTAATGTGTTTGATGCTTATAAACAAGTTGGATTTGACGATTGTTCCCAAGTTGAGGTGGTAGATGACCTGATTGAAGAGACAACTTTTGCAATTTTATGTGATGACCCCCCTCATCATGTCATGCTAAATGAGCATTCTCATCTCTTGGAGGAATGTGAAGGGGATGGACTAGAACTTTAGGAGTTGCTTGGAGTTTCTACTGAGTCTCTCTCCCCATCATACCTACCTAAGGTAGATCTGCTACTTGAACATCTATTATGAAACCCTCAACCATACAAGCCCCCGACCTTGAACTGAAACCCCTCCCGGACTCTCTCAAGTATGTATTCCTTGGGCCAAATGATATGCTCCCTGTAATAATCTCATCTGCACCATCTGAGGTGCAAGAGGAAGCCTTGCTAGACTGCTTATCAAGGCACAAGGAAGCCATAGCTTGGACAATCGCTGATATTAAAGGTATAGTCTCTACACTTTGCATGCATCACATTTATACTGATGATTCCATCAAACCATTTCGAGACATGTAGAGATGTCTTAACCCTAACACAAGGGAGGTGGTTAAAAAGGGGATTCTAAAGTGGTTGGATGCTGGGATCATATCTCCCATCGCGGATAGCAAATGGGTTAGTCCAATCTATGTGGTGCCTAAGAAGGCAGGCTTTACGGTAGAAACCAATGACCAGGGAGAACAAGTGGTGACCAGACCCTTGTTAGTTTAATTCTCAACACAGTTAATTAAGTTATTTAGGCTTAATTAAATGCACAAGAATGTAACTTAGGTTAACTTGAATCAAAGTTGTGAATGTAGTATAGGGTTAAGTTAACCTAACATTTTAGATTTTAAGTTCTTTTTAACTGGTTTAGTCCAGGTCGTTCACTGGAAGGTATAATTTAATCTTAATTCACCATTAAATTTCTAAGAGTAATTAAGAATCAATTGATTAATTAGATTCTAATTAACAATACTTTAAACACATGAATAATTGTACAAAATATTTGACAATTAAAGCATGCAATATTCCATTAAGAGAAAACAAGTTTACAAGAAAAAAATTTCATTTAAAACAAAGTAAGAATTGTTTATTACAACATTTATGGCTAATTAAAAGAGATTAAGGTAAGAGATGCTAAACAAATGATTACGAATGCCTTATTGCATCATTTAAAGTTCAAAAGTAATGATGTCTGATTTCTCTTGTTTCATCTCCTTTATTTAGCCTTAACCTTTAGTCCTTCTTTCCTTTCTTTCCCTTAATTCTTTCTTCTGTCGTTGCTTTCTCTCTTCATTAAGTTTTTCATCCTTTGCCTTTTCTTCTCCTTCTTATAGCTCTTTCTCTTATTCTTTCCTTAGCTTCTCTCTTTTATCTTTTCTTCTCATCTCTTGTCTTTTTACTATGCCTTATAAAAATTATGATTTTTAATGGACGGCACAGGCTTTTCGAGGATACACAGCGCCCACTAGGGGTGGGACCAAACCCTACTAGGCCCATGCCTAGTTCATTTAGTATGGATTTTCATTCATTTTTCTTAGCATGCACAGTATCCGACCTCCCAGGCCCACACCCACTCGGGCCCACGAACACGCCCCTACAGGCGCACACACACACCCGCATAGGCACGTGCACACACACGTGCCCGCACACATCTCTTTCATTTGTGCCTTGTGCTGACGACTGAAGAGGCGTCAGCGCAAAAAATAACTTATACTAGGTTACGCGTTCTTAGTTTCCCGATGTGGAACTAAGTTCGGGCGTTCCAGACCAATCTTCGCCTGAGAAATCCAATCGATTGGCCGGGCCAAATCGATCGTTCCAAAGCTCGATTGAGAGCTCTTTGTGTGCTCTACAAGATTTGAGCATCAATTTGATGCTTGGAACATGATTGGTCCATTGATTTGAAGGACGAAAATGGCTGTTTTGCACGGCCATTTAAGCTTGCAGAGAAGAGATTCAGGTCGATTGACCTGTAGAGGCTATGCAGCTCTCAGTTGAAGGCCTATGTGCCTTCAGTGATGAATTCCACATCACTTGGGAAAGGAAAGAGGTTCTAGAGAAGGTTTAAGAAGCTCAGAAGCTGAGGAGCTTCAATTTGAAGCTTTAGGGCTCATATTTGAGCTCCAATTGGCTCTATAGAGAGGTATCAACCTCTGAAAGAAATCTGAACAGATTCAGAAGGTCAAAGATAACTGATCTGAGTGAATTTGAGACTTGAAACTCAACAGAACCACTCTGAAATAGTATTGGGTTCATTTCGAACCCAAACTTAATAGAAGAAGAGAACTTGTCCAATCCTAAATAAAAATCATCAAATTTACCCTAATTGATCTTTAAATCAATCCAAGAACTAAATCAATGAGTTAAATCAGAAATTTAGGCTTCAATTCAACATCTGCAGCTCAACTTTGACCTATCCAGTTCAAGAGTTGACTTTCTGTTTAAAAGCTTTACAGATCAAATTAAGGCCTTGGATTGACGTAAATCCATCTCAGAACTCTGATGCACACCTCAAAATTAGGTTTTGACAAAGAATTTTAGGGATTTAGGTCTCGTCGCCTGAGATCCGAAAGGGGTTTGTTCGGCAGAACAAATCATGGTTTCTCCAAGGGATCTGAGGCCTAGGGTGAACTCTGCATAAATCATACTTGCTTCTAGACTTCTAAGATTAATAAAAACCCTAATGAATGAGCCTTTCCAACTCTGCCGGAGTTGGAGAAGAAAGAAGCCTAGAAGGATCTCCAGACATTAAAACTTCAGTTTAATCATCACATCATAATCCTCAAGTCCTAAATGATCAGTCTGGAGCTTTGTACGGAGTTCTAAGGGCTAATTCACGTTTTCGACTTGTCGAAGCTTGCCAGAGCTCTGGTGAGTCAGGTTTTGATGTATAGAGGTGAAAACTTCCATGAAATAGGCCATTATTAGCCTGTAGAGATTCCTAAGACCTAGACAGACCTTAAAAACTCCTTAATTAACTCTTTTAAAGATCAAATAAAGGATTCATTGTGGAATTCAAAGGTCTGACATTCTAAGTTCGACAGAGCTCAGAATGCCTCCTCTCACTCAATTGAGTGAAGGGAAAAAGTCTATGGAGTGAGGCGATGCTAATGAACTAATTAATTAGGCGAAATTACTCTTCTGAGCTCACCATTGACAGTGAGCTCAGAGGTTGAAATGAAATTTAGGTGTTTATAATTTAGGCGATTATTTATTTAAATGATATGTCGATCGGGGCCCTTAAGTGATGTAGAGGCTGTGGAGGGCCCCTATGGATGTGATCTAAGCTTGAAGACCTCCGCCATGGACAGTGGCGGCACCGGTACAGGTGGAAGTGGACTAGATGATAGAGCTGATAAAGTGTAAAACAAATGAGGTAGAAGTGTTCACAGAAAGGTGTAGAGTGTGTTTGGTGGATCAAAAAGACAAAAGAATGCTCTAGACGAGCTCAAGGAGCTCGCCGGAGCTGAAGAAGATGGCAGACTATCTAACATTAAATCTAATTAAACTACTTAATTAACTAAGCTAACTACTCTAAACTTACCTAAGTTCCTAATCCTACTGTTACTTGGATAAAGGGAGGTAGAGGAGCTTCGTCGAAGGTCGTAACGGAGGAAGAAATCAGAGGGAAGGAGGAAGAAGTCCGGCGGGTGAGTACGTGGAGTGGAAGTGAAGTTCGGAGTCGTTGCTTTGTCCAAAGATGCAGCAGAGGACAGCAGAGGTCGGCAGATGACGGAAGTGATTGGAGGAAGATGATGGAAATGGAGGACGGGCTCTGGAGTAGGTGGGAATAGCCTATTGGAAAGCTCAGTTGGGAGGAGAGGGTAGGGAGCTAACCGCTAAAATCGGAGGGAAGGGGAGCTATTTATAGGTGATGGTGGAGGGTAAGGGGGTATACCTGGACGGAAAAGCATCTAGGTTTAGCTAAACCACTGGCGTCGTTTCTGACGCCGGTGAGCTTAACTGCAAGACCTAAATAGGATTAGAAGTCAATCCGGTCCGTCGGATGAAGAAGGGGAGGTGAGAGGAAGAGAAACAGCCAAGGTGGCGGTGTTCTGACGAAGGATGAAGGTGGATCGGATGGTGCGGTGATCGGCTGACGAGAGTCGTCCAGCGCGAAGAAGAGGAAGAAGAAAGAGCTGTGCTCACAGGGACCTATTCGTAGGAAAACTTAAGGGCTTAAACTAAATAAAAGGACTCAATGGAAATAGAAACCTAAGGACTAAAACGTAAACTGAGGTTTTCAAGGCTTATTTTAGTTTAATTCTTTTTTAACTTTTTATATATGATTATAAATTAGATAAATATTATATATATACCTTGAATTTACATTTTTGAGCTTTTTAGCTTTATTTATTTAATTGATTAAGTTACTTAAGTTATTACATACTTAGGGTTAAATATTTATAATGTTAACTTAAATATTAATTAGGTAGTTAAGTGATCGTTTCTTATCTCAACTCAGTTAATTAAGTTAATTTTGCTTAATTATGAGTAGAGAAAAGTCACTTAGGTTAACTCGAAATTGTGTCATTTAGTAGTATAGGGTCGAATTAACCTAACATTTTAGAATTTTTTAACTGGTTGAGTTTAGGTCGTTCACTGGGAGGTAAAATTCATACTAAATTCACCAATTAAATTTCATTTTTCTTTATAACTATAGGAGGAATATTTAAGTTAATTATAAAAACATGAATTTTGCAAAAATTGATTTAATTTGAAGTAACATGCAAAATCCCATATAAAATTTCATTTACAACATTTATTTCAAATGATTAAAGGCAAATAAGAGTTTATACATTCAACATATGCCTTATTACAATTACAAGCAAGAGAAATGAAAAAGATGACAAAAGAAATTCTTTAATTTTTTCTTTAGCCTTTCTTCCTTCTTTCTTTTATCTCTTAGCTTCTTCTTTTCTTATCTTGTTTTCTTTTATTTTATTTATTTTTCTCTTTCTCTCTTTTCTCTCTCGAGCTCTTTCTTTCTTCTCTTCTTTCCTTTCTCTTTTTGTCTTCTTCTTCTCCCTTATTCTTCTTCTTTTGTATTTCCTTAGCACCTGCCTGCTCTTCTCCTTTCTCCCTTTACCTTTCTTTCCTTTATTTTTCTTTACCTTTCCTTAGCCTCTTCAGCACCTGCTTTCATTAACCCTTAGCTTCCTTCAATACTTAGCCTTCACAGTCGCTTCATTCTTTCTTCTTTCCTTTCAGTTGAACCGGATTAATCCTTCAACCAAAAATTGTTTAAGGTTTGCGGCGAGGTCCTTTCGAGGATACACAGTACCTTGACAAGGGTGGGACCAGACCCTACTCGGTCCTCGCCTAATTTGATTATGGTTCATTTTTGGTTTTTTTTCTTTCTTGAGCCAAACCGGCCCTCTCTTGAGCCGAATGACTCAACCGCCTCCTAGGCCTCGCCCTCCCAGGGCACATCGCACATACGCCTACTCGGGCGCACACCCGCAGGCGCACACACCCGCACACACACACATGCTATATGCTCAGAATGGTCAGGATTAGTTTTCGCGCCGAGTGCTTGACGACTGAAGCGGCTATATAACAAAATCGTTTTATACCTACGCGTGCGCTCTGAATCTTCTGAAGTGGGACTATGTGTTCCCCCTCCAGACCCGACTTTAAGTAATGATTTCTCCCTACTCAGAGCTCCAAATCAAGCAAAACAAAGCTTGATGGAAAGCTCTAAGGTGGCTCTACAAGATTACAGGGTCAATTTTAGGTTTAGAGGATGTTTTCCTCTTCAATTTGAAAGGTGAAGTTAGGGGGTTCCTACGTGTTATTTATGCCTAGAAATGAAATTAAACTTACAGTGTCTACAGGATGGTTTTTCTAGCTTATTTAAGGGTTTGAACTCATTCTACAGGTAATTCTGCATCTGTAGAAGTGGATCTTGAAGCTCTTAAAGCTCCTAAAACCGCAGAGAAGTCTCAAGCTTCTCTGAAATCTTCAGAGAACAAAATTTTCAACTTTGAAATGTGCAACAGACACTTAAGGATATTTCTGATCGATTTCAAAAAGTTCTAAGGATTAAAACTAACTAATCTGGGCAGGATTCGAGTTCAAATTTCATCCAAATGACACTGCCATCAGTTTGAGTTCAAAAACAACCCAAACTGGCAGGTTGTTAATTCCAACAAAATAACAAGTCTGAGCTTACTTAAATCTCTCTAAAATCATTCAACAGGATCTCAGAAATAACTCTAACTCTTCAATTCCTCAAATCGAGATCAGAATCGGAATTTCCTCCTCAGGTTTGACTAAAAAGCTTAAAAATTGACTTTCTGATTAATGCCTTTTTACAAGCAATTGGAGCCTAGAATATAATCCTAACAACCTCAGGAACTTATCCAACCCCTTTAAACAGGAGTTTTGGCCTTAAAGACTAAGGTTCTAGGCTCATCGCCTGGACTCTAAAAATGCCTTGTTCGTTAGAAGGTTTTGGAAGTTGTTACAATATTCTAAGGACATGAATGACTTCAGTGCACTGCACTGAAGCTTCTAGACTCCTTAACTGTGACTTTTGGTCTTCTGTCAAGCTTCTCCAACTCTGCCGGAGTTGGTGAAGATGAAACCTATTGTGCGGCTCCAGATGTTAAAATCTCAAATTGAAGACCTCAAACTACTCAGTGATCAATCATGCCAATCTGGAGCTTTTCAACAAGCTTTATAGGCTGAAGCTCAATACTGACTCGTCGGAGCTCCGATGAGTCCAGAAAAAGTGAAAATTGTGCACAAAAAGAAATTTCATGCCATTTTTGATTTAAAAAGGATCCTGAGGTTGCAAGGAACCTCAGGATCAAGTTAAATTCTTCAATTGATCATTAAAATTAAGATTTAATAGTGAATTCCATTTTTAAAGAATCTGGATTGGTTGAGGCTCAGGACTTAGTCTCCCACTCAAATAAGTGGTTGAGACAAGTCAGAGGAGGATTGCGATGATAAACACATAGTTAATTTAAGGTTTTAACTACTCTTGAGCTGCCATTGATAGCGAGCTCAGGAGCTTTAATAGAATTAGGTTTTTAAGTTATGTATAGTTTTTAATCAAATTAAAATAATAATTAAGATCCTTAGATGATGAGTAAATGATGGAGGATCCATGAATGTGAATCTAAGCTCAATTACTGCCGCCATGGACAGCGACATTAGCTGTTGAAGGTGATTATGAATTAGGCGAATTAGTAATAGAATTAGTGTTTTAATGGATTAGAAGTGATCATGAGTGATAGAAGAAGGTGATTAACGAGTTGAAAAGACAAAACAAGATCTCCAGCAAGTTCAAGGAACTCGCCGGAGTTGAAGAAGACGAAGTCTGGAATTTGAAATTACAACTAAACTATGTAACTAACTACCTAGACTACTCCTACTCCTACCTACTGTTACCTGGACGAAGGGGTCAAAGGGACTCCATCGACGGCTCATGATGGAGGACGAAATCAGAGGGTGTGAGGAAGATCTCTGGTGGGCGAATTTGGATGGAGTAGAGGATCTCCTTGGTCGTTGCCTTTGTCCAGAGACGTGGCAGACCTCGGCGAAGTTCCTCAGCTGATCAGGATGGATGAAGGAAGTTGGAGGATGATGTGGAAGATCATCGGAGTTGCAGAAGAATGGGTCGGCTCAGTGATAGAAGAGGGAAGGGAGCCAACTTACAGAAAGCGAGGGGGTGGAGGTCTATTTATAGTTGACGGTGATGAAGAGGGTGGCAGAGTCTAGACGAAGGAGAAGCTAGGAGAGGTTAACCACCGGTGTCGTCTCTGACAACGGTGAGGTTTACTCCCACCTAAAGTTAGGATTAAAGAATCATCTAGATCGATGGATGAGAATGGAATGGTGAGCACAAGCTCTAGGAGTTTGGAGAAGGTGGAACGATGTCGAATGTGCGGTGATCGAGTGGTGGAAACACCCTCTGTCGTCAGCCGTCCAGCCGGCTGAAGGGAGAAGAAGAAGATAGGGACCTTTGTGTGATAAAATCTAAGGACCTATATGAAAATTAAGGACCCGATTGAAATAAGTAGTAAGGACCTAAATGTAAACTCAGGTTTTAAAGGTTTATTTTAACTTAGATCTTTTTCATCTTTTTATATATGATTATAAATAAGATAATTATTATGTTTATACCTTGAATTTACATTTTTGACCTTTTTAGGTTAATTTATTAAATTAGGTAAAGTTACTTAAGTTATTATATATTTAGGTATACATTATGTTTAAGTTAATTAACTTATTAATTAAAGGAATGATTGATAAGATCTCGAGTCCAATTATTAATTAGATTATTAATAATATTAATTGAATGATAAAATATCATTTTTAACTTATTTTAAGGTCCTTCACTATATATCCCATATTTTATAATTAACCCATATATACTCATATCCTTAGCTAATTAACTAGGAAGACTAGTTAATTAGGGGTAATTAGAGATCATGATGAGTCTCTCATCACTAAATATTTATAATTTGAGTCAAAATTATTATTTAAATTATTAATAACATTAATTGATATTTAATTTAGTATTATTAACTTATTTTATGGTCCTTTAATATATTGTCCCTTGTATTATAATTAAACCCTAAATAACCATATTCTTAGTTAATTAACTAGGGAAACTAGTTAATTAGGGGTATTTAAGAGCTGTGATGAGTCTCTCATCAACCCTCAACTGGTTGGAGAGTCTGCATAGACTATCGTAAATTGAACACCGCTACTTGAAAGGATCACTTTCCCTTGCCCTTTATTGATCAGGTTCTCGAGAAATTGGCAGGGAACAAGTATTTATGCTTTTTAGACGGATATTCTGGGTATAACCAGGTTATAGTCTTCCTTGACAACCAGGATAAGACAACTTTTACTAGACCCTACGACACTTTTGTGTTTAGGCGTATGCCGTTTGGATTATGTAATGCACCGGCAACCTTCCAGCGGTGTATGATGTCCATTTTCTCGGACATGATTGATGAGTGTGTCGAGGTTTCTATGGATGACTTCTCCATTTACAGCTTGCCTTTCGACCAGTGTCTCTTGCACTTAGAGAATGTGCTGAAGAGATGTAAGGAGACTGGTTTAGTCCTCAGCTGGGAGAAAAGCCACTTCATGGTACAGAAAGGCCTTGTATTTGGGCATGTTGTGTCTAAAAGGGGCTTGAAAGTAGATAAGGCTAAGGTTGATTCTATTTCTAGCTCCCATTGCCCACGAATGTCAAATAGATTAGATCCTTTCTGGGCCAAGCGGGTTTTTATAGGCTATTTATTAAGAATTTCAGCAAAATTTCTTAGCCACTTTGTGACCTGTTGGCGACGAAATCTTCCTTCGATTTTGATTCAAAGTGTGCCGAGGCTTTTCATACGCTGAAGGAGGCCTTGACCTTTACGCCTATTCTCTGAGCTCCAGATTGGGCACTCCCATTTAAGCTGATGTGTGATGCTTCGGATTACGCAGTGGGAGTAGTCCTTGGATAAAGGGTTGAGGGAAGATCACATGTGCTGCACTATGCCAACAAGACTTTAATCGAACCACAGCAAAACTACACCGTCATTGAAAAGGAATTACTTGCTGTAGTTTTTTCTTTGGAGAAGTTTAGGTCTCATCTTATTGGGTCTAAGGTGGCCATTTTTACTGATCATGAGGTAGTGAAACATCTCATTGCCAAGAAAGATTCTAAGCCACGACTTATTAGGTGGATTTTACTCCTTCAAGAATTTGACATGGAGATTCGTGAGAAGAAAGGAGTGGAAAATGTAGTGGCTAACCACCTGTCTCATCTCCCACTTGATGACTCTCCATCTGGAGGCATCTGTGAGATATTTCTCGATGAAACCCTTATGGCGGTAACACCGACTTCACCTTGGTATGTTGATACCATCAATTACTTGGTCACTGGAGAGACTCCTGGCTCTTGGGATGATCAGAAACGAAAGAGATTCATTTCCCAAGCTAGATACTTTCATTGGGAAGAGCCAGAATTATTTAGAATTGGACAAGACCAAGTATTGAGACAATGTGTGCTTGAAAAGGAGCAACAAAGTGTGTTGAGATTTTGCCATGAACTTCATTTTGGAGGACACTTTGGTGCTAAAAAAATGACTTTTAAGGTTCTCCAGTCTGATATTTGGTGGCCTACTTTATTTAAGGATTCTCATAACTTTGTTAAGGCTTGCATTAGATGTCAACGGATTGGAACGATTGGGAAGAGGAATGAGATGCCCCAACACCCGATCCAACAAGTTGAAATTTTTGATGTTTAGGGGATAGACTTCATGGGTCCCTTCCCTTCGTCCCATGGATATGAGTATATCTTGGTGGCACTTGATTATGTCTCCAAGTGGATAGAGGCCATTCCTACGCACACAAATGACTACTCTTTGGTCTTGAAATTTGTGAAGGCCAATATCATATCTTGCTTCGGCTACCCTAAGACGATTATAAGAGATGGGGGACCTTATTTCCAGAACCACCATTTCAATTGGCTACTTAAGAGTCTGGGAGTAACTCACAAGATTGCTACCCCTTACCATCCTCAGACAAGTGGCTAGGTTGAAGTGTCGAATAGGGAGATTAAGAACATTTTGGAAAAAATCGTTAAGCCTGATAGGAAGGATTTGTCCAAAAAGCTCGATGATGCATTATGGGCTTATCGAACAGCCTACAAAACCCCTTTGGGTATGTCTCCCTTTTGGATAGTGTACGGGAAAGCATGCCATTTACCGGTTGAGCTTGAACATAGGGCACTTTGGGCTATCTGAAGTGTCAACTTGGATTTAGAGCAAGCAGGTAAGGCACGATTACTAGAGTTGACTGAGCTTGAGGAGCCGAGGAATGATGCTTATGACACCTCCCAAGCTTATAAAGAGAGAATTAAGGTCTTGCATGATAAGTATTTCCTTAGAAAGACCTTTGAGCCCAACCAACAAGTCTGGATTTTCAACTCCAGACTTAAGCTTTTTCCAGGGAAATTGAAATCTCGTTGGGATGGGCCATACATAATCACCAAAGTGTTTCCGCATGGGGATGTGGAGATCAAGAGCCCTTCCTCTTCATCAATGCCCTTTACCGTCAACAGCCAACGATTAAAATCATATGTTACTTTGGATGGCCATCTGATTGACGAGGTCACTCTCGAGGAGCCTTAGCTCCTTCCATTCTCCGCCTTAGGTAAATTCTTCCCTTGGCTATTTTACTTCCAATGAGAACATTGTTTGAACCAAGCATGGGGGGAATAGGACTTGAGGCATCTGTTTATAGCATGTATACATATTGCATTCATGCATTCATATTGCATTAAAAAAAAATTGTCAAGCTTAATTGGTTAGTCCCAACAATCTCTGTAGAAGAGTTACCTAAAGTTTTAGGCTAGAACGAATGATGAGATAAGACCTTAAATGTCTTGCTTTAGGAGATAAGGAAGAGATATTAATCTTAGACCCTTAAGGCTGTGTTGGCTTAAAAATCTAAGTATTTGTTAAGATACGGATTTTGCCTCAAGCAATTGAGGTACTTGAGAAGTTGATGTATTAAGTTAAGGGATTAGAAAATTTAGAACTTCTCTATTTATTCCTTGGTTTGGAGATCCTTGAAACATAAGTGCCTTTTTCACTTACACGAACTTAAAACTAGGGCAACCATGTGAGAGCTTACCATGGGTTCTGTTAGAACCAGGGTTGGGGACTCTAAATTAATGCATCTTAACTTATATTCAAACTTAATAGAGATCCTTGTAGGGTATGGCTGGCATGTCAATGCAGTAACCCCTGGGTGTGGGATGTCCAGAGCCCAACCTTGCACCCTGAGTCTTCCTAGATTTTACTTAAGTGAAGCATTTAGAAAGGACGAAGGAGAGCCACTCACCAGAAAAGAAAAGAAAAGAAAAGAAATGGAGAATAAGAAAAATGAGAAGGAGGGAAATAACACCTCGTTACACATAGGTGTCATTGAAAACAAATGGTACCTCGTTATACATGGGTACTAGAATTATAAACAAAAAAGGAGAAATAGCTGAGAAGATATACACTGGGTTCACCTTTGTGTTGACCTCAAAATAAAAAAAAAAATAAGGAGAAAGCTGCCAAGTTTAAGTATGGTTGAACCAAGGTAGGTTTAGGTAGATGAAGGGCAAGTCCGATCCTGCGAACGTATGGGAAGAACAATTGTGGATGCCCATTAATCAAATTATACACTGAGCACTGTCACTTTAACCTTTGGGATTTACAAACTACAGGATAAACTTAGAAGTTTAAGAAACCATTGCTCGAGACCAAAATTGAAGCAAATCAAGTCTGAATTTTGACTAGTACTTAGATACCTTAAGGTCTGAGGTTAGTATTTCAACAAATCTCTAGAGGTGAGATATAATAAGGCATCTTGATGGTTAATTCTAGCCTAGAACTTAGGAATTCTTCATAGATGTTGCAAGGGACTAGCAAAAACTAGAAATGGGGGCATTTGATGAGCCCATATTTGTGGGCTATTTATATATTTTAACGCCTAGACATTATATTAATAGTAACGTATAAATAGCATACATTAGTATGTAAATAGATTAGTTCATTAATTTGCTTTTATACATATTTCATGTGGTAGTATGCAGTTAAATAAGCTACTCTGGTTTGCATCACTTTGCATTTCGGGCATTGTTTGGAGTCTTATATATAAATAACCCAATAATCATTTTTTTATTATTTTTATTCTCTTCTTCTCTACAGCAACGACCCCTCCGAACAATGAAGGCGCACCTTAATGGCTGAGGAAAGTGGATCTTGGATGTCCACATTGGTCATCGCTCCATCTCCTTCTCCACATTCCTACAACATAAAAGAGCACTCCTACGTCATAGCCAAACAGGTCTCCACCCCACTCCACTACTGTGTGAGCAGCAAGCTCTCTTCCCATTCCATCACCGCAGGCCTCGATCGTGGCGAGAGCTCCGCCACCGCGGCGAGAGCTCCGCCAAGCAGTCAAAATCATCCTGAGAGACAACTTTAAATTTCAAAAGCTATGTAACAAAGGATTAGTGGGCATAGATCTGAAATTGATGTGGTAAGTAGAGGACATAGAGAAACACCCACTAGGAGTAGGTGCCCAAACAAGAATGTCTTTGGCATCTTGAATGGAGGTTTGAAAGATTTTGGCATGGATAGAATCGGAGATAAAGTTAAGGTGATGAACCAAAGAAGGGGATGTGATCTTTCAATTCTCAACACAATTAATTGAGGTTATTAGGCTTAATTAATCGCATAAAAAAGACTTAGGTTAACTTGATTTATTAAATCGTTGTCGTTAATTGTAGTATAGGGTCAAGCTAACCTACATTTTAGATTTAAATTCTTTTAACTGCTTGAGTGTAGTTCGTTCACTTGGAGATATTTAAACTTAATCAATTCACAATTTTTATTTAAATTAACAAATAACTACTTACTATATTACTTTACAAAATATTGTAAACACATGAATAATTGCATCATATAATTGAACATGAAATCATGGCAATCATTCCATTATAAAAGAGAATGTACATGAAAGATTTACAATGAATAACAAAGAAAAGAAATGTTTACAATAAGTGTTTTCAAAAGATAAGGCATACAAAGAAATTTTAATACAAAATAATGCCTTTGTTACAGTGAAGCTTGATGAGGTATGGCTCATCATAGATAAAATACCCAACTTAAGCTATAAATTAGGTTAAACACTACTGAATTAACACATGAAAAGGGTTAAGTGTGAAAAATAGTGAAAAAGATATGAAACATCAAATCTGTGTTAAAAACACGAAATTAGGTCATTAAATCAGATATTCTATTCATTGATGTAAAATGATGATCTAATTGCAAATTAAACACATATTTGGGTTCAAAAGTTCAAATCAAAAGTGAAATTAACTTCCTTAATGTTCAATTGGGCTTCAATCAAAACTTGGTTGCATTTGGACATCATTAGGATCTCGCATTTGTAGTTTCTCACTTAGGTCCTTAGATCATATACATTTTCTTCACGTTTAAAACCTCTAGGGACTGATTTGATAGCCTTTAGGGACCTCTTTATAAGACCTAGGGACGACTCTGCTATCATTCCTCATCACTTATGTGCTTCTGTGCTAATGTTCTACCCCTTCGCCCATAAGGACCTCTCTAAAATTTCACCAATATAGCTGCAGCCATGGGTCTACTGTAGCAGCTCAAGAACGCAGAGCATCTCGATCGTTCATTCCTTGATCTCTTGATCTGATGGCCCTCCCTGAATTGAAGCTTCGCACGCTTCGGTGCGTGTGATCACCCCTTGCCCCAGGTCTCATCCAACGCCAACCTTTGGATTAAGACTTCTTACGCTCCTCACAATCTCATCTCCATCGCCTATACCCTAGGAGTTTAATCACACCACTGTGGTGATCTGACTCACTCCCCTGCCTACTTAAGCACCTGATCACTCCCTGCGCGCGCAACCAGTTCCCTCCCCCTGAGTGGTTCTCTTCGTTTATTCCCTCAACTTCCCTCCCTCCTTCCTTGATGGTCAGTGATAGAAACCATTTTCCCTCCCTCCGTCGATCACCTCCTGTTGCCGGTCATTGGCTCTTGGACACCTCCCTCGTCAGCTGAAGGGTCTTCTCCCCTTTGGTTGTCTTCAGCCGCTGGCTGGTGACCTTGGACAACTTCTTCCCTTAGATAGATTTCTTGCTTTGATAGCTAGTTTAATTGCTTTCGTGATTAGTTGTAGTGTAGCTAGAGTAATTTAGGTAAGTAGATGTAGTTAGAGATCAAATTTGATGATGGTTTAGTGTAGAGTAGGAGTAGATTAGCTTAGATCCGATCTCACCCTCTTTGATCAAGTTAGATTAGAGAGGTGTTTGCCCATCTCCATTGTGATCCATTATTCTCTCTCTACACTCCACAATTCGCTTTTGATTGTTTCCCTCGTTGTTTGTATTCGCAGTCCACCGTCTCTATTGTAGCAGCCATTAGATCTGAAGTTTATTAATTATAAGATCTAATGGCACGTTAAGATCAAATGGGGACCTCCTTATACATTCCATAGACCATAGCGGTCCTCTTGCTGTGTGGAATTGAATTTGATTTGATTGGTTAAGATCGACTTGGTTTTTGCGGTTGATTGAAGAATTTTTGCAAGTACTCTGGATTACTTGATTTTAACTGATCAGATTGAGTTTATATGGGTGTAAGCTATTTCTGATTTGAGTTTAAACAAGCACTGTGTTTACACCCAATTTTCAGAGACAGTATTATTTTTGGGTAGTTTGGGCCTAGGAATCTCAGATTTACTAAGATGAGGCCTAAATCATGACCCATTGGTTTTGTAGGATTGCATAAGGTCCTAAACACTGATCCCTAGTGTTTAGGAACTTATGGTGATCATATCATCTATGGAATTCTTAAAACAAAGGTCCAAGCAAGGCTACATGGATTTCTGATCTAATTGGCCTTTGATCTGATTTCCAAGGTTTAGACGATATCTTTTTATAAGTTTGAATGAAGGTTCTGGATGTTTTATAAATTAAGAATTGGAGTCTATTTTATACGAAATTAGAGTCTTAATTTGATCCTAAATATACATGCTGTCTATGGTATGATATTAAGATTAAATTAGGGTTCTAGAGTTTGTGATTTCCAATCGAGCATAAATTGATTTCTAGATCTTCTTGAGAATATTTTCAACAGCTGCAATGTGGATTTTTGATGTGGATCTGAGTGAGATTCAAGAATAGCAGAAGTTGCTCTAATTTGATCTGAATTTTCTTTGATTTTAATAGATTTGTGAATGAAATGAATTTTTGATGTTGGACATGAATGGTTTTTGTTTAATCAAGACCTATTAGTTCTAATCTTTAATTAAGCCACACAACAGCTGTTGCTGTTGGATGTCTTGTGTAGTAGCACAGCAACATCAAGGGCTATAGCAGTAGCTGCAGCATTCTTTTAAGAAGTTTAATTGCTAAAGATGACATCTGGATTTGATGTAGCAGCACTGGAGCTACTATTTTGTTGCAGCAACAACAGCAGTAGCAGCTAGTTTTAGTAGTTCAGCCACTGTCTTGGTTGGAGAAGGGTCTGAGCTGGGATATTGAATTGGGTTTTGAAGTGGATTTTGGATGAAGATATGGAGTTGACTTGTTTTGTAGTGTTAGGAATTTTGTGAACAAGCATTCATGCATAAGGATGGATTTTTTATTTGATATAAATGCTTGTAATTTCTGGTTTTATACCTTTGAGCTATTTGTTAAATGTTGTAATTGTCTAATCTGATTTATTAATGAAATTCAATGTGGAAATTTTGCTTAATGCTTCATATACCTTTTATATTATATGCTGGACATTGTTGAATGTTTATACCTCATTTCTAGCCTTTAGATTTGAACTTGATGCCTTAGGTTCTTAGGTTAAAACACTCATTTAGGCCTCTTTTGGGCGAAATTGAAAATACATAAAAAATCATAAAAAAATTATAAAGAAATAAAATAAACATATCTTTAGTAGTATAAGTAGATTTTCTAGGTGTATGCAAAGTTTTAAGGTACTCTAAATCCCCATCTTGGTAGAACATACCAGCCGATGGTTCAGTCTACCTTGGAACTTAATAAAAAGAACCAAACGTGAAAAATCACAAAAGGATCTTTATCTCTCTCATCTCTTTCTTTCTCTCTCATCCCCTATCTCTACTAAATATATAAAACCCATAAAATCAGAAAAAACCCAAAAATACCAAAAAATACCATGTATATTATGTATATACTTGTATATATTAATTTAAACCTAAGCTATATGTATATAGTATATAATGTACAAAATATCTATAAATAACTTATAGATGTATTATACATATTAAATTAAGTATTTAGAATAATTTAATGTATATATAATCTTATTTCATTATTTTATATTAATTTATATAACCTAAATGTATAATAACTAAGTAATTATATAAACCTATTTAAATGTACATATCTGCACCTAATATTATACATATGTATTTATATACATATTATGTACTATATAGTACCTGTAATTAAATTTAATTATATATCTATAGTAAATAGTTAAGTTATTAATTTAACTAGGTAATTTATTAAGTTAAAATAAAATAAATTACTAATTTAAGTTAATATTGAGATAAATTATATTGTATACTTGTAATATATTATATTAAGTATTTTCAACTAATTTAAACTGTATTTATACTGTACTATAGTATTTATTGTTTATTTATATGATAAACCACCTAAAACATGTATTTAACTGTAAATAAATTAAAATAAAGCTTATAAAATATCATTAAAATATGTAACAAATAATTTATTGTGTATACTAACTTTGCATAAAGTAAGTTGTATAATTAATTAACTAATTATACTTTAATTAACGAATTAAACTCTAATTTAACATGTATAAACAATCAACTTTACCTAATTTTATTATATAATAGAATAACTTATTTTTGTAAAGTAATTACATAATTAAGTAGCCCTATGTAAGGGCTTTGTAACCCTATAATTTATTTATAATTTAAAGTAAATTATGGCCCTCAAATCGAGGGCCAAAGTTGTGAATTAGACACGTAATCACGTGCTACTGCAGCACCTGAAGGGAGCTAAGATAGTCCCACATTGTGCACTGAGAAGCACCCGACGGGGGATAAATTGATTTTCTCATTTTGCCTCTTCGGTTGTCAGGGGTCGGGTGCCCTTATACACACTATTCTCTCTCTCTCTCTCTCTTGATACCATTGGCATATGATATGGGCATGTATTGTGTACAGTGCATGGGACAGGGGTCATGCACTGTGCAAGGGCTTAATTTGACCCATTAACGAGCTTAATTTGGAATTAATGCACTTAAATAACTAAACTAGGGTGGCCTTAGTAGATGTTTGGTCTCACCCTGAAAGGGGTGCTGTGTATCCCTCATAAAGGCCGCCTGGCCATTAAACCAAATTTTTGGGTTGAATCGAACTAGTCTGAGAGAGAGTGAGCTACGAAATTGCCCAAGTGTTGAGTAAAGAAGAGAAGAGAGGAGAGAATAGAAATAGCTTGAGCGACTAAGTGTTAAAGAGCCCCTGTGCCTTTGTATGTGTGTCTTGTGTATATATGTATACATATATATATAGTGTGTATAATAAGTATATGTATATAAATAATGTAATATAATGTAAATAAATAAGTATACTGTAATAGTATAGTATATATGTGTAATATAAATAGAGTATAGTATGTTTGAGCTCTTATACATATATAAATAATTAGAGGTTTAGTGACAAATGTATCTGTCATTGTACATACATATATATGTCAGTATAGATAGTTATTTTACCTTATGTTATGTATATAATTTTACTAGGGTTTTACTGACGTATATATCTGTTACAATATGTATAATATATGTTACTAAAGATGTTAGTATATTAATCTAACTTAGTATAGTAAGTATTATTAAATATTTTTGTACCTATACTTAGTTATTATTTATATTAGTTGTAAAAATAAACATAGAGTAGTTATACATAGTTTTTGATGAGTGTAAACCAGTAAAAATTAAGTAAATAAGTAATATTAACACGACATTGATTTGCATTTGTGATATATACTACGACTTCTAAAACACCATTTTTAGTGTGAATCGGTAGTTGACGATTATATTTTTGGCGACGTTGCCGGGGACAAAAATCCAACAATAGTACTTTCTTATTATTGTTGACGTGTTGTCCATCAGAGCTCAAACCTTAATCAATCTCAATTCGATCTTCATTAGATGTCACTTAAGTCCATCAGACGACTTAAGTATCAAAATTAGACTTCCAATTACGTCATCAGACATCTACCTAAATCTTTTTCTCATATTTAATCATTTCTTTAATTCCCTCTTAAACTCTCACGCAACACTTAACCATTTCTTTTAATCACTTATATTTAACTCCTCTCACTCTCTCCACTCTCAGCTCTCCTCTTTAGCACTCATGCATTTAACTCCTCTCTTTATTGAGTGAAGCAATTTGAGGTTTGGATCACAGTTGATCTGGGCAGTCAGTGCGTGAACATGACCTTCTTGCCATGACTAATATAAGCTGCTGGAGATGAAATAAAGTCATATGACTTGTAGATCACAATTGCATCTCAACTGAGAGTCCAGGGATATCTAGGAAACTATTCTGCAAGAATTGATGGAACAAATATCTAGAAATTCTTGAAAAGCTCAGAAGCTTCAAAGCTTCAAATGTGAAGCACAGAACTCTGATTTCAAATTGAATTAGCTCAACAGATAGATTTTATCATCATGAATAGGTCTAGGTCAATTCAATGAGTAAAACATGACTGATCTAGGTAGAAATTGGAGTTAAAACTCACCAAGAATACTAATAACTTTGGGTTCTAGAAAAGACCTAAACTGTATAGATCTTGAAATCAACTAAATTCCTCAATAAATCACATCTAAATCAGTTCCATTAATATCCCAAGCATCATAGAAACTCAATCCAACCTTTAAATCAGAGATTCAAACTCTAAAACCTCAGAGTTAAACTTGAGTTGACTTATAGAGCTTCATTGTTGACTTTGAGAATTATAGTTTCTCTAATCTAATTGAAATCATACAAAGACTAAAATTCACATAAGAAAGCAATTGCGCACATCAAAATCAAGTTTTGAACACTCTACAACTAACTTCGAGCTCATCGCTAGAGTTCTAACCGGCAGTTGTTCGACAGAACAAATGAGAGTTTATTAGACTCAAATTAAGCATTGAATGTATTCTATAAACTCTATTCTTGCTTTTGAACCTAAGATCAGAGTCTAAAACCTCAATGATGAGGTCTCTCCAACTCCACTGGAGTTGGAGAAGATGAAGATCGATTTAGGTTTCCAATCATCAAAACACGTGCTTGAAAGTCGAAATATACTCCAAACATGATAAATAGAAGATCTAGAGCTACTTAAGTTCATTTGAACCCTGAGGTTCAAGCTTTGATTTGTCTAAGCTCACCAGAGCTCAAGTGATCACCGTTTAAAGATGTTGGAGATGAAAGCTCCATAGAAATCATCAAGATAGGTCTTAAATCATTCCTGAGGTAGCAGGAAACCTTAGGATTGTCTCAATTAAGTCAACTACTAATCAGACGCAAGATTCAACAGGGAATGCTTAAAGAATCAAATTTGAGCTCGAGCAATCTTAGAGAAATGGTTCTCACTCGATTGAGTGAGGAAAAATAGTCAAGAAGGTACGGTGATGGTGAATGTGTATCTAATTAGGTGAATAAACCTCTTCTAAGCTGCTATTGACAGTAAGCTCAGAAGAAAGGTGTGAAATTAGGCATTTTTGATATAGGTGGTAATTGATCTAATTATGAAGTGGAGTAGGGTTCTTGTGATACAATTGTTGGTGCTAGAGCACCGCGATCGTTTATTTTGATGATAACAAAACACGTGTCATTTAACATTTGCACTTGAAGTTTTAGATTTCAGGTTAATTGCAAATGGAGACGTGGTTAGACAGAGTTCGAGCTCGCATCCATGGTGGATTGGAGGAGCTTGATGGAGAACAAAGGAGCTTCACGAGGAGCGATAGCTTGAAGAAGGAAGGAGATGAAGAATAGGATAGATTTCCTTTCCTTTGTACTATGTATTTTTGTTTCTTTTGTTGCTCTTTATTTTTTTTTCTTAGATTCATGTTAAAGAGCCTCAAAGAACCCTCACAGTAGTCCTACGAATACTTGCACAATCCTAGGATACTTAGGTTTTCTATAGAGAACTTAGAAAACTAAAATAGGGTTCAGACAACCTTTTCAGACATCTAATCTGGATTTTAGACATCTGATAAAAAATTTTAAGACGTCTAATTGTTGACTCAGACGTTCGATTATTTAGGTTAGACTTAGTTAGTTCTGTCTGATGAAATCAGATGTCTAGACCTTAGTCCAGACGTCTTAGGAGATGTCTGATGCTTTTGCTAGACGTCCAATTAGTGGATCATTGGCTTCCTTAGCAAACGTTGAAGAAATGACTGTTAGCCTTGTATCAGACGTTCGTAGAGGACCACAGACGTCTGATACATGACAATTTTGCCTCAGTTGACCCAAATCTCTTCTCAAAGATTTTTTTGCCGTTGTACTCCCTTGGGAATCCATTTTCGCAGAAAAATAAGTTTCCAGACATCTAGACATTATGCCAGATGTCCTGTGTGTCGTCTGATGGACATACACTAGAACCCTGTTTAGATCTGATTCAAGTCAGGAAGGAAACCTGCCTAAAATCAGACGTCTGAATTAGTTCCTAGACGTCTTAAATGGGTTTTCCAGACGTCTGATTCCAGGACCAGACATCTGATGACCCGGTCAGAATCATGATTAATTCTGACTTCGACATGATTCTCTTGGGCCTTGCACCCAACGGCCATGGAAGCCTTCCATGGACTTCCAAAGCCTTCTTAGGGCCGCTATAAATAGAGGAGGACCCCTTGGCTTGAAAAACACACCCAAGACATACCTTTGCTAGAATATTTCCACTTACTTGTGTCAAAAAAGAAGTAGAAGATCAAATGGAAGAAGCTCTAGCTCTAGAAGCACTCTCTTCACCTAAGAGCTTCGTCTTGCTGTGCACCTGCTCTCCCGCCGATGTTACGAGAGCGTTGTTGTGCCAAAGCGTGGTTCACGCATCCGCATCGTCACTTTGACGCACTTCCAACAAAGGGAAGTTTCCTAACTCCTATAGAAGCTAGGATTATATATTTGAGGCTCTATAGAATTGTTGTCCTTTATATTGTCTTTGGTTGGGTATTCGCTTTGCGAATTCCCGTCTCCTTCACGAGACAAATTCCTTCTTGTGAAGGGAAGGGGCTTTGAGGAACACTACCCTCGGTCTAAGTGGTGTGGTTGTAATTGAGGTTCAGTCACCCTCGTTTAAGTGACTGGGTTTAGTGGATTTGATTGACTAGGTCGATTGGGAAATCCTAACTCGAGAGGGTTAGGCGGTGGTTTTCACCCGGTTTGGGTTTCCACTTAAAAATACTTGTGCCCATTGTGTGATTGTTTATTTTGTGAGATTGTCTATTTTAATTTTGCAATTTCTTTTTATTACGTGATGCATATCTCACCCCCTCCATGTAGGGAAATTACAACATTAAGTTGATCGAGAACCCCTATTGAGTGTGAGAACTACTTTGAGACCTCGCCATGGACAACAAAGATGCTCAGTTGAAGGTGGAATGGATCCAAGAGACTAAATGATAGATTCAGTGAATTAGCGGCATAGAAATGATCATGAATAGATTTAGAATGTGATCTGTGTGTTCAAAAAATGAAATAAAGCTTCGGACAAGCTCATGGGAGCTTGCCGGAGTTGGGGAAGATGACATGAGAATAACATTTAAACTATGCTAATCTAGCTATCTAACTACGCTAAACTAATCTAGACTAAAAACTAAGCTATCTACGAGTTACCTAGACGAATTGAGGTAGAGATTCTTTGTCAAAGGTGCATAACAGAGGAGGAAATCAGAGGGTTGAGATGCAGAATTCTGGCAAGGACTGAGGTGATCTAGAGAGGAAGATGGAGCGCACAAGAGCCCTGTCACGACTCTTGAGAAGAAGAGGAGATGAGAGGTGACGAGTGATGAGGTGTGGCTCATCATAGTTAAAATTCCTAAGTTAAGCTAGAAACTAGGTTAAACACTACACAATTAACACAAGAAATGGGTTAAGTGTGAGAAATAACAGAAATGACCTAAAATGGCAAATTTGCGTTAAAAATGCATAATTAGGTCATAATTGAGATATTCTATCCAAAGATGTGATTTGATGATCCAATTGCAAATTAAACACACAATTGGATTAAAAAGTTCAAATTGAAAGAGAAATCAACTTCTTAAATGTTCAATTAAGCTCCAATAAAAACCTGGTTACATTTGGATATCACTAGGACCTTGCATTTAGAGTTTTACATATAGGTCCTTAGTACATAACATTTTATTCACATTTAAGCCTTCAAGGACCGTATTGTAAACCGCTAGGGACCTCTTTATTAACATCCAGGGAGTGCGCTGCTTTAGATTCCTCCACTTACGGGTTTCTTCACAATTCCCCTACTGATAAGTCTACTTTAGTGGGTCATTATTTGGTCTAAGTACTCTCTAATTAGTTATTCTGAGCTGTTAATTGATTAGGAGTTATACGATTATTCACCTTAGTCTACATATAATTTAATGCGTTGATTTTAGATTTAATAACATATGATATTATAACATAATTTGTTTGATGAATGCAGGCTAGGTGCAAAAGTCAGACGTCCATTTTTGCTTATATAAGATGTCCTGAGCTTAGATTAGACGTTTGGAACCACTATCACAAACTCACTGGCTTTACATTTTTTTAAGATGTCTGAAGCTTCGATCAGACGTTTGATGTGTCACCACTAGACTTATCCTTCTGTTCCAACCACTCGCGTTAGAGAAGCTTACGGCTAAAGGAAATAAACGAAGATTATTTTTGAAAGGAGGTAGATTGACGTTCATGGAGATAACCACCATTGACTGGGTGCACCCTGTGCTCGTAGCGTGCACCATGCTTCAAGCGTACACCATGGACATGGCGTGCACCGTGATCTGAAGCAGGCTCCATCTTCCATCTTCACCGCAGGCTCCATCGCGGGGCCGTGTGGTGACAACACACGGCCACCACGACATCCGCGCCTGTCATCTACCACCTTCTTCACCACTGCCAAAACCAACCCCCTCGCCAACATAATGCACACCACCGCGACAACCCCATCACCACCACGCCCTCGCTTACTGCCGCTCCTCTTCCTCTTCTTCTTTCTCTTCTTCTTCTTCCTCCTCTCTGCCATTCAAAAGAACCAAAACCACCCAAAAATGCAGCCACCGCCACCACTCATCCCACACCACCTCCAGCCGCCGTTCCACCACCATCATGACACCATGCCCCACCTCATCTGCATCGACATCCTTGCAGTCGCCCCCTGTGGTTCCACCATCGCGCTAAGCGTCCATGCCGTCTGGCCACTTCCTCGCCAGTTGGCTACCTTCGGCGACCATCAGCGATGCCACTAACGGCATCTTGAGGCTCCTCCTTCGACGCATCTCCGCTAGCAGCCACGACACCAGCCATCACCTCTCCCTCGCGTGCAAGCTTCCACTATGATTTT
Organism: Thalassia testudinum; assembly: GCA_037157565.1. Classification (NCBI taxonomy): domain Eukaryota; kingdom Viridiplantae; phylum Streptophyta; class Magnoliopsida; order Alismatales; family Hydrocharitaceae; genus Thalassia; species Thalassia testudinum. The sequence goes on along the minus strand of JAZHRO010000067.1, from coordinate 11,843,771 downwards.
CCCTGTTTTGCGATAGTGACTTGGGTATTAGTATTTACCATGTATGCCATTGCGAAAATCACTGTTGATTTATTTATCTAATTATTATATTAAGATAGATTTGCATGAATATCCCTATGATTTATTTAAATTACGAATAGTTGGATTCATCTTATGAATAATAACATATGACTTTTGGTTATAGTGAATAAGCTCTATTTTGTTGGAAGTTAATATTTATGGTGTTTACTAGTATCAACATCATCATTTTACATGGTATTATATTGTGGTGGTTTTGCATGTGCACACTTACATTATTGATTAATTGTTTAGAATGAGAACTTATGTTGAAAATAAGTTGCATTAGTTAGTATGCGCACCCATAGATATTCCCGAATAAATGAGGCACCATTCACTAGTCTAATAGGCTAATTCCTCCCTGTGGACATGACCTAACTATTTTCGTGGTTAGATTTTGAGAATTAAATGTTTTGAAAAGTGATTTTCTACCATGTGATTAATACAACGAAGTGACATTTTATGTTATGAATTTTATTAGAAACGAGAATCGCTCTTTCACCTACCGTTTTGCTTGAAGGGCTCATGCACAAATTTCCCATTACACCTGATAGTTGCGAGTGCACTGTTCACTTGCATGAACACAATGCATCACAGCCGTCTCCACTTTGGGTCCTTGATCCTACGGTTGAGCCTCATACAATTTTCCCATGCCTTTACGCGTGGAATCACCACTAAACCCAGATCTAATCCAATGGCCGGGATTTGAGTTGAAACCTTCGCGTACCCTCTCAGCTCGCATCCACCATCAAAGCCCTAATCACCTAATCCTACCTCCACGGTGGCCTGATCCACTCGCTTAGCTACTTAAGCTCACCATTGAGCTTGCGCGATGCCTAACCAGCTCCCTCCTCCCTTAGTGGTTCAATTTTGTCTACTCCCTCAACTCTTCACCCCCATTCCTCGCCTGCGGTGATAGAGTAGGTTCTCGTCCCTCCGTCGAACGCCTCTAGCCGTCGACTGTTGGCTCTTAGACACCTCCCTCGTCAGTTGAGGGGTCCCCTCCGCTCCTACTTTCTTGAGGCGATCCCTTCCTCCCTCTCCAGTACCTTCTAACCACTTCACTCGCTGGGCTTGTGACAGGGGCATGGCTCTTCTTCATCAATTCCTTTTCGTCAAGCTGGATCTCATAACACCAGGAGACAACCATGGAGCTGCACTAGAGGGCTCTTCATTCGCTGGAGATCTCCCTCCCTTCTTACTCCTCAGCTGCCGACTTTGGATCCAAAGGTCCCATTCTTCCTTTAGATTAGGATTTCCTTGCTTTTTAGAGTAATGTAGAGTAGCAATTAGAGTACTGTAGATCATGTAGGAGTAGCTTAGATGATGGATTGATGAATGGTTTAGTATAGGTTAGGAGTAGAGTAGAATAGATTCGATTCCGCCCTCTTTGATCAATTCAGATCGAAGAGGTGTTTTCACACGCTCATATCGACTCATTAATCTTTCTATATGCCTCATTATCCACGTTCTACAGATTTCCTCTCTTATTAATCCATAATTCACTTCACCCATTAGAGTTGAGTTGGATATGAATTTCACTAACTTCTAGATCCAACTCACGCTCAAACTCATCTGGGGGTCTTCCTACTCACTCCATCAGTTCACAAGGACCCCTGATCTTGTTTTAATTGACTTGATTCACTCAATTCTTTCAAATTGGCTTTCACGCCAAATCACTTGATTTGGAGTTAATTCGGATTTATTCGAGATTAATCGTGCTAAATTGGGTCGAGTGTAATGCAATGAATCTAAGGTGTTGGATTTGGTTTTTAATTTGTGGGTGAGCATGCACTCAATTTAATCCTTGTTTTGGGTAGTTGTGTTGAGGATAATTAGTGGTATTGATTTGAGACTAAATGAGGACCCAACAAATTTTGAGATGATCACTGGATCACCTTGATCACCAATCAATGGTGTTCAAGATGATTAGGTGATCAGATCAGTAATGAATTCAAAGTAAACACCCAAGTTAGGGCAACATTGTATTCTCATTCAAGAGATTTTTCTCAATCTGAAAGTCAAGGTTTAACTAAGATATTTGAAGTATCTACACTAGATTTTGAGTTTAATGGGAAGAGGATTCACTGTTAATTCAATCTGTCTCTCTATTATTGTCTATGATAAAGAGAATGAATTAGATTAAGATATAACTCAGAGATGGATTTTTAGACTTCAATGCAAAAGGGCTTACTATGATTTTGAGTGGGTTTAATTGAATCTAAGGATGGAAATAAATTTTTGAGTGTATTTAAAGATTTCACATTTGATTCGATAGTGAGCTTGATTTTAATCTTGGCTTAAGAAGCCAGCACGAACAGAAATTGCTGCTAATCACTGCTACTAAAATAGCAGCGGCTGCTGGAGTCTAATGGCAAATGAAGTTAAGACGTCTGATTAGTAGTTGCTTCATTTGATATGAAATGAGATAGCAGCAGCTGCTGAATGTGAAGGCTGTAGTTTAATTGAAACCTGCTAAACTGATCAGTGGCACTGCAACTGTGATTCAGCTGCTACAGATCAGTTTTAGCAGGTTTGAACCAAGAAACTAAGCTAGGAATTTGGATGATTTCAAGAATTTGATGAAGCTGGCACTGTTGTGTACTGTTGGTACTTCCTAGAACAAGCATTCATGTACTTGGATTGAATTTTAATTGCTTGTAATCTTGTTTAGATCCACTGTCAGCTATATGTTTAAGGTTCAAACTGTCCAATATGAAATTTGAGTGAAATTCAAGGTCAATTTCATGTTTAAAAGCTCATACATCTTCCATGTGTCATGTTGGACATTTTTAAGTGCTTAAATACTTTTTCCAGCACTTAGAACCATTTCTTAGCCATTAGGTTTCACTTCCCAACATTCTATAAGGCTTAGATTTGGGTTGGTTAGTATATAAATAAAATACATAAGAAAAAACCTATATTGAATAAGATCGGGTATTTTTTTAGGTGTGTATCAAGTTTCAAGGTAATTTAAATCCTCGGCTTGGTAAAACATACCAGCCAATAGTTCAGTATACTTTGGAATTTAATAAAAAAACTTAAAATGAAAAACACCAAAAACACTTCTTCTCTCTTATCTCATCCTTTCTCTCTCATCCCCTACCTCTGCTATATATATAAAAGCTATAAAAATCAGAAAAACCCTAAAAATACTCAAAAATACCCTATATACTATGTCTATACTTGTACATATAACTTAAACCTAAACTATATGTAGATATTGTATAATATGTATATAATGTCCATAAATAACTTATATATATGTATTCTATATATTAAATAAAATATTTAGAATGAATTAATATGTATATAACTTTATTGTATTATTAGATATTAATTTATATAAATAAAATGCATAATAACCTAAGTAATTATATAAACTTATCTATATGTATATAATTGTATCTAATACTATACATACATATTTAACTATATAATATATACTGTATTATACTTGTAATTTAATTTAATTAAGTATTTATAGTAGGTAATTAAGTTAATTAAGTAATTCATTAACTTAAAAAAATAAATTAGTAATTTAAGTTAATACTGAAATAATTTATTATGTATACTTGTATGATGTTATATTAAATATTTTCAATCTATTTATATTGTATTTATATTATATTATAGTATTTATAAATTATTTATATGTAAAACTAACTTAAACATGTATTTAATTGTAAATAAATTAAAATAAAGTTTCTAAAATATATTATAAATGAATAATAAATAATTTATTATGTACATTAATGCTATATAAGGTCAATTGTATGACCAATTAACTAATTTGTATCTTAATTAACAAATTAAACTTTAAATTAATGTGTATAAACCTTCAACTTTAACTAATTTAATTATATATCTAGATAACTTATTTTTGTAAATAAATTACATAATTATGTAGCCCTATATAAGGGCTATCTAATGGTATATTTTAATTTAAAATCGGAACCATGGTCCTCAAATTGAGGGTCAAACTTCCTTAATCCGAACGCACTATAGCGTCAATTGGCACTAAGTTCACTTGCCTTCATAGTGCCACATCATGAGCACACGACCGCTTCATGCGGTATAAAGTGAATTTGTGCAGATGCATCTGCAGTCATCATGGCACCAGGTGCCCACACATACATACCAATACCCATGAGCATATACGAGAATATGACAATACTTGTGAACAGTGTTAGGCCGGGGGTCACACATTGTAGCAGGCCTGTATGAGCCTAATATTGGGCTTGGAATCAGATTTAAATGCACCTAAATTAAGAACTAGGGCTGGCCCAAAGTAGAGGTCTAGTCCCACCCTAATGGGGTGCTGTGTATCTCTCGAAATGGGTCGGCCCACCCATTAAAACAAATTTTTGATCTGTGTAAAACACAGACGTCTGATGAGAGGTCAGACGGCACTAAAAACGACTAAGTGTTGAAAGAAAGAAAGAAAAGGAAGAGAGAAGAGTGAGCCGTGAGAAGCTAAGTGTTGTAGTTTGTGTAGTTGTGTATATATGTGCGTGAGTATATGTAACCTATCTATATACAGTATATGTATAATAGTAAAAATATTTATATATGTATATAATAGTGTGTGTATATATATATATGTATAAGTATGTAGTATAGATGTGTTTAAGCTCTTCTATGTAAATAAATAAACTAGAGCTTTAGCGATAGACATATCTGTCACTATATAGATGTATGTACATTAGTATAGATAACTATTTTGCCTTAGGTTATGTACATATGTTACTAAGGCTATGGCAACGTATATATACGTTACTGTCTATGTAATATATATTACTATAGATATAAGTATGTTAATATAAGTTAGTATAGTAAATATTATTAGCTATTTTTGTACCTATAATTAGGTATTACTTATACTATTGTACATAACTAACATAGAATAATTACATATAGTTTTCAATGCCTGTTCGTTGTACATTTGTTTCAGGCATTGTAATGCATATTAGTTGATTTCTTGTAAATAATTAACCAATTCTTTCATTTATTGATTCATTGATTCATTTTGTAAATAAAATTAATATTTTTGGAATAAAAGAACATTTTTGGACTTAGAGAGATGTATATCAATAACTGCCTCCTAATGAATGACCTGAAATAAACTAGTAAAAATTATAATTAAATAAAATTGATGTGACATTGATTTGCATTTGTGATACTTATACTACAATAATGACACATAGTTAAACTTTTATAATGCAAATCGTTCGTTGATGGTCATGTTTTTGGCACCGATGTTGGGGACAAAAAAACTCGACAACAGCGTTTTATTGTGATTATTTGACGTATGTCGCAAGTCATTCGATTAGCGAGCTCCTTTGGTGGAAGTGCTCCGAAGACTAGAACGAGGTCGTAAGATTTGGTGAGAATAGCTTATCATTGGCTTAGTGTGGGCAAGAGGGAAGGGAATCGACTAACTGGGATCGGAGGTCTAATGGGGTATTTATAGGTGGAGGAGAGGGTAGAGGGGGAGGTATTTGGAGGGGAAATAGGCTAGGTTCATTGTAACCTCCGGTGTCGTCTCTGACGCCGGTGACGTTAAATACCTTAGTTAAATAGGATTTAAGAATGATCCGGTTCGTTGGATGGATTTACGGAGGTGAGCGGAAGCTGGACGATAATGGCGGTGAAGTTTAGACGTGATATTGGCGGTGATTGAAGAGTATGGACATCAGACGTCGTGGACCATCCATGGTGAAGAAGAGAGGCTGAGGAAGACTTGTGTACATAGGGACATTTCTGTAATAAAAAGGACCTATTTGAAATAGAGAGGACTCAAGTGAAATGGAAGTTAAGGACTGAATGTAAACAGTGACTTTTAAGACTTATTTTAATTTATTTCTTTTTCAACTTTTTATATATTATCATAAATTAGATAAATATTATATTTGTCTCTTGAAATTATGTTTTTGCCCTCATTAGCTATATTTATTTAAATGATAAGATTAATTAAGTTAATTACATACTTAGGTCTTTAAATTAATTAAGTTAATTTAAATACTTAATCTATAGCTAAACACTTATGAATTGAGTCCTAATTATTAATTAAATTATTATTAATATTAATTGAACCTTAATTATGTATTTTTAACTTATTTTGCAGGTCCTTATCATTTAATCCCTATATTATAATTAACCCTGTATTTAATGTATTCTTAGGTAATTAGCTAAGGAAACAAGCTAATTAATGTTAATTAGGAGCCATGATGAGTCTCTCATCAAGATGCCAAAACATCCTTGATCTTAAGATAGGGAGGATCAATATCAGGAGGGAGAAAATTTTTGAGGGGAGAGTCCCCAATCCAGATGTCCATCCAAAAGTTAACCTCACCTTCCTTAACCTCTTAGCGAATGAAAGGTTTCATATTGTTGTAGGCCACGACTAAAGATTTAAATCTATTGGGGAGATTATGGAGAGAGTCATGAGACAAACCATAGAGATTTCTCATCATAGAAGCATAAGGCGAATCCCTAAACATGATGTTCCAAAGATGCTTCATCCTAAAGGCTTTAATAACTAAGGAGAGGTCCCTGATGCCAAGGCCTCCGATATGAATGGGCTTGCAGATGGAAGACCAGGAAATCCAATGATGATGTCTCTCCTCAGTAGTAGAATTCCAAAAGAAGTTGACGAAAGTGGACTCCAAATTATGAATTGCAGATTTGGGGACATCAATCATAGACAGCCAAATGAGTGGGAATGGAAGAAAGGACATGCTTAATTAAGAGAAGCCACGCACTAGAGGATAGGAGCTTAGCTTCCCATACCGAAAGCTTAGAATGAATTTTGTCAATCATATCATGAAAGTAATTGATCTTAGCTCTACCTGTGAAGATAGGGTAGCCAAGGTACAAAAAAGGAAAGCTCCCAGGTTGAAATCCAGTGATAGCAAGAATATGGGAAAGCCTTCCCAAGGGGAAATGCTTCCCAACATAGCAGAAACTTTTGAGAGGGTTTAATTTTTGACCAAAACTTGATTCGAAATCATGGATGAAGGTCATGAGATTAAAGGTAGATTTGAGACTGCCATTGAGAAAAAGACTAATATCATCAGCGTAAAGGAGCACAACCGAAGAGGATATACCACGTTTAATGGAGAAGGGAGCAAGCTGGCCTAAGAAAGCCATCTCCTTAATACCATGGATGAAGGGTTCCACAAAGATATCAAAAAGAAAAGGTGATAGAGGGTCGCCTTGCCTTAGCCCACGGGAGACTTTAAAAAAAGGAGAGGAGCTCCCATCAACCAGAATGGAGGAGTCCTCATGCTCCACAAAACATTTAATGAGCTTATTGACCTAGATAGAGAAGCCAAATTTAAGGAGAGTGCAGTAAAGGGCCTCCCATTCCACCCTATCATAGGCTTTTTGAAGGTCAAGTTGAAAGATGACATTGGCACCAAAAACCTTACGGTTAAGCCTTTAAGAAAGCTCGAAGGTGGTGGAGATGTGGTCAAAGATTGATCTACCTTGAATGAACCTAGGCTGTTATGGGGAAATGATCCTAGGCATCATCGAAGCCAAGCATTTAGCAAAGATACCGGAGGAAATTTTGTAAGCCACATTACAAAGGCTGATAGGACGAAAGTCAGAAAATCCACAATTGTCTGTTTCTTGGGGATGAGAGAAATAAAAGTGGAGTTGAAAGATCTGGGAGCAGAATGAGTAGAGTAGAAATGCGATATGGCACACACAACATCAATCTTAACGATATCCCAACACTTGAGATAAAACTCAACATTGAAACCATTGGGACCAGGGGTACTGTTAGAAGGCATATGATTCATGACATCCAAGATTTCTTTTTCAGAAGGGGTTTGAGTTAGAAAAGAGGAATCAGCAAGGGAGATGATGGGAGGTATGACATCCAGAAACATGTCAATGTCCCCAATCCCAGAAGAGGAAAGAAGATTTTCAAAGTAGTGAACAGATTTAGAGGCCGCAAATCCTGAGAGTTATTACCAATAGAAGAAGAGAGGGAATTATGATTGTGCTTAGCAACCTCTTCTTAATGGTAGTGAAAAAGAAAGAACTGTTCCCTTCCCCCTAATGCAACTAGTTAATCTTGATTTTTTGAGTAGGAAAATCATAATACTTGGCGAGGGCATCTTCTAGTTGGATGTGGACATCCGAGAGCTCAGAAGAGGTTTGATCATCCCATTGGGATGTTAGCCTAGCTTCAAGATCATCATGGCGTTTCTCTAGATGCTTGACTATAGATTAGAAGTTGCCAAAAAACCACCTATTCCAAGATTGAAGGGCCCTTTTGAGACTGGTAATGTAACAACCCGATTCCCGAGTCCCTACGAGACACGAGAACCGGACCGACTCGACTAATCCCAAGACCTAGTCGTCCAATGAGGAAGTAACCAAAAGAGCAGTAAAATAAACCACATTCAACATGAAATATAACTAGCAGTAACAAAATACAGCAGTAAGAAAAAGAACTACTACAGCATGTACCACCACAACAGTAGAACAACATTTATAATATAACAAGAACTACGAGTAAAGAACAGTACAGAGAGTAACAAAAACTACTCACTACAGTGGAACAAAAGGGCACAAAAGAACAGTGGAACTCTACTGGACCCTACTCGGCCTAGCGTCCTCTGCAGCCGCTGACCCTGGCTGCTCAATACCTGGTCATGAAAAGTAACGAGTGTAACACGTCAGCGAAACGCTGAGTAAAGTGGCAGCTAAACTAAAGAAACAGTAAAGTATACAGTAGCTGTTTTATTTTCTTTCTTCCTTTATTTACGTCTTTCTATTGTTTCATAATTTATCTATTTCTCAGATCCTTCACTTGATCTCGAATGTTGCTCGTGGGAACGATCTTGATTGCAGTCTTTTCCGAATAGTAGAAGTAGCACGTGGTGCTCTCCTGGCCGGGAGAGTCCCCTGTGGTGATCCTACTCTCAGTCAACCACCCCAAGGTCACGGACAGATGTAATGGTGACTACGGCACGCGCGATAAACGCACAGGTAGCTAACCCGCACTGGCACACGGTCAGTCGTTTCCGTTAACGGGTGCGCCCAAAGCACAGCACGGAACTAGTACAGGGCAGAGCCCTCTCAGTAACAGGGGTCCAACCCCTCCACAGTAACCAAACAGGGGCCTTGCCCCTCCACAGTCCGCGCACCCTCAATTGACTACCTTGGTTTGCCCAGTGGGCCTAACAAGTCGGTGTAGGAGGCTAGCAGAACCCCGGGGCCTGTGGGGTAGCTAGTGCTCTACCTACACTAGTAGCTCTCCTCGGTACTACGTACATGAGGGCCAGCAAGTCGGTACAAAGTGGCCAGACCTAACCCCGGGTCCCTAGGGCGGCTGGCTCCGCTCTGCACTAAATAGGTAACAGGTACTTCCCTTGGTACTCGTACCCAAGAGACAGCACACTTCCACATCTTTCCTTCTCAGTTCCATTTCATTCTCTTTCCAGGAGTTCTACTCCTAACTCCCCGTAGGGTTCCAGCTCTTTTAACTCAGCACATTCAGGTTTCACCTTTTTCAGTTTTACGTTCATACAACCCACATTCTCAATCACGTTTATTTATTCATAACAGGCAGCTATTTATTCCTTTCCACTTTTCCAATACTACAGTATTCATATATTCCACTAGTTTTCCCATCCTAGGATTCATGCCATACCCTAGGATCTAACATACAATCTAGTTTTCCAGCCCTAGGATTCATGCAATGTCCTAGGTTCTATTTATGGTTCCATAGTTTAACAGATTATGCTAATAAACTTAAAAGCCACTCTACCAGTTACAACGGGAGTACTGGGGGCGTGGTCGGGAATCCCGCGTGCCGCCGCAACTCCCGAGATTGCAATGGAATGGGGTCCTATCACAAGGATCAACACAAGGAGTTTCTCAAAATAGTATATAACTACTGTAGACGGGTAGAGGATTTAATTCTGAAAAGAACGCAACTCGAAACGCGGAAAACGGACTCCGAACGGGCCCTAAACGGGTTGAAAACGACTAAACAGTGCAAAATCAGACGTCTGGAACTTCTTCCAGACGTCTTAAAAATGGGGATCAGATGGTACCTTGTCCTGCGTAGTCTCTCAGACGTCTAGAAGCCTGCGGGGGCATCTGGCCTAGCTCCCAGATGTCCGATGGTCACCCCGGACGTCTGGAAGTCTTTCCCGTCGTCTGGCACTGCAGCCAGACGTCTGATTTGCGTTGGATGGCGAATCTCAGAACCTGCGCGTACCCATTCCCCGTTCTTAGTACAGACGGTCGAAGAAAAGGAGGAAGTACGAAATAACTTACTTGCCAGACGTCGGGACAGTACTCCAGACGTCTTCCCCGTCGTCTGGTTGGAAGACCAGACGTTTGATTCTGGAAAAGCTTCCAGAACCAGAGCGCTACTCGCCCTCCACCCGCGACGCACGGCCGTGCCGCGCCTCGTCTGCCTGCTGCTCGAGCTGCAGCAGACCTCCCGCGTCACTCCGCGCCCGCTGCGCCCCGGCCGTCCAGCTCTAGCAGCCCCGGCAAGCTCGCCCTCACGGCCAAGCGCCTCCTCCCTCGCGCAGCACCTCCTCCCGCACTCACCGCGGCTGCCGCAGCCGCCGCTCGCTCGCACTAGCACTCGCTGGAAGAAGAAGAAGGAGGAGCGGAGGTGAAGAGAGTGAGGGAGAGGGCGAGGCTTTTTAAAGCCGCGTGGGGAGAGGAAGAGAGAGAGAACGCAGACTGCGGTCACAGGAGGAGAGAGGGAAAAAGAGAGAGGAAGGCGGTTGCAGGTCTGCGCGTGCCTGCGCGCAGACGCAGTCCCGCGTGCCACCGAAAATAGATCCCAGACGTCTGGAAGGGGTTCCAGACATCTGGGCCACCTCCCAGACGTCTTAAAAAAATGTCTTGGTGTGCGTTCGTAACAATATAACAAACTCAAAGGAAGTTTCATCCCCGAAACTTGCGCTAACTAGGGTGCGAGAAAACGTCATATAAAAACATAATAAACTGAAAGAGGACCGAAGCCGGTCTGAAAGATGTACCCGCGAAGAGCTCCGGGTACCGCTCCCGCATTACCGCCTCAGGCTCCCAGGTAGCCTCCTCGTACCGTTGGCTCCTCCACAAAACCTTTATCAGGGGTACTTGCTTTCGTCTCAAACTGCGGATGGCTCGGTCTAGAATCTGCACTGGCCGCTCGAGGTAGGTCAGGTCGTCGTCCACCTCGACGCTCTCGTGACTCAGTACGTGACTGGGATCGGCTACGTACTTCCTGAGGTTGGACATGTGGAACACGTCGTGCACACTAGAAAGCTGGGGAGGGAGGGCAAGCCTGTAAGCAACGGGTCCAACCCGCTCCAGGACCTCAAAGGGCTCCACAAACCCCGACGCGAGCTTCCCTCTCACCCGAAACCGCTGCAGGTCCTTCATGGGTGAAACACGAAGAAAGACGTGGTCCCCAACCTCAAACTGCACCTCTCTGCGTCTCCGATCCGCGTAGCTCTTCTGTCTGCTCTTGACAGTGCGGAGTCTCCTGTGGATCTGCTCGACTACCTCCTGACTCTGCCGGATCAACCTGGGGCCAACCTCCCACTTGGTCCCCACCTAAACCCAACTCAGGGGTGCCGTACACCTCCGTCCGTACAGAGCCTCATAGGGAGCCCTGCCGATGCTCGAGTGATAGTTGTTGTTGTATGCAAACTCCGCCAGGGGCAGGTGCTCCTCCCAAGAGCCCCTCCAGTCCAGTACACAGGCACGCAAAAGGTCCTCAAGTTTCTGTATCGTGCGCTCAGACTGTCCGTCCGTCTGGGGGTGATAAGCTGTACTAAACCTCAACCGCGTCCCCAGGGCTTGCTGAAACTCAGCCCAAAATTGGGACGTAAAGCGGGTATCTCGGTCGGATACGATTTCTCGCGGAACTCCGTGTAGCACGTCACGGATATACCTCTCTGCCAACTGTGCTGGTCCCAAAGTGACTCGGATCGGCAAGAATCGTGCCGTCTTCGTCAGTCTATCCACAATTACCCAGACTGCGTCGTGTCCTCGCTGGGTAACAGGCAAACCCACCGCTAAGTCCATGGTGATGCTCTCCCACTTCCACTCTGGCACTGGAAGCGGCAGTAGCGGCCCTGCAGGCCTCTAATGCTCGGCTTTCACCTGCAGACACACTAAGCACTGCTGCACGAATTCACCCACATCCCGCTTCATCCCCCTCCACCAAAACTCGTGTCTCAAGTCGTGGTACATCTTCGTGTTTCCGGGATGTATGGTGAATCTGGAACCGTGTGCCTCAATCAGGAGCTCTCTCAACAGCTCCTCGTCCCTGGGAACGCACAATCGTCCCCTCAGGTGTAGCACCTAGTCTGTGAAAGAGAAGTACCCTGGGTCTCCTGACAGTACTTTGTTGCGCAAGGACTGCAAGTACGGATTGGCCATCTGTCCTGTCATGATGCGGTCTATCAGCTCTGGCCTAGTTTGTCGTGTCACCGTCACTGCCCCACAGTACCCCCGTAACTCCAGGGGTCGCCAACTGCCCACCTCCTCCAAGAGGCTCCAACTCTGTAACTGTAAACTGGCCAAGTGTGCGGGCGCCTTACGGCTCAAGGCGTCAGCCACCACATTGGCCTTTCCCGGGTGGTAGGAGATGCTGCAGTCGTAGTCGTTCAAGAGCTCCAACCAACCTCTCTGTCTCATGTTGAGCTCCTTCTGATCAAAAAGGTATCTGAGGCTCTTGTGATCTGTGAAAATCTCAAAGGTCTCACCGTACAAGTAGTGCCTCCAGGTCATCAACGCGAAGACGACAGCTGCCAACTCCAGGTCGTGGGTAGGGTAGGTATGCTCATGGGGCTTCAGTTGCTGCGAAGCGTAAGTGACAATGTGACCCCTCTGCATGAGCACACCTCCTAACCCCTGCAAGGAGGCGTCCGTGTACACAACGAACCCGCCACTACTGTCAGGGATGGTGAGCACGGGAGCCGAAGTCAACCTCTCCTTCAGCTCCTGAAAACACGCCTCACAGGCATCTGTCCAAGTGAAGGGCACGTCCTTCCGGGTCAGCTGTGTCATAGGACGCGCGATCTGTGAAAAACCTCTGATGAATCGTCTGTAGTAGCCTACCAGTCCCACGAAACTGAGAATCTCAGTGACTGAACGTGGTCTCTCCCACCTGAGCACTGCCTCAACCTTGGCTGGGTCCACCGCCAAGCCGTCTCCAGAGATCACATGACCTGAGAAGGTCACCTCCCTCAACCAGAACTCGCACTTGCTGTATTTGACGTACAGCCTACGTCGTCTCAGTGTGTCCAGAACCATCCGCAAGTGCTGTCCGTGCTGCGTCCGATCTCGAGAATAGATGAGTACATCATCAATGAATACCACCACGAACTGGTCCAAGTACTGTCTAAACACCTGGTTCATCAGGTCCATGAAAGCAGCGGGGGCATTGGTCAGCCCAAACGGCATGACCAAAAACTCGTAGTGTCCGTACCGGGTGCGGAAAGCTGTCTTGGAGACGTCGGTCTCCCTGATCCTCAACTGGTGGTATCCAGACCTCAAGTCGATCTTGGAGAACACCATGGCACCCCGCAACTGGTCAAACAAGTCGTCGATCCTCGGCAGCGGATATCTGTTCTTGATGGTGACCCTATTCAGCTGTCGATAGTCCACACAAAGGCGTAGGGTACCATCCTTCTTCACAAACAGTACCGGGGCTCCCTAGGGAGACGCACTGGGCCTCACGAAACCCTTCTCCAAAAGGTCCTGCAACTGAGACTTGAGCTCTCATAGATCAAGCGGTGCCATCCTGTATGGCGCAGTGGAGATGGGGCTGGTCCCTGGTACTAGTGAGATCTCAAACTCGATCTTACGCTCGGGTGGTAGTCCTGGTAACTCGTCTAGAAACACGTCAGGGTACTCTCTGACCACTGGGATGCTCTGGAAGTCTGCCACAGGGATGGGCTCTGCCACCACACAAGCTAGGAAGCCCTCACACCCCTGGCTTAAAAGTCTCGCCGCCCGAAGTGCCGAAATGCACCTGAAGCCTCCGTCCACTGGCTGTCCGTGAAACTCGAAAGAAGGCAACTCCGGCATGGAGAAGACAATCTTCCTCTCAAAACAGTCCACTAAGGCGTGGTAAGCGGACAACCAGTCCATCCCCAGAATTACGCCAAAGTCCTCCATCTGTATCATAGTCAGGTCAGCTGGCAGGCTATGTCCCCCGACGCTGACCTCGCAATCCTTGTACACCTCCTCAGCTACAAACAGCTGACCACTCAAACCTCTGATTATGAGCGGATTCTCTAATAGCATAAAGTCCAGGCCCAAACTAACTGCGAAACTGGCTGCGACAAACGAGTGCGTAGCGCCAGAATCGAAAAGTGTGTAAACGAGTCTGCCGGAAACTGAAACCATACCTGCCACCACCGAGCCCGAAGCTCTGGCATCCCTGTGTGTCAGGGTGTTGACACGCCCCTCAGCTCTAGATGCGGACAAAGCAGCCACACTCTGCGTCGGACAGGCAGGTGCTGGCCGGTACCCACCTTGTGACTGTTGTCCTCCTCCTCGCGCTTGGGAACCGCGGCCTCCTGCGTGCCCTCTAGTGCTCTGCGCGGGAAGTATATGCTGACCTCCTGCCCTAGACGGGCAGTCCCTCCTGATGTGGCCCGGCTGGCTACACTGGTAACAGAGGGGAACCCGACTCCCGCCCTCAGTGGGTCTCTGCTGTCGGCTGGGCAGGGGTCCGGTGCTGGCGACTGGCCCCTGTCGAGGGCCCCCAAAGGCCACTGATGGCCCTGCAAAACGTGACGGCTCTCCTGCGGACGCCACGTGTCTCCTCTTTCGCCGACCCTGTGAAAGGTCTGGCTGAAAGGGCCTCTTCCGCCTGCCGTTAGTGTCTCGCGCGGGCGGGTTGGTCTCCTCGTAAGTCATGGCTGCCTCCACCACCCTCGAAAACGAAGGTAGCTTCAGGGGTTTGACATACCCCCGAATCGCAGGCCGGAGCCCCTCGGTGAACCTCCAAAGGCGCTCCTCCTCAGTGGCTACCACTGTCGCTGCAAAGCGGGACAGCTCCAGGAAATGCGTGCGGTACACGCTCATGGTCATCGTCCCTTGGCGGAGAGTGTGGAACTCCCGCCTCCTCTGGTCCTGCCATGTCTGGGGAAAGTACTGCTCGCAGAAGAGGGCGACGAACCAATCCCAGGTCGGCTCGTCCCTCTCCTGTCCCCTGACCGCCCTCCACCACCTGTGTGCCGCACTCTCCAGCTGGTACGTGGCAAAGGCCACGCGGCACTCCACCGGGGGACGAAGGGTGTCGAAAATCTTCTCCAGCTGCTCGAGCCAGTCCTCTGCCTCGGTCGGGTCCTCATCCCCCTTGAAGGAGGGGGGCTTCAGCTTCCGAAACTGACCGAAGTGCTCGGAGTGGCGCTGCAGTGGGGATGCTGGTGCACCTCCAGGCAAAGGTGCCTCGTGCACAGAAGTGTCGGAGGAAGGTGGGGGTGGTGGCGGCCCGTCCCCTCCCCCGTGTCCAGTGCCGCGTCCGTCGGGTGGTCCCACAGAGGACTCCCCCTCCGCAGCCCCAGGGTGAGGCGCTCAGGGTGCTGGGTGGAGCTCCTCTCGCACAATATCCCGTATCAGCTGGGCGAGGTCCTGGGCCTGGACGCTCGGGAGTAGTGGCTGGTCCACTGAGGCGTCGTCAACGGCACTCCCACCTCGCCGACCTCGTCCTCGGCCGCGCCCGCGGCCCGCCTCACCAGTCCCGCGACAAGGCATCTCCTACAAGGAGACGCGAAACAAAACGGAACACGTCACTATGGAACGATACCTAACGGAAACGTCTAAGAGCTCATGTCAAAAGATATGTTGTGGTGGCTACTCTAGTTATAGGCATGTGAATTGGTTATTTTCCAGTCAGTTGATTCACTTCTCGGGACGACCTTACTCTGATACCATCTTGTAACGACTCGATTCCCGAGTCCCTACGAGACACGAGAACCGGACCGACTCGACTAATCCCAAGACCTAGTCGTCCAACGAGGAAGTAACCAAAAGAGCAGTAAAATAAACCACATTCAACATGAAATATAACTAGCAGTAACAAAATACAACAGTAAGAAAAAGAATTACTACAGCATGTACCACCACAACAGTAGAACAACATTTATAATATAACAAGAACTACGAGTAAAGAACAGTACAAAGAGTAACAAAAACTACTCACTACAGTGGAACAAAAGGGCACAAAAGAACAGTGGAACTCTACTGGACCCTACTCGGCCCAGCGTCCTCTGCAGCCGCTGACCCTGGCTGCTCAACACCTGGTCCTGAAAAGTAACGAGTGTAACACGTCAGCGAAACATTGAGTAGAGTGGTAGCTAAACTAAAGAAGCAGTAAGGTGTACAGTAGCTATTTTATTTTCTTTCTTCCTTTATTTACGTCTTTCTATTGTTTTAGAATTTATCTATTTCTCAGATCCTTTACTTGATATCGAATGTTCCTCGTGGGAACGATCTTGATTGCAGTCTTTTCCGAACAGTAGAAGTAGCACGTGGTGCTCTCCTGGCCGGCAGAGTCTCCCGTGGTGATCCTACTCTCAGTCAACTACCCCAAGGTCACGGACAGACGTAACGGTGACTACGGCACGCGCGATAAATGCACAGGTAGCTAACCCGCACTGGCACGCGGTCAGTCGTTTCCATTAACGGGTGCATCCAAAGCACAGCACGGAACCAGTACAGGGCAGAGCCCTCTCAGTAACAGGGGTCCAACCCCTCCACAGTAACCAAACAGGGGCCTTGCCCCTCCACAGTCCGCGCACCCTCACCTGACTACCTTGGTTTGCCCAGTGGGCCTAACAAGTCGGTGTAGGAGGCTAGCAGAACCCCGGGGCCTGTGGGGTAGCTAGTGCTCTACCTACACTAGTAGCTCTCCTCGGTACTACGTACATGAGGGCCAGCAAGTCGGTACAAAGTGGCCAGACCTAACCCCGGGTCCCTAGGGCGGCTGGCTCCGTTATGCACTAAACAGGTAACAGGTACTTCCCTTGGTACTACGTACCCAAGAGACAGCACACTTCCACATCTTTCCTTCTCAGTTCCATTTCATTCTCTTTCCAGGAGTTCTACTCCTAACTTCCCGTAAGGTTCCAACTCTTTTAACTCAGCACATTCAGGTTTCACCTTTTTCAGTTTTACGTTCATACAACCCACGTTCTCAATCACGTTTATTTATTCATAACAGGCAGCTGTTAAATCAAATTATAGGCAGCTATTTATTGCTTTCCACTTTTCCAATACTGCAGTATTCATATATTCCACTAGTTTTCCCATCCTAGGATTAATGCCATACCCAAGGATCTATCATACAATCTAGTTTTCTAGTCCTAGGATTCATGAAATGTCCTAGGTTCTATTTATGGTTCCATAGTTTAACAGATTATGCTAATAAACTTAAAAGCCACTCTACCAGTTACAACGGGAGTACTGGGGGCGTGGTCGGGAATCCCGCGTGCCACCGCAACTCCCGAGACTGCAATGGAACAGGGTCCTATCACAAGGATCAACACAAGGAGTTTCTCAAAATAGTATATAACTACTGTAGACGGGTAGAGGATTTAATTCCGAAAGGAACGCAACTCGAAACGCGGAGAACGGACTCCGAACGGGCCCTAAACGGGTTGAAAATGACGAAACAGTGCAAAATCAGACGCCTAGAACTTCTTCCAGACGTCTTAAAAATGGGGATCAGATGGTACCTTGTCTTGCGTAGTCTATCAGACGTCCAGAAGCCTGCGGGGGTGTCTGGCCTAGTTCCCACACGTCCGATGGTCACCCCGGACATCTGGAAGTCTTTCCCGTCGTCTGGCACTGCAGTCAGACGTCTGATTCGCGTTGGATGGCGAATCTCAGAACCTGCGCGTACCCATTCCTCGCTCTCAGTACGGACGGTCGAAGAAAAGGAGGAAGTACGAAATAACTTACTTGCCAGATGTCTGGACAGTACTCCAGACGTCCTCCCCGTCATCTGGTTGGAAGACCAGACGTCTGATTCTGGAAAAGCCTCCAGAACCAGAGCGCTACTCGCCCTCCGCCCGCGATGCACGGCCGTGCCGCGCCTCGTCCTCCTGCTGCTCTAGCTGCAGCAGACCACCAGCGTCACTCCGCGCCCGTTGCGCCCCCGCTGTCCGGCTCTAGCAGCCCCGGCAAGCTCGCCCTCACGGCCGAGCGCCTCCTCCCTTGCACAGCACCTCCTCCCGCACTCACCGCGGCTGTCGCCGCCGTCGCTTGCTCACGCTCGCACTCGCTGGAAGAAGAAGAAGGAGGAGCGGAGGTGAAGAGAGTGAGGGAGAGGGCGAGGCTTTTTAAAGCCGCGCTGGGAGAGGAAGAGAGAGAGAACGCAGACTGCGGTCGCAGGAGGAGAGAGGGAAAAAGAGAGAGGAAGGAGGTTGCGGGTCTGCGCTCGCCTGCGTGCAGACGCAGTCCCGCGTGCCACCGAAAATAGATCCCAGACATCTGGAAGGGGTTCTAGATGTCTGGCCAGATGTCTGGGCCACCTCCCAGACGTCTTAAAAAAAACGTCTTAGAGTGCGTTCGTAACAGGTAAGTTTAGAGTATAGATTATCGATGGGGTTATAAGTAGGATTAAGACAAGGCTGATTCCAAACCCTACAAACCAAGTCCCTAAAGGTAAGATCTTTAAACCACATATTTTGGAACCTAAATAGATGAGGTCCAAAAGGCTTCTAAGGGCATTAAGAGAACAGCATGGGTGCATGGTCAGAGTTGTATCTGGAAAGATAATTAGCCTTTGGAGATAAAGTCATACAAGGCGAAGAGACAAAGATACGATCCAAGTTTTGATAAATCCTCGAACTGCCTTGCCTACCATTACACCAGGATAACTGATTACCTTCCAAAGGAAGCTCCAAAAGATCAAGGGAATCTTTCTAATGATGAAAAGTAGCAGCTTGAGACTCATGGAAAGGTAAGCCCCCACTCTTCTCAAAGGCACGAAGAATGCAATTAAAATCGCCCCTAATGATCCAAGGGCCGAAAATGGAGTGTAAGTCAGAGAGTGGCCGAATGGGAATCAGCATTGCAGGATGCATAAACCCCAGAAATGACACAAGTGGAACTCTGAATGGCACACTTGACTGAAACAGATTGGGGCATGTCATGAAGCAAGGTGATCACAATAGGATCCTTCAAAAAACACCAAATATCAGGAGCATCAGTGTTAATGTGCATTTGGTGAAAACCAATCATATCCATGAAAGTGGTGATGAGGTGTGGCTCATCATAACTAAAATTCTCAAGTTAAGCTAGAAACTAGGTTAAACACTACATAATTAACACAAGAAACGGGATAAGTGTGAGAATTAAGGAAAATGGCCTAAAACAACAAATCGGTGTTAAAAACTCATAATTAGGTCACAAAATGAGGTATTCTATTACTAAATGTAATTTGATGATCCAATTGCAAATTGAACACATATTTGGGTTCAAAAGTTTAAATTTAAAGTGAAATCATGTTTCTAAATGTTCAATTGAGCTTCACTGAAAACTTGGTAGCATTTGGACATCATTAGGACCTTGCACTCATGACATTACATATAGGTCCTTCATCCTTCACATTTTCATAAGATAAAAACACGCGAGGACCTTTCTGCAAGCCACCAGGGACCTTTTTGTAGATACCAAGGACCTTTGCATAAATCTCACATCGTTTTGCCAGTTTGAGTCGGTGTGCAAAAAGCCTAATTACGCCTGATGTTGGCAGTTTCCTGTTCACCGCAAGAACATAGCACACAGGCATCGTTGATTGTTTGCGCCCTCGATCCAAGGGCAGATCCTTCACCATTTTACTTGTGCCTTTGCGCGTAGCTTCACCACCAATCCCAGATCTCATCTGTGGGTGGAAAATTGATTTGAACTTTCCCGCGCACCCTCCCTCTTCATCCCACCATTGGTGACCTAATGGCTTAATCACACCTCCACGATGCCATGATCCACTCGCGTGGCTATTTAATCACCTCTTAGAGCTCGCACGACGCCCATCGACTTCCCCACTACACCTCTTGAGTCAATCCATTCGTCCTATTCGGTCTCTACTCCTCACTCTGCCTCTACTCCATTGCTACAGTAGTGGATATCATCTTCTCCGATCCTCCTCATTGCTAGGGCGACTTTGGGCCGCAATAGAGAGCTTTCCCTCCACTGGAGATCTTCCCCATTCCTCGCTGCAGTCACCAGCTGCAATTCTTCTTCAAGGTCTCGTTCTTCCACTTAGTATAGGATTTACTGCTTTCATAGGTAAGATTTATCGCTTTCTTAGCTTAATTAGATAGTGTAGATTGTAGTGTAGTGTCTAAATTGTTTGGATTACCTCCAGGATAGAGTAGATCTAGTTTAGCTTCGATCCGAACCTCTCTGATCAATTCAGATTAGAGGGGTATTCGCACACGTTTCCATCGATTCATATAGCTCCCTAACCATCTCACAACCACTTTCATTTAATTTCCTCGTGTTTTTAATCCATATTCCACCCCACCCAACAGAGATGAATTAGATTTGAAGTTCACCAACTTCTAAATCTAATCCACGCTCAAACTCATATGGGGTCTCCTCATCCATTTCAGATATTCACAAGGACCCCTGATCCGATTTTGATTAAACAAATTTGCTCAATTGACTTGTATTTGGATTTCATGCTCAATCGCAAGATTTTGGATCAATTTGACCTTAAATGGTTTTAATCGAGAAAATTGAGTTTGTTTTTATTTAATTGGGTTCATTGTGATGACTTTGAGTTGCTTTGATTTAATTTCCACTCTCATATGAGAAAATGCCTAATCTGAGCTCTGTTGTGGGTAGTTTTAGCCAATGAATCTCTGATCCATTGAGATAAGGCTTAACAATGACCCAGTTGAGTTTTTATGGGATCGCCTGAGGTCCTAAACACTGATTTTTAGTGTTTAGGAGCTTGAAGTGAACAAATCACCTAGACGAGCCCAAAATAATAGCCTAATCTAGGTGACATTGATTCCTGATTTACAAGTGTTTTGAATCTGATATTTGAGGTTTGACTGAGATTTAGAAGGTCTTAATACAAGATCTAAGCTGAATTGCAAGTGGAATTAAAAGCTAGTTTGTTCCATTCCTCTTGTGTTGTCTATGACAAAGAGGAATGATCAAATTAGAGTTCTAGGGTTTACCGACTAGTAAATTGGTTTGAAATGACTTCCAGATCTTATTTGGATGTTTTACAACTAATGAAGTTTGATTTTTCAAAGTTTGAATCAGATTTGATGAGATCTTAACAATAGATGTTAAGGTTCTCCATTTCCCTGTTTGAACGGGTTTATCTGAGGGATCTAATCCCTGATTTTAAGAGCTTTTGGGTGAATCGATTTTGTTAAGATTTGAGGATGATTTTTGGAGCAGCAAATCAGACCTTAATGGTTTGGTCTTCCAACTGAGCAGTATTTCAGTAGATCTGCTGAATAGCAACAGTAGCTATTGTTGAGAGATTGAAGTGAGATTTGAGCTGGGTTCGAGTGTTTTAGTGAGTTGCTGGTGTAATACATTGTTAGAACATCATATTCAAGCATTCATGTACAAGTTTAGGCTTTAATTTGATCTAAAATGACTTGTAAATCTCTTTTGAAATTCTTTGTTAGCTCATTTCATGTGCATTAACTGTCCAATTTGATTTTTTAATGAAATTAATGTTGAAAATCTTGTTTAATGCTTCATACATCTTTCATGTAATGTGTTAAACACTTTTGAACTACTGAACCTCAATTCCAACCATTAAATCTGACTAAGAGGCCTTAGGTTCACTTTCAAAATCCCTTTCAAGTCTCTTTTGTGTAAGATTAAAAATGCAGAAAAGATTCTAAAAAAAATCATAACAAAATAAAATAAACCTGTCTTGAGTAAGATCAATTATTTTTCTAAGTGTGAGTTAAGTTTCAAAGTAATCGGAACCCCCGACTTGGTAGAACATAGCAGCCGATGTTCAGTATACTTTGGAATTTAATAAAAGAACCTAAGTTGAAAAATACCATAAGGAACTTTCTCTCTCTCATCTCACCCTTTCTCTCTCTTCCCCTATCTCTGCTATACATATAAAAACTACAGAAATAAGAAAATCTCCAAAAATACTTAAAAATACCATGTTTAGTGTGTAAATACTTGTAAATATAATTTAAAACTAAGCTATAGATATATATTGTACAATATGTAAATATGGTGTTTAAATAACTCATAAATGTAATCCATATATTAAATTAAACATTTATAATGATTTATTGTATATATAACTTTATTGTATTAATATATATTAATTTATATTAACTTAAATGTATATAAACCTAAGTAATTATAAATACCTATTTATATACCCATAATCACCTGAAATACTATACATACATATTTAAGTAATTAATAAATACCGTACCATACCTGTATATTTATTTAATTATGTAATTACAGTAATTAATTAAGTTATTAAGTTAATTAGGTAAATTATTAATTTAAATAAAATAAATTAGTAATTTAAGTTAATACTGAAGTAATTTATTATGTATACTTGTATAGAATTATTTTAAGTATTTTCAACCTTTTTGCATTGTATTTATAGTGTATTACAATATTTATAACTTAAATATGTATGTAACTAACTTAAACATGTATTTAAATGTAAATAAATTAAAATAAAGTAATCTAAAATAAATTAAAAATGTGTAATAAATACTTTATTATATAAATTAACTCTGTATAAAGTCAATTTCATAATTAAGTTACTAATTTGTACGTGTTAAGACCTGTGCTGTTTAAGTCTTTTAAGACGTCTGAACTATGGGTTAGATGTCTGGATACCTTCCCAGACGTTTGGAAATCGAAAATTTCGACTATAAGCTCGCGTCTGCGCGCGTGCTGCGTGCAGACAGTACACTCCCCTCATTTTTCTTCTCTTCCCTTTCCTTCCGCCCTGACGAAACCCTAAACCCACACCCTTATAAAGTCCCTCCCCTCTCATTTCCTCCACTTCTCCAGCCACTTTCCTCCTTCCCCCCAGCGAGAGAAGCAGAACAGTGGGAGCGCGGGCGTGGCGCTAGGACGAGAATCGGACCGACTCGACTGATCCCAAGACCCAGTCGTCCAACGAGAAAGTAACCAAAAGCAGTAAAATGAACCACATTCACCATGCAAGTAACTAACAGTAACAAAAGTACAATAGTAAAGAAAAGAACTACTATAGTACACACCACCACAACAGTAGAGAATTAAAAACAGGTACAAAAATATGAAGTTTACAATAAAAGAGTACAAAGGTATAACAGAATACTCACTACTACAGAAAAACGGGTACAACAAAAGTACAACTACTGGGGCTCTACTAAGCCCAGCACCCTCCGCAGCTGTAGGCTTTGGCTGCTCAACACCTGATCCTGAAAAAGGTGACAAGTATGACACGTCAGCGAAATGCTGAGTAGAGTGGCAACCAGCTAGCTAAGAAAAATAGTAAAGGTGGACAAGTAGCTGTTGTTTTTTAATTTCTTTCTTTATTTATCTATTTACTCTTTCTTGGTTTATTTCTCAGGTCTTTCTCTTGATCTCGAATGTTCCTCGTGGGAATGATCTTGATTGCAGTCTTTTCCGAAAAGTAGAAGTAGCACGTGG
This sequence comes from Thalassia testudinum, assembly GCA_037157565.1. Lineage (NCBI taxonomy): Eukaryota > Viridiplantae > Streptophyta > Magnoliopsida > Alismatales > Hydrocharitaceae > Thalassia > Thalassia testudinum. The sequence continues at coordinate 11,820,056 of JAZHRO010000067.1, read as the reverse complement.
TGCTCTCCTGGCCGGGAGAGTCCCCTGTGGTGCTCCTACCCTCAGTCAACCACCCCAAGGTCGCTGGCAGACGTAATGGTGACTATGACACGCGCGATAAACGCATGGGTAGCTACCTCGCACTGGCACGCGGTCAGCCCCTCCACAGTCCGCGCACCCTCGCCTGACTACCCTGGTTTGCCTAGTGGGCCTAACAAGTCGGTGTAGGACGGCTAGCTGAACCCCGGGCCCCGTGGGGTGGTAGGCTCCCTTCCTACACTAGTAGCTCTCCCCGGTACAGTGTACGCGAGGGCCAAAAGTCGGTACAAAGTGGCTAGACCTAACCCCGGGTCCCTAGGGCGGTTGGCTCCGCTCTGCACTAAGTGGTAACCTATGCTTCCCTTGGTACTACGTACCCAAGAGACCACACACTTTCCCATTCACTTTTCCAGTTCCATTCCATTTATTTCCAGGAGTTCTACTCCTAATTCCCCGTAGGGTTTATGCTCATGTTTCTCAGGCCAAGTCATACTAGGTTTCATCATTTCAGGTTTATTCGCATATAGTACGTGTTTCCAACATTCAAATTTCTTTTCCTTTCCAATTTATATACAAGCAGCTCGTATTTAATTTCAATCAATAGAAATTACATGTAACAGTTATTAGCAATAGTACTCCACATTTCACAGGCAGTTGTTATCCAATTACAGGCAATTATCATTATTCTATCTATTTATCCAAGACTGCAATTCAGGCATTCAAGACATTCGTTTCTGCTCCAAGGATTCATGCCATACCCTAGGATCTATCATTCAATCTAGTTTTCAGGTCCTAGGATTCATGCCATACCCTAGGATCTATCATTAAATCTAGTTTTCTGGTCCTAGGATTCATGTCATACCCTAGGATCTATCATTTATTTCAGATATGCATTAATGTTTGTAATTAACTAAGGGAAGCCACTCTACCTGCAAAATCGGGAGTAATGGGGGCGTGATCGGCAGGTCCATGTGCCTCCGCAACCCCCAAATCCACAACAGAACGAGGTCCTAACACAATGATCAATCACAAGGAACCACTCAGAACAAGATAAAAGTATTTCAAACAAGTAGAGGAACTAATTCTGAGAAGAACAGAATCTTAAATGCAGAAATCGGACATCGAACAGATCCTAAACAGGTTAAAAACGATAACTCTGACTCAAATCAGACGTCTAGAACATCTTCCAGATGTCTTAGAAAGGGGTCCAGGTCATACCTCACTCTGCACTGCTCAGACATCCAGAGGTCCTGCTGAACCATCTAGACCCAGCTCCAAACGTCCGACCACCTCTCCAGACGTTTGGAGATGCTCTCCAACATCTGGTGACTCGCCCAGACATCTGAACCGCGTGGGAGGGCGTGTCCCGCGCCTTCTCGAAGCGAAACCTGCACGCGCACGCAAAACTCCCTCAGCAAGGCACACGACAGAGCTTCAGCGGAACGGCCTGCATGGCCGTATCCGCAAAAGGAAGGTATAGGCACAGTACGTACCTATCAGCCATTTGGAGCTTCTTCCAAACGTCATTCTTGTCGTCTGGATGTAGGTCCATACGTCGGATTCTGGGAAAAATCCCAAAATTAGAAGCTCCTTCTTCTTCTTCCCGCTGCGCGCGGCCGCGCCACGCTCGTCCGCTCGCTGCCCGAGCTGCAGCAGCACCGGGGGACTCTCCCCAACACAACGCTCCTTCGCGCGCACGCCGGCCAGCCTCGAGCTGCTCCGGTGAGCTCTCTCTCTCTCACGGCTTGCGCGCTCTCTCCTCTTCCCTCTTGCTGCACCTCTCCTCTCCGCTACTGCACCCAGCAGCAGCTGCTGCCCTCGCTCTCGCTCTCACGCTGGGGAAGGAGGAGACGGATGGTTGTGGGTGGCATGAGGGAGAGGAGGATAAGAGTATTTGTAGGCATGGGGGGGTGGTTTTGCAGGTCGGCGAGGGGAGAGAAAAAGAAGAGGGCGGCGGGTTTCAGTCTGCACGCAGCACACGCGCAGACTCGCGATCGTACGCACGCAAAAATTAATTTCCAGACGTCTGGGAAGGCATCCAGATGTCTGGACCAACTCCTAGATGTCTTAAAGTGTTTCGATGTATTGGGTCTTAACAACATAACAAACTCAAAGGAAGTTTCATTCCCGAAACTTGCACTAACTAGGGTGCAGAAAAAGAATAATATACGCATAACAAACTCAAAGAGGACCGAAGCCGGTCCGAAAAGATGTACCCTCAAAGAGCTTCGGGTACCGCTCCCGCATTGCCGCCTCAGGCTCCCAGGTAGCCTCCTCGTACTGCTGGCTCCTCCACAAGCCTTCACTAGGGGTACTTGCTTCTGTCTCAGACTCTGGACAGCTCTGTCAAGAATCTGTACTGGCCGCTCGGGGTAGGTCAGGTCATCACCCACCTCAACGCTCTCGTGGCTCAGAACGTGATTGGGATCGGCGACGTACCTTCTGAGGTTGGACACGTGGAACATGTCGTGTACACTAGAAAGCTGGGGAGGAAGGGCAAGCCAGTAAGCAACGGGTCCAACCCACTCCAGGACCTCAAAGGGTCCCACGAACCTCGACGCGAGCTTCCCTCTCACCCCAAACCACTGCAGGCCCTTCATGGGCGAAGCGCGAAGGAAGACGTAGTCCCCAACCTCAAACTACACCTTTCTGCATTTCCGATCTACATAGCTCTTGTGTTTGTTCCTGACAGTGTGGAGTCGCCTGTGAATCTGCTCGATCACCTCCTAACTCTACCGGATCAGCTTGAGGCCAACCTCCCACTTGGTCCCCACCTCAACCCAACTCAAGGGTGCCGTACACCTCCGTTCGTACAGAGCCTCGTAGGGTGCTATGCCGATGCTCGAGTGATAACTGTTATTATATGCAAACTCCGCCAGGGACAAGTGCTCCTCCCAAGAGCCCCTCCAGTCCAGTACACAAGCACGCAAAAGGTCCTCAAGTGTCTGTATCGTGCGTTCAGACTATCCGTCCCTCTCGGGATGGTATGCTGTACTGAACCTCAACCGTGTCCCCAGGGCCTGCTGAAACTCAGCCCAAATCTGGGACGTAAAACGGGTATCCCGGTCGGATACGATCTCCCACGGAACTCCGTGTAGACGTACCACGTCGTAGATATATCTCTCTGCCAACTGTGCTGGTCCCATGGTGACTCTCATCAGTAAGAAACATGCCGTCTTCGTCAATCTATCCACGATCACCTAGACTGCGTCGTGTCCTTGCTGGGTAACGAGCAAGCCCACCACCAAGTCCATGGTGATGCTCTCCCACTTCCACTCTGGCACTGGAAGTGGTTGCAACGGCCTTGCAGGCCTCTGATGCTCGGCCTTCACCTGCTGGCACACTAAACACTGCTATACGAATTCACCTACATCCTGCTTCATTCCCCTCCACCAAAAGTCGCGTCTCAAATCATGGTACATCTTTGTGTTTCCAGGATGTGTGGTGAACTTGGAACCGTGTGCCTCAGTCAGAAGCTCTCTCAACAGCTCCTCGTCCCTGGGAACGCACAGATGTCCCCTCATGCGCAGTACCTGGTCTGTAAAAGAGAAGTCCCCACGGTCTCCTGACAGCACTCTGTCATGCAATGACTGCAAGTACGGGTCGGCCATCTGTCCTGTGATGATGCGGTCTATCAGCTTTGGCCTCGTCTGTCGTGTCACAGTCACTGCCCCATAGTGCCCTAGTAGCTCTAGGGGTCACCAACTGCCCACCTCTTCCATGAGGCTCCAACTCCGTGCCTGTAAACTGGCCAAGTAGGCAGGCGCCTTTCGGCTCAATACGTCAGCCACCACGTTGGCCTTTCCCGGATGGTAGGAAATACTGCAATCATAGTCCTTCAGGAGCTCCAACCAACGTCTCTGTCTCATATTGAGCTCTTTCTTATCAAACAAGTATCTGAGGCTCTTATGATCCGTGAAAATCTCAAAGGTCTCACCGTACAAGCAGTGCCTCCAAGTCTTCAGCGCGAAGACGACAGCTACCAGCTCCAGGTTGTGGGTGGGGTAGCTATGCTCATGGGGCTTCAGTTGCCGCGAAGCGTAAGCAACAACGTGACCCCTCTATATGAGCACACCCCCTAACCCCTGCAAAGAGGCGTCCGTGTACACAACGAATCCGCCACTACTGTCTAGGATGGTGAGCACGGGAGCCGAAGTCAGCCTCTCCCTCAGCTCCTGAAAACACACCTCACAAGCGTCTATCCAAGTAAAGGGCACGTCCTTCCGGGTCAGCTGTGTCATAGGACGTGCAATCTGTGAGAAGCCCCTGATAAACCCCCTGTAGTAGCTTGCCAGTCCCAAGAAACTGCGGATCTCAGTAACAGTACGCGATCTCTCCTACCTAAGCACTGCCTCAACCTTGGCTGGGTCCACATCCAAGCCATCCCCAGAGATCACATGACCCAAGAAAGTCACCTCCCTCAACCAGAACTCCCACTTGCTGTATTTGGCGTACAGCCTACGTCGTCTCAGTGTGTCCAAAACCATCCTCAAGTGTTGTCCGTGCTGCGTCTGATCTCGAGAATAGATGAGCACATCATCAATAAATACCACCACGAACTGGTCCAAGTACGGTTTGAACACCCGGTTCATCAAGTCCATGAAGGCAGCGGGGGCGTTGGTCAGCCTAAATGGCATGACCAAAAACTCGTAGTGTCCGTACCGGGTGCGGAAAGCCGTCTTGGAGACGTCTGCCTCCCTGATCCTCAACTGGTGGTATCCAGACCTCAAGTCTATCTTGGAGAATACCGTGGCACCTCGTAGCTGGTCAAACAAGTCGTCAATCCTCGGTTGCGGATACCTGTTCTTGATGGTAACCCTATTCAGCTGTCGGTAGTCCACATAAAGGCGTAGGGTACCATCCTTCTTCTTCACGAACAATACCGAGGCTCCCCATGGACATGCATTGGGCCTCACAAAGCCCTTCTCCAGAAGGTCTTTCAACTGAGACTTGAGCTCTCGTAGCTCAAGTGGTGCCATCCTGTATGGTGCTGTAGAGATGGGGCTGGTCCCCGGCACCAGTGAGATCTAAAACTCGATCTCACGCTCGGGCGGTAGTCCTGGCAACTCATCTGGGAATACGTCAGGGTACTCTCTGACCACCAGGATACTCTGGAAGTCTGCCACAAGGCTGGGCTCCGCCACCACACAAGCTAGGAAGCCCACACACCCCTGGCCCAAAAGTCTCGCCGCCCGAAGTGCAGAAATGCACCTGAAGCCTCTGTCCACTGGCTGCCTGTGGAACTCGAAAGAAGGCAACTCCGGTATGGAGAAGACGATCTTCCTCTCAAAGCAGTCCACCAAGGCGTGGTAAGCGGACAGCCGGTCCATCCCCAGAATTACGCCAAAGTCCTCCATCTGTATCAAAATCAGGTCGGCGGGAAGGCTGTGTCCCCCAACACTGACCTTACAACCTGTGTACACCTCCTCAGCCATAAACAGCTGATCACCCGGACCTCTGATCATAAACGGATCCTTTAACAGCATACAGTCCTGCCCCAAACTAACAGCAAAACTGGCAGTGACAAACGAGTGCGTAGCGCCAGAATCGAAAAGCGTGTAAACAAGTATGTCGGAAACTGAAACCATACCTGCCACCACTGATCCTGAAGCTCTGGCATCCTTGTGTGTCAGGGCATTGATACATCCCTCAGCCATAGGTGCGGACGAAGCAGCCACACTCTAAGTCGGATGGGTAGTCACCGGCCAGTACCCTCCCAGCGACTGTTGTCCTCCTCACGCCTGGAAGATGCAGTCTCCTGCTCACCCTCCAGTGCTCGGTGCAGGGAGCATCTGCTGACCTCCAGCCCTAGATGGGTAGCCCCTCCTGATGTGGCTCGGCTGGCCACACTGGTAGCAAAGGGGGACTCGACTCCCGCCCTCAGTGGGTCCCTGCTAACGGTTGGGTAGGGGTCTGGTGCTAGCAGCTGGCCCTTGTCGGGGGCCCCCAAAGGCCACTGACAGCCCCGCAAAGCGTGACGGCTCTCCCGCAGGCACCACGTGCCTCCTCTCTCGTCGGCCCTGTGAGTAGTCTAGCTGGTAGTGCCGCTTCCGCCCACGGTCAGTGTCACGTGTGGACGGGTTGGTTTCTTCATACGTCATAACCTCCTCCACCACCCTCGAGAACGTAGGCAGCTTCAGGGGTTTTACATACTCCCGAATAGCAGGCCGGAGCCCCTCGGTGAACCTCCAAAGGCGCTCCTCCTCGGTAGCCACAGCTGTCGCTGCGAAACGAGAGAGCTCTAGGAAACGCGTGCGGTACGCGTTCATGGTCATCGTCCCCTCGCGGAGAGTGTGGAACTCCCGCCTCCTCTGGTCCTGCCATGTCAGGGGAAAGTACTGCTCGTAGAAGGGGGTGACGAACCGGTCCCAAGTCGGCTCGTCCCTCTCCTGACCTCTAACCGCCCTCTACCACCTGTGTGCCGCGCTTTCCAGCTGGTACTTGGCAAAGGCCACACGACACTCCACAGGGGGACGAAGGGTGTCAAACACCTTCTCGATCTGCTCGAGCCAGTCCTCCGCCTTGGTCGGGTTCTCATCCCCCTTGAAAGAGGGGGGCTTCAGCTTTCGAAACTGCCCGAAAAGCTCATAGTGGCGCTGAAGTGGAGAAGCTGGTACGCCTCCTGATAAGGAGGCCTCGTGCTCTGAAGTGCAGAAAGAAGGTGGGGACGATGGAGGGACACCCCCTCCTCCACGTCCAGTGCCGTGTCCGTCTCGCTGTCCAACAGAGGACTCCCCCTCCGCAACCCAAGGGAGAGGCGCTCGTGGCGACAAGTGGAGCTCCTCCCGCACGATATCCCGTATCAGCTGGGCGAGGTCCTGGGCCTGAATGCCCAGGAGTATTGGCTGGTCCACTGAGGCGTCGGGCTCAACGCACCCGCCCCTCCGACCTCATCCTCGGCCACGTCCACGCCTGCCTCGCTACCTCCTCGTCGAGGCATCTCCTGTGAGGAGACGCGAACACGGAACAGAAAAGACGTCAATACTAATTGATATTCAACGAAGGAACCTTAAAACAAATGTCAAAATATACGTTGTGGTGGCTACTCTAGTTACAAGCACGTGAATTGGTTATTTTCCAACCAGTTGGTTCACTTCTCGGAACAACTTTGCTCTGATCCATCTTGTTACGACCCAATTCCTGAATCTCTATGAGACACGAGAATCGGACTGACTCGACTGATCCCAAGACCCAGTCGTCCAACGAGAAAGTAACAAAAAAGTAGTAAAATAAACCACATTCACCATGCAAGTAACTAACAGTAACAAAAGTATAGCAGTAAAGAAAAGAACTACTACAGTACACACCACCACAACAGTAGAGAATTAAAAACAGGTACAGAAATATGAAGTTTACAATAAAAGAGTACAAAGGTGTAACAGAATACTCACTACTACAGAAAAATGGGTACAACAAAAGTACAACTACTGGGGCTCTACTAGGCCCAGCACCCTCCGCAACATTTGGCTCTGGCTGCTCAACACCTGGTCCTGAAAAAGGTGACAAGTATGACACGTCAGCGAAACGCTGAGTAGAGTGGCAACCAGTTAGTTAAGAAAAATAGTAAAGGTGGACAAGTAGCTGTTGTTTTTTAATTTCTTTCTTTATTTATCTATTTACACTTTCTTGGTTTATTTCTCAGGTCTTTCTCTTGATCTCGAATGTTCCTTGTGGGAACGATCTTGATTGCAGTCTTTTCCGGAAAGTAGAAGTAGCACGTGGTGCTCTCCTGGCCGAGAGAGTCCCCCGTGGTGCTCCTACCCTCAGTCAACCACCCCAAGGTCGCTGACAGACGTAATGGTGACTACGACACGCGCGATAAACGCATGGGTAGCTACCCCGCACTGGCACGCGGTCAGTCATTTCCGTTAATGGGTGCGCCCAAAGCACAGCACAGAACCAGTATAGGGTAGAGCCCTCTCAGTAACAGGGGTCTAGCCCCTCCACAGTAACCAAACAAGGGTCTTTCCCCTCCACAGTCCGCGCACCCTCGCCTGACTACCCTGGTTTGCCTAGTGGGCCTAACAAGTCGGTGTAGGACGGCTAGCTGAACCCCGGGCCCCGTGGGGTGGCAGGCTCCCTTCTTACACTAGTAGCTCTCCCCGGTACAGTGTACGCGAGGGCCAAAAGTCGGTACAAAGTGGCTAGACCTAACCCCGGGTCCCTAGGGCGGCTGGCTCCGCTCTGCACTAAGTGGTAACCTGTGCTTCCCTTGGTACTACGTACCCAAGAGACCACACACTTTCCCATTCACTTTTCCAGCTCCATTCCATTTATTTCCAGGAGTTCTACTCCTAATTCCCCGTAGGGTTCATGCTCATGTTTCTCAGGCCAAGTCATACTAGGTTTCATCATTTCAGGTTTATTCGCATATAGTACGTGTTTCCAACATTCAAATTTCTTTTCCTTTCCAATTTATATACAAGCAGCTCGTATTTAATTTCAATCAATAGAAATTACATGTAACAGTTATTAGCAACAGTACTCCACATTTCACAGGCAGTTGTTATCCAATTACAGGCAATTATCATTATTCTATCTATTTATCCAAGACTGCAATTCAGGCATTCAAGACATTCATTTCTGCTCCAAGGATTCATGCCACACCCTAGGATCTATCATTCAATCTAGTTTTCAGGTCCTAGGATTCATGCCATACCCTAGGATCTATCATTTATTTTAGATATGCATTAATGTTTGTAATTAACTAAGGGAAGCCACTCTACCCGCAAAATCGGGAGTAATCGGGGCGTGATCGTAGGTCCACGTGCCTCCGCAACCCCCAAAGCCATAACGGAGCGAGGTCCTAACACACGGATCAATCACAAGGAACCACTCAGAATAAGATAAAAGTATTTCAAACAAGTAGAGGAACTAATTCTGAGAAGAATGGAATCTTAAACGCGGAAATTGGACCACGAACGGACCCTAAACAGGTCAAAAATGACAACTCTGACTCAAATCAGATGTCTGGAACATCTTCCAAATGTCTTAAAAAGGGGTCCAGGTCATACCTCACTCCGCACTGCTCCTCAGAGGTCCAGTGGTCCTGCTGAACCATCTAGACCCAACTCCAGACGTCCGATCACCTCTCCGGACGTTTGGAGAAGCTCTCCGCCGTCTGGTGACTCGCCTAGATGTCTGAACCACGTGGGAGGGCATGTCCCGTGCCTTCTCGAAGCGAAACTTTCACGCGCACGCAAAACTCCCTCAGCAAGGCACACGACAGAGCTTCAGCGGAACGGCCTGCATGGCCGTATCCGCAAAAGGTATAGGCACAGTACGTACCTATCAGCCGTCTGGAGCTTCTTCCAGATGTTGTTCGCATCGTCTGGATGTAGGTCCAGACGTCTGATTCTGGGGAAAATCCTAGAATCAGAAGCTCCTTCGTCTTCTTCCCACTGCGCGCAGCCGTGCCACGCTCGTCCGCCTGCTGCTCGAGCTACAGTAGCACCGGGGGACTCTCCCAAGCACAACGCTCCTCCGCGCGCACATTGGGCGGCCTCGAGCTGCTCTGGCGAGCTCTCTCTCTCACGGCTTGCGCACTCTCTCCTCTTCCCTCTCGCTGCACCTCTCCTCTCCGCCACTACACCCGGCAGCAGCTGCTGCCCTCGCTCTTGCGCTTGGGAAGGAGGAGACGGATGGATGTGGGTGGCGTGAGGGAGAGGGGGATAAGAGCATTTGTAGGCACGGGGGGGGGGGGGGGGGGGGGGGGGTTCAGGTCGGCAAGGGGAGAGAAAAAGAATAGGGCGGTGGGTTTCAGTCTGCGCGCGGTACACGCGCAGACTTGCTATCGTACACATGCAAAAATTAATTTGCAGACGTCTGGGATGGCGTCCAGACGTCTGATTGGACGTCTGGATAAACTCCCAAACGTCTTAAAGTGTTTTGATGCCTCGGGTCTTAACAGGAGCAGCGTGAGAGGCTGAAAAGTTTAGTTTGCGAGCTCGCGTGAGAGCTCGCCGGTGAGCTCACGGCCGGAGCGATGCGTGTGCAAGGAGGAGGTGTGCGTTGGGGAGGTCCTCCCTGACACTACTGCAGCAGGAGCAGCAGGCAAGAGGACGCGGTGCGAGAGGGCGGAAGCAGGTTCTGGTTTTGGAATTTTCCCAGAATCAGAAGTCTGGAGTGACCTCCAGACGACGGTGCGGACGTCTGAGGAGGCCTCACGAAGGTATGCCATCTTTGCGGATATGGCCATGCAGGCCGCTCCACCGATGCACTGTTTCATGCCCGATTTGAGAAGATTCGATTCCGCGTGCAGGATTCACTTCGAGAAGGCACAGGATACGCCCTCCCACGCTTTTCAGACATCTGGGTGACCTACCAGACGATGGGAAGCGCTTCCAGACGTCCAAAGAGGTGGTCGGACATCTGGAACTTGGTCCAGATGGTCCAAAGGAATTCCTGGACATCTGAGGTTTGATGCAGGACTTGTGGTATGGCACTGGACACTTTTAAGACATCTGGAAGTTGTTCCAGACGTCTGATTTGAGTCAAAAACCTTGTTTTTGACCCTTTTAGGGTCCGTTTTCCGCAAATAAGATACCGATGTTTCCCATATAAATTCCTCTACATGTTAGAAGGTTTTCCATATTGTTCTGAATATTCTCTTGTGATTGATCCTTGTGATAGGACCTCGTTCCATTTTGGGTTCGAGGCTTGTTAGGGCACGTGGACCTGCCGTTCAAGCCCCCACTACTCCTGGGTTTACTGATAGAGTGGCTTCCCCTTAATTTAATTAAAACCTAAATGCATGTGTGGACTGAGTGATTAGAGCCTAGGATATGGCATGAATCCTAGGACGAGAAACACTTGAAATGTCTTTAATGGATGATTGAATTGCAGTCTTGAATGAGTAGATAGAATGATAACAATTGCCTGTAAATAAATAACAGCTGCCTGTGAAATGTAAAGTACTTGTGCTAGCAAACTGTTACTTGTAAATTCCTGTTGTATACGTTGAATGACATAATACGAGCTGCATGTATATAAATTGAGAATGGTAACGTGAATGATGGAAGTATGAGCTACCTGTGTATAACCTGTGTACGGAAATGTGAATGATAGAAATACAAGTTGCCTAGGTATAACATGAGAATGGAAATATAAATGATGAAACCTGGTGTGGCATGGCCCAAGGAATATGAGCATGAACCCTACGGGGAATTAGGAGTTGAGCTCTTGGAAATAAATGGAATGGATATGGAAATGAGACAGGAAATGTGCTACCTCTTGAGTACATGGTACCAAGGGGAGCGCATGTTACCTCTTAGTGTAGAGGGGTGCTTGCCGCCTTTGGGTTGAGACCCGAGGTGGGTTTGGCCACTTTGCACCGACTCTGTGACCCTCGTATACACTATACCGGGGAGAGCTACTAGTGTAGGGAGAGGGTTAGCCATCCCATGAGGTCCGGGGTTCAGCTAGCCACCCTACACCGACTTGTTAGGCCCACTGGGCAAACCAAGGTAGTCAGGCGAGGGTGCGCGGACTGTGGCAAGGCGAGACCCCTATTTGGTTACTATGAGGGGCTAGACCCCTGTTACTGAGAGGGCTAAGCCCTATATTGTTCCGTGCTGTGCTTTGGGCGCACCCGCTAACGGAAACGACTAACCGCGTGCCAGTGCAGGGTACCTACTCATGAGCTTATCGCGCGTGTCGTAGTTACCGTTACGTCTGTTCGTGACCTTGAGGTGGTTGACCAAGTGTAGGATCACCACCAGGAACTCTCCCGGCTAGGAGAGCACCACGTGTGCCTTCTACTCTTCGGAAAAGGCTGCAATTAAGATCGTTCCCACGAGGAACATTCGAGATTAAGAAAGAGACCTGATAAATAAACCAAGAGATGAAAAAGAATAATTAGTTAAAGAAAGTGATTGAAAAAAAATAGCTACCTATCCACTTTTACTGCTTTAGTAGTTGGTTGCCACTCTACTCAGCGTTCGCTGATTTCGTGTACCCATAACCTTTTTTCACGTCCAGGTGTTGAGCAGCTAGAGCCTACGGCTGCAGAGGGTGCTAGGCCCAGTAGAGCCCAGTAGTTGTAGCTTTCTGTTGTACTCCTTTTTCAGTTGTAGTGAGTAGTTCTTGCACCTCTGTACTCTAATATTTTGTACTTTATATTCCTGTACCCGTTTACTTTATATTGTTGTGGTGGTGTGTACTATAGTAGTTTTACCTCTTTACTACTGTACTTTTGTTACTGTTGGTTGCTTAGCATAGTGAATGTGGTTTACTTTCTTGCTTTTTGGTTACTTTCTTGTTGGACGACTGGGTCTTGGGATCAATCGAGTCGGTCCGGTCTCGTGTCCTGTAGGGATTCAAGAATCGGGTCGTAACAGTACGTTAATTAACAAATTAAACCTGAATTCAATGTATATAAACCTGTAACTTTAACTAATTTTAATATATATAAATAACTTATTGTTGTAAATTAATTATATAATTATGTAGACCTATATTAGGGCTTTGTAACCATATAATTTATTTTTTAATTTAGACTAAATTATGGTTCTCAATTTGAGGGCCAAATCCTTGAAATTCAGACACTGTTGTGCTCAGGGCAGCGCCAATTTGGCGCTGTAGGATAGTCCCACATTGGTGGGCACGAACCGCTTCATGCAGTATAAAATGGATTTGTGCCACTGGCCGATCAGTCGTCACAGCAAAGGGTTCCCATTACCCATTACCCTCTCCTCTCTGATCCGATCTAAGCATATGAATGATATTGTGAATAGTGGTGGGTCGGGGGCCACGCATTGTAGCTGGGCCCATATTGGGCCTATTATGGGCCTAAAATCGGATGTGAATACACATTTAATGAACTAGGGCTGGTCCTTAGTAGTGGTCTGGTCTCACCTCTAAGAGGTGCTGTGTATACCACGAAAAGGATCGATCGCCCATTTAAAACCTAATTTTTGGGTTAATGAACAATGTTTGATAGGTTAAGTCAGAGAGGCAACCTAAAAATTTCTATGTGTTAAGAAGAAGAGAAAAGAAGAGCTGTGTGAGTGGCTAAGTGTGTGTGTTGGAGTGTGTTTGTGTGAGTATGTATGTATATATGTAAATATGTATAAGTATATGTATAGTAGTAAATGTATATAAATAAGGTAAATTAGATATATATATATACAACATATACGTAAACATAGATAGTGTATATATCTATATATGTATGAAATGAGTTGAGTATATATCTGTTTAAGTCTTATGTATGTAAATAAAACACTAGGGCTTTAGTGACAGATACATCCATCACTGTATATATGTAAAGATGTTAGTATAGATAGTTATTTTTACCTTATGTTGTGTATATATTCAACTAAGGCTATAGTGACATATATATATGTTACTGTATATATAGAATATGTTACTAAAGACATTAGTATGTTAATATAACTTAGTGTAGTATGTATTAGTAGTTATTTTTGTACCTATATTTACGTATTACTTAGAATAGTTGTACATAACTAAGTATAGTATTAATTGATTTTTAATGCCTGTTTAGTTGTACATTTGTTCAAGGCATTGTAGTGTTTGTTAATTGATTTTTTTTGTATCTAATTAACCAATTCATTCATTATTTGATTCATTGATTTATTTTGTAAATAAAATTAGCATTTTTGGAAGAGAAGAACATTTTTGGACATAAAGAGTGATGTATATCAATAACTGCCTCCCAATGAACGAACTGGAAACTAACCAGTAAAAATTGTAATAAAATAAAATGACGTGACATATGTTTACGTTGTGACAAATATACTACAACAATGACATCTAAAACATAATTTTTATTGCAGCTAGATAGTCTATCATTATTTTTTGTGCCATTGCTGGGGACAGAAACCCGACAATAGTACTTTATTATGATTGATGATGCCTTATATGTCAAGTGGCAGCCAAAGAGATATCAGCGAAAGGTTCAAAGAGGAACGTGATGTCTATAGAGTGTTCTTGAATCATAAATTGAATGCGATTCAAAGTGGGCAGGTTAAGAGCTCCCTGACAATTCCAAAAAATGCCCTTCATTGAGAACGAATCTTGGAAAGCAATTTAATGCGACTATAAGTCATCCTTCCATTTCCCCTCAAGGAGTCACCTCCACGGGCTCCTCTAGAACTAGAAGTAGAGTGTGCCTCGTATGCGTCAACTTGAGGGGGGAAATCAATTGCAAGGTAGTCAAGAGATCCTTGAGAAACCATCTCAGATCTAGAAGGGATCAAGGGTTCATCATTACTCACTAGAAGATGCTCCTCATTATTGTCAATTTCCATAATTAAAGGAGGGGCCGGATCAGAATCAGTAGGAGTCGACGTTGGAAAGGGAAGGTAAAAACCCCAAGAGGTAATACCATCCTCATTCGTGCATCTCATCGCTTTATCTGGTTGTTTAATTTGATTTTTCAAATGCAAATACGAATCAGCGTTCAATTTTCCTTGAGTAGAGTTAATATCGAAGTTAACAAAAGAATCTTGAGGAACAGGGTAAATCTCTAACCATTTTAGGCAAAACATTGTTGCGAGGCGATGTAACAATGCGACAGTTATCATAGTCGATGTAATAATCAGCGTTCTAAGCAAGGCTAGGCATAACCAGCATCATTGATTTATAAGTGGGATTAATCTCTTTCTCGTTATCGCTACTTAAACCATTGGTTTTATGAGTGGAATCATCAGGAAAACCATTCGTAACTTTGGCAAGCATATCATCAGTAGAAGCAAGAATCTCAAGACGTGAATCTAAGATAGAGGGAGGAGAGCATACCTGCTAGGGATCTGGGGACCTTGATGAACGAGTCATCAAAGTCTCCTTCCCCAGATTACTAATGTGTAGAGGTTTGGATTTCTTCTTGGTGTGTAACCTCACACGGCATTTCTTCTTTTCCACCACTGGAGGACCTTCCAAATTACATGGACCCCCTGGAGAATAAGAAGGAATTATACAACCCGGATTAGAAATCCCCCCAAGGTCCTCCAGAGGTGAAGGGGAGGTATTCGCAGCATGCGAGATGGGCGAAGCAGCCAAAGGAACAGTAGGGGCTTCAGAATCCTTAGAGACAAATCACCAGTCTGTGCTGCATCCAAATGGGAAGTATCCACTGCCTTGCCTTAAATCTTGGTAGAAGAAAACGCAGAACAAGAAAGCATACTATGACCAAGCTTCATGCTATAAGAGCAACATAGTGAGACACGCTCAAACACCACCTTTTGCTGGATACAAACATATTTGTTGCGGATACGAACAAACTAAGGGTGATTAGCAAGAAGATCAACCTCAACACAAACCCGGGGGCACCCCAGTCTCAAGCCTTGCACTGTCTTCTGATCCACACAATCGGATTACCCAGTTGATAGGTGATGAGGTGTGGCTCATCATAGCTAAAATGCCTAACTTAAGCTAGAAACTAGGTCGAACACTATATTATTAACATGATAAATGGGTTAAGTATGGGAATTAAGGAAAAAGACCTAAAACATCAAATTTGGGTTAAAAATGCATAATTAGGTCACTTAATGAGATATTGTATTCATGATGATTTAATTACCAATCAAACACATTTTTTAGTTCAAAAGTTCAAATCAAGTGTTGAATTAACTTCTAACATGTTCCATTAAGCATTGATAAAAATCTCATGGCATTTGGATATCATTAGGACCTTGCATTTATTAGATTAAAATTAGGTCCTTGGTACATCATATTTCTTTACGTAAAAAAGTCGCAAGGAGTCTTTTGAAAATCGTAAGGACCTTTTTTATAGCTCTTGAGGATTGTATGGTAACAATTCTTTTCATTAATGGATTCTTCTTGCAAATGTTTTACCCCTTCACTATAAGGGTGTTGGTGCAATTTTACCAACACATTTGCTGCACCCGCGAGAGCACTATATCTCACGTGGAACCTGAGCTACAGGCGTCGTCCATCCTTATTCCATCCATCCAACGATGGACCTTTGTCCAATCTTCCTACACCTTTGTATGAAGAACCATTACCTCCTCTAGATCTGATCCAATGGTCAGATTTCATCCATTTTCTTCCTGCGTCCCTCTTGAGATCATCCCACCGTTAACCCTATTCACACCTAATTCCACCTTCATGGTGATTTGATCACCCCATCACCTATATACGCAGCTTCTAAGTGCTCACGTGATGCCATCGACTCCCTCCCCCTAAGTTGGTCCTCATCCACATCTCCAGTTCTTCTTCCTCCTTCATCGGTCGTCTGTGACTAGGGAGACTCTTCTTCCTCAATTACGTCACCACAGCAACCTACTGTGGATCCAGGGATCCCATTCCTCAGCTAGATATCTTCTCATCCTCCTTCGTCGCTGTATTGACCAGCTGCATCCCAGGCATCCCATTCTTCCACTTAGCTAGGATTTCTAATGCATTCTAGGATAGATTTAATGCTTTCTAGTGTAGTATAGAACAATTAGAGTAGATTAGTTAGCTCAATTCATGGATTTGGAAGTTTAGTTTGGAGTAGATTAGATTAACTCTGATCTGCCCTCTCTGATTAATTTAGATCGGAGAGGTGTTTTTGCACTCTCATTTCATTTCATCTCCCTCTACATCTCATAATTCATATTCTCTGATTTCCTTCAAGTATTAATCCGCAGTTCACCCCTCCATCAGAGTTGAATAGGATTTGAAGCTCTCTAGCTTTCAGATCTGAATTCGTGCTCAAAAATCACCTGGGGGTCTCTCCATTCACTTCTTAAGTTCACAAAGATCCCTAATCTGATTTTGATCGCTTTGATTCACCCAATTCTTTCAAATTTGTATTTCACGTCCAATCTTGCGTTTTCGAGCTCATTCAGGTTTAAACAGATTTAATCGAGCGATTCGAGCTTTGAATTGCTTAATTAGGTGTATTGCAAGGATTCTAATGTGTTTTGATTTGATTTTTAAGTATAAAGGAGAAAATGCCTAATTTCTATTTTAGATTTTGAATTTTGGTTCTTGATTGAAAGCTAGAGCCTAGGAAAATTAGTGGCATTGATTTGAGGCTCTAACAATGATTTAAATCTGACAATCGGAGGATTGAGTTAGGGTTTTGAATGTGTTCTCGAGTTTCAATTTGGTTTTGAATGAGTTTGAGATGTCTTAATGAATGATTACAATGATGGAGATAGAACTTTCGATGGTTTAGTCTTTATCTGAAGGAATTTGGTCTTAAACTTCAATTTCTAGATTTTCTGAATTTTTAAAGGATTCGTGAAGGACTTAATCAAATCTGAATTTACAAATCAACAAATTAAAAGGATTGATTTGACTTGTATCAGTCCAACATTGATTTGAATGAATAGTTTTAAACAAGAATTTCAAGTGATTTTTCAATGGGATTGAATTCCCAGATTTTAAGAGTTTTGTGGAAAGATCTTGAGAGTCTTGGGTAGCGAAATTAGACCTGAGCAAGGTTTGATCTAGCTAATTTGCAACATTACTTAGCTGCTATACATACGACAGGCTACAACGCAACGGCAGTTGTTGGTAGTAACTACTGGACAGCAACAGCAAGGTCTGAATAGTGGAATTCAAGTGGATTTTGGGTGAATTTGAGAATTAAATGAGCTGTGGATATATTGTACTCTTAAAACTTCATGTGAACAAGCATTCATGTACACTTAATTGAGTTAAATTTGATTGATTTGCTTGTAATTCATATAGAAAATCTCTATCAGCAGCATATTTGTGTCTAAACTGTCCAAATGGTAAATTTAATGAAAATCAAGATAAAAATCATGTTTAATATCTCAATTACCTTCCATGCGTTGTGATGAAACTGTATGCACTACTTTCACTCTTATTTCAGCACTTAGAATGAATTTGAGGTCTTTAGTTTCATGTTCTAATTTCATTTGAAGACTCTTTTGTGTGAGATTTGTAAATAAATAAAAATCATAAAAAATCGTAAAAACTAAAATAAATCTGTTTACGTAAGATTAGGTATTTGTTTAAGTGTTTGCAAAGTTGCAAAGTATTCCGAACCCTCGACTTGGTAGAACGTATCAACAAACGATTCGGTCTACTTTAAAATTTAATAAAAGAAACCAAATTAAAAATACCAAAAAGAATTCCTCTCTCTCTTCCCCTATCTCTAATATACATAAAAATACCAAAAAAATATGAAAAAGCCAAAAATTGCATCAAAATACCTTATATATAGTATTTATACTTATAAATATAATTAAACACTAAGTTAAATGTAAATACTATAATATATGTATAAAATATACATAAATAACTTATATATGTATTATATATAATTAAGTAAATATTTAGGTTGAGTTATTGTATATATAATTTAATTATATATAATTATATATTAATTTATAATAGATTATATGTATACAAATTAAGATAATTACAAATAAATATGTAAAGTTGCATAATGGCATTTGAAACTGTGCACATTTACTTAAGTATTTATTATATACCTAATTATACCTGTATATTGATTTATTTATCTATTTATTGTAGGTAATTACGTTATTAAGTTAATTAGGTAAATTATTAAGTTAAAATAAAATAAATTAGTAAATTAAGTTATTACTGGGGTAATTTATATTTTATACTTGTATACTATTATTTTAATTATTTTAGCCTATCTATAATATATTTATATAGTATAATAATATTTATAACTAAATTATATGTATATCTAATAAAAATGTGTAATAAATACTTCACTATATATATTAACCAAGTTATAGTTCAATTGAGTCGTTAAGTTATTAACTTGAACATTAATTAACTGATTAAGCACTAATTTAATGTGTATAAATAAGAAAATATAACCAATTTTTAAATATAATTAAATAAGTTATTACTATAAATTAATTATACAATTATGTAGCCCTATATAAGGGCTTTCAAATGACATACTTTAATTTAAAAATAGATGCTAATTGGATGCTCGAATTGAGGTCCAATGTTGGCCAATTTGAATGTTGCATGGTCAAATCATGAGTCTGTGGCCTACTGCATCTGCATATAAGAAATTTTGTCCAAGGGCTTCCTAGTCTTTAAGCTTCAGGTGCAAAGAAACCTCTGACCTTATACCTGAGCATATTATTCTAAGCATATTTGGGGCTGGGAGCCCGGTTTAGCATTTGATCCGATCTAGATGAACCGGATACAGGTCAAAATTATACACTTGAACATGCTTAAATAAAACTAGAACTAGGTCTAGTAATGATTTGGTCCCACCTGTAAGGGTGTTGTGTATCCCATAAAAAACTTGGTTCACCCATAAAAAAACCAAACTTTTGTAAAGTGAGGGCTAAGTGTGAGAGAACGGCTAAGTGTGGAGAGTGAGTGAGAGCCTAAAAATGACAAGTGTTGGATGCCTAGGTGTTGTGTTGTGTGAGTGTGTACATAGTGTGTATATATATGACTATGAGTATAGTGTACATATATATTTTTTAAAGGCTTTAGTGACATTTATATATGTCATTGTAGATTATATAATATGTTAGTATAGGTTGATATAACTTAGTTTAATATATAGTAATAGTTATTTTTGTACTTACACTAAGGTATTATTTAGGATAATTGTACATAACTAACATAGAGTAGATTAAATTATTTTTTTAATACATGTTTAGTTGTAAATTTGTTTGAAGCATTATAGTTAGAATTAATTGATTCATTTTATACATAGTTAACTCATTCATTCATACTTTGATTCATTGATTCATTTTATATATATTTGACATTTTTGGATTAAAAGAGCATTTTTGGAACATAGAGAGTGATGTATATCAATAATTACCTCTTAATGAACGACCTGGAATAAACTAGTAAAAATTATGTAAATAAATAAAATAACATGACATCTGTTTGCAGTACAACTATACTACGATAACAACATGATTAAATCATTATTTTTATGTAACACGAATTGTCCTTGATCATATTTTTGGCACCGTTGCCGGGGATAAAAACCTGACAATAGTGCTTTATTATGATTGATGTCTTGTCGCATGTCAATAGGCAAGCGACAACTGTGCGTTAGGATGAATAACGTGCAAGTTGAGCCTTGGGAACCCCACCCAGACCGGAGCCCAGGTGGCAAAAGCATCAGTGCAAAAAGAAGGATACTAGTGAATGAACTGGAGACGAGTATTGTTCAAGATTGTCGAACCAAGCAAGAAAAGCCTGCAGAAATCAAGATAGAAGGAGCAATGCACAAACCAATGCCTCATGTCTAGCGCCGTCACCGAGAAATCAAAGATAAGAACTTTGAGCACAAGAAAATCCCTCACCATCTAAAAAGTCGGTTTAGGACCCATCGCATGAATCACCACCGAGGAGGCTAGACCTTTAGTGAGCTCCTACACTTCCGAGGATGAAAACGAAGTGCAAAGAAGGCTATCGTGCCTTGTTGGAAGACGAACCGGCAAGGAGAGCTCCTCGTAGGGTAGGGACTCGGAGGATCGATGATTGGCCACCTCCGAGGCAAACGAGGGCCTCAGCTGTAGCGATGATAGAGGATCAAACACAATGGGAACAAAGGGGGGCTCCGAAGGAGCCATATCCCGATAGCATGTCCCAACCCACAAAAAGCCACACAAACAAAAAGAACACACCAAAGCACAAGTGAAGGAATCGCAAAAAGAAACGAAGCAACAAACAAATGAAACCAAAAAGTAGAAAGTGCCACAGCAAGGATCGAGAGAAAGAAAAAGCGAGCCACCGAAAACCACAGCTCCACGGCCTGTACCTGCTGCCCCTAGTGAAGAGAAGTGGCCATGGTGAGGAGCCTCTCAGCTCCCCTCCGAACGGAGGGGAGGAAGAGAGGACTCACCAGAGAAGAGGGGCGCAGGAACCCTAGAGAGGGAAGGAGAGCTGAAAGAGGTAGAGAGCACAGGAGGGGAGCGGGAGGGAAGAAAGGGGAGGGGGAAGGGCGCTCTCTCTCACACTATCGTTGGTCCTCCATCACATGTCACCTTACCACTAATGCATCTGACCTAGAAGGGTGAGCCTTTCATCTTGTCACAGGCAAGGGATGCTCAATCTATATTTCAGTAAATTTCTCAAATATGATGGAAGGAAATTCATCTCATGATATCAAATTCTAGCAACAAGTAAAGATGAGTAAATCCTCTCTTTTCTTGAAAAGGAATTGCAAGGCTGCCGGTGGCAATAGATCTCTAGTACCTCCGATTAATTTTTTTTGTTTTTGTTTAATAAAATAGAGAGCCTAACTTATTCACTCTTAAGTCACTAAAAAAAGTAGGAGTTTAGACCAAAACTTACCACATCAATCAAGAAATGGATCGCAACTCGTGCCCTTACAAAAGTAAGACAAAATAGAAAAGTTAAAATATATAAAAACGTATCATGCAACTCATTTTGTAACTTGTTGATGTAGCACATCAGTTTGCATTAGTGCAATTGATTTATGGTGATTTTACATCGGTATAAAATGATCACAAATTGAATTTACACCAATGCAAAGAGATTTATGATGATTTTACGTATGCGCAAAATAATTGATAGTGATTTTTCATCGGTGCATCACGTCAATGCATTTCAAAATAGGTCAATTTTTATATTTTGGTACCTGCATCAAATAATAAGAAAAAAAAAAATGAAATGATGACGATCATCACCTATAAATAGCAATCCAAATTAAGCCGATCATCCCAATTTAGGGTATTCATCGATCACCTATAAATATCAACAAATATTCTCACCAAAAGCCAACGTAACGTAGAGATCAAAGAAGCCATGAAGCTCTTCGACCGTCTCCCAATCCTCTACCTCCTTGGGCTCGTGGCCGTCGACGTCTTCATCGTCCACGGCGATGTCGAGAGCGCCTGCCGCGACTTCATTGCGAACTCCAACGTGACCACCGTGAGCTTCGACTTCTGCATTGAGTCCCTCTGCAGCAACAACGAGAGCAAGCACGCGAACTCCACTGTTCTCCCGCACGTTGCCGCCGGCATCACCACCCGCAAGGTCATGTCGACGAAGAACAAGATGATAGAGCTGGCAAAGATGGCGGAGGGCAAGATGGCATCCTGCTTGGACGATTGCCTGCACCACTATTTCTACGTCCAACTCAGCATAGACGACTCCTCCGCCAACATGGGTGAAGCATTTGACAACTGGGAGGATGCCACGTAGCATCTCACCGCCGCCATCTCTTACCTTGGCGATTGCGTGGGGACCTTCGAGAAGGCCAACGTGACCTCGCCAATCCACCAGGAGAGCTCCGACGTGGAGAAGCTCCTACGCATCACCGAGTACCTTGCACGCAAGAATGTTCCTTAGGGTTTGTATATAACTAGCAAGGGCACCCGTGCTTTGTTGCGGGAGTTTTTTTTTTAATGGTTTGAGATTGCGTGGCACCCTTTTACCCCAACCACAGCACCACCACCACACACACACACCACCCGCCCCCTCTTCCAAATCTTCGAATTAGGTATTGCAGGATCTCCAAATTGGTAACCTTCCATTTCCATAAGTGACATATAGGTGTACCTCTAGTTCGAAATTTCACAGACAACCTTCCTTTACACAATGATGCTAAAGGCGCACGCCTTAGCTGGGGGAGTTTTGCCAAACCTTCGAATTTCCATTTTTTACTTTCTAACTTCGTATTTGTCATTTGATTAAACGTTCAAAAAGTTTGTTCTACAAGGAAAGAAATTAGTGAAGATTTCTTGTGGAATACAATATATAAAATCACTTTTGTTTGCATTAATTTTGAAGATTAGACTGATTAATACATTTGCGTTCTGAAAGAAGCGATGCCAATTAAAAGGAACGGAGGAATTGATTTGAAGTCTATAGCACACGAAGTTGGAAGAGAAAATGAATTCGTCCGAGATGTATCTTTTCCATAGAAAAAGAAAAAGAAAAAAAAAAAAAAAAGAATCCCTCAAGTTTCTAAGATCATAATGTCAATGTTTCGGACAATATATATAATTTAGGCACACTAAGGTCAGGTATATTTAGCTGAAATATTATTTCACAAAAATTATCTTTTTTTCCTTGTGTAAGGGAAAATCATCCTGTTAGGTAAATTGTTAGCCGGTCACGATGTCAAGTATTTATCCCATTTAGAAATGCGCAGTCTCAACTTAATGGACGGTGAAGTTTTATGTAATTAATCTCGTTATAAATTACCGATCCTTTATTATTCCGTAGTTTCGAATCAAGAAAAAGACGATGCGTAAATGATGCGGAAGTCGATCACATTCTAGGAACATTGATCGGTGTGAAAGAGGGAGATTTTACGTGTTATGGAGAGAGAGTCAGGGGTGTAGTAAATGGGTTGGGTATAATTTAGATTTGGCAACATTCATACTTATATCCATTTAGATTCTTAAATACTATCATTAGATACTTAAATCTAAATTCATATCCACACACTTATCCATCGACCTCTATTTGCCTGTCGGGTATCGAAATATCTATATGGATTATGCTTAACAAAAATGATAATTTGTATTATAAAAGATTAAGACATTTATAAGTGAAAATTGACCATGTAAAAATAAATAATCAAAGGTTCACACCAAAATAATAACGTAGTAGTTTTTAATCATAATATATACTTATACGATAAGGTTATGATATAAAATATTTAAAAAAATATATAGATAAATAAGTCGAGTAAATGAGTTATTTAGATGAGTTAGGTAAGTGAATGAGAAAATTGAGTGAACTCTCAAATCTATATTCATATCTATTATAATTTCTAAATCAAAATCTATATCTATTTAAAAATTAAATAAGTCTAATTTTATCCACTCCAATCAGTTAAAGTCAAGTTGGACTTGGGTAGAGATCTTAGAGATAGCTTAGTGTCTTGCATGGATTTCAAAGGAGTGGTGTTTTACTAGAAATAGAGGGGTTAATTACCGAAGGGACATCGTGCAACGTGTGGATGCATTGGAGAGATTATTAAAAAGACCCACTTCATTTTAGAATATATAGATTATACTAAATTATAGAGTAATATTAAAGATTCTGTGTGAGGCACAAAAGAACGTAGAAAAAATCACATAGCTCCATTGATCGTGGGTTCAAAAGCTAAACAGCAGCTTTTCTTTAGGCAAATAGAATGTTCCTTTTGCATATATGAGCTACGTATAATCTGACCTATTGGCATACCAACAACAAGCGTCATTATAAGATACCGTGTAATTTCGTCTTCTAACATAGTTCCTACTTCAGGAAAATAATTCGCGATCCAAACTCTCATATATCATGTCGTGCCATGTTCTACAAAACTCCTACATTTACTCATCTTCTTACCTCATGCAAAGTCTTTTTTCTCAACTCGTGACATGTCATCAATTCCACGAAAATATAAGAGATATACATGTAGTATATTGTTATATCAGAAATACATCTCATGATTGTTATCAGCTATTGTACCATACTACAGACTTCATATCATACTTCCACATAATATATCATCGTTTAAACATAATACACATCCCTACACACAAAATTACCATCGACACAACTTCTAAGAACAATGTCATGATTCAACAACATTAGCATTAATAGATGATACACAAAACACCAACATTACTCGTCTTCTCAAATTTGCAATGACTGTGCATCTATATACCTATAGGAGTGTTGGATGGTTGCTATTCACCGTACTGTAAAATTATTATTGTTTCCTTGTTCTTTTTATCTTTTTATCTGCCACCGTCGTTCTACCCACATTTCTCTCGTCTTTTTCATTTTTTTTTTCTATTACATTTTTCTTATACATTAGTTAGTTTGTACGTTGGTTACGTTCAAAATTAGTTTATATTTATATTTTATTATTTAAAAAATAGAAAATCTCCGAGGTCAAATTCAAGGAGCAACATTTGATTCCATAAGTATAAAAAAAATCTTAATTTACAATATATATTGTTTTACAAAAAAGGATTAAAGAAGGAAAATTGTCTCTTCTTTTCTTATCTTTTTTTCTCCTTTCGTCTTCCTTTCTCTCTTTCTTTTCAGACGTCTGACTCCAAGGGTCAGACGACTTAAATGCCAGTTGCTACAGTGCTGCTGCTGCTGGTTCTTCTTCCTTTTGGCTTCTTCTTTTCTTCTTCTCTGCTGCGCCAAGCCCTTCTCTTCAGCTTCTCGTCTTCTTCTTCCTCCTTTGCTTCTCTGCTGTGCGAGTCCTTCTCTCCTGACTTCCCCTTCTTCTTCTTTCTCTGTTGCTTCTTTTTCTCTTCCTGTTCTTGCTGCTGCACTCCCTCCTCCTCCTTTTGCTTTCCTGCACAGTGCACGGTTAGGCAAAACCTAACCCCTACCCTCCCTGCGTCTCTCTCTCTCAAATTCACTCTAGGGTTTGCTCTCCCAAACCCTTAACCGTGTATGCAGGTCGGGTGATGCGCCCGGGACCAAGCGCACCGGCGTGGGTGGTGCGCGAGGTGTGCACGGGCAGGGTTAGTCGGATCCGGGTGCCAGGTTCGTGGAGGAAGTATCGCAGACAAGGCGTGGTGAGGGCGAGGGACCTCACCCTAGTGTGTTTCGAGGCAATAAGCCTGAAACACAAATTCAATTTATGCGTGCGCACCTGCATGCAAACTTTCGAGGTGGGACTAAAGTCCCACCTGCTTCCGCGCTTGCACCTGCAGCAGAAGGCTTCATAATTGCGACAGGCGTGGAGTCTCTTGACTCCACTTGAAGTCTGGGTGCATGCGTGCCGCAAACCCGCACCACCTGAGGGCTTTGCCTGGAGCTGAGCACGACTGGAGCAACTTGAAGCTTGCTTCAAGCTCAGCGATAATGGCAGAGGGCGACCTGACCCTGAAATCAATAACGCGGCCTTTTGGCCACGTTAAATTGTTCGGGGAGGTTCACCGAAGCACGGCGAAGATGGCCTGGTGGTCAGAGTGGCGCAGGGCGGCCTAGGCGTGCGTGCTTAGGTCACCCTGTGGCTGTGCAGGTGGGTTTGTTTGGGGGGCGTGTCAGGAGTGTGTGGCAGTGAATGGAGAAGGGGGTTGTGATCAGTGAGTCGTGGCAGAGCTCGTGGGGCGTCTGGCGAGGTGTGTGGAGGTGTGATGTGGTGGCTGTGCCTCGCCGGTGGTCTGCCGGAGGTGGAGAAGGTGATGGTGGTCGTCGTGTGGTAGTGAGTGATTTAGGAAATAGATAAAGGGGAAATGAAGAGGGGAAAATGGGGAATAGTTGTAGCCTACTTAGTAGACGAAAGAGGGGGAGGAGGTGGCGAGCGGCTGTGCTACCGTCGCCCGAGAAGACAATGCCTAGGGGAGAAGATGGTGACGAGGAAGAGGTGCTAGAAGGTGCCTACTGGTACGGCCAGGCACAGTGGACGACGGTGAGCGGAGGAGGAGGGTCGCTGGAGCCTGTGGGAGAATGGCCGGAGGAGGAGGAGACAAGGATTGAAGGATTTCCTTGGCCAAAACAAGCTTGAAGGAAGCGGCAGGGGTTGCCGCTCCTTAAATAGGGATTGGTCGAGGGGGAATCGCAAGGAGGAGACGTGGGTTCCTCGCCGGATGCATGGCCGGAAAAAGACTCATACCTCTCGAGCGTTTGCACGAGAGGTATGGTGGTCGGTAGGGCATGGGAACCGGTCCATGCAAAAGAGGATAACGCAGGGAATCCTCCTTTCAAGTTTGGGGTCGGCTCCCTAGGTTTGTGCAACGCCATCCTCCGCGCAAAGTCGCCGGAGGTATGGCCTGCGCAGTGCAGGGGCAGAGGGACCTGTCTGAAGAAAGAGATGAGAAAGGTAGGGGGGTATCTGCAAGAGTCCAAAAAGTTAAGGGTTAAAAAATAATTATTAAGGACCATTTTGTAAAGTAGGTCAAGGTGACCTTTTCTTAGGTCCAAATTTTGGTATAAGCCTAATTTCGACCTAAGAAATCCAATAGTGAGGTTGGATTTTAGGTTTGACCATGTTTGACTGGATATTTTGCACAAAAACCTAAATTAGGTCAAAAATTAGGAATGATTCTCAATTTAGGTTGAGATAGGTTCCAATGGCCAAATTGAAGGTTCTAAACCCTAAGGGATACTTTTTCAGGAATTTTAGAGGGTTTAATTGATTTTTATCTTACCTGAAACTTTGTGAATTAAAGTAGGTTTGTTTTAGGGTTACAGAATGTCATTTAATTTTCAGATTTTATCATAACCCTTTCCTGATCGAATCACCTCACTTTTACTCTTATTAAGCCCATTTGACTTGTGTCTAGACTCTTAGAAATTCCGTTTATGTACTACAATGGTAAAATTACAGTTTTACCCCTTGTGAATTATTTTGTTCTCAGATTTGTAATTCCTAGATTTAGGCCATCCCTTAGGTTTTGTAGGAGCTTTTGTTCAATTTATTATGTCAAAAAGTGCTAGTTAGGGTTCATGATGAGGTGCTCATCATACGTCTATTTTAAATTTAACCTCATCATCTTAGGTTCTTTCATTAAAGATTAATATTGAGTATATTTTTATGAGAATATGAAATAATATATATAAAATCAGGTAGTATAGATCCAATCTGAGATACCAATTGAAAATCGAAATATATCGAGCAATACATTTTGTAGTATGCAGTGTGTTTTGATTCTCGAATTGTATTTCTTTTTTTCCAATGGTCGAAAATTAAGATATACCAGGCAATACATTTTTGCAATGCGTAGTGTATTAATTTTTCATTGAACGAAAACCAAGATGCATTGATTGAAAATCATGTTAGCTTTCATATAATTGATTTTTGCACTCCCGTAGTGATTGTCTTTTACACTCTTGCAGTAATGCATAGGTTAAAAACTAATCACATATTGAAATCTCGTGCGGGCTTCAGTCTTTGCACTACTGTAGCTTGCACTATGCATTTATTTCTCAGCCATGGTAAGTTATTATTTAAATAATTATTTAGCAAAATTAATTGTAATTAGTTCAGTGCACTTGGTTACTGACGCTGGTTTAAAGCTCTTCTGCTCAGAGTAGAGCATGGGTTCGAGACTCGGTGATGGCTACGAAAATTACATCCAAGCTCTCATGAGTGCTAAACCTATATCACTTCTTTTAATTTTTTTTTGATCAAAATTGCAAGAAGCTCATTGAATGAAATGAAAATAGCTCAAAGGTTTTTACGAGCGTGGAACTTACTTCGAAATGTATTGTAACTATCTACTACCATATAACTCTATTTGAAATTACTATTCAAACAACATGATGGGGAGACACTTTTTTTCTATTTCCCTTTACAAGACTATAGATATATGATTAATGTACATGTCCATACATAATGTTACCACCCGATTCCCGAATCCCTACAGGGCCCGAGATCGGCTCGACTCGACTAATCCCAAGACCCAGTCGTCCAACAAGAAATAACCAACAAGCAGGAAAGCAAATCACATTCACTATACTAAGTAACTAACAGTAAAAGAGCACAACAGTAAAAGAAGTAAAAGTTGCTAACAGTATATATCACCACCACAACAGCAAAATGGTAACAAGGTATAGAAACGTAAATGTAGCAAGAGTCTGAACTTACTAACAACAAAAAGTACTACAAAAAGAAGACTACTTGTAACGAACGCACGCCCCAGACGTATTTTAAGACGTCTGGGAGGTGGCCCAGACGTCTGGGGTCACTTCCAGACGTCTTACCAGATGTCTGGGATCGTTTCCAGACGTCTGGAAACCGGTTATTTTCGACACGCGCGGGTCGTCTGCGCGCCTGAGCGCGTAGACCGCATATTCGCTCTTGCGGCTGCAGATTCTCGCCGCTGCAGTCTCTCTCTCTCCTCCTCGCGCAACCTTAAAAGGCCATGCGCTCTCTCCTGTTGCCTCCACCCCTTTCCTCTTCTCCTTCCAGTGCGCGAGAGCAAGCGCGAGAGCGGGCGCGGGGTTGCTACGGCGGCGACGGCCGCAGTGAGCGCGGAGGGGGTGCTGCGTGCGAGAGCGGCGCTCAGTCGTGAGGGCGAGCTCGCCGGGGCTGCCAGGGCCGGCCGACGGGGAGCGCAGCGGGCGTGGAACAACGCGGGAGGCCTACTGCGGCTCGAGCAGCAGGCGCACGAGGTGTGACGCGGGCGGCGTCGCGAGCGGAGGGCGAGTTGCGCCCTGGTTCTGGAAAAATTTCCAAAACCAGACATCTGTGCTGATAGCCAGACGGCGGGGTCGACGTCTGGAAGACTGTCCAGACGTCTGAAAGGTGAGTTTTTCGTCTTCTTCTTCCTTCCTATCGACTGACCGTACTGAGGGAGAGAGATGGGTGTGCGCAGGCTCGGTGATTCGCCATCCAACGCAAATTAGACGTCTGGCTGTAGTACCAGACGGCGGGAGCGACCTCCAAACGTCCGGGGTGACCATCGAATGTCTGGGAGCTAGGCCAGACGTCCCCGCAGACTTCTGGACGTTTGGGAAACCACGCTGAACAAGGTAATTCTCTGATCCACTTTTTTAAGACGTCTGGAAGAAGTTCCAGACATCTGATTTTGCACAGTGTCGTCGTTTTCGACCCGTTGAGGGCCCGTTCGGGTTCCGTTTTCCGCGTTTCGAGTTGCGTTCTTTTCAAAATTAAATCCTCTACTCGTCTACAGTAGCTATACACTGTTTTGAGACACTCCTTGTGTTTGATCCTTGTGATAGGACCTCGTTCCGTTGCAATCTTGGGGGTCACGGAGGCATGTGGGATTCCTGATCACGCCCCCATTACTCCCGTCGTACCTGGTAGAGTGGCTTTAAGTATAATCTGTTAAATTATGAAACCATAATTAGAACCTAGGGTGTTGCATGAATCCTAGGAATGAGAAATAGATTGAATGGTAGATTCCTAGGGTGTTGCACGAATCCTAGGGCTGGAAAACTAGATTGTATGATAGATCCTAGGATATGGCATGAATCCTAGGATGGGAAAACTGGTGGAATGTATGAATACTGCAGTTTTGGAAAATGTGGAAAGGAAATAATAGCTACCTGTGAATTAAATTAACAGCTGCCTGCTATGAATAAATGAACATGATTAAGAATATGGGATGTATGAACGTGAAACTGGAATGGTGAAACTGAAATGTTTTGAGTTAAAGAGCTGGAACCCTACGGGGAATTAGGAGTAGAACTCCTGGAAAGTGAATGGAATAGAATTGGGGAAGTGAGCTGGCCCTTCAGTACGGAGTACCAAGGAGAGCGACTGTCCCCCTGTTTAGTGCAGAGCGGAGCCAGCCGCCCCAGGGACCCGGGGTTAGGACTGGCCACTCTGTACCGACTTGCTGGCCCTCGTGTATGTAGTACCGAGGAGAGGTACTAGTGTAGGGAGGTACTAGCTACCCCACGGGCCCCGGGGCTCTGCTAGCCTCCCACACCGACTTGTTAGGCCCACTGGGGCAACCAGGGTAGTTAGGCGAGGGTGCGCGGACTGTGGAGGGGCAAGGCTCTGGTTTGGTTATTGTGGAGGGGTTGGACCCCTGTTACTGAGAGGGCTCTGCCCTGGACTGGTTCCGTGCTATGCTTTGGGCGCACCCGTTAACGGAAACGACTGACCGCGTGCCAGTACGGGTTAGCTACCTGTGCGTTTATCGCGCGTGCGGTAGTCACCGTTACGTCTGTCAGTGACCTTGGGGTGGTTGACTGAGGGTAGGATCACCACAGGGGACTCTCCCAGCCAGGAGAGCACCACGTGCTACTTCTACTTTTTGGAAAAGACTGCAATCAAGATCGTTCCCACGAGGAACATTCGAGATCAAGTAAAAGATCTGAGGAATAAATGAAATAGTGAGACAATTGAAAGATGTGAATAAAGAAAGTAACTGAACATAACAGCTACTGTACACTCTACTGTTGTCTTTAGCTTAGTTGCCACTCTACTCAGCGTTTTGCTGACGTGTTACACTCGTTACCTTTTTCAGGACCAGGTGTTGAGCAGCCAGGGTCAGCGGCTGCAGAGGACGCTGGGCCGAGTAGGGTCCAGTAGAGTTACCACTGTTTCTTGTACCTCTTTTTGTTCCGTTATAGTGAGTAGTTCTTGTTTCCGCTGTACTTTTCTTTACCTGCAGTTCATATTTAGTTATGAATGTTGTTCTACTGTTGTGGTGGTATATACTGTAGTAGTTTCTTTCCTTGCTGCTGTATTTTCTTACTGTTAGTTATATTCATGTTGAATGTGGTTTATTTTACTGCTCTTTTTGGTTACTTCCTCGTTGGACGACTAGGTCTTGGGATTAGTTGAGTCGGTCCGGTTCTCGTGTCTCGTAGGGGCTCGGGAACCGGGTCGTTACACTACTGCTACTGGGCTCTACTGGGAACAACACCCTCTGCAGCCGATGACTCGGGATGCTCAACACCTAGACCTGAAAAGGGTTATGAGTAACAAAGTCAGCGAACGCTGAGTAGAGTGGTAACCAACTAAATAAAGCAGTAAAAGCTAACAGATAATTTACCTTTTCCAATTACTTTAATTTACAAGTTATTCCTTTTCACCCATTGGTTTATTTTTCAGATCTCTTTCTTGATCTCGAATGTTTCTCGTGGGAACGATCTTGACTGTAGTCTTTTCCCAAGAGTAGAAGGCACACGTGGTGCTCTCCTGGCTGAGAGAGTCCCCTGTGGTAATCTTACACCCAGTCAACCACCCCAATGCCATGAACAGACGTAGCGGTGACTACGGCACGCACGATAAGCGCACGAGTAGCTACTCCGCACTGGCACGCGGTCAGTCGTTTCTGCTAACGGGTAAGTACATCACGGAACAGTATAAGGCCTAGCCCTCTCAGTAATAGGGGTCTAGCCCCTCAGAACCAAACAGGGTTCTCGCCCCTCCACAGTCCGCGCACCCTCGTCTGACTATCCTGGTTTGCCTAGTGGGCCTAACAAGTCGGTGTAGGGTGGCAAGCTAAACGTCGGGCCCCGTGGGATGGCTAGCTCTCTCCCTACACTAGTAGCTCTCCCCGCTATATTGCACGCGAGGGCCAAGAAGTCGGTGTAAAGTGGCCAATCCTAACCCTAGGTCCCAATCCAAGGGTGGCTAACTCCGCTCTACACTAAAAAGGGGACAGTCGCTCTCCTTGGTACCACGTACTCAAGGGCCAGCACACTTCCCACTACATTTCCAGATCCATTTCATTTATTCACAGGAGCTTTACTCCTAATTTCCTGTAGGGTTCATACTTGTATCTCTCATGCCATTCCATACCAAGTTTCATCATTCACATTTCCATTCTTAGATTAACCACATGTAACTCGTATTTCCATCATTTAACATATACTATAAGTAGTGTCACAGGTAACTGTCTAACTAACACAGGCACTTCATATTTCATAGGCAGCTCTTGTTTATTAACAGGCAGTTGTTCATATTTCTACTCATTCATTTAAGACTGCAATTTCAAACACGCATACAAACAGTGCAAGTACTTCTCGTTCTATGTTACGAACGCAGCTTCAAAACGTCATTTAAGATGTCTGGGAGCTGGCCCAGACGTCTGGAACCCCTTCCAGACGTCTGGGATTTATTTTCCGTGGCACGGTGGATTTCGTCAGTGCGCCTGCGCGCGCAGACCTGCAGATGCTCTTTTCCCCTCTCACCTCCGCTCCCCTCTCACCTCCGCACAGGTGCTACTCTCTCTCTCTCTCCCCGCGCGGCTTTAAAAAGAGCCCTCGCCCTCTCCCTCACTCTCATCTCCTCCACTCCCTTCTTCTTCCTCTTCCAGCCGAAGTGCGAGTGCGAGCGCGAGCGAGTGGCGGCAGCGGCAACCGCGGCGAGTCGCGGGAGGAGGTGTCGCGCGAGGGAGGAGACGCTAGGCCGTGAGGGCTCGAGCTCGCCGGGGCAGCTAGAGCCGGCCAGCGGGGGAGCCGCGGGCGTGGAGCGTCGCTGGAGGGCTGCTGCAGCTCGAGTAGCAGGCAGACGAGGCGTGGCGCAGCCATGCGTCGCGAGCGGAGGGAGAGTCGAGCTCTGATTCTGGAATTTTTTCCAGAATCAGACGTCTGGGAATCTAACCAGACGACGGTGAAGACGTCTGGAGGACTGTCCAGACATCTGGTAAGTAAGTTATTTTCATCCTCCTTCCTTTTCTGCGACCATCTGTACTGAGCACGAGGAGTGGGTACGTGTAGGTTCTGAGATTCGCATCCAATGCGAATCAGATGTCTGGCCACAGTGCCAGACGACTGGAAGGACTTCCAGACGTCCGGGGTGACCATCGGACGTCTGGGAACTTGGCCAGACGCCCCCGTAGGCTTCTGGACGTCTGAGAGACTACACAGAGCGAAGGTATCCTCTGAACCACTTTTTAAGATGTCTGGAAGAGGTTCCAAACGTCTGATTTTGGACTGTTTCGTCGTTTTTGACCCGTTTAGGGCCCGTTCGGAGTCTGTTTTCCGCGTTTCGAGTTGCATTCTTTTCGGGATAAAATCCTCTACCCGTTTATAGTAATTATATACTATTCTAAGAAACTCCTTGTGTTTGATCCTTGTGTTAGGACCCCGTCCCATTACAGTCTCGGGGGTTGCGGAGGCGCGCGGGATTTCCGACCATGCCCCCATTACTTCCGTTGTAGCTAGTAGAGTGGCTTTAGAAATTATTAACATAATTTGTTACAATTATGGAACAATTAATAGAACCTAGGGCATTGCATGAATCCTAGGAATGAGAAACCAGATTGAATGATACATACTAGGGTATTGCATGAATCCTAGGGTCGGAAAACTAGATTGAATGATAGATCCTAGGGTACGGCATGAATCCTAAGACTGGAAAACTAGTGAAATGAATAAACATATTGCAGTCTTGGAAAAATGTGGAAAGGAAATAATAGCTGCCTGTAAATTGGTTTAACAGCTGCCTGTTATGAATAAATGAACATGATTGAGAACATGGGTTGTATGAACGTGAAACTGGAAAGGTGAAACCTGAATGTGCTGAGTTAAAAGAGCTAGAACCCTACAGGGAATTAGGAGTAGAACTCCTGGAAAGTGAATGGAATAGAATTGGGGAAGTGAGCTGGCCCTTGAGTACGGAGTACCGAGGAGAGCGATTGTCCCCATGTTTAGTGCAGAGCGGAGCTAGCCGCCCCAGGGACCCAGGGTTAGGTCTGGCCACTTTGTACCGACTTGCTGGCCCTCGTGTACACGGTACCGAGGAGAGCTACTAGTGTAGTGCGAGTACTAGCTACCCCACGGGCCCCGGGGTTCTGCTAGCTCACCTACACCGACTTGTTAGGCCCACTGCACAAACCAGGGTAGTCAGGCGAGGGTGCGCGGACTGTGGAGGGGTAAGGCCCCTGTTTGGTTACTGTGGAGGGGTTGGACCCCTATTACTGAGAGGGCTCTGCCCTATACTGGTTCCGTGCTGTGCTTTGGGCGCACCCGTTAACGGAAACGACTGACTACGTGCCAATGCGGGTTAGCTACCCGTGCGTTTACCGCGCGTGCCGTAGTCACCGTTACGTCTGTCAGTGACCTTGGGATGGTTGACTGAGAGTAGGATCACCACGGGGGACTCTCCCGGCTAGGAGAGCACCACGTGTTACTTCTACTATTCGGAAAAGACTGCAATCAAGATCGTTCCCACGAGGAACATTCGAGATCGAGTGAAGGATCTGAGAAATAGATAAATTGTGAAACAATAGAAAGACGTAAATAAAGGAAGAAAGAAAATAAAATAGCTACTATACACTTTACTGCTTCTTTAGTTTAGCTGCCACTCTACTCAGCGTTTCGCTGACGTGTTACACTCGTTACTTTTCAGGACCAGGTGTTGAGCAGCCAGGGTCAGCGGCTGCAGAGGACGCTGGGCCGAGTAAGGTCCAGTAGAGTTACCACTGTTCTTTCGTGCCCTTTTTGTTCTACTGTAGTGAGTAGTTTTTTTACTCTCTATACTTTTCTTTACTCGTAGTTCTTGTTATGTTAAATGTTGTTCTACTGTTGTGGTGATACATACTGTAGTAGTTCTTTTTCTTACTGCTGTATTTTGTTACTGCTAGTTATATTTCATGTTGAATGTGGTTTATTTTATTTCTCTTTTGGTTACTTCCTCGTTGGACGACTAGGTCTTGGGATTATTCGAGTCAGTCCGGTTCTCGTTTCGCGTAGGGACTCGGGAATCGGGTCATTACAAGATGGTATTAGAGCAAGGTCGTCCCGAGAAGTGAATCAACTGACTGGAAAATAACCAATTCACATGTCTATAACTAGAGTAGCCACCACAACATATCTTTTGACATGAGCTCTTAGACGTTTCCGTTAGGTATCGTTCCATATTGACGTGTTCCGTTTTGTTTCGCGTCTCCTTGCAGGAGATGCCTCATTGATGAGAGCCTCATCATGAGCCATAACTAGCTCATTTTGACCCAATAAAGAAGATAAAAGCTCCTACATAACCTAGAAGAAGGCCTAACTGAAGGAACAAGTGCTCTGAGAAGAAAACATGAAATAAAGGTTAAAACTGTAATTTTACCATTGCAGTAGATAAACAGGATTTCTTAGAGGCAAAACATAGGTCAAATGGTCTAAATGAGATAAAAAGTGGGTTGAGTCAATCAGAAATGGGTTCATGTGCAATCTAAGAACTAAAAGACACTTGGTAACCCTAAAACAGACCCGCTTAAATTAACAAGGTTTCGGTCAGAACAAAAAGCAAGTAAACCCTCTACAAATCATGGAAAAACATACTCTAGGGTTTAGAACACTTAATTTGGCCTTTGGAACCTAGTTTGACCTAGGTTAGGGTCCTAGCTCTTCAATTAACCTAATTTGGGTTTTTACGCAAAATATCCAGTCAAACGAGGTCAAACCTGAAATCTAACTTCTCCATTGGATTCCTTAGGTCCAAATTAGGTTTGTACCAAAATTTGGACCTAAGGAGGGGTCATCTTGACCTACTTTGCAATTTAGTACACCCAAATCACAAATTGGTCCCTATCTTTTGAATACCGTTGCAGAGAACCCCCTAGGTTCTTCGCCTCCTTTGCAAACCGGTCCTGCCGCCATTGCTAGGGCAGAACCGAGCTCCGGCGAGGTTCGGAGAGGGATTGCTCTCTAATCCCTCAGAGATTCCCTCCCAGAAATGGAAGGAGGATTCTCTGAGGAATTCCCTTCCTTATAAAGTCAATTACAATCGTTGGTGTGAACCCAATCTCTCGTGCGAACGCACGAGAGATTTGGGTATCCTAACTCCTTTCCATCTCCGGCGACCAACCTCAGGCAATTACGTGCCCTTCACGCCCTGCACACCAAGTCCAGCGCCAATATAAGAACCCACAACTCTGGCCGAAGGGGCTGAGCTTGATTTGGCCGAGTTTCCCCCTTCAATTCCTCTCCTCCTGCTCGGCCAAAGGCCCCAGCTAGCTCCGGCGAGCCCCCCTCCCCTCCCTCTTCGCTCTGCCACAAAACCAGTGGCAGAGTTAGCTTCCTGACCTCCCTCCGCGTCGCGCAGTACCAGCGCACGCCGCCTCAGCCCCGTCGTCGCCGCCGTTCTCCCCCACTGGCCGTCATCTTCTCCGGCGACAGCAAGTACTGCTGTCCGCCTTCTGTCCCCTTTCGTCCTTACAATTAGGTTAGAACTCCTCTCCATCCTATCCTCTCTCTTTTCCCCCTGTTATCTCATCTGATTACCCCTCGACCGACGCTGACCACCCTCATCTTCCACATCACCGACCGAACTCCGGCGAGCCGCCCACACCACTCCGCCATTCCACACGGCTCGCCAACCACCTCGTGAGCTCCGCCTCACCACCAGGAACTCGCTCCACCCCACAACTGCCACTCCAGACCTCCATAACCACCCCCCGAACAACCCACCATCTCCGGCCACAGGTTGACCTAGGCGGGCACGCCTAGGCCGACCGGCAACCTGCAGCATCACCCACCGCCTTCGCCGTGCTACGGCGAAGGTTTCCAGCTATTCTAATTGGGCCAATAGGCCGTTCTGTGGAAGCTCAGGTGAACGCCCCGGCCGCCATTAACAGCCGAAGCAGCAGGAAGCTTGGAGCAGCAGCAGGCGTCAGGCTTCCCAGGCGGCAGGTGCAGCAGACTCTCGCAAGTGTTGCGAGGTGGCTGAGTTCAGCAAGGAGCACCAGCAGGGCCTTCAGCGTGGGCAATTGCACACGAGAGTCTGCGGGCGCACGCAAAGGAAGGGTGGAACGTTTAGTCCCACATCGTGGAATCTCAAGGCACAGGTATGGTATAAAGAGTTTTTGTGATATAGGTTTACTGCCTCGAAAGCACAGGGGTGAGGTCCCTCACTGACCCCACCCGCCTCGTCCGCGGCCTGACCACGCGGACCTGGCGGATCCGACCCGACCTAGACCTACGCACTCCTCGCGCATCACACACCTGCAGGTGCGCCTGGTCCCGGGTACGATCCGACCCGATTGAGACTGTGGCTCTGGTAGAGCGGTTAGAGTGAATTGCTTGAGAGAGAGACACGCGCGGGTAGAGGGAGAAGGGTTAGGTTTTGTTCCCTGTGCAGGCAGGCTGATTGCAGGAGAAGGACGTGGCCGCTGCAGAAGAAGGAGAAGCAAGACAAAGAAGAAGAAGAAGGCAACGAAGAAAGGAGAAGCAAGACAGAAGAAGAAGAAAGAAAGAAGTCTTCGCAGGAGAAGGAGGAAAACAGAAAGGTTAGAAGTCTTCGCAGGAGAAGAAGAAGAAGGACAAGGGAAGATTGCAAAGAGATCCGAAAGGCAAAGCAGAAGAAGAAAAAGAGAAAGAAAGATCACATTTAAGACGTCTGATACATAAATCAGACGTCTAATTCTATTTTTTTACATCTTTCTTAAAAACTCTTTGAATCAATTATATTTGCATTTAACAGTTGTATTCTTGGGTTTTACAAAGTACTGAGTTTGCTCCCTGTGTTCGACCTCGGATACTCTAGTTGTTCGAGTAATAAAATTATTTGTTTAAACGTTTTGTCGGTTCTACTGCAACGTAATACGCCTTTAAATCCACACGAAACGTCCATGAACACTCATCGCGGGACTGATGAGGCAGGCCGCGGGCGCGGCCGAGGACGAGGTCGGTGAGGTGGGCGTGCCGTTGCCGACGCCTCAGTGGACCAGCCACTATTCCCGGGCCTCCAGGCCCAGGACCTCACCCAGTTGATACGGGATATTGTGCGAGAGGAGCTCCACCCACCGCCCCGAGCGCCTCCCCCTGGGGCTGCGGAGGGGGAGTCCTCTGTGGGACCACCCGACGGACGCGGCGCTGGACACGGGGGAGGGGATGGGTAGCCGTCACCCCCACCTTCCTCCGACACTTCTGTGCACGAGCACCTTTGCCTGGAGGTGCACCAGCATCCCCACTGCAGCGCCACTCCGAGCTCTTTGGAAAGTTCCGGAAGCTGAAGCCCCTCTCCTTTAAGGGGGATGAGGACCCGACCGAGGCAGAGGACTGGCTCGAGCAGCTGGAGAAGATTTTCGACACCCTTCGCCCCTGGTGGAGTGCCGCATGGCCTTTGCCACGTACCAGCTGGAGAGTGCGGCACACAGGTGGTGGAGGGCGATCTGGGGACAAGAGAGGGACGAGCCGACCTGGGATCGGTTCGTCATACTCTTCTGCGAGCAGTACTTTCTCCAGACGTGGCAGGACCAGAGGAGGCGGGAGTTCCACACTCTCCGCCAAGGGACGATGACCGTGAGCGCGTATTGCACGCGTTTCCTGGAGCTGTCCCGCTTTGCGGCGACAGCGGTAGCCACTGAGGAGGAGCGCCTTTGGAGGTTCACCGAGGGGCTCCGGCCTGCGATTCGGGGGCATGTCAAACCCCTGAAGCTGCCTATGTTTTTTAGGGTGGTGGAGGCAGCCATGACTTACGAGGAGACCAACCCGTCCGCGCGAGACACTGATGGCCGGCGGAAGAGGCTCTTTCAGCCAGACTTTTCACAGGGCCGGCGAGAAAGGAGGCACGTGGCGTTCGCGGGAGAGAAGTCACGTTTTGCAGGGCCATCCGTGGCCTTTGGGGGGCCTCGACAGAGGCCAGTCGCCAGCACAGGACCGCCGCCTAGCCAACAGCAAGGACCCACTGAGGGCGGGAGTCGGGTTCCCCTCTGTTACCAGTGTGGCAAGCCGGGCCACATCAGGAGGGACTGCCCGTCTAGGGTAGGAGGTCAGCAGATACTTCCCGCGTAGAGCACTGGAGGGCGCGCAGGAGGCCGCGGTTCCTAGGCGCGTAGAGGAGGACAGCAGTCATGAGGAGGGTATCGGCCAGCACCTGCCCGTCCGGTGCAGAGTGTGGCTGCTTCGTCCGCACCTAAAGCTAAGGGGCGTATCAATGCCCTGACACACAGGGATGCCAGAGCTTCAAGCTCAGTTGTGGCAGGTATGGTTTCAGTTTCCGGCAGACTCGTTTACACACTTTTCGATTCCGGCGCTACGCACTCATTTGTCACCGCCAGTTTCGCAGTTAGTTTGGGCCAGGACTATACGTTGTTAGAGAATCCGTTCGTAATCAGAGGTCCGAGTGGTCAGCTGTTTGTAGCTGAGGTGTACACGGATTGCGAGGTCAGCGTCGGGGGACATAGCCTGCCAACTGACTTGATTATAATACAGATGGAGGACTTTGGCATAATTCTGGGGATGGACTGGCTGTCCGCTTACCACGCTTTGGTGGACTGTTTTGAGAGGAAGATTGTCTTCTCCATACCGGAGTTGCCTTCTTTCGAGTTTCACGGACAGCCGATGGACGGAGGCTTCAGGTGCATTTCGACACTTCGGGCGACGAGACTTTTGAGCCAGGGGTGTAACGGCTTCCTAGCTTGTGTGGTGGCAGAGCCCAGCCCTGTGGAAGACTTCCAGAGCATCCTGGTGGTCAGAGAGTACCTTGACGTGTTCCCAGACTAGTTACCAGGACTACCGCCCGAGCGTGAGATCGAGTTTGAGATCTCACTAGTACCAGGGACCAGCCCCATCTCCACCGCGCCATACAGGATGGCACTGCTTGAGCTACGAGAGCTCAAGTCCCAGTTGCAAGACCTTTTGGAGAAGGATTTCGTGAGGCCCAGTGTGTCTCCCTGGAGAGCCCCGGTACTGTTTGTGAAGAAGAAGGATGGTACCCTACGCCTTTGTGTGGACTATCGACAGCTGAATAGGGTCACCATTAAGAACAGATATCCGCTGCCGAGGATCGACGACTTGTTTGACCAGTTGCAGGGTGCCACGGTTTCTCCAAGATTGACTTGAGGTCTGGATACCATCAGTTGAGGATCAGGGAGGCAGACGTCTCCAAGGCAGCTTTCCGCACCCGGTACGGACACTACGAGTTTTTGGTTATGCCATTTGGGCTGACCAATGCCCCCGCTGCTTTCATGGACCTGATGAACCGGGTGTTTAGACTGTACTTGGACCAGTTCGTGGTGGTATTCATTGATGACGTACTCATCTATTCTCGAGATCGGACGCAGCACAGACAGCACTTGCGGATGGTTCTGGACACTCTGAGACGACGTAGGTTGTACGCCAAATACAGCAAGTGCGAGTTCTGGTTGAGGGAGGTGACCTTCTTAGGTCATGTGATCTCTAGAGACGGCTTGGCGGTGGACCCAGCCAAGGTTGAGGCAGTTCTCAGGTGGGAGAGACCACATTCAGTCACTGAGATTCACAGTTTCCTGGGACTGGCAGGCTACTACAGACGATTCATCAGAGGTTTTTCACAGATCACGCGTCCTATGACACAGTTGACCCAGAAGGACGTGCCCTTCACTTGGACAGACGCCTGAGAGGCGTGTTTTCAGGAGCTGAAGGAGAGGTTGACCTCGGCTCCCATGCTCACCATCCCTGAGAGTAGCGGCAGGTTCGTTGTGTACACGGACGCCTCCTTGCAGGGGTTAGGAGGTGTGCTCATGCAGAGGGGTCACGTTGTCGCTTACGCTTCGCGGCAACTGAAGCCCCATGAGCATACCTACCCTACCCACAACCTGGAGTTGGCAGCTGTCGTCTTCGCGCTGAAGACCTGGAGGCACTACTTGTACGGTGAGACCTTCGAGATTTTCACAGATCACAAGAGCCTCAGATACCTTTTTGATCAGAAGGAGCTCAACATGAGACAGAGACGTTGGTTGGAGCTCCTGAAGAACTACGACTGCAGCATTTCCTATCACCCGGGCAAGGCCAATGTGGTGGCTGACGCCTTGAGCCGAAAGGTGCCCGCACACTTGGCCAGCTTATAGTTACAGAGTTGGAGCCTCTTGGAGGAGGTGGGCAGTTGGCGACCCCTGGAGTTATGGGGTCACTGTGGGGCAGTGACGGTGACATGATAGACTAGGCCAGAGCTGATAGACCGCATCATCACAGGACAGATGGCCGATCCGTACTTGCAGTCCTTGCGCGACAGAGTACTGTCAGGAGACCCAGGGGATTTCTCTTTCACAGACCAGGTGCTACACCTGAGGGGACGGTTGTGCGTCCCTAGGGACGAGGAGCTGTTGAGAGAGCTCCTGACTGAGGCACACGGTTCCAGATTCACCATACATCCCGGAAACACGAAGATGTACCACGACTTGAGACGCGAGTTTTGG
This sequence comes from Thalassia testudinum, assembly GCA_037157565.1. Classification (NCBI taxonomy): domain Eukaryota; kingdom Viridiplantae; phylum Streptophyta; class Magnoliopsida; order Alismatales; family Hydrocharitaceae; genus Thalassia; species Thalassia testudinum. The sequence continues at coordinate 11,778,606 of JAZHRO010000067.1, read as the reverse complement.
TGGAGGGGGATGAAGCGGGATGTGGGTGAATTCGTGCAGCAGTGCTTAGTGTGTTAGCAGGTGAAAGTCGAGCATCAGTGGCCTGCAGGGCCGCTACAGCCGCTTCCAGTGCCAGAGTGGAAGTGGGAGAGCATCACCATGGACTTGGTGGTGGGTTTACCTGTCACCCAGCGAGGACATGACGCAGTCTGGGTAATTGTGGATAGACTGACGAAGACGGCACGATTTCTGCCGATCCGAGTCACTTTGGGACCAGCACAATTGGCAGAGAGGTATATCCGCGACGTGGTACGACTACATGGAGTTCTGCGGGAGATCGTATCCGGCCGGGATACCCGCTTTACGTCCCAGTTTTGGGCTGAGTTTCAGCAGGCCCTGGGGACACGGTTGAGGTTTAGTACAGCTTACCACCGCCAGACGGATGGGCAATCTGAGCGCACGATACAGACACTTGAGGACCTTTTGCGTGCATGTGTACTGGACTGGAGGGGCTCTTGGGAGGAGCACCTGCCCCTGACAGAGTTTGCATACAACAACAGCTATCACTCGAGCATCGGCATGGCTCCCTACGAGGCTTTGTACGGACGGAGGTGTACGGCACCCTTGAGTTGGGTTGAGGTGGGGACCAAGTGGGAGGTTGGCCCCAGGTTGATCCGGCAGAGTCAGGAGGTAGTCGAGCAGATCCACAGGCGACTCCGCACTGTCAGGAGCAGACAGAAGAGCTACGCAGATCGGAAACGCAGAGAGGTGCAGTTCAAGGTTGGGGATCACGTCTTTCTTCGTGTTTCGCCCATGAAGGGCCTGCAGCGGTTTAGGATGAGAGGGAAGCTCTCGCTGAGGTTTGTGGGGCCCTTTGAGGTCCTGGAGCGGGTTGGACCCGTTGCTTACAGGCTTGCCCTCCCTCCCCAGTTTCTAGTGTGCACAACGTGTTCCACGTGTCCAACCTCCAGAAGTACATAGCCGATCCCAATCACGTACTGAGTCATGAGAGCGTCGAGGTGGGCGACGACTTGACCTACCCCAAGCGGCCAGTGCAGATTCTTGACCGAGCCGTCCGCAGTTTGAGACGAAAGCAACTACCCTGGTGAAGGTTCTATGGAGGAGCCAGCGGTACGAGGAGGCTACCTGGAAGCCTGAGGCGGTAATGCGGGAGCGATACCTGGAGCTCTTCGCAGGTACGTCTTTCGGACCGGCTTCGGTCCTCTTTGAGTTTGTTATATTTATATATGACTTTTTTCCCGCACCCTAGCTAGCACAAGTTTCGGGGACGAAACTTCCTTTGAGTTTGTTATATTGTTACGAACGCAGCTTTAAAACGTCATTTAAGACGTCTGGGAGCTGGCCCAGACGTCTGGAACCCCTTCCAGACGTCTGGGATTTATTTTCTGCGGCACGGTGGATTTTGTCTGCGCGCCTGCGCGCGCAGACCTGCAGATGCTCTTTTCCCCTCTCACCTCCGCTCCCCTCTCACCTCCGCGCAGGTGCTGCTGCTGCTCTCTCTCTCTCTCTCTCCCCGCGCGGCTTTAAAAAGAGCCCTCGCCCTCTCCCTCACTCTCATCTCCTCCGCTCCCTTCTTCTTCCTCTTCCAGCCGGAGTGCGAGTGCGAGCGCGAGCGAGTGGCGGCAGCGGCAACAGCGGCGAGTCGCGGGAGGAGGTGTCGCGCAAGGGAGGAGACGCTCGGCCGTGAGGGCTCGAGCTCGCCGAGGCAGCTAGAGCCGGCCGGCGGGGGAGCCGCGGGCGTGGAGCGTCGCTGGAGGGCTGCTGCAGCTCGAGTAGCAGGCAGACGAGGCGTGGCGCGGCCATGCGTCGCTGGCGGAGGGCGAGTCGAGCTCTGATTCTGGAATTTTTTCCAGAATCAGACGTCTGGGAATCTAACCAGATGACAGTGAAGACGTCTGGAGGATTGTCCAGACGTCTGGTAAGTAAGTTATTTTCATCCTCCTTCCTTTTCTGCGACCGTCTGTACTGAGCACGAGGAGTGGGTACGTGCAGGTTCTGAGATTCGCATCCAACGCGAATCAGACGTCTGGCCGTAGTGCCAGACGACTGGAAGGACTTCCAGACGTCCGGGGTGACCATCGGACGTCTGGGAACTAGGACAGACGCCCCTGTAGGCTTCTGGACGTCTGAGAGACTACACAGAGCGAAGGTATCCTCTGAACCACTTTTTAAGATGTCTGGAAGAGGTTCCAGATGTGTGATTTTGGACTGTTTCGTCGTTTTCGACCCGTTTAGGGCCCGTTCGGAGTCCGTTTTCCGCGTTTCGAGTTGCATTCTTTTCGGGATAAAATCCTCTACCCGTTTACAGTAATTATATACTATTCTGAGAAACTCCTTGTGTTTGATCCTTGTGTTAGGATCCCGTTCCATTGCAGTCTCGGGGGTTGCGGAGGCGCGCGAGATTTCCGACCACGCCCCCATTACTTCCGTTGTAGCTGGTAGAGTGGCTTTAGAAATTATTAACATAATTTGTTACAATTATGGAACAATTAATAGAACTTAGGGCATTACATGAATCTTAGGAATGAGAAACCAGATTGAATGATAGATATTAGGGTATTGCATGAATCCTAGGGCCGAAAAACTAGATTGAATGATAGATCCTAGGGTACGGCATGAATCCTAGGACTGGAAAACTAGTGAAATGAATATACATATTGCAATCTTGGAAAAATGTGGAAAGGAAATAATAGCTGCCTGTAAATTGGTTTAACAGCTGCCTGTTATGAATAAATGAACATGATTGAGAACATGGGTTGTATGAACGTGAAACTGGAAAGGTGAAACCTGAATGTGCTGAGTTAAAAGAGCTAGAACCCTACAGGGAATTAGGAGTAGAACTCCTGGAAAGTGAATGGAATAGAATTGGGGAAGTGAGCTGGCCCTTGAGTACGGAGTACCGAGGAGAGCGACTGTCCCCATGTTTAGTGCAGAGCGGAGCTAGCCGCCCCAGGGACCCAGGGTTAGGTCTGGCCACTTTGTACCGACTTGCTGGCCCTTGTGTACGCGATACCAAGGAGAGCTACTAGTGTAGTGCGAGTACTAGCTACCCCACGGGCCCCGGGGTTCTGCTAGCTCACCTACACCGACTTGTTAGGCCCACTGGACAAACCAGGGTAGTCAGGCGAGGGTGCGCGGACTGTGGAGGGGTAAGGCCCCTGTTTGGTTACTGTGGAGGGGTTGGACCCCTGTTACTGAGAGGGCTCTGCCCTATACTGGTTCCGTGCTGTGCTTTGGGCGCACCCGTTAACGGAAACGACTGACTACGTGCCAATGCGGGTTAGCTACCCATGCGTTTACCGCGCGTGCCGTAGTCACCGTTACGTCTGTCAGTGACCTTGGGATGGTTGACTGAGAGTAGGATCACCACGGGGGACTCTCCCAGCTAGGAGAGCACCACGTGTTACTTCTACTATTCGGAAAAGACTGCAATCAAGATCGTTCCCACAAGGAACATTCGAGATCGAGTGAAGGATCTGAGAAATAGATAAATTGTGAAACAATAGAAAGACGTAAATAAAGGAAGAAAGAAAATAAAATAGCTACTATACACTTTACTGCTTCTTTAGTTTAGCTGCCACTCTACTCAGCGTTTCGCTGACGTGTTACACTCGTTACTTTTCAGGACCAGGTGTTGAGCAGCCAGGGTCAGCGGCTGCAGAGGACGCTGGGCCGAGTAGGGTCCAGTAGAGTTACCACTGTTCTTTCGTGCCCTTTTTGTTCTACTGTAGTGAGTAGTTTTGTTACTCTCTGTACTTTTCTTTACTCGTAGTTCTTGTTATGTTAAATGTTGTTCTACTGTTGTGGTGGTACATACTGTAGTAGTTCTTTTTTTTACTGTTGTATTTTGTTACTGCTAGTTATATTTCATGTTGAATGTGGTTTATTTTATTGCTCTTTTGGTTACTTCCTCGTTGGACGACTAGGTCTTGGGATTAGTCGAGTCGGTCCGGTTCTCGTTTCTCGTAGGGACTCGGGAATCGGGTCGTTACATCCTAGGATTCATGCCACATCCTAGGTTTTCTACTTATTCAATTTCACATATGCAATTAGGTTTTATAATTAAAAATAGGGGGAAACCACTCTACCAAACAACCCAGGAGTATTGGGGGCTTGAACGACAGGCTCACGTGCCTCTGCAAGCCCCGAACCCGCAACAGAATGAAGTCCTATACCAAGGAACAATCACAATGGAACATTCAGAGCAGTATAAAAGGCCTTCTAACAAGTAGAGGAACTCACAAGGAAAACACCGATATCTTGTTTGCGTAAAACAGACCTTAAACGAACCCTGAATGGGTCAAAAATTAGACTGCAGACCTAAATCAGACGTCTGGCACAAGGTCCAGACGTCTTAAAAGTAACCAGAAGCTCACCTCAGGTTCTGGGTTGACCTCAGAAGTCCAGAACCTCTTCTAGACCATTTGGACCAAGCTCTAGATGTCCGACCTCTCCTCCAGACGTTTGGGAGTGCCTCCGGTCGTCTGGTAAGCTGTCCAGACGTCTGAATCGCGTAGGAGGGCATGCCCCGTGCCTTCCCGAAGCTATCACGTGACAGGAAAAATCTACCACTTTTAGCCATGTAGATCGAGGCTGCAGTGTGGCTTGCATGGCCGTATCCGCAAAAGGAACGTACTTTCCTGGTAAGCTGCTTTCAGACGTCTGGTGTAGTCACCAGACGTCCGTCCCGTCATCTGGATGTTACGCCAGATGTCTGATTTTGGAAAAATCCTAGAACCAGAACCGCTTCCTTCTCTCCCTCGCCACGCGCAGCCGTGGCCTGGCCTCCTCGCTTGCAGCTCCGGCTGCAGCAAGTGTCGAGGATGTCTCCCCCGACGCTCTCCTCCTCCCTAACGTGCCGCTCCGACCATGCGTCCTCCGGCAGGCCCCCACGAGCTCACGAGCTCAAGCTCTTCCTCCTCTCCTCACGCCACCTCTCCTCCTTGTCACCGCTCTCGCGCTCTCTCCTCTCGCTGTGGTGGAGAGGAAGGGAAGAAGGTGGCTGGGGTGAAGTGGTGGGAGAGGGCCTTTTATAAGGTGAGTTAGGGTTTGGGATGGAGGAGAGAGGAGGGAAAGAGAGAGAAGAGAGGTACTGTCTGCACGCAGCCCACGTGCAGACGTGAGGACTCGTACTAAAATTTCGATTTCCAGACGTCTAGAAAGGGGTCCAGACGTCTGACCAGACGTATGACCGACAGTCCAGACGTCTTAAAAGGCTTAGGACAGAACGGGTCTTTACACATAACATCAATCAATAATTCTTTTATTGTACCACTTATATGTTGTAGGTTTCTCAAAATTATATCGATAATATCTTGAAAAAACAAGGGATATTATGCCAAATTTACCTTAGATTACTACCTTCGATTACTCCTTTCTCTCATTACCATAATAATTTCATTACTATTTTTAACCCTTGTACATTGTATCCTCTTCTTGCAAGATTTCCAAGTTTATTTTTACTTCTGCAGTAAGGCACAAGCTAAAAATTAGAGACAACAAAAACCTAGTACATTAAACCATCATATAAACATAACACAGATTCATACACAGAAAATTACTGTGATTAATTAGAAAATGTCATGTCATGTTACCGTGTTATATCATGTCTTCTCATGTCCTAAATGCCACAACCACTCATGTAATTGCATCAGACAGAATCATAACATGAGAAACATGATTACCATAATACAACAATCAGGGTTTACATCACACATGCCCATTTTAACATAGATCACTCTTATAGTATGGCAAAATAGAAAATCCATGACACTAAATTCACATCATGTTCTATGTAAAGCTAAATTAGGGTGAAAGGTAAAGTACATAATCTTTCTATTAGACACCATGAAACAAACAACTTCTCTCACAACACTAACATCAACAAATCAAACATTGTAGAGGAAATGATACAGGCGACATTGAAGAAAAACCTTGCACAAAGGATAAAGGGAAGCCTCCAAAAGGATGACAATGTCAATTCAAAGTATTCTCACCAAAACTTCATGACAACATTTCAGAATTGTTAAAAATCACCATAGGACGAATTCAGTAACACACCATTCAAACACATGGCAAATGCATTTTCTCACCAAAGGACATAGCCTTCTACACACAACTTCTCAAAGTTTACAATCAGGAGGACTAAGCATTCACAATAGGCGAAAAGAAATTGCAATTGACAATAGACGATGTTGTAAAGATGACAAGACTTGCAAAAGATGGAGAATAAGTCTTGCTAAACATAGGAACCAATTCAAGGGACACAAAAATATCTTTCAGAAAGAGGCATTTCCCATCAGGAGAACAAAAAATGTTAAAGGTAGCAACACAGATTGAAAATGTCACCACAAAGCATTATGAGGATACACTAAAGGTACTGCTACTCGTTTGCTTTCTTTGCATTCTTCTTTCTTATGGAGATAGGTTAATCTACCCATTACCATTCAAGTACATAGACGACAAGAAGAGATCGGAGCAATATGGACGGGCAAATGCAGTACTTGATCACTACATCAAGGGTTGAGGAAAGTGCTACAAAAATGGAAATTAAATGAATCTAAATGGATGCTGCCAACTTCTCATGGTAAGAATGTATTCATAATGTTTAAAATACCATATCTTCATTTGCCAATATGCACACCCCACATTTGCCATTTGCTAAAAAAAATGATAATACCTGTTGAAGTACACAAAGTTCATAATACTATCATGACATCATGTTAACTTTAATCTTTTTTTTGAAAAAGGAAGGGTAGTTATCTAGAGTGATAACTACCCAAAATCTTATATATTAGAAACAAACATAAACAACATTACAACAGGCAGACACCAGGGTCCCCCACTCACAAGGATTCAGCCAAAAGAGAAAACAAAGAGTCAATAGACTCAACAAAATTCTCTATGTAAGGTTTCTGGCCCCGGAAAACCATCGCATTTCTACCCAACCAAATTCCCCAAAGGACTACCAACGGCCTGGCTTTCTCCTTCTTTGTACGGAAAACAAACTGTCCGCCAACACCACCTCCACTTCTGAAGCTATGCCAAAATTCCTCAAACAGCCGATACTCTCACCACCTCCCACCCATCCTGCCCCAAATCTGCATCACAAAAGGGCAAGCGAAAAAAAGGTGGTCAACGTCCTCCTCAACACCCCCACACAAAGAGCATACCTTACATTCTCCAGGGTCCCACTTTGCCCTCCACACCTTAGTCACCAGCCTTCTCCTCCTAAGCAGGCAGGCAAAAATCTTGACCTTTAGCGGACACGCGGCTTTCCAAATCTGTCTGTAGTCCCTTACTAGATCCAACTCCACCTCTGGACCACCAGTGGACAACCTCCTGTATGCGGCCGCAACTGAAAACTCGCCTTCATCCCAACCAAACATGTCTGTACTAGCCGTTGGACGCAATCCCTCCAACTCAGCAAGTAAGGTCTGAAAATCAAGCGTTCTCGCATCTGATAGACTGCTAACGAAGCGCGGGCACCACCCATCCTCCCATACCTCAACCACAGATGCCATCTTGTCTTGGGATAAGGCAAACAGTCTCTGAAATCTTCTGCAAAGTGCTCCATCACCGGTCCAGTCATCCTGCCAGAACCTGAAAATCTCCCCTGTTCCCAACACAGGGACAAAGCAGTTCCTCACCCTAGGGGCCACCGTCGACAAGCCTTTCAAGAAGTGAGAAGCATCCCTAGGCGGAGACACCAGGAGATCCAAACTCATCGGACAGCCATACGCCATCTCAAACACCTTGCCCAACAAATCCCCCCTTCCTTCCAACAAGCACCCCACCCATTTCGCCAACAGACTGTCATTTGATCTTCCCAGATCCCTCACACCGAGCCCCCTGTCTTTCAGCGGTCTGCAGACCTTCTCCCAAGCAACCAACCTGGCACCCTTTCCACTCATCCCCTGATTGGACCAAAAGAAACTCCTCATAGTTCGCTCAATCTTTGCAATCACTTGTCGAGGCATCTTCAGTACAGAAATGAAATACGACGGCATCGCCGACAGAACCGCCTTGAGCAGGACCAACCTCCCGCCTCTAGACAGAAGCCTAGATGCCCACCCCTCCAGCCTCCCAACCAGCCTCTCCACCAGGGAGGTCCAGTCTCTCACCAGAATCCTCCCATCCGACAATGGTAGGCCCAAATACTTAATCGGAAGTTTACCCTGCTCCGTGTCAACACCCAAACTACATCCCCTCGCCTCTGTCTCAGTCATGTTGAAAGGGACAAACTCCGACTTAGCCAGGTTAATCTGCAATTCGGACACCTCACCCAGTAAGAAAATAAGGAACCTCAACCTTCCAGCCTCCTTTTCTCCACCTTCAATGAAGAAGATCGTACCATCCGCATACTGGAGCAGTGGGATACTCGTCCCGTCCCTCAAGAAACCACACACCAGATGTCTCTCACACGACCTCCTCGCCGCCCTAGCAAGAGCATCCACGGCAATCACAAAGAGCATCGGGGCCAGCGGACAACCCTGCCTTACCCCCCTCCTAGGTTGGATCCAACCCCCAGCTAGGTTTCCGTTGATAAGAACTAAGAAAGACGTCGTGGTGACACACCTTTTCATCCACTCAATCCACACCTGCAGAAACCCCCTCCTCACCAAAGACGCCCAAAGAAACGACCACTGGATCGAGTCGTAAGCTTTGCTGAAATCAACCTTCCATAAGAAAGCCTTCTTCTTATCTCTTTTCCAGGACGAAAGGATTTCCGAGGCCATCACAAAACCCTCCAAAATATTCCTACCAGGAACAAAGGCCGTCTGCACCGAGTCTATAATCCCACCCAGCGTCCTCCTCAATCTATTCGCCAGAAGCTTCGCCACCACCAGGTAGATAGCATTCGAAAGAGCTGTCGGTCTGTACTCCTGAATCTCCTCAGCGCCCTCCCTCTTCGGTAACAAAAACATATAGAACCTGTTCAGCCTATTAAAACCCAAGTTGCTCGTTCTAAACTCTTGCACCACTTGCATTACGTCTTCTTTCACCACCAGCCAGAACTCTCTGTAAAAGGCAACCGGAAAGTCATCCGGCCCCGAATATCCATCCGCGTTCAACCCCCAAACCGCCTCACAGACTTCATCTTCCCCAAACGATCCCATCAAGAAGTCGGTGTCTATCTCCCAGATCTGTGGTATCCCAAATCCTAACCACCTCTACCTTGCCCCCCGTCTCCACCCCGTAAAATCTCTAAAATAACTCGCAGCTGCCCCTCCCACCGCCTCCCTTCCCACAGACTCCTCCCCATCTACCACTAATCTGTCAATCCAATTCCTCCTTCTCCTGCCCGACGCAGCCATATGAAAAAAATGGGTGTTGGAATCACCCTCCTTCAGCCACTTCTGCCTAGACCTCACCCTCCACTCCACCTCCGCTTTCCGGTCTTCCTCTTGAATCACCTGAATCTGCCTCGCTCTATAAACCCTGTCATCTTCTGAAAGGAGCCCAACATCCTCTGCCCTGTCCAGGTGTGTAATCGCAGCAAGAGCCTCCTCTTTCTTCCTCCCACGTTCCTCCCTAACCTGTTTGATGTGGGTCTTCAAGAAAGATCTCAAATCCTTCAATTTCGCTTCCAGTCTGGCAACCGCTGACCCATCCGCCTGAGATGACTTCCACCGTTCCTCAATCAAACCCCTAAAGCCCTCCTCCATGAGCCACGCTTTGTCGAACTTAAGGTAAGTGCCATGCCTCCATTCCTCGTTCGACGCCCACAGTAAGGGGGTGTGATCCGAGAATGGGCACTCCAAAGGCCTAACCTCCGCCATCGGGAATAATTCTGCCATCGCCGTCGAAACCAAAAATCTGTCAATACAGGATCGCTGCCCTCCAGAATTCCTCCAAGTGTAGAGACAGGACAATAGAGGCATATCAATCAGCCCCTGGTCTGCCACAAAGTCTGCAAATGCCTCAGAGCCCTGGTCCAAACCTCCTCGGTCGCCCGGTCTATCTTCAGCCTGCAGAGTAACGTTAAAATCACCACCAATCAACCAAGGAATCCCCTGGAAAGCTGCCGCAACCTAGTTCAGATCTTCCCATAAGACCTGTCTTCTCTGACCCTCCGTCGGGCCATAAACCGAGGAAAAGAGCAAACACGTGTCGTCTCAGCATCTCTGAAGTCTGACAGTGACAATGTGGGATCCAACCAGAGTGTCCAGCAAGGAGAACTCCTCCTCCCTCCACCCCACAGCAATTCCTCCTGCACTCCTATTCGCATCCAGGACCAGGAAATCCCCACAACTCCCTCCCCCCACCTCCCTCCAGAACCTTCCATCACAGTTCCCCCACTTCGTCTCTTGGAGAAAAATGACATCAGGCCCCCATCTCTGAATATACCCCCGCAAAACAACTCTTCTCGACGGGTCATTCAGACCCCTTACATTCCAGGACAGGACCTTAGTCATGAGATCTTCCGGGAGCCACCTCCAGACGTCAGCCGTTTAAACCCCATCATTTCTGCCACATGATCCTCCTCCTCTTCCATCAACAAACGTTGGACCTCCTGTCTCCCCTCACCACCACATACCCTACTTTCTCCCCCCGCAGTCTCCAGACCACCTACAGCCAACAACTCCCCGCCACCAACACCAGCCCTCAGCAACCCAGCCTCGTCCCCAAGCAGCCCAGCCGCCTCATTTGTCCTCTTCTCCACCCTTACAGCCACCAGCCCCCCATCTCCACCACTACATCTGCCACCTCCGCCCTGCCACCTGCATCTGCCTCGTCCCCACCTGCATCTGCCACCTGCTGCCCCACTGCCACCTCCGGAGCAGACAAACCTCCGCCGCCGCCCCCAGCAGACGCCGTTGCTGGCGACCCGGCGCCACCAGACGTACCCAGCCCCTCTGGCAACCGACGTTGGTCGACCCCAGGAGTTCTACTCCTACTTCCCCGTAGGGTTCCATCCTTTTTACTCAAACATCCAGGTTTCACTTTCCAGTTTCACATTCTTACAATCCATGTTCTCAACCACGTTATCTATTCACAACAGGCAACTGTTAATTCAAATTACAGGCAGCTTTATATCTCTTTCCATTTTCCAAGACTGCAGTATTATACATTCCACTAGTTTTCCCATCCTAGGATTCATGCCATATCCTAGGATCTATCATACAATCTAGTTTTCCAGTCCTAGGATTCATGCAACACCTAGGAGCTATCATTCCATCTATTTCTCATTCCTAGGATTCATGCAATGTCCTAGGTTCTATTTATGGTTTCATAAGTTAACAGATTTTATTAATAACTTAAAGCCACTCTACCAGGTACAACGGGAGTAATGGGGGCGTGATCGAGAATCCCGCGTGCCTCCGCGACTCCCAAGACTACAACTGAACGAGGTCCTATCACAAGGATCAAACACAAGGAAAGTCTCAAAATAGTGTATAGCTACTGTAGATGGGTGGAGGAATTAATTATGAAAAGAACGCAACTCGAATCGCGGAAAACGGAACCCGAACGGGCCCTAAACGGGTCGAAAACGACGACACTGTGTAAAATCAGACGTCTGGAACTTCTTCCAGACGTCTTAAAAAGTGGATCAGAGAATTACCTGCTCAACGTGGTTTCCCAGACGTCCAGAAGTCTGAGGGGACGTCTGGCCTATCTCCCAGACGTCCGATGTTCACCCAGGACGTCTGGAGGTCACTCCAGCCGTCTGGTACAACTTCCAGACGTCTGATTCGCAAAGGATGGCGAATCAGCGAGCCTGCGCACAGCCAACTCCCTCCCTCAGTACGGTCAGTCGACAGGAAGGAAGAAGAAAGCGGAATACTCACCTTTCAGACGTCTGTATGAGCTTCCAGACGTCTCCCTCGCCGTCTGGCTATCAACCCAGACGTCTGATTCTGGAAATTTTTTTCCAGAATCAGGGCGCCGCTCGGCCTCCGCTCGCGACGCCGCCCGCGTCGCACCTCGCGCGTCTGCTGTTCAGACCGCAGCAGGTCCCTCTCCGCGTCGTTCCGCGCCCCCTGCGCCCTCCGCCGGCCGGCCAAGCCGCTCCGGCGAGCTCGCCCTCACGGCAGAGCTCCGCCCTCGCACGCCGCACCTCCTCCACGCTCACTGCGGCCGCCGCTGCCGCCCTCGCGCTTGCTCGCTCTCGCGCACAGGAAGGAGAAGAGGAAGGGGACGGTGGAGACGACAGGAGGGGAGGCGTGGCCTTTTAAGGCCGCGCGAGGAGGAGGGAGAGAGTGCGCGGCAGGTCTGCAGCCGCAGAGAGAGAGGGAAAAAGAGAGAGAGAGGAATCGTGGGTCTGCGCGCACAGGCGCGCAGATGAATCTCTCGTGCGAAAAAAATAATTAAAATGTGATCCCAGACGTCTGGTCCGACTTCTGGCCCACCTCCCAGACGTCTGGGGCAAGCGTTTGTAACAATATAACAAACTCAAAGGAAGTTTCGTCCCTGAAACTTGCACCAACTAGGGTGCGGGGAAAAGATGTCCAAATAACCATAACAAACTCAAAGAGGACCGAAGCCGGTCCGAAAATACGTACCCGCGAAAAGCTACGAGTACCGCTCCCGCATTGCCGCCTCAGGCTCCCAGGTAGCCTCCTCGTACCGCTGGCTCCTCCACAAGACCTTTACCAGGGGTACTTGCTTTCGTCTCAAACTGTGGACGGCTTGGTCTAGAATCTGCACTGGCCGCTCGGGGTAGGTCAGGTCGTCGCTCACCTCGACGCTCTCGTGACTCAGTACGTGACTGGAATCGGCTACGTACTTCCTGAGGTTGGACACGTGGAACACGTCGTGCACACCAGAAAGCTACGGGGGAAGGGCAAGTCTGTAAGCAACGGGTCCAACCCGCTCCAGGACCTCAAAGGGCCCTACGAACCTCGGCGCGAGCTTCCCTCTCACCCCAAACCGCTGTAGGCCCTTCATGGGCGAAACACGAAGGAAGACGTGGTCCCCAACCTCAAACTGCACCTCTCTGTGTCTCCGATCCGCGTAGCTCTTCTGTCTGCTCCTAACAGTGCGGAGTCGTCTGTGGATCTGCTCAACTACCTCCTGACTCTGCCGGATCAACCTGGGGCCAACCTCCCACTTGGTCCCCACCTCAACCCAACTCAAGGGTGCCGTACACTTCCGTCCGTACAGAGCCTCGTAAGGAGCCATGCCGATGCTCGAGTGATAACTGTTGTTGTATGCAAACTCCGCCAAGGGCAGGTGCTCCTCCCAAGAGCCCCTCCAGTCCAGTACACAGGCACGCAAAAGGTCCTCAAGTGTCTGTATCATGCGCTCAGACTGTCCATCCATCTGGGGGTGGTAAGCCGTGCTAAACCTCAACCTCGTCCCTAAAGCCTGCTGAAACTCAGCCCAAAACTGGGACGTAAAGCGGGCATCCCGGTCGGATACGATCTCCCGCGGAACTCCGTGTAGTCGTACCACGTCACGGATATACCTCTCTGCCAACTGTGCTGGTCCCAAAGTGACTCGGATCGGCAAGAAACGCGTCGTCTTCGTCAGTCTATCCACTATTACCCAGACTGCGTCATGTCCCCGCTGGGTAACAGGTAAGCCCACCACCAAGTCCATGGTGATGCTCTCCCACTTCCACTCTGGCACTGGAAGCGGCTGAAGCGGCCCTGCAGGCCTCTGATGCTCGGCTTTCACCTGCTGGCACACTAAGCACTGTTGCACAAACTCACCCACATCCCGCTTCATCCCTCTCCACCAAAACTCGCGTCTCAAGTCGTGATACATTTTCGTGTTCCCGGGATGTATGGTGAATCTGGAACCGTGTGCCTCAGTCAGGAGCTCTCTCAACTGCTCCTCGTCTCTGGGAACGCACAACCGTCCCCTCAAACGTAGCACCTAGTCTGTGAAGGAGAAGTCACCTGGATCTCCTGACAGTACTCTGTCGCGCAAAGACCGCAAGTACGGATCGGCCATCTGTCATGTGATGATGCGGTCCATCAACTCTGGCCTAGTCTGCCGTGTCACTGTCACTGCCCCACAGTACCCTCGTAACTCTAGAGGTCGCCAACTGCCCACCTCCTCCAAAAGGCTCCAAATCTGTAACTGTAGGCTGTCCAAGCGTGCGGGCGCCTTACGGCTCAAGGCGTCAGCCACCACATTAGCCTTTCCCGGGTGGTAGGAGATGCTGCAGTCGTAGTCCTTCAGGAGCTCCAACCAACGTCTCTGTCTCATGTTGAGCTCCTTCTGATCAAAAAGGTATCTGAGGCTCTTGTGATCTGCAAAAATCTCGAAGGTCTCACCGTACAAGTAGTGCCTCCAGGTCTTCAGCGCGAAGACAACAGCTGCCAACTCTAGGTTGTGGGTAGGGTAGGTATGCTCATGGGGCTTCAATTGCCGCGAAGCGTAAGCGACAACGTGACCCCTCTGCATGAGCACACCTCCTAACCCCTGCAAGGAAGCGTCCGTGTACACAACGAACCCGCCACTACTGTCAGGGATGGTGAGCACGGGAGCCGAGGTCAACCTCTCCTTCAGCTCCAGAAAACACGCCTCATAGGCGTCTGTCCAAGCGAAAGGCACGTCCTTCCGGGTCAACTGTGTCATAGGACGTGCAACCTGGGAAAATCCTCTGATGAACCGTCTGTAGTAACCTGCCAGTCCTAGGAAACTACGAATCTCAGTGACTGAACGCGGTCTCTCCCACCTGAGTACTGCCTCGACCTTGGCAGGGTCCACCGCCAGGCCATTACCAGAGATCACATGACCCAAGAAGGTCACCTCCTTCAACCAGAACTCGCACTTGCTGTATTTGGCGTACAGCTTGCGTCGTCTCAGAGTGTCCAGAACCATCCGCAAGTGCTGTCCGTGCTGCGTCCGATCTCTAGAGTAGATGAGTACATCATCTTTGAAAACCACCACGAACTGGTCCAAGTACGGTCTAAACACCCGGTTCATCAGGTCCATGAAAGCAGCGGGGGCATTGGTCAGCCCAAACGGCATGACCAAAAACTCGTAGTGTCTGTACCGGGTGCGGAAAGCTGTCTTGGAGATGTCGGTCTCCCTGATCCTCAACTTGTGGTATCCAGACCTCAAGTCTATCTTGGAAAACACTGTGGCACCCCGCAACTGGTCAAACAAATCGTCGATCCTCGGTAGCGGATATCTGTTCTTGATGGTGACCCTATTCAGCTGTCGGTAGTCCACACAAAGGCGTAGGGTCCCATCCTTCTTCTTCACAAACAGTACCGGGGCTCCCCAGGGAGACGCACTGGGCCTCACGAAACCTTTCTCCAAAAGGTCCTGCAACTGGGACTTGAGCTCTCGCAACTCAAGCGGTGCCATTCTGTATGGCGCGGTGGAGATGGGGCTGGTCCCTGGTACTAGTGAGATCTCAAACTCGATCTCGCGCTCGGGCGGTAAACCTGGTAACTCGTCTGGAAACACATCGGGGCACTCTCTGACCACCGGGATGCTCTGGAAGTCTGCCACAAGGCTGGGTTCTGCCACCACACAAGCCAGGAAGCCCTCACACCCCTGGCTCAAAAGTCTCGCCGCCCGAAGTGCTAAAATGCACCTGAAACCTCCGTCCACTAGCTGTCCATGAAACTCGAAAGAAGGCAACTCCGGAATGGAGAAGACAATCTTCCTCTCAAAACAGTCCACCAAGGCGTGGTAAGCGGACAGCCAATCCATCTCCAGAATCACTCCAAAGTCCTCTATCTGGATCATAATCAAGTCAGCTGTCAGGCTATGTCCTCCGACGCTGACCTCGCAATCCGTGTACACATCCTCAGCTACAAACAGCTGACCACTCGGACCTCTGATTACGAACGGATTCTCTAACAGTGTATAATCCTGGTCCAAACTAACTGCGAAATTGGCTGCGACAAATGAGTGCGTAGCGCCGGAATCGAAAAGCGTGTAAACGAGTCTGCCAGAAACTGAAACCATACCTACTACCACCGATCCCGAAGCTCTGGCGTCCCTGTGTGTTAGGGCGTTGATACGCCCCTTAGCTCTAGGTGCGGACGAAGCAGCCACACTCTGCGTCGGACGGGTAGGTGCTGGCCGGTACCCTCCTCGCGACTGCTGTCCTCCTCCTTGCGCCTGGGAACCGCGGCCTCCTGCACGCCCTCCAGTGCTCTGCACGGGAAGTATCTGCTGACCTCCTGCCCTAGATGGGCAGTCCCTCCTGACGTGGCCCGGCTGGCCACACTGGTAGCAGAGGGGAACCCGACTCCCGCCCTCAGTGAGTCCCTGCTGTCGACTAGGCGGGGGTCCGATGCTGGCGACTGGCCCCTGTCGAGGGCCCCCAAAGGCCACTGATGGCCCTGCACAACGTGACGGCTCTCCTGCGGACGCCACGTGTCTCCGTTCTCGCCGGCCCTGTGAGAAGTCTGGCTGAAAGGGCATCTTCCGCTCGCCGTCGGTCTCTCGCGGGGACGAGTTGGTCTCCTCGTAAGTCATAGCTGCCTCTACCACCCTCGAAAACGTAGGCAGCTTCAGGGGTTTGACATACCCCCGGATCGCAGGCCAGAGCCCGTCGGTGAACCTCCAAAGGCGCTCCTCCTCAGTGGCTACCGCTATCGCTGCAAAGCGGGACAGCTCCAAGAAACGCGTGCGGTACGCACTCACAGTCATCGTCCCTTGGCGGAGAGTGTGGAACTCCCGCCTCCTCTGGTCCTGCCACGTCTGAGGAAAGTACTGCTCGCAGAAGAGGGTGACGAACTGGTCCCACGTCGGCTCGTCCCTCTCCTATCCCCGGACCGCCCTCCACCACCGGTGTGCCGCACTCTCCAGCTGGTACGTGGCAAAGGCCACGCAGCACTCCACCGGGGGGCGAAGGGTGTCGAAGATCTTCTCCAGCTGCTCAAGCCAGTCCTCTGCCTCGGTCGGGTCCTCATCCCCCTTGAAGGAGGGGGGCTTCAGCTTCTGGAATTGTCCGAAAAGCTTGAAGTGGCGCTGTAGGGGAGGTGCTGGTGCACCTCCAGGCGAAGGTGCCTCGTGTACAGAAGTGTCGGAGGAAGGTGGGGGCGGCAACGGCCCATGCACTCCCTCGTGTCCAGCGCCGTGTCCGTCGCGTGGTCCCACAGAGGACTCCCCCTCTGCAGCCCCAGGAGGAGGCGCTCGGGGCGGTGGGTGGAGCTCCTCTTGTACAATATCTCGTATCAGTCTGGCAAGGTCCTGGGCCTGGATGCCCGGGAGTGGTGGCTGGTCCACCGAGACGTCAACAACAGCACGTCCACCTCGCCGACCTCGCCCTCGACCGCACCCGCGGCCAGTCTCGCCAGTCCCGCGACGAGGCATCTCCTGCAAGGAGACGCGAAACCAAACGGAAACGTCAAAACAGACGGTACCTAACGAAACTTCTAAGAGCTCAAGTCAGGAGATATGTTGTGGTGGCTACTCTAGCTATAAACATGCGAATTGGTTATTTTCCAGTCAGTTGATTCACTTCTCGGGACGACCTTGCTCTGATACCATCTTGTAACGACCCGGTTCCCGAGTCCCTACGAGACACGAGAACCGGACCGACTCGACTAATCCCAAGACCTAGTCGTCCGAGGAAGTAACCAAAGAGCAGTAAAATAAACCACATTCAGCATTAATATAACTAACAGTAAGAAAGTACAGCAGTAAGGAAAGAAACTACTACAGTATATACCACCACAACAGTAGAACAACATTTATCATATAACATGAACTGCAGGTAAAGAAAAGTACAGCGGAAACAAGAACTACTCACTATAACAGGAACAAAGAGGTACAAAAGACAGTAGTAACTCTACTGGACCCTACTCGACCCAGCGTCCTCTGCAGCCGCTGACCCTGGCTGCTCAACACCTGGTCCTGAAAAAGGTGACGAGTGTAACACGTCAGCAAAACGCTGAGTAGAGTGGAAACTAAAACTAAAGACAACAGTAGAGTGTACAGTAGCTGTTATGTTCTATTACTTTCTTTATTTACATCTTTCAATTGTCTCACTATTTCATTTATTTCTCAGATCTTTTACTTGATCTCGAATGTTCCTCGTGGGAACGATCTTGATTGCAGCTTTTCCAAAAAGTAGAAGTAGCACGTGGTGCTCTCCTGGCCGGGAGAGTCCCCCGTGGTGATCCTACCCTCAGTCAACCACCCCAAGGTCACTGACAGACGTAACGGTGACTACGGCACGCGCGATAAACCCACAGGTAGCTAACCCGTACTGACACGCGGTCAGTCGTTTCCGTTAACGGGTGCGCCCAAAGCACAGCACGGAACCAGTCCAGCGCAGAGCCCTCTCAGTAACAGGGGTCCAACCCCTCCACAGTAACCAAACCGGGGCCTTCCCCTCCACAGTCCGCGCACCCTCGCCTGACTACCCTGGTTTGCCCCAGTGGGCCTAACAAGTCGGTGTGGGAGGCTAGCAGAACCCCGGGGCCCATGGGGTAGCTAGTACCTCCCTACACTAGTAGCTCTCCTCGGTACTACATACGCGAGGGCCAGCAAGTCGGTACAGAGTGGCCAGTCCTAACCCCGGGTCCCTGGGGCGGCTGGCTCCGCTCTGCACTAAACAGGGGGACAGTCGCTCTCCTTGGTACTTCGTACTCAAGGGCCAGCTCACTTCCCCAAAACTATTCCATTCACTTTCCAGGAGTTCTACTCCTACTTCCCCGTAGGGTTCCATCCTTTTTACTCAAACATCCAGGTTTCACTTTCCAGTTTCACATTCTTACAATCCATGTTCTCAACCACGTTATCTATTCATAACAGGCAGTTGTTAATTCAAATTACAGGCAGCTTTATATCTCTTTCCATTTTCCAAGATTGCAGTATTATACATTCCACTAGTTTTCCCATCCTAGGATTCATGCCATATCCTAGGATCTATCATACAATCTAGTTTTCCAGTCCTAGGATTCATGCAACACCTAGGAGCTATCATTCCATCTATTTCTCATTACTAGGATTCATGCAATGTCCTAGGTTCTATTTATGATTTCATAATTTAACAGATTTTATTAATAACATAAAGCCACTCTACCAGGTACAACGGGAGTAATGGGGGCGTGATCGGGAATCCCGCGTGCCTCCGCGACTTCCAAGACTGCAACTGAATGAGGTCCTATCACAAGGATCAAACACAAGGAAAGTCTCAAAACAGTGTATAGCTACTGTAGATGGGTGGAGGAATTAATTATGAAAAGAACGCAACTCGAATCGCGGAAAACGGAACCCGAACGGGCCCTAAACGGGTCGAAAACGACGACACTGTGTAAAATCAGACGTCTGGAACTTCTTCCAGACATCTTAAAAAGTGGATCAGAGAATTACCTGCTCAACGTGGTTTCCCAGACGTCCAGAAGTCTGAGGGGACATCTGGCCTATCTCCCAGACGTCCGATGTTCACCCAGGACGTCTGGAGGTCACTCCAACCGTCTGGTACAACTTCCAGACGTCTGATTCGCAAAGGATGGCGAATCAGCGAGCCTGCGCACAGCCAACTCCCTCCCTCAGTACGGTCAGTCGACAGGAAGGAAGAAGAAAGCGGAATACTCACCTTTCAGACGTCTGTATGAGCTTCCAGACGTCTCCCTCGCCGTCTGGCTATCAACCCAGACGTCTGATTCTGGAAATTTTTTTCCAGAATCAGGGCGCCGCTCGGCCTCCGCTCGCGACGCCGCCCGCGTCGCACCTCGCGCGTCTGCTGTTCAGACCGCAGCAGGTCCCTCTCCGCGTCGTTCCGCGCCCCCTGCGCCCTCCGCCGGCCGGCCAAGCCGCTCCGGTGAGCTCGCCCTCACGACAGAGCTCCACCCTCGCACGCCGCACCTCCTCCGCGCTCACTACGGCCGCCGCTACCGCCCTCGCGCTCGCTCGCTCTCGCGCACAGGAAGGAGAAGAGGAAGGGGACGGTGGAGACTACAGGAGGGGAGGCGTGGCCTTTTAAGGCCGCGCGAGGAGGGAGAGAGTGTGCGGCAGGTTTGCAACCGCAGAGAGAGGGAAAAAGAGAGAGAGAGAGGAATCGCGGGTCTGCGCGCACAGGCGTGCAGACGAATCTCTCGTGCGAAAAAAATAACTATTTTCCAGACGTCTGGAAACGATCCCAGACATCTGGTCAGATGTCTGGATGTGATCCCAGACGTCTGGTCCGACTTCTGGGCCACCTCCCAGACGTCTTAAAAGACGTCTAGGGCACGCGTTTGTAACACAAGAAATACGGAGGAGCCAGGCGGAGCTACCCCACCTGAGCACCGACCTCTCCACCAACCGCTGCCTCGACCTCATCTCCACCCAAGCCTAGATCCGCGATAGATCAGCCGCCTTCAGGCCGAGGCCCCCGCATCCGCGCAACCTTGCAAATGGGGCAACCACCGCCGCCACCACCTCCACCGTGTGGAGGAAGAGCGGAACCCCCTCAATCAAGACCCTCCTCCTCACGTCTGATGACGGTCTCTCCGCCAAAGCTCCATCAAACCTGACCAGCCACCGGCATCTCACCACACCACCAACACACCGGAGCACCCTGAAAACCAACCACCTCAACTCCACTCGGCTCAGTCCCAGCAGCACCATCCGCCCACCTCCCAGAGAGGCCACCCCCAACCAACCTCTGTCGATCCCCAAGTAGGCGGCGACCGCCTCCCTCAGGGCCTCCACCTCCACCAACCCCTCCAAAACCACTGCCACCAGCACCGACGACAGCCTCCCTTCCAGCGCGCCCATCTCCTCCGACCACGACGCTTCGACCTCCACGAGGGGTGCTCCCTCCGGAGGGGACGGAAGTGTCTCCCCTCTCCCCTAAGAGACCACCACACCCGACCTCCGATGCCCACAGCCCGACCTCCGATGACCCAGAGCCCCGCATCGCAGGCACCGCACTGGGTCCCTGCACACCGCCGCCAAGTGTCCCTCACCAAGGCACTTGAAGCATCCCACCGGCACCGCATCCTTCCTCGACCTCCTGCCCACCACCGTCCAGCCCGGGCCAAACCTCCCCGCCCCCTTCGCCAAACCTCTCTCTCTCCCTCCCTCTCTCATTTCCCCTCGATATAAGTGAGAATCTCTCTAATCTTGCTGGTATGGGTTTTCAAGAAACTAAATTTTGCAGAACATTTCGATAATATAGATGTCATACCAGTGACAAAAAGATGGTCATTCAAGCAAGGAAATACTGCTAGCGCTATACCATGGAAGATGGATGTAACTATCTCAACAATAAGTGTGCACATGATGCACGATTCAACTGCTTTGAACCCAACAAACTTCCTGCAAGTCAATGCAGCAATGTGAACATTCTAAGGATCGGATGGGAGTATCATCATCAATTGCAAAGACAATGAGGTAATGGAAACTAAACAAACAAATAAGAAGAAGGATACAAACGTAGATACCCACATTGACTACGTAGATGGAGGAAATGCAAAGAACTCAAAAACAGATGTATTTTGCAATAAATGTGAGAAAGACATGTAGGAAAGAGATCATCAAATTGAACAATAGATTAAACATTTTCCAAAATCACTTAGAGATGATGATCATTGGTGTCCATTATGATATCCAGCAAACGTTTCCAATTCAAAGGTGACGGTATCCGTAGCTCTTAATTGTGTGCGAACAATGTCATGAGATGAGAGAAGGGAAGAGACAGAGTCGTTGGGTCCCCAATTAAAAATCCATTTACTCAAATGGAACCTTTACCATGATTTCGACAGATCTTTTGAGAATGGTGTAGCATTTGAAATACTCGACCGGGCACCATAATCTATTCCACTGGCTTATTTTTCACCATGACTTTGTAACTCTCTGTTCAGACTAGACCAAGTACCGTTTTGGTAAGGAAAATTATTTAAAAAAATAAAAATTACATGGAGGAGGGATAAAGAAATTAAGAAATTTTAGTACTTTTGTAGGATTTGTTATCTTGTCAAAAAAAAATTAAAAAATTTTAATTTTATTAGGATATTTGTTTGATCAAATAAGTTAATGAAATGAAAAAAAAATAATATTAATGAAAAAAAGAGAGCAAGTGAAATTAATCAATAAAATTAGATAATTTCACCTGAGGGTAAAATTACAGCCCCAACTCTAACGTGACGTGATGGTAAAATTATTGACACCTTAAGAAGTATTAAATATTCATAGATTTCTCACCCGGTCAAGTAGTTTGGATTTGACCGTGATTTGTTTTCTAGGTGAGACATTGCGTCTAAATTGAGTTGGCCTTACAATTTATTGGACTTAGACCATTCCATGTTCATCTTTTTTATCGTAATGGTTTTCAAGAGATAATGGTAATAATATCGTAATTTCGTAGGTGTATAGATCTAATAATAAAGCATTCGATGGTATGATTGCAATTAATTAAATAAGAAATTTAAGTCCATCAAACAAATTGCCCCCCTGTTGCCTTTTTGAAAGGATGCAATTAAATAAATAGGAGCCGACGTCAACCTAAATTTTCAAGGCCAAAGGCAGCAATATTATAATAAATTTGATTTTTGACCTAATATTTGCTCGCACGATTGCTATAAAGAGTGGAGAAGGCACTTCGCCAATCCCTCAATCATCCACTCACATTCCTTCCACTGGGAGCTGATGAGCCCTGACCTCTCCACATCTCCAGCATCACTTACCTCATGGCCCAGGTATTTTCTATCCTTAATTTCTGCATTTTCATCAATTAAACTATCACAGAAGGAAAAAAAAAAAAAAAAAAGTTGCCAAGCTAAATTCTAACTTCTTAATTTTCCTCCCTATAAATCACGAGTAGAAGGTAGTCGTGAAAGTAACGGCGATGGTCGACGATAGATCAAGGAGAAAAGCCATGGGGACCGTCGCGGAGATATACGGTAAGGAAGATGTCATAAGAGTCCAATTTCTTTGTTTCGTGAGCGTACGCGGGAGTGCGAGATAAGCGATCAAGCTGATGTAGATTTCAATTGTAGGGATAGATTCGATCGCGGTGGATATGAAGGAGCAAAAGTTGACGGTCATAGGGAACATGGACCCTATCAAGATTGCGAAGAAATTGAGGAAAATCGGAAAGATAGATATAGTATCGATTGGCCCTGCAAAAGAGGAGAAGAAGGAAGAAAAGAAGGGTGAACCGAAGAAAGAGGAGAAGAAGGAAGAAAAGAAGGGTGAACCGAAGAAAGAGGAGAAGAAGGAAGATCAGAAGAAAGAGGAGAAGAAGGAAGACAAGAAGGTTGATAAGAAGTAAGAAAATTTCAGTTTTTTTCTTTTTTGGAACAGTGTATTACCTTTCTCTATTTTATGGAATAGACCTTCTGTCACTTAAAAAACAAAAAAGAAAAAGAAAAAAAGAGGACCTTCCGTCACTTGTAAAGAGCCTCTTGTATGTAAGAAGAGCTGTATCCAAAACTTAGATGATAACTAAGTTACTTGAGAGCCTCTTTAGAGTAATTTACTCTTTTAAACTTGGTGTGGCTTGGAATTTTGTGAGAGATATTGCGATTTTGTACCTGGCAAGGCTTCTGTGTGGTTGAAAATATTTTTGTGAATAATTTCGTCCCTCAAAGTATTGTTTCAAAATATTAAATGTAAAGATATAAACAATAAATGTAGAAGAGTTTTTCTACACTTTGGAACCGTTTGTTTGATGGAAGTGGTGAGAAATTCTGTTGTTATCTTTCGTTTGGAAAACTCAAATTTGAAATTAAATTGCGTCCACATTGAAGGGTCAACCCTGAGTTTCAGGAAATTTACAACTGCACTGAAATTTGTGAATTCTGTCTGTTTCTTCCATTCGAATTAACTTTCACATTTTTACCCATTGTTTATTCTACGATATTATTTCCCCTCACAAACACCACGTATGGAATAAATACCCATAATTATTCGATGTGACAATAAGCAGAATCTAACGATTAGGTGAAATAAATATATTGAATTCCTTCCACTCCTTTGTATCTTTCTTTATCCCCCTTAGTTATCTCTCTAACCAAACGCTACCTTTCATGTGAATGTAGACTTCTAACCTTCTTATTATTGGCTTTTTAGAGGGGAGAAAGAATGTTCTCGTAGGTTCCGTTCTTTAAGGGAAATCTTCGTGAGAATAACAATTATAAGCAGGACAAATTGAGCGATTTTGATGTTGATTGAATCTATTATCTTATCAAATAATTTAATAAAAATAAATAGGGGTCAAATAAAATCGACGAGATTAAATTATTTCATCAACTACGAAAACCCAGATGTACAATTCTAGCATGACGCGATTTCAAAATAAATACGACGAAACCACGAGAATACGAGACAGCTGTCAAATGACTCAGATTTCAAAGCTGATGGAGCCATTAAATCCCGAGGGAGGAAGCTTCGACGACTAAAGCAAGTTGTGCTCGTGCACTTGTGGATCCCATCAAACGTTAACCCTAAAGCGATAACCCTATCCAAAACACCAGTGACGTGTATTCATTGCCAATAAAATGAAAACAATGTGTGGTATTTCATCACAATCGCCTCAATTCAACACCATAAGGTTTTTTTTTTTTTCTTCATTCCTCTTGAGATGAGATATTCCATTAAAGAAATGAAATGATACAAAGACATACAACTTCATAGGATAAAAAAGAAAAACGACCTCGACATCCTTTAAAAAGAAGAAAAAGATGCTCTCCGTCGATAGGAGAGGAGGGATGTCAAAAACTATATAACAAGAAATCAAATATAAAACAAGTTGCTACAGGAAATCGGATAATTTGTCCATCAAGATATGATTGAATAGTGTGAATTTTTTACTTTAATATAAAAGATATAGATTTAAATTTTTATTCCTATATTATTTAAAAAATTAGTGTGCGAGAGATGAACCATTCCTCTTCGATTTATTCAATTAAATTATCCATAAAAAAGATAAGAGTGGCAGGAAACTAATTCTATTCGACATCGTGGTAGCTGACAACGCCAAGGGGGAGAAATATCAATGTCTATTTTGAATGAAAAGAAGTTGATATTTAATTGGATTGAAGAATTGGAAAGAGAACACAATTATGATAGCTAGATTGCTGTCTATGTCACGTTAAGGATTAATTTATTTGACGGCTAAAAATGTGACATTAAAAAAAATAAAATTAATGTCTATGTTTACTTATATAATATTATTAACATCAATTTATATTTATATAAATTAATATTAAATTGTGATGTTAACTTTTGTAGTTAGTGTTAGGAATATAAAATGCGACAAATGTTAGAAGTTCGAGTAAAGTACGATTTTAACATGTATTTGGCTAAAATCAGTGGAAATCTGTAGTAGATAAATTTGTGTTAAAGTTGTCAAACCTAGGTTACTAGATAAGAGATTAAGGGCTCGTTTGCGTCATGAGATCTCATATTTTTGTGGGATATCCTGTATTTATGAAGGAAAATAAGTTATCTCAAACCCATGTTTAATTTGCCTAAAACCTGGGTTTCCTCAAACCTAGGTACGAGTGAGGGATAAGTTATCTCATGCTCAAATCCCTTACAATCCTAGCTTATTCCTATCTTATCCCTTATTCATGTAAACACCCCGACAGAATTATCCTAGATTATACGTAAACACCAACATAGAATATCCCCTAGTTACAAGTTTTTATCCCGTAAAATGCATCTCGCAACATAAACTAGTCCTAAGTAGTCAAGTAAACAGAAATTAATCCCTAAAAAATGAGGTAAACCTTTTAAGTAAACTAGACATGAGAGACTAACATTATTGAATTAGGAGCGGTGGGAATTAAGATATCATAGAATGACAACTTAGGACCAGTTTGTTTTATGGGATAAATTTTTAAGGGATAAATTTTGTAGGTGGTGGAATTGAAGGATAAACTCAGGATAAATTGATTTGGTGTTTAGCAGAGGTATGAGTTAAATCATGAGATAAATAGGAGTGTTTGGGGGGATAAGTGAGGTTGATGTCTCATAAGGGGAGGGATAAATTTATCCCACCTCTCACCTGGAATAAATTTATCTCGGATTTTGGGGCTCTCCCTCGAAATAACTTTATCCAATATTTAAACTCACCAAACATGAGATACGTTGTTGTATCCAACATAACAAACAAGACCTCAAGGTTCCATGGTTATCCCATAACTATAGGATAAGCCCTAATATCCCGGCTAACCAAACTGCATCCGATAGCATGCCCTGATTTCTACCCATACCAGTTGGGAACTCCAATTTGTATCGATCAACATACGATCCAGGGTCATAGACCTGTCTTTCCTAGGGTTTGCATTGAGATTGATTTGACAGTGGTTTGTAGAAATTCTGTGGTCATCTTTTACGGGGATCAAAAGATTTTGCAGCATGTTGTTTTCGAAAATGTCCCCCTATTTTGCTCCATATGTTGCAAGCTGGGCCTCTTGTTTTCTACCTACCTGACTATCTCCCCCCTGCTGGTGCGAAGGCTCCTCAGCCCTCACCTCTTGTAGCTGCTCCAGGTGTGCCAATCCCTACTAAACCTTTGCCTCGGCATTCGCCTGACGACCTGCAGGCCCCCTCTACTTTTGGCCCTAGCTCGCCAAGCGAGGAGGCTCCCTGCAAGATCGGTCCTTCTTCTTCGGAGGGTTTGCTTAACGAATGAAACTCAACTTGTTTAACCCCTCCTTCCTCTTCTTTTGGGGGGGGGCCTTCCTCCCTCCTTGTCTCTGAGATGCATCTCTTGTGGAGAAGGAGAAGGAGGCGTAACATTCGGTTGCGGCGGCAATCCCGATTGCATACTCAACAGCTTGAACAATTAGGGAAGGAGATCGTTGTAAAACGATCCTCCTCTCCTCCTCAGGTGAAATTCTCTTCCTCTAAGCCTAATGGGGTTTCTTCTAATTTGCATTTGCTTAAACCACTTGCTATGATCTCGGTTTCTTCTGATTTTCTTAAGGCCCGTCCGATTTCAAAAGATTTCGACAGCTTGGTTTTCAAACCTCCTGGTAGAGATTGCAATGGTGATGATTTATGTTCTGCTATTGTTGCTCCCCAGAATGTTTTTAGATCGGTTAAATCTGGTTTCAGTCCGGCTGTTTCTATGCTGCATGACTCTAAACCTAATCTTGTGTCCTCGGTGGATGGTGATAATCGTTGTAGCTTTGCTTGGGGCATCTATCTCCCTGTTACCCCCCATCCCCCTGATCTGGATCCCCCTCTTATTGAGGAAATCCCAGGGGAGAGGCACATTTCCCTTTTGAGCAATGATACAACTAGATTAGATTCTTTTTCTGTTCTCGAATCTCAGGGTGTTCCGGATCTTCTGGAATTGGAACCTTTATACCTCAAGGATTTGGCATATGAGGCACACTCTCCCTAAGGGGTTAGATTTGTCTATGGTGGTCAATCCATGGAGGGTTCTGGAGGGATTACCCGTAGTCGTGCTAGATCCATTTCTAAAACTACTTCCTTATTGTAACGACCCGATTCCCGAGTCCCTACGAGACACGAGAACCGGACCGACTCGACTAATCCCAAGACCCAGTCGTCCAACGAGGAAGTAACCAAAAGACAGTAAAATAAACCACATTCAGCATGAATATAACTAACAGTAAGAAAGTACAGCAGTAAGGAAAGAAACTACTACAGTAGGCACCACCACAACAGTAAAACAACATTTATCATATAACCAAAAACTGCAGGTAAAGAAGGTACAGCGGAAACAAAAACTACTCACTAGAACAGAAACAAAAAGGGGTACAAAGCTGTGGTAACTCTACTGGACCCTACTCGGCCCAGCGTCCTCTGCAGCCGCCGACCCTGGCTGCTCAACACCTGGTCCTGAAAAAGGTAACGAGTGTAACACGTCAGCAAAACGCTGAGTAGAGTGGCAAACTAACTAAAGGCAACAGTAGAGTGTACAGTAGCTGTTATGTTCTATTACTTCCTTTATTTACATCTTTCCATTTTTCTCACTATTTCATTTACTTCTTAGATCCTTTACTTGATCTCGGATGTCCTCGTGAGACGATCTTGATTGCAGTCTTTTCCAAAAGTAGAAGTAGCACGTGATGCTCTCCTGGCCGGGAGAGTCCCCCGTGGTGATCCTACCCTCAGTCAACCACCCCAAGGTCACTGACAGACGTAACGGTGACTATGGCACGCGCGATAAACGCACAGGTAGCTAGCCCGTACTGGCACGCGGTCAGTCGTTTCCGTTAACGGGTGCGCCCAAAGCACAGCACGGAACCAGGGCAGAGCCCTCTCAGAAACAGGGGTCCAACCCCTCTACAGTAACCAAACCGGGGCCTTGCCCCTCCACAGTCCGCGCACCCTCGCCTGACTACCCTGGTTTGCCCTAGTGGGCCTAACAAGTCGGTGAAGGAGGCTAGCAGAACCCCGGGGCCCGTGGGGTAGCTAGTACTCTCCTAACACTACTAGCTCTCCTCGGTACTACGTACACGAGGGCCAACAAGTCGGTACAGAGCGGCCAATCCTAACCCCGGGTCCCTGGGGCGGCTGGCCCCACTCTGCACTAAACAGGTACAGGTACTTCCCTTGGTACTACGTACCCAAGAGACAGTACAAACTACATCTCAGTTCCATTCCTTTTTCTTTCCAGGAGTTCCACTCCTAATTTCCCGTAGGGTTCCAGCTCTTTATTTCAGAACATCATATGTTTCACTTTCCAGATTCACGTTCTCAAATTCCATGATCTCAAACATGTTTCTTTGTTCATAACAGGCAGCTGTTAATTAAATTTACAGGCAGCTTTATATATTCCTTTCCATTTTTCCAAGACTGCAGTGATATACATTCCACTAGTTTTTCCATCCTAGGATTCATGCCATATCCTAGGATCTATCACACAATCTAGTTTCCGGCCCTAGGATTCATGCAACACCTAGGAGCTATCATTCCATATATTTCTCATTCCTAGGATTCATGCAATGCCCTAGGTTCTAGTTATGGTTCCATACTTTAACAGATTTTATTAATACTTAAAGCCACTCTACCAGGTACAACGGGAGTAATGGGGGCGTGATCGGGAATCCCGCGCGCCTCCGCGACTCTCAAGACTGCAACCGAACGAGGTCCTATCACAAGGATCAAACACAAGGAGTGTCTCAAAATAGTGTATAGCTACTGTATGCGGGTAGAGGAATAAATTCTGAAACGAACGCAACTCGAATCGCGGAAAACGGAGCCCAAACGGGCCCTAAACGGGTCGAGAAAGACAATACTGTGCAAAATCATACGTCTGGAACTTCTTCCAGACGTCTTAAACGGTGGATCAGAGAATTACCTGTTCGGCTTGGTTCCCCGGACGTCCAGAAGTCTGTGGGGACGTCCTTCCTAGATCCCAGACGTCCGATGGTCACTCCGGACGTCTGGAGGTCACTCCCGCCGTCTGGTACAAATTCCAGACGTCTGATTCGCAAAGATGACGAATCAGAGGACCTGCGCACAGCCAACCCCCCTCCCTCAGTACGGTCAGTCGACAAAAAGAAGAAGAAAGCGGAAACTCACCTTTCAGACGTCTGTATGATCTCACAGACGTCGACCCTGCCGTCTGGATATCAATCCAGACGTCTGATTCTGGAAATTTTTCCAGAATCAGAACCTTGCTCGGCCTCCGCTCGCGACGCCGCCCGCGTCGCACCTCGCGCGTCTGCTGCTCCGCCCGCAGCAGGTCCCTCTCCGCGACGCTCTGCGCCCCCTGCGCCCTCCGCCGGCCGGCCAAGCCGCTCCTGGCGAGCTCGCCCTCACGGCAGAGCCCCGCCTTCGCACGCCGCAGCTCCTCCGCGCTCACTGCGGCTGCCGCTGCCGCTGCGCCCTCGCGTCCGCTCGTTCTCGCGCACAGGCAGGAGAAGAAGGAGGAAGATGGTGGAGACGGGAGGGGAGGCGCGCCCCCTCCCCCCTTTTAACGCCGCGCGGAGAGGAGAGAG
Source organism: Thalassia testudinum (assembly GCA_037157565.1). Lineage (NCBI taxonomy): Eukaryota > Viridiplantae > Streptophyta > Magnoliopsida > Alismatales > Hydrocharitaceae > Thalassia > Thalassia testudinum. The sequence goes on along the minus strand of JAZHRO010000067.1, from coordinate 11,748,823 downwards.
AAGGCGGTCGCAGCCGCCTGCAGCCGCAGAGAAAAAGGGCAGAATCGCAGGTCTGCGCGCACAGGCGCGCAGACGAATATCCCGTGCGAGCATAACTGTTCGCCAGACGTCTGTAAACTATCCCGGACGTCTGGTCAGACGTCTGGATGTGATCCCAGACGTCTTGACAGACGTCTGGGCCACCTCCCAGACGTCTTAAAAGGCGTCTGGGGCACGCGCTCGTTACACTTATGAAGTTTCTTTTTTGGAATTTACAGGGCATCCTAAATGCCCCTACCATCTCTCGTCTAAAAGATTTGATTAGCTGGCACCATCTCAATCTGGTTTTCCTTTTGGAGCCTTCTGCGGACCCTTCCTTGATTGATTACATTAAGGACTCCATCTCTTTCTCCTCTGGTTTTGCGAATCCTATCTCCTCTAAGATCTTGTGTTTGTCGAACGACCCTATTTACGTCTCTTCACTTTTGTCCACCAATCAAGCCCTTACGATTGAATGTTGTGAGGGAGATTCTGTCCTTAGGATTACTGTCGTTTATGCCTCTTGTGATGCTGAGGACTGTAGCTCTCTTTCATATTATATCACCCCCTCTACTTAGGACCCCCCCACCCCATGGGTTGTTGCCAGTGATTTTAACTGCATTCTTTCTACCTCGGAGAAATCGGGTGGGCTTCCCTTCCATGGTTCCCAAGCGACTCTCTTTTGGTCCTGTATCAATTCTGCTGCCTTGATCGACTTGCCGATGGTAGGTTCGTAGCTCTCTTGGTGCAATGGTCATAAAGGGTCCACTCGTATCTACAAGAAACTTGACCGTATCTTTCTTAATGTTGACGCTCTCCCTTTATTTTCCTTTACTTCTTACACTTGCAGAAGGAACTCAGACCACTCACCCATGATTCTTTGTTCTTCTCCTATCTCCCCCTCTAAGCCTCACCCTTTTCTCTTCCAAAATATGTGGCTTAGGGACTCGTCTTTTAGCTCTTTGGTGGTGGCCACCTGGAGATTGGCTGACTCCCATCAGCTGCTTGACCCCCTCTCTAAAATGTGCGTCAAACTCTCTATTCTTAAGAGGACTCTTATTGTAACAACCCGGTTCCCGAGTCCCTACGAGACACGAGAACCGGACCGACTCGACTAATCCCAAGACCTAGTCGTCCAACGAGGAAGTAACCAAAAGAGCAGTAAAATAAACCACATTCAGCATGAATATAACTAACAGTAAGAAAGTACAGCAGTAAGGAAAGAAACTACTACAGTAGGTACCACCACAACAGTAGAACAACATTTATCATGTAACATGAACTGCAGGTAAAGAAAGTACAGCGGAAACAAAACTACTCACTATAACAGAAACAAAAGAGGTACAAAAGACTGTGGTAAACTCTACTGGACCCTACTCGGCCCAGCGTCCTCTGCAGCCGCTGACCCTGGCTGCTCAACACCTAGTCCTGAAAAAGACAACGAGTGAACACGTCAGCAAAACGCTGAGTAAAGTGGCAACTAACTAAAGGCAACAGTAGAGTGTACAGTAGCTGTTATGTTCTATTACTTTCTTTATTTACATCTTTCAATTGTCTCACTATTTCATTTATTTCTCAGATCTTTTACTTGATCTCGAATGTTCCTCGTGGGAACGATCTTGATTGCAGTCTTTTCCAAGAAGTAGAAGTAGCACGTGGTGCTCTCCTGGCCGGGAGAGTCCCCCGTGGTGATCCTACCCTCAGTCAACCACCCCAAGGTCACTGACAGACGTAACGGTGACTACGGCACGCGCGATAAACGCACAGGTAGCTACCCCGTACTGGCACGCGGTCAGTCGTTTCCGTTAACGGGTGCGCCCAAAGCACAGCACGGAACCAGGGCAGAGCCCTCTCAGTAACAGGGGTCCAGCCCCTCCACAGTAACTAAACGGGGCCTTTCCCCTCCACAGTAACCAAACAGGGGCCTTGCCCCTCCACAGTCCGCGCACCCTCGCCTGACTACCCTGGTTTGCCCTAGCGAGCCTAACAAGTCGGTGAAGGAGGCAAGCAGAACCCCCGGGCCCGTGGGGTGGCTAGTACTCTCCTAACACTAGTAGCTCTCCTCGGTACTACGTACGCGAGGGCCACCAAGTCGGTACAGAGTGGCCAGTCCTAACCCCGGGTCCCTGGGGCAGCTAACTCCGCTCTGCACTAAACAGGGGGACAGTCGCTCTCCTTGGTACTCCGTACTCAAGGGCCAGCTCACTTCCCCAAAACTATTCCGTTCACTTTCCAGGAGTTCTACTCCTACTTCCCCGTAGGGTTCCATCCTTTTTACTCAAACGTCCAGGTTTCACTTTCCAGTTTCACATTCTTACAATCCATGTTCTCAACCACGTTATCTATTCACAACAGGCAGCTATTAATTCAAATTACAGGCAGCTTTATATCTCTTTCCATTTTCCAAGACTGCAGTATTATACATTCCACTAGTTTTTCCATCCTAGGATTCATGCCATATCCTAGGATCTATCATACAATCTAGTTTTCCAGTCCTAGGATTCATGCAACACCTAGGAGCTATCATTCCATCTATTTCTCATTCCTAGGGTTCATGCAATGTCCTAGGTTCTATTTATGGTTTCATAATTTAGCAGATTTTAATAACTTAAGCCACTCTACCAGGCACAACGGGAGTAATGGGGGCGTGATCAGGAATCCTGCGTGCCTCTGCGACTCCCAAGACTGCAACTGAACGAGGTCCTATCACAAGGATCAAACACCAAGAAAGTCTCAAAACAGTGTATAGCTACTGTATACGGGTAGAGGAATTAATTCTGAAAAGAACGCAACTCAAATCGTGGAAAACGGAGCCCGAACGGGCCCTAAACGGGTCGAACAAGACGATACTGTGCAAAATCAGACGTCTGGAACTTCTTCCAGACGTCTTAGAAAGTGGATCAGAGAATTACCTGTTCAGCGTTGTTTCCCAGACGTCCAGAAGTCTGCGGGGACGTCTGTCCTAGCTCCAAGACGTCTGATTGTCACCCCGGACGTCTGGAGGTCACTCCCGCCGTCTGGTACAACTTCCAGACGTTTGATTCGCAAAAGATGGCAAATCAGCGAACCTGCGCACAGCCAACTCCCTCGCTCAGTACGGCCAGTCGACAGGAAGGAAGGAGAAGGCGGAAAACTCACCTTTCAGACGTCTGTATGAGCTTCCAGACGTCGGCCTCGCCGTCTGGCTATCAACCCAGACGTCTGATTCTGGGAATTTTTCCAGAATCAAGGCGCTGCTCGGCCTCCGCTCGCGACGCCACCCGCGTCGCACCTCGCGCGTCGGCTGCTCAGACCGCAGCAGGTCCCTCTCCGCGTCGCTCCGCGCCCCCTGCGCCCTCCACCGGCTAGACAAGCCGCTCCGGCGAGCTCGCCCTCACGGCAGAGCTCCGCCCTCGCACGCCGCACCTCCTCCGCGCTCACTGCGGCCACCGCTGCAGCCCTCGCGCTCGCTCGCTCTCGCGCACAGGAAGGAGAAGAAGGAGGAGACGGTGGAGACGGGAGGGGAGGCGTGCCTTTTAAGGCCGCGCGAGGAGGAGAGAGGAGGTGGCAGGTCGCCTGCAGCCGCAGAGAGAGAGGGAAAAAGAGAGAGAGAGGGGAATCGCGGGTCTGCGTGCACAGGCGCGCAGACGAATCTCGCGTGCGAAAATAACTGTTCTCCAGACGTCTGGAAACGATCCCAGACGTCTGGTCAGACGTCTGGATGTGATCCCAGACGTCTGGTCCGACGTCTGGGCCACCTCCCAAACGTCTTAAAAGACGTCTGGGGCACGCTTTCGTTACACTTATCCAATGGAATATGACGACTTTCGGGAATATTCATTCCATTATTAGAGACCTTGAGGTTCGTAGAGATGATGTGGACTCTAAACTTGCATCCAAATGGGATGACAATCTTTTCGCTGAGCTCAGTGACATTCAAATATAGCTAGATGATGCTCAAGCAAAGCTCAATGATTTTCTTTCTCAGAAGGCTAAAATTAATTGGATTAAAAATGGGGAGGATAATAACAAATTTTTCTATACAACCATTAAAAGAAGATTTGTTAAAAAGTCTAGATCTAATCTTACCTCATCCTTGGGTAATGGCTCCTGGGAGGTCGCCGCGAATACCGCTATTGATTTTTATAGCAACCTTCTCACCTCGGATCATGTTTCTCTTTTGTCCTCGATGATTGATCTTATTCCCCCCTTGGTGACCTAGTTAGACTCCGACTCTCTCACTGTCCCTCCTTCTCAAGAGGAAAATTTTCCTACTCTCTCTCAAATGCCTTCCAATCGCACTCCAGGCCTTGATAGCTTTAATACGGAGTTTTTTAGGTACATTTAGGACCTGATTAAGAATGATTTGACCCTCGCGAACTCCTACTTTTACGTTAATTGCAAGGGTTCCAAATATTTCAACAATACATTTATTTCCCTTATTCCCAAAAAAGGGAACACCGGTGATCTCTCTGACTTCCGCCCCATTAGCCTTTGCAATGTCATTTACAAAATCTCCTCAGCTATCTTGGCTAATAGGCTGGCTGGTCTCCTTCCTAAACTTATCTCTCTGGAGCAAGCCGATTTTGTTAAAGGCCACTCTATTTTTGATCACATTGCTACTACCTTTGAACTTACCTAGCATATTGATAAAAAAGTGTTCGGTTCCAATGTCATTATCCAGCTAGATCTCTAGAAAGCCTATGATAGGGTAGAATGGAACGTTTTGTTTAATATCCTTAGGAGATATGGCTTTTTCGAGAAGGTCATTGATCTTATTACGAGTTTCGTCCATCATGAAGGATCTTCCCTCCTCATTGATGGAGCTTCCCCTTCCTTTTTCAGTGTCTCCCGGGGCCTTAGGCAAGGGGGCCCTCTATCCCCTTTTCCGTTTGATCTCTTCATGGAACCTTTCATATGAGGTATCAAGGAATTAGCGTTTTAGGGTGACTTGTTTCCCTATTCTGTTAAGAGTGGAGTCTCTCCCCCCCCCCCCCCCCTCTTGCTCTCCTGTATGTCGACGACATTGTCCTCTTCCTCAATGGCAATGTACGTTCGATTTCTAAACTCTCTAAATTTGTGAACTCTTTCGAGACCGACTTTGGTCAGCGCCTCAATCATTTGAAGAGTTTCTGCTTCTTTGGGAAGCATTTTTCCTCTGGAAGATTTCACTGTATTCTTCATCTTATGAGGTGCTGGATAGGTTCCTTCAATTTCACCTACTTGGGCTGCCCCACCTTCCCTGGCCATGCAAAAATCTCTTATTTTTCCCCCATTCTTGATAAAATCAATGCTAACTTGGTTGGTTGGAAGGCTAACCTCCTGTCCTATGCCTGAAGACTACTCCTTATCAAGCATGTGCTCTCTTCCATGCCCGTCTATATCTTATCCGTTTTGGATGTCCTTAGGGCTATCATCAAAAGGCTTGAGAGCAAATTTGAGGACTTCCTTTGGGGTTCCTCTAATACCGAACATAAACATCATTGGATTTCTTGGAAGCATGTTATCAAACCCATTTATCATGGCGGTCTTGGCATTCATGATCTTGGTCTTTTTGTTCAAGCTCTTTGGATGAAAAGGGTGTGGAATATCCTTTTCTCTGACTCGCCTTATGCCAACTTAATGAAGTATCTTTATGGAAATATCTTTGCTGCCTCTCGTCCTCTCTCTTCCCTAATTTGTACCCTTTGGGAGACCTTTCTCTCAGTGAGGCACTATATTCGCTGGGAGGTTTATGAAGGTGTTGTTGATTTATGGGTTGATATTTGGATTGGCAATTCGACTATCAAAAGTCTTCTCCCCGAACCCATTGACCTTGCCCCTATTTCTGTCAAGGACATTTTGGACCACCTTTCTGAGGTTCCCTAGTTTGATCTCTTCCTTCCAATATTAGATCGCGTATCCTTTGGACTAATTTGGATCGCTCTTAGGACATTCCAATTTGGTCCCCCAATTCCTTTGGCTCCTTCTCCATGGCTTCTACCTATCTCGCTAACTTTCCCAAAGAGCAGGAGATCCCCTACTTGATAGAGATATGGAAGCTTGATTTGCCTATCTCTATCTCTATGTTGGCTTGGAGAATTCTTCACTTTAAACTTCCCACTGACGATAACATCTCTAGGCTTGGTTTCAATCTTCCTTCTAAATGTTTGTGTTGCCCTTCTCATCCTGCTCCGGAAACCCTCTCTCACCTTTTCTCTGGTAGTGAGCTCGTGCATCATATCTCTAATTGGGTTATCTCCAAGCATCTCATCGCTCCTGTGCATCCGTCTCATTTTTTCCCCATCATGAAGTCTCAGGCCTTCTCTCAAAGAGCCAAGATTCTTAAGGGCCTTATCTCTTTTATTTGGTATAATGTCTGGTGGGTTAGGAACAAGACTAAAAATGAGGATCTCAATCCTACCAGGATTAATTTTGTCCTTAGTCATAACTGGGATAACTTTAATATGTCCTTATGGTTTAAAAGACAGCGCCCGAAGACTTTTGTGGTGTCTTGGATTTGTCCTTCAGAAGGGATCAAGGTTAACTTAGAAGCAATTTTTGGTGTGCATTGTACTTATGCTTCTTGAGTTATGCGTAATTGTAATGGGGACTTCTTAAAGGCTGCACACGTCAAACTTGGGTACATTGATAGTAATATTGCCCAGATTAGAGCAATTAAGCATTTCTTGTCTATCACTCCTTGTGGCTCTACCATTCAGTTGGAGATTGATTCCACCCTTTTGCACCTTTGGTGGAATGGGAAAGTCCCTTTGCCTTGGAAAATTAAGATGGAGTTTGGAGACCTTGGTGACATCAAAAGCCACGTGGCCTCCCTCGCGTATATTCACCCTTTAGCTAATTCTTTAGCAGCCAAGGTGACCGTTTTGGCCTTGGACCAATGGGCCATCCTTTCATCAGTTAGGGATCTCCCTGTGATTATTCAAGGCATTATTATCTTGGATAAAATTCAGATGCCTTATGTGATTTCCTGATTGTGGTTTTCCTATCTGTTGTTGGCCACTCTTGCTGGTTCTCTTTTTTTTGGCTTGTGTTGGGGTCTATTAGTTTTGTGGCATGAGTGGAGCGTGTTTTGTCTCTGATTTTGTACTAGGCCACGAGTCGTGGTCTGCTTCTTTCCTTTGTACTAAGTGGGTTTTGGTTTAGTCCCCCCGTGTTGGCCTCCAGTGAGTGGGGGATGAATAGAAATACTCCTATTTTTTTTCTTAAAAAAAAGACATCTAAATAATTCGTTATTGATGGCAATGTTTCACAAGAAAAGAGTATGACCTAAGTTTGAAATTATTGTATGATGGAATCGAGGAGATCCCTTAACCTATGCTCTGAGTATGTGCAAATTAAATTTTACGTTGAGAGAAAAGTGTTTGGTCAAGTGTGTTTCCCCCCATCTTTTGTGCTTTCTCCCGCGGACAAAGAACCCAAAAAAGTCAGGGCTCCGATCGGCCCTCGATGGTTGATTGGAGCCCCCCTGCCTCTGGATCTCCTCTTGCCCCCTTTAGAGCTTCCCTCTTCCACGATCGAAGCCTCCGCTTGATATGCATCATCCTTGGAGCCTGTAGTACCCGATTGCGTTAACTGTGGTCGTGGATGTTTTCTCATTGGCATTGGTCCTCTCGGCAACGTGACGGAGGTGGTGGTGGTTTCGACACTGGGGCTTATGGCTGCATTGGTCTTGTTCGTGTCATTTTGGTGTCAGGCAGCAATCGTGTTCAGTGGGTGGTCTCGTAAATTACATTGTAATGAATCATAATTTGAAATCAAAATCTCTTGCGTGCTGTAAAATGTTCTTTTTTTAAAGAAAAATTCTTAAATTATAATTTAAAAAATCAAAATATACTGATCGAAAATCACAATATATTGTTTGTTGTAAAATACATTACAACGAATACACTGGTAAAAATATACCGTGCTGTCTAAAATACATTCTCTTATCAAAAAAAATTATAAAATCCTAATTTGGAAAATAAAAATATATCGATCGAAAATTAAAAGACACTTCACATTGTAAAATGCATTGCAATGAATATATCAGTGTATTTTGATTTTCGATCAATTAAAAACAAAAAATATCGATTGAAAATAAAAATACACTACACATAAAATATATTGTTAAATGTATTTTGATTTTCAGCTGATGTTTTTTTATTTTCAACTAGTGAAAAATTAAAAATACAGATTGAAAATCAAAATACATTACGTGCTACAAATGTACTATTGATATATTTTAATTTTTAGTTGATGTATTTTAATTTCGTTATAAAATACATTGTCTAAGGTATTATGATTTTTAACTGATTTAATTTAATTATTTATCAATAAAAAATAAAAATATCTATTAAAAATTAAAATATTACATGTATCGTAAAAAAAAAATAATTTTTATTATCTATGATGTAAAAATCAACCGTAAGAGAGAGGGGAGAGGGAGTAGGGAGACGAGAGCAAATGTAAGTTAAAAGAAAAAAGAAAAAAAAGGTACACACAGCGATCGTTAGAGTATACGCAAGTTTAAAATAAAAAACTAATAATAAGGGTCGTGAGCAAATGAACATCGTAAACAACTATTATGTCCGGTACTTATTCAACGGTGTCTATTTTTTATTAAATATATTTGATTGATAAAGAAAAAGTATATCTTAAAAGGAAGTGAGAGGAGAAGATTTTGAATGTTCTCGTGAGGGTAAGATTACTTTCCGTACAAACGAAGGACCTAAAAATGTAGAAAATCAATTGACAAGAAATAAATAAAAAAAGAAATGAAACTTCTCCAAGGAGATGTAACGATCCGATTCTCGAGTACCTACGAGATACGAGAATCGAACCGATTCGACTAATCCCAAGACCTAGTCATCCAACGAGGAAGTAACCAAAAGAGCAGTAAAATAAACCACATTCAACATGAAATATAACTAGCAGTAACAAAATATAGCAGTAAGAAAAAGAACTGCTACAACATGTACCACCACAACAGTAGAACCACATTTAACATAACAAGAACTACGAGTAAAGAAAAGTACAGAGAGTAACAAAAACTATTCACTACAGCGAAAACAAAAGGGGTACAAAAGAACAGTGGTAACTCTACTGGACCCTACTCGGCCCAGCATTCTCTACAGCCGCTGACCCTGACTGCTCAACACCTGGTCCTGAAAAGTAACGAGTGTAACATGTCAGCGAAACGCTGAGTAGAGTGGCAGCTAAACTAAAGAAGCAGTAAGATGTACAGTAGCTGTTTTATTTTCTTTTTTCCTTTATTTACGTCTTTCTATTGTTTCACAATTTATCTATTTCTCATATCCTTCACTTGATTTCGAATGTTCCTCGTGGGAACGATCTTGATTGCAGTCTTTTCCGAACAGTAGAAGTAGCACGTGGTGCTCTCCTGGCCGGGAGAGTCCCCTGTGGTGATCCTACTCTCAGTTAACCACCCCAAGGTCACGGACAAACGTAACGGTGACTACGGCACGCGCGATAAACGCACAGGTAGCTAACCCGCACTGGCACGCGATCAGTCGTTTCCGTTAACGGGTGCGCCCAAAGCACAGCACGGAACCAGTACAGGCAGAGCCCTCTCAGTAACAGGGGTCCAACCCCTCCACAGTAACCAACAGGGGCCTTGCCCCTCCACAGTCCGCGCACCCTCGCCTGACTACCCTAGTTTACCCCACTAGGCCTAACAAGTCGGTATAGGAGGCTAGCAGAACCCCGGGGCCCGTGGGGTAGCTAGTGCTCTCCCTACACTAGTAGCTCTCCTCAGTACTACGTACACGAGGGCCAGCAAGTCGGTACAAAGTGGCCAGACCTAACCCGAGTCCGTGGGGCAGCTAGCTCCGCTCTGCACTAAACAGGGGGACAGTCGCTCTCCTTGGTACTCCGTACTCAAGGGCCAGCTCACTTCCCCAATTCTATTCCATTCACTTTCCAAGAGTTCTACTCCTAATTCCCCGTAGGGTTACAACTCTTTTAACTCAGCACATTCAGGTTTCACCTTTCCAGTTTCACGTTCATACATCTCATATTCTCAATCATGTTCATTTATTCATAACAGGCAGCTATTATTTCCTTTCCACATTTTCCAAGACTGCAATATGTATATTCATTTCACTAGTTTTCCAGCCCTAGGATTCATGCCGTACCCTAGGATCTATCATTCCATCTAGTTTTCTCATTCCTAGGATTCATGCAATGCCCTAGGTTCTATGAGTTGTTCTATAATTGTAACAAATTATGTTAATAAATTCTAAAGCCATTCTACCAGCTACAACGGAAGTACTGGGGGCGTGGTCGGAAATCCCGCGCGCCTCCGCAATCCCCAAGACTGAAATGGAACGGGGTCCTATCACAAGGATCAAACACAAGGAGTTTCTCAAAACAGTATATAAATACTGGATACGGGTAGAGGATCTTATTCCGAAAAGAACGCAACTCGAAACGCGGAAAACAGACTCCGAACAGGCCCTAAACGGGTCGGAAACGACGAAACAGTCCAAAATCAGACGTCTGGAACTTCTTCCAGACGTCTTAAAAATGGCGATCAGATGGTACCTTGTCCTGCGTAGTCTCTCAGACGTCCAGAAGCCTGCGGGGGCGTCTGGCCTAGTTCCTAGATGTCTGATGGTCACCCCGGACGTCTGGAAGTCCTTCTAGTCGTCTGGCACCGCTGCTAGACGTCTGATTCGCGTTGGATGCGAATCTCAGTACCTGCGCATACCCATTCCTCGCTCTCAGAATGGACGGCCGCAGAAAAGGAAGAAGACAAAAAATAACTTACTTACCAGACGTCTGGACAGTCCTCCAGACGTCTTCCCCGTCGTCTGGTTGGATTCCCAGACGTCTGATTCTGGAAAAACTTCCAGAATCAGAGCTCGACGCGCGCTCTGCCCACGACACACGGCCGCGCCGCGCCTCGTCCGCCTGCTGCTCGAGCTGCAGCAGGCCTCCCGCGTCCCCCGCGTCTGCTGCTCCCCCGCCGGCCGACTCTAGTAGCCCCGGCAAGCTCACCCTCACGGCCGAGCACCTCCTCCCTCGCGCAGCACCTCCTCCCGCACTCACCGCGGCTGCCGCCGCTCGCTCGCGCTCGCACTCGCTGGAAGAAGAAGGAGGAGCGGAGGTGATGAGAGTGAGGGAGAGGGCGAGGGTCCTTTTAAAGCCGCGTGGGGAGAGAGAGCGAGAGAGAGGGGCGCAACTTGCGCCCGCATGAGGAGAGGGAAAAAGACGTCGCAAGTCTACGGGCGTGCAGACGAAATCGCGCGTGCCGCAGAAAACGAATCACAGACATCTGGAAGGAGTTCCAGACGTCTGGGTCACCTCCCAGACATCTTAAAATACATCTTGAAGTCACGTTCGTAACAAAGAAAGACTCCACGATCATAGATACAGCAGGCGTTAATAAGATAAATTTAAAAAATATATTTAACGAGAGATCGAATTACATCTCACACGCAAGTCAGTACAATAAATGTCAAGGAGAAAAACTCGAAAAATATATTCAACAAGAGACCGCTTTATAATGACCCGAAGGTAGAAAACAACCAACCACCGACAAATGTCGATGGACACGACACCTGTTCATATTCATGTTTTGACATTAGGTTTTAATTTCAAAGAATATTCTTTCTTCTTGCTTTCACGTAATTGCGTTGAAGGGACAGAGTGGATGAAAAGACAATGAATTCTAAGTAACACCAAGAATGCGTCGACAGCGAGTACGATTACAGGGTGAAACGAAAAGATGGCCACCGCCCCATTCTATGCGATCCAAAGCCATCAACTACCTTCATCTCATTTGCTGCGATTTCAACCTTTGAAACAAACGGCCACCGCCAAAATCTTCTGGACGCAAAGCTCCAAATGACAAGACAAAAGGATATACTCAATACCCTTAAAAGAGGAGAGCTATAACACCCTCACAAGGGAGAACTTAAAATCAAATACCAAGAAATAAAATAAAAATGAAAGAATATTTTCAACGTAGAAAGATCCTGCACTCTGCATTGGATATGAAAAAATGTTATCGACGTCGTTGAGGAACTACGCTAATTAACAGGTGATGAACAATCGAATCGAAGTCAACCATCAACTCAATTGTGATAAGCTTGATTTCAACGTGACCACAGCATCAAAAACGACGAGGAGATAGAGTGGAGATGTAGGATTGATATCATGTGGAATCCCTCCTCCAACATAAAAGATGTAAGACAACGAACAAGCTCGAACACAATTGCTACTGCACCTTAATGCCTACGACCAAGAAGTTGCACCGAATGTCACCGCTGCCGCCACAATTAGATGTCGTCACCGCGCTACCCCAACGTTTACAAAGCACTGCGATCAACCCTACAATCGAGGTGAATTTAAAAATTGGGACCACATTAGGTGTCCTCCTTTCATGTAAAAAGTTAGCGTATGTATGGACATATACTAGGATTTATCACTACTTCTAAATAAAAAACATCAAGGTGAAAAAGTAAAAATACAGTAGTGGAAATTAATTCAAAATGAACGAGTACAATGATTTTGTATTGATGTAAAAATAAAAAAATCAAGTTTAAAATTATTTTAAACTTATGTAAAATCACCTTTAAAATCATATTTTATCTATACAAAATCATTTTCGACCAATGTTAAATCATAAAAATCACCTTTAAAATTATTTTGTATCATTGAAAAATCACTAAAATACCTTCAAGTTCATTTTTTTTCGATGCAAAATCATATAATAGACTTCAAAATCATTTGCAACAATGCAAATGATCAAGTATTGATGTGTTTTGATTCAAAATAAAAAATTACCCTTATACACTAACTCAAGAAGTGGTGGCACCTTTTCAAATTGTCATAGAGCCCATCACCTAACAGGATTTACATTATTTTTGGGGGTTTTTTACACGAAGAGAACATGTCCATAATATCCGTTTATTGCAAAACATGCACCTTTTATGTTTTTATATATTTTGACAAACTTCTTTTTCACAAGATGTGTAGTATTTATGATAACAAATATTAAGAGAAGTGAATTTATTATACATGAATCCCAAACCTACGGGTTTATTTGGACGTGGGATATGTAAAAAAATATCCCACATAAGAGAAGTTGCGACACTATTTATGTGAAATTGAGATACTATATATCTCTTTCGTTAGCATTTAAATCAAATTATTTTATTATCATATCAATATCAATATATAGTAAAATATATCTAATTTAACATAATATATTTATTAAAATATATTTACCATATAACATCAACCTATTAACATCCATATCTTTAACATTAAACAAACATCTACTCATACCATATCATATCATTTATATATTCCTTCACCTAAACAAGCATGCTTCTCCACCTTATCTTATCCTTATATCATGTTATCTCGCATTCTAATGCAGCCAAAACATATACGAAGAGAACATTGCACGCGACTATATAAAGTTTGCAATCCATCCGACAAGAGATGCCGACGTCTTCGTTTCGTCTAGCGGACGCAATTGGTTTTGGGTCCATTTATATATGCATGTGTCTTCCTAAAGCAATGGATGAAGACGAACCCATATGCCTAACTATTTTCTTTTCTCTTCTTTACTAAAACAGAGCTTCCTTTCATTTCAAGGGAATGAAAATGAAGAAAAACGTAGTCGTAGGAATAAAGAAAAAAAAGACAACCGTAACATCTCTGGGAGAAGGAGAAAGTAATTCCCCTAAGAGAGAGGAATTTAAAAGAAAAAAAAAAATCAACACAAAACAAATAAAAAGATAATAAAATAAAAAATATATATATCTAAGATATTATTTTCGTTGTCCACAAATCAACAACACGTATTAGATACGTAAAGACATTGTCGACGTTGTCAATGTAGCATGTTAATAGATATTAAGTAGTCGGAACGAGACCGACAACCAACCTGATCGTGATGAATACAATATTAGAACTCTGTCCCACCCTGCAAGATTATAGGTCCACATTCCGATTAATGTATATATATATATATATATATGTCTGATGTGGGATGGACATATCACCCACTAACGTCTAGAAGAGAAAATAAATTTAAGTGCGAATGCATCGTCACGCGTGTGTCAGCACTTTGAGTCCATCCAAATCTAAGCCCGTCGTCGAACGCAGCACACCTGAACAGATAATAATTAATATAAAACCTGTGGGGAATTTTCAAGTGAATCTCGAAAGGGTGTAATTTTCTAATATTTGTAAGGAGGTATTTGTAAAAAGAATGAACCAATAGCCTCTCAAGGTACGGACGGTGAAGACTCAACCCTGACTTCAGCCGAGGGACACACGTTCGATTCCAGCCTTACGCTTACCTCAATTTACTTGTTCAGCCTATATACGAATACATTATTTACATATATTTATTTACTATGTATATACGTCTACTATTATATTATAATATACATATACATACATATATACTCACCCAAGCACACACACACACCAACACTTAGCCAATTTCTCGAAATGCTCTCTTTTTTTCTTCTCTCAACACTTGCTCTCTCCTTTCACAAACGCTTGAATTTACTGTTCATTAGATCAAAATTAGATTTTTTTTTTTATGGGCGGGTCGGTCCGATCCGTAGGATATACAGCACCCCATGAGGTGGGATTGGACCACTACTGTGGACCAGCACTAATTCAATTAGGTACATTTTCATTCGATTTCATCTAGGCCTAATTACAAGCCTACAATGGACCCAGCTACATTGTAGGCCCTCGGCACATGTACTGTTCAAATATCATGCTCATATGCTCGGTAACAGGAGAGAAGATGATAGGTATGAGGCGCCCTTTTATGCAACTCAAATGCTCCCACGCCACATGATGTGGCACCATTACACAATGGCCAATTGAGCATTGCAACGTTAAGAGTGTGTTCTGATTTCCTGATTTTGGCTCTCGATTTGAAGGTCATAATTAATTCTAAATTATAAATAATTATATATTTACAAAACCCTAATATAGGTCTATATAATTGTATAATTAATTTAGGGAAATAATTTATTTAAATATATATTAAAATTAGTTAAAGTTAAGGATTTATATATGTTAATTTAGGGATTAATTCCTTAATTAAAATATAAATTAACAACTTAATCATGAAATTGACTTTGTACAGAGTTAATTTACATAATAAATTATTTATTATATATTTTAAATTTATTTTATAGATTTTATTTTAATTTATTTACGTTTAAATACACTCTTAAGCTAATCATATACATATTTAAGTTATAAATACTATAGTATAATATAAATATAGTATAAATAGGTTGAAAATACTTAAAATTACTATATGTATAGCTATAGTATAAATTACTTAATTAATAACTTAATTTACTAATTTATTTTATTTTAAGTTAATAATCTACTTAATTAACTTAATAACTTAATTATCTACTGTCATTATATAATTAAATTAATTTATAGTTATGGTAAAGTATATGATAGTTAGTTAACTATGTATGTACAGTATTAGATATAATTATAGACACATACATAGGTTTTTATAATTACTTAGAATAATATACATTTAAGTTAATATAAATTTATATATAATAATACAATAAAGTTATATATATAATAAATCATCTTAAATACTTAATTTAATATATGGAATACAGTTATAGGTTATTTATGTACATTATTTACATCTTTTACAATATATATTTAGCTTAGTATTAAATTATATTTACAAGTATAAATATACTGTACAAGGTATTTTTATGTATTTTTAGACATTTTCTGATTTTTATGGTTTATATATATATAATAGAGATAGGAGATGAGAGAAGAAGAATAAGATGAGAGAGAAGGCCTCTTTTTGGTGTTTTTAACTTTGGTTCTTTTATTAAATTCTAAAGTATACTGATCCGTCGGCTGATATATTCTATCAAGTCGGGGGTTCAAAATACTTTGAAACTTGGCATGCACCTAGAGAAAGATATAATCCTACTCAAAACATCTTTATTTTATTTTTTTTATTTTTTAATGCATTTTATTTATATGCAATGTTAACACACAAGAGGCCTTAATGAATGTTTTAAAAGTAAACCTAAGGCCTAAAAGGGGTTTGAAGGTCTGGAATTGAAGTTCAACCACTCACAAATGTCCAATACAATACATGAGATATATTTAAAGCATTAAACATGATTTTGAACATTAATTTCATGAAAATAGCATGTTGGACAGTTAGGCAATTTACATGTAACTGACAATTAATCTAAATATGTTCTACAAGCAATTCAAAATGGATTTAAAGTCAAATCTTCATACATATGAATGCTTATAGATACTGTTCTAACATTATACACCTACCAACTTCTTCATTTCTTCAAAACCAACCAAAATTCCAGTCCAAATTCCTTTCATCCAGTCCAACAGTACAACTACTGCCTTATTTTAGCAGTTAATCTAGTTACTATTGTTTCAGAAGCCACTGCTGTGTTGATTAAACTGTGATCAGATTCAGCAGCTCATGTTATTGCAAAATCAGTAGCAAAAACACTCCTCTGATCAGTCATATCTGTCCAAAATCCTTTGAAAATCACTTATGAAGATCTGAATTCAGAGGACCAATTTTTCAACCTTTAAAATTCTAAAAAGACCCTATTATGATCCTCTGTTTACATTATAGACAATGTAAAGAGGAAGATCACGCTAGGTTTTGAAATCATTTCAAAACAAATCCAAATTCTTCATTAAAACCTTGGAGACGCCATTTGGTTCTTTAACAATCAGATTAAAACCATTTGAAGTAGGAATCCATGTAGCCCCTGATTTGGACTTTTAATGTGGATCACAAGTGATCTGTTCACTTGACCTTCTTGAGCAACATTGACCGATGTTCAAGACGATCTGAGGATCTCATAAAAACCAATGGGTCATTGTTTTGACCTCCAATCAAAAATTCTAATTTTCCTTGACAAAACTACCCAAATACAAACTCAAATTAGGAAAATACTCATCTGAGCATCGAAATCAACTCAAAACACCTCAAAATCCTTGTATTATACCTAATTTATCTCGCTAAAAACTTGAATCGCTCGAATAAATTTGTTTACAAACAAATTGACTCCAATTGCAAAATTGGGCATGAAAACTAATTATGAAAGAATCGAGTGAATTGACTCAATTAAAACCAAATCAGGGGGTCTTTATGAATTTATGGAATGAATGAGACCCCCCCCCCCCAAGTGAGTTTTAGGCGCAAATTCATATTTAGAAGCTAAGACTTCAAATCTGAATTTGACTTTAGTGGATGGGTGGATTGTGAATTAAAACATCGAGAAAATAAGAGAATGTGATTTATGAGATGATTAGAGATATTAATGGAACGAAACGGAGGTGAAAAATACCACTTTGATCTGAATTGATCAGAGGGTGAAATTGATTCTAGGTAATCCAATTCTAATTTATGCTAATCTAAGCTAACACATCGTTGAATTCTTCATCTAAACTACATCTAACTAATCGACACTACACTAGCAAGCACTAAAACGAATCTAGAAAGTTGAAAAACTAATCTAGAAAGTGATAAATCTATCTAGCAGACAAAGGAGGTGTTCGAGGTCCACCGACCGGAGGTCGATGCCGACGAAATGGAGGAGACCCTTAGCTGAAGAAGGAGGTGTCCAAGAGCCTAGAGCCGACGGCTGGAGACGATTGAAGAAGGGAGGACAAACTGCTCTGTCGCCGCAGGTGAAGAATTAAGGGAGGAGAAGTTGAGGGGGTGGAATGATGGGAACCACTCAAGGGAAGGGAGTTGGTTGTGCACACAAGGGTCAGGTGTGCTTCCTATATACTTCGAGGGTCGATCCGATCATCGGTGAGGTGAGATTAGGTGCACCTAGGTTGAACGATGGATTCAAGAGTGAAATGCGTGCGGGAAGATTTAAACCAAATGTGCTCCGTTGAATTAGATCTAAGGTGAGGGGTGATGTTATGTGTGGGAGCCCACGAAGTTTGGATCATTGATCACCATAGGATCAATGGAGCAAGGGAACGACAACCACAATGGCTTGTGTTTATCGCATGAACAGTGCACTGATCGTCAACTTTCAATTTGCAATAAAAATGTTGTTTTAAAATGTCATTGTTGTAGTATAGATGTCACGAAATGCAAATTGGTGTCGCGTCAATTTTATTTAATTACAATTTTTACTAGTTTGTTTCCAGGTCGTTCACTGGGAGGTAGTTATTGATATACATCACTCTCTGAGTCTAAAAATATTATTTTATTCCAAAAATATTGATTTTATTTACAAAATGAAATGAATGAATCAAATAATGAATGAATTGGTCAATTAATCAGTGTTAAAATGCCTGAAAACATATGTATACAAACAAGCATAAAAAATTATTTATTACTATACTATGTTAATTATGTACAACTACTACAAATAATACTTAAGTATAGGTATAAAAATAATTAATAATATCTACTATACTAAGTTATATTAACATATTAATGTCTATAGTAACAAATATTATATTAACAGTGACATATATAAGCATTGTTATAACCTTAGAAAAATATGTACATAACATAAGGCAAAATATTTATCTATACTAACATATATAAAAATGTATAGTGACATATATATACATTACTAAAACTTTAATAACATATTTACATAACCTAAGGTAAAAATTGTTACTTACACTAACGTATATACATATATACAGTGACATATACATCTGTCACTAAAGCTTTAGTTATTTATATATGTATACTATATATATACGATACATACACATACATATATAGACACACTCACACTTAGCCACTCAGTGGCTTTTCCTCTCTCTTTTCCATACTTAGTTTCTCTTCTCTTTAACACTTGGCATATTTTAACATGCACTCTCTCACTCCATACACACCCACATTGTTCATCAGACAAAAATTAGGTTGTTCAATGGGTGGGCAGCCTGTTCGAGGGATACACAGCACCCTGGTTGGGGTGGGACCAGACCTCTACTAGAGTCACCCTAGTGTTTAATTAAGTATTTTAATATCCAACTTCACGCTTATTATTGGGCCCACATAGGCCCAACTACAATGCATGGCCCCCAACCCAATCACTGTTCACATATTTCATGCACATATTGTTACGAACGTGAGCGTCAGACGTGGTTAAGACGTCTGGGAAGTGGCCCAGACGTCTGGTACCCTTCCCAGACGTCTGGTAATAAATTTTTTCGGCGTACGGGTTCGCGTCTGCGCGCCTGCAAGCGCAGACTGAATCCGCTACCTTCGTCGTGCTCTTTCTCTCCCTCCCTGCAGACACGCCGCTCTCTTCTCTCTCTCCCCGCGCTGCCTTTAAATACCATCGCCCTCTCCCTCACCCTCACTCCACCGCCTTCCTCTTCTCCTTCTCCCTGCCAGCGAGAGCGCGAGCGAGCGAGCAAGCGACTGCAGCAGCAGCGGCCGCGGCGAGCCTGCGGGGAGGAGTGTCGCGGGAGGAAGAAGAAGGCTCGACCGCGAGGTGCAAGCTTGCCGGGGCAGCTAGAGCCGGCTGGCGGGGGAGTAGCGGGCATGGGGTGTCGCGGAGGAGCTGCTGCAGCTCGGGCAGCAGGCGGGCGCGACGCGGCGCGGCCATGCGTCGCGGGCGGAGAGCGATAGGGTCCTGATTCTGGGAAAATTTCCCAGAATCGGACGTCTGGACCTTCATCCAAACGACGAAGAAGACATCTGGAGGAAGACCCAGACGTCTGGCAGGTACAATATTTTCTTTCCTCCTTTTTACGCGGGTACGGCCATGCAGCCATACGCCACGTTTCTCTATTCCTTTTCGTGATGAGAGCGGATGCGTGTGTGCACAGGTGTTGTTCGGGAGGGCGCGAGGGCTCTCCGTTCCACACGAATCAGACGTCTGGCCACAGTACCAGACGACGGATAGGACCTCCAGACGTCCGAGGTGACAATCGGACGTCTGGAAACTAAGTCCAGATGGTCCAACGGGCTTCTAGACGTCTGAGGGACTACGCAGACCAAGGTATGACCTGAGCGACCTTTTAAGATGTCTGGAAGAAGTTCCAGACGTCTGATTTTGTGCAGACTCGTCGTTTTTTACCCATTTAGGGCCCGTTCGGAGTCCGTTTTCCGTGTTTCAAGTTTCATTCTTTCTAGACTTATTTCCTCTACCTGTTTACAGTAATTGTATACTATTCTGAGTAACTCCTTGTGTTGATCCTTGTGTTAGGATCCTGTTCCGTTGCAGCTCTGGGGGTTGCGGAGGCGTGCGGGATTGCCGACCACACCCCCAGTACTCCCGATTTCGCGGGTAGAGTGGCCCTTTAATTTACTTAACAAAATTTGAGCAATTACGAAACAATCAATAGAGTCTAGGGCATTGCATGAACCCTAGGACAGAGGAATTAGATTGAATGATAGATCCTAGGGTATTGCATGAATCCTAAGACTAGAAAACTAGATTGAATGATAGATCCTAGGATACGGCATGAATCCTACAACTGGAAAACTAGTTGAATATATAAACATTAAAGTCTTGGAAAAGTGGAAAGGAAATGATAACTGCCTGTAAATTGGTTAACAGTTGCCTGTTATGAATGAATAAATACGGTTGAGAACATGGGTTATATGAATATAAAGCTGGGATGGTGAAACCTAAATTGGCTGAGTTAAAAGAGCATGAACCCTACGGGGAATTAGGAGTAGAGCTCCTGGAAATAAATGGAATGGAACTGAGAAAGTAAAACATGAAAGTGTGTTGTCTCTTGGGTACTTGGCACCAAAGAGAGCACATATTACCTCTTAGTGTAGAGGGGAGCTTGCCACCATTAGGTTGAGACCGGGGTGGGTTTGGCCACTTTGCACCGACTTTCTGGCCCTCGTGTACACAGTACTAAGGAAAGCTACTAGTGTACGGAAAGCACTAGCTACCCCACGAGCCCCGGGGTTCTGCTAGCTCTCCTACGCTGACTTGTTAGGCCCACGGGGCAAACCAGAGTAGTCAGGGGAGGGTGTGCGGACTGAGAGGGCTCTACCCTATACTGGTTCCGTGCTTTGCTTTGGGTGCACCCGTTAACGGAAATGACTGACCGCGTGCCAGTGCAGGGTAGCTACCCGTGCGTTTATCGCGTGTGCCATAGTCACCGTTACGTCTGTCAGCGACCTTGGGGTGGTTGACTGAGGGTAGAACCACCACGGGGGACTCTCCCGGCCAGGAGAACACCACGTGTTACTTCTACTTTTCGAAAAAGACTGCAATCAAGATCGTTCCCACGAGGAACATTCAAGATCAAGAGAAGGATCTGAGAAATAAATCAATAATGAATAAATGGAAAAGTATGAAGGAAGAAAGTAAAAATATAACAGCTACTGTCCACTCTACTACTTCTTCTAGCTTTTAGTTGCCACTCTACTCAGCGTTTCGCTGACATGTACCCTTGTTGCCTTTTCAGGACCAGGTGTTGAGCAGCCAGAGTCAACGGCTGCAGAGGACGTTGGGCCTAGTAGGGTCCAGTAGGGTTACCTGTAGTACTTACTACACTTTTCTTTCCGTTGTAGTGAGTAGTTTTCTCTTGCTCCTTGTACTCTCTTTAATGTAAGCTTCATGTTATGTACATGTTTATTTCTCTACTGTTGTGGTAGTGTATGCCGTAGTATTTCCTTTCTTTACTGCTATATTTTGTTACTACTAGTTATATACATAGTGAATGTGATTTATTTTACTGCTCTTTTGGTTACTTTCTCATTGGACGACTGGGTCTTGGAATTAGTCGAGTCGGTCCGATTCTCGTGTCTCGTAGGGATTCGGGAATCGGGTCGTTACACATATCATATGCTCAAAGGAGAGGGGAGAGAAGGTAATGTGTAGGGGTGCCCGGCGCCAGACGACCAAGAAGGCAACATGACTAAATCCCTTTATATCGCTGTGTGCGCACCTCGCCACACAATGTGACGCTTTAAATCAGTGTCAAATTGGTGCCCTGCTGCATGCGCGATTATGCGAAATCAGAAGATTTGGCCCTCGATTCGAGGGTCCAAATTAAGTCCAATTTTAAAATAAATTATATTTCTGAAAAGCCCTTATATAGGGCTATATAATTATGTAATTATTTTACATAAATAGGTTATTTACATATATAATAAAATTGGGTGAAGTTGGCTGAGTATACACACTAAATTAAAGTTTAATTTGTTAATTAATGTATAAATTAGTGACTTAATTACAAAATTGACTCTATACAAAATTAATATAGATAATAAATTATTTATTAAATATTTTTATTTTATTTTAGGAACTTTATTTTAATTTATTTACAATTAACTATACGTTTTAGATAGTTTTACATATAAATAATCTATAAATACTAATATAGTATAAATACAATATAAATATGTTCAAAATATTTAATATATTATTTCAGTATTACATTAAATTACTAATTTATTTTATTTTAAGTTAATAAATTACCTATTTAACTTAATAACTTAATTATTTACGTAAATACTTAATTAAATTAAATTACAGGTATTATATTGTACATAATACATATATAAATACATATGTACAGTATTAGGTATAATTATGTACATTTAAATAGGTTTATATAATTATTCAGTTTAGTATGTATTTAGTTTATAAAAAATAATATCTAATAATATAATAAAGTTATATATATAATAAATTACTCTAAATACTTAATTTAATATATAGAATACATATATAAGTTATTCATACATATTATAAAAATATTATACATTATATACATATAGCTTAGGTTAAATTGTATATACAAGTATATACATAGTATATAGGGTATTTTTGGTTATTTTTTGGGTTTTTCTTATTTCTATAGTTTTTTTGGGTTTAAGAGAGGTAGGGGATAAGAGAGAAAGAATGAGATAGGAGAGAAAGATCTCTTTTTGTGATATTTGAGTTTTGGTCTTTTAGTAAGTTTCAAGGTATACTGAACCGTCGGCTGGTATGTTCTACCAAGCCGGGAGTTCAAATTACCTTGAAACTTGACACACACCTAAAAATATACCTAATGCTACTCAAAATACTTTTATTTTTTTTATAATTTTTTAATGATTTTTATTTATAAATAAAGTTCACACATTCTATGCCTTAAAGAGTGTTTGAAAGTGGAACCTAAGGGACTAAAATTGAGTTCTATGTGCTGGGAATGATAAATTTTCAGGAAAAACATTCAACACATCAAATAAAACATGAATGAACATTAAACATAATTTTAACCTTTAATTTCATCAAATATGGCAAGTTATGTAGTTATACACATGAATATAGCTGACAAAAGATTTAAAAGTTGCTTCCAAGTAATGTACAAGTTAAAATTGAACTTCAAAGGTACATGAAAGCTTGGTCTATGCTATTCTAAAGTTGTACATAGGATCAGCTACATTGAATCCTGAAAATCATTCAAAAACCCAGCTCAAATCTTCCAAAATAGTTGCTACAAACAGCTATAGTAGCTGCTGTTGTCCTATTTCAGATTAGATCTACCTCAACAAATCAGACAACATAATTGCTGTGAAAGCTTCTGCTCAAATGAAATATTCAAAGATCAGATGGCTTAAAACATGGTTGCAGCTACTAGTTACTTCTTATGCTCAATTACTTAGCAGCAATATCTATTGTAATTAACCCAGAAAGCTTCTGATTGAATCCATACTCCCATAAGAGTAAGTCAAAACATTCAATACATGTTTCAGATGTTTCAAATCTTCGTCAAAAAGTCTAAAAACTTTACCATTCAAATATGAAATCGAAAGAAAATATAGGAGACCTTAATTAATCTATTTTCTTATGTTATAGACAACATAAGAGAAATAGGCTATCTTAGGTACTCAAATTAGCTTTAAAATCTTCTCAGACACACATTAAGCATTTCATACCTCATTAAACTCATACATATCAGATTTATGTCAGATTTGAGCTCAAAAAAACACTTGGAGTACAAAAATTAGATGTTTCTCAGTTAGGCCTTTGCTTTTGAATCACCCAAATGAATTGTTCATCTAGAGTTCCTGCACACCATTGATTAGTGTACAAGAGTTCTAGGTGACTCATGAAAACCAGTTGGATCATTGCTTGAGCCTCGAATCGATTCATTTGATTCTCATTGGCTCAAGCTACCACACTTCTAGAAAACAATCATTGCAATTAAAAATTGGGCAAAAGTGATGGACGATTACCAGTTCACACTAAAAAGGGATTTTAAATGTCATTGTTATAGTAAATGTCACAAATATAAACCGTTGTCGCATCAATTTGATTTATATACTTAATTTTTATTGGTTTATTTTAGGTCTTTCACTAGGTGACAATTATTGATATACATCACTCTCTAAGTCCAAAATATTCTTTAATTCCAAAAATATTAATTTTATTTACAAAAATGAATGAAAAAATCAATAAATAAAAGAATTTGGTTAATTATGTACAAAAGAATAAATAAAAAACACATTACAATGCTTGGAAACAAATGTATACACACAAGCATTAAAAAATATGTACAATTACTTTATGTTAGTTATTTACAACTAATATAGTTAATACCTAAGTATAGGTACAAAAATAGTTAATAATATCTACTATACTAACTCATTATAAAATACTAATATCTATAGTAACATATATAATATATACAGTAATATATATAAGTGTCGCTAAAGCCTTAGTAAAATTATATACATAACATAAGGTAAAATACTTATCTTTACTGGCATATATAGCTATCTACAGTGATGGATGGGGCTGTCACTAAAGCTCCAAGTGTTGTATATTTACATATATGAGCTCAAACAACACTACCTATACATGCTTATATACACTATATCTATACTATTACAGTATACATTATATTATATTATTTATATACATATACATTATATATTATATACTTATATATACACATATATATAGACGTACATACATATATATACACATAGCTAACACACACACAACACACAGATACAACTCATGCACTCAACACACTAAGGCACACTCAGAGACACAAGCACAGGGGGAAAGGTTCAACACTTAGGTGATTTTCTTCTCTTCCTTCTCTCTTAGCCGGTTTAGACCGGTTCTTCTCTCTTCTCAATCGGTTCAAAATTTGGTTTAGTGAGTTGGTGGCCTTTTCGAGGGATACACAACACCCATTTTTGGGTGGGACCAGACCTCTACTAGGGCCTCTTGTTACGACCCGATTCTCGAATCCCTACGAGACGCGAGAATCGGACAGACTCGACTAGTCCCAAGACCCAGTCGTCCAACGAGAGAGTAACCAAAAGAGCAGCAAAATAAACCACATTCACCATGTATATAACTAGCAGTAACAAAAGTACAGTAGTAAAGAAAAGAGCTACTACAGTACACACCACCACAACAGTAGATAATTAAACAAGTACATAAACATGATACTAACAATAAAAGAGTACAGTGGTAACAGAAAATACTCACTACAACAAAAAAAAGGGTCCAATAGGTACTACACAAGTAAAACTACTGGGCTCTACTAGGCCCAGCACCCTCTGCAGCTGCCGGCTCTGACTGCTCAACACATGGTCCTGAAAAGGTGACAAAGGTGACACGTCAGCGAAACGCTGAGTAGAGTGGCAACCAAAAGCTAAGAAAAACAGTAAGGTTGACAAGTAGCTGTTATTTTTTAATCTCTTTCTTTATTTTTCCATTTACTCATTCTTGAATTATTCCTCAGATCTTTCTCTTGATCTCGAATGTTCCTCGTGGGAACAATCTTGATTGCAGTCTTTTCCGAAAAGTAGAAGTAGCACGTGGTGCTCTCCTGGCCGAGAGAGTCCCCCGTGGTGGTCCTACCCTCAGTCAACCACCCTAAGGTCACTGACAGACGTAACGGTGACTACGGCATGTGCGATAAACGTACGGGTAGCTACCCCGCACTGGCACGCGGTCAGCCGTTTCTGTTAACAGGTGCGCCCCAAAGCATAGCACGGAACTAGTATAGGGCAGAGCCCTCTCAGTAATAGGGGTCCAGCCCCTCCACAGTAACTAAATAGGGGTCTTGCCCCTTCACAGTCTGCGCACCCCCGCCTGACTACCCTGATTTGCCCAGTGGGCCTAACAAGTCGGTGTAGGAAGGCTAACAGAACCCTGGGGCCCATGGGGTGGCTAGTGCTTTTCCTACACTAGTAGCTCTCCCCGGTACTATGTACGCGAGGGCCAAAAGTCGGTACAAAGTGACCAGACCTAACCCCGGGTCCCTGGGGCGGCTAGCTCCGCTCTGCACTAAACAGGGGGGATAGTTGCTCTCCTTGGTACTCTGTACTCAAGGGCCAGCTCACTTCCCCAATTCTATTCAATTCGCTTCTCAGGAGCTCTACTCCTAATTCCCCGTAGGGTTCATGCTCATATTTTTTTAACTAAGCCAGTTTAGGTTTCATCATTTCAGCTTTACTTTCATATTGCCCATGTTCTTAACAGCTAAAATTCATTCATAAACAAGCAACTGTTATCCAATTATAGGAAATTTTCATTTTTCTTTCTACTTTTCCAAGACTGCAATTCATATATTCACGACATTCGTTTCAATGTTTTCTGTTCCTAGGATTCGTGTCACACCCTAGGATCTATTATTTAAGCTAGTTTTCCTGTCTTAGGATTCATGCCATACCCTAGGATCTATCATTCAATCTAGTTTTCCAGTCCTAAAATTCATGCCATACCCTAGGATCTATCAATTATCTCACAAGTGCATAAATGTTGGTAAATAATTAAAGGGAGCCACTCTACCCGCAAAATCGGGAGTACTGGGGGCATGATCGGCATGCCCGCGTGCCTCCTCAACCCCCGAAGCTGCAACGAAATAGGGTCCTAACACAACGATCAAATAGAAGGAGCTACTCAGAACAGGATACAAATGCTACAAACACGTAGAGGAACAAATTCTGAGAAGAACGAAACTTGAAACATGGAAAACGGAGTTCGAACGGACCCTATACGGGTCAAAAATGACAAGTCTGCCCAAAATCAGACGTCTGGAACATCTTCCAGACGTCTTAAACGGTGGTTCAGGTCATACCTTCCTTCTGCGCGGTTCTTCATACGTCCAGAATCCCGCTGAACCGTCTGGACTTAGTTCCAGACGTCCGACCGTCGCTCTGGACGTCTGAGGACCCTCTCCGCCGTCTGGTGCTTTGCCCAGACGTCTGATCTGTGTGGGAGGGTGTGCCCTTGCACCTTCCCGAACGAGACCTGCACACGTACGCGACCGTCCTCAACACGAAAATGAGGCAGACCCCTCGGCGGAACGGACTGCATGGCCGTACACGCGAAAGGAAGGAGAAAAAGAAAATATCGTACCTTTCAAATGTCTGGACCTTCCTCCAGACGTCTCCTGCGTCTTCTAGACGTACGTCCAGACGTCTGATTCTAGGAAATTTTCCCAGAATCAGGACATCCTCGCCCTCCGCCTGCTGCGCACGGTTGTGCTGCGCCACGCTCGCCTGCTGCCTGAGCTGCAGCAGCACCACGCTCCTGCTGCGCGCCCGCCGGCCGACCCTAGTTGCTCCGGCGAGCTCGTACCCTCGCGCTCTAACTCCCTCTTTCTTGTTGCAACCCCTCCTCCCAGCGCACTCACGGCAGTAGCTGCTACCCTCGCCCGCTCACCCTCACGCTAACAGGAAGAAGAAGAAGAAGAAGGTGGTGGAGTGATGGTGAGGGAGAGGAGAGGGGGAGTATTTGAAGGTGTTGTGGGGAGAGAGAGAGAAGAAAGGCTGTGCCTGCAGGATGGGGAGGAAAGAGAGAGAAGAAAGGAGGGCGACTGTTCAGTCTGCGTGCGCATGCGCGCAGACGCGCAGACGCGAAACCATACGTCGAAAAAATTAATTTCCAGACATTTGGGAAGGCTTCCAGACGTCTGGACCAATTCCCAGACGTCTTAAACGACGTTTGATGCCGGGGTTATAACAACATAACAAACTCAAAGGAAGTTTCATCCCCGAAACTTGCGCTAACTAGGGTGCTGAAAAGAACAATATATGCATAACAAACTCAAAGAGGACCGAAGCCGGTCCAAAAAGACATACCCTCAAAAAGCTCCATGTACCGCTCCCGCATCGCCGCCTCAGGCTCCAAGGTAGCCTCCTCGTACCGTTGGCTCCTCCACAAAACCTTCACCAGGGGTACTTGCTTCCGTCTCAGACTGCGGACGACTCTGTCGAGAATCTGCACTGGCCACTTGGGGTAGGTCAAGTCATCCCCCACCTCGACACTCTCGTGACTTAGGATGTGACTGGGATCGGCGACGTACTTTCTGAGGTTGGACACTTGAAACACGTCGTGCACACCAGAAAGCTAGGGAGGAAGGGCAAGCCTGTAAGTAACGGGTCCAACCCGCTCCAGGACCTCAAAGGGTCCCACGAACCTCAGCGCGAGCTTCCCTCTCACCCCAAACCGCTGCAGGCCCTTCATGGGCGAAACGCGAAGGAAGACGTGGTCCCCAACCTCAAATTGCACCTCTCTGCGTTTCCGATCTGCATAGCTCTTTTGCTTGCTCCTTACAGTGCGGAGTCGCCTGTGAATCTGCTCGACTACCTCCTGACTCTACCGGATCAACCTGGGGCCAACCTCCCACTTGGTCCCCACCTCAACCCAACTCAAGGGTGCCGCACACCTCCGTCCGTACAGAGCCTCGTAGGGTGCCATGCCGATGCTCGAGTGATAACTGTTATTATATGCAAACTCCGTCAGGGGCAACTGCTCCTCCCAAGAGCCCCTCCAGTCCAGTACACAAGAACGCAAAAGGTCCTCAAGTGTCTATATCGTGCGCTCAGACTGTCCGTCCGTCTGGGAGTGGCATGCTGTACTAAACCTCAACCGCGTCCCCAGGGCCTATTGAAACTCAACCCAAAACTGGGATGTAAAGCGAGTATCCCGACTAGATACGATCTCCTGCGAAACTCTGTGTAGACGTACCACGTCGTGGATATACTTCTCTGCCAACTGTGCTGGTCCCAAGGTGACTCAGATCGACAAGAAACGTGCCATCTTGGTCAATCTATCAACGATTACCCAAACTGCGTCGTGTCCTCACTGGGTAACAGGTAAGCCCACCACCAAGTCCATGGTGATGCTCTCCCACTTCCACTCTGGCAGTGGAAGTGGCTGCAACGGCCCTGCAGGCC
Source organism: Thalassia testudinum (assembly GCA_037157565.1). Taxonomy (NCBI): domain Eukaryota; kingdom Viridiplantae; phylum Streptophyta; class Magnoliopsida; order Alismatales; family Hydrocharitaceae; genus Thalassia; species Thalassia testudinum. The sequence continues at coordinate 11,719,656 of JAZHRO010000067.1, read as the reverse complement.
TCAGATGCTCGGCCTTCACTTGCTGGCACACTAAACATGGCTAGAATAATAGTTAAAACACTCCAAAACATCCAACACACTATATGAAACATGTATGGGCAATTAAACTTGATTTTTGAATATATTTCATTAAAATTCTCCTTTGGACAGATTATCTACATATAAATAGCTGATAATGGAATTAAAAACTAAAATTACAAACACTCCAAATCAAATTAAAGTCCATCTCAAATATATGAATGCTTGTACACGATAAACACAACACTCCAAATCATGTCAGCCTCTGAAAAATTCAAAACCCAACTGAAATCCACTTTGATAAAACTCCATTTCAGCCAAAACATTGGGTGCTACAGCTGTAGAAGACATAGCAGCAGCTACTACTGAAATCTGAACTACTGCCATCTCAGCAGTTGTTGTGCAGCTGCTCCCCTCAATTGAAATCAGAAGATGGAACCAACTACCAGACGTCTTAAACTTTTAGATGCAATCTCAGCTGCAATAGCTGCTGCTTTGTTCCTTGAAAACCAGCCCAAATCAAACTCAAGAAGGTCTGATCTAAGGCACATGAATGCACAAGCACTTCTGGTAGATCAATTCTGCCCAAAATGCTTCTAAAATCATAATTGAAAAAATGAAAATCCACTTATGAACATAATTTCCAAATTAAAGTTTATATGTATCAAAAACCCATGTTGCCCTGATTTGGGCTTTTAATGTGATTTGATATTTTAATAATCATCTGATCTGCTTAAACACCATTGATTGGTGTTCAAGATGATCTAGTGATTAACTCAGAATCAATTGGGTCCTTGTTTGACCTCAAATCAATATTATTGATTATCCTTGGGCAAACTCTCCAAAAAGCACTTAAATTAAGTGCATGGTCATCCACATTAAAAACCAAATCCAAAACATTGGATTCATTGCACAACACCTAATTAAGCAATTAGAAGCCTCAAAAGCTCTACTGAATCCAATGAAACCCAAATGAGCTCCAAATCATGAGACTGGGCAATAAAAGCAAATATGAAAGAAAATCGAGCAATTCAAGATAATAAACCAGATCGAGGGGTCTTTGTGAGTTTATGGAATGAGTCGAAGACCCCCTATGTGGGTTTTAGATGCTTATTCAGATCTAGAAATCAAAATTCCTAGATCTGAATTAGGCCGTAGTGGATGGGTGGGTTGCGAATTAGATTGTTGAGGAAATTACAAAATGCAAGTAATGAGAGGATAAGGGAGATTAATGGATCAAAGTGTCGCGGAAAAATTCATATCAGAGAGGGCAAGAACGGATCTAAGCTACTCTAGTCCTAACTAATCTAACAAATCAGGGAATTCCATTATCCAATGTAATCCTATTGACCTAAATTACACTAACCATACTAAAGCTGATCTCGAAAGCAATTAAAATCCTAATCTAACAGAAGAATGGGACCTTTAGATCTGCACCCAGTGGATGGAGAGGAAGAAGAGAGGGAGGAGGTGCTCTAGTGGATGGAAAACTCGCTAGTGGAGTTCTGGGTCGCCCTCAGGTGCTATGATGTCCTTAGTGGCAAGGAGAGTTGAAGAGGAAGGTGGGGCTTCTCCGCCAATGGCAATGAAACAGAGACAGTATGAAGAGAGGAGCTAGAGTGGACAAATGATCGGCTCAAGAGATGTAGGAGGGAGTCGATCCTTTGCGCACGAGCTTAGGGAGCACCTTTAAGTAGCCGAGACAGTGAATCAAAGCACCATAGTGGTGCGATTAAGCACTTAGGGCATGGGCGGTGGAGATGGGTTAGCGAGGGCGCGTGAAGTCCAAATCAAAAGATGGTCGTTGGATGAGATCTCGGCAAGGTGGTGACTGCACGCACCGAAGCGTGTGAAGCTTCGATTGGATCTGGGCCACAAGATTGCAAGATCAAGGAGGCGACGACTGCGATTGGGCGAGTTCATGAGGCGCTACAATGGACTTGCGCAGCTGGTCTATTGGAAGATTTGCAGAGAAGCCCTCTGAGGGTGAAATGGTAGAAGTTTTGTAGTGAGGCCCATAAGTGGTGAAGAAGTGATTCAGAATCGTCCTTAGGATTTGCAAAGAGGCCCCTGCGACTTTCAAAATGGTCCCTAGAAGGATTTTAAATGAATAAAATGTATGTGACCCGAGGACCTATATGTAATCTAATAAATGCAAGGTCCAAATGATATCGAAATGCAATCAAATTTTTATTTAAGCTTAATTGAACATTTAGGAAGATAATTTTATTTTTGATTTAAAGTTTTGAATTCAAATGTTTGTTCAATTTGTAAATGAATCATCATTCTACAGTAATGAATAGAATATCTTATTTAATAACCTAATTTTGCATTTTTAACACAAAATTAATATTTTAGGTTTTTTTCACTATTTTCCATACTTAACCCTTTTCATGTGTTAATTCAGTAGTGTTTAACCTAGTTACTAGGTTAACTTAGACATTTTAGCTATGATGAGCCACACCTCATCAAAAAGCATATTGAATGGTAAAAATTGAGTTAAAAATAGCTTAAGCCCATTGCATTCAAACCAGTAAAACACAAGAAAACTCAATTTGATCATTTAAATAAGATCACTTTCAATTTCAATCATAAATTCCCAAATCACCAAAATCAACGAATCTGATGCAAATGCTCAAATTGATTCAATTCAAATCAGATCAAGAGGTCTTTGTGGATTTATGGAATGAGTGGGAGACCTCCCATGTGGATTTTAATTGCTAATTCATATCTGGAAACTAATATTCCTAGATCTGAATTAGGCCTTAATGAAGGGGTGAACAGTCATTAAAATGCGAGAATATCAGAGAATATAGATTATGAGATGTGGAGAGAGATCAGTGAATTAATGTGAGAGTGTGAAAAACTCCTCTCTGATTTGAATTGATCAGAGAGGCCAGATCGGATTTAATCTATCTACTCTTAACTAATCTAACAAAATAGTGAATTCCATCATCTAATCTACTCCCAAGCTAATCTGAACTACACTAACAAATACTACACTAATCTAGAAAGTGACTAAAATCCGAATCTAATAGAAGAATGGGACCTTTAGATCTCCACCCAGTGGATGGAGAGGAAGAAGAGAGGGCGGAGGTGCTCTAGCAGATGGAAAACTCACTAGTGGAGTTCTGGGTCGCCCTCAGGTGCATGGAGTCCTTAACGGCGAGGAGTGATCATAGGAAGGTCGGGCTTCAATGCCAATGGCAATGAAATAGAGACAGTATGAAGAGAGGAGCTTGAGTGGATGAATGACCGGCTTAAGGGATGTAGGAGGGAGTCGATCCCTTGTGCATGAGCTCTGCGTCGGACGGGTAGGTGCTGGCCGGTACCCTCCTCGCGACTGCTGTCCTCCTCACGCCTGGGAACCGCGGCCTCCTGCGCGCCCTCCAGTGCTCTGCGCGGGAAGTATCTGCTGACCTCCTGCCCTAGACTGGCAGTCCCTCCTGATGTGGCCCGGCTGGCCACACTGGTAATAGAGGGGAACCCGACTCCCGCCCTCAGTGGGTCCCTGCTGTCGGCTGGGCGGGGGTCCGGTGCTGGCGACTGGCCCCTGTCGAGGGCCCCCAAAGGCCACTGATGGCCCTGTAAAACGTGACGGCTCTCCTGCAGACGCCACGTGTCTCCTCTCTCGCCGGCCCTGTGAAAAGTCTGGCTGAAAGGGCCTCTTCCGCCCGCCGTCAGTGTCTCGTGCGGACGGGTTGGTCTCCTCGAAAGTCATAGCTGCCTCCACCACCCTCGAAAACGTAGGCAGCTTCAGGGGTTTGACATACCCCCGAATCGCAGGCCGGAGCCCCTCGGTGAACCTCCAAAGGCGCTCCTCCTCAGTAGCTACCGCTGTCGCTGCAAAGTGGGACAGCTCCAGGAAACGCGTGCGGTATGCGCTCACGGTCATCGTCCCTTGGCGGAGAGTGTGGAACTCCCGCCTCCTTCGGTCCTACCACGTCTGGGGGAAGTACTGCTCGCAGAAGAAGGCGACGAACCGGTCCCAGGTCGGCTCGTCCCTCTCCTATCCCCGGACCGCCCTCCACCACCTGTGTGCCGCACTCTCCAGCTGGTACGTGGCAAAGGCCACGCGGCACTCCACCGGGGGGCGAAGGGTGTCGAAAATCTTTTCCAGCTGCTCAAGCCAGTCCTCTGCCTCGGTCGGGTCCTCATCCCCCTTGAAGGAGGGGGGCTTCAGCTTCCGTAACTGCCCGAAGAGCTCGAAGTGGCGCTGTAGGGGAGGTGCTGGTGCACCTCCAGGCGAAGGTGCCTCGTGCACGGAAGTATTGGAGGAAGGTGGGGGCTGCGGCGGCCCATCCCCTCCCCCGTGTCCAGCGTCACGTCCGTCGAGTGGTCCCACAGAGGACTCCCCCTCTGCAGCCCCAGGGTGAGGCGCTCGGGGCTGTGGGCGGAGCTCCTCTCGTACAATGTCTCGTATCAGCCGGGCGAGGTCCTGGGCCTGGACCCCCGGGAGTAGTGGCTGGTCCACTGAGGTGTCGGCAACAGCAAGCCCACCTCGCCGACCTCGTCCTCGGCCGCGCCCGCGGCCCGCCTCACTGGTCCCACGACGAGGCATCTCCTACAAGGAGACGCGAAACAAAACGGAACACGTCACTACGAAACGATACCGAACGGAAATGTCTAAGAGCTCATGTCAAAAGATATGTTGTGGTGGCTACTCTAGTTATAGACATGTGAATTGGTTATTTTACAGTCAGTTGATTCACTTCTCGGGACGACCTTGCTCTGATACCATCTTGTAACGACCCGATTCCCAGGTCCCTACGAGACACGAGAACCGGACCGACTCGACTAATCCCAAGACCTAGTCGTCCAATAAGGAAGTAACCAAAAGAGCAGTAAAATAAATCACATTCAGCATGAATATAACTAACAGTAAGGAAATACAGCAGTAAGGAAAGAAACCACTACAGTATATACCACCACAACAGTAGAACAACATTCATAACATAATATGAACTGCAGGTAAAGAAAAGTACAGCGGAAATAAGAACTACTCACTATAACGGAACAAAAAGAGGTACAAGAGAACAGTGGTAACACTACTGGACCCTACACGGCCCAGCGTCCTCTGCAGCCGCTGACCCTGGCTGCTCAACACCTGGTCCTGAAAGGTAACGAGTGTAACACATCAGCAAAACACTGAGTAGAGTGGCAGCTAAACTAAAGACACAGTAAAGTGTACAGTAGCTGTTTTAAATTTTCTTTCTTCCTTTATTTACGTCTTTCTATTGTTTCACAATTTATCTATTTCTCAGATCCTTCACTTGATCTCGAATGTTCCTCGTGGGAACGATCTTGATTGCAGTCTTTTCCGAACAGTAGAAGTAGCACGTGGTGCTCTCCTGGCCGGGAGAGTCCCCTGTGGTGATCCTACTCTCAATCAACCACCCCAAGGTCACTGACAGACGTAACGGTGACTACAGCACGCGCGGTAAACACACGGGTAGCTAACCCGCACTGGCACGCGGTCAATCGTTTCCGTTAACGGGTGCGCCCAAAGCACAGCACGGAACCAGTACAGGGCAGAGCCCTCTCAGTAACAGGGGTCCAACCCCTCCACAGTAACCAAACAGGGGCCTTGCCCCTCCACAGTCCGCGCACCCTCGCCTGACTACCCTGGTTTGCCCCAGTGGGCCTAACAAGTCGGTGTGGGAGGCTAGCAGAACCCCAGGGCCCGTGGGGTAGCTAGTACCTCCCTACACTAGTAGCTCTCCTCGGTACTACGTACACGAGGGCCAGCAAGTTGGTACAGAGTGGCCAGTCCTAACCCCAGGTCCCTAGGGCGGCTGACTCCGCTCTGCACTAAACAGCGGGGACAGTCGCTCTCCTTGGTACTCCGTACTCAAGAGCCAACTCACTTCCCCAGTTCTATTCCATTCACTTTCCAGGAGTTCTACTCCTAATTCCCCGTAGGGTTCCAACTCTTTAACTCAGGACATTCCAATTTCACCATTCCAGTTTCACGTTCATACATCCCATACTCTTAATCATGTTCATTTATTCATAACAGGCAGCTGTTAATTCAATTCACAGGCAGCTATTATTTCCTTTCCACATTTTCCAAGACTGCAGTATTCATACATTCCACTAGTTTTCCCGTCCAAGGATTCATGCCATATCCTAGGATCTATCATACAATCTAGTTTTCCAGCCCTAGGATTCATGCAACACCCTAGGAATCTACCATTCAATCTATTTCTCATTCCTAGGATTCATGCAATGTCCTAGGTTCTATTTATGATTTCATAATTTAACAGATTATACTTATAGCCACTCTACCGGTTACAACAGGCGAACTGGGGGCGTGGTCGGGAATCCCGCGTGCCTCCGCAACCCCCAAGACTGCAACGGAACGGGGTCCTATCACAAGGATCAAACACAAGGAACTTCTCAAAATAGTATACAGCTGTTGTAGACAGGTAGAGGATGCAATTCTGAAAAGAACGCAACTCGAAACGCGGAAAACGGAGCCCGAACGGGCCCGAAACGGGTCGAAAATGACGAAACAGTGTAAAATCAGACGTCTGGAACTTTAGGATTTAGGTTTATAAAATGTGATTTCACCTATGAAACGTGATTTTTTTACTTAGAAAGTGATTTTTAACTTTAGGATTTAGGGAACCTAAACTTAAAACACTAAAGATTAAACCTTAAATCTCAAGGTAAAAAATCACTTGAAATAAGTGAAAGCATGTAGAAAATCAAAATTCACAAATTCACCGATATTTTTTTATTTTCAAATAATGTATTTTAATTTTCAATTGATGAAAAATCAAAATACACCGATTACATATCAAAATACAATAGTGTATTTTGATATGTAATCGACTTGTTTTGATTTTTCATCAATTGTATTTTGTTGGATGAGGATACACATTACAAAATACGTTGCAACATATATTTCTCAATCCATATAATTTTGTTTTAATAATTAATCCATTCATCATTTTTGTAAATATCAAGTTAAATGACAAATTAAATACTTAACCTCATATAAATCTATTTAACCTAATAATCAAATACCACCTTTGGATTTAGATAGCAAACTACAATCCAAGCCCAGGTCATGAACGACCTGACCAAGATATATATATTCACGACGGTTTGGTTTGCCCTGAACACTTATTTCCTAACTTCGAGCTTTTGGACCAGTGGAAATCTACCGGATATAGCCTCCACCACATAACGACGAAACCAATAAAGCTATGCACCTGAGTGGCCCCGAAGAAAGGGCATAATCTTACGCTATTTGAGTCTTTGGAGTACTTTGGGATTATATTCCGCGCCGAGCATTTGTGCTTGTGGGCTAGGGTGAAGAGGGCAGACCAGCAGATCTGGTGGTCGACAATCCTTCGGACTTGGTAAAGGTTGTCGCAGCATCTGTGGTAGGACAGAGGACTACCTCAAAGAGAAGGGGCTCTGAACTCACGCCACCTGGTACACCACAGTGAAATGGCGTATCTGAGAGACGCAACCGCACCCTATTAGATATGGTCCGTGGAAGTGGAACCCAATCGAAAGCGGCTGCTGGCCTGAACTTACCTTATCAACCCACTCCTGAATTCACAGAGAGAATCGGACCGGGAAATGAATGCCCAACTACTCCAACGCCACCCCCGCAGGGTTGCATGGCAATTGGTCCCCTTTCCCTCCAGTACAACCACTGCCTCCCACGTGACCCATGCAAACCCTTCACCGCCTTAGAATTTTTGTTGGGGTGTCTTTAAAAAATTTCCTAATTTCATCGTAACAACTTTCGCCTTAACGTTTAATGTTAGATAATGTAACGATCCGGTTCCCGAGTCCCTACGAGACACGAGAACTGGACCGACTCGACTAATCCCAAGACCTAGTCGTCCAACGAGGAAGTAACCAAAAGAGCAGTAAAATAAACCACATTCAGCATGAATATAACTAACAGTAAGGAAGTGCAGCAGTAAGGAAAGAAACTACTACAGTAGCTACCACCACAACAGTAGAACAACATTTATCATATAACAAGAACTGCAGGTAAAGAAAGTACAGCGGAAACAAAAACTACTCACTAGAACAGAAACAAAAGAGGTACAAAAGACTGTGGTAAACTCTACTGGACCCTACTCGGCCCAGCGTCCTCTGCAGCCGCCGACCCTGGCTGCTCAACCCCTGGTCCTGAAAAAGGTAACGAGTGTAACACGTCAACAAAATGCTGAGTAGAGTGGCAAACTAACTAAAGGCAACGGTAGAGTGTACAGTAGCTGTTATGTTCTATTACTTCCTTTATTCACATCTTTCAATTTTCTCACTATTTCATTTATTTCTCAGATCCTTTACTTGATCTCGAATGTCCTCGTGGGAACGATCTTGATTGCAGTCTTTTCCAAAAGTAGAAGTAGCACGTGGTGCTCTCCTGGCCGGGAGAGTCCCCCGTGGTGATCCTACCCTCAGTCAACCACCCCAAGGTCACTGACAGACGTAACGGTGACTACGGCACGCGCGATAAACGCACAGGTAGCTAGCCCGCACTGGCACGCGGTCAGTCGTTTCCGTTAACGGGTGCGCCCCAAAGCACAGCACGGAACCAGGGCAGAGCCCTCTCAGTAACAGGGGTCCAACCCCTCCACAGTAACCAAACCGGGGCCTTGCCCCTCCACAGTCCGCACACCCTCGCCTGACTACCCTGGTTTGCCCTAGTGGGCCTAACAAGTCGGTGAAGGAGGCTAGCAGAACCCCGGGGCCCGTGGGGTAGCTAGTACTCTCCTAACACTAGTAGCTCTCCTCAGTACTACGTACACGAGGGCCAACAAGTCGGTACAGAGCGGCCAATCCTAACCCCGGGTCCCTGGGGTGGCTGGCCCCACTCTGCACTAAACAGGTACGGGTACTTCCCTTGGTACTGCGTACCCAAGAGACAGTACAAACTACATCTCAGTTACATTCCTTTTTCTTTCCAGGAGTTCCACTCCTAATTCCCCGTAGGGTTTCAGCTCTTTATCTCAGAACATCATATGTTTCACTTTCCAGTTTCACGTTCTCACAATCCATGATCTCAATCATGTTTCTTTATTCATAACAGGCAGCTGTTAATTCAATTTACAGGCAGCTTTATATTCCTTTCCATTTTTCCAAGACTGCAGTATTATACATTCCACTAGTTTTTCCATCCTAGGGTTCATGCCACATCCTAAGATCTAGCATACAACTAGTTTTCCAGCCCTAGGATTCATGCATCACCTAGGAGCTATCATTCCATACATTTCTCATTCCTAGGATTCATGCAATGTCCTAGATTCTAGTTATGGTTCCATACTTTAACATATTTTAATAATAAACTTAAGCCACTCTACCAGGTACAACGGGAGTAATGGGGGCGTGATCGGGAATCCCGCATGCCTCCGCGACTCTCAAGACTGCAACTGAACGAGGTCCTATCACAAGGATCAAACACAAGGAGTGTCTCAAAATAGTGTATAGCTACTGTGGACGGGTAGAGGAATTAATTCCGAAAAGAACGCAACTCGAATCACGGAAAACGGAGCCCGAACGGGCCCTAAACGGGTCGAAAAAGACGATACTGTGCAAAATCAGACGTCTGGAACTTCTTCCAGACGTCTTAAACAGTGGATCAGAGAATTACCTGTTCAGTGTGGTTTCCCAGACGTCCAGAAGTCTGCGGGGACGTCTGTCCTAGCTCCCAGACGTCCGATGGTCGCCCCGTACGTCTGGAGGTCACTCCCGCCGTCTGGTACAACTTCCAGACGTCTGATTCGCAAAGGATGGCGAATCAGCGAACCTGCGCACAGCCAACTCCCTCCCTTAGTACGGTCGGTCGACAGGAAGGGAGAAGAAAGCGGAATACACACCTTTCAGACGTCTGTATGAGCTACCAGACGTCGTCCTCGCCGTTTGCCTATAAATCCAGACGTCTGATTCTGGAAATTTTTCCAGAATCAGGGCGCTACTCGACCTCCGCTCGTGACGCCGCCCGCGTCGCACCTCGCGCGCCTGCTGCTCAGACTGCAGCAGGTCCCTCTTCGCGTCGTTCCGCGCCCCCCGCGCCCTCCGCCGGCCGGCCAAGCCGCTCTGGCGAGCTCGCCCTCACGGCAGAGCTCCGCTCCCGCACGCCGCACCTCCTCCGCGCTCACTGCAGCCGCCGCTGCCACCCTCGCGCTCACGCTCACTGGCTAAAGGAGGAGAAGGAGGAGACGGTGGAGACGGGAGGGGAGGCGCGCCCTTTTAAGGCCGCGCGGAGAGGAGGGAAGGATTCGCGGCAGGGGAATCCTGCAGCCGCAGGAGGGGAGAAGGCGAATATGCGGTCTGCGCGCACAGGCGCGCAGACGACTCGCGTGTGTCGAAAATAACAGATTTCCAGACGTCTGGAAACTATCCCAGACGTCTGGTCAGACGTCTGGACAACCCTCCAGAGGTCTTAAAATACATCTGTGCCACACGCTCGTTACAGATAAATATTTACTAATATCTTTTATTTTTACTTTTAATAGTAAATAAATATTCACTTTCAATTTTAATATTAAATAAATCAAAATATAGGGAAACACATGAGGTGACGTATTTTACTACGTAAGATGATGAGAATGTGGATATATTTGATAATTGATATTTAATATAAAAAATAAAAGAACGTAAAATTTATTATGTGGTAGATTCTATCACATTGAAAAAAATCATCACATTATTTTAAATTAAAATGTACAAGTGATAAATAATATTACACTGGTGATAAATTACCTTACACCAATGATAAATTATTTTAGTTGATTTTGCACCGATGCAAAATGGTTTTGCATTGGTGATAAATTGTTCTGTGGTGATTTTACACCGGTGCAAAATTGTTTTGAATGTGACATAGTGGTTGTGTACAAGTGCAAAGTGATTTTGCACTCATGCAAAGTGATATTGACCTATGAGTTTTACATTTATGATTTAAGATTTAGGGTTTAAAGTTTAGGTTTATGGAAAGTGGTTCCAGCTATGAGAAGTGATTTTTCACTTGAAAAGTAATTTTTCACTTTAAGGTTTAAGATTTAGTTTTTAGTGTTTAGGGTTTAGGTTGCATAAACCTTAAATCCTAAACCCTAAACCTTAAGGTGAAAAATCAATTTTCAAGTAAAAAATCACTTTTCGTAGGTGAGAAGCACTTGGAATTTAATTTTGCACCGATGCATAGTAAGATTGCATCAGTGCAAAATTGTTCCGAAGGTACAATGGTGGTTTTGTACCAGTGTAAAATGATTTCGAAGGTGATTCGACTATTTGCACTTGTATAAAAGGGATTTGTTGTTGGTTTCAACAATGGTGGACCCCACCACATGTGAGCACTTTTTTTTGGGTTGAGGAACAGTGTTGAACCGATTCGAATGAGAGACCCTAAGAAAATCTACTAAGTGTTGATGCAAGAGAAGAGAAGTTAGTTGTGAGAGACTGAGTGTTGGTGTCAGTGCCTGTGTGCGTGCGTGCATATGTATATATATGTATAATATATATAGTATAAGTATACGATATAATAGTATATCATATAGTAATGTAAATAAATTAAGTAAATATGTACACGTATATAATGAATATATGTATAAGTATAGAGTAGTATAATATGCTTGAGCTCTCATATGTGTACATAAATAACTAAGAGCTTTAATGACAGTTGTATATGTCACTGTATATATGAGTATATGACAATATAGATTACTATTTTTGCCTTAGATTATATACATATTTTACTAAGGTTTTAGTAATGTTTATATATGTTACTGTATACGTAATATATGTTACTATAGGTATTAATATGTTAATATAATTTAATATAGTAAATATTAGTAGCTATTTTTGTATCTATACTTAGGTATTATTTGTAATAATTGTATATAATTACCATAGTGTAGTATTAACTAGTTTTTGATGCTTGATTACTGTACATTTGTTTCAGGCATTATAATACAGATTAATTGATTCTTTTGTAAATAATTAATCAATTCTTTCATTTATTGATTTATTTATTCATTTTGAAAATAAAATCAACATTTTTAGAATAAAATAATATTTTTGGACTTAAAGAGTAAATTATATCAATAAATACCTCCCAGTGAACAACCTGGAAACGAACCTGTAAAAATTATAAATAAATAAAATTGACACGACATTAGTTCGTATTTATGACACATATAGTACAACAATGATATTTAAAATCCTTTTTAGTGCACATCGAAAGTCATCGATCATATTTTTAACGCTAATAGTGTTTTCTTATGATTGATGATGTCGTGATCAATAACGACACACAATTAACATGTAATTTAGATGGGCGATTAGCTATAAATCACTTGAAAATGTAGAAATTAAATGTTATTTAGTGATAATTACTAAACCATAAATGTGTTTATATATATCCCTTCTGGACCTAATTTGGTTGTGGGAAAAAACCTTAGGTAATGTTACCAAAGGGGTTTATCCCTTTATAATGCAAACTGCTCAAGTGGGGAGAAATAGTTAGGCTTGTTGTTTCCTTACGGTACTCTCCACCATAATTTTTTTTCCTTTTAGGTTTCAACATATATATATATATATATATATATATATATATATATATATATATATGAACGTGGGTTGGTTGGAAAACATAAAAGTTGGGTTGACACAGAGAATTGTGAACATGGTTTTCACTCGATGTATCTTCTTTTTATGCAAAAAAAGTACTCATACATGATGGAGTCCACCACTGTTGAAATCAATAACAAACACCTTTGTACGGGTACAAACTACTCAAATCACCTTCGGAATCACTTTGCATCTGTGTAAAATCACTATTTCACCTTCAAAATAATTTTATACCGATGCAATCTTACTTTGCACCGGTGTAAAGTAAAATTGTACTAGTGCAAAATTAAATTTCAGGTGTTTATGACAGGTGATTTTTTACCTTAGGATTTAGGGTTTAGTCCCTAAACCCTAAACCCTAAGGCGAAAAATCATTTCTCATAGGTGAAACCACTTTCCATAACTTAAACCCTAAATCCTAATTCCTAAATCCTAAACCCATATATCAAAATCACTTTGCAGGGTGCCAAATCACTTTGCACTGATACAAAACCACCAGATCACCTTTCAAATAATTTTACACTGGTGCAAAATGATATTGCATCGGTGTAAAGTCGCTTTAGAATAATTGATTTTGCATTAATGTAAAATCACCTAAAATAATTCATCACTGATGCAAAGTAATTTATTGTCAATGTAAATTTATTTATCACCTGTATATTTTAATTTAAAATGATGTGGTGATTTTTATTAATATGATGAGACCCACCACGTAACAAATCTTTAATTTTTTTAATTTTTTACATTAAATATCAAGTGAGGAACATATTTTACATCACCTTACGTCACAAAGGACGTCACATCTTATGTTTCCATGTATGTATGTGTATATATATATATAGAGAGAGAGAGAGAGAATTATGGAATAAAGAGAGGGAAGAAGAAGGATTATAGTACTCATTTTTCTCATGTATAATATTTTGGGTATTTAATTTAAACGATTATACTTACATAACTACAAATATAATTAACTTACTCAATATAATCTATATTTTTGAATTCACTAATTTAAAATATAAAAAATTATATATCTTTAATTGATGGATCATCTTTTATTAGATATTAAAAAGAAAATATTCAAACGTTGATTTTGATGTTCTTTTAATATACTTTTACAATAAATTTTATTATATGATGGAGCATTCATTCCCTACCGCACGGTAGGTGGCTTATCTACAAAAGTAGGAATATATCAAAAATAAGAAGACAAAAAAAGGTTACTTTCAATTTATCTCACCTCATCGATTTAACATCAACGGCTATTAAAATATGTCATTATAAATCTCAAAACATTGTATTAACATTAATATATATAAAAATATATTAACTCTAAGGTAACATACCCATGAAATATATTCATTGCGTACATCATATCAACCCATCTTATAATGATATTATAATATTAAAATATTATCATCTACCGTAATATCATTGTACCAATAATTTTTATTTAACTATTTATCTCATTTCTCGACATAAATAACTAACCTAACTTATCCCTACATCAAACGCAACCTTTTAAGAGACAGAATCGATATTTAGCACTGCATGTATGACAAGATCAGTTGTCCCGTCCCACAATTTTGAATGAGGAACAACATGTCCTGATAATTTTGATCAATATATAGCGTCTCATTTTTCAATTATTGGTATAAATATAAACTCCGTGAAGTACTTCCATTGGTAATCAAAATTCCAGGGATCATTATGACGGTATGCTACTTAGTTAAACTTGACAGCGCAACAAATTGAGTTACGTGGAGAGAACGCCACTGATATCGTAATCCATCTAAGACTTTTTATTTAAGAGCAGAAGTCAGTGGTCAAGAACACCGACGGTGGGATAAAATGCTTTAGAGATAAGACAAGTAGATGTTTGTTTTGACAATGAAATAAGAAGTAAGGTAAGAAGATTGATGTATTGATCGATGTGTTGGATGGATATTCATTTAATATTGAGATATGGGTGTAAGTAGAATAACGTGATATAGTAAATATATTTTAATAAATATGTTAAGATAAAGTAAGCATATTTTAATATAGGTTAATATTTATGTCATGTAATGAAATGTTTTAACTTGAATGTTAATGTAAGTGACAAATACTATCACAATCTCTCGTAAATATTGTCAGTAATCCCTCCTATAAAAAATATGCCTCTACTTTTTCATTTACCAAGCAAACCCTAAGATCCGTCTCCCTTAAAAAGGAAAAGTTATTGGATAAAGGCCCATCTTCAAGATTTTGGATTAGATTGCGGTGAGTTATTAGGATCAACTTGAATATCATTGCAATCGATCAGCGCACCATCCTCTGAATGGAAAGAACGAAAAGACTTTATGAAAACTAAGGTTATGTTTAGCAGCAAGTTATTAGATAGGATAGGAGCTTGTAAATGAGATAATAATGGGTAAAGAGTTTCTCCAAAATGATCTAATAATTCTCTAAACATATCACATCAATATCATCTTTTATATCACATTAACATCAATATCCACCCACATCATAATACATCTACTCACATCAACTTTAATATATATTAAAATGTATCTACTCTAATATAATATATCCACTCACACCATATTATAATATTAAAATATCACATATTAATATCATATCTCCATAACAATCGTTACAAGCTTTTCAACCAAATAGCTCCTTCAACTTATCCTACTTCAATCCTATCCCGAGATATCCCAAACCTCCAACCAAACATAGTTGCGTAGATCCTACGTCTTAGAAAGGAAAATCGAATGGAGGCTGATATAGACACCTTTGGAAATGATAAATGGATGATAAGTGCATCTTCCCACTTTTTTAGGCAGAAGTAAGAGGACAGTCTTCGATTGGATGCGAAGAATCATGGTCCTTCCCTCTCTGATTGGTTGCACATCAAAATTAGAAAAAGAAAAAGGAGAGAGAAAAAATAAAAAGAGTGAGAAAAGGACAGGTTTAAGTATTTAATTATCTAATCTTGGTAGATCATGATTCTCAACAACCAACTCTCGAAGGACCCATCTTTTAAGTAGTAAGAATTTTTCAAAAATTAAGCAAGCTTTGCTACCACCATCGTTGCAAAAGCCTATACCATGAGGATATTGTAGAAGAACACTTAAATTCTCTAAGGTAGGCTTCTATCTTTAAGTTTTCCTTTAGTTTATTTTCAATCAATGGCATATGGCAAATTCTCACATTGCTCCCAACCCCTCCTCTCCTACTACTTTAAGTGTCCTCGTAGGACATGGGCTTATAGTGTATAAGTACTTAGGAATGAAATCTAATCAAATACAATTCAAATATGATATTTCCATACACATTTACTTTTACGTAGTTAGATTTCTATCTAAATTGGGATGCCATCTTTACTTTGCCATATTCAAAAGAAACTAGATTGGACCACATGGCAATTTAACGCACAGTCGATATGATAGAGATTGAATAAATTAAAGAGGTGATATTGGACCGCATGTTAATTTAACGTACAATCAATACCATAAAGATCGGATAAAAAATGTGATATCTGACAACATTAATTTAAAACACAATCAGTATGATGGAGATTGGATAAAAAATGTGACAATATTAGGAATTTTTCGATCTTTATTTAAATATTTAAGGGGTTAATATATTTTTAAGCTTAAATATCTTTACTAGGTTAAATGATCACTTGCATATCATCACCAACGTACAAGTATATATAGACAATTAAACACTCCGAAATCTCATCATATCTTAAAAAATAATATAGGTAGAAACCTTCGGTTCTCACAACGTACGTATGTATTAACTCTGTGAAATATGTGAATTCATATCAGAATCCAACCGAAATTTTATCATGCCACACCCAAATTCATATCCAACATGAAGCCCTATTGGAGTTCAAATTTTGGCATTATGAAATCCAATTTCGTGTCTAGAGAAAAATATAAGTACGTTGTCTGATTCTATGTTTTGTTCGGATAACATTCGATTGTTGGGTATCCAAGTGTCCAGCTTTTTCATCTCTAATATATCACAACACAAGCTATTGCCATTTAGAAGGACGAAAGCCACTCTTTTTGTCTCAAGGTACAACTAGATAGCCTAATTTACTATTTATCCTATTTCTAAAATTTCTTCTTCTATGGGAGAAGGTTTGTTTGTTTGTTTTTTTTTTTTTTTTTTTTTTATAAAACATGAGAGTCAATTTTATTCATCTATAAGGCAGACAAAAAAGAGATAGCAGAACCAAATCAAAATCTATCTAATACAATAAAAAGAAGGATCAGGGTTCATGGGCTACTACAAAATAGCAGAGTATATTAAAACAAAAGGTTTGGTTGTTGTTGTTATACACCTATATCATCAGGTGCAGTCAACTCAAATAATAACAATGGTTAAGCCTTTCGATTCTATCCTTCACAATTCCTAAGCTTATGTCGAAGTAGTCAAGACCATTATTATAATTTCCTTTTTACACTACTTGGGTCATCCTTGAATTCCCCTTAAGAGACTCCATCAACAATCAAATTCTTAAACCTCTGGACATCAATTCGCCTCCTCTATATATATATATATATATATATATATATAACAATGGTTAAGCGTTTCTATTCTATCCTTCACAATTCCTAAGCTTATGTCGAAGTAGTCAAGACCATTATCATAATTTCCTTTTTACACTACTTGGGTCATCCTTGAATTCCCCTTAAGAGACTCCATCAACAATCAAATTCTTAAACCTCTGGACATCAATTCGCCTCCTCTATATATATATATATATATATATATATATATATATATATATATATATATATATATATATATATATATATAGATGTTTAAACTACCTTAAACATGTCTGACTCAATTTATCATCTATTATTGTCATTACCACTCTACATTTCCTTAGTTTCACTACAAATCAAATACTTTGTTTTATGGCCACACATTCACCTCATCATTTTCATCTTTTGTTAAGAACAACCTTTATATACGCTTCTAACTAATGGTTTAACATTCAAATCTATGGCATAGCAAAATTTACAACTACTCGATGGTGTTTTCTTTACTTTGAAAGAAACCTTCTTATCATAACCCAAAAAAAAAATTGAACCTTTTTTTTGCTTCCATCAACTTGCATTATTATCACCAAGGGATTGATTTAGTAGTAGGACACCCTCATTAGCATCTAAGAAATCATGCGATCAATTATCATACTCATCATATTTACTTTCTGAAAATAAAGCATTAAAACCCGAAATATTCAAAAGTATCCACTGCCATAATTTTTACTTTTGAACGATCATCCTCTCCTCTATCATATATATATATACACACACACGCTCATCGGTCTTTGTCTCTATCAAAAATCCTTAATTTACATATTCTTTCTCCAACACCCAATCAACTTTGACAACTAACTAGAAAAAAATACACACCATGACACCTCATCTTAAAATGACTTTCAAAGGAATCATATCCTACCAATGCCAAATGCTAGCTTATCTCAAAAGAAACCAAATTACTAGTATGTGCTAATTTGTAGTTCGTTGTTTGTGATTTGGACTTACTTGTAATTCACATACAAGCTTTGGTGATGATTAATTATGCGATTGAATAAGACTTCCCTTACCATTACATGTGATTTTTTTATGTTTTTGTACTTGAAACTAGTGAGAAAAGAAAAATTTTTATCTAAGATTAACAAAAAAGGACTCTCAAAGGTTCAATAAATAGCCCACAGAGATCCATTCAACAAAGGCAAAAGGTTCAATATATATTACAAGATTAACCTAACTTGAAAGAAAAATAAGGCAGATACCCACTTGGTTAGATAGATCCATATCGATGATCCAATTAAAGGAAGACACAGGTCGGTCGAATGCCTCAGATGAGTGGATTACACAAGTCTGTCATATCTTACCTAAGGATGTAGGCAGATAGACAGGCTCTCTAATCAACTAATTAAAAGGCTTGAGGGATAGATGGGCTCCCAAGTCAATTGACAGGCATGTTAGATAGACAGGTAGCCAGATGACAGTTACCACATCCGTTACTCTATTTTCATGATCTTCGACGGATGTGGGCAACGTGCTTCGAAACATACACAATGGGACATTAGTTTGACCGACCATTACAATCATATCCTCAAGATCACGCTCAATAGTTAATGCCAATGTTAAATGAGCCATCGCCCTACATGTGTATATGGTAAGAAAGAGAGGGAAGAAGGATCTTGTATCTTTTGATTCTGTTTAACTTAGTGAAAGTTCGAGAGTAATCACATCCTTCCTAGATGTACATCAATTTTAGGTAAAATTAAATTATCAATTCTTTATTTCTCACGTGACTATTTATAGTTTTGAACAAATCTTTTCCCTATTCACGAATCCGATACAACTTAGGAGAAAAAACGGCTCCGATGAAACAAATACCCCAACTAATTCCTCTTTTAATCCGTTTTATTCTTCCATGGATCGAAATACGGGATAAGATGTCCCCAACAATGATGGCAGAGACGATCCCGTCAGGATTTGGGGATATTAAAAACATTAATGAACAGCTGCACAAGTGAGGAGATCAAACAACGTAATCCTATGGGTTAATTTACGTGAAATATTAGGAAGGTTATATCAAAAAAATATAAAATTGATGTCAATTTATAATTGTATTTATTTAAAGGGTATTATTAATATCAATTATATTTATTTAAATTAATGTTAAATTATAATGTTAATCTTTGTCACGTTTACTTGATAGTAATGATAAGAATATGAAATACGAAGGATATTAGAGATATAAGAGATATATGATTTTAACATAGGTATCACTAACACTAATGAAAATTAATATTAGACCAAATCATGCTAAAATAGCTAAAGTCGGATTACTAAATGGGAGGTCAAGTTGGCAAGTAAAAGTAGAGTAAATCCTCCGAGTAAACTAAACCTAAGGCTTTGTTTGGAGGGTGGATAAGATACTACAGGGATAGGTTAAAATAGAATAAGTAAGGATAGGTGTTTGTTTTGGTGATGGAATAAGGGAATGGTTAAGTAGATGGTTAAAATGACTGGTGTAATGATATGATGTTAGTAGATATTTATTTAATAGTATAAGTTAGAATACAGAATGTTAGTAGGTATTTATTTAATATTAAAAGTGAGAATAGATAATACAAATGAATATTTTTTAATAGTAAAAGTGAGAGTAAATGTTACTGTAATTTGATTAAAATGATAAGAAGTAATTATTTATGAGTTTATATTAAAAAGATGAATAGAAATTAAATAAAAATTAAAAATTAAAAAAGAAATTCCTTTGACCGGCTATCAGATGCAATTTTTGAACGGATGTTTCTATAATATCTTGATATTAAATTTCTTAGATTCCGGTCATCATCACTGATACATTTGAAAATACTAAAATTATTATATATCTACACGCATGCACGCACTCACGCGTGCACACGGCCCCTTTGTTTATGGCCCATGATGGGTGGGATGTCCCAACAGCCAACATGAGATTTTAAGTGGGATATAAGCTAGAAAGGAAGCATGAGAAGAAAGCTACAAATACCTACTTGAATGACGTGACGGTTGAACAGATGCCTGTTCCAGAAAGAAATAAACTCTCAGTATTTCTCTCTCTCTCTCTTTGTGATTGCATCCTCTCTAAAAATTAATCCACCCCAAGTATTTATATGGTGGACATCCTTCAGTTGCAGGTCTTTTTTCTGTTCCCGCAATCTCGAGATTCTACTATTAATAGCATATCGCATGGTAACCGATAGACGATCATAAGTCGATGTCACACTCGCATGATTCCTTCTTGTTGCGATGACCAACCTATCAATTGATTGTTACTCGGATCTAGAGTGATTCGCCATTCTGTCGAATACACAAACTCGGGTAAACGAATTCATCCTAAAGTATCAAATTTCCCAAATTTACCGAGCAATCGAATCCTCCACGTGACCCAATTCATGAGATGATTTTTCTCCCTTCATCGTACCTTCTTCCAGATCTCTACCTACATCGAGGGGGTCAGATCCCTCGACTGCATTAACTCATTCTGGCTTAATCGAGTCGAGCTCTACATGGCGTGGATGAAGGAGAAGGAAGTAGGTTGACAGGCGAGAACGAAGGGAGGTGAGTTAGAGGTCGAGGAAGGATAAAGGAAAAAAAAAAAAGGAAAGAAAAATTAAGAAAGTAAATAAAAAATAACGAGGGTCTCATAAAAAAAATACACATATTTTAATAAGATTTGTTGAAGTTGATGAATTTGTTGGTAGAAGGGTTCGACGTGTAAATTACTCGGTGTTTTTGACGTACGTATGTAAACATGGAGAAGACAATGATGTGAGCATAATGTTGAAAGATTACGTGAATATTTACCTAAAAATCTCATTTAAATATATTATCACGGAAGGCCGACGGCATCTCCTAACGCCACAGCGCGTCTCTACAAATCAAGAAACGTCAAAAAAAAAAATCATGAACTCCTTTTTAACGCAAACATTAGGGATGGAATCCAAATTGAACCCGACGTGCTTAAGAAGTCCAGAGATCCTGTCGTCCACAATTTTGGATAAGGAGCTTCAAACAATTTTGAAACGGAAACGAAGAGTCCGAGTTTCAAATATTAGTACAAATATATACACCGCTAAGTACTTCCATTGGTGATTAAAATTTGCAGTGATCGTTTTGAAGGTATTCTCAAATTTGACGGCACCACAAATTGGTCTACATGGAAAAAAAACGCTCCTCAAGGACTTTGGAGGGGGGTGTTTGGTACGTGAGTTCAAGAAAGTTTAACCAGCGTTTAGCACAAGTTATTCTGATTTGATTTTACACATCGAATTAGGGAAGTGCGATCCGATGCAACTTAAGTTCGACACCTTTGTCGAATAAAAAACTTCTGCCACTTGTTCCTCAAGTTCAGTCACTTGACCCATTACCCTTCTGACGCAATCCTAACCCCCATACCTCCTGCTCTCTCTAGAGTCACTATTAGGAATATTTAGCCTTAAATATATAATATTTTAATTTTAAATTAAATAGCATCGATAATATTTAATTTTTCACAAATACCATCTCAAAAGTCAATCGTAGTTACATTTGGATATTTTAATTTTACATCAAATAACATTAGTGATATTTAAAATATTATTAATAATTTTTAAACATCATTGATGTAATATAATAAATATCATTAGTGATATTTCTTTTAAAATACTGCATGAACTTTTACACATACTATTACATTTCTAATCCACGATCCATTTGTTCAAAAAAGTAAGCCCATACCCAAACGAAAAAATTATGTTATGTAAGCTTTATTTGTTCAAAAAATTAAATAAACCAATCACCTAAAGGGTAAAAAATCATCCATAGCACTTTTCTAAACTAGCTCTAATTATCAAATTCAACACTTCTTATACTAACTTATTCTACTCATCAAATACCCTTGCAAAATAAATCCACTTTATTCCTTAACATGACATCAAAAATTATAAAATATCAAAATCTACTTATTCCTCCATTCTATTCCACTCTTCTCCCAACTCACCCAATTATTCCACAAACTTAAATGCTATAGGACAGCGATCTCTTGTCAGATATCCTAATACATGGGGCAAATGATCATAACTTTTTTTTTTATTAACAGCAAAAGCCAAGGATTTATCAACCTTGGCCTTATTCACAATTTGCCTCGTTACTCTTACCGGAAGGAATCTTACAAAATTAACAAAATTTACCGGCCCAAACGGTGGCATGTGTTGAACTCCCCAATCTCTTTCCCAGCCCCTCCCCTTCTAGTTACGATATTTCCATTTTTTCACGTACATATTTATTTTTATGGATTTAGATATGGATGCAAACCAAGATACGATCTTTCCTTCATTGTATTCTAAAGAAATTTGACCGAGTCACATATTAACTTTACACATAATCGATACAATAAAAATTGGATAAAAATGTTCCAATATCAGGAATTCCAACCTTCATTTAAATATTTACGGGGTTACCATTTTTTTTTACTTTTAAACATCTAAAGTAGGTTAAGTCACTTGCATACCATTACCAACAATTATAAGAGATTACACACTTTAAATCTCGTGATATCTTACAATTATATATACATAAAAACCTTCCAACTCTCGTAGCACATTTATTAACTCTGCAAGATATGCAAATCTAAATTTAACTCCAACCTGTATATATCATACCATATCCAACAGGAAACCCTATCCCACTTCAAATTTTGACATACATATCTAATTTCATAGGTAGAAAAATTTCAAATTCATCATACAATTCCATATCCAAATCCATAATATCAACTCTCAGATATCCAAGCCCATATTTGATCCTTTTTCATCTCAAGCCATCTCCATTTAAGAGGAAGGAAGCTATTCTTTTTCCACTCAATACACAACTGGACGATCTGACTTACGCAGCAATAGTGGTGTCCATATTCTAATTAAGAATATCAAAAGTAAGCTATCTATTCTTTTTCGAGATCAACCAGTAGAAGACTAAAGGGAGCATATCTAATTAAGCTTCTTTGAAATTGGTAGAATTTCTGGGAAATCACTCGAAACTCGGTGTCGATATGGGCTCATTTTCTCATGAAGAATACCATTTAGTAATCTCTAATGTGATTAGTTTCTCCAGAAAAGTACTACTGCAGCATTTTCCTGTGGCATAAAGTTTTAACTCCAACATGAACCATACAAGATAGGTGGTGAAGGATGTTTGATTACGTGGTAAGATAAGCGGTGATCATACATTCTTTATATGAGAATTTGCGAAATGTGGTGGAGGAAGTCTTACGAGAAACCCCAAGGTCCACGGTATATATCCCGTGATTATGAACGAGTGTTACAGATTGCATGATATGATAGGTAGCTGTTTTGCAGAGGAGAAATATCTTTCATATGAGAATTCAAGAAAATATGTGATGAAAGGAGCTTCAAAGAAAACCACAAAATCCACAGAATAACCCATGAAATACTGTCGTGGGTGGTGCTACGAGGGCACCACTGCATACACAGTTGTCCACCAAAAGTTTTCCGATTGTTATCCATCTCATTCCAATAGGATATCCAAGGGAATATCCTCGCACCCAAGCACCACCCACCCACAAGAGCCAAAATGGAAAGCAAAGGCGACGTGATAGGATTACAGGAAGGTCCATCCCACATCAAGAGACCAACCTCCTTTATTGGCATTTAAGTATATCTCCTTCAGCCAGAAATAGAAATAACAAGACCCGATTCATAAAAGTAAAATATATCTTAAAAGAAAGAAAGAAGGAAAGCGGTAACAGTCCCTCGGTCTCACTCTAATTAACAGAATGGGCCAATATCATCATGTCCCGAAATGTAAACGACCAAGGAACACCTTGCTTCTTAAAGACTTCAGCCATGATGCCTGGAGAAATTTCGGTGAGGGAAAGGGAGATCTTTTGGAACATGCCCATTCCAGATTTGCTAATGAGTAGCCGTAGGAACGGAATACACTCAATACACCTCAATTGGCCATTTTCAAAGGTAACAAAGTTATAAATGAGAATTCAATGAAGAAAAAATTAAGGGATGGTATCATAGTACCACTAGAAGATCTTCAGCTGGAGACAGAGAAGGCTTCCAGAACAGGTGGCTTCCGAAACCACCCATTAAAAGGTGGACAGTCCTTGAAAATTCTCAGGGCACACTGGTATTCAGTGGCCATGGCCTGCCAATAGTGATTTTCTTTAGTCTACGGAAAATTAATTGTCAAATGCGTCATGGGTTGGAGATAAAACAATTGAAAATAAATCCAACTTAGGACAACAGCGTACAAGAACCTTCATGTCACTGTAAGATGCTTGATCCAAGCACTTCATTGAAAAGTCCTTCGTGATGGTTATGAAAGTCTCCAATAGACGCCTCCTGGAAAAAATTGACAACTTCTGAACTAGGTATTTATTGGGTTGATATTTTGGAGAAGTGTCGAGAAATCAGGGACAAAATATAAAACTTGGTGCAGTAGAATGATAGATACATGACGATGTTAAGATAAACGGTTCAAACAGAGTCAGACGTTCATTAGAAGGAAGAGGTGCTCCGAAGAGGACAAAATGAGAAGCATAGCGGCCTCCATAAAAAGAAATAGGAGGTTTCACATATATGTCTCTATAAATTTAAAAAAAATATACATATACTCCCACGTATTTCGTATTTACAAATCGTAATGACATATATGCCCTAATAAATTTCAATTTATTAAGTTACAGAAAAGCTTGCAATAAAAATTAAAGGTTTTTTACTCCAAACTCCTTAACCTTTTTCTTTCTTTTATTATTTAGTTCCTCGAGAAGGGAGGGGAATAAGAGGAGGGAGTTGAGGATGGAGAGCCGAAAGGGGGGTGTCAAAGCAGGTGGGGTTGGACGGACAAGGAGTTGCGGGTCAACCAGAGCTAAGGGGAGGCAGGGAGAGTTGGGAGGAAATGGGGTGGGGAGCCGTTGAAGGAGGCAAGAGGATACAAGGGGAGAGGGGAGGAGACAGGCAATGCTAGAGGAGGTGGGTGACGCTGAAGGAGGCAAGGGGAGGTAGGGGGAGTTGGGAGGGTGGGCAGCACTGGAGGAGGCAAGAGGAGTTAAGGGGAGCTGGGAGGAAGTAGGTAGCACTGGAGGAGGCGGGAGGAGGTAGGGGTAGAGGGGAGGAGGCAGGAGGTGCTAGGAAGACACGAGCAACACTAGAGGAGGCAGGAGGAGGCAGCGGGAGCTAGGAGGAGGTCGGCAACACTAGAAGAGGCAGGGGGAGGTGGGGGCAAGTGGAAGGAGTTGGGTGGTGCCGATGCTGAAGAAGGTGAGAGGAGGCAGGGGGAGAGGGGAGGAGATGGGTGATGCTGGAAGAGGCAAGGGGAGGTGAAAGCAGGCAGGGTGAGCTGGGTGACACTAAAGGAGGTAGAGGGAGGGAGGAGGGGGAAGAGGATAGGGGGTGCGGGAGAAGGAGGATCGGGTGAGGGGGGATCAAAGGAGGAGGAAGAGGAGAGGTGGATGAGGAGTGGGCGGAAGAGGAGAGAAGGTGGACTTCTTGGTGAAAAAGAGATAAAAGTAAAGGACTTTTGTATAAAAATTACTTTATTTTTTAACCCTCGGAGTTTATAAGACCATTCAAACAAGCAAGTAAATATTTATGAGAGCATATACATAAATACAAAATAAGAGAGTATACAAGACTTTTCTGAAGTTAACATAGGCTCATTAAGGCAAAGAAGCCAAAGAAAATGGAACTTTTCAGATAACGAAGCAGCGCTAGACTGGCTTGTAGCCCTTATGGCATCCTTAGTGAAATGACCATGTGCTGTTATCAAGGCAGTTCAAATAGGTTAACAAAAAGAAATATCGAAAGTCATAAGTAAAAACAGCTCCGTTCCTTGAAAGGATGACATCGCCTTCGATCTATAGTATGTCACTTACAACTTTATGCAGAATCAAGCTTGTGTTGGACTAAAAGAAAACTTGAACCAACACATGTCAAAGAATGTATATTGAATACAGTACCCCAAATTATATCACCTAAATGACATCATTTAGTCATTTGAATGAGAAAAACAAACTATAGAGATATCTAAAACTTCAACTGGTAAGTTTTATGTTGCAGAACAAACCATTTCAGTCCAAAGGTCATTCTGTTCTGAGGCAAGTTCTTAGATTTTTTTGGAGCCAATGCAAATACAACCAATTTTGCTATCATAGTTAGCCATATCGTAGTTAACTTTTATGTTCTACGTTGCGTTTCATTGTGCGGAGTAAAATATCTTTTTATTATTTTGATCGGATCTATGATATAACTTTTTCCTCGTCTCTCTCTATATAAAGAAATGTAGGGACGACTTGATAATTAAGAAATATCATTCTCTTCAACTTGATATCAGAGCTAAGTTGAGGACTCCACCTCCAAAAACCTTAACACTACCTTCGAGCCCACCAACGCTGCCGCCATTGGCATCAGCACTGGCCAGCAGCAGCAGCAGCAGCAGCAGCATAGTAAAAACCCAAACCCACAAAATGCGTGATAAGCAATAAAATGCGGAAATAAAATATTCAACCTCACAAAATGCAATCTCACAAAGCACACAAATATTTTTATGTGGAAACCCAAACCCAGGTAAAAACCACCACCCAAACCTCTTGACTTAAGATTTCCCGATTAACCTAGCCGATCAAATACACTATTCGAACTACTTAAAATAAGGGTAGTTTAACCTCAATACAACCGATGCTACTTTGAACCTGAGGGTAGCGTACCTCAAAACCCCTCCTCTTTACGAGGGATATTTTGTCTCGTGAAGGAGACGAGAATTCGCAAAGCAAATACCCAACAAAGACAATTACAATATCTTATAGAGCCTCAAAGTAAATGTCTTAAACTTAGCTTCTATAGGCAACGGATACTTCCCTGAAATGGAAGTGAACTGCGCAGCGGATCAGTGCTCTCGGATAAAGATTGTGTAGACAAGAGAGCAATGTCACTTCTATCACTTGGAACTTCTCTTTCAAAGACACAATATGAGTGGAAGTAGCATTCTCAAGGTGTATCTAACAAAGGAAAGATCATCTATTTATAGATGGCTTAAGAACCCTTAGAAAGGTCTTGAAAGGTCTAAGTAGTCGTTGGACACAAATCCAAGACAAATCAGACCGAAATCAGGATCATTTATGATTCTGACAGGATTATCAAACGTCTGAGGTTAATGTTAGACGTCTAGGTCGTCGTCTGATTTAAAGGTCGGTCGTCTGATCTAGAAGGGTGAAAGATCTAAACTGAGTTGGATCAAGACGAACATCTAAGAATAACTTATAAGACATCTGGAATACCAATCAGACGTCTAATCCTAAGATGGTTTCCTTCTTGTTTTCACAAGATCGAAACAGGGTTCTAGTGTTAAGTTGTGCAAACGATAAGTCAGATGTCTAGCAATAAATATGGACATCTAGAAATAGGATTCTCTGTGAGAATTGATTTCCCAAGGCTAAACAACTATTACATCTAACAAAAGGTGATTTGGATCAGATCTTAGCCTAACGTCTATTTATCAGATGTTTGAGATGCTCTATAGATGTCTGAAAGTAGATGTAAATCAGATTAAGGGTTAATCCTCTAAGATTAAGTCTAACAAGCCAACGGTCTTTTAGTTGAACGTCTAGCAAGGTCCTTAGACGTCTTGTAAGACGTCTGAACTATGGGTTAGACGTTGAAGGTGGCAGACAGAGAGTGGGTTTCTAGCCTAAGTGTTTTGGACGTGTGGCCAAACAATCAGATGTCTTAAAGTCTAAGATCAGACGTCTGATATCCAGATTTGTCGTTTGATCAGGCTATCTGAAGCCTATTTAGATTTTCTAATTTATCTAAGAGTTTCTCTAAGTGTCCTAGGATAGTGTATGTGTTCCTAGGACTACTGTTTGTTACTTTAGGCTATTTAACAATTAGTTTAAGCAAAATAAAGAGCAAATAACATAAAAAAACAAATACAAAGTACAAGACAAAAAGACATCTATCATATTCTTCTTGTCTTCAAGCTCTCACTCCACGCGAAGCTCCATCTTCTCTTCTCCATCAAGCTCCTCTAAGCTGCCATGGATGCGAACTTGAGTTCCTTCATACTTATATCCATTTGCATTTATCCTGAAACTATAACTCAAATACAAATATTAAATAACAAGTGTTTTGTTATCATCAAAATCAACGATCAAGATGCTCTTACACCAACAACGCCACCGCCAACCAGCACCACAGCCAACAGCAGCAGCAACCGACGTCGCCGCTAACTACAGCAATAGGAGTAGCAACAAGGGGGTGTTCCTCAACCCTCTTACTCCTCTCCGAAGCCCTCTTCATGTTGTTGGGTCTCTTCCAACAGTAAGGAGAGGGCCGTCGACCCTAATCTCCCTTATTTTGGGATCTAGGAAGATCCTCTACACGTTGGTGATGGAGTTCTAAAGCAAGGATCTTCCGAAAAAAAGTTTAGAAATTCTTCTTTAATCGTATAATCAAATCAGAATTTTCTGTCATATTTTGGGGTATGTATTCCCCTTGTTGATGAATGTTTTGAGGTGTGTATTCCCTATTTAGTGCATATCTTGGGGTGTGTATTCCCTGTTTTGTGTCAAATTTCATATCTACGTTTAGAGAAGTTTGTGGGTCATTATTGCTATGGCCTCCTCATCGTTAGAATCCGAGGTTGCGTCAGAACAAACTGAAGACAGTGTAGTCTACAAAAATCTGTTCTTTGCCCCCTATTGTGAAGCTTGATGAGACTAACTACCCCCGGTGGTCTCAGACATTTCTTGTGACTATAGGACATGAGAAGCAACATATTCTTATAGAAGCACCACCAGAGCAAAAGATAGGTAAATATGTAACCTAGAACAGAGATGATGCTATAGTGAGGACCTGGATACTCAACATGTTATACCTAGCATTGTTGATAAAGTCATGTATTATAAGACAGCCAAGGAGATGTGAGATGGCTGAAAGTCACTTATTCTCATGAACTCAACTTTACATAGGTCTTTCAGATTCATTATGATCTCTGTCACTTGAAGCAAGAATCCATGAGTCTCTCACAGTACTATTCCACTATGAAAGGACGCAGAGAAATACAATGCATGTCGGCTTATGTGTACCTCAGTCATGTATAGGAATCAAAGGGAGTTTTCTGCACATATGTTTCTGACAGGTCTCAATGACAGTTATTCTGCTGCATGCTTACAAATCTTGATACTATCTTATCTCCCCCTATTGAGGAGATACACAGGAGGCTTAGCAGGTTACAGATCCAATCTATGCTAAAGGTGTTACTAGTAACACCTCTTCTGCTCACACAGCTGTGAGTACTCGTGGAGGACGGACAGGAGCCTTCAGAGGCAAAGGTAGGGGGCATGCTGATGGTGGTCGAGGCAAGCCTACCTGTACTTATTGTGGGAGACTTGGCTACATTGAGGCCAAGTGTTGGAACAAACTTGGAAGGCCTGCAGTTGCCAACCAAGTTTCTGTGACTACACCTCCAACCATGTCTACTGAGGTAGTAATCCTTGTAGAGGCGAACTATGATGCCGTTGTACAGCACTTAGCCTAATTGACTCATGAGCAATCTCAATCTTCAGGCACGGTGGCTTATGCATCTGCATCAGGTATGAATAACTCACGGTTGATTGATTTAGGTGCCTCAGATCATTTGACAGGAAATTCCCAATGTTTTGGGAATTTGCAGAAGACACCACAGAATCGCTCAATGCAACTTGCAGATGGTAGGCATGCTCCCATCTGTAGTAAGGGAGGGGTATCAGTTACTCCCTCCATGCACCTCTCTGATGTTTACTATGTGCCTGACATGGCAATGCAGTTGTTATATGTTAGTTCTATCACTAGGCAGATGAATTATCGTGCCATTTTTTATGCGATTGAAAGTACATTTTAGGACCGCATGACAAGGAGAATGATTGGTGGTGGCCATGAGGAGGGAGTGTATGCCGGTTGGTTTAGAGTCCTATTGCAGTCGGTCAGACAAGTACTACTACAGGGAGTGCCTTGCAATGGCACAGACGACTAGGCCATCCTTCATTGGACAAGCTACGCCGGATCATCCCTCACCTTTCTCCTGCCATGATTCAATGTGATACCTGTCAGCCAGGGAAGCATCATCATGCCAGCTTTCCAACCTCTATCCAGTCCAGTAGTTCTGCTTACTTTGATTTATTGTATTGTGATGTCTGGGGTCCTAACCGTGTGGCAGACCGACAAATTTATCGATATTATTTGTTATTTGTGGATAATTTCTCCCACTATCGTGGATATTTTTGATGCGGAATAAATCAAAAGTTGGTTCCCTTATCCAGCAGTTTGTGATGTTTATGAAAATACAGTTTGGTGTGTAAATTAAAAAGATCAGAACTAATAATGCTTTAGAATTTTGCACTAAGAATTTGGCTGACTTGTATGGATCACTTGGCATTGTGCATCAGAATCGTGCCCTCACACGTCACAAGAAAATGTGCTTGCTGAAAGAAAACACCGTGATATTCTAGATACAGCTAAAGCCCTACTTATCTAGAATAGTGTCCGCATAGTTACTGGGGAGATGCGATTTTTACTGCCTGGTTTCTCATTAATAGGCTTCCTTCCTCTATGCTTTATGAGCAGATCCCATGGAACATCCTATATCCTGATTCAGATTTGTTTCTTATGCTGCCAAAGAACTTTGGTTATGTGGCATTTATACACCTCCTTGGACCTAGTTGTGACAAATTGGCTCCAAGGGTGGTTAAGTGAAATTTCTTGGTTATTCACGCACTTCGAAAGGATATAAGTGTTTTGACCATATACACCAGAGGAGCTATGCTAGTGCAGATGTGACTTTCCATGAGTTCCATATTTTTCCATCTCAGGTCATCAGTTGAAAGAAGTGGAGATGGTTGTGCCAATACCTGCACCTCTTGTAGCCATGAAAGATTTCTCTCAGAGAAACAGTGTACCTACTACAGAGCAGACTGTGGGCACATTCAAAGTAGTACACCACCTGATGAAAAGACCTTTGAGGGTACTACATATCAGCTTCCTTTCACTTATAGAGAGAAGACATGCCCCCCCTCCTCAGTCCCCACTGAGCCACCATCGTCCTCCTCCACTCAGGTATATGTTGAGGGTACTGATGATCCTTTCTCCTGATGAATCTTCAAGTTTTCTTTCTATGCCCACAGATGAGGATATACCTATTACTATCAGGAAGGCTCCACGATTTTGTGCACAGTATCATGTTGCTGGGAGTTTTGTTTATGCTGATTCTCTAGGTTCAGAGTTTCATTCCTTCGCTGCTACAATTTCTAGTGCTGAGATTCTTACCCCGTACAAGTAAGCTCTGCTACATCCACACTAGAAGGCAGCTATGAAAGAGATGTCTGCTTTTACTGACAGAGGCAACTTGGAGTTGTTTCCTCTACCGTCTGATGCGCACCTTGCTGTCACCAGATGGATTTTTGCCTTGAAATACAATCCAGATTGGTCTATTTCAATGTATAAGGCCCACCTTGTGGCTAAAGGATTCACCCAAACCTATAAAGTGAATTGCTTTAACACATTCTCCCCAATTGCATGACTCTCCACTGTTTGTATACTGGTTTCGATTGTAGCTCATTATGGATGGCATCTACATCAGCTAAATGTTAAAAATGCATTCTTATATGGAGATTTACAAGAAGAGATCTACATACAGCAGTTGTCTGGCTTTGAGGTTCGAGGGGAGTGTGTATATAGGTTTCATACTGCCATTTATGGTCTTAAGCAGAGGCCTCGAGCCTGGTTTCAACACATGTTTGAGGCGTTATCTATTATTGGGATGCAGAGGTCCTCATCTGATCATTCACTATTTGTAGGAAAGACCCGTAGTGGTATAGTAGCTCTACTTGTGTATGTGAATGATATCATTCTCACAGATGATGATGTAAATAGCATTTCTCATGTAAAGGAGTACTTAGCATGTCAGTTCGTCATGAAAGACCTTGGAAAGCTGAGATACCTTTTGGGCATTGAGATTGCCACAAGTAAGCAAAAGATAATTATGTCACAAAGAAAGTATGTCCTTGATATTCTTCAGGAGATAAGCCTGCTAGGATCCAAGGATGCTAATATTCATATGGATCCTAAGGTTCATCTCTTTGATGATACAGTAAAGCTAAAAGAGAAGAAGGCATATCGACAACTGGTGGGGAAGCTATTACATCTGACCATCGCTAGGCCAAATATTAGTCTTGCAGTTGGTAAGCTACGTCAGTTTTTAGACAAACCCACTGATGTGCATTAGCAAGCTGTGATGCAGGTGTTGAGGTACATTAAGGGATGTCCAGGTAGAAGCATTCTATTTTAGAAGAAGGCACCTATGTCTATGGGTACCTACTTAGATGCAAATTATGGAAGGGATGTTGGAGACAGACAGTCTACCACTAGCTTCTGCACTTTTGTAGCTAGGAACTTAATAACCTGAAGGAGCAAGAAACAATATATGGTTTCACGCTCTAGTGTTGCATTTGAGTACCGGACTATGACGCAAACTGCAGCTGAGATGACATGGATTAGATCTCTGCTACCAAATCTTCATGTTACTACTCAGGAGTCAATGAAGATGCATTGTAACAACCGAGCTGCAACATATATTGCTAATAATCTTATGTTCCACGAGAGAACGAAACATGTGAAAGTGGATTATCATTACACCAAGAGTTTGATTCAGCAAGGTCTGCTTCGTACTACCTGTTTTGCCTCCTCAGAGCAGACTGCTGACATATTTTCCAAGCCATTGCCTTACCCTCAGTTTGAAAAGTGTAGAAACAAGCTGAACATGGTGGATATGTATACTCCAACTTGAAGGCAAGTATTGAATTACATTTTATTATGAGGGGTAAAATATTTTTTTTATTTTATTTGGATTTATGGTGTAACTTTGTTCTCACCTCTCTCTATATAAAGAGGTGTAGGGATGACTTGATAATTAAGAAATGTCATTCTCTTCAACTTTCAGCATTGCGACCAATTCCTTATACATCCATAATAGAAAACAGACTTTTAATGTTTTGAAGAGAGGCCTGTTATTTGAAAGAAGAAAAGGGGCCTTTTAAAAAATACAAATACTAGAAATCACATACTTGCACAAAGAAGATTCTGTTGATGGAGAGAGGGCACCTTTTGCAGAAGTCCCCTGCTTCCTTCCGGTGGTTCCAAGTACAACCTCATGCAACCCAGATCTATTCCAGCATATAGAATATCTGTGTAATAAGCATGACAATGAGCTTATTTTTCACAAAGACTAGTGCTAAAAAGAGCAACCTTCAGATTATTTTTGGCACAATGTGTAAGACATGCACATTCTCATTAATAAGGCCAAAAAGGGCAAAAATTGCACCAGAAACAGAGAAAGCCCTATGTGAAGATTTTCCCATCCGTGCTCTTTTACATCACTAGCCTGGATATAATCTCAATATCCAGCACATCTGGGACGGAGCTGAGGGTGAAGAGATTTTCCCTATTTTTTTCTCCTGTGAATGATACCTGAGAGGGAAGAGGTGTTCTTGCTTATGTCAGAACTATGATGTTTTTTCAAAAAGTTAAAGATAGAACTAGGACTATCACCCACCACTTGCACAACCTAGCAGCACAATCTTTTTTTTTTTTTGAGAGAAAAGAGGAAGATTACCTAAGTATGATAATCATCCTACAAATATATTAAATTAAAAAGGGAACAGACTTACAAGTTGTTAAAAATCAAAAAGATAGCAAGCCTCCCTCACTATATTCTCCACCTAACATCTCTCAATGTTAAAAAATTTACCGTTCCTCTGCAACCAAATAGTCCAAAGAAAAATAAATACTTTGCACCAGCTAGCCATAGCTAGCCATATCTAGATGTAGATGATCTCGAAACATCTCCTAGAAAGAATCAAAGTCAATGAAGTTGGCCATGTGTACCACACACTGATCCCAAACCTCTCTAGAGAAATCACATTTAAAGAACAAATGATGAATGTCCTGTTCTGACTGACCACGCAACAAACAAGTGGTATCTTCAGTAACACACCATTTAAGTCGATAAACTTTGGTTGCCAACCTCTTCCTCCTAAAAAACCAAAGACACAACTTAACTTTAAGAGGAATCCAACAACCCCAAAGCAGCTTGGAATCCTTCTCCACATGTGTAAGCTGGCCACCATTGAAAATCAGGAGATTGTATGCATTCTTGATGGAAAATCTGTCATGTTTCCACTGCATCATATTAGGTTCAGTAGTAGGAGAAACCTCCCCCAACGTGGACAGCAGCTGCTGAAAATCAAAAAACGTGGCGTCAGAAAAGCCTTCGAGAAGCCTGATATCCCAAACATTATGCTCTCTGTCCACATCTTAACCACAAGCGACTCCTTATGCTGAATATGCTGGAATAATCTCTTATAAAGGTCCAAAAATTTGCCACTTTCAGACCAATCGTCGCACCAGAATTTGAAAGACTACCCATCCCCAAGAGTCAGACCAAAGTGGCTAGCAAACTCAACCATCAAAGGGCACAAGGAGTGCCAAAAGGCAGAAGGTCCAATGGCAGTTGCAGCCCGCTGAATAAGATCCATGTCTCCTCCATAAGAGTCTTTCAAAGTAGATGTGAACATCTCCTGACCATTAGAAAACAATCTAACCAACCATTTCGAAAAAAAGCACCTTGTTGAAGAAATCTAATTAACCCACACCAAGGCCTCCTTTTTTAGGCTTGCAAATAACATCTCAAGGAACTAGTGGCACAAATCTCCCCTCCCAATCTACCCCCTTCCAAAAGAATCTTTTCCTTATTAAATCAATGTTATTTAGTATCTTTTTTGTTGGCGCAAACACTGACATGAAAAACACCGGGATAGACGACAAAACTGATTTAAGAAGAATCAAACGTCCTCCTCTAAACAGAAGTCTACCACTCCAAGATGATAACTTCTTAGATAAGCTTTCAATAAGAGGTATCCAATCGGATGAGTTGAATTTTTTCCCCTTTAACGGCAAGCCAAGATACTTAATCGGAAGCCTAACCACCGAAGTTTCAAGGATACTGGCCTACTAATTCTCCCCTCTACCGTCCATGCCCAACGAGACCAACGTGAACTTGCTTCGATTAATTTTGAGGCCTGACATTTCAACAAAAATTCTCACCAACAAGACATGATACGCCTCTATTCCTCCCCCTTCAATGAAGAAGGTCATGTCATCGTCATATTGCAAAATGGGCGTAATGATCCTGCCGTCACTCTTAGCAGTGTATCCTCTAAATAAACCATCATCACAAGCTCTAAAGGCCATGTTTGCAAGTGTGTCCACCACGATGTTAAACAACATCGATGCTAATGAACAGCCTTACCAAACACTCCTCTGCAGCTGAGTTCAAGACATGTTCACCCTTCCATTAACCAACACCGAAAAGGAAGATATAGTAGCACATCTCTTCATCAACATTATCCAACGATTCGGAAAATCCCTTCTCTTCGGAACATCCCACAAAAAATTCCAAGAAACGAAATCATATGCCTTAAAAAAATCTACCTTCCACATGAAGGCCTTAGACTTATGCCTCTTCCAAGAAGCCAAGAATACTTCTACCAACACATAATAGTCCTGTAACGACCTCCCTTTCACTAAGGCGGACTGGACAGGTGAGATGATGTCAGGAAGCACATGACATAGGCGATTAGCAAAAATCTTTACCACAAGAAGGTAAACAGAATTAAATAGTGCAATAGGCCTAAAATCTCCCACTTCCTCTGGGGCATGCTTCTTCAGTAGAAGGAACAAATAAAATTTATTAAGCCTTTCAATACTTATGTTACCTTTAAAGAACTCCCTAATCATGGCCATTACATCCGGGCCAACCACCTCCCAAAACTCCTTGTAGAAAATGATTTGTAAGCCATCTGGGCTAAGAGAGCCTTCCACCTTCATACCACACAATGTAGCCAAGACCTCTTCTTCCTCCACATTTTTTGCAAGATTGAACTTTTCCACATCACTAATTTGCTTCAGATGCAAAGTAGATAAACGCCAATCATCACAAGGTTGTCTCTTTGTAAGCTCCTGAAAAGAATCTTTGAAAGCATTACAAATCTGATCACTTTTCCTGAGGACATCATCACCCACTTTCAAGTTATTAATCATATTTCTCCTCCTAACACTAGCCAAGTGAAAGAACCTGGTATTAGCATTACCTTCTCTGAGCAATAACTGTCTGGATTTCTACCTCCAATCTATCTGTAACTTGTGATCCTCTTCAAACACAACAGATTGGAATTTTAGTCTCTCCTGACGTTCCTCCTTAGAAAGTGTCACAACCTCCTCCTTCCTATCAAGATCCTTAACACCTTGAAGCGCAATCCTCCTCTCATCCCTGCTAACTCTGAGAGCACGTTTAAACTCCATCATTGCCATCCTCATTGCTGCAACTCTGGCGACCAACACATGAGTTGCCAAAGTAGAAGCCGAGGTTGCAACCCATTTGTCTTGAACCAACTCCCTGAAACCAGGTTCTCTAAGCTAAGATTTATGAAATTTAAAATATGTAATAAAGGTACCTTCCTCATTGCTCCTCCATAATAACAGTGTATGATCAGAAAACGGCATGTCACAAGCAACCACCTTTGCCATTTGCAACGACTCAGCCATGGATATATTTCAAAGAAACCTATCAATACAAGACATAGCGCCCAATCCATTTCTCTAAGTGAAGCGCAAGCCCGAAGTGGGTAAATCAACCAATTCAAAATCCAGCACCACCTGCTGAAACTAAATAGTAACCACATCATATCTACCATCCGGTCTGTCCTCTGCATATAGCGTGGCATCAAAATCTCCGTAAATTAACCAAGGCATCCCCTCAACAAAAGTCACGACTTGTTGCACCTCCTCCTAGCAAAGCTTCCTTGGCTTATCCTCACAAAGACCATATACATTTGCGACAATAAAAGACACTCCATCAGTAATCCTTGTCATTACTCTGGTAGATATGTTAGAAATGACTAGCTCAAACATATCCTCATGCCACATCATCAGTAATCCTCCCAATCTCCCTACGGCTTCCACCTCCATACAATTTGAATACAAATCACCACATAATTGCAACTTCAACAGAGGAGATGTGATTCATGAAGGCAAGCCACCTCCATCTTCCAATCCGCCAAATATCTCCTCAAAAAAGGCCTCTTTTCACCTCGGAGACCATAAACATTTCATGAAATGACCCTAACCATTGATCACAAGTTTGGAACTCCCCTTGTGAACTCGTTTGGCCCCCACAATTCTAGCGACCCGATCATCAACCTCTAGCGTCGATTCACCACCACCCGCCTTCTTTCCCAATTTCTTCCTCTTGTAACAAGCACTCAACATCTTGCGCCTATGGGGGATAGTACTCAAGTGCCCAGACATCGAACTAGTTGATGGCTTTCTTGAAGATGTCTTGGTCTTCACTGCAGATTTTGTGGAAGAGGTATTCTTGTTGTTGACATCAGAAGCCGCATCCTCAATCGGCTGAACTCCCTTCCATGCATACCTTGAATCACGCACCATGTGTGTCTCCATTGCCCTGCTGAAAATAGAGCCACAGCAGGTCCCGGTGGCGGTTCTTCCTGCATCACATTAGACACCACAGCAAGCTCCAGAAACAAAGAACTCACTCACCGGATCATGAAGTGCACAAGCCAAGCAAGTGGACTCACCATGATCGGGCCTGAAGTTGGGTTCGATATCCACCTGCTGGAAGTTGGGCTTATGCACAATATTCATCATAATCGCATCACCACTCTTGTCAACAACAAGAGACGCCGCACCCTCCAAAAATCGACCACCCTTCTGCACATGATTTGAGGCACAAATCATGCTTGCCTCAAAAGCTCTGCTGAAAATGGAGCCAAATGCCACCGGCAACAAATCTTCCTGCACCAAGTTAGGTACCACAATAGGCCCCGGACACGCAGCAGAACAAAAAAACACCAGATCGCGCTAGCACCACAATCTTACAACATTCATTATCAAAATCTTTTCTTCGCAAAATGATCAGCTCAAGAACATGGGGGCCTGAACTGTTCTGAAGTATGCAATGTCCCTTTCCTGATAGTTCTCTTCATTCATCACTACCAACAACTTTCATTTAAACACATAAGCCTAAGAACAACCACTTCAAGTTGTCTACCATCATTTCCTTTCTGCTAAAATGCCATCACTCCAGTCTTCACAGCTTACATTACCTCATTAGATTTTGACTTGGCATTTGCAAAATCCAACTCCAAACATTTTATTTTCATTAAAAGCTTCAGGGCACATTCTATATTCCAAAAATCCATGCCATCAAGTCTCGAGATTTTCTCAGTAAAAGAGATTAAGATCACAAGAAAAGAAGAGAGAATTTATCAGGAAAAAAGTACTTTAATCTAGCCAAAAGAAGAATATTAAGTATGTCCAAATGGGGAACATCTTGGCAAAGGGAGGCTTGTTCGTGAAGTAACAAGTGCAAACAAAGCTTGCAGTTAAGTTTTGGTTGAAGGCCTTTTATCAAAGCAAAGCTGATGAAAACATGGCAAAATATAAAAAGGGAAAAGAAAGAAGTTAAAAAGACCAATTAGTAAAGTAAAGACAAAAGCTTAATAGATGTGTCCATAAAGCTTGACAATGAAGGAGAGAGAGATCTTTAAGTAAAGCAAAGGAGTAGAGAATAAAGGATCTTATCTATGTAAGATGTATAAGGATGAAGAAAAAGTGCTCGTAGAATAGTGAAAATATTTACAGGTAGAGAGTTTGTGTCAAAAAGCCTCTGAATGGAAACGATGCAGTTGAGATCACTTTGGAGAGATTGGCAATATTCTATGCTTATTTGAACCATGTAAGGGCTTTCTTTTTTTTATAAGGTAAATATGGTGGCCTCAGAATTTGATCCCATGACCTCTTAGATGCCAATGGGGGCCTCTACCACTATACAAATCCCTTAATGAAAAAAGATGTAAGTTTGCATCAAATACAAAGCATGCTCTAAAAATGATGAAAAGAAGGAAGGCTATGGGACCTAGTTAGGGCTATCAAAAAAACCCAAACCCACCAACCCGACTCGAATAATACACCCAAACCCGTTTACGTTTAAACGGGTTGAAATCCGTTTAACCTGTTTATATAAACATGTTGAGTTCAGGTTGAACCTCACAAACCTTTCCTACCCACCCAACCTATTTAATTTAACCTTTTTAACCTATTAACCCATCTAATTTAACCTATTTAATTTAACATGTTTAACCCACCTAACCCAATTTACCCATTTATTTAAACAAGCCAGGTCGGGTTTTGACGACTTTAGGAGGGTCAGGTCCAGGTTTGGACATCCAGACCCATTTCATGAACGGGTTAGACCGGCCCAACCCATTTATAAATGGGTATGACCTCAATGAGTCAGGTGCAACCCGACCCAACCCATTTGACAGGCCTAGACCTAATGATATCCTAGCAAATTTTAGGAATTCTTAGGAGAGGAGAGAACTGCCTTGCTTACAAAATTATTTGATGTTATTTGAATAAAGAAAGAGTACCATGACACCCTTTGTCACATAAATAGAGGAGATGATAGAATTGTTGATACCATAGGGATATCAGTTTGATGAGTCACGTGATGGAACTCTAGGAGAGGATATCTAAAAGGAGGTCAACTCTCTAATTTAACCTTTTTCTGGGGAAGAAAAAATAACTCCATAATGTAACCAAAAATTTTTGCTTCATGCGTGATATCCCTACAGCTAAAATGATACAACTTTTTAGGTGTTTCATGGCAATTTTTGGAGTAAAAAATCCTTTCAAAAAAAAACAAAAAATAGAGTCAAAACGAAAATCCACATATGATTTTATCAATATAGAAAAGGCTTATGATTTCTATTCCCAAGGATCTTCCTTGGATAATTTGGATGAGAAAAGGGTGCATATTTTAACCTTGCATTGTAATACGATTAGTATTGCAATACCTCCCATATATATACATAACCTTAAGAGTCATCAAAGTTATTTTATAGGCAAGACAACCTATCATAGGAAAAGCTCAGATCCAATTAGACACTTCATACGTGACAACTTACAAAGACATCCTCAGCACAATCTTTCAAAGAACCAATCTTTCCAACTTAGCGAAACCAACCATGGAAGAATAAGACATCCTTAACAGAATCTTAGCATTTCATTGCTCATGGTGAGATTTTCATTAAGCTGGACTGACATGTCCTGAAATAAGATCTCCAGATAGGCTGACATGCTTTATTAATGGGGCTAAAACATTCCAAAGGAATGTATGACAGAAATTTACAGGCTTGAAAGCAAAATCCACCACCATAGTAGCACAAAAATTTACATCATGATAGAAATGCCAAAGTATTAATAAGTCCTCTTTTTAGATGAAAAAGGAAGTTTACCGTAGATCGGTTATCATCCAAGCTTTATTAAGTAAAAGTGGAATGGACTTACATTGATTGGAGGTACATATCGGTGAGAACACCCAATTCTCTTAGAACATTCTCCACCCACGCATGCTCCCCCCACCCCCCCCACCCCCCAAAAAAAAAACTACAGCATTGCATTGAAGCCAAAGACACCAAAGAGCAACCAACCCATTGACCCAACCCGTTACATTAGCACGCACAATCCTTTTGAAGGAAGCCCAGAAATCGCCAAAAGATGAACAGTCCACTCCCTAAATCTGTAACTTCCTCCACATCGAGCTAGAAATATAGTAGGATAATAAAAGGTGGTCAATGTCTTCCACAACAAACTCACAAAGAAAGCACATCACATCCTAGCCTTCCACCCATTTCACTCTATACACCTTCATAACTAGTTTCTCCCTTATGGACAGCCTGAAAGATCTTAATCTTTAAGGGTATCTTCAACTTCCATATCAAAGCACAATCACTCCACGGATCAAAGAGGGACCCTCCTCCACCGCTAACTTCTTATAGCACTTTCCAACAGAAAAATGCCCATGAATTCACTCACAGCTATTAGCCAACCCCAGCATAGGACAGACTCCTGAAGCATCACCATCATCCCTCCTGAAGCATCACCATCATCCCCTGAAACTCCACCAACATAGCTTCGGACAACCTGGCAAGAGAATAGGGACCCAACAACCAGAAGCTCCATCCCAAACCTGAGATGCCTTAGCTTGTTTATCTACTGCACATCCAAACAGGCACAGAAACAAAGAGGCAAAGACCCCACTACTCGTTCAGTCATCTTGCCAGAAATGAAAAGACTCCCCCCAACCCCAAGAAATCTGGTTGAGGACCAAGCTAAAACAACAGCTAAATAATTGACCAAAAAGCTGAAGGAACCCTCTAACGTAGATGACCTAGGAGGATATCAATCAGGAACTGTAAGAATCACCAACAAGCCTCTCCAGGAGCCCTGGCCTCCCACTCAAGAGACGAACCACCCACCTCATAAGTAGGGCCGTACTGAAAACATCAATCAACTGCAATCCCAGCCCACCTCTAGACTTAGGCTAGCAAATCTCACTCCCAAGTACCGACTGCAAGAAATGACCCTCATGATCAGGGTCCTTCTAGAAGAACCTCTTCCGCATCATCTCCAGCTTATTAACAAGCTTCTTCGTAGGCCTAAACAAGGACAAATAAAATATCAGAATAGCAAACAAAATACCCTTAACCAGCACCAGCCTACCGCCTCTCGAAAGGACACAACCCCTCCAAGCAGACAACTGCGCCTGAACCCTCTCCACCATTGGGTTCCAGCCAGTAGAGACCACGCGCTTCCCCTTCAAGGGCAAACCAAGATATGGCAAGCAGACAATGGGGGTGTTGAGGACACACGAGACATCCTTCTCCATACTCCTATCCATATAAAAGGGGACAAACATCGATTTTCACCCATTTACAACCAGCCCAAATATGTCACCAAAAATCTTGACCAAGGAGAAAATATCATTCGCTTCTTCCAAACCTCCTTGAATAAAGAAAATAGTGTCTTCAGTATATTGCAAGATCAGAGTAAGCAGAGAACCATTAGGCCATAGAGTGAATCTAGAAAAGAGACCACCCTCACAACCTTTGAAAGCTAGGTGAGCCAAAGTATCAACTACCACATTAACTAGCAAAGGGGGAGAAGAGGCACCCCTATCTCACCCCCTCTGTGGCTAGGTCCCCTGTCTCACCCCTCCTCTGTGGCTAGGTCCAAGATCCACAAGACCTCCCATTCGCCAGAACCAAGAAAGAGATAGTCATAATACACCACTTCATAAGGCTAACCCATCCTTCCGAGAAGCCCCTCCTCAAAATCTCCTAGAGATAGCTCCATACAATAGAATCATAGGCCTTGGAATGGTCAACCTTCCACGTAAAAGCAGACCTATCACTCCACACAGAGATCATCTCCTTTGCCAACACAAAAGAGTCGTGCTGAGATCTCCCAAAACTAAAAGCGGACTGGAACAAAGAAATGAGACATTGAAGCACCACACGTAGTCTATTAGCCAAAATCTTAACCCAATCAGATACACTGTGATGGAAAGGGCAATCGGTCTATACTCGTCAATGGACTCCACACCACTCTGCTTAGGAAGAAAAGAAAAAGAATCTATTAATTCTCCTAAAACCATGGTTCCCACTGTAAAACTAATGCACCATATTCATGACATGAACCCCAACCATGTCCTAGAACTACCTGTAAAAAAGCACCAATAAACCATCCGACCCCAAAGACCCTTCAGCCTTAAGCCCCCTCATAGCAGCAATAACCTCCTCCCCTATGACTCCTCAAAGCAAATCCTCCCTCTCCTGATTAACCAACATCGGCATGTTTGAACAACCAAGCCTCCAAACACTTAACAGCCTCCTCCTAGTGAAGGTATGAAAGTGGGAACCAATTGCATCACCAATCTATTGCCTTTGATCCAAGACAGAATCCCCAATGCTCAGCTTTTGGATGAGATTTACTCTCCTCCTGGAGCTTGCCAAAAGATGAAAGAACCTTGTATTAGCATCCCCCTCTCTAAGCCACAACCACCTAGACCTCTGCCTCCAGTCCATTTCCCTTCCGTGATCCTCCTCCCTCACCTTGGCCTACAAGCGACATATCTCCTATTGTTCATCAGCCTCTAAAGGAGTAGCCCCTTCTTTCAAATCCAACTCACTGACAGCAAGTAGAGCCTCCCTCCTAGACTAGTTACACCTAGCATTCAGATCCCACTTAAAAACCATTAGAGCCTTACGAATACCTTGTATCCATTCTCCCAAGGTACACACAGCAGAATATGATGGTGGGATCTCAAACCACTTCGACTGAACAAGGTCCTCGAACCCCAAATCCAATAATCAGCATTTTCGAAACTTAAAATAAGAGAAGACAGACCCCTGCCCATTGTACCAAAACAAAGGAGTATGGTTTGAAAACGAT
This sequence comes from Thalassia testudinum, assembly GCA_037157565.1. Classification (NCBI taxonomy): domain Eukaryota; kingdom Viridiplantae; phylum Streptophyta; class Magnoliopsida; order Alismatales; family Hydrocharitaceae; genus Thalassia; species Thalassia testudinum. The sequence continues at coordinate 11,676,059 of JAZHRO010000067.1, read as the reverse complement.
TTGCCCAAAGCTCCAACAGCTGCTCCTTGAAAAGCCCAACCAAAGAAATGTTGCAAAGGAACCAGTCAATCCTCGAGGTCAACCTCACCCCATTCCTCTTAGTGAACAAAGTCAAGAGATTGAATAACTCAAGTTCCTTAACCACATGTCGAAAATCCTCAGAATGGGCATTCATCCTACCATCTGGCCTCTCCACATACTCCAGAATGACGTTAAAGTCACCATACACATACCAGGGGTGCCCAATTGCAAGCTCAAGAACCTACATCCACTCCTCCCAAAAAAGGTGTCTATCAGTACCATCGCACAACCCATAAACTCCAAAAATCACAAGCAAAGCCCCAACTGAGCATCTGCTTAAAACACCTTAAACCACTCTAGTTGAAACCAAGGAAGACCCCAACCAAAAAGTGATGCCATTCCACATCAGTATCAGTGGAAGAGAATGGTTTTTCTTAATTACCAATCCGTCCCTACACCTCTTTATATAAAGAGATGTGAGGGAAAAGTTACATCATAAACCCAACAAAATAATGAAATGGACATAACGCCCCGTACAATATAACGTAACTTAACACTCACCCTCAAGCTGAAGCATACATATCCACCATACTCAGCTTGTTTCTATATTTTTCAAACTGAGGGCGAGGAAACGACTTGGTAAACATGTCAGCAGTCTGGTCTGAAGAGACAAGACATGTAGTATGAAGCAGACCATGCTGGATCAAACTCCTAGTATAATGGCAATCCACTTTCACATGTTTCGTTCTCTCATGGAACATGGGATTGTTTGCAATGTATGTTGCAGCTCGGTTGTTACAATGCATTTCCATTGGCTCCTAAATAGTAACATGAAGATCTCATAATAAAAATCTTATCCATATCATCTCAGCTACAGTATATGTCATGGCCTGGTACTCAAACTCAACACTAAAGCGTGAAACTACATTTTGTTTCTTGCTCCTCCAGGTCACCAAGTTCCCAACTACAAACGTACAGAAGCCAGTGGTAGATCATCTGTCTTCAACATCTCCAGCATAATCTGCGTCTGAATAGGAGCCTTCTAAAATAGAATGACTCTACCAAAAATCTCTTGATGTACCCAACACCTACATCACAACCTGCCAATGAACATCAGTGGATTTGTCTAAGAACTGACTTAGTTTACCCACTGCAAGACTAATATCTATCCTAGTGATGGTCAGATATAATAATTTCCCCACCAATTATCGATATGCCTTCTTGTTCTTCAACTTCACTATATCAACGAGATGAACTTTAGGATCCATAGGAATATTGACATCCTTGGATCATAGCATGCCTGTTCGAAGAATATCAAGAGCATACTTTCTATATGACATAATTATCCATTGCTTACTTGTGGCAATCTCAATGCCCAAAAAATATCTCAGCTTCCCAAGGTCTTTCATAACAAACTAGCATGCCAAGTACTCCACCTGAGAAATGCCATTTGCATCATCACCTGTGAGGGTAAGGTCATCCACATACACAAGTAAAGCCACTATACCACTACTGGTCTTCCTCACAAATAGTGAATCGTCAGCTGACCTCTGCATCCTAATAACAGATAACGCTTCGAACAAGTGCTGAAACCAGGCTCGGGGGCTCTGCTTAAGACCGTAAATGGCCTTACGAAGTCTGCATACACACTCCCCCTGAATCTCAAATCCAAGCGGCTGCTACATATATATCTCCTGCAAATCTCCATATAGGAACGCATTTTTGACATCCATCAAATGTAGATGCCAACCATAATGAGCTGCAATGGAGACTAGTATACGAACAGTGGAGAGCTAAGCAACTGGGGAGAACGTATCAAAGAAATCCACCCCATAGGTTTGGGTGAATCATTTGACCATAAGGCAAGACTTAACCTAGAAATAAACCCATTTGAGTTGTATTTCAAGGCAAGACCCATCTGACTCCAATAAGGTGCGCGCCAGATGGTAGAGTAGACAGCTCCCAGGTGCCTCTGTCAGTAAGAGCAGACATTTCATCTTCCATAGTTGCCTTCCAATGTGGATGTAATAGAGCCTGTTGGTACGAGGTAGGGATCGCAGCTCTAGAAATTGCAGCAGTGAACGCATGAAACTCCGAACCCAGAGAATCAGCAGAAACAACACTCCCAGCAACACGATACTGAGTATAAGATCATGGAGCCTTCCTGATAGCAATGGTGATATCCTCATCTGTGGGCATAGAAAGAGAACCTGAAGACACAACATCAAGAGAAGGATCGTCAGTACCCTCAACACATACCTGAGTGGGAGCGAATGATGGTGGCTCGGTAGGGACTGAGGAGGAGGGGGGGTGTATCCTCTCTGTAAGAGACAGAAAAACTTAAAGATCTTATCATCAGGTGGTTCAACTCTGAATGTGCCCACAGTCTGCTCTATAGTAGGTACACCACTACTCTAAGAAAAATCCTCCATGGCTACAAGAGGTATAGGCATTGGCATAACCATCTCAACCTCTTTCAACTGATGACCTAAGGTGGAAAAGTATGAAAGACTCATGGAAAGTCACATCTGCACTAACATGGTACCTCTGGTGTATAGGGTCAAAACACTTATATCGTCTCTGAGTGCATGAATAACCAAGAAATATGCACTTAACTGCCCTTGGAGCCAATTTGTCATGACCAGGCCCAAAGAGGTGTACAAATGCCACACAACCAAAAGTCTTTGGCAGCACAAGCAACAAATCTGACTCAGGATATAGAATATTCCATGAGATCTACTCATGAAGCACAAAGGAAGCCTATTAATGAGATAACAAGCAGTGCGAACTGCATCTCCCCAGTAACTATGCGGAACACTATTCTGGATAAGCAAGGCTCTACCTGTATCCATAATATGACGGTGTTTTCTTTCAGCAATCCCATTCTGCTGTAACGTGTGAGGACATGATATCTGAAGCACAATGCCAAGTGACCTATACAAGTTAGCCAAATTCTTAGTACAAAATTCTAAAGCATATCAATTCTGATCTTAATGCACACACCAAACTGAGTGTTCACAAACACAAACTGTTGAATAATGGATCTAACCTTTAATTTATTCCGCATCAAAAAAGTCCACGACAAACAGAAGAAATCATCCACAAATAACAAATAATATCGATAACTATGTCAGTCTGCCACACAGCTAGGACCCCAAACATCACAATGTAATAAATCAAAGCAAGCAGAACTACTTGACTAAATAGAAGCTGGAAAACTAGCACGGTGATGCTTCCCCAACTAGCAAGCATCACATTGAATCTTCATGGCAGGAGAAAGATGAGGGATGATCCAACATAGCTTGTCTAGTGAAGGATGGCCTAGTCGTCTGTGCCATTATAAGGCACTCCCCACAATAGCACTCATTTGACAAGCCGCAACAACAGGGTTCTGATACCAAGTTGAAGAGAATAATATTTCTTAATTACCAAGACGTCCCTACACCTCTTTATATAGAGAGAGGTGAGGGAAAAGCAACATAAACTCAACAAAATAATAAAAAGGATATAACACCTCTTACAATATAACGTAACTTAACAATATCTGACCACTAGATCGTCCAACATACCTAACCATAAGGAAATCAGAGTATCGAACACCAGCAAGGCTTCTTTTGAGGGATAAGTCGTTCTCCTCAAGATGGGTCTCCTGCAATAACACAAAATCATCACACCATTCATCTAGGTACCTCCTTAGTGTTAGTTCAACCTCTCCAATTATCTGTTTTGATGATTTTACAAAATAATAAAATTAAATTAAATCATTATTTCTATTCATGTCATAACATCATTGCAGGTCCTTAATCCATCTCTGAATTTCATAAAGGAGGATCGAAAGATGAAGATGTCTACAAATAGGTCCTACTGCACATTCTTAAATAAAGTTGTAATTTTATATTTATTGAATCTAGATATGTTGTAAAGAGCCCTAAATAGAAGATCTTTAGACTTAGGCTCATAACACTTAGGTGAAATTTAGAAACAAAACCCAACGCATAAAAAATTCATATACCTTAGAATCAGACATCTGCAGGTGTTCTCAGACCTCTGATATTGAAAGTTAAGCCCTCTGACGTATGCATCAGACGACTAGATGCCCTATACAATGACTTAAGAGTTTTGAACCTTTAGGCCTTAGACGACTAGACACTATAACCAAATGTCCACAGACCATCACAAACATCTGACCACTCCCTTAGTCGTCTAATAGCCTGACCGTTGAGCTTGAATTGAATAAAATATCTGCAAGCATAAAAGGAATATTTTATTGTTATTCACAGACGTCTAGGCATGCCTCCAGACATCTAAAATAGGACCGTTACACCTGAAATCACTTAACGAAGATTTTGTCAGATGTAATCATGCTTTTGGATTCGTAAGAAATCCAAAGCTCGAGGTCATCATGACTTCTAAATGTCCAGAACCATCGTCAGAGGTCCAATCAGACGTCTAACCTCCATACACTAGAACCATGTTTGAATCTGGTTCAATCCAACAACAAATCCGCATAAAATTAAGCATCTAAAAATTGGCTCAGATGTCTTAAAATGTCATCCTAGACATCTGACCAGTTGTAACTAGAACCCTGTTTCCATCCAACTAAATCCAGGAACACTAACCCCTCATATCAGACAACCAAAAATATAGTCATACATCTGATAAGATGTCTAACCTAAAAATTAGACGTCTTATTCTACTGTCAGAGTCATTATGAGCCTGATCTAATTTGGATTTCAACCAAATCTATTGGGGAATGTCCCCAACAGTTAGGATGAACCTCCCAAGCATTCTTAAAGATTCTTATGAAGCCTATATATATCTTTTAACTCCTCTTATGCCAAACACACTATTGAGAGAACTTACAAACATATACTCTATCCCTACTCTCTCTCATTGCCCTATTAGTGTGCAATACCATTCCTTAGGCAAAAACACTCACTCCTTTACTACGAGCTATTGCTTTGCACATCAGGGGAGTTCATATTTACCCTTAGTTGCTAAATAATATTATACTTATCTTTGGGGAGCTATATAGGGTGTTTCTTTATCTCTCTTTTACTTGTACTTGAGTATCCAACCTGTCGAATCACCATCTCTTCCTTGTGAAGGGAGAAACCTCTGTTTTAGGATCGGAGGGGGGAATTGTAATTGAGGTACGCTACCCACATTTTAAATAGTGTGGTGAGTGGATTGATCACTAAGTGATCGAAAATCCTAAGTCAAAGCTGACTTAATTGGTGGTTTTCTCCCAGTTTGGGTTTCCACCTAAAAATTATTGTGTTATTGTGTAATTGAAATTTTATTTGCTTATTACATCTTCAATTTCACTATTCACCCCCCTCTAGTTCAATTTCACTTAGTGTTGACCTTCGACCCGCATCACGAAGGTCCTTGACATTCCAAGAGAGAACCTTAACCATGGGCAACACCAATGTCCCCTACTCCTATCTCCCCCCGAACCCTCTCCACCTTCAGGACGTAAGCCACTCGTTGATCCACCTATAAGACCACACCACCACCATGGCTTGCATCACATTTGCTGGATGATTTCGCAAATAAAGCAACCCGTGCTTAACCTGAATTGGTTTCGTAGCATGAAAACCCCTTCTCGTCGATGACGTACGCTTTAGCAAACTGATGCTCCCAGCAGGGTTCACGGCCTTACCACAAGAGGCTCGATCACTACATTTCGAATCACCAGCATCAATAGTGGTATCCAAGTCTGTACTAGCCTCAAGACCGACACCCAGGTCAATGTTCTCAACATACATGTCGCCTCCACCCATGACCCCATCTACAACCCCAGCAGCCATCTTCTCTCCTTTGCCACCACCTCCAACGACTGCCCCGCTGCCATATGCAACAATGCCACTTGCATCGCCACCACTACACCATAGTCCAGCAACCGAGGCACTAACCCCCTCTGGTTTAGCAACCAAGGTGCCACCCCCTTCCGATTCAACAAGCAAGGGCTAGAGCCAAGTGACACCTCCATTCATGCCATCTTCACCATTAGCAAACCAAAATCCAAAGCACATCAGCATCGCCACTGTCTCTTGAACCTGAGGAACAAAAGAGAAACCAACAAAGAGGGGGTGAGAGCGCAAAGGAAAGAAGCAGGGGTCAACAGAGCAAAGATTTGGCCAAGAAGTGGGTCGAGACTCACGAACTCCAGATCCATAGATGGATTTGGAGGCCACCTGTTAAGAACAAGAATTCAAGACCTGCATCTTTTCCACATCCGCATAAGTAATATCCACTTTAGCAAGACCATTGTCAACTCCATCTCGTTGGTTGCAAGAATCACGATGAAGTCGCAACCTTGCAAGGATTAATCCCTATTTGGAAGGTCAACAACGATTGTGCTGTCCACTGAAACCTTCGTTGACTTCCTCATGATGTCAAAATTTGAATTGAAGCACCTCCCAACCAACCTCCAGACGTAACGCTACAATCTTCGCATCGCTCTCTTCTTCGACCGCCAGGACACTTTCTCCATCGACACCGCCCCCTCCTCTACCGAACCACCACGTGTGTTGCCCGACACCACCTTCACAAGGGACCTTCACCGCACCTCCCTCCTTAAAGGACCTCCCTCGAGCCTAAGAATTGCTTTCGAAGGGAGCTCCTTGCCCCTAAGGAGCACACCTGCCACCACAACAGAAGAGATGTCACCATCTGCCAACCCCAAAGTAGAGCAACTTCTAATCACTGCAAAGGAAGTGCAAAGCCCGACAACCACCTCCAAGGTTCTCAATCTGAGGGCACACCAAGAACATGAAAAGTAACCTCAAGTCTGATAGAGGGTTTCTCCTTCAAAGCTCCATCATAAGGCGATGGAGGCCTCTAGCGAGTAACCAACCCCGCACAGAGGACTCATGGAAGCACCAAGCAACAATGTCGCCTTGTGCAACCCAAACAACAAGAACCTGTCCTGTGCAAATGAAGCCAACTTCCATGATCTTGAGATTATATTTGCACCCTCAAAAAATCTCAAGACCACCCTTGTCACAGCATCACCATGAATAACAACACCAACCAACGACAGGCGCAGGGAGGAGTTGAGAGAGGCCACCGATGAGGACCACAACACCTCTACTTCAAAGGATGAAGGGGGTCAATGGTGCTCCCTCCCTCGACCTAGCCCTACAGGAATGTCTCCTATGTCCCACACCCTTGCATGCTAAACAAACCACAAGATCACGGCACACAACGACGATGTGGCCTCGCTCCCTACATCAAAAGCGCATGATGCTACGTTGAGCACCATGCCTCCCCAGCACTTCAACACTCCCCAATGACCAGTCCCCCCCCCTCCCCCCGCCCAACCACTGGCTCAACCATGACACCCCGATCTTATTTCAACATGAACAGCTTTAACCAAACAAGCAACCTATATAGGAGTAGATAGTAAGTTGGATAGGATAAAAGCAAGGGACAAGATAAGTTGGAGACGTTTGCCATAGGCCCACACATAACAAAGATCCCCCCTTGATCTGCACAATCACTGTGTTTATAATGGAACCATCACTGGTCTGATTTGGTTACCATTAATAAGTCCATTTTAATATACACGATTAGCCAAATCTGCATTAAAATGCAAACGTCAGCAGCAAAAATTTCGAAAGAATGAAAATTGAACATACCCACATTTCAGTGTTGCTATATCATTTTCAGTCTGTTGAAACTCTGGTGGTGGTACCGGTGCCCCAAAGAAAAGTAGCTATAAGAAAAAGAAAAATGTCAATAATCAAGCCTGTACTGCACAGTTGCAGCAGCAGAGACTTCAGTTGACCTTATTCACTTGAAACGGACCAGATAACTTATCAGATAATGGAATGATTCGATCAAAGACTGCTTTCTTCATACAACTATCAGACAAAGATTCCCCGGATGTGTCACAGGGGGTTTGACCAATTGTAACTGAAGATATATACACCGGTTGCAAGATGTGAGAAAGCAGGGCTCCTGTAAAGAAACAAATAACATGTTGACTGAAAACAGAAAGAAACTAAACAGCATGATATGCTTTAAGTCACTCCAGTCTTATCATCATAACCAAATTTTGTGCCAGAAGAAAACCTTGAACACCCACTGTATTCCAGCAAGCTATTTTGTCTGAACAGCTCATTGACAATGTCATCTCCCCTCGTCCAGGTTTCTTTTGAACTATCCAGTCAAGTGTTGCAAGTTCTTCTGGTTGTAAACTCCCATTTTCATTTTGTGTCCCAGAGAAGCCCATTGCTGCATCTAAGAAAATCCAAGTTGCCAATTGAAAATATGTAAGGGCCAAATTCAAACCTTATGAAACCATTTCCACTTAGAAGACAAATCTCTAATGCCATATATCAAGGATATATGCCTTGGTAGGAGGACAAGGTCACACGATGATGTTTGGAATGCAATGGCAAGAAAGTTTAACAATCTGCCAAGAAATGATAGTACGATTCCAACAACTTCTAGCACCAAAAAAGATAACATATCAAACTATATAAAGAAATAAGATGATACAGCATTACAATAACAAATACCAGCAACGCTCATTGCTTCTCTAGAAGATAATGAATTATGTCCTTCAATGTCCAAGCCACACCTTATCGAAGATAATGACAGGGCAGAAGATGCAGCCCCACCTAAAGCAATAAGAGAAGACGCGAATTAGTACATATACTACAAAAAGGCAAAATCTGTTATCAAACAACACAATTGCAAAGTGACAAACTACTGCATCAGAATACAGAAGCGAGGAGGCCTACAAGGCAATTGAGTGATGTACAGGTGTAATTTCCATCCCGGCTGCATCTTGTACTTGGGCATTCCCGAATTACATGTATCCAGACAGAACAGCCCCAATCCATCATCATCATCATCACCATCATCTCCCATGACCCAACTGCCAGTTCTGCCAACCCCCAACCCATCAGATCGATCACATGCAGACCTAATCTCCGAGTAAAAATACCTTGTCCAATGAAACAAAACACAGGTGAACCAATGACAACCCATCTAATAAACTACACACATGCAAAGCTCCACATTGGCATTTCCTCAAACAACTCGCGTGCAACTTCACACATCAAACTTAAAACCAGCACATCTAATAAACCACATAACACACGTAAAGCTCCAAATTGGCATTTTCTCGAACACCTTACGTGCAACGACACGCATCGAACCAAGAGCACACGAGACCGAAAAAGGGATCACCTTATCAAAGCCCTACGAGCGATAACCTCCGCGTGGGAATCGTTGACGACGTCCCCTCTGGGGCTCAGCCGCGACCTCCCTATGCACTTGGTGCCAGTCCCAAGCGCCACCACCTCCAGTTCTGAAGCAAAACCCGAGTTGGGTATCGCCAAGAAACGATCTTTACCCCCATCCACATCGAAAGATCGGAACTTTTTGCCATTTGGGTGGGAACAGAGTGTAGAACTTACCATCGTAGGAAGGGGAGGAGGTGAGGAAGGCGGCCAAGACGGTTCTTTCTCGGCCCTGAGGCTTCCCCTTCTTGGGGAGGGTGCCGTAGAGACGGAGTACGGCCTCCGAGACGCTCTCTCCCCACGTGGAGGGCGGCGAAGGAGAGGTCATCGGAGGTAAGCTAAAGCATAAAGAGCAGCTTTTTTTTTTTTTTTTTTCCTTGGCTCTTTGCAAGAAGAAGAATGTCTTAATCGGGTCGGAGCGGGTTCGGAGGATAATCACAACTGTACCTATATCTATATTTATATATTAACTAAAAAAAAAAAGTGTGATAGTTAGTGGTCACTTATTTAATTTTTATTTATTATATTTTAATATTTTATCTATTTAAAATCTTGATCGATTCTTGATCGTTGATTAGGATTTTTTACTTCATCTCTCCCGTAAGGTTACTTCGAGTTCACTACTTCGTCTTTTCATGTCGCAGCTCCTCCATCCGTTTTAACTTTCTTTCTCATCTTTTTCATCTTTCAACCTTGATGTTTAGCGTTTCAACGTGAGGCTTTTAACCCCCTCTTCGACTCTTGACGTCAATGTCCCTTCATACTATATTCCTACTTTCATGGGGATGGAGAGGGAGTGGTGAAAATAAGTTTTAGTAGCTAGAGGTGAGATATTTCGATTCTGCCTTTCACTTCCGCAACTTCTTCATATCGAAGCCACGCCAGAGGCCGCAATTACATACGACCGAGAAGATTTCGGATCTTCTTCAACTTCCGGGTTTTCCAGATCTCGCTGATGCGAATCGCTGGAGCCTTATCTTACAATGTAGGGTAATCGTTCTGGGTTGCTATATATTGGTTATGATGGCCCTTTGTTTGTACTTATTTTTCCCTTTTCTTTTATTTTCTTTTTGTTTTGTCTCCTGTGTTAGGAGTGTTGATTCCTACTAGAGGAGGTGAGATTTGTAAAATATAGATAAAGTGCGGAAATAAGTAAACAATCTCACACAAATGCACAAAAGTATTTTTAGGTAGAAACCAAAATCGGGTGAAAACCACCACCTAACCCTCTCGAGTTAGGATTTTTCGATCGATCGAGTCGATCAAAATCTACTAATCCGAACTACTTAAGCGAGGGTAGTTCAACCTCTTACAATCGATGTTACTTTGAACGAAGGTAGCGTGCCTCAAACCCCTTCTCTTCACGAGAATATTTTTTCTCACAAAAGATATGGGAATTGGCAAAGCAAATACCAAACCAAATAACAAATAAAATATAATAACACAAACCTATAGAGCCATAGAATATATATCCTAAACTTAGCTTCTATAGGCAAAAGAGACTTCCCTTGATGGAAGAACGTAGGCGTGATCTCGGCAGAGTAATAACACTCTTGGATTTGTTGAATGGAGCTTGGAGAGTAAGATCACTTCTCTTCTTGATGATTTCTTCTCTATGACACAAAGGGATGTGAAAGTAGTGTTACTTGGTATATCTTTGCAAGGCATGAGTACTCCTCTATTTATAGAGGGCCTAGGACGGGTTAGGAAGCTTTGGAAGTCTTAGATAGACGTTGGGGATCATCCAAAGGCAAATCAAGCCACAATTAGAATCATTAATAATTTTGACAGGGTCATTAGACGTCTGGAAATCACTCTTAAGACATCTAGAAACTAAATCAGACGTCTAATTCTAGATGAGTTTTCTTACTGACTTGAGTCAGACCTAAATAGGGTTCTAGTGTAATTCAGTTAGATGACATATCGGACATCTGACACAAGGTCTGGACGTTTGGAAACTTAATTAACTGCGGGAATGAATTTTCCAAGGCACAAACGGCTATAAGTCTCAATAGAAGTGATTTTGGCTTAATCGAGGGTAACAGTCACTTTATCAGACGTCTGAGGTCCTCTAAAAACGTCTAATAGAAGCTTGAAAGTCATTGCTTAACGATCAGATTCTGTAAGCCAACGTTCTACTAATTGGACGTCTGGCCAAGTCATCAGACGTCTGGACTAAGGGCCGGTCGTCTGATTTTAACAGACAGAACCTACTAAGTCTAGCCTAAGTGTTTTAGACGTCTGATTTTTGTGTTAGACATCTGAAAAGGCTGTCTGAAACCTATTTATGTTTTTTAAGTTCTCTACGGAAAACCTAAGTGTCCTAGGGTCTAGTAAGTATTCCTAGGACTACAGTGTTGATACTTTAATACTCTTTAACATGCATCTAAAAAGAAAATAAAGAGCAACAAAAGAAACAATAATACAACGAACAAGAAAGGAAATTTATCATATTCTTCATCTCCTTCCTTCTTCAAGCTTTCTTCCTCGCGAAGCTCCTTCTCCATCAAGCTCCTCCAATCTGCCATGGATGCGAGCTCAAACTCCGTCTTTACACTTGTAACATTTGTAATCGACCTGAAATCTAGGACTCAAAAGCAAATGTAAAATAACAAGTGTTTTGTTATCATCAAAATAAACAATCGTGGTGCCTTTGCACCAACAAGGAGTTCCCCTACTCCTCATGGCAAGGCGTTATTTTCCTCCATTCTTGAACGGGGTCCATTGTTCTTCTCTCTTCCCCCTTGGGATTTAACGTCCTTATGATTTATACATTCTCTTTTAATAGAAAATCTTGTTTCAAAAGAAAAAAAAACTAAAAGAATGTGCAATTCATCCTGTTCAGACATGTCACCCCCCCTCCCTCTTTCGTCTCTTCTGCTTCTCAACCAGAGTTCAGGAAGTCAACCGAGTAGGCCGACTATGCAACTGCATACTCGTCAATGTTGCCTTCTCCACATCGAATATCCTTAACCGGTCCACTAAACGAGCAAGGTTTACTACTTGGGATGAATACCCAAGTAGTAGTTCAATTTTGTGATAGAATATTTTTAGGTTTGATTTCTTTTTGAAAAAAGGTATTTTAGGTCAAATTTTATGATAGGACTAATTGTTATGATTAGGTCAAATATATCTTGATCTCTTCATTGGATTGTAGGAATAGTTTGATAATTCTCTATATTGCATCTTAATATAGATGGTGAACTAAATTACAAGGAATGGTTTATGCATGAGAATTATTAAAACAACAATTATCTCTGCAATAAGTGAAAATCTAAATAAGGCAAAAGAAGGATTGAATATGCATGACTAAATATAGCTATTGGATCAAAGAGTGGGCTAGCCTCCCTACGACTCTTTGATAGGCCTAATTGGCCAACCAGTAGCGAGGTAGGGGTACGCGGGTAAAATATATATATATATATGATGTTTGGCTGGATATGCACCTAGACAGTGGAAAGGGCTATCTACGAGCCAGTGTAGGTTGTGTCTACGCGTATAGTTCGTGGTATGCAATGTTTGTCACGAAATGCATTAAAGATTATTTGAATCACGTCAAAATAAATAAATTTATAAATATTTTGGTGAGTACCGAATCGTTCGCAGGAAGGCAAAACATGATTTTCAAAGCCTTTCATACTAACTAATCTATCTTATTGCAGCATAAAAATAGAGATCAGATATTCAAAAAATCAGATTTGTAGAGAGAGAGAGGCTGGAGATGTGTCTGGTGGGAGTTGCCTCTCAAGTAGGGGCCTTAGAGCTCTTTTTATAGCTTTAATGAGGGACAATGTAGGTATTTAGGCCCCCAAAACCATGCAACAACTTAGGTACGATCAGATTCGCCGATTGGGAGATCAACGGATCAGATCACGCCTCAAAATAACCCTCCACGCGCCTATAACGAGCGGATTTCACCAGCTGCTAACACGTGGCGCATGCTCAGCCCTTCGATAATGATCTCGTTTCACCGCTTGCCCTTCACGTGCACGCCTCCTTGCGCCTTCACGCTTTCAATCTCAGCCGTTCGATCTCATGATAGGACAGCTTAGAAGGATCACAACACTGCCTTAAAAACCCACGTGTGACGAGGCATCAGTTTGGGCGTTCAACCATCACATGCATCCGCGCCGCCTCATCCAACGTGCCTCCTCATGCCATGCGATCGCATCCTCGCTGCTTGCTCTGATCCAACGACCCAATTGCGCCCGCGCTACACCACCTCTTTGATTTCACGCAGAGCGCGAGTCAAACGCACGCCTCGCGCTCTCGCGTGAAGGCTTGACCACTGCGCTGCGGTCACCCTTGTGTCATGGTTTTGTTTTTGTGCGAGGTTTCCCTCAGGTGTTGGATGAAGATCTAACGGCTGAGGTGTGTTCTTCTAATGGTGAGTGGAGACAAGCGACATGGCCTTTCCTTCAGTGATTGGGGTGCGGCGGTGGATCGTTGGGATGGTGCCATGTGGCACCATATTGGCCATTCATCTTCCCATCTTTGTAGTTGGTGCTATAAAGCTCTGATCGGGTTGATCTTTATGCCGTTGGACTGCATTCGTTGATCCGGATCCATCCGTGCGGTCGGATTTGACATCTAAGGCCTAGATTTGTGCTATCTTTCTCCTTGGCCTTTGATCTTCTACAAGTTGTATGTGATGCTACGATTGTCTAATGAAGTTGATTCCAGAAGCATTGAACTCTCGTCGTCGTCCTGATCAAACCGTACAATCTGATCTATCATTTGCAGCCCTGAATTATCTGCAATTAATACCGTCTCTCTTTTAGAGTATAAAATAGTATTATTATCTATAAAGCTACTAAACAAACTATTATGCAAATTATGATGCTTATGCATTCATTGTTCCTAAGTTGAGCTAGAATATAACTTAATTCAGATAAATTAGGTCCTATGATTGCTGTGTAATCATGCAACTGCCACAATACCTACGTTAGGACCTCGGGGTGATGGAACGAGATGTAGGATGAGTATGGAGTTTCCCCTTGGCTAAGAGGGCACTATGTACTTGTCACGCTTCTTTGGAAATCACAGTGAGATCTCCTTATACCTTCCGAATAATTAAAAAAGATTAGTATATATAATTATAATATTGAGGGTCACATAATGTTGAGAATTAGGAAATAACTAATGGTTAAACAAGGAAAAGAAAGTAATGAATTATACCCTTCTTTTCTTGCATATATATATTTATGTTCTTTGGTTTACTTACACTATTCTACTCAGTGTTTATTGATGACCACCTTGCGATTCCTTACTCAGGTATCGTGGAGCAGTCGGGAGCGATTGTACATGGAGCAGCAGGCGTAGGACCCAGTTCAGTTCTAGCAGGTGGTCTATGACGTCTGGAATTTTGTTGTCTTTTTCTCTTTCATGTTTTCTTGGTTATGTAGTAGGCAATCTTCTCAGTACTTTTCCTTCCGCTATTGGTTTGTGGTTAAGATTACAGTGGATAGCATTTAATTGCTTATTTTCTTTTCGCAATGCAATATGATTAGTTTGTTTGGCTATGTTTATATTTTATGATTATGTAATGGGTGGCTGCAATCTTATTTTGATGCCATTCTCATACTAGGTGACCCCGTACTCTACCACTTGATTTGCATGTTGGGGTCTGAGTCATTACAATAATAAGGATAGAAATCTCCATTTCATACCAAGGTGTCATGTTGTAGGGGACCTAAGGGGTGCATAGGGGATTTTTCTAGTTGGGGAATGCTTCAACCTTTGAAATGAGATTTTTCATGTTCCATGTATCTCTTATATGTATATTGTCTTGTGGTTTAAGTTTTAGGAAGTTTAAATGTGTAAAGCATGGGTTTTGGAGCAAGAAAAGCCATGTTTTACGGCCAAGCTGTAGTCTACCGCGCTATTTGACATTAGGTGGCTGCTAACAAGCCTCCTAACATTAGGTCACCAGTGCTTAACATTAGATGCCTTCCTTGGGCCCTATGTTGGGCGGAATCTCAAGCTTCTGACCCTATAAATCCTAGGGAGTGACTTAAACTAACCCTAATTAAACCTAATTAAGGATATAATGGACATCTTAATGGAGAATGAAACAAGCAAATTACATAAAAAATCCTAGAGGGGCGTAAAGTGCCCTATTTAAGCTCGAAGATCTCTAAGTAAACTAAAAGCAGTCTAAAATGGCTCAGAAGAGAATTAAACCCTTCATGATGACTTTGACGACTCCGTTATAAGTCTAAAAGAGGAAAACTTGGATCCTAAGGTCTAAGGTGAGACCCCAAGCAATCTAGTAGGTCCTTAGAGCTCCTTTTCTAATATGGAATAAAGAGGACTAAAAGACAATGAGGTCTGATAGGCGAGCACATATGGCTGACAACCCTGACCTTGTCAGCTGTGGGTTTACTGTTCAAGTTGAAAACTCGAGGGTATGGGGTAGCTAGGGGCTTCCTGTGATCCGCCTCGAAACTTGGACAGTTCTCAAGTATGGTGACAAACCATGGGCTGTCATCGAAATAAGGTACTTAAAAGTATCTGAATTTGACTCAATGTGCAGATACTTATAGTAAGGGGCTCATTAGGCACCCACATGTGCGAAGGTCACCAGGGTACTGTGATGGGTTTGGTTGAGATCTCGTCCGACGGCAGACTAAGAGAACACACCCAGAGACTACTCTCCTAGCGAGAGCGTTGGTGTGACTCAACCATTTTGGTCAACCCTACGATTATGATCTGAAATGGTCTATGAGTGGACCTTGCTGGACACAAACTGAGCTTACTCTTCACTATCACAAGATATTGACCTAGGTAGCCTTAATTATCCTTAATTAACTAGTTTCCCTAGTTAATAACTAAGAATACACTAAATACATGGTTAATTATGCTATAGGGGTTAAATCACTAAAGACCTGCAAAATAAGTTAAAATACTAAATTAAATGTCAATTGATCTTAGTAATAATTTAATTAATAAATTTGACTCAATTAATAACCATTTAGTTAGATATTTAGCATTTAAACTAAATTAATATTATGACTTAAGTATGTAACTAACCTATTTAAATTAATCACTTAAATAAATATATCTAAAAAAGGAAAAAAAATTAATTTCAAGGCATAAATATAATATTTACCTAATTTATAATAATATATAAAAAATTGAGAAAGAAATAAATTAAAATAAGCCTTAAAACTCGCTATTTACGTTTAGGTCCTTAGCTTTCATTTCAATTGAGTCCTTTTATTTTATTTAGGTCCTTCTATATTTAAAAAAATACACCTGTGTGTGTCTTCTTCTTCAACCTCCTTTAACCTCAGATGGCTGAAGGCCTTTAGTCTCTGTACCGCCATTTCATCGCTTATCTCACGTCTGATAGCCTTTGTCGTTGTCGTCTGACCTAATCTCACCTCCACCTCTTCATCTAACGAACCAGATCACCCATACATCCTATTCAACCTAGGCGATTAACCTCACCAGCGTCAGAGATGACACCGGCTGTTTCCATGCACCTAGACCTATTCCCATCTAGGTACAATCCCCCTAACTATCGTCGCCACCTATAAATACCCCACACCACCTCTGATCTCAAGGAGCGACCCCCTACCCCCTTTTCCATACCGTGGTCATTCAGTAGGTTTCGTCCCAAGCTCCGACATCCTCCCATCCCTATTCTCGAGTGCTACCGCCGAGGAGCACTGCCTCTCTCACCCCCTCTTCCTCTCCTGTAACGACCCGGTTCCCGAGTCCCTACGAGACACGAGAACCGGACCGACTCGACTAATCCCAAGACCCAGTCGTCCAACGAGGAAGTAACCAAAAGACAGTAAAATAAACCACATTCAGCATGAATATAACTAACAGTAAAAAGTACAGCAGTAAGGAAAGAAACTACTACAGTAGGTACCGCCACAACAGTAAAGCAACATTTATCATATAACAAAAACTGCAGGTAAAGAAGGTACAGCGGAAACAAAACTGCTCACTAGAACAGAAACAAAAGAAGGTACAAAGCTGTGGCAACTCTACTGGACCCTACTCGGCCCAGCGTCCTCTGCAGCCGCCGACCCTGGCTGCTCAACACCTGGTCCTGAAAAAGGTAACGAGTGTAACACGTCAGCAAAACGCTGAGTAGAGTGGCAAACTAACTAAAGGCAACAGTAGAGTGTACAGTAGCTGTTATGTTCTATTACTTCCTTTATTTACATCTTTCAATTTTTCTCACTATTTCATTTACTTCTCAGATCCTTTACTTGATCTCGAATGTCCTCGTGGGACGATCTTGATTGCAGTCTTTTCCAACAGTAGAAGTAGCACGTGGTGCTCTCCTGGCCGGGAGAGTCCCCCGTGGTGATCCTACCCTCAGTCAACCACCCCAAGGTCACTGACAGACGTAACGGTGACTACGGCACGCGCGATAAACGCACAGGTAGCTAGCCCGTACTGGCACGCGGTCAGTCGTTTCCGTTAACGGGTGCGCCCAAAGCACAGCACGGAACCAGGGCAGAGCCCTCTCAGTAACAGGGGTCCAACCCCTCCACAGTAACCAAACCGGGGCCTTGCCCCTCCACAGTCCGCGCACCCTCGTCTGACTACCCTGGTTTGCCCTAGTGGGCCTAACAAGTCGGTGAAGGAGGCTAGCAGAACCCCGGGGCCCGTGGGGTAGCTAGTACTCTCCTAACACTACTAGCTCTCCTCGGTACTACGTACACGAGGGCCAACAAGTCGGTACAGAGCGGCCAAGCCTAACCCCAGGTCCCTGGGGCGGCTGGCCCCACTCTGCACTAAAACAGGTACAGGTACTTCCCTTGGTACTGCGTACCCAAGAGACAGTACAACTACATCTCAGTTCCATTCCTTTTCTTTCCAGGAGTTCCACTCCTAATTCCCCGTAGGGTTCCAGCCCTTTATCTCAGAACATCATATGTTTCACTTTCCAGATTCACGTTCTCAATTTCCATGATCTCAAACATGTTTCTTTGTTCATAACAGGTAGCTGTTAATTAATTTCACAGGCAGCTTATATATTCCTTTCTATTTTTCCAAGACTGCAGTAATATACATTCCACTAGTTTTTCCATCCTAGGATTCATGCCATATCCTAGGATCTATCATACAATCTAGTTTTCCGGCCCTAGGATTCATGCAACACCTAGGAGCTATCATTCCATACATTTCTCATTCCTAGGGTTCATGCAATGCCCTAGGTTCTAGTTATGGTTCCATACTTTAACAGATTTTATTAATGCTTAAAACCACTCTACCAGGTACAACGGAAGTAATGGGGGCGTGGTCGGGAATCCCGCGCGCCTCCGCGACTCTCAAGACGGCAACCGAACGAGGTCCTATCACAAGGATCAAACACAAGGAGTGTCTCAAAACAGTGTATAGCTACTGTAGGCGGGTAGAGGAATAAATTCTGAATCGAACGCAACTCGAATCGTGGAAGACGGAGCCCAAACGGGCCCTAAACGGGTCGAGAAAGACAATACTGTGCAAAATCAGACGTCTGGAACTCCTTCCAGACGTCTTAAATGGTGGATCAGAGAATTACCTGTTCGGCTTGGTTCCCCGGACGTCCAGAAGTCTGTGGCGACGTCTCTCCTAGATCCCAGACGTCCGATGGTCTCTCCGGACGTCTGGAGGTCACTCCCGCCGTCTGGTACAACTTCCAGACGTCGGATTCGCAAAGGATGACGAATTCGAACACCTGCGCACAGCCAACCCTCCTCCTTCAGTACGGTCAGTCGACAAAAGAAGAAGGAGAAAGCGGAACTCACCTTTCAGACGTCTGTATGATCACACAGACGTCGACCTTGCCGTCTGGATATCAGTCCAGACGTCTGATTCTGGAGATTTTTCCAGAATCAGAACCTCGCTCGGCCTCCGCTCGCGACGCCGCCCGCGTCGCACCTCGCGCGTCCGCTGCTCCGCCCGCAGCAGGTCCCTCTTCGCGACGCTCTGCGCCCCCTGCGCCCTCCGCCGGCCGGCCAAGCCGCTCCCGGCAAGCTCGCCCTCACGGCAGAGCCCCGCCCTCGCACGCCGCAGCTCCTCCGCGCCTTCTGCTGCGCCGCTGCCGCTGCGCCCTTGCGTCCGCTCGCTCCGCCCGCAGCAGGAGAGGAGGAAGATGGTGGAGACGGGAGGGGAGGCGCGCCCCCTCCCCCTTTTAACGCCGCGCGGAGAGGAGGAGAGAGACGGCCGCAGTCGCCTGCAGCCGCAGAGAAGATGCGGATCGCAGGTCTGCGCGCACAGGCGCGCAGACGAATATCCCGTGCGAGTATAACTGTTCGTCAGACGTCTGTAAACTATCCCGGACGTCTGGTCAGACGTCTGGATGTGATCCCAGACGTCTTGACAGACGTCTGGGCCACCTCCCAGACGTCTTAAAAGACGTCTGGGGTACGCGCTCGTTACATCTCCTCTACCCTGCCAACAGCGTTGGAGTGCACCACAACTATGAATCCTCTCCGCTTTGATTGACCGGAGTTTCTTTTCTCAGCACGCTCTGATTTCGATCTCGTTTCTGTCCTACCAACGACGAATTCCCTCACCTCCTTTGTCAGGTAAATAGCCTAACCTCTTAGGAGTAGGATTAGCTAGAATCTAGGTGAGTAATCGTAGGAGTATGTGTAGTTTAGCTCGAACTCTTGCCTTCTTCCCTGTCTCTGGTGAGGTCAATTCTGACCTTGTTGGATTTCGAATCATGCTTTCATCCACCTGGTCATCTTCCTCACCTCACCGTGACTCCATTTCACCTTCTCCTTCCTTAATTTTATCACCTAAATGCCTAAGCCACTCCACTCTCGTCGGAGTACCTCTGTTGTCTACGGCGGAGGTCTTTGACCTAACTCACACCCATTAGGGGTCCACCACCTTAACGTAACATAAGGACCCCGTTCCCACTTTTAATTTGTTCTATAGTCACCTACACACAAAATGGCCAATTTACGTCAACCTTTGAGCTCACTATCTATGGCGAACTCAGAGGAATTTCTCCACCTAATTCCACTTACACAGAGCATCACCACACCTTCTTTAACCTTTTCCCTCACTCAACTGAGTGAGATCGATTCCTCTGAGTTCACACAAACTCAGATTTGGTTCTCTGAGTTTTCTTGATAAATCTATATGTCTGATCATTAATCAACCTAATTGAGGTGTTCCTAAGGTTTTGTGCAACCCTAGGAAGCATTTAAGATCTTCCATGGCCTGTTTGATGGAGATTTGATCTCCAGTCACCTATTTTAGTTGTCACCAGAGCTCCAGCAAGTCAAATTGAACCTCAACCTTTCAAACTGCCTATGAAGCTCCAGATCATCTCATTTGGATTAGAGGAATTGAATCCACTTGTTTGACTTATATTTTGATGATGATTACTCTCTATCTATCTTCATCTTCTCCAACTTCAACGGAGTTGGAGAGGCACACCTGTTGAGAGTTAAGGTTCAAAATTAGGTTCTTAAGCTTGTAGAGACCTTATAAATCCTATGCTAACCCTCACTTAGGTCTTACAACCTCTGGTTAGCTCTGTCAAACACTCACCATTTTGATCTTAGGTGGTGAAGCTTGAGAGTACCATAGGAGAGTTCAAAACTCTACTTTGATGTGCTAAGCAAATTCCTAGGATTGATTTGAGGCCATTCAGATACCTAATTTGATCAGAGAGGAAGTATTTTGAAAAGTCAACTCTTAAGCTCCTATGGTCAACTAGGAACTATTCTCGAGGAATTCATGCTTGAATTTCAGATTTAATGAATTGGATAAGTTCTTATGATGATTTCGAATTGTTTAGAACTTATTTGATCAAATTTTATTGAGGAATGTTAGAGATTTTGTGATCTGACCAGTTTGGGTTAAACTGAAACCCATTACTGTTCTAAGCTATTGTGTCAAGTTTTGAATTTAATCTTCACCCAGAATAGAACTAATTAACATTTTTAATTGATTTGGGTTGTTAGATGATGTCTGAATCTCTCTGTTTGGCTGATTCAACTCTGAATCAGAGTTCTGAACATCAAGTTAGAAGCTTTGAAGCTTCTGAGCTTCCTGAAGCTCTTCTCTACTCCTTTCCTCCTCTATTCAGTGCGAAATGCAATTCTGAAGAATTCTAAGACCTTCAATCGAGGGTGATGAGGTGTGGCTCATCATAGCTAAAATACCCAAGTTAAACTAGAAATTGGGTTAAACACTATATAATTAACACATGAAAATGGTTAAGTATGGGAAATAACAGAAAAGACTTAAAATAGTAAAATTATGCTAAAAATGCAAAATTAGGTCAGAAAATGAGATATTCTATTCATTAATACAAATTGATGATCCATTTGCAAATTGAACACACATTTGAATTCAAAAGTTCAAATCAAAAGTGAAATCAACTTCTTAAATGTTCAATTAAGTTTCAATAAATACTTGGTGGCATTTGGACATCATTAGAATCTTATATTAATGACATTACATTTAGGTCCTCAGGTCATAACATTTTCTTTTCATAAAAACCCTCCAAGGACCTGCTTGTAAGTTGTCGGGGACTTCTTTGCAATACTCAGGGACCGCACTGCACTATTACTCGCCACTTATGGGCATCCTTACAATTTCCCTATCGTTTCACCTATAAGGGCTTCTTTGCAAATTTCCATTTAGACTTGCAGGCGTGCTTACACTGTAGCTTGCAAGAACGTGAGTGATCATGATCGTCCATTGCATGTACCCATCATCCAAGGGCAAATCCTCGATCAATCTTCCCGAGCGATTGCACGTAGGTTCACCATCCTCCCCAAATTTGATCCAGTGGCTAAGATTCAATTTGAATGCGCGCACCCTCCTCTGAACCAAGCATCCACCATCCATGCTCTAGGAGCTTAATCGCACCTCCATGGTGATCATACTCACTCCAGAGTCTACTTAAGCAGCTACCCATCCACCTACACACGCCATCAACTCCCCACTACACCTCTTGAGCCAATCCATTCTTTCCTCTCTAGCACTCCTAAACCTTTCACTTGCTACGCTTATGACAGGGGTGTGGTTTTTCACCTCTAATTCCTCTTCACCGTTAGGGATGACATATGCTTGAGGATGACCCAGGAGCTCCACTAGAGGGCTCTTCACTCGTTGGAGATCTCCCCCCCTTTTTCCCCCTTAGCCGTCAGCTTTAGATCCAAGAGAGTCCCATTCCTCTAATTAGTTGGTTTTAATGCTTTCGTAGAGTAGTTTTCTTGCTTTCTAGATTATTTTTAGTGTAGTTAGTATAATTTAGATCAATAGGAGTAGATTAGAAATCAAATTCAAAGATGATTTAGTGTAGGGTAGGAGTAGAGTAGCCTAGATCCAATCTCGCCCTCTCTGATCAATTCAGATTAGAGAGGTGTTTTTCCACAACCATTTCGATCCATTAATCTCCCTAATCATCTCATCACTCTCATTTTTTGATTTCCTCAACAATTTAATTCGCAATCCACCCATCCACTAAGGTCGAATTTAGATCTAAAGTCTTGGCTTCTAGATATGAATTTGCGCCTAAAATCCACCTGGGGGGTATTCCATTTGCTCCATCAATTCACAATGACCCCTCAATCTGATTTGATTGTCTCGATTTGCTCGATTCTTTCATATTTGGTTTTCACGCACGATCTCATGATTCATAGTCAAATTGGTTTTAAATGAATTTAATCGAGTGATTTGAGTTCAGATTTGCTCAATTGGGTATATTGCGATGAATTTGAATCTGTTTTGATAGAGATTTTTTCTCAAAGGAGCATATGCCCAATGAGAGCATTGTTTTGGGTAGTCATGGCCAAGGAATTTCAGATTCACTGAGATGAGACCTTAGCAATGACCCATTTGGTTATCTAGATTCGCCCTGAGGTACTAAACACTGATTGTTAGTATTTAGAAACTCTATGTGATCAGATCACCTAAGTGGATCCAAAGTGAAAGCCAAATCTGGGTGATATTATTTCTCAATGCAAAAATGATTCCAATTTGATAATGGAGGCTTGACTGAGATTTAAAAGATCCTAATGAATATTTGGAACTGGTTTCACAAGGATTTGAAGTCGTAATTTGATTTTCATGATCACATTGTCCATAGTGTAAAGTGAGAATCAAATCAGGGTTCTAAAGTTTGTGATTTCAATTGGGCATAAATTGACTTTCAGATCTTCTTGGGAATATTTTTGAAATGACCCTTCCCAAGGGTCATTAGACCATTTCGGGAGATTTGGGAGGGGTTTGTTGCAGTTTGCAACCCCGTGAAACTTGTATGGGGGTTCTGCGAGTAAAATAGGACTGGTGGGGGGGTATTTTTTTACAATTTACCCTCGCCCCACACCCTTCCAACACACACCCTAACCCTAAACCTACCCTACCCCACCTATATAACCCCTACAGCCTTGAAAATCATGCCCTCTCACTCCTCCTAATCCTTCGAGCGGCGCATCTCACCTTCCCCTTCCTTCCCTCCAATGTAGCCACTGCCAAGAGTGCAGCTATGAGAGGGAGGAGTTGAGAGCTTAGCGAGGAGTCGCGGGGGGGGGGGGGGAGCTAGGAGGAGGCCATGTGTGAGCTGCAGACGTTGCGTGACTAAGCTACTGCGACTCCTGTGCGAAGAGGAGTGGAGTTGTTGCGAGGAAAATCCTTGCAAACGGTTCTACGAAGACATTCTTCCGCATAATCGGACGTCTGGGAGGACCCTCAGATGTCTGATATAGAACAAAATCTAAGGTAACGCCCTGCTCGAGACTTGTGCACGATTTTCGGTGTTTTCTTCTATGTACAATAGGCGTAAGATTGAGCGCCTTGGTGTATGTGTGCTGCACAGAGCGCGAGCATTTTCCGTGAGGAGAGGAAGGCTCGCGAAAGGCCCTGGGAAAGTTTTCTCCGCATAACAGAGGTCTGTATCTCTCAATAGATGTCTGACTGGACGTCTGGAGGTAGCACCCGACATCCGATAAAGCAGATTCAAACGGTAAGGTCCTGACTGCTTGTTTTCTTTTTTGTACGTGTTGTCTACGAGTGATGTACATCACTGTGCGCATGCAGATCCGTTGGGAAGGTGTGTAGACACAGCGTCCTAGACACTTTAGGACATCTGGACATCTCTCCAGACGACTGATACCCGTCCTCGACATTCAAGTGCACTGCCAGACATCTGGAAGGACCCTAGGACGACCGTGAGGAGATCCAAACGTCTGGTCTCAACGCAGAACGCAAGGTGAGATCTCTGCTGTGGTTTAAGACGTCTAGGCACTGCTCCAGACGTCTGATTTCAATTTGGTTGGTCTGTTTCAGACACTAGGCGGCCAGTCCAGCTGGATCAACCTGCTTGGTGTGGTTCAAGTGAACCGGGAAGAGTGTTTGGGTCGGTTCAGGGCTCAAATGAGGTCGATTTCTCAAAATTAAGGTACTGTTGGCTTTCTATCAGAATTTCTCATGTGATGTTTTGTACTCCTTCTATCTTAAGAAGTGTTAGTAATGTGTGGTTTGACCTTTTGTGTTAATTAGGTCGTCCATTCGTGGTGTGCACGGGACCTTCGAAGGCTGCGAGGTCTGCCATTTGTGCCCCCACATCTCCCGGTTACTCTGGTAGAGTGGTTTTACTATGTCCTGTGAATTAAATAATTGAAGTATATGCTACTTTAGAGTTATTTGATTGAACCCTAGAATGTGAAATGAACCCTAAAGCTGAGATAAAGAAATGTGCATTATTGAATGCTTAATCTGTTAAGGTGTTTCCTATGCTGCCTGTTTATATTATTGAACCATTACTTAATCTAAAATGCACGTTGTATTCTGTACAATTGATTGATGAGATAATTGCTGGATTATGAAACCAGGAGCTACCTACTATATGCTAATTAATCAGGATATGAATAGGGGTATATGTGATGTTATGGAAATAAGGAAATCTATGCACGAACCCTACAGGCAAATTGAACGGAAATTGAAATCGTGATGTGGAAAATCTGTGGAATGATGGAACATGTCGCCTACGGGCAATTGTTCGGACTTGGTTAAGGGAAGTGAGCTGGCCCTCGTGTACGTGGTACTGAGGAGAGTTACTGTCCTTTTGTGTAGGGGGGTAGCTGGCTACCCCATGGGGCCCGGGGTTTGGATTGGCCCCCCTACATCGACTCATGTTGAGGCCCACTGGGTAAACCGGGATAGCTGGGCGAGGGTATGCAAATTGTTGAGGGGTGAGACCCCTATTTTGTTCTGTGCTGTACGTTTGGGCTTACCCGCTAGCGGAAACAACTGACCTTGTGCTGGTGCAGGGTATCTACCCATGCGCTTATCGCGCGTACCGTAGTCACTGCTACGTCGCGACCATGACTTCGGGGTGCTAGGCCGGGTGTAGGACTACCACAAGGTGCTCTCTTGGCCAGGAGAGCGCCAAGTGTACATCCTGCATTGCGGGAAAAACTACAATCAAGATCGTTCCCATAGGGAACAGGAAGATTAAGTCACATTGTGAATCTTTGTTAGAAAACTGACTCATGAACACTTAGGAGTTAAATTAACGGTATAACTGGATAATTGGGTAAATGCATGCATAATACTACTATTCTTTATTATTTTTACATGCCATAACTATTTAAATACGCCACTCTACTCAGCATTACCTGACCACCATCATATATAACTGTGTACAGGTCAGGAAGTTAAGCAGCCAACACTACTGGCTGTAGAGAGTGCTGGGCTCAGTCGAGCTTAGCCATAATTCTTTTTGTTCCTTTCCATTTCTGTTGTTCTCTGTTGTTATTGAGTACTTCTATCTTATGTTGAGAACTATTGTCGTGATACCCTTTTTGCCTTAGTTGTGATGGCTAGTGAACTATGTTTTCCGTCTATGCATGGTATCTTTCTGGAATCTAATTTATATTTTCCACTGTTGGTCTTTCCTTTAAATTGCTTAGCTGCTTGCATGCATGGTTTGTGGTTTGTTTCGTACATTTGGGTTAGCCTCTCGTTGGACGACTGGGTTTTGAGGTTAGTCGAGACGAGCCGTCCCCGGGTTCCAAGGGAAGTTGGGTTTGGGTTGTAACAATTTTCAATAGCTGCGATATGGATTTTTGATGTGGAATCAAATTTGAGGAAGATTTAAGAGTAGCAGTACCTGCACTAGCTTGATTTGAATTTTCTCAGATTTTGACAGATTTGTGAATGAAATGGATTTCAATGTTGGACCTGAATGGTTGTTGTTCAATCAACACCTATTAGGTCTAATTTTTAAGCAAGCCACACAACATCAGCAACTGCTGGACGTCTTTTGCAACAACATAGCAGCAGTAGCTGCTGGAAGTTCTTGGTTGTTGGTCCTAATAGAAAATGCAACTGGATAAGCTGCTGAAAACAGCAGCTCTTGGCTGCTAAGTTGTGACAATAATTGGTCTGAATGAGAGGATTTGAGCTGGGATTTTGAGAAATGATGTAGCTGATATGTTGTGTACTGTTAGAATTTGGACCAAGCATTCATGTACTAGAATTTGTATTTAAACTCAGAAAGAATAGCTTGTAATCCATGTTTGATTTTGTTGTCAGCTATATTTCAATGTCATCAACTGTACAAATTTTGTTTTGAAATTAATCAAAAGCGAAAATCATGTTTAATTGTTTTAACACTTTTCATATTGTGTGTTGGTCATTTATGAGTGTTTAAGTTGCATTTCAAGCACATAGAATTCAATTTTAGGCCTTAGGTTCTAAGGTTAAAACTCTTCGAGGCCTAACTTGTGTGAACTTTGTATATAAATAAAAATCATAAAAAAATTCTAAAAAAATGAAATAAATGTGTCTTGAATAAGATCAGATATTTCCTTAGGTGTATGACAAGTTTTAAGGTAATATGAACCCCCAGTTTGGTAGAACATACCAACTGATAGTTTAATATATCTTGAAATTTAATAAAGAAAATCAAACCAAAAACACCAAAAAGAAATCTTTCTTTCCCATCTCACTCTTTCTCACTCTTCCCCTAACTCCTATAAACCTATAAAAACCATAAAAATTAGAAAAACCCTAAAAATATCTAAAAATACCCTATGTACTATGTATATACTTGTATATATAAATTTAAGCTAAGCTATATGTATAAATTGTATAATACGTAGATAATGTATATAATTAAATTATATCTATATGATATGTATTAAATTAAATATTTATGATGATTTAATGTATATATAAGTTCATTGTATTATTAGATATTAATTTATATCAACTAAATGCATAATAATCTAAGTAATTACTTAATCCTATTTAAATGTACATAATTATACCTAATATTGTACATATGTATTTTATATATGTATTATGTACTATACAGTACCTGTAGCTTAATTTAATTAAGTATTTACGCAAGATAATTAAGTTGTTAGGTTAATTAGGTAATTTATTAGCTTAAAATAAAATAAATTAGTAATTTAATATAATACTGAAGTAAGTTATACTGTATATTTGTATAATAATATATTAAATATTTTGAACATATTTATACTGTATTTATACTATATTATAGTATTTATAGATTATTTATATGTCAAACTATGTAAAACATGTATTTAATTGTATATAAATTAAAATAAAGTTTATAAAATTTAATAAAAATTTGTAATAAATAATTTATTATGTATATTAACTTTGTATAAAGTCAATTTATAATTAAGTCACTAATTAATACATTAATTAACAAATTAAACTCTAATTTAATGTGTATAATCAGCCAACTTCAACTATTTTTATTATATATCTAAATAACTTATTTTTGTAAAGTAATTATGCAATTAGGTAGCCCTATATAAAGGATTTACAATGGTATAATTTAATTTTAAATTATATTAAATTATGACCCTCAAATCAAAAGTCAAAGATGTGAAATCAGAACACTACCACGTGCAGTAGTGCCAAATAGGGCACTAGATAGCGTCACATCGTATGTTGCAGACTGCACGTAGCAGTATAAAGGGATTTTATCCCCTTACCATCTTGCCAGCATACCCATTACACATCTCTCTCCTTTGAGCATACGATATGAGCATGAATTGTGAACAGTGCTTGGGCTGAGGGCCATGCACTATAGTTGGGCTTGTATAGGCCCAATTATGAGCCTGAAATCGAATATAAATACACTAATTAAATACTAGGGCTGGCTCACTAGTAGTGGTCTGGTCCCACCTTTCGTTGTACTGTGTATCCCATGAAAATGAGTTGACCCGTCCACTTAAAACCAAATTTTTGGTAGTCGAATTGGTCTGAAAGTGTTGAGGCCTTGAAATGACTAAGAGTGTGAGAGGATTGTTTAAGCTCTTATACGTATATAAATAACTATAGCTTTAGTGACAGATTCATCCGTCACTGTATACATACATATATGTTAGTATAGATAGCTATTTTGCCTTATGTATATAATTTTACTAAGGTTCTGGTGATGCTCATATATGTCAATGTAATTATAATATATGTTACTATAGATATTAATATGTTAATATAACTTAGTATAGTAGACATTATTAACTTTTTTTGTACCTATACTTAGGTATTATCTATATTAGTTGTAAATAATTGACATAGAGTAATTATATATAGTTTTTTTTATGCTTGTTTGTGTACATATGTTTTTAGGCAATTCAATTGATTCTTTTGTAAATATTTAACCCATTCTTTCATTTAATTGATTCATTAATTCATTTTGTAAATAAAATCAACATTTTTTAGAATAAAAGAACATTTTTGGACTTAAAGAGTGATGTATATCAATAACTGCCTCCCAGTGAACGACCTGGAAACAAACCAGTAAAAATTATAAATAAATCCATCGATTTGCATTTGTGGCATATACTACAACGACTTTTAAAACAACGTTTTTAGTGCAAATCGAAAATCGACTATCACATTTTGGCGCTGTTGCTGGGGATAAAAATCCGACAATAGTGCTTTCTTATGATTGTTGACATCGTGCCCAGCAGAGGGCATTTTATCTTTCATAGGTCAATTAACCTGGAAGCTCCTGTTGAAGCTCATTCCAGGCCTTTGTAACAGCACCTTATTCCTCCATGAATTTGTGGATCAAGAGTGATCCAAGCAGTAAATTGGTACTAAAATTGGAAACTAGACTCCTAGGGCTTTCGATCAAGCCCTTATTTGCTCAATTTGAATCAGTGAGCTGGCTGGAATCGTGATCTGAAGATCTAACCATGAACATGTTGCTGAAGGAAAGCGGTTGAAGAAGGTCCCACCTCGAAAGTTCTAGAGTGCCCACCTTGATATAAGACGAAAAGGTTCACCCAACGCTTCAGTCGTCAAGTGTTGGGCCCACATATCTCCTCTGAGCATTCTGACCATTCTGTGCGCATGTTGTGCACATGCGTGCGTGCTCACACCTGTGTGTGCATGGGCCCAAGTGGGCGTGAGCGTGATTTGTGGGCTTAATGGGCCTGATACTGTGCAGTTACTAAGAAAACTAAAATCCACCACTAATGAAACTAGGCTTAGGCTCGAGTATGGTCTGGTCTCGCCCCCTTGTGGGCACTGTGTATCCCTGAAAGAGCTCGGGCCGCTACCCATAAAACAATTTTTGTTAAGTATTAAGCATGGGTTAAAGTTCAAAAAATGGTTAAGTGTGGAAAGGTTTGAGTGCACAATTAAAGAGAAGTTTAAGGGAAGAAATGGAGAAAGAGAGAAAATGCTTACAGAGAGTTAAATATGAAGAAAAGAGAGGGAATAAAGAGGTGTTTAAGTGTAGAGAGAGAGAGAGAGAAGCGTAAGCAGAGAAAATGAGTTAAGTAAAGAAATAAAAGAGTGAAGGAAGCAATTAAAAAGAAGAAAAAGAAAAAGAATTGAAGGAAGAGATTAAAGAAAAGAGAATAAAAGAGAGAGAGAGACGTCTAAAGAGCTAATTGGAAGTCTAATTTTGTGATTTAAGTCATCTAATTTTCTTAGGAGACGTATGATAATTAGAGGCTAAAGGCTGAGAGAGAAAATTCTTGAGCTTACTATTAAAAGGCATTTATATTCACTTGTAAACATTTTCTTCTATGCCTTATTTTGTAAGCATTTGATGTAGTAATCAATTCTTCTTGCTATTCATTGTAAAAATCTTTCATGTAGATTTCTTTTCTACAATAGAATAGTTGCATGCTTTAATTGTTTAATCTTATGTGTAATTGTTCATGTGCTTAACGTATTACTTAATTCTATATTTACTTAATTTATTTATTAGTTAATTATGCATTAGAATAAGAATGGTGAATTAAAACTATAATTATGCCTCCCAGTGAATGACTTAAACTCAACCAGTTAAATGAATTAAAAATTTAAAATATTAGGTTAGCTTGACCCTATACTACAATCAATGACAACGATTTAACAAATCAAGTTAACCTAAGTCCATTCTTTACATGATTAATTAAGTCTAATAACCTTAATTAACTGTGTTGAGAAAAGACACATCAGTAGCTCTCAAGAGCCCCTACTCTTCTGATTGAGGTCAGCAACATTCTTGATATGTCACGAATGGGTATGCCTTTTGTGAGGATCACCAGTCCTGTTAGCCTCTCCCTTAATCAAAGAGAGACTACCAAGTTAGGATATGTCTCTCCTCTAGTAGCGAGGGATGATATATAGCATATGACTCTAAAGGTGAGTAAGAGAACACATTAAATGATAATAAATCATGTGTCAAACATGGGTAAATGGGGAAGTTAGTTAGTAGATGACCTGAGGTGTGAAAACCCGTACACTACCCTGCTTCTTGTCTCAGCTTTACGTGTAGGATTGTCCCTGTTGAGTTGTTTAGTTCATCCCTATATTTATGACCCATTTTGTAATGACTCGTTACCTTTTAGCCTTTTAAGACGTCTGAAGTTTCAGTCAGACATCTGTCCAAACGTCTGGACACGTTCCCGAACGTCTGAAAGTAGAAATTTTCGTACTGTGCTTTGCGCTCTATGTGCGAGCGGCACGTAGAGGCCCTTCCTTCTTTCTCCCTGCAACCTCACCCAAACCCTAAACCCTATCCTATATGTATATACCCTTCCCTCCTTTCTCCTCTCCACTCCTCACACCACAACCACCACCACCTCCAGTTTCTTGTGCAACTGCGGAGAGCTTAGACGGGAGCGACGAGAGGGGCGAGTGAGGGAGAATGAGAAAGAGGAAGGAAGCGAGCGTGGAAGGTCGGAGGGCCTTCGGGAGCTCAGCGGAGCTCGCACGGCCGGTGGCGGGTGTGTGCACGCATGGAGGATATCGGCGGGGAGCTATCCCAGCTCCTGTAACGGTTGGAGCTGCCGCCGCGGGCGGAGGTGCGAGCGGAGTGAGCTCCGAGCAGATTCTGATACTGGAAGTTTTCCAGTATCAGACGTCTGGAGTGAGGAGCAGACGTCTGGCGAGGCACCTGGACATCCGGAGCTTTGGCTGGACGTCTGAAAACACGAGTTGCGCGAGGTATGTACATTCCTACGCTGATCTCCGGCATGCAGAGTATCTCAGTGCTGGAGTTGTGGGGCTGATTTGGTTCCTGCGTCCTTTGTACGCAGGGCAGACTTTGGGAAGGCACACGGTGCGCTTTCCCAGGTACTTTTGGACATCTGATCACATCACCAGACGTCCTGAGGTGCTTCCAGATGACCGAAGACCTTGTTCGACGTCTGGAACTACTCCCAGACGGTCGTAGAGTGAATCTGGACGTCCGAATCAGCTACAGAGAACATAAGGTGAGTTTGTCATCTTTTAAGACGTCTGGGAAGAGTCCCAGACATCTCATTTTGATCAGAAACCACGTTTTTGGCATGTTTAAGGCCTAAAAGGAATTGGATTTCCGCAAACGAAGCATCGTTGTTTTCCACTCGAGTTCCTTTACGTTTTCGTGTTGAGTATCTACTGTTTTGACCCGGTAGAGTAGTTTAATTCAGTTATTAAAGTTAAATGCGAATGAACTTGGTTGAAATAGCCAAATGGAACTCTAGGATGTGGAATAAACCCTAGGGTAGAAAATGAATGAACCTGTTGTACTGTATGGTTTATTTGCATGCGTGATTAAGGTAAATTGCTAGCAAATGCCTGTATTATAATTACGAGTTGCCTGTTAGAACATGAGCTGCCTATATTTAATGAGTAAGTACCTGTGAAACCACCAGCTACATGTATTGAGAATTGAATCATGAAAACACGAGCTGCCTGTATATGGATGAGAAATGAATTATGAAAGATGAGATCTGGATCTGGATAAATGAGGTGAGCATGAGCATGAACCCTATTGGGAATTAGGAGTAGAACTCCTACAGATAAATGGAATATGGAATGGTAGACGGGAAGTTTGCTGGTCCTTGTGTACGTGGTACCAAGGAGAGCAACTGTCCCCTTTTAGTGTAGAGTGAAGCTAGCCTCCCTTGGGTTGTGACCCAGGGTTAGGATTGGCCACTCGACATCGACTCCTGTCGGCCCTCGCATATGCAGTACCGAGGCGAGCTACTAGTGTAGGGAGGGAGCTAACCACCCTACGGGGCCCAGAGTTAAGCTAGCCAACCTACACCGATTTGTTTTTGGCCCTCTGGGCAAATTGGGGTAGTAAGACGAGGGTGCACGAACTGTGGAGGGGCGAGACCCCTGGTTGGTTCTGAGGGGCGAGACCCCTGTTCTGAGAGGGCAAGGCTCTATACCTTTCCGTGCTGTACTTTGGCGTACCCGCTAGCTGAAACGACTGACCGCGTGTCAGTGCGAGGTAGCTATCTGTAACGACCCGATTCCCGAGTCCCTACGAGACACGAGAACCGGACCGACTCGACTAAACCCAAGACCTGGTCGTCCAACGAGGAAGTAACCAAAAGAGCAGTAAAATAAACCACATTCAACATGAATATAACTAACAGTAAGAAAATACAGCAGTAAGGAAAGAAACTACTACAGTATGTACCACCACAACAGTAGAACAACATTCATAACATAATATGAAACTGCAGGTAAAGAAAAGTACAACGGTAACAAGAACTACTCACTACAGTGGAACCAAAAAGAGGTACAAGAGAACAGTGGTAACTCTACTGGACCCTACTCGGCCCAGCGTCCTCTGCAGCCACTAACCCTGGCTGCTCAACACCTGGTCCTGAAAGGTAACGAGTGTAACACGTCAGCAAAACGCTGAGTAGAGTGGCAGCTAAACTAAAGAAACAGTAAAGTGTACAGTAGCTGTTTAATTTTCTTTCTTCCTTTATTTACGTCTTTCTATTGTTTCACAATTTATCTATTTCTTAGATCCTTCACTTGATCTCGAATGTTCCTCGTGGGAACGATCTTGATTGCAGTCTTTTCCGAACAGTAGAAGTAGCACGTGGTGCTCTCCTGGCCGGGAGAGTCCCCCGTGGTGATCCTACTCTCAGTCAACCACCCCAAGGTCACTGACAGACGTAACGGTGACTACGGCACGCGGGGTAAACGCACGGGTAGCTAGCCCGCACTGGCACGCGGTCAGTCGTTTCCGTTAACGGGTGCGCCCAAAGCACAGCACAGAACCAGTACAAGGCAGAGCCCTCTCAGTAACAGGGGTCCAACCCCTCCACAGTAACCAAACAGGGGCCTTGCCCCTCCACAGTCCGCGCACCCTCGCCTGACTACCCTAGTTTGCCCCAGAAGGCCTAACAAGTCGATGTAGGAGGCTAGCAGAACCCCGGGGCCCGTGGGGTAGCTAGTACCTCCCTACACTAGTAGCTCTCCTCGGTACTACGTACACGAGGGCCAGCAAGTCGATACAGAGTGGCTAGTCCTAACCCCGGGTCCCTGGGGCGGCTGGCTCCGCTCTGCACTAAACAGGGGGGACAGTCGCTCTCCTTGGTACTCCGTACTCAAGGGCCAGCTCACTTCCCCAATTCTATTCCATTCACTTTCCAGGAGTTCTACTCCTAATTCCCCGTAGGGTTCCAGCTCTTTTAACTCAGAACATCCAGGTTTCACTTTCCAGTTTCACGTTCTTACAATCCATATTCTCAATCATGTTTATTTATTCATAACAGGCAGCTGTTAATTCAATTCACAGGCAGCTAGTATTTCCTTTCCACATTTTCCAAGACTGCAGCATTCATACATTCCACTAGTTTTCCCCTCCTAGGATTCATGCCATATCCTAGGATCTATCATACAATCTAGTTTTCCAGCCCTAGGATTCATGCAACACCCTAGGAATCTACCATTCAATCTATTTCTCATTCCTAGGATTCATGCAATGTCCTAGGTTCTATTTATGGTTTCATAATTTAACAGATTATACTTAAAGCCACTCTACCAGGTACAACAGGAGTAATGGGGGCGTGGTCGGGAATCCCGCGTGCCTCCGCGACCCCCGAGACTGCAACGGAACAGGGTCCTATCACAAGGATCAAACACAAGGAGTGTCTCAAAACAGTGTACAGCTACTGTAGACGGGTAGAGGATGTAATTCCGAAAAGAACGCAACTCGAAACGCGGAAAACGGAACCCGAATGGGCCCTAAACGGGTCGAAAACGACGAAACAGTGTAAAATCAGACATCTGGAACTTATTCCAGACGTCTTAAAAAGTGAAACAGGATTTACCTTGCTCTGCGTGGTCTCTTAGACATCCAGAAGCCTGCGGGGGCGTCTGGCCTAGTTCCCAGATGTTCGATGGTCACCCCAGACGTCTGGATGTCGCTCCAGTCGTCTGGCACAGCAGCTAGACGTCTGATTCGCGTTGGATGCGAATCTCAAACCCTGCGCGTACCCATTTCCTCTCTCTCTTAGTACGGTCAATCGAAGGGAAGGAAGGAGACGGAAAAACTCACCTTTCAGACGTCTAGACAGTCTTCCAGACGTCGTGCCCGTCGTCTGGCTAGAAGCACAGACGTCTGATTCTGGAAAATTTTCCAGAACCAGGGCGCGACTTGCCCTCCGCTCGCGACGCCCGGCCGCGTCGCGCCTCGTGCGCCTGCTGCTCGAGCCGCAGCAGTCCCCCCCGCATCGCCCCGCGCCCGCTGCGCCCCCCCCGGCCGGCCCTAGCAGCCCCGGCGAGCTCGCCCTCACGGCCGAGCGCCTCTCCCACGCGCAGCACCTCCTCCCACGCTCACCGCGGCTGTCGCTGCCGCTGCACCCTCGCGCTCGCTCTCGCGCACTGGCTAAAGGAGAAGAGGAAGGAGGCGGAGGTGACGGGAGTGAGGGAGAGGCGTGGCCCTTTTAAGGCCGCGCGAGGAGGAGAGAGAGAACGCGGCAGAGGCGTCTGCGGCCGCAGGAGAGAGGGAAAGAGAGGGAGAGAGAGAGAGAGAAAACGCAGGTCTGCGCGCCTGAACAGTAGCGTGCCAAAATAACCGATTTCCAGACGTCTGGAAATGATCCCAGACGTCTGGTCCGACGTCTGGAAGTGATTCCAGACGTCTGGTACGACGTCTGGGCCACCTCCCAGACGTCTTAAAAGACGTCTAGAGCGCGCGTTCGTAACACTATCCGTGCGCTTATCACGCATGCCGTAGTCACCGTTACGTCTCGACAGTGACCCTAGGGTGGTTGACTGGGTGTAGGACTACCACGGGAGACTCTCCCAACTTGGAGAGCACCATGTGTGCCTTCTACTCTACGGACACGACTACAATCAAGATCGTTCCCACAAGGAACATGCAAGATCAAGAAATACCTGGATACTTGAGAAATAGAGACACATAAAAGAGATACATAGAAATGAGAAATAAACCTGTTGTTGCTTTTACTGTAATAGCACTTAAATAATGTAAACACCACTCTACTCAGCGTTCGCTGACTTTGTGTTTTTCGTAACCCTGTTTAGGACCAGGAGTTGAGCAGCCCGAGTTTCCAGCTGCAAAGGGTGCTGGGCCCAGCCGAGCCTAGCCGTAGTTGTTCTTTCAGTACTTCCTGTTTTCCTTACTGTTGCAGTAAGTAATGGACATTTAATTTACTATTTCCACTACTTTTTCCTTTTCGTTTCCAGTTGTTGTTGTTGTAGTGGCATGTACTGAGACAGTTGTTTTATTTTCTTTACTGCTTTGTACTTTTCTTCTGCTTAGTTATATTGCATATGTGAATGTGATTTATTTTCCTGCATTTGGTTATTTCTTGTTGCACGACTAGGTCTTTGGATTAGTCGAGGCGAGCTGGTCTCGGTCTTATAAGGATTCGGAAATCGGGTCGTAACAAGATGGTATCAGAGCAAGGTCGTCTCGAGAAATGAACCAATTGGCTTGAGAATAGCCACTCACATGCATATAACTAGGATAGCCACCACAATATACCATTTTAATATTCGTTTCCAAGTCTTCTCTCGATGTAATCTAGTATCGTTGACACTCTTGTTCTATCTTTCGCGTCTCCTTGCAGGAGATACCTCGTCGGAGAGTTCCCGAGGCAAGCCATGGACGTGGTTGTAGACGAGGTCGGAGGGGTAGACATGTTCGGCTTGGGATCAATGCTGCCCCTTCTCTCCTCCTCAGCATCCAGTTCCAGGACCTCGTCCAGTTGATTCGAGAGGTTGTCCGAGAAGAATTTCAGCTTCCTCCTACTTTGCCGCCCCCTCATCTTCCTTCCGAGGGTGCGGAGGGGGAGCCTTCCGTCGGACGGCAGAGTCACCGTAGTGCCAGGTGAGTAAGGGGAGATCAGAGGAGGCCCTACCAGCTGACATACTCTCAGGACCGTTGGGAGAGGAGGCATATAGTGCCTGCAGGAGAGTCGTGTCGTTCTGTGGGGTCCCCAGTGGCCTTTGGGGGCCCCAGACAGGGACCAGCTGTCAACATCAGACCCCCGCCCAGTCACCAACAGGGACAAACTGAGGGAGGAAGCCGTGTCCCTCTCTATTATCATTGTGGCCAACTGGGCCACTTGAGGAGGGATTGTCCCTTTAGGACTGAGGCATACCAGATGCTCCCAGCATTGAGTATTGGAGGCCGATTTGGCGGCCGCAGCTACCAGCCGCGAGGGGGATACCGACCAGCTGTCACTCGCCTAGCCCCGAGCATAGCTGTTTTGTCTGCACCCAGGATTGAGAGGCGTCCCAACGCCTTGACTCATGGAGATGCCAGAGCTTCAATTTCTGCAGTGGTAGGTATGGTTACGATTTCTGGCCTTTTGGATTACGTATTTTTCTTGTTTCTTGTACAACGTACTCTTTTGTTCCACAAGTTTATCGCTAGTTTAGGGTCCGATAGCACTCTATTAGGGGATCCGTTTGTGATCAGAGGCCAGGTAGCAAGTTGTTGTAGCCAAGGAGGTCTACACGGACTGCGAGGTCAGCATAGGGGGACACAGCCTCCCTACTGATCTGATTGTGATCCAGATGGAGGATTTCGACGTGATACTGGGGATGGACTGGTTGTTCGCCTATCACATCTTGGTGGACCATTTCTAGAGGAAGATCGTTTCCTCCATGCCGGAGTTGCCTCCTTCTGAGTTTCACGGACAGCCGATGGACGGAGGTTTTAGACGCATCTCTGCGCTTCGGGTAGCAGGGCTTTTGAGCCAGGGGTGTAAAGGCTTCTTAGCCTGTGTAGTGGCAGAGCCTATCCCCATGGTTGACTTTCAGAGTATCCCGGTGGTCTGTGAGTACCCGACGTTTTTCCAAAAGAGCTGTCAGGACTACTGCCTGAGCGTGAGATCGAGTTTGAGATCTCACTGGTACCGGGGACCAGCCCCATTTCTACTGCACCGTACCAGATGGCACCGCTTGAGCTGCGAGAGCTCAAGTCATAGCTGCAGGACCTGTTGGAGAAGGGCTTTGTGAGGCCCAGCGCGTCCTTGTGAGGAGCCCCTGTACTGTTTGTGAAGAAGAAGGATGGTACCCTGCGACTTTGTGTCGACTATCGACAGCTAAATAGGGTCACTATCAAGAACAAGTATCTGTTGCTGAGGATTGACGACCTCTTCGACCAGTTGCGAGACATCACAGTGTTCTCCAAGATAGATCTGAGGTCGGGTTACCACCAGTTGAGGATTAGGGAGACCGACGTCTCCAAGACAGCTTTCCGTACTCGGTACGGGCACTACGAGTCTGGGTCATGCCATTTGGGCTGACCAATGCCCCGCAGCCTTTATGGATTTGATGAATCGTGTTTTTAGGCCGTACTTAGACCAATTCGTGGTGGTGTTCATCGACGATGTACTCGTTTACTCGTGGGATCAGGCGTAGTATGGGCAACATTTACGCATGATCTTGGACACCCTGAGGTGATGCAGGCTGCATGCCAAATACAAGTGTGTGTGTTTTGGTTGGGGTAGGTGACTTTCTTGGGCCATGTGATTTCAGGAGATGGATTAGCTGTGGATCCAGCCAAGGTAGAGGCTATACTCAGGTGGGAGAGGCCATGCACGGTGGCCGAGATACGCAACTTTTGGGACTGACAGCAGTTGTCTTCGCACTAAAAACATTGAGGCACTACCTTTACGGTGAGACTTTTGAGATCTTCACAGATCGTAAGAGCCTCGGGTACTTGTTTGACCAGAAGGAGCTTAACATGAAACAGAGACGTTGGTTAGAGCTCCTGAAGGACTACGACTGTAACATCTCCTACTACCCAGGGAAGGCCAATGTGGTGGCTGACACCTTGAGCCGGAAGGCACCCACCCATTTGGCCAGTTTACAGGCACAGAGTTGGAGACTCATGGAGGAGTTGGGCAGTTGGTGACCCTGGGAGTCACAGGGGTACTGTGTGACAGTGACGCAGCAAACGCGATCAGAGCTAATAGACCGTATCATCGCAGGGCAGATGACAGATCCATACTTACAGATGCTATGAGATAGGGGACTTCAGAGACTTTTCCGTTACAGACGAGATATTGCGCATTAGGAGACACTTATGCGTTCCTAGGGATGAGGAGTTGTTGAGAGAGCTCATGGCTGAGGCGCACGAGTCTAGGTTCACTATACATTCCAGGAACATAAAGATGTATCATGATCTGAGATGCGACTTTTGGTAGAGAAGGATGAAGCATGATGTTGGTGAGTTTGTGCAGCAGTGTTAGGTATGCCAGAAGGTGGAGCCGAGCATCAGAGGTCTACGGGACCATTGCAGCCACTTCCTGTGCCAGAGTGGAAGTGGGAGAGCATCACCATGGACTTGGTGGTGGGTCTACCAATTACCCAGTCGGGACACGATGCAGTCTGGGTGATAGTAGACAGGATGACGAAGATGACACATTTTCTACCAATCTGAGTCACCTTGGGACCAGCATAGTTAGTAAAGAGATACATCCGAGATGTGGTGCGCCTGCACGGAGTTTCATGTGAGACTGTATTTGACCGGGATACCCGTTTACTTTCCAATTCTGGGCTGAGTTTCAGCAGGCTTTGGGGACACGTTCGAGGTTCAGTACCGCTTACCACCCCCAGACGGATGGACAGTCAAAGCGCACCATACAGACACTTGAGGAACTTTTGTGCATCTGTGTGCTGAATTAGGGGGGCTCTTGGGAGGAGCATTTTCCCTGGCAGAGTTGTATGCAATAGCAATTACCACTTGAGCATCGACGTGGCACCTTACGAGGCTCTGTACGGACGGAGGTGTACTGCACCCTTAAGTTGGGTCGAGGTGGGGACCAAGTGGGAGGTTGGCCCCAAGCTGATCCGACAGAGCCAGGAGGTGATAAAGCAGATTCACAGACGACTCCGCACTGTTGAGAGTAGGCGGAAGAGTTACGTTGACCGGAAACGCAGAGAGGTGCAGTTCGAGGTTAGGGATCACGTCTTTCTCCGTGTTTCGCCCATGAAGGGCTTGCAGCATTTTGGGGTGAACGGGAAGCTTGCGCCGATGTTTGTGGGACCCTTTGAGGTCCTGGAGCGGGTAGGACCCGTTGCTTACCGGCTTGCCCTTCCTCCCTAGCTTTCTGGAGTGCACGACGTGTTCCATGTGTCCAACCTCAGGAAGTGCGTCGCTGATCCTAGTCACATTTTGAGCCACGAGAGTGTCGAGGTGGGTGACGACCTGACCTACCCCGAGAGACCAATGCAGATACTAGACAGAGCCGTCCGGAGTCTGAGATGGAAGCGGGTACCACTGGTGAAGGTCCTATGGTGAAGCCAGTCGTACGAGGAGGCGACCTGGGAGCCTGAGGCGATGATGCGAGAGAGGTACCCGGAGCTTTTTGAGGGTACGTCTTTTTGGACCTACTTTGAGCCTCTTTAAGTTTGTTATGCGTTTTATGTTCCTTTTTCCGCACCCTAGCTAGTTCAAGTTTCGGGGACGAAACTTCCTTTAAGTTTTTTATGATGTAATGACCCATTACCTTTTAGCCTTTTAAGACATCTGAAGTTTCAGTCAGACATCTAAACACATTCCCGGACGTCTGAAAGTAGAAATTTTCGTACTGCACTTTGCGCTCGGTGCGCGAGCGGCGTGTAGAGGCCCTTCCTTCTTTCTCCCTGCAACTCACCTAAACCCTAAATCCTATCCTATATATACCCCCCCTCCTTTCTCCTCTCCACTCCTCACACCACAACCACCACCACCTCCAGTTTCTTGTGCGGCTGCGGCGAGCCTAGACGGGAGCGACGAGAGGGGGCGAGTGAGGGAGAATGAGAGAGAGGAAGGAAGCGAGTGTGGAAGGTCGGAGGACCTTCGGGAATTCGGTGGAGCTTGCACGGCCGGCGGCGAGTGCATGCATGCATGGAGGACATTGGCGGGGAGCTGCCCAGCTCCTGCAGCGGCTGGAGCTGTTGTCGCGGGCGGAGGCGCAGACACCTGCTCCTCACTCCAGACGTCTGATACTGGAAAACTTCCAATATCAGAACCTGGACGTCCGGAGCTTAGGCCGGACGTCTGAAAACACGAGTTGCGCGAGGTATGTACGTTCTTGCGCTAATCTCCGACATGCAGAGTATCTCAGCGCAGGAGCTGTGGGACTGATTTGGTTCCTACGTCCTTTATACGCAGAGCAGACTTTGGGAAGGCACACGGTGTGCTTTCCTAGGCACTTTTGGACATCTGATCACATCACCAGACGTCCTGAGGTGCTTCCAGACGACCGGAGACCTTGTCCGACATCTAGAATTGCTCCCAGACGGCCGCAGAGGGAGTCTGGACGTCCGAATTAGCTACAGAGAACATAAGGTGAGTTTGTCGTCTTTTAAGACGTCTGGGAAGAGTCCCAGACGTTTGATTTTGATCAGAAATTACGTTTTTGGCCTGTTTAAGGCTCAAACGGAATCGAATTTCCACAAACGAAGTATCGTTGTTTTCCACGCGAGTTCCTCTACGTTTTCATGTTGAGTATCTACTGTTTTGACCTGTAATTGGTCGTTGGTACAGGTTACCAGCCAGTGACGTGTTCAGGGCCCGCGGAGGCGACGAGATCTGTGGCACAGGCCCCCATTCCTCCCGTTATACCCGGTAGAGTGGTTTAATTAAATTATTAAAAGTTAAATGAGAATGAACTTGGTTGAAATAGCCGAATGGAACTCTGGGATGTGGAATGAACCCTAGGGTAGAAAATGAATGAACCTGCTGTACTATATGGTTTATTTGCATTCGTGATTAAGGTAAATTGCTAGCAAATGCCTGTATTATAATTACGAGTTGCCTGTTAGAACATGAGCTGCCTATATTTAATGAATAAGTACCTGTGAAACCACCAGCTGCATGTATTGAGAATTGAATCATGAAAACACGAGCTGCCTGTATATGGATGAGAAATGAATTATGAAAGATGAGATCTGGATCTGGATAAATGAGGTGAGCATGAGCATGAACCTTACGAGGAATTAGGAGTAGAACTCCTACGGATAAATGGAATATGGAATGGCAGATGGGAAGTTTGCTGGTCCTTGTGTTCGTGGTACCAAGGAGAGCAACTATCCCCTTTTAGTGTAGAGTGGAGTTAGCCTCCCTTGGGTTGTGACCCGGGGTTAGGATTGGCTACTCTACACTGACTCCTGTCGACCCTCGCGTACGTAGTACTGAGGCGAGGTACTAGTGTAGGGAGTGAGCTAGCCACCCCACGGGGCCTGGGGTTAAGCTAGCCAACCTACACTGACTTTTTTTTGGCCCTCTGGGCAAACCGGGGTAGTAAGACGAGAGTGCGCGGACTGTGGAGGGGCAAGACCCCTAGTTGGTTCTGAGAGGGCAAGGCCCTATACCGTTTTGTGCTGTACTTTGGCATACCCGCTAGCAAAATCGTTTGACCGCGTGTCAGTGCGGGATAGCTACCCGTGCGCTTATCACGCATGCCATAGTCACCGCTACGTCTCAACAGTGACCCTAGGGTGGTTGACTGGGTGTAAGACTACCACGGGGGACTCTCCCAGCCAGGAGAGCACCACGTGTACCTTTTACTCTACGGAAAAGACTGCAATCAAGATCGTTCCCACGAGGAACATGCAAGATCAAGAAATACCTGGATACTTGAGAAATAGAGACACATAAAAGAGATACATAGAAATGAGAAATAAACACGTTGTTGCTTTTACTGTAATAGCACTTAAATAATGTAAACACCACTCTACTCAGCGTTCGCTAACTTTGTGTTTTTCGTAACCCTATTCAGGACCAGGAGTTGAGCAGCCCGAGTTTTCGACTGCAGAGGGTGTTGGGCCCAGCCGATCCCAGCCGTAGTTGTTCTTTCAGTACTTCCTGTTTTCCTCACTATTGCAGTAAGTAATGGACATTTAATTTATTGTTTCCACTACTTCTGTTTCCTTTCCGTTTCCAGTTGTTGTTGTTGTTGTTGTGGCATGTATTGAGATAGTTGTTTTATTTTCTTTACTGCTTTGTACTTTTCTTCTACTTAGTTATATTGCATGTGTGAATGTGGTTTATTTTCCTGCTTTTGGTTATTTCTTGTTGGACGACTAGGTCTTGGGATTAATTGAGGCGAGCCGGTCTCAGGTACTGTAAGGATCCAGAAACTGGTCGTAACACATTTCATTTTTCGATGTTGTGGGCCAGCGATATTTGTCTCTCCTATGGGCAATGCCCCCACCTAGCAGTGGTAGACCAACTTTTCGTGTGAACCCTCATACACCTGGAGAGGGCGATAGCAGAAGCACGACACCTTGGGAGGTTGGTGGACCCATCTACTGAGTCCCTACAGGTTCTCGTAGTGGAGTTCGCAGAGGCTGCCTATTAGTTTGAGTAGGCAATCTATTTTGCAGGTTTCACGCTCAAGAAGTCTTAGGATGGTGATTAGATGGCCAGTCTTTTATTTCTTTTTGGGGTTAGATTTTGGCTATTGGGTATGATGGACATAGATAGGCTCCTCTTTTATTTAGCCCCTTTTATGGCAAGATGGCTTTTAATGTAAAGAAAATATGTAGTAGAACTGTAAATACTTGTAAATATGTGGCTGTAAATATTGGAATGTGGGTAGCATAACAACCTTTTGATGTATAAAGATTTTGCATAATTAAACTATGGACGCTTGTATGTGTGTGTAGTTGTGAATGGTATGGTGATGATGCATATATGATGTGACAGTGTTGTTTATCTTAACTTGGTTATAGTGGTGATGTTTGATGTTGGCTTTCCATGGTTTTATGTGATTTACCGATTATGGTGGTGGGGGTGTGCTCGCTTGTTTTCTACTTCGTTTTACTCCATATGTTATGACTGTGGGGTATATTCACCTTGTTATATCGTTATATGCATGTACAGGTACATGTTGTGAGTATAGGTATTGGAAAAATATCCTATTAATAAGGAAAACTCTCGACCAATTTCAATCCTATGATTATTAAATAATTACATCCAAAAATATACCTAATATTTGAAATCACAATCTTAACCCTAATTGTCTAATAACTGGACCTTTTCGCCTACGCACTCGATGGTCCATTCCCAACCCATCTGCAGGATAAATGGGGCGTGACATGTCCCCTCTCCCCATCCCTACCTTTCCGCCGCTTTCCCCTCTCACTGCACTAATCCCCAGCACCCTCCCTCTCCCGTGCATATATCTACTACATATACCAAAAGATGGTTCTGGGGATACACCTGTCACTTCCCCCACCCTCCCCCATCATTCCTCCTACGAGTCCTACACCAAAGCTGAGCTATCTCCTCAGCTATCTCACAACCTGATATGAGTCACATCCCCCGTTTGACACATCACCGCTAATGCATCCTCTTAAACGACGTTCTTATGCCACTTTCTAAGATTGAAATTCTATATGTTGATGCAAAGCCAAATACCTCTGCACATGTTTGTCTATATATATATATACATATGTGCAACTAGAGGAGGGTTCTCAAGGCCACATGTCAATCTCCCACCCATCTTCCCCCACCCAACTCTCTCCATCCCAATCACCATATGATGGTTATTTTTTATAAAAAAATTCA
The DNA here is from genome assembly GCA_037157565.1 of Thalassia testudinum. Lineage (NCBI taxonomy): Eukaryota > Viridiplantae > Streptophyta > Magnoliopsida > Alismatales > Hydrocharitaceae > Thalassia > Thalassia testudinum. The sequence goes on along the minus strand of JAZHRO010000067.1, from coordinate 11,631,533 downwards.
TATTGTTAATGTATCATTAATTAATATCCTTTCCAAGAGGGTTCACGAGAGTAATATGTCAATCTCCGGATAATAATTTAATCTATTACGTTAATGGTCTTACTCTAAAGTTAGTACCTTAATAAAATCATGTAGTTAGATTATAAATGTTACATTTAGAGTATATATATATATATTTTTGCATTATGTCTAGTTTAGATCTAATTATCTAATTTTAGTCTTTCATAAATAATATAGGTGAAGGACTTAGATTGACTTAGAGCCATGTAGAATAAAAGAGGGAAAGAAGATGAAGCTACAAAGTTAGGAGTTGGTTGATGATAAAGACTTGATTAAGGAAGAAATAAAGATCCAATGAAAGAAGAAGAGAGAGAGGGATTAGGATAGCCTAACCCTACCTTTAGAACCCTAGGACACCCTTATCCCAATTCCTATCCTTAGGATAGCTCAAATTGGATAACTGAACTCAAAAGCCAAAATCATGGATGGTATTATCCATGATCCTACTCCTTTATCCATAGAGTTGTCCTACTATCCAAGAACCCAACCAACCTATCCTAGAACTAATCCCAAAACCTATTTAGATCCATGAGCTCACTTAATTGACTTAGTATAAGTCAATTGGGTTCATGGAACCTAATTAGGACTTAAACCCAAACCCGTTGGACCAAGCCCTTAACCAATTGGGTGTACTTACACCCAATTGAGTTCAACCCTATCTAGATTGGGATACCATAGATCCAATTAGGTGCACATCTACCGCACTTAGTTTAATTAGACATGATTAGATTAGAACCTAACCCAACTTAGGTTGAACCCACCTATACACATGTGCACGCACCCACAACAACACCCACATAGGTTCACGTACACACACACACAAACACACCCACTTCCTATGGCTCCCCTTCCACCACCTATAGCCAACCATGCAACATCCCAAAACCACCACATATGGCTAGTTATAAGTTGTCCACCTAGCCACCCTTGGATGGAAATCCAAGGGTTATCTTACCCTTAGATTAAGTGCCCTTTTAGTATCCCTTAGATTAAATCCAAGGGCCATAATTCTTCCTACTCTTCTATAAAAGAACCTAGCTTCTACCACTTAGAAAAGGAGTCTTAGTTTAGTTTAGACCACCAAAGTGCACACCACCTCTCTCTCCACAACATTTCTCTTTGATCTTCTTCCCGGCACCCTGGATCTAAAGCTCTGCCAAGTTTCCTACAAGCATCCCTCAAGCGGCTTCGCTCTTCATCTATCTCTATCTCTTGTTCTATCTCTCTACTCTTTCTTTAGTTTATTTGCTCTGATTCATAGTTTATGTGTAAAACTTTCTGCAAGTAGCAATAAAGAGTTTGATGCAATGGATATCTTGTCACTCTTTATGTGATTTCATTAGATTAGATTAGTTAGTATGAAAGGATTTAAGGATCTTGTTTTTCCTCCTTGCGAATGACTCAAGACTTACCATTTTTTGATCTATAAATTTATTTTGCTTCGACGTAATTCGCAATTACAACTATAACATAGAAATCTTTTTTACGCGTTTCGCGACGAACAAATTGGCGTCGTTGCCGGGAGGCAACGGAGTTATTCTTGAAGCTTTTCTCCTTCATGCTTATTTGATATTTCTAACCTTCTTTATTTCTGTTGATTTCATGTGTGTAGGAAGCATGAAAATTCGAGAAGAAACACAACAACAGAAAGATTTTAGATTTTTAATCTCAGGTAAGTACTCGTCTCTTAGATTATGTTAGGCTTCCTTTTGGAAAAACAAAATCAAAAAAAAGTTAGGTACTTTTCTTGATCCTTAGGTTAATATTTACTTGCTCTTCAAAAAAAAAAAGCTCTTGTTGATGGGCATTATCTTTTGAAAATCAATAAAACCACCTTCTACATTTTCGGGCTATAACAAACTTTGATTTTCAAAATTCAATTCTTGAAATTTTACAAATCCAAAAATTATAAAATTTCTGTTTAACGTAGGTATTGAAGTTAGAAACAACATATCCAAATTTCACATCATTTTAACTTACATAAAAATTTTAAAAATTTGCGAACTGAACTACTATCAAGTCTGTTATTGTTCCTGATTTTTCAGACTTCAAAAAATCATGAGAATTTTTATATAACTTCGATTTATCTGAAATTTATTGCGTTGGATTCTTGTGAAAATATAGAATCCCAGGAAACCTGAAAAAAATATTTGGTGCACATTTGATTACACGGAATATTCGATCACTAATTGGGGGTCAAAACAAACTACAGAACCCCCAGTTCACTTTAAATATGAAAAAAATACAAAACGTGCACTAAAATTATTGAAAAAAATATTTTTTGGGTGCATAGTTGATGGTGCATTAGGACCAATTGACTGCATTGGTTGGGTCACACTACCTTACTTGTCTTGGACTTAAATTCTGAAATGACTCGTTGCCTTTTTAGTCGGTTAAGATGTCTGGAGTTTCAGTCAGACGTCTCTCCAGACATCTGGACACAGTTCGGATGTTTGAAAGTGGAAGTTTTCGTACTTCACTTTGTGCTCTGTGCTGGCGGCATGCAGAGGTTTTTCTCTCCTTCGCACCCCCACCCCTAAACCCTAAAACCACTCTGTTTAAACCCACCCCCTTCTCTTCTTCTTGCCACACTCACACCACTCTCCAGCCACCACCACCACCTCCAGCGTCTCCCTCTTACGGCTGTGGCGAGGGAGGACGAGAGTGACGAGAGAGGGGGCTAGCGAGGGAGAACGAGAGAGAGGAAGGAAGAGAGAGTGAAGGTCGGAGGACCTTCGGGAGCTCGGTGGAGCTCGCACGACCGGTGGCGGCCGCGTGCGTGAGGAGGAGGGGCTAGGGGAGGCGGCCTCCCAGCCCTTGTGCAGCTGCTGAAGTTGCTGTGGTGCGCCGCGGCCGGAGTTGCGAGAAGAGAGGCGTCGCAGAGTAGGTTCTGGTACTGGAATTTTTCTAGTATCAGACGTCAGGGTTATTGTCCAGACAGCTGGCGAGGCACCAGGACATCCGGAGCTGAGGCCAGACGTCTGCAAGCATAATATCGTGAGGTATGTACCTTTCTGCGCTACTTTCCGCCATGCAGAAGATTGTAGAGCAGGAGGTGTTGGGTTAAAAATGGGTCTGTGCTCTGCATGCAGTGGCAGAGCGTTGGGAAGGAGCAGGGTGTGCACTTCAAGGTGATTTTGGACGTCTGATCGCATCGCCAGACATCCGACGGCCCTTCTAGATGATTGGAGGGAGGGTGAGACGTCTGGAGCTGCCCCCAGACGATCACAGAGGGATCTAGACGTCTAAGAATACCACAGGAAACACAAGGTGAGATCTGACATCTTTTAAGACATCTGGGACTAGTCCCAGATGTCTGATTTTGGTCTATAATCGCGTTTTTGGCCCGTTTAGGGCCCAAATGGAATCGGATTTCCGCAAACGAAGTACCACTGTTTTCCACTCGTGTTCCTCTACGTGTTCGTGTTGAGTATCTATTGTTTTGAGCTTGTCTAATGTAAATTGGTCGCTGGTACATGTTACCATTCGATGGCATGTTCAGGGCCTGCGGAGACGACGAGATCTGCGGTGCAGGCCCCCATTCCTCCCGTGATACCCGGTAGAGTGGTTTAATGCAATTATTAAGATATGAATAAAGAATATGCCTACTTAGATTAAATTGATTGAAACTCTAGGATGTGACATGAACCCTAGGATAGAAATGTATGAGCATGATATGGAACTACTCTGGTTTACTTGAGATGCATGTTAAAATACTAGCTGCCTTGATGAGAACCTCATCATGAACCCTAACTAGCACAATCTAACCCAGATATGTAAGAAAAAGCTCCTACATAACCCAAAGAAAGGCTTAACTCAGAGAATTCTGAGTTTAAGAAGAAAACAAATCATAAGGGTAAAACTGCAATTTCACCAATGCAGTTTGCAAACAGGGTAATTAAGGGTCCAAACATAGGTCAAACAAGCCTAATAAGAAGGAAAGTGGGATGGTCGGATCTAAAAAGGGTTATAGCAACTTTAGGAAATTAAATGATATTCTGTAACCCTAAAATAAATCCACTTCAATTCACGAGGTTCGAGGCTGGATAAAAATCAAATAAGCCCTCTAAAATTCATAGAAAAATAATCTCTAGGGTTTAGAGCCTTCAATTTGGCCTTAGAAACCCATTTTGACCTACAAAGATAACCTTGCCCAATTAATGACTTAATCTGGGTTTTTACGTAAATTGACCAGTCAAACATGGTCCAACCTAGAAATAAAATTCACCATTAAAATCCTTAGGTTCAAATTAGTCTTGTATAAAAACTTGAGCCTAAGAGGAGACGTCCTTGACCGACTTTGCAATTTGCTCCTCTTCATTTACTTTTTGACCCTTATCTTTCGAAACCCTTGCATTTTGACCCCCAACTTTTTCATCATTCTTTGCTGAACGGTCCATCCTGCAAAACTCTGCGCAGCACCATGCTCTGGCGACTTTGCACGGAAGGCATGGCACCGCGCAGAGAGGAGTGACCGCCCTGCAAAGTAGACGCGGGGTTCCCTGCAACGTCCTCTGTCCTAGGGACCCAGCCATGCTCTCTGCCGGGCCCCATACCTTCCGTGCGAACGCGTGGAAGGTATAGGTCCCCTCTCTGGCCACGCTCCGGCAAGGCTGGCACGTCGCCAGCCCGCGCCTCCCTCTGCGCCAGCCCCTTTATAAGGACCGGCACCTCCTGCCGGTTCCTCCAAGCTCTCTTTGACGGAGAACAACCCCCCACTTCATTCCCTCCTCCTCCGTCAGACGGCCCATAGCTTCCGGCGACTCCCTCCTCTTCCTCGTCGCTCTTCCGCCTTACCTGCAACAGGGTTCTCCTAGCCCTCTCGTTTGTGCCGTGCTGCACCCGCCGGCACCCTCCGCCTATTTCCTCGGCGCCGCACTTCTCCTCCAGGGCCCTTTCTTCCCCAGCTCCGGCAGGTACGAGCCGGTGGCTTCGCCCTCCCCCTTCGTCCGAAACCTAGGTAATTAGCTTCCTCTCCTCCTCCCTTACATTTTCCCTCTTTCAATTTATCTTTTTGCCTCACCACACACGACTTCCACCTCCGCCTGCTTCATCTCCGACCACCCTCTCCGGCAAGCTCATCCCACCTCCATAGACCTTCTCACCCCTTGCCGACTACCCTAAAAGCTTCCCCTCACTCCACTCAACAAATCCCCCCTTCTCATCCACTTCCAGACGCCACCTGACGACCCCCCGAACAGACCCATCTCTCTGGCCACAGTTCGACCTAGGGCTACCACCATACGTCGCCTCACTCCTCGCCACCACCCGCACTGCCTTCGCCGCACTCCGGCGAAGCTCCCTGCATCCTCTGATTGGGCCGAGAGGCCATTTTCTTGTTTTCAGGTCGACGACCCTTCACCGCCATTATCGAGCTTCTGAAGCTCCTTCACCTACAGCTACAGGTGCTCTCTCGCCCAGGCTCACGTCCCAGGATGCGTGGCTTGCCTTCGCGAAGCATCCCAGGCCTGCAGCTGGGGCGAAGGCCTCGCGTGCTACTGCGATTGCCTGCAGCTTCCTCAGCTATAGGCGCCAATTTGGGTGGGACATTTAGTCCCACCTCGGTAGTTCTGGAAGCGCCGCAACCAAATAAATGGAAAAAGTGTTGTAGGCTTATCGCCTTCAAACATAGGGGTCAGGTCCCTCATGCACGCCACGCACTCGCCCTCGCCCACGCTCACGCCCCGTGGGTCTGGGCCGGATTCGATTACCCTAACCCGTGCACTCCTCGCCCACCACCGCATGCCGGTGGGCCTTGTCCCGGGGGCGATACCCATACCTGAATACCCGGCTCTGGGAGAGTGATCCTTTGAAAGAAATCTGAGAAAGAGAGAGACGCAGGGAATGGTAGGGGTAGGGTTTGCTTTTTGATCCTTGTGTGAGCGTGCAGGAGCAGAAGGAGAAGGAAGGAAGGCAGCTGAAGCCTTAGCCGCTCAAAGCAAGAGAAGAAGAAGAAGAAGCAAAGAGGAAGAAGAAAGAGCAAGAGAGAAGAAACAGAGGAAGAGAAGCACTGTAGCAAACCTACAGTTAAGTCGTCTGACCGCTGCATCAGACGACGGTTGAGCAGCAGCCAGAGGAGATAAAGCAAGAGAAGAAGAAGATTGTCACAGCCGTAGAAGAAGAGAAGAAAAAGAAAGAAAGAGAAGAACAAAGAAAGAACAGAAGAAGAAGAAGAACTCTGCGGAAGAGAAGAAGAGAGAAGACACAACCGTGAGCAGAGAAGAAGAGAAAGAAGAAGAAAAGAAGAGCAGCTGAAAGAAGGAGAAGGAAAAGGAGAAGAGAAGAAGCCAAGACAAGCTCCCTCCCTCTCTCTCTCTCTCCCTTACTTTTGTAATCTAATAGAGAACCTTTGTATTTCTAGAATTCCAGTAGCTCCCTAAGTTCGACCTCGGGAAAACCATTTCCGAGTAAAAATTTTTGTAATGATAACCTGGTAGCTGTCTTATTACTACAACGACTGTAACTTGACATATAACAAATAGAAACAAGCTAACTGGACAACCAGACCGTTGTCATTTCTTAGCGCCGTTGTCGGGGAGCAACGGCTATTCTAGAAGCTATAAATTCTCTATTTGGGAGTTTTCTAATAATCTCTTCTCTCTTGTATGCAGGTACAGGAAAAATTAAGAAGCAATCGCACAACAACCACTCCAAGTACATGTAACTTCTATCCTCTCACTCTTAACCCCTAAATTTTAAAGAGGAAGAAAAAGGAAAACATAATATAGGTATAACCTGTCTTTCATACTTAGTAACAGCTGCATGTTTTCAACACCAATATTCCTGCACACAGTATTAAGGGTAATTAAGGGCTAACATCTTCTTGCCTGAAGCCCTAATTACCCAACAAGGAGTTAACTGGACCAAGTAGAGCCAACATAGGAATTAACACTAGGGTTTTTAGAGACACACTACTTAATCAAGAATTGAGAAATCCCAAAAGAAGTGTGCCTAAGCCATTGATTGAATATACCTATTCAGAAAAATCCTAAGCAATTGGCTCTCTAAAAACACTTGAACCCTTAAAGACAAGACCTAATAAGTTCTCAAAGGAATCAATAGGTGAAGTTGACCCCTTAGGGTCAACCAACCTTCAACTTAGGTCACTCTTCGCACTCAAAAAGCTAAAAGTTCAAGTGAAAATCTAAGCACCCTGATCTTAAACTAAAAGTGGTAGACTTAAGATGTCAAGATCCCCATTCTGGTTTACCTGGAATCTCAGTGACAAGAGAGGTCGGGTGGGGGAAACCCTGTAACCCGTGGGGACGCTCTACCGTGTAGGGGTCTTCGTGGGACTCACCCTCTCTGGCTGCCCAGGTAATTCTCAGGTGGCCGATCTTTTGATCAAGGGGTCCATCTGCCCCGCACCTCTATAGTCACCCAACATTTTGGGTGCCTTGATTGGGTCCAGCACCTGCTAAACTCATCTCTTCCAACAGTGTATGTTTGGTAGGAGGTCCTTAAAACCTCCTTTAGAACTTCACTCTCCTCGAGGCCGAGCCTCAGTGCCCTTGTTTAAGAAAACAACACCACACATCGACCTCTCCTTCGACTTCGAACCCAACTCACCTTCTTCTTCCACAATGGCTTAGCCAGTTGAGGAAGAAAACAATCTGGAGTACCACCTCCAGCAACTCAATGACCTCTTCCAGAACTTTGTGCACCCGCCGCAATGTCCTATGATGCGGGACCATTATAATCCTGCTGCGGTGGCTATTAAGCCTCGAGTCAGAATCCCGACTGGAGGACCTGATTCTGAATTAAAGCCCAATATGATTCATGTTATACCTAAATTCCATGGGCTTAATTTTGAAGACCCCTTCCAGCACATCAAACAGCTGAAGCATCTGGCCCAAATTTTTGGGTCAGATGAACAAAATTGGGACATTCTCCTCATGAAGATGTTCTCCTTCTCCCTTATGGACAAGGTCGCTCATTGGTACCAGACTCAGACCCGGCCGATCAACAATTGGGAAGAACTTTAGTCCGAATTTTTGAAGAAGTTCTTTCCCGTTGGTCGGACCAATGCCTTGCGCTATCAGATTACTCACTTCACTCAGTAAACGGGAGAACCTCTCTATGAGGCATTGGATCGCTCTCAGGATTTCATGAGAAAGTGCCCCCTTCACGGAGTTCCTAAATGGGAACAAGTCCAGTCCTTTTACCAGGGACTCCGTGAGGATATCAAGCTTTTCGTCAATGCAACTTACGGAGGGAATATCATGGGTTAACATGAGGACACCGTGTGAGAGATTCTCTAAAACATGTGTGAGAACTCCATCAACAATGACTCCATGGGCTTATTCGACAGGACGAATACCTGCGCATCGACGAACCTTACGGGAGCACACGAGACGCAGGGCCTGTCCGCATCAGTCGACCTGGAACTAATGGCCAGTCGATTGGACAAGGTCTCCATCATTGAGAAGGTCGACGAGCTGACTCAGCACTTGCAGCGAGCCAGCTCTGCGCATAGCTCCTTTGCACAGCCTCCTTCCACATGGGAAACTGTGTAAAACATTCTCCACCGATCTTCTCTTGGGATGGATCCATATCCACCCCCATCTGATTCTCGGATTGGAGGGTCATCCGATCCTTTCTATACCAGTCCGGGGATTTCCATTCCCCCTTTCTCTGATTCTTTGGAGGTTCCTCAGACTTGAGAGGACCTCAACGCCATCCAGAATGACCCATTCTCCAACACCTATAACCCTGGATGGCGAAACCATCCCAACTTCCAGTGGGCGGGAAATTCCCAAACCCAGTGACCACCCTTTCAGCCCCGTTCACAACCATCTCGTCCTTACCAGCTGCCTCAGCCTCGGCCCAACCCTACCTATCCATCAGGGCCAAATCAGGACCAAATGTCTCTCATCCTTCAGACTCTGGCTGACATTCAACGAACGAATGCGGCTATTCAGAAGCAACACAAGGATGAACTTACAGAGGTTCGAAATCAACTGGCCCAGTTGGCAAATTCTCGCCAGCCAGGCACACTTCCTTCCCGACCTCTTCCTAACCCGAATAACGTGTCGACCCAGCGGCGCGTTATGAACCCAAACCCAGGCCAAGCACACATGACTTATCAGGCCCCCTCTGTTCCTTCACCCGACGGGATGGAGGCTTCCACTTCCTATGCGGGCTATCAGCAACAACCCATCTTACCCAACCCTAACCAAAACCAGGTAGGGCTAAACTCTGTAACAACCCGTAGTGCTAAGGAAACCCAAGATCCACCCTATCCAGACCACTCCAAACCTGGTAGTAATCCCAACCCTAGGACAGTAATCCAGGATGTTCCTATCCCTGTCCCAGATCAAAGACCTGGACCTATCCTAGAAGAACCAACCAAGGTTCCGTTTCCCGAGGCCTTGACCAAGGGAAAGAAGACCACCAAGCCCGTGGCACCTGAGGAGGACCTGGTCAGGCTCTTTGAGCAAGTCCAAATAAACATCCCCTTGATGGATGCGATTTGCCACATACCGGCTTACACACGATTTCTAAAGAATGTGTGTATACCCCAGCGTAAGCCGCGAACCAAGAGTGGGAGTCCAATTGTACTGTCAGAGCAAGCCAGCTCTGTAATCCTAAGCAAACTCCCACCCAAGGCTAAAGATCCTGGTACTCTCCTGATTTCCTGCAAGATAGGTGATACCCAATTCGACAGAGTATTGCTAGACTTGGGTGCTTCCATAAATCTGATACCCACATCCTTACTTAACCACCTAGAAGAATCTGAGCTAAAACCGACTGAGGTGATATTACAATTAGCAGATCGATATATAAAGTCACCAAAAGGGATTCTCGAGGATGTTATTGTAAGAGTGCGGGATTTCTACTTTCCTGTAGACTTTATAGTCTTAGACATGGACACACCTGAAAACCCTAGGGATACACCGATCATTCTAGGGAGACCTTTCTTGGCTACTGCTAGAGCCAACATCAGCTGTGAGGAGGGCCAAATAGAGCTCAAATTTGGAAATCAAACCCTAAAAATTGATATATTTAAGGCCCAACAAGGAATCAATTGCGGTGTCATCGAACAGATTTGTGATATCAGGACTTTGGTTGATGAAACACATTTTGAGAATGACCTAATTATACCTCATCAACTACAAAAAGATTATGAACCGCAATCAAAGGAGTCAAAACCAGATTTAGACAGACCCATAACTCCAACCCTTCAACCTCACATTTACCCTGAACCACCCGCTGCTGCTGATAGCCCCATCCTTGAACTGAAACCCCTTCCTGATCATTTGAAATGCATCTTTCTAGGTTCTAATCAAACCCCTCCTGTGATTATTAATTCCAAGCTTAATCCCGAACAGGAATCCCGTTTGATTGCTGTTCTCCAGCAACATCGTAGAGCCATTGGATGGACTCTCGATGATTTGACTGGAATAAGTCCCTCTTATTGCACACACCATATTTACTCAGAAGAGGGCGCACAACCTTCTCGTGAAATGCAGAGACGTTTGAATCCCAATCTGCAGGAGGTCGTGAAAAAGGAGATCATCAAGTGGTTAGATGCAGGGATCATCTACCCGATCTCTGATAGTCGTTGGGTGAGCCCAATCTAGGTTGTACCTAAAAAGGCAGGGCTTACCGCCATAAGGACTGAAACCGAAGAAGTCATACCTACCTGATTAGCCAACTCGTGGAGAGTCTGCATAGATTACCGACGACTCAATTCCTCCACGAAGAAGGATCATTTCCCACTACCTTTCATTGATCAGATTCTCGAGAAATTAGCGGGAAATCGATTCTTCTACTTCCTTGACGGGTACTCCGGTTATAACCAAGTAGCTATTCATCCTGAAGACCAAGAGAAAACCACGTTCACCTGCCCCTTCGGAACGTACGCATTCTGAAGGATGCCGTTCGGTCTCTGCAATGCACCTGCGACTTTTCAGCGGTGCATGCTTGCCATATTCTCTGATATGGTAGGTGATTATCTGGAGGTTTTCATGGATGACTTTTCAGTTTTCGAGGCATCATTTGATGATTGCCTCCAACACTTGGTTCATATACTCAGGCACTGCATCGACGTTAATTTGGTTCTTTCCTGGGAAAAGAGCCACTTTATGATGCCTGAGGGGATCGTCCTAGGACATCTGATCTCTGAGAAGGGCATCCAGGTGGATCGAGCTAAGGTTGATCTAATCTCTCGCCTTCCTATGCCTAGCTCGATTAGGGACATCCATTCTTTTCTGGGGCACGTCGGTTTTTACCGTTGTTTCATTCTTGATTTCTCGAAAATCGCGTGCCCCCTAACGACTCTCCTCTCTAAGGATGTACCCTTTGAAATCTCCAAGGAATGCACTCTAGCCTTTGAGAACCTTCGTGAACGAGTCACCCAGGCGCCAATCCTACAATCCCCTGACTGGTCTCAACCCTTTGAGATCATGTGCGATGCGTCTGATTTCGTCGTAGGAATGGTTCTGGGGCAGAAAATTGACGGGAAGCCCGTGGTCATTTGCTACGCTAGTAAGACACTTGATGAGGCTCAGCGTAACTATACAGTAACGGAAAAGAGCTACTAGCCGTAGTATTTGCCCTTGAAAAATTTCGATCTTATCTCCTGGGTTCCCACGTCATCATCTACTCAGATCACATGGCTGTGAGGCATCTCCTTGCCAAGAAGGACGTGAAGCCCCGACTAATCCGATGGATCTTGCTGTTGCAAGAATTTGATCTCGAGATTCACGACAAGGCGGGAAGACAAAATGTGGTAGCTGACCATTTGTCCCGCCTTCCTTCTGAGATTATCAACCCTTCCGGACCCATCACGAAGCATTTCCTTGATGAGCACCTGCTGACTATTGGTATTAAACTTCCATGTTTTGCTGATATAGTAAACTACTTGGCATCTCATCAGATCCCGTCTGATTGGCCGAAGGCCAAGAAAGAAAAATTGCGCTCTGATGCTAAGTATTACATTTGGGAAGATTCGTACCTCTTCCGCATAGGTGCTGACCAAATCATCCAGAGATGTGTCCCGGAAGATGAAGTCGATGATATTCTTTCCTTCTGCAATGACCAGGCATGTGGTGGCCATTTCTCTAGACACAAAACCGCATCGAAAATCCTCCAGTGTGGTTTCTACTGGCCCACACTATTCAAAGACGCATACAGTCACTGCAAGGCATGCAGTCGTTGCCAAACTTTGGGCAACATGAGCCATCGCGACATGATGCCTTTGCAGCCGATTCTCGTATGCGAAATCTTTGATGTTTGGGGGATTGATTTTATGGGCCCCTTTCCTGTTTCGGATGGTTTCGAATACATTCTGCTGGCTGTGGACTACGTGTCCAAATGGACGAAGCCATACCGACCCGAACCTGTGATCACAAAATCGTTCTCAAATTCATTCATCACAATATCTTCTCACGGTTCGGGATTCCTTGTGCTATCATCTCAGATGGGGGGACCCATTTCACGAATGCTCAGTTTAGGTCACTGATGACCAAATACGGGGTGTCTCACCGAATCTCTACTCCTTATCACCCCCAGACTAATGGTCTAGCTGAGCTGTCAAATCGGGAGATTAAGAAAATCCTGCAGGTCACTGTTCGGCCTGACAGGAAGACTGGTCGTCCTGACTTCCGGAAGCCTTGCGGGCCTATAGGACCGCCCACAAAATCCAATTAGGCATATCCCCCTTTAGACTGGTGTACGGGAAGGCGTGTCACCTTCCCGTCGAACTGGAGCACAAAGCCTATTGGGCGGTACGGAACTGTAATCTAGATCTTTCGAAGGCTGGAACCCACAGAAAGCTTCAAATCAGCGAGATCGATGAGCTACGTCTTGATGCGTACGAGAACTTGCGATTCTACAAGGAGTGGGTTAAAACCTTCCATGACAAGCATATCTCTAGAAAGATCTTTTATCCTGGTCAGAAGGTCCTACTCTTTGATGCCCGACTCAAACTTTTCCCTGGGAAGCTGCGATCTAAGTGGGTCGGACCATACTTGGTTTGACAGGTTTTTGGAAATGCAGCCGTCGAGATCAGTCCACTTAGCCATGATTTCGAACCTTTCATCGTGAACGGTCAGAGACTCTAACCGTTCATTGATGTAACTTCTACTGATTTGGCTGAATCATCTTATATCCTCCATTCCCCATGAGTTTATTGCGCCCAGCCGATGGCGTAGAACTCAGCGCTCAACGGGAGGTAGCCCGTCATTCTCTTGGAAAACCTAAAACTTTTTTTACACCTTTGTGCACTTAAGGTTCACCCTTTAAGATAGCCGACTCCACCTCAGATGCTTGCATCTGAGATTAGAAATCGTCTGCAATAGTCATCTCGACCCATTCACTCACTAAAATATCTGTCCTAAGGAATGAACTAAGTTGAATAAAAACCCCCTAAGTCACAATGAGGACATTGCAAATCTTAGGCATGGGGATATGAAAGTGCAAAACTTGTAAGAAAAGGTTTTAAACAAAAAAAAAATTCACATATGCCAAAAACACCATAAAAATTAAAAATTTTTTGAAAAAGAATAATAAAATGAGAGGAGGAAAGAAAATTTTGTGGACTATACAAAGGAGGAGGAGAAAAAGGAACAAAATGAAAAGGATCACAAAATGAGAGAAAAGTCATAGTTATTAGTAAGAAACTAAGGAATTAACCTAAGTTCTAGACCTCATTCAAGAAAAGAACTGAAAAGTGCACAGTGAGATTAGTGAGAACGCAAACCTTAGGCATTCTTGGATAGACTCTTAGTACCTATTAAGATCTAGACATTCCTCAAGAGGTTGAGGAAAATAAAAAGCTTAAGTATTAGGTCCAAGGCTTAGGAAGTAGTTGGCCTTATTAACTAACTTTTGGTTTACGGAACTTAGTAACCTAAGCACCGTAACCTCACAGACAACTTGGTTTAGTAAGCATAAAAATCAAAATCACGCAGAAGCGTCGCAAAATTCTAAAAATAACACCTAGAGTAGGAGCAGCCGATCAACACAAGTTGATTTGGACGAGTTTCCAGTGCGGAGAGGTGGGAAATTCCCCTCGAAGACGTGTAAGAAAATATCATCTACTCGGTGCTTGTCTCTTAGGATATTTATATATCCTACCAACGGCATGTAAGCACTCTGCTGGTTCAAATTCCATGGATGACATTATCATGAAATGTCAATTGCCAGGGTCTGAATTCGGCCACGAAACACCATGGATGGGATTATCTTGAAATCTCAATAGCCAGGGTTCCGGGGGTTACCATGGGCGGTGCTATCTCGAAGCAACGACTGCCAGGAACCCTTGAGGATTGATGATGGGGACAAGGAATCTGATACAGACCGTGTTGAAAAGCCAATCCTAAGCTAGAATTAAAAAGAAAAAGAGAGAAAAAACTTTCCAAACAGATAAATCTTCTATCTCTCTTTCTTACAAAACGCACTGCGAACTGAACCAGGGCTAAAATCATTTCAAGCACGGGTGCTTTAACGACAAAGTCCAATAAACCTTAGGTCAGTTCTTGTAGGCCTTAAAAACCTTTGCTAAAGACTGAGGCTGAGACTAGACAGATCCGGATCTTGGTTGGTACTAGAGTACCTTTTAGGCCTATGGTTAGCATTCTAACCTAATCTAGGTTTCAAATGAAAAAGCACTTATCTGAAATCATTAAGAACTTCATGGTCTAGAACAAAGGTTGAAACCTTAAGTTTTTGCTAAGGGACTAGCAAAAGCTAGGCATGGGGATATGATGAGAACCTTATCATGAACCCTAACTAGCACAATCTAACCCAAATATGTAAGAAAGCTCTTACATAACCCAAAGAAAGGCTTAACTCAGAGAATTTTGAGTTTAAGAAGAAAATAAATCATAAGGGGTAAAACTGTAATTTCACCAACGCAGTTTTCAAACAGGGTAATTAAGGGTCCAAACACAAGTCAAACAAGCCTAATAAGAAGGAAAGTGGGATGGTCGGATCTAGAAAGGGTTATAGCAACTTTAGGAAATTAAATGATATTCTATAACCCTAAAACAAACCCACTTCAATTCACGAGCTTTGAGGTAGGATAAAAATCAACTAAACCCTCTAAAATTCATAGAAAAATAATCTCTAGGGTTTAGAACCTTCAATTTGGCCTTAGAAACCCATTTTGACCTACAAAGAGAACCTTGCCCAATTAATGACTTAATCTGGGTTTTTACGTAAATTGACCAGTCAAACAAGGTCCAACCTAGAAATAAAATTCACCATTAAAATCCTTAGGTTCAAATTAGTCTTGTATAAAAACTTGAGCCTAAGAGGAGACGTCCTTGACCGACTTTGCAATTTGCTCCTCTTTATTTACTTTTTGACCATTATCTTTCGAAACCCTTGCATTTTGGCCCCCAACTTTTTCATCATTCTTTGCTGAACGGTCCCTCCTGCAAAACTCTGCGCAGCACCATGCTCCAGCGACTTTGCGTGGAAGGCATGGCGCCACGCAGAGAGGAGTGACCGCCCTGCAAAGCAGACGCGGGGTTCCCTGCGACGTCCTCTGTCCCACAGACCCGGCCATGCTCTCTGCCGGCCCCCATACCTTCCGTGCAAATGCGCGGAAGGTATGGGTCCCCTCTCCGGCGAGACTGGCACGTCTCCAGCCCGCACCTCCCTCTGTGCCAGCCCCTTTATAAGGACCGGCACCTCCTGCCGATTCCTCCAAGCTCTCTTTGACGGAGAACAACCCCCCACTTCATCCCCTCCTCCTCCGTCAGACGCCCCGCAGCTTCAGGCGACTCCCTCCTCTTCCTCCTCGTCACTCTGCCACCTTACCTACAGCAGGGTTCTCCTAGCCCTCTCGTCTGTGCCATGCTGCACCCGCCGGCACCCTCCGCTTGTTTCCTCGTCGCCGCACTTCTCCTCCAAGGCCCTTTCTTCCCCAGCTCCGGCAGGTACGAGCCGGTGGCTTCACCCTCCCCCTTCGTCCAAAACCTAGGTAATTAGCTTCCTCTCCTCTTCCCTTACATTTTCCCTCTCTCAATTTATCTTTTTGCCTCACCGCACACGACTTCCACCTCTGCCCGCTCCATCTCCGACCACCCTCTCCGGCGAGCTCATCCCACCTCCACAGACCTTCTCACCCCTCGCCGACTACCGTAAAAGCTTCCCCTCACTCCACTCAACAAATCCCCCCTTCCCATCCACTGCCAAACACCACCCGACGACCCCCCGAACAGACCCATCTCTCCGACCACAGTCCGACCTAGGGCTACCACCATACGCTGCCTCACGCCTCACCACCACCCGCACTGCCTTCGTCGCACTCCGGCGAAGCTCCCTGCATCCTCTGATTGGGCCGAGAGGCCGTTTTCTTATTTTCAGGTCGACGACCCTTCACCGCCATTATCGAGCTTCTGAAGCTCCTTCACCTGCAGTTGCAGGTGCTCTCTCGCCCAGGCTCACGCCCCAGGACGCGCGGCTTACCTCCGCGAAGCATCCCAGGCCTGCAGCTGGGGCGAAGGCCTCGCGTGCTGCTGTGATTGCCTGCAGCTTCCTCAGTTGCAGGCGCCAATTTGGGTGGGACATTTAGTCCCACCTCGGTAGTTCTGGAAGCGCTGCAGCCAAATAAATGGAAAAAGTGTTGTAGGCTTATCGCCTTCGAACACAGGGGTCAGGTCCCTCATGCACGCCGCGCGCCACGCGCTCGCCCTCGCCCGCGCTCACGCCCCGCAGGTCTGGGTTGGATCCGATTACCCTAACCCGCGCACTCCTCGCCAACCACCGCACGTCGGTGGGCCTGGTCCCGGGCGTGATACCCGTACCCGAATACCCGACTCTGGGAGAGCGATCCTATGAGAGAAATCTGAGAAAGAGAGAGATGTGGGGAAGGGTAGGGGTAGGTTTTGCTTTCTGATCCTTGTGTGAGTGTGCAAGAGCAGAAGGAGAAGGAAGGAATGCGGCCGAAGCCTTAGCTGCTCAAAGCAAGAGAAGAAGAAGAAGCAAAGAGGAAGAAGAAAGAGCAAGAGAGAAGAAATAGAAGAAGAGAACCACTGTAGCAAACCTACAGTTAAGTCGTTTGACCGCTGCATCAGACGATGGTTGAGCAGCGGCCAGAGGAGATAAAGCAAGAGAAGAAGAAGATTGTCATAGCCGCAGAAGAAGAGAAGAAAAAGAAAGAAAGAGAAGAACAAAGAAAGAACAGAAGAAGAAGAACTCTACGGAAGAGAAGAAGAGAGAAGACACAACCGTGAGCAGAGAAGAAGAGAAAGAAGAAAAGAAGAGCAGCTAAAAGAAGGAGAAGGAAAAGGAGAAGAGAAGAAGAAGAAGCCAAGACAAGCTCCCTCTCTCTCTCTTTCTCCTCTCTCTCCCTTACTTTTGTAATCTAATAGAGAACCTTTGTATTTCTAGAATTCCAGTAGCTCCCTGAGTTCGACCTCGGGAAAATCATTTCCGAGTAAAAATTTTTGTAATGATAACCTGGTAGCTGTCTTATTACTACCACGACTGTAACTTGACATATAACAAACACAAACAAGCTAACTGGACAGCCAAACCGTTGTCTTGCCTGTATGTAAATGAGAAATTGAACTGTGAAACCACAAGTTGTATGTTTATGATTGAGAATTGAATTATGGAAACACGAGCTGCCTGTATATGGATAATGAACGAGTTATGAAACATGAGATCTGAATATGGTTAAATGAGATGAATATAAGCATGAACCCTACGGGGAATTAGGAGTAGAACTCCTATGTATGAAAGGAATCTGGAATGTAGATGGGAAGTATGTTGGCCCTTGCGTGCACGGTACCAAGGAGAGCAACTGTCTCTTTTTAGTGTAGAGCGGAGCTAGCCCCCCTTGGGTTGAGACTCGGGGTTAGGATTGACCACTCTACACCGACTCCTGTTGAACCTTGCGTACGTGATATCGAGACATGCTACTAGTGTAGGGAGGGAACTAGCCACCCCACGGGGCCTAGGGTTAAGCTAGCCACCCTACACCAAGTTTGTAAGGCCCTCTGGGCAAACCGGGGTAGTCGGATGAGGGTATGTGGACTGTGGAGGGGCGAGACCCCTGTTTGGTTCTAAGGGACGAGACCCTTGTTCTGAGAGGGCAAGGCCATTTACTGTTCCGTGCTGTGCTTTGGGCATACTTGCAAGCAGAAACGACTAACCATGTGCCAGTGCGGGGTAGCTACCCGTGTGCTTATCACGTGTGCCGCAGTCACCGCTATGTCTCAATAGTGACCTCGGGGTGGTTGACTGGGTGTAGGACTACCGTGGGGGACTCTCCTGGTCAGGAGAGCACCACGTGTACCTTCTACTTCACGGAAAAGACTGCAATCAAGTTCATTCCCACGAGGAACATGCAAGATCAAGAAATACTTGGATACATTGAGAAATAGATGAACCAAAAACACATAAATGAGATAAATAGAAATGAGAATAAAACCTACTTGTTATTTTTACTTTACTTGCACATAAATAATGTAAACACCACTCTACTTAGCATTCGCTAACTCCGTCTTTTCGTAACCCTGTTCAGGATCAGGAGTTGAGTAGCCCGAGTTTCCGGCTGCAGAGGGAGCTGGGCCCAGCTGAGCCCAGCCGTAGTAGTTTCTTTTCCAGTTCCTTGTTTCTGCTGTAGTTGTGAGTACTGGACTTTAAATTACTATTCTCATTACTTTTTATTTTCTGTTGTTGTTGTGGTGGCATGTACTATTTTGAGACAGATGTTCTACTTTTGTTTACTGCTTCGTTCTTTCCTTCTGCTTAGTTATATTGCATGTGTGAATGTGATTTATTTCCCTGCTTTTGGTTATTTCTCGTTGGGCGATTAAGTCTTGGGATTAGTCGAAGCGAGCCGATCTCGGGTCCTGTAGGGATCCGGGAACCGAGTCGTAACAAATTCCATCATTTAGCACTATCTGCTCTTAGGGTTTCACATTAAGGTAGAGCACACTTGCATCTCTATACTTAAAGGAAATTTATCAAACAATTGGGACTTGCAAACCCTCTTGTGTGACTCATCAGAACCACTGTCTGAATATATTTAGCCAAGTGAACCTTAAAATTCACTGATACAAGTGAACCCCTTGTTTGTACGCTACACATTTCAAATCAATTTTAAGGGCAACTCCCCCCTAACACCCATCATATTCCAAAAGCACTTCAAGCATAAGCCTACAATTTAGTAGGCGTGCCCTAGGTAAGACTAATTTTCTTGATAACTTAAAGTTAGATTGGGCTAAGATTAAAGTCTTGTCTACTTGGACCCACTAGTGATAAGAAAGGTTAGTGTGGTAACCGCATTAACCCTTAGTGGTGTCCCGTCGTGCGGGGTGTCCTAGGGGGACCCACCCTTCTGACTAGCAAAGTAATTCAAGGGTTGGACTAACCTAGTTGTATTTTTAGCAGCCAAGTCTAAATAGGGTTTTGATGGGAACACCATCTGTTACGACCCGATTCCCGAATCCCTACGAGACACGAGAATCAGACCGATTTGACTAATCCCAAGACCCAGTCGTCCAACGAGAAAGTAACCAAAAGATCAGTAAAATAAACCACATTCATCATGCATGTAACTAACAGTAACAAAAGTACAGCAGTAAAGAAAAGAACTACTACAGTACACACCACCACAACAGTAGAGAATTAAACAGGTATATAGACATGATGCTTACAGTAAAAGAGTACAATTATAACAGAAAATACTCACTACAACAGAAGAAACGGTACAGTAGGTACAACACAAGTAAAACTACTAGGCTCTACTAGGCCCAGCACCCTCTGCAGCTGCAGGCTTTGGCTGCTCAACACCTGGTCCTGAAAAGGTGACAAAGGTGACACGTCAGCGAAATGCTGAGTAGAGTGGTAACCAACTAGCTAAGAAAATAGTAAGGTGGACAAGTAGCTATTATATTTAATTCCTTTCTTTATTTTCTATTTACTCATTCTTGAATTATTCCTCAAATCTTTCTCTTGATCTCGAATGTTCCTCGTGGGAACGATCTTAATTGCAGTCTTTTCCAAAAAGTAGAAGTAGCACGTGGTGCTCTCCTGGCCGAGAGAGTCCCTCGTGGTGGTCCTACCCTCAGTCAACCACTCCAAGGTCACTAATAGACGTAACGGTGACTAAGGCACGCGCGATAAGCGCATGGGTAGCTGCCTCGTACTGGCACGCGATCAGTCGTTTCCGTTAACGGGTGCGCCCCAAAGCACAACACGGAACCAGTATAGGGCAGAGCCCTCTCAGTAACAGGGGTCCAGCCCCTCCACAGTAACCAAACAGGGGTCTTGCCCCTCCACAGTCCGCGCACCCTCGCCTGACTACCCTGGTTTGCCCAGTGGGCCTAACAAGTCGGTGTAGGACGGCTAGCAGAACCCCGGGGCCTGTGGGGTGGCTAGCGCTCTCTCTACACTAGTAGCTCTCCCCAGTATTGTGTACGCGGGGGCCAAAAGTCGGTACAAAGTGACCAGACCTAACCCCGGGTCTTTGGGGCGGCTAGCTCCGCTCTGCACTAAATAGGGGGACAGTCGCTCTCCTTGGTACTCCGTACTCAAGGGCCAGCTCACTTCCCTAATTCCATTCCATTTACCTTTAAGGAGCTCTACTCTTAATTCCCCGTAGGGTTCATGCTCATATTTCTCTAGCCAAGCCATTTTATGTTTCATCATTTCTACTTTTATTCCAATATAGCCCATGTTTCCAATAATTAATATACATTCATATACAAGCAGCTGTTATCCAATTACAGGCAATTATCATTTTTCTGTCTACTTTTCCAAGACTACAATTTATGTATTCACGACATTCGTTTCAGTGTTTCTGTTCCTAGGATTCATGCCACACCCTAGGATCTATCATTCAATCTAGTTTTTCAGTCCTAGGATTCATGCCATACCCTAGGATCTATCATTCAATCTAATTTTCCAGTCCTAGGGTTCATGTCATAGCTTAGAATCTATTATTTATCTCACAAGTGCATAAATGTTGATAAATAATCAAGGGGAGCCACTCTACCCGCAAAATCGGGAGTGATGGGGGCGTGATCGGCAGGTCCACGTGCCTCCGCAACCCCCAGATTCGCAACAGAACGAGGTCTATCACAAGGATCAAACACAAGGAACTACTCAGAACAGGATACAAGTACTTTAAACAAGTAGATGAACTAATTCTGAGAAGAACGAAATTTTAAACGCAGAAATCAGACTTCGAATGGACCCTAAACGGGTAAAAAACGACAACTCTGTCCCAAATCAGATGTCTGGAACACCTTCCAGATGTCTTAAACGATGGTTCAGATCATACCTCACTTCTGCGCTGTTCTTCAGACGTCCAGGATCCCGCAGAATCGTCTGGACCTAGTTCCAAACGTCCGACTATCACTCCGGACGTTTAGAGACTCTCTCCGCCGTCTGGTGCTGTGCCCAGACGTCTGATCTGTGTGGGAGGGCGTGCCCTTACGCCTTCCCGAACGAAACCTGCACGCGTACGTAAACGATCACAACACGGCACGTCTCAGGGCATTCGGCGGAATGGCCTGCATGGCCGCATCCGCAGAAAGGAAGAAGAACTAGAATATCGTACCTTTCAGGCGTCTGGATCTCACTCCAGACGTCCCCCATGCCGTCTGGATGTAGGTCTAGACGTCTGATTCTCGAAAATTTTCCCAGAATCAGAACCTCCTCGCCTTCCGCCTGCTGCGCACGGCCGCGCCGCGCCATGCTCACCTGCTACCTAAGCTGCAGTAGCACCTCCTCAGCGCTACGCTCCCGTTGCGCGCACCCGTCGGCCGGCCTTGGGCAGCTCTAGTGAGTTCGCTCTCTCTTCCTCACGCGCTCCGCCTCTTCTCCCTCTCGCTGCACCTCCTCCTCCCCACGCGCACCTGGCAACAGCTGCTGCCCGCTCTCTCTCTCACTCGCGCTCAAGCTGGAAGGAGGGGATGGTGAAGTGGTGGTGAGAGAGAGGGAAGGGAGGAAGGGAGTATTTGAAGGTGTCGGGGAGAGAGACAATGGAAGGAGGGACTCCTGCAGGTCGGCGGGCGCAGTCTGCGTACGCACGCATGCAGACTCGCCATCGTACGCCACAAAAATTTAATTCCAGACGTCTGGGAAAGTGTCCAGATGTCTGACCAGATGTCTGGACCAACTCCCAGACGTATTAAAAAATGTTTGATGTCGTGGGTCTTAACACCATCATGAGCCATAACTATCTCATTTTGATCTAATTAAGTCATTAAATGCTTCTACATTACTGTCAGAGAGCCATAAGTCACTACATAATCATTCTAAGGGAAAGACAAGAAAACATGGTCAAAACTGTAATTTTACCATCATATCATGAATGCAGTACAATCACGGGTTTTCCCAGGGGGTAATTAAGGGTCAAATGATCCTTAAAGTCTAACAAGTGGGTTTGAATAGACAGAAAAGGGTTTGCACGTGTTTTAAGAATTAAATGACTTCTGAAACCCTAAAAACAGACCCGCTTAATTAATTGAGGTTCTGATCTGGATAAAATTCACCTAAACCCTCTAAAATTCATAGAAAAATATTCTTTAGGGTTTGAAACCTTCAAATTGACTATTAGAACCTATTTTGGCCCAAAACAGAGTCTTAGATAGACATTTACCCTAATTTAGGTTTTTGCATAAATTACCCAGTCAAACGTGGTCAAAACCAAAATCTAACTTAACCATTAGATTCCTTAGGTCCAAATTAGGTTTTTACCAAAATTTGGACCCAATCTGAAATTGTCTTAACCTAGTTTGCAAATCGGTCCTGTCTGATTACATTTATGCCCTTAACTTTCAAAATTTTTACAAATAAACCCCTAGATTTGTCATCATTTTCACAAATAGGTCCCTGCCACCATTACTCCTATTCCTACAAGCATTGGCAACGTTGAAATGGAAAGAACTCCTTGATTCCTTGACAAATCCCTTTCAGATTTGAAAGGGAAGTTCGTCAAGGAATTCCCTTCCTTTTGAGCTATATCTTGGGCCCCAATTCTCACTCAAATCCTAATGGGAACTCATGGAACAAATGAGTTTCCTTCTCCGGTGACAATTCCAAGCTTGCAAGCTTGGCTTCCAAGTTTAAGATCCTTCCTGAGCCCTATAAAAGAAATCCTAGGGCACAGCCGTGCTCTTCAAGTAGTTTTGAGGCCAAAAACCCTCTTCCTAACCCAACCTCCGGCGCTTCCTCCGACCTAGCTCTGACGAGCTCCTCCACTGTCGTCCTACGGCCTCCCAACGACCAAATTGGGAGCATCTTCTTTCTCCCTAACTTCCTTTGCTTCTTGACAACCAACTCATAGGCGCCCTAGCCCCTTCATCCTCGCCGTCTCCCTCATTGGAGAACCTTTCGTCCACAGTGTCGGCCAACCACAGCCAACGCCGCCCTACCTCTTTCATCCTGAGATTAGGTTTCAATGTTCCCTCGTCTCCCCTACTCTTTTTCCCCTTATTTATCCTTCGACTTCGATCCCTCGACACGCGTTCACCTCCATCGTCCTCACCTCCGGCGAGCCCATCTCACCACCACAGACCACCAATCAACTCGTCGACAAGCCCACAACCTTCACCTCTCCACCCTCTTCAAAACCCCTCTTCCCATTCACTACTTCACTCACCCAAATAGCCAACGAACAACCCACCTACTCATGACTGTTTTCGTCACCAATAGGCCGCCACCCTCACTCTCATCACACGTTGCACCCACCACCACACTCGCCACTCCATGATGATCCTTTCTGAGACTTCTGATAGGTTTGAGAGGCCGTTTTGCTTGATTTCAAGTGTACCCCCTAGCCGCCATTGACGAAGAACTTCAAAGAAGCTTTCAGCTCGCTCCAGTTCTCGTCTGCCCCACGTAGAAGTCCCAGGTCGTGCAGATTTGCTTCAGGTACTACCCTAGGCAGTCAATTGGACACTTGGACCTCACGAGCCGCGGCAATCGAAGGAAGGACCTCTACCACAGATGCACAAAGAAGAGGCACTATCTTTAGTGCCACATCGTCAGCTGAAGAGCACCCTGCGGCGCTTAAATTGTTTTTGTGTCTAAGGCTGTTTGCCTCAGACATTGGGGGTGAGGTCCCTGCTCACCCGCTCATGTGCCTCGTCCGCGACATATACCCCATGGACCTGGTACACCCGACCCGCCTAAGCCCACACCTCGGCTACTACCCACACTAGTAGCCCTAGTTCCGGGTACACTCTAGGTCCGAAACCCGATTACTTGGTACTGTGGAAGGCTTTGGGAGAGCGTGACCCAAAGAGAGAAAGAGAGATAACGCACGGGGGTAGGGGGTTTTGCTATAGGGAGAAATGATTGACACTTAGCCGTTTGAAGGATCTTCCCCCTTTGCGTAAAGGAGAACAAAGGAAAAAAGAAGAGAGGAAGGCCTAAGTAGGAGAAGAAGGAAGCTACACAAGAATAGAAGAGAAGGAGAAGAAGAGGAGAAGCACAGAGAAAGGAGGAAGAAGAAGAGAAGATAAGGCAGGGGAAACAGAGAAAGAAAGGAGAAGTAGAAGAGAGACCCTTAAGTCTCTAGCACTGTAGCACAGGGCTATTTAAGACGTCTGATACATTTGATTACATCTATTTGAGGCTTTGGTTTAGGTGTTATTTGTGAGGAGTAATTGGTGATTTAAATCACCATTTTACTTCATTCTTTTTGCATATTGATCCTGACATTATTCTTATTGCAATCTCTACTCTTGGGTTAAATTGTGATCTTGAGTTTTGAATTCTATATTTCTCCCTGTGTTCGACCTCGAACTTAAAATTTGAGTAATAAATTTATTTGTTTTCAAAGCGATTTCAACTATATTACAACGTAGTTTTTAAACCTCTATTTCACCTCACAAACAGATTTATACTTTAAGGCTTAGTTTGTTTGCTTGTTTGGAGATTCTCTCATCTGTCTTTTCTCTCTCATCTATAGACTTTCTTTTAGTTTATGCAAGGGAGATGATCTCTAAAACTTGATTTGCTACCATCTTTAGAGAGAAATCCTAGGAGAAGACCTGATTTTCCAAAATCTGAATTTGAATTTTCTTTAATGGTTAGTTGTTGATGGGGCTAGATGGGAGTTTTTAAGTCATTTCATTGTAGCAAAGTCTCCTAAATAGCTCTCAAACAAATAAAATTTATAACTCGAATATCTAAAAATGAAGTCCGAGGTCGAACACAGGAAGCAAGTATTGCAATTCACATGCTAATCGAAATGAGTATATAAATGAGAATAAGAAATCAAACCAATAATGATATTCAATGAATAACATCTACTTAAAACTTATCTTCAATGGAGAACATGAGCATTGCAAGAGTTGAAGAGGACAAAAAAATATCTAAGACAAAATAATGGTGATTTAAACCACCAATTATTAGTTTAGATACACATATATTAACTACTCAATAGATGAAATAAATGCACAGTATCTCAAACCACTTAAGCCAATTTCTACGCTAGCCAAATAAATCCACAGTGCTTGCTGTCAGAGCCAATCAGACATCAGCTGCTCACTACAGACGACTTAAACACTGCTTGCTACAGTGCTTTTCCATTGTTCTTCTTCAGAGCTTCTCTTTTTGCTTGTTCTTCTTCTTCTTTTCTTTCCTTTAGCCTCTTCCTCTTCTTCTCTTCTCAATGACTAAGTGTCGCACAGGGTGATGCCTCAAAGAGCAAAACGCCCCCCGCTCTCTCACAAATCCTCCTCTATTTCTCCTCTTTTCATTCTCAAACCCGAGTATATTGAGTATAGGGATATGGTTAATCGAGTATTCAGACCAGGCCCGCATGCCATGTGCAGTGGCAAGGAGTGCGCGGTGAGCGGGGACCCGACCCCTGGTGTTCTTGGGCAACCGAGCAAGGGCGCAAATTCCTCTTATGCGTTGCAGATGCTTCAGCTATTTCCGATATGGGACTAAATGTCCCCTTGTTCTTCGCACGAAGGCAGCTGTTGAAGGAGCTCTCTATTGCAAGCGAGGTGAAGGTGGCTTCTCTCAATTGACGACCTGAACCCTCTCCTGGAATCCTTCCACGTGGCCTGGAGGTGCAGACGTGCTTGAATGTTGCTAGAACATAGCTTCGAAGTCGTGTGGAGAAGCTTTGGTAATGGCGGTCAAAGGTCCTGTACCTAAAAGCATGAACATGGGCTAAACACCCCAGTTAAAATGCTCAAGAGTATCGCAATAATGCGGTGAAGGTGTTGGTGGCGGTGGCAAGTTGCGAAGGTGGTCGTAGGTGGCTGGCGAAGGCAGAGTACGCCGGAGAAGGTGGTTGTGTTCGGTAGGAGTTTTAGGTGCATGGACGGTGAAATAAAGAGAGAGCTTTTGATGGTGGAGTCGCGGCGGAACTTATGGAGTAGGTGGCGAGGTGTTTGGAAGTGTGTAGCGTGCGGAAGACCTCACCGGAGGTATTTATGGCCGGAGATGGGAACGAAGGTGGATGGCGGTGGCGTCATGGGTCAAAACTAGGGTTAAAAAGTCCCAAGCTAACCTATGGAGCTAAAGGAATCTAACTAACCTAAATCTAAGGGACAAAAAGGAAGGTAGGTGTAGGTTGTGGTATGGTCAACGCCGAAGATGAGAATACCTCTGGTGGGGAAGAATGATGAGGAAGAGGGGGGAAGATGGCGCCTGCTGGTATTACGAGACGCGGAGGAGCTTGAGGAGGAGAAACTAGCCGACTATAGTCTGTGGCGACCAGCGAAGAAGGGAATAGAAGGATCTCGCCAGAGCTTGTGGAGGAATTGGCCAGAGAGAAGAGAAGAAAGGGGTATTTTGGTCCAAACCAAGCTAAGGAGGTGAGGAATGCCATGGGCGTGCTTTTATAGGTGCTAGATAGATGTTCCAAGCTTGAAACCATGGCAACTCAACGAAGAAGGAAACCCAAACCTTTGAAAGGTTCGCATGAGATTTTGAGTAGGATTTTGAACCCAAGATGCGACTTAGATTGAAGGGAATTTTCTCAAGAATCTCCCTTCCAATTTTGGAAGGGATTCGTCAAGAAATCAGAGAGAAATCTCTGATTGAGGGTCACCGGAGTAGGAGTTCCTCTACGATAATGGTGGAGGGATCAATCTGTAAAGAAGATGACAAACTTAGGGACCCGGTTGTGAATCCGCAAAACCCAGGCTTCCCCTCACAAATTTCGCGACGACAGTGGCAGCGCGTAGCGATAGCACGACGCGTGGCGGCGGTGGCTGACACACTCGAATTGCTATAGTTAAAATTACGTCGTTGTAGTGCAATAAGATCGTTAAGTTTAAAATTTATATTGAATTATTAATAATTTGATGAGTTCGAGTCATTTCACTTGGAGGCTCTAAAGTAATTTCTAATTAGGTTATCTAGCATAAATTAGGCGATTAGAAATAGAAATAAAAAAATAGCTTGCAACTTAAAACTTATGTAAAATATAATTTGCAATAACAAATCTTTAAAGACAACAAGCGTACAATGAACTTTAACTAACCTAACAACTACTCAGAGAGAAGGAAACTTAATATTGTAGGAAAAGAAAAAAATAATTTTTATATTATTTTTATCACTACTTTATGAAAACTCTAGCTTGAACTATTAATGAATTCAACATAAACTAAATTATGAATTTATAAAAACTTGACTTTAGACTTCTATTCAAAAAAAAAACAAACATACATCTATCCAACAAATTAAAAAAAAAATGTTAACATCAAACTAAGAGAGATTTAAAAGTTAGAAAATTTTGCAGACAAGACCACGCCAAAAACTAAAAACAAAGAAATCATGACTAGCTTTTTTTAAATAAATTATATTTCACTAAACAAGGTAATAAGTTATGTGGATTAGATTGATACAAATTTAGGCATCACAAAATGACTTGCAAACGCATAAAAACATTCATAATAACTAAACACTATCTTTTCTACGGTAATTGAAAACATCAAATGCAAAACATAAAAGAGAAAGATAGATGAAGAGGAAGAGGTTGGGGAGGAGATGGATGGAATGGTGGCAGCAGCGATCGTCATTAATGTAGGGGGCTTGTTTCGCCGTTGATAGAGGCTGTAGGTGATTAGCGTGGAGAGGTGAGGAGAAGAAAGGAGGAAGTAGCGGTGACTATTGATGGTGGTAGTGGTTGAGAAAGAAAAGGGAGAGAGAATGACAAAGAGAAAGGAGGAGAGGTTGAGGAGGAGGGCTGCTGGTGATGGTTCACAGGGGACTGTGGAGGTGGTGTTGGGTGGCGTGTAGACAAGAGAAGAGGAAAAGGAGGTAAACAAGGGAGAAATAGGGGATCGTCGTTATGGGTGGTTCACAGTGGAGGATGGAGGAGGTTGAAGAAGAGAAGGAGAGGTGATGGACAAAACATCAACAATCATAAGAAAGCACTATTAGTGCTAAACATATAATCGTCAACTTTCGATTCGCACTAAAAATGGTGTTTAATGTGTCATTGTTATAGTATAGATATAACAAATGCAAACCAATGTCGCGTCAATTTTATTTATTTACTATTTTTACTGGTTTGTTTCCAGGTCATTCACGGGATGTAGTTATTGATATGCATCACTCTCTAAGTCCAAAAATATTCTTTTATTCCACAAATGTTAATTTTACTTACAAAATGAATGAATAAATTAATAAAATAGTTGTCTATACTGATATATATGGCTATGTATAGTGACAAATCTAACTGTCACTAAAGCTCTAATTTATTTATATACATATAAGAGCTCAAACATGTTATACTACTTATACGTATACATATATATATACTACTTATATACACCATATACATATCTTATTTACTTAATTTATATACATATAATTATATTTATATTATATATATACATATACTATTTATACATATATATATGTACATGCATACACAAGTACAGAAGCACACACAACACACCCACACACTACTCTCAGCAGCCCAACACTTAGCCATTTTTAGGTGCTCTCCTCTCACTCACACATGAACACTTAGACAAAAAATTGTGTTTAATGAGCAGGCAGCCTATTTGAGTGATACACAACACCTACTATAGGCGGGACCAGACCTCTACTAGGGTTGCCCTAGTTCTTATTAGGTTATTTTTTAGTTTATCATAGGCCCAATAGGCCCACATCATATCTACACAGTGCGTAGCCCCTAGCCCAGGCACTATTTTAGTATTTCATCAGTATTGTATGCTCAAATCAGAGAGAAAAGAGGGTATGGGATGTATATGTGCGCCGTGCGCTGTCGACTGGGTAGCCTAAGGATGGAATTCAACTTATACCACCATGAGCGGTTATGCACCCACAATGTGGGACTTTCAATTAGTGCCAAATTGGTGCCCGGCTGCATGCGTGATTATGTAAAATCAAAGGAATTGGCCCTCAATTTGAGGGTCCAAATTAAGTCTAATTTTAAAATAAATTATACTTTTGAAAATCCCTTATATAAGGCTATACAATGTGTTACGAACGCGTGGCTTCAGACGTCTTTTAAGACGTCTGGGATTCGGTTTTTTCGACACGCGTGGTTTCGTCTGCGCGCCTGAGTGCGCAGACCTACAAATGCACCCCCTCTCTTTTTCCCTCTCTCCTACGGCCGCAGGCTGCGCCCTCTGTTCGCTCTCTCTCCTCCCCACGCGGCTTTAAAACGCCACGCCCACTCCCTCACTCTCATCACATCCGCCCCCTTCCTCTTCTCTTTCCAGCCGGTGAGCGAGAGCGAGCGCGAGTGAGCGGCAGCAGCGACAGCCGCGGTGAGCGTGGGAGGAGGTGCTGCGCGAGGGAGGAGGCGCTCGGCTGGAGGGTGAGCTTGCCGGGGCTACTAGAGCCGGCTGGCGGGGGGAGCAGCAGACGTCCGGGGTGACGCGGGAGGCCTGCTGCAGCTTGAGCAGTAGGCGGACGAGGTGCGGCGCGGCCGTGCGTCGCGAGCGGAGGGCGATTCACGCCCTAATTCTGGAATTTTCTCCAGAATCAGACGTCTGGGATTTCAACCAGACGGCGGGGAGGACGTCTGGAGGACTATCCAGACGTCTGAAATGTTCGGATTTGCATCCAACGCGAATCAGACGTCTGGCTGCAGTGCCAGACGACGGGAACGACTTCCAGATGTCCGGGGTGACCATCGGACGTCTGGGAATTAGGCCAGACGCCCCCGCAGGCTTCTGGACATCTGAGAGACCACGCAGAGCAAAGGATCCCGTTCCGTTGCAGTCTCGGGGGTTGCGGAGGTACGCGGGATTCCTGACCACGCCCCCAGTACGCCTGTTGAAACCGGTAGAGTGGCTTTTAAGTTTATTAGTATAATCTATTAAATTATGGAACCTTAAATAGAACCTAGGACATTGCATGAATCCTAGGAATGGGGAACTAGAATGAATGGTAGATCCTAGGGTGTTGCATGAATCCTATGCCTGGAAAACTAGATTGTATGATAGATCCTAGGGTATGTCATGACTCCTAGGATGGGAAGAACTAGTGGAATATATGAATACTGCAGTCTTGGGAAAATGTGAAAATGAAATAATAGCTACCTGTAAATTGGTTTAACAGCTGCCTGTTATGAATAAATGAGCATGTCTGAGAATATGGGATTTATGAACGTGAAACTGAAAAGGTGAAACCTGAATGTGCTGAGTTAAAAGAACTGGAACCCTACGGGGAATTAGGAGTGGAACTCCTGGAAAGAGAAAGGAATGGAACTGAGAAAGAAAGACGTGGTAGTGTGCTGTCTCTTGGGTACGTAGTACCAAGGGAAGTACTTGTACATGTTTAGTGCAGAGCGGAGCCAGCCGCCCTAGGGACCCGGGGTTAGGACTGGCCACTTTGTACCGACTTGTTGGCCCTCGTGTACGTAGTACCGAGGAGAGCTACTAGTGTAGGGAGGTACTAGCTACCCCACGGGCCCCGGGGTTCTGCTAGCCTCCTACACCGACTTGTTAGGCCCACTGGGCAAACCAGGGTAGTCAGGCGAGGGTGCGCGGACTGTGGAGGGGCAAGGCCCCTGTTTGGTTACTGTGGAGGGGTTCGACCCCTGTTACTGAGAGGGCTCTGCCCTGTGCTGGTTCCTTGCTGTGCTTTGGGCGCACTCGTTAACGAAAATGACTGACCGCGTGTCAGTGCGGGTTAGCTACCTGTGCGTTTATCGCGCATGCCGTAGTCACCGTTACGCCTGTCCGTGACCTTGGGGTGGTTGACTGAGAGTAGGATCACCACGGGGGACTCTCCTGGCCAGGAGAGCACCACGTGGTACTTCTACTTTTTGGAAAAGACTGCAATCAAGATCGTTCCCACGAGGAACATTTGAGATCAAGTGAAGGATCTGAGAAATAGATAAATTTTGAAACAATAGAAAGACGTAAATAAAGGAAGAAAGAAAATTAAAACCGCTACTGTACACTTTACTGTTTCTTTAGTTTAGTTGCCACTCTACTCAGCGTTTTGCTGACGTATTACACCCATTACCTTTCAGGACCAGGTGTTGAGCAGCCAGGGTCGGCGGCTGCAGAGGACGCTGGGCCGAGTAGGGTCCAGTAGAGTTACCACTGTTCTCTTGTACCTCTTTTTGGTTCCACTGTAGTGAGTAGTTCTTGTTACCGTTGTACTTTTCTTTACCTGCAGTTTCATATTATGTTATGAATGTTGTTCTACTGTTGTGGTGGTATATTATGTAGTGGTTTCTTTCCTTACTGCTGTATTTTCTTACTGTTAGTTATATTCATGCTGAATGTGGTTTATTTTATTGCTCTTTTGGTTACTTCCTCGTTGGACGACCAGGTCTTGGGATTAGTCGAGTCGGTCCGGTTCTCGTGTCTCGTAGGGACTCAGGAATCGGGTCGTTACACAATGGTATAGTTAATTTAGGGAAATAAATTATTTAGATATATAATTAAATTAGTTGAATTTGGTTGATTATACACATTAAATTAGAGTTTAATTTATTAATTAACGTATAAATTAGTGACTTAATTACAAGATTGACTTTATATAGTGTTAATATACATAATAAATTATTTATTATTCATTTTTATTATATTTTAGGTACTTTATTTAATTTATATAGAATTAAAATGCATGTTTTAGATAGTTTTACATATAAATAATTTATAAATACTATAATACAGTATAAATACAATATAAATAAGTTAAAATACTTAATATAATATAATACAAATGTATATTATAATTTACTTCAGTATTAACTTAAATTAATAATTTATTTTATTTTAAGTTAGTAAATTACTAAGTTAACTTAATAACTTAATTATTTCCTGTAAATATATAATTAAATTAAATTAAAATTATTATATAGTACATAATACATATACAAATATGTATGTACAGCATTAGGTATAATTATGTACATACAAATAGGTTTATATAATTACTTAGTTTATTATACATTTAAGTTAATATAAATTAATAAATAGTTATTTAATAAGGTTATATATAGAATAAGTTATTCTAAATACTTAATTTAATATATATAATAGATATATAAGTTATTTATATACATTTTGTGCATATTATACAATATTTACATATAGCTTAGGTTTAATATATATATACAAGTATATACATAATATATAGGGTATTTTTGGATATTTTTGGGGTTTTTCTGATTTTTATGGTTTTTATAGGTTTAGGGGAGATACGGGATGAGAGAGAAAAATAAATTTATTTTTGGTGTTTTTGATATTTGGTTCTTTTATTAAATTCCAAGGTATACTGAACCATTGGCTGGTATGTTCTACCAAGCTGGGGGTTCAAATTACCTTAAAACTTTGCACACACCTAGCAATATTTCTAATCATACTAAATACACCTTTATTTTATTTTTTTGAATTTTTTTATGATTTTTATTTATTACAAAACAAACCAATTCTAGGCCTTAAAGATTTTCAAAGTGGAACCTAAGGCCTCTAAATGTGTTTTAAGGGTTAGACAATCAGTAGAAACATTCACAAACCATCAACACATCACATGGAATATGATAGAGCATTTAAACATAATTTAGAACCTTAATTTCATTAACAACATAGTATGGACAGTAAGTTCAATTCAATAAGCTGATAATGAATCTCATGATCAATTACACTCTATTCCCAAGCAAATTTTGGGTTAATTAATTGTACAAGAAAGCTTTTCACATGAGATACTAACAATGCCATACATCAACAACTCAATAAACACCTTAGAACAACTCCAGGCTCAGTTCAACAGTAGCTGCTGTCAAATTTCAGCTACTGCTGCTCAAAATGGCAGCAACTACTGCTTGCAAGAATTAGCAGCTTCTGCTATTGAAATGCTCTACAAACCATTAGCTAATGTTGCTTCCAAGGTGCCATTAGATTCAACAACTCATGTTGCTACAACACTATGAAAATCAGCAGCTGCTGGCTGTTATTTTAGATTGAAATTAGCCCAGATTAGACCTAATAAGGTCTGATTTAAGGCTCATGATTGCCCAAAACACATTTCTAACAAATCCTGTTTGTCCAAATTCCTTTGAAAACCATGTATGAAGATCTGAAATCTATATGCCAATCTTCATTCTTTGAAATCCTCAAAAGACTCTAATATGATCTCCTCTTTACATTATAGACAATGTAAAGAAAAAAATCACATTAGGTATTGAAATCATCTCAAAACAGATCCAAATCTTCATTAAAATCTTGAAAACATATTGTGATTCTCAAAAAATCAGAATAAAATCAAATTGGAGTAGGGGTTCATGTAGCCTTATTTAGGCCTTTGCTTTAGGATTTACTTATGTGACCTGATCACCAGGGATTTCTAAGCACTAATGCTCAGTGCTCAGTGTGACGACCCGAGCCCCACCAACCAACGAGACTCGAGTTGCCGTGTGCTAACACTAGCAGAAACACCCACAAGATTGCAGTCACCCAACACATAATCATAAAATACAAACATAGCCAATGAATAATTCATATTGCAAAATTTAAAAGAACATAAACTGAATACTAACTGAAAGATTTATCGTAGTATTAGTCTAAGGAGATGTGCAACGGAAATCTCCTGGCAAACTGGCAAGTACACCTGAGTACGGAACTCAAAAACATGTCAGTAAAAATTGAGTAGAGTAGTACAACTAAACAAGTAACTCAAGTAACAGAGTACAGTAAGAAGGAACTATCTTGATAGTTCATCTGTTTACAATGTATTTTATATCTAGTCCCTTTTTATGCAATTTGCCCATATTCTTATTATTCTCAAATTGTCAATCAACGTTTCGGGCATAAGATGATTTCGTGTAACTTCCTATGGTACAAGGCCGATATAAGCCACCCTTCACTACTAGGAAAGGGAGAATTGGTGACAGATATTTGGTGACGATTTTGGGAATTGTCACCAAAAGTAACCTATGGTGACAGTTCCACTCAAAACCACGACCATAGAGGGAGAGTGAGATTTGCTTTCTGCTTTGGTGACGGTTCCGAGTGGGACCGTGACCATAGGATACCTTTGGTGATGGTTCTAAGTGAAATCGTGACCATATCCTTCCCTTTGGTGATGATTTCAAGTGGAATCGTCACCATAGCCTTCCCTCGTGAGCGCGCCCTCTTCGGCATATCCCTTTGGTGATCGTTTCAAGTGAAACTGTCACCATAGCCTTCCCTCTCCTGCCCGTCCTCTCCCGCATTTCTCTTTGGCGATGATTTCAAAATTTTCCCATCCCTCCCGCGCACCCTCCTCCAAAATTCCTCGCCGCCAACTTCCCCAAAAACCCAGTCCTGCCCCCATCACCTTCCCCCTCCCCGACGGCGTCAGCCCCCCTAACCATTCCTGTCCCCTTCCCTCTCTCGACGACGGTGCTTCTCTTGACTCCCCCTCAAGGTCGCCAGCAGCACCTCGCCTACCCCTCAAGATCACCACCGAAAACCAACTCCCACTGCCATTACCTTCCACATCCCTCGACTCTCCGACTAAATCCCTGACGACATCACCTCCTCGGACCATCCCCAACCCCCTTCCCTCTCTTGACGAAGATGCCTCCCCTGACCATCCCCTCCCCAGCAGCACGTCTCCTCCCCCTCAAGATCGCTTGATGAGAACCTCATCATGAATCCTAACTAGCATATTTTGACCTAATAAAGTCAACAAAAGCTCCTACATAACCAAGAGAAAGGCTTAATTCAAGGGATCACTGATCTGGGAAGAGAACATGAAACAAGGGGGTAAAATTGTAATTTTACCATTGCAGTGCATCAACGGGATTTCTAAGGGTCTAGACATAGGCCAATTGGATTTAATAAGAGAAAAAGTAGGATGGTTCGGTCAGAAAAAGGGTTATTGTGAAATTTAGGAATTAAATGATATTTTATAACCCTAAAACAAACCCACTTAAATTCACAAGGTTCCAGGAAAGATAAAAATCAACTAAACCCTCTAAAATTCATGGAAAAATATCCCCTAGGGTTTAGAACCTTCAATTTGGCCTTTGGAACCTGTTTTGACCTAGATTGGGGTCCAAGCCTAATATTTGACCTAATTTGGGTTTTTATGCAAAATATCCAGTCAAAAGTAATCAAAACTAAAATCCAAATTTACCATTGGATTCCTTAGGTCCAAATTAGGTTTGTACCAAAATTTGAACCTAAGGGAAGGTCATCTTGACCTACTTTGCAAAATGGTCCACCCAATTACATTCTGACCCTTAACCTTTTGAAACCCTTGCAAATACCCCCTCAACTTTTTTGTCACTTTCTTCATTTTGATCCCTTTGCCATGGCAGCAGGGACCCATACCGTAGGTGACTTTGCGAGGAGGTTTTCTCCTCGTTTCCATGGGGAGCTGCTCCTAGATTTGAAAGGGGAGTTCTCTGCGAAGCCCCCTACCTCATGAGCAGCTCCCCATACCCTGAATCGCCCCATATCTCTCGTGCGAACACTTGAGAGGTATGGGTTCCCCTCTAGCCATACCTCCGACGAAGACTTTCAGCCACAATCGTGTGACTCTTCCCCCTGCCAGTGCCTATTTAAGGAAGCTCAGATCATTCCGCACATCCTAAGCCTGACTTGGCCAGAGATAACCCCCCAAATTCGTCTCCTCCTCCTCCGGCCTTCACTCGGAGTCCCTTAGTTAAGTTCCTCTTTCTCCCCTCTTCATTTGTCCCTTATCAATTTCTTTTTTCGACCCCTTGATTGCCACTACCACCACCATCGTTTCCACCTCCGACCAGATCACCGGCGAGGTGTGCCTACCGCTCCACGCCTCCATCCACCTCGCCAAACCCCTCAGAAGCTCCGCCACTATCCACTAATCATTTCCCCCCTCTCCATCGACCACCACACGTCCCACATTCTTCCCCCGAACACACCCACACATTCTCACACAGTGTGCCCTAGGCATGCAGACACAGGCACTATCGAGCCACGCCAACAACCCCAGCACCTTCATCGTGGTCCAGCGACCCTCGCTGAATGTTTTGACGTGGCTGTGAGGCCAATCTTATGTTTTCCAATTTGTCTCCCCTCCGCTATTGATAAGGAAGCTTGGAGCTAGCTTGTTGCAGCTCCAGGCCTTGCTGTTCCAGGCTTATACCCCCAGGTTGCATGGAATACCTTTACGCACGTACTTAGGCCTTCGATTGGAGTCAAAGGCCCTCGCATCAGCTGCAATTGAGAGCTCAACCTCTGCGTGCGCACACGAAAGTAGGGTAGGACAATTAGTCCCACCTCAGAAGTGAAGGCGCTCCTGTACCTACATAAGAGGAAAAAGTGAAGTGGCCTTGTCGCCTCAGATCCACGAGGTGAGGTCCCACTCACCTGACTCGGTCTCGTATGCGATCACGCCTTGTGGACCTGGCCTGATCCGACTACCCGTGCACTCCTCGCCCACCACCGCACGCCGGTGGGCCTGGTCCCAGGCACACATACCAGACCGACAACCTGAGAAGGCTCTAGGAGAGCTGTCGTAAGAGCAGAATAGAGAGAGAGAGAGATGAGGGGAGGGTAGGGGGTAGGTTTTGCTTCTCTGTGCTGTGCAGGGAAGAAGGAGGGGGAAGCAGCTGCAGGGAAGAGGAAGAAGAAAAGAAGAGAAGGAAGGAGGAAGCCGCAGAAGAAAGAGAGAAGCAAAAGAAGAAGGCAGAGGAAGGAGCCGAAGAAGAAGAAGATTGTAGAGGCCAAGGAAGGAGAAGCTGAAGACGCAGCCAAAGCCTAAGGCAAAGAAGAAGAAAGAGAGAAGCAGAGGTGCAGCAGAAGAAAAGTTGAAGACAGAGTAAAGCCAAGTGAAGAAAAAGAAGAAGAAGACTGTAGAGGAGTAAGCACTGTAGCATCTATCAGTTAAGACATCTGATTCACAGAATAAGACGTCCAAGAAAAGGAAAATCAGAGAAAGAAAGGAAGAAAAGAAGCGGCTAGGCAGAAGAGAAGAAAAAGAAGAAGTCACAGAGAGAGAAGAAGAAAAAGAATCTACTTATTTTTGCATTTTCTCTCTAGTTTTTTTAATATACACTGGGTTGCATTCATATCATCTTTTGAAAACTGTGATTTTGCTTCTGAAATACCAATTTCCTCCCTGAGTTTGACCTTGGAAGGTTTTGAATTTCGAGTAATAAAAATTGATAATCGTTTTCATGATGTTTTCAAACTATACTGCAACGAATATCCTTTTAAAAAAAACACGATCTCGTCACGCAACTCGATTATCGCTACCTCCCTCCCTCATCTTCCCCAGCAGCACCTCCATTACCACTGCTGCTGCTACAAGTAGGGTTAATCCACCACTCTTCCTTCATTTTATTTATTTGCCTATTTCATACCTCCTCCTCCAACTCCACTTCTCTTGATCTCCTGTTATTATTGTTGTTGCAGTACTTGGTGGATCTGTTGGCTGCGGGGTGGCTCAACAAGATCTATTGACCTTGGATTGGCTCAAGGGTTTACACGCACGGTAGGTGTTTGATGGTATGCCTACAAGTTTTGAAACTAGGAAGCTTTTTTGGTCATAAACAACATGCATCTAGGAAGCTTCTTAGATAATCTTATCTACATCATGGTAGTTTTGCCACAGACCAGACCATTATTAGATGGTTAATCCCTCTACCCATGATGTGTTTTGTTAGTGTGGAGATGAAGAAGAAGAGGGTGCTTGTTGCTCATGACCAAAAGGAAATCCTCTTGTTGCCTTCTTTTTTTTTTTTCTCTTCTAGTTTTCTTGAGGTCACATGATGAGTTTCCAATCTTAGGTCTTTACAAGGCTCTGTGTGTTTGAGTCTTTTATTGCTGCTATTTGGTGGTGTGTGTGTGTGCTTTTAAATATCTCCAAGGGGGGTTGTTGATTGGTGGACGTGGTGGATGGATGTATCATGTCATTAATGAGGTGTAAAGTATAAGGGAATAAAGTTCCAGTAGATCAACTGCAATGCGCGGGTGGTGGAGGGTCGGGGGGGGCGAAAGGCTAAGGGAGATTGTGATGGGAGGAGGGGAGATCTCCATTGGTTGGAGTTGATCCCAGAGGGGAGGAATCTGGATGGTACCTCCAAAGCTATTAATGGAAGAGTCAAACATGCGGTGTACTTAAAATGTTATGCCATTGATCCATGGAGAAACAGGAATCGAAGCTTACAGCCTACAAAAAAAAAAGTGTTAGCCGTAAGAAATGGAACATTCTGCAAAGAAGTAATTAAAATTTTTAGTGGCTTTTTTGACCATCTCTCATGAGTTGATAATCATATGCATGGTTACTGTGTGCTAAGAGGTGGGTGTTAGGGTGTGATGTCTCTATGAATGGCTATTAAGTTGGGTGGCATCAAGGAGGTGTATGTCAGGAACATGATTGCAAGCTTGAATACTTATTCTGTTCATTTAACTTGGGGACTGAAGGAAGATGTAAGCGTTGTTGGTCTGCTCCTACAGGTCCATTTGTCATAGAATTAAAAATGAGGCATTATCTTTCACCTCAAGGGTAGTTACTGCATAAATGAATAATATATGGTATTAAGGGACATCATATAATTTTTTTTTATTCTTACTTTCATCATCTCAAAGTATACTTTACATCTACCTTGACAAATTTTTATTACAAATGAAGACAAAAATTACTTGCATCATATCCACTTATATATTGTATCTATTTTCGTTAATCTACTTGTAATACAAATGAAAACAAAAAAAAAAGAATAATATAAGAATTTAATCATCACTTCTATCGTTTACTAATCCATCACATACTTCA
The DNA here is from genome assembly GCA_037157565.1 of Thalassia testudinum. NCBI lineage: Eukaryota > Viridiplantae > Streptophyta > Magnoliopsida > Alismatales > Hydrocharitaceae > Thalassia > Thalassia testudinum. Next base: position 11,592,344 of record JAZHRO010000067.1, on the reverse strand, counting down.
TCACTTTTAAACCCTACATCTTTCTAAAGTTTGTCTAGTTTTGAACTTTAAACCTTTATTAAGTGAGGCTTTAAGTTTTTTCACTGCTGCATTCGGTAAGAGTTGAGTTTACATAAATGTGACCCAATTGGAGAGGTTTGTAATTATTTTCAAGCTTAGATCCTTTAAAGTGTGACCCTTCATGTAATTCCAAGCTTGGATCTAGGCAACGTCCCTTGGCCACGTCGATAAGGTTATGGAAGAGCATCTGGACAGCAGAAGAAAAAAGACAAATTGACTTGGATCTTTTGATATGCATTAGAGTGGACCACTCATCTAATATTCTGTGGGTAAAGGGTATCTGTCTTGCAATCATGTATTGGATGCAAATGAAAACTTGGTCTTGCCTATAAGGTCTGAATACAATTTACCCTGAAGTTCACGTAATGTGATCCAAGTGTCCACTATTCTAAAAAACTTATCTTAGCATTTGATACAATTCAAATACTTTTTGATTTGGTTGGGTTTTTTTGGTCAATTAAAACAAAACAACTGGTTTCCTTTGTTTTCTTTCCTTAATGTACATCATGAACTTTTGAAAGTTTATGAATGTTATTGCTACATTTATATTATCCCGATAGAATCGTAAATGTTGGGAAGAGGGTGGAAGAGAGGAGCATCATTATCTAGGTTGAGTAGGATAGGTTGAGTTAGGTAAACTGGTGGCTCAACATGGATGGGCAAACTAGCATGGGAGGTGTTACGCTTGAGAGGGTTAAGCAATTTTTGATGTTTTAATTTAGGTCCAGTTGCCATATTATTCTAAATAAGAATCCATATAATCATCCTTTTAACAAGTAGATCTTGACCGAATCTACTTCAAATTGACTAAGATATTCCATTCTTGGTAGTAGAACGTTTATGATGCTGACTTATGTTATTACTGTTCTTTTCTTTGTTAGCATTTATTTATGCAATTTGTATATATCCACACTTGCACAACCTTAAATGCACTCGATGACAAACAATAAGAAATATAACCTGCAGGGTACAAGTTGAAAGAGTAGGCAAAATTGTATTAATATACATGGTCATTCAAGACTTATAATCATGTTATATGGACAATGCGTTAATGTATGTGTATCTCATATACATGCATGATGCGTTGTCTTTATAATATGTCATAAGTCTTGATCGTCCTTAGTTCGGTAAAGTTCCGAACTAAGGAGAGCTCTTGAAGATTTGATCACAACTTAGGTGTTACTTGTTACATGTAATCTGTATTTGGAGAAATCTCGGTGACATCTTTATGCTCTTCTTTGGTATACTAACTAAACTTACCTAGGTTTCTTAAGCATCTTAAATTGGGTGTTAAAGGAATCTAGTTGAGGTTAGTCTTGGCGATATACTGGAGAAGCACATTAAATTTGATCACAGCTTAGGTGTTAAATATCAGATGTTTCTTTATGTAACTTACTTTCATTGTTTGTGGGTTTATTTGATTATAGGTTTCCATGGATAAGTGTTGGATTGGTTTGAGGTTTTCTGATTATTTTTGATATAAGAGTGGAGTGATTTCATTCTTAGACTGGGCATTCCATGAAGATAGGAAGCAATATAAAAGAGGAGACTTCTACGAGAGAATTTGTTGTCCATGCAAAAGTTATTTGAATGGATTTATGTATGATCGTAACACAGTACTTGAACATTTAATTTGTACTGGTTGGTGGCCTCACTACACAGTCTGGACCTTGCATGGAGAAGAAATCACTTATCCTTCTATTGATAATGATGTTGAGAATCGCATTGAAGATATTGGAGGTGATAATGTTGCAGAGATGTTACCAGAGATGAGAGCTGCAAATGCTGATAGTCATGATAATGATAATATGTTTGGAGATTGTATAATTTTAATGATGCACTGAAGGCAGCAGAGGAGCCCATTGCTCCTAGAATTAATTCCATGTCAAGGTTGTCATTTCTTTTGAGAATGTTTCAAATTAAAGTGATGAATAAGGCAACATCTAAGTTAATGTATGATGTCCTTAAGTTCATAGAAGAGTTGTTAAATAATCCCAAAGATTTTCCTCGTGGTATGATGCGAAGAAACAGTTTCAAATACTTGGCTTGAAGTGTGAAAAGATTGATGCTTGTAAAAATGACTGTATGCTATACACTAAAGAAAATGCATTCTTGAATAGTTTCCTGTAATGTGGAGAAGGAAGATATGAAGAAAATACCAATTCAAATGCATGGGGGAAGAAACGATCAAGGAAGGTATTGCGTTACTTTCCTTTGATTCCTATGCTACAACGTCTTTTTATGTTGAGTAAGACTGCAAAGTGGATGACATAGTATCATAATAACAAATCACGAGATGGACTTATGCGTCATCCAACAGATTCTGACGAGTGGGCTGCATTTGATAACAAACATGCTCTATTTGTAGAGGAAACATGTAATGTTAGGCTTGGTCTTGTAAGTGATGGATTCAATCCTTTCAAAAATATGCATCCATCATATTCAATATGGCCAGTGGTGATATTTACATATAATTTGCCGCCATGAATGTGTATGAGATCTTCATTTATGATGCTGACGCTTCTCATCCTTGGGAAGAAGGCACCAGGAAATGCGATCGATGTTTACATGCAACCACTCATTGATGAGTTGAAATTGCTATGGTATAACGGGGTTGAAACATATGATGCAGCTAGAAAATAATTTTTTAAGATGCATGCAACACTGTTGTGAACTATTAATGATTTCCCAACTTATGCAAATTTATCTGGTTGGAGTACTAAAGGCAAGTTGGCATGTCTTGTATGTATGGATGATACTCATTACTTGCGTTTACCTAAAAGCAAAAAATTGTGTTATTTAGGGCATCGTAGATTCCTACCAATTGAACATAGATGGCGACAATCCAGGTTTAAAGACAAATTTGATGGTAAACCATGCCGCTATTTGTCCAAAAATCCAAAAAATTTTCGAAGAACAGATATAATCAGGTTGTCAGGATACAAGATAATGGAGAAGTTACAACAGATTGGTAATATCTGATTGGGTCGTTTATTTCAGAAAGATCTTAAAGACTTACGTAATTTTGGATTTAAAAAGAAAAGCATATTTTTCATGGAGCTCCCTTATTGGCAAGATCTCACAGTTCGTCACAATTTTGACGTGATGCATATCGAGAAGAATGTTATGGATAATATTTTAGATATGCTAAACTTAACGGATAGTCCAAAAGACACGTTGAAGACTCGTACTGATTTGAAGATGTTAGGCATTCGTCCTGAGTTGCACGTAAATCATAAAGATGATGGCAGTTATGACTTTTCTTAGGCATTATATACTTTGAAGGATGAGCAACGACTGAAGATATTATCTTTTTTTAAAAATATCAAGGTTCCAGATGGATTCTCGCCACAACTTTCTACATGTGTAAATGAAGCATTGAAGAAGATAAGTGGGTTAAAGAGTCATGATTGCCATATTTACATGTAGATCTTGTTTCCATTAGCAATCTGTGGAGTGCTTCCTCAACCAGTGGTTGACTCTGTGACAGAGATAAGTCGATTCTTCAAGGTTATATGTTCAAAGACATTGGATTCTCAACTGTTAGATTATTAGGACAAGCAAATTGTGATCACACTATGCAAGATAGAGCAGATTTTCCCTCCTGCATTTTTCTATGTCATGGTACATCTTATACTCCACCTAGCGAATGAGGCAAGGATTGCCGTACCAGTTCAGTATAGGTGGATGTATCCAGTTAAGCGCTTCTTAAAAAAATTGAAAGATTACGTCTTCAATAAGGCTAAGCCAGAAGGTTTAATTGTCGAAGGGTATCTTGTAGAAGAATGCATCAACTTTTGTGCGATGTATATGGATGGTCCAGATAATTAATTCAATTGATTGGAAAGGAATAATGATAGACAAAATGGTGAAAATGTGGAAGATTATTTTTCTGTATTTGATATCCAAGGAAGGCCAATCATACGAACAAAATTTAAACTAATGTCTGAACATGATTGACGATTAGCTCATATATATATTAAAGCAAATTCCGGATTTTTATGATGAATTTCGACAATCTTCGTACATTTCTAAATGTGAAGAAGACTTCATTGATTGGTTCAAAACTCGTGTGCAAGAAATGAAACAAGACAATGATCTGCAATGGATAGAAGATTTTGATGTAATGATGAACATACCTTTAAGTCATGCACATTATCACTCTGGATATAAAATAAATGGGTTCAGATTTAGAGTGCAATCGATTGATGATATGAAGGCTACACAACATTCAGGCATTATTGTGAAATGTGATGGCATATAAACCGGTTGTGATGGTTACTATGGGAAAATCAAAGAGATTGTGAAAGTCAGCTATAGTCATGATTGCCGAGTCATCTTATTTAAGTGTGACTGGTTTGATATTTTAACAGCAGATATGGTGTTAAAGTTGACAAAGAAACTGGTTTCATAAGTTTGAACAAGGGTCGTACAATTCTTCAAGCATCCGAACCGTTTACATTAGCTTGTCAAGTTGAACAAGTTTTTTACGTGCTTGATAATAGTAGAAATGGCTGGATAGTACCAATAAGAACAATGCCGCGTGATTATTATGATATAGAACATGATAAGGATCACGACTTTAATTCTGAAGCATACCAAGATGTGCTACAAGATGGAGGAATAGGTCATGGTGCAATGGATATTGATATTTGAGGTAAACGTTTTTAATTAAGCTATTTTGTAGAGTTTAATTATTTCATTGTTAAAAATTTTTTCATATATTTTCTCCCTTGTAGGTTTTCTTACTGTATTGGGTTGATCTTTTACTTACTTTGGCATACTTCTTTCGTTACAGTTGACTATATAAAAAGTATGACATCATCCTTTTATAATTTGTAACTCCTCTCTTATTTCATGTAACCAAAGTTATGATTTTTTTTTGACTGAATCATATAAAAGCAAGCTTTCTATTTTCAAGTTTATACTTTCTATACATAGTGGCATGAAGTATACTCAAATTGAAATTATTCTATTGGAATAATCAAAGTGAAATTTAATACAAAGTGGCATCAAGTTGGACTAAATAAGTTGGTCACATTCAGTAGTAAATTTTCTATTGTATTTTTTTATTAATAATTTATTTTTCATCTGTAGATGGCACCTAAAAAGTTGATGGCATACAAAAAGCGTCATCTTGATATGTGCAGTGATGACTCTTCATTTGAGCTAGATGACCAGGTCCAAGGACATGAGGGTGGCATCGACAACCAGCCGGAGCCCCAACATGAACCTCAATGCCACTCACAGCATGACAATCAACTCCAGTTTCCTTCCCCTATGCCACTACCTCATATTTGACTTCGATCTCATACTCGACATGCTATGATCCCACCTCATACTCTTACAAAATCTAGGCCTCAGTATAAACCTTAACAAAATACACAGCCTCACTCTCAGCTTCCACCTAGGCACACACACCCTCAGCCCTTAGACCCTCCCCTGAGCCAGTCCCAGTAGCTGACACCAGCTTAGCTACTACACCCTCCCCGGAGCTAGTCCCAGCAGCGGACACCAGCTGTAACGACCCGGTTCCCGAGTCCCTACGAGACACGAGAACCGGACCGACTCGACTAATCCCAAGACCTAGTCGTCCAACGAGGAAGTAACCAAAAGACAGTAAAATAAACCACATTCAGCATGAATATAACCAACAGTAAGAAAGAAACTACAGTAAGGAAAGAAACTACTACAGTAGGTACCACCACAATAGTAAAACAACATTTATCATATAACAAGAACTGTAGGTAAAGAAGGTACAGCGGAAACAAAAACTACTCACTAGAACAGAAACAAAAGAGGTACAAAAGGCTGTGGTAACTCTACTGGACCCTACTCGACCCAGCGTCCCCTGCAGCCGCCGACCCTGGCTGCTCAACACCTGGTCCTGAAAAAGGTAACGAGTGTAACACGTCAGCAAAACGCTGAGTAGAGTGGCAAACTAACTAAAGGCAACAGTAGAGTGTACAGTAGCTGTTATGTTCTATTACTTCCTTTATTCACATCTTTCAATTTTTCTCACTATTTCATTTGTTTCTCAGATCCTTTACTTGATCTCGAATGTCCTCGTGGGAACGATCTTGATTGCAGTCTTTTCCAAAAGTAGAAGTAGCACGTGGTGCTCTCCTGGCCGGGAGAGTCCCCCGTGGTGATCCTACCCTCAGTCAACCACCCCAAGGTCACTGACAGACGTAACGGTGACTACGGCACGCGCGATAAACGCACAGGTAGCTAGCCCGCACTGGCACGCGGTCAGTCGTTTCCGTTAACGGGTGCGCCCAAAGCATAGCACGGAACCAGGGTAGAGCCCTCTCAGTAACAGGGGTCCAACCCCTCCACAGTAACCAAACCGGGGCCTTGCCCCTCCACAGTCCGCGCACCCTCGCTTGACTACCCTGGTTTGCCCTAGTGGGCCTAACAAGTCGGTGAAGGAGGCTAGCAGAACCCCGGGGCCCGTGGGGTAGCTAGTACTCTCCTAACACTACTAGCTCTCCTCGGTACTACGTACACGAGGGCCAACAAGTCGGTACAGAGTGGCCAGTCCTAACCCCCGGGTCCCTGGGGTGGCTAGCTCAGCTCTGCACTAAACAGGGGGACAGTCGCTCTCCTTGGTACTCCGTACTCAAGGGCCAGCTCACTTCCCCAATTCTATTCCATTCGCTTTCCAGGAGTTCTACTCCTACTTCCCCGTAGGGTTCCAGAACATCTTATGTCTTACTTTCCAGTTTCACGTTCTTACCAACCATGATCCCAATCATGTTTCTTTATTCATAACAGGCAGCTGTGAATTCAATTTACAGGCAGCTTCATATATTCCTTTCCATTTTTCCAAGACTGCATTATTATACATTCCACTAGTTTTTCCATCCTAGGATTCATGCCATATCCTAGGGTCTATCATACAATCTAGTTTTCCGGCCCTAGGATTCATGCAACACCTAGGAACTATCATTCCATATATTTCTCATTCCTAGGATTCATGCAATGTCCTAGGTTCGAGTTATGGTTCCATACTTTAACAAATTTTATTAATACTTAAAGCCACTCTACTCAGCGTTTTGCTGACGTGTTACACTCGTTACCTTTTTCAGGACCAGGTGTTGAGCAGCTAGGGTCGGCGGCTGCAGGGGACGCTGGGCCGGGTAGGGTCCAGTAGAGTTACCACAGCCTTTTGTACCTCTTTTGTTTCTGTTCTAGTGAGTAGTTTTTGTTTCCGCTGTACCTTCTTTACCTGCAGTTCTTGTTATATGATAAATGTTGTTTTACTGTTGTGGTGGTACCTACTGTAGTAGTTTCTTTCCTTACTATAGTTTCTTTCTTACTGTTGGTTATATTCATGCTGAATGTGGTTTATTTTACTGTCTTTTGGTTACTTCCTCGTTGGACGACTAGGTCTTGGGATTAGTCGAGTCGGTCCGGTTCTCGTGTCTCGTAGGGACTCGGGAACCAGGTCGTTACAAGATGGTATCAGAGAATTACCTGTTCAGCGTGGTTTCCCAGACGTCCAGAAGTCTGCGGGGATGTCTGCCTAGCTCCCAGACGTCCGATGGTCACTTCGGACGTCTGGAGGTCACTCCAGCCGTCTGGTACAACTTCCAGACGTCTGATTCGCAATGGATGGCGAATCAGCGAACCTGCGCACAGCCAACTCCCTCCCTCAGTACGGTCAGTCGACAGGAAGGAAGGAGAAGGCGGTAAACTCACCTTTCAGACGTCTGTATGAGCTTCAAGACGTCTATCTCGCCGTCTGGCTGTCAACCCAGACGTCTGATTCTGGAAATTTTTCCAGAATCAGGGCGCGACCCGGACTCTGCTCGCGACGCCGCCCACGTCTCACCTCGCGCTCCTGCTGCTCAGACCGCAGCAGGTCCCTCTCCGCGTCGCTCCGCGCCCCCTGCGCCCTCCGCCGGATGGCCAAGTCGCTCCGGCGAGCTCGCCCTCACGGCAGAGCTCCGCCCTCGCACGCCGCACCTCCGCGCTCACTGCGGCCGTCGCTGCCGCCTTCGCGTCCGCTCGCTCTCGCGCACAGGAAGGAGAAGAAGGAGGAGACGGTGGAGACGGGAGGGGAGGCGTGGCCCTTTTAAGGCCGCGCGAGGAGGAGAGAGGAGGTGGCAGGCCGCCTGCAGCCGCAGAGAGAGAGGGAAAAAGAGAGAGAGAGAGGAATCGCGGGTCTGCGCGCACAGGCGCGCAGACGACTCTCCCGTGCGAAAATAACTGTTTTCCAGACGTCTGGAAACGATCCCAGACGTCTGTTCAGACGTCTGGACCTCCTCCCAGACGTCTTAAATGACGTCTGGGGCACGCGTTCGTTACAATATAACAAACTCAAAGGAAGTTTCGTCCCCGAAACTTGCGCCAACTAGGGTGTGGGAAAAAGATGTCCAGATAACCATAACAAACTCAAAGAGGACCGAAGCCGGTCCGAAAAGACGTACCCGCGAAAAGCTCCGGGTACCGCTCCCGCATTGCTGCCTCAGGCTCTCAGGTAGCCTCCTCGTACCGCTGGCTCCTCCACAAAACCTTTACCAGGGGTACTTGCTTTCGTCTCAACCTGCGGACCCTCCAGTGCTCTGCGCGGGAAGTATCTGCTGACCTCCTGCCCTAGACGGGCAGTCCCTCCTGACGTGGCCCGGCTGGCCACACTGGTAGTAGAGGGGAACCCGACTCCCGCCCTCAGTGAGTCCCTGTTGTCGGCTAGGCGGGGGTCCGGTGCTGGCGACTGGCCCCTGTCGAGGGCCCCCAAAGGCCACTGATGGCCCTGCACAGCGTGACGGCTCTCCTGCGGACGCCACGTGTCTTCGTTCTCGCCGGCCCTGTGAGAAGTCTGGCTGAAAGGGCCTCTTCCGCCCGCCGTCGGTCTCTCGCGCGGACGGGTTGGTCTCCTCGTAAGTCATAGCTGCCTCTACCACCCTCGAAAACGTCGGCAGCTTCAGGGGTTTGACATACCCCCGGATCGCAGGCCGGAGCCCCTCGGTGAACCTCCAAAGGCGCTCCTCCTCAGTGGCTACCGCTGTCGCTGCAAAGCGGGACAGCTCCAAGAAACGCGTGCGGTACGCGCTCACGGTCATCGTCCCTTGGCGGAGAGTGTGGAACTCCCGCCTCCTCTGGTCCTGCTACGTCTGGGGAAAGTACTGCTCGCAGAAGAGGGTGACGAACTGGTCCCACGTCGGCTCGTCCCTCTCCTGTCCCTGGACCGCCCTCCACCACCGGTGTGCCGCACTCTCCAGCTGGTACGTGGCAAAGGCCACGCGGCACTCCACCAGGGGGCGAAGGGTGTCGAAGATCTTCTCCAGCTGCTAAAGCCAGTCCTCTGCCTCGGTCGGGTCCTCATCCCCCTTTAAGGAGGGGGGCTTCAGCTTCCGGAACTGTCCGAAAAGCTCGAAGTGGCGCTGTAGGGGTCCGGGGACAGGAGAGGGATGAGCCGACGTGGGACCAGTTCGTCACCCTCTTTTGCGAGCAGTACTTTCCCCAGACGTGGCAGGACCAGAGGAGGCGGGAGTTCCACACTCTCCGCCAAGGGACGATGACCGTGAGCGCGTACCGCACGCGTTTCTTGGAGCTGTCCCTCTTTGCAGCGACAGCGGTAGCCACTGAGGAGGAGCGCCTTTGGAGGTTCACCGAGGGGCTCCGGCCTGCGATCCGGGGGTATGTCAAACCCCTGAAGCTGCCGACGTTTTCGAGGGTGGTAGAGGCAGCTATGACTTACGAGGAGACCAACCCGTCCGCGCGAGAGACCGACGGCGGGCGGAAGAGGCCCTTTCAGCCAGACTTCTCACAGGGCCGGCGAGAACGGAGACACGTGACGTCCGCAGGAGAGCCGTCACGCTGTGCAGGGCCATCAGTGGCCTTTGGGGGCCCTCGACAGGGGCCAGTCGCCAGCACCGGACCCCCGCCTAGCCGACAGTAGGGACTCACTGAGGGCGGGAGTCGGGTTCCCCTCTGCTACCAGTGTGGCCAGCCGGGCCACGTCAGGAGGGACTGCCCGTCTAGGGCAGGAGGTCAGCAGATACTTCCCGCGCAGAGCACTGGAGGGCGCGCAGGAGGCCGCGGTTCCCAGGCGCGAGGAGGAGGACAACAGTCGCGAGGAGGGTACCGGCCAGTACCTACCCGTCCGACGCTGAGTATGGCTGCTTCGTCCGCACCTAGGGCTGAGGGGCGTATCAACGCCCTAACACACAGGGACGCCAGAGCATCGGGATCCGTGGTAGCAGGTATGGTTTCAGTTTCTGGCAAACTCGTTGGACGACTAGGTCTTGGGATTAGTCGAGTCGGTCCGGTTCTCGTGTCTCATAGGGACTCGGGAACCGGGTCGTTACACCAGCTTAGTCCCTACACCCTCCCCGGAGCCAGTCCTAGCTACGGACACCAGCTCAGCCCCTACACCCTCCCCGGAGCCAATCCCAGCTGCAGACACCAGCTCAGCCCCTACACCCTCCCCAGAGCCAGTCTCAGCAGCCGACACCAGCTCAGCCCTTACACCCTCCTCAGAGCCAGTCCCAACAACGGACACCAGCTCAACCCGTACACCCTCCCCAGAGCCAATCCTAGTAATGGTATCGCTGGTAAGGCTTGTTGTGTCTTTATGTTATTATGGTTTACAATCGTTGTAGTACATGACAAAATAGCTACCAGATTACTATTACAAATTTTTTTTACTCAGAACAAGGTTTTCCCAAGGTCGAACTCAGGGAGCAACTATGCTTCTAGAAGTCTAATTAAGTTCTCTATTATGTTACAAAAATAAGAGAGAGAGAGAGAGGGAGATCTTGGCTTCTTCTCCTCTTTCTCTTTTCTTCTTCTTCTTCTTCCTTGACCGTTTCTCTTCTTCTCTTCTTCTTCTTTCTTTCTTTGTTCTTTCTTCTGTTCTTTCTTTGTTCTTCTTCTGTTCTTTCTTTCTTTCTGGCGGTGATGTCTTCTTCCTTCTTTTTCTTCTTGCCTTCTTCTTTCTTCTTTTCTTGGTCTCTTCTTCTATTCTTCTTTTCCTTCCTGCCTTCTGCAGCTGTGGGGATTCCGACGTCTGATACTGTGTTCAGACGACTTATCTGTGGCTCTGCTATAGTTCTTTTCTTCTTCCTTTCTTCTTCCTCTGTTTCTCTCCTTCACTTCTTCTTCAGCTGCCCTGAGCGGCTGAGGCTTCGGCCGCTTCCCTTCTTCTTCTTTTCCTTCCTGCCTTCTTCTTCTTTCTTTCTTCTTGCACGCTCACACAAGGGTCAGAGAAAACCCTACCCCTACCCATCCCCACGTCTCTCTCTTTCTTAGATTTCTCTCTTAGGACTGCTCTCCCAGAGCCAGGTAATCGGGTGCGGGTATCGCGCCCGGGACCAGGCCCACCGGCGTGCGGTGGTGGGTGAGGAGTGCGCAGTTTGGGTAATCGGATCCTGCCCAGACCCGCGGGGCATGAGTGCGGGCAAGGGCGAGCAAGCGCGTGGTGTGCCGCGTGCGGGAGAGGGACCTGACCCCTGTGTTCGAAGGTGATTAGCCTTAGGCAGTTTTTCAATTTAAGTGAGGGCGCTTGGCCACGCACTTCCGAGGTGGGACTAAAGTCCCACCTCCCAAATCTCACGCTCGCAGGCGAAGGAACTGCTGCCAATTGGCGCAGCTGCAAGGCTTGCAACCCAATTGCAGGCCTGGGCGTGTTCGCAGCGGCAATCTGCTTCACCTGGGACTCGCGCCTGGGCTGGAGGAAGCTTGCAGCTGCAGGTGAAGGTGCTGCAGCAGCTTCAACAATGGTGGCGAGGGGCTGCTGACCTGAATACACAGAGACGGCCTCTCGGCCAAGTCAGATATCATGGGAAGCTTCGTCGGAGTGTGGCGAAGCTAAAGCGGGGCTCGGCGAGGTGCGAGAACGCGTGTGGTGGCAGACCTAGGTCAGATTGCGCGTGGGAAGATGGGTTTGTTCGGGAGGTGGTCGGGCGGTGATTGGCAGTGGGTGGAGAGGGGGGAATGATCGAGTGGAGTGAGGGGGAGCCTTTGGGCTGGTCGGCGAGGGGTGAGGATGTCTGTGGCAGTGGGATGGCCTCGCCGGAGAAGGTGACCGGAGATGGGAAGATGGAGTTGGGCAGTGGCGGTCGGGTGGTTGAAATGGCAAATTAATATGGGGAAAATACAAAGGAGAGAGAAAGGAAACTCTGTACCTAGTTACTCGACGAAGGGGGAGGGAGGGGCAGCTGGCTCGTATCTGCCGGAGCTGGAGACGAAGACGCCCTGGAGAAGGGTTTCGGAGACGAGGAAGCAGGCGGAGAGCGCAGCGAGTACAGCCTGGCGCGGACGACGGAGCAAGGCAAACCTTGTTGCAGGTAGGGCAGCAGAGCGATGAGGAGGAAGAGGAGGAGTTCGCCGGAAGTTTCGGGCCCTCTGACGGAGGAGGAAGGGATGAAGAGGAGGTGTTTCTCCTCCAAAGAAAAGCTTGAAGGAGCCAGCAAGGTCTGCCAGTCCTTATAAAGGGCTTGGCGCGCAGAGAGGGGCGAGGTGAGAAGGGGTTTGCCTCGCCGGAGTATGGCCGGAAGGGACACCCATGCCTTCTGTGGTTCGCACGGAAGGTATGGTGGTCGGCAGAGGGCATGGGCGGGTCCCTGCGACGGAGGATGTCGCAGGGAACCCCGCTTCTACTTTGCAGTACGGTAGCCCTGCCCTGCGCGGTGCCATGCTCCGCGCAAGGTCGCCGGAGTATGGCGCTGCGCAGAAGTTGCAGGGAGGACCGTTCTGCAAATAATGATGAAAAGTTAGGGGTCTAAATGTAAGGGTTTCAAAAGATAAGGGTCAAAAAGTAAAAGAAGAGGACCAAATTGTAAAATCGGTCAAGGAGGTCTCTTCTTAGGCTCAAGTTTTTATACAAGACCAATTTGAACCTAAGGATTTTCATGGTGAATTTTAATTTTAGGTTGGACCATGTTTGAACGATTAATTTACGTAAAAATCCAAATTAAGTTATTAATTGGGCATGGTTCTCTTTTTAGGTCAAAATAGGTTTCTAAGGCCAAATTGAAGGTTCTAAACCCTAGAGAGTATTTTTCTATGAATTTTAGAGGGTTTAGTTGATTTTTATCCTACCTCGAACCTTGTGAATTAAAGTGGGTGTGTTTTAGGGTTATAGAATGTCATTTAATTCCTGAAAGTTGCTACAACCCTTTTTTAGATTAGATCATCCCACTTTCCTTCTTGTTAAGCTTGTTTGACCTGTGTTTGGACCCTTAATTACCCTGTTTGCAAACTGCATTGGTGAAATTGCAGTTTTACCCCTTAGGATTTGTTTTATTCTTATACTTAGAATTCTCTGAGTTAAGCCTTTCTTTGGGTCATGTAGGAGCTTTTTCTCACATATCTGGGTTAGATTGTGCTAGTTAGGGTTTATGATGAGGTTCTCATCACCTAGCTGCAGACACCAGCTTAGCCCCTACACCCTCCCCAGAGCCAGTCCCAATAGCGGACACCAGCTCAGCCCCTACACCCTCCCTAGAGCTAGTCCCAGCAGCGGACACCAGCTCAACCCGTACACCCTCCCCAGAGCCAGTCTTAGCAGCACACACCAGCTCAGCTCCTACACCCTCCCTGGAGCCAGTCCCAGTAGCCGACACTAGCTCAGCCCCTACACCCTCCCCAGAGCCATTCCCAGCAGCGGACGCCAACTCAACCCGTACACCCTCCCTAGAGCCAGTCCCAGCAGCACACACCAGCTTAGCTCCTGCACCCTCCCCGGAGCCAGTCCCAACAGCGGACACCAGCTCAGCCCCTACACCCTCCCCAGAGTTGATTCCAACAGCAAGCACTATCTCAGCCCCTACACCCTCCCCAGAGTCGATCCCAGCAGCAGGCATCATCTTAGTTTGTAGACCCTCCTCAAATCCAGTTATATAGCCAATCTCAGCAGAATTGTCAGCCAAAGAGTCAGTCACGGAGCCAATCTTAGGAGTAGAGTCAAGCAGGGTCTAATGGTATATAAATTCTCACATTAATTTTCTTTGATATTAATTCTTTATAACAATTTTATTTTGACTATTTGTTTACTGAAGGTATAAAATCAAAGCTAGGGGGATAGAAAAGGAATTTGCAATCGAGAAAATTAACTGAAGGGACTCGAATAATGGTTGATGTAAATTGTAGTGGAAGATGTTCACGTTATGCACCCTTTAATAGCAAGATCCCTACACTTGTGAGATTGTTGATACCCCCATGTTATTTTGATTGGAGGCAGGTCCCTTAGCAACATAAGGATGAGTTCATTCGTGAGCTAGGGGTATTAATATGATATTGTTGTTATGTCAGTGTTGTTGAGGTTGTCGCCCGAGGCAACCAAGCAACTATGTGAGGTAAGGAACAGACCCATTGCCTCAAAGGTGAGGCTCTTTACCTAGGGGATCACATCGTTGCCTTAAGCATGCCTTGCCTACCTTTTTCTCCCTTTCTTGAGTCATACTACAAGTTCCAGAGTCGAAGCTATACTCATGGGATCCCAAGTCAACTTACATCCATGATCCCCCATATTATATGACAATGTCTCCTCCTTGTCCACATGGAGTAAAAGATGCATATTGTTTGCTCAAGTTAGGATATTGTACATTTGGAGGGATTCAGGGAGAATGCAAGTGGTAAGGGAGGAGAAAGGTGGTTTTTGGTCTAGAGGAGGGGTATGATGGGGCCACTAGGAGGTGCTCTTGCTCCCCAAGAAGGTGTGATATACTATTGCTGTAGGGGGAGAGAGCCTTTGGCAGGTCTTGACCCTGCTCAATGTCTTCATCCTGGGACCATTGTCAAGAGTGGTTCAGTTTGTATAATAGGGACTGCAACAGGATATTTTCAAGTAGATTTGCTAGGCTGGCCAATAAAGGTATCAGAAGTAGATTTGCTAGACAGCAGGCTACAAATTAACTTTCCTGGTTAATCAAACATATTACATGATGATGTAGGACCCAAGTTTGCTGTTGCTGTTGCTAGACCTGCTGATGCTGCTAAACCTGCTCCTTTTGCAGATAAACCAAGTGCTCGTTTGCAGCCTTCAGCTCCTCCTTTAGAGCATTCAACTCAGCAATGCAGTAGTAGAGATGCAACAGAGATGCTCCTCCTTCAGTGGTCTATTTCCTAGGTAGATAGATAGATTTTGGAGCTTAATAGGTATTATATATATTTTCTTCTTTTCCATCCTTATTCCATAAAGAGTCGCCTTTCCAGATGCAATAGTAGCAGCAACAAATGCAGATGCAGCAGCAGCAGTAGCAGAAACAGCAATAGCAGCAGCAGATGCAGTTGGAAGTGGAAGCTCCAGTAGTAATTCACCCAAATCTAAAGTTCTATTTTTTTGGATGGAGCTCGTTCTTGGCATGAGGTTTTTTGAAAGGATCATTCTTGGCATGATATCTGTAATTGTAGGTAGTTCAGTCTAGTGTCCTACCAGACATGTCCAGAAGCACCTATGAGGCCATCACAAAGGGCAACCCAACTTGGAATCAGGTACAAGTTCCAGAGTCGAAGCAATACTCATGGGATCCCAAGTCAACTTACATCCACGATCCCCCATATTTTAAGAATATGACAATGTCTCCTCCTTGTCCACATGGAGTAAAAGATGCATATTGTTTGCTCAACTTTGGCGATATTATAACCACATATCACATTTCTCCTGCTGGAAGTATTCATAAGGATAACCCAGCTGCAAAGTACCTCCTTGAACGTGGGGTTGAGTGTAGGGACTTCAATTCTTATGGAAGCCATTGTGGAAATGATGAGATAATGGGTCGAGGAACATTTGCCAATATTTGCCTTGTTAACAAGTTGCTAAAGGGTGAAGTAGGACCAAAGACAATTCACATTCCTTCAGGGGAGAAACTTTATGTATTTGATGCTGCAATGGTTAGTATGATATTTTATTCTTAATTCGATGTTGATTTTTAGTTCAAGATAGAAAAGGATATATTTCCTTGATGTATTTTTGGATTTCTGAATTTTATTTGAAGTGCCCTGTTCAGGAAAAAAAACATTTCATTTGAAATGCCCTTTGCATTATGTTGATTGTTTACGTGACATCTTGCATTGATTTAGGGACATGATAAAATACCCCACACACTAAGAATTATACTGCCATTATTAAAATAGTCTCCCCTTCTCACAACTTTGCATCTATGTATCCATAAGGGGTGCAACAAATATATTATCAGTTCTTTTTTGAGCCATGCCAGTTGGAATAACTTAGTTAATTTTTCCATCTCATCCATCCAGCCATCTTGCTCAGGCCATGCTGTTATACCCTAATAAAACCAAATTGCCTTTGCAAAGGGACAATTTTTAATCATATGCACCCAATCCTCTTTATCAATTCAACAAAAGGGGCATAATGAGTCTTCAATCTGAAATTTTTTCAATAATGTTCCCTTTAAAGGCAGAGCATTAGTCACTGCTCTCCAAGAGGAATAACTTTATTTTCAGAGCTATATCCTTCATATTCCAAACCTTTTTACAATAGGCTATTTGTTTCTCTGTAAGACTAGAGTTGATTCCCTCTTCATTTAGCAAGGTCATATATGCAGACTTAACTGAGAACTTCCCATTAGGATGTGGTTTCCATATTAGTAAGTCTTGTCCTTTATCTATTGGAGTACTTAAAATTTTTTCTATAGTCTTACAGCCAAAGCTACTGGAAATTTTTTCTTCATTCCAGTTCTAATTTCGTTCATTTATCAAATCTGCTGCCTTTAATTCCTGGAGTATACTCTATCTAATCGACTTTTACTCTTCAGCCTTCAACCATGGATCACTCCAAATATTTATATTCTCCCCATCTCCAACTAACCATAACACATTGTTGAAAAGCATACTTTTTATAGCTGGAAGCGCCTTCATGAAGGAAGAATCTGGTGACTTGGGCATATATTCCCAAAAATTACCATTTGGGAAATACTTGTTTCTTATCTGATTTTGTTAAAGACCCTCTTTGATGCACAATAACCAGCCCATTTTTAGTAAGAAAGCTAAATTTACTAGCCTTACCAAAGAGAATCTTTGTTGATGGTTGGTTAGCTGTCACCAAAGGTAATTCCTTTGGTCATGATAGCCCTTTGGTGAAGGTTAGGGAACCGTGACCAAAGGAACCTTCTTTCTTCCATGCCAACCTCTGGTCATGGTTATTAACCGTGACCAAAGCTCTCTCTTCAGTCACGGTTCTACATCTGTGACTAAAAGTCTTTGGTCATAGTTTATAACCATAACTAAAGCTGTAGAACGTAGCTAACGGTGGGCTTTGGTGACGATTTTAGGTGGAACCATCACCGAAGCATAGGGCTTTGGTGACTGTTCCACCCAAAACTGTCACCAAAGCCTCATGAATAAAGCTGTAGAGCCTAGCTAACGGTGCGCTTCGGTGACGATTTTGGGTGGAACCGGCACCAAATCCCTATGCTTCGGTGATGGTTCCACCTAAATCTGTCACCAAAGCCCCGTGACCAAAATTGCAGAACGTAGCTAACGGTGGGCTTCAGTGATGGTTTTGGGTGGAACCGTCACCGAAGCCTTAATCTTCGGTGACGGTTCCACCTAAAACCGTCACCAAAACCCTGCGGCTTTGGTGACGGTTTTGGGTGGAACCGTTACCAAAGCCTTTGGTAACAATTTTGCGTGGAACCATCACCAAAGACCCTTCCACAACGCAACTTTTGCTGTCGCTAATTGGTGACGGTTATGAGTCATTTGGTCAAGGTTTTTAACTGTGACCAAAACCCTAATTTCTTGTAGTGCTTCTAGCTGGGAGGGCCGCTTATATCCATCGAGTTGCCCCGCTCCGTCACCTTAGGGTCATCGTGGAAAGGGGCGGTGGCTACGTCGTGTAGCGTGAACACGTACAAGCGCTATGTACGCTGAACTACAGATAGCCAATGACCCACCCACCGGCTGAAAGAATTGCTCCAAACCTCGAGCCCTGTGAATCCGCTATCCTAGTTGGTCGTTAAGCCTAACCAAAGAGTCGTAGGGAGACCAGCAACTCCCTAAACCAGCCCTTGAACCTTGTCAGGAAAATAAAAGGGTCAGATAACTGGTTTCAACTCTGCTACTTGCCGAGTTTTTGGCTGTAGCTTTAGGTCTTTTCGGATTGGGTTTAGGGGTTGGTTTAGGGAGTGGTTGGCCTCCCTACAACTCTTTAGTTAGGCTTAGTGGTCAACTAGGATAGCAGATTGTAGGGCTCGAGGTTTGGAGTGGTTCTTCTCGACCGGTCAATGGGTCATTGGCTGTCTGTGGTTCAGCATACATAGCGCTTGTATGTGTTTACGCCACACGACGTAGCTGCCACCTCTTTTCTCAATGACCCTAGGGTGATGGAGTGTGGTGACTTGATGGGTATAAGTAGTCCTCTTGGCCAGGAGGGTGACTTATATCGGTCTTGTACCGTAGAAAGTTACACGAGATCGTTTCGTGCCCAAGAAGTTGATTGACAGATTGAGAACAATAAGAATATGGGCAAATTATATAAATGGGACTGGATATGAAATAAATAGGCAAACTCTTAACATAGTGTCTTTCCTCCTGTACTCTGTTACTTGAGTTACATGTTTAGTTATTCTACTCTACTTAGTTTTCATTGACAATTTATCTCAGGTTTCGTACTCAGGTGTTACTGAGTAGTCGGGTGTAGCAGCTGTTGTTGGTCGGACTTCCGCGGAACCGGGTCCTACTTGAGGAGACGGTTCATACTGAGCTAGTGGCTCATAGTAGTAGTTTCTTTCTGCTGTTAAAATTTTATTTCCTATTTTCTTGGTAGTTGTACGGGACTCTCTTTTATTTCTGTTTTAGGGTGAATTTCAATTATATTGTCAGCACTTAGTTTTATTTCATTTAATGCTTCATAAATGAATATTGGCTATTGATATTTTATGACTCTATGTTGGGTGACTGCGATCTTGCAGGTATTCGTGGTAGTTGTTAGCACACGGCGACTCGGGTCTCGTCGGTTGGTAGGACTTGGGTCGTCAGATTCGGAATGTTGCATTTGCCTCCTCAAAGTTTAACTCATGTTTTTTTTTGCTGGCCATGACCCTAACCATGCTAGCAACTTAGAAAGCTCAAGCAACGGAGTCAACTTGAGAGTATTAGTCATCATATCAAAACTATTTAGAAAACTCTTAGTCATAGTTATCACTTATAGTTTTTTCAAAATTGGAGTTCTTGCAATAGATAAATCTTTAGCCATGGCAATCATGTTATTAACATGTTCCATGACGCTTTATCCCTATTGCATTTTACAAGAGTTGTACCTATGAAGAAGAAGCTATGTATTTATTTTAGTTTTTTTATTATATTTCTCCTTCAAAACTTTCTACAATTTCTATGAAGTGTCATATGTCTTCAAAAAATTTGAGATTATCTTTCATGTACATGAGCATAAGGCTTTTTGCCTTTTTGTCATCGCTCAACCATTTCTCCCTTTTCTTGACTTTCACCTCATAGGCACTATTATTAAGTTCCAGATGGGCATTCTTAATGACATTCTAGATTGTCGTAGGTTAAGGCATGTCAAATCTTCTAGTATCACGTCTCATAGTTAACTCCATTCAACTTTTCAATTGCAGCTAACTCAGTGATAATCGATTTGCTAGAAGTCATGTGTTTTTATCTTGCCCAATGAGGGGTGTGTGCAACCCACACCCAAACCCTATTAAGGTTCTTATGTAGAGGGAGGTGATAGCAGTAGTATACCGCATGATCGATTGATGAAGTGAAGCAGTCACATGATCAAGCGATGGGCAAAGTAGTGGGTACAATGGGAGGGCGTTGGATCTAATCAATCGATCAAGCGGATAAGATTGGAGGAAGCAAGCGTTGCAATGAGAACGGTAATATTAAGGAGATCGAACAAAGGGTGGCGATACTCGTCGGAGCCAAACGAGGCTCTGATACCACTCTCGAAAGAAAAGAGGGTGATAGGTATGTTGTTTAGGGCTTCGATAGATTTATTTTTCGTTCAATTTCTTGTGTATTTGATTAATGAGAAATTCATCTTATTTATAGAGGAGGCGACTCCCTTCCCAAATTTATTTCTGTCTTTAACCACTTTTAAAATTTTAGGAAAATGTGTTGATCACTTTCAACACCATTTAACACATTTGATCCGTGATTAAATCTTTTATTTTAATTTTTTATAAATTTTAGGTGATGTTATTGATCACTCCCAACATAAGAAAAAAAAAACAAAAAAAGAGGAAGGTATGGATTTGGACTTTAAATAAAATAAAATAAAATAACAGAAGAGAGTATATCTACATCCAAAACCCTACTCCCCCAATCCCCATTACCTTCTCCATACCCCCCCCGCTCCCCAATTCAATCTCGGCCCTTTGTTGGCAGAAATCGAAATAACGTAGCGATTTGCTGAGAAGAAGGGAGCGATCTTGGCGATGAATGCGCTCCTCTTCAAATGCATTTCGCGTCTTCCAAGCAATGGGCTCTCCCCAAAATCCCAACGTCCTTTTCTCGATTAGGGTTCCCGAGGAATCCCGCACTTCTTCCTCGGCAGCGGAGATGATAGGTTTGTCCAATCGCTTGGGCTCTCCCCGCTATGCTTCACTCTGGTCGCAAAGCCGCGTCTTTGAGCCTCTCGCGATTCCCCACTCGGATTTGGCTTTTGAGGAGATTCTGCGACGTTGGTCGTGGAGGAGATGGCAAGAATCCTCGAGATGATCGTGAAAGATCCGATCTTGACTGCTTCAATGCCGCTAAAGATGGCAGAGATGATGATGAAATTCGTCGTTTTTGGAGATTCTGTGATGATGGTCATGAAGGAGTTGATGGGAATCATCAAGTTGATTCCGAAAATTCCGATCTTGACAGCTTTGGTGCAGGTAATGATGGGAAGGATGACAACAACGTTCATCGTTTAAGTAGATTCTGCAATGTTGGTCGTGGAGGAGACGATGGGAATCATTGGAATTTCCATGAAAGATCCGACTCTGATAGGTTCAATGTGGGGAAAGATGATGATGGCACCGGAATTCGTCGTTCGAGGAGATTCTGCAATGATGGCCATGGAGGAGATGGTGGGAATATTTCGGATGACCATGAAAGATCCGAGTTTAATAGGTTTGATGTGGGGAAAGATGCCGATGATAATGACAAGAGGGCGGAATATGGTCGAGAGTGCTCCCATAGATGGAAGTCTCTGGAGGGTGCAAGGTTGGAGGCAGACCACGTGTTTGGAATCGTCCAGCAGGATGGCCTTGGGTTTGATTTCAGAAAGGAACTGGAGGCCATGGAGGTCAAGTTGTCAACTTTCCTCATCAGAGAGGTCCTCTTTAGGATCTCGATATCCATAAATGGTGCAAACAGGCACCGCAGCGCGAGGTTGGCATACAAGTTCTTCATGTGGACGGGCCAGCAGGAGGGCTACATGCACACGCCCAATAGCTACAATCTCATTTTGAAGATCTTTGCGGAGTGCAAGGAGCTCAGGGCGATGTGGAGGCTGGTCAATGTGATGATCCAGGATGGACTGTCGGTGACAGCGAGGACGTTTAACATATTGCTGTGTGCCAGTGGGGAGGCAGGCTTGAGGAGGAGGCTGGTTGTGAGCTTCTTGAAGTCGAAATCTTTCAATTACAGGCCCTTCAAGCACTCGTACAATGCGATACTGCATGGGCTCGTGGTGATAGATCAGTTCAGGTTGATTGAGTGGGTCTATCAGCAGATGAAGCTCGGTGGATATGAGCCGGATATCTTGACGTATAACATCTTGATGCGTGCGAAGTATAGGTTGGGGAAGTTGGATGAGTTCCATAGGCTGTTCACCGAGATGGGTGAGTCTGGGATTAGTCCGGATTTACATACTTTCAACCTTCTCCTTCATGTCCTCGGCAAGGGGGATAAACCGCTTGCAGCCCGCAATATGTTGAATTATATGGAAGGAGTCGGTTGCTGTCCCAGAGTTATACATTATACATCTCTGATTGATGGATTGAGTCGGGCTGGTAATTTAGATGCTGCCAGGTATTTCTTTGAGGAGATGGCCAAGAAAGGCTGCGAACCAGATGTTGTGTGCTACACAGCCATAATAACGGGCTATGTAGTTTCGGGAGAGCTTGAAATGGCAGAAGGAATGTTTGGGGAGATGTTGATGAAAGGGCATCTCCCCAATGTGTATACATACAATTCCATGATTAGAGGGCTTTGTGACTCCAACAAGTTCCAGGAGGCTTGCTCCATGCTGAAAGATATGGAGGCTAGAGGCTGTACTCCTAATTTTTTGATCTACAGCAGACTTGTGGGGAGGTTAAGAAAGGCAAAGAAGTTCACAGAAGCACAGAATGTTATAAGTGATATGCTGGAGAAGGGTCGGTACACACATCTAATACCAAGATTTAAGGGATACAGGAGGTTGTGATCTTGAAGCAGGGTAAAATAACAACAGGAGAGCTGCCTCTTTCTTGGGGGAGCATTTATCTCTCTGCCTCTTAAATGCATGTACACTACTCAATAGGCAAGTAGAAGTTTCGAGGTCTTACGACCTGCATTTTTTGATTTAGCATTTCAATGGCAAGTGAATTTTTCTTGTCACTTTGTCAATTGTCACAAGACTTGTAAGTTGTCTCGTACCTTGTTTGAAGTTATACTGAGACTGACTAAAGATTCAAGAAGTTTATGGTAATCTTGTGGTCATGCGAAGATAACAATAACTGACGAGAGAAATGTACATTAATTTCCCTAAGAAATGGGTCTTCCACAAATTATTCTAATTTCAACTGTGGTGTCCAAACTGGGTTATATTCAATAAAATTGATCAAACCATTTACTTGCAGAATGCTCAGCCATTTTTGTATGGATGTCACTGTACTCATAAATTTAATTTTTAATTTTTATGTTATTTTTAGTTATAATGAGACTCAAAACTTTAAAGGCAGTTGTTGGTTTGTGGGAGTGCATATATAACAACTGTAGAGGAGAGCAATTTGCATAGTTTCCTGCAAAAAAATGTCTGGTTGAAGAATTAAAGCTCCCTTTCTGATAAAAGGAAGAAAGCTAAAGCTAATGCCTTTCTCAGAAAAAGAAAAAAGAACAATAAAAAGTTAATGCTATAACATCCTAACAAAATTGATGTTTTACACTGGTGCTACAAATTTTGACTGATCTAGTTGAAGTTTTATACAAATAAAGGTTACAGGACTAACATTTGTAGTTGCTGACAGGATTTGCACATTTTATTAATATTAGACATATTTTTTGACTTTTTTTGGGAGGCAAAATTTTCTCAATTCATGGAATATCATGGATATTTTACCCATATGAAATTAATATCCAATAAAATTGAGTTTCTTTTCCAAGCTTAATGGACATTTCGACCTTCTACCAGCATTTTGGTAATTTTTGACAGGTTGGCATTTTGATTGACATCGATATGGTTAATCTTTTTCTTCATAAAGTGTAACAGAAATGCTGATTGCTACTTTTGGAAGTATGTTTCTGAAGGTTTCCAAAATTCTTCTCTAAGACATGTGCTTAGATGTGCCCAAGTGCAATTTAAGCAAGACACATCTTCCACACCTTGAGGTCTGTCCAGGCAAGCCATTTGCTTCAGCCACATTCCAGGTGAGTGCCAGGGTCCAGGTGCTAGGCACACAGGTGTGTGCTTCTATAAGTTGTTGGTGTGAAATTGTTTAAATGGTAATTAGCTATGATAGGGTAATTATGAATCGTAAAAGTTATAATAATCACATTTGTTCTTGTAGAGAATCGGGTGGTGTCACGTGATAGGTTTTGTCCACCCAAAGGGGCATCGACCCTAAGGGGGGATTTTGGTTTTGCCTAGAGTCCAAGTTATGATCCTTTTAGTATGGTATTTTATTTTTTAGGAAGTTGTTAAGAGGATTTGATTATTTCTATTTTTAGGTGATATGATTTATTTTGTTTTCTGTTTTAGAGATTGGGTCTGTTCTCTTCGTAAAACAGAACCTATGCAATATTTGGAGTTGAGTTAATGTAATATTTCTTTCCAACATATTAATTACCTCTCCCTCTCTTCTTCGTTGTCTACTGCCATCTCTCTCTCTTGGTTCATGTATGCAGCCACCATTAGCAGCACCCTGCTGCTGCCATCTCTTCCTACGTGAAAGAGCTTCCACGCTCTCGTATCACGCCAAGCTCCACATGAAATCATAGCATACGATCTAGGCTCTTCCCGGGGATTTTTCTACACACATGTGAGAAGGAGAAGAAGGAAAAGAAGCCACTTCCTACACAGAAAGTCTTTTCTATGACATGAAAAAAGGAGTGTAGCACCAAACCGCATCAATCTCAACCAAGGCCGAAGTCTTTCCCGACCTTTTTTTTTAAAGCCGAAGTCTTTTCCGGTTAGGTTGAAGTCTTTCTCGGTCCTCAATCAAAACCAAAGTCTTTTCCAGTTCAAACTATCTTGAAAGATGATTGCAAAGTTTGGAGATACAAGTTTCCGGTGAGACAAAGATACTCGTGCATGGAACTACAATAAAGTATGTTTGTTCTTCCAACTATGTTCTCTAGACACGTGCATTCAAGATCTCTGTTGGTGGACAGGAGAAGCTACACGTCCGCCTTCAAGAAGAGCTAGAGACGAAAGATGCAACCAAGAAGAAGAAGTTGGAGAAGAGAGTCTATCAAGTTATACAAAGTCAAGACAATTGCTCCAATAGCCATGACTTCAAAGGTTGCCAAAGAAGTAACGATTACGAAGGTGGCAAGAGGATTCACAGTTACCTCAAGAGACAAGTAGAGCAAGTCATCGTCCTCTCGACCTCGACTTGAGGGGGAGTGTGGAGAATCGGTGGTGCCACATGGCAATGCCATGTGGCAGATCAGTTGGGTCATGTAGTAGGTTTTGCCCACCCTAAGAGGCATTGGCTCTAAGGGGTGATTTTGGTTTTGCTTGGAGTCCAAGTTATGTTCCTTTTAATATGGTATTTTATTTTTTAATAAGTTATTGAGAGGATTTGATTTTTTCTACTTTTAGGTGATATGGGTTTGTTCTATTTATAAAAGAGAATTTATGTAATTGTTTGGAGTTGAATTAATGTATTTCTTTCCAACACATCAACTCCCTCTCTTCTTCACTGCCTACTGCCATCTCTCTCTCCCTGTTCATGTGTGCAGCTACCATTGGCAGCACCCTGTTGCTGTCATCTCTTCCCACATGGAAGAGCCTCTACAGTCCCCTATTGTGCCAATCTCTACAGTTCTGTTAAAAAAAAAATCACATTTGGATGTAGTTTTCAACTAGCATTAGGCTTGCCTCTGTAAGATCCTCACATTTTTTTTTATGCACAGGTTACTATTTTAAAAAAAATTATGCACAGGTTTAAGGATAAATGAAGATTTCATCAATTTATTTTTATTTTAAAAATTATGAATATATATGCCATGTTGTAAATATGGCATCTTGTTTTTCTTTAAATGGCTAATATGCCTTACACATGGATTTCCTCAGGCATGCACCTAGGCCAGTGTCAGGTGCTAGAGACCTTTCGCAACTTTGAGTGCCTTGTACCTTTGAAAACACTGCTCCTCTGATTTACACATCACATGCTTCTTGGAACTGTTGTGGCTCCAAATGTCCAGCTCGCATTTCTCATGAAATTGTAGACTCATGTTCATATTTTGGTAGTAATTCATGTGACAGTCTCATTTTCATTGACTGCCATCCAAGAACATACAGAAAAAGAGTGTCAAATTCTTTTGAGTACATGTCATGTCTTTGACACCAATTTCATATCCTTCGGAGTTTTTTAATTCTTTTAAAGAGGCACGGACTCTTCCATTCTTCATAATCAATGCCCACTCAAGTATGTCTGAAGCATTCCTTATTTCTTTGACTGTCTAATTCTGTTCTCTCATCCAGCAATATTTGGAACATGTTAATAAAATCCTTTTTAAAAAAAAACATGTAAATAAAATCCATTTATTCTGTACAAGTTATATACC
Source organism: Thalassia testudinum (assembly GCA_037157565.1). Lineage (NCBI taxonomy): Eukaryota > Viridiplantae > Streptophyta > Magnoliopsida > Alismatales > Hydrocharitaceae > Thalassia > Thalassia testudinum. Next base: position 11,566,367 of record JAZHRO010000067.1, on the reverse strand, counting down.
TCATCCTTCTTTGAAGGTCATCTTTCATCTTCATTTTAAGTTATACTGCATATTGATGAATGCAAGGATAGCCCTTTGTTCTGTGGTTCACTATCAAGAGCATTACGATCAAAGAGTTGAACTAATCCATCATTGTTGCTATGGAGATTCATAATTGTGGCCTTTTTGGGGATAGGCGGGGAGATAACGGGATATTTTTGTTTTGGAGATGTTCAAAAGGGAATTCTTTTTATCTTCAGGAAGAATCCTAAGCTTTTGACTTTTTCAGTGATGTGAGAGTGGCCTTTAGGCTAGAATTTCGCTCTTCCTCTTAGTTGCTTCACATATGGTGGTTTTAGGGCACCAGCGAGATACGCTCAAGAAGTGATATCATGGGAATTTTCTTTTTCCCTAAAGTTTAGGCACACAAACATATCCTCAGAGAAAGGAGTCATTTGCTCCAGGGTCCTTGAACAATCAATTCAACAATTCTCATCTTGCAGCCAAGGTTGAAGGAGAAACTAGTCTTCATGCTGCTATTTTTATGAGTGCTGTCAAGGCATTTGCCTGAGGTGAGGCAAGGCCCTAGCACCTTGACGACTCTCAGGCGAGGCGATTTGATCTAGGCGATGCCTAGGCAAGCGCCTCACCTTAAGGCGCTAGGTGCTAAGGTGATTGCCTTGGCCAGATACAGAAAGGAATTAAGCAAAAGCCCATTCCATACTGTATTAACACGGAAATAAGCTCGTCCAAAAGCCCTAAAAGAACCCCTTTTCTTCTAAAACCCCATCACACTTTTCTCTCAAATATTGGATCTCTTTCGTCGAAGTTTCTCCTCATCGTCAAGCTTTTTCCACTGGCGCTTGTCCTTATCGTTGAGCTTCTCCCCACTGCTGGAGCTTCTCCCTGCTACCAAGCCTACCTTCACTACTTGTTGAGAGAGGTATCTCTCCCTCTCTTTCTCTGAGCTTTTGCTTCTACTCTCTCTACATCTCTCTCATGCTTTCTCTGCCTCATTTTTTCAAACTCTACCCCTCGTTCTCATGCTTTGTTTCTTGTTCTCTATTTCTATCTCTTTCTTTTTGAAAGACATGAAACCTTGATTGATACAAGATTTGTTGATTTTATTCATGTTTTTTATTAATTTTATTCATGTTCTAGTTATATGATCTTTGGTCATGCTAGGATTTGTTTTTGGACATGTGCTTTTTATGAATTTCATGGTTAGACTTATATTTTTACTTATGAAAAGTAATTTTTATTAAGTATTTTATGTTTTGTTTGGCATTTTTGCTTATTATATTTTGCTGGTGGATCCATATATGAGATTGTGAGAATATCTAATTTTATTGATATTTTATATATTTATTTTTAAAAATTTTATAATTTAGCACCTCATTTATCTCGGATGAGCGCCTGGTGCCTTGGACGTTTTCGACCCCTCTTGCTTTTTAGCGCCTCTTGCCTTTACCCTGACTTTTACTATGATCCAAGGAGATGATGCATCTGTTTGGGAAGTGACACCAACATTAAGAGATTTCAACAATTGGCCTATGTTGAGGGGGGGAAGCAAGAGCAGAGTGGGAGGCAAGGGAAAAGGTGCTTGGACCTTGGTGGAGTGACGGTGGCATGGGAGGTGTGTGGCAAGGCGAGTGGTTTGTTTCCATTGTCGTGGGGTTGGACATGTGGCACTACAATGCAGTGGCCCTATATGGTGCCTCAGGTGTGGTGGTATGGGGCACAAACGCTCTGGTTGCTAGCGGGTTGGGGAGGTGTTGGGTCAATCACACCACCTTCGCCTCCATCGAAGGTGCCGTCTTTCGAGGTAGAGGCGCTGTGGTCGGAGGAGGTAGAAGGGCTGGAGGCCTTACTGGGGGGAGCGCTCTTCGGAGGTGTGGTGGACGGTCAGATTGGATGGAGGATGAGTTGCGTTGGTTGTTTTCGAGGTTTGTGACCTTGGTACATTGCGTCATCGAGTGGAGCATTTCGCTGGTGGGGCTGGGGCAGGAGGTGAGGGATAAGGCATGCTTCAAGGTGTTCCGGGTAGGAACGCTGATTCAGTGGCAGCTTTTGAGCTCTCATGATGGGGCTATGCGAGAGAGGCCCCCTTAGAGGGTACCCTTCCGTGTTCGCCTCCACGAAATTCCTCTTGCCCTCTGGACAAGGGAGGTGGTTGTCGTGGTGGTCAAGCCATTTGCGTACTTGAGGACTTGCTTGGGGCTTGGTCTGGCGGGGGTGGACCTCTCAACGGTGGAGGCACAGGTGGCAACAAGGCAGGGCATGGAGATGTCGGAGACGGTGGTTCTCCACTACGGGGGTTTCTTGTGGCTAGTTTGCTGTGAGGTGGTTCGTGAGGAGAGGACCCGTGCCTGATCGTACGCCCAGGTGGTCAGTGCCGGCGCCTCCCAGAGCTTGTTAAGCATGGGAGAATAGTGCTGGGTGAAGAATTGGCCGTGGAAGGCCAGGGGTCATGGCAGGGGAGGTGTGGGCCCTGACATGGTGAGTTGCTCACGTTCCCCCATGCTCCTGTCTGATGTGGTAAACATAACAAATGTGGGCCTCGAGATCGAGGATGCAGGAACCTTGGGGACTTGTGTGGATCCCTTATGCATTGGGTGCATGGGCGGTGCAACGTCCAAGGCACTATGGAAGGGGAGATCGAGAAGTCAAGAGGTGGGTTTTCTTGGGAGAGGGAGGATCGGGATGAGACCTTAAATGTGGAGTGGCCACTGGAGGGAGGCAAGTGCGAGGTACATGATGCAGAGTGGGTCGACATTTCGGATGTGCAGCGTGACCCGAATGAGGGGCCCCCCTTCTGGGTCTTTGTTGAGCTATTTTCCCCCGACCTGGTCCCCCCTCCTTTTTCTCTTTTTCAGCTGGGGGACGTTAGGCCTTTCCTTCGTGGTCCCCTAAGAGAGGGGCTTGGCCAGTTGACGTGAGTTCGAAAGGAGTAGGAGCGTCGTGCGATGAAGATTTGAAAGAGGAGGATGAGCCTCGCGAGATGGAGCCAACTTACATGGAAGTTCGGTCCCCCTCGCCAAGTAGCACCCCATGTAGGTGCAGCAAGGGTCAAGGCTACGATATTGGTTGTGGTGCACCTACAAGGGCAGGGGCCAAGGAGGCACTGCCAGAAAGGCGGAGACGTTGTTGAAGGCGAGAAAGATAGGAGGTGATATAGCGAGGGGGGCGATGAGCGATTGCTGGTGGCAAGAGATATGGGAGGTGGTGTAGTGGGGGAGGTCGATGAGCTAGCGCTGGTGGCGAGGGTGACAAGCTTCCATAGGGTGGATGGGGGAGTGACTTAGGTTGCCCGATGTTGAAGACCCTGTCTTGCAACGTGAGGGGTCTCAATGACCTCATGCGGAGGGCTTCCCTGCGGGGCTACCTACGCTCTTAGGGAGCCTTGGTGGTGATGCTACGGGAGGTCAAGCTCAGCAATTGTAATTGGCGGCTCTAGCGAGAGATTGGGGAGTTCCTCCTAGGGGTTTTTCTCACCCTTCAGGCCATCAGTCGCTTTGGGGGGATTCTACTTGGCTAGCAGGATGACCTGCTAGAACTGGAGGAGATGTTGGGGAGACATGTCCTTATAGCATGCGTAAAGCGGAGGAGCAATGATTTGTGGTGTCTGCGGTCTATGGTCTTGTGGATGACGTTGCCAGACTGCAGTTATGGGAGGACCTCACATAGGTAGCAGATCGCTTCCAAGGAATCCCGTTGCTATGTGGGGGTGATTTCAATGTCACATTGTGCTGTGACGATCGGCTGGAAGGGAGAGGAAGGTAGGATCGTGACTTAGAGGCCTTTGTAGACTTCGTGAACCTACATGGGCTCTTCGACTTGGTCCCATCCTCTTGTGGATACATGTAGAGGAATGCTACGGGTACAAGTCCAGAATCGATTGTTTCTTGTGCAATATCATGATGGCAGAGGCTTTTCTCCAACCACACGCTGTTAATGTGGATGACAAATGAAGACATCAGATTCGGGACCTATTTCAAATTTGACAAGTCTTGGCTGTTAGAAGAGGGGTTCAGAGACTTAGTAGAGGAAAAATGGAGATTTGCAGATGCTCCTGGGTTTGCAGTGGCAAGGCTGGAGCACAAACTAAGGGAGCTGACGGCTTTCTTGAGGGCCCACAGGAAGGAGATACTAGAGAGGCGGGTGCAGAGGAAGACTGATGCTTTAGCAGAAATCTCCAAGCTGGATAGATGCGAGGATGTGGGCCCCCTGGTGGAGGAGGGTCGGAAGACCAGAGTTGCTCACATAGGAGTGGTGCAGGAGGACAAGAAGGTGGAAGTGAGCTGGCGTGTCAAATCTGGGTAGAGGTGGCTGAAGGAGACTCTAACACGCAATACTTTCACTTGATGGCATCTTGCAGAAGGAGGTGGAATAGGATAGACAGGTTGGTGGTGGACGGGGCAAAGTTCTCTGGTAGGGAGGAGGTGGTCGGGGCAGCAACCATCCATTTGAGGGCTTTCACAAGGGCGAGAAGGCTGGGGAGGTGGAGGTGGACAGGGACAGTTGTGTGCCGCATCGCTGAGGGGCAGGCAGGCGACCTGACCTCCCGCTTCATGGAGGACGAGATCAAGGGTGCACTCTGGGGGTTGAATGCAGATGGGTGCCTAGGATCGGGCGGCTTCTAGGTGATCTTCTATAAGGAGTTTTGGGCGATGTTAAAGGAGAATGTCATGCAGGTTGTCTGGGAGTTTGATGAAAGCAACAAAGGCTTTGATAGACTCAATCTATTCTATATGTTTTTGTTGTCAAAGAAGGAAGGGACTGAGGCGATCGAGGAGTTTAGGCCGATCGCCTTGTCCAACACCATGTACCTCATCGTCTCCAAGGCCCTGGCAAATAAGCTCCAAGCTGTCTTTGGAGGATCTCATCCCGTCGGTGCAGACAACTTTCGTCCTAGGCGAGAACATCCTGCATGGCTTTATTGTTGCTTATGAGATTCTGGCTCACTGGAAGAGGTAGGAGAGGAAGGCCTTCTTGTGGAAGGTGAATTTCCACAAGGCATGACTCTGTGCAGTGGCCATTCCTTTAGGCTTCCCTGGCGGCAAAGGGCTTCCCTCAAAGGTGGATCAATTGGATGAAGTGGTGCGTTACATCTTTTTCGGTCTTGGTGAATGGAAATTCGACAAGAGGGTGGATACAACTGCACAGAGGAGTTAGACAGGGGTGCCCTGTTGGTCTTTGTATTGGCAGGGGACGCATTGGCGAGGGCTTCATTTAGAGCCTGTGATAGAGGTCTGCTCTTTGGCCTTTCCACACAACTAGTGGAGGTTCTGGTGCTACAGTATGCAGATGACACCCTGTTCTTTGTGGAGAGCTCGGTGGGGGAGGCACGGAGGTTGTGCATGTTGCTTCAGTTGTTCAGGGAGGCCTTTGGGTTACAGATCAATTTCGAAAACTCCTGGTTTGTTTCTGTGCATATGGAGGAGGACGAGGCCAGGAGTTGCATGGGGGTGTTGGGCACGTTAACGGCCATGTTGCTGCTACCCTATTTGGGCTTGCCTTTGTTAGTTAGTAGGCTTGGAGTACGGGACTTCATCCTGCTGGTGGAGATGGTTAAGAGGTGGCTGGTAGGTTGGTCCAAGATGTCTCGTGGGGGCCGGTTGGTTATGGTGAAGGCGGTCCTCTCCACTATGCCGACATACTATATGTCCGTTTTCAAGCTCCCCAGGATGGTGGGAAGAGGCTCACTGGCTTGATGAGGGACTTCTTTTGGTCCAATTATGGGGAGACAAGAAGGGGTGCTAGATTGGTGGCATGGGAGGATGTTTGCAAACTTGATAGGGAGGGTGGCCTGGGGGTGCAGGATTTGGAGACCATGAATGATAGTTTACTGGCCAAGCGGATAGAGAGTTTGTTGGGGTGTAGGCCAGGCTTGTTGGGTGAAGTGCTGGAGGCTTGTTACGGAGGGACGTTAGATTGGGAGAACTTGGAGAGGCCGGGAAGAGGAGCTTCTTTCTTCTACAGGGGGCTTACGGCCGTGGCACCAAGGTTGTGGGTTTTCTTCTCGCTGCTTCTTTGCACGGGGGATAGAGTTAGGTTCTAGATGGATGACTAGATGGGGGACGGTGCATTGGCCTCCAGATTTTCGAGGCTCTTCGCGATGGCACGGGATAAGGAGGCCATGATTAGGGATTGCTTGGAACGTGCATGATGCCCCGTGATACCAGACCCGCCTATCGGATCACGAGTTGGAGGAGCTCCTACTTCTGCTGCACGAGACAGAGCATTTCGGGATGGAAGGGGGGTAGGACTGTTGGGTTTGGGACGACAACGAGTTCTCAGTTAGAAAGGCCTATGATAGACTACGAAATAGCGAGCTAGCATCGAACGTGGATCTTCTCCATGATTGCGGGATTATTTGGAAGGCGGATTGCCCATTGAAGATCAAGATATTTACTTGGTTGGCGAGGAGAGGAAGGATTATGACCAGAGCTTGGAGGGCTAGATGGGCACAAGAAGCGGATGTCATGTGTTGCTTATGCCGAGGGGGCGAGGAAGACATTGACCACCTAGTTTTCTCCTACCCCTTTTCGACTCAAGTCTTGCAGGCCCTGGACATCGGATGGGTGGACTGTACCAACCAAGAGAGCTTCTGGTCATCACTTGGGAGGGGCAATCCAGTTGTGGAGCCATGCGTTTTCAGATAGGAGATTGCAAGAGCATTGGCAGCTTTGTTGGGTGTTTGGCTGGGGAGAAATGCTGCGGCATTTAGAGGCCAAATCCCTTATGTTGAGAACTTTGTCTCTTCTATTTTGGTGCTGGTGCATTTTTGGGAGACCACTTTGTAAAGTGTAACCTTTTGTAATGTTTTGCTCTCCTTTGGAGCTTTTAATAGACGGGCTCTTATCGCAAGGATAACCACTCCTTTTCCCTTTCAAAATAAAACAATTGACCTATGTTCTTGTAAAAAGGAAAGTTCTCTTACTAAAGCTGATTGTTCATACTCCTATTGGTGATTAGTGTTGTAGTTGTATGCTGAAGGGGTGGAAACTATGGCATGAGCAATGGTTCTCATCAGATGTCATGTTCAGATCCAAAAATGGCCAAGAGGAAGACATGCTGCCGATTATGTTCCCTTCTTTGTAGGGATGGTTGCTACTGTGTTTAGGTCGTGGGATTTTCTTTTTTTGCTTTGAATTTTGTTTTAACATTTGAAGTTGGAACATCTTTTCAAAAAAAAAAGTTGTTGGAACATTAGGAAGCCCTGAATATGGTTCCTGGAAATCAGCCTTTTTTCTTATATTGGGTTTCCCTTGAAGGGGAAGCAGTGGACAATGGGTGATTGACTGGCTCTGGTTGAGAGGATGGGAAGCAGGCTAGCTGGGTGGAGAGCTCCTATCAAAAAGGGGGGGCAACTGCTTTTATTGAAGTCTCTTTTTATTTGGCATTCCAGTCTTTTATCTCCGTTTTTAAGCCACTGGAAAAAATATTGATGAAGGTTCATATGATCAAGAAGAGGTTTTTCTTTTGAAGGAATATAATAGGTTAACTGTTTTCTCTGTTTGGTTGCTCGGGATGATAATTGCAGGCCTGCAAAACAGGGCAATCTTCGGGGTCTCAAACTTGACACTTTCAACGATGCGCTGCTGACAAAGTGAGTGCTGAAACTTTTCTGGAATAGTGGTAGCATCTGGCATCGCCTGATGATGGACGTGTATAGTCTGTACTTCTGCAGGTCGGATGATCTCCCCATTGTCTCGGCCTTTTCAGCCTTTTGGAGAGGACATCTCATCCAGTCCTTTGTGATGGTTGCACTTTCAGATTTTGAAAAGATATTTGGTCAGGAGATGGTATTCTCGTGCAGGTGGTGACTGGACTGTATGCTTTGGCCGTTCATAAAGGAGATGTCATGAGGCATGTGTGGAGTGGGTTGGTGCAGGGGGTCTAGAGTCCCACGAGTTGGAGAGAATATTTTCGAGGCAAGGATGATAACTAACCTACAAACTCTTCTTGGTGTGATTCAAGAGTTTTAACCCAACGATGATGCACCAGATTCTTTGCAGTGGGATAGGGGGATTCTCTTTCAGAAAGGCGTACAAAATTCTCCTTAAGGCAGAGCTTGGAATAGACTGCTGTAATATATGGAAGATGAGAATCCCCCTTGAAGTTAGAATGTTCCTGTGATTGATGAGAAGCGGGAGGGGTCACCAAGCTGAAACAAAGATGGGTCTGGGCTGTGGATGCTAATTGAGCCTGTGCAAGGAAGGAGTAGAGGACGTGTGGCTTCACCACAGTTGTATTGGAGCCCCGGTGCTTGTGTTGACTCTATGGAATTTTTTTTCATGGCAGGAAAGACCCAGGTTTGAGTTCTCTTTCCTGGATTACCTGGACAATTAGTGTGGAGGGGATGGCTACTTTCTCCCCAGTTTGCCCAATTGGGTTCTGCGTCATCCAATTTTTTTTAGGCAGCTTTCAGAAGTAGGGTACAGGGACTTTATGGCATGGATTAAGGCATGTGCTGTGTAACTGTGTTGTGGTAGATTTGGTGACAAAGGAATACATATTTTTCTTGGGGAGAGGGTGTGGAGTAAGAATGTTATAGGGGAGGCTTTGCCTTTTTTCCCTTTGGATGCAGCTGTTTTAAGTGACTTTTTGGAGGTGGAATGAAGCAAATGGTTGCTGATCTCCGGCAACCAACATTTTCCTTTTCCAAAGGAAAAAGAAGTTGGTACATTTTCTGAGATTGATCAGTTTGGAACATTTTTGTATTCGGTTTGGGCGAATTGTTGGATGAATTCTTTGTGGTTGCAGCGCCACTTGCAATAATATTTCTCCTTAGGGCTTCATTTGGTAAGGGGAATAAGTTTGTGGAATAAATAGAGTAATAAGGAAAAAGTAAAATAAATAGTGGAATAAGTGAGTTAATCTATTTAGATGTTTTGATATGTTAAAGTTATTTCACAGAGAAGTTGGAATAACTTTAGCTCGTGTTAAGTCTACTTAACCTGTCATGAGTTCCAGGTATGTTAAGTGACGTGTTAAACACTTAGGTCTCATTTGGTAAGGGAAATAAGTTTGTGGAATAAGTAAAAAAATTAGGAAAGAAGTGGAATAAATGGTGGAATAAGTGAGTTAACCTGTTTGGACATTTTGACAAGTTAAAGTTATTTCATAAAGAAGGTGGAATAATTTTATCCCGTGTTAAGTCACTTAACTCAATGTAAATATGGGACAGGTTAAATGACAGGTTAAATAATTAATTCGACATAAATTCACTTAATCTACCAATCAAACACCTCCTTAAACATGCTTGACAAACACTACCTAAATGACGATTGACCAGTCCTACCGTAATCACCTTCTTTGGAACCGAGAATGCCCATAGTTGAGATGGAAAAAAAATTAAAACGCCTCTCCTTTACGTGATGCTATTATTTCATAACAAGTGGTCATGGTATGTATTGGCTATAGTTTCTTCTGAATTATTGCAGCTTTTTTTTCTTTTTATTGAAAGTGAACTACAGCAACTCTCAAATGGTCGTTGGGTAAGGGGAGTTGTGTGTGTGTGTTTTTTTTCTCTGATAACCCAGAACCTCTTGTGGGTACACTATGGAAGACATGCCCTTGCATCACGTCTCGACCAAAAGATGTCCCCAACTTGGGAGATGCCATGATTGTGATTTGCCTAGCGAACTCACTAAACAAGAAAGGCAATCCTCAAGCTAATTGAGGAAGGATTGGAGAGGGAAAAAACACACGAATGAAGGCAAATTCATATCTATACTTCTAAATTAAAATAGACTTCTTTTGATGACATGTCCGTAACCTAGAAAAAGGTAGATGAATATAAGGTAGATAGCAAATCAATAGGTCATTACCTTCTCGTCTCAAACTTCGATATTTTCTTGTGCATATATTTTTTAATCTTATTTATCTATGGTGGTTAAGCAAACAGACCAAAACTTTGTCTCCTTCTAGAGAGGGTGATGTTGAATGTCTTCTTTTGAAGGGGGTGACGTTGAAAAATTAGATTTAGGGAGACAAAAGCATTGAATGTTAATGAGATACATTTTAAATGCTTTTAAAAAATGGGTGTTAGGCCTAGTTTTAATTCCTTCCTAAAAACATGATGATTATTGGATGAGCTACCAATAAAGTTCATATTTTAATATGATGAAGCAAATTTTCTCAAATCAAAGCTAATGAAAGCTAAACTCTCATATCTATATTAATTAGACTCAAAACATTTTCACATATTTAGAGATGGAGAGGAAGGAACATATTGCAAAATCATGTTAATCACTTGGGCCTAGTTTGGTAATTAGGTTAACACATGAAAATGGAAGTTAACTTAATTTGGTTAAGAGGCTTTCCTAACCCAAGTCAAGTCCCTTAACTTGGGATAAATTATTCTTGAGTTCATGTAGGATAAGGATTTTAAAGGGTCATTTCATAAATTTTCACGAGTTAACCCTTAAGACCCTATCCTGCACGCATCAGTCTCAATTACACAATGTCAAATAGGAATATCATCTTTGCCCTCATCCCTCACAACACATCTCGGTCTCACCCGCTCATTCTCATCCCTCTTTTGAACATGCTCTTACCCTCAAACAACTTTTCACCCTCTTTACCCCTAGGTGGATGCGTTAGCAATCCCCATTCCTTGCATTTCCCCATGAATGCTGCAAGGAATCTCTGTCAATTGTGCCGCATTCTAGCCTAGAAGGTCCCCAAACACCACTTGTCTTCCAAGTTCTATGTTTTAGCTGTTGATTTGATTTACGTGGATTTGAGTTTTGTCTGATTTCTTAGCTTACATCTGCTATTTGAATCGAGACAGTTGCAGGATTTTCTATTTCTCTGGATGTTAGCTGTTAAGACCCGAGTCTTTAAGCCTTTTTAAGATGTCTGTACTTTAGGTCAGACGTCTGGTAAGACATCTGGACTGAAGGTCAGACGTCTGGATCCATTCCTAGACGTCTGAAAATCAAAATTTTCGTGTACGTCCTCGCGTCTGTGTGCAGACAGTACCTGACCTCGTTTTCTTCTCCTTCTCTCTCCTCTCACCGACGCAAACCCTAACCCAGCACCTTATTTAAACCCCCCCTCCTCTCCCTCGTTCACCCCACCTCCAGCCACCCTTCTCCTTCCTCCAGCGAGAGCAGTGAGCGGTGAGTAGCGAGCAATGGGCGTGAGCGGCATGGGAGGAGAGGAGCAGCGAGGGGAAGAGAGGAGAGCAAGCGCGCGAGCTCGTGTGGGAGCTCGCCGGAGAGCTCACGGCCGGTTGGTGCATGCGTAAGGCGGAGATGTGCATTGGGGAGGTCCTCCCCGACACTGTTGTAGCTGGAGCAGCAGGCGAGCGGGCGTGGCACGGCCACTCGCGAAGGCGAAGGCAGGTTCTGATTCTGGGTTTTTCCCAGAATCAGACGTTTGGATCGATGTCCAGACGACGTAGACAACGTCTAGAAGAGGTTCCAGACGACTGAAAGGTAAGTTTCGCTCCATACACCTTCTTTGCGGATACGGCCATGCAGGCCGTTCCGCCGGGGCACTGTTCTGTGCCATATTGAGGAGATTTCGTTGACGCGTGCAGGATTCGCTTCGGGAAGGCACGGGACACGCCCTCCCACGCAGTTCAGACGTCTGTACGAGGCACCAGACGGCGGGAAGCATTTCCAGACGTCCGGAGAAGTGGTCGGACGTCTGGAACTGGGTCCAGACGGTCTAGCGGAGTTCCTGGACGTCTGAGGAGTGGCGCAGGAGTTGAGGTATGGTTCTGGACTCTTTTAAGACGTCTGGAAGGTGTTCCAGACGTCTGATGTGAAGCAGAATTACTATTTTTGACTCATTTGAGGTCCGATTTTCGCAATTAAGATACCGTTGTTTTCCGTATAAATTCCTTTACTTGTTGGAATGCTTTTTATCCTGTTTGAGTAGTCTTTTGTGAATGATCCTTGTGATAGGACCTCGTTACATTACGGATTTGGGGTTTGCTGAGGCACGTGGACCTACCGATCAAGCCCCCACTACTCTTGGGTTTACTGGTAGAGTGGCTTCCCCTAGTTTAATTACAAACCTGAATGCATATGTGGAATGAATGTTAAATCTTAGGGTATGGCATGAATCCTAGGACTAGAAACACTGGAATATTTGTATTGAATGTATGGATTGCAATGTTGGATGAATAGATAGAATGATAACAATTGCTTGTAAATAAATAACAGCTACCTGTAAAATGTAAAGTACTTGTGCTAGCAAACTGTTGCATGTAAATTCCTGTTGTTTACGTTAAATGTCATAATATGAGCTGCATGTATATGAATTGGAAATGGAAGAGTGAATGTTGGAAACATGAGCTACTTATGAATAAACCTGGAATGTGAACAAAAAAGTTACATGTTACATGTGTATAACCTGAGAAATGGAAATAGAAATGACGAAACCTGTTATGGCTTGGCCTGAGAAACGTGAGCATGAACCCTACGGGGAATTAGGAGTAGAGCTCCTAGAAATAAATGGAAGGGAACTGGAAATGTGAATGGGAAGTGAGTTGGCCCTTGAGTATGGAGTACCAAGGAGAGCGACTGTCCCCTTGTTTAGTGTAGAGCGGAACTAGCTGCCCTAGGGTTGGGACCTGGGGTTATGATTGGCCACTTTGTATCGACTTTTTGGCCCTCGCGTACACAGTACCGGGGAGAGCTACTAGTGTAGGGAGAGAGCTAGCCACCCCACGGGGCCCGAGGTTCAGCTAGCCGCCTTACACCGACTTGTTAGGCCCACTGGGAAAACCAGGGTAGTCAGGCGAGGGTGCACGGACTGTGGAGGGGTGAGACCCCTGTTTGGTTCTTAGGAGCTAGACCCCTGTTACTGAGAGGGCTATGCCCTATACTGGTTCCGTGCTGTGCTTTGGGCGCACCCGCTAACGGAAACGACTAACCGCGTACCATTGTGGGATAGCTACCCGTGCGTTTATCGCGCGTGCCGTGGTCACCGTTACGTCTATCGGTAACCTTAGGGTGGTTGACTGAGTGTAGGACTACCACGGGAGACTCTCCCAGCCAGGAGAGCACCACGTGCTACTTCTACTCTTCAGAAAAGACTGCAATCAAGATCGTTCCCACGAAGAACATTCGAGATCAAGAAAGAGACCTGATAAATAAACCAAATGATGACAGAAAGAATAATTGGTTAAAGAAAGAAAGAAATTGAAAAACAATAGCTACCTGTCCACTTTTGCTGTTTTAGTTAGTTGGTTGCCACTCTACTCAGCGTTCGCTGACGTTTTGTACTCATAACCTTTTTCAGGTCTAGGTGTTGAGCAGCCAGAGCCTACGGCTACAGAGGGTGTTGGGCCCAGTAGAGCCTAGTAGCTGTAGCTTTATATTGTACTCCGTTTCCTTTTGTAGTGAGTAGTTTATTACACTTCTGTATCCTTTCATTGTGAATTTTATATTCCTGTACTTATTTACTTTCCTACTGTTGTGGTGGTGTGTACTGTAGTAATTTTATTTCTTTACTACTGTACTTTTGTTACTGTTAGTCATTTAGCATGGTGAATGTGGTTTATTTTACTGCTTTTTGGTTACTTTCTCATTCGACGACTGGGTCTTGGGATCAGTCGAGTTGGTCCGATCTCGTGTCCTGTAGGGATTTGGGAACCGGGTCGTAACAAGATGGTATTAGAGCAAGGTCGTCCCGAGAAGTGAACCAACTAGCTGGAAAATAGACAATTCACGTGCTTGTGACTAGAGTAACCACCACAACATACCTTTTGACATCTGTTCTGAGTTTCTTTTGCTGAATGTCTATGGAATTGATGTCCTTTTGTTCTGTGTTCGCGTCTCCTTGTAGGAGATGCCTCGACGTGTAGTTAGTGAGGCGGGCCACGGACACGGCCAAGGACGAGGTTGGAGGGGCGGACGGATTGAGCCCGACATCTCAGTGGATCAGCCACTACTTCCGGGTGTTCAGGCCCAGGACCTCGCCCAGCTGATACGGGAGATAGTACAAGAGGAGCTCCACCCACCTCCACGGGCGCCTCTCCCTGGGGTTGTGGAGGGGGAGTCCTTTGTGGGACCATGAGACAGACACAGCGCTGGACGTGGGGGAGGGGGTGGCCCTCCACCGCCCCCACCGTCTTCTGACACTTCCAAGCACGAGCCCTCCTTGCCTAGAGGCGTACCAGTTTCCCCACTTCAGCGCCATTACGAGCTTTTTAGACAGTTCCGAAAGTTGAAGCCCCCCTCCTTCAAGGGGGATGAGGACTCGACCAAGGCAGAGGACTGGCTTGAGCAGATCGAGAAGGTGTTTGACACCCTTCGCCCCCTTGCAGAGTGCTGCGTGGCCTTTGCCACGTACCAGCTGGAGAGTGCGGCACACAGGTGGTGGAGGGCAGTCAGAGGTCAGGAGAGGGCCGAGCTGACTTGGGACCAGTTTGTCACCCTCTTCTACGAGCAGTACTTTCCCCAAACGTGGCTGGATCAGAGGAGGCGGGAGTTCCACACTCTCCGCTAGGGGACGATGACCGTGAGCGTGTATCGCACGCGTTTTTTGGAGTTGTCTCGTTTCATCGCGACAGCTGTGGCTACTGGGGAGGAGCACCTGTGGAGGTTCACTAAGGGGCTCCGGCCTGCTATTCGGGGGTATGTCAAACCCTTGAAGCTGCCTACGTTCTCTAGAGTGGTGGAGGCAGCCATGACATATGAGGAGACCAACCCGGCCGCACGTGACACTGACAGTGGACGGAGGAGGCCCTACCAACCAGACTACTCACAGGGCCAGCGAGAGAGGAGGCACGTGGCGCCCGCAAGAGAACCGTCACACTTTGCGGGGCCTTCAGTGGCCTTTGGGGGCGGGAGTCGAGTTCCCCTTTGCTACCAGTGTGGCTAGTCGGGCCACATTAGGAGGGACTACCCGTCTAGGGCTGGAGGCCAGCAGATGCTCCCCGCGTTGAGCACTAGAGGATGAGTAGGTGGCCTCGGTTCCCAGGCGTGTGGGGGAGGATAGAAGTTGCAGGGAGGGTACCGGCCAGTGGCTACCGGTTCGACGCAGAGTGTGGCTGCTTCGTTTGCACCAAGGGCTGAGGGGCGTATTGATGAGAACCTCATCATGAACCCTAACTAGCACAATCTAACTTAGATATGTGAGAAAAAGCTCCTACATAACTCATAGAAAGGCTTGACTCAGAAAATTCTGAGTTTGTAAAGAAAACAGGTCATAAAGGGTAAAAATGCAATTTCACCACCACAATCAGTAAACAAGGTAACTCAGGGTCCAAACATAGGTCCAACTAACCTAATAAGATGAAAAGTGGGATGATTTGATCCAACAAGGGCTACAGCAACTCCAAGGAATTAAATGACATTCTGTAACCCTAAAACAAACCCACTTCAATTTACGAGGTTCGAGGCAGAGTAAAAATTGACTAAACCCTCTAAAATTCATAGAAAAATAATATCTAGGGTTTAGAACCTTCAATTTGGCCTTGAGAACCCATTTTGACCTACATTGAGAACCATGCCCAATTAATGATTTAATTTAGGTTTTTACGTAAATTTGTCGGTCAAACAAGGTCTGACCTAGAAATAAAATTCACCATTAGAATCCTTAGGTCCCATTTAGTCATGCATAGAAACTTGAACCTAAGATGAGACATTCTTGACCGACTTTGCATTTTGGTCCTCATCTATTACTTTTTGACTCTCAACTTTCGAAACCCTTGCATTTTGGCCTCTAGGTTCTTCGTCGTTCTTTGCATATAGGTCCCTCCTGCAAATCTCTGAGCAGCGCCATGCTCCTGCGACTTTGCGCGGAGCATGGCGCCGTGCAGGGTGAGGGAGGGTACCTTCCAGTTGAACCGGGTGTTCCCTGCGACGTCTGCTATCGCAGGGACACCTCCATGACCTCTGCCCTCGCCCACACCTTCCATGCGAACGTGCGGAAGGTATGGGTCGCAGTTCTGACCACTCTCTGGCGAGGGAGGCACGTCGCCTCCCTACGCCCACCCCTTCGCCTTCGCCTTTATAAGGACCAGCGTCACTAGCCGACTCTGGTAGCTCGGTCCTGACAGAGAAAAACCCCCACCTTTCCTCTCTTCCCACTCCGGCAGAAACCCACCAGCTCCGGCGGCTCCTCCTCCTCCGTCTCGTCGCTCTGCTGCAATACCAGCAGCAGAGCCACCTTCGCCTGCTCTTCCCGCGTTGCGCCGTACCCAGCACGTGCCCTCCCACTCTCTTCCTCACTGCCGCCCTCCCCCTCTGGGTATTTCTTCTCCGGCGACAGTCGATACGACTGCCGCCCTGCTCCGGCCCCTTCGTCCCCGTAATTAGGTTAGAACTATTCCCTATCTCTCCCTCTTTCTTTTCCTCACTGTCTTTCATTCGATTAAACCCTCGACCGCTCCTGTCCACCGTCACCTTCCTCGACTCCAGCCACCCTCCGGCGAGACGCTCCCATCGCTCCGCAGCCCCACACGCCTCGCCGACCCTCACGTAACCTCCGCCTCATCACACTGAACAACCTCCTCCCACCCACTGCCGCTCTACACCCTCTCATCGCTCCCCCGAACACACCCACACCTTCGGTCACAAGACGACCTAGGCACGCACGCCTAGGCCGCCCCACGACCTGCTGCACCTCGCACCACCTTTGCCGTGCCACGGCGAAGGTCCCCCTCTAGTATGATTAGGCCGAGAGGCCGTGCTTCTGTCTGACAGGGTCGTAGCCCCAGCCGCCATTAACGACAACTGAAGCAGCTTCGAGGCGAGCTCCAGGCCCTGCAGCTTCAGGATCCTAGGTGTTGCAGGTTGGGGTGAAGTCTGCGGAGACTTCTGCCTCAGCATTTGGCACCGATAGTGGCTGCAGCTGAGCGGAGAGAAAGGCGGAATCGTCCTGCGGGCGCGCGCGAGAGGAGCGCAGAGGATAGTCCCACATCGTCAGTTTACCAAACCCCGAAGTAGTATAAGTTGATTTTGTGTTTTCTACTGGTCACCTCCGAAAGCACTGGGGTGAGGTCGCTCACCTTACTCACGCTCGCCTCGTCCGCGGTTTCACCTCGTGGATCTGGTGGGATCCAACCCGACCCTATTTGAGCACACCTTGCGCATCACCCACACACCAGTGCGCCTGGTCACAGGCACGAAACCCGACCCGATTACCTGCGGCTCTGGGAGAGCGTCCTGTGAGTGGTTTACAAAGAGAGAGAGACGTGCGGGTAGAGGGACAGGGTAGGTTTTTCTCTTTGTGCAGGGACAGGGTACGAGGGAAGAAGAACACACTTGGCCGAAGGAAGAAGAAAGAAGGAGAAGGCCAAGGAACAAAGTAGAAGAAGACCGCAGAAGGAGAAGCACAAAGGAAGCACTGTAGCAGGCACCACTTAAGTCGTCTGATTAAGAAATCAGATGACGGATGAAGCTCTACAGACAAAGAAAAGAAGAAGAAAAGAGAAGAAGAAGAACTGAAGAAGATCAAGAGCTGTGAAGAAAGAAAAGAGAAGAGAAAGAAGAGAAAAAGAAGACAGGCAAAGAGAGAAAGAAGAGAAGAAGAAAAAGCCAAGAAACAAAATCTACTTCTCCCTCTCTCTCTCTCTTTCTCTCTCTTATTTTTGAAATAAAGAAGCATTGTACTTCTAGAATTCTAATAGCTCCCTAAGTTCGACCTCGGAAGAAAAACATTTCTGAGTAAAATTGTAATAGTGGCAATGACGACAAACCGTAGCTATTTTATCTGTACCACAACGACATTACTATAATAAGAACAAACAAAAGGCTAAGCTTCGGTGTCATCATCAGACATTACGTATCAACGCCCTGACACACAGAGACGCTAGAGCTTTAGGTTTAGTGGTAGCAGGTATGGTTACAGTTTCCGGAAGACTAGTTTACACCCTTTTTGATTCTGGCGCCACGCACTCGTTTGTCGCTGCTAGTTTTGCTGTCAGTTTGGGGCAGGATTGTGTGTTGTTAGAGGATCCATTTGTGATCAGAGGTCCGGGTGATTAGCTGTTTGTAGTTGAGGAGGTTTACACAGGTTGTGAGGTCAGTGTTGGGGGACACAGCCTCCCCGCTGATCTGATTGTGATACCGATGGAGGACTTTGGCGTGATTCTGGGAATGGACTGGCTGTCCGCTTACCAATCTTTGGTGGACTGTTTTGAGAGGAAGATTGTCTTCTCCATACCAGAGCTGCCCTCTTTTGAGTTTCACGGACAGCCAGTGGACGGAGGCTTTAGGTGCATTTCTGCACTTCGAGCGGTGAGACTTTTGGGCCAAGGGTGTGAGCGCTTTTTGGCTTGTGTAGTGGCAGAGCCCAGCCCCGTGACAGATTTTCAGAGTAACCCGGTGGTCAGAGAGTACCCCGACGTGTTCCCAGAGGAGCTGCCAGGACTACCGCCCGAGTGTGAGATCGAGTTTGAGATCTCACTGGTACCGGGGACCAGCCCCATTTCTATAGCACCTTACAGGATGGCACCACTTGAGCTGCGAGAGCGCAAGTCCCAATTGCAGAACCTTCTGGAGAAGGGCTTTGTGAGGTCGAGTACGTCTCCGTGGGGAGCCCCGGTATTGTTTGTGAAGAAGAAGGATGGTACCCTACGCCTTTGTGTGGATTACAGATAGCTGAATAGGGTTACCATCAAGAACATGTATCCGTTGCTGAGGATTGACGACTTGTTTGACTAGTTGCGAGGTGCCACGGTATTCTCCAAGATAGACTTGAGGTCTGGCTACCACCAGTTGAGGATCAAGGATACTGACGTCTCCAAGACAGCTTTCCGCACCCGGTACGGACACTACGAGTTCTTGGTCATGCCATTTGGGCTGACCAACGCCCCCGCTGCTTTCATGGATTTGATGAACCGGGTGTTTGGACCATACCTGGATCAGTTCGTGGTGGTATTTATTGATGATGTGCTCATCTACTCTCGGGATCAGGCGCAGCACGGTCAGCACTTGAGGATGGTTTTGGACACATTGAGACGACGTAGGCTGTACGCCAAATACAGTAAGTGTGAGTTCTGGTTGAGGGAGGCGACCTTCTTAGGCCATGTGATTTCCGGGGATGGCTTGGCTGTGGACCCAGCCAAGGTTGAGGCAGTGCTCAGGTGGGAGAGACCGCGTACAGTGATAGAGATTTGTAGCTTCTTGGGACTGGCAGGCTATTACAGGCGGTTTATCAGGGTTTTCTCGCAGATTGCATGTCCTATGACACAGCTGACCCGGAAGGACGTGCCCTTTTCTTGGAAAGACGCTTGTGGGGCATGTTTTCAGGAGCTGAAGGAGTGGCTGACTTGGTTTCCCATGCTTACCATCCCAGATAGCAGTGGCGGGCTCGTTGTGTACACGGATGCCTCTTTGCAGGGGTTAGGGGATGTGCTCATGTAGTGGGGTCACGTTGTCGCTTATGCTTCACGGCAACTGAAGCCCCATGAGCATAGCTACCCTACCCAAAACGACTTGGAGGCACTACCTGTACGGTGAGACTTTTGAGATTTTCACAGATCATAAGAGCCTCAGATACTTGTTTGATTAGAAGGAGCTCAACATGAGACAGAGACGTTGGTTAGAGCTCCTGAAGGACTATGACTGCAGCATTTCCTACCATCCGGGAAAGGCCAACATGGTGGCTGATGCCTTGAGCCGGAAGGCGCTCACCCACTTGGCTAGTTTACAGCCACAGAGTTGGAGACGCATGGAGGAGATGGGAAGTTGGAGACCACTAGAGTTACTGGGGCACTGTGGGGCAGTGATTGTGACACGACAGATGAGGCCAGGGCTGATAGACCGCATCATCATAGGACAGATGGCAGACCTGTACCTGCAGTCGTTGCGTGATAGAGTACTGTCAGGGGAACCTGGAGACTTCTCCTTTACTGACGAGGTGCTGCGTATGAGGGGATGTTTGTGCGTTCCCCGGGACGAGGAGCTGTTGAGAGAGCTCCTGACCAAGGCACACGGTTCCAGGTTCACCATGCATCCTGGGAACACAAAGATGTATCATGATCTGCGATGCGACTTTTGGTGGAGGGGAATGAAGCGGGATGTAGGTGAGTTCGTGTAGTAGTATTTAGTGTGCCAGCAGGTGAAGGCCGAGCATCAGAGACTTGCAGGGCCGTTGCAGCCACTTCCAGTGCCAAAGTGGAAGTGGGAGAGCATCACCATGGACTTGGTGGTGGGCTTGCCCATTACCCAGCGAGGACACGACACAGTTTGGGTGATTGTAGACAGATTGACGAAGACGACACGTTTCTTGCCGATCCGAGTCACTTTGGGAGTAGCACAGTTGGCAGAGAGGTACATCCGCGACGTGGTACGTCTGTACGGAGTTCCGCGGGAGATTGTATTCGACCAGGATACCCGCTTTACGTCCCAGTTTTGGGCTGAGTTTCAACAGGCCTTGGGGACACGGTTGAGGTTTAGTACAGCATACCACCCTCGGACGGACAGACAGTTAGAGCGCACGATACAGACGCTTGAGGACCTTTTGCGTGCCTGTGTACTGGACTAGAGGGGCTCTTGGGAGGAGCACTTGCCCCTGGCAGAGTTTGCATATAATAACAGCTATCACTCGAGCATCGACATGGCACCCTACGAGGCTCTGTACGGACGGAGGTGTACTATACCCTTGAGTTGGGTTGAGGTGGGGACCAAGTGGGAGGTTGGCCCCAAGCTGATCCGGCAGAGTCAGAAGGTAATTGAGCAGATTCACAGGTGACTCCGCACTGTCAGGAGCAGACAGAAGAGCTATGTCTATCGGAAGTGCAGAGAGGTGCAGTTTGAGGTTGGGGATCACGTCTTCCTTTGCGTTTCACTCATGAAGGGCCTGCAGCGTTTTAGGGTGAAAGGGAAGCCCGTGCCGAGGTTTGTGGGGCCCTTTGAGGTCCTAGAGCGGGCTGGACCTGTTGCTTACAGGCTTGGCCTTCCTCCCCAGCTTTCTAGTGTGCACGACGTGTTCCACGTGTCCAACCTCAGGAAGTACGTCGCCGATCCCAGTCACGTTCTGAGCCACGAGAGTGTTGAGGTGGGTGACGACCTGACCTACCTCGAGCGACCAGTGCAGATACTAGACAGAGCTGTCTAGAGTTTGAGACGGAAGCAAGCACCCCTGGTGAAGGTCTTGTGGAGGAGCCAGAGGTACGAGGAGGCTACTTGGGAGCCTAAGGCGGCGATGCTAGAGCGGTACCCAGAGCTCTTTGAGGGTACGTCTTTTTGGATCGACTTTGGTTCTCTTTGAGTTTTTTATGCGTTTGTTGTTCTTTTTCTGCACCCTAGCTAGCTCAAGTTTCGGGGACGAAGCTTCCTTTAAGTTTGTTATGTTGTTAAGACCAGAGTCTTTAAGCCTTTTTAAGACATCTGTACTTTAGGTCAGACATCTGGTAAGACGTCTGGACTGAGGGTCAGAAGTCTTGCAAGACATCTGGATCCATTCCTAGATGTCTGAAAATCGAAATTTTCGTGTACGTCCTCGCGTCTGCACGCATGCTGCGCGCAGACAGTACACGACCTCATTTTCCTCTCCTTCTCTCTCCTCTCGTTGACGTAAACCCTAACCCAGCACCTTATTTAAACCCCCCTCCTCTCCCTCGTTCACCCCACCTCCAGCCACCCTTCTCCTTCCTCCAGCGAGAGCAGTGAGCGGCGAGTAGCAAGCAAAGGGCGTGAGCGGCGTGGGAGGAGAGGAGGAGCAGCAAGGGGAAGAGAGGAGAGCAAGCGCGCGAGCTCGTGTGGGAGCTCGTCGGAGAGCTCACGGTCGGTCGGCATGTGTGCAAGGCGGAGAGGTGCGTCGGGGAGGTCCTCCCTGACACTGTTGCAGCCGGAGCAGTAGGCGAGTGGGTGCGGTGCGGCCACGCGTGGCGTAAGAATGCGAAGGTAGGTTATGATTTTGGGTTTTTCCCAGAATCAGAAGTCTGAATCGACGTCCAGACGACGTAGACGACGTCTGGAGGAGGCTCCAGACGACTGAAAGGTAAGTTTCACGCCGTACGCCTTCTTTGCAGATACGTCCATGCAGGCCGTTCCACCGGGGCACTATTCCGTGCCATATTGAGGAGATCTCGTTGACACGTGCAGGATTCGCTTCGGGAAGGCGCAGGACACGCCCTCCCACGCAGTTCAGACGTCTAGACGAGGCACCAGACGGCAGGAAGCATTTCCAGACGTCTGGAGAGGTGGTCGGACGTCTGGAACTGGGTCCAGACGGTCCAGCGGAGTTCCTGGACGTCTGAGGAGTGGCGCAGGAGTTGAGGTATAGTTCCGGACTCTTTTAAGACGTCTGGAAGGTGTTTCAAACGTCTGATGTGATTTAGAATTACTGTTTTTGACCTGTTTCGGGTCCGTTTGAGGTCCGATTTCCGCAATTAAGATACCGTTATTTTCAGTATAAATTCCTCTACTTGTTGGAATGCTTTTTATCCCATTTGAGTAGTCTCTTGTGAATGATCCTTGTGGTAGGACCTCGTTCCATTGCGAATTTGGGATTTACTGAGGCACGTGGAACTGCCGATCAAGCTCCCACTACTCTTGGGTTTACTGGTAGAGTGGCTTCCCCTAGTTTAATTACAAACCTGAATGCATATGTGGAATGAATGTTAGATCCTAATGTATGGCATGGACCCTAGGACTAGAAACACTGGAATATTTGTATTGAATGTACGGATTGCAGTATTGGATGAGTAGATAGAATGATAATAATTGCCTGTAAATGAATAACAGCTGCCTGTAAAATGTAAAGTACTTGTGCTAGCAAACTGTTGCATGTAAATTCCTGTTGTTTACGTTAAATGTCATAATATGAGTTGCATGTATATGAACTGGAAATGGAAGAGTGAATGTTGGAAACACGAGCTACCTACGAATAAACCTGGAATGTGAACAAAAAAGTTACATGTTACATGTGTATAACCTGAGAAATGGAAATAGAAATGAGGAAACCTGTTATGGCTTGGCCTGTGAAACATGAGCATGAACCTTACGGGGAATTAGGAGTAGAGCTCCTGGAAATGAATGGAAGGGAACTGGAAATGTGAATGGGGAATTGAGCTGGCCTTTGAGTACGGAGTACCAAGGAGAGCGACTATCCCCCTGTTTAGTGCAGAGCGGAGCTAGCCACCCTAGGGTTGGGACCCGGGGTTAGGATTGGCCACTTTGTACTGACTTTTTAGCCCTCACGTGCACAGTACCGGGGAGAGCTACTAATGTAGGGAAAGAGCTAGCTACCCCACAGGGCCCGGGATTCAGCTAGCCACATTACACCGACTTGTAAGGCCCACTGGGCAAACCAAGGTAGTCAGGCGAGGGTGCGCGGACTATGGAGGGGCGAGGCCCCTGTTTGGTTCTTAGGGGCTAGACCTATATTACTGAGAGGGCTATGCCCTATACTGGTTCCGTGCTGTGCTTTGGGTGCACCCGCTAACGGAAACGACTGACCGCGTGCCAATGCGGGATAGCTACCCGTGCGTTTATCACGCGTGCCGTTGTCACCGTTACGTCTGTCAGTGACCTTGGGGTGGTTGACTGAGTGTAGGACCACCACGGGAGACTTTCCCGGCTGATGAGAGCCTCATCATGAGCCATAACTAGCTCATTTTGACCCAATAAAGAAGATAAAAGCTCCTACATAACCTGGAAGAAGGCCTAACTGAAGGAACAAGTGATCTGAGAAGAAAACATGAAATAAAGGTTAAAACTGTAATTTTACCATTGCAATACATAAACGGGATTTCTCAGAGGCAAAACATAGGTCAAATGGTCTAAATGAGATAAAAAGTGGGTTGAGTCAATCAGAAATGGGTTCATGTGTAATCTAGGAATTAAATGACACCTGGCAACCCTAAAACAGACCCGCTTTAATTAACAAGGTTCCGGTCAGAAAAAAGCAAGTAAACCCTCTAAAAATCATGGAAAAACATCCTCTAGGGTTTGGAACATTTAATTTGGCCTTTGGAACCTAGTTTGACCTAGATTAGGGTCCTAGCTCTTCAATTAACATAATTTGGGTTGTTACGCAAAATGTCCAGTCAAACGAGGTCAAACCTAAAATCCAACTTCACCATTGGATTCCTTAGGTCAAAATTAGGTTTGTACCAAAATTTGGACCTAAGGTAAGGTCATCTTGACCTACTTTGCAATTTAGTACACCCAAATCACAAATTGGTCCCTATCTTTTGAATACCGTTGCAGAGAACCCCCTAGGTTCTTCGTCTCCTTTGCAAACCGGTCCTGCCGCCATTGCTAGGGCAGAACCGAGCTCCGGCGAGGTTCGGAGAGGGATTGCTCTCTAATCCCTCAGAGATTCCCTCCCAGAAATGGAAGGAGGATTCTATGAGGAATTCCCTTCCTTATAAAGTCAATTACAATCGCTGGTGTGAACCCAATCTCTCGTGCGAACGCACGGGAGATTTGGGTATCCTAACTCCTTTCCATCTCCGGCGACCAACCTCAGGCAATTACGTGCCCTTCACGCCCTGCACACCCAGTCCAGCGCCTATATAAGAACCCACAACTCCGGCCGAAGAGGCTCAGCTTGATTTGGCCGAGTTTCCCCCTTCAATTCCTCTCCTCCTGCCCGGCCAAAAACCCCCAGCAAGCTCCGGTGAGCCCCCCTCCCCTCCCTCTTCGCTCTTCCACAAAACCAGTGGCAGAGTTAGCTTCCTGACCTCCCTCCGCGTCGCGCAGTACCAGCGTACGCCGCCTCAGCCCCGTCATCGCCGCCGTTCTCCCCCCACTGGGCGTCATCTTCTTCGGCGACAGCAGGTACTGCTGTCCGCCTTCCGTCCCCTTTCGTCCTTACAATTAGGTTAGAACTCCTCTCCATCCTCTCCTCTCTCTTTTCCCCCTGTTATCTCATCTGATTACCCCTCGACCGACGCTGACCACCCTCATCTTCCACATCACTGACCGACCTCCGGCGAGCCGCTTCCACCATTCCAGCACTCCACACGGCTCGCCAACCACCTCGGGAGCTCCGCCTCACCACCAGGAACTCGCTCCACCCCACAACTGCAACTCCAGACCTCCATAATCACCCCCCGACCAACCCACCATCTCCGGCCACAGGTTGACCTAGGCGCGCATGCCTAGGCCGACCGACAACCTGCAGCATCACCCACCGCCTTCGACGTGCTACGGCGAAGGTTTCCAGCTAGTCTGATTGGGCCAATAGGCCGTTCTGTGGAATCTCAGGTGAACGCCCCGGCCGCCATTAACAGCTGAAGCAGCAGGAAGCTTGGAGCAGCAGCAGGCGTCAGGCTTCCCAGGCGGCAGGTACAACAGACTCTCGCAAGTGTCGCGAGGTGACTGAGTTCAGCAAGGAGCACCAGCAGGGCCTTCAGCGTGGGCAATTGCACACGAGAGTCTGCGGGCGTGCGTGAGGGAAGGTCGAAACCTTTAGTCCCACATCGTGGGATTACAAACCTCAGGTACACTATAAGTCGTTTTTGTGATATACTCTTATCGCCTCAGTAAGCACAGGGGTGAGGTCCCTCACTGACCCCACACCCGCCTCGTCCGCGGCTTGACCACGCGGATCTGGCGGATCCGACCCGACCTAAGCCTACGCACTCCTCGCGCATCACACCACCTGTAGATGCGCCTGGTCCCGGGTACGATCCGACCCGTTGATGGCTGTGGCTCAGGGAGAGCGTCCCTGAGTGAATTGCTTGAGAGAGAGAGAGACGCGTGGGTAGAGGGAGAAGAGTTAGGTTTTGCTCCTGTGCAGGCCAGGCTGAACGCAGGAGAAGGACTTGGCCGCTACAGAAGAAGAAGGAAAGGCGAGGCGAAGAAGAGAAGAAAGGAGCAAAGACAGAGAAGAAGAAAGAAAGAAGCCTTCGCACGAGAAGAAGGAAAGCAGAAGAAGAAAGAGCAAAACACAGAGAACAAGAGAGGCAAAGAAAAGATTAGAAGATCAAAAGAAGAAGAAGAAGGCTTCGCAAGACGAGAAAGAAAGAAGAAAAGGAGAAATACTTTTAAGACGTCTGATCTTGTGATCAGACGTTCAATTTCATATTTTTGTCCTAATTATTTTTAATTGCATACATTCACATTTGAATTGATATTTTGAGTAAATTAGAGTGTCCAATTACATTTTGACTAGTAGTAAATTTCATTTGCTCCCTGTGTTCGACCTCGGATACTCCGGTTTTCGAGTAATAAAAATCTTTATTTGTTTTGAACGCTTTCGCGGCTATACTACAACGCGATATTATCTTTTAACAAACCGCACAAAAGCGTGACGAACATTTTGGCGCCGTTGCCGGGGAGCAATGCGCAATTTACCACTAGTCTCTACATTCTTTTTATCATATTGAACACTAACTTGCCCTACTTTGCTTTGATGTGATCTTGCAGGTACTTCATGAGAAAATCTCTCCTGCAAGTCAACCACTCCAAGGCAGGTAATTTCTTTTCTTCCTTAATCATCCCCTAATCTTTGAAAGACAAAAGGAAGAAAATCAATTTAGGAATCAATTGCCTTCTTTATATAGTAATCACCATCTCTAAGGAAAAACATTTCCTGATTTTGCGAAAATTTCTGCAAATATTCTTGAAGTTGGAGTGATTTTTTTTTTCCCATCCCACAAATTCTTGTGCCTAATTGAAATAACGCTTAATCTCGGCGGACCACACACTTCTTGTTTATAAGTCCATAGAGAACTTTTGAAAAAGAAAAAGAGGATTGGAAATAGAACCAAATTAGGGTTTCCACATTAGGGTCTTGAAGCGCTAGTCACACATGCCTGTATAAAAGGAAATAAACCCCCCCGCATCAGTGTGCTACCCATGCCCTTGATTGAAGAAAGCTAAATAAGACAAACCCTAAAATTGAGCTCTAAAATCACTTGAATCTTAAAATTTTTTTTTTGACCTAATAACCTAGGAGTCAAATCAGGGTGATCTCTAGGCTCCGAGCTTAGAATCATTCTGCCATCTATAGGACAGGTCAGGTGAAGTTGACCCCTTGGGTCAACCAACCTCTAAATTAGGTCACAATACCAAAAACATCTAAAGTTCAAGTGAGAACCCTAAAAGCACCTTTGAAATAAAAAGTGATAGACTTAAGAGGTCAAGGTCCCCATTCTGGTCTACCTGGAATTTCAGTGACAAGAGAGGTCGGGTGGGGGAAACCCTGTAACCCATAGGGACGCTCTACCGTGTAGGGGTCTTTGCGGGACTCTCCCTCTCTGGCTACCCAGGTAATTCTCAGGTGGACGATTTTCTGATCCAGGGGTCCATCTGCCCCGAACCTCCATAGTCATCCAAACATTTTTGGGTGTCTTGATTGGGTCAAGAACATCTCCAGTCCTGCATCTTTTCTCTGTAGAGCACACACACTCATTTTCAGTGGGACTCGTTATTCAGATATGATCGCTTCATAACACATCTTGAGTCAAACTCTGATCTTGATTCCACCACCTGATCCCAATATGCAGCCAAACCACCTAGGACTACCAGTCAAGAAACCTGAATATCAGAGATCCATGAGAGATAAAATGATTGAGGATGCCATGAAATTCTATGAAAATGAAGAAACCTCAACAACAGTAGGAAACGTTCAGGTTGATGTCCCAACAACCACAACCTTTGTCATAACTTGTGCCCAAGTATTATTAGCAGAAGCCAACAAAGGATCAACCCGTGACTTGCTCATTACTGCATACATTGAGATAGAAAGATTGCACAATAGTGAATACCTTCAATGTATGACAAATCCTCGACTTTGGAAGCAACACCAAGATAGTCTTGAAAAACGGGAAGAGATAATGAGATTAGTAAAACAAGTTATTGATCAGAAATACTCGTATATACCACAAACAGAGGATGAACTATCTTGGGACAACATCGAGGATAAATCTGATCTCGGGTTTGAGGCACAAAATGGTTGTGGATTCCCAACCCAGATAAAGTACAATGTGCCTGATATTGAAGAAGGTTGGGAAGCTCCAAATGCAGGAAAATACAATGTTGAGCCCATTTTAGAATCCCAAAACTCCTGCAAGTATGAGAGTAGAACTGAACCTCTCAAGGGTATAAATTCCATCCCTTATTCTGATAAGGTGACCCTCGAAGGTTATTCAGACCTAGATTCTAGTAATTCCACCCACATCCTAAGCCTAGAACCTAGATCTGAAACCTATATTGAAGATTTCAAGGCCCCATATGAAGAAGATCAACCTTTTAATGAAGAATATGATTTTGGGCCTCGATTTGATGAATATCCCTCGTCAACCTCCTCAGAGGAACGAATCGATTTTGCGGAAGTCATGCCAATCTACGACACAGAAACCGAGGAGTTGGACGAGCAAGGTTTCAATTGGGTCTACCCTACTAGCTTAGAAACTGAGCCTCTACCAGATAAGGATACCCTTTTAAGCTCAGAATTAACATTTAGGCTAGATCCCAGTCAGGTTGCTGAATATACAACATATGATTTATTCTATGGTGGAACTCGTGATCTGGAATCTCATTCAAACTTTGATTTTCGCAAACTCTCCGACGATCTCGAATCTGACCATAACATCGGAGAAAATCTGCCTCCTGATTATAACATGTCAATCTTCTTTGAAGCCACCTGCTCCACATATACAGAACCAATCAAAACCCGTTCCCCATCCCGACCCGCAACCGGACTCAATTTCTATTCCGATTCACCTCTCACTAAGCCGTTTGCAGATGATTCAACTCCATATCTAGACTAGGTATCGGGTACTGATCAGACCACAAATCAGGAGCCTCCATCCTTTGATCACCTCTGTAGGGATTCCACACCTTACATGGATAATTTTTCGGAACCCTACTTTGACCAGGCTGATTCGACTCAGCCCAAACTCGAGTTTTCACTTCCATATCTATCAGAACATCACTGCATTTGGTGGGTCCCACATCTGCTAATCTACATCTATCAACCCACTAGACTTATTGGGTTTGGGCTGCATCATCAGCCCACTGATCTGAACAAGTACCTGGTTGGACCAACCAGGCTCTTAATCAAGGTGCTTGTTTTCCAAAACTCCATTGATTTGACCACTCCCTCTCCACCCCATTTTCCGCTCGGCTGAAGGCATTAAATTTAGCACTTAACAGGAGGCAACCCGTCATCTCAAAAATAGAGACCCGTCTGATTATCCGTCTGTACTCCACGTCTATTGCACCTTGAGTTCAGCCTTAGACATTTGATCCCACCTCTGGTACACGTACCAGAGCTTAAAATCGTTCGCATCAGTCATTCCCGACCCATTCACCCACCCGATGTATCCTGTTCTAAGCCCCTGACCTCAACACTAATTCCCACCCTCTGTTTACAATGAGGACATTGCAAAACTTAGGCATGGGGGGGTGGTAAAGTGCATACATACAGAACCAAGAAAAAATCAGGAGTCTCACACACAAAAAAATTTTTGCATATGTCAAAAACACAAAAAATTGAAAAATTACGAAAAAAACAAAAAAAAATGGGGAGGGAGGAAATTTTGTGAGCCACTTAAGCATAAGGAGGAGAAAAAGAAGAAAAAATGACAAAAAGGAGCACAAAATGAAAATGAAAAGAAATAGTCATTAGTAAAAGATTAAGAGGTTAACTGAAGTTCTAGACCGAATCAAGAAAAAGAAAAGAAAAGTGCTACGGAGACATAACAAGAGATTAGCGGGAACGCTGGTCTTAGGCCTTTTGGGCTAGTATCTTTAGCTTAAAAATTCACGTATCCGTTAAAATCTGGATAATCCTCAAGAGGTTGAGGAAAATGCGAAGCTTGAGTATTAGGTCTAAGGCTTAGGAAGTATTCGGCCTCGTTAACTGACCTCCAGTTTGCGGGATTCGGTAACCTAAGCACCCCAAATTCACACACAGTCTGGTTCAGTGCGCATAAAACATCCAAAACACGCAAGAGCGTTTAATATTCTGAAAAAGTCACCTAGATTAGGAGCGGTCAATCAACACAAGTTGATTTGGACGAGTTCCCAGCGCGGAGAGGCGGGAAATTCCCCTCGAAGATGCGTAACAACATATCGTCTCCTCGGTGCTTGTTGATAGCGTGGGTTTGACCGGGTTGTGTTATATCGTTGTAGTAAAGCCGGTTGTTACCAACGTTTCATATAAAATTTTTTTACTCGGAAAAATAAAAGAGTTCCCGAGGTCGAACTCAGGGAGCAAGTTGTATTCTAGAGATATACAAGTTCTATTACAAAAATAAAGAGAGAGAGAGAGAGATGAAAAATTGGCTTCTTCTTCTTTTCTTCTTTCTTCCTCTTTGTCTTTGGTTCTTCCTGTTCTTCTTCTTCTTCTTCTTCTTCTTTTTCTTCTGCTTTCTTCAGATTTTCCCCTCGTGCTCTTCTTCTTCTGTTCTTCCTTGTTTCCTTTCTTTCTTTTTCGTCAGATCGTCTTCTTCTCTTCTTGCTTCTTGCTTCTCTTCATTCCTTCTTCTTCTTTGTCTTCACCTGCCTTGACCTCTCTTTTTCTTCTTTCGCGATGGCCGTTGCTCTTCCTTCTTCTTTAGCGGGTCTTCTTCTTCTTTGGCTGCTGACCTTCCGTCGTCTGCCCCGGTGCTGAGACGACTTAACAATGCCTTCGCTACAGTGCAGCAGCTCCTTCTTCTTCAGCGGGTCTGCTTCTTCTTCTTTGGCCTGCACACTTCAGAGTTTATTCGTCAAGAGGCAAAAACCTACTCTACCCCCCTCCCCCGCGTATCTCTCTCTCTGAAATCACTCTTCGGAAGCTCTCCCAGAGCGCTACCGGGTAATCGGGTTCGGGTCAGGCCCGGGTCCAGGCCCACCGGCGTGCGTGGTGGGCGAGGAGTGCAGGTCAGTCTAATCGGGTCGGGCCAGGTCCGCGGAGCGTGGTCACGGACGAGGCCGAGTCGGGTCGGGTCGGGTGAGAGGGACCTCACCCCGTGGTAACTGAGGCAAACAGCATAAGGCAGTTTTTCAATTTATGTGGGTGTGTGGCTTCAGAAGGTTCCGAGGTGGGACTATCCGCGCACCCGTTTCTCTCACGCCTGCAGCAGGGATGGCGCTTCCAATTGCAACAGCTGTTGAGGCGCGCAACTCCAATTGAGGGCCGGGGTGTGTGCGCAAGACTCTTCCGCGCTGGCCGTGGCTCTTCAACCTGGAATATCTAGGCTTGGAGCAACCTCGAGCAAGCTTCGAGCTTCCTCGCCAATGGCGGTCAAGGCCTGGAACCTGAAATCAATAGCACGGCCTCTCGGCCAAATCAGACAGGCGGGGGACCTTCGCCGTGGCACGGCGAAGGTGGTCAGGGGGTCTGCAGGGGGCGAGATGGAGCTGTCAGGTCGTCCTAGGTCAAACTGTGAGCGAGGGAGTGGGTGTGTTCGGTGGATCTGCAGAGGGTGTTTGGTGGGAAGTGGAGGGGCGGAAGAGGATCAGGGTGAGGAGGCGGAGGTTCTGCGGTGGTCGGCGAGCCGTGTGGGTCGCTGAGGTGATGGGAGCGGCTCGCCGGAGGGTGGTCGGAGGCGGAGAGGATGAGGGTGAACAGGGTCGGTAGAGGGCTTAATTGACTAAATCGAAAGCGGGGAAAGAAAGAGGAGGAGAAGGGGAGTAGGTCTAACTTAACTGCAGGGACGAAGGGGGAGGAACAGGGCGACAGTCGTATCGACTGTCGCCGGAGAAGATGATGCTCAGAGAGAGGGGCGGCGGCGAGCAGAGGGCTGGAGAGGCGCCAGCTGGGTGCGGCGTGGCGCGGGAAGAGCAGGGGAGGAAGTCTCTGCTGCTGGTAGTGCGGCAGAGCGAAGAGGTGGAGGGGGAGGAAGTCGCCGGAGCTGGTGAGCGTCTGCCGGAGAAAGAAGAGAAGAAAGCTGGGGGTTTTCTCCGTCAGATCCAGGCTGCCATCGTCGGTGGAGCGGCGGGGGGTGTTTATAGGGTTGAAGCAGGGAGGAAGGCGGAGGGAGACGACGTGTCTCCCTCGCCGGAGAATGGTCGGAATACGAACCCATACCGTCCGTGCGTTCGCACGGCCGGTATGGGGGGCTACAATGACCATGGGGGTGCTCCTGCGACGGTTGACGACGCAGGGCACCCCCGGTACACTTGCCAGGTCCTCCACCTCACCCTGCGCGGCGCCATGCTCCGCGCAAGGTCGCCGGAGCATGGTGCTGGCAGGGTTTTGCAGGAGGGACCTGTTTGCAAAGAACGAAGGAGAGTTAGGGGCCAAAATGCGAGGGTTCAAAAGTTGAGGGCCAAAGAGTAAATATATGAGGACCAAAGTGTGAAGTCGGTCAAGGAGGTTTCTTCTTAGGCTCAAGTTTTTATACATGACTAATTAGGACCTAAGGAATCTGATGGTGAATTTTATTTTCATATTAAACCTTGTTTGACCGGTCAATTTGCGCAAAAACCCAAATTAAGTTATTAATTGGGCATGGTTCTCAATGTAGGTCAAAATGGGTTCTAAAGGCCAAATTGATGGTTCTAAACCCCAGAGATTATTTTTCTATGAATTTTAGAGGGTTTATTCTATTTTTACTTTGCCTCGAACCTTGTGAATTGAAGTGGGTTGTTTTAGGGTTACAGATTATCATTTGGTTCCTTGGAAGTGCTGTAGCCCTTGCTAGATCATCTCATCCCACTTTTATTCTTATTAAGCTGTTTTGACCTATGTTTGGGCCCTGAATTACCTTGTATGCAGATTATACTGGTAAAATTGCACTTTTACCCCTTATGACTTATTTTCTTCTCAAACTCAGAATTCTCTGAGTTAAGCTTTTCCTTGAGATATGTAGGAGCTTTTATCCTTTGTATTGGGTCAAAATGAGCTAGTTATGGCTCATGATGAGGTTCTCATCATACCCCCATGCCTAGCTTTTGCTAGTCCCTTAGCAAAAAAAAAACTTAAGGTTTCAACCCTTGTTCTAGACCATGAAGTTTTCAATGGTTTTAGATAAGTGCCTTTTTATTTGAGCATAGATTAGGTTAGAATGCTGACCATAGGCCTAAAAGATACTCTAGTACCAATCAAGATCCAAATCTGTCTAGCCTTAGCCTCAGTCTTTTAGCAAAGGTTTTTAAGGCCCACAAGAACTAACCTAAGGTTTATTGGACTTCGTGGTTAAAGCACCCGTGCTTGAAATGATTTTAGCCCTGGCTCAGTTCGCAGTGCGTTTTGTAAGAGAGAGATAGAAAGTTTTTTCTGTTTGGAGAGTTTTCTCTCTCTTTTTCTTTTTAGTTCTAGTCTAGGATTGGCTTTTCAACACGGTCTGTATCAGATTCCTTGCTCCCATCATCAATCCTCAAGGGTTCCTGGCGATCGATGCTTCGAGATAGCACCGCCCATGGCAACCCCCGGAACCCTGGCTATTGAGATTTCGAGATAATCCCATCCATGGAATCTGAACCAGCAGAGTGCTTACATGCCCCCCGTAGGATATGTAAATATCCTAAGAGGCAAGCACCGAGGAGATGATATTTTGTTACGCATCCTCGAGGGGATTTCCCGCCTCTCCGCGCTGGGAACTCGTCCAAATCAACTTGTGTTGATCGGCCATTCCTATTCTAGGTGTTCTTTTCAGATTTTTGCGACGCTTCTGCGTGATTCTGATTTTTACGCTTACTGAACCAGGCTGTGTGTGAGATTAGGGTGCTTAGGTTACTGAGTCCCGTAAACCAAAAATTAGTTAACGAGGCCGAATACTCCCTAAGCCTTAGACCTAATACTTCAGCTTTTCATCTTCCTCAACCTCTTGAGGAGTGTCCAGATCTTAATGGGTACCAAGAGTCTATTCAAGAATGCCTAAGGTTTGCATTCTTA
This sequence comes from Thalassia testudinum, assembly GCA_037157565.1. Lineage (NCBI taxonomy): Eukaryota > Viridiplantae > Streptophyta > Magnoliopsida > Alismatales > Hydrocharitaceae > Thalassia > Thalassia testudinum. The sequence goes on along the minus strand of JAZHRO010000067.1, from coordinate 11,532,683 downwards.
CTAATCTCATTGTGCACTTTTCAGTTATTTTCTTGAATGAGGTCTAGAACTTAGGTTAATTCCTTAGTTTCTTACTAATGACTATCACTCTTTTCTTATAATTTTGTGCTCCTTTTTCATTTTGTTTCTTCTCTCCTTCACAAAATTTTCCTTCTCCTCTTTTCCTCTTATTCTTTTTCGAAAATTTTTTTAATTTTTATGGTATTTTTGGCATATGTGAATTTTTTTGTTTGAAACCTTTTCTTACAAGTTTTTGCACTTTCCTACCCCCCCATGCCTAAGATTTGCAATGTCCTCATTGTAACCTAGGGGGTCTTAGTTCAGGGTGAACTTCGAGTGCTGAAAGGTGTCAGAACAAGTTTCAGGTTTTCAAAGAGAATGATGGGCTGCCTCCCGTTAAGCGCTGAGTTTTACGCCATCGGCTGGGCGCAATAAGCTCAAGGGGAAAGGAGGATATGAGATGCCTCAGCCAAATCAGTAGAAGTTACATCAATGAACGGCTTGAGTCTTTGACCATTCACGATGAAAGGTTCAGAATCGTGGCTGAGTGGACTGATTTCGATTGCTCCATTTCCAAAAACCTGTCGGACCAGAATGGGGACCAAAAACCTGTCGGACCAATTCCTCTCCTCCTGCCCGGCCAAAAACCCCCAGCAAGCTCCGGCGAGCCCCCCTCCCCTCCCTCTTCGCTCTTCCACAAAACCAGTGGCAGAGTTAGCTTCCTGACCTCCCTCCGCGTCGCGCAGTACCAGCGCACGCTGCATCAGCCCCGTCGTCGCCGCCGTTCTCCCCCCACTGGGCGTCATCTTCTCCGGCGACAGCAGGTACTGCTGTCCGCCTTCCATCCCCTTTCGTCCTTACAATTAGGTTAGAACTCCTCTCCATCCTCTCCTCTCTCTTTTCCCCCTGTTATCTCATCTGATTACCCCTCGACCGACGCTGACCACCCTCATCTTCCACATCACCGACCGACCTCCGGTGAGCCGCTTCCACCATTCCAGCACTCCACACGGCTCGCCAACCACCTCGGGAGCTCCGCCTCACCACCAGGAACTCGCTCCACCCCACAACTGCAACTCCAGACCTCCATAATCACCCCCCGACCAACCCACCATCTCCGGCCACAGGTTGACCTAGGCGCGCACGCCTAGGCCGACCGACAACCTGCAGCATCACCCACCGCCTTCGCCGTGCTACGACGAAGGTTTCCAGCTAGTCTGATTGGGCCAATAGGCCATTCTGTGGAATCTCAGGTGAACGCCCCGGCCGCCATTAACAGCCGAAGCAGCAGGAAGCTTGGAGCAGCAGCAGGCGTCAGGCTTCCCAGGCGGCAGGTGCAGCAGACTCTCGCAAGTGTCGCGAGGTGACTGAGTTCAGCAAGGAGCACCAGCAGGGCCTTCAGCGTGGGCAATTGCACACGAGAGTCTGCGGGCGCGCGTGAGGGAAGGTCGAAACCTTTAGTCCCACATCGTGGGATTACAAACCTCAGGTACACTATAAGTCATTTTTGTGATATATTCTTATCGCCTCAGTAAGCACAGGGGTGAGGTCCCTCACTGACCCCACACCCGCCTCGTCCGCGGCTTGACCACGCGGATCTGGCGGATCCGACCCGACCTAAGCCTACGCACTCCTCGCGCATCACACCACCTGTAGGTGCGCCTGGTCCCGGGTACGATCCGACCCGTTGATGGTTGTGGCTCAGGGAGAGCGTCCCTGAGTGAATTGCTTGAGAGAGAGAGAGACACGTGGGTAGAGGGAGAAGAGTTAGGTTTTGCTCCTGTGCAGGCCAGGCTGAACGCAGGAGAAGGACTTGGCCGCTACAGAAGAAGATGAAGGAAAGGCGAGGCGAAGAAGAGAAGAAAGAAGGAGCAAAGACAGAGAAGAAGAAAGAAAGAAGCCTTCGCACGAGAAGAAGGAAAGAAGAAGAAGAAAGAGCAAAACACAGAGAACAAGAGAGGCAAAGAAAAGATTAGAAGATCAAAAGAAGAAGAAGAAGGCTTCGCAAGACGAGAAAGAAAGAAGAAAAGGAGAAATACTTTTAAGACGTCTGATCTTGTGATCAGACGTCCAATTTCATATTTTTGTCCTAATTATTTTTAATTGCATACATTCACATTTGAATTGATATTTTGAGTAAATTAGAGTGTCCAATTACATTTTGACTAGTAGTAAATTCCATTTGCTCCCTGTGTTCGACCTCGGATACTCCGATTTTCGAGTAATAAAAATCTTTATTTGTTTTGAACGCTTTCGCGGATATACTACAACGCGATATTATCTTTTAACAAACCGCACAAAAGCGTGACGAACACCGGCCATGAGAGCACCACGTGCTACTTCTACTCTTCGGAAAAGATTGCAATCAAGATCGTTCCCACGAGGAACATTCGAGATCAAGAAAGAGACCTGATAAATAAACCAAGTGATGACAGAAAGAATAATTGGTTAAAGAAAGAAAGAAATTGAAAAACAATAGCTACCTGTCCACCTTTACTGTTTTAGTTAGTTGGTTGCCACTCTACTCAGCATTCGCTGACGTTTTGTACTCATAACCTTTTTCAGGTCCAGGTGTTGAGCAGCCAGAGCCTACGGCTGCAGAGGGTGTTGAGCCCAGTAGAGCCCAGGAGTTGTAGCTTTCTATTGTACTCCGTTTCCTTTTGTAGTGAGTAGTTTATTACACTTCTGTACCCTTTCATTGTGAACCTTATATTCCTGTACTCGTTTACTTTCCTACTGTTGTGGTGGTGTGTACTGTAGCAGTTTGTTATGCGTTTGTTGTTCTTTTTCTGTACCCTAGCTAGCTCAAGTTTCGGGGATGAAACTTCCTTTTAGTTTATTATGTTGTTAGGACCCGAGTCTTTAAGCCTTTTAAAGAAATCTGTACTTTAGGTCAGACATCTGGACTAAGGGTCAGACGTCTTGCAAGATGTCTGGATCCATTCCTAGACGTCTGAAAATCGAAATTTTCGTGTACGTCCTTGCGTCTGTGCGCAGACAGTACGTGACCTCGTTTTCCTCTCCTTCTCTCTCCTCTTGTTGATGTAAACCCTAACCCAGCACCTTATTTAAACCCCCCTCCTCTCCCTCGTTCACCCCACCTCCAGCCACCCTTCTCCTTCCTCTAGTGAGAGCAATGAGCTGCAAGTAGCGAGCAGCGGGTGTGAGCGGCGTGGGAGGAGAGGAGGAGCAGCGAGGGGAAGAGAGGAGAGTAAGCGTGCGAGCTCGTGTGGGAGCTCGCCGGAGAGCTCATGGCCGGTCGGCGTGTGCGCAAGGTGGAGAGGTGCGTCGGGGAGGGCCTCCCCGACACTGCTGCAGCCGGAGCAGCAGGCGAGCGGGCGCGGTGCGGCCACGCGCGGCGCGAGAAGGCGAAGGCAGGTTTTGATTCTGGGTTTTTCCCAGAATCAGATGTCTGAATCGATGTCCAGACGACGTAGACGACGTCTAGAGGAGGTTCCAGACGACTGAAAGGTAAGTTTCACGCTGTACACCTTCTTTGCGGATACGGCCATGCAGGCTGTTCCGCTGGGGCAATGTTCCGTGCCATATTGAGGAGATTTCGTCGACGCGTGCAGGATTCGCTTCGGGAAGGCACGGGACACGCCCTTCCACGTAGTTCAGATGTTTGGACGAGGCACCAGACGGGGGGAGGCATTTCCAGGCGTCCGGAGAGGTGGTCAGACGTCTGGAACTAGGTCCAGATGGTCTAGCAGAGTTCCTAGATGTCTGAGGAGTGGTGCAGGAGTTGAGGTATGGTTCTGGACTCTTTTAAGACGTCTGGAAGGTGTTCCGGATGTCTGATGTGAATCATAATTACTATTTTTGTCTCGTTTCGGGTCCATTTGAGATCCGATTTCCACAATTAAGATACTGTTGTTTTCCGTATAAATTCCTCTACTTGTTGGAATGCTTTTTATCCTATTCTAAGTAGTCCCTTGTGAATGATCCTTGTGATAGGACCTCGTTCCGTTGAGGATTTGGGGTTTGCTGAGGCAGGTGGACCTGCCGATCATGCCCCCACTACTCCTGGGTTTACTGGTAGAGTGGCTTCCCCTAGTTTAATTACAAACCTGAATGCATATGTGTAATGAATGTTAGATCCTAATGTATGGCATGAATCCTAGGACTAGAAACATTGGAATATTTGTATTGAATGTACGGATTGCAGTATTGGATGAGTAGATAGAATGATAACAGTTGCCTGTAAATGAATAACAGCTGCCTGTAAAATGTAAAGTACTTGTGTTAGTAAACTGTTGCATGTAAATTCCTGTTGTTTACATTAAATGTCATAATATGTGCTGCATGTATATGAATTGGAAATGGAAGAGTGAATGTTGGAAACACGAGCTACCTGCGAATAAACCTGGAATGTGAACAATAAAGTTACATGTTACATGTGTATAACCTGAGAAATGGAAATAGAAATGACGAAACCTATTATGGCTTGGCCTGAGAAACATGAGCATGAACCCTACGGGGAATTAGGAGTAGAGCTCCTGGAAATAAATGGAAGGGAAGTGGAGAATGTGAATGGGGAAGTGAGCTGACCCTTGAGTACGGAGTACCAAGGAGAGCGACTGTCCCCTTGTTTAGTGTAGAGCAGAGCTAGCTGCCCTAGGGTTGGGACCCGTTGTTAGGATTGGCTACTTTGTACCGACTTTTTGGCCCTCGCGTACACAGTACCGGGGAGAGCTACTAGTGTAGGGAGAGAGCTAGCCACCCCACGGGGCTCGGGGTTCAGCTAGCCACCTTACATCGACTTGTTAGGCCCACTAGTCAAACCGGGGTAGTCAGGCGAGGGTGCGTGGACTGTGGAGGGGCGAGACCCCTATTATTGAGAGGGCTATGCCCTATACTGGTTCTTTGCTGTGCTTTGGGCGCACCCGCTAACGGAAACGACTGACCGCTTGCTAGTGTGGGGTAGCTACCCGTCGTTTATCGCGCGTGCCGTAGTCACCGTTACGTTTGTCAGTGTCCTTGGGGTGGTTGACTGAGTGTAGGGCCACCACGGGGGACTCTCCCGGCCAGGAGAGCACCACGCACTACTTCTACTCTTCGGAAAAGACTACAATCAAGATCGTTCCCACGAGGAACATTCGAGATCAAGAAAGAGACCTGATAAATAAACCAAGTGATGATAGAAAGAATAATTGATTAAAGAAAGAAAGAAATTGAAAAACAACAGCTACCTGTCTACCTTTATTGGTCTAGTTAGTTGGTTGCCACTCTACTCAGCGTTCGCTGACGTTTTGTACTCATAACCTTTTTCAAGTCCAGGTGTTGAGCAGCTAGAGCCTACGGCTTCAGAGGGTACTGGGCCCAGTAGAGCCCAGTAGTTGTAGCTTTCTGTTGTACTCCGTTTCCTGTTGTAGTGAGTAGTTTATTACACTTCTGTACCCTTTCATTGTGAGCTTTATATTCCTGTATTCGTTTACTTTCCTACTGTTGTGGTGGTGTGTACTGTAGTAGTTTTACTTCTCTACTGCTGTACTTTAGTTATTGTTAGTCGCTTAGCATGGTGAATGTGATTTATTTTACTGCTTTTTGGTTACTTTCTCGTTGGACGACTGGGTCTTGGGATCAGTCAAGTCGGTCCGATCTCGTGTCCTGTAGGGATTCGGGAACCGGGTCTTAACATTAGCTCATGGTAATTAGGCATATGGGGCCCTACCATTAACAATCAACTAACTTTCAAACCAATAATTTCAGGGATAGAAATATCATTTGGCAACTTTATCCCATCAAGAAAGTCCCAAACAACAAACTTTTGCGTAGGATAATCTACTAGGTTATCCCTCTGCATTCCAAAAAGCAATGTGCTAATCCACTAGGATAACCTTTCTAACTTCCAAACAGAAATGCAGGATAATCCTTCTACCAAAAAGTTATCCTAGGAAATATATCGCCCCATCTAAACAAGGCCTTTGGAAACATTAATCTAATATTGGTTAGGCGTTTTATCAAGCAACTAATATTCAACTATCTACAACTATTCCCTTGAAATTATAAATAGAAGGATGTATTTCAGCATCTAACCAGGTAACCAAATCTTAAAATCAAAATTAAAATAATTCAAAGAATAAACCAAGTTCTTCCCAGAATAGGAACTCCATTAAGTACCAATCATGCCTTGAAAGTAAGAACCAAAAAACAAAACTTGATTTTTCCAACTTATAAATGTTACGACCCGATCCTAGCTCCCTACAGGACCCGAGATCGATTCACCTCAACTAGATCCTAAGACTCAGTTGTCCAACGAGAAATAAATAAAAGCAAAAAATATTCTACAACCACACATGCAATGTAATTAAACAGAAATAAATAAGAGACAGTAATGGAAATCAGAACGGGAAGTCTCAAAAATATTACATGCCACAAGTGGAAAAGTACTATAACATACATAGTCATCACAAATACAACAAAGGGAAATAGAAAAGAAACATAGTAGAAATAGCTAATACATGCTGAGGGTACTCATTACCACAAAAAGAACTCTGAAATAAAAAAGTGACAACTATGGTTAGGCTCAGCTGGGCCTAGCACCCTCTGCAGCTGGTGGCGCTAGCTACTCAACTCTCTGACCTGAACATGGTTATATAATCTGTGGTCAGCTAATGTTGAGTAGAGTGGTGGTTAAGCCATTTACATGCAAGAACAAGCAAATAACTAATCATTAGTTTCCATTTATCTCAACTAAGTGTTTCTGATTCTGTTATTCTAATAAGGATCCACAACATTTATTAATCCTCTTGTTCCTTAAGGGAACGATCTTGATTGTAGTTTATTCCACGATGTAGGATGTACATGTGTCTCTCTCCTAGCAGGGAGAGCCTCCGTGGTAGTCCTACATCCGATTTACAACCCCAAGGTCATGGTCGCAACGTAATGGTGACTATGGCACGCACGATAAGTGCATGGGTAGCTATCCCGCACTGGTACGCAGTCAATCATTTCCGCTAGTGGGTACGCCCAAACGTATAGCGCAGAACAGAACATGGCCTCGCTCCTCAGAACAGGGGTCTCACACCTCAACAGTCTGCGTACCCTCGCCCGACTATCCTAGTTTGCCCAGTGGGTGTAACAAGAGTCTGTGTAGGGTGGCCAGTCTTAACCCCAGGCCCCATGGGGCAACTGGCTCCCCCTTACACTAGAGTAACAGAAGTTGGTATAGGGTGGTCATTCCTAACCCCGAGTCTCAACCCAATGGCGGCTATCTCCCCCCTACACTATAGTAACAGGAGTCGGTGTAGGGTGGCCATTCTTAATCCCGGGTCTCAACCCAAGGGTGGCTAGCTCCCTCCTACACTAAAGTGATGGTAGCTCTCCTCGATACCTGATGAGAACCTCATCATGAACCCTAACTAGTACAATTTAATCCAAATGAGTGTGAAAAAGATCCTACAAGACCTAAAGAGAGTCTTAACTCAGAGAATTCTGAATTAAAGAATAAGACAAATCATAAGGGGTAAAACTGAAATTTCACCAATGCAGTGCGCAAATAAGATAATTAAGGGTCTAAATGAAGGTCAAATGAGATCAATAAGGAGGGAAGTGGGATGATCTGATCTGAAAAAGGTTATAACAACTTCTAGGAATTAAATGACATTCTATAACCCTAAAACAAATCTACTTTAATTCACGAGGTTTGAGGTAGAATAAAAATCAACTAAATCCTCTAAAATTTATGAAAAATATTCCTTAGGGTTTAGAACCTTCAATTTTGCCTTTGCAACCTATTTTGACTTAAAATGAGAACCATGCCCAATTTATGACTTAATTTGGGTTTTTGCGTAAATTGACCAGTCAAACATGGTCCAACCTAAAATCAAATCTCACCATTAAAATCCTTAGGTTCAAATTAGGCTGGTATAAAAATTTGGGCCTAGGAAGAGACCATCTTGACCGACTTTACAAATTGGTCCTCTTAATTTACTTTTTGACCCTCATCTTTTGAAACCCTTGCAAAAGGCCCCCTAAATTTCTCATCATTCTTTGCAGAATGGTCCTCCCTGCCATTTCTGCGCAGCACCATACCTCCGGCGACCTTGCGCGGAGGATGGCGCCGCGCAGGGCAAGGCGCCCGTCCTTAGGAATGAGCGGGGGGTTCCCTGCGTCGTCCTCTGTCGCAGGGACCCTCCCCTAACCTCTGAACCCGACCATGCGTCTCGTGCGAATGCGCGAAAGGCATGGGTGTCCATTTCCGACCATCTCCGGCTAGCACGACATGTCGCCTCCTCGGTTCCCTCTCCCCGCCAGTGCCTTTATAAGGAGCGGCAGGGCCTGCCATCTCCTTCAAGCTAGTTTTGGCCGAGAGAAACCCTAGATTTAGTCTCTCCCCTCTCCGGTTAGGTAGCCCAAGCTTCCGGAAATCCTCCCTCCTCCTCCTCGTTGCTTTGCTGCCATACCTGCAGCAGAGCCTACTCTGCTCCGTCGTCCTACAGGCCGCACCAGCTGGCGTCCTCAGATCTCCTCGTCGCCAATAACCCCCTCCTGGGCATCTTCGTCCCCAGCTCCGACAGGCTCGAGCTGGATGCCTTCCTCTCCCTCCTTGTCAACTAAGTAGGTAGGAATCTTCCTCTCTCTCTCCCTTGTATTTTCCCCTTCCTAATTTACCATTTTAACCCACCGACCGCCACTTCCACCCCCATCTGCTCCATCTCTGGTCGCCATCTCCGGCGAGGTTGCGCCACCTCCACAGACCACCTCACCCCTTGTCGACAAGCCTAGAAGCTCCCCCTCACTCCACTCAAATGTTTCCCCCACTCCGTTCACCGCCCTTCACCGCTCGACCACCCCCCGAACACACCCATTTTCGCGCACATAGTCTACCTTAGGCGCACCTCCACAGGCTCTCTCGCGCCTCGCCGACCCTCGCATTGCCTTCGCCACACTCCGGCGAGGCTCCCTACGTTGTCTGATGTGGCTGAGAGGCTGTCCTTGTGATTTTAGGTCTCCGCCCCCTCGCCGCCATTGACGAGCTGCTGAAGCTCCTTCGCAAGCAGCTCCAGGACTCCTATAGCTCAGGCACGAGCTCCAGGCAACGCGGGCTGATTCCGCGAGCACGCCCAGGTTTGCAATTGGGGTCGCGAACGCTCACTGCTGCCCTAATTGGCAGCGCCTTCTCGCCTGCGGGCGCGCAGACTGGAGGTTGGACTTTAGTCCCACCTCGTTAGTGTGTGGCCTCGCGCCCACACTTAAATTGAAAAAGTGAATTAAGCTGTTCGCCTTCGATACACAGGGGTCAGGTCCCTCACCCACATGCCGCGTGCCATGCGCTCGCACCCGCCCTCGCCTGCGCTTACGCCCCGCGAGTCTGGGCCAAACTCGACTACCCGACTAAGCACTCCTCGCCCACCACCGCACGCCAGTGGGCCTGGTCCCGGGCGCGCAACCCGAACTCGATTACCCAGCTCTAGGAGAGCTTTCCCAAAGGGAGATTCAGAGAGAGAGATGCGGGGAAGGAGTAGGGGTAGGTTTTGCATTGATCGTTGTGTGTGCACGCAGGGAAGAAGGAAAAAGAAGAAGAAGCAGGCGAAGGAAGAAGAAGAAAGGAAGGAGAGGAGCTGAAGAAAAGAAGAAGAGCCGCACTATAGCAAACGCATAGTTAAGTCGTCTGAGCACCGAGTCAGACGACGGAAGGGCAGCAGCCAGAGCAGAAGAAGGCAGGTTAAAGAAGAAAGAAAGAAGAAAAGAAGGAAGAAGAAAGGAAGACTTAGTAGCTAAGAGGAAGAGAAGGTAGAAGCCTCTGCAGCCACAAGGAAAGAAAGAAGAAAAGAAGGAAGAAGAAAGAAAGGCTTAGTAGCTAAGAGGAAGAAAGGAGAAAGAGAAAGGATCACCACAGCCGTAGCAGAAAAAAAGAAGAGAGAAGAAGGCAGATTGAAGAAAGAGAAGAATCAGCTACAAGAGAAGAAGAAAAGAGAAGAGGAAGAGAGAAGAAGAAGAAGCCAACAAAAAAGAGAACTTTTGTTCTCTCTCTCTCTATCTCTTAATTTTTGTAAAACCTTATATTGTGAATTTATGTTTCTAGAATTATAGTTGCTTCCTGAGTTCGACCTCGGGAAACTTGTCATTCCGAGTAAAAAAAATTGTATTAAATTGGTAACTGTTTTGTCATATACCACAACGACTATAATAACCTTAAAGACGAAACAGGCATCACCAGCAATACCGCATACACGAGGGCTAGCTCACTTTCCATGCAAAAAGGACAGTTGCTCTCCTTGGTACCGTGTACTCGAGGGCCAACTCACTTTCCTCCTACATATGCTATTCATTTCGTATACATGAGTTCCTCTTCTAGTTCCCCGTAGGGTTCATGCATTGTATTCATTTCATTTCGTTTCACGACATGCATATCTCGTTGTTCACATCTCGATTCTTAATCATATAATTGACAGCTTGTGATTTAATAACGGAAAGAAACATCACATCATTTAACTACTCATTTGCTAGCATTAAGGCTTTTAATATATAATTCAGAATAGACTATGTGGCTCAAGCAGTGCTCATTTACTCAATTCTACCTTAGGGTTCTTTTCATATCCTAGGGTGCAATTAATTCATTCTAAGATAGCATGCATTTTGATTAAGTCATAGTATTTAGAAAAACCACTCTACCAGGATACACGGGTGGAATGGGGGCTCGAATTGCACATTCCATCGTTTCCACGGATCCTGTATGCTCTACTGGTTGGAGACCCATACAATTGACCAAATCACATCAAACAAGTTTAAAACAGTATATGAGTGACAAACACGTAGAGAACTCTGAACTGAAACCAACAATACTTCGTTTGCGCAAAATCGACTCCGTTTGGGCCCTGAATGGGCCAAAAATGTGCACTTTGATTAAAATCACACATCTGGGACAAGACCCAGACGTCTTAAACGACCACAGAGGCTTACCTTGCTTTCTTGCGCTAATTTCGGATGTCTAGAACCCCTCACGGCTGTCCTGGGGTCCTTCCAGACATCTGTTAGTGCACCCGGACATTTGAGATGGTTGCCGGACGTCTGTAGAGATGTCCAGACGTCCTAAAGCACCTCGAAGGGCGTGCCACGTGCCTTTTCAACGCACTCGTGCCTGTGTATGCACACGTCGCTTCAAAAACACGACACATATATGTTCAAGCGCCAAATTGGTGTTTTAAGATGTCGCGTTGCAGTATAGCCAAAATATTGCTCAAACAAATAATTTTATTACTCAAAAAAGTTCCGAGGTCGAACATAGGGAGAAATATGAAATTCAGTTCTCGAAAATTGTAATTTAAGATAAGAAAGCTATAAATTGTAAATAAAAAAAAAACTGCTTCAGAATAAAGTAGCACTAGAATCAAGAGTCAGAATACAAAAATAATGGAGTAAAATGGTGATTTTGATCACCAAATACTCCTTACAATGATAGCTAATTAACTCAATGTATATATGAAATGAAATGCAACTAAACCAATCGTCTGATTAGTAAATCAATCGGCTTAAACTGCTTAAGCCTCTCTCTTATTCTTTTCTCTTTCTCTTCTCTGTCTTTCTTTTTCTGCCCTTGTTCTTCTCTTCTTTCCTTATCTGCAACTCTTCTTCTTCTTCTGCCTTCAGCCCTTCTTTCTCAGGCTTTCTTCACACAATAGCAGGGGAGATGCTTCTTGAATTTGGCTAAGTGTTAGCTGGGTCTCACCAAGAACAAAATCCTCTGTTACGACCCAGTTCCCGAATCCCTACGGGACACGAGACCAGACCGACTCGACTGATCCCAAGACCCAGTTGTCCAACGAGAAAGTAACCAAAAAGCAGGAAAGTAAACCACATTCACAATGCTAAGCAACTAATAGTAACAAAAGTACAGTAATAAAGAAGCAAAACTACTATAGTACGCACCACCACAACAGTAGAAAGTAAATGAGTACAGGAACATAATGTGCAGAACGAAAGAGTACAGAATCTAAAGGTACAAGAAGCTACTCACTACTATAAACGAGTACAAAAAGAGCTACAACTACTGGGCTCTACTGGGCCCAGCACCCTCTGCAGCTGTAGGCTCTAGCTGCTCAACATCTGGACCTGAAAAGGATTATGAGTACACGAAATCAGCGAACGCTGAGTAGAGTGGCAACCAACTAACTAAAGCAGTAAAAGTGGACAGGTAGCTGTTGTTTTTCAATTTCTTTCTTTCTTTAACTAATTATTCTTTCTTTCACCATTTGGTTTATTTATTAGGTCTCTTTCTTGATCTCGAATGTTCCTCGTGGGAACGATCTTGATTACAGTCTTTTCCGAAGAGTAGAAGTCGCACGTGGTGCTCTCCTGGTCGGGAGAGTCCCCTGTGGTGGTCCTACACCTAGTCAACCACCCTAAGATCACGGACAGACCTAATGGTGACTACGGTACGTGCGATAAATGCATGGGTAGCTACCCTGCACTGGCACGCGCTCAGTCGTTTCCGTTAGCGGGTGCTCCCAAAGCACAGCACAGAACCAGTATAGGGCATAGCCCTCTTAGTAACATGAGTCTAGCCCCTAAGAACCAAACAGAGGTCTCGCCCCTCCACAGTCTGTGCACCCTCACCTGACTACCCTGGTTTGCCCAGTGGGCCTAACAAGTTGGTGTAGGGTGGCTAACTGAACCCCGAGCCCCGTGGGGTGGCTAGCTCTCTCCCTACACTAGTAGCTCTCCCCGGTACAGTGTACATGAGGGCCACAGAGTCGGTGCAAAGTGGCCAATCCTAACCTCGAGTCCCAACCCAAGGGCGACTAGCTCCCCTCTACACTAAGAGGTAACATGCGCTCCCCTTGGTACCACGTACTCAAGGGCCAGCACACTTCTCAGCACATTCCCAGATTCATTCCATTTAATTCCAGGAGCTCATCTCCTAATTCCGTGTAGGGTTCATACTCATATTCCTCAGGCCATTCCATACCAGCTTTCATCATTTCTATTTCCATTCTCAGGTTATGCACATGCAAATTGTAATTCTATTGTTCACATTCCCATATTCAGGTTATTCACAGGTAGCTCGTATTTCCAACATTCACCTTTCCATTTCCAGTTCATATACATGCAGCTCATATTATATCATTTCACGGTATAATAGGAATGTTACATTCAGCATTTAACTAACACAAATATTACATATTTCGCAGGTAGCTGTTATTCATTTACAGGCAATTGTTCTCATTCTATCTACTCATTCAAGATTGCAATTCATTCATTCAATACAGATATTCCAGTATTTCTAGTCCTAGGTTTCATGCCATATCCTAGGTTCTAATCATTCATTACACACATGCATTTAAATTGTAATTAATTTAAGGGAAAGTCACTCTACCAGTAAACCTAGGAGTAGTGGGGGCTTGATCGGCAGGTCCGCGTGCCTCAGCAAACCCCAAACCCGCAATGGAATGAGATCCTATCACAAGGATCAATCACAAGAGAATACTCAGAATAGTATAGACAGTCTTCTAACAAGTAGAGAAACCATACGGAAAACAACGGTATCTTAATTGCGGAAATCAGACCTCAAATGGACCCTAAATGGGTCAAAAACAGGGATTTTGACTTAAACCAGACGTCTGGAACACCTCCTAGACGTCTTAAAAGAGTCCAGTAACGTACCTAAGCCTCTACGTCAATCCTCAGACATCCAGGAACTCCGCTGGACCGTCTAGACCCTGTTCCAGATGTCCGACCACCTCTTTGGACGTCTGGAAGCGCTTCCTGTCGTCTGGTGCCTAGCCCAGACATCTGAAACGTGTGGGAAGATGTGTCCCACGCCTTCCTGAAGCGAATCCTGCACGCGTCAACGAAAATCTTCTCAATAAGGCACGAAACAGCGCCTCGGCGGAACGACCTGCATGGCCGTATCCGCAAAGAAGATGTACGTCGCGAAGCTTACCTCTCAGTCATCTCTAACCTCCTCCAGACGTCGTCTACATCGTCTGGATGTTGATCCAGATGTCTGATTTTGGGAGAAACCCAGAACCAGAACCTGCCTTCGCCTTCTCGCACCGCGCATGGCCGCGCTGCACCCGCTTGCCTACTGCTCTGGTTGCAACAGTGTCAGGGAGGGCCTCCCCAACGCACCCCTCCACCTTACGCACGCGTCGACCGACCGTGAGCTCACCGGTGAGCTCCCAAGTGAGCTCGCAAGCCTTCTCTCCTCTCCTTCTCACGTTGCTCCTCCCCTCCTCTTACGCCGCTCCTCTCCACCGTTCATCGCTCGGCAACACTCGCTGGAGGGTAGAGGAAGGAGGTGGCTGGGAAGTGGGTGAAATGAGGGAGAGGGGGGCTTATATAAGGTGTGGGGTTAGGGTTTTCGTCGAGCGAGAGGAGAGAGAAGGAGAAGAAAACGAGGGACGCGTACTGTCTGCCGCAGCACGTGCGTAGACGCCAGCTCATACACGAAAATTTCGATTTCCAGACGTCTGGGAAGGTGTCCAGACGTCTGACCCAAGTTCCAGACGTCTTAAAGGGCTCAAACAGCACGGGTTTTAACACCCTCCCTCCACCTGCGCAGACTCTTCTTCTCTCTTTCTCTCTTTAGTATCCACTCTCCCAGAGCCATAGGGTAATCAGGTTACTGGACCTAGCGTACCCGGGTCAAAGCTCACGTGCAGGTGATGAGTGAGGAGTGAGGGTTAAGCGAGTTAACGGGTCAAGCCAGGTTCGCAGGCAGAGGTCACGGACCAGGCGGTGCGTGGGTGAAAGGGACCTCACCCCGTGTTTGGAGGTAGTAAGCCCTATTGACAAATTCAATTTATGTGTATGCTCCGCTTCAGTGGCTTCCGATGTGGGACTATCTACCCCCACTTTGCTCGGGCACGCTGTTGCTGCTTCCTTCGCCCAATTCCCGTGTAAGGAGCGGTCAATGTCTCCAATTGATCGCACAAATATGGTCCTGGACCAACTCCGCTTTATCTGGAGTCGAGGACGTGGAGTTGTTGGTCTGGATAGAGCTTCAAGCAAGCTCGAGGCGTGCTGCGTCAATGGCGGAGGGGGCGAGTACCTGGAATCAATAATGAGGCCTTTCGGCCACGTCAGAAGGTTCAAGAAGGATCGTCGGACCACGGTGAGTGCGACGGTGGTGGTTGTGAGGTGTGGCAAGGTCCATGCGTGCGTGGTGGAATCAAACTGTGTGTGTGAAAGTGGGTGTGTTCGGGCGTGAGTTTGGATGAGCGATAGGTGGAATTAGGTTAGGGATTTTGTGCGTGGAGTGATGGCGGAGCTTACGAGGGTGGTAGCAGCGAGATTCGTGCAGTGGCGCTGTGGATAGGCGACGTCGGAGTGGAAGAAGGTGATGGTGTTGAGGGCGGATTTGTGGGTGTGCGTGTGTTGTGAGATTGGGAAAAGAAAGTATAATGAGAGAGAGAGAGAGATAGAGGAACTTAGGGATGTGGTAGAGAGACGGAGGGCACCGGTGTTGGTTGACCGGAGCCAGAGAAGGAGGATGGTGCGGCGAGGCGGCGACGTCGACTGAGGGAGAGGCACGACCTCTCGTTGGCAGGAGAGGTTTGCGAAGACGAGGAGAGGAGTGTCGGCCATCCAATTTGATGGTTGGACGGTCGGAGGAGGAGGGGGGAGAGGGGTCGCCAGAGCTAATTCTGAAGGTGGCGGGAGATGGAGAAGAAAAGGGTTTCTCAGGCCAAAAACTAGCTGAAGAGCACGGCCATGCCCTTGGGTTTCTTTTATAGGGCTCAAGAAGGATCTTAAGCTTGGAAGCCAAGCTTCCAAGCTTGGAAACGCCGGCGGAGTAGGAAACTCATTTGTTCCACGAGTTCCCATTAGGATTTGGGCGAGAATTGTGGCCCAAGATGCGGTTCAAAAGGAAGGAAATTCCTTGACGAACTTCTCTTTCAATTTTGAGAGAGATTTGTCAAGGAATCAAGGAGTTTTTACCATTTTTAGGTCGCCGGTGCTTGTAGGAATAGGAGTAATGGTAGTAGGGACCTAGTTGTGAAGATGATAACAAAGTTGGGGGTCTATTTGTAAATATTTTGAAAGTTAAGGGCATAAATGTAATCGGACAGGACCAATTTGCAAATTAGGTCAAGACAATTTTAGCTTGGGTCTAAATTTTGATACAAACCTAATTTGGACCTAACGAATCCAATGGTGAAGTTGGATTTTGGTTTTAACCACGTTTGACTGAGTATTTATGTAAAAACCCAAATTAGGGTAAATGTCTGTCTAAGACTATTTTGGGCGAAAACGAGTTCTGATGGTCAATTTGACGGTTTCAAACTCAAGAGAATATTTTTCTATGAATTTTAGAGGGTTTAGGTGAATTTTATCCTGATCAGAATTTCAGTTCATTAAGCGGGTCTGTTTTTAGGATTTCAAAAGTCATTTAATTCTCAAAACATGTGCAAATCCTTTTTTGCTTTTTCTAACCCACTTGTTATTCTTTTAAGACCATTTGACCCTTATTCAACCCCTAAGAAAACCTGTGGGTGTACTGTGTTCAAGCTATGATGGTAAAATTGTAATTTTAACCCTATTTTCTTATCTTTCTCTCAGAATGGATCTGTTGTGACTTATGGCTCTCTGCCAGTTATGTAGGAGCCTTTACTGGCTTAATTGGGTCAAAATGAGCTAGTTATGGCTTATGATGGTGTTCTCATCATACCCCCATGCCTAGCTTTTTCCTGTCCCTTAGCAAAATTTCAAGGTATTAACTTTGATTCTAGACCATATGACTTTTGATGCTTGAAACTTTGATGTGTGATTTCTTTTGTAGATTAGGTTAGAATGCTGATAGTAGGCCTAGCGGTCCTCAAGTACCAACCATGATTCGGACCTGACCAGCTCTAGCCTTAGTCCCCCGCGAAGGTTTCTACGGCCCACAGGAACTAACCTGAGGTTCATTAAAATCCGCGGTTAAAGCACCAGTGCTTGTAACATGTTTTAACCTAGGTTAAGTTTGCAGTGCGTTTTTGTAAGAGAGAGACAGAGGAACTTTTCTTTATTTTTGGAGAGTTTTATCTCTCTTTTCTTTCTATTTATAACTTCGGATTAGCCTTACAGCACGGTCTGTATCGGATTCCTAGTTCCCACCGGTAATCTTTGCAGGGTCCGTAGCAATCGATGCTTCGAGATAGCATCGCCCATGGCAACCCCCAGAACCTTGGCTTTCGAGATTTTGAGATAATCCCACCCATGGCATTCTGTAGCTAAATCCAGACTCTGGGAATCAACATTTCGAGATAATGCTGCCTATGGCATCTGAACCAGCACAAGGTGCTTACATGCCTCAGGTAGGATATTTAGATATCCTAGGAGACAAGCACCAAGGAGATGATATGTTATTGCGCATCTTCGAGGGGAATTTCCCGCCTCTCCACGTCGGGAACTCGTCCAAATCAACTTGTGTTGATCAGCTGCACCTAATCTAGGTAACTTTTTTTAGAACAGATTTAATGCATTTGCGTGATTTTGATACTTAGGCGTACTAAACCAAACTGTGTGTGGATTGGGGGTGCTTAGGTTATCGAGTCCTGCAAACTAGAGGTCAGTTAATGTTACGATCCGATTCCTGAATCCCTACAGGACACGAGACTGGACCGACTCGACTGATCCCAAGACCCAGTCGTCCAATGAGAAAGTAACCAAAAAATAGTAAAATAAATCACATTCACCATGCAAGCAACTAACAGTAACAAAAGTACAACAGTAAAGAAGTAAAACTACTACAGTACACACCACCACAACTGTAGAAAATTAAACAGGTACAGGAATGTAAAGTGCAGAACGAAAGAGTACAGAATATAAAGGTACAAGAAGCTACTCACTACTACAAATGAGTACAAAAGAACTACGACTACTAGGCTCTACTGGGCCCAGCACCCTCTGCAGCCATGTGCTCTGGCGGCTCAACACCTGGACCTGAAAAGGGTTATGAGTACACAAAATTAGCGAACGCTGAGTGGAGTGGCAACCAACTAACTAAAGCAGTAATGGTGGACAGGTAGCTGTTATTTTTCAATTTCTTTCTTTTTTTATCTAATTATTCTTTCTTTCACCACTTGGTTTATTTATCAGGTCTCTTTTTTGATCTCGAATATTCCTCATGGGAACGATCTTGATTGCAGTCTTTTCCGAAGAGTAGAAGTCGCACGTGGTGCTCTCCTAGCCGGGAGAGTCCCCCGTGGTGGTCCTACACCCAGTCAACCAGCCCAAGGTCACAGACAGACGTAACGGTGACTACGACACGCGCGATAAGTGCATGGGTAGCTACCCCACACTGGCATGCGGTCAGTCATTTCCGTTAGTGGGTGCGCCCAAAGCACATCACGGAACCAGTATAGGGCATAGCCCTCTCAGTAACAGGGGTCTAGCCCCTAAGAACCAAATAGGGGTCTCGCCCCTCCACAGTCCGCGTACCCTCGCCTGACTACCCTGGTTTGCCCAGTGGGCCTAACAAGTCGGTGTAGGACGGCTAGCTGAACCCTGGGCCCCGTGGGGTGGCTAGCTCTCTCCCCACATTAGTAGCTCTCCTCGGTACAATGTACACAAGGGTGAAAAAGTCGGTACAGAGTGGCCAATTTTAACCCCGGGTCCCAACCCAAGGGCGGCTAGCTCTGCTCTGCATTAAATAGGGGGACAGTCGCTCTCCTTGGTACTTCGTACTCAAGGGCCAGCTCACTTCCCCACTCACATTCCCAGTTCCATTCCAGTTATTTCCAGGAGCTCTACTCCTAATTCCTTGTAGGGTTCATGCTCATATTCCTCAGGCCATTCCATACCAGGGTTCATCATTTCTATTTCCATTCTCAGGTTATACACATGCAAATTGTAATTCTATTGTTCACATTCCCATATTCAAGTTATTCACAAGTAGCTCATGTTTCCAACATTCACCTTTCCATTTCCAGTTCATATACATGCAGCTCATATTATGTCATTTAACGTAAACAACAGGAATTCACATGCAACAGTTTGCTATCACAAGTACTTTACATTTCACAGGTAGCTGTTATTCATTTACAGGCAATTGTTATCATTCTATCTACTCATTCAAGACTGCAATCCATACATTCAACACAAACATTCCAGTATTTCTAGTCCTAGGATTCATGCCATATCCTAGGATCTAATCATTCACTCCACACATGCATTCAGGTTTGTAATTAAACTAGGGGAAGCCACTCTACTAGTAAACCCAGGAGTAATGGGGGCTTGATCGGCAGGTCACGTGCCTTAGCAAACCCCAAACCCGCAACGGAATGAGGTCCTATCACAAGGATCAATCACAAGAGACTACTCAAAATAGTATAGAAAGTATTCCAACAAGTAGGTGAAAACATACGGGAAACAACAGTATCTTAATTGAGGAAATCGGATCTCAAACGGACCCTAAACGGGTCAAAAACAGTAATTCTGACTCAAATCAGACATCTGGAACCCTTCCAGACGTCTTAAAAGAGTCTAGAGCCATGCCACAGTTTTGTGCTACTCTTCAGACATCCAGGAACTCTACTAGACCATCTGGACCCAGTTCCAGACGTCCGACCACCTCACCGGACGTCTGGAAATGCTTCCCGTCGTCTGGTGCCTCGCCCAGACATTCGAATTGCATGGGAGGGCGTGTCCCGTTCCTTCCCGAAGCGAATCCTGCACGCGTCAACGAAAATCTTCTCAATAAGGCACGAAACAGTGCCTCGGCAGAACGGCCTGCATGGTCGTATTCGCAAAGATGTATGTCGCGAAGCTTACCTCTCAATCGTTTGGAACCTCCTCCAGACATCGTCTACGTCATTTGGACGTCGATCCAGACGTCTGATTCTGGGAAAAACCCAGAATCAGAACCCACCTTCACCTTCTCGCGCCGCGCGTGGCCACACCGTGCCCGCTCGCCTACTGCTCCGACTGCAGTAGTGTCATGGAGGACCTCCCTGACGTGCTCCTCCACCTTGCGCATGTGTCAACCGGTCGTGAGCTCATCGACGAGCTCCCACGTGAGCTTGCAAACCTTCTCTCCTCTCCTTCTCATGCTGCTCCTCTCCTCTCACGACGCTCCTCCTCTCCACCGCTCTTGCTCGGCTGCACTCGCTGGAGGGTAGAGGAAGGAGTGGCTGGGAAGAGGGTGAAATGAGGGAGACGAGGAGGGCTTATATAAGGTGTGGGGTTCGGGTTTGCGTCGGGCGAGAGGAGAGAGGAGAAGAAAATGAGGGTCGCATACTGTCTGCACGCAGGACGCGCGTAGATGCGAGCTCGTACACGAAAATTTTGATTTCTAGATGTCTGGGAAGGTGTCCAGACATCTGACCAAACGTCTGACCCAAGTTCCAAACGTCTTAAAGGGCTCAAATAACACGGGTCTTAACAACATAACAAACTCAAAGGAAGTTTCGTCCCTGAAACTTGAGCTAGCTAGGGTACGGAAAAAGAACAACATATGCATAACAAACTTAAAGAGGACCGAAGCCGGTCCGGAAAGACGTACCCTCAAAGAGCTCCGGGTAGCTCTCTCGCATTGCTGGCTCAGGCTCCCAGGTAGCCTCCTCGTACCTCTGGCTCATCCACAAGACCTTCACCAGGGTACCTGCTTCTGTCTCAGACTCCGGATGGCTCTGTCTAGTATCTGCACTGGTTGCTCTAGGTAGGTCAAGTCGTCACCCACCTCGACACTCTCGTGGCTCAGAACGTGACTGGAATCGACGACGTACTTCCTGAGGTTAGACACGTGGAACATGTCGTGCACACCAGAAAGCTGGGGAGGAAGGGCAAGCCTGTAAGCAACGGGTCCAACCCTCTCCAGGACCTCAAAGGGCCTCACAAACCTCGGCGCGATCTTCCCTTTCACCCCAAAACGCTGTAGGCCCTTCATGGGAGAAACACGAAGGAAGACGTGATCCCCAACCTCAAACTGCACCTCTCTGCGCTTCCGATCTGCATTGCTCTTCTGTTTACTCCTAACTGTGCGAAGTCATCTATGTATCTGCTCAATCACCTCCTGACTCTGCCGGATCAGCCTGGGGCCAACCTCCCACTTGGTCCCCACCTCAACCCAACTCAAGTGTGCAGTACACCTCCGTCCGTACAGAGCCTCGTAGGGTGCCATGCCGATGCTCGAGTGGTAGCTGTTATTATATGCAAACTTCGCCAGGGGCAAGTGCTCCTCCCAAGAGCCCCTCCAGTCTAGTACATAGGCACACAAAATGTCCTCAAGCATCTGTATCGTGCACTCCTACTGTCCGTCTGTTTGGGGGTGGTATGCTGTATTGAACCTCAACTATGTCCCCAAAGCCTGCTGAAACTCAGCCCAATATTAGGACGTAAAACGGGTATCTCGGTCGGATATGATCTCCTACGGAACTCCGTGCAGACTTACTACGTCACAGATATACCTCTCTGCCAACTGTGCTGATCCCAAAGTGACTCGGATCAGCAAGAAACGTGCTGTCTTTGTCAATCCGTCTACAATCACCCAGATTGCGTCGTATCCTTGCTGGGTAACGGGCAAGCCCACCACCAAGTCCGTGGTGATGCTCTCCCACTTCCACTCTGGCACTGGAAGTGGCTGCAATGGCCCTGCAGGCCTCTGATGCTCGGCCTTCATCTGCTGGCACACTAAACACTGCTGCATGAACTCACCTACATCCCGCTTCATCCCCCTCCACCAAAAGTCACATCTCAGATCATGATACATCTTTGTGTTCCCGGGATGTATGGTGAACCTGGATCCGTGTGCCTCAGTCAGGAGCTCTCTCAACAGCTCCTCGTCCCTGGGAACGCACAAACGTCCCCTCATGCGCAGCACCTCGTCGGTAAAGGAGAAGTCTCCAGGGTCCCCTGATAGTACTCTGTCACGCAACGACTGCAGGTACGGGTCTGCCATCTGTCCTGTGATGATGTGGTCTATCAGCTCTGGCCTCGTCTGTCGTGTCACAGTCACTGCCCCACAGTGCCCCAGTAATTCTAGGGGTCGCCAACTGCCTATCTCCTCCATGAGTCTCCAACTCTGTGCCTGTAAACTGGCTAAGTGGGCGGGCGCCTTCCGGCTCAAGGCGTTAGCCACCACGTTGGCTTTCCCTGGATGGTAGGAAATGCTGCAGTCAGTCCTTCAGGAGCTCTAACCAACGTCTTTGTCTCATGTTAAGCTCCTTCTGATCAAACAAATACCTGAGGCTCTTATGATCTGTGAAAATCTCAAAAGTCTCACCGTATAGGTAGTTCTTCCAAGTCTTCAGCACAAAGATGACAACTGCCAGCTCTAGGTCGTGGGTAGGGTAGCTATGCTCATGGGGCATCAGTTGCCGCGAAGCGTAAGCGATAACGTGACCCCGCTGCATGAGCACACCCCC
Source organism: Thalassia testudinum (assembly GCA_037157565.1). Taxonomy (NCBI): domain Eukaryota; kingdom Viridiplantae; phylum Streptophyta; class Magnoliopsida; order Alismatales; family Hydrocharitaceae; genus Thalassia; species Thalassia testudinum. Next base: position 11,510,388 of record JAZHRO010000067.1, on the reverse strand, counting down.
TAACCCCTGCAAAGAGGCGTCCGTGTACACAACGAAATCGGCACTGTTGTCTGGAATGGTAAGCACGGGAGCTAAAGTCAGCCTCTCCTTCAGCTCCTGAAAACACGCCTCACAAGCATCTATCCACGAAAAGGGCACATCCTTCCGAGTCAACTGTGTCATAGGACGTGCAATCTGCGAGAAACCCCTGATATACCGTCGATAGTAGCCTGCCAGTCCTAAGAAACTGTGGATCTCTGTCACTGTACGTGGTCTCTCCCTCCTGAGCACTGCCTCAACCTTGGCTGGGTCCACAGCTAAGCCATCCCCTGAAATCACATGACCTAAGAAGGTCACCTCCCTCAACCAGAACTCGCACTTGCTGTACTTGGCATACAGCCTACGCCATCTCAATGTGTCCAAAACCATCCTCAAGTGCTATCCGTGCTGCGCCTGATCTCGAGAGTAGATGAGCACATCATCAATAAATACCACCACGAACTGATTTAGATATGGTATGAACACCCGGTTCATCAAGTCCATGAAAGCAGCGGGGGCATTGGTCAGCCCAAACGGCATGACCAAAAACTCGTAGTGTCCATACCGGGTGCGGAAAGTTGTCTTGGAGACATCGGTCTCCCAGATCCTCAACTGGTGGTAGCTAGACCTCAAGTCTATCTTGGAGAATACTGTGGCACCTCGCAACTGGTCAAACAAGTCGTCAATCCTCGGCAGCGGAAACCTGTTCTTGATGGTAACCCTATTCAGCTGTCTGTAGTCCACACAAAGGTATAGGGTACGATCCTTCTTCTTCACAAATAATGCCGGGGCTCCCCACGGAGACTCACTGGGCCTCACAAAGCCCTTCTCCAGAAGGTCCTGCAACTGGGACTTGAGCTCTCGTAGCTCAAGTGGTGCCATCTTGTAAGGTGCTGTAGAAATGGGGTTGGTCCCCGGTATCAGTGAGATCTCAAACTCGATCTCACTCTCAGGAGGTAGTCCTTGCAGCTCCTCTGGGAACACGTCGGGGTACTCTCTGACCACCAGGATACTCTAAAAATTTGTTACGGGGCTGGGCTCTGTCACTACACAAGCCAGAAAGCCCTCACACCCTTGGCCCAAAAGTCTCGCCGCCTGAAGTGTAGAAATGCACCTGAAACCTCCGTCCACTGGCTGTTCGTGAAACTCAAAAGAAGACAACTCTGGTATGGAGAAGACGATCTTCCTCTCAAAACAGTCTACCAAAGCGTGGTAAGCGGACAACCAGTCCATCCCCAGAATCACGCCAAAGTCCTCCATCGGTATCATAATTAGATCAGCGGGGAGGCTGTGTCCCCTAACACTGACCTCACAGCCTGTGTAAACCTCCTCAGCTACAAACAGCTGACCACTCAGACCTCCGATCACAAACGTATCCTCTAACAACACAGAGTCCTGCCCTAAACTGACGGCAAAACTAGCAGCAACAAACGAATGCGTGGTGCCGGAATCAAAAAGTGTGTAAACTAGTCTGCCGGAAACTGTAACCATACCTGCCACCACTGAACCTGAAGCTCTGGCGTCTCTGTGTGTCAGGGCGTTGATACGCCCCTCAACTCTAGGTGCGAACGAAGCAACCACACTCTGCGTCGGACGGGTAGCCGCTGGTCGATACCCTCCCCGCGACTACTGACCTCCCCCACGCGCCTAGGAACCACGGCCTCCTGCTCGTCCTCCAGCGCTCGGTGCGTGGAGCATCTGTTGACTTCCAACCTAAGACGGGCAGTCCCTCCTGATGTGGCCCGGCTGGTCATACTGGTAGCAAAGGGGAACCCGACTCCCGCCCTCGGTAGGTCCCTGCTGACGGCTGTACGGGGGTCCAATGCTAGCAGCTGGCCCCAGTCGGGGGGCCCCAAAGGCCATTGACGGCCCCACAAAGCGTGATGGCTCTCCTGCGTGTGCCGTGTGCCTCATTTGGCATTGTGAGTAGTCTGGCTGGTAGGGCCTCTTCCATCCGCTGTTAGTGTCACGTGCGGCCAGGTTGGTCTCCTCATAAGTCATAGTTGCCTCCTCCACCCTCGAGAACGTAGGCAGCTTCAGGGGTTTGACATACCCCCGAATAGCAGGCCGGAGCCCCTTGGTGAACCTCTAAAGGTGCTCCTCCTCAGTAGCTACAGCTGTCACGGCGAAACGAGACTGCTCCAGAAAACACGTGCGGTACGCACTCACGTTCATCGTCCCCTAGCGGAGAGTGTGGAACTCCCGCCTCCTCTGGTCCTGCCATGTCTGGGGAAAGTACTGCTTGCAGAAGAGGGTGAAAAACTGGTTGCAAGTTGACTCGACCCTCTCCTGACCTCTGACCGCCCTCCACCACTTGTGTCCCGTGCTCTCTAACTGGTACGTGGCAAAGACCATGCAGCACTCTGCAGGGGGGCGAAGGGTGTCAAATACCTTCTCGATCTGCTCGAGCCAATCCTCCGCCTCGGTTGGGTCCACATCCCCCTTGAAGAAGGGGGGCTTCAGCTTCCGGAACTGTCCAAAAAGCTCGTAATGGCACTAAAGTGGAGAAACTGGTATGCCTCCAAACAAGGAGGGCTCGTGCTCGGAAGTTTCAGAGGACGGTGGGGGCGGTGGAGGACCACCCCCTCCCCCACGTCCAGTGCTGTGTCGGTCTCGCGATCCCACAGAGGACTCCCCCTCCATAGCCCCAGGGAGAGGCGCCCGTGGAGGTGGGTGGAGCTCCTCTCGTACGATCTCCCGTATCAGCTGGGCGAGGTCCTGGGCCTGAATGCTCGGAAGTAGTGGCTGGTCCACTGAGACGTCGGGCTCGACACATCCACCCCTTCGACCTCGACCTCGGCCGTGTCTGCGGCTCGCCTCACTGATTCCACGTCGAGGCATCTCCTACAAGGAGAAGAGACACAGAACAGAAAGACGTCAATTCCACAGACATTCAGCAAAAGAACCTCAGAACAGATATCAAAAGGTACGTTGTGGTGGTTACTCTAGTTGCAAGCACGTGAATAGGTTATTTTCTAGCTAGTAAGTTCACTTCTTGGGATGACGTTGCTCTGATACCATCTTGTTATGACCCGGTTCCCGAATCCCTACATGACACGAGATCGGACCGACTTGACTGATCCCAAGACCCAATCGTCCAACGAGAAAGTAACCAAAAAGTAGTAAAACAAACCACATTCACCATGCAAGCAACTAACAGTAACAAAAGTACAGTAGTAAAAAAGTAAAACTACTACAGTACACACCACCACAACAGTAGAAAATTAAACAGGTACAGGAATGTAAAGTGTAGAATGAAAGAGTATAGAATATAAAGGTATAAGAAGCTACTCACTACTACAAATGAGTACAAAAGAACTACAACTACTACTCTCTACTGGGCCCAGCACCCTACGCAGCCGTGTGCTCTGGTAGCTCAACGCCTGGACTTGAAAAGGGTTATGAGTACATGAAATCAGCGAACACTGAGTAGAGTGGCAACCAACTAACTAAAGCAGTAAAGGTGGACAGGTAGCTGTTATTTTCAATTTCTTTCTTTCTTTATCTAATTATTCTTTTTTCACCACTTGGTTTATTTATCAGGTCTCTTTCTTGAGCTCGAATGTTCCTCGTAGGAACAATCTTGATTGCAGTCTTTTTTGAAGTGTAGAAGTCGCACGTGGTGCTCTCCTGGCTGGGAGAGTCCCCCGTGGTGGTCCTACACCCAATCAACCACCCTAAGGTCACAGACAAATGTAACGGTGACTACGGCATGCGCGATAAGCGCATAGGTAGCTACCCTGCACTGGCATGCGGTCAGTCGTTTCCATTAGCGGGTGCACCCAAAGCACATCACGGAACCACTATAGGGCATAACCCTCTCAGTAACAGGGGTCTAGCCCTTAAGAACCAAACAGGAGTCTCGCCCCTCCACAGTCCGTGCACCCTCGCCTGACTACCCTGGTTTGCCCAGTGGGTCTAACAAGTCGGTGTAGGGCAGCTAGCTAAACCCCGGGGCCCATGGGGTGGCTAGCTCTCTCCCTACACTGGTAGCTCTCCCCGGTACAGTGTACACGAGGGCCAGAAAGTTGGTATAGAGTGGCCAATCCTAACCCTGGGTTCCAACCCAAGGGAGCCTAGCTCTGCTCTGCATTAAATAGGGGGACAGTCGCTCTCCTTGGTACTTCGTACTCAAGGGCCAGCTCACTTCCCCACTCACATTCCCAGTTCCATTCCAGTTATTTCCAGGAGCTCTACTCCTAATTCCCCGTAGGGTTCATGCTCATATTCCTCAGGCCATTCCATACTAGGGTTCATCATTTCTATTTCCATTCTCAGGTTATACACATGCAAATTGTAATTCTATTATTCACATTCCCATAATCAGGTTATTCACAAGTAGCTCATGTTTCCGACATTCACCTTTCCATTTCCAATTCATATACATGCAGCTCATATTATGTCATTTAACGTAAACAACAGGAATTCACATGCAACAGTTTGCTAACACAAGTACTTTACATTTCACAGGTAGCTGTTATTCATTTACAGGCAATTGTTATTATTCTATCTACTCATTCAAGACTGCAATCCATACATTCAATACAAACATTCCAGTATTTCTAGTCCTAGGATTCATGCCATATCCTAGGATCTAATCATTCATTCCACACATGCATTCAGGTTTGTAATTAAACTAGGGGAAGCCACTCTACCAGTAAACCCAGGAGTAATGGGGGCTTGATCGGAAGGTCCACGTGCCTCAGTGTAACGACCCGATTCCCGAGTCCCTACGAGACACGAGAACCGGACCGACTTGACTAATCCCAAGACCTAGTCGTCCAACGAGAAGTAACCAAAAGAGCAGTAAAATAAACCACATTCAACATGAAATATAACTAGCAGTAACAAAATACAGCAGTAAGAAAAAGAACTACTACAGCATGTACCACCACAACAGTAGATCAACATTTATAACATAACATGAACAACAAGTAAAGAAAAGTACAGAGAGTAACAAGAACTACTCACTACAGTGGAACAAAAAGGGCACAAGAGAACAGTGGTAACTCTACTGGACCCTACTTGGTCCAGCATCCTCTGCAGCCACTGACCCTGGCTGCTCAACACCTGGTCCTGAAAAGTAACGAGTGTAACATATCAGCGAAACGCTGAGTAGAGTGGCAGCTAAACTAAAGAAGCAGTAAAGTGTACAGTAGCTGTTTTATTTTCTTTCTTCCTTTATTTACATCTTTCTATTGTTTCACAATTTATCTATTTCTCAGATCCTTCACTTGATCTCGAATGTTCCTCGTGGGAACGATCTTGATTGCAGTCTTTTTCGAAGAGTAGAAGTAACACGTGGTGCTCTCCTGGCCGGGAGAGTCCCCCGTGGTGATCCTACTCTCAGTCAACCACCCCAAGGTCACTGACAAACGTAACGGTGACTACCGTACGCGCGGTAAATGCATGGGTAGCTACCCCGCACTGGCACACAGTCAGTTGTTTCCGTTAACGGGTGCGCCCAAGCATAGCACGGAACCAGTATAGGGCAGATCCCTCTCAGTAACAGGGGTCCAGCCCCTCCATAGTAACCAAACAGGGGTCTTGCCCCTCCACAGTCCGCGCACCCTCGCCTGACTACCCTGGTTGCCCAGTGGGCCTAACAAGTCGGTGTAGGAGGCTAGTAGAACCCCGGGGCTCGTGGGGTAGCTAGTGCTCTCCTTACACTAGTAGCTCTCCTCGGTACTGTGTACACGAGGGCCAGCAAGTCGGTACAAAGTGGCCAGACCTAACCCCGGGTCCCTGGGGCAGCTTGCTCCTCTCTGCACTAAACAGGGGGACAGTCGCTCTCAAGGGCCAGCTCACTTCCCCAATTCTATTCCATTCACTTTCCAGGAGTTCTACTCCTAATTCCCCGTAGGGTTCCAGCTCTTTTAACTCAGCACATTCAGGTTTCACCCCTTTCAGTTTCACGTTCATACAACCTACATTCTCAATCATGTTCATTTATTCATAACAGGCAGTTGTTAAACCAATTTACAGGCAGCTATTATTTCCTTTCCACATTTTTCAAGGCTGCAATATCTATAATCATATCACTAGTTTTCCAGTCCTAGGATTCATGCTGTACCGTAGGATCTATCATTCAATCTAGTTTTCCAGCCCTAGGATTCATGCAATACCCTAGGATCTATCATTTAATCTGGTTTCTCATTCCTAGGATTCATGCAATGCCCTAGGTTCTATTAATTGTTCCATAATTGTAACAAATTATGTTAATTACTTTAAAGCCACTCTACCAGCTACAACGAGAGTACTGGGGGCGTGGTCGGAAATCCTGAGTGCCTCCGCAACCCCCGAGACTGCAATGGAACGGGATACTAACACAAGGATCAAACACAAGGAGTTTCTCAGAACAGTATATAATTACTGGAAATGGGTAGAGGATCTTATTCTGAAAATAACGCAACTCGAAACGCGGAAAACGGACTCTGAACGGGCCCTAAACGGGTCGAAAATGACGAAACAGTCCAAAATCAGACGTCTAGAACCTCTTGCAGACGTCTTAAAATGTGGGTCAGATGGTACCTTTGTTCTGCGTAGTCTCTCAGACGTCCAGAAGCCTGCGGGGGCATCTGGCCTAGTTCCTAGACGTCCGATGGTCACCCCGGACTTCTGGAAGTCCTTCCCGTCGTCTGGCACTGCGGCCAGACGTCTGATCTGCTTTGGATCGTGAATCTCAGAGCCTGCACGTACCCACTCCTCGCTCTCAGTACAACGGGTCGCAGAAAAGGACGGAGGATGAAAATAACTTACCTGCCAGACATCTGGACAGTCCTCCAGACATCTTCACCGTCGTCTGGTTGGAAGCCCAGATGTATGATTCTGGAAAAATTTCCAGAATCAGAGCTCGACTCGCGTTCCGCCCGCGACGCACGGCCGCGCCGTGCCTCGTCCGCCTGCTGCTTGAGCTGCAGCAGCCCTCCAGCGATGCTCCACGCCCGCGACTCCCCCGCTGGCTGGCTCTAGCTGCCCCGGCAAGCTCGAGCCCTCACGATCGGGCGTCTCCTCCCTCGCGCAACACCTCCTCCCATAACTCGCCGCGGCTGCCGCTGCCGCTGCTCGCTCGCGCTCGCACTCTCGCACCGGCTGGAAGAAGAAGAAGGAAGCGGAGGAGATGAGAGTGAGGGAGAGGGCAAGGGCCTTATAAGGTCACGCGGGGAGAGAGAGAGAGCAGTCTGCGCCTGCAGGAGGAGAGAGGGAAAAAGAGGCGTTCGCAGGTCTGCGCGCGCAGGCGCGCATACGCAATTGTGCGTGGCGCAGAAATTAAATCCCAGACGTCTGGAAGTGGTTCCAGACGTTTGGGCCACCTCCGAGACGTCCTAAAAAGGCATCTTGAAAGCGCGTTCGTAACACTCAGCAAACCCCAAACTCGCAACAGAACGAGGTCCTATCACAAGGATCAATCACAGGAGACTTCAGAATAGTATAGAAAGTATTCCAACAAGTAGGGGAAAACATACGGGAAACAACGGTATCTTAATTGCGGAAATCAGACCTTAAACGGACCCTAAACGGGTCGAAAATAGTAATTCTGACTTAAATCAGACATCTAGAACACCTTCCAGACGCCTTAAAAGAGTCTATAGCCATACCTCTGTTCCGCGCTACTCCTCAGATGTCCAGGAACTCCGCTGGACTGTTTGGACCCAGTTTTAGACGTCCGACCACCTCTCCAGATGTCTGGAAATGCTTCCCGTCGTCTGGTGCCTCGCCTAGATGTCTGAACTACGTGGGAGGGCGTGTCCCGTGCCTTCCCGAAGCGAATCCTGCACGCGTCAACGAAAATCTTCTCAATAAGGCATGAAACAGAGCCTCGGTGGAACGGCCTGCATGGCCGTATCCGCAAAGAAGATGTACGTCGCGAAGCTTACCTCTCAATCGTCTGGAACCTCCTCCAGACGTCGTCTACGTTGTCTGGACGTCGATCCAGACGTCTGATTCTGGGTAAAACCCAGAACCAGACCCTGCTTTCGCCTTCTCGCATCGCGCATGGCCGCGCCGCGCCCACTCACTTGCTGCTCCGGCTACAGTAGTGTCGGGGAGGACCTCTCTGACGCACTCCTCTTCCTTGCGCACTCGTCGACTGGTCGTGAGCTCACCGGCGAGCACCCATGCAAGCTCGCAAGCCTTCTCTCCTCTCCTTCTCATGCTGCTCCTCCTCTCCTCTCACGACGCTCCTCCTCTCCGCCGCTCTCACTCGGCTGCACTCGCTGGAGGGTAGAGGAAGGAGTGGCTGGGAAGTGGGTGAAATGAGGGAAAGGAGGAGGACTTATATAAGGTGTGGGGTTAGGGTTTGCGTCGGGCGAGAGGAGAGGGAAGGAGAAGAAAATGAGGGTCGCTGTTGACGTTTTTCTCGGTCGTGTTTTAACAGTTAATTACGTCATAGTATTGGTGATCAAGTGTCATCAACAAATAAAAGTTTTATTACTTGAAAACCTAAGTATCCGAGGTCGAACACAGGGAGCAATTGGAATTTACTACTAATCGCAAGAATGTAATTGAATGCTTAATTACTCAAAATGTAATTCAAATATAAATGCATGAGTTTGAAAAGTAATTGTGGCAAAAAGAAGAAATTGGACGTCTGATCATGGGATCAGACGTCTTAAAAATGTGTTTCCCTTCTCTTATTTTTCTTCTTCTGATTGTCTTCCTTTCTTCTTCTTTGAGCTTCTTCTTTCTTTTCTACAGTGCTTCTTTTCTTCTTATTTTCTTCTGCCTTGCTTCTTTCTTCTCCTGTAGTATCTTTCTCCTTACGGGTCTTCTTCTTCCTTGGCTCTACTTCAGTTCTATTTGCCTTCAGTTCCTCTTCTTCTTCTTCTTCAGTTCTTCTTCTCTTTTTCCTTCGCCTCTTCCTTTTCTTCTTCTTTGTTCAGTTCTGTTCCCCTTGGCCTTTCTTCCTTCTGCTTCTTCTCCTTAGCGGCTAAGTGTTGGCTTCTTCCTTCTTCCTTCCTTCCTTGCACAAACCACAGCAAAGCAAAACCTAACCCTCTACCCACACGTCTCTCTCTCTCTGTGTTGACCACTCTCAGCATGCTCTCACAGAGCCAGGTAAACGAGTCGGATCTTGCGCCCGGGTCCAGGCGCACCGGTGTGAGGGTGGTGCACGAGGAGTGCTTAGGGCAGTGTCGGGTCGGGTCGCCAGATCCTTGTGGTGAAATCACGGATGAGGTAGTGAGATAGGTGAGGGACCTCACCCCAAGTGCGTTCGGAGGCAATGAGCAGATATGACAAAATCAATATAAACCACTCCAGCGCTTTGTAAGTTACCAATGTGGGACTAATACCCACTGCCTTCTCTCGCGCGCTTGCAGCAGACCATGCCTTCAATTCCCTCAACTGCAGGCTCTGTTGGTGTTGCTTGCTGGGTCAAATATCTTCGCAAGACCTGCCCAAGTTCGCAGCACCTGGAGTCTTGCAGTCCTGAGGCCTGGAGCAAGCGAGGAGCTTCTTCAAGTTGCTGTTAATGGTGGCAGGGGCGTGAAATCTTTCAGACATGAAAAGAGCCTTGTGGCTTAATCAGATCACCAGGGGACCTTTGCTGTGTCATGGCAAAGGTGAAATGCTAGGTGGCAGGTCGTGGGGCGGCCTAGGCGTGCGTGCCTAGGTCGTCCTGTGGCTGGATGGATGGGTGTGTTTGGGGGACTATTGGGTAGGTGTAGAGGGTCTATGGATGGGCGGAGGTTACTTAGTGAGGTGAGGCGGAGGTTATGTGATGGTCGGCAAGGCATGTGGGGCTGTGAAGCGACGGGAGCGTCTCGCCGGAGGGTGGCCGGAGATGAGGAAGGTGATGGTGAACAGCGGCGGTCGAGGGATGTTTGATGAAATAAAATGAGGGATATGAAAGAGGGGGTAGAGAAGAAGAGTTTTAACCTAACTAAAGGGACGAAGGGGACGAGGAGGCGGATGGCAGTACTTGCTATCGCCGGAGAAGAAGACGTCCAGTGGAGGAAGACGGCGGCGACGACGGGGATAGGGTAGCGCGTGCGGGTGTTGCGCGACGCGGAGGAGGATGAGGAAGACGGCTCTGCCACTAGTTTTGTGGCAGAGCGAAGAGGAAGAGGAGGGGGGATCGTCGGAGCTCACTGGGCCCCTTGGCTGGAGAAGAAGGAGATGAATTTGAGGTGGAATCCCGGCCAAGTCGAGCTGAGGTGGTGCGGCCGGAGTTAGGGTTTAATTTATAGGTGCTGGCCGTGCTTCTGGTGCGTGGAGGGCACGTCTTCTGCCATCGACGTCTCGTCGGAGATGGAAGGTAATTAGATACCCAAATCTCTCGTGCGTTCGCACGAGAGATTGGGTGCAAATCAGTGGTTGTGATTGGGCTCAGATGGAAGGGGATTCCTCAGAGAATCTCCCTTCTAATTCTGGGAGGGGATCTTTGAGGGATTAGAGAGTATCCTCCCTGTCTTCCTCGCCGAAGAAGGATTCTCTCCCCAATAATGGTGGAGGGACCTGATTGTAAGATTGGCGAGGAAGCTAGGGGGGTTTATGTGATGGTTTTCAAAAGATAGGGACCAAAATGTGATTAGGTGTACTAAAATGCAAAGTAGGTCAAGATGACCTCCCCTTAGGTCCAAATTTTGGTACAAACCTAATTTGGATATAAGGAATCCAATGGTGAAGTTGGATTTTAGGTTTGACCACGTTTGACTGGATATTTTACGTAAAAACCTAAATTAGGTCAATTGATGAGCTAGGACCCTAATCTAGGTCAAACTAGGTTCCAAAGGCCAATTTAAATGTTCTAAACCCTAGGGGATATTGTTACATGATTTTTAGAGGCTTTACTTGATTTTTATCCTGACCGAAACCTTTTTGAATTAACCGGGTCTGTTTTAGGGTTACAAGATGTCATTTAATTCCTGGATTGCACATGAACCCATTTTTGATTGAATCAACCCACTTTTTATCTCATTTAGACCATTTGACCTATGCTCTGTTTCTGAGAAATGCCATTTATGAACTGCAATGGTAAAATTACAGTTTTAACCTTTATTTCACATTTTCTTCTTAGAACACTTATTCCTTCAATTAGGCCCTCTTCTAGGTTATGTAGGAGCTTTTATTTTCTTTATTAGGTCAAAATGAGCTAGTTATGGCTCATGATGAGGCTCTCATCAGTCGCGTACTGTTTGCGTGCAACACACGCGCAGACGTGAGCTCATACATGAAAATTTCAATTTCCAGACGTCTGGGAAGGTGTCTAGACGTCTGACCCAAGTTCCAGATGTCTTAAAGGGCTTAAATAGCACGGGTATTAACAGTTAACGAGGTCGAATAATCCCTAAGTTTAGATCTAATACTTAAGCTTCGCATTTTCCTCCACCTCTTGAGGACTATCCAGATCTTAGCGGATACTTGATTTTTAAGCCTAGGATTGCAACCCAAGAGGCCTAAGATCAGCGTTCCTACTAATATCTTTTTGTTTCTTTAGCACTTTTTGTCTTTCATTTTCATTCTTTTGATTTGGTTTAGAACTAAGTCAATTCCTTAATCTTTTACTAATGACTATCTCTTTTTCTTTTCAAGTTGTGCACCTTTTTGACATTTTTATCTCCTCCCCTCAAAAATGATATGCCATCAAAATTTCCTCCCTTCTCCTATAATTTTTTTAAATTTTTTTTTGGTTTTTTTTCTTTGGAATATGTGATTTTCTTGATGAAACCCTTTCTTGTGAAGTGATTTTCACGACGTTTTGCACTTTAATACCCCCCATGCCTATGATTTGCAATGTCCTCATTGTAGATTAGGTGGGTTCGAGTTCAGCTTAGAACATTCATTAGAACAAGTGTTGGGTGGGTGAATGAGTCAGGGTGACTGTTGCGAACGATTTCAAGCTCGGGTACGGGTACCAGAGGTGGAGTCGGCTGTTCTAATGGATGAACCTTAAAGCACAATATGAGTTCAGTATAAGATGTGTCAGGAAGGGTTTCGGGTTTTTCAAAATGACGGGTTGCCTCCCATTAAGCACTGAGTTTAACGCCATCAGTCGGGCGTAATGAGCTCAGGGAGAATGGAGGGTAAAAGATACCTCAGCCAAGTTTGTATCGGTGAGTTCAATGAATGGTTTGAGTCTCTGACCATTCACGACAAAAGGTTCTGAATCGTGGCTGAGTTGACTGATTTCGACAGCTCCATTTCCAAAGATTCGTTGGACAAGGTATGGTCAAATCCATTTTGATCTGAGTTTTCTTGGGAATAATTTGAGTTTGGCGTCAAAGAGTAGGACTTTCTGACCTGGGAAATAGATCTTTCTGGATATGTGCTTATCGTGAAAGGCCTTAACCTGCTCTTTGTAAATTTGCAAGTTCTCATACGCATCATGGCGTAGTTCATCGATCTCGCTCATTCGAATCTTTCTGTGAGTTCCTATCTTTGAAAGATCAAGATTGCAGTTCCGTACTACCCAATAGGCTTTGTACTCCAATTCGATAGGGAGGTGACACGCCTTCCTATACACTAATCTGAAGGGAGACATGCCTAATTGGATCTTGTGGGCGGTCCTATAGGCCCACAAGGCTTCCGGAAGGCAAGTAGACCAATCTTTTCGATCAGGCCAAATAGTGACCTAAAGGATCTTCTTGATCTCTCGATTTGACAGTTCCGCCAGTCCATTAGTCTGGGGGTGATAAGGAGTCGAGATATGATGTGACATCCCATACTTTTTCATCAGGAACTAGAAGTGCACATTGGTAAAATGAGACTCGCCATCGCTGATGATGGCTTTAGGAACCCCAAATATGGTAAAGATGTTCTCCTGGATAAATCAGAGGACAACCTTATGATCACTCGTTCTCGTGGGGACGACTTCGACCCATTTAGAGACATAATCAACAATGAGTAGAATGTATTCGAAGCCGTTAGATTCGGGAAAGGGTCCCATGAAATCAATTCCCCATATGTCAAAGATTTCGCACACAATAATCAGGTTCAAAGGCATCATATCCTGCGGGCCCATGTTGCCGTGGGTTTGACAACAAGCACATGGCCTACAATACGTCCGTGTGTCTTTGAACAAAGTGGGCCAAAAGAACCCACACTGGAGAATTTTAGCTATGGTTTTACGCCCAGAGAAATGGCCACTGCAGGCCTGGTCGTGATAGAATGACATTATGTCATTGACCTCGTCGTTAGGAATGCATCTCCGGATCACTTGATCATTGCCGATGTGGAAAAGGTATGGTTCCTCCCAAATATAATACTTGGCCTCGGCAATCAATTTGTCCCGCTTGGAAGTTGGCCAATCTAGCGGAACTTTTCCCGTAACCAAGTAGTTTACAATATCAGCAAACCAAGGTAGATTGTGAATGGCAAGTAGGTGCTCGTCCGGAAAATGCTCAGTGATTGGACCTTACGAGTCGATGACAGAAGAAGGAAGATGGGACAAGTGATCAGCTACCATGTTCTATTTTCCCGCTTTTTCACGAATCTTGAGATCAAATTCTTGCAACAGTAAGATCCAGCGAATTAGTCGAGGTTTCACGTCCTTCTTCGCAAGGAGGTGCCTCACTGTAGTGTGATCTAAGTATATGATAACATGGGAACCCAAGAGATATGATCTAAATTTCTCTAGGGCAAATACTACGACTAGCAGCTCTTTCTTAGTAACTGTATAGTTACACTGAGCCTCATCGAGTGTCTTGCTAGCGTAGTAAATGACCATGGGTTTCCCATCTATTTTTTCCCAAGTACCACCCCTACAGCATAATCAGGTGCATCGCACATGATCTCAAAGGGTTGAGACCAATCAGGGGACTGTAGGATAGGTGTGTGGGTAACTCGATCACGCAGGATCTCAAATGCCTAAGTGCACTCGGAGATTTCAAAGGGGACATCCTTAGATAGAAGATTAGTCAGGGGGCACATGATTTTCGAGAAATCGAGAAAGAATTGATGGTAAAAATCGACGTGCCCCAGGAAGAATCAGATGTCTTTGACCGAGCTAGGCATAGGGAGTTTGGAAATCAAATTCACCTTGGCTCGATCAACCTGGATGCATTTTTTAGAGATGAGATGTCCTAGGATAATTCCCTCAGGTACCATGAAGTGGCTCTTTTCCTAGGAAAGAACCAAGTTCACATCGATGCATCGCCTGAGGATTTGGACCAAGTGCAGGAGGTAATCATCAAATGGTTCACTAAATATCGAGAAGTCATTCATGAAGACTTCAAGGTACTCACCTACCATATCTGAGAATATGGCAAGCATTCACCGCTGAAAAGTAGCGGGTGCATTACAGAGACCGAACGGAATCCTTCGGAATGCGTATGTTCCAAAGGGGCAGGTGAAGGTGGTCTTCTCTTGGTCCTCAGGATGGGTTGCGACCTGATTGTAACTGAAGTACCTGTCCAAAAAGTAGAAGAATCGATTTCTCGCTAGTTTCTCGAGAATCTGATCAATGAACGGTAGTGGGAAATGATCCTTCGTGGAGGAATTGAGTCTTCTGTAATCAATGCAGACTCTCCACGAGTTTTCTATATGGGTTGATATGGTTTCTCCGGTTTCAGTCATGATGACGGTGAGCCTTGTCTTTTTAGGCACAACTTGGATTGGGCTCACCCATCAACTATCGGAGATTAGGTAGATGATCCCTGTATTTAACCACTTGATAATCTCCTTTTTCACGACATCCTGCAGATTTGGATTTAGGCATCTCTGCATTTCACGTGATGGTCGTGAGCCCTCTTCAGTGTAGATGTGATGTGTGCAGTATGAAGGGCTGATACCAATCAGATCATCGAGAGTCCATCCAACGACTCTTCGATGTTGTTGGAAAATAGAAATCAGGCGTGTTTCCTGATCAGGTGTGAGTCGGGAGTTGATAATCACATGAAACGTCTGATTGGAACCCAAAAAGACGTACTTGAGATGATCAGGAAGAGGCTTTAATTCCAAAACTGGGTTGTCAACAGCAGCGGGTAGTTCAGGATGGGTGTTGGGAGCAAAGGAAGGAGCTATGGGTGTGTCTAGGTTGAGTTCAGGCTCCTCTAATTGCGGGTTTTGATCCTCTTGTGGTTGATCAGAAATAATTTTTTCCTCGATAAAGTCGTCAACCACAGCTTCAACATCGCAAATTTGTTCTATGACTCCGCAATTAATTCCTTGTTGGGCCTTAAAGATGTCGATCTTTAGGGTCTTGCTTCCAAATTTTAATTCAATTTAGCCCTCCTAACAATTGATATTGGTCCTAGCAGTGGTCAAAAAGGGTCACCCTAGTGTGATCGGTGTATTCTTCACATTCTCAGGATCGTGCATGCCTAAGACAATGAAATCCACTGGAAAATAGAAATCATGCACCCTAAATATGACATCCTCGAGAATTCCTTTTGGTGACTTAATTGATCATTCAGCTAGTTGTAAAGTCATTTCAGTTGGTTTGAGCTCAAATTCTTCGAAGTAGTCTAGTAGGGATGTGGGTATCAAATTTATGGAGGCTCCTAAGTCTAATAAGGCTCGTTCAAATTGTATATCATCGATTTCACAGGAGATCAAAGGGGTGCCCAGGTCTTTTGCCTTAGGTGGGAGTTTGCTCAAAATGACAGAGTTGGCTTGCTTTGACAATACAATCGGATTCCCATCTTTGATTCGCGGCTTATGCTTAGGTGTACAGACGTCTTTCAGAAATCTTGCGTAAGTCGGTACGTGGCGTATTGCATCCATCAAAGGGATGTTTATATGGACCTGCTCAAAGAGCTTAACTAGGTCCTCCTCAGGTGCCACAGTTTTGGTTATCCTTTTTCCCTTGGTCAAGGCCTCAGGAAATGGAACCTTGGATGGTTCCTCTAGAATGGGTCCAAGTTCTTGATATGGGATAGAGGTGTCTTGGATGACTATCCTAGGGTTAGGGTTTGTATTACCAGGCTGGGTTTGGCTTGGATAAGGTGGGCCCTGTGTTGTTTTGCCAGTGCGGGTAGTAACAGAATTCTATCCCGCCTGGTTCTGGTTTGGTGTGGGTAGAAGAGGTGTTTGCTACTGGTAATCCATATATGATGTTGAAGCTTCCATCCTGTCGGGTGGTGGAGTAGAAGGGGATTGATAAACAAAGTGAGCTTGGCCTGGATTTGGGTTCATAACGCACCTCTAATTCGGCACGTTATTCGGATTTGGCAGAGGTTGTGAAGGAAGTGCACCAGGTTGGCAAGGATTTGTCATCTGGGCAAGTTGATTGCGAACCTCTGTGATCTTGTCTCTATGTTGTTTTTGCATAGCCGCATTCGTCTTCTGAATGTCAGCCAGAGTCTGAAGGATAAGAGTCATTTGATCTGTCTGAGTCGGCCCAGATTAATAAGTTGGGTTAGGTCGAGGTTGAGGCGACTGATATGGACGAGGAGCTTGTGGTCGGGGCGGATAATGAGGTCTCTGATTTTGATTATTGCCTGACCACGTGAAATTGGGATGATTATGCCATCCAGGGTTGTAAGTGTTTAATGGATCATTTTGAATGGCGTTGAGGTCCTCGCAGGTTTGAGGAACCTTGGGAAAATCAGAATATGAGGGTTCTGAGTTCCCCCAACTAGAGTAGGTGGATCCAGAGTTTCCTCCGAAACTCGAATCAGACGGGGGTGGATACGGATCATCCCTTGAGAAGGTCGGTGATAGATGTTGTGCACGGCCTCCTTGCCAGAGGATGGTTGCGTGAATGGGTTTTGCGTAGAGGTTGCTCGCTGCAAATATCGAGTTAGCTCATCCACCTTCTTCTCAATAATAGAGACCTTGTCCAAATGATTGGCCATCAGTTCCAAGTCGGCGGAAGAGGACAGGCCTTGAGTCTCATGTGTTCCCTTTGGATTCGTCAATGCATGAGCATTTGTTTGGTTGAACATGCCCATGGATTCATTATTGATGGAGTTCTTGCACATATTCTAGAGAATCTCCCACACGGTGTCTTTGTGCTGACCCATGATGTTTCCTCCGCAGGTTGCATTGACGAATAATCGAATATCTTCGCGGAGTCCCTTGTAAAAAGACTGGACTTGTTCCCATTTAGGAACTCCGTGGTGGGGGCACTTTCGCATGAGATCCAGAAAATGATCCCATGCTTCGTGAAGTGGTTCTCCTACTTGCTGTGTGAAATGTTTGATCTAGTGCCGTAAAGCATTTGTCCGACCAACAGGTGGTTCGCCTCTCGTCTGTAGTTCTAATATTTCGTCGTAGTATCGTATAGAGAAGCGGTTACCAGTTTAATACAATTTGTTACTCGGAAATAAAAGTCTTCCCGAGGTCGAACTCAGGGAGCAAACTGTATTCTAGAAGTACAATGTTTTTATTACAAAAATGAAAGAGAAAGAGAGAGAAAGATTTGTCTTGTTGGCTTTTTCTTCTCTTCTTTCTCTTGTCTTTGTCCTCTTGTTTTTCTTCTCTTTTCTTCAGCTCCTCTGTCTTCTTTCTTCTTCTGTTCTTTTGTTCTTCTTCTTTTCTTTCTTTCTTTTTCTTCTTCAGCTCTTTGTCTTCTCCTGTTCTTTTTCCTTCTGCTGCGGCACCTCTTCCTCTTTCCTTCTTCTTTTCTTCTTCCTTTTTCTTTCTCTGCGGTGCCTGCTCTCTTTCCCTTCAAAGCGTCATCTGATTATTCAATCAGACGACTTAAGTAGCCTCTGCTACAGTGCGTCCTCCTTTTTTCTTTGTCTTTCTTCTTCTTCTTCTCACAGTCCTTCTTCTTTTGCTTTGCTTCAAGTAGCCACAGGTCTGGCTGCTTCTTCCTTCTGTTCTCTTCTTCTTCTCGCCTCTGCCTGCACACTCACAGCTTGGTCAGAGGGCAAAACCTAATCCTACTGTCCCCCACGTCTCTCTCTCTCAGATTTCGCTCGTAGGATAGCTCTCCCAGAGCCGTCGGGTATTCGGGTTCGGGTCGTGCCTGGGTCCAGGCCCACCGGTTTGCGGTGGTGGGCGAGGAGTGCAGGTCGGGTATACGGGTCGGGCCAGGTCTGCGGGGGGTGGTTGCGGACGAGGTCGGGTAAGCGGGTAAGGGAGCTCACCCCGTGTGACTGAGGCGATAAGCCTACAGCACTTTTACAATTTATGTAGGTGCACGGCTTTCAGAACTACCAAGGTGGGACTAAATGTCCCACCCCAATTTGGCTCTTGCAGCTGAGAAAGCTGTAGGCAATCGCGGCTGTTGCGAGGCTTTCACCCCAGCTGCAGGCCTGGGCAGCTGCGTGGGAGCGAACCGCGCATCCTGAAGCGCAAGCCTGGGTGAGAGCGAAGCTGCAGGTGGAGCGACTAAATGTCCCACCCCAATTTGGCGCTTGCAGCTGAGAAAGCTGTAGGCAATCGCGGCTGTTGCGAGGCTTTCACCCCAGCTGCAGGCCTGGGCAGCTGCGTGGGAGCGAACCACGCGTCCTGAAGCGCAAGCCTGGGTGAGAGCGAAGCTGCAACTGCAGGCGGAAGACGCTCCACCTGCTCAGCAATGGCGGCGGAGGACGGGTGACCTGTTCACAGAAATACGGCCTCTCGGCCTAGTCAGAAGGTGCAGGGAGCTTCGCCAGAGTGCGACGAAGCTCGTGTGGGTGGTGGCGAGGCGTGGGGCAGAGTGTAGGGGCTGCCCTAGGTCGGACTGTGGCTGGGGGAATGGGTTTGTTCGGGGGGTCTTCAGGTGGCGAATGGCAGGAAATGAAGGGGCAGAAGTGGTTCAGCGTGAAGAGGTGGAGGTTTTGGGTTGGTCGGCGAGTTGTGTGGAGTGGTGGAATGATGGGGGCGATTCGCCGGAGGTTGGCCGGAGATGGAGAAGGTGAGGGTGATCAGGCGCGGTCGAAGGGTAGTTGAACAAATTGAAGTAGGGAAAAGAAAGAGGGGAGGAAGGGAGACAACTGTACCTACTTGGAGGGACGGAAGGGGGACGGAGTAGGGCGGCAGTCGTATCGACTGTCGCCGGAGAAGAAGGTGCCCAGAGAGAGGGGGCGGCGGCGAGGAGAGAGCGGGAGAGCACGCGCTGGGTACGGCGCGACGCGGGAAGAGCAGGCGAAGGCAGCTCTGTTGCTGGTATTGCGGCAGAGCGACGAGGAGGAGGAGGAATCGCCGGAGCTGGAGGGCTTCTGCCGGAGTGGGAAGAGAGGAAAGCTGTGGGTGATTCTCCGTCAGAACCGAGCTGCTGAGTTCGGCAGACGGAGGCGGCTTTTATAGAGGTGAAATCAGAGAGGAGGGCGGAGGGAGGCGACGTGCCTCCCTCGCTGGAGGATGGCCGAAGATGGAGACCCATACCTTCCATGCATTCGCACGGGAGGTATGGGCAGCCGCAGAGACCATGGAGGTGTCCTTGCGACAGCAGACGTCGTAGGGAACCCCCGATTGTCTTGGTAGAGGGTCTCCCTCACCCTACGCGGCGCCATGCTCCACGCAAAGTCGCTGGAGCATGGCGCTGCTCAGGGTTTTGCAGGGAGGACCAAAATGCAAAGAATGAAGAAGACTTAGGGGCCAAAATGCAAGGGTTTCAAAAGTTGAGGGTCAAAAAGTAATAGATGAGGACCAAAATGTAAAGTTGGTCAAGAAGGTCTCTTTTTAGGCTCAAGTTTTTATGCATGACTAAATGGGACCTAAGGATTCTAATGGTGAATTTTATTTCTAGGTCAGACCTTGTTTGACCGACCAATTTACGTAAAAATCCAAATTAAATCATTAATTGGATATGGTTCTCAATGTAGGTCAAAATGGGTTCCTAAGGTCAAATTGAAGGTTCTAAACCCTAGAGATTATTTTTCTATGAATCTTAGAGGGTTTATTCCAATTTTACTTTTCCTCGAACCTCGTGAATTGAAGTGGGTTTATTTTTATGGTTACATGATGTCATTTAATTCCTTGGAGTTGCTGTAGCCCTTATTGGATCAACTCATCCTACTTTTCTTCTTATTAGGTTAGTTTGACCTATGTTTAGATCCTAAGTTACCCTGTTTTCAGATTGAGTTGGTGAAATTGCATTTTTACCCCTTAGTTCCTATTTTCTTTACAAACTCCGAATTTCTCTGAGTTAAGCCTTTCTATAGTTATGTAGGAGCTTTTTCTTGCAAATCTGGGTTAGATGGTGCTAGTTTAGGATTTATGACGAGGCTCTCATCATACCCCCATGCCTAGCTTTTGCTACTCCCCTAGCAAAAACCTAAGGTTTTAACCTTTGGTTTAGACCGCGATGTTTTTAACAACTTCAGATAAGTGCCTTTTCATTTGAACTTAGATTAGGTTAGAATGCTGACCATAGGCTTAAAAGGTACTTTAGTACCAACCAAGATCCAGATCTGTCTAGCCTTAGCCTCAGTCTTTGGCAAAGGTTTTTAAGGCCCACAAGAACTAACCTAAGGTCTATTGGACTTCGTGGTTAAAGCACCCCGTGCTTGAAATGATTTTAGCCCTGGTTTAGTTCGCAGTGTGTTTTGTAAGAGAGAGAGGTAGAAAGTTTTTCTGTTTGGAGAGTTTTCTCTCTCTTTTTCTTTTTAGTTCTAGCCTAGGATTGGCTTTTCAACACGGTCTGTATCAGATTCCTTGCTCCCATCATCAATCCTCAAGGGTTCCTGGCAATCGATGCTTCGAGATAGCACCGCCCATGGCAACCCCCAGAATCCTGGCTGTTGAGATTTCGAGATAATCCCATCCATGGTGTTCCATGGTCGAATCCAGACCTTGGCAATTGACACTTCGTGATAATGCCATCCATGGAATCTGAACCAGCAGAGTGCTTACATGCCTCCAATAGGATATGTAAATATCCTAAGAGACAAGCACCGAGGAGATGATATTTTGTTACGCATCTTCGAGGGGATTTCCCGCCTCTCTACGCTGGGAACTCGTCCAAATCAACTTGTGTTGATCGGTCGCTCCTATTCTAGGTGTATTTTTCAGAATTTTGTGACGCTTCTGCGTGATTTTGATTTTTACGCTTACTGAACCAGTGCTGTGTGTGGGGTTGGGGTGCTTAGGTTACTGAGTCCTGTAAATCAGAAGTTAGTTAATGAGGTCAAATACTCCCTAAGCCTTGGACCTAATACTTAAGCTTTTCATTTTCCTCAACCTCTTGAGGACTGTCTAGATCTTAATGGGTACTAAGAGTCTATCCAAGAATGCCTAAAGTTTGCGTTCTTACTAATCCCACCATGCACTTTTCATTTCTTTTCTTGAATAAGGTCTAGAACTTAGGTCAATTCCTTAGTTTCTTACTAATGACTATCACTCTTTTCTTTCAATTTTTGCTCCTTTTTCATTTTGTTTCTTTTTCTCCTCCACAAAATTTCCTTTCTCCTCTTATTATTTTTTGAATATATATATATATATATTTTTCATTTTTATGGTATTTTTGGCATATGTGAATTTTTTGTTTAAAACCTTTTCTTACAAGTTTTGCACTTTTATACCCCCCATTCCTAAGGTTTGCAATGTCCTCATTGTGACTTAGGGATTTTTTATTTACTTAGTTCATTCCTTAAGACAGAAGTTTGGATGAGTGAATGGGGCGGGATGAATTTTGCGGACGATTTCTAATCTCAGATGCAAGCATCTGAGGTGAAGTCGACTGTCTATAAGGCGATCCTTAAGTGCACAAAAGTATGAAAAAGGTTTTAGATTTTTAGGAAAATGACGGGTTGCCTCCTGTTAATCGTTGAGTTTTACGCCATCAGCTGGGTGCAATAAGCTCAAGGGGAATGGAGGATATAAGATGATTCAGCCAAATCAGTAGAAGTGACATCAATGAACGGCTTGAGTCTCTGACCGTTCACGATGAAAGGTTCGGAATCATGGCTGAGCGGACTGATTTCGATGGCTCCATTTCCAAAAACCTGTCAGACTAAATATGGTCCGACCCACTTGGATCGCAGCTTTCCCAGGAAAAGTTTGAGTCGGGCATCAAAAAGTAGGACCTTCTGAACAAGATGAAAGATCTTTCTCGAGATATGCTTGTCATGGAAGGCTTTAAGCCGCTCCTTGTAGATTCGCGAGTTCTCATACGCGTCTAGGTGTAATTCATCGATCTCGCTGATTTGGAGTTTTCTGTGGGTGCCAGCCTTCAAAAGATCTAGATTACAGTTCTGTACTACCCAATAGGCTTTATGTTCCAGTTCTACGAGAAGGTGACACGGCTTTCCGTACACCAGTCTAAAGGGAGACATGCCTAATTAGGTTTTGTGGGCGGTCCTATAGGCCCACAATGGTTCCGGAAGTCGGGACGACCAGTCCTTCCTATCAGGCCGAACAGTGACTTGTAGGATCTTCTTGATCTCCCGATTTGACAGCTCAGCTAGACCATTAGTTTGGTGGTGGTAAGGAGTAGAGATTCGGTGAGACACCCCGTATTTGGTCATCAGTGACCTAAACTGAGCGTTTGTAAAGTGGGTCCCTCCATTAGAGATTATAGCACGGGGAATCCCGAACCTTGAGAAAATGTTTTGATGAATGAATTTGAGAACAATCTTGTGATCACAAGTTCGGGTCGGTATGGCTTCGATCCATTTGGACACGTAGTCCACAGCAAGTAGAATGTATTCGAAACCATCCGAAGCAGGAAAGGGGCCCATAAAATCAATCCCCCAAACATCAAAGATTTCGCATACGAGAATTGGTTGCAAAGGCATCATGTCGCGACGGCTCATGTTGCCCAAAGTCTGGCAACGACTGCATGCCTTGTAGTGACTGTATGCATCTTTGAACAGCGTGGGCTAGTAAAAACCACACTGGAGGACTTTTGATGCGATTTTATGCCTAGAGAAATGGCCACCGCATGCCTGGTCATGGTAGAAAGAGAGGATATTGTTGAATTCCTCTTCCGGGACACATCTCCGAATGATTTGATCAGCACCTTTGGGGAAAAGGTACGGGTCTTCCCAGATGTAATACTTGGTATCAGAACGCAATTTGTCTTTCTTGGCCTTCGGCCAATCAGACGGGATCTGATGAGATGCCAAGTAGTTTACTATATCAGCAAACCATGGAAGTCTAGTACCGATAGTCAGCAGGTGCTCATCAGGAAAATGCTCCGTGATGGGTCCGGAAGGGTCGATAATCTCAGAAGGAAGACGGGACAGATGGTCGGCTACCACATTCTGCCTTCCTGCCTTGTCGCGAATCTCAAGATTGAATTCTTGCAACAGCAAGATCCAACGAATTAGTCGAGGCTTCGCGTCCTTCTTGGCAAGGAGATGCCTTATAGCCGTGTGATCCGAGTAGATGATGACATGGGAACCCAGGAGATATGATCGGAACTTTTTAAGGGCAAATACGACGGCTAGCAGCTCTTTCTCCGTAACCGTATAGTTACGCTGAGCCTCGTCAAGTGTCTTACTAGCATAGTAGATGACCACGGGTTTCCCGTCAGCTTTCTGCCCCAGGACCGCTCCTAC
This sequence comes from Thalassia testudinum, assembly GCA_037157565.1. NCBI lineage: Eukaryota > Viridiplantae > Streptophyta > Magnoliopsida > Alismatales > Hydrocharitaceae > Thalassia > Thalassia testudinum. Next base: position 11,487,052 of record JAZHRO010000067.1, on the reverse strand, counting down.
AGCGAAATCAGATGCATCGCACATGATCTCAAAGGGTTGAGATCAGTCAGGGGATTGTAGGATAGGTGCCTAGGTGACTTGGTCACGCAGGTTTTCAAAGGCTAGTGTGCATTCCTTGGAGATTTCAAAGGGTACATCCTTAGAGAGAAGAGAAGTCAAGGGGCGTGCGATTTTCGAGAAATCTGGAATGAAATGACGGTAAAAACCGACGTGCCCCAGAAAAGAACGGATGTCCCTGATCGAGCTAGGCATAGGAAGGCGAGAGATCAGATCAACCTTAGCTTGATCCACTTGGATGACTTTTTCTGAAATTAAGTGTCCCAGGATAATTCCCTCAGGCACCATGAAATGGCTCTTTTCCCAGGAAAGAACCAAATTCACCTCGATGCACCGCCTGAGTATTTGGACCAAGTGTTGGAGGCAATCATCAAATGATTCTCCAAAAACTGAAAAGTCATCCATGAAGACTTCCAGAAAATCACCTACCATATCTGAGAATATGGCAAGCATGCACCGCTGAAAGGTAGCGGGTGCATTGCAAAGACTGAAAGCTATCCTTCGGAAAGCGTATGTTCTGAAGGGGTAGGTGAACGTGGTCTTTTCTTGGTCCTCAGGGTGGATTTCCACCTGGTTATAACCGGAGTACCCGTCAAGAAAGCAGAAGAACCTATTTCCCGCTAGTTTCTCGAGAATTTGATCAATGAAAGGTAGTGGGAAATGATCCTTCTTCGTGGAGGAATTGAGTCGGCGGTAGTCTATACAAACTCTCCACGCATTGGCTAATCGGGTAGGAATGACTTCTCCGGTTTCAGTCGTTATAGTGGTGAGTCCCGCCTTCTTGGGCACGACCTGAATTGGGCTCACCCAACGACTATCGGAGATCGGGTAGATGATTCCGGCATCTAACCACTTGATGATCTCCTTTTTCATGACCTCCTGCAGATTAGGGTTCAAACGTCTCTGCATTTCACGAGAAGGTCGTGCGCCTTCTTCTGAATAGATATGATGAGTACAATAAGAGGGGCTTATTCCAGTCAAATCATCGAGAGTCCACCCGATGGATTTGCGATGTTGCTGAAGGACAGTAATCAGACGAGATTCCTGTTCGGGATTGAGGTTGGAATTGATAATCACAGGGAGGGTCTGATTAGAACCCAAAAAGATGTATTTCAAGTGAGCAGGAAGAGGCTTCAACTCGAGGATAGGGTTATCAGCAGCGGCGGGTGGTTCAGTATAGGCATGAGGTTCAAGGGTAGGAGTTACTGGGTTGTTTACATCTGGATTCGACTCCTTTGTTTGCGGGTCAAGATCTTTCTGTGGTTGATGAGGTATAATCAGGTCATTCTGGAAGTGTGTTTCATCAACCAAAGCCCTAATGTCACAAATCTGTTCGATGACACCGCAATTGATTCCTTGTTGGGCCTTAAATATATCAATTTTCAAGGTTTGATTCCCAAATTTGAGCTCTATTTGGCCCTCCTCACAGCTAATGTTGGCTCTAGCAGTAGCCAAGAAAGGTCTCCCTAAAATGATTGGTATATCCCTAGGGTTTTCAGGTACATCCCTGTCTAAGACTATGAAGTCTACAGGAAAGTAGAAATCCCGTATCCTTACAATAACATCCTCGAGAATCCCTTTTGGTGACTTTATAGATCGATCTGATAATTGTAATGTCACCTTGGTTGGTTTTATCTCAGATTCGTTAAGATGGTTGAGTAAGGATGTGGGTATCAGATTTATGGATGCACCCAAGTCTAGCAAAGCTCTATCAAATTGGGTATCACCTATCTTGCAGGAAATCAGGGGAGTACCAGGATCTTTTGCCTTGGGTGGGAGTCTACTTAGGATTACAGAGTTGGCTTGCTCTGACAGAACAATTGGACTCCCACCCTTTGTTCGCGGCTTACGCTGGGGTGTACACACATTCTTTGAGAATCGTGCGTAAGCCGGTACGTGGCGGATTGCATCCATCAAGGGGTTGTTTATGTGGACCTGCTCAAAGAGTTTGACCAGGTCCTCCTCAGGTGCCACGGGCTTGGTGGTCTTCTTTCCCTTGGTCAAGGCCTTGGGAAACGGGATCTTGGTTGGTTCTTCTAGGATAGGTCCAGGTCTTGGATCTGGGATATGTGTAGGAACGTCCTGAATTACTGTCCTAGGCTTGGGATCACTACCAGGCTTGGAGTGGTTTGGATGAGGTGGGTCTTGGGTTTCCTTACCACTACAGGTTGTTACGGAATTAAGTCCTGCCTGGTTTTGGTTGGGATTGGGTAAGATAGGTTGCTGCTGGTAACCTGCAAAAGAAGTGGAAGCCTCTATCCCGTCGGATGAAGGAACAGAGGGGGCCTGATAAATCGTATGGGCTTGGCCCGGGTTTGGGTTCATAACGCGCCGCTGGGTTGGCACGTTATTTGGATTAGGAAGAGGTTGGGAAGGAAGAGTGCCTGGCTGGCGAGAGTTTGCCAACTGGGCCAATTGGTTTCGGACCTCCGTAAGTTCGTCCTTGTGTTGCTTTTGAATAGCCGCATTCGTTCTTTGAATGTCAGCCAAAGTCTGAAGGATAAGGGACATTTGATCCTGATTTGGCCCTGATGGATAAGTAGGATTGGGCCGAGGCTGAGGTGGCTGGTAAGGACGAGGTGGTTGTGGGCGGGGCTGAAAAGGCAGTCTTTGGGAATTTCCCGCCCACTGAAAGTTGGGATGGTTTCGCCATCCAGGGTTATAGGTGTTGGAGAACGGGTCATTCTGGATGGCGTTGAGGTCCTCGCAGGTCTGAGGCACCTCCAGAGAGTCAGAGAAAGAGGGGATGGAATTCCCCGGGCTGCTATAGAGAGGATCGGATGGACCTTCGGTCAGAGAATCAGATGGTGGATATGGATCCATCCTAGGAGAAGATCGATGGAGAATGTCTTGCACAGTTTCCCTTGTGGAAGGAGGTCGTGCAAAGGGGTTATGCGCAGAGGTGGCTCGCTGCAGGTGCTGAGTCAGCTCATCCACCTTCTTTTCAATAATCGAGACCTTGTCCAATCGACTGGCCATTAATTCCAGGTCGACTGATGCGGATAGGCCCTGTGTCTCATGTGCTCCCCTGAGGTTCGTCGATGCGCGGGAATTCGTCCTGTCGAATAATCCCATGGAGTCATTGTTGATGGAGTTCTAGCACATGTTTTCGAGAATCTCCCACACGGTGTCCTCATGTTGACCCATGATATTTCCTCCGCAGGTTGCATTGACGAAAAGACGGATGTCCTCACGGAGTCCCTGGTAAAAAGATTGGACCTGTTCCCATTTAGGAACTCCGTGATGGGGGCACTTTCTCATGAGATCCTGAAAACGATCCCATGCCTCATGGAGAGGTTCCCTTGTTTGTTGAGTGAAGTGAGTAATCTGATGGCGCAAGGCATTGGTCCGACCAACGGGAAAGAACTTTTTCAAAAACTCGGACTGGAGTTCTTCCCAAGTGTTGATCGGCCGGGTCTGAGTTTGATACCAATGGGCGGCCTTGTCCATAAGAGAAAAGGAGAACATCTTCATGAGAAGAATATCCTGATTTTGCGTATCTGACCCAAAAGTTTAGGCCAGATGCTTTAACTGTTTGATGTGCTGGAAGGGATCTTCGGAATTAAGCCCATGGAATTTAGGTATAGCATGAATCATGTTGGGCTTCAATTCGGAATCAGGTCCTCCAATCAGGATTCTGACTCGAGGCTCAATGGCCACCGCAGCAGGATTGTAATGGTCCCGCATCATAGGACACTGCGGTGGGTGCACAAAGTTTTGGAAGAGGTCATTGAGTCGCTGGAGCTGGTGCTCCAGATTGTTTTCTTCCTCAACTGGCTAAGCCATGATGGGGGAAGAAGAAGAGCTTGGTTCTGAATCAGATGAGAGAATAATGTGGTGGGGTTGCTGCACAAACACGGACGTCGAGTCTTGGCCTTGACGAGAGTGAATTTCTAAAGGAGGTCTTAAGGGTGGTCTTAAGGACCTCCTACCGTACATGCACTGTTGGAACAGATGAGTTTAGAAGGTGCTGGACCCAATCGAGACACCCAAAAATTGTTGGGTGACTATAGAGGTGCGGGGCAAATGGACCCCTTGATCAAAAAGATCGTCCACCTGAGAATTACCTGGGCAGCCAGAGAGGGTGAGTCCCGCGAAGACCCATACACGGTAGAGTGTCCCCACGGGTTACAAGGTTTCCCCCACCCGACCTCTCTTGTCACTGCGGTTCCAGGTAGACCAGAATGGGGACCTTGACCTCTTAAGTCTACCTCTTTTACTTTAAGATCAGGGTGCTTAAGGTTCCACTTGAACTCTTAGGTATTTTGAGTGAGAAAGTGACCTAATTTTAAAGTTGGTTGACCCAAGGGGTCAACTTCACCTCTTGTTTCTTTTGAGAGCTTTTGGGTCCTTTCTTTTAAGGTTCAAATGGATTTAAGAGCCTGATTTGCTTAGGGTTCCTCTTGTATAGATCTTTTCAAGTAAGGTTTAGGTACACCTCTTTTTTTTGGGAAGATCTTTTCTTTGTTAATAGAAGGTGTATCTCTAAAAACCCTAGCTTTTCAATTCCTGAGTTGGCTCTAGTTGGTCCATTTCAGTTGCCTCAAAAATGTAGTATCTAGGGCTCAATCAAGAAGGTTTTAGCCCTAGTTACCTTAGTTGGATGGACAGTTAAAATGTGTTGAAATGAAACTCAGGCAACTCTGATGAATTACTATGTATGATGCAGGTAGCCCTAAATTGATTTTCCTTTTTGTTCCTTTTCAGATTTTAAGGGAGTTAAGAAAGGGCTAATGAGGATTACCTGTTTAGTGGAGTGTTTGTTGTGCGGTTGCTCTTTTCATTTTTACCTGCACATAAAAGAGAGAAAAAGATTAGCAATCTCTTAAAAGAAATTCAAAGCTTCTAGAATAGCCGTTGCTCCCCGGCAACGGCGCCAAAAACTGGTTCGCCTCTCGTCTGTAGTTCTAATATTTCGTCGTAGTATAGTATAGAGAAGCGGTTACCAGTTTAATACAATTTGTTACTCGGAAATAAAAGTTTTCCCGAGGTCGAACTCAGGGAGCAAACTATATTCTAGAAGTACAATATTTTTATTACAAAAATGAAAGAGAAAGAGAGAGAAAGATTTGTCTTGTTGGCTTTTTCTTCTTCTCTTCTCTCTTGTCTTTGTCCTCTTGTTTTTCTTCTCTTTTCTTCAGTTCCTCTGTTTTCTTTCTTCTTCTGTTCTTTTGTTCTTCTTCTTTTCTTTCTTTCCTTTTCTTCTTCAGCTCTTTGTCTTCTCCTGTTCTTTTTCCTTCTGCTGCGGCACCTCTTCCTCTTTCCTTCTTCTTTTCTTCTTCCTTTTTCTTTCTCTGCGGTGCCTGCTCTCTTTCCCTTCAGAGCGTCATCTGATTATTCAATCAGACGACTTAAGTAGCCTCTGCTATAGTGCGTCCTCCTTTCTTCTTTGTCTTTCTTCTTCTTCTTCTCGCAGTCCTTCTTCTTCTGCTGTGCTTCAAGCAGCCACGGCTCTGGCTGCTTCTTCCTTCTGTTCTCTTCTTCTTCTTCTCGCCTCAGCCTACACACTCACAGCTTGGTCAGAGGGAAAAACCTAATCCTACCATCCCCCGCGTCTCTCTCTCTCAGATTTCGCTCGTAGGATAGCTCTCCCAGATCCGCCGGGTATTCGGGTTCGGGTCGTGCCCAGGTCCAAGCCCACCGGTGTGCGGTGGTGGGCGAGGAGTGCAGGTCAGGTATACGGGTCGGGCCAGGTCCGCGGGGGGTGGTCGCGGACGAGGCCGGGTAAGCGGGTAAGGGACCTCACCCCGTGTGACTGAGGCGATAAGCCTACAGCACTTTTACAATTTATGTAGGTGCGCGGTTTTCAGAACTACCGAGGTGGGACTAAATGTCCCACCCCAATTTGGTGCCTGCAGCTGAGAAAGCTGCAGGCAATTGCGGTTGTTACGAGGCTTTCACCCTAGCTGCAGGCCTGGGCAGCTGCGTGGGAGCGAACCGCGCATCTTGGAGCGCAAGCCTGGGCGAGAGCGAAGCTGCAGCTACAGGCGGAAGAAGCTCCACCTGCTCAGCAATGGCGGCGGAGGACGGGTGACCTGTTCACAGAAATACGGCCTCTCGTCCTAGTTAGAAGGTGCAAGGAGCTTCGCCAGAGTGCGACGAAGCTCGTGCGGGTGGTGGCAAGGCGTGGGGCGGAGTGTAGGGGCTGCCCTAGGTTGGATTGTGGCCCGGGGAATGGGTTTGTTCGGGGGGTCTTCAGGTGGCAAATGGCAGGAAATGAAGGGGCGGAAGTGGTTCGGCGTGAAGAGGTGGAGGTTTTGGGTCGGTCGGCGAGTCGTGTGGAGTGGTGGAATGATGGGGGCGATTCGTCGGAGGTTGGCCGGAGATGGAGAAGGTGAGGGTGATCAAGCGCGGTCGAAGGGTAGTTGAACAAATTGAAGTAGGGAAAAGAAAGAGGGGAGGAAGGGAGACAACTGTACCTACTTGGAGGGACGGAAGGGGAAAGGAGTAGGGCGGCAGTCGTATCGACTGTCACCAGAGAAGAAGGTGCCCAGAGAGAGGGGGAGGCGGCGAGGAGAGAGCGGGAGAGCACGCGCTGGGTAAGGCGCGATGCGGGAAGAGCGAGCGAAGGTAGCTCTGCTGTTGGTATTACGGCAGAGCGACGAGGAGGAGGAGGAACCACCGGAGCTGGAGGGCTTCTGCCGGAGTGGGAAGAGAGGAAAGCTGTGGGTGATTCTCCGTCAGAACTGAGCTGTTGAGTTCGGCAGACGGAGGCAGCTTTTATAGAGGTGAAATCAGAGAGGAGGGCGGAGGGAGGCGACGTGCCTCCCTTGCTGGAGGACGGCTGGAGATGGAGACCCATACCTCCCGTGCGTTTTGGAGGACGGCCGGAGATGGAGACCCATACCTTCCGTGCGTTCGCACGGGAGGTATGGGCAGCCGCAGAGACCATGGAGGTGTCCCTGCGACAGCAGACGTCGCAGGGAACCCCCGGTTGTCTTGGTAGAGGGTCTTCCTCACCCTGCGCGACGCCATGCTCCGTGCAAAATTGTCGGAGCATGGCGTTGCTCAGGGTTTTGCTGGGAGGACCCAAATGCAAAGAACGAAGAAGACTTAGGGGCCAAAATGCGAGGGTTTCAAAAGTTGAGGGTCAAAAAGTAATAGATGAGGACCAAAATGGAAAGTTGGTCAAGAAGGTCTCTTTTTAGGCTCAAGTTTTTATGCATGACTAAATGGGACCTAAGGATTCTAATGGTGAATTTTATTTCTAGGTCAGACCTTGTTTGATCAGCTAATTTACGTAAAAACCTAAATTAAATCATTAATTTGGCATGGTTCTCAATGTAGGTCAAAATGGGTTCCTACGGCCAAATTGAAGGTTCTAAACCCTAGAGATTATTTTTCTATGAATCTTAGAGGGTTTATTCCATTTTTACTTTGCCTCGAACCTCGTGAATTGAAGTGGGTTTGTTTTTAGGGTTATAGGATGTCATTTAATTCCTTGGAGTTGCTGTAGCCCTTATTGGATCAACTCATCCAACTTTTCTTCTTATTAGGTTAGTTTGACCTATGTTTAGACCCCGAGTTACCTTATTTTCAGATTGAGTTGGTGAAATTGCATTTTTACCCCTTAGTTCCTATTTTCTTTACAAACTCCGAATTTCTCTGAGTCAAGCCTTTCTATAGTTATGTAGGAGCTTTTTCTTGCAAATCTGGGTTAGATGGTGCTAGTTTAGGGTTTATGACGAGGTTCTCATCAACAGGGAAGAACTTTCTCAAAAGCTCGGATTGAAGTTCCGCCCAGGTGTTGAGGACGCGTTTGGGTTTGGTACCAATGAGCAGCTTTATCCATGAGAGAGAAGGATAACATTTTCATGAGTAGAACATCCCGATTTTGAGCTTCTGACCCGAAGGTCTGGGCCAGATGCTTGAGTTGTTTGATATGCTGGAAAGGATCTTCGGAATTATGCCCATGGAATTTGGGAATGGCATGAATCATGTTGGGCTTAAGTTCAGTGTTAGGACCTCAAGCGGGGATTTGTACTCGAGGTTCGATTGTCACCACAGTGTGATTGTAGTGATCTCGCATCATTGGATGCTGCGGTGGGTTCACAAAGTCTTGGAATAGATTATTGAGGCGCTGAAGTTGATTTTCAAGATTATTTTCTTTTGCGGGTTGTGCCATGATGATGGATGAAGGAGAATCAGGTTCAGATGAATCGGAAGAGATATCAATAGGATTGGGTTGTCTCACAAATAAGGAGGTCGAGGCTTGGCCTCGACGTGAATGAGTAGCTAAAGAAGGCCTCAAGGATGATCTTAGAGACCTCCTCTCGAAGATGCACCGATGGAGTAGATGACAGGTAGAATGTGATGGACCCAATCAAGACAGCCAAAAAAATTTTGGATGACTATAGAGGTTCTAAGAGGATGATACCCCTTAGTCAAAAAGTCGTCCACCTGAGAATTACCTGGGTAGCCAGAGAGGGAGAGTCCTGTAAAGACTCCTACACAGTAGAGTGCCCCCACAGGTTATACGGTTTCCCCTACTAGACCTCTCTTGTCACTAATGTTCCAGATAGACCAGAATGGGGATTTGCCCTCTTAAGTCTACCAGTTTTAATTTAAGAGCAAGGGTGCTTAGGATTTCACTTGAACTTTAAGATGTGTTAAGTGCAAAAGTGACATAATATGAAGATTGGTTGACCCAACAAGGTGGGTCAACTTCACCTGTTTGTCCTTAAAAATTTAGGTCCCTCTTTTAATGTTCAAATGAATTTAAGAGCCTGATTTTAGGGTTTTGCTTGAATTGATCAGTTCAATATAGGCTTAGGCACACATTGTTTGGAAAGATCAATTCTTGATTAAGCAAGTGTGTCTCTAAAAATCCTAAACTGGAAACCTTAATTGGCTCTAATTTGGTCCAATTTAATTTGTCAAAATGTGGTACCTAGGGCTTAAGCAAGAATGTGATATCCCTAGATACCTTAAGCTTTAAGTGGGTGCACAAATCGGGATTTGTTGTTTAAATAAAATGTATCAAATCAGGAAACTTGATGAATTATCTAAGGATAGAATGCAAGTAGCCTTAATTGATTTCTTCCTTTAACCTTTTCAGAATTAGGGGCTTAAGAGAGAGTAGTTAGAACTTACCTACCCCCTGGTGTGTTTAATGTGCCGCTGATCTTCCCTGAATGTATCCCCCCTGAAACAACCATAGCAAAAGAGATATAGCAAGTTAGAATCCAAATCAGGAATTGCAATCAAGAGTTTTAAATTGCCCGTTGCTCCCCAGCAACGGCACCAAAATGTTTAAGTGCTAAATCGGTGTTTTAAGATTGTTGCGTTGCAGTATAGCCAAAATAGCACTCAAACAAATAATTTTATTACTCAAAAAAGTTCCGAGGTCGAACATAGGGAGCAATATGGAATTCAGTTCTCAAAAATTATAATTTAAGACAAGAAAGCTATGAAATTGTAAATAAAAGAAAAACTGCTTCAGAATAAAGTATCACTAGTATCAAGTGTCAGAATGCAAAAATAATAGAGTAAAATGGTGATTTAGATCACCAAATACTCCTTACAATGATAGCTAATGAACTCAATGTATATATGAAATGAAATGCAACCAAGCCAATCATCTGATTAGTAAATTAAATGGATTAAATTGCTTAAGCCTCTCTCTTCTTTTCTCTTTCTTTTCTTTGCCTTTCTTCTTCTGCCCTTGTTCTTCTCTTCTTTCCTTCTCTGCAACTCTTCTTCTTCTGCCTTCAGCCCTTCTTCATCTGGCTTTCTTCACACAATAGCAGAGGAGAGGCTTCTTGAATTCGACTAAGTGTTAGTCGGGTCTCACCAAGAGCAAAACCCTCCCCCTACCCGCGCAGACTCTCCTTCTTCTTTCTCTCTTTAGGATCCACTCTCTCAGAGCCACAGGGTAATTGGGTTATCGGACTTAGCGTACCCGGGTCCAAGTTCACCGGCAGTGGGTGATGAGCAAGGAGTGAGGGTTAAGTGGGTTAACGAGTCAGGCTAGGTCCACGGGCAGAGGTCATGGATGAGGCGGTGCGTGGGTGAGAGGGACCTCACCCCGTGTTTGGAGGCAGTAAGCCCTATTGACAAATTCAATTTATGTGTATGCTCCACTTTAATGGCTTCCAATGTGGGACTATCTGCCCCCACTTTGCTCGTGCACGCTGCTGCTGCTTCCTTCGCCCAATTCGCACATAAGGAGATGTCAATGTCTCCAATTGACCGTGTGAGTATGCTCCTGGACCAGCTCTGCTCTGTCTTGAGTCGAGGACCTGGAGCTGCAGGTCTGGATAGAGCTTCAAGCAAGCTCGAGGTGTGATGCGTCAATGGTGGAGGGGGCGAGTACCTGGAATCAATAATAAGGCCTTTCGGCCACGTCAGAAGGTTCAGGAAGGATCGCCAAACCACAACGAGTGCGATGGTGGTGGTTGTGAGGCATGGCAAGGTCTGTGCGTGCATGGTGGAATCAGACAATGTGCGTGAGAGTGGGTGTGTTCAAGGGTGAGTTTGGATGAGCGATAGGTGGAATTAGGTTAGGGCTTTTGTGCGTGGAGTGATGGCAGAGCTTAAGAGGGTGGTAGCGGCAGGATTCGTGCAGTGGTGCGGTGGATAGGCGTCGCTGGAGTGGAAGAAGGTGATGGTGTTGAGGGCAGATTTGTGGGTGTGCGTGTGTTGTGAGATTGGGAAAAGAAAGTATAATGAGAGAGAGAGAGAGATAGAGGAACTTAGGGACGTGGTAGAGAGACGGAGGGCGCCGGTGTTGGTTGACCGGAGCCAGAGGAGTATGGTGTGGCGAGGCGACGACGTCGACTGAGGGAGAGGCACGACCTCTCGTTGGCAGGAGAGGTTTGCGAAGACGAGGGGAGGAGTGTCGGTTGTCCAATTTGATGGTTGGATGGCCGGAGGAGGAGGGGGGAGAGGGGTTGCCAGAGCTAATTCTGAAGGTGGCCGGAGATGGAGAAGAAAAGGGTTTCTCAGCCAAAAACTAGCCGAAGTGCATAGCCGTGCCCTTGGGTTTCTTTTATAGGGCTTAGGAAGGATCTTAAGCTTGGAAGCCAAGCTTCCAAGCTTGGAAATGCCGGCGGAGTAGGAAATCCATTTGTTCCACGAGTTCCCATTAGGATTTGGGCGAGAATTGTGCCCCAAGATGTGGTTCAAAAGGAAGGGAATTCCTTGACGAACTTCCCTTTCAATTTTGAGAGGGATTCGTCAAGGAATCAGGGAGTTCTTGCCATTTTAGGTCACTGGTGCTTGTAGGAATAGGGGTAATGGTGGTAGGGACCTAGTTGTGAAGATGATAACAAAGTTGGGTGTCTATTTGTAAAAATTTTGAAAGTTAAGGACATAAATGTAATCAGAGAGGACCAATTTGCAAACTAGGTCAAGACAATTTCAGCTTGGGTTCAAATTTTGGTACAAACCTAATTTGGACCTAACGAATCCAATGGTTAAGCTGGATTTTAGTTTTGATTACGTTTGATTTGGTAATTTACGTAAAAATCTAAATTTGGGTAAATGTCTGTCTGAGACTCTATTTTGGGCCAAAATAGTTCTGATGGTCAATTTGAAGGTTTCAAACCCAAGAGAATATTTTTCTATGAATTTTTGAGGGTTTAGGTGAATTTTATCCTGACCAGAAGCTCAGTTCATTAAGCGTTTCAGTTTTTAGGGTTTAAAAATTCATTTAATTCTCAAAACATGTGCAAACCCTCTTTTGCTTGTTCTAACCCACTTGTTATTCTTTTAAGACCATTTGACCCTCATTCAACACCTGAGAAAACCTGTGGGTGTACTTTGTTCAAGTTATGATGGTAAAACTGTAGTTTTAACCATGTTTTTTTATCTTTCTCTCAGAATGGATCTGTAGTGACTTATGGCTCTCTGGCTATTATGTAGGAGCCTTTACTACCTTAATTGGATCAAAATGAGCTGGTTATGGCTCATGATGTTGTTCCCATCAATATATACGATGTACAAGCATGTAGGCTCCTGCAGGGTACATACCTCGCACTCTGCATGTTGTCAGACGTCCGATGTCAGCTTCGGACGTCTTGCGGCTCCATCAGATGTTTGTATAGCTCTACAGACGTCTGATATTGTGGAAAAATGATTCCATAGAACACTTTGTGAACCTTCTCCTCTCGCTCCGGCTGCTGCAACTGCAGTAGTGGTGCCTCCTCGTGTGGGTCTCCCCCTGCGCGGCTTCTCCTCCCTCTCGAGCGCCTCTCCTCACACCCACACCACCCCTCTCCCGAGCTCGTTCGAGCTCCTTGCTCCTCCGGTCAGCTCTCCCCTTCCACGCTCTCGGTCTCTCTCTCTCCCTCTCCTTTGTCTCGAGCTCCCCTTCTTCCCCACTCGTGGCTGCAAGGGGAACGGGAAAGGAGGTGGTCGCCAGCAGGTGGTGGAGGAGCGAAGGTGGAGGTGGTGGTGGTGGTGTGGAGATGGAGAGGGTGGTGGGGTATTAAATAGGGAGAGGGTTGGGGTTTTGTGAGTAAGGTGTGTGCGTGGGTGTGTTGTGTGGGAAGAGAGAAGGGATAAATTATGAAATCTGCTCTGCGAAGTTTCCTCCTTCCTCACATAGCCCAAGATTTAAACCCAGGGGGTTTAAATTTACGCTTACACCCCTACCCTTTCGGGAAAACCTCGTATGACCCTTTGGAAGGGTCATTTCAACATAACAAACTTAAAGGAAGTTTCATCCCCGAAACTTGAGCTAACTAGGGTGTGGAAATAAATGTAAAAGCTCATAACAAACTTAAAAGAGGATTAAAGTAGGTCAGAAGCGACGTACCCTCAAAAAGCTCCAGGTACTGTTCTTGCATTGTCACCTCGAGCTCCCAAGTTGCCTCCATGTACCGTTGGCTTCTACATGGGACCTTCACCAGTGGCATCTCGTTCCGTCTCAGACTCCAGACGGCTCTGTCTTGTATCTGCATTGGCCTCTTAGGATAGGTCAAGTCATCTCCCACCTTGATGCTTTCATGGCTTAGAACGTGGTTGGGATCGGCGATGTATTTCTTGAGGTTGGACACATGGAATACGTCGTGCACTCCAGAAAGCTGGGGAGGAAGGGAAAGCCGATAAGTAACGGGTCCTACCCGCTCCAAGACCTCTAAAGGCCCCACAAACCTCGACGCAAGCTTCCCTTTCATCCCAAAACGCTGTAAGCCCTTCATGGGCGAAACACGGAGGAAGACGTGATCCCCAACCTCTAACTGCACCTCTTTGCGCTTCCTATCAGCATAGCTCTTCTGCCTGCTCCTAACAGTACAGAGTCATCTGTGAATCTGCTCTATCACCTCCTGACTTTGATAGATCAGCTGGGACAAACCTCCCACTTGATCCCCACCTCGACCCAACTCAAGTGTGCAGTACATTTCCGCCCGTACAGAGCCTCGTAAGGTGTCATACCGATGCTCGAATGGTAGCTATTATTGTATGCAAACTCTGCCAAAGGGAAAATGCTCCTCCCAGGAGCCTCTCAAGTCTTGTACACAAGCATGTAGGAGGTCCTCGAGTGTCTGTATGGTGCCCTCTGACTGCCCGTCGGTCTGGGGGTGGTAGGCGGTACTGAACCTCAGATGAGTCCCTAAGGCCTGCTGAAACTCTACCAAGAACTAGGAAGTGAAGCGAGTATCCCTGTCGGATACGATCTCGCGAGGTACTCCATGAAGGCGTACCACATCTTTGATGTATCGTTCTACTAGTTGTGCTGGCCTAAAGGTGACTTGGATTGGCAGGAACCACGCCGTCTTCATCAACCTATCTACTATCACCCAAACTGCATCGTGTCCTCGTTGTGTAACCAGTAGCCCCACTACCAGGTCCATGGTGATACTCTCCCACTTTCACTCTGGCACATTAAGTGGTTGTAGCGGCCCTGCAGGCCTCTGGTGCTCAGCCTTCACCTGCTGGCATACCAAGCACTACTGGATGAACTCACCAACATCCCACTTTATTCTCCTCTACCAAAAGTCGCGTCGCAGATCGTGGCACATCTTTGTGTTTCCGGGATGTATGGTGAACTTAGACCTGTGTGCTTCAGTCAGGAGCTCTCTCAACAGCTCCTCATCTCTAGGAACACACATACGTCCCCTCATACGCAGTATCTCATCAAAGAAAGAAAAATCTCCTGGGTCCCGTGTCAACACCCTATCTTGCAGTGTCTGTAAATATGGATAAGCCATTTGCCCTGTAATGGTATGGTCTATCAGCTCTGATCATGCCTGCCGTGTCACTATCACTGACACACGGTACCCTCGTAACTCTTGGGGTTGCCAACTGCCCACATCCTCCATGAGTCTCCAACTCTGTGCCTGTAAGCTGGCCAAGTGGGCAGGCGCCTTCCGGCTCAAGGCATCGGCCACCACATTGGCCTTCCCTAGGTGGTAGGAGATGCTGCAGTCATAGTCCTTTAGGAGCTCTAACCAACGTCTCTGTCTCATGTTGAGCTCCTTCTGGTTAAACAGGTACCTGAGGCTCTTATGATCCGTGAAGATCTCAAACGTCTCACCATACAGGTAGTGACTCCATGTCTTCAGCGCGAAGATAACTGCTAGCAGTTCTAGGTCATGTGTGGGGTAGTTATGCTCATGGGTCTTTAGTTGCCGCGAAGCGTAAGCGAAAACGTGGCCCCGCTGCATGAGTACACCACCCAACCCCTGCAATGAGGCATCGGTGTAAACCACAAACCTGCCACTACCATTTGGGATGGTGAGTACAGGAGCTGAAGTCAGTCTCTCCTTCAACTCCCAAAAGCATGACTCACACTCGTCTCTCCAGGTGAAAGGCACATCCTTTCGGGTCAGATGGGTCATAGGATATGTGATCTGAGAGAACCCCTTGATAAACCGCTGATGAGAGACTCATCATGATCTCTAATTACCCCTAATTAACTAGTCTTCCTAGTTAATTAGCTAAGGTTATGAATATATAAGAGTTAGTTAGAAAATAAAGGATATTTAGTAAAGGACCTTAAAATAAATTAAAAATGATATTTTATCATTCAATTAATTTTATTAACAAATTTAATTAATAACTGGATTCGAGATCTTATTAATCATTTCCTAAATTAATAAGTTAAGTAACTTAAACATAAAATATACCTAAGTATATAATAACTTAAGTAATTTTAATTAATCTAATAAATTAACTTAAAAAGGTCAAAAATGTAAATTCAAGGTGAAAACATAATAATTACCTTATTTACTAACATATATAAAAAGTTGAAAAAGATCTAAGTTAAAATAAACTTCTAAAACCTGGGTTTACATTTAGGTCCTTACTATTCATTGCAATTGGGTCCTTAATCTTCATAAAGGTCTTTAAGTTTTATTGCATTTAGGTCCCTTTCATCTTCTTCTTCTCCTTCAGCTGAGTGAACGGCTGACGACGTAGAGTGACTCCACCGCGCAATCACCGCCCTGCCGACATCATCCTTCCTTCTCCAAGCTCTTAGAGCTTGCGCTCACCACTCCATCTTCATCCATCGGTCTGGATTACTCGAAAATCCTAATTTCCGGTGGGAGTTAACCTCACTGTCGTCAGAGATGATGCCGGAGGTTAAGCTCCCCAAGCTTCCTCTTCGTCCAGACTCCTTCATCTTCTTCGTTGCCATCCACTATAAATACCCCCTCACCCCTCCGATTTCTCTCAAGTGGCTCCCTTCCCTCTTCTAACACTGAGCCGACCCAATAGGCTATTTGTCTGCAACTCTGGCGACCTTCCACGCCATTGTCCGACTTCCTTCGTTCATCCTGATCAGCTGAGGAGATCCGCCGAGGTTAGTCGCGTCTCTGGACAAAGGCTACGACCAAGGAGATCCTCTGCTCCATCCATTTTCGCCCGCCGGAGATTCTTCTTAATCCCTCTGATTTTGTCATCCGCCATGAGCCTTCGGCGGAACCCTGTTGACCCCTTCGTCCAGGTAATAGTAGATTAGGAGTAGGAGTAGGACTAGGGTAGTTTAGGTAGGTAGTTAGTTAGGTAGTTAGTCGTAATGTCAGATTTCAGATGTCATCTTCCTCGACTCCGATGAGCTGGTTGAGCTTGCTAGAGCCTTAATTTTGTCTTTTAAAACCACTGTCCACCTTCTTAAACCACTCATGATCATTTCTAACTCATTTAATCAATAATTGGATCATTGAATCGCCTAATTCACCTTCACCTTCACAGCTATTGTCGCTGTCCATGGCGACAATATCTGAGCTTAGATCCACCTCCATAGGGTTCTCCATCACCTATTCACAACCTATGGACCCTGTTTGACACTTTAATTTGTATAATTACCACCTATAATCTACGCCCAATTTGTGATTAAGCTCCTGAGCTCGCTGTTAATGGCAGCTCAAGAGTAGTTAAAATCTTTAATTAACTATATATTTATGATCGCAATTTACTGTTGACTTATTTTGACTACTCAATTGAGTGGGAAAACAAGTCCTGAGCTTTAAATAACTCAAATACTGCAAGAATCAAATTCACTGATAAACCTTAATTCTAATGAGCAAATGGAGAATTAATTGCGATCCTGAGGTTCCTTGCAACCTCAGGAACCTTTTCAAGTAAAGAATGGCATGATTTCTCTTTCTGTACACGAATTCCATTTTTTTCTGGACTCATCGAAGCTCCAGTGAGTCAAAAGTGATCTTCAGCCTGCAGAACTGAGTGAGTAGCTTTAGATCAATGAAATGAGGATTACTGATTATGCTGAGGTTGTTTATTCGAGATTTTGATAACTGGAGTTGTATATAAGGATTTATCTTCTCCAACTCCAGCAGAGTTGGAGAAGTCTGACAGAAGACTTATAGAGGCATTTGATGGATCTAAAAGCTTGAGTGCAATGCACTGAAATTAATTATGCCTTCAAATCTGTGTAACAAACCCCTGATTCCTCTGATGAACAAATCACATTTAGAGTTCAGGCGACAAACCTGAAACCCTAGAATCCAAGGTCCAAACATCTGTCTAAGGGGTTGAGAAAGTTCCTGAGGATGAAAAGATCCTATTTTAGGCTTTGATTTCTTGAGAAAAGGCATAGAACAGAAAGTCAATTTTTAATGCCTTATAGTCAACCTTGAGGAGGAAACTTTGATTCTGAGCTTAATTCAATAAGTTGATGAGTTAGAATAGATTCTGAGATGTCTGTGAATGATTTTTAAAGAGATTTGAGTGAGCTCAGATCTGTTTATTTGATGGAATTAACCAACTGCTAGTTTGGGTTGTTTTCGAACCCAAACTGATAGCAGTGCCTTTCTGATGAGATTTGAAGTTGAATTCTACCCAGATGAGCCTGTTATATCCCTTAGAGTTTGTTTCAATCGATTAGAAATGTCCTTAACTGTTTGTTGCACTTTTCTTCATCTAGATTCCTATCTCTGAAGCTTTCAGAGAAGCTTCAAGCTTCCCTGCTGAAACCTGAAGCTTTGAGAGCTCAAAACATCTACTGAAGCTATGAAATTCCCTGTATAACCTATTTAGAACATCAACTGAGAGTTTAAGTCTAGTCTGTGGACTCAGAACTAACAAATCCATTTTCCAAGCTTAAATGAACGTAGAAAACCCATAATTTCACCCTTAAAATCAAAGAGCAAATCTTCCCTTTAACATTAAATTGAAAGCATAATCCTATGGAGCCACCTTAGAGCTTTCTATCAAGCTTTATTTCGCTTGATTTGGAGCTCTGAGCTAGGAGTTATCATCATTGAAAGTTGGCTCTGGAAGGGGAGACTATAGTCCCACATCGGTAAACCACGAACAGGCGCCTTAGAATAAAATGTTTTTGTTAACTGGGCTATTCAGTCGTCAGCGCTCGGCGCACAGTTACCGAATGAATGAGCATATGCATGTGTGTGTGTGTAGGCGTGTGTGCTTGCGAGTGTGCGCCAGTGTGGGCATGCGATGTGTGGCCCTGGGAGGGCGAGGCCTGGGAGGCATTGAGCCGGGTTGGCTCGAAACTATGAATCGGAAATAAATCGAACCATAATTGAAATCAGGCGAGGACCGAGTAGGGTCTGGTCCCACCGTGATCTCAGGGTGCTGTGTATCCCCGAAAGGTCTAAGCCGTAAATTCTAAACTAATTTTTGGTTGAAAAGAAAAAAAAGAAACTGGTTCAGCTAAAGATTTAAAGGGAAAGCTAAGGAGCAGGGAAGCAGAAGGGCTGAAGGCTAAGTGTTGAAATCACTAAGGTAAAGAAAGAAAGCTGAAGGCTAAGGTTAAGGGAAAGAAAGAGAAGGAACAGGCACGAATACTGGGAAGAAGACTAAGGGAGAAGAAGAGAGGTAGAACAGAAGAGAAGAAAAAGAAGAATAGTTCAAGAGAATAAGAGAGCAATAAAAGAAAGAGAGAAAAGTTAAAGGATAAATAAAAGGAAAAGAGAGAAAGAAAGAAAGAAAGGAGAAGAAGAAAAGAGAGAGAGGGGCTGAAGAAATAAATAATAGAAATTATTTTTCTTGCATTATTTTAAATTTCTTTTTGTTTTTAAATGTTGTAATAAGGCATGTTTGAATAGAAGAACTTTATATTGCCTTACTTCTTTTGAAATAAAATAGAAAATTAACATGTTTACTTGCTAATAAAGTAGATCATTTGAGTAAATGTGTTTTCATATGGGATTTTGCATATTCTTTAAGTTTAAATCATTTTGCAAAATTCATGTTCTTAAAATTAACTTAATTATACCTCCTACGAATTGTTTTAAATAGCTTGGTGAATTTTAAGTAATGTATACCTCCTAGCGAACGACCTGGACTCAACCAGTAAAAATTTCTAAAATGTTAGGTTAATTCGACCCCATACTACTAATCGACACAAATTCGAGTTAACCTAAGTAACTTTACTCTTAATTAAGTAAAATTAACTTAATTACTGAGTTGAGGTAAGGAACGTACCATCGGTAGTAGCCTGCCAGTCCCAGAAAGTTGTGTATCTCTCTCACTGTGCGTGGCCTCTCCCACATTAGTATGGCCTCAACCTTGGCTGGATCCACAGCAATCCATCTCCTGAAATCACATGGCCCAAGGAGGGCACCTGTCTCAACCAGAACTCGCACTTGCTGTACTTGGAGTACAACTTGCGTCGTCTTAATGTGTCGAGGACCATACGTAGATGCTGTCCATGTTGTGCCTGATCCCGAGAGTAGACTAGTACGTCGTTGATGAATACCACCACAAACTAGTCTAGGTATAACCTAAAAACACGATTCATCATATCCATGAAAGCAGCGGGGGCATTGGTTAGCCCAAACGGCATGACCAAGGACTTGTAGCGTCCGTACATACGAAAGACTATCTTGGAGATGTCGGTCTCCCTAATCCTCAGTTGATGGTAACCTGACCTCAGGTCTATCTTGGAGAACACTGTGTAGTCTCTCAACTGGTCAAAGAGGTCATCGATACGAGGCAGCGGATACTTGTTCTTAATGGTGACCCGATTCAACTGCTTGTAGTTGACACAAAGCCGGAGGGTACTGTCCTTTTTCTTCACGAATAACACAGGGGCTCCCCATGGGGATGCACTGGTCCTCACAAAGCCTTTCTCCAGCAGATCCTGTAATTGAGACTTGAGCTCTCGCAATTCAAGTGGGGCCATCTTGTACGGTTGAGTAGAAATGGGGCTAGTCCCTGGTACTAGTGAGATCTCAAACTCTATCTCACGCTCAGGCGGTAATCCTGGCAGCTCCTCTGGGAAGACGTCGGATGATGAGAACCTCATCATGAGCCATAACTAGCTCATTTTGACCTAATACAAAGGATAAAAGCTCCTACATATCTCAAGGAAAGGCTTAACTCAGAGAATCCTGAGTTTGAGAAGAAAACAAGTCATAAGGGGTAAAAATGCAATTTTACCAGTATAATCTGCATACAGGGTAATTCAGGGCCCAAACATAGGTCAAAGCAGCTTAATAAGAATAAGAGTGGGATGAAATGATCTAGCAAGGGCTACAGCAATTCCAAGAAACTAAATGATAATCTGTAACCCTAAAATAACCCACTTCAATTCACAAGGTTCGAGGCAAAGTAAAAATAGAATAAACCCTCTAAAATTCATAGAAAAATAATCTCTAGGGTTTAGAACCTTCAATTTGGCCTTCAGAACCCATTTTGACCTACATTGAGAACCATGCCCAATTAATAACCTAATTTGGGTTTTTGCGTAAATTGACCGGTCAAACAAGGTTTAATATGGAAATGAAATTCACCATCAGATTCCTTAGGTCCTAATTAGTCATGTATAAAAACTTGAGCCTAAGAAGAAACCTCCTTGACCGACTTTACACTTTGGTCCTCATATATTTACTCTTTGGCCCTCAACTTTTGAACCCTCGCATTTTGGCCCCTAACTCTCCTTCGTTCTTTGCGATCAGGTCCCCCCTGCAAAACCTGCCAGCACCATGCTCCGGCGACCTTGCGCGGAGCATGGCGCCGCGCAGGGTGAGGTGGGGGACCTGGCAAGTAAACCGGGGGTGCCCTGCGTCGTCAGCCGTCGCAGGGACACCCCCCTGGTCGTTGTAACCCACCATACCGGCCGTGCGAACGCACGGACGATATGGGTTCTTGTTTCCGGCCATCCTCCGGCGAGGGAGACACGTCGTCTCCCTCCGCCTTCCTCCCTGTTTGATCCCTATAAATACCCCCCGTTGCTCCACCGACCGGGGCAGCTCGGGTCTGACGGAGAAAACCCCCAACTTTCTTCTCCTCTCCCTCCGGCAGACACCCACCAGCTCCGGCGGTTCCTCCTCCTCCTCCTCTTCGGTCTGCAGCAATACCAGCAGCAGAGACCTCCTCCCCTGCTCTTCCTGCGCCACGCCGTACCCAGCTGGCGCCTCTCCAGCCCTCTGCTCGCCGCCGCCCCTTCCCCTGGGCATCTTCTTCTCCGGCGACAGTCGATACGACTGTCGCCCTGCCCCGGCCCCTTTCGTCTCCGTAGCTAGGTCAGAACTCCTCCCCATCTCCCCCTCTTTCTTTTCCTCACTGTCTTTTATTTGATTAAACCCTCGACCGCTCCTGTTCACCCTCACCTTCTCCGCCTCCGGCCATCCTCCGGCGAGCCGCTCCCATCACCTCAGCAACCCACACGGCTCGCCGACCACCGCAGGACCTCCGCCTCCTCACCCTGATCAACCCCCGCCCTGCCACTTCCCCCACATCACCCTCTGCAACCCCACCGAACAAACCCATCCTCCGACCCACAGTCCGACCTAGGGCAGCCCTTGCACGCCGCCCCTCGCCTCGCCACCACCCACACGAGCTTCGCCGCACCCTGGCGAAGCTCCTGGCACTTTCTGATTAGGCCGAGAGGCTGTTTTCTTGTGAACAGGCCACCCGACCTCCGCCGCCATTGCCGTGCAGGAGGAACTGCTTCCGCCTGCAGCTACAGGCGCGCCACGCTCAGCGCCACGCCCAGATTCAACTCCCAGGCCTTGCGAGGCGTTTCGACAAAACACCAGGCTCGCAGCTAAGGCAGAAGGCTTCGCGTGACGCCACAATCTCCCGCTGATTTCCCCGCTGCGGGCGCGCAATTGAGGTGGGACATTTAGTCCCACCTCGGAAAAGCCTGAAGAGTCGCAGCGATATAAGATGCAAAAGTGCTGGAGGCTTACTGCCTCAGCACACGGGGTGAGGTCCCCTTCACCCGCCCGGTTACCCGGTCTCGTCCGCGCTCACGCCCCGCGGACCTGACCCGACCCGACCCGACTTAAGACTGACCTGCACTCCTCGCCCACCACGCACGCCGGTGGGCCTGGACCCGGGCCTGACCCGAACCCGGTTACCCGGCAGCTCTGGGAGAGCTTTCCCAAGAGTGGTTTCAGAGAGAGAGAGAGACGCGGGGGGGAGGGTAGAGTAGGTTTTGTTCTCTGACGTAAGCTCTGAAGTGTGCAGGCACAGGTGAAGAAGAAGAACCGCGGAAGAAGAAGGAAGCTGAGGGAGACACTGTAGCACAGGCTGTTTAAGTCGTCTGATTTGGAAATCAGACGACGGCCTGAAGGGAAAAGAAGAAAGAAGGAGGGGTGACGTCCCTGGCTGAAAAAGAACAGAAGAAGACAGAAGAAAAAGGAGGAGCAGGAACAACAGGAAGAAAGAGGAGCATCACCTCTGCAGCAACAAAGAAGAAGAAGGAGATCTAAAGAAAGAAGAAAGAGGAGCATCACCTCTACAGCAACAAAGAAGAAGAAGGAGATCTGAAGAAAGAAAGAAAGAAGAACATCACGAGGAGAAAACAAAGAGAACAACAAATTCTTTCCCTCTCTCTTTCTTTATTTTTGTAAAAGAAACATGTATATCTCTAGAATACAACTTGCTCCCTGAGTTCGACCTCGGGAACTCTTTTATTTTCCGAGTAAAAAATTTATATATTTGAAATGTTGGTAATAACTAGCTATACTACAACGTTATAACAATAAAACCCGGTTGTCCCAACCCCTTCAACCATTTTGGCGCCGTTGCCGGGGACCAACGGCTATTCTAGAGGTAAACATTCCTGTTTCTTTTTAATTTCTGATAATCTCCTCTCTTTTGTGGAGCTACAGGAAATCAAGAAGACAAGCAACCACACGACAACCACTCCGAGGACAGGTAAATTTTTCCTCTCGCTATTAACCCCTAAACTCTAAAGAGGAAGAAAAGAAAAGAACAAGCAATATAGGGCTAACCTGTCTTCCATACTTAGTAACCATAAAGAGTTGCATGTTTTCAACTCATCACTCCTGCACACTATTAAGGGTATTTAAGGGCTAACACATTCTTGCTTGAGCCCTAATTACCCAACAAAGAGTTAAATGGACCAAGTAGAGCCAACATAAGGTCAAACATTAGGATTTCAGTAGAGACACACCCCTTAATCAAGAATTGAGGAAATCCAAAAGAGGTGTGCCCAAGCCATTGATTGAAAATAATTAATAAGAAAAATCCTAAACAATTGGCTCTCTCTAAACACTTGAACCCTAAAACAAGGCCTAACTTCTCAAGGAAACCACTAGGTGAAGTTGACCCCTGGGGTCAACCAACCTTCAAACTAGGCCACTTTGTTCACAAAAACACCTAAAGTTCAAGTGAAACCTTAAGCACCCTGATCTTAAAATTGGTAGACTTAAGAGGTCAAGATCCCCATTCTGGTCTACCTGGAACCGCAGTGACAAGAGAGGTCGGGTGGGGGAAACCCTGTAACCCGTGGGGACGCTCTACCGTGTAGGGGTCTTCGCGGGACTCTCCCTCTCTGGCTGCCCAGGTAATTCTCAGGTGGACTGATGAGAGCCTCATCATGAGCCATAACTAGCTCATTTTGACCCAATAAAGAAGATAAAAGCTCCTACATAACCTAGAACAAGGCCTAACTGAAGGAACAAGTGCTCTGAGAAGAAAACATGAAATAAAGGTTAAAACTGCAATTTTACCATTGCAGTAGATAAACGGGATTTCTCAGAGGCAAAACATAGGTCAAATGGTCTAAATGAGATAAAAAGTGGGTTGAGTCAATCAGAAATGGGTTCATGTGCAATCTAAGAACTAAAAGACAGTTGGTAACCCTAAAACAGACCCGCTTAAATTAACAAGGTTCCGGTCAGAATAAAAAGCAAGTAAACCCTCTATAAATCATGGAAAAACATACTCTAGGGTTTAGAACACTTAATTTGGCCTTTGGAACCTAGTTTGACCTAGATTAGGGTCCTAGCTCTTCAATTAACCTAATTTAGGTTTTTACGCAAAATGTCCAGTCAAACGAGGTCAAACCTGAAATCCAACTTCACCATTGGATTCCTTAAGTCCAAATTAGGTTTATACCAAAATTTGGACCTAAGGGGAGGTCATCTTGACCTACTTTGCAATTTAGTACACCCAAATCACAAATAGGTCCCTATCTTTTGAATATCCTCGCAGAGAACCCCCTAGGTTCTTCGCCTTCTTTGCAAACCGGTCCTGCCGCCATTGCTAGGGCAGAACCGAGCTCCGGCGAGGTTCGGAGAGGGATTGCTCTCTAATCCCTCAGAGATTCTCTCCCAGAAATGGAAGGGAGATTCTCTGAGGAATTGCCTTCCTTCTAAAGCCAATCAAATTCGCTGACGTGAACCCAATCTCTCGTGCGAACGCACGAGAGATTTGGGTATCTTTCTTCCTTCCAACTCCGGCGAGCCGGCTGACCTAATTGCGCATTTTTCACGCACTGATAGGAGCGGCCAGCACCTATAAAACACCCCCAGGCACCCGGCAGCACGGGAGGAGCTTGGTTTGGCCGAGGTTCCACCCCCAATTCCTCTCCTCCTGCCCGGCCAAACTCCCAGCAGGCTCCGGCGAGGCCCCCTCCCCTCCCTCTTCGCTCTGCCACAAAACCAGTGGCAGAGTTAACTTCCTGACCTTCCTCCGCGTCGCGCAGTACCAGCGCACGCCGCCTCAGCCCCGTCGTCGCTGTCGTCCTCCCCCACTGGGCGTCATCTTCTCCGGCGACAGCAGGTACTGCTGTTCGCCCTCCGTCCCCTTTCGTCCTTACAGTTAGGTTAGAACTCCTCTCCATCCTCTCCTCTCTCTTTTCCCCCTGTTATCTCCCTTGATCGACCCTCGACAGACGCTAACCACCTCCATCGTCTTCGCCTCCGACCGCACTCCGGCGAGCCGCCCACACCACTCCAGCCCTCCACACGGCTCGCCAACCACCTCGAAAGCTCCACCTCACCTCCAGGAACACACTCCACCCTACCACTGCCACTCCAGCCCTCCACAATCACCCCCCGACCAACCCACCATCTCCGGCCACAGGTTGACCTAGGCACGCACGCCTAGGCCAACCTGCGGCCTGCAGCACTGCCCACCGCCTTCGCCGTGCCACGGCGAAGGTCTCTAGCTATTCTGATTTGGCCGAGAGGCGCGTTTTGTGTATGACCGGGTTCGAGCCGCTGCCGCCATGGACGACCTCTGATGAAGCTCCCACGAAGCTCCAGGCACCCGGTCTTCCAGGCTATAGGTGCTGCATACTAGCGCGAGTGTCGCGAGGTGAACGAGTCCAGCCAAGGAGCGCTAGCAGAGCCAGCAGCTGCGGGGCAATCGCACGACGAGGCTTCTGCAGGCGCGCGTGAAGGCGAGACCAGATAGTCCCACATCGTGGGATTGCAACCGTCAGGTACCATATAAGTTGTTTTTGCGTTTTACTCTTATCGCCTCAGTAAGCACAGGGGTGAGGTCCCTCACTGACCCCACCCGCCTCGTCCGCGGCCTGACCACGCGGACCTGGCGGATCCGACCCGACCTAGACCTACGCACTCCTCGCGCATCACACACCTGCAGGTGCGCCTGGTCCCGGGTACGATCCAACCCGATTATGGCTGTGGCTCTGGGAGAGCGGTTTGAGTGAATTGCTTGAGAGAGAGAGATGCGCGGGTAGAGGGAGAAGGGTTAGGTTTTGCTCCTGTGCAGGCAGGCTAAACGCAGGAGGAGAAGGACTTGGCCGCGAGAAGGAAAAGAAAGAAAGAAGAAGGAACGGCAGAGAAGAATAGAAGAGGAAGAAACAAGGCAGAGAAGAAGAAGCAAGAAAGAAGCCTTTGCAGGAGAAGAAAGAAAAGAGCAAGCCAGAAGCAAAGGCACAGAGAGGCCAAGTGAAGACTTTGCAGAGATCAGAAGAAGAAAAGAAAGAGCAAAGACTGCAGCAGAAGAAGAAGAATAATCAAGAAGAAAAGGAGAAATGCTTTTAAGACGTCTGATCTTGTGATCAGACGTCCAATTTCATATTTTTTTGCCCTAACTCCTTTTAATCGCATACATTCATACCTGAATTGATATTTTGAGTAAATTAGAGTGTTAGATTACATTTTGATTTAGTGGTAAGTTCCATTTGCTCCCTGTGTTCGACCTCGGATACTCCGGTCTTCGAGTAATAAAAACTTTGTATTTGTTCGAACGTTTTGTCGGTTATACTACAACATAATACGCTTTAAATCCGCACAAAACGTTGACAACATGGACGATCTTTCTGATCAAGGGGTCCATCTGCCCCGCACCTCTATAGTCACCCAACACATTTTTTGGGTGTCTTGATTGGGTCCAGCACCTTTTAATCTCATCACATCCTTCAGTATATGCTTGGAAGGAGGTCCTTGAATCCTCCTTTAGGAATTCACTTGCCCTGAGGTTAGGCCTCAGTTCCCTTGTTTATGCAGCACCACCACATTAATCTTTCCTCTGATACTCCCTTCTTCCATCTTGGCACAACATGAGTCTACATCGAAGCCTTTAATTCCACATCTTGATTCCACCACCTAATCCAAATATGCAGCCAAACCACCTAAGACTACCATTCAAGAAACCTGAATATCGGAGATCTATGAAAGATAAAATGATCGAGGATGCCATAAAATTCTATGAAAAAGAAGAAAAAACCTCAACACCAATAGGAGATATTCAGGTTGATGTCCCAACAACCACAGCCTTCATCATAAACTGTGCCCAAACTCTATTGACAGGAGCCATAAAAGGATCAACCCGAGAAGTTCTCCTAACAGGATACATTGAGATAGACAAATTACACAAATCTGAATACCTTCAATGCTTGACAAATCCTGTACTTTGGGAACAAAACCAAGATGCTCTTGAAAAACGGGTAGAGATGATGAGATTTTTAGAAAAAACTATCAACCAAAAATACCCGTATACACCAGAAACAAAGGATGAGTCATCTTGGAACAGTACTAAGAATCAATCCAGTTTCCCAGACCTCGGGATTGAGGCACAAGGTGGTTGTCGACTCCCAACCCAAATAGAAGATAGCATTAAAATAGGTTGGGAAGTTGCAGGAGAAAACAATGCTGAGCCAACCCTAGGCCATAAATCACCAAGCTTAGAACTCCAAGACTCCTGCAATAACAAGATTAGAATTGAACCTATGGAGGGTATAAATTCCACCCCTTGTTTTGATAAGGTGACCCTCGAAGGTTATTCGGACTTAGGTTCTAATAATTCTACCCACATCCTAAGCCTAGAACCTAGATCTGAAACTTATTGGGAAGATTATGAGGCCCCTTATGAGAAAGATCAAATTTTTACAGAATATGATTCCGGGCCTCTATTTGATGAATATCCCTCTCCAACATCCTCAGGAAATCTGATCGATTTTTCAGAAAACATGCCAATTTATGATACAGAAACTGAGGAGTTGGATGAGCAAGGTTTTAATGGGGTCTATCCTACCAGCTTAGAGCTTGAACAGAACATCTTTTTGAGCCCAGAAGTGACATATAGGCTAGAACCCAGTCAGGCTGCTGATTCCACATCTGATGATTTGTGCTGTGGTGGAATTCATGATCATTTTCGCCAACTCTCCGACAATTTCAGATCTGACTATAATTGCGGAGAGATTCTCCTTCCTGAACACGCCAGGCCTATCTACGACCTCAGTTCTCACGACTCTGACTCTGACTCTGAGGTCCTGATTCCCGAGATCACTGATAACACAGAATCATTCCTTTTCGATCCTCAGGAACCAAAAACAGAAAATGCCAAGAGTGATTGTAACCCAGAATCCAAATTTTTTCTCGAATCCGATTTCTTTCATCCTACAGACACTCTTCCGGCATTTGATAGTTACCCAGAGGACTCTCTACAGGAAACCACCTATCATCCATCTCTAGAAGAGCCCTCGTACACAATGGCCACCTCATCCGCACACACAGAACGGATCAAAACCTCTTCCCAACCTCAACCTGCAACCGGACTCAATTTCTATTCAGATTCACCTCTCACCAAGCAGATTGCATTTCCACATCGGGTTTCGAACATTGATCAGACTACATACCGTGCTCTATCATTCTCTGATCACCCCTGTAGGGTTTCCGCGTCATTCATTGATTATTCTACGGGTCCCTACTCTGACCAGGCTGATTCGACTCAGCCAAACCCTGCGTTTACACTTCCACATCCATCTGAGCTTCATAGTTTATGGTGGGTTCCACACCTTTTTATCCACATCTATCAACCCACCAGATTGATTGGGTTTGGGCTGCATCATCAGCCTGTTGATCTGAACAAGCACCTGGTTGGACCAACCAGGCTCTTAATCAAGGTGCTTGTCTTACAAAACTCTGCTGATTTAACCATCCCCTCTCCATCGCATTTCCCGCTTGGCTGAAGGCATCAAATTTAGCGCTCAACGGGAGGCAGCCCGTCATTCTCTTTGAAAACCTGAAACTTGTTCTGACAGCTTTTTGCACTTGAAGTTCACACTTTAGGACAGCCGACTCCACCTCAGGTGCTTGCATCTGAGATTCATCAAAACAGCTATCCCAATGTATGAACTTAGTTGAATAAAAACCCCTAGGTTACAATGAGGACATTGCAAATCTTAGGCATGGGGGGGTAGGAAAGTACAAAAACTTAAGAAAAGGTTTCAAACAAAAAATTCACATATGCCAAAAATACCATAAAAATTAAAAAAATTTTCGAAAAAGAATAAGAGGAAAAGAGGAGAAGGAAATTTTGTGAAGGAGAAGAAAAACAAAATGAAAAAGAAGCACAAAATTATAAGAAAAGGTGATAGTCATTAGTAAGGAACTAAGGAATTAACCTAAGTTCTAGACCTCATTCAAGAAAATAACTGAAAAGTGCACAATGAGATTAGTAAGAATGCAAACCTTAGGCATTCTTGAATAGACTCTTAGTACCCATTAAGATCTGGACACTCCTCAAGAGGTTGAGGAAAATGAAAAGCTGAAGTATTAGGTCTAAGGCTTAGGGAGTATTTGGCCTCGTTAACTAATTTTTGGTTTACGGGACTCAGTAACCTAATCACCCTAACCTCACACACAGCCTGGTTCAGTAAGCGTAAAAATCAGAATCACGCAGAAGCGTCGCAAAAATCTGAAAAGATCACCTAGAATAGGAGCGGCCGATCAACACAAGTTGATTTGGACGAGTTCCCAGCGCGGAGAGGCAGGAAATCCCCTCGAAGATGCGTAACAAAATATCATCTCCTCGGTGCTTGTCTCTTAGGATATTTACATATCCTACTGGGGGCATGTAAGCACTCTGCTGGTTCAGATTCCATGGATGGCATTATCTCGAAGTGTCAATTGCCAGGGTCTGGATTCGGCCACGGAACACCATGGATGGGATTATCTCGAAATCTCAATAGCCAGGGTTCCGGGGGTTGCCATGGGCGGTGCTATCTCGAAACATCGATCGCCAGGAACCCTTGAGGATTGATGATGGGAGCAAGGAATCTGATACAGACCGTGTTGAAAAGCCAATCCTAGGCTAGAACTAAAAAGAAAAAGAGAGAGAAAACTCTCCAAACAGAAAAACTTTCTATCTCTCTCTTACAAAACGCACTGCGAACTGAGCCAGGGCTAAAATCATTTCAAGCACGGGTGCTTTAACCACGAAGTCCAATAAACCTTAGGTTAGTTCTTGTGGACCTTAAAAACCTTTGCTAAAAGACTGAGGCTAAGGCTAGACAGATTTGGATCTTGATTGGTACTAGAGTACCTTTTAGGCCTATGGTCAGCATTCTAACCTAATCTATGCTCAAATAAAAAAGGCACTTATCTAAAACTATTAAAAACTTCATGGTCTAGAACAAGGGTTGAAACCTTAAGTTTTTGCTAAGGGACTAGCAAAAGCTAGGCATGGGGGTATGATGAGAACCTCATCATGAGCCATAACTAGCTCATTTTGACCTAATACAAAGGATAAAAGCTCCTACATATCTCAAGGAAAGGCTTAACTCAGAGAATCCTGAGTTTGAGAAGAAAACAAGTCATAAGGGGTAAAAATGCAATTTTACCAGTATAATCTGCATACAGGGTAATTCAGGGCCCAAACATAGGTCAAAGCAGCTTAATAAGAATAAGAGTGGGATGAAACTATCTAGCAAGGGCTACAGCAATTCCAAGAAACTAAATGATAATCTGTAACCCTAAAACAACCCACTTCAATTCACAAGGTTCGAGGCAAATTAAAAATAGAATAAACCCTCTAAAATTCATAGAAAAATAATCTCTAGGGTTTAGAACCTTCAATTTGGCCTTCAGAACCCATTTTGACCTACATTGAGAACCATGCCCAATTAATAACTTAATTTGGGTTTTTACGTAAATTGACCGGTCAAACAAGGTTTAATATAGAAATGAAATTCACCATCAGATTCCTTAGGTCCTAATTAGTCATGTATAAAAACTTGAGCCTAAGAAGAAACCTCCTTGACCGACTTTACACTTTGGTCCTCATATATTTACTCTTTGGCCCTCAACTTTTGAACCCTCGCATTTTGGCCCCTAACTCTCCTTCGTTCTTTGCGATCAGGTCCCCCCTGCAAAACCTGCCAGCACCATGCTCCGGCGACCTTGCGCGGAGCATGGCGCCGCGCAGGGTGAGGTGGGGGACCTGGCAAGTAAACCGGGGGTGCCCTGCGTCGTCAGCCGTCGCAGGGACACCCCCCTGGTCGTTGTAACCCACCATACCGGCCGTGCGAACGCACGGACGGTATGGGTTCTTGTTTCCGGCCATCCTCCGGCGAGGGAGACACGTCGTCTCCCTCCGCCTTCCTCCCTGTTTGATCCCTATAAATACCCCCCGTTGCTCCACCGACCAGGGCAGCTCGGGTCTGACGGAGAAAACCCCCAACTTTCTTCTCCTCTCCCTCCGGCAGACGCCCACCAGCTCCGGCGGTTCCTCCTCCTCCTCCTCTTCGCTCTGCCGCAATACCAGCAGCAGAGACCTCCTCCCCTGCTCTTCCTGCGCCACGCCGTACCCAGCTGGCGCCTCTCCAGCCCTCTGCTCGCCGCCGCCCCTTCCCCTGGGCATCTTCTTCTCCGGCGACAGTCGATACGACTGTCGCCCTGCCCCGGCCCCTTTCGTCTCCGTAGCTAGGTCAGAACTCCTCCCCATCTCCCCCTCTTTCTTTTCCTCACTGTCTTTTATTTGATTAAACCCTCGACCGCTCCTGTTCACCCTCACCTTCTCCGCCTCCGGCCATCCTCCGGTGAGCCGCTCCCATCACCTCAGCAACCCACACGGCTCGCCGACCACCGCAGGACCTCCGCCTCCTCACCCTGATCAACCCCCGCCCTGCCACTTCCCCCACATCACCCTCTGCAACCCCACCGAACAAACCCATCCTCCGACCCACAGTCCGACCTAGGGCAACCCTTACACGCCGCCCCTCGCCTCGCCACCACCCACACGAGCTTCGCCGCACCCTGGCGAAGCTCCTGGCACTTTCTGATTAGGCCGAGAGGCCGTTTTCTTGTGAACAGGCCACCCGACCTCCGCCGCCATTGCCGTGCAGGAGGAACTGCTTCCGCCTGCAGCTACAGGCGCGCCACGCTCAGCGCCACGCCCAGATTCAACTCCCAGGCCTTGCGAGGCGTTTCGACAAAACACCAGGCTCGCAACTAAGGCAGAAGGCTTCGCGTGACGCCGCAATCTCCCGCTGATTTCCCCGCTGCGGGCGCGCAATTGAGGTGGGACATTTAGTCCCACCTCGGAAAAGCCTGAAGAGTCGCAGCGATATAAGATGCAAAAGTGCTGGAGGCTTACTGCCTCAGCACACGGGGTGAGGTCCCCTTCACCCGCCCGGTTACCCGGTCTCGTCCGCGCTCACGCCCCGCGGACCTGACCCGACCCGACCCGACTTAAGACTGACCTGCACTCCTCGCCCACCACGCACGCCGGTGGGCCTGGACCCGGGCCTGACCCGAACCCGGTTACCCGGCAGCTCTGGGAGAGCTTTCCCAAGAGTGGTTTCAGAGAGAGAGAGAGACGCGGGGGGGAGGGTAGAGTAGGTTTTGTTCTCTGACGTAAGCTCTGAAGTGTGCAGGCACAGGTGAAGAAGAAGAACCGCGGAAGAAGAAGGAAGCTGAGGGAGACACTGTAGCACAGGCTGTTTAAGTTGTCTAATTTGGAAATCAGACGATGGCCTGAAGGGAAAAGAAGAAAGAAGGAGGGGTGACGTCCCTGGCTGAAAAAGAACAGAAGAAGACAGAAGAAAAAGGAGGAGCAGGAACAGCAGGAGGAAAGAGGAGCATCACCTCTGCAGCAACAAAGAAGAAGAAGGAGATCTAAAGAAAGAAGAAAGAGGAGCATCACCTCTACAGCAACAAAGAAGAAGAAGGAGATCTGAAGAAAGAAAGAAAGAAGAACATCACGAGGAGAAAACAAAGAGAACAACAAATTCTTTCCCTCTCTCTTTCTTTATTTTTGTAAAAGAAACATGTATATCTCTAGAATACAACTTGCTCCCTGAGTTCGACCTCGGGAACTCTTTTATTTTCCGAGTAAAAAATTTATATATTTGAAATGCTGGTAATAACTGGCTATACTACAACGTTATAACAATAAAACCCGGTTGTCCCAACCCCTTCAACCATCGGAGTACTTGCAAACCACCAGGATACTCTATAATTCAGTCACGTGGCTAGGCTCTACTGCAACACAAGCTAGGAAGCCTTCACACCCTTGGCTTAGGAGCTTCGCTGCTTGAAGCGCGGAGATGCACCTGAAACCTTCGTCTATTTGCTAGCTGTGAAACTCAAAGGGAGGTAACTCCGATACGGAGAAGACGATCTTCCTCCCAAAATAGTCCACCAAGGTGTGATAGGCGGATAACCAGTCCATCCCTGGGATCACGCCAAAGTCCTCCATTGGGATCACGATCAGGTCGGCGGGAAGATTGTGTCCCCCTATAGCGACCTCGCAGTCTGTGAAGACCTCCTCTGCGACAAACAACTGTCCACCTAGGCCTCTAATCAGGAAAGGAACATCTAATAGTACATTGCTCAGTCCCAAATTGACGGCAAAACTCGTGGCGACAAAAGAATGTGTGGCACCAGAATAAAAAAGTACGTAGACTAATCTACTAGAAACTGTAACCATACTTGCCAACACAGATCCCGAAGCTCTGGCGTCTCTGTGAGTTAGGGTGTTGATGCGCCCCTCAGCCCTAGGTGTAGAAGAAGTGGCCACACTCTCGGTCAAGCGAGCAGTAGCTGGCCAGTACCCTCCTCGTGACTGCTATCCTCCTCCTCGTGACTAGTAATTGCGGCCGCTGGATCAGCCTCTAGTGCTCGATGCTGGGAGCATCTGCTGTGCTCTGACCCTAGATGGGCAGTCCCTCCTTATGTGGCCCGGCTGGCCACATTGGTAACAGAGAGGAGCACGACCTCCTCCCTCAGTCGGTCCTTGTTGGTGACTAGGCAGGGCTTCGGTGCTTGCAGCTGGCCCCTATCTGGGGCCCCCAAAGGCCACCGGTGGCCCCACAGAGTGAGACGATTCCCCTGCAGGTGCCGTGTGCCTCCTCTCTCGACGGTCTTGTAAGTGCTCCAGCTGGTAAGGCCTCCTCTGACTCCTCTGGCTCGCCTGGCACTATGGTGACTTCGTTGTCCCATGGGAGACTCCCCCTCTGCACCCTCGGAAGAGACATGAAGGGGTGGTGGAGTCGGTGTTAGCTGAAATTCCTCTCTCACGATCTCTCGAATCAATCGAATGAGGTCCTGGGCCTAGACACCCTGAAGGAGGGACGGGGCAGCACTGGTCTCAGGTCTGACTTATCTGCCCCTGCACCTACAACGAGGCATCTCCTACAAGGAGATGGGAGAAAATGGGAACAAAGATTGTCAACATTAACAGGCTCAAAATATGACTCAGACGCAGAGTTCAAGAATATGTGTTGTGATGGCTATCTTGGTTACATGCACATGAGTGGTTACTTCTGAACCATTTGATTCATTTCCCGGGATGACCTTGCGCTGATACTATCTTGTTATGACTCGATCCCAATTCCCTATAGGACCCGAGATCGGTTCGCCTTGACTAGATCTCAAGACCTAGTCGTCCAACGAGAAATAACCAAAAGCAAAACATGTGCTACAACCACACATGCAATGTAACTAAGCAGAAATAAATAAGAGACAATAATAGAAATCAGTACAAGAAGTCTCAAAAATATTACATGCCACAAGTGGAAGAGTACTATAACATACATAGCCATCACAACTACAATAGAGGGAAATAGAACATAAATATAGTAGAAACAGTTAATACATGCTAAAGGTACTCACTACTACTAAAAGAACTCTGAAATAGAAAAGTGACAACTATGGCTGGGCTCGGCAGGGCCCAGCACCCTCTGCAGCTGGTGGTGCTGGCTGCTCAACTCCCTAACTTGAACATGGTTATATAGTTCGTGGTCAGCTAACGCTGAGTAGAGTGGTGGTTAAGCCATTTACATGCACTTTAACGTAAAGAAATAAGCAAATAAATAATCATTCGTTTTGATTTACCTCAACTAGGTGTTTCTGATTAAGTTATTCTAATAAGGATCCACAAAGTTTCTTAATCATCTTTTTCCCTATGGGAATGATCTTGATTGTAGTTTATTCCGCAATGTAGGATGTACATGGCACTCTCCTGGCCGGGAGAGCCTTAGTGGTAGTCCTACACCTGGTCTACCACCTCGAGGTCACGGTCGCGACATAGCGGTGACTACCCGTGCGCTACCCTGCACTGGCATGTAAAAGAGTGATCCTCATTTTCGATAAAAATTTTAACATAAAATGAAGTGTCATTATAGTTCGTTGCGTGGTAGAAAATTGCTTTTCAAAACATTTAATATTCAAAATTTAACAATGAAAATAGTTAGGTCGTCTCTACATAGAAGAATTAGCCTATTGAAAATGATTAATGATGCCTCAAGTATTCGAGAATATTAACGGATGTGTATGCTAACTAGTGCTCTCATTTCCAACACAAATTCTTGATATAGATAATTAATCAAGAATATAGGTGCGCAAATACAAAATCACCACCATGGAAATACTTGATTTGTGATCTTAGTACTGACAAGCATCGTCAAATTTAATTAAAATAGAATTCGTTCCCTATAACAAATATCTATGCTCGATTATTCATGAGACTAATTTACTATACACAATTCAAGTAGAATGGAGGGACATCTATGCAAATTCACATCAATAAATTTATTCATTAAATAAGTGAATAGTGTACCCCCACAATGGAAAACTTCATAATTTTTCATTGGACACTTCCTGTAGCAAAATAGGGGACGTTCTCCCCTTTGCTCGCGTGTGCAGAGGGCTTCATCAGAGGAGATGCTCTGGCGGAAGGTCAGCCGGAGTGAGGCCTTCGCGATGACGGTGATAGGGTGTCGAGAGGCAGTCGGAGTTGGCAGGTGGCAGCGGCTTGCTGTGGAGGCTGCATGTATGGGACACACAAGGAGGGAGGTCGCTGGCGAGGATCGAGGAAGGTTTGTCAGAGTGAGGGCTTCCCATTAGAGATCTTAGCATGGGCCTAGGTGGCCGCGGATGGCCTGTTGGTGGAGGAGAATGACCGGTGGTTACGAGTTCTGCCAGCGATGGCATTGCGTGTGCATGCGTTGCTGCGGTTGTGGCCGCTACATGCGGTGGCATGGAGGTTGAAGAAGAAGAAGGAAATGAAGAAGAGAGGGGGTTGCGTGGTGGGTGGCAGTAGTGGTTCTTCGAAGGATGACGATGGTGGTGTTGGGTTGGTGGTTAATGGTTGAAGGTATTGATGGCGGTGATGTTGCTGCGACTGAAGGTGGTCTGCGGTGAGGAAGGGAGATAGTGGTGATGGCTGCAGGTAGGTGGTGTACTGCGATTGTTTGGGTTCTTTTGGGTGAAACAGAGGATGGGGAAGAGAAAATGAAGAAGAAGGACAAAACTGATGGCTGAGGGGGGGTTATGTGAGGTGGTGTTGTAGCTGCCCGCTATCACCGTGCAACCGGCGAGAGGGAGAAAGAGCAGGGGTGCATCATGCCTAAGCCATAGTGCACGTAGTGTCCACAGGGTGCATTTATTCCACGGTGATGGAGGAAGGAGGAGATCCCTGCAGGGGGGAAGGATTCATCCCCTCTCTGTTGGCCCGCTCTCCTTTTAAAAAAATAGTCTCGTCCGTTTCCTTCCACCGCAACTTCTCTAACCACTCGTGAAGATTGCGAGTGGTTAGAACGGTGGATAAACATTGGTCGACCTTTATTAGACATCTAACCTCATCACCAGATGTCTTAAAAAAATGTAAAATCTAGGAACTTGTGCTGGCAGTTCCCAGATGTCCATCCTTAGCTCTAGACGTCTTATTTATGCAGAATGAACATTTCATTCTCATACCTAGCTTGCATCCAACCATATAGAATATGTGAATATATCATACGTTATTAAATGTAAAATTGAAGCACAAAATTATATGCAAACTAAGATGAATTACCGTATAACTCCTAACCAATTAGAAACTATGAACAGATAATTAAAGAGTACTTAGACCAAATAATGATCCACTAATGTGGACTTATCAGCACGCTGTCAGTCGTTTCCGCTAGCGGGTATGCCCAAACGTACAGTACAAAATAGAACATGGCCTCGCCCCTCAGAATAGGGTCTCGCCTCTCAACAGTTTGCTTACCCTTGCTCGACTATCCCGGTTTGCCTAGTGAGCCTAACAAGAGTTGGTGTAGGGTGGCTAGTCCTAACCCCAGGCCCCATGGGGCGACTAGCTCCCCTTTACACTAGAGTAACAGGAGTTAGTGTAGGGTGGCCATTCCTAACCCCAGGTCTCAACCCAAGGGCGGTTAGCTCCCCCCTACACTAAAGTAACAGGAGTCGGTGTAGGGTGGTCATTCCTAACCCCGGGTCTCAACCCAAGGGCGACTAGCTCTCCCCTACACTACAGTAACAGGAGTCGGTGTAGGGTGGCCATTCCTAACCCCGGGTCTCAACCCAAGAGCGGCTAGCTCCCCCCTACACTAAAGTGACGGTAGCTCTCCTCGATATCGCGTACACGAGGGCCAGCTCACTTTCCATACAAAAGGGACAGTTGCACTCCTCGGTACTATGTACTCGAGGGCCAGCCCACTTCCCTCTTACATACGCTATTCGTTACGTATACGTGAGTTCCTCTTCTAGTTTCCCATAGGGTTCATGCATTGTATTCATTTCATTTTGTTTCACGACATGCATATCTCGTTGTTCACATCTCGAATCTTAATCATATAACCGGCAGCTCATGATTTAATAACTGAAAGAAACATCAAATCATTTAACTACTCATTTGCTAGCATTAAGGGTTCTAACATGAATTTTAGAATGACCATGTGGCTCAAACAATGCTCATTTACTCAATTCTACCCTAGGGTTCATTTCATATCGTAGGGTTCAATCAATTCATTCTAAGATAGCATGCATTTTGATTAAGTCATAGTATTAAGAAAAACACTCTACCAGGATACACTGGTGGAATGGGGGCTCGAATCGTAGATCCGTCGTCTTCGTAGGCCCCGTATACTCTACTAGCTGGAGACCTATACAATTGACCAAATCACATCAAGTGAGTTCAAAATAGTATACGAGTGACACAAAAAGAACTCTGAACTGAAATCAACGATACTTTGTTTGCGCAAAATCGACTCCGTTTGGGCCCTGAATGGGCCAAAAACGTGCACTCTAACTAAAATTAGACGTCTGGGTCTGGACCCAAACGTCTTAAACGACCACATAGGCTCGCCTTGCTTTTCTACCCTGATTTCGGACATTTGGAACCCGTCACGGCCGTCCTGGGGTCCTTCCAGACATCTGTCAGTGCACCCGGATGTCTGAAATGGTTACCAGACTTCTGTAGAGACATCCAGACATCCTAAAGCACCTCGAAGGGCATGCCACGTGCCTTTCCAATGCACTCGCGCCTGCGTATGCACGCGCTGCTTCAAAAACATGACACATATGTACGACGTACAATCATGCAGACTTGTGTAGGGTACATACCTTGACTCTACGTGCTGTCAAACATCCGGTGTCAGCTTCGGACGTCCTGCGGCTCTGTCAGACGTCTGTAGAATGCTACAGACATCTAATACTGCGGAAAAATGATTCCGCAAAATGCCTTGCCAACCTTCTCCTTGCACTCCGGCTGCTGCAACCGCAGCAATGGCGCCTCCTCGAGTAGGTCTGCCCCTACGCAGCTCCTCCTCTCTCTCAAGCGCCTCTCCTCGCACCCACACCGCCCCTCTCCCGAGCTCCTAGCTCCTCTGGTCGGCTCTCACATTCCATGATCTCGCTCTCCCTCCCTCCCTCTCCTTCATCTCGAGCTCCCCTCCTTCCCCACTTATGGTTGCAAGGGGAACGGGAAAGGAGGTGGTCGCTGGTAGGTGGTGGAGGAGTGAAGGTGGAGGTGGTGGTGGTGGTGTGGAGATGGAGAGGGTGGTGGGGTATTAAATAGGGAGAGGGTTAGGGTTTTGTGAGGGGGGGTGTGTGCGTGGGTGTGTTCTGTGGGAAGAGAGAGAGAGGGACAAATTGTGAAATCTCCTCCATAAAGTTTCCTCTTTCCTCACATAGCCCAAGATTTAAACCCAGGGGGTTTAAATTTACGCTTACACCCCTACCTTTTCGAGAAAACCTCGAACGACCCTTGGGAAGGGTCATTTCAATAAACAAATTGGACCTTATAACATTAGCATATACGAATCATCGATCCTATGTACGTGGCACCATTCCTTCTGCAAACATTGCATAAACCACCAATGTCAAACGAACCACATAGTGTAATATGAGTTGCATGTTGGTGAGCTCATTGCGGTAGAGAGCCAACTTCAACTCCATGTCATCTGGCCACCACTGTTACAGCCCGCAGGTAAACCTGGTAATGGGTTGGTTTAGGTGAGTCATGGGATGGGCCGACTGGGTTGGACATTTCAAAGTCTTAATCTGGTTGACCCATGGGTCCAAAGACTTGGCCTAAGCCTTGTTTTCAAGGGTCGAGCTGGGCTTACGTTAACCCATGGGTTAAATATAAAATATTTTAAACATAAATATCGATAAGGATACAAATAACATAAGATGTAGATATGGATATATGAACTTATCAAATATTGTTGAATGTATATAATCTACAACATAAGATATCATCATTTAATGTATAATCTTTAATGTCACTTATAATTTGTTATGCCAAAATGTTGCTATATTTAATTACCATAAAATGACATGACATAACAAAAAAAAAAAGGCGAGTGATTTGAAGTGAAACTAATTAGTTATATTACAAAATTAACACATATATATTATATAATTTTTAAAATTTCAATGATTTGTGAGTGTAAATCGGAGGCTCAAGTCCGCCTATTCAAAGTCAGGCTGGTTAGAGGGTTGAGTTGGGTCATGAGAACAAAAATGAAGTTCAAGTCCACCTATTTTGCGAATCGAGTTGATAGGGTCTCTAACTTATGTCCAGGTCTACTCGTAGGTCTCTAGGAAACACTTCAACCGCTTGGACGTCACAAATACCTCCACGATTGTTATAATGGCCACCCACTCTCCACTTTGTTCTTCCCCATCTCATCGTTCTTGGCACCCAAAGTCATGGTAGTAGATGTAGTTGCTATTGTTCACATAGATAAAGGGGAGCCATCACAAGGCAGAAGGGGGAAGGTGAAAGGGGAAGAAAAGGTATGTGTAGTGATGAAAGAGATGGGTGGGGTTGGGCGGGTGTGTGTTTGCTTGTGCAAGTAGGGGATAGAAGAGAGGCAATAAGGATTGTATGTTTGGGAAGGGGGTGTAGAGGCTGCAGGCAAGATAGGTGAGGAGGCAGTTGGGATAGGGAAGAAAAACAAAAGTGCAAAAAGATAGAACTGATGAGGGGAACTTTACAGGGTAACACAGCAGGACAACTATGGGTCTCCTCAAGGTGTGCATGTCCTTAATTCTCCTCCACCACTTTAGGCTCCTCCTTCGACTATTGCTACTGCTTGTGCTCCTCCTTCCCCTTCTCGTCACTTGTTGTTGGTAAGGAATACCTCAAATCGCGAGCAACTGTGTGTATCTCTCGCTAATGAAATGAAATGTGTTCCTCAACCCAATCACAACAAAAACGACCTAAAAAAAACAACTTAGTTCAAATTGCACATACGCAAATACACATATTTAGAAAACCAATTATTTAACTATAATCATTCTTTTGTAATAAAAAAATATGAAATTGTAATGGTGGATTCTTAATTAAGATGGTGGTGGTGCCGGTGGTGACAAAGGAGGATGCGAGGGAGGGGCATTGACAGGGGTGGGAGAGGGGCTAGTGGAGAGGTTGGTTGGGTGGTGCTGCTAGTGGTGGAGAAGGGAGAGCATGTAGAAGGAGGAGAGGGAGGAGGAGGTCTGAAGGAGTGAGGAGGAGGAGTGGGTGGGTGGGTGGTGGTGGTGGTGGCCGATAGTGATGGGGGAGGAGGTTGGGAGGAGGAAAGAGGAGGGGTAGGTGGGTATTGGTGGCCGGTAGGTGAAGAGGAAGTCTGGAGAGCATGTAGTGGAGGTGGATGGTGGTGGTAGAGGAGGAAAGGGGAGGGTTGGGAGGAGTGAATAGGTGGTGGTGGATGGCAAGTCGAGGTAGAGGGGGTTGAAGGGGAGGGGTTTTAAGGGGGCAGAGGGAGATCCAGATTGGAGGAGGAGATTGATAGGGAGGATGAGGAGGGGGTGCAGAGGAGGGGTGGTGATGGTGATGATTAGAGGTGGAGGTTGAGGAGGAGATGGATAGGGAGGAGAGGATGTGGAGGTTGAGGGGTGGTGATTGGAGGTTTGAGAGAGAGAGAGAGATGGATTCTCGAGGGGGTCGGGCGTGCATGGGTTGGGAGGGGTAACATGTCCAAAGAAGGTGCACCACACCTTGTTTTAGTAAATACTAGTCCGTTGACCCATGCTTTGCAGCGGGATAGTCATATTTAGATTAGGTAAAATTATATTTAGCTAAATAAAAGCCACAAAATTTGTATATTGGTGAGATGATATTAAAACACAAACTTAAAGAGTAATTGTCTTCTAATGGTTGTTATGGTTGTTGCAATAGTGGAGGGGGAATCTAGGAGGTTGAGGGTTGCCATAGGAGGAGAGGAGGGGAAGGGGATGAAGGGAGGGCACTCCCAGGTGGGTAATTAGGGAAAGGCATTGGGGGGGGGGGGGAGGTGAGGGCTACATGGGCCAGGGAGTAGAGGAGAGCTTCCTCTTTGCATCCAAGGTGTTACTACATATAAAATTGTACCTAAAATAAATAAACTTAGACTCAAAAAATTATATACCTATTTACAAAAGGAGGATAATTATTACTATTGAAGGCCATTGTGTTAATAAGTTGGAGATTTTTTTTTCCAAATGTTGACAATTTTTTTATAGAAATCATTCAAATTCAATATCTTTTCTGCTCAAAGGATATGAAGACATAACACTGAATACTTAGATCCAAGCTCAATGGCTCTAAATCAGAAACAAACACTAAAGTTTTAAGCATAACAAATTAAGTTTGACTTAAAAGGAGCTTGCTAGCTGCATGGGATTTTATAGATTTAAGAAGAAATACAAATTAAGATGAACATCGGATTTTGACCTCAACCAATTGACCTCCACGGTGGCAGTGGGAAAAGAGAAGACAACATAGATAGGTGGTAGGAATAGCATTTGCCATGTGGGAAGGGCGGAGCGGCGGCACTGCTAGGAATGGTTGGTTTGGCGAGGAGAGAAGCAAGAGAGGAGATGGAAAAGGGGAACGAAGAAGGGAGAGTACATGGTAGGGGACCTCGCCAGGTAGTGATAACGCAAGCAAAGGAGGATCATCATCACATTTTGGTGCAGTTTAGGAAGGGGTTCGAGTTGGGTTCTGCGTTGGAGGAAACAGAGAGAGACATGGGGAGCAAGACAGGGAGAGAGAGAGGGAGTGAAATAGAGAGAGATGGGGAGAGAGCTAGTGGGTGGAGAGGGAGGGAGGTTCATGTTACTGGTAGCGTAGTCTTTTGTTGATGGGGAGCAGGGGTTGAGGTCAAGGACTGCCATGGGAGGAGGAGGGGAGGTGGTGGGGATGAGGAGGGTAGGGGAAGTGGAGGAAGGGAGAGCACCCGAGTGGGTTGGATGGGTGGGGCGTGTAGGATCTGTAGGGCACAAGCACACTAGAATGGGGGGGATGAATGGTATGGTATATAAAAAATTGCAAGAATAAACAAACCACAAAAAGCACACGAGATGTATAGTGGTTCCCCTCACTTAGGTACTCCACTAGCTAAGTCTCCCGACTTATAATTTTTTAACCCGATTCCCTCAACCCGGAGGGAATCGATTTACTAATAACCTGAGGTAATTAAAGGGTTACCTCAACCCAATTACAAGATGACAAAAAGAAATAAAGATTACAGGTGTAAGCAAAATACAAACAAAAAGCTTACAACTAATTCCTAATTCTCCAACAGGTGTATTTCTTAATAGATGATATATA
This sequence comes from Thalassia testudinum, assembly GCA_037157565.1. Taxonomy (NCBI): domain Eukaryota; kingdom Viridiplantae; phylum Streptophyta; class Magnoliopsida; order Alismatales; family Hydrocharitaceae; genus Thalassia; species Thalassia testudinum. Next base: position 11,444,785 of record JAZHRO010000067.1, on the reverse strand, counting down.
AATTCTAACTAGAATGCGAAAGCAAAAAATAGACAATTTACTAAGAATGCAAACGTCTTGGGAACTTGTTGCAACCAGAGAATAGCCTTGTGAAGAGAGCAACAAGACAAGCTCCTTTACAGCTAGAAAATTGGAAAAAGAAGGTGTAGGCAAAGAGAATATTTTTAGCTTATTGGTTATGTGCAAATGATACTCAAGGAGTATATATATAGGCCACTAAACACCTTCCTTACGAATACTAGCCGTTGGGGGCAAAAAGGGAAGTGTAGGATTGAGATTAATTGAAAAATAGCCATTCAGATTAGGCACAACAGTTAGTTGGTACTGGTACTAAACTTTTGGTACCGGTACTGACTGCCTACAGTCAGTTCAACAGTGCTTGGGGTATCGGTACTCAGTGCATTCATTTGAGTACGAACAAAGCCACTTGGTACCGGTATTGATCATAAGTACCGGTACTTGTGACTCACAGGCTATGGGGTTGTGACCTACATGTATCGGTATTGGTGATTAGTACTGGTACTTGTAAGGTCCAGGCAAAACCAAGTGCACAAATTGTGACCACTTGGTACCGATACTCACGATGAGTACCAGTACTTGTTCACAGTTTGGGACTTAGGCCTAAACCTGTGCCTAGCATGTACTAGTATTTATGACCAGTACCGATACTTGCTACAAGTACCTAATATTATAAGTGTAAGTCAATTTTTAGAGAAAACCCATCTAATCTATACGACTTTATTTTGAAAGAATCGATTTTGAGTTGGAAAGATAAACGATTGAGCGTTAATATGAACCATAATTATCTCTACTTTGATTTTAACTCCTAAGTTATTTTTTACTTGTTAGGAGACATACAAAGATTCTAAAATACAATAGTTGAAACAAAATCTATAATCTTCTGCCTTCATATCTTCAATGCTATCTTGTTGCTTGCTAGCATCCAGAAATTCTATTTCATGTATAGTCCTATAACACTTCATAATTGCATTAGACTTTAAAATGGTTTTGTTAACACTAAAACACAAAAGAGAAGTGGAATTAGGTTCCAACAATCTCCCCTTTTTTGGTGTTGACAAAACAAATAAGATACCCATATTTAAAAGTAGATATAAACTTAATAAGAGAAGAGTAAAAAACTCCACAAGGAGTGAACAACCTCCCCCTCAAACTAAGGCTATCTTCTAGTTTAAATATGAAGTATCCATACCATTTTATCTCTCCCTTTTTTTTAAGCAAGCAAAAAAGATGGATAAATAATACATTTTTAAGAAGCATGAGACATGAGCAAACTACTTCGTTTAAATGAGAAAAGTCATACAAATAAGATCAAAACATGCATGTTCAGCGAAACACAAAAGTAAACAAACTAGCAATATGTCATACAAGTTTAGAAAAGCATAGATGTTATACAAATTGAACTAGCAACATGATTAAAAATTAAACTAGTTCTTAGGATGTTTTTTGATGAACTTTTGAGCATGTCCACCATCATCCCTATCATCATCATCTTCATTGTCTTCATCATCATTATCTTCATATGAAACTTCTTCATCTTTAGTGCCTTCATCATCATCATCATCATCATGAAGTATTGGTTCTTCTTCCACAATTGGAGAAGGAACAGAAGATGGGTCTTGGAAGCGCTTTTGCCTTCTTTCACTATATTCTTGAGGCGCTTTTGGTTGAGTCTTCTTCCTTTGTTTAGGTTGTTGAGTGGAATAAGTGACATGGGAAGACTCAATGGAAAGAGAAAGATCATGAAACTTGCGTTCCATGTGGCGGAAGGCAAAATTGAGGTTAGATAGATTTTGACCAATATAATTGAAAGTATTAATCATATTGGGATCTGTGTTAGACCCATGAGATAGGTTTACTTAAGGTGTTTCGGCTCCTGGATATGGATAGGTTATTGGAACAAAAGCCGAGGATGAGTCTGAAGGTTGATAAGAAGAAGATTGAGCATTTGGATCAATATACCCTTCTTCATTATCACTAAAGGATTCCTCTCTAGCAGGTTTCACTCCCATTTTCCAAAGAGTGGACCATTTGAAATAGACCACTTTTCTAAGAGGAGTAAAATTAGAGAGGTCAATTTTATTTTTGTGTAAAATGTGAGATACCAAGATGTCCAATGGTAAAGCAGAAGCACGGTAATGGGGTCTAAGAAAATGAAGGAAAATCGTGTTCCAATTTGCCGGAAAACTTGTATGATGGCATAAATTAAGGGTGAAATGTTGACGAGAATTTTGTGGAATCCTAAATATTTAACCCTTAGGTTCCATGTTAAAATTTGAAAAGGAACACGAGAAAACAGGGTCATGTTCAAGGCAACCAATGCTTTCCCCTATTAGTTAGGGAGCAAGAGAGTTTCATGGATTTTATTAGTAGGAAATTGCTCCTTAAGAGTGTTAAAAGCATGACCTTCATTTGGACATTCAGTGATTGTTAAGACCCGTGCTGTTTGAGCCTTTTAAGACATCTAGACTGTGGGTCAGACGTTTGGTCAAACATTTGGACACCTTCCCAAACGTCTGGAAATTGAAAATTTTCAGTACGAGCTCGCATCTACGTGCGTGCTGCGCACAGACAGTACCCCCTCGTTTTCCTTCTTCTTCCCTCTCTTTTCGCCCCCAACAAAACCCTAAACCCTCACCCTTATAAAGCCCCTTCCTCCACCTTCTTTTCCCCCACTTCCCACCACCTTCCTCCTTCCCTCCAGCGAGAGTGACAGAGCAAGCGAGAGCGCGGGAGTGGAGTGAGAAGGAGAGGAGGAGCAGCGTGAGGAGAGAAGTTGAGCTTGCGAGCTCGCGTGGGAGCTCGCTGGTGAGCACACGGCTGGAGTGGCACGTGCGCAAGGTGGAGGAGTGCGTCGGGGAGGTCCTCCCCAACATTGCTGCAACCGGAGCTGTAGGCGAGAGGGCACGGCGCGGCCATGTGCGGTGTGAGAGGGCGGAAGAAGGTTCTGGTTCTGGGTTTTTCCGAGGGTCAGACGTCTAGAGCGATGTCCAGAGGACGTAGCCGACGTCTGGAGGAGGTTCCAAACGTTTGAGGAGGAAGTCTCGTGATGGTACGTCCCTTTACGAATACGGCGATGCAGGCCACTCCGTCGATACACCTTTTGCATGCCCGATTTGAGAAGATTCAGTTCTGCGTGCAAGATTCACTTCGGGAAGGCACGGGACACGCCCTCCCACGCATTTCACACGTCTAGGAGACATACCAGACGACGGGAAGCACCTCCAGACATCCGGAGAGGTGGTCGGACGTCTGGAACTGGGTCCAGACGGTCTAGAGGAGTTCCTAGACGTCTGAGGATTGGCACAGGGCTTGAGGTATGACACTGGACACTTTTAAGACGTCTGGAAGTTGTTCCAGACGTCTGATTTGAGTCAGAAACACTATTTTTGACCTGTTTAGGATCCGGTTGAGGTTCGTTTTTCACAAATAAGATATCGATGTTTTCCGTATGATTTCCTCTACTTGTTAGAAGACTTTCTATTCTGTTCTAAGTATTCTCTTGTGATTGATCCTTATGATAGGACCTCGTTCCGTTGCGGGTTTGGGGCTTACTAAGGACGTGAGCCTACCGTTCAAGCCCCCACTACTCCTGGGTTTGTTGGTAGAGTAGCTTCCCCTAATTTAAATACAAACCTGAATCCATGTGTGTAATGAATGGTTAGAACCTAGGGTATGGCATGAATCCTAGGGCTAGAAATACTGGAATGTCTGTATTGAATGAATGGATTGCATTCTTGAATGAGTAGATAGAATGATAACAATTGCCTGTAAATGAATAACAGTTGCCTGCGAAATATGTGTTACTTGTGCTAGTTAACTGTTGTATATAACTTTCCTATCACACACGTGAAATGACATAATATGAGCTACATGTATATAAGTTGGAAATGGAAAGGTGAATGTTGGAAACACGAGCTACCTGTGAATAACTTAAATATGGAAATGTGAACGATAGAATTACAAGTTGCATATGTATAACCTGAGAATGGAAATAGAACTGATGAAACCTGGTATGGAATGGCATGAGGAATATGAGCATGAACCTTACGGGGAATTAGGAGTAGAGCTCTTGGAAATAAATGGAATGAAACTGGGAATGTGAGTGGGGAAGTGAGTTAGCCCTTGAGTACGGAGTACCAAGGAGAGCAACTATCCCCCTGTTTAGTGCAAAACAGAGCTAGCCACCCTTGGGTTGGGACCCGGGGTTAGGATTGGCCACTCTGTACCGACTTCTTGGCCCTCGCGTACACAGTACCAGGGAGAGCTACTAGTGTAGGGAGAGAGTTAGCCACCCCACGGGGCCTAGGGTTCAGCTAGCCACCCTACACCGACTTGTTAGGCCCACTGGGCAAACCAGGGTAGTCAGGAGAGGGTGCGCAGACTGTGGAGGGGTGAGACCCCTGTTTGGTTCTTAGGGGCTAGACCCTTGTTACTAAGAGGGCTAGGCCCTATACTGGTTCCGTGCTGTGCTTTGGGCTCACCCGCTGACGGGAACGACTGACCGTGTGCTAGTGCGGGGTAGCTACCTGTGCGCTTATCGCGCGTGTCGTTGTCACCGTAACGTCTATCCGTGACCTTGGGGTGGTTGATTGGGTGTAGGATCACCACAGGGGACTCTCCCAGCCAGGAGAGCACCACGTGCGCCTTCTACTCCTCGGAAAAGACTGCAATCAAGATTGTTCCCACGAGGATCATTCGAGATCAAGAAATAGACCTGATAAATAAACCAAGTGGTGAAAGAGAATAAGTAGTTAAAGAAAGTAATTGAAAAACAATAGCTACCTGTCCACCTTTACTTCTTTAGTTAGTTGGTTGCCACTCTACTCAGCGTTCGCTGACGTTTTGTACTCATAACCCCTTTAGGTGTTGAGCAGCCAGAGCCTATGGCTACAGAGGGTGCTGGGCCCAGTAGAGCCCAATAGTTGTAGCTTCTTGTTGTACTCTTTTCTGTTGTAGTGAGTAGTTTCTTGCACCTCTGTACTCTTACATTCTGTACTTTATATTCCTGTACCTAGTTACTTTTCTACTGTTGTGGTGGTGTGTACTGTAGTAGTTTTATTTATTTACTGTTGTACTTTTGTTACTGTTAGTTGCTTAGCATAGTGAATGTGGTTTATTTTCCTACTTTTTTGGTTACTTTCTCGTTGGACGGCTGGTTCTTGGGATCAGTCGAGTCGGTCCAGTCTCGTGTCTTGTAGGGATTCAGGAACCAGGTCGTAATAGTGATGGTTGATAAGAATTTTGGTGTGATGGTGGTTTTTTGATCGAATACATTTGATGTTAGGAGAAGATGACCTTGGTTTTCTTGTTCTTGGAGATTGACAAAAAATAAGTAGTTGACATCAGGATATACTCCAGGAACATCGACAAAAAATGACTTATCAAATAAATGCATGAGTTTTTGTTCAAAAAGAAGGGTGGTGAAATTAAAGATTTGTAGAGAAAAATCTTTCCACTCAATAAGTTTTAGGCCTTTATACCAATCAAACTTTGATTTGGCATCCTCATTGATGCAAAATTTATGAAATGCATCTTGAGGTGTCTTTCCCTTACTCTTAGATTTAGGTGCCATCTGAAAAAAAACATGCAACAAGAGTAGGAGAAAATAATGAGTAAAATAAAATATTTCCTTTGATGTGTGCATTCAAAAACACACTTAAGCCTGCATGTACCGGTACTAGTGATTAATACCGGTATTGGTTGGTTTCTGTTCCAACTAGAAATTCAAGCTAGTACCGGTACTCATGTTCAGTACCGGTACCTACTTGCTAAAGCAGGCACTGTTGCGCCCAGCTAGTACCGATACCGATGATGGGTACCGGTACCATCTGGTACCCAACAAGAAAATATTGCAGTAGTAGGAAAGGTTTTGAGAGTGAAAAACAAGATTAAGATTGACTCATGGAAGCACGATTTGATAAGAAGATAAGAGTCTACCTAGAGTTGAACCTTGGAGATGATTCTTCTCTTCTTGGCTAGGGCTTGGAGAGACACTTGAGGAGGTGAACTAGGGTTTGCAAAGAGTGGAATGAGGCAAGTGTTTGCACTTGGCCTCTTTTATATGAGATGGGTCATGTGCTAGTCACATGACCACTTAAGTGGTTGGAAAAAATTTCAATCAACAACTTAGGTGTTGAAAAATAATGTAGTCAACAACCTAAGTTAAGCAACCATATTGTAAACAATACCCTAATAGTTACAGACACATGAAAATATTACAGTTTAGCCCTTTTTAACAAAATGGGTAAATTGAAGTAAGGCCCTTAGGGATTTTTATAAATACAAACAAATTACATATCAATCAATTTATTAGTTTTAAATCTCTTTTATTGTAAAAAGTCCTAATTTTCTTCTTATAAAGCAGAATCTCTCTGCTGTAAGAGGTTTTGTAAAAATGTCTGCCAATTGATTTTGTGTGTTTACAAATTCTAATTGAATGGAACCTTGAAGCACATATCTCTAAGGAAATGATGTCGAATATCTATGTGTTTGGTACGTGAATGATGTATCGGATTTTTGGATAAATTTATTGTGCTTGTATTATCACATAATATTTTGAATTGTGTAAAAATCAATCCAAAGTCGGACAAAGTCTATCACATCCAAATGACCTGAGAGCAAGCAAGTGAAGTAGCAATATAATCTGCTTCAGTCATAGAAAGTGAAATAAAAGTTTGTTTCTTAGAAAACCATGAGACCAAAGATTCTCCAATAAAATGACATGTGCCGTTAGTTCTCTTTCGGTCTGTCCGACTCCCTGCATAGCTGCATCACTATAGGATAATAGATCTAAAGTTTGTGCTTTATGATAAAAACGAACAAGATCTTTTGTGCTATTTAGGTATCTAAATATTCATTTTGCTGCTTTAAAATGAGATTCCTTGGGTTCGGATTGGAATCTCGTGCATAGACATGTAGCAAAAAGAATATCAGGTCTACAAGCTGTAAGATATTGTAGTGAACCTATCATACCCTGGTATTTCTTTTCATCTACCCTCTTGTCGGATAAGTCTTCACCAAGAGAAGTAGATAAAGTAAATGGAGCCTCTTTTCCATTTACATTTTCAAAGTTAAACTTCTTGAGATTTTCAAAAACATATTTTGTTTGACAAATGTAAATTCCTGTGTCTAATTGTTGAATTTGGAGTCCTAAAAAGAATCTGAGTTCGCCCATCATACTCATTTCGAACTCGGTCTTCATAGTCTCACAAAAATGCTGACACAGGGACTTCTTGGTTGATCCAAATATAATATCGTCGACATATATTTGAACCAGTAGGACGTCATTTCCTTCTTTTGCAAAGAGAGTTGAATCAACAACTCCAATTCTATATCCATGCTGGAGAAGGAAGGTCCTAAGTCTATCATACCAGGCCCTGGGAGCTTGTTTAAGTCCATATATCGCCTTATTGAGCTTGTATACATGCTCTAGGTGTGCTGGGCCCTCGAACCCGGGAGGCTGATGAACATAAACTTCTTCCTTAATATATCCATTAAGAAAAGCACTCTTGACATCCATTTGATATATCTTGAAATCCTTTGCATTTGCAAAGGCAAGTAGCATCTGTATGGACTCCAAGCGAGCAACAGGAGCATATGTCTCATCAAAGTCAATACCCTCCTATTGGTTATAGCCTTGAGCTATAGGTCTGGCTTTATTCCTGATTACTGAACCAGATTCATCCAATTTATTTTGGAACAACCACTTGGTTCCAATGATGGAATTACCCTTAGGAGCGGGTACCAAGTCCCATACATGGTTCCTTGTAAATTGGAGTAGCTCCTCCTGCATAGCTGATGAGTGGCTACTCATCATAGCTAAAAAGCAAAAGTTAAGCTAGAAACTAGGTTAAACAATACCAGATTAATGCATAAAAAGGGTTTAGTGTGGGAATCAAAGAAAAAGACCTAAAACATTAATTCTATGTTAAAATTGCATAATTAGGTCATTAAACAAGATATTCTTGAGAAAAAGGTCAAATGGTGATCCAAGTGTTAATTGAACACACAAACAAGTTTAAAATTTCAAATCAAAAGTGTAATTAACTTCCTAAATGTTCAATTAACCTTATATAAAAACTTGAAGGCATTTAGACATCATTAAGACCTTGAAATTTAGGATTTACATTTAGGACCTTTATGCATTACATTTCCTTCATTAGAAAACTTCTCAGGCCCTATTTGTAACCTGTAGGGACCTTTTTGTAAGCCATAAAGGACCACTCCATAACTACTTTCTATCACTTATGGGCTCTTATGCAGTTTTCGTACCCTTTCGTTAAAGGACATCCCTGCAATTTACCTAACAGATTTCGCGTGCCTGGAGCAGCTGTGCCTGCACTGTTCATGCATAGAACACGCGCCATCTTGACCATCGATCTCCCCTATCCTCTTGATTTGTGGCTCGATTTGATTCAAAGCTTCACCCGAATCGACGTGTGTGCTCACCACTACCCCCAGATCTCATCCTATGGTCAGATTTTTAATTGGTAGCTGCGCGCGCTCGCTCCTCTCATCATCGCTGCCCAGGCCCTCTACGCCTAATTTCACCTGCATGGTGATCTGAATCACTTGATTGGCTACTTAAGCAGCTCCCTGGTCGTGCGCGGAAGGAATCGCTCCCTCCTACATTCTTAGTGATATTCTTCCAGTCCAGCCACCGCTCTCCATCGATCCCCAGATTTCATAGCCACCGGCCGTGAATTCTCTGACTTCTCGCTGACTCTCCTCATCGCTAAGGATGAAGTATGCCTGAGGACGACCCAGAAGCTTCACTAGAAGGCTTTTCCCCTCCGCTGGAGTCCATCTCCCTCCGTTCTTCCTCGTTAGCCGCCGGCTAAGGACCGACAGGTCCCATTCTTCTTGTTAGAATAGTTTTACTGCTTTGTAGGTTAGCTGTAAGTGTAGTTAAATAGGTTAGACGTAGAATTAGAGTTAGAATTAGTGATTGATCTGCTGTTCTGATTAATTTAGCATTAGGAGTAGATTTAGAATTAGAACCACCCCCCTCACCTCCTCTGATCATTCCAAATCAGAGGAGATGTTTTCACACTATCACTGATCATGAATTTCCTTCCTCTCCATGTTTACCATATCACTTCTGATTCCCATGATTTATTTCTCGCAATTCACCCACTCAATAGACCTAATTTTAGATCTGATTGGTTTCCAATCTCAGATCTGAAATTAGCATCGAAAATCACATTAGGGGCTTCCCATTCATCCCATTTTTATCACAAAAGCCCCTGATCTGAGCTAAAATTGAATCAGTTTGCCAGATGTTTTATGAATTCAGATTTCAAGGATTTTTATCCATTTTGGGCATTGAATATTTTGATTCAGCAAACTGAGATATCTTTGATTGCTATTCCCTGTTTGGCTGGGAATCTAAGGTGATTCTGAAGTTAGAATTCACCTCAGATGAGCCATAATCTGATCTGGATTTTCGTGAGGATTTTAATGCCTTGAATGCATGATAGAGCTAAGGAAAATCACTTTGGTGATTTGAGATTCTATCTTGTATTCAAGAGTTGTTTGTAAAGGGGAAATCTGATTTTCTAACCTAAGGAGTTCTTAATACTCCTTAAGGTTTCCAGAGTCTAGGATTTAAATGTGTGTTTTAGATGGACTGATTTAACTCTTTCTACATGCTGTCTATAGCATTAGAAAGAGCTAGATCAGCTCTCCTTTAGATTTAATTTGATGAGATTTTCTCGACAAGGGATCTTGATTTTAAGATGCATTCTCGAGTGATTTTTATGGGATTTGTGAACTGAAACCCTTGTCAGATGGTAATTAAGTGATTTTTGTTTGAGTTTTGAATCCCAGATTCATAGCAATTTGCTGCAGTTGCAGCTACATTCCCTTCCTTGTTGCAGACTTGATTTCATCCCAGATGGATTAACTGCAACAGAAGTTAAGCCGTTTGGAATTCAATCTGGTTAGCTGCATTGGGTGGAGACAGCAGCTTCAGCTGTTGTTTGTGTTGGAGTTGCAGTAGTGCTTCCAGCAACAGCATCGCTACTCTGATCATGCTTATGTTGCTGTTGTATTTCTGCTGCAGCAGATGCTGGCCTGGAGACAAGGACTGTAGGCTCAGGTTTCAGTTTTGTAGATGGCTGACCTGTTGTGTATTGATGTTTATAATGTGCACAAGCATTTTTGTACTGTTATACATTTTTTTTTAAATGCATTTGATTGCTTGTTAATTTAGTTATTCAATCCTTGTCAGCTAACTGTTTAGCCTAACTGTCCACTTAGTGTAATTAATTAAAACATACATTGATTTGCATGCTTAATTGCATACATACCTTTCATATATCATACTAAATGCATTTGAGGCATTTTACTGCCTTTCCAGGACCCACAGGTCCCATTCTAGCCTTTAGGATTCATTAGAAAACCCTTAAAAGGCTTAGGATGAGTGAGTTTGGAATTCAATAAAAATTACATAAAAACCTAAATAAAAAAAGTTAATAAACCTCTTCGATTGAAGATTAGGTATTTCTTTAAATGTGTACCAAGTTTCATGATAATCAGAACCTCCGATTTGGTAGAATATACCAGTCGACGGTTTTGTATACTATGGAACTTAATAAAAGAAACAAAACATAAAAAAAATCAAAAACATCTCTTTCTCCTCCATCCATTTCTTTCCATCTCTTCTCCTACCTCCATAAAAGACATAAAAACCATAAAAAATGAAAAAAACCTCAAAAATACTAAAAATCCTTTGTATACTATGTATATAAGTGTATATATAAGCTATATTGTAAAGCTTATTTATATATAATGTAAACTATACATATATAGGGATTAAATAACTTGTGTATATATTGTAGTATATAAATTAAGTATTTAGGTTAGATTACACTGTATATAACTAAATTAAATAACTATTTATTAATTAAATTAACTTATATGTACTTTTAGGCTATATAAATTAGTAAACACTATAAATAACCATATTAAGTTATAATATTGTACATATGTATTTATATGTATATAATGAACATATTTAAGCATGTACCATAATTTAATTGTATCTATAGAATAAATAAGTAATTTATTAAGTTTATCGTTAAGTTATTAGATTAAATTAAAATAAATTAGTAGATTAAGTAAAAACTAAGTTAACTTATACTGTATATTTAGACTAATATATTTTAAGTAATTTAAGCTAATTTAAGTATATTTATATTGTATTCTACTATTTAAATTTAATTTATAAATAAAATAGTCCAAAAATATACTATTTAAATGTAAATAAAATCGAAATAAAACTTGTAAAATATAATAAAAAAATGTATAAAATACTTTAACATGTAAACTAACTTTGTATAAGGTCAATTTGACCATTTATTAACTAATTTATACGTAATTAAGGAATAAAACTCAAAACTCAGTATGTATAAACTGTAGATTTTACTGAATTTATTTATATAGTAAATTTGATTAAAATTATAAATTAATTGTACAATTGTATAGTACTATGTAAATAATTTATTATTCTATAATCTATTTTTATTTTATAATAAATTATGGCCCTCGAATTGAGGGCCAAAATCATGAAATTAACATTACTGTGCGTTGGAATTCTAGCGTAGACCCATGCCCAGTTAGTGCCACATCGTGCAGCACGAAGCGTGCTGAGGTGCTTTTATTGTTTTTGTGTTTTACCCTCTTCAGTTGTCAGGCGCCAGGTGCCCTTATAACCCTCTCTCCCCATCTGATATGAGCATGTGACTATGGCTTTGGTTTGAGATGAAAATGGTGTGTGGTGTGTGAGCCAGGGGCTCGACACTGTGCGAGGGCTTGATTAAGCCCAAATTTGAGCTGGAAACGTGATTAACTGGCCTAATTAATAAACTAGGGCCACACTTAGTAGAGGTCTGGTCCCACCCAATCCTTAGGTGCTGTGTATTCCTCGGTGTGCCCGCCAAATAAACACATCTTTTGTTTAAGTAAAAGGGCGCTAATGACTTAAGGAGAAAACCAAGTGTTAGCCGTAGAGAGAGCAAAGAGAAGTATACATATATATGTATATCTGTATGTATAGTATATATTAATAATATATATATGTAAATCTAGAGTGTATGTAAATAATAAGTGTACATATAAGTAGTATAGTAGTGTTTGAGTTATGTATATGTATATATAAATAACTACATAGCTTTACCGACAGAATAAACTGTCACTATAAATAAAATAAGTATCACTATAGACCCTAGTTTCTGCCTCAGATTCTGTACATAGTTTTTCTGGGATTTAGCGACTTTTATATCTGTCGCTGTAGATATTATATATGTTACTGTATATGTTAGTATATTAAGTTAAGTTAGTGTAGTATGTATTATTACTTAATATTGTATACATAGGTAAGTACTAGTAAGATGACTTACAAATACATAGTATAGATCATATCTAGGTATTATTTGATGCTTGTTTGCAATTAGTGTTTGCAAGCATTTCATTGATTCTCTTTTGTACATAATTAAACCATTAATTAATTAATTAATTTATTCATTCTTTATTGTACATAAACTGATCTTTTTGGAATTAAAGAATAATCTTGGACTTAGAGAGTAATGTATATCAATAACTGTCTCCCAGTGAACGACTTGGAAAAAGCCAATAAAAATTATGTAATTCAATAAAATGGACACGATAACGGTTTGTATTTGTGACACATACTACAACAACGATGATTTTTTTTATACGAATCGTGGTCGATTGTTTCAACATTATTTTTGGCACCGTTGCCGGGGATTAAAACTCAACAACAACATTTATTTGTTAAGTGATTGATTAATAAATGTCGCAGAAAGTTCCTATCAATAGCTACAACTCAAGATTTATCCTTTAATGTCTCATCAACTTTCTCAGGTTCAAGGTGAGAAACAAAGGCATTAAGGACAAAATCAGCACTAAAGTGAGATCGGGCTTTTACACCTTGTTCAATATCACCTATAATCTATTCTTGAGGATGATCCTTATGGTGTACCAATTCTTTTGGAAGATCATGTACATTTCGTGTATCTTCCATTTTTGATACATCGATGAAGAAGGTTTCTTCATCATCAGAATCTAAATGATTTGGTTCAGGTTCTCCTAAGTTTGTTTCATCAAATGAAACATGCAGGGATTTTTCTATAACAAAAGTCCTTTTATTAAAGACTAGATAAGCTTTGCTTTTTGTTGAATAGCCAATAAAGATACGTTCATCACCTTTAGTATCAAGCTTATCAAGCCGATCACGAGTGTTTAATAAATAACACCGACTTCCAAATACCCTAAAACATGAAATCCTAGGAGACTTCCATAATAAAGCTCATATGGAGTTTTCTTAATAATAGGCCTTAAGAGAGTTCTATTAAGAACATAACATGCCGTATTAATGGCTTCTGCCTAGAAATATTTTTGAAGCCCAGATTCCAAGAGCAAAGTTCGGGTGCATTCTTGTAGAGTGTGGTTCTTACGCTCTACAACACAATTTTGAGATGGTGTCCGAGAAAATGAAAATTCATGGGTTATGCCAGAATTGACACAAAAACTTGAAAATTTTTCATTTTCAAATTCACCCCCATGATCAGTCCTAAGCCTAAGAATTGAGGATGATTTTTCCTTTTGAAGTCTTCGAGCAAGACTTAGGAAGGAATCAAATGAGTCATCCTTATGTTTCAGGAAGATGACCCAAGTGAACCTGGAGAAGTCATCAACAATAACTACATAAAATTTTGATCCATTTAGGCTATCAAATCGTGTTGGCCCAAATAGATCAAGGTGTAACAACTCTAAGGGTCGTATGGTTGAAATTAAGTCTTTAGATTTGAAAGAAGCCTTGTAGATTTTTCCGAGTTCACAAGATTTGCACAAAGCATCCTTTTTATAAGTTAGTTTGGGTAGGTCCCTTACTAACTCATTTTTGGCTAACCTATTAAGATGTTTGTGATTAATGTGACCAAGCTTACGATGTCATAGATCTACTTCAACATGGGAAGCAAGCAGACATTTTACAAATTTCTCTTATGAAAAATGAAGAGTATAGATATTTTCACATCTAAACCTTTCAATTAAAACCATATTTGTTCCCTCTTTTAATATTTTAAAACCAACTTTAGTAAATAATACATCACATCCATTATCACATATTTGACTAACACTAAGTAGGTTAAGATTCAAGTTTTCTACTAAAAGAACATTACATACCTGCTTAGAGGAATTACCTATTGTACCTTCACCAATAATGCGACAACATTTGTTGTCGCCCAACTTGACGTGTCCTCCATTTTGTATTCTCGTCTATTTGATAAAGAGGTCGGAGTGTCTCATCATATGCTTGGAACACCCACTGTCTAGGATCCATTTGTCCTTCTTGACCTGCAAAGTAGTTTATCAAATCTATTTAAGGTACTCATTTTCTTTTGGGTCCTTGATGGTTAGTACCCTTCAAATCCTTAGGTTTATAGATCACTTTTGTGTTAGATCTATAATTCTTAGGATTTTTGACCTTTTGATAAATCCATGCATGTCTAGGTACATGTGATTTATTTTATGTGTTCTTTTTATTATTGAACTTGGGTTTTAAATTATTACAAAATTCTGTATTCAACCTAGTTGTTGTTTTTAGATTATTTAAAGTTTCCTCAAAGTATTCATAAATATCTTCTAATTTTAATATTTTTGCACGCAATTGATTGTTAGTTTCTTTTGACATTTCTAATTCTATTTCTAAACAAGAATTTTCTATTTCTAGTGTCTTATAACTATCATGTAATACATTATTTTCCTTTTTAATCATCCTAGCTTTATGATATAAATCTTCATAAGATTGTAACAATTCTTCAATGTAATTTCAGAATCTACCTCATTTTCAGATCTGTCGTTGTTCGCCATTAAGCAAAGATGTGTAACTTTCGTTTCTTCAGATTCTTCGGAAGATGATTCCGTGCCGGAATCACCGTCATCCCAAGTTTTTTTGTTTGCTTTTCTTGAGATCTTTTCCTTCTGATCGAGTTCTTTGTCCTTCTTCTTTCCTCTTCTTGATCATAGGGCAATCTTTTTGTACATGTCCCTTTTAAATTGCACTCAAAATAAATAATGTCATTTGAAAATTTATTGACTCTCTTACCTTGTTTTCAGATGAATCTTCAGAATTTTCTCGTTAGAAGAGCAAGCTCCACTTCTTTGTCGGAGTTGGAATTGTTGAAGTCCGAATCCTCTTTCATGGCTTTAAAAGCAAGCTCTTTCTTCTTGCCCACAGATTACTCCTAGTTCTTCTTCATGTTTTTCAATTGGACCTCATATGCCATGAGGCTTTCAATTAGATCATCCAAGGAGAGAGTTGATAAATGCTTCCCCTCTTGGATCGCCGTGGACTTTGGAGACAAATCGTTTATAAGGGATCTCAAGATCTTCCTTACAAGTTGGTCTTCCATAAACTTCACTCCAAAATTCTTCATGGGGTTGATAATGTCTCCAAATCTCATGTACATTGACTTGATTGTTTCACCTTTCTCCATCCTAAAACACTCATAGCTTTCTGTTAAAATAGATATACATGTTTCTTTAACTTTACTAGAACCTTTGTAGGTGACTTGAAGTGTGTTCCATATCTTGTACACGGACTCGCATGCATGCAGAGATGCGGTTGAACTCCTCCCTTGATAACGCACAATAGAGCACGTTCATTGCCTTTGCATTCCCAGCGATCTTCTTTTGATCCGCTATCCAAACAACTCCTTCCTACAGCTTCGGATCCATGTACTTCTCTTGAATGAGAGTCCATGAGTCTTCATCCATGGCCTTAAGGAAGATTTGCATCTTCTTCTTCTAGTATTCATAGTTTGTGTTGAACAACGGAGGACTACGCTATTGGAGTTGGTTTTGAAAACCTGTCGTTGTAGTTCGAATAGCGAAGAACTCGGATTCAACAAATAAAATTTATACCGGAAAAGAAATCCTGGGTCGAACTCAGGGAGGCTACGTCGATCAAAATTCGCAATTATATTTTTTTGCATTTTTGTTTAAAGAGCGGAATAATCACAATGAAATGAAATAACTATAGACAATAAGAGTGAGAGAGAGAGAGAGAAAACATTCACTTAAAGTTGCAAAATGTTTGTACAACTAAGGAATCGAGAAAAGATTACACTAGAAAGTAGGAAATTCTACTCTAGAGAGCAAGAAAAAGGAATGGGAGAGAGAAGTTATCCTCATCGACAATCTCTTGGAGGACGAGCTGGATGAGACAACGCCTGGAAGATGAGGAATGAAGCGGGAAGAAGGAGGTCGAAGCAGGAGGAATGGGAACAAGGCAGCACGTCATCGTCGTCACGGGATTCGCTTCCGGAATAAGGTTGAAAAATTGATTTTATCTCTTGAGGAGCATCCCGGGTGTGGGACAAGCTTCTCTTGAGCTTTGGAGAGGGAGAGAAGAGAAGGAAGGGATGAGAAATTCACATGGAGGGGGTCTTCTTTTATTGTAGTTGCAAGGAGTGGGGGTATTTTGGATATTTTAATTTGAAAAACATTAATATGGGACCTTTAATGATGGACTTAAACGTCACTAAAGGTCCGTCGTGGGCGACGTGTGCGCGCTGCTCGTGCGCCTCCTCGCCTTCGCGTCCTTCAATGCACGCCCATGTTCGCTCGCTCGCATCCGTCTGATAAAGAGATCAGACGACTTAAGACAGCCTATGCTTGCATAGCGCGCCCGTGTGAGATCACACGTAAGCGTTGCGTGTCTGATCACGTGTGGGCGCTATCGCTCTCTCAGCGTTGTCCGATCCTCACGCGCGGCCTCGCTCGCTCGCCTGCCCACGCCTGCTTGCGCTGATTTGGCGACCAGGTGGATTCGAATGCGCGCTCGCTCTTCTTGCAAAGGGCGCTGGACCAAAGCGCTACATGTGGCTTTGTGTCGAGCGGTGAGTTTGAGTGCACGAATCTGTAGCCGTTGGATGGGCATCCAACGGTGGAGAAGCGTCAATTGGATGAAGAGGAAAGGTAGAGGCGGGTCCTTAGGGCCGGTTGGGCAGCTGAGATGGCGCCACGTGGCGCCATCTTGGCCATCCATCTTCTGAGTATTGTAGACGGTGCCACAGGTGTCGGATTGGATCGATTTTCGCGTTGTTAGGCTGCGATCGTCGATCCAAATCCATCAGTGCAGTTGGATTTGTTGTCTGAGGTGTGAATTAACACCATCCTGGCCCTTGATCTTTAGGATTCCTCGGTCTCTACCTGGTGCTACGGATGTCCGATTAAGCAAGATACAAACAAAAGCTTACAACTAATTCCTAAGTCTCCAACAAGTGTATTTCTTAATAGATGATATATAAATTCTAACTACAATGCAAAAGCAAAAAATAGATAATTTACTAAGAAGACAATCGCCTTGGGAACTTGTTGCAACCAGAGAATAGCCTTGTGAAGAAAGCAACAAGACAAGCTCCTTTACAGCTAGAAAATTAGAAAAAGAAGGTGTAGGCAAAGAGAATATTTTTAGCTTATTAGTTATGTGCAAATGATACTCGAGGAGTGTATATATAGGCTACTAAACACCTCCCCTACGAATACTAGTTGTTAAGGGCAAAAAGGGAAGTGTAGGATTAAGATTAATTGAAAAATAGTTGTTCAGATTAGGCACAATGGTTAGTTGGTACCAGTAATGACTGCCTACAGTCAGTTCAACAGTGCTTGGGGTACCGGTACTAATCACTGGTATCGGTACTCAGTGCATTCTATTGACTACCAACAAAGCCACTTGGTATCGATACAGATCATAAGTACCGGTACTTGTGACTCAAAGGCTATGGGGCTGTGACCTACATGTATCGGTACTGGTGATTAGTACCGATACTTGTAAGGTCCAGGCAAAACCAAGTGCACAAACTGTGATCACTTGGTATCGGTACTCATGATGAGTACTAGTACTTGTTGTTCACAGTTTAGAACTGAGGCCCAAACCTGTGCCTAGCATGTACTAGTACTTATGACTAGTACCAGTACTTGCTACAAGTACCTAATATTATAAGTGTAAGTCAATTTTTAGAGAAAAGCCATCCAATCTATACGACTTTATTTTGAAAGAATCGATTTTGAGTTGAAAAGATAAACGATTGAGTGTTAATATGAACCCTAATTATCTCTACTTTGATTTTAACTCCTAGGTTATTTTTTACTTGTTAGGAGACATACAAAGATTCTAAAATACAATAAATGAAACAAAATCTATAATCTTCTGCCTTCATATCTCCAATGATATCTTGTTACTTGCTAGCATCCACAAATTCTATTTCCTGTATAGTCCTGTAGTACTTCATAACCACATTAGACTTTAAAATGATTTTGTTAACACCAAAACATAAAAAAGAAGTGGAATTAGGTTCCAACAGGGGGGACACGGTTGAGTAGCGCCTGTAGTTGCGGATAGGCTTGAGCTCGAGGCAGGTGGCCTTGAGGGTGGAGAGGGAGTCGAGGGCATGGGAGAGCTACTGGGAGAAGGTGGAGTAGAGGTGGAGGGTGTCGACGTGGGCCTTGAGTACAACCCCGAGGATCATGGTGAAGCTGGTGCGGCTGCCTGTGAGGGCACCAGGGACATGGTGCTTGTGGCCGTGGTCGGGCTTGAGCTCGAGGTAGGCGACCTTGAAGGTGGAGAGGGAGTCGAGGGCATGGGAGAGTTCCTGGGAGGAGGTGGAGTGGAGGAGGAGGGCGTCGATGCGGGCCTTGAGTATGGCCTCAAGGAACATGGCGAAGATGGTGCGGCCACTCACGGGGGCATCGGGGCATGGCAATTGCAGTTGCGGTCGTCCTTGAGCTCCAGGTAGGCAGCCTTGAGGGTGGAGAGGGACTCGAGGGCGTGGGGGTGATGAAAGGGGCAATGAAGACACAACTCCCGGTGATGGGGCAAGGGCAACAGAGGAACCAGAGGAGGAGGAAGGTGATGGTGGGGAGGAGAGGGGTGTGAGGGGAGAGGAGTGGGAGTGGAAAAAGTGGAGGCAAGGGTTGAGGGAGGGGGAGAGGGGGCGATGGGAGAAGGGGAGGAGGGAGAGGGAGGCTCTTAGGGGGGAGGGGGGGTTGTTGGAGTGGTGTACATCGGGTAAGGTGGGGGTGCAAGCGAGTGGGGAAGGGGGGAGGAGCGACGATGTGGGAACACGTAGCAGGGTGAAGCCCTATTTTAGCAAGGAGTATAAACTAGTCAATAAAACCTGTGCTTCGCTGCATGTTTTGTCTAATATGTTCTCTCCTAAGGTAGATATCCAAATTGATTTTTTGATAATTGTTTTGGATTCAACATTATTGTCAAAGAAATCAAAGTTGAAATTCCATATACCAAGACTTAATTAAACAAAGGCAACTCTTTACATAAACTCAACGTTGTCTATTAACTCCGAAATATGTCTTTTATATCTATTTGGAATTAATTTGACTTGTGACTCATAATTAGTTTACATTTTGAAATAAGTGACATTTAAAGTTTAGCTCTTTGTCCACCGAACGATAGCGACTCTTGATTTTAGAAAGAGAGACTCAAGTTTAAGTCTTTATCCTTGCATTACTTGGAGGATGGGTACGCAGGACATGGCCAATCTCTCTAATTTTTCCAAATAGGATTTTAGGTCTTCAAAAAAGAAAAGACTTAGTTAACTTTAGAATAAAAAATGTTGCATAAAGTCTAATCACAATGCAAATTTACTCTTAATAAATATGCTTGCATAGGCTAAATTAAAAGGACTAAGCATTGAATATATTTCTAAGTTTATAATTCTAGAAGCAAAGCCATTGTCAAACATTAAATAAAATTAATTCTAGATTCCAATATTAAAGTTAAATATTCCATTTGGGCAAGAATATGCATTCACAACAAATTACAACTATTAAAATGGACAATAGACAAAAGCCAAAAGTTGACTCCTAACCATAAATTAAAGAAAATATGAAAATTTTCACTAAATCTCATACATACAAGAGTTATATCTTATCAACATTCATCTTTTGTTGTTTATTTTCATACTCATTTCTTCCCTTCAATAAATTTTAAGAAAATTCTTGCTAAAGCATGGTGCTTGAAAGCATCAATTATTTGTGTTCATATATTCTCGATTCCTATAATTGTCAAAATTATTATCATCGTGTCCCTCAACATAAAAATTTTGCAAAATTTCCTACATTAAAATTAGGTGAATAATCCATTTTCATGTGAAAGGTCAGTACAATAAAATCCCAATATTTATCACATATCCATTTGAAACAATATGGTAAAAACACTAAAGATTTTCCCATTCCATCTTTTGCTAAGAGGATAGAGAAAGATTTGCAAAGAGAAAGGGAGTGATATCAAAGAAGTGTATATGTTAGGAGAAAGGGGAAGAGGGATCTGTCTTGAGAGAGGAAGTTAAAGTCGAGAAAGATAGACATGTTAGACAGAAAGAGAGAAGTGAAGAGACGTAGGCCTAGTTTGGTAAGAGAGATAACCCATCAAAATAGGGATTAACCTTATTTGGTGGGAAGGATATTTTGATCTGGGTTAAGAGGACTTAACTTGAAATAAGTTATTTTGGGGTTGATATGAGATAAATTATTTTTGTGGGTCATCCCATGTATTGTCGTAGGTTAACCTAGAAACTTTCCAGAAGGTCACAGGTTAACCCACTAGGATAACCTTTATAACTTCCAAACAAAAATGTAGGATAACCCATCTGCAAAAAAATTATCCTATAAATTCTATATCTCCATCCAAACTAACCTGTAAAGATTGCATCGGAAACATGTTGTTAGAAAAGGTGTATGAGTGTCAAAACATGGAAGAGTTGGTGTAATGCACCTACTTAGGGGGACTCGCTAGATTTGAAGAGTTGAGAGAGGAACATGTGGTAAGAGGAGGTCACTCGCACCTTGTTTTAGTAGATAAATGGTTATTTAACCCATGCTTTACAGTGGAATAATCATCGATAGATCGTTAAATTAGGTAGAATTATATTTAGTTAACTCACATTTGTTTGGAAATACTTCTTTCTTTTACTTAGATTTGTTGATTATCATATGCATTTGTGTGATACAGTGGTAAATATATTATTTGTAGATATCACTTTTCTTGTAAATTTTCAATAGCACGTAAATAGGATCTCAAGTTCAGAAAGTGAAAATCTCAATATATCAAACTTCCATGATTAAAAAATGTAAGTTAATAAGGAATTTTAAAATAGAATCAATATAGTAATTATTGTATAATAAATAGTACAGAATCCATTTTCCCCCATTGAATTACATTAAAGCAAAACTTTAAGTGGAATTAATCTAGATCAAAATTATCTTAGTTGCTATTACAACTACTAGATTAATGTCTTAAGAAAATTTTTTTTATTAGGTATAATCTTGCAAAATTACACAAAAAAGCTTGATCACGAATAATGGCTCCATTTTTTGTAAGAAAAAATATAATAATTTCAAAAAAGAGTCTTAACTATGAAGTGTTGTTCAATTTGATCATTTTTCATAATACATAATTTGGTTAAATTAATGTATTATATCTACTAAGTTCATCTACTGAAAAAGCCTATATTATTGAGTATCATTTTCAATCCATTGCATATATATTAAATATCATTGATTTGTAAAGAACTTAGAAATTAAGAAAATTAAATCCATTGCATATATATTAAGAAATTAAGAAATTAAGAAATAATGTATATATTATTTAATATATATTAAAAATATCTTTCAAATATAAGTTATTTATTAAATATTATTGACTTATGGAGAACTTAATTATTAGCAACACTAATACCTAATGATATATCAATAATCTATACATTATATAATATATGCTAAATAACCTATTTAAACATATATATGAAATGTCTTGATTTAAGAGGAGGGAGGCAAAGATGGGTGAGAGCATTCGAAGAGCTGTGGATGTGGAGGGGGGAGACGTGTGACCCTTGAGGTGCTCTCCCACTCAAATCCTCTTTTAACGTAGATAGATAGATTTAAAGATCAAAGGATATTAATTAATAATAAATTAACAATAGGGATTCTTTCATAAAAAAAATAACCAACGTATGGTGATTTTATACCTACGAGAGAGAAAGGATGGAGAGAGTTGAGAGTGGGGAGATGAATTTTCCCCAAAAGAGTGAGAGATGTTCGTCGCGAAATGCGTAAAAAAGATTTCTACGTTATCGTTGTAGTTAAGAATCATGTTGAAACTAAATAAATTTGTAGATCAGAAAATGGTAAGTCTTGAGTCGTTCGCAAGGAGGCAAAACAAGATCCTTAAAGCCTTTCGTACTAACTAATCTAATCTAATGAAAGCACATAATGAGAGACAAGATATCCATTGAATCAAACTCTTTATTGCTACTTGCATAAAGTTTTACACATAAACTATGAATCAAAGCAAATAAACTAAAAAAAGAGGAGAGAGAGAGAGAGAGAGAGAGAGAGATAGATAGATAGATAGATGAAGAACGGAGTCACTTGAGGGATGCTTGTAGGAAACTTGACAGAGCTTCAGATCTAGGGTGCCAGGAAGAAGATTGGAGAGAGATGCTATAGAGAGAGAGGGGGCGTGCACTATGGTGGTCTAAACTAAACTAAGACTCCTTTTCTACGTGGTAGAGGCTAGGTTCTTTTATAGAAGAGTAGGAAGAATTATGGCCCTAGGATTTAATCTAAGGGCTACTAAAATGGAATTTAATCTAAGGGTAAGATAACCCTTGGATTTCCATCCAGGGGTGGCTAGGTGGACATCTCATAACTGGCCATATGTGATGGTTTTGGGATGTTGCATGGCCGGCTATAGATGGTGGAAGGGGAGCCATAGGATGAGGGATCTAAGGTGGAGATTGGTTCTCAAAAGATCTTATCTATTAGCTCTTTCATAAGAAAGATCCAAGACATAAAATCTTTGCTTTGTTGGGTGGCTAAGAGGATAGCCTCTTTGCTTAGGGGCTAAGCAAAGAGGACATGGTTGTGTTTGCATGTGTGTGTGTGTGTGTGTGAAGACCCACGACATCAAACGCCTTTAAGACGTCTGGGAGTTGGTCCAGACGTCTGGTCAGATGTGTGGAATTTAATTTTTACGGCGTACGATTGCGAGTCTGCGCGCATGCGCGCGCAGATTGAACCCGCCACCCTCTTTTCTTCTCTCTCTTCCCTCCCCGTCCTGCAAACACCTTTCCCTACCCCGCCACGCCTTCAAATACTCTCTTCCTCCCTTCCCTCTCCCTCACCACCACTCCACCGTCTCCTCCTTCTTCCAGTTAGTGTGAGAGTGAGAGAGCGAGGGCAGCAGCTGCTGCCTGTTCTCAACGATTTTATGCGGGTTTAAAGTATATCACATTGTAGTATAATCGGCAAAACGTTTAAGCAAATATAAAGAATTTTATTACTCGAAAATCGGAGTATCCGAGGTCGAACACAGGGAGCAATCTCAGTACTTTATAAAACCAAAGAATACAACTGTTAAATGCAAATATAATTGATTCAAAGAGAGAATTTTAAAAGGATTTGTGAAGAAAAGTAGAATTGGACGTCTTATTTATGTATCAGACGTCTTAAATGTGATCTCTCTTTCTCTCTTCTTCTCCTTTCTGCTTTTGTATCTTCCTTCTTCTCCTGCCTTGCCTTTCTTCTTTCTTCTTCTTTTTCTTCCGATCTCTTTGCAGTCTTCACTTGGCCTCTTCTTTGTTCTTCTCTCTCTTCTGCCTTGTCTTCCTTCTTCTTCTTCTTCTTCTCGGCGAAGACTTCTCCTTTCACTGCTACACAGGCCTCTTCTTTCTTCTCTTCCTGTTCTTCTTCTACTAAGTGTTCGCTTCCTCGGTCGCTCCTTCCTTCCTGCACATACCACAGCAAAACCTACCCCCGTCCCTCTACCCAAGCGTCTCTCTTTCTCTCAAGCAGTTCACTCAAGCACGCTCTCCTAGAGCCACACAGGTAGTCGGGTCGGATTCGCACCGGGGACTAGGCGCACCGGCAAGGGGTGATGCGCAAGGAGTGCGTAGGTTTAGGTCGGGTCGGATCCACCAGATCCGCAAGATCAAGCCGCGGACGAGGCGTGTGGGGGCAGTGAGGGACCTCACCCCTGTGCTTACGGAGGTAGTAAGAAGAAAACACAAAAACAATTTATAGGATACCTGAGTTTTGCAATCCCACGATGTGGGACTATCTGGTCGGTCTTGCCTTCACGCGCACCCGCAGAGCTTTCGTCACTCGATTGCCCAAGCTGATGGCTCCTCTGTGCGACTGGCTGGCCTCGTTCGCTTCGCGACCTTCGCAAGAGTCTGCTGCACCTGCAGCCTGGGAAGCCTGATGCTCGAAGCTGCTCCAAGCTCCCTGCTGCTTCGGCTGTTAATGGCGGTCGGGGCGTACACCTGACATCCAACAGAACGGCCTATTGGCCCAATCAGAATAGCTGGAAACCTTCGTTGTAGCACGGCGAAGGCGGTGGCCGATGCTGCAGGTTGCAGGTCAGCCTAGGCATGCGTGCCTAGGTCAACCTGTGGCCGGAGATGGTGGGTTGGTCGGGTGGTGCTTGTGGAGGTCTGGAGTGGCAGTGATGGGGTGGAATGGGTTCCTGGTGGTGAGGCGAAACTCACGAGGGGGTTGGCGAGCCGTGTGGAGGGGCGGAGTGGTGTGGGCAGCTCGCCGGAGGGCGGTCGGAGGCGAGAATGATGGAGGTGGTTAGGTACTGTCCAGGGGTAATCAAGTAAAATAGTAGGGGGAAAAGAGAGAGGAGAGGATGGAGAATGTATCTGGGGTTGTCTGGAAGGAAGGGAGGCGGTGGAGAGGACGGCACGTAACTGCCGTCGTCGAGGAAGAAAGACCCTGAGGGAGGAAGCGGCGACGAAGATGAGGTCAGGAGCACGTGCGCGGGGTACAGCACGACGCGGGAGGAAGAGGCGGAGAGGACTCTGCGCTGGTATGGCAGCAGAGCGACGAGAAGGAGGGGAGGAGGCCTCCGGAGCTTGCGGGTCGTTTGGCCGGAGATGGGAGAGAGGGAATTTGGAGGGGATCTCCGTCAAAATCAAGCTTGTCTCTTGCGGCAAGGTCTGGGGGGTGTTTTATAGCTGCTGGCCGCTCCTATCAGGGCGTGGAGAGCGCGCAATTAGGTCTGCCGGCTTGCCGGAGTTGGAAGGAAGGTGGATACCCAAATCTCTCGTGCGTTCGCACGAGAGATTGGGTTCACACCAGCGATTGTAATTGGCTTTATAAGGAAGGGAATTCCTCAGAGAATCCCCCTTCCATTTCTGGGAGGGAATCTCTGAGGGATTAGAGAGCAATCCCTCTCTGAACCTCGCCGGAGCTCGGTTCTGCCCTAACAATGGTGGAAGGACCGGATTGCAAAGGGTGCGAAGAACTTGGGGGGCTCTTTGCAAGGATATTCAAAAGATAGGGACATATTTGTGATTTGGGTGTACTAAATTGTAAAGTAGGTCAAGATGACCTCCCCTTAGGTTCAAATTTTGGTATAAACCTAATTTGGACCTAAGGAATCCAATGACGAAGTTGGATTTCAGGTTTTACCTCGTTTGACTGGACATTTTGCGTAAAAACCCAAATTTGGTTAATTGAGGAGCTAGGACCCTAATCTAGGTCAGACTAGGTTCCAAAGGCCAAATTAAGTGCTTGAAACCCTAGAGGATGTTTTTCCATGATTTTTAGAGGGTTTACTCGATTTTTATCCTGATCGGAACCTTGTTAATTTAAGCGGATCTGTTTTAGGGTTACCAAGTGTCATTTAATTCTTAGATTGCACATAAACCCATTTCTGATTGACTCAACCCTCTTTTTATCTTATTCAGACCATTTGACCTATGTTTTGCTTCTGAGAAATCCCGTTTATGTACTGCAATGGTAAAATTGCAGTTTTAACCTTTATTTCATGTTTTCTTCTCAGAGCACTTGTTCCTTCAGTTAAGCCTTCTTCTAGGTTATGTAGGAGCTTTTATCTTCTTTATTGGGTCAAAATGAGCTAGTTATAGCTCATGATGAGGCTCTCATCATACCCCCATGCCTAGCTTTTGCTAGTCCCTTAGCAAAATTTCAAGGTTTTAACTTCCGTTCTAGACCCTGAATGTCTATCAATAATGATAAGTGCTTCTTCTTTTGTGATTAGGTAGGAATGTTGACAATAGGCCTGGAGGTATTCAAGTACCAACCAAAATCCGGACCTGTTCTGCTTTAGCCTCAGTCCTCCGCAAAGGTTTCTACGGCCCACAGAAACTATCCTAGGGTTTGTTGGACTCCGTGGTTAAAGCACCCGTGCTTGAGACATTTTTAGCCTAAGTTCAGTTTGCAGTGCATTTTTTTTGTAAGAGAGAGATAGAAGATTTATTGGTTTGGAGAGCTTTTCTCTCTCTTTTCTTTTTATTTCTAGCTTCAGATTAGCTTCTCAACATGGTCTGTATTGGATTCCTCGTCCCCATCATCAATCCTCAAGGGTCCCTGGCTTTCGAGATTTTGAGATAATCCCGCCCATGGCAACCCCCAGAACCCTGGCTTTCGAGATTTCGAGATAATCCCGCCCATGGCGTTCCGTGGCCGAATCCAGACCCTGGCGATCGACATTTCGTGATAATGCCGCCCATGGTATCTGAACCAACAAAGTGCTTACATGCCCCCAGTAGGATATTTAAATATCCTAAGAGACAAGCACCGAGGAGACGATATGTTGTTACGCATCTTCGAGGGAAATTTCCCGCCTCTCCGCGCTGGGAACTCGTCCAAATCAATTTGTGTTGATTGACCGCTCCTAATCTAGGTGACTTTTTCAGAACATTAAACGCTTTTCGCGTGATTTGGATGTTTATGCGCACTGAACCAGACTGTGTGTGAATTTGGGTGCTTAGGTTACCGAATCCTGCAAACCGGAGGTCAGTTAACGAGGTCGAATACTTCCTAAGCCTTAGACCTAATACTTAAGTTTCGCATTTTCCTCAACCTCTTGAGGATTATCCAGATTTTAACAGATACGCGAATTTTTAAGCTAACAAATCTAGCCCAAGAGGCCTAAGACCAGCGTTCCCGTTAATCTCTTGTTATGTCTCCATAGCACTTTTCTTTTCCTTTTTTCTTCTTTTTTTTTTTTGGTCTAGAACTTCAGTTAACCCCTTAACCTTTTACTAATGACTATTTCTTTTCATTTTCATTTTGTACTCCTTTTTGTCATTTTTCTTTCTTTTCCTCCTCTCATTTGTATGACCCTGAATTGTTCCTCCCCTCTATCAAGTCTCTTTTTTTTTTTTGTGAAACCCTTTCTTAATATGAATTTTCTGACATTTTACACTTTCATATCCCCCCCTATGCCTAAGATTTGCAATGTCCCCATTGTAAATTAGGTGGGTTCGAATTCAGCTTAGTTCATGTATTAGGATAGGTGTGTGGTGAGTGAATGGGTCGAAGTGACTTGTTGCGAACGATTTCTAATCTCGGGTAGGTATACCTGAGGTGAAGTCGGCTGTTCTAATGGATGAACCCTAAAGTGCAATATGAGTTCCGCATAGAGATGTCAGAAACGGTTTCGGGTTTTTCAAAGAATGACGGGTTGCCTCCCGTTAAGCGCTGAGTTTTACGCCATCGGCTGGGCGCAATGAGCTCAAGAGGAATGGAGGGTAAAGGATGACTCAGCCAAATCTATATCGGTCATGTCAATGAACGGCTTGAGTCTCTGACCGTTCACGACAAAGGGTTTAGAATCGTGGCTGAGTGGGCTGATTTCAATGGCTCCATTTCCGAAGATTTGTCGGACTAGGTAGGGTCCGACCCACTTGGATCTTAGCTTTCCTGGGAATAATTTGAGTCGGGCATCAAAGAGTAAAACTTTTTGACCAGGATGAAAGACCTTTCTAGAAATGTGTTTGTCGTGAAAAGCTTTAACCCGTTCTTTGTAAATTCGCGAGTTCTCATACGCGTCATGGCGTAATTCATCGATCTCGCTCATTTGAAGTCTTCTGTGGGTTCCAACCTTAGAAAGGTCGAGATTACAGGTCCGTACTGCCCAATAGGCTTTATGCTCCAATTCGACGGGGAGGTGACATGCCTTCCCGTACACTAGTCTGAAGGGAGACATTCCTAATTGGATCTTGTGGGCGGTCCTATAGGCCCACAATGCTTCCGGAAGCCGAAAAGACCAATCTTTTCTATCAGGTCGAACAGTAACCTGAAGGATGTTCTTGATCTCTCGGTTAGATAGCTCAGCTAGACCATTAGTTTGGGGGTGATAAGGAGTAGAGATTCGGTGTGACACCCCGTATTTGGTCATCAGTGACCTGAACTGAGCGTTTGTAAAATGGGTCCCTCCGTCGGAAATTATAGCCCGCGGAATCCCGAACCTCGAGAAAATGTTTTGATGAAGGAATTTTATAACGACTTTATGATTGTTGGGTCGGGTCGGAATGGCTTCTATCCACTTGGAAACATAGTCAACTGCGAGTAAGATGTATTCGAAGCCATCCGAGGTCGGAAAGGGTCCCATGAAATCAATCCCCCAAATATCAAAAATTTCGCATACCAAGATCAGCTGTAGAGGCATCATGTCTCTATGGCTCATGTTGCCCAGAGTCTGGCAACGGGAACATGCCTTACAGTGATCGTATGTATCCTTGAAAATTGTGGGCCAGTAAAAGCCACACTGGAGGACTTTCGATGCGGTTTTATGTCCAGAAAAATGTCCACCGCATGCCTGGTCATGGCAGAATGAGAGTATGTCTTTGATTTCCACTTCCGTGACGCATCGTCAGATTATCTGATCAGCACCAATGCGGAATAGATACGGGTCTTACCATAGGTAATACTTGGCATCGGAGTGCAATTTGTCCTTTTTGGCCTTCGGCCAATCGGGCAGAATCTGATGTGATGCCAGGTAATTAACTATATCGGCGAACGATGGCAGACTGGTACTGATAGTCAGGAGGTGCTCATCAGGGAAATGTTCTGTAATAGGTCCGGAAGGATCAATAATTTCAGAAGGAAGGCGGGACAAGTGATCAGCTACCACATTGTGCTTTCCCGCCTTGTCGTGAATCTCGAGGTCAAATTCTTGCAACAGCAAGATCCATCGGATTAATCGAGGTTTCGCGTCCTTCTTTGCAAGGAGATGCCTCACAACTGTGTGATCCGAGTATATGATAACACGGGAACCTAGAAGGTATGATCTGAATTTTTCCAGGGCAAATACTACGGCCAGCAGCTCTTTCTCAGTAACCGTATAGTTACGCTGAGCCTCATCCAGTGTTTTGCTGGCGTAGTAAATGACCACAGGTTTCCCGTCAATTTTCTGCCCCAAAACTGCTCCTACAGCGAAGTCAGATGCATCGCACATGATCTCAAAGGGTTGAGACCAATTAGGGGACTGTAGGATTGGGGTTGGGTGACTCGGTCACGTAGGATCTCAAATGCTTGAGTGCATTCCTTGGAAATCTCGAAAGGCACATTCTTGGAGAGAAGATTGGTCAGGGGGCGCGCGATTTTTGAGAAATCAGGGATGAATCGACGGTAGAAACCGACGTGCCCCAAAAAAGATCGGATGTCCTTAATCGAGCTAGGCATAGGGAGATTGGAAATCGGGTTAACCTTAGCTCGATCCACTTGGATGCCTTTCTCCGAGATTAAATGTCCCAGGACAATTCCCTCAGGCACCATGAAATGGCTCTTTTCCCAGGAAAGAACCAAATTCACCTCGATGCACCGCCTGAGTATATGGACCAAGTGTTGGAGGCAATCGTCAAATGATTGTCCAAAAACTGAAAAGTCATCCATGAAGACTTCCAGATAATCACCTACCATATCTGAGAATATGGCAAGCATGCATCGCTGAAAAGTTGCAGGTGCATTGCAGAGACCGAATGGCATCCTTCGAAACACGTACGTCCCGAAGGGGCAGGTGAATGTGGTCTTTTCTTGGTCCTCTGGATGGATTGCCACCTGATTGTAACCGGAGTACCCATCCAGAAAGCAGAAGAATCTATTTCCCGCTAGTTTCTCGAGGATCTGATCAATAAACGGTAGTGGGAAATGATCCTTCTTCGTGGAGGAATTTAGTCTTCTGTAATCAATGCAGACTCTCCACGAATTAGCTATTCGGGTAGGAATGACTTCTCCGGTTTCAGTCGTGATGATGGTAAGTCTTGCCTTCTTGGGCACCACTTGTATTGGACTCACTCAACGACTGTCGGAGATTGGGTAGATGATCCCTGCATCTAACCACTTTATGATCTCCTTTTTCACGACCTCCTGTAGGTTAGGGTTTAGGCGTCTTTGCATTTCTCTTGAAGGTCGTGAGCCTTCTTCTGTGTAGATTCGATGTGTGCAGTATGAAGGGCTTATACCAGTCAAATCATCTAGAGTCCATCCAATGGCTCTACGATGTTGCTGGAGAACAGAAATCAAACGGAGTTCCTGATCAGGTGTGAGTCGAGAATTGATAATCACAGGAAACGTCTGATTTGAATCCAAAAAGACGTATTTCAGATGTTCGGGAAGGGGCTTGAGTTCCATGACAGGATTGTCAGCAGCAGCGGGTGGTTCGGGGTTTGTATCGGGAGCAATGGTAGGAGTCATAGGTGTGTCTAGGTCATGTTCGCACTCCTCTGTTAGCGCTTTTTGATTCTCTAGTGGGTGATCAGGAATAATCAGGTTGTCCTCTATATGCAGTTCATCAACCATGGCTTCGACATCACAAATTTCCTCTATAACCCCGCAATTAATCCCTTGTTGGGCCTTGAAAATGTCAATCTTCAGATTTTGATTCCCAAATTTTAATTCTATCTGGCCCTCTTCACAATTTATATTGGCCCTAGCAGTGGCCAAAAAGGGTCTCCCTAATATGATTGGTGTGTCCCTCAGGTTCTTAGGTGCATCCATGTCCAGTACTATGAAGTCCACTGGGAAATAAAAATCTCGTACCCTAACAATGACATCCTTGAGTATTCCTTTGGGTGACTTGATGGATCGATCGGCTAACTGCAATGTCACCTCAGTGGGTTTAAGTTCAGATTCTTCAAGGTGGTCAAGGAGGGATGTAGGTATTAAATTTATGGAGGCACCTAGGTCTAGTAGGGCTCTATCAAGTTGGGTTTCACCAATTTTACAAGAAATCAAGGGAGTTCCTGGGTCTTTAGCCTTGGGTGGGAGTTTGCTCAAGATGACAGAGCTGGCTTACTCTGACAGTACGATCGGATTCCCATCCTTGGTTCACGGCTTACGTTTAGGTGTACATATGTCTTTCAAGAATCTTGCATAAGTCGGTATGTGGCGAATTGCATCCATCAACGGGATGTTTATCTGGACCTGTTCAAAGAGCTTGACCAGATCCTCCTCAGGAGCCACAGGTTTGGTTGTCCTTTTTCCTTTGGTCAAGGCCTCAGGAAATGGGATCCTAGCTGGTTCCTCTAGGATAGGTCCAGGTTCTTGATCTGGGACAGTAGTATCTTGGATGACTACCCTAGGGTCTTGGCGATTATCAGGCTTGGAGTGGTTCGGATAATGTGGGTCTTGTGTTGTTTTACCACTACGTGTTGTTACAGAGTTTAA
Organism: Thalassia testudinum; assembly: GCA_037157565.1. Taxonomy (NCBI): domain Eukaryota; kingdom Viridiplantae; phylum Streptophyta; class Magnoliopsida; order Alismatales; family Hydrocharitaceae; genus Thalassia; species Thalassia testudinum. The sequence continues at coordinate 11,413,234 of JAZHRO010000067.1, read as the reverse complement.
TCCGGCCTGATTTTGGTTTGGGTTAAGTAGGAGGGGTGGCTGCTGCTGAAATCCTGCATAAGATGTTGAAGCCTCCATCCCGACTGGTGATGGAGTAGCAGGGGCTTGATAAATCAAATGTGCGTGGCCTGGATTTGGATTCATAACGCGCCTCTGGGTCGGCACATTATTTGGGTTGGGCAGAGGTTGCGAAGGAAGAGTGCCAGGTTGGCGGGAATTTGCCATCTGGGCCAGTTGATTGCGAACCTCTGTGATCTCGTCCTTGTGCTGTTTTTGCATTGCCGCATTCGTCTTTTGAATGTCAGCCAGTGTTTGAAGGATAAGAGTCAGTTGATCCTGATTTTGCCCGGATTGGTAAGTGGGATTGGGCCGAGGCTGAGGCGGCTGATATGGACGAGGAGCTTGTGGACGGGGTTGATATGGTGGTCTTTGAGAATTTCCCACCCACTGAAAGTTAGGATGATTTCACCATCCAGGGTTGTAGGTATTGGAGTATGGGTCATTCTGGATGGCGTTGAGGTCCTCGCAGTTCTGAGGAACCTCAGGAAAGTCAGAATACGAGGGTTCAGAGTTCCCCCAACTCGAGTAGAAGGGATCGGAGGTCACTCCGGTCCGAGAGGCAGACGGGGGTGGATATGGGTCCATCCCCTTGGCAGGTTGGTGGTATATGTTTTGCACTGTTTCCCTTTCCAGAGGAGGTCGTGCAAAAGAGTTTTGCGCAGAGGTGGCTTGCTGCAAATGTCGAGTTAGCTCGTCCACCTTCTTTTCTATAATAGAGACCTTATCCAACCGACTGGCCATCAATTCCAAGTCGACAGAAGTGAACAGGTCCTGCATCTCATGTGTTCCTCTTAGATTCGTCGAGGCGCGGGCATTCGTCCTGTCGAATAAGCCCAAGGAGTCATTATTTATGGAGTTCTCGCACATGTTTTCGAGAATCTCCCACACCGTGTCCTCGTGTTGTCCCATGATGTTTCCTCCGCATGTTGCATTGACGAATAGACGAATATCCTCACGGAGTCCCTGGTAAAAAGACTGGACTTATTCCCACTTAGGAACTCCGTGATGGGGGCACTTTCGCATGAGATCTAGGAATCGATCCCAAGCTTCGTGAAGAGGTTCTCCCGGTTGTTGAGTGAAATGAGCAATCTGGTGGCGCAAGGCATTCGTCCTGCCAACAGGGAAGAATTTTTTCAAAAATTCGGACTGTAATTCCTCCCATGTGTTGATCGGGCGGGTCTGAGTCTGATACCAGTGTGCGGCCTTGTCCAAGAGGGAGAACGAAAACATTTTCATGAGTAGGATATCCCGATTTTGTACATCTGACCCGAAGGTCTGGGCCAGATGCTTGAGTTGTTTAATGTGTTGGAATGGATCCTCAGAGTTAAGCCCATGGAACTTCGGTATGGCATGAATCATATTGGGCTTCAGTTCAGTGTCAGGTCCTCCAATTGGGATTCATACTCGGGGTTCGATTGCCACCGCAGCGGGATTATAGTGATCTCGCATCATAGGTCGCTGCGGTGGGTTTACAAAGTTATGAAAGAGATCGTTCAAGCGTTGAAGTTGGTGTTCAAGGTTATTCTCCTCTTCAATGGGTTGTGCCATGATGGGAGAAGAAGGAGAATCAGGGTCTGAATCAGATGAAAGATTTATGTGGTGGGGTTGCTGCACAAACAAGGGCGTCGAGACTTGGCCTCGACGAGAATGAATTTCTAAAGGAGGTCTTAAAGGTGGTCTTAAGGACCTCCTACCAAACATGCACCGAAAGATGTGATGAGATTAGAAGGTGCTGGACCCAATCAAGACACCCAAGAATTGTTGGGTGACTATAGAGGTTCGAGGCAGATGGACCCCTTGATCAGAAGATCGTCCACCTGAGAAATACCTGAGCAGCCAGAGAGGGAGAGTCTCGCAAAGACCCCTACACGGTAGAGCGTCCCCACGGGTTACAGGGTTTCCCCTACCCGACCTCTCTTGTCACTGCGGTTCCAGGTAGACCAGAATGGAGACCTTGACCTCTTAAGTCTACCTTTTTTTTATTTTAAGATCAAGGTGCTTAATGTTCCACTTGAACTTTTAAGTATTTTGAGTGCAAAAGTGACCTAATATTAAGGTTGGTTGACACAAGGGATCAACTTCACCTTTTGTTCCTTTGAGAGCTTTTAGGTCCTTCCTTTTATGGTTCAAATGGATTATCAACCTGATTTGCTTAGGGTTCCTCTTGTATAAATCGTTTCAAACACGGTTTAGGCACACCTCTTTTTGGAAAGTTTGTTTCTTTGTTTTAGAGAAGATGTGTCTCTAAGAACCCTAGCTTTGCAATCCCTAACTTGGCTCTAGTGGGTCCAATTTAGTTGCCTTAGAAATTAGCACCTCGAGCTCAATCAAGAAAGTTTTAGCCCTAGTTGCCTTAGTTGGATGAACAGACAAAAATATGTTGAAATGAAAATCAGGCAACTTGATGAGTTACTAAATATGAAACAGGTAGCCCTAAGTTGATTTTTCTCTTTTTTTTCCTTTTAGATTGCAAGAGGGTTAAGCGAGAGGGCTTATGGAGATTACCTGTTCCTTGGAGAGTCTGTTGTGCAGTTATTGTTCTTTCCTTTTTGTTTTGCTTTCCCTTCCTTGAACACAACAAAAGAGAGAAGTTAAGTCAGATATTAGATAGAAAAGTTGTAATCAAAAGCTTTAAAAGTGCCCGTTGCTCCCCGGCAACGGCGCCAAAAATGTTCTCAATGATTTTGTGTGGGTTTAAAGTATATCACGTTGTAGTATAACCGACAAAACGTTTAAACAAATATAAAGAATTTTATTACTAAAAAACCGGAGTATCCGAGGCCGAACACAGGGAGCAATCTCAGTACTTTGTAAAACCAAAGAATGCAACTGTTAAATGCAAATATAATTGATTCAAAGAGAGAATTTTAAAAGGATTTGTGAAGAAAACTAGAATTGAACGTCTGATTTCTATATCAGACGTCTTAAATGTGATCGCTCTTTCTCTCTTCTTCTCCTGCCTTGCCTTTCTCCTTTCTTCTTCTTTTTCTTTCGATCTCTTTGCAGTCTTCACTTGGCCTCTTCTTTGTTCTTCTCTCTCTTCTGCCTTGTCTTCCTTCTTCTTCTTCTTCTTCTTCTTCTCGGCGAAGACTTCTCCTTTCACTGCTACACAGGCCTCTTCTTTCTTCTCTTCCTGTTCTTCAGCTACTAAGTGTTCGCTGCCTCGGTCGCTCCTTCCTTGCTGCACATACCACAGCAAAACCTACCCCCGTCCCTCTACCCAAGCGTCTCTCTTTCTCTCAAGCAGTTCACTCAAGCACGCTCTCCCAGAGCCACACAGGTAGTCGGGTCGGATTCGCACCCGGGACCAGGCGCACCGGCAAGGGGTGATGCGCGAGGAGTGCGTAGGTTTAGGTCGGGTCGGACCCACCAGATCAGCGAGATCAAGCCGCGGACGAGGCGTGTGGGGGCAGTGAGGGACCTCACCCCTGTGCTTATGGAGGCAGTAAGAAGAAAACACAAAAACAATTTATAGGATACCTGAGTTTTGCAATCCCACGATGTGGGACTATCAGGTCGGTCTTGCCTTCACGCGTGCCCGCAGAGCTTTCGTCACTCGATTGCCCAAGCTGATGGCTCCTCTGTGTGACTGGCTGGCCTCATTCGCTTCGCGACCTTCGCAAGAGTCTGCTGCACCTGCAGCCTGGGAAGCCTGATGCCCGAAGTTACTCCAAGCTCCCTGCTGCTTCGGCTGTTAATGGCGGCCGGGGCGTACACCTGACATCCAATAGAACGGCCTATTGGCCCAATCAGAATAGCTGGAAACCTTCGCCGTAGCACGGCGAAGGCGGTGGCCGATGCTGCAGGTCGGCCTAGGCATGCGTGCCTAGGTCAACCTGTGGCCGGAGATGGTGGGTTGGTCGGGGGGTGCTTATGGAGGTCTGGAGTGGCAGTGATGGGGTGGAATGGGTTCCTGGTGGTCAGGCGAAACTCACGAGGGGGTTGGCGAGCCGTGTGGAGGGGCGGAGTGGTGTGGGCAGCTCTCCGGAGGGCGGTCGGAGGCGAGAACGATGGAGGTGGTTAGGTACTGTCCAGGGGTAATCAAGTAAAATAGTAGGGGGAAAAGAGAGAGGAGAGGATGGAGAATGTATCTGGGGTTATCTGGAAGGAAGGGAGGCGGTGGAGAGGATGGCTCGTAACTGCCGTCGTCGGGGAAGAAAGACCCTGAGGGAGGAAGCGGCGACGAAGATGAGCTCAGGAGCACGCGCGCGGGGTACAGCGCGACGCGGGAGGAAGAGGCGGAGAGGACTCTGCTGCTGGTATGGCAACAGAGCGACGAGAAGGAGGGGAGGAGGTCGCCGGAGCTTGCGGGTCGTTTGGCCAGAGATGGGAGAGAGGGAATTTGGAGGGGATCTCCGTCAAAATCAAGCTTGTCTCTTGCGGCAAGGTCTGGGGGGTGTTTTATAACTGCTGGCCGCTCCTATCAGCGCGTGGAGAGAGCGCAATTAGGTCTGCCGGCTTGCCGGAGTTGGAAGGAAGGTGGATACCCAAATCTCTCGTGCGTTCGCACGAGAGATTGGGTTCACACCAGCGATTGTAATTGGCTTTATAAGGAAGGGAATTCCTCAGAGAATCCCCCTTCCATTTCTGGGAGGGAATCTCTGAGGGATTAGAGAGCAATCCCTCTCTGAACCTCGTCGGAGCTCGGTTCTGCCCTAACAATGGCGGCAGGACCAGATTGCAAAGGGGGCGAAGAACTTGGGGGCTCTTTGCAAGGATATTCAAAAGATAGGGACCTATTTGTGATTTGGGTGTACTAAATTGCAAAGTAGGTCAAGATGACCTCCCCTTAGGTCCAAATTTTGGTATAAACCTAATTTGGACCTAAGGAATCCGATGGAGAAGTTGGATTTCAGGTTTGACCTCGTTTTACTAGATATTTTGCGTAAAAACCCAAATTTGGTTAATTGAGGAGCTAGGACCCTAATCTAGGTCAGACTAGGTTCCAAAGGCCAAATTAAGTGTTCTAAACCCTAGAGGATGTTTTTCATGATTTTTAGAGGGTTTACTCGATTTTTATCCTGATCGGAACCTTGTTAATTTAAGCGGGTCTGTTTTAGGGTTACTAAGTGTCATTTAATTCTTACATTGCACATAAATCCATTTCTGATTGACTCAACCCTCTTTTTATCTTATTCGGACCATTTGACCTTTGTTTTGCTTCTGAGAAATCCCGTTTATATACTGCAATGGTAAAATTGCAGTTTTAACCTTTATTTCATGTTTTCTTCTCAGAGCACTTGTTCCTTCAGTTAAGCCTTCTTCTAGGTTATGTAGGAGCTTTTATCTTCTTTATTGGGTCAAAATGAGCTAGTTATGTCTTATGATGAGGATCTCATCACTGCCGTGTGCGCACGGGGAGGAGGAGGTGCAGCGAGAGGGAGAAGAGGTAGAGTGCGTGAGGAAGAGAGAGCGAGCTCGCTGGAGCAGCCCAGGGCCGACCTGCGGGCGCACAGTGGGAGCATGGTGCTGGGGGAAGTTACCCCAATGCCGCTGCAGCTCAGGCAGCAGGCGGACACGGCGCGGCGCGGCCGTGCGCAGCAGGCGGAAGGCGAGGAGGTCCTGATTCTGGAAAAATTTCCCAGAATCAGACGTCTAGACCTACGTCCAGACGGCGTAGGGGACGTCTGGGGTGAGATCCAGACGTCTGAAAGGTATGATATTCTCATCCTTCTCTTTCTTGCGGACGCAGCCATGCAGGCCGTTCCACCGAATGTTCTGAGACGTGTCACATTGAGAGTTGCGTACGCATGCAGGTTCCGTTCGGGAAGGCATGAGGACACGCCCTCCCACACAGATCAGATGTCTGGGCACAACACCAGACTGTGGAGAGAGTCTCCAGACATATGGAGTGACAGTCGGACGTCTAAGACTAGGTCCAGACGGTTCAGCGGGATCCTGGACGTCTGAAGAACAGCGCAGAAGTGAGGTATGATCTGAACCATGATTTAAGACATCTAGAAGGTGCTCCAGACGTCTGATTTGGGGCAGAGTTGTCGTTTTTAACCCGTTTAGGGTCCATTTGAAGCCTGATTTTCGCGTTTAAAATTTTGTTCTTCTCAGAATTAGTTCCTCTACTTGCTTAAAGTACTTGTATCCTATTCTGAGTAGTTCCTTGTGTTTGATCCTTATGTTAGGGCCTCGTTCTGTTGCGAATCTAGGGGTTGCGGAGGCATGTGGACCTACCGATTATGCCCCCATCACTCCCGATTTTGCGGGAAGAGTGGCTTCCCTTGGTTGTTTACCAACATTAATGCATCTTTGAGATAAATAATAGATTCTAGGGTATGGCATGAATCCTAGGATCTGAAAACTAGATTGAATGATAGATCCTAGGGTATGGCATGAATCCTAGGACTGGAAAACTAGATTGAATGATAGATCCTAGGATGTGGCATGAATCCTAGGGACAGAAACACTGAAGTGAATGTTGTGAATGCATGAATTGTAGTCTTGGAAAAGAAGATAGAATAATGATAATTTCCTGTAATTGGATAACAGTTGCTTGTATATGAATGGATATTAACTGTTGGGAACATGGGCTATATGAAAATAAAGCTGAAATGATGAAACCTAAATTGGCATGGTTAAAGAAATATGAGCATGAACCCTACGTGGAATTATGAGTAGAGCTCCTGAGAGGTAAATGGAATGGAATTGGGGAAGTGAGCTAGCCCTTGAGTACGGAGTACCAAGGAGAGCGACTGTCCCCCCTGTTTAGTGCAGAGCGGAGCTAGCCGCCCCAGGGACCCGGGGTTAGGTCTGGCCACTTTGTACCAACTTTTGGCCCTCACGTACACAGTACCGGGGAGAGCTACTAGTGTATTAAGAGCGCTAGCCACCCCACGGGCCCCGGGGTTCTGCTAGCCGTCCTACACCGACTTGTTAGGCCCACTGGGCAAACCAGGGTAGTCAGGAAAGGGTGCGCAGACTGTGGAGGGGCAAGACCCCTGTTTAGTTACTGTGGAGGGGCTGGACCCTTGTTATTGAGAGGGCTCTGCCCTATACTGGTTCCGTGCTGTACTTTGGGGCGCACCCATTAATGGAAATGACTGACCGCATGCCAGTGCGGGGTAGCTACCCGTGCATTTATCGCGCGTGCCGTAGTCACCGTTACGTCTGTCAGTGACCTTGGGGTGGTTGATTGAGGGTAAGACCACCACGGGGGACTCTGCCGGCTAGGAGAGCACCACGTGCTATTTCTACTTTTCGGAAAAGACTGCAATCAAGATCGTTCTCACGAGGAACATTCGAGATCAAGAGAAAGATCTGAGGAATAATTCAAGAATGAGTAAATAGAAAATAAAGAAAGAAATTAAAAATAACAGCTACTTGTCGACCTTACTATTTTTCTTAGCTAGTTGGTTGCCACTCTACTCAACGTTTTGCTGACGTGTCACCTTTGTCACCTTTTCAGGACCAGGTGTTGAGTAGCTAGACCCTATGGCTGCAGAGGGTGCTGGGCCTAGTAGAGCCTAGTAGTTTTACTTGTGTTGTACCTACTATACCATTTCTTCTGTTGTAGTGAGTATTTTCTGTTACAATTGTACTCTTTTATTGTAAGCATCATGTTTATGTATCTGTTTAATTCTCTACTGTTGTGGTGGTGTGTACTGTAGTAATTTTTTTCTTTACTGCTGTACTTTTATTACTGTTAGTTACATGCATGATGAATGTGGTTTATTTTACTGCTCTTTTGGTTACTTTCTGGTTGGATGACTAGGTCTTGGGATCAGTCAAGTCAGTCCAATTCTCGTGTCTCGTAGGGATTTGGGAATCGGGTCGTAACAAGATGGTATCAGAGCAAGGTCGTCTCGAGAAGTGAATCAACAAGCTGGAAAATAACCAATTCACATGCCTGTAACTAGAGTAGCCACCACAACGTATCTTTTGACATCTGTTCTTAGACTTCTCCGTTAGATATCAATTCGTATTGACATCTTTTCTGTTCCGTGTTCGCGTCTCCTTGCAGGAGATGCCTCGACGAGGAGGTAGCAAGGCGGGCCGCGGGCGCGGCCGAGGACGAGGTGGAGGGGTAGGCGCGTTGAGCTGGACACCTCAGTGGACCAGCCACTGCTTCCGGGCATTTAGGCTCAGGACCTCGCCCAGCTGATACGGGACATCGTGCGAGAGGAGCTCCACCTACCGCCACGAGCGCCTTCCCTAGGGCTGCGGAGGGGGAGTCCTCTGTGGGACCACGCAACGGATATGGTGCTGGACGCGGGCAAGGGGATGGGCCCCCACCGCCCCTACCTTCCTCCGACACTTCCGAGCACGAGGCTTCTTTACTTGGAGGCGCTCCAACATCTCCACTTCAGCGCCACTTTGAGCTTTTCGAACAGTTCTGGAAGCTGAAGCCCCCCTCCTTCAAGGGGGATGAGGACCCGACCGCGGTGGACTGGCTCGAGCAGATCGAGAAGGTTTTTGACACCCTTTGCCCCCCTGTGGAGTGCCGCGTGGCCTTTGCCACGTACCAGTTAGAGAGCGCAGCACACAGGTGGTGGAGGGCGGTCAGGGGTCAGGAGAGGGACGAGCCGACTTGGGATCGGTTCGTCACCCTCTTCTGCGAGCAGTACTTTTCCTAGACGTGGAAGGTCCAGAGGAGGCGGGAGTTCCACACTCTCCGCTAGGGGACGATGACCGTGAGCGCGTACCGTACGCATTTCTTGGAGCTGTCTCGTTTCGCAGCGACAGCCGTGGCTACTGAGGAGGACGCCTTTGGAGGTTCACCAAGGGGCTCCAGCCTACGATTCGGGGGTATGTCAAACCCCTGAAGCTGCCTACATTCTCAAGGGTGGTGGAGGCAGCTATGATGTATGAAGAGACCAACCCATCCGCGCGAGACACTGACAGCAGGAGGAAGAGGCCCTATCAACCAAACTTCTCACAGGGCTGACGAGAGAGGAGACACGTGGCGCCCGCAGGAGAGCCATCTCATTTTGCGGGGCCATCAGTGGCCTTTGGGGTCCCTCGACAAGGGCCAGTTGCTAGCACCGGACCCTCGCCCAACCGACAGCAGGGACCTACTGAGGGCGGGAGTCGAGTCCCCCTTTGCTACCAGTGTGGCCAGTCGGACCACATCAGGAGGGACTGCCCGTCTAGGGCAGGAGGTCAGCAGATGCTTCCCGCGCCGAGCATTGGAGGGCGAGCAGGAGGACGTAGTTTCCAAGCGTGAGGAGGATAGTAGTCACGGGGAGGGTACCGGCCAGCGGCTACCCATCCGACGCAGAGTGTGGCTGCTTCATACGCACCTAGGACTGAGGGGCGTATCAACGCCCTGACACACAGGGATGCTAGAGCTTCGGATCAGTGGTGGCAGGTATAGTTTCAATTTTCGGCAGACTTGTTTACACGCTTTTCGATTCCGACGCTACGCACTCGTTTGTCGCAGCCAGTTTTGCGGTTAGTTTGGGGCAGGATTGTGTGCTGTTAGATGATCCGTTCATAATCAAAGGTCTGAGCGGTCAGCTATTTGTAGCTGAGGAGGTGTACAGAGGTTGTGAGGTCAGTGTTGGGGGGCACAGCCTTCCCGTTGACCTGATTATGATACAGATGGAAGACTTTGGCGTAATTCTGGGGATGGACTGGCTGTCCGCTTACCACGCCTTGGTGGATTGCTTTGAGAGGAAGATCGTCTTCTCCATACCGGAGTTGCCTTCTTTCGAGTTCCACGGGCAGCCAGTGGACGGAGTCTTTAGGTGCATTTCTGTACTTTGGGCGGCGAGACTTTTGAGCCAGGGGTGTGAGGGCTTCCTAGCTTGTGTGGTGGCGAAGCCCAGCTTTGTGGCAGACTTCCAAAGTATCCCGGTGGTCAGAGAGCACCCCGACGTGTTCCCAGATGAGCTGCCAGGACTACCGCCCAAGCGTGAGATCGAGTTTGAGATCTCACTGGTACTGAGGACCAGCCCCATCTCCACAGCACCGTACAGGATGGCACCACTTGAGCTGCGAGAGCTCAAGTCTCAGTTGCAGGATCTTTTGGAGAAGGGCTTTGTGAGGCCCAGTGCGTCTCCCTGGGGAGCCCTTGTATTGTTCGTAAAGAAGAAGGATGGTACCCTACACCATTGTGTGGACTACAGACAGCTGAATAGGGTCACCATCAAGAACAGGTATCCGCTGCCGAGGATTGATGACTTGTTTGACCAGCTGCGAGGTGCCACGGTATTCTCCAAGATTTACTTGAGGTTTGGATACCACCAGTTGAGGATCAAGAAGGCAGATGTCTCCAAGACAGCTTTCCACACCCGGTACGGACACTACGAGTTTCTGGTCATGCCGTTTGGGCTGACCAATGCCCCCCCTACCCTCATGGATTTGATGAACCGGGTGTTTAGACTGTACTTGGACCAGTTCGTGGTGGTATTCATTGATGATGTGCTCATCTATTCTTGAGATCAAACACAGCGTGGACAGCACTTGCGGATGGTTTTGGACACACTGAGACGACGTAGGCTGTATGCCAAATACAGCAAGTGCGAGTTCTGGTTGAGGGAGGTGACCTTCTTAGGTCATGTGATCTCCGGGATGGCTTGGCTATGGACCCAGCCAAGGTCGAGGCAGTGCTCAGGTGGGAGAGACCGCGTGGGGTAGTGTCTGTGATACGACAAACGAGGCCAGAGCTGATAGACCGCATCATCACAGGGCAGATGGCTGACCCGTACTAACAGTCATTGCGTGACAGAGTACTGTTAGGAGACCCTGGAGACATCTCTTTTACAGACCAGGTGCTGCGCATGAGGGGACGTTTGTGCGTTCCCAGAGACGAGGAGCTGTTGAGAGAGCTCCTGACTGAGGCACACGATTCCAGATTCACCATACATCCCGGAAACACAAAGATGTGCCATGACTTGAGATGTGATTTTTGGTGGAGGGGAATGAAGCAGGATGTAGGTGAATTCATACAGCAGTGTTTAGTGTGCCAGCAGGTGAAGGCTGAGCATCAGAGGCCTGCAGGGCCGTTGCAGCCACTTCCAGTGCCGGAGTGGAAGTGGGAGAGCATCACCATGGACTTGGTGGTGGGCTTGCCCGTTACCCAGAGAGGACACGACACAGTCTGGGTGATCGTTGACAGATTGACGAAGACAGCGCGTTTCTTGCCGATCCGAGTCACCTTGGGACCAGCACAGTTGGTAGAGAGGTATATCCGCGACGTGGTACGTCTACACGGAGTTTCGCGGGAGATCGTATCCGACCGGGATACCCGTTTTACGTCCCAATTTTGGGTTGAGTTTCAGCAGGCCCTGGGGACGCGGTTGAGGTTCAGTACAGCATACCACCCCCAGACGGATGGACAATCTGAGCGCATGATACAGACACTTGAGGATCTTTTGCGTGCTTGTGTACTGGACTGGAGGGGCTCTTGGGAGGAGCACTTGCCCCTGGTGGAGTTCGCATATAATAACAGTTATCACTCAAGCATCGGCATGGCACCCTACGAGGTTCTGTACGGACGGAGGTGTACGGTACCCTTGAGTTGGGTTGAGGTGGGGACCAAGTGGGAGGTTGGCCCCAGGTTGATCCGGCAGAGTCAGGAGGTGATCGAGCAGATCCACAGGCGACTTCGCACTATTAGGAGCAGACAGAAGAGCTATGCAGATCGAAAACGCAGAGAGGTACAGTTTGAGGTTGGGGATCACGTCTTCCTTCGTGTTTCGCCCATGAAGGGCCTGCAGCGGTTTGGGGTGAGAGGGAAGCTCGCGCCGAGGTTCGTGGGACCCTTTGAGGTCCTAGAGCGGGTTGGACCCGTTGCTTACAGGCTGGCCCTTCCTCCCCAGCTTTCTGGTGTGCACAACGTGCTCCACGTGTCCAACCTCAGGAAGTACGTCGCCGATCCCAGCCATGTCCTGAGCCACAAGAGCATCGAGGTGGGTGACGACCTGACCTACCCTGAGCGGCCAGTGCAGATTCTCGACAAAGCCGTCCGGAGTCTGAGACGGAAGCAAGTACCCCTGGTGAAGGTTTTGTGGAGGAGCCTGAGGCGATGATGCGGGAGCGGTACCCGGAGCCCTTTGAGGGTACGTCTTTTCAGACCGGCTTCGGTCCTCTTTGAGTTTGTTATGCATATATCATTCTTTTCCGCACTCTAATTAGTGCAAGTTTCGGGGACGAAACTTCCTTTGAGTTTGTTATGTTGTTAAGACCCACAACATCAAACGCTTTTAAGACGTTTGGGAGTTGGTCCAGACGTCTGGTCAGACGTCTGGATGCCTTCCCAGACATCTGGAATTTAATTTTTGCGGTGTATGATTGCGAGTCTATGCGCATGCGTGCACAGACTGAACCCGCCACCCTCCTTTCTTCTCTCTCTTCCCTCCCCGTCCTACAAACACCTTTCCCCACCCCGCCACGCCTTCAAATACTCTCTTCCTCCCTTCCCTCTCCCTCACCACCACTCCACCGTCTCCTCCTTCCTGTTAGCGTGAGAGTAAGAGAGCGAGGGCAGTAGCTGCTGTCGGGTGCGCACAGGGAGGAGGAGGTGCAGAGAGAGGGAGAAGAGGTAGAGCGCGTGAGGAAGAGAGAGCGAGCTCGTCGGAGCAGTCCAGGGCCGACCTACGGGCGCATAGTGGGAGAGTGGTGCTGGGGGAAGTTACCCCGGTGCTGCTGCAGCTCAGGCAGCAGGCGGATGCAGCGCGGCGCAGCTGTGCGCAGCAGGCGGAAGACGAGGAGGTCTTGATTCTGGGAAAATTTCCCAGAATCAGACGTCTGGACCTACGTCTAGACGGCGCAGGGAACATCTGGAGTGAGATCCAGACGTCTGAAAGGTACGATATTCTCATCCTTCTCTTTCTTGCGGATGCGGCCATGCAGGCCATTCCGCCGAAGGTTCTGAGATGTGTCGCGTTGAGAGTGGTTGCGTACGCGTGCAGGTTTCATTCAGGAAGGCACGAGGACACGCCCTCCCACACAGATCAGACGTCTGGGCACAACACCAGACGGTGGAGAGAGTCTCCAAATGTTCGGAGTGACAGTCGGACGTCTGGGACTAGGTCCAGATGACTTAGCGGGATCCTGGACGTCTGAAGAATAGCGTAGAAGTGAGGTATGATCTGAACCATGATTTAAGACGTCTGGAAGGTGTTCCAGACGTCAGATTTGGGGCAGAGTTGTCGTTTTTGACCCGTTTAGGGTCCGTTCAAAGCCCGATTTCCGCGTTTAAAATTTCGTTCTTCTCAGAATTAGTTCCTCTACTTGTTTAAAGTACTTGTATCCTATTCTGAGTAGTTCCTTGCATTTGATTCTTTTGTTAGGACCTCGTTCTGTTGAGGATCTGGGGGTTGCGGAGGCACGTGGACCTACCGATCCACCCCCATCACTCCCGATTTTGCGGGTAGAGTGGCCTCCCTTGGTTGTTTACCAACATTAATGCATCTTTGAGATAAATAATAGATTCTAGGGTATGGCATGAATCCTAAGATCTGAAAACTAGATTGAATGATAGATCCTAGGGTATGCATGAATCCTAGGACTGGAAAACTAGATTGAATGATAGATCCTAGGGTATGGCATGAATCCTAGGACTGGAAAACTAGATTGAATGATAGATCCTAGGGTGTGGCATGAATCCTAGGGATAGAAACACTGAAGTGAATGTCGTGAATGCATGAATTGCAGTCTTGGAAAAGTAGATAGAATAATGATAATTGCCAGTAATTAGATAACAGTTGCTTGTATATGAATGAATATTAACTGTTGGGAACATGGACTATATGAAAATAAAGCTGAAATGATGAAACCTAAATTGGCTTGGTTAAAGAAATATGAGCATGCACCCTACGGGAAATTAGGAGTAGAGCTCCTGAGAGGTAAATGGAATGGAATTGGGGAAGTGAGCTGGCCCTTGAGTACGGAGTACCAAGGAGAGCGACTATCCCCCCTGTTTAGTGCAGAGCGGAGCTAGCTGCCCCAGGGACCCGAGGTTAGGCCTGGCCACTTTGTACCGACTTTTGGCCCTCACATACACAGTACCGGGGAGAGCTACTAGTGTAGGGAGAGCGCTAGCCACCCCATGGGCCCCGGGGTTCTGCTAGCCGTCCTACACCGACTTGTTAGGCCCACTGGGCAAACCAGGGTAGTCAGGCGAGGGTGCGCGGACTGTGGAGGGGCAAGACCCCTGTTTGGTTACTGTGAAGGGGCTGGACCCCTGTTACTGAGAGGGCTCTGCCCTATACTGGTTCCGTGCTGTGCTTTGGGACGCACCCGTTAACGGAAACGACTGACCGCGTGCCAGTGCAAGGTAGCTACCCATGCGTTTATCGCGCGTGCCATAGTCGCCGTTACGTCTGTCAGTGACCTTGGGGTGGTTAACTGAGGGTAGCACCACCACGGGGGACTCTCCCAGCCAGGAGAGCACCACGTGCTACTTCTACTTTTCGGAAAAGACTGCAATCAAGATCATTCCCACGAGGAACATTCGAGATCAAGAGAAAGATCTGAGGAATAATTCAAGAATGAGTAAATAGAAAATAAAGAAAGAAATTAAAAATAACAGCTACTTGTCCACCTTACTATTTTTCTTAGCTAGTTGGTTGCCACTTGTTAAGAACGTAGGCATCAGATAGATTTTTAAGACGTCTGGGAAGTGGCCCAGACGTCTGTCCAGACGTCTGGTAATAAATTTTTTTGGCGTACCGGGTTGCGTCTGCGCACGTGCGTGCGCAGACTGCGCCCGCCGCAGTCGTCTTCTTTTTCCTCTCTCTTTCTGCAGACATGCCATCCCTCTTCTCTCTCTCCTTACGCTGCTTTATAAACCCTCGCCCTCTCCCTCACCCTCATCTCCTCCGCCTTTCTCTTCTCCTTCTCCCTGCCAGCGAGAGCGCGAGCGAGCGAGTGAATCTGGAAATTAGATTGAATGATAGATCCTAGGGTATTGCGTGAATCCTAGGATTGGAAAACTAGATTGAATGATAGATCCTAGGATACGGCATGAATCCTAGGACTGGAAAACTAGTTGAATATACAAACATTGCAGTCTTGGAAAGTAGAAAGGAAATAAAGCTGCCTGTAAATTGATTAACAGCTGCTTGTTATGAATGAATAAATATGATTAGAACATGGGTTGTATGAACGTAAAAAACTGGAACGGTGAAACTTAAAATGGCCAAACAAAAAAAACATGAACCCTACGGGGAATTAGGAGTAGAACTCCTGGAAAGAGAGTAGAATGGAACTGAGAAAGTGAAACATGGAAGTGTGTTGCCTCTTGGGGACGTGGTCCCAAAGAGAGCACACATTACCTCTTAGTGTAGAGGGGAGCTTGCCGCCCTCGGGTTGAGATCGGGGTGGGTTTGGCCACTGTACACCGACTTGTTGGCCCTCGCGTACGCAGTACCGTGGAGAGATACTAGTGTAGGGAGAGCAATAGCTACCCCACGGGCCCCAGGATTCTGCTAGCCCTCCTACACCGACTTGTTAGGCCCACTGGAAAAATCAGGGCAGTCAGGTGAGGGTGCGCGGACTGTGGAGGGGTTGGACCCCTGTTACTGAGAGGGCTCTGCCCTATACTGGTTTCGAGCTGTGCTTTAGGCACACCCGCTAACGGAAACGACTGACTGCATGCCAGTGCGGGGTAGCTACCCGTGCACTTATCGCGCGTGCCGTAGTCACCGTTACGTCTATCAGTAACCTTGGGGTGGTTGACTGAGGGTAGGACCACCACGGGGGACTCTCCCAGCCAGGAGAGCACCACGTGTCACTTCTACTTTTCGGAAAAGACTGCAATCAAGATCGTTCCCACAAGGAACATTCGAAATCAATAGAAGGATCTGAGAAATAACTCAATAGTGAAATAATAGAAAGACGGAATTAAAGAAAGTAAAAATATAACAGTTACTATACACTCTACTGCTTCTTTAGCTTTTAGTTGCTACTCTACTCAGCATTTTGCTGACGTGTTACCCTCATTACATTTCAGGACCAGGTGTTGAGCAGCAGGGTCAGCGGCTGCAGAGGATGCTGGGCCTAGTAGGGTCCAGTAGGGTTACCCGTAGTACTTTCTGTACTTTTCTTCCACTGTAGTGAGTAGTTTTCTTTGTTACTCCCTGTACTTTCTTTATCGAAAACTTTATGTTATGTACATATTTATTTCCCTTCTGTTGTGGTGGTGTATACTGTAGTATTTCCTTTTCTTACTGCTATATTTTGTTATTGCTAGTTATATTCATGGTGAATGTGGTTTATTTTACTGCTCTTTTGGTTACTTCCTCGTTGGACGACTAGGTCTTGGGATTAGTCGAGTCGGTCCGATTCTTGTGTCTCGTAGGGATTCGGGAATCGGGTCGTTACAAGATGGTATCAGAGCAAGGTCGTCCCGAGAAGTGAACCAACTGACTGGAAAATAACCAATTCACATGTCTGTGACTAGAGTAGCCACCACAACATTTCTTTTGACTTGAGCTCTTAGATTTTTTCGTTAGATATCATTCCATATTGACGTGTTCCGTTCTGTTTCGTGTCTCCTTGCAGGAGATGCCGCGTCGCGGGACTAGCAAGGCGGGCCTCGGGCGCGGCCGAGGACGAGGTCGGCGAGGTGGGCGTACTGCGGTCGACGCCTCAGTGGACCAACCACTGCTCTCGGGCATTCATGCCCAGGACCTCGCCCAGCTGATACGGGATATTGTGCAAGAGGAGCTCCACCCACCACCCCGAGCGCCTCTCCCTGGGGCTACGAAGGAGGAGTCCTCTGTGGGACCACACGACGGATGCGGTGCTGGGCACGGGGGAGGGGATGGGCCGCCACCGCCCCCACCTTCCTCCGATACTTCTGTGCACGAGACTCCTTTACCTGGAGGTGCACCAGCATCTCTACTGCAGCGCCACTTCGAGCTTTTCGGGCAGTTCCGGAAGCTGAAGCCCCCCTCCTTCAAGGGGGATGAGGACCCGACCGAGGTAGAGGACTGGCTCGAGCAGCTCGAGAAGGTTTTCAACACCCTTCGCCCCCCGGTGGAGTGCCACGTGGCCTTTGCCACGTACCAGCTGGAGAGTGCGGCACACAGGTGGTGGAGGGCGGTCAACGGACAGGAGAGGGACGAGCCGACTTGGGAGCGGTTTGTCACCCTTTTCTGCGAGCAGTAATTTCCCCAAACGTGGTAGGACCAGAGGAGGTGGGAGTTCCACACTCTCCGCCAGGGGACGATGACCGTGAGCGCGTACCGCACGTGTTTTTTGGAGTTGTCCCGCTTCACAGCTACAGCGGTAGCCATTGAGGAGGAGTGACTTTAGAGGTTCACCGAGGGGCTCTGGCCTGCGATTCGGGGGTATGTCAAACCCCTGAAGCTGCCTACGTTTTCGAGGGTGGTGGAGGCAACTATGACATACGAGGAGACCAACCCGTCCATGCGAGACACTGAAGGCGGGCGGAAGAGGCCCTTCCATCCAGACTTTTCACAAGGCCGGCGAGAGAGGAGACACGTGGCATCCGCAGGAGAGCCATCACGTTTTGCAGGGCCATCTGTGGCCTTTGGAGGCCCTCGACAGGGGCTAGTTGCCGGCACCGGACTCCCGCCCAGTCGACAGCAGGGACCCACTGAGGGCAGGAGTCGGGTTTCCCTCTGCTACCAGTGTTGCCAGCCGGGCCACATCAGGAGAGACTGCCCGTCTAAGGTAGGAGGATAGCAAATACTTCCCTCGTCGAGCACTGGAGGGCGCGCAGGTGGCCGCGGTTCCCAGGCGCAAGGAGGAGGACAACAGTCACGAGGAGGTACCGGCCAGCACCTACCCGTCCGACGCAGAGTGTGGCTGCTTCGTCCGCACCTAGAGCTGAGGGGCGTATCAACGCCCTGACACACAGGGATGCCAGACCTTCGGGATCGGTGGTGGCAGGTATGGTTTCAGTTTCCGGCAGACTCGTTTACACACTTTTCGATTCCGGCGCTACGCACTCTTTTGTCGCAGCCAGTTTCGCAGTTAGTTTGGGCCAGGATTATATGCTGTTAGAGAATCTGTTCGTAATCAGAGGTCCGAGTGGTCAGCTGTTTGTAGCTGAGGAGGTGTACACGGGTTGCGAGGTCAATATCGGGGGACACAGTCTGCAGCTGACCTGATTATGATACAGATGGAGGACTTTGGCGTAATTCTGGGGATGGACTGGCTGTCCGCTTACCACGCCTTGGTGGACTGTTTTGAGAGGAAGATCGTCTTCTCCATACCGGAGTTGCTTCTTTCGAGCTTCATGGTCAGCCAGTGGACGGAGGCTTCAGGTGCATTTCGGCACTTCGGGAGGCGAGACTTTTGAGCCAGGGGTGTGAGGGCTTCCTAGCTTGTGTTTTGACAGAGCCCAGCCCTGTGGCAGACTTCCAAAGTATCTCGGTGGTCAGAGAGTACCCCGACATGTTCCCAGATGAGTTACCAGGACTACGACCCGAGCGTGAGATCGAGTTTGAGACCTCACTAGTACCAGGGACCAGCCCCATCTCCACCGCGCCATACAGGATGGCACCACTTGAGCTGCGAGAGCTCAAGTCTCAGTTGCAGGATCTTTTGGAGAGGGGCCTTGTGAGGCCCAGTGCGTCTCCCTGGGGAGCCCCGGTACTGTTTGTGAAGAAGAAGGATGGTACCCTATGCCTTTGTGTGGACTACCGACAGCTGAATAGGGTCACCATCAAGAACAGATATCCGCTGCCGAGGATCGACGACTTGTTTGACTAGTTGCGAGGTGCCACAGTGTTCTCCAAGATCGACTTGAGGTCTGGATACCACCAGTTGAGTGTCAGGGAGGCAGACGTCTCCAAGACAGCTTTCCACACCCGGTACGGACACTACGAGTTTTTGGTCATGCCGTTTGGGCTGACCAATGCCCCCGCTGCTTTCATGGACCTGATGAATCGGGTGTTTAGACCGTACTTGGACCAGTTCGTGGTGGTATTCATTGATGATGTACTCATCTATTCTCGAGATCAGACGCAGCACGGACAGCACTTGCAGATGGTTTTGGACACACTGAGACGACGTAGGCTGTACGCTAAATACAGCAAGTGCGAGTTTTGGATGAGGGAGGTGACCTTCTTAGGTCATGTGATCTCTGGGGATGGCTTGGCGGTGGACCCAGCCAAGGTCGAGGTAGTGCTCAGGTGGGAAAGACCGCGTACAGTCACTGAGATTCGCAGTTTCCTGGGACTGGCAGGCTACTACAGACGGTTCATCAGAGGTTTTTCACAGATTGCACGTCCTATAAAACAGTTGACCTGGAAGGACGTGCCCTTCACTTGGACAGATGCCTGTGAGGCATGTTTTCAGGAGCTGAAGGAGAGACTGACTTCGGTTCCCGTGCTCACCATCCCTGATAGTAGTGGCGGGTTCGTTGTGTACACGGACGCCTCCTTGCAGGGGTTAGGGGGTGTGCTCATGTAGAGGGGTCACGTTGTCGCTTACGCTTCGCGGCAACTGAAGCCCCATAAGAATAGCTACCCTACCCATGACCTGGAGCTGGAAACTATTGTCTTTGTGCTGGAGACCTAGAGGCACTACTTATACGGTGAGACCTTCGAGATTTTCACAGATCACAAGAGCCTCAGATACCTTTTTGATCAAAAGGTGCTTAACATGAGACAGAGACGTTGGTTGGAGCTCCTGAAGGACTATGACTACAGCATTTCCTACCACCCTGGAAAGGCCAACGTGGTGGCTGACGCCATGAGCTGGAAGGCGCCCGCACACTTGGCCAGTTTACAGTTACAGAGTTGGAGCCTTTTGGAGGAGATGGGCAGTTGGCGACCCCTAGAGTTACTGGGGCACTGTGGGGCAGTGACTGTGACACGACAAACTAGGCCAGAGCTGATAGACCTCATCATCACAGGACAGATGGCAGACCCGTACTTGCAGTCCTTGCGCGACAGAGTACTGTCAGGAGACCCAGGGGACTTCTCTTTCACAGACCAGGTGCTGCGCCTAAGGGGACGTTTGTGTGTTCCCAGAGACGAGGAGCTGTTGAGAGAGCTCCTGACTGAGGCACACGGTTCCAGATTCACCATACATCCCGGAAACACGAAGATGTACCATGACTTGAGATGCCAGTTTTGGTGGATAGGGACGAAGCGGGATGTGGGTGAATTCGTACAACAGTGTTTAGTGTGCCAGCTGGTGAAAGCCGAGCATCAGAGGCCTGCAGGGCTGCTACAGCAGCTTCCAATGCCAGAGTTGAAGTGGGAGAGCATCACCATGGACTTGGTGGTGGGCTTACCTGTTACCCAGCGAGGACACGACGCAGTCTGGGTAATTGTGGATAGACTGACGAAGATGGCACGATTCTTGCCGATCCGAGTCACTTTGGGACCCGCACAGTTGGCAGAGAGGTATATCCGCGACGTGGTACGTCTACACGGAGTTCCGCGGGAGATCGTATCCGACCGGGATACCCGCTTTACATCCCAGTTTTGGGCTGAGTTTCAGCAGGCCCTGGGGACGCGGTTGAGATTCAGTACAGCTTACCACCCCCAGATGGACGGACAATTTGGATGCACGATACAGACACTTGAGGACCTTTTGCGTGCCTGTGTACTGGACTGGAGGGGCTCTTGGGAGGAGCACTTGCCCCTGGCGGAGTTTGCATACAACAACAGTTATCACTCGAGCATCGGCATGGCTCCCTACGAGGCTCTGTACGGACTGAGGTGTACGGCACCCTTGAGTTGGGTTGAGGTGGGGACCAAGTGGGAGGTTGGCCCCAGGTTGATCTAGCAGAGTTAGGAGGTAGTCGAGCAAATCCACAAGCGACTCCGCACTGTCAGGAGCAAGAAGAAGAGCTACGCTGATCGGAGACGCCGAGAGGTGCAGTTTGAGGTTGGGGACCACGTCTTCCTTCGTGTTTCGCCCATGAAGGGCCTGCAGCGGTTTGGGGTGAGAGGGAAGCTCGCGCCGAGGTTCGTGGGGCCCTTTGAGGTCCTGGAGCGGGTTGGACCCGTTGCTTACCGGCTTGCCCTCCCTCCTCAGCTTTCTGGTGTGCACGACGTGTTCCACATGTCCAACCTCAGGAAGTACGTCGCCGACCCAGTCACGTCCTGAGTCACGAGAGCGTCGAAGTGGGCGATGATGAACACCAGTTTATCATCATTCTTATGCATTAAAACAAACCTAGCTCTTAGGATTTTTACTCCGCAAACAAGTTTTTGGGCTGCATTTAGGCATAAATTAGGTTAGTCATGCATTGCATTTTTATTATCTTTTTAATGTGTTTTTGTGAGTGTTAGGGATGTACAGATACACAAATCCCTAAAACCCTAGCACTCAAGAAGGCAAATGGTGAAGGAGAAGCCCGGACTAGCTGGAACTCAGCTTGATCCAGCTCACCACAGCTGGAACCTAGCTTACTTGAACTAGGGTTAGCTCATCCCAGCTCCATTCAACTAATCTCAGCTGAATGGTAACTCAAGAGAGTTCATCTTAGCTCACCCTAGCTCAAGTCAGCTCAGATCCAACTCAACTTAGCTGAGTCTAGCTCATCTCAGCTCCCACTAGTCCACAGGGAGCTCTAGCTAGCTCAACTGAGTTGACAGGAGTTCACCCCAGCTCAGATCCAGCTACATCCAGCTCCACTCAACTCCAGCTAGCTGAAGAAGAACTCATCCCAGCTCAGGAAGCTCAAGTCTAGCTCCCGGGGACTCAATTTAGCTCAACTCAGTTGAGCTAAGCTACTTTAGCTACCTCAACCAGCTTGATTCTCCCCGGGAGCACCAGACCTAGCTCACCTCAGCTCATTTTGGTAGAAGCTAGCTCACTTTAGCTTGGCTTAGCAACTAGTAAAGAACTAGCAAGCTAAGCCAGCTAGAGTAGCTCCATGCTAGCCTCTTCAGCAGCAGCCAGCTCCAATTTCAGCTCTAGACTTCTCCACCTCAGCTCCTCCCTCCAAACCCTAGCTCCAACACCTTCTCCTCTACTGCTCCATTAGCTAAGCTAGCTTATCTTAGCTTAGCTTAGCTAGCAACCAGCTCCTTGGCCATCCACCACCCTCAAAGTCAACCCTAGCTAGCTCCACCAACTTAAGCCTACTTAAGCTAGCTACCCTACTCAAGTTGGCGCCACCTCCTAGCCATCCCTTCACCCAATTATCACCACCAAAAGACATCTTAAGTTGGCGCCAAAAACTACCCCTAACCACCTCTATATTGGAGCCAACTTTCAGCCCTTAATCCACCCTACACCTACCCACATAAGCCATCCTAGCCATCCACCTACCCCTCCTTCTAGAATCCCTCTTGGCGCCAACTTAGACCACCTTCTAGAACCCTTTTTGGCACCAACATCAAGGGGTGTCAACCCCCATAACTACCCCCTTGGTGTCTCTTAAGGTGGCGCCAAACACCCTTGGCCATTGGATCCTTAACCACCTCCATCATTCCATCTTGGCCCTCCATTTCAAGGGACACCTTAGCCCCCTTCCTATTCTATAAAAACCCACCACCTACCACCATTTTGGGGCACCCTCCCTTAGTGTAATTTGCTACCTAAACCACCTATACCTACGGACAAGAAGAAGGAGTAGAGAAGGAGATTAAAGGGGCACATCACCAGCCCTTTTGGTGCCTTCTTCTCCCCACTCTCTTCAACTTGAGCCACGCGAAGGAGGAGGACTCTTCCACTTCAAGGAGGATGGCCAGGCAAGGGAGAAGGACCTAGGGTGGACGTCCACCCTTGGAGAGAAGCTTAGGGCACGCCCCCTTAGGGCTTGCCTTGGAGGACATTACCTTGGCGGAGCACTGCAAGGAAGGAGTTGAAGGATTCTTTTCAAGCTTGGGAGCCACCAACCTTGGAGCAAGAAGCCCTCTTCTTCACCATCTATCTAGAGGATTTGTGTTTGCTTTTCTTTATTTTAATTTTTCTAGTAGTAGAAGCATTCCTCTACTAGGCTTTTTTGTAAAACACTTTTCATCAATCTAAGTTGCCTTCTTTGCAATTTTTCATTTTGCATTTCTACTTGCTTTGTTTAGCATTTTCCACTCCCTCTCCCTAATTATTCTAGGTCTCCACTTACCTAGAGTGAGCTTAGGGAGAGGATTACTTGCCACTTAGAAAGTAGTAGCTAAATTGAAGTGTAAATTACACTCCTGCCACCATTTCGCATGTTGTCTTAATTGAAAAACGAAAAAAAATGATATATTGAAAAATACCAAAAAGAAAGTTGAGATTTATTCCAAGCAAGAGAATCACTATTGCAAACATTTGGCCTCCTTGGACGACCCTAGATACTCCCCTATCTAGGAATATAAATTTAAGAGTTGATCGGGTTTGCACGTTACAACGATGTAATTAACAAACCGCGTGAAATCGTTATCAGGCGACGACCTGACCTACCCCGAGCGGCCAGTACAGATTCTTGAGAGAGCCGTCCGCAGTTTGAGACGAAAGCAAGTACCCCTGGTGAAGGTTTTGTGGAGGAGCCAGCGGTACGAGGAGGCTACCTGGGAGCCTAAGGCGGCGATGCGGGAGCGGTACCCGGAGCTTTTCGCGGGTACGTCTCTTCGGACCGACTTCGGTCCTCTTTGAGTTTGTTATGTATATATATGTTGTTCTTTCCCGCACCCTAGTTAGCGCAAGTTTCGGGGACGAAACTTCCTTTGAGTTTGTTATATTGTTAAGAACGTGGGCATCAGACGGATTTTTAAGACGTTTGGGAAGTGGCCCAGACGTCTGGTAATAAATTTTTTTGGCGTACCGGGTTGCGTCTGCGCGCGTGCACGCGCAGATTGCGCCCGCCGCCTTCGTCTTCTTTTTCCTCTCTCTTCCTGTAGATGTGCCATCCCTCTTCTCTCTCTCCTCACGCTGCTTTATAAACCCTCTCCCTCACCCTCATCTCCTCCGCCTTTCTCTTCTCCTTCTCCCTGCCAGCGAGAGCGCGAGCGAGCGAGTGAGCGGCGGCGGCAGCAGCGGCTGCGGCGAGCATGCGGGGAGGAGGGTTGCGAGCGGAAGGAAGAAGCTCGACCGCGAGGGTGCGAGCTTGCCAGGGCAGCTAGAGCCGGTCGACGGGGGAGCGGCGGGTGTGGGGTGTCGCGGAGGGGCTACTGCAGCTCGGGCAGCAGGCGGACAGGGTGTGACGCGGCCGTGCGTCGCGGGCGGAGAGCGGATCGGGCTCTAGTCTGGAAAATTTTCTAGAATCAGACGTCTGGACTTACGTCCAGACGACGCCGAAGATGTCTGCAGGATGATCCAGACGTCTAACAAGTAAGATATTTCTTACCTTCTCCTTTTTTCGCATGTACGGCCATGCAGCCGTCTGCCGCGATTTTTTCTACGTTTCGTCATACTGAGAGCAAGTGTATGTGTGCGCAGGTCCTGGTCGGGAGGGCGTGAGGGCTCGCCATCCCACGTGAATCAGACGTCTGGCCGCAGTGCTAGACGACGGAGAGGACCTCCAGACGTCCGAGGTGACAATCGGACATCTGGAAACCAAGGACAGACATTCCAGTGGGCTTCTGGACGTCTGAAGGACTGCGCAAAACTGAGGTACGACTTGACCCACCTTTTAAGACGTCTGGAAGAGGTTCCAAACGTCCGATTTTAGACAGATTCATCATTTTTGACCCATTTAGGGCCCGTTCGGAGTCCGTTTTCCGCATTTTGAGTTGCGTTCTTTCCAGAATAAATTCCTCTATCCGTTTACAATAATTGTATACCGTTCTGAGAAACTCCTTGTGATTGATCCTTGTGTTAGGATCCCGTTCCGTTGCAGTCTTGGGGGTTGCGGAGGCACGCGGGATTGCTGACCATGCCCCCAGTACTCCCGGTTTCGCTGGTAGAGTGGCTTTTTAATTTATTTAACAAAATTTGTTACAATTCTGAAGCAATTAATAGAGTCTAGGGCATTGCATGAACCCTAGGACTGAGAAATTAGATTGAATGATAGATCCTAGGGTATTGCGTGAATCCTAAGATTGGAAAACTAGATTGAATGATAGATCCTAGGATACGGCATGAATCCTAAGACTGGAAAACTAGTTGAATATACAAACATTGCAGTCTTGGAAAGTAGAAAGGAAATAATAGCTGCCTGTAAATTGATTAACAGCTGCCTGTTATGAATGAATAAATATGATTAGAACATGGGTTGTATGAACGTAAAAAATTGGAACGGTGAAACCTAAAATGGCCAAACGAGAAGAACATGAACCCTACGGGGAATTAGGAGTAGAACTCCTGGAAAGGGAGTAGAATGGAACTGAGAAAGTGAAACATGGAAGTGTGTTGCCTCTTGGGTACGTGGTACCAAAGAGAGCACACATTACCTCTTAGTGTAGAGGGGAGCTTGCCGCCCTCGGGTTGAGACTGGGGTGGGTTTGGCCACTGTACACCGACTTGTTGGCCCTCGCGTAGGCAGTACCGAGGAGAGCTACTAGTGTAGGGAGAGCACTAGCTATCCCACGGGCCCCGAGGTTCTGCTAGCCCTCCTACACCGACTTGTTAGGCTCACTGGGCAAACCAGGGTAGTCAGGCGAGGGTGCACGGACTGTGGAGGGGTTGGACCCCTGTTACTGAGAGGGCTCTGCCCTATACTGGTTCCGTGCTGTGCTCTAGGCGCACCCGTTAACGGAAACAACTGATCGCGTGCCAGTGCGGGGTAGCTACCCGTGCGCTTATCGCGCGTGCCGTAGTCACCGTTACGTCTGTCAGTAACCTTGGGGTGGTTGATGAGGGTAGGACCACCACGGGGGACTCTCCCGCCCAGGAGAGCACCACGTGTCACTTCTACTTTTCGGAAAAGACTGCAATCAAGATCGTTCCCACGAGGAACATTCGAGATCAATAGAAGGATCTGAGAAATAACTCAATAGTGAAATAATAGAAAGACGAAATTAAAGAAAGTAAAAATATAATAGTTACTGTACACTCTACTACTTCTTTAGCTTTTAGTTGCCACTCTACTCAGCGTTACGCTGACGTGTTACCCTCGTTACTTTTCAGGATCAGGTGTTGAGCAGCCAAGGTCAGCGGCTGCAGAGGACGCTGGGCCTAGTAGGGTCCAGTAGGGTTACCTGTAGTACTTTCTGTACTTTTCTTCCACTGTAGTCAGTAGTTTTCTTTGTTACTCCCTGTACTTTCTTTATCGAAAACTTTATGTTATGTACATATTTATTTCCCTTGTGTTGTGGTGGTGTATACTGTAGTATTTCATTTTCTTACTGCTGTATTTTGTTACTGCTAGTTATATTCATGGTGAATGTGGTTTATTTTACTGCTCTTTTGGTTACTTCCTCGTTGGACGACTAGGTCTTGGGATTAATCGAGTCGGTCCGATTCTCGTGTCTCGTAGAGATTCGGGAATCGGGTCGTTACACCACTCTACTCAGCGTTTCGCTGACGTGTCACCTTTGTCACCTTTTCAGGACCAGGTATTGAGCAGCCACAGCCTGCGGCTGCAGAGGGTGCTGGGCCTAGTAGAGCCCAGTAGTTTTACTTATGTTGTACCTACTGTACCGTTTCTTCTGTTGTAGTGAGTATTTTCTGTTACAATTGTACTCTTTTATTATAAGCATCATGTCTATGTACCTGTTTAATTCTCTACTGTTGTGGTGGTGTGTACTGTAGTAGTTCTTTTCTTTACTGCTGTACTTTTGTTACTGTTAGTTACATGCATGATGAATGTGGTTTATTTTACTACTCTTTTGGTTACTTTCTCGTTGGTCAACTGGGTCTTGGGATCAGTCGAGTCGGTCCGATTCTCGTGTCTCGTAGGGATTCGGGAATCAGGTCGTAATAGTGTGTGAACCTATATGGGTGTTGTTGTGGGTCCGTGCACATGTGTATAGGTGGGTTCAACCTAAGTTGGGTTAGGTTCTAATATAATCAGGTCTAATTAAACTAAGTGTGGTAGATGTGCATCTAATTGGATCTATGGTATCCTAATCTAGATAGGGGTGAACTCAATTAGGTGTATGTACACCCAATTGGTTAAGGGCTGGGTCCATTGGGTTTGGGTTTAACTCTTAATTAGGTTCCATGAACCCAATTGACTTATACTAAGTCAATTAAGTGAGCTCATGGATCTAAATAGGTTTTGGGATTAGGGATTGGTTCTAGGATAGGTTGGTTAGGTTCTTGGATAGTAGGACAACTCTATGGATAAAGGATTAGGATCATGGATAATGCCATCCATGATTTTAGCTTTTGAGCTCAATTATCCAATTTGAGCTATCCTAAGGATAGGAGTTGGGATAAGAGTATCCTAAGGGTCTAAGAGTAGGATTAGGTTATCCTAGTCCCTTTCTCTCTTCTTCTTTCATTGGATCTTCGTTTCTTCCTTAATCAAGTCTTGGTCTTCAACCAACTCCTAGTTTTGTAGCTTCATCTTATATTCCGCTTTTATTTTGCATGGCTCCAGGTCAATCTAAGTTCTTCACTTACATTATTCAAAAAATACTAAAATTAGATAATTAGGTCTAAACTAAACATAATGGACATAATATGCATGCATGCTCTAAATGCAACATTTATAATCTAAATGCAAGATTTTATTAATGAGCTAACCCTAAAGTAAGCCAATTAGGGTAATAGATTAGACTGTTATCACACCCCCATGCCTATCTTTTGCTAGTCCCTTAGCAAAATCAATATGAAAAATGAATGCAATGTGTATGATTCATGCTATTTACAACATGACCCCCAAAGGACTACTTATTCCTTTTTATCAAGGGTTTGACAAAACATTTCTTCTTGTCTTCTAAAAATTTAGAAATCCAGACAAATGTGAAAATAATGTGATAGTAGCCTAAGTAACGATCCAAGTGAAAAGCCAACACACACTTAAAGTTCATACTTGACCCTTGGTAAAAATTCTATCAGGATAGGCAAACTTCTTCCCTCGGGGATAAAATAATCTGAAATTTCTACCCCAGCTTTGTGGCTTAGGTAGAAGATGTCTGAGTCAAATGGTTTTACATTTGGTGGCTCACACTCATCTAGTGCTACATGTAGCCTAATACTACAGACTCTAGATCTTTAGACTGACAAACAAATTAACTGATGTAAACACATTTACACTACTTAAAATGTCTATTTATGCATGTTCTTAAGCATAGGATTGCATTTCATGATATAAATATTGCATTACATGCATCATCTTGCATTTAGAGTAGTTTGAATAAAATGGAGGTTAATTGTCTCCTTTTATGTGCTTGGACAGGGCAAATATTTTATCGGGGCCTCGGATCAAAGATCCAACTGTATGGATATGATCAGGGCGACGATTGGAGTTCAACGACTCCAAGATCGCCCTAATCAGGCATCCGTAGCATCAGATAGAGACCGGGGAACCCTAGAAGATCAAGGGCCAGGATGGTGTAAATCCGCACTTCAGATGGAAAATCCGACCACACGGATGAATTTGGATCGACGATCGCAGTCGAACGACACAAAAATCGAGTCAATCCGACATCCGTGGCACCATCTACAACTTCCAGAAGATGGACGGCCAAGATGGCGCCACGTGGCGCCATCCCAGCCGCCCAATCGGCCGCAGGAGTCCTGTGAAGACCGCGCAACGTCTCCTCTCCGCCGTTGGATCTCGATCCAACGGCTGCGGTCGCTCGCGTTTAAAAACGCCCGCGCGACCATTTCGCCCGCGTAGCGCAGCGGCGACGCAGCTGCGGGCGAAGCGGAGGTCGCGGGTTCGAGCCGCGGTGAGCGGGTGGAAGGCGCGGGCGAGCGGGCGCGCACGAGCGTCGGATGAAGATCCAACGGCCGCGCGCGCCCGATAGCGCCGACGTGCAATTGGACGCTCTGGTGGACGCTGGATCGCACGCGGGCGGGCGCGCTACGCAGCGGGCGCGGACGCGATCTAAGCCGTCCGATCTCGCGATCGGACGGCTGAGACGACGCGGACGTGCGTATGCGTTACGCGCGCAGGCCAACCGAGCGGGCGCGCGTGGGCGCGGCGGCGACGGCGACGGTGGGGCTTTAGCGACGGTTTTATCCGTCACTAAAGACCCCTTATTTATTATTTTGAAGATGTAATGTCCATTTTGCCCCCACTCCTTGCAACTATAAAAGGAGACCCCCTCCATACGAAATTTTCATCCCTTCTTTCTCCTCTCTACCTCTCCAAAGCTCAAGAGAAGCTTGTCCCACACCCGGGATGCTTCTCGCGAGATAAAGTCCAAATTTTCGTCCCCCTTCGGAAGTGGATCCCGCGACGACGACGGCGTGCTGCTTCGTTCCCGTTCTTCTGCTTCGTCCTCCTTCGTCCCGCTTCGTTCTCCTTCGTCCAGGCGTCGTCCCGTCCGGCTCGTCCTCCAAGCGACCGTCGAGGAGGATTTCTCTCTCCCTATTCTTTTTACTGCTTTCTAGTATAGATTTACTGCTTTCTAAGAGTAGTCTATTCGTCCTCCGAGCGATCGTCGAGGAGGACATTTCTCCCTCCATTCTTTTAATGCTTTCTAGAGTAATTGTTTTATATTTTCTAGTTGTAACGAATGAACTCTTTTATGATTAATTCCTTGTCTATTCTACATCTCATTTTAATTTCCATGTGTAGTATTCTTTCTCTCTCTCTTACTCCCTCTCTCTCTTTTATTCGTTGTAGATACTTAGATAGTTTAAATTAAATTTCTTCGTGACAAAATAAAAAGAAACGCGAAGTTTTTAAATCAAACGTTCGCCTCCCTGTGTTCGACCCGGAATTCTTATTTCGGTATAAATTTTATTTGTTGAACACGAATCCTTCGCTTTCGAACTACAACGACGGGTTTTCCAAAACCAAACACGTTAGCGTAGATTCTCGTTTAACATTTTGGCGCCGTTGCCGGGGAGGCAACGATTTCCGATCTTTTCTTCGCATTTCTTGCACTTTATTTGTTTTCTAACTAGCTTTCTCTTGTGTCTATTGTTTTGCAGAGACCTCTATCAAGGAATCAACAAGCGGTAGACTGGAGTAAAGTGCAGTTGAAGACAACTGTAAGTGTTCCCCCTTTCTTTCCCCCTCCATAGATTTCATTCGCCACATTAAATCCAAATTCCAATTAACCTAGGTGTTTGCATAAATCCTAGGAATAGTTTGGTTGTTTGGATTTCTACTCACACTCATTTCACCCTCATTCATAAAAAAAATAATAACAAAAAGATAATTTTGTGGGGTAACTTTCAACAAACACACAACACACACCCACATTCAAGGCACTTGATTAACTTGATTTGTTTTCTACTCAACCGGGTTCTGATCTGTGGAACCAGTACACACAGAGCAACACATAACAGAGTAGAAATCATTCTAGGTTAACCATCTTTGAGTGCCTAACTTAGTGGTGCAATTGTGGCCAATTGTTTGAGTTGTTTGGGCCGCACCACTTTATTTAAAACCAACTCATCAAGTAGCTCCTCCTTAGGGTTTTCAATCTAGGTATATTCTAGGCACTCCGCTTTCTTTCTGATTTTAAAGGAAAACTATCTTCACCCGTGTTTTACAACTTGGTTTGCCTAGAAATTTGATTGCAATTCACCTAATTTGAAACCCTAAAAGCTACTTAAGCAGGATTTGAACATTAAAATTCACACATTATAAATAATCTTGCTTGAAAACCCTGGTTGTGCACGCACTTACACAAATTTCAATCAATCATTAAGGGCACAACCCATTATAAGGGCCCATCACATTCCATAAGCACCACAATCCCAGGCCGTAATAAAATTGAGTAGACGTTGGCCCTAAGGTTTGATTCGCTCTTCAAGGCCTAGTCTGAGATTGTTTTTGATTAACCTACTTGTACTGATTAATCTGATGTCTAGCTAGGGGAGTAGCGTCAAACGACCGCGGCTGGGGGGTACACTAGGAACCGGAGGCGAAAGCCAAAGGAAGAACCTTCTCCCCAGTCCCTCCTTCTAACTGGTTGGATTATACAGACGCAAGTAGAGTAAATCAGTTACAGTCTTAAGGCTGGTGTTGGGAGTCAGTAGATCCTTAGGCTACCTCACTTAAGGACAGCCTTGTTTTGTTGTACTGCAGGGTCCCTATCCCCGGTCCTTCCGACCTACTCCTAGTTTATGCTGGGAAGACGGTCATTGAATCCCCGATTAGAAGGACCATTAGAACATTCTAGGAGGCGCAAGTTAGATTTTGGTCAATTTGATCCCATGGCCGAACAACAGCCTCTTCTGCCTGGAAATCCACAGGAAGAATTTCGAAGGCAGCTGGAACAAATGCAGAGAATGCAAGAATGGTTCCAGAGAATGCAGGGCGTTCAGCCCTTGAAGGATTTTTATGATCCTTCAAATTACGGGGAACGTCCCGGCGTCCAGATTCCAGCCGGTGACGTAGAAATCAAGCCCCAGGTGTTAAGCCTGATTAAACATTATCATGGGCTTGGCTCCGAGGATCCGTTTCAACACTTGGAGGACTTGACCACTTTGGTCCAGACCACCAAGTCTCGAAACGTAAACGAGGAGCAAATGATCATGAGGCTCTTCCCTCACTCTCTTAGGGATAAGGCCGCGCATTGGTATAGGACAATAGGAAGACCAATTACAACTTGGAATGAGTTGAAATCGGCCTTTATGAAGAAATTTTTCCCAGTCGGTCGTACCAATGCTTTAAGACGGGCAATCACTACTTTTACCCAGCGGCCGGGGGAGCAGTTTCATGTGGCCTGGGAGCGATTCCAGGACTTATTGCGGAGGTGTCCACACCACGAGGTGCCGAAATGGCAACTCGTGCAGATTTTTTATCATGGGTTGACTGAGCAACTCAGAAACCATGTGGATGCTTCTTGCGGAGGCAATTTCCTTAATAAAGATGCAGATAGTGCACATGATTTATTTGAGGAAATGAGTGAGAATTCAATAAATCATGCCTCCATGGATACTTTTAACCGGTCCCAACAACCCAGATCAAATGTCAATGAAGTCCATGACTCTCATTCATTTGATATGGAATTGATTTGTAATAAACTTGACAAAGTGGACTTGGTTGCTAAAAGAATGGAAGAGTGGATGGCTGGCAATTCTATGAACAACTCTCAATCCACTCAATCCTAAAATTCGGGATTCCATTCTTCACGAGCTCTTTCTGGACGGGAGTTCGTGAATCAACTCGATGTGACTCAACCTATGAGTCAGCATTTTTCGGAACCCCATGGGTTCCCAACTGGGGCCTTTGATCCCAGTTTTTCTAATCCTTCCTTTTCTTTCTCTCCATCCTCACTTTATGAGGATGTCTGTGCTGTACAAGAGAATGTTAGATCCAACCCCTACTCGAATGCCTATAATCCAGGTTGGAGAAACCACCCTAACTTCTCTTGGAAAAATCCGGGGCAACAGACCCAATTTCGACCCAGCAATTATGCTCCGCAACGACCAATGGGTCAGGGCCAAGTATATACTCAGTTGCCTCCGAATCAGATCAATCAGCCAGCTTGGAATGCCCGTCAACCCGCAGGGCAGGCTGATTTGAAACATCAAATAGTAGAGATGCAAGGATCTATGCTCCAGCTCATGCAGCAAATGAAAAACTCACTGGAAAACTTGCAATCCGGGCTCATTGCTAACTCTCGCCAACCCGGATCTCTACCATCCCAATCCGTACCCAACCCACGAAATATTACGAATTCGGGCAATCAAGCCCAAGGGTACGGAAATCAAAGGGACCCACACGCGCATGCTCAGGTGGTTGAGCAGGGTTCCTCGTCTTCTTCTTCTGTAAATCAACAATTCATGGTCAATCAAGCCCCTCCAATCTTTCCTAACCCTCCTCAAGACCCAAATTCTTACGCTTCTGCAAATTCTGTCACTTTGAGAAGTGGTAAGAAGACTCAGGATCCACAACCACATTATTCTAATCTTTTGAATCCTGAAGAATCTGAGGAGAGAGAAGAGAATTCTAAAGGAGAAATCAAGGCTCAGGAATCCGATTCCAAAGATCTGACTCGTGTTCCTTTTCCTGAAGCCTTAACCAAAGCAAAGAAGAAGAAGTCTGTTGATAGCAATGAGGAGCTTCTGAATTTATTTAAGAATGTTGAGATCAATATCCCGCTCCTTGATGCTATCAAGCACATACCGACTTACGCAAGATTTTTAAAGGAATTATGTACACAAAAGCGTAAGTCGAGAGAATCTGTTCCGAGGAAGGTGGTACTCTCCGAGCAGGCTAGTTCTGTTATCCTGCACTACCTCCCTCAGAAAAGGAGAGATCCTGGTGCTCCTTTGATTTCTTGCGTTATCGGAGATTACACATTTGATAGAGCACTTTTGGATCTCGGGGCATCCATCAACCTAATTCCGACTTCTCTTTACGAGAAGTTTGGGTTAGGCGAACTTCGGCCAACTTCAGTAACGCTACAGTTAGCGGATCGTTCGGTCACAAACCCGCGAGGCGTTATTGAAGATGTTATAGTTAAGGTCAAGGATTTTTATTTTCCTGTAGATTTCCTTGTCCTTGACATGGATGTACCAGATAATCTGAGGAACACGCCCATCATTCTGGGGCGTCCGTTCCTGGCTACCGCAAAGGCCAACATTAATTGTGAAAGCGGTAGCATGGAAATCGCCTTTGGGGACCAACGTATGAAATTAGATATTTTTAAGGCGATCAATAAATTTGAGGATTGTGGAGTTATTGAGGAACTTGATGAGGATAATATTAATATTGAAACTTGTTTGACAGTTTCTTCAATTGAAAGTTCCTCTTTGGTTGATGAATTTGACCCGCAACCCTCTGACTTAACATCTTCGGAAGAGGTTACTGATTTTGTCCACTCACAACCTCTCCCTCTTGTTGAATCTTCAGCATCTACCCGACCATCAATCATCACCCCACCCCAGCTCGAATTGAAACCATTGCCCAAGAATTTGAAATATCAATTTTTAGGACCTCAGAATACGCTTCCTGTGATTATCAGTGCTAAATTGACAAAGGAGCAAGAGAATAAATTGATTAAGGTCCTAAAGGAACATAAGGAGGCAATTGGTTGGACCATTCATGACCTTAGGGGGATCGAGCCATCTTACTGCAATCATAGAATATTCTTGGAAGAGGGATCCTGCCCTTCTCGCCAGATGCAGAGGAGATTGAATCCAAATATGCGAGAAGTGGTAAAAAAGGAAATCATCAAGTGGCTCGATGCAGGAATTATTTATCCAATCTCTGACAGTCCCTGGGTAAGTCCCGTTCAGATTGTTCCAAAGAAAGCCGGGATTACTGTTGTGACTAATGAGAAAGGAGAATCTGTCACAACTCGTTCAGCTTCATCTTGGAGAGTTTGTATTGATTACAGGAAGCTGAACACTGCCACTAAAAAGGATCATTTTCCCCTGCCTTTCATTGATCAAATCCTGGAAAAATTAACCGGGCAGAAGTACTTCTGTTTTCTTGATGGTTACTCGGGATACAACCAAGTTCCTATCCATCCCGAGGATCAGGAAAAAACTACTTTCACCTGTCCCTACGGAACCTTTGCTTTTCGTAGGATGCCTTTTGGGTTATGCAATGCACCTGCGACTTTTCAAAGGTGTATGCTAGCCATATTTTCCGACATGGTGGGAGAGTTTATGGAAGTCTTCATGGATGATTTCTCCATTTTCGGAGAATCATTTGACTCTTGTTTGGTTAATTTGGAAATGATTCTTAAGCGATGTATCAAGACACGATTGGTCCTTAGCTGGGAAAAGAGTCATTTCATGACCCAAGAGGGCATCGTTTTGGGTCATGTAATCTCTGAACGGGGAATTGAAGTGGATAAAGCTAAGGTTGATGCTATCGCTAAACTTCCTCCTCCCACATCAGTTAAACAAATCAGATCATTTCTTGGCCATGTGGGATTTTATCGAAGATTCATCAAGGACTTCTCGAAGGTTGCCCACCCTTTGAGCAATCTTCTTGCCAAAGAAACACCGTTCGTTTTTGACGAATCATGCCAAAAGGCATTTGATTTCTTAAAAACGGCAGTCACCTGTGCGCCAATTTTGCAACCACCTATTTGGACAACCCCATTTGAGATCATGACCGATGCTTCTGATTACGCGGTCGGGGCTGTCCTGGGTCAGAAAATTGATCAAAAGCCCTTTGTCATTTACTACGCTAGTAAAACTTTGGATGAAGCCCAGAGGAATTACACTGTTACTGAAAAGGAATTACTCGCTGTAGTATTTGCGTTGGAAAAATTCAGGGCTTATCTCTTGGGGT
This sequence comes from Thalassia testudinum, assembly GCA_037157565.1. Taxonomy (NCBI): domain Eukaryota; kingdom Viridiplantae; phylum Streptophyta; class Magnoliopsida; order Alismatales; family Hydrocharitaceae; genus Thalassia; species Thalassia testudinum. Next base: position 11,378,088 of record JAZHRO010000067.1, on the reverse strand, counting down.
CTCATGTTATTGTTTATACCGACCACTCGGCCTTGAGACATCTCTTGGCTAAAAAGGATGCTAAACCCCGGCTTATTCGTTGGATTCTTCTTCTTCAAGAATTTGATCTTGAAATCAAGGATAAAACCGGGTACAAAATGTGGTGGCGGATCATTTGTCGAGACTCTTAGGTGATTCTTCTTGTCCGGACATTCCGATTACTGACACTTTTCCGGACGAAACCATTCTTACAGTTTTAGGTGTCCACACCCCATGGTTTGCTGACATTGTTAACTATTTGGCCGTTGGTCAAATCCCCCAGGATTGGACCAAGCAACAACGGGATAGACTCAAATCTGAGGCCAAATACTACTTTTGGGAGGACCCTGAACTGTATCGCATCGGCTCTGATCAGATTATTCGCCGATGCATACCGGAGAATGAATTCAACAGTATACTTGAGTTCTGCCATGCATCTGGGTGTGGTGGACATTTCTCCGGGAAAAAGACGGCTGCAAAAATTTTGCAATCTGGCTTCTATTGGCCGTCTTTATTCAAGGATGCCCAGGAGTTCTCACAGTCATGCCCTCGATGCCAGGCACTCGGGAGATAACTAAGAGAGACATGATGCCCTTAAACCCTATTCTTCCTGTTGAAATTTTCGATGTTTGGGGCATTGATTTCATGGGACCCTTTATCCCTTCATTTGGACATCAGTACATTCTTGTCGCTGTTGATTATGTGTCTAAATGGATTGAGGCAATTCCCACCCGAACCAATGACCACAAGGTGGTCATCAACTTTGTCAAGAAAAATATCTTCAGTAGATTCGGGATTCCGAGGGCTATCATCAGTGATGGTGGCACTCATTTTACTAATGCCCAATTCCGGAGTTTATTGGCCAAATACGGGGTTAATCATCGAATTTCCACACCTTACCATCCCCAAACGAATGGACAAGCCGAGATCTCTAATCGAGAGATCAAGAACATTCTGCAAAAAATGGTTAGGCCCGATCGCAAGGATTGGACTCAAAAGCTTGAGGACGCTCTTTGGGCCTACCGTACGGCGTATAAAACACCTATCGGCATGTCTCCATTCCATCTGGTGTATGGAAAGGCGTGTCATCTACCCGTAGAGATTGAACACAGGGCATTCTGGGCAATCAAACAATGCAATCTAGATCTAAATCTAGCTGGGAAGACCAGGAAACTCCAACTATCTGAGTTGGAGGAGCTTAGAAATGATGCTTATGAGAATGCCAAGATCTACAAGGCTCGGACCAAAGCTCTACATGATCAAATGATTTCCCGCAAGAGCTTTGAGCCAAACCAGAAGGTCTGGTTATTCGATTCTAAACTTAAGCTCTTTCCTGGTAAACTTAGATCTAAATGGAGTGGCCCATTCATAATAGATCAGATTTTTCTAAATGGTGCCGTTCAGATTTCTGACCCAAAGACGGGTAACACCTTTAAAGTCAACGGTCAACGTCTGAAGCCTGTTGTTGACCATAATCTTCCAGAACCCGTTTCAGACTCTGTTGCTCTAGCCATTCTGTGACTTCTTTGGCTGGACTTCGCCTAGCTGACGGCATTAAACTCAGCAGTTGTACATATAACACAAGGCTGATACGAGCTTCATATCCAGGTGACATCTTTCATATTCTACCCTTTCTTTCATGTCTCTTTTTCAATGAGGACATTGCATCAGCTAGGCATGGGGGGGTGGATTCATTTTTGAATTAGTTGGTCAGCTTTGTGAAATCCATATAAATTGCTCTCTTTCTAAAAAAAAAAAAAAAAAAATTAGGAAGGATTAGTTGGACATTAGGACTTTTCAATCCTAAGAAATTTTACATTAGGATCTGAACACAAAGACCCCTCAGGTCTTTGGACTTAATTAGCCTGTGTATCTACTAAAATGTGGATTTGTCTTTGAGTTCTCGCCATCTTAATTCTATTATAATTGGAATAAATAAGTTTGGGTGATAAGTACACGACTTGTCAACCCACCCTCTGATTTAAGGGAATTTTGAGTCTTAAGCATCTACACACTTTCTTTGCACTGACTCGTTGTTTGGCGATTTTAACGGAAATTGGGTAGCTAATGAACCTTCTAGGGTGATATGGCTGGCAAGTTATCGTGGGTAACAGCCCATAGGTAGGTTGTCCAGAGCCCAGTCACTGGACCTTTCTCTTTTTGCTGCCTTTAGGTAAATCTTAGACCAGGGAAGCCACCTACTTAAAAAAAAAAAAAAAAATCAAAAAGGAGAAAAGAACAAAAAGAAATAAGCCACACTTCGCCGCACGAGTATGGCTGGCAAGTTGTCGGTGGTAACAGCTCATCGACCGGTTGTCCAGAACCCAGCTCAGAAAATGCACTAAAAATTCCCAAAACACTTAGGAAGAAGCGGAGAAGTAGAATAAACCGGGGAGATATACACTGGATTCACCCTTGTGTTGACCCCGTTAAAAAAAATAAAAGTAGGGAGAAAGCTACCGGTTGTAAAGATACACCTTTAGGCAGAATTCTTTTTGAGGTCACCTAGAGGCGTAGAAATCCGAAGTCCGTTTAATTGCCGGTCAACGAGTCTATCACAATCACAATAAGATGCTTAAAACTTAGGGTTCTCATCAAATCTTGGGTGTGTTGAATGGCCGTAGAAAGCCACTCTTAAACCCTAAAATTTGAAAATCCAAAAAAATAAAAAAATAAAAACAGAAAAAGAAATTTTTCTTTGAATAAGGCGAGGCTTGAGGCGGTCTGCATTTTGGCTGATACCCAGGCACTGTTGTGTCTTTGAAAGTTCAGTTCTTAAGTAGACAATTTCTTAATGATTGAAAATAACTCAGGTCCAAATAATCTAACCTAATTCTTTTATAAATAGCATATAGTTTTTGCTAGGGACTAGCAAAAGATAGGCATGGGGGTATGATGTAAACACATTTACACTACTTAAAATGTCTATTTATGCATGTTCTTAAGCATAGGATTGCATTTCATGATATAAATATTGCATTACATGCATCATCTTGCATTTAGAGTAGTTTGAATAAAATGGAGGTTAATTGTCTCCTTTTATGTGCTTGGACAGGGCAAATATTTTATCGGGGCCTCGGATCAAAGATCCAACCGTATGGATATGATCAGGGCGACGATTGGAGTTCAACGACTCCAAGATCGCCCTAATCAGGCATCCGTAGCATCAGATAGAGACCGGGGAACCCTAGAAGATCAAGGGCCAGGATGGTGTAAATCCGCACTTCAGATGGAAAATCCGACCACACGGATGAATTCGGATCGACGATCGCAGTCGAACGACACAAAAATCGAGTCAATCCGACATCCGTGGCACCATCTACAACTTCCAGAAGATGGACGGCCAAGATGGCGCCACGTGGCGCCATCCCAGCCACCCAATCGGCCGCAGGAGTCCTGTGAAGACCGCGCAACGTCTCCTCTCCGCCGTTGGATCTCGATCCAACGGCTGCGGTCGCTCGCGTTTAAAAACGCCCCGCGCGACCATTTCGCCCGCGTAGCGCAGCGGCGACGCAGCTGCGGGCGAAGCGGAGGTCGCGGGTTCGAGCCGCGGTGAGCGGGTGGAAGGCGCGGGCGAGCGGGCGCGCACGAGCGTCGGATGAAGATCCAACGGCCGCGCGCGCCCGATAGCGCCGACGCGCAATTGGACGCTCTGGTGGACGCTGGATCGCACGCGGGCGGGCGCGCTACGCAGCGGGCGCGGACGCGATCTAAGCCGTCCGATCTCGCGATCGGACGGCTGAGACGACGCGGACGTGCATATGCGTTACGCGCGCAGGCCAGCCGAGCGGGCGCGCGTGGGCGCGGCGGCGACGGCGACGGTGGGGCTTTAGCGACGGTTTTATCCGTCACTAAAGACCCCTTATTTATTATTTTGAAGATGTAATGTCCATTTTGCCCCCACTCCTTGCAACTATAAAAGGAGACCCCCCTCCATATGAAATTTTCATCCCTTCCTTCTCCTCTCTACCTCTCCAAAGCTCAAGAGAAGCTTGTCCCACACCCGGGATGCTTCTCGCGAGATAAAGTCCAAATTTTCGTCCCCCTTCGGAAGTGGATCCCGCGACGACGACGGCGTGCTGCTTCGTTCCCGTTCTTCTGCTTCGTCCTCCTTCGTCCCGCTTCGTTCTCCTTCGTCCAGGCGTCGTCCCGTCCGGCTCGTCCTCCAAGCGACCGTCGAGGAGGATTTCTCTCTCCCTATTCTTTTTACTGCTTTCTAGTATAGATTTACTGCTTTCTAAGAGTAGTCTATTCGTCCTCCGAGCGATCGTCGAGGAGGACATTTCTCCCTCCATTCTTTTAATGCTTTCTAGAGTAATTGTTTTATATTTTCTAGTTGTAACGAATGAACTCTTTTATGATTAATTCCTTGTCTATTCTACATCTCATTTTAATTTCCATGTGTAGTATTCTTTCTCTCTCTCTTACTCCCTCTCTCTCTTTTATTCGTTGTAGATACTTAGATAGTTTAAATTAAATTTCTTCGTGACAAAATAAAAAGAAACGCGAAGTTTTTAAATCAAACGTTCGCCTCCCTTTGTTCGACCCGGAATTCTTATTTCGGTATAAATTTTATTTGTTGAACACGAATCCTTCGCTTTCGAACTACAACGACGGGTTTTCCAAAACCAAACACGTTAGCGTAGATTCTCGTTTAACATTAACCCACTCACTCTAGACTCTAAAAAGGTTCAAAACTGTGCTTTTTTTTAGTTCCTTTGCACTCACTCTCTCTATTTTTTTTCTTTTTTTATTTTCTAAGCTCACAATCTCACCAGATTTTGTAAATGCACTCGATATTTAGTTGCCTCACATGGCATTAACATTTCAATTAAAGTTTTGATAACCCTATAACTAAATCAGAATTTCTCAACCCATATTTAGGCGGTCAAAAATATAGAAAAAGTAGGTCGGGGCTATATTTTTTGGATCACAAAAGGAGTGGGTGTTGTTGCCTCCATGTAATGAAATAAACATAACACACGTAAATTTTTTTTTTCAAACTTTTTCTCTTTTCCCCCTTTTTTCTTTATTTTTTTTCACATATATATTTTTTTCTCTATTTTTTATCTATAAATACAATGCAACACAACACATGCAATTTTTTATTTACGAGACATTATTGGGGACTAGTGATGTTCAAAAGGATATCAAGTGACTTATTTGGTAGAAGTGCCTACTCTCAGCACCGAGAAAGGAATGGATAGGATGGCGTATTTTCTGATCTTGATACTAATAATCTCCTTTGATCGAGGATTCCATAAAGGATTATCGTAACCATCCACTTTAGTCCTAGTTTTATTAGTACTCTATCTCTGTGTATTTTCCTTATTTGGCGGCTCTCAAGACTTCTCATAAAAAATTCGCACGCAAGAACCGAGAGCGAAAAAATATACCTAACTCTGAATATCATTATCCAATTATCCAGAAACTAAGAGTCCTTACACTAGACTTAGAGCACTAATAGACACTCTACTCTCACCTTACAAATATTTGGTGAATCTAATGAAAGATAGTTTGCCTAACTCTCTAACTAACTGTCTAAGGGTTCAAGAAAAGAAGTAATGATTCTCCTTGATAAACTAAAAATGTCTATTGATTTTCATAAAGGATCTATTGCAAAGTCTACGTGCTGTACTGGATTCTAAACTAAGAAATAATTCTAGAAGAAAATCCTCAGTAAAACCTCTTGATAAAAATATTTGTTTTGAATAAATGCATGAATGCAATATGTATAAATGCTATGTATAAATGATTTTTTTTTTTCAAAACATGCTATTTATAAGTTCTGACAGGATTAGCTAACACAAAAATAAGACATGCAATGTCCACCCCCCCATGCCTATTCATTACAATGTCCTCATGGAAATGTATGTAAGAAATTCAACACGTAATAAGCAGGAAGAGGGGTATCACCTGACTAAGCTTGTTAATCCAGGTCAGCTTGATCAGACAAAAATGAAAGATACCTATATAGAATACTAGGTTGCCTCGTAGCCAGCGCTAAGTTTAACGTCATTTGCTGGACTTAGACTTAAAAGAAATATGCACTTCAATATTGTGGGTCAAAAGAAAGAGTAATAATTGTTGCTGAGCGATTCAGGATTAATATGAAGATATAATTGTGCAGTCCAAGAATTGGTGATCCACAAATGCGGACCAACTAATGATGTAGCCCCACTCCAAAGGATTTTTTTGATTCGAGATACAAACTGGAGAGAGAAAGATGGAGATAGCAAAAACAAGGTTCATGGTGTTGGCCCTGCTCATTGATCCAATTCCAATGTTCAAGAAGAGGTAGTGGAGGATATGGATTGAAGTCATGATTAAAATTTAAATCTAGTTCAGAATTAGAATCATAAGGATCTTCGTAGTAGTGATTGATGTCAAAAATCATGAATTCTCCAGGCTCCGGGTCATACAAGGATAAAGGTAGAGGTGTGTTGAATTCCTCAAAATCCTCATCAGAAATTACCTCTTTCTCATCAGAAATCGTCTCTTCTTTAGAATCAAGCCATCCATTTGAACTAGTTGGATTATAATTTCTTTCTTAGTCTATCATGATTTGAGTTCCTTTCACTGAGGTTGTATCTTCCTTTTCCTTGTATATTGAATCATGGTTCATGTCCTTTGGTTGTCCAATTTTTTGAACCTTCTAAAGATCCAACAATTCTTGAATTTCAGGATGCCTATATTGAGGATTCTTTATATCATCAGCTAATTCATCATAAGATACTCCCAATAGTTCTTTGATCTCACAAATGTCTTTTTCATAGGAGGATATCTCAATTTGATTATCTGTGGGAGGCGGTAAATCAGAATCATTCTTAAGTAATTTATTCTCCACATCACATCCATGTCTCTATATTGATCTTGAGACTTGGCAGAATGCAGATTATCCTTAGTGTGAATTGCCAAAACCTCCTCAATTGTTCCCACAACCTCAATAGAACCACAATTCAATTTATTCTTTTGGGAAGCCTTAATGATATTAAGTTGACAAGTTTTCCTTCTAGAAGTGATTTGCATATTCCCCATCTCACAGTTGATCAGAGCCTTGGCTATGGCCAAGAAAGGTCTTCCTAAGATTATCTGATGCCTCCACATCTAAGACTAAAAAGTCTACAGGGTCTCAAAATCCCTCACTTTTATAATCACATTTTGTAAGAGTCCCTCTGGAATCTTGGTTGACCTATCAGCAACCTGAAGGGTAATATCAGTGTGTTGCAAGGGACTTAAATCCAACTTTCATACAATTCCGTGGGGATTAAATTGATGGAGACACCAAGGTCTAGTAAGGCTCACTCCAAGATAAAACCATCTATCTCACATGTAATTAAGGGGGTCCCCAGATCTTTCTTTTTAGGAGAGAGCTTATTTAAGATGATGTCACTAGCTTGCTTAGAAATTATGACCCTTTTTGATGATTTGGCCTTGCATTTCGATGTGCACATTTTCTTAAGCAATTTCGCACAGGTCGGGATGTTCTCAATAGCTTCAAGGAGTGGTATATTCACTTGGACTTACTTAAAATATCAAGCCACTCCTTAGATTGATTGGTTTTCTTTTCCCTGGATTTGTTCAAGGCTTTAGGAAAGGGTGCTTGAGAGAAATCATGAGTGTTGAAGTCCTGAGCCTTGTCTTCTAGATTAACTTGGTTTCCCAGGTCAGATTCAGGCTTCTCAAGATCTTAGTAAGATTTGGACGTAGAAGAATAAGGATCTTGGATTTGTTTCCCACTTCTCAATATGATAGTACAAGCATAAGCATTAGGGTTAGAAAGGTGAGGTGGGTTTTGCAAAATGGGTTGAGCCTGGGTTGGGTTAGGGTTAACGAAGCTAGGTGGGTGATGGGGAGCAGGTTTGAGCTATATGTGCCTGTTGCTCCTGTGTCAAATTAGTCCTCAATTGATTCGTTGTTTCTTTATGTCTCAAATTCATTTCCCTCATTTTCTTAAGGAATAAACTTAGATCAGATGGGTGGGTTTCTTAAGTAGGCTGTTGGTGATAAGTGCAAGGTTGTGTGTACCTACTAGGTTACCCATAATTATTCTGCCTAGTCAAGTTAGGACCCTGGGTGGGTTTCTGACTTGTCTAAGCAAAATTAGGATGGTTACCCATCCAAGGTTGTAGGTGTTTGAATATGGGTCATTTCTACTGTATCCCTAGATTACATTAGCATCCTCAAAATAACTAGGCATCAGGATGCCTAACTCAAAATTTGAGGGCATCAAGGTCCCTCCTTGGTACCCAAAAAGAGATGGATTCAAGTAAAGTTGGCTAACGGGTGGAGCCATGGGCAGGTCGTTTATGTGGTGCACTAATTCTTGACTTGGAGAGGGTGGGGGTTGGGTGTAGGTCAAAACAGAGTTTCCTTGGGTAAGCATGGGGTTTGCATAGGAAGTTGTACCTAAGGAATTCCCACTTTTCATTAAAGTATCCATTTTCTTGTCCAAATTCTCTACATTCTTTCCAACCAATTCTACCTTATCCAGTCGTTGGTTAATGATTTGTAAATCAACCGAACTTGGATTACCCCAAATCTCATACATCCCACTTTTCAACTGATTCAATTTGCTAAAGGCAAACATAGAGGCATTGTTGAGGGAATTTTCACTCATATTTTCAAATAATTCAAAGGCTCTCTCATCATCTTTGCTTAGGAAATTATCCCTGCATGCTACATCGATAAAATTCTTCAAGTTGTCACTTAACCCATAATAGAAATTATGGGCCAAGTGCCACTTGGGAATCTCATGATGAGGGCATTTCCTAGCTAAGTCGTTAAATCTCTCCCAAGCCTCATGCAATTGTTCCCCAGGGTTCTACTTGAAGGTTGTAATGGCACATCTAAGGGCATTTATTTTTCCTATGGAAAAGAATTTCTTCAAAAAAGTGCTTCTCAAATCTTCCCAAGTTAGGATTGGTGTATCAATTGTTCTCAACCATTGAGCAGCATTATCTTTTAAAGAAAATGGGAACATTTTCATCATCAAGGTATCATCATTCATGTTCCTAGGGCCAAAGGTCCTTCCTATGTTAGAAGTTCTTCAAGGTGGTGGAAGGGGTCATTAGAATTGTGGCCATGGAAGTGGGGAATCAAATTGATGATTTGTGGTTTAAGCTCAAAATCATCCCTATCCTGAGATACCCTTGCAAAAGGTTCAGGTTAGGCATTAGGAGGATTGTATAAATCTCTGAAAGGGTGGTTTTCTCTCCCATTTTGGAGTTGGGTAATGGCCTGTACTACAGTTTGTATCTGTCTGTCATGATACTGGCCCTGCCTATCAATCTGCCTCTGTAAAAGAGCCATTGGATCCAGATTTTGTTCTTCCCCTTCAACATCATCTTTGTCATGGTGACTAGTGATGATAACATCATCATCAGCCATAACTAGCTTTAATTAGTCATAATCAACAGACAAATGCTCCTACATAATCGCCAAAGAGCTATAATTCATTGCATATTCTTTGTTAGAGACATACATTAAATTAAAGGTAAATATGTAGTTTTAACATTATATCATAAATGTAGAATAATCATGGGTTTTCCCAGGGGCTAAATAAAGGTCACATAGTCATAAATGTCTAATAAGAGGGTCTGTGTAGAAAGATAAGGATTTTCACACATTTCAAGAATTAATGGACATTTGAAATCCTAATTCAGATTCGCTTAATGAACTGAGGTTCCGATCAGGATAAAATTCACCTAAACCTTTTAAAATTCATAAAAAAATATTCTCTAAGGTTTGATACCTTTTATTTGAGCATCAGAACCCATTTTGACCTAAAACAGAGTCTTAGACATGAAGTTACCCTAATTTAGGTTTCTACGCAAATTACCCAATCAAAATTGGTCAAAACCAAAATATGACTTCACCATCAGATTTCTTGGGACAAAATTAGGTTGATATCAAAATTTGGACCCAATCAGAGATCATCTTGACCTTGTTTGCATTCCAATCTAGCCTAAGTCTTTTTCTTACACACATACCCTTAGTTTTTTGAATTATCATTGATACCTTTGATTTGAGCATTAGAACCCATTTTGACCTAAAATGTCCTTGAGCTCTCTCCTCTCTCTTCCACGCCCTCCCTCTTCCTCTCTCACACTCTCTCCCTCTCTCCTTCTCCTCCTCTCACAAGCTCCTCTCCTCTACGTGCGGCTGTAAGCGGAGACAGAAGGCTATTGGTGCTCGCCGGCAGACAAGGGAAGGAGGTGGAGGTGGTGGTGAGGGTGTGATGGTGGAGAGGGGTGGCGTGGGTTTTAAATAGATGGGGGTTAGGGTTTTGGGGAGGAGAGGGGTGGTGAGTGTGTGTACGTGAGTATGTGCATGGGTGAGTGTGCTAAGGGAGAGGAGAGAGATGGAAAAATTGTGCAAACTTCCCCGTTACTCTCTCTTGTTCCCGCAAGGCCCACACATCCGAACTCAAGGGGTCAAACATTACGTTTACACCCCTAACTTTCCGGAAAACTCCGAATGATCCTTGGAAAGGGTCGTTTCAACATAACCAACTTAAAGGAAGTTTCATCCCTGAAACTTGAGTTAACTAGGGTGCGGAAATAACATAAAAGCACATAACAAACTTAAAGATGACCAAAGTAGATTAGAAGAGACGTACCCTCAATTCGTCCAGCTAATCGTAGATTAGCATAGAACTTAGTGTAGAATAGTTTAAGCTAGTGTAGAGCTAGTTAATCTGGGATGGTCTCTCCAGATTCAGTTGTAATCACGGTGAGCCCTGCCTTCTTAGGCACAACTTGGATCGAGCTCACCCAGCGACTATTAGAGATCGGGTAGATGATACCGGCATCTAACTACTTGATCTCTTTCTTCACGACCTCCTGCAGATTCGGATTGAGTCTTCTCTGCATCTCTGGAGATGATCATGAACCCTCTTCAATGAAGATACGGTGTGTGCAATACGAGGGACTTATCCCAGTCAAATCATCGAGAGTCCATCCGAAGGCTCTTCGATGCTTCTAGAGAATAGGAATCAGCTTAGTTTCCTAATCAGATGTGAGTCAGGAATTGATGATCACAGGAAACGTTGATTAGAACCCAAAAAGACGTATTTCAGATGATCTAGGAGGGGCTTCAATTCTAGTACCAGGTTATCAGCGGTGGGTGGAGGTTCGGGATGGGCCTCAAAAGCTAAGGTGGAAGCCATGGGTGAATCTGTATCAGCTCTGGGCTCCTCTATCTGTGGGTCAAGATGTTATTGAGGTTGAGGATCAGGGATAATTGGGTTTTCCTCTATAATCGGGTCCTCAACCATAGAAACGATGTCACATACTTCTTCGATTGCCTTACAGTTTATTCCTTTCTAGGCCTTAAAGATATCAACACGTAATGTCTTATTCCCGAATTTCAACTCAATCTAGCCCTTTTCACAATTAATATTCGCCCTAGCTGTGGCTAGGAATGGTCTCCCTAAGTTGATCGGTGTGTTCCTCAGATTTTCAGGAGTATCCATATCAAATAAAATGAAGTTCACCGGGAAATAGAAATCTCGGATCCGAGCTAGAACATCCTTGAGAACTCCTCTAGGTGACTTGATTAATTTGTCTACCAACTGCAAGGTCACCTCAGTCGATTTGAGCTTAGTTTCCTTGAAATGATCTAATAGGGATGTAAGGATTAGGTTTATGGAGGCTCCTAAATCCAACAATGCTCGATCGAATTCTAAGTCACCGATCTTACCTGAGATTAAAGGGGTGCCAGGATCTTTTACTTTCTGTGGGAGTTTGCTCAGGATGATTGAGCTGACTTGCTCAGACAATATGACCGAACTCTCATTTTTGTTTTGTGGCTTACTCTTCGGTGTACATAAATTCTTCAGAAATCTTGCGTAGGTCGATACGTGGCGTATCGCATCCATCAAGGGGATGTTTACGTGGACTTACTCAAAGAGCTTGACCAGATATTCCTTAAGTGCCATGAGTTTTGGTTTCCTCTTTCCTTTGGTCAAGGCCTCAAGAAATGGAACCTCTGCAGGTTCCTTTAGGATAGGCTCTGGATCTGGGATAGGGGTGTCCTAGATAACAATCCCAGGGTTAAGCTCTGAACTACCAGATTTCGAGTGGCTTGGATAAGGTGGATCCTGAGTCGATTTGCCACTACAGGTGGTAACAAAATTAAGACCAGCCTAGTTTGAGTTTGGAGTCGGCAAAAGAGGTAGTTACTGCTGATATGCCGAGTACATGTCGAAGCCTCCATCCCGTCGGGTGATGGAGCAGAAGGGGCCTAATATACGTGGTGGGCTTGGCCTTGATTCAGGTTCATAACACGCCTCTGATTTGGCACATTATTCGGATTTAGCAAAGGTTGAGATGGAAGTGCACTAGGCTGGGGAGACCTAGCCATCTGTGCGAATTGATTTTGAACCTCTGTGACCTCATCTTTGTGCTATTTTTGCATAGCCACGTTGGTCTTTTAGATGTCAGCCAAGGTTTGTAGAATCCAAGTCATTTGATCTTCCCTTGATGGCTTAGATTGGTAATTTGGGTTGGGCCTAGGCTGAGTGGGCTGCTATGGCCGTGGAGCCTGTAGTCGAGCTAGAATTGAGATCTCGAGTTCTGAGTATTCCCTGACCATGTAAAGTTGGGATGATTACGCCATCCAAGATTATAGGTGTTAGAGAATGACCAAGCGAATTAACATTTAAAATTTATAATTCTCGAATTTTTAGAGTAATTCGAGGTCATCTCTGAGAGCAAGCTAATGCATACTTATCATTATCAATTGTTTACAAAATACTTCGGCGAACTTGTGTTAAATGTAAACTAAAATGAAAAATTTCCGAAACTTGTTTCTAAAAGGTGAAAGAATTCAAGTGTAAGGAATGATAATCTGAAAAATTATTAATTAATTCTTAATCAAGAGTTATTAAATGTAATGAGGTTTAAGCACTAACTAATTGACATCCATAATGTTTAAGCACAAATTTGCATTAAAAACTCAACTCTTAAACCAAAAGTTTGAATAATAGAAATCAGTCCCTGAGTCCTTGCAAGTTGGTCCTTGAGTTTTTGTGAGTTGGTCCCTGCCAACTTCTTTTCTTCTCGATCCAACCCCTGCCAGCAGAGGAGCTTGAGCTCCTCTTCTTCCTTGTCAAGATGATGTAGGGGAAGTTGGTCGTGTGGCTTCAAGGCTTCAGAGCCCCTGCTAGAGATCCCAAAAGTTCGCATGGCTTCACAGAGTCTTCCTATGAAGTTTGCCTACCCGTAGATGGTCGGAGAGGGTTGACGAAGGTTAGCATTGATGGGTCGACCAATGTTGATGGATCGATCGTGGGAGGGAGCTCTGGCCTCAACCAAATGATCGAGAAGCTCCATCGGACCTTGCTGAAAGTGATGGCGTGGTCGATTTCGTGCAACGAGGTCGAAGGAGGTCAGGCGGATCGACGAAGGCAGCGGTGGATGTGGGTGTCCAATGGGAGACCACGGCGAGCAATCGACCTAATAAACTTGCGGCTTTTGCTCGCCATGCTCAAACGAAGCTTTGAGGGCGGTTGTAGATGAGGGAAGCTGCGTGGACTAACGTGGCGAGTTCGCCAGAGTGTGGCCGGCGGTGTTGCCACCTGGGAAGAAGATGATAGCGAGGGAGGCGTTGTTGAGCATGAAACCTAGATTTAAAGACCTAAACCTAATCTATGGAGTGAGGGGAGGAAGAAAAGCTACCTAAGCTAAGACAAAAGCGGAAGGACTGTGTGGGAGGAGGTCACCGGACGTGGGGAAGGAAGAGGATTTCGGTGATGGCATTTAGAGCTGAGGATGTGGCTAAGCAACCATGTCCAATGGCAGGGAGCACGACAAGGAAGCATGGAAGAGGACCGTGTCCTCGTTTGGCTGCGCGGACCAATGAAGAAGTGAGTCGAGGAAGGCTCCAAGGTCCATCAACGGTGTCACCCAAGGAAGAAGAAAAAGAGGAGGAAAGGTGTGATTTCTAGACACCCAGCATTGTAGGAGGTAGCTGGATCTTTATAAGCAAGTTTCCGTGCTTTAGAAGGCCTGCTGTTGCGAGAATTGCTTGCCCAACCTGCAATAACTACGTCCACGTTGACTGGAGCTAACGGATCGTAGAGGTGGCCATTGATGGCGAAAGCACCTTCTGCGGGTGCGAGGAGGCGAGAGGAACAACTTTGCTTGGGGTGACAAAGGTGGCCGAGACTTGAGGCGGTCGCCAACCGAACTTGAATCTTAGCAACAATGGCGGTCAACGAGTGGTAACGGTTGGTTGAGGAAGAAGATGCCCAGGGACCAAAATGTAAGAGGACCTAAATGTAATTATTTACAGGCTAAATCAGAATTTTAAAATCACTTCGTTGCAATATAGCCGAAATGGCGCATGAACAAATACATTTTATAACTCGAATTCAAAAGAGTATCCGAAGTCGAACATAAGGAGCAAGTATAGCAATTAATCTCAACGATCACAATATCACCAGAAATATAAGCAATTATAACAAGAATAATAATAAAAAATGATATATCAGAAAACTCAAGTCTGAAATTGCAAAAAGATTATAGTAAAATGGTGATTTAAATCACTAAATTACTCTTTTAAGTTTTACAAGCACTTAATATATGAACTCAAAGCTCAACCACAATATCAATTCCCTTAGAATATCAGACGATAGAATATGCGCTCAGACGCTTTAACTAACAGAGGCTCAAGGAAGCCTCTTTCTTCTTCTTTAGGCTTCTTCAAGAGCAAGGCCAAGTGCAGCACAGTTCATGCTCACAGAGGCAATGGCCTCTTTCGGCTAAGTGTAGAGAAGGCACAACAGAGGGCAAAACCCCCCTCTCTCTTTCTCTTTCCTTCACTTCTTTCTCTCAAAGACCCAGGGTTAGCCGGTGTTGACTCGCCTCGATCATGTTTTAACAATTAGTTACGTTGTAGTATAGGTGATCAAGCCTTGTCAACAACTAAAAGTTTTATTACTCGAAAACCTAAGTATCCGAGGTCGAACACAGGGAGAAATTGGAATTTATTACTAATCTCAAGAATGTAATTGAACACTTTAATTGCTCAAAACTTAATTCAAATATAAATGCATGAGTTTAAAAAGTAATTGTGGCAAAAAGAAAGAATTTGGACGTCTGATCATGGGATTAGACGTCTTAAAAAATGTTTTCTCCTCTCTTGTTTTGATTTTCTTCCTTTTTTCTTCTTTATGCTTCTTCTTTCTTTCTTTATCTTTCTCCTTTTCTCTGTAGTTTCTTTCTCTCTGCGAGTTTTCTTCTTCTTCCTTGGCTCTGCTTTCCTTGCCTTCATCTTCTCTTCTTCTTCTGCTTGTCTTTACCTTTCTTTATTCCTTCTTTCTTCTTTAGTTCCTCTTCTCTTTTTCCTTCGCCTCTTCCTTTCCTTCTCATTTTCCTCTGCGAAGGCTTCCTTCCTTTTGCTTCTTCTCCTTAGCGGCTAAGTGTTAGCTTCACTTCTTCCTTCTGCCTTCCCTGCACAAACCAAAGAAAAGCAAAACCTATCCCTCTACCCACACCCGCACGTTTCTCTCTCTCTGTATATCACTCTTCAGCACGCTCTCCCAGAGTCGGGTAAACGAGTCGGATCGCGTGCCTGGGTCCAGGCACACCGGCGTGAGGGTGGTGCGCGAGGAGTGCTCAGGATAGTGTCAGGTCGGGTCACCAGATTCGTGTGGTGAACTCACGGACAAGGCGGTGAGAATAGGTGAGGGACCTCACCCCAAGTGTAACTGGAGGCAACCGGCTCATATCACAAAAACAATATAAAGGATACACGCGCTTTGTGACTTACCGATGTGGGACTAATGCCCACTACTTTCTCTCGCGCACCCGCAGTAGACCGTGCCTTCAATTCTCACAACTGCAGGCTCTGTGGCATCACTCGTTGGGTCGAATGTCTTCGCAAGACCTGCAGAAGTTTGCAACACCTAGAATCCTGCAGTCCTGCGACCTGGAGCAAGCAAGAAGCTTCCTCAAGTTGCCGCCAATGGCGGCTGGAGCTTGAAATTTGTCTGACACAAAAAGAGCCTCGTGGCCTAATCAGATCACCGGGGGACCTTCGCTGTGTCACGGCGAAGGTGAGGAGCTAGGTGGCAGGCCGCGGGGCGGCCTAGGCGTGCATGCCTAGGTCGCCCTTTGGCCGGACGGATGGGTGTGATCAGGGGGTAGTTGTGGAGGCGTAGAGGGTCTATAGACAGGCGGAGGTTATTCAATGAGGTGAGGCGGAGGTTATGCGATGGTCGGCGAGGCATGTGGGGCTGCGGAAGGATAGGAGCGTCTCGCCGGAGGGTGGCCGGAGATGAGGAAGGTGGCGGTGGACAGGGACGGTCGAGGGGCGGTTGTGTGAAATAAAGTGAGGGAAATGAAAGAGGGATAGAGAAGAATAGTTTTAACCTAACTAAAGGGACGAAGGGGACGAGAAGGCGGCCGACAGTACCTGCTGTCACCGGAGAAGAAAATGTCCAGTGGAGGAAGACGGCGGGGACGACGGGGCTAGGGCAGCTCGCGCTGGTGTTGCGCGACGCGGAGGAGGATGAGGAGGACGGCCCTGCCACTGCTTTTGTGGCAGAGCAACGAAGAGGAGGAGGGGGACTCACCGGAGCTTGCTGGACCCCTCGGCCAGAGAAGAAGAAGATGAATTTGAGGTGGAATCCCAGCCAAATCGAGCTGAGGAGGTGCGGCCAGAGTTGGGGGTTAATTTATAAGTGCTGGCCGAGCTTCTAGTGCGTAGAGGGCACGCCTTCTGCCACCGACGTCTCGCCGGAGATGGAAGGTAGTTAGATATCCAAATCTCTCGTGCGTTCGCACGAGAGATTGGGTGCAAATCTGGGATCATGATTGATTTCAGATGAAAGAGGATTCCTCAGAGAATCTCCCTTCCAATTCTGGGAGGAGATCTCTGAGGGATCAGAGAGTATTCCCTCTCTATTCCTCGCTGGAGTACGATCTCTCCACAATAATGGAGGAGGGACCTGATTGTAAGATTGGCGAGAAAGCTAGGGGGGTTTATGTGATGGTTTTCAAAAGATAGGGACCAAAATGTGATTGGATGTACTAAATTGCAAAGTAGGTCAAGATGACCCCCCCTTAGGTCCAAATTTTGGTACAAACCTAATTTGGACCTAAGGAATCCAATGTTGAAGTTAGATTTTAGGTTTGACCATGTTTGACTAGTAATTTTGCGTAAAAACCCAAATTAAGTCAATTGATGAGCTAGGACCCTAATCTAGGTCAAACTAGGTTCCAAAGGCCAAATAAAATATTCTAAACCATAGGGGATATTTTTTCATTATTTTTAGAGGGTTTACTTGATTTTTATCCTGACCGAAACCTTATTGAATTAAGCGGGTCTATTTTAGGGTTACAAGATGTCATTTAATTCCTAGATTGCATATGAACCCATTTCTGATTGTATCAACCCACTTTTTATCTTATTTAGACCATTTGACCTATGTTTTGTCTCTGAGAAATCCCATTTATGCACTGTAATGGTAAAATTACAGTTTTAACCTTTATTTCATGTTTTCTTCTCAGAACACTTATTCCTTCAATTAAGCCCTCTTCTAAGTCATGTAGGAGCTTTTATTCTCTTTATGAGGTCAAAATGAGCTAGTTAATGCTCATGATGAGGCTCTCATCATACCCCCATGCCTAGCTTTTGCTAGTCCCTTAGCAAAATTTCGAAGTTTTAACTTCTGTTCTAGACCCTGAGTGTCTGTCATCAGTTATTATAAGTGCTTTTCTTTTTCTTTTATGATTAGGTCAGAATGCCGACAAGAGGCCTAAAGGTACTCAAGTACCAACCAAAATCCAGACCTGACCCGCTTTAGCCTCAGTCCTCCGCAAAGGTTTTTAAGGCCTGCAGAAACTATCCTAGGGTTTGTTGGACTCCACGGTTAAAGCACCCATGCTTGAGGCATTTTTAGCCTAGGTTCAGTTTGCAGTGCGTTTTTTGTAAGAGAGAGGTAGAAGATTTATTTGTTTGGAGAGTTTTCTCTCTCTTTTATTTTTATTTCTAACTTCGGATTGGCTTCTCAACACGGTCTGTATCGGATTCCTCGTCCCCATCATCAATCCTCAAGGGTCCCTAGCAATCGATGCTTCGAGATAGCACCGACCATGACAACCCCCGGAACCTTGGCTTTCGAGATTTTGAGATAATCCCACCCATGGCATTCCGTGGCCGAATTCAGACCCTGGCAATCGACATTTCATGATAATGCCACCCATGGCATCTGAACCAGCAGAGTGCTTACATGCCCCCAGTAGGATATTTAAATATCCTAAGAGACAAGCACCGAGGAGATGATATGTTGCTACGCATCTTCGAGGGGAATTTCCTGCCTCTCCGCGCCGGGAACTCGTCCAAATCAACTTGTGTTGATTGGCCGCTCCTAATCTAGGTGACTTTTTCAGAACATTAAACGCCTTTGCGTGATTTTGATATTTATGCGCACTGAACCAGACTGTGTATGAATTTAGGGTGCTTAGGTTACCGAATCCCGCAAACTGAAGGTCAGTTAACGAGGCCGAATACTTCCTAAGCTTAGACCTAATACTTAAGCTTCGCATTTTCCCCAACCTCTTGAGGATTATCCAGATCTTAGCAGATACGTGAATTATTAAGCTAAAAAATCTAGCCCAAGAGGCCTAAGACCAGCGTTCTTGCTAATCTCTTTTTATGTCTCTTTAGCACTTTTCTTGATCTGGTCTAGAACTTCAGTTAATTCCTTAATCTTTTACTAATGACTATCTCTTTTTTCTTTTTCATTTTGTGCTCCTTTTTGGCATTTTTGCTCTTTTTCTCCTCCTTATAATTATGTGGCTCACAAAATTTCCTCCCTCCTCCACTTTTTGTTCTTTTTCATAATTTTTCAATTTTTTTTGTGGTTTTGACATATGTGAATTTTTTTGTGAGATTCCTTCTGACTTTTTCTTGGTTCTGTATGTATGCACTTTATCACCCCCCATGCCTAAGTTTTGCAATGTCCTCATTGTCAATGGAGGGTGTGAAATAGTGTTGAGGTCAGGGACTTAGAACAGGATACATCGGGTGGGTGAATGGGTTGGAAATGACTAATGCGAACGATTTCAAGCTTTGGTACGTATACAAGAGGTGGGATCAATTGTCTAAGGCTGAACTCAAGGTGCAATGGACGTGAAGTACAGACGAATAATCATACGGGTCTCTGTTTTTGGAATGACGGGATGCCTCCCGTTGAGCACTAAATTTGATGCCTTCAGCCGAGTGGAAAATGGGGTGAAGAGGGAGTGGTCAAATCAGTGAAATTTTGTAAAACAAGCACCTTGATTAAGAGCCTGGTTGGTCCAACCAGGTGCTTGTTAAGATTAGCAGGCTGATGATGAAACCCAAACCCAATAAGTCTGGTGGGTTGATAGATGTAGATCAACAGATGCGGAACCCACCATATGCAATGTGGCTTGGATGGATATGGAAGTGAAAACTCGTGTTTAGGCTGAGTCGAATCAGCCTGGTCAGAGTATGGTTCCGAAAAATAATCAGTGCATGGTGTGGAAACCCTACAGGAGTAATCAGAGAATGGTGGCTCCTGTTTTTCGGTCTGATCAATCCCCGATACCCAGTATAGATATGGAGTTGAATCATCTGCAAACAGCTCAGTGAGAGGTGAATCAGAATAGAAATTGAGTCCGGTTGTGGGTCGGGGTAGAGAATGGGTTTTGATTGGTTCTGTATTTGTGGAGCAGGTGGCTTCAAAGAGAACAGGCTTGTTATAATCAGGAAGCAGATTTTCTCCGATGTTATGGTTAGATTCGAAATCATCGGAGAGTTTGTGAAAATCAAAATCTGAATGAGATTCAAGATCATGAGTTCCACCATAGAATAAATCATATGTTGTAGATTCAGCAGCCTGACTGGGGTCTAGCCTAGATGTTAATTTTGAGCTTAAAGAGGTGTCCCTATCTGGTAGAAGCTCAGGTGCTAAGCTAGTAGGGCAGACCCAATTGAAACCCCACTCGTCCAACTCCTTAGTTTCTGTATCGTAAATTGGCATGACTTTCGAAAAATCGATTAGTTCCTCTGAGGATGTCGGCAAGGGATATTCATCAAATAGAGGCCCAAAATCATATTCTTCATTGAAAGATGGATCTTCCTCATATGGGGCCTTGAAATCTTCCCAATAGGTTTCAGATCTAGATTCTGAGCTCAGGATGTGGGTTGAATCACTAGAATCTAGGTCTGAATAACCTTCGAGGGTCACCTTATCAGAATAAGGGACGGAATTAACACCCTCGAGAGGTTCAGTTCTACTCTCATTATTGCAGGAGTTTTGGGATTCTAAGCCTAGTGAATCATGGTCTAGAGTGGGCTCAACATTATGTTTTCCTGCATTTGGAGCTTCCCAGCCTTCTTCAATATCAGGCACATTGTATTCCATCTGGGTTGGGAATCCACAACCATTTTGTGCCTCAAACCCGAGATCAGATTGATCCTCGATGTTGTCCCAAGATGGTTTATCCTCTGTTTGTGGTATATACGGGTATTTCTAGTCGATAATTTGTTTTACTAATCTCATTATCTCTTCCCATTTTTCAAGACTATCTTGGTGTTGCTTCCAAAGTCGAGGATTTGTCATACATTGAAGGTATTCAAGATTGTGCAGTTTTTCTATCTCAATGTACCTAGTGATGAGCAAATCACGGGTTGATCCTTTTATGGCTTCTGTCAGTAGTACTTGGGCACAAGTTATGATAAAGGTTGTGGTTGTTGGGACATCAACCTGAATGTTTCCTACTGGTGTTGAGGTTTCTTCTTTTTCATAGAATTTCAGGGCATCCTCAATCATTCTATCTCTCATGGATCTCCGATATTCAGGTTTTTTGAATGGTAGTCCTAAGTGGTTTGGCTGCATATTTGGGTCAGGTGGTGGAATTAAGATGTAGAATCGGAGTTTGAATCAAGATGTAGAATCAAGTTATGAAGCGATTAGATCTGAATAATGAGTCCCACTGAAAATGTGTGTGTGTGCTCTAAAGAGAAAAGATGAGGGACTGGAGATGTTTTTGACCCAATCAAGACACCCAAAGATGTTTGGATGACTATAGAGGTTCGGGGCAGATGGTACCCCTGGATCAGAAGGTCGTCCACCTGAGAATTACCTGGGCAGCCAGAGAGGGAGAGTCCCGCAAAGACCCCTACACAGTAGAGCGTACCCACGGGTTACAGGGTTTCCCCCACCCGACCTCTCTTGTCACTGAGATTCCAGGTAGACCAGAATGGGGACCTTGACCTCTTAAGTCTACCACTTTTATTTCAAAGGTGCTTTAGGGTTCTCACTTGAACTTTAGATGTTTTGATGTTGTGACCTAATTTAGAGGTTGGTTGACCCAAGGGGTCAACTTCACCTGACCTGTCCTCTAGATGGCAGAATGATTCTAGGCTTGGGGCCTAGAGATCACCCTGATTTGACTCCCAGTTTATTAGGTCCAAGATTTTAAGATTCAAGTGATCTTAGAGCTCAACTTTTCTTAGGGTTTGTCTTGTTTAGCTCTTTTCAATCAAGGGTTTGGGTAGCACACTGATGCGGGAGGGTTCATTTCCTTTTATACAGGCATATGTGAACTAACACTCCAATACCTACTGTAGAAACCCTAATTTGGTTCTATTTCCAATCCTCTTTTTCTTTTTGAAAAGGTTCTCTTTGGACTTAAAAGCAAGAAGTGTGTTGTCCGTGGGATTAAGCGTGATTTCTATTAAGCACATGAATTTTGTGGGGTGGAATCTAAAAGAATCGCTCCAACTTCAACAAGAATTGAAAAAAAAATTCGCAAAGTCAGGAAACAATTGCCTTAAAGATGGTGATTACTATGGAAAGAAGGCAATTGATTCCTAAATTAATTTTCTTCCTTTTGTCTTTCAAAGCTTAGGGGATGGTTTAAGGAAGAAACGAAATTACCTACCCTAGAGTGGTTGACTTCCAGGAGGGATTTTCTCGTGAAATACTTGTAAGATCACAACAAAGCAAAGTAGGGCAAGTTAGTGTTCAATATGATAAAAAGAATGTAGAGACTAGTGATAAATTGCACGTTGCTCCCCGGCAACGGTGCCGAAATGTTGACTTGCCTCGATCGTGTTTTAACAGTTAGTTACGTCGTAGTATAGGTGATCAAGCGTTGTCAACAACTAAAAGTTTTATTACTCGAAAACCTAAGTATCTGAGGTCGAACACAGGGAGCAATTGGAATTTATTACTAATCTCAAGAATGTAATTGAACACTTTAATTACTCAAAACTTAATTCAAATATAAATGCATGAGTTTGAAAAGTAATTGTGGCAAAAAGAAAGAATTTGGACGTCTGATCATGGGATCAGACATCTTAAAAAATGTTTTCTCCTCTCTTGTTCTGATTTTCTTCCTTTCTTCTTCTTTATGCTTCTTCTTTCTTTCTTTATCTTTCTCCTTCTTTTCTCTGCAGTTTCTTTCTCTCTGTGGGTTTTCTTCTTCTTCCTTGGCTCTGCTTTCCTTGCCTTCAGCTTCTCTTCTTCTTCTGCTTGTCTTTACCTTTCTTTATTCCTTCTTTCTTCTTTAGTTCCTCTTCTCTTTTTCCTTCGCCTCTTCCTTTCCTTCTCTTTTTCCTCTGCGAAGGCTTCCTTCCTTCTGCTTCTTCTCCTTAGTGGCTAAGTGTTAGCTTCACTTCTTCCTTCTGCCTTCCCTGCACAAACCAAAGAAAAGAAAAACCTATCCCTCTACCCACACCCAAACGTCTCTCTCTCTTTGTATATCACTCTTCAGCACGCTCTCCCAGAGCCGGGTAAATGGGTCGGATTGCGCGCCCGGGTCCAGGAGCACAGGCGTGAGGGTGGTGCGCGAGGAGTGCTCAGGATAGTGTCGGGTCGGGTCGCCAGATTCGTATGGTGAACTCACGAACGAGGCGGTGAGAATAGGTGAGGGACCTCACCCCAAGTGTAACTGGAGGCAACCGGCTCATATCACAAAAACAATATAAAGGATACACGCGCTTTGTGACTTACCGATGTGGGACTAATGCCCACTACTTTCTCTCGCGCACCCGCAGTAGACCGTGCCTTCAATTCTCACAACTGCAGGCTCTGTGGCATCACTCGTTGGGTCGAATGTCTTCGCAAGACCTGCAGAAGTTTGCAACACCTAGAATCCTGCAGTCCTGCGACCTGGAGCAAGCAAGAAGCTTCCTCAAGTTGCCGCCAATGGCGGCTGGAGCTTGAAATTTGTCTGACACAAAAAGAGCCTCGTGGCCTAATCAGATCACCGGGGGACCTTCGCTGTGTCACGGCGAAGGTGAGGAGCTAGGTGGCAGGCCGCGGGGCGGCCTAGGCGTGCATGCCTAGGTCGCCCTTTGGCCGGACGGATGGGTGTGATCAGGGGGTAGTTGTGGAGGCGTAGAGGGTCTATAGACAGGCGGAGGTTATTCAATGAGGTGAGGCGGAGGTTATGCGATGGTCGGCGAGGCATGTGGGGCTGCGGAAGGATAGGAGCGTCTCGCCGGAGGGTGGCCGGAGATGAGGAAGGTGGCGGTGGACAGGGACGGTCGAGGGGCGGTTGTGTGAAATAAAGTGAGGGAAATGAAAGAGGGGATAGAGAAGAATAGTTTTAACCTAACTAAAGGGACGAAGGGGACGAGAAGGCGGCCGACAGTACCTGCTGTCACCGGAGAAGAAAATGTCCAGTGGAGGAAGACGGCGGGGACGACGGGGCTAGGGCAGCTCGCGCTGGTGTTGCGCGACGCGGAGGAGGATGAGGAGGACGGCCCTGCCACTGCTTTTGTGGCAGAGCAACGAAGAGGAGGAGGGGGACTCACCGGAGCTTGCTGGACCCCTTGGCCAGAGAAGAAGAAGATGAATTTGAGGTGGAATCCCAGCCAAATCGAGCTGAGGAGGTGCGGCCAGAGTTGGGGGTTAATTTATAAGTGCTGGCCGAGCTTCTAGTGCGTAGAGGGCACGCCTTCTGCCACCGACGTCTCGCCGGAGATGGAAGGTAGTTAGATATCCAAATCTCTCGTGCGTTCGCACGAGAGATTGGGTGCAAATCTGGGATCATGATTGATTTCAGATGAAAGGGGCTTCCTCAGAGAATCTCCCTTCCAATTCTGGGAGAGATCTCTGAGGGATCAGAGAATATTCCCTCTCTATTCCTCACCAGAGTAGGATCTCTCCGCAATAATGGTAGAGGGACCTGATTGTAAGATTGGTGAGAAAGCTAAGCTGGTGAATGTGATGGTTTTCAAAAGATAGGGACCAAAATGTGATTGGGTGTACTAAATTGCAAAGTAGGTCAAGATGACCTCCCCTTAGGTCCAAATTTTGGTACAAACCTAATTTGGACCTAAGGAATCAAATGGTGAAGTTTGATTCTAGGTTTGACCACGTTTGACTAGTCATTTTACATAAAAACCCAAATTAGGTCAATTGATGAGCTAGGACCCTAATCTAAGTCAAACTAGGTTCCAAAGGCCAAATAAAATGTTCTAAACCATAGGGGATATTTTTTCATGATTTTTAGAGGGTTTACTTGATTTTTATCCTGACCGAAACCTTGTTGAATTAAGCAGGTCTATTTTAGGGTTACAAGATGTCATTTAATTCCTAGATTGTACATGAACCCATTTCTAATTGTATCAACCCACTTTTTATCTTATTTAGATCATTTGACCTATGTTTTTTCTCTGAGAAATCCTATTTATGTACTGCAATGGTAAAATTGCAGTTTTAACCTTTATTTCATGTTTTCTTCTCAGAACACTTATTCCTTTAATTAAGCCCTCTTCTAAGTCATGTAGGAGCTTTTATTCTCTTTATTAGGTCAAAATGAGCTAGTTATGGCTCATGATGAGGCTCTCATCAGCCGAGTAATCAGGTATACGGTCATAGGTCCAGACCCGTCGAAGTGGTGTAGCGAGTGAGGCCTGTGTATGCTCGTGAGCAAGGACCCGACCCCTGGTGTTCTTGGGCAATCAGGTAGGGTCACAATTGCACTTTATTTGTCTTCACATGCTCTTGATTTTTCGAGGTGGGACTAAATGTCCCAAGTATATCTCACGCGAAGAGCTGCTGAAGGCATCTCTGATTGAGGTCAAAGGGAACCCCTGGTGCTTCAATTGGAAGCTTGGAGTGCTTCCTGGAAGTTGTCCACGGCAACTGGATATTGCAGCGAGGATGAACATTGCTTGGAGACAGTTAATGGAGCCGGAGAAGATGGAGGTGGTGGCGGAGATTTGGTGAGGCACGTGAAAAGCAAAATATGGGTGCTACTCCCCAATTAGAAAGCTTAGGAGCTTCGCCTGGACTTGGTGAAGGTGGAGTTCAGTGGGATTATGGAGAGGCTGATAGCCTCAATAATCAGAGGGCTTTTGCTCACTGAAGTGTGGAGAAGCTTTTAGAAGTGGAGAGGTGGCATTTCATGCTATGGGGCGGTAGGTAGGCTTCGCCGAAG
Organism: Thalassia testudinum; assembly: GCA_037157565.1. Lineage (NCBI taxonomy): Eukaryota > Viridiplantae > Streptophyta > Magnoliopsida > Alismatales > Hydrocharitaceae > Thalassia > Thalassia testudinum. Next base: position 11,352,634 of record JAZHRO010000067.1, on the reverse strand, counting down.
TGTTGATGGAGCGGAGGAAGATGAGGGTGTAGTGGGTGGTAGCGAGGTTGTTTTGGAGTGAGAGTAAAGAAAAGAAAGTAGGGAGAGAGAGGAACGAATAAGGGGTCTTAGAGGAGAGGAAGGAGGTCGGAGAGCTCCGGTTGTGTCTAACTAGAGTCGGAGGAGGAAGGGACGGTGAGGTGATGACGACGAACGAGGCAGAGAGACATCTTCTCTTTGACCAGAGAGGTGCGCGAGGAAGAGAGGAAGAAGTTGGGCTGTCCAATTTGATGGTTGGACGGTCGGAAGGGGGAGAACAAAGGTGGTCGCAAAAAGAAAATTCGAAGGTGGCCGAAGAAGGAGAAGGGGAGGATTTCTAAGGCCAAGATTTGCTAAGCAGGTGAGGAACACAATGTAGGTCCATTTATAGGGCTTAGAATGGAGTTCCAAGCTTGGAAATAAGCTTGTGAACTCCGAGCTTCACGCACAAGATTGAAACACGTGGTTTCAAAACGTTCGTATGAGGAATCCAGAGGGTTCTAGGATTTATGAATGGTCTCAATTAGAAGGAAATTCCTCAAGGAGTCTCCCTTTCAATTTTGGGAGTGATTGATTGAGAAACGAGTGAGAAATCCTCGCTCGAATCTCGCGGTGGTGGTTCTGAGTTTCCATTAATGGTGCAGGGACCGAAATGTGAAGAAGATGGAAAACCTAGGGGCCTATTTATAAAGAATTCAAAAAGTTAAGTGCCATTATGTGATAAAAAGAGTCTATCTGGACTGAAATACAAACTAGGTCAAGGTGATCTCTAATTGGGTTCAAATTTTGGTACAAACCTAATTTCGACCCAAGGAATCTGATGATGAAGTCAAATTTTGGGTTTGACTAAGTTTGACTTGAAAATTACGCAGAAACCCAAATTAGGGCAACTTCCCATCTAAGACTCTGTTTTAGGTCAAAATGGGTTCTGATGGTCAAATCAAAGGTGCCAAATCATATAGAGTATTTTTCTATGATTTTTAGATGGTTTAGGTAAATTTTATTCTGACCAGAACCTTAATTCTTTAAGCAGATCTGTTTTTAGGGTTCAAGATGTCCATTAATTCTTAAAACATGTGAAAACCCATTTCTTTTTGCAAGAACTCTCTTATTAGACATTTATGACCATTTGACATTTAATAAACCCCTGAAATATCCCGTGGTTATTCTGTATTTATGAAATGCAATTAAAATTATAGAAATAATCCTATATTCTTGTCTTCTCAAAATAGAACATTATGCATATATGACCCTTTGATGGTTATGTAGGAGCTTTTATCAATCTTATCAGATCAAATTTAGCTAGTTATAGCTCATGATGGTGTTCCCATCATATCCCCATGCCTAGCTTTTGCTAGTCCCTCGGCAAAATTATATGGATCAGACTAGTTATCTAGGTTAGATGTAACCGTCAGGATGCCCTACTAAGCGGCATCTCTAGGAATTAGATCTTAATACCAACAATAGGCCTAGAGGTATTCAAGTACAAGCCCAAATCCAGACCTGACTAGCTTTCGGCTTAGTTTGCCGTGAAGGTTTCTAAGGCCCACAGGAACTATCCTAAGGTTCATTGGACCCAACGATTAAAGCACCCGTGTTTGTAACATGGTTAGCCCAGGTTCAGTTTGCTAGTACATTTTAAGAGAGAGAGAGGAATAGAAGATTTTCATTTTTGGAGATCTAGCTTTCTCTCTCTCTCTTTCTTTTCATTATATTTTTCCTTAGATCCAACCTTGGATTGGCCCTAAACAAGTTTTGTACTGGATTCCTTGTCCCCACCATCAATCCTCGCAGGGTTCCTAGCAGTCGATGCTTCGGGATAGCACCGCCCATGGCAACCCCAAGAACCTTGGCTTTCAACACTTCGGGATAGTGCTGCCAATGGCATTCTGTAGCTAAATCCAGATCCTAGCAATCGACATTTTGTGATAATGCCACCCATGGCATCTGAACCAACACAAGGTGCTTACGTGCCCCCGGTACGATATTTAGATATCCTAGGAGACAAGCACAGAGGAGACAATATGTTATTGCGCATCTCAGAGGGGAATTTCCCGCCTCTCCGCTCCGGGAACTCATCCAAATCAACTTGTGTGTTTGAGCCACTCCTAATCTAGATCTTAGGACCATTTTTAGAACAGCATGAATGTTTTTGGCATGATTTCATATTTAAGTTCACTGAACTAGACTGTGTGTGATTTAGGATGCTTAAGTTACCGAGTCCCGCAAACTAGAGGTCAGTTAACGAGGTCAAATAATCCTTAAGCCTTAGACCTAATACACAAGCTTTGCATTTTCCTCAACCTCTTGAGGATTAATCCGGATCTTGACAAGTACATGAGTGTTTAAATCTCAGAACAGATTCAAGAGGCCTAAGGTCGGTATTTGCCACCAATCCCTTAAGTTTTAACCTTCCAGGTCTTAATTCATCATTCAATCCAACCTAGAAGTTAGGTAAGTTCCATATTATTTTGAAGGGACTCAATTTTTTTTTTATCTTTTTGATCCTTTCTTTCTTTTCTTTTTGTTTCATTATTTTTCCTCGTTTAGCTCAAATCACCTCCTCATTTACTCCTCAAGAATGATGTGATATCTCAAAATTTCCTCCCATTTTCTCCATTATTTTTTGTAATATGTATATTTTTCTATGAAACCCTTTTCTGATTTGATTTTCACAATGTTTTGCACTTTAATACCCCCCATGCCTACAATTTGCAATGTCCTCATTGTAAATTAGGTGGGTTTAAGTTCAGCTTAGATCGTACATTAGAACAAGGTCAAAGGGTAGGTGGATAGGTCGAGATGACTGTTGTAGACAATTTTAAGCTCTAGTATGAATACCAAAGGTAGGATCGGCTATTCTAATGGATTAACCCTAAAGTGCAATATGAATTCAGCAAAGAGATATGTCAAAAGGGTTTCGATTTTTTTCAAGAGATGATAGGTTGCCTCCTGTTAAGCGCTAAGTTTAACGCCGTCAGCTGGGTGCAATGAGCTCAACAGGTTGATGCAATGATAGGGAAAATATGTGATCGTGATGAATGAGAATGACATGGCCATAGATGAGTGTCAAATTATGATGAAGAGTCATTCCAGAAGATCTATGATATGGATCAAATTGATTCGTTTCTAGATGGTTCTTATGGAGTTTCCGTTGAGGAATCACTTGGAAGATGTATTAATTATGGAGTTTTAAAATAAGATCATCGTGGGTCCAGAATCCAATAGAGGTGAATCTAATCAGCATATCCCAGATGTGTGGTTCCTCTCGCGCTATGTGGCCTAATGAATCGATATCCAATGAGTCATTTTGATTCTTTTCTACTAAATGTGAGATTGTCTCTTCAGGAAATGATTCAAAGATTGGGTCTTCCAATAAATCTTCACTATAATTTTTATCCCAATCAAAAGTGAATGTTTGGAGAGTGCCTTTTGGATCATCTATCTCAAATTCCGTAAAGGATTCATATGTTGGGTGGAGGTTGAAGGTTTCCCTACTAGGAGGGGTGACGTAAAAATATGCGGAAATGAAATATAAAGCAATCTCACAAAAATCAATCACAAAATGTACACAGGTATTTTTTAGGTGGAAACCCAAATCGGGTGAAAACCACCAGCTAACCCTCTCGAGTTAGGATTTTCCGATCAACCTAGTTGATCAAATCCACTAACCGAATCACTTTGAACGAGGGTGATTCAGCCTCAATACAACCACGCTACAAGTACGAGGGTAGCGTTCCTCAACCCCTTCTCTCCACGAGAAGGATTTTGTCCCGAGAAGGAGACGGGAATTCGCAAAGCGAATACCCAACCAAAATACAAAGATAAAATAAAACAACAGTCCTATAGAGCCAACAAAATTAAACCTAGCTTCTATAGGAAATAGGAAACTCCCCTTTGCAAGGAGTGCGTCGACGATGACGCGGTGCGTGTGCCACGCGATGGCGCTACGTCGCTCTCGTTATCAACGCCGGGGAGAGCGGGTGCGCAACGGTTGAATGCTCTCAAGAAAATGGAGCTTGAGCTTGGAGAGCAAGAGAGTCTTTTCTTTGGACACAAAAGGTTTGAAAGTGTATTGCAAGGTGTGTGTCTTAGTGTGTATATGTCTCTCTTATGTTTCTCTTCTTGTGTTTTTGTGTTACAAAGGTTCCCCTCTATTTATAGAGGCCTTAGGAAGGTTTTGGAAGGCTTGGAAAAGCTTCCATAGCCGTTGGGTGCAAAGCCCAAGAGAATCAGGCCGAAATCAGGACAATGATTGCATTTGACAGGGTTATCAGACGTCTAACTCTGGCATCAGACGTCTGGAAGGCCACTTTAAGACGTCTGATTCCAAGGTCAGACGTCTGATTCTATGCGGGTTTCTCCCTGACTTGAATAAGATCTAAACAGGGTTTTTGTGCAAGTCCATCAGACGACATACAGGACGTCTGGTACTATGTCTGGACGTCTGGAAACCTACTTTTACTGTGGGAATTGATTTCCAAACGTTGCAACGGCTAGAAAATCTCTGAGAAGAGATTTTGGGTCAGCCGAGGCAAAACGGTCATTTATCAGACGTCTGGTAAGTCCTATGGACGTCTGATAAGGCTCTAACGGTCATAATCTTGAGTGTTTTCTAAGCCAGCCAACGGTCCACTAACTGGACGTCTGGCAAAGTCATCAGACGTCTCCTAAGACGTCTGGTCTAAGGTCTGGACGTCTGATTTCATCAGACAGAACTACCTATGTCCAGCCTAACAGTTATCAGACGTCTGAAACAACAGTCAGACGTCTTAAAATACTTTATCAGACGTCTGATTTTGGGATTAGACGTCTGGAAATGCTGTTTGAGCCCTATATTGGTTTTCTAAGTATTCTACAGAAAACCTAAGTATCCTAGGGTTGTGCAGGTGTTCCTAGGACTACTTTTAGGGTACTTTGAGGCTCTTTAACATAATGTTCTAAGGAATCAAAAAGAGCAAGAAAATAAATACAAGAGATACATGAAAGGATAAAAAAGAATCTATCCTATTCTTCTTGTCTTCCATCTCCAATCTTTCGCTCCACGCGAACCTCCTTTGTTTTCCGTCAAGCTCCTCCAATCCGTCCTGGATGCGAGCTCGAAATCCGTCTAAACACGTCCTCATTTGCAATTGACCTGAAATCTAGGACTCAAATTGCAAATGTTAAATAACACGTGTTTTGTTATCATCAAAATAAATGATCGTGGTGCTCTAGCACCAACAGAGGTCACTCTCAATATTTGCTAAGCTTGATTCCTGGAGGTCCTCAAAACAAAATGTCTCCATATTCATGGAATCTGAATCCAGTATGTCACCATGTTTCCCGAAATCCCTGGGTACGTCCTCAAAATCAAAGGTGAAAGCCTCCACTGTGCTCATGTCAGTATGCTCAGTCAAATCAGGATCATCTAGCATGTGAAAAGTTTCAAATTATGGCACTAGGCTTTCCATTAATGATATAGTCATGAGGTCCTGGATAAAACCTAATTGTTCTTTCGAGCATTTTCCTTTTGTTGCCTCAAAAATATTAATCTCAGCATGTTGATCTCCTGAGGCAATTATCATATGCCCTGATTCATAATTGATTATGGCTTCTACAGTAGCCAAGAATGGTCCTCCCAAAATTACGAGCATATCCTGTATCTGTTGTGGCATATCCATGTCGAGAATTAGGAAATCAGCTAGGTAGCTGAAATCTTTTACTCTAATTACCACATCCTCTACCATCCCAATCGGTGTGATCAAGGTTTGGCCAACTAGTTGCAAAGTAACATTAGCGGGTTTTAGCTGTCCGATCCATAATTTTTCCAATAGGGTGGTAGGGATGAGGTTGACTGAAGCAACAAGGTCCAGTACAGCCCGCTTGAAATTTGTACCACCAATCTTGCAAGGGATTAGCGAGGTGACTAGATCGGATTTCTTAGGAGGTAGATTGTTTTGGATTATGGTACTTACACTTTCAGACAGAACTACCTTACCTTGTGATGGTTCTTCTACCTCTTTTCTGGATAAGTCAGGTAAGGTAGGATTGAGAGTGAGGATATCAAGTAATGGAATAGTGACTTGTGCATTCCTCAAAGGACCCATTACATCACTTTCTGACAATCCTCTAGTGTGGAGGTGGGATAAGATCTGGAATAGGGCAATGGATTGGCTATCTTTGGGGATGGGTTTCTGTTCTTTTCTCATGCCCATAATATTGACCATTGCACAATCATGATGCAGAGATGGAGGAGAGTGAATTCGATTTTGTTGCTGAATAGTAGGATAGGTCGTGGTGTGATTCGGATCAGCTAAGGTAAATACGCTGGTATGGGTAGATGGGCTTGGCTGAGTATAGCATGCTTGACCTTGGATTTGGTTCACAACGTGTTTTTGGGTCAATACGTTGTTAGTATTTGGCAGAGGTTAGGAAGGAAGTATGCCAAGCTGGATAGCATTTTCCAGCTGGGCTAGTTGATTACGAACCTCTGTGATTCCTTCCTTATGTTATTTCTACATGTCAACCAAGGTTTGAAGGAACAAGGCCATCTGATCTTCCTTGTTAGGCCCTGACTGGTAATCTGGGTTGGGGCTAGGCTGATTACGCTGATATGGGTGCGGGGCCTTTTGTCGAGGTTGGAATTGAGGTCTCGGATTTGAGTTATTTCTCGACCACGCAAAGTTGGGATGATTTCGACATCCAAGGTTATAAGTGTTTGAGAAAGGATTGTTCTGGATGGCATGGAGATTCTCGCAGGTCTAAGGAACTCCGAAAAAATCAGTGTAAGAGGGTTCAGAGTTCCCCCAACTAGAGTAGGTTGGTTCGAAGTTTCCTCCAAGATCGAAATCAGATGGTAGTCCATGATCATATTTTTGGTGTCGTTGCCGGGGATAAAATCCCAACAATAGTGCTTTCTTATGATTGTTGACGAGTCAGCGACCAACAACCTCCCTACCTGAGGGCGGTTGCGCATACGTGTTCTGCTATGCAGCAGTGTCTCTCTGCAGATGTCGAGTCAATTAGTCCACATTTTTCTCAATAATAGAGAACTTATCCAAGTGACTGGCCACCAATTCTAGATCAACCGATGTAGATAGGCCTTGAGTCTCCTGTGCCCCTTGCGTGTTTGTCAATGCACTGGTGTTGTCCAGTCGAACACACCAATAGATCATTATTTATAGAGTTCTTGCACATGTTCTCGAGAATCTCCCAAACTGTATCTTTATGCTGACCCATGATGTTGCCACCACAGGTTGCATTGACAAAGAGCTTGATATCCTCACAGAGTCCCTGGTAAAAAGACTAGACTTGTTCCCATTTAAGAACTCCGTGATGGGGGCATTTCCGCATGAGATCCAAGAAGCAGTCCCATGCCTCATTAAGTGGTTCTCCCGCATTCTGCGTGAAGTGCGTGATCTAATGCCTCAAAGCATTCGTCAGACCAACTAGGAAGAATTTCTTCAGTAATTCAAATTGGAGTTCCTCCCATGTGTTGATCGAATGAGTCAAATTCTGATACCAGTGGGTAGCCTTATCCATAAGGGAGAAGGAGAAAATCTTCATGAGCAGGATGTCCTGATTCTGAATAGGTGACCTGAAGGTCTGGGCCAGATGTTTCAACTGCTTGATGTGCTGGAAGCGTTCTTCGGAGTTCAAGCCATTGAATTTTGGGATAGCATGAATCAAATTCGGCTTGAGTTCGGTATCAGGTCCTCCAGCCGGGATTTACACCCTAGGTTTGATCGCCATCACAGTGGGATTGTAATGATCTCGCATCTGAGGACACTGCGATGGGTTCATGAATCTCTGAAACAGATCATTGAGGCACTGTAGTTGATTCTGGAGATTGGGTTCTTTGTGATTCTCCATGGATGTGGATGAAGGAGATCTGGGCTCAGAAGCAGAAGAGTCGGAAGAGATGTCAATCTGGTTGGGTGGTAGCACAAACAAGTGAGTCAAGGCTTGGCCTCAACGAGAATGAACTGCTAATGGAGGCCTCAAGGGTGGTCTTAAGGACCTCCTCCCGAACATGTACTAAAGAGCCAGATAAGGGACAAAATTTGTGATGGACCCAATCGAGGCACCCAAAAACCTTTGGATGACTAAGGAGGTTTGAGGAGGATGATACCTTTTGATCAAAAAGTCACTCACCCATGAATTACTTGGGCAGTCAGGAAGGGAGAGCCCCATAAAGACCCTACATGGTAGAGCGTTCCCATAGGTTATAGGGTTTCTACCACCCGACCTTCCTTGTCACCGAGAATCCAAGTAGACTGAAATGAGAAAGCTTGACCCCTAAGTCTACCAATTTTATTCCTAAATATGTGCCTTGAATTTCACTTGAACTTTAGAATTGATTGTGATTTTTGACCTAATTTGGAGGTTGGTTAACCCACAAGGTGGGTCAACTTCACCTAACCTACCCTAAAATTTAGGATGAGTTGGGTAAAGAACCCAAAATCACCCTGAGTGGTTTGCAAACAGGTTATTAAGTCTCAAATCTTAGTGATTCAAATGATTGTTAAAGCCTTCTTTTAGGGTTTTCTTGATTATGTCAATTCAACCAAGGTTTAGGTAATGCACAATGCGGGAAATCAATTCTATTTAAACCACAAATGTGTTTTCCTAAAACCCTAAAATGGAAACCAAATTTGGCTCTATTCCAGGTCCAATTCTTTCCAAAAGTGGCACCTAGGGATCAATCAAGAAGGTGAATAGCCCTAGTCACCTTAAGCCCCTAATAGGTGCAGATATCTGGATGGGAATTTCTAATCAAATCAATCAAATCAGGCAACTCAGGTGATTAATTCTATGAAATAATGTGAGTTGATCCTAATTGATTCTTGTTTTTAATTACTTCCACAAATGAGGGGCTTAAAAAGAAGGAAATGAAGTTACCTGGCCATACAGTGGTTGTTGTGTGGCTGATCTTCTCCCATGTACCTTGCAAAATCATAATAGATCAGATAAAGCAAGTTAGCATATGATTGAACAACAATCATATGACCTAATTTACCTGAATTAAGTTAAATTCTAGCATAACTTAGGAACAATTCATGCATAAGCATAATAAATTGCATAATAGTTAGTTTAGTAGCCTTAGAGATAATATTACCATCTTATGCTCTAAAAGAGAGACAAAATTGATTACAGATGATCCAAGGCTGCAAATGATAGATCAGACCAGATGGATTTGATCAGGACAACGATGGAAATCCAACGCTTTCGGAATCATCTTGATCAGATTGTAGATTCCCTACTAGGAAGCGGTGACATAATAAAATGCAGAATAAAATATATACCAATCTCACAAAATAAACAATCACACAATGTACACAATGATTTTTAGGTGGAAACCCAAATCGGGTGAAAACCACCACCTAACCCTCTCGAGTTAGGATTTTTCGATCAACCAAGTTGATCAAATCCACTAAACGAATCACTTAAACGAGGGTGATTCAACCTCAATTACAACCACGCTACTTTATACGAGGGTAGCGTACCTCAAACCCCTTCTCTTCACGAGAAGGATTTTGTCCCACGAAGGAGACGGGAATTCGCAAAGCGAATACCCAACCAAATAACAAAGACAAATAACAACAATCCTATAGAGCCAACAAAGTAATTTTTAACCTAAGCTTCTATAGGAATTAAGATGCTTCCCTTTACAAGGGGTGTGTCGAATCGATGACGCGGGTGTGTGAGCTACACAACGGCGCAACATCACTCTTGTGAACTACGGTGGGAGAGCGGGTGCACAAAGGCTTGATGCTCTCAAGATGAAGAACTTGAGCTTGGAGAGCAAGAGCTTTTCTTCTTAGGATCAAGAGACACAAAATGGTGTGAAAGTATATTACTAGGTGTGTCTTGAGTGGCAAAGGCTCCCCTCTATTTATAGAGGCCTTAGAAAGGCTTTGGAACGCTTAGGAAAGCTCCCATAGCCGTTGGGTGCAAAGCCCAAGAGAATCAGGCTGAAATCATGAACAATCATTGCACTGACAGGGTAATCAGACGTCTGATCCTGGCATCAGACGTCTGGAAGATCAGTTTCAGACGTCTGGGAACAAAGTCAGACGTCTAATTTTAGGCGGGTTTCTTCCTGACTTGAAACAGATCTAAACAGGGTTCTAGTGTAAGTCCATCAGACGACATACAGGATGTCTGGCATTATGTCTGGACGTCTGGAAACCTACTTTTCTGTGGGAATAGATTTCCAAGACAGTGCAACGGCTAGAAAATCTCTGAGAAGATATTTTCGAGTCAGCCGAGGAAAAACAGTTATTTATCAGACGTCTGGAAAGACTTAAGGACGTTTGATAAGGCTCCAACGGTCATATCCTCCATTGTTTGTTAAGCCAGCCAACGGTCCACTAATTAGACGTCTGGCAAAAACATCAGACGTCTGGTCTAAGGTCTGGACGTCTGATTTCATCAGACAGAGCTAACTAAGTCCAGCCTAAATGTTATCAGACGTCTGAATCAACAATCAGACGTCTTAAAACATATTATCAGACGTCTGATTTTTGAATTAGACGTCTGAAAAAGCTGTTTGAACTCTATATTGGTTTTCTAAGTTCTATACAGAAAACCTAAATATCCTAGGGTTGTGCAGGTGTTCCTAGGACTGCTGTTAGGGTACTTTGAGGCTCTTTAACATGATGTTCTAAGGAACAAAAAGAGCAAGGAAATAAAAGCAAAAGTACATGAAAGAAATAAATAGATTTCTATCATATTCTTCTTGTCCTTCCATCTTCAATCTACCGCTCCTCGCAAATCTCCTTTGTTCTCCATCAAGCTCCTCCAATCCGTCCTGGATGCGAGCTCGATCTCCATCTAATCACGTCTCCATTTGCAATTTGCCTGAAATCTAAGACTTAAAGTGCAAATGTTAAATGGCACGTGTTTTGTTATCATCAAAATAAATGATCGTGGTGCTCTAGCACCAACACAAACAACCCTAGCATCATATACAATCCATAGAAGAATTGGGGCCAAGGAGCAAGATGATAGAAACCCAAGCCTTAAAGGTAAAATTCGACTACACAAATGGATCCGAATAAGCGATCGTAGGCCAACAGCGTAAAAATTATCTCAATCGGAGTCCTATAGCACCGTTTAGAAAGCAAGGAAGATGGACGGCCACAATGGTGCCATGTGGCTCCATCACAGCCGCCCCTTGCCATGCCCCAATCACTGAAGCGTTCTTCCCATGCCTTGTGGGCAGTTGGATCATCATCCAACGGCCATAAGTGTGCCACGTCCACTGCTCCTCACTCGCGCCTCATCAAAGGAAGATCAAGCTCAACCGTTGGATCTCCATGCAACGGCTGAGAGCGGAGTTGACTAAAGTCTAAACGCAACACAAAACGTGACTTAACGGATTGGTTAGCGCACTCGCACACAAGCGCGAGACATGCGCTCGAGCCTCACCACGCACCAAATCAGGAAGACAGTGCGCTTGGACTCAATTGAACCATTGGATGACGAACAGAGCGCGTGGATGCAGGTGCATGGTGTGATGAGGACCATCTGATGCGAATGCACGATTTGTCACGCATGCTAACACCCCAATCCAGCGCCCAAACAAAGGCGGTGCGGTGCACAAGTTAAGCCGTCCGATCGTGAGATTAGACGACTGAGGAGGAAGGTGCAATTTGAATCGCGAGCTGCACGCAAGGCAAGTGTGGTTTGAACGTGAAGAGGCGTGCAAAGAGCGCGGGGCACAAGTGAGGACTGCACGATGGCAGATTGATGGTTACAGGCATGCCACGTGTCAGCACGAGAATGCATTCAAGCATGGAAGATGCAAATGAGGTTATTTTGAGGCCAGATCAGAGCCATTGATCTCCTGATCGATGGATCAGATCAAACCAAGGTTGTTGCACGAGTTAGAGGGATAAAATGCCTACTTTGCCCCTCGTTAAAGCTATAAAAGAGCCCCAGGGCCCCACAGTTGAAGGCAACTTCCACCATATACAACTCCAGCCTCTCTCCCTCTCTGCAACTCTTCTCTGGATCTGAAGTGCTACCATACTTCATACAGGAATCTCACAAGCAACGTCGCCCTACATCTGCTTCTACTCTCTCTCTTTAGCATAGTTATTTCTATTCATAGTTGAAAGACTGTTTGCAAGTGATAATGAAATTCTGATATCTAATGCTTATTTATACATATATAAATATTTAAGAATGACTTTCTAAAAAGCTTTCTGATGTGTATGCATCTGAATAGCCTAAAATGTCTATTTATACAAGTTCTTAGTGTCGTAGAAGCATCATGCATTGTAAATATTGCATAACATGCATCATCATGCATTTACGTCAAAGTGTATAAATTGTATAATAATTTACTCTTTTTGGTGGTCAGGGACAGGGATATTTAATCAGGGCCTCAAATTGAAGATCCAACTGTACGAGTCTGATCAGGGTGACGATTGGAGTTCTACGACTCCAAGATTGCCCCGATCAGACTTCCGTAGCATCAGATGTAGTTCGAGAAAGATTAGAGGTCAAGGAGCCAAGATGGTGTAAATCCGTATATCGAATGACAAATTCGACCACATGGATGAGTTTGGATCAACGATCGCAGCCCAACGACGCGAAAATCGATCCAATCTGACATCCGTGGCACCATCTACAACACAAAGAAGATGGACAACCAGGATGGTGCCACGTGGCACCATCCTAGCCATCCAGACCCGCTCGCACCCCTCTGCTCGACTTCTCTAAAGGGCCCACCTCCGTGCAATCTTGGCCGTCGGATCTTCCATTAAAGGCCACGATCACACAAAGGCTGCACACGCTAATTCTTAAACGAGACAAAGACTCTTCGTCAGCGCAGCAGTCGTGCGTCTCTCTCAACTCCGCGAGGCTCAGGTTTGAGCCCCCACGTGCCTCAAATCAAGCGTGGGGCGTGGGCACGGTCAATTGCAGCCGTTGGATCAAAGATGAGCGAAGGCAGGAGCGGCCACGTGGTGCGCCCAGATGCAAAGCATGTTGCACGTGCGATCAGACGCGCCCTACATGCGTGATCAAATGCCCGCACGCTCAACAGATGGAGGCTTTTGCAGCTTTTAAGCCGTCCGATATTGTGATCAGACGACTGAGAGTGCACAAACGTGCATGAAGAGTTAAGCGCGCAGGAGAGGAGCAAGCGCGGCGGGTGCACATGCACGTTACCCACTTTTAAGGCTTTAGTGATGAATAAATCCGTCACTAAAGACCCCACATTAATGTTTTAAGGTTAAAATGACCTATTTACCCCTAACCTCTACACCTATAAAAAGGCCTACGCCTCCTACATATCATTTATCCCTTCCTTCACCTCTCTCCCTCTCCAAAGGTCTAGAGAAGCTTGTCCCAAACTCGAGATGCTCCTCTAGAATTATCATCAAAATTTTGTCCACTTCTCACCCCATTCGTGGAGCTCCCGTGGTCGTCTTCTCACCTCCATTCCGGAAGTGGATCCCGCAACAACGACATCCTACCTCGCCCCAGTTCTTCCCACTTCATTCTCTGTCTTCCGTCTCCGCTCTACGTCCTCTAGGCATCGCCTCATTTCGGCTCGTCCTCCAAGCAGCCGTCGAGGAGGATAATTTCTCACCTCCTTTCTCTTTACTACTTTCTAGAGTAGTTTTACCACTTTCTAGTTGTAAAAATACTATCCTTATTATAAAAGTATTTTGTTCCCTCTCTCTCTTTTAGTGTTAATATTAGATTCATTGTGATTATCTCGCTTGTAAACAAAAATTACAAAAAAAAAGATTGCGGATTTCAAATTGATGTATCCTCCCTTTGTTCAACCCGAAATTCTTTTTGAGTTTCGTTAAAATTATCTGTTGACAAATTTCCTCGCAAATCGCACTACAACGACGGGTTTTTCAAAACTCAACCTTTTTGCGTGGATTCTCCGCATCAACACTTTCGCATAGAAATCGTGTTTGCCTCCCTACGTATGACTCAGTATTCACAGAAATCTTTATAAATATTATTTGTTTCATCGCGATTCACACTACAACGATAGCTATAATCTCTAACATGTCTCGCGAGTGAACAGTATCAAATCAGAATTGTAATCAGTGAATGAAATACATGTTGCTCCCCGACAACGACAACAAAATGTTTGTTGCGAAAATTGTCATTTTAAGAAATATACCTGTCGTAGTATAAGACGAAAGTCACAATAACACTTAAAATTTATAAACTCAAAATTAATGTGAGCCTAAGGTCATTCGCAAGGAGCACTTAGGTAAATCAATTCAACTAATCACAATATCAAGAAGAATATGCAAAAATAATGCTCAATGTAATCAGAATAATATTTCAATAAAATCAAGAATGAGAGTGCAAAAAGATGGGGTTAAAATGATGGTTTAAACCACCAATTATCCCTAATGTTAAGCTCAACAATTATCTCAAATAAATGAATAGTAATGCTCAATCAAGTGTAACCAAAGTAGCCAACAGGATTAGAACCAGCTGGTCAATGTCAGGTTATAGGCTCAGACATCTTAACCGTAGGAGCATTAGAAGAGACACAAGGGTCTCACAGCACAAGGCTCAAAGGCTTAACATAGTAGATGCACAAGGGCACCAAGCCTCAGAGCAAAAGCCTCTCAGTAGGCTAAGTGTTTAAGCACGGGAGAGGGGGCACTAAACTTGAGGTATGAACAGTGCAAAAACCCCCCTCTTCCCTCTCAAATTCCTTCTTTTTAGAACCAGAATGGACCTGGGTAACCGAGCAATCGGATCTTGCCCAGACTCGCGTGGCATGAACTGCGAGCGAGGGCACGTGCGTTGGAGCATGCGAGCGGGACCTCACCTCGGTGCTCTCGGAGGCAACCGGCTAAGGACACGAAATCAATATATCTTCGGTCACGGCGCTCTCACTCTATGATGTAGGACTATCCCATGGTCCTTCCTCCTCGTGTAATTGAATGTGGACTGCAGCTGATGGCATCGCGAAATCTACTTCCTACTTCGTTGCTAAGGCTCAAGTGAAGACTTGGTGATGTTCAGGACCTGGAGCCTTGTCTATTAGGAGTTACAGCAGGGTAGATAACGGTCGGAGGAGTGGTGAACAATGTTGGAGAAGATGAACTATGCGGCTGAGCTCTGATGTATACTTGAAATACAAAATATGGCCTTTTAGCCTCGTCAAAGATGCTCAAGTGCTTTGTTGTGAAGTGGTGAGTGCAATAGTGGTCGTGGTGTGCTGTGAATGTGTGTGTGTGTGTAGCGAAGTCGGAAAAGGTGAACAGCGGTGGTGGTGTTCGGTGGAGGGTATGAGAGATTAAAGCCCCCAAATTTCCTTCGGGCTTTTGATCTATGAGATGAGGCGAAGCTCGCGAACTCAATGGCAAGCGGTTCAGTGGTCTGTGGTGCTCGCGCGATGTCACCAGAGCTTCGCCAGCGTAATGGAAGACGGAGGTGTTGAGAAGTGATCGACGATTGAAAGTGATGTATGGGTAGATAAAAATGAAAAGGAAAGGGAGAGGAAGAGATCTAGGGGAGTTAAGAGAGAAAATGGAGGGAGCTCGATGCTGGCTCTAATGGGCCAACGTCGGGGTAGACAAATGCTCAAGTGATGGAGAGCAGTGACGTCGACGGGGTAGGCGGCTCTTGTTGGGTATGGCGAGGAGCAAAAGACGGAGGGAAGAAGGTTCCCTCTGCCTATCATATGTGGTAGATGGCGATGAAGGCAAAATGACAGGGTCGCTGGAGTTTGGTCGGAGCAGTTCAAGGAAGGAAAAGAAGAGGGTTTTTCTAGCCTTAAACCTCGCTACGGAGGATGGTCTGGTGATGGGGATCATTTTATAAGGCCAAGGTCAAGCTCTAAGCTTGGGAGGAAGCTTGAATAGATGGAATTTTCAGGGAGAAGAATCCCTAAAAATCTTGAGTTCGCATGAGCTTTAGAGCTTGATTTGGAGAGAGAGAGGTGGTCTGACAAATTTGGCAACTTCTTACAGACCTTCCCTCCAAGTTTGGAGGTGATTGGATCTGATTTGAGGGAGAAAGCCTCCCTCAATTCTTGCTGAAGATGCATTCTCACAGCCAATGGCTGTAGGGAACAAAGTGAAGAAAACGATAAGAAGTTAGGGGTCCATTTGCAAATAATTCAAAACCTGAGGGGGTAAATGTAAGGAATAAAGTTTTAAAGGGCTAAATTGCAAACTAGGTCAAGATAAACTTTGATTGGGCCCAAATTTTGGCCTTAAACTAATTTGAACCTAAGGAATCTAATGGTAAAGTTGAATTTCAGTTTTGGCCATGTTTTACTTTGAAATTTGCACAGAAATCCAAATTAGGTAAAAAAATTTTCTAAGACTCTTCTGGGTCAAAATTGGTTCAGATGGTCAAACCAAGGATACCAAACCTCTTAGAATATTTTTATATAAATTTTAGGAGGTTTAGATGAATTTTATCCTGACCAGAACTGCTTTAATTTAAGCGGATCTGAAATTTGGATTTTGTGTGCTGTTATAGATCTCGAAATGTGCCGTTGCTGTCAATGCTAACCCCTTTTTAGACTTTTGAGCTCATTTGACCTCTATTTAACCCCTGAGTAACCTTGTGGTTAGTCTGTGTTCATGATGTGCTGTTAAAATTATAGAATTAACCTTGATTTCTCATTCTTCTCTCAATTCATAATAATTCAGGATTATGACCCCCAGATGCTTATGTAGGAGCTTTAATCAATCAAACCTGACTAAATGTGACTAGTTAGGGCCCATGATGGTGTTCCCATAAATATGGATCATCTTTAATTGCACCAATTGACGTGTTCTTGAGGTTCTCTCCAATCTTAAGAACCATTTGAGACCTTGTTTGGTCTAGTTTGTGGAGATTTAGTCTCCAGCAACCTAAATCAGTACTTACCAAAGCTCCAACGAGCTCTGGCGACCTCATTCTGAGCCTCAGTCTTTAGGACATGGTGAGAAGCTTCAGATTGGGTCAATTGGATTAGAGGAACACAATCCACTTGTTGGATTCATGTTTTAAAGATAATTACTCTTAGTTGATCATCATCTTCTCCAACTCCAGCAGAGTTGGAGAGATGTATTTGATAAAGGATAGAGTATGGAAACAAGTCCTGAAGCATGTACAGATCTTGAAGGTTCTAAATACTCAATGAGGTTTGAGAATCTTTAGGCTGGTCTGACGATCAAACCACCAATTGAGCTAACGCGACAAGACTTGTTAGCACCAATGGAGTGTTCAAAATGTGATTTTGAGGTGCTGGGTAGATTCCTTAGGTTGATTTGAGTCTAATTAAGTTTTCAATTGGAATCTATAAGCTTTGATTTGGGAAGTCAACTTTTGAGCTTAGAAGGTCAACCTGGAATTGTTCTTGAGGATAATGAGTTCGAAACTCTAATCTGATGGAATATTTGAGCTCTTGAGATGATTTGGGATTATTTAGAATAGGTTTAATCATGTTTTATTGAGTTTTATGCGAATTTCAAGATCTAACCTATTTTGGTTCAAATTGGAACCCAAAGCTTTTCAGAGCTTTATTGTTAAGATTTTGACTCGAATTTCACCCAGATCTGTTCTATTTGATCTTTTAAGTTGATTTGGATCGTTAGATTAGAATCTAAACTATCTATTGGATCTCTTCAACCTTGAAATCAGTGTTCTACACCTCAAACTTGAAGCTCTGAAGCTTCTGGAGCTTTTGAAGCTCTTTCTATCTACAATCTATCTTCCTTTAGCTACAGAATGTCTTCTACAACATACCGAAACCCTCAATTGAGGAAATTATTCAATTTGCAGGTCGATTGACCTGAAATCATTAACTGCAGCACGTACTAATGCATGGCAACACTGCCATATTCCTCTCTGAATCTATGGATCAAGAGTGATCCAATCACCAAATTGGTGATAAAATTGAGAAGCTTAGATTTAGGACTTTCCAACGAGCCTTTACACACTTTGATCGAAGCTTTGAGTCAGCTGGAATCGATGCTCAAAGTCACCAGCCAGAGCATGCTGTTGAAGCTACACTAAAGAAACCCGGATAGGATAGTCCCACCTCAGATAGGTAGGAATAGTTGCATGGGTATAAAAAGGAATCATGCACCCAACGCTACAGCTGTCAAGCATTGGGTGCACATATCCCTTCTGACCCTCTGAGCATTGATTAAGCACGCGCATGTGCATGTGCAAGGGTGTGTGTGTGCCCACCTGTGTGTGCGTGGGCCCGGGTATGGGTGTGAGCTTGTGGGCTGTGATGGGCCCAATACTGTGCAACCTAAAATGCTAAAAATCCACCACTAATAAATTAGGCTTGGGCCTCAAATAGGGTCTGGTCCCGCCCCTTGTGGGTGCTATGTATCCCAAAAAGAGGTCTGGGTTGCCAAGTAACTAAATTTTTGGTTAAGTGAGAAACATGTGGGCTTAAAAGCCTAAATTGGTTAAGTGTGGATGAAAGTGCACAGTAAAAGAAAGAGTTTAAAGAGAGAGATATGGCTTAAAAGGTGAGTTAAGTGTTGAATAAGAATGAAGAAGGAGAGGAGAATTAGGAATTGAAGAGAGTTGAGAGTAAAAAGAAAGAGAGAAACAGACATCTGAAGAACAAATCAGAAGTCTAATTTCTACTTTTAAATTGTCTAATTTCTTAAAGAGACGTCTGATAAGGGAAGATTGAAGGCTGATTAAAAAGAGAAGTGCATGAGCTTTTATTGAACAAAGGCATTAGTAATTAGTTGTAATCATTTCTTTTATGCCCTATTTTGTAAACACTTGTTGTAATAATCATTTCTTTTTGTTAATTAATGTAAAATCATTTATGTACTTTTCTCTTATTAATGGAATGGTTGCTTGATTTCACTTTCAAATTTATGTGTAATTGTTCATATGCTTAACATATTACCTAATTATAGATTTAATTAATCAATTTATTAGTCAATTATGCATTAGAATAAAAATGGTGAATTAAACTACAATTATGTCTCTTAGTGAACGACTTGGACTCAACCAGTTAAAAGAATAAAATCTAAAATGTTAGGTTAACTTGATCCTATACTACAATCAACGATAATAATTTAGCAAATTCAAGGTAACGTAAGTCCATTCTTTACATGATTAATTAAGACTAATAACCTTAAGTAACTGTGTTGAAAATTGAATGATCACCTGAGGTCTTAGCTAATGAGGTGAAGTAGTGACTACAATTCATGCAGTAAACATGCGAGGAGCTATCCCGCATTAGCACACAGCCAGTCCTTTCCACTATTGGGTACAAGAACAAACAATCCAACCTCTTATAACAGCAAAGTATACCCAACACTTTGCTATTTGGTTGGCCAAAACAGCCTGTCAAATGAGTTGCAGGGAGGCTAGCTCACTCCCTAAGCCAATCTTTGTCCCTAATAGGTATAGTCGGCCTCGCTGTTGATACTAAGTACAAGTACTGACTTTCAATAAGTATCACATATTTCCACATTCAATTATCCATCTTCAACTCTTTCCATGATATTACACAAGAAGCGGTATCATAATTCACATTTGTTTAGTCAATTATGTTTCTCTAGTTTCCACATTATCTTCCACATAATTCCATATGTAAAATCATTCACTATCTTTATCCATTCTCAAGGTATTTTTAGTGGATTAATAAGGACAAACCTTGCTCTTAATGATTTACATAGGAATTATCATATGCTTCTAAATTGTTGATGGAGCATGCAAATCAATTTCCATTCATTAGTTCCTCTTAGCTTAATTCCCAAGTTGTAACAAATTAAACATAATTAACCATTTAACTCTTACTTAATCAATATATGGTTAAAGAACTCAAGGGTTCTCCAAATATAATCACCAGGAGCACAATATTCAGCGAGAGGCAATATACTTTGACGTAAGAAAGAACTCAATGTAAATGTAACATGACACATTATCATCAAAAGTGGGATCAAGAGTTACTCTACCTGGGTCACTAGGGGGTCATAGTGACTAAGGGAAAACACACTAGAGATTCCTCGAACTCTGCATGTATTCTAGGTATCCATCCTTAAATGCAGACAAGAGTGAACACGTTAAAAACATGATTATTGAAAAACTTAAGGGTAAAAAATGAAATTTATCACTTCTGATGGAAAAAAAAGGATCTCACTAAATCTTAATTCGTCTCATGATAATTACAACAGCAAGTGACTCGTCAAAATCAGATTTCGAATGGTCCGAGAATCAATAAAACAAGAAGGTTTATTGAAACTGATCATTTTTATCTCATAATTTTTTCAAACTCTCTCCTCTTCTTCTTTACGCCTTCATCTTCACCGTGAATGTTCATGCACGACGTGACCCAACACGCAGTCACTCCCACCGATCGTCCAATAATCCCTCGACCATGGTGGTCCCTCGTCGAACCTCACCGGCCTCCGATGGCTCTTTGACGATGACCACCATCGTCCTTCTCCTCTCCCCCCTCCATGCATGTAGGGAAAAGACTTGCAGCAATGGCGTCGCCAAATCTCACGTCGACCGGCCACGCCACAACCTCGGCGGCCCTTACTGACGTCCTTCTCACGTTCGACGAACCTTCGATGAGCCGTCAATGATGTCTTCTTCCTCTCCTTTCCAACCTTCTTCCTTCTCCAATGTGCACACTCATGCACGTAAGATGGATGCCATCGCCGGTTGTTGTGTTGGTCACAATGTCGTCCCTCGCTTTCATTGCCATGCCTCCCTTGTGTTGGAGGAGTAGTCGGAAAAGGCAAGGGACAGAGAGCGGTGGAGGGAAACCACGGCATCCCCCTTTCTTCTGTTCTTACATCTCTCTCTCTCTCTCTTCTTTCTCTCTTTCTCACGTTCGTGGAAAGAGGCATGAGGATGGGCCACCGTCAAGAATCGATGTTTAGCTTTAGGGTTAGGAGTATTTAAATAGGAAGAAGGAAGAGAGAATGAGATAAATAAAGGTGGGGGTTTATAATTGAGGTTAAATAATTAATTAATCTTCAAAGTTACATACTCTTCTCGTAATCATATCAAACAATCTTTGATTTTCACGAAATTGATCTCATTGTAAAATTTGCGACAAGAGGAATCCAACGGTACCAAGTATGACATCGTCTAGGCAAAATTTTTCTAAGGGTTGACCAGAGTTGACCAAAATCGGAGATTCTTCATGTTTGAGCTACGTAACTCGATTCACGCCTGACTAGCATTGTTGGATTCATCTCAACACACTTAAACTTGATTTGGGTTTGCATTTGAATTTCAAGATGTGACATAAATCAAATGAATTATTAGGCTTAATATATACCGATGTATGTGGTTCGCATAGTGTGAAAACATTTAATAATCAAGAATATTTCATAACATTTATAGATAATTTTCTTAGGTATGCCGCTTATGTCTACTTAATATCTCATAAAAGTGGGGTTTTATCTTACTTCAAGAAATATAAGATGGAAGTAGAAAAGCAACTTAGAAAGAATATTAAAGTGTTAAGGTGTGATAGAGGTGGGGAATATAACTCACAAGAATCCAATTTTTATTGCGAAGAGTATTAAATAAAAATGTATACTACAATGTCTTATACGCTACAATAAAGTGGGGGTAACGGAAGGGAAAAATATAATTTTAATGAATTATGTTAGATGCATGTTATCACATTCTTGTCTCCTGAAAGAATTTTGGGAGAAGCATTACTTGCAGCTAATTATACTCTTAATAGACTACCCACTAAATCTATTGAAAGTACACCTTATGAACTGTAAATCAGAAGAAAGCCTAATCTAGATCATTTAAGGAAATAGGGTTCTATGCATATATTGATTCCTACTCAACTTAGAAATAAGTTGGACTTTAGGACTTTGAAATGTAGGTTCATAGGCTATTGTGAAAACTCTTTTGGCTGTAGATTCTACCATAAGGAAAAGATCATTGAATATAGGGATGCAGGATTCCTAGAAAATAGAGAGGAAGATGAGAGTCATGAAAAGGAAGATCCTTTATTGGTAATTGAAGATAACTATTTCAATGATACTCGAGAAAATAACATAGAAAATGAAGGTTAATATGTGCTAAACATGGAAAATATAAATAAACCTGTGGAAATTATAGGCAATCACTAACACATTTCACCAAACATATAAGATACACATGAGCCTACGGACTTAGATAAGAATACCCAACCGAATGTGCCTATTGTTCACAATAAAAGAATAAGAACTCAACCCTCACGAAAGAATGATTATCATCTGTATTCTTGTGAACCTTCATGTTTATTAGCTAATGTAGAAGAGTAAAATCAAATAGAACCCATGACATATAATGATGTGATTGAGTCTCATGAAAAAGATTTATGGCATGAAACCATGAAAGATGAAATAGATTCTATGAGAAAGAATAATGTATGAGAATTGTGTGATTTACCTGATGATAGGAAGGCCATAGAATGCAAATGGAGTTTAATTAACTTTTTGGTATCTAAGTTAGCTTGGATCCGGATGTGTTAGTTGGTCTCCTAGATGGAGATCCTTTCTTAACGTTAGGGCTGTAAAAATTATCTAATTTATTTACTAAGTTATTAGATTATTCTCTAAGGCATGCAAGTTCTTTTTCTATAGCATACATCTTAGTCTTTAAATCAGAAATCTCTATTTTTAAACTTGTATTCTCCTTAATCAACTCACTATTTTCATTTGTTAGATTATTATTCTCTAACAACAAATTATCATTTTCAGAAATGTTAGGACTACAACTAGCTTGTAGATCCTTAAGTTTAATCTCTAACCTTTCATTTTCAGATTTTTAGTGATTTACTAAGCTCATACAATTCATTAAAGGCATCTTGTAAATCGGAATTTACCTCATCGTCGTTGTTGTCGTTGTCGCTATCACTTGCCATGGCCATGAAGCCCATGCAAGCGACTTCGTCCTTCTCTTCCTCTTCTTCCGAGCTTGAATCTCCATGAGCTATTTCTATCTCACTCCAAATCTCAAAGGCAGTGTCACACCTTGAGATATGGTTGAACTCCTCCATGCTGAGAGAGCAATAGAGAGAGTTCATGGCTTTTGCATTGAGGCTGAGATTACGTACTTGCTGCAGCATATAGCCTCCTTTGGTTTTCTCCAGGATGTTGAACGGGGTCTCGCAACGATCCCATTATTCGAACTCAGTGGCTTGAAGCCACATCTTCATCCTCAACTTTCAATAATCAAAGTCACTCCTGTCAAAGTAGGGAGGATGACTAGTGTACTACCCCTCAGATATCCTTGTCGTGGAACAGCTTCCCTCCATCAGATCTCTTGCTGGTCTGTGACGCCGAAATGCAAGAACCTACTCTAATACCAAATGAAGATTCCTTCGGGAGGGGGTGAGATTTGCGTGATAAAAAAATAATGTGCGAAAGCAAAATAAAACAATCTCACAAATAGACAATCACACAAATTGCACAAATGATTTTTAGGCGGAAATCCAAACCGGGTAAAAACCACCACCTAACCCTCTCTAGTTAGGATTTTTCGATCGACCAAGTCGATCAAATCCACTAACCGAGTCACTTAAAACGAGGGTGACTCAACCTCAATACAACTACGCTACAAGTACGAGGGTAGAGTTCCTCAAATCCCTCCTCTTCATGAGGAGTACTTTTTCCCTCAAAGGAGACGGGAATTCACAAGGAGAATACCCAACACAATAACAAAGATAAAATTACAACACAAACCTATAGAGCCACAAAGTATATAAATGAAACTAGTTACTATAGGTGAAGGATCTTCCCTTAGGTGGAAGTGCGTTGACTTGATGACACGAGTGCGTAAGCCACTCAATGCACGACGACACTCTCGAAACTACGACGGGATAGCGGGTGCACTGCAAGAAGAAAGCTCTCAAGATGTGGAATTGAAGCTTGTGAGAGCTAAATCTCTTCTAAAGATCAAAATGATACTATATGATATGGAAATGTGTTGCTTGGTGTGTCTCTACAAGGCAATGGGCCTCTCCTATTTATAGATGCCTTAGGAAGGCCTAGGAAGGCTTTGTAAACCTTAGGTAGCCATTGGGGAACATCCCAAGGCAAATCAAGCCGCAATCAGAATCATTAATGATTTTGACAGGGTCATCAGACGTCTGGGAAAAAGATCAGACGTGTTGAAGTCATGTTTAAGACATCTGGAAACTAGATCAGATGTCTAAGACTAGACAGGTTCCCTCACTGACTTTCATCAAACTTAAATAGGGTTCTAGTGTTAATCAATTAGACGATGTACAGGACGTCTGGCACTAAGTCTGGAAGTCTGAAAACCTAATTTACTACGGGAATGGATTTCCCAAGGTACAAATGGCTATTAGCCTCAAGAGAAGTGATTTCTGCTCAATCGAGGGCTAACAATCACTTATCAAACATCTGAGGTCCTCTACAAACGTCTGATAGAAGCCTAAAGGTCATTTCACAACGATCATATTGTGAAGGCAAACGTTTCACTAATTGAATGTCTGGCCAAGTCATCAGACATTTGCTAAGACATCTGGACTAAGGGTTGGTCGTCTGAAATTAGCAGACAGAAGGTTCTAAGACCAGCCTAAAGCTTTGGATGTTTGATTCAACATTCAGACATCTTAAAGTTCACTATTAGACGTCTGATTATCAAATTAGACGTTTGATAAGGTTGTCTAAAGCCTATTTAGGTTTTCTAAGTTCTC
Organism: Thalassia testudinum; assembly: GCA_037157565.1. Lineage (NCBI taxonomy): Eukaryota > Viridiplantae > Streptophyta > Magnoliopsida > Alismatales > Hydrocharitaceae > Thalassia > Thalassia testudinum. The sequence goes on along the minus strand of JAZHRO010000067.1, from coordinate 11,327,973 downwards.
TATGGAAAACCTAAGTATCCTAAGATTGTGCAAGTGTTCCTAGAACTACTATGAGGGTACTTTGAGGCTCTTTAACATGAATCTAAGAAAGAAAGAATAAAGAGCAACAAAAGAAAGTATATAGAAGAAGATAAAATGAAATTTATCCTATTCTTCATCTCCTTCCTTCTTCAAGCTTTCGCTCCTCGCAAAGCTTCTTCTCCTCCAATGAGCTCCTCCAATCCACAATGGATGCGAGCTCTGAGGCCCTTCACACTTGAATCCATTTGTATTTTTCTGAAATCTAAAGCTCAAATACAAATGTTAAAACACAAGTGTTTTGTTATCATCAAAATTGATGATCGTGGTGCCCTTGCACCAACAAAAGTGTCCAAGTTAAATAAATCCGTATATGGGTTAAAACAATCTTCTAAATAATTGTTAACGCTGGACATGGGGAGGAAAGTGATGAGGAGGGAGGGCGTGGAGTTGAAACCTATGTCTAAGGGTCCAAAACTACTCTAGGGAGATAAGGGAAGAGAAAAGGCTACCTAAGGGTGGACAAAAGGGATGAGAAGGTGGCTGGCGTGGGTGGCCAGTCATGAGGAAGGAGGGGAGGTCGATGAGGCTAATTGGAGTGACGAAGATGAAGAAGCCGATTCTTTGATGGAAAGCACGGTGACGATGAGGGCAGAAGAAATCCTCTATCAATTGTGGTGATATAGCGGTGGAGGATGAAGGTGGTGGAGCTCCAATGGTGCATGTTAATGGCATGTTGAGGAGGAAGAAGATGTGTCACACACCAAATTTTTAAACAAGGAAGAAGTGCGATGCACGACCATACTTTATAGAGCATTGGTTGCGTGAAATGAGGTGATAACTCACGGGGAGAATCTCTGTTGGATGCGTGGGAGGCCAGTTTTTTATCACGAGTTCCTAGTTTGTGAGAGGGTCTCTAGCAATGAGGTCTTTGCCAATGGATGCGGGGTTGGTTGGGGAATAAGTCGCACAAGTTTCATGGAGTTCCAGCGAGTCGATGGGAATTCTTCATCAAAACTCGCTCCAAAGCTCAACTTGTAGCCGTGGTCATCGACTAGAGGAAGGAGAGGTGACATCAACTTGACTTCACCTGAGGACCTAAAGGATATGATTTTGGACAAGATTGAGAGAAAATTGAAAATTAGGGGCTAAAATACAAAGTAGGTGAAGATGAAGTCCAAATGAGGTCAAATTTTTATGGTAACCTAATTTAGACCCAAGGAATGGTAACTTTAATTTTGGGTTTTGACGAAGTTTGATCGATCAATTTACATTTTGACCTAAAATGTATCAAATACCTGCCGAGGTCTCTTTTTAAGGTCAAAATAGGTTCTTTTTGTCAAATTAATTACTCTAAATCTTATGAAAAATTTTTAAATGATTTTTAGAATGTTTAGATTACATTTATTTTCATCATAACCCTTTTAATTGAAGTGAGGCTGAATTAGGACTTTTAATTAAGAAATAGCATTCAATTTGAATGGAAATCCTAAATTACTCAATATCAATCCATTTCTTGGAAATTTAAGCTTAATTGACATTTAATTAATCATAGTTTATCCCTTAGTTATTCTACATTTTTAATTATCTGTTAAAATAGCAGAATTAACCTAATTTTGCACAATTCCTCTTAATTTATTCCAGATTGAGTTATACCCTTTTATGTATCAATTTGGTGAAATTAGCTTTGGAATTTAGTCAAATTAAGTTATATATAGAGGATGATGGCGATGCCATCAATGTCATCATAAGAGGTTTGATTCGTTACTTAGCCTTTTCAGGTCGCTGTTTACTCCATTTAGAGAGCTTCGAGCTCATAAAAGGACACTCTATATGCATCTGAGGTTTTTATACAACTTGGTCATTCCCCTGTCCATTAGGGTATCCACTAAATCACTAAATAAGTCTTAGGTTAGGTCTGATCACCCCTTAGGGTTTATAGGGTCATAAACCCTAGTTCCAAGCCAGTTTAGAGGCCAAACTAGCCACCTAATGTTAGGTCATATCTAACGTTAGGTGGCTTTTACCTAACCTAACATTAGGTTACCCTCACCTAACATTTAGTCAGGCTAAAGAAGCCAGCCAGATCTGTAGAATTGAGTTTCTATGCCCCCAAACTCTCATTTGACACATCCAAATCTTACGAAAACTTAATCGCAAGTTACCACACATATAAGGAACACATTAGACCTAAAATACGCTACCAAAAACTAGGGCATCATTTAACCAGAAAAATCCCATGGTGCCACATATATCCCACCAAAGCATGAAGATTCAACATGCAACACCCAAAACTCAAATGCAAGCACCAATTGCAAAATCTAAATCCTTCCTTTACAGTTCCTAATCACAAGGAAACAAGAGAAAGGAGATCAAGAAGATGAGGTCCCTACCTTGGGGAGATGAGGCTTCTTCCTTCTTTTCTTCCTCACGCTAGCAACCACGACAACAACAGCTATAGTAGTGATAGTAGTAGCAGTAGCCTCATTAACGATGGCGGTGGCTACGGCTGGCAAGGAGGAGATCAAGTGGTGAAGGAAGGAGAGGAGGAGGAAGGGAAGAATCCTCAAATGGGAGAGGGGAGGCTTTGCAAGGGATCAAAATGGGGGTTCTCTCCATTTGCAAAATTTTATCCCTTATAAATGGGGTGTGAAATTGCATAAGAGTCCTTCCACCCCTAAAACTAACATCTATAAAGAGTTTACAAACCCAATTCATATTACAAAATACCCCTCAACCCACATTTGTCAATGATTACAAAGGGGTAACTTATCCTTAAAGTTAAAATTTCCATGATTAAGCTCCCATTACTCTTTACTCATAATTAGACAAACAAAGTAAAGTTTTAATTAGCCCATTCATCACATTAAAAATCCAAAGCCTTATATATTCGACATTCTTAAACCCTAAATAATTATCTTATGTCTACGTCATCTTGATCAAACTATCACGGCCAACTTCACAAGCAACTATTGCCGTCTACCAAAGTCCCATAGCTTACTACTCATAGTCATAGCCTATTATGCATACTCACTAGGTGGTTATCCATGATCAATTATGAATTCTAGGATTTTAACTTTAAAAAAAAGTTAATAACTATTTGATTTCTTCGTTAACCTTTGAGAGCTTCCTATTCTCACGTGTATAGCCGGCTATAATTATTGAATAGTCAACTACGCATGTAACTTATTATCTCCAACTATAGTCAACTATGACTACATCCAATTGAATTGAGAGTCATGAGGTGGTTGATTTTTTTATGATTTAAAGTGTTTCATTATTTCATAGTTGCAAAGTTTAAATGAAGTGAGAAACATGCAAAACCCTTGAATAATGGGCATGAACAAGGTAAGTTCCATGAAATGGTGAAACACAAATAATTCTTTTTTCCATCCGGGAAGAGACAGGGGCCAATTATGGAAATCATTCGAAATTCTTCCACAGTTGTCAAGAGTTCACGAATCATTTGAAATCCTTCACATGAAATCTCAAGCACATTTGCGAGGGAATCAAATTTCAATTATGGAAAAGCACCTACAATGAGACTGTGGGATAAAAAGTTATATCAGGATAAAATTTAACAGGGATAAGTGAAGAAAGAGGTATGGTTGCGATACAGGAATAAGTAGTACAAAAAAATGATTTGTATTATAATGTGATGTTATTGGATATTTATTTAATATTAAGATACGGGTGTAAGTTGATTAATGTGGTATAGCAAATATATTTTAATGAATATATTATATTGATATATGTATATTTAATATGTAATATATTGATGTGATGTAATAGAATGATTTAATTAACATGTTGATTGAAGGTAGAGATATTCCTGTCAATCCCCCACATCCCAACTCCTCCACTTCACTTGACATTTCTCGGTGGATCTTTGTAAAGATTCATTCTGTTTTGAGCATTTTAAGATGACTGGATTGTCAGTCAGACGTCTGGTCAGACGTCTGGACCCCTTCCCAAACGTTTGGAAATTGAAAAATCTGTACGCGTAGTTGGTTCTGCACGCAGCCAGCGTGCAGACCTCTCTCTCTCCCTTCTCCTTTTTCCCTGTCAAAGCCCTAAACCCCTCGCCTATAAGAGGCCCCTTACCTCTCCTCTCCACTCCACCACACCTCCCCACTCCACTGCCGTGAGCAGAGACGCGCGAGAGAGCGAGAGTGAGAGCAAGGAGGAGAGGGAGTGAAGAGAAGGAGAAGGCCGAGCTTGTGAGCTTCGTGGGAGCTCGCCGGAGGTTTGCACGGCCATTGCGGCGCATGTGGGAGGAGAGCGTTGGGGCATCATCCCCGACCTCCTACAGCGATCGGAGCAGGAGGAGCCGCAGCAGAGCGCGGCGAGAGAAGAGGGAGCGCGATCAGATACTGGAGTTTTTCCAGTATCAGACGTCCAGAGTGCCTTCGGGACGACGGGCTGGACGTCTGGCAACGACACCGAACACCTAAAAGCGGGCGTATCGCGAAGGTACGTCTTCCTCGCGGTTACGACCATGCAAGCCGCACCGCAGTGTGATTTGCTTGGCTAAAATGAGGTGTGTTGCTCTGTCGTGTGCAAGAGCAGCTTTGGGAAGGCACGCGGCATGCCCTCCCATGCTTTTCGGACGTCTGGACAGCTTACCAGATGACCAAAGGCATTCCCAGACAACAGGAGGACTGATCAGACGTCTGGAACTGAGTCTAGACGGTCGCGGAGGAGTCCTTGACATCTGAGATCACCGCAGGACTTGAGGTGAGTCTCTGATGATTTTTAAGACATCTGGACCTTATTCCAGGTGTCTGATTTGGGTTTGCAGACACGTTTTTGGCTCGTTTAGGGTCCGATCGGGATCTGTTTTACACAAACAAAATATCTGTGGTTTCCTTGTGGGTTCCTCTACATGTTAGAAACCTTTATATACTGTTCTGAACGTTCCGCTATGATATGTTCATTGATATAGGACTTCGACCTGTTGCGTGTCTAGGACTCGCAGAGGCACATGGGTCTGCAATTCGAGCCCTAGTACTCCCGGATTGTCTGGTAGAGTGGTCCACCCCTGTCTTACTTATAAAACATGATTGCATCTATGATAATTAGATGACTAGAAACCTAGGATGTGGCATGAATCCTAGGACGAGAAATAGTTGCACTGTTTGTGTGGGTGATTGAGATTGTATTCATAAATGAATGAGCTGAATTGTTAGCAACTGCCTGTTAATAAATACAAGCTGCCTGCTAGAATATGAAATGCCTGAGATAACTAAACAGTTACCTGTGATATCGCTTATGCATGTGTTAAATTGTGGAAATACGAGCTGCATGTGTATAATACGAGAATGGAATTGTGAATGATGTAACCTGGTATGGAATAATATGGTGAATATGAGCATGAACCCTACGGGGAGTTAGGAGTAGAGCTCCTGTGGATGAATGGAAAAGCCTGGAAATGTGGATGGGAAGTGTGCTGGCCCTTGAGTACGTGGTACCAAGGAGAGCGACTGTCCCCTTTTTTAGTGTAGAGCGGAGCTAGTCGCCTTTAGGTTGGGACCCGGGGTTAAGATGGACCACTCTACACCGACTTCTGTTGGCCCTTGCGTACACGGTACTGGGGAGAGCTACATGTGTAGGGAGGGAGCTAGCCACCCCACGAAGCTTGGGGTTCAACTAGCCACCTTACACCGACTTGTTAGGCTCACTGGGCAAACCGGGGTAGTTAGATGAGGGTGCGCGGACTGTGGAGGGGCGAGACCCCTGTTTCTGAGAGGGCTAGGCCTTATATTGTTCCGTGCTCTACTTTGGGCGTACCCGCTAGCAGAAATGACTGACTGCGTGCCAGTGCGAAGTAGCTACCCGTGCGCTTATCGCGGGTGCCATAGTCACCGCTCCGTCTGTCTGTGACCTCGGGGTGGTTGACTGGGTGTAGGACTACCACGGGGGACTCTCCCGGCCAAGAGAGCACCACGTGTACCTTCTACTTTTCGGAAAAGACTGAAATCAAGATCATTCCCACGAGCAACATGCGAGATCAAGAAAGAAATCTGAAAGTAAACCAATTGAGTGAAAAGGAATTACTTGTAAAATAAAATACTTGGAAAAGATAAATTTTACCTGCTAGCTTCTACTATTTTAGATAGTCCGGTTACCACTCTACTCAGTGTTCGCTAGCTCCGTTTTCTCATAACCCTCTACAGGTCCAAGAGTTGGGCAGCCCGAGTTACCAGCTGCAGAGGATGCTGGGTCTAGTCGAGCCCAGCAGTAGTTTTCTTATTGTTGTTGTACTCTCTTTTCTGGTAGTGAGTTTCAGACTTTTGTTTACTGTTCCTGTTACTATAATTTTATTCTATTTTTCTGTCGTGGTGGTGGTATGTACTGACTAGTAGCTTTTACTTTCTTTTACTGCTTGTACGTTTTACTGTAGTTACATTGCATAGTGAATGTGGTTTATTTTCCTACTTTTCGGTTATTTCTTGTTAGACGACTGGATCTTGGGATTAGTCGAGTCGAGCCGATCATGGATCCTGTAGGGATTCGGGAACAAGATCGTAACAATCTTCATGAACAAAACTCAAGTTTCATGAGTCAAATTGGGTTTCATGTGTCATGTTGAGGCGAACTTCATTTGATTTATTTTTTTAATAACATAGAAGTTCATTTGGATAAATTGAAGAGAAATTGACATTCTTTGCACACCAATCCTTCCTGTAAATACAGAGATAAAGACTCGAACCTAGAATGTCATGTTTTTGCCTTCAAAATCATCCAATCAAGAGCCTAAGCAAATGAATACGAGTTGCTTGCTAATGCCTGTTAATAATACGAGTTGCTTGCTAGAATATGAAATGCCTGAAATAACTAAACAGTTACCTGTGATATCGCTTGTGCATGTGTTAAATTGTGGAAATACGAGCTGCATGTGTATAATACGAGAATGGAATTGTGAATGATGTAACCTGGTATGGAATAATATGGTGAATATGAGCATGAACCCTACAGGGAGTTAGGAGTAGAGCTCCTGTGGATGAATGGAAAGACCTGAAAATGTGGATGGGAAGTGTGCTGGCCTTTGAGTACGTGGTACCTAGAAGAGCGACTGTCCCCTTTTTTAGTGTAGAGCGGAGCTAGCCGCCCTTAGGTTGGGACTCGGGGTTAAGATTGGCCACTCTACACCGACTTCTGTTGGCCCTTGCGTACATGATACCGGGGAGAGCTACTAGTGTAGGGAGGGAGCTAGCTACCCCATGGGGCCTGGGGTTCAACTAGCCACCCTACACCAACTTGTTAAGCCCATTGGGCAAACCAGGGTAGTCAGACGAGGGTGCGCGGACTGTAGAGGGGCGAGACCCCTGTTTTTGAGAGAGCTAGGCCTTATATTGTTCCGTGCTCTACTTTGGGCATACCCGCTAGCGGAAACGACTAACCGCGTTTCAGTGCGGGGTAGCTACCCATGCACTTATCGCGCGTGCCATAGTCACCGCTCTGTCTGTCTATGACCTCGAGGTGGTTGACTGGGTGTAGGGCTACCACGAGGGACTCTCTCGGCCAAGAGAGCACCACGTGTACCTTCTACTCTTCGGAAAAGACTACAATCAAGATCGTTCCCACGAGGAACATGCGAGATCAAGAAAGAAATCTGAAAGTAAACCAATTGGGTGAAAAGGAATTACTTATAAAATAAAATACCTGGAAAAGATAAATTTTACCTGCTAGCTTCTACTGCTTTAGATAGTCTGGTTACCACTTTACTCAGTGTTCGCTAACTCTATTTTCTTATAACCCTCTACAGGTCCAGGAGTTGGGCAGCCTGAGTTACCGGCTGCAAAGGGTGTTGAGCCCAGTCAAGTCGAGCAGTAGTTTTCTTACTGTTGTTGTATTCTCTTTTCTGGTAGTGAGTTTCAGACTTTTGTTTACTGTTCTTGTTACTATAATTTTGTTCTATTTTTATGTTGTGGTGGTGGTATATACTGACTAACAGCTTTTACTTTTCTTTACTGCTTGTACATTTCACTGTTAGTTACATTGCATAGTGAATGTGGTTTATTTTCCCACTTTTCGATTATTTCTTGTTAGACGACTGGATCTTGGGATTAGTCGAATCGAGCTGGTCACAAGTCCTGTAGGGATTCGGGAACCGGATCGTAACAATCTTCATGAACAAAACTCAAGTTTCATGAGTCAAAGTAGGTTTCATGTGTCATGTTGAGGCGAACTTCATATGATTTATTTTTTTAATAACTTAGAAGTCCATTTGGATAAATGGGAGAGAAATTGATATTCTTCGCACATCCATCCTTCATGTAAATACAGAGATAATGACTCAAACCTAGAATGTCATGTTTTTGCCTTCGAAATCATCCAATCAAGAGCCTAAGCAAATGAGAACATGAATAAGATTGGTAGTCATGTGAAGTACGACGTTAAATACATGATTCTGGAGAGCCCCCTATCATAGCTGGCTATGTCATGCCTGTAGCCAATTACAACCTTAAAACGTGTAACTTTTGCATCTATTGCCTGCACTATTCTAATGTTAAATTTATTTACTTCCTCCCCTTGCCCATTTGGTGAAGCTTTAAAGTTTAATCTTTATGTTTGAAGGGTATTAAAGAACAAGGGTGTCAAAGGTAGAGTAGCAAGGGAGTCGAGTGACGGTAGCATGTTGAGGGCAATGGATGTGGTGATTACTGTATTAATCAAGTGTGAAACAATCTCTTTCTCTTCGATAAATTTAATTGTTACGTCAAGAAAGCTCAGGGCATTTGTGGTAAATCATACAACCATGTCGAGACATCTATGTAATTACGAAGTTTACATGATCATACATGCAGTTATGAATGTGTTTCGACATTGATCAAGTCTAGTAAATGATGATTATTCTGGATTTATGGGCCATTTCCCCTCACACAACACCGTGCATAATTATTTTATTTTGGATTTATGAGCCATGCCCTATCATAAAGTTACACCAACATAAATTAACTCAAATGTGAAATAATGGAACCAATTGAGATAAACATGCCAAACCTCTTCACACAAAAACCCATCCTATCTCAAAAAAGACTTCTCCCACCACAAGATTGTATATTGTTTGTCCTCTTGTGAGCGATCCAAGAGGTTGAGGAAATTTCTTGAGATATTTAGTAGGATTTTTAGGCATTGTTTGTTTTTTATCCCTTATTTGAGCTTTTTAACCTCAAAATTAGGCTTTCGTGAGAGTGGGCCTACAATCTTACGATAGGACAAGTTTAGGAAGAGGACATTAAATTGGCTTAATCTCATGTTTCAACCCGTTGCTCTCACCTAAATTCAAAAACAATTCTTCTTAACAAACACATTCACACTCAAATTCCTTATTTGACTTGCTGAGCGACCAAACAAGATTTATCCTCTAACCTAAGTTTATTGCAAAATCTCACCCTCAACAAAGTCTATCCCTTAAAAATAATTCATCGTAACAAGCAATACCTAAGGATGTGTTTGGTAGAGGTTTAAATTTTAAAAAATCTTAAGGAGAGATAAGTATATGGGTAACAAGAAGGTTAGTGGATGTGAATATGATAGTTGCGATAATGTGTTATTATTAATTTTTATTTTTATTTTTATTGGAAGTGAATTAATAGGATAAATGTGATAGAAGGATGTGATGAATAAATGTAAGTCAATAAGGATAGATGTGACAATGATGGTAGATATGATGAATAAGAAACAAAATTTTTATACTATTCGTATACTATAACACTAATATATTTATGCTATGAAAGAGTACATTGCAAGTCCTCGCAGACATGTCCGATCAGATGGTAGCACCATCTCTCCTGAGATGACAACCGAGGGCTGTGGTTACGAAAAGTGAGATCTCCACTGGCCTTGGGTGGGCTCATTCATGTGGACCGATTCCTAAGGAATTCATGGCAAATTTGTCTCTAATTGTGAGGGTATGATATTGAGAAGGTTTAATCCTAACTACTTAAAGATGGTCACGAAATATAAGATTAAATTTAAATACCCACAATAAACTATAATTGAGCATTTTTGCCTTCCTTTTACTTCGTAAATTCTTTCTTCTATTTACTTTAATTTTATACTACTGTTACCCCACTTGGCTCATACATCTATTGGATCCGCAAGGAACTTGATCCACTAATGAGCTTAGAGGTGAAAGCTCCCCTTTTGTTGATCCTTAGTGCGAGAGATACTATGCCACATGATGGAGAAAGGCTACGTATCTAGTAGTTTCTTGTAAAAATTTCTTTTTGACTCAAGAAACTTGAATATTTAGACTTATGTAACTCCCATGACTTTGTAAGTTACCTTTGAGGTTGTGTTAAAAGGCTTTCTCTTGCAAGTCCCCTGCCGTGGCTATGACGTGCAACCTTGGCACAATGGTGCCATCGGGATTAGGCGCCTCTACAACAGTGGTATCTTCCATGGGTTTAGGACTCTTAGGGTATGGAAGAGGGGGGGGGAAGATCAGAGGAGGTGAAGGATTTCTCGGTGAAAGACAAAAAGTAATTAAAGGATTTTTATATAAAAATCTCTTTATTTTTTAATGTTTAAAATTTATAAGGACATCCAAACGAATAAATGGATATTTCTAAAGTTACATGCATATACGCGAAATAGATAGGAATATGTGCATCTCTTTCAAAGTTCATAGAAAGATATATATAAAAACTCCCGTCTTCTTTTTTTTTTTTTGCATTTGGGCATGAGGTATGAGCTGTGCTTCACCACTTTTTCTGACAATGGAAACTCTAACATGGAGTATGTTCGACGAGTTATGGGCTACTCATTCGACCGAAAAGAAACGGATGCACATATAATGCGGGCCGAAAATGGTCCGTTCTTTGAATCTAAAGCCCAAGTGAGGCCCAATTCCAGTTGAGAGAGAAGGGACACAATCATTGGCCACCGAAAGGCACGTGAGGATCCCAATCTCGGGTGCCCATTTTGTCATTGGATCACCTCTCCTCAATTTTGTGTGAGGACGTGAGGTGAGGCCAATGGCAAAGGGGTTGCCAAAGCCTACATGAGGATCATTTGGTAGGGTTTTAAATTTAGGTATTATTTTAGGTGACAAAGCTAAGTAGGAGGATAAGGGTTATATCTATATAAAATATTATAGGGATAAGTTTTGAGGTATTTGATTATAATATAAAAATAATTAATGGGATAAAATGGTTGATAGTATGATGTGATGTTAATGAATATTTATTCAATAATTTTTTAATAAGAATTGAGATTGTTTGATATGATGTTAATGATTAACTCTTCCTCTCGATTCGACTTCCATACCACTTCAATCATATTCGCTACAATGTCACTATATCGCTATAGTGTCCTTATATCACTCCAGTGGCCTTATCCCACACCCAATGCTCCAACCACACGAGGCTTAAATGTTACATGATGAATAGTAGTAAGTCTTTGTAGCTATGACATCAACCTCACATACCACTTACAATATATCAATTCAACTATCATATCTACCTTTATTAATCAACTTCCAATGCAAATAAAAATAAAAGTTACTTACAACATATTTATTCACCTATTGCATTCACCTCCATTAACTCACTTTCACTACAAATAAAAATAAAAATCAATAATAACACATCAACTCAATCAGCACATCTATTTTCCACTAACCTACCAATAGGAAAAAGAAAAAGAGAAGAAAGTGTTGCTAGAGAGCAAGCAGAGAGAGAGAGTACTCAAGAACTTGGTGACCCAACTCCGCCATATTATTGTAGCTTACTTGAGGGATTAAAAAGTGATGTTAAGAAATGTGAAACTAATGTTAACGTATAATTATATTTATTTGCAATAGTTTCTGTTTACTTGAATAGGTATTAAATTGTAATATTAACCCTCGTAACGTTTACTTTGTAGTGGTATTAGGTATAACAAACATGTAGGGTGCTATAAATATGAGTGGTATATAATTTTAGTACGAATTTAATTTGCTAACACCAATTGAAGCCGATATTAGATAAATCTTAGTAAAGTTATTAAATCTAAATTAATAAATAAGGAGTTAAGTAGTTAACTAAATGAAAATTAATCCCGGAGTAAACTAAATCTCAATTAATTACCACAAATAATTTTTCTAAGGATTCTAAGGATCATGCCCTTTTCATTAACCTTATTTTTACAAGGGATCACTTGATTGGGATCATCCCCAGTCAGCGGAGGTTCGGCCGATACTTCATTGGAATATTTTGCCCTTCTTATCATTAGGTTTGACTTTCTGTCACAAACCTTACAACTTCTTTGAACCTTCGTCAAACGAATCCTTAAGACACCTCTTTCACTCTTAAGGTTTCTTATGCCTCATTAAAGAATGTCTACGTAGATCATACATCAATCATTAGTAACCATTACTGAAGCCTTCAAGGCATCAGACCTGATCATTGGCTTGGAATTTGGCCTGCACTTACACAACCTCGCTAAAATCTGCGTTACCCGATGGATTTGATTGATTTAATTTAATGCGAGATAATGCTTCGACGATGGTTTCCCTTCGTCACACAGTTCTGGCTTCAAATAAATTTCATTCATGATGTTAGGAATTTTCAGCTACGTATCTAAGGGCATCCTTCAACGCGTAAATTTTCTGTGCAGAGTTGATTTCGTGGTAACCATGGCTTATACATTTCCATTGCATGTAAATATAAACTAAGGATGTCATGGAGGATGCGTTGGTCCCTTCGTATCGATTGTTTGTAGCATCTAATTCTATCAATCTCTCTGTTGGAGCCCTTGATGGCAATCTAACCATCTCCTCGATTCCAATCAAAGGCAGAGTCAGGAACAAAGATCAGAGAAGGTGGAGTCAAATAAGAAGTTTCTACCTTTCAATCTCTATATCTAATGAAGCGACGTGGATAGGATACTGCAGCTGCCACTATACTGTTCACGTGGATTAATTTATCTTCCTTGACATTGCATGTCTTATTTTTCTTCTTCTCTTTGCCTCTCTCTCTCTCCTCTTGATGTGACGCAGAGTCTTGCTCCCGCTCTCTCCTTCTCTCTCTCTCACCTTTTTTTTTTTTTTTCTTTTATTTCATTTTTATTACGCATTGCTTAATATGTGTGTTCGTTTTAAATTTTATCTTTGTCATTGACCACCTTATCTCATGTTCTTTCATTAGAGACCAATGTTGAGTATTTTTATGAGAATATGAACCCGATCTAAGATATTGGTTGGAAGTCAAAATATATCAGATAATATATTTTGCAACATGCAGTATGTTTTTTATTTTCAATCAATATTTTTGATTTTCACTAGTCGAAAATCAAGATACATTGGGTAATGCATTTTGCAACGCACGATGTGTAAATTTTCCATTGATAAAAAATAAAGATGCACCGATTATTCATACGATCAACTTTTGCACTCCCGTAGCAAAATGTGGGCTAAAAACTAGTAATAATCTGATGGGTTTCAAAGGTCATCATTAAGGCCAACCAAGGTTATCAAAAAATTTATAGAGCACGAGAAATGTAACAAAGCCAAGAAAAATAGAAATAAGCCAGCATCCACATGAAAGTAGGAGATTAGTAACTCAGGTCCACCTAGTATAGATATATGTGTGTGGAGGAGATCTAACCCTTAATATATCCACCATGTATGGAATACAAACATATTTTCTCTTCATTGGTTTCCCCCTGGATTGCCCCCCTCCTCTACCATGTAGGTAAGGAATCCTTTTATAGGGTACAAAAACAGGCGGTCACACTTTTGGAGAAGTGTGACCATCAAGGTAGTGAAACTTGACTTGTATAACCACCAAAGAAGTGAAGTTGACTTACATCACTTTGCCTTCCAGGGCAAACCTGTCGCGACCCACTCCTAGTTCTTTACAGGACTCGGGAACGGCTTACCTCGACGAACCCCAAGACCCAGTCATGTCCACACTGTGTCATAGGTAACCCCACTACCAGGTCCATGGTGACACTCTCCCACTTCCACTCCGGCACGGGAAGTGGCTGAATGGCCCTACAAGTCTCTGGTGCTCGACCTTCACCTACTGCCATACCAGACACTACTAAACAAAGCTACCAACATCCTGCTTCATCCCCCTCCACCAAAAATCGCGTCATAAGTCGTGGTACATCTTCGTGTTCCCAGGATGTATGGTGAATCTAGACCCGTGTCCCACAGTGAGGAGCTCTCTCAACAACTCCTCATCTCTAGGAATGCACAAGGGTCCCCTCATACGCAGGACCCCGTCAATGAAAGAGAACGCTCCTAAGGTCGCCAACTGCTCACCTCCTCCATAAGTTTCCAACTCTATGCATGTAGATTAGCCAAGTGGGCGGGCGCCTTTCGGCTCAAGGCGTCAGTCACCACATTGGCCTTCCCTGGATGGTAGGAGATGCTGCAATCGTAGTCCTTCAGGAGCTCTGACCAACGTCTCTATCTCATGTTGAGCTCCTTCTGATCAAACAGATATCTGAGGCTCTTATAGTCAGTGAAGATCTCCAATGTCTCTCTGTACAATTAGTGCCTCCATGTCTTCTGCGCGAAGACAATTGCTGCTAGCTCCAAGTCATAGGTGGGGTAGTTATGCATCATGGGGCTTTAGTTGCCATGAAGCGTAAGCGACAACGTGGTCGCCCTTTATGAGCACACCACCTAATCCCTACAATGAGGAGTCGATGTAGACCACGAATCCGCCACTGCTGTCCGGAATGGTGAGTACAGGAGCAGAGGTCAGCCTCTCATTTAGCTCTTGAAAGCATGACTCACAGTCATCTGTCCAAGTGAAGGGCATGTCCTTCCGAGTCAACTAGGTCATAGGACATGCGATTTGCGAGAAACCTCGGATAAACCGCCTGTAGTACCCTGCCAGCCCCAGGAAACTACGTATCTCTGTCACTGTACGTGGCCTCTCTCACCTGAGTACGGCCTCAACTTTGGCTGGATCCACAGCCAGCCCGTCTCCAGAGAACATATGGCCCAAGAAGGTAACCTGTCTCAATCAGAACTCGCACTTACTGTACTTAGCGTACAGCGTGTGCCATCTCAAAGTGTCCAGGACCATGCAGAGTTGTTGTCCATGCTGTGTCTAATCCCGAGAGTAGACGAGTACGTCGTCAATGAATACCACCACGAACTGATCTAGGTAAGGCCGGAAGATGTGGTTCATCAGGTCCATGAAGGCGGCAGGGGCATTGGTTAGCCCAAATGGCATGACCAGGAACTCATAGTGACCATACCGCGTGAGAAAAGCTGTCTTAGAGACGTCAGTCTCCCTGATCCTCAACTGATGATAGCCCGACCTGAAATGACCCTTTCCGTGGATCGTTCGGAGTTTTTCCAGAAAGTTAGGGGTGTGAGCGCAATTTTAAACCCCTTAGGCTTAGGTGTGTGGACCTTGCGGGAAAAAGAGAGGTTTAGCGAGGGAGATTTCCATAATTTCCTCTCTCTTTCTCTCTCTCTTCCCACACCACACATACACACACACGCACGCACCACCCTTCCCTCCTCAAACCCTAACCCTAACACATACCCTATAAAACTCCCCCAACTGTGGGGTTCGGACCTCTACCTCTCCCCCCACATCCCTTTCCCTGCGGCACCACCTTGTGTCCTTCCTCCATCCATCCCCCGTCTGCACAACTGCTGAGAGAGCGGTTGTACAAGAACCAATGTGGGAGCTTGAAGCTCGCGTGGAGGAGCTCGGCTGTGGGGTGAGGCTCAAGAGGAGCTGCTACTGGGAGCTCTATGGGAAGGAGTTGTCATGAAGAGAAGGTGCTGGTTGCGAGGAAGGAGTCCTCGCAACGATTCTATGGAATCATTTTTTCCGCAGAATCAGATGTCTGGGAGGACCCTCAAATGTCTGGTCGAACGTCTGGAGCTGCATCCAAACATCTGATACGTCACAGAAAACCAAAGGTAACGCCTTGTTCAAGGTTAGTGCGTTTGTACCATTCCCTTACCCCTACTGTAGCTTAAGTCCTTGTGTGTCGCATAGCGAGGAGAGAGCCCCGCGAGGAGAAGAAGGCTTGCGAAGGCCTGTACAAGGGCTTTCTTCGTAGTTCAGACATCTACACCCCTCAACAGACGTCTGACCGGACGGCTGGAGACAGCATCAGGCGTCCAATGAGGCAGTTTTCAAAGGTATAAGCCCTGCACGTTCTTCACGTATTTCGTACGACCCGCTCAAAGGCATGGTCTAACCTGTACGTCACTGTGTACATTTGTAGAGCCGTTGGGAAGGTGCGCAACGCTTTTCCAGACACTTTAGGTCCTTTGGATGCCTTGACAGACGTCTAATACCAACATCAGACGTCCGGGAGAGTTGGCATACGGCTGGAAAGAACCCAAGACGACTGTGAGGGGTTCCAGACGTCCGTCAGCAATGTAGGAACACAAGGTGAGTTTCTGACGTCATTTAAGACATCTGATCCTAGTCCTAGATATTTGATTTTAGTCTGTAGGCACGTTTTTGGCTCGTTCGGGGCCCAAACGGAGTCAGATTTACGCAAACGAAGTACCATTATTTTCCGCTCGAGTTTCTCTACATGTTAGTGTCAATTATATACTGTTCTAAACTTGTTTGACGTGATTTAGTCATTGGTATAGGTTTCCAGCTTGTAGTATGTTCAGGGCCCGCAGAGACGATAAGATCTACAGTTTTAGCTCCCATTCCTCCCGTGTTTTCCGGTAGAGTGGTTTACTTTAATACTAAAGATTTAAATAAAGTGCATGTGTAGAATAACTTATTTGAACCCTATGATGTGAAATGAACCCTAAGGCAGAAGCGAATGAATATTGCTTGAGCTACAGTATTTACTTTGAGATACTCATTAAACCCTAATTGCTAGCAAGTGTATAGATACATGATGTGATGTTTCTTCAGTTATTAAAACACAAACTGCCGATTATATGAATGAGAATCGGAATGCAAATAACGAGATATGCATGTTGAAAAAAATGAAATGAATACGAGCATGAACCCTATGGGGAACTAGGAGAAGAACTCCTGTATACGGAAAGAATCTCGTATGTAGACGAGAAGTGAGCTGGTCCTTGTGTACGCAGTACCAACGAAACCAACTATCCTTTTAGTGTAGAGGGGAGCTAGCCGCTCCTTGGGTTGAGACCTGGGGTTAGGACTAATCACTCTACACCAACTCCTGTTCGACCCTCGCGCACGTGGTACCAGTGTGAGCTACTTAATGTAGGGAGGGAGCTAGCTGCCCCACAGGGTCCAGGGTTAGGACTAACCATCCTACACCAACTCTTGTTCGGCCCACTAGGCAAACCGAGATAGTCGGACGAGGTTACACGGACTGTGGAGGGGCGAGACCCCTATTCTGAGGGGCGAGACCCCTGTTCTGAGAGGGTAAGGTCCTATGTTGTTCCGTGTTGTACTTTTGGGCATACCCGCTAGCGGAAATGACTGACCATGTGCCAATGTGGAGTAGCTACTCGTGTGCTTATCGCGCGTGCCATAGTCACAGATACGTCGCGATTATGACCTTAGGATGGTTGACTAGGTGTAGGACTACCACGGGGGACTCTCCCGACCAGGAGAGCACCACATGTATATCCTATATCATGGGAAAGACTGCAATCAAGATCATTCCCTTGAGGAACAGACAAGATCAAGAGATGACCAGATAAATAAGAGAACAAATAAATCAAAACTACTTAGTTGAGCTAAATGAAAATGAATAATTAATTAGTTGCTTATCTTAATTGCATGTAAATGGCTTAATTATCACTCTACTCAGCGTTAGCTGACTACAGATTCTATAACCTTGTTTAGGTTAAGAAGCTGAGCAGCCAGCACCACCGGCTGCAGAGGGAGCTGGGCTTAGTAGAGCCCAGCCATAGCTGTTGTCGTTTTCTGTTCCAGCACATTCTTTTGTTGTAGTAGTGAGTATCTGTTATATGTAATACTGTTTCTATTACATTTCCGCTTTACTTTCCGCTGTTGTAGTTGTGATGACATGTAATAATGTGAGATATTTCGTCTATTTCTTTCACTGTCTACTTATTTATTTTCTACCTAGTTACATTGCATGTGTGGTTGTGGAATATTTTCAACTTTTGGTTATTTCTCGTTAGACGACTAGATCTTTGGATTAATCGAGGCGAGTCAGTCTCTCGTCCGATAGGGATCTGGGATTGTGTCATAACACAGATCTATCTTGGAAAATACTATGGCATCCCTCAGCTGATCGAAGAGATCATCGATGTGAGGTAGTGGGTACTTGTTCTTGATGGTGACCCAATTCAGCTGTTTGTAGTCAACGCACAGCAGAAGGGTGCCGTCCTTCTTCACAAACAGGACAAGGGCTCCCCATGGGGATGTACTGGGTCTCATGAAGCCCTTCTCCAATAGATCCTGTAACTGAGACTTGAGCTCTCGCAGCTCAAGTGGGGCCATCCTGTATGGTGCAGTAGAGATGGGGCTGGTCCCCGGTACCAGTGAGATCTCAAACTCGATCTCACGCTCAGGTGGCAGTCTTCGCAGCTCCTCTGGAAAGACATCGGGGTACTCACGAACCACCAGAATATTCTGCAAGTCGGCCATGGGGCTGGGTTCTACTATGACACAAGCTAGGAATCCCTCACACCCCTATCTCAGTAGCGTCGCTGCCCGAAGTGCAGAGATGCACCTAAATCCTCCGTCTACTGGCTGGCCGTGAAATTCGAAAGGAGGAAACTTTGGTATGGAGAAGACGATCTTCCTCCCAAAGCATTCTACTAGGGCATAATAAGCAGCCAGCTAGTTCATCCCTAGGATCACACCAAAATCCTCCATTGGGATCACGATCAGGTCAATCGGAAGACTGTGTCCCCCTATAACGAACTCACAATCAGGGAAAACCTCCTCGGCGACAAATACCTGTCCACCTGGGCCTCTAATCAAGAATGGCTCCCTAATAGTACATTACCTGATCCCAAGCTGACGGCAAAACTCGTAGAGACAAACGAGTGCATGGCACCAGAATCGAAAAGTACGTAAATGAGCTTGCCGAAAACTGTAACCATACCTGCCATCACAAAACCTGTCGCTCTAGCGTCTCTGTGAGTCAAGGCGTTGACATGCCCCTCAACCTCAGGTGCGGAAGAGACAACTATCCTCTGGGCCAAGCGAGTGGTAGCCGGTCGGTACCCTCCTTGTGATTGCTGTCTCCCCCCTTGGGTCAGGTAACCGTGGTCGCTAAATCAGCCTCCAATACTCGGTGTTGGGAGCATCTGGTTCTCTCTGGCCCTAGATAGGCAGTCCCTCCTCATATGAGCCGGCTGGCCATACTGGTAGCAGAGAGGGCAACGATTCCCTCCCTCTATCTGTCCCTGGGATTACTCCGGCTGGTAGGGCCTCTTTTGACCTCCTCTGGCTTGCCTAACATTACGGCAGCTCCTTTATCTCACGGGAGGCTCCCCCTCCGCATCCTCATGAGGAGACGGCAGAGGCGATAGATGCTAAACCTCCTCCCGTACGATCTCCTGAATCAGTTGGACGAGGTCCTGGGCGTGGATGCCCAAAAGGAGGGTGGATCGACTGTTGCCTCGAGCCTGGCATGTCTGCCCCCTCGTCCATGCCTATGGCTACGTCGGCGGCCTGCTATACGAGTTTCTCGATGAGGCATCTCCTACAAGGAGACAGAAGAGGAAGGAAAGGGACTGTTAACGATACTAGATTACAGAAAGAAATAAGACTCAGGAGCACAGATCAAGATAATACGTGGTGATGGCTATCTTAGTTACATGCACATGAGTGGTTACTTCTAGACCATTTGGTTTATTTCTTAGGATGACCTTGCTCTGATACCATCTTGTCGCGACCCATTCCCGACTCCCTACAGAACCCGAGAATGGCTTGCCTCGATGAACCCCAAGACCTAGTCGTCTAACAAGAAACAACCAAATGCATACTCATTCCACAATCATACGAGTAATGTAGCTAAGCAGAAAAATATATAACAGACAGTAAAAGAAATAGAATAGGAAATCACAAGGATGTTACATAATACAGCGGAAATGTACGATTACTGAACATAGCCATCACAACAGAAACTAATAGAATTATAACAGAAACAGTACGGAATAGTCACTACAGGCTACAAGTACTCACGACTAACAAATGCTCTACAGTAGAAACAGGAAAAAGATTACGACTGGGCTCGACTGGGCCCAGCGCCCTCAGCAGCCGATGGCACTGGCTATTTAGATCCCTAACCTGAACATGGTTACGAACTTCGTGGTCAGCTAATGCTGAGTAGAGTGGTGATTAAGCCATTTACATGCAATTAAATAAGAAACTAACTACACATGTATGTGTCAGTTATTATTATCGTCCATTTCCATTCGTCCCCACACCAGCAGCCGAGCGAAAGGAGAAGGAGAGGGAGAGCGGAGAGCAGAGGAGTTTGGTGGCTTGAGAGTGGAAGACTCGCGAGGGTGATTCGGTGCTGCAGCTTCTGCGGCGAGAAAAAGGCTTGCAAATGGTTATGTGGAATCATTTTTCCATAGAATCAGATGTCTAGGGTGACCTCCAAACGTCGAGTTGGACGTCCAAAGGTAATCTCAGACATCTGAGAATGCATTTTCTGGATTATTTTTCCTGCCAAAATTCTGACCATGCACGCGTGTATGTCAGAGGATTGGGAAGTGTGTCGGTGGGAAGACCGAGGCAGTTTCAAACGTCCGGAAGAGTCTCTAAACGTCTGAAGGCACCCTCAGACGTTTGCATGGAGTTTCAGATGTCTGGAAAAGGTGCCCCAAGCAAGGTGAGTCCCTAAGTTCATTTAAGACGTCTGGGACTCTTCCTAGACATCTGATTTTAATCAGGGTTGGTGTTTTGGGCTTGTTCAGGGCCCAAACGAAGTCGATTTTCCGCAAACAAAATGTCGATGGTTTCCATTCGAGTTTCTCTACGTAGTGATACATTGTCTATACCATTTTGAGTTCCTTTAACCTATCAATCCATGTCATAGGTCTTCAGTCCATCGAGTGTACGGGATCTATGGAGACGTCGGGAGCTACCGTACAAGCCCCCATTCCACCCGGTTACCTTGGTAGAGTGGTTCTCTCATTAATCCCAGATTTAATAATTAAATTACGTGCTTTAGAATAAGTCGAACCCTAGGTTGTGAAATGAACTCTAAGGCTAAAGGAGATAAATGAATGCTACTTTAGAAATATTCGATTAACCCTAAGATGTGGAATGAACCCAAGGGCTGAAAGAAATAAATGCACATTTAATGAATGATTAAATTATTATTTCTTAGAAGTAGTAAATCATGAGCTACCTGTAATGAATCGTGACATGAACAGAAATACATGCTGTGTATTGAATAATGGATGGACGTGATTGTGAAATCATTGAGTTTCCCGTTATACATTTATTGAATCAGATGTGGAAATGAGAAAGTCTATGTATGAACCCTACGGGGAATTTAGAAGAAAATCAAGAATACAGTAATACGGAAAATCTGATGGGTCATGGAACATGTTGCCTATGGCCAGCTGTTCTAATCTGGTAATGGGAAGTAAGCTGGTGTAAAGACCCGTTCTGTCCTGAGCCTTTTAAGACATCTAGACTGTGGGTCAAACATCTAGACACCTTCCTAGATATCTAGAAACCAAAATTTTTGGGTATGAGCTCACGTCTACGCGCGGTCTACACGCAGACAATACCTTCTCTTTTTCCTTTCCTTCTTCTCTCTCTCCCCGCCTCCAGCAAACCCTAACCCACCAACCTTATAAACCCCCTTCCCCCTCTCTCATTCTCCCCACTCTAGCCACCTTCCTCTCTTCTTCTTCACCCCAGCGAGAGAGCCAGAGCAAGCAAGTGAGCGCGAGGGCGGCGACGAGGAGCGGCTTGAGGAGAAGAGGAGGAGTTGAGCTCGTGAGCTCATGTGGGAGCTCACCGGAGGGCGCACCGCAAAAGCAGCGCGTGCGGGAGGAGGAGTGCGTCCGAGGAGTCATCCCCGACATTACTTCAGCCGAAGCTGCAAGCGAGGAGGCGAGCCGTAGCCGCGCGCGACGAGAGCGAGTGGGAGCAGGTTCTGGTTCTGGGTTTTTCCCAAAATCAGACATCTGAAGTGACGTCCAGACGACGGTGCGGTCGTCTAGAAGCAGTTCCAGACGTCTAAAGAGAGGCCTTCGCGAAAGTACGTTCCCTTTGCGGATACAGCCATGCAGGCCGCTCTGCAGCTACGCTTCGTGTGGCCATTTTGAGAAGATTTTGCTGGTGGCATGCAAGATTTGCTTCGAGAAGGTGTAGGGCACGCCCTCCCATGCATTTCAGATGTTCGAAGAGGAGGTTGAACGTCTGGAGCTGGGTCTAGATGGTCCAAAAGAGTTCCTGGACATCTGAGGTCGATGCAGAGCTTGAGGTGCATTTCTGGACACTTTTAAGACATTTGGAAGTTGTTCCAGACGTTTGATTTGAGTCTGTAGCCATGTTTTGACCCGTTTAGGGTCTGTTTGAGGTTCGTTTTACGCAAATAAGATACCGATATTTTCCTTGTGAATTCCTCTACTTGTTAGAAGGCTTTCTATACTGTTTTGAATGTTCCTTTGTGATTGTTCCTTGCTATAGGACTTCGTTTCGTTGCGGGTTCGGGGCTTACTGAGGCACATGAGCCTGCCGTTCGAGCCCCCAATACTCCTAGGTTGACTGGTAGAGTGGCTTCCCCTAATTTAATTATAAACCTGAATGCATGTGTGGAATGAATGAGTAGAACCTAGGATGTGACATGAATCCTAGGACGAAAAACACTTGAAATGTCTGTATGCGTGATTGAATTGTAGTCTGGAGTGAGTAGATAGAAAACAACTGCCTGTTAATAAACAAGAGCTGCCTGTGAAATATGAATTACATGTGCTAGTTAAACAGTTAAATGCGACATTACCTGTTGTATCCGTTAAATTATAGAAACACGAGCTGCATATGTACAACCTGAGATTAGAAATGTGAGTGGTAGAAATACAAGCTGCATGTGTATAACCTGAGAATGGAAATAGAAATGATGAAACTTGGTATGGAATGGCATGAGGAACATGAGCATGAACCCTACGGAAAATTAGGAGTAGAACTCCTGAAAATAAATGGAATGGATCTGGAAATGCGAGTGGGGAAGTAAGCTGGCCCTTGAGTACGTAATACCAAGGAGAGCAACTGTCCCCTGTTTAGTGTAGAGCGGAGCTAGCCGCCCTTGGGTTGGGACTCGGGGTTAGGATTGGCCACCCTGCACTGACTTTTGGCCCTCGTGTACACTGTACCGGGGAGAGCTACTAGTGTAGGGAGAGAGCTAGCCACCCCACGGGACCCGGGGTTCAGCTATCCAACCTACATCGACTTGTTAGTCCCACTGGGCAAACCAGGGTAGTCAGGCGAGGGTGCGCGGACTGTGGAGGGGCGAGACCCCTATTTGGTTCTCAGGGGGCTAGACCCCTGTTACTGAGAGGGCTAGGCCCTATACTACATGTTGTACTTGGGCGCACCCGTTAGCGGAAACGACTGATTGCATGCCAGTACGGGGTAGCTACCCGTGCGCTTATCGCGCGTGCCGTAGTCACCGTTACGTCTGTCCGTGACCTTGGGGTGGTTGACTGGGTGTAGGATCACCACGGGGACTCTCCTGGCCATGAGAGCATCACGTGTGCCTTCTACTCTTCGAAAAAGACTGCAATCAAGATCATTCCCACGAGGAACATTCGAGATCAAGAAAGAGATCTAATAAATAAACCAATGGGTGAAAAGGAATAAATTGTGAAATAAAGTAATTGGAATAAATAGCTACCTGTCCACTTTTACTACTTTAGTTCGTTGGTTGCCACTCTACTCAGGGTTCGCTGACTTTGTATCCTCATAACCCTTTTTAGGTCCAGGTGTTAAGCAGCCCTAGTCTATGGCTGCAGAGGGTGCTGGGCCTAGTAGAGCCCAGTAGCTATAGTTCTCTGTTGTTGTACCTTTTGTAGTAGTGAGTTCAGACTCTTGTACTGTTACGTTCTGCACCTTTACTTTTCTGTACCTTTATGTTCTTGTACCTTGTTACTGTTCTACTATTGTGGTGGTGACATGTACTGTAGTAACTTTTACTTTCTTTACTGCTGTACTCTTTTACTGTTAGTTGCTTAGCATAATGAATGTGGTTTACTTTCCTGCTTTTTTGTTATTTCTTATTGTACGATTGGGTCTTGCGATCAGTTGAGTCAGGCCAGTCTCGTGTCCTGTAGGGATTCGGGAACGGGGTCGTAACAGTTGGTCCTCGTGTACGTTGTACCGAGGAAAGAGACTGCCCCCTTAGTGTAGAAGGGAGCTAACCGCCTCTTGAGTTGAGACCTGAGGTTAAGACTAGCCACTCTACACCGACTCCTGTTTAGCCCTCGCATATTTGGTACCGAGGTGAGCTACTTAATGCAGGGAGGGAGCTAGCCACCACATGGGACTCGAGGTTAGGACTAACCACCCTACACCAACTCTTTGTTAAGCCCACTGGGCAAACCGGGATAGTCGGACTAGGGTACGTGGACTGTGGAGGGGTGAGACCCCTATTCTATTCTGAGGGGCGAGACCCCTGTTCTGAGAATGCAAGGCCCTCTGTTGTTCTGTGTTGTACGATTGGGCGTACTTGCTAGCGAAAATGACTGACCGCGTGCCAGTGCGGGGTAGCTACCCGTACGCTTATCACGCGTGCCGTAGTCACCACTATGTCACGACCGTGACCTCGAGGTGGTAGACCAGGTGTAGGATTACCACGGGGAACTCTCTCGGCTAGGAGAATGCTACATGTACATCCTACATCGCGGGAAAACTGCAAGTAAGATCGTTCCATTAGGGAACAAGAATATTAAGCACTGTTATGGATCCTCCTGATTAGAGATCTCGACTCAGAAATATGTAAATAAGACAAATGGAAATAGATGATAATAATAATCGACACATACATGTGTAGTTAGTTGCTTGTTTAATTGCATGTAAATGGCTTAATCACCACTCTACTCAGCGTTAGCTAACCACGAAGTTCGTAACCATTTTTAGGTCAGGGATTTGAGCAGCCAACGCCACCGACTGCTGAGGACGCTGGGCCCAGTCGAGCCCAGTCATAGTCTTTCTCCTATTTCTACTGCAGAGCATTTGTTAGTCGTAAGTACTTGTAGCCTGTAGTGATTATTCCGTATTGTTTCTATTATAATTTTATTAGTTTCTGTTGTGATGGCTATGTTCGATAATCGTACCTTTCCGCTGTATTATGTAATATCCTTGTGATTTCCTGTTCTATTTTTTTTATTGTCTGTTATATATTTTTCTGCTTAATTACATTACTCGTGTGATTGTGGAATGAGTATGCATTTGATTGTTTCTCGTTGAACGACTAGGTCTTGAGGTTTGTCGAGGCGAGTCGTTCTCAGGTTCTGTAGAGAACCGAGAACAGGTTGTGACAAAGCCAGAATTTCATTGATCTGATCGCGAACTTCTTGAACTTATTTTTGTAAGGATAATTTCTTCCTTCATTAGAACCTAATGGTTAAGAAGGGTGGAATATAAGGGCATACAACCACAACTTTTAAAAAGTTAAAAAGTCAAGACAATGGCCACGCGTGCCTACCCCTAACTTTAATCATTCCCTATAGTTTGTGGAGGTAGATACCTCTTGTTTTTGGAGATTATCCTGTGTTTATAGTGGGTGATAACTTAGCTCCTATTGGCCTTACCAACCTGTGTCGAGACAAAGGTTTTAACCTACAAGTTAACTCCCATTTTATCTCTCCTCCCTTGTGTCCTCTTACATGCGATCTTTCCTCACATGCCTCCTCCATTTTAATACAAACAAAAAAATGCCAACCAACTTATCTACGATTATAACAGTAAACATATATTTTCTAATCTTATCCCATATTCAAGTAAAGACCCTCTCTTCGCATCACAAATTAATCCCCATTCTCAACCTTTATTTAGTGGTTAACTTCCATTCTCAAGTAAATATAAATAAAAATTATCTAATTTTGTGAAGAAACTAACCCTAATTATTTAATCACTACCGGAAACTAACCCTGGATAAGGTAAGATAAACACAGATAAGTTGAGTTGCTGACTACATGCGGACAAGACCACCATCCATGCATCGTTAAAAATTGGGGGAGGAGTTGGGGTCTCCAAAGGCCACCGCTAGCAAATGAATGACTTCAACCAATAAACACTGTGCCGTCTGGTCTCCCCGGGTTGCTGCTGCACGTCACATACTGGAGAGGGACAGATGGGGCGGCACCTCATTAAATGCTTATGGTTTTCCCGTGGAGATCAGATTGTAGGGAAA
The DNA here is from genome assembly GCA_037157565.1 of Thalassia testudinum. Taxonomy (NCBI): domain Eukaryota; kingdom Viridiplantae; phylum Streptophyta; class Magnoliopsida; order Alismatales; family Hydrocharitaceae; genus Thalassia; species Thalassia testudinum. Next base: position 11,301,678 of record JAZHRO010000067.1, on the reverse strand, counting down.
GGAGAGTTGCACTTAATGCCCTGCACATGAACCACATCTCGTGCCTCCCTCTGTCCTTTCAAAGCCTCATTTAATGGCCGCTCATGCAGGAGTGAAAAAGAGAGATAAAGGTAGAGTTCAAATCCCCTCCCTCTCTCTCTCTCTCTCTCTCTCTCTCTCTCTCTCGAAGCCTCAGTCTGCCCATCACGCTCTACCGCTCGATCCTCCTATATGCTTTTTCCCATGGGGGCTCTCCTTTGTCTGCTGCCTCCCACCATCATGTGGGCTTGTCGCCATTGCATTCACTCGATCTTGCAGGAACCTTTGGTACTATTTACATGTATTCTTGCATATTGCCACCGGCGTCCCCCCCCCCCCCCCCTTCCCCCCACCACGTTTTGTCGCGATGTGCGTGGAACACGAGAAGGATCTACCTTGTTTCGTCCATACTCGTTTGATGTAATTCGAAGAATCTTATTTCTCACACAAACAACCTTCGTTCGTTCGACATCTTATCTATGGGATGCGAGCCTTTAGATAAAGAAAATAAGATAAAATGGGAGATAAATTTGCATCCCTGTCTTCTTTTATGTTCGGGTGTAATTTTATGTGAGAAATACTTAACACAAGTTCGGATGCAGGTTTATGCATAGGTATAGCGACTTTAGTCCCACGTGATTGGTAGGATGAATAGTGCCACTGCATGAAAAGATGTGTTTTGTGATGATTTAAAACCATCACCAAAACCTAAATGAACATCGCCAAATTTCGCCAAGCTCGCTTGACTTGGCACCCTTTTTCATCACATAGTGGTGACATTTCTCGTTAAAATCGTCGCTAAATACACATTTCAGTGACACTTTATAAACCCTCGTCAAATAATCGTCGCAAAATGTACCTTCTTTTACGGTGTGCATGAGCAATAGCATGGATTTTGTGGGATTTATAAAAACAGTCCTCACATTTCTAAATACGGTGCATCAACTCACATGTCACATCAAAGAACCTCTTACTCTGCTTTTCAATAAAATATTAATAGAAAATACCTAACATCATATATATAAATTAATAAATAAACTGCAATGCTCTCTGCACTTTACGATAGGAGATAGTTAACGTGGATTAATTTCTTTTAAAATCGGATAATCTTTATTTTTATTTATTTAAAAATAAAAATTAATTTTTATTTATATTTATTGAGCAAAGGTTAGAAAAAAAATTATCATATGACGTGAAAGAAGTTGTAAGTAAATTTGACAAATTAAAAGAAAAAATAAGTCATCTTCCAACAAACATGAGTAAATTTATTCTAAGATAAAGATGTGATAAAAGATTAAATTATCACGTAAGGTAAACGAGAATTATTTTTCAAAAAGAAAGAGATAATCCCCTCCGTAAATTAACCCATAAGATATACATCTCTTGCTCGTATCTATTCTACCACTAACCTATCACTTATTTCTCCACCTCCGTAACACTGCATTTACTAAACTCTATTTTGTACTAAATACAACCATGGAGACAAATGAAACCTTAATTTGGAAATATGGGCAATCGGAGAAGCTGATTTTGTGGTGTGAGGGCACGTGGGTAGTGGCAATAAGAGAAACGTCACCAGCACACCATGACATGCTTTACACTAAAATGCACATGCATAGTGATACTTCTATGGTTTGATGTTGGTTTAGGAATTCACGTGAGCATGGACTAAAACTTCATATGTCTTAATTGAAGACTAAAATGAAAGGCAGAGGATCGTTTTGCTTGCCATTTTATTATCGGATTCCTTTCTGAATGACCATAAGGGAGAAGTATTAAGAGCCGCATGTGCAAGTCTCCAAGGAAAGTAATTTATGGGCCTTAATAGCATCATAAAGGTATGGTAAATCTCCCTTTTTATGGATTATATATTACCATGAGAATTTGAGCTCATGATAAGTAGGATGTCAAGTGGGGGTGACAACAACTCTACCACACTTTGACCAGTTTATTACTGCATTCCCATGTAGTAAGAACACTAATGCAATCTTATTAACCGAATTTCCAAAAGGTAATGCTATCATTAGATGCTCATAGAAGTTTCAAGAAAACTAGAATACCCGTCTCACTAAAATCCAGGTGGAGGCATGGTTACTCATGTTACATCACTAATCAAATGGAGGAAATGCTTGATTAGTAGTCATTATCTTGTCATGCCATGAGAGACTCAACTCAGGATACTTTCCATTGTAGGTGTACAAAAAACTTGGGTTAGATATGCTTAACTTAGATTTGAGCTCAATAATGGTCTATGAGCCCAATTCCTTAGGCTAACGGGTTAAACCTAAGCTGAATAGGCTTGATAACTTTATCAAGTCTATATCAAATTGATCTAACTCTAAGGAATTGAAATATTTGATTCTAAAATCCGTAACATACATGTATTGTATGAATGTTTTACAATGCTGTGGAACCTTTTACTAACTCAAAGTTAAATATCCTTAAACTAATGCCTTCGTTTTTGACTAATTTTCATTTTTAGAACCTAAGATGTGATGAGGGAAAAGTTTACAAACGTTGTGTGGGACACATGGGTACAAGTTCGAGAATTTAACAGATTAAAGTTCTAAGGCTTACCAAGCCTCTTAGACATGTTGCTTAAATGGCGGAGGACAATAGAGCAAATTTGGTGGATGCTCCACAAAATCTATCGAGTAATTGGCCAATGATGATACAACTTTATGTGTTCGACATTCATACAAGGTATGTATGTAAGGATTTCTTAAATCAAATAGAAGAAACACCCTTAGATTGGCTCTATCCAACCTGATTGGTTGGGTTGGTAGAGCATAAGGATAAGGATCCATGAGTTGATCCTCATGCAAATGGGTTATAATACTACCAAGGCACCATGAGAAATCCCCTCAACTACTTGATTGTTCCAATCACCAAGGAATTGAAAAAACAAACAAATTCATGGCTAGAAGTAGGATCGAACTAGGATAGCCTAATATTTGAAGAACTAAGTTGAGCCATGCAAGTACTTTAAAGGAGATTTTTGAGCTAGTCTCCCACAATATGCATAAATCCATAATCACACATCATGAGATGACTCCTCAGATCCCTTTTGCTTTTAATATCCAAGGAATAAATCAAACAAACCAAACTTACACATAAAATCAAATCAGATTGAATACATCCTAAGTTTTTAGAAGTGAGTTAGGCCTAAATGGCCTTATATTGGATATTTTTTCAATAATTCCTTAAGCTAAGGATAGGTCCATGATTGTAAGTCATTGGATATTTCCCTTAATGCCTCAAACCTTATGGTGTCCGAGAAATCAACAAGATAAAGCATACTGAGGCTTGAGATTAGGCCAGACTATAGATGACCTAATTTTGGATGCACCCTATGTCATCTATGTGGGTTTTTTTTTATTTTTTACAACATTATTTTTATTTCATCATTTATTATCTTTTATGGTTCTTAACAACCCTGCCACATCATTCATAGAGAAGTGATGTCTTCTACTTAGGGTATAGGAATTAACCGCATCAATCATTAAATGACAATGACGGTGAATATTAATAACAATCGCCTGCCCAATTACTTTTGTCTAATCGATGGCCGATCGAGTACATGCCTTCTCCGTTACTTATAGTAAAAAGCAACGGTAAATATAATATTGCCGTCGATTTTATTAATCGACGAAAATAAACTAACGACATAATATATTTTTCTAATAGTGAAACTAGACATACCCATATCCTTGTAGTTTAACCAATTATTCAATGATCTTCCAAAAGCTTCATTCATGTGCCTACAAAGGGAGATTGAATTAGCAAAGGAGGGGTCAAAATTTACACTTTTATCACAAGGGTTAGATATTCTCACAAGACATACACCTATTTTTGGTAGAACCTAATAAACAATCCTTGTACTCTTATTTGTGTAATTGTATTTTCTCACTCTTCTCCACCTTAAGCTCAAATCCTTAGATCCCCCTCCAAGGGAACATGGCATGTATCAAGTTTCATAAGAAAGAGGGAATGTGTCAAGTCGTATAATGATTTTTTTAGCTTCACAATTTTTATTTTAGCTGAAGATGACATCTATCTTATTTTACGTTATTTTTAATTTCTGCATATATAACCACCAATATTCTATATTTTACCAATTTGTATTTAGCTTATCAAGTCCAAACATGAGCTTAATGAGCCTAATCTTGTTAATGACCAGGTTTAAGCTCTCTAATGACTAAACTCCAATGGACTCAATACTAAAGACTTGAACTTACATAATCCAGTCAAATCTAACCCTATCAAACTTGAGTCAACCTTAGCTTTACCATGCTTGAGCCTGAATAAAGCAGGCTCAGCTCCTCAAGCTCCATAAACATCCATACTTCACAGGTCAATTTCTGGTTGAAGGAAATCATGAAATATTCAAATTTACGTGCAATTGAGGCTGCATTTGCGTCAACAAAAAGGCTGCCTTCAAAGTTCAACCCGTAAAACCATAAAGTACTGTACATAAATTTGTTCTGTGGATAGCGTCCTGTGAGTAGGGACACGTTCAATGCAGGGTACACATTTTTCTTGTGCCAGAATAGGCATTTCATCTCCTTTCTTCTCTCAAAATTAGACAATAAGGAATATACAATTATTTATCACATCATGCTCCGATGTACATTTATTCTAGTTCCGTTGGTATTTAATAGCAGCCTCTACATCAGGTGGATTCTGCATGCTTTAATGCATCTATGTTGTGGCCAGCTTTGGTGAGGGGGAGGGGGAGGGGGGGTGTCGCACATTTCTCCAATCACCGAAAAAAAATGGGAGCTAACTTGCAATTTCTCTGCCGAGGCAAAAAGATGGGTGGTGAGTAAAGGAAAATCTTAAATCAAGTTAAACATCAAAAATGGCTCTTTAATGTAAAAACCCCAATCAAGGCCCTTCCTGACCCAATTTAGAAAACTTTTCTTAAACGGATAATCGGGCAGGCCCGCCCGAGAGATCCTGTGGGATCAGTAATCGGGCATAATTTGGTAAGTTGGTTATTTCCCGGTTAGGAAATTATTTGACCAATTTACCTCCCATCAGCCAGATGACGACTAGCGCAATCCAACTAACTTTTGAGGTGATCGAACGAATTGGGTTCCCTGAAATTCCCATTACAGATAATATAGTCCATGATGGCATTGATTGAAATGTGAGTTATTTATATGCATTGATCTTCTTTGTTATCGTCCATGAAACTTGCCACTGTACAGGGGATGGATGTTTCATCAATTACCACCGAAAAAGAGGAGATCGCCCCCTCCGTATGGTGGCACACACAACTATAGAGAGAGAGAGAATTTCCTCTACGTATTATATTCTTAAATATTTAGTAAATTTTAAGAGTAACTAATTTCTCCTCAAACGTACACCTTTTAATGTGAAATTACGTAACAAATCCTCTTATCTATTACGTATGACTTATTGATTCAAAACTCCTCCCCTATCTTGAACCAGAGTCGGACCCATTACGTAGGATCATTTCAATGGGACAAAATTACCAAGCTTCCTCTTGTGCCTAGAAATGGCATGCACTAACGCAGCACCTTCTAGGCTTAAACTTCATGTAATTTTTATTGATAACAAGGAAAATCCTGGAGGGTTTGCTAGTAGATCATTTCTAGCAAGTGAAACTGCCATCAGATTCTCCAGGATGAGTAGAATTCAAATAGAGAGATCTACGGTAGAATTTCGCAATCTATCTTTTGCAGGATCCACTGAAAATCTGACACTGCACTTGGAAAGAAAGCTTATTTTCAGTGTGACGCCCACATTCATGGTTCTCAAGCTGCTCCAAAATAGAGTTTAAAAGAGCTGGATGTCAGAACGCAGGATTGCTGGGCATGGCTACATCTATTCTACCAAGGCCATGTTGCGCGAAATGTTGCCATTTTGCTTTCACCGATCCTCCCCACCTAGCACCGTTACAGCACCGTGTCACTTGTTAACAGAGGCAAGCCTGCTAAATTACGCAGATTTTGCTAATAATGTTGTTATTGGTTCCCAAAAGCTTTAGTTATGTTAGTTCTTTACCGTGGGAGCATGCCCTAAGATAGGTCTGCCTCAGGGATGCCTGAGCTGGGTGTGATACCAACCTCAAAAGAGTCCCTAAACCTGAATAAGAAACATGTAACAAGGGATAATTAGACCGTCATCTACTACTACCCTAACTATCATAAGCAATCTTGAATACCTCCCCTAAAGTTTCTGCAAGTGAAAATTTCTATACTTTATAACTGAGGCCTTCCGTATCAATGCTCAATAGGTACACCTTGTAGACAAGTCTACACAATCAATCCCATTAAATATGGCCACTGACAATAAGCATGTCATGAGGTTGTGAAGTTTAGTCCAGAGGAGAATCGCAAGAAACGAAATGAAGAGATTGTACTGATCACAAACCCAGAAACTATCTCAATTTGAGCATGCACAGAATAGACGAATTTATCAAAGGTTGGCTTTAATGTATCAAAACCTAGTTAAAAACATGTGGGTTTAAAGAGGACACATATTGTGATAGATCCAAAATAATGACATATTTGCAAAAAGAGATTACAGCAGGCAGCCTCAAATTAGTGGAGTTGCACTAAACCCATCCCAAAATTACAACAAAGTTCAGAGGCCCCACAGAACAAAGATCTCCCCATCACACACTACAGAAGAAATGCCCATCGGTGTAAGGCAACTCTGCCGATCTTAATGTAAAACCAAAAGACCTTATGTACCACCCACCCCAAATACGTGTATACACGTACACATGGAGAAGACAACCTGTGTACGTATATCCACGTAAACATTTCTCATCCCCGCAAAAAAAAAAAAAAAAACACCCCAAGCAAAATCACTGGAGACAGCCATACAACATAGACACCATCCGAAGAGAGGAGCATCAAACTAGAGGAGATGGATCCGTGAGTCCTAGCTCGCTAAGGTCACTGCTAAACAGTGAAAAGCTGCTGAGATTACTCTGGAAGAGGCTCACCATGTCATCCCCAGCCGCAAAGTCAAGATACAACTGGTAACTCTCCTCAGCTGCCTCATTTGAACTCCAAGAGTCCGACCCACCGAACCCATCTGTCGAATTCTTGTATTCCACATCTTCCCCTCCTTCCGTGGTGCTAGCCCCAGTTTCACCTGTGCCGGCCTCATCCTCTTCCTTGACAGTGAAGAGGCGTGATGAGGAAGATGAGGAGACAGCTTCCCTTCTGCGGAAGGCTTCCCCTACTTCAGAATTCCATATCTGCAAGAAGAAGTCTGTCACTTGCTTGGGGCTGTCTTGTTTGGGCTGAGTAGAGGAGGCGGTGGCAGCTGTGGAGGCAGTGGCAGGTGATGATGAAGAAAAGAGAAGGGATTCTTTGGAGAGTCGTGCTTCAGCCTCAAGGCGGGCACTCTCCCATTGAGCCATATGGCGGGTTGCCGAGCACAATGGGGCAGCTGAAGTGGGCGAGGAAGGGGTTCCAGCAAGAGGTGAAGGCGAGGAAGCTCCATTGGTGGTGAAAGAGGTGTCTGGGTCTATACCTGCCTTGAGGAGACGCTTCTTGAGATGGGTATTCCAATAGTTCTTGATCTCATTGTCTGTCCTTCCTGGCAGCTGTGCTGCTATGGTAGACCACCTGTTGCAGGATCAAGTGGCTTATCACCACACCAATGTGAACGTAGCAATTATCCTTAAAAACACCATTCAGCATGTCGTGAACTTCAGGTTCAGTGAAGATCTCTGAATAATTGTTATGAAATGAGATAAAACTATCTATTTGGGAAAAAAGCATTGATTCAGATAAGAATTATATTGGTATGAAGTCCCTGTCAAATTCGTATGTGTTGCACATAATGTGCCTTAAGCATCTATGCGCTACAAGCCTTAAATGGTTTGACACTTGTGTTGAGAAAATGGTATTTTCATGAAAGCCATACAATAATCCATGTTAGTTTTTAGAGAAATAGATGTTTATCCTATATACTTTTTATGAAAAATCAACCCACATTAGCTTTCCAACAAGAACAAACAACCGACCACAGTTTTATTCTGCATCAATCAGGTAGCTGTATGTGTTTTAATTTGGAAGATATCGAATGCTAAATTATCTAATACTCCTGTACTAAATTATCTAATACTCCTCTACTTGCATACACAAACGGTAAGGATCCTGAAATTACTACGATGCTTCCTGAAGGGCTGTCAAGTTCAAATGACCTATTAACCATCATCCAAAATTATATTTGATTCCAAAAATTTTTTTACAGGATAAATAAAAATAAGGATAAATTTTTAAAGGACATTGATAAAGCCATCCTCATTCATGCTTGCCTTTCAGTAATTCACCTTCTAGTTGTCAAAACATGGCAAAATGTCATTTTACTGCAACGATGCGTATAAGTGAATTTCATGCACTTAAAAATAGAAACCACAGAAATGCAGGATCCTGGTTAACTTTCATGCTTAATTTCAGTTTTCTTAGAGGGAAAAATTCAAGTTGTTCAGACTTGGAATGGAAAGCAGAAAGACAAGAAAGGGTGTGAGGAGGGTTTTACTTGTTACCAACAATGGCGTGGAGTTGGATGATGGACTTCTGCTCCTCCTGTGTGAAGGGCCCTCGCTTGATGTCAGGCCTGAGGTAATTGGTCCACCTTAGGCGACAGCTCTTCCCACACCGTAGCAGACCTGCCCATTTATTGCACCACACCACATGACAAACAGAGACACACACACACATACATATCACCCATCATCGTCACATTAAATAATGGACAATAACACCACTAGACTACCACAAGTAGTACCACAACCACCAAGTTCTACAGTGCACATTAATGGCACCCACCATGCCACAAGCACCAGTCCAGCGCACAGTAACATGAAAGATACAGTGGTGTGGCTTCGACGATTCTCAGTAGCAATAAATGTGGTCTGTACCCTTTGTGGTTAACAGTGCAAAGGATAGAAATCGGGCTTCGATTTGACTGTGTTAGGCATGTGATGACCGGTGTGTGAGGGGAAAAGCCTTTTTCATAGCAAAGGTGCTCTCAATGAGCTGCTGGATATAGATCCTTTTGGTCCTTTGGGTACCTTTTGGATTACCACAGCTGTGACAACTTACCTTTTAAAAAGTGAAACAGTAGAAACACCAATTAACTTCGAATGCAAAGTTAAAAAGTTGTGGTTGAAGAAACAGTTGCAGGCCAACTATTTTGCGGAAACCTTTGACCCCAACTTAAAAGAATTTTGATCTTTGGGCGAAACGTAGTCAGCCAAATTTGTCACATTGAAGAAATATCCAAATTATAAGTGATGGTATGCAATATTTCAGTTCAGTTCAGATAGATTACAAGTTTAGAATCATTCTTCACAATTTTTTTTCCGAACATTAACTGTGAATCCTTTAAATGCACCTTGTATGTGATGATTTGTTTCAAGCAGTCAATTTCCAGAATAGAACCAATCCTTAAACCTGCATTTATTCTACCAACCAATCAGGAATATCCAAAATTGGTTGTGTGGGTCAACCGGTAGGCTGCAAAAATATTGATATGGTCATCAATAACTAACTCTATTAATGAGATGGAATTTTGATGTTCTTTCTGTTGCTGTCTCCATTGATGAAACTACAAGTTCCCTGAAGAAAACAGATTGATATGACAATATCATTTTGTGATGAAATACTGGTCCAGGAAGGTGGAGTAAAAGTCATCTTTACTTGTTCATAAAGAAGTAGGGACACCAAGAAAGGATCTGGCATATTATTGGTACCCAGAGTTCTCAAAAACCTGAATGCATTACTGGCAAGACAAACAAACAAGATTGTAGATCCGAGAGACAGATCTCAGTGTGCAATTGTAAGAATAATGCTATGTTACCGTTAGTGTACATGGGCTTCTCCAGAATACAGATTTTATTCCAAGGTAGTCTTGCTCTCTTCTGAGGGGAAAGATAGCAGTAAAGATGAGGAGAATTAACATAGTAAGCAGTCCTATCCTCTGGTCTCTAGAGAGATGTCCCCAAATAAGAGCCCAGATTTGTTTGCTCATAAAAATTTCAAACATTTGTTTAAAGATAACTTACATAAAGGTATTCTGTCCAAAACAACCCTTACAGAGAAAAGAGGGTTTTGACCAACCAGTAACACTTTCGTCAAAGTCTTTGGTTATTATTCTTAATTTAGCAAGATCAGGATTTTTATTTAAATCCCTTTCCCAAAAATAGATTTTTACTTAAATAAACACAGAGCCAAAAAGGCTACAATTTTCATGCTTGCATAATTTGCATTGGCATATGAAGATGCGAAAGTTACAAAAACAGAATCAATTTCCAAAATGAAAAATCTAAAAGATGCTTTATGAAAGACAATTAATTAAAATATAGCAGATTCCTTTTCAACCGACTAAAGCGACTTCAGGAAACCAATCTCTTTTTTATTTTATATTTTGTCCTACATGTAGACAGATTTTATAACATAGAAATTTTTGCTAAGCATACGATTCCTATCCAATTATTTTATAGGAGTTTATCGTAGTTACATATGACCTGTCCAAGTGGATCACTGAAGAAGCACCGAGTGAACAGAAACACTTACTATTAAATATTTCTACTAAACAAGACCTCAAGATGATTAAACATCTATATAGCACCTGCCAAGTAAACTTTAACTGTATTACACATAATTTTAAATATTAGCAAGGGCAGGCCCCTGTTACGGAAGAAAACAGCAGATGGTGATGGGATTATTCAGAGAAGCTCCACTTTGAGGGATGTGCAATTAGGAAATATTTACACATTATTACTAATAGTTATAACCGACAACTTAGAGGATGTGCAAGTAAACTTAGGAAGCATTTACTGAATGTTACTATAACTATAGCCAACAAATCTCTCATTTCTGACAAGGAACCTGCTCTTTCCGTTTGATCAACCCCCTAAAATGTAATGTCCCATTCAACCACTCTTTTCCTTTCCTTTTTCTCCCCTCAGTCAACCAAGCCATTCAAACTCCAAATTCCACCTACGCTACCCTCCCAACTGAAGCCCTTCCAACAAAAAGCAAATTTACCTTCTTTCCTACCCAAATGAATCCCAGCCTACAAAAACAACGAACACATCATACACCATACAAAAGTCCAATAATTGGTCTGCAACACAATCGTTAATCAACCATCCATCACCAACTGAAAGTCCAAGTAATCACACCACAATTACCTTTAATAAAAAAACCAATGCATTCCACTCGAATCACCTAGAAATCTACACTTCAGTTCCAACCACATCCAGAAACAAAAACCCAACAACCCATCCTAATCAATTGTTTCATCCAAAACAATTGGAATCTACGGCATTCCCTCCGAGACTCCAGCATCGAAAAAGACACCACCTTTCCACCACAAACCAAAATCACAGCATCCACAGCACACGCCATCCCTAAATCACAACCATCACTACCTTCGATCCCCTACCATTTCCTTCAAACCAGCACACCGCCACTCTGATCCACACTAATCCACAGATACCATTCCCAAAGATTGCAACTTCAGACAACATTCACTTCCACTCACTGATCCACAGCCAGCACCCTCTCAGAGAAATCGGCAGCTTTCACAACATCCACTTCAAACCACAACAACCACGCTAATCCCCCACCCCTCCATTCACCGACCCACAGCTACCATTCCCTCAAAGATCGCAACTTTCACACCATTTCAGTCCAACCCCCCAAAACCACAACTAAAAAACCTCAAAGATCACACAAGGCACATTCCAACCCAAAAAACCCAAGCAACTCAGCTCAAACAAACAAAAAACAAAAAAAACAAAGGATGCGGAACCCTCACCAGCGAGCTTGGGGAGAGACCTCCAGCTTCCATGACCATGCGCCTTGATGTAATCTACCAGGATCTTATCCTCCTCCGGCGTCCACGGTCCCCTCTTCAACCCCTCCTTGTCGCAGCACGGCGCCCTCCCCATTGCTTCCCTTCCTCCTGCTCCTCCTCCTCCTCCTCCCCTTCTTCTCTTCTAAGCACCAAGAGGACCCACGAAGGAATCCGCGCGACTTGGGTGGTAGTGGTCGGTCAGTGGCGGGGGGTCGAAAGCCCTCGGATTCGACGCATTGAATGGGGAAGAGAAAGGTACCACGATCAATGCGAGCGAGTAAATGCGCCCCTTCTCTGTGTAGAGATCGCGTCGCGCTCTCGATCTCGACGATTTCTAGGGTTCTTCGTCGTTGCAGGTGGGGAAAAAAGGCGGGCCCTTCTTCTAGGGTTTTGTTTTTGTTTTGTTTTTGACCTCCACGAGAGAGGAGGGAGAGACGGTGTGTGTGTGTGTGTTTGGAGGCGCTATGGTTTTAGAGAGGGCTTTAAATGGGGAGTATTTATAGGGAGGAGGGAGAGAGTGGGGGACACTCGTCAAAAGTGAGTCAAAATAAACAAATAAATAAATAAACAAGTTTTTTTAAACAACAAATATAAAAAAGTTTTTATGGGTGTGTGTGATGGTCCTTGGAAGAGGGTTTGGAGTGGTTTTTCCCACATTGTCGAGGGGTTGGGAGTAATTTCACCTGATGGGAATTGGGAGGTTTCTTTTTTAACGCTTCCCAGCCATGGGTGTTGAGCTATGTGGTAGATAGGCGTTTGAGGGTTTGGACATAAGAGGAAGGGCGTCCATGTGAGGTTGTAGGAACTTTGGGTCAAGTTAACATGATTTTTGGTCGAGTACAGCATTTGGCCTGACCCGCCTTGCCTAGCCTCAATCCCAAAAGGTGTGATTTGTTTTTTTACGTCTCGGGTTTGGTTTGAGTCCTGAAAATTTTCCCAAATAAAGGCTAAGGCCTGACTTAAGGCCCATGTTAACAAGCCTAAGGTTGAGTTAGGTAAGAGTAGATTCCAATGTTTAGGTTAAATTTTCAGGTCAGGTTAACAAAGGTCCATTAAGTCCTATTGCCTAGAAAATGAAAATCTATCCATCCATGTATAAAAAGCAGTTGGCGTAGATTTTCGGTGTACCATAAAAGAAACAAAACTTTTAAATGGTACATCAAATGATTTTGTGCAACTAAATTATCTCAAAAGTAAGCTCTTGATTTCTAACCATCACTAACTAAAAACGACGTACTTATAGGGTAAACGTTCAGCATACTATACATCGAATATTACTTCCAAGAACAACTATATATAACTTTAGATGCGTATATATACATAATCATAGCCTCATTATGTGAAGAAAAATATTAAACCTCACGAAACAATGAAAAATGTAATTCGAGCCAAAAATGGCCTAACCGATCATCTTGGGTTTTTTTGAGATTGGATTGAGTTTGGACTAACTCAAAGTTGGCTCGACCCAATGCTCTTCCCTAATCATGGACATCAGTTAGAGGGAGTACATGGAGATTGTTCGTTAGGGTGTGGAATGACAAAGAAGGATAGTGTGATTGAGAAGAATCAATCAACTTTGTACTTTTTAGGAATAGTTTACTTGTGATATTACAGAACTTAGGTTTTCAAATGTGTAACTAATGTTAGCCCCTTTTTTGTTTACACTACAAGAGGGGTTGACACTTGTTTTTGTTTACTTGAAACTTTAACCTAGGGCATTACAAGGGAGATACGTAACAAAAAAAAGAAAAAAGGATTAACACACGTAGGAACCCAAGTTTTACAAAACCTATGCTCTCCCCAAAACACAACTTTTGAAAAGTGATGTTAACCCATAAAATAAATGGAGGTTAACCCATAAATGCGAGAGCGAGAGAGTGTGAGGGCATGGGTGGAGGACGATGATCGCGAGAGCTCGGTGGAGCTCGAGGAGGAGCTCGTAGGAGATAGGACACCGGTGAGGAGCTGCTCAAGCTCCTGCAGCTGCTGGAGCTGCCATTGCGGGTGGAGGGCGAGCGGGGTAAGCTACGAGGAGGTTTTGCTACTGGAAGTTTTCCAATATCAGACGTTTGGAGTAAAGTCTAGACGATTGGTGAGGCACTAGGTGAAGGTTCCCTACTTGGAGGGGTGAGATCAGCGTGACAAAAAAAATGCGGAATTGAAAATATAAACAATCTCACAAAAATCAATCGAACAATGTACACAGGTATTTTTAGGTGGAAACCCAAACCGGGTGAAAACCACCACCTAACCCTCTCGAGTTAGGATTTTCCGATCAACCAAGTTGATCAAAATCCACTAAACGAATCACTTTAAACGAGGGTGATTCAACCTCAGTACAACCACGCTACAAGTACGAGGGTAGCGTTCCTCAACCCCTTCTCTCCACGAGAAGGATTTTGTCCCACGAAGGAGACGGGAATTCGCAAAGCGAATACCCAACCAAAATACAAAGATAAAATAAAACAACAGTCCTATAGAGCCAACAAAATTAAACCTAGCTTCTATAGGAAATAGGAAACTCCCCTTTGCAAGGAGTGCGTCGACGATGACGCGGTGCGTGTGCCACGCGATGGCGCTACGTCGCTCTCGTTAACAACGCCGGGAGAGCGGGTGCGCAACGGTTGATGCTCTCAAGAAAATGGAGCTTGAGCTTGGAGAGCAAGAGAGTCTTTTCTTTGGACACAAAAGGTTTGAAAGTGTATTGCAAGGTGTGTGTCTTAGTGTGTATATGTCTCTCTAGGTGTGTATGTCTTGTGTGTTTGTGTTACAAAGGTTCCCCTCTATTTATAGAGGCCTTAGGAAGGCTTTGGAAGGCTTGGAAAAGCTTCCATAGCCGTTGGGTGCAAAGCCCAAGAGAATCAGGCCGAAATCAGGACAATGATTGCATTTGACAGGGTTATCAGACGTCTAACTCTGGCATCAGACGTCTGGAAGGCCACTTTAATACGTCTGATTTCAAGGTCAGACGTCTGATTCTATGCGGGTTTCTCCCTGACTTGAATCAGATCTAAACAGGGTTTTTGTACAAGTCCATCAGACGACATACAGGACGTCTGGCACTAAGTCTGGACGTCTGGAAACCTACGTTTACTGTGGGAATTGATTTCCAAACGTTGCAACGGCTAGAAAATCTCTGAGAAGAGATTTTGGGTCAGCCGAGGCAAAACGGTCATTTATCAGACGTCTGGAAAGTCCTATGGACGTCTGATAAGGCTCTAACGGTCATAATCTTGAGTGTTTTCTAAGCCAGCCAACGGTCCACTAATTGGACGTCTGGCAAAGTCATCAGACGTCTCCTAAGACGTCTGGTCTAAGGTCTGGACGTCTGATTTCATCAGACAGAACTAACTATGTCCAGCCTAACAGTTATCAGACGTCTGAAACAACAGTCAGACGTCTTAAAATTCTTTATCAGACGTCTGATTTGGGAATTAGACGTCTGGAAGTGCTGTTTGAACCCTATATTGGTTTTCTAAGTATTCTACAGAAAACCTAAGTATCCTAGGGTTGTGCAGGTGTTCCAAGAACTACTTTTAGGGTACTTTGAGGCTCTTTAACATAATGTTCTAAGGAATCAAAAAGAGCAAGAAAATAAATACAAGAGATACATGAAAGGATAAAAAAGAATCTATCCTATTCTTCTTGTCTTCCATCTCCAATCTTTCGCTCCACGCGAACCTCCTTTGTTTTCCGTCAAGCTCCTCCAATCCGTCCTGGATGCGAGCTCGAACTCCGTCTAAACACGTCCTCATTTGCAATTGACCTGAAATCTAGGACTCAAATTGCAAATGTTAAATAACACGTGTTTTGTTATCATCAAAACAAATGATCGTGGTGCTCTAGCACCAACAATCTCCCCCTTTTTGATGATGACAAAACCGTAAATAATGCATAAAAATCCTCCCCCTTTTTGACATTATCAAAAAGGTTTAATTGATTTTACATTTCCTATAACTCCCCCTTAAAACATGCTCTTCTATGAGTTTCTTTTAACAAAGGTAATATCCTCCCCCTTTTTGTAACAATGCGATAGCTATTATTTTTCTCCCCCTTTCTAAAGGAAATTTAGCTACCTTACATCTCCCCCTTAAAAATTGACAATTAGCTCATCATTTTTTAACTCCCCCTATCTAAATGCTTATGATAATAAGATAGGGTTAAGAATTTTTACCTCACCTACCATGGCCAATAAAATGGCCCGAATGGTGGTGGTGGATGCCACATCGGATGGGGCTCCCATCCGTAGCTTGGAGGCCCGGGCATCGGTGCCGGTCTCCAATCTGGTGGTCGACGTGCGGCGGGTCCGTCGTTTGTTCGCCGTCTTGTCGGTCTTCTTGTTCTCCTCCTTGGTCTACTCCTTAGTTCTCCTAACTCGAGTTGACCAGCCTTGAGTTTGTAGGTCCAGTCCTGTGTATTGTAGTTATCCCCGAATCCTACAAAACAAGATTCTAATTCTTTCTTCGGTATCCAAGTGAGCTTGGATCCGGATTTGTTAGAGGGTCTCCTTGATGGAGATCCTTTCTCAATCTTAGGGCTATATAAATCATCTACTTTGTTGATTAGTTTGTTGGAGTTTTCCCTAAGACATGCGATTTCTTTTTCTATAATATCCATCTTAGTCTTTAAATCAGAAATTTCTATTTTTAGACTAACATTTTCCTCAATCAATTTATTATTTTCATTGATGAGGTTATGATTTTCTAATAACAGGTTATTATCCTTAGGACTAGTTTCTATATCCTTGAGTTGTCTTTCTAACCTATCATTTTCATTTCTAAGAAAACTAAGGTTCTTTTTAATGCTTTTATTTTCTACCCTAAGTGATTTACTAATCTCAAAAAGTTCATTAAATGCTTCTTGAAGATCGAGATTTACCTCGTTGTCGCTGTCGTCGCTTCCACTTTCGCTGTCGCTGTTGGTTCCTCTGGCCATGAAACCAAAGCAAGCGGTTTCTTCTTCTTCTTCTTCCTCCGAGCTTGTCTCATCATGAGTGACTTCCAACCTCCTCCATATCTCGTGGGCGGTGGTGCACTCTTTGATTTTCTCGAATTCTTTCGGACTCAATGCGCAATACAGGGCATTCATTGCCTTTGCGTTGAGTGAAAGATCTTGAATCTGCAGCTGCGAGTAGCCTCCCGCGGGTTTTTCTGGGATGTCGAAAGGCGTCTCACATCTGGCCCAGACCGTGAAGTCGGTGGCTTGAAGCCAGGTCTTCATCCGCAACTTCCAGTAGGGGTAGTTGCTCCCGTCGAAGAACGGCGGACGGGTTGTGGACTGCCCCTCGGAGATCCTGATTGCTGATGTGCTTCCCACCATTTGATCTCTTGCCGGGTTGTTACGCCGAAACAGCAAGACCTGCTCTGATACCAATTGAAGGTTCCCTACTTGGAGGGGTGAGATCAGCGTGACAAAAAAAATGCGGAATTGAAAATATAAACAATCTCACAAAAATCAATCGAACAATGTACACAGGTATTTTTAGGTGGAAACCCAAACCGGGTGAAAACCACCACCTAACCCTCTCGAGTTAGGATTTTCCGATCAACCAAGTTGATCAAAATCCACTAAACGAATCACTTTAAACGAGGGTGATTCAACCTCAGTACAACCACGCTACAAGTACGAGGGTAGCGTTCCTCAACCCCTTCTCTCCACGAGAAGGATTTTGTCCCACGAAGGAGACGGGAATTCGCAAAGCGAATACCCAACCAAAATACAAAGATAAAATAAAACAACAGTCCTATAGAGCCAACAAAATTAAACCTAGCTTCTATAGGAAATAGGAAACTCCCCTTTGCAAGGAGTGCGTCGACGATGACGCGGTGCGTGTGCCACGCGATGGCGCTACGTCGCTCTCGTTAACAACGCCGGGAGAGCGGGTGCGCAACGGTTGATGCTCTCAAGAAAATGGAGCTTGAGCTTGGAGAGCAAGAGAGTCTTTTCTTTGGACACAAAAGGTTTGAAAGTGTATTGCAAGGTGTGTGTCTTAGTGTGTATATGTCTCTCTAGGTGTGTATGTCTTGTGTGTTTGTGTTACAAAGGTTCCCCTCTATTTATAGAGGCCTTAGGAAGGCTTTGGAAGGCTTGGAAAAGCTTCCATAGCCGTTGGGTGCAAAGCCCAAGAGAATCAGGCCGAAATCAGGACAATGATTGCATTTGAAAGGGTTATCAGACGTCTAACTCTGGCATCAGACGTCTGGAAGGCCACTTTAAGACGTCTGATTTCAAGGTCAGACGTCTGATTCTATGCGGGTTTCTCCCTGACTTGAATCAGATCTAAACAGGGTTTTTGTACAAGTCCATCAGACGACATACAGGACGTCTGGCACTAAGTCTGGACGTCTGGAAACCTACTTTTACTGTGGGAATTGATTTCCAAACGTTGCAACGGCTAGAAAATCTCTGAGAAGAGATTTTGGGTCAGCCGAGGCAAAACGGTCATTTATCAGACGTCTGGAAAGTCCTATGGACGTCTGATAAGGCTCTAACGGTCATAATCTTGAGTGTTTTCTAAGCCAGCCAACGGTCCACTAATTGGACGTCTGGCAAAGTCATCAGACGTCTCCTAAGACGTCTGGTCTAAGGTCTGGACGTCTGATTTCATCAGACAGAACTAACTATGTCCAGCCTAACAGTTATCAGACGTCTGAAACAACAGTCAGACGTCTTAAAATTCTTTATCAGACGTCTGATTTGGGAATTAGACGTCTGGAAGTGCTGTTTGAACCCTATATTGGTTTTCTAAGTATTCTACAGAAAACCTAAGTATCCTAGGGTTGTGCAGGTGTTCCTAGGACTACTTTTAGGGTACTTTGAGGCTCTTTAACATAATGTTCTAAGGAATCAAAAAGAGCAAGAAAATAAATACAAGAGATACATGAAAGGATAAAAAAGAATCTATCCTATTCTTCTTGTCTTCCATCTCCAATCTTTCGCTCCACGCGAACCTCCTTTGTTTTCCGTCAAGCTCCTCCAATCCGTCCTGGATGCGAGCTCGAACTCCGTCTAAACACGTCCTCATTTGCAATTGACCTGAAATCTAGGACTCAAATTGCAAATGTTAAATAACACGTGTTTTGTTATCACCAAAACAAATGATCGTGGTGCTCTAGCACCAACAATCTCCCCCTTTTTGATGATTACAAAACCGTAAATAATGCATAAAAATCCTCCCCCTTTTTGACATTATCAAAAAGGTTTAATTGATTTTACATTTCCTATAACTCCCCCTTAAAACATGCTCTTCTATGAGTTTCTTTTAACAAAGGTAATATCCTCCCCCTTTTTGTAACAATGCGATAGCTATTATTTTTCTCCCCCTTTCTAAAGGAAATTTAGCTACCTTACATCTCCCCCTTAAAAATTGACAATTAGCTCATCATTTTTTAACTCCCACTATCTAAATGCCTATGATAATAAGATAGGGTTAAGAATTTTTACCTCACCTACCATGGCCAATAAAATGGCCCGAATGGTGGTGGTGGATGCCACATCGGATGGGGCTCCCATCCGTAGCTTGGAGGCCCGGGCATCGGTGCCGGTCTCCAATCTGGTGGTCGACGTGCGGCGGGTCCGTCGTTTGTTCGCCGTCTTGTCGGTCTTCTTGTTCTCCTCCTTGGTCTACTCCTTAGTTCTCCTAACTCGAGTTGACCAGCCTTGAGTTTGTAGGTCCAGTCCTGTGTATTGTAGTTATCCCCGAATCCTACAAAACAAGATTCTAATTCTTTCTTCGGTATCCAAGTGAGCTTGGATCCGGATTTGTTAGAGGGTCTCCTTGATGGAGATCCTTTCTCAATCTTAGGGCTATATAAATCATCTACTTTGTTGATTAGTTTGTTGGAGTTTTCCCTAAGACATGCGATTTCTTTTTCTATAATATCCATCTTAGTCTTTAAATCAGAAATTTCTATTTTTAGACTAACATTTTCCTCAATCAATTTATTATTTTCATTGATGAGGTTATGATTTTCTAATAACAGGTTATTATCCTTAGGACTAGTTTCTATATCCTTGAGTTGTCTTTCTAACCTATCATTTTCATTTCTAAGAAAACTAAGGTTCTTTTTAATGCTTTTATTTTCTACCCTAAGTGATTTACTAATCTCAAAAAGTTCATTAAATGCTTCTTGAAGATCGAGATTTACCTCGTTGTCGCTGTCGTCGCTTCCACTTTCGCTGTCGCTGTTGGTTCCTCTGGCCATGAAACCAAAGCAAGCGGTTTCTTCTTCTTCTTCTTCCTCCGAGCTTGTCTCATCATGAGTGCCTTCCAACCTCCTCCATATCTCGTGGGCGGTGGTGCACTCTTTGATTTTCTCGAATTCTTTCGGACTCAATGCGCAATACAGGGCATTCATTGCCTTTGCGTTGAGTGAAAGATCTTGAATCTGCAGCTGCGAGTAGCCTCCCGCGGGTTTTTCTGGGATGTCGAAAGGCGTCTCACATCTGGCCCAGACCGTGAAGTCGGTGGCTTGAAGCCAGGTCTTCATCCGCAACTTCCAGTAGCGGTAGTTGCTCCCGTCGAAGAACGGCGGACGGGTTGTGGACTGCCCCTCGGAGATCCTGATTGCTGATGTGCTTCCCACCATTTGATCTCTTGCCGGGTTGTTACGCCGAAACAGCAAGACCTGCTCTGATACCAATTGAAGGTTCCCTACTTGGAGGGGTGAGATCAGCGTGACAAAAAAAATGCGGAATTGAAAATATAAACAATCTCACAAAAATCAATCGAACAATGTACACAGGTATTTTTAGGTGGAAACCCAAACCGGGTGAAAACCACCACCTAACCCTCTCGAGTTAGGATTTTCCGATCAACCAAGTTGATCAAAATCCACTAAACGAATCACTTTAAACGAGGGTGATTCAACCTCAGTACAACCACGCTACAAGTACGAGGGTAGCGTTCCTCAACCCCTTCTCTCCACGAGAAGGATTTTGTCCCACGAAGGAGACGGGAATTCGCAAAGCGAATACCCAACCAAAATACAAAGATAAAATAAAACAACAGTCCTATAGAGCCAACAAAATTAAACCTAGCTTCTATAGGAAATAGGAAACTCCCCTTTGCAAGGAGTGCGTCGACGATGACGCGGTGCGTGTGCCACGCGATGGCGCTACGTCGCTCTCGTTAACAACGCCGGGAGAGCGGGTGCGCAACGGTTGATGCTCTCAAGAAAATGGAGCTTGAGCTTGGAGAGCAAGAGAGTCTTTTCTTTGGACACAAAAGGTTTGAAAGTGTATTGCAAGGTGTGTGTCTTAGTGTGTATATGTCTCTCTAGGTGTGTATGTCTTGTGTGTTTGTGTTACAAAGGTTCCCCTCTATTTATAGAGGCCTTAGGAAGGCTTTGGAAGGCTTGGAAAAGCTTCCATAGCCGTTGGGTGCAAAGCCCAAGAAAATCAGGCCGAAATCAGGACAATGATTGCATTTGACAGGGTTATCAGACGTCTAACTCTGGCATCAGACGTCTGGAAGGCCACTTTAATACGTCTGATTTCAAGGTCAGACGTCTGATTCTATGCGGGTTTCTCCCTGACTTGAATCAGATCTAAACAGGGTTTTTGTACAAGTCCATCAGACGACATACAGGACGTCTGGCACTAAGTCTGGACGTCTGGAAACCTACTTTTACTGTGGGAATTGATTTCCAAACGTTGCAACGGCTAGAAAATCTCTGAGAAGAGATTTTGGGTCAGCCGAGGCAAAACGGTCATTTATCAGACGTCTGGAAAGTCCTATGGACGTCTGATAAGGCTCTAACGGTCATAATCTTGAATGTTTTCTAAGCCAGCCAACGGTCCACTAATTGGACGTCTGGCAAAGTCATCAGACGTCTCCTAAGACGTCTGGTCTAAGGTCTGGACGTCTGATTTCATCAGACAGAACTAACTATGTCCAGCCTAACAGTTATCAGACGTCTGAAACAACAGTCAGACGTCTTAAAATTCTTTATCAGACGTCTGATTTGGGAATTAGACGTCTGGAAGTGCTGTTTGAACCCTATATTGGTTTTCTAAGTATTCTACAGAAAACCTAAGTATCCTAGGGTTGTGCAGGTGTTCCAAGAACTACTTTTAGGGTACTTTGAGGCTCTTTAACATAATGTTCTAAGGAATCAAAAAGAGCAAGAAAATAAATACAAGAGATACATGAAAGGATAAAAAAGAATCTATCATATTCTTCTTGTCTTCCATCTCCAATCTTTCGCTCCACGCGAACCTCCTTTGTTTTCCGTCAAGCTCCTCCAATCCGTCCTGGATGCGAGCTCGAACTCCGTCTAAACACGTCCTCATTTACAATTGACCTGAAATCTAGGACTCAAATTGCAAATGTTAAATAACACGTGTTTTGTTATCATCAAAACAAATGATCGTGGTGCTCTAGCACCAACAATCTCCCCCTTTTTGATGATGACAAAACCGTAAATAATGCATAAAAATCCTCCCCCTTTTTGACATTATCAAAAAGGTTTAATTGATTTTACATTTCCTATAACTCCCCCTTAAAACATACTCTTCTATGAGTTTCTTTTAACAAAGGTAATATCCTCCCCCTTTTTGTAACAATGCGATAGCTATTATTTTTCTCCCCCTTTTTAAAGGAAATTTAGCTACCTTACATCTCCCCCTTAAAAATTGACAATTAGCTCATCATTTTTTAACTCCCCCTATCTAAATGCTTATGATAATAAGATAGGGTTAAGAATTTTTACCTCACCTACCATGGCCAATAAAATGGCCCGAATGGTGGTGGTGGATGCCACATCGGATGGGGCTCCCATCCGTAGCTTGGAGGCCCGGGCATCGGTGCCGGTCTCCAATCTGGTGGTCGACGTGCGGCGGGTCCGTCGTTTGTTCGCCGTCTTGTCGGTCTTCTTGTTCTCCTCCTTGGTCTACTCCTTAGTTCTCCTAACTCGAGTTGACCAGCCTTGAGTTTGTAGGTCCAGTCCTGTGTATTGTAGTTATCCCCGAATCCTACAAAACAAGATTCTAATTCTTTCTTCGGTATCCAAGTGAGCTTGGATCCGGATTTGTTAGAGGGTCTCCTTGATGGAGATCCTTTCTCAATCTTAGGGCTATATAAATCATCTACTTTGTTGATTAGTTTGTTGGAGTTTTCCCTAAGACATGCGATTTCTTTTTCTATAATATCCATCTTAGTCTTTAAATCAGAAATTTCTATTTTTAGACTAACATTTTCCTCAATCAATTTATTATTTTCATTGATGAGGTTATGATTTTCTAATAACAGGTTATTATCCTTAGGACTAGTTTCTATATCCTTGAGTTGTCTTTCTAACCTATCATTTTCATTTCTAAGAAAACTAAGGTTCTTTTTAATGCTTTTATTTTCTACCCTAAGTGATTTACTAATCTCAAAAAGTTCATTAAATGCTTCTTGAAGATCGAGATTTACCTCGTTGTCGCTGTCGTCGATTCCACTTTCGCTGTCGCTGTTGGTTCCTCTGGCCATGAAACCAAAGCAAGCGGTTTCTTCTTCTTCTTCTTCCTCCGAGCTTGTCTCATCATGAGTGCCTTCCAACCTCCTCCATATCTCGTGGGCGGTGGTGCACTCTTTGATTTTCTCGAATTCTTTCGGACTCAATGCGCAATACAGGGCATTCATTGCCTTTGCGTTGAGTGAAAGATCTTGAATCTGCAGCTGCGAGTAGCCTCCCGCGGGTTTTTCTGGGATGTCGAAAGGCGTCTCACATCTGGCCCAGACCGTGAAGTCGGTGGCTTGAAGCCAGGTCTTCATCCGCAACTTCCAGTAGCGGTAGTTGCTCCCGTCGAAGAACGGCGGACGGGTTGTGGACTGCCCCTCGGAGATCCTGATTGCTGATGTGCTTCCCACCATTTGATCTCTTGCCGGGTTGTTACGCCGAAACAGCAAGACCTGCTCTGATACCAATTGAAGGTTCCCTACTTGGAGGGGTGAGATCAGCGTGACAAAAAAAATGCGGAATTGAAAATATAAACAATCTCACAAAAATCAATCGAACAATGTACACAGGTATTTTTAGGTGGAAACCCAAACCGGGTGAAAACCACCACCTAACCCTCTCGAGTTAGGATTTTCCGATCAACCAAGTTGATCAAAATCCACTAAACGAATCACTTTAAACGAGGGTGATTCAACCTCAGTACAACCACGCTACAAGTACGAGGGTAGCGTTCCTCAACCCCTTCTCTCCACGAGAAGGATTTTGTCCCACGAAGGAGACGGGAATTCGCAAAGCGAATACCCAACCAAAATACAAAGATAAAATAAAACAACAGTCCTATAGAGCCAACAAAATTAAACCTAGCTTCTATAGGAAATAGGAAACTCCCCTTTGCAAGGAGTGCGTCGACGATGACGCGGTGCGTGTGCCACGCGATGGCGCTACGTCGCTCTCGTTAACAACGCCGGGAGAGCGGGTGCGCAACGGTTGATGCTCTCAAGAAAATGGAGCTTGAGCTTGGAGAGCAAGAGAGTCTTTTCTTTGGACACAAAAGGTTTGAAAGTGTATTGCAAGGTGTGTGTCTTAGTGTGTATATGTCTCTCTAGGTGTGTATGTCTTGTGTGTTTGTGTTACAAAGGTTCCCCTCTATTTATAGAGGCCTTAGGAAGGCTTTGGAAGGCTTGGAAAAGCTTCCATAGCCGTTGGGTGCAAAGCCCAAGAAAATCAGGCCGAAATCAGGACAATGATTGCATTTGACAGGGTTATCAGACGTCTAACTCTGGCATCAGACGTCTGGAAGGCCACTTTAATACGTCTGATTTCAAGGTCAGACGTCTGATTCTATGCGGGTTTCTCCCTGACTTGAATCAGATCTAAACAGGGTTTTTGTACAAGTCCATCAGACGACATACAGGACGTCTGGCACTAAGTCTGGACGTCTGGAAACCTACTTTTACTGTGGGAATTGATTTCCAAACGTTGCAACGGCTAGAAAATCTCTGAGAAGAGATTTTGGGTCAGCCGAGGCAAAACGGTCATTTATCAGACGTCTGGAAAGTCCTATGGACGTCTGATAAGGCTCTAACGGTCATAATCTTGAATGTTTTCTAAGCCAGCCAACGGTCCACTAATTGGACGTCTGGCAAAGTCATCAGACGTCTCCTAAGACGTCTGGTCTAAGGTCTGGACGTCTGATTTCATCAGACAGAACTAACTATGTCCAGCCTAACAGTTATCAGACGTCTGAAACAACAGTCAGACGTCTTAAAATTCTTTATCAGACGTCTGATTTGGGAATTAGACGTCTGGAAGTGCTGTTTGAACCCTATATTGGTTTTCTAAGTATTCTACAGAAAACCTAAGTATCCTAGGGTTGTGCAGGTGTTCCAAGAACTACTTTTAGGGTACTTTGAGGCTCTTTAACATAATGTTCTAAGGAATCAAAAAGAGCAAGAAAATAAATACAAGAGATACATGAAAGGATAAAAAAGAATCTATCATATTCTTCTTGTCTTCCATCTCCAATCTTTCGCTCCACGCGAACCTCCTTTGTTTTCCGTCAAGCTCCTCCAATCCGTCCTGGATGCGAGCTCGAACTCCGTCTAAACACGTCCTCATTTACAATTGACCTGAAATCTAGGACTCAAATTGCAAATGTTAAATAACACGTGTTTTGTTATCATCAAAACAAATGATCGTGGTGCTCTAGCACCAACAATCTCCCCCTTTTTGATGATGACAAAACCGTAAATAATGCATAAAAATCCTCCCCCTTTTTGACATTATCAAAAAGGTTTAATTGATTTTACATTTCCTATAACTCCCCCTTAAAACATACTCTTCTATGAGTTTCTTTTAACAAAGGTAATATCCTCCCCCTTTTTGTAACAATGCGATAGCTATTATTTTTCTCCCCCTTTTTAAAGGAAATTTAGCTACCTTACATCTCCCCCTTAAAAATTGACAATTAGCTCATCATTTTTTAACTCCCCCTATCTAAATGCTTATGATAATAAGATAGGGTTAAGAATTTTTACCTCACCTACCATGGCCAATAAAATGGCCCGAATGGTGGTGGTGGATGCCACATCGGATGGGGCTCCCATCCGTAGCTTGGAGGCCCGGGCATCGGTGCCGGTCTCCAATCTGGTGGTCGACGTGCGGCGGGTCCGTCGTTTGTTCGCCGTCTTGTCGGTCTTCTTGTTCTCCTCCTTGGTCTACTCCTTAGTTCTCCTAACTCGAGTTGACCAGCCTTGAGTTTGTAGGTCCAGTCCTGTGTATTGTAGTTATCCCCGAATCCTACAAAACAAGATTCTAATTCTTTCTTCGGTATCCAAGTGAGCTTGGATCCGGATTTGTTAGAGGGTCTCCTTGATGGAGATCCTTTCTCAATCTTAGGGCTATATAAATCATCTACTTTGTTGATTAGTTTGTTGGAGTTTTCCCTAAGACATGCGATTTCTTTTTCTATAATATCCATCTTAGTCTTTAAATCAGAAATTTCTATTTTTAGACTAACATTTTCCTCAATCAATTTATTATTTTCATTGATGAGGTTATGATTTTCTAATAACAGGTTATTATCCTTAGGACTAGTTTCTATATCCTTGAGTTGTCTTTCTAACCTATCATTTTCATTTCTAAGAAAACTAAGGTTCTTTTTAATGCTTTTATTTTCTACCCTAAGTGATTTACTAATCTCAAAAAGTTCATTAAATGCTTCTTGAAGATCGAGATTTACCTCGTTGTCGCTGTCGTCGCTTCCACTTTCGCTGTCGCTGTTGGTTCCTCTGGCCATGAAACCAAAGCAAGCGGTTTCTTCTTCTTCTTCTTCCTCCGAGCTTGTCTCATCATGAGTGCCTTCCAACCTCCTCCATATCTCGTGGGCGGTGGTGCACTCTTTGATTTTCTCGAATTCTTTCGGACTCAATGCGCAATACAGGGCATTCATTGCCTTTGCGTTGAGTGAAAGATCTTGAATCTGCAGCTGCGAGTAGCCTCCCGCGGGTTTTTCTGGGATGTCGAAAGGCGTCTCACATCTGGCCCAGACCGTGAAGTCGGTGGCTTGAAGCCAGGTCTTCATCCGCAACTTCCAGTAGCGGTAGTTGCTCCCGTCGAAGAACGGCGGACGGGTTGTGGACTGCCCCTCGGAGATCCTGATTGCTGATGTGCTTCCCACCATTTGATCTCTTGCCGGGTTGTTACGCCGAAACAGCAAGACCTGCTCTGATACCAATTGAAGGTTCCCTACTTGGAGGGGTGAGATCAGCGTGACAAAAAAAATGCGGAATTGAAAATATAAACAATCTCACAAAAATCAATCGAACAATGTACACAGGTATTTTTAGGTGGAAACCCAAACCGGGTGAAAACCACCACCTAACCCTCTCGAGTTAGGATTTTCCGATCAACCAAGTTGATCAAAATCCACTAAACGAATCACTTTAAACGAGGGTGATTCAACCTCAGTACAACCACGCTACAAGTACGAGGGTAGCGTTCCTCAACCCCTTCTCTCCACGAGAAGGATTTTGTCCCACGAAGGAGACGGGAATTCGCAAAGCGAATACCCAACCAAAATACAAAGATAAAATAAAACAACAGTCCTATAGAGCCAACAAAATTAAACCTAGCTTCTATAGGAAATAGGAAACTCCCCTTTGCAAGGAGTGCGTCGACGATGACGCGGTGCGTGTGCCACGCGATGGCGCTACGTCGCTCTCGTTAACAACGCCGGGAGAGCGGGTGCGCAACGGTTGATGCTCTCAAGAAAATGGAGCTTGAGCTTGGAGAGCAAGAGAGTCTTTTCTTTGGACACAAAAGGTTTGAAAGTGTATTGCAAGGTGTGTGTCTTAGTGTGTATATGTCTCTCTAGGTGTGTATGTCTTGTGTGTTTGTGTTACAAAGGTTCCCCTCTATTTATAGAGGCCTTAGGAAGGCTTTGGAAGGCTTGGAAAAGCTTCCATAGCCGTTGGGTGCAAAGCCCAAGAGAATCAGGCCGAAATCAGGACAATGATTGCATTTGACAGGGTTATCAGACGTCTAACTCTGGCATCAGACGTCTGGAAGGCCACTTTAATACGTCTGATTTCAAGGTCAGACGTCTGATTCTATGCGGGTTTCTCCCTGACTTGAATCAGATCTAAACAGGGTTTTTGTACAAGTCCATCAGACGACATACAGGACGTCTGGCACTAAGTCTGGACGTCTGGAAACCTACTTTTACTGTGGGAATTGATTTCCAAACGTTGCAACGGCTAGAAAATCTCTGAGAAGAGATTTTGGGTCAGCCGAGGCAAAACGGTCATTTATCAGACGTCTGGAAAGTCTTATGGACGTCTGATAAGGCTCTAACGGTCATAATCTTGAGTGTTTTCTAAGCCAGCCAACGGTCCACTAATTGGACGTCTGGCAAAGTCATCAGACGTCTCCTAAGACGTCTGGTCTAAGGTCTGGACGTCTGATTTCATCAGACAGAACTAACTATGTCCAGCCTAACAGTTATCAGACGTCTGAAACAACAGTCAGACGTCTTAAAATTCTTTATCAGACGTCTGATTTGGGAATTAGACGTCTGGAAGTGCTGTTTGAACCCTATATTGGTTTTCTAAGTATTCTACAGAAAACCTAAGTATCCTAGGGTTGTGCAGGTGTTCCTAGGACTACTTTTAGGGTACTTTGAGGCTCTTTAACATAATGTTCTAAGGAATCAAAAAGAGCAAGAAAATAAATACAAGAGATACATGAAAGGATAAAAAAGAATCTATCCTATTCTTCTTGTCTTCCATCTCCAATCTTTCGCTCCACGCGAACCTCCTTTGTTTTCCGTCAAGCTCCTCCAATCCGTCCTGGATGCGAGCTCGAACTCCGTCTAAACACGTCCTCATTTGCAATTGACCTGAAATCTAGGACTCAAATTGCAAATGTTAAATAACACGTGTTTTGTTATCATCAAAACAAATGATCGTGGTGCTCTAGCACCAACACTAGGACGTCCGGAGCTGAGGCCGAATGTCTGAAAGTGCCATATCGCGAGGTACGTATCTTCCTGCGCCTTGCATATCGTAGCACTGGGGATGTCGGCTGACTGTTGCATCTATGGGTGCTCGTACCCAGGTGCAGGCTTTGGGAAGGCATGCGGTGCGCTTTCCCAAGTACTTTTGGACGTCTGATCACGTCGCCAAACGTCCGGAGGTACTTCTAAACAACTGGAGACCTTGTCCGACGTCTGGAACTGCCCCCAGACAGTCGCAGGGGGAGTCTAGACGAATGAATCAGTCGCAGGAAGGGTAAGATGAGTTCTAACATCTTTTAAGACGTCTGGGATTAATCCCAGACATCTGATTTTAGTCAGTGACCGCATTTTTTGCCTTTTTAAAGCCCAAACGAAATTGGATTTCCACAAACAAAGTACCGTTGTTTTCCACTCGAGTTCCCCTACGTATTTGTGTTGAGTATCTACTATTTTGAGCTTGTCGAATGTACATCGATCGCTGGTATAGGTTACCAGCCAATGGCGTGTTCGGGGCCCGCGGAGACGACGAGATCTACGGCACAGGCCCCCATTCCTCCCGTGATTCCCAGTAGAGTGGTTTAATTCAATTGTTTATATTTAAATAAGAATGCACTTGTTTGGAATAATCAGATCGAACTCTAAGATTTGGAATGAACCCTAGGGTAGAAATATATGAGCCTGTTTTGAGTTATATTGTTTACTTGATGCATGTTTAAAATAATTGCTAGCAAATGGCTTTAGTGTAATTGTGAGATGCATGTTGGAATACGAGTTGCCTGTATGTAAATGAATTATGAGATGCATGTTAAAATATGAGTTGCCTATATGTGAATAGATTATGAAATGCATGTTAGAATGCGAGTTTCCTGTATGTGAATGAGAAAGTGAACGGTGAAACTACAAGTTGCATGTAAATGATTGAGAATTAAATTGTGAAACCATGAGCTGCCTGTATATGGATGAGGAACGAGTTATGAAACATGAGATTGGAACGTGGATAAATGAGATGAATAGTGAGCATGAACCATATAGGAAATTAGGTGTAGAACTCCTGTGTATGAAAGGAATCTGGAATGCAGATGGGAAGTGAGTTGGCCCTTGTGTACGTAGTACCAAGAAGCACAGTGGTTTTTTTTTAGTGTAGAGCGGAGCTAGCCTCCCTTGGGTTGAGACCTGGGGTTAGGATTGGCCACTCTACACCGACTCTTGTAGGCCCTCGCGTACGTGGTACTGAGGCGTGCTACTAGTGTAGGGGGGAGCTAGCCACCCTACGGGACCCGAGGTTAAGCTAGCCACCCTACATCGACTTTGTTAGGCCCGCTGGGAAAATCGTGGTAGTCGGACGAGGGTACGCGGACTGTAGAGGGCCGAGACCCCTGTTTAGTTCTGAGGGGCGAGACCCTTATGCTGAGAGGGCAAGGCCCTAGACTGTTTTGTACTGTACTTTAGGCGTACCCGCTAACGGAAACGACTGACAGTGTATCTGTGCAGGGTAGCTACCCGTGCGCTTATCACGTATACCGTAGTCATCGCTACGTCTCGACAGTAACCTCAGGGTGATTGACTGGATGTATGACTACCTCTCCCGGCTAGGAGAGCACTACGTATATCTTCTACTCTACAGAAAAGACTGTAATCAAGATCATTCCCACGAAGAACAAGCAAGATCAAGAAATACTTGGATACTTTGGGAAATAAAGAAAACAGCAATACATAAATGAGATAAATAGAAATGAGAATAAAACCTGCTTGTTGTTTTTACTTTACTTGTACATAGATAATATAGACACCACTCTACTCAGCGTTCGCTGACTCCATCTTCTCGTAACCCTGTTCAGGATCAGGAGTTGAGCAGCCCGAGTTTCCGGCTGCAGAGGGAGATGGGTCCAGCTGAGCCCAGTCGTAGTAGTTTTCCTTCCAGTTCTTTGTTGCCGCTATAGTTGTGAGTACTAGAACTCTATTTTACTATTCTTGTTACCTCTGTTTACTATTCCGTTGTTGTTGTTGTGATGGCATGTTGTGCTTGGTTGAGACTTTAGCTCTGTTGTTCCTTTACGTCTCATTTTCTTTCTTATGCTTAGTTATATTGTATGTGTGAATGTGGTTTATTTTCCTGCTTTTGATTTTTTCTTGTTGGACGACTATGTCTTAGGATTAGTCGAGACGAGCCGATCTTGGGTCTTGTAGGGATCTGGGAACCGGGTCGTAACATCGATAGGGGGAAGAAGATGGAGGTGGCAGTGGCTGGTGGTGATGGAGAGGGTGGTGTAGGTGTGTGGGGGTTTAAATAGATGGTTATTAGGGTTTTGGGTGAGGAGACCGGAGGGGGGGAAAAGCACATGCGTGTCGCATGCGCGCGAAAAGCAAAAGACCGTACGATTTTCTTTACTTTCAGACATTCTGCCATCTATCCAGACGTCTAGTGAACAATCCAGATGTCTTATCGAACCAAAAAGCAATGGGTCATTTCATGTATCAACCCTTGTTGTTTTGAGACTGCTTCGAATAGTCTTATTTTTAATTTTTTCTTCGCGAAATGTTCCAATTAATGAATTAATTAACAAAATATAATTATTATCTAACATTATAATTAATAGTTAATTATAAATAAAAAAATAATTATAGTTGACTAAACATGTTAATAAATATTATAAATATAATTAACATGGTTACTATAATTTAAATTACCATACTCTCCACCACATTAAATTAATTTAATATAAAAAAATACTAACTAAGTTACCTACCACCCCAATAACACATGTGTCTTTTGCCACATTATCTCCCATTCTAACCGCTAAAATCAGATAAACATCCCCATTTCACATCACAAACCAACCTCCATTAGGTAAACACAAGGAGGGGTTAACCTCCTTTTTTTAAGTAAACATAAATAGGTGTTATCTCCTATTGTAAAGATGCTTAACCCATGTTAGTTAACTTTTACCGTAAACTAATGAAAGTTAAAAATGTGATATTAAAAAATATGAAAATTGTATTAATTATCAATTATATTTATTTCTAAAATGATGTTGATATCTACTCATATTTACTTGAATTGATATTAAATTATAATATTAATTCTTATAAGGTTTATTTGATAATAATGTTGGAGAGAGAGAGAGAGAGAGGTGACCAATGTTAAAGAGAGAGGATCGAGTTTGACTTTGACACTAGTTTGATAAATAACAGTGACAACCAATGTTATGCAACTTGGTGTTAAGTAAATGAGAATTAAATAGTAAAGTAGGCATGACCAAAGTCTTCAGTTGAGCTAAGCCAAATTTTGGTTGTCGGTCTCAATAAAGAGTCCTTCGTATGGAGTTTTCGCTAATGACATTTATTCTGATAGACATCTCGATTTACGTACATATTGAATTGGAAAGTCTGCTGTGGATTCTTGAAAGTTCGAACTTAGCGTGATTTGTATAAAGGTTTCTTGATCTTTGTTTCAAAGTGGTTCCTGGACCATCTGAGAGTTACAGAAAGAACAGGCGCTTAACATTTTATGTTTGGAGTGAACACTGTTCTCTAGAAACTTAATTTCTCTCTCTGTCAATCTGTCAAGTTCGAGATAAATAAATCAAGGTCGATCTAGAAAGATTTCCGAGACTACCTTTGAAAGGAATGTTCGGTAGAGTCCTAACACAAGTGGTGCTCCCTGATAATTTCGAAAAAGGAGACGATAGTACAAAACTGATGGTGTAACGACCATAAATCATAGACAAAAATGCAGTAGGTAACATATTTTGTAACCTAAGATGGAGTGAATATGATTTTTATTTGATAATTAATATTTAATATAAAAAAATTTAAAAAAAATGTATGTATTGTTATGTATATTTAAAAAAATTTATTATATCATGTTGAATCAAAATATATATATGATAAATTATTTTGTATCGATAAAAAATTATTTTAGATGATTTTGTATTAGTGATAAGTTAATTTTAGTGATTTTATAATGGTGTAAAATTGTTATATGCGATTTTATATCGGTATAATATCATTTTGTATTGATACAAAATTATTCTGAAGGTATAAATTGATTCTAAAAGTGATTTAGTGATTTTACATAGGTGAGAAATGACTTTTGCGTATATGTAGAGTGGATTATGAAAATAATTATAGTAATTTGTATTAGTGTAAAGTGATTTTATTGATTTTAATGGTAATAGATCCCATCACATGTCACTACTTTTTTATATAAAAAATAATTACATCAAGTGGGGATCACATTTTTCATACGTTAAATTTTACGTCACCTTTTACGTTTGTGTACCCGCATCCTAAATCATATTGGTATATTTTTAAAGTTTGGGAGCCACGATGGAGTTGATAGTAAAGTTTGAGTTTTATGCAGATCTTTTGAACTTCTATTTCCGGGGTTCCAATCTTGAGAGGCAGAGGATGGAACTTTGCATGTGACCCCTATGTTTAACTTTTTGGCGTGCATTGTTTTGGGTGGCTTCGAATGCATGGGGGAGCAGCATCTGTAGGGAGGGGGACAGGATTTGAGACGCTTGTCAAGGAGGGTCAAAACAAAGAAATATAACAATGCTTGCAGGAGTGTGAGAGCGGAGGACGTTAAAGTGATTTTACTGCATCTGTGGGGTGGTGTAGATGATTTCACCAATTGGGTTTTCATTTCTTCCTCCATGCATGCTTTGGTCCATGGGATCATGTCGGCTGGCAAGCATGTGCATGTACAAGATGAGGAACAGATTGTTTAATTTATGGGCATTCTTTTATAGATATGTTCTTTGTTTGTATTATGAAGGTATCAAGCTTATGCAAGAATTAATTGAAGAGAACCCTTTTGACCAGAGCACATATATGTAACTGTCATTATGGTTGTTTCTTTTTTCTTTTTCGTAACGTGGTCGGTTAATTACTCATTCAAATCATAATTCCGTTGCCCCCACCTTGATTCCTCCACCACCTCCCACCACCACCACCCAACACTCCACTCCTTAGACCTCTCCTCCCCTATTCCTTCGGCCGACAACCTCCTCCACCATCAATGCCACTGTGCTCATTGCCTCCTTCCTCTTGCATCGATCCTTCTCAATCCTTGTCATGACCAACAACTCCTTCTTCTCCATCGTCCCTTCGCCTAAGACTCTCTTTGCTACCACCCCCTTCTCCTCCATGCTCTTCACTTATAACCACCATTGACCATCCTCCCTTTTCTTATCCCTATTGTCAACCACAACATGTTCGACCTCCCTACTCTTCCCTTCCCCATTGCTCCTCTACCACCACCACCACAACCACTTACAACTACCATGAACAACCAGCTTGATTTTCTCGACCCCACCTACAACCTCTCTTCCCCCTCCCCATCGCCTCTCATCTGCTTGACCTTGCAACAACCTCCCTACCACCCCACTTAAAGCCTCTCTTCCCCCCTCCCTGCAACCTCTTCTTCTCTACTTGATCTCTAGCATGGTCTTATGCCTTCCTATGGACTTCACTTGTGATATGAGCTCCTCTAAGATCTCCTAAGGGCACTTCAAGACCCTGTTATAAGGAGGGGCTTGTGCACTAGTCGGACCTTAAGAGACCACCGGTGGAGAAGTTCTGGAAGCCCCTCACCTAGAGGGGATCTTGTCAATGTCTTGCCCATGATGGAGTAGGAGGCAGCGAAGGAGGGACGAAAAGGGGAAGGATGGTAGAGGGAGAGGGAGGAGAGAGTGGAAAAAAGAAACAAGAGAGAGGGAGAATAATTTTTTTTACTTTTAAGTCCATTCTTGTTAGACTTAACGACTTTAACTAACAGAATGACAATTATAACATGACTTTTTTAGGGCTATTTAATTAAAAATAAGGAATGTAATGGCAAGCATGCAATATGCAAAGGTTTTCCGGTGGTGGGGGCAAGTGGTGATTCCCATTGTCACCCGTCAAAGAGGGAACGGAGGGTCATGGATTCGAGCCTAGGATTTACCTAGTGGTGTGGGCAAGTAGTGGTTTCCATTGTAACTTTAGGTTTGCCCACAAGGGTATCCTCGTCATAAAAAAAAACAAAAAATTTCTGCAAAACAAGACTATAATTCCAAATAAGTAAAACACAAACCAATCATTTAATATATTCTTCCCCTTTGACAAAATAACAAATAGGATGAGTCTCACCAAAATTCAAATTGTAAAAGCAACTACAAAAGAAATTAGCATCAAATCTAAGCAATTATTCATTTTTCCTCGAAACGGGGCACATAATAGAAATTTTGGCTAATAAGAAAAATCCACATTATCATAGTGTGCAGTTAATAAGGAAAAACATCTAAAACCTACCAACACAAGAAGGATTTACTTCCACAAAAGTCAATAAACGTCTATATCACATAGTGATCTGCTTAGCCACACATCTAACCGAATGTTTCCATAGTTAAACTGCATGTCAAACTTAATATGTCTCAATAAAAGAAAATATATATAAAGCTAAAGACTAAGATAAAAAAAAAAAAAGAAGGAATTTGTTATTTCTTCTAGTTCCCCATATTTAGATCATCAACATGCATCCAGCTGCATGTAGAGCAACTATTGCATGTCTCTAATAGAGCAACTATTCATAGTCTTCATGTTGCCATCAAAGAAGTGAGTGCAGCCCATGTGCAATCAGCGAGGGAGGGGAAGGTGGAAGGGTCTTTTGATGTGTCTCCAAGACAATATTGTTCATTGTACATGATTGCATTGAATGGAGGAATAACACATATGAAATCAGGTGAGTCAGATGAGGAGATCCTTCTTGTTCTATTTCTTCAACTTGATTCACAGCACTTATCTTCTTCAAGGAAACTATATCTATTAAGAAAATTGAACTCCCTAATTATTAGTTGATTGGCGAAAGAAACCTCAAAAGACATTGAAAATGTGGGAGATAGCCATGGAGAAAGAGAGATTTCCATGGTGCCCTTTAGCTATAATTCTTAAAATTATAAAGGGGAAATCAGCATGATTTGCCTTGCGAAGAGCAAAAATGACATCTGCAAGGAATCGAGATCTATGATCAACTCTACCTCTTTTCCCAAACAAGTTCCTTGAGAGTATACCTACAAGAATGAGGGGATTACTTACAAGAATGAGGGGATTACTTTGAAAACATTGGAAGAAATAGAAATACCATGAAAGTAGTTATTCACAAGAATCAATTCTTTAGTAATGATTTGCTTTTTTTGGAGCAAATCCAAAAGAAAATTCATTCATTTGGACAAGATTAAACAAAACAACAACAGTGCCACAGTCGAGCCAAAGCACAACAACCAAAGGACCAAACCCACAAAAGACATCCAAACCACAAGCAACAACCTCCTAATAACTAGAATGTCACACAAAAGAACAATCGTCAAAAAGCATGACCACATCAACAACAACGGTCCAACGGTCAACAAAGTCCAACATTGAGATTAGCTAATTTGTTCAAGAGACCTATAATCAAGAAGAAGACTTGATTAATTTAGGTTCACGTCACTTTCATTGAGAAGATTCTTCGTAAGAAAGAAAGCAGTTATGTAGTTCTTCATCTTTCTAGCAAGAAAGCTTGCATTAGTTGATATGGCTCTGAAAGTTACTTTATAGTGTTCCTTCCATGTCATCCAAAAGGTCGATGCAAACGATGCTTTGTAATACCAGCATTCTTTGTTCTTCTTCCCAGCCCCAAAAGTAGCAAGGAACTCATTAAGAATGCTGTACAACCATTGTTTTTCCGGCCACATTTATCATAGTGTGAGTTTGGTAAAGTTGCACTCATTAAGCAAGTAATTGATATTTTCCTCAACCTCTTTGAAAAGAATGAACCGATTAGGAATTATCATCTTTTCATATTATCAATCATTGCTAGCCAAATGAAAAAGGAGGTTCTAGACGGGAAGTATTTATTCCAAATTCATTGATGTAGTGTTAGCCTTAAGCCCCCATCCATCGAGAAGTGGTAGACAACAGCAACCAGTCCTTGCCTCCTATTAGATAAAATAAGCCTAATGTATCTTGATCGAGCTCCTTAGAATAGGATACTCGACTCAAATGCAATCACAAAAAAAAAAAACACAGAGGATTGTTGACCCAGTTCCACCTAGAAAGGTGTACGGTTAGGTGGAGATAGGAACTCCCAAGTTTTACTAGTTTTTTGTCAAAAATACAAATAAAACTCTCCAACTCTTCTCTCTTAGATTGCGTAAAAAATATTACCTAATACAACCCAAGTATATATAAGTTGTGCCATCCTTCATCTTGGGTATCGTAGGGTTTTCCCACGATCCCACGATCTAACCATCAAGGAGAGTAAATTTCATAATCATCGAATGGCGATTGGCACAATAAGTGGAACAATGGCTTGCGTGTTTCATCTCCAATCAACTAAGTCCATTGACAAGTTGATGGATCTATAGGGGAATCGGGTTGTCGGATCCGAGCAACCTAATTTGCCAAGATGCTGAGTTGCTGGATCCGCCAGGCTATCGGGTTAAGCTTCGAAGTTTGTTTTATAACAAGATTTTTTTTCCCTCATCATGTCTCGATCCTCAGTGAGAATAATAGAGTTCAAAGAAGATTGTAGCATTTCCAAATCTCCTCGATACAGAAAGTCGGCTCTTCTCTTAAGATCGATCTTTCAACCAATTATTTTTAGAGATCTAAGTAGCCATAGCATCACTAAGAAGTGACTTTCTATTTAAGGCTAAGGAATAGAGATTAGGGTGCATGTCATTCGAGGGTAGTTTACCTAGTAATTTATCATGCCACAAGTAGGTGCTCGCACCACTTCCAATGTTGTGTTGTTTTAGGATTGCTTTAAGAGTGCCTTTTATAAAGAAGATGTATTTTTGTTCTTAGGCCTCATCAAATCTATTTGTTTACCCATGGAATACCTAGCCTTAACAATATTTACAAGTAAGGAAGGTTTATTGTTTAGTATTCTTAGTTGTGTTTTGGACAATAAAGCCATGTTAAAGTTTTCAAGGTCAATAATCCCTCACCCACTGTAATCCTTTGGTCTACATATTGTTTCCCATTTTACCAATGCATTTTGTTTGAAGATTTGGTATCCTTTCACAAGAAATCCCTTTTAGTTAGGTTCACTACCTTGGCGATTTGAGTAAGGATCTAAAGAAAATATAAGTTGCTAAGGGGGTGAGAGCACTGTTTAATAGTGCCACTCAAGATGGTAAGACCAGATTATTGCCTTTCCATCCTTGTAATTTCTTGTGGAACTAATCGTGAACGCCAAATTTGCCAGGTGCCAAAGGAAAACCCATATAAACTATAGGGAAGTTGCCTAGTTGCTAACCAAGAATGCTACTAATTTCGGAGCAATCCTCATTTGAGAGGTTTAAAGGGTAGATGATAGTCTTGTCTTTGTTCAGAACACAAACTAAAACTGAGGGTTAAATGGTGTGTAATAAAAATAATTTACACAGTAGATATAAATTTAAATCACAAAATAGAAACAATATATATGATGATTTCCCACCGAGTAATTTACTACCTAATCCCTCCTGATACGTATCTCTTTTAAAAAGGGCCATTGATTTCAATCCAACGTTAATCATGCTCCTTGTCAGTGGTAGAAAGGAGCGAATCATTGGATTTTAATAAGTAAAAATGTAAATAAGGTAGCAATTTATTAGGCATGTTCGAAACCAGGTTCTCAACTTTAAAGATGCACAAATAAAGTCTCCACACATTGTTCTTGTAATTAAAGCGTGCCTCTGTTAGATAGCAATTAGAGGTAGTGTTGGAAAGCTATAAAACTTCAGTTTTTATGACACGAATGCCTATAGCTCTTTCTTGCCTATGTAACTCTTAACAAGTGAAAGGGAATTAAATGTGCCCAAATTGCAACCTCCTCCCCCACTACCACCCCCTCCCCTACCTCCCATTGGGCACAGCTCACCTTTTATTTGCTTCACCATATATCAATGCACTCTTCCCTAATTGTTCTATTTGTCCTCAAGTTTGCATGAGGTACAACACATGCATTTGGTATTTGTTCCTAATCCTCTAACACGTGCATAAGTTACCATTTGAGAAACATGTGGCGATTTGTTATCTTCCTTTTTATCACAACTTTATCTTGTGAAATTACTAAAGGTGGAGGACTATGTAGATGTATGTTTGAGATTTTATGTTGAATATTCTCTTCTTAGTGAATTATATTAAATATCATAAATAAATAAAGGTAATAATTGCAAACTAGTCATATGTCAATTTCCTTCAAACTCACTGGATTTAAAAGATGCCATACATTAGAGGCATCTAGTTTTCTTCTGTAACGAACGCGTGCCCCAGACGTCTTTTAAGACGTCTGGGAGGTGGCCCAGACGTCGGTACAGACGTCTGGGATCACGTCCAGACGTCTGGAAAATAGTTTTTTTTGCACCGGAGAGTCGTCTGCGCGCCTGTGCGCGTAGACCCGCGATTCCTCTCTCTCTCTCCCTCTTTTTCCCTCTCTCTCTCTGCGGCTGCAGGCGGCCTGCCACCCCCTCTCTCCTCCTCGCGCGGCCTTAAAAGGGGCCACGCCTCCCCTCCCGTCTCCACAGCCTCCTCCTTCTTCTCCTTCCTGTGCGCGAGAGCGAGCGGACGCGAGCGCGACAGCGACGGCCGCAGTGAGCGCGGAGGTGCGGCGTGCGAGGGCGGAGCTCTGCCGTGAGGGCGAGCTCGCTGGAGCGGCTTGGCCGGCCGGCGGAGGGCGCAGGGGGCGCGGAGTGACGCGGAGAGGGACCTGCTGCGGTCTGAGCAGCAGACGCGCGAGGTGCGACGCGGGCGGCGTCGCGAGCGGAGGCCGAGCAGTGCCCTGATTCTGGAAAAATTTCCAGAATGAGACGTCTGGGTTGACAGCCAGACGGCGAGAGAGACGTCTTTAAGACCTCACAGACGTCTGAAAGGTGAGTTTACCGCCTTCTCCTTCCTTCCTGTCGACTGACCATACTAAGGGAGGGAGTTGGCTGTGCGCAGGCTCGCTGATTCGCCATCCTTTGTGAATCAGACGTCTGGAAGTTTTACCAGACGGCGGGAGTGACCTCCAGACGTCCGGGGTGACCATCGGATGTCTGGGAGCTAGGCCAGACGTCCCCGCAGACTTCTGGACGTCTGGGAAACCACGCTGAACAGGTAATTCTCTGATCCACTTTTTAAGACGTCTGGAAGAAGTTCCAGACGTCTGATTTTGCACAGTATCGTCTTTTACGACCCATTTAGGGCCCGTTCGGGCTCCGTTTTCCGCGATTCGAGTTGCGTTCTTTTCAGAATTAATTCCTCTACCCGTCTACAGTAGCTATACACTGTTTTGAGACACTCCTTGTGTTGATCCTTGTGATAGGACCTCGTTCGGTTGCAGTCTTGAGAGTCACGGAGGCACGCGGGATTCCCGATCGCGCCCCCATTACTCCCGTTGTACCTGGTAGAGTGGCTTTAAGTATTAATAAAATCTGTTAAAGTATGGAACCATAACTAGAACCTAGGGCATTGCATGAATCCTAGGAATGAGAAATATATGGAATGATAGCTCCTAGGTGTTGCATGAATCCTAGGGCCGGAAAACTAGATTGTATGATAGATCCTAGGATATTGCATGAATCTTAGGATGGAAAAACTAGTGGAATGTATATTACTGCAGTCTTGGAAAAATGGAAAGGAATATATAAAGCTGCCTGTAAATTTAATTAACAGCTACCTATTATGAATAAGGAACATGACTGAAATCATGGTTTGTAAGAACGTGAAACTGGAAAGTGAAACATAAGATGTTCTGAGATTAAAGGATGGAACACTACGGGGAATTAGGAGTGGAACTCCTGGAAAGAGAAAGGAATGGAACTGAGATGTTTTTCGTACTGTCTCTTGGGTACGCAGTACCAAGGGAAGTACCTGTACCTGTTTAGTGCAGAGTGGGGCCAGCCACCCCAGGGACCCGGGGTTAGGATTGGCCGCTCTGTACCGACTTGCTGGCCCTCGTGTACGTAGTACCGAGGAGAGCTACTAGTGTTAGGAGAGTACTAGCTACCCCACGGGCCCCGGGGTTCTGCTAGCCTCCTTCACCGACTTGTTAGGCCCACTAGGGCAAACTAGGGTAGTCAGGCGAGGGTGCGCGGACTGTGGAGGGGCAAGGCCCCGGTTTGGTTACTGTGGAGGGGTTGGACCCCTGTTACTGAGAGGGCTCTGCCCTGGTTCCGTGCTGTGCTTTGGGCGCACCCGTTAACGGAAACGACTGACCGCGTGCTAGTGCGGGCTAGCTACCTGTGCGTTTATCGCGCGTGCCGTAGTCACCGTTACGTCTGTCAGTGACCTTGGGGTGGTTGACTGAGGGTAGGATCACCACGGGGGACTCTCCCGGGCAGGAGAGCACCACGTGCTACTTCTACTTTTGGAAAAGACTGCAATCAAGATCGTTCCCACGAGGACATTCGAGATCAAGTAAAGGATCTGAGAAATAAATGAAATAGTGAGAAAAATTGAAAGATGTGAATAAAGGAAGTAATAGAACTTAACAGCTACTGTACACTCTACTGTTGCCTTTAGTTAGTTTGCCACTCTACTCAGCGTTTTGCTGACGTGTTACACTCGTTACCTTTTTCAGGACCAGGTGTTGAGCAGCCAGGGTCGGCGGCTGCAGAGGACGCTGGGCCGAGTAGGGTCCAGTAGAGTTACCACAGCCTTTGTACCTCTTTTGTTTCTGTTCTAGTGAGTAGTTTTTTGTTTCCGCTGTACCTTCTTTACCTGCAGTTTTTGTTATATGATAAATGTTGTTTTACTGTTGTGGTGGTACCTACTGTAGTAGTTTCTTTCCTTACTGCTGTACTTTCTTACTGTTAGTTATATTCATGCTGAATGTGGTTTATTTTACTGTCTTTTGGTTACTTCCTCGTTGGACGACTAGGTCTTGGGATTAGTCGAGTCGGTCCGGTTCTCGTGTCTCGTAGGGACTCGGGAACCGGGTCGTTACAAGATGGTATCAGAGCAAGGTCGTCCCGAGAAGTGAATCAACTGACTAGAAGATAACCAATTCACATGTTTATAGCTAGAGTAGCCACCACAACATATCTCTTGACATGAGCTCTTAGAAGTTTCGTTAGGTACCGTCTGTTTTGACATTTTTCGTTTTGTTTCGCGTCTCCATTGTAGGAGATGCCTCGTCGTGGAGCTAGGAGGGTGGGCCGCGGCCGAGGTCGGGGCCCGAGGGACAGATGTGTCAGACTTGGAGTACTTACTACCCCTCCTCTTCTCCTGAGCATACCGTCTCCGGACCTCGTCCAACTGATTCGAGAGGTGGTTCGAGAAGAATTTCAGCTTCCACCCACGTCGCCACCCCCTCCCCCTTCCGAACGTACGACAGGGGAGTTAGTGGTGGAACGAGATTTCCGCCGCCACACTAGGCGTGTTAGGAGAACTCAACGGAGACACGTGGCGTCCGCAGGAGAGCCGTCACGTTGTGCAGGGCCATCAGTGGCCTTTGGGGGCCCTCGACAGGGGCCAATCGCCAGCACCGGACCCCCGCCTAGCCGACACCAGGGACTCACTGAGGGCGGGAGTCGGGTTCCCCTCTGCTACCAGTGTGGCCAGCCGGGCCACGTCAGGAGGGACTGCCCATCTAGGGCAGGAGGTCAGCAGATACTTCCCGCGCAGAGCACTGGAGGGCGCGCAGGAGGCCGCGGTTCCCAGGCGCGAGGAGGAGGACAGCAGTCGCGAGGAGGGTACCGGCCAGCACCTACCCGTCCGACGCAGAGTGTGGCTGCTTCTTCTGCACCTAGAGCTGAGGGGCGTATCAACGCCCTAACACACAGGGATGCCAGAGCATCGGGATCCGTGGTAGCAGGTATGGTTTCAGTTTCTGGCAGACTCGTTTACACGCTTTTCGATTCCGGCGCTACGCACTCGTTTGTCGCAGCCAGTTTCGCAGTTAGTTTGGACCAGGATTATACACTGTTAGAGAATCCGTTGGTAATCAGAGGTCCGAGTGGTCAGCTATTTGTAGCTGAGGAGGTATACACGGATTGCGAGGTCAGCGTTGGAGGACATAGCCTGCCAGCTGACCTGATTATGATACAGATGGAGGACTTTGGAGTGATTCTGGGGATGGATTGGCTGTCCGCTTACCACGCCTTGGTAGACTGTTTTGAGAAGAATATTGTCTTCTCCATTCCGGAGTTGCCTTCTTTCAAGTTTCACGGGCAGCTAGTGGACGGAGGTTTCAGGTGCATTTCGGCACTTCGGGCGGCGAGACTTTTGAGCCAGGGGTGTGAGGGCTTCCTAGCCTGTGTGGTGGCAGAGCCCAGCCCTGTGGCAGACTTCCAGAGCATCCCGGTGGTCAGAGAGTTCCCCGACGTGTTTCCAGACGAGTTACCAGGACTACCGCCCGAGCGTGAGATCGAGTTTGAGATCTCACTAGTACCAGGGACCAGCCCCATCTCCACCGCGCCATACAGGATGGCACCGCTTGAGCTGCGAGAGCTCAAGTCCCAGTTGCAGGACCTTTTGGAGAAAGGTTTCGTGAGGCCCAGTGCGTCTCCCTGGGGAGCCCCGGTACTGTTTGTGAAGAAGAAGGATGGGACCCTACGCCTTTGTGTGGACTACCGACAGCTGAATAGGGTCACCATCAA
The DNA here is from genome assembly GCA_037157565.1 of Thalassia testudinum. NCBI lineage: Eukaryota > Viridiplantae > Streptophyta > Magnoliopsida > Alismatales > Hydrocharitaceae > Thalassia > Thalassia testudinum. The sequence goes on along the minus strand of JAZHRO010000067.1, from coordinate 11,258,248 downwards.
GAACAGATATCCGCTGCCGAGGATCGACGATTTGTTTGACCAATTGTGGGGTGCCACGGTGTTTTCCAAGATAGACTTGAGGTCTGGATACCACCAGTTGAGGATCAGGGAGACCGACGTCTCCAAGACAGCTTTCCGCACCCGGTACGGACACTACGTGTTTTTGGTCATGCCGTTTGGGCTGACCAATGCCCCCGCTGCTTTCATGGACCTGATGAACAGGGTGTTTAGACCGTACTTGGATCAGTTCATGGTGGTTTTCATAGATGATGTGCTCATCTATTCTAGAGATCGGACGCAGCACGGACAGCACTTGCGGATGGTTCTGGACACTCTGAGACGACGCAGGCTGTACGCCAAATACAGCAAGTGCGAGTTCTGGTTGAGGGCGGTGACCTTCTTGAGTCATGTGATCGCTGGTGACGGCCTGGCGGTGGACCCCGCCAAGGTCGAGGCAGTGCTCAGGTGGGAGAGACCGCGTTCAGTCACTGAGATTCGCAGTTTCCTGGGACTGGCAGGTTACTACAGACGGTTCATCAGGGGATTTTCACAGATTGCGCGTCCTATGACACAGTTGACCCGGAAGGACGTGCCTTTCGCTTGGACAGACGCCTGTGAGGCGCGTTTTCTGGAGCTGAAGGAGAGGTTGACCTCGGCTCCCGTGCTCACCATCCCTGACAGTAGTGGCGGGTTCGTTGTGTACACGGACGCTTCCTTGCAGGGGTTAGGAGGTGTGCTCATGCAGAGGGGTCACGTGGTCGCTTACGCTTCGCGGCAACTGAAGCCCCATGAGCATACCTACCCTACCCACGACCTAGAGTTGGCAGCCGTTGTCTTCGCGCTGAAGACATGGAGGCACTACTTGTACGGTGAGACCTTCGAGATTTTTACAGATCACAAGAGCCTCATATATCTTTTCAACCAGAAGGAGCTCAACATGAGACAGAGACGTTGGTTGGAGCTCCTGAAGGACTACGATTGCAGCATCTCCTACCACCCGGGAAAGGCCAATGTGGTGGCTGACGCCTTGAGCCGTAAGGCGCTGGCACGCTTGGCCAGTCTACAGTTACAGAGTTGGAGCCTTTTGGAGGAGGTGGGCAGTTGGCGGCCTCTAGAGTTACGAGGATACTGTGGGGCAGTGACGGTGACACGGCAGACCAGGCCAGAGCTGTTAGACCGTATCATCACAGGACAGATGGCTGATCCGTACTTGCAGTCTTTGCGCGACAGAGTACTATCAGGGGACCCAGGGGACTTCTCTTTCACAGACCAGGTGTTACGCTTGAGGGGATGGTTGTGCGTTCCCAGAGACGAGGAGCTGTTGAGAGAGCTCCTGACTGAGGCACACGGTTCCAGATTCACCATACATCCCGGAAACACGAAAATGTACCATGACTTGAGACGCGAGTTTTGGTGGAGAGGGATGAAGCGGGATGTGGGTGAGTTCGTGCAGCAGTGCTTAGTGTGCCAGCAGGTGAAAGCCGAGCATCAGAGGCCTGCAGGGCCGCTTCAGCCGCTTCCAGTGCCGGAGTGGAAGTGGGAGAGCATCACCGTGGACTTGGTGGCGGGCTTACCTGTTACCCAGCGGGGACATGACGCAGTCTAGGTAATAGTGGATAGATTGACGAAGACGGCGCGTTTCTTGCCGATCCGAGTCACTTTGGGACCAGCACAGTTGGCAGAGAGGTATATCCGTGATGTGGTGCGACTACACGGAGTTCCGCGGGAGATCGTATCCGACCGGGATACCCGCTTTACGTCCCAGTTTTGGGCTGAGTTTCAGCAGGCCTTGGGGACGAGGTTGAGGTTTAGCACGGCTTACCACCCCCAGATGGACGGACAGTCTGAGCGCACGATACAGACACTTGAGGACCTTTTGCATGCCTGTGTACTGGACTGGAGGGGCTCTTGGGAGGAGCACCTGCCCCTGGCGGAGTTTGCATACAACAACAGTTATCACTCGAGCATCGGCATGGCTCCCTACGAGGCTCTGTACGGACGGAAATGCACAGCACCCTTGAGTTGGGTTGAGGTGGGGACCAAGTGGGAGGTTGGCCCCAGGTTGGATCCGGCAGAGTCAGGAGGTAGTTGAGCAGATCCACAGACGACTCCGCACTGTCAGGAGCAGACAGAAGAGCTACGCGGATCGCAGACGTAGAGAGGTGCAGTTCGAGGTTGGGGACCACGTCTTCCTTCGTGTTTCGCCCATGAAGGGCTTACAGCGGTTTGGGGTGAGAGGGAAGCTCGCGTCGAGGTTCGTGGGGCCCTTTGAGGTCCTGGAGCGGGTTGGACCCGTTGCTTACAGACTTGCCCTTCCCCCGCAGCTTTCTGGTGTGCACGACGTGTTCCACGTGTCCAACCTCAGGAAGTACGTGGCCGATTCCAGTCACGTACTGAGTCACGAGAGCGTCGAGGTGAGCGACGACCTGACCTACCCCGAGCGGCCAGTGCAGATCCTAGACCGAGCCATCCGCAGGTTGAGACGAAAGCAAGTACCCCTGGTAAAGGTTTTGTGGAGGAGCCAGCGGTACGAGGAGGCTACCTGGGAGCCTGAGGCGGCAATGCGGGAGCGGTACCCGGAGCTTTTCGCGGGTACGTCTTTTCGGACCGGCTTCGGTCCTCTTTGAGTTTGTTATGGTTATCTGGACATCTTTCTTTTTTTTTTCCGCACCCTAGTTGGCGCAAGTTTCGGGGGCGAAACTTCCTTTGAGTTTGTTATATTGTAACGAACGCGTGCCCCAGACTTCTTTTAAGACGTCTGGGAGGTGGCCCAGACGTCGGTACAGACGTCTGGGATCACGTCCAAACGTCTGGAAAACAGTTTTTTTCGCACGGGAGAGTCGTCTGTGCGCGCAGACCCGCGATTCCTCTCTCTCTCCCTCTTTTTCCCTCTCTCTCTCTCTCCCTCTTTTTCCCTCTCTCTCTCTGCGGCTGCAGGCGGCTTGCCACCCCCTCTCTCCTCCTCGTGCGGCCTTAAAAGGGGCCACGCCTCCCCTCCCGTCTCCACAGCCTCCTCCTTCTTCTCCTTCCTGTGCGCGAGAGCGAGCGGACGCGAGGGCGGCAGCGACGGCCGCAGTGAGCGCGGAGGTGCGGCGTGCGAGGGCGGAGCTCTGTCGTGAGGGCGAGCTCGCTGGAGCGGCTTGGCCGGCCGGCGGAGGGCGCAGGGGGCGCGGAGTGACGCGGAGAGGGACCTGCTGCGGTCTGAGCAGCAGACGCGCGAGGTGCGACGCGGGCGGCGTTGTGAGCGGAGGCCGAGCAGCGCCCTGATTCTGGAAAAATTTCCAGAATCAGACGTCTGGGTTGACAGCCAGACGGCGAGAGAGACGTCTTTAAGACCTCACAGACGTCTGAAAGGTGAGTTTACCGCCTTCTCCTTCCTTCCTGTCGACTGACCGTACTAAGGGAGGGAGTTGGCTGTGCGCAGGCTCGCTGATTTGCCATCCTTTGCGAATCAGACGTCTGGAAGTTTTACCAGACGGCGGGAGTGACCTCCGGACGTCCGGGGTGACCATCGGACGTCTGGGAGCTAGGCCAGACGTCCCCGCAGACTTCTGGACGTCTGGGAAACCACGCTGAACAGGTAATTCTCTGATCCACTTTTTAAGACGTCTGGAAGAAGTTCCAGACGTCTGATTTTGCACAGTATCGTCTTTTACGACCCGTTTAGGGCCCGTTCGGGCTCCGTTTTCCGCGATTCGAGTTGCGTTCTTTTCAGAATTAATTCCTCTACCCGTCTACAGTAGCTATACACTGTTTTGAGACACTCCTTGTGTTGATCCTTGTGATAGGACCTCGTTCGGTTGCAGTCTTGAGAGTCACGGAGGCACGCGGGATTCCCGATCGCGCCCCCATTACTCCCGTTGTACCTGGTAGAGTGGCTTTAAGTACTAATAAAATCTGTTAAAGTATGGAACCATAACTAGAACCTAGGGCATTGCATGAATCCTAGGAATGAGAAATATATGGAATGATAGCTCCTAGGTGTTGCATGAATCCTAGAGCCGGAAAACTAGATTGTATGATAGATCCTAGGATATGGCATGAATCTTAGGATGGAAAAACTAGTGGAATGTATATTACTGCAGTCTTGGAAAAATGGAAAGGAATATATAAAGCTGCCTGTAAATTGAATTAACAGCTGCCTGTTATGAATAAGGAACATGACTGAAATCATGGTTTGTAAGAACGTGAAACTGGAAAGTGAAACATAAGATGTTCTGAGATTAAAGGATGGAACCCTACGGGGAATTAGGAGTGGAACTCCTGGAAAGAGAAAGGAATGGAACTGAGATGTTGTTCGTACTGTCTCTTGGGTACGCAGTACCAAGGGAAGTACCTGTACCTGTTTAGTGCAGAGTGGGGCCAGCCACCCCAGGGACCCGGGGTTAGGATTGGCCGCTTTGTACCGACTTGCTGGCCCTCGTGTACGTAGTACCGAGGAGAGCTACTAGTGTTAGGAGAGTACTAGCTACCCCACGGGCCCCAGGGTTCTGCTAGCCTCCTTCACCGACTTGGTAGGCCCACTAGGGCAAACCAGGGTAGTCAGGCGAGGGTGCGCGGACTGTGGAGGGGCAAGGCCCCGGTTTGGTTACTGTGGAGGGGTTGGACCCCTGTTACTGAGAGGGCTCTGCCCTGGTTCCGTGCTGTGCTTTGGGCGCACCCGTTAACGGAAACGACTGACCGCGTGCCAGTGCGGGCTAGCTACCTGTGCGTTTATCGCGCGTGCCGTAGTCACCGTTACGTCTGTCAGTGACCTTGAGGTGGTTGACTGAGGGTAGGATCACCACGGGGGACTCTCCCGGGCAGGAGAGCACCACGTGCTACTTCTACTTTTGGAAAAGACTGCAATCAAGATCATTCCCACGAGGACATTCGAGATCAAGTAAAGGATCTGAGAAATAAATGAAATAGTGAGAAAAATTGAAAGATGTGAATAAAGGAAGTAATAGAACTTAACAGCTACTGTACACTCTACTGTTGCCTTTAGTTAGTTTGCCACTCTACTCAGCGTTTTGCTGACGTGTTACACTCGTTACCTTTTTCAGGACCAGGTGTTGAGCAGCCAGGGTCGGCGGCTGCAGAGGACGCTGGGCCGAGTAGGGTCCAGTAGAGTTACCACAGCCTTTGTACCTCTTTTGTTTCTGTTCTAGTGAGTAGTTTTTGGTTTCCGCTGTACCTTCTTTACCTGCAGTTTTTGTTATATGATAAATGTTGTTTTACTGTTGTGGTGGTACCTACTGTAGTAGTTTCTTTCCTTACTGCTGTACTTTCTTACTGTTAGTTATATTCATGCTGAATGTGGTTTATTTTACTATCTTTTGGTTACTTTCTCGTTGGACGACTAGGTCTTGGGATTAGTCGAGTCGGTCCGGTTCTCGTGTCTCGTAGGGACTCGGGAACCGGGTCGTTACATCTTCTATGCAACAACCTTCCCTAGATCATTGCATCATAATTTTATGTGTATTATGTGCCTAATTATTACACTTTCGAGTTTTTTGATTTTAGATATATTAATTTGTGTATTTTTTATCATTTATTAAAAACTAATATTTTATCATATTTTTACTTTGCATATGAGAGTTAGAGAATACATTTGAAGCTTAATTTGATATTCGGAGGATGCCGTTGCAATTTTCATAATGATTAAAAGATTCAAATGTGAGAGATTAGGTTGTTCTTGTGAATTAAAAGCCAAGAAGGAGTTCCTGAAGAAATTATAGTTCATATTAAGGGCCTCAGTGCAAAAGTTTCTCGAGAAATTATAATTTATGAGGGCATCAGTATAAAATGACAAATACAGAAAAAGAAGAAAGTAAGAAAAAGATAAGAAATGCTCCTCTTATTCGTAAATGTGATCACGTGATAAACTCTTATTCCCACAATTTCTAAATTCCCTGATCCTAAGTGTGCGAGAAATTTTTAAATCGTTAGGGTATATTTGTTTTGTGGAAAAAAATTTGAGGGATAAATTTCATGGGAGGTGAAATTCAAGGATAAATTTATAATAAATTGATTTTAGTATTTGAGGGAAATATAAATCAAATCATAGGATAATTCATAGGATAAATAAAGATATTTGGGAAAATAGATGAAGTAGATATCTTATAATAGGAGAGATAAATTTATCCCACATTTTCTTTTAAAATAAATTTAATCTAATTTTCTAATTTTTTTCTAGGATAACTTTATCCCTCGATAAAACTCACCAAGCATAAGATAAATCATTGTATCTCGTAAGCATTTAATTTGGATCCCTGTAGGTATGAATCACTCACTCCACTCCAACATTGTATTTGGTTGATGAGTTAATTATTTAACTTATCACTTAATTTGTTTCCTATTTACATTAGATTAAGTGAATTTAACTCGAGATAAAATTATTCCATCTATCCTATGAAATAACTTTAATATATCAAAATATTGAATCATTTATACCATCATTTATTTTATTTTTTAAATATATTTCACAAATTTATTCCCCTCTGAAGGCTCTTCCACCCTTTACTCCATCTTCCTCCGAGCAAGTGGCCTCTAGCGACCGTCGCATGTACCCATTGTCCCCACTGTTCTTTTCTTCTCCATTACGCCTCCACCTTGCAGCTTCGTGCCTCCACCCTATTTCCTCCTCGTTGTTTTTCACTGGCATTTAATTTGTTCGCATTATTTTAGCTTTTAGTTGTAATCGTTTGCTTAGTTATGACTCTTGATATTAGTTATTCCTCTTATTTCTTTGTTATTAACTTGTTTGCTCTGTTCTTAGTAATTGATTTATTTGATTGTATTTATATATTTACATTTAGTTCATCATGTATCCTCTTCTAAATTTTTGCGTTAATTTTTTTTTTGCATCCAAGAAATCTCAAAATCCTATCCTAAGTTGCTGCAAGATAGATTTAGATTCCTGCAAAGTTTAGCGTGTTAGCTCCTTACATATAAAAGAAAATTATTTACATATCAATCCTTAAACTGTTACGATTTAATCCTAAAAGTTCTTTTTAAATTTACTACGTTCATTTTATAGGTTCTTTTACCATGAAATTTAATATGATTTTTTTATTATATGATTAGATAAGTCTAGAAGTTTTGTTAGGATTTCAATAATTTTGCAAGGATATTTCCATGCGAATTACGTTTAGGTTCTTAATTTACATTTTAGTTCCATTATCTTATCCTCTTTTCAATATATTGAAAAAATATAAAAATTCAAAAATATCATAAATAAGTTAGTTTAAGATAATATGAAGCAATTTAGACATATTGTTTTCCTGTGGTAAAACTCAAACTCCAACTTTACAGGCATCTTTTTCAATCTTTGGGAATTCAAAAAAGGTCCTAATTCCATATTACAGCAACGAACTTATCATTTGCGAACCTTTGCTATTATTAGACATACTATATACAATCTCCTATTATGCCATGCTAGGCCACCAACCTATAAACTAATATTTGGATACCAAGATTAAGCTCCCAAAACAAAAATTATTAAATTTAAGCTTAGGTGCACTTAACCAACAAAACTGCGTCTCTACACTAACCATAGAATTGTCAAATAGTTGTGGCAACTTCTCATTACGACCACAAGAATAAGAAAGGTAAGGGTAATGGCATCTCTTCCTTCCCTATGTCAGGAAATTGTCCTCGGAATAATATTTGGAGAATATATTATGCATCAAGAAAGTTGAGGACCCTATTGCAAACTCCCTTAAAAAAGTGTCATCTATAATTTAATCAATTTCAATCACATACCCTTCACAATGAGATAAATGTCTTGACTCATTTGACGTCAAAATTATGATGAAAAGGCAAATGGCTTTCTTTGACATTAAACAAAAATAATTTAGATAAACATTTCCTTGGATATCAAATACTTTGCTAATGCAGGAATTTAGTCTAGATACCTAGCATTTTCATGAGAACACATGCTTATATAGGTTAATAATCAAGATGGTTCGACTCAAAATGAGGTAGGGATAGTGCAAAATTGCTAACTTTTTATCCCTTGCCACCTCATACTCAAAGCAAGTTTTGACAAAGAATAGTGGCAAGTGACGGGGGGTGAAATAAACCTCACATGATGATCATGCACCTGGTCGTATAGTAAAAAGAAACTTGGATTTATTTTGTTCACTGAGGTTTCTAAAAACAATTCTTGTATCTCAAGAAATCAAATCTCTTTCGTTGAGGATCGAGACCATTGGGAATATATCTCTTCTTGTAGATAAGACTTCTAGACAAACAAATTGAATTATTTGTCACTAAGAATATCAATCATCCACACATTGTAACTTATAAAATATGAGAGAAAAATGAGCATGAAGATTTATTACCCCCAGAGAGTAGGGAGAGCAATCTATCTCTTCAAAGAGGAGTGAGAAAGATACATTATTCCAAGTTATCAAGAGCATTTTAGAGGATGCATACAACAAAGCTTACCTATTGAGTACTTTATAAATAAAGAAAGGTGTTCAACCATTTCTAAAAGTGATAAATGGAGACCATCAAACATGCATCGACACACATACTAATGAATGCCCTCCAAATATCCCCAAGAAAAGAGAAAATTCATCCGAAACTTTTGATTTATTCAAGACAAGTGGTAAATTAGCAATCATGCCACAAAGGGTCAAATATGTGTTCTTTTACTTGGACAAAGAAAAGGCCAAGTATGGTGTAACAAGTTTTGCACATCAACCACAACCTTCTTGACAAACTAACAATTTGGAGGCAAACTAGCAAATTTTAAAATATTTTGATCAAGATATCTCTATGAACTTCTCTCTCACTTATAAAAATGATGAAAATTGCCCTGCGCTAATGAGGGTTTTTTTCATATTTTTTCTAGCTCCTATTAAAGCCTCATAGAGAGAGAAATTGAAGAGACCTAGGGAGAAAGATCTATGCTAATCAAGCATCATTGAAATGACCCTTCGTAAGGGTCGTTTGGCATTTTTGGAATTTTTAGGTATTTTTGGTACAATTTTAACCCTCCTAAGTTTTTATTTGTGGGTATACGAGGGAAAAGGAGTATTTACGGGGGTGTCCTCGTAATTTTTCCAACACCATTCTCCTACCCCACGCTCACCCACCCATCTCCACCATATCCCACCCCATACCCCTCTCCCGTACACCTTCCCCCTACCTCACCCACGACACCCCTCCATGCCTCCACCTTACCCCTCCCCACGCCTTCCATCTCCATATAAGCCCCCCTCCTCCTCCATTCGTTCCGACACCACTGAGGAGAGGGAGAGCGGGGAGCAAGAGGAGGAGAAGGCGGAGAGTAGAGGAGGCCAGAGGCTTGAGAGCAAAGGGAGACGGGAGGTGTTGCAGTTGTTGCAGATTCTGCAGGATAGAGAGCTCGCAAACGGTTCTGAGAAGTTATTTTTCCACAAAATCAGACGTCTGGAAAGACCGTCAGACGTCTGTCCAGACGCCCAGAGGTAATACCAGACATCTAATAGCGAATTTTTTTTAATTATTTTCTCCCTGCCGAATTCTGACTTCACGTACATGTATCAACAGTTGGGGAGGCCCGTCGGTGCGAGGACCGAGACAGTTTCAGATGTCTAGGAGTATCTCTAGACGTCTGAACACACCCTCATATGTCTTCATGAAGCTCCAGACGTCCGAAGGAAGGCGCCCTGAGCAAGGTGAGTCTCTGAGTTCATTTAAGACGTCTGGGACTCTTCCTAGACGTTTGATTTTGGTCAGGGTTGGTGTTTTTGGGGCCATTCAGGACCCAAATGGAGTCAGATCTCCACAAATGAAACGTCATTGGTTTTCGTTCGAGTCTCTACGTAATGATATAGTGTTTATTCTATTTTGAGCTTGTTTGACTTGTCAGTCCATGTTATAGGTCTTTAGTTCGTAGAGTATACGGGACTTGCGAAGACGTCGGGAGCTATCGTATGAGCTCCCATTCCACCTGGGTATCCTGGTAGAGTGGTTTTCTCTAATCCCAGAATTAATAATTGAATTGCATGCTTTAGAATTATTCGATTGAACCCTAGGGCTGAAAGAGATGAATGCATGCTACTTTAGATATATCCGATTGAATCCTAGGTTATGAAATGAATACTAAGGCTGGAAGAAATGCATGTATAGCTAATGAATAAATGAGTTACCATGATAAATCATGAGCTGCCTGTACTACCTGTAATGAACCATGTCATGAATACATACCTGTACTAAATAATCTATTGTAAAATCTTGAACTTCCTGTTATGCATTTAATGAATTAGATATGGAAATGAGAAAGTCTATGTACGAACCCTACGGGGAATTTAGGTAGAAACCAAGCATACTGTGGTACGGAAAACCTGATGGTTTTGAAACATGTTGCCTACGGGTGGCTGTTCGGACTTAGTTAAGGGAAGTAAGTTGGCCCTCGTGTACGTGGTACCGAGGATAGCAACTATTCATTTAGAGTAGAGGAGAGCTTTCCGCCCCTTGGGTTGAGACCCGGGGTTAGGTTTGGCCACTCTACGTTGACTCCTATTTGGCCCTCACGTACGTGGTACTGGGGTGAGCTACTTAGTGTATGGGGAGCTTGTTGCCCCATGGGGTCCGGGATTAGATTTGGCCACCCTACACTGACTCTTGTTAGGCCGCTAGGCAAACCGGGATAGTCGGACGAGGGTACGCAGACTGTGGAGGGGTGAGACCTTTGTTCTATTATGAGGGGCAAGACCCTTGTTCTGAGAGGGTAAGGCCCTATACTGTTCCATGCTGTACTTTTGGGCGTACTTGCTAGCGGAAACGACTGACTGTGTACTAGTGCGGGGTAGCTACTCGTGCGCTTATCACATGTGCCATAGTCACTGCTACATCGCGATCGTGACCTTGAGGTAGTAGGCCGAGTGTAGGACTACCACGGGGGACTCTCCTAGCCAGGAGAGTACCACGTGTACATCTTGCATCGCGGGAAAACTACAAGCAAGATCGTTCCCTTAGGGAACAAGAAGATTGAGTAATATCATGGAACCTGATTAGTATACACGACTTGGAAACACATAAACCAGAGAATTGGATACAGATGAAAATAAATAATCGACAATTGAATGTTAGCTGATTACTATTTTAATTATGTTGCATGTAAATAACCTAACCACTACTCTACTCAGCGTTAGCTGACTCAAGATTTTGTAACCATGTTCAGGTCAGGGATTCGAGAAGCCAGAGCCATCTGCTGCTGAAGGCGTTGGGTCCAGTCGAGCCCAGCCATAGTTTCCTTTCTTTTGTTTCGCTGCAGAGAGTTTTTATTGTAGTGAGTACCTGTAGCTTATATTCTGTTATATTTCTACCAGTTCTCTGTTGTAATGGCTACACTTGTATCGGTACTTTTTTGCTGTACCCTGTAAAAAAAATCTAGTGGTTTCCTATTCTCTTTCTTTTACTGTCAGTTAGATATTTTCTGTTAGTTACATTACTCGTGTGGTTGTGGAATGAGTTGTAATTCCCTACTCGGAGGGGGTGAGATCAGCGTGATGTAAAAAATGCGGAATTGAAATATAAATAATCTCACAAAATACAATCACAGAAAGTACACAATAATTTTTAGGTGGAAACCCAAACCGGGTGAAAACCACCACTTAACCCTCTTGAATTAGGATTTTCCGATCAACCAAGTTGATCAAAATCCACTAAACGAATCACTTTAAACGAGGGTGATTCGACCTCAATTACAACTACGCTACAAGTGCGAGGGTAGCGTTCCTCAACCCCTTCTCTCCACGAGAAGGATTTTGTCCCACGAAGGAGACGGGAATTCGCAAAGCGAATACCCAACCAAATAACAAAGATAAAATAACAATAATCCTATAGAGCCAACAAAGTAATATTAAACCTAGGCTTCTATAAGAAATATGATGCTTCCCTTTGAAAGGAGTGCATCGGCGACGCAGATGCGTGAAAAACACGACGGCGCTACGTCACTCTCGTGAACTACGGCGGGAGAGCGGGTGCGCAAAGCTTGATGCTCTCAAGATATAGAACTTGAGCTTTGAGAGCAAGAGAGACACAAAATGGTAGAAAGTATGTTGCTTGGGTGTGTCTTGTGTTTCTAGGTGTGCGTTTGTGTGCAAGAGGTTCCCCTCTATTTATAGAGGCCTTAGGAAGGCTTTGGATGGCTTAGGAAAGACTCCATAGCCGTTGGGTGCAAAGCCCAAGTGAATCAACCCGAAATCAGGAACAATCATTGCACTGACAGGGTTATCAGACGTCTGATTCTGGCATCAGACGTCTGGAAGACCACTTTAAGACGTCTGAAAATAAGGTCAGACGTCTGATTTTGGGCGGGTCTCTTCTTGACTTGAATCAGATCTAAACAGGGTTCTAGCGCAAGTCCATCAGACGACATACAGGACGTCTGGCACTATGTCTGGACGTCTGGAAACCTATTTTTTCGTGGGAATGGATTTGCAACGGCTAGAAAATCTCTGAGAAGAGATTTTCGGGTCAGTCGATGCAAAACAGTCAATTATCATACGTCTGGAAGGGCTTAAGGACGTCTGATAAGACTAACGATCATATCCTTGAGTGTATGCTGAGAGAGCCAACGATCCACTAATTGGACGTCTGGAAAAGTCATCAGATGTCTCCTAAGACGTCTGGTCTAAGGTCTGGACGTCTGATTTCATCAGACAGAACTAACTATGTCCAGCCTAAATGTTATCAGACGTCCGAATCAATAGTCAGACGCCTTAAAACACTTTATCAGACATCTGATTTTGGAATTAGACGTCTGGAAACTCTGTTTGAACCCTACATTGGTTTTCTAAGTTCTCTACAGAAAACCTAAGTATCCTAGGGTTGTGCCGGTATTCCTAGGACTACTGTTAGGATACTTTGAGGCTCTTTAACATGAATCTAAGTAACAAAAATAAAGAAAAATAGAAGAAACAAAAAATACAAGGAGTACAAGAGAAGGAAATCTATCCTATTCTTCATCTCCTTCCTTCTTCAATCTATCACTCCTCGCGAATCTCCTCTGTTTTCCATCAAGCTCCTCTAATCTGTCCTGGATGCGAGCTCAAATTCCGTCTAATCACGTCTCCATTTGCAATTGACCTGAAATTTAAGACTCCAAGTACAAATGTTAAACGACATGTGTTTCGTTATCATCAAAACAAACGATCGCGGTGCTCTAGCACCAACATGAGTATGTGTTTGGTTATTTCTCGTTGGACGATTGGGTCTTGAGGTTCGTCGAGACAAGCCATTCTCGTGTCCTGTAGGGAGCTGGGAACAGGCCGTGACAATCATTCATTTGAAAAGAAAAAGCATCATTCATTTGATTTTAGTACATTTAAAGGGTTGAATACTTGTTTCCATGTGATTGTTTGAGGTATCTTGTAATTTATTACTAACCTCTACACCTAGTAGAGAATTTTAGGTCCTTTTTAGCATAATTTTAAATCATTTCCATACATGAAAGTAATTGCGAATTGTTAAGGCCCGTGTTGTTAAGCCCTTTTAAGATATCTGGACTTTAGGTCAAACGTCTGAACTGAGGGTCAGACGTCTTGTAAGACGTCTGAACTCATTCCCAGACATCTAAAAATCGAAAATCTCGAGTACAAACTCGCGTCTGCGCGTGTGCTGCGCACAGACAGTACCCTTCGTTTTCCTCAGTCTTCTCTCTCTCTCTTCAACTCCCAGCGAAAACCCTAAAACCTCACCCTTATAAACCTCTTCTCTCCCTTATTTCACCCCCACTTCCCAGCCACTTTCCTCCTTCCTTTAGTGAGAGCAGCAGAGCGAGAGCGGCGTGAGAGGAGAGGAGGAGCAGCGTGAGAAGGAGAGGAGAGCAAGCTTGCGAGCTCGTCGGTGAGCTCACGGCCGGTCGGCCCGTGTGCAAGGCGGAGGAGTGTGTCGGGGAGGTCCTCCCTGACACTGCTGCAGCTGGAGCTGCAGGCGAGAGGGTGAGGCACGGCCACGTGCGGCGCGAGAGGGTGGAAGCAGGTTCTGGTTCTGGGTTTTTCCCAGAATCAGATGTTTGGATTGATGTCTAGACGACGTAGCCGATGTCTAGAGGAGGTTCTAGACGACTGAGAAGTAGGCTTCGCGAAGGTACGTCTTCTTTGCAGATATGGCCATGCAGTCCGTTCCGCTGAGGCACTGTTTCATGCCAATTTGAGAAGATTTTGGATGATTTGCGCAGGAGTTACTTCGGGAAAGTGCGAGACACGCCCTCCCACGCAGTTCGGACGTCTAGGTGAGGCACCAAACGACAGGAAGCATTTCTAGACATCCGGAGAGGTGGTCGGACGTCTGGAACTGGGTTCAGACGGTCCAGCGGAGTTCCAAGACGTCTGAGGAGTGGCGCAGGATTCGAGTTATGGCTCTTGGCTCTTTTAAGACGTCTGGAAGGTGTTCCAGACGTCTGATTTGAGTCAGGATCACTATTTTTGACCCGTTTAGGGTCCGTTTGAGGTCCGATTTTCGCAATTAAGATTCCGATGTTTCCCGTATGATTTCCCCTACTTGTTGGAATACTTTCTATACTATTCTGAGTATTCTCTTGTGGTTGATCCTTGTGATAGGACTTATTTCTGTTGCGGGTTCGGGGCTTGCTAAGGCACATGAGCTTGCCGTTCAAGCCCCAACTACTCTTGGGTTTACTGGTAGAGTGGCTTCCCCTTAATTTAATTGAAACTAAAATGCATATGTGGAATGAATGATTAGAACCTAGGAGATGACATGAATCCTAGGACGAGAAACATTTGAAATGTCTGTAATGAATGATTGAATTGCAGTCTTGAATGAGTAGATAGAATAATAATAATTGCCTGTAAATAAATAACAGCTGCCTGTGAAATGTAAAGTACTTGTGCTAGCAAACTGTTGCATGTGAATTCCTGTTGTTTACGTTAAAAGACATACTATGAGCTGCATGTATATAAATTGAAAATGGAAAGGTGAATGATAGAAACACGAGCTATCTTGGATAAACTGAATATGGAATAGAGTTACAAATTACATGTGTATAACTTGAGAATGGAAATAGAAATGATGAAATCTGGTATGGAATGGCCTGAGGAATATGAGTATGAACCCTACGGGGAATTAGGAGATGAACTCCTAGAAATAAATGGAATGGATCTGGGAATGTGCTGGGAAGTGTGCTGGCCCTTGAGTACGTGGTACTAAGGGGAGCACATGTTACCTCTTAGTGTAGAGGGGAGCTTGCTGCCTTCGGGTCGAGACCCGAGGTGGGTTTGGCCACTTTGCACCGACTCTGTGGCCCTCGTGTACACTATACTAGGGAGAGCTACTAGTGTAGTGAGAGATCTAGCCACCCCACGAGACCCGGGGTTCAGCTAGTCGCCCTACACCGACTTGTTAGGCCCACTGGGCAAACCAGGGTAGTCAGGCGAGGGTGTGCGGACTGTGGAGGGGCGAGACCCCTATTTGGTTCTTAGGGGCTAGACCCCTGTTACTGAGAGGGCTATGCCCTATATTGGTTCCGTGCTGTGCTTTGGGCGCACCCGTTAACGGAAATGACTGATCGCGTGCCGGTGCGGGGTAGCTACCTATGCGCTTATCGCGCGTGCCATAGTCACCGTTATGTCTGTCCGTGACCTTGGGGTGGTTGACTGGGTGTAGGACCACCACGGGGGACTCTCCCGGCCAGGAGAGCATCATGTGCGACTTCTACTCTTCGGAAAAAACTGCAATCAAGATCGTTCCCACGAGGAACATTCGAGATCAAGAAAGAGATCTGATAAATAAACTAAATGATGAAAAAGAATAAGTAGTTAAAGAAAGTAATCGAAAAACAACAGCTACCTGTCCACCTTTACTGTTACGAACAGGGCATCAGGCGTCGTTTAGGACGTTTGGGAAGTGGCCCAGACGTCTGGAAGCCTTCCCAGACGTCTGGTATTAAATTTTTTCGCCGTACGGGTTCGCGTCTGCGCGCATGCGTGCGCAGACTGAACCCGTCGCCCTCCTTCTTCTCTTTCCTCTCCCTCCCTGCAAACGCCGCTTTTCCTCCTTCTCTCTCCCCGCGGATGCCTTATAAAAATGCTTCCCCTCTCCCTCACCCTCACTCCACCGCCTTCTTCTTCTTCTCCCTGCTTGCGAGAGAGCGCGCGGGCGAGATTGGCAGTAGTGACTGCTGCGGGTGTGTGGGGAGGAGGAGCCGTTGCGAGAGGAAGAAGGAGCTCGACCGCGAGGGTGCGAGCTTGCCAGGGCAGCTAGAGCCGGCCGGCGGGAGAGCAGCGAGCGTGGGGTGCCGCGGAGGAGCTGCTGTAGCTCAGGCAGCAGGAGGACGCGATGCGGCACGGCCGTGCGCTGCGGGCGGAGAGCGAAAAGGGTCCTGATTCTAGGAAAATTTCCCAGAATCAGACGTCTGGACTTACGTCCAGACGATGCATAAGATATCTGGAGGAAGGACCAGACGTCTGACAGGTACAATATTTCTTATCTTCTTCTTTCGCGTGTATGGCCATGCAGCCGTCCGCCGAGTTCTTCTGCACCCCTTTGTGATGAGAGCGAGTGTGTGTGTGTGCAGGATTTGTTCGGGAGGGCGCGAGGGCTCACCATCCCACACAAATCAGACGTCTGGGCACAGCACCAGATGACGGGCAGGGCCTCCAGATGTCCGGGGTGACAATTGGACGTCTGGAAACTAAGTCCAGACGGTCTAGCCCGCTTCTGGACGTCTGAAGGACTGTGCAGACCAAGGTATGACCTGAGCGACCTTTTAAGACGTCTGGAAGAAGTTCCAGACATCTGATTTTGGACAGACTCGTCGTTTTTGACCCGTTTAGGGTCCGTTCGGAGTCCGTTTTCCGCGTTTCAAGTTTCGTTCTTCCTAAATTTATTTTCTCTACCTGTTTACAGTAATTGTATACTGTTCTGAGTAGCTCCTTATCTTTGATCATTCTATTAGGACCCTGTTCCGTTGCGGCTCTAGGGGTTGCGGAGGCGGGCGGGATTGCTGACCACGCCCCCAGTACTTCCGATTTTGTGGGTAGAGTGGCCTTTCAATTAATTATCAAAAATTATGCAATTGTAAAATAATTAATAGAGTTTAGGGCATTACATAAACCCTAGGGCTGAAAAATTAGATTGAATGATAGATCCTGGGGTATTGCATGAATCCTAGGACTGGAAAACTAGATTGAATGATAGATCCTAGTGTATGGCATGAATCCTAGGACTGGAAAACTAGATTGAATGATAGATCCTAATGTATGGCATGAATCCTAGGACTGGAAAACTAGTTGAATATATAAACATTGTAGTCTTGGAAAAGTAGAAAGGAACGATAACTGCCTGTAAATTGGTTAACAGTTGCCTAGTTATGAATGAATAATTACTGTTGAGAACATGGGTTGTATGAATATAAAGTTGGAACGGTGAAACCTAAATTGGCTGAGTTAAAAGAGCATGAACCCTACGGGAAATTAGGAGTAGGAATCCTGGAAAGTGAATGGAATAGAATTGGGGAAGTAAGATGGCCCTTGAGTAGGGTGTACCAAGGAGAGCAACTGTCTCCCTGTTTAGTGCAGAGCGGAGATAGCCGCCCAAGGGACCCGGGGTTAGGTCTGACCACTTTGTACCGACTTTTGGCCCTCGTGTACATAGTACCGAGGAGAGCTACCAGTGTAGGGAGAGCACTAGCTATCCCACGGGCCCCGGGGTTCTGCTAGCCCTCCTACACCGACTTGTTAGGCCCACTGGGCAATCCAGGGTAGTCAGGCAAGGGTGCACGGACTGTGGAGGGGCAAGACCCCTGTTTGGTTACTATGGAGGGGTTGGACCCCTGTTACTGAGAGGGCTCTGCCCTATACTGGTTTCGTGCTGTGCTTTGGGCGCACCCGTTAACGGAAACGACTGACCGCGTGCCAGTGCGGGGTAGCTACCCGTGAGCTTATCGCGCATGCCGTAGTCACTGTTACGTCTGTCAGTGACCTTGGGGTAGTTGACTGAGGGTAGGACCACCACGGGGGACTCTCCCGGCCAGGAGAGCACCACGTGTTTCTTCTACTTTTCGGAAAAGACTGCAATCAAGATCATTCCTACGAGGAACATTCGAGATCAAGAGAAGGATCTGAGAAGTAATTCAATAGTGAATAAATGGAAAAAGATTAAAGCAAGAAATTATAAATATAACAACTACTGTCCACCTTACTGCTTCTTAGCTTTTAGTTGCCACTCTACTCAGTGTGTTGCTGACGTGTCACCTTTGTACCTTTTCAGGATCAGGTGTTGAGCAGCCAGAGTCGGCGGCTGCAGAGGGCGCTGGGCCTAGTAGAGCCCAGTAGTGTCACTTGTAGTACCCACTGTACTTTTTTTTGCTGTTGTTGTGAGTAGTTTCTGTTACCCCTGTACTCTTTTCATTGCAAGCTTCATGTTTATGTACATGTTTAATTCTCTACTGTTGTGGTGGTGTATATTGTAGTATTTCTTTTCTTTACTGTTGTATTTTGTTACTGCTAGTTATATACATGGTGAATGTAGTTTATTTTACTGCTCTTTTGGTTACTTTCTCGTTGGACGACTGGATCTTGGGATCAGTCGAGTCGGTCCGATTCTCGTGTCTCGTAGGGATTCGGGAATCGGGTCATTACATTTACTGTTAGTTAGTTGGTTGCCACTCTACTCAGCGTTCGCTGACTTCGTGTACTCATAACCCTTTTCAGGTCCAGGTATTGAGCAGCCAGAGCTCACGGCTGCAGAGGGTGCTAGGCCTAGTAGAGCCCAGTAGTTGTAGCTTTCTGTTGTACTCCTTTTCCAGTTGTAGTGAGTAGTTTATTGCACTTCTGTACTCTTTCATTTTGAACATTATATTCCTGTACCCGTTTACTTTTCTACTGTTGTGATGGTGTGTACTGTAGTAGCTTTACTTCTTTACTGCTGTACTTTTTGTTACTGTCAGTTGCTTAGCAAGTGAATGTGGTTTACTTTCCTACTTTTTGATTACTTTCTTGTTGGACAACTTGGTCTTGGGATCAGTGAGTCAGTCCGGTCTCGTGTCCTGTAGGGATTCAGGAACTGTGTCATAACACGAATCTTGCAAGAAGAATGACATTGGTACTCGTATAAGGATCATGAGTTGCATTGGCACATTTCAACGATTGCTGACCACATTGAAGGTAATATGAAAGTTTACATAGTTACATGTAAATTGTATTGGGATCTTCAACCTAGTGTGGCTCCTAGAATATCCTTGGAGATGATATCTCGTTACTTCACTACTGATTTCAACTAGCAAACTTAGGTTTTATTGAGTAAATGAATCACATCCTCCTCTTTTACTTCTCTCCTCACGTGCCACTTAATTCAAATTCTATTCCTTTAACCAAACTAGACCTTCAACTAATTGCCAGAGGAAATATTGCAAGCTTAACTCAAATAAGACCATCTGCATTTGTGCAAAATTTTATGATATGGTGACCTTGAATCAAGTTAGTTTGAGCTTAAATGGCACTATAAAGGCACTAAGCCTAACAAAATAGGATTTAAGTGCTTGAATGAGAATGATTAAAGTCTATGGTGGCTTAGAGGCTCAACATAAAAGTAAAGAATGAAATGGAAGTTGGAAATAGGGAAACCGATGATTTCTTAAATAGAAAATAAGAAGATCATAAATTTTTATATACTTTCCCCCAGTGTAAAGCTAACTCATCAATTCGATGACTAACTCGTTGAATAGGTAAAATTTTACATCCAAAGTATAATATAATAATTGAAAGCTGGATGAGAACAATATCATGGATAGAAAATATTTGCATTTAGACGCTCTGCCATTTAGATTGCCAGGGAAAAATTTTAAAATATTTAATATCGCTCAAAAACCTTAAAAGACTGCACTATTGAGAGAGAGAGAGAGAGAGAGAGAGAGTGGAAGAGGCTACGACAGATGAGAGCCCGACAGATAGAGAGATGAGAGCCCGAATCAAAAAATTTTAAAAAATATTGATTCAATGGTTGTTCTGATGGAAGTAGGTGATCTACAAGGAAATATAGCTGCCAAGGGTGCATCTAGTCTTACACATCTCAAGTTCATCGATGACACGATTATTTTCAGAGAAGCAACCCCTCTTGAAGCCCCAAAAATCCCTAAATCATTGGAATATTATAACCACTTCTCAGATCAGAAGATTAACTTCCAAAAGTCACGCATATTCTTTGAAAAAAATACTAAGAGAGGAGAAAGAAAGCTTATCATGTCTCTACTCCAAATTACACGTTAGTTCAAAGATGAGATCCATCTGGGGAACCCAATCAATGATAGTAGCAGCAAGCATTTGCTACATAATCATGTCATGGGGAAGGTTATCAAGAATCTTGGGTGGTGGAAACAAAAATCTTTAGTGCAAGCGGGGAGGGCAGTATTAATCACTTCGACTCTCTTGGCAATTCCAACCTATCAGATGGCAATAGAGTTGCTGTCACACCATAGATAAGCTAATTAAAAATTTCTAGCGGGGGAAGGATATTCATGAAAATGGATTGTATCCAAAGGCCTGGAAATCCATTACTATGCCAAAGAGGCTTGGAGGTGTTGGAATTCAACTAATAGAAGATAATAACGTGGCCTACATCCAAAAAATTATATGGAAACTGCTTCATGAACCTACTGCCTTGATGTCAGCCACGTTAAAAGCAAAATACTACCCATGTAAGGCCCTTTGGAAATGTACAAACACAAAGGGTTCTTCCAACTGTGAAAGGCTATAGCACAATGCAAGAAGTCAATGGAACCCTTTGTTGGCATGGCGGTAGGGAACGGACAAGATACCTTGATCTGGAAAGATCAATGGATTGGAAATTAGTTACTGATTCCATCGGAGAATGGTTCTCCCACTACTGTCCATGTCAGTGACTTGATTTCTCATGATGGCTCATTGGATAACTCTACACTACAAGAAAATTTCTCCCAGAATGATATAGAAAAGATATCCAGACTCAGAATCAACAACACTATCTCCGATAAGTTGGTTTGGATGCCACACCCAATTGGCATTTTTTCAATCAAATAAGCTTACCATCAAATTTGTGCTACCAGGTCCTCTTATGAGCAAAATGTGGGCTTCTCCTTCATTACTCCATTGAAGAGGACCACACTTCTTCCACGAGTTCTCCTGTTCATCTGGAATACTTTGTGATGCGCTCCCTCCAGGTCAAATGGTGGTAAGGCGATTGGGTGGGGAAGGCGTCTACCCCATATGCTTAAATTCTCAAGAGTCCTTGGACCACTTATTTCTCACTTGCCCTTTTGCCAGAGTTGTATGGCTCGGGTTTGGTATTCATGTCTCTGACATAAATTCACATCCGATTCATCTCATCAAAGAGGGACCGAAAAATGACTCTCTATTTCATACCTACGGCAATCATGCTTATTACACTCTTTATCAGATTCGGAGGACTAGATACGACACCAAGTATGGGAGATCAACAGTGGACCCACTTCAAACTTTAGCACAAGCGAACTCTCTTGCCTTTTCCTCTCATATGAAGAATATGCTCTCTATCATCAATAGCATCTCCTCCCCTAATGCACCAATCTCCCTACCTGAAGCTGCTATCTGTATACAGGTTGATGCTGCATAGAAGAATGGACGTGATGTCCTGGCAATTGCTGCTCCTCTCTGATGGACATTTATTTGCTACAAAGGCTCTCCCCATGCTTGCAGGTGATGCACCTATGGGTCAATGCCTTGCTATTGAACAGGGACTCCAGTTGGTGATGAGGTGTGGCTCAACATAGTTAAAATGCTCAAGTTAAACTACTGTTACGACCCGATTCTCGGATCCCTACAGGACCTGAGATCGGCTCGCCTCGACTAATCCCAAGACCTAATCGTCCAACAAGAAATAACCAAAAGCAGGAAAGTAAACCACATTCACATATGCAATATAACTAAGCAGAAGAAACGTATAAAGCAGCAAAGGAAAGTAAATCTGTTGTTTCAGTACATATCACCACAACAACAAAAACAACAGAAAACGGAAGTAAACAGTAGAGATAAACAGTAACTAAAGGTTTAATACTTATTACAATAGTAAAGGAACAAAAGGAAGTGCTGAAAACTACAACTGGGCTCGACTGTGCCCAGCACCCTCCGCAGCCGGAAGCTTGGGCTGCTCAACTCCTGGTTCTGAACAGTATTATGAAAAGACAGAGTCAGCGAATGCTGAGTAGAGTGGTATCTATACTATCTAAAACAGTAAAAGTAATAGGTTTAATTCTCTTTTCTATTTATCTGTTTTATGTGCATTCCCTTTTCACCCATTTTTCTCAAACATCTAGATATTCTTGATCTTGCATGTTCCTCGTGGAAACGATCTTGATTGCAATCTTTTCCGTAGAGTAGAAGGTACACGTGGTGCTCTCCTGGTCGGAAGAGTCCCCCGTGGTAGTCCTACACCCAGTGAACCACCCCAAGGTCACTGTCAAGACGTAGCGATGACTACGGCACACATGATAAGTGCACGGGTAGCTACCCCGCACTGGCATGCGGTCAGTCGTTTCCGTTAGCGGGTACACCCAAAGTACAGCATAGAATAGTATAGGGCCTTGCCCTCTCAGAAAAGGGGTCTCGCCCCTCTACAGTCTGTGCACCCTCATCTGACTACCTCGATTTTCCCAGAGGGCCTAACAAGTCAGTGTAGGGTAGTTAGCTGAACCCCGGGCCCCGTGGGGTGGCTAGCTGAACCCCGAGCCCCGTGAGGTGGCTAGCTTTCTCCCTACACTAGTAGCTTGCCTCGGTACCGTGTACACGAGGGCCAACAAGAGTCGGTGTAGAGTGGCTAATCCTAACCCCGGGTCTCAACCCAAGGGTAGCTAGCTCCGCTCTACACGTAAAGGGAATAGTTGCTCTCCTTGGTACTACGTACTCAAGGGCCAGCACACTTCTCATCTACATTCCAGGTTTCCATCTATCCACAAAAGTTCTACTCCTAATTCCCCGTAAGGTTCATACTCATGTTCACCTCATTTATTCCGATCCAGATTTCACCATTCACAATTCATCTCTCATGCATATACAGGCAGCTCGTGTTTCCACAATTCGATACATGCAACTAGTGATTTCACAGGTAATTATTCATAAATTACAGGCAGCTCATAATTATAATATAGGCAATTGCTAACAGTTTAGTTCAATCATGTATGCAAGTACATTATACAGCACAAACAGTTCATTCATTTCTTTATCTTAGGGTTCATGCCACATCCTAGGGTTCCATTTGGCTATTTCCACAAGCATATACTTATTTAAATATTATTAATAGAATTAACCACTCTACCAGGCAACTTGGGAGTAATGGGGGCTCGAACTATAGACCCAGGCATCTCTGCAAGCCCCAAACATGCAGCAGGCTGAAACCCTATACCAGGGAATACATCACAAAACGAGAGTTTAGAATAGTGTACAAAGGACTCTAGTACGTAGAGGAACTAGCGAGGAAAATACAGGTATTTTGTTTGCATAAAACGAACCCCGATTAGACCCCAAACAGGTCAAAAACATGCCTACTATTCAAAATCAGACATCTGGAAACAAGTCCAGACATCTTAAAAGGTACCAGATCCTTACCTTAAGTCCCTGCGGTGTCCTAAGACATCCAGGCCTTCTCTGCGATCATTTGAAGGCAGTTCCAGACTTCAGACAATGCCTCCGGTCGTCTGGACGCACCTTCGGACGTCTGGTGATCTGATCAGACGTCTAAAAGTGCGGCGCTTGCGCTCCTTCCCAAGGCTGCACTTGCGTACGACAACGCAGGCACCATCAGCCGACAGATATCCCTGCGCTGTGATATGCATGGCGTAGGGAGATTACGTACCTTCGCGATAAATGAGCTTTCAGACTTCTGGCCTTAGCTCCAGACGTCCAGGTACTCTGTCAGCCGTTTGAACTCCACTCTAGACGTCTGATACTGGAAAACTTCCAGTATCAGGACCTCCTTCCAGTGCTCTCTGCTCGCTCCGCCTCGCGTCGCCGCAGCTCTAACCGCTGCAGAGGGTCGGGAGGTCACATCCCCGAGCTCTCTCCTCCTCCCACACGCGCCCGCGGTGGCCGTGAGAGCTCCACCGAGCTTCCATCGAAGATCTCTGACCTCGGCCTCCTCCTTCTCCCGCACTCTCCTCCTTCTCCCTCTCGCTCTTCCTCGCTCGCCTCTTCTTGGCACTCTCGTACAGCTCTGAAGGTGGTGGTGGTGGCTGGTGTGTGGAGTGGAGAGGAGAGGAGGGGGGCTTATATAGATGGCATGAGGGGTTTAGGGTTTAGGGAAGGAAGGAAGGGAGAGAGAGAAGAAGAGGGTTCTGTACGTCACTCGCACGCAGAGCTCAGTGTGCGTACAAAAATTTTATTTTCAGACATCCGGGAAAGGGTCCAGACATCTGGACAGATGTCTGACTGAGACTCCAGATATCTTAAAAGGCTAAAAGTGTGACGGGTCATTACAGCTAGAAACTAGGTTAAACACTACATTATTAACATGATAAAAAGGTTAAGAGTGGAAATTAACAGAAAAGACCTAAAACATCAAATTGGTGTTTAAAATGCATAATTAGGTCAATTAATAAGATATTCTATTCACAAATACAAAATGATGATCGAATTGCCAATTGAACACATTTCTGAGTTCAAAAGTACAAATCAAAGATTGAATTAACTTCTTAAATATTCAATTATGCTCCAATAAAAATCTCATGGCAGTTGGACATCAATAGGATCCTGTATTCATTAGATTACATTTAGATCATCATGTATAAACCTCTAAGGACCTTTTTGAGAAGCTGCAAGGGTCTTTTTGCAAGCCTATAGGGATGGCTCTCTAGTAATTCTTCCCACTAATGGGTTTCTATGCAAAATCTTCACTGTTTCACCTTCGTGGGCATTTCATGCAATTTTCCCAACATGCCTGATACTGTTCACTGCGAAGAACTGGAGCTCCAACTGTCGTTAATCCCTCGCACCTTTGATCCTACGGTGGATCCTCTTCCAAACTTCTTGTGCCTTTGCGCGATGCTCCATCACCACCTTTAGATTTGATCCAACGGCGCTCTTTTGATATAGACCTTCTCGCACTCCTCTCGATCTCTCAACCACCGTTAAACCTAAATCTGCCTAAATGCACCTAGTGGTTACCACAATCACTCGAGAGGCTATTTAAGCACAATCTTATATCCTCGAGTGTGCCATGGCCTCCCTACTACATCTCTTGAGACGATCCTTTTGTCCACTCCGATTTCCTCTCCTCATACCTACCCATGTTCCATTGCTTTAGCGGTGGAACTTCATCTTCCTTCGATTCTCCTCGTCACTATGGATCTCGTAACATCAGAAGGCGACCCAGAGCTTCACTAGTAGGCTTTTCTCTCTGCTGAATCTCCTCCCCCATTCGTTGATGTAGCCACTAGCTACAGATCTTCTCCCCAGGTCCCATTCTTCTATTAGATTAGGTTTTAATGCTTTCTAGGTTAGTGGTAGTGATTGTTAGTGTACTGTAGATTAGTTAGGAGTAGAATTAATTAGTTCATTCACTGATGGATTTTTAGGTCCATTCTTGTTAAACTTAACGACTCTAACTAACAAAATGACAATTACGACATGACTTTTTTATGGCTATTTAATTAAAAATAAGGAATGCAATGGCAAGCATGTAATGTGCAAGGGTTTCCTAGTGGTGGGGGCAAGTGGTGATTCCCATTGTCACCCGTCAAAGGGGAAACAGAGGGTCATGGGTTCGAGCCCAGGATTTACCTGGTGGTGTGGGAAAGCAATCGTTCCCATTGTCACTCGAGGTTTGCACACAAGGGTTTCCTTGTCATCAAAAAAACAAAAAATTCTGGAAAACAAGACTATAATTCCAAATAAGTAAAACACAAACCAACCATTTAACATATTCTTCCCCTTTGGCAAAATAAAAAATAGGATGAGTTTCACCAAAATTCAAATTGCAAAAGCAACTACAAAAGAAATTAGCATCAAATTTAGGCAATTATTCATTTTTACTCATAATGGTGCATGTAATAGAAATTTTGGTTAATAAGAAAAATCCACATAGTCATAGTGTACAGTTAATAAGGGAAAACATCCAAAGACTACCAACACAAGAAGGATTACTTCGACAAAAGTCAATAAACATCTATATCACATAGTGATATGCTTAACCACACATCTAACCGAATGTTTCCATAGTTAAACTACATGTTAAACCTAAATCTGCCTAAACGCACCTAGCGGTTACCACAATCACTCGAGAGGCTATTTAAGCACAATCTTAGATCCTCGAGTGCGCCATGGCCTCCCTACTACATCTCTTGAGACGATCCTTTTATCCACTCCGATTTCCTCTCCTCATACCTACCCCTGTTCCATTGCTTTGGCGGTGGAACTTCATCTTCCTTCGATTCTCCTCGTCACTATGGATCTCGTAACATTGGAAGGCGACCCAGAGCTTCATTAGTAGGCTTTTCTCTCCACCGGAGCTCCTCCCCCATTCATTGATGTAGCCACTAGCTACAGATCTTCTCCCCAGTTCCCATTCTTCTATTAGAT
This sequence comes from Thalassia testudinum, assembly GCA_037157565.1. Lineage (NCBI taxonomy): Eukaryota > Viridiplantae > Streptophyta > Magnoliopsida > Alismatales > Hydrocharitaceae > Thalassia > Thalassia testudinum. The sequence goes on along the minus strand of JAZHRO010000067.1, from coordinate 11,231,726 downwards.
TAGATTTTAATGCTTTCTAGGTTAGTGGTAGTGATTGTTAGTGTACTATAGATTAGTTAGGAGTAGAATTAATTAGTTCATTAACTGATGGATTGATTAGTTAGGAGTAGAATAGCTTAAGTAGGTTTTCGCCGATCCACCTCCTTTGATCAGTTCAGATCAGAGGAGACGAATTCACTTTCAGTTATTTATTCACTAATCTCTCTCTTCACCTCACAATCACCTTTTGCTCTTCCTCGCAAGGGTAATTCACTTATCCTCTCCATCAAAGCATTCGACAGATCTGAAGTTCATTAGCTTTCAAATCTGTTGAAGCACTCAAGATCAATTTGAGGGCATTTGTAAAGACCCGTTCTACTTTTAGCCTTTTAAGACGTTTGGAGTCTTAGTTAGATGTCTGGACCCTTTCCCAGACATCTAAAAATGAAATTTTCGTACGCTCTCTGTGCTCTGGGCGTGGGCAGCATGCAGAACTGTAAATCCTTACTTGGAGGGGGTGAGATCAGCGTGACGTAAAAAATGCGGAATTAAAGATATAACAATCTCACAAAATGACAATCACACAATGTACACAATGATTTTTAGGTGGAAACCCAACCCGGGTGAAAATCACCACCTAACCCTCTCGAGTAAGGATTTTCCGATCAACCAAGTTGATCAAATCCACTAAACGAATCACTTAAATGAGGGTGATTTAACCTCAATTACAACCACGCTACAAGTGCGAGGGCAGCGTTCCTCAGCCCCTTCTCTTCACGAGAAGGATTTTGTCCCTCGATGGAGACGGGAATTCACAACGTGAATACCCAACCAAATAACAAAGTAAAATACAATAATAGTCCTATAGAGCCAACAAAGTAATTCTTAAACTAAGCTTCTATAGGAGTAAGGATGCTTCCCTTTGCTAGAAGTGCATCGAATCGGTGACGTGGGTGCGTGAACCACGCAACGACGCAACGGTGCTTTCGTGAACTACGATGAGAGAGTGGGTGCGCAATTTGATTGATGTTCTCTAGATGTAGAACTTAAGCTTGGAGAGCTAGAGCTTCAACTACTTCTCTTGGACACAAAAGGTGTGGAAGGTATGTTGCTAAGTGTGTCTTGGTGTATATTGGTGTGGCAAAGGTTCTCCTCTATTTATAAAGACCCTAGGAAGGCTTTGGAAGGCCTTGGAAGGCTTCCATAACCGTTGGGTTCAACCTCCAAGATAATCAGGCCAAAATCAGGATTAATCATTACACTGACAGGGTTATCAGACGTCTGGTCCTGGCATCAGATGTCTGGAAAACCAGTTTAAGACGTCTGGGAACAAAGTCAAATGTCTGACTTTAGGTGGGTTTCCTTCCTGACTTGAATCAGATCGAAACAGGGTTCTAATGAAAGTCCATTAGACGACACATAGGACGTCTGGAAACCTACTTTTCTGCGGAAATGGATTCCCAAGGGTGTGCAATGGCTATAAAATCTCTGATAAGAGATTTTGGGTCAACCGAGGCCAAACGGTCATGTATCAGATGTCTGGGATCCTCTACGGACGTCTGATACGAGGCTAACGGTCATATGCTTCAATGTTTACTAAGGCAGCCTATGGTCCACTAATTGGACGTCTGGCAAAGTCATCAGACGTCTTCTAAGACGTCTGGACTAAGGTCTGGACGTTTGATTTCATCAGACAGAACTAACTAAGTCCAGCCTAAATATTATTGGACGTCTGAGTCAACAGTCAGACATCTTAAAAGTCATTATCAGACGTCTGAAAAGGCTGTTTGAACCCTATTTTGGTTTTCTAAATTCTCTACAGAAAACTTAGGTACCTAGGGTTGTGCAGGTGTTCCTAGGACTACTGTAAGGGTACTTTGAGGCTCTTTAACATGATATTCTAAGAAACAAAAAGAGTAAGGAAATAAAGATAAAAGTACATAGAAAGATAAACAAAATTCTATCCTATTCTTCTTGTCCTTCCATCTTCAAGCTATTGCTCCACGCGAAGCTTTTCTGTTCTCCATCAAGCTCCTCCAATCCATCCTGGATGCGAGCTCGAACTCCGTCTAGTCACGTCTCCATTTGCAATTGACTTGAAATCTAAGACTTCAAGTGCAAATGTTAGATGACACGTGTTTTGTTATCATCAAAATAAACGATCGTGGTGCTTTAGCACCAACAATCTCCCTCTTTTTGATGATGACAAAACTATAAATAATAATGCAAAAAATCCTCCCCCGTGCGGGGTGATCGGTCGGCCCGGACAGGTTGTTAATATGATGTTTTTATCGTTGAAATATGTATAGTGGTTAACCTAATTTGGACCTAACCATCTCTTTACAAAATTTTTAACCTGGCCTACTTGATTTTATCTTGTCACTTTTAGGCCCAGGGTCGAACTCAGGGAAGTGGGGTTCAAGTCGAGTTTCTACATTTTCCTTAAAACGCGTCTCTTCCGTTCGTTTATTTTGTTTTTGGTGTTTTTCTTATTTAGATTTTTTCTGGTAATCCTTGTCCTTGAGGCACACCCTCAAAATTGTGTCCTTGGCTTTTAGCCAAAACATAGTTCCAAAACACGCCTTGCTACTCGCAAGACGGGATACCTGCAAATCAAAGATTATCTTTTCTTTTTTATATTATTTTTTTATCTTTTTACTAAGAAGGAGGCTAATAGACACTATATATATATATATATATATATATATGTAGTATATATATAAAGGGGTGGGGGTGGAGGTGGCGATGGAGTGTAGCACCGTGTCAGGTTGGTAGTCGTCTAGAGAGATGCAACCAACTCGACTGGGTGCCACGTGGAGTGTGGATGGATGATGAATGTGTTCACGCTTTTTGTACGCGTGTATCGAGAAATATCAGCAACTGATGTAGATATTCCTGCGATACAACGTATAGTAAATAACGTGAAAATATATGTACATATGTATGTATATAAGTAAATATATCTATATATATTTAAATGTATAGGTATATATGTATAGATATATATAGATATATATGTATGTATATATATAGATGTATCTACATATATATATATGTATGTATGTATGTATATATATTACTATATGTATAAGTATATATATATATATATGTATGTATACATAACTATATAGATATACTATGTATATAAGTATATATATATATATGTAGATATATGTATGTATATATATGTTACTATAAGTGTGTGTGTCTGTACGTATGTGTGAGTGTAGGTGTGTGCTGTGAGTAGAGAGAGAGAGAGAGAGAGCGAGCGGGAGAGAGGGCGGACGCGCGCGGGAGTACTCGCGCCAGAGAGAGAGAGAGCGAGCGAGAGAGCTGGCGATGGCGCGAGTTAAGACGTCTGTGGATGGTGGCAGACGTCTGGAGCCGCGTCGTCTACAGGCGGAGGCGGACGTCTGGAAATGGTGTTTGCAAATGGAGGTGATGTGTCTGCAGGACAAGTGCGAGGGCGAAGAGCGGGCGATGGCGCGGAGGAGCGAACGTGGAGGAGGGTCTGCGGCGGTCGCGGAGGGGTGTGGAGGTTGGCAGGGGACGGCGAGAGGGCTTAGCCGGCCGCTGTAGTGCGCGCAGCGGCCGGTTAAGGGTGCAACGGCGGAGGCGATAGAACGGAGAACGAGCGGGGAACGCCCTGCAGGCGCGCGCGGAGGCGGTGAGCGACTGCGGGGACGGTCGCGGAGGAGGCAGGGGGGCCTGCTGCTGCTGCGTGGCTGCTGCTGCCGCGGCTTCAAGCTTCGGAGCTTGAAGCGGCGGCAATGGCGTGAAAGAAAAAAAATGCAACGAGGGAAGGCACTACGCCCACCGGATCGTCGAAGAGCTGGGCGGTGGTGCTCCCACTGTGGTGGTGTGCACCATAGTGGGTTCTCCTGCTCGCCGGGTGCCTCCTCGACGGAGGGCCAACGTATGGGAGGGGAAGACGGTGGAGAAGATGGTTGTGGGTGTTATTTCGTGCAGCAGCGTGTGTGGGGTCTCCTCTCTCGCGAGGAAGAAGCTGCAGCTTCTTATAGAGGAGGAGAGCATGGCGGGGAGGCATGGCTGCAGCAGGGGGAAGGGCGGGGAAGTGGCAGCCGCAGGGAGAGGCGATGGTAGGGAATGGCATGCTGCAACATGGCGCGGGAAGAATTGCAGCCGCGGGAAGAATCGTGGGAAGAGATGAAAGAAGGAGGAAATAAAATATGGAGAGGGGACTTTTGCAAAGAGACACTTGAAGAAAAATGTAAAAATGCAAACCATTGTTTTATTCTCTTCTCTTCTCAATTAAATGCATGAATGCAAGTGTTTTTACAAATGCGACTACAGGATCCTAATATGCAATGTTAATGCTAGGAAATAGCATAAGAAGGCATTATTACAGGCGTGTTTTGAGGTGCAAACATATACCCCCATGCCTATCTTTTGCTAGTCCCTAGCAAAACTGTATTTAGAAATGATCTTAAGCTGAAGATTTTCTTCTGAGGTGATATCGGTGTGTTTATTATCGGATATTGTGAGAACCAATTGTAGAGAAGATTACCAGCACTTTAAGTCTTACATGACAAAGATCATCTCTCAACTAACCAAGACTCTTGATATTTAAACCTTAAGTACGATTTCCAGGACCCAGGAGGTTTTGCCGTACTCGAGAGCTCAAGAGGTTATGGTTTGTGCATAGTGAAGGATCAAGACTGACCAGATGAACCTTAAGACTCACTCCCAGGGTTTCACGAATTTTTAAGTACAGGTTGGTCCCAGTTTCAGCTTGTGTTTTCGGATTGACCCTTAAGATGATGATGGAAAACTCAACTCCCATTTTCTGATTTTTTGTGGCTCACAGAAAAACAAAGTATACAGACATTTATGAGATATACTGACTCTTTTGCAACATCTTTTTTTTTTTTTTGACACCTCTTTTTTTTTTTTTTAAACACGTGTCAGTATATCTCTTACAACACATTTTGAAAGGACACACTTTTTTTTCTTTTTGGTGGGAGAGTTTCTTTTTGGTGGAAAGAGTCGTCTTAAACACAAGACTAAAACCTGGGATAAAAAGTCTACCTGCGCGCACAGGTAAGGACTCCACCTTCCCTAATGAACACTAGGGTTGGATCTTATATTCACCTGGTCTTTCCTGATATGTGTAGTGTGAACCAAGTTTACTTACTCTCTCAAGTAAAAGTAAACTAACGGATCTTGTACTAGTGTCTCAGGTACAAGAATACGTCCTTAATTAGGAGAGATCTTGATCTATTTTGTCAACGCTGTAAGTGAATTAAGCCGAGCCTGAGCGAATCAAGCTTTTGTGGCCTGGAAATTCTTCAAAACAGAGGTTGAATATCCATAAACACTTATTATATTTTTGTTTCATCTTTTAGATCATTACTAAACACCATTTATTATATATATATATTTTTTTTTTCTTTTTTCTTTTTCTTGCATATTTATAAATAGGTGGGAACTGTATTATACCATAAAATACCCGGATCCTATTGATGCCTATCCACCCCCATGCCAAACAATGCTATGTCCTTATATGCATGCAGGGAAAGGCAGAGAAAGGACGAAAGATCGGGTAACAAGAGCTGAGGTTCAGGGTATAGATCAGGGTGGTAGGGTGGGTGGATGGTGGGTGGTGAAGAGAAAAGTGAAGTGATCGCGATAGAGGTGTGAAAAGTGATGGTGGATGGTGAGAGATTTGGCATTTTCTGGGATGAGAGTGTCCCAGGCGGATCAGAAAATAGATCAGGAAGAGGAAGTTGGCCCTTAGATTGGCCAAGAAGAGGGGCTTTTTGGATAGATGGATCCAAAAGGGAATAGCCTCGATGAGTAAGAAGTGGGTTCAAGGTCCCAATGTGGAGTTGCAAATCCGCTTGATTTAGCGGGAAAGAAAGGGCAATCCGATCTTCCATAGTGTGGACCGGCGGTGAGCAGCCCGACGATGACTCAGACCACGAGGTATGGGAAGCGGAGAAAACCTCGTCAGAAGTCTGGTCAGGAGAAGGTACGGGAATAGGGAGGGATTGGGGAATGTCACAGTTTGTGTTGGTCAGGCAGTCGTCAGGAAATTCGCAGCAGTCTGAATCGGCTCAAATTAGCTTGATACACGTACTGACAGTCATGTCCTCGTCAGACGTGTCATCCTTGATGTAATTGCTATCAGCATGAGAGTGCGGTGTTGCTGCGGGATTAACCTAAAATCCCGGAGGAATACTCGGAGCTTGCAGAATTTGATGTACCTGTGGTTGCGGATCACAGGGTACGAGGTTTTGCAGGTTTGGAACAGGTTGGGCGGGAAGAGTGCCCTGAGATTGAGTCGCCATGCTTAGTTGACTGATCTCAGCATTCTGCTGTGCCAAGTGCTGAAGAGAGGTCATGTTCTCTTTATGGCGCTTTGACATTTCCGTCATTATTCGCATCAATTTATCAAGAGGCTTTGATCCGTGTTTGGTTTGCGGTATGCAAGGGTCTGATGGCGGATTTGCCATAGGATTAGAGTGGGCCCTTGGGATGACGGGTGCGGACGATCGCACTGGTCTACCAGCGGGGTTTTGGCACTGCGGGTTGTTGGACCATGCGAAATTCGGATGATTGCGCCACCCTGGGTTATACGTGGCAGAAAACGGGTTGTTCCCCAGGGTGCAGGCGTCTTCTATTCCAGAAGACGTGTCCGCATATGTGTCCGAGCACACGGAGGCTTGGTCCTCCGTGTTGAAATACTGGCTCGCAGAAGCCAGTTCCACATAACTTATCGAGTCGCTTGGCGCGACATTCGATAAGGAAGGTCTTGCAGGGTTTCTTGGGATAAGCCTGGTGTTGAAAGAATTGGAATTGTGACGAAGTGGTGAGGAGGGGGTGTGTGCCATGTTTGTGGAGGAGGAGCAGGGTTTGGCTCTTTTTCTAGATTTATCAGTCAATTCAAATAATTCAGGGTTGTGTGACCTCCTCCCAAACATGAACTATCATAGGAGGAATTGGGGGGATAAGAGGGGAAAAGAGATGAGAGAAATGACGCCGTAAAGGTACACTTGATTACAAATCAATACAGTCAAGTTCCTAACCTCTACAGTGTGCCCTTAGACCTAAAGATCTAAGTTACCTACTATCACGAACTACGGAACCGAATGCGAGCACCGCGGAACCACCAGGCCAGATTGAAAGGCCGTTTGCCCCAGTCTTAGACACCCGATAGCACGCGGGAACTCTCACCAGCACGTAGCCGTTACACGCAGGTAGTTAGACCTCCAATCCTTAAGAAGGGTCAAGTTACTACTAGTTTTAATTAGAGGCTTAGGGTCAAGTGCTTTTGGAATGTGAAGGGCGTTGTTTACGGGTAATGCCCAAGTGATTGATTTTTAGAGTGTGTAAAACAAGCATGCAACGGGGAAATCTCCCCGAATTGAAGTTTTTAATTGGTGAATGATTTTTAGAGTTCAGCCTTAAGTAGTATGAATTTTAGGGTTTTGCTGAATTACCAATTCAACCAATCTCTAGGTTTTTGTTAGAATACAAGTTTTCTTTCTAAGCCCAAAAAACCCTTCTTCAATTATCAGTTAGTTAATGCATGCTAAAATGCAATGGGCTACCCTAAATGGAGATTTCTATGTGTGGATGCATGAATCAGTTTTATATCAATGTGAAAGGGATCCAAAGCACTTCAATTCAAGTGCTCCCAATCACCAGAAATGATTTCCACACACAAAGCTTCAACCAAAAGATAAAGAAAATAAAATTGTTGGGGTTGAAGTATTTAGGATCGAATCTCAGGCAAGTTGAAAAGTCGTGGTGGGGTTGGAATCAACTCAATTCCAAATCTCCCCACCAAAAATGTGATCCTGAATTAAAGATAAGTGAGGCAAAAGAGGGATGCAAACAATCTTTTTATTTGCCTCAAAGAGTACTTCACACGGCGAAAAATCTAAGAATCAAGATTCTCGTATTTTCGCTATGCGAAGTATGGCGGGAAATCCCAGGGTAGTGGGAGTGAAGACAACCAATCAAACAATTGAATTTTAATCCACTTGCCCCAAGAAATCCCAAGAAGTTTTTCTAGTTTTTGGTTTTTTAATTTTTTTTTTTTTGGGTGGCAAGCTAACCCTAGTTTGCTAAGAAAAAGAAAACCTACTTGTTCGGCAACGTGTGCAAAGCTCCAATGCAGTGTCGGCGTCTTCACGCTCTCGTTCCCACCATGGATCTGCTTACGTCTTCGACTTCGTTTGCTTTCCTTCTCCTTCCACCAGGTTCATCTGCTCACCAAAAACAACAATACCCATGAAGAAAAAAGAGAAAAATTGAAAGGAATTGGATAGAAACTTACTCGAAGGCGCACTTCCCTGGCAACGGCGCCAGAAAAGATTGATGGGTCGGCCCGGATAGGTTGTTAATATGATATTTTTATCGTTGAAATATGTATAGTGGTTAACCTAATTCGGACCTAACCATCTCTTTACAAAATTTTTAACTTGGCTTACTTAATTTTATCTTGTCACTTTTAGGCCCAGAGTCGAACTCAGGGAAGTGGGGTTCAAGTCGAGTTTCTACGTTTTCCTTAAAATGCGTCTCTTCCGTTCGTTTATTCTGTTTTTGGTGTTTTTCTTATTTAGATTTTTTTCTGGTAATCCTTGTCCTTGAGGCACACCCTCAAAATTGTGTCCTTGGCTTTTAGCCAAAACATAGTTCCAAAACACGCCTTGCTACTCGCAAGACGGGATACCTGCAAATCAAAGATTACCTTTTCTCTTTTATATTATTTTTTTATCTTTTTACTAAGAAGGAAGCGAACGGACACTATATATATATATATATGTAGTATATATATAAAGGGGTGGGGGTGGAGGTGACGATGGAGTGTAGCACCGTGTCAGGTCGGTAGTCGTCTAGAGAGACGCAACCAACTCGACTGGGTGCCGCGTGGAGTGTGGATGGATGATGGATGATGAATGTGTCGACGCTTTTTGTACGCGTGTATCGAGAAATATTAGCAACTGATGCAGATATTCCCGCGATACAATGTATAGTAAATAACGTGAAAATATATGTACATATGTATGTATATAAGTAAATATATCTATATATATTTAAATGTATAGGTATATATGTATATATATATATATGTATGTATGTATGTATATGTTACTATAAGTGTGTGTGTGTGTGTGTACGTATGTGTGAGTGTAGGTGTGTGCTGTGAGTAAAGAGAGAGAGAGAGAGCGGTCGGGAGAGAGGGCGGACGCGCGCGGGAGTACTCGCGCCAGAGAGAGAGAGCGGGCGAGAGAGCTGGCGATGGCGCGAGTTAAGACGTTTGTGGATGGCGGCAGACGTCTGGAGCCGCGTCGTCTACAGGTGGAGGCGGACGTCTGGAAATGGCGTCTGCAGATGGAGGTGATGCGTCTGCAGGCCAAGTGCGAGGGTGAAGAGCGGGCGATGGCGCGGAGGAGCGAACGTGGAGGAGGGTCTGCGGCGGTCACGGAGGGGTGCGGAGGTTGGCAGGGGATGGCAAGAGGGCTTAGCCGGCCGCTGCAGTGCGTGCAGTGGCCGGTTAAGGGTGCAACGGCGGAGGCGACAGAACGGAGAACAAGCGGGGAACGCCCTGCAGGCGCGCGCGGAGGCGGTGAGCGGCTGCGGGGACGGTCATGGAGGAGGCGGGGGGACCTGCTGCTGCTGCTGCGTGGCTGCTGCTGCCGCGGCTTCAGGCTTTGGAGCTTCAAGCGGCAGCAATGGCGTGAAAGAAAAAAAATGCAACAAGGGAAGGCACCACGCCCACCGGCTTGTCGAAGAGCTGGGCGGTGGTTCTCCCACTGTGGTGGTGTGCACCACAGTGGGCTCTCCTGCTCGCCGGGTGCCTCCTCGACGGAGGGCCGACGTATGGGAGGGGAAGACGGTGGAGAAGATGGCTGCGGGTGTTATTTCGTGCTGCAGCGTGTGTGGGGTCTCTTCTCTTGCGAGGAAGAAGCTGCAGCTTCTTATAGAGGAGGAGAGCATGGCGGGGAGGCATGGCTGCAGCAGGGGGGAAGGGCGGGGAAGTGGCAGCCGCAGGGAGAGGCGATGGCAGGGAATGGCATGCTGCAGCATGGCGCGGGAAGAATTGCAGCCGCGGGAAGAATCGCGGGAAGTGAAGAAAGAAAGAGGAAATAAAATATGGAGAGGGGACTTTTGCAAAGAGACACTTGAAGAAAAATGTAAAAATGCAAACCATTGTTTTATTCTCTTCTCTTCTCAATTGAATGCATGAATGCAAGTGTTTTTACAAATGCGACTACAGGATCCTAATATGCAATGTTAATGCTAGGAAATAGTATAAGAAGGCATTATTACAGGCGTATTTTGAGGTGCAAACACGGGGTAGCTACCCGTGCGCTTATCACGCGTGTCGTAGTTACCGCTATGTCTTGACAGTGACCTCGAGGTGGTTGACTGGGTGTAGGACTACCACGGGGGACTCTCTCGGCTAGGAGAGCACCACGTGTACCTTCTACTCTTCGAAAAAGACTGCAATCAAGATCGTTCCCATGAGGAACATGCAAGATCAAGAATATCTGAATGTTTGAGAAAAATGGGTGAAAAAGAAATATACATAAAACAACGTTCGCTGACTCTGTCTTTTCATAACACTGTTCAGGACCAGGAGTTGAGCAGCCCGAGCTTCCGGCTGCGAAGGGTACTGGGTCCAGTTGAGCCAAGCTGTAGTTTCAGCACTTTGTCGTTGTTTCCCTTATTGTTGTAGTGAGTTTCATACTTTTAGCTACTGTTGCCTCTACTGTTTACTTTCGCTTCCGTTGTTCTGTTGTTGTGATGGTATGTAATGGAACAACAGATTTACTTTCCTTTACCTGCTTTGTACGTTTTTACTGCTTAGTTATATTGCATATGTGAATGTGGTTTACTTTCCTGCTTTTTGGTAATTTCTTGTTGGACGACTAGGTCTTGGAATTAGTCGAGGCGAGCTGGTCTCGAGTCCTGTAGGGATACAGGAATCGGGTCGTAACAGCATTCCATTTAAACAATCATCAATGCCCTCATCATGGATTTAATTGAGTTGGATTCACTTGAATTGTCCAGATTTGTTTCTCACGCTTGATCAAAAGATTAAGGTTCTATTTGGTTTTAATGCATTTCAATCGAGTGAATCGAGTTTATCTATATGAAATTGGATTTAATGTGATGGGTTTGGGCATTTGGAATTGGATTTTTTATAATTTACTCAGATCATACCCAATTTTAGCTTTGTTACTATTTTTGAGGTAGCTCAAGCCCATGAGAATTAGATGCATTGATTCGAGGCTTGAGAAATGATCCAACTGGTTTTAATGGATCGCCTAGAGCTCTTGTACACCAATCAATGGTGTGTAGGAACTCTAGATGAGAAATCATCTTGGCGAGCTTAAATTAAAATGTCTAGATGGTTGACATTTGATCTGAATTTGAATGTGTTTCTGCCGCTGATCAGTGTTTTGATTAAGATTTGAAAGGTTTTAAATGAAGATTGGGAGCTAGTTTTACAATGATTTAAAAGTCCAAATTTGATTCTTATGTTCATGTTGTCTATAGCGTGGTGTGAGAATCAAATTAAGGTTTTATAGATCTCCAACTTCTGATTTGATATGAAGTGAGTTTTTGATTTGGTAAAGAGTATATTTGAGACAAAAGAAATGTGGATTTCAGGGTTTGAATCAAATCTAAGAGAGATTCAAGCGTAGCAGCAGCTGCTCTAATTTGGTGTGAATCATTTCTGATTTGGAGAGATTTTTGAATGAAATGATTTTCCTAGGTTGGAAATTGCTTGAATATGTTTTCCAGATCTTTGATGCATCATTTTGGCTCGGATCAGGCATTGAAAGCCTGATCCAGACCTACTGTGCAGTAAATCAACTGTTGGACTACAATAGTAGCAGCAACCATTATTTTGATGGTTCTGAAATGGGATTTGAGCTGGGATTTTGAGGAATTCATGAAACTGACATGATGTACACTGTTAGAATAACATGAAACAAGCATTCATGTACATCTTGTTGACTTTAATCTGATATGAATTGCTTGTAATTGATGTTTCAAACCTTTGTCAGTAACATGTATAATGAATTAATTGTCCAACATGTTATTTTAATGAAATTAACGTTCAAAATCATGTTTAATACTTCAAATATATCTCATGTATTGTGTTGGACATGTCTGAGTGGTTGAGTTGCATTTCCAGCACTTAAACCCATTTTAGAGGCCATAGGTTCCATGGTTTAAATTCATTTAGGCCTCTTGTGTGCTAGATTTGTAAATAAATAAAAATGATAAAAAAATCACAAAATAATGAAATAAACTTGTCTTGAGTAAGATCAGTTATTTCTTTAAGTGGTTGCGAAGTTGCAAAGTATTCCGAACCCCCAGTTTGAGAGAACATACCAGCCGATGGTTCGGTATACTTTGAAACTTAATAAAAGAGTTTAATCTAAAAACACCAAAAAGAGTTCCTTTCTCTCGCATCTCACCCTTTCTCTCTCTTCTCCTACCTCTATAGAATATATAAATACCATAAAAATCAGAAAAAAAAACTCAAAAATACTTAAAAATACCATGTATATTGTATTTATACATGTAAATATAACTTAATACTAGGTTATATGTAAATAATGTAATATAAACAAATAATGTACATAAATAACTTATAATTGTATTATATATATTTAAATAAGTATTTAGGATGATTTACTATACACATAACTTTATTATATAATTATATATTAATTTATATTAGATTATATGTATTTATACTAGGATAATTATAAATAAATAAGCATACTTGTATAATAGTACCTGATACTACCGTATATATGCATTTAAGTACTTATTATAGTCCTATTTATGAGCGCTGGATCGGGTTTTAAGAATGTCGCGTTGTAGTATAGCTGAAAAAGCGTTCAAAACAAATACAATTTTATTACTTGAATTTGAAGTTTAAGGTTAAACACAGGGAGCAAATGGAATTCACGCACTAATCTCAATAATAAATGAAAATTGAACACATAATACTACTCAAAGTCTAATTAGGAATGTAAAGCATGAGTATATGGAGAATAGAAATAATTGTAAATAAAGCAATGGAGAGCTTATGAAAAAATGGACGTCTGATTACAAAATCAGACGTCTTAAAGGTTATGTGCTACAGTGCTTCACTCTGATTTTTTCTTTCTCTTCCCTTCTCTTCTCTTCTACCTTTGCGAGTCTTTTTCTTCAGCTTCTTCCTTTTGTCTATTAGCCTTCTCTTCTTCAGCTTCTTCTTCCTTTTTTGTTCTCTGGCTTCTCCTTCCTTTATTTTCTTAAGCCTGTGGTCCTTCTTCTTGCAAACCTCAGCTTATTCCTTTCTTCTTTGGTCCTTCTCCTTCCTTCTTCCTTCTTTTCCTGACCTCTTCTTCTTCCTTTCTGATTTGGCTAAGTGTCGAGCTTAAGCTTTCCAAAGCAAAACCCCCTTCCCCTGCGTGGCGTCCCTCTCTTTCTCTCTTTCCTATTTCGGTTCGCTCTCCCAAAGCCACGGCCGGTTTGGATAATCTGACCTAACAGAGACCTAGGTCTAGGCTCACCGGTGTGGGTGGTGAGCGAGGAGTGAGTCGGTTGGGTAAACGGGTTGTGGCCAGGTTCGCGTGGGCAGTGCTGCGAACGAGGCTGTGAGAGGGGGAGAGAGGGACCTCACCCCATGAGTTAGAGGCAATAAGCCTCTGGCAGAAATTCCTTTTATGCGCACCAGCCTACTCGTCCAGTTCCGAGGTGGGACTAAATGTCCCACCTCCCTTGCACACCGTAGCAGCAAATGGCGCTCCCAATTCGCGAGGCTGCAAGGGCTTGTGGCTCTAATTGGGAACCTAAGCGCATTCGTGCCTCAAGTCCGCACCACCTGGAACTTGCGCTTGGAGCAGCAGCAGTTGAAGAGCATCAAGCAGCTTCAAGTTCCTTCGTCCATGGCGCCTGGTGTGCCTGACCCTGTAAACATGAGAACGGCCTTGTGGCCACGTCAAACGCCCAGGGAGATTCGCCAAGGCACGGCGAGTGTGCAACGGTGGTTGGCGTGGCGTGGGGATGACTATGGTGGCGTGCCTAGGGTTCTCTATTGCCGTGTGAGTGGGTGTGTTCGGGGGTGCTTTTGGGTGGTCGACGGAGAGATTGGAGTAGTGGGAGATGATCAGTGAGTCGAGGTGGAGGTCGTAGGGTGGTTGGCGAGGTGGATAGAGGTGCGGAGAGGCGGGGCACCTCGCCGGAGGTGAAGATGATGGTGATCAGTGGCGTCGTGGGGTGTTTTTAAGAAATAAAAAGAGGGAATGGGAGTAGAAGAGAGAGGGATGCTAACAAACCTAATCTAAATACGAAGGGGATAGGGTAGGCATCTGGGCTGGTACGGCCGACGTCGGAGACAAAGATCTCCGTAGATGAGGCGACGGCGAAGACGAGGGCGGAGGCGGTGTCGGCCGATGTTACGCGACGAGGATGATGAAAAGGAAGACAACCCAACCACTGGTATTGTGGTTGGGCGACGAATGAGTGAGGGAAGAACTGCCAGAGCTTGAGAAGGTGTTGTGGCCGGCGAGGAGAGAAGAATGTGGGGGATTTCGGCCCAATTCGAAGCTGAGGAGACGTGGTTAAACCTGGGACGTCTTAAATAGGCCTCTGGGTAAGGATTTGTGCTTAGATGCCAAGCTACCAAGCAAGGTATGATGGTTGGAGATGGAAGCTTCAAAAAGACCCAAATCTCTCATGCGTTCGCATGAGAGATTAGGTACAAATTAGGGCTCAGTGATGGGTTCAGACTGGAGGAGATTACTTAGAGAATCTCCCTTTCAATTTTGGGAGGTATTCTCTGAGCAATCAAGGAGGAATCTCCCAAAGTTCGCCAGAGTAGAATTCCTCCGCTATAATGGTGGAGGGATCTAAATGCAAAGAATGATGAAGAAGCTAGGGGGCTGATTGTAAAGGCTTTCGAAAGATGGGGTTAGAAATGTATTCAGGTTGGACCTATTTGCAAAGTGGGTCAAGATGAGTTCCCCTTAGGTCCAAATTTTGGTACAAACCTAATTTGGATCTAATAAATCCAATGGTGGAGTTGGATTTTGGGTTTGACCACGCTTGATTGGGAAATTTATGCAAAAACTCAATTTAGGGCAAATATCTGTCTAAGACCCATTCTAGGTCAAAATGGGTTGCAATGGCCAAATTGGAAGTTCTAAACCCTAGAGAATATTTTTATATGATTTTTAGAGGGTTTAGGTGAATTTTATCCTGACCAAAACCTTATTTAATAAAGTGGGTCTGTTTTATGGTTACAAGAAGTCATTTAATTCCCAGAACTCACATGAACCCTTTTCTGTCTAATCCAACCCACTTTTATCTTGTTAGGATCTTTTGACTTGTGTTTAGCTCTTGAGAAAATCCGTGGTTGCACTACAATGGTAAAATTACAGTTTTACCCCTTGTTTCTTGCTTTTCTCTCGGAAAGGTTATTCAGTGAATTAGGACCTCCATTTGGTTATGTAGAAGCTTTTATTCTCTTCATTGGGTCAAAATGAGTTAGTTGGGGTTCATGATAGTGTTCCCATCAAGTTCTAACTATACCTATACATTAATTTATTTATGTATTTATTGTAGGTAATTAAGTTATTAAGTTAATTAGGTAAATTATTAAGTTAAAATAAATAAATTATTAAATTACGTTATTATAGAAGAAATTTATACAGTACACTTATATATATTAATTTTAAATATTTTCAACTTATTTATAACATATGTATACTGTATTACTGTATTTATAACTTAATCATGTATATATCTATTTAAAACATGTATATAAATTTAAATAAATGTTCTAAAATAAAATAAAAATGTGTAATAAATAATTTATTATATCAATTAACTAATTGTTAAGTCAATTGTATCATTAATTTAATAATTTGTACACTAATTAAGTAATTAAACTTGAATTTAACTTGCGTAATTCAGTAACTTTAGGTAATTTTTAAATATAACTAATTAAGTTATTATTATAAATTAATTACGCAATTGAGTATTCCTATATAAGGGCTTTGTAATTATATAATTTAATTTGAAATTAGATCTAAATTCGACCCTCAAATCGAGAACCAAAACTTGCTTCAGACCACGCTATAGTATGCATGCGCACACTCACTCTACCATGAAACTAGTTCTACATCGTGGACACATGAAGTTGACGAAGTGTGGCTCATCATAGCTAAAATGCTTAAGTTAGGCTATAAATTAGGTTAAACACTACATAATTAACAAAAGAAAAGGGTTAAGTGTGAGAATTAACATAAATGGCCTAAAATAGTAAATTAGTGTTAAAAATGCATAATTAGGTCATAAAATGAGATATTCTATTAAAAAATGTGATTTGATAATCTAATTGCATATTGAACACATTTTAGAGTTCAAAAGTTCAAATCAAAGATTGAATTAATGTTAACGTGAGAAATCAATGTTTTAAAATACTTCGTTGTAGTATAGTCGAAATTACATGTAAACAAATACAATTTATACTTGAATTTTGAAGTTCGAGGTCGAACGCAGAGAGCAAGTGTTGCAATTAATTCTCAAGATCATAATTTAAGCACAAGATAGTAATATTTGATGAGAAATCCAAGCAATAATGATGTATATATAATAGCAAATGTTAATGATGCAAAAAGATTAGGATAAAATGATGATTTGAGTCACCAATTACCCTAATTACAATAATAGCAAATATTTGAATAGTATTAAGCAAGTTTAATCCACGCAAACCAAGTGCATAATGCACTATCAGAGATATCAAACGACAAGGCTTCAGATTAGACGGCTTAAATGCTCAGATGCTATAGTGCAAAGGCACTGTCGTCAGCCCTTCTTCTTCTCTGATGTTCCTCTTCCTTCTCTTTTTTCTTTCTCACACACAAGGCACAACATAGAGGCACGATTGCCTCTCAATGGCTAAGTGTTGAGAGAGGGTCAGTTGAGGCAAAACCCGCCACCTCCTCTCTCTTTCTTCTGGTGTTTCTCTCTGACTCAAGGCTAATCGGGTGTACGATCAGGGGTCCAAGTCTGCGGGCTGTGAGCACGGATGAAGGTGCGCAGGTGTGCGAGGGACCTCACCCCTCGTGTGTCAAGGTAGTAAGGCCTCAACACAAATTCCCTCTATCCGTGGTTGAAGGCTTCGCTTTCTCCGATGTAGGAGTAAAATCCCACCTTCCTTCGCGTGAGGCTGTGTAAGCTGCAGCTGGAAGTTGGCCGAATTGAAGGTGCTGCAGGAGTTGTGTCCTTTGATTGGAAGCCTAAAAAGCTTCCTGGGGGCTTTCCGCGGAACCTGGGCACATCGCTGAGGAAGAACACCGTGAGAACATGGCCGCTGAAGTCGGAGAAGGTGGAGGTGGCCGCGGAGCTCCGTTGGATGCCTGAAATCAAGAAAATGGACTAAGTGCCCCAGTTAAAAGGTTTAGAAGCCTCGCTGTGGCGAGGCGAACTCAATGGTGGCGGTCAGAAGTCGTATGGTGGTCGGAGAGCGGCTGTCGGTGACGGAGAAGACGTTGTGGGGGTGTGGTGTTCGGTGGCACTGAGGAGAAGCCAATAGCCTCAATAACCAGAGAGCTTTTGCTCTCTGGGATATGACAGAGCTAATGGGCACAGAGCGGCGGTGTTTTGAGTGGTGGAGTGATAGGAAGGCGTTGTCGGAGCTTCGCCTGAGCGGAAGAAGGCGAAGGTGTCGGGGTGTGTTGCGTGGTTGATTGGGAGTGTATGTTAGGGGGAAAAAATGTAGAGGAGTAGAGTAGGTAGACGGTCGTAGAGGAGAGGGAGAAGTCCGGGGAGCTTTGGTCATGGCTTGATCGGAGGCAAAGAAGGAGATGGAGACGGCGAGGCGGTGATGGCGAACGAGGTAGAGGAATGACCTCCCTTTGGTCGGAGAGGATCGCGAAGATGAGGGGAAGAAGTGACGGCGAACGAGGTAGAGGAATGACCTCCCTTTGGCCGGAGAGGATTGCGAAGATGAGGGGAAGAAGATTGGTCATCCAATTTGATGGTTGGATGGTCGGAAGAGGGGAATCGAGAGTGGTCATCGGAGCAAAGGTTTCGGTGGCGGGAGGAGGAAAAATAGGGGTGTTTGGCTCGCCAAAACTTGCTAAGGAGGTGCGGAACACAATGTAGGTCCATTTATATGCCTTAGGATGGAGTTACAAGCTTGTAAACAAGCTTGCAAACTTCGAGCTTTTTGTGCAAGTCGGATACATGTGGTTTCAAAGAGTTCACATGAGGAATCTAGAGGGTTTTAGGATCTATGAATGGTCTCATTTGGAAGGGAATTCCTTAAAGAATCTCCCTTTCAATTTTGGGACTGATTGATTGATAATTGAGCGAGAAATTCTCGCTCGAATCTCATGGTGGAGGTTTTGGGTTTCCATTAATGGTGTAGGGACCATTATGTGATAAAAAGAGTTTGTTTGGACTGAAATGCAAACTAGGTCAAGGTGATCTTTGATTGGGGCCAAATTTTGGTACAAACCTAATTTGGATCCAAGGAATCTAATATTGAAGTCGGACTTTGGGTTTAACCAAGTTTGACTAGGAAAATTATGCAAAAACCTAAATTAGGGTAATTATCTGTCTGAGACTATTTTAGGTCAAATTGGATTCAAATGGTCAAATCAAGGATACCAAACCTTAGAGAATATTTTTGTATGATTTTTAGAAAGTTTAGATGAATTTTATTCTGATTAAAACCTCAGTTAATTAAAGGGGTCAGTTTTAAGGTTTCAGATGCCCGCTAATTCTTGAGACGTGTGAAAAACCCATTTCTTTCTGCATGGACCATCTTTTTAGATATTATGATAATTTGACCTTAAATTAGCCCTTGGAATACCCCGTGGTTATTCTGTACTTGTGAAATGTTGTTAAAATTGTAGAAATAACCCTAGTTTCATATTTTCTATTAAAATAGAACATTAAGCATTTAGGACCCTTTGCTGGTTATGTAGGAGCTTTTATTACCTTCTTAAGACCAAAACAGGCTGGTTAGGGCTTGTTAACGGATGACCGCGGCGCTGTTTTTGCGTTTCTTTATGTTTATTATAATACAATCGTTGTAGTATAAGATAAGACAGCTACGGTTGTCGTTACCATTACAATTTTACTCGGAAATAGTTTCCCAAGGTCGAACTCAGGGAGCTACTGGAATTCTAGAAGTACAATGTTTCTATATTACAAAAATAAGAGAGAGGGAGAGGGAGAAATAGATTTGTGTCTTGTGGCTTTTTCTTCTTCTTCTCTTCTTTCTCTCTTTGCTTATCTTCTTCTTCTCTTCTTTCTCGGGTCTTCTTCCTTGGTCTTCTGGTGGCCTTCAGTTCTTCTGCATTTCCTTTCTTCTTTAGTTCTTCTTCTTTTCTTTGTCTCCTTTCTTCCTTCTTCTCTTTTCTTTCAGCTGCGGAACCTTTGCTTTTCTTTTTCTTCTTCTTTTCTTTGTCTCCTCTGAAGCTTCATCCGTTGTCTGATATCTCAGTCAGACGACTTAAATGGCGGTCTACTATAGTGCTTCCCCTCTCTTTTCTTCCTTTGCTGCTCTTTCTTCTTCTCTTCTTCTTCCCGCTTCTTCTTCCTTGGTCTTCTGCCTTGCTCAACTGCAAGGCTTCTTCAGAGCTTCTTCTTCCGCTCCTCTTCTTCTTCTTCTTCTTGCGGCCAAGTGTGAACCTTCCCTCGCACCCTGTTCCTGCACAAGGCAAAACCTAACCCTTCCCTCTACCCGCACGTCTCTATCTCTCTTTCTGCAAACCGCTCATAGGAAACTCTCCCAGAGCAGGGTTATCGGATCGGGTAGCATACCCGTGACCAGGCATACCGGCGTGTATGGTACGCGAGGAGTGCGTAGGTGGTGTCGGGTCGGGTCCGCCAGATCCGCGTGGTGAACTCGCGGACCGGGCGGGTGAGTGAGGTGCGGGACCTCACCCCGTGTTACTTGAGGCAACTAGCACAAAACACAAATTCAATTTAAGTGTTGCCACTCACCTTTGAGTTCACGAGGTGGGACTAAATGTCCCACCTATTTCTTTGCTCACTACCGCAGGGTGTCTTCTTCGATTGCTGTTGCTGGGTTCCTTTGCCAAGCCAATTGCCTAGCTGCGTACATGCGCAAGACCAACCTGCTTCACCTGGGACCCTGACACCTGGAGCGCACGGCCTAGAACAGAGCTTGCGACCTTCTTGCTCTAGCGTCAATGGCGGAAGGGGCTGAAGATCTGCCGAACACAAACAGGGCCTCTCGGCCTAATCAGACCACAGGGGTACCTTCACCGTGGCACGGCGAAGGTAATGTGGGGTGTGGCAGGTTGCGGGGCGGTGCCTGGCAGCAACCCTAGGTTAGACTGCAACCGAAAAGATGGGTTTGATCGGGGGAGTGTTGTGGAGGTGTGGAGTGGCAGTGGAGGGGCGAGGGGTGTCGGGTGAGGTGAGGCGGAGCTTTTAGGGTAGGTGGCGAGTTGTGTGGAGCGGTGGATTGACGGGGGCAACTCGCCGGAGAGTGGCCGGAGATGGAGAAGGTGAGGGCGGTCAGGCGTGGTCGAGGGGTAATTGAGCGAATTAAATTGGGGAAAAGAAAGAAGGGAGGAAGAGAAATAATAGTAACCTACCTACAGGGACGAAGGGGGCCGAAGCAGGGCGGCAGTCATACCGATTGTCGCCGGAGAAGAAACACCTAGAGGGGGAGAGCGGTGGTGAGGAAGAGAGCAGGAGGGCGCGCGCTGGGTACGGCGCAACGCGGAAAGATCGGGCGAAGGTGGCTTTGCTGCTGGTATTGCAGCAGAGCGACGAGATGGAGGAGGAGGAGCCGTCGGAGTTGGTGGGTTTCTGCCAGAGTGGGAAGAGAGGAATGGTAGGGGTTTTCTCAGTCAAGACCAAGCTCCAGAATCGGCTGGCGACGCCGGTCCTTATAAAGGCGGTGGCGGAGGGGTGGGCGCAGGGAGGTGACGTGCCTCCCTTGCCGGAGAATGGCTGGAATTTTGACCCATACCTTCCGCGCGTTCGCACGGAAGGTGTGGGCGAGGACAGAAGGCATGGTGGTGTCCCTGCGACAGCAGACGTCGCAGGGAACACCGGGTTCAACCTGCAGGACGCCTCCCTCACCCTGCGCGGCGCCATGCTCCGCGCAAAGTCGCCGAAGCATGGCGCTGCGCAGAGACTTGTAGGAGGGACCTGTATGCGAAGAACGACGAAGAACATAGGGGCCAAAATGCAAGGGTTTCGAAAGGTAAGGGTCAAAAAGTAATAGATGAGGATCAAATTGCAAAGTCGGTCAAGAAGGTCTCTTCTTAGGCTCAAGTTTTTATGCATGACTAAATGGGACATAAGTATTATAATGGTGAATTTTATTTCTAGGTCAGACCTTGTTTGACTGGCCAATTTACGTAAAAACCCAAATTAAATCATTAATTGGGCATGGTTCTCAATGTAGGTCAAAATGGGTTCCCAAGGCCAAATTGAAGGTTCTAAACCCTAGAGATTATTTTTATTTGAATTTTAGAGGGTTTATTCAATTTTTACTTTTCCTCAAACCTCGTGAATTGAAGTGGGTTTGTTTTAGGGTTACAGAATGTCATTTAATTCCTTGGAGTTGCTGTAGCCCTTGTTGGATCAGATCATCCCACTTTCCTTCTTATTAGGTTAGTTTGACCTATGTTTGGACCCTAAGTTACCATGTTTACAGATTGTGTTGGTGAAATTGCATTTTTATCCCTTATGACTTATTTTCTTGTTAAACTCAGAATTTTCTGAGTCAAGCCTTTCTTTGAGTTATGTAGGAGCTTTTTCTCGCATATTTAGGTTAGATTGTGCTAGTTAGGGTTCATAATGAGGTTCTCATCAGGGCTTATGATGGTGTTTCCATCAATTAACTTCCTAAATGTTCAATTAAGTTACAATAAAAATCTTATTGCATTTGGACATCAATCGAACCTTGCATTTAGAGTTTTTCATTTAGGTCCTTTAAAGGGACTTATTTGCAAGACTTAGGGATGGTGCTACATGAAAACTTGTCACTTGTGTGTTTCCTCATAATTTTCATACCCCTGAACCTTGTTTGGGCTTCATTGCAAATTCTCCTTTACACCTGTGGGCTACAGTTCACTGTAGCACACTCATGAACTCAGAAAATCATGACTGTCGCCTGCATGCATCCATGATCCTACAGCTAAACCCAATCCAAACTTCACGTGCATTTGCACGTAGCATCACCACCAACTCTAGATCCGATCTTACAGCTTTGATTTGATTTGGACGTTCGCGTGCCCCTCTTAAACCCAATCCACCATTGAAACCATACTAGACTAATCCTACCCTCGCGGTGTCTTAATCCACTCTAACAGCTACTTAAACACTCCCTTGAGCTCGTGTGACACCCAACCATCTCCCTCCTCCATGAGTGGTTCTATTCATATACTCCCTTAGCTTTCCACCTCCTTTCCTCACCTACGGTGACAAAACAGGTTGCTCTCCCTCTGTCGATCACCTCTAGCCATTGGCTGTTAGCTCTTGGACACCTCCCTTGTTAGCTGAAGGATCTTCTCCCCTTTCTTCATTATCGGTCGTCAGCTGGTGACCTTGGACATCACCTTCTTCCCTTAGATAGATTTCCTGCTTTCATAGATTAGGTTTTATTGCTTTGATAGATAGATTTACTGCTTTCTAGTTTAGTTTAGGTTAGTTAGAGTAGCAATCATCAGTTGATCTGATCTGAATTAGTTTAGATTAGAAGTAGAGTAGATTAGATCAAATTTCACCCTCTTTGATCAATCTAGATCAAAGAGGTGTTTAATCATTCATTCGCATGATCACTGATCTCCCTCATCACCTCACAATTCCATTTCCTATGTTTTCCTTGTGTCCTAATCCACAGTCCATCCCATTCATCAGAGCCACTATGGATCTAAAGCTCCATACCTTCTAGATTCATAGTGCACTCAAATCCCACTTGAGGGTGATCCCATTCATTTCATTATATCAAAATCACCCTCCTTGTGCTTTGAATTGTGCATATTTGGTTGATTGGATCTTATTTGAGATTTGAGAAGTGAATGAGGATTTTTCTGGCAATCATGTTTTAATCAAATTTGTTTGACTAAATTGAGCTCATAATTGTTTGTTTGGATTAATGGAGGTAGGAATGAGTTGTTTTAATTGAGTTCCTATCAAGGGAAGTGCTTATGCCTAATTTAAGATTTGGCTTTCATCACCTAGGTAGTGAGAGTAATAATTCTTTGGATGAACTACTGCAAAGCTCTCACAATGACCTAAGTTTTTCCTAATGATCATTTAGGAACCCTAAGCACTAAGTCATAGTGCACAGAGTTCTTAGATAATCTTAGTATGAGATGATCTTATATTAAATGCCAGGTGGGCAATATTGGTTTTCTCTTATGAATACTGTTTAATTTGTTAATGGAATGTTCATGAGATTGGATGTGTTTTGAGTTGGGTCTTATCTCTGTGAGCTTCAGATCTTTTAAGGATCAATTAAGACAGATTTAAGTGTGGGTTTAATCATGTT
Source organism: Thalassia testudinum (assembly GCA_037157565.1). Lineage (NCBI taxonomy): Eukaryota > Viridiplantae > Streptophyta > Magnoliopsida > Alismatales > Hydrocharitaceae > Thalassia > Thalassia testudinum. Next base: position 11,208,208 of record JAZHRO010000067.1, on the reverse strand, counting down.
TGTTCAGTGCATTTGGATACCACATCAACCGTTCCTGTTTTCATCAATATGAGTGGAATTTTTTTAATGAGTTAGATTCTAGATTCAAGTGATTTGAGGATGGTTTTGAGTTTTGATGATCGAATGGCTTTTAGATCTGGTTTTTCTAGATTAGGAGTATGTTTTTAGCAACAGTTGGGCTACTGAATGGACAACAACAGCAACAACATGATTTGCTATAGCAATTTGTATTAGCCGCAGGTCTGGATGGAAGGTTGTCAAAGGGACTTTGGGTTGAACTTAAGAGACGGATGAAGCTAACTTGTTGAACACTATTAGAACTCATGTGAACAAGCATTCTTGTACTTGGAAATGAATTTTAATTGAGTTGAAATGCTAGTTTATGCCCTTTGGATTAATTGTTAGCTCTTTCATGTTTAAAACTATCCAAACTATGATTTAATGGAAATCTTGGAGAAAATTATGATTATCTACTCAATTATCTTCCATGTGTTGTGCTAAGGATCTTTGAACTATCTATTTGACTTATTAGCCCATAAAACTGACATTGAGGTCTTTAGTTCCATATTTCCAACTCATTATGGGCTTCTTGTGTATGAGTTTTGTAAATAAATAAAATTGATAAAAAAAATCACAAAAAAATAAAATAAAGGTGTATTGTGTAGGATTAGTAACTTTTCTAATTGTTCACAAGGTTTCAAGGTAATTTGAACCCTTGGCTTGGTAGAACATACCAGCTAACGGTTCAGTATACCTTGGAATCTAATAAAAAACCAAAGTTGAAAAATCACAAAAAAAAACTTCTCTCTTTCATCTTATCTTTCTTTTTCATCCCCTATCTCTACTATACACATAAAAACTATAGAAATTAGAAAAACCCCCAAAATACCCAAACATACCTTGTATATTATGTATATACTTGTAAATATAACTTAAACCTAAGCTATATGTATATATTGTATATAATGCGTGTAAATAACTTATATATGTACTCTATATATTAAATAAAATATTTAGAATGATTTATTATATAGATAATTTTATTGTATTATTATATATTAATTTATATTAACTTAAATGTATATTAATCTAAGTAATTATATAAACCTATCTATATGTAGATAACTATGTCTAATACTGTATATGCATATTTAACCATGTAATATATAATGTATAATACCTATAATTTAATTTAATTAAGTAATTACAATAGGTAATTAAGTTATTAAGTTAATTAAGTAATTTATTAACTTAAAATAAAATAAATTAGTAAGTTAAGTTAATAATGAAGTAATTTATAATGTATACTTGTATAATATTATATTAAGTATTTTCAACCTATTTACAATGTATTTATAGTGTATTATAGTATTTATAAATTATCCATGTATAATACTAACTTAAACATGTATTTAAATGTATATAAAGTAAAATAAAGTTTCTAAAATAAAATAAAAATGTGTAATAAATAACTAATTTAAGTCAATTGTATGTTTAATTAATTAATTTATACTTTAATTAAGTAATTAACCTCTAAATTAACGTGTATAAACCATCAACTTTGACTAATTTTATTATATAGCTAAGTAATTTATTTATCTAAATTAATTGTACCATTATATAGGCTTATATAAGAGCTCCATAATTATATAATTTATTTTTATTTTATACTAGTTTATGGCCCTCAAATCGAGGGCCAAAAACCTCAAATCTGGATGCATTGTAGCACATAGCGGTGCAAATTTAGCACCTTAGAAAGTGCCACATCATGGCTTTCAAATCGCTTGTAGCGGTATAAGGTGCAAAGCGCTAGCGACCCCCTTGATCGTTAGCGTAGGGCCCATAAATATGCATACAGGTCGTTTGTTCTTGGGGCACGTGCCACGTGTGCCTGTGGGCGTGCGTGCGTGTGTGCTTGAGTGCATAGGTGTGTGGGCACGTGAGTGCATGTGGGCTTGTTATTGGGCCTCGAATTGGAAAAAAAAGTACCTAATTAAAACTAGGGTAGGCCCACTAATAGGAGTTTGGTCCCACTCATATGGGTGCTGTGTATCCTCCGAATGTGTGCCAACCCACCCATTAAACACATTTTTGGGCCCATAAATAGTGTTGGTGTGTGCTATTGGGCCTCAAATTGGGAAAAAATGCACTTAATTAAAACTAGGGTGGTGGTGCACAATGGAATATGGTTATTTAATATGGTGATATTATAGTCAAAATTAGTATAGTGAGTTAACCTAAATCGAGTCTACACCAATTTTACAAAAAAATTTAACCTAACCTACTTGATTTAATCTTGGTCACTTTTATGCCCAGAGTCGATCTTAGGGGGGTGGGAATTAGGAGATTAAGAAGATTCTATGCCTTTCCTAAGCTCGCATCAATTCATTTCGCTTATTGTATTTTTGGTTTTCTTGATTTTTAGATTTTTTTAAGATAAACTTGTCCTTGAGGCACACCCTCAAATAGATCTTTGGCTACACGCCAAAATACAAAAATCCGATCTCACCACACGCGGACAGTGCACCTGCAAGTCAAGATTTATCTTTTCTATTTTATACTTTTTTTTGTCTTTTCTTAAGCAATGAAATAAAAGCAAATATAAAAGAAGATAGAATAAATGCGGAATTGAAAGGCAAGAATTAAAATGAATTGAAATACTTAGCTTATATATATATATGTATATAAGTATAAGTATATATATATATCTATATAATATAATAGTGAATATTGAATCTAGGATTCAATAGGGATGTAGCACAATGCTGGGTTAACCGTCGCCTAGAAAGATGAGATTAACCTAGCTACATGCCGCCTGCGGTGTGGAGCGGACGTGTGTGAGTGTGGGTAGAAAGCTTACTTTGCATGAATATTTGGAAATATTCGCAACTGGTGCGGATATTCCCTCGATATAATGTGCGGTGAAGGGTAGGCGCACAGTTGTGTGAGTAGGAGATGTGGGATGAATGTGTGTATGATAGAATGTGGATATGTGTGTATATATTAGTATATATACGTATATATAACTATATATGCATATGTATGTAAATATATATATATATATCTATATGTATGTTTGTATGTATGTATCTATATAGATGGGGGGGGGTTGTGAGTATGTGAATATATATATGTGTGTGTGTGTGTGTATGCTTGTAGGTGTGTGTGTATAAGAGTGTGTGAGTGTGATAGAGAGGGTGTGCGTGAGTGTGTCTGTTTGGGTGTGTGAGAGAGTGTGCGTTTAGGTTGTCTAGAGAATGAGTGCGTCGTCTGAGTGAGAGAGCGAGTGGGTGAGGGTCTGTGTGTGTGTGAGAGAGCAGACGAGTGAAAAGAGCCACGTGCATGCACTAGCGTGAGGAGGAGTGTAGCATAGCAAGGAACTGCGCGAGAGAACGCAGCGCAGTGCATTGGAATGCGGGCAAGGACTTAGCGCACAAGCGTTGGGACCGAGAGTGCAGGCTGGTGACTGGATGGAGGCAGTTGCAAGAGGAGAGAGAGCGCCCCTTGTCACCGGATAAGTGAGAAGCTTGCCGGTAGCTATAGTGTCGCGCAGACCACACTTGAAGAGTGTGCGCAGGCATGGGTGACCAGCTGGGGCGGTTCAAAGCAGCGAGGGCGTGGAGAAGGGCAGGGACGCACATAGAGCACGCGAACGGGAAGCCTTAGGCTCGCAGAGGTATGCGGAGGAGGGCTGCTCAGTGCTTGAAGGTGGGGGCCAAGCTTCAGAGCTTGAAGCTCTACAGCTCAGTAATGGCTATGGCGCACGAAAAAGGAAACAAAAAAAAAAAAAAATCAAAACAAAAGCAAAGAAAACAAATACTTGGAATCCACCACGCCCACCTGCTTGCGAAGGAGCTGGGCGGGGGTGAAGCTCACCGTGGTGTTTGAGACCACGGGGAGCTTCTCCTGCACACACAGTGCCTCTTCTCAACTGGTGAGAAGAGGAGCTGTGTATGGAGAGGGAGAGAGGGAGAGAGAAGAGTTGTCGCTGGCAGTGATTGAGAGTAGGTCTAGTGTGTTGTGTAGGTGTCTGTGGGTGGGTCTGTGAAGGTGGTGGTCGACGACTTTGCAAAGGTTGAGGTGGGGGTCTTTTTGTAGATAATGGGTGGTAGGGTGGCGGGTGCAGGTGTAGGTCGTTAGGATATATATTAAGAGGGGAATATTGCATGTATGTACTTAGGTTGTTGAGAAATGAGTGTAGGATTTTATTAGGTGGACTAAGTGGTAGAATTTAAATGGGAATGAGGTGGCCATGGAAGGGATGAAATGCTCAATCTCTCTCTCTATCTTCCTCTCCATAAAATGTACCAATGCAAATATTTACATAATGCATGCATAACTACCTAATCTAAATGCGTAATGTTAGGAAATAGCATAAGATGGCCTAATTAGAGACGTGAATTGCTGTGCAATTACACCCTCATGCCGATCTTTTGCTAGTCCCTAGCAAAATACTTATTCAATAAAGTTTTAGTATTTAGAAATGTTCTTAAGCTAAAGATTTTTCTAAAGCAACATTAATGTGTTTAACAGTTGGACATTGTGAGAGTAAATTGCAAAGAAGACTATCAGAACTTAAGTCTTACATAACATAGACCATCTCTCGACCAACAAGGACTCTTGATATTTAAACTTTAAGTGCGATTTCCAAGACTCAGAGGATTTTGCATAGCTCGAAAGCTAAGAGGTTAGGGTTTGTGCTTAGTGATTTATCAGGACCCACCAGATCAACATTAAGACTCAATCCTGGGGTTTCATGTCTTTTTAAGTCCAGGTTAATCCTAGCTTCAGCTCATGTCTTCTAATTAACTCTCAAAAATGACAAAAGACTCAACCCAACTCTTATTGCATTATGACTCAAAGAATATTTGGTAGAAATAGGGTTTCTGTAATGCACCTTGAAAAATTTTAGGTGGAGGAATTTACAAGACACAGAAGAACATACTGACTTATTCTAAAGAATGTCCTTTTCTGCAAATTCCTTTTGGCTTTTTCTCTCTTTATTTTTTTTTAAGTTTATACAAATAAAATGTCAGTATGTCTTTGACAACATTATTTGGTAGAGCACACTTATTTGTTGGGTGAAAACTTAGATGAAAAGAGTTTCTTCTAAACACAAGACTAGAAACTGAGATAAAGAGTCTACCTGCACGCACAAGTAAGGACTCCACCCTTCCTAATGAACACTAGGGTTGGATATTACATTCATCTGGTTTTTCCCAACTCTGTGTAGTGTGAACCAAGGTTACTTAGACTCTCAAGCAGAAGCAAACCAACGAATCCTGTACTGGTGACTAAGGTACAAGAATACGTCCTAAGTTAGGAGAGATCCTTGTCTATCTTGTCACTGCTCGGGTATTTTAAGCCAAAGCCTAAGCGAATCAAGCTTCTGTAGTTAGGAAAGTCTTTAAAGCAAGGGCTAGATGTCCATAAACATTTATTTTATTTTTGCTTCAACTTTAGATCATAGCTAAATACTTTTGAAAACATTTTTTTAAATTTTTTGAAATTTTCCATTTTTATGGATTTTTAGTGTTTTGTAATTTTTTTGAAATTTTTCAAAAATTTTTAATTTTTAGGGAATTTTCAATTAGGTTATGTATATATACATACTATAGATATGTAAAGAATCTGCAAAATGCCCATATAATTCCCAGATCCTATGGATGCCTATCTCCCCCCATGCCAAATCATGCTATGTCCTCATTTGCATGCAAGAAGGGGTAGAACAGGTGTGCAAGGTCTTGGGGCAAGGGTGAGTATATGGTATTCAGCGGGGTGGATGGGTGGGCAGATGGTGGGTGGTGAAATGTGGAGTGAAAAAAAAATGAAGTGAAGTGTAGTGCATGAATTGTGGTAAAGAGTGCAGAGTGACGGGATTTACTGGGGTGCCTCCCAACAAGTGCTGAATTTAACGTCCTCAGCTGGACTCCGTATAAGGCTCAGATTAGTTACCCTCTAGCAGGGCAACTGTTTCACCAACGGGGGCAGGCTCATGAGTAAGGTACGGTTTCAACCACTGCCTATTAACCATAAATTTATGCCCAGATTTGGGATCTTCAATTTCGAAGGCACCGTTGGGAAAAGGTCTTAAGACCAGGAAAGGACTAGTCCATTTGGACTTCAGTTTCCCTGGAAAGAATTTGAGTTAGGCATTGTAAAGCCAAACTTGCTGTGATGGCTCAAATTCCTTCTGCCGAATGCGACTGTCGTGAAAGGCCTTAGTTTGTGTAATGACCCGGTTCCCGAGTCCCTACGAGACACGAGAATCGGACCGACTCAACTAATCCCAAGACCTAGTCGTCCAACGAGGAAGTAACCAAAAGAGCAGTAAAATAAACCACATTCAGCATGAATATAACTAATAGTAAGAAAGTACAGCAGTAAGGAAAGAAACTACCACAGTATGTACCACCACAACAGTAGAACAACATTCATAATATAATTTGAACTGCAGGTAAAGAAAGTACAGCGGAAACAAGAACTACTCACTACAACGTAACAAAAAGAGGTACAAGAGACAGTGGTAACTCTACTGGACCCTACTCGGCCCAGCGTCCTCTACAGCCGCTGACCCTGGATGCTCAACACCTGGTCCTGAAAAAGGTAACGAGTGTAACACGTCAGCAAAACGCTGAGTAGAGTGGCAACTAAACTAAAGACAACAGTAGAGTGTACAGTAGCTGTTATGCTCGATTACTTTCTTTATTCACATCTTTCAATTGTCTCACTATTTCATTTATTCCTCAGATCTTTTTCTTGATCTCGAAAGTTCCTCGTGGGAACGATCTTGATTGCAGTCTTTTCCAAAAAGTAGAAGTAACATGTGGTGCTCTCCTGGCCGGGAGAGTCCCCCGTGGTGATCCTACCCTCAGTCAACCACCCCAAGGTCACTGACAAACGTAACGGTGACTACGGCACGCGCGATAAACGCACAGGTAGCTAACTCGTACTGGCACGCGGTCAGTCGTTTCCGTTAACGGGTGTGCCCAAAGCACAGCACGGAACTAGTCCAGGGCAGAGCCCTCTCAGTAACAGGGGTCCAACCCCTCCACAGTAACCAAACCGGGGCCTTGCCCCTCCATAGTCCGCTAACCCTCGCCTGACTACCCTGGTTTGCCCTAGTGGGCCTAAACAAGTCAGTGTAGGAGGCTAGCAGAACCCCAGGGCCCGTGGGCTAGCTAGTGCCCTCCTAACACTAGTAGCTCTCCTCGGTACTACGTACACGAGGGCCAGCAAGTCGGTACAGAGCGGCCGGTCCTAAACCCGGGTCCCTAGGGTGGCTGGCCCCACTCTGCACTAAACAGGTACAGGTACTTCCCTTGGTACTACGTACCCAAGAGACAGTACACAACTACATCTCAGTTCCATTCCTTTCTCTTTCCAGGAGTTCCACTCCTAATTCCCCCGTAGGGTTCCATCCTTTTTACTCAAACATCCAGGTTTCACTTTCCAGTTTCACATTCTTACAATTCATGTTCTCAACCACGTTATTATTCACAACAGGCAGCTGCTAATTCAAATTACAGGCAGCTTTATATCTCTTTCCATTTTCCAAGACTGCAGTATTATACATTCCACTAGTTTTCCCATCCTAGGATTCATGCCATATCCTAGGATCTATCATACAATCTAGTTTTCCAGCCCTAGGATTCATGCAACACCTAGGAGCTATCATTCCATCTATTTTTCATTCCTAAGATTCATGCAATGTCCTAGGTTCTATTTATGGTTCCATAATTTAACAGATTTTATTAATAACTTAAAGCCACTCTACCAGGTACGACGGGAGTAATGGGGGCGTGGTCGGGAATCCCGCGTGCCTCCGCGAACCCCGAGACTGCAACGGAACGGGGTCCTATCACAAGGATCAAACACAAGGAGTATCTCAAAACAGTGTATAGCTACTGTAGACGGGTAGAGGAATTAATTCCGAAAAGAATGCAACTCGAATCGCGGAAAACGGAACCCGAATGGGCCCTAAACGGGTCGAAAACGACGAAACTGTGTAAAATCAGACGTCTGGAACTTCTTCCAGACGTCTTAAAAAGTGGATCAGAGAATTACCTTATTCAGCGTAGTTTCCCAGATGTCCAGAAGTCTGCGGGGACGTCTGGCCTAGCTCCCAGACGTCTGATGGTCACCTCGGACGTCTGGAGGTCGCTCCCGCCGTCTGGTACTACAGCCAGACGTCTGATTAGCGTTGGATGGCGAATCACCGAGCCTGCGCACACCCATCTCTCTCCCTCAGTACGGTCAGTCGACAGGAAGGAAGAAGAAGACAGAAAACTCACCTTTCAGACGTCTCGACAGTCTTCCGGACGTCGACCCCGCTGTCTGGCTATCAGCACAGATGTCTGATTCTGGAAATTTTTCCAGAACCAGGGCGCGACTCGCCCTCCGCTCGCGACGCCGCCCGCATCGCACCTCGTGCGCCTGCTGCTCGAGCCGCAGTAGGCCTCCCGCGTCATTCCGCGCCCGCTACGCTCCCCGCCGGCCGGCCCTAGCAACCCCGGCGAGCTCGCCCTTACGGTTGAGCGCCGCTCTCGCACGCAGCACCCCCTCCGTGCTCACTGCGGCCGTCGCCGCCGCAGCAACCCCGCGCCAGCTCTGGCGCTCGCTCACTGGAAGAATAAGAGGAAAGGGATGGAGGCGACGGAAGCGAGGGGAGGCGTGGTCTTTTTAAGGCCGCGCGAGGAGGAGAGAGAGGGAGCACGGCAGCGGCGTCTGCAGTCGCAGAGAGAAGAATAAGCGAATATGCGGTCTGCGCGCTCAGGCGCGCAGACGACCCGCGCGTGTCGAAAATAACTGATTTCCAGACGTCTGAAAATGATCCCAGACGTCTGGTCAGACGTCTGGATGTGATCCCAGACGTCTAGTCCGATGTCTGGGCCACCTCCCAGACGTCTTAAAAGACGTCTGGGGCACGCGTTCGTAACAGTTTGTTGTTTGAAAGTTAATGCAGAATCATAGGCCTCACGACGGAGTTCTTCCAGCTCCTGGAGTTGGAGTTTCCTTTCTTGACCACACAGGTCTGGGTCGAGGTTACATTGGAGAACATCCTAATAAGTGTGGTGCTCCAGTTCCATGGGCAAATGTCAAGGCTTTCGTAAACAATTCTATAAGGAGACATACCAAGGGGAGTCTTGAAGGCGGTTTGATATGCCCAAAGTGTGCCAGCCAGCTTGTCGGATCAATCCTTACGATCAGGCCAAACCGTTTTCTAGAAAATTTGCTTGATTTGCCGGTTCGGCACCTCAGCCTGGCCGTTCGTCTGAGGATGATATGGAGATGCAATATGGTGGTGGACTCCGTATTTTCTCAGAAGTGCCCGAAAAGATGCATGGGTAAAATGAATTGCTCGATCAGAGATAATGGCTCGAGGGATCTCAAAGCGTGCAAAAATGTGGTCTTTGACAAATCGAGTAGATATAACATGGTCCGCATGGCGTATGGGAATAGCCTCGATCCATTTCAAAACATAATCAACAGCAACGATGATTTACTCGAAGTCGTTGGAAGGAGGAAAGGGAACCATGAAATCAATTCCCCAAATATCAAAGATTTCAGCAGCTAGGATGGGCTGCAAGGGCATTGATGAGTTGTGACTCATCATAGCTAAATCACCTAAGTTAAGCTAGAAACGAGGTTAAACACTATCAAATTAGCACATAAAAAGGATTAAGTTTGGGAAATATAGCAAAAGACCTAAAACATCAATTTTGTGCTAAAAATGTATAATTAGGTCATTAAATGAGATATTCTATTAATAAATGTAAAATGGTGATCCAATTGCAAATTGAACACACTAATGTGTTCAAAAGTTCAAATCAAAAGTATAATTAACTTCCTAAATGTTCAATTAAGCTTCTATAAAAACTTGATTGCATTTGAACATCATTAGGACCTTGCAATTATAGATTTACATTTAGGTCCTTTCATCACTTGTTTTTTGTTGAAAAATCCTCCTTTAGGGACCTATTTGAAGGTCATAAGGGCTTTTTAAATGCTCAGAAGGACTACTCTGAATTGATGCTCGACCACTTATGGGCTGTTGTGTTATTTTTCTACCCCTTCGCTGAGGGGCCTTCCCTGTAATTTCACCAACAGAACCTGGCTGCACCTGATCTGTGGCATCGCAAGAACACAAGAAATCCTTGCCGTTGATCCTTTTGACCCACTTGATATGTGGCTCTCCTTGATTGGAAGCTTCATGTGAATCCGCGCATGTGTTCACCACCTCACCCAGATCTGATCCTACGGCCGCAAATTGATTTGAAACTTGGGCGCTCTCTCCTCAAATCCCCACCGCCCATGCCCTAGGTGGCTAATCGCACCACCACAATGCTCTGATTCACTGTTCAGTCTACTTAAGCACCTTCGCTGCCTCGCGCGCAAGGGATCGCCGCTCCCTTCTCCTTGAGTGATTACTTTCATCCACTCTAGTTTTCTCCCCCATTCATCATTGCATCAGTGATAGGAGTGCAGCTCTCCTCCTCAAGTTCATCGTTGCAGTGACCAGCTGCAGGCCAGGGATCCCATTCCTTGCTGGAGTCTTCCTCATCCCCATTCGTCGCTGCAGTGACCAGCTGCAACCTAGGCATCCCATTCTTCCTTTAGATTAGATTTTTATTACTTTCATTGATTAGATTTACATGCTTTCTAGGACAGGAGTAATTAAAGCTGATCTGATGACTGTTAGTGTAGTTTAGGAGTAGATTTAGAGTAGAATTCACACTGCACCTCCTTTGATCATTTCAGATCAGAGGAGACGAATTCACACCCTTCCCATTGATCATATTTCTTCCCCTTCATATTTCCATTTTGCATTCTATTTTCCCTCGATTTTTAATTTCGTTAATCACCCCTTCAGTAGATCTAATTTCATATCTGAGAGCTTTGGATCTCAGATCTGAGATTAGCGTCATAACCCATCTTGGGGGGTCTCCCACTCATTTTGCAAAATCCACAAGGAACCCTCCCGATCTTAATTCACCAACTCAAATTGCTCGATCTTTTTTAAAATGGTGTTACTATTCAGATCAGTGATTTGAAACTCATTTGGATTTTATCAGATTTAATTGAGCTTTTTGAGATTGGATGGGGTTGATTAGGTATATGCAATGATTCCAATGGTTTGGAGTTTTGTTTTTTTTTATATGGATGAGCATGTGTCTAAGTAAATCCCTATGTTGGAGAGTTTGGCCAAGGATGATCGATAAGACTGATTTGAGGTTGAACAAGGACCCAACGAGTCTTGATCTATCTATATCATTGCCTTGAACATCCATCAATGGTGTTCAAGGTGATCAAGTGGAGAAATCAATGTAAGATCTGAATCAAAAGCCCCAAATGGGGCGAAATTTTATTCCTACCCTATTTTCACTTGCATGATTCCTTATGGAGGCTTTAAAGAAGAAGATCAGATCTGATTTCAGTAGATAAACATCCCCAGATCAGTCTTAATTAGTCTGATCTTGGGGTGTTCATGTACCGAAATATAGATAAAAGCCACTGATATTAGAATTCAGACACTGCTGCAGGCATTTGTAATTTATTTAGGACATCTGAACTTAATTTGGAAGCTCTGAAGTGAGTTGCAATTGAAGCAGCAGACCTTATAGCTACTGTTTCAGTAGCTGTAGAATCTGTTCTTGCTGTTGTTGCAGCTTGCAGCAGTGACTTCCAGAATCTATTGTTGAAGGACAGTAGGCTTAGGTTTAAGTGTCTAAAATAGCTGACATGTTGTTAATGTTGTATCTTATGTATACAAGCTTTCATGTACTTTTATTTGATTTAAATTCAATTTAGAATGGTTTGTTGCATGCTCAAATCTTTCTTTGTGAGCTATCTTTGTAGCATAACTATTCAATTTGGAAAATTAATCAAATTTGAAGTGGAAATTATGTTTATCTACCCATACATCTTTCAAATGTTGTGTTGAATGATGTTGAATGCTTAACCCTTGTGTTTAGCACATAGAGCTCACTTTTAGGCCTTAGGATTCACTTGTTAAAACCCTTTTTGGCCTAGATTGCGCCAACTTTGTAAATAAATAAAAAAGATATAAAAAATCCAAAAAAAAACCTGTCTTGATGAAGATTAGGTATATGTTTAGACATATAGCAAATTTTAAGGCATTCTGAACCCTCGACTTGGTAGAATATACCAGCCGACGATTCAGTCTACCTTAAAATTTAATAAAAGACCTTTACATATAAAAACACCAAAAATAGTCTATTCTTCTCATCTCTCTCTTTCTTTCTCATCCCCTACCTTTATAAAATATGTAAAACCCATAAAAAGAAGAAAAACCCCAAAATACACAAAAATACTATGTATAGTAAGTATATACATGTAAATATAAGCTATATAATAAGTTATACCTGTATATAATGTAAAATAGAGGTATAATAGGTGTAAATAACTTATATATATCATATATATTGTAAATAACATGTTTAAAAGTATATAAACTATATATAACTTAATTATATAACTATTTATTATTTATACTAACTTATATACACTATAGCTTAAGTAAATTTATAAAACCTTGTATATAGACGTAATTACTAATTATACTGTGTATATATGTATGTATATGTATTATGTACATAATAACCCTTGTAACATAATTTAATTATATATATAAAATAATTAATTAATTTATTAAGTTATTAAGTAAGTTACTAAATTAAATTAAGATAAATTAGAAAATTAAGTTATAATTGAACTAATTTATGTTGTATAGATGTATTATACTATTTTAAGTATTTTGAAGTAAGTTAACTATATTTATAATGTATTATATTATTTATACATAATTTATATGTACAATAACCTGAGAACAGATATTTAAATGTAAATAAAATCAAAATAAATGTTGTAAAATACGATAAAAATGTTTATTCAATACTTTAATATGTATATTAATACTGTAAAGGGTCAATTAGACCATTAATTAACTAATTTATACGTTAATTAAGAAATAAACCCTTAAAGCAGTATGCATAAACTATGAACTTTGGCTAATTTATTTATGTAGTAAATGTAATTAATTTTGAAAATAAATTGTATAATCTTGTAACCCTATGTAAATACTCTAACACTATATAATTTAATTTTGAATTAGATTAATTTATGACCCTCAAATCAAGGGCCAAATGTACCTAATCAGATGCGTTGTAGGCTGGAATTGCAGCAGCTATGAGCCGTTAGGATAGTGCCATATCAGTAGACGAGGAGTTGTTGCTGCCACATAAATTGATTTTGTAATTCTGATAGGCCAGTCGTCAAGCGTTGGGTGAGAATTGCCGATCCCCTCTTATGCCTTTGAGCATATGGCATATGACCTTGGTTTGTAATGAAATTTGTGTACGGTGTGTGGCTTGGAGCCATGCACTGTGCGAGAGCTTGTGTGAGCCCAATATTGAGCATAGAACCTGATTAAAAGGCCTAATTAATGAATTAGGGTGGCCTTAGTAGAGGTCTGGTCCCACCCGTAAGGGTGCTGTGTATCCCTCGAAAAGGTTGCCCGTCAACTTAATACCCTAATTTTGTCATTAAGAATAGTAATTAATGTCTAATTAACGAGTGTAATAAGAAAAGAAGAAGAATGATTGCGTATATGTATTTGTATATATGTATATGTATATATATAAGTATAAATGTATAGTATACTGTAAATAAATAATGTATAATATGTATACGTAGTATAAGTAATGTTTGAGCTATATATGTTGGTAAATAACAGTATAGCTTCAGTAACAGACTAATTCGTCACTGCAGATAGAATAAGTGTCACTATAGACCCTAGTTTTTACCATAGCCTATGTACATACTTTTCCTAAGGTTTAGTGACGTTTATATATGTTGCTGTACATACTATATATGTTACTGTATATGTTAGTATATTAAGTTAAGTTAGTATAGTATATATTATTACTTATTATTGTATATATATGTAAGTATTGTTATTATAAGCATAAATAGATAGTATATAGTACGTAATTATAGTGTTTGATGCTTGTTTGTTGATATCTGTTTGCAAGCATTTTAGTTCATTCTTTTGTACATAATTAAGCTATTATTTCATTAATTGATCATTCATTAATTAATTCATTCATAATTATACATAAAATTGATCTTTTTGGAATTAAAGAATGATATTGGACTTAGAGAGTGATGTATATCAATAACTGCATCCCAGTGAATGACCTGGAATAAATTAGTAAAAATTATGTAATTAAATAAAATTGACGCAATAACGGTTTGTATTTGTGACATATACCACAACAACGATGATTTTTTATATGAACCGTAGTCGATTGCTTCATATTTTTGGCACCGTTGTTGAGGATAAAAGCCTGACAACAGCGCTTTATTGTGAGTGAATGATTAACATGTCGTAGAAAGTCGATTAGGCATCATGTCACGACATGACACTGACCCTAGCGACTGGCACCTAATGCATCGTTTAACATAATTGTGTGCATCCTGGTGAAGGAAGGGCCAAAAGAAACCACACTGCAACACCTTGGCTGCAGAGTTCCTCCCGAAGAAATGGCCTCCCCAGGCCTGATCATGACAAAAAGATAGCACACTGGGGAATTCGCTGTCAGGAGTACGGCGATGGATGATCTGCTCAGCACCTACTTGAAAAAATAGTGGATTATCCCAGAAATAATACTTTGCTTCTGCGATGAGACGCTTGCGTTTGTTTTCAGGCCAGCCACGTGGAAGGGAGCCAGAAGCAAGGTAATTGTCAATGTCGGCATACCAAGGTCCAGTTGCCACATTAATCGCCAGTAGGTGCTCATCGGGAAAAACCTCATTAATCGGCAGGGTAAGTCCAATGTGGTCAGGGTCTAGTCTCGAGAGATGATCAGCAACAACATTCTGAGCTCCAGCCTTATCACGTATCTTAAGGTCAAATTCTTGGAGCAGAAGGATCCAACGAATCAGTCTAGGCTTGGCATCCTTCTTGTGCATGAGATGACGAATGGCCGCGTGGTCAGTGAATATAGTAACATGTGAGCCCAGAAGGTAAGAGCGGAATTTTGCCAGCCCGAAGACGACCACCAGTTGTTCTTTCTCAATAGTCGCCCAGCATCTTACTGGCGTAGTACACCACGAAGGGGTGTCTATCGCGTCTTTGTCCCAGGATGGCTCCGACTGCAAGGTCGAAAGAGTCACACATGAGTTCAAAGTCAAGGGACCAATTAGGTGGCTGGAGAATAGGGGCCTTGGCGATAGCCTCACGCAGCTGCGTTAATGCTCGTATACAGTTGGGGCCCATATCAAAGGGTACGTCAGTTGATAGGAGATGAGTTAAATGTATAGAAATCTTGGAAAAGTCTTTGATGAATCTCCTATAGAAACCGATGTGCCCTAAAAAGGAGCGGATTTGTCAGACAGAGTTAGGCATAAGTAAATTTGCAATCACCTCTACCTTAGCTCTGTCCACCTCAATACCCCATTCGGAGATGATGTGATCGAGAACAATCCCCTCGTGTACCATAAAATGACTCTTCTCCCAAGAAAGCATGAGGTTCACATCAATACATCTTCTGAGGATACGAATCAGGTTGGCTAGATAATCATCAAATGAGGGTCTGAAGACCGAAAAGTAGTCCATGAAGACCTCAAGAAAATCACCCACCATATTGTGAAATATTGCCAGTATACATCTCTGGAAAGGTGCTGGTGCGCTACAGAGTCCAAATGGCATCCTTCTGAAAGAGAAGGTGCCAAAGGGATAGGTGAAGGTGGTTTTCTCTTGGTCTCGAGGGTCAATAGCCACTTGGTTATAAACTGAGAATCCATCCAGGAAACAAAAGAACTGATTTCCCGTTAACCACTCCAGGATTTGGTCAATTAAAGATAGCGGGAAATGGTCTTTCTTAGTAGAAGTATTGAGTTTCCTATAATCTACACACTCTCTCCAAGATGTAGGAGTGAGTGTAGGGATGGATTCGTCCCTTTCATTGACACGGATGGTGAGACCCACCTTTTTAAGCACAACATGTACTGGGCTCACCTAGGGGCTGTCGCTGATCGGGTAGATGATGCCTGCAATAAGTCACTTGATTATTTCATTTTTGACAACCTCCCGCATATTCGGATTGAGACGTTGTTGCATCTCGCGGGAAGGTTGAGCCTCCTCCTCCGTATATATACGGTGAGTGCAGTAGGAGGGGTTAATGCCAGTTAGATCCGACAGAGACTATCCAATGGCTGCCTTATGTTCAATTAGGGCCTTCATTAGTTTGCACTCTTGCTCCTTGGACAATTTTGAATTGATGATTACAGGAAGCATTTCCTTTGGTCCTAGAAAAACATATTTTAGCGTGCCAGGCAGTGCTTTGAGCTTAGGCGTGGATGGGGAAAGATCTGGCAATTCTTGGGACGAGATTGTCTTGAAAGGAATAGAAGACAGAATAAGGGGAGAAGGAAATTGGCCCTCAAGTTGGCCAAGGAGAGGGGCATCTTGGATTGATGGATCCAAGAAAGGAGTGCCCTAGGGATTAGTGTTTAGGAACAAGGTCCTAGTATGGAATGTCGTTTCCACCTGATTTGGCAGGAAAGAAAGGGCACTTCGATCTTCAAGGGGGGAGATCGGATGTGAGCGGCCCGGATATGACTCAGACCATGAGGTGTAAGAGGTGGAGTGGACCTCATTAGGGGCCTGGTCAGGAAGAGATACAAGTAAAGGAAGGGATGGGGAAATGTCACAATACAAGTCAATCAAATCTTGATTTTCTAGGGGTATGCCGCAGCAAGTCAAATAGGTCCCAACCAATCCGATACACGCACTGACAGCCATGTTATCATTAGACGTGTCATCCTCGATAAAATCACAATCAAAATTCTTGGCAGTCTTATAGATGTTTAGTTTAAGCCTTTCAGAGCCCACGACAATCTCAATACAGCTCGATTCACAATCGATATGGGCGCGGGCTGTGTCCAAGAAAGGTCTACCAAGGATTATAGGATAATTAGAAAGTGACTCAGGAACTTCCGTATCTAATACAAGTCAACAGGAAAACAGAGACTATTGACCCTAACCACCATGTCATCCACCACACCCCGTGGGATTTTGGTAGAGCAATTTGCCAATTGCAATGTAATAGGGGTGGGTTTCAGATTTCCTAATACAAATTTCTCGAACATGATGGTCAGTATGAGGTTAATGGAAGATCCTAAATCTAGCAAGGCAAGATCAAAATTGTAGCCTTTGATGCTGCATGAAATGAGAGGGGTGCCTGGATCTTTTTGCTTCGGTGGTAATTTTGACAGTATAACACAACTCGCATGAGGCGAGAGAACCACCGGATTCTTAGTTTTCTTTTGCTGTTGCCTGGGTGTAGTGTAGTCTTTAAAGAAATGGGCGAGAGTAGGGATGTGGTCGATTGCCTCTAACAAGGGAACCTTGATTTCAACATCCTTGAATAAATCACGTAGATTATCAAAGGTCTGCTTATTCTTTTTCTTGTCTTTTGGCTCCCTTAATAGAGCCTCAGGGAATGGGACCGATTCTGGCACCAGCTTGGGCGTATCTTCCTCACGAGAATGCAGTGCGTAATCGACTTTCTGCGACATGTTAATCAATCACTTCACAATAAAACGTTGTTGTCGGGTTTCTATCCCCAGCAACGACGTCAAAAATATGATGTGATCGACCACGGTTTGTATAAAAAAAATCGTCGTCGTTGTTGTAGTATATGTCACAAATACAAATCATTATCGCGTCAATTTTATTTATTTACATAATTTTTACTGATTTATTTCAGGTTGTTCACTAGAAGGCAGTCATTGATATGCATCACTATCTAAGTCCAACATTATTGTTTAATTCCAAAAAGATCAATTTGATATATAATCATAAATGAATGAATTAATGAAATAATAGCTTAATTATGTACAAAGGAATTAACTAAAATGCTTACAAACACCTAATTACAAATAAGCATCAAACATTCTACATATATACTCTATACTATCTATTTTTAACTTATAATATTAATACTTACATAAATATACAATAATAAGTAAAAATATATACTAGACTGTCCTAACTTAACATACTAAGATATATACAGTAACAAATATAATATCTATAGCGACAGATATAAACTTCGCTAAACCTTAAAAAGCTATGTACAAAATCTAAGGGAGAAACTGGGATCTATAGCGACACTTATTCTATCTATAGTGACGGTTAATTATGCCAGTAAAGCTATATGGTTATTTATGTACATATATAGCTCAAACACATCCATACTACGTATAGTTAATATACTTATACTTATTATTTACAGTATACACGTATATACACTATACACACTATACTAATTTATGTATACACTTCTCTGCCACTCTTTCTTCTTCTTTTACGACTTTCTTTCTTCTGTTAAGACTTAACTCTTATCCTATATTTGTATGCCTTTTCTGCCTTACATTCAACACTTAGCCATTTTCAAGTTCACTCTCTTCTCTTCTTTTCTTTCCTTAACCCTTCATTAAGCCTTCAAAAATGGGTTTTAAGGTTGGTGGGCAGCTCTTTTCGAGGGATACACAGCACTCAAGGTGGGTGGGACCAGACATCTACTAAGAGCCGCCCTAATTCTTTAATTAGGCTTCTTAATCTTAGTTTAATCTCAAAACCTGGCTTAATCAAGCCCTTCGCACAGTACATGGCTCCCAGCCACACACCGCATACAATCATCACATCA
This sequence comes from Thalassia testudinum, assembly GCA_037157565.1. NCBI lineage: Eukaryota > Viridiplantae > Streptophyta > Magnoliopsida > Alismatales > Hydrocharitaceae > Thalassia > Thalassia testudinum. Next base: position 11,189,471 of record JAZHRO010000067.1, on the reverse strand, counting down.
TAACACCATGCCATATGCCATATCATGCTCAAAGGGATAAGGGGGTAATGTGTCAGGCACCTGGCGCCCGTGACGACTGGGTAGCTATAGGAACAAAAACAATAAAAGCGCCTTAGAGCGCTTGCCCACTCACGATGTGGTGCTAAGTTTGCGCCTCTCATTGCTGGCATTCCAGCGTAGCTTGTCCTGATTTCAGATTTTTGGCCCTCGATTTGAGGGACATAATTTATTATAATTTAAAAATAAATTATAGGGTTACAAATTATTTACATAGGGCTACAAGATTTATTTTCAAAATTAATTACATTTATTATATAAATAAATTAGGTAAAGTTTCCGATTTAAACATACTGAGTTTTAGGTTTTATTTCTTAATTACATATAAATTATTTAATTGATGGTCTAATTGACCCTATTCATTATTAATATATATATTAAAGTATTTAATAAAGATTTTTATTGAATTTTACAACATTTATTTCGATTTTATTTACATTTAAATAGCTTATTTTGGACTATTTTATATATAAATTAGATATAACTAATATAATACATTATAAATATAGTGAAATTAGATTAATTTCATTAAAATGCGTTAATACAAATATACAGTATAAATTAGTTTAGTCTTAACTTGAATTACTAATTTATTTTAATTTAATCTAGTAACTTAGCTAGTAACTTAATAAATTAATTATTTATTCTATATATGTAATTAAATTTTGGTACAGGGTTTATTATGTACATTATATATACATAAATAAGTATGTACAGTATTAGTGGTAAATATATTCATGTACAGGGTTTTATTAATTTACTTAGAGTATAGCACATAAAGTTAAAATAAATAATAGATAATTATATAAATAAGTTATATACGGTTTAAGTTATCTTAAATATTTAAGTTACATTATATAATATACACATAAGTGTTATATATACATTATGTACATATTATGCATTACGTATATAGATAGCTTAGTATATAACTTATATTTACATGTATATATATAGTATATAAGGTGTTTTTAGGTATTTTGAAGGTTTTTCTTCTTTTTATGGATTTTGTAAGTTTTACAGAGGTAGGAGGTAAGAGAGAAAGAAAGAGATGAGATAGAGAGAAATTTTTTTGGTGTTTTTATATTAAGGGGTTTTTATTGAGTTTTAAGGTAGATTGAACCGTCGGCTGGTATGTTCTATCAAGCTAAGGGTTTAGAATACCATGAAACTTGGCATATGTTTAAAAATTTACCTAATATTCACTAAAAAAGGTTTATTTTAGTTTCTTGGAGTTTTTTTATCATTTTTATTTAATTACAAAGTTAACACATTCTAGGCCTTTAAAGAGTACTCTAAGTGAACCAAAGGCCTAGAATGTGACTTTAAAGGCTTGATAGGCAGTGAACTGCCTCTAAAATGCTCAACAAAAGATAAGAAAAAGATACAAGTAGTTAAGCACGAAATTCACTTGGATTTCAATTAATTTTGATTGTTGGACAGTTAGGCATAAAAGCTAGTTGACAAAGGAGGATTTGAGCATGAAACAAGCCATTATAAATTGAATTCAAATCAAATAAAAGTACATGAAAGCTTGTATACATAAGATACAACATTAATCAACATTTCAGCTATTTTAAACACTAAAACCTAACCTACTATCCTTGTTTTTAGATCTTAGAAGCTACTACTACAAAATAAGCTGCAACAGCAGCAAGCTCAACTCCTACAGCTGCTGAAACAGCTGCTATAGGATCTGCTGCTGCTGCTGTTGTGACTTACTTCAGACCTTACAAAAGAATATCAGACATCTTAAATTAATTCCATGGGTCTGCAGCAGCTGTCAAGGCCCATTTCCCATGAATCAGATTGGTCCCTAATTCTGTGAATACAAATCCCAGATCAGACTTGAGAAAGTCTAATCAGAGATGTAAAATGTACAAATCAGGGAGCAATTTGCATGGAGTTTAGGGTTGGGAAACCCTTGGAATGTAGCTGCTAATGTAGCACTTTAATATGATGGAGTTGGGATTCAAAACTCATAATAGAAATCATCCTTAAAACAAAATCTAACGATACTTGGAAATCATTTTGCAATCAAATCAGGTGAACGGATCCACATCAAAAATTCTCAAAAAATGTTTTTCATTCCAAACCAGAGAAAGCTATTGATCTAATGCCTTTGTTATGCTATAAACAACATCAAGGAAGAGATTAAATTAGTCAATTTAATCCAAAAACTTGAATCCTAGACCTCTGAAACCTTAAGGAATATTGAAAATTCCTTAGGTTAGAAATCAGAATTGCACTTAAAAGCAACTCACAGATACTAGGTAGAGCCTTGGTTGATGGGTATTCAAGTAGAGTTATGTATTTTTATTTTTATTACTTGAAAATAGCAAATTTCAGAGGTCAAACTTAGGGAGCAACACTTGATTTTAGAAGCGTACAAAATCACAATTTACAATACTGTTTTACAAAAAATAGAAAAAGGAAAATTTATTCTTCTTCTCTCTTTCTTCTTCTGGTTCTGCCTCTTTCTCTCTTCAGACGTCTGACTCCAGGGTCAGACGACTTAAACTCCACTTGCTACAGTGCTTCTTCTGTTGGTTCTTCTTCCTCTTGGCTTCTTCTTCTTTTCTTCTTCTTTGTTGCTTCTCTTTCTCTTCTTCTTCTATGCAAGGCCTTCTCTGTCTTCTTCTTTGGCTTAGGCTTTAGCTGTGTCTTCAGCTTCTTCTTCCTTGGCCTCTCTCTATTCCAGCTTCCTATTCTGCTGCAGCTCCTCCTTGGCTTCTTCTTCTTCTTTCTTTTCTTTAGCCGCGTCTCTTCTTCCTCTCTCTGCTGCACTCCGTCCTCCTTCTTCTTTTCAGCTCCTTGGTGCAGCTAAGTCTTTAGCCGCTCCTCCTCCTTTCTGCCTCTTCTCCCTCCGTGCTGTTGCACTATCTCCTCCTCCTTCTTCTTTTTCTCCTGCTTCCCTGCACAATGTAAGGTTATGCAAAACCTAACCCCTACCCTCCCCGCGTCTCACTCTCTCTCAAATTCACTCCAGGGTTCACTCTCCCAGAGCCTTAATCGGGTTACGCGCCCGGGACCCGGCGCACCGACGTGGGTGGTGCGCGAGGTGTGCACAGGCAGGGACTAATCGGATCTGGGTGCTAGGTCCACGGGGATAGTGTTGCGGAGGAGGCGTGGCAGGGGTGCGAGGGACCTCACCCCAATGTTTTGAGGCGATAAGCCTGAAACACTTTTGCAATTTATGTGCGGGCGCCCGCCCACACACTTCCGAGGTGGGACTAAAAGTCCCACTCGCTTGTCGTGCGCCTGGCAGCAGTAAACACACGTAATCTCCGCTTCAGCAAAGGCCTCTGCCACCAATTGAAGACCTGGAGCTGTGTACGAAAATATTCCACGCAAACTTGGGCTGCTACCCTGGAGCTGGGAAGGCTTGGAGCTGCTTGCGAGCTTGCTCCATGCTCGGCGTCAATGGAGGCAAAGGCACAGGACCTGAAACCACGAATATGGCCTTGTGGCCCTGTCAGAACGCTCAGTGAGCTTCGCCAGAGCACGGCGAAGACAGTGTGGGGGTCGGTGTGGCGTGGGGGGGTCGAAGTGTGCATGCCTAGGGCACCCCGTGTGCGTGGGAGTGAGTGTGTTTGGGGGGTGTTCTGGATGTGTGGTGTGGTGAGTGGAGTGAGGATTTAGGATCAGTGAGGTGTTGCGGTGCTTATGGGGTGGTTGGTGAGGCGGATGGAGGTGTTGAGCGGCGGGGACGCCTCGCCGGAGGTTTGGCTGAAGGTGGAGATGGCGATGGTGGACAGTAGAGTCGAGGAGTCGAAAGATCAAATTGACAGAGTGGAAATAAAAAGGAGAGTAAGAGGGACTTATCCGGTAAGTTAGGAGCGAACGGGGGAGGCGGAGATGGAAAACGGCTGGCACTGCCATCGCTGGAGACGAAGATGCCAGGGGAGAGAACGGCAACGAGGAAAAGGGGTCGGAGAGCACCCGCTGGTATGGCGCGGCGCTGTAGAGGATGGCAAAGTTAACCCTGGCACTGGTATGGTGGAAGGGTGGCGAGAGAGGAGAGAGAGAGTCGCCGGAAGCTCTGGCAGTTGGCTGGAGTTGGGAGGAGACGAAGAGGAGGGGGAATCTCAGGCCAAACGAAGCTTGGGAGGTGTGGAATGATCTGGGCTCACTTAAGTAGGCATGGGCAGGAGGTTATTTGCAAGGAGGCTGCTAGAAGTCATCACCGGAGGCATGGCCGGAGGGGATACCCAATACCCATACCTCTCGTGCGTTCGCACGAGAGGTATGGTGCGATTCAGGATATGGGGAGCTGCTCATGCGGTAGGGGGTTTCGCAGAGAGCTCCCCTTTCAAATCTGGGAGTAGCTCCCCAGACAAACAAGGAGAAAATCGCCTCGCAATGTCGCCGGTGGTATGGGTCCCTGCTGCAATGGCAAAGGGACTTGAATGAAGAAAGTGACAAGAAAGCTGAGGGGGTTTTCACAAGGGATTTCAAAAGTTAGGGGTCAAAATGTAATTGGGTGTTCTATTTTGCAGAGTAGGTCAAAATGGCCTTCCCTTAGGTCAAAATTTTGGCACAAACCTAATTTGGACCTAAGGAATCCAATGATGAAGTTTGATTTTAGGTTTTACCTTGTTTGACTGGACATTTTGCACAAAAACCTAAATTAGGTCAAATATTAAGCTTGGACCCCAATCTAGGTCAAAACAGGTTTCAAAGGCCAAATTGAAGGTTCTAAATCCTAAGGGATATTTTTCCATAAATTTTAGAGGATTTAGCTGATTTTTATCCTACCTGGAACCTTGTGAATTCAAGTGGGTTTGTTTTAGGGTTATAGGATTTCATTTAATTCTTAAATCTCACAATAACCCTTTTCTAGTTGAACCATCCCACTTTTTCTCTTATTAAGTCCAATTGACCTATGTCTAGACCCTTAGAAATTTCTCTTATGTACTGCATTGGTAAAATTACAGTTTTACCTCTTGTGAATTGTTTTATACTCAAATTTGTAATTCCCTGATTTAGGCTTTCCCTTAGGTTTTGTAGGAGCTTTTGTACACTTATTTAGGTCTAAATGTGCTAGTTAGGGTTCATGATGAGGTTCTCATCAAGCCTCAAATCAACAAAGTTGATTTTCCTTGGCTCTCCCACACATTGTAAACCATCAAAAATCTCCACTTAAAATCAAATACAACCATGGCTCATCTGAGGAAAAATCTATCATTAAAATCATCTCAGATTCACTACCATGGATGGATTTGTTCAAAAACTTATCGATTTGCTTGATCAAACACTCTTTAAAACCCAAGTTGATTAAAATATCACAATTTCGCATTGAAAACCAAATCAAAATCAGATCATGCAAATTAATTCCATTTTAAATCAAGATCAGGTGTCTTTGTGACAAAATGACATGACATGAATGGGAGACCCCTAGGTGGTTTATGACGCTAATTTCAGATCTGAGGTTCAAAGCCTTTAGATCTGAAATTAGGTCTAACGAAGGGGTGATTTATGGATTTAATTATGAGGAAAAACAAAGAACATGAAATGGGGATGTAAAAGGGGAGATCAGTGGTTAGTGAGTGAGATGAATTTATCTCCTCTGATCTGAATTGATTAGAGGAGGTGGATGTAATTTCTACACTAATCTACTCCTAGGCTAAATTACAAACCAGTGGATTCTCTAACTGATCTACTCCTAACTGACCTACACTACACTAACAGTCACTACAACTATGCTACAACTAAAAAGCATTAAAACCTAGTCTAAATGGAAGAATGGGACCTTTGGATCTCCACTCGGTGGATGGAGAGGAAGAATGGAGCGAGGAGGTGCTCCAGTGGAGAGAAAACCCTCTAGTGGAGTTCAGGGTCACCCTCAGGTGCTATGAAGTCCTTAGTGGCGAGGAGTGTCGGAGAGAATGTTGATTTCATAGTTGGTGGCTGTGGAAATGGGGAGAGGTGGGGAGAGTAGCTGGAGAGGAAGAATGATCGCTAAGAGGTGCAAGAGAGAGCGATCCTTTGCGCACGCGACTGTGGAGCACCTTAAGTAGATTGAAGAGTGAATCACCTCATCGTGAGGGTGAAGTTAGGTGTAAAGGGCATGGGCGACGAGAATGAGAGGAGAAAGCGCATGCAGTTGCCAGATCAGAAAGCGACCATTGGATGGGATCTGGGTGAAAAGGTGACCACATGCGCCAAATTGCGCGAAGGTTCGATTTAAATCGAGCCACAGATCAAGCGATCAAGAGAATGGATGACCAAGATCACGTAAGTTCCTCATGTGAACAATGTTCGCACAGAGCTGCAAGCTGTTGAAATCTTTTGGTGAAATTGCAGGGTACACCCCTTTGTGAAGGGGTATAAAAATTGTAGGCAGGCCCATAAGTGATAAAGAATGGTTACAGAGAGACCCTTTAAGGCTTACAAACAGGTCCCTACAGGTTACAAATAGGTCCTAGGAAGTTTTTTATTGAATGAAATGTAATGCACTAAGGAGCTAGATGTAAAGCTTTAATTTCAAGGCCTTAATGATGTCCAAATGCATACAAGTTTTTATATAAGCTTAATTGAACATTTAAAAAGTTAATTATGCTTTTGATTTGGACTTTTAAACTCATTTGTGTGTTCAATTTGCACTTGGATCACCATTGTACATTTATTAATAGAATATCTCATTTAATGACCTAATTATGCATTTTTAACACAGAATTGATGTTTTAGGTCTTTTTCTCTAATTCCCACACTTAACCCTTTTCATGTGTTAATTTGATATTGTTTAACCTAGTTTCTAGCTTAACTTAGGCTATTTAGTTATGATGAGTCGCAACTCATCAGTGCGCATCCTGAATGAGAGGGCGATGAAGAAGATGGGCCAAGATCAGGTTGAGGCGGATCGACGGTTTGTTTACCACTCCTCGTAGTAATCGCATTGGACGTCGTAGGTCCAGTGGGATAGTAAAGGGGAGGAGGGTTCACAATAGGGACATACGGGTGATGTGTTGCTGCGGGATTAGCCTAAAATCCCGGTGGAGTACTCGAATGTTATGAACGCGCGCTCCAGACGTCTGGGAGGTGGCCCAGACGTCGGACATGACGTCTGGAATCACCTCCAGACGTCGGACAAGACGTCTGGAAATCGGTTATTTTGGCACGATTGTTTCGTCTGCGTGCCTGAGCGCGCAGACCTGCGGAAATTCCCTCTCTCTCTTTTTCCCTCTCCCTCCTGCACCCTCTGTCGCGCTCTCTCTCTCCTAATCGCGCGGCCTTAAAAGGCCACGCCCTCTCCCTCACTCCCGTCACCTCCGTCTCCTTCCTTTTCTCCTTCCAGCCAGTGCGCGAGAGCGAGCGCGAGGGTGAGCGGCGGCGGCGACAGCCGCGGCGGGTGCGGGAGGAGGTGCTGCGCGGAGGAGGAGGCGTCGGCCATGAGGGCTCGAGCCTGCCGGGGCAGCGGGAGCCGACCGGTGGGGGCGCAGTGGTCGCGGAGTGGCGCGGGAGGCCTGCTGTAGCTCGAGCAGCAGGCGGAGCACTCGCAGCGCGGCAGGGCGTCGCGAGCGGAGGGCGAGTTGCGCCCTGGTTCTGGAAACTTTTCCAGAATCAGACGTCTGGGCTGATAGCCAGATGACTGGCACGACGTCTGGAAGACTGTCCAGACTTCTGAAAGGTGAGTTATTTCCGTCTTCTTCCTTTTCTTTGACTGACCGTACTGAGAGAGAGAGATGGATACGCGCAGGTTCGGTGATTCGCCATCCAACGCGAATCAGACGTCTGGCTGTAGCACCAGACGACGGGAACGACTTCCAGACGTCCGGGGTGACCATCGGACGTCTGGGAACTAGGCCAGACGCCCCCGCAGGCTTCTGGACGTCTGAGAGCCCACGCAGAGCGAGGTAATTCGCTGATCCACTTTTTAAGACGTCTCGAATAAGTTCCAGACATCTGATTTTGCACTGTTTCATCGTCTTCGACCTGTTTAGGGCCTGTTCGGGTTCCGTTTTCCGTGTTTCGAGTTGCATTTTTTCGGAATTCAATCCTCTACCTGTCTACAGTAGCTGTATACTATTTTGAGAAGTTTCTTGTGTTGATCATTGTGATAGGTCCCCGTTCCGTTGCAATCTCGGGGGTTGCGGAGGCACGCGGGATTCCCGACCACGCCCCCAGTTTGCCTGTTGTAACCGGTAGAGTGGCTTTAAGTATAATCTATTAAATTATGAAACTATAAATAGAACCTAGGACATTGCATGAATCCTAGGAATGAGAAATAGATTGAATGGTAGATCCTAGGGTGTTGCATGAATCCTAGGGCTGGAAAACTAGATTGTATGATAGATCCTAGGGTATGACATGAATCCTAGGATGGGAAAACTAGTGGAATATGTGAACACTGTAGTCTTGAAAATGTGGAAAAGAAATAATAGCTGCCTGTGAATTGAATTAACAGCTGCCTGTTATGAATAAATGAACATGATTAAGAATATGGGATGTATGAACGTGAAACTGGAAAGGTAAAACCGGAATGCGCTGAGTTAAAGAGCTGGAACCCTACGGGGAATTAGGAGTAGAACTCCTGGCAAGTGAATGGAATAGAATTGGGGAAGTGAGCTGGCCCTTGAGTACGAAGTACCAAGGAGAGCGACTGTCCCCCTGTTTAGTGCAGAGCGGAGCTAGCCTCCCCAGGGACCCGGGGTTAGGATTGGCCACTCTGTACCGATTTGCTGGCCCTCGTGTACGTAGTACCGAGGAGAGCTACTAGTGTAGGGAGGTAGTAGCTACCCCACGGGCCTCGGGGTTCTACTAGCCTCCTACACCGACTTGTTAGGCGCACTGGGGCAAACCAGGGTAGGCAGGCGAGGGTGCGCGGACTGTGGAGGGGCAAGGCCCCTATTTGGTTACTGTGGAGGGGTTGGACCCCTGTTACTGAGAGGGCTCTGCCCTGTACTGGTTCCGTGTTGTGCTTTGGGCGCACCCGTTAACGGAAACGACTGACCGCGTGCCAGTGCGGGTTAGCTACCCGTGCGTTTACCACGCATGCCGTAGTCACCGTTACATCTGTCAGTGACCTTGGGGTGGTTGACTGAGAGTAGGATCACCACGGGGGACTCTCTCGGCCAGGAGAGCACCACGTGCTACTTCTATTGTTCAGAAAGGATTACAATCAAGATAGTTCCCACGAGGAACATTCGAGATCAAGTGAAGGATCTGAGAAATAGATAAATTGTGAAATAATAGAAAGACGTAAATAAAGGAAGAAAGAAAATTAAAACAGCTACCGTACACTTTACTGTTTCTTTAGTTTAGCTGCTACTCTACTCATCGTTTTGCTGACGTGTTACACTCGTTACCTTTCAGGACCAGGTGTTGAGCAGCCAGGGTCAGCGGCTGCAGAGGACGCTGGGCCGAGTAGGGTCCAGTAGAGTTACCACTGTTCTCTTGTACCTCTTTTTGTTCCACTGTAGTGAGTAGTTCTTGTTTCCGCTGTACCTTTCTTTACCTGCAGTTCATATTATGTTACGAATGTTGTTCTGTTGTTGTGGTGGTATATACTGTAGTGATTTCTTTTCTTACTGCTGTATTTTCTTACTGTTAGTTATATTCATGCTGAATGTGGTTTATTTTACTGCTCTTTTGGTTACTTCCTCGTTGGACGACTAGGTCTTGGGATTAGTCGAGTCGGTCCGGTTCTCGTGTCTCGTAGGGACTCGGGAATCGGGTCGTTACATCGAAGATTGTAGAATCTGATGAACCTACCCCTGAGAAGGTCGTACCTGTGGTTACGGGCCACGAGGTACAAAATTTTGCGGGTTAGGAATAGGTTGGCCTGGAAGAGTGCCCTGAGATCGAGTCGCCATGCGTAGTTGACTGATCTTAACATTCTGTTGTGCCAATTGGTGCTGAAGGGAGGTCATGTTTTCTTCATGGCACTTCGACATTTTTGTCATCATACGCATCAATTTATCAATAGGGCTTGATGCGTGATCATTCTGGGGTGTGCAAGGGCCTGGCGGTGGTTTTGCCATAGGGTTATACTGGGCCCTTGGGATGACGGGTGCAGACGGTCGCATTGGTCCACCCGTAGGGTTTTGGTGCTGCAGGTTACTAGACCATGCAAAGTTAGGATGATTTCGCCACCCTGGGTTATAGGTGGTAGAGAATGGGTTGTTCCCAAGGGCACGAGCGTCTTTTAAGCTAGAAGACGAGTTTGCATGTGTATATGCCTTCGAGCATACGGAGGCTTGGTCCTCCATGTCATAATACTGGCTAGAAGAAGCCAGATCCACATTACTTACTGAGTCGCTTGGCGCGATACTTGGTAAGGACGCTCTTACAAGATTCTTGGGAATAAGCCTGGCATTGGAAGGATTAGGGTTGTGACAGAGTGATGGTGTGGAGGTGTTTGCCATAGAACGAGCAGGGTTGGCCAGAACCTCGTCCAGCTTCTTGTGCACGATGGAGACTTCATCCAATTTTTGTGCAATTAAGTTAAGATTTATGGATGAATGGGAGGGTCCTGTGTTAACTTCGTGAACATTGCGGGGTATGCTGGTACGATTAAAGCCAACAATGGAGGCATTGTTCATTAAGTTTTCACTCATATTTTCAAACAGTTTGAACACTCCATCCTTGTCTTTATTCATGAAATTCCCTCCGCATGAAGCGTCCGTAATCTGCCTCAAAGTTTCATTTAGCCCATAATAGAAGATCTGGGCTACATGCCACTTAGGCAAACCATGGTGTGGACATTTCCTGAGGAGGTCATTATACCTTCCCAAGCCTCATGAAGCTACTTGCCGTTTTGTTGCGTGAAAGAAGTAATAGCATGGCGAAGCGCATTGGTGCACCATTTTGGGAAAAATTTCTTGAGAAACGCTATACGCATCTCTTCCCAAGTTCGGAGAGGTTTCCCAGTGGTGCACAACCATTGCGCTGCTTTGTCTCTCAACGAAAATGGGAACATTTTCATAAGGACGATATGTAGCCCGATGTTTCTTGGTTTAATCGTTTTAGCTAAACGGGTTAAGTCTTCCAAGTGAAGAAAAGGGTCTTCACTGGCCAATTCATGGTAATGGAAGTTAATTAGGTTGATTATGTTCAATTTTAGTTCAAAATCCTCCCCGCCCATGGGGACACAAATAAGCCACTGGTTTCTGTAGTAGCGGGATTTTGATAAGAGCTAAGAGACCTAGACTCCTCCCGTTCGGGAGGGTTCTGCATTTCCTCAAAGGTTTCCCTAATGGTTTCAATCTGCTCAGTATAAAATTCCATTTGGGTCTGGAGGTCGGTTAATGGGTCAATGGCTCCTCCACCACTTTATGGATTTGGAGGGAGGCGATTTCCTCCCTCGGGATTTGGGGGTGGGCGAGCAGCCATGTTTACAGAGGAGGAGGAGGATGATTCACCAGCTTCTACCCTTCTAGAGTTTTCAAATAATTCAAAATGTTTAAGGTTTTGTGACCTCCTCCCAAACATGCACTGCCGCAGGAAGAATTAAGGAGATGAGAAGAGAGAAGGGGATAAGAGAAAGGATGCTGAATAGGTGCACCTGATGAAAAATCAAACAATCAAGGTCCTAACCTCTAAATGTGTCCCTTAGACCTAAAGATCTAAGTTACCTTCTATCGCAACCTATGGAATCGAATACGAGCACTGCGGAACCACCGGACTAGATTGAAAGGCCGTTTGCCCTAGTCTTAGACACCCAATAGCATGCAGGAACCCGTACTAGCATGTAAGTGCTACACATAGGTAGTTCGACCTCCAAACCTTAATGGGGGTCAAGTTACTACTAGTTTTAATCAAGAGGCTTAGGATTCAAGTGCTTTGGAATGTGAAGGGCATTGTCTACGGGTAATGCCTAAATGCGTCAATTCTTTGAGTGTGTAAAGTAAGCATGCAACTGGGAAATCTCCCCGAATTGAAGTTTTAGATGGTGAATGACTTTTAGAATTCAATTTTTAGGTAGTATGGATTTTATGATTCCACTGAATTACCAATTCAACCAATCTCTTGGTTTTCAGAAATACAAGTTCTTTTTGTGTCCAAACAACCCTTCTTCAATTTGAATTGGTTAATGCATGCTACAATGCAAATGGGCCCCTAATTGGAAATTTCTAAGTGTGGATGCATGGGTCAATTTTAGCTCAATGTGAGAGGGAGCCAAAGAACTTCAATTCAAGTGTTCCCAATCACCAAAATGAGATTCCACACAAGGCTCAACCACCAAAGTATGTAAAAATGAAAATGAATATGTTGGGGTTGAGATTCGGGATCAAATCAAGGTAATTTTAGGTTTGTGGTGGGGTTGGAGTCAAATCGACTCCAAGACTCCCCAACCAAAGTTTGGATCCCGAATGTGAAATAATGAGGTGAATAAGATGTGGCAAACAATCGATTTAGTTCACCTCAATGATAACTTTGTGTCACGAAATAACCAAGAATCGAAACTCCCAGATTTTTTCGTGCGCTAAAAAGTGGAAAATCAAGGGCGGCGGTGGTGACAAAAAGAATCAAACAGTGGATTTTAATCCACTAGCCCAAGAAATCCCAAGAATTTTTTTTAATTTTTTTTTTATATATTTTCCAACGTGACAGAATGGCCTAAATTACTATGAGGAAGACACCTACCTCCTCTACGTGTCTCCTACTTGCAAGAGGTACACCTTCACAAAAATAAACAAAACACCCGTATAGGGTGGGAGGAGAGAAAATCAAATAAAATAGAAACTTACCCCAGATAGCCCCTCCCTGGCAAAGGCGCCAGAAAAACGTGGTGCACACTAGAATATGCTTATTTAATATGGTGATATTATCGTCGAAATTAGTATAGTGAGTTAACCTAAATCGAGTCTACACCAGTTTCACAAAAAATTTCAACCTGGCCTACTTGATTTTATCTTGGTCACTTTTAGGCGTAGAGTCGATCTTAGGGAAGCGGGAATTAGGAGATTAAGAAGTTTCTACGCCTTTCCTAAGCTTTAATCAATTCCTTTCGCTTATTGTATTTTTGGTTTTCTTGATTTTAAGATTTTCTTGAGATAAACTTGTCCTTGAGGCACCCCCTCAAATAGGTCCTTGGCTACTTGCCAAAATACAAAAATCCGATCTCACCACATGCGAAACCGTGCACTTGCAAGTCAAGATTTATCTTTTCTGTTTTATACTTTTTTTCTCTTCTCTTAAGCAATGAAATGAAAGCAAATATAAAAGAAGATAGAATAAATGTGGAATTGAAATGCGAGAATTAAAATGAATTGAAATACTTAGCTTATTTATATGTAGAATATATATATATATATAGATGTTGAAGCTACGGGTTATTACGCTATTGTATTTGATTTTGAAAACCTGTTGTTGTAGTTTGAAAGCAAAGCACTCGTGTTCAACAAATAAATTTATATCGGAATAGAATTCCCAGGTCGAACTCAGGGAGGTGGACGTTTGATTAAAAATGCGCATTTGTTTTATTTGTCACAAAACAGAATAGCTAGTTGAAATTATTTAACAATAATAAATAGAAGAGAGAGAAAGAGAATATTACAAATAAAAGCAAAAGGGATATAAAAGAAACATGAATTTCATTATAAAAAATTATTCATTACACTACTCATTACGACTGGAAAGCGGGAAATGATTAACTAGAAAGCGGTAAATCTATTCTAGAAAGTAGTAAAAAGAATGGAGAGAGAGATATCCTCCTCGACGATCGCTTGGAGGACGAGTAGGATGGGACGATGCCTGGAAGACGGGGGACGAAGCAGGAAGATGAAGGACGAAGCGAGAAGAACGGGAATGAAGCAGCACATCGTCATCGTCGCGGGATCCACTTCTCGAATGCAGAGAGAGGACAACCGCAGGATGCTCGACGAAGGGGGACGAAGGTGAAAAAATTAAGATTTTTACTCTAGAGGAGCATCCCGGGTTTGGGACAAGCTCTTAGAGCTTTGGTGGGAGTGAGAGAAGAGAAGAAGGGATGATAATTTCGTATGGAGGGGGTCTCCTTTTGTAGTTGCAAGGAGTGAAGACAATTTGGCCATACATGTTGAAAATAATTAATTCAGGACCTTTAGTGACGGATAAATCCGTCATCAAAGACTTGAACGTGGCCGTAGTGGGTGGCTCACGCGTGCCAGCTCACGTCCCCATGCCTTAACGCGCATGTATGTCCTCCAAATCTTGATCGTTCGATCGTGAGATCAAACGACTAAGAGTGCTCCTCGCTGCTCCTCGTCTGTACGTGCATACGTGTGCGATCCTGCGACACGCAGGGGCGTGCGATGGCGCGTGGACACTATCGGGTGCGCACAGCCGCTAGATCTTCATCGGGCGGTCGATCGCGCCTTCGTGCCTACTCCAAATGAAGCGTCCCGCGGCTCAAACCCGCGCCTCAACTTCGCGTTAAGGCACTTGACCAACGCACTGTGGGCGCGTTTATGTCGAGCGCTTAACTTAAGCGTGGGTGCCTCACAGCCATTGGATCTTGATCCAACGGTGGGGAAGAGTTGGCACGGGATGCTTCAGCGGATGCGTGCGGTTGGTTGGGCGGCTGAGATGGCGCCACATGGTGCCATCTTGGCCATCCATCTTCTGGGTGATGTAGATGATGCCATGAGTATCAGATTGAGTCGATTTTCATGCCGTTAGGCTGTGATCGTCAATTCGAATCCATCTGTGCGGTCGGATTTATCATCTGAAGTGCAGATTAACACCATCTTGGCCCTTGATCTTCTAGGGTTCCTCAGTCTCTATCTGATGCTACAAATGTCCGATTAGGGTAATCTTGGAGTCGTTGAACTCCAATCGTCACCCTGATCAGATCCGTTTGGTTGGATCTTCGATATGAGACCCTGATAAAAAGTCGCCCTGTCCCTGACCATAAAGGGAGATAATTAACCTCCATTTTATTCAGACTAATCTAAATGCAAGATGATGCATGCTATGCAATATTTATAGTATGTAATCCAATTCTATGCTTAAGAACATGCATAAATAGATATTTTATGTAATATAAATATGTTTACATCACACCCCCATGCCTATCTTTTGTTAGTCCTTAGCAAATGCTACATGCTATTTATAAAAGAATTAGGTTGGATTATTTGAGCATAAGTTATTTTCAACATTAAGAAAATGTTTACTTAAGATCTGAACTTTCAAAGACACAATAGTGCTTGGGTACTTGTCAAAATGCAGACTGCCTCAAGCCCTCGCCTTATTTAAAGAAAAATTTCTTTTTCTCTTTTTCTTCTTTTCTATTTTTTTTTTGGATTTTTGAGTTTAAGGTTAAAGAGTTGCTTTCTACGGCCATTCAACACACCCAAAATTTGATGAGAACCCTAAGTTTTAGGCATCCTATTGTGTATGTGATAGGCTCGTTGATCGGCAATTAGAACAGACTTCGGGTTTCTACGCTTCTAGGTGACCTTAAAAAGAGAGTTCTGCCCAAAGGTGTATCTTTACAACCGGTAGCTTTCTCCCTACTTTTATTTTTATGGGGTTAACACAAGGGTGGATCCAGTGTATATCTCCCTGGTTTATTCTACTTCATTTCTTCCTAAGTGTTTTGGGAATTTTAAGTGCATTTCTTGAGCTGGGTTCTGGTCAACTGGTCGATGAGCTGTTACCACCGACAACTTGGCAGCCATACTCGTGCGGTGAAGTGTGGCTTATTTCTTTTTTTTTCTTTTTCTTTTCTCCTTTTCCTTTTCTTTTCTTTTTGACTTTCTTTTTCTTTTTTTAAGTAGGTGGCTTCCTTGGTCTAAGATTTACCTAAAGGCAGCAAGAAGAGAATGGTCCAGTGACTGGGTTCTGGACAACCTACCTATGGGCTGTTACCTACGATAACTTGCCAGCCATATCACCCTAGAAGGTTCATTAGCTACCCAATTTCCGTTAAAATCGTCGATCAACAAGTCAGTGAAAAGTTAGTGTGCAGATGCTTTAGACTTAAAGTTCCCTCAAATCAGAGGGTGGGTTAATAAGTTGTGTACTTATCACCTAAACTTATTTAATTAAATTAAAATAGAATTAAGATATCAAGGACTCAAAAAATAAGTCCACATTTTAGTGGATACACAGGCTGATTAAGTCCGAAGACCATAAGGGTCTTCGCGTTCAAATTATATAGTTTTATTTCCTAAGATTGAAAATTTTCTTAAGCCCAAGTTCTCTTCCCTAATTCCATAAATAAATAAATATATATATATATAAATGAAAGAAAATAAAGAGAATCTACGGAGCTGATGAATTAATTCAGAGACAAATATCCACCCCCCATGACTATCTAATGCAATGTCCTCGTATTAAAAAGACATAAAACAGAGTGGAATAGAGTAGAAAGCACCTGAATTGCATGAATGATGGGTCCGCTCTGAGATAAAAAACTGTATACGTGCTTAATTTAGTGCCTTCAGCTAAGCACACTATACAAAGAAGAGAAATAAAGAATTCACAGGTGCAAGTCAGAATCAAAATAAAAAGATGAAACGTCTGACCTATGGAGGCATATTAATCAAAATTCATATGAATGTACGTCTCAAAATCATCCATCACTTTCTGATCCATGGAGACATATGTTTCCTCATACCTTGGCTTAGGGATTTCAGGTGAAGAAATCAGATCATCCTTAATTGGTTGCTCTAGATCAATCTGGTCGGCCTCGTAACACGTGTCCCCCCAATAGGTGCCTGAATGGGTTTTAACATTGACTCTCCTGATGAGGGTTCATCTTGGGAATCATCCTAAGATTGAACTAAAGCAACCACAAATCTCATTCTCAGTTTCGATTACTTTTCAAGTAGAAACTCACCTGGGTTCTTATCCTTAACATCCTGGAGCCAATTCAACAAATACTTGTTCAAATCATCAATCATCTCAATTAGGGGCTCAAATTTTTCAATGCAAGGTATTGGCTGAACTTCTAAAGATTGTATGGTATTCCTCAAGTTAGCCAAAACCTTATCTTGAACCTGGTTAACCTAAACCAAATGACTTAGTTTAGGGTTGGGCAGGTTTGGGATCAGTGCAGAGGAGTTAACGAATTGAGATTCGTGATACCCTTCCGATAATAGGTCATCTCGGATTGTTCAAAAGGTGGTGATGACCTAAAGGCAGTGTATTCAGGGAATGGGTAATGATGAGAACCTCATCATGAGCCATAACTAGCTCATTTTGACCCAATACAAAGGATAAAAGCTCCTACATAACTCAAGGAAAGGCTTAACTCAGAGAATTCTGAGTTTAAGGAGAAAACAAGTCATAAGGGGTAAAAATGCAATTTTACCAGTATAATCTGCATACAGGGTAATTCAGGGTCCAAACATAGGTCAAAGCAACTTAATAAGAATAAAAGTGGGATGAGATGATCTAGCAAGGGCTACAGCAATTCCAAGGAACTAAATGATAATCTGTAACCCTAAAACAAACCCACTTCAATTCACGATGTTCAAGGCAAAGAAAAAATGGAATAAACCCTCTAAAATTCATAGAAAAATAATCCCTAGGGTTTAGAACCTTCAATTTGACCTTAGGAACCCATCTTGACCAACATTGAGAACATTACCCAATTAATAACTTAATTTGGGTTTTTGCATAAATTGACCAGTCAAACAAGGTTTAATCTAGAAATAAAATTCACCATCAGATTCCTTATTTCCTAATTAGTCATGTATAAAAACTTGAGCCTAAGAAGAAACCTTCTTGACCAACTTTACACTTTGGTCCTCATATATTTACTTTTTGGCCCTCAACTTTTGAACCCTCGCATTTTGGCCCCTAACTCTCCTTCGTTCTTTGCGTTCAGGTCCCCCTGCAAAACCTGCCAGCACCATGCTCCGGCGACCTTGCGCGGAGCATGGCGCCGCGCAGGGTAAGGGGGAGAGCCTGGCAAGTAAACCGGGGGTGCCCTGCGTCGTTAGCCGTCGCAGGGACACCCCCCTGGTCGCTGTAACCCACCATACCGGCCGTGCGAACGCACGGACGGTATGGGTCTTCATCTCCGGCGTCCTCCGGCGAGGGAGACACGTCGTCTCCCTCCGCCTTCCTCCCTGATTCGGTCCCTATAAATACCCCCGTCGCTCCACCGTTCTTCGCAGCTCGGTCCTGACGGAGAAAGACCCCCACTTCCTCTCTTCCCACTCCGACAGGAAGCCCTCCAGCTCCGGCGGCCTCCCCTCGTCGCTCTGCCGCACTACCAGCTGCAGGGTTGCTCTCCCTCGCTCTTCCCGCGCCACGCCGTACCCAGCTGGCGCCTCTCCGGCCCTCTGCTCGCCGCCGCCCCTTCCCTCGGGCATCTTCTTCTCCGGCGACAGTCGAATACGACTGTCGCCCGCTCCGACCCCTCCTCGTCCTGCTAAGTAGGTAGAACCTCTCCTCTTCCTCTCCTCTTCCTTTTCCTCACTTTAAACATCTACTGTCGCCCTCGATCCCGACAAATCACCCTCACCTTCTCCGCCTCCGGCCATCCTCCGGCGAGCCGCTTCCATCACTCCAGCATCCCACACGGCTCGCCGACCTGCACATAATCTCCGCGTCCTCACCCTGATCCATTTCCGCCCCTCCACTTCCCCCAAATCACCCTCTGCAACTCCACCGAACAAACCCATCTCCCGACCCACAGTCCGACCTAGGGCAGCCCTTAGGCTCCGCCCCGCCGCCTGCACACCCCCCGACCACCTTCGCCGTGCCACGGCGAAGGTCCTCCGCATTTCTGATTGGGCCGAGAGGCCATTTTTCTGTGGGCAGGTACCTGCGCTCGTCGCCGCCATTGTTGAAGCGAAGCAGCTTCTTCACCTGCTGCCCCAGGTGCGCCACGCCCAGGTTACGCTCCCAGACAGCGCGAGGCGCCTTCGCGAAGTACCAGGCTGCAGTCGATTCGAAGCTCTCGCGCGAAGCCCCTGCGCTTCGCCTCGACGGCCGCTGCTTCCTCCGCGCAGGCACCGAAATTGGGGTGGGACATTTAGTCCCACCTCGTAACCTATCAATGGAGAGCGCCCGCATAAAGGCAAAAAGTGCCTTATGCTAGTTGCCTCCTGAGCACGGGGTGAGGTCCCTCTCACTCACTCGCTCTCTCGACCGGTCTCGTCCGCGACCACACCCCGCGAACCTGGCCCGACCCGACTTAGACTGACCTGCACTCGTCGCCCACCACGCACGCCGGTGGGCCTGGACCCGGGCGCGACCCGTACCCGGCTACCCGGCAGCTCTGGGAGAGCTATCCTATGAGCGGATTCTGTGAGAGAGAGACGCGGGGGAGGGTAGAGATAGGTTTTGCCCCTCTCTGATCAAGCTGTGTAAGTGTGCAGGCACAGGTGAAGAAGAACCGTGGAAGAAGATGAAGGCTGAAGGAAGGAGGATCACCGAGCGGCACTGTAGCAGCGGCGGTTTAAGTCGTCTGATTGGAAAATCAGACGACGTCCTGAAGGCAAAGAAGGAGAAGGAAGGCGAGGCAGAGGAGAACACAGAGAGAAAAGCAGAAAGAGCTGAAAGAAGAAGGAGAAAGCAGAGAGGCCAAGACAAGAACTGAAAGAAGAAGAGCACGAGAAGAAGAAGGTCTGAAGAAAGGAAAAGAAGAAAGAAAGAAGAAGAAGAAGAACAGGACCACAAGGGAGAAGAAAAAGAAAGAGACGAGCAGAAACAAGAACTGAAAGAAGAAGAAAAGCATCACTACTGCTGCAGATAAAGCAGAAGAGCCAAGCAGAAGAAGATAGGCAAAAAGAAGCCAACAAATTCTCTCTCTCTCTCTCTCTTTATTTTTTTTGTACAAGAAACTTGTATCTCTAGAATACAACTTGCTCCCTGAGTTCGACCTCGGGAACTCTTTTATTTTTCGAGTAAAAAAATTATATATTTGAAATGATGGCAATAACTGGCTATATTACAACGACATAACAATAAAACCCGGTTATCTCTCGAAGCCTTCGTTATCAGGTAAGGATCAGTGTATCCTCCTTGATTGTAGATCGTATTAGGTTGTCCATGATAGGGTGGTGATCTATAATCAATGTGGCTTTGAGAAGGATAGAAATCACAATTATGGTGTTTAGGGTTAGACCCTAAACACGGAGGTTCGGAACTGTATCCCCAATCCGAGTTATCCCAACTAACCAATGGTTGATTACAGTATGAGTCGGGATAATCGTCATGTTGAGGATAACTCATAATAGGAGGGAAAGAGTGGGAATGCATATAAAATGTGGAAGAATTCATGATAGACAGGAGGAAGAAAGGCACCTTGCAATACAAGCAATCAAACTTGTCCTTAAGTGGGCAAGCCTAAAGACCTACAGACTCCCAGAACCCGTCTTGAGATAAAGAAACAATTTGATCTACTTCTGTTTGTTCAATCCAACCAGTTAGAAGGAGGGATTGGGGAGAAGGTTCTTCCTTCGGCTTACGCCTTCGGTTCCTAGTGTACCCCCCAGCCATGATCGTTTGATTTTGCTTCCCTAGCTAGACATCAGATTGAATAGTAGAAACAGACTAATCGAAAATAATCTTGTTCTGGGCTCCAAAAAGTGAGTCGAATCCTTAAGGCCAACGTCTACTCTATTTTATTCAGGGCTAGGTTTGAATGTGCTTTGGAATGTGATGGGCCCTTTATCTAGGTTGTGCCCTTAATGATTGATTGATGTGTGTGTGTGTGTGCACAACCAGTGGTTTTCAAGTAAGATTATTTTTGATGCGGTGAATTTTAGGATTTAAATCTTGCTTAGTAGCTTTCAGGATTCAACTTTAGGTATTTTCAAACAAGTTTTGTTGGCACACCAGGTTTTGAAAGCACAGGTGAAGATGTTTTCCTTTAAAACTTAAAAGAATGAGGTGTGCCTAGTAAATCCCTAAGAGTTGAACCTATGCGTCAGCTACTTGATGAGTTGATTTTAATTGAAGTGGTGCGGCCCAATCAACTCAAATAATTGGCCTATTGCACCACTTAATTAGGCACACAAGTGATTACCTAATCTGATTTCTACTCAATTATGTGTTTGGATGTGTGTACCGGTTCCAAAGATCAGTTTACCAGTTGAGTTTGAAAATCAGATGAGGTTGTGTACCTCTTGTAAGATTTTAAAATTTTTTTTATTTTTAAATGTGGAGGTTGAGGTGGGTATAGGTGTCAAACAGACAAACAAACCTAACCTTCTAGTTTATAAGAACACCTAGGTTGATTTATGTTTGTGTTATTACGTGGTGGAATGAAAACTAATGGGTGGGAGGTGGGGAAGCTTACAGAACCTTCAACAGCACTTTGCTCCAATCTACCTCTTTTGCTCGTCTCAAAAGAGTACCTGCAATCACAATAAGAAAGGAGAGAAGTGAGGTAAATGATTCATAAGTTGGAAAACGTGAAAGAAAATCAAAGAGCATCGCCTCTCGGGCAACGACGCCAAAATGTTGAAGCTACGGGTTACTACGCTATCGTATTTGGTTTTAAAAACCTGTCGTTGTAGTTTAAAAGCGAAGAACTTGTGTTCAACAAATAAAATTTATACTGAAATAGAAATCCTGGGTTGAAGTCAAAGAGGAGGACGTTTGATTAAAAATACGTGTTTATTTTATTTATCAAAAAACAAATTAGCTAGTTGAAACTATTTAACAAATAATAAATAGAAGGGAGAGAAAGTGAATATTACAAATAAAATCAAAAAGGATATAGAATAAACATGAATTTCATTATCAAAAATTGTTCATTACACTACTTATTACGACTAGAAAGCGGGAAATGATTACAATAGAAAACAGTAAATCTATTCTAGAAAGAAGTAAAAAGAATGGAGAGAGAGACATTCTCCTCGATGATCGCTTGGAGGACGAGCCAGAGGGGACGATGCCTGGAAGATGGGGGACGAAGCTGGAAGAAGGACGAAGCGGGAAGAATGGGAATGAAGCAGCACATCGTCGTTGTCGCGGGATCCACTTCTCGAATGCAGAGAGAGGTCGACCGCAGGATGCTCCACGAAGGGGGACGAAGGTGGAAAATTTAAGATTTTTATCTAGAGAAGAATCTCGGGTTTGGGACAAGCTCTTAAAGCTTTGGAGGGGGTGAGAGAAGACAAGAAGGGATGAGAATTTCGTATGAAGGGGATCTCCTTTTATAGTTGCAAGGAGTAAGGGCAATTTGGTTATTACATGTTGAAAATCATTAATTTAGGACCTTTAGTGACGGATAAATCCGTCACTAAAGGCCTGAACATGGCCGTAGTGGGCGGCTCGCACATGCCTGCTCACCTCCCCACGCCTCAACGCGCGTTCACGTGCTCCAAATCTCGGCTGTTCGATCGTGAGATCGAATGGCTGAGAGCACTCCTCACCGTGCCTCATCTGCACGCGCATACGCGTGTGATCTCGCGTCACATGGGGGCGTGTGATGGTGCGTGGATGCTATCGAGTGTGCACAGTCGCTAGATCTTCATCGGGCGGTCGATCGCACCCGCGTACCCGCTCCAATTGAGGCATCCCGCAGCTCGAACCCGCGCCTCAGCTTCACGTTAAGGCGCTCGACCAACGTGATGTGGGCGCGTTTGTGTCGAGCGCATTACTTAAGCGCGGGCGCCTAGCAACCATTGGATCTTGATCCAAGGCGGGGATGCGTTGGTGTGAGATGCTTCAGCGGATGCATGCGGTTGGTTTGGTTGGGCGACTGAGATGGCGCCACGTGGCACCGTATTGGCTGTCCATCTTCTGGGTGATGTAGATGATGCCACGGGTATCGGATTGAGTCGATTTTCATGCTGTTAGGCTGCGATCGTCGATCCAAATCCATTTGTGCAGTCAGATTTGTCGTCTGAAGTGAGATAAATTAGTTTATGTGCCTTTTGATTCCGACGCCACACACTCTTTTGTCGCTGCGAGTCTTGCTGTCGGTTTGGGATAGGACTGCATGTTGTTAGAGGACCCGTTTGGGATCAGGGGTCTAGGTGGTCAGCTGTTTGTAGCTGAGGAGGTCCACACAGACTGTGAGGTTAATATTGGGGGACACAGTCTCCCCACGGACCTGATTGTGATACCGATGGAGGACTTTGACGTGATTCTGGGGATGGATTGGCTGTCCGCTTACCACGCCTTGGTAGATTATTTCGGGAGGAAGATCGTCTTCTCCATTCCGGAGATGCGTTCCTTTGAGTTTCAGGACATTCGGTGGACGAAGGTTTAAGGTGCATTTCTGCACTTTGGGTAGTGAGACTTTTGGGCCGGGGTGTGCGGGCTTTCTAACTTGTGTGGTGGCGGAGCCCAGCCCCGTGGCAGACTTTCAGAGCATCCCAGTGGTTAGAGAATACCCCGACGTGAAATTGTACTAGAGGGGGGTGAATAGTGAAATTATAAAATATTGTAATACAAAAAATTCAATCACAAAAGGTGGCACCAGATTTTTAGGTGGAAACCCAAGATGGGTGAAAACCACCACCTAAGCCAATCTCTTGACTTAGGATTTTTGATCACAAGATGATCAATCCACTAACCACATTACTTAAACGACGGTAGTGTACCTCAATTACAAATCCCACCTTCGATCCCTAAACGGAGGTTTCTCCCTTCAAAATGAAGAGACGGGGACCCGACTGGTCGGATATCCAAAGTACAAAAATAAGAATTGAAACAACGCCTATAGAGCACCCCAATACTTTAATTACTTTCTTATCTACTAATCATGAAAAGAACTCCCTGAGGATTTATAGAACGGAGTGAGTCGGGAGTATGGATTTGCCCTTTGATTAGAGTGTTGGCACAGCACAAGGGCAAGATGAAGCTTAGAGTAGTATGCAAGTGATTTTTCTAAGGGAACTGTATCTCAAGAGGTGTGTTTGGCCTAAGAGGAGTTGTAGTCTATTTATAGGCAAGTTTGGAACCTTCAAGAACACTTGGGTGAGTTCTAGCCGTTGGAGACAAATCCCAAAAGATTAGGACAAAATCCACCACAAATCAGGGTAATGATGAGTCTGATAGCAATATCAGACGCCTAATTTTAGGATCAGATGTCTTATAGGACGTCTGATTATAATTCTGGTCATCTAATACTGTAGGTGATCCTAAACTGACTCCATTGGACCAAAAGAAGGACGTCTGATATTTTCACATAAGATGTCTAATTATGTTATTGGACTTTTGATAAAGGGTGGATTCATTCCTATTTTCCTCAGATCCAAATAGGGTTCTAGATTTAAAGGATCAGACGTCGTTATGGACATCTGAGGAAATCACCAAACGTCTGGAAACCAAAAAACCCTTCGCTACTTCTTTTAACAAAAGATTTTATGGCCCTAATGAGATATGCACAGAAAATCATGGGCAACGGTCCAAAGGTAGATGTCTGGAAGTGTGTCCAGACGTCTGGAAATACATTTTTGCCCTGTGCTTAGTCTAACGGTTAGTCTTAGGACGTCCAGGTAAAGAATCAGACATCTGTATAAGGTTTTCGACGTCTGATAGAGAAGTGCTTCGACTGATGTTTATGAGGAGACAAGCTATAGGTAGAACTATTGGAAATTAGACGTCTGAGACACTTGTCAGGCGTCTTAAAGTGGAAAATCAGACGTCTGACCATAGTTCCAGACATCTGATAAGAGTCTAAGTGTTAGTTTTTTGTTTCTAATTTATCCTAAGTGTAGAGATCCTAAGTTAGCTATTTATAGGTTATGTTTGGGGGCTCTTTACAACATTTCTAGACTGAAATAAAATGAAAATTACAACTTTTGAAAGTTTACATGAAGAAGCCTAGGACCTAATACTTATGCTACTTATCTTCACGCTTTTAATCTCCCATCTTGGAAAACTTTATGAAACCTGCAAATATGTTATTACAGAGAGAAACAATATGCTACGCTTTATTTTTTATTTCATTTTCTTCATTTTGTAAAATCATCAAAATATTATATATGAGTGGTTGAACTAATAATCTCTCCCTTTTTGACGATTTTCAAAATATAGCTGTAGGTTCCTATTTTTTACCCTTAAAGGTTGTACTTAGTAGTCTATATCTATTTGAGAAGTTTGTTTGTTTTTATATTATTCCCTAAGTTCTTACCTACATTCTTTTCCCCCTTTTTGAATATCATCATGAAGGGTAGTTAAAGGGAGTTGAAACCCAAACTACAAGAGTGATATCTACAAAATGGAGTGCATGAATAAAATTGCATGTTTAAAAGATGACAAGGCATTAAAGAAAATTGATTAGGAATTAAAACATTTAAGCACGGACTAGCTATTTGTTCCCAAAAATATTAAGTACGGGGTCAAGGCCCCTTAATACAAACTTGGAATAAAAGAAAAAAGAAAGAAAAATAGAAGCACTAAACTATTCTTCTTGATCTTGGCGGCGGCAGCGACGAGCAGGTCCGTATCCCATCTGCAAATTTTGAACGTCTGATCTAAGTTCGTTGATGTCGCGGCGCATGCTTCCCATGTAGGTGTACATCTCGCCAGTTTGACGCAGCAAGAGGGAGATGCCAGAGGAGAGGGAATCTATGGCTGGATCCCATGCTTCATCAAAGCTCTAGCGGGGATCTTCTATTTGGAGGGGCCATGGTTCATGGAAGTTTGGAAAGGGTGGAAGGGGCTCTTCTTCAATGGGCTTGTCGGCGGGCTCAAGATGCTCCCTAAGTATATGCATCTTGGCAGTTGTGGCCTAGTTGTAAGGCTCAATCTTCGTGTCAATAGCCTGGTTAGTTATGGAAATCCAATGGGTTGAAAAAATTTTGGATAGAATAGACCCAAACGGAAGTGATGCCCCATGGTCTTCATTCATGACGCGAACAATGAGGCGAAAATAATTGAAAGGAATATGATGGACGGCCGCAAAAAGGAGCGCCGTGTTGACGTGAGATGTAATCAAAACCTCCCGATTTGTTTAGGAGGTCCCACCCAAAAATGCGAGAGAGTAGACGTGGAAGGGGTTTGATATTTTTGCACGGTAGGGTGCCAAGATTTTCAACATATTTTTCAGGGAGGACTAACTCTTGATTGATGACTTCTGGGTCATATTGCCTCAGAATGTCATTGAAGTCATTTCCCTCATTGGGGATGGCTAGAAGGTCGGAAATAGTTTCGGATGTGATGTGAATTTTGCGACCAAATAAGCGAGTATGGAGTTCAAGTTCATCGTTCCTGTAGTCCTCAACGATGTTGGCATAAAAGAGAGGACAAAGATCAGGGAACACACCAAGAATTCCAATGCCAGAGTGGAATTGATGGTCAAAATATTGGAAGAGATGGAGAGTTTGGAAGTGTTCCCAAAGGTTTAAATAAGCAAAATCATTCCAAACAATAAAATGAGGGCATTTAACTTTGGCATTCGCGAAGCGACGAAATCGCTGCCTAGCGATGTCGCCTCACAGCTGATCTGCCAAATAGGTGGAAGAGGAGGTGGAAGAGCCCTCAGCTTGCTTCCTATGGGGAGGCATATTTGGTGGAATGGGTGGTTAGATTTTGGAAGAAAAGGATGGTGTTTTGATGATAGAATACCTGCAAAAACATCCATGTAAAGACATTCAACCAACCAAACAACATTCAACCAAAAAAAAACTTCAACAACACAGATTCAAACAATAGAGATGCAATCATCATTGATAAAAAAAAATGTGTGGCAGTATGCCCTGAGGCAATACAACCTGCCATGTAGTTGTGGCAATATACCTTTGGATTCAAGCCACTAAAATGTCGGCTTGAATCTCGTAAGGTAATACCCTTGCCATAGAATATGCAGCTAGGGCTAACAATGTCGGCTTGACCAAGGGTTTAGGTTCTAGTGCTGACAATATCATGAAATACGCAAGTAGGCCGAGTGAATCAAGAAGAAGAACAAGATGCACCTAGGGATAACAAGGTCGTGGGTAAAAGAATGTGGAGATGCCCTAAGAGTTGAGAGAGTATACCCACGAGAGGAGGGAGGCCTCCAAATGCGCGGTCGAGAGGCAGGGAGGATGCGCGCAGAGGAGCAGCAGCTCCACCAATCGTCGAGGAGGCGCGACAGTCATCTGGCAGTGAGAGGAGCTTCGCTAACTGCAGCTGTCGGTCGTCGGGTGTGAGGGAGAGCTGTAGGGATTTGAGAGAGGAGAGTAGGACCTTGCAAAGGGGATGTTATATCCCAAGGTCATGGAGCAAGTCTCCCCCTAAAGTTGGGGAGATTTCCATTTCAAACCATCTAGAGAATAGACGTGACTCGCAGATTTTTCCCAGATTAGACATCTGGAGATGATGTCAGACGTCGGGATTGGACTTTTGTGATTTTAGCCCTTTTGATGGTGACGTCTGTTCTAACCATCAGACGATACATCAGACAACTAATTTAAAAATTAGACATCTGATTTCTACAAGCATCCCTCCCTAGAAAATGATTTATTCTCCAGGTTGTCGTCTGATTTCTATATCAAACGACATACAAGATGTCTAAATCTAAAATTAGACGTCTGATTTCTGCAGACTGACCTTCCTGGATTTTACTCTAAGGTTACAGGGTTGTCCGATTTTCTTGTCAGATGACCTATACGACGTCTAACCACAAAATCAGACATCCGACTCATAATACATGTTCTGACTCACAGATAGACGTCTGTCAACACATCTGGATGACGCACCAGATGTCTGTGAAGGATGACGGACGTCTAAAATAGCTCTTTTGTCAGCTCTTTCGATAGATAAAATCGTCGTCTGTCCCAGATCTTCAGACGATGAATTTTTATGTATATGACGTCTGATAGTTTAATCAGACGTCTGATATTGCACAGAATGTGCATTTTGATGTTTGAACTGAGAATGAAGGCTTTTAACTTAGTAAAGTCAAGGCTCCATCTGTGCTCATGACAAAGGAAGTTCCATTAAGTCACTAAATTCTTCAAATATCACTTAGCTTACATATGCCTAGTTTTCTACGTATATAATTAAAGCAATCATAATTCAAAGGTTTAGTGAAAATATCAGCCAATTGCAATTCAGTACAAATAAATTCAACATTGATTTCTCTCTTAAGTACATTATCTCTCAAAAAGTGATGTCGAACATCAATATGTTTTGTGCGAGAGTGATGTACGGGATTTTTCGAGAGGTTGATAGCACTGGTATTGTCACATAATATTTTTATCTTATTAAATATCAAGTTAAATCCTTCAAAGTATTTTTCATCCAAAGCACTTGGGAACATGCTAGTGTGGCGGCTATATATTCAGCTTCCGTAGTTGATAGGGCTAACTAGATTGTTTCTTTGAGAACCAAGAGACTAGTGATTCGCCCAAGAATTGGCATGTCCCACTAGTACTCTTCCTATCGGTGCGGCTACCTGCGTAGTCCGCATTGCTATATGTAACTAAGTTGAATTGTGGACTCCTAGGGTAGAATAAGCCATAATCAGATGTGTCAACTAGATATCTAAATATTCATTTTACAGCATTTCGGTGTGATTGTTTAGGGTTAGATTGAAACCTAGTGCATAAGCAGGTACTAAACAAAATATCAGGTCTACTGGAAATTAAATATAGTAAAGATCCAATCATGCTACGATAGAGCTTTTGATCTATGGGCGTACCTGATTCATCCAAGTCTAGGGAAGTTGTGACACTCATAGGAGTGTTCTTCCCTTTACTTTTGGTCATTTCAAATTTCTTCAGCATCTCGTTTGTGTATTTTGATTGACACACAAAGGTTCCAATTTCGAGCTGAGTTATTTGCAAGCCCAAGAAGAACTGGAGTTCACCTATCAAACTCATTCCGAATTCTTCCTGCATAATTTCTAAAAACTTTCTACACATAGATTCATTAGTAGCACCAAATATAATATCATCTACATATATTTGAACTAATAAAATGTCTTTTCCTTTTCTTTTAATGAATAATGTGGAATCAACTTCCCCTATAGAGAATTTTGCATTTAACAAGTAGTCTTTCAGCCTTTCATACCAAGCTCTTGGAGCTTGCTTTAGACCATATAGTGCCTTGTTTAATTTGTAGACAAAATGAGGTTTATCATGAGACTCAAAACCAGGAGGTTGTTTTACAAAAACTTCCTCCTTAATGAATCCGTTAAGAAACGCACTCTTAACGTCCATTTGAAAGAGTTTAAAGCCAAAAAAGACAGCATAAGCAAGAAGCATGCAAATTGATTCGAGTCGAGTTACGGGAGCATAGGTCTCATCAAAATCAATTCCTTCTTCTTGGTTGTACCCTTATGCTACCAACTGAGCTTTGTTCCGAATGACTGTACCAGATTCATTCAACTTGTTCCAGAATACCCATTTGGTACTTATTACCGTTTGCCCTTCAGGCTTAGGTACTAGATCCTAGACTTCATTCCTTTGGAATTGGTTGAGTTCCTCCTGCATGGCCATCATCCAAGGTTCTTCAGAGCATGCTTCCTCGACACTCTTGGGTTCAACTTGAGATACAAAGGGGGAGAGACCAAAGGAGCAACTAAAACGAGATCGGGTTTTAACGCCATCAGAAACACTTCCAATGACTTGATTTCGTGATGATCCCTTTGATATATCCAATCTTTTGGAAGATTATGGATATTGGAGTTTGGAATGTTAGACACATCAAAAGTAGAATTATCTTCATCATCCATATTGACTCGGTCAATGGAGGAGGAGTGAGGAGATTCATCGAAGGAAACATGGAGGGTTTCCTCCACTATTAATGTGATCTTGTTAAAAACCTGATATGCCTTACTACGTGAGGAATAACCAATAAAGATGGCTTCTTCACCTTTGGCATCAAATTTATCTAAATTAGAGCGAGTATTCAAAACAAAACATCGACATCCAAAAACTTTAAAATAACTAATTTTGGTTATTTTCCCATAGTATAGTTCAAAATAAGCTTTTCGCTACCCAGATCGAATTAAGGTGCGATTTAACTCGTAACAAGCCGTGTTAACTGCCTCAGCCCAAAAGTACTTTGGTAACCCCGAGTCTATGAGCAATGTTCGAGCACACTCTTGAAGAGTACGGTTCTTTCTCAACCACCCCATTTTGTTGAGGTGTTCGGGGAAAAGAAAACTCATGAGCAATACCATGCTCTTGACAAAAATCATCAAACAAGAAAATTTCAAACTCACCCCCATGATCACTACGGATACGAGTGATTTGGTAGCCTTTTTCATTTTGAACTTTCCTACAAAAAATAGAAAAGACGGAAAACACTCCTTTGGATCTCAAGAAGGAGACCCATGAAAATCTCGAAAAATCATCTACAATTACAAGGCAATATTTGCATCCACTGAGGCTCTCATATTTTATAAGTCTAAACAGATCTAGGTGAAGTAGTTCTAAAGGTCTTGATGTAGATATAACTTCTTTGCTTTTAAAACTAGATTTCATAATCTTACCTAATTTACATGAATCACAGATAGGCTCATTTAAAAATTTTCCTTTAGGAAGACCTCGGACTAGTTCATGTTTAGCTAGTTTTTGAACCAGCTTCATATGAACATGTCCTAGTCTTCTATGCCATATACTTAACTCATCATTTGCTATAAGACATTCATAAGTGTCATTTTTATCAAATTCTACGACATAAATGTCTTTAAATCTAGTTCCCTTAAGAAGGGTTTCATTGGTTAATGCATGCATAATTTCAAACATTTTAGAAGTAAACATTACTTTAAAGCCCTTATCACATATTTGACTGACACTTAAAATATTATGTTTTAGTCCTTTAACTAGAGAAACATTTGATATGAGAGAGAGAGGGTTACCTATTTTACCAAGGCCAATAATATGGCCCTTGTGGTTGTTGCCAAATGTAACCATTTCTCCATCCGTAGGTTGGAGGTCCAAAAATAGGCGCTTGTCTCCCGTCATATGTTTAGAGCATCCGGAGTCCATCACCCATCGGCCTCCTTGGTGGCGGTGGTCTCCTTGTCTTCTTCCTTGTAGACCTTCTTCCTCCTACAAAAGATCTTCGATGGTGACTTGGTGTTTCTATAGGTCTTTCTAATCTGAATCGTTCATCCTTCATTTTGTATATCCAACTTTTGACATTATGATGTCCTTTCATCCCTACAAAATAAAGTGAGAGTTGTCTTTTTGGTATCCATTGTAATGTGGATCCATATTTGTTAGTGGTCTCCTTTAGAGGAGGGTCCTTTTTCGGCTCACTTTGACTAGGTTCATAGAAGCCTAATCCAAATTAACTTGAGGAAGGTTTTTGATGGGTAATGAGTTTGTCCAAGTTATCTTTCCCCTTTGTAAATTTGGCTAGGTCCTCAAGAAGTTGATTTGACTTTTCTTTGAGGTGATTTATCTCTATTTTGCATTATATCTAGTTTATCTTCTAATGCCCTAATCTCTACTCTAAGAAAGCTATTTTCATCCTTTTTAAAGGAGTTTGATTTTTCAAGCACATGGATTTTGTCGAGTAATTTTTCTCTATCTAGAAATTTTTGTTCACTCATTGCCGTATACAAATCATTTGTTAATGACTCTTTCTCAATCATTAGATTTCTTATTTGCATATTTAAAGCAGTGGTTTCTTTTGTAAGAATTAGATTCTTTTCTTCAAGATCATTGATTAATTTCTTATTTTCTAAATTTTCTTCTTTTAAAGCCTTGCTTTGGGTTTTTGTTTTTTTAAGATCTACATATAGTGAATCAAAGGCATCATGTAATTCATCTAAAGAGTAGGAGTTTACCTCAGGTTCCTCATATTCAGACTTAGAACCATCATTTGTTGCCATTAATCCCAAGCATGCCGTTTCTTCATTTGTTTCCTCCTCCTCTTCTTCTTCGGAGGTGGAGTCATCCCACATTGCTTGAAATGCCTTCTTCTTGAATCCCTTCGGCTTAGAGATCTTCTTGTAGTCGGAAGGCTTCTTAGGTTTTTTCTCATCATCCCTTTTGAGTAAGGGACAATCTTTCCTAATGTGTCCTCTCTTTTTGCAATTATAGCAAACTAGAGGTTCTTCCTCTCTTTTCCTTCCCTAAATCTCTTTTCTATTTCTGAGAAACTTTTTAAACTTTTTAGCTAATAAAACGAATTCATCATCATCGGTACTTACCTCATCATCCAAAGTAGCTTTGAAGGCTAAGGACTTCTTTGGCTTCGATGAGATTGATTTCTTCTTTGGCTCCAATGAGATTGATTCATAAGCCATGAGATTCCCAAGTAGATTTTTCATGTCTAGATTCTCTACTTGGTTGGCTTCTTCTATTGCTATTACCTTTTGCTCCCACTCGGGTCCAAGGGAGCAAAGGAGCTTCCCTTGAAGCTCCCCCTTTATAAATGTCTTTCCTAGAGACTTGAGGCTATTCACGATTAACGTGAATTGGGTGTACATGTCCCTAAGTCTTTCATTCTCCTTCATAGAGAAAGCTTCGAATTCCTGCGATAACAAGTTTATCTTTGAGGATTTAACTTTAGACATACCTTCGTGAGTTACCTCCAAGGTTCTCTAGATCTCGTGGGTGGTTTTGCATTGGCTGATGCGGTTGAATTCCTCCGAGCTGAGTGCACAATAGAGTGAGTTCATTGCCTTAGCATTCAGTCCAAGGTGATGAATTTACTCCATTGGGTATCCTGTTTTTGGTTTCTCGAGAATGATGTATGTGGATTCGCATTTCTCCCAAATGGAGAAATCGTTGGCTTGAAGCCACATCTTCATTCTCAGCTTCCAGAAAGTGTAGTTTGTTCCTCTGAAGAGTGGTGGTCGAGTGGTGGATTGCCCCTCCAATCTGCCTGTGGAAATGACCTTCCTCTCTGATTGCACAGCAAAAATACACCAATAAATATGCCATCTTGTGTTATTTCCTAGTACTACCATTGCATCTTATGTAGCAATAGTGGCATTTGTACATAGACACATGCATGCTTTTCTTTTAAAAGAGGGGAGGAGAGTGAATAATTGGCCATCTAATTAACATCTTCATCAAGGGTTGCATTGCAAATTCACCATTTTCATTTTTTATTTTGACTTTGAATTCTTCTCTCTCGCGCAGCTGCAGGACATGGGGCATGCGCCTCTTCACGCCACTCCTTTGCCAGCAGCATGGCTGGACATGCAATGCCAGCAACATGACTGTGGCATGCCTTCTGCTTCTTTAAAAGGCCTTGCCCTCTCCCTTGCGTAGGGGGGGCCTGAGCACACACCACCTTCAAACACTGTCCTCCACCGTTAGGCCAACCTCCTCCCCTCTCCCTCTCCATATGCTGTATCTCTTCTCACTGAAGAGACACACTGCGGGAAGGAGAAAGCTCACAGTGGTCCCACAACCACTACTGTGAGTTCCACCACCGCCCAGCTCCTTCGAGAGCAGGTGGGCGTGGTGGTTTCACCTTCTATTTTCATCGTTGGAAGCCCTCACCACCATTGCCAGAGCTTCAAGGTCAGAAGCTCCTTCAGTGCACGCACCGGCCTACAGCAGCTGTTGGCCATTGCGCGCACTCCAACAGACCTCTGCGAGCCCTTCTCGTGCGCGCAGAAGCCTTCCAGCATGCCCACACAAGCGAAACCGGCTGCTATCGATCGGCAGACCGCACGCGCACTATAGCGCGTGGTCTGCGCGACACTGTAGCCACCGGCTCGCTTCTCACTTAGCCGATGGCAGCACTCTCTCTCTCTTCGCCCGCTACCCGCTCCAGCCGGTCGCTTGCGTCTGCGCCTGCACCCGCACTCACTCTCGCCTGCAGCGCTGTGCGCTGTGCTATGCAGTGCGCTGCGCTGCACTCTCTCGCCCGCGCCTGCACTCGTCTATGCCTATGCGCCCGTGCGCAGCCCTTGTGCGCCTGTGCGCGCCCTGTCTGCTAGACGTCGCTCGCTCCCGCCAGACGACTTAACTCTACCCTCTCTCTCACACTCACCCGCCAGCGAACACGCCCATACTCATACATACACACACTTGTACACATACACACTCGTACACTCACACACTCACTTGTACACACCTACACATACATACATATATACATGTATATATATTCATACATACATATACATATATATATATATACATATATACATAATCATACCTATACAACTATATATAAATATATATACACATATACATATACATATATTACTATATATATATATATATACACAACTACATATGTACCTATATAGTTATAACCCTATCTATATATATACAGATATATATATATATACACATCACCTACCCGTATCCATACGCCCGTGCACTAGTCACCCCACCGCGCATCATATCGCGGGAATATCTGCTCCAGTTGCTGATATTCCCCGGTACTCGTGCAAAGCAAGCGCCTCCGCACACACTCCCACACATCCATCCCACACTCTACGAGGCACTCCGTCGTGTTGGTTGCGTCTTACTAGACGAGGACCAACTCGACACTGTGCTACACTCCATTTCCACTTCCACCTCCACCCATATATATATAATACATACATATATATATATATATATAGACTGTATTTATTATATTAAGCTAAGTATTCCTTTCTCTACAAGCAACTTACCTTGTTTTTATTTCTCTTTTGTTTCCTATTATTTAAAAAGATAAAAAAAAGAGTAAAAGAGAAAAGATAATTCTTGTCTTGCAGGTACTCAGCCTTGCGAATAGCAGGACCAGGTTTTTTGGAAACCCTAAGTTGGCTCAAAGCCAAGAACAATTTGGCTCAAAGCCAAGAACTTGATTTTGAGGGTGTGCCTCAAGGACAATATTATCAACAAAAAAAAATCTTAAATAGAAAAAAATAAAAACATAATAAACGCACGGAAGAGATACGTTTTAGGAAAGGCGTAGAAACTTCTTCACCTTTAATTCCCGCCTCGAGATCGACCTGGGCCTAAAAGTGACCAAGATAAAATTAAGTAGGCCAGGTTAAAAAAAACATTTTGTGAAAGATGGTTAGACTCGATTTAGGTTAACCACTATATTAACTTCAACGATAATTTCACCATATTAACACAACCTATTCGAGATCTACCAAGCTTTTTCTGGCACCTTTGCCGGGGAGGTGCACATTGAGGTTAGTTTCTACTCCATTCCTTTGATTTTCTCTTCTCACACCCTTCTCTTCACGGGTTTTTTTTTGTTTGCTGGTGTGCAGGTAAACCAGTTGCAAGGAGGAGGCAAGCAAAGGAAGTCAGAGACGTGCACAGATCCAAGGTAGGAACGAGAGCGTGAAGTCGCCGACACCACACTGGAGCTTCGCCCACATTGCTGAAAAGGTAGGTCTCTCCTTCTATTAGCAACTTAGGTTAACTTGTCACCTAGATAAAAAAAAAACCTAAAAACACTTCTTGGGATTTCTTGGGGCAAGTGGATTAAAAATCACTTGCTTGATTGTTTGCTATCACCCCCACCGCCCCAGGATTTCCCGCCAAACTTCGCATAGCGAAGATCCAAGAATCTTGATTCTTGAATCTTTCATCGTGTGAAGTTTTCTTCGAGGCAAGATTAAATAGATTGATTGCCATCCCTCCTTGTCTCATTTATCCACAATTCGGGATCACATTTTTTTGGTGGGGAGACTTGAAATTGAGTTGATTCCAACCTCACCACAACCTTTCACCTGCCTAAGATTTGATCCCGAATATTTCAACCCCAAAATTTTAATTTTCTTTACATTATATTGTGGTTGAGTCTTGTGTGTGGAACATCATTTTGGTGATTGGGAGCACTTGAATTGAAGTGCTTTGGCTCCCTTTCACACTAACCTAAAATTGACTCGTACATCCACACATAAAAATTTTCACCTAGGGAAGCTCATTGCATTTTTAACATGCATTAACCAACTCACATTGAAGAAGGGTTTGTTGGGCATAGAAGAACTTGTATTTTCTCAAAACCCGGAGATTGATTGAATTGGTAACTCAGCGAAATCTTAAAATCCATACTACTTAAGGCTGAAATTCTAAAAACCATTTACCAACTAAAACTTCAATTCAGGGAGATTTCCCCGTTGCATGCTTGGTTTACACACTTTCTAAAATCAATGCACTTGGGCATTACCCTTATATAACGCCCTTCACATTCCTGGAGCACTTGATCCTAAGCCTCTAATTAAAACTGGTAGCAACTTGATCCTTATTAAGGATTGGAGGTCTAACTACCTGCGTGTAGCACCTACATGCTAGTGCGGGTTCCCGTGTGCTATCGGGTGTCTAAGACTGGGGCAAACGGCCTTTCAATCTGGCCCGGTGGTTTCGCGGTGCTCGCATTTAGTTCCATAGGTTGTGAAAGTAGGTAACTTAGATCTTTAGGTCTAAGGGCACATTGTAGAGGTTAGGACTTTGATTGCCTTGATTTGTCATCAAGTGTACCTTTGCGGCGTCATTTCTCTCATCTCCTTTTCCCTTCTTATCTCCCCAATTCTTCCTGCAGCAGTGCATGTTTGAGAGGAGGTCACAAAACCCAGAATTATTTGAATTGTTTGATAATTTTAGAAGGATAGAAACCGAATCGTCGTCCTCCTCCACAAACATGGCTGCACGTTCACCCCCAAATCCTGAGGGAGGAAACTACCCCCCTCAAATCCCACCAGGTGGTGGAGCCATGGACCCCATAACCCGCCTCCAAGCCCAAATGGAAATGTATAATGAACAGATTGAAGCAATTAGGGAAACCTTGGAGGAAATGCAAAACCCTCCTGAACGAAGGAGCCAAGGTTTTTTAGCTCTTATTAAAATCCCGCTGCTACAGAGACCATAGGACAAATTCGGGTCCCCATGAGGGGACGATTTTGAACTGAAGCCCAATGTAATTGGCCTAATTAACTTTCAATTCCATGGTCTTGCAAGTGAAGGTCCTTTTCTCCATTTGGAAGACCTAACCCGATTGGCTGAAACAGTTAAACCAAGAAACATCGGGTTATCAATTGTCCTCATGAAAATGTTCCAATTTTCGTTGCGGGATAAAGCGTCGTAATGGTTACGCACCCTTGGGAGAACCATCCATTCTTAGAAAGAGATGCGAACAACATTTCTCAAGAAATTCTTCCCAATCAGGCGAACCAATGCGCTTCGCCGTGCTATAATTTCCTTTACGCAACAAAACGGTGAGCAGTTTCATGAGGCTTGGGGGAGGTATAATGACCTCCTCCGGAAGTGTCCACACCACGGTCTGCCTAAGTGGCATATAGCCTATATTTTCTATTATGGGCTAAATGAGACTTTGAAGCAAATTTCTGATGCTTCCTGTGGAGGGAATTTTATGAATAAAGACGAGAATGGAGCATTCGAATTATTTGAAAACATGAGCGAAAATTCAATGAACAATGCCTCCATTGTCGCCTTTAATCGGACGAGCCTGCCCCGTAATGTTCACGAAGTTGACACGGGACCCTCCCATTCATCCACAGATCTTAGCCTTATCGCTAAAAAATTGGATGAAGTCTCCGTCGTGCACAAGAAGCTGGACGAGCTTCTGGCCAATCCCGCTTGTTCTATGGCAAACACCCCCATGGTTGCATAACGTCCGGTTTCAGTTATATCGTTGTAGTAAAGCCGGTTGTTACCAACGTTTCATATAAAATTTTTTACTCGGAAAAATAAAAGAGTTCCCGAGGTCGAACTCAGGGAGCAAGTTGTATTCTAGAGATATACAAGTTCTATTACAAAAATAAAGAGAGAGAGAGAGAGAGATGAAAATTTGGCTTCTTCTTCTTTTCTTCTTTCTTCCTCTTTGTCTTTGGTTCTTCCTGTTCTTCCTTGTTTTTCTTCTTCTTCTTCTTCTGCTTTCTTCAGATCTTCCCCTCGTGCTCTTCTTCTTCTGTTCTTCCTTGTTTCCTTTCTTTCTTTTTCGTCAGATCGTCTTCTTCTTCTTTTCTTGCTTCTTGCTTCTCTTCATTCCTTCTTCTTCTTTGTCTTCACCTGCCTTGACCTCTCTTTTTCTTCTTTCGCGATGGCCGTTGCTCTTCCTTCTTCTTCTTTGTCTTCACCTGCCTTGACTGCTGACCTTCCGTCGTCTGCCCCGGTGCTGAGACGACTTAACGATGCCTTCGCTACAGTGCGGCAGCTCCTTCTTCTTCAGCGGGTCTGCTTCTTCTTCTTTGGCCTGCACACTTCAGAGTTTTTTTTTTTCGTCAAGAGGCAAAAACCTACTCTACCCCCCTCCCCCGCGTATCTCTCTCTCTGAAATCACTCTTCGGAAGCTCTCCCAGAGCGCTACCGGGTAATCGGGTTCGGGTCAGGCCCGGGTCCAGGCCCACCGGCGTGCGTGGTGGGCGAGGAGTGCAGGTCAGTCTAATCGGGTCGGGCCAGGTCCGCGGAGCGTGGTCACGGACGAGACCGAGTCGGGTCGGGTCGGGTGAGAGGGACCTCACCCCGTGGTAACTGAGGCAAACAGATGGTGGCACTTTTTCAATTTATGTGGGTGTGTGGCTTCAGAAGGTTCCGAGGTGGGACTATCCGCGCACCCCTTTTCTCTCACGCCTGCAGCAGGGATGGTGCTTCCAATTGCATCAGCTGTTGAGGCGCGCAACTCCAATTGAGGGCCAGGGTGTGTGCGCAAGACTCTTTCGCGCTGGCCGTGGCTCTTCAACCTGGGATATCTAGGCTTGGAGCAACCTCAAGCAAGCTTCGAGCTTCCTCGCCAATGGCGGTCAAGGCCTGGAACCTGAAATCAATAGAACGGCCTCTCGGCCAAATCAGACAGGCGGGGGACCTTCGCCGTGGCACGGCGAAGGTGGTCAGGGGGTCTGCAGGGGGCGAGATGGAGCTATCAGGTCGTCCTAGGTCAAACTGTGAGCGAGGGAGTGGGTGTGTTCGGTGGATCTGCAGAGGGTGTTTGGTGGGAAGTGGAGGGGCGGAAGAGGATCAGGGTGAGGAGGCGGAGGTTCTGCGGTGGTTGGCGAGCCGTGTGGGTCGCTGAGGTGATGGGAGCGGCTCGCCGGAGGGTGGTCGGAGGCGGAGAGGATGAGGGTGAACAGGGTCGGTAGAGGGCTTAATTGACTAAATCGAAAGCGGGGAAAGAAAGAGGAGGAGAAGGGGAGTAGGTCTAACTTAACTGCAGGGACGAAGGGGGAGGAACAGGGCGACAGTCGTATCGACTGTCGCCGGAGAAGACGATGCTCAGGGAGAGGGGCGGCGGCGAGCAGAGGGCTGGAGAGGCGCCAGCTGGGTGCGGCGTGGCGCGGGAAGAGCAGGGGAGGAAGTCTCTGCTGCTGGTAGTGCGGCAGAGCGAAGAGGTGGAGGGGGAGGAAGTCACCGGAGCTGGTGAGCGTCTGCCGGAGAAAGAAGAGAAGAAAGCTGGGGGTTTTCTCCGTCAGATCCAGGCTGCCTTGGTCGGTGGAGCGGCGGGGGGTATTTATAGGGTTGAAGCAGGGAGGAAGGCGGAGGGAGACGACGTGTCTCCCTCGCCGGAGAATGGTCGGAATACGAACCCATACCGTCCGTGCGTTCGCACGGCCGGTATGGGGGGCTACAATGACCATGGGGGTGCTCCTGCGACGGCTGACGACGCAGGGCACCCCCGGTACACTTGCCAGGTCCTCCACCTCACCCTGCGCGGCGCCATGCTCCGCGCAAGGTCGCCGGAGCATGGTGCTGGCAGGGTTTTGCAGGAGGGACCTGTTTGCAAAGAACGAAGGAGAGTTAGGGGCCAAAATGCGAGGGTTCAAAAGTTGAGGGCCAAAGAGTAAATATATGAGGACCAAAGTGTGAAGTCGGTCAAGGAGGTTTCTTCTTAGGCTCAAGTTTTTATACATGACTAATTAGGACCTAAGGAATCTGATGGTGAATTTTATTTTCATATTAAACCTTGTTTGACCGGTCAATTTGCGCAAAAACCCAAATTAAGTTATTAATTGGGCATGGTTCTCAATGTAGGTCAAAATGGGTTTTAAAGGCCAAATTGAAGGTTCTAAACCCTAGAGATTATTTTTCTATGAATTTTAGAGGGTTTATTCTATTTTTACTTTGCCTCGAACCTTGTGAATTGAAGTGGGTTGTTTTAGGGTTACAGATTATCATTTGGTTCCTTGGAAGTGCTGTAGCCCTTGCTAGATCATCTCATCCCACTTTTATTCTTATTAAGCTGTTTTGACCTATGTTTGGGCCCTGAATTACCCTGTATGCAGATTATACTGGTAAAATTGCACTTTTACCCCTTATGACTTGTTTTCTTCTCAAACTCAGAATTCTCTGAGTTAAGCTTTTCCTTGAGATATGTAGGAGCTTTTATCCTTTGTATTGGGTCAAAATGAGCTAGTTATGGCTCATGATGAGGTTCTCATCATACCCCCATGCCTAGCTTTTGCTAGTCCCTTAGCAAAAAAAAACTTAAGGTTTCAACCCTTGTTCTAGACCATGAAGTTTTCAATGGTTTTAGATAAGTGCCTTTTTATTTGAGCATAGATTAGGTTAGAATGCTGACCATAGGCCTAAAAGATACTCTAGTACCAATCAAGATCCAAATCTGTCTAGCCTTAGCCTCAGTCTTTTAGCAAAGGTTTTTAAGGCCCGCAAGAACTAACCTAAGGTTTATTGGACTTCGTGGTTAAAGCACCCGTGCTTGAAATGATTTTAGCCCTGGCCCAGTTCGCAGTGCGTTTTGTAAGAGAGAGATAGAAAGTTTTTTTCTGTTTGGAGAGTTTTCTCTCTCTTTTTCTTTTTAGTTCTAGCCTAGGATTAGCTTTTCAACACGGTCTGTATCAGATTCCTTGCTCCCATCATCAATCCTCAAGGGTTCCTGGCGATCGATGCTTCGAGATAGCACCGCCCATGGCAACCCCCGGAACCCTGGCTATTGAGATTTCGAGATAATCCCATCCATGGTATTCCGTGGCCGAATCCAGACCCTGGCAATTGACACTTCGAGATAATGCCATCCATGGAATCCGAACCAGCAGAGTGCTTACATGCCCCCCGTAGGA
This sequence comes from Thalassia testudinum, assembly GCA_037157565.1. Lineage (NCBI taxonomy): Eukaryota > Viridiplantae > Streptophyta > Magnoliopsida > Alismatales > Hydrocharitaceae > Thalassia > Thalassia testudinum. The sequence continues at coordinate 11,148,682 of JAZHRO010000067.1, read as the reverse complement.
TATGTAAATATCCTAAGAGACAAGCACCGAGGAGATGATATTTTGTTGCGCATCTTCGAGGGGATTTCCCGCCTCTCCGCGCTGGGAACTCGTCCAAATCAACTTGTGTTGATCGGCCATTCCTATTCTAGGTGTTCTTTTCAGATTTTTGCGACGCTTCTGCGTGATTCTGATTTTTACGCTTATTGAACCAGGCTGTGTGTGAGATTAGGGTGCTTAGGTTACTGAGTCCCGTAAACCAAAAATTAGTTAACGAGGCCGAATACTCCCTAAGCCTTAGACCTAATACTTCAGCTTTTCATTTTCCTCAACCTCTTGAGGAGTGTCCAGATCTTAATGGGTACTAAGAGTCTATTCAAGAATGCCTAAGGTTTGCATTCTTACTAATCTCATTGTGCACTTTTCAGTTATTTTCTTGAATGAGGTCTAGAACTTAGGTTAATTCCTTAGTTCCTTACTAATGACTATCAACTTTTCTTATAATTTTGTGCTCCTTTTTCATTTTGTTTCTTCTCTCCTTCACAAAATTTTCCTTCTCCTCTTTTCCTCTTATTCTTTTTCGATTTTTTTTTTTTTTTTTTTATTTATTTTTTATGGTATTTTTGGCATATGTGAATTTTTTGTTTGAAACCTTTTCTTACAAGTTTTTGCACTTTCCTACCCCCCCATGCCTAAGATTTGCAATGTCCTCATTGTAACCTAGGGGGTCTTAGTTCATTCCTTAAGACAGAAATTTGGGTGAGTGGATGGGTCGGGTTGAATTTTTGCGGACGATTTCAAATTTCAGATGCGAACATCTGAGTTGGGGTCGGCTGTCTATAAGGGTGAACTTCGAGTGCTGAAAGGTGTCAGAACAAGTTTCAGGTTTTCAAAGAGAATGACGGGCTGCCTCCCGTTAAGCGCTGAGTTTTACGCCATCGGCTGGGCGCAATAAGCTCAAGGGGAACGGAGGATATAAGATGCCTCAGCCAAATCAGTAGAAGTTACATCAATGAACGGCTTGAGTCTTTGACCATTCACGATGAAAGGTTCAGAATCGTGGCTGAGTGGACTGATTTCGATTGCTCCATTTCCAAAAACCTGTCGGACCAAATACGGTCCGACCCACTTAGATCTCAGTTTTCCTGGGAAGAGTTTGAGTCGGGCATCAAAGAGTAGGACCTTTTGACCAGGATGAAAGATCTTTCTTGAGATGTGTTTGTCGTGGAAGGCTTTAACCCGCTCCTTGTAGATTTGCGAGTTCTCGTACGCGTCTATGCGTAATTCATCGATCTCGCTGATTTGGAGTTTTCTGTGGGTCCCAGCCTTGGAAAGATCTAGATTACAGTTCCGTACTGCCCAATAGGCTTTATGCTCCAGTTCGACGGGAAGGTGGCATGCCTTTCCGTACACCAATCTAAAGGGAGACATGCCCAATTGGGTCTTGTGGGCGGTCCTATAGGCCCACAATGCTTCCGGAAGTCGGGACGACCAGTCCTTCCTGTCAGGTCGAACAGTGACCTGCAGGATTTTCTTGATCTCCCGATTCGACAGCTCAGCTAGACCATTAGTTTGGGGGTGGTAAGGAGTAGAGATTCGGTGAGACACCCCGTATTTGGTTATCAGTGACCTAAACTGAGCATTTGTGAAATGGGTTCCCCCATCAGAGATTATTGCACGAGGAATCCCGAACCTTGAGAAAATGTGTTGATGAATGAATTTGAGAATGATTTTGTGATCACAGGTTCGGGTTGGTATGGCTTCGATCCATTTGGACACGTAGTCCACAGCCAACAGAATGTATTCGAAACCATCCGAAATAGGAAAGGGGCCCATAAAATCAATCCCCCAAACATCAAAGATTTCGCATACTAGAATCGGTTGCATAGGCATCATGTCGCGATGGCTCATGTTGCCCAAAGTCTGGCAACGACTGCATGCCTTGCAATGACTGTATGCGTCTTTGAACAGTGTGGGCCAGTAAAAGCCGCACTGGAGGACTTTTGATGCGGTTTTATGCCCGGCAAAATGGCCACCGCATGCCTGGTCATGGCAGAAAGAGAGGATATTGTTGACTTCCCCTTCCGGGACACATCTCCGGATGATCTGATCGGCACCTATGCGGAAGAGGTACGGGTCTTCCCAAATGTAATACTTGGCATCGGAGCGTAATTTGTCTTTCTTGGCCTTCGGCCAATCGGACGGGGTCTGATGAGATGCCAAGTAATTTACAATATTAGCAAACCATGGAAGGCTAGTACCAATAGTCAGCAGGTGCTCATCGGGAAAATGCTCAGTGATGGGTCCGGAAGGGTCTATCATTTCAGAAGGAAGACGGGACAAGTGATCAGCTACCACGTTTTGTTTTCCCGCTTTATCGCGAATCTCGAGGTCAAATTCTTGCAACAGCAAGATCCATCGGATCAATCGAGGTTTCGCGTCCTTCTTTGCAAGGAGATGCCTCACAGCCGTGTGATCCGAGTATATGATGACATGGGAACCCAGAAGGTATGATCTGAATTTCTCTAGGGCAAATACTACAGCTAGCAGCTCTTTCTCAGTAACTGTATAGTTACGCTGAGCCTCATCGAGTGTTTTGCTGGCGTAGTAAATGACCACAGGTTTCTTGTCATTTTTCTGCCCCAAAACCGCTCCTACAGCGAAGTCGGATGCATCACACATGATCTCAAAGGGTTGAGACCAATCAGGGGACTGTAGGATCGGGGCTTGGGTGACTCGGTCACGCAGGATTTCAAATGCTTGAGTGCATTCCTTGGAGATTTCGAAGGGAACATCCTTGGAGAGAAGAGTGGTCAGGGGGCGTGCGATTTTTGAAAAATCAGGGATAAATCGTCGATAAAAACCGACATGCCCTAAAAAGGATCGGATGTCCCTGATCGAGCTAGGCATAGGAAGGCGAGAAATCAGATTAACCTTAGCTCGATCCACTTGGATACCTTTCTCCGAAATTGAGTGTCCCAGGACAATTCCCTCAGGCACCATGAAATGGCTCTTTTCCCAGGAAAGAACCAAATTCACGTCGATGCACCGCCTGAGTATCTGGACCAAGTGTTGGAGGCAATCGTCGAATGATGCTCCGAAAACTGAAAAGTCATCCATGAAGACTTCCAGATAATCACCTACCATATCTGAGAATATGGCAAGCATGCATCGCTGAAAAGTAGCGGGTGCATTGCAAAGACCAAAAGGCATCCTTCGGAAAGCGTATGTTCCGAAGGGGCAGGTGAATGTGGTCTTTTCTTGGTCCTCAGGATGGATTGCCACCTGGTTATAACCGGAGTACCCGTCAAGGAAGCAGAAGAACCTATTTCCCGCTAATTTTTCGAGAATTTGATCAATGAAGGGTAGTGGGAAATGATCCTTCTTCGTGGAGGAATTGAGTCGACGGTAATCTATACAGACTCTCCACGAGTTGGCTAATCGGGTAGGAATGATTTCTCCGGTCTCAGTCGTTATAGTGGTGAGTCCTGCCTTCTTAGGCACAACCTGAATCGGGCTCACCCAACGACTATCGGAGATCGGGTAGATGATCCCGGCATCTAACCACTTGATGATCTCCTTTTTCACGACCTCCTGCAGATTGGGGTTTAAGCGTCTCTGCATTTCACGAGAAGGTCGTGTGCCCTCTTCTGAATAGATATGATGAGTACAATAAGAGGGACTTATTCCAGTCAAATCATCGAGGGTCCATCCGATGGCTCTGCGATGTTGCTGGAGGACAACAATCAGACGGGATTCCTGTTCAGGATTGAGGTTGGAATTGATGATCACAGGAAGGGTCTGATTAGAACCCAAAAAGATGTATTTCAAATGAGCAGGAAGGGGTTTCAGTTCGAGGATGGGGTTTTCAGCAGCAGCGGGTGGTTCAGTATAGATGTGAGGTTCAAGGGTGGGAGTTATTGGGTTGTTCACATCTGGATTTGACTCCTCTATTTGCGGGTCAAGATCCTTCTGTGGTTGATGAGGAATACTCAAGTCATTCTGGAGGTGTGATTCATCAACCAAAGTCTTGATGTCACAAATTTGCTCGATGACGCCGCAATTAATTCCTTGTTGGGCCTTAAATATATCAATTTTCAGTGTTTGATCTCCAAACTTAAGCTCTATTTGGCCCTCCTCACAGCTGATGTTGGCTCTAGCAGTAGCCAAGAAAGGTCTCCCTAGAATGATTGGTGTATCCCTAGGGTTCTCAGGTGCATCCATGTCTAAGACTATAAAGTCCACTGGAAAATAGAAATCCCGCACTCTTACGATAACATCCTCGAGAATCCCTTTTGGTGACTTTATAGATCGATCTGCTAATTGTAATGTCACCTCAGTTGGTTTCAGCTCAGATTCTTCCAGATGGTCAAGTAAGGATGTGGGTATCAGATTTATAGATGCACCTAAGTCTAACAATGCTCTGTCAAATTGGGTACCACCTATCTTACAGGAGATCAGGGGAGTTCCAGGATCTTTTGCCTTGGGTGGGAGTCTACTAAGGATTACAGAGCTGGCTTGCTCTGACAGAACAATTGGGCTCCCTCCCTTGGTTCGCGGCTTACGCTGGGGTGTACATATATTCTTTAGAAATCGTGCGTAAGCTGGTACGTGGCGGATTGCATCCATCAAGGGGATGTTTATGTGGACCTGCTCAAAGAGCTTGACCAGGTCCTCCTCAGGGGCCACGGGTTTGGTGGTCTTCTTTCCCTTGGTCAGGGCCTCGGGAAACGGGATCTTGGTTGGTTCCTCTAGGATAGGTCCAGGTTGTGGGTCTGGAACAGCGGTACCTTGGATAATTATCCTAGGGTCATGGTTATCAGGCTGGGATTGGTTTGGATAATGCGCGTCCTGAGTTGTCTTACCACTACGTGTTGTTACAGCATTTAATCCGGCCTGATTTTGGTTTGGATTTGGTAGGAGGGGTGGCTGCTGCTGAAATCCCGTACGAGAAGTAGAGGCTTCCATCTCGTCTGGAGATGGAGCAGTGGGGGCCTGATAAATCCATTGAGCGTGGCCTAAATTTGGATTCATAACGCGCTTCTGGGTTGGCACGTTATTTGGGTTAGGAAGGGGTTGGGAAGGGAGTGTGCCTGGCTGGCGAGAATTTGCCAACTGGGCCAGCTGAGTTTTAACTTCAGTAAGCTCGTCCTTGTGCTGTTTTTGAATGGCCGCATTCGATTTTTGAATGTCAGCCAGAGTCTGAAGGATTAAGGACATTTGATCTTGATTTGGCCCTGATGGATAAGTAGGGTTGGGCCGAGGCTGAGGCGGCTGGTAGTGATGAGAGGGCTGTGGGCGGGACTGAAAAGGTGGTCTTTGGGTTTGGGAATTTTCCGCCCACTGAAAATTGGGATGGTTTCGCCATCCAGGGTTGTAAGTGTTGGAGAATGGGTCGTTCTGGATGGCGTTGAGGTCCTCGCAGGTCTGAGGAACCTCCTGAGAATCAGGGAAAGGGGGAATGGAGTTCCCCCGGCTGGTGAAGAAAGGATCGGATGATCTTCCAGTCCAAGAATCAGATGGGGATGGATATGGATCCATCCCAGGGGAGGATCGGTGTAGGATGTTTTGCACAGTCTCCTGTGTGGAAGGAGGTTGTGCAAAGGAGTTACGCGCAGAGGTGGCTCGCTGCAAGTGCTGAGTCAGCTCATCCACCTTCTTTTCAATAATTGAGACCTTGTCCAATCGACTGGCCATTAATTCCAGGTCGACTGATGCGGACAGGCCCTGCGTCTCATGTGCTCCCTTAAGATTCGTCGCTGCGCGGGTATTCGTCCTGTCGAATAATCCCATGGAGTCATTGTTGATGGAGTTCTCGCACATGTTTTCGAGAATCTCCCATACGGTGTCTTCATGTTGACCCATGATGTTTCCTCCGCAGGTTGCATTGACGAAAAGGCGGATGTCCTCACGGAGTCCCTGGTAAAAAGATTGGACTTGTTCCCATTTAGGAACTCCGTGATGGGGGCACTTCCTCATGAGATCCTGAAAACGATCCCATGCCTCATGGAGAGGTTCTCCTGATTGTTGAGTGAAGTGTGTAATCTGATGGCGCAAGGCGTTGGTCCGACCAACGGGAAAGAACTTTTTCAAAAACTCGGATTGAAGTTCTTCCCAAGTGTTGATCGGCCGGGTCTGAGTTTGATACCAATGGGCGGCCTTGTCCATAAGAGAAAAGGAGAACATCTTCATGAGAAGAATATCCCGATTTTGCGCATCTGATCCAAAAGTGTGGGCCAGATGCTTAAGCTGTTTGATGTGCTGGAAGGGATCTTCAGAATTAAGCCCATGGAATTTAGGTATAGCATGAATCATGTTGGGCTTTAGTTCGGAATCAGGTCCTCCAATCGGGATTCTAACTCGAGGCTCAATGGCCACCGCAGCAGGATTGTAGTGGTCCCGCATCATAGGACGCTGTGGTGGGTGCACGAAGTTTTGGAAGAGGTCATTGAGTCGCTGGAGCTAGTGTTCCAGATTATTTTCTTCCTCAACTGGCTGAGCCATGATGGGGGAAGAAGAAGAACTTGGTTCTGAATCAGAAGAGAGAATAATGTGAGGGTGTTGCTGCACAAACACGGGCGTCGAGGCTTGGCCTTGACGAGAGTGAATTTCTAAAGGAGGTCTTAAGGGTGGTCTTAGAGACCTCCTTCCGTACATGCACAGTTGGGAGAGGTAAGTTTAGAAGGTGCTGGACCCAATCAAGACACCCAAAAATGTGTTGGGTGACTATAGAGGTGCGGGGCAGATGGACCCCTTGATCAGAAAGACCGTCCACCTGAGAATTACCTGGGCAGCCAGAGAGGGAGAGTCCCGCGAAGACCCCTACACGGTAGAGCGTCCCCACGGGTTACAGGGTTTCCCCCACCCGACCTCTCTTGTCACTGCGGTTCCAGGTAGACCAGAATGGGGATCTTGACCTCTTAAGTCTACCAATTTTAAGATCAGGGTGCTTAAGGTTTCACTTGAACTTTAGTCTTTTTAAGTGCAAAGAGTGACCTAATTTAAGGTTGGTTAACCCAAGGGGTCAACTTTACCTATTGTTTTCTTTAAGAGCTTTTAGGTCCTGTCTTTTAGGGTTCAAGTGTTTAGAGAGAGCCAATTGTTTAGGATTTTTCTTGTTAATTATTTTCAATCAATGGCTTGGGCACACCTCTTTAGGATTTCCTCAATTCTTGATTAAGGGGTGTGTCTCTACTGAAATCCTGATGTTTGACCTTATGTTGGCTCTACTTGGTCCATTTAACTCTTTGTTGGGCAATTAGGGCTCAAGCAAGAATGTGTTAGCCCTTAAATACCCTTAATAGTGTGCAGGAGTGATGAGTTGAAGACATGCAACTTTTTATGGTTACTAAGTATGGAAGACAGGTTAGCCCTATATTGCTTTGTTCTTTTCTTTTCTTTCTCTTTAGAGTGTAGGGGTTAATAGTGAGAGAAAAGATTTACCTGTCTTCGGAGTGGTTGTCGTGCGGTTGCTTGTCTTCTTGAGTTCCTGTAGCTGCACAAAAGAGAGGAGATTATCAGAAATTAAAAGATACAGGAATGTTTACCTCTAGAATAGCCGTTGCTCCCCGGCAACGGCGCCAAAATGGTTGCATAACGTCCGGTTTCAGTTATATCGTTGTAGTAAAGCCGGTTGTTACCAACGTTTCATATAAAATTTTTTACTCGGAAAAATAAAAGAGTTCCCGAGGTCGAACTCAGGGAGCAAGTTGTATTCTAGAGATATACAAGTTCTATTACAAAAATAAAGAGAGAGAGAGAGAGAGATGAAAATTTGGCTTCTTCTTCTTTTCTTCTTTCTTCCTCTTTGTCTTTGGTTCTTCCTGTTCTTCCTTGTTTTTCTTCTTCTTCTTCTTCTGCTTTCTTCAGATCTTCCCCTCGTGCTCTTCTTCTTCTGTTCTTCCTTGTTTCCTTTCTTTCTTTTTCGTCAGATCGTCTTCTTCTTCTTTTCTTGCTTCTTGCTTCTCTTCATTCCTTCTTCTTCTTTGTCTTCACCTGCCTTGACCTCTCTTTTTCTTCTTTCGCGATGGCCGTTGCTCTTCCTTCTTCTTCTTTGTCTTCACCTGCCTTGACTGCTGACCTTCCGTCGTCTGCCCCGGTGCTGAGACGACTTAACGATGCCTTCGCTACAGTGCGGCAGCTCCTTCTTCTTCAGCGGGTCTGCTTCTTCTTCTTTGGCCTGCACACTTCAGAGTTTTTTTTTTTCGTCAAGAGGCAAAAACCTACTCTACCCCCCTCCCCCGCGTATCTCTCTCTCTGAAATCACTCTTCGGAAGCTCTCCCAGAGCGCTACCGGGTAATCGGGTTCGGGTCAGGCCCGGGTCCAGGCCCACCGGCGTGCGTGGTGGGCGAGGAGTGCAGGTCAGTCTAATCGGGTCGGGCCAGGTCCGCGGAGCGTGGTCACGGACGAGACCGAGTCGGGTCGGGTCGGGTGAGAGGGACCTCACCCCATGGTAACTGAGGCAAACAGATGGTGGCACTTTTTCAATTTATGTGGGTGTGTGGCTTCAGAAGGTTCCGAGGTGGGACTATCCGCGCACCCCTTTTCTCTCACGCCTGCAGCAGGGATGGTGCTTCCAATTGCATCAGCTGTTGAGGCGCGCAACTCCAATTGAGGGCCAGGGTGTGTGCGCAAGACTCTTTCGCGCTGGCCGTGGCTCTTCAACCTGGGATATCTAGGCTTGGAGCAACCTCAAGCAAGCTTCGAGCTTCCTCGCCAATGGCGGTCAAGGCCTGGAACCTGAAATCAATAGAACGGCCTCTCGGCCAAATCAGACAGGCGGGGGACCTTCGCCGTGGCACGGCGAAGGTGGTCAGGGGGTCTGCAGGGGGCGAGATGGAGCTATCAGGTCGTCCTAGGTCAAACTGTGAGCGAGGGAGTGGGTGTGTTCGGTGGATCTGCAGAGGGTGTTTGGTGGGAAGTGGAGGGGCGGAAGAGGATCAGGGTGAGGAGGCGGAGGTTCTGCGGTGGTTGGCGAGCCGTGTGGGTCGCTGAGGTGATGGGAGCGGCTCGCCGGAGGGTGGTCGGAGGCGGAGAGGATGAGGGTGAACAGGGTCGGTAGAGGGCTTAATTGACTAAATCGAAAGCGGGGAAAGAAAGAGGAGGAGAAGGGGAGTAGGTCTAACTTAACTGCAGGGACGAAGGGGGAGGAACAGGGCGACAGTCGTATCGACTGTCGTCGGAGAAGACGATGCTCAGGGAGAGGGGCGGCGGCGAGCAGAGGGCTGGAGAGGCGCCAGCTGGGTGCGGCGTGGCGCGGGAAGAGCAGGGGAGGAAGTCTCTGCTGCTGGTAGTGCGGCAGAGCGAAGAGGTGGAGGGGGAGGAAGTCGCCGGAGCTGGTGAGCGTCTGCCGGAGAAAGAAGAGAAGAAAGCTGGGGGTTTTCTCCGTCAGATCCAGGCTGCCTTGGTCGGTGGAGCGGCGGGGGGTATTTATAGGGTTGAAGCAGGGAGGAAGGCGGAGGGAGACGACGTGTCTCCCTCGCCGGAGAATGGTCGGAATACGAACCCATACCGTCCGTGCGTTCGCACGGCCGGTATGGGGGGCTACAATGACCATGGGGGTGCTCCTGCGACGGCTGACGACGCAGGGCACCCCCGGTACACTTGCCAGGTCCTCCACCTCACCCTGCGCGGCGCCATGCTCCGCGCAAGGTCGCCGGAGCATGGTGCTGGCAGGGTTTTGCAGGAGGGACCTGTTTGCAAAGAACGAAGGAGAGTTAGGGGCCAAAATGCGAGGGTTCAAAAGTTGAGGGCCAAAGAGTAAATATATGAGGACCAAAGTGTGAAGTCGGTCAAGGAGGTTTCTTCTTAGGCTCAAGTTTTTATACATGACTAATTAGGACCTAAGGAATCTGATGGTGAATTTTATTTTCATATTAAACCTTGTTTGACCGGTCAATTTGCGCAAAAACCCAAATTAAGTTATTAATTGGGCATGGTTCTCAATGTAGGTCAAAATGGGTTTTAAAGGCCAAATTGAAGGTTCTAAACCCTAGAGATTATTTTTCTATGAATTTTAGAGGGTTTATTCTATTTTTACTTTGCCTCGAACCTTGTGAATTGAAGTGGGTTGTTTTAGGGTTACAGATTATCATTTGGTTCCTTGGAAGTGCTGTAGCCCTTGCTAGATCATCTCATCCCACTTTTATTCTTATTAAGCTGTTTTGACCTATGTTTGGGCCCTGAATTACCCTGTATGCAGATTATACTGGTAAAATTGCACTTTTACCCCTTATGACTTGTTTTCTTCTCAAACTCAGAATTCTCTGAGTTAAGCTTTTCCTTGAGATATGTAGGAGCTTTTATCCTTTGTATTGGGTCAAAATGAGCTAGTTATGGCTCATGATGAGGTTCTCATCACCCCACCTCACCACTTCGTCACAATCCTAATCCTTCTAACGCCAGGCTTATCCCCAAAAACCCCGTGAGATCTTCCTTACCGAGCATCACGCCGAGCGATTTGGTAAGTCATGTGGATCTAGCTTCTGCAAGCGAGTATTTCGACATGGAGGACCAAGCCTCCGTGTGCTCGAATGCATACCTACATGCAGACTCGTCTTCTAGCATAGAAGACGCTTGTGCCCTGGGGAACAACCCGTTCTCTACCACTTATAACCCAGGGTGGCGAAATTATCCGAACTTCACATGGTCCAGTAACCCGTAGCACCAAAACCCTGCGGGTGGGCCAATGCGATCGTCCGCACCCGTCATCCCAAGGGCCCAGTCTAATCCTGGGGTGAATCCGCCATCAGGTCCTTGCATACGGCAAACAGAACACGCATCAAGTCCTCTTGATAAACTGATGCGAATGATGACGGAAATGTCTAAGCGCCATGAAGAGAACATGACCTCTTTTCAGCACCAATTGGCGCAGCAGAATGCTGAGATCAGTCAACTACGTATGGCGACTCGATCACAGGGCACTCTTCCAGCCGAACCTATTCCCAACTCGTGAAATTTCGTACCCCATGGTCCTCAACCACAGGTACGACCTTCTCAGAGGCAGGTTCATCAGATTCTGCAGGCTCCGAGCATTCCACCAGGATTTCAGGCTAATCCCGTAGCAACTACACCTCACCCTTATGTCCCTATTGCGAACCCTCCTCCGCCTTATGATCCCACTGGATTTGCAACGTCTAATGCGATTACTACGAGGAGCGATAAGCAAACCGTCGATCCACCTCAACCTGATTCTGGCCCATCTTTTTCATCGCCCTCTCATTCAGGATGCGCACTGATGAGTGGCTACTCATCATAGCTAAAAAGCTGAAGTTAAGCTAGACACTGGGTTAAACAACATCAAATTAACAAATAAAAAAGGTTAAGTGTGGGAATCAAAGAAAAAGACCTAAAACCTTTATTCTGTCTTAAAATTGCATAATTAGGTCACAAAACGAGATATTCTGAAGGTAAAGAACAAATGGTGATCCATGCGTTAATTGAACACATAGATAAGTTTAAAAGGCCAAATCAAAAGTATAATTAATTTCTTAAATGTTCAATTAAGCACATATAAAAATTTGAAGGCATTTGGACATCATTTAGGCCTTGTAATATAGAGTTTACACTTAGGTCCTTCATGCATCACATTCTTATCTTTAAAAATCCTTTTTGGACCTACTTGTAACCCACAGGGGCCCCTTTGAAAGGCTGCAAGATCCATCCTGTTATAATTCTCTTCACTTATGGGCCTGCACATAATTTTTCTACCCCTTCGCGCAGGGGTTTTCCCTTCAATTTTCCCGACATTTCGAGATCGGCCTGCTGCTCTTCGCATGCACTGTAGCGTGCGAAGAACACAGTAGATCTCGGTCGTCTATTGTCCCATGCGATTTTGATCTACGGTTGGATCTGAATAGAAGCTTCACACGAATCGACGCGTACGCTCACCCCTCTCCCCAGATCCCATCTGACGGTCAGATTTTGAGTTGGCTCGCCGCGTGCTCCTCTCCTCTCATCCCTGCCGCTGGTTGCCTCATCGACTATCCTCACCCGCGCGGTGATCTGAGCCACTAAGTTTGCTACTTAAGCACCTCAGTGGTCGTGCGCGCAAAGGATCACTCTCTCCTACATCTTTTAGCGATCATTCGTCCACTCCAGTTTCTCCTCCCCACCAATTCTCTGATTTCACAGCCACCGGCTGTGAAATCACCACCTTCTTCTCGACCTCCTCGTCGCTAAGGACTTCATAGCACCTGAGGATGACCCTGGAGCCTCACTAGCAGACTCTTCCCTCTGCTGGAGTCATCTTCCTCCCTTCTTCCTCCTTAGCCACCGGCTAATGACCCATAGGTCCCATTCTTCCTGTTAGTTTATCATTCTGCAAATTAGTTGTAGCTGTAGTTAAGTAGTTTTAGAGTAGAATTAAAGTAATTCATAGTGTTTAATTGCAATGTTCTGATAGTGTAGCTGTAGCAGTAGATTTAGACCCGAATTTCCCCCCTCACCTCCTCTGATCATTCCAGATTAGAGGGGATGGTTTCACACAGTCCATGATCATAAATTTTCTCCCTCTCCATGTTTCCATATTCACTTCTGATTTCCACGATTTATTTCTCGCAATTCACCCATTCATTCAGACCTAATTTCAGATCCAATTGGTTTTTAACCTCAGATCTGAAATTGGCATCAAAAATCACATTAGGGGCTTCCCATTCACCCCATTTTGATCACAAAAGCCCCTGATCTGAGCTAAAAAGTGATCAGTTTATTGGATTTTTCTTTAACTCAGATTTCAAGGATTTTTACTTAATTGGGTTTTGACTGTTTTGATCTGACAAACTGAAGAATTCGGATTCTTATTCATTGTTTGGCAAGAAATCTGAGATGTTTCTGATGTCAGAATTCATCTCAGAAGAGCCATAATCTGATCTGGGTTTTTATGAGGATTTTAATGCAGTGAATGCATGATAGAACTAAGGAAAATAACTATGGTGATTTGAAGTTTTATCTTGTATTCATGAGTTTGTGTTTGTTGAGAGCACTAATAATTTTTTAACCTAAGGAGTTCTCAATACTCCTTAAGGTTTCAGAATCTGGGATTTGAGATTGTGGATTTTAATTGATTGATTTAACTCTTTCTACATGCTGTCTATATCATTAGAAAGAGTTAGATTAGTGTTTTCACTGATTTAATCTGATGTGAATTTATTGATAAGGGTTCTTGAATTTGAATTGGAATATTCAGTGTTTTTAATGAGAAGTGAAACCCTTGTCAGATTAGGTTGAGAGAAATTTTTAGTTTGGATTTATGATGTTAATCCCAGAGTCACAGCAAGTTGCTGCACCTTGCAGCTACAGTCCCCTTCTTTCCATAAATATGATTTCATTCCAGATGGACTAACTGCAGCAGCAGTTAAGCCGTCTGGAATTAGATCTGATTTGCTGCAGGGTTGGTGTGTAGAGTCCTTACTACTGTTGTCTGTTGTCTTAAATTGTAGCAGAAAAAGTCTGATTTAAAACCCTGTAGAATGTAGTTTGAAGATAGCTGACATGTAGTTGTAATGAATTCCTTGTATACAAGCTTTCCTGTATAAGAAATTGAATTCCAATTCTGTGAATGCTTGTTGCTTTCCTTCTAAATGTTTGTCAGCTATTTCATTTGCAGTTTAACTGTCCACGCACATTAACTAAATGACAAAAAAAATGATCAGTGTGCTAAAATGGGTAGAATTCCTGTCAGATTTCACTCTAACTGTTGTTAAGGCAGTCAATGCCTTTTCAGATCCCTTAAGATCCATCCTAAGCCCTTAAGACCCCTTAGAAACCTTCTGAAAGGCTTAGGATGGATGAGATTTGAAATTCAATAAAAATTAGTAAAAATTCTAAAAAATTAAAATAAAACTGTATGATCGAAGATCAGAAAGTTTTCTAACTACATATCAAGTTACATGATATGTAGAACCCTCGACTTGGTAGAATTTGCCAGTCGATAGATTTGTATACCATAAAACTTAATAATAGAAGTGATATCTAAAAACATCAAAAACACCTCTTTCTCCTCGTCTAATTCTTCCCTTCTCATCTCTTATCTCTATAATAGGTATAAAAATCATAAAAAGTGAAAAACTCCAAAAATACCTAAAAAAAGTACTTTGTATATTAAGTATACTCTTGTAAATATAAGCTTTATATTAAGTTATATATGTAAATAAGTAACATATGTATATAAACTGTACAAACAAGTTATGTATATATTGTACACTGTAAATTGGGTATTTAAGTTAGATTATACTTTACATATATTAATTATATAACTATTTATTAATTAAACTAACTTATATGTACTCTTAGACTATATAAATCAATAGACAGTATAAATAACAGTATTAAGCTATAAAACTGTATATACATATATTGTACACTGTAAATTGGGTATTTAATTGTACACTGTAAATTGGGTATTTAAGTTAGATTATACTTTACATATATTAATTATATAACTATTTATTAATTAAACTAACTTATATGTACTCTTAGACTATATAAATCAATAGACAGTATAAATAACAGTATTAAGCTATAAAACTGTATATACATATTTATATGTAGATTATAAACAACTAAAACCCTGTACCTTAATTTAATTCTTTATACATAATAAATAATGAATTTATTAAGTTAATAGCTAGGTTATTAGATTAAATTAGATAAATTAGTAATTTAGAGTTAGAATTAAGTAAACTGATTCTGTATATTTAGACTAATGTACTTTAAGTAATTTAAGCTAATTGAAGTATATTTATATCTTATTACATTATTTAAACTTAATTTATAAATAAAATAGTTCAAATCTGCTATTTAAATGTAAATAGAACAGAAATTAAATCTGTAAAATACAATAAAAATGTCTATAAAATACTTATACATGTATATTAACTCTGTATAAGGTCAATTGGACCATATAACAGCTAATTTATAAGTAATTAAAGATTAAACATCAAAATCAGTATGTACAAACTGTATAATTTAGTTAATTTATTTATATAGTAAATATAATTAAAATTTCAAATCAAGTGTATACTTGTATAGTATTATATAAATACTTTATTTTCCCATAATCTATTTTTATTTTAAAATAAATTATGGCCCTCAAATTGAGGGCCAAAATGCCCTTTGTCGTGCAGCCGCACGTAATTTCAGTGCAGATGCGGCGCTCGAATAGCGCCACATCGTGACTGAAGAGCGCGCGCTGCAGTATAAATTGAATTTGTTATCCTAAGGCGCAGTCGTCATGGGCGTCGGGCGCCCGGAACAACCATACCTTATATCTGAACATGAGCATGAGCATACGAGCATTTGGGGGCCAGGGGCCTGGGGGTGTGTGTGTGCACGGGCTGAGAGGCCCTCCGATCTGAGCTTGATAATACACAATTAAGTGGCCTAATGATAATTAGGACACGCTTAGTAGAGGTCTGGTCCCACCCTCTGGGTGCTGTGTATCCCTCAAAAAGCGTGCCTGCAAATTAAACACATTTTTTATTAATTAAGATGGTTAATGACAGCAGTTAATCACCTGTATGCCGCAGTGTTGCGAAGACTTTTAATGCAGAACAAAACAAAGAAGAAGAAGAAGAAAGGTAGGATAGGAATAGCGTGGAAAGAGAGTGTGTGAAGATGTAAATACGTATAGTGAAGACAGAGAGTGAAAATACAGATACAAAGGATTATAATATCTATATATATCCATAGTATAGCCATTTACTTTTATGTAAATAACTTCGTACCTTTACTAACAGAATAAGACGTCACTATAACTGTCGCTACAGACCCTGGTTTCCTTCTTTTAGTTTGTATATAGCTCTTTCTGGGGTCTAGCGACGCTTGCATCTGTCACTATAGCTATTATATGTGTTACTGTAGGTGTCAGCTTAGTAAGTTAACTTAGTATACTATGTAATCTTAGTTGGTAGTGTACTTTTATGTAAGCGTTAGTAATATAACTTACAAAAAGATTGTTTAGAGTATATTGATGAAGTATTTGGTGCTTGTTTATAATTAGTTTTTGCAAGCATTTTAATTGATTCTTTGTACATAATTAAACTAGGTATTCATTCATTCATTCTTTGTTAGACAAAACTTCTTTTTGGAATTAAAGGATAAGTTTAGACTTAGAGAGTGATGTAAATCAATCAATGCCTCCCAGTGAACGACCTGGAATAAAACCAGTAAAAATTAGTTAATTAAATAATAATGGTCGTAATGATGGTTGGTATTCCATACAATCCACTACAATGAGACTAATGATATTTCCATCAATAACTACCCATCAACCTTCTTCCAACCACCATCCATCGCCTACAAATACCATTCATTATGCACCGCATTCGCGAGAGGACAATACACCCAAACTAGTGCTAGAATCGGTCCCATTCGCTGAGGCTCTACTGAGGGAGCCAAAAGGCAAGAAAGAGGATACGCAAGCCTTTGATAACCTGCGTAATTTATTCAGGGATGTTGAAATTAAGGTATCCCTGTTAGAGGCCATTGACCACATACCTACTGTCACCTGATTTTTCAAAGACTACACTACACCCAGGCGACAGTCAAAGAAAACAAAGAATCCAGTGGTTCTCTTGCCTCATGTGAGTTGTGCTATATTATCAAATCTACCACCGAAGCAGAAAGATCTGGGCACACCTCTTATTTCTTGTAGCATCCAAGGCTGTAATTTTAACCGTGCTCTGCTTGATCTAGGATCTTCCATCAATGTTATACCAACCATCATGCTCGAGGAATTTGCCTTAGGAAATCTGAAACCCACCCTTGTCACGTTACAGTTGGCAGATCGTTCTGTCAACATACCAAAGGGTGTGGTGGAAGACGTGGTGGTTAGGGTCAACAGTCTCTGTTTTCCTGTTGACTTTCTTGTTTTGGATATGGAAGTTCCTAGCTCACTTTCTGATTGTCTGATCATCCTTGGTTGACCTTTCTTGGCCACAGCCCGCGCCCATATCGACTGCGAGTCGGGCTGTATTGAGATTGTCGTTGGATCTGAGAAGCTCAAGCTTAACATCTTCAAGGCAGCCAAGAACTTTGATTGCGATTGCATCGAGGATGACACGTTTGACGAGGACATGGCCGTCAGCGCATGTATCGGACTAATAGGGACCTATTCTGACTGTTGTGGATTGCCTTTAAACACAGACGATTGCCTGACCGACACATATTGTGACGTTCCCCCATCCCTCCCTTTTCCCGTACCTTCTCCTGACCAGACTTCTGACGAGGTTTTCTCCGCTTCCCATACCTCGTGGTCTAAGTCATATTCGAGCTACTCACCACCGGTCCACACTATTGAAGACCGGATTGCCCTTTCTTTCCTGTCAAATCAGGCGGAACTGCAACTCCACACTGGGACCTTGAGTCCAAATACTGCTCACTGGGGCTATCGCTTTTTGGATCCATCAACCCGAGATGCCCCTCTTCTTGGCCAATCTGAGGGCCAACTTCTTCCTCCTACCTTGTTTTCTTCTGATCCGCTTGGGACACTCTCGTCCCAAGAAATGCCAGATCTTTCACCATCCTCTCCCGAGTTGAAAGAGGTGCCTAATATGCTTAAGTATGTTTTCTTGGGGCCAAATGAAATGGTCCCCGTAATCATTAGTTTAAAATGAACCAGGGAGCAAGAGTGCAAACTAACAAAGTTCTTTATGGAACACAAGGCAGCCATTGGATGGTCTTTATCAGACTTAACTGGCATTAGCCCCTCCTACTGCACTCACAATATATATACGGAGGAGGAGGCTCGACCTTCCCGCGAGATGCAGCGACGTCTCAACCCTAACACGCGGGAGGTTGTTAAAAAGGAAATTATTAAGTGGCTGGATATGGGTATAATCTACCCGATCAGCGATAGCCCCTGGGTGAGCCCGATTCATGTCGTGCCCAAAGAGGCGGGACTCACCATTTGTGTCAATGACAGGGGTGAATCCATCCCTACACGCACTCCTACATCTTGGAGAGTGTGTGTAGATTATTGGAAACTGAATGCTGCAACGAAGAAAGATCACTTTCCGCTACCTTTTATTGACCAAATCTTGGAGCGGTTAGCGGGAAATAAAATTTTCTGTTTCCTGGATGGATTCTCTGGATATAACCAGGTGGCAATTGACCCCAGGGACCAAGAGAAAACCACCTTTACCTGCCCCTTCGGCATCTTTGCATTTAGAAGGATGTTGTTCGGACTTTGTACCGCGCCAGCAACTTTCCAGAGATGTATGCTAGCGATATTCCATGACATGGTGGGTGACTTTCTTGAGGTTTTCATGGATGACTTTTCGATCTTTAGAGCCTCTTTTGATGACTTCCTTGCCAACCTGACCTGTATCCTTCGGAGATGTATTGATGTGAACCTCGTGCTTTCCTGGGAAAAAAGTCATTTTATCGTACACGAGGGAATTGTTCTCGGGCATATCATCTCCGATAGGGGTATCGAGGTTGACAGAGCTAAGGTTGATGTAATTGCTGATTTACCTGTGCCTGGCTTTGTCAAACAAATCCGCTCCTTCTTGGGACACGTCAGTTTCTATAGGAGATTCATCAAAGGCTTCTCCAAGATTTCTAGACCTTTAACTCATCTCCTATCAACCGATGTACCCTTTGATATGGGCCCCGACTGCATATGAGCATTCACGCAGCTGCGTGATGCTGTCACCTAGGCCCTTGTTCTCTAGCCACTTGATTGGTCCCGCAACTTTGAACTCATGTGTGACGCTTCCGACCTTGCAGTCGGAGCCATCCTGGGACAAAGATGCAATAGACACCCCTTCGTGGTGTACTACGCCAGTAAGACGTTGGATGAGGCCCAGCGTAATTATACAACCACTGAGAAAGAACTACTAGCTATCGTCTTTGGGCTGGACAAATTTAGCTCTTACCTTTTGGGCTCGCATGTTATTATATTCACTGACCACATGACCATTCGCCATCTCATGCACAAGAAGGATGCCAAGCCTAGTCTGATTCATTGGATCATTTTGCTCTAAGAATTTGACATTGAGATCCGCGATAAGACCGGAGCCCGGAATGTTGTGGTTGATCATCTCTCAAGACTGGACCTTGACCACATTGGACTTACCCTACCGATCAATGAGGTTTTTCTCGATGAGCACCTATTGGCAATTAATGTGGCAAGTGGACCTTGGTATGCCGACATTGCCAATTACCTTGCTTCTGGTTCCCTTCCACATGGCTAGCCTAAAAACCAGCACGAGCGTCTCATTGCAGAAGCAAAGTATTATTTCTGGGATAATCCACTACTTTTTCGAATAGGTGCTGACCAGATCATCCGTCGCTATATTCCTGACAGCGAATTCCCTAGTGTGCTATCCTTCTGCCATGATCAGGCCTGCGAAGGCCATTTCTCTGGGAGGAAAACTGCAGCCAAGGTGTTGCAGTGCGGTTTCTTTTGACCCTCCCTTCACTAAGATGCACACAATTATGCCAAACATTGCACTAGGTGCCAGTCGTTAGGGTCAATGTCACGTCGTGACATGATGCCCTTGCAACTCATCCTAGCTGCTGAAATCTTCGACATTTGGAGAATCGATTTCATGGGTCCCTTTCCTCCTTCCGCTTCGAATACATCCTCGTTGCTATTGATTATGTTTCGAAATGGATCGAGGCTATTCCCATACGCCATGCTGACCATGTCATATCCACTTGATTTGTCAAAGACCACATTTTTGCATGCTTTGGGATCCCTCGAGCCATTATCTTGGATGGAGGAAGCCATTTTACCCATGCTTCTTTTCGGGCACTTCTGAGGAAATATGGAGTCCACCATCGTATCGCATCTCCGTATCATCCTCAAACGAACGGCCAGGCTGAGGTGTCGAACCGGCAAATCAAGCAAATTCTCCAGAAAACAGTTCGGCATGACCGTAAGGATTGGTCCGACAAGCTGATTGATGCACTTTGGGCGTACTGGACTGCCTTCAAGGCTCCCCGAGGTATGTCTCCTTATAGAATCGTTTACGAGAAGCCTTGTCATTTGCTCGTGGAGCTGGAGCATCGTGCTTATTGGGCGGTTCGCCAATGTAACCTTGACCCAGACCTGTGTGGTCGAGAAAGGAAACTCCAACTCTAAGAGCTGGAAGAGTTCCATCGTAAAGCCTATGATTCTGCCTTAACTTTCAAGCAACGCACTAAGGCTTTTCACGACAGCCGAATTCAGCAGAAGGAATTTGAGCCATCTCAGCAAGTTTGGCTTTACAATGCCCGGCTCAAATTCTTTCCAGGGAAATTGAAATCTAAATAGACTGGTCCCTTCTTGGTCTCGAGACCATTTCCCAACGGGACCGTTAAAATTGAAGATCCCAAATCTGGAGATAAATTTACGATCAGTGGGCAGCATTTAAAACCTTATCTTACTCATGAACCTGCCCCCATTGGAGAAACTGTTGCCTTGCTGGAGGATAACTAATTTCGTGCCTCATTCTGAGTCCAACTGGGGACGTTAAATTCTGCAACACTCCTCCACTGTCACGTACACTTCACTTCGCACCTTTTCACTTCACCACCCACCATCCACCCACCCTACTACCCTGCTATATACCTTGCACCTCAGCTCTCGTTCCCCGATCCTTGGACCTTCCTCTACTCTACATGCATATGAGGACATGGCATTGTTTGGCGTGGGGGGGTGGATAGGCATCCATAGGATCTGGGTAATATGG
Organism: Thalassia testudinum; assembly: GCA_037157565.1. Classification (NCBI taxonomy): domain Eukaryota; kingdom Viridiplantae; phylum Streptophyta; class Magnoliopsida; order Alismatales; family Hydrocharitaceae; genus Thalassia; species Thalassia testudinum. Next base: position 11,128,024 of record JAZHRO010000067.1, on the reverse strand, counting down.
TATCATGCAGCTTCCATCCATCTATAAATATGTACATAGCAAACAAAAAAAAAGGTGTTTAGTAATGATCTGAAGGCTGAAACAAAAATACAATAAGTGTTTATGGATATTCAACCACTGTTTTGAAGACTTTCTAGGCCACAAAAGCTTGATTCGCTCAGGCTCGACTTAATTCACTTGAGCATTGATAAGATAGATCGGAATCTCTCCTAACTAAGGACGTATTCTTGTACCCGAGACACCAGTACAGGATCCGTTGGTTTGCTTCTACTCGAGAGCCTAAGTAATCTTGGTTCACACTACACATATCAGGAAAGACCAGGTGAATATAAGATCCAACCCTAGTGTTCATTAGGGAAGGTGGAGTCCTTACCTGTGCGCGCAGGTAGACTTTTTATCTCAGACTTTAGTCTTGTCTCTAGGAGAAACTCTTTCCACCAAAAAGAAACTCTCCCACCAAAAGAAAAAGTGTGCTCCTCCAAATAAAGTTGTAAGAGATATACTGACACTTGTTTCAAAAAAAAAACTATGCAAATAAGTCAGTATATCTCGCAAATGTCTGTAAATTCTTCTCCCAAAAAAGTTTTTTTCAGGGCAAGTTACAAATACCCTGTTTCTACCATATTTTCTTTGAGCCACAAAAGCAAAAAAATGAGGGTTGAGTTTTCCGTCATCTTTTTAAGGGTCAATCCGAAGGCATGAGCTAAAACTGGGACCAACTTGCACTTAAAAATTCTTGAAACCCTGGGCTTGAGCCTTAATGTTCATCTGGTCAGTCTTGATCCTTCACTATGCACAAACCATAATCTCTTGAGCTCTCGAGTATGGCAAAAACCTTATGAGTCCTGGAAATCGTACTTAAGGTTTAAATATCAAGAGTCTAGGTTAGTCGAGTGATGATTTATGTCACGTAAGACTTAAAGTACTGGTAGTCTTCTCTGAAAGTGGTTCTCACGATATCCAACAAATAAACACACCCATGTCGCTTCAAGCTTTAGCATAAGATCATCTGTAAATACAAAACAAAAAAAATGTTTTGCTAGGGACTAGAAAAAGATAGGCATTGGGGTATGATTGCACAGCAAAAATACACCAATAAATATGCCATCTTGTGTTATTTCCTAGCACTACCATTGCATCTTATGTAGCAATAGTGGCATTTGTACATAGACAGATGCATGCTTTTCTTTTAAAAGAGGGGAGGAGAGTGAATAATTGGCCATCTAATTAACATCTTCATCAAGGGCTGCATTGCAAATTCACCATTTTCATTTTTCATTTTGACTTTGAATTCTTCTCCCTCGCGTGGCTGCAGGGCATGGGGCATGCACCTCTTCGTGCCACTCCTCTGCCAGCAGCATGGCTGGACATGCAATGCCAGCGGCATGGCTGTGGCATGCCTTCTTCTTCTTTAAAAGGTCTTGCCCTCTCCCTTGAGTAGGGGGGGCCTGAACACACAACACCTTTAGACACTGTCCTCCCCTCTCCCTCTCCATACACAGTATCTCTTCTCACTGAAGAGACACACTACGGGCAGGAGAAAGCTCACATTGGTCCCACAACCACCACTGTGAGTTCCACCACTGCCCAACTCCTTCGAGAGCAAGTGAGCGTAGTGGTTTCACCTTTTGTTTTCATCGCTAGAAGCCCTCACCGCAATTGCCAGAGATTCAAGGTCAGAAGCTCCTTCAGCGCGCGCATTGGCCTGCAGCAACTGCTAGCCACCACTCGCACGCCAGCAGACCTTCGCGAGCCCTTCCTGCGTGCGCAGGAGAATTCCAGTGCGCTCGACAAGCGAAACCGGCCGCTACTGGTCGGCAGACCGCTCGCGCACTGTAGCGCGCGGTCTGCGCGACACTGTAGCCACTGGCTCGCTTCTCACTTAGCCGGTGGTAGCGCGCTCTCTCTCTTCGCCCGCTACCCGCTCCAGCCGGTCGCCCGCGTCTGTGCCCGCACCGGCACTCGCCCGCGCTCACTCCCGCCTATAGCGCTGTGCGCTGCGCTGCACTCTCTCGCCCGTGCCCGCACTCGTCTGCGCCTGTGCGCCCATGTGCAGCCCTTGTGCGCCTGTGTGCGCCCTGTACGCTAGACGTCGCCTACTCCCGCCAGACGACTTAACTCTGCCCTCTCTCTCACACTCACCCGCTAGCGAACACACCCATACTCATACACACACGCACTCGTACACATACACACTCGTACACTCACACACTCACTTGTACACACCTACACATACATACACACACACACACACATACACACACACACATACATACATACACATATATACATATATTTATATATATAAATATATATATATACACATATATACATAATCATACCTATACAACTATATACATATACATATATACCTACATATATACATATATATATATACACATATACATATACACACACACACACACACACACACATCACCTACCCGTATCCATACGCCCGTGCAGTAGTCACCCCACCACGCATCATATTGCAGGAATATCTGCACCAGTTGCTGATATTCCCCGGTACCGGTGCAAAGCAAGCGCCTCCGCACACACTCCTACACATCCGTCCCACACTCTACGAGGCACTCCGTCTTGTTGGTTGCATCTTACTAGATAAGGACCAACTCAACACTGTGCTACACTCCATTTCCACTTCCACCTCCACCCCTATATATGTAATATATACATATCTATATGTATAGAAACTGTATTTATTATATTAAGATAAGTATTCCTTTCTCTACAAGCAACCTATCTTGTTTTTATTTCTCTTTTGTTTCCTGCTATTTAAAAAGATAAAAAAGAAGAGTAAAAGAGAAAAGATAATTCTTGTGTTGCAGGTACTCGGCCTTGCGAATAGTAGGACCAATTTTTTTGGAAACCCTAAGTTGGCCCAAAGCCAAGAACAATTTGGCTCAAAGCCAAGAACTTGATTTTGAGGGTGTGCCTCAAGGATAATATTATCAACAAAAAAAAATCTTAAATAGAAAAAAACAAAAACATAATAAACGCATGGAAGAGATATGTTCTAGGAAAGGCATAGAAACTTCTTCACCTTTAATTCCCTCCTCCCTGAGATCGACCCTGGGCCTAAAAGTGACCAAGATAAAATTAAGTAGGCCAGGTTAAAAAAAATTTTTTGTGAAAGATGGTTAGACTCGATTTAGGTTAACCACTACATTAACTTCAACAATAATTTCACCATATTAACACAACCTATTCGAGATCTACCACCCTCCATGTGATCTTTCCGCGGATGTTACTCCTATAGGAGGAAAATCTGCTCTGATACCAAATGAAATTGCACTAGAGGGGGGGTGAATAGTGAAATTATAAAATATTGTAATACAAAAAATTCAATCACAAAAGGTGGCACCAGATTTTTAGGTGAAAACCCAAGATGGGTGAAAACCACCACTTGAGCCAGTCTCTTGACTCAGGATTTTCGATCCAAGGTGATCAATCCACTAACTACACTACTTAAACGAGGGTAGTGTATCTCAATTACAAATCCCACCTCCGATCCCTAAACGGAGGTTTCTCCCTTCAAAATGAAGAGATGGGGACCCGACAGGCCGGATACCCAAAGTACAAAAATAAGAATTGAAACAACACCTATAGAGCACCCCAATACTTTAATTACTTTCTTATCTACTAAGCATGAAAAGAACTCCCTGAGGATTTGCAGAACGGAGTGAGTCGGGAGCATGGATTTGCCCTTTGATTAGAGTGTTGGCACATCACAAGGGTAAGATGAAGCTTAGAGTAGTAAGCAAGTGATTTTTCTAAATGAATTGTATCTCAAGAGGTGCGTTTGGCCTAAGAGGAGTTTTAGTCTATTTATAGGAAAGTTTGGAACCTTCAAGAACACTTGGGAGAGTTCTCCTAGCCGTTGGAGACAAATCCCAAGAGATTGGGACGAAATCCACCATAAATCAGGGTAATGATGAGTCTGATAGCAATATCAGACGTCAAATTTTAGGATCATACGTCTTATAGGATGTCTGATTATAATTCTGGTCGTCTAATACTGTAGGTGATCCTAAACTGACTCCATTGGATCAAAAGAAGGACGTCTGATATTTTCACATAAGATGTCTAATTATGTTATTGGACGTCGGATAAAGGGTGGATTCGCTCCTGTTTTCATCAGATCCAAACAGGGTTCTAGGTTTAAAGGATCATTCGTCGTTATGGACGTCTGAGGAAATCATCAGACGTCTGGAAACCAAAAAACTCTTTGCTACTTCTTCTGACAAAAGATTTTATGATCGTAATGAGATACGCACAAAAAATCATGGGCAACGGTCCAAAGGTAGATGTCTGGAAGTGTGTCCAGATGTCTGGAAATACATTTTTTCCCTATGCTTAGCATAACGGTTAGTCTGAGGACGTCCAGGTAAAGAATTAGATGTCTGTATAAGGTTTTCGACGTCTGATAGAGAAGTGCTTCGAATGATGTTTATAACGAGACAAGCTAAAGGTAGAACTATTAGAAATTAGACATCTGAGACACTTGTCAGACGTCTTAAAGTGGAAAATCAGACGTCTGACCATAGTTCCAGACGTCTGATAAGAGTCTAAGTGTTAGGTTTTTATTTCTAATTTATCCTAAGTGTAGAGAGCCTAAGTTAGCTATTTATAGGTTATGTTTGGGGGCTCTTTACAACATTTCTGGACTTAAATAAAATGAAAATTACAACCTTTGAAAATTTACATGAAAAAGCCTAGGACCTAATACTTATGCTACTTATCTTCACGCTTTTAATCTCCCATCTTGGAAAACTTTATGAAACCTGCAAATATGTTATTACAGAGAGAAACAATTTGCTACGATTTATTTTTTATTTCATTTTCTTCATTTTGTAAAATCATCAAAATATTATATATGAGTGGTTGAACTAACATGACGTGTTTTCAGAGGAGTTGTCGGGACTACCGCCTGAGCGTGAGATCGAGTTTAAGATCTCACCGGTACCAGGGACCTGCTCCATTTCTACTGCACCTTACCGGATGGCACCACTTGAGCTACGAGAGCTCAAGTCCCAGCTACAGGACCTATTGGAGAAGGGCTTTGTGAGGCCTAGTGCGTCCTTGTGGGGAGCCCCTGTGTTATTTGTGAAGAAGGGTGGTACCCTACACCTTTGCGTTGACTATAGACAGTTGAATAGGGTCACCATCAAGAACAAGTATCCGTTGCCGAGGATTAATGATCTGTTTGACTAGTTGCGAGGTGCCACGGTATTCTCCAAGATAAATCTAAGATCAGGCTACCACCAGTTGAGGATCAGGGAGACCGACGTCTCCAAGATAGCTTCTGCACTTGGTACAGACACTACGAGTTTTTGGTCATGCCGTTTGGGCTGACCAACACCCTTGTTGCCTTCATGGATTTGATGAACCGGGTGTTCAGACCGTATCTGGATCAGTTTATGGTGGTATTTATAGATGACGTGCTCGTTTACTCGTGGGATCAAGCACAACACGGATAGCACTTGCGGACGGTTTTAGACACTTTGAGATGACGTAGGCTCTATGCCAAATCCAGCAAGTGCGAGTTTTAGCTGAGGCAGGTGACTTTCTTGGGCCATGTGATCTCAAGGGATGGTTTGGCTGTGGATCCAACCAAGGTTGAGGTCGTACTCAGGTAGGAGAGACCACGTACAGTGACAGAGATGTACAGCTTCTTGGGACTGGCAGGTTACTACCGGTGGTTTATCAGGGGTTTCTCGTAGATTGCGCGTCCTATGACTCAGTTGACTCAGAAGGATGTGCCCTTTGCTTGGATAGACACGTGAGGCGTGTTTTCAGGAGTTGAAGGAGAGACTGACTTCAACTCCTGTGCTTACCATCGCAGATAGCAGTGGCGATTTTGTGGTCTACACGGACGCTTCGTTGCAGGGGTTAGGGGGCGTGCTCATGCAGCGGGGTCACGTTATCACTTACGCTCCGCGGCAACTGAAGCCCCATGAGCATAGCTACCCTACCCATGACTTAGAGCTGGCAGCTATTGTCTTCGTGCCGAAGACATGGAGGCACTACCTTTATGGAGAGACCTTTGAGATTTTCACGGATCATAAGAGTCTCAGGTACTTGTTTGATCAGAAGGAGCTTAACATGAGACAGAGATGTTGGTTAGAGCTCCTGAAGGACTATGACTGCAGCATCTCCTACCATCCGGGGAAGGCAAACGTGGTGGCTGACTCCTTGAGCCGGAAGGCGCCCGCCTGCTTGGCTAGTTTACAGGCACAGAGTTGGAGACTTATGGAGGAGTTGGGCAGTTGGCGACCCCGAGAGTCACAGGGGTATTGTGGGGCAGTGACGGTGACATGACAGACGAGACCAGAGCTGATAGACCGCATCATCACAGGACAGATGACATATCCGTACCTGTAGTCGTTGCGAGACAGAGTGCTGTCAGGGGACCATGAGACTTCTCTTTTACAGAGGAGGTGCTGCGCATGAGGGGATGTTTGTGCGTTCCCATGGACGAGGAGTTGTTGAGAGAGCTCCTAACTGAGGCGCACGGGTCCAGGTTCACCATACACCCCGAGAACACAAAGATGTATCATGATTTGAGACGTGACTTTTGGTAGAGAGAGATGAGGCGGGATGTGGGTGAATTTGTGCAGTAGTGTTTGGTGTGCTAGCAGGTGAAGGCCGAGCATCAGAGGCCTGCAGGGCCGTTGCAGCCACTTCCTATGCCAGAGTGGAAGTGGGAGAGCATCACCATGGACTTGGTGGTGGGCTTACCCGTTACCTAGTGAGGACACGATGCAGTCTGGGTGATAATGGATAGGTTGACGAAGACAGCACGTTTCCTGTTGATCCGAGTCACTTTGGGACCAACATAGTTGGCAGAAAGGTACATTCGTGACGTGGTACGTCTGCACAGAGTTCCGCATGAGATTGTATCCAACCGGGATACCCATTTTACTTCCCAGTTTTGGGCTGAGTTTCAGCAGGCTTTGGGGACATGGTTCAGGTTCAGTACGGCGTACCACCCCCAGACAGACGGACAGTTAGAGCGCACTATACAGACACTTGAGGACCTTTTACGTGCCTATGTACTAGACTGGAGGGGCTCTTGGGAGGAGCACTTACCCCTTGTAGAGTTTGCATATAATAACAACTATCACTAGAGCATCGGCATTGCACCTTACAAGGCTCTGTCAGACGGAGGTGTACTACGCCCTTGAGTTGGGTTGAGGTGGGGACCAAGTGGGAGGTTGGCCCCAGGCTGATCCGGCAGAGTCAGGGGGTGATAAAGCAGATTCACAGACGACTTCGCACTGTCAGGAGCAGACAGAAGAGTTATGTTGACCGGAAATGCAAAGAGGTGCAGTTCGAGGTTGGGGATCACGTCTTTCTTCGCATTTCACCCATGAAGGGCCTACGGCATTTTGGGGTGAAAGGAAAGCTTGCACTGAGGTTTGTGGGGCCCCTTGAGGTCCTGGAGTGAGTAGGACCCAGTGCTTATCGGCTTGCCCTTCCTCCCAAACGTTTTGGTGTGCACGACGTGTTCCACGTGTCCAACCTTAGGAAGTACGTCGTCGATCCCAGCCATGCTCTGAGCCACGAGAGTGTCGAGGTGGGGGATGACCTGAACTACCCCGAGAGACTGGTGCAGATACTAGACAGAGCCACCAGAGTTTGAGATGGAAGCAAGTACCCTTGGTAAAGGCCTTATGGAGGAGCCAGCGGTACGAGGAGGCCACCTAGGAGCCTGAGGCGGTGATGCGAGAGCGATACCCGGAGCTTTTTAAGGGTACGTCTTTTCGGACAGACTTCGATCCTATTTAAGTTTGTTATGCATTTATATTTCCTTTTCCGCACCCTAGCTAGCTCAAGTTTCGGGAACGAAACTTCCTTTAAGTTTGTTATGATGTAAAGACTCGTTCTGTTTTGAGCCTTTTAAGACATCTGGACTGGCGGTCAGACGTCTGGACCCCTTCCGAGATGTCTAGAAATTGAAAAATCTGTACATAGGGTCGGGTCTACGCGCTGGCTGCATGTAAATAGCCTTCCTTCTCTCTCTTCTTCTTTTCTCCTTCCTCACCGAACCCCAACCCCACTCCCTATATAAGAGTCCTCTCCCCCCTTTCTCTCTTCTCCACTCCACCACCACCACCTTACTTCCTCTCCACTACCGTGAGGGAGACGAGCGAGAGAATGGGAGTGAGAGCAAGGAGTGAAGAGGAGGAGCGGCGCGAAGAGAGGAGTGGTTGAGCTCGCGAGTTTCGTGGGAGCTCGTCGGAGTGCGTACAGCCACCGCGGCACGTGCGGGAGGAGTGCGTCGGGGGAACCGTCCCCGACTTCCTATAGTACCAGGAGCTGCAGCCGAGAGGGAGAAGCCATGACGGAGCGGTGCGTAAGGAGCAGGAGATCGCTCTGATACTGGGATTTTTCCAGTATTAGACATCCGGAGTGCCTTCCAGACAACGGACTGGACATCTGGTGACGACACCAGACGTCTGGAAACAGGTATTTGCGAAGGTATGTCCTTCTTGCGGTTGCGGCCATGTAGGCCACCCCGCAAAGCTGTTTTGTTTGGCTAAAAGGGGATTTTCTGCTCTATCGTGCGGAGGAGCAGCTTTGGGAAGGCGCGTGGCATGCCCTCCCATGCGTTTCGGACGTCTGGACAGCTTACCAGACGGCTGGAGGCATTCCCAGACGACTGGAGGATAGGTCGGACGTCTGGAGCTGAGTCCAGACGGTCAAGTAGGGGTCCTGGACGTCTGTGGTCGACGCAGGGACTTGAGGTGAGACTCTAGTGACTTTTAAGACATCTGGACTTTCTGCCAGACGTTTGATTTGGTTTTGCAGTTCTGTTTTTGACCCGTTTAGGGTCCGTTTGGGGTCCGTTTTACGCAAACAAGATATCTATGGTTTCCTTGTGAGTTCCTCTACATGTTAGAAACCTTTTTATACTGTTCTTAACATTCCGTTGTGTTATGTTCCTTGGTATATGACTTTGATCTGTTGCATGTTCGAGGCTTGCAGAGGCACGTGAATCTGCCGTTCGAGCCCCCAGTACTCCCAGATTATCTGGTAGAGTGGTTTCCCCCTATTCTTTTTATAAAACATGAATGCAATTATGAAAATTAGAAAACTAGAAACCTAGGATGTGGTATGAATCCTAGGACGAGAAATAGTTGCCCTGTTTGTATGCATGTTGAGATTACAGTCATAAATGAATGAGCTGAATCGTAAACAATTGCCTGTTAATAAGAACGAGCTGGCTATTGGAATTTGAGATGCCTGAGATAACTAAAACAGTTGCCTATAATATCACTTGTTGCATATGTTAAATTGTGAAAATGCGAGCTTCATGTGTATAATACGAGAATGGAATTGTGAATGATGAAACCTGGTATGGAATAATATGGTGAATATGAGCATGAACCTTATGGGGAATTAGGAGTAGAGCTCCTATGGATGAATGGAAAGATCTGGAAATGTGAGTGGGAAGTGTGTTGGCCCTTGAGTATGTGGTACCAAGGAGAGCGACTGTCCCCTGTTTAGTGTAGAGCGGAGCTAGCCACCCTTGGGTTGGGACCCAGTGTTAGGATTGACCACTCTACACCAACTTTTGTTGGCCCTTGCGTACACAATACCGGGGAGAGCTACTAGTGTAGGGAGGGAGCTGGCCACCCCACGGGGCTCGGGGTTCAACTAGCCACCCTACACCAACTTGTTAGGCCCACTGGGCAAACCAGAGTAGTCAGACGAGGGTGCGTGGACTGTGGAGTGGTGAGGCCCTTGTTTGGTTCTGAGGGGCGAGACCCTGTTACTGAGAGGGCTAGGCCCTATACTGTTTCGTGTTGCACTTTGGGCGTACTTGCTAGCGGAAACGACTGATCGCGTGCCAGTGCAGGGTAGCTTTTTTTTTTTTTTGAAACAGTGAGGACTGCTATCGTAAACCGATAGCAATCCGGAGGGTATTGTATTGCATATCAAAAAAGTATTACAAAAAAGTTGCCCAACTATGTGTGAGAGACCAAGCTTCCTTTACAACATTCTCACATCTCACCGGTCTCCCCTGAAACAGCTTATCAGTTCGCGCCCTCCACACACACCACAGAACGGCTGCCAATGCGGGGTAGCTACTCGTGGACTTATCGTGCGTGCCGTAGTCACCGCTATGTCTGTCAGTGACCTCGGGGTGGTTGACGGGGTGTAGGATCACCACGGGGGACTCTCCCGACTAGGAGAGCACCACGTGTGCCTTCTACTCTTCGGAAAAGATTGCAATCAAGATCGTTCCCACGAGGAACATGCGAGATCAAGAAAGAAACCTAAAAGTAAACCAATGGATGAAAAGGAATTACTTGTAAAATAAAATAATTGGAAAAGATAAATTTACCTGTTAGCTTTTACTGCTTTAGTTAGTCTGGTTACCTCTCTTCTCAGCGTTCACTGACTCCATTTACTCATAACCCTTTACAGGTCCAGGAGTTGAGTATCCCGAGTCACCAGCTGTAGAGGGAGCTGGGCCCAGTCGAGCCCAGCAGTAGTTTCCTGTTGTAGTTGTACCCTCTTTTCTACTAGTGAGTTTTAGACTGTTGTTATCGTTTATGTTACTGTACTTTAGTTTCTACTTTCCTGTTGTTGTTGTGGCATGTATTGTTTAGTAGCTTTTACTTCCTTATTGCTTGTACTCTTTTACTTTTAGTTACCTTGCATAGTGAATGTGGTTTATTTTCTTGCTTTTCGGTTATTTCTTGTTGGATGACTGGGTCTTGGGATTAGTCGAGTCGAGCCGGTCTCGGGTGATGTAGGGATTCGGGAACCGGGTCGTAACAATATGTGTGTGTGTGTGTATATATATATATATATATATATATATATATATATATATATATATATATATATATATATATATATATATATATATATATATATATATATATATATGGGGGGGGGGGGGGGGTTGTGAGTATGTGAATATATATGTGTGTGTGTGTGCGTATGCTTGTAGGTGTGTGTGTATAAGAGTGTGTGAGTGTGATAGAGAGGGTGTGCGTGAGTGTGTCTGTTTGGGTGTGTGAGAGAGTGTGCGTTTAGGTCGTCTGGAGAGTGAGTGTGTCGTCTGAGTGAGAGAGCGAGTGTGCGAGGGTCTGTGTGTGTGTGAGAGAGAGCGGGCGAGTGAAAAGAGCCACGAGCGCACACTGGCGTAAGGAGGAGCGCAGCATAGCAAGGAACTGCGCGAGAGAGAATGCATTGTATGTAACGACCCGCTTCCTGAGTCCCTATGAGACACGAGAACCGGACCGACTCGACTAATCCCAAGACCTAGTCATCCAACGAGGAAGTAACCAAAAGAGGAGTAAAATAAACCACATTCAACATGAAATATAACTAGCAGTAACAAAATACAACAGTAAGAAAAAGAACTACTACAGCATGTATCACCACAACAGTAGAACAACATTTAACATAACAAGAACTACGAGTAAAGAAAAGTATAGAGAGTAACAAAAACTACTCACTACAGCGGAAGCAAAAGGGGTACAAAAGAACAGTGGTAACTCTACTAGACCCTACTCGGCCCAGCGTCCTCTACAGCCGCTGACCCTGGCTGCTCAACACCTGGTCCTGAAAAGTAACGAGTGTAACACGTCAGCGAAATGCTGAGTAGAGTGGCAGCTAAACTAAAGAAGTAGTAAGGTGTATAGTAGCTATTTTAATTTTCTTTCTTCCTTTATTTACGTCTTTCTATTGTTTCACAATTTATCTATTTCTCAGATCCTTCACTTGATCTCGAATGTTCCTCGTGGGAACGATCTTGATTGCAGTCTTTTCAGAACAGTAGAAGTAGCATGTGGTGCTCTCCTGGTCGGGAGAGTCCCCCGTGGTAATCCTACTCTCAGTCAACCACCGCAAGGTCACGGACAGATGTAACGGTGACTACGGCACGTGCGATAAATGCACAGGTAGCTAACTCGCACTGGCACGCGGTCAGTCGTTTCCGTTAACGGGTGCGCCCAAAGCACAGCTCGGAACCAGTACAGGGCAGAGCCCTCTCAGTAACAGGGGTCCAACCCCTCCACAGTAACCAAACAGGGGCCTTGCCCCTCCACAGTCCGCGCACCCTCGCCTGACTACCCTGGTTTGCCCAGTGGGCCTAACAAGTCGGTGTAGGTGAGCTAGCAGAACCCCGGGGCCCGTGGGGTAGCTAGTACTCGCCCTACACTAGTAGCTCTCCTCGGTACTGCGTACACGAGGGCCAGCAAGTCGGTACAAAGTGGCCAGACCTAACCCCGGGTCCCTGGGGCGGCTGGCTCCGCTCTGCACTAAGCAGGTAACAGGTGCTTCCCCTGGTACTACGTACCCAAGAGACAACGCACCTCCACATCTTTCCTTCTCAGTTCCATTCCTTTCTCTTTCCAGGAGATCCACTCCTAATTCCCCGTAGGGTTCCAGCTCTTTTAACTCAGCACATTCAGGTTTCACCTTTCCAGTTTCACGTTCATACATCCCATATTCTCAATCATGTTCATTTATTCATAACAGGCAGCTGTTAAACCAATTTACAGGTAGCTATTATTTCCTTTCCACATTTTCCAAGACTACAATATTCATATATTCCACTAGTTTTCCCATCCTAGGATTCATGCCATACCCTAGGATCTATCATACAATCTAGTTTTCCAGCCCTAGGATTCATGCAACACCCTAGGATCTACCATTCATTCTAGTTTCTCATTCCTAGGATTCATGCAATGTCCTAGGTTCTATTTATGGTTCCATAGTTTAACAGATTATACTAATAAACTTAAAAGCCACTCTACCAGTTACAACAGGAGTACTGAGGGCGTGGTCGGGAATCCCGCGTGCCTCTGCAACCCCCGAGACTGCAATGAAACTGGGTCCTATCACAAGGATCAAACACAAGGAGTTTCTCAAAATAGTATCTAATCACTGTAAACGGGTAGAGGATTTTATTCCGAAAAGGACGCAACTCGAAATGCGGAAAATAGACTCTGAACGGGCCCTAAACGGGTTGAAAACGACGAAACAGTGCAAAATCAGACATCTGGAACCTCTTCCAGACGTCTTAAAATGAGGGTCAGATGGTACCTTTGCTCTGTATAGTCTCTCAGACGTCCAGAAGCCTGCGGGGGCGTCTGGACTAGTTCCCAGACGTCTGATGGCCACCCCGGACGTCTGGAAGTCTTTCTCGTCGTCTGACACTGCAGTCAGACGTCTGATTCGCGTTGGATGCGAATCTCAGAACCTGCGCGTACCCATTCCTCGCTCTCAGTACGGACGGTCGAAGAGAAGGAGGAAGTACGGAAATAACTTACCTTTTAGACGTCTGGACAGTCCTCCAAACGTCTTCCCCGTCGTCTGGTTGGAAACCTAGACGTCTGATTCTGGAAAAACTTCCAGAATCAGAGCGCGACTCGCCCTCTGCCCGCGACGCACGGCCGCGCCGCGTCTCGTCCGCCTGCTGCTCGAGCTGCAGCAGACCTCCCGCTTCACTCCGTGCCCGCTGCGCCCTCGCCGGCCGGCTCTAGCAGCCCCGGCAGGCTCGAACCCTCACAACCAAGCGCCTCCTCCCTCGCGCAACACCTCCTGCCGCACTCGCCGCAGCTGTCGCCGCCGCCGCTCACTCGCGCTCGCACTCGCTGGAAGAAGAAGGAGGAGCAGAGGTGATGAGAGTGAGGGAGAGGGCGAGGCTTTTTAAAGCCGCGCGGGGAGAGAGAGAGAGCAACGCCTGCGGAGGTGAGAGGGAAAAAGAGGGCATCGCAGGCCTACGTGCGCAGGCGCGCAGACGAAAACCACCCTGCCGCAGAAAATTAAATCCCAAACGTCTAGAAGGGGTTCCAGACGTCTGGTTAGACGTCTGGGCCAGCTCCCAGACGTCTTAAAAGACGTTTTGAAGCTGCGTTCGTAACAGTGTAGCATGCTGAAATGTGGGCAGGGACTTAGCGCACAAGCATTGAGACTGGGAGAGCGGGCTGGTGACCGGCTGGAGGCAGTCACAAGAGGAGAGAGAGAGAGCCCCTCGTCACCGGATAAGTGAGAAGCTTGTCGGTAGCTACAGTGTCCCGCAGACCGCACGTGAATAGTGCACGCAGGCGCGGGTGACCAACTAGGGCAATTCAGAGTAGCGGGGGCGCGGAGAAGGGAGGGGACACGTGCAGAGCACGCGGACAGGAAGCCTTAAGGTTGTGGAGGTACGCGAAGGAGGGGTGCTCTGTGCGTGAAGGCGGTGGCCAAGCTTCAGAGCTTGAAGCTACGCAGCTCAGTAATGGCTATGGTGCACGAAAAGGGAAACAAAAAGAAACAAATAAATCAAAACAAAAGCAAAGAAGACAAATACTGGGAATCCACCACGCCCACTTGCTCGCGAAGGAGCTAGGCGGTGGAGGAGCTCACCGTGGTGTTTGAGACCACGAGGAGCTTCTCCTGCACATAGAGTGCCTCTTCTCAATTGGTGAGAAGAGGAGCTGTGTATGGAGAGGGAGAGAGGGAGAGAGAAGAGTTGTGACCGGTAGTGATTGAGAGTGGGTCTGGTGTGTTGTGTGGGCATCTGTGGGTGGGTCTGTGAAGGTAGTGGCCGACGACTTTGCAAAGGTTGAGGTGGGGGTCCTTTTATAAATAATGGGTGGTAGGGTGGTGGTGCAAGTGTAGGTCGTTAGGATATATATTAAGAGGGGAATATTGCATGTAGGTACTTAGGTTGTTGAGAAATGAGTGTAGGCTTTTATTAGGTGGACTAAGTGGTAGAATTTAAATGGGAATGAGGTGGCCATGGAAGGGATGAAATGTTCAATCTCTCTCCATCTTTCTCTCCATAAAAGGCACCAACGCAAATATTTACATAATGCATGCATAACTACTTAATCTAAATGCGTAAGGTTAGGAAATAGCATAAGATGGCCTAATTAGAGACATGAATTGCTGCACAATCAGGTAGGCCCACTAGTAGGAGTTTGGTCCCACCCATATGGGTGCTGTATATCCTCTGAACGTGTGCCGGCCTGCACATTAAACAAATTTTTGGGCCCATGAATAGTGCTGGTGTGTAAGTGAGAGGAGAAAAGCCTAAAAACAGCTAAGTGTCTAAGGAGGAGAGTAAAGAAGAGGAGTGAGCTACGCAGTGGCTCTTGTGTGCTGTGCATGTGTATGTGTATATATATAGTATAAGTATACAATATAGTATATGTATATAAATAATGTACATAAATAATTATAAATATGTATACGTATATAATTAGTATATCTGTATAAGTATAAAAGTAGTATAGATATGTTTAAGCTCTTATATATATAAATAAACTAGAGCTTTATTGATAGATATATCTGTCACTATATATATATGAATGCATTAGTATAAATAGTAACTTATGCCTTATGTTGTATGTATGTCACTAAGGCGATAGTGATGCATATAATGTTATTGTAAATAAAATATATGCTACTATAGATATAAGTATGTTAATATAATTTAGTATAGTAGATATTAATAGCTATTTTTGCACCTATACCTAGGTATTTCTTAGAGTAGATGTATATAGCTAGCATAGTATAGTATTAGCTAGTTTTTAGTACCTCTTAGTTGTTCATATGCTTAAGGCATTTTAGTATTCATTAATTGATTCTTCTGTATATAATTGACAATTTATTTATTGATTAATTCATTATTCTTATTGTAAATAAAAAGTAACATTTATGGAATAAAAGAACATTTTTGGAGTTAGAGAGTGATGTATATCAATAATTGCTTTCCAATGAATGACTTGGAAGCTAACCAGTAAAAATTGTAATTAAATAAAATTGATGCGACATCAGTTTGCGTTTGTGACGAATATACTACAATGACACATAAAACATCATTTTTATTGCAAATGGAATATCGATGATCAGAAGCGCAGCAGCAGTATAAAGTGGATTTGCTCTGATGGCTGCTCAGTCGTCACGAGCATCGAGCGCACCTTACCATATACCCTCTCCTCTCCTCTCTCGAGCATATAAATGAGCATATTGATGTGGGCTGGGAGCCCGTGCACAATGTGGGCCTATTGGGCCTGAATTGAATTAGATAAAATGCACATTGATGAAACTAGAATTGGGTCTAGTAATAGTCTGATCTCACCTCCTTGGATGTTGTATATCTCATGAAAGGCCGATTTACCCACTAAAAAAATCTTAATTTTGTTTGAATGACTAGCAAAAAGCGTGTTTGTGTGAGGAGAGGATTCCTAAAATCGACTAAGTGTTCGAAAAGCTAAAGGAGAGGAGAGCATTAGAAAATTTCTAAGTGTTAGGAAGAGGCTGTGTGTGAAGTCTTGAGTAGCCTAGGTGTTTGTGTGTGTATGCGTGTATGTATAATATATATACATATAGAGTATATATATGTATATAGTATAAGTATAATAAATAAATAAATAAAAAAAAAAATATATATATATATATATATAGTCGGTTTAAGTTGATGTTGTATAGTTTTTGTTTAAGGCTTTCATGACATTTGTATCCGTCACTGTAGATATATATTTATGTTAGTAAATATAATTCTTTTGTAAAAAATTATATTTCACATACTTTTACTAAGACTATAGTGACACTTCTGTATGTTACTGTATATATAGTATATATTATTAGAGTTAATAGTATATGTTAGTATATTTTATCTAGTGTATATTCGTAGTTATTTTTGTATCTATACTTAGGTATTATTTAGGATAATTGTACACAACTAACATAGAGTAATCATACATAGTTTTTAATGTCTATTTAGTTGTAAATATGTTTAAGGTATTGTAGTGAATATTAACTGACTCTTTTGTACATAATTGACTAATTCATTCATTCTTTGATTAATTAATTCATTTTGTAAATAAATTTGACAGTTTTTGAATAAAAGAATATTTTTTAAACATAGAGAATGATGTATATTAATAACTGTCTTCCAATGAACGACTTGTAAAATTACATAACATCTATTTACATTGTAACATCTATATTACAACAAAGATAATATTAAAATACAATTTTTGTTACAACACGATATTGGTTCATTAGCGGGCAACTTATTTTGCTTGCTATGAGATCTAGCTACTCATTGATTACAAAGTCTTATCTCTGTGATTTCTGGGCAAACCATCCTCTTTTGGCATTGGAGGAGTCTCATTTCCTGCTATCAGGGCACTCTCTCCAACCGTAGGCTAATTTCTTTAGCCTATGTTCCCGAAAGATATGTTTCCTTTGGTCACTCCCTAGCTACCGAATGTTCTAGACATGGGATTTTTAGAGATTGGGCTGGGGTGAATGTACCAACCTGCTTGGCGCATGTTTTGCCCGTTATGTAGAAATAAAAGTTTTACTATCTACGAAAAGAAAAAAAATTAAAAATATATAATTAAATAGTAAAGTAAACAGTGTCATGACAACGACCCTTCATGGTATATATAGATTAGCACCATGCAACAGACGTCTCCAAACAACACTCATGCATTAGTTCAACACTCAAGCAATCTCAATACATAGCAACAATTGTAAACGTAGCATCCTAACCTTTTCAGCACACATTCACACATGCATATATGTATCAAATGCATATATTTATCTACCTACTTCTACTAAAGCATAACTACCAACAAAACTTGACGACGGCGACCTGTTTGGTACAACCCTCTTGAGTGCAATTTGGAGATCGGAGAAGGGGGGCTCTTTTATTGGGACCCCCAAACACAAGCATTGGATCGCCATCCGCACCTTTTTGAGGGCTGGTTTACGGTGGAGGGTTATCTCTTCTTTATGGGGATAACGTCCGTTCATGTTATAGGATAATTCAACCTCTAATGATCTTCTCATCGTAGGATAAGCTAACCCAAGTTAGTATGGGGGTTAACTTATTCTCTCAACTTATTGTCAAATTCATTCCTTACATTTTAACCCTTATTTTCAAGTCTTTTGTCACTCTATCTCATATTCTAACTCTCATTCTCAAATAAACATCTTCTTTTCACGTAACAGTTACAGGATAACCCTCATTTTAAACTTTCATTCAGTAAATATACACAATGATTAACCCCCATTCTTGACTAAATGCAAACAAGAATTACCCCCATGCTAACTATTCCTTGCCGTAAATCAACTTGAAAGGATACAAATTGTTCTACTTGTTCATGGATCTAAGATAGCTAGCAAGGAATAAGTCGAAATCTCATTTCTTCTTTGGTCTCCTTCACAACTTAAGCTTTAGTTTCATGTGTTCATCGGAAGCAAATTATTAAACGTGATTTTCTTTCCATCTATCTTTTAATTTTATTTACCTTTCCTTCGTTGGACATATTTGTTTTATGGGATAAATTTTATAGGTGATATAATTGAGGAATAAGTTAGAGATAAATTGATTTTGATATTTGAGGGAGCTATAGGTTAAATAATGGGATAAATAGGTGTATTTGAAGGGATAAGTAGAATAGATCTCTCATAAGATGATGGATAAATTTATCCCACTTCTTCTATGGAATAAATTTACCTTAGGTTTTGAAGCTTTCTCTCAAGATAAAGCTCGTCAAATATGGGATAAATCATTGTATCCCGAATAACAAGCAGACCCTTAAGGTTATCCCTCGATCCAATTAATATCAAAGGAATGTCAAAGAAATAAAATTTAAAGTCAAATGATATAATTTATCTCTCTTTATTAATTAATATTAACATCAAACTATGCTATTACATTGCATCAACACCAATATATATTAAAATATACCAACTCCAATAAAATACACCGATTGAAATATATTTACTATATCACATTAATATAATTATACTTATTTCATAATATTAAAAAAAAAATGGTTGACATATAAGTACTTTTATACAAAAACTTACATTCCCGCACCTCCCCCAATACAAGTTTGTCCGGTGGTGTCCATCTAATGGTGGGGAATGGGTGTGTACGGTGTTGTGGGGGTTTTTATGTATGGAAAATAAGGTCCCATTAAAAAATCATCCGCTAAAATCACAGTACTATATCAATTATTTTATCCTACAACTTATTCCGTCATTTAAACAAGTATCTTACTTTACTTACCTCTTCAGTACTTTATCTCGGGATAACCCTTATCTTTGTACCAAATGCAGCTTAAGACTCTATTTCACAATGAGATAACCCAAAAGATTCTCCTAAAAGTCCGAGGAATACCCAAGAAGTAAATTCAAGGTGAATAGAATTTGACTTATCTCATCCATTCAAATCAACATCAATATCTATTAAAAAATATATCACTTTCAAATTATCTCATTACATCGCACCAACACTAATATATATTAAAAAATATATATTCCAAAATAATATATATATAAAAATACATTTATTATATCACATCAACTAATCCAGGTGTGTAATGTTAAAAAATTATTTACCAACATCAAAACACCATACCAATAATTTCTATGCCGCTGTATACTTACCCTTCTCAACTTATTAATTATCCCTCTCGATCTTGTTTTATCATGGGATGAGAGATATCTGGCAAACTAGCCAACCTTAAGTAATGTTTATTAAAGGAGATAGATATGTGGAATAAATATATGAATGTGGAAGGAGTGAAATGAAATGGTAAAATAAGTGGATTAGTTCATTTGAGAGGTTGGACAGGCTAAAGTTATTTCATAGAAGAAGTGGAATAATTTTACCTTAAGTTAAATCTCTCTCAATCTAGTGCAAATAATAGGTAGGTTAAGTGGGACTAAACGAGGGTTAAGTTCACTTAACCCTCCTTAACCTACCTACCAAGCACCCCATTAAGATGTGAGAATGGTGGTATAAGTAGTGAGTTAGTGGGATGCTGATATGATGCTAAGTTGATGTGTTATCACTGATTTTTATTTTTATCTATATTAGAAGTGGGTTCGTAAAATAGATGATAGGTGAGAATATATCCGTGAAGATAAATATGACAAGCGAGAGTAAGTTAGTGGGGATAAATATAATTGATGGGGGGGATAAATATAATAGGTAGAAGTATACCATTAAGAATAGAGTTGATGGATGATGGTCGAAATATACAGTAGACGGATGATGATGCCCTCTTATTGTTCATGCACAGCTGTAACATTGACGAAGTTTATGTGAGTTAAAACATCACTTCAAGTTACGCCATCAAACAGGGCCCCAGGGAACATGTATACGTCGGTGCAATGCCCAAGGAATGGACAACACCTTTTTAAATTTGTCCCACCCGTACAGTCTGCTTGCAAGCATAGCAATCAAGAAAAATAAAAAGCAATGGAAACAAGACAATATGGCCTTTTCCAATCATGCTTAGATTGTGGATATGCTCCTTGTCTTTGTATGCAAGATTTGGCACATAATTGTGCTTAGACCAAAGTGCTTGGACTTTCTTTAGTAGTGGCTTCTTCGCTTTGGATTGAGAATGAAAAGATGTATATCTCTTGAGAAAATAGATTAATCACCCTTCCAATTCCTTTCGGGTGATATACCCTGTTAGCATTAATCCATTCCCAACACTCTTCGGCACACAATCTAATAATAGCAATTTACCAACTCTATTTTTTTTTTTTTTTTTTAATTTCTTTGATGTCTCGTTATAGCCAAAAGGGTTGATTAGCTAAACAATGGTCAAACGCCTTTGTCTCCTCCCACTCTTATTCCATCCTCAGGAGAGGAGAAAGCAAAGCATCACCCCTTTTTCCACGGATCTCACATCACCTGTCCACCTTCCATTCCCATTCCACCTCCCATTCGTGACCTCCCTTCCCCTTTAATTCCTCACTCCCCAATAAAATCCAACCCTCCTCCCCTTTCCACCAACTTCACAAAAAGAGGAGGGAGACAAGCTTTGATGCGTGATCTGGGCCCTTCGCGTTCTCTCCTCTCAATCCCTTCCCAAAGGGTTCTTTTCTAGATCGCGAATCTGAACAACGCATCTTCTGCACCTGGCACCATGTCGTTCGGCGGGGCCTCCGAGAAGTGCAATGCGTGCGACAAGTCGGTCTATGTCGTCGACTTCTTGTCAATCGATGGTATCCCTTACCATAAGTCATGCTTCAAGTGCAGCCATTGCAAGGGGACCCTCGTGGTGCGTGGATGCTCGTGATTCATTTTGATTCGATTAAAAATGTTCCTTGATGACAGTCGATTGCGGCTTGCTCAATCTTGAACTGATCCAAACAATTCGAAGGCCCAACTAATGCATTCTTATAGCTTAATCCATAGTATGACGATTCTATAACAATACAACAATCAAATCTTCTTCTATATTACGTGAGGTTGGTTATATTGATTCTTTACCGCTGCTTAAGATCTACTTTTAATTATTTCTAAATTAAAATTAAAATAATTAAGATCACATTTAATAATTTCCTTACGGTACTTTTTAATCTTCATTGTCCCTTCTCAGCAGACTCAACACCCAACCCCTCGTATATTCTAATTGAGTTATTTATTGGCCTTCACGTTGTTTGACCGTTGGAATACAAAATCTCGAAGAAATAAGGCTAAAAAAAATATGACATAATGGAGATATATATATATATATATATATATCCTTTATGTCATATTTTCTTTTATGCTTATTTCTTTTATATATATATATATATATCACTTGCCCTTTGATTCACTCGTATTAAAGAACTACAATGGAGAAATAAAAAAAATATTAATCGGAGGAAGCCATTTGGGAAAGATTCCTTTAGGGCTCTAATTAGTGTATGCTTTAAATCAAATGGCATCTTGCTGGCTCAAATTCTCAAGTCTATTTTGAGCTAAATGGTACTGTAGAGATTCGAATTCGGGAAGTTGATCTAGGGTTTGCGTGCAATATATATGTGTGCCTCATTTCCAGATGAACAACTACTCTTCCATGGATGGAATCCTCTACTGCAAGCCACATTTTGAGCAACTCTTCAAGGAGACAGGCAGCTTCACCAAGAAGTTCCCTGCAGGTAATTAAGCACATCTTTAATTATTGGGATTTCATTGATATTGGAGGTCAACTTGTGGCATTGTTCTTTAGAGACAGCTTTGTAAGCATGTTGTTTTAGCACATATTTTTCTTAATTTAGCATTTTATCTGTAAATCCATCTTTAATTAGCACGTCAATGAAAGGTGGGCAAAGTTTTAGGTCATGGACAGTTTCATTTTTTTAAAGGGGTATAGTTGCAACTAAAAATGTTCGGTACGACTATACCTGCAAACTTTTGTACCATTATTACAAAAAATCGGATTTATGCTCTAATGCTGTTCTGTTGATGTTGTGGACAGCTTCAAAGGCTGGAGAAAGACGTGAACTGGTAAGATAATTTTATTTAGATTTTTCTCAATATATGTATGCGTAAATGGAAATTAATTAGTATTTCCATAATCTAGTGAATAGCGAATTAGATATTATCAAGTATGACTTCTATAAGTATGGAAAAGATATGCCTATCCTTATTGTTGATGCCCCACCGAGAGCAAATTATGTATGCTTAATTTTCCCTTTTTATGTATTTTAATCGTTTTAATTCTTCATTATTTGTGCCAACTTTCAATTCTACCTTAAATGTCGAATAACTTATTTATGCACTTATGTTATACACCCTAAAATCTAATTATTTTCCACAATGTTGTGGATTTTTATCAATTGGAAAATGCAAAGAAGGAAGATGTTTTTCATTCTCTACTTTTAAAGGTAGTTTGGGTGGAGGAATGAAAACAAAAAGGGAATTGCAAGAAGAATTACAGGAAAATAGAATTAAGAGAAGAATTTGATTTTTTTTTTATTTTGAAGAATTAAACATCTTACCATGGAATTACAAATCATGTCATGGATTATTTGAGAGGAGGTGGAATTTATTTATTATAAAATTAAATGCTAAATTACGAAATATAATTATTCCGGAGTTCAAGATCCCAAACAAAGAATTTGGATGACAATTCCTTATCCCAAACAACCCCTTAGGTCCCAGCCAAGAAGTCTTCCAATGTGACTTGACATTAATTTACATCCGATCTATATATGGGTAATTTTACTTAAAATTGTAAATGACCATATGCATCTCTATAGTATATGTGCTTCGATTTTCTCCTTATCTTTTGTGTTTTGTGTGATTGCAGTCGAGGGCTCCAAGTAGGGTTTCTTCCATGTTCAGTGGCACTCAGGACAAGTGTGCTGTCTGCAAGAAAACGGCCTATCCACTGGAGAAGGTGAGCTTGTTGGGTATCCATCTGATCATAATTTCTTGCACAAAGTAGTTGTGTAGGAAGTTATGAAAAATGATCTTGAAGTGGCTTTACTATGCACGTCTCCATAAAATGCCGCTAGAATTAAGCTTCAATATTATATTTTCAAGTAAAAGTTAGTAGGAAATTTTCAAGTAAAAGTTTTACTCCTCATTCACATCCTTGCATCGAAACTAATTTCGATTTCATCTTCCTTTGTCTCAAACATAATTCTCTGTAACTTCAACAAGGTCATGCAACATCTGGATCGGGTTTGTGTTAGATTTAGCTAAACTTTATATCCATATATATTTATAAAATTCATATCTATATTCTATCTATTAAACTATTAATGACAAAAATTTAAATTTATGTTCATACGCATTGGATATTTATTTATAAATAAACTATAAAATCAAATTATACCTACAATAAAATTAAATAAAAAAGAAAATTGACAACATAATTCGTTACTAATTTATAAAAAAATTCAAATGATACACGATAATATCATTCTTAACACATACAGAATATATAAAATATTTTCTTCAATAAAGATGTAACAACGTACCAAACATATATACATAGAAATTCAAGAATACATACATGATATGAATATGGGTCAAATGCTCGATTGGTTCTTTTTTTAATACCTAAACTTGAATTTGAATTTCAACGAGTTAAGTTTTATCTATTATTTTTTGATTGGAACATGTTGGGTTGACTAAAGCTTATACCTCTATTCATGATTTTCCAATTTTTTATCATTTTCTAATATTTCTAATGTATCTCAACCTTTAAATGGACAACGCTATCTTAACCACTCCTAATTCTCCTGTAAGTTAATTATCTATGATTATCTTATATGCCTATACTAATAGAGGGGCGCACTTCAAAATTAAGAGAAACATTATAAATTTAGAGGCATGCGAGTAATTTCAAATATCTACAGGGACACATATGTGAAGACACCTGATTTAAACATCATCTCTTCGTCTCTTCCTGTCCACTTATGACCTACGTTCATGACTTGGAATTTGTCATGTTATCAATAAAGTATCTATATAGTCTTCCAAAGCTAATGCAATAATTGTGATGACAGATGAGAAACACAAAATGGTGAAAAAGCCAAAACCCTGTGTGAAATATATAAAAGAATTCAACCTCGAGAAGAAATGTTAATTTGTGCTATCGTTAATTTGTTAAATATCTAAAAGCTAATTTATGCAATAATTTGTTTTATATACTAATGCTCATCTTTTTTATAAAGAATAATTGCTTTCCTTAAATGTTTAGATCTAAAAACATCATACTCAAAAAAGGGTAGGGACCATGCAACTCAACTACACCCAAATTACTTACAGCCTAGTGAACATCCTTACATGTGATTGATGTTTCAAAATAAAAATTTGGAGACTGAAATCATTTAACAAAAATAAAAAGTGTATATAATTTTATTAAAAATAGAGGACTCTAGCACCTTTATCAAGTATGATCAAATTTTGTAATATTTAGCTATTGAAATTGAGTTCCCTTTTATATAAAGAGGTAGAAGCATTGTATTTACTTTAAATTTTATACATAATCTTATTTATATAGAGCAATTTCAACCCTCAAAATTTCACTTTAAAGGATTACTTGTAAGTGAAAAATATTAATTAAACTTGACTTAAGTCATGTGCAACTAAGCTTCACATTCTTTTTTATGTACTCAAAATAGAATATCTGGTATCTTTTCGATTAAAGATCAATCTCTTAGGTGACCACATTTTCAAAAAATAATCGGCACAACCTCACAAAACCCAATAAGAATCTAATTATAATTGTGGATTAGCTGCTAAGTAGGGATTACTCTGGAAACGTTCATGTAATTCAGGTGACAGTGGAGGGGGAGTCCTACCATAAGAGTTGCTTCAGGTGCTCTCATGGGGGTTGTGCGCTAACAACCTCATCCTATGCTGCATTGGATGGCATCCTTTATTGCAAGCCCCATTTCGCCCAACTCTTCAAGGAGAAGGGAAACTACAATCACCTCCTCAAGATGGCATCAATGAAGAGAAGTGTGTCTGTCGAGCAAGCCTCGACGGACGTAGAGCCTGAGGCCACGACAGAGGCTGAGGAGGGAGAGGATGTGGTGTCGGAGCCGACATCGACGCCAGCACAAGAGCAATCATAATGCAATTTTGAGCTAGTTGTTCCGTGGTGGTTGGATCTCCTCAGTGTTGTTTTTGGGATTATGAGAGGACAATTGTTTTGGCTTCTCTATAATTTGTGTTCCCTTTCCGTGACATTGATCGGATTGTGCAATAAGCAGGTTTGGTCCATATGATTGAACGTGTATTGGATCACTGTTCTCTTTCATCATTTTGGGGTTTTTCTTTTTTCTTTTTTCTTACATAATGAAGATTGTGATATATATATATATATATATATACATGCTTACAACATTTGATTTTCAAATTTTTGTGTATATTGGTGGATTGTTTTTTTGGGTATAATTTAGTTTTCAGTTTACGGTTAATCATGTGTAGATTATCTTTTGATTGGTGGATAGAATAGAAGGAGTTAAAATCGTAGTTTGTATTAATCTATTCTTGATGCCTTGAAGAAAAATTTTCATGCTGTTTATGCCTATGTAATGTAGAGCACAAAACAATTTATCCCCTATGCTGTGTGTCACATTTCCCTTCTATGATTAATTAAAATATCCATAGCTTCACATTCAATAATAAGCCTAGTTTGTTTTCTGGATTATTCCTTTGAAATGGAAATAATTTAGTTTGGTTGTTTGGTTAGATTAATCAAAACTTACAGCAGGTTGACATGAGATAACTTATCCTAAGTTTGATGTAGGATAAGTTATCCCATAGGTTAACTCTTGTCATCTCATCCCACAAAAAATAAATTAAAATATGGTTATCCCACTATAGAAATAGGATGACCCTTTAGGTTATCCTACTGTATTCTAAACAATCACAAATTAATCTAGTAAGATAATTCTTTTGACTTCCAAACAAAAATATAGGATAACCTTTCTTAAAATTCCTATTACACAGGATTCTATCTATCAACCCAAATTAGGCATTAGGACTCAAGTTGGGTTGAGACAACTTATCCGGTGATTCATCCGCGGGCTAAGGAGAGTAGAATTGGACTTTAAATGCCAAAGTAAATGTCTTGGACCAAGAATTAGAGGAAGTCTAAGATTGTGTTTGGTTGAGAGATAATATTATTTCAGGATAGAATTAGAGTGCAATAAGTAGGAGAGGGTGTTTAACTGATGGGTTTGTAATGATTGATATTGTGATATGATGTTAGTGGATGGTAATTTAATATTATAATATGATTTAAGTAGTTATACTATGTTATAGGGAGTATATTTTAATATATATTAAAATTGATGTAAGCAGATATATTATGGATTAAGTAAATATTGATGTTGATGTGATATAAAAAATAAAATTGATATGATATAAATAAAAAAATATAAAATTCTTTTAATAAAATTCTTAACATATTCTTATCCCACCCGTAAACCTTTACTCCATCTGCTAACAGACTACCAAACGTAGCCAAGGATACCACGATATACTTTCTAGCTTAGCTGTTTAAATTAACCAATTTAAGTTAAAAAAATAAAAGTCTTTCATTGGGGCGATATACTTGAGATTCAACAAGAAATTAGTGCTCTTAGCATACATCACTTATATCTTTGAGCTATATCGATCGACGTAACACCTGATATCTCAATAATACTAGAAAAGTTACATTCCTAAAAAAGGCCGACTCTAGTGAGTACCTCTATATTACGAGGATAAAGAGTAACTTACGCAAATTAAGGATCAAAGGATAAAGAGATTTTTAATGTAACTGTCATTAAAATTTTTTTAATATTAATTAAATGCTACTCAATTAATTATATTATCGATTATATTATTGAGAAACTCACATTTCTTTTTTTTACTATCCTATTAGTCATGATCATTAAATTTAACTATTTTAAATTTAAATGTAATAAAAAATATTACTTAATCTTCAATTTTTTTAATCATCCAAATTTTTTATTTTTCACACTTCACTTCCGACCACCTCCTCACCTCCACGTAGCCGGTGAAGGAGAAAGGGAGGTGAAATGAGGAGAAAGAAGAGGAGGGGGGGGGGGGGGGGGTTATCGAGAAGAGGGGTTGAAAATTAAAAGAAAAAAATTGAGGACTATAAAATATTTTTTATTATATTTTAATTTAAAATCATTAAATTTTATGACTATAACTAATAGAATAATAAATATAAAAATGACATAATTTTTTTAAAGATACAATCGATAACATAATAAAGTGAATGTAATTAAAGTAATTTAAAAAATTTTTAATGATACTCACGTAAAAATATGTTGAGTTATCAAGCTATCCTGCCGATCCTTCGAAGCTCAGTTAACCTCCCATGGATTACCCATTAACGATGACCATTATATGTCTAAAGACAATTCTCTTTTCGAAAGCCAAGAACTCGAACTCTTAGCCAATGGAACTGAGCCCCTTACCTGGTGCAAGTTTCCATCTATAAAATATAAGTTTCCATCTCATTTGAGCATTTGGTTGAGTCAAACTAACTCATTTAATTTCCTATCAAAGCCCACTTGGCCCATCAAGTTTAAAGACGATGGCTGATCCAACTCAGTTACAATCAGATTCGACGCAACCCATATTTGGATGCCATATTAAAAACCCATGTAATTCAGTTATTTCACCCAGGAGTTTGTTGGATTTAATTCCCCACAAACACACTAAGGTGGTATCCAGTGAAGGGAATATATTTGTAGAATAAATAGGGAGTAAAGAAGGAGTGGAATAAAATATTAGAATAAGTAAATTTTGATGTTTGGATGTTTAATCAGGTTAAACTTATTTCATAAAGGAGGTAGAATAAGTTTACATCAGGTTAACGGGTTAGGTGCTGAACAAACATGAATTAATTCATTTAATTAACTTGTCAATCAAACACCACCTAAACAAAGAAACTATGAATCCATGTCAAAATACAAACCTAATGGCAAAGCACAGAGGTGTGTCACTCATAGGATCGAAGCAAACACGACACAGAGAAAATTATGGATCGACCAAATCACTCAAAAGTATTAATCAATAACAAAACCTGATAGCGCAAGGCACACCTAAAACCCATTACTCTCCCCATCTCCTCTGAGCATATACTGACCGAAACGTATATATGCTCAAACCTCCTCCTTCGCTGTGCAATTTCGGAAGCGAGGAGACGAGGGATTGCTCGCTTGACCGAAAACCTAGGTGGGCAGCGCATCCTTCCCTCGATCCTACCCTCGTCGGAGCATCCTCGAGTGGACGACCTTAGGCATCTCCTACACAGTTGTAGGGAGGTTGATCAACGTGTTTCGGCGAACAGAAAGTTGGGGTTAGGAGAAACTTGTCGCTATAGTCGCAAAACATGTTATCAAATATAATTTTTTACCGAAACTCCAAGGGAGTCCTGGGTCAAACACCTGGAGGCAACGTTTGTTTTCGTTGAAATCCACGCTTCATGTTGTTTCTTTTTGGTATTTTTGGGTTTTGTTATTTTTTTTTTTGTGTTTTTGTAATAAAGAGACAAGCAAGATAACTTCGCAAAGTGGAAAGAACAGATTTGATATATCACAATGTGATGCAAATATTTATTACAATATGGTAAGAAAATATAAAAGAGACAGGGGTGAGATAAGATCTCCTGAATCGGCTGTTCGACGAGACAACGGCGCTTGGCGGTAGCTTGGATGGAGGAGGTGAGAGGTTGGACGACGAGGCTGAGATGCTAGAGGGCGCCGGTAGAGGAATGCTTTACCAAGGCATGGAATGGGGATGAGGAGGTGGAGGAGATCTTCTACCGGAATGGAGGTGGGAGGACGGCTCCAAGGCTTCCTATGAAGGTGGTGAGATGGAGGAGGAATATTTGGTGAGGTATAGGAGCACTACACTACTAGGAGGTCTTTGGAGCTTGGGAATGAGCTCTAGGGAAGCTTTGAGGGGCTTCTAGAGCTTTGGAGTAGGTGGGAATAGCATAGGTAGAGATTCCTAGGCAAGAAAGGTGTGTAGGTCTTTATATAGTGGATGGGAGGGGGCTAAAAATGGACACAAGGTAATTAGCGACCTTTAGAACGTCACTGTAGGTCCAGCTCAAGCGTCGCTTTAGCCACCTTATGCCCGCTCACGTGTGAGCTACGCCAGCCCTCCATCACATGCGTGGATCGCGCTTGTGCGATCTGGCACGAGCTGGCTTGCACTCAGGTGCACCCAATTAACGAATTGGGAGGGGGGGGGGGGGGGGGGGGGGTTTGCGGGTCTTGAACCCGTGCCCCTCCCTTGGAGGCAAGGTCATCAACTGATGCACCAAGCTGACCGAAGTGTTGAGATGATGCATTGCGGGCGCACAGTGGAGGAGGGCTCTCAACCGTTGGATTTGCATCCAATGATTGTGATTACTTGTTGGATGGCCTTTAGAAGGACGTCGGGTGACCTTGGGTGCTCCAGATGGTGCCATGTGTTACCATCTAAATCGTCCACCTTTCCTTGCTCACAGAGGATGCAACGGTGCTCAGATCGAGGTGATTTCCACGCTGTCGGTTTGCAATCGTCTCTTCGGATCCATCTGTACAGTCGGATTCTTCATCGAAAGCCTGTAAAGATGTTGCATTGCCTCCTGGCCATAGAATGTTAGAATTACTATATAACATACACAAATTATCCTAAATGCAATGTAATTAATGTTATGCACTATTTATACTTATGGAATGCAATGCTAGGATTAGGAACTATCATAAATAAGCATTTTATCATGAATTCATGTGTGTTTATCATACCCCCATGCTTATCTTTTGCTAGTCCCTAGCAAAATTAACCTAAATGCTATGTATAAGAGTAGAATCAGGATTTGTTCACTTAGGCATGATTTGTTGGTTGCTTTAGAAGATTTCAACCAAAGACCTGGTTACAAAAACTCAACAGCGCCCAAGTGTCTGCCAAAATGTGGACCACCTAAGCCCTCGCCTTTTTCGAAAAGGGAAGATACATTTTCTTTTTTTTTTCCTTCTTTTCTATTATTTTTATTGTTATTTTTTTGAACTTTTGGAGTTTGAGAGTTTTGAGATAACATTTTACGGTTACCTGACCCACCTAAGACTCGACAATGACTCTAAGTGCTAAGCATCTTGTGAAAATAGTGAAAGATTCATTAGGTGGCCGTTAAAACGGACTTCAGGTTTCTATGACCCTAAATGACCTCAAGGATTCTGCCTAAAGGTTTATCTTTTTGATCGGTGGCTTTCTTCCTACTTTTTATTATTATTATTTTTAACAGGGTCAACACAAGGGCGAACCCAGTGTATATCTCCTCAATTTTCTTTTATGGAGTCAACACAAGGGCGAATCCAGTGTATATCTCCCTAGTTTATGTTGGTGCTAGAGCACTACGATCGTTTATTTTGATGATAACAAAACACGTGTCATTTAACATTTGCACTTGAAGTTTTAGATTTCATGTTAATTGCAAATGGAGATGTGGTTAGACGAAGTTCGAGCTCGCATCCAGGATGGATTGGAGGAGCTTGACGGAGAATAGAGGAGCTTTGCGAGGAGCGATGGCTTGAAGAAGGAAGGAGATGAAGAATATGATAGATTTCTTTTTCTTGTACTCTATGTATTTTTGTTTCTTTTGTTGTTCTTTATTTTGTTACTTAGATTAATGTTAAAAAGCCTCAAAGTACCCTAACAGTAGTCGTAGGAACACCTGCACAACCCTAGGATACTTAGGTTTTCTGTAGAGAACTTAGAAAACCAAACTAAGGTTCAAACAGCCTTTTCAGACATCTAATCTAAAAATCAGACGTCTGATAAATACTTTTAAGACGTCTGACTGTTGACTCAGACGTCCGGTTATGTTTAAGCTAGACTTAGTTAGTTCTGTCTGATCAAATCAGACGTCCAGACCTTAATCCAGACGTCTTAGAAGACGTCTGATGATTTTGTCAGGCGTCCACTTAGTGGACCGTTGGCTGCCTTAGTAAACACTGAAGGAAATGACCGTTGGCTCGTATCAGACGTCCGTAGAGGACACCAGACGTCTGATACATGACCGTTTTGCTTCGGCTGACCCAAAATCTCTTCTCAGAGATTTTATAGCTGTTGCACTCTCTTGGAAATCCATTCCTGCAAAAAAGTAGGTTTCCAGATATCCAGACATCACTCCAGATGTCATGTATGTCGTCTAATGACAATTCACTAGAACCTTGTTTAGATTTGATTTAAATCAGGAAGGAAACCCGCCTAAAATCAGATGTCTAACTTTGTTCCCAGACATCATAAACTGGTTTTCCAGACATCCGATGCCAGGATCAGACGTCTGACAACCCTGTCAGTGTAATGATTAACCCTGATTTCGGCCTGATTTTCTTGGAGCTTGCACCCAACGGCTATGGAAGCCTTCCTAGAGCCTCTATAAATAAAGGAGAACCTTTGTCACTCAAACACACACTAAGCACAAGCATTTCCACATCCTTGTGTCAAATTTATCTATAGAAGAAGCTCTACCTCTATAAGCACTCACTTCACCTAAGAGCTTTGTCCTGCTATGCACTCGCTCTCCCGCCGTAGTTCACGAGAGCGTCATTGTGCCATTGCTTAGTTCACGCATCCGCGTCGTCGACACACTTCCACCAAAGGGAAGCATCTTTACTCCTATAGAAGCTTAGTTTTTTTTTGAAAGGCCTATAGAAGCTTAGTTTTAGAATATCTTTGTTGGCTCTATAGGACTATTTGTAATTTACTTTGTTATTTGGTTGGGTATTCACTTTCCGAATTCCCATCTCCTTCGTGAGACAAAATCCTTCTCGTAAGAGAAGGGGTTTGAGGTACTCTACCCTCGTATAAAGTAGCATGGTTGTAATTGAGGTTGTACTACCCTCGCTTAAGTAGTACGTTAGTGGATTTGATCAACTTGGTTGATCAGAAAATCCTAACTCGAGAGGGTTAGGTGGTGGTTTTCACCCGATTTGGGTTTTCACCTAAAAATCATTATGCCTTTTGTGTGATTGTCTATTTTTGTGAGATTGTTTTATATTTTAATTCTGCATTTTTACGTCACGCCGATCTTACCCCCTCCAAGTAGGGAATTACAATTGGTATCAGAATAGGTTCTTGCAAAATCAGAGTAACACCCGGCAAGAAGATCATGGAGGGGAGCAGTTCCGCAATCCGGATCTCCGAGGGGCAGTCCACGACCCATCCGCCATTCTTCGACGGGAGCAACTACCCCTACTGGAAGCTGCAGATGAAGACTTGGCTTCAAGCCAATGACTTCACGATTTGGGCCAGATGCGAGACGCCATTTCACATCCCAGAGAAACCTGTTGACGTGTTCTCGATCATGTTTTAATAGTTAATTACGTCGTAGTATAGGTGATCAAGCGTTGTCAACAAATAAAAGTTTTATTACTCTAAAACCTAAGTATCCGAGGTCGAACACAGGGAGCAATTGGAATTTACTACTAATATCAAGAATGTAATTGAACACTTAATTACTCAAAACATAATTCAAATATAAATGCATGAGTTTGAAAAGTAATTGTGGCAAAAAGAAGAAATTGGACGTCTGATCCTATGATGAGACGTCTTAAAAATATGTCTTCTCTTTTGTTCTTCTTCTGATTTTCTTCTTCTTTATGCTTCTTCTTTCTTCTCTGCAGTTGCCTTGCTTCTTTTCTTTCTATTTTCTTCTGTCTTCTTTTCTCTGCAGTTTCTTTCTCTCTGCGGGTCTTCTTCTTCCTTGGCTCTGCTTCCTTTGCTTCCTTCCTTGGTTCTGTTTGCCTTCAGTTCCTCTTCTTCTTCTGCTTGTCTTTACCTTTCTCTATTTCTTCTTTCTTCTTCAGTTCTTCTTCTCTTTTTCCTTCGCCTCTTCCTTTCCTTCTCTTTTTCCTATGCAATAGCTTCCTTCCTTCTTCTTCTTTTCCTTTGCCAGCAGCGGCCAAGTGTTAGCTTCTTTTCTCCTGTTTGCCTTCCCTGCACAAACCACAAAGGAGCAAAACCTATCCCTCTACCCACACCCACGCATCTCTCTCTGTGTGTAAACCACTCATCAGCACGCTCTCCTAGAGCCGGGTAAACCGGTCGGATCTCGTGCTTGGGTCCAGGCGCACCGGTGTGAGGGTGGTGCGCGAGGAGTGCTTAGGGCAGTGTCGAGTCGGGTCGCCAGATCCATGTGGTGAAATCACAGACGAGGCGGTGAGAGTAGGTGAGGGACCTCACCCCAAGTGCATTCGGAGGCAACGAGCTCATAACACAAAAACATTATAAATCACTCCAGTGCTTTGTAAGTTAACGATGTGGGACTAATGCTCACAACCTTCTCTCGCGCTCCCGTGGCAGACCATGCCTTCAATTCCCACAATTGCAGGCTCTGTGGCGTCGCTCGCTGGGTCGACTGTCTTCGCAAGACCTGCCTAAGTTGGCAGCACCTGGAGCCCTGAAGAATTGCAGCCTGGAGCAAGTGTGGAGCTTCCTTGAGTTGTCGTTAATGGTGGCCAGGGCGTGAAACCTGTCAGAAATGAAAAGAGCCTCGCGGCTTAATCAGATCACCGGGGGACCTTCGCCATGTCACGGTGAAGGTGAGGAGCTAGGTGGCAGGCCGCAAGGTGGCCTAGGCATGCGTGCCTAGGTCGCCCTGCGGTCGGATTGATGGGTGTGTTTGGGGGACTGTTGTGGAGGTGTAGAGAGACTGTGGATGAGTGGAGGGTACTCAGTGAGGTGAGGTGGAGGTTATGCGATGGTCGGAGAGGCATGTGGGGTTGCGGAGTGATGGGAGCGTCTCGTCGGAGGGTTGCCGGAGATGAGGAAGGTGGTGGTGAACAGCGACGGTCGAGGGATGTTTGATGAAATAAAATGAGGGAGATGAAAGAGGGGATGGAGAAGAATAGTTTTAACCTAACTAAAGGGACGAGGAGGCGGCCGGTAGTACTTGCTGTTGCCGGAGAAGAAGACATCCAGTGGGGGAAGACGACGGCGACGATGGGGCTAGGGTAGCTCGCGCGGGTGTTGCTCGACGTGGGGGAGGATGAGGAGGATGGCTCTGCCACTGGTTTTGTGGCAGAGAGACGAGGAAGAGGAAGGGGGCTTGCTGAAGCTCGCTAGACCCCTTGGCCGGAGAAGAAGATGAATTTGGGGTGGAATCCCGACCAAGTCGAGCTGAGGAGGTGCGGCCGGGGTTAAGGTTTAATTTATAGGTGCTGGCCGTGCTTCTAGTGCGTGGAGGGCACGTCTTCTGCCACCGACGTCTCACTGGAGATGGAAGGTGGTTAGATACCCAATTCTCTCGTGCGTTCGCATGAGAGATTGGGTGCAAATCAGGGGTTGTGATCGGGCTTAGATGGAAGGGGATTCCTCAGAGAATCTCCCTTCCAATTCTGGGAGGAGATCTCTGAGGGATCAGAGAGTATCCCCCCTATCTTCCTCACCGGAGAAGGATTCTCTCCCCAATAATGGTGGAGGGACCTGATTGTAAGACTGACGAGAAAGCTAGGGGATTCTATGTGATCGTTTTCAAAAGATAGGGACCAAAATGTGATTGGGTGTACTAATTTGCAAAGTAGGTCAAGATGACTTCCCCTTAGGTTCAAATTTTGGTAAAAACCTAATTTGGACCTAAGGAATCCAATGCTGAAGTTGGATTTTAGGTTTTACCACGTTTGATTGGACATTTTGCATAAAAATCCAAATTAGGTCAATTGATGAGCTAGGACCCTAATCTAAGTCAAACTAAGTTCCAAAGGCCAAATTGAATATTCTAAACCCTAGGAGATATTTTTCCATGAATTTTAGAGAGTTTACTTGATTTTTATCCTGATCGAAACCTTGTTGAATTAAGTGGGTATGTTTTAGTGTTACCAAATGTCATTTAATTCCTGGATTGCACATGAACCCATTTCTGATTGATTCAACCCACTTTTTATCTCATTTAGATCATTTGACCTATGCTCTGTCTCTGAGAAATCCCGTTTATGTACTGCAATGGTAAAATTACAGTTTTAACCTTTATTTCATGTTTTCTTCTCAGAACACTTATTCCTCCAATTAAGCCCTCTTCTAAGTTATGCAGGAGCTTTTATTCTCTTTATTAGGTTAAAATGGGCTAGTTATGGCTCATGATGAGGCTCTCATCAAAACCCATGGGAGGATACTCGCAACAACAAATTCGTGAACTCTCTTTAAACGCGAAGACCATCAACGCCCTCTACTGTGTGCTCAGCTCGGAGGAGTTCAACAGAATCTCGCAATGCACCACCGCATACGAGATTTGGCACACACTTGAGGTAACTCTCGAAGGTACCTCTAAGGTAAAGACTTCTAAAATGAATTTACTTTCTCAAGAATTTGAATCTTTTTCTATGAAGTCTAACGAATCTTTAAGTGAGATGAACACTAAGTTCACTCTCATTGTAAATAATTTGAAAGCTTTAGGGAAGACCTTATCAAGGGGGAGCTTCAAGGAAAGCTACTCTGTTCCCTTGGACCAGAATGGGAGCAGAAGGTCACCACGATTGAGGAAGCAAATGAGGTGGAGGAGCTCAACATGGAAGATCTCCTAGGCAATCTAATGGCCTATGAGACAAAGCTGAATCAAAAGAAGGATACACCGGAGCCAAAGTCGAAGAAGACCCTTGCATTCAGAGCTACGTCGGATAGCGAGGTAAGTTCCGACGACGAAGACTTTAAAATTTTACTTAAAAAGTTTTCCAAGTTTTGTAGGGAATCAAAGAAAGAGAAGAAGGAGAAGAAGGAAAGCCCGAGACGTTGCTACCACTGCAACAAGAAAGGACATCTACGACCAGAATGCCCTCTTCTCAAGAAGGAGAAGAAGAAGGAGAAGAAGTCTAAGAAGAAGGCGTTCCAAGCAACTTGAAACGACTCGAGCTCAGAGAAAGAAGAAGAGCTGAACCCCAAGGAAGAAACCGCTTGCTTTGGTTTCATGGTCAGAGGAAGTGATAGCGTGTGATTTTCTTCATGAGTTTGGGTTGAGTTAGCCATTAAAAGGTTGTCTAAGGTTTGTATGGCCATTGCCTCCTCTATTTTGCCAAGCTCCTCCATCAAACCACACTTAATTTTGTCTTTCTTTGAGACCTCAAAAATATTAAATCGATTTATTTTATTCCCAGAGGCCATTTCTATATTCCCCGATTCACAATCAATCCTTGCCTTAGCGGTAGCCAAGAAAGGTTTTCCCAAAATAATCGGGGTGTGGTTGATCTGTTTTGGTGCTTCCATGTCCAAGACCATGAAATCAGCAAGGTAATGTAAATCATTAACCTTGACTAAAACATCCTCCAAAAGACCCCTTGATTTTGTAATGGATCTATCGGCTAATTGTAAGGTTATGTCAGTGTGTTTCAGGTAGCCTAGGCTCAGTTCCATATGTACTTAGGTGGGGATCACATTAATGGAAGCACTCAAATTGAGGAGGGCCTGGTCAGAAGTAATGTTTCCTATTGTGTAGGAAATCAGTGGGGCTTCTGGGTTGTGCTTCTTAGGGGTAGCTTGTTTAAGATCAGTGTGCTTGTGTTATTAGACAAGACTACTCTTGTATTGTTTTTAGATTCCACTCTACGCTTTTCTTTATATGAATTTAGTAAACCTTTAGCATAAGTGAGGATTGATCCGATAGTCATGATGAGTAAAATGATTGTCAATTTGAAAGCCTGAAGTAAGGACATCCTTTCCTCCAATTTCTCCTTCGACTTTTTCTATTTGCCCATTCAACAACAACATCCTCCCAAATCAGGCTCTGATGTTTTGTTGATCACATTTTTAGTTGGGAGTCTAGAATTCTTACTACAGGGCCTAATGGTGTTGACATGGGGTTGGGTGGGTCCCTTGTGTCTACTACCACTCCACAAGGTGATGGTTTTTGCAGTGGCAAAATGCTGTTGGTTAGTGCCTTGGGGAGGGTTGGGCAAAACAATAGGCTCCCGATTGATTATGGTGGGAACTTGGTTCGCTCCTAGAGGAGCTGGGGTAGCCTAATAGATAGCATGAACTTGATCATGCAGCTCCCTACCATTGCCAAACCCTTGAGGCCTAGCACCTCGATTCATACCCCTATTCTTTGGGAGAGTGGAGAAGGGGCTTCTACATGCACTTGCTTTAGATTTCAATGCTCTTGGTTGGGAGAGGAGGGATTTAGGGAGATGGTGTCCTCCTGGTGGGAGTCACAGGATGATGTTGGCATGGCCACACAAAGTTTGGCGTCTAAGATCATGGGGTTGCATCATGTTCTCTTTGAGTACCGCAAGTCCATCGCTATCATCAGAGCAAAGAGGCATCAGGAAGCGTTGGATGGTGTGCACAATTTGGAAGTGAAGGAGGAGGTGGATGTTCTGTTAGAGGAGGAAATTGCACGGCGAAAGGCATTGTAGGAGGTTGTGGTGTAGAAGGATCTAAAAAGGGAGATAGATTGGGGGCAGAAGTCCAGACAGATTTAGTTGAAGGAGAGCGACTCCAACACAAAATTTTTCCATGGCTTCACCAGTGCAAGAAGAAGGCAAAATCATATAGTGAAGTTGGGGTATGAGGGAGAGGTGGCTAAGTTTAGGGGAATATTTGTGAGATGGCATGTTAAGACCCATGCTGTTTGATCCTTTTAAGACGTCTGGACTGTAGGTTAGACATCTGGACACCTTCCCAGATGTCTGGAAATCGAAAATTTTGAGTACGAGCTCGCATCTGCGCACGTGCTGCGCGCAGACAGTAACCCTCGTTTTCCTCCTTCTCTCTCTTCCCTCGCCTCCAACCAAACCCTAACCCCAATCTTATATAGCCCCCTCCTCTCTCGTTCCCCTCACTTCTCAGCCACCAGCCACTTTCCTTCTTCCCTCGAGCGAGAGAGCGTGTGGGCAGCGTCGAGGAGGACCGGCATGAGGAAAGGAGGAGAGCAAGATCGCGTGGGAGTTCACCGGTGAGCGCACGGCTGGAGCGGCGCGTGCGCGAGGAGGAGTGCGTCGGGGAGGTCCTCCCCGACACTGCTGCAGCCGGAGCTGTAGGCGAGAGGGCGCAGCGCGGCCACGCGCGGCGCGAGAGGGCGGAAGCAAGTTCTGGTTCTGGGTTTTTCCCAAAATGAGACGTCTGGAGCGACGTCCAGACGACGGAGCTGATGTTTAGAGGAGGTTCCAAACGTCTGGGGTGAGAGTTTCGCGAAGGTACGTCCTCTTTGCGGATATGGCCATGCAGGCCGCTCTGCTGCCACCACTTTGCATGCCCATTTTGAGAAGATCGGGTGTTTGTGTGCAGGATTCGCTTTGGGAAGGTGCGGGGCATGCTCGCCCACGCACTTTAGACGTCTGGGGAGCTTATTATACGACTGTAGGCACTTCCAGACATCCGGAGAGGTGGTCAGACGTCTGGAGTTGGGTCCAGACAGTCCAGAAGAGTTCCTGGACGTCTGAGGATTGGCGCAGGGCTTGAGGTATGACACTGGACACTTTTAAGACGTCTGGAAGTTGTTTCAGACGTCTGATTTTGCGTCAGTAACCCTGTTTTGACTCGTTTAGGATCCGTTTGAGGTCCGTTTTTCGCAAATAAGATATTGATGTTTCCCATATGAATTCCTCTACTTGTTAGAAGACTTTCTCTACTGTTCTGAATATTCCCTCATGATTGATCCTTGTGATAGGACTTCATTCCGTTGCGGGTTCGGAGCTTGCTGAGGCACATGAGCCTGCTGTTCAAGCCCCCACTACTCCTAGGTTTACTAGCAGAGTGGCTTCCCCTAATTTAAATACAAACCTGAATGCATGTGTGGAATGAATGATTAGAACCTAGGGTATGGCATGAATCCTAGGACTAGAAATACTGGAATGTCTATATTGAATGAATGAATTGCAGTCTTGAATGAGTAGATAAAATGATAACAATTGCCTGTAAATGAATAATAGCTGCCTACGAATATGCAGTACTTGTGCTAGTTAATTGTTGTATGTAACTTTCTTATGGCATACGTGAAATGACATAATATGAGCTGCATGTATATAATTTGAGAATGGTAATGTAAATGATGGAAATACGAGCTACCTGTGTGTAACCTGAGTATGGAAATGTGAATGATAGAAATACAAGTTGCATGTGTATAACCTGAGAATGGAAATAGAAATAATGAAACCTGGTATGGAAAGACATAAGGAATATGAGCATGAACTCTACGGGGAAATAGGAGTTGAGCTCCTGGAAATAAATGGAATGGATCTGGAAATGTGAGTGGGGACGTGAGCTGGCCCTTGAGTACGGAGTACTAAGGAGAGAGACTGTCCCCCTATTTGGTATAGAGCAGAGCTAGACGCCCTTGGGTTGGGACCCGGGGTTAAGATTGGCCACTTTGTATCAACTTCTTGGCCCTCGTGTACACTGTACTAGGGAGAGCTACTAGTGTAAGGAGAGAGCTAGCCACCCCATGGGGCCTAGGGTTCAACTAGCCACCCTACACCGACTTGTTAAGCCCACTGGGCAAACCAGGGTAGTCAGGCGAGGGTGCATGGATTGTGGAAGGGTGAGACCCTTGTTTGGTTCTTAGGGGCTTGACCCCTGTTACTGAGAGGGCTAGGCCCTATCCTGGTTCCGTGCTATACTTCGGGTGCACCCGTTAGCGGAAACGACTGACCGCGTGCCAGTGCGGGGTAGTTACCCGTGCGCTTATCACGTGTGTCGTAGTCACCGTTACGTCTGTCCGTGACCTTGGGGTGGTTAACTGGGTGTAGGATCACCACAGGGGACTCTCCCGGCCAGGAGAGCACCACGTGTGCCTTCTACTCTTCGGAAGACTGCAATCAAGATCGTTCCCATGAGGAATATTCGAGATCAAGAAAGAGATCTGATAAATAAACCAATGGATGAAAAGGAATAAATTATGAAATAAAGTAAATGGAATAAACAGCTACTATCCACTTTTACTGCTTTAGTTGGTTGCCACTCTACTCAGCATTCGCTGACTTTGTGTACTCATAACCCCTTTTCAGGTCCAGGTGTTAAGCAGCCTGAGTCTGCGGCTGCGGAGGGTGTTGGACCTAGTAGAGTCTAGTAGTTGTAGCTTCTTTGTTGTACTCTTTTGTAGTAGTGAGTAGACACTGTACCTTTATATTTTGTACTTTTACGTTCTGTACTTTATATTCCTGTGCTTGGCTACTTTTCTACTGTTGTGGTGGTATGTACTGTAGTAGTTTTTACTTCTTTACTGCTGTACTTTTTACTGTTAGTTGCTTAGCATAGTGAATGTGGTTTACTTTCCTACTTTTTGGTTACTTTCTCGTTGGACGACTGGGTCATGGGATCAGTTGAGTAAGTCCGGTCTCGTGTCTTGTAGGGATTCGGGAACCAGGTCGTAACAAGATTGTATCAGAGCAAGGTCGTCCTGAGAAGTGAACCAACTAGCTTGAGAATAACCAATTCACGTGCTTGTAACTAGAGTAACCACCGCAACGTACCTTTTGACATCTGTTCTGAGGTTCTTTTGCTGAATGTCCGTTGAGATTAATGTGTTCTTGTTCTGTTGTTCGCGTCTCCCTGCAGGAGATGCCTCGACATGGAGTCATTGAGGCGGGTCGCGGACACGGTCGTAGACGAAGTCGGAGGGGCGGACATGCTAAGCCCGACGTTTCAGTGGACCAGCCACTTCTCCTGGGCGTTCAGGCCCAGGACCTCTCCCAGATGATACAGGAGATTGTGCGAGAGGAGCTCTACCTGCCTCCATGAGCGCCTCTCCCTGGGGATGTGGAGGGGGAGTCCTCTGTGGGACCATGAGACAGACGTTTACTGGACGTGGGGGAGGGGGTGGTCCTCCACTTCCCCCACCATCCTCTGACACTTCCGAGCACGAGCCCTCCCTGCCTGGAGGCATGCCCGTTCCCCCACTACAGCGACACTGCAAGTTTTTGGACAATTCCGGAAGCTGAAGCCCTCCTCCTTTAAGGGGGATGAGGACTCGACCGAGGGGAGGACTGGCTTGAGCAGATCGAGAAGGTGTTTGACGCCCTTCGCCCCCTGCAGAGTGTCGCGTGGCCTTTGCCACGTACCAGCTGGAGAGCGCGACACACAGGTGGTGGAGGGCGGTTAGAGGTTAGGAGAGGGTAGGGCTGACGTGGGACCAGTTCGTGGCCCTCTTCTACGAGTAGTACTTCCCGCAAACGTGGTCGGATCAGAGGAGGCTAGAGTTCCACGCTCTTCGCCAGGGGACGATGACTGTGAGCGCATACCGTACGCGTTTTCTGGAGTTGTCTTGTTTCGCCGCGACAGCTGTGGCTACTGAGGAGGAGCGCCTGTGGAGGTTCACCGAGGGGCTCCGGCCTGCTATTTGGGGGTATGTCAAACCCTTGAAGCTGCCCATGTTCTCGAGAGTGGTGTAGGTAGCTATGACATATGTAACGACTCGATTCCCGAGTCCCTACGAGACACGAGAACCGGACCGACTAATCCCAAGACCTAGTCGTCCAACAAGGAAGTAACCAAAAGAGCAGTAAAATAAACCACATTCAGCATGAATATAACTAGCAGTAACAAAATACAGCAGTAAGAAAAGGAACTACTACAGTATATACCACCACAACAGTAGAACAACAATTATAACATAACATGAAGCTACAAGTAAAGAAGTACAGAGAGTAACAAGAACTACTCACTACAATGGAACAAAAGGGGTACAAAAAGAACTGCGGTAACTCTACTGGACCCTACTCGGCCCAGCATCCTCTGCAGCCGCTGACCCTGGCTGCTCAACACCTGGTCCTGAAAAGTAACGAGTGTAACACGTCAGTGAAACGCTGAGTAGAG
Organism: Thalassia testudinum; assembly: GCA_037157565.1. NCBI lineage: Eukaryota > Viridiplantae > Streptophyta > Magnoliopsida > Alismatales > Hydrocharitaceae > Thalassia > Thalassia testudinum. The sequence goes on along the minus strand of JAZHRO010000067.1, from coordinate 11,085,967 downwards.
TGGCAGCTAAAAACTAAGGAAGCAGTAGAGTGTACAGTAGCTGTTATATTTTACTTTCTTTATTTACGTCCTTCTATTATTTCACGATTTATTTATTTCTCAGATCCTTCACTTGATCTCGAATGTTCCTCGTGGGAACGATCTTGATTGCAGTCTTTTCCGAAAAGTAGAAGTAACACATGGTGCTCTCCTGGCCGGGAGAGTCCTCCGTGGTGGTCCTACCCCCAGTCAACCACCCCAAGGTCGCTGACAGACATAACGGTGACTTCGGCACGCGCGATAAGCGCACAGGTAGCTACCCCGCACTGGCACGCGGTCAGTCGTTTCCATTAACGGGTGCACTCAAAACACAGCACAGAACCAGTATAGGGCAGAGCCCTCTCAGTAACAGGGGTCCAACCCCTCCACAGTCCGCGCACCCTCGCCTGACTACCCTGGTTTGCCAAGTGGGCCTAACAAGTCGGTGTAGGAGGCTAGCAGAACCCCGGGGCCCGTGGGGTAGCTAGTGCTCTCCCTACACTAGTAACTCTCCTCGGTACTGCGTATGCGAGGGCCAGCAAATCGGTGTACAGTGGCCAAACCCACCCCGGTCTCAACCTGAGGGCGGCAAGCTCCCCTCTACACTAAGAGGTAATGTGTGCTCTCTTTGGTACCACGTACCCAAGAGACAACACACTTCCACGTTTCACTTTCTCAGTTCCATTCTATTCTCTTTCCAGGAGTTCTACTCCTAATTCCCCGTAGGGTTCGTATTCTTTTTGTTTGGCCATTGTAGGTTTCACTGTTCCAGTCTTACGTTCATACAACCCATATTCTTAATCATATTTATTCATTCATAACAGGCAGCAATTAATTCCTTTCTACTTTTCCAAGACTGCAATATATATATATTCTACTAGTTTTCCAGTCCTAGGATTCATGGCGTACCCTAGGATTTATCATTCAATCTAGTTTTCCAGTCCTAGGATTCATGCAATACCTTAGGATCTATCATTCAATCTAGTTTCTCAGTCCTAGGGTTCATGCAATACCCTAGACATATTAATTATTCTACAATTGTAACAAATTATGCTAAATAAATTAAAAGCCACTCTACCAGCTACAACGGGAGTACTGGGGGCGTGGTCGGAAATCCCGCGCACCTCCGCAACCCCCAAGATTGCAATGGAAAGGGGTCCTAACACAAGGGTAAAACACAAGGAGTTTCCCAGAATGGTATATAATTACTGTAAACGGGTAGAGGATTTTATTCTGGAAAAAACGCAACTCGAAATGCGGAAAACGGACTCCGAACGGGCCCTAAACGGGTCGAAAACGACGAAACTGCCCAAAATCAGACGTCTGGAACATCTTCCAGACGTCTTAAAAGGTGGGTCAAAGGGTACCTTCGCTCTGAGCGGTCCTTCAGACGTCCAGAAGCCTGCTGGAACGTCTGACCCCTGTTCCCAGACGTCCGATGGTTACCCTGGATGTCTGGAAGACTTCTCCGTCGTCTGGCAATGCGGCCAGACGTCCGACTCACATGGGATGGCGAGCCCTTGCGCCCTCCCGAGCAGAACCTGCACGTACCCACACCTGTTCTTAGTACGACGAGTCTCAGAAGAAGGCGCGGCGGACCGCTGCATGGCCGTATGTGCGAAAAGGAAGAAGACCGAAATATCTTCCCTGACAGACGTCTAGATAGTCCTCCAGACGTCTTCACCGTCGTCTGGTTGTAAGCCCAGACGTCTGATTCTGGAAAAATTTCCAGAACCATAGCTCAACTCGCTCTCCGCCGGCGACGCACAGCCGCGCTGCGCCCCATCCGCCTGCTGCTCGAGCTGCAGCAGTCCATCTACGACACTCCACGCCTGCTGCTCCCCCTCGCCGGCCGGCTCTAGCTGCCCCGACAAGCTCGAGCCCTCACGGTCGAGCGTCTCCTCCCTCGCGCAACACCTCCTCCCGCACACTTGTCGCGGCCGCTGCTGCCGCCGCTCGCTCGTGCTCTCGCACCGGCTGGGAGAAGAAGAAGAGGGACACGGAGGAGATGAGGGTGAGGGAGAGGGCGAGGGGCCTTTTAAGGCCGCACGGGGAGAGAAAGAGAGAAGTGCTGCGCCCTACAGGAGGAGAGAGGGAAAAAGAGGGAAGAGAGCGGCGGGTGCAGGTCTACGCACGCATGCGCGCAGACGCAACCCCATACGCCGCAAAAATGAAATACCAGACGTCTGGAAAGGGTTCCAGACGTCTAGTCAGACGTCTGGGCCACTTCCCAGACGTCTTAAAAACTGTCTTAAGGCCGCGTTCGTAACAACATACGAGGAGACCAACCCAGTCGCACGTGACACTGACAGCGGACGGAAGAGGCCCTACCAGCCAGACTACTCACAGGGCCGGTGAGAGAGGAGGCACGTGGCACCCATAGGAGAGTCGTCACGCTTTGTGGGGCCGTCAGCGACCTTTGGGGGCCCCCAACAGGGGCTAGCTGCCAGCACTGGACCCTCGCTCAACCGTCAGCAAGGACCTACCGAGGGTAGGAGTCGAGTTCCCCTTTGCTACCAGTGTGGCCAGCTGGGCCACATCAGGAGGGACTGCCCGTCTAGGGCTGGAGGTCAGCAGGTGCTCCCCGCACCGAGCGTTGGAGGACGAGCAGGAGGCCATGGTTCCCAGGTGCGTGGGGGAGGACAGTAGTCGCGGGGAGGGTACCGGCCAACGGCTACCCGTCCGACGCAGAGTGTGGCTGCTTCATCCACACCGAGAGCTGAGGGGCGTATCAACACCCTAACACACAGAGACACCAAAGCTTCAAGTTCAGTGGTGGCAGGTATGGTTACAGTTTCAGGCAGATTAGTTTACACACTTTTTGATTCCAGCATCACGCACCCGTTTGTTGCTGCTAGTTTTGCTGTTAGTTTGGGACAGGATTGTGTATTGTTAGAGGATCCTTTTGTGATCAGAGGTTCGGGTGGTCAGCTGTTTGTAGCTGAGTAGGTTTACACAGACTTTGAGGTCAATGTTGGGGGACACAGCCTCCCCGCTGACCTGATTATGATACCGATGGAGGACTTTGGCGTGATTCTGGGAATGGATTGGCTGTCCGCTTACCACACTTTGGTGGACTATTTCGAGAGTAAGATCCTCTTCTCCATACCGGAGATGCCTTCTTTTGACTTCCACGGATAGTCGGTGGACGGAGGCTTCAGGTGCATTTCTACACTTCGAGCGGCGAGACTTTTGGGCCAGGTGTGAGGGCTTTCTGACTTGTGTAGTGGCAGAGCCCAGCCCTGTGGCAGACTTTCAGAGCATTCCGGTGGTCAGAGAGTACCCCAATGTGTTTCCAGAGGAGCTGCTAGGACTACCGCCTGAGCGTGAGATCGAGTTCGAGATCTTACTGGTACCGGGGACCAGCCCCATTTCTACAACACCTTACAGGATGGCACCACTTGAGCTGCGAGAGCTCAAGTCCCAGTTGCAGGACCTTCTGGAGAAGGGCTTTGTGAGGCCCAATGCATCTTCGTGGGGAGCCCTGGTATTATTTGTGAGGAAGAAGGATGGTACCCTACGCCTTTACGTGGACTACAAACAGTTAAATTGGGTCACCATCAAGAACAGGTATCCGCTGCTGGGGATTGATGACTTGTTTGACCAGTTGCGAGGTGCCACGGTTTTCTCCAAGATAGATTTGAGATCCGGCTACCACCAATTGAGGATCAGGGAGACCGACATCTCCATGACAGCTTTCCGCACCCGGTACAGACATTATAAGTTTTTGGTCATGTCGTTTGAGCTGACCAACGCCCCCGCTGCTTTCATGGATTTGATGAACCAGGTGTTCAGACCATATCTGGATCAGTTTGTGGTGGTGTTTATTGATGATGTGCTCATCTACTCATGGGATCAGGCGCAGCACGGGCAGCACTTGCGGATGGTTTTGGACACGTTGAGAGGATGTAGGCTGTATGCCAAATATAGCAAGTGCGAGTTCTGGTTGAGGCAGGTGACCTTCTTAGGACATGTGATTTTAGGGGATGGCTTGGCTGTGGATCCAGCCAAGGTTGAGGTAGTGCTCAGGTGGGAGAGATCACGTACAGTGACAGAGATCCGCAGTTTCTTGGGACTGGCAGGCTACTACAGGCGGTTTATCAAGGGTTTCTCGCAGATTGCACATCCTATGACACAATTGACCCAGAAGGACGTGCCCTTTTCTTGGACAGACGCTTGTGAGACGTTTCTTCAGGAGTTGAAGGAGAGGCTGACTTTGGCTCCTGTGCTTACCATCCCAGACAGCAGTGGCGATTTTGTTGTGTACACGGACGCTTCGTTGCAGGGGTTAGGGGGTGTGCTCATGTAGCAGGGTCACGTTGTCGCTTACGCTTCGCGGCAACTGAAGCCTCATGAGAATAGCTACCCCACCCATGACTTAAAGCTGACAACTGTCGTCTTCGTGCTGAAGACATGGAGGCACTACCTATACGGTGAGACTTTTGAGATATTCACGGATCATAAGAACCTCAGGTATTTGTTTGATCAGAAGGAGCTTAACATGAGACAAAGACGTTGGTTAGAGCTCTTGAAGGACTATGACTGCAGCATCTCCTACCACCCGGGGAAGGCTAACGTGGTGGCTGATGCCTTGAGTTGGAAGGCGCCCGCCCACTTGGCCAGTTTACAGGCTCAGAGTTGGAGACTCATGGAGGAGTTGGGTAGTTGGCAACCCCTAGAGTTACAAGGGCAGTGCGGGTCAGTGACTGTGACACGATAGACAAGACCAGAGCTGATAGACCACATCATTACAGGATAGATGGCAGATCCATACCTGCAGTCGTTGCGAGACAGAGTACTGTTAGAGGATCCAGGAGACTTCTCCTTTACAGATGAGGTGCTGCATATGAGGGGACGTTTGTGTGTTCCCAGGGACGAGGAATTGTTGAGAGAGCTCCTGATTGAGGCACACGGGTCCAGGTTCACCCTACATCCTGGGAACACGAAGATGTATCATGATCTGAGACATGGTTTTTGGGGGAGAGGAATGAAGCGGGATGTAGGTGAGTTCGCGCAGCAGTGTTTGGTGTGCCAGCAGGTGAAGGCCGAGCATCAGAGGCCTGCAGGACCATTACAGCCACTTCCAGTGTCAGAGTGGAAGTGGGAGAGCATCACCATGGACTTGGTGGTGGGTTTGTCCGTTACCCAGCGAGGACACGATGCAGTCGAGGTGATTGTAGACAGATTGATGAAGACGACACGTTTCTTGCCGATCCGAGTCACCTTGGGACCAGCACAGTTGGCAAAGAGGTATATTCGCGACGTGGTATGCCTCCACGAAGTTCCATGCGAGATTGTATCCAACCGGGAAACCCGTTTTACGTTCCAGTTTTGGGCTGAGTTTCAGTAGGCTTTGGAGACACGGTTGAGGTTCAGCATGTCATACCACCCCCAGACGAACGGACAGTCAGAGCGTACAATACAGACACTTGAGGACCTTTTGCGTGCTTGTGTACTAAACTGGAGGAGCTCTTAGGAGGAGCACTTGCCCTTGGCAGAGTTTGCATATAGAAACAGCTATCATTCGAGTATCGGCATGGTACCATACGAGGCTCTATACGGGCGGAGGTGTACTGCGCCCTTGAGTTGGGTTGAGGTGGGGACCAAGTGGGAGGTTGGCCCCTGGCTGATCCAGCAGAGTCAGGAGGTGATTGAGCAGATACACAGACGACTTCGCACTGTCAGGAGCAGACAGAAGAGTTATGCCGACCGGAAGCGTAGAGAGGTGCAGTTTGAGGTTGGGGATTACGTCTTCCTTCGTGTTTCTCCCATGAGGGGCCTACAGCATTTTAGGGTGAAAGAGAAGCTCACACCGAGGTTTGTGGGGCCTTTTGAGGTCCTGGAGCGGGTTGGACCCATTGCTTACAGGCTTGTCCTTCCTCCCCAGCTTTCTGGTGTGCATGACATGTTCCACTTGTCCAACCTCAAGAGGTACGTCGCCGATCCCAGTCACGTTCTGAGCCACGAGAGTGTCAAGGTGGGTGACGACCTGACCTACCCCGAGTGACCTATACAGATACTAGACAGAGCCATCCGAAGTTTGAGACGGAAGCAGGTACCCCTGGTGAAGGTCTTGTGGAGGAGCTAGAGGTACGAGGAGGCTACTTGGGAGCCTGAGGCAGCGATGCGAGAGCGGTACCCGGAGCTTTTTGAGGGTACGTCTTTTCGGACCGGCTTCGGTCCTCTTTATGTTTGTTATGCGTTTATTGTTCTTTTTCCACACCCTAGCTAGCTCAAGTTTCGGGGACGAAACTTACTTTAAGTTTGTTATGATGTTAAGATCTATGCTGTTTGAGCCTTTTAAGACGTTTGGACTGTAGGTCAGACATCTGGACACTTTCCCAGATGTCTGGAAATCAAAAATTTTGAGTATGAGCTCGCGTCTGCACGCGTGCTGCACGCAGACAGTACCCCTCATTTTCCTCCTTCTTCTCTCTCTTCCCTCGCCTCCAAGAAAACCCTAACCCCAACCTTATATAGCCCCCTCCTCTTCTCTCGTTCCCCTCAATTCTCAGCCACCAGCCACTTTCCTTCTTCCCTCGAGTGAGAGAGCACACGAGCGGCGTCGAGGAGGACCGACGTGAGGAGAGAAGGAGGAGAGAAAGCTCCCGAGCTCGCGTGGGAGCTCACTGGTGAGCGCACGGCCAGAGCGGCTCATGCACGAGGAGGAGTGCGTCGGGTAGGTCCTCCCCGACACTGCTACAGCCTGAGCTGTAGGCGAGAGGGCACGGCACGGCCACACGCGGCGCAAGAGGGTGGAAGCAAGTTTTGGTTCTAAGTTTTTCCCAGAATCAGATGTCTGGAGCGACGTCCAGACGACGGAGCCAACGTCTGGGGTGAGAGTTTCGCGAAGGTACGTCCTCTTTGTGGATACGACCATGTAGGCCACTCCGCTGCTACCACTTTGCATGCCTGTTTTGAGAAGATCGGGTGTCTGCGTGCAGGATTCACTTTGGGAAGGCGTGGGGCATGCTCGCCCACACACTTCAGACGTCTGGGGAGCTTACTAGACGACTGTAGGCACTTCCAGACGTCTGGAGAGGTGGTCGAACGTCTGGAGTTGGGTCCAAACGGTCCAGAAGAGTTCCTGGACATCTGAGGATTGGTGCAGGGCTTGAGGTATGACACTAGACACTTTTAAGACGTCTGGAAGTTGTTCCAGACGTCTAATTTTACGTCAGTAACCCTATTTTGACCCGTTTAGGGTCCGTTTGAGGTCCGTTTTCCGCAAATAAGATACCGATATTTCCCATATAAATTCCTCTACTTGTTAGAACACTTTCTCTACTATTCTGAATATTCCCTTGTGATTGATCCTTGTGATAGAACTTCATTCCGTTGCGGGTTCGGGGCTTGCTGAAGCACGTGAGCCTGCCATTCAAGCCCCCACTACTCTTGGGTTTACTGGTAGAGTGGCTTCCCCTAATTTAAATACAAACCTGAATGCATGTGTGGAATGAATGATTAGAACCTAGGGTATGGCATGAATCCTAGGACTAGAAATACTGGAATGTCTATATTTAATGAATGAATTACAGTCTTGAATGAGTAGATAAAATGATAACAATTGCCTGTAAATGAATAACAACTGCCTGCAAATTATGTAGTACTTGTGCTAGTTAACTGTTGTATGTAACTTCCTGTTGTACACGTGAAATGACATAATATGAGCTGCATGTATATAATTTGAGAATGGTATTTGAGAATGGTAATGTGAATGATGGAAATACGAGCTACCTGTGTATAACCTGAGTATGGAAATGTGAACGATAGAAATACAAGTTGCATGTGTATAACCTGAGAATGGAAATAGAAATGATGAAACCTAGTATGGAAAGACATAAGGAATATGAGCATGAACCCTACGGGGAATTAGGAGTTGAGCTCCTGAAAATAAATGGAATGGATCTGAAAATGTGAGTGGGGAAGTGAGCTGGCCCTTGAGTACGGAGTACCAAGGAGAGAGACTGTCCCCCTGTTTAGTGTAGAGCGGAGCTAGCCGCCCTTCGGTTGGGACCTGGGGTTAGGATTGGCCACTCTATACCGACTTCTTGGCCCTCGTGTACACTGTACCGGGGAGAGCTACTAGTGTAGGGAGAGAGCTAACCACCCTACACCGACTTGTTAGGTCCACTGGGAAAACCAGGGTAGTCAGGTGAGGGTGCGTGGATTGTGGAGGGGCGAGACCCCTGTTTGGTTCTTAGGGGCTTGACCCCTGTTAGTGAGAGGGCTAGGCCTTATACTGGTTCCGTGTTGTACTTTGGGCGCACTCGTTAGCGGGAACGACTGACTACGTGCCAGTGCAGGGTAGCTACCCTGCGCTTATCGCGTGTGCCGTAGTCACCGTTACGTCTGTCCGTGACTTTGGGGTGGTTGATTGGGTGTCGGATCACCGCGGGGGACTCTCTCGGCCAGGAGAGCACCACGTGTGCCTTCTACTCTTCGAAAAAGACTGCAATCAAGATCGTTCCCACGAGGAACATTCGAGATCAAGAAAGAGATCTAATAAATAAACCAATGGATGAAAAGGAATAAATTATGCAATAAAGTAAATGGAATAAACAACTACTTGTCCACTTTTACTACTTTAGTTAGTTGGTTGCCACTCTACTCAGCATTCGCTGACTTTGTGTACTCATAACCCCTTTTCAGGTCCAGGTGTTGAGCAACCCGAGTCTGCGGCTGCGGAGGGTGCTGGGCCTAGTAGAGCCTAGTAGCTATAGCTTCTTTGTTGTACTCTTTTGTAGTAGTGAGTAGACTCTGTACCATTATATTCGGTAGTTTTACATTCTATACTTTATATTCTTGTGCCTGGCTACTTTTCTACTGTTGTGGTGGTATGTACTGTAGCAGTTTTTACTTCTTTACTGCTGTACTTTTTACTGTTAGTTTCTTTGCATAGTGAATGTGGTTTACTTTCCTACTGTTTGGTTACTTTCTCATTGGACGACTAGGTCTTGGGATCAGTCGAGTCGGTCCGGTCTCGTGTCCTGTAGGGATTTGGGAACCGAGTCGTAACATGGCAAATAGATATTTTTCATTGATATGTCTAGATCTGGTCTGAGGGGTAGATGGAAGCTCTGCTTATTAGATATGCTAGCCTTGGGAGAAGAGGTTGGTCACATGCTTTGTAGGGTGGTGTCTAAGGTGGAGGTAGTGGAAGCACTGAAGGGTCTTAAGGCAGAGGGCTCTCCTAGGCCTGATGGTTTCCCGATCCTTTTTTATTGAGAGTTCTGGTCAGCTATGAGAGGGGATGTGATGAGGGTGACGGAGGAGTTTTAGAGGAGGAATGCAATCCTAGAGAAGATTAATAGATCGTTGCTTTTTTTGCTTCCTAAGAAGCTGGGGGCAATGGAATGTTCAGACTTCCGTCCTATTGCCTTATCAAACTCCATTTATCTAGTGATTGGTAAGGTGTTGGCAAACAGGTTGAGAGAGGTTTTGCCAGGTTTGATCGGCCCTATCCAGTCGGCCTTTTTGAAAGGCCGCTCTGCAGGAATCTTTTATCTTGGCATAGGGATGATCTCGGGTTAGGGTCACAGGAGGAAGGCCGCCTTCTTTTGGAAGGTAGATTTTTCTAAGGCTTATGATTCTATCTCGTGGCCATATCTGTGGGAAGGAGAGGCTTTTCTGAGGAGTGGGTGCAGTGGATGAAGAGATGTATTACCACTTCATCTTTTTCCCTACTAGTGAATGGGAAGCCTATTGGTTAGTGGATCTAGCCACAAAAGGGGGTGAAGCAAGGATGTCGGCTTGCACCTTTGGTTTTCATCTTCGCTGTGGATACATTGGCATGTCTTACATTTAAGGCGTGGGATGGGGAGTTATTTCATGGCTATACGTTGAGGAGCAATTGGGCTTTGATGCCCATTGTACAGTATGCTAATGACACGATCTTCTTCATAGAAGGGGGCATTAAAGAGGCTGAGTGCATCAAGTATTTGGTAGATATTTTTGGAGAGCTTTATGGACTGAAAATCAATGAGGCCAAGTCGTCGCTTGTTTGTTTTCGGGGAATGACACACGCACAGGAGGACATTTCACATATTTTTTATACGCCGGTGGTGTCGTTGCCTATCCGTTATTTGGGCCCTCTTCTGCGTTCCAAGAAGATGAAGAGTCGGGATTGGAAGGACCTCCTTGAGAAGATGTCCTTGAGGTTGGTCGGGTGGTGTGACAAGCTTCTTTCCAAGGCGGGACAGTTGGTTCTGCTGAATTCTATCCTCTATACCATGCCTGTTTTCCTTCTTTCGATGTTCAGACCACCGGATGTTGTCATCAAAAAGATGGAAGTGATGAGGAAGCGGTTCTTCTGGAAAGCGGCTGGTCATGATGGGCCTTCTTTCGGAAAGGTGCTGGTCATGATGGGGGAACATTTCAGGCCGAAGAAGGATGGTGGATTGGGAGTGCGGTTCCTCAGGGAGTTTGGTGATTCTTTGTTATTAAAGTGGGGTATCATTATTCTCAAGGGGGAGGATGGCCTTTGGCAGCAAGTGGTTAGAGATTCACATGGGGAGCCAGACACTTTGGAAGGAGTAGTGCACCCATCCTTGCGTTCTCCTTTCTGGGCATCTATGTGTACGATGGTTTGGAATCAGATGTCTTCTTTTTCCCCGAAGTTAGGTGATGGGTATCTCTTTCAGTTCTGGAAAGATAATTGGAGTGGACATGGGTGTCTTACAGACTTGTATCCTCGTTCCGATGGCAGGTCAGAGAATAAGGAGGCTAGGGTAGCAGATTTGTGGGATGGTGAGTTTGAGAGGTGGAGGATGTTACGAACGCGTGCCCCAGAAGTCTTTTAAGACGTCTGGGAGGTGGCCCAGACGTCGTACCAGACATCTGGGATCACATCCAGACGTCTGACCAGACGTCTGGGATAGTTTACAGACATCTGGAAAATAGTTATTTTTCGCACGAGAGATTCGTCTGCGCGCCTGTGCGCGCAGACCCGCGATTCCTCTCTCTCTCTCTTTTTCCCTCTCTCTCTGTGGCTGCAGACCTGCCGCACACTCTCTCCCTCCTCCTCGCGTGGCCTTAAAAGGCCACGCCTCCCCTCCCGTCGTCTCCACCGTCCCCTTCCTCTTCTCCTTCCTGTGCGCGAGAGCGAGCGAGCGCGGGGGCGGCAGCGGTGGCCGCAGTGAGCGCGGAGGAGGTGCGGCGTGGGAGGGCGGAGCTCTGCCGTGAGGGCGAGCTCGCCGGAGCGGCTTGGCCGGCCGACGGAGGGCACAGGGGGCGCGGAACGACGCGGAGAGGGACCTGCTGCGGTCTGAGCAGCAGACGCGTGAGGTGCGACGCAGGCGGCGTCGCGAGTGGAGGCCGAGTGGCGCCGTGATTCTGGAAAAATTTCCAGAATTGGATGTCTGGGTTGATAGCCAGACGGCGAGGGAGACGTCTGGAAGCTCATACAGACGTCTGAAAGGTGGGTATTCCGCTTTCTTCTTCCTTCCTGTCGACTGACCGTACTGAGGGAGGGAGTTGGCTGTGCGCAGGCTCGCTGATTCGCCATCCTTTGCGAATCAGGCGTCTGGAAGTTGTACCAGACGGCAGGAGTGACTTCCAGACGTCCGGGGTGACCATCGGATGTCTGGGAGCTAGGCCAGACATCCCCAAAGACTTCTGGACGTCTGGGAAACCACGCTGAACAGGTAATTCTCTGATCCACTTTTTAAGACGTCTGGAAGAAGTTCCAGACGTCTGATTTTGCACAGTATCGTCTTTTTCGACCCTTTTAGGGCCCGTTCGAGCTCCGTTTTCCGCTATTCGAGTTGTGTTCTTTTCAGAATTAATTCCTCTACCCGTCTACAGTAGCTATACGCTGTTTTGAGACACTCCTTGTGTTTGATCCTTGTGATAGGACCTCGTTCAGTTGCAGTCTTGGGAGTCTCGGAGGCACGCGGGATTCCCGATCACGCCCCCATTACTCCCGTTGTACCTGGTAGAGTGGCTTAAGTTATTATTAAAATCTGTTAAAGTATGGAACCATAACTAGAATCTAGGACATTGCATGAATCCTAGGAATGAGAAATGTATGGAATGATAGCTCCTAGGTGTTGCATGAATCCTAGGGCTGGAAAACTAGTTGTATGCTAGATCCTAGGATGTGGCATGAATCCTAGGATGGAAAAACTAGTGGAATGTATAATACTGCAGTCTTGGAAAAAAAATGGAAAGGAATATAAAGCTGCCTGTAAATTGAATTAACAGCTGCCTGTTACGAATAAAGAAACATGAATGAGATCATGGGTCGTAAGAACGTGAAACTGGAAAGTGACACCTGGATGTTTGAGTTAAAAGGATGGAACCCTACGGGGAATTAGGAGTGGAACTCCTGGAAAGGGAAAGGAATGGAACTGAGATGTAGTTTGTACTGTCTCTTGGGTACGCAGTACCAAGGGAAGTCCCTGTACCTGTTTAGTGCAGAGTGGGGCCAGCCACCCCAGGGACCCGGGGTTAGGATTGGCCGCTCTGTACCGACTTGCTGGCCCTCGTGTACGTAGTACCGAGGAGAGCTACTAGTGTTAGGAGAGTACTAGCTACCCCACGGGCCCCGGGGTTCTGCTAGCCTCCTTCACCGACTTGTTAGGCCCACTAGGGCAAACCAGGGTAGTCAGGCGAGGGTGCGCGGACTGTGGAGGGGCAAGGCCCCGGTTTGGTTACTGTGGAGGGGTTGGACCCCTGTTACTGAGAGGGCTCTGCCCTGTATTGGTTCCGTGCTGTGCTTTGGGCGCACCCGTTAACGGAAACGACTGACCGCGTGCCAGTACGGGTTAGCTACCTGTGCGTTTATCGCGCGTGCCGTAGTCACCGTTACGTCTGTCAGTGACCTTGGGGTGGTTGACTGAGGGTAGGATCACCACGGGGGACTCTCCCGGCCAGGAGAGCACCACGTGCTACTTCTACTTTTTGGAAAAGACTGCAATCAAGATCGTTCCCACGAGGAACATTCCAGATCAAGTAAAAGATCTGAGAAATAAATGAAATAGTGAGACAATTGAAAGATGTAAATAAAGAAAGTAATAGAACATAACAGCTACTGTACACTCTACTGTTGTCTTTAGTTTTAGTTGCCACTCTACTCAGTGTTTTGCTGACGTGTTACACTCGTTACCTTTTTCAGGACCTGGTGTTGAGCAGCCAGGGTCAGCGGTTGCAGAGGACGCTGGGCCGAGTAGGGTCCAGTAGAGTTTACCACAGTCTTTTGTACCTCTTTTGTTTCTGTTATAGTGAGTAGTTCTTGTTTCCGCTGTACTTTCTTTACCTGCAATTCATGTTATATGATAAATGTTGTTCTACTGTTGTGGTGGTATCTACTGTAGTAGTTTCTTTCCTTACTGCTGTACTTTCTTACTGTTAGTTATATTCATGCTGAATGTGGTTTATTTTACTGCTCTTTTGGTTACTTCCTCGTTGGACGACTAGGTCTTGGGATTAGTCGAGTCGGTCCGGTTCTTGTGTCTCGTAGGGACTCGGGAGTCGAGTCGTTACAGAGGACGCCAATGCAGGTTGAACACTATGCATGTAGGGTGGCTGAGGAGATTGGTCGATTGATGGAAGCATTGTGGCTTTTCGTCCATGAATTCTAGAGAAGACTGTTAGGCCTGATCGTAAGGATTGGTCAAAAAAATTGAATGATGCTCTTTAAGCTTACAGAACAGCATATAAGACTCCCTTGGGCATGTCTCCTTTACTCCTTGTTTACGGAAAAGTGTGTCACCTTCCCACTGAAATCCAACACAAAGCTTATTGATTTATTAAAAACATCAACTTAAATCTAGATAAAGTAGGTAAGGCATGCATGCTAGAGTTAAGTGAGCTGTAGGAGCTTCACAATGAAGCATACAAAACCTCCCAAGCTTACAAGCAATGTACAAAGGTCTTCTATGATAAGTACATCATTAGAAAGACCTTTGAGCCTAACCAGTGAGTCTGGCTTTTCAATTCCAGACTTAAATTATTTCCTAGAAAGCTCAAGTCTCGCTGGGATGGGCCATATGTTGTTAATAATGCCTTCTCTCATGGAGCATTTGAAATTCGGAACCCTAATTCTAGTGAGAGCTTTAAGGTAAATGGCCAACAACTTAAACCCTATGTTACTCTTTCAGATGGGTAAGTTTCAGATGCACTTCAGCATGAGGAGTCTTAGCTCCTCCCATTCTCCTCCTCAGGTGATATTCTTCTATGTCTTAAATTTTCCAATGAAGTCATTTTCAAATTTAGGCCTGGGGGGTTATAACCTAAGGTTGTTTATAGCATTTATAAATATTTACATGCATTTAGTTTAGGTGCTGGTGTCATTGAAAATTTTCTTCTTAAATTGTTTCTTTGTTTAGAATCCAGTACATTTTCTTCACTTGCACGTAGACTTGGTCATGGATCTTTTAAGAAAACTAATAGACATTTTTAGCTTGTCGAAGAGAAGCATTGTTTCTTTTCCTAAACCCTTGGACAGTTAGAAGGGAGTCAGGCAAACTATCTTTTATAAGATCCACCTAACATTTGTGAGGTGAAAGCTGAGTGACTAGTGGTGTGCTAGGTCTAGTGTAAGGACTCTTAAGTTCTGGATAATTAGATGATGATACCTCAAAGTTAGGCATAGTTTTTGCTCTCTGTTCCTACATGCGAACATTGTGTTTGAATTCCTGAGAGTCACTAAATAAGGCAAATATGTGAATATTGAGTTCAAATAAAACTATGACAATGGTGGATGGTTACGACCATCCTTCATAGAATCCTAGCTGAAGGAGGGATTTAGTGTCAAAGGTCTGAAATACGCTTGTCTTATCCATCCCTTCCCAGTGCTGGGAGTAGGCACTTCCATCAAATAAGCCACACGATATCTTCTTAAACATCGTTATCCCTAATAATGCCTCATAAATACAAGTTTGCATCATGTTATGTTGGTAGTTATACAAAAAAAAAGAAAAAGAAAACAAAAAGAAGAAAAAAATATATATATAGAAAAAAGAAAAAAGAATATAGAAAAAAAAAGAAAAAAAGTGTTCGAGCTTATAGCCATGTCTTCGTGTCGATTTCATCATGTGTCGATGTCTTTGAGGCAACAAAAACACCCATTGCGATCCACCAAATATAACCCATACCTATTTTTCAATATTTCTGATCGTTCGAAATATTGGCTGAGGAATTTTAACTTAGTTATAGGATTATTAGGACTCTAATTAAAGTGTGAATGCCATGTGAGCTCACCAAACATTGAGTACATTTACAAAATCTGGTGAGATTTAAGATCTCGGTAAAAAAAAAGGAATGCTAAGAGAGCACAGTTTCTTTTTAGCCTTTCTCTGGGTTGACTTATTTGATAGTTTAGAAATATGGAGTCTGCAACACTACACTTCATGTAGCACTAGATGAGTAAGAGCCACCAAATATGAATCCATTTAACTCAGTATCTTCTACCTAAGCCAAAAAGTTAGGGTCAAATCACAGATAATTTTCTACTTTATCCTTGAGAGAAGTAATTGCCTATCTTAATAGAATTTTTCCAAAGGTTAAGTATGAACTTTAAATGTAAGTCGGCTTTTCACTTGGATCCGTTGCCTAAGCTACTATCACTTCAATTTCACATTTATTTGGATCTCTAAATTTTTGGAATAAGCAAAGTAGAAATCTTTGGTCACTTCCATCATTTTTCACTTTTACTCGGGACTAGTAAAACTTAGGCATGGGGGCATTTGATAAGCCTACTTTAGTGGACCATTATTTAGCCTCAGTACTCTTTAATTACATGTTCCAAGTTTTTAATTGCTTAAGAGTTAAATGGTAATTTATCTTAGTCTGCATAAAATTTTATGCACCAATTTCATAATTAATAGCATATTATTATGATTACCCATTTGGTGGATGCAAGATGGATGAAGGAATTATTGAAACATGGAGGGCATCATTCGCAAATATGACCTGCACATGACAGCCATCCAATTGCATTATATAAAATGTCCTGAGTACAGTTTGGTCGTTTGATGACCAGCAATCGTGGATCCACCGCCATTTGCATTTTAAGATGTGCAAAAGTCAATCTGGACATCTAATGAATTGACGGATCTCATCACACCGCCACTCAACGCACTGCCAACCCAAGTCGGCCGAGCTTCTCGCAACACCCTTCCAAGCCTCAACCGCTCAATATCTTTGGGCGTTTGTTGGAGAAGGCAAAACAGAGCGAGGGAGAGTCGGGGAACGTTTATAAAAGAAGATGCTTGCGTGCAGGTGGGCCATCTTCTTCCTCCCATCTCTCTCCATGGTGAACCAAGCTCGCACCGTGCAAAATGCATGCACCGTGGCCTTAGTCATCTTCAACGTCGCCTTTTCCCTCACTACACACACAGTGACAGCGTGTGTGTGCCACCCTCCTCAAAGCAGTATCCCCCCTTCCTGCCTTCTCTGTTCTTCTTCTTCTTCTTCTTCTTCTTCGTCTTCTTCTTCCACTAAGAGGAACCCAAAGCACAGCCGGAACAGTGCCTTTGCCCCTCTTCCTTCAACCTCCAAACTCGACCCCAAGCACATGTTGGCACAAGGGCACCACGATCATCAATTTTGATGATCACAAAACACTTGTGTTTTAACATTTATATTTGAGCTTTAGATTTCAAGAAAATACAAATGGATACAAGTGTGAAGGACCTCAGAGCTCGCGTCCATGGTGGATTGGAGGAGCTCGTTGGAGGAGAAGGAGCTTCGCGAGGAGTGAAAGCTTGAAAAGTGAAGGAGATGAAGAATAAGATAGATATTCTATTCATGTATTCTCTATTTTATTGTTCCTTGTGTTTTTCTTTCTTAGATGCATGTTAAAAAGCCTCAAAGTATCAACACTGTAGTCTTAGGAACATTTACTAGACCCTAGGACACTTAGGTTTTCCGTAGAGGCTTAGAAAACCTAAATAGGCTTCTTTCAGCATTTTCAGATGTCTAACACTAAAATTAGACGTCTGATAATGAACTTTAAGACGTCTTAATGTTGAATCAGACGTCCAAACTTTTAAGGCTAGTCTTAGAACCTTCTATCTGTTGATTTCAGACGACCGACCCTTAGTCTAGATGTCTTAGCAGACGTCTGATGAATTTTCTAGATGTCCAATTAGTGGAACGTTGGCTTAAGAATATGATCGTTGAGAAATGACCATTAGGCTTCTATCAAATGTCCGTAAAGGACCTCAAACGTCTGATAAGTAGATGTTAGCCCTTGATTGAGCCGGAATCACTTTTGTTAAGGGTTATAGCCGTTTGTTCCTTGGGAAATCCATTTTCGCAGTAAATTAGGTTTCCAGACATCCAGACATAATGCTAGACGTCGAATATGTCGTCTAACTAAATTACACTAGAACCCTTTTTAGGTCTGACTCTAGTCAATAAGGAAACCTGTTTAGAATTAGACGTCTGATTTAGTTTCCAGACATCTTAAGAGTGTCTTCTAGACATCTGATCTTTTTCCCGGGCATCTGATGACCTTGTTAGAATCATTAATGATTCTGATTATAGCTTGATTTACCTTGGAATGATCCCCAACGGCTACCTAAGGCTTCTAAAGCCTTCCTAGGCCTTTCTAAGCCATCTATAAATAGGAGAGGCCCCTTGTCTTGTAGAAATACACCAAGCAAAACTATTTCCATACTAATTTGTGTCCAAAACACTTTAAAAGAGATCTTGCTCTCCAAACCACCATTCTACATCTTGAGAGCTATCTTCTCGTTGCACACTCGCTCTCTCACCATCGTTTCGAGAGCGCCATTGTGCCATTATGTGATTTACGCACCCACGTCGTCACGCCGACGCACTTCTAGCAAAGGGAAGTTCCTTCACCTATAGTAGCTAGATTCAATCTTTTACTTTGTGGCCCTATAGGTTTGTGTTTGTAATTTTATTTGTTATTGGTTAAGTATTCGCGTTACGAATTCTCATCTCCTTTGTGAGACAAAAACCTACTCATGAAGAGAAGGGGTTTGAGGTTACGCTACCCTCGAGTTCAAAGTAGCATGGTTGTAGTGAAGTTGAGTCACCCTCATTTTAAGTGACTCGGATAGTGGATTTGATCGACTTAGTCGATCGGGAAATCCAAACTTGAGAGGTTTAGGTGGTGGTTTTTACCTTGTTTGGGTTTCCACCTAAAAATCACTTGTGCAATTTGTGTTTTTGTCTATTTATGAGATTATTTTATTTTAGTTTCTCACTTTATTTTTATATCCCGCAAATTTCACCCCCTCCCAAAGGAACCTTCAGCACACTTCGGTGATCCCAAGCACTGCCAGAACCTTCTCACCGACCACAGAGGTCGTGCACGGCCACCAACGTCGCCCATGACGACGTACTGCAGCCGGTCTCCCCGTCATTGTGTGCCCACCGCCAGCCACCTCAACCTACACCACCTACGCCACCGCGAAGCCCTCATCAATGCCGACCACTGAGCACCATCCAATCGCTGGCATCCTCTCCCATGCATGAGGGCTACAACCAACGCCTCCCCTGTTTTGCTACAGTGGGAGAGGTATCAAAAATTACGGGTGATGCCATTGCGGAAGATTATTTTTCAAAATAAAGTTATTTAATTGAGGTGGTTTTGCATGTGAAATACTTAGAGTCTTAGTTAATTGCATAGAGTTGGGTTATGCTTACACGAATTCGAATAAGTATCCAGTGATAATCCTGAATGGACGAGGCACCAGCTAAGAGTTTAATAGGCTAGTTTCCCTCTGTGGAAATGACCTAACTATTTTCATGGTTAGATTTCAAATATTAAATATTTTAATAATCGATTTTCCACCACAAAATCTTTACAATGACACGGCATTTTATGTTAAAATTTTCAACGAAAGCAAAGATCGACTCGTCAATATGTTCAAGAGACCAACGACTGTTGGGAGCATTGATAAACACCAGTTTATTATCATTCTTTCTCATTAAAACAATCCTAGCTCTTAGGATTTTGCTTCGCAAACGGGTTTTTGGGATTGCATTTAGTTATAAATTAGGATAGGCATGCATTACATTTTTCTTATCTTTTTAATGTGTTTTCATGAGTGTTAAGGATGAACAGATATACAGATCTCTAAAACCCTAGCACTCAGGAAGGCAACTGGTGAAGAAGAAGCTCAGACTAGCTGGAACTCACCTTGATCCAGCTCACCACAGCTGGAATTCAGCTCACTTGGACTAGGGTTAGCTCATCCTAACTCCATTCAACTCATCTCAGCTGAATGGCAGCTCAAGAGAGCTCATCTTAGCTCAGGTCAACTCAGATCTAGCTCAACTTAGCTGAGTTTAGCTCATCTCAGCTCCCTCTAGTCCACAGGGAGCTCTAGCTAGCTCAGCTGGGTTGACTAGAGTTCACCCTAGCTCAGGTCCAGCTACATCCAGCTCCACTCAACTCCAGCCTGCTGAAGATGAATTCATCCTAGCTCAGGAAGCTCAAGTCCAGCTCTCTGGGACTCAGCTTAGCTAAACTTAGTTGAGTTAAGCTACCTTAGCTGCCTCAACCAGCTTGATCCTCCCTGGGAGCACCAGACCCAGCTCACCTCAACTCATTATGGTAGAAGCCGGCTCACTTTAGCTTCGCTTAGCAGCTAGCAAAGAACTAGCAAGCTAAGGTAGCTAGAGTAGCTCCATGCCACCCTCTTCAGCAGCTGCTAGCTCCAGTTCAAGCTCTAGGCTTCTCCTCCTCAACTCCTCTCTTCAAAACCTAGCTCCAATACCTCCTCCTCTACTCCACTACTAGCTAAGCAAGCTTAGCTTAGCTTAGCTTAGCTATGCTCCATCTCCTTGGCTTTTACCACCTAAAAACCCTACCTAACAGCTCCACCAACTAGCTCCACCTAAGCTCCACATAAGCTAACCCTACTTCCACCTCACCTTGGCGCCAACCTAGCCTACCCACTACCTCCAAAAGATACTACAAAGTGGCGCCAAAACCACCCTAACCACCCTCCTTATTGGCGCCACTTTTTCCCTCCAAAACCCCCTTCATCTCCACCACATATCTTCCCTTAAACCCATCTCCACCATCCACCTAACCCCCCCTTCTAGAAGCCCTCATGGTGGCGCCAAAACCAAGGCATCCCTTCATGGTTGGCGCCACCTTTAGGTGGCTCTTCACCACCATAACCACCACCTTCACACCCCCCTACTTGGTGCCAACAATTCTCCACCATAAGATCACCTAACCACCCCCATCTTCCCATCTTAGCCATCCATCTCAAGAGTCACCTCAACCCTCTCATTCTACCCTATAAAAAGACCAACACCCACCACCTTACAACCGATCCTTGGCTAGAAAAATACCTCTCATATTCTACCTAAAGCTCACGCCCAAGAGAGAAGAAGAAGAAGATTAAGGGGATACTTTGTCCCCTTGGTGCCTTCCCCTCTTCCCTTCTCTCTTGTGCCCACATCAGCCAAAGGAGAAGCCAGGCAAGGAGGACCTTTGGAGGAGGTCTTGAAGGTGGTCCACGCCACTTTGGAGAAGAGCTTAAGGGTGGTACATGCCCACCTTTGGAGAAGGACAGTTAAGGTGGAAGCTTCCATCTTGGAGGAGCATAGCAAGGAAGGAGAAGGAGGAGCCCTTTTTAAGCCTAGGAGCCACTAAGCTTGGAGAAAGGAGCTTCCCCTCTTCACCATCACTTTAGGAGGATTTGTGTTTTACTTTATTTATTGCATTTATTCTAGTAGTAGAAGCATTCCTCTACTAGGGTTTTCGAAAACATTTTTTCTCCTTGAGTAAAGTTGCCTTTTCTTAATTGTTTTCTTTTACTTTTACCTTAGTGTAATCACACCCTCTCTCTAATTACTTTAGGTTCCCACCTACCTAGGTGAGCTTAGAGAGAGGAATTACTTGTCACTTAGGTTCTAGCTTAGTAAATTTAGGTGTTAGCTATCTTCCCACCATCAATTTTATGTTGCTTTAGTTATTTCAAAACAAAAATTAAATATTTTAAAACACCAAAAAGAAAGTTGATTTCCATTTTTAAGCAAGGGATTTTGATTTGCAAACTTGCCTCCTTAGATGACCCTAGATACACCACTATCTAGGTTTATAAATTTAAGAGTTGATCGATTTTGCGCATTACAACGACGTATTTTACAAACTGCGTAAAATCCATATTAAGCACCTCCTCAAAGAGGGAGGATAGCAACTAACTGAGCACTCCTTGATTGTGCTTAAGCTAGTCTGCTAGTGTTGATGTGTTCGTTGTTGTTGGTGATGAGGATTCCATAGTGGTCAAGGCAGAAGAAAAGGGAACACAGGGGCATGGCTTGGAGCCGTCAACAATCCCAAGTATGCCATGAGCCTATAATAACGGAATAATTTGTGCCTTTCATAGAAGATAATTTTTTGTTTCAATTTAATGGAAGGGAACTAATGGACGTGCATCGTGGGAAGCATTGGCACTGCCGTTGCTGGAGTTGTTATTGTCGAAGAGGAGTGCAAAACTAGTGGAACCTTCAAGCAGGCTGAGTTTGGTGAACTAAGATGGGTTGTGTAGAGGGATTATGTTCACCTAAGGAGGACTCAAGTGAAATATATGGAATCGGTGGGGATGGTTGATGTAAAGTGGGTGGGGAATATATTAGAGGTGAAGTGGGGGAATAGATTTTGGGTGGGGCTGTGTGATAATGAAGATTCCCAGTCGAGTGGGCAACACAGTGGAAAGTTGTTGCAGGGCGAGGACGATGTGAGAGTGGACGCACAGGGATGGTGTGAAGGTCGGTGGCTAGAATGGCAGGTGGTGAATGTGTGAAGAATGAGCGACCATGGGGTGCAATGAAGTCATTTGACGAGGACAGGTGATAGAAGGTGGAGAGGACTGCTAGGGGCAAAATGGATCCACTCATCGAAGGGAGCGAACAGACAAAGAGGTCGGAGGAAGCATCTAATGATAAGGGGTGGCGGAGCTGCTGGAGAGCCACGAGAGAGAGGAGTTCGAGGAAGGGTACTCCATTCTCAATGAGCTGACGTGCAAGTGCGTGGTGGATGGCAACAACCACCATGTGAGAGCAATAATTGAAGTTAAAATCTTCGACTTGCATGTGATTGTGTTGACAGAGCATCACAGGGCAGGGTAGGAGAAGAAAAAGGTACTCGTTCGCGGAGATCTAACAAAGTAGAGGTGTGTGTGATGGATCATCGCGAGTACAAGTCGAACACCGACTTGCGACATGAAAGAGTCCTTGATATCATGTGGCACAAGAAAGTCAACCATGAGAGAGGTGGGCAGGTGGTCGGATGCCTTCCCAACTTGATACCATATCAATAGAACAATGGTGGAGATAGTTTTTGATTTCATTTCCATGGCTAAGCACTCAGTAAGTACATGCTTATATAGACTTATATACATGAGTTAGGTATCTACAAATGTGAAGAAAATGGTGGAATTTGTTTGGGTTTGTAATTTGAAAAGTGCCACCGATACTTGTGTCTACTATTATTGTCATTGAGTCTTAGGTTGACTATTGTTGACGATGGTGTGGAGTTGATACCCATCCCCCTGTGAGAACCCTACAGTTGTTAGATTTGTGCCCTCAGCCACCCATTGAGGGCTAGTTGGGGTCCCCTCTACCTCCCTTTCACCCTCCATCCTCTTTGCACATCTAAAGAGGTCCATTTGTCCTCACTTTTACACCCTTGTTGCTTCAATCATCTCTGCCTTGTGCTACTCTTCTTCATCTCCATCTCCTAGGCCTTGTGAAGCCATCGAAAGATTTGGTTAGAGATGAACTTCAACTTAGGATTCATCGTCCACTTCTACTACCCTCCAAGGACCACATGAGAGCCCACAGTCAATATGATCGAGATTTATTTGGCTTGGTCCAGTTTCAACATTTATCGGCTTCTTGTTTGCATGAATCATGTAGATCGCTGAGAGTGTTCTCTTAGTGGTGCAGTCGTCAACTTTTACATGGAAAATCACCTACTAAGAAGCTGCTTTCATTTAGATGCTTTCTTTTTTCTTTCTCAACCTTTTCATTTTCTTTATTTTTGTCATGCTATGCTTTATGTTCTTCACATTGGTGGTGCATTCACGAGGTGTTTGTATTCCTCCTTCATGTTTGTCTATTCGTCTTTGTTGCTTCTTATGAAGTAAATCATGTTGTGCGTAGTTTCTTTCCCAACCAAAGGAGTTTTAATTTACAAAAAAAGAAAAAACAAAGAGGGAAGAGTGAATTAATTTGAGTTCAAACTAATTGCCTCTATTTGTCATGCATTAACTAGTAATTGCCAGGCACATTTGGTTTTTCTTTTTATGCAAAATTTGAATCCATAAATCAAAGATAAAGAAAAGGGGCGTTGAGAGAATCGAACTCGCGGCCTCTCAAACCCCAAAGCGAAAATCATACTACCAGACGATTCGGCCATTGCCACTCAAAGTGCTCTTTGCCTACATTAATTCAATATATATCGATCGCTATAACTCCCTTCGGTACACGATTCGCATGATTTACGCACTTCTTTTCTTTGAAAGGTAAAGATTTCATCGAAATTTAATATTTTAAGAGTTTACAACTAATGTAGTCGGAAATAAAATCACACCACCAACCTATATCACCCCCAACATCCAAGAGCAAAATATTGCGTAGCATATATGCTACAGGAAAAAAAAATCTTTGCTACCATTTGTCTTATTAACATCTAAATAATTGTAGTATTATCTTGATATTTAACAAAAAAAAATATACATCAAATTAGATCTATTATGATATTTTCTCTTGAGATATTATATATCAAATGTTTAAAAAGTATATTTCACAATAGATCTGAGTTATCATCTAGACTAAATATCAAAGGGGTTGAAATCAAATATCTGAAAAGGTCATGTTATGTTAGATTTAGCTTAGCATTTATATATTTTGGTTAAACATTTAGATTACACCATAGTCATTTTGATGTTTAAAATAATAATTGTCAAACAACAAAATCTTTTTTCCTAGTGTGATAAATAAGGTCCCAATGAATATAACATCTTTAATCAGGAGTAATCATTTTGAGAGATGATGAAGGACTGTGGTAGACAGTGATTAAAGATTCCTATGGTAGCATGATTATGATGAAGGACTTATGAGATTCTATGTGATTCACAAGAGGACGATGATAACCCCCTGAAATTTAGGGGGGGTTGCTGCAATTTGTAACCCCCTGTTTTTCTTGTTTTGGGGGTTCTGCGGATAAATTAGACTCTTGCGAGGCATTTCTTGCAAAATGCCCTGGCCTCACCCACACTCACTCATGTTGGTGCTAGAGCACCACGATTATTTATTTTGATGATAACAAAACACGTGTCATTTGACATTTGCACTTTGAATCCTAGAATTCAAGTCAATCGCAAATGGATACGTGACTAGACGGAGTTCAAGCTCGCATCCAGGACGAATTGGAGGAGCTTGATGGAGAACAGAAGAGATTCGCGAGGAGCGATCGATTGAAGATGGAATGTCAAGAAGAATATGATAGATTTTTGTTTAAACCTTTCATGTATCTTTTGTCTTTATTTTCTTGCTCTTTATTTTTGTTACTTAGATTCATGTTAAAGAGCCTCAAAGTACTCTAACAGTAGTCCTAGGAACACCGGCACAACCCTAGGATACTTAGGTTTTCTGTAGAGAACTTAGAAAACCAATGTAGGGTTCAAACAGAGTTTCCAGACGTCTAATTCCCAAATCAGACGTCTGATAAAGTATTTTAAGACGTCTGACTGTTGTTTCAGAAGCCTGATAACAATTAGGCTGGACTTAAGTAGTGCTGTCTGATGAAATCAGACGTCCAGACCTTAGACCAGACGTCTTAGGAGACGTCTGATGGACTTTCTAGACGTCTTAGGAGACGTCTGATGGATTTGCCAGACGTCCAATTAGTGGACCGTTGGCTGGCTTTGCCAACAGTGTAGAATATGACCGTTAGAGCCTTATCAGACGTCCATAGGACTCTCCAGACGTCTGATAATTGACCGTTTTGCCTCGGTTGACCCAAAATCTCTTCTCAGAGATTTTCTAGCCGTTGCAACGTTTGGAAATCCATTCCCAAAGAAAAAGTAGGTTTCCAGACGTCCAGACATAGTGCTAGACGTCCTGTATGTCGTTTGATGGACTTGCACAAGAACCCTGTTTAGATCTGATTCAAGTCAGGAAGGAACCCGCCCGAAATCAGACGTCTGACCTTTAAATCGGATGTCTTAAAGTGGCCTTCCAGACGTCTGATGCCAGAATTAGACGTTTGAGATTACCCTGTCAAGTGTAATCATTGTCCTGATTTCGGCCTGATTCTCTTGGGCTTTGTACCCAACGGCTATGGAAGCTTTTCCAAGCCTTCCAAAGCCTTCCTAAGGCCTCTATAAATAAAGGGGAGCCTTTGCAACACAAAAACACACCAAGATACACAAGAAACACTTTGTAATACACTTTCCACTTTCTTGTGTCCTAGCTAGCTCTTGCTCTCCAAGCTCAAGCTCCATTCTCTAGAGAGCATCAAGCTTTGCGCACCCGCTCTCCCGCCGTTGTTTACGAGAGCGACGTTGCGCCGTCGCGTGGCTCACGCATTCGCATCGTCTACGCACTCCTTTCAAAGGGAAGAATCCTAATTCCTATAGAAGCTTAGGTTCATAATTACTTTGTTGGCTCTATAGGACTTGTTGTTTCTTTTATCATTGTTATTTGGTTTGGTATTCGCTTTGCGAATTCCCGTCTCCTTCCCGAAACAAAATCCTTCTCATGGAGAGAAGGGGTTGAGGTACACTACCCTCGTTTAAGTAGTGTGGTTGTATTGAGGTTGAATCACCCTCGTTTAAAGTGATTCGGTTTAGTGGATTTTGATCAACTTGGTTGATCGGAAAATCCTAACTCGAGAGGGTTAGGTGGTGGTTTTCACCCGGTTTGGGTTTCCACCTAAAAATACTTGTGTACTTGTGTGATTGCTTATTTGTGAGATTGTTTATATTTATTTCCGCATTTTATTACGTCACCCCCTCCTAGTAGGAAAAACTTCAACTCACACCCACACCCCTAAACCCTAAACCCCTACTCTATTTAAATGCCTTACCTCGAATCTCGAGCCACCCACCCTCTCCCATTTTCTCCTTGCATCGCACACCATCACCTTCCTTTCCCCCTTCCTCTCCGTGTCCTCCCCACCCACACAAGGAGCTCCTGTTGCAGGAGTTTGAGGGTGCGAGGAGCTTGGGTGAGCTGCAGACGGAGCTTGGAGGGAGGGCATCCGTGTGGAGCTGAGGGAACGCCATTGCTGCCGCAGCTCCTGGTGAGGGGGGGTGTTTTCGCGAAGAGAAAAGGCTTACGTACGGTTCTGCAGAGTCATTTTTTCCGTAGAACCAGACATCTGGGGAGTCTAACAAACATCTGATCGGACTTTCGGAGCTATCACCGGACGTCTGATACCATGCAAAATCTAAGGTAACGCCCTATTCGAGACTTGTACGCGATGTTCGGCGTATTCTTCTCTGCACAGTCTGAGTGCCTTAGTATGTGTGTGCTGCACATGGTGTGGGCGCTTTCTGCGAGGAGAGGAAGGCTTACAAAGGGCTCTGGGAGAAATTTTCTCTGCAACTCAGATGTTTGTATCTCTCAACAGACGTTTGACCAGACGTTTAGAGGTAGCACCAGACGTCCGATAAAGCAGATTCAAACGGTAAGGTCCTGTCCACCTGTATTTTTCATACGAGTTGTCTGTGAGTGATTGTACGTCACCGTACGCATGCAGGGTTGTTCGAAAGAGGTGTAGGAGCAGCTCCCAAGACACTTTAAGACGTCTAGACGTCTCTCCAGACGACTGATATCCGTCCCAGACGTCCGAGTGCACTACCAGACGTCTGGAAGGACCCCTGGATGATCGCGAGGGGTTCCAGACATTCGTTTTCGACACAGAATGCAAGGTGAACATTCTGGTGTTGTTTAAGATGTCTGAAAGTTGCCCCAGACGTCTGATATCAGCCTGGTTGGAATATTCCAGGTATCAGGAGGCTGGGCCAGTTGGACCAGCCTGCCTGGTCAGTTCAGGTGAATCGGGAAGTGTGTTTGGCCCGGTTAAGGGCCCAAACGAGATTGATTTCTCGCAAATGAAGTACCATTGGCTTCCTGTTGAATTTTCCAATGTGATGGAGTTTGGTTCTAATTATTTTGAGCACATTTCTGTCATGTGGGATGTTAGTAATGTGAGGTTTGACCATTCGTGTTAAATAGGTCATCCATTCGTAGTGTGCACGGGACTTGCGGAGGTTGCGAGGTCCGCCATTTGTGCCCCCACATCTCCCAGTTACGTTGGTGGAGCAATTTTGCTATGCCCTATGAATTATATAATTGAAGTGCATGCTACATTAGAACTATTGATTGAACTCTTAGGATGTGAAATGAACCCTAGGGTTGAGATAGAGGAATCTGCACTATTTGAATGCTTAATCTGTTGTGATGTTTCCTGAATGTGGTAAACCATGAGGTACCTGTTTATAATTATTGAACCATGACTTGAATTGAAATGCATATTGTATCCTATTTAATTTGATTAATGAGATAATTGCCGGATTGTATAACCATGAGCTGTCTGTCATGTGTTTAATGAATCATGATACGCATAGAGATATATGGATGCTATGGAAATAAGAAAATCTATGCATGAACCCTACGGGGAATTTGAAAGGAAATTGGAATCGTAATGTGGAAAAATCTGTGGAATGATGAAACATGTTGCCTACAGGCGGTTGTTCGGACTTAATAAGAGAGTGAGCTGGCCATCGTGTACACGGTACCGAGGAGAGCAACTGTCTCTTGGTATGGAAGTGAGCTGACCCGCGTGTACGTGGCACCGAAGAGAGCTACTATTTCTTTTGTGTAAGGGGGGAGCTAGCCGCCCCATGGGACACGGGGTTAGGACTGGCCCCCCTACACCGACTCCTATTGAGGCCCACTAGGCAAACAGAGATAGTCAGGAGAGGGTACGTAGACTGTTGATGGGCGAGACCCCTGTTCTGTTCTGTGCTGTACGTTTGGGCATACTCGCTAACGGAAACGACTGACCGCGTGTCAGTATGGGGAAGCTAGCTGTGCACTTATCGCGCGTGCCGTAATCACCGCTACGTCGCGACCGTGACCTCGGGGTGGTAGACCGGGTGTAGGACTACCACGGGGTGCTCTCCTGGCTAGGAGAGTGCCACATGTACATCCTGCATCGTGGGAAAAATTGTAATCAAGATCATTCCCTTAGGGAACAGGAAGATTAAGAGATATTGTTGATCCTTGTTAGAAAATCGACTCACGAACACTAGTAGTTAAATTAACTGCATGATTGGATAATCAGATAATTGCAAGCATAAAACTTCTTTACTATCTTTAAATACGATAACAGCTTTAAATATACCACTCTACTCAGCGTTAATTGACCACCGTCATATATAACTGTGTACAGGTCAGGGAGTCGAGCAGCTAGCACCATTGGCTGTAGAGAGTGCTGGGCCCAGTCGAGCCCAACCATAGTTCTATTTGTTCATTTCCGTTTCTACTACTTTTGTTGTTAGTGAGTACCTCTGTTTTATGTTAAGAACTATTATCGTTATGCCTCCTTGCCTTAGTTGTGATGGCTAGTGACTATGTTTTCTGCCTATGGCATGTTATCATTCTGGAATCTAATTTATATTTCCGCTGTCGGCTTTATTTAAATTGCTTAGCTACTTACATGCGTGGTTTGTGATTTGTTTCGTACGTTTGGGATAGTCTCTCGTTAGACGACTAGGTCTTAGGGTTAGTTGAGGTAAACCGTATCTGGGTTCCCAGAGGGGCCGGATTCGGGTCGTAACACGTGATGGACTAGTTACGAGCACCTATAGGAGGAGAACCCTAAAGACTAACGCAGTCCAATCCATCGTGTACTTATGAGGAGGATGATGCTCGATACCTATTTAGTACGTACTTGGTGATTAACAAAGTTTGGAGCAGGTTCTGTCACTTTTCTTTACCCATGTAGGAGGTGTTATAGCCTAGCTTTTTATCTATTGACAAGTCACGTGTGTACATGATTGATGTACTTTGAATTATGTGAAAAATTATAAATGATGTCATATTTAATGATGATAATGTTTGGATGAAAAATATTTATGATGTCGAGTACCAACATGTCTCATATATAATCTATTTTCATATTAAATAAAATTGGATAACTAATGTGCTCTGAAGTGATACTACGTACATTGCATGCAATTTTTCAAAACAACCATTAATTAATCCCTTTTACTTCCGGTAAAGAATAAGTAAAAAAGAAAAAGAAAAACTGATGCATCCTTCTTTGTCTGATCATTACACATCTTCGAATATTTGCACCTGCTCGATAGCCTAAAGAATACGAGCCTTTACTCTCGTCAAATTTATGATATCGTACTTGCAGGTTAAAATCCAACATAGCCCCCTATTCCTTCTCAAACAAACAACTGTAGGTGAAAAGTTTCGTTCGAACATAACTGCAACCACATTACTACAGCATTCGTAAACCTCAATGATTCGTAATCTTAAATGCTTGATGTTGACCCAGTTATCTTATCATATATACTCCCTGTCCCTATCGTGTAAGAACCACACGATTTAAGATACATTTGGCATAATTAGCAGCTTTGATCAGATTAGTGGAGAGATTTTCAAAAATTATCTCGAATGAAGTATGTCACGTAAACAAGAGAAAGAAGATCTCCTTTTTCCCTAGAAGTTAGAGCCTCTTGTTCCATTCTCAAGTAAGCTACTCCTTCCTGTCTCCTTGATTGAGCCTTCAACCAATGTTTGCCTGTCGGAAATCCCTCCACTTTTGCCCTTCCGCCAACCAGGAAACAAGTCTTGAATTCCAAACCTTTTTAATATCCTGAATTCGTTTTTATTTCTTCAAGGATCCTGTATTATCTGCTTTAATCAATAGCTGATTCGCCGACTTGACAAAGAATTTTTCCACAGTTGTGTGAAGACCAGACGACAGATCCTTGCACTTTATTTGCAATTAGAATTTAATTATTTTTAATGGTTCTAGCAGTACTGCTTGGAAATACTTTATCCATAATCTCCATCTTCCATTGTTTATATATATGGATTCACAAGAGCTATCTCTATACCTTGGAAGAAATTCTTGGAAGAAATTAACAACCATTTCCATATATGTAATTGTGACCCATCTATTTATCCAAATGTTAACATTTGAGCCATCTCCTATTCGCCAGAAGCACCATCAAAGAGAGTATCTATGATCGACATATACTAGATTCTTCCAGAATTCAAGACTCATCAAAAAGCACATAGTGGGAAATATGATCCTTCATTACTTTATACAATGGCCTACGAATAATCTCCTTGAATGATTCCCTGCCCATGCTTCATCATTAACGCCAAATTATCGTTTAAGGTCTTTCTCGTATCCAATATCCCTTAAGTGCTTTAGGACTATTTTATCGTGAAATTGTCCACAATCTCACTGGCTACCACAAATCTCCCATTTTCTTTGTCTACTTAATTACCCTAATCACACACCTTTTTAGTGCCCAATGTGAAGGACATCAGATATATAGGGAAGGAGGCTAAACTAGATCTAATTAAGACAATATGGCACAACCTGAGAAGAGAGTGCTTCCATTAATGCGGGGCTTTACTTATCCATTATTCTTGAGACCACCTTTTGATTTCAGACCTCTGCAAACTATGGGTGGCCCAAGGTATAGAGATCTCTTGATCTATGTTGTTTTCGGTCCCTAGATGGCTCTTAACACCTTGAGTAACTTGTTCATCCGTCTCCTTATCAAGTATAAGATCAATTAAGTATACCATTGCTATGGCATAAAATGTGCATGATTATATCTATTAGATCTATAATACCCTTCTTCTCACTTAATTCTAACAAGCTATTGAAATCACCTACACAAAAATATCCCATGCATGCAACTAATCAATTAAAAATGACATGCCCCTCCCAAAATTTTTCCTTAGCCTAGCATGAGGCATACCAACAATATTCCATAGCCGATGCATACGAGGCTTTCTCTAAGATTTGTATAATTGGTGCACTCTTGACAAATTTGGGGAATTGGTTGATTGACCTCTTCCTTTACCTTTTTCTATATGGAAACAATTATCATTTGAATCAAGAAAATTTTGTTTTGGGATCAAATCCTTGCTTTTCGTGAAGATTTAAGCATAATTTAAGCTCTAAAAATTTGTAGAAATCTCTTGAGATGTTGAGGAAAAGGTTCAAGTCAATTGTAGATGAAAACAAAATAAATTGAATCAAATGCAAACTCTAAGGCATGGTGATTTTATTGTTATAGCTAGCTATATGTGAAGTTGAAGTTGGAATCAACTCCTCGTGCAATCATAGCCGATTATTTATGTTGCTAGCTACATATAGGTGTGAAGGGTAGGAATTAAGCCTTCAACGCAAGATTAAGCTAAATAATTAAATAAATATTTAATTGTTAGCTTCCTAATCCGGTTGCCTCATCTAAGAAATCCTAGTTATGAGTATCTAGGTGATGGCTTTTTCCATAATTAT
This sequence comes from Thalassia testudinum, assembly GCA_037157565.1. Taxonomy (NCBI): domain Eukaryota; kingdom Viridiplantae; phylum Streptophyta; class Magnoliopsida; order Alismatales; family Hydrocharitaceae; genus Thalassia; species Thalassia testudinum. The sequence continues at coordinate 11,054,436 of JAZHRO010000067.1, read as the reverse complement.
GTTTCCATCTAAAATTTTTTTGCATCTATGATTGATTACATATATCATTATTAACAACTGGTATGAGGGCCATATTATTATATTAAATAAATTCTAGGCACTAATGTGTGGATCATTTAGGTTTTATTATATATTTTTTTTGTTCAAGACCATATAATCGTGAACTTTTTTGATAAATTACTAAATAATTCTTATTTAATATCCCATGAATAAGTGGGCAACTACTTAGGTATTTAACTACTAGATGAAGTTCCAGTTGTTTATGGACCTCAACTGCTTGATACCAAGCGAAAGGAATAGGCAAAAACTAAATTCGAATTGATAAAAAGGCTAGTGATGGTGATGTTTTACATCATCCACCAAAAAGGTCAAATATTCGTCCAAGGATTTCTTACTTTAAGTAAAATAATAGTGCCCGGCATAATCGTGCTAGCGCTTAATTAATGTGTTAGTTTCCTAGAAGAGAATCTTACATATATGTTTGCAGAAACATCTAAAAAGATACTACCGTATGTCTCGTATCTATGTATTTACAATTAATATTAACATACATACTCTTAAATATGTTCATTTATCAACATATATTTTCTTCACGAAATCGTAGGCTAAAAATTAAAAGATTTTCACAAAAAAACTCTTAACCTTTTGTCCTTTCTCCAAAACCCTTACATGCATCTCATCTCTCACTTCCCATCCATCATTGTAGCCATTGACCTCAATAACTTGCTACACCATCTTGCACTGCACTCGATAGAGGCTCATGGACGTTGTCGTCCTCTACAACCTCTACCCATCCTCTCACGCAACACCTCATTGCTTTACCTCATTGTTGGAGACTTCTCTCACCAGTTCTATACTAAGGTTAAGCACAACCACATCGCCATTAATGGGCCCCAAGTTCATGCCCTAAAGTTCTAGGGTGACCTTGTCGAGACCATGGCAAATGCTGGTGTTGACCTACAGGAAGTGACAAAAGGGCAATGTAGAGGGAGTGATTTTGGAGTCGAGTCTGAAATAGCTACTTATCTTCAAAAGCAAGTTGCTGGCTGCATTCAAGCTCAGCAACTAGGTGATCCTCTTCTCCCATATGTAGAAGAGGCAATCCATCCTAATAAGCTAATATTATTTTTATTGTTCCTCTTTACATCACCATCATGCATTGCATACCATTCTCCCATTTAATGGCTCTTGGGGGAAACCCACTCACACTTTCTACAAGTCTCTACATGATTCTTTCTAGACTTTTGAGTCAAGGGATAGGACATATGAGGGAAAAGAAGATGAACCTAATGATTGTTCTAGCTAGTTCTAGAGTGGCTAGACCTCGCAATGACTCCTTGTGATGCTATGGAATCATGGTAACTAGGATTTCAAGTGCCAACCACACCTCTTCGACAAGGAATCAATGACTTGCATCACAATATCTTTTTCTTCCTCATTTTGATTCCGATTTATGTATTATGGGTGTTGCTTCATGTTTTCTTGCATTTCCATGAAAAAAAAAACACTGCAACGGGTTGATCATGGAACTACCATCAAGATTATTTAGACAATATTTCCAATTATCATCCTAATGTTCATTTCCCTCCCATCATTTGCTCTGTTATACTTAATGTACGACATAGTAGTAGTTCCAACCATGACTATCAAAGTGGTGGGATATCAATGGTATTGGACTTATGAGTATTCAAAGTATCGAATTTCCAATGAAAACCCCTTCATTTTTTACAATTATATGATTCCATAAGATGATTTAAAATTGAGTCTTTTATGTCTATTTTTCTCCTCCTTATGCTACTTCTCACCTGAATGGAATGAAATGTTGGATCTAGAATAGGGATGGAGATGGAGATTAATTGATCAATTAGTTAGGATACATGCTACGTGATGAGTGTAGGAACTGGAGGTAGAAGTTGGTAAAGGGAGGGATGTAGGTGAGGCAATAGAAGAAGTTAAGGTAACAATTGTTGCTAAGGTTCATAAACCCTTGTGGGGGTGCTTCCATCCCACGACAATGAAGTAATTGCGGCTACCATTTCATCACCCAACCTATAATACTTGTGATTTTCCTTTTCTTTTTTCCGTCTTTATGTTGTTGATGGGATTCAAAGAAGGGAAGAGTTAGTGACAATCAACCAAAAGGGCCTTCACCTTCCTTGTCCTTATCCTCCCACATGCTATGCTCCCCTCCCCTCTTGTGGTTGCTTGCTGTCGATCCTAAAAACCAAAACCAACTCAACCAAAGATGAGGAAAGATTTTTGTGATGATTAGGTTGGATTGGTGAGGACCCTCCTCAACTTGGAGATGATTTGGTTGATGATAGAGGTAGGAGGACATCTGGTGATAAGGAGTGGCTCATCATAGTTAAAATACCCAAGTTAAGCTAGAAACTAAGCTAAACACTATATAATTGACACAAGAAATGGATTAAGTGTGGGAAATAACATAAATGACTTAAAACAACAAATTTGTGTTAAAAATGCAAAATTATGTCACAAAATAAGATATTCTATTCACAGATATAAAATGATGATCCAATTGCAAATTAAACACACATTTAGGTTCAAAAATTCTAATTAAAAGTGAAATCAACTTCCTAAATGTTCAGTTAAGTTCCAATAAAAATTTAGTTGCATTTGGACATCACTAGGACCTTGCATTTAGAGTTTGATATATATGTCCTTAGTACATAACATTCTATTCACATTTAAGCCTTCAGGGACTCCTTTGCAAGCCGCCAGGGACCTCTTTGTAAGCCTCAGGGACCTCTTTGAAAAATTACTCACCACTTTTGGGCTTGCATGCAATTTTCATACTGTTTCACCTTAAGGGCCTTCATGTAAATTACCCCTTTACACCTGAGGTGAAGGATCACTGTTCCTCGCAAAGAACAAGAGCCATTGATTCCTTGTGATCTTGATCCAATGACCGTTTCCAATCCAAATTTCGCACCCCTTTACGCGTGCATCACCACTCAAGCCAAATCCAATCTGACAGCCATGATTTGATTTGGATGCTCGCACGCCCCTCTCTCTCCACCTCACCCGTGAAACTCTATTAGACTAATCTCACCCTCACGGTGATCTGATCTCTTCGTGCGCCCATATAAGCTGCTACCTGAGCTCCTCGCACAAGCATCGACTCTCCTCCTACTTCTTGGAGTCGATCATTCTTCCCTCTCCAATACCTTCTAACCCTTTCACTTGCCACACTTGTGACGGGGGCATGGTTTTTCATCCTCAATTCCTCCTCGTTGCTAGGGTGACATACACCTGAGGATGACTTGGAGCTCCACTAGAGGGTTCTTCACTCGCTGGTGATCTTCCTCCTTTCTTCCTCCTTACCCGCCAGCTTTGGATCCAAGGAACCCCATTCTTCCTATTAGATAGATTTCCCTACTTTCTAAAGTAATTTAGAGTAGTGATTAGTGTAATTAGATTAGATAGGAGTAGATTAGAAATCAACTTCAGTGATGGATTGGTTTGGATTAGAGTTAGATTATTTTAGATCTCTTTCGCCCTATCTGATCAATTTAGATTAGAGAGGTGATTTCCCACTCTCACTTCGACCCACTGATCTCCCTCTACATCACACTAACCATATTCACTGATTTCCTCGCATGTTTTTCACCAACCACCCATTCATTAGGTATCAAATGAGATCTTATGCTCTTAAGCATTTAGATCTAATTTGAGCACCCAATTTCATTTGAGGGTCACTCCATTCATTCCATATGCTGACAATGACCCTACTGTGATTTTTACTGAACTGAATCGCAGTTCGTTTTAGATTTGTTTTAATTTGACAATAATCAAAGTTTTGGATTGAAACATGAATGAGTCGATTGCCTGATTTGAATGCTTCTTTTCATGATGTCTATGGCATAAGCGGAGCATTAGATTAGGATTATTTGGTGTTTCGTGAGCTTTGATTTCCCTTTTGAGTGGATTGAGATTTATCTGATATGATTTGCAAATGGTAGAAGAGTGAGCTTTCATGTATTGAAATCTTAAGATGAATTCACATCTTACACTATCTATAGTGTAAGATGTAAATCAGATCAAGATTTTAATGATTTTTGGGGGATATTTATTTGAATTCCTTTTGGTTTTCATGATACTTAGAGGATTTTTCAGATGGGTCTCATGGGATTTGTGGGGTGTTTGATGAAGATTTCAACACTTGAATCTGTTTTAAAATGAAATTTCAGATTGAGTAAGTTTTGAACAATGGCTTGATCATGTGATTTTTTATTTTAAATCCCCCTATTTCAATATATGAAAGAGTTGCATAGTAGCTACATTATATGGGATTAACCTTGGATTCAAGCGTTCGAAGGTTTGAATATGTTTTCAATGGATTTTAAGATCTGATTTGATCCTTCTCTTTATGCTATCAATAGCATGAGAGAAGGATTAGATTAGAGTTTCTCTTTTGTATGGTAAATCTGATTTGGATTTTCATGGCAGCAACTTGGTTGAGTTTATATAGCAATAGCTGACCAATTGAATTTAAGCTTAGATCAGTCTTAATTGATCTGATCAGAGCAAGGTCAGCAACAAAAGCAACTATTGGTTGATGAAATGGCTGCAGCAATACCTACAGCATTGTTTTAAGCCGTTTGATATGCTGAAGGAGCAACATCTGAACTACATGGACAGCAGTAGCTGAACTGAAATTTTAGTTTCAGTTATTGACTTGGTTGGATGGAGGATGACTTGAGCTGGGAAATTGGAATTTTTGTGAAGCTAACTTGTGTATTATGATAGAACTTCATTTACAAGCTTTCAAGTATTGAAATTGGAATGAAATCTAATTTGAATAGCTTGTGAATCATGTTTTAATCTTCTTTATCAACTACTTGTAAAGAGTCTAACTGTCCAACACGCTATTTTAATGAAACTAATGATGAAAATCATGTTTAATGCTTCAAATATCTCTCATGTGTTGTGTTGGACATGTCTAAGTATTTGAATTGCATTCCCAGCACATTCATTCAAGGCCTTATTGGGGTTAACTTGGGTTTTCAAATTCAACCGATTTTTTGAGTAGGACCTTAGGTTTCACTTTCAACATTCATTCAAGGCCTACTTTGGGGTTAACTTGGGTTTTCAAATTCAATCAATTTTTTGAGTAATTGAGAACTCGGCCAGTACGCTTTTAGTGTATGCCACCTTGGTCCACGTGCATTCTCCTTTTTACTAAGTTGGAACCCTCTGATGTCTTCCTGAATTGTGGCACTATAAACAAAAATAATGGTTAGATGACAAAGAATTAACAAGTATATATATGCCTCTATTATCGCATGCATGAAACGAAACATTTTTTTCAATAAAATAAGTTCTGTTGTCTTGAGAACTGTTGAAATAGTATGGAACCATTGGTAAAAGATGGAATTTGTTGTGTATGAATAATTTAGGAGATAAAATGAATAACTGTTAATCCTAGAATTAGTAATACTAAATTACTAAGGGTTCTCGTAATAGACAAAATAAGAAATACAAATATCTGAAAATTGGATAGATAATACGACGGATACATCAGGAAAATAAAAGAATTAGATAACTGGTTTCAGCCCTGCTACTTGCCGAGATTTCGATCGTAGCTTTAGGTCTTTTCCGACCAGGTTTAGGTGTTGGTTTAGGAAGTTGCTGGCCACCCTACGACTCTTTGGTTAGACTTAGTGGCCAACTGGGGTAGCGGACTATAGGGTTCGAGGTTTGGAGCAATTCCTTTCGGCCAATGGGTGGGTTATTAGCTATCTGTGGTTCAACATATATAACACTTGTACGTGTTCACGCTACACGACGTAGCCGCCACCCCCTTCTGCAATGACCTCAAGGTGATGGAGCGTGGTGACTCGATGAGTATAAGCGATCCTCTTAGCCAGGAGAGTGGCTTGTACTGGTCTTGCACCACGGGAAGTCACATGAGACCATCTCATGCCCGAGACGTTGATTGACAGTTTGGGACCAATAAGAATATGGGCAAACTACATAAAAAGGGACTGAATATGAGATAGGTGGTAAAACAAACGAATTATCAACATAGTGCCTTTCTACTATACTCTGTTACTTGAGTTACTTGTTTAGTTGTACTACTCTACTCAGTTTTCACTGACATTTGTCTCGGGTTCCGTACTTAAGTGTTGCTGAGTAATCAGGTGCCGCGGCTGCTGCTGGTCAAACCTTCACAGAATCGAGTCCTACTTGAGGAAACTATCTGTACTTAGCTAATGGCTCATAGGAGTAGTTCTTTCTACTGCTAGATTTTATTTCCTATCTTCTTGGTAGTTGTACGAGACTCTTTTTATTTCTGCTCTAGGTGAACTTTGCTTTTATTAGCAATACTTTTGTTTTCATTCATTCAATGCTTTATGAATGAATATTGGCTGTTATGTTTTATGACTATGTTGGGTGACTGCGATCTTGGTGGTTTTCATACTAATGATAGCACAAGGAGACTCAGGTCTCATCGGTTAGCAGGACTCGGGTCGTCACAACTTGTAAATAAATAAAAATCATAAAAATATCACAAAAAATGAAATAAACTTGTCTTGAGTAAGATTAGGTATTTTCTAGGTCTATGTTAAATTTCAAGGTATTCTAAACCCCTTGCTTGGTAAAACATGCTAGTCGACAGTTCAGTATACCTTGGAATTTAATAAAGAACCAAATATCAAAAATACCAAAAAGAAACTTCTTTCTCTCATCTTGTCCTTTCTTTCTCATCCACAACCTCTACTATCTATATAAAAACTATAAAAATTAGAAAAACCCCAAAAATACCTAAAAATATTTTGTATATTATGTATATTCTTCTATATATAAGTTAAAGCTAAGCTAAGTATATATATTGTATAATATGATAATAAAGTACATAGTTAAATTATACATGTATTCTTTATATTAAATTAAATATTTAAGATAATTTATTGTATATATAATCTTATTATATAATTATCTATTAATTTATATCAACTAAATATATAATATCCTGAGTAATTATATAAACCTATCTATATGTACATAATTATGTCTAATACTGTATATACACTTTTAACCATGTAATATGTACTGTATAATACCTATAATTTAATTTAATTAAGTAATTACAATAAGTAATTAAGTTAATTAAGTAATTTATTAACCTAAAATAAAATAAATTAGTAATTTAAGTTAATAATAAAGTAATTTATAATGTACATTTGTATTATATTATATTAAGTATTTTCAACCTATTTATACTATATTTATACTGTATTATAATGTGTATAAATTATTTATGTGTATAACTATCTAAAACATGTATTTAAATGTAGATTAATTAAAATAAAGTTTCTAAAATACAATAAGAATGTGTAATAAATAATTTATTATATAAATTAACTTTGTATAAAATCAATTTGGTAATTAAGTCACTAATTTATACATTAATTAACAAATTAAACTTTAATTTATCATGTACAAATAGTAAACTTTGACCAATTTTATTATATATTTAAATAATTTATTTCTCTAAATTAATTATACCATTATGTAACCCTATATAAGGACTTTGTAATTATATAATTTATTAATAATTTAAAATAATTTATGGCCCTCAAATTGAGGGCCAAAATCGCATGATCAGAACACAGTTGTGCACGTACAACGTTCAATTAGGCACTGGCATTTAGCACCACATTGTGTGGTGAAGCGCTGGCGATGGCATATAAGTGGAATCCATGCTCTAAGCTACTCAGTCGTCATGCGCCAAGTGCACATTACCATATCCTCTCCCCTGTTAAGACCTAAGACATTAAACACACTTTAAGATGTCTGGGAGTTAGTCCAGACGTCTGGACGCCTTCCCAGACATTTGGAAATAAATTTTGGCGTGCGTACGATCGCGAGTCTGCGTGCAACCCGCCGCCCTCTTCTTTTTCTCCCTCCCCTTGCCGACCTGCAGACGCCTCCCCCACGCCTTCAAATACCCCACCCCCTCTCCCTCGTTCACCACCCCATCGTCTCCTCCTTCTTCCAGCGTGAGTGCGAGAGCGAGAGCAAGGGCAGCAACTGCTGTCGGGTGCGGTGCGGAGAGGAAGAGGTGCAGCGAGAGGGAAGAAGAGGGAGAGCGCGCGAGAAAGAGAGAGAGAGAGCCCGCAGGAGCAGCTTGAGGTCGGCCGACATGTGCGCGGAGGGGTGTCGTGCTGGGGAGATCTCCCCTGGTGCTGTTGCAGCTTGAGCAATGGACAAGTGGCTGCGTGGCAAGCTCGCGTGCAACAGGAAGAAGACGAGGAGGTTCTAATTCTGGGAAATTTTCCCAGAATCAGACTTCTGGACCTACGTCCAGACGATGCGGGCGACGTCTGGAGGGAGCTCCAGACGACAGAGAGGTACAAAATTTCTCCTCTACCTCTTTTTGCGGATACAGCCATGTAGGCCATTCCGCCGAAGTTCTGAGAGGTGTCGTGTTGAGGAGGTTTTCGTTGTACGTGCAGGTTTCGTTTCGGGAAGGCGCGGGGACACGCCCTCCCATGCAGTTCAGACGTCTAGGCACGACACCAGATGGCGGAGAGCGTCTCCAGACATCCGGAGAGGTGGTCGAACGTCTGGAATTGGGTCCAGACAGTTCAGCAGGATCCCTGGACGTCTGAGGAGCAGCGCAGAGTGAGGTATGACCTGCACCACTTTTTAAGACGTTTGGAAGGTGTTCTAGACGTCTGATTTGAGGCAGAGTTGTCGTTTTTGACCAGTTTAGGGTCCGTTCGAGGTCCGATTTCCGCATTTAAGATTCCATTCTTCTCATAATTAGTTCCTCTACTTGTATGAAATACTTTTATCATGTTTTGAGTGATTCCTTATGATTGATCCGTGTGTTAGGACCTCATTCTGTTGCGGCCTTGGGGGTTGCAGAGGCACGTGGACCTGCCAATCACGCCCCCATTACTCCCTGTTTTTTGGGTAGAGTGGCTCCCATTAGTTAATTACAAACATTAATGCATCTCTGAATTAAAAGATAGATCTTAGGGTATGGCATGAATCCTAGGACCTGAAAACTAGATTGAATGATAGATCCTTGGGTATGACATGAATCCCAGGACCTGAAAACTAGATTGAATGATAGATCCTAGGATATGGCATGAATCCTAGGACCTGGAAACTAGATTGAATGATAGATCCTAGGATATGACATGAATCTTGGGACCTGAAAACTAGATTGAATGATAGATCCTAGGGTATGGCATGAATCCTAGGACCTGGAAACTAGATTGAATGATAGATCCTAGGGTGTGGCATGAATCCTAGGAACAGAAACATGGAAACGAATGTCTTGAATGCCTAAATTGTAGTCTGGGATAAGTAGATAGAATAATGATAATTGCATGTAATTGGATAACAGCTACCTGTGAAATGTAGAGTACTGTTGCTAGTAACGGCTACATGCAATTCCTGTTGTTTGGAAACTAAATGCGAGCTGATTGTATATAAATTGATATTAAATGTTGGAAACACGGGCTATATGCGAATAAAACTGAATTGATGAAACCTAGTATGGCTTGGCCTGAGAAATATGAGCATGAACCCTTCGGGGAATTAGGAGTAGAGCTCCTGGAAAATAAATATAATGGAACTGGGAAAGTGGATGGGGAAGTGAGCTGGCCCTTGAGTACGGAGTACCAAGGAGAGCGAATATTCCCCTGTTTAGTGTAGAGCGGAGCTAGCAGCCCTAGGGACCCAGGGTTAGGTCTGGCCACTTTGTACTGACTTTTAACCCTCGCGTACACAGTACCAGGGAGAGCTACTAGTGTAGGGAGAAAGCTAGCCACCCCACGGGCCTCGGGGTTCAACTAGCCATCCTACACCGACTTGTTAGGCCCATTGGGCAAACCAGGGTAGTCAGGTGAGGGTATGCGGACTGTGGAGGGGCAAGACCCCTGTTTGGTTACTGTAGAGGGTTTGGACCCCTGTTACTGAGAGGGCTCTACATTATACTGGTTCTGTGTTGTGCTTTGGGCGCACCCATTAACGGAAACGACTGACCGCGTGCCAGTGCAGGGTAGCTATCCATGCGTCTATCGCACATGCCATAGTCACCGTTACGTCTGTCAGCGACCTTGGGGTGGTTGACTGAGGGTAGGACCACCACAGGGGACTCTCCCGGCCAGGAGAGTACCACATGCTACTTCTACTTTTCGGAAAAGACTGCAATCAAGATCGTTCCCACGAGGAATATTCGAGATCAAGGGAAAGGCCTGAGAAATAAATCAAGAAAGAGTAAATAGAGAAATAAAGAAAGAAATTAAAAACAACAGTTACTTGTCCACCTTTACTATTTTCTTAGCTAGCTGGTTGCCACTCTACTCAGCGTTTCGCTGACGTGTCATAATATCACCTTTTTTAGGACCAGGTGTTGAGCAACCAAAGCCTGCGGCTACGGAGGGTGCTGGGCCTAGTAGAACCCAGTAGTTGTACTTTGTTGTACCATTTTTCTATAGTAGTGAGTATTTCTGTTTCACCTTATACTCTTTTATTGTAAACTTCATATCTCTATACCTGTTTTTAATTCTCTACTATTGTGGTGGTATGTATTGTAGTAGTTCTTTTCTTTACTACTGTACTTTTGTTACTGTTAGTTACTTGCATGGTGAATGTGGTTTATTGTACTGCTTTTTGGTTACTTTCTCGTTGGACGACTAGGTCTTGGGATCAGTCGAGTCGGTCCGATTCTCATGCCCTGTAGGGATTCGGGAACCAGGTCGTAACATCCCCTCTCTCTCATCTAAGCATATGATACACGAGCATATATGAATGAATATTTGAACAGTTCCTTGGCCGGGGGCCTGCACTGTAGCTAGGCCTGTATGATCCTAATATTAGGCTTGAAATTGGATTAAAATGCACCTAATCTGAACTAGGGCTAGTCCCTAGTAGTGGTCTGGTCCCACCTCTATGGGGTGTTGCATATCCCATGAACCGGACCGACCTGCCCATAAAAAAATTTTAATTTTGGTCTAGTGGGTAGTGAACCAAAGTTGTATGAAGGAAAGAAGACCCTAAGAAAATTCTAAGTGTTGTGATGAAAGAAGAAAGGAGAAGAGAGAAGAATGAGCCATCCTTAGCGGCTAAGTATGAGTGTATCTGCATGTGTGCATGTTTATATGTATATATATATAGTATAAGTATACAGTATAGTATATGTATATAAATAATGTAAATAAATAATTATAAATATTTGCTTACGCGACGAGATCGTGTTTTAAAAAGACATTCATTATAGTATAGTTTGAAATCGTTGTATAAACAAATAATAATTTTATTACTCAAAAATTAAAATATCCTAGGTCGAACTCATGGAGCAAATTGGTATTTTAGAAACTAAAATTACAACTTTGAAATTACTCAAAAGATGTTCAATAGTGCAATTCAATGTTTATGAAAGCTAAAAAAAGAATATGCAAAAAGACGAGAGATTGAATGTTCTCTTTTCTTCTTCTCCGATGTCTTCTCCTTTTGTGGATCAGACATCTGATTCAGAATCAAACGTCTTAAACTCGCGTTGCTACAGTGCTTGCCCTTTCTCTTTCTGATTTTTGCCTTCTCCTTCTTTCTCCTTTCTCTGCTGCGGCTATGCTTCTCTTTGGCTTCTTCTGTTCTTTATTGTCTTCCCTTCTTCTTCCTTGGCCTCTGCAGTCTTCTTCAACCGCGCCTCCTTCTTCTTTTTCTTCTCTTTCCTTGCACTTTCAAGCCTTTCTTCTTCCTTCTTCTTCTACCTTAGCCTCTCTACGGCTACAGTGCCATCTTCCTTCTTCTCCTTTGCTGCTCCTGCCCTCAAGTTCTTCCGCAGCTGCCTCCTCTTCCTCCTTCTTCCGTGGCTTCAGTCTTCAACTCCTTCCTTGGCTTCTTCTTCTTTCTCGCAGCTGCTTCCTCCTTCTTCCCTGCACAACACCACGCAGCAAAACCTACCTCTACCCTCCCCTACGTCACTCTCTCTATTTCTCTCTTCACTCTCTCAGAGCTAGCTGGGTAAACGGGTCGGGTTACGTGCGCTTGGGTCCAGGCGCACCTGTGTGGGTGGTGCGTGAGGAGTGCTGGGTAATCGGGTCAGGCAACCAGGTCCGCAGAGCGTGGGTTGCAGACAAGGCGGGTATACGGGCTAGGGGACCTCACCCCGTGTTCAGAGGCAACGAAGAGAAAACACAAAAAACCAATTTAAGCTGCTCACCGGCGTTGAAAACTTCTGAGGTGGGACTAAAGTCCCACCTGCTTCTTCGTGCACCCACAGGGAGGTGCTTTGCGAAATTGCTGCTATTGTGGTCGATGAAGGCTTCAATTGGTAGGTGCGTAAGAATCGTGGAATGCTTCCGCACACCTGGGACTCGATCTCCTGGAGTAGGGCGACCTGGAGAGAGCTGGCAAGCAAGCTTTGCGCATGCTCCAATGGCAGTAGGGGGTCGAGACCTGTGATCACTGAACACGGCCTTTCGGCCCCATTAGAGCACACAGGTAGCTTCGCCGTGGCACGACGAAGCTGAGGCGGGGGGTGGCGTGGCGCAGAATGGCCTAGGCATGCATGCCTAGGTCAGACTATGATCGTGTGTGTGGGTTTGTTCGGGGAGAGTGTTGGGTGCGAATGGTGGTCAATGAAGAGGTGGGTGATGATTAGTGGATGATAGTGAAGCTTCTGCGGTTGGTGGCGAGGCATGTGGGTGCGTGGAGTGCTGGTTGTGCCTTCGCTGGTGGTCTGCCGGAGATGAGGAAGGCGAAGTTGGTCTATGGTTGTCGGAGGTTGTTTTGGGAAATAAAGAGAGGGAAAATGAAGAGGAGAGGAGGGACTTATCTGTGGTGATTGAAGAGAAGGGGAGGCAGAGGGGTGGACGACGCGTATCTACCGTCGCCGGAGACGAAGGCCCTGAGATGGAGAGGCGGCGACGATGAGGAGGTCAATGAGACTCACGCGGGTATGGCGTGACGTAGAGGAACGAGGCGGAGATGGCTCTACCACTGGTACGGTGGCAAAGTAACGAGAAGAGGGAAGGGAAGTTGCTGGAGCCTGTGGGCAGATGGTCAGAAACGAGGAGAGATGAATTTCAGGGGATATCTCCAGTAAAAACAGGCTTAGACCCTTCGACCGGACCTGGTGCTTCTTATATAGGCACAGGCAGAGGGTCAGGCGCAAGGAGGCGGCCAAAAGTCCTCGCCGGAGGTTTGTACAGAGGTGATACCCATACCTCTTGAGCATTTGCACGAGAGGTATGGGGCGATTCAAGGCATGGGGAGCTACTCAGGCAGTAGGGGGTTTTGCAGAGGGCACCCCTTTCAAATTTGGGAGCAGCTCCCTGAGAAAGTGAGGAGAAATCCTCCTTGAAACCTCGTTGGAGGTATGGGTCTCTGCTGCAATGGCAGAGGGACCTAAATGTAGAAAGTCACAAAAAGTTGAGGGGGTTTCTGCAAGGGTTTCCAAAAGTTAAGGGCCAGAATGTAATTAGGTGGACTATTTTGCAAAGTAAGTCAAGATGGCCTTCCCTTAGGTCTAAATTTTGGTACAAACCTAATTTTGGCCTAAGGAATCCAATGGTGAAGTTGGATTTTAGTTTTGATCACGTTTGATTGGATATTTTGCACAGAAACCTAAATTAGGTCAAATATTGAGCTTGGTCCCCAATCTAGGTCAAAATAGGTTCCAAAGGCCAAATTGAAGGTTCTAAACCCTAGGAGATATTTTTAAATAAATTTTAGAGGATTTATTTGATTTTTATCCTAACTGAAACCTTGCGAAATTAAGTGAATTTGTTTTAGGGTTACAGAATGTCATTTAATTCTTGAATTTCATAATAACCCTTTTCTGACTGAACCATCCCACTTTTTCTCTTATTAAGTCCAATTGACCTATGTCTAGACCCTGAGAAATCCCATTGATGTACTGCAATGGTAAAATTGTAGTTTTACCATTTGTTTCAGGTTTTCTTTCCATATCAGTGGTTTCTTGAGTTAGGCCTTCCTTTAGGTTATGTAGGAGCTTTTGTTCATTTTATTAGGTCAAAAAGAGATAGCTAGGTCTCATGATGAGGTTCTCATCAATATTTATACCTATATAATATGATTGAGTTGTTATATGTATATAAATAAACTAGAGCTTCAGTGGTAGTTATATCCGTCACTTTATATCTATTTGTATGTTAGTATAAATAACTACGCGACATTAGTTTCCATTTGTGACACCTATATTACAATGACGACATTTACAACATTATTTTTAGTGCAAATCGTAGTCAACAATCATCTAGGTGGGAGGGGGGGATGTGGGTGGTGCTAAGGGGTGGTAATGGAGGTAGGAGGACATCTAGGGGTTAGAGGGGGAGACCATAGGAGGTTGGAGGAAGGGATGGTGAAAATGTGTACTAAAGGGGGTGAATAATGCAAGAAAAAGTTAAAAACAAATATAAATTACAACCTAAACAATCACTGCAAAAAGAAGTATTTTTAAGTGGAAAATCTTTTAAGTAAAAACTACCACCTAAGTCTCCCCGACTTAAGATTTTCCCGATCAGTTGAACTGATCAAATCCACTAAACTACACCACTTAAAACGAGGGTGATATAACCTCAATGTGCAACCCCTCTCCGATCCCTACCAAAGAGTATTTTGTCTTTCCTTTTTGGGGATGAGACAGGAATCCACAAATTGGACACCAAGTATAAGAAAAAGGAAAAATTACAACAACCCTATAAAGCTCTTGAGTTGAATTAAATTAAATTAAACTTCTAAGGGTATATTGACTACTTCCCTTTCGATGGAGAGAAGGAGAGGAAGCACTACGGAGTGCTCTCAAAGTTACGAAGTAGAGTGTTGAGAGCTTGAGCACCAAGATAAAGTTGAGAGTAGGAATGTAAGCTTCATAATGATATAAATGCTATTCTTATGTTTTGTAATATATAGAAAGTATTATGTCTAGTGTGTCTTTACAACAGAGATCTCTAAAGGTATTTATAGACATCATAGGAAGCCTTTAAATAGGTTAGAATAGGTTATGTAATCGTTAGAGATCAATTATTAATTTTATCCAATAGATAGATTCAGGAAACAGAAGAGTTAGTCAGTGGTCATTACATGTTAGTCGTTTAACGAATGGATTGGTCGACTATCTAATGAAATATTGGTCGATAATTAAGGAGAGTTGGTCGACCAAAAACAACTGAGGAGTGAGTGAACAAATCAAGTAAATATTGCTCGACTAATCAGAATATTAGTTGACCAAAAGCATACTAGTTGGTCAACTTAAACTTAAGTTTTGGTCAGCTATTTAATGAAGAGTCC
Source organism: Thalassia testudinum (assembly GCA_037157565.1). NCBI lineage: Eukaryota > Viridiplantae > Streptophyta > Magnoliopsida > Alismatales > Hydrocharitaceae > Thalassia > Thalassia testudinum. The sequence goes on along the minus strand of JAZHRO010000067.1, from coordinate 11,039,136 downwards.
TCGGATTTAATTTCTTGGATGTTCTTGGACTTGTGCAAAGTTGATATAGGATCATCTAACCTATTTGGGTGGTCGACCACTCAATGAAGAATTGGTCTTCTAACCTAGGTGCTAATCATCCAAAAATATATGTGACCTACGGATGGGATAGTAATTAATGAAAGTCATTTTCCAAAGCTAATTAAGATAAGTGAACGTTATAAACTCAACGTTCCTCTATTGGTTGTCTAATGTATGTGTTGGTTGACCAATAAATGAAGTATTGGTCTTCCAAAGTATATGTTGAATGACTGATTACAAAGGTTATGGAAGGTTATGGAAGTCTGATTGCTTGATAGGTCATCCTATTATACTTGAAGATGGTTAAGGACTTAACTGATCAAAGTAGGTGTTCTAAGTCTTTAATCTTAATGGCTAGGTGAAGTGGTGTTATGTTTTATTAATTAAGGGTCCTTAACACTTTTCTAGAAGAAAATAAAATATTACAACTAAATACGACACTTAAACCAATTGGTATCTTGAGAGTCTTGTACTTTGATCTTATTTTTCTTTGCTTCAATCTTGAGCTTATTTTCTTCTCTTGAAACCTAACTCTTCTTCTTCTTGATCAAACTGCCTTCTTTAAAGGATCAATTCTTTTTCTTTGCCTGAAATGTTAGTCCTTCAAAAACAACATAATATATATTGTTATCAACAAAATCAAGAATATTATTGCTTGTGCATTAATAGATGGGAGGTCGCTAGAGAAAGAGGAGGGGATGGGAGGAGAGGTGGAGGAAGGGGAGGAAGATAGGGGGAGGATGTGGAGAGGTTGTTATTGAGATAAAAGGGAAAAAAAAATATAAGTAAAAGAAAATCCTTATTATTTAATCAACATAGTTCATAGGGGCATTTGAATAAAGCAAATGGATATTTTCAGAGATACATACGTCTTTGTAAATATTTCAAGGGGCACGGATGTAATTTTTCCTTTATGCAAATAGGAAAATCCATTTTGACCCTAAGTCCATCTCAATGAATCATAGCCTAAATAGATTAAATATGCAACATGGAAGAAAAGCTAAAGTTTGTCTGTAATGAATTTTAAATTTTTTGGTTGATTATTTATATATTTTCAATCGTTTGTTTAATGAAATTTTTATACTCAAACGGTTGAATAGGTGAAAAAGGTGACGCATGGAGAAAAAAATGGTGTAACTTTTCCCTTGAGAGTGTAAGTGAGTAACAATGAAGATGAGTGGTTGAACAAGGGAGGTGAAATAAAAGACGAAGGGTAGAGAGGAGTGAGGTAGTGGCATTTACTAGGGGTTTATAATACAGACTATAGAAAAGAATAACAATTTCTTGACGTTTCCAATAAAAAATGGAAGATCAATCTTGATGGAGCCTAATTCGAGTGGTACTTTGTGAAGCTAATCATGTTAACTGTGAATCTACATATGAAGATCGCAATGGTAATTATATAATATCAAAAATTTATTAACAACTTTTACATAAAAATCCCTTATCAAGATTTTCTCTCAGTTCTAGCATTTTGAAAGTGTAACCCAATATCCTTTCTCTAGAAGCTATGGACCTCCACTGTATTGTAAGCAACTTGATGTTAGGAATAAGTTTAGAGTTCCCTAATTGCATAAACTTAAACTTCTACTCAAATATGGTGGCAAAAAGGTAAATGAATCTCTACTTCCTTGGATTTTTTCAAGTACGACTAGACATCTCTATCTTCCATCTGTTTTTAATAATTATGATCACCAAAATCCTTTGAGGAGCTATCTTTTCTGTCTTTAGAAACTTGGGAACACAATTGTTGCCTGGTCATAGTCCAAGGGGCATTAGATATGACAAGGAGACAATCAAATATCAATGGATATCAACTTGTCTCACTCCTTTTTTTTTTAATATTAAAATCAAATAAATATACCAAAAACATCTCCGGTGGGCCCCACGAACTCATCTACCAGGTGAGGGCATAGCAGTCATTTCAATAGAACCCTCCCTTCACACATACAAACAACACAAGTGGTTCCCATTGTAGAACCCTCCAAACAACTCTATCCCCTCCAATCTCCCTCCCTCCCTCCCTCCCTCCCTCTTGAGGCCCCATCTTAGACCCTATGCTGCCATGACATCCCAAGCCTTCCTTCTCATCCTTCTCGCTACCGTGGTCTTCGCAGAACCCCCAGACAAGATGACTCGTAAGGCGATCAACGATGCCTCCGAGGGGCACGATCGGAATTCCATGCCTTACTCAATTCAACGCTTCTCAAGGGTCACACCTCTGCGAGGCTCGGGTGGTGCTGGCGTCGACGGGGTTGATGTCGAATCTCTATTTGAAGCCTCCAAGAGATTGGTGCCACAAGGTCCCAACCCACTTCACAATTGATTGGTTGGATCCTTTACATATAGCTCCTTAACGTTCTCTTCCTGTGAAATCGATTTTGGAAAGTTATACTCGATATATCCAAATGGTTTCACGTAGTTTCCTCTTTTTTTCCTGAAAATTATTTTCCCCTCTTTTGATGGTGTATATGAATTTCTGTGGTTAGGTAGGCCGACACACCAGTGCTTTGTGTGGTTTAATCCCAGTTTAGTTGCTTATATTATTCTTCTATTTCAAGGTAGCTCTATCCATCACTATCGCAAATCGATGCTTAATGTCAACGTTTTGGCCTCTTTCGTGTTTAATTCCTTTTTTTTCTTGATTTTATTTTTCGATGGAGTGGTTTGTGGTGGATTTTTTGGATTTCATTTCTAAGGCTCCGTTTGCATCAGGAATTGAGAGGGTGTTGTTTTGCTAGGGAAATTATTAGGAAAAATAAAAATTAAAAGTGGAAGAAATAAAGAAATTAAGAGTTTTTATTTTAATAATTTTTTCTTTTATCTCGAAGAAAACTCAGACGATGAGGTGCCACGGTAGTACTCATCCAAATTTATTGATAGAGGCAAAAATCGGCTAAGGTACACAGACAAAGAGGAAACCCACAATGGACCCATCTAACAATATCACTAGATGGGAAAGGCTCAGTAGTAAACACCCGGTTATTGTGGTACAACCAAACCACCCAAAGCACCGCAGCAATACATGTCCATCTCTAGTTTGGTTCCTCAGTTGACCTCAAAGGACGTCCCATGAAGGTGGTGGGGTACCCACCACCTCATGCTATACCGAGGGGGTCAAAGGGCACTCCAAAAAAAGGTGCTTCATGCTATCCTCCACTCTGCTGCAAAGTTCACACGTCTATTAAGGCACCCCCATAGTCATTTTTCTAAGGAGTCCAGTCACTAAGCCCCCTCACCATGCTAGCCAAAGTAAAAGCCGCACCTTGAGGGGAGCCTTGATGCTCCAAATGTGATAGCAAGTCTTGTCTTGGTGCTCCAGTGGTCCCTCATCGAAAATGATATCATATGCCTTAATTATGGTAAATTACCCATGATGCCACTGGTAACAATCAAGCCCATCTCTAGGGCAGACATTATGACGAAGTGTTTGGTTGGATTTGTTATCCAGTCAAGAATTGAAGGAATTGGAATTAGGTAAATCCAGAATTACACTCCTAATTTCAAAATCGTGCAATAACAAAGTTAGGGATGCCAAACATGAAATTAAGGATAGAATTACTATTAATTCCACTTATCAAACAATACCTAGTGGAATCGAGACACTGTTGGATGAGAGATTGGGTGAGAGGGAAAAAGGATCGTGGAAAATATTCTCTTTTTAATCAACATCTCAATCAAATTTTTACATTACATCGTATCAATGTCCATACACATTAAAATATATCTAATCTAATAAAATATATTTAATGTATCATATCAATTTACTCACACTTATATTTTAATATTAAATAAATAATAATTATAAACATTCCTACACTAATTATTCATCTCACCACTTAATCTTATATCTCAACTAAATATTCCTCTTCATTTCTTCTTATAATATTTTATTTCAACATAGCCCTATTTATCTCCTTGCCGCACGCTAGCCGAAGAATAACATGCAAGGTGACAACTAAGCCTCGCGTTAGCGATTGCAGAGACGTGTAGGGATGTGGTTCTTTCAATTGAGAGATGTAGATCAAAGAATTAATTGTTAATTCACTCATGACAAGAAGAACCACGGCTATCGTGTAATCGAATTCTCATAGGAAGCCTATTATAAATATATTGAATTCAAGGAAGGATTCACGATTTTTTTGTGTGGTACATGGATTGAGTTGCAAATTGAGAAAGGATTAATAGTGTGTAAAGTTTATTACGATTTTTTATATATATAATGAAGCTAGTTTCACCACTTCGTCATCGAAGTGTGTCACAAAGAATACTGAGATTCGGTAGTTGAAATATTGGTACCTTGACCAGCAAGCTCATGGAGATTGTGGATACAATGGTAAGGAGAATGATTCAAATTCTTTACCTTCAAGAGACTAAGTGGGTTGGTGAAAAAGCAAAGAAAATCGAGAGAACAGGTTTCAAACTTTGGTATTCAGGAAGGGACAAAGGTAGAAACGGCGTGGGTATTATAATTCATAAGGATTTGAAGGAGAGCGTGGTTGAGGTTAAGAGATTGGGTGATCGAATTATTTTGATAAAATTAATCTTAGAAGAAGAGATCTTGAATGTCATTTCAATTTATGCACCTCAAGTTGGTCTAGAGGAAAGAATAAAGAACAAATTTTGGGGAGAGGTTGATATGATAATTCAAGGAATCCCACAGACAGAAATGATTTGCTTGGGTGGAGATTTAAATGGGCATGTGGGAAAAGATGCTTTAGAGTATGCAGGAGTGCATGGAAATCATGGTTTTGGTGTTAGGAATGAAGAAGGGAAGACGTTCCTTGATTTTATTATGGCTTATGATCTTTTCATAGCAAATACTTTCTTCAAAAAACGGGAAGAGCATTTGATTACCTATAAAAGTGGCTTAACAAGAATGCAGATCAATTACTTTGCTTTGAAAAGAAGGGATCGTTTATCTTGTAAGGATTGCAAGATTATTCCAGGAGAGAGTTTAACTGCTCAACATCGTCTTTTGGTGTTGGATGTTCATTTGAAGAAGGCAAAGAAGAGAAAATTAGTGTCTAAGAATTTGAGAATTAAATGATGGAATCTTAAAAAAGAGCAAGTGAGATTTAAAGAGAAGATGCAACAAAAGGCTTGAGATCTTGATGGTAGTGCTGATGAAATGTGGTTTAATATGGCAAACTGTATTAGGAAGGTGGTAAAGAATGTGTTAAGCGTGTCTAAAGGAGGTGTTCCAGGACAGAAGGAGGCTTGGTGGTGGAGTGAGGAAGTGCAGGAGAAGCTTAAAATTAAAAGAGTCTGTTTTAAAGCCTTATATCGAGATAAGACCGATGAAAATATGGAAAACTACAAAATAGCAAATAAAGAAGCAAAGAAAATTGTTACTGAAGCAAAAGCAAAAGTTTGGGAGCATTTTTATAAGAAACTTGATTCTAAAGAAGGTGAAAAAGATATTTTCAAGTTAGCTAAAGCAAGAGAGCGGAAAGCAAAGGACCTTACGCATGTAAGATGCGTCAAGGATGAAGAAGGAAGGGTGCTTATAGCTAGTGAGGATATAAAGACAAGATGGAAAAGATATTTTCATAAGCTATTTAATGAAAAACAAAAGAATGATATCATCTTAGGGGAGTTAGTTAACTCAGAAGAGTATGTGAATCGATCATGTTATCGAATGATACAAAAGAAAGAAGTAGAGGAGGCTCTAAAGATGATAAAAAGTGGGAGGGTTGTTGGGCCTGATGATATTCCTATAGACGTCTGGAGAATGACGAGAGAACGGGGTATAACTTGGCTCACAAATTTATTTAGTACTGTGTGGAAAGGCAAGAAGATGCCAGAGGAATGGAGGAAAAGTTTTGTGGTACCTTTATACAAGAACAAGGGTGATATACAAGATTGTTCCAACTATAGAGGTATTAAGTTGATGAGTCATACGATGAAACTTTGGGAAAGAATAATTGAAAGAAGGGTGAGGCAAGTCTCTATGGTAACTGAAAATCAATTTGACTTTATACAAGGCAGGTCTACTATTGAGGCAATACACCTCTTGAGACGTATGATGGAGACATACAAAGTGAAGAAAAAGGATTTACATATGGTTTTTATTGATTTAGAGAAGGTCTATGATTCTGTCCCAAGAGATATCTTGTGGAGAATTTTGGAGAAGAGACAAGTGCCAATTATATATATCAACCTCATAAAGGATATGTACTATGGAGCTGCAGCTTGTGTAAAGACTAAGGATGATTTGACAGACTACTTTGATATCACCATTGGTCTGCATCAAGGTTCGACTTTAAGCCCTTATCTTTTTGCCTTGGTTATGGATGAGTTGACGAAGCATATCCAAGTTGAGGTGCCTTGATGTATGTTTTCTGCTGATGACATTGTATTGGTTGATGAAACAAGAGATGGAGTGAACAGAAAACTTGAGCTTTGGAGAGAAGCCCTGGAAGATAAAGGATTACGCATAAGTAGGACGAAGACTGAGTATATGGAATGTAAGTTTAGTAGTAGAGGGAACAATGAAGGGATTGATGTAAAAATTGGAAAAGAGTGCATTCCAATGAAAGATATTTTTAAGTACTTGAGATCCATTTTCCAACATGATGGTGGAATTGATGGAGATGTTACACATAGAATTAATGTAGGGTGGTTGAAATGGAGGGGTGCTTCTGGTGTTCTCTGTGATAAGAGGGTTCCTTTAAAAGTCAAAGGAAAATACTATCGAGTTGTGGTAAGACCAGCCATGTTGTACAGTTCTGAATGTTGGACTATAAACTATAGTGTGGCAGAAGATGTCTGTGGCAGAAATGAAGATGTTAAGATGGATGTGTGGTCATACAAGAAAGGACCGTATTTCAAATGAATTTATTAGAAACAGGGTTAGGGTGACACCGATCGAGGATAAAATGAGAGAGGCCCGTCTAAGATGGTTTGGACATTTACAAAGAAGGCCACAAGATGCTCCAGTTAGGAGATGTGAGAAGTTGGAGGCTAAACCCGTTAAGAGGGGATGAGGAAGACCAAACAAGTGTTGGAAGGAAACTATTAAGTATGACCTCAATTACTTTAATTTAAGTCCTAAAATGGTTGAAAATCGATCTGTGTGGAGTCAAAGAATCCATATAGCCGACCACACTTAGTGTGGGAAAAGACTTGGTTGTTGTTGTTATAATGAAGTTCCCTCCTACGAGGTAATTTTTGGAAGATCACAAGCATCCTACCTCTACGATCTCTACATAAATTTAATATTAGTAAGACTCAAATCGATGACCTCATTTTCCTAACAGTGATATAAGAATTTTACTAGTTAAGTCACCTGCTTGAGGCAAATCTATTATGACTTTATATATGGATGTCTATTGAATCTTGATTTGAGTCAGGATGCTGGTAAGAAAATTTATTTCGTTATGTAAAACTAGGAATCATGTTAAGTCTTTTCCTCATGTGCATATGGTAGAATCCATAAGTAGAATGTTTCAGTGCATTTAAAATTGAAAATATCACTAATGATTTTCACCTATAAATTAATATTTGATTCTAATGCAAAACTTACTTTTTATATTTGATTTAAATGACAAAATCATCAATAATAATTGATTTCATCAAGATTAAGAATTATCTATAATAATTCATTCAAGTGCAAAAATCACTAATAATAATTTGATCTTGGAGTGAGTGGCCGTATAAGACCCACCAAACCTGCAATATAAGGAGAGTGAGCGGTCACGTGTCTTTTTAATGACATGTTGTAAAATATATTGTAAAATACATTTTTTTTACATTTATCCTTTAAATTAAGATTCAATTATCGATGGATTCTAATTTCTCTACGAGACACTAATTTTGTTATTATGAAAGAGTATCTCCCAAAATTTATCCCATGGAGGAGAGGTGTGTTGACATTCTTAATTAATTAATTTTTAACCCATACCTATCTTTAGGATTATAATTCATAGTTAAATTTCCTCGACAAGAAGATTTTAGCTTTAACTCTTTTTTTTTCAAAAAGGGTAAAATGAAATATTTGAATCCCATCGTGAGAGAATGAAAACTTTAACTAAAATCATTTAGAAAGCTTTAATGAATTAATATGAAAATTTAAATTTTACGTTCAAATATCAATGTAAAATGATTTTATACCTAAGTAACTTTATTTGAAAACCACCACTATTTTAAATCAAAATACATAAGTGTAAAATAATTCCGTTGTTATTTTAAAAGTGGTAATGATGTTTTTTATAGGTAATAGATATCATCACATGACAATGCTTTTTTTATTACCTCACCTTATATTTCAAGATGCATCAATTTTTACATTTTTATACTAATGTTCCTTTTTATTTTACTCGATGCTTCTTTTACATTACAAAATGTGTCAACTTTACGTTTTTATACTCACATCTTCTTTTATTTCCCTCTCCTTCCATTGTATATTACAAAACATAATAAGTAAATAAACGTAGATTGTAATGCACAGTGGTTTCAATTCGTAGTTGAAAATAAAAATACTTCGTTATATTTTATTTTTTCAACTATAATTTTTCACTTGAAAAATGAAAAATATTTTTTCACCTATAGGTTTTGAGTTTAAGATTTATGATAAAATCACTTTCCACGTGAAAAATCACTTATCGTAAGTCAAGACCTACTTTAAATAAATGTAAAATCGATTGAAAATTAAAATAAACCGTACATTACAAAATGTATCAATCAAAAAATAAAATAGAACGATTGAAAATCAAAATATAATGCATGGAAAGTATAATTTCTTTCTTTATTTATCTTCTCAAAGAATAAATGTTTGGAAATTAAAATATACCATGTATTGCAAAAAATACATTAATAAAAAATTAAAATATACCAATTAAAAATTAAAATACAACACATGAAAAATGAGATTTTTTTTATCATCTTCTGAAAGAATAAGATAGTATTATATATACTCTATTATATACCTCAAAATATACCCCAATCCTAGGTGTAATCCTACTAGGATTCCATATGTAACCCCTCCTACCCCCTCCCCTAAATTTTGTTTATAAAAGAGTATCTCACCCACAAATCCCCCCCCCCATGCCACACCACACACCCACCCACAACCTCCTCTGGTCACCACTGTCATCACCTCCACTGCCCGCCAGCGCGACGAGGAGCTCCACCACCACTCACAAGCGCGACGAGGAGCTTCACCACCGCACCTTCGCCGCCTGCCAATGCAATGAGGAGCTTCGCACTAGGTAGCACCCCCCTGAGGAGCAAAGCCGTTGCCACCGTGCCTTCGCCGCTTGCCAGCTCGACGAGGAGCTCCATGCCAAGCAACATCTCGTCGAGCAGTAGAGTTACCGCTCCTCCCCATCTGATTCCCCGATCTGCACCCACCACCTCGAGGACCACCTCGATCTCCCGCATGCACACCGCCAACCACCTCCTCGTCGGTGACCTTAAAGATGAGGAGGCCCTCCTCGCCATGCAGCCTAGTTTCGTCCTCGCCTTCGGCCATCAACCAGCTCGGCCTCTCCGGTCAGGTCCACGGTGGCCTCCTCCAGCCTCGCCTCTCCCTCGACAAGGCTTTTGATGCAGTTGCTTTGTTTGCCTTTTGGAAGGGGAGTGTGTATTTATGAGTTTGCAATCAGTACTCTTGATGATGTAGGAATTTTTTTTTTTGTTTTTTCTGGTTCAAGTAAGTGTTGCAACTATGAAATGTGGTTATTATGTTTGTTTGAACTGAAATTTCTAATTTATTGATCTACTAAAAATGGAACTTATCAGTTGAATTCTCTTATGTAATTGTGATCCATGCATAAGAATCAATGTGTTTGTCCAATAATCTTAGTTTGAATTGCCGACCTGAATAACTGTAGTAATATTGATGCCGTCAGCACTAATGGTGATGCTGCCAGCACCAATGGGAGCTGTTGTCAGCAGCAATGGTGGTACCGTTAACACCTACTTATCTTCACCGAAATTTGAATTGGTAGTACCGTCAGCATATATTGTAGTGATGACAGCACCTATTGGAGACAGTTTCCCTCTTCTTCCACCAAAATTTGAATTCGAATGTGAGGGGCACATGTGATTCCATGTGACTCATTTCTCTTAGGTGGTAGTAGTACTTTTAGGGTCTAAAAAGATAGTTTAACCTTTTAGTTCCATGAGAACATGTGACTCTCCTATATGGCTCCACCTCATTCACATGACATCCACCTCAACAAGATAAGTGATAAGTAATTGATACCAACAACAACATAAAAATGTACATGATAACATTGGTATCTAAAGTTATGCAACTGGTGGTGATGCCATTTGCAGCAATGGTGATGCCGTCAGCATCTAGCTATCTTTATCGAAATTTGAGATTGTGATGCTGTTAGCATCTATTGTAGTACCGGCGGCACCTATTGAAAACAGAGTTTTTCTTTGCTTCCACCAAAATTTGAATTCAAATGTGATGAGCACATGTGACTCCATGTGAGTGTCCTTCTCTTAGTTAAAAATGTTAATAGTACCTTTAGTGCATAAAAAGTTGGTTTAACCTTTTATATCAATGAGTACATGTGAATCTGCTATGTGGTTCCACCTCATCCACATGCCATCCACCTTAACAAGATAAGCGATAAGTAATTTATACCAACAATATGAAAATGTACGTGATAATATTGGTATCTAAACTTACGCGAGTGATAACACTCCTTTCTCTTACTTAAAAATGGTAATAGTACTTTTAACGTCTAAAAAGTTGGTTTAACCTTTTATATTGATGAGTAAATATGACTCTCCTATGTGGCTCCACCTCATTCACATGTCATCCACCTCAACAAGATAAGTGATAAGTAATTTATGCCAACAATATGAAAATGTATGCGATGACATTAGTATCTAAACTTACGTGATTGGTGGTGATGCCATTAACACCAATGGGTGATATCTTTAACACCTATGGTGGTGCCGTTAGCACCACAATAGGTATTTACATAATTGATGCAAACAATAACAAGATAAGTGATAAGTAATTGATGCAACAATACCAAGAAAAGTGATAAGTATTTGTAGTAGATATTTGAACACTATAAAAGTTACTGAATAGGTGGCAGAGGCACCAACATGAAAATGTATGTGGTGACATTGGTATCTAAACTTACGCAACTGGTGGTGATGCCATTAGCAGCAATGATGATGCCATCAGCATCTACGGTGGTGCCGTCAGCATCTATTGGAGATAGAGTTTCCCTCTCTCTCCACAGAAATTTGAATTCGAATGTGAGGGACACATGTGACTCTCCTTTCTCTTACTTAAAAATGGTAATAGTACTTTTAGGGTCTAAAAAGGTGATTTAACCTTTTATATCCATGAGTACATGTGACTCTCCTAGGTGGCTACACTCACCCACATGGCATTCACCTCAACAAGATAAGTGATAAGTAATTTAAACCTACACAACTGATGCTGTCGGCATTCACATACATGATGTTGTCAACATCCACATGCTGCTTACATGATTTTTACATGATGCTACTGACATCCGCATACATGATGCAGCGTATATTGTAAGGTACGTCTGGAGTGAAGTCCGCATACATCCGTATGGAGGCATTCGCATACATCCGCATACATGATGTTGTCAACATCCATCTGGAGTGAAGTCCAAATGATTGGCGAGGCACCTGGACGTCCGAAGCTGAGGCCGAATTTCTGAAAGCACGTATATTGTAAGGTACGTATCTTCCTACGCCATGCATATCGCAGCGTAGGGGATGTCAGCTGACCTTTACATCTGCGGGTGTTCGTATGCAGGTGAAGGCTTTGAGAAGGCATACGGTGTGCTTTCCCAAGTACTTTTGGACGTTCGATCACGTCGCCAGACGTCCGGAGGTGCTTCCAGACGACCGGAGACCTTGTCTGACGTCTGGAACTGCCCCCAAACGGCCATAGAGGGAGTTTGGACGTCTAAATCAGCCGCAGGAAGGGTAAGATGAGTTCTGACGTCTTGAACTAGTCCCAGATGTTTGATTTTGGTCAGTAACCACACTTTTGGCCTGTTTAAAATCCAAACGGAATCAGATTTCCGCAAACGAAGTACTGTTGTTTTCCACTTAAGTTCCTCTACGTATTCATGTTGAGTATCTACTGTTTTGAGCTTGTCTAATGTACATTGGTCATTGGTACAGCTAGTGGCGTGTTCGGGGCCCGCGGAGATGACGAGATCTGCGGCACAAGCCCCCATTCCTCCCATGATACCCGGTAGAGTGGCTTAACTCAATTGTTAGCATTTAAATAAGAATATACTTGGTTGGAATAGTCGAATTGAACTCTAAGATATGGAATGAACCCTAGGGTAGAAATGAATGAGCCTGCTTGAGCTGTACTGTTTACTTGAATGTATGGTTAAGATAAATTGCTAGCAAATGCCTTTAATATAATTACGATATGTATATTAAAATATGAGCTGCCTGTATGTAATTGAGAAATTGCCTGTGAAACCACAAGTTGTATGTTATTGAGAATTGAATTATGAAAACACGAGCTCCCTGTATATGGATGAGGAACGAATTATGAAACATGAGATCCGTGTGGATAAATAAGATGAATATGAGCATGAACCCTACGAAAAATTAGGAGTAGAACTCCTGTGGATGAAAGGAAATCTGGAATGTAGACGGGAAGTGAGCTGGCCCTTGTGTACGCGGTACCAAGGAGAGCAATTGTCCTTTTTAGTATAGAGCAGAGCTAGCCTCCGTCGGGTTGAGACCCAGGGTTAGGATTGGCCATTCTACATCGACTCCTGTTGGCCCTCGCGTACGTGGTACCGAGGCGTGCTACTAGTGTAGGGAGGGAGCTAGCCACCCTACGGGGCCTAGGGTTCAGCTAGCCACCCTACACCAACTTTGTTAGGCCCTTTGGGCAAACGGGGGTAGTCAAACGAGGGTACGCGGACTGTGGAGAGGTGAGATCCCTATTCTGAGAGGGCAAGGCCCTATACTATTCCGTGTTGTACCTTGGGCGTACCCGCTAGCGGAAACGATTGACCACATGTCAGTGCGGGGTAGCTAGCCGTGCGCTTATCACGCGTGCCGTAGTCACTACTATGTCATGACAGTGACCTCGGGATAGTTGACTTGGTGTAGAACTACTACGGGAGGCTCTCCCAGCCATAAGAGCGCCACGTGTACCTTCTACTATACGGAAAAGACCGCAATCAAGATCGTTCCCACGAGGAACATGCAAGATCAAGAAATAACTGGATACTTTGAGAAATAGATGAACCAGAAAAACAAATGAGAAATAGAAATGAGAAATAAACCTGTTGTTTTTACTGCGCTTACACTTAAATAATGTAAACACCACTCTACTCAGTGTTCGCTAACTCTTCCTTTTCATAATACTGTTCAGAACCAGGAGTTGAGCAGCCCGAGTTTCCGACTACAGAGGGTGTTGGGCCCAGCCAAATCCAATCGTAATCGTTCTTTCAGCACTTTCATTTTTTCTACTGTTGTAGTGAGTAATGGACACATAATTTAATGTTCGGTTACTTTCTGTTTCCTTTACGTTTTCTGTTATTATTGTGGTGGCATGTACTATATTTTGAGACTATTGTTCTACCTTCTTTACTGCTTCGTTCTTTTTTCTACTTAGTTATATTGCATGTGTGGATGTGGTTTATTTTCCTGCTTCTGGTTATTTCTTGTTGGACGACTAGGTCATGGGATTAGTCGAGGTGAGCTGGTCTCGGGTCCTGTAGGGATCCAGGAACCGGGTCATAACATGTGATGCTATCGACATCTGCTTACATGACCTTACCTTCAACACTTAACCTACAATGAATAAAAGTGCATTGAAGCTTTATTGAACGATGGTGCTGAGGACATTATGAAAAGTAGCTGAGAGAGAAATTAATAAAGAATGTAGTAAACAGAAATGCCTTAACCATCAAAGGTGATACTTAGTAGAAGAAATTAATATAGAGTTTATTTATGGTTGTTTGAAGTTTATATTATCCCAACAATCATTTATGATAATGCTATCAGCATTTATATAGTTGTAAAATACTACATATAGGACGTAGATATGCTGTCGGCACCAATGGTGGATGCTATTGACATTGAACGTATGTGCTATGTGCAGATGCTATCAGGTCACTCACATCTATTTGCTTCTCTTTGCTCTCTTCAAGTTCTTCAGATTCATCTCAACAGTTAGCTAATTTCACTTCTCACTTAGGCAAAAATTAAGATTTATATTAGCGAGCTCGCTTTTCGGAGGATCTGCGGCCCAATGGGTTGGATCGGTACTCGTACTAGGTGAGCCTTAGTTTTATTATTATATTTTTGTGTATATTCAGGCCCAATTAGGCCCACAAGCTCACACTCAAGCCCACACGCCTCGCACACATGCATCCATGTGCACGTGCACACGCACGCACTAGATACGTACCTATATATTGATTTTCTCATTTCAGCATATCCGATATGATACGCGATACATTTTGTTCGGGTGAATGAGCATCTTCTTCACCGTGGGTCTATACATTCCAGGTTTCCTTCAGAAACACGTCATCTCCGACCAATCTTCGAACAACGATTCTGATCGCTTCACAGCTCCATTTCAAGAGTATAAGAGCTCATTGGAAAGCTCTGTAGGTCTTCTTTCAATTGGACTAATCAATTTGGAGATTGGATCTCTTTTGATCCGTGAAATCGAATGATGAACATGGCTTTGTCGCCATACGTCTATTTGTGTTGTTGATGATGAAATTAGGTCAATTGACCTGTAGATCTTGGTTAAAACTCTCGATTGAGTTCAGAAAGAATCAAGTAACCAATTCGCACTCAAACGAGTAGGAGAAGAGTATCAGGGAAGCTTGGAGAAGCTTCAAAGCTTTAGAGCTCTGTAGATGCTGTCGACATTCGCAACCATTTCTTCCTTCATAACGAGGCTTACATGTATTTATGTTATGCTGTCGGCATGCACTTACATGATGCTCTTAGCATTCACATACATTTATTTCTTCATAGTGCAGCTTATATGATTTTTACGTGATGCCGTCGGCATCTGCATACATGATGCTGTCAGCATTCGCTACCATTTCTTTCTTCATAATTATGCTGACATGATTTTTACGTGATGTTGGCGGCATCGGCTTACATGACCTTACTTTCAATATGTTTCGACCCAGTTCCCGAATCCCTACAGAACATGAGACCAGCTCGACTCGACTAATCTCAAGACCTAGTCGTCCAACAAGAAATAACCAAAAAGCAGGAAAGTAAATCACATTCACTATGTTGAGTAACTAACAGTAAAAGAGTACAGCAGTAAAGGAAGTAAAGGCTGCTAACAGTACATATCACCAGCACAATAGTAAAGCGGAAATAAAATACAAAAACACAACGGTAATAAGAGTCTGAACTCACTAACAAAAGAAAGTACAACAGAAAGACTACTGCTGGCCGCGACTGAGCCCAACACCCTCTGCAGCCGGTGACTAGGGCTACTCAACACCTGGACCTGAAAAGGATTATGAGTAAACGGAGTTAACGAATACTGAGTAGAGTGGTAACCAAACTAACTAAAGTAGTAAAAGCTAACATGTAATTTATCTTTTTCCAATTACTTTATTTTACAAGTCATTCCTTTTACCAATTGGTTTACTTTGCATATCTCTTTCTTAATCTCGCATGTTCCTCATGGGAATGATCTTGATTGCAGCCTTTTCCGAAGAGTAGAAGGCACACATGGTGCTCTCTTAGCCGGGAGAGTCCCCCGTGGTGATCCTACATCAAGTCAACCACCCCGAGGTCACGGACAGATGTAGCGGTGACTATGGCACGCGCGATAAGCGTACGGGTAGCTACCTCGCACTGGCACGTGGTCAGTCGTTTCTGCTAGCGGGTACGCTCAAAGTACAGCACGGAACAATACAGGGCCTAGCCCTTTCAGTAACATGGGATCTAGCCCCTCATAACCAAACAGGGGTCTCGCCCCTCCATAGTCCGTGCACCCTCGGCTGACTACCCCAGTTTGCCCAGTGGGCCTAACAAGTCGGTAGGGTAGCTAGCTGAACCTCGGACCCCATGGGGTGGCTAGCTCTCTCCCTACACTAGTAGCTCTCCCCGGTACAGTGTACGCGAGGGCCAAAGAAGTCGGTGTAGAGTGGCCAATCCTAACCCCGGGTCCCAACCCAAAGGCGGCTAGCTCCGCTCTACACTGAACAGGGGACAGTCGCTCTCCTTGGTACCGCACACTCAAGGGCCAACACACTTCTCACTCACATTTCCAAATCTATTCCATTTATCCACAGGAGCTCTACTCCTAATTCCCCGTAGAGTTCATGCTCGTATTTCCCATATTATTCTATACCGGTTTCCTCATTCACATTTCCATTGTCAAATTTTACACATGCAGCTCGTATTTCCACAATTTGCATATACAACAAGAAATGTCACAGATATCTATCTAACTGGCACAGGCATTTCATATTTTACAGGAAGCTCTTGTTTATTAACAGGCAGATGTTCATATTTCTATTCATTCATTTAAGACAGCAATCTCAAACACGCATACAACAGTGCAAGTATGTCTTGTCCTAGGATTTATACCACATCCTAGGTTTCTAGTTATCCAATTTCACAAAACATTCATGTTTAATAATTAAATAAAGGAGAAACCACTCTACCAGACAATCCGGGAGTACTGGGGGCTTGAACGGCAGGCTCACGTGCCTCAGCAAGCCCCAAACCCGCAACCGATCGAAGTCATATACCAAGGAACATAACACAACGAAATATTCAGAACAGTATAAAAGACTTTCTAACAAGTAGAGGAACTCACAAGGAAAACGTCGATATCTTATTTGCGTAAAACGGACCTCAAACGGATCCTAAACGGGTCAAGAACAGGGCTACAGACCTAAATCAGATGTCTGGCACAAGGTCCAGACGTCTTAAAAGTAACCAGAGTCTCACCTCAGGTTCCTGTGTCGACTTCAGGCGTCTGAACCCCTACTTGACCATCTGGATCCAACTCCAAACGTCCGACCTATCTTCCAGTCGTTTGGGAGTGCTTCCGGTCGTCTGGTAAGCTGTCCAGACGTCCGAGATGCGTGGGAGGGCGTGCCCCGTGCCTTCCCGAAGCTATCCCTACAGACGTCAGAACGTATCTTCTACAATTAGCTACGTAGATCGTAGCGGCGGTGTGGCCTGCATGGCCATAACCGCAAGAGTGTCGTACCTTCGCGAAGCTCTACTTTCAGACGTCTGGTGTCGTTACCAGACGTCCAACACGTCGTCTGGACGGCACGCCAGACGTTTGATTCTGGGAAAATCCCAAAACCAGAACTACCTTCTGCTCCTCGCTGCGCGTAGCCACGACCTCTCCTCCTCGCCTGCAACTCCAGCTGTAGCAAGTGTCGGGGAAGTCTCCCCCAATGCGCTCCTCCCGCACGCACCGCTCCGGCCATGCATCCTCCGGCAAGCTCCCACAAGCTCGCGAGGTCAAGCTCTTCCTCCTCTCTTCACGCCACCTCTCCTCCTCGTCGCTCACTCTCGCGCTCTCTCGCGCTCACCCCTCTCGCTGCAGTGGAGAGGAAGGAGGGAAGGTAGCTGTGGTGGAGTGGGGAAGAAAGGAAGGGGGGAGAGGGTCTTATATAAGGATGCACTAGGGTTCTGCGGGGGGGAGGGGGGAGAAGAAGAGAGAGAAGAGGGAAAAAGGCAGTCTGCGTGCAACCGCAGTGCACAAACGTGAAGCTACGTACTAATTTTTCAATTTCCAGACGTCTGAGAATGTGTCCAGACATCTAATCAGACGTCTGACCGACCATTCAGACATCTTAAAGGGCTCAGAACAAAACGGGTCTTTACACAATACTTAACCTTCAATAATTAAAAGCACATTGAAAGCTTATTGAAAGACGATGCTGAGGACATTATGAAAAGTACCTGAGAGAAAATAATTCATAAAAAATGTAGTAAACAAAAATGCCTTAACCATCAAAGGTGGTGCTTAGTAGAAGAAATTAATATTGAGTTTATCTATGGTTGCTTGAAGTTTATATTATCCCAGCAATCATCTAAGATAATGTTGTCAGCATTTATATAGTTGTAAAGTACTACATATAGAACATAGATATGTCGTCAGCACCAATGGTGGATGCCATTGGCATCAGACGTATGTGTTGCATGCAAATGCTGTCAATATAAAAGACAGTGTCGTGAGCATCAATAAGATTGCTAAAGGCATGATAATTGATTTTAAAATCAATCCATGCATGTGAGTGACATGAAGGTTTCATATTGATAGAGAAAGAAGATTAACACCATTCACAATTATAGCAATATTACCTAAAAGAGGTAACATGCAGGGGCACAGGTTCAACTGTCAGGATGTAGTGGTCAACCATTGAGACATGGACCAACAGGCTCAACTGTAGAGGGAGATGCAGGTATGCAGTAGAGGGGGATGTAGGCATGCAGGGTGGGATGCTAAATCATCAATATGACTGACATGTCAACTAGGTATAATTCTAGATATATAAAAGAGTCTCTCTCATTTTTCAAAGAATAAACGTAAGTGAGAGCGAAATAGAGAGGGAGGGAGCCAAAACAGTACAACAGGGTTTGAAAAAAAAAAATTCAACAGTGGGTTGAATAGTGGTTGCTAACGTAAGAGAGAGAGAGAAAGAGAAAGATATAGGAGCCCAAATAGTAAAATGCAGATTCAAAGAAAAAAATTCAATAGTCGGCGAAACCGTGGTTACTACAGTACCAGCTATATATATATATATATATATAATAGCGTCATACCCTTGTGAAATCAAATAATTTGGCCTTGTTTTAGGGACAAATAAATTATCTTTTCAAGTAGAAGCACATTTCTCTACCCATTTAAAAATAAATTAGGTTTTAAGTTATGCATTGCTACAAAAGTGTAACTATCGATCACTGTAGAAGTATAAAAGTAAATTATATGAAAGTTTAATATAATTTTCAATTGATGTATTTTAATTTTCGATCAGAAAATTACTACACCGCATATTATAAAATGGATTGCTCAATGTATCTTAATTTTCGATCGATAAAAAAAAATTAATCGGAAATCAAAATACACTACATGCTACAAAATATATTACTTGATATATTTTGATTTTCAATTATTATCTTAAATTCTAATAAAAACATACTCAATATTGATATTTAATGAAAAAATACAAGATAAGAAGGTCAATGACGAGGATGAAATTTAAAATAGATATACATGTTCAATAGTCTACAAGAAAAATAAAATAAGTAAAAAAAGAAAAGAAAAGAAAAGAAAGGAGGGAAACAACGGAGAGAGTAAGAAAGGGAACTGTTGCAAGTAAAAAAATAGGAAAGAAAAAGTAAATGCACAGTTCTATAAACGGTACCCATCCCCCTACCTTCATCAGATATGGAGAAAGGGAAAAAGAAACTATGGGTTAAACATTTGGCTAATTGACCATAATTGCTATTACATAAGGATAGCAAGGACGTCAAGGTGCACATTGTACTTCGATTGAAGTTGTGGCAACACGACAAAATCCTAATTGACGATTGTGCTCTTAAAAATTTCGACAAAATTGAATAATTTTATATTTCTTGTTTTTTTCATTTTGGACAGCTTTATACTATTATGATATATATATATATATATATATATATATATATATATATATATATATATATATATATATATATATATATATTCTTTCCCCATACTAATGCATGTATCACTTTGGTTGCAATATTCATTTTTTTTTTATGAGAAAGGAGATTTTTATTAGCAGCCAAGAACTAAGACCAATAAGAGACTTTGATAAATCGCCTAGAGCTCAATATACTCGCTAACTGTGGAATGGAACTTGTCAGACTTGCATGTGACCACAGCACCATCAGCATCCAATAAAACTGCAGCTACAACAGAGTAATTTTCTCCAACAGCTGCATCTACCACAATGGTCGGCTTTCCCATGAAAGAGCTTCTGGATGCAAATTGATGGTGAACCGATTCAGTAATATAAGAAGAACCCTGAGAGAGTTGGAGACTATGGGAACGTGGAGAGTTCGTATCATAATATCTCGCCATAGCCAAAGCCGAAGATGCAACCTCAACAGGGTTTGGCAACAATCCTTCAAAAACTACCTTACATCTACGCACTATCTATGCAACCATAATGCATAGATGAGGTAGAAACCCATATAAATTGGAAATGACGCTTGCTGAAAATGAGTGTTTATCAGTAGAACTCAATTCCACCGGTCATGTGCCAACGCCATCAACATGCAATCCCCAATAGAAAAACATAGCTCTCGTAAAATGGCAAACCTAATAGATGCTCCCATGTTTCATCTTCTAGTTTGCATAATGGGCAGCTGCTATCACTATTTTTTAATTTAGATGTCAAAATTACCTTCATAGTTAACGCTTTCACAATGGCTCGCCAAAAAAAATATTTTAATTTTCGGTGCCAGCTCCTTGATCGACCACTGTTGTCTACGAGCCATTATTTCTCTGATTCCAACAGAGGCATCAGCCCACAGTCAGTGAGTAAGGCACGATAGGCTGATTTAATAGAAAAGCATCCTTTAGGGTGTGGCTTCCAAATAAGGATGTCCATACCATCATGAATTGGAGTAAAAGCTTTTGCCTAAGTTACTGCATTGGAGAATATACCTTACACAGATTCAAGATTCCAACTTTTAGAGTCACTGCAGATCAGTTCTTCCACTTTTGATTTGCAAAGACCCGAGTATTGTGTTGGGGAGATATAACCTTCCCAATCTCTTACCCAACTATCAGACCATATATTAACCATTTTTTCATCTTTTCATCTCCAATCAGCCATTGAGAGTATTTGAGGATGTACCATTTGACTTCCCATAACGCCTTCATGAAGAAGGAATCCAAAGGCCTTGCTTGATACTCTGCAAAGGAACCTTCAGGAAAATATTTAGCTTTTATTTGTGACTGCCATAGGCCTTTAGGATTTGAATAAAGATCCCAGGCCGTCTTCATCAAAAAAGCCAAGTTAGCAATTCTAGTAGCTCTGAAGCCCATACCTCCAAGATGCTTTGGTATGCAAATATGTTTCCAAGCCCTCATGTAAAGATGTTTCTTACCATCAGCATAACCCCACCAGAAATCTCTAACCAGCATGTCCAATTGAGCACACAATTTCTTGAATAATAAATTTTTAAACATCAAATAATTTGATACTGAAGACAAGG
Organism: Thalassia testudinum; assembly: GCA_037157565.1. NCBI lineage: Eukaryota > Viridiplantae > Streptophyta > Magnoliopsida > Alismatales > Hydrocharitaceae > Thalassia > Thalassia testudinum. Next base: position 11,017,863 of record JAZHRO010000067.1, on the reverse strand, counting down.
CAGCCGAAATAAGAACACCTCTGCACACTTGAGATAACCTTTCCTTTCCATCCCTCCAATTTGGCAGAATATTTAGATGTTAACATCTCCTTTAACTTAGACTGATTGGCTGTATCAAATTCCGGACATCCCAAATATATCTCATCCATTGGCATAAGTTTGACCTGTAGCATCCGCAAAATACTTTCTTTAATGTATTCTCTCTATCGCCTCCTGAAATACACCTTGCATTTTGCATAGTCAATCTTTTGGCCAAAACAATTCTCATAGATATATAAAATATTCATCAATTCAAAAGTTTCAGCTATGTTGCATTAGCAAACAAAATTATCTCATCAGCAAACATTAAATGTGTAATAGGATGTGCATTGTTATGGATTCTATATCCAGAAATTCATTTGTTATATAATCCCCCAGCGTGTGCCCGAATGGTAACGCCCATACCCCTATTGCGGGAACAGTGCCCGTTCGAGGCTGCCAATGCTGGCTTTACCTGGAGATTTCACTCGGGGGGCACGGGTGGGTTTCCCGAGGTTTGCCTCCGCAAGGAGGGTTCCTCATCATCAAAAAAAAAAAAAAATTGTTATATAGTGCCATTTCCAATGATCTGGAAAGGAATTCAGAACACATGATAAAAATATAGGGTGATAATGGAGAACCTTGTCTAATCCCACAGGTAGGCAAAATAATATTAGTAGCACTCCCATTGATTAATACCTAGAAAGTTGCTGCAGTAATACATGACATTATAAGATTGATCAAGGGAGGTAGAATATGCAACTGATCCAAACAGAAACGTACAAAATTCCATTCGATCATGTCAAATGCATTTTCCATGTCTAACTTAATTATCATGGAGCCCCTCTTTTTGTTTGATCTTCTCATCACATGAGTCACCTCCTTCGCCAAAATAATATTATCAGCAATCTGCCATTGAGATGAAAAGCCTGATTGATGAAGAGAGACCACCCTTTTCTACTTGCCGCCAACTTAGCAACTAGCTTATACAATATATTCGTAAGACTAATGGGCTGCCGACAATCTCTTGGCATCTGGGGGATGTGTAGCTTTGGGGTAAGCACCGAAAAGGTTTTACTCATAAGCTACAGCATAATCTGGTCTCTGAAACATCCCTGCACAATTACTATTACATCATTCTTGACTGTAGATCAACTATTTTGATAAAACAATGCAGGTAGGCCATCAGGACCAGGGCTCTTATAGGGGGCCATAGCAAATAGAGTATTTTTTATTTCTTCTTCATCAGGAACTCAAAGGCACCTTGCTGCTTCTAAATCTGTAACCCAATTATTTGGAAGGAAAAAATAACTTGGCCTGAATTCCTATAGTTGAGATGTGAATAAATGTCTGTAAAAATTGAAGAAACACTTTTTAATCTTGCCTTGATTTTCAGTTTCTCTACCTCCTGGAAGAATAATTGAATGGATTTGATTTTTCCTTCTTCTATTTTGAGTATACAAGTGGTAGTATTTCATATTCCTGTCCCCGCTCTGTGCCCATTTTGATTTGGATCTTTGGTACCAGTACAATTCTTCCTGCAATAAGACCTCATCGTATTGTCTCTGAAGTTGAGCATGTTGCAGACCCTCATCATTTTGAGGTTGCTTATCCTGTAGCCGAGCCATTTCATTTTCAATTTTCTTTTTCTTTTGTTTCCAATTAACATCCTCCTGAGCTTCCCAGCTCTTGAAATTAATAACCGACCATTGTGATGCCTTTTTCCTAAATTGGAGTACTTTCATTGCTACCCTTCCAACCATTGGAGACAACTTGTTGATAATTTTCACTCATAGTTCATTCAGCCCCCATTCTCCAAACGCTTGTTCTACGTCTTCTTTCCCTTTGCAATTGCAATAGAATTGGGCCGTGATCACTTCCCAATGCTGGTAAATGAAGTACCCCTGCTTTTGTATATTGTAGACACCAAGCACCCAACGCCAGAGCCCTATCTAGCCTCTCCTTGATCAGAAATTGCGGTTGACGTTTATTTGACCACGTATAAGCTTGCCCCAAAATGCTTAGGTCCAACAAAACCCAGCTTGGTGATGAAATTTTCTAGATACAGAAATTCTCTAAGGGGACAACTGCACCCCCAATTTATCAGCAACTTTTAATATGGCATTGAAGTCCCCGAAACATAACAGATTTTCAAAGCATTTTTCCAGCAATCTACTCATCCTCTCCCAAAAATTTTTCCTACCATTCAGCTTAGAGGAGCCGTAAATGCAAGCCATGTGCCAAGTAAAACCATTTAGAGATATTTTGACTAGCAGACAACGTAGTTCAGTATATATAACATCTATGAACAATGAGTCTCTGAATAGCAGTGCAAGACCTCCAGCTCTGCCATCGGCATCCACTGACAGACATTGAAAGCCATGAAGTGTCCTCCTTACCATCTCTATTTTTCTTTTCTTAACACGAGTTTCGGATAACGAACTGCAGAGGAGGATCCCAAGTCTCTTAGCAATTCCATGCCAAAATGTTCATAACTTCGGCAGCAGGTGATAAGGCCCCAACACAATATCAAGCTGCAGTCTTTTCTTCAGCCTCTCTGCTTCCATACTATCACTATCATTCTCCTCTGTTTTTTCCTCTTCAATCCAGACAGTGGTTGCCTCTTTTCGAGCTTAATATCCCTTGCTATTTCCTTAAACCTCTTTTTTTTTCTTTACTGAAAGCATCCCCCATATTAGCCACCCTTCTTGATACCAACAACTATCTCCAGCTTAGCCTTATCCGTAGATCGCCCAGAACCACTGAGAACGAAGTAACCGTGCCCAAAAGAAAGTAGACAGAAAACAACAGTCGGATGCTACTAATAGGAGAAAAAGGGAGGAAAATAATAAGGCAGTAAACAAACCAGCCCCTTCCAAGAGGATCAAATAAAACAACACCACACCCTTGCAAGCGAAGCAAACCCTCGGCAAGCAAAAGCCAAACACCGAAGGATAACGCCCAATCAGCTTAACTAGGGAGACAAAGGGAGGAGATCACCGTGTTCATCACAAGCACCATGAAGGGAGGAGGAGAAGTCAAGCCTTAGTACCACGGCCACGCAGTGGTAACGGAAGCTCAGCAGGGATGGAGACACCACCGCCACGCAGTGGGAACGGAAGCTCAGCAGGGACAGAGACACCACCGCCGCACGGTGGGAACGGGGAGTTCTAAGGGTTAGTTTACTCAGGGAGTTTTAAGGGTTAGTTTACTTCGGAGGTTAACCTTTATTCTGGAGTGTTAACTCTTATAATTTTAACAATTATTTTAGGAGATTAACCCATATTTTACTAATGTCAATTTTAATGAGTGTTAGCAAAAGTGGTGTTAAATTCGTAACTCATCCGCACCTAAACTTCACTTTATTGAAACTAATGTTAAAATCAGTTCAAGTAAACATCACAAGAGTTAACATTACAGTTTAACATTAATTTAAGTAAATGAAAACTGGTGTTAACACCACCCTACAATTAAACAGAAATGGAGGTTAACACGAGTTTCACATTTCTTAACTCCACTTTCTTAACCCATGAAGTAAACTAACCTTATCATGTTTTCGGTTTCTATTCTCTATTGGTATTGGCATTCGTACTTGCCTCATATGATTCATGCTCAATTCTCTTACATTTGAATTGACCCTAACTAGTTTTGAGCCCATACCTTGTTGCAGGAGTACAAAGCTCAAAACACACCAGAACTCTATTATTATTACAATATATGAGCATGAGAAAGAGAGTCCAAATCGAGAAGAAAAAAAAGTAAACAAATGAATAGTGGCACAATTATTATACAAAGCACTTATCCAACGGCTCTTTATATCATATGTAAGATGTTGATAGCATCACTATTATCCTCTATATCTAACCTAATTTGATTAAGTTCTAAGGTTAAACTCACCTAATTAACATATTGAAAGGGTAAATTCAATCAGAGTTGAAGAGAAAGGAATTAATAGAAAAATGAGATAATTCTGTAATTTTCATGAATAATTATGAATGCAGAATAGCTGGAGGGTGAACCTATGGTTAATTAAAAGTTAATTGAGCTTAAATATCTTAGAAGTGGGTTGGTATTGAGTAATGAGGGATTTACATTCAAATTGAATGTTTAATTCTAATTAAAAACCTTAGTTTCTACCCCATTTCAATTAAAACAGTTCCAATGGAAGTAAATGTAATCTAAACCTTCTAAAAATTAATTAAAAATATTTTATAGGGTTTGGCACAGTCAATTTGACGATCGGAACTCGTTTTGACCTAAAACAGAATCATAGACGGGTATTTGGCATATTTTGGATCTAAACATAAATTGATTATTCAAACGACATCAAAGCCTGAAATTGAAGTCACCATCAACTTCCTTATATCCAAATTAGGCTACCATAAAAATTTGGGTTCATTTGGACTTCATCTTGGTCAACTTTGCGTTTTGGTCCTTAATTCCTGATTTCCTTACAAATGCCCCCTCAACTTTCAATTTCTTTGCATTTATACCCCCTCCAGCACGTTCTCCACCTTTCCCTCCGACCCCTCCAGCCACGCAACTTCGACGAGCCATTCCCGCCCTCTGGCCCTCTCCTCACGTACCAACAAGCTATAAACCTTCCCCACCTCACGCTGTTACATTTCGTCGAGTTTTGACGAGCATAGCCCCCCTCCCTCCTCGAGCTCCGCCATTAACGCCGACCTTGGAGCTTCTCAATCTCCTTCCTCCGCCGCTCCTCCACTGAAATTGGTTGAGGGTTCTTCTTCCTCTCGTCGTCGCTGTGCTTCCCATCAAAGAATGTGGCTCTTCTTCCTCTTTGTTAAGACCCGAGTCGTTAAGCCTTTTTAAGACGTCTGTACTTTAGGTCAGACGTCTGGTAAGACATCTGGACTGAGGTTCAGATGTCTTGTAAGATGTCTGGACCCATTCCCAGACGTCTGAAAATCAAAATTTTCGTGTACGTTCTCGCGTCTGCACGCGTGCTGCGCGCAGACAGTACGTGACCTCGTTTTCTTCTCTCCTCTCGCCGACGTGAACCCTAACCTAGCACCTTATTTAAACCCCCCTCCTCTCCCTCGTTCACCCCACCTCCAGCCACCCTTCTCCTTCCTCCAGCGAGAGCAGTGAGCGGCGAGTAGCGAGTAGCGGGCGTGAGCAGCGTGGGAGGAGAGGAGCAGCGAGGGGAAGAGAGGAGAGCAAGCGCATGAGCTCATGTGGGAGCTTGCCGGAGAGCTCATGGCCGGTCGACGCGTGCGTGAGGCGGAGAGGTGCGTCGGGGAGGTCCTCCCTGACACTGCTGCAACCGGAGCAGCAGGCGAGCGGGCGTGGCGCGGCCATGCGCGGTGCGAGAAGACGAAGGCAGGTTCTGATTCTGGGTTTTTCCCAGAATCATACGTCTGGATCGACGTCTAGACGACGTAGACGTCTGGAGGATGTTCCAGATGACTGGGAGGTAAGTTTCGTGACGTACACCTTCTTTGCGGATACGATCATGCAGGTCGTTCCGCCGAGGCATTGTTCCATGCCATATTGAGGATATTTTCGTCGACGCGTGAAGGATTCGCTTCGTGAAGGCACGGGACACGCCTTCCCACGTAGTTCAGCATCTGAGCGAGGCATCAGACGGCGAAAAGCATTTCCAGACGTCCGGAGAGGTGGTCGGACGTCTGAAACTAGGTCCAGACGGTCCAGCAGAGTTCCTAGACGTCTGAGGAGTGGCGCAGGAGTTGAGGTATGGTTCTGGACTCTTTTAAGACGTCTGGAAGGTGTTCCAGGCGTCTGATGTGAATCAGAATTTCTATTTTTGACCCGTTTAGGGTTCGTTTAAGGTCTGATTTCTGCAATTAAGATACCGTTGTTTCCCGTATAACTCCCTCTACTTGTTGGAATACTTTTTATCATATTCTGAGTAGTCTCTTGTGGTTGATCCTTGTGATAGGACCTTGTTCAGTTGCGGATTTGGGGTTTGCTGAGGCACATGGACCTGTCGATCAAGTCCCAACTACTCCTGGGTTTACTGGTAGAGTGGCTTCCCCTAGTTTAATTACAAACATGAATGCATATGTGGAATAAATGTTAGATTATAGGGTATGGCATGAATCCTAGGACTAGAAACATTGGAATATTTGTATGGAATGTATGGATTGCAGTCTCGGATGAGTAGATAGAATAATAACAATTGCCTGTAACTGAATAACAGCTGCCTATGAAAGGTAAAGTACTTGTGTTAGCAAACTGTTGCATGTAAATTCCTGTTGTTTACATTAAATGCCATAATATGAGATGCATGTATATGAACTGAAAATGGAAGATTGAATGTTGAAAACACGAGCTACCTGCGAATAAACCTAGAATGTGAACAATAAAGTTACATGTTACATGTGTAGAACTTGAGAAACGGACATAAAAATGATGAAACCTGTTATGGCTTGGCCTGAGAAATATGAGCATGAACCCTACGGGGAATTAGGAGTAGAGCTCCTGGAAATGAATGGAAGGGAACTGGAAATGTGAATGGGGAAGTGAGCTGGCCTTTGAGTACGGAGTACCAAGGAGAGCGACTGTTCCCCTGTTTAGTGCAGAGCGGAGCTAGCCACCCTAGGGTTGGGACCCGGGGTTAGGATTGGCCACTTTGTACTGACTTTTTAGCCCTCGCGTGCACAGTACCGGGGAGAGATACTAATGTAGGGAAAGAGCTAGCTACCCCACGGGGCCCGAGATTCAGCTAGCCGCCTTACACCGACTTGTAAGGCCCACTAGGCAAACCAGGGTAGTCAGGCGAGGGTGCGCGGACTGTGGAGGGGCGAGACCCCTGTTTGGTTCTTAGGGGCTAGACCCCTGTTACTGAGAGGGCTATGCCCTATACTGGTTCCGTGCTGTGCTTTGAGCGCACCCGCTAACGGAAATGACTGACTGCGTGCCAGTGCAGGGTAGCTACCCGTGCATTTATCGCGCGTGCCGTAGTCGCCATTATGTCTGTTAGTGACATTGGGGTGGTTGACTGAGTGTAGGACCACCACGGGGGACTCTCCCGGCCAGGAGAGCACCACGTGCTACTTCTACTCTTCGTAAAAGACTGCAATCAAGATCGTTCCCATGAGGAACATTCGAGATCAAGAAAAAACATGATAAATAAACCAAGTGATGACAGAAAGAATAATTAGTTAAAGAAAGAAAGAAATTGAAAAACAACAGCTACCTGTCCACATTTACTGTTTTAGTTAGTTGGTTGCCACTCTACTTAGCGTTCGCTGACGTTTTGTACTCATAACCTTTTTGAGGTCCAGGTGTTGAGCAGTCAGAACCTACAGATGCAGAGGGTGCTGGGCCTAGTATAGCCCAGTAGTTGTAGCTTTTTGTTGTACTCCATTTCCTATTGTAGTGAGTAGTTTATTACACTTCTGTACTCTTTTATTTTGAACTTTATATTCCTGTACTCATTTACTTTCTTACTGTTGTGGTGGTGTGTACTGTAGTAGTTTATTTCTTTACTGTTGTATTTTTGTTACTATTAGTTGCTTGTATGGTGGTTATGGTTTATTTTACTGCTTTTTGGTTACTTTCTCATTGGACGATTGGGTCTTGTGATCAGTCGAGTCTATCCGGTCTCATGTCCTGTAGGGATTCGGGAACCGGGTCGTAACAAGATGGTATCAGAGCAAGGATGTCCCGAGAAGTGAACCCACTAGCTGGAAAATAACCAATTCACGTGCTTGTGACTAGAGTAACCACCACAACGTACCTTTTGACATATGTTCTGAATTTCCTTTGTTGAATGTCTGTGGAATTGACGTCTTTCTATTCTGTGTTCCCATCTCCTTGCAGGAGATGCCTCGACGTGGAGTTAGTGAGGCGGGCCGCGGACGCAGCCGAGAACAAGGTCGGAGGGGCAGACGCGTTGAGCTCGACGTCTCAGTGGATCAGCCACTACTTCCAGTCGTTCAGGCCCATGACCTTGCCCAGCTGATACGGGAGATCGTACGAGAAGAGCTCCACTCGCCTCCACGGACGCCTCTCCCTGGGGCTGCGGAGGGGGAGTCCTTTGTGGGACCACGAGACAGGCACAGCACTGGATGTGGGGGAGGGGGTGGTCCTCCATCGCCCCTACCATCTTTTGACACTTTCGAGCACGAGCCCTCCTTGTCTGGAGGCGTACCAGTTTCCCCACTTTAGTGCCATTACGAGCTTTTTGGACAGTTCTGAAAGTTGAAGCCCACTCCTTTAAGGGGGTTGAGGACCCGACCGAGACGGAGGACTGGCTCGAGCAGATCGAGAAGGTGTTTGACACCCTTCGCCCCCCTGTGGAGTGCCATGTGGCCTTTGCCACGTACCAGCTAGAGAGCGCAGCACACAGGTGGTGGAGGGCAGTCAGGGGTCAAGAGAGGGCCGAGCCGACTTGGGACCAATTTGTTACCCTCTTCTGCGAGCAGTACTTTCCCCAGATGTGGCAAGATCAGAGGAGGTGGGAGTTTCATGCTCTCCGCCAGGGATGGTGACTGTGAGCGCGTATCGCACGCGTTTCCTAGAGCTGTCTCATTTCGCTGCGACAGCTGTGGCTATCAAGGAGCGCCTATGGAGGTTCACCGAGGGGCTCCAGCCTGCTATTCGGGGGTATGTCAAACCCCTGAAGCTGCCTATGTTCTCTAGAGTGGTGGAGGTAGCCATGACATATGAGGAGACCAACCCGGCCGCACGTGACACTAACAGCGGATAGAAGAGGCCCTACCACCCAGACTACTCACAGGGCCGGTGAGAGAGGAGGCACGCGGCGCCCGCAGGAGAGCCGTCACGCTTTGCGGGGCCGTCAGTGGCCTTTGGGGGTCCCTGACAGGGGCCAGCTGCTAGCACCGGACCCCCGCCCAGTCGTCAACAGGGACCTGCCGAGGGCAGGAGTCAAGTTCCCCTTTGCTACCAGTGTGGCCAGCCAGACCACATCAGGAGGGACTGCCTGCCTAGGGCTGGAGGCCAGCAGATGCTCCCCGCACCGAGCACTGGAGGACGAGCAGGAGGCTGTAGTTCCCAGGTGATTAGCCCATAGTTGTGGGCTATTTAAGTATTTAAGTGCCTAGACATTAAGTTAATTCTAACATTTATTTAGCATAGATTAGGATGTAAATAGATTAATTCATATTTCTAATTCAATTACATAATTAATGCATCTTATTCATATTTAAATGCATTTAGAATTAACTTAGAATTGCATTAGTTAACTAATTAGGTACATTGCATGCATTAATTTAGGTTAACATAAAAGTTGAGGGTTTGTATATAAATAACCATAATATTTTAACATTATTTTCTTTATTCTTCTTCTTGCAGGAACGGCTGGCTACCGCTCAAACGCCACCAGCTGCCGCAGTGAAGAACCCATTCAAGGAGGAGCGGATGTGTTGGATCTGGTCGGGCAGCTGATTTCAAATTTGTGCAGGCCACTACAAAAGGAGGAGAGAGGATGCTGAGCGAGGCAGGCCTCCACCACCGACCCGCCACTGTGCAGAGAGATCTTCTCTCTTCCATTCCATACCGCCGGCCTCAACCGTGGTGGCGAGTCTCCACCACCGTGGGCGTGTGGTGTGACAGGCCACACCGCCATCCGAAGCTTGTCTGCATTACCGTGAGCACCTTAGCGTACATCTCCCTCGCCGTCGTCACCAACAACCACCGCCGCAACCACTGTGCAATCACCTTCTCAGTCAGTTGAGACGTCTGGGAAATTTCCCGGACGTCTGAAGCCACCTGCTCACCTTCCGCCTGCAACCTCATCGTGACCACCCGCCTGCGCACCCCCGCCTGCAGCCGCACCCGCACAACCACATCCTCCCACTTCACCTCCAGTGCCATCTCCACGCCCTCCAACCTACGCACACATCTAAAGCCACCCGCTCACCTTCAACCTGCACCTCATCGCTTACTCGCGCGCACCCGCCTGCAGTGCACCCGCGACACCTTCAGCCTGCAGTACCTCACCGCTAGTGCCCTCCCGCCAGCAGTCCCGCGCGTGCCTCACCGTGCACGCCCTCCTCCCGCGCCTGCAGCACCCGCTCTCACCGCCAACAGAGCACGCACCGGCTGCAGTGCGCGCCCACACCTCTAGCCAGCACGCAGCAGCAGAGCCGGCAGAACCGCCAACAGGCCGCGCGCGCTCCCGCACCCGCCTGCAACGCACGCTCACTGCCAACAGCAGCTGCAACACCGGTTGCAGCCACCTCCTCCGGAGTTCGTCCGGCCGACTCCGGCCGCCGCGCAACATGCCGCCACCACCGTTTCGAAGCCCTCGGTCCAAGGAACCTCCTCCGAGCTTCCCGCGTCCGGCCGTCCACTCCTCGTCGCGCATGGTAAAGGAAAAAAAATCCCCTGTTTTGCTACAGTAACCGGGCCATTAAAAATTACATTTTCTGCCATTGTCAATTTTTAATAATATTTTATTGATTCTGCATTGCGACAAATATCCTCTAGTTACTCAGAATTGCTATTTCAGCATTTTTTCTTGTTTCAACCTTAATCTGAAGGCAATTCTGGCTTGATTCTTGTCTAACTACAAACAAACATTTTTAACTGGTGCGAATTTAAATACGTCATTGCCTCCCTGTGAATACGACCCGCTCTTCTGCGAGTGGTTTTTTCTTTTTAAATATTGATTAGTCGATTTTTCCACCACATAAAACTGCAAACGACTTTAAAGCGAAAAATAGATTCGTCAAATGGTACCGTTGCCGGGGAGGCAACAGAGACAATAATTTCACCTGATTTTATTTTGATTATTTGTCAATTGCACAGTGATTTGACCATTTACTATTTTTTTTCTGTGCGAGAAATTTTATGCAAGAATCAGCCACTATGAGAGGCGACCCTTGACGTCTCCAGAGGAGAATTGGACGAGCAATTTTGAAAGGAGGAGAAGGACGAGGATGCAACGGACATCATTGTATATTTAGTCGCTAGTTTGATAGAAGTAAGACTTTAGATTTAATTTTTCATTGCATTTTGTTTGAAACCCTTGTTCTGGGGTATATTTTGAGGGGTTTGTTCCCCGATTTTGTTTTGGGCCTGTGTTGGGTAATTTTTGGGAGCCTGTTCCCTTTTCTTTAGATTTAGGTTTTTAGTTTATTAATTACTTTTATTTGCTTGTGCATAAGTAGTTTAAAAATTAAAAAAATAAAAAAAAAATGAGCTGCCTGCCCTAGGACGAACCATTTAGGTCAGTATGAGCAGCCTCTAGATTTATTTCTCTGCATTGCGTGCATTCTTGCATTGTGATTGCTGGAAGCAAGGTACGCATTTTCTTACTTTGCATCCTATTCTTGATCACGCATTGCATTAGGACTTAATGCAAAGACCACCTAGTCTGTACTGAAAAAATCTAGCAAGTGGTCACATATTTTCTAGAAAAAGGACTAATTAAAGGAGGGACATTTTAAACCAAGGATTTGATTTTCAAACTTCGCATGCGATTCAAAATTCAAAATCTTTTGCAGTGTATGCACACTTATTTCGCTTGCACCACGACACGCTTCTAGACACTCCTTAGGTTTGGAAATACTAGGACAAGAGCCCTCATATCGTTGGATTCTAAAGTGTTCGGAACTTAAGATCAAAGGTTTTGTAAATCCAAAGAGGGGGATACCCTGTCACGGATTTTTGGGGGTAGTTGAGAAGCACCGTGAAAGCACAGCTTCAAAGGAAGGCTTAGGCCTACTTGCATCCCTCGATCTTTCGTCTTTGAATTTACTTGACCATTTGAGATTTAGGGAAGAACACCTAAGCTCTAACTAGGTCATCTTAGGCGAGCCGTAGGTCAACAATAGGCGTGTAAATTGATTGAACAAATTGTATTGTCACCTGTAATCTGACTTAAAATCAAAAGCCTAAATTGGGAAAGACCTAAAAGGTCCTTTCTGAATTGTGTTTTGCTTGGGGAATTCTGATTGAGGTGCACATTGATTTTCATCCTTTCATATCTTGCCCACACCCTCACCCCCACTCTGCATCCTTCGATCCCAGACGGCGAGATGGTCCATCCCTTGATGGACATAATGACAATCATTGGGATCCGTTTTACTCCTATTATAGGAGTATTGGCCTGGTTAAACCCCAAATCAGTGAGCAGAACCTAGGAGCGGGATTTGCTTTGCCCAATATCCCACATACCATAGAAATACCCAACCCACCCTCCCTGAAAAATTATAATGGTTGGACAAACACTCCTGCGTACTATAAGCCTGAGCCTGACTTCTCTCATGATAGAAATGACCTCTCCTCTTTGAAGATGGAAATATAGAAAATGCAAAACAAAATGATTGAATTGTTAGGAGAATCTTCGAGAGCAGGCCAACAGGAAAGAGATGAAATTAGCCACCCAATCTACCCCATTGAGGATGACGTACACCCCTCTACAATAGATGCATCTCCCATAGGAGAGCTACACTTTAAGTTAGAGGGAAATTCTGGGGCGAATAGCTACTTTTCGAGTATCGATTTTGAAACCTCCTCATTAGATGACACTTCCTTGAGAGATCCACACCTTAGGTGGGAGGAAAATACACATGAAAGTAGCTATGCATTGGATGAAGAAAGGTGGCAACCCGAGGAAGATGATGATAAGGTTGACTATCCACCTGAATTATATTGGAGTCAAAAGAAGGGAATGATAGTACCATTGGAAGACCTCGACCCAGATGATAGTATTTTCATGACATTTGATGAAGTGGGTCAAAGTCAAGTTGTTAATCCTACCCTCCCTTCTGATCACGATATGGAACTCTAGCCCGCCCTTAGGGAACCTAACCCTAAAGAAATTGACCTATCTGAGGAGTCTGATGTTACCAGTGTAAACCATTTACCTCAGATAGAGCACCCTAGGGGATCTGCTGAGATATTAAATGATTCTAGACCTCGGGTATATGGTGAATTGTGTGATGAGGAGGAAGACGAATTATATGAGGAACCTACATTCAAGATTTGGAGTGACACTAAGGGTGATTATGTCTTATTTGAAGAGTTAGCCCCTGAGGATGTCACAAATTTGACCAAATTAGGTTTTCTTAGCACACCCATTGATGATATTTCTCCTCATGATGAAATGATGGAAAATTTGGAAGCAATTTCTAAGATTTATGTGGATTCACATATAGACTCCGGGGAGGATTTGAGTAAAGAACAAAAACTCGGGGATGACATTGATAGGATAATCCCTAGATCTGTTGCTTCCAACCTGCCTTCATTCATTTCGAAGTCACCCTCTGATTCGCTTATATCTCAAAGCGAAATTGTGACTCCTGATGAAGAGCAGGAAGATACATGTGATGGTGCAAGGAATGCTAAGGAAGAAATTGAGGATTTAGAAAGAGTGTTACGGATGGACACAGAGCTGATTAAACCCAACCTAGATCTTATGGCCATCCCGCGACCTCGTAACTTGGACACCCTAGACAATCCTTGCCTTAGAGAATTGCTCACTTTTGTTCTGACCAGGGGGCTTAACAGACCAATATTTCCCGTAATGGAGTATCAAGTATGGATTGATGATTTCTTTAGTCAGTCCATTACCCTGGGGGTTTATCTTTGCACCATTCCTTCCCCATACCTTTTGGAGGATCCTTGTCATCCTCCCCCTACCCCTTTGGAGGTTGTTATACCTGTTTATACTTTAGAACCTCTTCTGGTGACCTGGGGAGATTTCATTCCCATTTTAGTTGGGCGAGCATTTGCTATCGGGATTCATCATCAGCTCGCCAACATCCTAGGTTACCTATTTTCTAGGCCAACATTGCTTTGCTCATTTTTAGGGCCTATTTCTGCAATTCTTAAACATGATTTACAGGTTCTTTGGCTATTCAGCCCAGCTCTGACCCAGGTAATATCTTTCTATGCAATGAGGATATTGCAGAATTTAGGCATGGGGGTGTACTTGGGGATATACATAGCATAGTGCATTCATTGCATACATTTGCATTAAAAAAAAAAAAAAAAAGAGTTTTGAGCTTAACTGGTTAAGTCCTGCATTCTTAAGCAAATCAGAACTCTAAGGTAGACTAAATTAATTCTAGGGTCAAACTTTAGAAGCTAAATGAGCTGCTAGCTTTAGACCTTTAGGGTCCTTTGTGGACTTAAAAACTTAAGTAGGAGTTAAGTTGCGAACCATTCCTCAAGAGGTTGAGGAAGAGAAGCTAGGGTTTGAGTTAAAAGGTGGGGTAGTACCTGGAGTCTTATTCTACCTTTTGGTTTACGGGTCCTTGTAACCCAAGCATCCAAATTTCACACACTTGGTCTGGTAATTAACTTAATTTCTGTCTTTCTGAAAAGAGATTTGGTTCTCTTAGTTTTGACTTAGGAGAGACTTGAAAACACATTTTGATTGGAAGAGTTCCCGTCGCAGGAGAGGGGAGATATACTCACCTTGAGGATGCGATGATAACATATTACCTCCTCGACGCTTGTCTCTTAGGATATCCATCTTACTGGGGGCATGTAAGCGTATTGTGCGGTTCAAGTACCATGGGCGGCCCTATCTCGAAGTGCCGATTGCCATAGGCCTGAATTCGCTTAAGAAATCCATGGGTGATACTATCTCGAAGTGTCGATTGCCAGGAGTTCTTGGGGTCATTATGGGCGGTGCTATCTCGAAGCATCGAAAGCCAGGCACCCTTCGAGGTCTGGTAATGGGGACAATGAATCCGACACAGACCGTGTTGATAGCTAATCTGAGGTTAGACTTAGAAGAATCAAAAAAAAAAAAAAAAAAAAAATATATATATATATATAACAAAAAAAAATTTCCTTTAACTCAAATAACTCAGACCAATGCACAGGCACGGATACTTTAATCTCAGGGATCAATAAACTTTAGGGTAGAGTCAGAAATCAGGGAAACTTGTGCTTGCAACTCATCTTTAGCCGACCTAGTCTGTAACTTCGCAACTACTTAGAAACCTTGGGGCTAGAGTCTGAACTTAATATGCTTTTGAAGGAAGACTAAGTGAGTTGACTAGTCTACTTGGAGTGCTAGGTTTCGCTTAATTTTGCTAGGGACTAGCAAAAACTAGGCATGGGGATATTTGATTAGCCCATAGTTGTGAGCTATTTAAGTATTTAAGTGCCTAGACATTAGGTTAATTCTAACATTTATTTAGCATAAATTAGGATGTAAATAGATTAATTCATATTTCTAATTCAATTACATAATTAATGCATCTTATTCATATTTAAATGCATTTAGAATTAACTTAGAATTGCATTAGTTAACTAATTAGGTACATTGCATGCATTAATTTAGGTTAGCATAAAAGTTGAGGGTTTGTATATAAATAATCATAATATTTTAACATTATTTTCTTTATTCTTCTTCTTGCAAGAAGGGCTGGCTGCCGCTCCAACGCCACCAGCTGCCGCAGTGAAGAACCCATTCAAGGAGGAGCGGATGTGTTGGATCTGGTCGGGCAGTTGATTTCAAATTTGTGCAGGCCACTACAAAAGGAGGAGAGAGGATGGTGAGCAAGGTAGGCCTCCACCACCGAGCCACCACTGTGTAGAGAGATCTTCTCTCTTCCATTCCATACCGCCGGCCTCAACCGTGGTGGCCAGTCTCCACCACTGTGGGCGTGTGGTGTGACAGGCCACACCGCCATCCGGAGCTCGTCCGCATTACCGTGAGCACCTTAGCGTGCATCACCCTCGCCGTCGTCACCAACAACCACCGCCGCAACCACTGTGCAATCACCTTCTTAGTCAGTTAAGACATCCGGGAAATTTCCCAGACGTCTGAAGCCACCCGCTCACCTTCCGCCTGCAACCTCATCGCGACCACCCGCCTGCGCACCCCCTCCTGCAGCCGCACCTACACAACCACATCTGCCTACTTCACCTCCAGCGCCATCTCCACGCCCTCCAACCTACGCACACGTCTGAAGCCACCCGCTCACCTTCAGGCTACACCTCATCGCTTACCCGCCCGCACTCGCCTGCAGCGCACCCGCGACACCTTCAGCCTGCAGCACCTCACCGCTAGCGCCCTCCCGCCAGCAGTCCCGCGCGCGCCTCACCGCGCACGCCCTCCTCCCGCACCTGCAGCACCCGCTCTCACCGCCAACAGAGCACGCATCGGCTGCAGTGCGTGCCCACACCTCCAGCCAGCACGCAGCAGCAGAGCCGGCAGAACCGCCAACAGGCCACGCGCGCTCCTGCACCCGCCTGCAACGCACGCTCACCGCCAACAGCAGCTGCAACACCGGCTGTAGCCACCTCCTCCAGAGCTCGTCCAGCCGACTCCGGCCGCCGCGCAACACGCCGCCACCTCCGTTTCAAAGCTATCGGTCCAAGGAACTTCCTCCAAGCTTCCCGTGTCCGGCCGTCCACTCCTCGTCATGCACGGCAAAGGAAAAAAAATCCCTTGTTTTGCTACAGTAACCAGGCCATTAAAAATTACATTTTCTGCCATTATCAATTTTTAATAATATTTTATTGATTCTGCATTGCGACAAATATCCTCTAGTTACTCAGAATTGCTATTTCAGCATTTTTTCTTGTTTCAACCTTAATCTGAAGGCAATTCTGGCTTGATTCTTGTCTGACTACGAACAAACATTTTTAACTTGTGCGAATTTAAATACGTCATTGCCTCCCTGTGGATACGACCCGCTCCTCTGCGAGTGATTTTTTCTTTTTAAATATTGATTAGTCGATTTTTCCACCACATAAAACTGCAAACAACTTTAAAGCGAAAAATCGATTCGTCACCAGGTGCATGGGCGAGGACAGCAGTCACGGGGAGGGTACCGGCCAGCGGCTACCCGTCCGACGCAGAGTGTGGCTGCTCCGTCCGCACCTAAGGCTGAGGGGTGTATCAACGCCCTGACACACAGAGACGCCAGAGCTTTAGGTTCAGTGGTGGCAGGTATGGTTACAGTTTCCAGCAGACTAGTTTACACACTTTTTGATTCTGGTGTCACGCACTCGTTTGTCACTGCTAGTTTTGCTGTCAATTTGGGGCAGGACTGTATGTTGTTAGAGGATCCGTTTGTGATCAAAGGTCCGAGTGGTCAACTGTTTGTAGCTGAGGAGGTTTACACAAGTTGTGAGGTTAGTGTTGGGGAACACTGCCTCCCCACTGATCTGATTGTGATACTGATGGAGGACTTTGGCGTGATTCTGGGGATGGACTGGCTGTCCGCTTACCACGCTTTGGTAGACTGTTTCAAGAGGAAGATCGTCTTCTCCATACCGGAGATGCCTTCTTTTGAGCTTCACGGACATCTAGTGGATGGAGGCTTCAGGTGCATCTCTGCACTTCGGGCGACGAGACTTTTGGGTCAGGGGTGTGAGGGCTTTCTGGCTTGTGTAGAGGTAGAGCCCAGCCCCGTGAAAGATTTTTAGAGTATCCCCATGGTCAGAGTGTACCCCGACGTGTTCCCAGATGAGCTGCCAGGATTATTGCCCGAGCGTGAGATTGAGTTTGAGATCTCACTGGTACCAGGGACCAACCCCATTTCTACAGCATCTTACAGGATGGCACCACTTGAGCTACGAGAGCTCAAGTCCCAGTTGCAGGACCTTCTGGAGAAGGGCTTTATGAGGCCCAGTGCGTCCCCGTGGGGAGCCCCGATATTGTTTGTGAAGAAGAAAGATGGTACCCTACGCCTTTGTGTGGACTACAGACAACTGAATAGGGTTACTATCAAAAACAGGTATCCGTTGCCGAGGATTGATGACTTGTTTGACCAGTTGCGAGGTGCCACGGTATTCTCCAAGATAGACTTGGGGTCTAGCTACCATTAGTTGAGGATCAAGGAGACTGACGTCTCCAAGACAGCTTTCCGCACCCGGTACGGACACTACGAGTTTTTAGTCATGCCGTTTGGGCTGACCAACGCCCCCTCTGCTTTCATGGATTTGATAAACCAGGTGTTCAGACCATACCTGGATTAGTTCATGGTGATATTTATTGATGATGTGCTCATCTACTCTCGGGATCAGGCACAACAAGGACAGCAGTTGCGGATGGTTTTGGACATACTGAGACGACATAGGCTGTACGCCAAATACAGCAAGTGCGAGTTCTGGTTAAGGGAGGTGACCTTCTTAGGTCATGTGATTTCCGGGGATGGCTTGGCTGTGGATCCAGCCAAGGTTGAGGCAGTGCTCAGGTGGGAGAGACTGTGTACAGTGATAGAGATTCACAAGTTCTTGGGACTGGTAGGCTACTACTGGCGGTTT
This sequence comes from Thalassia testudinum, assembly GCA_037157565.1. Classification (NCBI taxonomy): domain Eukaryota; kingdom Viridiplantae; phylum Streptophyta; class Magnoliopsida; order Alismatales; family Hydrocharitaceae; genus Thalassia; species Thalassia testudinum. The sequence continues at coordinate 10,999,653 of JAZHRO010000067.1, read as the reverse complement.
ATCACGGGTTTCTCGCAGATTGCACGTCCTATGACACAGCTGACCCGGAAGGACGTGCCCTTTTCTTGGTCAGACTCTTGTGAGGCGTGTTTTCAGGAGCTGAAGGAGAGGCTAACTTCGGCTCCCGTGCTTACCAGCCTAGACAGCAGTGGCGGGTTCGTTGTGTACACAGACGCCTCTTTGCAGGGGTTAGGGGGTGTGCTCATGCAGCGGGGTCACGTTGTCGCTTACGCTTCGTGGCAACTGAAGCCCCATGAGCATAGCTACCCTACCTACGACCTGGAGCTGGCAGCTGTCATCTTCGCGCTGAAGACTTGGAGACACTACCTGTATGGTGAGACTTTTGAGATTTTCACAGATAATAAGAGCCTCAGATACTTGTTTGATCAGAAGGAGCTCAACATGAGACAGAGACGTTGGTTAGAGCTCCGAAGGACTATGACTGCGGCATTTTCTACCATTCGAGGAAGGCCAATGTGGTGGCTGACGCCTTGAGCCGGAAGGCGCCCGCCCACTTGGCCAGTTTACAGGCGCAGAGTTGGAAACTCATGGAGGAGATGGGCAGTTGGTGACCCTTAGAGTTACTGGGGCACTGTGGGGCAGTGACTGTGACATGACGGATGAGGCCAGAGCTGATAGACTGCATCATCACAGGACAGATGGCCGACCCGTACCTGCAGTCGTTGTGTGACAGAGTACTATCAGGGGACCCTGGAGACTTCTCCTTTACCGACGAGGTGCTGCACATGAGGGGACGTTTGTGCGTTCCCCGGGACGAGGAGCTGTTGAGAGAGCTCCTGACTGAGGCACACGGTTCCAAGTTCACCATACATCCCAGGAACACAAAGATGTATCATGATTTGAGACGAGACTTTTGATGGAGGGGAATGAAGCGGGATGTAGGTGAGTTCGTGCAGCAGTGTTTAGTGTGCCAGCATGTGAAGGTCGAGCATCAGAGGCCTACAGGGTCGTTGTAGCCACTTCCAGTGCCAGAGTGGAAGTGGGAGAGCATCACCATGGACTTGGTGGTGGGCTTGCTCGTTACCCAACGAGGATACAACGCAGTCTGGGTGATTATGGACAGATTGACGAAGATGGCACGTTTCTTGCCAATCCGAGTCACCTTGGGACCGACACTGTTGGCAGAGAGGTATATCCGCGACGTAGTACGTCTGCACAGAGTTCCGCGGGAGGTTGTATCCGATCGGGATACCCGCTTTACGTCCCAATTTTAGGTTGAGTTTTAGCAGGCCTTGGGGACAAGGTTGAGGTTCAGTATAGCATACCACCCCCAGACGGAGGGACAGTCAGAGCGCACGATACAGACGCTTGAGGACCTTTTACGTGCCTGTGTACTGGATTGGAGGGGCTCTTGGGAGGAGCACTTGCCCCTGGCAGAGTTTGCATATAATGACATCTATCACTCGAGCATCGGCATGGCACCCTACAAGGCTCTGTACGGACGGAGGTATACAGCACCCTTGAGTTGGGTTGAGGTGGGGACCAAGTGGGAGGTTGGCCCCAGGCTGATCCGGCAGAGTCAGGAGGTGATGGAGCAGATTCACAGGCGACTCCGCACTGTCAGGAGCAGACAGAAGAGCTATGCCGATCGAAAGTGTAGAGAGGTGCAGTTTGAGGTTGGGGATCACGTCTTCCTTCATGTTTCGCCCATGAAGGGCCTGCAACGTTTTGGGGTGAAAGGGAAGCTCGCACCGAGGTTTGTGGGACCCTTTGAGGTCCTAGAGCGGGTTGGACCCGTTGCTTACAAGCTTGCCCTTCCTCCCCAGTTTTCTGGTGTGCACGATGTGTTCCACGTGTCCAACCTCAGGAAGTACGTCACTGATCCCAGTCACGTTCTGAGCCACGAGAGCGTTAAGGTGGGTGACGACCTGGCCTACCTCGAGCGACCAGTACAGATACTAGACACAGCCGTCCGGAGTTTGAGATGGAAGCAGGTACCCGTGGTGAAGGTCTTGTGGAGGAGCCAGAGGTACGAGGAGGCTACCTGGGAGCCTGAGGCAGCGATGCGAGAGCGGTACCCGGAGCTCTTTGAGGGTACGTCTTTTCGGACCGGCTTCGATCCTCTTTGAGTTTGTTATGCATATGTTGTTCTTTTTCCGCACCCTAGCTAGCTCAAGTTTCAGGGACGAAACTTCCTTTGAGTTTGTTATGTTGTTAAGACCTGAGTCGTTAAGCCTTTTTAAGACATCTGTACTTTAGGTTATACATCTGGTAAGACGTTTAGACTGAGGTTCAGACATCTTGCAAGACGTATGGACCCATTCCCAGACGTCTGAAAATCAAAATTTTCGTGTATTTCCTCACATCTGCGCACGTGCTACGCGCAGATAGTATGCGACCTCGTTTTCTTCTCTCCTCTCACCAATGCAAACCCTAACCCAGCACCTTATTTAAACCCCCCTCCTCTCCCTCGTTCACCCCACCTCCAGCCACCCATCTCGTTCCTTTAGTGAGAGCAGTGAGCGGCGAGTAGCGAGCAGCGGGCGTGAGCGGCGTGGGAGGAGAGGAGGACCAGCGAGGGGAAGAGAGGAGAGCAAGCATGCGAGCTCGTGTGGGAGCTCGTCGGAGAGCTCACGGCTGGTCAGTGCATGCACGAGGCAGAGAGGTGCATTGGGGAGGTCCTCCCCGACATTGCAGCAGCTGGAGCAGCAAGCGAGCGGGCGCGGCGTGGCCACGCGTGGTGCGAGAAGGTGAAGGCAGGTTCTGATTCTAGGTTTTCCCTAGAATCATACGTCTGGATCGACGTCCAAACGACGTAGACAATGTTTGGAGGAGGGTCCAGATGACTGAGAGGTAAGTTTCGCGACGTACACCTTCTTTGCGGATACGACCATGCAAGCCGTTCCGCCGAGGCACTGTTCCATGCCATATTGAGGAGATTTTCGTCGATGCATGCAAGATTTGCTTCGGGAAGGTGCGGGACACGCCCTTCCACGCAGTTCAGACGTCTGGGCGAGGCACCAGATGGCGGGAAGCATTTCCAGATGTCTGGAGAGGTGGTCGGGCATCTGGAACTAGGTCCAGACGGTCCAGCAGAGTTCCTGGATGTCTGAGGAGTGGCGCAGGAGTTGCAGTATGGTTCTGGACTCTTTTAAGACGTCTGGAAGGTGTTCCATACGTCTGATGTTAATCAGAATTTCTGTTTTTAACCCGTTTAGGGTCTATTTGAGGTCCGATTTCCGCAATTAAGATACCGTTGTTTCCCGTATAATCCCCTCTACTTGTTGGAATACTTTTTATCCTATTATGAGTGTTGGTGCTAGAGCACCACGATCATTTGTTTTGATGATAACAAAACACGTGTTATTTAACATTTGCAATTTGAGTCCTAGATTTCAGGTCAATTGCAAATGTGGACGTGTTTAGACGGAGTTCGAGCTCGCATCCAGGACGGATTGGAGGAGCTTGACGGAAGACAGAGGAGGTTCGCGTGGAGCGAAAGATTGAAGATGGAAGGAAATGAAGAATAGGATAGATTTCCTTCTTTTGTACTTGTTGTATTTTTCGTTTCTTTTGTTGCTCTTTATTTCCTTAGATATTTCATGTTAAAGAGCCTCAAAGAACCCTAACAGTAGTCCTAGGAACACCGGCACAACCCTAGGATACTTAGGTTTTCTGTAGAATACTTAGAAAACCAATATAGGGTTCAAACAGCACTTCCAGACGTCTAATTCCCAAATCAGACGTCTGATAAAGTATTTTAAGACGTCTGACTGTTGTTTCAGACGTCTGATAACTGTTAGGCTGGATATAGCTAGTTCTGTCTGATGAAATCAGACGTCCAGACCTTAGTCCGGACGTCTTAGAAGACGTCTGATGAATTTGCCAGACGTCCAATTAGTGGACCGTTGGCTGGCTTGGCAAACAGTCAATAATATGACCGTTAGAGCCTTATCAGACGTCCTTAGGCCTATCCAGACGTCTGGTAAATGACCGTTTTGCCTCGGCTGACCCAAAATCTCTTCTCAGAGATTTTCTAGCCGTTGCAACGTTTGGAAATCAATTCCCACAGTAAAAGTAGGTTTCCAGACGTCCAGACATAGTGCCAGACGTCCTGTATGTCGTCTGATGGACTTGCACAAAAACCCAGTTTAGATCTGATTCAAGTCAGGGAGAAACCCGCATAGAATCAGACGTCTGACCTTGAAATCAGACGTCTTAAAGTGGCCTTCCAGACGTCTGATGCCAGAGTTAGACGTCTGATAACCCTGTCAAATGCAATCATTGTCCTGATTTCGGCCTGATTCTCTTGGGCTTTGCACCCAACGGTTATGGAAGCTTTTCCAAGCCTTCCAAAGCCTTCCTAAGGCCTCTATAAATAGAGGGGAGCCTTTACACACAAAACACACACCTAGAGAGACATATACACACTAAGACACACACCTTGCAATACACTTTCAAACCTTTTGTGTCCAAAGAAAAGACTCTCTTGCTCTCCAAGCTCAAGCTCCATTTTCTTGAGAGCATTCAACCGTTGCGCACCCGCTCTCCCGCCGTAGTTAACGAGAGCGACGTAGCGCCATCGCGTGGCACACGCACCGCGTCATCGTCGACGCACTCCTTGCAAAGGGGAGTTTCCTATTTCCTATAGAAGCTAGGTTTAATTATTTTGTTGGCTCTATAGGACTATTGTTTCTTCTATCTTTGTCTTTTGGTTGGGTATTCGCTTTGCGAATTCCCGTCTCCTTCGTGGGACAAAATCCTTCTCGTGGAGAGAAGGGGTTGAGGAACGCTACCCTCGTACTTGTAGCGTGGTTGTACTGAGGTTGAATCACCCTCGTTTAAAGTGATTCGTTTAGTGGATTTTGATCAACTTGGTTGATCGGAAAATCCTAACTCGAGAGGGTTAGGTGGTGGTTTTCACCCGGTTTGGGTTTCCACCTAAAAATTACTTGTGTACATTTTGCGATTGTTTTTTTGTGAGATTGCTTTATATTTCAATTCCGCATTTTTTTTGTCACGCTGATCTCACCCCTCCAAGTAGGGAACCTTCAATTGGTATCAGAGCAGGTCTCGCGAAATCGGCGTTACAAACCGGCGAGGATCTAGATCATGGAGGGAAGCATAGCCGCAGTCAGAATCTCCGAAGGGCAATCCACCGTCCGACCACCCTATTTCGACGGGAGGGACTTCGGATATTGGAAGTTGAGGATGAAGACGTGGCTCCAAGCCACTGAATTCGAGGTATGGGGATGTTGCGAAACCCCATACGAGATCCCGAAGCGACCCCAAGGAGGCTACTCGCAGGTGCAGATTCTAGAGCTCCCACTCAACGCAAAGGCAATGAATGCCCTGTATTGCGCGTTGAGTCCGAAAGAATTCGAACGAATCCAAGAGTGCACCACCGCTCACGAGATATGGAGGAGGTTGGAAGGCACTCATGAGGAGACGAGTTCGGAAGAAGATCTCGGAGAGAAGGAAACCACGTGCCTTGGTTTCATGGCAATCGGAGAAAGCGACATCGACAGCGAAAGCGACTCCGACAATGAGGTAAACCTGGATTTACAAGATGCTTTTAATGAGATTTTTGAAGTTAGTAAATCACTTAGAATCGAAAACAAAAGCATTAAAAAGAATCTTAGTTTTCTTAGAAATGAAAATGATAGGTTAGAAATAAAACTTAAGGATCTAGAAGCTAGTCCTAAAAATGATAACCTATTATTAGAAAATCAAAACCTCATCAATGAAAATAATAAATTGATTGAGGAAAATAATAGTCTAAAGTTAGAAATTTTTGATTTAAAGACTAAGATACAAATTATAGAAAGAGAAATTGCATGTCTTAGGGAAAATTCTAACAAATTAATCAACAAAGTAGATAAGTTTTATAGCCCTAAGGTTGAGAAAGGATCTCCGTCAAGGAGACCCGCTAACAAATCCGGATCCAAGCCCACTTGGATACCGAAAAAAGAATTAGAATCTTGTTTTGTAGGGTTCAGGGATAATTACAACATAAGGGACTGGACCTACAAGCTCAAGGCTGGTCAACTCAAGTTAGGAGAACCAAGGAGTAGACCAAGGAGGAGAACAAGAAGACCGACGAGACGGCGAACAAACGACGGACCCGCCGCACGTCGACCACCAGATTGGAGACCGGCGCCAATGCCCGGGCCTCCAAGCTACGGATGGGAGCCCCATCCGATGTGGCATCCACCACCACCATTCGGGCCATTTTATTGGCCATGTTAGGTGAGGTAAAATCCTTTACCCTATCTTTTTATCAGTAGCATTTAGATAGGGGGAGTTAAAAATTTTATGAGCTAATTGTCAATTTTTAAGGGGGAGAAATAAGGTAGCTAAATTTCCTTTAGTAAGGGGGAGAAAAATAATAGCTATCTTGTTGTTACAAAAAGGGGAGAATATTACCTTTGTTAAAATAAATTCATAGAAGAGCATGTTTTAAGGGGGAGTTATAGGAAATTTAAAATCAAACCCTTTTGATAATGTCAAAAAGGGGGAGGATTTTTTGTATTATTATTTACGGTTTTGTCATCATCAAAAAGGGGGAGATTGTTGGTGCTAGAGCACCACGATCATTTGTTTTGATGATAACAAAACACGTGTTATTTAACATTTGCAATTTGAGTCCTAGATTTCAGGTCAATTGCAAATGTGGACGTGTTTAGACGGAGTTCGAGCTCGCATCCAGGACGGATTGGAGGAGCTTGACGGAAGACAGAGGAGGTTCGCGTGGAGCGAAAGATTGAAGATGGAAGGAAATGAAGAATAGGATAGATTTCCTTCTTTTGTACTTGTTGTATTTTTCGTTTCTTTTGTTGCTCTTTATTTCCTTAGATATTTCATGTTAAAGAGCCTCAAAGAACCCTAACAGTAGTCCTAGGAACACCGGCACAACCCTAGGATACTTAGGTTTTCTGTAGAATACTTAGAAAACCAATATAGGGTTCAAACAGCACTTCCAGACGTCTAATTCCCAAATCAGACGTCTGATAAAGTATTTTAAGACGTCTGACTGTTGTTTCAGACGTCTGATAACTGTTAGGCTGGATATAGCTAGTTCTGTCTGATGAAATCAGACGTCCAGACCTTAGTCCGGACGTCTTAGAAGACGTCTGATGAATTTGCCAGACGTCCAATTAGTGGACCGTTGGCTGGCTTGGCAAACAGTCAATAATATGACCGTTAGAGCCTTATCAGACGTCCTTAGGCCTATCCAGACGTCTGATAAATGACCGTTTTGCCTCGGCTGACCCAAAATCTCTTCTCAGAGATTTTCTAGCCGTTGCAACGTTTGGAAATCAATTCCCACAGTAAAAGTAGGTTTCCAGACGTCCAGACATAGTGCCAGATGTCCTGTATGTCGTCTGATGGACTTGCACAAAAACCCTGTTTAGATCTGATTCAAGTCAGGGAGAAACCCGCATAGAATCAGACGTCTGACCTTGAAATCAGACGTCTTAAAGTGGCCTTCCAGACGTCTGATGCCAGAGTTAGACGTCTGATAACCCTGTCAAATGCAATCATTGTCCTGATTTCGGCCTGATTCTCTTGGGCTTTGCACCCAACGGTTATGGAAGCTTTTCCAAGCCTTCCAAAGCCTTCCTAAGGCCTCTATAAATAGAGGGGAGCCTTTACACACAAAACACACACCTAGAGAGACATATACACACTAAGACACACACCTTGCAATACACTTTCAAACCTTTTGTGTCCAAAGAAAAGACTCTCTTGCTCTCCAAGCTCAAGCTCCATTTTCTTGAGAGCATTCAACCGTTGCGCACCCGCTCTCCCGCCGTAGTTAACGAGAGCGACGTAGCGCCATCGCGTGGCACACGCACCGCGTCATCGTCGACGCACTCCTTGCAAAGGGGAGTTTCCTATTTCCTATAGAAGCTAGGTTTAATTATTTTGTTGGCTCTATAGGACTATTGTTTCTTCTATCTTTGTCTTTTGGTTGGGTATTCGCTTTGCGAATTCCCGTCTCCTTCGTGGGACAAAATCCTTCTCGTGGAGAGAAGGGGTTGAGGAACGCTACCCTCGTACTTGTAGCGTGGTTGTACTGAGGTTGAATCACCCTCGTTTAAAGTGATTCGTTTAGTGGATTTTGATCAACTTGGTTGATCGGAAAATCCTAACTCGAGAGGGTTAGGTGGTGGTTTTCACCCGGTTTGGGTTTCCACCTAAAAATTACTTGTGTACATTTTGCGATTGTTTTTTTGTGAGATTGCTTTATATTTCAATTCCGCATTTTTTTTGTCACGCTGATCTCACCCCTCCAAGTAGGGAACCTTCAATGACTAGTCTCTTGTGATTGATCCTTGTGATAGGATCTCATTCCGTTGCGGATTTGGGGTTTGCTGAGGCACGTGGACCTGCCGATCAAGCCCCTACTACTCCTGAGTTTACTAGTAGAGTAGCTTCCCCTAGTTTAATTACAAACATGAATGCATATGTGGAATGAATGTTAGATCCTATGGTATGGCATGAATCCTAGGAGTAGAAACACTGGAATATTTGTATGGAATGTATGGATTGCAGTTTTGGATGAGTAGATAGAATAATAACAATTGCCTGTAACTGAATAACAGCTGCCTGTGAAATGTAAAGTACTTGTGTTAGCAAACTGTTGCATGTAAATTCCTGTTGTTTACATTAAATGCCATAATATGAGATGCATGTATATGAACTGGAAATGGAAGATTGAATGGTGGAAACATGAGCTACCTGCGAATAAACCTAGAATGTGAACAATAAAGTTACATGTTACATGTGTAGAACTTGAGAAACGGACATAGAAATGATGAAACCTATTATGGCTTGGCTTGAGAAACATGAACATGACCCCTACGGGAAATTAGGAGTAGAGCTCCTGAAAATGAATGGAAGGGAACTGGAAATGTGAATGGGGAAGTGAGCTGGCCCTTGAGTACGGGTACTAAGGAGAGCGACTGTCCCCCTGTTTAGTGCAGAGCGGAGCTAGCCGCCCTAGGGTTGGGACCTAGGGTTAGGATTGGCCACTTTGTACCGAATTTTTGGCCCTCGTATGCACAGTACCGGGGAGAGCTACTAGTGTAGGGAAAGAGCTAGCTACCCCACGGGGCTCGGGATTCAGCTAGCCGCCTTACACCAACTTGTAAGGCCCACTGGGCAAACCAGGGTTGTCAGGAGAGGGTGCACGGACTGTGGAGGGGTGAGACCCCTGTTTGGTTCTTAGGGGCTAGACCCCTGTTACTGAGAGGGCTATGCCCTATACTGGTTCTGTGCTGTGCTTTGAGCACACCCGCTAACGGAAATGGCTGACCGTGTGCCAGTGTAGGGTAGCTACCCGTGAGTTTATCACGTGTGCCGTAGTCACCATTACGTTTGTCAGTGACCTTGGGGTAATTGACTGAGTGTAGGACCACCATGGGGGACTCTCCCGGCCATGAGAGCACCACGTGCTACTTCTACTCTTCGAAAAAGACTGCAATCAAGGTCGTTCCCACGTGGAACATTCGAGATCAAGAAAATGTCCTGATAAATAAACCAAGTGATGACAGAAAGAATAATTAGTTAAAGAAAGAAAGAAATTGAAAAACAACAGCTACCTGTCCACCTTTACTATTTTAGTTAGTTGGTTTCCACTCTACTCAGCGTTCGATGACGTTTTGTACTCATAACCTTTTTTAGGTCCAGGTGTTGAGCAACCAGAGCCTACGGCTGCAAAGGGTGCTGAACCTAGTAGAGCCTAGTAGTTGTAGCTTTCTGTTGTACTCCGTTTCCTATTATAGTGAGTAGTTTATTACACTTCTATACTCTTTTATTGTGAACTTTATATTCCTGTACTCGTTTACTTTCTTACTGTTGTGGTGGTGTGTATTGTAGTAGTTTATTTCTTTACTGCTGTACTTTTGTTACTGTTAGTTGCTTGCATGGTGGATGTGGTTTATTTTACTGCTTTTTGGTTACTTTCTCGTTGGACGACTGGGTCTTGGGATCAGTCGAGTCGGTCCGGTCTCGTGTCCTGTAGGGATTCAGGAACAGGGTCTAACACTCTTCATCGCTCCAACTCATCCTCGTTTTCCTCCTATTCTTCTCCGACTCCGATGGCCACGCCGGCCACCTCCCCGACCTCTCCTCCTCCTCCTAGGTACCCTCCCTTCTTCCTCTACCTCCATAGTATAGGTTATGCTTTTTAGACATAGGTTTCGACCCTAAAACATCACTCCACGCCATCTCCTTCCCCACGCACGACTAAGGTCGGACCACTGCTGACGCCAACTCTGGTGAGCACACCTCACCACTCTATCTACCCCCTCTGCTTGCCATTCACCCTACAACCACCACCTCGACGAGAGGAGCAAAAGCTCTCTCTCAATCGAAGGGATCGACCATCCACGGCCTCCACCGAATGCGACCCCTCCTCATGGCATTCGTTGCCTCCGCTCGGTCACTCTGGCCATCCTCTCACCAACTCAAGGTCACCTTCACCTTCATGGCATTATGGCAGAGCTTCCCAACCCCTTAGAAGTGAGCTTTGATGTGATCTGCTCCTTGTCGAAACTACCCATTGCCGCCACCTTCACCGGCCATGGGCCAGCCATCTCTCCTTGCTCCACATCTTGAAGCTTTGCGAGAAGCTTCCCGTTGCCATAAGGATCACGTTGCGACCTCCAGCAAGCTTTGTTGTGCCTCGAAGAGCTCTGACCAGTTCATTAATCCAACGCTGAGTGTTATAACCCGGTTCCCGGATCCCTACAGGACCCGAGACCGACTCACCTCGACTAATCCCAAGACCTAGTCATTCAACAAGAAATAACCAAAAGCAAGAAATAAACCACATTCACACATGCAATATAACTAAGTAGAAGAAAAGTACGAAGTAGTAAAGAAAGTAGAACAACTGTCTCAAAACATAGTACATGCCACTACAACAATAAAAGAAAGTGTAAAGGAACAGGAGGTAACAAGAATAGTAAAGCATGTGTCCATTACTCACTACAACAGTAGAAAACGAAAGAGTTGAAAAATGACTACGACTGGGCTCGGCTGGGCCTAGCACCCTTTGCAGCCGGAAACTCGGGCCGCTCAACTCCTGGTCCTGAACAGGGTTACGAAAAGACAGAGTCAGCGAACGCTGAGTAGAGTGGTGTTTACATTATTTAAGTATAAGTACAGTAAAAACAACAACAGATTTATTTCTCATTTTTATTTATCTCATTTATGTGTTTCTGTGTCATCTATTTCTCAAAGTATCAATGTATTTCTTGATCTTGCATGTTCCTCGTGGGAACGATCTTGATTGCAGTCTTTTCCATAGAGTAGAAGGTACATGTGGTGCTCTGTTGGCTGGGATAGTCCCCCGTGGTAGTCTACACCTAGTCAATCACCCCGAGGTTACTTTCAAGATGTAGCGATGACTACAGCATGTGTGATAAGCGCACAGGTAGCTACCTCGCATTAACACGTGGTCAGTCGTTTCTGCTAGTGGGTATGCCCAAAGTATAGTACGGAACAATATAGGGTCTTCCTCTCTCAGAATAGGGGTCTCATCCCTCAGAACCAAACAAGTGTCTCGTCCCTCCACAGTCTGTGTACCCTCTTCCAACTACCCTGGTTTGCCCAAAGGGCCTAACAAAGTCAGTGTAGGGTGGCTAGCTAAACCCCGGGACCCGTGGGGTGGCTAGCTCCCTCCCTACACTAGTAGCACACCTTGGTACCGCATACGCGAGGGCCAATAGGAGTCGGTGTAGAGTGGCCAATCCTAACCCCGGGTCTCAACCAAAGGGAGGCTACCTCCGCTCTACACTAAAAAGGGACAGTTGCTCTCCTTGGTATCGCGTACACAAGGGCCAGCACACTTCCCATCTACATTCCAGATTTCCTTTCATCCACAGGAGTTCTACTCCTAATTCCCCATAGGGTTCATGCTCATATTCATCTCATTTATCCAGGTCCAGATCTCACGTTTCATAATTCGTTCCTCATCCATATACAAGCAACTCGTGTTTTCATAATTCAATTCTCAATAACATGCAACCTGTGGTTTCACAGGTAATTTCTCAATTACATACAGGCAACTCATATTTTAATATGCATCTCATAATTATATTAAAGTCATTTGCTAGCAATTTATCTTAACCATACATTCAAGTAAACAGTACAGGTCAAACAGGCACATTCATTTCTACCCTAGGGTTCATTCCATATCCTAGAGTTCAATCTGACTATTCCAACCAAGTACATTCTTATTTAAATATTAACAATTGAGTTAAACCACTCTACCAAGTATCACGAGAGGAATGGGACCCTGTGCCACAGATCTCGTTGTCTCTGTGGGCCCCAAACATGCCACTGGCTAGTAACTTGTACCAGCAACCCATGTATATTAGACGATCTCAAAATAATAGATACTTAACACAAATACGTAGAGGAACTCGAGTGGAAAACAACGGTACTTCATTTGCGGAAATCTGATTCCGTTTAGGCCTTAAATAGGCCAAAAACGCGGTTACTGATCAAATCAGATGTCTAGGACTAATCCTAAACGTCTTAAAAGACGTCAGAACTCACCTTGGGTTCTTTGCGACTGATCAGACGTCTAGACTCCCTCTGTGACCGTCTGGGGGCAGCTCCAGATGTCGAATAAGGTCTCTGGTCATCTGGAAGCACTTTTGGATATCTGGTGACGTGATCAGACGTCTAAAAGTACTTGGGAAAGCGCACCATGTGCCTTCCCAAATCCTGCCTTACGTACGAAAATGCAGGCACGACTTTAGCCCAACAACTCCTGCTCTAAGATCTTATACATGGCAGAAATTAGCGTAGGAACGTACATACCTCGAGTGATACGTTCTTTCAGACGTCTGGCCTGAGCTCCGGACGTCCTAGTGCCTCGCCAGTCGTTTGGTCTTCACTCTAGATGTCTGATACTAGAAACTTCCAGTATCAGCTTCTTCACGTTACTCGCTCCGCTCGCCCTCTGCCCGCAGCGGTAGCTCCAGCAGTTGCAGGAGCTTGGGTAGCTCCTCGCCAACATCCTCCTCGCTCCTATGAGCTCCTCCTCGAGCTCCACTGAGCTCCCGTGGTTGTCTTCCTCGTTCCCCACTCCCTCGCACTCTCTCACTCTTGCTCCTCCCCACTCTCCCCTTGCCGGTGGCTCTCCTTCCTTGCTACGGCTACAGCAAAGGCGGAGGGAAAGGTGGCTATCGTAGGAGAAGGTGGAGGTGGCGGTGGCTGTGGTGTGAGGAGGAGAGGAGAGGAGAAGGGAGGGGTTTATATAGAGGGAAGTTAGGGTTCGGGGGGTGAAGGAGAGAGAGAGAGGGAGTGGCCTCTACACACCACGCGCAGAGTGCAAAGTGTAGTACAAAAATCTCACTTTCAGACGCCCGGGCACGTGTCCAAACATTTGGATAGATGTTTGACTGAAACTCCATACTTCTTATCCGGCTAAAAATGTAACAGGTCATTACTTCATAACAAACTTAAAGGAAGTTTCGTCTTTGAAACTTGAGCTAGATAGGGTGCGGGAGAAAGGAACGTAAAAGCGCATAACAAACTTAAAGAGGACCGAAGTAGGTCCAAAAAGACGTACCCTCAAAAAGCTCCGGGTACCGCTCTTGCATCGCCGCCTTAGGCTCCCAAGTCGCCTCCTTGTACCACTGGCTTCTCCATAGGACCTTCACCAGTGGAACGTGCTTTTGTCTCAGACTCCGAACGACTTTGTATAGTATATGTACTAGTCTCTCGAGGTAGGTCACTTCATCACCCAGCTTAATGCTCTCGTGGCTCAGAACGTGACTGGGATCGGCGACGTACTTCCTGAGGTTGGACACGTGGAACACGTCGTGCACTCCAGAAAGCTGGGGAGGAAGGGCAAGCTGATAAGCAACGGGTCCCACTTGCTCTAGGACCTCAAAGGGCCCCACAAACCTCGACACAAGCTTTCCTTTCACCCTAAAACACTGCAGGCCCTTCATGGGCGAAACACGGAGAAAGACGTGATCCCCAACCCCGAATTGCACCTCTCTGCATTTCTGATCAGCGTAGCTCTTCTGCCTACTCCTGACAGTGCGGAGTCGTCTGTGAATCTGCTTTATCACCTCTTGACTCTGCTGGATCAGCCTGGGACCAACCTCCCAGTTGGTTCCCACCTCGACCCAACTCAAGGGTGTAGTACACCTCCGTCCGTATAGAGCCTCGTAAGGGGCCATGCCGATGCTCGAGTGATAACTGTTACTGTATGCAAACTCTGCCAAAGGTAAATGCTCCTCCCAAGAGCCTCTCCAGTCTAGTACATAGGCATGCAAAAGGTCCTCAAGTGTCTGTATGGTGCGCTCTGACTGTCCGTCCGTATGGGGGTGGTAAGCGGTACTGAACCTCAAACGTGTCCCCAAGGCCTGCTGAAACTCAACCCAGAATTGGGTAGTAAAATGAGTATCCCTGTCGGATACAATCTCACGTAGGACTCCGTGCAGGCGCACCACATCTTGGATGTATCTCTTTGCTAACTGTGCTGGTCCTAAGGTGACTCGATCGGCAAGAAACGTGCCGTCTTCGTCAACCTATCTACTATCACCCAGACTGCATCGTGTCCCCGCTGGGTAACTAGTAGACCCACCACCAAGTCCATGGTGACACTCTCCCACTTCCACTCTAGCACAGAAAGTGGCTGCAATGGCCCTACAGGCCTCTGATGCTTAGCCTTCACCTGCTAGCATACCAAACACTGCTGCACAAACTCACCAACATCCCGCTTCAACCCTCTCCACCAAAAGTCACATCGCAAGTCATGGTACATCTTTGTGTTCCCGGGATGTATGGTGAACCTAGACCCGTGTGCCTCAGCTAGGAGCTCTCTCAACAACTCCTCGTCCCTAGGAACGCATAAGCGTCCCCTCATGCACCGTATCTCGTCTGAAAAGGAAAAGCATCCTGGGTCCCCTGTCAACACCCTGTCTCGCTGTGTCTGTAAGTACGGATTTGTCATCTACCCTGTGATGATGAGGTCTATCAGCTAAGGTCGTGTCTGCCGCGTCACCGTCACTGTCCCACAATACCCCTGTGACTCTTGAGGTCGCCAACTGCCCAACTCCTCCATGAGTCTCCAACTATCTGCCTGTAAACTGGCCAAGTGGGAAGGCACCTTCTAGCTCAAGGCGTCGACCACCACATTGGCCTTCTTTGGGTGGTAGGAGATGTTGTAGTCATAGTCCTTCAAGAGCTCTAACCAACGTCTCTGTCTCATGTTAAGCTCCTTCTGATCAAACAAGTACCTGAGGCTCTTATGATCTGTAAAAATCTCGAAAGTCTCATCGTAAAGGTAGTGCCTCCATCTGTATCACAATCAGGTCAGCAGGGAGGTTGTGTCCCCCTATACTGACCTCGCAGTTTGTGTAGACCTCCTCGGCTACAAACAACTGGCCACCTGGGACTTTGATCACAAACGGATCCTCTAACAGTACACTGCCCTGTGTCAAACTGACGGCAAAACACCGTAGTGATGAAGGAGTGTGTGGCGTCAGAATCAAAAAGTACGTACACTAATATGTTAGAAACAGTAACCATACCTGCTACCACTGAACCCAAAGCCCTGGCGTTTCTGTGTGTCAAGGCATTGATACGCCCCTTAGCCCTCGGTGCAGATGAAGCAGCTACACTCTGGGTTAGGCAAGTAGCAACTGGCCAGTACCCTCCTCGTGACTGTTGCCCTTTCCCACGCGCTTAGTGACCATGACCACCAGCTCGGTCTCCAGCACTCGGTACGGGGAGCATCTGCTGTGCTCAGACCTTAGATGAGCAGTCCTTCCTAATGTGGCCCAGCTGGCCACACTAGTAGCAGAGGGGTACACGACCTCCTCCCTTCGAAGGTCCCTGCTGGTGGCTGGGCAGGGGTCCGGTGATGGCAACTGGCCCCTGTCTGGGGCCCCCAAAGGCCACTGATGGCCTTGCAAAACGAGACGGCTCTCCTGCAGGTGCCGTATGCCTCCGCTCCCGATGGCCCTGAGAGTACTCTGGCTAGTAGGACCTCTTCCGTCCGTTGTCAGTGTCTCGTGCGACCGGGTTGGTCTCCTCGTAAGTCATGGTTGCCTCAACCACACGAGAGAAAGTGGATAGCTTCAGGGGTTTGACATACCCCCAAATAGTAGGTCGGAGCCCCTCAGTAAACCTCCACAAGCGTTCCTCCTCAGTAGACACAGCTGTCGAGGCAAAACATGACAGCTCTAGAAAATGCGTGTGGTACGCGCTAACCGTCAATGTTCCATGGCTGAGAGTGTGGAACTCCTACCTCCTCTGGTCCTTCCAGGTCTGCGGAAAGTACTGCTCGTAGAAAAGAGCCACAAACTGGTCCCACGTTGGCTGTGTCCCCTCCTGGCCTCTAACTCCCCCCACCACCTGTGTGTTGTGCTCTCTAGTTGGTACGTGGCAAAGGCCACGTGGCACTCCACGGGAGGGTGAAGGGTGTCGAACACCTTCTCTATCTACTCCATCCAGTCCTCTGCCTCAGACGCATCCTCATCCCCCTTGAAGGAGGCGGGGCTTTAGCTTCTGGAACTGTCCGAAAAGTTCGTGGTGTAGCTGCAGTGGGGGAACGGGCATGCCTCCAGGCAAGGAGGGCTCGTGCTCAAAAGTGTCAGAGTATAGTGGGGGTTGTGGAGGACCACCCCCTCCCCTTCCTACTCATCCGGTGCTGCGATGGTCTCTCTGTCCCATCGAGGACTCCCCCTCCACGTCCTCAGGGAGAGGTGCCCGCGGAGGCTAGTGGAGCTCCTCTCGCATGATGTCTATGATCAACTGGGCGAGATTCTAGGCTTAAACGCCCAGGAGAAGAGGTGGGTCTACTGGTACCTTAGGTCCAGCACGTCCGCTCCTCCGACCTCGTCCACAGCCACGACCACAGCCTTCCTCGGGAACTCCCCGACGAGGCATCTGCTGCAAGGAGATGCAAGAGATAGAGCAAGAGTGTCAATGATACTGGATTGCATCGAGAAAAGACTTGGAAACAAATGTCAAAGCGATATGTTATGGTGGCTATCCTAGTTATATGCACGTGAGTGGTTATTCTCAAGCCAATTGGTTCATTTCTCAGGACGACTTTGCTTTGATACCATCTTGTTACGACCCGATTCCCGGATCCCTACAGGACCCGAGACCGGCTCGCCTCGACTAATCCCAAGACCTAGTCATCCAACAAGAAATAACCAAAAGCAGGAAAATAAACCACATCCACACATGCAATATAACTAAGTAGAAGAAAAAGTATGAAGCAGTAAAGAAAGTAGAACAACTGTCTCAAAACATAGTACATGCCACCACAACAACAACAGAAAGTGTAAAGGAACAGGAAGTAATAGGAACAGTAAAGCATGTGTTCGTTACTCACTACAACAGTAGAAAATGAAAGAGCTAAAAAATGACTACAGCTGGCCTCGGCTGGGCCCAGAACCCTCTGTTATGACCCGGTTCCCGAATCCTTACAGGACCCAAGATCGGCTCGACTCAACTAATCCCAAGACCCAGGCGTCCAATAAGAAATAACCAAAAAGCAGGAAAGTAAACCACATACACCATGCTAAGTAACTAATAGTAAAAGAGTACAAGCAGTAAAGGAAATAAAAGCTACTAAGAGTATATATCACCATCACAACAGTAAAGTAGAAAAAAGCACAGAACAGAAACGATAACAATAGCCTAACTCACTAGCAAAAGGAAGTACAACAACAACAGGAACTACTGTTGGGCTCAACTGGGCCTAGCACCCTCTGCAGCCGGTGGCTCGGGCTGCTCAACTCCTGGACCTTTAAAGGGGTACGAGTAAAACGGAGTCAGCGAACGCTGAGTAGATTGGTAACCAACTAACTAAAGCATTAAAGGCTAACAGGTAAATTATCTTTTCCAATTATTTATTTTACAAGTCATTCATTTTCACCCCTTGGTTTACTTTTCAGATCTCTTTCTTGATCTCGTATGTTTCTCGTGGGAATGATCTTTATTGCAGTCTTTTCAGAAGAGTAGAAGGCACACGTGGTGCTCTCCTGGCTGGGAGAGTCTCCCGTGGTAATCCTACACCCAGTCAACCACTCTAAGGTCACAGACAGACGTAGCGGTGACTACGGCACGCACGATAAGCGCACGGGTAGCTACCCTGCACTGGCACGCGGTCAGTCGTTTCCGCTAGCGGGTACACCCAAAGTACACCACGGAATAGTATAGGGCCTAGCCCTCTCAGTAACAGGGGTCTAGCCCCTCAGAACTAAATAGGGGTCTCGCCCCTCCACAGTCCGCGCACCCTCGTCTGACTACCCTAGTTTTCCCAGTGTGCCTAACAAGTCGAAGTAGGGTGGCTAGCTGAACCTCGGGCCCTGTGGGGTGGCTAGCTCCCTCCCTACACTAGTAGCTCTCCCCGGTACAGTGTATGCGAGGGCCAAAGAAGTTGGTATAGAGTGACCAATCCTAACCCCAGGTCCCAACCCAAGGGTGGCTAGCTCCGCTCTACACTAAACAGGGGACAGTCGCTCTCCTTGGTACCACGTACTCAAGGGCCAGCACACTTCCCACTCACATTTCCAAATCTATTCCATTTATCCACAGGAGCTCTACTCCTAATTCCCCATAGGGTTCATCCTCGTATTTCCCATGTTATTCCATACCAGGTTTCGTCATTTACAACTCCATTCTCAGATTATACCATGCAGCTCGTATTTCCATAATTTACATATACAATAAGTAATGTCACAGGTAACTGTTTAACTAGCACAAGCATTTCATATTTCACAGGCAGCTCTTATTTATTAACAGGCAGTTGTTTACATTTCTATTCATTCATTTAAGACTGCAATCTCAAACAAGCATACAAACAGTGTAAGTACTTCTCGTCCTAGGATTCATGCCACATCCTAGGTTTCTAGTTATTCAATTTCACATATGCATTCATGTCTTATAATTTAAATCAGGGCGAAACCACTCTACCAGACAGTCCGGGAGTACTGGGGGCTCGAACGGTAAGCTCACGTGCCTCTGCAGGCCCCGAACACGCAATAGATCGAAATCATATACCAAGGAACATAACACAACATAATGTTCAGAATAGTATAAAAGGACTTCTAACATGTAGAGGAACTTGCAAGGAATCCACAGATATCTCGTTTGCGAAAAACAAACCTCAAACGGACCCTAAATGGGTCAAAAATAGGACTGCAGACGTAAATCAGACGTCTGGCACAAGGTCCAGATGTCTTAAAAGTACGCAGAGTCTCACCTCAGGTTTCTGCATCGACTTCAGACATCCAGAACCCCTACTTGACCGTCTGGACCCAACTCTAGACGTCCGACCTCTCCTCCAGCCGTTTGGGAGTGCTTCCGGTAATCTGGTAAGTTATCCAGACATCCGAAATGCGTGGGAGGGCGTGCCCCATGCCTTCCTGAAGCTATCCCTACACACGACAAACCATATCTTCTACATTTAGTCACATAGATCGTAGCTGCGGTGCAACCTGCATGGTTGTAATCGCAAGAGGAACGTACCTTCGCGAAGTTCTGCTTTCAGACATCCAGTGTTGTCACCAAACATCCAACCCGTCATCTGGACGACACGTTAGATGTCTGATTTTGGGAAAAACCTAGAACCAGACCGACCTCCTGCTCCTTTCGCCGCACGCAGCTGTGGCCTCTCCTCGCCTGCAACTCTGGCTACAGCAAAGTGTCGGGGATGTCTCCCCCGATGTGCTCCTCCTCCTGTATGTGTCGCTCCGGCCGTGCATCCTCCGGCGAGCTCCCACGAGGTCGCGAGCTCATGCTCTTCCTCCTCTCTTCACGCCGCATCTCCTCCTCGTCACTCGCTCTCGCGCTCTCCCCTCTCGCTGCAGTGGAGAGGAAGGAAGGTGGCTGTGGTGGAGTGGGGAAGAGAGGAAGGGGGGAGAGGGGTTATATAGGGAGTGCGCTAGGGTTATGGTGGGGAGAGGAGAGAGAGAAAAAAAAGGAGTATGTCTGCGCGTAGCCAGTGCACAAACGTGAGTATGCGTACAAAATTTTCAATTTCCAGACGTTTGGGAATGGGTCCAGATGTCTG
The DNA here is from genome assembly GCA_037157565.1 of Thalassia testudinum. NCBI lineage: Eukaryota > Viridiplantae > Streptophyta > Magnoliopsida > Alismatales > Hydrocharitaceae > Thalassia > Thalassia testudinum. The sequence goes on along the minus strand of JAZHRO010000067.1, from coordinate 10,979,624 downwards.
ACCAAACGTCTGACTGACAGTCTAGATGTCTTAAAGGCTCAAAACAGAATGAGTCTTTACATCATAACAAACTTAAAGGAAGTTTCATCCCCGAAACTTGAGCTAGCTAGGGTGAGGAAAAGGGAATATACACGCATAACAAACTTAAAGAGGATCGAAGCCGATCCAAAAAGACGTACCCTCAACAAGCTCCGGGTACTACTCTCGCATCATCGCCTCAGACTCCTAGGTAGACTCCTTGTATCGCTGGCTCCTCTACAAGACCTTCACTAGGGGTACCTGCTTCCGTCTCAAACTCCAGACGGCTCTGTCTAGTATCTGCATTGGTCTCCCGGAGTAGGTCAGGTCGTCACCCACCTTGACACTCTCGTGGCTCAGAACGTGACTGGGATCAGCGACGTACTTCCTGTGGTTGGACACGTGGAACACGTCGTGCACACCAGAAAGATGGGGAGGAAAGGCAAGCCAGTAAGCAACGGGTCCTACTCACTCCAGGACCTCAAAGGGCTCCCACAAACCTCGGCGTAAGCTTCCCTTTCACCCCAAAATGCTGCAGGCCCTTCATGAGCGAAATGCGAAGAAAGATGTGATCCCCAATCTTGAACTGCACCTCTTTGCGCTTCCAATCGGCATAACTCTTTTGTCTGCTCCTGACAGTGCGAAGTCATTTGTGAATCTGCTCTATCACCTCCTGACTCTGCTGGATCAGCCTAGGGCCAACCTCCCACTTGGTCCCCACCTCAACCCAACTCAAGGGCGTAGTACACCTCCATCCGCACAAAGCCTCTTAGGGTGCTATGTCGATAATCGAGTGATAGCTGTTATTATATGCAAACTCTACCAGGGGTAAGTGCTCCTCCCAAGAGTCCCTCCAGTCTAGTACACAGGCGCGTAAAAGGTCCTCAAGTGTCTGTATCGTGCGCTCTGACTGTCCGTCCATCTGGGGGTGGTACGCCATACTAAACCTCAACCATGTCCCCAAAGCCTGTTGAAACTCTGCCCAAAACTGGGAAGTAAAACGAATATCCCGGTCGGATACAATCTCAAACGGAACTCCATGCAGACGTATCACGTCACGAATATACCTCTCTGCCAATTGCGCTGGTCCCAAGGTGACTCAGATGGGCAAGAAGTGTGCCGTCTTCGTCAATCTGTCTACAATCACCCAAACTGCGTCGTGTCTTCGCTGGGTAACGAGTAAGCCCACCACTAAGTCCATGGTGATGCTCTCCTACTTCCACTCTAGCACAGGAAGTGGCTGCAATGGCCCTACAGGCCTCTGATGCTCGGCCTTCACTTGCTGGCACACTAAACACTGCTGCACGAACCCACCTACATCCTGTTTCATCCCTCCCCACCAAAAGTCATGTCTTAAATCATGATACATCTTCGTGTTCCCAGGATGTATGGTGAACCTGGACCCGTGCGCCTCAGTCAGGAGTTCTCTCAACAACTTCTCTTCCCGGGGAACGCACAAACATCCCCTCATGCGCAGCACCTCGTCCGTAAAAGAGAAGTCTCCTGGGTCCCCTGACAGTACTCTGTCTCGCAATGACTGCAGGTATGGGTCTGTCATTTGCCTTGTGATGATGCGGTCTATCAGCTCTAGTCTCGTCTGCCATGTCACCGTCACTGCCCCACAATGCCCCTGTAACTCTAGGGGTCGCCAACTGCCCAACTCCTCCATAAGTCTCCAACTTTGTGCCTGTAAACTGGCCAAGTGGGTGGGCGCCTTTTGGCTCAAGGCGTCAACGACCACGTTGGCCTTTCTTGGATGGTAGGAGATGCTGCAATCATAGTCCTTCAGGAGTTCTAAGCAACGTCTCTGTCTCATGTTAAGCTCCTTCTGGTCAAACAAATACCTGAGGCTCTTATGATCCGTGAAAATCTCAAAGGTCTCACCGTAAAGGTAGTGCCTCCATGTCTTCAGCACGAAGACAACAGCTGCCAACTCTAAGTCATGGGTAGGGTAGCTATGCTCATGGGGCTTCAGTTGCTGCGAAGCATAAGCAACAACGTGACCCTACTGCATGACCACACCCCCTAACCCCTGCAACGATGCGTCCGTGTAGACCACAAAATCGCCACTGCTATCTGGGATGGTAAGCATAGGAGCCGAAGTCAGCCTCTCCTTCAACTCCTGGAAACACGCCTCACAAGCGTTTGTCCAAGCAAAGGGCATGTCCTTCCAGGTCAACTAAGTTAGAGGACACGCAATCTGCGAGAAACCCCTGATAAACCACCGGTAGTAACCTGCCAGTCCCTAGAAACTGCGTATCTCTATCACTATACGTGGTCTCTCCCACCTAAGTACTGCCTCAACCTTGGTTGGATCCACAGCCAAGCCATCCCCTGAAATCACATGGCCCAAGAAGGTCACCTGTCCCAACCAGAACTCACACTTGCTGTATTTGGCATACAGCCTGTGCCGTCTCAAAGTGTCCAGAACCATCCGCAAGTGCTGTCCGTGCTGTGCCTGATCCCGCGAGTAAACGAGCACATCATCAATAAATACCACCACAAACTGATCCAGATATGGTCTGAACACTCAGTTCATCAAATCCATGAAGGCAGGGGGGCATTGGTCAGCCCAAACAACATGACCAAAAACTCGTAGTGTCCGTACCGGGTGCGGAAAGCTATCTTGGAGACGTTGGTCTCCCTGATCCTCAACTGGTGGTAGCCTGATCTCAGATCTATCTTGGAGAAAATGGTGGCACCTCGTAACTAGTCGAACAAATCATCAATCCTCGGCAGCGGACACTTGTTCTTGATGGTGACCCTATTCAGCTGTCTGTGGTCAACACAAAGGCGCAGGGTACCATCCTTCTTCTTCACGAATAACACAGGGGCTCCCCACGGAGATGCACTGGGCCTCACAAAGCCCTTCTCCAACAAGTCCTGCAGCTGTGACTTGAGCTCTCATAGCTCAAGTGGTGCCATCCTGTACGATGCCGTAGAAATGGGGCTGGTCCCCGATTCCAGTGAGATCTCAACTCGATCTCACGCTCAGGCGGTAGTCCTGGCAACTCCTCTGGAAACACGTCAGGGTACTCTCTGACCACCAGGATGCTCTGAAAGTCTACCACGGGGCTGGGCTCTGCCAACACATTGGCTAGAAAGCCCTCACACCCCAGGCCCAAAAGTCTCACTGCCTTAAGCGCAGAAATGCACCTGTAGCCTCCATCCACTGGTTGTCCGTGAAACTCAAAGGAAGGAATCTCCGGTATGGAGAAGACGATCTTCCTCCCAAAACAATCCACCAAGGTGTGGTAAGCGGACAACCAATCCATCACCAGAATCATGCCAAAATCCTCCATCGGTATCACGATCAGGTCGGCAGGGAGGTTGTGTCCCCCAATGCTGACCTCACAGTCTGTGTAGACCTCCTTAGCTATAAACAGCTAACCACTCGGACCCCTGATCACAAATGGATCCTCCAACAACACGCAGTCCTGTCCCAAATTAACAGCAAAACTCGCAACAACAAACGAGTGTGTGGTGCCGGAATCAAAAAATACGTAAACTAATCTGCCAGAAACTGTAACCATACCTGCCACCACTGAACCTGATGCCCTGGTGTCTCTATGTGTCAGGGCGTTGATACGCCCTTCAGCTCTCGGTGCAGAAGAAGTAGCCACACTCTGCATCGGATGAGTAGCCGCTGGCCGGTACCCTCCCCGCGACTGCTGTCCTCCCCCACGCGCCTGGGAACCATGACCACCTGCTCAGCCTCCAGCACTCGGTGCGGGGAGCATCTGCTGCGCTCCAGCCCTAGACGGGCAGTCCCTCCTGATGTGGCCCGGCTGGCCACACTGGTAGCAGAGGGGGACTTGACTCCCTCCCTCGGTAGGTCCCTGTTGACTGCTGGGCAAGGATCCATTGCTGACAGTTGGCCCTTATCGGGGGCCCTCAAAGGCCACTGACGGCCCCGCAAAATGAGACGGCTCTCCCGTGGGCGCCGCGTGCCTCCTCTCTCGTCATCCTTGTGAGTACTCTAGCTGGTAGGGCCTCTTACGTCCGCTGTTGGTGTCTCGTGCGGCCAGGTTGGTCTCCTCGTACGTCATAGCTGCCTCCACCACTCTCGAGAAGGTGGGCAGCTTCAGGGGTTTGACATACCCCCGAATGGCAGGTCAGAGCCCCTCAGTGAACCTCCACAGGCACTCCTCCTTTGTAGCTACAACTGTCGCAGCAAAACGTGACAGCTCCAGGAAGCGCATGCGATACGTGCTAACAATCATCGTCCCCTAGCGGAGAGTGTGGAACTCCCGCATCCCCTGGTCCTGCCAAGTCTGCGGGAAGTACTGCTCGCAGAAGAGGGTCACGAATTGGTCCCACGTCGGCTCTCCCCTCTCCTGGCCTTTGATCGCCCTCCACCACCTATGTGCTGCACTCTCCAGCTGGTATGTGGCAAAGGCCACATGGCACTCCGCAAAGGGGTGAAGGGTGTCAAACAACTTCTCAATCTACTCCAGCCAATCCTCTGCCTCAGAAGGGTCCTCATCCCCCTTGAAGGAGGGGGACTTCAGCTTCTGGAATTGTCCGAAAAGCTCGTAGTGTAGCTGCAGTGGGGGAACGGGCACGCCTCCCGAAAGGGAGGGATCATGCTCAAAAGTGTCAGAGTGTGGTGGGGGCAGTGGAGGACCACCCCCTCCCCCTCATCTAGCGCTGCGTCGGTCTCTTGACCCCACAGAGGACTCCCCCTCCACGTCCCCAGGGAGAGGCACCCATGGAGGCAGATGGAGCTCCTCTCATACTATGTCTCGTATCAACTGAGCGAGGTCCTGGGCCTGAATGCCCGGGAGAAGTGGCTGGTCAACTGGCATCTCGGGCCTAGCACGTCCACCCCTCCGACCTCGTCCACGGCCGCGTCCGCGTCTAGCCTCAAGAACTCCACGTCGAGGCATCTCCTGCAAGGAGATGCGGAAAACAGAACAAAAAGAAGTCAACTCTAACGGACTTCAGATGTCAAGCGATACGTTGTGGTGGTTACTCTAGTTACATGCATGTGAATTGGTTATTCTCAAGCTAGTTGGTTCATTTCTCAAGATGACCATGCTCTGATACCATCTTGTTACGACCCGGTTCCTGAATCCCTACAAGACCCGAGACCGACTCGACTTGACTAATCCCAAGACCCAGTCATCCAACAAGAAATAATTAAAAAGCAGGAAAGTAAACCACATTCACCATGCTAAGTAATTAACAATAAAAGAGTACAAGTAGTAAAGGAAATAAAAGCTACTAACAGTACATATCACCATCACAACAGTAAAGTAGAACAAAGTACAAAATAGAAATGGTAATAACAGTCTAAATCACTAGCAAAAGGAAGTACAACAACAACAGGAACTACTGTTGGACTCGACTAGGCCCAGCACCCTCTGCAGCCGGTAGCTCGGGCTGCTCAACTCTTGGACTTGTAAAGGGGTACGAGTAAAACGGAGTCAGCGAACGCTGAGTAGAGTGGTAACCAACTAACTAAAGCAATAAAGGCTAACAGGTAAATTATCTTTTCCAATTATTTGTTTTACAAGTCATTCATTTTCACCCATTGGTTTACTTTTCAGATCTCTTTCTTGATCTCGTATGTTCCTCATGGGAATGATCTTGATTGCTCTCCTGGCCAGGAGAGTCCCCCATGGTAATCCTACACCCAATCAACTACCCTGAGGTCACAGACAGACGTAGCGGAGACTACGGCATGTGCAATAAGCACATTGGTAGCTACCCCGTACTGGCACGCGATCAGTCGTTTCCACTAGCAGGTACGCCCAAAGTATAACACGGAATAGTATAGGGCCTAGCCCTCTCAGTAACAGGGGTCTAGCCCCTCAGAATCAAATAGGGGTCTCGCCCTTCCACAGTTCGCGCACCCTCGTCTAACTACCTTGGTTTGCCTAGTGGGCCTAAAAAGTCGGTGTAGGGTGGCTAGCTGAACCCTAGGCCCCGTGGGGTGGCTAGCTCTCTCCCTACACTAGTAGCTCTCCTCGATACAGTGTATGCGAGGGCCAAAGAAGTCGATGTAGAGTGGCCAATCCTAACCCCGGGTCCCAACCCAAGGGCGGCTAGCTCCGTTCTACACTAAACAGGGGACAGTTGCTCTCCTTGGTACCATGTACTCAAAGGCCAGTACATTTCCCACTCACATTTCCAGATCCATTCCATTTATTCACAGGAGCTCTACTCCTAATTCCCCATAGGGTTCATCCTCGTATTCCCCATGTTATTCCATACCAGGTTTCGTCATTCACAACTTCATTCTCAAATTATACCATGCAGCTCGTATTTCTACAATTTACATATACAACAAGTAATGTCACAGGTAACTGTTTAATTAGCACAGGCATTTCATATTTCACAGGTAGCTCTTATTTATTAACATGCAGTTGTTTACATTTCTATTCATTCATTTAAGACTGCAATCTCAAACAAACATACAAACAGTGCAAGTACTTCTCGTCCTAGGATTCATGCCACATCCTAGGTTTCTAGTTATCCAATTTCACATATGCATTCATGTCTTATAATTTAAATCAGGGGAAAACCACTCTACCAGACAATCCAGGAGTACTGAGGGCTCGAACGACAGGCTCACGTGCCTCTGCAGGACCCGAACACGCAGCAGATTGAAATTCTATACCAAGGAACATAACACAACGGAATATTTAGAATAGTATAAAAGGCCTTCTAACATATAGAGGAACTCACAAGGAATCCACAGATATCTCATTTGCGAAAAACAGATCTCAAATGGACCCTAAACGGGTCAAAAACAGGACTGTAGACCAAAATCAAACGTCTAACACAAAGTCCAGACATCTTAAAAATAACCAGAGTCTCACCTTAGGTTCCTACGTCGACTTTAGATGTCCATAACCCCTACTTGATCATCTGGACCCAACTCTAGATGCTCGACCTCTCCTCCAGTCGTCTGGGAGTGCTTCCGATCGTCTGGTAAGCTGTCCAGACGTCCAAAATGCGTGGGAGGGCATGCCCCGCACCTTCCCAAAGCTATCCCTGCATGCGACAGACCATATCTTCTACATTTAGCCATGCAGATCATAGCTGCGGTGCGGCCTGCATGGCCATAACTGCAAAAGGAACATACCTTTGCGAAGTTCTACTTTCAGACATCCGGTGTCGTCACCAGACGTCCAACCCGTTGTCTGGATGACACACCAGATGTCTGATTCTGGGAAAAATCCAGAACCAGACCAACCTCCTGCTCCTTTCGCCGCACGCAGCTGCGGCCTCTCCTCCTCGCCTGCAGCTCCGGCTGCAGCAAAGTGTTGGAGATGTCTCCCCCGGATCGCTCCTCCTCTCGCATGCACCACTCCGGCCGTGCGTCCTCCAGCGAGCTCCCACGAGGTCGCGAGCTCAAACTCTTCCTCCTCTCTTCATGCCACCTCTCCTCCTAGTCGCTTGCTCTCGTGCCCTCTCCCATGCTCGCCCCTCTCACTGCAGTGGAGAGGAAGGAAGGAAGGTGGCTGTGGTGGAGTGGGGAAGAGAGGAAGGGGGGAGAGGGGTTATATAGGGAGTGCGCTAGGGTTCTGGTGGGGGAGAGAAGAGAGAGAGAGAAAAAGGAGTCTGTCTGTGCGCAGCTAGCATGCAGACACGAGTATGCGTACAAAATTTTCAATTTCCAGACATTTGGGAACGGGTCCAGACGTCTGAGTAGATGTCTGACTGACAGTCCAGATGTCTTAAAAGGCTCAGAATAGAACGAGTCTTTACACCCTCTGTAGTAGGAAACTCGGGCTGCTCAACTCCTGGTCCTAAACAGGGTTACGAAAAGACAGAGTCAGCGAATGCTGAGTAGAGTGGTGTTTACATTATTTAAGTACAAGTACAGTAAAGACAATAACAAATTTATTTCTCATTTCTATTTATCTCATTTATGTGTTTCTGTGTCATATTTCTCAAAGTATCCTGGTATTTCTTGATCTTGCATATTCCTCGTGGGAACGATCTTGATTACAGTCTTTTCCGTAGAGTAGAAGGTACACGTGGTGCTCTCCTAGCTGGGAGAGTCCCCTGTGGTAGTCCTACACCTAGTCAACCACCCTGAGGTCACTGTCAAGACGTAGCAATGACTACGGCACGCATGATAAGCGCACGGGTAGCTACCCCGCACTGACACACGGTCAATCGTTTCCGCTAGTAGGTACGCCCAATGTACAGCACGGAATAGTATAGGGTCTCGCTCCTCAGAACAAAACAGGGGTCTCACCCCTCAGAACCAAACAAGGGTCTCGCCCCTCCACAGTCCGCGTACCCTCGTCCGACTACCCCAGTTTGCCCAGAGGGCCTAACAAAGTCGGTTTAGGATGGCTAGTAGAACCCCGGGCCCTGTGGGGTGGCTAGCTCTCTCCCTACACTAGTAGCACACCTCGTTACTACGTACGCGATGGCCAACAGGAGTCAGTGAGAGTGGCCAATCGTAACCTCGGGTCTCAACCAAAGGGAGGCTAGCTCTCCTTTACACTAAAAAGGGACAATTGCTTTCCTTGGTACCATGTACACAAGGGACAACACACTTCCCATCTACATTCCAGATTTCCTTTCATCCACAGGAGTTCTACTCTTAATTCCCTGTAGGGTTCATGCTCATATTCATCTCATTTATCCAGGTCTAGATCTCATGTTTCATAATTCATTCCACATCCATATACAGGCAGCTCGTGTTTTCATAATTCAATTCTCAATAACATTCAACTTATGGTTTCACAGGCAATTTCTCAATTACATACAGGCAGCTCGTATTTTAACATGCATCTCATAATTATATTAAAGGCATTTGTTAGCAATTTATCTTAACCATGCATTCAAGTAAACAGTACAACTCAAACAAGCTCATTCATTTCTACCCTAGGGTTCTTTTCATATCCTAGAGTTCAATCCGACTATTCCAACCAAGTACATTCTTATTTAAATATTAACAACTGAGTTAAACCACTCTACCGGGTATCATGGGAGGAATGGGGGCCTGTGTCACAGATCTTGTCGTCTTTGTGGGCCCCGAACATGCCACTGGCTGGTAACCTATACCAGCAACCAATGTATATTAGACGAGCTCAAAATAGTAGATACTCAACATGAATACGTAGAGGAACTTAAGTGGAAAACAACGGTACTTCATTTGTAGAAATCTGATTCCGTTTGGGCCTTAAACAGGCCAAAAATGTGGTTACTAATAAAAATCAGATGTCTGCAACTAATCCCAGACATCTTAAAAGACGTTAGAACTCACCTTGTGTTCCCTGCGGCTGATCAGACGTCCAGACTCCCTCTGTAACCGTCCGGGGGCAACTCCAGACGTTGGACAAGGTCTCCGGTTGTCTGGAAGCACCTTTGGACGTCTTGCGACGTGATCAAACGTCCAAAAGTACTTGGGAAAGCACACTACGCTCCTTCCCAATGCCTGCCCTGTGTACAAAAATGCAGTCACGACTTTAGCTTGTAAAGACCCATCTTGTTTTTAGCCTTTTAAGATGTTTGGAGTGACAATCAGATGTCTGGACCCTTCCCCAGACGTCATGCGCAGTTGGGGCTGCAGTGGAGCGGAAGGAGCCGCGATGGTGTGCGGTCTGATATTGGAATTTTTCCAGCATCAGACGTCTGGACTGTCTTCTGAATGACTGGTTGGATGTCTTGCGTCGACACCAGATGTCTGAAAGCAAGTGTATTGCAAAGGTATGTCTTCTTCGCGGTTGCGACCATGTAGGCCGCACCGCAATTGATTCGGTTTAGCCTAAAGAGGGTACTTATTTGTCATGGGCAGGAGCAGCCTTGGGAAGGTGCGCGGAATGCATTTCCATGCACTTTTGGACATCTGGACAGCTTACCAAACGACTAGAGGCGTTCCCAGATGACCGGAAGATTGGTCAGACATCTTGAATTGTGTTCAGACGGTCGTGGGGGAGTCCTGGAGATCTAAATGCACTGCAGGAGCTTGAGGTGTCTTTGAGACTTTTAAGACGTCTAGACTTGTTTCCAGACATCTGATTTGGGTCTGCAGACATGTTTTCGACCTGTTTAGGGTCTTATCAGGATCCGTTTTATGCAAACAAAGTATCTATGGTTTCCTTGTGAATTCCTCTATGTATTAGAAGCATTTATACACTATTCTGAATCTTCTATTTTAGTGTGTTCCTTGGTATAGGACTTCAACCTGTTGCGTGTCTGGGGCTTGCAGAGGCATGTGGGCCTGCAGTTCGAGCTCCCTGTACTCTCGGATTGTCTGGTAGAGTGGTCCACCCCTGTTATACTTATTAAATATGAATGCATCTATGAAAATTAGACAACTGGAAACCTAGGATGTGGCATGAACCGTAGGACGAGAAATGGTTGAATCAATTGTTTGCGTGATTGAAATTATAGTTATATATGTGAATGAGCTAAATTGTTAACCACTTCCTGTAGATGAATATAAGCTGCCTCTTAGAATATGAGCTGCCTGAGATAACTAAACAGTTACCTGTGATATCACTTATTGCATGTGTTAAATTGTGGAAATACTAGCTGCATGTGTACAAACGAGAACCGAATTGTGAATGATGAAACCTGGATTGGAATAATATGGTGAACATGAGCATGAACCCTATGGGGAGTTAGGAGTCGAGCTCCTATGGATGATGGAAAAGCCTGGAATGTGGACGGGAAGTGTGCTGGCCCTTGAGTAGGCGATACCAAGGAGAGCGACTATCCCCTTTTAGTGTAGAGCGGAGCTAGTCGCCCTTGGGTGGGGACCCGAGGTTAGGATTGGCCACTCTACACCAACTTCTGTTGGCCCTCGCGTACACGGTACTGAGGCGAGCTACTAGTGTAGGGAGGGAGCTAACCACCCCACGGGGCCCAGGGTTCAGCTAGCCACCCTACACCGACTTGTTAGGCCCTCTGGGCAAACCAAGGTAGTCAGGCGAGGGTGCGCGGATTGTGGAAGGGTGAGACCCCTATTTGGTTCTGAGGGGCTAGACCCCTGCTTCTGAGAGGGCTAGGCCCTATACTATTCCGTGCTGTACTTTGTGCGTACCCGCTAGCGGAAACGACTGATCGCGTGTCAATGCGGGGTAGCTACTCGTGCGCTTATCATGCGTGCCGTAGTCACCGCTACGACTGTTAATGGCCTTAGGGTGGTTGACTGGGTGTAGGACTATCACGGGGGACTCTCCCGACTAGGAGAGCACTACGTGCACCTTATACTCTTCGGAAAAGGCTACAATCAAAATCGTTCCCACGAGGAACATGCAAGATCAAGAAAGAAATCTAAATGTAAACCAATGAGGTGAAAAGAAATTACCTGTAAAATAAATAACTGGAAAAGGATAAAATATACTTACTAGTTTTTACTGCTTTAGATAGTTTAGTTACCACTTTACTCAGCGTTCGCTGACTCTGTTTTCTCATAACACTGTTCAGGTCCAGGTGTTGAGCAGCCTGATCTATCGGCTGCAGAGGGTGTTGGGCCCAGTCGAGCCTAGCTGTAGTTTTACGTACTGTTGTTGTACTCTTTTTTCTGCTATAGTGAGTTTCAGACTTTTGTTTACTGTTCTTGTTACTGTTTCTTTTGTTCTACTTTCCTGTTGTTGTGGTGGTACGTACTGAACTAATAGCTTTTACTTTCCTTTACTGCTTGTACGCTTTTACTGTTAGTTACATTGCATAGTGAATGTGGTTTATTTTCCTGCTTTTCAGTTATTTCTTGTTAGACGACTGGGCTTGGGATTAGTCGAGGGGAGTCGATCTCGGGTCCTGTAGGGATTTGGGAACCAGGTCGTAACAAGATGGTATCAGAGTAAGGTCATCTCGAGAAATGAACCAACTAGCTTGAGCATAACCATTCACGTCCATGTAACTAGGGTAACCACCACAACGTACCACTTGACATTTGTTCTGAGTCCCTTTTCGTAGAAGTCTGTTAGAGTTGACCTCTTTTGTTCTGTCTTCTGCGTCTCCTTGCAGAAGATGCTTTGTTGGGGAGTTCTCGAGGCAGGCCACGGACGCGGTCGTGGATGAGGTCGGAGGGGAGGATGTGTCGGGCCCGAGATGCCAGTTGACTCGCCACTTCTCCTGGGCGTTCAGGCCCAGGACCTCGCTCAGCTGATCAGAGACAGTGCGAGAGGAGCTCCACTAGCCTCCACGGGCACCTCTCCCTGAGGACGTGGAGGGGGAGTCCTCGGAGGGAGGTGCCAGTGGAGGTTCACCTTGCTCAGCTGATCAGAGACTGCCGCAGCGCCGGACGAGCAGGAGGGGGAGGAGGTGGTCCTCCACCGCCCCCACCTCACTCTGACATTTCCGAGCATGAGCCCTCCTTGCCTGGAGGCGTGCTCGTCCCCCCACTGCAGCTGCACCATGAGCTTTTCGAATAGTTTCGGAAGCTGAAGCCCCCCTCCTTCAAGGGGGATGAGCTCCCGTCTGAGGCAGAGGACTGGCTAGAGCAGATAGAGAAGGTGTTTGACACCCTTTGTTCCCCTGCGGAGTGCCACGTGGCCTTTGCCATGTATCAGCTAGAGAGTGCGGCACATAGGTGGTGGAGGGCAGTCAGAGGCTAGGAGAGGGGAGAGCCGACGTGGGACCAGTTCGTGACCCTCTTCTGCGAGCAGTAGTTCCCGCAGACTTGGCAGGACCAGAGGAGGCGGGAGTTCCACACTCTTCGCCAGGGGACGATGATTGTTAGCACATATCGCACGCGCTTCCTGGAGCTGTCATGTTTTGCTACGACAGCCATAGCCACAGAGGAGGAGCGCCTGTAGAGGTTCACTGAGGGGCTCCGACCTGCTATTCAGGGGTATGTCAAACCCCTGAAGTTGCCCACCTTCTCGAGAATGGTAGAGGCAGCCATGACGTACAAGGAGACCAACCCGGTCGCGTGAGACACCGACAGTGGACGAATGAGGCCCTACCAGCCAGAGTACTCTCAGGGCCGATGAGATAGGAGGCACGCAACACCCGCAGGAGAGTCGTCTCGTTTTGCGGGGCTGTTAGTGGCCTTTGGGGGCCCCAGACAGGGGCTAGCTGTCAGCACTAGACCCCCGTTAAGCCGTCAGCAGGGACCTACCGAGGGAGGGAGTCGAGTCCCCCTCTGCTACCAGTGTGGCCAGCTGGGTCACATCATGAGGGACTACCCATCTAGGAATGGAGCACAGCAGATGCTCCCCGCACCAAGCGCTGGAGACCGAGCTGGTGGTCGTGGTCCCCAGGAGTGTGGGGGAGGGCAGCAGTCACGAGGAGGGTACCGACCAGCGGCTGCTCGCCTGACCGAGAGTGTGGCTGCTTCTTCTACACTGAGGGCTAAGGGGCATGTCAATGCCCTGACACATAGAGATGCCAAGGCATCCGGTTCAGTGGTGGCAGGTATGGTTACTGTTTCTAACAGATTAGTTTACGTACTTTTTGATTCCGGCACCGCACACTCTTTTGTCGCTGCGAGTTTTGCTATCAGTTTGGGACAAGACAATGTGTTGTTAGAGGATCCATTTGTGATCAGAGGTCCAGGTGGCCAGCTGTTTGCGGCTGAGGAGGTCTACACAAACTGTGAGGTCAGTATAGGGGGACACAGCCTCCCCGCTGACCTGATTGTGATACCGATGGAGGATTTTGGTGTGATTCTGGGGATGGATTAGCTGTCCACCTACCACGCCTTGGTGGACTATTTTGGAAGGAAGATCGTCTTCTCCATACCGGAGATGCCTTCCTTTGAGTTTCACAGACAGCCGATGGATGGAGGTTTTAGGTGTATATCTGCACTTCGGGTAGTGAGGCTTTTGAGCCAGGGGTGTGAGGGCTTTCTAGCTTGTGTGGTGGCGAAGCCCAGCCCCGTGGTTGACTTTCAAAGCATTCCGGTGGTTTGTGAGTACCCCGACATGTTTCCAGAGGAGCTGCCAGGACTACTGCCTGAGCGTGAGATCGAGTTTGAGATCTCACTGGTACTGGGGACCAGCACCATTTCTACTACACCGTACTGGATGGCACCACTTGAGCTGCGAGAACTCAAGTCACAGCTACAGGACTTGTTGGAGAAGGGCTTTGTGAGGCCTAGTGCGTTGTCGTGGGGAGCCCCTGTGTTGTTTGTGAAGAAGAAGGATGGTACCCTGAGACTTTGCGTGGACTACAGGCAGCTGAATAGGGTCACCATCAAGAACAAGTATCCGCTGCCGAGGATTGATGACCGTTTTGACCAGTTGCGAGGTGCCATGGTTTTCTCCAAGATAGATTTGAGATCAGGCTACCACCAGTTGAGGATCAGGGAGACCGACATCTCCAAGACAGCTTTCCGCACCCAGTACGGACACTACAAGTTTTTGGTCACGCCGTTCGGGTTGATCAATGCCCCCGCTGCTTTTATGAATTTGATGAACTGGGTTTTCAGACCGTATTTGGATCAGTTTGTGGTGGTATTCATCGATGACGTGCTCGTTTACTCGCAGGATCAGGCACAGCACGGACAGCATCTACGGATGATTCTGAACACTTTGAGTCGATGCAGGTTGTATGCCAAGTACAGCTAGTGCAAGTTTTGGTTGAGGCAGGTGACTTTCTTGGGCCACGTGATCTCAAGGGATGGTTTGGCTGTGGATCCAGCCAAGATGGAGGCCGTACTCAGGTGGGAGAGGCCACGTACAGTGACAGAGATACACAGCTTTTTGATACTGGCAGGTTACTATCGGTGGTTTATCAGAGGATTCTTGCAGATTGCGCATCCTATGGCTTAGTTGACTTGGAAGGGCCTACCATTTACTTGGACAGATGCTTATGAGGCATGCTTTCAGGAGTTGAAGGAGAGACTGACTTCTGCTCCTATGCTTACCATCCCGGACAGCAGTGGCAGTTTTGTGGTCTACACTGATGCTTCGTTGCAGGTGTTAGGGGGCGTGCTCATGTAGCGGGGTCATGTTTTCGCTTACGCTTCGCAGCAACTGAAGCCCCATGAGCATAGCTACCCTACCCATGACTTAGGGCTGGCAGTTGTTGTCTTCGCACTGAAGACATGGAGGTACTACCTTTACTGTGAGACCTTTGAGATTTTCACAGATCATAAGAGCCTCAGGTACTTGTTTGACCAGAAGGAGCTTAACATGAGACAGAGATGTCGATTAGAGCTCCTGAAGGACTATGACTGCAGCATCTCCTACCATCCGGGGAAGGCCAACGTGGTGGCTGACGCCTTGAGCCGGAAGGCGCCTGCCCACTTAGCCAATTTACAGGCACAGAGTTGGAGACTTATGGAGGAGTTGGGCAGTTGGCGACCCCGAGAGTCACAGGGGTATTGTGGGGCAGTGACGGTGACACGACAGATGCGACCAGAGCTGATAGATCGCATTATCGCAGGACAGATGACAGATCAGTACTTATAGACGTTGCGGGACAGAGTACTGTCAGGGGACCCAGGAGACTTCTCTTTTATAGACGAGGTGTTGCTCATGAGGGGATGCTGATTGCACAGCAAAAATACACCTACAAATGTGCCAACTTATGCTATTTCCTAGCATTGCTAGTGCATATTAGGTAGACATAGTCGCATTTGTGAAAATACACGCATGCATGCATTTAATTGAGAGGGGAGGAGAGTGAAAAAAATGGCCTTGAAATTTACGTTTTCCTCAAGTGCTG
This sequence comes from Thalassia testudinum, assembly GCA_037157565.1. Lineage (NCBI taxonomy): Eukaryota > Viridiplantae > Streptophyta > Magnoliopsida > Alismatales > Hydrocharitaceae > Thalassia > Thalassia testudinum. The sequence goes on along the minus strand of JAZHRO010000067.1, from coordinate 10,964,012 downwards.
CCTTGCAAAATTCACCACCTTTATTTTTATTTTTATTTTTTTTATTTGATTTTCTTCTCCGCGGCTGCATGGCATGGCTTGATCGTCTTCATGCCATTCTTTGCTGCAGGCTTGCCCTGCACCGCCAGGGCATGGCTGTGCATGCCTTCTTCCTCTTTAAAAAGGCATGGCCATCTTCTTACAGAGGGAGCCTGGTCCAACACCAAAAACGCACAGCAGCTTCCCTCCTTCCAGGCCGTCTCCTCCCCTCTCCCCTCCATACGCAGCCTCTCCTTCTGAGGAGCCACGCTGCGGGCAGGAGCAGCTCACAGTGGTGCACAACCACCACTATGAGTCCCACCACCGCCCAGCTCATCAAAGAGCCGGTGGGCGTGGTGGTTCTCTCTCTGTTTCGACGTTTAGCCACTTCCGCCATTGCCACAGGAGCTTCAAGCGCGCGCGCCAGCTCGTGCAACGGCTCCCGCACTCACAGCACCGGGCACAGGTGGTTGTGCGAGCCGACCGCACATTGTAGCAACTGTTCACGTGTTTCAGCGGAACACTGTAGCTACAGTGCGGTGATCGGTAAGCTTCTCACTTATCTGGTCACCTGGCGCGTCGCAACCTACGCTAGCCCACGCTCGCGTCTTTCCCCACGCCCGCATCTTTCCCCGCGCCCGCTCCAACGCCTGATCTCGTGTCTGCGTTCGCCCGCGTCTTCGCCCGCTTTAGCGCATAACGCCTTCGCCCGCACCCGCCTCTTCACGAAGAGCGATGCACTGCGGCCTCTCTCCCTCACGCTCACTCCCTCCAGTACGCACATCTTCGTGCGCCTATGTGTGTGCGCGTGAAACATCAGACGATGGCAGCTGTGTGCGAACGACTTATCTCTCCGCGCTCCTTCACTCCAGCAGACGATCTCTCCCTCTCTCTCTCTCTCTCACAGCACTCTCTCACTCTCTCTGCAGACACATACACACACACACTCACACTCTCGTACACACACCCACTCACCTATACATTATTATATACTTATATATATATATACATATACATATATATATTGATATATATACATATATTTATATACATATATATACACATATATTTATACATATATATATCTATAACTATAAATATATATATGTGTGTGTGTATATCTATCTACATATATCTATATACATAAATACTTATACTAATATATATATATACATATACACATATATATATAACTATATACATATATTCTTATATATACATATATATACATACATACCTACATACATATATATATATATATAATTAGATATATATGTATATATATATATATATCTATATCTATATATATAGTTATATATACATACATATATATCTAATTATATATATATATATATACACACACACACACACACACACATATATATACATCTATCTATACATATATTTACATATCTATGTATATATATACATATATAAGTACACATATACCTATATAATTATAACCATATATATATATACATATAGATATATATTTACATATATATATGCATATATATATATTTTTTTTTCATATCACTTACCATACGTTGTATCGCCGGAATATCTGCACCAGTTACTGATATTCCCCGATACACGCGTACAGAAAGCGATTTGGCATACATCTTCCACCATCCATCCTACACTCCACGCGGCACTTCATCCTGTTGGTTGCATCTTCCTAGATGACGACCGACTCGACACCGTGCTACACGCCATCTCCACCTCCACCCCCACCCCTATATACATATATAATATATACATATATATATACTATATTTATCTTTTTTCTATTTCTCTTTTCTGCAATTAAAAAGATAAAAAAATATACAAAAGAGAAAAGATAATTCTTGACTTGCAGGTGCGCAGTCTTGCGAATAGCAAGACCAGTTTTGGAATCCTAATTTGGCTCAAAGCTAAGAACCTGATTTTGAGGGTGTACCTCAAGGACAAAAATTATCATAAAAAAATCTTAAACAGAAAAATACAAAAAATATAATAAACAAACGGAAGAGACTTGTTGTAGGAAAGGCGTAGAAACTTCCTCTAATCCCACTTCCCTGAGTTCGACCTTGGGCCTAAAAGTGACCAAGATAAAATCAAGTAGTCCAAGTTAAAAAATTTTGTAAAGAGAGGCTCGATTTAGGTTAACCACTATACGCATTTCAACAATAAAATCACCATATTAACACAACCTATCCGGATCTACGCCATATCTTTTCTGGCGTCGTTGCCGGGGAAGTGCGCATTCAAGTAAGTTTTTACTCCATTCCTTTAAATTTTCTCTTCTCACACCCTTCTCTTCACGGGTGTTTTTGTTTGTTGCTGTGCAGGTGAACCTGTTGCAAGGAGAAGGCAGGCAGACGAAGTCGGAGACGTGGGCAGATCCAAGGCGGGAACCAGAGCGTGAAGATGCCAGCACCGCCCTGGAGCTTCGCACACGTTGCTGAACAAGTAGGTCTTCCTTTCTTAGCAACTAGGGTCAAATTGTCACCTTAATAAAAAAAAAACTAGAAAAACTTCTTGGGATCTCTTGGGGCAAGTGGATTAAAAATCACTTGTTTGCTTGTTTTCCTTCACTCCCACCATCCCGGGATTTCCTGCAAAACTTCGCATAGTGAAGATCCAAGAATCTTGATTCTTGAATCTTTCGCCGTGTGAAGTATTCTTTGAGGCAAATAAAAAGATTGATTGCCACCCCTCTTTGCCTCATTTATCTGCAATTCGGGATCACCTTTTTGGTGGGGAGCTTGGAATTGAGATGATTCCAACCCCACCACGACCTTTTACGTGCCTAAGATTCGATCTCGAATACTTCAACCCCAACAATTTGATTTTCTTTATCTTTTGGTTGAGCCTTGTGTGTGAAAATCATTTTGGTGATTGGGAGCACTTAAATTGAAGTGCTTTGGCTCCCTTTCACACTAATCTAAAATTGATTCATGCATCCACACATAGAAATCTCCATCTAGGGAAGCCCATTGCATTTTAGCATGCATTAACCAACTGACATTGAAGAAGGGTTTGTTGGGCTTAGAAGAAAACTTGTATTCTCTCAAAACCCGAAGATTGGTTGAATTGGTAATTCAGAGAAATCCTAAAATCCATACTACTTAAGGTTGAAGTCTAAAAAAATCATTCACCAATTAAAACTTCAATTTGGGGAAATTTCCCCGTTGCATGCTTGGTTTACACACTCTAAAAATCAATTACTTGGGCATTACCCGTAAATAATGCCCTTCACATTCCAGAAGCACTTGATCCTAAGCCTCTAGCTAAAATTGGTAGCAACTTGACCCTTATTAAGGATTGGAGATCTAACTACCTGCATGTAGCGCCTACGTGCTGGTGAGGGTTCCCGGGTGCTATCGGGTGTCTAAGACTGGGGCAAACGGCCTTTCAATCTGGCCCGGTGGTTCCGTAGTGCTCGCATTCAGTTCCATAGGTCGTGATAGTAGGTAACTTAGATCTTTAGGTCTAAGGACACACTGTAGAGGTTAGGAATTTGATTGTATTGATTTGTCATCAAGTGTACCTTTGCAGCGTCATTTCTCTCATCTCTTTTCCCTTCGTATCCCCCCAATTCTTTCTGCGGTAGTACATGTTTGGGAGGAGGTCACAAAACCCTGAACTGTGTGAATTGCCTGATAATTTTAGAAAAGAAGCCGCATCGTCCTCCTCCTCCACAAACATGGTTGCACGCCCACTCCTAAATCCCGAGGGAGGAAACTGCCCTCAAAACCCACCAGGTGGTGGAGCCTTGGATCCCATAACCCGCCTCTAAGCCCAAATGGAAATGTATAATGAACAAATTGAGGCCATTAGGGAAACATTGGAGGAAATGCAGAACCCTCCCGAACAGGAGGAGCCTAGGTCTTTTAGTTCCTATCAGAATCCCGCTGTTACAGAGACCATAGGACAAATTTGGGTCCCCATGGGCGGGGACGACTTTGAACTGAAACCTAACATCATTGGCCTGATAAATTTTCACTTTCATGGTCTTGCAAGTGAAGATCCTTTTCTCCACTTGGAAGACCTAACCCGATTGGCTGAAATAGTTAAACCGAGAAATATCGGGTTTCCTATAGTCCTCATGAAAATGTTCCCATTTTCATTGCGGGATAAAGCGTCGTAGTGGCTACGCACCCTTGGGAGAACCATCCACTCTTGGGAAGAGATGCGAACAGCATTTCTCAAGAAGTTCTTCCTAATCGGGCGAACCAATGCACTTCGCCGTACTATCACTTCATTTACGCAACAAAATAGCGAACAGTTTCATGAGGCATGGGAGAGATATAATGACCTCCTTAGGAAGTATCCGCACCACGGTCTGCCTAAGTGGCATATAGCCCAGATTTTCTACTATGGGCTAAATGAGACTTTGAAGCAGATTGCAGACACTTCCTGCGGAGGAAATTTTATGAATAAAGACGAGAATGGAGCATTCGAATTATTTGAAAATATGAGCGAAAACTCAATGAACAATGCTTCCATTGTTGCTTTTAATCGTAGTAGCCTGCCCTGAAATGTCCACGAAGTTGACACAGAACCCTCCCATTCATCCACAGATCTTAGCCTTATCGCACAGAAATTGGATGAAGTCTCCGTCGTGCACAAGAAGCTGGACGAGCTTCTGGCCAACCCCGCCCGTTCTATGGCAAACACCCCCACCTCACCACTTCGTCACAATCCCAATTCTTCCAACACCAGGCTTATCCCGAGAAACCCCGTAAGACCTTCCTTACCGAGTGTCGCGCCGAGCGACTCAATAAGTCATATGGATCTGGCTTCTGCAAGCCAGTATTTTGACATGGAGGACCAAGCCTCCGTGTGCTCGGATGCATATTTACATGCGGACGCGTCTTCTAGCATAGAAGACGCTTGCGCCCTAGGGAACAACAACCCGTTCTCTGTCACTTGTAACCCAGGGTGGCAAAATCATTCGAACTTCGCATGGTCCAACAACCCACAGCGCCAAAACCCCGCTGGTGGACCAATGCAACTGTCCGCACCCGTCATCCCAAAGGCCCAGTCTAATCCTATGGTGAATCCACCATCAGGCCCTTGCGTACCGCAAACCGAACATGCATCAAGTCCTCTTGACAAATTGATGTGAATGATGACGGAAATGTCAAAGAGCCATGAAGAGAACATGACCTCTCTTTGGCACCAATTGGCGCAGCAGAATGCTGAGATCAGTCAACTACGCATGGTGACTCAATCTCAGGGCACTCTCCCAGCCCAACCTGTTCCCAACCCGCGAAATTTCGTACCCCGTGGTCCTTAACCACAGGTATGACCTTCTCAGGGGCAGGTTCATCAGATTCTGCAAGCTCCGAGTATTCCACCAGGATTTCGAGCTAATCCCGCTGCAGCACCTCACTCTTATGTCCCTATTGCGAACCCTCCTTCGCCGTATGATCCCACTGGACCCGCATCGTCCAATGCGATCACTATGAGGAGCAGTAAGTAGACCATCAATCCGCCTCGACCTGATCCTGGCCCGTCTTCTTCATTGCCCTCTCATTCGAGATGCGCACCGCATTCGCGAGAGGACGATACACCCAAAATGGTGCCAGAATCAGTCCCATTCCCTGAGGCTCTACTGAGGGAGCCAAAACGCAAGAAGAAGGATACACAGGCCTTTGATAACCTACGTAATTTATTCAAGGATGTTGAAATCAAGGTACCCCTGCTCGAGGCTATCGATCACATACCTACTGTCGCCCGATTTTTCAAAGACTACACAACACCCGGTCGACAGTCAAAGAAAACTAAGAATTAGGTGGTTCTCTCGCCTCATGCTAGTTGTGTTATACTGTCAAATCTACCACCGAAGCAGAAAGATCCAGGCACATCGCTTATTTCCTGTAGCATCCAAGGCTGCAATTTTAACCATGCCCTGCTTGATCTAGGATCTTCCATCAATCTCATACCAACCATCATGCTCAAAAAATTTTCCTTGGGAAATCTGAAACCCACCCCTGTCACGTTACAGTCGGCAGATCGTTCTGTCAAAATCCCAAAGGGTGTGGTGGAAGACATGGTGGTTAGGGTCAACAGTCTCTGTTTTCCTGTTGACTTTCTTGTTTTAGATATGGAAGTTCCTAGCTCACTTTCTGATTGTCCGATCATCCTTGGTCGACCTTTCTTGGCCACAGCCCACACCCATATTGATTGCGAGTTGGGCTATATTGAGATTGCCGTTGGATCTGAAAAGCTCAAGCTTAACATCTTCAAGGAAACCAAGAACTTTGATTGCGATTGCATCGAGGATGACACGTCTAACGAGGACATGGCCATTAGCGCGTGTATCGGACTAATTGGGACCTATTCTGACTACTGTGGATTACCTGTAAACACTGACGATTGCCTGACCAACACATATTGTGTCATTCCCCCATCCCTCCCTTGTCCCGTACCTTCTCCTGGCCAGACTTCTGACGAGGTTTTCTCCTCTTCCCATACCTCATGGTCTGAGTCATATCCGGGCTACTCACCACCAGTCCACACTTTTGAAGACCGGATTGCCCTTTCTCTCCCGCCAAAGCAGGCGGATTTGCAACTTCACATTGGGACCTTGAGCCCACATGCTACCCACTGGGGTTATTCCTTTTTGGATCCATCTATCCAAGAAGCCCCTCTTCTTGGCCAATCTGAGGGCCAACTTCTTCTTCCTGACTTGTTCTCCGATCCGCCTGGGACACTCTCGTCCCAAGAAATGCCAGACCTTTCACCATCCACTCCTGAGCTGAAAGAGCTGCCTAGTACACTTAAGTATGTTTTCTTAGGACCAAATGAAACGCTCCTCATAATCATCAGTTCAAAATTGACCAGGGAGCAAGAGTGCAAACTAACTAAGGTCCTTATGGAACACAAGGCAGCCATTGGATGGTCTTTATCAGACTTATCTGGCATTAGCCCCTCCTACTGCACTCACCGTATATATATGGAGGAGGCTCGACCTTCCCACGAGATGCAGCGACGTCTCAACCCTAACATGCGGGAGGTCGTTAAGAAGGAAATTATTAAGTGGCTAGATGCAGGTATAATCTACCCGATCAGCGATAGCCCCTGGGTGAGTCTGATTCATGTTGTGCCCAAAAAGGCGGGGCTCACCATCTGTGTCAATGATAGGGGCGAATCCATCCCTACACGCACTCCTACATCTTGGAGAGTGTGTGTAGATTATAGGAAACTCAATGCTACAACTAAGAAAGATCACTTTCCGCTACCTTTCATTGACCAAATCCTGGAGCGGTTAGCGGGAAATAAATTTTTCTGTTTCCTGGATAGATTCTCAGGATATAACCAGGTGGCAATTGACCCCTGGGACCAAGAGAAAACCACCTTTACCTGCCCCTTTGGCACCTTTGCATTTAGAAGGATGCCGTTCGGACTTTGCAATGCGCCAGCAACTTTCCAGAGATGTATGCTGGCGATATTCCATGACATGGTGGGTGACTTTCTCGAGGTCTTCATGGATGACTTTTTGGTCTTTGGACCATCTTTCGATGATTGTCTTACCAACCTGACCCATATCCTTAGGAGATGTATTGATGTAAACCACGTGCTTTCCTGGGAAAAAAGTCATTTTATGGTGCACGAGGGAATTGTTCTCTGGCATATCATCTCCGATAGGGGTATCGAGGTTGACAGAGCTAAGCTTGATGTAATTGCTGATTTACCTGTGCCTGGCTTTGTCAAACAAATCCGCTCCTTCCTTGGACACGTTGGTTTCTATAGGAGATTCATCAAAGATTTCTCCAAGATTTCTCGACCTTTAACTCATCTCCTATCGACCGACGTACCCTTTGATATGGGCCCTGACTGCATACAAGCATTCACGCAGCTGCGTAATGCTGTCACCAAGGCCCCTGTTCTCCAGCCACCTGATTGGTCCCTCGACTTTGAACTCATGTGTGATGCTTCCGACTTTGCAGTAGGAGCCATCCTGGGACAAAGACGCGATAGACACCCCTTCGTGGTGTACTACGCCAGTAAGACGTTGGACGAGGCCCAGCGTAATTATACTACCACTGAAAAAGAACTACCGACGGTCGTCTTTGGGTTGGAGAAATTTCGCTCTTACCTTCTAGGCTCACACGTTATTGTTTTCACTGATCACGCGGCCATTCGCCATCTCATGCACAAGAAGATGCTAAGCCTAGACTGATTCGTTGGATCCTTCTGCTCCAAGAATTTGACATTGAGATCCGCAATAAGGCCGGAGCCCAGAATGTTGTGGCTGATCATCTTTCTAGACTGGACCTTGACCATATTGGACTTACTCTGCCGATCAATGAGATTTTTCCTGATGAGCACCTATTGGCAATTAATGTGGCAAGTGGACCGTGGTATGCCGACATTGCCAATTACCATGCTTCTGGATCCCTTCCACGTGGCTGGCCTAAAAACTAGAGCGACCGTCTCATGGCAGAGGCAAAGTATTATTTCTGGGATAATCCACTTCTTTTTCGGATAGGTGCTGATCAAATCATCCGTCGCTGTATTCTTGACAGCGAATTCCCCAGTGTGCTATCCTTCTGCCATGATCAGGCCTACTGAGGCCATTTCTCTAGGAGGAAAACTGCAGCCAAGGTGCTGTAGTGAGGTTTCTTTTGACCCTCCCTTCACCAGGATGCACACAATTATGCCAAACATTGCACTAGGTGCCAGTCGTTAGGGTCAATGTCACGTCGTGACATGATGCCCTTGCAACCCATCCTAGCTGCGAAAATCTTCGACATTTGGGGAATTGATTTCATGGGTCCCTTTCCTCCTTCCAACGGCTTCGAATTCATTCTCATGCTGTTGATTATGTTTCGAAATGGATCAAGGCTATTCCCACGTGCCGTGCTGACCATGTTCTATCCACTCGATTTGTCAAAGACCACATCTTTGCGTGCTTTGGGATCCCTCGAGCCATTATCTCGGATGCAGGAAGCCACTTTACCCATACTTCTTTTCGGGCACTTCTGAGGAAATACGGAGTCCACCATCGTATCGCATCCCCGTATCGTCCTCAGACGAACGACCAGGCAGAAGTGTCGAATCGACAAATCAAGCAAATTCTCCAGAAAACGGTTCGGCTTGACCGTAAGGACTGGTCCGACAAGCTGATTGACGCACTTTGGGTGTATCGGACCGCCTTCATTTGCCCGTGGTATGTCTCCGTATAGAATCGTTTATGGGAAGCCTTGTCATTTGCCCGTGGAGTTGGAGCACCGCGCTTATTGGGCGGTTCGCTAATGTAACCTCGACCTAGACCTGTGTGGTCGAGAAAGGAAACTCCAACTCTAGGAGCTGGAAGAGCTCCGTCGTGAAGCCTATGATCCTGCTTTAACTTTCAAACAACGTACTAAGGCTTTTCACGACAGTCGTATTCGACGGAAAGAATTTGAGCCATCTCAGCAAGTTTGGCTCTATAATGCCCGGCTCAAATTCTTTCCTGGGAAATTGAAGTCCAAATGGACTGGTCCTTTCCTGGTCTTGAGACCATTTCCCAACGAGGTCGTTGAGATTGAAGATCCCTAATCTGGGCATAAATTTATGGTCAATGGGCAGCGTTTGAAACCCTATCTTACTCATGAACATACCCCCGTTGGAGAATCTGTTGCCCTGCTGGAGGATAACTAATGTTGTGCCTTATCCTGAGTCCAGCTGGGGATGTTAAATTTAGCGCTCGTTGGGAGGCACCCCAACAACACTCACCATCCACCATCACTTTTCACGCCATTGTCACGATCACTTCACTTTTCACTTCACCACCCACCCTACCACCTTGCTGTATACCCTGCACCTTAGCTCTCGTTACCCGATCTTTCGTCCTTCCTTTACCCTTCCCTGCATGCATATGAGGACATAGCATCATTTGGCATGGGGGGGTGGATAGGCATCGTTAGGATCTGGGTATTTTAGGGTATCATGCAGTTTCCACCTATATATAAAAAAAAAATGGTGTTTAGTAATGATCTGAAGGCTGAAACAAAAATACAATAAGTGTTTATGGATATTCAACCATTGTTTTGAAGACTTTATAGGCCACAGAAGCTTGATTCGCTCAGGCTCGGCTTAATTCACTTGAGCATTGACAAGATAGATCGGAATCTCTCCTAACTAAGGATGTATTCTTGTACCTGAGACACCAGTACAGGATACGTTGGTTTGCTTCTACTCGAGAGCCTAAGTAATCTTGGCTCACACTACACATGTCAAGAAAGACTAGGTGAACATAAGATCCAACCCTAGTGTTCATTAAGGAAGGTGGACTCCTTAAGGTTTTAGTCTTCTGTTTAGGAGCGACTCTTTCCACCAAGAAAGAATTCTCCCACCAAAAAGAAAAGTGTGCTCCTCCAAATAATGTTGTAAGAGATATACTGACACGTGTTTCAAAAAAAAAAAAAAAGAGAGAGAGAGAAGATGCAAATAAGTCAGTATATCTCACAAATATCTGTAAAGTCTTTCCCCTACAAAAGTTCTTCAGGGCAAGTCACAAATACCCTATTTTCTTTGAGCCACAAATGTTAGAAAATGGGAGTTGAGTTTTCCGTCATCTTTTTAAGGGTCAATCCGAAGACACAAGCTGAAACTGAGACCAACCTGTACTTAAAAATTCGTGAAACCCTGGGCTTGAGTCTTAATGTTCATCTGGTCAGTCTTGATCCTTCACTATGCACAAGTCATAATCTCTTGAGCTCTCGAGTACGGCAAAAACCTCCTGGGTCCTGGAAATCGTACTTAAGATTTAAATATCAAGAGTCCTGGTTAGTTGAGAGACGGTCTATGTCATGTGAGACTTAAAGTACTGGTCGTCTTCTCTGTAATTGGTTCTCACAATATCCAAAAATAAACACACCTATGTCGCCTCAGGAGAAAATCTTCAGCTTAAGATCATTTCTAAATACAATACAAAAAAATGTTTTGCTAGGGACTAGCAAAAGATAGGCATGGGGGTATGATTGCACAGCAAAAATACACCTACAATTGTGCCAACTTGTGCTATTTCCTAGCATTGCCAGTGCATATTAGGTAGACAGTCACATTTGTGAAAATACACACATGCATGCATATAATTGAGATGGGAGGAGAGTGAATAAAATGGCCTTGAAATTTATGTTTTCCTCAAATGCTGCCTTGCAAAATTCACCACCTTTATTTTTTTTTTATTTTTTTTATTTGACTTTCTTCTCCGCAGCTGCATGGCATGGCTTGATCATCTTCACACCATTCTCTGCTGCAGGCTTGCCCTGCACAGCCATGCACTGTGCATGCCTTCTTCCTCTTTAAAAAGGCATGGCTGTCTTCTTGCAGAGGGAGCCTGGTCCAACACCAAAAATGCACAGCAGCTTCCCTCCTTCCAGGCCGTCTCCTCCCCTCTCCCCTCCATACGCAGCCTCTCCTCCTTCAGAGGAGCCACGCTGCGGGCAGGAGCAGCTCACATTGGTGCACAACCACCACTATGAGTCCCACCACCGCCCAGCTCATCAAAGAGCCGGTGGGCGTGGTGGTTCTCTCTCTGTTTCGACATTTAGCTACTTCTGCCATTGCCACAGGAGCTTCAAGCTTCGAAGCTCAACCAGCCACCACTAGCCCGCAAGCAGGCCACCGCTCGCTCGCGCACAGGCCACCGCGCACGCTTGCAGGTTGCCTGCGCCCCTCTCCGCATGCTCTGTCGTGAAGCTCCACCCGCGGCCCAGCCCTCTCCGTGCTCGCCAGTAGCCTGCGCAGACCTTCCGCGCGCGCGCCAGCTCACACAGCGGCTCCCGCACTCACAGCACCGGGCACAGGCTGTCGCGCGAGCAGACCATGCACTGTAGCCACTGTTCACGCGTTTCAGCGGAACACTGTGGCTACAGTGCGGTGACCGGTAAGCTTCTCACTTATCCGGTCACCCGGCACGCCGCAACCTGTGCTAGCCCGCGCCCGCGTCTTTCCCCGCACCCGCTCCAGGGCCCGATCTCTCGTCTACGTTCGCCTGCGTCTTCGCCTGCTTTAGCGCATAGCACCTTCGTTCGCACCCACCTCTTCGCACAGCGCGGTGCGCTGCGGCCTTTCTCCCTTGCGCTCACTCCCTCCAGTGCACACGTCTTCGTGCGCCTATGCGCCAGCGCATGCGTGTGAAACATCAGACGACGGCAGCTACGTGCGGACGACTTATCTCTCCGCGCTCCTTCACTCCAGCAGACGATCTCTCCCTCCCTCTCTCTCTCTCACAGCACTCTCTCACTCTCTCTGCAGACACATACACACACACACTCACACTCTCGTACACACACCCACTCACCTATACACTATTATATACTTATATATATATACATATACATATATATATTGATATATATACATATATTTATATATATATATACATATATCTATACATATATTAGTACCTATATAATTAAGTATAAGTATATATACATATATATATATATATACATATATATATATATATACATATATATACACATATATTTATACACACACACATATATATATATATATATGTGTGTGTGTGTGTGTATATCTATCTACATATATCTATATACATAAATACTTATACTAATATATATATATACATATACACATATATATATAACTATATACATATATTACTATATATATATATATGTATATATATAGTTATATATACATACATATATATCTAATTTTACATATATATATATATACATATATATACATCTATCTATACATATATTTACATATCTATATATATATACATATATAAGTACACATATACCTATATAATTATAACCATATATACATATACATATAGATATATATTTACATATATATATACATATACATATATATTTTTTTTCATATCACTTACCATACATTGTATCGCGGGAATATCTGCACCAGTTGCTGATATTCCCCGATACACGCGTACAGAAAGTGATTTCACATACATCTTCCACCATCCATCCTACACTGCACGCGGCACTTCGTCCTGTTGGTTGCATCTTCCTAGACGATGACCGACTCGACACCGTGCTACACGTCATCTCCACCTCCACCCCCACCCCTATATACATATATAATATATACATATATATATATATACTATATTTATCTTTGTTCTATTTCTCTTTTCTGCAATTAAAAAGATAAAAAAATATACAAAAGAGAAAAGATAATCCTTGACTTGCAGGTACTCAGTCTTGCGAATAGCAATACCAGTTTTGGAACCCTAATTTGGCTCAAAGCCAAGAATCTGATTTTGAGGGTGTACCTCAAGGACAAAAATTATCAGAAAAAAATCTTAAATAGAAAAACAACAAAAACATAATAAACAAACGGAAGAGACTCATTGTAGGAAAGGCGTAGAAACTTCTTCTAATCCCACTTCCCTGAGTTCGACCCTGGGCCTAAAAGTGACCAAGATAAAACCAAGTAGGCCAGGTTAAAAAATTTTGTAAAGAGATGGTTAGGCTTGATTTAGGTTAACCACTATACGCGTTTCAATGATAAAATCACCATATTAACACAACCTATCCTGGTCTACGCCTGATGCTTATGCATACCCAGGGACGAGGAGTTGCTGAGAGAGCTCCTGATGGAGGCGCATGGGTCCAGATTCACCATACATCCTGGGAACACAAAGATGTATCATGTCTAAAGCGCGACTTTTGGCGGAGAGGGATTAAGCGAGATGTGGGTGAATTCGTGCAGTAGTGTTTGGTGTGCTAGCAGGTGAAGGCCGAGCACCAGAGGCTTGCTGGGCCGTTGCATTCACTTCCCATGCCAAAGTGAAAGTGGGAGAGCATCACCATGGACTTGGTGGTGGGTCTACCCATTACCCAGTGGGAACACGACGCAGTCCAGGTGATAGTGGACAGATTGACGAAGACGGCACGTTTCCTGCCGATCCGAGTCACCTTGGGACCAGCACAGTTGGTAGAGAGGTACATTCGCGATGTGGTATGCCTGCACGGAGTTCCACTTGAGATTGTATCCGACCGGGATACCTGTTTTACTTCCCAGTTTTGGGCTGAGTTTCAGCAGGCTTTGGGGACACTGTTGACGTTCAGGACCACGTACCAACCCCAGACAGACGGACAATCGGAGAGCACTATACAGACACTTGAGGACCTTTTGCGTGCTTGTGTATTAGACTGGAGAGGCTCTTAGGAGGAGCACTTACCCCTGGCAGAGTTTGCATATAATAACAGTTATCACTCGAGCATTGGCATGGCACCTTACGAGGCTCTGTACGGATGGAGTGTACTGCACCCTTGAGTTGGGTTGAGGTAGGGACAAAGTGGGAGGTTGGCCCCAGACTGATCCGGCAGTCAGGAGGTGATAGAGCAGATCCACAGACGACTCCGCACTATTAATAGCAGGCAGAAGAGTTATGCTGACCAGAAATGCAGAGAGGTGTAGTTCAAGGTTAGGGATCACGTCTTTCTTCACGTTTTGCCCATGAAGGGCCTGCAGCATTTTGGGGTGAAGGGGAAGCTTGCGCTGAGGTTTGTGGGGCCCTTTGAGATCTTAGAGTGGGTAGGACCTGTTGCTTACCGGCTTGCCCTTCCTCCCCAGCTTTCTAGAGTTCACGACGTGTTCCACATGTCCAACCTCAGGAAGTGCGTCGCCGATCCTAGTCACATCCTGAGCCACAAGAGTGTTGAGGTGGGTGATGACCTGACCTACCCTGAGAGACCAGTGCAGATACTAGATAGGGTCGTTCGGAGTCTAAGACTGAAGCAGGTGCCCCTAGTGAAGGTTTTGTGGAGAAGCCAGCGTTACGAGGAGGCTACCTGGGAGCTTGAGGCAGCGATGTGAGAGTGATACCCGGAGCTTTTTGAGGGTACATCTTTTCGGACCAACTTCGGTCCTCTTTAAGTTTGTTATGAGTTTTATATCCTTTTTCTGCACCCTAGCTAGTTCAAGTTTCAGGGACGAAACTTCCTTTAAGTTTGTTATGATGTAAAGACCCATCCTGTTTTTAGCCTTTTAAGACGTCTAGAGTGATAGTCAGACGTCTGGACCCTTTCCTAGACATCTGGAAGTTAAATTTTTGTATGCCTCCTGTGTTCTGTGCGTAGGCAGTGTGCCGAACTAGTTTCTCTCTTTCTCTTTCCTCCTCCCTCCTCCTACAGAACCCTAGCCCAGCCTTATAAAAGACCCCCCCTTCCCTCTCCTCTCCACTCCACCACTACCACCACACTTTCCACTCCACTGCCGTGAGTAGAGGCACGCAAGAGAGAGAGCGAGAGCGAGGAGGAGAGGGTGTGAGGAGGAGAGGGCCGAGGTCGTGAGCTTCGTGGAAGCTCGTCGGAGGCTTGCACGGCCACCGCGACGCGTGCGGGAGGAGGAGGACGTTGGGGCATCGTCCCCGACCTTCTGTAGCAGTTGGGGCTGCAGCGGAGCAAAAGGAGCCGTGGCGGAGCATGGAGAGAAGCGCAGGAGCATGATCTAATACTAGAATTTTTCCAGTATCAGACGTCCGGAGTGTCTTCCGGACGACTGGCCGGACATCTGGCGTCGACACTAGACATCTGAAAGCAAGTGTATTATGAAGGTATGTCTTCTTCGCGGTTACGGCCATGCAGGCTGCATCGCAGTTGATTCGATTTAGCCTAAAGAGGGTGCTGCTCTGTCATGCGTAGGAGCAGCCTTGAGAAGGTGCGTGGAACGCATTTCCACGCACTTTCAGACGTTTGGACAGCTTGCCAGATGACCGGAGGTGTTCCCAGACGATTGGAGGACTGGTTAGATGTGTGGAACTGCGTTCAGATGGTCGCAGGGGAGTCCAGGACGTCTGAGGGCGCTACAGGAGCTTGAGGTGAGTCTTTGAGACTTTTAAGATGTCTGGACTTGTTTCCAGACATCTAATTTGGGTCTGCAGACATGTTTTTGACCTGTTTAGGGTTCTATCGGGATCCATTTTACGCAAACAAAGTATCTGTGGTTTCCTTGTGAATTCCTCTATGTATTAGAAACATTTATACACTATTCTGAATCTTTCATTGTGGTGTGTTCCTTGGTATAGGACTTCGACTTGTTGCGTGTCTGGGGCTTGCAGAGGCTCGTGGGCCTACAGTTCGAGCCCCCAGTACTCCCGTATTGTCTGGTAGAGTAGTCCACACCTGTTATACTTATTAAATATGAACGCATCTATGAAAATTAGACAACTGGAAACCTAGGATGTGGCATGAACCTTAGGACGAGAAATAGTTGAATCAATTGTTTGCGTGATTGAAATTATAGCTATATATGTGAATGAGCTAAATTGTTAACCATTGCCTGTAAATGAATACGAGCTGCCTGTTAGAATATGAGCTGCCTAAGATAACTAAATAGTTACCTGTGATATCACTTATTGCATGTGTTAAATTGTGGAAATACGAGCTACATGTGTACAAACGAGAATCGAATTGTGAATGATGAAACCTAGATTGGAATAATATGGTGAACATGAGCATGAACCCTACGGGGAGTTAGGAGTAGAGCTCCTGTGGATAGATGGAAAAGCCTGGAATGTGGATGGGAAGTGTGCTGGCCCTTGAGTAGACGGTACCAAGGAGAGCGACTGTCCCCTTTTAGTGTAGAGCGGAGCTAGCCACCCTTGGGTGGGGACCCGGGGTTAGAATTAGCCATTCTACACCAACTTCTGTTGGCCCTCGCGTACATGGTATCGAGGCGAGCTACTAGTGTAGGGAGGGAGCTAGCCACCCCACGAGGCTTGGGGTTCAGCTAGCCACCCTACACCGACTTAGGCCCTCTGGGCAAACTGGGGTAGTCAGGCGAGGGTGTGTGGACTGTGGAGGGGTGAGACTCCTGTTTGGTTCTGAGGGGCTAGACCCCTGCTTCTGAGAGGGCTAGGCCCTATACTATTCCGTGCTGTACTTTGTGCGTATCCGCTAGCGGAAACGACTGACCGTGTGCCAGTGCGGGGTAGCTACCCGTGTGCTTATCGCGCATGCCGTAGTCACCACTACGTCTGTCAGTGACCTCGGGGTGGTTGACTGGGTGTAGGACTACCATGGGGGACTCTCCCAGCTAGGGGAGCACCACGTGCACCTTCTACTCTTTGGAAAAGACTGCAATCAAGATCGTTCCCACGAGGAACATTCAAGATCAAGAAAGAAATCTAAAAGTAAACTAATGAGGTGAAAAGAAATTACCTATAAAATAAATAACTGGAAAGGGATAAATATACCTGCTAGTTTTTACTGCTTTAGATAGTTTGGTTACCACTCTACTCAGCGTTCGCTGACTTCATTTTCTCATAACACTGTTCAGGTCCAGGTGTTGAGCAGCCTGAGCTACCGGCTGCAGAGGGTGTTGGGCCCAGTCGAGCCCAGCCATAGTTTTCCGTACTGTTGTTGTACTCTTTTTTCTACTATAGTGAGTTTCAGACTTTTGTTTATTGTTCCTATTACTATTGCTTTTGTTCTATTTTCCTGTTGTTGTGGTGGTACGTACTGAACTAGCAGCTTTTACTTTCTTTTACTGTTTGTACGCTTTTACTGTTAGCTACATTGCATAGTGAATGTGATTTCTTTTCCTACTTTTCGGTTATTTTTTGTTAGACGACTGGGTCTTGGGATTAGTCGAGGCGAGCTGGTCTCGGGTCCTGTAGGGATTTAGGAATTGGGTTGTAACATAGCCTAACTCCTATTCTGAGATCTTCTGCATGGCGAAAATCAGCGCAGGAACGTACGTACCTCGCGCGATATGTGCTTTCAGACACCTGACCTGAGCTCCGGATGTCCTGGTGCCTAGCCAGTCGTCTGGTCTTCACTCCAGACGTCTGATATTGGAAACTTCCAGTATCAACTTCTTCACGCCGCTCGCTCCGCTCCCCCTCTGCCTGCAGCGGCAGCTCCAACAGCTGCAGGAGCTTGGACAGCTCCTCACCGACATCCTCCTCTCTCCTACGAGCTCCTTCTCAAGCTCCACCGAGCTCCCGCGATTGTCTTCCTCGTCCCCCAGTCTCACTCCCTCGCACTCTCTTGCTCTCGCTCCTCCCCGGTCTCCCCTTGCCGGTGGCTCTCCTTCCTTGCTGCGGCTACAACAGAGGTGGAGGGAAAGGTGGCTGTCGCAGGAGAAGGTGGAGGTGGCGGTGGCTGTGGTGTGACGAGGAGAAGAGAGGACAAGGGAGGGGGTTTATATAGAGGGAAGTTAGGGTTCGGGGGGTGAAGGAGAGAGAGAGGGAGCGGCCTCTGCGTGCCACCTGTGCGTAGAGTGCAAAGTGCATTATGAAAATCTTACTTTCAGATGTCCAGGCACGTGTCTAAATGTCTGGACAGACGTCTGACTGAAACTCCAGACGTCTTATCCGGCTAAAAATGTAACACATCATTACACCAAGGCTCCACGCCATTTGCTACTAAACGCAAGGAGGAAGAAGAAAAGGAAGAAGGGCAGGGGCATGGTTGTGAGAAAGAGGATTTTGCAGGGACCAAAATGTAAATTCGCAGGGACTTGATTGTAGCCTTCCAAGGACTTATACGTAAGAGCTCATTATTTGCAAAGACTAATTGGAATATAGGTCTCGATTATTGGTTGTTTTAGAGGGTTGTTGAAATCTTATACCTGAACATCATTGATTTAACATTTTTTTAGTGCTTAATTACATTTATTTTCTGATTATCTTTGATTAAGCATTAATTCCTACAATTGTATTGATTAATCCATATATCTTTGGGACTAGATTTAACGGTTAAGGAATCAAACCCTTTCAATCTAGTTCATGAGTTAAAATTTTGTGAAATGAAATAGTGGTAGTTTGCTCGTAGAGAGGACCTCGGATTTCTCTTTTAATTCGAGTTATAAATTTAAATGTAAACGCACTTCTATCGACTATACTACGACGCGAACGAATTTTAAAATACAGTAGGAACACATCAACATTTTGGCGCCGTTGCCGGGGAGCAACAAGCAATTATCACTATTCTTGAAAATATTTCTATTTCCTGATCTTTAAGGCATCTGCTTGTAATTTTTGTAAGGAAAAAAAAATTACGCCTGAAGCTTAAAGAGGACAATCACTCCACGGACAGGTAATCTTCTTCCTTCTTAATCCACTCTTTCTTAATATAGATAAAAAGAAGAAGGAAGAAAAAGAAGAGAAGAAAGAAAAAATTTAGATCCTACCTTGACTTATTATTCTAGAATTATCAACTGTGGTAAGTTCTTTTCTGAGAATTAACTGTGAGATTTGATTGCAGATTGGAACAAACAATACCTAAAATTTCTATGCCTATTAGGGACTTACACTTAAATTTCTTAGCACATTTGTACTATCACCTTCTTGATTGAGTCCAATGTGTTAATTTCAAATTAGACTCCATTGTAGAGCCAAATTAGGGTTACAACTTTAGGGTCTTGACATGTTAGTACACATTCGCAAAAGTTATAAAGGAAAATAATTACCTGTATTGTGTGCTACCCCAAGCCATGTTTGAATTGATTTAAGAAGTAAACCCTAAAATACAGGCTTTATGATCACTTGAACCCTTAAATTGAGGTTTAATAACCTGTTTATGAACCAAATCAAGGGTGGTTCAGGTGAATTAACCTGGATTTCATCCTTTAATCATAGGACAGGTTAGGTGAAGTTGGTTCACATTGTGAATCAATCAACCTAAAATTAGGTCAAAATTGGGAATCAAACTCTAAATCAAGTGATAATTAACAGCACATGCACAATTAGGCCTTAAATTTGGTAGACTTAGGGCTTAATTCACATGTATCCGGTCTACTTGGAACCGCAGTGACAAGAAAGGTTGGGTGGGGGAAACCCTATAACCCGTGAGGAACCCGTGTAGGGGTCTTTGCGGGACTCTCCCTTTCTGGCTACCCAAGTAATTCTCGGGCAGGTGGATTTGTGACCAAAAGGAATCAGCCATAGTCATCCAATTAATTTGGGTGCCTTGATTGGGTCCTATTCATTTCCAGTCCCTCTCATCTTTGCTGTAGTATGCGCACAGAAGGGGGTCTTTAAGACTTAACTTAAGACCTTAGTTAGAGTCTAATCTGAATCAGGGTCAAGCCCTGATTGTCGTGTGTGTGTCTGGTCCAGTCAAATTCTCTTTCAATCAATCTGAATCTGCACTCAAACCTTCATTTTCTAATCTACCGCCTGACTTGATTCAATCACCTGAAAATCAACCTAAAAAATTAAGGAAATGGCCACTAGTCCTGAACCCCATATAAGTTTGAAGGATCGAATGATTGAGGATGCTATCAGATGCAATGAAAAATTTTTCAGAACCTCAAAACCCATTAGCGGAAATTAGGCTAGTAAACCCAGTATTAAGAACCCAATTATAAACCACATTTAGATGATTGCAACCCAGATTTCATGTGGTTCAAATTGGGAGACCCTCTTGGAACAATTGAGAGCTATAAGAAAGCTACATAGAACTGAGGGAATGCAATATCTTGCAAATATGGAATTATGGGAAAAATACCAAGATTTCTTCAAACAATGTGGGGATTTGATGGATCAACTTGAAAAACTGATTGACGAAAATATCTAGACCCCCACTCAGATATTGATTATGAATATTGGGATAATTTTGAGGATAACCCGAATTTTTCCTATCTCGAGTGCCAAGAAGATGGGTTCTATGCTAAATCCCCAATCCAATTTCAATTAAATGATGATTATAAAGAATTACCTAATATTGAAAATCAACTTTTAGGTTGGAAGGATTCCATTACAGGTATTTTTGATTTTGGACCAGAAATCAGAGATTTTGAGGTTGATTTAACTCGAGCAGCATGCCCAAACACCTCTAATGAATTTGATTTAGAATTCCTTGAGGAAGTAACTCCCTCACTTTATCGTAGTAAGGTCTTCCTCGAGCGAAATTCTGATATCCCAATTGAGCTAAATGACGATTCTAGTGACCCAATTCCTATTTTTGACCTAGAATTTAGATTTGAACCTATTTGGGATAATGATGAGGCTCAATCCAAAAGGAATGAAATCTTAGAATTGAAATATTAGGATTTTGATGAGCCAATTTTTTATGAAAAAATCTCTCCAGATTCCTTGAACGAGCATAACGATTTATTCGAATTGGAATCGATTTATGATATAGAATCAGAGGAATATGAAGAGTCAAGATTTAATTGGATCTTCCTTAGATTTCCAGAAACTAAGCCTATACCTGATGATGAAATTCCAATCAACTTGGCATCAGAATCTATGTTAGACCAATTTCAGGTTGATAACTCAATTTATTTTGATTTTTCACAAGAAGATGATCATAATTCTGATTAAGGTTCAGAAAAATCTTATCACCAGTATTCTTCTGAATTCTCCTATGTTGATGCTGATTTTGAATCCTATTCTGATTCAGAAGAATCCTTGCTTCCAGAAGATTATAGCCCAATTTATGACCTCAATATCTATGACCCGTTCTTTGACTCTGATTTTGAGGCCATTGATTAGGAATTCAAAGCAGTTGCACCACTTGATCAGGAGACGTCTCAGGAAGGGTTTCTTAAGCTTCTCAGCAACCGGTCCCTGCCGCATAACTCCATCAGAACCCATTCGTATCCTGAATCACTTCATTCTGATCTGGTGGGGGATAATTTTCCTCCTCGATTTGACAATGAATGGGACATCGATCAAACTGAGAATCAATTACAAATTATTTCAGATCCCATAAGTAGGGTTCTTATATTTTTCACTAATCCATTATCTTTTGAGGACCTTGAAGCGATCGACCACGATTCGTATAAAAATATGTCGTTGTTGTAGTATATGTCAGAAATACAAACCGTTGTTGCATCAATTTTATTTATTTACTTAATTTTTACTTGTTTATTCTAGGTCGTTCACTGGGATGCAGTTAATGATATATATCACTCTCTAAGTCCAATATTATTCTTTAATTCCAAAAATATTGGTTTTATGTACAAATATGAATGAATGAATTAATAAATGAAAGAATCAAACAATTTATGTACAAAAGAATGAACTAAAATGTTTGCAAACATCTATTTAGAAACAAGCATCAAGCACTTTAATTAAACACTATATACTATCTATTTATAACTTATAATATTAATACTTACATATCTATACAATAATATGCTATAATATAGATCATACTGATGGGAACACTATCATGAGCCCTAACTAGCTCATTTTGACCCAATGAAGAGAATAAATACTTTTACATAACTGCCTAAAGGTCATAATTCATTACATAACCTTTTTGAGAGAAAAATAAGAAACTAGGGTTATAATGGTAATTTTACCATTGCAGTACAACCATGGGTTTTCTCAAGGACTAAACAAAGGTCAAATGGTCTTAATAAGATAACAAGTGGGTTAGATTTGACAGAAAATGGTTTGTTTGTATCCTGTGAATTAAATGACTTCTTGAAACCCTAAAACAGACCCACTTGATTAAATCAAGGTTCTGGTCAGGATAAAATTTACTTGAATCCTCTAAAAATCATAGAAAAATATCATCTAGGGTTTGGTACCTTCAATTTGGCCATTGGAACCCATCTTGACCTAGAATGGGGCCTAAGATAGATATTTGCCATAAATTGGGTTTTTACATAAATTACCTAGTCAAACATGGTCAAACCCAAAATCCAACTTTACCATTAGATTTCTTAGGTCCAAATTATGTTTATACCAAAATTTGGACCTAAGGGAAACTCAACTTGACCTAGTTTGCAAAAAGGTCCAGTCTGATTACATTTCTACCCCTAACTTTCAAAAACCCTTGCATTTAGCCTCCTAATTTCTTCATCATTTGCACAAATAGGTCCCTCCTCCATTATAGCAAAGGAAT
The DNA here is from genome assembly GCA_037157565.1 of Thalassia testudinum. Classification (NCBI taxonomy): domain Eukaryota; kingdom Viridiplantae; phylum Streptophyta; class Magnoliopsida; order Alismatales; family Hydrocharitaceae; genus Thalassia; species Thalassia testudinum. Next base: position 10,941,201 of record JAZHRO010000067.1, on the reverse strand, counting down.
CCTACTCCAACGAGCTTTGAAAGGAGGTTTCTCCTTGATTGCTCAGAGAATCTTTTTCAAAATTGGAAGGAAGATTCTCTGAGTAATCCCCTCCAATCTGAACCCATCTTTGATCCTTAATTGTTTTCCAATCTCTTATGCGAATGCATGAGAGATTTGGGTCTTTCGAAGCTTCCATCTCCGGCAGAACTTTCCTCGCTTGGAAGCTTGGCTTCCAAGCACAAATCCTTCTTCAGAGACCTATTTAAGAAGCCCCACATCCAACCGCATTCCCTCAGCTTGAAATTGGGTCGGTTACCCTTTAATTCCTCTCTCCCTCGCCGGCCACAATCTCCGCAAGCTTCGGTGGCTTCTCCCTCGCTCTCTCGTCGCCCAACCATAATACCAGTGGTCAGGTTAACTCCTCCACATTCCTCCACGTCACTGATAACACTGCATCTTGGGGTGATAATTCTATTAATTGGGGTCCATCTTAAGAACAAAATGCACAGATAACACATCATAAATAGAATGGGAGCATTGCATGCATCATACATCAAGATGCTTATAACACATCATAAGTACTTGTCAAAGCAGGCCTCAAATGAGCAATCGGATTGCACGGATGGATTCTGAGCGACGAACAGAGTCCAACAGACTCGAAATTGGGTAAATCTGACATCCCGAGCTCCCGCAATGGGCCCAAGAAGTTCTGATCGTTGATCTGACGATCAACGGCTCACAAGGCACCACGTGGCACCTTATTAGCACCCGCATGCCTCGCCCAGCCCCCTCCATCAACTGCAGAACGATCTGAGCCGTCCGATCTTCGATTGGACGACTGAGAACACCACACCATCGCCTACGCCATCACTACACTCCTTGCCCGAGCAGATCACGACCGTCGGATCTCCATCCAATGGTTGGCAGCAGTCAAGCACCAACGTACAACTGCAACCATCCACGCAGGGCAGTGCAGCAGTTGAAGGGCTCACCTGCGCTCACGCGACACGGGTTCGAATCGCACTACGCTGAAATGCAGAGGCGAAGGCGTGCGCGGGCAAAATTGGACCTCCCGATCAGCAGCGGACAGGTGCGATTGCAAGACATGGCGCCCGTAGGTGAGCCTTGACCAGACGCGCGTGATGACGCGGGGCATGGGCACGATCCAGGCACGCGCCCCGCATGGAATCTCAGCCGTCCGATCTTTGATCGGACGGCTTACGACGTGCCCACGCGGATCAGGCGTGAAGAAGCATAAGTCCCGTGTGAGCGACGACGGGCAGGGGCCTTCACCGACGTTTTGGAAAGGGTTTTGGCGAAGGGTTTTGGGAAAGCCATTCTTTCGATTTAAACCCCTTCCAACCACCCATGGGAGGCATTCACTCCACTTGCAAGTGTTCTATCCCCCTCCTAGCTACCCTTAAGCCCTTTTGTAATCGCCGGAGATGACGAGCCACCGACGGAGCCCCCCTCCACCACCGTGGCTGCCTCACCATCCCCCCTCTCTCTCTCTCTCTTTCCTTCTTTTAAGCTTTACTTTACTTATGTTCAAGCATTTATCTAGTGTTGTAATTATGAACTCAAGTTGCATGTTAAATGAAGTTGTTTTCTATTCAATTGCTTGCTCTATTTTATGCTCAAGTTGCATGTTGCGAATGAAACAATTCTAACCCTAATCTCTCTCTCTCTCCCTTTTTGCACTCGCTTTTCACCCACGCCGTTTCGCAAGCAAAACCCCACAATTTTCGTGACATTAAGTGACAAGAAACATCCGATTTTCACACCTCCCTGAGATCGACACTCGGACTCACATCCATTTCTTCATTTTAAAATCGACGTGCGAGCGCAATCTATAATGACTCTTCTAAACACACGCGTCACGCGCACGTCAGTTTTTGGCGTCATTGCCGGGGAGGCAACGGATTTGTTTTTTCACTTCCATTTTACATCCATTCTCACATCGTCTAACGCCTTGTCTCCTTCTACTTGATGGTTGCAGGAATTCGAGACTTGGATGGCGAAGCAACGCAACTCGTGACAGTAACGAGGGAGTAAGCGCAACAAGGACTGGTCGTGAGTATTTCTTCACTCATGGTTGTTTGCTTGCTTAAAAATATAAAAAAATTATAAAATTGAAAAAAATTGGCATGGTGTATGATTGCCTGACCCACATCATCAACACATCACCCAACAAAAAAATACACTCTAACATTCTGAATAAATTCTTGGAGTATTCTTTTTCTTTTTGAGTGGTGTTTGCGAAGCTACCTTGAATTGACTTGGGCCGCACCACTCAACCCTAAAATCAACTCATCTAATAGAAGCTACATGATCACTACGATGAGTACATTAGGGTTTTAGAGCCTCTACACAACAAAAGGAAATCTACTTTCATCGAATTGTGTGCAAAACTTGATGTGCCCACTGAAACTTGTCTGAAAATATTAAGACACGTCAACCCTAAAAGATACAAAAGTAAGGATGAAACATTAAAAGGCACCACATCTTAAAAAATCCTTGCTTGAAAATCATGTTTTGATAGAAGCACACACACTGAAAATGGAAAACTAAGAGGCACTACCCCAATCAATGCCTCATCACATAACCCTAGCACAAGCACTATCCTAGCCCTTTTAAAACAGAGTAGACGTGCCCTAAGCAGGACTGGGTTAAGTCTCGAGAGGCGGGGTTTTGTTCGCTGGGCACTAGGCTTTCATTCCCTTAGTAGAATCTGGTGACTAGGCTGCGGGACAGTGTCAAACGACCGCAGTTGTGAGGTCTATGGAACCGGCGGCGCAAGCCAAAGGAAGAACCTTCCCTGCAATCCCCTTGTAATCAACCTGGCCAGATTAGCTTTGGGAAGGGGAGTCCAGTGCTTACGGACTTAATCACCCTTTGGAGATTTCTAGGTCTTCTAAGGAATACACCATAAGGACTAGACTTGTTTGCTTGATTGAACACACACTTCTCGCATCTGTCGCTCTCCGCATCCCCTCCTGTTCTTCTCTAGTGTATGCACGGGAGACGCTTACTACATCCCGAGTTGTTTGTTTTGGGATGGGAATCCAAGCAACTTGATTCTGCTAGAAACATGGTTGAACCTAGGGTAGATGAGGTTGATGACCAACCCCCACTAGACACAATGGCCATCATCCAAGCCCAGATTAACGCAAACCACCGGCTTCAGCAGCAACAGATCCACACTATCATGCAAGCCATACACCGATTGCAGAACCCACAAGGGCAACCACCACCACCTTTCCAAGTCCCACAAGGGCAACCACCACCTGATCTACCACCATTCCAGGACCAACCTAGGCCCCTCCGCGACTTCTACAATCCTTCTGCTATTCGAGTCGAGCCACACCTTAGGATCCCCGAAGGGGGAGATGATTTTGAGCTAAAACCAAATGTTTTGAGTCTGCTTCAGATCCACTTCCATGGAAGCTCAAATGAGGACCCCTTCCAGCACCTAGAGGATCTTGACCGGATAGCCCAAACTGTGAAACCTAGGAACATTAGCCTTGACATTGTTTTGATTAAGATGTTCCCCTTCTCACTAAGAGACAAGGCATCCCACTGGCTTAGAACCCTAGGTAGACCCATCACCACCTGGGAAGAACTGAGGCATGCATTCTTGAAGAAATTCTTCCTCATAGGAAAGACCAATGCCCTCAGAAGAGCCATTACTACCTTTACACTCCTGGGTAGGGAACAGTTCCATGAGGAGTGGGAAAGATTTAATGAACTCTTGAGGAAATGCCCACACCACGAAGTACCAAGGTGGCAATTGACCCAGATCTTCTACCACGGTCTGGACAGCAACCTACGGAACTTCGTCGATGCCTCATGCAGGGGAAACTTCCTAAACAAAGATGAGGAGAGTGCGTTTGAGCTCTTTGAGTCTATGAGCGAAAATTCGCTCAACAATGCCTCCATGACCCAGTTTAACCGATCCAGTCAACCCCGTGATGGGATTTATGAGGTACAAGCAAATTCTGGAATGGTTGACATGGACATCATTGCCAAGAAACTAGATCGAGTGGAATTAGTGGATAAAAAGATTGATGAGCTACTGAACCAGACCAGGAACCCATTACAGACCTTCTCCCTAGCAAAGGGAGCTCACAATGTTGACCTGGTCCAGCCCTTAAGCCAATTGAACCTAGAACAACCCCTGACCACGTTCCAGGGAGGGACCTTTGCTCCCTCAACCCTTGATTACTCTTTTCCCTCCCCATCGACATCTGCTATCCTTGAAGATGTGCAAGCTGTCCAAGGTTATGCTAAACTTGACCTTTTCTCCAACACTTACAACACTAGCTAGTGTAATCACCCCAACTTTGGTTGGACAAACCAGAAACCACCTCAATTCCAGAACCAGCCCAGGCCAAACCAGCAGCCAAATTTGCCCCCTATCAGTAAGGGCCACCAGTTAGACCCCCATACAATCAGAATAGGGCGGCCCCTCCCCCGCAGAACCAAATGGACACCCTAATAAAGATGATGGCTGAAATGAACCAGAAACATCAAGAGGAAATGACCTTATTAAAGGAACAGTTAAGCCAACTATTGAATTGTAAACAACAAGGATCCCTACCTTCCCAACCACAATCGAACCTGCGAAACGTGATTAACAGAGGCCCCAATCACAAGGGTTCCAGGGCAATCCCGGGCAGGCTCACATGGTCTAGCTAGCCCTACAAACACCCCTGGGTTTGGTGCTTCTTCATCCTCATCTTCTCAAGGATTGATAACACTACACAAGGGGATGATAATTCTGTTAAATAGAGCCCATCTTAAGAATAAAAGGCACCACATAAGTAGAATGGGAGCATTGCAAGCATCATGTACCAAGATTGCTTATAAAACTGTATTAATGGCCATTTGTGTAAGTACTTGTCAAAGCAGGCCTCAGATGAGCAATTGGACCGCACGGATGGATTCAAAACGACGAACGGAGTCCACCAGACTCAAGATCGGCCAAATTTGACATCCAGAGCTCCTACAATGGGCCCAAGAAGTTCTGACCGTTGATCTGATGATCAACAACCCTCGTTGTGCCACGTCACCCCCGCTCCACCGCATGCCACTCTCCCTTCAGCTAAGATCAGATCTCAGCCGTCCGATCGAAGATCGAATGGCCGAGAACCGCATACCCGCCCGCAGTCGTCGTGACAAAGCGTGAGCGTGGTGCAACGGTTAGTGTGCACGCCCGCACGCACGCGACGCGGGCTCGAGCCATGCGGTGGGTAAAATTGGAGACGAAGGAGCGCACGGCGAAATTGGGCCGCCTGATTAGCAGCGGGCAGCCGTGATCGCGCCATGCGGCGCGCCCTCAGATCGCGAGCGCTCATGCGCACATGCATGCCGGGTGACGACGCCCACGCACACGCGCGCCCAAGGTGCGATCCAAGCGCATCCAAGGAAGATCTCAGCCGTTCGATCTTCGATCGAACGGCTCTCACGCAGAGGCCGCGGATCAAGCGCGAAGAAGAATGGCGTGGGCGGTTGACCGGCGGGCTGGAGGGCTTCACCGACGCTTTTGGAGTGGTTTTAGCGACGTCCCGGACGTCGCTAAAGCCCCTTCTTCTTTTAGAAAGCCCTTAACCCTATTTAAACCCCCTCCAACCACTCATTCAAGGCATTCACTTCCCTTGCAACTACTCTACCCCTCTCTTAGCTTGCTTTAGGCCCTCTTGTAGTCGTCGGAGACGACGAGCCGCCGACGGAGCCTCCTCCACCGCCGTGGCTGCCTCGCCGCTCTCCCTTCTCTCTCTCTCTCTCTTCCTCTCTTTTAAGCTTTCCATTACTTATATTTGAGAATGTATTTAATGTTGTAAGCTATGAACTAAAGTTGCATGATTAATGAAGTACTGTCCGTTCAGTTGTTTATTTTAATTCCTGTTTAAGTTGCATGATCAAGCAAGAAACAAATCTAACTCTAATCTCTCCCTTTCTCTCTCTATCTCTCTCTCGCTTTTCAAACCACACCTTTCGCAAGCAAAACTCCACGCTTTCCGTGACAAGTGATAAGCAAAATCCGATTTTCACGCCTCCCTAAGACCGACACTCGGACTCACCTCCGTTTCTCTACTTTAAAACCAGCGTTGCAAGTGCGACTATAACGACACTTCTTAACACACACGCACAAGTGCACGTCAGTTTTTGGTGTTGTTGCCGGGGAGGCAACGGATTTGTTTTGTCACCTCCATTCCACATCCATTCTCACATCGTCTAATGCCTTGTTTCCTTTTTACTTGATGGTTGCAGGAATTCGGTGCTTGGACGGTGAAGCGACATATCCCACGACGGTAACAAGGGAGTAGGCGCAACAAGGACCGATAGTGAGTAATTCTTCACTCATGATTGTTTGCTTGCATGAAAAAACTAAAAAAAATTGAAAAAATTGAAAAAAAAATGTACACTCTAGCATTCTGAATAAATTCTTGGAGTGTTCTTTTCTTTTTCTTTTGAGTGGTGTTTACGAAGCCACTGTGAGTTGACTTGGGCCGCACCACTCAACCCTAAAACTGACTCATCTAATAGAAGCTACATGATCATTAGGATGAGTACATTAGGGTTTTAGAGCCTCTACAGAATAAAAGGAAATCTACTTTCACTAAATTGTGTGCAGAACTTGACGTGCCCACTGAAACTTGTCTGAAAACATTAAGACACGTCAACCCTAAAAAGCACTAAAGTAAGGATGAAACACTAAAAGACACCACATCTTAAAAATCCTTGCTTGAAAACCATGTTTTGATAGAAGCACACACTTTGAAATTGGAAAATTAAGAGGCACCACACCAATCAACGCCTCATCACATAACCCTAGCACAAGCACTATCTTAGCCCTCTAAAACTAAGTAGACGTGCCCTAGGCAGGACTGAGTTAAGTCTCGAAAGGTGAGGTTTTGTTCACTGGGCACTTGCTTTCATTCCCTTGGTAGAATCTAGTGACTAGGCTGCGGGGCAGTGTCAAACGACCGCGGTTGTGGGGTCTACGGAACCGAAGGCGCAAGCCAAAGGAAGAACCTTCCCTGCAATCCCCTCGTAATCAACCTGGCCAGATTAGCCTTGGGAAGGGGAGTCCAGTGCTTATGGACTTAATCACCCTTTGTGAGATTTCTAGGTCTCGTAAGGAATACACCATAAGGACTAGGCTTGTGTGCTTGATTGAAACACATTTCTCGCATCTGTCGCCCTCCGCATCCCCTCCTGTTCTTCTCTAGTGTATGCACGGGAGATGCTCACTGCATCCCGAGTTGCGTGTTTTGGGGTAGGAATCTAGGCGACGTGATTCTGTTAGAAACATGGCTGAACCTAGGGTAGATGAGGTTGAGGATCAACCCCCACCAGACACAATGGCCATCATCCAAGCCCAAATTAATGTAAACCACCGGCTTCAGCAACAACAAATCGACACCATCATGCAGGCCATACAACGGTTACAGAACCCACAAGAACAACCACCACCACCTTTCCAAGGCGTACAAGAGCAACTACCACTCGATATACCACCATTTCAAGATCAGCCGAGGCCCCTCCGCGATTTCTATAATCCCTCCGCTATTAGAGTCGAGCCGCACCTTAGGATCCCCGAAGGGGGAGATGATTTTGAGTTAAAACCAAATGTCTTAAGTCTGATCCAGAGCCACTTTCATGGAAGCTCAAATGAGGACCCCTTTCAGCACCTAGAGGATCTCGACCGCATAGCACGAACTGTGAAACCTAGGAACATTAGCCTTGACATTGTTCTAATTAAGATGTTTCCCTTCTCATTAAGAGACAAGGCTTCTCATTGGCTTAGAACCCTAGGTAGACCCATCACCACTTGGGAAGAATTGAGGCATGCATTTTTAAAGAAATTCTTCCCCATAGGAAAGACCAATGCCCTTAGAAGAGCTATCACTACCTTTACACTCCAGGGTGGGGAACAATTTCATGAGGTGTGGGAAAGATTTAATGAATTCTTGAGGAAATGCCCACACCACGAAGTACCAAGGTGGCAATTGGCCCAGATTTTCTACCACGGTCTGGACAGCAACCTGCAGAACTTCGTCGATGCCTCATGCAGGGGGAACTTCCTGAACAAGGACGAGGAGAGCGCGTTTGATCTCTTTGAGTCTATGAGCGAGAATTCACTCAATAATGCCTCCATGACCCAGTTTAACAGGTCCAGTCAACCCCGTGGTGGGATTTATGAGGTACAAGCAAATTCTGGAATTGTTGACATGGACATCATTGCCAAGAAACTGGATCGAGTGGAATTGGTGGACAAAAAGATTGATGAGCTACTGAACCAGACCAGGAACCCCTTACAGACTTTCTCCCTAGCAAAGGGAGTGCATAGTGTTGACCTGGTCCAGCCCTTAACCCAACTGAACCTGGAACAACCCCTGACCACGTTTCAGGGAGGGATCTTTGCTCCCTCAACCCTTGATTACTCCCTTCCCTCTCCATCGACATCGACTATCCTTGAAGATGTGCAAGCTGTCCAAGGTTATTCAAAATCAGACTCTTTCTCAAACACTTACAACACTGGCTGGCGTAACCACCCCAACTTTGGTTGGACAAACCAGAAACCACCGCAATTTCAAAACCAGCCCAGGCCAAACTAGCAGCCACACTTGCCCCCTATCAGCAAGGACCACCAGTTAAACTCCAATATAATCAGAATAGGGTGACCCCTCCCCCACAAAACCAAATGGATACCCTAACAAAGATGATGGCTGACATGAACCAGAAACATCAGGAGGAAATGGCCTTGGTAAAGGGATAGTTAAGCCAACTCTTGGACTGTAAACAACAAGGATCCCTACCTTCCCAGCCACAATCGAACCCGCGAAACATAATTAACAGAGGCCTCAATTCACAAGGGTTCCAAGGCAATCCTGGGCAGGCTCACATGGTCCAACCTGCCCCGCAAACACCCCCTGGGTTTGGTGCTTCTTCATCCTCGTCTTCTCAAGGATCAACCCATGGCCCCAATGCCTCTGTGAATGCGGTGACCTTAAGAAGCGGCAACAAAACCCAGGATCCCAAATGGCTGACTCTCCCCGAGACTTCACTCGCTGAAATACCTGACTCAGAAGAGGCACCAACCAAGGACCCAGAAATAGAACCAATCCACATTCAGACACCCTACCCTGAGGCCTTTGAAACAATCAAGAAAAAGAAGAATGTTGTGGAAACTGAGGAGTTGTTGGAAATCTTTAAGCAAGTACAGATTAATATTCCACTCTTTGAAGCCATCAAACACATCCCTGCTTACACCAAATTTTTAAAGGATGCCTGTACACCCAAGCATAAGCCGAGACCTCAAGCACCTAGGAAGGTTGTGCTCTCTGAATAAGCAAGTTCCGTAATATCAAGAAACCTTCCACTCAAGCGAATTGACCTAGGAGCGCCCCTGATTTCCTGCAATATCGGGGACATGACGTTTGATAGAGCGCTCTTGGACTTAGGTGCTTCTATCAATCTGATCCCAACAACCCTGTACCACCAATTTGGTTTTGGAGAGCTGACACCAACCCTTGTCACCATCCAGCTGGCTGATAGATCAGTGAAAACCCCGAAGGGGGTTGTCGAGAACGTGATTGTACGGGTCAAAGACTTCTATTTCCCGGTCGACTTTTTGGTGCTCGACATGGAAGTCCCTGAAAAATTACAGAACACACCCATAATCTTAGGCAGACCTTTCCTAGCTACGGCTAAGGCAAACATTGATTGTGACACGGGATGTATGGAAATCGCCTTCGGGGATAGGAAAACGCAATTTGATTATCTTCCGGGCGACAAAGTCTTTTGATTGCGATTGCATTGAGGAACATGATCCCATGGAAACTCTGATCGAGGAATGCCTCACCCTTAGTTCTGTATCAGACCACCAAACCTGTAATGACTATTCTGACCAGTCACCATCACTACCCATGGACCTCTGTAAGGCTTAGTGCCATCCCACAACACCGTTTGAGGAGATCGACGTTGATCAACTTCTACCCTTTCCCTTCCCATCGACTATGGTTCCACCCGCACCAGAACTTAAACCATTGCCCGAGAACCTCAAGTATGTCTTCCTGGGACTTGACCAGACCTTCCCAGTGATTATTAATTCTCATCTAACCAAGGATCAGGAACTCAGGTTGACTGTGACCCTTTCAGAACATCAGGCCGCCATTGGTTGGACCATTTCTGACTTAAGAGGAATTAGCCCCACCTATTGCACCCATAAGATTTACCTGGAAGACGGGACACGACCTTCCTGCCAGATGCAGAGACGTTTAAACCCAAACATGCGGGAGGTCGTTAAGAAAGAAATTATCAAGTGGCTTGACGCCGACATCATCTACCCTATCTCCGATAGGCCCTGGGTGAGCCCCACTCAAGTGGTTCCCAAGAAAGCTGGGCTCACTGTTGTCACCAATGATCATGGCGAATCCATCCCCACCCGCACCACCACCGCATGGCGGGTGTGTATTGATTATAGGAAGCTCAATGAAGCCACTAAGAAGGATCATTTCCCCTTGCCATTCATTGACCAAATCCTTGAAAGATTGGCAGGGCAGAAGTATTTTTGCTTCCTGGATGGATATTCAGGATATAACCAAGTCGCAATTGCTTCGAAGGATCAAGAAAAGACCACATTCACTTGCCCGTATGGCACGTTTGCATTCCGTCGAATGTCGTTCGGGTTATGCAACGCACCTGCAACCTTCCAGCGTTGCATGCTAGCCATTTTTTCAGAAATGGTGGGTGAATACTTAGAGGTCTTTATGGATGATTTCTCTGTATTCGGGAATTCATTCGACCATTGTCTGAGCAACTTGGAGAAAATCCTGAAACGATGTATCGAGGTTAATCTGGTGTTAAGTTGGGAAAAGTGCCATTTTATGGTTCAAGAAGGAATTGTCCTCGGTCACATCGTATCGCATAGGGGCATCGAGGTAGATCAGGCTAAGGTTGATTTGATTTCCAAACTCCCTCCACCTACTTCGGTCCGACAGATTTGCTCATTCCTAGGACATGTTGGCTTCTACCGAAGGTTCATTAAAGACTTTTCCAAGCTTTCCAAACCCTTGACCGACCTTCTAGCCAATGATGCCATATTCCACGTGTCTTTTGATTGCATCCAGGCTTATCACACCCTCCGGGACTTAGTCTCCACCGCACCTGTACTTCAACCCCCAGACTGGTCCCAGGACTTTGAGATTAGGTGTGATGCATTAGATTTTGCCATAGGCGCTGTCTTGGGACAAAGGCAAGACGTTTGAACGATGCCCAACGAAATTATATGGTCACAAAGAAAGAGCTGCTTGCTGTAGTCTTTGGACTTGAAAAGTTCCGATCGTACTTGCTGGGATCCCATGTGACAATTTACATTAACCATTCAGCCATCCGGCACCTGTTGGCCAAGACGGACGCAAAGCCCAAGCTCATCAGATGGATCCTAATTTTGCAGGAATTTGACTTGGAAATCCGAGACAAGGCCGGATCAGAGAATGTGGTGGCTGACCACTTGTCTAGACTTTGGTGGCTGACCACCATAGGAAGAAGAACGGCGTGGGTGGTTGACCAGCGGGTTGGAGGGCTTCACCGATGCTTTTGGAGTGGTTTTAGTGACGTAGTTAAGGGCTTTCTAAAAGAAGGGGCTTTAGCGACGTCCCGGACGTCGCTAAAGCCCCTTCTTCTTTTAGAAAGCCCTTAACCCTATTTAAACCCCCTCCAACCACTCATTCAAGGCATTCACTTCCCTTGCAACTACTCCACCCCTCTCTTAGCTAGCTTTAGGTCCTCTTGTAATCGTCGGAGATGACGAGCCATCGACGGAGCCTCCTCCACCGCCGTGGCTGCCTCGTCGCTCTCCCTTCTCTCTCTCTCTCTCTCTCTTCCTCTCTTTTAAGCTTTCCATTACTTATATTTGAGCATGTATTTAATGTTGTAAGCTATGAACTAAAGTTGCATGATTAATGAAGTACTGTCCATTCAGTTGTTTATTTTAATTCCTGTTTAAGTTGCATGATCAAGCAAGAAACAAATCTAACTCTAATCTCTCCCTCCCTCTCTCTCTATCTCTCTCTCGCTTTTCAAACCGCATCTTTCGCAAGCAAAACTCCGTGCTTTCCGTGACAACAAGTGATAAGCAAAATCCGATTTTCACGCCTCCCTGAAACCGACACTCGGACTCACCTCCATTTCTCTACTTTAAAATCGGTGTTGCAAGTGCTACTATAATGACACTTCTTAACACACACGCACAAGCGCACGTCAAGGATCAACCCATTGTCCCAATGCCTCTGCGAATGTGGTAACCTTGAGAAATGGCACCAAAATCCAGGATCCCAAATGGCCAATTCTTCCCGAGAATTCACCAGATGAAATACCCGACTTAGAAGAAGCATTGGAAAAACCCAAGGACCTAGAAATAGACCCTATCTATGTTCAGATACCCTACCCTGAGGCCTTGGAAACAATCAAGAAGAAGAAAAGTGTTGTGGAAACTGACGAGCTTTTGGAGATCTTTAAACAGGTTCAGATTAATATTCCGCTCCTCGAAGCTGTTAAGCACATCCCGGCTTACGCCAAGTTTTTAAAGGATGCCTGTACACCCAAACGTAAGCCAAGACCTCAAGCACCTAGGAAGGTTGTGCTCTCCGAGCAAGCAAGTTCCGTAATATCAAGCAACCTTCCGCTCAAGTGAACTGGCCCAGGAGCACCCTTGATATCCTGCAATATCAGGGACATGACATTTTATAGAGCGCTCTTAGACTTAGGTGCTTCCATCAATCTGATTCCAACAACCTTGTACCACCAATTTGGTTTTGGAGAGTTGACACCCACGCCTGTCACCATCCAACTAGCTGATAGATCTGTGAAGACCCCAAAGGGGGTTGTCAGGGATGTGATTATACGGGTCAAGGACTTCTATTTCCGGTCGACTTCTTGGTGCTCGACATGGAAGTCCCTGAAAAACTACAGAATGCACCCACAATCTTAGGCAGACCTTTCTTAGCTACGGCTAAGGCGAACATCGATTATGACACGGGATGTATGAAAATCGCCTTCGGAGACACGAAAATGCAGTTGGATATCTTCCAGGCGACCAAGTCTTTTGATTGTGAGGAACATGATCTCGTGGAACCTTTAGTTGAGGAATGTCTCACCCTTAGTTCTGTCTCGAACCACCAAGCCTGTAACGACTGTTCTGGCCTGTCACCATCGCTGCCCATAGACCTCTGTAGGGCTGATTACCATCAAACAACACCATTTGAGGAGATTGATGTTGATCAACTCCCGCCTTTCCCTTTCCCGTTGACTATTGTTCCACCCGCACCCGAACTAAAGCCACTACCTGAGAATCTCAAGTATGTCTTCCTGGGACCTGACCAGACCTTCCCTGTGATTATTAACTCTCATTTAACCCAGGATCAGGAACACAGGTTGACCGCGACCCTTTCAGAACATCGGGCCGCCATTGGATGGACCATTTCAAACTTGAGAGGAATTAGCCCCACCTATTACACTCATAAGATTTACCTGGAAGGCGGGGCACGACCCTCCCACCAGATGCAGAGACGGTTAAACCCAAACATGCGGGAGGTCATTAAGAAAGAAATTATCAAGTTGCTTAACGCCAACATCATCTATCCCATCTCTGATAGCCCCTGGGTGAGCTCCACTCAAGTGGTTCCAAAGAAAGCCGGGCTCACCGTTGTTACCAATGAGCATGGTGAATCCATCCCCACCTGCACCACCACCGCATGGCGGGTGTGTATTGATTACAGGAAGCTCAATGAAGAAACCAAGAGGGATCATTTCCCCTTGCCATTCATTGACCAGATCCTTGAAAGATTGGCAGGGCAAAAGTATTTTTGCTTCCTGGATGGATATTCAAGATATAACCAAGTCGCAATTGCTCCTAAAGATCAAGAGAAGACCACATTCACTTACCCGTACGGCATGTTTGCATTTTGTCGAATGCCGTTCGTGTTATGCAACGCACCTGCCACGTTTCAGCGTTGCATGCTAGCCATTTTTTCAGAAATGGTGGGTGAATACTTGGAGGTCTTTATGGATGATTTCTCTGTATTTGGGAATTCATTCAACCACTATTTGAGCAACTTGGAGAAAACCCTGAAATGATGTTTCGAGGTTAATTTGGTGTTAAGTTGGGAAAAGAGCCATTTTATGGTTCAAGAAGGAATCATCCTCGGTCACATCGTATCGCATAGGGGCATTGAGGTGGATCGGGCTAAGGTTGATTTGATTTCCAAACTTCCTCCGCCTAGCTCGGTCTGGCGGATCTGCTCATTCCTGGGACATGTTGGCTTCTACTGAAGGTTCATCAAAGACTTCTCCAAGCTTTCCAAACCCTTAACCGACCTTCTGGCCAACGACGCCATATTCCACATGACCTCTGATTGCATCCGGGCTTATCACACCCTCCGGGACTTAGTTTCCACAGCACCTGTACTTCAGCCCCCGAATTGGTCCCAGGACTTTGAGATTATGTGTGATGCATCAGATTTTGCCATAGGTGCTATCCTGGGACAAAGGCAAGACAAGAAACCCGTGGTGATCTACTACGTGAGCAAGACGTTGGACGAGGCCCAACGAAATTATACGGTCACAGAAAAGGAATTGCTCACTATAGTTTTCGGACTTGAGAAGTTCCGACCTTACCTGCTGGGATCCCACGTGACCATCTATACTGACCATTCATCCATCCGACACCTGTTGGATAAAAAGGACGCGAAGCCCAGGCTCATCAGATGGATCCTGCTCTTGCAGGAATTTGATCTGGAAATCTGCAACAAAGCCGGATCAAAGAATGTGGTGACTGACCACTTATCCAGACTCCACCCAGACCACATTGGACCCTCCCTGACTTTATTTGACACCTTCCCCGATGAACACATTCTGGCTATGCAAGACAAGAAACTGCTTTGGTATGCTGACTATGTCAACTACCTGGTGGTAGGATAGACCCTGCATAGCTGTTCCAGACAGCAACGGGACAGGTTCTTGGCCGAGGCCAAGCGCTATTTCTGGGATGATCCCATGTTGTTTCGCCTCTGTGCCGACCAGATCATCAGGAGGTGTATCCCCGAGAAGGAAGTTCAACGTGTGCTGTCTTTTTGTCATGACCAAGCTTGTGGCGGCCACTTCTCTGGAAAGAAAACGACTGTGAAGGTCCTGCAATCCAGATTTTACTGGCCTTCCCTATTTAGGATGCACACAACTTTGCCAAGACTTGTTCACGCTGCCAAACACTGGGGACCATGACCAAAAAAGATTTGATGCCCTTCCAGCCCGTTTTGATTGTCGAGATCTTCGTCGTTTGGGGTATTGATTTTATGGGCCCCTTCCCACCATCCAACGGCTTTGAGTACATCCTAGTCTCGGTGGACTATGTTTCCAAATGGATTGAAGCCGTCGCCACCCACCGATGCGATCATAAGACTGTCATGGACTTTGTTAAACAGAGCATCTTTTCCCGGTTTGGAATACCAAAGACCATGATCAGTGATGGTGGAAGTCATTTTATTCACTCCCAATTCCGTGCCCTACTTAGAAAATACAAGGTTAACCACCGCATTGCTACCCCGTATCATCCACAAACAAACGGGCAGACCGAGGTCTCAAATAGATAAATCAAGAACATTCTACAGAAAACCGTGAGACCTGATAGGAAGGACTGGTCCACATGACTAGATGATGCCCTGTGGGCATACAGGACCGCTTTCAAGACCCCGATAGGCATGTCGCCTTATCGCTTGGTCTTTGGCAAAGCCTGCCACCTTCTTGTCGAATTGGAACACTGGGCTTACTGGGCTGTCAAGCAGTGTAACATGGATTCCCAGTTAGTCGGTGCACAGAGGACGCTCCAACACTCTGAGCTCGAAGAAATTCATCGGGATGCCTTTGAGAACAGTCAACTGTATAAGGAGAAAATGAAAGCCATCCACGACCGACTCATCCATAGAAAGACCTTTGAGCCTAACCAGCACGTCTGGCT
The DNA here is from genome assembly GCA_037157565.1 of Thalassia testudinum. Taxonomy (NCBI): domain Eukaryota; kingdom Viridiplantae; phylum Streptophyta; class Magnoliopsida; order Alismatales; family Hydrocharitaceae; genus Thalassia; species Thalassia testudinum. The sequence goes on along the minus strand of JAZHRO010000067.1, from coordinate 10,925,198 downwards.
TTTCGATGCTCGCCTAAAACTCTTTCCAGGGAATCTCAGGTCCAAGTGGATAGGACCATTTAGGGTGGTCAAGCCTCACTCCAATGGGATGGTTGAAATCGCTGATTTGAATACTTGGCATACTTTTACAGTCAATGGCCAAAGATTGAAACATTTCCTAGCCCAAGTTTCCCCAAAGGAGAGTGTCACCCTCATTAAGGGATGACACAAAGCACCACCCAGCTGGAGGCATTAAACTCAATACTTCCTGGGAGGCAACCCAGAGGATTCAGACTGATCCAGTATTCTACGTCACTCAGGTAATATCTTTTTGAACCCTGTTGCATCCATGTTTTTTCCAATGAGGACATTGTCCAACTTAAGCATGGGGGAGGGTGGTAAATTGCATGATCTTGAGCTCATTTAATCAGTTTGAATAGAATAAAATTTAAATTAAAAAAAGTTAAAATTAAAAAAAAATTGAATTTAGGAAGAAACTTAGGCATTAGAAATTTGTCAATAGTGGGAAATAATACAAAAAGAACTTGAACACTTGGACTTTTCAGGCCTTCAGGCTTAATCAGCCCCGGTGTCCATTAAAATATGGATTTAGCTTCAAATCCTTGCAACCTTAAGCTACTCTAACCCACCAACTAAATAAGGTGATAAGTATACGACTTATCAACTCACCCTCTAACTCAGAAAGACTTTGAGTCTACGCATCTGCACACATTTTTGCACAGACTCACTCCTCAGAGATTCTGACAGAAATTGGGTAGCTAATGAACTCTCTAGGGTGGTATAGCTGGCAAGTTATCGTGGGTAACAACCTATTGGCAGGTTGTCCAGAGCCCAGCTATGGGACTACTTCTTCATTGCCTCTAAGTAAATTTGAGATCAGGGAAGCCACCTATCAAATTAAAAAAGAAAGGAGAAAAAAAGAAAACAAAATAAACCACACTTCACCGCGCGAGTATGGCTGGCAAGTGATCGTGGTAATAGCCCATTGGTCGGTTGTCCAGAGCCCAGCTCAGTAAATGCACAAAAAGAACCAAAATACTTAAGGAAGAGCGGGGAAGTAGGGCAAGCTGGGGAGATATACACTGGAAAAATCCTTGTGCTGACCCCAGTTAAAACAAACGTAGGGAGAAAGCTACCGATCGAACAAGTACACCTTCAGGCAAAACACTTCCTCTTCCGGTCACCTAGGGGCGTAGAAACTTGAAGTCTGTCTAAATTACCGTCGAGCGAGTCTATCACAATCTTCACACCAGGATGCTTATCACTTAGAGTTTTGTCCAAGTTTTGGGTGGGCTGGGTAGCCGTAAAAAGTTACCAACCCACTCTTAATTCCAAAAAAATATAAAAATAAGAAAAAATATATTTATATATACTTACATACATTAAAGCAAGGATTCAGGCGATTCGTATTTTGGCAGACACCCGGACACTGCTTAGTCTTTGTAGATTAAGATCTTAGTATATTTCCTCCTATTGATAAGTGACGAAGTGTTTAAGTAGTTACTTCTTAAATTCTAATAGAAAATAAAGGCTAGAAAAAACCTTGTTAGGGACTGGCAAGGAGTAAGCGTGAGGGTATGATAACACTACATCTTGGGGTGATAATTCTGTTAATTGGGATCCATCTTAAGAACAAAATGCACAGATAACACATCATAAATAGAATGGGAGCATTGCATGCATCATACATCAAGATTGCTTATAAAATAGTATTAATGGCCATTTGTATAAGTACTTATCAAAGCAGGCCTCAGATGAGCAATCGGACTGCACGGATGGATTCAGAGCGACAAACGGAGTCCAACGGACTCGAAATCGGCCAAATCCGACATCCGGAGCTCCCGCAATGGGCCGAAGAAGTTATGACCATTGATTTGACGATCAACGGCTCACAAGGCACCATGTGGCACCCTATCAGCACCCGCATGCCTCGCCCAACCCCCTCCATCAACCGCAGAACAATCTGAGCCATCGCCTGCGCCATCACTACACTCCTCGCCCGAGCAGATCACGACTGTCGGATCTCCATCCAACGGTCAGCAGCAGCCGAGCACCGACGCACAACCGCAACCATCCACGCAGGGCAGTGCAGTGGTTGAAGCGCTCACCCACGCTCACGCGACGCAGGTTCGAATTGCGCTGCACTGAAATGCGGAGGCGAAGGCGCGCGCGGGCGAAATTGGACCGCCTGATCAGCAGCGGACGGGCGCTATTGCAAGACGTGGTGCCCGCAGATGCACCTTGATCAGACGCGTGGGATGACATGGGGGCGTGGGCGCGATCTAGGCACGTTCCCCGCATGGAATCTCAGCCTTCCGATCTTCGATCGGACGACTTACAACACGTGCATGCGGATCAGGCACGAAGAAGCACAAGGCGCGCGTGAGCGACAGGCGGGCAGGGGCCTTCACTGACGTTTTCGGAAGGGTTTTGGCGACGTCTCGGACGTCGCTAAAACCCCTTCTTCATTTGGAAAGCCATTCTTCCTATTTAAACCCCTTCCAACCACCCCTGGGAGGCATTCACTCCACTTGCAAGTGTTCTATCCCCCTCCTAGCTACCCTTAAGCCCTTTTGTAATCGCCGAAGATGACGAGCTGCCGAGGAGCCCCCCTCCACCACTGTGGCTGCCTCGCTGTCCCCTCCCTCTCTCTCTCTTTCCTTCTTTTAAGCTTTACTTATGTTCAAGCATTTATCTAGTGTTGTAATTATGAACTAAAGTTGCATGTTAAATGAAGTTGTTTTCTATTCAATTGCTTGCTCTATTTTATGTTCAAGTTGCATGTTGCGAATGAAAGAATTCTAACCCTAATCTCTCTCTCTCTCCCTTTTCACACTAGCTTTTCACCCGCGCTGTTTCGGAAGCAAAACCCCGCAATTTTCGTGACATTAAGTGACAAGAAAAATCCGATTTTCACGCCTCCCTGAGATCGACACTCGGACTCACGTCCATTTCTTCATTTTAAAATCAACGTGCGAGCGCAAGCTATAACGACTCTTCTAAACATATGCGTCATGTGCACGTCAGTCACACAACACCAGTCGACGTCGCCTCTACCCCGTCTTCGCCGCCGCCTCATCTACGGAGGTCTTCGTCTTCCCCACGTCCGGCAACCATACTGGCGTGGGATTCTGTCCCCTTTCGTCCTTAGATTAAGGTTTCTTAGATTCCCTCTCTCTCACACTTTCTCCCCCTCTCTTTATTTCTCAAAACCACTCACTGATGCCACTGACCACCGTCACCTTCTCCACCTCCGGCGATACCTCCGGCGAGTAACTCCCGTCGCTCCGCACCTCCAACCACCTCGCCGACCACCCCACGACCTCCGCATCATCTCCCTGATCACTTCCCCTCACTCCACTCACCGTGCCACTTACCCAAACACCCCCTCGAACACACCCACACATTCGCACACAGTGTGGCCTAGGCATGAACGCACAGGCACCCCCGAGCCACGTCGACATCCCCATCACATCCGCCGTGGTTCGGCAAACCTCTCTGAGCGATTTGACGTGCTTGCGAGGCTGTGTTCTTGGTTTCAGGTTCACGACGACTATCACCATTGTTATTGAGCTTGAAGCAAGCTTCAAGCGGTCCCAGGCCTCGTGCTGCTCCAGGTGAGACCCCCAGGCTGTGCGAAATCCTCTCACGCACACATCCAAGCCCTCACGCAAAGACTCCAGCAGCTGTAGCCCTTCAATTTTGCCAAGCACTCTTTGCTGCAGACGCGCGGAAGATGGGACATTTAGTCCCACCTCGGAAGTGGAAAGGCACCCTTGTGCGCATAAAAGGAAAAAGTGTTAGAGGCTCTTCGCCTCCACACTGAGGGTTCGGTCCTCCTGTTGAACGCATGGGTTGCTACGCTAACGTGTTTGGTTTTGAAAAACCTATCGTCGTAGTATGAAAGCGAAGAACTCGTGTTCAACAAATAAAATTTATACTGGAATGAAAATCCTGGGTTGAACACAGGGAGGCGAACGTTTGATTTAAAAACACGCGTTTGTTTTATTTGTCACGAAGTAATTTAATTGATTGGAAACTATCTATCTATTTACACTTAAATAGAAGAGAGAGAGAGAATGAGAGAGAGAGAATATTACAAACAAAAATCAAAAAGAGATGTAGAATGCACATAGAATTCATTATCAAAAGGATTGTTCATTACACTAAATATCACGATGAGAAAGTGGGAAAATGATTACACTAGAAAGCGGTAAATCTACTCTAGAAAGCAGTAAATCTATTCTAGAAAGTAATAAAAAGAATGGAGAGAGAGATATCCTCCTCGACAGTCACTTGGAGGACAAGCCGGACGGGACGACGCCTGGATGAAGGAGGACGAAGCGGGAAGAACGGGAACGGGGCAGCACGTCGTCATCGTCGCGGGATCCACTTTCGAAAGGGGGACGAAAAATTGACTTTATCACGCGAGAAGCATCCCGGGTGTGGGACAAGCTTCTCTTGAGCTTTGGAGAGGGAGAGAAGAGAAGGAAGGGATGAGAATTTCGTGTGGAGGGGGTCTCCTTTTATTGTTGCAAGGAGTGGGGGCAATTTGGTCATTACAACTCTGAAAACATTAATTGAGGACCTTTAGTGACGGATAAAACTGTCGCTAAAGGTCCGAACGTGGCCTTTGTAGGTGGTGCACGCGCACCTGCTCACCTACCCGCGCGTAACGCACGCGCACGTCTAGCTGATCTCAACCGTCCGATCACAAGATCGGACGGCTTAAATCGCGCTACTGCCAGCCTCCTTTGCGCGCTTGTCCGCGTGCGATTCCACGTGACACGCGGGCGTGCGTGGGTGCGTCATCTTGATTAAGCACGCTTGGTCATTGGATCGCGATCATGCGGTCGATCGGGCACGCGCTTCCTCTCCAATTGCAGCACAACGCGGATCGAACGCGTGCCTACGCTTCGTGTTAGAGAGCTCGACCAACGTGCTATGGGCGCATTTGTGTCGAGCGCCTAACTTAAGCGTGGGCGCGTCGCAACCGTTGGATCTTGATCCAACGGAGGGGAAGGGTTGATGTGGAGGCCTTCAGCGGGTGCGTGCGGATGATTGGGCGGTCGAGATGGCGCCACGTGGCGCCATCTTGGCCGTCCATCTTCTGGGTGATGTAGATGGTGCCATGGGTGTCGGATTGACTCAATTTTTGCGTCGTTAAGCTGCGATCATCGATTCGAATCCATCCGTGCGGTCGGATTTGTCGTTTGAAGTGTGGATTCACACCATATTGGCCCTTGATCTTCTAGGGTTCCCCGATCTCTATTTGATGCTACAGATGTCTGATTAGGGCGATCTTGGAGCCGTTGAACTCCAATCGTCACCCTGATCACATCTGTATGGTTGGATTTTCTATCCGAGGCCCCGATAAAAAGTTTACCCTGTCCCTGAACATAAAAGGAGACAATTAACCTCCATTTTATTTAAACTACTTTAATTGCAAGATGATGCATGTTATGTAATATTTATAGCATGCAATGCAATCCTATGCTTAAGAACATGCATAAATAGATATCTTAAGTAGTGTAAACGTGTTTACATCACCTCCTCCCCCTCTCACAGACTCGTTTGTGATATAACCACGGACCTGGCCACGACCCGACTACCCAACCTATTCACTCCTCGCTCACCACGCACACCGGTGAGCCTAGATCCAGGTTTGCGTTAGGTTCGATTACCCGATTGGTTAAAGGCTCTAGGAGAGCGGTTCTGAAGTAGAAAAGAGAGAAAGAGAGAAGAGAGCTATGCAAGGGAAGGGGGGTTTTGCTCTAAGGAGTTTTCCTTCGACGCTTAGTCGAATTCAAAGGGCCCAGCAGGGCTAAAGGAAGAAGAAAGAAAAAGAGGAGGTCAGGCAGAGAAAGAGAAGAAAGAAAAGAAGAAGAGGAGGTCAGGCAGAAAAGGTAGAAAATGAAGAAGAAGGAGAGGAGCGCCGTAGGGCTTAAGGCAAAGCAAAGAAGAAGAAGAAAGCCAACGGTAGAGGAAGAGAAGAAGAAGAAAAGTCTAAAGATAGAGAAAGAGAAGAAGGAAGGAGAAGACAGAGAAAGCTAAGGAAAGAAGAAAGGAGAGAGAAGAAGAGGGCTCGCAAAGGCAAAAAAAGAAGAAAAGAGAAATCAGAGAAAGAGATCAGAAGAAGAAAAGAAGGAAAATCACTGTAGCTAGAGTCATTTAAGAATTTATATTTTCTTGTTTAATTAATTTGAGTAACTATTATCTGGTCTACCATTCTTTTTACTCTTGACATACTCATATGCTCTACATTCATAATTAGATTTTGAGTAGTATTATGTGTTCAATTTGCATTTATTGTTGAGATTAGTGTGTGAATTTCATTTGCTCCCTATGTTCGACCTCGAAATATATTCGAGTAATAAAATTGTATTTGTTTTGAATGCTATTTCGGCTGTATTACAACGCAACACTTTTAAACACTGACTCAACACATACTAACTTAACTTAATATATTAACATCTATACTAACATATATAATATGTACAGTGACATATATAAACGTCGTTAAACCTTAGGAAAAGTATATACATAGACTAAGGTAAAAAAGAGGGTCTACGATGACAGTTATTCTATCTACAGTGACACACTTATCTGTCACTAAAGCTCACAAGTTATTTATATACATAAATGAGCTCCAACACTCTATATTACGTATACATATTATTTTATTATTTATTTACAATACATATGCACATGCTTAGTTCTTCTCTATGCTTCTTCTATTCTTTCTTCTTCAACACTTAGCCGATTCTTAGCTTCATTTTCTCTTTTTCCTTAAGGCTTTCTCAGAGGGCTCACCCTCTTCTTCACCCCTTCGGCAATTAAGACCAAGTTACTGTTCATTAATCAAAAATTAGGGTTTTAAGTTGGCGGGTGACCTTTTCGAGGGATACACAGCACTCTCTTAGGTGGGACCAGACCTCTACTAAGGTCACCTAATTCGTTAATTAGCCCATTTAATGTCCGATTAATACTCAATATTGGGCCCACATAGGCCCACACACAGTGCACTGCTCCCAACCCATGCACCGCACACACCAACGCCATACTCATTTCATGCTCAAGGGATAAGAGAGGTTTTTGTTTCGCACCCAGCGCTTGACGACTGGGCAATCGACAATGCAAAAACATAATAAGGTGCTACGTAGTAGCGTGTGCCTACGATGTGGCACTATTCCACTTCTCAGCGCTGAAATCTCAGTGTGCATGTGTGCATTTTAGGATTTTGGCCCTCGATTTGAGGGCCATAAATTATTATAATTTAAAAATAAATTATGGGGTCTTAAAGTATAAACATAGAGCTGCTTAATTATATAATTTATTTACAAAATTAATTACATATATTATATAAATAAATTAATTAAAGTAGGGGATTTATTCACACTGTTATTGATGTTAAAATTCTAATTATAGGTTACATTAGTTAATTAATCTTCAAATTAACTTAATATCGAGTTAATATATATATTAAATATTTAATACACATTTTTATTGTATTTTAAATGATTTATTTTGATTTATTTACATTTAATTAGGTTATTTCAGGGTGTATAAATATAATTTAAGTTATAAATAGCATAATACAATAATATATTAGCTAATTAAATATATTAGCTTAATTTACTTAAAATACAATAATATAAATGTACAATATAAGTTAGTTCAGTTATAATTTAAATTACTAATTTATTTTAATTTAATCTAATAGCTTAGCTAATGACTTAATAAATTAATTATTTTACATATATATATATAATTAAATTAAGTTACAGGGTTCATTATGTACCTAATACATATATAGACATATATATACAGTGTAAATAGTAATTACATTTATATACAGGATTTTATGTATTTACTTAAGTTATAATACTTATAAATTGATATAAATAATAGGTAATTATATAATTAAGTTATGTATAGTTTAAATAATCTTAAATATGTAATTTATAGTATACAATATATATATAAGTTATTTACACCTATTATACACTATTTTACATTATATACATATATAACTTACTATATAGCTTATATTTACAAGTATATACCCAGTATACATGGTATTTTTCAGTATTTTTGGGGATTTTATTCTTTTAATGGGTTTTATATATTTTGTAGAGGTAGGGGATGAGAGAGAAAGAAATGGATGAGAAGAATAGAGTGTTTTTGGGGTTTTTAATAGTTGAGGTCTTTTATTAAGTTTTAAGGTAGACTGAACTGTTGGCTGGTATGTTCTACCAAGTTGAGGGTTTAGAATGCCTTGAACCTCGACATGTACTTAAAACTATACCTAATATTCACCAAGGAAATTTTATTTTATTTTTCTATATTTTTTAAATCATTTTTATTTATTTTCAAGTTTAGCTCATTTTAAGGTCTTCAAAGAGTTTTAAAGTGAATCCTAAGACCCTAAAGATAATTCTAGTGATTGAATTGGCAGTAAATTGCCTCAGAAGTGTTTAACAGATTATATAAAAGGTGTTCCCATAAGTAAACATGATTTTCCACTTAATTTCATCCAATTTCCATCATGGGACAGTTATGCACATATTTTAGCTGATAAAGGAATTTAAACATAAATCAAGCCATTCCAAATTGGATTTAAGTCAGATTACAGTCCAAGAAAGCTTGTTTACAATATATACAACAGTTAGAAATATGTCAGCCATTTAAATAGCTAAAATCCTAGTCCACTGCCCATCTAATTCAGCCTCAAATCAACCAGCTGCAGCAGCTGCAGCATCAACAGAGCAGCAACGACAATTGCAATAGCAACTACTGTAGCCACTGCAGCATCTAGATCAGGAAATGGTAGCAGCTGAGGTACTCTAGATGTCTTAAAAATCAGTTCCAAGGCTGCTATTCAACCATTGTTCAAATTCCAGCACTGAAATGCATGCAAGTGCATTAAACACCCAAGATCATATCAATTTCTCATCTTAAAAATCTTTGAAGAAGGTCTAAAATCGAGTTTATGCAAGTCCTTTGAAACCATTTCAAATCTCCTTTCAAAAATCCATTAAAACCCCAATCACGCCTCCAATATGAAATTAGGAAAGTAGAAATATGGAGGGTAAAATGTCACCCCAATTAGGCTTTTGCTTTGGGTCTTCTAGAGATTTCTCCACTCAATCTCCCTGAACACCATTGATGGGTGTTCAAGGTAATTGTCTGGATGGATCAAGACCCATTGGGTCCTTGTCCTATCTCAAATCAGAGTTAACTGATTTCCTTGATGGACTCTTCAACATAGGGATTAACTCAGATGTATGCTCATCCACATGTCAAAAACCAAATCTAAAGCATTGGAATCCTTGCATACACCCAATCAAATCCTTTAAACCTTGAAAAGCTCAACCAAATCAATGAAGTTCAAAATACATTCCAAATCACCGAATTGGACATTAAAAACCAATTTAAACATGATCAAGCGATTCGAGTTTGTAAAATAAGATCAAGGGGTCTTTGTGGATTTGCGAAATGAGTGGGAGACCCCCTAAGGTGATTTGTGGTGCTAATTTTATATCTAAGAACCAAGGTTCTCAGGTCTGAAATTAAACCTGATGAAGGGATGATTAGCGAAACTAAAATCGAGGGAAAACAGAATGCGAAGTGAAAACATGAAGAAGGGGGAATTAATGATTAGTGGAGGGGGTGAAATCATCCCCTCTGATCTGAAATGATTAGAGGAGGTGGAGTGCGAATTCTACTCTAAATTTACTCCTAAACTACACTGACAATCATCACACAAATCTCTAATTACTCCTACTCCTAGAAAGCAATAAATCTAATCTATGAAAGTAGTAAAAATCTAATCTAAAGGAGGAAGATGTCTAAGGTCACCCGCTGGCAGATGATGACGACAAAGGGGGAGAGGATCAGTAGCCAATGAAGATGTCCAAGGTCTGCCACCCTGTTGGCTGGCAGCGAGTGAATTTGAGGAGAAGAGACCAGCTCTTCACAACCGATCTGAGGAATTGGAGGTGAGAAGGAGCTACTGATATGGATGTAGGGATCGCTTAGGGTGGAGGGAGCGAACGGCGCGCACGCGATCAGTGGAGGTGCTTAAGTAGAGTGATGAGTGAATCTCCTCACCACGCGATGGGGTTAAGTGATTGAGGCATGGGCGGTGAGGATGAGAGGAGAGGCGCGCGCGGGGATTCAAAACAAAATGTGGCCGTAGGATGAGATCTGGGTGAGGTGGTGATCGCACGCGCCAAGTCTTGTGAAGGTTCGATTCAAATCAAGCCACAGATCAAATGATTAAAAGGATGGACGACCCCGATGAGCCCTATTCTTTGCGTGAATAGTGGTTCTCGAAGAGTTGCAGGCGACGCTAGCTCTAATGGTGCAATTACACAAGACACCCTTGCGTGAAGGGGTAGAAAAACTGCATGGAGACCCATTAGTGGTAGGAATTTATTCAGAACAAACCTTATGGCCTTACAAAAGGGTTCCTGCGGGCTACAAATAAGTCCTTAGAAGCATGAAATGTGATGCACTAAGGACCTAAATGAGAATCTTTAAATGCAAGGCCCTAATGATGTCCAAATGCAACTAGGCTTTTAATGGAGCTTAATTGAACATATTAGAAATTAATTTTACTTTGATTTGGAGTTTTGAGCTCATTTGTGTGTTCAATTTGCAATTGGATCACCATTTTGTATTTATTAATAGAATATCTCAATAATTGACTTAATTATGCCTTTTTAGCACAAAATTGATGTTTTAGGTCTTTTTTCTCTATTTCCCACACTTAACCCTTTTGATGTGTTAATTCCATAGTGTTTAACATAGTTTCTAGCTTAACTTAGGCAATTTAGCTATAATGAGTCGCAACTCATTAGACCCCTACACTGAGCTAGCTAAGCCTGTGTAGCCAAATTATCACTTTTTATTTCTAAATCTTTCTGAACTGAATTGCACCTGGTGGGTTCCACATCTTTTGATTCACATTTTCCAACCCACCAGACTCATTGGTTTTGGCCTGCACAATTAGCTAGTTGATTTAAACAAGCACCTGGTTGAATCAACCAAGCTAATTATCAAGGTACTTATTTTACAAAATTCTTCCAATTTGATTACTCCGTCATTTGACATCTTCCGCCCTGCTGAAGCAGTAAATTTAGCGCTTAACAAGAGGCAACCTATCTTATGAAAAACTCGAGACCTTTCTTGTCTTCTTTGTGTAAATCACTCCTATTGCACTTTAAAGTTCCTAATTTAAGAACAATCATTTCCGAACCCCCCGCCCACCCTTTTAAACTTGTTCTAAAATTATGAACTAAGTTGAATGAGAACCCATCCTATTTGCAATGAGGGCATTGCAAAACTTAGGCATGGGGGGTATTAAAGTGCAATTATGTGAAATCTATGTCTGAAAAGTTTTCACAAAAAAATACACATAGTTTCTTTACAAAAAAAGGGAGAGGATTTTAAGAAAAAAGGGACCAAGGTTGTGCATTACTTCTAAAATGGTTCTTTTAAAAAAAAAAAATTTCTAAAAAGGTACACAAGGGATTTCATCTTTAACAGATTAGGATTAAGTCTGAGGATCCTTTTGTTAGACTTTTTAGGTCTAAAAATTTAGATTAGGTCAGTTTATCTCTCAAAGAACTCCTTTTTGACCCTTGACGGTTCTACGTTCTGAAATCGATTTAATGACCTGAGTAGTACTTGGTTCAATCCTCGTTCAAAAGTTTGAATGAATTTTGGAAACCAAGTGTCAAAATCCTACACACACAAAAGCCAACCATCGCAAAAAAAGTAGAAAAAAAATTACATAAGTAAAAATAATTTCCCACACTTTAGTCTTGGTGAAAGTCCAAGGCAGTTGATTGGTTTGAGTTCCCACTATTGAGAAGGAAAAATTTCCTTTGATGACACGATGAAAATATGTCACCGCCTTGGCGCTCATTCTAAATCTTAGTCACATATCTTTATACAGAGCATATAGAGCGTATTTCATAGCTCAGGTGTCTCGAATGGTGCTATCTCGAAGCATCAGGGCGTGAGCCTGAGCTCGCTAGGAGCACCTCTTATAACACTTTTTGTTTGGGGTTGTGAGCTTCTAGGGTGTGTCATGGACGGTGCTCTCATGAGTGCTAGCACTAAAGCCCCCATCGAGGATTTGGTGATGGGATTGATGATCTCGACACAACTGTATTAGGGTTGATCCGAGTCTAGGTATGGGGGAGCAAAAAAAAATTTGCATTCATTCTGTCATATTAAATGAGTTTTTCAATGACACCACAAAATAAATAAAGTTGGCTAATTACAAAAGCACTGACACTCGGATTTTCGGGGTCAAGCAAGCTGCGGTACGAGTTCTAGGGTCAAGGAGGCTCTAACTGCAAAAATGGGTTTTAGGGCTTGTAAGAAATAGAAAAGGGTAGATTAGTTGAGTTCTTGAGTTGATACGCAGGTCCTGATTATGCTAACCTTAGGATCCAAAAGATTCATGCTGATGTTTTATCTTTAACAAATCCCGTACCTACATTATTATAAAAACACAACCAAAGTCCTACTTTTCTTTTAATCCCAAAAAAACAAAAGAAAAAATAGTGAGTAATAAAGTTGGAAGAAGAAGAGAGACAAATCTTTTTGAGCTGAATGTCAAAAAAATCCTTACGCTGAAATCAATGCTTAACTCTAGAATTTGCTAAGGGACTAGTAAATGGTAGGCAAGGGGGTATGATGGCATCGCCATCATCTTCTATATCTAACCTAATTTGGCTAAGTCCTAAGGTTAAGTTCACCTAATTAACATATTGAAAGGGTATAATTCAATCAGGGCTGAAGAGAGAGGAATTAATAGAAAAAGGGGTTAATTCTATAATTTTTACAAACAATTATGAATACAGAATAGCTGGAGGGTGAACCTATGGTTAATTAAATGTCAATTGAGATTAAATATCTTAAAAGTGGGTTGGTATTGAGTAATGTAGGATTTACATTAAATTGAATGTTTAATTCTAAATAAAAGCCTTAGTTTCAATCCCACTTCAATTAAAATAGTTATGATGGAAGTAAATGTAATATAAACCTTCTAAAAATCAATTAAAAATATTTTATAAGGTTTGGCACAGTCAATTTGACGATTGGAACTCGTTTTGACGTAAAATTGAATCATAGACGAGTATTTGGTACATTTTGGATCTAAACATAAATTAATCATGAAAATGACATCAAAACACAAAATTGAAGTCACCATCAACTTCCTTATGTCCAAATTAGGCTACCATAAAAATTTAGGTTCATTTGGACTTCATCTTGGACAACTTTGCATTTTGGTCCTTAATTCCTAATTTCCTTACAAATGCCCCCTCAACTTTCAATTTCTTTACATTTATACCCCCACCAGCACCTTCTCCACCTTTCCCTCCGACCCCGCCGGTCACACAACTTCGACGAGCCGTTCCCGCAACCTCCGGCCCTCGCGCACCAAGCTATAAACCTTCCTCGCCTTACGCCGTTGCATTTTGTCAAGTTTTGGCGAGCATAGCCCCCCTCCTTCTTCCTCCTCGAGATCCGCCATTAATGTTAACCTTGGAGCTTCTCAATCTCCTTCCTCCGCCGCTCCTCCACTGAAATTGGTTGAGGGTTCTTCCTCTCGTCGTCGCCATGCTTCCCAACAAAGAAGGTGTCTTTTCTTCCTCTTCGTCGCTTCAACTCATCCCCGTCGCCCTCCTCTTCTTCTCCGAGTCCTGTGGCCATGCCGGCCACCTCCCCAACCTCTCCTCCTCCTAGGTACCCTCCCTTCTTCCTCTTCCTCCGTAGTATAGGTTACGCTTTTTAGACATAGGTTTTAACCCTAAAACACCACTCCAAACCATCTCCTTCCCCACGCACGGCTAAGGTCCGACCACCGCCGGCACCAACTTCGGCGAGCATGCCTCACCATTTCGTCTACCCCCTCCACTTTCCGTTCACCCTACATGCACTGCCTCGACGAGAGGAGCAAAAGCCCTCTCTCAATGGAAGGGATCGACCATCCATGGCCTCCACTGAACGCGACCCCTCCTCACTGCATTCGTCACATCCGCCCAGTCATTCTAGCCATCCTTTTGCCAAATCAAGGTCACCTTCGCCTTCATGGCATTATGGCGGAGCTTCCCAACCCCTTAGAAGCGAGCTTCGACATTATCCGCTCCTCGTCGGAACCACCCATCACCGCCACCTTCACCGACCACATGCTGGCCGTCTCTCCTCGCTCCACGTCCCGAAGCTTCGTGAGAAGCTTCCCGTTGCCAAAGGGATCACCGATGGGAACACCATCATGTGCCATAACTAGCTAAATTTGGTCTGATAAGGTTGATAAAAGCTCCTACATATCCATCAGAAGGTTCTAAGGGCACATTATCCTGTTTTGAAAAGAAGAGAAGAATACAAGGTTATTTCTACAAAATTAACAGCATTCCACAAATACAGAATAACCACGGGGTATTCCAAGGGATAATTAAAGGTCAAATGATCATTAATGTCCAATAAGAGGGTCCATGCAGAATGAAATGTATTTTCATGCATTTCAAGAATTAATGGACATCTGAAACCTTAAAAATAGATCTGCTTAATCAAATGAGGTTCTGGTGAAGATAAAATTCACCTAAACCTTCTAAAAATCATAAAAAAATATTCTATAAGATTTGATATCCTTGATTTGACCATTGGAATCCATTTTTACCTAAAATAAAGTCTCAAATAGGAAGTTACCCAAATTTAGGTATTTTCATAAATTACCCAGTTAAACCTGATCAAAACCAAAATCTGACTTCACTATTAGATTCCTTGAGCCCAAATTAGGTTCGCACCAAAATTTGGGCCCAATCTAAAATCATCTTGACCTAGTTTGTATTTTAATCCTGTTCTGACTCTTTTTCTTACAAAAAGCCCCTGAACTTTTGAAATTATTACAAAAAGCCCCTAACTTCTTCGTCTTCTTCGCAAAAAGGTCTCTTCTTGCATTGAAACCTTCCGTCCATAGATGGAAGGTTTCAATCAGGGCATTCTCCCTAAATCTGCGGCAAATCTTTGCTAAAAATGGAAGGACTCCTGACGAGATCCCCTTCCATCAGAGCTCTTTCATGGCTTTCCAAATCAAGCCAAGAGCTCGTGCGAACTCTTGGAAGACTCTTAAACCTAACCCAAAGATTTCGAGCTCTTTAAGCTTGTTTCAAGCTTGAAGGCTCACCTGATGGCCTATAAAACCTACCCAAGTCCTTCCTCACCTCAGCAAACTTTTGAGGCAAAATCACTTTTCTTTTCCTACCTTTGGCTCGCTCCAAGTTTATCTCCGGCGACCCCTCTACCTTTGGCCTCTTCGCCAGCCACCACATAGCAAAGGCAGTCGGTTCCAACTATCCTTGTCTTTCTACACCTCGCAATACCAGCAAGTTGCCTCCTAACCCTCCGTCGTCGTCGCTCTACCTCACTGGAGCTTTCATCTCATCCAGCACTGGCCAAACCATACTCGGCATCTTCTCCGCCTCTCTTCGTCCAATAGCTAGATCGTTCAACTCCCTAGCATCTACTCATCACCACCGTACCATCGACACTCCGCTTCAACCGCCGACTTGACCGAACGACCTCCGTCTTCCACCTTGCCGGTGTACCTTCGGCGAGCTCGCACGGCCGCTACACTCCACCAAATCGACCGCCACCAATCCCAAAACCTCCGCCATGGACCTCCGACCAAAACCATCAAGAAATTAAGGGGATTGGCCGCTCAGTTGTTCCCCCGAACAACCCATCTTCCACCTTCTATTTCCATCTCCGCCAGCCACCTCCGATCACATTCACGGCACGCCACCACCACCATCGCCTTTGCCACATCATCGCGCTCCTACTGAGTTGTTCTGACTTGGCCATTAAGACCAATTTCGTGTTTCAAGTTTCCAGTTGCCATCTCCATTGACAGAGCTCCTTCAAAGAGTTTGATGCAAGTGTTTTGTTGTTGCAGTCTCAGGCGCCTCCTCCAGGTGATGCTGAAGACACTCAGGAGTATGCCCAGGCTGTTAATTGGAGCAGACCACCTCCTCTTCACCTTCAATTGGACGGACCACACAGCTGCTGATCGCACATAAGACGAAGGGCCAGATAGTCCCACCTAGGAAGATAGAAAGCTCTTCAGGGAGCATAAAAGGAATTTGTGCTTTAGGCCCTTTGCCCAAGTCACCGAGGGTCGAGTTCCCACTTCACCCACTTACCCGAGCGCTCACTGCTCGCCTAAGATCACTCCCGTAGGCTTGCACCTTATTCTGGATCTGGTTACCTGCCTGATAACCCAGCTAACCCCAGGTCTATGAGAGAAAGAAGAGAAGGAAAGAGAGAGTGAGAGAGAGTGGGGGGGGGGGCGGGGTTTGCCCTCAGTTGTGCCCACTCTACACTTAGTCACTGGGAGGCCCTTCGTGCCTCTATGCTGTGCCTCTCCTTGAGGCTTGAAGAGAAGAAGAGAGGACCTTGAGCCTTTGCTGTTAAGGCGTTTAAGTGCCTTATCTATCGTCTGATTTCATTCGTTCTGTGTTCCTATGGCTATATTGGTTGCTTACTGACATGGAATAATTGGTTGATCATTACTCTTTAGTTATTTGAGAATTATTGTGAGCATAATTAGAGAGGTAATTGGTGATTTAAATTACTATTTTACCCCATTCCTTTTCCACCTTGACATTGATTTTCATATATATATCATTCTTGCATGGAATTTTCATTATAACTTTCACACATTTGTGGTGATATTGTGATCTTTGAGATTAATTGCAACACTTGCTCCCTGCATTCGACCTCGGACTTTCCTGACGATTTTTCGTGTTATAAATTTTATTTGTTTTGGCACTATTTCGGCTATATTGCAATGAAGTGATTTTAAAACCCCGTCTTGGCTGCATAAACATTTTGGTGCCATTGCTGGGGAGCAACGCACAATTTGATCTCTTTGATTGCAATTTCTGATTTGATACTGACTTGATATATCTCTTTTGCTATGATCTATGCAGGAATTCATTCAGATCGACCGCACATCAAAAACCCTAGGGCAGGTAAATTTCATCTCCTTTTTTCTTAAAACCCCCTTAGTCTAAGAAAAAGCTAAAAATGAAATCAATTAGGGTCAACTTGCATTTTCTACTTAGAATTAATCATCAAGTTGCCTGATCAATTTAGAAAAATCATGACCTTGATTTTTGTACCTAATAAGGATTTAAGGTATCTAGGGCTACTCGCCTTCTTGATTGAGCCTGATGTAAACATGTTTATATTACATAAAATATTTATTTATGCATGTTCTTAAGCATAGAATTACATTACATACTATAAATATTGCATAACATGCATCATCTTGCATTTAGATTAGTCTGAATAAAATGGAGGTTAATTGTCTCTTTTTATGGTCAAGGACAGGGAGACTTTTTATCAGGGCCTCAGATCGAAGATCCAACTGTACGGATCTGATCAGGGTGATGATTGGAGTTCAATGACTCCAAGATCGCCCTAATCGGATATCCGTAGCATCAGATAGAGACTGAGGAACCCTATAAGATCAAGGGTCAAGATGGTGTGAATCCACACATTAGACAACAAATCTGACCACACGGATGGGTTCAGATTGACGATCATAGCCTAACGACGCAAAAATCGACTCAATCCGATACCCGTGCCACCATCTACATCACCCAGAAGATGGACAGCCAAGATGGTGCCACGTGGCGCCATCACGGCTGCACGCACCCGCTGAAGCACTTAGCGCCAGCGCTTCTCTGCCATTGGATCAAGATCCAACGGCTGTGAAGCAAGCACACTTAAGTTAAGCGCTCGACACAAATGCACCCGTAGCGCGTTCGTCGAGCGCCTTAACAAGGCGAAGAGCGCGAGATCGAGCCACAGGTGCCTCGAATTGGAGCGGATGCACGGGTGCGAGGAGCCATGCGATCGGTGGTGGACGATCCAGATCATCCAATCGGCTGAACGCGTCATATGATGCCCTGCATGACACGAGATCTCACGCGTTGAGGTGCGCTCTAAGCTGTTCGATCTCACGATTGAACGACCGAGATCTGATGGATGTGAACGCGTGTTGAGGTGCGAGGAGGCGAGCAAGCACATGTGCACCGCCCACTAAGGCCACGTGAATTAATGATTTTCAACATGTAATGACCAAAATGCCCTCAATCCTTGCAACTATAAAAGGAGACCCCCTCCATACGAATTTCTCATCCCTTCTTCTCTTCTCTCACCCCTTCCAAAGCTCTAAGAGCTTGTCTCAAACCCGAGATGCTCCTCTAGAGTAAAAATCTTAATTTTTCCACCTTCGTCCCCCTTCGTGGAGCATCCTACGGTTGTCCTCTCTCTGCATTCAAGAAGTGGATCCCGCGACGATGACGACATGCTGCTTCATTCCCGTTCTTCCTGCTTCATCCTTCTTCTTCCTGCCCCGTTCCCCATCTTCCAGGCGTCGTCCCGTCTGGCTCATCCTCCAAGCGATCGTCGAGGAAGATATCTCTCTCTCCATTCTTTTTCCTGCTTTCTAGAATAGATTTACTGCTTTCTAGTGTAATCATTTCTTGTTTTCTAGTCGTAATGAGTAGTGTAATGAACAATTTATGATAATGAAATACATGTTTATTCTACATCCCTTTTGCTTTTATTTGTAATATTCTCTCTCTCTCTCTTCTATTTATTATTTGTTAAATAGTTTTCAACCAGCTATTTTGTTTCGTGACAAATAAAACAAATGCGTATTTTTAATCAAACGTCCGCCTCCCTGAGTTCGACCCAAGATTTGTATTCCGGTATAAATTTTATTTGTTGAACACGAGTTCATCGCTATTCAAACTACAACGACAGATTTTCAAAACCAAATTCAATAGTGTAGTAACCCGTAGCTTCAACATTTTGACACCGTTGCCGAGGAGGTGATGCTCTTTGATTTTTTTCGCGTTTTCCAACTTACAAATCATTTACCTCACTTCTCTCCTTTCTTATTGTGATTGCAGGTACTCTTTTGAAACGAGCAAAAGTGGTAGATTGGAGAAAAGTGTTGTTGAAGGTTTTGTAAGTTTTCCCCCACCTCCCACACATTAGTTTTCATTCTACTACGTAATAACACAAACATAAATTAACCTAGGTGTTCTTATAAACTCTAAGGTTAGTTTTGTTTGTTTGTTTGACACCTACATCCGCCTCAACCTCCACATTTAAAAAGAAAAATTAAAAAAAATCTCACAGAGGTACACAACCTCATCTGATTTTCAAACTCAACTGGTAAACCGATCTTTGGAACCGGTACACACATCCAAACACATAATTGAGTAGAAATCAGATTGGGTAATCACTTGTGTGCCTAATTAAGTGGTGCAACAGGACAATTGTTTGAGTTGATTAGGCTGCACCACTTCAATTAAAAGCAACTCATCAAGTAGCTGCCATATAGGTTCAACTCTTAGGGATTTACCAGGCACTCCACATTCTTTTAAGTTTCAAAGGAACTTCACTTGTACTTTCAAAACCTGGTGTGCCAACAAAACTTGTTTGAAAATACTTAAAGCTGAATCTTAAAAAGCTACTAAGCTAGATTTGAACCCTAAAATTCACCGCATCAAAAAAATAATCTTACTTGAAAACCACTGGTTGTGCACGCACACACACATCAATCAATCATTAAGGGCACAACCCAGATAAAGGGCCCATCACATTCCAAAGCACATTCAAACCTAGCCCTAAATAAAACAGAGTAGATATTGGCCTTAAGGATTCAACTCGGTCTTCGGAGCCCAGAACGAGATTATTTTCGATTAGTCTGTTTCTACTGTTCAATCTGATGTCTAGCTAGGGGAGCAGAATCAAACGATCGCGGCTGGGGGGTACACTAGGAACTGAAGGCGTAAGCCGAAGGAAGAACCTTCTCCCCAGTCTCTCCTTTTAACTGGTTGGATTGAACAAACAAAAGTAGATCAAATTGTTTCTTTATCTTAAGATGGGTTCTGGGAGTCCGTAGGTCTTTAGGCTAGCCCACATAAGGACAAGTTTGATTGCTTGTATTGTAGGGTACCTTTCTTCCTACCATCTATCATGAATCCTTCCACATTTTATACTCATTCCCGCTCTTTCCCTCCTGTTATGAGTTATCCTCAACATGACGATTATCCCGACTCGTACTATAATCAACCATCGGTTAGTTGGGATAACTCGGATTGGGGATACAGTTTCGGACCTCCGTGTTTAGGGTCTAACCCTAAACACCATAATTGTGATTTCTACCCTTCTTAAAACCGCATCGATTATAGATTGCCACCCTTTCATGGACAACCTAATACGATCTACAATCAAGGAGGATACATTGATCCTTACCCATCCTCTAATTACACTGCCTTTAGGTCATCACCACCTTTTGAACAATCCAAAATGACATATTATCAGAAAGGGTATCACGAATCTCAATTCGTTAACTCCTCTGCACTGATCCCAAACCCGCCCAACGTTGAAACAAGTCATTTGGTTCAGGGTAACCAGGTTCAAGATAAGATTTTGGCTAACTTGAGGAATACCATACAATCTTTAGAAGTTTAGCCAATACCATACATTGAAAAATTGGAGCCCCCGATTGATATGATTAACGATTTGAACAAGTATTTGTTGGATTGGCTCCAGGATGTTAAGGATAAGAACCTGGGTGAGTTTCTACTTGGGAAGTTAGCAAAATTGAGAATGAGTTTTGTGGTTGCTTTAGTTCAATCATGGGATGATTCTTAGGATGAAACCCCTTCAGGAGAGCCTATGTCAGAACACACTTAGGCACCTATTGGAGGGGACATGTGTTACGAGGTTGACCAGATTGAATTAGAGCAACCAATTAAGGATGATCTGATTTCTTCACCTGAGATCCTTGAACCGGGGTACAAGGAAACGTATGTCTTCATAGATCAGAAAGTAATGGATGATTTTGGGACATACATTAATACGGATTTTGATTTCTTTGATTCTGATGGTGAAGATTCAGTTTGCGAAGTCTCACGTGAGTTTACAGAATACGATTTCTATGAGACGCTTGAGCCTGAAGAATCTGATAGATCATTTGATAGCTCAATAACTGAGGAAACTGATCTTATTGGGGCTCACATGATGGATCCAGAATTGCATTTTCTGGAGGATTCAATCTAATGCCCTGATTGTCAGTTACACCCCATTGAACTTACTGATGATTCTGTTTTTGAGATAACTAGACCCAAGTCAATTCTGATTCAGCCACATCTTTTAGACTTGAAAATTTCAGATGGGGTGATTAATATGCAGGAGATCTCAGAATTTGACATTTTGAAGGAGGATAGGAGCTGGGAAACTTTGATTTGGGAAGCAAACTCTAGAGGAAGTAGAAGACCGAGCCTAAGGGTTCCAATTAAGTTGAAACCATCAAACTAGGACCCTTACGACATTTGTTCTGAGGATGTCTAACCCAAGTACACATTCATTGATTATCCTTTGGAGCTTGATTTCTATGTAACCTGACTCTTTGGTCTTGGGCTGCATCCTGATAAATCGTAGACCCGACCCCACTTGCATACTGATTTTAGATTTTGGGTTATTTTTATCCAGAACCTTAAATATTCTCAATCATGGGGTATGGGTCTGCACCACAATTTGGTCCACATTTGTGGACATCTGCTGGCAGGTCAGAGGTTTCATCTTTTTATTCTGATTCTGACTTGCACCTGTGAATTATTTATTTCTCTTCTTTGTATAGTGTGCCTAGCTGAAGGTACTAAATTCAGCACATATACAGTTTTTCTTTATCTCGGAACGGACCCATCATTCACGCAATTCAGGGGCTTTCTATTCTATTCCACTCTGTTTTATGTCTTTTTAATACAATGAGGACATTGCATTAGATAGGCATGGGGGGGTGGATATTCATTTCTGAATTAATTCATCAGCTCCATAGATTCATTTTATTTTCTTTCATTTATATATATATATAAAATGAAAAAAAAAATTTGTGGAATTAGGGAAGAGAACTTGGGCTTAAGAAAATTTTCAATCTTAGGAAATAAAACTATATGATTTGAACGCGAAGACCCTTCAGGTCTTCGGACTTAATCAACTTGTGTATCCACTAAAATGTGAATTTATTTTTCAAGTCCTCGCCATCTTAATTCTATTGTAATTTGATTAAATAAGTTTGGGTGATAAGTACACGACTTGTCAACCCGCCTCTGATTTGAGGGAACTTTAAGTCTAAAGCATCTACACACTAATTTTTCACTGACTTGTTGATCGGCAATTTTAACGAAAATTGGATAGCTAATGAAACTTCTAGAGTGATATGGCTAACAAGTTATCATGGGTAACAGCCCATAGATAGGTTGTCCTGAGCCTAGTCACTTGACCATTCTCTTTTTACTGCCTTTAGGTAAATCTTAGACCAGGAAGCCACCTACTTAAAAAAAAAGAAAAAAAAGAAAGCAAAAAAAGAAGAAAACAAAAGAAATAAGTCACACTTCGCCGCATGAGTATGGCTGGCAAGTTATCGGTGGTAACAGCCCATCGATCGGTTGTCTAGAACCCAACTCAAGAAATGCACTTAAAATTTCTAAAACACTTAGGAAGAAGTAGAGAAGTAGAATAAACTGGGGAGATATACACTGGATTCACCCTTGTGTTGACCCCATAAAAATAAAAGTAGGGAGAAAGCTACCGGTCGTAAAGATACACCTTTAGGCAGAACTCTCTTTTTAAGGTCACCTAGAGGCGTAGAAACCCGAAATCCATTCTAATTGCCGATCAACGAGTCTATCACATTCACAATAAGATGCTTAGAACTTAGGGTTCTCATCAAATCTTGGGTGAGTTGAATGGCTGTAGAAAGCCACTCTTTAACCCTAAACTTAAAAATCCAAAAAAAAAATTAGAAAAGAAGAAAAAGAGAAAAAGAAATTTTTCTTTGAATAAGGCAAGGGCTTGAGGCGATCTGCCTTTTGGTAAACACCCGGGCACTTTTGTGTCTTTGAAAGTTCATATTCTAAAAATTTTATTAATATTGAAAATAACTTATGCTCAAGTAATCCAACCTAATTCTTTTATAAATAGCATGTAGTTTTTGCTAGGGACTAGCAAAAGATAGTCATGGGGGTGTGATGTAAACATGTTTATATTACATAAAATGTCTATTTATGCATGTTCTTAAGCATAAAATTGCATTACATACTATAAATATTACATAACATGCATTATCTTGCATTTAGATTAGTCTGAATAAAATGGAGGTTAATTGTCTCTTTTTATGGTCAGGGACAGGGTGACTTTTTATCGGGGCCTCAGATCGAAGATCCAATTGTACGGATCGGATCAGGGCAACGATTGTAGTTTAACGACTCCAAGATCGCCCTAATTGGATATTCGTAGCATCAGATAGAGACCGAGGAACCCTATAGGATCAAGGACCAAGATGGTGTGAATCTGCACTTTAGACGACAAATCCAATCGCATGGATGGGTTCGGATTGACGATCACAGCCTAATGACGTGAAAATCGACTCAATCCGATACCCATGGCACCATCTACATCACCCAGAAGATGGACAGCCAAGATGGCGCCACGTGGCGCCAACTCGACTGCCCAATCGACCGCACGCACCCGCTGAAGCACTTAGCGCCAGCGCTTCTTCGCCGTTGGATCAAGATCCAACAGTTGTGAAGCACACGCGCTTAAGCTAAGCGCTCGACACAAACGCGCCCGTAGCGCGTTGGTCGAGCGCCTTAACAAGGCGAAGAGGCAGGGGATCGAGCTACAGGCGCCTTAAATTGGAGCAGATGCGTAGGTGCGAGGAGCCATGCGATCGGTGGCGGTCGGTCCAGATCATCCAATCGGCTGAATGTGCCATCTGATGCCCCTCGTGATGCGGGATCTCACGCGTTGAGGCGCACGGATGAGGTGCAGCGAGGTGCGCTCTCAGCTATTCGAACTCACTATCGAACGACCGAGATCTGATGGATGTGAACACGTGTTGAGGCACGGAAAGGCGAGCAGGCGCACGCGCATCGCCCACTAAGACCACGTTCAGGCCTTTAGTGACAGATTTATCCATCACTAAAGGTCCTGAATTAATGATTTTCAACATGTAATGACCAAAATGCCCTCACTCCTTGCAACTATAAAAGGAGACCCCCTCCATACGAATTTCTCATCCCTTCTCTTCTCTCACCCCTTCCAAAGCCCTAAGAGCTTGTCTCAAACTTGGGATGCTCGTCTAGAGTAAAAATCTTAATTTTTCCACCTTCGTCCCCCTTTGTGGAGCATCCTGTGGTTGACCTCTCTCTGCATTCGAGAAGTGGATCCCGCGACGACGACGACGTGCTGCTTCATTCCCGTTCTTCCCGCTTCGTCCTTCTTCTTCCCGCTCCGTTCCCCATCTTCCATGCGTCATTTCGTCCGGCTCGTCCTCTAAGCAATCATCAAGGAGGATATCTCTCTCTCCATTCTTTTTCCTGCTTTCTAATGTAATCATTTCCTACTTTCTAGTCGTAATGAGTAGTGTAATGAACAATTTCTGATAATGAAATCCATGTTTATTCTACATCCCTTTTGCTTTTGTTGGTAATATTCTCTCTCTCTCTCTTGTATTTATTATTTGTTAAATAGTTTTCAACCAGTTATTCTGTTTTGCGATAAATAAAATAAACGCATATTTTTAATCAAACATCTGCCTCCCTGAGTTTGACTAGGGATTTGTATTTCGGTATAAATTTTATTTGTTGAACAGGAGTTCTTCGCTATTCAAATTACAACGACAAGTTTTCAAAATCAAATTCAATAGCGTAGTAACCCGTAGCTTCAATAGAGCCCTAGGTACCAAAATTGGACAAATTTGATTAGACCAAATAGAGCCAAATTAGGGTTTCCATTCCAGGGTTGAGGAACACATTTGCTTAAAAAAGAATCTACCTTCCCAAATTGTGTTGCCTAAACCCTTGATTGAACTTACCTAATCAAGCCAACTATAAAAGCAAGATCTAAACATCCACTTGAATACTAAAATCAGGACCTAATAATTTCAAGGATAAAACAAGTGAAGTTGACCCACCTTGTGGGGTCAACCAATCTTCTAATTAGGTTACCATTCACAAACTCATCTTAAAAGTTCAAGTGGAATCCTAAGCACCTCATCTTAACTTAAAATTGGTAGATTTAAGAGGTCAAGTTATCCATTCTGGTCTACTTGGATCCGCGGTGACAAGGAAGGTCGGGTAGGGGAAACCCTATAACACATGGGGATGCTCTACCATGTAGGGGTCTTTGCGGGACTCTCCCTTCCTAGCTGCCCAGGTATTTTTCAGGTGAACGACTTTTTGATCCAGAGGTATCATTCGCCTAAAACCTCTATAGTCATCCAAAGATATTTGGGTGTCTTGATTGGGTCTATCACACTTTCTGTCCCTCATCTACTCCATTGGTGTATGTTCGGAAGGAGGTCCTTAAGACCACCCTTGAGGCCTCCACTAGCTTTCCACTCTCGTCGAGGCCAAGCTTCAACTTCTTTGTTTGTGCAACTACCCGATCACATTGATATCTCTTCCAATTTTTCCACCTCTGAACCTGAATCTCCAACCACAGCCATGGATCATCAAGGAGAACAACCTAACATTGAACCACAAGAATTCTGTGACCTTCGAGATATGGTCCATGCACGTTTCAACCCACCGCAACATCCTCAAATGCGAGATCACTACAATCCCGTTATGGTGGAGATAGAACCCCGAATCCACATTCCTGCAGGAGGACTCAAGGTGGAGCTCAAGCCTAGTATGCTTCACATGACCCCAAAATTTCATGGCTTAAACTCTAAGGATCCTTTCCAGCACATCAAGAATCTGAAGCATCTGGCCCACACATTCAAGGCAGACATGCAGAATCGAGATGGCCTACTCTTGAAAATCTTCTCCTTCTCTCTATCTGACAAAGCTGCCAATTGGTTTCAGACATACCCTCACCAGATCAACACATGGGAAGAACTTCAAACCGCTTTCTTGCAAAAATTCCATCCCATTGGTCAGACAAATGCAATGCGGCATCAAATCATGCACTTCCTGCAAGGAACGGGAGAATCTCTACACGAGGCATGGGATCATTTTCTGGATCTCATGTGTAAATGCTCCCATCACGGAGTCCTGAAGTGGAAATAAGTCCAATCTTTTTACCACGAGCTCCATAACGACATCAAGTTTTTTGTCAATGTAACCTATGGTGGTAGCATCATGGGTCAGCATTGGTGGTGACCTTCCTCTATAGTTCTATTATTTCGTCGTAGTATAGTATAGAGAGGTGATTACCAGTTTAATACAATTTGTTACTCGGAAATAAAGAGTTCCCGAGGTCGAACTCAGGGAGCAAGTTGTATTCTAGAGATACAAGTTTCTTTTACAAAAAATAAAGAGAGAGAGAGAATTTGTTGGCTTCTTTCTTCTTCTCTTCTTTTCTCTTTGCTTATCTTCTTCTGCTTGGCTCTTCTGCTTTATCTGCAGCAGTAGTGATGCTCTTCTTCTTTCAGTTCTTGTTTCTGCTCGTCTCTTTCTTTTTCTTCTTCCTTGCGGTCCTGTTCTTCTTCTTCTTCTTTCTTTCTTCTTTTCCTTTCTTCAGATCTTCTTCTTCTCGTGCTCTTCTTCTTCTTCAGAGTCTTCCCTTGGCCTCTCTGTGTTCTCCTCTGCCTCGCCTTCCTTCTCCTTCTTTTCCTTCAGGACGTCGTCTGATTTTCCAATCAAATGACTTAAACTGCCGCTGCTACAGTGCTCCTCCTTCCTTCAG
Source organism: Thalassia testudinum (assembly GCA_037157565.1). Lineage (NCBI taxonomy): Eukaryota > Viridiplantae > Streptophyta > Magnoliopsida > Alismatales > Hydrocharitaceae > Thalassia > Thalassia testudinum. Next base: position 10,898,393 of record JAZHRO010000067.1, on the reverse strand, counting down.
CTTTCGTCATCCTTCTTCTCTGCCTCGCTCGTCTTCTTCTTCGCCTGTGCCTGCACACTTCAAAGCTCTCGTCAGCGGACAAAAGCCTACTCTACCCTCCCCCCGCGTTTCTCTCTCACAGAAGTCGCTCTTAGGAAAGCTCTCCCAGAGCTGCCGGGTAGTCGGGTACGGGTCGCGCCCGGGTCCAGGCCCACCGGCATGCGATGGTGGGTGAGGAGTGCAGGTCAGGCTAAGTCGGGTCGGGCCAGGTCCGCGAGGCGTGCGTGCGGACGAGGCCGGGTAGTCGGGCGGGTGAAGGGGACCTCATCCCGTGAACTGAGGCGAACAGCTTAAGGCACTTTTTGCCTTTAAGCGCCCGTTCGCCTCAGTGGCTTTCCGAGGTGGGACTAAATGTCCCACCCCAATTTGGATGCCTGCGCGGAGGAAGCAGCGGCAGTCGAGGCGAAGCGCGGGGGCTTCGCGCGAGAGCTTCGACTCGACTGCAGCCTGGTACTTCGTGAAGGCGCCTCGCACTGCCTGGGAGCGTGACCTGGGCGTGGTGCACCTGGGGCAGCAGGTGAAGAAGCTGCTTGGCTTCAACAATGGCGGCGACGAGCGCAGGTACCTGCCCACAGAGAAACGGCCTCTCGGCCCAATCAGAAACGCGGAGGACCTTCGCCGTGGCACGGCGAAGGTGGTCGGGGGGTGTGCAGGCGGCGGGGCGGAGCCTAAGGGCCGCCCTAGGTCAAACTGCAGGTTGGGAGATGGGTTTGTTCGGTGGAGTTGCAGAGGGTGATTTGGGGGAAGTGGAAGGGCGGAGGTTGATCAGGGTGAGGAGGCGGAGGTTCTGTGAGGGTCAGCGAGTCGTGTGGAGTGGCGGAATGACGGGAGCGACTTGCCGGAGGATGGCCGGAGGTGTGGAAGATGACGGTGGTCGGGTCGGTCGAGGGTTTAATTGAATGTAAAATAGCGAGGAAAAGAAAGAGGGGGTAGAGACGACTAATTCTAACCTAACTAAAGTGACGAAGGGGACGAAGTGGCTGCCGGCTCGTACCTACCGGAGCTGGAGAAGAAATGCCCAGAGGGAGAGAACGGCGGCGAACACGGGGCTGAAGCAGCGCGCGCCGGTATTGCGCGACGCGGAGGAGAATCAGGAAGGAGTCTCTGTTGCTGGTATTGCGGTAGAGCGAAGACGAGGAAGGGGAGAGGCCGCCGGAGCTGGAGGGCTTCCTGTCGGAGTGGGAAGAGAGGAAGTGGGGGTCTTTCTCTGTCAGGACCGAGCTGCTCAGAACGGTGGAGCGACGAGGGTATTTATAGAGGCGGAATCAGAGAGGAGGGCGGAGGGAGACGACGTGTCTCCCTCACCGGAGGACGCCGGAGATGGAGACCCATACCGTCCGTGCGTTCGCACGGCCGGTATGGTGGGTTGCAGCGACCAGGGGGGTGTTCCTGCGACGGCTGACGACGCAGGGCACCCCCGGTTTACTTGCCAGACCCTCCCCTTACCCTACGCGGCGCCATGCTCCGCGCAAGGTCGCCGGAGCATGGTGATGGTCAGGTTTTGGCAGGAGGGACCTGAATGCAAAGAACGAAGGAGAGTTAGGGGCAGAAATGTGAGGGTTCGAAAGTTGAGGGCCAACAAGTAAATATATGAGGACCAAAGTGTAAAGTTGGTTAAGAAGGTTTCTTCTTAGGCTCAAGTTTTTATACATGACTAATTAGGACCTAAGGATTATGATGGTGAATTTTATTTCCAGATTAAACCTTGTTTGATCGGTCAATTTACGCAAAAGCCCAAATTAAGTTGTTAATTGGGCATGGTTCTCAATGTAGGTCAAAATGGGTTCCTAAGGCCAAATTGAAGGTTATAAACCCTAGAGATTATTTTTCTATGAATTTTAGAGGGTTTATTATATTTTTACTTTGCCTCGAACCTCACGAATTGAAGTGGGTTTGTTTTAAGGTTACAGATTATCATTTAGTTCCTTGGAATTGCTGTAGCCCTTGTCAGATCATCTCATCCCACTTTTATTCTTATTAGGTTTCTTTGACCTATGTTTGGACCCTGAGTTACCCTATTTTCAGATTGGATTGGTGAAATTGCATTTTTACCCCTTAGTTTCTATTTTCTTTGCGAACTCAGAATATCTCTGAGTTAAGCCTTTCCTTGAGTTATGTAGGAGCTTTTATCCTTTGTATTAGGTCAAAATGAGCTAGTTATGGCTCATGATGAGGTTCTCATCATACCCCCATGCCTAGCTTTTGCTAGTCCCTTAGCAAAAACTTAAGGTTTCAACCCTTGTTCTAGACCATGTTCTTAATAGCTTTAGATAAGTGCTTTTTCATTTGAGCTTAGATTAGGTTAGAATGCTGACCATAGGCCTAAAAGGTACTCTAGTACCAATCAAGATCCAAATCTGTCTAGCCTTAGCCTCAGTCCTTAGCAAAGGTTTTTAAGGCCCACAAGAACTAACCTAAGGTTTATTGGACTTTGTGGTTAAAGCACCCGTGCTTGAAATGATTTTAGCCCTGGCTCAGTTCGCAGTGCGTTTTGTAAGAGAGAGATAGAAAGTTATTCTGTTTGGAGAGTTTTCTCTCTCTTTTTCTTTTTAGTTCTAGCCTAGGATTGGCTTTTCAACACGGTCTGTATCAGATTCCTTGCTCCCATCATCAATCCTCAAGGGTTCCTGGCAATCGATGCTTCAAGATAGCACCGCCCATGGCAACCCCCGGAACCCTGGCTATTGAGATTTCAAGATAATCCCATCCATGGTGTTCCGTGGCCGAATCCAGACCTTGGTAATTGACACTTCGAGGTAATGCCATCAATGGAATCTGAATCAGCAGAGTGCTTACATGCCCCCAGTAGGATATGTGAATATCCTAAGAGACAAGCACCGAGGAGATGATATTTTGTTACACATCTTTGAGGGGATTTCCCGCCTCTCCGCGCTGGGAACTCGTCCAAATCAACTTGTGTTGATCGGCCGCTCCTACTCTAGGTGTTCTTTTCAGAATTTTGCGACGCTTCTGCGTGATTTTGATTTTTACGCTTACTGAACCAGGCAGTGTGTGAGGTTAGGGTGCTTAGGTTACTGAGTCCCGTAAACCAAAAATTAGTTAATGAGGCCAAATACTCCCTAAGCCTTGGACCTAGTACTTCAGCTTTTCATTTTCCTCAACCTCTTGAGGAGTGTCCAGATCTTAATGGGTACTAAGAGTCTATTCAAGAATGCCTAAGGTTTGCGTTCTTACTAATCTCATTATGCACTTTTCAGTTATTTTCTTGAATGAGGTCTAGAACTTAGGTTAATTCCTTAGTTCCTTACTAATGACTATCACCTTTTCTCATAATTTTGTGCTCCTTTTTCATTTTGTTTCTTTTCTCCTTCTCCTTCACAAAATTTCCTTCTCCTCTTTCCTCTTATTCTTTTTCGAAAATTTTTAATTTTTATGGTGTTTTTGGCATATGTGAATTTTTTGTTTGAAACCTTTTCTTACAAGTTTTGCACTTTCATACCCCCCCATGCCTAAGATTTGCAATGTCCTCATTGTAACCTAGGGGGCTTTTATTTAACTTAGTTCATTCCTTAAGACAGAAATTCGGATGAGTGAATGGGTCGGGTTGAATTTTTGCGGACGATTTCTAATCCCAGATGCAAGCATCTGAGGTAGGGTCGGCTGTCTACAAGGGTGAACCTTAAGTGCAAAAAGGTGTTAGAAAAAGTTTCAGGTTTTTAAAGAGAATGACGGGCTGCCTCCCGTTAAGCGCTGAGTTTTACGCCATCGGCTGGGCAGGAAATGCGATGGAGAGGGGATGATCAAATCAGCAGAGTTTTGTAAGACAAGCACCTTGATTAAGAACCTGGTTGGTCCAACCAGGTGCTTGTTCAGATCGACAGGCTGATGATGTAGCCCAAACCCAATCAATCTGGTGGGTTGATAGATGTGGATAAAAAGGTGTGGAACCCACCATATACTATGAAGCTCAGATGGATGTGGAAGTGAAAATGCAGGGTTTGGCTGAGTTGAATCAGCCTGGTCAGAGTAGGGACCCGTAGAATAATCAATGAATGATGCGGAAACCCTACAGGAGTGATCAGAGAATGATGGAGCATGATATGTAGTCTGATCAGTGTTCCAAACCCGATGTGGAAATGCAATCGGCTCGGTGAGAGGTGAATCTGAATAGAAATTGAGTCCGGTTGCGGGTCGGGGTTGGGAAGAGGTTTTGATCCGTTCTGTGTGTGCAGACGAGGTGGCCATTGTGTACGAGGGCTCTTCTAGAAACGGATGATAGGTGGTTTCCTGTAGAGAGTCCTTTGGGTAACTATCAAATGCCGGAAGAGTGTCTGTAGGATGAAAGAAATCGGATTCGAGAAAAAATTTGGATTCTGGGTTGCAATCACTCTTGGCATTTTCTGTTTTTGGTTCCTGAGGATCAAAAAGGAATGATTCTGTGTTATCAGTGATCTCGGGAATCAGGACCTCAGAGTCGAGGTCGTAGATGGGCCTGGTGTGTTCAGGAAGGGGAATCTCTCCGCAATTATAGTCAGATCTGAAATTGTCGGAGAGTTGGCGAAAATGAGATTCATTATCATGAATTCCACCACAGCAAAAATTATCAGATGTGGAATCAGCAGCCTGACTGGGGTCTAGCCTATATGTCAATTCTGGGCTCGAAAAGGTATTCTGTCTAGGCTCAAGCTCCAAGCTGGTAGGATAGACCCAATTGAAATCCAACTCGTCCAACTCCTCAGTTTCTGTATCATAAATTGGCATGACTTTCGAAAAATCGATCAGATTTCCTGAAGATGTTGGAGAGGGGTATTCATCAAATAGAGGCCCGAAATCATATCCTATAAAAATTTGATCTTTCTCATAAGGGGCCTCATAATCTTCCCAATAAGTTTCAGATCCAGGTTCTAGGCTTAGGATGTGGGTAGAATTATTAGAACCTAAGTCCGAATAACCTTCGAGGGCCACCTTATCAAAATAAGGGGCGGAATTTATACCCTCAAACGGTTCAGTTCTGATGTCATTATTGCAGGAGTTTTGGAATTCTAGGCTTGGCAATTCATGGTCTAAGTTTGGCTCATCATTGTGTTCTCCTGCAATATCCCAACTTAATTCAACATTGTCTTCTATCTGGGTTGGGATTTCACAACCACTTTGTGCCTCAGTCCCGAGATCTGGGAAACTGGATTGTTCCTTAATACTATTCCAAGATGGTTCATCCTCTATTTCTGGTATATACGGGTATTTCTGGTTGATAATTTGTTCTACTGATTTCATCATTTCTACCCGTTTTGTAAGGGCATCTTGGTGTTGTTCCCAAAGTACAGGATTTGTTAAGCATTGAAGGTATTCAGATTGGTGTAATTTTTCTATCTCAATGTATCCTGTCATGAGCATATCTCGGGTTGATCCTTTTGAAATTTCAGTCAATAGAATTTGGGCACAGTTTATGATGAAAGCTGTGGTTGTTGGGACATCAACCTGAATGTTTTTTATTGGTGTTGAGGGTTTATATTTGATTTCATAGAATTCAAGGGCATCCTCAATCATCTTATCTTTCATGGATCTCAGATATTCAGGTTTTTTACATGGTAGTCTTGCTAGGTAATTAGGCTGCATCTTCGAATCAGGTGGTGGAATCAAGATATAGAATCAGAAGTTTGAATTAATGGAAGAAGGGGACTTTGTTCAGAATCAGAGGAAAGAGGGGATATGTGAATGATTTCTGCAAAAACAAGGGAGCCGAGGCTTAGCCTCGGGGAGAGTGAATTTCTATAGGAGGTTTCAAGGACCTCCTGCAAAATACTGAAGGACTGGATGAGATAAGCAGGTGCTGGACCCAATCAAGACACCCAAAAATGTTGGGTGACTATAGAGGTTCGGGGCAGATGGACCCCTTGATCAGAAAGATCGTCCACCTGAGAATTACCTGGGCAGCCAGAGAGGGTGAGTCCCGCGAAGACCCCTACACGGTAGAGCGTCCCCACGGGTTACAGGGTTTCCCCCACCCGACCTCTCTTGTCACTGCGGGTCCAGGTAGACCAGAATGGGGATCTTGACCTCTTAAGTCTACCAATTTTACTTTAAGATCAGGGTGCTTAAAGTTACACTTGAACTCTTAGGTATTTTGAGTGAGAAAGTGACCTAATTTTAAGGTTGGTTGACCCAAGGGGTCAACTTTACCTCTTGTTCCTTTGAGAGCCTTTGGGTCTTGTCTTTTAGGGTTCAAGTGTTTAGAGAGCCAATTGTTTTGGATTTTTCTTTGAATAGGTATTTTCAGACAAGGGCTTGGGCACACTTCATTTGGTTTTCTCAATTCTTGCTTAAGGAGTGTGTCTCTAAATCCCTAGTGTTGGATCCTAGGTTGGATCTACTTGGTCCAGTTAGCTCTTTGTTGGGTAATTAGGGCTCAAGCAAGAATGTGTTAGCCCTTAAATACCCTTAATAGTGTGCAGTAATAATGGGTTGAAAACATGCAACTTTTGATGGTTTACTGAGTATAGAAGACAGGTTAGACCTATATTGCTTGTTCTTTTCTTTTCTTCATCTTTAGAATTTAGGGATTGAGAGGATAGAATTTTACCTGTCCTTGGAGTGGTTGTCGTGCGGTTGCTTGTCTTCTCGATTTTCTTGTATCTGCACAACAAAGGAGAGATTGTTAGCAATGTAAAAAACAGGAATTTGATTATCTCTAGAATAGCCGTTGCTCCCCGGCAACGGCGCCAAAAACTGGTGGCGACCTTCCTCTATAGTTCTATTATTTCGTCGTAGTATAGTATAGAGAGGTGATTACCATTTTAATACAATTTGTTACTCGAAAATAAAGAGTTCCCGAGGTCAAACTCAGGGAGCAAGTTGTATTCTAGAGATACAAGTTTCTTTTACAAAAAATAAAGAGAGAGAGAGAATTTGTTGGCTTCTTTCTTCTTCTCTTCTTTTCTCTTTGCTTATCTTCTTCTGCTTGGCTCTTCTGCTTTATCTACAGCAGTAGTGATGCTCTTCTTCTTCTTTCAGTTCTTGTTTCTGCTCGTCTCTTTCTTTTTCTTCTTCCTTGCGGTCCTGTTCTTCTTCTTCTTCTTTCTTTCTTCTTTTCCTTTCTTCAGATCTTCTTCTTCTCGTGCTCTTCTTCTTCTTCAGAGTCTTCCCTTGGCCTCTCTGTGTTCTCCTCTGCCTCGCCTTCCTTCTCCTTCTTTGCCTTCAGGACGTCGTCTGATTTTCCAATCAAACGACTTAAACTGCCGCTGCTACAGTGCTCCTCCTTCCTTCAGCTTTCGTCGTCCTTCTTCTCTGCCTCGCTCGTCTTCTTCTTCTTCGCCTGTGCCTGCACACTTCAAAGCTCTCGTCAGCAGGCAAAAACCTACTCTACCCTCCCCCCGCGTTTCTCTCTCACAGAAGTCGCTCTTAGGAAAGCTCTCCCAGAGCTGCCGGGTAGTCGGGTACGGGTCGCGCCCGGGTCCAGGCCCACCGGCGTGCGGTGGTGGGCGAGGAGTGCAGGTCAGGCTAAGTCGGGTCGGGCCAGGTCCGCGAGGCGTGCGTGCGGACGAGGCCGGGTAGTCGGGCGGGTGAAGGGGACCTCACCCCGTGAACTGAGGCGAACAGCTTAAGGCACTTTTTGCCTTTAAGCGACCGTTCGCCTCAGTGGCTTTCCGAGGTGGGACTAAATGTCCCACCCCAATTGGGATGCCTGCGCGGAGGAAGCAGCGGCAGTCGAGGCGAAGCGCGGGGGCTTTGCGCGAGAGCTTCGACTCGACTGCAGCCTGGTACTTCGTGAAGATGCCTCGCACTGCCTGGGAGCGTGACCTGGGCGTGGTGCACCTGGGGCAGCAGGTGAAGAAGCTGCTTCGCTTCAACAATGGCGGCGACGAGCGCAGGTACCTGCCCACAGAGAAACGGCCTCTCGGCCCAATCAGAAACGCGGAGGACCTTCGCCGTGGCACGGCGAAGGTGGTCGGGGGTTGTGCAGGCGGCGGGGCGGAGCCTAAGGGCCGCCCTAGGTCAAACTGCAGGTTGGGAGATGGGTTTGTTCGGTGGAGTTGCAGAGGGTAATTTAAGGGGAGTGGAAGGGCGGAGGTTGATCAGGGTGAGGAGGCGGAGGTTCTGTGAGGGTCAGCGAGTCGTGTGGAGTGGCGGAATGACAGGAGCGACTCGCCGGAGGATGGCCGGAGGTGTGGAAGATGACGGTGGTCGGGTCGGTCGAGGGTTTAATTGAATGTAAAATAGCGAGGAAAAGAAAGAGGGGGTAGAGACGACTAATTCTAACCTAACTAAAGTGACGAAGGGGACGAAGTGGCTGCCGGCTCGTACCTACCAGAGCTGGAGAAGAAATGCCCAGAGGGAGAGAACGGCGGCGACGACGGGGCTGAAGCAGCGCGCGCCGGTATTGCGCGACGCGGAGGAGAATCAGGAAGGAGTCTCTGCTGCTGGTATTACGGCAGAGCGAAGAGGAAGAAGGGGAGAGGCCGCCGGAGCTGGAGGGCTTCCTGTCGGAGTGGGAAGAGAGGAAGTGGGGGTCTTTCTCCGTCAGGACCGAGCTGCTCAGAATGGCGGAGCGACGGGGGTATTTATAAAGGTGGAATCAGAGAGGAGGGCGGAGGGAGACGACGTGTCTCCCTCGCCGGAGGACCCCGGAGATGGAGACCCATACCGTCCGTGCGTTTGCACGGCCGGTATGGTGGGTTGCAGCGACCAGGGGGGTGTTCCTGCGACGGCTGACGACGCAGGGCACCCCCGGTTTACTTGCCAGACCCTCCCCCTTACCCTGCGCGGCGCCATGCTCCGCGCAAGGTCGCCGGAGCATGGTGCTGGTCAGGTTTTGGCAAGAGGGACCTGAATGCAAAGAACAAAGGAGAGTTAGGGGCAGAAATGTGAGGGTTCGAAAGTTGAGGGCCAACAAGTAAATATATGAGGACCAAAGTGTAAAGTTGGTCAAGAAGGTTTCTTCTTTGGTTCAAGTTTTTATACATGACTAATTAGGACCTAAGGATTATGATGGTGAATTTTATTTCCAGATTAAACCTTTTTTGACTGGTCAATTTACGCAAAAGCCCAAATTAAGTTGTTAATTGGGCATGGTTCTCAATGTAGGTCAAAATGGGTTCCTAAGGCCAAATTGAAGGTTCTAAACCCTAGAGATTATTTTTCTATGAATTTTAGAGGGTTTATTATATTTTTACTTTGCCTCGAACCTCACGAATTGAAGTGGGTTTGTTTTAAGGTTACAGATTATCATTTAGTTCCTTGGAATTGCTGTAGCCCTTGTCAGATCATCTCATCCCACTTTTATTCTTATTAGGTTGCTTTGACCTATGTTTGGACCCTGAGTTACCCTATTTTCAGATTGGATTGGTGAAATTGCATTTTTACCCCTTAGTTTCTATTTTCTTTGCGAACTCAGAATCTCTCTGAGTTAAGCCTTTCCTTGAGTTATGTAGGAGCTTTTATCCTTTGTATTAGGTCAAAATGAGCTAGTTATGGCTCATGATGAGGTTCTCATCAAGTATGAAGACACGATTTGGGGAATTCTCGAAAATATGTGTGAGAACTCCCTGAACAATGAGTCATTGGGTGTGTACAACCAGACGACCACCCGTGCATCGACAAACAATAGGGGGTACACAAGACCTGAGGCCTTTCCACATCCGTCGATCTGGAGTTGATAGCCAATCGCTTGGATAAGGTCTCTACCATTGAGAAGGTGGACGACATAAATCGACATCTACACAGAACCACCACTGCACCACAGAATCCATACGTGCACCCGCCCTCAGGTAGGGAGGTTGCACATGACATCTACCACTCTCAGGGGATGGATGGCTATCCACCCCCACCTGATTATGGTCTTGGAGGAAACTCCGGACCAACCTACCATAGTTGAGAGAACTCCGAACCCTCATATCATGATTTTTTTGGAGTTCCTCATACCTGCGAAGATCTCCATGCCATCTAGAATAATCCATTCTCAAACACTTATAACCCTAGATGGCGCAATCACCCCAACTTTGCGTGGTCGGGAAATAACCCAAACCTGAAACCTCAATTTCAACCCTGACCACAAAAGCCACAACTTTATCAACGTACTCAACCAAGGCCCAATCAAAATTTCCAATCCAGGCCACTTAGGGAGGACCAAATGTCTCTGATTCTCTAAACCCTAGTTGACATGCAAATACAACACAAGGAAGAAATCATAGAGGTTCGCAATCAATTGGCCCAACTGGCAAATACTCGCCAGCCTGGCACACTTCCCTCCCAACCTCTGCCAAATCCAAACAACATGTCGACTCAAAAGCACATTGTGAATCAAATCCAAGATCAAGCAATCTACACTCAGCCAAGCCCGTCCACTCATACCTGTGTGTTTACCTTATCCACCTTAGCTGATCCGAATCACACCACGACCTATCCTACTATTCAGCAACAAAATCCAATTTGCTCTCCTCCACCTCTGCATCATGATTGTGCAATGATCAATATTATGGGCATGAGAGAAGAATAGAAACCTATCCCCAAAGATAGCCAATCCATTTCCCTACCCCAGATCTTATCCCACCTCCACACTAGAGGATTGTCGAAAACTGATGTAACGGAACCTTTGAGGAACACACAAGTCACTATTCCATTACTTGATATCCTCACTCTCAATCCTACCTCACCTGACTTATCCAAAAAAGAGGTAGAAGAACCATCACAAGGGCAGGTAGTACTGTCTGAAAGTGTAAGTGCCATAATCCAAAACAGTCTACCTCCTAAGAAATCTGATCTAGGCAACCTGCTAATCCCCTACAAGATTGGTGGTACAAATTTCAAGCGGGTTATACTGGACCTTGGCACTTTAGCCAACCTCATCCCTACCACCCTATTTGAAAAATTACGGATCGGACAACTAAAACCCGCTAATGTTACTTTGCAACTAGCTGATCGAACCCTAATCACACCAATTGGGATGGTAGAGGATGTGGCAATTACAGTTAAGTATTTCAGCTACCTAGCTGATTTCCTAATTCTCAACATGGATACACCACAACAGATACAGGATATGCCCATGATTTTGGGAAGACCATTCTTGGCTACTGCAGGAGCCATAATCAATTGTGAATTAGGGCATATGGTAATTGCCTCAGGAGATCAATGTGCTGAGATTAATATTTTCGGGGCAACAAAAGGAAAATGCTCAGTAGAACAACTAGGTTTTATCCAGGACCTCTTGACATATCATTAATGGAAAACCTAGTTGATTGTTTCTCTGATTTCAGGCCTATTGCCCTCTCAAATTTGATTTATTTGATTATGATAAGGTGCTTGCAAACAGGTTAAAAGGGGTGCTAAATGACCTGATTTTTCCTGTTCAATCGGCCTTCCTACCTAATAGATCTTTGCAGGAGTCCTTTGTGGTTGCCCAAGAAATAGTGGTAGAGTGGCATAGGAGGAAAAGTAAAGCGTTTATGTGGAAGGTCGACTTCAGACAGGCGTATGATTCTATGCCCTAGACGTATCTATGGGAGTGTTTCAGGAGACGTGGTTTCTCACCTCTATGGCTGCAGTGGATGAAGTGGTGTATTACGACGGTGACTTTTCCCCCCTTAATCAATGGTAATCCATGTGGCACTTGGATTCAACCCTAGTGTGGGGTTAGACAGGGTTGCCCGCTGGCACCACTTATATTTAATTTAGCAGTAGATGCCCTGGCCAAATTTGTGTGTAGACTATCAGAGATCGGTTTGATCAAGGGATACTCTATTTCCAATAGAATGGCTATGGCGCCAGTACTACAATATGCAGACAACTCAGTTTTCTTTGTGGAAGGTGGACCTAGACAGGCTTTGACTCTTTTTCATATGGTTAATATTTTTGGAGAATCTCGGGCTTGAAACTGAATGGAGATAAATTGTCGGTGGTTTGCTTTGGGATGAATGGTGGGGAGCAAGAGGCCACTTCAGAGAGGCTACTCTCCCCATTAATCTTGTTTCCTATAAGATACCTTGGGCTTCCCCTGAAGACCAGTAAATTGAAAAAGAATGACTGGAAGGTGCTCTTCAATAAAACTGCAACAAAGCTTGAAAGTTGGAGCAGTAGATTTCTCTCGAAGGGTGGCAAACTGATTCTGTTAAATTCTGTAATTTCAGCTATCCCAGTGTTTTTCTTCTTCTTAAAAGCCCTAAAATCTATTTGGAAGCGGCTTGTTGTCATGAGAAAGTGATTTTTCTAGAAGGGGGCTTTGCATGAAGGTCGATTCTTACAGTCGGTGAAGTGGGAGAGACTATGTATGCCCAAAGACAAAGGGGGCCTTGGAATCTGGTCTCTTAAAGAATTTAATGATGCTTTACTTCTAAAATGGGCTATCAAATTATTGGAAGGGGAAGATAAGCTCTGGACGGAGATGGTGAAGTCACCTTATTGTTCTTCACATGCTACTGCCAATAGGTTGAAACCAGTGAAAACTTCACCATTCTGGAGATCAGTCACTAAAGCTTTATCTGATAATTGGTCCATGTTTGGGCCGGTTGTGGGAGATGGGAAAGACTTCATGTTTTGCCAGGAGGTGTGATCAAGATTGGGTGTTCTAAAAGACAACTATCCTAGAGTGTATAGTGGGGCTTTGGATAAGTGGGCGTCGGTGGCAGATACCTGGGATGAGGATAGCAGATCTTGGCAGCTGGCAAGTCTGGGATCCTACAGGGAAGGCTCGCGGACATGGGAGGAGAAGATGCGGCTACTGTAGGACTTGTGTGCCTTCAAACCAGCAATGGGTGTGGATCGTTTTGTGTGGCAAGGAACTTATTCCCTTGCAGATGCATATGAGAAGTTGGTATTGATGGGTAGGATAGGAGAATCCGATTTGGTGTGCCTGAATTTATGGAAATTGAGAATCCCCTTGAAAGTTTAAATCTTTCTTTGGCTTTGCAGGAAGGATGGTCTAATTACGGGTCACTTACGTCATACGAGGGTGAACAGCCCAGCCCAGACCTGTCATTTATGTGGGTTCGATTCTGACTGTTCTAGACATTTTTTTTCCTCTTGCATTGTGATAAATTGCGTCTGGAGAGAGGTTTGTGGTGCACCTATGCCTGTGTGGGGTGTCTTGTGGAACAATTTCATTCTACAGGGGAGACCACAAGTGTCTATGGCACCTTGTTGATGGTGTGTAAGGAGAGCTCGTAATGAGCAACTTTTTCAGGAGAGTCTCATTTGTGTACTGAGAATTGTAAATGAGTGTAGGGTTCTCATACAAAATTGGGAGAAATCTTTGTAATTAACATGTCTTGATTTTTTAATAAAATTTTCTTTGGATTGCTATCGTCCTTGATAGCATTCCTTTCAGTTTCAAAAAAAAAAAAAATAATGGAAAACCTAGTGCCAAAATTAGAAACTTTTCACATGCTAGATGATCCTGATTTGACTAAACATAATGACATGAGAGCAATGGAGGCCTTCACCGTTGATCTTGAAAACATACCAAAAATGTTTGGGGAAAATGATGACACATCAGGTTCAGATTCTTATTCCATGGATGTGGAGACATTTTGTTGTTCTGAGGATCTCCAGGAATTGGGTTTGGCAGATATTGAGAGTGACCTCCACCTAGAGAATGACCCCTTTACAGAATTCAAGGTAGATAATCCAAAAGGCACTCTCCAAACATCCACTTTTGATTGGGATGAAAATCATAGTGAAGATTCATTGGAAGACCCAATCTTTTGAGTCATCCCTTGAGGAGATAATCTTACATTCAACAGAAAAGAATCAAAATGACTCATTGGATATCGATCCATTAGGCCACATAGCATGAGAGGAATGACACATCTGGGATACACTTACTAGATCCATCTCTGTTGAGCCTTGGATCGACAACAATCTTATTTCAAAATCCCATGACTGCTACACCTTCCGAATGATTCCTCCGCAAGATTTCAAGGAAGATCATCCAGAAAAGAACCAACTCAATCCTTACCAGAGATCTTCTAGAATGACTCTTCATCATACCTTAATACTTATCTGTGGCCATCAGATTCTCATCCATTAGATCACTCATGCAACCAATGACATATCTCTGAGCTCATTGCACCCAGTAGATGGCGTTAAACTTAGCGCTTAACAGGAGGCAACTCGTCATCTTTTGGAAAAACTCGAAATCCTCTTTGACATACCTCTTTACTGAATTCCTATTGCACTTTAGGGTTCATCCATTTGAACAACTAACTCCACCTCTAGTACACATACCAGAGCTTAAAATCGTCCGCAACAGTCATTCTGACCCGTCCACTCACCCTTTCACCCTGTTCTAATGTATGAACTACGCTGAACTCAAACCCACCTAATTTACATTGAGAACATTGCAAATCATAGGCATGGGGGGGTATTAAAGTGCAAAATGTCGTGAAAAATGGAGGTTGACGCAAAAGATGATCCATTTGAGAAAAAAATGAAGAAAAGGAGGGAGAGAAACAAAAAGAAAAGAAAAAAAGGAGCAAATAAAGAGAAAAAAAGAGAGTCCCTACAAAATAACATGGAACTTACCTAACTTCTAGGTTGTATCGAATGATGAATTAAGACCTGGAAGGCTAAAACTTAAGGGATTAGTGGCGAATTTTGACCTTAGACCTCTTGGATCTGGTTTGATATTTAAACACTCAAGTACTTGTCAAGATTCGGATTAATCCTCAAGAGGTTGAGGAAAATGCAAAGCTTATGTATTAGGTCTAAGGCTCAAGGATTATTCAGCCCATTAACTAACCTTTGGCTTGCGGGACTCGATAACTTAAGTACCCTAAATCACATAAAGTCTGGTTCAATGCACGTAAATATGAAATCACACCAAAAAGCATTTATGCTATTCTGAAAATGGTCCTAAGATCTAGATTAGGAGCAGCTTGAAAACACAAGTTGATTTGGACGAGTTCCCAGTGCGGAGAGGTGGGGAATTCCCCTCGAAGATGCGCAATAACATATCGTCTCCTCGGTGCTTGCCTCCTAGAAATCTAAATATCCTACCAGAGGCACGAAAGCACCTTGCGCTGGTTCAGATGCCGTGGGCGGCATTATCACGAAATGTCGATTGCCGGAGTCTCGATTTAGCTATAGAACGCCATGGGTTTCACTATCCCGCAGTGTCGAAAGCCATGGTTCTGGGGGTTCTCATGCGCGGTGCTATCTCGAAGCATTGATTGCTAGGGACCCTATGAGGATTGATGGTGGGGATAAGGAATCCAATACAGACCGTGTTTAAGGCCAATCCAAGGCTAGATCTAAGAAAAATGATAAAAAGAAAAAGAGAGAGAAAGCTCTCCAAAAATGAAAATCTTCTTCTATCCCTCTCTCTCATAAAAAATTGCACTGGCAAATTGAACCTGGGCTAACCATGTTACAAGCATGGGTGCTTTAACCGTTGGGTCCAATGAACCTTAAGATAGTTCTTGCGGGCCTCAGAAACCTTCGCGGCAGATTGAGGCGAAAGCTAGTCAGGTTTAGATTTGGACTAATACTTGAGTACCTCTAGGCCTACTGTTGGTGTTAAGATTTGATTCCTAGAGATGCAGCTTAGTAGGGCATCCTAACGGTTACATACGACCTAGATAACTGGTCTGATCCATAAAACTTTGCTAAGGAACTAGCAAAAGGTAGGCATGGGATATGATGGGAACACCATCATAAGCCATAATTAACTTAATTTAATTTGATAAGGTTGATAAAGCTCCTACATATCCATCAGAAGGTCCTAAGGGCACATTATCCTATTTTGAAAAGAAGAGAAGGATACAAGGTTATTTCTACAAAATTAATAGCATTCCACAAATGCAGAATAACCACGGGGTATTCCTGAGGATAATTAAAGGTCAAATGGTCATTAATGTCCAATAAGAGGGTCCATGTAGAACGAAACGGATTTTCACGCATTTTAAGACTTAATGGACATCTGAAATCCTAAAAATAGACCCGCTTAATTAACTGAGGTTTTGGTGAAGATAAAATTCATCTAAACCTTCTAAAAATTATAGAAAAATATTCTATAAGGTTTTGTATCCTTAATTTGACCATTAGAACCCATTTTGGCGTAAAACAGTCTCAAACAGGAAGTTGCCCTAATTTTCATAAATTATCCAGTCAAAGTTGGTCAAAACCAAAATCCGACTTCACCATCAGATTCCTTGAGTCCAAATTAGGTTTGTACCAAAATTTGGACCCAATCTGAGATCATCTTGATCTAGTTTGTCTTTTAATCATGTTCTGACTCTTTTTCTTACAAAAAGCCCCTAAACTTTTGAAATTCTTACAAAAAGCCCCCCAACTTCTTTATCTTCTTCGCGAAAAGGTCCCTACCTCCATTGGAAACTTCCATCCATAGATGGAAGGTTTCAATTAGGGCTTTCTCCCTGAATCTGTGGCGAATCTCTCCTAAAAATGAAAGGAGGACTCCTAACGAGATCCCCTTCCATCTGAGCTCATTCATGGCTTTCCAAATCAAGCAAGAGCTTGTGCAAACTCTTGGAAGACTCCTAAACCTAACCCGAAGATTTCGAGCTCTTTAAGCTTGTTTCCAAGCTTGAAGGCTCGATTGATGGCCTATAAAACCTTCCCAAGTCCTTCCTCACCTCCTTAGAAAACTTTTGAGCTAAAATCCCTCTTCTTTTCCTACCTCCAGCTCGCTCCAAGTTTTTCTCCAGCAACCCCTCTACCTCTAGCCTCTTCGTTGGCTGGCACATACCATAGGCGGTCTGTTCCAACTACCATCATCTTTCTACACCTCGCAATACCAGCAAGGTGCCTCCTAACCCTCCGTCGTCGTTGCTCTACCTCATCAGAGCTTTCATCTCCTCTGGCACCGGCCATACCTGAAATGACCTTTTTCTGGGATCGTTTGGCATTTCCGGAGTCCATAAGGGTTTTCCTACAATTTTAAACCCCTTATCTTTCGTTTTGGGGGTTTGTAAGGAGGAGAAGGAAATTTTAGGGATGTCCCTGCAATTTCCCCACCACCACTTCCCACCGCACGTACCTTACTCTTCCCCCCCTCACTCCACATGCCTCTCCTCTTTCACCCCTTGTGGCGACCATTCCCTCCTCCATGTCATCCCCCTCACCTCCACTCTCCATATCTACCCCCTCCTCCTCTTTCTTCTCCCACACTGACAATCGAGAGGAAGCAGGAGAGGGAGAGCGATGAGAGTAGGAGGACCTGAGGGGAGAGCGAAGGAGCTGAGGCAGTGCTGCTACTGTTACAGGCTTCCATAGCGAGAAAGGATTCAGAAATGATTCTGCGGAGTCATTTTTCTGCAGAATTAGACGTTCGGAGTGACCTCCAGACGTCTGGTAGGACATCCGAAGGTAACCCCAGACATCTGGTAGAGTATTTTTTCTTCAATTATCTTTCTGCTAAATTTTTTACCATGCAGGCACATGTGTCAGAGGTTGGGAAGTGCACTGGTACGAGGATAGAGGCAATTTCAGACGTCCGAACGTGCTTCCAGACGTATGAAGGCACCTTCAGACATCTACACTGAGTCCCAAACATTTAGGAAAGGTGCCCCGAGCAAGGTCAGTCCCTGAGTACGTTTAAGACGTTTGGGACTCTACTCAGACATTTGATTTTGGTTAGGGTTGGTGTTTTTGGGCCTGTTCAGGCCCAAACAGTGTTAGTTTTCCACAAACGAGACGTCTTTGGTTTCCGTGCGAGTTTCTTTATGAAATGGTACTTTATCCGTGTCATTTTGAATACTTTTGACCTGCCAATCCATGTTATATGTCTCCAGTCTGTCGAGTTTACGAGACCTGCGGAGACATCGGGCACTACCGTATGAGCCCCCATTCCACCCAGTTACTTTGGTAGAGTGGTTTTTACCCTAATCTCGTAATTAATAAAGTACATGCATAAAATTAGTTGAACCTAGGATGTGAGCTGAACTCTAGGAAGAAGTAAACGCATGCTTTAGAATACATCTATTCAATTGAATCCTAGGTTGTGACATGAACACTAGGGCTAGAGAAGATGCATGTGTAGAGAGATGAATGATTGAATAAATCATAAGTTGCCTGTACTACTTGAAATGAACTACGTTATGAATAGAGAAATAAACTTGTACTGTGGAAATGGAGATGCCTGTTTTGTATGTAACAAACCAGATACAGAATAAGAAAAGTTCACGTACAAACCCTATAGGGAATGTCGAACGAGACAAGAATACCATAGTATGGAGAATCGGAGGGTTCTGGAACACGTCGCCTCGGGCGACTATTTGGACTTGGTTTAGGGAGATGAGTTGACCTTCATGTACGAAGTACCAAAGAGAGCAAATATCCTTTTAGAGTAAAGGGGAGCTTGCCGCCCCTTAGGTGGAGACCCGGGGGTGGGTTTGAACACTCTACGTCGGCTCCTGTTGGCCCTCGTGTACGTGGTACTGAGGAGAGCTACTTAGTGTAGGGGGTGCTAACCGCCCTAAGGGGCCCGGGGTTAGGACTGGCCACCCTACACCAACTCTTGTTAGGCCCACTAGGCAAACCAGGATAGTCGGACGAGGGTACACAGACTGTAAGGGGCGAGACCCCTGTTCTGAGAGGGCACGGCCCTATGTTGTTCTGTGCTGTACGTTTGGGCGTACCTGCTAGTGGAAACGACTGACCGCGTGCGAGTGCAGGGTAGCTACTCGTGCACTTATCACATGTGCCATAGTCACCGCTACGTCGTGACCGTGACCTCAGGGTAATAGACTGGGTGTAGGCTACCATGGGGGACTCTCCCGGCCAGGAGAGTGCCACGTGTACATCTTGCATCGCGGGAAAACTACAAGCAAGATCGTTCCCTTAGGAAATAAGAAGATTGAGAAATGTCATGGAACCCGTTTAGAGTACTCCGATCAGCAACATGTAATAAGATAATTGGAACCGGAAGATAATATTTTCAGCTGCTTGTTTAAATTACATTACATGTTTTAGCCACCACTCTACTCAACGTTAGCTGACTCCAGATGTTATAACCTTGTACAGGTCAAGGATTCGAGCAGCCAGAGGCACCAACTGCTGAGGGCACTGGGCCCAGTCGAGCCCAGTTGTAGTTTTCCTTCTGCTAGTGTTGTAGTGAGTTCCTGTAGTTCATGTATTTCAGTTATATTTCGATCATACTATACTAGTCTATTGTGATGGCCTGTAATTTTATGGTAACCCGTTTTCTTGCTTTACTGTCAGTTTTTTATTTTGCTACTTAGTTACATGACTTGTGTGGTTGTGGAATGAATATGTATTTGGTTATTTCTCGCTGGACGACTGGGTCTTGGGGTTCGTCGAGGTGACCCATCCTCGGGTTCTGTAGGAAGCTGAGGTCGGGTTGTGATAAGAGCAAGGTCATCCCGAGAAATGAACCGAATGGTCTGGAAATAACCATGCTTGTACATGTAGCTAGAATGGTCATCACATCATTTCATTTTGGTTGGCACTTTTGAGTCTTACCTTTCCTCTGTAATCAATTAGTCACCGACAGTTCCTCTTCTTCTTTGATCTCCGTGCAGAAGATGCCTTGCCAAGGAGCTCTTGAGGCAGGCCGCAGACGTGGTCGTGGCCGTGGGCATGGTCGCTGGGGAGGGCGAGTGAGGGCCGAGGATGGGGTCGCTCCACCTCTCCTTCCAAGCATTCAGGCCCCGGACCTTGCCCAGTTGATCCGAGATCTCATACGGGTGGAGCTCCAGCAGCCTCCTCCTCAGCTGCCTCTTCCTAGGGATGCGGAGGGGGAGTCCTTCGTGCGGCAGGCGAGCCACCACGACACTGGATGAGCTGGAGGGGGAGGGGGTGATCCTCCACCACCCCCACCTTCTTGAGACACTTCGGGGCACGAGTCCTCCTTTCCTGGAGCTGTGCCTGTCCCCCCATTACGGCTCCACCACGAGGTTTTTAGCCAGTTCAGGAAGCTGAAGCCCCCTTCCTTCTAGGGGGAGGAGAGCTCGTTTGAGGCTGAGGACTGGCTGGAGTAGATGGAGAAGATCTTCGACACACATCGCCCCCCTGCAGAGTGCCGCGTGGCCCTTGCCATGTATTAGTTGGAGAGTGCAGCCCACAGGTGGTGGAGGGCGGTCAGAGGACAGAAGGAGGGAGAGTTGGTGTGGGACTGGTTTGTGACACTCTTCTGAGAGCAGTACTTCCCACAGACCTGGCAGGATTAGAGGAGGCGGGAGTTCCACACCCTCTGTCAGGGGGCAATGATAGCTAGCGCGTTTCCTGGAGCTATCACACTTCGCCCCAACAGCTGCATCTACCAAGGAGGAGCACCTGTGGAGGTTCACTGAGGGCCTCCGACCTACCATTCGGGGGTATGTAAAGCCCCTGAAGCTACCTACCTTCCCCTGCATGGTCGAGGCTGCCATGACCTACGAGGAGACCAACCCGTCAGTGCGAAACGTTGATGGGGGAGGACGGAAGAAGACCTACCAGCAAGAGCACTCACAAGGCTGCCGAGAGAGGAGGCACATGGCACCAGCGGGGGAGCCGTCCCATTCTGTGGGTCCACCAGGGACCTTTGGGGGCCCCAGACAGGGACCCGTCGACTGCAACAGACCCCCACCTAGCCTCCAGTAGGGCCAACAGATAGAGGGTGGAAGTCGCGTTCCCCTCTGCTACCAGTGTGGTTAGCCGAGCCACATATGGAGAGATTGCCCATCCAGGGCCAGAGCACAGCAGACACTCCCAGCACCGAGCACTGGAGGCTAATCTGGCGACCGCGATTACTAGGCCCGAGGAGGAGGATAGTAGTCACAAGGAGGGTACTGGCAGCTGCTTCCTGCTTGGCCCAGAGTGTGGCTGCTTCTTCTGCACTAAGGGCTGAGGGGTGTATTAATGCCATAACTCATAGAGATGCTAGAGTTTCAGGCTTCGTTGTGGAAGGGATGGTTACAGTTTCTGGCAGGCTCGTTTACACGCTTTTCGATTCTGGTGCCACGCACTCGTTTGTTTCCATAGGCTTTGCTATCAACTTGGGGTCAAGCAGTGCACTTTTAGAGGAGCCATTTTTTATTAGAGGCCCAGGTGGGTAGGTGTTTGTCGCTGAGGAGGTTTTCATTGACTGTGAGGTCACGATAGGGGGGCACAGTCTTCTGATTGACCTGATCATGATCCCGATGGAGGATTTCAGCATAATCTTAGGGATGAACTAGCTGGCTGCTTACCATGCCTTCGTGGATTACTTTGGGAGGAAGATCATTTTCTCCATACCAGAGTTGCCTCCCTTTGAGTTCCACGGCCAGCCAGTGGACAGAGGATTCAGGTGCATTCCCACGCTTCGGGCAGCGAAGCTACTGAACTAGGGGTGCGAGCACTTCCTCGCTTGTGTCATGGCAGAGCCTAGCCCCGTGGTTGACTTACTGAGTATCTCGGTAGTCCGTGAGTACCCCGATGTCTTTCCAGAGAAACTGCCAAGACTACCACCTGAGCGTGAGATCAAGTTTGACATCTCACTAGTACTGGGGACCAGCCCCATCTCTACTGCATCGTACCTAATAGCCCTGCTTGAGCGGCGAGAGCTAAGTCACAATTACAGGACCTATTAGAGAAGGGATTCGTGAGGCCTAGTGCCTCCCTGTGGGGAACCCCTATTCTTTTTGTCAAAAAGGACGGTACTCTTCGGATGTGCGTCGACTACAGACAGCTGAACCGGGTCACCATCAAGAACAAGTACCAACTGCCTCGTATTGATGACCTCTTCGATCAACTGAGAGGCGCCGCTGTATTTTCCAAGGTAGATTTAAGGTCGGAATATCATCAGTTGAGGATCAGGGAGATTGACGTCTCCAAGACAGCTTTTCACACGCAGTACGGTCACTACAAGTTCTTGGTCATGCCATTTGGGCTGACCAACGCCCCAGCTGCTTTCATGGACCTGATGAACCGCGTCTTCCGATCGTACCTGGATCAGTTTGTGGTGGTTTTTATTGACGACGTACTCATCTACTCCTGGGATTAGACACAGCACGGACAGCATCTCCGTATGGTCTTGGATACTTTGAGACGGCACAGGCTGTACGCCAAATACAGCAAGTGCGAGTTCTGGTTGAGACGGGTTACCTTCTTGGGCCATGTGATCTCGGGAGATGGTCTAGCTATGGATCCAAACAAGGTTGAGGCTGTACTTAGGTGGGAGAGGCCGCGTACAATGACAAAGATTCGCAGTTTCCTAGGGCTAGCTGGTTACTATAGGTGGTTTATCCAAGGGTTCGCACAGATCGCACGTCCTATGACTCAGTTGACCCGGAAGGACGTGCCCTTCGCTTGGATAGACGAGTGTGAATCTTGCTTCTAGGAGATGAAGGAGAGGCTGACCTCTTCTCCTGTACTCACCATCCCAAACAGCAGTGGCAGATTCGTCATCTACCCAAACGCCTCATTGCAGGGATTGGGGGGTGTACTCATACAACAGGGTCACGTTATCACTTACGCTTCGCGGCAACTAAAGCCCCATGAGCATAACTACCCCACCCATGACTTAGAGCTGGCAACAGTGGTCTTCGCACTAAAGACATGGAGGCACTACCTATATGAAGATACGTTTGAGATTTTCACTGACCATAGGAGCCTCAGATATCTGTTTGACCAAAAGGAGCTCAACATGAGACAGAGAAGTTGGTTGGAGCTCTTGAAAGACTACGAATGCAGCATCTCCTACCATCCAGGGAAGGTCAATGTGGTGGCTGACACCTTGAGCCGAAAGATGCCCACCCACTTGGCTTGTTTACAGGCACAAAGTTGGAGACTCATGGAGGAGGTGAGCAGTTGGCAACCCCAGGAGTCACAGGGGTACTACGGGGTGGTGACAATGGCAAGGCAGACACGACCAGAGTTAATAGATCACATCGTGGCTAGGTAGATGACAGATCCATATCTACAGACACTGCAAGATCGGGTATTGATAGAGAGCCTAGGAGAGTTCTCGTTCACTGATGGGGTTTTGTGTATGAAGGGATGCTTGTGCATTCCTAGAGACGAGGAGCTATTGAGAGAGCTCCTGACTGAGGCACATGGATCTAGATTCACCATACATCCTGAAAACACGAAAATGTACCACAACCTACGATGAGACTTCTGGTGGAGGAGCATGAAGTGGGACGTTGGTCGTTTTGTTCAGCAATGTTTGATATGTCAGTGAGTGAAGGCTAAGCATCGGAGGCCTACAGGACCGTTATAGCCACTTCTCGTGCCAGAGTGGAAGTGGGAAAGTGTCGCTATGGACCTGGTAGTAGGATTACCAGTGACACAGCAAGGACACGACGCAGTTTGGGTGATAGTGGACAAATTAACAAAGATGACACATTTCCTACCATTTCGAGTCACGTTTAGACCAGCATAGCTGGCGAAGCGCTACATTCGAGACGTGGTGCGCCTTCACGGGGTCCCTCTCGAGATTATTTCAAACAGAGATACTCGTTTTACCTCCCAGTTTTGGGCAGAGTTTCAGCAGGCTCTGGGGACTCATATGAGGTTCAGTACGGCATATCACCCCCAGACCGACGGACAGTCAGAGCGCACCATTCAGACCCTTGAGGACCTTCTACGTACTTCGTACTAAACTGGAGAGGTTCCTGGGAGGAGCATTTACCCCTGGCGGAATTTGCATACAACAACTATCACTCAAGCATCGACTTGGCACCGTATGAGGCTCTATATAAGAGGAGGTGTACTGCTCCTTTGAGTTGGGTTGAGGTGGGGACCAAGTGGGAGGTTGGTCCTAGGTTGATACACCAGAGTCATGAGGTGATCGAGCAGATCCATCGACGACTCCGTACCATCAAGAGCAGGCAGAAGAGCTACGCTGATTTGAAGCGTAGAGAGGTATAATTCGAGGTTGGGGATCACATCTTCCTCCGTGTTTTGCCCATGAAGGGCTTGCAGTGGTTTGGGGTGAAAGGGAAGCTTGCATTGAGATTTATGGGGCCTTTTGAGGTTTTGGACTGGGTAGGACCCATTCCTTACCAGCTTACCCTTCCTCCCCAGCTTTCTGGAGTACACGATGTGTTCCACGTGTCCAACCTCAGGAAGTACATCGCCGATCCTAGCCATGTTCTGAGCCATGAGAGCATCGAGGTGAGAGATGACTTGGCCTATCCTGAGAGGCCTACACAGATACTAGACCGAGCCATTCGGAGACTAAGACGGAAGGAGGTACCCTTGGTGAAGGTCCTATGGAGAAGCCAGCGGTACAAGGAGGCCACTTGGGAGCCTGAGGCAGCGATGCGAGCATAATACCCCGAGCTTTTTGAGGGTACATCGTTCTAACTTACTTTGATCCTCTTTAAGTTTATTATGCGTGTCAAATTTGTTCCCCCACCCTAGTCAGCTCAAGTTTCGGGGATAAAATTTCCTTTAAGTTTGTTATGTTGAAATGACCTTTTTCTGGGATCGTTTGGCATTTTTGGAATCCGTAGGGGTTTTCCTGCAATTTTAAAACCCTTATCTTTCGTTTTAGGGGTTTGTAAGGAAGAGAAGGAAATTTCAGGGATGTCCCAGCAATTTCCCCACCACCACTTCCCACCATACGCACCCCACTCCTCCCCCCTCACTCCGCACGCCTCTCCTCTTTTCCCCATACGGCGACCATTCCCTCCTCCATGCCATCCCCCTCACCTCCACTCTCCATATCTACCCCCTCCTCTTTTTGCTTCCACACCGACAATCGAGAGGAAGCAAGAGAGGGAGAGTGACGAGAGTAGGAGGACCTGAGGGGAGAGCGAAGGCCTGAGAGCAAAGGAGCCGAGGCAGTGCTGCTGCTGTTACAGGCTTCCGCGGCGAGAAAGGATTCAGAAACGATTCCGTGGAATCATTTTTCCGCAGAATAAGACATTCGGAGTGACCTCCAGATGTTTGGCAAGACGTCCAAAGGTAATGCCAGATGTCCGGTAGAGTATTTTTTCTCCAATTATCTTTCTGCCAAATTTCTGACTGTGCACACCCGTGTGTCAGAGGTTGGGAAGCATGTTGGTACGAGGACAGAGGCAGTTTCAGACATCTGGACATGCTTCCAGGCATCTGAAGGCACCTTCAGACGTCTACACCGAGTCCCAGACGTCCAGGAAAGGCGCCCGAGCAAGGTCAGTCCCTGAGTACGTTTAAGACGCTGGGACTCTTCCCAGATGTCTGATTTTGGTCAAGATTGGTGTTTTTGGGCCCGTTCAGGGTCCAAACAGTGTCAGTTTTCCACAAACGAGACGTCTTTGATTTCTATGTGAGTTTCTTTATGAAATGGTACTTTATCTGTGTCATTTTGAACACTTTTAACTTGCCAGTCCATGTCATAGGTCTCCAGTCCGTCGAGTTTACAGGACCTACGGAGATGTTGGGAGCTACCGTATGAGCCCTCATTCCTCCCGATTACTCTAGTAGAGTGGTTTTTACCCTAATCTCGTAATTAATAAAGTACATGCATAAAATTAGTTGAACCTAAGATGTGAGCTGAACCCTAGGAAGAAGTAAACGAATACTTTAGAATACATTTATTCGATTGAACCCTAGGTTGTGACATGAACACTAGGGCTAGAGGAGATGCATGTGTAGAGAGATGAATGATTGAATAAATCATAAGCTGCCTGTACTATCTGAAATGAACTACGTTATGAATAGAAAAATAAACTCGTATTGTGGAAACGAAGATGCCTGTTCTGTATGTAACAAACCAGATATGGAATAAGAAAAGTTCATGTACGAACCCTACGGAAAATGTAGAACGAAACAAAAATACCATAGTACGGAGAATCGGAGGGTTTTGGAACACATCACCTCGGGCGACTATTCGTACTTGGTTTAGGGAGATGAGCTGACTTTCGTGTACGAAGTACCGAAGCGAGCAACTATCCCTTTTAGAGTAGAGGGGAGCTATAATGACCGGTTTCATTTTTAGCCATTTAATACATTTGGAGTTTTAGTCAGACGTCTATCCAGAAGTCTGGACACGTTCCCAGACGTCTGAAAGTGAAATTTTTTGTACTACGCTTTACGCTCTGCGCACGGGCAGCGTGCAGAGGCTACTCCCCTTCTCTCTCCCTCACCCTTGAACCCTAACCCTCTCCTATATAAAACCCCCTCCCTTCTCTTCTCCTCTCCTCCTCACACCACTCAGCCACTGCCACCTCCACCTTCTTCTGCCAGCCAAGTTCCCCTTCACCTCTGTTGCAACCCTAGCAAGGAAGGAGATCCACCAGCGAGGGGAGAGCAGGGAGGATAGACAGCGAGAGAGTGCGAGGGAGTGAGAGCGAGGGAGGAGGAAGGCGACCGGGGGAGCTCGTGGAGCTCAAGGAGGAGCTCGTAGGAGAGGAGAGGATGTCGGCGAGGAGCTGCCTAAGCTCCTGCAACAGTTAGAGCTACCGCCGCGGGAGGAGGTGCGAGCGGAGTGAGCTACGAGGAGGTTCTGATACTGGAAGTTTTCTAGTATCAGATGTCTGGAGTGAAGACCAGACATTTGGCGAGGCACCTAGACGTCCGGCGCTAAGGCCGGACGTCTGAGAGCACGTATCGTGCGAGGTACGTATGTTCCTACGCTGATTTCCCCCATGCAAAAGATCTTAGCACAGGAGTTGTCGACTGACCATACCTGCATTTTCGTACGTAGGTGCGGCTTTGGGAAGGCTCGTGGTATGCTTTCCCATGCACTTTTGAATGTCTTATCACATCACCAGACGTCCAGAGGTGCTTCCAGATGACCAGAGACCTTGTCCGACGTCTGGAACTATCCCCAGATGGTTGCAGAGGAGGTTTAGATGTCTGATCAACCGCAGGAAACACAAGGTGAGTTTTGACGTCTTTTAGGACATCTGGGATTAGTTCTAGACGTCAGATTTTGATTAGAAACCATGTTTTTGGCCTGTTTAAGCCCAAACGGAATCAAATTTCTGCAAACAAATACCGTTGTTTTCTACTCGAGTTTCTCTATGTATTCATGTTGAGTACCTACTGTTTTGAGCTTGTCTAATGTACATTAGTCACTGGTATAGGTTACCAGCCAGTGGCGTGTTCGGGGCCCGAGGAGATGACGAGATCTACGACACAGGCCCCCATTCCTCCCGTGATACCCAGTAGAGTGGTTTAACTCAGTTGTTAATATTTAAATAAGAATGTACTTGGTTGGAATAGTCAGTTTGAACTCTAGGATATGGAATGAACCCTAGGGTAGAAATGAATGAGACTATTTGAGCTATATTATTTTCTTGAATGCATGATTAAGATAAATTGCTAGCAAATGCCTTTAATATAATTACGAGATGCATGTTAAAATACGAGCTGCCTGTATTTAATTGAGAAATTGCCTATGAAACCACCAGTTGCATGTTTTTGAGAATTGAATTATGGAAACATGAGTTGCCTGTTTATGGATGAGGAATGAAATATGAAACATGAGATCTGGATTTGAATAAATGAGTAAACATGAGCATGAACCCTACAAGGAATTAGGAGTAGAACATTTATGGATAAATGGAATCTAGAATTGTAGACGGGAAGTGTGCTGACCCTTGTGTACATGGTACCTTTAGTGTAGAGCGGAGCTGGCCTCCCTTGGGTTGAGACCCGAGGTTAGAATTGGCCACTCTACATCAACTCCTGTTGGCCCTCCCGTATGCGGTACCGAGGCGAGCTACTAGTGTAGGGAGGAAGCTAGCCACCCCACAGGGCCCGAGGTTCAGCTAGCCACCCTACACCGACTTTGTTAGGCCCTCTGGGCAAACTAGGGTAGTCAGACAAGGGTGCACGGGCTGTAGAGGGGTGAGACCCTTGTTTGGTTCTGAGGGGCGAGACCCCTGTTCTGAGAGGGCAAGGCCCTACACTGTTCTGTGCTATACTTTGGGGCATACCTGCTAGCGGAAACGACTGACCACGTGTCAGTGCGGGGTAGCTACTCGTGCCCTTATCACACGTGTCGTAGTCACCGCTACATCTTGACAGTGACCTCAGGGTGGTTGACTGGGTGTAGGACTACCACGAGGGACTCTTTCGGCCAGGAGAGGACCACGTGTACCTTCTACTCTACGGAAAAGATTGCAATCAAGATCGTTCCCACGAGGAACATGCAAGATCGAGATATACCTGGATACTTTGAGAAATAGATGAAACCAAAACACATAAATGAGATAAATAGAAATGAGAAATAAATCTGTTGTTGTTTTTACTATACTTGTACTTAAATAATATAAACACCACTCTACTTGGCGTTCGATGACTCTGTCTTTTCATAGCACTGTTCAGGACCAAGAGTCGAGCAACCTGAGTTTCCGGCTGTAGAGGGTGTTGGGCCTAACCGAGTCCAGCCGTAGTCGTTCTTTCAGCACTTTCTTTTTCTCTACTATTGTAGTAAGTAATGAATACCTAGTTTACTATTTCTATTACTTCCGTTTTCTTTTCGCTTTCTGTTGTTGTTGTGGTGGCATGTACTGAGACAGTTGTTCTACTTTCTTTACTGCTTGTACTTTTCTTCTGCTTAGTTATATTGCATGTGTGAATGTATTTTATTTTCCTGCTTTTGGTTATTTCTTGTTGGACGACTAGGTCTTGGGATTAGTCGAGGCGAACCAGTCTCGGGTCCTATAGAGATCCAGGAACCGGGTCGTAACAAGATGGTATCAGAGGAAGGTCGTCCTGAGAAATGAACCAATTGACTTGAGAATAACCACTCACGTGCATATAACTAGGATAGTCACCACAACGTATCGCTTTCATATTCATTTCCGAGTCTTTTTCTCGATGTAATCCGGTATCGTTGACACTCTTGTTCTTTCATGTCTCCTTGTAGGAGATGCCTTGTCGGGGAGTTCTTGAGGCAGGCTGTGGTCGTGGCCATGGACGAGGTTGGAGGGGCGGACATGCCAGACCTAAGGTACCAGTTGACCCACCTCTTCTCTCGGTCGTTTAGGACCCGGATCTCACTCAACTGATTAGAGACATCATGCGAGAGGAGTTCCACCAGCCTCCACAGGCACGTCTTTCTGAGGACGTGGAGGGGAAGTCCTCGATGGGATAGAGAGACCGTCGCAGCGTCGGACGAGTAGGAGGGGGAGGGGGTGGTCCTCCACCACCCCCACTACACTCTGACACTTCCGAGCACGAGCCCTCCTTGCCTGGAGGCATGCCCGTTCCCCCACTGCAGCTATACCACGAGCTTTTTGGACAGTTTCGGAAGGTGAAGCCCCCCTCCTTCAAGGGGGATGAGGACCCATCTAAGGCAGAGGACTGGCTGGAGCAGATAGAGAAGGTATTCAACACCCTTTACCCTCCCGCGGAGTGTCGCGTGGCCTTTGCCACGTACCAGCTAGAGAGCGCAGTGCAGCATACAGGTGGTGGAGGGCAATCAGAGGCCAGAAGGGGAGAGAGCCGACGTGGGACCAGTTCATGGCTCTCTTCTGCGAGCAGTACTTTCCGCAGACCTGGTAGGACCAGAGGAGGCGGGAGTTCCACACTCTCCGCCAGGAGACGATGACGGTTAGCATGTACCGCACATGTTTTTTGGAGCTGTCACGTTTTGCCTCGACAGCTATCTACAGAGGAGGAGCACCTATAGAGGTTTACTGAGGGGCTTCGACCTGCTATTCTGGGGTATGTCAAACCCCTAAAGCTGCCCACTTTCTCTCGTGTGGTTGAGGCAGCCATGACTTACGAGGAGACCAACCTAGTCGCGCAAGACACGGACAGCGGACGGAAGAGGCCCTACCAGCCAAAGTACTCTCAGGGCCATCGGGAGAGGAGGCACATGGCACCCGTAGGATAGCCGTCTTGTTTACGGTGCCATCAGTGGCCTTTGGGGGCCCCAGACAGGGGCCAATTTCCAGCACCGGACCCCTGCCCAGCTGCCAGCAGGGACCTACGGAGATCAAGTTTTGGGGATGAAACTTCCTTTAAGTTTGTTATGATGTAATGACCCATTACATTTTTATCCATTTAAGATGTTTGGAGTTTCATTTAGACGTCTAGATATGTTCCCGAACGTCTGAAAGTGAAAATTTTCGTACTACGCTTTGCGCTCTGTGCACAGGCTGCGTGCAAAGGCCACTCCCCCTCTCTCTTCCTCACCCCCTCACCCTAACCCTCTCCTATATAAACCCCCTCCCTTTTCCTCTCCTCTCCTCATACCACTCAACCACCACCACCTCCACCTTCTCCTATCAGCTAAGTTCCCCTCCGCCTCTGCTGCAGCCACGGCAAGGAAGGAGATCCACCGGTGAGGAGAGAGCGGGGAGGAGCGAGAGTGAGGGAGTGTGAGGGAGTCAGAGTGGGGGAAGAGGAAGGTGATCGTAGGAGCTCGTGGAGCTCAAGGAGGAGCTCGTAGGAGAGGAGAGGACATCGGTGAGGCACTGCCCAAGCTCCTGCAGTAGTTGGAGCTACCGCCGCGGGCAGAGGTGCGTGCGGAGTGAGCTGCGAGGAGGTTCTGATACTGGAAGTTTTTCAGTATCAGACGTCTGGAGTGAAGACCAGACGTCTGGCAAGGCACTTGGACGTCTGGAGCTAAGGCCAGACGTCTGAGAGCACGTATCACATGAGGTACGTATTGATAAGCGTTAGTTTGTCGACCGGTTTCGGTTATATCGTTGTAGTAAAGCCGGTTGTTACCAACGTTTTCATATAAAATTTTTTACTCGGAAAAATAAAAGAGTTCCCGAGGTCGAACTCAGGGAGCAAGTTGTATTCTAGAGATATACAAGTTCTATTACAAAAATAAAGAGAGAGAGAGATGAAAATTTGGCTTCTTCTTCTTTTCTTCTTTCTTCCTCTTTGTCTTTGGTTCTTCCTGTTCTTCTTCTTCTTCTTCTTCTTCTTTTTCTTCTGCTTTCTTCAGATTTTCCCCTCGTGCTCTTCTTCTGTTCTTCCTTGTTTCCTTTCTTTCTTTTTCGTCAGATCGTCTTCTTCTTTTCTTGCTTCTTGCTTCTCTTTCTTCTGCTTTGTCTTCACCTGCCTTGACCTCTCTTTTTCTTCTTTCGCGATGGCTGTTGCTCTTCCTTTTTCTTCAGCGGGTCTTCTTCTTCTTTGGCTGCTGACCTTCCGTCGTCTGCGCCAGTGCTGAGACGACTTAACAATGCCTTCGCTACAGTGCAGCAGCTCCTTCTTCTTCAGCGGGTCTGCTTCTTCTTCTTTGGCCTGCACACTTCAGAGTTTATTCGTCAAGGCAAAAACCTACTCTACCCCCCTCCCCCGCGTATCTCTCTCTCTGAAATCACTCTTCGGAAGCTCTCCCAGAGCGCTACCGGGTAATCGGGTTCGGGTCAGGCCCGGGTCCAGGCCCACCGGCGTGCGTGGTGGGCGAGGAGTGCAGGTCAGTCTAATCGGGTCGGGCCAGGTCCGCGGAGCGTGGTCACGGACGAGGCCGAGTCGGGTCGGGTCGGGTGAGAGGGACCTCACCCCGTGGTAACTGAGGCAAACAGCATAAGGCAGTTTTTGCCTTTATGCATCCGCGCGCCTTTGAGAGATTCCGAGGTGGGACTAAATGTCCCACCCCAATTCTCTTACGCCTGCAGCAGGGATGGTGCTCCCAATTGCATCGGCTGTTGAGGCGTACAGCTCCAATCGAGGGCCAGGGTGTGTGCGTGAGACTCTTCCGCGCTGGCCGTGGCTATTCAACCTGGGATATCTCGGCTTGGAGCAACCTCGAGCAGGCTTCGAGCTTCCTCGCCAATGGCGGTCAAGGCCTGGAACCTGAAACCAATGGCACGGCCTCTCGGCCAGATCAGACAGGCGGGGGACCTTCGCCGTGGCACGGCGAAGGTGGTCAGGGGGTCTGCAGGGGGCGAGATGGAGCTGTTAGGTCGTCCTAGGTCAAACTGTGAGCGAGGGAGTGGGTGTGTTCGGTGGGTCTGCAGAGGGTGTTTGGTGGGAAGTGGAGGGGCGGAAGAGGATCAGGGTGAGGAGGCGGAGGTTCTGCGGTAGTCGGCGAGCCGTGTGGGTCGCTGAGGTGATGGGAGCGGCTCGCCGGAGGGTGGTCGGAGGCGGAGAGGATGAGGGTGAACAGGGTCGGTAGAGGGCTTAATTGACTAAATCGAAAGCGGGGAAAGAAAGAGGAGAAGAAGGGGAGTAAGTCTAACTTAACTGCAGGGACGAAGGGGGAGGAACAGGGCGACAGTCGTATCGACTGTCGCCGGAGAAGACGATGCTCAGGGAGAGGGGCGGCGGCGAGCAGAAGGCTGGAGAGGCGCCAGCTGGGTGCGGCGTGGCGCGGGAAGAGCAGGGGAGGAGGTCTCTGCTGCTGGTAGTGCGGCAGAGCGAAGAGGTGGAGGGGGAGGAAGTCGCCGGAGCTGGTGAGCGTCTGCCGGAGAAAGAAGAGAAGAAAGCTGGGGGTTTTCTCCGTCAGGTCCAGGCTGCCTTCGTCGGTGGAGCGGCGGGGGGTATTTATAGGGTTGAAGCAGGGAGGAAGGCGGAGGGAGACGACGTGTCTCCCTCGCCGGAGAATGGTCGGAATACGAACCCATACCGTCCGTGCGTTCGCACGGCCGGTATGGGGGGCTACAGTGACCATGGGGGTGCTCCTGCGACGGCTGACGACGCAGGGCACCCCCGGTACACTTGCCAGGTCCCCCACCTCACCCTGCGCGGCGCCATGCTCCGCGCAAGGTCGCCGGAGCATGGTGCTGGCAGGGTTTTGCAGGAGGGACCTGTTTGCAAAGAACGAAGAAGAGTTAGGGGCCAAAATGCGAGGGTTCAAAAGTTGAGGGCCAAAGAGTAAATATATGAGGACCAAAGTGTGAAGTCGGTCAAGGAGGTTTCTTCTTAGGCTCAAGTTTTTATACATGACTAATTAGGACCTAAGGAATCTGATGGTGAATTTTATTTTCATATTAAACCTTGTTTGACCGGTCAATTTGCGCAAAAACCCAAATTAAGTTATTAATTGGGCATGGTTCTCAATGTAGGTCAAAATGGGTTCTAAAGGCCAAATTGATGGTTCTAAACCCCAGAGATTATTTTTCTATGAATTTTAGAGGGTTTATTCTATTTTTACTTTGCCTCGAACCTTGTGAATTGAAGTGGGTTGTTTTAGGGTTACAGATTATCATTTGGTTCCTTGGAAGTGCTGTAGCCCTTGCTAGATCATCTCATCCCACTTTTATTCTTATTAAGCTGTTTTGACCTATGTTTGGGCCCTGAATTACCCTGTATGCAGATTATACTGGTAAAATTGCACTTTTACCCCTTATGACTTGTTTTCTTCTCAAACTCAGAATTCTCTGAGTTAAGCTTTTCCTTGAGATATGTAGGAGCTTTTATCCTTTGTATTGGGTCAAAATGAGCTAGTTATGGCTCATGATGAGGTTCTCATCATACCCCCATGCCTAGCTTTTGCTAGTCCCTTAGCAAAAAAAACTTAAGGTTTCAACCCTTGTTCTAGACCATGAAGTTTTCAATGGTTTTAGATAAGTGCCTTTTTATTTGAGCATAGATTAGGTTAGAATGCTGACCATAGGCCTAAAAGATACTCTAGTACCAATCAAGATCCAAATCTGTCTAGCCTTAGCCTCAGTCTTTTAGCAAAGGTTTTTAAGGCCCACAAGAACTAACCTAAGGTTTATTGGACTTCGTGGTTAAAGCACCCGTGCTTGAAATGATTTTAGCCCTGGCTCAGTTCGCAGTGCGTTTTGTAAGAGAGAGATAGAAAGTTTTTTCTGTTTGGAGAGTTTTCTCTCTCTTTTTCTTTTTAGTTCTAGTCTAGGATTGGCTTTTCAACACGGTCTGTATCAGATTCCTTGCTCCCATCATCAATCCTCAAGGGTTCCTGGCGATCGATGCTTCGAGATAGCACCGCCCATGGCAACCCCCGGAACCCTGGCTATTGAGATTTCGAGATAATCCCATCCATGGTATTCCGTGGCCGAATCCAGACCCTGGCAATTGACACTTCGAGATAATGCCATCCATGGAATCTGAACCAGCAGAGTGCTTACATGCCCCCCGTAGGATATGTAAATATCCTAAGAGACAAGCACCGAGGAGATGATATTTTGTTACGCATCTTCGAGGGGATTTCCCGCCTCTCCGCGCTGGGAACTCGTCCAAATCAACTTGTGTTGATCGGCCATTCCTATTCTAGGTGTTCTTTTCAGATTTTTGCGACGCTTCTGCGTGATTCTGATTTTTACGCTTACTGAACCAGGCTGTGTGTGAGATTAGGGTGCTTAGGTTACTGAGTCCCGTAAACCAAAAATTAGTTAACGAGGCCGAATACTCCCTAAGCCTTAGACCTAATACTTCAGCTTTTCATTTTCCTCAACCTCTTGAGGAGTGTCCAGATCTTAATGAGTACTAAGAGTCTATTCAAGAATGCCTAAGGTTTGCATTCTTACTAATCTCATTGTGCACTTTTCAGTTATTTTCTTGAATGAGGTCTAGAACTTAGGTTAATTCCTTAGTTCCTTACTAATGACTATCAACTTTTCTTATAATTTTGTGCTCCTTTTTCATTTTGTTTCTTCTCTCCTTCACGAAATTTTTCTTCTCCTCTTTTCCTCTTATTCTTTTTCGAAAAAATTTTTTTAATTTTTATGGTATTTTTGGCATATGTGAATTTTTTTGTTTGAAACCTTTTCTTACAAGTTTTTGCACTTTCCTACCCCCCCATGCCTAAGATTTGCAATGTCCTCATTGTAACCTAGGGGGTCTTAGTTCAGGGTGAACTTCGAGTGCTGAAAGGTGTCAGAACAAGTTTCAGGTTTTCAAAGAGAATGACGGGCTGCCTCCCGTTAAGCGCTGAGTTTTACGCCATCGGCTGGGCGCAATAAGCTCAAGGGGAAAGGAGGATATGAGATGCCTCAGCCAAATCAGTAGAAGTTACATCAATGAACGGCTTGAGTCTTTGACCATTCACGATGAAAGGTTCAGAATCGTGGCTGAGTGGACTGATTTCGATTGCTCCATTTCCAAAAACCTGTCGGACCAAATATGGTCCGACCCACTTAGATCTCAGTTTTCCTGGGAAGAGTTTGAGTCGGGCATCAAAGAGTAGGACCTTTTGACCAGGATGAAAGATCTTTCTCGAGATGTGTTTGTCGTGGAAGGCTTTAACCCGCTCCTTGTAGATTTGCGAGTTCTCGTACGCGTCTGTGCGTAATTCATCGATCTCGCTGATTTGGAGTTTTCTGTGGGTCCCAGCCTTGGAAAGATCTAGATTACAGTTCCGTACTGCCCAATAGGCTTTATGCTCCAGTTCGACGGGAAGGTGGCATGCCTTTCCGTACACCAATCTAAAGGGAGACATGCCCAATTGGGTCTTGTGGGCGGTCCTATAGGCCCACAATGCTTCCGGAAGTCGGGACGACCAGTCCTTCCTGTCAGGTCGAACAGTGACCTGTAGGATTTTCTTGATCTCCCGATTCGACAGCTCAGCTAGACCATTAGTTTGGGGGTGGTAAGGAGTAGAGATTCGGTGAGACACCCCGTATTTGGTCATCAGTGACCTAAACTGAGCATTTGTGAAATGGGTCCCCCCATCAGAGATTATTGCACGAGGAATCCCGAACCTTGAGAAAATGTGTTGATGAATGAATTTGAGAACGATTTTGTGATCACAGGTTCGGGTCGGTATGGCTTCGATCCATTTGGACACGTAGTCCACAGCCAACAGAATGTATTCAAAACCATCCGAAACAGGAAAGGGACCCATAAAATCAATCCCCCATACATCAAAGATTTCGCATACTAGAATCGGTTGCATAGGCATCATGTCGCGATGGCTCATGTTGCCCAAAGTCTGGCAACGACTGCATGCCTTGCAATGACTGTATGCGTCTTTGAACAGTGTGGGCCAGTAAAAGCCGCACTGGAGGACTTTTGATGCGGTTTTATGCCCGGCAAAATGGCCACCGCATGCCTGGTCATGGCAGAAAGAGAGGATATTGTTGACTTCCCCTTCCGGGATACATCTCCGGATGATCTGATCGGCACCTATGCGGAAGAGGTACGGGTCTTCCCAAATGTAATACTTGGCATCGGAGCGTAATTTGTCTTTCTTGGCCTTCGGCCAATCGGACGGGGTTTGATGAGATGCCAAGTAATTTACAATATTAGCAAACCACGGAAGGCTAGTACCAATAGTCAGTAGGTGCTCATCGGGAAAATGCTCAGTGATGGGTCCGGAAGGGTCTATCATTTCAGAAGGAAGACGGGACAAGTGATCAGCTACCACGTTTTGTTTTCCCGCTTTATCGCGAATCTCGAGGTCAAATTCTTGCAACAGCAAGATCCATCGGATCAATCGAGGTTTCGCGTCCTTCTTTGCAAGGAGATGCCTCACAGCCGTGTGATCCGAGTATATGATGACATGGGAACCCAGAAGGTATGATCTGAATTTCTCTAGGGCAAATACTACAGCTAGCAGCTCTTTCTCAGTAACTGTATAGTTACGCTGAGCCTCATCGAGTGTTTTGCTGGCGTAGTAAATGACCACAGGTTTCTTGTCATTTTTCTGCCCCAAAACCGCTCCTACAGCGAAGTCGGATGCATCACACATGATCTCAAAGGGTTGAGACCAATCAGGGGACTGTAGGATCGGGGCTTGGGTGACTCGGTCACGCAGGATTTCAAATGCTTGAGTGCATTCCTTGGAGATTTCGAAGGGAACATCCTTGGAGAGAAGAGTGGTTAGGGGGCGTGCGATTTTTGAAAAACCAGGGATAAATCGTCGATAAAAACCGACATGCCCTAAAAAGGAGCGGATGTCCCTGATCGAGCTAGGCATGGGAAGGCGAGAAATCAGATTAACCTTAGCTCGATCCACTTGGATACCTTTCTCCGAAATTGAGTGTCCCAGGACAATTCCCTCAGGCACCATGAAATGGCTCTTTTCCCAGGAAAGAACCAAATTCACGTCGATGCACCGCCTGAGTATCTGGACCAAGTGCTGGAGGCAATCGTCGAATGATGCTCCGAAAACTGAAAAGTCATCCATGAAGACTTCCAGATAATCACCTACCATATCTGAGAATATGGCAAGCATGCATCGCTGAAAAGTAGCGGGTGCATTGCAAAGACCAAAAGGCATCCTTCGGAAAGCGTATGTTCCGAAGGGGCAGGTGAATGTGGTCTTTTCTTGGTCCTCAGGATGGATTGCCACCTGGTTATAACCGGAGTACCCGTCAAGAAAGCAGAAGAACCTATTTCCCGCTAGTTTTTCGAGAATTTGATCAATGAAGGGTAGTGGGAAATGATCCTTCTTCGTGGAGGAATTGAGTCGACGGTAATCTATACAGACTCTCCACGAGTTGGCTAATCGGGTAGGAATGATTTCTCCGGTCTCAGTCGTTATAGTGGTGAGTCCTGCCTTTTTAGGCACGACCTGAATCGGGCTCACCCAACGACTATCGGAGATCGGGTAGATGATCCCGGCATCTAACCACTTGATGATCTCCTTTTTCACGACCTCCTGCAGATTGGGGTTTAAGCGTCTCTGCATTTCACGAGAAGGTCGTGTGCCCTCTTCTGAATAGATATGATGAGTACAATAAGAGGGACTTATTCCAGTCAAATCATCGAGGGTCCATCCGATGGCTCTGCGATGTTGCTGGAGGACAACAATCAGACGGTATTCCTGTTCAGGATTGAGGTTGGAATTGATGATCACAGGAAGGGTCTGATTAGAACCCAAAAAGATGTATTTCAAATGAGCAGGAAGGGGTTTCAGTTCAAGGATGGGGTTTTCAGCAGCAGCGGGTGGTTCAGTATAGATGTGAGGTTCAAGGGTGGGAGTTACTGGGTTGTTCACATCCGGAATGGACTCCTCTATTTGCGGGTCAAGATCCTTCTGTGGTTGATGAGGAATACTCAAGTCATTCTGGAGGTGTGATTCATCAACCAAAGTCTTGATGTCACAAATTTGTTCGATGACGCCGCAATTAATTCCTTGTTGGGCCTTAAATATATCAATTTTCAGTGTTTGATCTCCAAACTTAAGCTCTATTTGGCCCTCCTCACAGCTGATGTTGGCTCTAGCAGTAGCCAAGAAAGGTCTCCCTAGAATGATTGGTGTATCCCTAGGGTTCTCAGGTGCATCCATGTCTAAGACTATAAAGTCCACTGGAAAATAGAAATCCCGCACTCTCACGATAACATCCTCGAGAATCCCTTTTGGTGACTTTATAGATCGATCTGCTAATTGTAATGTCACCTCGGTTGGTTTCAGCTCAGATTCTTCCAGATGGTCAAGTAAGGATGTGGGTATCAGATTTATAGATGCACCTAAGTCTAACAATGCTCTGTCAAATTGGGTACCACCTATCTTACAGGAGATCAGGGGAGTTCCAGGATCTTTTGCCTTGGGTGGGAGTCTACTAAGGATTACAGAGCTGGCTTGCTCTGACAGAACAATTGGGCTCCCTCCCTTGGTTCGCGGCTTACGCTGGGGTGTACATATATTCTTTAGAAATCGTGCGTAAGCTGGTACGTGGCGGATTGCATCCATCAAGGGGATGTTTATGTGGACCTGCTCAAAGAGCTTGACCAGGTCCTCCTCAGGGGCCACGGGCTTGGTGGTCTTCTTTCCCTTGGTCAGGGCTTCGGGAAACGGGATCTTGGTTGGTTCCTCTAGGATAGGTCCTGGTTGTGGGTCTGGAACAGCGGTACCTTGGATAACTATCCTAGGGTCATGATTATCAGGCTGGGCGTGGTTTGGATAATACTGGTCCTGAGTTGTCTTACCACTACGTGTTGTTACAGAATTTAATCCGACCTGATTTTGGTTTGGATTTGGTAGGAGGGGTGGCTGCTGCTGAAATCCCGTACGAGAAGTAGAGGCTTCCATCTCGTCTGGAGATGGAGCAGTGGGGGCCTGATAAATCCATTGAGCTTGGCCTAAATTTGGATACGTAACGCGCTTCTGTGTTGGCACGTTATTTGGGTTAGGAAGGGGTTGGGAAGGGAGTGTGCCTGGCTGGCGAGAATTTGCCAACTGGGCCAGCTGAGTTTTAACTTCAGTAAGCTCGTCCTTGTGCTGTTTTTGAATGGCCGCATTCGATTTTTGAATGTCAGCCAGAGTCTGAAGGATTAAGGACATTTGATCTTGATTTGGCCCTGATGGATAAGTAGGGTTGGGCCGAGGCTGAGGCGGCTGGTAGTGATGAGAGGGCTGTGGGCGGGACTGAAAAGGTGGTCTTTGGGTTTGAGAATTTCCCGCCCACTGAAAATTTGGATGGTTTCGCCATCCAGGGTTGTAAGTGTTGGAGAATGGGTCGTTCTGGATGGCGTTGAGGTCCTCGCAGGTCTGAGGAACCTCCTGAGAATCAGGGAAAGGGGGAATGGAGTTCCCCCGGCTGGTGAAGAAAGGATCGGATGATCTTCCAGTCCAAGAATCAGATGGGGATGGATATGGATCCATCCCAGGGGAGGATCGGTGTAGGATGTTTTGCACAGTCTCCTGTGTGGAAGGAGGTTGTGCAAAGGAGTTACGCGCAGAGGTGGCTCGCTGCAAGTGCTGAGTCAGCTCATCCACCTTCTTTTCAATAATTGAGACCTTGTCCAATCGACTGGCCATTAATTCCAGGTCGACTGATGCGGACAGGCCCTGCGTCTCATGTGCTCCCTTAAGATTCGTCGCTGCGCGGGTATTCGTCCTGTCGAATAATCCCATGGAGTCATTGTTGATGGAGTTCTCGCACATGTTTTCGAGAATCTCCCATACGGTGTCTTCATGTTGACCCATGATGTTTCCTCCGCAGGTTGCATTGACGAAAAGGCGGATGTCCTCACGGAGTCCCTGGTAAAAAGATTGGACTTGTTCCCATTTAGGAACTCCGTGATGGGGGCACTTCCTCATGAGATCCTGAAAACGATCCCATGCCTCATGGAGAGGTTCTCCTGATTGTTGAGTGAAGTGTGTAATCTGATGGCGCAAGGCGTTGGTCCGACCAACGGGAAAGAACTTTTTCAAAAACTCGGATTGAAGTTCTTCCCAAGTGTTGATCGGCCGGGTCTGAGTTTGATACCAATGGGCGGCCTTGTCCATAAGAGAAAAGGAGAACATCTTCATGAGAAGAATATCCCGATTTTGCGCATCTGATCCAAAAGTGTGGGCCAGATGCTTAAGCTGTTTGATGTGCTGGAAGGGATCTTCAGAATTAAGCCCATGGAATTTAGGTATAGCGTGAATCATGTTGGGCTTTAGTTCGGAATCAGGTCCTCCAATCGGGATTCTAACTCGAGGCTCAATTGCCACCGCAGCAGGATTGTAGTGGTCCCGCATCATAGGACGCTGTGGTGGGTGCACGAAGTTTTGGAAGAGGTCATTGAGTCGCTGGAGCTGGTGTTCCAGATTATTTTCTTCCTCAACTGGCTGAGCCATGATGGGGGAAGAAGAAGAACTTGGTTCTGAATCAGAAGAGAGAATAATGTGAGGGTGTTGCTGCACAAACACGGGCGTCGAGGCTTGGCCTTGACGAGAGTGAATTTCTAAAGGAGGTCTTAAGGGTGGTCTTAGAGACCTCCTTCCGTACATGCACAGTTGGGAGAGGTAAGTTTAGAAGGTGATGGACCCAATCAAGACACCCAAAAATGTGTTGGGTGACTATAGAGGTGCGGGGCAGATGGACCCCTTGATCAGAAAGATCGTCCACCTGAGAATTACCTGGGCAGCCAGAGAGGGAGAGTCCCGCGAAGACCCCTACACGGTAGAGCGTCCCCACGGGTTACAGGGTTTCCCCCACCCGACCTCTCTTGTCACTGCGGTTCCAGGTAGACCAGAATGGGGATCTTGACCTCTTAAGTCTACCAATTTTAAGATCAGGGTGCTTAAGGTTTCACTTGAACTTTAGTCTTTTTAAGTGCAAAGAGTGACCTAATTTAAGGTTGGTTAACCCAAGGGGTCAACTTTACCTATTGTTTTCTTTAAGAGCTTTTAGGTCCTGTCTTTTAGGGTTCAAGTGTTTAGAGAGAGCCAATTGTTTAGGATTTTTCTTGTATAGGTATTTTCAGACAAGGGCTTGGGCACACTTTATTTGGTTTTCTCAATTCTTGAGTTAAGTAGTGTGTCTCTAAATCCCTAGTGTTGGATCCTAGGTTGGCTCTACTTGGTCCAGTTAATTCTTTGTTGGGTAATTAGGGCTCAAGCAAGAATGTGTTAGCCCTTAAATACCCTTGATAGTGTGCAGAAATAATGAGTTGAAAACATGCAACTTTTATGGTTACTAAATATGGAAGACAGGTTAGCCCTATATTGCTTGTTCTTTTCTTTTCTTTCTCTTTAGAGTGTAGGGGTTAATAGTGAGAGAAAAGATTTACCTGTCTTCGGAGTGGTTGTCGTGTGGTTGCTTGTCTTCTTGAGTTCCTGTAGCTGCACAAAAGAGAGGAGATTATCAGAAATTAAAAGATACAGGAATGTTTACCTCTAGAATTAGCCGTTGCTCCCCGGCAACGGCGCCAAAATGATAAGCGTTAGTTTGTCGACCGGTTTCGGTTATATCGTTGTAGTAAAGCCGGTTGTTACCAACGTTTTCATATAAAATTTTTTACTCGGAAAAATAAAAGAGTTCCCGAGGTCGAACTCAGGGAGCAAGTTGTATTCTAGAGATATACAAGTTCTATTACAAAAATAAAGAGAGAGAGAGATGAAAATTTGGCTTCTTCTTCTTTTCTTCTTTCTTCCTCTTTGTCTTTGGTTCTTCCTGTTCTTCTTCTTCTTCTTCTTCTTCTTTTTCTTCTGCTTTCTTCAGATTTTCCCCTCGTGCTCTTCTTCTGTTCTTCCTTGTTTCCTTTCTTTCTTTTTCGTCAGATCGTCTTCTTCTTTTCTTGCTTCTTGCTTCTCTTTCTTCTGCTTTGTCTTCACCTGCCTTGACCTCTCTTTTTCTTCTTTCGCGATGGCTGTTGCTCTTCCTTTTTCTTCAGCGGGTCTTCTTCTTCTTTGGCTGCTGACCTTCCGTCGTCTGCGCCAGTGCTGAGACGACTTAACAATGCCTTCGCTACAGTGCAGCAGCTCCTTCTTCTTCAGCGGGTCTGCTTCTTCTTCTTTGGCCTGCACACTTCAGAGTTTATTCGTCAAGGCAAAAACCTACTCTACCCCCCTCCCCCGCGTATCTCTCTCTCTGAAATCACTCTTCGGAAGCTCTCCCAGAGCGCTACCGGGTAATCGGGTTCGGGTCAGGCCCGGGTCCAGGCC
Organism: Thalassia testudinum; assembly: GCA_037157565.1. Classification (NCBI taxonomy): domain Eukaryota; kingdom Viridiplantae; phylum Streptophyta; class Magnoliopsida; order Alismatales; family Hydrocharitaceae; genus Thalassia; species Thalassia testudinum. The sequence continues at coordinate 10,856,335 of JAZHRO010000067.1, read as the reverse complement.
CACCGGCGTGCGTGGTGGGCGAGGAGTGCAGGTCAGTCTAATCGGGTCGGGCCAGGTCCGCGGAGCGTGGTCACGGACGAGGCCGAGTCGGGTCGGGTCGGGTGAGAGGGACCTCACCCCGTGGTAACTGAGGCAAACAGCATAAGGCAGTTTTTGCCTTTATGCATCCGCGCGCCTTTGAGAGATTCCGAGGTGGGACTAAATGTCCCACCCCAATTCTCTTACGCCTGCAGCAGGGATGGTGCTCCCAATTGCATCGGCTGTTGAGGCGTACAGCTCCAATCGAGGGCCAGGGTGTGTGCGTGAGACTCTTCCGCGCTGGCCGTGGCTATTCAACCTGGGATATCTCGGCTTGGAGCAACCTCGAGCAGGCTTCGAGCTTCCTCGCCAATGGCGGTCAAGGCCTGGAACCTGAAACCAATGGCACGGCCTCTCGGCCAGATCAGACAGGCGGGGGACCTTCGCCGTGGCACGGCGAAGGTGGTCAGGGGGTCTGCAGGGGGCGAGATGGAGCTGTTAGGTCGTCCTAGGTCAAACTGTGAGCGAGGGAGTGGGTGTGTTCGGTGGGTCTGCAGAGGGTGTTTGGTGGGAAGTGGAGGGGCGGAAGAGGATCAGGGTGAGGAGGCGGAGGTTCTGCGGTAGTCGGCGAGCCGTGTGGGTCGCTGAGGTGATGGGAGCGGCTCGCCGGAGGGTGGTCGGAGGCGGAGAGGATGAGGGTGAACAGGGTCGGTAGAGGGCTTAATTGACTAAATCGAAAGCGGGGAAAGAAAGAGGAGAAGAAGGGGAGTAAGTCTAACTTAACTGCAGGGACGAAGGGGGAGGAACAGGGCGACAGTCGTATCGACTGTCGCCGGAGAAGACGATGCTCAGGGAGAGGGGCGGCGGCGAGCAGAAGGCTGGAGAGGCGCCAGCTGGGTGCGGCGTGGCGCGGGAAGAGCAGGGGAGGAGGTCTCTGCTGCTGGTAGTGCGGCAGAGCGAAGAGGTGGAGGGGGAGGAAGTTGCCGGAGCTGGTGAGCGTCTGCCGGAGAAAGAAGAGAAGAAAGCTGGGGGTTTTCTCCGTCAGGTCCAGGCTGCCTTCGTCGGTGGAGCGGCGGGGGGTATTTATAGGGTTGAAGCAGGGAGGAAGGCGGAGGGAGACGACGTGTCTCCCTCGCCGGAGAATGGTCGGAATACGAACCCATACCGTCCGTGCGTTCGCACGGCCGGTATGGGGGGCTACAGTGACCATGGGGGTGCTCCTGCGACGGCTGACGACGCAGGGCACCCCCGGTACACTTGCCAGGTCCCCCACCTCACCCTGCGCGGCGCCATGCTCCGCGCAAGGTCGCCGGAGCATGGTGCTGGCAGGGTTTTGCAGGAGGGACCTGTTTGCAAAGAACGAAGAAGAGTTAGGGGCCAAAATGCGAGGGTTCAAAAGTTGAGGGCCAAAGAGTAAATATATGAGGACCAAAGTGTGAAGTCGGTCAAGGAGGTTTCTTCTTAGGCTCAAGTTTTTATACATGACTAATTAGGACCTAAGGAATCTGATGGTGAATTTTATTTTCATATTAAACCTTGTTTGACCGGTCAATTTGCGCAAAAACCCAAATTAAGTTATTAATTGGGCATGGTTCTCAATGTAGGTCAAAATGGATTCTAAAGGCCAAATTGATGGTTCTAAACCCCAGAGATTATTTTTCTATGAATTTTAGAGGGTTTATTCTATTTTTACTTTGCCTCGAACCTTGTGAATTGAAGTGGGTTGTTTTAGGGTTACAGATTATCATTTGGTTCCTTGGAAGTGCTGTAGCCCTTGCTAGATCATCTCATCCCACTTTTATTCTTATTAAGCTGTTTTGACCTATGTTTGGGCCCTGAATTACCCTGTATGCAGATTATACTGGTAAAATTGCACTTTTACCCCTTATGACTTGTTTTCTTCTCAAACTCAGAATTCTCTGAGTTAAGCTTTTCCTTGAGATATGTAGGAGCTTTTATCCTTTGTATTGGGTCAAAATGAGCTAGTTATGGCTCATGATGAGGTTCTCATCACGTATGTTCCTGCTCTGATTTCCCCCATGAAGATCTCAGCGCAGGAGTTGTTGTCGGCTGACCATGCCTGCGTTTTTGTACACAGGTGCAGCTTTGGGAAGGCGTGCAGTACACTTTCCCACACACTTTTGGACATCTGATCACATCACCAGATGTCCAGAGGTGCTTCTAGATGATCGGAGACCTTGTCTGACGTCTGGAATTGTCCCCAGACGATCGTAGAGGAGGTCTAGACGTCTAATCAGCCACAAGAAACACAAGGTGAGTTTTGACATCTTTTAAGACATCTAGGATTATTTTAGACGTTAGATTTTGATCAGAAACCACATTTTTGGCCTGTTTAAGGCCCAAACGAAATCGGATTTCCGTAAACGAAGTACCGTTGTTCTCTACTCGAGTTCCTCTACGTATTCATGTTGAGTACCTACTATTTTGAGCTTGTCTAATGTACATTAGTTGCTGGTACAGGTTACCAACCAATGGCGTGTTCGGGGCCCGCAAAGACGACGAGATCTGCGACACAGGCACCCATTCCTCCCGTGATACCCGATAGAGTGGTTTAACTCAGTTGTTAATATTTAAATAAGAATGTACTTGGTTGGAATAGTCAGTTTGAACTCTAGGATATGGAATGAACCCTAGGGTAGAAATGAATGATCCTATTTGAGTTATATTATTTACTTGAATGCATGATTAAGACAAATTGCTAGCAAATGCCTTTAATATAATTACGAGATGCATGTTAAAATACGAGCTGCCTGTATTTAATTGAGAAATTGCCTATGAAACCACCAGTTGCATGTTTTTGAGAATTGAATTATGGAAACACGAGTTGCATGTTTGTGGATGAGGAATGAAATATGAAACATGAGATCTGGATCTGGATAAATGAGTGAACATGAGCATGAACCCTACAGGGAATTAGGAGTAGAACTCCTGTAGATAAATGGAATGTGGAATTGTAGACGAGAAGTGTGCTGGCCCTTGTTTATGTGGTACCAAGGAGAGCAACTATCCCCTTTTTAGTGTAGAGCGGAGCTAGCCTCCCTTGGGTTGAGACCCAGGGTTAAGATTGGCCAATGTACACCGACTCCTGTTGGCCCTCGCGTACGTAGTACCGAGGAGAGCTACTAGTGTAGGGAGGGAGCTAGCCACCCCATGGGGCCCAAGGTTAAGCTAGCCACCCTACATCGACTTTGTTAGGCCCTCTGGGCAAACCGGGGTAGTCAGACGAGGGTGCGTGGACTGTAGAGGGGTGAGACCCTTGTTTGGTTCTGAGGGGCGAGACCCCTGTTCTGAGAGAGCAAGGCCCTATATTGTTCAGTGCTGTACTTTGGGGCGTACCTGCTAGTGGAAATGACTGACCACGTGTCAGTGCAGGGTAGCTACCCGTGCACTTATCACCCATGCCGTAGTCACCGCTACATCTTGACAGTGACCTCGAGGTGGTTGACTGGGTGTAGGACTACCACAGGGGACTCTCCCGATCAGGAGAGCACCACGTGTACCCTCTACTCTACGGAGAAGAGTACAATCAAGATCGTTCCCACAAGGAACATGCAAGATCAAGAAATATCTGGATACTTTGAGAAATAGATGAAACAGAAACATATAAATGAGATAAATAGAAATGAAAAATAAATATGTTGTTGTTTTTACTGTACTTGTACTTAAATAATACAAACACCACTCTACTCAGTGTTCGCTGACTCTATCTTTTCATAACACTGTTCAGGATCAGGAGTTGAGCAACCCAAGTTTCCGGCTGTAGGGGGTGCTGGGCCCAGCCGAGTCTAGCCATAGTCATTCTTTCAGCGCTTCCTTTTTCTCTACTGTTGTAGTAAGTAATGGATACCTAGTTTACTATTCCTGCTACTTCTGTTTCCTTTCCGCTTTCTGTTGTTGTTGTGGTGGCATGTACTGAGACAGTTGTTCTACTTTCTTTACTGCTTTGTACTTTTCTTCTACTTAGTTATATTTCATGTGTGAATGTGGTTTATTTTCCTGCTTTTGGTTATTTCTTGTTGGACAACTAGGTCTTGGGATTAGTCGAGGCGAGCCATTCTTGGGTCCTATAGGGATCCGGGAATAGGGTCGTAACATCATTGTTCCCCCGAACAACCCATCTTCCACCTTCAATTTCCATCTCCTCTAGCCACCTCCGATCACGTTCATGACACACCACCGCCACCATTGCCTTTGCCTCATCATCGTGCTCCTACTGAGCTATTCTAACTTGTCCATTAAGGTCATTTTCATGCTTCAGGTTTGTGGCCACCATCGCCATTGACAGAGCACCTTTAAAGAGCTCGACGTAGGTGTTCTTGCTGTTGCAGCCCCAGGTGCCACCTCCAGGTGACTTGGAAGACACTCAGGAGTACGCCTAGGATGTCAATTGGAGGAGACTACCTCCTTTTCACCTTCAATTGGACAAACCATGCAACTGCTGCTCGCACGTAAGAAGAAGGACCAGATAGTCCCAGCTCGGAAGATAGAAAGCTCTTCAGGGCACATAAAAGGAATTTGTGCTTTAGGCCCTTTGCCCAAGTCGTTGGGGGTCAGGTTTTCGCTTCACCCACTTACTTGAGCACTCACTACTCACTTGCGATCATGCCCGCAGGCCTGCACCTTGTTTTGGATCTGGTTACCCTCCTGATAACCTGGCTAACCCTAGGTCTCTGAGAGAGAAGAGAAGGAAAGAGAGAGAGCGGGGGGGGGGGGGTTTCCCTCAGCTGTGCCCTCTCTACACTTAGTCGCTAGGAGGCCCTTTGTGCCTTTGTGCTATGCCTCTCCTTAAGGCTTGAAGAGAAGAAGAGAAGACCTTGAGCCTCTGCTATTAAGGTATATGAGCACCTTATCTGTCGTCTGATTTCATTGATTCTGTGTTCCTATGGCTTTATTGGTTGCTTACTGACATGGAATAGTTGGTTGATTATTACTGTTCAGTTATTTGAGAATTATTGTGAGCATAATTAGAGGGGTAATTTGTGATTTAAATCACCATTTTACCCCATTCTTTTTGCACCTTGACATTGATTTTCATTTATATATCATTCTTGCATGGAATTTTCATTATAACTTGCTCATATTTGTGGTGATATTGCGATCTTTGAGATTAATTGCAACACTTGCTCCCTACATTCGACCTCGAATTTTCCTAATGATCTTTCGAGTTATAAATTTTATTTTTTTTTGCACTATTTCGACTATATTGCAATGAAGTGATTTTAAAACCCCGTCTTAGTCACGTAAATAATCACGTTGCTACTTCTAGCAAGCTTTGTTGTTCCCCGAAGAGATCCAACCATTTCATCGATCCAACACCGAGGCTCCAAGCCATCTGCTGCTGAATTCAAGGAGGAAGAAGAAGGACAGGGGCATGGTTGTGAGAAAGAGGATTTTGCAGGGAACAAAATGCAAATTCGTAGGGACTTGATTGCAGCCTTCCAAGGACTTATACGTAAGAGCTCATTATTTGTAGGGACTGATTTGAATATAGGTCTCGATTATTGGTTGTTTTAGAGGGTTGTTGAAATCTTATATCTAAACTTCATTGATTTAACATTTTTTTAGTGCTTAATTACATTTATTTTCTGATTATCTTTGATTAAGCATTAATTCCTGCAATTATATTGATTAATTCATATATCTTTGTGACTAGATTTAACGGTTAAGGAATCAAACCCTTTCAATCTAGTTCGTGAGTTAAAATTTTGTGAAATGAAATAGTGGTATTTGCGCATTAGTTTTCTCCTAGAGACAACCTCGAATTTCTCTTTTAATTCGTGTTATAAATTTAAATGTAAATGCGCTTCTATTGACTATATTACGACACGAGCGGATTTTAAAACACGGTAGGAGCACGTCAACAGATGTACTCACTCAATAAATTAAATATATTGCTATATTTTAATTCTTAATCAATATATTTTAATTTTCCATCAAAACATACCGATTGAAAAGCAAAATACACCGGTTGAAATAAATGTCCATGCTAAACAAAATACACCGGTTTAAAATCAAAATACATCAATGCATTTTACTTCTCCACCGAAACATACCATTTGGAAATCAAAATACACCGATTGAAAAGTAAATAAACGTGCCAACTCAATAAAATATATAGATGTATTTTTTATTTTCAACTAGTGTATTTGAAATCAAAATACTCCACACGTTGCAAAATTCATTGTCTAGTGCATTTTGATTTACAATCGGTGTATTCGATTGACTTTATATGACTTGGCTTTGTATATGTATTATTTTATACTCTCGAAAAAATATACTCAATAATGGTTTCTAATGAAATCGAATAAGACAAGGAGGTCGATGACGAAGACAAAATTTAAAATATACATCTGTGGTCAACATTTGATATTTCGATATTTATTTATGCTAATTAATGCCTAACTAATGTTAGTCTAAGGGTAATTTGGGCTAGATTGCATTTAGTTAGGTTAGATTAGTCATTTTAGGTCATTTTGTAAATCATGCATACTTTTGGGCTTTTATGCAATTTTTCCTACAATTGTATCCGGTTCCTTAATGAGTTTATTTTATACGTGTAGATATAAAATCTCAGATTGATTGGAGCATAGCTGATTGGACTTTCTGATTTGAGCTCACTTGGAAAAGGACTGAGCCTAGTGGGTGGACTTACTTGGAAACTCCATTAGACCTAAACCCAACCTAAAACCTAATTAGGATTTCCCTGAACCATTTAGATGCTTCCTCAAGCCAATTAGACACTCACACACATCTAGACTTGGACCTACACCCTTCTTGGGCGTCCAAACATCTCTCTGGACGTTTGATCTAACACCATGACACCAAAATTATTCCCAGAGGTACCTACAGCCCATAACTTTGATCTGGATGTCCAGAACATCATCTAGACTTCTAACTCTATAGTATAAGACATTCGGGGACCTTCCTGGACATCCAGAACCCTTCTCTAGCAAGCAAAACCCATCGAATATGGCCTTATCCTATTGAAACAACCCATAAATCATCCATACATCTAACTTTGCAATATAAAATGTCCAGACACACTCCTGGATGTCCAGAGAGTTTCTCTAGTAGAAAACAACCCTGAACTCTACTTTATCCTTCCAAAACAACCCAAAAACCACCCAAACTCTATCCCCAAGCACTAGAACCTATTTTATCCTCTCTCTAAACTAGGAAATCCTATTTTTGGAAAACAACCAACCTATCCTAGCCTTACAATTTAGATCCTAAGGTCCTTATTTAACCAATCCTAGGATGAAATCTAAGCCATTCAAATTGGTGATCCTAAGCACTCTAGATCAACCAATAGGATGACACCTAAATTCCTATAAAAGGACCTAGCCTCCAACCCTTAGAACCCAATTAGCCTTAGCATAGAATTAGCCTCAGGCCACCAACTAGAACTAGTTCTCCTTCTCTTGGAGTTCGTGGATGCGCCTTCGCATTCGCTACTGCACCGTTGCTTCGGACTTCACCTTTAAAGCCCATAGTTCCTAGTCTTTATTTTCTAGTTCTAGTTGTCATTAGATTTGATTTCAAGCATTCTTCTAGTTGTAATCATCTTATTTTGTCAATTGATAAAAGTTTTAATAAATTTTCTTCAACTCTCCTTCAAATTATTTGTCTACTTTTCATGTTCATAGTTCTAGTCAATTTTATTTGCATTCTAGTAGTAATCTCATTCTTAGTACTTAGGAAAGCGAATTAGTTCAGTAGCCTCCCTACGAACGACTCAGACTCCATTTTGAAAACATTAACTTCATATTTTTTGTGTTCGATTGAAATAAATTTAAATGTTTTTAACACGATTGTGCTACGATAAAAACGTATTTTACGCAATCACATCTGCATTTAAAAATAAACACACCAATTCAAGGCAAAGATTTTATTATCTCATGTCATTTGTCACTAGACTAAATGAGTTGTATTTTCTATCCTTATCAAGGATCCTAACATTTACAGGGAAGAATGAATTACATCTCATGAGTTAATTTGTATCTCTTTCTCTCTCCTACATTTATATAAAGGAAGATGAGGCAAATATTTAGAGAAGCATTTTCTTTTCCACCTTCTCCTCCTAAACTCTATTGATTCTCTACTCTCTGCGTAAATGGCCATTTCCTTTTATCATGTAAAATTTAATGGTTAAGAGACCTCTACCTAATTGGTAAAAGATTTTGTTATTTTGATGATGAGATACTAGAAATATCGTGTATATTTATATTTAATTGGTTGCTTTTCTCCCTCTCTCTCACTTGCTCTCTTCGTATGTAAGGGGTAATGCACTCATCAAGTCTTAAGAGAAGTCATAACTCATCCAAAGCAAGCTTAACTTTTGCATATTCAATTCAAACCTACAAGGAATTGTTGATTTCTCCTTCTAGTTAAGATTTAATGGTTTCTCTAGTTGATGGCTATGTTTAATCATAGGTTTCTTTTGTTTCTCACAAACTTATAAGTGCTATCATGACTTTCATAATTACTAAGAAGTCTATTACCTTCTTTTTTTCATATATTGATTTATCTTTATATGCTTAAGCACAAATATCGTTTTTTACCTTGAGAGTGTTAGGCACCCATCAATACGCCCTACGCTCCACTTCTATTTGAGGCCGTTGTTTTAGTTTCAATGTTGGCCTTTTCGGCCATAGGAGAACCCATGGTTATGGTTGTAGGAGTTTTATTAATAAATATAAAAGGTAATCTAATCCCCACATTTCAAATTGAACTAAAAAACAAAAACATCATGATTTTATTTTAATCTTGGAACTTGCAAAAATTTAAGGTAACGCAGGAAGTCTTCCAATTCTTACTCTATTGGTCAATTTGAATGATTTTGAAGTGAATTCAGAAGTAAAGTTTCAAGTGTTTTGTAGTCATCTACGAAGGAGTCAGATCTCTTACTTTTCAGCAATGTGAGTTTGCATAGTTGTCACTATTGGGGAAAGAAAAATCTCCAATTAAGTCTACTAAGTCTATCAAGCCCAAATAACAAAGGTACCTTAAATGAACATAATAATCAACCCAAGATGACCTCTAATCGGGTATAAACTATAAGGGTCTAAGTTTCTAATGTGCTTAATGGACTAACTAAAATTTTAATTGTTTACCTAATGGAGAACTAAGGGTTTTGTGAAGAGAGAAATCCCTTGAAATAATTAACAAATGTGTAAGTAATAAAAGTTGACGGGTGCTTTGTAAGATAATATGGCTTTGTAAATTTCTTGATAAAGTACATTTTGGGTGGAAGGGCTTTTGTGTAACTTTCACATGCCTTATTTAAGGGGAAAGAGAATTAAAAATAAAAGAAAAACCTTATTTCTTCCTCTCCAAACCATAGCCATTCCTCTCCTCCTCCACTAGCAAAGCTCCCTCTCCCTCTCCTCTCCACCTTGTTCCACTGACCACCCAACCCTATGCCGGCCGCTGCTGCCGTCACCATCACTGGAGGAGTTACGACAGCAGCTATTGTTGTTGTTGTCGTAGCTGCTATTGTTGCCACTGCTACTACTGTTATTGTTGCTACTGTTGCCATTGTTGTTGCTACAACTATTGTTATTGTCGTGGTTGCTGTAGTTGGTGCTGGTATTGCTGAAGTTATTGTTGTGGTTGCTACTTGCATGAAGGAAAGAAAAAAAAATAGAGAAGGAGCTCCAAGGTAGGGTCTGTTATCCCTCTCTTGCAATTATACTCCTTTGATCCCTAGGTTGTAAGATGGTCTTTGAACGACCAAAACATAGGGTTGGATCATGATTTTGGGGTTTTGTGGCTGCATGATGGAATTATATCATCTGCATAAGTTTTGGGGGTAATCAATCGATTGCGACAATCATCAAACAATCACAATAAAGCGCTATTGACGAATTTTTATTCCCGGCAACGGTGCCAAAAATATGATCGTCGACGACCGATTTGTAATAAAAATAACGTTTAATGTGTCATTGTTGTAGTATGTGTCACAAATGCAAACTGATGTCACATCAATTTATTTATTTACAATTTTTACTGGTTTGCTTCCAAGTCGTTTACTAGGAGGTAGTTATTGATATTCATCACTCTCTAAGTCCAAAATTGTTCTTTTATTCCAAAAATATTCATTTTATTTACAACATAAATCAATGAATCAAATAATGCATGAATTGGTTAATTATTTACAAATGAATCAATTAATATATGTTACAATGCCTAAAACATATGTACACAAACAAGTATCAAAAATTAACTACTACTACACTATGTTAGTTATATACAATTACTCTAAGTAATACCTAAGTATAGGTATAAAAATAGCTACTAATATCTACTATACTAAATTATATTAACATACTAATATCTATAGTAACATATAGTATATATACAATAACATATATATACGTCAGTGTAGCCTTAGTAAAATATTTACATAACTAAAGACAAAAATAGTTATCTACACTAACATATTAACATATAAATAGTGACATTTATAACTGTCACTAAAGCTCTTAGTATTTATATACATATAAGAGCTTAAACATTCCTATACATATGCTATACTTATACATATATATATTAATTGTATACGTATACATATTTATAATTATTTACTTACATTATTTATATACATATGTCTATTATACATATATACGTGTGTATATATATATATATATAGATATAGATATGCATACTCTCAGACACACGTACACAAGCACTCACACTTATATATCCAACACTTAGTCAATTTTAGGACGTCCTCATACACACAGACGTCTATAGTTCAACCCAAAAGTTAGGTTTTTAAGTGGGCGGGTTAGCGACATTCGTGGGATACAAAACACCGAAGAGGGTGGGACTAGACCTCTACTAGCAACCAGCCCTAGTTCATTTTAGGTGCATTTTTATCAATTTTTTTTGCCCAATAGCAGGCCCATTTCAGTCCTAGCACAGTGCGTGGCCCCCGACCCAGCACCATTTTCAAACTCATTCAGAATGCTCATGTTCATGTATGCTCATGGGTATGGTATGCATGTGTGGGCGCCCGACGCCATGACGACTAGTGGGCATAGCAAACGAAATCCTTTTATATTGCTTTGCGTGCACAACCCACGAAGTGGGACTATTGTAAAGCGCCCAATTGGAGCTACTCTGCTTAGCGCTGTGTTTGATTTCAAGGTTTTTGGCCCTCGATTTGAGGGCCATAAATTAATGTAAATTATAAATAAATTATTTAATTACAAAGCCCTTATATAGGGCTACCTAATTGTACAATTACTTTACAAAAATAAGCTATTTAAATATATAATAAAATTAGCTAAATGTGGTTGTTTATACACATTAACTTAAAGCTTAATTGGTTAATTAAAGTATAAATTAGTTAATTAATCATACAATTGGCCTTATATAGTGTTAATGTACATAATAAATTATTTATTACAAAGTTTTAATATATTTTAGAAACTTTATTTTAATTTATTTATATTTAATTACATGTTTAAGTTAGTTTTATACATAAATAATTTATAAATGCTATAATACATTATAAATACGATATAAATAGGATGAAAATACTTAATATAATATTATACAAATGTACATTATAAAATACTTCAGTATTACATTAAATTACTAATTTATTTTATTTTAAGTTAATAAATTACTTAATTAACCTAATGACTTAATTATTTACTGTAAATATATAATTAAATTAAATTACAGATATTATCTAGTTAAATATGTATGTATAGTATTAGGTACAATTATGTACATATAGATATGTTTATATAATTACTTAGTTTATTATACATTTAAGTTAATATAAATTAATAGATAATAATACAATATAGTTATATAATACTAAATTTAATATATAGAATATAGATATAAGTATATATACACATTATATACATATTATACATTATATACATATAGCTTTGGTTTAATTTATATATATAAGTATATACATAGTATATAGGGTATTTTGGGGTTTTCTCATATTTTTATAGTTTTTAGGTTTAGGGGAGGTAAGAGATGAGAGAGAAAAAGTGAGATGAGAGAGAAAAGAACTCTTTTTGGTGGTTTTTCAAGTTTGATTTTTTATTAAATTCCAAAGTAGATCGAACCGTCGGCCGGTATATTCTACCGGAGGTTCGGAGTACTTTGAAACTTTACATGCACCTAGAAAAATACATAATCCTACTAAAGACACCTTTATTTCATTTTTGTACAATTTTTAATGATTTTTTATGTTTTCTCAATTTCACCAAGAGAGACCTTAAAGGATGAAGTCTATTGAATCCAAGGCCTAAAATGACTTCTAAGGGCTAGAATTGCTATATATGAAAGTCAAAACATTCAGCACATCATATAAAACATGAATGAACGTTAAACATAATTTCAACCTTCAATTTCATCAAATATTCATATTGGATAGTAGGATAGTGAAAATATAGTTGACATTAGATTTAAAAACATGGAATCAAGTCATTCAAATCAGATTTTAGGCTACAACAATACATGAATGCTTGTTCTATGAAGTTCTAACAGTACACAATCGTGCCAGCTTCTTTAATTCCCAAATAGGCCCAAATTCCTAGCTGAAATTCCCTTCTTAGTGGCTTTTACTGCAATGAACATAACAGCAGCTGCTGCACATTTTTAGCAACATATTCAACTACTCAAGACAGCAGCTCAAATGCTACCCTCAAGGATCAAACGACCTACCAGCCATTTCAGCAATTGATTTGCTAGGTGTTGCTATTCTTAGCTGATCAAACAAAGAAGATCTAATCTAATCGTTCTCTCATGCTATAGACAACATAGCTATTTGGAGCACTTGATCGAGTTTTAGAAAAGTCACATTGTAGTACAGTCGAAAAAGTGTTCAAAACAAATACAATTTATTACTCGAATTTGAAAGTCTGAGGTCGAACACAAGGAGAAAATTAGGGTTTAGAAATCAACATCACAACTTGAGAATTTGAAAGAATGTAATATACAATAAAAATCAATGTTATAGTGCAAAAAGATAGGAATAAATGTAAGGCACTAAAGGAACCAATGTATGAATAAACACAAAATTGGATGTCTGATTTGTGAATCAGACGCCTTAAAATGGGGATGTTACAGTGCTTGACTCTTCTTCTTCTCCTTCTTTTCTTAGTCTCTGGCGGCTGCTTTCAATCTTCTTCTTTCTTTCCCTTCTTCTTTACCTTCTTCTGATTTCTTGCCTTAGCCTTTCTCTTCTTCTGCCTTCTTTTCTCGGCTGCCTTCAGCTTCTTCCTTCAGTTCCTTCCTTCTCTTTCTTTTTCTTTCTTTCTCTACCTTTTTTTTAGCTCCTTCTTCTACCTTTGCCTTTTTCTTCTTCTCTCTACTGCAGCCCTTCTCCTTCCTTAGCTTCTAACTTCGGCCTCCTCCTTCTCCCTTCTTGGCTTCAGCCCTTAGCTTCCTGTTCGGCCTTGTCTTCCCCTTCCCCTGCAGAGCAAAACCTACCCCTACCCGCTCCAGCTCTCTTCTCTCCTTTCTCTCTTAGGTTCGCTCTCCCAGAGCCACTTTCTCAGGTAATTGGATAGGATACGCGCCCAGGACCAGGCCCACCGGCATGCGGTGGTGGGCGAGGTGTGAGGTCGAGTCGGGTCACCAGATTTGGGGGGTGGTCGCAGGCGAGGTGTCGGGTCGGGTGAGAGAGGACCTCACCCCATGAGTTGGAGGTAATAAGCCCTATGTAGAAATTCCTTTTATGCGTCTTTGGCGCTCCAGATGTTTCCGAGGTGGGACTATCTTTCCACCTCTTTCACACGCATCTACAGTAGAGAAGCGCCACTCGATTGCAGCTACGGGGATGGCTCGTGCCTTGAATTGATCACCTAGGGATGTTTGCGAGAGTCCCCCGCACAGCCTGGGACTGGATCCTAGAGTAGGCACGGCCTAGAGAAGCTTGCAAGCAAGCTTCCTTCCGTGCATCAATGGCGATGAACCCCTGGACCTGAAATCACACAAATGGCCTCACGGCCATGTTTAAAAGCTTAGGGAGCTTTGCCAAGGTGCGACGAACGTGCAGAGGTGGTTAGCGCGATGTGGGACCGCTTGAGGTAGCGTGCCTAGGGCACACTACGGCCGTGCGTGTGGGTGTGTTCAGGGGCACTTGTGGGTGAGTGGCGGAGTGTTGTAAGTGAGGGGTTACGTTCAGTGAATCAGGGTGGAGCTTATGGACCTATCGGCGAGGAGGGAGGTGGTCTGTGGAGGTGGAGCGAACTCGCCGAAGTGGTGGCCGAAGGTGAAGGGGATGATGGTGGTGAAGTGCGGTGGTGGTCGTTCGAGGGAAATAAAGAGGGAAAAATAGAGTAGAGGGTGAGAGGACTTATTTGAGATTGAAGAGACGATGGGGGAGGCAGGGATGGTGTTACGAACATGGGCATCGGACGTAGTTTAAGACTTCTGGGAAGTGGCCCAGACATCTGGCCAGACGTTTAGAACCCCTCCCAGACGTTTGGTATTAAATTTTTTCAGCGTACGGGTTCACGTCTGCCGCCTTCGTTCTTCTTTTTCTCTCCCTCCCTGCAGACGACGCAGCTTCTTTTCTCTCTCTCCCTGCGCTGCCTTCAAATAGCATCTCCCTCTCCCTCACCCTCACTCCACCGCCTTCTTCTTCTCCTTCTCCCTGCTAGCGAGAGCGCGAGCGAGCAAGCGAGCGAGGGTGGCAGCAGCGGCTGCTGCGAGCGTGCGGGAAGGAGTTGTTGCGAGAGGAAGAAGAAGCTCGACTGCGAGGGTTCAAGCTTGCTGGGGCAGCTAGAGCCGGCCAGCGGGGGAGCAGCGAGCGTGGGGTGTCGCGGAGGAGCTGCTGCAGCTCGGGCAGCAGGCGGACGCGGCGCAGCGCGGCCGTGCGTCACGGGCGGAGAGCGAAAAGGGTCCTGATTCTGGGAAAATTTCCCAGAATCAGACGTCTGGACTTACATCCAGATGACGCAGAAGACATCTGGAGGAAGGTCCAGACGTCTAACAGGTACAATATTTTCCTACCTTCTCCTTTTTACGCGTGTACGGCCATGCAGTCGTCCGCCGCGTTCTTCTGCGCCTCTTCGTGATGAGAGCAGGTGCGTGTGTGCACAGGTGTTGTTCGAGAGGGCGCAAGGGCTTGCCATCCCACACAGATCAGACGTCTGGGCACAGTACCAGACAATGGAGAGGACCTCCAGAAGTCCAGGGTGACTATCGGACGTCTGGAAACTAAGACCAGACGATCTAGCGGGCTTCTGGACATCTGAACGACTGCGCAGACCGAGGTATGACGTGATCGACCTTTTAAGACGTCTGATGTTGGGCAGACTCGTCGTTTTTTACCCATTTAGGGTCCGTTCGGAGTCCATTTTCCGCGTTTCAAGTTTCGTTCTTCCCAGATTTAGTTCCTCTACCTGTTTACAGTAATTGTATACTATTCTGTGAAATTCCTTGTGTTGATCCTTGTGTTAGGATCCCGTTCCGTTGTGGTTTTGGGGGTTGCGGAGGCACACGGGATTGCCGACCACGCCCCCAGTACTCCCGATTTCGTAGGTAGAGTGGCCCTTTAATTTATTTAACAAAATTTGTACAATTATGAAACAATTAATATAGTATAGGGCATTGCATGAACCCTAGGACTGAGAAATTAGATTGAATGATAGATCCTAGGATATTGCATGAATCCTAGGACTGGGAAACTAGATTGAATGGATAGATCCTAGGGTACGGCATGAATCCTAGGACTGGAAAACTAGTTGAATATATAAACCTTGCAGTCTTGGAAAAGTAGAAAGGAAATGATAACTGCCTGTAAATCGGTTAACAGCTGCCTGTTATGAATGAATAAATACGGTTGAGAACATGGGTTATATGAATATAAAGCTGGGATGGTGGAACCTAAATTGGCTGAGTTAAAAGAGTATGAACCCTACGGGGAATTAGGAGTAGAGCTACTAAAAATAAATGGAATGGAAATGAGAAAGTAAAACGTGAAAGTGTGTTGTCTCTTGGGTACGTGGTACCAAAGAAAGCACATATTACCTCTTAGTGTAGAGGGGAGCTTGCCGCCCTCAGGTTGAGACCGGGGTGGGTTTGGCCACTTTGCATCGACTTTCTAGCCCTCGCGTACGCCGTATCGGGGAGAGCTGCTAGTGTAGGGAAAGAGCTAGCCACCCCACGGGCCCTAGGGTTTTGCTAGCTCTCCTACACCGACTTGTTAGGCCCACTGGGCAAACCAGGGTAGTCAGGCGAGGGTGCATGGACTGTGGAGGGGCAAGACCCCTGTTTGGTTACTGTGGAGGGGTTGGACCCCTGTTACTGAGAGGGCTCTGCCCTATACTGGTTCCGTGCTGTGCTTTGGGTGCACCCGTTAACGGAAACGACTGACCGCGTGCCAGTGCGGGGTAGCTACCCATGCGTTTATCGCGCGTGCCGTAGTCACCGTTACGTCTGTCAGCGACCTTGGGGTGGTTGACCGAGGGTAAGACCACAACGGGGGACTCTCCCGGCCAGGAGAGCACCACGTGTTACTTCTACTTTTCGGGAAAGACTGCAATCAAGATCGTTCCTACGAGGAACATTCAAGATCAAGAGAAGGATCTGAGAAATAATCAATAGTGAATAAATGGAAAAATATAAAGAAAGAAAGTAAAAATATAACAGCTACTGTACACTCTACTGCTTCTTTTAGCTTTTAGTTGCCACTCTACTCAGCGTTTCGCTGACGTGTCACCCTTGTTACCTTTTCAGGACCAGGTGTTGAGCAGCCAGAGTCAGCGGCTGCAGAGGGCGCTGGGCCTAGTAGAGCCCAGTAGTGTTACCTGTAGTATCTACTGTACTTTTCTTTCTGCTGTAGTGAGTAGTTTTCTGTTAGTCCCTGTACTCTCTTTACTGTAAGCTTCATGTTATGTACATGTTTATTTCTCTACTGTTGTGGTGGTGTATACTGTAGTATTTCCTTTCTTTACTGCTGTAGTTTGTTACTGCTAGTTACATACATGGTGAATGTGGTTTGTTTTACTGCTCTTTTGGTTACTTTCTCATTGGACGACTGGGTCTTGGGATTAGTCGAGTCAGTTCGATTCTCGTGTCTCGTAGGGGTTCGGGAATCGGGTCATTACAAGATGGTATCAGAGCAAGGTCGTCCCGAGAAGTGAACCAACTGACTGGAAAATAACCAATTCACATGTCTGTAGCTAGAGTAGCCACCACAACGTTTCTTTTGACATGAGCTCTTAGACTTCTTCGTTAGATATCGTTCCATATTGACGTGTTTCCGTTTTGTTTCGCGTCTCCTTGCAGGAGATGCCTCGTCGCGGGACTAGCGAGGCGGGCCGCGGGCGCAATCGAGGACAAGGTCGGTGAGGTGGGCGTGTTGCGGTCGACATCTCAATGGACCAGCCACTGCTCCCAGGCATTCAGGCCCAGGACCTTGCCCAGCTGATATGGGATATAGTGCGAGAGGAGCTCCACCCACCGCCCCGAGCACCTCTCCCTGGGGCTACGGAGGGGGAGTCCTCTGTGGGACCACGCGACGGACGTGACGCTGGACGCGGGGGAGGGGATGGGCCGCCACTGCCCCCACCTTCCTCCGACACTTCTGTGCACAAGGCTCCTTTACCTGGAGGTGCACCAGCATCTCCACTGCAGCGTCACTTCGAGCTCTTCGGGCAGTTCCGGAAGCTGAAGCCCCCTCCTTCAAGGGGGATTAGGACCCGACCGAGGCGGAGGACTAGCTCGAGTAGATCGAGAAGGTTTTCAACACCCTTCGCCCCCCGGTGGAGTGCCGCGTGGCCTTTGCCACATACCAGTTGGAGAGTGCAGCACACAGGTGGTGGAGGGCGATCAAGGGATAGGAGAGGGACGAGCCGACCTGGGACCGATTCGTCACCCTCTTCTGTGAGCAGTACTTTCCCCAGATGTGGCAGGACCAAAGGAGGCGGGAGTTCCACACTCTCCGCCAGGGGACGATGACTGTGAGCGCGTACCGCACGCGAGGAGGAGCGCCTTTGGAGTTTCACCGAGGGGCTTCGGCCTGCGATTCGGGGGTATGTCAAACCCCTGAAGCTGCCTACGTTCTCGAGGGTGGTGAAGGCAGCTATGACCTACGAGGAGACCAACTTGTCCACGCGAGATACTGACAGAGGGCGGAAGAGGCCCTACCAGCCAGACTTTTCACAGGGCCGGTGAGAGAGGAGACACGTGGCATCCATAGGAGAGCCGTCACATTTCTCAGGGCCATCAGTGGCCTTTGGGGGCCCTCGACAGGGGCCAATTGCTAACACCGGACCCCCGCCCAGTCGACAGTAGGGACCCACTAAGGGTGGGAGTCAGGTTTCCCTCTGTTACCAGTGTGGCAGCCGGGCCACATCACGAGGGACTACCCGTCTAGGGCAGGAGGTCAGCAGATACTTCCTACACCGAGCACTGGAGGGCGAGCAAGAGGCTGCGGTTCCCAGGCGCGAGGAGGAGGACAGCAGTCACAAGGAGGGTACCAGCCAGCAGCTACCCGTCCGACGCAGAGTGTGGCTGCTTCGTCTGCACCTAGGGCTGAGGAGCTTATCAACGCCCTGACACACAGGGATGCCAGAGCTTCGGGGTCAGTGGTGGCAGGTATGGTTTCAGTTTCCGGCAGACTCGTTTACACGCTTTTCGATTCCGACGCTACGCACTCGTTTGTCGCAGCCAGTTTCATAGTTAGTTTGGGCCAAGATTATATGCTGTTAGAGGATCCGTTCGTGATTAGAGGTCCGAGTGGTTAGCTGTTTGTAGCTGAGAAGGTGTACACAGGTTGCGAGGTCAGTATTGGGGGACATAGCCTTCCCGCTGACCTGATTATGATACAGATGGAGGACTTTGGCGTAATTCTAGGGATGGACTGGTTGTCCACTTACCACGCTTTGGTAGACTGTTTTGAGAGGAAGATCGTCTTCTCCATACCGGAGTTGCCTTCTTTCGAGTTCCACGGTCAGCCAGTGGACGGAGGCTTCAGGTGCATTTTCGCACTTCGGGCGGCGAGACTTTTGAGCCAGGGGTGTGAGGGCTTCCTAGCCTGTGTGGTGGCAGAGCCCAGCCCTGTGGCAGACTTCCAGAGTATCCTGGTGGTCAGAGAGTATCCCGACGTGTTCCCAGACGAGTTGCCAGGACTACCGCCTGAGCGTGAGATCGAGTTTGAGATCTCACTAGTACCAGGGACCAGCCCCATCTCCACCGCACCATACAGGATGGCACCACTTGAGCTGCGAGAGCTCAAGTCTCAGTTGTAGGATCTTTTGGAGAAGGGCTTTGTGAGGCCCAGTGCGTCTCCCTGGGGAGCCCTAGTACTGTTTGTAAAGAAGAAGGATGGTACCCTACGCATTTGTGTGGACTACCGACAGCTGAATAGGGTCACCATCAAGAACAGATATCTGCTGCCGAGGATTGATGACTTGTTTAACCAGCTATGAGGTGCCACGGTATTCTCCAAGATCGACTTGAGGTCTGGATACCACTAGTTGAGGATCAAGGAGGCAGACGTCTCCAAGACAGCTTTCCGCACCCGGTACGGACACTACGAGTTTCTGGTCATGCCGTTTGGGCTAACCAATGCCCTCGCTGCCTTCATGGACCTGATGAACCGGGTGTTTAGACTGTACTTGGACCAGTTCGCGGTGGTATTCATTAATGATGTGCTCATCTATTCTTGAGATCAGACGCAGCATGGACAGCACTTGCAGATGGTTCTGGACACACTGAGACGACGTAGGCTGTACGCCAAATACAGCAAGTGCGAGTTCTGGTTGAGGGAGGTGACCTTCTTAGGTCATGTGATCTCTGGAGATGGCTTGGCGGTGGACCCAGCCAAGGTCGAGGCAGTACTCAGGTGGGAGAGACCGCGTACGGTTACTGAGATTCGCAGTTTCCTGGGACTGGCAGGCTACTACAGACGGTTCATTAGGGGTTTTTCACAGATTGCACGTCCTATGACACAGTTGACCTGGAAGGACGTGCCCTTCACTTGGACAGACGCCTGTGAAGCGTGTTTTCAGGAGCTAAAGGAGAGGCTGACTTCGGCTCCCATGCTCACCATCCCTGACAGTAGTGGCGGGTTCGTTGTGTACACGGATGCCTCCTTGCAGGGGTTAGGGGGTGTGCTCATGCAGAGGGGTCACGTTATCGCTTACGCTTCGTGGTAACTGAAGCCCCATGAGCATAGCTACCCTACCCACGACCTGGAGCTGGCAGCTGTTGTCTTCGCGCTGAAGACCTGGAGGCACTACTTGTACGGTGAGACATTTGAGATTTTCATAGATCACAAGAGCCTCAAATACCTTTTTGATCAGAAGGAGCTCAACATGAGACAGAGATGTTGGTTGGAGCTCCTGAAGGACTATGACTGCAACATTTCCTACCACCCAGGGAAGGCCAACGTGGTGGCTGACGCCTTGAGCCGAAAGACGCCCGCACACCTGGCCAGTTTACAGGTGCAGAGTTGGAGCCTTTTGGAAGAGATGGGCAGTTGGCGACCCCTAGAGTTACGGGGGCACTGTGGGGCAGTGATTGTGACACCACAGACGAGGCCAGAGCTGATAAATCGCATCATCACAAGACAGATAGTTGACCCGTACTTGCAGTCCTTGCGCGACAGAGTACTGTCAGGAGACCCGGGGGATTTCTCCTTCACAGACCAGGTGCTGCGCTTGAGGGGACGTTTGTGAGTTCCCAGAGACGAGGAGCTGTTGAGAGAGCTCCTGACTGAGGCACACGGTTCCAGATTCACCATACATCCTGGAAACATGAAGATGTACCATGACTTGAGACGCGAGTTTTGGTGGAGGGGGATGAAGCGGGATGTGGGTGAATTCGTGCAGCAGTGTTTAGTGTGCCAGCAGGTGAAAGCCGAGCATCAGAGGCCTGCAGGGTCGCTACAGCCACTTCCAGTGCCAAAGTGGAAGTGGGAGAGCATCACCATGGACTTGGTGGTGGGCTTACCAGTTACCCAGCGAGGACACGACGCAGTCTGGGTAATCGTTGATAGATTGACGAAGATGGCGCGTTTCTTGCCGATCCGAGCCACTTCGGGACTAGCACAGTTGGCAGAGAGGTACATCCGTGACGTGGTACGTCTACACGGAGTTCCGTGGGAGATCGTATCGACCGGGATACCCGCTTTACGTCCCAGTTTTGGGTTGAGTTTCAGTAGGCCCTGGGGACACGGTTGAGGTTCAGTACAGCTTACCACCCCTAGACGGACGAACAATCTGAGCGCACGATACAAACACTTGAGGACCTTTTATGTGCCTGTGTACTGGACTGGAAGGACTCTTGGGAGAAGCACTTGCCCCTGACGGAGTTTGCATACAACAACAGTTATCACTCGAGCATCAGCATGGCACCCTATGAGGCTCTGTACGGATGGAGATGTACGGCACCCTTGAGTTGGGTTGAGGTGGGGACCAAGTGGGAGGTTGGCCCCAGGCTGATCCGGTAGAGTCAGGAGGTAGTCGAGCAGATTCACAGGTGACTCCACACTGTCAGGAGCAAGCAAAAGAGCTACGCAGATCAGAGATGCAGAGAGCTGCAGTTTGAGGTTGGGGACCACGTCTTCCTTTGTGTTTCGCCCATGAAGGGCCTGCAGTGGTTTGGGGTGAGAGGGAAGCTCGCGCCGAGATTCGTGGGGCCCTTTGAGGTCCTAGAGCGGGTTGGACTTGTTGCTTACAGACTTGCCCTTCCTCCTCAGCTTTCTGGTGTGCACGACGTGTTCCACGTGTCCAACCTCAGGAAGTACGTCGCCGATCCCAGTCACGTCCTGAGCCACGAGAGCGTCAAGGTGGGCGACGACCTGACCTACCCCGAGCGGCCAATGCAGATTCTTGACTGAGCCGTCCGTAGTCTGAGACGAAAGCAAGTACCCCTGGTGAAGGTTTTGTGGAGGAGCCAACAGTACGAGGAGGCTACCTGGGAGCCTGAGGCGGCAATGCGGGAGCGGTACCCGGAGCTTTTCGTGGGTACGTCTTTTCGGACCAGCTTCAGTCCTCTTTGAGTTTGTTATGTACATATATATTGTTCTTTCCCGCACCCTAGTTATCGCAAGTTTCGAGGACGAAACTTCCTTTGAGTTTGTTATATTGTTACGAACATGGGCACCAAACGTAGTTTAAGACGTCTGGGAAGTGGCCCAGATGTCTGGCCAGACATCTGGAACCCCTCCCAGACGTCTGGTATTAAATTTTTTCGACGTACAGGTTCGCATCTACGCGCGTGCGCGCGCAGACTGAACCCGCCGCCTTCGTTCTTCTTTTTCTCTCCCTCCCTGCAAACGACGCAGCTTCTTTTCTCTCTCTCCCCGCGCTGCCTTCAAATAGCATCTCCCTCTCCCTCACCCTCACCACCGCCTTCTTCTTCTCCTTCTCCCTGCCAGCGAGAGCGCGAGCGAGCGAGTGAGCGAGTGTGCCAGCAGCGGCTGCTGCGAGCGTGCGGGAAGGAGGAGTTGTTGCGAGAGGAAGAAGAAGCTCGACCGCGAGGGTTCGAGCTTGACGGGGCAGCTAGAGCTGGCCGGAGGGGGACTAGTGAGCGTGGGGTGTCGCGGAGGAGTTGCTGCAGCTCGGGCAGCAGGCGGATGTGGTGCGGCGCGGCTGTGCGTCGCTGGCGGAGAGCGAAAAGGGTCCTGATTCTGGGAAAATTTCCCAGAATCAGACGTCTGGACTTACGTCCAAACGACGCAGAAGACGTCTGGAGGAAGGTCCAGACGTCTGACAGGTACAATATTTTCCTACCTTCTCCTTTTTACGCGTGTACGGCCATGCAGCCGTCCGCCGCGTTCTTCTGCGCCTCTTCGTGATGAGAGCGGGTGCGTGTGTGCACAGGTGTTGTTCGGGAGGGCGCAAGGGCTCGCCATCCCACACAGATCAGACGTCTGGGCACAATACCAGACGATGGAGAGGACCTCCAGACATCCGGGGTGACTATCGGACGTCTGGAAACTAAGACCAGACGATCCAGCAGGCTTCTAGACGTCTGAAGGACAGCGCAGACCGAGGTATGACCTGATCGACCTTTTAAGACATTTGGAAGAAGTTCCAGACGTTTGATTTTGGGCAGACTCGTCGTTTTTGACCTGTTTAGGGTCTGTTCGGAGTCCATTTTCCGCGTTTCAAGTTTCGTTCTTCCAAGATTTAGTTCTTCTATCTGTTTACAATAATTGTATACTATTCTGAGAAATTCCTTGTGTTGATCCTTGTGTTAGGATCCTGTTCCGTTGTGGTTTTGGGGGTTGCAGAGGCACGCGGGATTGCCGACCACGCCCCCAGTACTCCCGGTTTCGCAGGTAGAGTGGCCCTTTAATTTATTTAACAAAATTTGTACAATTATGAAACAATTAATATAGTATAGGGCATTGCATGAATCCTAGGACTAAGAAATTAGATTGAATGATAGATCCTAGGGTATTGCATGAATCCTAGGACTGGAAAACTAGATTGAATGGATAGATCCTAGGGTACGGCATGAATCCTAGTACTGGAAAACTAGTTGAATATATAAACCTTGCAGTCTTGGAAAAGTAGAAAGGAAATGATAACTGCCTGTAAATCGGTTAACAGCTGCCTGTTATGAATGAATAAATACGGTTGAGAACATGGATTATATGAATATAAAGCTGGGACGGTGGAACCTAAATTGGCTGAGTTAAAAGAGTATGAACCCTACAGGGAATTAGGAGTAGAGCTCCTGGAAATAAATGGAATGGAACTGAGAAAGTAAAACGTGAAAGTGTGTTGTCTCTTGGGTACGTGGTACCAAAGAAAGCACATATTACCTCTTAGTGTAGAGGGGAGCTTGCCGCCCTCAGGTTGAGACCGTGGTGGGTTTGGCCACTTTGCATCGACTTTCTAGCCCTCGCGTACACCGTATCGAGGAGAGCTGCTAGTGTAGGGAAAGAGCTAGCCACCCCACGGGCCCTGGGGTTCTGCTAGCTCTCCTACACCGACTTGTTAGGCCCACTGGGCAAACCAGGGTAGTCAGGCGAGGGTGCCCGGACTGTGGAGGGGCAAGACCCCTGTTTAATCACTGTGGAGGGGTTGGACCACTGTTACTGAGAGGGCTCTGCCCTATACTGGTTCCGTGTTGTGCTTTGGGCGCACCTGTTAACGGAAACGACTGACCGCGTGCCAGTGCGGGGTAGCTACCCGTGCGTTTATCGCGCGTGCCGTAGTCACCGTTACGTCTGTCAGCGACCTTGGGGTGGTTGACCGAGGGTAAGACCACCACGGGGGACTCTCCCGGCCAGGAGAGCACCACGTGTTACTTCTACTTTTCGGGAAAGACTGTAATCAAGATCGTTCCTACGAGGAACATTCAAGATCAAGAGAAGGATCTGAGAAATAATCAATAGTGAATAAATGGAAAAATATAAAGAAAGAAAGTAAAAATATAATAGCTACTGTACACTCTACTGCTTCTTTTAGCTTTTAGTTGCCACTCTACTCAGCGTTTCGCTGATGTGTCACCCTTGTTACCTTTTCAGGACCAGGTGTTGAGCAGCCAGAGTCAACGGCTGCAGAGGGTGCTGGGCCTAGTAGAGCCCAATAGTGTTACCTGTAGTACCTACTGTACTTTTCTTTCTGTTGTAGTGAGTAGTTTTTTGTTACTCCCTGTACTCTCTTTATTGTAAGCTTCATGTTATGTACATGTTTATTTCTCTACTATTGTGGTGGTGTATACTGTAGTATTTCCTTTCTTTACCGCTGTAGTTTGTTACTGCTAGTTACATACATGGTGAATGTGGTTTGTTTTACTGCTCTTTTGGTTACTTTCTCATTGGACGACTGGGTCTTGGGATCAGTCGAGTCGGTCTGATTCTCATGTCTCGTAGGGGTTCGAGAATCGGGTCGTTACAGATGGCTACCGGCTTGTTTCGTCGACGTCGAAGATGAAAGTGCTCAGTGAGGGAGGTCAGTGAGGACGAAGGGGAGGCAGGAGCGTCGGCGGGTGCGGCGCGATGCGGAAGAGCGAGAGGAAGAGGAATCTGCCACCAGTATTGTGGCTAGGCGATGAGGGAGAGTAAGGGAAGTTGCCAGAGCTTGATGAGCAGTTCGGCTGGAGGAGGAGAGATGAAATTGAGGGGTTTCTCTGGCTGAATTCAAGCTTGGGCGATGCAGAATGAGTTGGGGTTTCTTAAATAAGTCCTGGAGGTAGGGTTTGTGCTTGGAAGCCAAGCTTCCAAGCACGGCAAGTTCGTCGGCAGAGGAAACTCAAGAGAGACCCAAAACTCTCATGCATTCGCATGAGAGATTGGGTACCAAATAGGACTTCTAATTGGGTTCACACTGGAGGAGATTTCTCAGAGAATCTCCCTTTCAATTTTGAAGGGGATCTCTAAGAGATCAAGGAGAAATCACCCTTTCAAGCTCGCCGGAGTAGGATTCCCTCCACTATAATGGCAGAGGGACCTAATTGCACGGTATGAAGAAGAAGATCGGGGGTCAATTGTAAGGGTTTTGAAATCTAGGGGTAGAAATGTAATTGGGCTGGACCTATTTGCAAAGTGGGTCAAGATGAATTCCCCTTAGGCCCAAATTTTGGTATAAACTTAATTTGGATCTAAGGAATCCAATGGTGAGGTTGGATTTTGGGTTTGACCATGTTTGATTGGGTAATTTATGTAAAAACCCAATTTAGGGCAAACATTTGTCTGAGACACCATTTTAGGTCAAAATAGGTTTTAATGGACAAATAGAAGGTTATAAACCCTAGAGAATATTTGTGTATGATTTTTAGAGGGTTTAGGTGAATTTTATTCTGACCAGAACCTTGTTAAATCAAATGGGTCTATTTTAGGATTATAAGAAGTCATTTAATTCCCAGCATTCACATGAACCCTTTTCTGTTTAAACCAACCCACTTTTTATCTTGTTAAGACTATTTGACCTGTGTTTAGCTCATGAGAAAACTCGTTGTTGCACTGCAATGGTAAAATTACAGTTTTACCTTTTGTTTCTTGCTTTTCTCTCAAAATGGTTATTCAATGAATTAGGACCTCCAGTGGGTTATGTAGAAACTTTTGGTTCTCTTTTATGAGTCAAAATGAGCTAGTTAGGGCTCATGACGGTGTTCCCATCAATAGCGAAGGATCAAACCAGACCTAGAACTCCATTGAAAACATGCCCAAATTTCCCAATGCTTGAAATCATGATTAATCCCATAGAATGTTGCTGTTGAGCAGCTATTTAATGTATCGATGTGGGAGAACATGATTGAGCCCTTGTTCAAAACATAATCAACCTGAAGTTTCATTTAAAATCAAAACCAAGCATCTAAATCTTCATTAAACACCCTTAAATCTCATTAAAACTCGTCTAAAAACTCTTGAAAACCAAATTCATCTTCGATAACATTAAAATCTTGATCTGAAATTATATCTTACATTATGGATAGTGTAGGGTATAATTTCATTTCAAGATTTTAATACATGAAAACCCTTCTCAAATCACATAAAACAACTCCTAGTAAGTCCAAATAAAAATCAGAGTTCATACAATGCAAAATAATCCTAATCTAATTCTCCTCTTATGCCATAGATAGCATGAAGAGAAACATTCAAATCAGGGACTTGACTCATCCAAATTTTGGCCCAAAAACTCTGATTACTGTCAAATTAAAATAAATCTGAAATGATCTATGATTTAGCTCAGTAAAAATCACACTAGGGTCATTGTAAGCAAATGGAATGAATGGAGTGACCCTCAAATGAAATTAAGTCTCAAATCAGATCTGAATGCTCAAGAGCATCAGATTTGATTTGATGCTCTGATGCATGGGTGATTGGCGAGAAACATACGAGGAAATCAGAGAAGATGAACAATGATATGTGGAGGGAGATCAGTGGGCCAACATGAAAGCGAGAAATCACCTCTTTGATCTGAATTGATCAGAGAGGGTGAAAGCGATCTAACCTAATCTAACTCCAATATAACCCAATCCATCACTGAATTTGGTGTCTAATCTACTCCTATCTAATCTAGAAGCAGAAAACACTATCTAGAAAGCAATAAATCTATCTACTCAAAAGAACGAGGTCCCTGGATCCACAGCGGGTTTGTTTGGCAACGAATAGGGATGCGAGGATCTCCAATGAGTGAATGAGGTCCCTGGGCTGTAGTTGGTCACTACAACGACAAAATTGAGGAGAAGATGCCACCCTTGTCATCGATGGCCGATGAAGGAGGAAGAGGAATTGGAGACGTGGATGAAGGGATCGGCTCAGGGTGAAGGGAGTCGGCTAGCCGTGTGCGCGATCTCAAGGAGGTGTTTAAGTAGCCAAAATAATGAATCATATCATCGCCCTAGTGGATTTAGGTGATTAGGGCATGGGTGATGGGATGTGCTTGCAAGGTGCACTAGAAGTTCCAAATCAAGCTTCCACCGTAGGATGGAATTTAAGGTGAGGGGTGAGTCTATGCGCATAAGCGCGGGAAGAATTGATTTGGATCGACCATAGGATCAAGGATATATGGAGGCAACAACCCTGATTGCACGTGTTCTTGCGCTGCTACAGTGGTCTGCAGGTGCAAGTCTAAAGGGAATTTTGTATGCAAGTCCAAATGGGTGAAGGGGTAGAGAATTAGGAAGAAGCCTATAAGTGATGGAAAAGCCTTGCAACACAACCCTTGTGAATTGCAAAGAAGTCTCCGATGGTTATCAAAGAGGTCCTTGGATGGTTTTATGTGAAGAAAATGTTTGACCTGAGGACCTAGATGTAAAGTCATTAATGCAAGGTCCTATTGATGTCCAAATGAAATCAAGTTTTTATTAAAGCATAATTGAACATTTAAGAATATGATTTCACTATTGATTTAAACTTTTGAACTCAAAAATGTGTTCAATTTACAAATGGATCATCAATTTACATTTATAAATAGAATATCTCATTTTATGACCTAATTTTGCATTTTTAACACAAATTTGTTGTTTTAGGTCAGTTCTGTTATTTCTCACACTTAACCCATTTCAAGGAGATCAAGGAGTTTCTACGTCTTTCCTAAACCATATCTCTTCCTTGCGTTTATTATTTTTTTTATTTTTCTACTTTTAAGATTTTTTTGTGATAATGTTGTTCTTAAGGCACACCCTCAAAAATGAAGTCCTTGGCCTTGAGCCAAATGGTCCTTGGCTTGAAGCCAACTTAGGGTTCCAAAATCGATCTTGTTACTCTCAAGATCGAGTACCTGCAAGACAAGAATTATCTTTTCTTTTTTATACTTTTTTAATTTTTTTAATAGCAAGAAATAAAAGACAAATGAAAGCAGAATAAATTGCAAGGAAAGAAATGAAAAGAAATACTTAGCTTAATATATATATATGTATATATATAGTAGATATAGAATATATATATATAGTTATATATTATATAGATAGGGGTGGAGGTGGAAATGGAGATGGAATGTAGCATGGTGTCAAGTTGGTCCACGTCTAGTAAGACGCAATCAACAAGACTAAGTGTCTCATGGAGTGTGGAGCGGATGTGTGTGAGTGTGGGTGGAAGCGCTTGCTTTGCGTGAGTATCAGGAAATATTGACAACAGGTAAGAATATTCCCGCGATACGATGCACGGTGAAAGGGTGAGTGCATGGGTATGTGGGTAGTAGATGTGAGGTGTATGGGAGAATGTGGATATGTGGATATATAAGTATATATGTATATATATATATAAGTAGCTATAACTATATAGATATATATATATTTGTATAGGAATATATATATATATATATTTATTTATTTGTGTATATATAGATACTTAAGGGTGAGAGTGTGTGAGTATATATATATGTATATGTATGCGTGTAGGTGTGTGTCTCTGTGTGTGAGTGTGAGAGTGAGAGTGAGGGTGAGCGCCTGTTGTGTGTGTGAGAGGGTGGAAGCGGTTAAGCCGTTTGGGCTCAGCAGCCGTCGTCTGGGCGTGCAGGCACGCAGGCACAGAGGTGACTGTGAACACGCACGCGTGCAGAGAGGGTGAGACACAGCACACAAGGGCTGCGTAGTGTAGAGGGACACGCGGGCGTGCGGGCGCGTGGACGCGTGGGCACGGCGACCGACTAGAGGGGACAGCGTAGAGGAGAGAGAGCGCAGTGCCACCGGCTAAGTGAGAAACTTGCCGATGGCTATAGTGTCGCACAGATTGTGATGAACAGTGCACTACAGTGTAGTGCGGGGAGCGGTGATTGGGTGGAGGCGGTGCGGCGCGTGGAGAAGCCATAGAGCATTCATACACGCGCAGGAAGGGAAGCTGGGTGCTGTGCACACTCATGGAAGTGCAGGACAAGCTTCAGAGCTTGAAGCTCTGCAACAATGGTGATGAGGGCGATGAAACGAAGAAAAAGAACAAAACTAAAAACGAAAGGCACAATAACACAAAAAAAAAGGAAACCACCACACCCACTTGCTTACAAAGGAGCTGGGTAGTGGTGGAGCTCACAATGGTGCCTTGAGACCACCGTGAACTTCTCCTGCACACAGTGTGCCTCTTCTTAACTTGTGAGAAGAGGAACTATGTATGGAGAAGGAGAGGGGAAGAGAGTGGCTGGCGGGTGTGTGTGGTGTTGTGTGTGTTGTCAGAGGGGTGGCAATGGGCGTGTCTAAGGGTGGAGGTCGGCTGCCACAGCAAGGGAGGGTGCATGGACTTTTATAGGAGTGCACGCCTCTCGCCATGCTACAGCAGGGTAGGGTGCATGGAGATGTGCACAACAGCCATGAAATAAGAAAATGAAAGTGGTGAAATTGTAATGCAACACACAATGAAGATGTTAATTATAGAAGTGGATTGAATGGCCATTTATTCTCACTCTCTTCCCCTCTTTATAAATGCATGCAAGTACATATTTTCAAATGCAAGTATGGCTACAAAAGATGCATGGGTAATGCTAGGAAAAACATAAGATGGCATATTTATTGGCGTAACTTACTGTGCAATCATACCCCCTTACCTATCTTTTGCTAGTCCCTAGCAAAACATTTGTATAGTGTTTAGAAATGATCTTAAGCTGAAGATTTTTTCTGAAGCAAGATTAATGTGTTTATTAGTCAGATATTGTGAGAACCAATTGCAGAGAAGACTACCAGTACTCAAGTCTTACATGATATAGACCCTCTCTCGACTAACCTGGACTCTTGATAGTTAAACCTCAAGTACGATTTCCAGGACTCAGAGGGTTTTGCCGTACTCAAGAGCTAAGAGATTATGGTTTGTGCACAGTGAAGGATCAAGACCGACCAAATGAACATTAAGGTTCAAGCCCAGGGTTTCACGAATTTTTAAGTCCAGGTTGGTCCTAGCTTTAGCTCATGTCTTCGAATTAACCCTCAAAAAGATGATGGAAAAACTCAACCCCACTTTAATTGCTCAAAGAATATATAGTAGAACAAGGTATTTGTAACGTGCCCTGAAAAACTTTAGGGGAGAAGAATTTACAGACATTTGGAAGATATATTGACTTATTCGCAAGATTTTTTTTTTTTTGAAACAAGTGTCAGTATATCTCCTACAACTTTATTTGGAAGAGCACACTTATTTGGTGGGTGGGTGCTTTTTTGGTGGAAAGAGTTTCCCCTAAACACAAGACTAAAGACTAGGATAAAAGGTCTACCTGCGCGCACAGGTAAGGACTCCACCTTCCTAAATGAACATTAGGGTTGGATCTTATGTTCACCTAGTCTTTCTCGATATGTGTAGTGTGAACCAAGATTACTTAGACTCTCAAGTAGAGGCAAACCAACAAATCCTGTACTGGTGACTCAAGTACAAGAATATGTCTTAAGTTAGGAAAGATTCCGATCTATTTTATCAATGCTCGAGTGAATTAAGCCAAGCCTAAGCGAGTCAAGCTTCTGTGGCCTAGAAAGTCTTCAAAGCAGAGGTTGAATATCCATAAACACTTATTGCATTTTTGTTTCAGTTTTCTGATCATTGCTAAACACTTTACACACTTTTTTTTTTTTTTAGGCTATGTACATATTTATAGATGGATATGTATAATGGATGCAAAAGCTACATGATACCCATATAATACCCAGATCCTATGGATGCCTATCCACCCCCCCATGCCAAATGATGCTATGTCCTCATATGCATGTAAGGTTAAGCAAGGTCCAAGGGTCTTGGTACGAGAGCTGAGGTGTGAGGTATACAGCAGGGTGGTAGGGCAGGTGGATGGTGGGTGGTGAAGTGAAAAGTGAAGAAGTGAGAAGTGAAGTGAAGTGAAATGGAAGGTATAGGTGAAAGTGGAGGAGTGTTGCTAGGGTGCCTCCCAACGAGCACTGAATTTAACGTCCCCAGCTGGACTCAGAATGAGTCACGAAGTCAGTTACCCTCCAGCAGGGCAACAGTTTCACCAACGGGGGTAGGTTCATGAGTAAGATAGAGTTTTAACCACTGCCCATTGACCATAAATTTATGCCCAGATCTGGGATCTTCAATTTCGATGGCCCCATTGGGAAATGATCTTGAGACCAAGTAGGGACCAGTCCATTTGGACTTTAATTTCCCTGGAAAGAATTTGAGCCGGGCATTATAAAGCCAGACTTGCTGAGATGGCTCAAATTCCTTCTGCCGAATGCGCTGTCGTGAAAGGCCTTAGTGCATTGTTTGAAAGTTTTGGCAGAATCATAGGCCCCACGACGGAGATCTTCCAGCTCCTGGAGTTGGAGTTGCCTTTCTCGACCACACAGGTCTGGGTCTAGGTTACATTAGAGAACCTCCCAATAAGCGCAGTGCTCCAGCTCCACAGGCAAATGACAAGGCTTCCCGTAAACAATTCTATAAGGAGACATACCAAGGAGAGACTTGAGGGCGGTCCAATACGCCCAAAGTGCGTTAATCAGCTTTTCGGACCAATCCTTACAGTCAAGCTGAACTGTTTTCTAGAGAGTATGCTTGATTTGCCAATTCGACACCTCAGCCTGGCCGTTCGTCTGAGGATGATACGGAGATGCGATACAATGGTGGACTCCGTATTTCCTCAGAAGTGTCCGAAAAGAAGCATGGGTAAAATGACTTCCTCCATCAAAGATAATGGCTCGAGGGATCCCAAAGCACGCAAAAATGTGGTCTTTGAAAATCAAGTAGATATGCCATGGTCAGCATGGCACGTGGGAATAGCCTCAATCCATTTTGAAACATAGTCAACAACAATGAGGATGTACTCAAAGCCGTTGGAAGGAGGAAAGGGACCCATGAAATCGATTCCCCATATGTCAAAGATTTCAACAGCAATGATGGGTTACAAGGGCATCATGTCACGACGTGACATTGACCCTAGCGACTGGCACCTAGTGCACCGTTTAGCATAATTGTGTGCATCCTGGTGAAGGGAGGGCCAAAAGAAACCACACTACAACACCTTGGTTGCAGTTTTCCTCCCAGAGAAATGGCCTCCACAGTCCTAATCGTCACAGAAGGATAGCACACTGTAACGAGCGCGTGCCCCAGACGTATTTTAAGACGTCTGGGAGGTGGCCCAGACGTCTGTAAAGACGTCTGGGATCACATCCAGACGTCTGACCAGACGTCCGGGATAGTTTACAGACGTCTGGCGAACAGTTATGCTCGCACGGGATATTCATCTGCGCGCCTGTGCGCGCAGACCTGCGATCCTGCATCCTTCTCTGCGGCTGCAGGCGACTGCGACCGCCTCTCTCTCCTCTCCGCGCGGCGTTAAAAGGGGGGGGGGGCGCGCCTCCCCTCCCGTCTCCACCATCTTCCTCCTTCTCTCCTGCCTGTGCGCGAGAGCGAGCGGACGCGAGGGCGCAGCGGCAGCGGCAGCCGCAGTAGGCGCGGAGGAGCTGCGGCGTGCGAGGGCGGGGCTCTGCCGTGGGGGCGAGCTCGCCGGGAGCGGCTTGGCCGGCCGGCGGAGGGCGCAGGGGGCGCAGAGCATCGCGGAGAGGGACCTGCTGCGGGCGGAGCAGCGTACGCGCGAGGTGCGACGCGGGCGGCGTCGCGAGCGGAGGCCGAGCAAGGTTCTGATTCTGGAAAAATTTCCAGAATCAGACGTCTGGATTGATATCCAGACGGCAAGGTCGACGTCTGTGAGATCATACAGACGTCTGAAAGGTGAGTTTCCGCTTTCTTCTTCTTTTGTCGACTGACCGTACTGAGGGAGGGGGGTTGGCTGTGCGCAGGTGTCCTGATTCGTCATCCTTTGCGAATCAGACGTCTGGAAGTTGTACCAGACGGCGGGAGCGACCTCCAGACGTCCGTAGTGACCATCGGACGTCTGGGATCTAGGAGAGACGTCCCCACAGACTTCTGGACGTCCGGGGAACCAAGCCGAACAGGTAATTCTCTGATCCACCGTTTAAGACGTCTGGAAGGAGTTCCAGACGTCTGATTTTGCACAGTATCGTCTTTCTCGACCCGTTTAGGGCCCGTTTGGGCTCCGTTTTCCGCGATTCGAGTTGCGTTCGTTTCAGAATTTATTCCTCTACCCGCCTACAGTAGCTATACACTGTTTTGAGACACTCCTTGTGTTTGATCCTTGTGATAGGACCTCGTTCGGTTGCAGTCTTGAGAGTCGCGGAGGCGCGCGGGATTCCCGACCACGCCCCCATTACTCCCGTTGTACCTGGTAGAGTGGTTTTAAGTATTAATAAAATCTGTTAAAGTATGGAACCATAACTAGAACCTAGGGCATTGCATGAATCCTAGGAATGAGAAATGTATGGAATGATAGCTCCTAGGTGTTGCATGAATCCTAGGGCCGGAAAACTAGATTGTATGATAGATCCTAGGATATGGCATGAATCCTAGGATGGAAAAACTAGTGGAATGTATATTACTGCAGTCTTGGAAAAATGGAAAGGAATATATAAGCTGCCTGTGAAATTAATTAACAGCTGCCTGTTATGAACAAAGAAACATGTTTGAGATCATGGAAATTGAGAACGTGAATCTGGAAGGTGAAACATATGATGTTCTGAGATAAAGGGATGGAACCCTACGGGGAATTAGGAGTGGAACTCCTGGAAAGAAAAGGAATGGAACTGAGA
The DNA here is from genome assembly GCA_037157565.1 of Thalassia testudinum. Taxonomy (NCBI): domain Eukaryota; kingdom Viridiplantae; phylum Streptophyta; class Magnoliopsida; order Alismatales; family Hydrocharitaceae; genus Thalassia; species Thalassia testudinum. Next base: position 10,822,309 of record JAZHRO010000067.1, on the reverse strand, counting down.
TGTAGTTTGTACTGTCTCTTGGGTACGCAGTACCAAGGGAAGTACCTGTACCTGTTTTAGTGCAGAGTGGGGCCAGCCGCCCCAGGGACCCGGGGTTAGGCTTGGCCGCTCTGTACCGACTTGTTGGCCCTCGTGTACGTAGTACCGAGGAGAGCTAGTAGTGTTAGGAGAGTACTAGCTACCCCACGGGCCCCGGGGTTCTGCTAGCCTCCTTCACCGACTTGTTAGGCCCACTAGGGCAAACCAGGGTAGTCAGGCGAGGGTGCGCGGACTGTGGAGGGGCAAGGCCCCGGTTTGGTTACTGTGGAGGGGTTGGACCCCTGTTACTGAGAGGGCTCTGCCCTGGTTCCGTGCTGTGCTTTGGGCGCACCCGTTAACGGAAACGACTGACCGCGTGCCAGTACGGGCTAGCTACCTGTGCGTTTATCGCGCGTGCCGTAGTCACCGTTACGTCTGTCAGTGACCTTGGGGTGGTTGACTGAGGGTAGGATCACCACGGGGGACTCTCCCGGCCAGGAGAGCACCACGTGCTACTTCTACTTTTGGAAAAGACTGCAATCAAGATCGTCCCACGAGGACATCCGAGATCAAGTAAAGGATCTGAGAAGTAAATGAAATAGTGAGAAAAATTGAAAGATGTAAATAAAAGGAAGTAATAGAACATAACAGCTACTGTACACTCTACTGTTGCCTTTAGTTAGTTTGCCACTCTACTCAGCGTTTTGCTGACGTGTTACACTCGTTACCTTTTTCAGGACCAGGTGTTGAGCAGCCAGGGTCGGCGGCTGCAGAGGACGCTGGGCCGAGTAGGGTCCAGTAGAGTTACCACAGCTTTGTACCTTCTTTTTGTTTCTGTTCTAGTGAGTAGTTTTGTTTCCGCTGTACCTTCTTTACCTGCAGTTTTTGTTATATGATAAATGTTGTTTTACTGTTGTGGTGGTGCCTACTGTAGTAGTTTCTTTCCTTACTGCTGCACTTTCTTACTGTTAGTTATATTCATGCTGAATGTGGTTTATTTTACTGTCTTTTGGTTACTTCCTCGTTGGACGACTGGGTCTTGGGATTAGTCGAGTCGGTCCGGTTCTCGTGTCTCGTAGGGACTCGGGAACCGGGTCGTTACAAGATGGTATCAGAGCAAGGTCGTCCCGAGAAGTGAATCAACTGACTAGAAAATAACCAATTCACATGTTTATAGCTAGAGTAGCCACCACAACATATCTCTTGACATGAGCTCTTAGAAGTGTTGTTAGGTACCGTCTGTTTTGACGTTTCCGTTTTGTTTCGCGTCTCCTTGCAGGAGATGCCTCGTCGTGGGACTGGCGAGACTGGCCGCGGGCGCGGCCGAGGGCGAGGTCGGCGAGGTGGACGTGCTGTCGTTGACGTCTCGGTGGACCAGCCACCACTCCCTGGCATCCAGGCCCAGGACCTCGCCAGACTGATACGGGATATTGTACGAGAGGAGCTCCACCCACCGCCCCGAGCACCTCCTCCTGGGGTTGCAGAGGGGGAGTCCTCTGTGGGGCCACGCGACGGACGCGGCGCTGGACACGAGGGAGGGGATGGGCCCCTGCTGCCCCCACCTTCCTCCGACACTTCTGTACACGAGGCACCTTCGCCTGGAGGTGCACCAGCACCTCCCCTACAGCACCACTTCGAGCTTTTCGGACAGTTCCGGAAGCTGAAGCCCCCCTCCTTCAAGGGGGATGAGGACCCGACCGAGGCAGAGGACTGGCTTGAGCAGCTGGAGAAGATCTTCGACACCCTTCGCCCCCCGGTGGAGTGCCGCGTGGCCTTTGCCACGTACCAGTTGGAGAGTGCGGCACACCGGTGGTGGAGGGCGGTCCGGGGACAGGAGAGGGACGAGCCGACGTGGGACCAGTTCGTCACCCTCTTCTGCGAGCAGTACTTTCCCCAGATGTGGCAGGACCAGAGGAGGCGGGAGTTCCACACTCTCCGCCAAGGGACGATGACCGTGAGCGCGTACCGCACGCGTTTCTTGGAGCTGTCCCGCTTTGCAGCGACAGCGGTAGCCACTGAGGAGGAGCGCCTTTGGAGGTTCACCGAGGGGCTCCGGCCTGCGATCCGGGGGTATGTCAAACCTCTGAAGCTGCCGACGTTTTCGAGGGTGGTAGAGGCAGCCATGACTTACGAGGAGACCAACCCGTCCGCGCGAGAGACCGACGGCGGGCGGAAGAGGCCCTTTCAGCCAGACTTCTCACAGGGCCGGCGAGAACGGAGACACGTGGCGTCCGCAGGAGAGCCGTCACGTTGTGCAGGGCCATCAGTGGCCTTTGGGGGCCCTCGACAGGGGCCAGTCGCCAGCACCGGACCCCCGCCTAGCCGACAGCAGGGACTCACTGAGGGCGGGAGTCGGGTTCCCCTCTGCTACCAGTGTGGCCAGCCGGGCCACGTCAGGAGGGACTGCCCATCTAGGGCAGGAGGTCAGCAGATACTTCCCGCGCAGAGCACTGGAGGGCGCGCAGGAGGCCGCGGTTTCCAGGCGCGAGGAGGAGGACCGCAGTCGCGAGGAGGGTACCGGCCAGCACCTACCCGTCCGACGCAGAGTGTGGCTGCTTCGTCCGCACCTAGAGCTGAGGGGCGTATCAACGCCCTAACACACAGGGACGCCAGAGCTTCGGGATCCGTGGTAGCAGGTATGGTTTCAGTTTCTGGCAGACTCGTTTACACGCTTTTCGATTCCGGTGCTACGCACTCGTTTGTCGCAGACAGTTTCGCAGTTAGTTTGGACCAGGATTATACGTTGTTAGAGAACCCGTTCGTAATCAGAGGTCCGAGTGGTCAGCTGTTTATAGCTGGGGAGGTGTACACGGGTTGCGGGGTCAGCATCGGGGGACACAGCCTGCCAGCTGACCTGATTATGATACAGATGGAGGACTTTGGGGTGATCCTGGGGATGGATTGGCTGTCCGCTTACCACGCCTTGGTAGACTGCTTTGAGAGGAAGATTGTCTTCTCCATTCCGGAGTTGCCTTCCTTCGAGTTTCACGGGCAGCCAGTGGACGGAGGTTTCAGGTGCATTTCGGCACTTCGGGCGGCGAGACTTTTGAGCCAGGGGTGTGAGGGCTTCTTAGCTTGTGTGGTGGCAGAGCACAGCCCCGTGGCAGAGTTCCAGAGCATCCCGGTGGTCAGAGAGTACCCCGACGTGTTTCCAGACGAGTTACCAGGACTACCGCCCGAGCGTGAGATCGAGTTTGAGATCTCACTAGTACCAGGGACCAGCCCCATCTCCACCGCGCCATACAGGATGGCACCGCTTGAGCTGCGAGAGCTCAAGTCTCAGTTGCAGGACCTTTTGGAGAAGGGTTTCGTGAGGCCCAGTGCGTCTCCCTGGGGAGCCCCGGTACTGTTTGTGAAGAAGAAGGATGGGACCCTACGCCTTTGTGTGGATTACCGACAGCTGAATAGGGTCACCATCAAGAACAGATATCCGCTGCCGAGGATTGACGATTTGTTTGACCAGTTGCGGGGTGCCACGGTGTTTTCCAAGATCAACTTGAGGTCTGGATACCACCAGTTGAGGATCAGGGAGACCGACGTCTCCAAGACAGCTTTCCGCACCCGGTACGGACACTACGAGTTTTTGGTCATGCCGTTTGGGCTGACCAATGCCCCCGCTGCTTTCATGGACCTGATGAACCGGGTGTTCAGACCGTACTTGGACCAGTTTGTGGTGGTTTTCATAGATGATGTACTCATCTATTCTAGAGATCGGACGCAGCACGGACAGCACTTGCGGATGGTTCTGGACACTCTGAGACGACGCAGGCTGTACGCCAAATACAGCAAGTGCGAGTTCTGGTTGAGGGAGGTGACCTTTTTGGGTCATGTGATCTCTGGAGACGGCCTGGCGGTGGATCCCGCCAAGGTCGAGGCAGTGCTCAGGTGGGAGAGACCGCGTTCAGTCACTGAGATTCGCAGTTTCCTGGGACTGGCAGGTTACTACAGACGGTTCATCAGAGGGTTTTCGCAGATTGCACGTCCTATGACACAGTTGACTCGGAAGGATGTGCCTTTCACTTGGACAGACGCCTGTGAGGCGTGTTTTCTGGAGCTGAAGGAGAGGTTGACCTCGGCTCCCGTGCTCACCATTCCTGACAGTAATGGCGGGTTCGTTGTGTACACGGACGCTTCCTTGCAGGGGTTAGGAGGTGTGCTCATGCAGAGGGGTCACGTGGTCGCTTACGCTTCGCGGCAACTGAAGCCCCATGAGCATACCTACCCTACCCACGATCTAGAGTTGGCAGCTGTTGTCTTCGCGCTGAAGACATGGAGGCACTACTTGTACGGTGAGACCTTCGAGATTTTTACAGATCACAAGAGCCTCAGATATCTTTTTGACCAGAAGGAGCTCAACATGAGACAGAGACGTTGGTTGGAACTCCTGAAGGACTACGACTGCAGCATCTCCTACCACCCGGGAAAGGCCAATGTGGTGGCTGACGCCTTGAGCCGTAAGGCGCCCGCACGCTTGGCCAGTCTACAGTTACAGAGTTGGAGCCTTTTGGAGGAGGTGGGCAGTTGGCGACCTCTAGAGTTACGAGGGTACTGTGGGGCAGTGACGGTGACACGGCAGACCAGACCAGAGTTGATAGACCGCATCATCACGGGACAGATGGCCGATCCGTACTTGCAGTCTTTGCGCGACAGAGTACTGTCAGGGGACCCAGGGGACTTCTCTTTCACAGACCAGGTGTTACGCTTGAGGGGACGGCTGTGCGTCCCCAGAGACGAGGAGCTGTTGAGAGAGCTCCTGACTGAGGCACACGGTTCCAGATTCACCATACATCCTGGAAACACGAAAATGTACCATGACTTGAGATGCGAGTTCTGGTGGAGAGGGATGAAACGGGATGTGGGTGAGTTCGTGCAGCAGTGCTTAGTGTGCCAGCAGGTGAAAGCCGAGCATCAGAGGCCTGCAGGGCCGCTTCAGCCGCTTCCAGTGCCAGAGTGGAAGTGGGAGAGCATCACCATGGACTTGGTGGTGGGCTTACCTGTTACCCAGCGAGGACACGACGCGGTCTGGGTAATAGTGGATAGGTTGACGAAGACGGCACGATTCTTGCCGATCCGAGTCACTTTGGGACCAGCACAGTTGGCAGAGAGGTATATCCGTGATGTGGTGCGACTACACGGAGTTCCGCGGGAGATCGTATCCGACCGGGATACCCGCTTTACGTCCCAGTTTTGGGCTGAGTTTCAGCAGGCTTTGGGGACGAGGTTGAGGTTTAGCACGGCTTACCACCCCCAGACGGACGGACAGTCGGAACGCACGATACAGACACTTGAGGATCTTTTGCGTGCCTGTGTACTAGACTGGAGGGGCTCTTGGGAGGAGCACCTGCCCCTGGCAGAGTTTGCATACAACAACAGTTATCACTCGAGCATCGGCATGGCTCCCTACGAGGCTCTGTACGGACGGAAATGCACGGCACCCTTGAGTTGGGTTGAGGTGGGGACCAAGTGGGAGGTTGGCCCCAGGTTGATCCGGCAGAGTCAGGAGGTAGTTGAGCAGATCCACAGACGACTCCGCACTGTCAGGAGCAGACAGAAGAGCTACGCAGATCGCAGACGCAGAGAGGTGCAGTTCGAGGTCGGGGACCACGTCTTTCTTCGTGTTTCGCCCATGAAGGGCTTACAGCGGTTTGGGGTGAGAGGGAAGCTCGCGCCGAGGTTCGTGGGGCCCTTCGAGGTCCTGGAGCGGGTTGGACCCGTTGCTTACAGACTTGCCCTTCCCCCGCAGCTTTCTGGTGTGCACGACGTGTTCCACGTGTCCAACCTCAGGAAGTACGTAGCCGATCCCAGCCACGTACTGAGTCACGAGAGCGTCGAGGTGAGCGACGACCTGACCTACCCCGAGCGGCCAGTGCAGATCCTAGACCGAGCCGTCCGCAGGTTGAGACGAAAGCAAGTACCCCTGGTAAAGGTTTTGTGGAGGAGCCAGCAGTACGAGGAGGCTACCTGGGAGCCTGAGGCGGCAATGCGGGAGCGGTACCCGGAGCTTTTCGCGGGTACGTCTTTTCGGACCGGCTTCGGTCCTCTTTGAGTTTGTTATGGTTATTTGGACACCTTCTTCCCGCACCCTAGTTGGCGCAAGTTTCGGGGACGAAACTTCATTTGAGTTTGTTATATTGTAACGAGCGCGTGCCCCAGACGTCTTTTAAGACGTCTGGGAGGTGGCCCAGACGTCTGTAAAGACGTCTGGGATCACATCCAGACGTCTGACCAGACGTCCGGGATAGTTTACAGACGTCTGGCGAACAGTTATGCTCGCACGGGATATTCGTCTGCGCGCCTGTGCGCGCAGACCTGCGATCCTGCATCCTTCTCTGCGGCTGCAGGCGACTGCGACCGCCTCTCTCTCCTCTCCGCGCGACGTTAAAAGGGGGGGGGGGCGCGCCTCCCCTCCCGTCTCCACCATCTTCCTCCTTCTCTCCTGCCTGTGCGCGAGAGCGAGCGGACGCGAGGGCGCAGCGGCAGCGGCAGCCGCAGTAGGCACGGAGGAGCTGCGGCGTGCGAGGGCGGGGCTCTGCCGTGGGGGCGAGCTCGCCGGGAGCGGCTTGGCCGGCCGGCGGAGGGCGCAGGGGGCGCAGAGCGTCGCGGAGAGGGACCTGCTGCGGGCGGAGCAGCGTACGCAGGAGGTGCGACGCGGGCGGCGTCGCGAGCGGAGGCCGAGCAAGGTTCTGATTCTGGAAAAATTTCCAGAATCAGACGTCTGGATTGATATCCAGACGGCAAGGTCGACGTCTGTGAGATCATACAGACGTCTGAAAGGTGAGTTTCCGCTTTCTTCTTCTTTTGTCGACTGACCGTACTGAGGGAGGGGGGTTGGCTGTGCGCAGGTGTCCTGATTCGTCATCCTTTGCGAATCAGACGTCTGGAAGTTGTACCAGACGGCGGGAGCGACCTCCAGACGTCCGTAGTGACCATCGGACGTCTGGGATCTAGGAGAGACGTCCCCACAGACTTCTGGACGTCCAGGGAACCAAGCCGAACAGGTAATTCTCTGATCCACCGTTTAAGACGTTTGAAAGGAGTTCCAGACGTCTGATTTTGCACAGTATCGTCTTTCTCGACCCGTTTAGGGCCCGTTTGGGCTCCGTTTTCCGCGATTCGAGTTGCGTTCGTTTCAGAATTTATTCCTCTACCCGCCTACAGTAGCTATACACTGTTTTGAGACACTCCTTGTGTTTGATCCTTGTGATAGGACCTCGTTCGGTTGCAGTCTTGAGAGTCGCGGAGGCGCGCGGGATTCCCGACCACGCCCCCATTACTCCCGTTGTACCTGGTAGAGTGGTTTTAAGTATTAATAAAATCTGTTAAAGTATGGAACCATAACTAGAACCTAGGGCATTGCATGAATCCTAGGAATGAGAAATGTATGGAATGATAGCTCCTAGGTGTTGCATGAATCCTAGGGCCGGAAAACTAGATTGTATGATAGATCCTAGGATATGGCATGAATCCTAGGATGGAAAAACTAGTGGAATGTATATTACTGCAGTCTTGGAAAAATGGAAAGGAATATATAAGCTGCCTGTGAAATTAATTAACAGCTGCCTGTTATGAACAAAGAAACATGTTTGAGATCATGGAAATTGAGAACGTGAATCTGGAAGGTGAAACATATGATGTTCTGAGATAAAGGGATGGAACCCTACGGGGAATTAGGAGTGGAACTCCTGGAAAGAAAAGGAATGGAACTGAGATGTAGTTTGTACTGTCTCTTGGGTACGCAGTACCAAGGGAAGTACCTGTACCTGTTTTAGTGCAGAGTGGGGCCAGCCGCCCCAGGGACCCGGGGTTAGGCTTGGCCGCTCTGTACCGACTTGTTGGCCCTCGTGTACGTAGTACCGAGGAGAGCTAGTAGTGTTAGGAGAGTACTAGCTACCCCACGGGCCCCGGGGTTCTGCTAGCCTCCTTCACCGACTTGTTAGGCCCACTAGGGCAAACCAGGGTAGTCAGGCGAGGGTGCGCGGACTGTGGAGGGGCAAGGCCCCGGTTTGGTTACTGTGGAGGGGTTGGACCCCTGTTACTGAGAGGGCTCTGCCCTGGTTCCGTGCTGTGCTTTGGGCGCACCCGTTAACGGAAACGACTGACCGCGTGCCAGTACGGGCTAGCTACCTGTGCGTTTATCGTGCATGCCGTAGTCACCGTTACGTCTGTCAGTGACCTTGGGGTGGTTGACTGAGGGTAGGATCACCACGGGGGACTCTCCCGGCCAGGAGAGCACCACGTGCTACTTCTACTTTTGGAAAAGACTGCAATCAAGATCGTCCCACGAGGACATCCGAGATCAAGTAAAGGATCTGAGAAGTAAATGAAATAGTGAGAAAAATTGAAAGATGTAAATAAAAGGAAGTAATAGAACATAACAGCTACTGTACACTCTACTGTTGCCTTTAGTTAGTTTGCCACTCTACTCAGCGTTTTGCTGACGTGTTACACTCGTTACCTTTTTCAGGACCAGGTGTTGAGCAGCCAGGGTCGGCGGCTGCAGAGGACGCTGGGCCGAGTAGGGTCCAGTAGAGTTACCACAGCTTTGTACCTTCTTTTTGTTTCTGTTCTAGTGAGTAGTTTTGTTTCCGCTGTACCTTCTTTACCTGCAGTTTTTGTTATATGATAAATGTTGTTTTACTGTTGTGGTGGTGCCTACTGTAGTAGTTTCTTTCCTTACTGCTGTACTTTCTTACTGTTAGTTATATTCATGCTGAATGTGGTTTATTTTACTGTCTTTTGGTTACTTCCTCGTTGGACGACTGGGTCTTGGGATTAGTCGAGTCGGTCCGGTTCTCGTGTCTCGTAGGGACTCGGGAACCGGGTCGTTACACACACTAGGGACCTCGCTATCAGGAATACAGCGACAGATGATCTGATCAGCACCTACTTGAAAAAGTAGTGGATTATCCCAGAAATAATACTTTGCTTTTGCGATGAGATGCTCGCGTTGGTTTTTAAGCCAGCCACGTGGAAGGGAGCCAGAAGCAAGGTAATTGGCAATGTCGGCATACCAACGTCCACTTGCCACATTAATTGCCAGTAGGTGCTCATCGGGAAAAGCCTCATTAATCGGTGATTGCACAGCAAAAATACACCAACAAATATGCCATCTTGTGTTATTTCTTAGCACTGCCATTGCATATTAGGTAGCTATAGTTGCATTTATAAAAAAAGACACTTCCATGCATTTATTTGAGAGGGGAGGATAATGCGAATAATTGGCCATGGAAATAACATCTTCTTCAAGTGTTGCCTCGCAATTTCACCTTCTTCATTTTTTTATTTTGACTTTGAAATTGCCTCCCTCGCACGGCTCAGGGCATGGGGCTGGCATCTCTTCGCGCCATTCCTCTACCATGCAGCATGGCTATGGTAGGCTCCCACTTCTTTAAAAAGCCTGGACATCTTCCTTGCAAGGGGAGCCTGGAACACACACCCGCAGACTCCTTCCTCCCCTCTCCCCTCCATACGCAGTCTCTCTTCGCACTGAAGAGACACACTGCGGCCAGGAGCAAGCTCATAGTGGTCCCACGACCACCACTATGAGTTCCACCACTGCCCAACTCCTTCGTGAGCAGGTGGGCGTGGTGGTTTCGCCCTCTGTTTCCACCTCTCAACACCCTCGCCGCCATTGTCAAGAGCTCCAAGGTCTGAAGCTCCAGCAGTAGCAGCGGCCTCCAGCAGCCGTGCAAGCGCCCTCGCGCACGCCAGCACCATCCGCAGCCCCATTCCGCGTGCGCAGGCACCTTCCAGCGCACCCTCGCATGCAGAACCAGCCGCAACCGGTTGTT